>OU611999.1:0-5000000 GCA_914767915.1 Agriopis aurantiaria
CGAAGTGTCAGTGCAAAAATTTTGGATTTTGGACCATTTTTGACCAAGAAATCGAAGAAAAACTGGTAAATAATCTAAACCAGGATCGACAAACATACTTCAAACCGAAACGCTGCGAAATTTCCAGCGACGACCTGCAATTTTTTAAGCGCCAGCTGAAGGGTCTTGGAAAGACCCAAAAACTTGGCTGAGTCCCGGATTTTTCCCGGAGGAACTCGCCAAGATATCGGGAAATCCAGAAAGCTCCTGACTACGAACCCGGGGTTCCAGACGTCTGGGACAAAGCTGCATAGACGATCAAGGTGCAGGGCGCCGAGACGAATCACTGGACACCTCGATCAAGAGTTTTGGACCACTCCCGGCGGAAATACAAGGTTGGAAAAATTTTGACGAACTTTGACCCAGTGCCAAACTTAAAAACGATTAACGACCCCAAAATTTTTTGACCCTATTAAATAGACAATTTCAAGATCAACATTTCGTGAATATTTTGGATTTTTAGCTTCAATAGAAAATAAGATATATAATTGTTAGTGAACATCTGTTTAATCGAATCAAAAGTAGGTCAAGCTGTGTCTAAAAATAGAATCGTAAGGAATTTCATCAAGTGCAGGTCGGTTTTTAATTGGCGCCGACAAAAAACTATTGTTTAAATATTATAATATTTTAGTTAATTTATTCATATAAATTATAGTAATAATAATTATAATAAATTAATATTAATCGTGTGTGGGACACAGGGTTTAAACCTGAAACAATAATTGTGTTTTAACAGTGTAATCTTCATCTGTATTACTGTGAAATCCCCGACCAAGTCTCTTTTTAATTCGTTAAGTGGGTACATATTTTTATATTTTTTATATTCATACCCACTTTTATTTTCATTTCGTATCTACTTTCAATTTATTTAGGTTCATTTTGTTTTGTTTGGGCTTTGATTGATGTTTGGGCTTTGTCTGTAGTAGTTGTACAGCTGTGAGGCCAAGAATCGTATCCCCTTGGCTCAATACCTACTTATTATTTCATACCCACTTTTTATTTTTATTTTAAAATTTTGTTTTCACTTTCTCCTACATTTTATTAAATATCTCGTTGTTTAGACTTTGTTTAGTCGTAGTTTAAAACTTAGAATCACCCCGCCCCCCTCCTAATTTTGAACCAACCCCCGCCTCCTCACCTCAAAAACTATCTCGACCAAAATTGTAACCTACACACATATATACGCACCTCCCATATAGTATATAGTGGCAGTGAAGTCCTTGACCAAGCCGCTGTTAAGTGACTTAGTACCAACTTTTTATATTCATACCCACTTTTTAAATTTTTATTTTTACTCCTAAAATTTTATTATATCTCGGTGTCTGGACTTTGTTTAGTCTTAGTCGTAATTTTAAATAAACTTAGAATCACACCCCCGTATATTTTGAACCACCCACGCCAACCTCACCCCGAAAATTATTTGACCAGTTTTTGTAACACACTCACACATACGTATCTCCCCTATCGAACGCAAAAAATTAGAATTAAATCGGTAAAGTTTTGAGCGAGTTACGGCGCCCGGAAGCCGCGTTAGCAACCGCATTCCTCCCTTATCAGTGAGCTTATCAGCTGAGCGATAGCGGAGTCATTTCCCGGTCCCGCCGGCCGGCTGCCGGCCTGAAATCGAGAGGCGGAGCCCCGCCCCCGACCGCGAGAGGCGGAGCCTGCGCGCGCCCCTCCCTCCGCGTCGTACACCCCGCCCGCGCCGCGCGCGTCGCCTGCGCGGTGCGCTACACCGCGAGCGGGATCCCGGCGTGGTGGTGAGCGCAACACCTGCCGCGCGCTTTGGGTCGCCGTATCTCGGGAACGGGTAGAGATAGCCAAATTTTAAGAACAGAATTGGCATCTATGTACTACGTACATAGTGTCACACATTTACATTGATTGCCCAAAATTCACAAGAAAAATTCAAAGTTTCAGATTATTAAATATACATTTTAAATAAACTCGGACCGATCGCAAAATACTGAAACTAGTAAGAATAATAATACATATTATTATATATAGATAATATACTATAAATATATACATACCGGGTTTGCGGTGCAGCGCGACGTGTTTGTGTTGTGTCGCGGCATCGGACACCAGGAGTGTTGCTGTAGCGTAGTGCTGCCGCTGTAGCTCTGCTGCGCGCCGGGAATACCTGCAAATAAATAAAACTAGCTATAATTATATAGGCACCTACATACCTCCCTGTGACCGCCGCGACGACCCGCGGCCCGTCCGCTGTCCGCTGTCCGCCGCGACCGCTTCCTGAAACATAAAAACAAATATATTTTTAAAAAACTATATTAGGTGTAATTAAATCATAAATTAGTTAAGTGAAGACTGGTACTGTTCTTTTGACAGACATTCCTATTTTATATAGCTATTACTTGTATTTTTATTATCTGACAGAGCGCTTTACACGCTTCTAAAGACTAGCAATATAATATTATTTGTGTTAACCGCGCATTACACATCATACTGTGCTTGACTATTGTTGACTGACTGTAGACAGAAGGCCAACTGTCAACACTGACCATCTCATATCTCCCCAACCAGGGCTAGTGGCCCACAACACTATTGACTGGGTTTATTGCCCAACACATACGTACAGTAGTAAGTTACCTGACAGCGCTCCTCGCCCGGAGACCGCCCGCGGCCGGCCGTTGTACGCCGACACACACTCACCTGAGTAACTCCGCACGCCGGCGCCGGCGCCGGACCGCCTCCGCAGGAACCGGGACCTGAAACATAAACAAAACATTAATAAATATAACACTAAATATATTAAGTCTTTACAAACTTACCATTGACATTATTATTATTATATTATTTTATAACAATTTGTGTTTAGTTTTTAAAACTTTTACAAATCTAAATTTAATTAACCCGCGAGAGATCATCTCCCCCTTTCCTCTTCTTTCCCCCCTTCAAATAAATAATGTTTCGAACACCCAATAAACCAAATACTACAATGGATCCAAACGAAACGGTGACTCTGTCTGGGACAGAGAACGCCAGGGACGATTCACCGACTCGGAACGTCAGACGAAGCATCGGCGACTGGGAAACCGGGAAACCGGACCAGAAGCGAGCTAGTCCGACGCCCCCTCGTAAAACCATAACAGCCGCGCCCGTCATCCCCCTCCCGAAAAAGACGACCGCAGCGGGTCCCCCGCGGACCAAACTGGCCGCTACAAGCAAACAGCTGACGAAGACGACCGAGTGCTCGCCCAGACTCGACAGCTGCGACTACGCCGACAGGACGGCGGAGGCGAGAGCACGCGTCCTACGGGCGAAGGCGAACCTCAGCTTGTCCGGCAACCTGAGACGTGACGTCAAGGAGGAGGTGCACCTGGACATCGACCGCCTCTACCAGCTCGTGGAGGAGGCGGAGGCGGTCAAGGTTCGGGGCACGAGAGACACGTCCGGGGAACAAAAGGGGGTACACGAAGTGGGACTTAGAGACGACATAAAACAATTAGACAAGATCATAGAAAATCAGATGGAATTGATACGCGAAAATAACAAACTGGCTAAGGAAAACAGTGACAAAATAGAATCACTGAAGGAGAGCCTCGAACAAAGGAGCTACGCTAGCGTCGCGGCGGCGCCCACCCGGAGGCAGCTACCGGAGTACACCGCGCTGCACTCCGTGGTGGTCACCTCCAAGGACGAAGCGCAGAGCGGGGAGGAGGTGCTCACCACCATCCGGAATGTGGTGAACGCGAGAGACGGGGATGTTCAGATTGAAAGAATTCGTAAAGCGAAGGATAGGAAGATTATAGTAGGCTGCCGCACTGAGGCAGAAAGGCAAAAAGTTAAGGATAGGTTAGAAAAAGCAGAAGGATTAAACGTGGAAAACATGAAAAATAAAGACCCACTGGTGATCCTCAGGGACGTATTACAACACAACACGGATGAGGAGGTGTTGGGGGCCCTGAGGACACAAAACAAAACAGTTTTCCGCGACCTCAGTGCAGGCGACGCCAGGACAGAGGTGGCATACAAGAAGCGAACCAGGAACCCGCACACTTGTCATATCGTGCTGAGGGTCTCCCCCGCATTGTGGCAGCGTCTGGTCCACACCGAGGCAGTCCACATAGACCTGCAGAGGATACGAGTGGCGGACCAGTCGCCGCTCGTACAATGCTCTCTGTGCCTCGGGTACGGACACGGCCGGCGGCTCTGTAAAGAGACGCTGCCGAAGTGCAGCCACTGCGGGGGCCCTCACATGAGGGACGGGTGCGCGGAGTGGCTCGCTCGTGTGCCCCCCTCCTGCTGCAACTGTCTCCATGCAAGGCTAGACAAGACAGAGCACAGTGCCTTCAGCGCGGAGTGCCCAATCAGGCGGAGATGGGACGCACTGGCCAGAGCCACTGTAGCTTATTGTTAAGGTGGTCCCGGCGGCTAACTCTGACTCAGCTGTTGCGAGGCCATACATCGTAGCTCAAGCTAACTTGCAGCGGATGCAGTTAGCGACCGACGAACTAATGCTTGAAGCAACAAACTCGAAGGTGGCCTTCGCACTGATCCAGGAGCCATACATCGGAGCCACGGGTCGGGTGAAAGAGTATCGGGGTGTGAGGATTTTCCAAAGCGTGAAACCGGACGACGGCCCGGTCAAAGCAGCAATAGCTGTATTCGACGGTGACCTGGACGTCGTCCAATGCCCTGATTTCACCACACCTAACATCGTAGTGGTGAAAGTCAGGACGAGCGCATGGGAAATCCTCGCGATCTCCTTCTACTTTGAACCCGAGCCGACTCCGATAGGGCCATACTTGGACCAGCTGATCAGAATAGAGCAACACTTTGGCCGCCAAATACTAATGGCAGGAGATGCCAACGCTAAAAGCGCCTGGTGGGGTAGCCCTATAATAAATCAAAGAGGCGAAGACCTAGCGGGATGCTTCGAAGACATGCGCCTGCAGGTACTCAACAACAGCACCATCCCTACCTTCTACACTGTCAGAGGAGGGAAAATATACAGCAGCTATGTGGACGTCACGGCCTGCACGGCGGAACTGCTGGACCTGGTCGACGACTGGCGACTGGACGAAGGCATGACGAGCTCCGACCACAACACCATACTTTTCGAAATTAACCTAAAACGTTCAAAAGGTATAAAAATTAGTCGAACAACGCGAATTTATAATACTAAAAAAGCAAACTGGGGCCAATTTCATGAGAAATTGGACCAGTTGCTCAACGAAAACAATATTATAGATTCAGAAATAAACAAAATAGAAAACAACGAGCAATTAGAAAATATAATAGATACATACATAGACACAATAAAAGAAACAAGTAAATTCAGCATACCTAAAATCAAAATAAAAAATAAAAATCACTTACCATGGTGGTCAGAAGAGCTCGTCCGGCTGAAGAAGGATGTCGCCACCAGGAAACGTAGAATCCGCTGCGCAGCGCCGGTCCGGAGAGCCAGAGTAGTCGGTGAGTACCTGCAAGCAAAAGAAAAGTATGAACATGAGGCCAAATTAGCACAGACAAGAAGTTGGAAGCAATTCTGTGAGAAACAGGACAGGGAGGGGGTATGGGAGGGGATTTATAGAGTCATAGGTAGAGTAACAAAAAGGCAAGAGGATCTGCCCCTCGTCGAAAATGGGAGAGTCCTAAGCCAAATCGATTCGGCTGAACTTCTGGCCAGAACATTCTACCCAGAAGACGACACAGCGGAAGACAACAACGACCACAGATTGACCAGAATAGAAGCTGAAAAAGTAAACGGTTGGACGCATGCTGAAAAACATGACCCGCCGTTTACTATGGTAGAGCTCATGTCATCTGTGGAGAGTTTCAACCCGAAAAAAGCACCCGGGGTCGACGGTATAACAGCGGACATCTGCAAAAAAGCTATCATTCAAAAACCAGAGATTTGCCTATCACTGGCAAACAAATGCCTAGAGTTCGGATACTTCCCTACCATCTGGAAGGAGGCGACTGTAGTGGTTCTCCGGAAACCTGGGAAGGACGACTACACAGCGCCGAAATCCTACCGACCGATTGGCCTTTTGCCAGTGATGGGCAAAATTCTGGAGAAAATGATTGTAGGCCGAGTAAAGTGGCACCTCGCACCAAGGTTGAGTACTCGCCAGTACGGGTTTATGCCCCAGAGAAGCACGGAAGACTCCCTCTATGACCTGATCCAGCATATACAAGGCAAGCTAAGACAGAAAAAGCTGCTAGTCATGGTATCATTGGACATAGAGGGAGCATTCGACAGTGCATGGTGGCCTAAGATCAGAACCCGTCTGGCTGAGGAACAATGTCCTATAAATATCAGAAGAGTGGTGGACAGCTACCTGAGAGACCGCAGGGTGCGGATCAGGTACGCCGGAGAGGAGGTCACCAGAATCACAACGAAAGGTTGCGTACAAGGATCGATCGGCGGACCGATCTTCTGGAACCTCCTCATCGATCCACTGCTCCAAAGCCTGATAAAGCGAGGTGACTACTGTCAGGCATTTGCAGATGACGTGGTGCTAGTCTTTGATGGGGATACTGCGCTGGAAGTTCAGCAACAGGCAAATGCCGCCCTCGCACATGTCCGGGAGTGGGGTGTACAAAACAAGCTGAAGTTCGCTCCGCATAAAACAAATGCAATGGTCCTGACGCGGAAGCTGAAATTTGACACCCCACACCTGACCATGGGCGGAGTCGACATTGCCTTGACGAACGAAATCAAGATCCTGGGACTCTGGATCGACCACAAGCTGACCTTTAACACCCAAGCAAGCTACATCTGCAGGAAAGTGTTAATGCTGTATAAACAGCTATCCAGAGCCGCCAGGGTCAGCTGGGGCCTCCATCCAGAGGTCATTAGAACGATCTACACGGCAGTAGTAGAGCCAGTAGTTACATACGCAGCTAGTGCATGGGCGCCGGCGGCAGAGAAACGAGGGCTCCGGAAGCAACTCAACGCACTGCAGCGGGGATTTGCGCAAAAAATCTGCAAAGCCTACCGGACGGTCTCTCTAAACTCGGCACTGGTCCTGGCCGGGCTACTCCCCCTAGACCTCAGGATACAGGAAGCCGCAGCGCTGTACGAGGTGAGGAGAGGGGTGGCACGGCCGGAGCTAGGAGATAGAGAGATCGAACGGAGGATGGCGTATACAGATTCCCCACACCCGGCAGAGCACAGAGGGAGACAATTCATTTGCCTGGGTGACCAAAATGCCGTAGATAGGTACAGTGGGCATGCAGTACGTATCTACACTGATGGCAGCAAAATTGAAGGTAAAGTTGGAGCGGCATACTCCCTTTGGAAGGACGCCGCCGAAACTAAAAGCCGAAAATTTCTGCTGTCATCCTACTGCACGGTCTACCAGGCCGAATTGTTAGCCCTTTGCAAAGCCACCGAAGAAGTCGCGAGAAATCCGGAGCCCAGCGTCGGAATTTACAGTGACTCGCGGTCAGCACTAGAGGCAGTGGTCAACAACAGCTCGCTCGGTCCCCTCGCAGTCCAAATTCGTTATAACCTTGAAAAGTGCAGTAGCCAAGACAAGGAAGTCCAACTTTATTGGATTAAGGCACACGCGGGACTCGAGGGGAACGAGAGAGCAGACAGCCTGGCCAAAGACGCGGCCCTGAAATCCAAGACCAGACCAAGCTACGAACTCTGTCCGATTTCATTCGTCAAGCGACAGATCCGAAGGGTCACGCTTGACGAATGGAATCGGAGATATCAGTCTGAGCAAACGGCAGGCATCACAAAAATGTTTTTACCTGATGCGGTCTTGGCTTTCAGGCCCGTAAAGAGGGTAAAGCCAACTGGCCTGCTCACACAGGTCCTCACAGGGCACGGTGGGTTCTCCGAATATCTGCACAGATTCAAGTGCAAAGAGAGCCCATCATGCATCTGTGAGCCTAACAAACTTGAAACAGTACCCCACATCCTTTTAGAATGCCCAGTATTTTGTCGAGAACGGTTCGAGGTCGAGCAACTGATTGAAACTGTTCTAAACATTGATAACATAGCCCAAATTGTAAATAATAAGGAAATATGTGAAAACTTTTTCAAATTTTGTATATATATAGCAAATAAAGTAGTATTTAGAAATAAAAATAGATAAATAAATAATGTTTAACACTTATATTAACATATACGTGGATTAACATAGACTTAAGATAATGCTGTAAAATACTATAGTAACTATATTAATTAAAGAATTTAAATATATAGAGTAAATGTTAGAAGTAATGTAATATTAATATAAACTATAGATAATATGTACTTATGAATAAAAATACCTAGATTTAAGTTGTAACCTAATAAAGTAGAAATTTGTCAAGTAATAAAACCCCTGATAACGTTAGGGAAACAGCTCGCGGGCCGGGCCTACAGGCGCCCGGACAGGAAAAAAAAAAAAAAAAAAAAAAAAAAAAAACCTAACCTAACCTAACCTAACCTAACCTAACCTAACCTAACCTAACCTAACCTAACCTAACCTAACCTAACCTAACCTAACCTAACCTAACCTAACCTAACCTAACCTAACCTAACCTAACCTAACCTAACCTAACCTAACCTAACCTAACCTAACCTAACCTAACCTAACCTAACCTAACCTAACCTAACCTAACCTAACCTAACCTAACCTAACCTAACCTAACCTAACCTAACCTAACCTAACCTAACCTAACCTAACCTAACCTAACCTAACCTAACCTAACCTAACCTAACCTAACCTAACCTAACCTAACCTAACCTAACCTAACCTAACCTAACCTAACCTAACCTAACCTAACCTAACCTAACCTAACCTAACCTAACCTAACCTAACCTAACCTAACCTAACCTAACCTAACCTAACCTAACCTAACCTAACCTAACCTAACCTAACCTAACCTAACCTAACCTAACCTAACCTAACCTAACCTAACCTAACCTAACCTAACCTAACCTAACCTAACCTAACCTAACCTAACCTAACCTAACCTAACCTAACCTAACCTAACCTAACCTAACCTAACCTAACCTAACCTAACCTAACCTAACCTAACCTAACCTAACCTAACCTAACCTAACCTAACCTAACCTAACCTAACCTAACCTAACCTAACCTAACCTAACCTAACCTAACCTAACCTAACCTAACCTAACCTAACCTAACCTAACCTAACCTAACCTAACCTAACCTAACCTAACCTAACCTAACCTAACCTAACCTAACCTAACCTAACCTAACCTAACCTAACCTAACCTAACCTAACCTAACCTAACCTAACCTAACCTAACCTAACCTAACCTAACCTAACCTAACCTAACCTAACCTAACCTAACCTAACCTAACCTATCCTAACCTAACCTAACCTAACCTAACCTAACCTAACCTAACCTAACCTAACCTAACCTAACCTAACCTAACCTAACCTAACCTAACCTAACCTAACCTAACCTAACCTAACCTAACCTAACCTAACCTAACCTAACCTAACCTAACCTAACCTAACCTAACCTAACCTAACCTAACCTAACCTAACCTAACCTAACCTAACCTAACCTAACCTAACCTAACCTAACCTAACCTAACCTAACCTAACCTAACCTAACCTAACCTAACCTAACCTAACCTAACCTAACCTAACCTAACCTAACCTAACCTAACCTAACCTAACCTAACCTAACCTAACCTAACCTAACCTAACCTAACCTAACCTAACCTAACCTAACCTAACCTAACCTAACCTAACCTAACCTAACCTAACCTAACCTAACCTAACCTAACCTAACCTAACCTAACCTAACCTAACCTAACCTAACCTAACCTAACCTAACCTAACCTAACCTAACCTAACCTAACCTAACCTAACCTAACCTAACCTAACCTAACCTAACCTAACCTAACCTAACCTAACCTAACCTAACCTAACCTAACCTAACCCAGTTGCGCGCCGAAAACGCCCGAGAACGGTCGCAATTAACACTGTCTCCGCGCTTAAAAATCCAAAAAAGTGGTAAAAAGTGAGCGTAGCAAAGAGTGCAATACGTCAAAAGTTGTGGAAAAATTTGGCCTACACGGCTGTGAAATCAGTTTTTCTTAAAGTGCATTTTCCGAGTTGATATTACGGAAAAAGTGAAAAAGTGAAAAATTTGAAATCTTAAAGTGCGTGCGCTGCCAGATTAAGATCTGTGACCTACTGGTTTTTCATAACCATTATTTAGGCCTCAATGAGGTCAAGCTCCTGACACACTTCACGGATTTTTTCCGCCCCCCATTGCGGAGAAAAAGCGGAAAAAACAAGGACCACGTGGCCACGTGGTCATAGAACCAGGGCCAACCGGCCAAAGCTGACCACCAGGCTTTTTGCCTGATACGAGACCAAGAACACCGGCGTCAAGAAATTTGAAATTGGACAACGCATCGCGAAGGTAGAGACTTTTAAAGTTTTTGCAAATTTTCGAAAAATCATAACTCGTGATCAAGATCTATGATACTTTCTTTTAAAAATATATATATGTAGAACAAGTGCACCCCTTCAATAGTGTAAATTTTCAGATTTTTTCGTTAAGTAAATTCTGAGTTATTAAATTTTTTAAATTTTTGCCACCCACGTGGTGCATGATAAAACGGGTTTTCGACATTTATTTAAACGCACATATTTAGAGTATATCTTTAGTATATTATTACAATTTTTTGTCAATTTTTCCGGCAAGCGGTTCTTGAAATATTGAATTAATTGTGATTTTTAGCGATTTTTTGGTAATAATTTGAAAAATAATAGATATATAATTATTTTGACACCAGGACTGGTTCCTGATAGACATTTGTGTCAAGTTTAAGCCCAAACTCGGGCCCTCAACGCCTTAAGACCAGGATTTTGGACAAAATCCGCCATCTTGGTTTTTTGGTTGCAAAATTTGAATTGGGATAACTTCGGAACCGCTTGACGTAGAACAACCGTTTTTCCACGTTTAGGAAGAGCGCGACTATAGTTATAAGTTAAGATAAGTTTCAGGACCTTTTCAGGCCTGAAAGATTTAATTCCTGAAACCGCCTTCAGAGAATAGGGGAGGTACAGCCGAGCTGTACATTCAAGACCCGGGTTTCGTGCGACGAACGGTTGCGGAGATATAAGCTCCCAAAGTGGGAGTTTGACAGCTAGGCGGCCATTTTGTTTAATTTCAAACTGCCATATCTCCTCAACCAGGAGTCGTAGGAGGGCGTGGGTTTCAACGCTGGGAAGAGAGACACATTTTCTTACCCTCCAGTAGTTTTCAGGCAATTTGGAGCCAAAAATTTTCAGACCCCTGAAAGCGGTTTCAGCAGATAGAGCGGACCGAGCTTAGCGCGGGGAACCCAAACTCGGGTACTCTGCGGCCACTGGAAGGGGAGTTATCGCCGTTCAAAGATCGACTTTGACAGTTGGGCGGCCATTTTGAAAAATTTAGATCTTAAATAACTCCCGAACCAAGGGTCGTAGAGAGTTGAGATTTTCTCTAGAGCTATTGCCACGCCCTGCTCTGTGTAATTAAAGAATTTTCAGGCACTTTCGCGTGATAAAAAGTTTTCAGCCTGAAAATACAAAAACATAATAGATCTCATCGAGCCCATCACGATAAGCCCAAGCACGACGGTAATCGGATCAGTGGTTCGGGAGAAATCTTAGAAACCATTTTCGGACATCATCTTGGTTTTTGAAACCAAGATTTTCAAACCGGGTTATCTCCGGAACCGCTGGGCCTAGGAAGTCGAGATTGGTTTCTTTCGAAAGGTCTCGGTTAGGCCTCTTTACTGAAGGTATAAAACCGACTCTACGTAGAGTTTAAAATTTTTATTGTGAAAATTCTTGTAAAATTTGTATTGTATATGTAAATTTGTGTAACCGTGACTTGTTAAGTGTAATATATTAAGAAACGCAGGTAGAGTCAGACTCTACAAAAATCTTTTTGACGAAATTGGAAAAGAAATTTACTCACCTGTGTGTGTAGACCGCCGACTGACGTTGGACGTTGGACGTAGTAGCTCTGCAACCAGCAACCAGGATCTGAAACAGAAAAAAGCACAGATTAGTAAATTTCAAAATAATTTAAGGACTCTACACCTTAAAAAATTGGGTATTATATTATACTGACTTGCGGTCATACTGAACCGCTGTGTATAAAATAACGGACATAACGGTTGTATCAACCGATTAGCATAGGGCTGGTGTTGACGCCATCAAAACGAATAGTGACTCTACAGACACTTTATATATTATTTATACTTTTTACAACTTTTACAAACCTTTAATTATAAAATTTTAATATACTTGACGAAACCCTCCAAAAATGTTTGCCGCCACACGAACTCCGACCAAGAAACCAATCGTCAGAAGGAGCTCATTTGACTCGGAGCCCCCACCCATTCCGGCAAGTCTACGAAATAGTTTTGACGAATGGGAATCAGGGAGAGAATCCCCGAGTCTTCCCCAAAGCTCGCCAGTCAAGATACCTACAGCCTCTACGACGGCTCGAACAACAGTGACCACTGCAGTCACTTTAAAGCCCAAGGCGAAAGCGGCAAACCCAAGGAAAGAACAGGAGAGTAAACGACAGTCTCCTGAGCAGACCATGAAGAGCCCGCAGACAAAACCGGTCTATGGCATGGGAAGAGTCGCCGAGGCGAGGGCATGCCTGAATAAGGCCAAGCTTCACCTCGGCAACTCTAGAAATACCAAGACGGAAATAAAGGAAGCAGTATTAACGGCCTTAGACCGATTGTTCCAGTTGGTAAAAGAGGCTGAAGCAGAAACTAAGCCCCAGAAAAAGGAGCAGGAACAAAGCGGGGACAGAACGACTGAGCCAGTGGCACCCACACTCTTCCCTCAACCCGACGCTGTCCAAGACCAATTGCGTCGAATGTTTGAGGAGCACTCGAAACTAATCGGGGAGAACTGCGAACAGATGAAGGATCTGAAAGATAGATTAAGTACTCACCAAAAATCCTTGGAGGGGGCGACTTACGCGGGCGTAGCGGCTGGCACCGCTGCGAGGGAAACCACGCAGCGGACGGCGCTGCACTCGGTAGTCATCACCTCCAAGGTTGAAACGCAGACCGGCGAGCAGGTCCTGGAACAAATAAAACAAGCAATTAATGCAAAGGAAGGGGGCATAGTGGTGGACAAGATAAGGAAAGCTAAGGATAGAAAAGTTATTGTGGGATGCAAGGATCAGGAAGAGATGGAGAAGGTAAAGAAGCGGATAAGAGAAAATGGAAGACAACTGGAGGTAGAGGAGATCAAAAACAAAGATCCCTTGATAGTGCTCTATGGTGTTCTTCAGAGCAACTCAGATGAAGATGTAATAAAAGCGATCCGTAAACAGAACTCGCACCTACTGAGTGGGCTCAACGATGACGAAGACAGGATCGAGATTCGCTATCGACGAAGGGCAAGAAACCCACTCACAGCACACGTAGTCGCCAAGGTGTCACCACAGATATGGCAGCGATTGACCCAAGCAGGGGCTGTACAAGTCGACATACAGAGAGTCAGAGTCGCCGACCAGTCTCCCCTAATACAGTGCTCGCGCTGTTTAGGGTATGGACATGGCCGCCGATTCTGTCGCGATGCGGCCGACGTGTGCAGCCACTGCGGGGGCCAACACCTAAAAGCTAAGTGTGCAGAGTGGATGGCAGAGTCAACTCCGAACTGTGTTAACTGTGCAAAGGCAAAAATGCAAAGAGTTGACCACGGCGCCTTCAGCCAGGAATGCCCAGTAAGAAGAAGATGGGAGGCATTGGCCCGATCAACTGTGGCCTATTGCTAAGGTGGTCGCGGGGTTCGAAGTCTTGCAAGCCAATCTCAAAAAGAAAAGTAGTTCGTTAGACATGCTTGACCTGATAGACAACTGGAGAGTGGAAGTGAACCTCACGAGCTCGGACCAAAACGGAATAGCCTTCAAAATTTATCTCGAGAAATCTGGCCAACAAAAAATAACTAGAACAACAAAAATTTTCAATACAAAAAATGCTAATTGGCAACTTTTTCGTGAGAAAAGGGACCAATTATACTTAGACAATAAATTAACACCCTCAGCAATAGAAAAAATTTACAATAAAGATTATTTGAACAAAACAATAAAAACATACACGAACACAATAGTTGAAGCATGCAAACAAACGATACCTGAAAAGAAAAACAATGAAAAATTAAAGATTCCGTGGTGGACAGCCGAGCTCGAGAGGACGAAGAGGGAGGTCACCAACAGAAAGCGCAGGATCCATTGTGCCGCACCAGTCCGCAAGCAGATCGTCATTAAGGCAGAATATGAATTAATGGCTCAAAAAGCCCAGGTCGAGAGTTGTAATGAGTATGATGGATTTGGTGGCGTCATCACCCAGTTGTTGACAGGCCGCGGTGGATTCTCCTCGTACTTGCATCGATTCATGTGCAAGGAGAGTCCTTCGTGTGCGTGCAATCCGGATGTTGAGAAAAGCGCACTTCACATTATCACAGAATGTCCCATATACACAGTTATAAAATTTGATAGAGCAAACGAAATTTATGTAAATATAATTATAGAAAATCTTTGTGAAATTGTAGGTAATAATATAATTAGAAATAAATTTTTAGATTACTGTAGGTATATAATAAGAAAAGTAAACAATAAAATAATAGTAGTAAATTGAATCACAACAATATATATTGACATATAAATTGTATGTAATTCTAGATAGATTAAGCTGAAGAAATTATTTTAGAAGTAATACCCTGTTAATAAAAATAAAAATAAAACACTTAGATAGGTACACAAATATTAAGTAAATTGGCATCCCACCAATTAGAATGAATGAGATGAATGAGAGAAAGAAACAGTATGAGGAATGAAAGTACGAGAGGCATAAATGCGAGAACTGGCGTGAAAGGTATAAGTACAAAACGGCTCCAATAGACTTGGGGGTAGATCGTAAAAAAAAAAAAAAAAAAAAAAAAAAAAAAAAAAAAAAAAAAAAAAAAAAAAAAAAAAAAAAAAACCTAACCTAACCTAACCTAACCTAACCTAACCTAACCTAACCTAACCTAACCTAACCTAACCTAACCTAACCTAACCTAACCTAACCTAACCTAACCTAACCTAACCTAACCTAACCTAACCTAACCTAACCTAACCTAACCTAACCTAACCTAACCTAACCTAACCTAACCTAACCTAACCTAACCTAACCTAACCTAACCTAACCTAACCTAACCTAACCTAACCTAACCTAACCTAACCTAACCTAACCTAACCTAACCTAACCTAACCTAACCTAACCTAACCTAACCTAACCTAACCTAACCTAACCTAACCTAACCTAACCTAACCTAACCTAACCTAACCTAACCTAACCTAACCTAACCTAACCTAACCTAACCTAACCTAACCTAACCTAACCTAACCTAACCTAACCTAACCTAACCTAACCTAACCTAACCTAACCTAACCTAACCTAACCTAACCTAACCTAACCTAACCTAACCTAACCTAACCTAACCGAAGATGTACTTGGCAAAATAAGGGGAGTGGTCGACGCCAGAAGTACGGGCATTCAGGTGTCTGGAGTTCGAAAGGCGAAAAACCAAAAGGTCCTGATAAGCTGCAAAAACAAAGAGGACGTCTGCAAAATAGCCGAAAAGCTAAAAATTGCCAGGAACGGACTCAACGTAGAGGAAGCCAAGAGTAAGGACCCCTTGGTCATCATCCGTGATGTTTTATCGTACAACACGGATGATGAAATCATACAGTCACTAAGGACACAAAATAGCAGGGTCACTGGAGACCTGCAGGACGATGATTTCCGGGCCGCTGTGAGATACAGGCGACGTGCCAGAAATCCATTGGAAAGCCACGTCGTGCTACAAGTGTCCCCTAAATTGTGGCAGCGGCTAACGAATGCTGGAGAGGTCCACATCGATCTCCAAAAACGGATCGTAGCAGACCAGTCCCCGCTGGTTCAATGCACAAAGTGCCTTGGCTTTGGTCACGGACGCAAATTGTGCACCGAACCAGCGGAACTGTGCAGCCACTGCTCTGGGCCGCACCTGAGGAAGGATTGTCCGGCGAGAGTTCTCGGGGAGGCTCCGTCCTGCAGGAACTGCCGTAATGCAAAGTTGGATCGGCACGAGCACAATACATTTGCTGCAGAATGCCCGATAAGAAAGCGATGGGACACACTGGCACGCTCCAGCGTGGCATATTGCTGAGGAGGGCACTAAGGTGTATTACACGATGCAGGCAAATCTCCGGAGGAGTAGACTGGCAACACTAGAGTTCTTAGAAGAAGCGCAAAGGAGAGGGATGGGGTTTGGTCTAATACAAGAACCGTATGTTGGAGCGATTGGAAGGGTGAAAGACTACACAGGCACTCGGGTCATTCAGCGTACCGCAGTTACCGCTGTTCCAGATAAACCAGTGAAGGCGGCGATAGTGGTGCTGGATGACAATATTGCTATTAGAGCAGATCCTACCCTCTCCACCGAGAATGTTGCTTTTGCAATATTAAAGACAAGTGCGTGGGAGCTCGCGGTGTTGTCAGTCTATTTCGAAGAAGATCAACCTCTGGATCGCTACCTCCACCAAGTCAACCAAATACTAGCTAAGAAAAACTACCAAAACATCATTATCGGAGGCGATGTTAATGCATGGAGCCCTTGGTGGGGTAGCGAAGTAGAGAATGCCAGAGGATCAGAGCTTGCTGCGTTTCTGGATGAATCGAACTTACATGTTCTAAATGTAGGAAACAAGCCCACATTTGAGACAATCAGAAACGGAAGGGTCTGTCAAAGCAGGGTTGACATCACGGCATGTAGTGATGAAGTCCTCGGAAAGATTGACAACTGGAGAGTAGATGATTCCGTGTCGAGCTCGGACCACAACGCTATAACATTTACTTTAGAGTTCGCAAAGCCACGAGTTCAAATAGAGAAGGGAGGCACGAGACTCTATAATACAAAGAAAGCAAAGTGGTCCGAGTTCGACACGGTGTTATCGAGAGCTCTTATTGACAGGGACATCAGCACAAACACCGTGAAAAATCTGTCATGTAAAGAAAAATTAGAACAGACAGTAAGATACTACTGTGACAGTATTTCACTAGCGTCAGAACAAGGCATACCTAAAAAATCAACAAAGAGCCGATTTAAACTGCCTTGGTGGAATAAAGAGATTGCGGATATGAAGAGGACAGTGACAAGGATGAAAAGGAGGATAAAATGTGCTGCTTCGAGCAGAAGAGATCATGTCGTAAAGCAATACTTAGAGGCAAAACAGAAGTATGAAACCGAAGCAGCTTCATTGCAAACGACATGTTGGAAAAACTTCTGCTCGAAGCAGGACAGGGAAAGCCTCTGGGATGGCATCTACCGGGTCATAAAACAGACATCCAAGAGACAAGAGGACACGTTACTCATCAAAGATGGTCTTACCCTGGATCCGGTAGAGTCAGCTGGGTGGCTCGCTGCCGTCTTCTATCCAGACGATAAATCGGAAGAGGACTCACCACAGCATGCGGAGATGCGGAGAGAGGCCGATGCGACATCAGCAGATGACAATCAGGAAATCGACCCGCCTTTTACTGCCTGTGAGCTGGAGAACGTGGTTAAGACCTTTAACCCTAAAAAAGCACCAGGAAGTGATGGGTTCACAGCTGATATCTGTGCTAGAGCAATCGGCTTAAATTCATCGCTTTTTCTAGCCATTCTGAATAAGTGCCTGGAACTTCACTATTTCCCCAAAGTGTGGAAAATGGCAACAGTCATAATATTGAAGAAACCAGGCAAAAGTGAATATACCCTCCCGAAATCATACAGACCTATAGGGCTGCTGCCAGTGCTTGGAAAGATCCTGGAGAAGATGTTAGTAAGAAGACTGCGATGGTTCCTACTACCAAAAATGAATCCGCGGCAATATGGTTTCGTCCCCCAGCGCAGTACCGAGGGCGCCCTCTATGACTTGGTAAACTATATAAAACAGGAAATAAAGAACAAAAAACTTACCGTATTGGTCTCCCTGGACATAGAGGGCGCGTTCGACAGCGCCTGGTGGCCGGCCATTAAAATTCAACTAAGGAAAATGAGGTGTCCAGGAAATCTTCGAGAAATGGTAAACAGTTACCTTGATGATCGCCAAGTAGAGGTGTGCTATGCTGGCGCAAGGAGCGTCAAGCGGACGACCAAAGGGTGTGTTCAAGGGTCGATTGGTGGACCCACCTTCTGGAATGTCCTGCTTGACCCGCTCCTCAATATGCTGGAAACTGCTGACGTGCACTGCCAAGCCTTCGCCGATGACGTCGCGCTGGTGTTTTCCGGAGAGTCTGGAGGAGATCTGGAACAGAAAATAAACACAGTATTAGAAAATATATATACATGGGGAATACAAAATAAATTAAAATTTGCTGCACAGAAGACCTTTGCGATGGTTTTAACAAATAAATTAAAATATGACTTACCAAGATTAACTATGGGAGGAACAATAATAAATTTTACAAAAGATATCAAAATATTGGGACTAACAATCGATAACAAATTAACTTTTAATAAACATATTTCAAATATCTGCAACAAAGCTATTAATATATACAAACAACTTGCAAGAGCGGCGAAAGTTTCATGGGGACTGAATCGAGAGGTCACAAGATCTATCTATATGGCAGTCATTGAACCAATAATTCTTTATGGGGCAAGTGCGTGGGCCAAGGCCGCAACAAAAATCTCCACACAAAAGCAGCTGAACTCGACGCAAAGAGGGTTTGCCCAAAAAATATGTGGATCATACAGAACCGTTTCTCTGAACTCGGCGCTGATACTAGCTGGGATACTCCCACTCGATATCCGTATCCGGGAGGCAGCATTGCTGTATGAGGCCAAGAGGGGAGTACCGCAATCAGTGATGAGAGACAGGGAAGTGGAGCGTAAATGGGAGTTCACAGAAACTCCGCATCCAGCTGAACATATGAGCCTCGAGTTCATGAGCCTGGTAAGCCGACATGACGTAGAGACTCACGTCGCCGCCACAGTACAGATTTATACAGACGGCAGTAAGATTGAGGGTAAAGTCGGAGCCGCATTGTCTCTCTGGAGCAATGAGGCCGAGACCAAGGCCCACAAACTTACACTGCCGTCTTACTGCACAGTTTACCAGGCGGAACTCTTGGCCATATGCCAAGCCACAAAAATTATCATGCGGAGGAACGAGACCAGTTACGCGATATTGAGCGATTCCAGGTCTGCCCTGGAGACTGTTACCGATCTTAGCTCTCTGCACCCTCTAGCTGTCGAAACAAGAACGAACATCTATAACAGCAAACTTCAGAACAAGGAAATTTCCTTGTTCTGGATAAAAGCTCATGCGGGATTGGAAGGTAACGAGCGGGCAGATGAGCTGGCAAAGGAGGCGGCACTACGGTCAAAGAAGAAACCTGACTACGACTGGTGTCCGGTTTCATTCATCAAGCGACAAATCCGCACGGAGTCGCTTGAGGAATGGAACCGAAGATACCAGTCTGGCGACACTGCAGGCACAACAAAAATCTTCTTCCCGGATGCTGTTCTGGCCTATAAAATAGTCCGAGAGTTGAAACCGCATGGGATTGTTACACAATTAATGACGGGGCACGGTGGGTTCTCAGAATACTTGAATCGGTTCAAGTGTAAGGAGAACCCATCGTGCATCTGTGAGCCAGGAAGGGACGAGTCAGTGCCCCACATAATTCTAGACTGCCCAGTGTCAGGCCTAAAAAGGTTCGAAGTGGAACAACTGCTGGGTTGCAAATTAACTTTGGGAAACATAAGTTTATTAGTTGCAAATAAAAATACAAGACAAACATTTTTAAGTTATTGCATAAACATAGCTAATGCCGTAATAAAGAGAAATAAATAGGTATAAAACAAATACGTTTCATATATATCATGAAGATATATACAGAAACGTATGCCGAAATTAAGAAACAGTAATTAAAAGATATAATGAATAATAACTAAAAACATGGAATAAGAGTATAAATTAAATGAGATCAAAAATCAAATCATCCTATGAAAAGTCTCTGATCCTGTCAGAGGAATAAAGGAATGGGGAGGAGGTTTTGGTCGGTAGGTCGCCAAGGCGGAATCCGACATAACCCTCCTCGGAGGGTATCTATGAAGATTTCCCCCTCCCCATAACAAAAAAAAAAAAAAAAAAAAAAAAAAAAAACCTAACCTAACCTAACCTAACCTAACCTAACCTAACCTAACCTAACCTAACCTAACCTAACCTAACCTAACCTAACCTAACCTAACCATCCATCCATCCATCCATCCATCCATCCATCCATCCATCCATCCATCCATCCATCCATCCATCCATCCATCCATCCATCCATCCATCCATCCATCCATCCATCCATCCATCCATCCATCCATCCATCCATCCATCCATCCATCCATCCATCCATCCATCCATCCATCCATGTGTGATAGTCCAGACGTATCTACCACAGCTGTAGGTAATAAATCAGTTACTTTCTCCACCACGAGTGGTGATCAAAGTTTATATTGTCATCAAATCGAGAATAAAACTTTATCGATCGAGTTAGTTTGCAAGACCTTCTCCGAACCACCAAAACCAGTTGTAATAAATTCAACGAACTCGTCATATGTTGGCATTTTATTACCATGCTTGGTTTCAAACGCGCGGACCGTTTCTGAATCTAGCTTCTTCAAAGCAATGTGCAATATTATAAGATCAGATAAGTTATCTAATTTTAGATTCTTTAAAGCGCTCACTGCACTTGAGAAGTTATCCATAAAAGAATCGAAGCTAGCTGCAGAAGCGACTTGGAAAGGTTTGAAATCAAACATCTGGGCCAAATAGGCGGAAATAAGCATCTTCTTATCCTCGAATTTATTGATAAGCGTCTGAAAAATCAATTCATAATTTTCAGCACATGGAGTGATGCCAGTAATCGCAATTTTTGCACGCCCAGTTAATTTAGGCAAGAGATAATATAATTTCTCACTTGGCGTTAACATCGGATTTTCATGTACGGTAGATTTATAAGTCGCATAAAACATCGGCCAAGACTTTATATCACCATCAAATTCCAATAGCTGTATCGGAGCTAACCTAGGCCTAGCCTTGTGCAATGCAAGAGAAGTACCCTTATCATCCCATGATGGGATACCAGGACAGAAGCACTGAGTATGTATTCTCTTTATTTTACTATACAGACTCAAAAGCAAAAAGGCATTTATAGTCTGGCTTCGCTGTTGGAGTTAATAGCAAAGTGCGCGTATTATAGTCGTCGACAATCTTTTCATATTTATCACGCAACGAATCGATCTGTGAGGACTGATTTAGAAAATGTTCCCTTTTTGCGTTATTCGTAAGAATGTCACTCGCTGAAGCTAAGTCACAAAACTGTTGTACTATGTCGAATATCGCTTCGCGTTTTGACAATAACATCGCTATCTTTGCATCGACGATTTCACTACTTGTCGATATTTTTGCTATATTATATACTACTACTATAGGCAATTAAAACTGGACACTAAATAGCAGATGATACAAATCGATGCATGGATAAAATGTCATGAGTATACATAATTATATCTTGCGAATCGCTGATAAGAATATGGTAAATGTTATACGGACAAATTATGTAGGTTATTATTAGCAAGCGCGCGACAAGAGCGCTGTGCCTGCGACGAACCGCGACGGCCGAACTACGCTACGCGGTCGGATAATATCGAATGACTCGAGAGGTTTGAAACGACGGAATCACGTAGGCACAACGTTAAATGCACGCGAGGGTAGATAATAAACTTGTGGTATATGTGTTAAATTTTGGTTATTTTACTTATATAAATGTAATAGTTATGTAAAATATATATAAATATGGACAGATAAATATTATATCTGGCTGATTTTATGCCTAGCTCAATGCTTACGACAGGAAATCTGAAGATTAAAGGAGATAAAATAGCATTGCTAATATAATTATAAATAACTTTGATATAAATAGATTGTCACGCTATTTATAATTACATTCGCAATGAATAATAATAAGCTTATTAGGGCCTATAATATATACCTTAATAAGAGAAAAGAAGCCGGAGCGCAATATCCGGCTCGAAGGAAAACTATGGTTTCGCCAAGTTACGGTGGGGCAATTAGGGCCCCTAGAAATGAGTGGACTGTATTTTGTTGATTTGAAGAGTGGTACACACAAAACAAAGAGGGATTCGGACAGACGGGAGCAGCACTTACTTGGTATTCCTCGTTCTCCGCTCCAAAGGTCCAGTGACGCCTTCGACACGTGTCACTATTTAGGCTCTTCGTTTCACACACCACAGTTATATATACGGCGAACCACAATATTGTTATATGCCAGACCACAATGGTCAGCCGGTGAAGTATTAGATCACCTTAGGATGAGTGCACCAAAACGCGAAAGCAGGTCAAAATTACACCTTAGTGCTATGCGCGCGGAAGTCAATGACACACTGTTTTACGGATGGCTCTTGCACTGCGCGCTAACCTGCATAGGTACATAATGTCCGTTGCAAATATAGTTCACGAAGCAGGTTCTTGTTAGTGCTGTTTGAGGGTAAAGGAGGAACATAGGAAATGCACCAAAATATAAACAATAAAAAATTAAAACTATAATCTGGCGTAACCAATAATAATAAAATAATAATCTAACGTCAAGTTATCACTAGCATGCCGGCTGCAGTTCTGTCTGTGTGCTCACATACATCCCGACTGTTGAGGTTATTGGCTTATAATTATAATATTAAAACAAGAATGTAACATAATAATTTATTTGGTACGATTAGAACATTAACCTATTTATAAAAACAAAATTTGGAGTCACAAAAACACTAGCTAGAGCGTCTCTACAGATACAGCAGTTAGTTATATAATAATATGTAAGTAATGAAGGTAGGTAGGTATGTACGTACGGTTATTAACTGCACTAGACAAGAGCGAGACATAACTGAATAATTATGTACACAACTTTACTATACTTATGGTACTCGTTATAATCACATCATTGTTTCACTAATTGAAACTGAATTGAAAGCGTGCGGTGGAGTCCCCCGCTGCGCGCGGAGTGCGGGGGTGGGCGGGGGCGAGCGCTCACTGGTCGTGGTTGTCCGTGTCCGAGTCGTCCAGCTCGGGCTTGGTGCGGCGCTTCTCGTACACGAGGATGATGGCGCACAGGATGAACACCTCGGCGCAGATGCCGAGGAAGGGCCACAGCGCCGCGTACATGTCCTTGACGCGCAGCGTGGTGGAGGCGGGCGTGGAGCCCGGCGCGTGGCACGAGTACACGCCCGCGTCGGAGCGCCGCGCGGCCTCCACCAGCAGCTCGCCGCCGGGCACGCCGGCCGCGCTGGCCTGCACGGAGCCGCGCTCGCCGACCGCCTGCAGCGCGTCCGTCTCGTTCTCTCCGGCGGCGGCGGCGTACGTCCACGTGACCGCGGGGTAGGGCCGCCCGCGCACGCGACATGTCAGCTTCAGCTTCTGGCCCTCAACCACGTTGGAGTCGTCGGCCATCTTGAGCACGGGCTTGGCCTTCACGCGGAAGCCGCGCTGCGCCGCGCCGGCCACCAGGCAGGTGTAGTTGCCCCAGTCGTCCTCGGTGGAGCGCGCCACGGAGTACACGGCGTCTCCCTCCTTCAGCTCGTAGCGGCCGGCCAGCGCCGCCACCTGTGTCACCTCGGTGCCGTTCACCTTCCTGCATAATTTAAATGCATATTTGTAATGTTTTTACTGCTGTACAGAATACATAAAGTCATGTTTATCTAGTAAAATATAAGTTGTAAGTTATAAGTTAATTATCTTGCTAAACAAAAAAAATTTGTAAACTAGGACACCAGTACACCAGTAGTTGTACACCAGTTACACCAGTACTTGTACACCAGTAGTTGTACACCAGTAGTTGTACACCAGTTACACCAGTAGTTGTACACCAGTAGTTGTACACCAGTAGTTGTACACCAGTAGTTGTACACCAGTAGTTGTACACCAGTAGTTGTACACCAGTTACACGCTCCTTCTATTATTAACAAGAAATAAAGATACTTTGTGGCGTACTTTGTAATTGAATAGAGAGCCCGTCGTGACTCCGGCGCCGGGCCCGTCGTCACTTGGAGTCGAGCTCGATGGCGCGGTGCAGCTCGTACACGTGCTAGTCCCCCCCCCGGGTGGGGTGGGGTGGGGTGGAGAAGGTGTGAGTGCACTGACCAGACGGTGACGCCTGGGGGCGCGTCGGCGCCGCCGCCGGGCTTGCAGTCGAGCTCGATGGCGCGGTGCAGCTCGTACACGTGCTAGTTCCCCCCCGGATGGGGTGGGGTGGGGTGGAGAAGGTGTGAGTGCACTGACCAGACGGTGACGCCTGGGGGCGCGTCGGTGCCGCCGCCGGGCTTGCAGTCGAGCTCGATGGCGCGGTGCAGCTCGTACACGTGCTAGTCCCCCCCCCCCCCCGAGTGGGGTGGGGTGGGGTGGAGAAGGTGTGAGTGCACTGACCAGACGGTGACGCCTGGGGGCGCGTCGGCGCCGCCGCCGGGCTTGCAGTCGAGCTCGATGGCGCGGTGCAGCTCGTACACGTGCTCCAGCCACTCGGCGGGCGCGGAGTCCTGCGGCTCGGGAGCTGCGGCGGGCGTGGCCGGCGCGGCGGGCTCGGTGCCTGCAACCGTGCACGGGACAAGTCAGCCGCGAGAGGTGCGTGGGTCGAACTATCTACAGGGTCGCATGGGAAGCGCAAGGAGCTCCGTCATCACGAACGACTTCTACTGCGGGGCGACGTCGTGTCGACTGTTGTCAATACACGAGGTAACCCTGTAGACCGCCACAGTGCACACCGCGGTGCGGCGGCCTGCGATAAGGCCGCTTCGTTTGTGTAACTAGATCAGCAATGAGCGCGCGATGACGCAAGCGAGCGCCGCACCCCGCGCCCCGCGCCCCTCAGCGTGATAACATTCTTGGCTTCTTCAAAGTAGGCTCTACATTTGGGATCAAGTTCGTCGGGCCGCACACATGCACACGGGGCGGCGCACCGCGTCTACTTTGTTGTATCGCAACGCATCATGTATATAATGCGACACATTACACACACGAGCTTGCAGACGAGGCGAGGTAGGAGGCGAGGGAGGAGGCGAGGGAGGAGGCGAGGGAGGAGGCGCGGCGACACGAGCGCTTGTTGCAGGCGGGTGAGAGACTACTCTGTACTCTACACTACACTACACTCGCTCGATGGCGGATCTAGGAGACGATACCTGAAGGAGGGGGGCGTGCGCTCCCTCCACTCACACGGCCAGGGAACGATCATAGAAACCGCCACGAAACGAGGAATGTTTCTTTCACCGGCTTATACTTGTTATTATTAATAATTACTTGGCATACAATCTATAGCACCTATCTGAACATAAGATGATGATCGGAACACGAGACGATGATCAGAACATGGGACGAGAATCAGACATCGGACGATGATCGGAAAATGGGACGATGGTCGGAACATGGAATGCTGGATATGCCGGAATGGCTAGAATTAACTTCAGGAATTTCTGTGTAGTTAGGAGAAAACATTGTTTTTTTGTCATATTACGTTTTTTTTTTTCTGGGGCTCATTGACCACTTTAGTAGAATAAGGAATAAACTGGCTTCGTACTCTGCTGGCTGTAAAGCCTTTTGGTCCCTATCTAAATCCGTCAAAGCCAAATTCTGCCGCGCCTCACTACCTCCACTGCTGAAACCTGATGGGACGCTGGCTCACACCGCTAAAAGAGAAGCCAAACTTGTTTGCTTCTCAGTTTGCGGAGTTTCGCGCCTTGATGCTGGTAGCGCGATACCTACATCCGCACCTGGCTTTTGTCTGAAACTCGCATTCGCCAAATGGAGATTCGAAGAACGTTCCGCAATACGTTTACGTATTACTGGTATTACGTAAACGTTTCCGCAGTACGTTTGACGTGAACAAAGCCAGTGGCCCGGTCGGTATATTATCCCAGCCATGGTTCTGAAGACATGTTCGTCTCTCGCTTGAGTTGAGACTGGTCAAGTATCGAGGTCGTGGATGCTTACATGATTACAAACGTGCAACCTGTGCCCAAGAAAGGTAGTCGTGCCGACTCTGCCGACTACAGGCCAATCTCGGTCACGTCCATACTCTGCAAGGCCCTGGAACGTGTCCTCAACAACAGCCTCCTGGCGTATATTTTTTTTTTATGCCATAGCTAGCAAACAAGCTGACGGGCCGCCTGATGGTAAGCGATCACCGTCACCTATGGATACCTGCAACACCAGGGGCATCACAGTCCACAGATACGTTGCCGACTCTTAAAGATTCTATTAACAGCCCTTTTGAAGAACCCCATGTTATTATTACTCGGAAACGCCACAGGAGGGAGCTCATTCCACAAATTGCAGGTGTGAGGCAAAATAGACCGTGTGCGATTTCCACCTTTCTATATGGTGGAAGAAGTTTCAGGCGGAGGCGGCTGGTGCGATGATAAAACTGCGAGGCTGGCATCAGATCCAACAGTTCTTCAGAACATTCCCCATCTGGAAGCTAATGATCTCACCAGTGACCGACAATAGGAATTCCGCCGAACAGGTCCACCGGATCTATAGGCCTCCGCTACGGACTCCGCTACGGTCTATAGTCGTACGCTACACACATCTGGAGTGAGGCCATCGAGAAATACGGAGAAGAGCTCGCTGTTTCTCTCGACATGTCAATGGCTTTCAACAGGGTTTGGCATAGCAAGCTTTTCTCGTTCGGCTTGTCCAAAGATTTCATTGCGTGGATATCGGACTTCCTGAGGGATAAATCAATTCGAGTTGTCATTGACGGCTGCTCGTCCGATCGAATGGCAATGAATGCCGGTGTCCCTCAGGGGTCGGTGCTCTCTGCAACGCTCTTCCTGCTGCACATCAATAATCTATTAAAGCCTGGTCCTTTGGCTACGCAGACGACAGCACAGTAGTAGATTACTATATATCGAATACACGAACCAGTGGACCACAAAAAAGAGGCCATGATACAGACGATGTTTTTTTTTTAATGATCGGATGATGAGCCATGGTCGAACGTATGAACTTGTCTTTTAAGGTAGGTGATGCCAACCTGGTCAAGTTCCATGCCGCTAAGACCCAGGCGTGTCTATGTTCCGCCAAAAGGACGCCATTTCAACTGGCTTGCATGTATTCATTCTGATAACTGACCGGCTTGAGCTTTGTGCGTTTCTTAAACTTTGGCTCCTATATTGAGAACGGAAACTCAAAATCTGAGTATCCCATCGAACGTGCTTCGGTACTTCAAGTCGAAACAGTTGCTTTCACTGTACCAAGCACAAGTTCGATCGTGCATGGAGTACTGCTCTCACTTTTGGGATGGATCAGCCGAGTACCAGCTTGGGGCTTTGGAATCTATAGAGAAACGTGCCAAGAGGCTCATCAGCTACGAATCCCTAGTTCAGACTAAGCTTCTTGGTCTTGAGTATCGACGCAATGTTGCTAGTCTATCGGTTTCTTATCGGATACATTTTGGAGAGTGTGCATCGGCTCTGCATGATGTAATCTTGTCTCCTGCCCATTTTTGTATTGGACTGCCAATGACGAAAAATCGAACATAAAAAGATACCTCTTTATGGTCGATATTCCGAAAACCCGTACGCTTTGGGCGCTGATTCCACTTTTATTGTGCGAACGGCTTGACTGTATCTGTCTGTGCACTACCTGAATGGGTGTTCCCCGATAGTTACAATCTGGGTGTCATCATCACGAGTGAATCGGTTTCTTCTAGGCAAGCGTGCTCCAACGTAGACCGGAACATCATGCGTATTGGCGATCAAGCGCAAGCCTACTAATAAATAAATAAATATTAAAAAATCTAAGTAAGTAAATTTCCTGAAGATTAGGTGCATTCGGCAAAGGAAAGGGAAGAAAGTTATGAAAATTCCTTTATCGCTCGCTCTAGACATGGAACGTGGCAGACGTAGTCTATCTATCTAAAGCATAATGCACACAAGTAAAGAAAGATCCAACGAAATGGTCCGTCTCGGCGAGAATCTCTACTGCAAACTGATATTAGAAGGTGTGCACTACACACTGAACTAAATACGGGAACACATGAACAACGCTGCAAGCGACGGGCTAACTACAGGCGCGCCGCGTACCGGCGTGCGGCTGCACCAGCACGCGCACGCGCGCCGCGTCCGGGCCGCGCGCGCACGCGTACACGCCGGCGTGCGCCACGCGCGCCGCGGCCGCGTGCAGGCGCGCCGACACGGCGCCGCCGCCGCCGGGCACGGCCGCCTCGCCCGCGGGCCGCAGGTCGGCCGGCAGCGCGCCGCCGTCGCGCCGCCACTGCGCGCGCTGCTCCACGCGCAGCGGGCACTCCACGGTGAGCGGCGCGCCCTCCGCCACGCGCACCGTCCGCTCCTCCAGCTCTGCGCGCCACACGACACCCTGACCACCACACACACGCGTGCCCGGCTCCTGCCCCACGGAGACGGGAGCAGGCAGCCGGCTGCCGGGTAGGTACGAGTAGTGACACAAACAACAAAATAAGTTAAAGAAAAAACTACTATAAATTATTAAAAGTGATTTATTGTTATGGTGCAAGATGATACGGCGTTCACGGTTATTTTTATGGAGTTTGTCAATAACTTCCGGCAAACAAATTGTCGTTTTCCAATCACTATTCACCGTACGACAATTTCTCCAAAGCAACAGTATAAAAAATATAAATAAGGTTTTTTTTTTAACAAAGTCTAATTGGTAACCTCCTCCTTTTTAAAGAAGTAATCATTCGCTCAGAGGCAGTTTGCACACGCATCAGTTTGGTTAGTTTTGGCTCATCCTGATAAGAACTCTTTTATGTTTTTGCGATTATCACACCTTGGAATTAAACTTAATTAAATCAAATTTGAGAACGTTTCTGAAATGTGTGGCTGAAATGTAATCTCACATCATATCTTTAGACTTCCGTCATCTAGTTTTATACCTGTTGCCAGGACATAGCGGTGTTGCAAACGTCACCAATTAAACTAATGTAAAATACACGCAATATATAAAATCCATTCAAAATATTCAGTTACAAAGCAAATACAAGCTGATACATGTACGTAATTGATTTTGAAGTGAAACTGATAAACTTAGACTTTGTAACTTATTTGTAGAGCTTTTAAATAATTTGGTTAGATCAAAAACCAATACAGGATCTCGTGTCCAAGACGGCCTACGGCCACCGGATGGAGGCCCCTCGCGCTGTCACATGACCCGCGGTTACACCGAGGAGCCCTGAGCCGCCGGCCTCAATCAAGTGAGATAGGTTTGTTTAAACAAATAAAACACAGAGCACTATTTACAACAAGATAAGGAACTCCTCGCGCATACAATAACAGGATGGAATGTTCACCTTCAGTTTACACAGGTTTAACTTTATTACCAAGAGATTAGAGATGGAAGTCACACGTACGTATGTGGCTAACAAACCGATATCTTCAAAATCGTCTACATAGCTATCATTTATATTCACAGATACGAGTACTCCGACTACATTACAAATGTGAATGCACATGCAGCTATTCTGTAAACGGCGTGCCGATCAAACTAAATTAATAGTATCAACAACTACCATTTATTCTATCCAGATATTTAGGCTCGCCTCTTGTCCTGCTTTTTGCCAAAGTTCTCATCTGGCTAGAGTTTTCAGCTCAAGAAAAGACATTGGCGATGTGTGTTTTGTTATTAACTGAGGGACTGGACCCCGAGCGGGACTTCGGACAGAATTCAACACCAACACCAGTGTTTCTATGATTGCTTTTCTTTTCGATATTTAACTAGATAACAGTGTAGGACCAACCAACTAGAATACAGACAGCAACATGCAATCACTACAATCTTATCAATAAATACTCATTCCTTTAATCTTTCTCATTTAGCTCATCTAGATAACACAATATCCACGTACTGCGTACCTAGCCTACCGATAGTTTCCATCGAGGACCATTCATTAAACTAACTAGCAGGTCATCCTGAACTGTGACCTCCATCCCCAATATCTTTACAAATTTCCCTCATGTTTAAACTTAAAAATGTATTATAGATCGGATCAACCGTACGCATATTAGCGTCGAACAAACACTACATCGAGCGCCAACTCATTCTCCTCTCAGTGTGGGAGCTTCTCTTCACCCAGTCGACTATTCTTGTGGCCTACTTATTAAACAGCCAAATTGAACTATTTAGAGGACAAGGATTATTAATGGAATGACGTCATGGTTGCGCCCAACGGAGACAATGGCTGTGGAGTGCAGAGTTACGACGAGCAGTGCGTGGAACTCGGGCGCGGTCACCACTAGCGTCTAGCGCTACATCATCTGCGCGTCGATCGCCATGTAAAGACACTAATCAACCACTACGATAAATTAATACACTTACTTTGTGCAAACGAGGGATGACAGAGAGCTATAAATAGCAGGCCCAGAATCATCATGATGGACCGCATGTTGACCAAATACACCTTCACACTAATAAGAACAGCCACATCCGATGTGGGTGAAACGACACAAGTAAAAGACTACTCGACTCGAGAAAATTAAAATTAAAATCAATCGTGTTCCGTTCAGCTTGAAGCACGGGCAAATTGACAGGCCAGTGTTGCCGTATGATGAAAACAAAATACACTCAGCCCTAAGATTTTGCCCTTATCAAAAATTCGCTAAATCTAACGAAAATCCACTTTTGAAATCCATAGATTCCGTTAATAAAATAAACATAAAGGTATAAAATTGCTATAATTTGAAGACATCTTCATTTATTATGCATTTTCAGGGTTCCTCTCCCAAAGGATAAAAAACGGAGCCCTATTACTAAGGGTATGACGGGTACGCTGCCAACTGGTAGTGGGCTTGAGCATTTGGATTGTCTTTAGACCTTCAACGGTCTATGGGGCAGTCTAACTGTATTAGTATTAGCTTGTATTTGTTTAGTTAATGAAGGCACCTGCTCAGTAAAAAAATATAATAATTTTATACTTATCCTACGATGCATGTCTATCTGTCTGTCTGTCCTACTTCTAAACGGCTGTATCTATCGAACCTTATCTACTAATAGATAGCCAATTGAAAAAATTGTGTAATCTTTTAATGGACATGAACTTTACTCACTTTTTAACTTTATTGCGGAATATCCATTTTCGTAGATTTTTTCACTAAACACTATTCTCGCGTGGCTGCGTTTTGTCCTACAAAGACCAGAAAAAATCAGCAGTATTTTATGATAAATGCTGTATGTTTTCAAGACTTACGAAAATTGTGCCTTAACTAGCATTAAAGTGCTAAGCTGGCAACGCTGGACATACCTACGTAAAAAAGTATTTGGCGCCAACGTGGAAAAAAACATGTCGGCTCGTTGGATTATTTTCCTAAACTTGTGTATTTTCGAGTATTAATGTGTACTAAATTTAATGGTGAATTATATTATTCATTAAGTGCTCGTAAACGTGCTCAAGTGTTATAACGAGGTGAAACGTGTCTTTTCGTGGTGTTTCCAAAACTTCATAAGAGCCTCTTGTAAAGTCTCTACCACTTTACAGGGGCATGAGTTTGACTTGACCGTGACTTACTTAGCTTGACTCTGACTGTGACTTGTTTGACTCTATTAATACAAAGTAAACTGTTAATATTACGACTAAAGGACATTGAATCCACGGTCATGAAAATTTTAACAAAAAAAAACTAAAGTTCATTAAAATTCTCTTATTTATAGCCACCCACTTTTCTTGACTAAATACTTCTAAAGAAAAACAAGTTATTATCATTAATATTAGCAAAGTAACGCCCAACTCCATTAATTATTGAATTTTCCCAATACTTAATACAAAAAAAATTAAGAAGGTACGCTAGGTACGGTAGGCTTGTTCACGTATTACCATTTTAGACCTGTATTTTGCAAGTTCATTTACCCGGTTTTTCTTTCATCCAATTTTAGCGGATTTCCCATTTTTTTTTTATATATTTTTTTTTTTTATTTTTATATTTCATGTTAGTCGAACAATGTGAGGCGAAGCTTTATCCTAAGTAAGATTGTTTTATAATTGTCAAAAAGGAAGACAGCCCGGCTGTCAAAGAGAGCGGTTGCTTTGGCGTTAATTTTAATTTGGAAAATATCTTATTTATAGTCTTAGATGTATATTTGTGTAGTTTTGTGTGTAAAATATTAGTTATAATCATATGTAGATAAAGTTTTCATCGTTTATTGGTAAGTTTTTGTAAATATTAGTATTTTCTAATACGACTCATAGTTGTCATTTGTTTTAGTGACGGTTTCTTCTTTTTTGCATGGAAACGGACGAGGGGGCTGGTTGGCCCCCTGATAATAGCCAGCCTATTGGAAATGATTCCACCTTCGTAGATGGACGTTCTATCCCATCTCCTATTTCCTTTGTTTCGATTACTTCTACGGACACTGATGTTGAGCATTCCCAGCACGGCAGTGGTAAACGTAAGAAGCATTCAAAAAAACACCAAAAAAAATGTAGAGAGAACTCGCAAAAATCACAGGATTCTTCTATCCCGTTAGGACAAACAACTTCTTCTCAAATTCCCAATTCAACCCAATTGACAGAATCATGTGCCTCTCCGTCGGCTACGTTGTCTCAGACCCCATCGATTCCTCCGTACGTCCCTTCAGGTCGTCAAGCTTATAAGTCAACGGATAGGGGTCCATTTGTTGTGCATGTCCAGAAAATTGAGACATCTCTAACATCTGGAACCTACCTTCATCCAGTTGATTTCGGTAGATTCTTGGGTAAAAACCAATTTCACAGTGTCCTCGATGGCAGTGTTCAAAGAATCGGTAGAAATAGAATTTCACTGACATTTACTGATTTCTACTCTGCAAACAATTTTGTGACGAGTGATGTAGTTAAGAACAATGGCTTCAAGGCGTTCATCCCCTCATTTGGTACAACTCGGTTGGGTCTTGTTAAAGGCATTCCTATTGATTGGTCCGAGGATGAGATCATGGAGTACGTTCGTGTTCCTATTGATGGTTGCCCATTATTAAAAGTTAGGCGGTTAAATTATAAGGTGGTTGTCGATGGTTCCCCTATCTTCAAACCATCTCAGTCTTGTGTTCTAACTTTTGACGGTCAAGTTCTTCCCCCTCGGGTGTTCATGTGTTTCAACTCCCTCGTTGTTGAGCGATATTATTACCCTACTGTGCAGTGCTACCAGTGCTCTCGCTTTGGACATACCAAAAACAGCTGTCGGTCCAAACCACGTTGTTATAAGTGTGGGGAAGGCCACACAGGTGACACGTGTAATGTCGAAGAAGGCTCTTCCCCATGCCTATCCTGCTCTGGCTCCCACTACTCAATAAGTAAATCCTGTCCTGAGTTCCATAGACAAAAACAAATTAAAATCACTATGTCAGAGAAAAGCATTTCATATAATGAAGCCTCCAAATTACATTTGCCTATTAGAGGTAAAAGCTATAGTGATGCAACCAAGACATCTTATGCTAGTGTTTCCCCTGCTCCTCTATCTTTTTCAAATAAATCTCCCAGCTCAGCCTCCCAGTCCTATAGAAAAACTGTCTTCCTCAAACCCAGGCCTCCTCCAGCTCAAAGACAGGGCTATGATCGCTCTGCTCATCAGGCGTTAATTAATAATCCATCAATCCCTAATAATAATGGTGTTGCCTACAAGCATCCTCATACTGATCCCTCTGCATCCTCTAGTAGCATTTTGGAGCTTATACAGGCTCTCACCAAGCTACTTAACTCTCCTAGTTTATTACCGTCCAACGCTGCCCAAGTTTATCCCTCTCCTATGTTACAATCTCTCCATGATGGTGCCCTCTCTAGGGCTGCAATGGAATTGCCAAAGTATTAACAATAAAAAAATTGATCTATTATATATTATAAATAAATATAATCCAACTTTAATTGCCATCTCTGAGACTTGGCTTAAGCCTGGTTCCTTTTTTAAGGTTCCTCGCTTCCTTTGTTTCAGAGATGACAAAGCTGATGGGTATGGCGGTTCAGTCATACTCGTCAGAAATTCTGTAAATTCTCATCTTGTAAATATTCCATCTCATTCTATTTCTGACAACTTTTCAATAGTTGCGGTTAGGTTAAATAATTTAACATTGGTCTCATTATACATTCCCAGACCATCTATTGTTATCCTAAATAAAATTCTCCATATATTATCACACCTTCAAGGCCCTTTCACCATTATGGGTGATTTTAATGTCCATCACCCTGCCTGGGGTTGTCAAGCCTCAGATTCCCTTGCACATTATGTTTTCAATATTATGGATAGTTTAGGGTTGTGTTTACTCAATACTGGCTCTCCTACGCGCCGTACTAAACCGTATGAGCGGGTTAGTGCGGTTGACTTGACTTTAGTGTCAGCAAGTCTAGCTCCCTCTATGTACTGGAAAACCTTATCTTCTTCTTTTGGTAGTGATCATTTTCCAATTTTATTTGATCTTCCTTTCTCTAAAATAGAACCGGCTCCATTCAAGCCATTACTAGAATATAGACTGCCTAGCTCAGGTCAGTCTGATGAATGGTCTAAATACTCATTGCTCCTAGATCAGTATGCTTCTGATCTTCCCCTCATTCTTCCCGTTTCCTTGGACACTTGTCATAAAGCGTTTGTAAATTGTATTAATTTGGCTGCTAAACACTCATTTCCCTCAAAAATTCTAAATTCCAAACACAGATCACCTCCATGGTGGGATGAAGAGTGTAAGACTGCTGTTTCTGAAAGATTAAAAGCGGAGAATCTGTATTGCAATCACATGACTAATGGAAATTATAGAAATTTAATTACAGTACAATCTAACACTAAACAAATTCTTCATTCCAAAAAGTCAGAGGGGTGGAAAAACTTTTGCTCTTCTATTTCCCCTTCCATCCGGCCCTCTCATGTTTGGAATTCAATACGGAAATTCCGGGGTTCATATAGAGAACCCTCGCCTCCATATCCCAGTTGTGAGAGCTGGTTTGACCAATTCATGGACAGATTGGCTCCTCCTTTTGTCTCTAACTTTGTTAACATTTCAACTTCTAGTTCTTCTGCTCATGATGATAGCTTTTCTCCTTTTTCTATGCAAGAATTGCGCCTCGTTCTTTCTTCTCTCAAAGATTCTTCTCCTGGTCCGGATGGGATCCCGTATTCTTTTTTGGTTAACGCCGGTGAAAAACTTTTGAGTTATTATCTTGAAATGATAAATTTAATGTTAGACACTGGATTTGTTCCAGTTGCAATGAAAACCCAAATAATTATCCCAGTTTTAAAACCTGGTAAAGATCCTGAAAAACCTGACAGCTATCGTCCAATAGCTATGTCTTCTGTTTTGACAAAGATAGTGGAACACCTTATAAAAAATCGACTTGAATGGTTGATTGAATCTAGTAATATTTTACCTCAATCTCAATATGGTTTTCGAAAAGGTAGAGGGACTTTAGATAGTTTATCTATTTTTGTTACTGATATTAGACTCTCGTTTTCTAGGAACGAGTCCGTTGTTGCTGCTTTTCTTGACATATGTTCTGCGTACGATAATGTTATCCTCGCAATTCTAAAATCTAAGATGGAAAAACTGGGTCTCCCACGGAAAATTATTAACTTTATACTTAATCTTTTTTTAGACCGTTCTGCTCAGCTTAGAGTCAATGGTGAAATAATATGTTCCAGATCTGTACATAAGGGTCTTCCTCAAGGCTCTGTTTTAAGTCCTATTCGCTTTAATATTTACACTTATGACTTATTTAAGTATATTTTGCCTTATTGTAGACTTCTACAATATGCTGATGATCTCGTTTTATATATGGCAGATTGTGATATATTAAGTGCTGCGCATAAATTATCTCAAGCTCTCGAGTCACTAAATGTTTGGCTAGGTCATAATGGTTTAGATATAGCTCCTCTGAAAAGTTCTGTTGTAATATTTACCAGAAAACGGTTGAAACCAAGACTTGAAATTTTGTTTAATAATACCAAGATTCCTGTTGAAAACGAAAAAAAGTTTTTAGGTCTTATCTTGGACAGTAAATTAGATTTTTCTTCACACATCAACTACATTTCAATCAAATGCGAAAAAAATCTCAATATTTTAAGATGTTTGGCGGGTGTTTGGTGGGGTTCTCATCCCTATTATCTAAAGCTTCTTTACAATGCCATTATTCGTAGTGTTATAGATTACGCTTCATTTCTATATGTGCCTGCTTGTAAGAGAATGATCAATTCGTTGGACTTGATTCAAGCTAGAGCTCTTCCTATAATCACAGGGGCAATGAAGTCTACTCCCAAAAATGCTATGCAAGTGGAATGTGTCGACCCTCCTTTGGATTTGAGACGGCAATATCTGGCGGATATGTTTTTGTTTCGTTTGTTCCAGTTTTCATCTCATCCGCTGTTTCCGAAATTACAGCTTCTTCTTAATTATATTTCTCTGCCTTACTGGAAACATAAAACAACTCCTTGTTTAGTTATAAGTTACTCAAAAATTAGAGATCTTAAATTCGCTACTCATAGAACTCCTAAGCTTCCATTATTTGAATTCGATTATCAAGCAATCTTATTTGAACCTTCATTACATCTTAATTTAGATTTGATGAAAGGGGATGCCTTTGCTAATAATCATTTTCTTAGGATTAAAGATAATCTTTGGCATGGTTGGCACAGTATTTTTACAGATGCCTCTAAGTTAGATCAAAACGGGTGTGTTGGTGTTGGTTTATTTCATCAAAATTATAATATAGTGCAAAAGATTAAATGCCCACCTGAAACATCTGTTTTTGTTGGTGAATGTAGAGGTATAATGGAAGCTATTAACTATATATTGTTGCTCAAATTGAATAAAACTGTTATATTTTCTGATTCTTTGAGTGCTCTTCAGGCCTTTCAGAGTAATCCTTTTAAAATAGGCTCCAAGAATTGGATTATATTCAGATGCAAAGAACTGTTGTTGAAATGTTCTTCTTTAGGCTATTCTGTCCACTTAGCTTGGATCCCAAGTCATAGTCATATTTCTGGCAATGAAAAGGCGGATAAAGTTGCTAAAGATGCAGTCATCTGTGGTGATAAAATCCCGTTTAAAAATTACCCCCAAGACCTTCTGCTTCTCCCTATCCGTTTCTTACGGGCTAGATGGTCGAAGAGATGGTCGTTTAGCAGTCGACGGACAGGTTCGAATTTTGCTAAATATCAACCTTTTATTCCATCCAAACCCTGGTTCTTTAAGACTAAATGTGATAGAAAATTCTGTTCCATGATTTCTAGAATGCGTTTTGGCCACTGCTGTACTGGAGTGCATCTACATAAATTACGAATTAAAGATTCTTCCATTTGCGAATGTGGTATGGACGAGTCCAATCTTAACCACATTTTCTTTTCTTGTTCCAATTTAGATCACAATTCATTTTTCAACTTTTTAATTCATTATAAATTTCCATTTCCCATTCATATCGACAATCTTTTGTATAATTTAGACCCCCCTTCAATCGCTTCATTATCAAATTTTATTTCTGTAAATAATATTAAATTGTAGTTATTTTATTTTTGCATCCCTATGTATGTAATATAATAATTGTAATAAATATTCATGTTGTTTTGTTATAACATTAATTCACCTCTGTATTATATAGGATATTTTCTTTGTTTCAGCTAACAAATTCTAAATTCCGTCTTCTATTTTCTCTCTTCAGTCATACTTGTTGCTGGCAATAATGTTATCTTAACTTTTGCCATAAAAAAAAAAAAAAAAAAAAAATTGTCAAAAAAACTGTAATCCTTACGAATCATAAGGTTTTTTAATGTTTTTATGTGAGAAAATATAATTTTGCTAGTTTTCGTACAACATAAGAAAAATATTTGTAATTTTTTAATACTTTGGAACAATGACTGATAGACACAAAATAATAAATAATATGTATTATTCATGCAATCTGTTCTTTTATTATATACTCAGGTTTTAAGAAAATATAATATTTATGTAGGTTTGCTTACTAAAAATAAAAGGGTTCCGAAGTTTCGGTCTGTGACACCGCGCGCGAGTATAGCTGTTACAGACGCGGGTATAGGAAGGCTAGGCTAGGTATTCTGAAGGTGCTCAACTGGTTCGAGGGCTCCCTGAGCTCGGCATCACCTAGCCCTCCGATAGCTACGCCACTGACCAGCGCAAAGTGCTACTGAGCACTTCCACTGCCACTTGTACTAAGCAAAACGTTGCAGACGATGCGTAGTAGGTACTCGCTTGCTATTGGTACTTCGCATGGTTTGCATAATAGCATGCAAAACATAAGTCGTGTGCTGATGAGTTTGACTAATGGCATCGAGCCTGATTTAGGCCAGATGCGTTCATCCTCCTTCATCAGAAGATATGGTAAGGTGTTATGGCATCCGCCACACGACACCTTACCGTATCTACCTTGTTTGTCTAAATCTGAGGTAGGGACCATATGCGTGTCTCGACACGCTCTTGGCCAGTTTTTATTATTTAGCTATAACATTCAACCAGTTAGAATAGTATCAGTGTGGGAGCGCCCGGGCGTCACACGAGGCTGTGCCAGTTGCCTGCGCGGACTGCATACTGCATGGTACAAAACAAAACCAGGTATCGAACATTCATATTTATTGAATAATAAATAGAAGGAGGTTTGAACAGGCAGCCGGCTTCACTACACCGAGCTCGCAGGCCTCCCGCCGCCGCCGCCGCCGCCGCCGCCGCACGGCTCCACTAACTCAACAATATTTACATAAGGTACTATTCACAACGTCTCCACTCTTACTTTACTATTTAATCGCTACTACATTATACAATAAATAAGTAAACACACAATAGAATCGTGATCTATGATTTACAAGACGGGTTCATATCGGTACCGGCGAGTCGAGTGGCAACCCTCGGCCGCGGCGCGGGGCTGGACGTGCGGCCAGGGCTCACTGATAAAGCCGTCACGACAAACCCCGTCAGAAGCCTTCTAGACTGGAGCGTACCGGTATTTCTGTATTGCGTACTCTAGTAGTGGACCGGTTTCAGCGGATTTTTAATTACCGGTATCGAGATACAATTCCTATAGTCACAATCTCTCAGTGAAAACAGTCAAAAAACGTCCGAGCGTCATTGTACGTACATATACTTCACAATGCCACATTTACTCAAAATACGTTGTCGCTTCATCGTAGCTCTGGCATCGCGCAGTGTTGCACTCGGATCGCGGTGTTGCACTCGGATCGCGGTTACTTTGTAACTAACCAAAAAGTCTGCGCAATGTCTGGGTCGGCAAGACTACCTTTTTGGGTTTCGTACCCAAAGGGTAAAAACGGGACCCTATTACTTAGCCTACGATGTCTGTCTGTATGTCCGTCCGTCCGTCTGTCTGTCCTACCAATTAACGGCTGTATCTTTCGAGCCGTAATAGATAGCCAGTTGAAATTTTCACAGAATATGTGATGTTACGGCGGATTGACTAACAAATAATAAAAAAGTCAAAAAGTAAAAACTAAAGGGGGTCCCCATACAACAAACGTATTTTTTTAACGTATTTTGGTATTAGCTCTTTTGTAAAAACGGTAATACTTACAAGCGTCAAACTTATAGCTTATACTTATATAAACATGATTATAGTACACACTCTAACTAAAGTATAACAACCAATAATAAAAAATGGCTAAGTGCGAGTCGCTGACAAATTTCTGTTGATTACCAAGTTATAACTGGTAATTTCGTTATTGAATTTTGTGGTACGGAACCCTCAGTGCGCGAGCCCGACTCGCACTTGGCCGGTTTATTTGGGCAAATGAAACTGCTCAACAAAGAGTGCATCGGAACGCCAATGACCCGGCAATCATGTTCTCTGGACTTTTTATTTTAATTTGAATAATAGAGTTGCGTTTGACGGCCACTTCGCCTGATGTGCGGCGGTGATGCGGTCTACGATGGGGCACGCTCGCCGAGTTCGAGACGACTCTATGTGGAAATATGCAACAAGCACTCAAAGTTGATCACTGACCTGCCTTCTGAGCCTGAGGGCGTGGGTTCGATTCCCATCTAGGACAAACATTTGTGTGATGAACATTTGTGTTTGTTCTATATCTGGTTGTTAATATCTATTTAAGTATGTATTTAAAAACTATATATGTATGTATATCAGTCTCTGGCAGCCATATCACAAGCTTTGCTTAGTTTGGGGTCAGATGACCGTGTGTGAAAAATGTCCCGAATATTTATTTATTTATTTTATTTAATTATGTGAGCGATTTCTGTAAACCCACAAAAGACAGAGACGGTGCTATTCACCGGGTAAACGAAGACATATGTATCTTCCTACTCCTACACTGTCTGGAACTAACCTAACACTCAGCAAACAAGTTAAATATCACCACGAGGACAACAAACATACCACGGCAGTGCACCACAACTGTAGGGACTGAACTCTAAAACCAAAGTTCTGCGGCCGGGTACACACAGTGACACTGGACGCGTTGTCACCTCACCTTCATTATCTACGTCACCACAACCGTTACATCATCATCATGTACACTTCCACCTAAACAAGTGGAGCAACTGTCCCAGCGCCTCACTCCGGTATTGCAAGGAGCTGGGTTGCCTCGGGTAGATGCTGGGTCCTGCACTATACGTCCCGAGCAGGGCAGGCAGGCAGTGCGGGTGAGGCAGAGGGAGGCCGGGCGAGGAAGGATGGCAGGGGGCGGCTCCTCCCTGCGTATTGCTTGTGTGTAGTGCGGCGCCGGCGGGGACCCGCCGACCTGTCTACGCCCAGATCTGCAAAGAAAGAAAACACACGTAAGTACGTAGCGGCGGTGGCATGCGACACACCTATCCACCACGGTGCCCACAGGCCAGCGTTATACTGTGCACGTGTACACTCACCCGCAGCGTGGCGTCCCAGGAGGCGGTGCCGTCGGACTCACACTGTGCACGTGTACACTCACCCGCAGCGTGGCGTCCCAGGAGGCAGTGCCGTCGGACTCACACTGTGCACGTGTACACTCACCCGCAGCGTGGCGTCGGACTCACACTGTGCACGTGTACACTCACCCGCAGCGTGGCGTCCCAGGAGGCAGTGGCGTCGGACTCACACTGTGCACGTGTACACTCACCCGCAGCGTGGCGTCCCAGGAGGCGGTGGCGAGCGCGGTGCCGTCGGGCGAGCGCTGCACGCGCGACACGCGGTGCTCGTGGCCGCACAGCACGCACACGCGCGCGGCTCGCAGCGCGTCCCAGGCGCACGCCGTGTAGTCCGAGTAGCCGGCGAACAGCAGCCGGCCGGAGAGCGACCACTCCACCGAGTTGACGCCGAAGATGAGGCTCTCGCGCGAGTAGCGCGCCACCTCGCGGTCGGCGCGCAGGTCGAACAGCCGACAGGCGGAGTCGTCGCCGCCGGTGGCCAGCGAGTCGCCGCTGGGGTGGAAGCGCACGCTGTTCACGTCCGAATCGTGCGTGTCGAACGCCTGCACGGCCTGCCCGGTGCGCATGTCCCACACGAGCGCGGCGCGGTCGCACGCGCCCGACACGAAAGTGTCGCCCATGTCCGAGGGCGCCAGGTCGAGCGCCATCACGTCGGCGCCGTGCGCGGTGAAGCTCTGCAGCAGCTGGCCCGACTCCACGTCCCAGAGCGCGCAGGTGCCGTCCCCGGAGCCGGTCAGGATCTGACGCTCCGTGTTGGGGAACAGGCAGCACGACATGTACGACGTGTGCGTGGCCACCGTGCGCTTGCGCAGCGCCGGCTCGTCCTCGGCCGCGCCGCCGCCCAGCGGGAACACCGTCACCTTGTTGTCCAGCCCGCTGCAACACCGCATGCAGTACTCGAGACCACATTACCTACTCAACAATGCTGATACATACATATATACAACGTCAAATGTTGGCTACCGGCTGTTACCCGCGCCTTTACCCGCTTATGGACAACACATGTACCCTGAGCCACTCAGGAACAGAACTAGTTAACATTCCGTAGTAGGACAAGGAATCCACATTGTACTTGTAAGATCGTGTCCGTCCGTCTGTCGCAGCAGCATGCTTCAGTGCATCAAGTAAACAGAACCTAATAATGTGATATATTTCATTTAGGGAGTTTGCTTGGGTCGGTTCTATATTAATAATTATTTTGCAAATAGTTTTTACTTCTCTGCCTATAAATGATTAAAACTAATAAACCACCGGCAAACTGCGAGTTGGGCTCGCACACTGAGGGCTCCGCATCACCACATAGAAGTACAAAAAAACAGGACAAGTATGAGTGGGACTCGCGCTCTGAAGGTACCGGCCAACGGAACTCTCCGAGTACAAGTCCAAATTTGATATGAACTCTACTCTCTATACGTTTCTGAGAAAAGGGTCTTGAAAGACAGACAGACAGATGGACAACAAAGTGATCCTATAGGGATTCTTTTTTTTCTTTTGAGGTACGGAACCCTAAGAAGTAGTGCAAAAAGACAACATCACGCCCAGGTGGTAACTCGTATAGGTTTCAGTAAATTTAAAAACTGAACCAGCAGTTTTTATTAATGTATGAGATAGCTTTCCTAACATGATTCTTTACTTGTTTATTGGTGAATATTACCTATGTGAACAATGTTCCACTATTATAGTTCTAATAAAACTTGCTCTTGGCAACCCTGATTCTCTGGTTCCCTTAATGGTTGATTTAAAAAACTCAATACGTATATTTGCTAAGTTGTGATTGTACATTCATATTACGCAATTCAAAAAAATACTTCTATATTTGTCTATTTTTTCATTTGCTTAGCAGTCTCATCAATGTGGTATCGTAAAAAAAAAAACCTATACAAACTCTGATACTTCATTTCACCCCTTTAGGGGATGAATGATGTTTTAACATGTTTTTGCTTATTTTCTTATTCTTATTTTAGTTATATTTCTGAAAATGCTGAAACAGGTGCTTAATATTTTCTTAGTATAGATGCAAAGTTTGATTGTCATAGAATCAAAAACATTTATTCTTCCATACAAATATTATCGTCCCATTTCACCCTCTTTGGGGATGATTTTCAAAAAATGCTGAAACAGGTGTCTCATACTTTCTTTTGCTTAGTATAATATATGGATAGTTAACTTTGTTTTTCTTGTAATTTTTATAGAATAAACACATTTTTACCAATAATAAATAATATTCAAATCTTGGAAAGTTTGATTGCCATAGCACTAGAAACAAAAACAAATTTGAACATAAATTTGAACATAAATTTTTCCATACAAATAGAGTGGTACCTTCCCATCAAGTTTCCACCAAATTTAAATTATGATGTACAATAATTATAGTTGAGTATAGAAATCAATTCAAATCGTCAGAGATTTGCTTAATTTGTTCTAAAATTATTTAGAAATAAATATTTTATGTTTGTGCATTCTGTTCAATGAAGTGCATTTAATGGACGAGATATTTGTTGAGCATACGAGTCAGTCTGCATGCATGAAGCAGGAAATGTCTTACCCTGCAGCGACCAGGTTCCCCGAGGGTGCATAGGCGCAAGCCATCACCCAGGTGCTGGGCATCGCGATGGTCACCTCCTTGGTGGCCGTGAATGCATCCCACACTATCACCTTGCCATCCTGCGACACACACATGGCAGTCAGTCAGCGAGAAGGCCGGGCGCGGAGTCGCGATAGAGTGCAGAGTACTTACCTGGGATGAAGACACGATGTGGCGCTTGTCGGGCGACCAGTCGGAGCACAGCACCTTGGCCTGGTGGCCCTTCAGCACGCGCCGCAGCTTCAAGTTGGGGAACGAGATCGGCTCCAGCCGCTCCGCCAGGCAGGTCACTGAGAAACACACGCACGACGTAACAGTGAACTCTATGTAGGGGAGGCGTACGTAACGAGACGCGCGGGACTCACGAGAGACATCGTTCAGCTTCTGGCGCTCCTCTTCGAGCTTCTGCTTGAGCGCCTCGACCTCGCGCAGCAGCGACTCGAGCGTCTCCTCGGGCGTCGCCGCCACCGCCGTGTCGGCCGCCATCTCTCGCTTCTCTCGCTTCACTCCATGCCACCCGCGCTCCGGCCTATTCGCTGCCGACTTCCATCAGTCACACTACAACCCGCTCTCAGAATACAAACTTTAACTTAAAACACTTTGAAATGTGAATCGAAGAAGATTACTTTCACGCACGAACTACAATAAATCGATAGCACACTGACAGACATAACACAAATATGTAAGTGTCAAAATTACAATTCTGACATGACAGTGACACTGACAAAGGACATTATAGTACAAAATCATTGAGAATACAATTATTTCGTGATGGTACAAAATCCTAAAATCTAAGTTCTTTGTATTTTTAGGGTTCCGTACCCAAAGTGTAAAAACGGGACCCTATTACTACCCTACGCCTAAGATCTACGATGTCCGTCTGTCCTACCTATTAACGGGTGTATCTTTCGAACTATTATAAATAGCCAGTTGAATATTTCACAGATTATGTAATGTTACGGCTGAGGGTTCGGTTCCGTGCCTCCACAAAATTCAATAACGAAATTGCCAGATAACTTGTTAGTGAACATAAACTTGTCACCGACTCGCACTTGGCTACTTTTTATTATTTGTTGTTCTACTTTAGAGTATGTATTATCCAAAGATCTTACATATACCCTATGAAATAATAATGATAGAACTTTTTTTTTTAATATAATAGTCGACTAACAAGCGACGGGCCACCTGATGGTAAGTGGTCACCGTCACCTATGGACACCTACAATACCTGGGGCATTGGCGGTGCGTTGCCTACCTTTAAGGACTCTATTCACTCTTCCCTTGAAGCAATTGAGGTTATATTTTGGAGGAAAAACCGAAGGTGGTAAGCCATTCCACAACTTACAGGTGCGTGGCAGAAACAATCGGTCAAATCGAACAGTGCGCTTTGTATAACACAAGACGTTGGTTCGGCGTGAAGTTTGGCTCTATTGAGAACACCCAATTTTCTGGACGTTAGACCTGCCTTGCTCACCAAATGACTCCTAAACTGGACCTCGCTGGAAATGTCGACGGCCAAAATAGCGATGTTCGTCGATAAGGTAAGGGGCATGCCCTGAAAAGACAGTGATGTGGTGAACGAGCTTTTTTTCGCAGTAAACGCAATAGCTTGCGTCTTGGCAGCATTAAACTGCACCAAATTTTGCATGCCCCAGACAGTGACCTGCTCAAGAGAGCACTCGACAGCAGACACAAGCTCCGCTCTCCTTTCTACCATTTCATCTTGACGAACGTTTGCATGGCCAGAATATTGGGCATCACCCGTGCTATCATCCGCATAGCAATGGATATTACTAATTTGCAACAAATCATTAATATGCAGGATGAATAGCGTGGGCGATAGCACAGAACCTTGTGGAACTCTGGCATTAATTGACATAGTCGCAGAACAAGCGCCATCAATGATGCGGCATTATGGACATTGTATCCAAATGCCAATAAATATATTTAAAAAATGCGTCTGTATCTGTGGACGGCGGGGGTGCGTTTACGGAAGCCGGATAATTTTTCACCAGATAAAAATTAAACTAGCGGGGGTTCGTTAAACGGAGTCATAGTTATATGTCAAAACTGGTTGTCAAATTCAATTGACATCTACAAAATAGTGTCAACAATAGCTTTTATTATTTTTCATGACTATGGATACAGATTCTTTCAGTCTTAATTATAGCTGTATCAGTTAACCACATGTGGCGAAACTATTTTTCATTGCGTGCGACCTTCGCGGCTGCCTATATTATTTTGTTTGAAAGAAGTGGTGTTTTGTTTTTAGATGTAAGAGGTCTGTCAAGAGGTAAAAAATATAAGATGTTTTCGATTCTGCACAAATAAATTGTTTCCAGCGGACGCCCGTAAACAGGGCATTTTAATTTTTTGTCGGTTTAAATTTCACCAAGTGGCGTCTCTAAACAGGTGTTTTGACGTTTATCTAGTATACATTTTAATCCTTAATCCTGCCGTACCATATCATAAGTAGTATCATAAGTGCCGTACATTATCTGTGTCGTGCATTGCTTTCCGTAGAAAATGTCCGTTAAATTTTGATCTTTGATTCTTGTTGACGAACTTGACGTCTTTTATATTTTATTTATTTTATGGTGGCTGGTGCTCCGTTCTATAATAGTAGAAGAGGAAGAGCGCATATTAGTTTCGACTGTGGCCTGTGAAGGTACTATTTGTTCTGTGATTATATAGTTCTTGTTTGTGCTGTGTTGTGCACTGCTCTATAATCTCTTTCGAATTAAAATAATCATCAAACAATCAACACAATGAATAGTTTTCTTCATGCGGAAGTCGTTCAAAGGCAACACAGCCGCGCTAGCAAAGACCACATAAAAGAATTAGTGCACACGTTTCTGAGTAACTTTGCATATTTGAATCCCGGAGCATCCGTGTCCGCGAGAGAGCTCGACGAGTGCCCGGAACTCGCCGCGCACGTCGAGGCGATCACGTTCTGTGACCTAGAGCACGAGCTGCCCGTCTCTCCCACCGCCGTGGAGCTGCGCCTCCTCGTACACTGCCTGGACTCGCGCGGCGCCGAGACCGACTGCGTGCCGGAGGGCGGCGGCGAGGAGTGCGCCGCCGCCGAGATGTGGGCGCTGCCCGCGCGCGAGTTCCACGGCCTGTGGGAGAGCCTCGTGTTCGACGAGACGCTGAAGCGCGACACTATTCGACTGGTGGAGAGCGCGCTCGAGTTCGGCACGCTCGGCGTGGACCCGCTCGTGGTCGGCTGGAACCGCGTGGTGCTGCTGCACGGCCCGCCCGGCACCGGCAAGACGAGCCTGTGCCGCGCGCTCGCCCACAAGCTGGCCGTGCGGCTCGGTGAGCGCTTCCCACGCGCGCGCCTGCTCGAGATCAACGCCCACGGCCTCTTCTCCAAGTGGTTCGCGGAGAGCGGCAAGCTGGTGGCGCGCCTGTTCGAGCGCGTGCGCGACGTGGCGGCGGACCCGCGCCTGCTGCTCTGCGTGCTCGTGGACGAAGTGGAGTCGCTGGCGACGGCGCGCCGCGCGGCGCTCGCCGGACTCGAACCCTCGGACGCCATCCGCGCCGTGAATGCGCTGCTGGCGCAGCTGGACCGGCTGCGGCGGCTGCCCAACGTGCTCGTGCTCACCACCTCCAACGTGACGGGCGCCATCGACGTGGCGTTCGCGGACCGAGCCGACATCAAGCGGCGCGTGGGGCCGCCCTCGGCGCGCGCCGCCTACGTCATCCTGCGCGGCTGCTGCGCCGAGCTGACGGCGCGCGGGGTGGTGACAGGCGGGGGCGCGCCGCTGCCGCCGGCGCCGGCGGCGGGTGGCGCGGCCGGCGGGCTGTGGGTGGTGGCGCGGGAGGCAGCGGGGGCGCGCGTGTCGGGTCGCGCGCTGCGGCGGCTGCCGTTCCTGGCGCACGCGCTACACGCGCCGCCGGCGTGCGACCTGGCGCAGTTCGTGGCGGCTCTGCACGCGGCGTTGCGACAGCACTTGGACGACGATGCCAAGTTCCGTGAAGACGAGCCTGACTCGTCGCCGCCGCTGGCCAACGGCCACTAGTGGGCTCCCTAGCTGCTGGGAGACACGCTACTCCTTCATGTCTGTATGGAGTGACTGCTCATGTGCCACGTGGATTGTTTCAACATTTGTACATGGAAATGTAGTACTGAGCCGAGAGGATGTCATTATACCCATCATTATGGACAACTCAGCTTAGAAACAAAAGCTTTTCTATAGAAAAATTACATTCCAGTTATATGATTACTAATGGGATATTTACCGAGATAAGATTAACTAGACATAGCATATACTTACAAATTTGTTTTCATGGCAAGTGCCTTTATTAACGAAACAAAATATAACTGCCCATAGACCGTTGAAGGTCTAAAGACAATCCAAATGCTCGCACACCAGTTGGCAGCGTACCCAGCATGCTGGCAGCATTACCATGCTGAATGGCAATGCTTATGTGTTGAGCCAGAAACACGCCAGCACTTTGATCATATAACAGTAGTGAACAACCATGATAGTTTAACAAATAATATGACATTCACACTGTAGGTTGATAAACTAGTAACAGTTGCATAATGATAAGGACAATTAAGAATAGGTGACGTGAAAACGGAACTTGCGTTTAACACAAATGTGAGTGATGTACAGGGTGGCAGAGAAGCACTCCTGAAAACAAAGATAGTGATAGTGCGGGTGATTACTCATTCAATACCACGAAAAAATCTGTTTTTTTATGTTCTGATGTAATGCAAATAAAATATCAGAAACCCTTAGTACATGTTTTGATAGTTTACAAAAACTTTTTCGTTTTCATATTGCTGAGCTGAAAGTTATTCGAAAACTTTTTGTGTATTTGTGTGAAGCAACGCCTGTACTGCCGATTTTAGTTCCTCCGCTTTTCCGCTGGAGGCGCTTTACTAAAATGTATGGAAAAAACGTTTAAACAAAAAAAGTTTTGGAAAACTTGTAATAAGAGGGTAGTGATGCTAGATAAATAACTCTGTATTGTTCACACCAGAAATTACATACATAAGCCAAAAACATTGGCGGCCTTATCGTTATAAGCGATCTCTTCCAGTCAACTTGCTAGATGTCAACGAACGACCGCCGCACGCACGCTTGTAAGCTTTACATTGCTGGTTTGCAATGCTTCATCCTAAACCATAAAACAACAGGTTATTGGTACCTATTCCATTGTGTTTAGATAGTGTAATAATAGCGTTTTGGCTTTGGGAGCGTGTACCTCAGTGGCCCATTCACCAATTACCAGCAGGCTGCACTGGACCCTAGGGCGGCAAATTTGGGACCAATTTTTGTTAAATATTTTACAGAAATAGGGATGGGGAAGGCCTATGTCCAGCAATAGACGTCCTACGGCTGAAATGATGATAATTACAGAAATTAAAAGATTCACATTTATATACCTACTTAAATGTTATTAGGTTAATGATTTAATTGATGTAAGTGGTGTAACCATTATAATTAAATTAAATAAATAAATAATGCTATGTTATGTTGTTTTAGGTCCACACAAACATTCAACATACCTCAACGTACCTAACTATATCTGACCACCTAGATACATTTACAATTTGCGTAGTCTCATGATTGTGAACTAGGATATTGAATTAGAGGTCGCTAGGGGCGGCGAGTAGTCTACTGGTGGCAAATGTGTAAATCCGCCACTGGTGTACCTTACACGCAATGTAAATAGCTTGATATTGATATTAATGTAAATAGAAGAAATGTATGAAAATTCAATAAAAAAAAATTATGACAATTTATTTCACTGAATGTTATCTCATCCCATTGCTAATTACGTACCTAGGATCCAGGCAGTGTGACGTCCTTAGTAATTACGTACCTAGGATCCAGGCAGTGTGACGTCCTTAGTAATTACGTACCTAGGATCCAGGCAGTGTGACGTCCTTAGTAATTACATACCTAGGATCCAGGCAGTGTGACGTCCTTAGTAATTACGTACCTAGGATCCAGGCAGTGTGACGTCCTTAGTAATTACGTACCTAGGATCCAGGCAGTGTGACGTCCTTAGTAATTACGTACCTAGGATCCAGGCAGTGTGACGTCCTTAGTAATTACGTACCTAGGATCCAGGCAGTGTGACGTCCTTAGTAAGCTCCCGAACCGGACCACGTGGGTATATTTAAAAAAAAAACAATAATAGGCTTGCGTTTGACCGCTAACTCGCCTGATGTTGTCTACGATGGAGCACGCTCGCCTAGAAACAACCGATTCACTCGTGATTTGAAGACACCCAGATTGTAACTATCGGGGAACACCCATTCAGGCAGCGCATTCCACAGACTAGCAGTTCGCATAATAAAAGTGGAATCAAAACGCTTCGTTCGCGTTTTCGGAATACCGACCATAAAGCGGTGTTGATTTTTAATGCCCGCTCTAGCAGTCTGATAGAAACAGGAGGGAATTAGATCATGCAGATCCGATGCACAATCTCCGAAAGGTACACGATATAAAACCGATAGACTAGCAACTTTGCGTCGATACTCAAGACTAAGGAGCTTAGTCTGAACTAAGGATTCGTTGCTGGTGAGCTTCTTGGCACGTTCACACATCTAGACTCCAACGTCTCAAGCTGGTACTCGGCTGATCCATCCCAAAGGTGAGAGCAGTACTCCATAATTGTAAAGAGAAATGAACCGGCCAAGTGAGAGTCGGGCTCGCGCACTGAGGGTTCCGTACCACCACAAGATAACATCACTCCCAGGCGGTCACCCATCCAAGTACCGACCGCGCTTTACGTTGCTTAACTTTGTAATGAACAATAATTTGTCAGTGACTCGCACTTGGCCAGTTTTTAGGGTTCCGTACCTCAAAAGGAAAAAACGGAACCCTTATAGGATCACTTCGTTGTCCGTCTGTCTAGACCCTTTTTCTCAAGAACGCGTAAAGGTAGCAAGTTGAAATTTATACTAAATACTTGGGTCTACGGTTTCTTTCAGTTGTAAAAAAATAAAAGTTGTAAGTCAAAGCAATCAAAAGATATGAACGTTTATGTCGCATATTTTGCGATTTCACAGGGAAATCAAAACCTATAGGGTACTTCCCGTTGACCTAGAATCATGAAATTTGGCAAAAAGCAAGGTCTCATAGCACATATATAGGAATAAATCCGAAAGTTATAAATTTGAAGGTATATCATTTAAAAATAATTATTTTGCTATTACAAACTTACATTTTGTAGTTGGAATGTATGGAAGGACCTTATTGTCAACTACAAACTTAAGTTTGTCTTTCAATATTTTAACTTCAGTTTTTTTTTTTTGGTCTCGCGCTCTGAGGGTTCCGTCTAACGGAACCCTCAGAGCACGAGTCCTACTCGTACTTGTCCGGTTTTTATTTGTGGTTTTACTTTAATGTGTACAATAAAAATCAAGCCGTTTTTTTTTCAAATTTGGCGCTTGTACGTATTAGTTTTTACGTTAGAGCAAAAACAAAAATACGTTTGTTGTATCGGGGCCCCCTCTTTTCGTTTTGGCATTTTTATTATAACGTGCTCTATCTTCGGCCGCATCATCGCTTTCCATCAGGCGAGATACGGTCAAATAATAAATAAACAATAAACGTTATCCTTGCCCAATGTAAAAAAAATGAGCATATCCGCTTCTTTCTGTACAACGTTGATTAATATTGTGTAAATGTCAACTGGCGCCATCTATTATGGTTCGAAAGATACAGCCGTTTAATGGTCGGAGTCGGACGGACAGACAGACAGACAGCGTAGGTTCACCCTAAAAAAAAACACTTTTCAATTGTAATATTTAATGACAAGTATGAAAAGAAAGGCGAGAACATTGGTGTGGTGGGCGGGTCACCGGTCCAGGATCCAGAGCATGTTGAGTCCGGCGGGGCCGAGGTGCAGGCGCAGCAGTGCGGGCGGGTCGCGGCGCGCCGCCGCCGCCAGGAACAGCAGCAGAGAGTGCAGCAGGTTGTCGCGGCCGCGCGGCGCCTCCACCACCTCGCCCTCCAGCGCCAGCACGTAGTGCGGCGGGCGGCGCTCCACGCGGTGCAGCGCCAGCGCGCCGGGCCCGCGCGGCGGCGCGCCGGGCGCGGCCGACACGTGCGCCGCGGAGAAGGCGCCGCCCGGCACCACGCCGTCCAGGTACGCGGCGAACAGGTGCAGCACCAGCTCCGCGTCGCAGGGCCGCGCCGGCGCCGCGTCCCAGCCGGCGCCGCCGCCGTCCCAGCGGTACGCGGCCAGGCAGCCGCCGCGCGCCAGCTCGCGCACGCGCCGCGCCACGTACGCGCGGTCGCCGAACGGCCGCAGGAAGGGCAGCAGCGCGCGCAGGCGGCGCGCCAGCGGGGGCGGCGCGCCCGCGGCCAGCGCCTCCAGCCGCGCGGCGGACGCGGCCGCCACGCGCGCCTCGTGCCCCGCCGCCGCCAGCGCCGCGTCGCACGCCTCCACCTCGCGCACCAGCCGCTCCAGGATGGTCGCGTGCAGCCACTGCGGACACAGAGCGGGCGGTGAGCTGTCTGCCCTCCCCTCCCCTCCCCTCCACTCCCCTCCACGACACTGCGGCGTGTGAGATACTGACGCGGCGCAGGTTCAGGTTGAAGTGCGCCAGCCGCGAGGGGTCCAGGTGCAGGCGGCGCCAGGGCGGCGGCGGCGCTGCGCCGGGCGGCGTGCTCGCGCCCGCGCGCGCCTCGCCCGGCTCGGAGCGCAGCGGCGACAGCTGGTAGGCGGGGGGCGGAGCCGCCGGCGCGCCGCCGTACGCCGCCGCGCCCTCGCTGCACGCGGCGCCCTCGCCGCTCACCGAGCTGCAGCACGAGGAGAGACGTCAGTCGAGTGTCGCTCGGAGCCGGCGGCGCGGCGGAGCGGGTGCAGCCTCACCTGAGGTACCGCTCGAGGTGGTCCGCGTCGGCGATGAACTCGTCGCGCAGGGCGCGCTCGGGCGCGTCGGGCGGTGGCGCGGGCGGCGAGGCGCGCGGGGAGCCCGAGCCACGCCAGCTGCGCGCCGGCGACAGTGAGGCGGGCTCCTCCGCCGCCGCCGCCGGGGCGCGCTCGGCGCCGCCGCCCTCTTCCTCCGCGGCCGCGCAGAAAGATGAATCTGCAACAGATACCGACGTCGATGAGGATCGGCACGAGCGCTGCAGCGTGCAGCGTGTCCTGCAGCCTGCACACTAGACGACCTGAATGAACCCACGGAGAGTGCCATCATGTGGAGTGGCTAAATTTAGTTCTACAAACTTAATTTGAAAACAAAATTTGAAAACCGACATGAAACAAAACCTACATGACCATCCACGCTGAGCTTGCACATGCGAACTTTGGAACCGTTCGGACAGAGTTGAAAAATAAAACCGATTCGGGTCAGCGTCGCGCCTGACGCGTGTCGTGCCACGTCTGTCAGGTCAGTGGCGCGTGTCGTGCCACGTTCGTCTCACCGAGCGGGTCCGAGGCGAGGCCGAGCAGGCGGCGCTGCGCGCGGGTCACGGCAGCGCGCGGCGCCGCTCGGTGCGCCGCGAGCCGCAGCGCATGGCGCAGCGCGCTGGCGCAGGCGCCGGCCGCCAGGCAAGCCTCCACGTAGTGCAGGGCGCTCGTGTGCCCCGGACACTTGTACCACCTGCAAATTGAAACGATGCAATATTGCAATTATGTTTTCTGAAATAAATAGACCGAAAAAATTTAATTGAGTTGCAGTACCATGCAAATCTTTCCTGCACGCTCATCACTACAGTGTGTGTGTATACGCTCATCACTACAGTGTGTGTGTATACGCTCATCACTACAGTGTGTGTGTATACGCTCATCACTAGTGTGTGTGTATACGCTCATCACTACAGTGTGTGTGTATACGCTCGTCACTACAGTGTGTGTGTATACGCTCATCACTAGTGTGTGTGTATACGCTCGTCACTACAGTGTGTGTGTATACGCTCATCACTACAGTGTGTGTGTATACGCTCATCACTACAGTGTGTGTGTATACGCTCATCACTACAGTGTGTGTGTATACGCTCATCACTAGTGTGTGTGTATACGCTCATCACTACAGTGTGTGTGTATACGCTCGTCACTACAGTGTGTGTGTATACGCTCATCACTACAGTGTGTGTGTATACGCTCATCACTACAGTGTGTGTGTATACGCTCGTCACTACAGTGTGTGTGTATACGCTCGTCACTACAGTGTGTGTGTATACGCTCATCACTAGTGTGTGTGTATACGCTCGTCACTACAGTGTGTGTGTATACGCTCATCACTACAGTGTGTGTGTATACGCTCGTCACTACAGTGTGTGTGTATACGCTCGTCACTACAGTGTGTGTGTATACGCTCGTCACTACAGTGTGTGTGTATACGCTCATCACTAGTGTGTGTGTATACGCTCGTCACTACAGTGTGTGTGTATACGCTCATCACTACAGTGTGTGTGTATACGCTCATCACTACAGTGTGTGTGTATACGCTCATCACTAGTGTGTGTGTGTGTATGTTACTGGCAATCTGTATGATCCAGGTATTCTTCCAAATTCTACATGTTTCTTCTTTACAATAGACTGAATGTGTTAGCTAATATCATCATCAGCCAGAAGACGTCCACTGCTGAACATAGGCCTCCCCCTTTATCCTCCACACTGAACGACAGCCTGCCTTTTGCATCCACTGGATGCCAGCGACTCTTACTATGTCGTCGGTCCATCTAGTGGGAGGCCTACCTACGCTGCGTCTTCCGGTTCGTGGTCTCCACTCAAGAACCTTTCTTCCCCATCGGTTATCGGTTCTCCGAGCGATGTGGCCTGCCCATTGCCACTTCAACTTGCAAATTTTAACAGCTATGTCGGTGACTTTGGTTCTTTGGCGAATATCCACGTTTCGGATTCTATCGCGCAAAGAAACTCCGAGCATAGCTCTCTCCATTGCCCGCTGTGTGACTCTGAGTTTTTCCAAAAAGCCAACAGTTAAGGACCACGTCTCAGTACCATATGTCATCACTGGCAACACACACTGGTCAAAGACCCTTGTCTTTAGGCATTGTGGTATTTTGGACGAGAAGATGTCACGCAATTTCCCGAACGCTGCACATCCGAGTTGGATTCTTCGGGCGACCTCTTTGCCTAAGTTGGACTTACCTAACTGAACAATCTGTCCAAGATAGGTGTAATGGTCAACAACTTCGAGAGTATCGTTCCCAACGACTACTGGCACGGGTTCAACATGGACATTGGACATGATTTTTGTCTTGTCCATGTTCATTTTAAGACCCACCTGTTGGGAAAGGCTACTGAGGTCGCTGAGCATCGTATTTAGGTCCTCCAGCGACTCTGCCATGATGACTATATCATCGGCAAAACGAAGGTGAGTGATGTATTCGCCATTGATTTTGATGCCGAATCCGTTCCAGTCCAAGAGCTTGAAAACGTCCTCCAATGTGTTCGTGAACAGTTTCGGAGAGATAACATCTCCCTGTCTCACGCCTTTCTGCAGTTGGATTGGTTCCGTGCTCTCGTCCTGTAATTGGATCGACATGGTGGCGTTTCTATACAAACACTTCATGATCATAGCACGATCAGTGCATGTGCAGCATCAACCAGCCACCTTTCTTGTTTCCTGAGAGCAATAATCTTGGGCTTTCCAAAGTCAGACTGTATAGGTATGTTCCAAGTGTGTGTGCTTCGAGCACGTCGACACTTGCTTACCACCAGGAGAGTTGGTGGTCAAACACAGCCTTATACACAATGAAAAAAACCGGACAAGTGTGAGTAGGACTCGCACCCTGAGGGATCCGTAATAAATATGCATGTAGAAATCGAGTCTTAAAGAATTAAAGTTAAAAAGATACTGAATGACAAACTTAACTTTGTACTCGGCCAACGGGTGCTCCCATACATACCAACTACAAAATGTAAGTTTGTAATAGCAAAAACCATTATTTTTATGTAATGTAATATCAAATTAACAACTTTCGGATTTTCTTCCTTTATATGTGCTATAAGACCTTGCTTCTTGCCAAATTTCATGATTCTAGGTCAACGGGAAGTACCCTATAGGTTTGATTACCTTGTGAAATCGCAAAATATGTGAAAATATGCGATATAAACGATCATCTTTTGATCGTGTTGCCTTACAAGTTTGATTTTTTCACAGCTAAAGAAAACCCTAGACCCGAGTATCTTTTTTTTTTTTTTTTTTACATCGGACTAGGCTAACGTTTGACCGCGATCTCGCCTGATGGAAAGCGATGATGCGGTCGAAGATGGAGCATGTGTGCCCAGTAATAACCTATTAACCCTAGACTTGAACACTCCAAGATTGTAATGCTGCGGAAACACAGACAGGGGCAAGGCGTTCCATTGTTTTGCTGTTCTAATTAAGAAAGTGGAGTCAAAACGCTTGGTGCGAATAAATGGTATTTCGACCAAGTAAGGGTGACACTTTGCCGTTCGACTGGACGTCCGGTAATGAAAAGGTGATGGGGGGAACAAGTTCGTGAAGTTCCGTTGCACTCTCCGTGGAAAATCCTATAAAATACCGACAAGCTTGCGACTTTACGCCGGTGGTTCAGATTCTGAAGTTTCTTTCCCACCAACACTTCGTCATCAATGAGCTTTATTGCTTGTTTTTCGATTGAATCCAAAGCCTCAAGCTGATATTTGGCCGAACCATTCCAAAGGTGACAACAGTACTCCAAACATGATCGGACCTGAGCTTGGTAGAGATTAAGAAGCTGCCCTGATGTGAAGTACCGCCGCACCTTCGACAAAATACCAAGTTTTTTGGCAGCTGTTTTGGCTTTGGATTCAATAAACGAGCCAAAGTTGAGGTTAAGCGAGAGGTCAACACCCAAAAGCTCGAGGTGGTTACTTACCGGTAAGGAGATCCCACGGAAAGACGGGGCCACGTGTAACGAACTTTGTATGTTGTATTGTAACGTATCTCTTCCCTTATCCACATAGTATAAATTAAAGTCGCTTTCCGCGTCTGTCTGTCTGTATGGCCACTAACTCCTAAACCACGCAACGGATTTTGATGCGGTTTTCACCATCAGTTTGCTACATTTTCATGGAAGGTTTATATACATACCTAACTAGCGACCCGCCCCGGCTTCACACGTAAATTACACCCGTGCGAAGCCGGGCGGGCAGGAGCTAGTTTGATATTAAATGTCACAGTCCTAGGGGCACTCGGCGTGTGTGGCGATACAATTCAGCAAAGTGGGATGAGAAGCCCCGGTAACCATGGGTGAGCTTTCGGAATTTTCTGGTGCCTACCCGAGGATGAAGGTGAAAGGATGAAGGTTGCAAAAAAAATATGTGCAGTTTTTTTTATAAATATTGGCATTTGAGTATTATGACAAAATCTTTAAAAGTGCTGTTAATGTCTGTTATAAAGTTGGCAACGTATCTGTGATGCTTCTGGTGTTACAGGTATCCATAAGCGACGGAGATTGTTTACCATCAGGCGGCGTGGCAGCTTGTTTGCCACTTATGGCATTAAAAAATTACACTTGTGATAAACAATTAGGTTTTAAACACAACACACTGTCCACACCAAGCAGTGGATGGACTACTACACCGGTCTTGATCTCGAGCGTAGTGTTTAGAACCGGTTTCTATGCTGGGGCCAAAGTTCAGCCGTTGTCCTGCTTGAAATTGGAACGGTGAGCAATTTCGATGGCCTCCCATACCTTCCAAGGTGAAACTAAAGCTAAACTGGCTAGCAAAAACTGCCATCCCCAATAAGGTCAGGTGGTACTTCTCACCGGGACAGGTGCTTCACTTGTATCAAGCACAAGTCCGATTGTGTGGAATACTATGGCAGCATGACAGAGACGAGAGAGAAGAGACTTGACAGAGCTGCCAAAAGAACCAGCTGGAAGCGGTAGAGTCGGTAATTCTGAGACTTCAGCACCGCCGTACAGTAACTAGGTAAACTATTTTCTACCAGAGAAACAGCGAGAGTGGGCGAGAGCTTCAGGACAAGTAGAAAGATATTGGTTGTACTTGTACAAATTGGTCAAATAATATAAATATACTTACAAGTCCAAAGTAAAGAGTAAAAATAGTGCTCCATTGATAAAAAACCACTTGATAGAGGCTGATCGCTGTCTGTTGGCATACTTTAGGTCGATAGTGCGACGGACTAAGCTAGAATTGGGGCTCAGCGACCTATAACAAAAAAAAATGTTAAAAAAGGTTAGTAGCTTAGATTGTAAGCTTGAAAATTTTATAGGTAGATCTTATCGCTTACATTTTTTTGACGCAGACTCTCTATATTAAACTACAACATTGGTGCAATTGCAACTATTCAGTAAAAATACCACAACACAAACTAAAATACGCTGCATCCATCACCAGTTTATATCAAAAAGTACTATTTGTCCCACAGATTTGTCCATCACATCCACACTGTCCAAGTGTCCACAGAACACTATCACCAAAGAGTACCTTTTATATACTGACTATCACATCACGCCAAAGCATTCAAGTCAAGATTCACGTTCAAGTAAAGGAAAAAGCATGGTATAATACTCCGGCCGGGAAAAAGGAACTGATTTTTTTAGCAAACTATCAGCGAAAGGTACTCTTTTTTTTTTTTTTTTTTTTTTTGTTTTAATGGCTTCCGCCCACCTTTAGGGCACTTTGGCCAACGTCACGTTAACAAAAAACGAACGCGATTTAAAATAAAACAAAATATGACCAGCAATCCTTAAACAAAAATAAAGAAGTAATACAATACATATAAATACTTACAAACACAAAATTCACTATTGAGCACTTTATACACAAACATTATTGTCTGATAGAAAATTACTTATAATACGGAAAATTGAAATATCATTTGATGAAAGAAGAACAGACATAGAAGATGGAAAAGGAACTATAAGACTAAGAGAAAGAAAAAAAGCAGAATGATCAAGCAGTGGACAAGAGAAGAAAATATGGTTGAGGTGGCCTTCATCAAGGCCACACTCACACAAAGAAGAGTCCCTGATACGTAACTTTTTAAAATAAGTGGGAACACAACAGTGCCCCAACCTCATTCAAATTATACAACTTGTAATTTTTTTACTAAAGTGCATTCTGCTAAACGACGTCCTCCGAGGTATTACGGGCTGGAGAGCCGCATAAGCGGAACCCTTAGACCTTGCAGAGCCATGCCAGCAGAATGACCATGATTTAAATAAAAGAGACTTTGGAAGTGATGAAAGATCATGGGGGAAGATACAGAAGGGAATTTTGTCTCCGCAGACAACGGCATCCTTTGTCACTCTGTCAGCCCGTTCATTTCCAGAGATACCAGCATGACCAGGAATCCAAACAAAAACAACTTCAAGACCTTTGGCATTGCAGACAGATAAGCATTCCTTAAGAAGAAAAAGAATAGAATTGTGGGAGTTGGGGGAAAAAGGGTTTGAAAGAAGAGACTGGAGGGCACTGCGACAGTCAGTAAAGACGAGAGAACGGCGGAGATTAAAAATAAGAATATAACGAACAGATTCGAGGAGCGCCCAGCACTCACCCGAAAAAACTGAGGTTTCAGGAGGAAACTTAACCTTTTGTACAATGTTAAATTGTTCATGGAAGATACCACAACCAACACAACCCATAGGGGAGAGTTTTGAAGCATCTGTAAAGATATAGTGCCACCCATGCCAATCCCTTCGCAGAAGTCCTCGGAAATATTCATCAGCATGGGGGTCACCAGCACAAATGTCAAAGTCTAAAATTATAATCGGGCGAGAGACAATGACATCGATTTGCATGGGCGAAGGCCATAGCTTGCACACGTGTTTGTCTGGGTTTTGGGTTTAGTGTTATTATTATATCTTTTAATTGGGTGAGTGTTATATATTTCTGTAACGACTAATCAACAAGGTAAATGGAGGACGTTTACCCGGTGCCGGAACCCCCGGATCCTCCGGATCCGCCAAATGAAATGGAGATACCTGTTGAGACTACCGTCAACCCTAAGAAGCGGCATATGACGGACTCAACTGATCCTACGCCTGCCAAAAAACCTATAACAAGCCAAGAGTCGGCATCGGCTTCTGTACAAACTGTATACTTACATCCAGCCATGTCAATACTTGGAATCAGACAGTATGAGGAGACCGATGCCGGCCCTTACATTGTTCATGTATCTAGAGTTGAGCCAGACCCAACCGCAGGCTTAATCATCCGACCCATCAAATTTGGCCAGTTTTTGCATACAAATAAAATCAACAATGTCTGCCAGGATGGAGTCAAGAAAGTAGGGAGGAACAAAATCTCTATTCAATTTATGTCTATTTCCGCTGCCAACGAATTCCTGACAAATCCCATACTGACTACGAATAATTATGAAGCAACCATACCAACACACAACGTGACTAGGATGGGCTTAGTGCGTGGGGTACCTGTGGACTGGTCGATGGATGATTTTGTAGAATCCTTGAAGATCCCTGGCAACTCCTATGTCCTTAAGGCCAGAAGGTTGAACAGGAAAAATAAAACTGAAGGGAACATAACATGGGACCCGACGCAAACTGTTGTCCTCACCTTTAGAGGTCAACAGCTGCCAGATAGAGTTTTCTCATTCTATTCATCATTGACTGTAGAGGTTTACCAATTTCCTACAATACAATGTATGAACTGCCTTAGATTCGGACACATTAAAACTCAATGCCGATCCCAACCTCGATGCTTCCGCTGTACACAACCCCATAGTGGAGAAAGTTGTGATGTGCAAGAGTCGGAGGCCACATTCCTATACTGCTCTGCCCACCACTACTCCACCAATAGAACATGTCCTGAGCAAAACCGTCAAAAAGCCATAAAAATGATAATGTCCCGTGAGGGTATATCTTACCATGAAGCCTGTGGTCAAATGCCTAAAGTAAGTAGGATGTTTAATCAAATTGCCCGAGAAACAATTGGTACCCAAGAGCAAACCCCTCAACCCCTCCTCCCTCCTGCAGTAGTTTCAAAGCCTAATCAATCTTATAAAAAAACGATATTCCAAAACCCCCGTCCTAGGGCACCTCTTGGAAAATCCTACGATCAAACCGCACATAAAAGTATCGTCGCTCAGGGTCCCTCTTCCCTTCCAAATGGATACTCTCTTCAAAGGGTCCAACCCCAGTCCTCTGCTCCTTCCTGTGACTCTCAAGACCAACTTCTTGTCCAACTACTGACTATAATAGTAAGTATGATTTCCCAAAAGTCTAACTCCTTACCGACCAACGTTGCACATATGATCTCACAACTCTCATCATTAATAGACCATAATGGATCTAGTCCCATTACTCCAATGGAACTGCAGGAGCCTTCGTCGGAAGGGTCCTGAATTACGCCATCTCATCAATAAATATGGCCCCGTCCTGGTGGCCGTGTCGGAGACATGGTTTACCCCCGGAACTCGTTACCGAGTTCCGGGATTCTCATGTCTCCGTGACGACCGCCAGGACGGAATGGCTGGATGCGCATTGTTCATAAGACATAACCAGATATTCTCCCAAATTCCTCTACCTTTTCACAGCCCAGAGATTAATGCTGTGGCTGTACGAGCTTTTAATATTTCTATTATATCTCTGTATATTCCTCAACCTTCCCCATACCTTATTCCTGATATCCTTCTGATTATATCTTCTGTCCCCTCTCCCGTCATTCTAATGGGAGATTTCAATGCCCACCATACCTCCTGGGGTTCCTACCGCTGTGACTCTTTCGGTCGCTTACTTTTTGAAGCATTTGAGGAGGCAAATTTATGCATAGGAAATGATGGCTCTCCCACCCGTAGGGTTCTACCCTCTCAAAACCCAAAATCTGCAGTAGACTTAACTATTTGCTCTCCATCTCTCCTTCCTTCTTTATCTTGGCAGGTACTTCCTCTCAGCAGAGGTAGTGATCATTTCCCCATATTAGTAAGTTTAAGTTTTAGAGTATCCCAACCTTCTCCCCCTACCCCTCTTTTAAAGCATAGACTGTCCGGTGCTAAATGGGACTTATACTCTTCATCCCTAGACCATAAATTAACATCCATCCCTAATCCTACTGATGAAAACCCTTTAGTATGTTATTCAAAATTAATAGATGCTATTTTGTCCTCTGCTGATGAATCCATACCACTCAAGAAACCGAAAAACAATCTGTTCTCGCCTCCCTGGTGGGATTCTGAATGCACCAAAATGATTCGAGAACGTAACTCAGCAGAAACTAATTATAATTGCTGTATGTCCCTTGAAAACTTCCTTATTTACAAAAGAGCAGCCGCAAAATGTAGAAAAACTCTTTCAACTAAAAAGAAACAAGGCTGGGTAAAGTTCTGTGAAAGTTTGTCTCCAACAACCCCATCATGCATTGTCTGGAAACAGATCCGCAGATTCAGGGGCTCTTACAGTTCTAGTAACCCTACTTCCAATGATCCTAGTTCCTGGATAGAGGCGTTCGCTGACAGGCTGGCTCCTCCATTTGTTCACCTGAATCTTAATTTCAATATCCCAATTTATTCCCATAGTTCAACTCACTTCGACCCCCCCTTCTCGCTTGACGAACTGCAGTTGGCCTTAGATGGATTGAAAGATTCATCTCCTGGTGTTGATGGAATCCCATACTCTTTTTTTACTAGATCCAACGATAATGTCAAACGATATTTTTTGAGCTTAGTAAATATTTTTTTTGAACAGGGTTTTATCCCTGACTCCTGGAAAACACAAATAATAGTTCCTATCCTTAAACCCGGTAAAGACCCTACCGACCCTAATTCCCGTCGTCCAATTGCCCTCTCTTGCGTAGCAGCAAAAATTTCTGAAATCCTCATTAAAAACAGACTCGAGTGGTTTGTCGAAAATAATAGATTGCCAGCAAGCTCACAGTACGGTTTTAGGAAAGGAATGAGCACCTCAGATAACCTTAGCCTATTAACTACAGATATTCGCATAGCTATGAAAAGTAAAAAGTATGTTGCAGCTGTGTTTTTAGATATTGCCTCAGCTTATGATAACGTCCTTCTCCCGACTCTCAGAAACAAACTGTTGCAGCTGAGTATCTCGGCGAAGATGGTTCAATTCATTAGCTGTTTTTTGATGGAAAGAACAATAATCATCCAAAATCAACAAGACCCAACGCCAACGTCTAGGGTTGTATGGAAGGGTCTCCCTCAAGGTTCAGTCCTTAGTCCCCCTTTATATGGCTTATACACTGCTGACTTGGAACAGGCTGTTAACCCCTTTTGTCAAGTGCTACAATATGCTGATGACCTTGCCCTTTATGTTGTCTGTGAATCTATTCAGGAAGCTGAAACCTCACTGAACTCGGCCCTACTGTATCTTGAGGATTGGTTGAATGATCATGGCTTGTCGATTTCAGCTGCCAAAAGTAATGCTATTGTTTTTACAAAAAAAAGAATTATCCCTGAAATAAACTTAAGGTGCAACAATGAACCTATTCCACAAAAAAGCTCAGTTAAATTCTTAGGTCTATGGTTAGATACAAAACTAACTGGTGTCCCTCATTCTGAATATATTTCCTCTAAATGTGAAAAGAATATGAATATTCTCCGCTCCCTTTCTGGTGTGTGGAGGGGCTCGCATCCGTTTTCTCAAAAAAAATTATACAACTCTATTATTCGTAGCCACTTTGACTATGCAACATTTCTACTAGAGCCTGGTAATAAATCCGCATTAAACAAACTATCCAAAATTCAAGCTAAATGTCTTCGCATTATCCTGGGGGCTATGAAAACTTCTCCGACTAATGCTATACAGGTTGAATGCGGAGATCCTCCTTTACATCTTCGAAGACAATTTCTAGCGGACAGATTCTATACTAAATTCACAGATCTACTACCTATAGATTTTCAATGAGCGTGGCTAGCTCAGTGCCTCTCGCTCATCATCGTATTTTCGCTCACTGCGCTTCTTGCAGCCCAAAATGCTACAACCAACCATTGTAAAATATCTTTTACAATTATTTCTCAGAGGAAACACGCATTTATCACATTAAATCACCAAAAAAAGGCAATAAATATAATTCAGACCCGTTTTGTTTGTCACTGATTATTACAGATTTTGACACTTGAGGTACCAAAAACAGGTCACGCCGATAAGGACAACAAATTCTATTTATGTCCTTTTCGTACTTGTGCTGAGCCATATCAAGTTGTCTCTTTCACTAAAATATATTGCCGATCTGGTTGTGTATATCTGTGACTAAATTAGTTCAAAATTCAGACCACCCCCTCTGGCCAAAGATACAGGAATTACATAGACTTACTTCCCTCCATGACATCAGATTACAAACTAATCTGCCATGTGTTCTTCGCAGCTATGTTAAATTTTCACTTCTCCCTTTTCCTATTGCAAAATTTCCAATTAACCCCCTATTCCTCACTAACTACAATGCATTAACCTATCAGCCCTCTATCATTCTTAACTTGGGTATAGATAAAAACTCAGTAGAACCAAGTAAAACTTTCTTTGAGATTATTGCTACTAAGTGGAATGGCTGGCTAACAGTGTTTACCGATGCCTCCAAATTAAATCACGACAGTGATGTAGGAGCAGCTGTTTGGATCCCTAAATACAACATTGTTCTTAGTAACAAGTGCCCGCCACTGGCCTCTGTTTTTACTGGCGAGGCAATAGCCATTCTAGAAGCCATACTTTATGTCTGCTCCCACTCTTTAAACAAATGCATTATACTATCCGATTCCAAGAGCTGTCTCCAAGCTATTTTGGCCAATCAGTTTAAAACTAAAAAGAAATTCCCCATCATCCTCAAAATCAAAGAAGAACTGTTAAAATGCCATAATCTCGGTTTACAGATCGTGCTAGCATGGATACCTGGACATGCAGGTATCCCGGGTAATGAAAATGCTGATCTTTATGCCAAACAAGCCATTATGTCCGGTAACAAAGATTACTTTCATGTCTACTCCCATGATCTTTCCTCTGTTTGCCAACCCCAACTACTTTCTACTTGGAATATGGTCTGGCAGAGGTCCAAGAATATCACAGGCAAATTTTATGGCCAAATCCAACCAACAATTCCTCCAAAACCCTGGTTCTTCAAATTCAAAAAAATCGACAAACGTGTTACTTCTACTATTTGTCGCTTGCGGTTGGGTTTCGCTTGTACTCCGGTTTTCCTTTCGAAAATTAGAGTCCGAGACCACTCTCTCTGCGAGTGTGGCCTAGACGAAGGTACTACAAACCATATTTTCTTCGAATGTCCTAGAAACAGATTCTCTCTTTATGAAATGCTTCCTAATGACCTTCCCCGACCCACTAACTTCTCCAATTTACTCCCTCTTGCATTTTCCTCCTTTGTGTTTATCCTTAATAAATTTATTAAAATTAATAATATTAGACTCTAATGGGTGTGGTGTATTCTCCTATATATTAATATTTGTATTCAATATATAACTAATTTTATGTTTATTTATGTTGTGTTGTCATGTGTTTGTCCTTTTAAGCGGGTGACAGTCATCAAGATTAAATCACTATCAGAAGATCTTCAAGACCCAAGACTTCACCGATCAACTTCACAAATTGGGATCCCGCCACCAATAAACCGGACAAGCTCCAGAATATTTGCCTACTCGACTCTAAACAAGACATTGGCAAGTTGTGGCAATACCGCACGAAGCCACGAAAAAGAAATTGAAATTGAAATTTGAATTGACAATGACATCATAGCTAAACGAGAAAAGGGGAAGTAAAGGAGAACGGAGAACAGGATCTTTTAAAGACTTATATGTAACAAAACTCTTCACTAGTAGAGGAAGCTGCTTATGGAGCCAAAACCGAGAAGAAAACGAGAGACTATGGAGAAGCTGAAGTTTAGGGACAAGAGGATGATTAGAAAACTGCACACAGCGGAAAAAAAACCTGTTAGATAGGAACTGACGGCGAAGATGAAGGGGAGCATCAACACATTCAACCTGAAGTGCATTGATAGGAGAGGATAGCATAGCACCAGAAACAATACGAAGGGCTTTCGATTGAATCAGATCCAGTTTTTTTATACCACCCTTGTTAGCCGGCTCCAGTAAAAAGGAACCATAATCTAAAATGCTACGAATAATGGCGTTATACAAAAGTTTCAGTGTAAAAGGATGAGCACCCCACCAAACACCCGATAAACACCTAAGAATGTTAATATTTTTCCGACACCGATCAGCAATATAATCACAATGAAACTTACCACTAAGCTTATTGTCCAAAATAAGACCAAGAAATTTCACTGACTCCTTAACTGGAATCCTAGACCCTTTAACTAAGATGTCTATTTCAGGGGGATTGCGCTTTCGAGAAAAGATAACAATGTTACTTTTTGAAGGTGAAAGATCTAGACCATTTAAATGTAGCCAAGAGTTTAAGCAATGAAGGGATTGGGAAATACAGTGACTGGCAGTGTCAATTTTATGATGAGAAGTATATAAAAGGATGTCATCCGCATATTGAAGAATACGACAGAGACCAATAGATACCTCTAAATCAAAAGTATACACATTATACAAGGGAGGACTAAGAACAGACCCCTGAGGGAGACCACGCCAAATGATTCTGTGGGGAGAAATTGAAGAATCGCTGCAACGAAGATAAATGTACCTTTCAGTTAAAAGATTCATGACAAAATTACATAACTTAGGAGGAACCTTCAACAAAAAAAGTGTATTTCTGAGAATAGAAAGCTGGACGGAGTCATAAGCGGCAGAAATATCGAGAAAAGCACCAATAACTGATTCATTTCGAGTAAAGGCAAGTCTTATATCAGTTGTAAAAACACTTAAGCTGTCCATAGTGCTCTTGCCTTTTCTAAAACCATACTGAGATTTGGCAAGAAGGCCCTTACTTTCAAGAAACCACTCAAGGCGGTTTTTTATTAGGTGCTCAGCAAGTTTCGCAAGGACAGAAGAAAGAGCAATAGGACGATACGAATTATGATCCTCCGGGTCCTTACCGGGTTTAAGAATTGGAATAATATACTGAGATTTCCAACTAGCGGGAACAAAACCAGAATCAAATATAGAGTTAACCAAAGATAGGAAAAAGAGAAGTAAGCTGTCACTGGCCTTCGAGAAAAATGAATAAGGAATACCATCCATACCAGGAGCAGAATCTTTGACAGATTTTAATATATTTTTCAATTCAATTAATGAAAATGACTGATCTAGGGGATCGTTTGACAAAGGAACAGCCAAGGAGGGTAATTCCGAAGGAAGAGGACAATACTGAGGAGCTAACTTATCCATAAATGCCTCAGCCCAAGACTGAGAAGGGCTACAGCAACGAAGAGGAGGACACCAGGAGCGTCTATATCGGCGAATTTTCAACCAAATAACTGAAGCAGGGGTACTAGGACTTAAGCTAGAGCAATAAGCCCTCCAACTATCCAGCTTCTTCAAGCGGAAAAGACGCTTAGAACTAGCAATGGACCTATTCACTTCAGAAAAATTCTCTAAAGTCATAGAGCGGCGGAAATTAGCTTCAGCCACCTTACGGGCTTTAATAGCATTACTGCAGTCCTTATCCCACCACGGAGGAGAAGGCAATTTTCCGGACAGAGGCTTTTTAACAGAGAACGATTGACTAGCACACACATGGAGCATACGGACCAGATTATCAGAGGAGGAAGAGATATTATAAGAATTAACAGGAGGAAAATTTGCAGAAACAGAAAGAGAGAGGTCGTGAAATTTTTCCCAATTAGGACTATCATGATTACTTAAAATATATTTAAGAAGAGGAGGATTACCAGCGACAGGACTGGAATTACTTTGAGGAAATTCAAGAAGAATGGGAAAATGATCGCTGTCATGAGAAGAAGGAAGAACATGCCACGACAGAAGAGAAGCAAGCTCAGGAGAACATAATGAAAGATCGACAGCACTGCGAAATTCATGAGGACGAGTCCTCCTAGTAGGGGGTGCCATCATTAAGAATGCAGAGATTAAGAGTATCAAGAGAGTCCAACAAAAACTCACCACATTCATCGGACTTACCACAACCCCAAACAGAATGATGACAATTCAGATCACCAAGGACCAAAAGCGGCTTTGGCAGAGAACTCAAAACCGAAACTTATTTACGAAGAATTAACTTAGAGGGGACTGGATTATAAAGTGAGACAACAGAATAATTCTTGACACGCACAGCAATTGCTTGAAAACCACTATGAACAGGAATATTAATAGGAGAGAAAGGAATATTATTTTTTAACAGGAGGGCAACACCTCCAAAACCATCCTGTCTGTCACTTCTGATGACATCAAAGCCAGAAACTCTAAATTGAGAACCAGACTTTAACCACGTCTCAGAAACAGACAAGGCAGTAATATTATGTTTTATTTATATTACACGGGAATTACTCACGTAAGATTAAGCCGGTCACTCTGACTATAGTTTCAACCGCATTAGGCAGTCTTTTTCAAGGTGAATGCGCACGCGCGGCTGCGTCTCGCTTGGCACAATAAAAAAAAAAAAAATATATAAAAATAAAAAAAAAATATGTAATATAAAAAAAAAAAAAAAAAAAAACATAAATAAAATGTGTGAAAACCACGTCAGTTTCTATAATAAAATATTATGTTTATTAATTAAATATATAAGATCAGATAATTTATTATATAATGATCTACTATTCCATTGAAGGAACTTGAGATCCATTAGATAGAAGGGAAATGCACTGAATTTAGATTAAATGCAGCGTTGGACGGTAAAGGATGGGAAGGGGAAAGATGAGCATGGGAAGGGTTAAGAAGAGAGGACAAAAGATTTAAAAGTTTGAGAAGTTCAGAGATAACCGATTGAATAGATGGAGACTCGGGGGATTTATTAGGGTTAAGGGCACATCCATTAGGAGCGGCTTCCGCAAAGTCACCCTTAACAATGTTTGAGTGAGCCAAATGGTCATAACCAGAAGAGGGAGAAATTGAACCAACAGGCCTGATTTTTTTACTCCTGTAGTGCACTCTGGCAGGCTCCACAGTAACGTGATTGGTTGAACCCGAAAGCTGAGGGGGTAAAGGAGGAGAAGGTGCCAAAGAAGAAGAAGTGACTTCTGCATAAGTCATTCTTGATGAGGGGTGAAGTTTCGATGCCTCAGCATATGATAAAACATTTTGCGACATTGTTTTTTTAATAGAAATCTGACGAGACATTTCGGGGCAGATTTTATTGGTAGCAAAGTGATCACCTCGGCACCAGACACATTTGGCGCTCGTCGGTTCTACATTGCACGAGTCTCCAGAATGGGCTAAAGAGCATTTGAAGCAAACCGGCTTAGACCTGCACTGGACCTTAGTATGGCCATACCTACAACAGGAAAAGCACTGAATGGTAGGCAAAACATATTGCTCAACTTGGAAAGAGTTATAGCAAAGAAAAACTCTCGAGGGTAGAAGTTGCCCATCAAAAGTTAATACAACGGTTTGGGAAGGTTTCCAAGACACTGTCCCATCAATCACCAATTTGAAGTTCAACCTACGTACTTTAATTATCGGGCCGCACTCTTGGGGCACCCGTACTTCCTTTATTATTTCTTCATCGGATAAGTCCACGGGGATGCCACGCACAAGACCCAGACGACTAACATTATATGAGGGTGTAAATGCTTTATACCCCTTATTGACGAGGGAGCTTGAGTCTATGAATGTATTTGCAGAATTAAATGAGTGGAAACACAGCGAAATCCTGTTTCGGCCTACGCTTTTAATTGACCCATCGACAATGCCCTCAAATTCTCTTGAGCGCTCAAAGAGGAAACGCCCAAAAGTAACAGGGTGCAATGAAGTGCTGGCAGAAGATGATACCTCAATTTTTTGGACGTGCACAACATATGGTCCACGATCCGATGCAACATATCTCTGACGAGCTACGGGAGTTGGAGGGACTTTTTGGCCCGGGGGCAAAAATGAGGAAGAACTTGTTGAAGCAACTGTCTTCTGACCCAAGGGCAGAGACGCAGATATGGGGCTTGGAAGAGTGGCAAGGGAAAGCTCACTGCTCACAGTCGAAAAATAATTTGGAGGCGTGTTTTGTCCTGAAGGAAGAATTTCATCATCAGCATTTTTAAAGTCATCACCAGAAGAGTCAATGGGAGAGCATGCTCTTACATCCCGTTTCAAAGCTCTACGCTTAGGGCGTTTATGGGTTTTTTGGATTTCCTCTGTCGTGGATATAGCTGTAAAAGCACCAGGAGAGGGAGGAATATTATAATCGGACGACATTATTCCACCGCCAGGATCAGGAGGCTCTTCGTCGGACATACTAATGACTTAAAGAAGGAAGTAGACTACAGACAAAAATCAAGATAAAGAACTACAATGAAACTAATTACTAGAAATGAAAATAAAAATTAAAAGATAGCTATTTTCTAGGAAAACTGGTCAATTATCTATGTTAAATGGAGATAAATAGAAAAATATAACCGGAGAATTTTTTTCCAATGGTGACACGGCGATGACGTTCGACCAAAAACAAGGTACTCTTTGACTGCATGCTGTGGTAATTTAGAACATTAGTGGCGGAACGCTCTAAGGCTGCTGACATCCATCCGCGCCTAACCAAAGAGATGAAAGAGAATGTAACTCGACGCTACGCCTAACTAAACTAATTAAAACAACATAACGTACTGTGTCAATATCCTCTGGTATAAGTGTTCTGTGGTCAATATCATCCATCAAAAATGTTTCAAAATAAAAAACATAACGTCAACAATAATTATTCTTTGAACATTATTAATAATTAATTTATCATTTCTTCGATAAATTTCACGGTAATATCTCTAATTTTATCAGTAGAGTGATTCAAAGTTTCTGTGTACCTATTTTAGTGTTAATTTGAACGCATGTGCCACCGTTTCAATTTAGCTACCTTCGAACTGAGATTTCATATTTTACTACGTATCGTTGCCCCCCCAAAGATTTCATACTATACTACGTGCCCTCGAACTGTGAACCCATAATATATTTGTGCTAAGCTTTGTTCAAATTTCGGAGAAAAAACTCGTTGTGCAGTTATCTAGGCCACGTAGTACAGCTTGAGTAAAGCCCGTTGCAGACCTTGCGAAGTACAAGTGGCAAGTACAAGTAGCAAGTACCTACTAGATACTAGTAGTTAGTAGATACTTGCTACTTGTACTTCTCATGGTCTGCAATGGCATAATACTTAGGTGATAATTTGAATTTGAATTTAGTTTAGGAATCGTGGTAATTTCTGGTAATAACTGTGATGATTACTTGTTTTGCAGTTGTTTGAACACTTTGAACTGATGCAGGACTCACTACCTATATTATTATCACTGTATTGCAAGATGTCATTCAAGTTGCTGGTTGCAACGTGAGCAATGGAAAAGGTAATTTCATATTAAAACTGTTAACATATTCGTGTCCTACAACGAAAGAAAATGTAAACACAATGGTACCGTATTACTAATGACCATTACCCAATGAATAGACTTTTCGAATTAGCAATCCAAGGTATTTATTACTATAATATAATTACGATTTACCCTTAGTCTCAGATATGATAGTTTTCGAACACTTTTTTCGTTTACGTATTGTTCCATACATTTTAGTAAAGCGCCTCCAGCGGAAACGCGAAAGAACTAAAATCGGTAGTAAACGGCGGTATAGATTGCTTCACTATAGTACGAAAAAAATATCGAATACCTTTCAGCCCAGCAATGTATGGAACAATACGAAAACGAAAAAAGTTTTCGAATACTATCAAAACTTGTACTATGGGTAGAACAGAGTAGATACTTTTAAAGGTTTCGTACGGCGTACCGTACCCAAAAGGTGAAAACGGAACTCTATTACTAAGCTTACGCTATGTCTGTCAGTCCGTCCTACCTCTTAACGCTGGTCGGTTTTTTATGTTATTTCCCAAAAGCAAAGAAGTTTAAACCACTGCTGGAACACAGGCCTTCTCTCAGAGAAAGGATGGGCCCTAATTCATCATCATCATCAAACTTGCTTGGGCGATATCTCGGAAACTGTCGATCCTGGACTAGCAGTTTCTTTGCAAAAGTGATAGATCTCGTCGAGATCTTCATTTCAGATGACAGCTGTCAAACTTGCTTGGGCGATATCTTGGAAACCGTCGATCCTGGACTAGCAGTTCCTTCGCAAAAGTGATAGATCTCGTCGAGATCTTCATTTCGGATGACAGCTGTCAAACTTGCTTGGGCGATATCTCGGAAACCGTCGATCCTGGACTAGCAGTTCCTTCGCAAAAGTGATAGATCTCGTCGAGATCTTCATTTCGGATGACAGCTGTCAAACTTGCTTGGGCGATATCTTGGAAACCGTCGATCCTGGACTAGCAGTTCCTTCGCAAAAGTGATAGATCTCGTCGAGATCTTCATTTCGGATGACAGCTGTCAAACTTGCTTGGGCGATATCTCGGAAACCGTCGATCCTGGACTAGCAGTTCCTTCGCAAAAGTGATAGATCTCGTCGAGATCTTCATTTCGGATGACAGCTGTCAAACTTGCTTGGGCGATATCTTGGAAACCGTCGATCCTGGACTAGCAGTTCCTTCGCAAAAGTGATTGATCTCGTCGAGATCTTCATTTCGGATGACAGCTGTCAAACTTGCTTGGGCGATATCTCGGAAACCGTCGATCCTGGACTAGCAGTTCCTTCGCAAAAGTGATAGATCTCGTCGAGATCTTCATTTCGGATGACAGCTGTCAACCTTGCTTGGGCGATATCTCGGAATCCGTCGATCCTGGACTAGCAGTTTCTTCGCAAAAGTGATAGATCTCGTCGAGATCTTCATTTCGGATGACAGGTGTCTATAATAGGTAGAGACTCTGGCAAAGCTATAGTAATATTTTTGTGTTTCAGGCATGCAATCTCAACCAAACGCAGGACATACAAATGTAAATGATACAAGTGCTGCAATGGTTCCTAATGAAGGTGGTGTAACATCGGATACACAAGAAGAAAAAGATTTTTAAGAAGATTTTCGAGATTGGTTTGTGTTTGCAATCTCAAAATTATGAGATTTATAGAAAACAATGTTGCTTGATTTTTGAAGTTACCAAAAGAACGTGAAAAAACTGCACATCTTTTGATGTTCTTCGATAAATTATTTGATTCGGTGAATGGATCTTACAGTGAAATTCAGGGAAGACATTTTTACTTGCTGCATTAACGCCGAAATCACCACATCAGACATTTTGGAGTGAAGCTCTTCCAGTTTTAAGATCGTTACGATATTTAAATGACGGGAGGGAAAAGGTTGTTCGGTCCATAACAAGCTGGATTAAGACTAAAGAAGGATTCCAAATGCTTGTAAATTCTTTACACAAAAATCAACTTAATTATATTGTTAGTAAATTTCAACCACAGGATGACAGGACCCATTAGAAAATATGTTTGGCTCCATATGGTCACTGAGCATATGCAATAGAATGCCTGGTGCATTTGTTTTTGAAAGCAAATATAAATCACTTTTAATAAATAATTTATCAATGGATCATTCGCAAGGAGCGAATTGTGAAAAAGATACTTCAGCCGGCTTACAAACAATACGCGATTATTTTGATATTTGAGCTCAAAATCAAATGAAAAAGAAAATATCGAAATTGATGAGGAAGAGTTTATAATGAGGATCAGTAATCATCATCAGCCGGAAGACGTCCACTGCTAAACATAGGCCTCCCCCTTTAACCTCCACATTGAACGACAGCCCGCCTTTTGCATCCACTGGATACCCGTGACTCTCACAATATCGTCGGTCCATCTAGTGAGAGGCCTCCCTACGCTGCGTCTTCCGGTTCGTGGTCTCCACTCCAGAACCTTTCTTCCCCATCGGTTATCGGTTCTGCGATGGGCGATGGCAATGGCAATGCGATGGCAATGGGCGATGTGGCCCGCCCATTGCAACTTCAACTTGCAAATTTTAGCAGCTGTCGGTGACTCTGGTTCTTTGGCGAATATCCACGTTTCGGATCTTATCGCGCAAAGAAACTCCGAGCATAGCTCTCTCCATTGCCCGCTGTGTGACTCTGAGCTTTTCCAAAAGGCCAACAGTTAAAGACCACGTCTCAGTACCATATTAGTAAAGTAGTAGCAAATTCAATAGAACTAGTACTCACTTTATTCTTCATGACATATCTTTTTGAATTATCCAAATCGGACCATTACTTACGCGATATTAAGTAATAAACATTATGCCGTTCCTGCCGCTAAAAGAAATGTACGTGGGTGCGTATGACGTCACTGGGACGGTCGCCGCCAGCTACCCGTTGGCCGCTAAAAGGCGCGCAGTGTTTTGGGTGGTTAATTGTGACTTTGATGCAAATTAAGTGCCCGATTTGTGTCTAATTCAACTTTTTAACTATGTACAAATATTGTATTGAGCCAAAATGTACAAACACCTCTTTTAAAACGCCAGAATGTAAAAGTAGGTTACAACTTATTTCCATATCAACTAAATAATGGGTAGGTATAGTTAAAAAAAAATAGTTTTTCTGGCGTTTTAATAGAGGTGTTTGTACATTTCGGCACTATACAATATTTGTACATAGTTAAAAGATCAATTAGACGCAAATCGGGCACTTAATTTGTATCGAAAATCACAATTATCCACCCAAAACACTGCGCGCCTTATAGCTGCCAACGGGTAACTGGCGACGAACGTCCCAGTGACGTCACAAGCTATCACGCCGGCCGACCAGTGAATTTCGCTAGTAATTTGGTCATAACTTCGTTATTTTTTGTCGTAAAACAATATTTTTGCACTGTATGTTAAGGATTTCTTAGCTCTATAAATCTGCTTTCTCAACTAAAAACGTTACTGATCCTCATTGATCCCATCAACACTCAATCAATGATGATGAACGCATCCACTAGTGATGTAGAAAATTGTGCAGCTGTTGGTTATTGCAGTGGATGGATGGTCAGAAAGGAAAAAATAATATTTAGTTAACCACTGTAAAACCTGCAATAAAGACCTCGAAAACCATGAGTAACTACCATTCGTGGTCTCCACTCAAGAACCTTTCTTCCGGTTTATCGGTTCTTCGAGCGAAATGGAACATAATTATAATACATAATATTACCTATGATTTTAGACAAACACAGTAATTTTTTTTAAATCGCAGAATACATACAATAGGGTATTTGACTACTTTTGGGAAACTATTGCACATTATTGTCTGATATAAAATAATGTATACTGCATTTATATTTTCTGGATATCAGTCGTATTTGCGATATAAATCGATGTTAAAGTTTAAATAAAAAAAGATCGCGCCAAAACGCAGACCTGCGTCATAGCTCCGATCACATGACTAATTGACGTCACACAAAACAAAACAACTGCAGCCAGGCTGCAAAAGTTTGATGATTAATTAATTTCTAATAGAAGTAATGGTTTATAAATATTGTGTAGTGCCAAAATGTACAAATACTTCCATAAAGACACCCGAAAAAAGATTTGTTCCTGTTCCAATGGACCCAAAACTCCCCATAACTCGAAAAAAGTGGTTGGAATCAATCTAAGGTTGGAACTAAGTAGCTCGTAGAGAACCCAAAAGTATTGGAGCTAATTCAAGTGTTTCTATGTGCGAAGATCATTTTGAGGTACATATTTGAGTCTATATATTTCTATTATAATTTGTGTTTTTATTGCATTACTATTTTATGTACTGTTACTTTCTTTTTAAACATTGTAAAGCTCGACATAACCTAACAAAATAGTGATATCCACTTACTACAACATACTTTTTGTACAACTTGATTGAATAATTTGCTTGGAGAACAATTAAATATTAATACTGACATTGTAGTTTTTACGTTTTGAGTTCTGCAGCGTAGAAACAATGACGTGGATTATTATTAAAGAAATATGCAACCATAAAAACATTAATTTTGGGTAAGTTACTGCTGTCTGCTTGCACAAAATGTTTCTCCATTCTTCTCACATTTAACCTCCGGACTGTTTTTGGTGAAAATTTCTGGATAAATCGCTCTCAAAATAGCTTTACAACATTAAATTCGCAAATATCAATACAAAATCTGTTTGTTTAGATTTGTGTGACGTCACTAGGGATGAAGCCAGTTACAGACCGTTTTCGATCACGTGATCAAATGTCGAAAATACAGTTATTTTAATCGCGTTTTTTACAAAAAATAAGCATATTTTTATCAAAAAATCAATGAAATATGCTTTATCATTATGTCATGTTTATGGATGGCGTCAATTGGCATGATATTTTTAATACAGTCAAGTACCCTATTGATAATATCTATAAATGTAGATTTAAACTTTTTAAAGTCTAAATTGCACAAACAACGCCTGCAGAGTTTTTTAATATCGATTGGTGCAAACTAATCTTAAACATATTGTCAGGAAAATCACAGAGACGGAGATTGTTAAAGCTGCTTTTGATTATTATACAAAACATAAAACAAAAAATTTAACGTAATCAGGTGTTTTTTTTAAATTAAGATTTAGCATAGTATAATGTTTAATTAAAACCAATGCATTTTTAACATATTTTTGTATAAGCTCTAATGTAAAAACGGTAATACGTACAAGCGTCAAACTTGGCATGATTATAGTACACACTCCAAAGTATAAAAACAAACAATAATAAATGACCAAGTGCGAGTCAGTGACAAATTTCTGTTTATTTCTTCAAGATATAATTGTGTTACATTATAGCGTATTCATTTGATAATTTTATTTATGAGTTGTATAAAACTGTACAGCCGTTTAATAAAATATTTTATTAAAGCTCGCAAAAAAGCTTATTATTTCTGAAGTAGACGGAGCGCTGCAGCCAAACTTATGCTTAGCGGACTTAATTTTTACAGTAGGCAAGATGTTTTTTCTACTATGGAAAATGATTGTAGTTTTTTACGGAATGTATGGGATTGGTCACGTGAATTTTTCACCAGTTGTGTAAATCTCATACATTTTGTATAAAACTACAAGCGTTTTCTGTAGTAGAATAGAATTAATACAACCTGCTATTCATCTGTAGGTTAAATGTAGTACCGTTAGTGGCGGATAGATGGAGGCACATACAATTGATTTCAAATATGGCTGAGTCGCCAGTCTATCTCCGTATATATATAGTAGTCTTTGTTTGACTGTAAGCCAAATTGCGAGCCATGCTGTGGTAATTTAGAACATGAACATTAGTGGCGGATGGCGGAACGCTCTAATTTGTAGCTCTAAGGCTGCTGCCATCCAAAGAGAATGTAACGCTACGCTAAGACTGCCATCTATCCGCGCCTAAACAAAGAGATGAAAGAGAATGTAACTTGACGCTACGCCTAACTAAACTAATTAAAACAACATAACGTACTGTGTCAATATCCTCTGGTATAAGTGTTCTGTGGTCAATATCATCCATCAAAAATGTATCAAAATAAAAAACATAACTTCAACAATAATTATTTTTTGAACATTATTAATAATTTATTTATCTTATCTTCGATAAATTTCACGGTAATATCTCTAATTTTATCAGTAGAGTGATTCAAAGTTTCTGTGTACCTATTTTAGTGTTAATTTGAACGCATGTGCCACCGTTTCAATTTAGCTACCCTCGAACTGAGATTTCATATTTTACTACGTATCGTTGCCCCACCAAAGATTTCATACTATACTACGTGCCCCCGAACTGTGAACCCATAATATATTTGTGCTAAGCTTTGTTTAAATTTCGGAGACAAAACTCATTGTGCAGTTATCTAGGCCACGTAGTACAGCTTGAGTAAAGCCCGTTGCAGACCTTGCGAAGTACAAGTGGCAAGTACAAGTAGCAAGTACCTACTAGATACTAGTAGTTAGTAGATACTTGCTACTTGTACTTCTCATGGTCTGCAATGGCATAATACTTAGGTGATAATTTGAATTTAGTTTAGGAATCGTGGTAATTTCTGGTAATAACTGTGATGATTACTTGTTTTGCAGTTGTTTGAACACTTTGAACTGATACAGGACTCACTACCTATAATATTATCACTGTATTGCAAGATGTCATTCAAGTTGCTGGTTGCAACGTGAGCGATGGAAAAGGTAATTTCATATTAAAACTGTTAACATATTCGTGTCCTACAACGAAAGAGAATGTAAACATAATGGTACCGTATTACTAATGACCATTACCCAATGAATAGACTTTTCGAATTAGCAATCCAAGGTATTTATTACTATATAATTACGATTTACCCTTAGTCTCAGATATGATAGTTTTCGCAAACTTTTTTCGTTTACGTATTGTTCCATACATTTTAGTAAAGCGCCTCCAGCGGAAACGCGAAAGAACTAAAATCGGCAAGCGTTTTCTGTAGTAGAATAGAATTAATACAACCTGCTATTCATCTATAGGTTAAATGTAGTACCGTTAGTGGCGGATAGGTGGAGGCACATATAATTGATTTAAAATATGGCTGTTCCCAGTCTATCTCCGTATATATATAGTAGTCTTTGTTGCGAGCCATAGAACACATCACAGAACACATATACCAGATGCCAAAGAGAATATGCGAGCGAGAAAAAGCGCCAAAGAAAGGAAAGACGCAGAGACCAGCTTTTTTGGGGTTTTTGGTCTGGCCTCTGAGGCCTTTGGACCATAAATACCAGCAAAGACCAAACCACAGTGCTTCCACCTGCCACATTGGAATTTGAAAAGGGCAGTTGGAAAAGTTGCTATCAAAAGAGCTGATAGAAAGAGATAAAATGACATAAAATAACTATGTGGCGAAACTCTTTTTCATTGCGTGCTACCTTCGCGGCCGCCTATATTATTTTGTTTAAAACAAGTTGCGTTTCGTTTTACTAGATATAAGAGATCTGTCAAAAGTTAAAAAATATAGATGTCCCCTTCGATAAATTCCTTTTGTCGAAGGATGTCCCCCACAGATATATCTGTGATGTCCCCCTATTGTATTCTCTTCGATTGTCTTCGATAGATGTTTTCGATTCCGCACAAATAAATTGTTTTAATCAATGACAGTATTTACTTACATCAATGGTTTTAATAATAGGAGTAACAATATCCTAAAACTACTTTTACACTTAGTAAGTATTTGTGTTAGCAGTCATCGACAAAAGGAAAATAAAAAAGGAAAATATATGGACAGGGCATAGCCATTGAACGTGCTCAGTAAAAACAAGTCAAAACCGTCGGACATATACTGCAACACCTCATTATAACCATGTCCAGTAAATTTGTACTAATAGAAGCACAAATAAATCTAAAGCAACTTGGGGTATCATTAAACAATACACAAGCCCAATAAATAGTATAAAGACAACTATAGACAGTTTAAATATAGGTAATGAAGAAATAACAAATCAAGAAATCATATGTGAAAAAATAAATAACCACTTTATAAATATAAATAAGTCCACTCAACAAAAACACAGTCCAAAACCTCACAAAATTACTGAACATCTAACGCAAAAAAAATAAAAAAATCTCTTTTTGACTCCTGTAGATAGATTTGAAATTAAAAATATTGTTAAAAGTTTAAAAAACAAGAAGTCATGTGGACATGACAATATATCTATGCAATTAATAAAAAGCAGCATAGATTATATTGTTGATCCTCTCGTTCACATAATAAATTTGTTAATATCTACAGGGTGCTTTCCCGAGGAGCTTAAACGAGCAATAATAAAACCCATCTTTAAAAAAGGTACCAAAAATGACATAAACAATTATAGACCAATTGCGCTTTTACCATGCTTTTCGAAAATATTTGAAAAAGCTACATTTAACAGGTTATTTAAATTTCTAGATACAAATAATATTCTCAGTGATAAACAATTCGGCTTCCAAAGAGGTAAAAATACATCTTTAGCCGTTTTTAATATGCTTAAGCAGGTATGGGATGACATAAACTTAAAGAAACCAGGAGTGGCATTATTCTTAGATATGTCCAAAGCTTTTGACTGCGTTGTACATGACACTCCATTGCAAAAAATGGAACATGTTGGTATCAGGGGACATGGTCTTAAACTTATAGAATCGTATCTAAAAAACCGTACTCAAGCAACATGTCTCCAGGTTTACAACAAAAAATCAAAAACAATAGAACAAATCTTATCCATATTCAAAGAAATTTCACTTGGGGTGCCCCAAGGAAGTATTTTAGGACCACTTCTATTCTTAATTTATATAAATGACCTACCAAAATTAACAAAATACACATGCGTAATGTTTAGTGATGATGCAACGATATATCTACCGAAAAATGTATCCAGGGAAGACTTTGAAACTGAAATAAATAACACACTACATAATATTGTAACATGGCTTGAAAAGATAAACCTAAAAGTAAATATAGACAAAACTAAATTAATGCATTTTAGAAACTATAGACAAAAATCATTACAACTAAATATCCAAAACAGAGACAATAAAGTATAACTTGTCAACAATACAAATTTCTTGGGAGGTTGGGAGTAACATTGGATACCAACCTAAATTGGAAAGACCATGTACTAAAAGTAAATAGCAAACTGTCTCAGTATTGCTATGCTTTATCTGTTATTAAAAATGCCACCAGCAAAAGCATAGCAACAAACGCCTACTATGGAAACGTATATTCTCATTTAAGTTACGGAGTGATTTTTTGGGGTAACTGTAAATATACAATCAACTTTTATTTTACAAAAACGATGTATTCGTGTCATTTATAACTTAAAAGATACTGACACATTGCGAACCATATTCAAAGAAAAAGGTTTCTTGACATTAGCTAGCATTTATATTTTAGAAATTTGTCTATTCGTAAAGAATAATGAAAAATACTTTCATGAAATAAACTCGAGCCGTGCTGGCATCTTGCGATTAAAACAAAAATACAATGTTGGAGTACCCCAGGTTAACAATGCTATGTTCTCAAATGGTTCATTCTACAGTGCAATTAAAATATTCAATCATTTACCGCTGGAATTCAAGTTACTGGAAATAGCACAATTCAAGCGCAAGTTAAAAGCCTGGTTAATATTAAAAGTTTTCTATACAGTGAAAGAATATTTTAATGATTAATTGTAATATAATGTTGTAAATAAATGTAGTTGTAGATGCCTAATGTTCATAATTATTATATAATTTCTCAATTATACCTATTCTAAGCCCCATACCTTCTGTATTATAATCTTTTCTTTTTTATGTTGTAATGAAAACAATATAAATATAAATCTTGGCTAAGAAAATATTGTACGCCCTCAGAGGGTAGAACTGTGATACTCAATGATGTATTTGTAACAACTCATGTACCAGTTTTAAACAATAAAATTTATTCTATTCTATTGTTGCAAAAAATAGATAGCGAATATAATAACTACGTGAAAAAAAAAGAACACCTGTGTTTGTCTATTGCTCTTGAACCGTTTGAAATTGACAGACGCCAGGCGGCTAGACACGTTGAGTAGCGTCAGCAAAACCGATCGCTTTATTCACTGCGCCCAAAGACTACTATATATATACGGAGAACTGCGCCTCGCCGTGAACGGACGTGACTAATAAATCGGTGTTTACTTCGCTTCTTCAAAAACATCTTTTACTAAGGTGTAATAAGCGTAGAGGGGAAACTAGATATGTTGGTAAATAAGTTGGTAATATTATTATTATTCTGTGATTTTAGAGGGATTACAGGGGTAAAAACAAAAAAAAAATTATTGTGTAAAATCTACCGGCTGTGCCTATACATAGTATACATGTCAGCTGAGGATTAATTTACGCAAAACTTATCATACCTCAACCCTCCAAGTGTGTTACGGACCGCTTGTCGGCGTAAGAGAAAAGTGCCCGAAGCGCGTTAGGCATGCGGTGCGTATGGGAATTGCTTAGATCAGGCAAAGATTATCGGATCAGGTAATGTCTAGATTCCACCAGGAGCCGGGAAAACAGAGAAAAAAATATAAGCCAACAGTTGGCTTATAAGGCCTTTCTCACTGATCAGTGTCAGGCGCGGTGTCACACGATGAACATCATAATCGTAAAATAATAAAATCGTATAAAATAAGTCATGCTATCAAATTATGCCGAACTTACAAAGATCGCACTAAAAAAGTGACCTATTATCGGTAAGTAACATTATTATGTAGCCTGTAACTTATTTGAAACCTATAATTGAGATAGGCGACGATTCCATTTTGATTCTAGGTGCCATTATGACTCCCCCTTCCCCTACGTAGTACCTAGTCTGCTCGTGTTCCGGTTGGCGCCACTTTGCAGCTAACGTCAAGAATTTCGCTTGGCCGTTACTTCAGTTGGCGTTTGATTTTCTTTGCGAGCGGATGGGTGCAATAACGACGAAGTCGTTCGTACAAAGTATATAAAATATATAAAGTTAATTATAAAATTAATTTATAATGAGTGATAAAGCTCAGAATGACTCTCCTGTTGCGGGACCGAGTGGAATACGGAAGATTAACTACAAGCGTCCGCGGCGGCTGTACAGTAGCAGCGATGAGGGTAGCCATGACGAGGATACGTCATATCTGCGGCCGTCACCTAAGCGTGCGTGTACAAGGACCAACGTTCAGGATCAAAGGTTGGATTATATTCAAAAGCAGGTCAGTGAACTAAAATACCTTATAACGAGGAATTTCCGAGAAGCCTCTGAACCCACAAGTGTAACTAATCGGGTTGATGATGCATTATTTAACTGCGAAGAGGATAATGCTTCTGTTTCCTCAGCACTGATAAGACCTATTGATCATGATTTCGATTGGAACGAAGATACGACTGCATCTGAATCTATCAAGCAGACTTCCGACTCTAAGCTAAATTATTTGCGGAAGGTTCAGCACCTTGATAGTACCGGATGGAATAATGTCCGCTATACAGAGGTTCAAAAGAAATATCTCTCATCTCCCGGCTTTACTCATTTGAACCTGAATGATGAATTATTAGCCTTTGAATCAAAATTCAACCATTTGAGATCTTTAGATCAAACTTTTGGAGCATTAACAAGCATGATCGTGGCACAAAAGGAGGCTTTGCAGAAAACATTAAAAGACCTATTAGAGTGGGGCGCAGATAATAATTTACAGCTTACAAGTGCCTCACTTTCGACAAAAGTACGTGAATTGTTTTCCAATGCATGCCCTTACATGGATATTTCTAAGGATATCGCGCAGATTGTATGCGGTAGGCGTGCTAACGTGATTGAAAATAGAAGGGACAGTGCTCTATCTGCCGTCAGAGACAAATACAATAAGGCGATATTGCGAAAGATACCTCCAAGCTGTGAGCACTTATTTCAACCAAAGGAGTTTAGCGAAGCTGTAACCAGATTGGGAGGTGGATCTAAAGTTTTTCACAGACCATATCTACCTGCCGAGGGTAGTCAGCATGGTAATAAACGGCCATATTTGCCTGCCGAGGGCAATCAGGCCGCTCATAGGCGGTCTACCGACCCCTCGATGACTTTTCGTGGGTATAACCGAAATAAAACCCAGCAAGCACCCGCTTCTGGAAAGGGCAAATCATTGGCCGGCAAACGAAACTATTTCGCTGCAAAGAATAAACCTTTCCAAAAACCAAGAGATGACTACCGAGATCATCGAAAACAATGACTATGCCATGACATTTCAAGCCGGCCAATTACGCCTTTTTCTGCACACCTGGCAATCAATGGACGCTCCAGCCCATATATTAAAAATAATACAGGGATACCGAATACCCTTTATCGAGAAACCACCGCTACGGCTCAAATACAAAGTTCGGCTGTCAACTACTCCTGCATTAAAAGGCGAGATATACCAAATGTGGAAAGATTCGGTAATCGAAAAAGCACCAAACGACTCGGGCTTCCTGTCAAGTTTGTTTCCGGTAAGAAAAGCAGATGGTTCTCAAAGACCAGTATTGAATCTCAAGGCCTTAAATCGATATATCAAACCAAAGGCTTTTCGGCTGGTAAATATGCAGAGGGTACCTCAGTTTCTTCAGGCCAGGGACTTCATGATGAAAATAGATATCCACCAGGCCTATTTCCATATACCAATAAAAAAATCACACCGAAGATTCCTCAGATTCACTTTCAACGACATAACCTATCAAATGACCTGCATGCCGTTCGGGCTCGCCAGTGCTCCGAGAACTTTTGCCACATTATCCAATTGGGTGGCCCAGAAGCTCAGAGAGAAAGGCGTGAGAGTTCTCGTGTACTTGGACGACTTCCTTCTGGTAAATCAATGTCCTCTACTACTCAAAGAACACATGAAACAGGCCATCCAGCTAATGACCAGCCTAGGATGGGTGATAAACAGGAGAAAATCGTCCGTAGTACCGTCTCAAGAAATCGAGTTCCTTGGAATTACGTGGAACACAAATGTAAACAAAAAATGTCTGCCAAAGAAAAAAGTGTTCTCGCTAACGACTCGTTTGCTTCACGCTCACAAAGCAAAAGATTTGACACTCTTAGAATTGCAAAAGCTGGTCGGTACCCTACAGTTTTCCAGTTTTGTGGTACATCACGGAATGCTACACATGCGACATCTGCAGTCATGCCTCCATCAGGCTCTGATAAAATCAACGGCCGTTCCACTAACGCCGTTGGCCAAAAAAGATGTGGATTGGTGGCTGAACGATGCCCATACTACCAGCGAAATTTGGACAGACCCCGTATCCTATCACATAGTGACGGATGCTTCAGGCGTAGGTTGGGGTGCATATGTAAACGGCAGTCATATCCAGGGTACTTGGACGCCAGAAGAGCTTCATTACCACTCCAACGTAAAGGAGCTTCTAGCTGTCTACAAAGTATTGTCGCAAAGCAATTTTGCCAGGGAATGTCAGAACAGAACTATAATGATCCAAAGCGACAACAAGACAGCTTTGGCTTACCTACGCAGACAGGGCGGAACCAAATCAAAAGGCCTGATGCAGTTGACACGAATGATTTACCACATTTTGGAGATGCACAGCCTGAAGTTAGTAATCAGTTACCTCCCGGGTCCTCTCAACGGGATAGCAGACGGGTTGTCCAGAAACAAATTGATAGCAGAATGGCATCTCTTACCTCGAGCTTGTCACCTGATTTTCAACAAATGGGGAACACCTCACGTAGACCTGATGGCATCCAGACAAGCTCATGTGGTACCAAGGTATGTGACATTGGATCTGTTGGATCGGCGAGCAATTTACCACGATGCGTTCAGTCGAATCTGGAAACACAAGTTGGCTTGGGTTTTTCCGCCACCTTGTCTGATGTACAGAGTCCTAGCAATGCTGAATCAAGCCCAAGGAATATACATTGTAATATGTCCGAGATGGAAGAACGTCTTTTGGCGGGCCGACCTGAAGAGAAAAGCGATCAGCCCACCATTCACGATACGGAACCTGAAGTCTGTGCTGATAGACACAAGAACCAATCGTCCCCCTCCACAAGTAGACGACCTTGTATTGGAGGCATGGAGATGTCAGGGTGGAACGATCTTATAAGAAACTGGTCTTCTTCTGAAATTAATGTAATCGAGTCTAGCTGGCGGCCCAGCACACTGAAAACTTATAAACACGCTTGGACACGTTGGTTGAGGTGGTGCAAAAGTTCGGACGTGGATAATAAAAACCCAGGTGGAATAGGTTTATCAAAATATCTCATTTATTTACATACAATTGAAGGCTTAAGTTATAAAACTATACTGGTACATAAGTCAGTTGTGTCATCCTTTTGTCAGCCGGATTTAGAAGTCAAACTTAGCTCTCACGTATTGGTCCGGCAAGCTCTAAAAGGCATAGCAAATATATGGGCATCCAAAGATAAGGTTAAGGTGCCGGTATGGAACCTGCAAGTTGTAGTTGAATGGCTTCTGCAGAATGAACCAAGCCTTGATAGTTTGTTTGACGTGTCTCGACGTTGTGCTACCTTGCTGCTGTTGGCATCTGGTAGACGAGTTCATGATTTGACGCTATTATCTATCGAGAAAGATAAATGTATTATTAATGACAATTCTATTACTTTTTGGCCACTGTATGGGTCAAAAACCGATACAGTTAAACATACGCAATCCGGTTGGCAGTTACTATCTGGAGAAAATCAGCAGATCGACCCCGTCTTTTGGATTAAAAAGCTAATAGAAATTTCCCGGCCAAGAAGACAGTCAGGGAATGGTATCAACAATTTGTTTGTAACTACCAGAAGAGACCCAAAATCGGCCAGTCGAACTGTAATTGCTGGATGGATAAAAACTGTGTTGGTGGAGGCCGGAATTCAAGATTCACCTGGTTCTATCAGATCTGCCGTGGCGTCTTTAAACTGGGTTAATGATATGCCATTGGAAGAAATCTTGGCTAGAGGTAACTGGACTGCTGCAAACACGTTGATTCGTTTTTACAGGCGGCCTGTAAGAACATCTCAATCAATGAATGTACCTTCCCTTGTGAATAGATTTAAACCAGTGTAATAAGCTCTATACTATGCATCATAATGATTACCTTTGTGTTGATTAATATCGTAGTTAGTACAATAATCTACGTATAGATACAGAAATAATTTCGTTTACACAATTGTAGAATGCAAACTTTATATGGTGTTGATTCTGTCACTGGATATATATTATGTGATTATAATAATTATATTGTTATTTACTACTTACTTTGATAATCAATAAATTTATGTGATCTAAACATTACGTCTCATTTAAAATATCACAGTTGGCGTTCTCTCTACAAATATACCTAGTGGTTGCGCCACCATGCGAGAATAGACAAGTCTCAATTATAGGTTTCAAATAAGTTACAGGCTACATAATATAAGAATTTTTCCTGAAATAAAAAAATTACTTATTATGTACCTAACTTATTTGAAACCTAGTGAGTGCTGCATGGTAATTGATCCTAACTGAAGTAACGGCCAAGCGAAATTCTTGACGTTAGCTGCAAAGTGGCGCCAACCGGAACACGAGCAGACTAGGTACTACGTAGGGGAAGGGGGAGTCATAATGGCACCTAGAATCAAAATGGAATCGTCGCCTATCTCAATTATAGGTTTCAAATAAGTTAGGTACATAATAAGTAATTTTTTTATTTCAGGAAAAATTCTTATATTTCGGATTAGTTCCAACAAAATAAAACGTTGAAATTGTAATAAATAAATAAAATTATAAGTCGTTATTTTTTGCCTTTGTGGTGTTGCTTGTTTAGGAACTCAACTTTTCCATAATTGAACAACAAATATCGATTCCAACGGAAAATTACCGGGACAGTTTTCTGATATTTAAATAACTGGATTTGGGATTAAATGAATTATTTATTTATATTTGAAGTTCGAGAAACATGGCAGCCATGTCGTTTTTGGGGTTCCGTACCATAAAAGAAAACCCTTGTTCTGTTCTGAAAAAGAATCTGTTTGTTGAGACAAATTCTCTCAGAAAAGAGGTAATAATATCAAGTTAAAAATAATATTGATAATTGCAGAATACCAATCAATACCAGCTTCGTAGCTGGCGAATAAAATATATGTACTAAGCCGAAAGAAAAGTATCACGCTCTTCACTGTGAAAACTTTTACTATGAGACCGACCCTGAAATTACGAAAAAACTAGGTACGAGTATTTACAGTTGCTATACAGTTGAGTGAGAACAAACTAACAACATTTTTAATAGGTATAATGTGATGAAAAAAAAAAAAAACAGGTTAAAGCGAAACGGGCTCGCGCACTGAGGATTCCGTACCACCACTAAATACAAAAAGTGCAAAAAGGCATCACGCCCAGGAGGTTATCCATCCAAGTACCGACCCGCACCCTACGTTGCTTAACTTGGCAATGAACAGACATTTCTCACCGACCCACACTTTGCCATTATTTATTGTTACTTTAGAGTTAGTACTTATATCATGACAAGTTTGACGCTTGTACGTATTATTGCTAATACATTTCGGAGAGTGTGCATAAGATCTGCATGATTTTTTCTATCGGACTGCCAGGGCGGGCCGAAAAATCGACATCGTATTATGGTTGATATTGCGAAAACCCGTACGAAGCGCTTTGATTCCACATTTATTGTGCGAACTTCTAGTCTGTGGAATTCGCTGCCTGAATGGGTTTTCCCCGTCAGTTACAATCTGGGTGTCTTCAAATCGAAAGTGAATCGGTTTCTTCTAGACAAGCGTGCTCCATCGTAGACCGCATCTTCGCTTGCCATCAGGCGAGATGGCGGCCAAGCGCAGTGTAAAAAAATAGGTTTGTTGTATGGGGGATCCCACTTTAGGTTTTACTTTTTGACTATATTATTATTTTTTAGTTTATCAAAAACAAGTGTACAAGCTGTACAAATTCTGTGAAAATGTCAGTAATCTCAGTAATCATCATCATCAGCCAGGAGACGTCCACTGCTGAACATAGGAACATCCTCAAATGATGATGAACCCTCCCTTTAACCTCCACACTGAACGACAGCCTGCCTTTGCATCCTCTGGATGCCCGCGACAGGCTCATTATTTAGGTTCCCCCTTTTTTACCCTTTGGATACGGAACCCTAAAAAGTGCTAGATCTAACCAGAAAAGGTTTGGATCTTAAGAATCTGGTATTGAGTTGTATGGCGCAGGTTTGCCGATGCAGTGCTCGCAGTACCATATAAATCCGTACGCTCTGAGTCCGAGCCAGTGGACGCGCAGCTTCAGAGTGAATGTAGCGGCACGTGGTCGGTACTCCTCGAAAGACTCCTATAGAGATTCCTATAACATGTGACACTAGACAAGTGATAAACGCGTATCTGTGTAGCGTTGTGTTGGAGTGACTCGGCTCCACCCACAGTGAACATACGAGTAGGTAACGAATTACTTGTACTACAAGCCACCTATATTCTATGTACTAGGTTTTATAGGAATAAAAGAAGAAAACTACACAAACAAATAGAAAACATCGTTTACTAGGTAACAAAAATGATCACAGATAACCGGAATCGTAACATCCACTCCGAGGTCCCTTCCCGACAGTTTCAAGCGACAGCATTACAAGTGCAGCCACAAACTGTAGAAGAGTCTGGAGACGCCACAGCACTCTCACAGCTCGGGCTCGCGTCACCGCACCGCTCCGCAGTCCACACGCGTACGGCAGTGCCCAGTGTGAGGCTCCGGCTACACCCAGTAGAGGTGCAGGTCCACGCCCCAGCCGGTGGCGGCGGCCCAGGGCGGCAGGGCTCGCAGCAGCTGCGCGTGCGCCGGCGCCTCCTTGTCGGGCCCGAACAGCGCGTGGCCGGCCACGGACAGCGCCGCCCACTCGCCTGTGTCCGGAGGCGGCGCCTCGCCCGCGCCCTCTTCACGCTGGAATCAGTTTACCTTGTAGGAAATACATTTCAACTAAACTTTAGGTAAAATTAACAAACTAACAAGAAAATGCTTTCTCTCAAATTAATATACTTGGAAATGCGAATGATCTTCTTCGAGATAGATAATAATATTCGGGACAAAAATAATATTTAAATTTCAAACTGGCTTACAAATAGAAAGTGACCTAAAGAAAAAAAAAGAAAAACAAAGTAACACAATACATATAATTGGACGTGAAAAATTATTCATGGATTCATATAATTGATTCTGGAATTTACAATTATTGATTTCATCATCATCATCATTTCAGCCATAGGACGTCCACTGCTGGACATCATCATCATCATCCACAGCCTTCCTTATCCCACTGCTGGGTATAGGCCTCTCTCTTGTTATGCCATCTGCCTCGGTCCTGTGCTAATCGAGTCCAGGTTCGACCCGCGATAGTAACAATATCGTCGACCCATCTTGCAGCTGGACGACCAACGCTCCGCTTACCCTGCCTCGGCCACCACTCTGTTAAGACTTTACTCCACCTGTCATCACTGCGCCTAGCAACGTGTCCGGCCCAGCTCCACTTCAATTTCATTACCGCAACTCCGACGTCTCGAGCCTTTGTTCTTCGTCGGATTTCGGTATTACGAACTCGGTCTTGGAGTTTGATGCCTAGCATGGATCTCTCCATGGCTCTCTGTGCTACTCTGATTTTGTGCACAGCCTCATGTGTGAGGGTCCATGTTTCGGCACCATAAGTCATGGTGGGTAGAACACATTGGTTGAAGAGGCGAGTTTTCAAACATTGTGGTATATGGCGTGACTTGAAAATGTCGTCCAGTTTTTTGAATGCTGCCCATCCAAGCTGTATGCGCCTGGTGACCTCCTTCTTTTGATGTTCTATGCCAAAAGATAGAGTATGACCAAGATACACGTAACTGTCAACCGCCTCTAGGATCTCATTCCCAATCGTGATTGGGTTTGATGTCCCAGATACGTTCGACATCACCTTGGTCTTGGCCACTGCTGGACATAGGCCTCCCCAATCCGATCTCCAAAAGGGCCGGTTAGAAGCAAAATAAAAAAAAACTTTATTAACTGATTTTTATAAAACATAGGTGTTTGGCCTCTCCTGTTAAGTTTTGACAAACTGTGGTAGGAGAGACCGCTCTTTCGTTCAGCCTGCATCCAGCGTTTCCCTGTTTCCATCTTGTGGGTGGACGTCCTACGCTGCGCTTACCGGTCCGTGGTCTCTATTCGAGAACCTTTCAGCCCCATCGGTCATCTGTTCTCCGTGCTATGTGCCCTGCCCACTGCCATTTCAACTTGCTAATCCGTTGGGCTATGTTGATAACTTTCGTTCGTCTACGGATCTTCTCATTTCTGATTCGATCTCGTAGAGAAACCCCGAGCATAGCCCTCTCCATAGCTCGTTGTGCGACTTTGAGTTTGTTTATGAGGCCCATAGTGAGAGACCACGTTTCACTGCCGTATCACTGGCAACACACACTGGTTGAAGACTTTCGTCTTAAGGCACTGAGGCATTTTGGACGAAAAGACGTTGAAGTTTACCGAACGCTGCCCAGCCGAGTTGGATTCGCCGATTTGATTCTTGAAGATCAATAATCTTTGTTGAAGATGGACCTACCTAGTTCGACTGTTTGTCCTCATCATGTTACTCTCCAATGGATCAAAGGGCACAGTGGGTCTAGGGGAACTGATGCGGCTGATGAACTGGCGCGGAGAGGCTCGAGCATACGACCGGTAGGGCCCGAGCCGATAATCCCCTTAACTTTTAGCCAAATCAGATCCTGGATTCGTCAACGGACTACAAGACTTCACAAAGAATACTGGGCAAGTATTAAAAACTGTAGACAATCAAGGGAAGCTTTCCCGGAACTCAATCCGAGATACTCCCGTAGATTGTTGAATCTAAAACGTGACAAACTCCGGCAAATTGTTGGGGTTGTGACAGGTCATTGCCTTTTAAACAAACACCTTTTTAAAATTGGGGTTTCTGACAGTCCCCTATGTAGAAGGTGTCTGGAGACTGTAGAAACGGCCGCACATAATATGCTGCTGGAGTGCAGCAGCGTGGCAGAACAACGAAACACTATCCTCGGATCACCGAGGACGCTCTGGGAGGCCTGCGCAGGCATAAGCGAGCTGCTGGCTTTCCTGGAGGGTGGCTGAATTAGCTGCAGCCGGGTGACGCAAAATGGGCCAATGAATGGCCTAGTTGCGGAAAATGCCCGCTACACAAGTAACAGGTAAGTAAATAAGACTGTTTGTCCTAGTTAGACGTACGCGTCAACAGCTTCAAGAACTGAGTTCCCAACTGATACTGGGGTGGGTACAACATGGACATTTGACATGACCTTTGTCTTGGCCATGTTTGTCTGTGATCTTACATCGATTCTGCCATGACCACCGTCGGCAAACCGAAGGTGAGTGATGTACTAGCCGTTGATGTTGATGGAGAGTACTTGCCATTCCAGGAGCTTAAAAGCGCCTTCCAATGCGGCAGTGTAGTTTCGGAGAGATAACGTCTCCGTGTCTCACGCTTTTTCGCAATGGAATTGCCTTCGAACTCTGCTCCTGTACTCGGATCTCGGACCGACATGATGGCGATATTGTACAAACACATCAACACTTTGACATACCGATAGTCATGTCGCGTACGGCATCGCTAGACTCCAGCACCGCCCATATCTCGATCGAATCAAAGACTTTCTCATAGTCCACAAACGCTAAACATAGTGGCAAGTTATATTCTTCTGTATAACTTGGCGTAGCGTGTGGATGTGGTATATGGTACTATAGCCTTTTCGGAAACCGGCTTGTTCGGTAGGCTGGAAGTCATCGAACCTGCGATCGAGACGATTCGTGATGACCATCGAAAACAGTTTATAAACATGGCTCAGAAGCGAGACCGGTCTGTAATTCTTCAGCAAGGTGTTGTCACCTTTCTTAAAGCTTAAACAGCACCACCACGCTTCTGTTCCATGCTTCTGGGGTTATACCTTCGAGTAAGACGGAATCAAAGAGCTTCTGAATGACTTTAAGTAGGAAGAGTTTTCAGAAGCTCTGATGTGATTCCATCGTCACCTTGCGTGCCTTGTTGCGCTTGAGCTGTTTCAGGGCCATCCTAATCTCGTACAGGCTGATGTCCGGGATATCTTCAGTATAGTGTCGGCTCAGCTTGGCTTGGCAATATTGTTGATTTAATTTGACAAAAAATTTACGGGTAATAACACAGGGTAATAAAGATTTATTTTTTTATGCTCTAGTGCACAACTTCTTGTTCAAAGAGGTTATGAACTGTTCTGGTTCGTGCATGATACAGAACCTCTTTAAAGTTGTTCAAAGAGGTTCAGTTTGTAATACATGTAGGATTATTTTTTGGGTCTCTAATAATAACAGGAACCCCCAGAAACATAACTTTTGTCGAATAAAATGAGGTTTGGTGCCAAATGTGGTCTTAATGGCGTTAGCCTGCCCAATTATGAGTAAAAATAGAACAATGGAAAACGGTGTTTTGCGTTTTGACCCAACATGAAAAAAACATGTCGTCTCATGTCTCATTGTATTATTTTCACTGGTCTATCCCAATAAGTAGCATTGGGAAATTGTCCTCCACAAAAGAAGCCATTAAAATAAGAGTTGATGTACATGGTGAAGTATAACAACAAATAAGAAATTATGGCCAAGTGCGAGTCGTGTGACAAATTTCTGTTCATTACCAAGTTATAACTGCAAATTTCTCAAACTCAAGAAAATTCTTTGACACATCAAAAGTGAAATTTGATAACACCTACTAAAAACAAAATTCATTGTTTCTATTAGGGCCGGCAACGTATCTGTGATAACAATAATAATAAATCCGCGTATTTATCTGCGGCTTTATGGCAAGCCGACGGTAAGTGGCGACACCGCGTACCCCAACTCCATGGGGTTAAATGAGACCCCGAGTCCCGACCCCAGGCTTGCCTTAACTGGCCGCCTAGGGGCGGAAGCCGCAAGAGCTAAGAACCTAAGCTCCAGGTTGGAAGTGTTAAAGGGCATAACATCGCGAGTAGCTCTTAGTGAAAGTGCAGCACCCCTCTCGACACCCTAAGCCACCCACGCCAATGTTGCCCTTCCGGTGCCAAGCTGCTGCAGATTTTATGGGGGGCCCATGTAGTGGGTAGCAAGTCATCACCCGCCAAAATATCTTGAAATGAGGCATAATTGGCGGGTGCCGCCATACCATTACCTCATACCATAGACCAGGAACATACCATCAAGAATTCATCACAATAGCCCAGATTTTTATTCTATACTGTACAATAGTTTCATAATTCCCATTCGCACACATCCCATATTATTATTTGTACGCCTACCAAATGTCCCACCTAGACCCGAGAAATATAATGAATAATAATAATACTTATTTATTATTCCTACATATTTTATTCTCTGGTAATAAAATCGTCGGCACGTCGATATTTTCGAGTGGCAAGAAACGGAACAGTGACAGCTGGCAGCAGACGTTTCATATTTGTATCCGTGATGACCTGTGATTGGCTTTATGTATCTATTTAAGTTTATTTATGAGACATTTGTAACTAAGCTGTTGGTCGCCCTTTCAAGCAAACAATAAAATAAAAGCTGTCTCATTGTACGAGCCATGTCTCATTCTCCTCGGCCGCTAGCTACACCCACGCCGTAGAACCACGATATCTGCTGATGCGGATCGTTATCTCTTATGTTAATGTTTGTTTTCCGAATACCTACTATTTATCTACGCAGGACCGAGTTGGTGTTACAACGGGCATTCACTTCCATTACTTAAGTATTAGTGAAAACATGGTTTTGGCTTTTGCGTAACTGTTTAACTCATATCTAATGTCTTAATCAGCAGCTGTATGTTTCCATGTAACAAAAAATTTAATTTCGTGGCTTTTTTATTTTTTATTGAAAGACCACAAAACCGGAAATACATTGTACACGGACTTATCATCCGAACCTCGATCTTATCATTTCACCGAATCAAAACACCATAATGTACTACTCATTTTGAAGTCGGTTTTTTAAATTGATAGTTATTGTATTTTGTTGTGGTACGAATTTCTCAGTGCGTCAGCACGACTCGCGCTTGGCCGTTTTATTTTGTAATGAAGTTTTTTAAATGAGACGGGACTTACTCGTATGTGTTTAAGCCGGTTCATCATCATCAGCCAGAAGACGTCCACTGCTGAACATAGGCCTCCCCCTTTAACCTCCACACTGAACGAAACCTTGCCATCTGCATCCACTGGATGGACCGGCGACATTGTGAGAGTCGCGGGCGTCCAGCGGTTACTCCGAATTTAGTTTAATTCGGTTCGATTCAGGTTTAGTTTTAATCTCATTCTCAATCCGATAGAAGTCGTCTGAGTGATCAGAATGAGGTTGTGTAAGTGTGTGTAGGAAGCGGGGTGACTCGCCTGCAGCCGCAGCGTCAGGTCGAAGGGTCTCGGGGCGCGCGCGTCGTGCAGCGCGAAGAAGTAGACGCGGCGGGAGGCCCAGCGCGGGCTCTCGAGCGGCGCGTCCCCCACCGAGCTCCAGGTGAGGCGCGCGCCCGGCGCCGCCGCGCACAGCACCACCGCGTGCTGCGCGCCCGCCAGCTGCAGCCGCACCTGCCGACCCACCACCACCATCGTCACACACGGCGCTGCGACACCAGACTCACTGATCAATATAGACAACACCAGCCAGCCAGAAGCGGCCAGCAGATTACCTCCATGGTGCGCGGGTCGAGACGCGCCGTGGTCAGGTTGACGGCGAGGCGCACGCGCGGCGGCTGCGCGGCCGGCGCGGCGTGGCTGCGCGTCACCAGCGACACCACCGGCAGGTAGTAGGGCGCGCCGCACCACACCCAGCGGGCGCAGTCCGCGCGCGACACCGGCGCCGCCGCGCCCAGCTCGCCGCCTGCACCAGAGCACAGGTTCAGTCACACACACGCAGTGCCAGTGCCTACAGCGTACGTAGAGTATACAACGTACCGAGACTGCGCAGCGAGCGGCCCGTGTTGTCGTCCAGGTCGGGCACCCAGTACAGGTGTTCCGGTGCGAGCGGGCGGTGCGTGCCGGGCGCGTGCTGCGTGCGCCGCATGTGGAACACCATGAGCCGCTGCGGCGCGTCCGGCGAGTACGCGGCGCCCGGCCCCGCCCACCACACCAGCGCAGCGGCGCTCCCACACGCCACCCACATGGCGCGCGCCGGCAGGTGTGGCGCGCGCGCCGCCGCCACCAGCGGCAGCGTCCACGAGGTGGCGGCGAGCGCGAGGGCGGCCACGAGCACGGCGAGCGCCACGTCAGCGGGCACGGCCCCCGCACCCGCGCGCCCCGCCATCGGCACCAGCATGCGCAGCGAGCCCACGGCCATGTACTGGGTGAGCAGCGCGGCGGGCGCGGCGCCGAGCACGCCGAGCGCAGCGCGCGCCCCGCCACCGCAGTGCCGCGGCGCCAGCGCGCTCGTCACGCCGCCGGCCGCCCACAACGCGGGCAGGAACCCGGAGCGCAGCCCAGCGGCCGCGCACGCCACCAGCGCGCCGCCCGCCCACACGCCGCACGCCGTGCGCACCACCCGCGCCGCCCACCAGCCGCGCACCGGCGCACGCGCCCCGCTCGCCCACCGCGCCACCACGTACCACTCACTCGCCAGGGCTACACACATAAACACACACATCTATATAATAGCTCTGGTTACGGGCTGTATACGCCTCTTTTCTCCTGGATTGAAGACTTTTTGAAGGAACGAACGTTTCGTGTGGGCGAACTTCAAGGGTCTGTACTTTCGGCAAACTCTAAATTCATGCTACACAAAATAACCTGCCCTGAAATGATAAGCCTAAAGAAGGTGGAAATCCAGGCGTTAAGAGAAAACAAGAAAAAATACTGTGACCTTAAACAAAATAACCGATCGTGATGTATTAAAGTATCGATCGAGTGGAGTGGAGTAGAGTACCGGGCAGCGCGTACAGCGGGCCGAGCAGCCAGGGCTGCGAGTAGAACGCGAGCCGGCGGTCCGCGGCGCACAGCAGCAGCGCCACCGCCACGGCGGCCACCACGCCCGCCACCGCCGCGGCCGCCAGCGCGCCGCACGCGCCCAGCACCGCGCGCGCCCATGCGCCGCCGCGCAGGTACACTGCAACACGCATGCACGCAGTCAGACGGGGCTGCGTCCAGCGGGACGGGGGGAGACGGACGGATACTGACACTCGGCGCGCGCGTGCTTCGCGCCCGTGTGCAGCTCCAGCGCCACCAGCGCCAGCACGGCGCCCGCTGCGGCGGCGGCAGCCCCGCGCCGCGCCGTCACCACCCACACGCCGAGCACGTCGAAGAACACCGGCTGCGCCGAGTTAGCCTCCTCGCCGGGCGCCGCGCTCAGCTGCTCCGACCACAGCAGCTCTGCACACACCACGTGCATTACACCACTGCCACCAGACACGGAGACGAGGAGAGCGCGCGCCGGCGACACGTACCGTGCGCCAGCGCGAGCACGTTGTCCCCGGTGCGCTGCAGCGCAGCGGGGGGCACGCGCACCGCCGAGTCCAGCCGCGTGTGGTACGCGTACCCGTCCGCCGACCACGCCAGGTCGAGCCCCGACAGGTTGCCGAAGTCTCGGAAGATGCGGAAGTCCGTGTCGGCCGGGATCAGGCCGCTGCGGAACAGTTCCTGCGCGAGCGAGGAGGCGAAGGGTCTCGGCGCGGCAGCCGCGTACGCCTCCACCAGCCAGGGCGCGCGCGGCCCCGCCTGGAAGACCACCTCGCGCCCGCCCACGCCGCACGCCTCGATGTTGATGAAGGCGCGCACGGCGGGAGCCCACTTGTGGCGTGTGATGAACCCGTGGCTGGCCTGCAGCACGTTCTCCTCTGCGCCGTTGAAGAGGAACACGGCGTCGTGGCGCAGCGCCCGGCGCGCCGCCGCCAGAGCACGCAGCGTCTCCAGCAACACGGCGCACCCGGCGCCGTCGTCGCTCGCGCCTGCGCACACGCACGGCATGTTGCAGGGGCCGCCAGTCGGCACCCGAGCACCTTGGGTACCGACACCTGCGCGGTCTTGAACGCACTAATAGAGGAACTCAGCAGTACCTACACGCGTCGGCTGCCATATTGATGGAGTTTATCCCAATAATATTATCTCAAAAAAAAAAAAAAAAAAAAAATGGGCAAACCGGACGCCATGGTGCTGCTTAGTACTCGGTCTGCGGGCTGACCAACCTGTTAGACATATGTGAACAGTACGGACGGCGTCATGGGTTGAAGAGCGAATGCATGGTCTCTCGGGCCAGAGGGAAATGTTCAGATGCTATACCAGCCATTAGTTTAAACGATACTAAACAGTTCAAGTATCTCGGGCATTTAGTAACCTCTGACCTGGAAGGACGACGCAGACGTGGAGGGAGCGAAGGGCGTTGTCTGTGAGGGCTAAATGATAGCCCGCATGTTCGCGCATTGTTCGAGGGACGTCAAATTTACTCTTTTCAGAGCATTTTGTACGTCCTTCTACACGAGCAGCCTGTGGGTGTCATATACGCAGCCACCGTACAATGCCCTACGTGTGCAGTACAATACTGCGGTCTGGGGGCTTAGTCCCAGATTTGATAGTTTTTGAAAACTTTTTTCGTTTACGTATTGTTCCATACATTTTAGTAAAGCGCCTCCAGCGGAAACGCGGAGGAACTAAAATCGGCGGTATAGATTGCTTCACTCTAATACGAAAAAAGTTTTCGAATACCTTTCAGCCCAGCAATGTATGGAACAAAACGTAAACGAAAAAAGTTTTCAAAAACTATCAAATCTGGGACTAAGCCCCCAGGGTGGTGATGCGGCTGCCTCGTGCCGCAGCGTGCAGCCGAGTCACGTGTCGAGTATTTCTACACGAGCATGCGGGCGGCGCGCAGGCTCCGGGGCACCGGCCCAGCCCCAACACCATCCTAAACGTGGTTGCGAATAGGTTTGACTGTCAGTACATGAACCATTGCTCAATGGTTCAGTTCTACGTGTACTGACTACTGACTAACAAGCAAATGGTGAAAGGTGTGTGTTAACTTTTAGTATAAATTTTTATTTATAACTATCTAATTTTAAATAGGTAGACAATAGCAAGGATCATTCTGTCTATGACAATTGACAATAGACATAGGGACCATAGGAAACAGTGAGATATCAAAAAATTATGACTCAACCTTAGATTCTTTAGAAGTAATTATGGAATCGCAAAACGAAAACAAATTAAATGTTAAAAAAAAAAACATATATATATATATATCATATTTAATGTGGCGCTGCTTTTCCTGGCGAGACGACGTCTGCCGGGTCCACTAGTATTTACATAAAAATCGACGTATATTCCCTATGGAATCCAAAACGGCTGGACCGATTCGGACGGGACTTTCACTGGCAGACGCTGTTGATATAAGGAGTAACTTGACCTACTTTTATCGAGGGTATCCATGCGGTGAAACCGCGGGGCGTAGCTATTTATATATTAATCTAGTACATCATTCACGGCAAAATTTCACGTCGATTAAAACTGGTTTATTGTATAATATTAAAAGAGCGGCAAACAAGCGTGCGGTCCGCCTGATGGTAAGCAGAAAACGCCACCTATGAACACCAGACCTGCAACACTAGCGGTGTTGACGGTGCTTTGCCAGCCCGGAGAGGGACTTGTGGACACACTTTTTGAAACGTTTCATGTTGAAGCTCGGCGTTGTTGTAAGTTGTACGTATGTATCTGTGTCTGTCTGTCTGTGGCATCATAGCTCCAACCGATTTTGCTTTAGGTTTGTCGTAAGGCGTACAAAAAATATATATAATGTTCAAACGACTGAACACATTTTGTTAAATCAAGCTATGCACACTATCGATCAAGTCACCCTACAAACAAACAATATATAGGTTATAGGGCCCTATTGGCCCGTGGGAGATTGTTCTGTAGTATTGCTGCTGTCGTGTTAGTTGTTACATAATACCGCGTCCACATTTCTATTAAGATTTGTTTAAATTTAAAGTTTTTTTTACCTTCATAAATATTATATTTTTTTGTCACAAATAAATGACGCCTACATGTATATGTCTATCAAAAGTGTTTGCCCGAGATTGTTCCCAAGTACTTGTTTGTTTGACCTGTCGGGTTTTTATAACTTGAACATAACGCTGTAACAGGCAAGGACTTGAGATACGTCGCCATTCTTACGACCATGCATGCTCCTTTATATGTATGTGTACCTACCATGTTCTGACAAATAAATAATTAGAATTTGAAGGTACAATAGTCCGAGAAGGATCTCGGGGCAACATGGGCAATGCGTGGAGGCACTCTCGTACGATTAGATCCGACAGCTGTGCTGCGAGTAGGTTGTCGTACCGAGGTCGCCGCTAGCCTTCATCTTGTAAATGGGCGGAATTGATTCGGTGCCGTGCGCTAATCACGGCGCGCTCGTTACTCGTGTTAGCGCGCGCCGGCGCCGGCGCCGGCTCGAGGCCGCGGCCCGGGACCGCGCCCGCTAATAGCCCACCTCCTTTCATTACTAGGAAGCAAGGCCACAGGCTCTTTCCCCATTGTTATCAAACGAAATTAAATATCGTTCATTTCTGAGGTGGTAGGTATATATACGCGTGAATATGCAACCTTGGTTGCAATTAGGCATTGATGGAGTCGCGTTACGAGTGCCTCGGCTTCACCTTGACCTATATTTTTGACGTACGCCCATTATACGTGTTTCGTGCCTGCCGCGACAGTAGGTACGTACGTACGCTAAATGACATGATTCCAAACTAGCGATTATACATAGGACTGTGTGTGTGGTGCAGCGTGGCATCACGTCGGGATGTACAGGATTATTGCAGGCGTGCCGCGGTCCGACACGTGGCGTGGTGTAGCGTGCAGTGTGACTCACCGGGCGAGTCGGGCACGGTGTCGAAGTGGCAGTTGAACAGTAACGCGGCTCGCTTGGCCTGGCGAGGCGCGCCGCGCCCCGATACGTGGCATGGTGTAGCGTGCAGTGTGACTCACCGGGCGAGTCGGGCACGGTGTCGAAGTGGCAGTTGAACAGTAACGCGGCTCGCTTGGCCTGGCGAGGCGCGCCGCGCCCCGATACGTGGCATGGTGTAGCGTGCAGTGTGACTCACCGGGCGAGTCGGGCACGGTGTCGAAGTGGCAGTTGAACAGTAACGCGGCTCGCTTGGCCTGGGGAGGCGCGCCGCGCCCCGACACGTGGCATGGTGTAGCGTGCAGTGTGACTCACCGGGCGAGTCGGGCACGGTGTCGAAGTGGCAGTTGAACAGTAACGCGGCTCGCTTGGCCTGGGGAGGCGCGCCGCGCCCCGACACGTGGCATGGTGTAGCGTGCAGTGTGACTCACCGGGCGAGTCGGGCACGGTGTCGAAGTGGCAGTTGAACAGTAACGCGGCTCGCTTGGCCTGGCGAGGCGCGCCGCGCCCCGATACGTGGCATGGTGTAGCGTGCAGTGTGACTCACCGGGCGAGTCGGGCACGGTGTCGAAGTGGCAGTTGAACAGTAACGCGGCTCGCTTGGCCTGGGGAGGCGCGCCGCGCCCCGACACGTGGCATGGTGTAGCGTGCAGTGTGACTCACCGGGCGAGTCGGGCACGGTGTCGAAGTGGCAGTTGAACAGTAATGCGGCTCGCTTGGCCTGGCGAGGCGCGCCGCGCCCCGATACGTGGCATGGTGTAGCGTGCAGTGTGACTCACCGGGCGAGTCGGGCACGGTGTCGAAGTGGCAGTTGAACAGTAACGCGGCTCGCTTGGCCTGGGGAGGCGCGCCGCGCCCCGACACGTGGCATGGTGTAGCGTGCAGTGTGACTCACCGGGCGAGTCGGGCACGGTGTCGAAGTGGCAGTTGAACAGTAACGCGGCTCGCTTGGCCTGGGGAGGCGCGCCGCGGCCCGACACGCGCGCCGCCACGCTCGACACGCCGCGGTACACGTGGTTCATACCTGCACCAAACTATTCATTACTACCGATCGTTACTAGGTGACAAACTACAAGTCAAACCATCACCAGCACCACCTACGACTAGAAGAAGAGCACCAGTAGTCAGTGTGGCCGGTAGATTCTCCATGGCTTCCGCACAGTGGCGTAGCGAGGGGGAGGGAAGCCATCGCTCTGGGCGCCGGGTTCCAGGCGTGGCAACATAGTGTCCGGGTGGCAGAGACCCGCCAGTGTCCACTGACCGTCCAGGAAGGCGAGCGGGAAGGCTCCGTCCGAGGTGAACACGTCCAGCTCGACGCGGTTGTGCGGCGCGGCGCCGCGCGCGATCTCCTTGATGGCGGACACCAGCACTCCCACCGCCACCACTTCGTTCTCGTAGCTGCCCGCCACCTGCCGCGTGCGACACATTGTATCACATCAAAATACATCTATTATATTTTGGTGTTATAGGTATGGGTTAGTATATATAAACCTCAGTTAAACACACAACTCTCCCACTCCCTCCAACTGCCGCTTCCCCTCTCACCACGTTTCTTCAAAAAGGCTGTTAATGTCTGTTATAAGGTTGGCAACGTATCTGTGATGCCCCTGGTGTTACAGGTATCCATATATGACGGTGATCGCTTACCATCAGGCGACCCGTTAGCTAGTTTGCCACATGTGGCATAAAGTCAGATATTTGATCGCTTCAAATATCAAATCATCGTCAGCGTGAATGAGCCGGCAGTACCGAGGAAGTAGCGAGTGCATGTAACTATGTGTCACGTGTGATCACCCTCGGGCCGACGGCGGTCAGGTTGAGCAGGTGTCGGTATGCAGTCTCGGCTATGAAGGCGGTGGGCGGTGCCCCGGCGCGGCGCAGCGGCGCGGGCAGCGCGCAGTCCGCGAGCGCCGCCAGCGCCAGCCCCGCGCCGGCCGCCGCCAGCGCAGCGCAGAGCCACCACGTGGCCAGCGGCGAGCCGCGCCGCACGTTCTCCTTCACCACCACGTCGCTGTCCTGCAACACAGCGCACGTCACTGATACTCTACATATATGTATATATATATATATATATATATATCTTTCTCTCTCTCTCTCTCTCTCTACAAAACAATATCCACAGAGAGACTCTTCACAAACAAATGGACATTAGTATGTATGTGTGTACGTAACTACAGAACTTCAATAATAACTCGCATACTGTTGTATTGTACGTCTAATACAGAGAAGACTATGTTATCAGATGACCTCTTTATACGTAAAGCGACGACCTCGGGTGAAAACAACTTTTTCGAGTAGAATGTGTCGTGTCAGTCTACAGCGGTGCTGCAAATAAGTAAACTGAGAGATTTTCTCATAAAAAAATCCATATATCACATAAAATACTTTCCACATAAAATAATGATAAGTAGATACATAAAAAGTTTAAACATTATAACATTTAACCATAAAATTATCAAAACTCCCCACTGTCAATACACATAAAAACATAACACCTAAAAATGTCACCCATAAAAACTTTACAAATCATAAAAAATTACAAGAAATCAAAACAAATTTAGAGCCCGCGCAGACAGAGAGCGGTCAGGAATTCAGAGTTCCGCGTTCGGCGTTCATTAGAATATACTGAGTCTATAACAACAACGCACACAGCGGGCAGTCTGACCGCGGCGGTCAAAGCGGAACGTCGCGTTCCAAGAGTTCTTTTCCCGCCAAGACAGAGAACGCCGGAACGCCGCGATGTCTGAGTTTGGAATAACGGAAAAGTTAATTGAATTGGTTAGGGAAAGGAGTAAAATATTCTTACTAAATACTCGTACTATGTATTTTCTTATCCTTAATAAATAAAAACATACCTTAAAAATATAGCCAGCCTTTCTTTTGATGAAATACATTTCCTCCAGTTAGTGTTTTGTTTTTCGATTACAGGTTTTATGAAGTTACACAATTCATTAAAACTATTAATCGACATTCGAAAATAAATATAGAATCGTTGTTCATCTTTAAGTAAATCCTGAAAAATATTACTGAATTCGCCTTGTTCTTCTCGCGTTGTGTTAATTGGGTGCACCCAATACTTCCTTTTCTTCTTAGAAGCTGCTGAGCTCCACAAGAGCAATAATTCTTCATCGGATGACGAACTTTCTAGTGACATGTTGCATGTGCAAAGACCTAAACGAAACTAGAACGCGAGAATTTGCACGCCGCTTGTGTGAGTTTAAAGTCTCTAGTAATTCGGAGAATAAAGCCCAAAGTTTTCATTTCATTATATATATTTTTTACACTTTATTCATATAAAAGATTTGGTATATGCAGTCCCCCCGTCCCCCCACACACGCCGGGCTCTAGGCCCGTGAGTCCCCCCGTCCCCCCACACACGCCGGGCTCTAGGCCCGTGTCGTGGGAACCTCGTTGATTTAACATTATTACGTAAACTTTATTTGGAGGTAATCTAATTCAGGAAACAAAACAAAAAAGTGTGGGAAAAAAAATTAACAATATAAAACCAGCTAAGTAAGAATTTGCACGAATTAAGTATTAAATTGACTTTGACTTAAATTTTATTAATTACTTAAATTATTAAATTATATAACACACATCATCAAATAAAAAAATAACATACGTAATGAACTTAATAAATTATGAACAACTAAAATTATTATGAAACCCAAAATATGAGATAAAATATAATGGAAAGAAGTAGGAGTTAAATACATGAGAAACCAACATTATAACGTGAATGTTGGTTTCTCATGACGTCCTCCCTCCGTCCTGTCCTTGTCACTTCCAGAACCAGTTTACTCAAACAATTACAATCTTGAGCTGGTATTTATTTCGCTGCTTGAGCTATACCCAATCAAGTTATTACTACAGTTTTATAGTATGACATTTACAGAAATCTATTTTTTTTAACGTAACTTATTGTATGTATTTTACATATACCTATAAAAAAGCGAAATTCATCTACTCACTCACTCATCACGAAATTTCGAAGACTACTTGACCTACGAAGCTGAAATTTGGCCGGTAGATTACTTAGTTTAGAGGTCCGCTAAGAAAGGATTTTGCGAAAGGCTGAATTAAGGGGGGGCAAAAAGGGGGCGAAGGGGATCATTGGCGATGTGATGCATGCTTGGCAATATTTATATTGCCCTGTATGCCGCGCATTTCCAGTGATCTCAATTCCGAGTGCACACCTCCCAGCGGTGCCACCGGTAACTTCAGTGTGCAAAAACAAAATTCAAACATTTTGTTTCTGTAAACTGAAGGCTAACGTGTCAGGAAGACTCGCCAAGATGCACTGGCCAGCGTGGCGTTTTATGGCTAAAAACCCTCCCCTTATGAAACAAGCCAAAAGTAAACGGCCCTCAGTCCCCAGCGGCCCCGCTAGTCCCAACCAAGGTGGCGGTCGGGGAAACGGCGGGGCAGAGGGTGCAAAGAATCCCTGGGTACGATCCGGCCACCAAACGACGACCCTGAACCTGGCGTGTTTTAACGCCAGGACGTTACGAACGGAATCGAGGCTCAATGAACTGGAGCATGAGACTGACTACATCAAGTGGGATCTTATAGGATTATCTGAGGTTCGACGGAAAGGCGAAGAACTCATTAAATTAACATCTGGCAACCTGTTTTATTATCACGGCCAAGAAGACGTATCATATGGTGGAGTTGGATTCCTTATCAATAAATGGATAGCTTCGGCTATCCTTGACATCAAAAGTATTTCCAACAGAATCTGTTTAGTTTTAATAAAACTCAACGCACGATACACTCTCAAGGTCATCCAAGTGTATGCCCCTACAGCGAAACGTGGCACAGAAGCGGAAGTGGAACAACTCTACGAAGACATAACATTTGCACTTACATACCACAAAAGCCATTACACAACCATAATAGGAGATTTTAACGCTAAAATAGGCTCACAACTAGATAAGGAAAAATCAGTTGGCAAATATGGTTTAGGCAACAGAAATTCTAGGGGCCAGACCTTGGTAGATTTCCTTGAAAAGAGTGGCTTCTATGCCATGAACACTTTCTTCAAAAAACGATTATCCAGGAAATGGACCTGGGCGAGTGCTGATGGAGTTACAAAAAACGAAATTGACTACATCATCTCATCTAATAAGAACATAGTCACGGATGTAACCATTCTGAAAAAGTTCAAGCCTGGTAGTGACCATAGATTAGTTAGCGCAACGTTCAAATTCAATTTGCCCAAAGAAAGAGAGAAAATGATTAAGGCCCCCAGAAGACATGAAAGGCACGAAATTGCACTGTTACAGGAAGAATTTCAGCTGGACTTAAGGAACCAATTTGAAGGATTAGAGGAGCTGAATTTGGACGTCGATAATCTCAACAAAAAACTGTGCGATGCGATATTAGTAACAGCGAATAAACAACTCGGCCGCACTCATAAAAAGAAATCTAAATTGACATCCGCAACTTTGGCTCTAATGAATGATAGAAGATTAACTGCACAAAATTCTGCAACTGACCAAAAACTCATAGAAAAACAAAACAAACAAATCCACAAAGCTATCAAAAGAGACATGAGATCTTATAATACACAGGTGATACTTAAAACCATAGAAGCCAACAGAGGACCCAAAGTTTTTCGAAGAAAATTAAGTTCGGGAATCCCGCAAATCCGGTCTCTTACAGATAACTATGGTAACAAAACTACAAATCGAGAGGAAATGCTTAACATAATTGAGGAATTTTACGGAAATCTCTATAACACGTCAATACCGGAGCCCAGCGGCACACTTAATGACGACCCTAGAGCACAACCCGTACAGAGCAACAACGAGAAACCTCTGCCAGCTATTCTATCTCAAGAGGTAGAATGGGCCCTAGCTTGCATGAAGAACGAAAAGTCACCAGGCGAAGACGGTATTTCGGTGGAGCTCTTACGGGCCGGAGGAAAGGCTGTTGTTGAGATTCTTGTGAAGCTCTTTAATAAAGTGTTACAGGACAGTCATACACCTAAAGCATGGGAAAATGCAGTTGTCACCACCTCCACAAAAAGGGAGACAGTTCAAAGCTAGGCAACTACCGACCCATAAGCCTACTGTCTCATATATATAAATTCTTTGCCAAAGTGCTGTGCCATAGACTCACACGCCAGCTCGACGAGTACCAACCAACTGAACAGGCAGGTTTCCGAAGCGGATATTCTACAATCGACCACGTCCACACCGTGAAACAGTTGATGGAGAAATGCAACGAATACAATCGGCCCCTGTGTTTTGCTTTCGTAGATTACGAGAAAGCTTTTGATAGCGTCGAACACTGGGCCGTGTTCCATTCTCTCCATCGTTGCCAGATTGATTCACGGTACGTGGACGTCCTTCGGAACTTGTACAAGTCAGCTACTATGCAGGTGCGTGTTCACGCACATACAGATTACATACCTATAAAGAGAGGTGTGCGACAGGGGGATAACATATCGCCCAAGCTTTTCACTTCTGTCTTGGAAGACGTAGTAAAAACGCTCGATTGGGACAGCAAAGGTGTGAACATCAACGGTGTCTACCTGTCGCATCTTCGTTTTGCTGACGACCTAATCTTGTTCAGCGAGAATATGCAAGATCTCCAAGAAATGATACAAGACCTGTACGAAGCGTCTCTTAAAGTTGGTCTAAAGATGAACAGGTCCAAGACGAAAGTGATGACGAGCCTAACGAGTGTTCCGTTAACACCGATTATAGTCGGCGGAAAGCAGTTGAAGCAGGTGGACCATTACATTTATCTTGGACATTGTTTATCTTTTGACGTAGAGCTTCGCAGAAAGGAGATCTCACGCCGCATACAGCTCGGTTGGGCCGCTTTTGGTAAACTCGAAAACGTACTCAGAGATCGAAAAACACCGCAATGTCTGAAGACCAAGCTTTACAACCAATGTGTCCTGCCCACGATGACTTACGGTGCCGAAACATGGACGCTAACCAAAGAGGCTGTGCATAAAATTAGAGTCGCACAGAGGGCAATGGAGCGTGTCATGCTGGGTATCAGCTTGAGAGACCGAGTCCGAAATACCGAAATCCGTCGAAGGACAAAAGTCACGGATGTCGGAAATCGTATCATGCGACTCAAGTGGCGCTGGGCAGGGCACGTGGCTAGGCGTGGTGACGGCAGGTGGAGTAGAGCCCTGACAGAGTGGTTACCAATAGCGGATAAGCGTTCCGTAGGCAGACAACCAGCCCGATGGGTCGATGACATCAGGCCCATCGCAGGTCATACGTGGATGAGATTAGCCCGAGACAGGGATCAATGGCGCAAGGGAGAGGAGGCCTATACCCAGCAGTGGGTTGATACAGGCTGACAATGATGATGATGATGAAAAAGGGCTTGAAATATTATATGAAAGTGTACGCGTACGAAGTCGTGTAACGTGTTCGAAGTAGTGGAGGCTGGAAATAAACTCTGCTTGTACATTGTTGTTCAATATAATTGACATTTTTTTTTTTTTTTTAAGAGACCTCAATTCACTAATTTGTAGATTATCAATGTCTGTTTTAAGTACATCAATGCAGATTATCTAAAAAAAGCTTACATAAAAAAATTACAGATTCTTCTGTTTAATTTTTCGAGTTGTATGAAAATTACGGAAATAGTTAACAATGATTTCGATAAAACGTCGACGGTTAAATGCAAAGTTACACCAGAACACAGAGTATGCACAAAGTTGTACATAGTTGTACATGGCCGCATAGGTTTTTATTGTTTGCCATCGACTGATCTGACACTTCAGGTGGCAAGCAAATTGTGGCGTCGTTGAAAATAGCTGTAAAAGACCCATAGAAAGACCTCATTTGGTTTTTTGTTTGTGACTGTGTGGATTTAGTGCGCGGTGCAGTTTAATAGGGTGTAAAAGCTGCAGTGAACGGAATGAACCGAACATAACCTTTCATCGGTAAGCACTAATGTGGAACTATCGCTATCGCATTTGTATACGCTGAGGACTAGTCTATACATATCCCAAACCTATCCTTAGTCTATATCTTAGAAACACTTCAAATCTTGTGAACTGGAATAAATTTGACTTTAACATTTTCTTTGTATAATTTTTTTCAATATTGATATTTTCTACAAATAATCTTACGCTTTTATATAAAACTGCGATCACTAAAGTATTTGAACGATTGTTAGGATTACTTACACACATTTTTTATAAATAAAAATATTTTAAGAATCCGAATGAAATTGATTCCACCCATCAAAGGGAACGTAAAACGGGTTTTTTTAGGAAACTTTATGATTTTTTTCTATCGTGCGTGTCGTTCTTCTTTAATCGTGTATCGGTGAAAACATCTGAATAAAATATTTCAAGAATATTTATTATACATAAAGAAATAATGTCAATTAATCGATTTTAATGGTTTACGATGAATATTCGTGAGGATGAATCGACAAATTTGAAGCATATTTCGTCTTAACTTATGATATATGAAATATACCTTTAGTACTACTTTTTGTGCTAACTCTATATGTCACCAACTTTACAAAAAGCTTTGATACCTATATGTACATCGTCAAAGACAAAAAGTTGTGATATCCCATCCAAAAACATAAATAAGTGAACAATTCAAAAAGTCTTTTAAATGTCACCGGTTGCCAAGTTCTACGTTTCCTTTAATTAATTTATAGCTACCTTTATGTAGATCCTACCTAATTATGTAATCTTCGAATCAAAGAAGGTACGACAAGATACAAAGTTACTGTTTATTAGCAAGAAACAAGAACTTTTCTCACAGCAATAAATTAACGTTTATAATATATTATTGTAGCTATAATTTTATTAATGTATGGAAATGTTAGAGAGCTTGGCATCTACCTAGTTAAATCTCAAGATCCCAAGGGATCTAATCCAATGTACCGGTAGTTTGTTTGGCACATATTAAACAATTCAAACTATGATTGGTCCAAGTTAAATTACAATCAGCAGTGTGAAAAATGATAGGCTCTTACGTATAATAGTAATGAAATCTTTGCTTATGGTGATGATGATGAAAAACACTGTTTTAAACTATCACGGTTTTTCACTAAAGTTATATAATTATTTATCGGGAGCTCATTCCACAACCTTACCACGGTAAATATCCCGTAAATAATCATATAACTTTATGATGATGAAAGTAGAATAATTTGTTTGAGACCAAAGTATTGAGGTATTGAGACTCACCGTATCCATGGCCGTATTTTGTAAGCGAAATTTAGCGAAATAGGTACGTAACTTAACTTAGACTAAAGTAACTGTTCGTGTAAACAAATTTTTATTCATAGTATTCGCTACAAATACAAGACCAACCCGGAGAAATTCCGCGAAAACTAGCGAAACGTCCATAGAGTAATGAAACGTCTATCGAACTCCAGCGTAAGACAAAAACCACAACATAGAGTAATATCATGTAATCTAAACACCGGGAATGAACCACGGAACACTGTTACTCATGAACCTAGTTGTAGTCAAAGAGAATGTAACGCTACGCTAAGAGTTGTAGTCATATAAAAGGTACTCAAAGAAAAAAAATAAGGAAGAAATATTATATTTCAGCAGAAACATAATTGATATCGCTGTCCTTTCTTTCCCTGAGAAACTATCGTAAGTTAAAAAGGGACATCGAGAATATCTCTAGTGGGCCGAAATCGACGATTGGCACCGTTTTAACTATACATAGATATTTTTAGCAATAGTGTGGTCCATTGGTTATTGGTTGCCGTAAAATTTAATCGATAAAAAAGTATTTCGTTAAATTCACATTTATAAATTACTAGGAAAATCCGCCTCGGCTAAGCACGGGTGCAATGTTCGTTTCATTAATAATATTAGATCTTCTGAAAGACATTTCTGAATAGTAATTGTGAAAATCGTATCAAAATCCGTTACGTAGTTTAGTTAGGTGAAAAATATATATAATAATCCTAAGATTTTTTTACCTGTAGATGAGTTGTCTCCCCCGCCATATTTACTAGACGAATACAAGGTAGTTGCCCAGTAATTATAGTCTTTCACTTCTAACTGTCCGGTGATACGCTGCTGCTAATCGTGCAAAAAAACGTGATAATGCACTGTGAGAGATAAGAAAAATATTTAATTTCACTTGTAAGTACTGTATTTTTATTGAAATGGAAAAATATATAAAGTATTTTATCTTGACGACTGTTGTCACTGGTTGTCCCTTTGAAATGGATGACCGAGATGGATAGATCGTCTTGTATGAGAGAGTGAAAGAGAATCACAACCGGCGCGGTGCATGCGCTCGCTCTTGTCAATCAACTTGTCACAAACTTCTAGTCAGGTAATAAGAAGTGTTGTTCGACCATAACTACTCTATTATTTATTCTGTGCTTGCGTTTGACCGCTAACTCGCCTGATGCGGTCAACGATATAACAATATTGTCTGAAAATAAAAATGTACTTTGTACATTTACTAATACCTATTGTGACTATTTTTGTTTATTTACCCGCCATATTCATTCATTTACTTTGTTTTAATGTTTATTTATCTATTTTTATGTTTATGTACCTACTTACTACCTATACCTACATCACATACTTTCTATACTAGTAGATAGAGAAAGTGTGTGCTATGCATACATTTTATCCTCCGCATACAATTAAGATAGCCGTCTCGTCAGCCAGAAGACGTCCACTGCTGGACCAAGGCCTCCCCCTTAGTAAGGAGAGGTATGGCAATCCAAGATCCCCACGCTTGGCAGGCGGCTTGGGGATCGCAGTGCTCACCAACGCGTAGGCGCTCATGATAACGGGTAGGACGCTGCTTCCCGTCCTTCGTTGGTTCTGGGTGCAGTTTTAGGACAGACCCAGGTACAAGGTTATTATTTTTATTACCCCTTATCTTGTCTAATATTGGAAGTTTTAGGATAAAAAGAATCGCAGTACATATTTAAGTTCAACCTGAGACTTTCAGGTAATAAAAACCACATCGGTCACATATCGGTTCATTTATAGACAGGAAGAAATCGACCCATTTGAAGGAATCTCGTAGAGATTCTTCTCTGTATACTTACAATCCTTGTCATTGCATGCCAAAAGCCATTTGGACACACCAAATGGCTGGTTACAATTCGTGGAAGGAGGGATAAGGGTAGTGGTGACGCGATGCGGGCGGTATTTAAAAATGCGTTGAAAATGCTGTGTCACACGAATTGATGGTCAGCGACCAAAAGAGATGAGCACTAACCTTGCTTTGCCAACACACTATCCACTTGGCTGGCACTGCACTGCTCGGTCCTCTGGGACAGCGGCGACGCTATACAGCAGGGTTAGCACTGATCATCCACGGGAACACAACACGACACGGGATGATGCAGGATAATGTCCAGGTAATAATTATAAAATGTCCGTTAAGTTTTGCGCGGGAAAATACTCGTAAAAGCGACTGCGGTGCGCGGTGCGGTTGAGTCAGAGTCTCGATGCGTTATGCGTGGGATAGGCGAATTGAGCGGCGCTTGGGCCGCTTCGACCAATAGCGAGTGCGAGCGCGACCGTTAGGACAGCGTCATCGGCTCGGCTTGGTGTGTGCCATCCAAGATGGCGCCTTCCCTCAAACGAGCGACACAGCATGCAAAACGGCGTAAACATACTCCCCGGCTTGAAAAACCTCAGGGTTTTCAACGAAAAGAATGGGCGGGATATGCGTGTGTACGCATTTAGTAGGAAAGGTTGCGGTTTGGATTATAAAAGATGCGGTAAGGAATACAAAATGCGATGAATGCGGTGCGGTGTGGATATATGGGTGATGGATAAAAAAATATATACATAAGATATAAATATATTATTATATGCGATTATAAATGTATGTGACGAAAAAGAAGAAAATGCGGTATAAACAGATACGGCTTTCCGGTCAAATGCTTAATTGAATGAGACACAGTGTTAACTAATGTGTCAAGCGTGGTCTCGTATCTGTGTGTCTGTGCAGAATATAAGTGCTCAATAATTCCAGTAAGTCGCGAACGGGTGTGACAGTCGACGGGGCATACAAAACCTATTGCAAAGTCCATCAGGTCATCATAGCCGGTAATGTATGCCAGATGGCGACTTTCATACGGCTTACTAGTGTTCATTAGTTTATTACTAACGCGGAGCAGTCCGGGTTCAGGTACCCATGGATTAGACAGTATCAAGGCAAGTGAAGGTGAGTAACCAGGGTTATCAGCGAGGTATATGCTATGTGAACCGTATGGAATCGCAATTTTGGCAGGTTCTTGATTGGTCACTTGAGTTGATGAAGGACACAATACCGTAAGAGTGACACATAAGATCCACAGAGCTATGCGTAACCACTTTTTCCAGGACATGGCCAAGAAAAAACAAAGAGGTAAGGAGAATTTACGACGACGCGGAAAGTCCATGTTGGATGTGGCGGTTGATTTAGATTTAGGTTTAGAATTATTATCATCGGAGCGGGATTGTACACGCGGTTTTGTAGCGAAAGGAGAGCGCTTGTGTTGACCGTAAGCTAGCTTGCGGGTCTTTTGCCTAGTCAGCGGACTACAACGCTGATCGGAAGCCACCACGGTATGCGATATGCGAAATCTTTTTTGCGGTAGGTACGTGAGAGACCTTATTAGTGATGACGTCATTTGAGACCGTCGTTTGACGTGGTGCGGGTAGAGTGGTTGGCTTGTGATCTAGTGCGGTTGGTCTACGCGGAGCAGTAGTACAAGGTATATCTAAACTGCCGGAGTCTGTGACAGGTAGCGAAGAAGTAAAACGAACGCAAGGGCTTGTGGAGATTAATTTGCGCAGTCGTCTCTCACACTTACTTCTTTTCGGATTTGCTTTATTTAATGCAGGCAAGTTATCGAGTTCTGAATTTATTGTGTTATTATCTAGTTCAAATACTAGGGGACCGAAGGACCAGGCTGTTATATTTTCAGGGATAGCACTAGGTACTTCCCCGGTGATAATATAGCCAAGCGATGTTTGAAGGGCAAAGGGTGCCGTAGTTGCAGTATCCGAAAAGTCAGTATTTGAGGTATGTGCGAGAGAAGGCAGCGCCACCTTACCTCCGAGAAGAATAAATGCGAACATTTGAGTTCCAAGGATGGCATCTATATCTCCCGGTAAGAACCAGTGGTCATCAGCGAGCGGCAGGTTCCGAAAGTGGTTTACCACAGATGCGGGAATAAAGCGTGAAGGCAGCTGAGCATTAATAATATGATCAACTACTAATAGCGTGATTGTATAATGAGCGTCTGAAACGCGCGATTTAATCCTCAGTGTGACGTAGCCTCTAACAGATGTCGAAGTTGATCCCACTGTTTTCAATGAAGAATTAGCGAGCGGTTGAATTTTTAAATTTAATTTATTGCAGTATTTAAGCGAGATGAGATTATTTTCTGAAGCACTATCGACTAAACATCTCATATCAAAGTGTTTTCCATTATACGGAACGTGTACTTGCGCGGTAGGTAAAACAGCAATCGTCTTATTTAGTAGTACTCGTGATTTGACGTTATTGCAAGAGTGCGAAGCGAGCGAGTTGATATGAGCATGTACGTTAGATGCTAGATCGATAGCGGGTGAGACGGTTGTGTGCGGTGGCGCCGATAAATTATGACGCGAATGGAAACAAACAGACTGCTCGTTTCCCTGACTTCCTGAATCGTCGTCTACGGCAGCTGTTTCCTCCGTTGATTTTATTAAACTAGCAGAATTAAGTTGTAGTGATCTACACAACATACTGTGGTGAAATTTTGCACAATATTTACATAATTTACTTGATTTGCAGTTTATTGTATTATGCGATGAACTAAAACAATTTATACATATGTGGTTGTCTTTAACAAATTTAAAACGATCATTTACAGGTAGTTTTTGAAAACACGGGCATTCGTATAGATGCGTGTGAGTTGAATTTTTGCAAAGAATGCAGGTAGGTTTGTTTACATCGTTATCTACTGTCACAGCGAAGGTATGTGACGCTTGCTGCGTAGAATTATGCGAACGAGGTGGTGAACTATTATAATTTATATTTTTAGAAATATGTGAAGCGGTTTTACGAACGGCACCCGATTGATTTGTGTTACTGCTTGAACTCGTTCGTTCCAGAATTTTTATGTGGTGTCGCACAAAATCAACAAGGTCCGTGCTACTTGGAATGTCCGTATTCCGGACAGATAATTCAAAGCTTTGGACTACTTTCGTATCTATCTTTTTAAGTGCTATGTGCGTGAATAAGAAATCAGGTAGATCTTCAATCTCGAGCTGTTTTAAGGCAGACCACGACGAGTGTACTCGTTCAATGAAATTGTTTAATGGAATGGCAGAATCGTCTGCCGGTTTTGCATCGAGTATTTCGTTTAAGTATGTCGTGCCTAATAACCTTTTATCTTGGTATCTGGTTACCAAAGAATCCCAGATACTTTTATAGTTTTGTTCATTTGGGATTACTCCAGCAAATGTGTTCAATGCGGTGCCACTTAATGTGTTCAATGCGGTGCCACTTAATGTGTTCAATGCGGTGCCACTTAATGTGTTCAATGCGGTGCCACTTAATGTGTTCAATGCGGTGCCACTTCATTTTGAAATTAAATATTGAATGCGCATGTTATCGTTTAATTTGTCGTTGTCATGGATGTTCGTTTTGAAACTTTGGTAGAATAACGGCCATGTTGCGGCATCCCCAGAGAAGCTTCTTAACTCTAAAGGTGGCAAACGGCATTTGTATTCGAAGGCCTCAACGTTTGTATTTTTATCGGTCGAGGTGGTAGCACCAGTGTCTCGAGCTAATAAACTCGATCGTGTGTGCTGTATGTGAGAAAAACAAGTTTCAAACGTTGACCAGTTAGCAAAGTTTAACTTGTAAGTAGGATCTTGCTCTAATAATAATGCGTTATGTTGGTCACATAAGTCATTAAAACTTGTGTACAGTTTATCAACATTTGCGGAAGCGGTTAGAAAATCTTGTTTATTTCTAGTATTCGTATCAGTATGCGACGTTCCTATCTTCTTAGAGGAGTTGTACAACTCAGAAATATGGGAGAAAATTGCTTCCTTGTTAGCTACAACGAGTTTAATTCTCGATTGCAGCTCCATTTTGTGCCGTTTGGTTAATTAACTAACGGAAATTGAGGAGTAAACAACGAATATAAAAATATTCGAATATAATATTTTTTACAGATTCCGGGAATCGAACCCACTACAAATTATTTTTAAAAATATTGGATCGAATTTATATGATGCCTAATAATACAAGAATAGATTCCGTTATAAAAGTGTATTAAATAAAAATCAATATTATTTTAACAGAATAAGTCCGCTAGGCCAATACTACCAGAATAGGTGCATATGGCAATATTAACCGTTTTTTCCAGAGCAATTATTTAATTAAATTTATGAACAAGGCGTTGGTGTTGGTATTTGAACGAATTATGTAGGTAGGTACGCCACACTGATGATGTTCGGTACCAACTTTCATAAGTACCCACTTTATATTTAAAATGAGTAGCAAAAGTGCGATTATATTGCAAGAGATATTCTAGGCAATTATTGAGCAAATATATGTGAAATGCGTTATGATTAAATAGCGTTAAGTATAGATAATAGGTATCGGGATAGGGATGAAAGGGTTATGACGGAGTTTACGCGGAGGTTTCCAACGATAGCAAAAGGAGAAATAACCAGTTCAATCCGGTTCGATTGGACCAAATTTATGGTGACGCGATGCGGGCGGTATTTAAAAATGCGTTGAAAATGCTGTGTCACACGAATTGATGGTCAGCGACCAAAAGAGATGAGCACTAACCTTGCTTTGCCAACACACTATCCACTTGGCTGGCACTGCACTGCTCGGTCCTCTGGGACAGCGGCGACGCTATACAGCAGGGTTAGCACTGATCATCCACGGGAACACAACGCGACACGGGATGATGCAGGATAATGTCCAGGTAATAATTATAAAATGTCCGTTAAGTTTTGCGCGGGAAAATACTCGTAAAAGCGACTGCAGTGCGCGGTGCGGTTGAGTCAGAGTCTCGATGCGTTATGCGTGGGATAGGCGAATTGAGCGGCGCTTGGGCCGCTTCGACCAATAGCGAGTGCGAGCGCGACCGTTAGGACAGCGTCATCGGCTCGGCTTGGTGTGTGCCATCCAAGATGGCGCCTTCCCTCAATCGAGCGACACAGCATGCAAAACGGCGTAAACAGGTAGTTATAAGTTATAACGTAATTGCGTGCTCGTACTGTGATTGCAGTACAAATAGACAGATACAAAAAAAAAAAAAAAATTAAAATTAAGATTATATAGATAGATTAGATTATATAGATTATTATTGTTTTTTTTTTTAATTTAGATTTATTTTAAATTAAGACCTATCATGTACCTATATTCTAGCAAATAAATTATTTTGATTTGATTTGATACTTAATATAATATAAATATAATAATAACTCGAAAACGGAAACGGATACGGAGTTAGTGTTAGAGCATTTAGTCATCGCATTTTTATGCTTTATCGATTTTTATAGGTTTCATCTTCCATTTGTTTCATCATCAAAAAACCATACAAAAAGTCACTAGGCCATAATGTCACATGTCCTTTATTAATTAAGACAACATCGTCTAAGTCCAAGGTAGTCCAAGTCCGAAATGATTCAAAAAAATCCACATTGCCAAATCTGGGGTGCAAGTACGGTTCTTTAACGGACGTCAAATTCGCTAAAATGCCATAGAATCGATCACAGCGAGTACTGAAAAAATGGCATATTATCGAATTTGACGACCTCAACTGTCAATTTGACGATCGATAAAAGAACGGTACTTGCACTACTGATTCGTTAACTATCGAAATCGATTAACATCAACGTGGTTGGAATCGTATATAACCGATTAGATACCATTCCAACCCCAGCACTATTGAGTAGGTAAAATGTCAAAAACACGAGGTTGCAATAGGGTGTTTGACTGTATTGAAAATATTATGCCAATTGACATCATCCATAAACATGACATAATGAAAAAGCATATTTCAATGATTTTTTTATAAAAATATGCTTATTTTTTGTAAAAAACGCGAATAAAATAACTGTATTTTCGACATTTGATCACGTGATCGAAAACGGTCTGCAATTGGCTTCATCCCTAGTGACGTCACACAAATCTAAACAAACAGATTTTGTATTGATATTTGCGAATTTAATGTTGTAAAGCTATTTTGAGAGCGATTTATCCAGAAATTATCACCAAAAACAGTCCGGAGGTTAAATGTGAGAAGAATGGAGAAACATTTTGTGCAAGCAGACAGCAGTAACCCAAAATTAATGTATTTATGGTTGCATATTTCTTCAATAATAATCTACGTCATTGTTTCTACGATGCAGAACTCAAAACGTAAAAACTACAATGTAAGTATTAATTTTTAATTGTTCTCCAAGCAAAACAAGTAAAAGTAATCAAGTTGTACAAAAAGTATGTTGTAGTAGGTGGATATCACTATTTTGTTAGGTTATGTCTTTACAATGTTTAAAAAGAAAGTAACAGTACATAAAATAGTAATGCAATAAAAACACAAATTGTAATAGAAATATATAGACTCAAATATGTACCTCAAAATGATCTTCGCACATAGAAACACTTGATTTAGCTCCAATACTTTAGGGTTCTCTACGAGCTACTTAGTTCCAACCACTTTTTGCGAGTTTTGGGGTCCATTGGAACAGAAACGAATAGTTTTTCTGGTGTTTTATGGAAGTATTTGTACATTGTGGCACTACACAACATTTATAAACCATTACTTCTATTAGAAAATTAGTGATTATCAAACTTTTGCTGCCTGGCTGCAGCTGTTTTGTTTTGTGTGACGTCAATCGTCACTCGGCCGGAGCTATGACGCAGGTCTGCGTTTTGGCGCGATATTTTTTTATTCAAACTTTAACTTCGATTTATATCGCAAATACGACTGATATCCAGAAAATATAAATGCAGTATACATTAAATTATATCAGGCAATAATGTGCAATAGTTTCCCAAAAGTAGTCAAATACCCTATTGTTTTGTTATTATTTCAAGACAAAAGCAGCAAGAAACTTGAAAAAGTTACATAATTACAAGTGAATAAAATGACAACGATTTAGTTTTTGTGAACTTTTAAACGAACATTCATAATTTGTGCTCGTATAGTGCAATAACAATGTGTTCGACTTACATAAGGAATGAAATATTGTCATTATTTTCTATTAACACGCTCGGACGGCTTTTGCACTCCGGTACAGTACACGCCATTGTTGAAGTTTATTACATTGCACAGTTTACACAACACCTTTTTGTTTATTGTGACGATTTTATTTTATGAAAACTGAAAGCAGCGTCACCAATTGGCTATAAACAATAATGGCTGCTCGCGGCTGTTAGCGCGTGATGCTTCGGGACGTGAGTGAGAGGCTATTTTTGTTTCTTTTTGTCCCACACCTTCCAGTCATAAGAGTGACAAGAAACCCTTGTACGCACACATATATAAAATAACACAATCCATCTAAGTAATATACTAAATCTTTGAAGGTACTCTTTGATTGTAGTATCTCTGTGTCTGTGTAGTATCTAGTGTGATACTAGGTTCATGCTATTACTCCTAGCGGAGGAATGAACTACAATTAAATAATAGTGCTAACAGCACAGGCTAACAGACTCCACGAACGCGGCTGACGGGCCGCCGTCCAACCAACGGGAGAGAAAGAGTGAGAATATCATATTTCCCTCTCTTTCCCCCCCTTTTGGTCAGACGGCGGTTGAGGTCAACCAAAATACCAGCAATCACGCGGAGCCAAATGCTCCAACACGGGGAAGAAGAAAAAAAAACTTATACCAGATAAACCACAGAAGAGAAATTTTTTTCGTTTAAAATAGAACGGCTGTCAAGGCATTTTTGCAAGAAATCCGTTGTAGCCAGTTTCACACATGTAAACGAAACGTCATAATATAACTACATAGGAAGGAATGCAATAATTCGTCAAGATTATTATTAATCCAAAAGGTTATGAACGCCATTTTGTTAAAGTTTAAACCTGACCTTCTCGTGGTGCAATACGGTTCAGTTCTCTGTGCATTTTGCGCAATTATTTTGGTAAATGCTGCTATTCCAAAAAAACTGCACGATTCTTGTGCAGTTCAAAAAACTAGTACGAGTTCAACAGTCCTTAACGTAAATTTATCTACGACATAGTTAAAATAGTTCCAAATTAAACTGCACGATAAGCACGAGGGTTAAAATAATTTAGCTAAGAGTTTTTCATCGATTTTGCTTTTTTTATTTAAGAAAACTAGTGTATTAACGCATGTGCTTGTGTAATAATATTGAATTATTATCCGTTAAATAAGATTAAGGCAAATTCGTAGGTTTGCGTGAGTGTAGGCAAACAATGGGAAGTTGCAAATGTGATTTTTTTGTATTGCCCCAAAACTCCATAGAAACTTGATTAAAAAGTTTCCATGACCTTACTAGGTCATGATTTGACCATGATATTGACGTAGGCTATGTTTAGAGTTCGTTTTATGTCACTTTAAATGGGTAGAAAAATAAATATATTACTTGATACGGTTAAATGCTATTTTCGTGAAGAGCCATTAAAAAAAAAACCTCATCCTAAAATTTAGAATGTGGTATCACAGCTAGTGATGGGAAAGTTTTGTGTGCAGTTTTAATTTTATCGATAATCTTAATAGGCATGATGACTATTTTTTTTTATTACCTCATAAAAAAGCTGATCATAAATAGAGCACATCAACGAAAACAAAATAAAAATTAGTTCAAAAATAAATGAGATATAAACATTTTAATTTTGTGCTAGACAGAGAGCGCACTATACTGAGCCGTGACGTCACACCTCAGGAGCACCATACAAATGCTGTACTAACACACGCTTTGCGAGAAATGAATAGAGCATCTCTCTATCCCCACCTAAAACTTTAAACACTCATATCTCAGAGATTTATCTGCCAATTTCATTTATTTTATCAGTACCTATGTGTAATGTATTTAGTTATATTCATCGCTAAGCCGGTTAATTGTGACAAATTAAACATTAGGACACATGCCTATTATATACTTTAGCATATTAGATGGTAGGAATTCCACTAGACTTAAAAAAAAATGCAAGATTGACTTGCTTAGTTCGTATGAACAGAAATTAGTCACTGACTCGCATTTGATCATTATTTATTATTTTTTGTTATACTTTAGTTAGAGTGTGCCTGTGTACTATATTCATGCCAATTATTACGCTTGTACGTATAATCGTTACACTACATTACATATACATTAGATCTAATACAAAAATACGTTAAAATACGTTTGCTGTATGGGGACGCCTCTTTCGTTTTAACTTTTTGACTTTTTAGGGTTTCGTAGCCAAAGGGTAAAAACGGAACCCTATTACTAAGCCTACGAGTCTAAGTCTACTAACTTACTAAGTCTGTCCGTCTGTCTATACCATTAAATATTATGGAATCGTGGGTGAGACTTATTTAAAAACGTGGAGTTTTAGCACAGTTGTATGATTATTAACGACTTATTTACCGTGATTATGTTGTGGATATGGAGTTCCTAATGTTTCGGCACAGGAAATGACTCAAAAACGCTATAAATAATGTGTAAATATTCCGTAATCATACAACTAAATAGTGAACAACCGGGATATTTTAAAAAGTGGAGTTTAAAGTTTCGGGATCGCAATTAAAGCTGGCTAGGTTTTTTATTGTATAAAATTATCAATAATGAATATCAAAGTTAGTTGATTGAATCAGGCGTCACTTTACAGAAGTCTCAAATGTGCATCACAAATATCTATTAAGAAAAATAATTTATAACTTTATAACTTCCTTTAGTTTGCGTTTTCTTGGGAGTCGAAGAATTTGAACAGGCAGGTGAAGCTATTTTAAGCCTCTTTGGAGATTCAAATGAGGTTGTCTGAGAGTAGTATGAAGACGTTGGTGTTGGTGATATGATTTAATTTTTAACCACTGAATGTAAATAAATAATTTATTTTTGTGATATTGCTAATGGCTTCAAGTATATTTTATTTGTCGTGATACATATATGTCAAATTTTTTTTTGAACAAATTGTGTTTGTATAGTAGGAATCCAATCACGTCTTCCTGTTGCATCAATCCATTTTTGCCTAGTAGACGGATTGCCTGGAAAACTGTAATAAATTCAATGTCTATTTATACAATATAAAATTACGGGAAATGTAATAGTGCTAATAGACGAGACGGACTTGATCCATACGTCTGTTAGTACTATAAGAACAATCTAAATGTATCGATATCGATAAAATAATGGTAACCACTATTATTGTCAACGGCTTGTCAACAGCTTTGTAATTAAAACACGGTGAAATAATAAAATTATAAACAATTTAGACATACCGGTGATAGGATATGCTTCCTTTTTTTTAAATAAAATCTTTGCTAGCTAGGCGACACGTAATTACAGCGCAAGAAGGCATTGTGGAATAAATTCGATGGAGCAGCTACGCGTTCAAAATCAGTTAGCGCGTTGACGTAAATAAGAATGTTCACTCGTATGCCTGGTAACAGATGTTCCTTCTCTTTTCCGTTCTATCTACTTCTCTTTTCTGTGAGATAAACACAGCAGATAAACGTCAAAATCCCGTTTATGCACAGACTTTTAATACTTCTGTATTAAAAGTCTGTGCGTTTGTGGACACCCCTTGGGAAAAACTTAAAAGACTAAAATTTAAACTGCTTACGGGCGTCCGCTGGTTTAATTTTTCACCTTACTGGATTGGATTAAATTGCTGGTTAAATTTTTCACCTGATTGGATTAAATTTTAATTATGACTGGATTAATTCGTACCCAGAGTCCATCAGACCACAGTTCACACTCCACCAACAGATTTACTATGATGACCAAAGAAAAGTTTTTTTTGTTTAAATTAGAATGGCTGTCAAGGAACTTAATTTGTTGTAGCATATTAGATCTGTGTTGTAGCATTAGCCCGTTGCACCTTTGAGAAAGGAAGACTTTACGTCATTGAGTTGCACTGTGGTCACAGACTGTGGTAATAGTGTATGATGGGCTTGTTTGACTACCATACTTACTTTACTACACAGATCTACTTGTGCTTTACTCAACGACACAATAAAAGGTATTCTTTGGACACAACGACTAAAGAATACCAGGCTTTACTACATGCTTTACTACATGCTTTACTACCTAAATTTCATCAAACTTCATCATCATTTATTTATTTTTTCATCATTTTAATAGTTGACACTGCCATATCCGCCAAAAACATCACAGAGAGTTTTGGCGCTGACGTGGAAAAAACATGTCAGCTCGTATTATTTTCCTACTTGTCTATTTTCGAGTGTTGATGTGTATTAATGGTGAATTAATATTTATTAAGTGCTCGTAAACGTGCTCGAATGTGGGAAGTGATATAAACGAGGTGAAACTTGTCTTATCGTGTTGTTTCCAAAATTCCATAGAAGCCTCTTGTAAAGTCTCCACCACTTTGCTTGACTCTGACTTGTTTGACGCTATTAATGCTATGTAAAGATGTATAATATTACGACTAATGGACTTTGTATCCAAGGTCATGAAAAATTTAACAAAAAAAAACGCAAGAAAGAAAAGAGTTTAAAAAAAAACTTGGGATTATTAGTTGATTTTATTTGAATGTTTTTGTTTGTAATAACGTAGTAATTTATTTACTCATTCTTCTGAAATTAGCGTTAAATAATAATTTAAAATGTCGAAGTGGATCGGATACGCCGTGACAGTCAACTGCGGAGAACCTCTAGGTTGCTACCAGGGCACTATTTTGGAAGCGGATGGCACCACGATTACTCTCACGAAAGCTTTCAGAAACGGCTTTCCTTATCCAAAATCACAAGTTACACTAAAGTTTGTAATTTTATTAAGTTGTAATCGTGTCGGGGAGTTATATAACTTACAGTTACCTCCATAATATTTGTTGGTTATGTTCAGTGCGGCGGACATAAAGGAGTTGAAGATTATCGAGAATGCCCCCGAGCCGGCCGAGCAAGCGCGCAGCACCGTGGCTGTCGCGAAGAGCAAGAAAGGACAGCGCGCCACCGTCTGCGAGACTCTCCAGGCCAGCCACAACACTGGTATGTCACTACAACCTATTGTACTCGTGAGTATAAACAAAACAACAAGTGAGTGTGTGAACCAAGTGCGAACCATCTATTTGTCGTAGTTAATTTTAATATAATGATGGGCAAGCAGCAGGCTGACCTACCTAAGTATGACGTATTTTTAAAAATAAACACCAAGATCATTTTTAGGGTTCCGTACCCAAAGGGTAAAAATGGGACCCTATTACTAAGCCTACGATGTCTCTGTCTGTCTGTCCGTCCGTCTGTCTGTCTGTCCTACCTATTAACGGATCTTTCGAACCGTAATAGATAGACAGTTGAAAATTTAACGTTACGGTGGATTAACTAACAAATAATATAAAAGTCAAAAAGTAAACCGAAAGGGGGGAATTTTGGAAGGCATTATAATAACTGGTAATTCGGTTACTTGGACAATCTTATTGTATTTTGTGGTGGTATGGAACCCTCAGTGCGTGAGCCCAACTCGCACTTGGTCAGTTTTTATATGGTAACTATGCACAGTACTAGGCTGCAATTTAGACATACATTTGTGGAACAAACTCCAACCTTGGAATATACAGCTCTGGCCGTAATACAATGGCCATCAAAATATTTAATATATTCCTAAATTGATTCAAACTTAATATAAAAAAGAAGTCTTAAGTTTCACTAATAATTTAAAAGCTATGTTAGAGTCCAAATGTTATTATAATTTGCAACGATACATTTAAACCGTTTGTTCTGTGCCGACTATTGCCACACACAAATATATTCTTTTATTGAATCATGTAATTTAAGAACACCCTTTGCCATTCGTCATTCGTCTGCAATAAAATAATGAGTTTTAAATTTGGTTTCCCCGATGCATTTATAAACATTAACATATTATGCAAACATATGCAGTATTACACAAACTTGTAACTTGTAACTTACTATGCATATACTTATTATCATATTCCAAATTATTTTGAACATTTTGTGATAACAAATGTTTGAGTTATTGCAGTCAAACTATATTTGTTTAAATTTTAGGTTTTATATTCATAATTTGGCTGTTATCTATTCCTTTTATTCTTCTTCTTTCTGTTAATTCAATTTAATATTTTAGAATGTAAATACTACTTATCAACTGTTTTATCAACTAGGTAGGTCCAACTTCAAGAAAGAGGTCAATCGGCGAATCCAACTCGGCTGGGCAGCGTTCGGTAAACTACGCAACGTCTTCTCGTCCAAAATACCTCAGTGCCTTAAGACGAAAGTCTTCGACCAGTGTGTGTTACCAGTGATGACATACGGCACTGAAACGTGGTCTCTCACTATGGGCCTCATAAGCAAGCTCAAAGTCGCACAACGAGCTATGGAGAGGGCTATGCTCGGGGTTTCTCTACGAGATCGAATCCGAAATGAGGAGATCCGTAGACGAACGAAAGTCACCGACATAGCCCACCGGATTAGTAAGTTGAAATGGCAGTGGGCAGGGCACATATCACGCAGAACAGATGGCCGATGGGGCCGAAAGGTTCTGGAATGGAGACCACGGACTGGTAAGCGCAGCGTAGGACGTCCACCCACAAGATGGACAGACGACCTAAAAGAGACCGCAGGGAAACGCTGGATGCAGGCCGCTTCCAACCGGCCCTTTTGGAGATCGATGGGGGAGGCCTATGTCCAGCAGTGGACGTCCTACGGCTGAAATGATGATGATGATGATGATGAACTGTTTTATCTACTGTCTACATTATATTTATGTATCCGTGCCCAGGTTGGTGTTGCAGCGGGGCATGTACACTATCATTCATAGGTATTAGGTATTTAAGTTTGTATTAGTGAAAACTTTTTTTGGCTTTTGTATTATTATTTACCTCGTATCTACCGTGTTTGTTAACACCTGTTTGTTTTCCATGTACAATAAAATTAAATTAAAAACCTTTTACTCAATGGTCATTGACCTTGTCGTAAAACGATCAACAAAAAATGTTTCAAATGTAGTTTTTTTTGACCCAACTATAATAAGTATAATGTTATGTCGGGATGACATAACATTAGACATCTCTGAAATAGATCAAGTTCACCGACCCTCTTTCATTCAACATGTTGTAACTCCGACACACTGTTGTTCAGTTAATGAAAGCATCTTCTGAGGTGGACCGCACCCTTGTATAGTGTAATGTAATATCATGCAGGTACCGTCCCCGCGGGCGCGCCCCCGGCCCCGGGCTGCGCGGGCGGCGCGGGGGGCACGGCGCCGGCGCGCAGCAAGCCCGTCGACATCCAGGGCGCGCGCCCCAACAAGAACAACAACCATGCGGGTCTGACACTCACTTTACATCATTTCTGTTGTCTTTAGCTTTTTTTATTGAGACCTCTTGAAAACAAAATAAACCTTCAAAAAGTGTTGTATCTATGTGATTATTGTTTACCCTCTCACAATGCAACCGTTGCCTGTTCAAGCTGATTTTAACCTTCCAGCTATTAATAATACCATATAATATTGAATACCAGCATTAAAGGGTACAAATATGTTTAATTGTCGGCTGTTTGGTGTCCGAGTTAAATAATATACAAAATGTATTTTAGGCAGTTTCGGCAACTCCGGCTCAACGCCGAAAGGGCGTGTCGGGGGTGGCGCCGGGCCGGGGGCAGGGGGCGGCGCCGGGCCGGGGGCAGGCGGCGGCGCGCCCGGAGGGACCGCGGCGGCGCGGCGCCGCAACGAAGCGTGCTTTGGGTCCGCCGCCGCCTCCGTCGCGCTGGACGACGACTTCGACTTCGAGGGCAACCTCGCGCTGTTCGACAAGCGCGCGCTCTGGGAGCAGATGCGCGGCGCACGGCCCGACCTGCTGCGCACCGCGCCCGACGACAAGTACCGGCACGACGAGAACGTGCTGGGCGGCGGAGGGGGCGGCGCCGGTGGCGGCGCGCTCGTGCGGCTGCCGGAGGAGCTGCGCGGCCCGCGCGACTACGTGACGGACCTGGGCGCGCGCGTGGCGGGCGCCGCGCCGCGCCTGCGCCGTGAGCTGTGGCGCGGCCTGCGGCGGCTCGGGCTGCTCGAGTTCTCGCAGACGCTGCTGGCGCGCGCCGCCGCCGACGTGGCACTGCGGCTGGTGGGCGGCGGCCGGCGGCTGGAGGCGCGCAACGCGCACCAGGCGCCGCGCGTGGTGGCGCTGTGCGGCGCGCACGGCGCCGGCGCCGCGGGGCTGGCGGCGGCGCGCGTGCTGGCGTCGCACGGCGCGCGCGCGGCCGCGCTGCTGCCGGCTGGCGCGCCCGCGCAGCCGCCGGCGCCGCTGGCGCGCGAGCTGGCGGCCGCGGCGCTGGGAGACGTGGCGCTGCCGCCGGACCTGGACTCGCTGCCGAGCCCCGACTTGGTGCTGCTCGCGCTGTACGACCCGCAGCTGGACGACCCGCAGGAACAGTACCAGTGAGTACAACACCAACATTCACTGTTATTACAACATTTTGTGATTACAACTTCACGAGCTTTAGTGATATTTACCTATATATATATATATATATCCACCCATTTGTAAAACGATCGTACTAATAATCTTAGTTTTAATAATAATAATTTTATTTTTTAACCAAACCATAAAAGTACACGTTATGTTGGGATGATACATCTCTGATATTAATTTGTCCAAGTCCACAGAACTCTGTACTTTCGTTATTTATTTAATTTGTGAACCATACCGCATGCGTGTCTCGACACGCTCTTGGCCAGTTGTTTGTGTTCCCGTGAACAACACTTCCTGATTGGTGTGGGTTGACAGGAAGGCTGCGGCGCTGGCACCTGTTCACTGTCTTGTACATGTTAGACGCGGTGTCGGTTCCAACACTCCGGGAACTTACTTGTTAACGCGGGTTCGACAAAGCGCTGTGCGGAGAATCACGCCAACGTGAATCTCAACGCGCTGAGATAAGGTTTACGGTCGCGCAACTTTGCGCCATCACTTAAACAGAATCGCTTAAAACAGGCAGGCAGGTAGTAACGCCCTTGTTATCATAGTTGCAAGAAAAAAAAAACCTGCATATCAAGTGGTGGCTATTCCATCTGTATTGAAGAGTTCGAGTAGTACATTACATCTATTACCCATAGAAGCGGAGCCCGCGCGGCGCCCCCCGCCATCTCAGCTGAATCTTCCATTTTAATGTACATAGAAAACAAGTTTTGCATATATGATTGTGCAGGGCTGCGCTGGCTTGGGCGATGGAGTCTCGAGCGGCGCTGGTGGCGCTGGAGCCCCCGCCCCGCGGCTGGGAGCACGTGTGCGTGCGCGCCTCCGTGGTGGCGCTGGTGCCGCCCGCGCTGCCCACCGAGCTGGGTGAGTGCAGTGCGCGCTGCGCGTACTCACTGCAGTGCATGCACAAAGTTGTAGAGAATTAAATATCCTACAATTTTGATCACCGTTATTTTAATGTGGTTATCACGCAAAAAACGCGCCTGGAACTGAACAGACCCCTGTGGTGGTGCGGAACCGAGTTTGTGAGACACAGTTTACGTTGCTGTGTACATTTATTGCAATCGTAAGACCTTACATATTGGTTCTAGGAAAAAAGTCGGAGATTATAATTGTAGGAATATTTAATCTGTACCACTTTCTTTATGTACGTTTATGTCCGAAAGTTAATAATATACGAGATAATTCGAAAAAAATATCGATCGTGCGTTTAAAATTGCAAACAATAAATTGTAGAGATTTAAATGTACAACTACTTTAGTCCTCACCATGTTTGTTGAAAAACTGAAAATGGCCGAGATATTGAGCAAAAACATTCGTCCAAACTCAATTCAAGATGGCGGCTAACGCATCGACGGAATTTGGTCGCCATTTTGAATTTAGACTACCTGTAAATGTGATTCCCTCTAAAGGTTACAGCAAAAAGTGTAATTGTTGCAGGACGCGTGTACCTGGCGGACGTGGCGCCCCCCGCGCGGCTGTTCGCGGAGCGCCGCGTCTCCTACCGCCCGCCCTTCGGAGCCAGCTCGCTGCTGGCGCTGCACCCGGCCGACGACTGACCGCGCGCGGCGCCTCGCACTGCCTCACATCTGCTGTTCGCACCAGGTGACCCGACGCACGTCGCGGCCAAACTTCTCCGACAGAGTTATACTTCATACAAAAATTCCATACAAATAAGCACCCGGTTTTCCCGAAATTAAATTTTTCTTTTCCTAAAATCTTGTTCGGACCATTACGAACATTAAAAAAGGTTTTATCCTCAAGGGCTGCGCTTACCTACAAACAGCATTTCATTTCCGTGTTTGTGAGCAACTGTTTGTTTACCATGTTCATTAAAATAAAATATAATATACAGATAGATAGATCAAGTGTCGCTCGCGACTTCGTAAGCGTACAACAAAATCCTGTTCCGCTGTTCTCTCGCGTCATCGGTTCCATTCCACTCCTGTTGCAAGCTGTCTCCCATCCTGCTCCCACCCCGCTGCCATCCCACTCCTATCGCATCTCCATCCACCTTTTTTTTATTACGACAAATGTACGATCAGAGCTGATAAATATTCCCGGAGAGTGTTGCCTGCTGCGCCTGCGACTGCTGCGCCTGCGACAAGTAGGACACATGTCGCCCTCAACACATGAAGGCAAGCATCGTAATATCAATAGAATCACAAACAAGCAGACACGTCTAACGAGCTCCTTCCACCACAGGTGGGGCGTTCTGTCATGAAACCATCACAGTTCGTACTTGTATACGACTGGCTGCGCACCGCGGTTCCACGCGCGTGGACGTTCCCTCACTCAGGAACTCTACGTGTATCAAGCTGGGTGTCTTCAAATCACGAGTGAATCGGTTGTTTCTAGGCGAGCGTGCTCCGACGTAGACCGCATCATCGCTTAACATCAGACGAGTTGGCGGCCAAAGGCAAGGCTAATAAAACTGGGATATCTCCTGTCTCTCTGCGGCCCTTCAACTATTTATGCAGCTTTTTTATAAGACTAAAATATATGAGATTCTGTAAGCTGTAACATGACCTCCGTAACGTATTGTATGAGATTCTGTAAGCTGTAACATGACCTCCGTAACGTATTGTATGAGATTCTGTAAGCTGTAACATGACCTCCGTAACGTATTGTATGAGATTCTGTAAGCTGTAACATGACCTCCGTAACGTATTGTATGAGATTCTGTAAGCTGTAACATGACCTCCGTAACGTATTGTATGAGATTCTGTAAGCTGTAACATGACCTCCGTAACGTATTGTATGAGATTCTGTAAGCTGTAACATGACCTCCGTAACGTATTGTATGAGATTCTGTAAGCTGTAACATGACCTCCGTAACGTATTGTATGCACATACAAGATATTTGACAAGACGAATACTTCAGGAAAGGTCGAAGTGATTTTATAATATTATGGACACATCAACATCTTGTTTGAGAAAATGTTAATTTATTGTGAATGATTGGTCACACAATTTGTTTTCTTTTATATGAGTAGTTTAACTCGACGTTTCTTGTCGTGTAGTTAAGTAGTACTGGGGCCATACGGATAACTGCTATTGCGGCACCAAACTAACGGTAGATCCGCTCAGTTGGAAAATCACGCGAACGTGAACCTTAGCGCACCCAGATACGGTTTGCGGTCGCGTGATTTTCCAACTGAGCGGATTAGACCCTGTAGTACTGTAGTACTGCTCTGTGGTCTACATGACGCGCATTTGTTGTAAGTTGGAATATTCGAAACCCGTATGCATCAAGATACAATACCTATAGAGTCACAATCTCTGAGTGAAAACAGTCAAAAATCGTCCGAGCGTTGTACATACCACATACCTAGACATCAATTATAATATAGTTGCAATGCCACATTTACTCCAATTTAGACGTTATGTCGTTTATAAAGTGTTCAACGTCGCTTGTCCGTTATATCATCGTAGCTCTGGCATCGCGCGGCGTTGTACTCGGATCGCGGTTGCCTTGTAACTAATCAAAAAGTCTGCGCCGTAGCGTGCGCCGACTTATAGTTCGGATATTTTTTGCATGTTTGTGACTCTATAGGTATTGTATCTGGATGCGTGTTTGTAAATAAATTATATTTTTATGTCTATTGTGTAAATTTGACGAAATGTTAGCTTTGAAGATAATGTGTAAATATAATGTAAAAACACCAAGAGTTTGTTCTGATTCATTCCGGCCAGGACGAGACTGGTCACTGTCACCTCAGAAAGGAATGTTGCTACAGCCACAACGACTTTAGAAAAGAAATCCCCACCAGTGGAACAAACTTGGTGGAGATTTTGGTAATACCTTATCTGGTGGGTTATTCCAGGAGCAATATTAGTTGTCACCGTCGTTCACACCCGGATGTACATACGTGGCCCGGCGCAGCAACACATCGCACGCTGCAGAGTACCCGCCCACTGCGGCCAGGTATTCACACCCGGATGTACATATGTGGCCCGGGGCAGCAACACATCGCACGCTGCAGAGTACCCGCCCACTGCGGCCAGGTATTCACACCCGGATGTACATACGTGGCTCGGGGCAGCAACACATCGCACGCTGCAGAGTACCCGCCCACTGCGGCCAGGTATTCACACCCGGATGTACATACGTGGCTCGGGGCAGCAACACATCGCACGCTGCAGAGTACCCGCCCACTGCGGCCAGGTATTCACACCCGGATGTACATACGTGGCTCGGGGCAGCAACACATCGCACGCTGCAGAGTACCCGCCCACTGCGGCCAGGTATTCACACCCGGATGTACATACGTGACTCGGGGCAGCAACACATCGCACGCTGCAGAGTACCCGCCCACTGCGGCCAGGTATTCACACCCGGATGTACATACGTGGCCCGGGGCAGCAACACATCGCACGCTGCAGAGTACCCGCCCACTGCGGCCAGGTATTCACACCCGGATGTACATACGTGGCTCGGGGCAGCAACACATCGCACGCTGCAGAGTACTCGCCCACTGCGGCCAGGTATTCACACCCGGATGTACATACGTGGCCCGGGGCAGCAACACATCGCACGCTGCAGAGTACCCGCCCACTGCGGCCAGGTATTCACACCCGGATGTACATATGTGGCCCGGGGCAGCAACACATCGCACGCTGCAGAGTACCCGCCCACTGCGGCCAGGTATTCACACCCGGATGTACATACGTGGCTCGGGGCAGCAACACATCGCACGCTGCAGAGTACCCGCCCACTGCGGCCAGGTATTCACACCCGGATGTACATACGTGGCTCGGGGCAGCAACACATCGCACGCTGCAGAGTACCCGTCCACTGCGGCCAGGTATTCACACCCGGATGTACATACGTGGCTCGGGGCAGCAACACATCGCACGCTGCAGAGTACCCGCCCACTGCGGCCAGGTATTCACACCCGGATGTACATACGTGGCTCGGGGCAGCAACACATCGCACGCTGCAGAGTACCCGCCCACTGCGGCCAGGTATTCACACCCGGATGTACATACGTGGCTCGGGGCAGCAACACATCGCACGCTGCAGAGTACCCGCCCACTGCGGCCAGGTATTCACACCCGGATGTACATACGTGGCTCGGGGCAGCAACACATCGCACGCTGCAGAGTACCCGCCCACTGCGGCCAGGTATTATAATTCTGTGGACATCACTCTGCGTTTCTGTCTCACACCTGGAACATGTGGAACGAGCTTCCCTTCTGCGACACTTGTGTTTCAGGTATAGGCGGCGACTGTGATCACTTACCATCAGGCCGCCTGTTAGCTTGTTTGCCACGTGTATGATATCCTCCAGTGCCAGTCACGGATATAAAACATCTTCCCGAGTTACAAAATTAAAACGCGATCCTTTTCAAATGAATTTAATGCAGTTTTTGTTACATGCCATAGGTGACGAACAAGCAGACGGGCCGCCTGATGGTAAGCAGTCACCGTCGCCTATGGATACTTGTAACACCAGAGGCATCAACTACGTTTAAGAATCAATGATCTATTTCCATAGTAAATATTAGTCGCGAACATGAAATTGTTACATTAGGATAAGGAACTAAATATTGATATAAGCAGACGTCGAGTCCGTGTGTTGTGTTGGGAGTGAGCTGGCGGCGGTGACATCTCTGAGTGAGCTGGCGGCGGTGACATCTCTGAGTGAGCTGGCGGCGGTGACATCTCTGAGTGAGCTGGTGGCGGTGACATCTCTGAGTGAGCTGGCGGCGGTGACATCTCGTCCGAGTATTTCCTTTAATGTTTACAATAAGGAAGTGGTAACTGGTTATCAAAACTACCAAGGAACCAAGAAAGAAAAATCCATATGTTTAGTCCACCAATTTATTCCGAAAAAGTATTCTCAAAAAGCACATTCCTCAGAATCGGACAAATGATCATGATTACGTAACAGCTATACAACGACGACTAACTATTGGGTATGTACAAGCGGGCCTGCGCCACCCTGCGCCGGCGCAGCGCCGCGGGGACTATGGCTCTAAAACACATCGATAAAATATAATCTTAACGGAACGAAGGTTTGAATGAAAGATGATTCAAGTCCAACGGAAAGCTATTCAGTAGACCCTTGCCCATCCACTCGTATGGACAATGCTGTGAAATCGTTTTCTAGTGGACTTGCAGCTCGCAGGGTCTCTCGTATAGAATGGACAAAACTCTTTCATACAAATTACCGTTACGTCACAAGTATTATTTACATTTGTCAGTTTGCTTAGGTCGCAGATAGAAGGGATTGCCGAGCCGTCTAGCCGTGCAGCAGACAGAGCCGCGGGTCACCCCGCCAACGGTCACGCGCCAACTCTAATAGAGTCCTTTTCTGTATCCTGTCCTAATCTGTATTTTCATGAAAGACGTCTCACGGCAAACAGCGGAACTAAATTTCCATGTTGTAGTTGTCAGGTGTTGTTACTGTGTTTGGACGCTAGTGAGATTTTTATTAATTTTCCATCGTTAAAGAGTTGTGTACGATGCCAAAAGTTGTTAAAGTTCTACTCGAGAAATGATACTGATAGTGATTGATACGCGATGACAGCGCCGCGTCTGGGGACTTCAAACATGAAAAGCACTCTACTGACTCCATTTTAACCAAATAATAATTTACAAGTGACGCGCGGGAGAGACGCGACACGGAAGCACTCGCAGAGGTAAAGGAACTTTCAACGATCGCCCGCTCGTTCGTACTAATTAAATGTTTGAATAAATAACAAGTATAAGTGAATAAGTATGAATAAGCGGGCAACAGAGTTGATACCACCTGTACCTGGTGACGATACGAGCATACCACTGTACAACTACCTGTACCTGGTGACGATACTAGCATACCACTGTACAACTACCTGTACCTGGTGACGATACGAGCATACCACTGTACAACTACCTGTACCTGGTGACGATACGAGCATACCACTGTACAACTACCTGTACCTGGTGACGATACTAGCATACCACTGTACAACTACCTGTACCTGGTGACGATACTAGCATACCACTGTACAACTACCTGTACCTGGTGACGATACGAGCATACCACTGTACAACTACCTGTACCTGGTGACGATACTAGCATACCACTGTACAACTACCTGTACCTGGTGACGATACTAGCATACCACTGTACAACTACCTGTACCTGGTGACGATACGAGCATACCACTGTACAACTACCTGTACCTGGTGACGATACTAGCATACCACTGTACAACTACCTGTACCTGGTGACGATACTAGCATACCACTGTACAACTACCTGTACCTGGTGACGATACTAGCATACCACTGTACAACTACCTGTACCTGGTGACGATACTAGCATACCACTGTACAACTACCTGTACCTGGTGACGATACTAGCATACCACTGTACAACTACCTGTACCTGGTGACGATACGAGCATACCACTGTACAACTACCTGTACCTGGTGACGATACGAGCATACCACTGTACAACTACCTGTACCTGGTGACGATACTAGCATACCACTGTACAACTACCTGTACCTGGTGACGATACGAGCATACCACTGTACAACTACCTGTACCTGGTGACGATACTAGCATACCACTGTACAACTACCTGTACCTGGTGACGATACGAGCATACCACTGTACAACTACCTGTACCTGGTGACGATACTAGCATACCACTGTACAACTACCTGTACCTGGTGACGATACGAGCATACCACTGTACAACTACCTGTACCTGGTGACGATACTAGCATACCACTGTACAACTACCTGTACCTGGTGACGATACGAGCATACCACTGTACAACTACCTGTACCTGGTGACGATACGAGCATACCACTGTACAACTACCTGTACCTGGTGACGATACTAGCATACCACTGTACAACTACCTGTACCTGGTGACGATACGAGCATACCACTGTACAACTACCTGTACCTGGTGACGATACTAGCATACCACTGTACAACTACCTGTACCTGGTGACGATACGAGCATACCACTGTACAACTACCTGTACCTGGTGACGATACGAGCATACCACTGTACAACTACCTGTACCTGGTGACGATACGAGCATACCACTGTACAACTACCTGTACCTGGTGACGATACTAGCATACCACTGTACAACTACCTGTACCTGGTGACGATACTAGCATACCACTGTACAACTACCTGTACCTGGTGACGATACGAGCATACCACTGTACAACTACCTGTACCTGGTGACGATACGAGCATACCACTGTACAACTACCTGTACCTGGTGACGATACGAGCATACCACTGTACAACTACCTGTACCTGGTGACGATACGAGCATACCACTGTACAACTACCTGTACCTGGTGACGATACGAGCATACCACTGTACAACTACCTGTACCTGGTGACGATACGAGCATACCACTGTACAAGTTCTTCCAATAAATTATATTACATTATGTATACACGTATTCAAATAAAAGCTTTGATGTGTCTCACCTTCTAGATATGTAGTGGAAATACGAAACCTGACACTAAGGACATGAATACACCTGTTACATTTACAGCACTATTTAAATATATTGTTTGATTTGATATTTCATTTCAAACATGATTTGTAAATACTTTTAAAAATATGTAGTGTAAGTATAAAATATGGGATGCACTTTAGGCGCAAGTCTTTTGTCGGAGCCGCGAGCCTGCAGCGGCTGCAGCGGCTGCAGCGAGGTGGACACTCGGGACTATCCTACAAGGTGTAAACGATATCAACTCGGTAAACTCGTGTAAAAATATATGCAAAATCGCTTATCAAAATTACGATCTGAAGGGTACTACGAAGTAGAAGCTTCCGACAATACGGTCCACTTTATGCTTATTTAGGTTCTCCTGATAAATTCGGAAAAAGTTCAAAAATATTCAAGTCTGGAGCTATTTTAAGTAATATAAGAACTGCTGTAGTGCGACATGTTCCACCCGTTCGAGAGCTACGATGCCAGGGAGCATCCCGCGGCCTTCAAACTTGAAAGAGCCGTGAGTCTGCGTCCGCCCGAGACTCCGGGCGGAGCATGCCTGAGAGCGTGCATCGGATCTGCACGATCTAATACCCTCCTGCACAAATTTCTATCGGACTGCCAGAGCGGGCACGAAAAATCGTCACGCTTTATGGTTGATATTCCGAAAACCCGCGCTTTTATTTGTTTGAACAGCTAGTCTGTGAAATGTGTACTATCTGGGGGTTCAAATCGCGAGTGAATCGGTTTCTTCTAGGCAAGCGTGCTCCAACGTAGACCGCATCATCGCTTAACATCAGGCGAGATGGTAGTCAAACGTAAGGTTATTATTATTTATAAAAATAAATTAAAAACATCTAGTACCTAACTATTCCACGGCTACAAGTTTGTCAACTCGGAGGGTGCAGCGCGCGTCACTTCTCTTATAGTGGCACACACACCTCCAGCCCGGGACAGGACAGTGCCGGGACACGCATCCCGGCTGCTGCTCACAGGGAGGGCGTGTTCCGAACCCACGCCAACAGCGCTAATCAGAACCTACACCAAGAAACATTCTTTGTGCCATGTCGGTTCTTAGATAGTGCAGTCGCTTGGCGTGGTTCCCAACGCTCCCCACATTAGGCGCCATGCACCCAAGCAAGCGAGCAGGATGGCACGATTACGACTGTAAGGGACAGCCAACGTAATCAGCCCGGTCCGGTCGTCGCGTTTGATGCCGGTGTATTATTTATTTTGGTTTTATTATCAACCAAAACCAGAAACCCGCATTCTTCTGAATCCGGTTATACCGACGCGGCGTGAACGCACTCCCGTCACACCAATCGGCGAGTGTCAGGGACATAACTACCCCGGGCCCGGGCGCTCTGCCCCCGCGCCGCGGTCCCGCTGCTGTACGCGGGAGCAGCTGTCGGCTCACACACACTACACATATCTATACAAACATTGAACGATCGTTCGTACACAAGCATACGAGACTCGGTGACTGGGAGCGGAGACAGCGGAGGGACTCGCGGTGTACCTACTCTACGCAGGGGGCACTACTCGAGGGAAGCATCCCGCAGCCGTCGCACGAGCGGCCACCAACACTGCGGACACTTCCTCCACTGTTGTTGTAACAGACACTGAGATAGTTAATATTCTGTATGATGTACGTTGGGTTGGTACAATTTTACAAGAAAAATACAATTTACAATCATGTTAAAAACATCAAGACAATAACAAAATATATTTTGTTCCCATGAACTTGTCCCGCGGGGCGGGCTGCGGGCTGCGGGATTCCCTCGCACACCTCACATACGGTCCCCGACACTCCGCGTGGAACAAGCTCCAGGCGCACCACATCCCCTACAGTAGATACTTGTGCTCAGTAGTACGGTTGCGACAGTTGCACTTTCGTAAAAAAGTTAAGTTAATATGTCATTTACACGTAATAATAATAATATACAAACACGTGACGTACAACATCGAGTTTGGTGTTGTTTTACATTCACATTCACTCACAAGTGCATTATATTATCTCTCACGGCGAGGAGCCATCCTGTGGGACTAGACAACACCCACTTTCTGTTAGCGTTAACGCTTGCGGAAAGATGAAATTGTATGAAAATGACATTAGCTTGAGATAACATCTGTCAAGCTAATGTCATTGTCAGTTTCATAGAATTTCATCTTTCCGCAAGCGTTAACGCTAACAGAAAGTGGGTGTTCACAGATGATCACTTCCAATGATTTACTAACATTGGATCCAGTTTTCAATAAACTGAGAGCACAAATCATTCATCAATTCAAGATCCACAATAGTCAGTAACGTCAACACAGAGGATTGTATGGACACGAGGCCGCGCAGGACCCTTACTAACAGTTTTCCAAAACTTTCAATGAAGCAACCTATACCGCCGATTATTACCGACTTTAATTCGTCCGCGTTTCCGCTGGAGGCGCTTTACTGAAATGTATGGAACGATACGAAAACTAAAAAAGTTTTCCAAATCTTTCAAAACTTGTAGTAAGTGTAGTGGAGTGCAGTGCACGCCGGGCGGCGCCTGTCTAGCGGAGGTCACGTGACGGTTGCACTTGTCACGTGCACCAACAACAACCAGTTCCGATACCACTTGCACGTCACAGCAGTCACCAGGCTGATACTCGCGAGCGACACGGTTCACTGCGAGACTGTCCTCACATCCGAACAGGAACGTTCTGGCGCAATCGAAATACTATCTGTTCCTTCGATGCGTGGCCGAGACCTGAACAAGCGACGTATTAACATTAAACGGGGCACACGAGCCGCGCGGAGCCCGAGGGTCGGGTCTGCTGCGCTCGCGCTCCCGACACGTCTAGCGCTCGAGGACATACGACGGACAGATACCATTCCGAGTGCGGCTGATCTCGGGAGGTAAACGCATCGGCTCAGCCACACTCCCGGGCTCCAACAACTGACTACGAATCCTTCTCTTTGTCGGCGTGCCGTGAAGCGCCGTTGGGCAGCGGCGCTGTGACGTCAGCGTCCGTGTCGGCGGCGCGCGGCGGGGAGTCCCCGGGCGCGGCCAGCAGGTGCTGCGCGCCCGCCTGCCGCAGCAGCAGGTGCGTCTTGTCGCGCAGCAGGTGCAGCTCGTGCTGCAGGCGCGCCGTCACGCAGCGCCGCGTCTCCTCCTCGCTGGCGTTGCGCGCGCGCAGGCTGGCCAGCAGGTGGTGGATCTGTATGGGCTCGCCCACGTGGTAGTACACGCGCTTGCGGAACTTGAGCAGGTACGGCTCCGTGTTCGGCAACACCTGCAATCGTCATATTCGTTTATTAACAACGACATCGAGTACAAACCGACACTCGATGTTCTACTGGCCGCACGTCTCCACTGCTGCAGAGCCCGCAGGCAGACAGTACCTGGTCCATGCCCTCGTGCCACACGGGCAGGATGAGCGGGGCGCGCGCGCCGGCCGCGCAGGCCGCCACCAGCCGGCCCACGCCCCACTTGTACCGCAGCGGCTGCTTCTCCACGTTGACGCGCCCCTCGGGGAAGATGTGCACCCACTCGCCCTGCCGCAGCCGCTCTATGCAGAACTCGATCGCGGGCTGGAACGTCAACATCACCTCGTCACTCGTTGTCACAGCGAACACGACTCAACATCTACTCCCAATCTACTATACTCTAATTTGATCACTTTTTCAATAAGCAGAGCTAGCAGAGTCCTCGGTTTTATTTGGCGTAATAGTAGAAAATTAAAAAACCCTGTTGTCAAAACTACCCTTTTCAAGTGTTTAGTCCGAAGCCATTTAGAATATTGTCGTAGCATTTGGAATCCACATTACAAGTGTCACAGTAAGAATATTAAAAGAGTTCAAAAGCGATTGTTGCGCTCCCTGACCCGTTCTCTGGGCAAGACATGAGCTTACATGTTATAATGATAGATTTAAATACTTCAAGTTGCAGACTGGCTGACAGACGTCGCTTTTTTGTAAAAAATTCTAAATTGCCATAAATAATAATTATGAACACCCTTCATAGACTTAATTAAATTAAATGTATAGTTCCGCGGCCGCGACCGGGGCGCCTACATAAGTTTTACTCAGCCTCCTAACGTAGAACTGTCGAGGGTGAACAGTGAACACAGTCCGCTGACTCTGACTGGTTGTGGTAGAACACGTGGCACAAAATAATTTTTCTTTTAGTTCTGTTTTTAACTCTCTTTAGGAGCAGAGTTGTTTACAAGTCTAAATTATTCATAACATGCTGAGTTTACCTATTATTGGGGTGTTACATAAGCACATTTATTATGCCATTTATCTAAGAAATATTGTACCATCATGTTGGTAAACCAATAAAATTAAATATTAGTGACGACACGTGTCACAATTTGACTCACAAACGTATAGGAGACTTTTTCGGGAACACGAAAATATTGTTGATTTGATTGTACATAAAAATATCAAACGACATAACTTGGGAGGGTTATAAAACTCAGAAGTGGAATCACAATACAAAACAGTTGTCACTTGAGTATCCCACTTCTGAGTTTACTTACCTAGTGAGTCAGTGTCGACACCATATTCATATTTATTCATACAATTTTATTTTACATGTCAAATCGTTTGTCTGTCGTCAAATGTCTTAATTTAATTTATAATATAAATTAAATTAAAATTATACTAATCAAATAATAACTAAGATCAAAGAGGTACATACACGAATCAAATAGTTAAAAAAAAGAATCATAAAAAGTCAGTCATAATAAAAAGAATAAAAAATTACAGTTAATGTAATTAATTAGTCCATATAAATTAAATTAACTTTACTTATATAATACATTTATAAAATTCGTCAATCGCATAAAAAGACTGCTCGATCAGCCATTTTTTGAGACGTGGCTTAAAGGAGAGCATACTGACGGCTGCAGTGACGTCATCCGGCAGGTGATTGCGGCTGGAGTATGTCTACACCATTAACTCACCGCCTGCCCATGTCCACTGCGTACCCACGGGGAGGCGGCGAGTGCCGCGGGAGAGGGGGCACGATACCTGGTAGACGCCAGCGCCCCGCACCACGGGCACGCACTTGCCGAGTCCGAAGAAGTACGCGTGCAGGGCGCTCGTGAAGCAGATGTCGTGCGCTGCGAGCGACCAGCGCATGCGACTCCCGCGCACCAGCGTCGTGCAGTCCAGCACGCCTGCGCATTCACATGCAAACAACTAAGTATTAGTAGAGTCCAAACCAGCCCGCAACGGTGGCAGATCTCGACAATACATCAACTAATCAGATGCAATAATGGAGGTCACATCCGAAGAAACGTCCGCGCCATGCCTAGTGAAGCATGCGGAGCCAGCGCGGGCCGGGGCGGCTCCACTCTCACCAGCGGCTTATAACTACAGTCAGGCAGCTGAGAGAATGCGTCTGACCGCTATAATAACATTCAAAAAATCTGAATCAATATTTTTTTCAGATTTACAGTTTTCCAAGCCTGCAGGGGCTCACCAGCCAGTAGTGGTGCCATTGGGGTGGTAAAGTTTTGGTCTAGAAACTTGATATGAAAATAGAATTGTATTTTACGCAACATCGACTCGAAAGAAGAAGTACAGTAGAGCGAGCGAATGTTGTCGCCACAAAAAAAGTGTGCAGGCTGAGTGGTGAGCCCTAGTGTAGTGGCCTTGTTGCCGTCACCTATGTTGATATTATATCGCGGTGCAGCTGTGTTGCTGGTGGTTTTATAGCTATGTTGATATTATATCGCGGTGCGGCTGTGTTGCTGGTGGTTTTATAGCTATGTTGATATTATATCGCGGTGCAGCTGTCTTGCTGGTGGTTTTATAGCTATGTTGATATTATATCGCGGTGCGGCTGTGTTGCTGGTGGTTTTATAGCTATGTTGATATTATATCGCGGTGCAGCTGTGTTGCTGGTGGTTTTATAGCTATGTTGATATTATATCGCGGTGCGGCTGTGTTGCTGGTGGTTTTATAGCTATGTTGATATTATATCGCGGTGCAGCTGTGTTGCTGGTGGTTTTATAGCTATGTTGATATTATATCGCGGTGCGGCTGTGTTGCTGGTGGTTTTATAGCTATGTTTATTTTTGTTGGTGTGACCGTTAGGTTTCTTTTCCGACAAGGGTCGGAGGACGAAGCGTTTTTTAACAATAATTTTATATCCATCTTGCGATCAATATATTTTTTCTATATACTTATATGATTTAGAATAATATACATGGGTATAGTTTCATGGGGTCAATAAAAATCAGTCAAAAACTTATCACACTCTGATTTTAAGTTTTCTATATTGATCGCAAGATCTTAGCTAGGTATATGTAGGTAGGTGCTAGGTATATGTAGGTAGGTGCTAGGTATATGTAGGTAGGTGCTAGGTATATGTAGGTAGGTGCTAGGTATATGTAGGTAGGTGCTAGGTATATGTAGGTAGGTGCTAGGTATATGTAGGTAGGTGCTAGGTATATGTAGGTAGGTGCTAGGTATATGTATGTAGGTGCTAGGTATATGTAGGTAGGTGCTAGGTATATGTAGGTAGGTGCTAGGTATATGTAGGTAGGTGCTAGGTATATGATTCGTGAAAATCAGTTCAGCCGTAAAGATAATCAGTCCTTTAAATGGGGGTTTAAAAAACAACTTATACTTGTGTAGTCTCCTTAAAAAAACTAAATTAAATTGGTTCAGTCTATACGAACTTACAAGAACCTCCTTTAGAGTTGGGGGTAAAAAAATGCATCACACACAGGTTTTTTTTTTATAATAGGCTTGCGTTAGGCCGCCTACTCGCCTGATATTAGGCGATGATGCGGTCTACGTTGGAGCACGCTTGCCTAGAAGAAACCGATTCATTCGTGATTTGAAGACACCGACATTGTAACTATCGGGGAACACCCATTCGGGCAGCGCATTCCACAAACTAGCAGTTCGCACAGTAAAAGTGGATTCAAAGCGCTTCGTACGGGTTCTCGGAATATCAACCATAAAGCGGGATGAAATGACAGTACAGTTATACATAGGTATATACCACGTGTGCCTGAACTGGTATATCATTATTTTTCAGTCGAGAATAGCTATGTTCTTACATAATCACAAAATTATAGTAAAAGCACAAATTATTGTATAGTACCTAATATGAATAAGAAATGTGATGTTACACATTATATGTGTGGGTAGGTAGGTACGGCGGGGTTTGCTCGTGACTGCGACTGTTGTTGCGAGTATTGTACCGCAAACAACGTCAGACGAATTGCAAATGGGATGCAACTGCATGTTGTAGTACTTGTAGTCGATCGGCTCCGTTCACTCGCGTGGTACACTTAGCAAGTATAACGAGGCCGCCGGCGAGATGTCGACCGCTCGGCCTCTCAGGTGCGTGGTATTATGCGATCAACTAGATAATGACAACAGGCGGGACCAGCGTGCAACTACGCCTGCTGACATTACCCTCATCATAAACAAGAGATGACGTATGCAAGTTTAGATGAATTGATTTGTATGTTTCTAGGAGTTAATCTCTGAAACAACTCAATCAATTCTCAAATGCTTTCACCAGTAAAAAGTTCGAGTTAGGACGAGCTAGGGTAGTCTCGGGACGCCCTCGGTGGGCCTTCCTTTCATTTCACGACTAATTTGAATGCAACGTGAGGAATTGAGGAAGCTCAGAATAATATCCCGAATAAAGTAGGGAAACTAGAAAGTTGAAGGCGATCCCGCGTAATAATTCATAATTCATTTAATCCCAATTCCAGTTATTTAAATTAACAATCATATAATAATTACCAACAAACAGTTTACTAGCAGCAAAAATAGTTGTGCCAATGGGCCCCAAACTAGGCAAAGCCTGTATCTTGGGCGCCCTATAGCCAGTTAACAGCTTCTGTTAATGCGCTAATGTTTGTACACATATTATGGTAAGTACATAATCCATTTCAACAGGCGATATATAATGAAATCAAGCCAAGCAATTAAGCTTTCTTGCTATGACTACCGCCGGGCCTATGCACACGGATGTTTCGTTATATACTTGAGGGTTCCATTCGAGTAGTTCATTGTCATGATTTCATTGTCAATCAATGCACGCGTAACTTAAGGATCTGTTCTCTCAGCAACTCTTTTTCTGCTGCATATTAACGACCTGCGTAAACCCGGAAATTTTGGGTATGCCGATGACAGCTAGTACCTACAGTTGTTGAGAGATACGTATGTCCAATGCTCGTGCCACCAGAGATGACATCCAGTCCCACAGACAGGCAATGGTTGATCATTAGAACCTGGCCTTGAAAGCGGTGTCCGATTGGCGCGACGCTAACGTGGTCAAGTTGAATGCAACCAAAACACAGGTTTGTTTATTTTCCGCTAAACAAAGTTCGTTACACGTGGCGCCAATTTTTCGTGGGACTTCCTTACCGATATGTAACCACCTCGGGCTTTTGGGTGTTGACCTCTCACTTAACCTCAATTTCGGCTCGTATATTGAACCCAAAGCCAAAATAGCTGCAAAAAACTCGGCATTTTGTCGAAGGTGCGGCGGTACTTCACACCAGAACAGCTTTTAAATCTCTGCCAAGCTCAGGTCCGATCATGTTTGGAGTATTGTGGTCATCTTTGGGACGGCTCGGCCAAATACCAGCTTGAGGCTTTGGATATAATATATAGACAAACGAACAACAAAGCTCATTGATGACGAAGTGTTGGTTGGAAAGAAGCTTCAGAACCTGAACCACCGGCGTAAAGTCGCAAGCTTGTCGGTATTTTACAGGATTTTCCACGGAGAGTGTGCAACGGAACTTCACATTTTCATTACCGGATGTCCAGACGAAAGGCAAAGCGTCACTCTTACTTGGTCGAAATGCCATTTATTTGCACCGAGCGTTTTGACTCCTCTGTCTTAATTAGAACAGCAAAACAATGGAACGCTTTGCCCTGTGTCTGTGTTTTCGCAATAGTACAATCTTGGAGTGTTCAAGTTAGGTTATTACTGGGCAAACATGCTGCATCTTCGGTCGCATCGTCGTTTTCCATCAGGTGAGATCGCGGTCAAAGGTTACCCGAGTTAAAAAAAACACGCGATAGTGTCTAGTAAGTCGCATTATCCTACAGCGCGAGGAATGAACGGTAATTTTACTTTATTTTATTTAGAAGGAATACAAAACAGGATAATCTCAACTTAAGCTAAACTTATTGCAAATATTACAGTTTGGAACTGGAGAGTATCCCAAAATATGCGTACACAGCATGACTGGCAATTACTGACAAGATAAAAAGTTAAAGTTAGATTAATAGCAAGGACTAATTGAAGCTAAAACAAGCTCTACACATCTGCGCAATCTCTACAGTAACCACGTTTCCTCACACTCACGTCGCACCGTGGCGTGGGTGTGGTATCGGCGAGAATGGCACGCTCGCTGATGCACTCGCGCCACGCAACCAGCTCTACGTAATCATCGCACAAAGAAAGAGAGTGCTTGTTCCAACTAGTAACATATGTTCACCCACGGATGTGTGCAGCGCACTGTTTCAGTGGTACCTACGTAGCGAGCATCGTCGGAGCTCGCTATCAGCTGTAATCGCTATCAGTGCACCGACATCATCACAACACCCAGCCTCGGTGCGCGACAACAATCAACAAAACCAAACAAACTACATGTAGGTAACCACCTACAATATAATCTACTATATAAAAATAAGTCGGGTTTTCCTTCCTGACGCTATAACTCCAGAACGCACGAACCGATTTCTACGGTTTTGCATTCGTTGGAAAGGTCTCGGGCTCCGTGAGGTTTATAGCATATAGGTTTATAGTAGCGAGGCCGAAGGCCGAGCTCTACGCGTAGTAGCGGGATTCAGCTAGTGTATTATATTAGTGAGGTTATATACACCAAGCTATATACTTACTACGTAGTACTCTAGTATATGTTTATCTATGGTAGTACATATAGCTCGGTGGTGAGGTATACCTGATTTAGAAATATATAAACATCGTAGACAACAGGAGTTCCGAGACTTCTTACATTCTATATAACTTTATTTATTAGGCTTACGTGTGATCGCCATCTCGCCTGATGTTAAGCGATGGTGCGGTCTACGATGGAGAACGCTTGCCCAGATGAAACCCACTCACGATTTGAAATAGATTCACTCGCGACTTGAACACACCAAGATTGAATTTGTGCACATTTTCCCTTCTGCATGTGTATCGGTCCGGCGCAGGAGCGATATGGGAGGATAGGGCACAGGAGCGGTATGGGAGGATAGGGCGCAGGAGTGGTATGGGAGGATAGGGCGCAGGTGTGACGTGATCAAGAAAAGGTCTATCTCCAGCTGAGGATTGCTAAAGGACGATGGATATGGACGATGCTAGCATGGCTGCCTCCACGCGTAGAACGGACCAGGCATGTCAGTTGCACTTGCCACAAACTAGATAATAGTACACGTGTACTGAGCACCGGTTATTCATAATTTGTGGCACAACACAACTGAATCATACTGCAGAACAAGAATATAACATTGAGCCGTGGAGACACGGTCCATTTGCTAAGTATTTAGGTATAGTGTACACTTGTGAGTGATATATAAGTGCGCGTGTACAACTAACAAGAGAGTGACGCAAGTAAGGCAATTCAGCTCAATAAACGGCATATTTAGGGTATCTAGCGAGTGTAGCAGCAGGCGCGTGCCGAGGTGACCGCCGCGCCCTGGCAGCTGGCAGCTGGGAGCGCCACCCCGTCGTGCATGCGTGGCTCACGCTCACTTCACCTAACGTTACTGGAATATAATTCTAACATACACGTTCTGTGGGCGAGGTTGCAGCACTTTACTAGAACTAGTTACTATACGTACTACATGATACTTCTGAAAAAAGGTTCTACAATTATATTATTAGGAAATATTAGTACAAAGTACAAAACTTTGTACTTATAGTTTTGTGATTATTTAAGAATTATATTAGCTCCTCTCGCCTGAAACACAGGATTACCTAGTGCAGGTACATGTGTCATATATCTAAGGAAGACTGCTATCTTATAATGAAAAAAATGTGAGACCATACGAGCATTCCACATCCCGAGGTATGTGGTCGAAACATACTTCAGAATTGAACTGTCTCATCCACAAGACGTGGCGCCTTCTAACGGTGACGGACTGTTCTGCGACAGAACCGAGACTGCAGTTCTCTCGTCCTTGTAAAATGTACAAAACATAGGCGACGCCGCTTCATGGTTCATATTCCGAAGACCCGTACGTGTCTCTTTGATGACAACTTTATTGTGCCAATATATAGACTGTGGAATGTGCTGCCCGAATGTTCTCCGACAGCGAAGTACAATCTGGATGTCTGTTATTATTCTTGTTTATTTTAATAGTCACGGCACGGCTCTAGCCCGGACTTTTTAGAGGCATTGGTAAACCCAACACCAAGAGGCCCCGTTCAATACAAAATACAATTATGGAATGCGTGTGAAAGGGAATATCATCTATGACACGAGGTAAGGCGCCCGCAGATTATTATGTTTTTTAATTAATTAGCTTCTGTTGGTCACATGTAAATAAGTAAATGAATAGGCTGAGCGGGTCCCACGTCACGGCGCAGTGAGTGTTGGCTCGTCCACAAGCGCACCGGCTGTTCTCCGCGGGGAGTCGGAGCGTGCATCCTGAGGGCAGAGCGGGCAGTGCGTGACGGTGAGCACGCGTGTGTCTGAGGAGATACTGACCCCAGAGGCCGGGGTCGTCGAAGCACGAGTGGTGGTTGGAGACGGTGATGAGCGGCACCCCCTGCGGCCGCCGCACCGCCGCCAGCAGCGCCTCGCGGTTGTACACCGTCGTCCTGTTCAGCAGCTCTGCACAACACACAACAGCGGACGTTACACACTATATATATCCCTACTGTATCCACGGTGGAGGACGATGGCCTAACAAGACATTTCACATATTTACAATGATATTTACAGATTAGCACAATGAAAAAAATACTGATATAAATTGATGCCTTTCAATCTTGTTGGAAAGGTTCAAAGCTCTCTAGGATATTAACTTCAGTTACAGTATAGGTACCCGAAAGTTTAGCCTTATTCAAAAATTTTGTCATGATGGTTTTATAACAGCTTTACTTTAGCGGATCTATCACAATTCATAATTTTGTTAAAGTTAAACCGTCGTTACGAACAATGTGAACAGGACGCAAAAAAATATTATAATATTACAGTAAGTAGGTGCAATTGTTTTGCCGAAAATATTTTTTTATACCTTTCTAATCATTATACGATATGTGAAATAAAGTTTTAGCATTGTAGACCTTATGGTTCCTCAACAAAATGACCAAACACGGACAAAAATCATAGTTTTATGATAGTTCTGTTTTACTAGAGAACTGTAAAAAGGCATTGTATTGGTGGTGTCGACATTGTAACTTTATTTGCAAAACCTGTTCATATTTTATAATTATTTGCATAAATTAAGAGGTCAGTATACAGGAAAGGATTTGTACTTATTTATGTAGATGTCAGTTCGCATTTTCATGGCCATCCATTTATTTAAGTAATTCTGTTTATATATTCAACTATTAACACTTCAAAAACAGTTAGACTGCCCATAGACCATTGAAGGTCTAAAGACAATCCAAATGCTCGCACCCACTACCAGCCGAGCTGCTGGCTTTCCTGGAGGAGACCGGGTGGCTGAATTAGCTGCAGCCGGGTGACGCAAAATGGGCCAGTGAATGGCCTAGTTGCGGAAAATGCCCGCTACACAAGTAACAAGTACCCACTACCAGTTGGCAGCGTACCCAGCATGCTGGCGGCATTACCACGCTGAATGGTAACACTTATGCATTGAGCCAGAAACAAGCCAGCATTTTGGTAACGTGTCGCATTAACCAGGCGCTCTGAAAAATTTCTGAAAATTATGTGACCTCCCGTTCTCCAATGCACAGAAGACATAATAGACATACCTTAAGTGCGGTGTGCACCAGGCCTGCCCAAGGGCCCAACGTCTCGACCCCAAACAGGTCAAATATGTAACCACTGTCGAGATTAGCATAACTTGTGTTGAGTTTTTGGTTCTGATGTTTTTGTTGGTCGATAGTAAAAGAAGATAACGTCCATCAATCGGTGGATTTATCACACTAGTATCTTGAGATACTAATTTATCTATCTACAGTAATAATTAATAGAAATTAACAAATTAAAGTATGTTGGTTGAAGGTAAGCTAAGGAACTAGAGATCTTAAATAGCACATTTTAGAATTAGCATTGGATATGTTAAATAACGGAACTAGTGAAACATGACGAGTAAAAATAACCTGATCAGCATGTGCTGACCGAATGGTTTTAGACAAGGGTCTTATAACGTTTTAAGTACCTAAATATAATGTAAATCAAAAATGTAGTTCTTTAGTGAGTATTTTTTTATTTTGCATCAATTTACATTATACTTTTATAATTAAGCCACAACAACCGCCTATATTAGCGATGAAACAGATATCTGGTAACTATCAGTCTACGACGACTGGTCTATCAGGAAAAAAGCGAATATTCAGCCGGATACCGGAAATAAAAACCCCATATATTAATTTTTGGTAGGTTATTTAATCCACATAACAAATATACGGGACGTGACTGGAATGGATCAATGTTAAGTCGATTACTCGGCAAGAGAAGCGGGCAACCTAGTATATGATTAAAAACAATGAAATTGGTACCTGATAGATATGGAATGTGAAATGATAAGCCAATAATGATATCAGATAACAATGTACTTAGCTTTTGACCGCTGTGACTCGCGTCAGACAATTATTATATTAGATGCCAACAGAAACTAACTTATCAGGAAAATTATATATAGGTATCTGACATCTACCAAATATTGAAATAATGTGAGGCTGCAGATCATTCTGTCCGGACTTTACTCGATCAAAATTGCGGAGAGGTGCTGTTCAAGGTGGATGTCAAAAATGCTTTTAATTTGGTCGATTGCGGTGCCCAGTTGTCACAAGTACAAAACAAAATTCTTGAACTTTTCAACTTTCTCTGGCAATGCTATGGCTGCTGTTAATGTAATTTGCAAATCCTACCAAATTGACTTTCCAAAACAATGTTCTGTTATCATCTGTCACGAGCATTTGGATATTTGTTTAGACTGTCAACAGTCTATGGTTAGTTCCGTTTTTAGTAGTAGTTTAAGTGTTAGTTAGCTTGTATTTTGTTTAGTTAATAAAGAAATGTGCCAGTTCACAATTAATTGAAATGAATGCAAAATATTCACAAAACTTATCTAGAAGGAAGTCAAAGTTGGTAACATAGCATGTACTGATGTACCTATGTTGAGTGATAATACCTATATATGAGTGATAATACCTATATATGAGTCATAATACCTATATATGAGCACATATATAGGTATTATGACAACCAAGTGTGTGTGCGAGGTTACTATTGGCATGATCTTGAGGTGAGTTAGTGACCTTGTGCACATCTATAAATATGTATGTCAGTGGAGCATTGTGTATTCCACAGCGCAGGGCCACACTGTGCTGCCCGCAGTGTCAGCCAGCTCTGCTCAAGTGGAGCACTCCACTACCAACATTGTTATGTAACACAGGTATTAGTTATGTGAATACTTGAAGAGAAATTAATTGCATGCCACTGTGTGTAGCGACCAATGCTTCACAAATATTTAATCAGGAAATTATTACTTGTTTGGATGGACCGGCTTTGTTTACATGCATGTTGTTAGGAACAATGTTACAAAGGCGGCTTTGTCAACACGATACTGCACCTGTATGAGTATTTGTAGACAGAGAATGGAGTAGAGTAAGGATGTAATGTTATCAGTCCGCATGACTAGTTCACGGGCAGGCGTTGAACCCTTCTCGGCGGGTGCCACCACCGGCGGCTGACTAGCGAGGAACCTCCAACTTATGCTCGTGTAACTTTCGCGCAAGTAAGACACGCGTCGCAGTACCGAATACATGACAAGCAGCTGAATTGAGTTATGGCCAGATACGAAAACCTGTTTTAATCACGCACACTTAAATTCGCTACTTAATTAAATTCGCATTGTCTGTCGTACACAATGTGCGTCTTTGTTGTGGTTTGTCGAGTGCGAGGCGGGTGAGCGAGAGGCGTGCGAGAGGTATGCGGAAAGGTGAACACGAACCGATGATGAGCTTGCTGAAGAGGCCCACCACGGCGACGGTGATGGACGAGGCGGCAGACCACAGCCGGCCCGGGCTCCGCAGCCGCGGGATGATCCACCCGATGTCGTACGCCATGCTTGCCGATGCAGCGCACGACCACACAACTCTCACTCACTTACACAACATCTTCAATGTGATCACTGTTAGTACAAAATCAATTCACTTGGAATTCTACTCTCGTGCGTGCAACCTTCTTTGTGCGTGCGTGCGTAATGAAATGAATTACATTGATTGACAATGACAACTTGAATGGCTGTCAGCTGACCGATAAGATTGATAATGACATTATATATAGTCTTGACGTTTAGAGTGAATGTTGCCATTTCATTAATTCGTTTTTCTTTTTAAGTTTTGACTTCGGAGGTCTTGTCTATTTATCAAGCACATCGTACGCAGTTGTGCTGCTCAATACTGGAAGTGTGCGTTTGTAAAACTAGTGAGAATACGTCAGTGTGTGCAATACGTGTTTAAAACGAAAAAAATTTATCTTCTGTGATCTCGCCCCCTTCAGTTTTTGGCAGAGTTTTTCGCTACTAACCTTCGATCAAAAAATACACGATGGTACTAGCTCGAACGTATGGCCTAACTATAATTATTTAAGGTGGCAGTGTGCTATTAATCATGTCTTCTGTGGTGGTAGGCAATAGTAACCCAAAATCAAGGATCCTTGTCCAAAATTCATGAAAATTCTAATATTTTCAAAATAGGCGCCAAATTAAAATAAATACAATTCAGACATCTACCTATAAAAAAGCAGATTTAAATAAAACCTTGTTTAAAAATCTATACCTAAATACGAATAGGATCATTGTCGTATATCTACACTTCTACAGGGTTGTACCTATCAGCTGTTCTACAGGGCTACGCATAAGGACTAAGTACATTTTGTTAAGAGTCTATGCAACCATGCAACCTTATGCAACAGCGGTTTTTTTCGCGATTACAGGGTTGGTCCCTTGTTGATAAGGATTAGTACTTACAATGATCTCCTTTCGGCTTAGTACAGTATAATAACTTAACCCTGTAAAATAGCTATCAACTGATCTATAAATATCAGCTGATCAATGACGTCATACCTGTTTGCAGCTGATATATAAAAAAAACAAGAAATAAACTGTTCTAGGTAAGTACCTGTGGCGTTCTATGAACGCACGTTTACGATTAGTTAAGTTTATTGCATAATCTGTGGGTCGCGTGCACATCACATCACTAGTGGAGTCGACCGATTCGGTGTGCATGCGCCCCCATCACTAATTGTGACTGAGATTGGCAAAACAAAAGAGAACTACTTTTCTCTATTATTATTATAATATCATTACCGGCAACGGCATTCCATTACGTATCACTAGACCGTAGGAGCCTGCCTCATAACTGTAAATACCTAAGTACTCAATTATAACAAACGTTCAACCACTTGAATACATTTGTGAATCACTACGGATGTCGTTTCACTTTCGTCGTCACCTCCTCATAAGTGCTTTACAAAAGGGATCTCTGATCCCAAAGTGGTGACCACCGACGCTTACTAAAAGACTGCGCCCTTCAGCTTGAGGTGACAAACGAAAAGTACGCCACAGAAGATTGTGTCAGCCGCCAGCCAGCGAGAGTCTTGTCCTGACGAAAGCTTCATTTGGGTAATCGAATCGAAGAAAACAACGGTAAGATCTACTACGATACGCCGGTCCCGGCGCTACTAACTTGATGACCCACGGCCTGAACCGCAGACCCTGAGACTCCGGCGGCAGACCCGATTAGTTTCAGCTAATTCTGGATTACCAGTGCCATAAGTGCTAATTCGTGTCGGCTCTAGTAAAAAAAATCAATGTTCTTCTGTCCGTAATAGGTTCTTAAATAGTTTAATCTAGTGCATACTTTGTAAAAAATAAAAAAATAAAAACTATATAGATTCGTATACAAGTTTGAACTCATGCGAATTGTTGTTTGACGCCCTCTGCCGTCGCGCAACAACAACCTTGACGTAACTGTCAACTGTTAAACTTCGAACTGTCATTGACATCGACTTTGACAACCAGACTGACATTTGTGCTCTATGCCCTGTTGCGTTCCGAATCACAAGTATTGGTTGACATTATATGTTTGGGACAATTTTGGGGCTTAAATTGTTGTAACCCAATTAATATAAGAATCAGCGACCTTATTTAAACAGAAAGGTTTGAAACTAATTCTAAATCAGTATTTTCTAGCTAGTGTGTAATTGTGTATGTGCGTTTATATTTTTGTTGCATTTGTTATTTCATCAATACACATTCTATTCGCTATAATATTTTATGTACATAACCATATATTTATTTTTATTTTTTCCTTTTACCAACGGTGTCAAAAACATCATTTTTACTTTAACTTGCATAATTTTAAATGTATTTCTGTAACTTCCTTTTGTTTTGATTTATTGTGTATTGTGTATACTTGCCTGATATTATGTTCAATCTTGTGTAATCGCTCAGCTACATAGCTAATTAATTATAAAATTTTGTAGGTAACATTTTCTGGTCTCGGTGGGGTGGCAAATAGTAAATGGTGCGGCCAGTATCCTGCCAGTTGTAGCCTTTTCCCCACCCTTATACATAATTCCACACCATGGATGGGGAGCTGCAGACGCGCTTGGCAGCCCTTGAGGCTGAAAATTTAGCCTTGCGAGCACGGCAGGAACCAAGTGTTTCACGGCCGAAATCAGAGTTAACCGATACACCTGCAATATGTCGTGTTGCTGTAAAGCTACCACCCTTGTGGCCTGACAGGGTGACAGTGTGGTTCGCTCAGGCCGAAGCACAGTTTCATCTCGCTGGCATCAACACCGATGATACCAGATACAGCTACGTTTTGAGCCAAATTGACCATAAGGTTGCGGGTGAGATTGAGGATATCATCACCAACCCTCCAGCAGAAGGAAAGTATCAAAAGCTTAAGGACACGCTAATCAAGCGATTTTCCCCGTCAGAGGAACAACGGGTGAGACAACTCCTCGGTGAGAACGAACTCGGAGACCGAAAACCATCTCAATTTCTTCGACACCTCCGATCACTCGCAGGGACTGCTCTTGCGGATGACAATGTCCTCCGACAGTTATGGCTTCGTCGCTTGCCTCAACATGTGCAAGGTATCCTGGCAGCCCATGCCGATCTCCCACTCGAAAAGGTGGCCGAATTGGCTGACAAAATCATCGAAGCGCAACCAGGACCTGCAAATGTCTACGCTGCTTCTGCATCTCCTTTGGCCTCAATGATGGAGCGAATCGAACAACTCAGCAATCAGATTGCTGCCCTATCATCCACAGCTAATCGGTCTGGGGCATCCACAACACAACAAAAGTCTCCACGCAACACAAGTCCTGGTCGGTCCGACAAGCGCTGCTGGTACCATAAAACATATGGTGTCAAGGCTCTTAAATGCATTCCGCCTTGCAATTGGAAAACGGAAAACTTAACACGTAGTCAGTAGCGGCGGCAACTGATTGCGATTACAGCCAACAACCTAGCCGTCGTCTTTTCGTCACAGACCGAGCCACTAAGCGACAATTCTTAGTTGACACTGGCTCGGACTTATGTTGCTACCCTCGTTGCTGGCTTTCAGACCGGAGGAAAATCTCCGACTATGAGCTTAGCGCTGCGAATGGTAGCAGCATCAAGACATACGGGAACATTAATTTGACGCTTGACCTTGGCCTCAGGCGGCAATTTGTATGGTCATTCGTCGTGGCTGACGTCACTACCGCAATCATCGGCTCGGACTTTCTGTCCTACTATCACCTTTTACCAGATTGCAGAGTCAAGAAATTGGTTGATGGCCTTACCAACTTGTCGTCGCCCGCCACCTCCATACCTTCAGATCAACCAAGTGTCAAAGCCGTGGCTTCGTCAAATTCTGCTTTTGCACAGGTACTAGCGGAATTCCCTGAAATTACTCGCCCGCCTGGCCTGCCAAGGGTGATTAAGCACGATACGGTGCATTACATTAAAACTACAGATGGGCCTCCGATTTCGTGCCGTCCTCGCCGTCTTGCTCCTCAAAAACTGGTCTCGGCCAAAAAAGAGTTCGAGGACATGGTACAATCTGGTACCGCACGCCCATCCAAAAGTGCCTGGTCGTCTCCGCTACACATGGCCATAAAAAAAGACGACACCTGGCGCCCGTGTGGTGATTACCGCGCGCTAAATGCGAGAACTGTACCGGACAGGTACCCTGTACGGCACATCAACGATTTCGCGCACAATCTCACAGGCTCCAAAATTTTTAGCACTGTAGACTTAGTTAAGGCCTACCATCAAATACCCGTGGCTCACGAGGATGTTTCGAAGACCGCCATCGTTACCCCGTTTGGCCTCTTTGAATTTCCGTTTATGACCTTCGGGCTCCGAAACGCTGGTCAAACCTTTCAGCGTTTTATCGATGAGGTCACACGGGGTCTCGACTTTTGTTTTCCCTACGTGGATGACATCCTCGTTCACTCGTCTGACGAGGCCCTCCACCGGGAACACCTCCGGATCCTCTTCGGTCGCCTACGGGATTATGGCGTGGTGGTAAACCCTTCCAAGTGCATTCTTGGTGTACGTGAGACAAAATTTTTGGGTTACCACATCAGCCCAGAAGGTACACGACCTCCAGCGGACCGGATCCAAGCCTTACTAGATTTCCCCCCCCCAAAAACAGTACAAGGCATGCGTCGATTTCTTGGAATGCTGAACTACTATCGACGTTTTATCCCGCGTGCCGCGCAGTATCAGGCCCCATTGATAGATGCATTGGCTTCAACCAACAGCAAAGGTGCTAAACCATTCCCGTGGACGCAGGAACTGCTCGAAAAGTTTGAAGCTTGCAAAAGAAGCCTATCCAGCGCAACACTGCTACAGCATCCGGCCTGTAACGCCACTTTAGCACTTTTTACTGACGCTTCCAACGTCCATATCGGATCCTGCTTGCAACAGAAAATGGATGACGACTGGTTCCCTCTGGCCTTTTTTAGCAGGAAATTAACCACAAAGCAAAATCAGTGGCCAGCTTATTACCGTGAGCTTCTGGCGGTGTACGAAAGCGTGCAACACTTTCGGCACATCCTGGAGGTCCAACACGTGACCATTTTCACGGATCACAAGCCACTGTTGTACGCATTCGTACAGCGCCGGGAAAGGCTACCACCTGCACAACTGAACCAGCTGTCGTTTATTAGCCAGTTTACTACCGATATTAGGTACATAAAGGGGGAGGACAACGTCGTGGCTGACACGATGTCACGTATCGAGGCTATCAGCCTGGAGCAGGACTACGAGGCTCTTGCCAAATCTCAACAAGCGGATCAGGAATTATCTGACTTGCGACAACAGGGTTCCGGCCTGCAATTGACAGATGTCATCATGCCGGGCACGAGTATCTCTGTCACCTGCGATATTTCTACTGGCAAACCTCGTCCTTACCTCACACTCCCATTTCGTCGTTCTGCCTTTGACCGATGTCACAACCTTAGTCATCCTGGTATACGGGCAACCGTTCGCTTGGTGACTGAGCGTTACGTGTGGCCAAAGGTCAACGCAGACTGCCGCCAGTGGGCTCGTTCGTGCCTACATTGTCAGCGAAACAAGGTGACCCGGCACATCGCAGCGCCCCTTAGCCACTTCAGTACTCCAACAGGTAGATTTCAACACGTCCACATTGACATCATAGGCCCTCTACCACACTCCAACGGGTACAATTACTGTCTCACTGCGATTGACAGGTTCACGCGGTGGCCAGAAGTATGGCCTATGACGTCAATAACCGCAGAAGAGGTCGCAGACACGTTTGTGATGGGTTGGATTTCGCGATTTGGCGTCCCTAACCTTTTAACTACAGACCAAGGTCGTCAATTTGAATCTGCGCTATTCCAAAGGTTGATGAATGTTTGCGCCACCAAGCGAACGAGGACTACCCCTTATCACCCATGCGCAAACGGCATGATAGAACGCGTACACCGCCAGCTCAAGGCAGCTCTCATGTGCCATGGTGATTCATGGGTCCGATCGCTACCGGTCGTCCTCCTCGGCATGCGTTCAGCCTTTAAGGATGATTTAAAGGCCACGAGTGCTGAGCTAGTATATGGAGAAGCGCTTAGGCTGCCTGGGGAACTACTTGTCCCCAGCTCAGATCAGGATACCATAGACGATCCTTCCGATTTTGTGGCACAACTGCGTCACAAAATGTCTGCTATTCGTCCATCTCCGGCGTCCCGTCATTGCCAACCCGCATCCTTCATCTTTAAAGAACTTTCGACATCGACTCACGTTTTTCTACGGGACGATACTGTCAGACGTCCTTTACAACCTCCCTACACGGGCCCGTACAGAGTAGTGAATCGTGCCGACGACGGAAAAACTATGACTTTGGAGGTCAAAGGCCGACAAGTGGTTGTAAGTGTTGACCGTGTCAAACCGGCATTTATGGACCACACTTCTGGTACTGTACTGAATGAGCCTGTACAGCCCGTCTCTTCTCAACCGCTCCCGATTTCGACCCAGGTACCTATCACCCCCGCGTCACTATCGTCTGTTCCTCCCCTACCACCTTCTATTCCCGTTACTGCGCCTGGTCTTTCTTCAGCACCCACCGTCACCAGAACTGGTAGAAGGGTCAAATTCAGAGACATTTTGGACCTCTGATCCTCTGATCCTATTTTATGTAATATGTATCTTAAGTGTACCAAACTGTAATTATGTGGTATGGGGTTATTTTCTCCGTAGGGGGGTGGTGTGGCGTTCTATGAACGCACGTTTACGATTAGTTAAGTTTATTGCATAATCTGTGGGTCGCGTGCACATCACATCACTAGTGGAGTCGACCGATTCGGTGTGCATGCGCCCCCATCACTAATTGTGACTGAGATTGGCAAAACAAAAGAGAACTACTTTTCTCTATTATTATTATAATATCATTACCGGCAACGGCATTCCATTACGTATCACTAGACCGTAGGAGCCTGCCTCATAACTGTAAATACCTAAGTACTCAATTATAACAAACGTTCAACCACTTGAATACATTTGTGAATCACTACGGATGTCGTTTCACTTTCGTCGTCACCTCCTCATAAGTGCTTTACAAAAGGGATCTCTGATCCCAAATACCTATTGTAAAACAATTTGTATTTAATGTATATAACTTCAACTTCAACTCTTATTTAATGGCCTCTTTTGTGGAGTGGGGTCACCACAATTTCGCCAATGCAACGTATTGGGATAAACCATCAAACGAAGGAGATTGTCCGGATAATGTATATAAAATGGCAGCATCATTTTATCAAAACTGTATTAGCAAACGTCATGTGTATTCGTTGACAGTTGACTGCTGACAACTGTCAACCAACACAGTATATAAGTTGCGGTTGCATTGCAATCGCCCTCTTTCGGTGCTCGAACCTCGAAGCGAAAACAAGGAAGTGTAAACGAATTGTGTGAAAAATAGTTCAGGAGGTGATTTCTTGGCTGAAATGCTAACACTATGTACCTAAAATGAATGTAGAGTAGAGATAATTATAATGGTTCTGCCTAAGATCATTGGTTCCGCCGATCCGACTAGGATTACCATCCGATTTTCGGACGGATTTTGTCCGGATTTATCCGTATTTTAGACGTTTGTCCGGCTTTGTCCGTCAGTTAGTTATTATAGTTAGTTTCCGTTAGTACCTACTACCTACATCATTATGAACAGGTTTTACCTACTACGAGAACAACCCCGAAATCGTGAAAAAAATATCAGCTGCTCTAACCATTGTCGAGTGTGAATATAATTACCTAGGTATGATGGCCACCACACACCACACATCACACCACCCGCAGTAACAGTTGTTCATATGATGGGTATTATGGACCCTGCTTACCTCTGCTTAGTACATCTATTCTCTCCTCGGCCTATTTTTCATACCTAATCCCGCGGTACTGTAGGTACCTACATGAGTCGGCACTCGGAGCTGTTACACCCTCGCTCCGCTCCTCATCTGTGCTAGCAACCCTGCCTCGGGGCGGAGAGCATTTCCACAACTGGTGGATCTCTCAATTCCTTGTGGCTTCGCTGAAAGATAGGTGACACCTCTTCACTGTAACCGCAACGAAGGATAATACGAAAGTAAAAATAACAATAATACCTATATAACAAAATACTTGTAATGAATGCTGCTCATAACACTTCATACGAGTAAATACACGAACGTAACATAGGTAAGTAGGTAGGTACAATACATTCTAAATCATTTTTGGCAAGTAAGAATACAAAGTAAGTAGGTACTACCTTAAAAAAATTAACTTAGTTAGGTACCTATACTATAGGTGCCAACTTATGTGTCAGTACGACTCCGCGTGTTGCCGTCAGCCACCACACCAACTCTACATTAGTAGATAGTTGCCTAGAACCGTACCTACAGCATTGGCTATCACTTGGCATACAATTAAATAAGTTTGGCGTGCGAGGTATCGTCGTCCCCGATAATGTTAATTCAGTAAAGTGCACTGCAGAGGAAGTGGTCGTCAGATCAGAACCGGGCTCCGCCGCGGTACTCGGCTCCCAGGTCGATGAGGTCGAACTCGTACTCGACGCGGTCGGTGCAGGGGCCCGCGCGTCCGGTCGCGTGCGCGCACGGGGCTTGCTTCACGAACAGGTTGCGGCCGCCGGCGGGCGCGGCTGGGGCGCCGCCGGCGGGCGCGGCCGGGGCGCCTCCGGCTGGCCGCACCGCGCAGCCGACCAGCACCAGCAGTAGCACGAGACGCAGCATCGTGTCAGCTCGGAGTATGTAGTCGGGCGCGCCTCGCACGGAACTGCCCTCGCCGCCGGCCCACACTCCTCATATATACAGGAGTCCACTGGCCCTGCGCCGCCCGCCGCCGCCGCCGTGCGCTCCGCCCTCCGCGCCGTACACTCGCCTGCACTTTATTTTGATTTACTGCATTCGAAGTCTGATGAAACTGCGTACAGTTGCAGATTAAATAATAGTCAGTACCTACGAATACAAGTAAGTACCTACACGTGCACGTAGATGATTGTAGGTCGATTCTTCATTTCTAGATTTGTAAAACTTAGAAGAACTACACAGATCAATGTTAACTAAATTTCCTCTAAACACTATCCTTATTGAAATGAAAAGAAACGCAGATAATTTGAGTCCTGTCAGATTGGTTTGGTTTGGTTTAGTGAGTAGGCTACGTAGGTAGGTAGGTACCTACATGATCGATGCCACGGTTCCAATCAGGCGTTTGTCCAGAGTAGGAGCTACGACGAGACCAACACAACAATTTACAAATAATATACAAATTATCAAGTCTTCAGTTCTACTTCTATTTTCGGAGAATTTCTAACGTAATTTGTGAACTAACAACAATTGAGTCTGATAGATCTCGTAAGAATAATAAGAGCTAGATAAGTCGGGATGTGCGATCCATGACGTCAGGCGACCGTATTTTCCGCTGAGTGTCTTTCAAAGTTTGGAATTTCCTTGGAGTGATGGTGACATCTGATTAATCATTTTTCTTGAAGGACTTTGGTAAGTACAATGTACATGTAGCAACCAGTTTACGGCTGCCAAAAGCCCGCTTGAAACCGCAACACAAAACAAATACATAAATTGTTAGGTACGACTGACAGCTAATTCTCAGACGAGTCAATCTTACAGATACGAGTCATTTAAAGTTTCTAGGAAAGAATCTAATCGACACGATATGTACAATAAAAGCTGTCGCCAAACATTATAAGATCTCTATATCCTTGTAGGCATCTAGGCACATCATACCTTTTTACGTATCTAGTAAATAAAAAGTCCTATCGCGTCCTAGGCTTCGTTTTTCCATTATTTATTTTTGTGTAAATAGCTATTGGTTTTCCAATAAATAAATAAATAAACATGAGTTGTCCAAAAGTAAAAAAAAAACTAAAATGTTTGTTTCACAACAACATTTAGCGTTGAATATTCCACTAGACAACTCCAACAAAAATCGTTTTAATCAAGATGAATAGCTTCAGTGATGCCTGAACAATATCTACCTGACAATATTGTCAGAGCATGCGTCTATGGAACGAACAACAACGTGTGCCGCTTTCATTTCCTCAGCTTTCGACAGTTTAATGATCGGCTTTAGTTCGCCTCTATTATTAGGGTCATTTCTTACCGAAACATTAGTCTCGGAGTGGAGCTGCTATTATGTGGAGAGCGGTAAAACCCGAGACCTACATACAGAGCGCCAGGACGACCGTCACGTAAGCATCTATTGTCGGTTTCCTGACAAACTCGGAGATTGCGAAAGGCAAAGCGCCGTCTCTACATATCAGTACTACTAACGACTGAACAGTTTTGTGCGGCAGTGTACCAGCTGGTAGAGACTGCTCCGTATTCTGTGGTCCGCGGCGGCGCTGGGAAACCCCACGAGAAGTACCATGCGGGTGGTTCAGCAGATAACATCACCGCTACTATCGATGCGAACGTTCGATGCGACCCTGCGACTGGCGTTCCACATTTTCTCGAATACACTGGCTGTAATACACCGGAAATATCTCTAGAAAATGATTTCCCAGCAGCGCAGCGGAGCGATGCTCAACACTAGCGGCAAAATGTGTGTGGCCATAAATGAATAAGTGTAATCTTTTCACATAGTGGGAGTGTCTGATTACACTGATAACTTTTCAAATTAGGGAAGTACCTAAGTAGGTATTCATATGTACATAAGCATATAGCTTCAGCAGTAATAATATTAAATATTACTCACTTAAATTATCTACCCAGAGAGTATCTGCTTACACGTTCCCCAAGCCCCACATTCTATGTCTGTACCCACGTGGGTACAGACATAGCCATATTACCCCATAGAAATAAGGTCGGATAGGACACCTCGAGAGCGAACTGATAGAATCAGGCTTCAATCAAGGATCCTTGATCGAAGGAATCAGGGCAAAAAACTTCAGGCTTTTGATGGGGCTAGCTGAACTCGCTGTACGAGGTCCGGAGAAACCTGTTGGAGCCTCTGCTCTGCAGAATACTGCTGCTGATCATGATATTTGTCTTCTCAGTTTCCAGACTTGACAGCTCTAAACGGTAAAAACTGCTGTCTCACATTTTATGGATCCCTAATTTTAATGGACAGATATTTGAGTGCAGGTGATGTGGCGTTCTGTAGTTGATGATGATGATGATGAGGGATATTTTGAATCTAACCTTCACCTCCTTGTTAGACGGTTGACCGTGGTAGAATCCAGCGTTTTACATAACAACGCACGTGTAACGTTGTAGTACCTAGTATGGAGTGGAAACCCCAGGCATCGACTGCAATATTCATCAAGAGAGGCGACACTGCCAACACCTTTACTACTCCTTACTAACTGCTGAATGATCTGTAGCAGCTCCTATACTAACTGCTGGGTGAACTGTAGCAGCTCCCATACTGGCTGCTGACTGAGCTGTGTCATTGTTGCGAGCGAGCCATGATGTAAGGCGTGTAACACATGGAGGCACGTGGTTCCGCGAACACAGAGCCATTCCTTTCGTTGGAAGTTTACGAGCGGGTTTCCCTGACAGCTGCCGACGTTAATCAATTGCTATTGCGTTGCATTCTTTTGTCATAATACAAGTTTGTAAACAGTTTCATCAAAGTTCCATTAATCAATTGGAAAACTATGTCCAAAGTCCCGTGCGGCGGAGTTAGGAATGTACGCATCTTCACTCCAGCCAGCCCCTGCAATCGCACGGAGGACTCGGAGGACTGACAATATTACCGATTTTTTTACCGACCTCGGATTGTACCTATTCGGGGCGTTATACTTTGGTTTGGATCCTGATGGTAAGCGACGCTGTTACCGAGGATGGCGCACGTCGATCTAAAAGAAATTATTCACTCAGGACGTAGGTATTATGACTGTGGAACCAAACAGTTGGATATGAATTTTTGGAGTTTGCACGACTTACGGGTAGTAAGGTGCCTCTTTCTACTTGTCCTGCAGTACAAGGGGGGTGGAGTAAGGTTGCTTATTATTCCACCCTCTCCCTTTTCCCCTTTTGCTTCAGCTGAGGCACACACTCACTGAAATGTATCTGGTAACAAGTGGACATACACGACGTATACACTTGATACGAGAGGTTGGCTCTAGAATAATAATCCGAAAAAAAATTGCCGTACAAATTTAGTTCCGGGTCAAACCCTAACTTTCCTGGGCTAGTAGTTTCGTGACATGACGTTCGAGACTTAGCGGGCGGTTAGACAAGACCTACTTTCTGTTAGCGTTAACGCCTGCGGAAAGATGAAATTGTATGAAAATTATATTAGCTTGAGATAATTATCTCTCAAGCTAATGTCATTGTCAATGTCATTTTCTTACAATTTCATCTTTCCGCAGGCGTTAACGCTAACAGAAAGTGGGTCTTGTCATAGATAAACTAGGTCTTGTCTAACCGCCCTGTTGTTGAACTAGTTTGTCATCACTACACAACTGACACTTTTTACAGACAACATGTAGATTATGAAAGTAAAATGCATTGAAAAATGCATAATCCATAGTAAATATCAGCTATTGTGTTTCAGCGGTGTCCTACATTCCCGATAGCCCAGTCTCTGCCAGCAAGTGATCACGTGACGTGGGCGCGGCTGTGGCGGCGGAGCACAGATAACATAACCTGGTGGTATCGTCATTGCTGTGAAGTAATGCGCGACATCAATACATACATTACAACAACAGACAAATACACACATACAGATACGCAGGAACCCACCTAACAGGAAAATTAAAAGGTTGTTTCAAAGCCATAAAAAATATTTTGCTATAATTTTAGGAGTTTACCTCAAGCCTCAAGCCCGCGTTAAACATGCCTCAAGCCCGCGTTAAACAAGCCTCAAGCCCGCGTTAAACAAGACGATAGAGTGCTTACTAAACTTTTATCTATGCTAAAGTTCACACTAATACCTATGTCTGTCTGTCGCTCTCCGAGTCTGGGTGTTACATGTATATAATGTAACCGCCAGAACCGATGTTGAAGACATGTGGCTCAGACTCTAAGTGCATCTCGTCACGAGGACAGAGGATCGGCACTGTCATGGAGGAAAACGCGGGAAAACTGGAAACTCACAGGTGAATCTGCGGCTGCAGCTAGCGGTAGTACTTTACACAGGGCTACACGGAAAGGTGGTAGGTACTACTGAAAAGAGGTCGTTCTATACGTACTGACTAGACTAAAATATTAAATTTACTATTTAAATTACTTGATTTTTATATTTTAATGACATTTTATTTCTGATGACATAACTATTTATTTTGATGTATTGATTTTTATTTGTGACTTAATTGTGTGTGAAATGTGACCTGAATGTTATAAATTGTCTACTGTTTTGCTGTGTATGGGCAAAGATTATTATACATGGGTTATAAGTACCTGAAATAAATGAATTTATTATTATTATTATTTATTATATACTCATAATATAAACTGTTATTCATATTGATGTTGATATAGTGCGAACTGCCAGACTGTGGAATGCTTTGCCTGAAAGGGAATCCCTAACAGTTGCAATCTGGTGTGTTCAAGTCAAGAATCGCTTTTTTCTAGGCAAGCGTGCTCCATCGTAGACCGCATCATCACTTAGCACCAGGCGAGGTGATCGTCAAACGCAAACATAATAAAAATAACGATATCTGAATTGATTCAGGGTACAACGACCTTCTTTCGGCGTAGTACCACTGTTCTGTGCAGCTGTATACCTATCTGCTTTTTATCTTTATTGTCCGTTTGTTTATACAGGTTTATACTCACCAAGTAGGTAGGTAGTTACCGAATGCCGAAGTTCATGCGATGACTCAGTGGACTTGGGGATTATCGACGAACGTCTCACTTCACCGAAAAGTAGAGTCATCTCTAAAAACCCGATATTACTGTTTGTTTGTTTATTTGTAAGACGCGAGGGTTTCTGCACGAGACTGCAGGTGCAGTGTGCGCACGAGTACCTAGTAGTACCCACTACCTAGTACCTACACATGGGGTAAGGAAAATCCGGGAAAGCTTCTGCTCTGCACTCTTTAGGTAAATCTTGTTCGAAGAGCGGCCAAGACAAACATTCGATGTGTTTGTGACGATCCTATGAAGTCGAGGAAGGTATTATTATAATTAATTTGGTGTTATTATTTGAATGGCAGCGGCTTGTTTTTTGTGTGGGGTTTTCCTAATGATCTCTGTCTGGGTTCCTCGAATCATCACGTGCTTTTGGACGTTAGCATTAAGTATATTTGACCGTCGTCGCCGCTGACTCCTCTGTAGGTACTCTGACAAGCAAAATAACTATCATAAAAGCAAATTGTACGCTCGCGATAAGCAAGCTGGAATGCGCTCCCAGCCTCCGTGTTCTCTATAAGGTACAGCCTGGGTCTCTTCAAGACAAGAGGGAATAGGCACTCACGGGCAAGCGTGCATATCTTAGACTGCATCGTCGCGTACCATCAGGTGATTTGTGGTCAAACGCTAGCCCATTTCATCATAAAAAAAAGCGAAAACTAAAATAAACTTTCCCGCTTTTACTAAATCGCCGCCCGCCTCCCGTCTATGAAAATAATGCTTGCCTGGAAGAGATGACTTTTAGCAATAAGGCCGCCACTTGTGGCACTCAGAAGAGCGAAAGGTAGGTTAGGTACCTATTTTTATCTTAGTAAAATAATGTGCGTTAGCGTAAGACCCGATAGACATTTAAAACATGAAATAGAGGTTTTCTGTGAGTGGTGGGTATACTATAGGGTTACCATCCGTCCGGATTGCACTGTCAACCTCGGTCGGACGAGCCACAGACCTACTACTACTACTTCCGTGAATACAACATAGTATGTATACGATGAGCATCTCAAGTCGCGTTGATGCTGCAGCGCCAAATATAGAGTATCAATCAAATTTGCAAGAATTTACTTCCACGCTGTTATAATTACCTATATACCATGGTAAGTTGTTCACTACAGTTGGAAAATATAAATAACAAGTAAACAATGCGGGGCAAGGTATACAATATGTGTACATTTTTTATATTAAATTTATTGTATTTTTATTTTTAAACTAACGTTGTACTGTAATAAATGCGGTGAGGTCAAAGTCCGGTCAGTGAAACCATGTGAAACGGAGCAGGCTGCCCCCGGGACAATACTGAAACACCCGGATTAAAAGATTAGCCTATCAATATTTTTATCATGCACAAGTTGCACAATATTGATGTAAGTAAATAGGATGCACAAAGATACGTTTATTTGTCCAAACATGTGAGCAGGTGAAGTTCTTAAATTATTTATCGATCAACATGTTTTACCCAAAGGTTATTCGTCAAAGGTTTTACCCAAAGGTTATTCGTCAAAGGTTTTACCCAAAGGTTATTCGTCAAAGGTTTTACCCAAAGGTTATTCGTCAAAGGTTTTACCCAAAGGTTATTCGTCAAAGGTTTTACCCAAAGGTTATTCGTCAAAGGTTTTACCCAAAGGTTATTCGTCAAAGGTTTCACCCAAAGGTTATTCGTCAAAGGTTTTACCACAAAGGATGTACAAATTTGAGAGGGTAGTTGGTTGCTACTAAACCCTATTACATTTGCATAAGCAATTATTTTACACAATTCTGATATACTTATTATAATAATACATACAAGATAATCACAAATAATTATTACATAATTATAAACCATATTCTCTTTGCATTTTATTCTCAATAGATTTTGCCACAGAAAAGAGATGTACCTAAATTTGATATGTCTGACGTTTCGTTTATATGAGTGGGTGCATGCAACTCTGTGTGCAACTCTGTGCAACTCACTGGCTACAACCATAGACAAAAGAAATACAAAAGCAATAATTTATCCTTGCTACACAGATCTGTATATCTGTGCCTTGCTACAACGAATTTCTCACAAAAATGCCTTGATGCCAAAAATATTTTTTTTTTTTCTGTTGGGTTTGCCAACGAGTTCTTACGCTGCTATGTATGTCTTCTGTGGCTATGGTCTATTTTATTGTGTCACTTTTTAGAATAAAACTTGATCCACCTTTTTGACCACTCGGGTAAAAATAGAAAAGTAAACGTCTGGAATTGCGATGGGAAATTTTTAATTCGTCAGCCACGACTCCGTGGCGCAACGGTAGCGCGTCTGACTCCAGATCAGAAGGTTGCGTGTTCAAATCACGTCGGGGTCATTTGTTCGGATTTTTGGTGATGGTCATGTTAATATTTATTTTTAATTCAAGTCGTCCCAATGAAAGTGGGTAGTCCCATTTCCGTTCACAAACCCCGCTCCTCAGCTATCTGCCGGCCAATACTGGTGTTTTTATTTTAAATGTTTATTACTTAGAGGTCAGACATAGCTCCGTCTATTAGGAACCGTTAGTATACTTAGCTTAAGATTAGTATACATCCTGTCAATAAAATAAAACCAAATCGGTTAGCCAAACTACCAAACAAACTACTGAACAAATGTTGATGAGTTTCAAACTCATCAACATATGTTCAGTTATTAGCTGGAAAATTCGGTTACTTCGATTACAATATGGTTGGCTATGATCGACATTGCGTATTTTATTATATGAAATATTGTGAAGTCGGTTTCTTAATTGATAGTTGTTTATCAAAGTATTATGTAAGTATTGAACATTTTACGAAGTGCTCAAACATGTACATAATTATGTATAACTACAACGAACACGCACACTCTTACAAGTTTTGTAAGTAGGCACTAGCAAGAATAATAATAGTTCTTGTGTATTAATCTTTGGTATAATATAGACACCAATGGTAGTACATTTATATTTCAACCTTCGATCTATTTTTGATCGAATATTCAACATTTAAAAAAAACCCATCGGTTGGCAAAAATAAAAATTCAGCGTAATAAAGAATCGGGTAGCAAAAGTTGGAGATGCCGGGGATCGAACCCGGGGCCTTTCACATGCAAAGCGAACGCTCTACCACTGAGCTACATCCCCTGACAGTATCATGTTCGAAAATAGCAATCTAGGGCATTAGTCACGATTTGAAGTACAGATTAAACAACAGGTAGTATACAAAGTGTTTGAAACCAAATATTAATCTATTACTGATTCTGTGCCTCTAGTTTGGCCTTGATTGTTAGAAACGTAGTTTTGAATAACAAGAAAACAATAACATATTTCAAATAATTTTATTCAATAGGTAGTATAAAACAAGCCCGACACCACAAAATTATTTTTGTATAAATTGGTCCTCAGTTTCATAAATTCAGTCATAATAAAAATTTGATAACAAAACCAAAACCTTGCAACATACACTTCAGCTTATCTTATTACCCGCCAAGCTTGGGCCCGTACCGTGAGATCAATATAGGTGACTGTGACAAATTACGTGAACGTGAACTTTAACGCACCGACATACGGTTCGCGGTCGCGCAACTTGTAGCAGTCACATAAATAGAATCGCATTCTGATCACGATTTCAAAATTGTTTTCGCCCGCTAACGCCATGGTCTATTTGATCCTATCTAAAACGGCTTTGTCGCATATCATCATCATCAAGATGACTTTGTGCTTGTGGTAATATTATTTTGAGGGTTTTTATTTAACTAATTGAATTGCAAAAAATATTTTTAGCAATTAACTGGTTTAATTTTTAAAACACAAGTCTGGCTATACACCTAGTCTGTGTATGTTTATTTATTGTTATCGGTGTCAATTCAGAATTTTTCTATAAGTATAAAGCAATTTTTGTGGCATAAATTGTTTTATTTTATTTTAATTCAACAAAATGTTATTAGGTTAAGATTATTTACAGTTTTTTAAATCTAATTGTAGTATTTTTAGAATCTGATAAATTAATTTCGCTAAATTACATAACACTTGTTTTGGTTAATTTTGCGATTGTTCCGCGCCAGATAAAGATAAAGAGGACAGAGTGTAGGTACATAACGTAGGTACGAATGAGAAATAACAAAGCTCTCGTCGTGAGGAGGTCAGGGTTCGTCTGGGACGGGATGACGCGGGACCGCGTCCCGCTCTACATCCCGTACGTCCCGTATTACATTTCTAGCTAATCCCCTACAAATATAATTTGATAAAATATATAAATCCGCGTTATATCTCCCAATCGTTTAGTTTCGGTAGATGACAACAGAATACCCATGTTAGTTCCAAATGGACCCCTGACGTGGTGTAGGTATAGCCGACAGCAGAGCGCGAGACTGGAAACTAGCTGCTGGCGGCGCGGCGCTACTCCGCGTCCATGATGAACTCTGCCATCATGATCTCCATGGAGGGCGCCACGCCCGCCGCCTGGCAGCCGCGCTTGAAGCACTCGGCCACGCGCAGGATGCGCCAGCAGTGCTCCTGCTCCGCGTCGAACTGCAGCTCGCACGCCTGGATCAGCGACACCATCGTCCGGGACAGCAGCTCGCCTGCAGGCAGACCCGCCAGTGAAACAATTACTTCTTATACAGTCGACACTGATTGTATCCTGTAGATATAAGTTTTTGTAATGGTGTCGAATAAAATTTATTTTCTTTCTTTTCTTTCTTTCTTACAGTACTACTCTACAGGTAGGTACTTCGAGTCTTGTTAACCTCCGTCGCAAAAAGAGGGGTTCTATAAGTTTAACGTGTATATCTGTGGCATCGTAGCTCCCAGACGGCTGAACCGATTTTGATTAAGTTTTTTGATTAGTTTTTTTGTTTCTTAGCTATACCACAAGAAAATTTGTTCAGCCGTTTGAAAATTATCAGTTTTTTTATCGGGGTAAAAAAAAAGACAAAGGTAGAAATTTATAACCTAAAAATTATTGTTGTGATTTATAAATGCACGATCATAGATAATTTGTGGTAAATTGAGCAGAAAATAAATTTTTACAGAAATTCTTGACACTTGCTGCGATTGAATTTCAGCGAACGCGAGAATCTGTATCGTAAAAAGAAAATGCCAAAGCAAAAGAAAATGTTATGCCTAAAATATCGAAATTGTGGCACACCCTCTGCTCGCACGTTGTTTACTTTTATTGTTTATTACACGGTCACATAATACCTAATCTGTTTAATTTCGCGCTTCCTCTGCTCGCTCATTCATCACATTTCTATTATGTCTTCTGTGACATTGTCAATAGCAATTTTAAAATGCTCTCGCATTTTCCGACTTTTCTAAAAGATTTAAAATTATGTTTCCATACGGCCATGAGGTCTATTGGAGTCTTATATTGTTGTGATTTGTTGCGAATAGAGCGCCCGCAGAGTGTAAGACGCTGAGCTAGCTCGGGCCGGGGTGATGCTGAGCTAGCTCGGGCCGGGGTGATGCTGAGCTAGCTCGGGCCGGGGTGATGCGTATGGTAGAGCAATGTCTAAACAATAAGTTACAGGCAGGTAAGGCGAGCGTATGAAAGTACATATGTGAGCATATATGACATTTAGCTGACGCCAGTAAGGAAGGTGTTACCGTTGGGGAAGGAGAGTATGAACTGGTGCGTGTTCTCGTGGTGCATGCGGCTGGAGTCCGTGAGCAGGTTGAAGTGCTGGCTCATGCAGAGGAGGGCGCAGCCCAGCTCGCGGTGCTCGAACTTGAAGTCCTCGCGCCAGAAGTGGAAGAACTCCTCCATCTGCTCCTGGCTCAGGTTGCTCTGGATACGAAGAGAACAAGGTCAGTGTTGGTGTATTATAACAGCCTAACTATGTGTAGAAGGAGTTCACAGAGAAACGATCTCACAGAGAGCTTACTTCAAGTCTTTAGGATTACGTTGTACAAAAAGAAACTCTTCGTTCTGTCCATCCATCTGTCTGTCTGTCTGTCCGTCCGTATGTCCATCCATCTGTCTGTCTGTCTGTCCGTCCGTATGTCCATCCATCTGTCTGTCTGACTGTCCGTCCGTATGTCCATCCATCTGTCTGTCTGTCTGTCCGTCCGTATGTCCATCCATCTGTCTGTCTGTCCGTCCGTATGTCCATCCATCTGTCTGTCTGTCTGTCCGTCCGTATGTCCATCCATCCTAATTATATAGAATCTTCTAACTTCTAACTTCGTTATTAAGATAAATGCATGAAAAGTTGCACAGTTACAGTTTTAGTATAAATCTCAATTTAAAAATTTATAAAAAATACAATTTTAAATGTTAGGGATGGTTCAGGTACATGTGAAATGGAGATGAACATTGTTTGTTCGCTGCACCCCCTCGTGTTCCCCTTGCGATGTATCCTACAAGGTTTCGTCGAGGAGCGAATTAAGGCGGTCTTACAGACAAAAAAGGCTTTTTTTAAGACAATATATGCAAGGTCTCAATAGAAAAGGACTAAGTATTTTCATAGACAAACACATGGTATTTCGAACCTCTTCCCTGCACTTGTCAAGCGCCTGGCCGAACCCCAGCGTGACGTCCTTCATGACGTTCACATCAGCCACCGCCGCCGACGTCAGGAGCAGGACCGTCCACACCAGCCTGGCCATGCTGCTGCCCCGGTACCGCGGCACTGCCCGCTGCCAGCTCCGCCGCGGCATATATCCTGCAACTAATGGCCGGACTGCTGGTCACATAATACCGGGTATTGCAGATAAACTGTAGGCGGTTTAGAAGGCCGATTGCTATTAAGTAATTTAGCTTGTTTGTTTTTTTTTGTAAAGCCAGGTAGGTAGGTAAGTTTGTTTGTCTGAATGTAATTGCCACGAATTCTGCAAAAGTAATGTGTGTTACACACGGTACAAGTAACCTGTTCAACCGAGAACAAGGACGCGTGTGCGAGAGCAGGATGCACGATACGTGCAGCCTTCTCTAGTTGCGCAAGTTAGATGCGCCGTGTACAACACTCGTAAGACACTTGCACGAAACCCTGATGCTTTAGTAGTTGCAACTCTCTTCGCAGAGTTTACGAATTTTTGAACAAGATAAAAGTAGGTGATACCGGGTTTACATGAAATAGGTATATTAATCGAAGTACACAAGCAAACCCAGGTGCAGCGTGTTTATACTGTAGGTAGGTACAATGTAACTGCATAGAAAAATTAATAATTTGTGGTTATAGTATCGTCCGGATAGATAGATAGGTAGGTACGGGTCTAATAGTGTATAATTTTTTTCTGAAAGATTGTGAGGCGTGGCGCGTCACTTGTTAGGTTCGACAAATGAAGGCATAATGCAGGTGATCAGATTCTGCAACGTAGGTACTCCATCTCATAGTTAGTAGGCAGCGGAATACAGACAGGTTATCTCTCGTCTTATAAACTCGCCTAAACTGTCACTGAATAGTCACGCAATCTTGTGAACTAGGTATTTGATCTACGATGCTCAAATTTGACTAAATTTCTAATGCGATCAGAATGCGATATAGGTACTATAGGTAGGTATTTTATGACAAGGATGAGTTATCGTAGTCTAAAAGGAGTTAGAATTTCATAAAAAGGTGTACGCGTAGGTACCTACTTACCTACAACGTCGCGACGTTGTAAGTAGGTACCTACTTACCTACAACGTCGTGGGTAAAAACTGATATTATAGGTTGGAAATGCAATTAACTGCTTTACTAAATAGCGGTCGTGCCGTGTGTGCATCGCAGTAAATCCTTCTAATGTTTACAAAACTGTAAGTACATTAGTGACATGTAGATTGTAGGTACATGGAGGCTGCATATTGCATCGATTCGTCGCTGTCTGGCGCTATATTTCTGCAGGCGCGGTTTATTTGCCCGCTCATTACAATTTTACTGATAAATAGACCCATACGATATGTAACTCCTTTTATTGTGTGGACTGAGACAAATTCATAACAATAAGAAATACAAAACGTTATTTGTAAACGAGTAGTTTTTAAAAGTTAAAATATTATCCGATATGATTATCACGATATGATTATCACGATATGATTATCACGATATGATTATCCAGGATTATTATGCTGGCGCTGTTCCCCCTCTCGCCACTTTGCCAATAAAAGTCCAGCTTCCAATTTCTCAAGGACGCGACTGACACTGCGCCACTGGCTTCCATGAGTCCAGAGCCTTCTTTTAATCAGCTCAGGACAGTCAGGGATTCCGAAGCTGTATTCTATAACCCCGTCTCATGAGTCAAGGTGTACCTTCCAGGGGAATGCTCCGTGAGCAGTGATCCTAGTGTCGGCACAGCGGCAGGGCAGCGGCAGGGTGTAATCAGAAGATCCCCGCTAATTGCGCGCGTGAGAGCGCACGCCTCTCCACCGCGCCGGCGCGGGCGCCGTGCTGCGAGCCGACCGGTAATTGTACCGCGAAATTGATCCGATTATCTTTTCAACTTGTGCCGGGTTCAGAGAAACAAAAGCACGCAGCGGTCTTAGTTTATATTATAAGTATCCCTTCCTTAGCACTCTTGGCATCGACAGGAAATGGAGTCTGCCGACATAACCTGGCCCTCCGGGAGTCAACATTCCAACTTTTATAACTTAGTCTACTTTTTGATCTGAAACATGCAGTTATTATTGTTAGATTGAGGTTACGAAGCGTGCATCGATGCGGTGAGTCGAGAGCCACCTACCCACAGATATCACTATGAGTCTATGATGCAGGAGCATCAACTCAACCAAAGACTATGGACCCAGGCTTGATAATCTGTGAACTAACTGCCCACGCGGACGATGTTGGAAATATAAGTCATTTTGGCCTATACAGTCATTTAGCAATTGAGTCATTGCGTTTACAGAATTTTTATGATCCAAACTTTATATGAGTAATAAATAACGCCTATTATTAGAATTATAGCGACGATATCAACCGTCAGATAAGCTTCAGGGTCTTTGAAAGGACACTTAATTCTCGGACCATCTCCTGCTGTATTGGGTGGCTGGACACGGAGATGTAGAGCATACTGTTGTGCCAGTCATCATACAAAACCAAATTATCAGGTCCACGGTATAATGTAAACGGGCAAAGCATCTCGGCAGACTAGTTCCAGTTAAATTTACGAGCGTGGAGCCAGCATTATAACTACACGAACGCTCACTGCACGGCTGCACGGTGCACGCTGCACGGTGGTGGCGCGGCGGTTAGATCGCGTGTGGATTGCGGCCGCGTGACGCCGGGGTGGGGTTCGATTCTCGCGAGGCTAGCTCGCTATCTTAATTTAACTGAGTGCGCAGAATCCTCTCGCCGGACGGAGTAAACGGGAATCCTGTGAAACTTGTAAGGTTTTGTTCGAGCCATGCCTTCCCCACCGATAATATAATCGAAGGGGAGATGCGTCGACACAGAATGTTCACACATTTTTGTTTTAGTCGTCGGCAAGTAAAGGTAACGCTAATTTTAGGTCCTTCGAGCCGAATTTAACTAGAAATATTCAAAACGTTTCCTTACCTATCTTTTAGAAAAGACATACTTACTTACTACGCTATAAATATAGATGTACGTGTAGATACCTCCATACAGGCTACCTCCATACCGGCGCGAGAACCTAATGAGATCAGACTGGTTTTAAATCTCGAGCCATCCGATCCCGCGCTCCTCCACGCCTCGGATTCAATGATGGTACAAAAGAAATATTCATTAAAAGCAAAGAGGCTTTTTATACTGTTTCTTGTAATTTGTAATTGCGTGTGGGATGCAAGGACGGCAGCCGTGCGCGGCTACGATATTATCACATTCCTGGGGTTTGCGCAGTAATCTAGCAGATTACCCCATACCTGTCCTCTTGAGCTCATTAACAGACAGATTATTTAAATTAATTGGGTATATCTTTCAGTTTAGAATGTAACATTGTTGATGCACTACATAGCGACTATAGCTGGCATGCCATCTCAATATACCTATAAGTAGATATGTGTGTGGAACAATAACGCATTACTTGCTAACTGTGGTGTGGTTTGGTACACTTCACTTCGCTACACAATACTCCATAATATAATGCACATTATGACCATACACATCTTATGTAGCATATTTAAAGTACCTAGGTATCACATAATGACCCTTGGGTATGATGACAATAAAGTGCAAACAAAGGTTAAAACGTTTTTTTTGTTGTTTTTTTTATATTTGATTTTGCTGAATGGTAACCATTACATCAAAATTGTTATGCAAAAATTGTATTATGGTTAATAATCATAGAAAAGTTAGTCTAAAAAAGACTGATCCAAACAAGTTTTAAAAATTATTAAATAAAAACTAGTAGAGCAAGGTAAGTAGTCACAATCTTGCACACAAATACCAACCGCGCGGGGTCGGTCTCGGAATTAGCATATACAGGGTTGTTGGGAACTAGCAGAACTAGCTAACAACAAACATCTTCCAGGAAGCTTTTCGGCTGTTCATTTGGCAATAAAAATAAGTTTGTTTATATAACGTTTACTAATTTTGAAACGTGGTCCCTCACTATGGGCCTCATAAGCAAGCTCAAAGTCGCACAACGAGCTATGGAGAGGGCTATGCTCGGGGTTTCTCTACGAGATCGAATCCGAAATGAGGAGATCCGTAGACGAACGAAAGTCACCGACATAGCCCACCGGATTAGTAAGTTGAAATGGCAGTGGGCAGGGCACATATCACGCAGAACAGATGGCCGATGGGGCCGAAAGGTTCTGGAATGGAGACCACGGCCTGGTAAGCGCAGCGTAGGACGTCCACCCACAAGATGGACAGACGACCTAAAAGAGACCGCAGGGAAACGCTGGATGCAGGCCGCTTCCAACCGGCCCTTTTGGAGATCGATGGGGGAGGCCTATGTCCAGCAGTGGACGTCCTATGGCTGAAATGATGACAAATTTTGAAGTTTTTTTTTGTATTAAGAATTATGTTGTTCCAGAGACAAGAAGCTCAGCTCTAAAGCTTCGGCTGGTGAGCCCGGAGAAAAACGCGGGCGTTCTTTTACATTTCAAACCGCGAAAAGTTATTGCCATAAAAGTTAGAGCCCTAATTTTTGTAGGGAAGAAGAAATTTAATAACTAATTAGGTAGGTATGAATCATGGAACTAAAGTTGTTAGTTAAGATGTAGACAAGCTGCCTGCGAAAGTTTGTTAGCTAGTTACCAATAACCCTGTATAATCATGACTAGCTGTGTCCCGCTGTTTCATCCGCGTGGAAATTCCCTCAGGAACCTTTTTTCGGGATAAAAGTATTCTATGTCATTTTCAGGCCCTCCAATTATCTATGCAAAATCCCGCCATTGCTCCGTGAAAGAGGAACAAACAAACACACTTTCCCTTATATAATATGAGTGAGATGATTCTACCTACTAGCAGATACAGATCGGGTAAAAGTTGCAAATGATGCGTTTTATTATTCTTGTTTCATCGAAATGAATCGTAAAGCGTAGGAAGCACATTAAAATGATGTTTCATGGCCGACGACGGCCGGCCGGTATACTAATTAACATTACATTCCAAAACAAAATAAAACTGATTATGCGCGATCGGCGTAATATTCATTAAAAGAGGTTTAAGTAATGCGGGCGATACAAATTATTTGTTCTTTTGGCGGGAAAACAGCGATCGCCATATTGATTTTATTACATCGCGCGCTCGACGTCTAATTCGATGAGGTTATGTATTGTGATAACTAGGGATGGGTCACTTCTACTGGAAACCATCAAAATATAACGCATCTTTAGAAATTATTCTAAATCACGATCGGCAGTAAGACGTAGGTAACAGGAAACATTTAAATCTTCGCAAAACTATTCTCGCGACATACCTATTTAGGAATTAATCAGTTTCGGAAGATCGACTGTTTATTTTTATTTTGGACAAGGTATTTTGATAATTTTTGTTATAATTTTTTTAAGAGTAGGTACCTATAATAGTTATGCGAATAGATTTAACTTCGCGTCTGGACGACTAAGAAGTTATTGTAAGACTGAATCGTACGTGATTTTTGTTTTATTTAGGAAAGAAAAGCAGGGGTAGGTCTGTGGGTGGTCCAGCAGCAGGATGCCAGCGACCGACTCCGTGAGTTATCATGGATGAGACTGCCTCCACGTCGTAAACAACCCTCGCGCCGACTCACCTGCTTCGAGCGTCTACTCCCGTCCCGGCGTTACTGGAGCATGCTCTGAATCAACCGATACATTTCGAACACATTGGTGGATCATGGTATAAACATATTGTATCAACTGCGCCCTACAGTTTCGACGAAGTTAATATACCACTAGCCACTACAAAGAATAAAATAATATTTATACACGTATTTTGAAGTCGGGTGGAAACAACAACATTTTTTTGTTGAAATATTAAAATCTAAGTTGATAATAAAATATAGTTCCCATCCGACTTCAAAATCCGTGTAAAAATATTTTGTTCTTTGTAGTGGCATATTAACTTAGAATGTTTATGTTTTGTGGTTTTTTGAAGTTAGTTTTTTTAAGATAATTTATACTTAGCCTAAAAGTAGCAAAAAAAGTGTTGTGCTATATTCTGGTTATTCTATTCTGTAAATCGTGTCTTTTGACATATAACTTGTTGTTATCGAATGGAATCGTGCCGGACAGGGACATCACTACGGTGCGTGGGTGGTCTCGTTTAGCAGACTGGTGACCATCAGCGGCCTCTTATCGCCGATATCGTAAACAACTGCCACTGTGACGTCACAGGCTACTTGCCAGTTACTGCGCCACGACCACGAGCCTCCCTGAACTCGCTGGAGACTCGTCAGTGCTGTACCTACTTGGTACCGGTATTGTACAATCACTATCTTTTCTATCCTAATGAATATAATCCATACAAATACCTATGTGTCAACTGGGAAGGACAAACACTCCAAAATCTGTTTTAAAATCCTTACAATGGATCAATTTATCTATTTTATTTACCTACGTAACCTCACGTTTACCTACGTAACCTCACGTTTACCTACGTAACCTCACGTTTACCTACGTAACCTCACGTTTACCTACGTAACCTCACGTTTACCTACGTAACCTCACGTTTACCTACGTAACCTCACGTTTACCTACAACAATATAAAAACGTAGTACGTATTAAATATTCAAATACTATTTAAAAAAAAACTGTACTAATGATTATACATGTTCACATAATATTCTATACAGGGTTACGCATATAGACTGGACTAAGCCGAAAGGAGGTCATAGTACTCTTCAATATGAACAACTTTTACTATGGGACTAACCTCGAAATTGCGAAAAAATATCAGCTGTTCCATAGAAAACGGTCATTGACACTCGACAAACTGTATGGAACAGCAGTTTGTTTCGCGAGTTCAGGGTAAGTAGTGCTTTTAAATGCAAGTGAGCTTGGCACACCACTAGAACTCAAGACCTCTTGTTGTCGCCAAATAATGCACGTCATGAGGCCGCTAAATAACCGCTGCCAGTTTCACCGGCGCGGGCGCGGGGTTGCCAGTAATTAGCAGTAACTATTAGCGAGCCATCGCCGCAGAATAATTAGTAGTCCAACGCTTTGATGTCGCCGACATAGTAAGGCAACTACAGCCCGCGCCAAACTTTATGACAGTTTTGACCCACGACAGGCTTCCCCCTACGCTTCGTTGGTACTTTTTGGTACGAGTTTTGGTGACATAGGAGCTTAGTGCAACTGCTCAGTGCAATAAATTCCATACAAATTAAAACAAATGTTTTTTATGGAATTCAATCAGATGTTCGTACTGGACCTCCCCCCCCCCCCTAGTGGAGCTGTTAGCTGATGATGTTACCAGGCGCGGGTCGAACCTGGACTCGATCAGTACAGGACCGAGGCAGATGGCATAGCAAGAGAGAGGCCCACAGGAACTAAATCTAATAGGTCTGTAGAGAGGCCTATACCCAGCAGTGGGATAAGGAAGGCTGTGGATGATGATGATGAAGTATAATATATATTTGATAGTTGTCGTTGTCTTGTCTTTGTTCATATTTCGCTGCGTCAGGTACAGAGAGGCGGTGAACTCTGCCGCGGAGTGTGTCGCGAGTAGACTCCGTGTGGGGCGGCAGGTCCCGTGGAGCGCTACTCCGTCTAAGTACAAGTGTTATGTGGAGGAGCCTGCTTCTCTTCGTTTCTTTACATTTCGCACATTGTCCGCACATTGCGCTGTTTAAGAATTTCGTAATAAATAAATCGATACATTGTTGAATTGATAAAAAGCTTTAATTAAATGGGGGTAGGTATATTATGCTGTGGCTTTTATACAACACTAGCTGTTTCCCGCGACTTCGTACGACTAGACTTACATAATATAAACTTTTAACCTTCATAATTATTTTCTTAATGGATCTATACAATACACTCCATCAGGAATCTACCTGCCAAATGAAACCTTCGTATGTCAGTGGCTAGCTTTCAACATTCTAAGCTTTCAACATTTCACGATGAGTCAGTCACTCAGTCAGTATCAGTAGGTATCAGTCATTTGATTGGTAGGTATTTCGATTCTATATACAGATAAATTACTGCAGCTATGTACGAACGTGACAATGTGAGCCAAGGCGTAGCTGAGGCCAGCATACGTGAGTCACAGGAGTAGTCACACTATTACATGTAAAAGCTTGTGAATGTGTGTGTATTTATGTCCCTACTCAACTCTTTAACATCTGAACAGATCTCGATGAAACTGCACATTACTTAGTAATAAATGTGATTGATGCAGGGCCGAGGATCGAACCGAGTGCCGTCAGATTGTAAAGCGCACATGCTACCGCTCGGCCGCCGTCGCTCTCACAAAGCTGAATAAAAGCCGTAAATTCTCATCACTTTCGCTAGGATTTTATAAATATATTCGGGACATGTCTCCACACACACACACGGTCACCGGACCCTCCACACACACGGTCACCGGACCCTCCACACACACGGTCACCACACACACACACGGTCACCGGACCCTCCACACACACGGTCACCACACACACACACGGTCACCGGACCCTCCACACACACGGTCACCACACACACACACACGGTCACCGGACCCTCCACACACACGGTCACCGGACCCTCCACACACACGGTCACCGGACCCTCAACTAAGCAAAGCTTGTGATATGGCTGCCAGAGACTGATATACATACATATATTATATAGTTTTAAATACAATTTAACAGCCAGATATAGAACAAACACAAATGTTCATCACATAAATGTTTGTCCTAGGTGGGAATCGAACCCACGCCCCCAAGCGCAGAAGTTAGGTTCAGTACCAACTGGACCAACGGGCTATCTACAGGGTTATTACAATGACAGAATTAAACAAATGTAGTACCGAGTGCGGGTGTTTGTCTCGTGCTGACAATGGGTCAGTATATCCCTCTGTGTAACAAGAGACATGTCGGTCGAGCTGACACCCGCCGCGGCGGCTCGTTACCTCGGCGGAGGATACCTCCGCGGCGGCAGGGACGTGACGGACGCACTCTGGGATGAGGAGCCTGTAGATACCTCTCGTGGAGCTCACTTCACTACATAAACAACATTAGGGAGAGGTGTCTTTTAGTTCAGCGCAACGTTGGCACCACACAAGTTTTTTTTTTGTTTAAATTAGAACGGCTGTCGAGGCGTTTTTGTGAGAACATTGTTGTAGCCAGTTGCACCCATATAAACGAAACAATCAATCGAAATTAGTTAGCACCTGTGATGCGGCCAAAGAACTTTGAGAACTTACCCAAAAAGGTTGATCTACATAAGAATGTTCAATCAAGGTTCTGTCATAATGCGTGGTAACAGATTTTCGTTCTATTTACTTCTCTTTTCTGTGCAGGCTCTTCATAAAATATGCTGGAAAATATATCCGTGGTCTAAAAGAACACAGGGTTACTGGTAATCTGTTAGCATCCTCTGAAGGGCAGCTTCAATAAAAAAACTTTAGTTCTATATAGTATAGGTGACTCACATGGGTTCACGAGTCAGTACGAAGTACCATGCGCCTGCGCAGTGCGCATACTGTCCCACGCATTGCTATAGTATTGTCATTCCGAGATTTTATTTCTGTAATAACTTATACAGATGGTACCGGTTTTTGTATTATTTATAAGTTACCTATTTTTGTATTTTTTTATTTCGGTGTATAATAAAGTTATATATTATTATTATTATTATTTTTGGTTACACTTTCGTGTTCTCTCCGCGTGCGGAGGTGATTTTGGCACGGGCCAAAGCCAAGTGCTTCTACAAAGTTAAGAATTTCCTAACAATTCTGCATGTGTTCAAGATTGCTGCTTTTTGAAGCTGTTTGTATGCAGGTGTGTGTATATCAAGTGTCTCAAGGCTCGTGATTAGGCTTTTGGGTATGACACCTGTAGTAGAAAGTATGATGGGGATGGTCCTTGTGCTATTTACTTGCCACTGTGTTTTGATTTCAATTGATAAGTCTGTGTATTTGGCTATTTTTTCGGTATATGTTGTCTGTAGGTTATGTGTGTTACAAATTGCGATGTCAATCAGGAAGGCTGTTTTTTTAATCTTGTCCAAAACGGTTATATCAGGTCTGTTGTAATGTATGGTCTTGTCGGTAATTATTGTTCTGTCCCAGTACAATTTGTAGTTACGATTTTCAAGAACAGATTCAGGTTTGTATTTATAGTAGGCTATTTTTTCCGTTACGAGTTTGTATTTATATGCGAGGTGTTGGTGAATAGATGCAGCTACCTGGTCGTGTCGATGCTTGTAATCAGTCTGTACTATGGCCTTGCATGCTCCAGTTATGTGCTGTATAGTCTCTGAACTGCTGCTGCATCTCCTGCAGGTGTCATTTGTATTAGGCCGCCGGATTATATATTTTTGATAATTCCTAGTGTCGATGACTTGATCTTGGATTGCCATCATGAATGCTTCGGTCTCAGGGAAGAGTTCACCACTCCGCAGCCACGCGTTCGACGCTTCTTTATCGACATGTGGTTGCTGCAGGTCGTGATAATGTCTACCGTGTAGAGACTTCCGCTCCCATGCGGCCATCTTTTCTTTGGGGTCAGTGATTCGTTCGTTTTTTTGTATGTTTCTATTGGATAAGTTTAAAGGGGTAAATCGTTTATCGGATAGAACTATTGAGTTGTGGAGTGATGAGTTATCTGCTTGTTCTAAAAAGAATTTCCTAAGGCTTGTTATTTGTTTGTTATGTAGATTAGTTATGTCTATTATGCCACGCCCTCCCTGTTCTCTCGGCAATGTAAGTCTTTGAACGCAAGATCGTGGGTGATGTTTCCGGTGTGTGGTCATGGATGTGTTAATAGTTCGTTGTAGTTTCATGAGATCCGTTTGAGACCAGTTTATAATTCCGAATGTGTATGTCAGAACCGGGATGGCATATGTATTTATGGCTTTCACTAGATTGCGTCCATTAAGTTGAGATTTAAGGATTGTGTTCAGTCTATGTCGGAATATTCGTTTAATGTCGGATTTTGTTTTATTTTGAGGAATTTGATGGTTTTGGTCAAATCCTAGATATTTATAAAAGCTATTTGATTCTATTGGATCTATTTGGTCGCCTGTATTAAGGGTGTAAGGCTGAGACGTTACTGAGTGTTCTTGTATGGAGTACGTTTTGCATTTGTCGATACCAAACTGCATTTTTATGTCATTTGAGAATGTTTGTGTCACATCTGCTAAATGATGTAATGATTGAACATTATTGCTGTAGAGTTTGATGTCATCCATATACATGAGATGGCTGAGAATGTGACTGTTGTTGTTGTGGCGCATATCAAGGCCAGAACCTGATTTATTAAGCATGCTAGATAGGGGGTTTAGGGCTAAACAGAACCAAAGAGGACTAAAAGCATCTCCTTGGAATATTCCTCGTCTGATATTGATTACATCTGTTACTATTGATTCGTTGCCATTTTTAACTGTTAGTCTTGTTGTCCAGTGTTTCATTGCGTTTTCTAAAAATGTAATCAAGAGTGGGTGAATTTTGTAGTGATGTAGTATTTGAATGAGCCAACTGTGAGGAACTGAATCGAATGCTTTGCGGTAATCTATGTACATTGTCATTAGGTCTTGCTTATTTTTCAGTGCCTGTTGCATTGCTACTGCATCTATTATCAGCTGTTCTTTGCAGCCTTGACTGTTTTTTCGGCATCCTTTCTGCTCTTCCGCCAAAATATTGTTATTTGTGATGTGTTTATTTATGAGTTGGGTTAAACAAGCTGTCATTATTTTGTAAATGGTTTGCAGGCAAGTTATAGGTCTGTAATTAGCTGGGTTGTGTCTGTCCTGATTTTTGGGTAACATGTAAGTTATTCCTTGTGTTATGTAAGAGGGCATAGTTTCTGGTGATTCAATGAACTGATTTATATGATTATGGAGCAAAGGATGGGCACAGGTGAATTTTTTATACCAATAATTTTGTATGTTGTCGGTTCCTGGTGATTTCCAATTATGTGTTTTGTTGATGACTTCTTTGAATATGTTTACTGGGATCAATTCGTACTGCATTTCCGAGTAGTTATTGCTTTGCAGGTCAGTTGTTATCCATTCGGCGTTTTGATTGTGGTGTACCTCATTGCTCCATATATTGGACCAGAACATGTGCATGCTATCAGGTGTAGGCAGGTCTGTGTTCACTGTGCTGGTAGTGTCTTGTGTTTGTGTATTAATGTTTCTATAGAAGCTTTTTTCGTTAGTGTTAAACTGATAATTTTGCTGTTTTCTTAGAGTACAGTTAGTGTATCTTCGTAGTCGACTGCTAGTTGCATTAAGCTTTTGTTTGAGGCTATCTAGAAACTGTTCATTAGTTAAGTTTGGTTCTTCGTGTTTTGCGTGGGTTTTATATTTAGATTTTATGTAATCTACATGCTCTATTAAGTTACGGGATCTTATTCCGGCAATATAATGTGTCAATCTGCTTATGTCTCTTCTATAATTGTCTATTTTAGTTTGAATTCTTCTTTGCCACGCCGGAACCGTGGGTTTTCTTATTTGTGTGTTCGTGTAATGTTGGGTTTGAGTAGTATGTTGTTGGGTTTGAGTAGTGTGTTGTTGGGTTTGAGTAGTGGGTGGTGGTTCTTTTATTTTAGTACCGTTACATATTGCTGTTGTGTAAGCTGCCGCATATAATACAGTCTGGGTAGTAATAAAGTCAGATTCTCGAGTAAGGTAGGCCGGAAGTATGTCAGTGTTTAAATAATTTACTATGTAAGATAACTTTTTTGAAGTGTTTTGTCTTGGTATGAAAGGTCGTGTGGTAGGGTTAGTGTGTGTGAATTTTTCAAGTGTGCTTTGGAATGTTTTATTTATGTTGGTATTAATTTGTGTATCTGTGTATTGTGGTGTGTCTGTGTTTTCGTGTATAGTCTGTGTATGGTTTACATTCTGTTCGGTTAGTCGATCGGTGATGTTATGTGTTGTCAGTGTTATGTCGTCAGATCTTAAGTTTTCAGTATTATCATACGCAGAGTCTGCTGTAATCGAAGTTGGTAAATCATCAGTAATTAGTAGTTCACATCTAGCTTCTTCTCTTATCTCGCACAGTCTTTGGTCTGTTATTAGTTTATTATGCACAATTGCTCTCCGTTGGTCAGCTACTCGTTGTTCTGATACATGAGATATCTCTGGGAATTGGTTTATAATTACACTGTGTAGTTGTTTTCGGTAAGCTGTTTTATTCTGTTCTAAGAGTGTGATTTTGTAATATGACTTTATTATGGCTTCATTAACGTCGTCCGTCCATCTCAATCTAGTGTATGATGATGCTGTAGTCGGTTGGTGTTGATTATCAAGTTGTTGACTCGTGATGGTGTTGAGTTCATTAGCGAGTGTTTTTTGGTTAAGACTAATTTCCACTTCCCTCTTTATGTTTTGTAGTGTGGTTTCTGGTAGTAACTTATTTCTTAGTATAGCTCTACGCTGATCGCCTATCCTTTGCCTTGAGACATCCATGTCTGGGAACTTTTCTATGAAATTTCTGTGAAGTTGGTCTAAATACGATCTTGTCTTAGTTTCGTTATGAGTTATCGTCAAGTAAGTGCGCCAAATGAATTCATTCATACTAGTTGTCCACTTTTTTCGCGCACGGGTACAGCCTGAGGTGGGTACAGTATTAATGGCGGCTGCCTCCTGTACAACATCCTCAGACCCTGCCAAACTTGTTGTGGGGGTTGAATGGATACTACTCCATTTTTCAAGCGGATTTGGTGATGAGGGGGGAGAATCAAACAGGCTATCGCTAGAAGCTGGAGATGTTGGTGCTACTGTCTGTTCTCCAAGTACCTCGTTGCTAAGTGTGGAAGTCGTTGATGTCGTCCTGCTAAAAGTTGTAATATTTTTAGTGTTTGATCGTAAGCTATATCTCGTATTACGGCTGTGTGTCAAACTTGGGTATTCTTCATTTGCTTTCTCGGAGTCCATTTGCGTCGCTTGGGTTGTTTGATGGTTAAAGACCCTCGCCCGGAGATTCTTAACTCCCCTGGCCCCCTGAGGTACCCACTTACCATCATCGTGGTTTCTCATTGAGCCGCCGGGCACTTGGGGATTGGTTATTGGTTTCATTGTCATAAATTTTGTTGGACATGCAGAAACTTACACCGCTTGTCCGCAGCGTGTAAGTGCGCAGTAGACTACCTGACTGAGTCCGAGGGTGCCACCGTTGGTATTCTGGATACTCATCCGCCACCACCTAGAGCTGATACCCTGCACTGATATCAGCTGTCCTGCCTAAACCTCATTTAGAAGTAACTTTCTAAGAGCCTTAAGGCAGCCTGTTTCTATACTCCCTTTCGATCGTAATTCCTACATCTCCATTCTACGACACCTTCTCTTCCTCCAACTTCCACTACCTACTTACTGTTCTTACCCACTCTTCCTACTATTACTTACTTACTCCTTCTCTTACTCACTTAATCCCTCTCTTACCTATTTACTTCCTCTCTTACCTACTTACTTCCTCTCTTTCCTATTTACTCCTTCTCTTGCCTCCTTACTTACCCTCTCTCCTACCCTACGTTCCATAGCCACGTTGGCCGCACCGGTAATTTGTCAATTGCGTTGTCCGCCCCCCACGTGATCAGGTGGTCGATCAGGACGTGTGGTTGGTCTTTAGGGGGCTTATTATTATTATTATTACAGATTGTAGATCCATTACTGTACTAACTGTTGCTTTATCTGTGCCATTGTTATAGTAACTATCAATTAATCTACGCCATTGAACTGCAGAACATTACAATCAATAAATAAGCCTTCAGCAATCAACATGCAGGAAATCAGATACATACAAAGTAGATAAATCAACGTTTCTAATTTTGTGCTTTATTTCCTCGGAATAAAGGCTACAATAGGAAGGAAGGATGGTTCGAGGAATGTTTTCAGGCTACTTACATGACGTGCCGGTAGCGAGCGAGGAACAAAAACTGTACGATCTAGCTCTGTTAGTAGACGATACATGATGTATCGACGTCAGTTTAATAGATAATTACCTGTATTGTAGCTCGTTTGTTTTGTTTATGATATGAAAGTTATGCGACCACCAAGTAGATTGTACGAGATTGATGGACTCTGTGGGAGACAGCCGACGCAGGTTGTATGCACGCGTGTAGCAGCACTAGAGGGTTCAAGGAAGCCAGGGTGCGACTAACTCATGCGCATTTCAGTACAAGTAAATATCTTCATCATTAGCAGCCTATCAGTGATAGGCTATCATGTGCTGGGACACAGGCCTTTTCTCACAAAATGTGCCCCAACCTGCACCATGCTGACCCAGTGCATGATGGTGAATGTCATTATGTCTTTGAACTTTGAGATTCTTGGACCTACCGGTTTCCTCACGTTGTTTTCACCGTTGTTGAGCGATGGCGTCGAAAACTTCACAGTACTATATAAGGCAATGGTGCAGGCCAAGGATCGACCCGGCTGCCATCAGATTGTAAACCACACATGCTACCGCTCGGCCACCATCACTCAGAAGAAGAAAATATCTTCGTTTGATTTGAAAACTAACAGAATCATAATGCGTTTGATTCTGTGGGTTAGTTTTACTTCCGTCCTAGTCTTTCCTCTTGTTTATTAGTGTTACCTTCTTGCTGAATAGTAAAAAAATATAGCAGCGATTCGTGCAGTGGTCCGTGAAATATTACCAAGTGAACCCGCTAATTTGTCTCACAAAAACTCGCGCCGGACCGGACCTGACCTTATTCTCGGGCAACAGGTATGATTTATATCATCTGTTGCCCTCGACGCGATGGCCGTAGGAGTGAAGAGGACAAAATAAAAGTCGATTGCTGTAGAATGAGGTCGCTGGCTGGACCGGCTGCCACGTCCATATTGCTCGTACGTATAATTGCACAATCGGGATCCAGATAATTGCGGTTCTTGGAAGGAGAGCTCAGCACGGCATGGTCTGCCAGTCTACAGGGTCTGCCAGTCTACAGATCTGCCCGTGAACTGACCGACCAGCTAAACTGCATCAAGTAGGTCCATCAAAATTGAGTTAGGTCTGAGATATGACATAATAAGAGGTAATAAGTTATCTGAAATATCACCACTAAAACGTTCGGAACCCCCGCACCCTTGTATTCTCTCAACAAACCTAATGGCGGCAACCGAAAATGCTGGTCACTTCATTAGCTTATCTATTAGGCAGGCCTAGTCAACATCGTTATTGATCCGGCAATCTGAGTATTCTTGAGCTGACAGAGTAAACTTATTTGACAAATGTCAGTACCAGAACTTGGATATAGGTCTGTGGATAGAACTCTTCCTACAGTCAGTTCCTACTTCAATTGGAACCTCGAATATAAGGGGCGATAATAGTTTACAATGCGTATGCAAGTTTGATTGTTCAAATAGAGCAGTGAGGTTTGGTAATGGTGCGATTACAAATACAGAAACGTTTATTTCGTGATAATGAAATTAAAAACAAAACTAAAAATATTAAGTAAATTATCACAAAAACTGGCCCCAACTCAGCAAGTTGCTTGTTGTTCGCTGGTTCGCCGGACCAGTGGTAGAAGCGCCTGACGGTTTCACGTCCGCTCTCGCTCGTCGAACACACGACGTCTACAAGACGGACCAAGTCGACGATACAAACACGTGACTTAAAAAGCAACAAATAATAACAACTGAGAGGCAAATCAACTTGATCCCAGAAAAAAATACATCTGTTTGATAGCCTGTGGGATAGCGTAAACAAAAGAAGATAATGTTACCAGTTACCTATGTATTTAGATTGAGTATCGTATTTAGAGTGCACCGTGCAGTGTTAGTAACTAAGCGTTGCAGTTTGAGTATTTGTGTGTTATGTTGTAAAATAAAGCGTTCGTCGATAAGCTGCGGCGCGTCTTCAATGATCTGTCAAAGCGTCGATATCTTATTCACACTAGGGTTGTACCTACTATCGATAATCCTACAAACATCACGCCGATGTACGTACTTGCCTTCTTTGTTGCACCATGTCGTGCGGATAGGTACTATTTAGTTGGCCACTTACTGACTACAAATTTACTAAAATAATAGCATGTACTCATGTACTTCATATAATCTCTAGATCAGATTCAGGAATGGGGTGTCATAGGAATCATTTCGCAAAATGTCTCAGTAGCAAAATGTCTCAGTAGCAAAATGACCAAACCGCGAAAACGCCAGGATGTCAGTAGGATATTTTATGCAGAATTTCAAAACGTTATAATTTTCAAACAATGACAAACAGCTTACACTCAGGGTATGTTTATCGGTCCAGACGACCTTCTGCATCAGCTCACGCCAGTTTTGATGAAGTGGTCGTAATTTTTATTTCGACTCCATTGTAAGAAATACTGTTGGAATGTGTCAGAAGCGCACAGCGCGCAGTGAGAGCCCTGTGCACAGTGCGCATGTCTGTAGAGTTATCTGCAGAATCTAGATAATTGTAATGTATCGCCGCATCCTGGCTCCCGCACACATGGACAACCTCCGACAGCTTGTATCGTAGTTGTTATGAGCTGTACGACTGTTCCTACACACTGAATGCTCTACGTACAGCTCTACACTCAGATAGTTTCAATTAGACGGATAGTAGTTTATTATTCTTACTGGCTGTGCTCCGCGGCTTCACACACTGTCCTATAGGACTGTTCATGCCATTGTGGCAAACAACAGGCGGGCTGTTTGGTGGTAGCAAGGTGATCACGTCATTTTCTGCCATAGGTCATCGAGGTAGTCATTCCATCCTTACGTCGTGAACTTTCGCAAAGTTCCCCATAGGAATGCGCTCCCAGCCTCCGTGTTCCCTACAAGGTACAACCTGGGTCTCTTCAAGACAAGAGTGAACATCCCGAACTAGCGAGCTCCCGTGTTCAGACCACATCGTCACTGTTCATCAGGTGAATTGTGGACAAAGTCCACCCCATTTTGTCAGTTTTTTAAATCCACGAGTACCAAGGCAAGGTAGCCACACCACATTGAATCGACATTTGTTTAGGACCTCCACGGACTACCTGCGGGCTCCGTGACTTTTGTCAACTTATAGGTACATACATATTTTTGTCAATAACCAATGATTAGAACGATTAGAGACATTGATAGTTCAGACAGTGGTCAGAAAATATTATGGATACTACTGGATTTCATGTTTACCTTTGTAACACTACAACAAGAACAGAAGTGACGTCAACTCGGTGAAGAGCAGAGGCTTCGAGGGTTACTCCCCTCGAAGCCTCCGCTCTTCTATAGCACACACAGAGCCCCGTAATTATAACAACAAAGGTGCTCCGCCCCCCGCGCTCCGCCAATCACAGCGCGGCTCACACCCGGAAATAAAGGTGACGTCATCACCTAACGACCTTCTTACCAAATAGCATTACGTCATGATATGTAGGTGTCTGTTTTTTGTTTGCTTCTGTATCTTTGCTTATATGCCTTTGATAAATAATCCTTTTTTATAGAAAAAAGTATACATTGTATTTTTTAACCTCATGATAAAAGATCTGGTAATCTTCAAACGGCTGAGCTTTTTTTGGATGGCTGAGATCTCGATAAATTTACCTCGCCAACGTTTGAGCGCAACCTCGCCCGCGGCGCGCGGCGCGCGGCGGTCCATGATGGTGCATGCACGCTCATTTTGTTTGTGCGATTGTAACTATCCGGAAGCACCTTCGTAGCGTCTTCCACAGTCAAGTATTTTGCACAATGAAGTGGAGTCAAAGCGCTTTGCACGGGTTTTTGGAATATCAATCATGCAACAGTTCACTACACGTATCGGTAGAGTTCACAAACATATGTTAGAGCTGGTCGGCCAGAGGTAACAGTTGCAAGTTCTCAAGTAGTTCTCCACCGCCTGCCGCCACTGCCGTTGCTGCCCGCTAAGCTTGAGATGGCAACCTAAGATGAAGAATTAAATCCAGGAGTTATTCGTTTTCTTTGTAAGTCCGATACGCACTGATCGATGGACTCTCCGCTGATGATAGATCGGAAGTACCTTCGCGAATATATCGCCGTATCTTTGGATAATATCGCCTCGCTGGGTACGGATCCCATACATCATTCAGATGTCATCGTCACTACGACTTGTGGTTATTGTGTGGAGTGAAATGTTAATAGCATCGTAGCAATACATTATTATCGCTAATTTTATGTCCACATTCCTTACAAAATTACTCAAACTGAGATAAATCTCCGATTAAGCATAATGACCATAATTATTAATTTGACCAGTTGGAAACAGGTCGATTTGAATAATCAACTCATTAAGTATGGAAGTTTGGTTTGAATGTCGTTACGATTTAATTATGTTTAGCTAATTTATTGCCGCCAGGGCACTTGGGGCAGGCAGGCAATAAACCTGGCAGGCAGTAAACCTGGCAGGCAGTAAACCTGGCATTGCCAACACGCGATCGCAATTACAGCCATATCCGCTACATCGCGACTGTCATGTACTGTGGAATACGATTCTAACTATAAAATAAAAATAAATCAGAAGTATTGAGATAAATTAAATAACGATCCACCGACCGGCGCGTCATAACTATGATGATATGGAGCATCTTCGTACACCAAACCGTACTTATATTGCAGGCATTCAACCGTCTAAGTTACAGACTTTACAACTCTCTAAGGGTCTAAGTAAACATTGGCTTCTCGAACAAATTCAATGACGTGACAAGGATAAAATAAACTTAATTTTTGATAATTTTATTTTATTATTGACTATTTATTAATATAACTACTATAATTTTTTTGTTTTGTTTGAAAACGAAATTTCTTTTATATTATTGTAACAATTTTATTATCATTTATTTTCTGTAATTTGTTATCAATAAAATACAATGACTATAGATAAGTATCATGCTTGATCATGCTACGAAGCACAGATCATAACCACGACGTGACGAGACAGCAGACCAAGAACTTGTCAATCTTAGAATAATCTAAGTTGTCAATATTATTTTGCTCTAATCTCCAAATTCGAGGCTGGACCATCTGTACCCAAGGGCGTCGCTAGCCCATGGCCCAGGGGGAGGCAAGTTAATATTATGGAGGATGAGAAAAATATGAAAATATCGGCAAAGCAAGACAATTGGACGGCGGATTGGCGACTTTGGTTTCTTTGCAGTTGGCAATTTTTTTTAAATCTCTAGTCCCTCCCCAATCCTTGCCGACGCCCTTGTCTGTACCTACAAGTGCAAGTTCGGTATGTAATATCAGTTGGCAGTCAGACCAGTCGCAATGTTAACTTGTGTGTAGAATACAACACTCAATCAACACCTGTAACTAGTATCAAAGAGATAGTAACACATTTTCATCCGGGTTCTGTATCATTGGCGGATCCATGGGGGCCATGCCCCCCCCCCAAAACACCTAGCAATTCCATACATTCGACTCCATTTTTCCATTAGATTCCTTCGAACCTTGTCAGAATGCCCCAAAATGAAATCCTGGATCCGCCCCTGTTCCGTATCGTAGCTAACGTTGGATCGAAGTAGGTAGAGTAGAGAGAGATGAGTAAGGAGATATAATTAGATGGTTGTAGCGCCAGGTGCAGAGCAGACAGTACAGTGCCGTAACACATCAGCGACTCACTTCCTGCCGAGGCGCCACCAAACTCCAACAAATTAATTTACTGCAAATTACAGAACGATTATATATTTGCCCGGAAACTTTATAATCACTCGGCAATATTCATTTCCTCGCGTGTCTTCCCACGGTGGCGACGACCGACCGACCGACCGACCGACCGACGGTCGCGTCAGTAATCGGCCACATCTCGCGCGTCTGCGGGCAGCCTTATTTATCCTCCATACATCAAACCTGCCACTGCTGTGTGATAATTGCGCCTACTTTTTAACCGACTTCGAAAAGGAGGAGGTTATCAATTCGACTGTATGTTTTTTTTTTTTTTGTATGTTTGTTACGCGATTACTCCGCCAATTTAAAATTGTTTTTGATGATTCTTTTTTTGGTTGGTAGGTCATAACTCATAGGTGGTCCCATATTTTTTTTATCTACATTGATTCAGTGCTTTTTGAAAAATCTACAAAAATATCTACAAGCTCAATGTACATTGTAAACATTGTACAGTGCCACCAACTTAGCTGTTAAGGTGGGCAACATTGGAACTACAGTTATTTCTTAGTGAATTTCATACTTTGTTCTCCACTAGCGACGCTGTCAACTAAACAGCAAACATCACAGATCTACTACTGACAAACATAGAGGAACAGACTTCAAAAAACAAATAAGTGTCTCCATGGCGACCATGCCCTGTTTGTTTTTCGTTAAATTTTTCATGACCATGGATACAGAGTATTTGAGTCGTAATATTAAATAGTGTCGTGTATTTAGTATTAAATATTTTATATAGTGTTCAATAGCGTCAAACAAGCCAGTCAAGCAGAGCTAATCATGCACGGTCAAGTCAAACTCATGCACCAGTAAAGTGGTGGAGGCTTTACAAGAGGCTTCTATGGAGGTTTGGACCCTTATTAGGGTTTATTATTCCTTTTTAGGGTTCCGTATCCAAAGGGTAAAAACGGGACCTACGGGTTAACTGAGCCTACGCTATCTGCATGTGATGTCTGTCCTACCTTTTAACGGCTGTCTTTTGAACCGTAATAGATAGCCAGTTTTTTTACAGAACTTGTAAATTACAGCGTATTAACTTAACAAATAATAATAAAATCAAAAAGTAAAAACTAAAAGTGGCCCTACAACAAACGTATTTTTTACGTATTTTTGTAATTGGTCTAATGTAAAAACGGCAATATGTAGGTACAAGCGTCAAACTTGGCATGATTATAGTACACACTCTAAAGTATAACAGTAGGTAATTAATAATGTGAGTCAAAGTGTGAGTCAGTGACAAATGTCTGTTCAATACCATGTTAACCAACGTAGAGCGCGGTCGGTACTTGGATGGGTGACGGGGCAAGGAAGTTATTAGGGTATATATACCATCCTTGGTGACGGGTGATGGCACCTGGACATGATGTCTTTTTGCACTTTTTGTATTTTGTTGTGGTACGGAAAGTACGCGAGCGCGCTCAATGCGCGAGCCCGACACGCACTTTTTTATCTCTGCGGAATAAATCCCACAAAAAATTTAAAAATAAAGATAATTTTTAGAAAAAAAAAGAACCGACTTCATGATTATACCTTCATTTACAAACTAAAACTAAAAAGTAGAAAATAATATTTACAACACATTTGCTCAAAAAGTGCACTTACGAAGCCTGTATACATCGTTCGAAAGTTAAACATTACGGATCATACAACGGAGCGTGCGGAAATGAATTTGTCCGCACTCTCAGATGTATAGCACCGTGCGTGTGATTTACGGTATTTTTTTAATTTCCATCATAATTACATAAAAATTCCACAAAAGAGTTTCATATTACGAGAATAAATAAGCTGAATGATCAAACCTCCTTGGAAGCGCTTTTGCTCAATACGTTTGTCTCAGTTTAATACTAAAGAGAAAATGAGACGAAAGATGTAGTTCTAATTTTCACCACGTGATAGTGGCGCTATTTGCATGTTCGCGCCATTTTCTTATTATATTATAGAAACTATTGTTGTGACTGATATTAAGTTATAAACAAAAATTGTTTCATTTGTAGCCTTTTTTTCTCGCAAATGTGTTGTAAAACGTTGTATGGCACACGTGCGGATTGGTTATTACAAACTCGTGACTATGGTAAGCCCTCGACTTCGTCTCGGGCTTACATTCGTCTACTCGTTTCTAATAACCAACTTTCCGCACTTGTATCATAAATAACTATTAAATAACTTCAAAGCAATGAGCATTACAGGACAATCAACGAAATTATTAATACATATATTACCTACTTATATACATATTTACAATTTATAATCAGTTATTTTTGGAGTCGGGGGGACCAGCCAAAGTAAAAATAATCTGAATAGATACCTACTTGATTAATCTATTAATATTTATGATATGAATGTGAAATAGAGATAAATATAAAAGAAATCGAACGAAGGCTAATAATTGAAAAGAAGCGCATCAAAATTTATATGCATTTAGACACAACCGTCAACGTGAATTCCGCACATCAGCTGTAAGACTACGGTGCCAAAAATTAAACTTCAGTGCAGAAAACATAATATCAAAATAGACTGTAGAAAATTATTATCCTACAAAGGCAGGATTAACCCTTTGCTGGCACCGACTCCAAAAATAACTGATTATAAATTGTAAATATGTATATAAGTAGGTAATATATGTATTAATAATTTCGTTGATTGTCCTATAATGCTCATTGCTTTGAAGTTATTTAAATATTATTTTCTACTTTTTAGTTTTAGTTTGTAAATGAAGGTATAATCATGAAGTCGGTTCTTTTTTTTTCTAAAAATTATCTTTTATAATACTCATGTTGTAGGAAGGTTCTACAAATTATTAATACCTACTAATAATATAAATGCTAAAGTTTGTTGTGTTTGTCGGAATATTTCATTCATTTCCAGCAGAAGGATGTGTGTGTATACAACCTCTAGTATATAATCTTTGATACAACTCAGTGTGGTTGCTGGACTAAAATATTTCAAAAGCGAAAATTTATTAACTGTTTCTGTTTACTTTCCGCTTTTTAGGGTTCCGTACCCAAAGGGTAAAAACGGGCAGTACCTAACTGCCTACATAATTATTATCTCTACGTACTTAGTATAAATTAGAGTAGGTTTCCGCGTCTGTCTGTCTGTATGACCGCTAACTTCTTCAACGGATTTTGATGGGGTTTACACAATCAGTTAAATAATTTTTCACAAAAGGTTTATATTATATGTATAACTATAGCGTCCCGCCCCGGCTTCGCACGTAATTTACACCCGTGCGAAGCCGGAGCGGGACGCCAGTATGTTACATACACGTAACCTAGCGCAACATAAAAATCAGACAAAAATATAGGTAGTATAAATGTACTAAATCCCGTAGTTTAGTAAAGTCAGTGAGTTATCTGCTGCCGTGCGCGTGCGCGTCGCGTTGTGCCTGTCGACGTACGTTACCACAACGTTGCAGCGTCAAACCGACAATTAATATTAATAACCTGTTTATTTCCTACGCACCTCGACAGTACCCTCGGAACAGACAAACCAGTGAGATATGGTAAGAAGGCGTGGCGGGTGCGAACGCATCTGGCACCGAGTCGATGCGAGCCTCGGCCTTTAGTTGCTTTAGCTGAATGTAGCTTGCAGACGGCTTCACCGCCGTTATATCTCGGTAGTAGACGAATCCATGGTAGTAGACGAATCCATGGTAGTAGACGAATCCATGGTAGTAGACGAATCCATGGTAGTAGACGAATCCATGGTAGTAGACGAATCCATGGTAGTAGACGAATCCATGGTAGTAGACGAATCCATGGTAGTAGACGAATCCATGGTAGTAGACGAATCCATGGTAGTAGACGAATCCATGGTAGTAGACGAATCCATGGTAGTAGACGAATCCATGGTAGTAGACGAATCCATGGTAGTAGACGAATCCATGGTAGTAGGTATTGTTGCAAATTTCTTCGTGTGTGAGTAAGTGTACCGTACTTACAATTTTTGCTTTTGTTGTAGTGAAAAAAGCGAAAGAAACATTTGAACACGAAGAATACTTATAATAAGGCATATCTTTACTAATATTATAAAGAGGAAAGATTTGTTTGTTTATTTTCATTGAATAGGGTCAGATACTCTCTTCTTTCACTGTTGAAAAGCTACACTATCCCCGGGTGACATAGGCTATATATCTATACCCGTGCGAAGCTGGGGCGGACCGCTAGTAATATCTCAACTAATAGACGGCTAGCACTTGCTAGCCCTCACGGGTATTGATGTTGAAAAACTTAGTACTAGCCGGCTATTAGTTTAAATAATGAATCACTCTCACGTTAATTTCTATAGTAATATAGGCATATCTCCCTTGTTTGTATGATCTGAGACAGTACCACTACAGTATTCTGTACTCTACAATACCAATACATAGTATTTGCACTATGTATGTATGTATAGTTATATGGCTCTGCACCGGTGCCTAGTTCATTTTTATAGTGGGCCTTAATTTTGATTCCAGGGGGCCTGATATTAATAAAAGTAATCTAATCACCCTTTCGGGGGTAGGCTAAAAGTCCAGCAGTGGACTGTTAAAAGGCTGATTACGAATTATCATTAACGTCAACCTTTTACTGTCCACTGGGCACAGGTCTCTCCTGATGCACGTCACAGCTCGGTCGACAGTTATCGACAGCACCCTGCACCCTGCACCCTGCAGCCAGTTAGAATAAAGACCTGTATAAAATAAAATATTATCATCATCATCAACCAGAAGACGTCCACTGCTGAACATATACAGCCTGCCATATGCATCCACTGGATGCCCGCGACTCATTTGTCATATCAACAGTTTGTCAGTAAAATCAAGTATCATCATCATTATCAGCCTATCATGTTCCCACTGCTTGGACACAGGCTTTCTCTCAGAGAGAGAGAGGGTGGGTCCTAAATCTACCATGCTGGCCCAGTGCATGTTGGTGAATTTAACATGTCTTTAAACTTTACAGGTTCTTGGACAAATACCAGTTTCCTCACGATGTTTTACTTCGCCATCATTGAGCGATGGCGTCGAAAGTGTACATAATAAGTGATTGGTGCAGGGCCGAGAAACAAACGGGTGCCGTCAGAATGTAAAGCGCATATGCTACCACTCGCTTATCAAATCAAGTCTGAAATCTATAACGAAAATGAGAGTTGCAATTTTTTTTGTAGAGTCATGTGTATAGTTGACTCTGGGTCAGGTGTTACCTCGTCGGCAGGAACCTCCGTGTTGATCTCCTGTGGCAGCAAGTTGGCTGCGGGCCCGGACTTGGGCAGCCTTGTACTAGTACTGTACTACACATTATTTTTCTCTATAAATATTTGTGACGCTTATTTTAAACTAACCTGAAATAAAATATTAATTACATAAAAGAATACAATAAAAAATAAAAATAGGTTTTTTATTACTAATGGTCAGCGCTGAAACAATGTAGCGTAATAATTAATGTGTACTTAGTAGTGTCTCTATTTTTTTTAATTTTTTTTTTATAATTAATAGGCTTGTATTTAACCACCATCACGCCTGGTGTTAAGCGATCATGCGGTCTAAGTTGGAGCACGCTTGCCTAGAAGGAACCGATTCACTCGTGATTTGAAGACACCCAGATTCAATAATATTATTCAATAATAATATTCAATAAATGCTTGAAAATGAAGGAAGAGATGTGATTTTTTCAGAGTGTGTGGAACCAGATTTAAATTCATGACAACCAATGTAAAGAACGCAAAGAATGAAGACTTTTAGTACCTTGTTCCTGCTGCGAGTCAAGTACAGCGGCACAGTACAGCGGCACAGTACAGCGGCACAGTACAGCGGGCAAGGAGGAAACATAATTCCATACAGATGAGAGGAGATAGTCTCCGACGTAACCCGAGCCGGCGCGGCCAGTCGCGTCACGTCACGCGGCGCGGCGTGACAGCGTGGCTCGGGTTACACGGGACCGTGTCACGTGACATACGGCACATGCGCCCGCGCAGTCCGCGACCGACGCGACGGTACCTACTTATTGGAGGTTTATTATGAAAAATCGTGCTTGCTCTCTATATGCATACCATACCACCCAAATATCAGGTATAGTACAGATTCGTCGGTTCCTCGAACGTACGTCTGTGGTGGCCACTGTTGACACTGACTCGAAGACAACTCCTCACTCGACAGGCTATCGGACAAATCGGAGAAAATGTAATAAACAAATACTGAAGAAACTACACATTTAAATCGGCTAATGACGTGATAATAGATATAATAACGTAACGTTAGAGACGATTGTTCGGAACGTTGACATAAGGGTCGGATTAGGAAGGGATGCTCTGTCCCTTTCCCGCAAAGGGAGTGTCAGTATGGAGTTAGTATGACGTACTGACATGTGACGTCATTCGTAAGTATGGTACGCTTCTGTCTGGCAACACATTACAATGCTTATTATCTTCCTTGAACACATTTCTATTTTGTATTCGATCACGAAAAACTTATATAATTTACGACATAAACGCTAAAAGCTGACCATAAGCTCTATTTGTGTCAACTTTATTTAAGACAATAAAAAATGATGAGTTATCATATTTCAAATGTAAACGATAGATTTAGTGACTATAATGAAATAATAGAAGGCTAAGGAAAATAAGGCAGCCACCTTAGAATACCAGCAACACTTCTATACGCACAAAATAATAAGGAATTACACTAAGGTTTGGTAGAGGGTCCGACAAACCAAATGAGCGTGTTCGGGGGCCTATTTGGAGAAAACAAGTTGGCCAAAAAAAATCCCTGACCCCCCAATTTTTTTAAAGTTTTTTTTTGTGAATTTTCCCGTTTTCACCGAAACTGTACCTATTCACCACCATAACATTTATAAAATCTGTTTCAGACAGGATGTTTTTACTTGAATTTGGTCTCTAATACCAAAGATTATACTAATACTAATAATATTATAGATAGAGTAAACTGTTTGCTATATGTTTGGGCTAACAATTTAATGTGTACGGCATGTTTCGGAGGAAGTATAGATGAAACAACAACAAACTACCCAATCCCAATGTGAGTACTCTAATGTTTAGATATCTGATACTAAAGTAGTTCACGAATAATAAGTTGGATCCGGAGCACTGGAGCCTGAGCGCAGCCCGAGCGCAGCCCGAGCGCAGCCCGAGCGCAGCCCGAGCGCAGCCCGAGCGCAGCCCGAGCGCAGCCCGAGCGCAGCCCGAGCGCAGCCCGAGCGCAGCCCGAGCGCAGCCCGAGCGCAGCCAGAGCGCAGCCCGAGCGCAGCCCGAGCGCAGCCCCCGCCGACCCGACCTGCGGACTACTTGCTAATGATCGGATGCCGCTAGTAACGGAATCTATACAATATTTTGACCAAAAGAGATCAGCATGCTTATATTAGAACATTTACAACTTTCTAGATCCAGTTTAAGATCCGTGACAAATATAAGTTGTACATATTATTTTCAAATGTACGTGACGAAGAAATAATACATTACTTACTAATTGTCCAAAGTCGAAGCTTGAGGTTTACCAAAGAGCAGCGCAGCATACTTGCGGATGGATACCTGATAGACGACGCAGTCAAGGAAGGCCTGAGAAGCGTTGGCGTGACGAGCTTGACTCGATCAGGAGAGGTTGGCAGGAGGACGCGGAAAACCGGGATTTATGAAAGAAAATGTGGGAATTTGGTCCATCGCAGTAAATAAATTTAAATTAAATTAAAAATAAAGGTAGGAGAATAAATGTAAAGAAAAGAAAATTGGATCAGCGTTCATCATCATCGGCCAGAAGACGTCCACTGCTGAACACACTGAACGACTGCCTGCCTTTTGCATCCACTGGATACCAGCGACTCTCACGATGTCGTCGGTCCATCTAGTGGGAGGCCTCCCTATGCTGCGTCTTCCGGTTCGTGGTCTTCACTCAAGAACATTTATTCCCCGTCGGTTATCGGTTCTCCAAACGATGTGGCCTGCCCATTGCCACTTCAACTTGCAAATTTTAACAGTTCGATCATCGTTCGCGTCATCCTGTTACCGAAACCACCGCATTGTTGTGCTCCATCTTTAGGATACCTAGTTAAGAGTGCGTATAAAGCGAGGAAAATTTCTGATTTCACCCGCGCGTCTCGCGTCACCCGCATTAGTGTGAAACACAACCACGGCAGCGCGGCAGTCGCGCGCAGCTCCAGTACACATAACTCGCGTAGTCGAACTCGTCATGCGGCAAGGAGTAATAAACACAGGATAAGCATAATGTTGGCGTTTTGGCGATTAGCTGGGTTCGGTCGCGGCGCGCAAAACCGTAAATTGTTTATTTCAATTTTCAAAATTGTGTTTGTTGTATATTTTTAAACTTAATTTTTAAGTTTTCTACAATATCAATATAAAATTAATAAATTATATAAATTAAATTGAAATTGCCTAAATTAATTTTCAAATTAAAATTTTACGCTTGAGACAGAGAGTCAGAGATCGTTAAACATTAAATCAAACTAAACTAAACTAATGCTATGCTATGCTATGCTACGCTACGCTATGCTATACTATACTAAACAAAACACGCGAAACGAAATACCCGAAAGCCCGTTGGTCCAGTTGGTAGTGAACCTACCTTCTGAGCTTCGGGCGTGGGTTCGATTCCCACCTAGGACAAAATTAATGTGATGAACATTTTGTGTTTGTTCTACGAGTATACCTGGTTGTTAATATCTATTTAAGTATGATTTATTTAATTTAATTTAATGTAATTTAATGCAATGCAATTCAATTCCATTCCATTCAATTCAATTTACTAAAAAATATCATCATCATCCTTCACAGAACCTTCCTCATTATTTGAAGTCGGCCTAATATACCTACTGTTTGACCTACCAGTACCTACCCGAGCCAACCCGGCCGGTCTAACAGTAGGTATTACTACTTACCTTTTTATCCGACTTCAAATAAGGAGGAAGGTTCTCAATGCGACTTGTATAATCTTAGTGTCTCTGTCTACTTGGTCCACAGTGTTGCACCGCAGTGTTGTAAAGCAGTGTTGCACCGCAGTGTTGCAACGCAGTGTTGCAACGCAGTGTTGCAACGCAGTGTGGCAACGCAGTGTTGCATCGCACTGTTGCGCCGCAGTGTTGCAACGCACTGTTGCACCGCAGTGTTGCAACGCAGTGATTGATAATTTTATTGCATACCTACCTTGCCAAAAGATTCGCTTTTTTACCAGCTAAGGAAACATTAACTTTTTTCTGAGATTCGCCACTGTCAAGAAACATTTTACTGTTTAAAGGCAAAGTTTATTTTTATTGTTTCATTCAAGAGCAATGTTTATAACCTCAAATAAGCCACAAATGACAGCACCAGCGAAGGTGGCGCCATCTGAGATAAGTTTTGCCGTGGTTTGCCTGTAGCTTCTCATTACCCAAAATGTATGAAAAATACTGCGTTAGTTCCCTAATACTCACCCTGTGAAATCATTTACCACTGAATAAAACTCAAAATATTTTCGGATTTGAATTAAATAAAGAAATTTCGTTAGTGAAGCTACTTCTCAAAATCTCTGAAATATTGGTGCCGTCGTTTGGCTTTAGACCTCAGCAGCCATAAATCGATGCCACAGACTTAAAATATTCAAGGATGGCTGAAATATTTTCTGATTTAACGTCTTCACTGAAATATTGAAGATGTCTTCTAGTATTAGAACTGAACAATCTATAATCACCGTTACTGATTTAAAATATGCAAGGATGGCAGAAATATTTTACGATACAAGTCATGATTCTCTGAAATATAAGAAACATTTTACTGTTTAAAGGCAAAGTTTATTTTTATTGTTTCATTCAAGAGCAATGTTTATAACCTCAAATAAGCCACAAATGACAGCACCAGCGAAGGTGGCGCCATCTGAGATAAGTTTTGCCGTGGTTTGCCTGTGGCTTCTCATTACCCAAAATGTATGAAAAATACTGCGTTAGTTCCCTAATACTCACCCTGTGAAATCATTTACCACTGAATAAAACTCAAAATATGTAGTGATGGTCAAAATATTTTCGGATTTGAATTAAATAAAGAAATTTCGTTAGTGAAGCTACTTCTCAAAATCTCTGAAATATTGGTGCCGTCGTTTGGCTTTAGACCTCAGCAGCCATTAATCGATGCCACAGACTTAAAATATTCAAGGATGGCTGAAATATTTTCTGATTTAACGTCTTCACTGAAATATTGAAGATGTCTTCTAGTATTAGAACTGAACAATCTATAATCACCGTTACTGATTTAAAATATGCAAGGATGGCAGAAATATTTTACGATACAAGTCAAGATTCTCTGAAATATAAATGCTCTCATCTAGTGTTGGACGCAAATCACGCAAAACCTCACCTAATCCTCAAAAAAAAACTCACCTATGTTTCCAACCAATTAGTTCAAAATATTCAAAAATAGCTATTTATTTTTTGATATAACTTCACTTTGCTGAAATACTGGTGGTGCCACCTAGCGTTTGATCTGAGAAACTCGTATTTTATGCTACTGATTCAAAATATTTAAAGATGGTACCGCACTGTTGTACCGCACTGTTGTACCACACTGTTGCACCGCACTGTTGCACCGCAGTGTTGCAACGCAGTGTTGCACCGCATTGTTGCACCGCAGTGGTGGACTGCAATTCAACCAGTATAAAAAAATACTGGTCGAATTGAAGGTACTCTAAGGTAAATGAGAACCTTCCTCCTTATTTGAAGTCGGATAAAAAGGTAAGTAGTATTTGACTTTGACTAAGGTAAGTAGTCCCGCTAGTGTATTGTGCATTTCCCCTTACCAGCACATACCCGAGCCAACCCAACTGGTCAAACAGTAGGTACTTATGTTTTTAACCGACTTCAAAGAAGGAGGAAGGTCCTCAATTCGACTAGTATTTTTTTATACCGGTTGAATTGAGAACCTTGCCCCTGTTTTGAAGTCGGTTAAAAACATAAGTACCTATTGTTTGACTTTCCACATTTAATTATTTTTTTATTAGAAGATGTTTTTTTGCTTCCATTATTACCAAGCTATTTTTTGTCTGTTAAAATTGAGAACCTTCCTCCTTTTGCAGAAAGCCGCTTCTCGTAAAAACGTGAGAAAATGTGGATGGAACTCTCAAGTCAAATTAACCATCACATTAATTTAAATGATTTTTAATTTTAATTTTATAAAATTATAATGAATCTAAATTATTTTATAATGTCATTTAATTTTTAGTTTTATCTTTCTGACTCTCTCTCTCTGCTTCTCTCCGTCTCTCTCTCTCTCTCTCTCTCTCTCTGTCTGTTTGTCTGTCACAAAGAAACACTCCGACTCTAATAGTTATATTACTGAGCATACATAATAATGGATTCGTTAGGGCCTAGTCGTATCCATTTTATTTGTATCTATGTTATTTTTTCGTAGTAGCTTTACCTAGTCTGTGCTCTAAGGTCATTGTCACCACTTGGTAGCCGCATCAAGTGGTCGCGTTCGAGCCATCGATTTTTTATATTATCCTTTGTTTGAAAATACAGTAGGTGTTGATATAATCGCACTCGGAAGATAAAACCAAGGCGAAAAGCAAGCGCGTGCGTCCTTCCCCGTTGAGGCACAGTGCGGTACTGAGGTTAAACGGAGCATGTTTCGCTATTTAGATGCAAAGCGCAACAGAATAAGACTGAATATCGGACTTGCCGTTTGACCGAATAGTTGCTTAGAACTAAAGGACGTAAGTCTCAAATCGAATATAATTTATTATGAGAGTACTAATTAATCTAGGTAAATTTTGTCTTAACACTGGAAAACAAACTATATTTTCCTTCGGTGAGTATTTATTTTAGATATGTAACTGAAGTACTTTCCAAGTAAAATCAAAAAAATTAGCAAAAAGGCACCATTTTCAAAACATTAAAGTATCGAGTAAATATCTTGCTATTATGTTTCTGTCTTAATGGCGGAAAGAAAATGAATTGAAAATTCACATATATCAATTATTACGGTGATCGGATATTTGGTTTAGTTAGAATATCATGGCAAATTAGCATAAAATTTCGGTTGCCCCCTCTTAATTCAAAGATATTTCCTGTGCTGTCTCCAGCATGGCGCGTCTGCAACTCTATGACCACCACGTCAAAGTTATTCAGAAGTAACAAACTTTACGTAGACAGCTTACAAGTGCCAGCTAGTACCTATACAACTGCGCTGCGACGCACCCTCTACCAAGACTTTGATGGTCGTCCAAAAACTTAAAAAGCTTTTAGTTGCAGCTATCTGTGAATGTAACCCAGCTCAGCTGCATTTAGTTGTGCGTGGTGTCGGTGCCTCTGAGTTATGTGGCCGGCGCGGTGCCGACCCGGCGACCCGGGGGGCCGCAGCCGGCGCCGGCGCCTCGCTCACCCGTGTCAATCTGTTATCAGGCGATAATCAACTCATAACCACCTACTAACCCTTTTATGGTCAGCCACCGGACTTACAACGGAGGGGCTTTTAAGGAATCAGGTGGATCATGGAGATTTTACGAGCTATCAACGCTTTGATACAGAGAAAGCGACTGGACAAAATATGCAACACGTTTGGTTATTTATTCCCAACCAAAAATATATTTTTGTCATCTGTCTCTCTCATAAAGATGTACGTGAACGTGACAGGGACAGAAACAATGTCGATCAACATCTACTCCATGCTCAGCTCGCAGTACTGTCAGGCGTGATGCCGATAGCACAGCTGTGCAGACTCGCTCCGGACGAGGAAGATTTTAAAAAGATGACTAACCACCATCAGATATAGGCGCTACAAGAAGTTTATCTATTATTTTTTATTGGAAAAAATATACGTACAATGGAAAAACTATAGAAAGCCAATTACAGGTTCTGCAAGTTGAACGTACACATGTTTGGCCGTTCAAAGATCATACAGATAGCCTCCGCGAGATTATGTTCGTGTAAGTTAATGAAATCACTCGCGAATTGTAACTCGTTTATCAATCGGAATGGCTCGTTAACCGTCGGAGGAGGCGCTAAATCATCTCGTAATAGTCTGTTCGCAGGTTCGAGTGAGTGTAGTACAATAGATTCGAGATCGGATGCTCGAGCCACAGTCAGCGCGGCAGTCAGTGCGGTAGTAGCGCCATAGGTTGAGCAACAGTAGGTAGAGCTCGGCGCGCCTGCGCCGCCGTGGGAGCGCTGTAATTTTACTTTTATCTCGAGCTTTTTACCGCAAAAAGCTCGGAGCAGGTTGTGGCGACCGGCGCGCGGCGGGCCGGGCCGCGGGCGGGCGGCAGTGCAGTGCGCGCCGACCGCTCGCTACAGCACGACGTACGGCGCATGCGCGTGCCGTCATCCGCCATTGGCCGATTTAAACACCGAACCGCCGAATATCACGTCTGGGTTCACGCGTGTGTGCAATTTCCCCGATCCCCAAGGATGTGTGAGTGCGCCAGTGAGTGGAACACATGGATGTGTCGTGAAGTGCGCGGGCGCTGCTTCGAGTGAGGGTGCAGCAGGGCAGGGCTGCTCCTGCACGAGATATATCTTGGTGCGTTGACCGGGAGCAGTTCGACGCCCCAACGGACTATTTATATTGAACGGTAACCATTCTATTAGTTATTCCTTATTTACGGATCAATCCGCCGTGCAGTGTGCACTGTCCAGGCAGCCGTGGGTCAAGGACGACGACGGTCGCCGAAAGTGATTCGATCGAGTCGCATTTATATTCGTGATTCCAAGGTGAAGACGCATCAAACGAATGCAAACCTCTGTGGAATTCACCCGTCAAACCTGCCTGATGGCTTGACGCTCGCAGTTCGATGCTTGATGAGTTCCGATCGAATACAAGTGGAGGGTTCTTAGAACGGGGGTGGTTCACCTTGCGATGTCAGCTAAACACACGTCACCAAGTCACCAGTCGTGTTATGGCACGGTGAGGGGGGGGAGGTTTGTTTATCGAACATATTGACACAGATTTAATATTAACTCATGATTAGAATCTATTCTGTCGTAGCATTTGCAATTATTTGGAGATCGATTTCAGGAATAGTAGAGCTTATTAATATTTTTTATGTATGATGGTTTTTCGGGAATAACCTCGACGTATAATAGTAACAACGAGCTTTCAAATTATTTCTACCTCATTTACAATCAAATATTGAGATAGGTGTTGGCCAGGTGGGTGCCAAAGCTTTTTATGTATCAGTCCATCTAGAACTAAATAAAAAAATATTTCGGGACATTTTTGCACACTGGTTCATCTGACCCCAAACTAAGCAAAGCTTGTGATATGGCTGCCAGAGACTGATATACATACATATATAGTAGAAGTATCTACTTACTCTCTGAATATGTGAATATCTAACCCGTAGTAGTCGCGAGTCGTAAGCTGTATATCCGCGCTGGATTCCGCGACAGGTAACTCTAACATACCGCCATCATTCAGAGTTCTCACTCAGCTTGTACTCGAGTGATTAAACCGTGGAATTGTAAGAGTCGATACAGCCAACTAGTTGTAAAACTCACATTCCATACGACTAAATAACTGTTTATTGATATGTATGTCCTAAAACTGCGACCAGAACAACCGGAGGATGGGCAGCAGCGTCCTATAAGTACACGGTGAACGTATTGCGATCCTCAAGCCACTTGCCAAGCGTGACGATTATGGCAATACCTCTCTCTGAGAGTGAGGCCTTTGTTCAGCGGTGGACGTTTACTGGCCGAAGAACTGTTTCGAGCTCAGGAAGAATCAGATTATATTTTGCTTTATCTATTTGTGCATAGTTGTCGGACACTAGACAACATAGATTATGTTAACTGAGGATACAGTAAACAATATCTATCTGTCATCTGATAATTATAAAGCTCTCGGTATCAATCATCAGCACTTGTGTTAGCATTTAGGCCAAGAAATCACCTTTTAAACTGTTTTACACACAATTCGTTTACACTTGTTATCGCTTCGAGGTTCGAGCAAAGAAAGAGGGTGATTGCAATGCAACCGCCACTTATATACTGTGTTCGTTGGCAGTCGACAAAAGACTGTCAACTGTCAACGAACACGTGTGAACTTCGCCAATACAGTTTCATTATAATGGTGTTGTTAGTTCATCTATACATTAAATGATTAAACTAAAGTTGTTTTACACTTGTAACTAAACAACTGCGAAACAAACGGAGATCTTTTCTCTTTTTCAAGTTCTCAGTTATTGAGGACATGGGGTTAATGGGTAATAATGCTCCAAACTTGATTTGTCCTAGGTTTTCAGTAAGAGAGAGAGTGCGCCAGGCATGCAGCTGCCGAGGTTGTGATGCATTGACAGCCTCCTTCACGGCTCAGTGCTAATGTCTCCCGCGGGGTGCGTGGAATGCTAAGTGTCCTAATGTGAGGGACAGTACAACAATTCTAACTATTCTTGCGAGTATGCTAACTAAATAAAAAAAATCAAAACTTTAATCTTGAATACAAATTCAAAGTTGATGTAGTTTAGCTAGTATAGACCCATATTTACATTGTTAAGTTTCGGTTAGGAGAATATTTAACCTTTGGAACTTTCAAAGATATTTTTAGGTAATTGTCACTTTTGTTTAGCTTTCATTCTAAATTGTCATTTACAAAACCAGCCTAGTGTGAGTCGGCTTGCGCACCGAGGGTTTCGTACGAACTATGTCATACATACATATGTATACTTACACCCGAAATGTAGATCTGTGCCCGAAATATACCTATGCTGTGGATTTTTTTTCTAACATACATCGGTCCATATCACTGTCGGTTTTTTCGACACAAACCTATAGGTATTGGTTTGTGACTGCGATTTTTGAATTTTTACACCTCTAAGAAATCTTAGACCTGCCCCCCGATTCTACTAAACAAATTGTCATTAAATTGTAATTGTTGCGATTTTAATTATTAAATAACTGCCTCAAAAATGTCATTTTTCTCATATTTTTTTATACTAAGTTATCATATTAGGTGGTTGTATTTTTATAGCATAAAAAATATTTACAACTGTCAATTTTGAGGCAGTTATTAAACAATTAAAATCGCTACAATTACAATTTAATGACAATTTCTTTAGTAGAATCGGGGCCCTGAGGTCTAGGATTTGATTTTATTTGTATTTGATTTGTATTTGGATTGTATTTGATTTTACCTTTAACTTGGTACCTGTACGCGTTCCTGAGAAAAAGGGTATTGCTATTGATACTGACAGATAGACAGACTGGCAGACAGACAGATTGACAGACAGACATACAGACTGGCAGACAGACGAACAATCCTTTGTTCCAACCCGACCCAATCCTCCAACGAAAGTGATCCTAAATGGTTTCGTTTATTTATTTTGAAGAACAGAACCTTAAAAATGGAACGCATACACATTAAAGCTATCAAGGTCAGTGCTGGTTCTAGCAAAGATTTTAATTTAATGGAATCAGAACTCAAATGGATTAAACCTGACTGAAACGATAATGTTGATGAAGAATGAAAATCAGAGAGACAGTACCACAATATTCTTAAAGCTAAACTAAACTGAATTATAATAACAATAACTCAACAATTTAACAAAACTTGTAGAGTGTAGTATTATACTGTTGTAAAATTATTTGCAAGCAAGCACACTCGCATGTTTATTGGTTCTGAGAACAGCGCTGCCTTGTTTAGTATGGGTAACAGGACTTGCATTATTGATCCCAGCAGTAGATGTCTTCTATAGACAAGTGAGTACGATTGTCTGAGCTTGGCTTGGACGCTTTAGATCGACTCTCCGGAGAACTTGATCTGTAGGTACTTACACGTTTTTGTGTAGTTTTCTTCATCTTGAACCTGATCACAATTTTTCAAAATATGGTGTTCAAGTACAAGCGCACTACTGCGTTTACTGATATTTATAAACATACAAATATTAAGTTGATGTTTACTATGATGTACTGATATTATACGATGCCCTAATTTACCTTTACCATCACTATTATTTATAGATTTTAAATTTTAATTTTTATATACATTTAAAATCTTATTATATTTGTTTATTGAACTACTTAATAACGTGAAATAATTTTTACTTTATTAATTGTAATATTAAACCCCCTTCCTACAAAAAGCTTTCTCAGTATTATGTCGAAAGCCGAAAATAATTATTCGGTCACTGCGCTCCGATCCAGGAAGTCCTGATCGGAGTGGGCAGCGCTCATAAGTCGTCCTGGCACTAGGCAGGTGCTCCACCCTTCCACATCTGCGTGATGGATGTTATGAGCTCCAGTGGGAGGCGCCCGCTCTTAATAAGCAGATAGTGGAATACTCTGGAGCTGAATGGAAGGATTTCAAAATACTGAAAGCAGGAGATATGCGAAGTCGTTTGGTTAATTGTACAAAAAAAACTTGAAACGAGGAAGTAATTAGCTCGTTCCAGCATTTCTATCCAGGAAGTGGTGGCCACAGCCGCAGCTAGCAGGCCTCATCAGTTATCCTGACACGAGGCAGGCGCCACTCCCCGCACGTCCCTGATGGATGGTTTTAACTGCTGGGGGTGGGGCCTGCTCCACATAAAAGGATAATTAAATTAAATACCCATAAATCATATATAAGAATCTGGAAAGAAAAGACAAAAAAATATAGGTATCCATAAAAGGAAAAGGAAATTATTTTATACAAGTGAGAAAATCATGCCGTTATAAATATAATTAAATGATATGATATCGACATCGACGGTCAATATAAGAATATTCAAATATTTTGGGGTCGAAACCACGGGGCAGCGGGAATCGCGAACCAAACAAATTCAAAGATTGTCCTCACGTCTGGTCAATGCGACTAAAATGTCAGTCTCTACTTTGCTCAAAGGGTGAGAGTTGCCATACAACGTGGTAATGGAGATAGCATTTTGAGAACAATTTCCGCTGGTGACGGTCTAATACATTAATAGTAAGATAATTTTTTATGTTACGTTGTTAAAGATGGCATGTTATTTAAGTTACTGCAATAAATTCAGAATATTTAACAATACCCCACACGAGGGGAAGTATCGAAAAATATTTCATCCTCATTTCACAAGTACCAAAGCCACCCCTAAAATGCAAAATTATATTTTTTTATAGTTTTAACATTAAGTTCTATGCTAAAACTGTATGCAAAGCTTCATGCAGTTATCTTAATGAATACACAAAAAAAAGTTCTAATAACGGATGGACAGGCGCAGACAGATGTAGCAAATTTATAAGGGTTCCTTGTAGTACTATGGAACCCTTATAAATTGCAGACAATAAATGATAAGAGATCATAAGTCTTCCGCTTATAGCATAACGGGTAGAGCGATCAGGTTGCTCTAAATACTTCACTAATAGAATGTGGACTATAATTACAGCAGTATTTAGAGCCATATTACATGGAAGCTGTTGTAATTACAGTGATCTCAGGAAAACCAAGCAACATACGAGTACATGCCAGGTGTCGGGAGTAGCCGTACAATCCATTGCTCTGTCGTATTTACTGCGGCATAAAATAATCCACATCCCCTTCACAGAAAACTATTACCTGGGTTACTCAGCCGTATATTTTGCTGTCAAAGTTCCATAACTTGTTTATGATCACTGTACTCATCTGCTTCAATCTTTTCGAAGTTAACCTTACTAAGTAAATACTTAATTATCTAAAAACTCAGGTTATCTGCTTGATAGTTCAAATGAAATTAAAATTTCTTTGTCTGATTATTTCAATAGACATGGGTTTGACCTCTCCTGTTAAGTTTTGACAACCTGTATTAGGAGATACCGCTCTTTCATTGTTACATAACATTTCACAGTCATTTGTATACACAGTTGTAGTTATATAAATAAGTAGATAGTAACAGCTATTTGAAACATGATTGTCGACTTTTCCAGGTAGTTCTTTAATTTGTACAGAACCCGCATGATTGTTCTAAGTAACTCCGAGTAACGTTATAGATTTAAGTATCAAATTTAATAGATTCTTCGGTTGTAGGCGTCAAGATTTTTCCTTCAACTTCCTCCCTTAGCAAACCGGATCATCTACCTACTGTTGGTAGAGTTATTAGATAACTTCTCTACATTTACATCTACAACAAAGCTGCGCAAGTGTTGCCATAAAGCGGCGCTTTGTGCCACGAGCGCTCGGTGCCGGCGTGATGGATGCAAATGAGGGCACTTCAGGGTCTGCAGGTGCCATTATACGTTATGGCTATGATGATCAATGATCAATGCTATATGATCAACGTTCTATGATCAGCAATCTTGTGATCAGGAAACGGCAGTGTTTGAAATTGAGACTAACTGCGGTGCCGTACTTAACTAGTCGGTTTTAATGGACCAACAAAATACATAATCATTTAGTCTGAGAAAATCTTTACAATATCATTCAAAGTAAAACTTGGCAGCAATTGGTCTGGTGGTGTTGCTTTGGGTGACCACGAGTACATTTACAATTGAACGGGACAGTTTTTCCGATAGCACATTAAATTAAAGATACCGGCTGTTTGTTCTCAAATCACTTACCGCTTTCTTCTTTCCAATAACTAAGTTAGATTGTATCGGGTCATCGAGAGACCAGCCTACCAAGTTTGGGGCTCTCTGCTTAGTCAATATATAACCTATATTAGACACAATTGATAGCTATGAATACCTTACACAGATGTATTAATCTAAAAGCGATGCAGAAATAAATGTTTACTACTGGAGAGTTAAAGAGTTATAAGTTGATCTTGGAATTTAGACTGTCTAGAGCTTGCCACTTAATGTATGTTTAGCCCTTACTTATCGGGAAGAAGGAAGCGCCCGTTGATTGTAGACGGCCAGCAGCCTAGTTAATGCACTTTTTACACAATCAGAACAAAAAGACCGTAATGATAGTGCGTCAGTTGAAGATTGATAAAACGTGCGGCCGCTCCCCGCCGGCGCCAGGTAATGCCGGGGCTGGAGGATTAACACCAATACTGACTAATGTAGACCCTTTAATAGCGATTGATGGCTAACTTTATGAGATTGAAGACAATTTTATAAAACCGACACATTTAAAAGCACTTTTCGGTTTACTTTTGAAGAGCAAAGTAGTATCTAGTATCTACCTCCTAAATTAGTAGAAGTAAAGATTATCATTATCGCTATCAAGTGCCACCTTCATATTGAAGTTTAGAGGAAAGCAGGAAAAGCTAGTTGCAATCCCTGGCTGCGTTCTTCAGATGCTGGTAACTCAATCCGGTCCACTTCTTCGGGATGTGGAAGTTACTAACTGATGTCTCAGAGTAACAAGATCATTTCCATATAAGATTTTGTCATTCAAAGCAAAACATGAAATTGTACTGATAATGTTATTAATATAATAATGTTGATAATGTTCCCTCATCCGCATTAATTGATGCGATAACTCCACGCTCATCTTTTGTTAATCGTTAGCATCAAACGCGTCAGTTCCAATCATCAGAAGAGATCGAAGCTAAACGTTTTTTACATCCAGTTGTAATTGGTGTTCGTAGTTTCATATCGACCGGAACTAATGCTAACATTCACAAATAGTGGTGTCCGTCCGTCTGAGAGGTATTAAAGCTCACTGCACACGGACAAGTCTGTCGGCTCTCGTTACTTGATGTCACATCTGTCAGATTGATTTTCCATGTTTCCGATTAGATCATTATCTAAGGTCCGGAGATGACCTGACTATTTAATGAGTTTGAATTATTTATTTCAAGTTTTGATATTTTAGACACTTGTGACATGATGTTAGTATCGACAACTTTACTTAAAACAAGATATGAGTTAGACATTTTTGTTATATAAGATTATCAATTTGGTATACAAAACTGAAAAAGTAATTTTACTAATATTACTGAGCATTTGGCTTTTAATTTTAACATTGCCGTCATTATGCACTTGCATATTACTGACATGTAACCTGTCACCGTTGATTACTCTCCAAGCGAAAGCTTCGAGTTAGCAGTTCCGCCAACACGACAAGTGGTACTGAGTAGTACTGACGGTGTGCGCGCCGCTTTACAGATTAGAGTGCGGCCCTGCTGGGCTGGTCGTCAGATCCGTCACACTGGTCATTGTGATGTTGTTCGAACTTGCACTCAATGCTGTACGAATGGTTTTACATCAGATATTTTTGTATGTTTTTAGGGTTCCGTAATTCAAAAGGAATAAATGGAACCCTTATAGGATCACTTTGTTGTCCGTCTATCCGTCTGTCAAGACCCTTTTTCTCAAGAACGCGTAGATGTATCAAGTTGAAATTTATATCAAATATACGCAAGTCTATGGTTTTTTTCAGCTGTGAAATAATCAAACCTGTAAATCAACGCGATTAAAGATATGACTGTTTATATCGCATATTTTTGCATATTTTGCGATTTCACAAAGGAATCAAAACCTATAGGGTACTTCCCGTTGACCTAGAATTATGAAATTTGGCAAAAAGCAAGGTCTTCCAGCACATATACTTAAAGGAAAAAATCCGAAAATTGTTAATTTGATATTATCTGATTAATCTGAATACGTCTTGGTGTAAACTTCTCGACTACGGTGAGCATTTACAAAAGAGGTGCTAATTGGCAGCAGCTTTGTGATGGTAATGACGCGCCAATCAAAGTCACCACAAACTGCTTTATTACAATTGTGCGTATTCAATTTGAATATCTATCGAAATTAATTGACGTTGGATAGTTTTTTTTAAGTTCGATCCCAATGAAAAAGTCATTTGCAGAAGAGTTCACGACATAGAATTTAAAAATATAAAAATGAGAAGTCGTTATTTATTGCAATCTAACTCAAATTAAAATATTAAGACTGCAAATATTTTTGATCCAATATAGTGATACTATGTTTAATATAATAAGTATACTATAAATAAGTGTAGTAAGGTAGAGCACCAAGGAGGACTAACCTACATTACAAGATACCATTTTCAACACATCCTGGTTTTTCATATATTATGTTATTGGATTTGTGTTTCAATTAATTTGTCTTGACTATTTTTCCACCAAAATGTGAATAAAGTTTTCAAGGTTTCCAGAGTGTTAATTCGTATTATTTTTAAGACTCGTTTATTGAATACATCACTTCACTTCCACTTAACTTTTTGTAAGACAATAAACATTTAAATCCCATGAAAATGTTTCCTCGAGTAAAAGCAGGGTTGCGTAGTGGCGTCACAGTGGAAAGGTGCAAGGGCGGCGTCCGCGCAGGTGTCCCTGCTACCCACGAGCTGCGAGCTGTGGACATGTACTGATAGAAACAAAGTGTGATGTACTCACTTGTACATTTACCTTCTACTACTCGGCTGGCTGTATAGTAATGTACGTGTGCTCCATCTGCGGGCACATGTACTCTCACGTCACTGACTAGCTATCAGGCGAGATAATGGCTAGACCACACGTAGATATATTTATTAATTTAAGAAAAACAAACAGATTGAAAAACGTAAAACAGCAAAACAAGCCTAAACAGACAATCCTTCAAAGTTTTCACAAATTATAAACGGATACAATGAATGTAGCACGAAATGATGTCTAACTTAACTATCAAAGGTTGTGACGGATGTGACGAGCCATATCAATCTATCATATTTAAACATTATTGAGGTAAATAAGTCAGACTAATAATGTACTCAATCACTGAATAAATAAAGGTAATAACGCAAAATTTTAAAAGAAGTTTTGTCCCGCCGTCAACAGATCAACGTCCTTGGAATATTTTGTCATAATAGAGGTAGTTACCGCCCCAACCTCAAATTAAAAATCTATCGCCAAGCATGCAGATTGCAGCCTCATTTGAGAGTCAGTCCCCATTCCAGCAAGGCGTGTTTATCATCTTTGGCATACTATTTAACTTAAGATCTTGTGAAATAATTATGGTCAAAAAGATCTATGTAGCCTAATAACACTCCAGTTCAGGCTAGTTGTGGTACTTTCTCCGACTACACCCTCAGTTTACATCAGGTGAGCTACAGTTTAACACCTAGCCTATCAAGAGGGTCTAGAACATTCCTAAACTTTCTGAGAGGCTTAAAAATTCTGACACGACGGCTAGCCATTGACTCCTTTGACCGTTCTGTACACTGTATATGAAAAGAGAGAACATGTAGTAAGTATAAATCAACAGTCATAGCCATAGACATATGCACACACATAATAATATGTAATATGTAAGTATATCTTAATGGATTATACACACATGTATACGATTTGAATCCACAGTCTGCGAATGTAGGTAGGTACAAATAAAAGCGGGAAGGAATACCGTATCATTATCTACTTTGCCAAAGTATCACCTATCATCGGGTTTTTACTGATGTTGAATTACTCACTCGAGAGGTTTTTTTGCAAGTCGTGACTACTTTTTACAGATTTAAATTTAAAATGTGCGTTTGAAATCAAAGAGGCATTAAAATTATCGTAGCAGTTATTTTGAACCCTCTCTTCATATAAAAATATACTTTTTACCACATCTCCTTACTTGCTTTACCTGACTCCAGTGCAACCACCTTGCTTGTGTCGCCTTCAACTCACAGATTACTGGAACAGTTGCTGTCGTCACAGATGACTACAATAGCAAGTACTGTACTATACCAGCCACATCCACATGCATAGTGTGTGCTCTACAAGTCGGGTAATGCGTGGACAAACAGGGCTGCGCAGGCGCACGCGCTCTCTGGCCCTGTGCGCTTGTTTGCCTGTCCGGCCGGTTTGTTTGTCTGTTTGCTCGGCACACATATTATTGACGCTCTCCGCGGACAACTAGCCGGAAAGGGACCGGTAATTGGATGAGAACCATCGGTTGTCATGGAACAAACTCGTTGTTTTAGCCTAAATGCAAGAACAGAGCTAAAGTTTTTAGTTGGAAACAAGTTTATATTGAAAATTAAAAAAGAAACATTGATAAAAGAGCAGATAATCTTCAAATGGTTGAACAGATTTTCTTGCATATCTAAGAGCACTTTCGATTAAGTCACCATTCAAACAAAAAGAAACAAAAAGAAACAAAATCATTATCGGTTAGCCGTTTGGAAGCTACGATGCCACAGACACACACAGACACACTGACGCACTGATACACAGATACATCTATAGACACGATAAACTCATAGCACCCCCTTTTTGCATCGGGGCATAAAAATTTAAATGAAAATATGTGATTATGTTGAGTAAAAAATTAAACAATAATATGGTAATAATTTAATCACAACAAAAATAATAATGATCTACACAATAATTCTAAGAACGAAATATTAATTAAATAAATAAGGTTTACACTTAGCTCCCCACTTACGGAAATGCAAAGATACGAACAACCTCACTTCCATACATTTCTCATTCAATAATCAAATCGAACCGGGGATTTTGTGCTCATAAAGCAGACATACTTTTACCGAGCCATACCAGTCCTCTTTACAGTAATCTTATTAATTAAACTCATACTCACAAATAACATTAAGTAACAAAGTAACTTTACACTCAGCAACCGATTAGTATAAGTATTATTGCAACGTACTATTTATTGCATTCCACTATCTTGAACACACGAATTGCATTGGCAACGAATTGTTAATACTAGTTATACCTAACTAGTATTAAATAACAGGCACCGGTTACCCTCGTCCCAATTTTACTAAGTCAATTTAATTTAGTCAGGATTTTTTTCTGCAACTGAACCTCTTTGTAGAAACCTTCGTCAACGCTAAAGTCTTCCTGCTTTACTAAAGTTAGGAGATCACTTGCGAGTTGCGACTCCAGTCACAATATTCCACCTAGGTAATATTATCAAGTTTCTCATCTGTCTTGCCGTCTTCAGTAGTAGTTTTGTTCAAGAGTGGTTTCCTGCCGATGTCCTCCGCCTGTGAGACGGTGTCCGGCAACTCGCACTTGGCCGTCTCCGGCATGAGCAGCGTCAGCCCGCCGGACAGGATCGAGAGCACGCCGAATATAAACGGAGGCAGCCCCGACCAGATCGAGATCTGGGGAATTAAAAATTAAATAGATCTTGGAATCGTTATGGACATTAATGCTACAAAAAACACTAATAACTGCCAAAACGGCACTAGCCTACCTCTCCTTTACCCTCTCAAACACCCTGCTCAAATTTCACGCTTGAATAAATTTTACCATCGATATAATCATCTCAATTATTTTCCACGCACTGCTATGCAGGTCTCTTCATCGTCGTGACATCTGATGTGGTGATTCTTTTGCTTATTTCAAGACAAATGTACAAAGCTAGCGTTAACGTACATAACATAGTATGTATATTTCTGGTGGCGATTAGAAAGCAAGCAAGGTCAGTTTATTCTTACTTGCCCTTCGATCAGATCCCGTGTTGGCAGGCCTTGTGTGCCTTTATATGAACACTATGATTTTACGGAACACTGACCAGTAGCGGTGTCTGCGGCGCCAGCAGCGCGCCCAGCCGGCCCACGGCGGAGCACACGGCGTGCATGGAGTTGCGCGTGTACGTGGGGAACAGCTCTGACGTGTACATGTACACGATGTTGTACGAGAACGTTGCCAGCATCTCGAACCCCATCAGCAGGCACAGCCCCACCCACGCGTACCCTGGAATCACGACATCCACCGGTTACAGGCATCTCGTAAAACAGAAGCATGAAGCAGCCGATTCTTAGGAGTAATCGCAGTCTAACGTTTTGATAGGCCGCTCTACCATAACTAGTGAGTCAAATGTTTTTTAATCCAATCAATCCAGTGTAACTTTGTTAATTTATCCTATGTGGGTTTGTGGTACCCAGAACAGAACTCATAATATTGAACTACTCCAGAATAAAAAGACGTTAAAATTTATCCAAGTCCATCGTAACCAAATAACAAATACTAGAAAAACTCATACGAGAGTAGCTTCGAACTATCCTGGAGTATGAAATAATATCTCACCTTTAGGTATGAAAGGTTGTGATATACAAAATATTCCACCGACCATGAAGGACGCAAACAAGGGGATTTTTCTCTTGTACTTCGACAGCGCCAGCCAATAGAAGATATTTGCCGGAATATCCATCAACATCAAAAGAGCAAAGTTTATGTATTTGTTCCCGTCTATAAAGACCGAACTGATCATCATCCCATAGTTGATCAGCGTGATCGTGAACCACCACACCATGCACACTAAAAATCTCTGCATCATGACCTTCGAGTTGAACGTCTTCAGCAGCACTTTCTTGTCACTTAAATCGTTCTCTGTTTCTTCGTCAATATAATCCAGCTTGTTCAACATGGCTTTGTCGAGTTGAACGTTGTTTCGTTTGGCAACTTTGTTGATGAGGTCTATAGCTTTGACTCTCTTCCCCTTGCTGAAAAGCCAGCGGATGCTCTCATCGAGGAAGAGGGAGTACGTGAGGATGAGCAGAGTAGGTGCGTAGATGACTCGCAGGAAGTGCCTCCAGTAGGGCACCGCCCACGCGATGAACGGCATCAGGATTAAGCCGCCCGTGTAGCAGTTCAGCAGAATCATTTGGAAGAGAACGGTGTGTTTCTTCTCTATGATTTCTATGCCTGAAAATAATATATTTTTGATTAGATTACCAACTACATGCATTATCGAGTTTTGAAGATTTTTCAAGAACTTTTATTTTTGATCGCCTTAGTTAATCTATACAAATATAGTGAAAAAGAATATTAACTGCAGGAAATGTTGTAAAAGATAAATGTCAGATTTTGTGATAAGGTTTTTCTGTATGCCTTGAAAAACTTTTTAGTCAGCCCTGGTCAGCACTCACTCAGCATAAACATAGGGGAGAGTGCGTCCCCGATGGCAGCCTCCAGCGCCTCCAGCAACACGTAGCTCCAAAAGGAGGCTGCGAAGCTCTTGGTGAGACCGAGCACTGCGCCCAGCGTCCCCGCCACCACGGCCGCTGTCTTACGGCCGAATCTAGAACAGAAGAGAAGGAAAACCGTGATGAAATTGAAATGGAGACACGACAATGTTATGAGTTAAGTCAAGATGTTTGCGTAGCGTCATAACTTCATTGGCCCTAACCTCTAAGATTCTTAGTGGCAAACAAGCTAACGGGCCGCCTGATGGTAAGCAGTCACCCATGGATACTTGTAACACCAGAGGCATCACACACGTTGCCGACCCTTTAGGACTCTATTAACTCGCCTTTTGAAGAACCCCATGTTGTAGCTTGTCTGAAACCATTTCAAGGAAATCAGCCCACTACCATTGTGAATTTTCAGTGGATACGTACCAAACGTTTCGGTTCTACGTTTCTAATCCGTCCGGCCAAGGATTGGAACAACCTGCCGGGTTCCTTGTTTTCTGGGAGATATAATCTGGGCCTTTTCAAGGCTAGAGTGAGTAGGTATCTTCTAAGTCAGCGTGCTTCATCTTCGACCAACAGACGAGTTGGGGGTCTAACGCGTACATATTCGTGATTTAAAAAAACGCTTCTTAGGTCATGCTTCTTAGATTGAATTCTAGTTTAGCAACTTTGTTGATTAGATATATCAGTACCTTGCGGGATATCTTGTCGACAGAAACAATGCAGTGCTACTCTATACTATACCAACTGGCTGATAGACATGAACTTGGCCTACAGATACGGATAACAACCTACACACAAAATCGTGAGCTAAAAAAGTTCTGGAGTACCATCAAATTGTCATCTGATAGAGTTAAACCGCATCATTAGGTCCCTTTCCTGTCGGAGTCACCGTGAGGTAATCGTGACCAACGACGTAAATTCCATTTTCCCTTATAATCGGCATAATGCGGCTGTACGTTAATGCACTAATAAATTGAACTGCCTTCGTTCATTAGCCGTATCTGTAAACTGAACTGCCAACTATGTGATTAACTACCTCTGTCATTAACGCGAGAAACTGACTTAATATTAACGATTTATTGCGCTAATGACTTAATTTCTTCAAGCTTTTGTTTGTTTTGTGAGCTCTTAGTGTAATCATGGATGAATGTGATATGAACAGGATCAGGTACAACTGGCTTGACGCATCACGGTACTTCAACACAGAACTCTATCAGCATAGACCCTGCGACCACGTCACGTTGTGTGTTCATGTAAACCCAGTGAGCTGCATTTTTTTACCTAATATGAGGTCCCAATAGCCGTTTAAAAAAACAGACACGTACGCAGAACAGATGGCCGATGGGGCCGAAAGGTTCTGGAATGGGGACCACGGACTGGTAAGCGCAGCGTAGGACGTCATGGACACATTGTCACATACATAGTCAGGAAGCGCCGGTGAGTAGTAGAAACAGTACCTGTCGGAGAGTTGTCCCTGCGCGAGTTGCCCGAGCATGTTGCCGAGGCAGTGGGCGGTGCCGACCAGCGCCAGCTTCCACTCCTCGCCAGCCAGCCCGAACTGTGGACAATGACACTATCACTGAATCACTCCGTTAACAACCACTAACATCATCATCATTTCAGCCATAGGACGTCTACTGCTGGACATATCCCTTATAGATCTCCAAATGGGCCGGTTGGAAGCGGCCTGCATCCAGCGTTTCCCTGCGGTCTCTTTTAGGTCGTCTGTGCATCTTGTGGGTGGACGTCCCACGCTGCGCTTACCGGTCCGTGGTACAAAAATAATTTGAAAAGACTGTCGTGTAAAAGGGACCGGCTTCCATTTATTGAAACCATTCTGCTTCAGGTGAAAAATTATTCCGGATGTCCGATGTCTTCGAGGCTATCGTTATTAATACCTTGCTGCCCGAAGTAACCCGCGAACTATTATATTAGCTCAGAGAACACGTAAAGCTGCAAGTATTTCCTGCCCGCAACGTTACAAAGTTCACCTCCTTATATACCGATTGTAGCATAAACAACCTAAACTTGTTTGAAGTACCATTCAACTCCACGCTGCAGCGACTCGAGCAGCCGAGCCAGGCTTTTATAGAGGAAATGAAAACATCATTAATGGAGCTCAACATCTTGTACAGTTGGCAATACTGTACTGTATGTTGGAATCTACATCAATAATCTAACATTAAAAATGTTAACAGAATATGATGTTTGAGGCTTTCTGACAGGCTAGGCTTTTAACTACAGCTGTTACGATGGATGTTAAAAATAAAATTTATCTGATTCTCTCCTTGACCCAATACCAAATTATATCATTATTATATCATATTTGAATTATACCAAAATTAAACCTTCATAAGATCTTGTTAAAGTAGCCTCCAAAATGAAAAGACATGTTTCATATGACATAATTAAATAATAATATTATACCATGTTTCAACTGTCATAGTTCTAATCGTGCCCCAAAGTAGATAAAATCAAGGATGAATGGAGGACGGATTAGTAAACGCTGGATCTAGTGATGCGTCGAGTATAACAATAATCGATAGCTTCTGCAAAAAGGTTACGCCAGTTCCAAGACAATCGATTCGATATCGATATTATGCAAAATGGCATCTTCACCTCCAGATCCAGTAGGTACACGATTAAATACTTGTTACTATGAGTCATAGTTATTTAGTCAGGTAGGTAGAGCATCGACGTACTGCGGCAGAGTGGCCGTAACTGTACGAGAGCCAAGCAACACAACTATGCAAATGATCGGCGTTGGACTTGATTATGGATTTAGATTGTTTTGACTCGCTAGCTTATTCTAATTCTATAGTTTTGACATTTGAATTCAGAAGCCGTTGAAATAGATGAGTCGTTTTCACAAAATTAATGTCGCTAAGGTGATAGGTTGCTTATTGGTTTTTGCCATTTGATTAGAATTCAGAATACATTGAGTCAAATAAGTAGTACTGTTCACAAAATTAGTGTCGATTATCGTTGCATAGGTAGGTATTAGCTTCGTCGGAATGTTGTCTTCCACGAAACAATTTGTACTTACTTTCGTACAGGAAGATGGTAAAATAAAAATGTAGGTTGGAATTATCTCTGGGTCTAAGTAAATTTTGTCGAGCGGTAGTCAATTTGTTGGATCCAACTGGATCGATTTGATAAAACTTGGTAAATAACTATGTTCTGCTGATTTTAAAAGGTACTTAGCTCCACTCAAGTAGCTTTTACTGTTCGCTTCGACGATGATACGATTCTAGGATTAACCATTTTTTTATTACTTTGTAAAGGGGAATCCATATTAAAAATCCATTCCAACTTTAAGATTCTGCAAAATGGAACAAGTACATTTGTATGTCCAGCATTAAAAGAAGTCGTCCTCTCCGGTCTCGGCTTGTACAAATACCTCCGCGACGAAGCTGTCGGGAACTTCGTAGAGCCAGTCGTGGCAGTCGCGCAGCTCGCTGGTGTTGAAGTGAGTGCAGCCAGCGTCCAGCGGCGGGTGGTACTGCAGCTGCTTCCCGGCGCCTGCTGGCAGCCACGGCGCCAGGAAGGGGGTGGTCGCGTTGTCGCACGATGGCACCTTGCACCTGTCGATGTACAAGACTCGGAGTTCACCCCCATCTCATCATCCAGCTCACATATATTCATTCACAATTAGCGGCGCCCCGCGGTTTCACGTGCTATCCTATAGAAATAATGTTTTATTTTTCGGGCTAAAAAGCCTATTGTGTTACTCTAGGCTATAAGCTACCTCCATACCATGCCGTTCACCTATTATGGAGCGGGAAAATATAAACATACAGAAACTTGCGCATTTATAATATTTGTAATTTTTCCTAGTTAGTTTAGTTTGGCATCTATTCACTGCCAACTGTCTTCTGTATATCGTTAGCGTATAACGTTAGTTTAGACGATTTGACGATACTACTGAATAATTAGTAAGGGTTTGCGATCAATAAAGTAATAAGATTATCTCAAACGAAGTTGTAATGAAAGCTGACAATGTAGCAAGTACTTCATACGCGGGAAACACGTTTGTAGATAAGAAAGGCACGTCTCTTGTAAGTGAGTGAAGGGAGGTACAATTGGGTTATTTATTAGTTATCTCGGAGCCGTGAGTTTGGTAACTAGATTATCTGCGAGTAAGTAAATTTCGTGTGTGTCGCCGCCGCCTTCTATGCCGCAAAATAATACAGAGAAATGAAGCTAATGTTGTAAGGTTCGCGGACGGCTTTAGGCGATCTAAAATTTCCCACAAAGAAGGAATAATGACGTTTGAAAAACATCACTCTGGCAACAATAAAAACTTCATCATCATCATCATCAGCCAGAAGACGTCCACTGCTGAACATAGGCCTCCCCCTTTAACCTCCACACTGAACGACAGCCTGCCTTTTGCATCCACTGGATGCCAGCGACTCTTACTATGTCGTCGGTCCATCTAGTGGGAGGCCTACCTACGCTGCGTCTTCCGGTTCGTGGTCTCCACTCAAGAACCTTTCTTCCCCATCGGTTATCGGTTCTCCGAGCGATGTGGCCTGCCCATTGCCACTTCAACTTGCAAATTTTAACAGCTATGTCGGTGACTTTGGTTCTTTGGCGAATATCCACGTTTCGGATTCTATCGCGCAAAGAAACTCCGAGCATAGCTCTCTCCATTGCCCGCTGTGTGACTCTGAGTTTTTCCAAAAGGCCAACAGTTAAGGACCACGTCTCAGTACCATATGTCATCACTGGCAACACACACTGGTCAAAGACCCTTGTCTTTAGGCACTGTGGTATCTTGGACGAGAAGATGTCACGCAATTTCCCGAACAATAAAAACTTACTATAAAGAAAAATTTAATTTACTTGCTTATTATTGTTTAGGTTGAGTTGAGACTCCCTCAGGGTCACTGTTTTTAGATCTCGCGAAAACTTCTGACATGGTGTTACAACTTTTGTCTGGGATCTACTGTTTTCTATCCAGCTACATTTTCTAGTATTCGTAATTGATCTTGAACACGTCCCACCCATTCAATCTGCGTTACTAGAGAAGGACGCAAGTGTCATAACGTAATAGTTGCATCCCTTTCTCACGCGCGCCCTTGTTACAATACAACAACACTATCATAATTTATTGACACCACAAAAAGAACAACTTCAAGATGAATAAATAAAATAATAGATACAAAAGGCGATCTTTACGATGAATGTGGTATCTTTAAAACAACTTTTACTTATGCGTATATTTTTTTTAGAGTAAGAATTGTGGTGAAATTAAATCAATAAAAACGAATACCTAAGAACTATATAAATACAAATATATATTTTCGGACATAATTTACATTTATAGTAAGCTATATATTGTTGATCTCTCGAACCATTCAGACTCTGAATTTCCGAGACTGTGTGGCGGGAAACAATGGCTTCTTCTATTTATATTATAATAATATCAAGTAATTATAACAAATATAAAATTTTAAAATATTCGGTCAATAATAACAGTAACAATTTAAAATTTTGATATTTATGCCAATAAGCCAAATGAATAATAAAATAAAACAATTTTTAAACTAACAAATGCTACAAAGCCTTCAAGCCCTGCAGCATTCTTTTCTGCAGTTCGTGTACTTATGTAAATAAATGACATAACACATACATAAGATAACGCATTAAATTAAATTAAATTAAATTAATTTAATAAATATAATAAGAATATGCAAGTTAACGTTAGGTATTGTTCTATAAGAAAGAAAAAATAGTATAATGGTGTTTTCTGTCAAATAATGTTCCTAGTAAAAAGGTACGTACCGAAACAACTGGACAAGGTTGATGAAAACAGATGTGATGGGGAGTCTTATATCCCGAAGCTCGGAGTAGATTGACTTAGATTGTCAATGATCATGATGATGAAAAGAACAGCACTAACCTGTAGTTGACATCTTCGACTGCGAACACGTAGTTGACATTGTACATGGAGTTAGTAGCGTAGACCAGCGCCAGCATGGCCATGGTGGCCACCTGGTGTCTCCCGAAGGTGCCCAGCTGCCCCAGCACCTCGTCCAGGTGGAATGTTTTACCGTCGTTGTTGAGTTCCGCCATTTCCTAAACTTTGTTGTGTAATTTGGTAACTCGGTGAGGTAGGAGTTAGTAAACTTTGGGCTTTTTAAAATGTGGAGCCGCAGATTTTTTCATACATATTTTGTGTTTTGACTTCTAAGTTTCTAATTATTGGGTTTTAACACGCTAGACTTCACAAACATGTTTTATTTTAATATTTTTGTGACCAATTGTTAACTTTATTTTTGCGTTTAGTTCGTTTAGTGTAGTCTTCAATAGTAGTTCCACTACTTTATACACTGCCTATCTCATGTCACATTGTTAAATATTTAAATTTGTTAACATTTTGATAAAAGAAACGTTTACTATCAGTGGTCTTACTCGAGCTAATGTCACCGTAGGTATTAACTTCTGAAAACCTATTTGTTTTATGTATACTGTGTTATGTATATAGACGGTATCGTTAGACCAGATTTAAAGTTTCAAGTATTTTTTGTAGTTTAAGGCTATTCATAGTTATAATGAGTATTTTTAGTGCAATAGTTAGTTTTTATCTTGTTGAAGGAAGTGACTGCAGTCGTATCTCGATTGCAGTGTAACCAAACTGTCATATCAGTACAAATAAATATATACGTGAGTGAATCTCATCTGCCGCTCCAGTAGAGTACGCAAATATTTTGCAACGCCACTTTAAATATTTAACCCGAAGCGAAGCTAGTTGATAAAAACTTGTTATGGTAATTAGCGCAGTTTATTTTAGGTGAATATAATTATGATACTTTAATCGATTGCGAGTTTACTACCTCGGCTGCTAACTAATGTTTGATCGTTTGCGGTGAACGACTGCTTTTAAATTGTCTTTTTCTTGATTACCTTATTTGATCTTATACCTACATTACAGTGTAACAATTCGATAAATCATGATTTTTAGTGTTATGCACTCATGCATATCTAACTCGAGCAACTTGCGCTCCACTGAAGGTTACATCTCTGCGTGCAGTATTGTAGTCAGTGTCAGTGTGACCATATTTAAAATCTGCCCTATAAATACCTGCCAAAATTCTGCTAGAATCTGCCGCAGAATATATTTAAACTATTATATTTTAGTTTCTCCATTTGGATAAGAAACTAACGTATTTCTATGAACTTTTAAAATTATTTTTAAGCTTTACGACTGAGGACTTTAATAACTTACGGTTGAAGCAGGAAAATCTGCCCGAATAGCAGAAATCTGCCACAAATGTTACACTCGACGTTCAACATTGAAAATAATCACAAATACTTTGCCTTGATTAGGAACAACGGGATGCGGACTAATCAAATCCACAGAACCTTCTAAGGAAGCAACGTTACTTCCAAAATAATGTACCTATCTCGATGTTTGACAAAATAGAAGTTTGTAAAGGTAGAGTTATATTGAGAGATTAATTTAGAACACGAATGGTAACAACACAGCACAGCACCGAGTGACCAGATACAATCTCTCAAGTGGAAGATTAGCATAATATTGTCGGCCGGTGCTCCACCACGATGCAGAACTATAGGCTGAAGCTTTTTATAGAAAATCGTAACGTTTTAGCCGATCATTCAATATGTTTATATCTTTATTATTATTGTGCTTTTATTAACTAAACAAAATACAAATAAATTATCACACTGCCGTTGGGATTTGAACCCACGCCCTACAAATAATCTTTACAAAATATTAAAATTTAAAAGTTGTGTTTGTTAACCGACTTCAAAAAAGGAGGGGGTTCATAATTAGATTGTTTTTTTTATAATGTTTGTTACCTCATAACTGAGTCAAGTATAAAAAGATTCAGAATAAAAAATTTATTGAAAGTGTAAACCTATATGTACTTTCAGATTGGTCCCATTGAAATTTCATCAAAATCGGTATAGTAATTTGGATGACAGTATTATGTCATCAAGTACCTAACCGAAATTACGCATTTCACAAAATTTGTGTTTTTTTTTTTTTAAATTGATAATTATTTTTCACCGAAGTAAACACGCCGCTATCATCTGAATGATAATGAAATGTTTTCATTTTCGTGTAATGTACACTTTTCATTGTAATTAAGATTAAAAAATATTAATTAAATGCAGGAGACATACCACGCTACAAATAATTATATAGATCTGATGTACATATCGTCGAACTAAACTAAACCGAATGAGAAATTAAGTCTAATTAAATTATTTATTTCAGGGGTCTTACGGACAACAGCTAATTGCGGCACCTAATCCGCGCAGTTGGAAAATCACGCGAACGTGAACCTTATCGCTCCCAGATACGGTTTGCGGTCGCGTGATTTTCCAACTGAGCGGTTTAGGTGCCGCAATTAGCTGTTGTCCGTAAGGCCCCAGGACGACTTATAAAACAAAAAAATTACGAAAACTTAAAATAATAACAAAAAACTAAAACTTATAATAAAATCTAAACAATCTAACTACCAATTAAATTTTAAATTACAATCCACATAATAAATTAAATAAAATAACCCTAACTATTAAGTCTAATTATCTGATAAAATATAACTTATTTTCATAAGTAACAACTTAATCTAACCGATCTACTTTTACATAGACTTGTTACATAAATGCTAAAATATTATTTACGGGATATTTACCGTGGCAAGGTTGTGGAATGACAACACTACCACAACCTTACCACAGTAAATATCCCGTAAATAATCATATAATTTTAGTCATTATAACCGTGATAGTTTAAAACAGTGTTTCAATTAAAATGATTAGATTTCATATGTAGGATATGCAATGATGTATGTAAATATGTTTGTTCGGGTGGAATCTTGCAACTCAATGTTGAAGCAGATGTCTTCAACCGAGTGAGCTGAAATTTGGCATACTTATGTAAGTTTGGTGACAATGCAATGTTATGGTGCCATCGAGCTGGTCTGATGATGGAGACAGAAGGTGGTCTCAGGAACTGGCCATAGAAATTCCTGAGCGACGTAACCCCGTCGAGTTTGGGTTCGTATGATTTGTCTTCCCAAGCACGTTGGGCCTAGATGATAAATTCAATATTGCGGACGCTCCAAGATGGCGGACAAAATGTACTAATCTACCATCATGATGTGGATATCAAATGAAAGGGTTTGCTGAGAAGAATACGAAAAAGCTTGTTTAAAAAAGAATTTTTTAAATCTCGCGGCGCCCTTGTTCTATTCATGCATCTTACAGTAAGTAGTCGGGCAATACTAAAAGTTAGGCGTTATTCCTGTCACACTGTTGTAATGGACATCAGATTACCCCGCAGGTGGGTCACGTTCATCATCATCATAATAAGCCTATCTTAGCCCATTACAGGGGCCTTGCGGCTACCTCCGCGGGCTCCAAACAGCAGTGCGGAAAATCACGCGAACGTGAACCTTAACGCGCCGAGATACGGTTTTAGTTCGCGCAACTTTTAGCATCACCTAAACGTAACCCAGGGCAGCGGGCGGTCCCTCCCTAGGCATGTCAAAGCACTATCTTCGGGTTTTCGCTTCAAGCCGCTGCCATCTTATAATCCATGGCTGCGTATTTATACGCGAGTCATTGAATCCATCTCAAGATCTCTCACAATAGTGTAATGAAGTGTTCACCTCCGGGCGCGCGTGATGGGTCGCGTCGGTCACGCGCCGCCCACGCGCGTGGTGGCCCCCGAGCGCGGTGGGCGGGAACTCTATATGCGGGACATCATATTAAAATTGATAGGAAATTAGCTCGCATTGTCGCCTGCTGTTATTTATTACATAATATAGTTTTAAATTTATTAGTGTCACGATTATATTTTATTATAATTTGATTTGATTTTAGATTTTATAGCAGCGCATTCGCCTTGCTTGTTTGATTTTGAGGTTTTGTGTTCTTTGGAGGCTGAAAGGATAATTTTTACGATAGGATCAGTTTTTTTACTCATCTCAGTTCTATTAGAGGCATGTTGATGACCCAAGTCACCTGGAGATGATATTTTTATACCCAATCAAGACTATTCTATCATAATTTCCACTACAACATAGATCTCAAAGGAAGGATATGCTCATTCAGACATTGGTCTATATAGTCTAGTACATGTAGAATTAGCGTTTATCGAAATATCTAGTAAGTTACAAGAGAACGGTTAATCATCATCAAAATCAAAATATATTTATTGCAGTTTGTTGGTAAACCTAGATCATCATCGTTATCAGCATACCATGTTTCTACTGTTGGGACACAGGCCTTCTCTCAGAGAGAGAAGATGTGCTCTAATCCACCATGCTGACCCAGTGCATGTTGGTGAATTTTATACATCACACATGATTCGTTTAAATCGGTACTTAATTAGTCATTGGTACAGGGTCGAGGATCGAACCGTCAGATTGTGAAGCGCACATGCTATTGCTCCACCATCGTTCAAGAGAACGATTCGATATACAAGCGGCGCCGGCGCCGGCGTGCCACTGGGTTCACATTCGTGTCAAGCAGACTTGTTGACTCCACTGAGTCGGTCATGCAGATTCAGATTCAGATTCAGATTCTTTATTAACCAATATAACATGTTCGTCATATGAGGCAAGTCATGCGTGATGAAGACACCGTGATGACCACATTACCCATGTCGCGACACCGGCAGTGCTGGCTCCGGACATCACTAGAGACCCACTCCATGTAACGAGTTGCTATTTATCAGCATAACTTATAAATATTCGGGACATTTTTGCACACACGGTCATCTGACCCCAAACTAAGCAAAGTTATGGCTTGCCTGAGAGTAATATACATTTATATATTTTTAAATACATACTTAAATATATATTATAACACCCAGATATATAACAAACACAAACGTTCATCACATGAATTTTTGTTCTACGTGGGAATCGAATCCACGCCCCCAAGCGCAGAAGGCAGGTTCACTATCAATTGGACCAACGAATGTAATTTATAAGTAGTTAGACAAAAATTACATCTCTCCATTTATTCGGTCAATGTTGACATTTACGGAAGTAAGGTGCGCATATTAGTTATGCAGTAAAAAGTACACATAAAAATATTTAATTACTATGTCACTTCATACAGGTAATTCTATAAGGCAATGCAAAATATTATCATAGTTATTATAACATTTGCCTAAATAAAGTACATACAAGCGCAGTCATATCGTCAGACTCTACAATACAGCTTCCTCGCACATCAGGAGTTCCGTGAACAACTCGTGTCCGAGACCAGCTTGACTGAATAAACTCATGGGACATGACAATCGTCTGTGTAGGTATACCTGACCTAGACCGATTACTAAATCTTCAGTACGAACACACTCTGCGATAGGCACAATCGTTTTTGTCAATACGCCAGGCAGTATAGTTAGTATAGATTATCACTTATTTGAACCTCTTAATCTTCTAAAACTTAAAACTACACAAAACTAAATGAAAATTCTTAATTGACACTGGCTAAGTAGCAAGATGTCTGGATTGTAAGAATATTGTTCGGTTTATTAAATATTTGTGTTTCCAAAACTAAACATCCAGTCACTTAATTTGGATCCTACTTGACAGCGACAATGGCAACTACTATGTCATGTCTTGTGATTTATACGTCCATGGAGATAAGGCAGCGTATTGAATATTATCTTTACTCAGTGCGTGATTATAATGAGAACAGAGTCCTTGGATAATGTTGTCAAATTATAATTTGATAACCAGGAGATAACCGGACACGGAAATAATTAATTTAGGCATTTCTTCAGCATAATAGGGTGCTACACGTACAATAATCTACGCTTAGGTAGGTATATATTGTAATAATATTATCATAGAAATGCTCCGCGCTTTTACGCGATATCCTGAAACTCCAAAAACAGTTATTTAAGGGTAACAAGCAAAATGTATCCATATCCGTTCAACCGTTACAGAGTTGGGTGGATATAAACATAATCTCACAAAGATTCGCATTTATAATATTAGTGAAAACTAAAGTGACTGTCTGTCGGTCTATGTGTACGTGTACTATGCGTATGTGTCTATGTGTACCTTTTCATATCAAAACGTTCAAGTTATGTCATTATCCACCTCACCCCTAGCTCTCTTGTCCGTCCCCGTGAAGCACACTGAGTACTTGAGTACTTCATACATTACTAATGTGACATTATGATAATAAATGATATTCTTCTATTCTTCTTCTTCTTCATACAGTTCTCAGTTTCAGGGCGCCGATTAGACAGACTGCGAGTGGTTATACATGGAGAACCGATAAGCCAAGTTGACTCGGTTACATTCCTCGGCTTCCAACTTGACCGTGGCCTGACGTGGTCCTCGCATATAGACAAGCTCTGTGCGAGACTGGGTAGTGCTTGCTATGCCTTGAGCCGACTATCTCGAGTGGTTTCCGCTGATGTGGTGCGCACTTGCTATTTTGCGACCGTGCATTCAGTCCTGCAGTACGGGACCGAATTGTGGGGCCACGCGGCCGACAGACTGCGTGCCTTCAGAATGCAGAAACGGGCAATAAGGGCGATTGTTCAGGTGTCGCGCCGAACATCAGCGAAACCATTCTTTAAGTCGCTTGGTATACCGACGCTACCCTCGATCGTGATAATGCAGGCAGCTCTCTATGTGAGGCAGAACCTGGACTCGTTCGAGAGGCGAGGAGACCGCCACGCGTTTCGTTGTAACCTCCGTAACGTGAACAGTCTCGCGACAGTACACATACGGCTCGCACGCTCCGGGAAATTGACTCACGTGATAGGGCCGGAAATTTATAACTGTTTGCCGAAAGATATCACGAGTACCGCCAGTGACAATATATTTAAAACTAAATTGAAAAACTGGCTCGTTGAAAGAACTTTTTATACGGTTGACGACTTTTTTAAAAGTGAAAAGAAATGTTATTTAAATAACTACGGACGCAATCTAATCTAATTTAATTTAATCTTTATATAATTTATTATTATGAATTAATTAATTAATTGGAAGTATTTATAATTATGATTATTATTATTTTTAACATGAAATTCTTGACTGACTTATAATTTTTTTTTTTTTCCTCTTCCCCGAGTTGGGGCTTTTGGCTCCGCATGATTGATGCAGTTGCCATATTCAAGTCATATGAGTTTAGTTTTAGAATTTAAAGGTAGGGAAACGATACGCGTAAAATCGTTTTCATCGTCAAGCTAAGTTACGGTCAAGTCAAACTCATGCCCCTGTAAAGTGGTGGAGACTTTACAAGAGGCTCCTATGGAGTTTTGGAAACAACACGAAAAGACACGTTTCACCTCGTTATATCACTTTCCCACACTCGAGCACGCTTAAGAGCACTTAATGAATAATAATTCCCCATTTAGTACACATTAACACTCGACAATACACAAGTTTAAGAAAATAATCCAACGAGCCGACATGTTTTTTCCGCGTTGGCGCCAAAACTCCCTGACATAATTATTCACACTGTTATCAATAAAATTGTTTATCTGTTTATCTGAACATAGTCTAGTTCAACCCGAGTCCTGGAATGGTAACAAAGAGACAGTTACTGTAGCATCGCATGTAATGGAATCGTGATGAATGAAGTAGCACCTGCATGGAGAAGCGAGTGCTCCGCACTGGTGCAGTGTCGGTACCTGCGCGGGCGCAGACAGCTGGCGACTGCTGTATATTCTGCTGCGTGTGCGGCCGCGGGTCAACCGTCACGACCTCCGGCGGCCTTGCCCGCACCGCCGCCGCTGCGTGCTCGCGCTGTACAAACAGACTCGTATATGATGGAAAACAGACATTAAATTGTAACCTTATTGCTAGATTGAAAGTTAATGTGATAGTTCTTGCTTTTTAATTTTTCCACCTCATACAGTTGGATGATTGCGACAGTGAGGCGATGATCCATTAGGTATGCATTCATTCCGTTAAAATCCATCAAATCCATTGATGGATTTCAGAGGATTAATAAGCAGAATTTAATATAGCTATATTTTTAGCGGATTAGGATAGATTAGGGCATTCCTTTTATTACTTCTTGTGGTAGGAACAAATAACTTTATTTTTATTTTAAAGCTGTTTGTGATTTTTAATGTGATTGACCATTACTCATAGTTTCATGGCTACCTAAAACCGCGTATAATTTGATCAACCGCAGACTCAATCCTACGATAAATAAGTTTCCGTCAACGAAACACGTTGAATTCGTGAGAACATCGTTATATTGAAATGGAACCAGAGTCGTGTCACGGTGGTGCGCGCTGCGGCCGGCCCCGGTGCGCACTACTGCGCGCTGAAGCTCGGCATTACGTTCTTTATGATTGACATTGCACTGACTTACCAATACTTACTTACTCTACAGGCATGGAGGGGAAAACACATCCACAGTCGACACATGAGATACCACACGCCATCAGTCAGTAAACGTCCACCGCTCAACAAAGGCCTCCCACTTAGAGAGGGGTGTTGCCATAATCCTGAGCAGGCGGCTTGGGGATCGCAGCGCGTTTACCGTGTACTGATAGAATGCTGCTGCCCATCTTCCGGTGGTTCTGGTCACAGTTTTAGGACATACCCACCCGTCTCCACAACGGGAGACACCAATAGAGATCAATTCGACTCTACAAAAAGCGTTGGAAGGTAGAAATCACCAGTCATCCGGAACCGCCTCCTGCCAACTAATTAGTGTAAACAAAACGCGGGAATCAGCGCCAAGGATTTTAATCTGAAACTTAGTGCCGACTCACTGCCCTTCTACTCTCGCTCAATCTGTGCCTTTTTCATACAAACGTTTACTCCATCTGTGTCTTCTTTGTACTAACAACGAAGTAAACTGTTGCATCTCGGTATGGCCACACGCCTTGCGTTACAAGTGTTACAACCTTCCGCAACAGCTCAACCTTATAATATTCCATTCCTTTTGGTAAAGGTAATAAAGCTCACGATGTGTACAACTTTATGGAGGACTGTTTCTTGCTGACTTGCGGTTTTAAATACACAAAAGTTTAACCCTATGAAGGTTTCACCATTATTGCCAAAGAACAAAGTTCAAATTACGGTAAATTTTATGGTGGACTGTCGTCCAGCTTTCCAGAAATGTTGAGCCTGAAATATCATCGGTATTCCTCCTGCATAAAGTTCAAATCATGTTAAGTTTAGGCAAGTACCTACACCGTACGCTGACTTGCAGTTTTGATCTCATTAAAAGTTCCGGTAGCGTAGAGTTGCGTCGAATGATCTTAGAAACGGCGAGAAAAGATTAATTGATTTCTTGAATTTAGGAAGATAACAATAAAACATAATGAAGGCAATTTTGTATGACAAATTGGTGATGAGAAGTCACACCTCTCCTCTGGAATCGATGATTTATTTAACTGTTTTATGTTGATAGATTTGGTAGTTTATAGCTTCCGCGAAATTAATTGCTATTTTGCTTAACATGAGATAGGTGAGTAATGTAAAATCAATTTATAGTTTCTGTTAATTGATTTAAAGTGCAAATTAAAAACCGGATTTGTAAAAACACTTCGTAGTTTGTATAAAAGCTAGCAAAATGGAGTTCTTCTACCTGTTCAGTGTCCCGTAGTTACAAAACCTCCAAACAAACTCACACATAGTTGCATGCAAACTATAGTCAGTATCGAGCGCAATCTCATATCAGTAGTTCCCGTGTAATAAAAACTAGGTAAAGCTACTGTGAATAAAATCTTTGATCTGGCTTTTGATTTAATTTATTCCTACGAAAGTCACTTTATGGTTTGATACATGTATGAATCCACGCGAGACTCATTGTGAATCATGTACAGAGCGACCGAACTGACGGAACTAAAATTTTTCATTCTCGGATCTTGGGTTTTATTAAGAAAGGACGGCAGTGGCTCCCTCTCCCAACTGCACAGATAAGTTGGTGACTCTGTACCTGGCTGGCTGCGCGGCGCAGGCCCAGGTACGCTGGCGCCACAGATATACACAACCAGATCGGCAATATATTTTAGTGAAAGAGACAACTTGATATGGCTCAGCACAAGTACGAAAAGGACATAAATAGATTTTGTTGTCCTTATCGGCGTGACCTGTTTTTGGTACCTCAAGTGTCAAAATCTGTAATAATCAGTGACAAACAAAACGGGTCTGAATTATATTTATTGCCTTTTTTTGGTGATTTAATGTGATAAATGCGTGTTTCCTCTGAGAAATAATTGTAAAAGATATTTTACAATGGTTGGTTGTAGCATTTTGGGCTGCAAGAAGCGCAGTGAGCGAAAATACGATGAAATATCATTTCACACGTAAGTAAACATATAAAGCTTGTAACGATCACCTAAATAAATTCAGGATATTAATTCGCAAATATTTTATTCATAATTAGTCAGTTTTAGGTCGATTTGTGGTCTAATTCTATGAATTTTATCAAATTATTCACTTAGAAAATAAATTATGAATGTTGCCAGTTTATGAAAGAAATTACCCACCGCAACTAACATAAATTATTCGTTCTGCAGGTTTCCAACTGATCCTGTCACATTGCTGAAAAAAGCTGGCACATTGCAAGAAGTGCAAAATACCGATCCTTTTATGCCCATATGAATATGGTGAATGTTAATATTAAATATATATTAATGAGGCCACAGTTATGAAGCTGGAAAAGCAAAAGGCGATTTCGGCGAACCGATTCAAAAAGCTACGCGCTGTTCGTGAAATTTGTACTGTAAACATTAAAGAGTCTATTTATCTAATTATTTGGAATGTTATACATAATTCCATTTATGAAAAAACTAAACTGACCAAGCGCGAGTCGGGCTCGCGCGCTGAGAGTTCTTTACAATCACAAAATACAAAAAGTTGTGCAAAAAGACAACATCACGCCCAGGCTGTCACCCATCCAAGTACCGACCGCGCCCGACGTTGCTTAGCTTAGTGGTAAACAGAAATTTGTCACTGACTCGCACTTGGCCAGTGTTTATTATTTGTTGTTTTACTTATGTTCACTATAATCCGCTAAATTTGACGCTTGTACGGATTACCGTTTTTACACTAGAACAAATCCAAAAATACGTTTAACGTTTGTTGCATGAGGGACCCCCGTTCCGTTTTAACTCTGACTTTTTTATTATATTTTATTAATTATAAAAAATCATGCTATGGTTACTTACCAACCTTTTTTCTAGTACTATATTCTAATCCTAACAAATAATTATAATAAAAACGCAAGTAACTTTCTGTCTGTTTTTACGAGGAAATGGCTTAGTCATGGTATAATAATATACTCCGCCAGGTATAGCAATCCGAGAAAAAATGTTTACGTGGGCGTCCCGCAATGATGTCATGATGTCAATTTACAACAGGTTCGAGAGAGATGACGATACACCACGTAACAGCTGATTGAATAAAGTGGCAACTGGACAGTGACGTCATTGCGGGACCACTCTCAAATTGCTAGACCTTGTTTTCTTAGATCATGGGCAAAGTCAAATTTTGTCAGGACGATAGGGGTGTGTCATGAGGACAGACAACGTACTTTTCTTCCCAGAACATTGCAGGTAGCTCCGCGGGTTGCAGCAGATAGTGTATAAAATATAAATATTTAAAAGGTAGTATTGTTTCCAAAGTACTCATTGAAGATTCACTACCCATCATAGTAGGTAAATTACCCTAACTTATAGCAAATCATTTTAATGTGGCAACACACCTTGTTGAAGCGAGAGGCACTGAGCTAGCCACGCTCATTGAAAATCTATAGGTAGTAGATCTGTGGCTGGCGCTGTCCACCAGCCCTGGCATGTGTCATGTGAACAGCGCATCCATCACCCGTCACTCCGCGCACACAATGCCGGCCCTCTGACACTTCGTCACGTGTCAACATGCGACGTGACACTATGCGCTTACATTGGTTACATCGAATAAAATAATGTTTTGTTGTATACAATGCATGTACATGTCAAGGTGTGTGTGTTTTGTAACATTGGAAATGGATTCTTTGGTTCTTACCAATAACAGTTTCAAGCTGAGGAAGACTCTCTCTCGAACCTAGTTCCACTCAACTGAGTATCAACACGTCGGACAACGTGGTCTCGCTCGCACGAATATTCTAGCGTATCACTTTATCCTTGTCATTCGTGTGCCTTAGTTTTAGTCAGAGACCCGGATTTTGTGATTGAAATGTTAGAATAGAACATCACGCATCTTCCTCTGTTTGAAACCGGTGTTGGTTCCATGATACCTACTACCCAAATATCATGATTGGTTCTTACAATAAGTTCTTACTCTACTTAGATTTCTAGCCAAAGTACCTATTTACCTGCGTTCTTTGACTGGGTTACTAGAATCTTTGACAATATACATGTCACATAATCAAAGGCCAGAATATTATTTGGTCTCGAGCGTAGTTAAGTAATTGGCTCATCTCTATGGGGTAAAATCAGTAAGATGGGTAAAATACGAATGAAGTAACTAACCAGTAACGAATACTTTAATATTATGAGTAGTTAAGTATAAGTTGCAGTGCTGTTACTATTGTCTAGTGACCATATTAACATCTCCAAATCCCCATATCTCGGGCCCCGAGATGCAAGCCTCGTGCTTAGTTTGGGGCTCACCGATTAGCCTCATATACATAAACTCAGAATGTAACTACCTTGTGTTTACTTATAAAGTTGTTTCCTAAACATTCATGTGTATTCTTTGTTATTGTATACTGTTATTTTTCTGTGTAATAAATTATCTTTATGATATGTTTAAGTTAGTTGTATTGTTTCAGGTACAACCGATGGATTAGTGCCAGTGAACACCGTAGTGTCCTAGAAAGTCATATCAGTAATATCTAGGTAAATCGAGTAGCCGTAACAGATACTCTTCTCAACTAAATTGTTATTTTACTTTGTACAGTTTTGCTCACGACCTTTCCAAATTTGAATCTTTGTAACGAATTTAAAAAATCAAACGTGTAGAAAGCTCATTCAGCTGACCAGATAACCGTGACCTTTGCGATCCAATACACGAGTTTCAAAAGGCTCCACAGCTGGTGTCTGATTACTTCGGTTACGTTACTCGTAGCACGGATTAAGTAATAGTTACTGGTAGTGTTGCCATGCGTGATCAGCACCTCTATTGTGGAAGTAACGGTCAGAGGTCCCGCTCACCTTTGGCACTCGCTTTTGGAGATCCGTCATGGTATTTTCGAGTCATAACGAATGGTCAAAATAATAATTAGGTTAGTTTGGAAATATCGAAATGCTAATGACTCGTTCTTAAAACACCTAATTGTATGTCTACTACAAAGAAAGAAACGCTCACATTTAGAATTTTTGTTCGGCATTTACATTGTTCCAGTTTTAACTTGAAAACTTTTTGCCTGGAAATTTATGAAAAATCTTAGATCTTTGCAACTTGTTTGCATAATTATTAAATGAAATATTGTACGGAACGCGCAACAAAGATCGATATTCTCAGATCGTGTTGAGAATTTTTTACGCATTTATCGTCGAGCGTCAATTTTGTTCGATGAGATTCCAAATCTTCTTCAGATCTTACAAAGACACGCTATTTTGACCAGTAACTACTCTGATTTAGGGTTTAAAATGTCGTGGAGCAAGAGTCATTTCAACACTTCCGTTGTAGAGGCGAGAAATTTTAATGAGTCGATATTAATTGATATTTTGACGTCGGTTTAAAGCGTTACACACTCGAGTCGAAACAGTACTGTACCGGGGCTTGTGTACAACCTTCCTTAGTTTGAAGAGTATCTCGTTACGTGCTATTAAATAAATTAACTACAAATGCTTTAAAAGTGCTTACAACGATTTGCAAAGAGGAGTCTTAATAACCACCAAAAATAGTGTTATAAAAGCAAAAACAATTTAAAAAGTGGAACATGCTGTTACAGGCAGGAAGATCCTTTAGTAATTTTGTAACACTAGTGTTGTGAAAACGATCCGTCAAAATACGATAGTGTTGGAAACACGACCTACACTTTAACGCTAGTGGTGTGAAATTAGTTTCAACGTACGTCAGTGTTGTGAAGCACGATTGACGCTCGATAGTGTTGTGAAAAGCGTTTGTCCACCGTGGGCTAGTGTTGTACCGTAGTGATGTGAGCATGAAGCGCAGCAAGTCGTACACGTGGCTGTCGACGCTGCTGAAGCCGCAGCCGAGGCAGGAGGAGCAGGACGAGGAGTGGGGCGCCGTGCCCTGGATCCGCGGCAGTGACGCACATCATGATGACAGGTCAGTCTGTGTTCAATGACAAGTCAGTCTCTATTTAATGACAGGTCAGTCTCTATTTAATGACTGGTCAGTCTCTATTTAATGACAGGTCAGTCTGTGTTCAATGACAGGTCAGTCTCTATTCAGCGACAGGTCAGTCTCTATTCAGCGACAGGTCAGTCTCTATCAGTGACGGGTCAGTCTCTATTCAGCGTGGGTCAGTAAGGATCGTAGGTCAAAAGACGTCGTCAGTAAAAATGAATCGTGACCTGAATGACATGAATGACATGTTAAAAGCTTAGATAATATTTTAATTGTAATGTTTGTTATCCTTGTTTTGTAGTATTTTAATAAAGAGTTATGGTATTGGATTGTATGAATTAGATATTTTGTCATTTTACAGCACTTCATCTCTTGTACTGCCATGACTATCAAACATTTCGCATCCATAGTTGTTTTCGGTAGCTTCAATTACCAATACTTTATAGACCAGCGCCGTTTGATAACAAACGGCATTATGCTGAGCTGGGGCCGGTTTGTGGCAAAAAGCCAACGTTTGTGTGTAGCTCTAAGTGTGTGTGGGTTTTTGTTACAAATTAAATATTGTCTATTGTCTAATTAAATGGAAGGTGACAATAAAATGTTAAATAAGCAACATTTTTCAGCGCCTTATTTCTTGTATCGCTTGTCACAGTGTAAGATTTTTAAAACAGGGAGTTTCTAATGAACATTCTGCTCGAGAGAGCAAAAATCGGTTTCCTCCTCTTAAATGTATAAAAAAAACAAGATCACAAAATACACACAAGCTAAAACTGTAAACCGATTTAATTTCTCCTATTAATTACCTATGAATCAGCTTGATACTGGAATCGAGAAAAGAAAATAAACGACACGCGTATCTTGTCTATGGTCAATAAAAACTATATCCGAATTTCAAATTTCGAACTGACGAGCTTGCTGTCAAGTCCTCTTCACAGAACCACGTGATCATGTATGGTGTTTATTTTTAACCGACTCCAAAAAGGAGGAGATTATCAATATTCTACAAGGTGCACCTGAATCAAATTGAAAAGTTGAGTCGAGCATAGCCCCCATGCCTGGACCGCCAATGATTCTACGCGGGTGGAACCGCGCGGCGGCAGCTAGCCGATTACATAAGACAGCAATTAGTGTCACGTTGATTATGTTACTTATCTTTACATAAATCATATCCGTACTCGCACGGAGATTTACAAAAAAAACCTTCCACGCATACTAAGATATTCATTGTACAGAGTAAGCATTAACTTACTCCATTAATCATAAAGAAAACTATTCACACTTCCATTCGACGAAATAGTCTAATAATACGTCGGATGAGACAATTTGTTCAATCTCCATGGTTCCGTGGTTATTACGCGCTCTATTTCCATATATATGGCCAGGTTATATAATACAGTTGGCCAAATGGAGGAACTTTTTGTTTTTGTTCAGAATAATCGATGGTGGCTCCCTCATTGAACTGTAGAGATAAGTTGGTTGGTAGACAAAGCCGTGATGTAAGTCCGTGGGAGAAATGCTTGAGCTGGGAACGGAGGCAGGTCAGGGCTTCGGACGTGATGAGTACGGAACCATTGGATCTATAGTTCGGTTGGACTGCGAGGATAATCAGGGGTTATAATCTTTTATTCAAAATATGTTCGGTTCGTTCTCAAGCATTACACACTTTTTTTTTTAAATCTATTTATGACATAATGTTACATGTATTAGATCTACATCGGAAATAACCGAACTAACTTCAGTTTGCGTTAGTTATATTTCCCAGCTTTTAACTCAGAAAGTACCTATCACTCTAGTATATGTTTATCTATGCTATCACTAAAGTTTCATTTTTAATTTCCCGCCAAAAAATGGTCAGTAAAAACTTTTTGACATGGTCGAAGTAAAGAAAAAAGTTCAATAGTATTATTATGGGACTAGTTCGATTTTAAATTACTTTACCTTCCTAGGGACGTAAAGTGACATTTACCGCCCGTGTTTTGAGTCATTAATTACTCACTTACCGAGCGCTAGTGATGAAATAAATATCAATACCGATTCTAACTAATAAAGATCTGTTATTGTAAAACCAATTACTGATTGGATCAGACGTTACACTTTGCGGAATTTATGTTTTTGACGAATTCTAGTGTACCGTATCAATTAAATATAAGGAATAACGAAACAATTATTCACATTATTTTTGTAAAATGTAAACAAATAATTGTGTCGTCATTGTACTAGATACGTCTGAAACCGAAACACACTAGATATTCGTCTAGTCACAGTTGTATAAGCAATAAGTTCCGAGCGCAGCAGTAACGTCAGCCGGCCGAGTAAACCGCACCGAGCCCGTCCATCCACGGCGCGCTGCCGCCAGCCGCGGGCGCAAGTCACTGGCTGTCCAGTCCATTTGGCTCAAAAACTTAAATTATGATGAAAAAGAAAATCTATCTATAACTTTTTTATTTTATACCATTTCCCCTTTAAAAAGCTTATTTTATTCACTGAAAACAGCGAATAAAAAGCACCTTTAATCACTATTTTGGTGTTATAATTTAGAACACACCAATATTCGACCTAACTCTCAATGCTATACAACCTCCTTGCGCAAATTATACTCGATACAAACTCCTTAAATCTTTCTTTTTCACGTATAGTCATGGTATAAAGTATAGTAACTCTTGAATAAAACGGATTTATATAGAGGGCCATGAATCACTCGCGTCACTCAGGATTCTAACACTTGCGTAGTGAGTGATTCAATTATCAGGAATCACGACCATAGGGAGTGATTCAGTCGTTAGAATCCTTAACTTGCTCATGGTTCATCTATGGCCCTCGCTTTAAATCCGTCCTTTATTCACTAATTGCATAATATACCAATGTCAGGCACCTTTTGTAAAACTGTTTTATTATATTGGAATGTAATAGATACTATTGTGATAACTTTCAAGTATTGTGAAATACTTGCATTTATGCCAATGCTACGCAGATTGCTTGGCGTAGGGTATTGGTATCTGCAAACAAAGATGCAAGATGCTAGAGGCTGCTTGAAATCTCAATTAAAGCTGGAGCTTTTGACGTGTTACCTGTAGGCTTAGTTTCAATTTGTTTTAGTGTTAGTCCTGGGCTGGATGAATAGAATGTCGCGACCGCAGCCGACCGCCGCCGACCGCCGCCGGACTCCGCGCGCCGCCCCGCTCCACCGGCATTCGTGGTACAACTATCGTTTTAAATGTTATGACTTTCTAATAAATAAATAGAATACAGAGGCGAGATGAAAGTCTTGCTTTTCATTTTAAACAAATTAAAGATTACGAGGACTAGTTTGCAGATTGGGTTTGTAGCAAAACGCTATTATAGCAAAACAACGTAAACAGAGAATCAAAATGACACACGTAAGGAGATACCTAGGTACACACGGGGCAGTGCAATGATAGTGTTCGACCCTCGAAGATGCACCGACTCTTTGTTTTACAATCAATCGCCGTGTCAGACGAGTCTTACTGTTGTTGATTCGTGAAGTGAAGAAACCTGTCTTCTAGTGTTTTTCATAAATGCATTTTGTATGTTTCTGTGCCATTTTAGCTGATATTGCCATCGTTCACGTTTCTTTTCTGAATGTAAGGAACTTAGTTCATACATGATTATCGTATATCGCTTTATTCCACTATGTAAAGCTAGACTCCGCGTGAAAATATGGCAGTTAAATCACGGCGGCGAAACTTCCCCATACGTTGTACTCTCCCGTCCCATGCACTTATCCGCCGTAAGTGGCATTTACCATACGGTTCATAAAAACTGAGTTATTGATCATACTCCCAACACATTGTATACTTTAAGCAGTTGGTTTAACGTACATTTTCGAGTAGAGGGAATGATGTTAAAAGTGTATAAGGGATGACATTATTCAAATAAATGGGTTTTGACAGTTTTATTCTCTAATATTGTCGGATATTACCACTTCATACGAGTAGGGTTGCCGAGTGCAACATTTCATATCTTGTGAAGAAAAGATTTCAATGGCAGCTACCTTTACGACATTAGAAATTTCTTAAATGGATACTATTTTGACCACAATTATAAGAGTATTATGGGGATATTTACCGTGATAGTGATGGAGTGACAGCAGCCGAGCGGTAGCATGTGCGCTTTACAATCTGACGGCACCCGGTGCGACCCTTTGGCCCTGTACTAGTTACTTATAACATGATAGTATTTAAATTACATAAATAAATTATGTGCAGCTTCGATGCCAACGCTCAAAAAAAGATGAAGGAAAACATCGTGAGGGAAGCGAGAACCAGACATAATGACATTCACAAACATGCTCTGGGCCAGCATGGTGGATTATATAGAGTCCATCCTCTCTCTCAGAGAAGGCCCGAGTCCCAGCTGTGCAGTGGGAACATGATAGGCTGAAATGATGATGATGATGATGGCGTGCAGTATGCACCGTGTCCTCGGGCAGACTCACACAGTTGTAGTGAACACCGTGATATTTTAACACGGTGTTTTATTTTGAACATTTATAATTGAGTTGCACGTTTTAGTGAAAGTAGTGACATTGACAACCCTACACAGAAGTAATAAATATCGTAGAATAGAGTAGGCAACATGATAGAGTTCCTCGGCAGTGGGGCCTGCACTACGTTACGGAGTTACGTAGATAGCGGCTCTACTTTATTGTAAACTCTACTTTACGGCGTCGCGGTCATAATGTCGCGGGACGTCACCTGCGGCTTGTCGTTATAACGACTCGTTACTGTCGTTACTCGCTCAATGTTGCTTTTTATCGCTTTCGGTGATAAAGAGGTTTTTAATAGAGCACTTAAACTGAACCGGTTGTGGTTAGATTTGGCTAGGCATAAAATATAGCTAGTATATTGATAGCCCGTTGGTCCAGGTGGTAGTGAACCTGCCTTCTGAGCTTGGGGGCGTGGGTTCGATTCCCATCTAGGACAAACATTTGTGTGATGAACATTTGTGTTTGTTCTATATCTGGTTGTTAATATCCATTTAAGTATGTATTTAAAACTATATATGTATGTATATCAGTCTCTGGCAGCCATATCACAAGCTTTGCTAGTTTGGGGTCAAATAAAATAAAATAAATAAATATTCGGGACATAATATTCGGGAATAAATATTTTTCACACACGGTCATCTGACCCCAAACCAAGCATGGCGCACTCCGGACTTTAGGTATATTCGGCCGGTGTCCCTTCCCGAGAGGGTCATAGCAGGGCAATCAGTGGCCACTCGGCTCGCGCCCGGCCCGCACGCCACGCTAGCCACGTCGAACCAATTATTTTTAACTAAACCGAGCCAATTATTACGACATCATCGTGATGATGATCTCGTAATAGGCTTCTTAAACTTATACTTTTGCATGATTGTTATTAGACCAAATTCGGAATAAGCGTTAGTTTTTTTGTGCAGATTAAATGTCGTTCCAATTGAAGTAGAATTTAAGTAATAGGTAGGTAGTGTAGGTACTACATAGGATACATAGCTGGTAAGTAAATACTTATGAGTATTCTGTGTAACACTCCTCTCGAAGAGGGAGGCATGTGTTCAGCAGTGGACGTTTACTGGCTGATGATGATGATTCTCTGTATATATCTAGAAGACAACCCTAACGTCACACGTGCTACGTCAGGAGAGATAGAGCTACGTGATAGAAAGAGAGCGGCCTTCTAGGTGAATATAGCGAGCGGTGTCCAGCGCTGTACGAGTTAAATTGCTACTTTATTGCCACGTCGATAGAGTCCTTATTTATTTAAATTTCTTCACGGAGTGAACCTTCTGTGTATATTATGTCTTCTGTGCCCAAACTAAGCAAAGCTTGTGATATGGCTGCCAGAGACTGATATACATACATATATGTATATTTTAAATACATACTTAAATAGATATTAAAAACCAGATATAGAACAAACACAATCATCACATGAATGTTTGCCCTAGATGGGAATCGAACCCAAACCCCTAAGGGCAGAAGACAGGTTCATTACCAACTCAACGGGCTATCTGATGAACGTGTGAGCAAAAACCTGCAGAATATTTTTTTAATTTATTAAAAAAACTACAAATTGGTAGCGTGTGATGTATTACACTTATTTTATATTTCAATCAAAAGTCCTGTTTGTTATTGTAGTATGAAACAAAGATAATTGTTAGAACCTTCCTCTGCTTGGCTATCAAAATGACAGCCATTCGACCAGAGTTAAACCGTGTCGGATACTTTCGAATACTGAAAACATCAGGCGAGTTGGCGGTCAAGCGCAAGCCTATTATAGAAAAAAAAAATAGGGCCGGTCACTCAATAATTTAGAAATAAATATTTATAAGTTGCAACAGTCTCGCGGCGTGCTATAGAAACCAGGTCGGCGCGGGCGCAGCGTGCCTCGGAGAGCTCGAGCCAGGTTTCCCAAGCTATTTAAATACTAGGAATAGTAGCAATGGCAAGTTATTTAGCGCTGCCATTAAAAGGCACTAACTACCGAGATAACGAGAAAGGCAATTGGGATAAAAACTAGTGAGATTGGAAACTTGCTGATGTGTTTGTTGCGACAAGGTACTGTACTCGAAGGCTGTCAATGAGACCATATTACTAAGCCTTCGCAGCTGTATATTTTGAACCGTAATATGGAGCAAGTTGAAGTTATCACAGAATATTTAATTTTTCAGCTGATTATAATAAGTTTTAAAAAAAGCAAAAATCAATATCTTTGCTTTAGCTATAGTGTAAAAACTGTAAACGTAACAGTTTCAAATTTGGCATGATTATAGTATAGATACAACAGATAGTAAATACCGGCCAAGTGTGAGTTAGGCACGCGCTAAAGATTCCGAACTGAATGCAAATAAAATACTAATTGTAATTGTAATAAAATACTGCATTCAGACAAGGTGCACCTGAATCAAATCGAAAAGTTGATTCTATCCATGATCCTTGGTCGAATGTATGGAATCGCTAGATGTTTTGCATGGGCATGGGGGCCATGCCCCCCCCCCCCCCCTGGATCCGCCAATGGGCGGTCGTCCTAGCTGTTGGAAGATTTGAACCGTCCCAAATGAGAGCACAGACTGTTCGAGTTAGTGTTTGCCAAAGATTGTATATGTACGTAGTATACCTACTAGTATGAAATGTTTGGTGTTTACAATGCTACGTAGCTGAGAGTAGCTAGTGAGAAGGTTGCACGACACAGATGGTGACGCGGTATCGTAACGCGGCTCGCCGTTAGGTATTTAGTGAAACAGGTTTGTGAGAGCCGTGCACTGTACACTGCACACCTGTATTTATGCACTCACTAACTTGTTGCTTTGTAGAGTTTTGTAGATACCTATCCACAGTAGATTCTTCGAGATATATAAACGTCCACTACTGAACAAAGTCCTCCCTTTTAGAGAGGGGTGTTGCCATAATCCCCACGATTGGCAGGCGACTTTTGGATCGCAGTACGTTCACCATATACTAATAGGATGCTGCTGCTCATCCTCCGGTGGTTCTGGTCGCTGATTTAGGACGATTAACAGTAATAATTAAATATGATTATTTATTCGTCCTTATTCGTCTTCTAAGATTTAAACGATGAGGTCCTCGATTTAGCGAGTTTTGGTTGTTTTAGGTTGTTTCAAGTTGCTATTCATTTTCAAATGTCATGTCATGTACCTATGTTACTATTGCATCAGTTTATAATACAATGCAATACAATATCAGTATATTTCAGATTGTAAATGTATTGCAATAAAAGTTAACTATGATTACCTCATTGTCATCATTATTAGTATTTGTGTTTAGATTGGTTTATTTAATTTATATTTATATCTTGTAGTGGTGTACTGTATGTGTGCCTGTACCGAGACATCACCAAACGGCTCCAACGGAAGACCAGCGCAGCTGAGTTGGGGCCGATTTGTGACCTTATACCCTTATACCTTGTGTCTTTGTGTTTATTTGGTCACAAATAAACTTTTTCTTTCTTTCTTTCTAAATTAAACTTAAAGTAACATTTTAGAATGGGCAGCCTTCGCTCTATTGGGGAAAGTTCTTAGGAAAATGTGTGAGCCAACATAACCCTGTTCAAATAGTCTTTTGGAAAATAAAACCTTATTTTTGTCGGAGTCAGCTGAATATATTCAAACCTTCTAGTTATTAAGTTTAGTTGCGAGGCGAGATTAACAACCGGAAGTACAGCGCGCGTGATCTTTACTCTACCGTCGTCGGTCGGTCGGTCGGTCGGTCGGTCAGTCGGGCGCGGTCGCTAATCATTGTGATTACTGAACACGGACCATCCCACATGCTGCAACAGTACCGGAACTAAACAAACAATATGAATATATGGCGGGAATTTACACAGTGGACAAAACCCTGAACCGACTTCGGTCCCAAGTGGGCCGAAGTCGGGATAATATGGCAAAGTGAGGTTATATAAAGGGCTCTGACACCGAATGTTGTGGTGTGATCACAGACACAGACAATGACACACTTGATGGAGTGTGCAGCGTGTCCTACAACTTGCACACTAGACGACCTGAGTGAAACCACGGCGAGTGCCATTGGGGTGGCAAAGTTTTGATCTAGAAACTTGATTTGAAAATAGAATTGTTTTGCGGAACATCGACTCGAAAGAAGAAGGCACAGTGGAAGCATTTCTTTATTGTTAAGATACCAATCTCACAAGAACCGTGAATGTATCCGGGATAAAATCCAATCAAATAGTATCCAATGTATCTCCAGCCTTCTAACTATACCCGTACAATATACATATAAATCTACTACAATTGTGCATGGAAGAAGGACAAACAAACAACCACGCTTTCACACTCATAATATTAGTAGAGATTTAAACCTATGTAGGTATTAGAAACTCGTTGTCTCTTACGGGTTTACACGCGTTTGATTTAATTTTTCATATTATTTCGGAATAAAAAATATTCTCACGATTCTTCTAACGCTTTTCATCAAAGCTGGTTTTGCACCGTTTGGCGTAAAAAGAAAACAAACAGACAGAGACTTACATGATGAAAGTATGTATGTAATTGATGATGTACCTACACGGTGTAAAGATTTAAATAAATAAAGGACACTTTGAAGTGTACCACAAAGATAATAGTTGTTTGTTATGCAACGATACAAAGTTGTTTTTGGCGCGAATACTTGTATCGAATCCTGAGCGTAGCGAGGGTTTCAAAGGTACGAGTTGCATAATAACTTTGCAGCCGAGCAAAACACACAACTTGTCATCTCACCTTAGAGAGGAAAATATTGTATTTCTTCTAAGTTAAGGTGGGACCTTTTTCATTCAAACTATTTAAGGTGCAAGTCAACGAGGTTGGAATGTTTTAATACTGAAAAAATGTAAAGGTTCCACAAATCCATCACGTTTTTTTTTCGAATTTACTTTCCACGCTAGCGGCAAAAAACGACCTTTGCGCGCAGATTTTAAACGATAAAGAAAGCCTTTCCAAATAGGTGATATGAAAAATAAATTACTAATCACAAAATATCACTTGAACATCATAGAATGTTAAAAGATTAGTCCAAACTTAACTGTTAGCTAGTTACATTCAGTTAATAATAGTGATTTCACTAAATGTGGGTTAATCTCTACGTTACAATAAATGCGAAACATTTACATACGTTCTGTATTATGCAGTGATTATATGCGGCATCAATCACTCTCGGATCATGAGTATTATGCAGTGATTATATGCGGCATCAATCACTCTCGGATCATGAGTATTATGCAGTGATTATATGCGGCATCAATCACTCTCGGATCATGAGTATTATGCAGTGATTATATGCGGCATCAATCACTCTCGGATCATGAGTATTATGCAGTGATTATATGCGGCATCAATCACTCTCGGATCATGAGTATTATGCAGTGATTATATGCGGCATCAATCACTCTCGGATCATGAGTATTATGCAGTGATTATATGCGGCATCAATCACTCTCGGATCATGAGTATTATGCAGTGATTATATGCGGCATCAATCACTCTCGGATCATGAGTATTATGCAGTGATTATATGCGGCATCAATCACTCTCGGATCATGAGTATTATGCAGTGATTATATGCGGCATCAATCACTCTCGGATCATGAGTATTATGCAGTGATTATATGCGGCATCAATCACTCTCGGATCATGAGTATTATGCAGTGATTATATGCGGCATCAATCACTCTCGGATCATGAGTATTATGCAGTGATTATATGCGGCATCAATCACTCTCGGATCATGAGTATTATGCAGTGATTATATGCGGCATCAATCACTCTCGGATCATGAGTATTTCATTTTCATACGAATATAGCATTTTAATTTAAACTAAAAAACGTACACTTCAATTGCAGAGGTTTTATTTGCTAATGAAATATAATTTCATTTCATTTTCGCGGGTTTATATTGAACTAGCTGCGTTTAATTTTAATTATTTATCTAAGCAATTTGTCAATATAAAAATACAAAACTACAACAGAGATTGTCTTGCGGACATCACCCAGGGCATCGTATGTATAATGTATGGCACATCGTAGAGGAGTGTTATCGAGATCCGTCGCCTCGAACCACAAGCTACCAGTAAACTCTACCTAGTAATATCTAGCAGAGTGGAAACTGATGTCGAGTGTATACCTTCAGGGGGGAAAGTTCATCTGCTACCCTCCTTCGACGTAGCCGCGATATACAGCAGCTCGTGCCTCGCGGGGGAGTTGACACTTATCTAAAGCTGCCGTCTTACTGCCGACGGGAATCTTTTTAGAAATCAAAATAGTAGAAAAGTGTAGTTCAGAGTCTGGTGGCGGCGACTGATGACCAGAATGCTGGCGTAACGAACGAAACTAACTAACTCACTAGGGTTCTTGTCCTACCCCAACTAGGTTTAAGGCTACAAAGTCCTGAACCTAGTTGGCTCTTCTTATTCGTGTAATGGGCCAGTATACTAGATAAAAGTGTTTAAAATATAAAATCTCACGTATTTCAAGTTCTCAATCAGCGCTATAAACGTCTCCTTCCGCGCCGTAGGTACTTCCTCGCTAATCTCTTTAAAACTGGACAACTTATAAACGAGATAATATTCCGCACGATCATCCCCTCCCCGGACACAGATGGAATAACAGTTACAATGTGACATGAATGTGGCTGAGGGCGCTGATGAGGCGCTGCCATTATGCGTGTCTCTCTTTGACACTGAAGAGAAAAGGACAGCAGCTGTAGTTCCGTTTTTGACCACGTTTATCATAAGCCGTGTCGTGCTTTACACAAGGGATGAGATTCGATAAATGAGGGTACTTTTAAAAATGCTTTAAAGTGAGGATTACCGGCATTCTACGTCAACTGGGGTCAGAGAAGAAACGAATGTTTTATAACAGTATGGACAGTTCGCTCATACGCGTACCTACTATTTTCCTGCGTAGTTTTAGCGTAAAAAAGTAAGTGCGTACTCTATTCTACAGCAGCTTTAGTATACTACAAATTTGCGGTAGTGTTCGTGGCATAGCTGACCTTAACAAATCACCGAAGTTAAAAGCAACCTTAGAATAACTACTCAGAGAAGGTAGGTTTCCAAACAACGCCTTCTCAAAACGTAAGCTACAAATTCGCTTTGTAGCTTACGTTTCGATTGGTATTTTAAACGATTTAAGCAAGAAAATTAATGGATTACCTGTGGAATGTCACAGCATAACTCTTATGCTGCTATTCTGATTTGTTGTGGTACGATTTCACCGCGTAAATTGTCATAGTAAAATTTTTATATTTTTTTTGGAGCCATATATGACACCATTTGAATGGCTTAAATTTTGCGAAAGTACTTGGTTTCTTTGTGTAGTTATTCTAAGAAAGCAACCAAATTTTAAAACACACAGGCTGCGTTATTCTCTGCTGGACTCTGAGCACCAAGCAAGCCTATCATTAGTATATTATGATTAGGTATATTATGGTATAAATATTGATGAATTTTTTGACTTCATCCCTCCACCCCGGTGTTACCACCGAACCGGCCGCCATCGCCAGAATGACCATCCACACGTCATTATAAATACGCGGAAGTCTCGCATCGATTGTTTTTGCCACGCGCCTGCAAGCTGTGGAATGGCTTACCACCTTCGGTTTTACCTCCGAAGTATAATTTGGACTGCTTCAAACGAAGGGTGAAGAGAGTCCTCAAACACACTGACGAAGCCCCGGGTATTGTAGGTTTTCAGGCGGTGGTGACCACTTACCATCAGGTGGCCCGTCGCTTGTTTGAACGGCGACTAAATCACGCTGGCCAATTGTTTCTTCTAGAACAAGAAGAACTACATTCGAAACTGTTCAATACAGAGTTTTGTGTGAATCCTGCGGCGTTGTAGCACATGGTATACTGCTGGTGTTATAACTACACGCAGTGAAATATAGCAGACGGACCCTCGCGGAAATATGCAGCGGGAAAGTTAGGAAGCGTTTACTTAACTGTGAGGAGTTATTAAAACAGCGGCGAAGAAAAATAGCTGTTATTAACTCGAGACAAGTGGCCCTTGGACGCGTTACTGATAAAAGTAAACAGAGTGTATCCAGTAACTAAGTACTTTTCATTTTGAAAAAGTTGAAATAATGAAAACCTCTAAAAACGCGAAATGTGTCGCTGTTACCTGTTACTGAATGTTAATCTGCTTCTTTTTCTTCTTATTGATGTAAAAGGCGATGTGTGTATGTATGTTCCCTATGGTCTCCAATACGTCTGGATCGATTTTGACTGGACTTTCACTGGCAGATTGCTGAAGTTATAAGGAGTGAACCACGCGGGTGAAGACGCGGGACGCAGAATGATTGCATTTGTACGTGCCGGTCCCAACGGAATACCAGCGCTGGTTGTAGCCACCAACATGCTGAGTCGGGGCCGGTTTTTGTCACAATCTACATATACTTTGTCCTTATAGTCCTCTATTTGTACATTTCTACATAATTTTTGTAAGTATTAAATAATAATAATGATAAATACTTTTAATATCTGTTTTGAATTTAATACGACTAAATAATAAAAATTTAATAATAAATAATTATAAAATATTTACGAACTACAACCTAATACTACTTAAAAATAAATAGGTATAGCAACAAATCCATAATGAAGTAACATCTGTTTTTGTGTTTTAATGCCACAAAATAAACCTGTAGTTTTTAGTGTTGTCCTACAAAATTCTTTGTGTTGTTATGTAATTGATTGCGAACGATAATTCATAGAGGACAAGGTAACATGTTATAATTATCTATAGCGTTAGATTTCCCTAGTCTCTTGACGCATCTTTCACCTGCCTACGTCACTATGACATCACACAGACGTCACGCAGTCACCGGTACAGCCCGTCTATTTGAGCAGGAGACGCAATGACTCCGTGGCGCAACGGTAGCGCGTCTGACTCCAGATCAGAAGGTTGCGTGTTCAAATCACGTCGGGGTCAAAGGACTCTTTTTGTTTAAGTAATTTTGATGATCATTTTGTCTTATCAATATTACCGCATCGATCGATAAGTAATAGATAGACTTTAGACCTAAATGGTCTATAATGAGCAGTCTATCTGTTTTTGTAGTGTTAGTGTCAGCTTGTGTTTTGTTTAGTTATGTAATAAAAGCTATAATAAAAAAGTAACAGATCAGTGAGTAATCATGTACTTACTTACCAACGTTTTTATGGTATCAAATCTTTTATACAGAACCACAGTAAAGATTTGGCTTGTTTAGAAGAAATCTCTGTAAGTGATATGACCGACCATTGTGACAATTTCAGTTTTAAATGTGATACTCTAACGACCTTACAATATCTCTTATCATTACCATTCATCATCTTATCTATGCTTACGTTTTTGATTGTCATAGAAAAGAAATAAAAGAAATATTAAAATTCAGACTTAAGAAGTATTTACCATATCCAGATATAAAATACAATTAAACTAAAAGATGATTATATTATCAAGATATTTAATTAACAAACGTGTACTACAAAACAAAAACGCCGTCGAGATCACCCACCACCGTGCGGCGTGCGGTTCCCAGAACACAGACAGTGTCCCCGCTGTATATATAGCAACACCAAGGTTCCATCATAAATCTTCCTTGGCAATACTTTACTTTCGAGAAAAGTATGTGCCATTTGTAGGATCCCCCGAGGCGAGCACCACTACCACCACCACACCGCCTACTCGAAATATCCTTACAAAGGTTAATCCAAAAAATACCATGGAAAACAGTGAGGCTTAATTCAATTCAATCCCACAGTATCCCGACACAGGTAGGTAGATACAGGTGTGAAGTGTCACAGTTGAGTGAGCTTGGCCACAACTATTGCTACCGGAGCGGCCGGACTCCAGCACTTCCCACAGTCTGCCTGTCCCTCGGCACAGATAATGCAACAGTGACTAAGGCAGGTTGTCAAGCTGTCGGCCTCGGTCCGCGGCGGCTACCGACCGCAGACACACAATTTGTCTGATACTCTGATTGATCAAGACTTGCGGTATAGATACCTATATTTATAAATATCACATTAAGTACCTAATCGTTTTCTTGTTATTTGTAAAGTTAAATACGCTTCTTATGATCGCTTCGATGAATACCGTGAAAAGTCGTCACGCCCGATCCGACACCTGATGGTCGGCGTCCAGTATCCAGTCAACAACCGGCAGATGATTAACACGCGCACTCGAACGAGCTGCTATTTACCTTGCTCGTTATGACACATTGCGACACAACTTATCTGTTGAGTTTACTGTGGGAGCCACTACCGCATTTCTGAACAAAACTCAGTAGGATTTTTTTAGTTCCACAATTTAGCCAACTTGATAAATAAATCGGTACTTATGGAGTTACATCACCCGCTGTGTACTTCGCGGCATCACGTCACTCGCCGCACTGTGCCACCGACCATTTTGCTCAAATGAGGAAATTAAAGAATTAACCTTCCGTTTTGTTCCGATATGATGGTAGGTACCACCATTAACTCTTCAGATAAATTGATTGCGATGGATTTGTCGGAAGATGGCACCGCTAGCATTCTCGGAATAAGCTTTATCAATTTATAACAAAACACTGTTTAAATAACAAGCTTTTACACCCTTTATTTATTTGATACCCGTATCATAAAGATAAAAACACTTTGTATTAAGTAGATGTCTGTCTACAAGTAGTTAACTGCTGTGCAGTTTGGCAGAGTTGTGTAACAATAATATGTATCTATGTATAAAAAAAAATGACCTTGTCCGCCATCTTGAGGCGTTCGCCATATTGAATTTATCATCTAGGACCAACATGCTTGGGTAGACAAATCCAACGAACCCAAACTCGACGGGGCTACGTCGTTCAGGAATTTCTATGGCCAGCTTCCGTCTCCATCATCAGACCAGCTCGATGGCACCATAAGCATAACATTGCATTGTCACCAAACTTACGTGAGTATGCCCTAGTATATTTATCTATGGTTTGCCAAATTTCAGCTCTATCGGTTCAAGAAGAAGTCTTAAATTCATTTTCAAGATTTGTTCCACACATACCTACATCATAAAATAAAATAATTTTAATTTTAATGGTAAATATACATGTATGAAATAATAATGTTATTGAACCCAGACTTTAAAATACTTTTTTAAAATTTTATTATATTCAATTTAGAAAATTCACGCTAATGTGTATATGTATTTACTTATAGGTTGAGGAAATAAAAGGCTATTTTATTTTATTACTAGCTGAATCCCGCTACTTCGTACGCGTAGAGCTCGGCCTTCGGCCTCGCTACTATAAACCTATATGCTATAAACCTCACGGAGCCCGAGACCTTTCCAACGAATGCAAAACCGTGGAAATCGGTTCGTGCGTTCTGGAGTTATAGCGTCAGGAAGGAAAACCCGACTTATTTTTATATAGTAGAAGATGTCATCATTATTATTGCTAAGTACATTTTTATGTATTTTATTTTCAGAGGAAAACTTACTGCTTGGTAATAAAGTATATAAAGATAGAAATCCAATGCCATCTCATTATTCCTTCCATAAATAGGACGTCGCTGTAGGGCGTGCCTAAGAAACCTCATACCTCTTGCGTAGTCGGGTAAAAAGACGGACTCGCATGAAAATACACAATAATATGAAAGCTAAGTTTGTTAATTATTTTTTATTTCTTGTAGAAGAAAAAAATGTGTGGTTTTATCTTTTACGAAAATCGAAGGCGTCTGAAACGATTTTGGTTGTACCTAGGAAACATCCGCTGTAACGAGTCAGAATGTCTACGTTAACATTCACAAATATTTTAACATTAAACTTTAGGTTATTACTGAAGTACTTAATTGAAACTGAGACTTAATACTGATTAAGTTGTCTAATTGTTTATAACAAGTAAAATATTGAAGAAACATTATGTTTAACCTTGCCCTTTTAGTTGAATATTGTCTCATAGTTTATCCTAGTAGATAAATGGAGGAAAGATTAACCTTTTTTGTATATTTGGTTTGTATCAATGAATAACACTACAAAATACTGATAGAATTGTATTTAGAATAAAGGTTACCTTATAAACAGCTGAGCTTACTGTCTACATTAAATTATCACTATCCATTCAAAGAAGGTATTCCTGGTATAGGTATGACCTGTCCGGAGAACCAAATGTACAACACCCACTTAGTTCTGGTCTTTGTAACAAGTCTTGAGATGAAGACATCAAGTTGACGTTTCCCTGGAGCAGTGAAGGACACACGAGCTGTCTGAAAATTAAGAGAAGTTGGTGTTAGAATTGAAGGAAATACAAGTTGTCTGAACCAAGCTTTTGCATAAAAGATTTAACCAATAAAAGGGTCAAAGTTAAGCATTTTGTACCTTTGTTACATGCTAAGCTTAAAGAATTTACAAGTGCGTTAGCATGGAAACACAAGAAGTAGACTCTTATCAATAGATTCTCGGATGTGTTGGAAGGATTTCTGAATGAAACTGATTCAATTCTGTTGTGAAATATGGGACTTTTACAACAACAAACTAGATTTCAAATGTATGGAAAAACTGCAAATAAATCAGATTGTATGGAAGAGAAGACTTTCTTACCTTGATCGGCAGGAGCAGAAGAAAGTTCTGAAGCTTATTTAGCCCACATTTGGTGTTGACAAAGTGATTTGATAGCCTTAAAGTTTCATCATGTTTACAATTTCTTTGTAGTTTCACGCACTGTTCGACGCTGGAGAACTTAGAACTGGATTTTTATCAGGGATTTTGGTCACGAAGAAAAGTTTAGTCCAGGAAAAATAGAAGTTAAATTCATTTAAAAGATGTTTTGATTCACTAAACACACAAGAGACATTGAAAGAATAATGATCGGTGGAATTATGACATAACAAAATGGCGGGAAGTCAAATCTTTCCAAATTGATGCGAGAGAACTGTTCTAACTGAAAAAGAGAATCATTTCAGTTATTGCGGCAATGACAAAAATAGTTGTTATAACGGAGCTTTCCAAAATGATGCGAAAGAACTGTTCTGAGAAAAAGAGGATCATTTCAGTTATTACGGCAATAGCAAAAATAGTTGTTATAACGGAGCTTTCCAAAATGATGCGAAAGAACTGTTCTAACTGAGAAAGTGAATCATTTCAGTTATTGCGGCAATAACAAAAATAGTTGTTATAACGGAACTTTCCAAATTGATGCGAAAGAACTGTTCTAACTGAAAAAGAGAATCATTTCGGTTATTACGGCAATAACAAAAATAGTTGTTATAACGGAGCTTTCCAAATTGATGCGAAAGAACTGTTCTAACTGAGAAAAAGAGGATCATTTCGGTTATTGCGGCAATGACCGAAATGGTTGTTATAACGGAGCTTTCCAAATTGATGCGAGAGAACTGTTCTAACTGAGAAAAAGAGAATCATTTCAGTTATTGCGGCAATAACAAAAATAGTTGTTATAACGGAGCTTTCCAAATTGATGCGAAAGAACTGTTCTAACTGAAAAAAAAAAGAGAATCATTTCAGTTATTGCGGCAATGACAAAAATAGTTGTTATAACGGAGCTTTCCAAATTGATGCGAAAGAACTGTTCTAACTGAAAAAAAAAAGAGAATCATTTCAGTTATTGCGGCAATGACAAAAATAGTTGTTATAACGGAGCTTTCCAAATTGATGCGAAAGAACTGTTCTAACTGAAAAAGAGAAACATTTCAGTTATTACGGCAATAGCAAAAATAGTTGTTACAACGGAGCTTTCCAAATTGATGCAAAAGAACTGTTTTAACTGTAAAAGTAAAACATTTCAGATGTTACGGCAAAAACAAAATTAGCTGTCATAACAGTTCATTCCAAAATAATATGAAAAAACAGTTGTATCGGAAAAAGTAAGTAAATGTTGTAAGTTTTACCACAGACCTAACTAGGGGAAGGCTTCGCAGGGGGTCAAACTGTATGGAAACTAAGTGTGGCGTAATTTCGTACCTAAAGTAAGAAAAGAAATATCCTGTTGAACAACTTTATAACTTTTATATTTGCAACACGGGGTTGTAAAAAAAATACTCAAATTCGTTTCAAACTGACGTGTAATTGCAGCACAGGTCGGACAGGCTGGTATTGGTTGAACCTGGATACGACCCTTGAACGTAATTATATTGGAAATATGACACGCAAGGTGGGACGATTTGTGGCGTCTACTTGGATGTAAGTCTGTGGGTTTAAACACAAACAATGATCCAAAAGGACCGTTCTTATCAAAATAACGGGCATTACTGAAATGATGGTTATATCCAAAACAACCGTTATAATGGTTCTACCTGTTAACGGCAAAGCTATATAAGGAGAGGAAAGAGGCGGAGCGGGGTTCTTTTGTTGTGAGACCTCTCACGAGAAGGTACTGACACACTTAGCTCTGCCCCGATCCTCGTCCAATATATTTGTTTGATTAATTACGCAGAAACTCTGCCCGACTGAATATATAATTCAATAAAGTTGGCAGTGTTTTAGATAGTTTCAAATTGTGTTGTGAAATTATCTCAGCTCATCTTGGCGTCAGGGACAATTCCATGTTATATTGGTCGTGTCTGGCGTTAAGTTTTTGAGCGTATTCAAGTTTTTCTAAAGAGTAATAGTAGAGTGTAAAGTAAACTTAAATTAAATATTGGACTATGGCGTTCTACCTCATCATGGTATGAGGAATGGCCAGCCCCGGGACCTAACTACGTGACCACATTAGGGGCTGGTCATCTCCGTCTTTCCCGATAGTCAGGACTTGGAATTTTGTGACGCTCCAAGGTTGATTTTACCCCTTAAATGTGGGATCAATAAGTCACCAGGGTGCATGGTTTTTGGTATACGGTCATCGGAGGCTCTCTAGGTCTTTGCAAACGCAAAGTTGCTCCTTGGCGGAACCGTTGAATCTGTAAGTACGCCGATGACCGGACCTCAGACTCCATGTAAACTGTCTTGTACGTTAGGTGGATGTTCCGTTTCAGTCCCCAGGGGTGGATCCTTGTGTTAAAGGTACACTCTAGGCTTCGGCCTGTTGAAACAGACTCCCGTAGGGTTGATAGGTAGTGGACTTCAGGATAGTTGGACTAGTCACCCATGTAGGCTTCAGCTAGTTTAGAAGAGTTTTGCACATTGGATAACCTATCTTCCAATAAACTCTGTGTCAGGTGGGGGTTAGAGTGCTTAGTTAAATATAGGACCCGCGAGTCCTTAGTTCAACTTTGGTGCAGCTTTAGAATAGATTTAGGGAATCAAAGGTGTAGGAAATAGGGAGATCTCGTCGATCTAATATTTTCAAAGTATGAGAAATTATCAGATCGGCGAGACATAGGGCCAATTAGTAGGGATTTTACCTTTTCAGCTTGTTCCGGTAATAACTCCATTGGAGTCGGATCCAGTCAAATAAGGTGTTCAAAGTAGATTATTGAATGATCTTGTTGGGTTTCAAAGTTTTAACTCATAATATTTCACATTATTGAATAATTGGTAATTTAAAGTCAATTGGATTATCTCTAGTGGAGTCTCTTGAATATAAAGGTAGAACTACCTAACAAGTGACTGACACTAATTTATTTTATAAATAAGTAAAAGATTTTGACTAAATGGGTATTATCCTATAAATAAAGTCAATGGAATTTTAGACCCTCTCTTTCAATTAGAGTCTATGGAGAAAGCTCTCACCTTTAATCAAAGTCAAATGTCAACTGACAGCCCACCTAATATTGGTCATTCATTAGTCTACGGTTTCAGGTTTTGGTAAAGCCTGATTCTGTTTTGTTTCTTATAATAATTAAGGAAATACTCGCGTTGCAAAGTAGTAATTTGTGATGGAATGTGGCTCAGTTTAGGTACTGGTGAATTGGACTGGTGTTACTAATCGAATCATGACAGACTGAAAATTTAGTCATTGAAAACCTGATAATAATTCAGTTGGCGAAAGAAGCCTGATTTTCTGTAAATACGTCTATTGAGCCTAGCAAATAGTAATGCAAAGCATAGTCATTACATCTCTACTGAACCTGGGAGATATGACAACCTTCGACATAGATTTTATTTACTAGAAAATTGTACATAAAGTTGTATGTTCAAACTTGTTGACGAAGTCTGTCTAAGAATTCTTTAGTCGATGCTAGACTTGGAAGCAGTACCTGGAATGACCTTTAATTCACATATATTTAAAACAAATACATCTTTCCTCACATAACTGAATAGTATGTAGGTACTATAATTCAAGGAAGATGTCATCTGGAGGCGTCGTAGCTGTCTAAAGGATAATATTTCTATTTATTTACATTTAGGGTTCTCATTACCCTAGCTAAGGAAACCACTTAGTATATAATCATTAAAGTAGGATAGTTTTAAGTTTAGGAATACTTTATTTATTTATATACTTATCTATTAGTACCTATAGAGGATCCGTAGGATTTTACAGATGTGAAGTCCTGTGGAACCTCGCAAGAAAACAACTGTCTGACTCCACACCAGACAGATTAGCACAGGGACCAAAGACAATCCGATATGACTGACTGCACACACATAGTTTAGGTAGAGACCTCTCGTCCCTTTAATTATAATAGTTCTCCCCCTGAAATGTGGTAGAGTGGTGCCCAGTCAAATAGGAATGAGCCACATAGTTCCAGGCGGAGTGCGGGGCCTGTGACCTAGCTACAAAGCTAGCCACTTGATTTCAGGGAATTATATATATAAAGTCATTTTCCAAAAGTACTAAGTAAAATTACACTGTATATCTTTAGGATTCAATCTTTTTCTTTACTGTCATAATAGTTACACTAAATACTCAAAATAACCTACACTTGCTCTGATTTCAAAATGATATAGAATTTAATTACTTCCTAGGTTATCTAATATCATCAGAATACACATTTATTTATGTATTAAGAAATTTAAGTTTGAATGTCTTCAGAATAGGTTAAAATATAGTAGCTCTATTGTCTAGGTATCACTACTTAGGTTGATTACAGGTTAGGTAGATGAATAACTTTGTATCGTAGAATTAGGTAACTCTAAGCTAGGAAACACCCAGTCTCTTTTCCAGGGTTACAGCGAGCACAACGAAGGGTTCCTAACTAAACGATCACTTGGCCATATCAATTATCAATATATCTTTAAACTTCTACATTTCATTCTTAGGTATCATCTCTAAATGTATTATCTAATATCGTCATCTAGGTCATTTAGGTTATTATTAACTATTAGTTAGTAAGTTATTAGGTAAGTTAGGGTTTCTTATTACGGTTACAGGAGTTGAAGGGTTGGCGAGTCACAAATGTTTATGCCGTGAACCAGGATGTAAATTGAGGTTGTTTAAGAGGCGTTGCAAACATATTATAATATGTAAATACAAGGGGTTTAGTTCTTTACACGTTTAAAATTTCCACACAACCTTGTTAGGAGGTTAGGCTCTGATCAGGCAGTCAAATGATTCAAACACTAATAATACTCACGCTTTAATTTATAATCATTCTGGGTGTTAGGTACATATCTGTAGAGGCAATTTTTCACACATACACATTACAAACACTTTAGCTTTTATAAACATTAACTAACTAATATTTCAAAATTAAACTTTTGAGAGTAACTATACTTTAGAGTGTAATATGTCTTTAGAGTAGGTATAGCACTAGTTCTGAACTTGACAGCGATGATTGTAGCCAGGATCATAGTAAAGTAGCCGGGAATCTCTGGAAAGAACAAAATTTTGAGTTAGAAAACTATTTAATGAAAAAATTTGATTATTAATTGTTAGAATTTCAATTACAAAAGACTCCTAATTGTAAATGTTTTCATATAATGAACTTATATAAACACACAAAGACCTATTACTAGTTACTACTAGACTACTACGACCTATTACTTATATCTAATAATTCTAGTTTGTGATTTTCTTAACCTCAAACAAAACTTGTAACAGAAGTTCTAGGGTGAAATCTCAGATCAAGGAAACAAAGGAGATATGTTTTAGTTCAATTAAAGCTCGATTTTAGATGTCTCTATTATTTTACTAAACGGGTTGACGCAAGATTTGTAAGTACGTTTATGTTATGCACTTTCACAAACACGAAGGCACTGGGTGTGACTAAAAGATATTAAGGTAGATTTGAAATGGAGCGTTTGAATTTAGTGTCATCTTATCGCATATCTCTCTAGTTTGTTTGATCTATGAGTAAACTAATGTTATAAATATCGAAATAAACACGTACCTTTTGAGTTGTCATTTGTTCCTGTTAGATCTTGATTCAATAAACTTGGTAACATACTGTTCGCATAGGATTTGAATTTTCATAAGGTATTCTTGTATTTCAATAAAGAGCTTTGATCTTGAATTCTTTGTTTTATTTACAAATAAATCAACGAGCCATAGGTTCAGTATCAACGAGCGAAGAAAATAAACACAGATTGATAGATAATTGACATTGGTTGTAATTATGTTTTTATGATTTTCGCCTTTCTTGAGCAGGCTAGGGTCATAAGGTCATACTGCTCGTATTTATAAAGCTGTGACGATGATTCGACAGACATCTGGGAAATTTGGTTACAAGTATTTTGTAAATAAAATTAAAATCAATTCAAAATGTAGAATTAGTTTTGTTTCATAACATAGGTTAACTTAGCTTAGAGTAAAAGTAAGAGAGCTTGTACTACGAATAGAATTAAATGATGTAACCAAATTGTCAAATCATCTTTCACTGAGCAATGCATCTTAAAATACTTGACTTTATAATCAATCATAGGTAAAGATGTTTAAAATACTAAAATTAATTTTATGTACTGGGAAAATATATTTAATCGAACGACTTTGTGAATTAGTTCATAGTCGATTATCTGTATACCAAATAACATCTCGATAACTACCACAGACAATTAAATACACAATTTCGTTAGAAACATTTCAAAAGTGGTATGGCCTTGAGACATTGTCGTGTCCGGAGAAAAAAAAAGAGAATTCCAAATCACGATTATGTCATGATGTTTCATTTGTCATATCAGAAAAAGCGGGAAGTATGAATTACGAAAATAAATAATTGTTTTTTAAACTTAGTATGTAATTAATTAATTTAATTATTTTAATTAGATAGAGTCCAAATACGCATAGTTTTTGGACAAATTGTTGTCGTGAGAGCGATGCGAAAGAGGCTAAAGGGTGTAAATAAGGTAAATAAATAAATGAAAAAAAACAATAGGAAATTACACTAACATTGCAGATAATAAATATTTTTATTAGTTAACACACACACGTTTATTGTACAATTCATAGTCAATTTTGGAACACAAACAACACAACTTAATTTATCTATTAAAACCCACTTATAATCTTACTTAATGTACTTTGACAAACTGAACTAAGTTAATGTAATTGGAAGGGTTTGTATATAGATGCGGTTGGTGGCTTCATACCTCGGATCGGATAAACAAATCAGATATGCCTTGGTGTAGTTGTAATTTATGTTCAAATGTCTCCGTTTTCACTGACGGTTAGCCATACAGTTAGTCTGTTTAGCAAAAACTTAAGTAACGAACAATTAATGAGCTAACTAATTATTACACATAAGAAAATAGTAAAGTTATTTGTGAAAAGGTCAGGCCTGATGCGTCGCGGCTACCTTGCCATGTCTCTTTGTTTGCCTGATCTGGGCTCAGTTCTTTAACATAGGTCATTCTTTCAAAAAGTTTCAGACGTATGCAGAAATGATTCCTTTTCGACACGGAGTTGTTTTCTGGATTCTAGGTTGTTCAAGCTGTAGCGCGGATTTGCGTACTGTTAGGGTTTTCATACTCCGTTAATATTACACGATGAAAAGGTATTTATCTATTCACTTCTCTTACAAAGCGTAGTTTCATTAGGTTGTTTCCAGGTACATTTCGGTGTTGTGGTGCGTAACAATGCAGACGGACATAAGTGAGTAGGTAATTATTCAAGCATAACGATAACATAGCTGGGTATTGGTTTTTCAGATGTTTGTCAGGCAAGAAGGACGGATTTTCTTCTAGATAATATGACGTTGGAGCCTTACAGATATACTTTCACATCGGTTGTTAGAAACTTTTACGTTTTAGATACGAACTTGATTTCCAGGTGATTAAGTTGGGTGGAAAATATTCGGAGCAGAGAGAAGGTTTTCGGAACAGTTGGCACAGTAAGTTGGGACAATGTCTTCAGATTACAGGGATAATTTGACGTACTTGTGAACGAAAACTTGTTATTTTATTTATTTTCTATCATAGGTGAAATTGTAAACAAGCAAAACATTTTGTTTCTTAAATTTCTTAATGAGTCACAGACTATATAATTTAGATTAAGTAGGGTTGCCAGGTTTGAGTTACAAAGTACTACTTCTTGTTTGCGAACGAATTAATTATCTTGTATTAATTGTTTAATTTTCAGTTGAATGCTGTGAACACAGAAAGGAGGATTTTGGGAACGGTTATGTAGCCATTTTTGTAAGAAGTTTGTTGTAGCCAGTTGCATTAAAAAAAAAATATATAGATTAATTAATCTTTACCATTATTTTCGGTCTGAAGAACTGTGTATCCAAACATCTTTGTGTTTCCATCACAGGCACAAATCACAGGTTTCCATAGTCACAAATCTAAGTTAAAATTTTTGGCGTTTACTATTCTAGAATAAGAGATAGATGTCAATGCTTTTTAATTATGTTTAAAATTTGGCAACTGTTATCCAGATTATTTTGCAATTGTAAATGCATACGCACAGATCTTAATATCTGTGTGCATACGTTATTTGACTAGTTTTGTTATTGGTAGATTAATAATGACATTGTAATAATTGATTAAGTATGATATTGTAGGTAAGTAAATTCAAAATTAACACGAAAATTTAAGACATTAGGTATATTATTTGATTTTCAGGTTGCAATGTTAATAAGTTGACGTTATAAAATATTAGAAAATTATATTAGAAATCTTGGTTGTTTTTTTTCAGGAACAATACTTGTAGATGGCGATCAGCGTAGTTTTTATTAGATTTAGGGTAATTCATACCATCCCAAATATGTGTAATTTTCTTTGTAGACAAAAACAAATTTGTAAAAAAATTATGAAATTAGAACAAATAAAAAAAAAAAAATTACGCACATTAAAAAGTTTATACAACATTAAAAAATGATCCGATTTAGTTGAATTGTCATAAACATAGTGTAGGATAATTAATAAAAATAATAATAATTAAGAAATAAATGTGTAGACATATTGGTTGGCCTTATTATGTATTAACTAATTTGGCAACTCTTAGAAATGATCGTTGGCCTAGTCGCAGAACGTCGGAAAGATGAGTTTAAGGTCGTTGGTTAGAACCTCGGCGACATTAAAAGTTTTGTTGTTTTGTATCTTTTTATGCGTTTGTTTTAAATATTAAAAACTAAACTTAGAATTTATTTGCTAAATTGTCAATCCTGTAGGAATATATTGACTATAATATGTATGTTGTGATTTTAGATAGATATCTGTTTATTTACATAACTATGAGGTGATACATTAGGTTGAGGTTTTCATGGAAAATTGTAGACACATACTTATTATGATTTTTATTTTCATTTTGAACAGTTGAACAATTTTCAATACAGGGTGAACAAAATATAATTTTGAAAATGTAGATAATGTTAATACGACCTTCTATACAGGCTGAACTAAGTATTACATATTGGAAAGATTGAAACTGTTCATTACTATTATTCACTATTATCTGACTGAATGTATTTAATCTCTTTAATTATTATTATTTTGGTTATTGTAGGTAATTTTGTGACATTCGTTATGATTTTGTGTTTTTAAAAATGTTATTGATGTCATTAGTGTAAATGGTTTTGTGCGGAACTAATTTGAAATAAATAAACAAAAATAAAAATTAAATACGATTTTTATACAGAGTGAACTTAATATTACATTTTGAAAAGGTAGAAGACGGTCAAACTAATTGCTATACAGTATGAACTACCTAAAATAAACTAAATTGGGATTGTATTGGTATAAGATAAAGGGGGTTGATTATTTCAGCATATAGCAGGTATTCTAATGCAATTTGGCAGTAATTTGTTTTGTATGTTGATAAAGACTATGTATGTATGTTCACTATGTGTTCCGGAACGGCTGGACCGAGGTTGATGAGGTTTTCACTGGCGGATATCTGATGGTATAAGAAGTGAAATGGGCTGCGATCTTTTATAATCATCATCATCATATTTTTATCACCCCACAGTTAGAACCGTAAGGTGAAACTAGTTCTCTCTAAATGGGTTTCAGATTATTATAGATAGGGGGGCGACAAAAATAAATAAATGAATAAAAAAATAATTATAATAATAAATTATTGTATTTTAGTATCACAATTTAATTAGACATTAGGATACTTTGTGACTTCTTTGATTTGGTAAATATTAACTTATTGTTAGTTTTCTTAAAATACATACAGATGTAAAATTTCTTGTAACTCATTCAATAGCGCATTCAATAGAGTGGGCTAAATTTTAAGGTTAACACTTAGGGTTATACTTTTAGGTTCAATTTAAATTTTAACAAAATTAAATGATGGTGTGTTATGTTATGCGTTATGTTATATTATGTATTAGTTTCTTTTGTATAATGTTTAATCTAATACCTCGTGTTAACGTGTAAATATTCAAAATATCTATGTACGCGTTTTTACCATTTTATAATTAAGAAATGTAGGTTTGGGAAGTAATCTTTTAGTAATTATTTTGATGAATTGATATTTGTATTTGTGTTTAACTTATCGTGCTTAAATTGTTTATTCCAACAATGTGATACTTGTATTTGTGTCTAAATCATCGTACTACATTAAATTATCGCGATGATACTCTTGATTTAGTGTATACACTTCCCATGTTTAGTCAACTTATCTAGAAGATGTAGTGATTGTATCTGATGTCCAATTCACTTTGAGAATTTTAAAAAATTTTGATGATTAAATTCTATTAAAAAAATATCCTTGCGATGTTATTGTTAGAAAATTTTGCGTACATTTGTTAACTGGATGAATGTGAGACGATATTTTAACTTTAAATTATTATGATAATTTTTGAATTGAATTATTGTGAGGACGGAAAATTTAGTTTCGAATTATTATAATAGTAATATTATTGGTCGGTTTTGATATCTTGTTTAGCGAAAAAAAAATAAAGAGTATGTTTTGTGAATGGGAGCGGATTCTTTAGAGACTTTGGGGTCCTGTTAATTTGATAAGGGGCTTTATTTTTAAAATAATGAGGGTGAAATGTGCAAAATGTTTTGTGTCAAATTTTTACAGATAGTGCTTACATTTTAAATCAGCGAGCGAGGCAGCGAATCTTTTGCAGCACAAGAGATGAATGGATTCCTCCGTAAATTTAAATATTGAAATGATAGAATGAATTTTGAGTGAATTTGAATGATTTTATGTGAGAGTTAGCTTCTTATTAAGGGATTTAAGGTGATTATCATTATTTAAATTTGACACAGTTTTTCGGAATCTGGGTTTTAGCAAACACAACTACAATTTGATCTTTTCGAAAGAGGATTTGGTGTTAGGAGTAGTTTTATGTACGTCCATCAACGAACGTTGATTTCGAAAGGGTCCATACTCTACAAGGTAGGAACAGATGAACTAATACACTCAACAGACACCAGCATTTCAATAATTAGTCTCTGGCATTAGACTCTAAGTGGGGTATAGGAAGCTATACGGAATTTTTCTTCTTTTGCATTGGGTTTACTTGAATTTGGAAGGAGTGCGTAAACTTTGCTTTTCAGCGGGTGAGAAGATATTCGCAAAGGAAAGGGAATTTACGTGGTTTCGCTAGGAATGAATTTGTCCCACAAACAAATTTTTCTTGCAGAGGATAGAGATCCTGGAAATGGGGCAATTTTCTTTATAGTTGATATGCTAACAAGCTTAGAGTCTGAGGTTTTTGGCGATTATTTTTGGGTTGGTTTAAAAACACTTAAGCATATTGTGATAGGGAAAAACACACATTCGTTTACACATAATTATATTGTTGAGACACAGATTCTGAAGAATTTAATTTTGCACTTGCAAATAGAGTTAATTGAACAGAGAATATTTGTGAACTTTGAAATAAGATTTGAAAAATTTACTCCGATTAAGAATTTATAATCTATGCAAATTTTTGGGGGCGCTGTAACGAGTCAGAATGTCTACGTTAACATTCACAAATATTTTAACATTAAACTTTAGGTTATTACTGAAGTACTTAATTGAAACTGAGACTTAATACTGATTAAGTTGTCTAATTGTTTATAACAAGTAAAATATTGAAGAAACATTATGTTTAACCTTGCCCTTTTAGTTGAATATTGTCTCATAGTTTATCCTAGTAGATAAATGGAGGAAAGATTAACCTTTTTTGTATATTTGGTTTGTATCAATGAATAACACTACAAAATACTGATAGAATTGTATTTAGAATAAAGGTTACCTTATAAACAGCTGAGCTTACTGTCTACATTAAATTATCACTATCCATTCAAAGAAGGTATTCCTGGTATAGGTATGACCTGTCCGGAGAACCAAATGTACAACACCCACTTAGTTCTGGTCTTTGTAACAAGTCTTGAGATGAAGACATCAAGTTGACGTTTCCCTGGAGCAGTGAAGGACACACGAGCTGTCTGAAAATTAAGAGAAGTTGGTGTTAGAATTGAAGGAAATACAAGTTGTCTGAACCAAGCTTTTGCATAAAAGATTTAACCAATAAAAGGGTCAAAGTTAAGCATTTTGTACCTTTGTTACATGCTAAGCTTAAAGAATTTACAAGTGCGTTAGCATGGAAACACAAGAAGTAGACTCTTATCAATAGATTCTCGGATGTGTTGGAAGGATTTCTGAATGAAACTGATTCAATTCTGTTGTGAAATATGGGACTTTTACAACAACAAACTAGATTTCAAATGTATGGAAAAACTGCAAATAAATCAGATTGTATGGAAGAGAAGACTTTCTTACCTTGATCGGCAGGAGCAGAAGAAAGTTCTGAAGCTTATTTAGCCCACATTTGGTGTTGACAAAGTGATTTGATAGCCTTAAAGTTTCATCATGTTTACAATTTCTTTGTAGTTTCACGCACTGTTCGACGCTGGAGAACTTAGAACTGGATTTTTATCAGGGATTTTGGTCACGAAGAAAAGTTTAGTCCAGGAAAAATAGAAGTTAAATTCATTTAAAAGATGTTTTGATTCACTAAACACACAAGAGACATTGAAAGAATAATGATCGGTGGAATTATGACATAACAAAATGGCGGGAAGTCAAATCTTTCCAAATTGATGCGAGAGAACTGTTCTAACTGAAAAAGAGAATCATTTCAGTTATTGCGGCAATGACAAAAATAGTTGTTATAACGGAGCTTTCCAAAATGATGCGAAAGAACTGTTCTGAGAAAAAGAGGATCATTTCAGTTATTACGGCAATAGCAAAAATAGTTGTTATAACGGAGCTTTCCAAAATGATGCGAAAGAACTGTTCTAACTGAGAAAGTGAATCATTTCAGTTATTGCGGCAATAACAAAAATAGTTGTTATAACGGAACTTTCCAAATTGATGCGAAAGAACTGTTCTAACTGAAAAAGAGAATCATTTCGGTTATTACGGCAATAACAAAAATAGTTGTTATAACGGAGCTTTCCAAATTGATGCGAAAGAACTGTTCTAACTGAGAAAAAGAGGATCATTTCGGTTATTGCGGCAATGACCGAAATGGTTGTTATAACGGAGCTTTCCAAATTGATGCGAGAGAACTGTTCTAACTGAGAAAAAGAGAATCATTTCAGTTATTGCGGCAATAACAAAAATAGTTGTTATAACGGAGCTTTCCAAATTGATGCGAAAGAACTGTTCTAACTGAAAAAAAAAAGAGAATCATTTCAGTTATTGCGGCAATGACAAAAATAGTTGTTATAACGGAGCTTTCCAAATTGATGCGAAAGAACTGTTCTAACTGAAAAAAAAAAGAGAATCATTTCAGTTATTGCGGCAATGACAAAAATAGTTGTTATAACGGAGCTTTCCAAATTGATGCGAAAGAACTGTTCTAACTGAAAAAGAGAAACATTTCAGTTATTACGGCAATAGCAAAAATAGTTGTTACAACGGAGCTTTCCAAATTGATGCAAAAGAACTGTTTTAACTGTAAAAGTAAAACATTTCAGATGTTACGGCAAAAACAAAATTAGCTGTCATAACAGTTCATTCCAAAATAATATGAAAAAACAGTTGTATCGGAAAAAGTAAGTAAATGTTGTAAGTTTTACCACAGACCTAACTAGGGGAAGGCTTCGCAGGGGGTCAAACTGTATGGAAACTAAGTGTGGCGTAATTTCGTACCTAAAGTAAGAAAAGAAATATCCTGTTGAACAACTTTATAACTTTTATATTTGCAACACGGGGTTGTAAAAAAAATACTCAAATTCGTTTCAAACTGACGTGTAATTGCAGCACAGGTCGGACAGGCTGGTATTGGTTGAACCTGGATACGACCCTTGAACGTAATTATATTGGAAATATGACACGCAAGGTGGGACGATTTGTGGCGTCTACTTGGATGTAAGTCTGTGGGTTTAAACACAAACAATGATCCAAAAGGACCGTTCTTATCAAAATAACGGGCATTACTGAAATGATGGTTATATCCAAAACAACCGTTATAATGGTTCTACCTGTTAACGGCAAAGCTATATAAGGAGAGGAAAGAGGCGGAGCGGGGTTCTTTTGTTGTGAGACCTCTCACGAGAAGGTACTGACACACTTAGCTCTGCCCCGATCCTCGTCCAATATATTTGTTTGATTAATTACGCAGAAACTCTGCCCGACTGAATATATAATTCAATAAAGTTGGCAGTGTTTTAGATAGTTTCAAATTGTGTTGTGAAATTATCTCAGCTCATCTTGGCGTCAGGGACAATTCCATGTTATATTGGTCGTGTCTGGCGTTAAGTTTTTGAGCGTATTCAAGTTTTTCTAAAGAGTAATAGTAGAGTGTAAAGTAAACTTAAATTAAATATTGGACTATGGCGTTCTACCTCATCATGGTATGAGGAATGGCCAGCCCCGGGACCTAACTACGTGACCACATTAGGGGCTGGTCATCTCCGTCTTTCCCGATAGTCAGGACTTGGAATTTTGTGACGCTCCAAGGTTGATTTTACCCCTTAAATGTGGGATCAATAAGTCACCAGGGTGCATGGTTTTTGGTATACGGTCATCGGAGGCTCTCTAGGTCTTTGCAAACGCAAAGTTGCTCCTTGGCGGAACCGTTGAATCTGTAAGTACGCCGATGACCGGACCTCAGACTCCATGTAAACTGTCTTGTACGTTAGGTGGATGTTCCGTTTCAGTCCCCAGGGGTGGATCCTTGTGTTAAAGGTACACTCTAGGCTTCGGCCTGTTGAAACAGACTCCCGTAGGGTTGATAGGTAGTGGACTTCAGGATAGTTGGACTAGTCACCCATGTAGGCTTCAGCTAGTTTAGAAGAGTTTTGCACATTGGATAACCTATCTTCCAATAAACTCTGTGTCAGGTGGGGGTTAGAGTGCTTAGTTAAATATAGGACCCGCGAGTCCTTAGTTCAACTTTGGTGCAGCTTTAGAATAGATTTAGGGAATCAAAGGTGTAGGAAATAGGGAGATCTCGTCGATCTAATATTTTCAAAGTATGAGAAATTATCAGATCGGCGAGACATAGGGCCAATTAGTAGGGATTTTACCTTTTCAGCTTGTTCCGGTAATAACTCCATTGGAGTCGGATCCAGTCAAATAAGGTGTTCAAAGTAGATTATTGAATGATCTTGTTGGGTTTCAAAGTTTTAACTCATAATATTTCACATTATTGAATAATTGGTAATTTAAAGTCAATTGGATTATCTCTAGTGGAGTCTCTTGAATATAAAGGTAGAACTACCTAACAAGTGACTGACACTAATTTATTTTATAAATAAGTAAAAGATTTTGACTAAATGGGTATTATCCTATAAATAAAGTCAATGGAATTTTAGACCCTCTCTTTCAATTAGAGTCTATGGAGAAAGCTCTCACCTTTAATCAAAGTCAAATGTCAACTGACAGCCCACCTAATATTGGTCATTCATTAGTCTACGGTTTCAGGTTTTGGTAAAGCCTGATTCTGTTTTGTTTCTTATAATAATTAAGGAAATACTCGCGTTGCAAAGTAGTAATTTGTGATGGAATGTGGCTCAGTTTAGGTACTGGTGAATTGGACTGGTGTTACTAATCGAATCATGACAGACTGAAAATTTAGTCATTGAAAACCTGATAATAATTCAGTTGGCGAAAGAAGCCTGATTTTCTGTAAATACGTCTATTGAGCCTAGCAAATAGTAATGCAAAGCATAGTCATTACATCTCTACTGAACCTGGGAGATATGACAACCTTCGACATAGATTTTATTTACTAGAAAATTGTACATAAAGTTGTATGTTCAAACTTGTTGACGAAGTCTGTCTAAGAATTCTTTAGTCGATGCTAGACTTGGAAGCAGTACCTGGAATGACCTTTAATTCACATATATTTAAAACAAATACATCTTTCCTCACATAACTGAATAGTATGTAGGTACTATAATTCAAGGAAGATGTCATCTGGAGGCGTCGTAGCTGTCTAAAGGATAATATTTCTATTTATTTACATTTAGGGTTCTCATTACCCTAGCTAAGGAAACCACTTAGTATATAATCATTAAAGTAGGATAGTTTTAAGTTTAGGAATACTTTATTTATTTATATACTTATCTATTAGTACCTATAGAGGATCCGTAGGATTTTACAGATGTGAAGTCCTGTGGAACCTCGCAAGAAAACAACTGTCTGACTCCACACCAGACAGATTAGCACAGGGACCAAAGACAATCCGATATGACTGACTGCACACACATAGTTTAGGTAGAGACCTCTCGTCCCTTTAATTATAATAGTTCTCCCCCTGAAATGTGGTAGAGTGGTGCCCAGTCAAATAGGAATGAGCCACATAGTTCCAGGCGGAGTGCGGGGCCTGTGACCTAGCTACAAAGCTAGCCACTTGATTTCAGGGAATTATATATATAAAGTCATTTTCCAAAAGTACTAAGTAAAATTACACTGTATATCTTTAGGATTCAATCTTTTTCTTTACTGTCATAATAGTTACACTAAATACTCAAAATAACCTACACTTGCTCTGATTTCAAAATGATATAGAATTTAATTACTTCCTAGGTTATCTAATATCATCAGAATACACATTTATTTATGTATTAAGAAATTTAAGTTTGAATGTCTTCAGAATAGGTTAAAATATAGTAGCTCTATTGTCTAGGTATCACTACTTAGGTTGATTACAGGTTAGGTAGATGAATAACTTTGTATCGTAGAATTAGGTAACTCTAAGCTAGGAAACACCCAGTCTCTTTTCCAGGGTTACAGCGAGCACAACGAAGGGTTCCTAACTAAACGATCACTTGGCCATATCAATTATCAATATATCTTTAAACTTCTACATTTCATTCTTAGGTATCATCTCTAAATGTATTATCTAATATCGTCATCTAGGTCATTTAGGTTATTATTAACTATTAGTTAGTAAGTTATTAGGTAAGTTAGGGTTTCTTATTACGGTTACAGGAGTTGAAGGGTTGGCGAGTCACACCGCGTTGAGTTATAGTACCACCTAAAACATGGCAGCGCTTAGCTGGAAATTTTGCTCGTGATAACCTTTGGACAGACTGTACAGCTGATCTATTGAGATAAGGATCAAGTCGATACCTATACGACACCCGTCAGATGTGACGTAAGGTACTGAAAGGCTGAAGTCATCTCCGAGTATCCTTTTGTTCTCCATGCGGTGCCGTGCCAACGTCTCCAGATGGAGTAACATCTGAGTAATAATGCTAATGGCGCCGAGTCTTCACAGTGTTGTTACACATGGAGCAAGTAGTGACGCTGTTGTCGAGCAGCCGGCACACGGAACGACTGAAGGTACTGGAATTTTATAATGTGCATTATTCTTAGGAAACTAAAAATCTTTTTACTGGTAAGATTTGAGTCGATTCAACTTCTCGAGAAAACTGCTCAAGGACCTCAGCGCATTGAATTTCTCCGCAATGTACAAGGCTATATATAATAATTATAATCAGTTAGCATCCTCTTAGGGGCGGTCTCAGTACAGTACATCAAAACAAACAACTTTTGTTCTACAACATTCGAGCGAAAAAATTGACATCAAACAATTGATCAAAAGTTGCTTATTTTGATGCCTTAAGAGAATGCTAACTGATTATCAATAACCCTGTATAAGAATTAGTTTGGGTAGATGACGTCAAGCTTGTTATCATAATTTGACAAAACAGAATTTACCGTTTGTTCATACCTCAGATCTGACAAACAAGGGAGATATCATCATCATCATCATCAGCCATAAGACGTCCACTACTGAACATAGGCCTCCCCCTTTAACCTCCACACTGAACGACAGCCTGCCTTTTGCATCCACTGGATGCCAGCGACTAAGGGCCTTAATACAATTACCAACTATCAAAGTGTGACTGGGAATGTATCGTATATTTATAAAGAGTTTGTCAAGTTTTTACATCAGCCGTGATGTGGTCTTTTATCGACTATGTTTGTGTTATTGTTTCGCCGTCTCAAGAATAATAACATACCTAATTATAATAATATCTCGCGTCGCCCGTAGTACGTGGTCCTTCGCGCTAGTTGTCCAACCAGTCGGAGCACATGTCGTTACCTTGTTTGGCGACAAATGTCCTGTCATATTGGATAGATACATGCATTGTAAGTACGACGTGTGACTCGAATTATAACTCTACTAGCAGTGAGTGAGTTATCGGTAAACACGCATCTTCAAGTTTTGACTTACGGATCATTTAGATTTTGGTTTAAAAAACATTAATTTCTTGTAGTAAGGAAAACCTATTAACTTGAAACTTAGTATGTCTTATTTATATTTTTTAAAGGGTTAATTCACTTAATAACTAAACAAAATACAAGCTAACACTAACACTACAGAAGCAGACTGCTCATAGACCGTTGAAGGTCTAAAGACAATCCAAATGCTCAAGTCCACTACCAGTTGGCAGCGTACCCAGCATGCTGGCGTCATTACCACGCTGAATGGCAATGCTTATGCGTTGAGCCAGAAACGCCAGCAATTTGGTTACGCGTCGCATCTATATAAAAGGCGTATGTATATGTGACTTTTGGAGATCGATGGGGAGGCCTATGTGCAGCAGTGGACGTCCTATGGCTCAAATGACGACGGTGACGATGCTGATGATATGTGTATGTTCCCTATGGATTCCGAAACAGCTGGACCGATTTTGACGGGACTTTCGCTGGCAGATAGCAGATGTTATAAGGAGTGTCCCGCGGGTAAAATCTCGGGGCGCAGCTAGTTTTTTTTAAAGTATATAAACATTCTCGTATATAGTCAAATAATTTACAAGTATATAGAAGGACAGAGATTAACACCCCGCCATACTATCACACCATTACTATAGATGTGAATGTTTGTGTGTGTTGTTTGTAACGATTCAACGGAGCTTATAATAACCCTGGATTAACATTATACTCGTAGACTATTTATCCCGAAAAGAAGATTCTATAGGTCAATAAACTATAAGTCATTTTATGATCGATTCTCGTCAAATTTCCATAATGTGCTCGTACATAGCGGTTTTCTAAACCATGGAACCGTTTCCGTGGTTCTTGCGGTGGCAGCCTGCAGTGGACCGCCGGGAACTGTGATAGTATCTGTGCCACCAGCCACCACCATGCACCATTACTGAACAAAGTGAAAGGAAAGCGTTTATCTAACTCACGATACTGAGCTGTGCTCGTTCCAACACCTGGACGGTCGATTACAGGGAATACCTGCACGGCATGCGGCATGCTAACTATGTTCATGAGGTAGTTATGATACATTCCTACTAGAACTTACCGAGGAATATTTTGAGATGTTTGTTTTGTTTGTTTATCATTTTGACGTTATTTCTACGTGCAAGTACGCAGCTATTAATTTAGAATGCTAATTTCCCTCTTTTCAAATATTGTATAAATAATATGAAATATGTTTGTCTCTTTCCTTAAATAGTTTAAATTAATTACTGACTAGGGTGTTGCATATTCAAGCCCCACTAGGTATATAGTTGCTATATTTTGGAACTATTTAAACTATGTCTATTGTCTATAACGTTTGAAAGTGTTTCAAATAACCTTCATTCATTGGTGTAATACTCTATTGTTCACTTCCAAAATCTATATATTTAGAAGCGAAATTCACTCACTCACTTATCGCGAAGTCTCGAAAACTAGTTGACATACGAAGCTGAAATTTGGCAAATAGATTATATGGGATGTAGAGGTCCGCTAAGAAAGGATTTTGCGAAAGGACCGAATTAAGGTAAACGGGGGTTAAAACTTTACATGAAAGTCTACGCTTACAAAGATATGGGCAACAGCTACTAATGTATAACAAATGGAGGACTCAATGCTATGCATTTTCTACCAGTCAATCAGTCAGTCAGTAACTATATAATGTCGATTAAAAAGCAACAGGTACGTACTAAAGTAAGATATTGAAATACCTGCCAGCGACGGTGGCGGCGGCGGCGGCGGCGGCGGCACGCAACTTGCACGCTAATCACCATCCAATCAACACTTAATTGCCGCGAGCTTCTAACTTTTAACGGTTACATCTTATACAACGAACAACGAACCAAGCGGGTCGCCTGATGGTAAGCGATCACCGTCACCTATGGATACCTGTAACACCAGGGGCATCATATACAGGTGACCGACCCTTAAATACTCTATTAATAGCCCTTTTGAAGAACCCCTTGTTATAGTTACTCGGAAACGCCTTAGGACGCTCATTCCACAAATTGTCAAGTCTAAGGAACTCTCTTACTTTTGCTGATAAAACGAACGAGGGAAACATAATACGTAAAAATAATGTTTTAATAATAAAAAATAAGCATTGAGGTGTTGCTATTGAGGCATTTTGCATATTGGACTTTTTGATACGCCGACAAGTGAAAACTAATACGTCACGTGAGCGTGTCGGTGACGCGAACCCATAAAGCACCTAAAAAAAAACGCCCAACACGGCTAAAAAGTTTTCACTTGAAAAATGCCATTCCCAGCGCTATCACCAATATAATTAATATCTAATAACGTTTCCAATGTCGTATCGGGCACTGTAAGTAAAGTAAAGCGTTAACAAGCAAAAACCCACACGTTTAGTTTAGTTGTAGAACCGGTGCATGTCCACTTCAGAACACGATGTGTACGCACTGCACGGTACATGTCCTGTAGCGGCAGTCTAGCGACATTTGAAAGGTAAAGTTACATTTTATACGTGCATGGGGAATTTTTGATCTGGCTCGAAGGACCCTTTTTATCGCGGTTAAGTCCGCGTTTGGCCTCCAACTCGCCTGTTGGTGAGCGACGATGTGGTTGAAGATGCAGCACGCAGCTTAGAAGATACATATTCACTCTGGCCTTGCCTATGGCTATACTGGCCACTGGCTATGGCTGCCTATACTACCTCTTGAAACTGTGCCATCCGATGAAAGGGAAAACGTTATACTGACAGGTCTATATAATACAGAAATAGTTTTTTTCATTCTTAAAATTTGTCGAAAGAGAAATAACACTTAAAGATTTTCTATAGTACTTTCATCATGTCAGCCATAGGACGTCCACTGCTGGACATAGGCCTCCCCATCGATCTCCAAAAGGGCCGTTTGGAAGCGGCCTGCATCCAACATTTCCCTGCAGACTGTTTTATTCATTCTCAATTCCTCGATACTTGCCCTTTTCTGTAAATGCTGACAAGAATTTGCAACGCAATAAACAAAACCGGGTTCGATTCCCTTCTCTCCTCTACAATAGTGTTGAAGTTTCTCAGACCAATTATAACATAAACAGTAATGACGGTTAGTTGAAGTTGAAGCTCGCCATGTTCGTTAGTTTGATTATCCTCGTATGTTTATTCGGTAACTTTATGATACTGATTTAGTGACCGGTTCTCAAAAGTGAGGCCTCAGATAGTATCTCATGGTAGTTATTCTCTGTATGCTGTTGCGGTGTGTATGTGTGTGGAGTGTGTAAATATATTTACGGTAAAACTATAATTATTTGTTTATTTGATGATAGGCGAGCAGTATAGTATGTGTGTTGCCAGTGATGACATACCTACGGCAGTGAAACGTGGTCTCTCACTATAGGCCTCATAAGCAAACTCAAAGTCGCACAACAAGCTATGGAGAGGGCTATGCTCGGGGTTTCTCTACGAGATCGAATCAGAAATGTGGAGATCCGCAGGCCACAGTAGGGTATTGTGACGTCTGCTTTCTCTTGTGTAATCTTTTAGTGACTATAATACGCCGTGTATGTCAGGAAGGTTGTAGAAGCCATTGAGAATTTTAAAGGTTTAAGGTTTAATTACAATTTTTATGTTTTATGCGTAGTAAATGAAATAGTAGGATTCACGTTCCTCTCCTTTCATCCTATCTAATTTTCCTCTCTCCATCCTTGTCGGATTCTCATGTATATCTATGCGTTGATTGCGGAATGCAATCTTTACTATCGTGAGTCAATCAATAGACGGCGCCAGTTCTGCCCTCGTAATAATTAAGAATGTAATAAACTTTGATCGTGCCTGTGCCACCAACAATACTAGAAGTCCTATGTTCGGTTCCTCTTCGAAGTTTGAGACGTCGCGGACTGCATCTAGGACTATCCCGGCGGAAACCCGCGCCGTGAGTCTCTCCTATTCACTCCGTTCTTTCTTGAATGTTTGCCATATCTTGTGATTTTGTGTTAAATGAATAACTGAACCGGCTAAGTGCGAGTCGGGCTCGCGCTCTGAGTAACAGTTTATCTCAAATCTTACAAATACTTAATTTATAACCGCTCGTCTCGCGCTGCCATATTATTAAGATATGGACATCTTTATTGGTTCCCGCAAATAAGTTCTCCTGCCAGCCTGCTGTCGGCTTACCGACTGCTAAGGCAGGCCGCACACCGTACACATACAGTTGGTTATACGCGAATTGTCTCGCGAGTTCGTGAACTATCAAAAACTGAAGCGTTGAATCGTATACTTTATTCTCAGTTCACAATCTCTTGGGAGCATATTATAATCTCATGAGGTTGATTTGTAAAACCTTATGACTAGCTGACCTGACAGACGTTGTCCTGTCTTAGAACTGTCAAACGCGCTAAGTTAAAATCGTCGTTAAGTTTTCTGAAATATTCCAATTATCTGCGCAATTTTCTTAATTTTTCCGTAAGAACATTATACAAAGTATTAGAAAATTTAAAAAAAAAAGAAGAATGAAATCGGTAAAGTCGTTCTCCTGTTATGGCGTGACCAAGATTCCGATTTATTTTTATATAATTATGTAGATAAGATTGATGAAAGATAATTTTGTTCGTGATTGATGTATCGTGTGGCTTCGGTGTGCGGCTGGCCTTATATTTAATCTACAGCTGTGTGAGTAAGCTGATCGAATCTTATAAGCTCTTACAAACTGACAGAATTACATTATTTTATACGAAAAGGTGAACCTTTTTAAAATTAATAATAGGCTTGCGTTTGATCGCCAACTCGCCTGATGTTAAGCGATGATGCGGTCTACGATCGAACGCGCTTGCCTAGAAGAAACCGATTCACTCGTGATCTGAAGTCACCCATATTGTAACTATCGGGGAACACCCATTCAGGCAGCGCATTCCACAGGCTAGCAGTTCGCACAATACAAGTGGAATCAAAGCGCTTCGTACGGAATTCAACAACGTTTTTGGAATATCAACAATAAAGGGGTGCCGATTCTTCGTGCCCACTTTTATTTAACACGACTAGGGTTTACACATGGAGTGTTTGTAAGAAGAATTTGAATTTGAGATAAAATCCTCGCTTTATTTATTAATATTAGAAATATCATCCTTAAAGCCTTAATAACCCAGTTCATCTTCAGACAGTTCAGCAGCGTGGCAGCGTGCAACGAAACCTCCCTCGCGCAGATTTTATTAAGATGCGCGTGCGCAGAGCCACGCCTACCTCGAATCGACCACGCGATATCGCGGCAGAGTTCAGTTTTCACCGGAATAGTAGTTTAACATAAATTCAAAACAAAAATACATTTATCTGTTTTTTTTTAAACCTGAGGTAATTTAGAGGACTTTGTTAATTATTACTTGCTAGTTGCCATCCGCGTTCACATTCCTTCGGGAACAAAACCAAACGGCTCCAACGGAAGATAACAGCCGGCATTATGCTGAGTTGGGGCCGATTTGTGACCTTATAAATTGTGTCTCTAAGCTATTTAAAAAAAAACCTAATTTGGTCACAAATAAACTTTTTCTTTCTTTCTAAAATATTTTCTGTGACAAAAAGTTGTCCTACTCTCGCTATGCTAAAAAATCACGCCGTCTGTTGGTCTGTCGCTGCGTAACAGAAGGACAAACAAACCAACAAGTAAGCACATTTTCACATCTATAATATTAGTAGATCTGAGAAGTATCGTACGTATACTAAAGCACATTGCAGACCATGCGAAGTACAAGTAGCAAGTACCTACTACGCACTGTCTGTAACGTTTTGCTTAGTGCAAGTAGCAATGGAAGTGCTTAGAAGCATGTATGCATGTATGTAGTGGCAGTGGATGTGTGTAGCTTGTTGATGATGATGCATAGTAGTCACTTGCTACTTGTACTTCTTGTGGTATGTAAAGGGCTTCAGTATCATCACCATCAAAAAAAAACCTCAGCCAGAAGACGTCCACTGCTGAACATAGGCCTCCCCCTTTAACCTCCACACTGAACGACAGCCTGTCATCTGCATCCACTGGATGCCAGCGATTCACAATGTCATCGGTCCATTTAGTGCGAGGCCTGCCTACTGGTGCGTGGTTTTCTTTTTGCGCAGACTTAAACATATTAATTTCTGTCATTCTGTTTATTTAAATAACTAATAACTAATTAAATAACTAATTATTTTAATAGTTTCTAAAAGCACTTGTTTCAAATACTGCTCCTATTATAATGTACGTTAAATCAATCAAAACTAGATCGATCAATGTAACTGGAAAACTTTTCCTACTGATGTATAAACTGTACCCAACATTAAATTCTTCAACTTTGTTCCCTTGTAATAAAGTCTAGTTTGTGATAGAATATTCCTCGGTTCTTGACCATAAAATGTGTCGGTTCATAAAGGCGAGTCATAAAGCGCGAGTTCACAGGGCCGGCACACACGACAGTTATGACTGCAACACGTGTCGCCAGTGTGAATGGACCTTTGAGTGCGGGAAAGTGTTTTATCGAAATTCAAGAGTACATATTGTTAGTGTTTTTCATATATTATTTTGTTGTATTTTTTCTTAGCAACAGAAAATTGCTACACCTTTACAGGGTTAGTCGGAATGTTTATCATCGTTATCAGCCTTTTATGTTCCCACTGCTGGGACACGAGCCTTCTCTCAGAGAGAGAGGGTGGGCCTTAATCCATCATGTTGGCCCAGTGCCATGTTGGTGAATGTCATATGTCTTTAAACTTTAGAGGTTCTTGGACATATCGCTTTCCTCACGATGTTTTCCTTCACCGTTTTCAAGCGGTGGCATCGAAACTGCAAATAATTTATTTAAGTACTAAATAAGTGATAAGTGCAGGGCCAAGGATCGAACCTACCGCTCTTTGAATAAGGGTACACGGTATTAAACAATGTTTCCCAGTTCCTGCTACGCGCAGTAGTAGCATCCGACGCCCGAGTTCGCATTCCTTGCCTCACCCCCGACCGTTGGAGATTAAAAAACCGATGTCACATCGCATTATATATTCTACACGTTCCCAGCACGTGGAGGCACGCTGAGGCACGCGGAGGCACGCGCCGGGGCTCCGCTAGTAGACCAATTGCACTACCACACTGATGTAGCTTATGTGAAAATTTGTCTGTAATAACTCTATTTCTGAGTAGCTTGTAGAATCACATCCTGCAGTCATCTCACGCGAGCACTGCAGAAGGAAAAGAAACCAACACACTCGTGACTTGAACAGATTACATTTCCGATAAATAAATTAATAATAATAAAATAAATAAATATTCGGGACATGTTTGCAGACACGGTCATCTGACCCCAAACTAAGCAAACCTTGTGATATGGCTGCCAGAGACTGATATACATACATATATAAAACAAAACTAAAACTAAAACTAAAAAAACTATAGTCGGAGTGACCGGCTTAATCTTACGTGAGTAATTCCCGTGTAATATAAATAAAAACATACATATATAGTTTTAAATCTGATGATCTGATGATGCAGCCAGCAGTAGGAAACCCTTAGAGTTTGGGATAATTTGGTTTCAATTTCAATTTGGTTTGGTTAAATTCATCTTCTAATTTTCCATCCTTAATAGTTATTTATGATACAAGTGCGGAAAGTTGGTTATTACAAACGAGTAGACGAATGTAAGCCCGAGACGAAGTCGAGGGCTTACCATAGTCACGAGTTTGTAATAACCAATCCGCACGTGTGCCATACAACGTTTTACAACACATTTGCGAGAAAAAAAGGCTACAAATGAAACAATTTTTGTTTATAACTTAATATCAGTCACAACAATAGTTTCTATAATATAATAAGAAAATGGCGCGAAGATGCAAATAGCGCCACTATCACGTGGTGAAAATTAGAACTACATCTTTCGTCTCATTTTCTCTTTAGTATTAAACTGAGACAAATGTATTGAGCAAAAGCGCTTCCAAGGAGGTTTGATCATTCAGCTTATTTATTCTCGTAATATGAAACTCTTTTGTGGAATTCTTATGTAATTATGATGGAAATTAAAAAAATACCGTAAATCACACGCACGGTGCTATACATCTGAGCGTGCGGACAAATTCATTTCCGCACGCTCCGTTGTATGATCCGTAATGTTTAACTTTCGAACGATGTATACAGGCTTCGTAAGTGCACTTTTTGAGCAAATGTGTTGTAAAGGTGTTTTTTTTCTAATTTCACACAAACAGTGAAGTCATAGAGTAACATACAAAAATGGCAAACTATTGTTTTCGCAGCAAAACCACAAAGTCCAAAAACGCATTCTGCTAGATACGCATAACATCAAACATGCAGTTAACCAAACACCATACAATAATACGCAGGTCGCCAAAAACGCAGATAGCCACAAAATTATACGCAGGTTGCCAAAACGTAGATGGCCACAAAATTATACGCAGGTTGCCAAAACGTAGATAGCCACAAAATTATAAGCAGGTTGCCAAAACATAGATGGCCACAAAATTATAAGCAGGTTGCCAAAACATAGATGGCCACAAAATTATATGCAGGTTGCCAAAACATAGATGGCCACAAAATTATACGCAGGTCGCCAAAACGTAGATGGCCACAAAATTATACGCAGGTTGCCAAAAACGCAGATGTTTGAATTTGACTTGACCGTGACTTACTTTGCTTGACTCAGACTGTGACTAGACGACGGTCTAGTGTTGTTATACGATATCAAATAAAATTAAACCTTTTCTTTAAGTCGGTTGATAGTACGGAATACTACCTATGTTCTCGCATACATTTTCAAGGGTAATAAGTGAAATATTTCAAGACAAGTTCAGTAGTCGTGAAAAGGTAACACAGAAACAGATCCTCCCCGCACAGGAAATGTTCTAACAATCTTTCACTACATCAAACTAAATACCAAGAATAGCCGTTAACAAAACAGCAAAAACTCCGATGCAAGATACGCTAAACGATGTCGCCTATTCTTTGTAAGCTCCAACACCCAACTAACTATTATCTAATCCATGATGTACCTGTACTAACTGTTGTATGTTCTGTGTCTTGGTCGTACTAAGTATTGTGTAAGCTGTGTCCCGGCTCCCATGCATGCGATTAGCATGTCGATGGTATCACGTGGGAAATGACGGAGATGGCGGTAGCGTGTTACGTACGTTATTGAGATCGTTTTACGTTAAGTCATTTATGGGAATGAGTGAGAAGCCAGTTTGCCTGATGGTAAGCTCCACGACTGCCCGTAACCTTCCCTGTCGTAATTACCTGTCTAAAGTCTTCCCCATTTCTCCAATCCGCCACGTGTACCACACTGAACAATACCACATAATGGCACTACACTGCACTGCACCACGCTGCACTGCACCACGCTGCACTGCACTATGATGCACTGCACTGCACCACACTGTACCACGCTGCACTGCACCACACTGTACTGCACTACACTGCATCACATTGCACCTCGCTGCACCACGCTGTACTGCACTACACTGCACCACATTGCACCTCGCTGCACCACGCTGTACTGCACTACACTGCACCACATTGCACCTCGCTGCACCACGCTGTATGACACTGCACCACGCTACACTGCACTGCACCACGGCACTACACTCCTCACTTTATCATCTATCGATAATGATATTAGGTATATTTATAAAGGATTGACATCATTGACTATCGAATATACCTCTTATAGGACACATTTGCCCTTATTTATTTTCCTTATCAATTTCCACAACTGTGTGATGCTGGATAACAGGCCAAGTTATGTACTCCTCCAGGCTGCAAGAGAACTCTACCAGCCACCGCAGCAACTATACAATTACCAGACCATACCAGATTATAATACATAGCATAATATACTCGTATAGCATACATAGCATACATAGCATACATAGCATACATAGCATACCAGCATGCTCTCGAGCCTCAAGATGCAGGCCTCGTGCTAGCTGTTTGCTATTTCTAAGGTTGTTCCTAAGGTGAAATGTGTCCTGAATGTTATTAATTATCTACTGTTTTGCTGTATATGGGTTATAAGTTGAATAATTTATTATATTATTAAGTTAAATTAAGGTTATGGTATATTATTTTAGGCAATAAATAAATATTATATTCTATTCTATTCTAAATACCAAATATGCTATGGCTCTTCGACTAAAATATAATGAAATTAATTTTATTTTGGTCGAAGTTATGGCTCTATCAGATAAAAATCCACGTCCTAAATGTTGAAATTGGCTTTTGTATAGATATGTCACAATGAGGATGGTGACCATTCTGCGCGGTCACTCACCGAGACACTAATAGTAATGTGCGAACTATTTATAATATAAAGAATCGAGTTGAGGGAGCCACAATAGAATTATCTGAATGAAACAAATAAGTTCCCGAGGACAATAATAATTCTTTCATTCAGCCACTTCTATAGATAACTTGGTTGCGCAGTGGTTATTGTGGTTTCACAGTTAGGTATGATTTTAAACGCGCTGTGATTTTTTACACATTTCACGAACGATCTGTTTGGACGAGTGAAACGAATTAGACGAGACGACGTGTTGAACAGGCACGGCAATAAGAGTCAGTTAGATGACGGAAGAGAGATGAAAATGTTCTAGAAATATTGATGTCTTCAGACACATCTTTGATAGTCTCGTTGGTCCAGTTGGTAGTGAACCTGCCTTCTGAGCTTAGGGGCGTGGGTTCGATTCTCACCTAAGACAAACATTCATATCAAGAACATTTGTGTTTGTTCTATATCTGGGTGTTATTATCTATAAGTGTGTATTAAAATATAAATATGTATGTATATCAGTCTCTGGCAGCCATATCACAAGCTTTGCTTAGTTTGGGGTCAGATGACCGTGTGTGCAAAAATGTCCCGAATATCTCCCAACATCTTACTTCTTCGAATCAATAATATATGTTTCATTCGTTTGTTTCACTTACAATTTAGTTGTCACAACCTGTACACAATATGTGCAAAAAAACATCATCATCAGCCAGAAGAAGTCCACTGCTGAACATGTGCCTCTCCCTTTAACCTCTACACTGAACGACAGCCTGCCATCTGCATCCACTGGATGCCAGCGACTCACAATGTCGCCTGTCCATCTAGTGGAAGGCCTAAAAAGATTAAAAAGCTCAAATGTTGATATTGTTAGTTGAATATATTTTTTGACCTTAGCGAATCATACAATTATGTTATAGAAACTGACGTTGTTTTCACACATTTTATTTATATTACACGGGAATTCCTCTCGTAAGATTAAGCCGGTCACTCCGACTATAACCCTCCCAGATTTGATAGTTTTCGAAAACCTTTATCGTTTACGTATACATTGCTGGGCTGAAAGGTATTCAATTATTTTTTTGTATCAGAGTTAAGCAATCTATACCGCCGATTACTACCGATTTTAGTTCCTTCGCGTTTCCGCTGGAGGCGCTTTACTAAAATGTATGGAACAATACGTAAACGAAAAAAGTTTTCGAAAACTATCAAATCTGGGAGTAAGCGTACAGAGCACCATTTATATTTGGCAGTTCATCCGTTTGACAGTTTTCTATGGATTTTCGTAAAATGAGCTTGGGCTGTTTTTTTCCTAACAGCGGCAATCAAAGAAACGGAAAGGCAGTTAAAAAAAGTCACCTGACATGTGACATGTCACGTTAACTCACGTGCGCACGCGCATGGCTGCGTTGCTTTTATTTACGTGCCTCGTCGCGTAACATCGTGAGAACTGACCCTAAGTGACATACAAACGTATCTACTCTTTATGTGTATGTAGATACGATCTGCAACTTGAACGTAGTGAGGGCCACGAAGGGGGCCTGGTGAATAAATCACTAAAACCTCTTGTTTATTTGCACTCAATTGTTGTGGTAACAGTTCAAAAACCCAAGTGTCTTTGTCCGTACTTCTTGATATTTGCAAAACTGCACACAATGTTTCATACGGATCTATCATATTTTGTTACGGAGCTATGCCACAAACATTCACACACTTATTATTGCATTTCCTTTAGTTACCTACTAATAGTTTATAGCCCTCTTCTGACATTAACCTGTTGGGGAGCCCCCCCCCCCCCACCTCACCCCCCCCCCCTGAATCTTAAGTACGTCCCTGGGTCGGTACGTGCTGTATTCTACATAAGCATAATTTGTTCTACATAATTATAGGGATGCGACGTCCGGAGTTTTTGTGGGTTCTCTCGATTTTATCTCGGTTTTTTGTGAGTTTACTTGAAGTGGTTGTACGTGTAGTTATTATTTATTGCTTTGATGTAAGTGTATATGTATATTGGTGTTTAGTTAGTAATATAATTTTGACCCACGACAGATCGGAGAAGGTTTATTTGTATGCGTTTGGTAGAAGAGGTTGTGGGTATTTATGCGCGCGCGCATGTAAGAAGGTGTAGGTACTCCTACATAATAGTTCTTAGGTATGTTTGTTCAAAATTTGTTTAGCCGCTTAAACGTTATGGGCTCTTTACTGTATTGATCCAGGGCTTTTTAAATTTTACTAGAACCTTTCTTCCCCAGCGGTTATAATCGGTACTTAGGTGTAAGCGACTTCGAGAGTATCGCAACTAATACTAATTCGATTGGAATTTATAAAACATTCATAATTATCGTGACATACTCGACTGGCTCTATTCCCTCCGGCTCCATCTTCAGATCTTCACGCATCAGCAGGTCGCTGATCTGACAGCCGCCTGCCGTCCATGTCTCACGGCGTAATTAGGAAGCGGTCTCATATAGCAGCAGCGTTCTATTGAGTTGAGTGAGGGAGCCACCGTCGTAAGTGCTAAGCATAATTTTAGTTCCCTCATTTGACCAACTCTACTGATATGTTGGTCATGGTACCTCGAAAGGCAAAAGGAATAAAAGACAGATATTAAGTGATTGGACATCAAGGCAGAGATGTTTTAATCAATTTTAGGGTAGCGATAAACATCGGAGATGAGATTTTGTATTTATTTATTTTTTTACTTTCTTTTAATTTGTTAAACACCAGATGTTTGATCATTCGGTAATTTAATTTTATATTGATGTGATATTTCATACTTCACGATTTACTTTATTTTTATATGCTATAGACAATTTAAGAATTTAGAGGTTCACAGGAAAGCAACCGTTCCTTAGTTGCAATCGGGGCGTCGACCTTGCAATGCGCAGGTTCGAATCCTGCCGGTCGTTATTTTATAACGTAGTTTGATTAATAGATTTACAAAAGGTAACTCTATCTATCTCTGCGTGTGTTTAGTCCGAGTGACTACTGGTGATCAACTCTAGTGTTAGACTGGTAGGTAGTGTGCAGACGTCGAACATGGCGGAAACTACCTCTGTCAATATCTGCACGCGAGAGAGAGAAAGGGACAAAAGCTTTGCATTAGTTAAAACTTGATAGAGAAAAAAATCCGCAGACTAGTCTTTCGTCTGTTGTTCAATGTCTTTATAAGTTTCCTTCAAATGACCATCCTCTAAGCAAAGCACACGTCTCTACCATGTCCGTACAGCAATACTATCATTACAGGCGGGCTCCAGGTGATAATGCCTATCGCCGGCAAAAAGCAGAGCTACGTGAGCGACTGTCGTGACCGCTCTACGTGACGGCCCGGCCCGGCCCGGCCCGGCTGCGCAAACACTGTTGCCTGTGTAACTTACTTAGAGCTTGCGGTTGCTACGGACGTGATAGATTTCTAATGCTGCGTACAGAGTTAACGAACGAACGGACGCACGCACGCGCATGCGCACTTCACACCACACGCTCGTTCATCATATCTGCTGTGTTCTCTCACAGGTGATCGCCTCGCTCGCAACTTACAGTGCCACCAAGTTTGCTGTTCAGGGGGGTCTTGTCTAACCCAGGTGGGCAAATTGGAACTATAGCTTTTTCTTAGTGAATTTCTTAGGTGGCAATACCAAAATTCTCCACGCGACGCTGTCAAGTTAACAGCTAAGATGGCGGTACTCACAGGTGGTACTGTATAGATATTCGGCGAACACCAGTGAATCCTTCATTCGTGAGCGGCTCGCTATCGCTGACACGTCCACAGAGTGCACACAGCACGTTCACTCACGTTTTGGAGTATTCGTTCGCGGTCGCGCGTCTGTAGATAGCATTACACATCAGCTTCACTATGTAATTGCAATCAGTGGAAGTAGCTGTAGCTAGAATATCTACGATCTATATTCATCATCATCATCATCATCATCATCAGCCAGAAGACGTCCACTGCTGAACATAGGCCTCCCCCTTTAACCTCCACACTGAACGACAGCCTGCCTTTTGCATCCACTGGATGCCAGCGACTCTTGCTATGTCGTCGGTCCATCTAGTGGGAGGCCTACCGATCTATATTATTTCTTTCCTTTTTTCTAGCAAACATCCTGCGCTAGCGCAGCAAAACAATTCGTCATCATCATCATCATTTCAGCCGTAGGACGTCCACTGCTGGACATAGGCCTCCCCCATCGATCTCCAAAAAGGCCGGTTGGAAGCGGCCTGCATCCAGCGTTTCCCTGCGGTCTCTTTTAGGTCGTCTGTCCATCTTGTGGGTGGACGTCCTACGCTGCGCTTACCGGTCCGTGGTCTCCATTCCAGAACTTTTCGGCCCCATCGGCCATCTGTTCTGCGTGATATGTGCCCTGGCCACTGCCATTTCAACTTGCTAATCCGGTGGGCTATGTCGGTTCGTCTACGGATCTCCTCATTTCGGATTCGATCTCGTAGAGAAACCCCGAGCATAGCCCTCTCCATAGCTCGGTGTGCGACTTTGAGCTTGCTTATGAGGCCCATAGTGAGATACCACGTTTCAGTGCCGTATGTCATCACTGGTAACACACACTGGTCGAAGACTTTCGTCTCAATTACTTTGTCTATTTTGTACCTACAAGCCTTACCTATTTATGTGTTCTATGCAAATAAGTGAGCGTAAAAGTTTCTTTACATTCAATGACTCATTCTTTCAGTTTATCGCATTTTCTCTCGTCAGTGACCGGTTTGTAGTTATATAATCTCAGTGACATCTAGCGGGAGTCCAACTCATCGTCTTTATGAGACTCCAAAACACAATTAAATAAATTGCTAAGCTCAGCTGCAGAGCTGCAGTGTCTTACCCAGGGAAGCCTCCAGATTTCAGTTTGTCCCTCAAGTTGACGTCAATTGAACCCAGTTGTAAATTATCTACATTATAATATACCTAACCATGTTGGTGAGCACTTAACTCCCACGTGAACTAATAAACAAGACTCCTTCACAAAATGTTCGACAAACTTGTCACCGAATCTGAATACTATGTAGTACTTTTAAAATACCGTGTTACCCAAATATAATTCATGATAAATGATTTTGATTATGTTATAAATCTTACTATATTTGACAGCTCTATAATAGTAGCCATCCTCTTCTCACATATTGAAACAAAAAGAGACGCAAACAATTCAGATTACTTTATACAATCGACACCAGCTGTTACTTGTATCTTTAGACGACGGATATATTCCAGAATATTGACGTTATCATCATACACAACTTTACTCCGGAACCAACACTGACATCACGAATAAAATCACCTATTCCATTGGATCGTTTCGTGATTTCAGTGTTGACCCGAAGCAAAAGTTATATATAATTATAAGGAAAATGATATTCATAAATATGTCCATCGTCGTCTCGAGATACAGTCCGTACTATACGTCTTGTCAACCTTACAAGCCCAAAAGATTTATTTTTGTGAGAACACGGGTCATATTTACAAAATTAATTTAATTTATTGAAACGGTTACATCGGCCATTCCAAAAATATATAATGTCCAAACTACACCTGCTTGGGTACCTTTATATCGTATGTGTCCGCACCGACATCGATAACTCTCTTACCATCGGACACGTATGGGAACGAACCGGCACATTCCAACATTACCATAGACAACTCTATCAACACGCCATGGAAGCCGTTTGTCTCCTCCACACCCTCATCAATAACTAACGTTCTAAACTCATTACCGTTATCAATACATACTAAACTATTCATATAAACTCACTAAATTGAACTTTAATACCAACGAATACGTCGTGATACTGTAAGATCGTAAAAACAAATTAATCCGAAAATGTAAAGCACTCTTTTGGTTGGAAAAGTAGTACGTTGTCGTATGATACTACTATTGAAGTCTCAGATAGTAGTGTGCATTAATTGTTATTGCCTCTCCGGGATATTTATTTAAATTGTTACTCTGAGATATGTAAAACGGAGATTACTTGTAAAATTCTTACTCGGATATTGGAGTTTAACTTCTTGCGGGAGTTTAAAAAAAATTATAAATAGGCTTGCGCTTGGCCGTCAATTCGCCTGATGTTAAGCGTTGATGCGGTCTACGATGGAGCACACTTGCCTAGAAGAAAACGATTTACTTTCGACTTGAAGTCACTCAGATATTAACTATCGGGGAACACCCACTCAGGCAGCGAATTCCACAGACTAGCAGTTCGCATAATAATATATAATAATTATATACTTAATTTTATAAATATTTTTTACATCGCTTTGTTTGACAGGGGGGTAGTTAATATTTCAATGTCCAATGAGGTGTCAGTGTTCTAGTTGACTAAATATTTGTGACATATTCGCTGTTCGAAAAAGCACTGAAAATAAAGATTAAAAATAATTAATAGTTACTCATGTTTTGTCGTGCATATACTACAAGGTTACAAGGATCGGTCGTACTACCCCGAAAGGAGGTCATTCTACCCATTATTGAGAGCAACTTTTACAATCGATCCAATCTTAAAATCTCGTAAAAATCAGACGTTCCATAGAAAAATCTAATTCCTATTCAACGAAATATCTATATTATGGAACAGATGGTATTTTTTCGCGATTTCAAGGTTTTTTGCATAGTAAAAGTTGTTCTTAACCAATAACTTCCTCTTGGCATAATGCCACCATTCCACGTAAACATATATAGGGTGAAATGAGATTCTCTGAAATATAATATTTGTAATGACCATACACGCAGTATCTGTTACACATGAGTATAAAAAACTTACTAAAATATGATCAGCATTAAAACAAACATTTCTTTACAACAATCCAAAAAGCTAACTAATGACACAGATAACCCAAATTACACCAATTAAGCAGCAACACATTCAATTATTCAAATAGCTTAGCTCCACTTACATAAAACGTCCAAAGTTATGGTCTTACAAATGTGATCCGCCCTGCGTCGTGTCGGCGAGTTCGACATATACTGCGGCTTTCTCTTCTAATAGGATAACAGATAAGTAGCTCATGTTGAGGATATATTTTACTCAAAACGTGAAGAGCTATTAAATATTTGGAAAGAATTTTAGTTGGAAGCAATACAAAAAAGATAATTTAATAGATAGATAGTAGATAGAACCTCTTTATTGTGTACACCAGAAATAAAAATTACAACACGATAGAAAGCACTTACGTGCTATAGTGCCACAAGTGGCGCCTTATAGCTAAAAGCGATCTCTTCCAGGCAACGACGGGACAAACTCAAACTCGACGGGACATACTCAAACACTTTTAATGATACCATTAAATAAATACAACTAAATGATACATAGTATATTAAATAATGATAATAATTACAGCATAACAGTTAGTGTGGTTGGTTTCTATGTCGCAGAGTATTCAACTTACAATAATAAGTTTTTTTCTACAGTAAAAATGTACTCGTAGACCTACTCCAACTCACCTGGTGGGATACCATGTTGTGGCTGATGATAAACCACGTAGAAGGTACTCATTTACTCTGGGCTTGAAGTGGTTTATAGTTTTCAGGAAACAAGGTGACAAAGCAAGTTTGTTTTCGGTGAAACAAAACATCGTAAAGAAACTGTAACTTTGCAGCAAGCAGCTTAGAGGCACAATTTTAAATTGAGGGTGGTGATGGTTGGAAAGGCATACATTTTTAACAATAAAATAAATAAAAAATACGCGATAAATCCCGATAAACTTTTAGAACATGACGTTCAAATCGCGAAAGTTTAAAAGTTACTTACGTACTTTTAAGGATGGTAATTTGAAATGAGATGCGTGTCTTGTGGCCACACTTGAGTGAGAGCCATGTACTGTACTGTAAATTGTTTGTTTACACGCAGTTCAAATAATAATTATTGAACATTTTATAAGTTATTAAAGTTAATTAAAACTAACAACGAAGCTCACGATGCGTGGCGTTACATATCGTGCAGAATAGCTAATAATTTTACTGAAAATATAAATTGTTAAATAAATTAGTAAAACTACGTGGCGTGGGAATGATGGGAACTAGTAACATATTCCGTGTAATTATTGTAATTACCTATTTAACGAGAATTGTATGCTCCTCGCCTGCTCGGCCTCCCTGAACTATATCTGTGAAATCATAGGATTAATGCCGGTTTAAAGTAAGTAGGTGAAGTAAAATTGACGATTTTACGACTGTTTTAACATTCTTGTAATCTAGTTAATGTTCTAAAATTAAATTTAAATGGTTTATGGAAGATTACAGAACATATCCCGTTAAAATCCCTACATTATGTTTTTGAAATTTATTTTGATACGCTATAAGTTTATTTATTTATTTATTTATTTTATTTCCAACTTAGAACTATCATTACAGGTTATAACCTAATGCGATAGTGTAGCAAATTTACAAGTAGTAATTAAAAAATATAGATATTTTTATAGCTACTTACTCTGAGCAGTGTTGAAATGAAATAGCTTTATTCAATTTGACTACGGAACCCTAGTAGAAGTGGTTCGGATTTCATCAAATGACTTCTGGCCCATATCTAAAAATGCTTGAAAGCTTCTATCCAACCAGAAAAAGAGCTCGTAAAACTTTTAGAAGCTCATTAGGATCTTTACCCTAAAACACATACTTAGCTGTTTATTGTCTTATTCTTACTGAAAAATAGGGTTTGCTAATTTTTTTGATTTTTTATATTATATTTTTTATTAGCATGAAATTGACCATGAATAGTGCTCAGAATTATTGGTCGTCCATTTACTTATGACGGAGAGTCATCATTCATCATTTCAGCCGTAGGACGTCCACTGCTGGACACATTATGCCTCCCCCATCGATCTCCAAAAGGGCCGGTTGGAAGCGGCCTGCATCCAGCGTTTCCCTGCGGTCTCTTTTAGGTGGTCTGTCCATCTTGTAGGTGGACGTCCTACGCTGCGCTTACCGGTACGTGGTCTCCATTCCAGAACCTTTCGGCCCCATCGACCATCTGTTCTGCGTGATATGTGCCCTGCCCACTGCCACTTCAACTTGCTAATCCGGTAATGACGAAGAGTAAACATTGAAAATTGGGATCGTTTAAGACCCAGTTTTATTGATTGTAATATCGTAGATTCTAATGCTAATGCCACACAAGGTACAAAAACAAAACCAAAGTCGAAGAACGCACCAATAATTTCCGAGATATCCTCCAACCAAGTTTGACATCTGTCACACTGCCATGTGTTAATGCCCACATTTACCCTAAGAGAGAGGCCCAAGGCCGTCTTCTTTCCTTTTGGGAAATACCATAAAAATAAAGTACTCTGTACGCCGAAAAACGTACGTCGTCGTACGTCCGTACGTCTGTGTTTCGAAAAAGAAATTAATTTATTTCTTGCATCCACCGATACCGGTATCAGCGGGTAATTTGAAAATTATTTTTTTTGAAAAAAACGGATCCCGGTATCGGTGGATACAACTCGCCGGTATCCGTGGACAATTCAAACCGATACCGGGATCCGTGGATACAAACCCATAATGATGGGCAATGTACCTATGGCGCGGGTATATATATAAGTAGATTCTATTGTTCTCGTTGTTCCTAAAAACTCGAATAAACCCTTTCCCGGAGCAACATTCCACCGTTTCCCAAACTAATCACCTCGAGTTGATTATTCATAGTGCGGGACGACGAGCATCTGTCCCGGCTCGGTGCCATATTGAAACGAGACGTGACTTAACAACTGTACGACTGACACGTTTTGATACTTTCTGTACTAACTTACATGGTTTGTTAAATGAAAATAATGACGCAGTTTGATGCTTTCTGGAAACTTTTATCGGTTGTCATAGGATATGGTTATAATGACATCGCTTATGAATAACTGCATATAGCGACGTAAGCTCACCGTAACTAAAGTTATAACGACTCAGTTACTGTGATGTTAAGTTCTCACCAGCAAAGTTTCACGATTAGGACCCGAACTCCAAACATAATAATACTTCTTGTAATATTTAGCTAGCGTTTCCTTGGCATCAGGCGAGGTGGCAGTCTTTGTTTCACAAAGTTTTATTTTTACAAAAATAAGTTTTTCAATTTTTATGGTTTTGTACCCAAAGGGTAAAAACGGGAACCTATTACCTACGATGTCTGTCTGTCTGTCTGTCTGTCCGTCTGTCCTACCTATTAACGGCTGTATCTTTCGAACCGTAATAGATAGCCAGTTGAAATTTTCTAAGAATATGTAATGTTACGGCGGATTGACTAACAAATAATAAAAAAGTAAAAAAGTAAAAACTAAAGGGGGGTATACAACAAACAACAAACAAACAACAAATGTTTTTACGTATTTTTGTATTAGCTCTAAACGGTAATATTTACAAGCGTCAAACTTAACATGATTATAGTACACACTCTAAAATATAACAACAAATAATAAGAAATGGCCAAGTGCGAGTCGGTAACAAGTTTATGTGCATTACCAAGTTATAACTGGTAATTTTGTTGTTGAATTTTGTGGTGGTACGGAACCCTCAGTGCGCGAGCCCGACTCCCACTTGGCCGGTTTATTTTATTAATTATATACTTCCTGCAATTGTAGTTTATATACTTACTGTTATAATTCCAAAGTAAGTGTTTAAAATTACCGTTTGTTGTATACGTACCTGCAAACTAAACTCTTACACCTAAGTACGCGTAAAATAAGTCATTAAAAAAGCTCTAAAGCTTATTAAACCTTTAAAGGAAAGCTTATAGTTTACCGTTCATCAACAGGCGAGTTGGTGGTCAAACGCGGACAAAAGCGCAATAATATGACGTCATTATTATCACAGCAAGGATCAAAACCGTTTCTTTATTTGAAAATACTTTGACAGCACGTTCCAATTTTGAAACTTCAAATTCAGGACTCGTGCTGCCGTTGCCATGACGACAATACGTCTCCATTTCTGCCTTCCTCCACCGACTTGTATTTACTGTCATCAACATCTTTATTTCATGCTTCTTAAGAACTATTTTGTAGTGATTGTGATAAAAATAATTTAATTAATTGCTGTATCAGTAATCATTGATTGTCTTAAAATTCATGAGGTAAGTAAAATGATAATGCGGTTTTTCTCGTGGAAATAAAGAAGGTAGGTATACCGGTGGCGCTACTCAAAAGTGTTGGTAAAAACTTGAGTTGCCATCCTCGGTGGGAGGTGGTATCGACATAGCAGGCTTACGGAGATTTCTGTTCGAGATAAACGAGTATGATACAGCTACCTATTATCTTTCATTTTAGGTGCTGAGCTCAGAATAGTTTTATTCTATTTTCCTAGTAACTACGAAACCTACAATTTATGGGTGCATTGTTAATACTTTTTTGATACAACTGAGTGAAGAGCAATCTGTCCATAGCGTTTGTAGCGCCCACTCTGGCGTGTGGTACCACACTTATAGCACGAGTGAACATATTATGAGATGTTTACGACGGAAGACCTTCGGGGGAAGGGTGCTTTTCACATTTTAGAGGTCCGTGGAAGAAAGGACTGAAAACACAACGGTGTGGAATTTCCAGCTTTCCAAGATTTGGGGGTCGTTACCCCGTTAGTGTGTGTAAAGCAAGTGTAAAGTACCTTGCACACGCGTCGCGTCGTTTACTTGCATCAAAGACGTCTTGCGCTTATTACATATTTTCTTGCCCTCTTGTTCTAAGTTCCACAGGCTCTGCACCGTGTGGAAGATAAGATGCATTACTCTATGGAGAGTTGCACAGTCGATTGTAAGCGTATATAAACAGCCAGTGTCAGGGAAATTTTACAACAAATATTCAGTTAGCAGTGGTTTCCCACAGATACAGTCCCAACACCCCGAGCTGTGCTCCCCATACTAACTATACCCCAGTCTGTGTCTCAGGGACCGCCTTTCGCATGTCTTCTCTAGCTGCAGATAAAGTAGCTGGGTACTGTCCCACGACTGCAGGGGGGAGGGTTTCTAGTAAAATCAATGTTTATGAATTATACAGGGCTACTGGTAATCAGTTAGCATCCTCTAAGTTAAGTGGTCCGCTGAGGATGGACTTAGCGAAATGGCCGAAGTTGAAAGTTTACATGAAAGTTTACGCATACGAAGTAGCAGGCAACAGCTAGTATCCCAATGAATGTGTTGTAATGTGTGGACCATTCAAAATGAAATGATTTCCAAGAGTCGAGTGTCGGAGTGTGGAGCCCGCAGGCGCGGCCGGGCGCGGCGCGGGATGTATGGCGCGCGCTGTCACTCCGGGATGGATTGCCTGCAAGGGGAAGCTAATGGTTTTGTTCTCTAAATATTACTACTCACCGGTAGGTAGATCGTACATATTGAACTTTAAAAAAAGCTTATTTAACTTCTTCAGTCAGCGATGCAGTACGCCAATCACCAGTCAGTACATAACAGTACCTATGTATTGACATATACATATACATATCATAATAGTAGTCAGGCAGACCGTCTGCTTGTTTGCTACTTAGGTTTGGCATAAAAAAAGTCCTCATCGATTTCGTTGACGGCGACCCTTAGTTATTATTTTGTATCAAAAGTTCTGGGCTGTATATACACTGTATATACAGGGTTATATTAAGGAAAGGATATGCTAAGCCGAAGGGAAACACACGATCGTTTTCGTGATTCGTTATGCTCAACATTGTGAAAAACTTTTACTATGGGACAAACTCTGAAATAGCGAACGAAATAATGGTTATTCAATTGACAAAATGTATAGACCAGCTGATATTATTTTTTCGTGATTTCAGCTTTTTCAGCTGATTTCAAATTTATTATTAAAAAAAAAAAAAATTGTGTTTAAGTCACACCTTTTTTCTTCTATTTAGACCGTCTATGTCCACGCATTATGATGTGTTCATCTTTAGTAAGCTTTTTACCTATATGTATTGAAAGCGAGATGGAGGCGAATAGTTCCGAGAGCGCGCGGCGCACGAGCGATCTAATGATCATTGTGATTAGGTACGACTCCGCAAACAAATTCATCACAAACCACAAACGTGTAGGAAAATAACAACATAGAATAAACGTGTAATTTTGTGGTCAGTTGTCTGCTGAACTGAGACAGATTTACTTTCTAATAATGATCATAATAAGTCATAGTCCATACTTTTCATCATGAGATCTTGGCCGCTCGAGGAATTCTTATGTTACGCGGTAATTTCGCAGTGCGAACCGATTTTTTTTTTACCTTACCTCTTGGAAGATTTTGGCGTCCCACGTTTAGTGCATTTGCCAGTGTCAATTATTAAAATATTATTGATTTCAAACATGTCACAGTCACAGTCAGAATCAAGATACTGAATCTATGGAATCAAGCAAAGTAAGTCACAGTCAAGTCAAAATCTTGCCCTAAAAAAGTGTTGGAGGCCTGGAGACTTCTATGGAGTTTAGTAATCTCGAAAAGATATTTCACCTCGTTATACAATTTACTTAACCACACTCGAGCACATCCACGAACACCTAAAATTAAATAATAATCCATAATTATTACATAAACATAACTCTCATATACACTAGTTTAGGAAAATAATACAATGACAAAAAAAAAACACGGCGCCAAATCTCCAATCGATTTTAATAATACTTTTTATTGGTATACTCAAGTGTGGTTCTATATATATTTGAAGAAAATACTCTAACTCTAAAGGTGGAAAATTAGGGTATTAGTCCCGTTTATTCCGTGAAGGCGGTTGTTATTTTTGTCGTAGACAAATAATCATATTTTATGAAGTTCATATATTATGTTCAAACTGCTTTAGGCGACGATGAGACTAGTGTTAGCATTTCGGCCAAGAAATCACCTCCTGAACTATTTTACACACAATTCATTTACACTTGTTCTCGCTTCGAGGTTCGAGCACCAAAAGAGGGTGATTGCAATGCAACCGCAACTTATATACTGTGTTCGTTGACAGTTGTCAGCAGTCAACTGTCAACGAATACACATGATGTTTGCTAATACAGTTTTGATAAAATGGTGTTGCCATTATACAAATTGTTTTACACTAGCTAGTCAACCATAAAAAGAGACCTTAGAAAAATTGTATACCTACTCTAGCTAGGTGACAACCAGGTCTAGCTGTGACTAGTCAGTTATGACTAACACAAGAATATTTTTATCCGGACAAAACTAGAATGTTGCAAGTATATTTATATGTAGCACATCACAGGAAAACTAGAAGCCTGCGGAGTCGCAATCTGAAGAAATCTCGTCGTCTCATCCACCTTTACGATACCGTTTAAAAACATACGCGTTCGGAATTTAAACCGGGATCCATATCTGCCAACCCCCCAATCGGAAACAAAGACGCGGCTTCGTTGCAGATGACGTCAGCACGTGACGAGCCTGCCAACATGAGAACACGACACGAGGGGCCCGATATTGCCGGATTAAGACGCTATGCGATTAAGGACCCTAGCAGACTACGGCCACTTGATAGCGGACTCAATAAAAGCATTGAAATCAAAAAATTTGGAATGACATAATTAACATATAGTTCAGGGTATTCAGAGTAAAGTGATTGAGAGTCCCCTGAATTTAATAGTAACATGGTAAGAATGGAATAAACGGATCCTACTAGGTATACAGGGTTACGCATATAGATATAGACAGTACTAAGCCGAAAGGAGGTCATTGTACTCATCATTATGAAAAACTTTTACTATGGGACCAACCCTGAAATCGCGAGAGAAAAAACAGCTGTTCCATAGAAAACGGTCATTGACACTCGACAAAATGTTGTATGGAACAGCTGATTACTTTTTCGCGATTTTAGTGTTGGTCGCGTAGTAAAAGTTTTTCATAATGATGAGTACAATGACCTCCTTTCGGCTTAGTACAGTATAACTATGCGTAGCCCTGTATATCATGTGACGCATAAGAACAACAGAAAATTCAATGAAAAACTTGATGCATGATGCGTTTGTAATTTTTTCATAGGCTAATTTTTTTCATAGGCTATGTGCCTGAAATCACAAAGTATTGTCGTTTTTAATTGTTATACGCATAATAGGTTCCCATTTCAATGTTTTCGATGCTTGTATGTAGTCGTTCCGGCGTCGAATTGCTGCAGTGTGCAAGTCAGTAAAAAGTTCGCGTATTGGAACGATGTTTAAAAAATGGGATTTCAGAGTTTTTCGAACGTGAGGTGTGGTAATACTGTGTTATCTTAGAACGCAGATTGCACAGTAACTGTTACTTCATCTCTGCCTCAGATGGGGGCTTCAGTAGGTGTCGCCTGTAATCGGCGTTTTAGCGATTCACTGCATATGATTACAATACATTAGAGCTTATCGCCTTTAAGGTATGCGAGATGCAATCAGAGCAAATGAAGCTCTAACTGGCTTACTGGGATCACACTCTCACAAGCTTGATGTTGGGGTTTTTTTTTACGTGGGTGGGTCTGGGTATTAGTAAAAAAGAAAGAAAAATAAATATCTATAAAAAATTAAGAATGGATACTACTTTATTCACAGAAAATTAAGTTTGTCTCAAAAAGAATTAGATACAATTTTATAACTCGAACGAAATGCTTTGATTCCACATTTATTGTGCGAACTGCTAGTCTGTCGAATGCGCTGCCTGAATGGGTGTTCCCCGATAGTTACAATCTGGGTGTCTTCAAATCACGAGTGAATCGGTTTCTTCTAGGCAAGCGTGCTCCAACGTAGACCGCATCATCGCCATGGCGGTCAAACGCAAGCCTATTACAAAAAAATTACAGCTGAAGCATAGATAAACATTAATGGTTAATCTATAGTTAAAGTATGTACGGAACTAAGTAGAATATTTGCGCGATGTAAATTTATTACATAAATCCTATTTTTTGTAATTTACTGATCGAAAAACAATTAGGTCCCTACAATAGGCATTGGAAAGGTAAATTGTAAATAGTAATTCCTCCGTGGGTAAATGTGACACATCATCAGGTGTACACTCGAAGGGTGCAAGCCTTCCTAACAAAACAAAAATAAGGAATAAGAAAAGAATACCGTCACATATCGTAAATACTCAAAAACCATATTTCAAAGCCACCCCAATAAAACAGAAATAACCAAGAAGTAAGTAGATCAGGCGGAGCGTGCGCGGACTCTCAACTAGCCTCTATACCCCGGGCTGGCTCGTTAAACTAGGCTGTATATCCCGGGTGCGCCCGTTATGGCCATCTGGCGACCGTCGACTATAAACCGACAGTAAACGCGGATTTATAGAATAACATATGGAATCAAAAGAAAAACGTAGAAAGTCAAGAGTCAAAGGAGATCAGTATTTTTTCAGTTTTATATATTTTAGCGCGAAAGAAGGAATTGTTTATGTGATATGGAAGGTTAGCAATAATTTAAAATATATTATCAAAAATTGAAGTAAATAATTGTTTCTATGTTCTTATATATTTTATATAGTTCAGTGAACAAATGCTAAATACTGATGACTAGTCATACTTTAATTCCATTCTGTGCGAAACTATACTGCTTTGTGTCAAAGGCCAGGTGATAATGTTTATTTGAACTAAATTCTTTAACAAGCCGTTAAATTGCTATAAATGCCTTAAATTCTAACAAAGTTAACACAATTCTATTCCGTTGTATCGCTTCTTAAAGAACGATATCAAAGAAAGAGATCATAAAGCTATCTTTCATAAACGGAATAAATGGCCAATAAACGCTTTTACTGATCGAGAATCAGTTTATCGATGATATATGACGGTTTTGTTCCACATTGGATTGTAAAATCATTTAAATTGGCTTTGATATAATTAATTATGTGTTCATAAATAAAGTTACAACTATACATATACTTAGCACGCATGCATTTATGATGTTTTATTAAGTCATCAGAAAATTGTTTTCCAAAATTAAATGAACTGCTCTGAATTTCAATTTATCTTCTTGTTTATTTACGCCTGGTAAAACACCTGGCCTGGTGGTGGAAGCTTTGCTAAAACTAAACTTACTTACCTACCTAAGAAGATTTAACTCACAAACGATAAAATATTGTACAGTCGTAAAAAAAAACAATTTCAATAAAGCTTCTGCAGAAATACCAAGTAAAATAAAGGAAAGGGTTCAAATGTTAACAATGATAATGATGCCAATACTCAGAAGCAGTTAACATTTTATGTGCCATGATTACTGGCGATAAACTCCACGAGAATTAAAGGAAACTATTGCCTTTCGCAAATATTTAAATTGAATATTAATAATCTACGCCTCCAGACAAAATGTTTGTCGTTAACTCCAGAGATCTCAGATAAACACTTTTAAATTAATCGTACGCGCGTCTTATAAAATAAATCTGAGCAGAGTTGCGTTGTCGCTATACGACGTAAGTTAATTAATCGCTTTCCGATAGGCATTTTAAACGTCCGTGATAAAATAGAAACGATAGATAGAAATCTGGAAATTTATATAAACGATTTAGTTGATGTTTACAGAAGACACATGTTTTTTTTCGTCACTTAAAGATAGTGAGATAGTCATGGGAAAATGGGTAATGTCTGAATACATTTGTTTTAAATAGAAATGTTTGAAAATGTGATAAACAGGAGTAGTAGCCGCGCCAGATTGAACGGACGAGAGACAAGCCCGTTCATATGCATCGAAACTTGGCGACGCAGAACCGACCGGTCCCTTCGAAACTCTAATTGACGGACGACAGACAAGCCGGCATAGAACCACCTATAAACCAAACCATGAATCAAATAAAATATACCCAACAACTCTAACATTGAATTCAATTTACGTTGACTACGATACGCGCACAGAATTACCTGCAGCACGCGAGTGCGTATTGCAAAAGAAAGCTCCGTGAACTCTTTACAAAAAGCTAAAGCACATTGATCTGTTGTTACAACGAAATAAAATTCATTTTATTGAGCGATCTCTCAGTCGTTGTCACGTTTTATATCATTGCATAACTGAAATAAGTTTTGGTGTCACAATGGGAGCATGATAGGTCCGCTACTCAATCATTTATACGTCTTAATTCGTTCGGGTCAAGGTTTATTGTTGGATACGACCGGTGTGTCTCTTGCGGTGTTTTGTTGTTGTGTGTTTAGTGCAACAGGCTGGAATGCCCGGTGCATGGAACCTGTCTTTTCACTGAGATATGCACTTGAAGTTTACCTTATAAAATCCAAGTCTGAGATGGATTACGCATACACTGTTGTTTATCAACCAATGCAACCATAAATTGTGTTATGTGTAATATACATTAGTTTCAAAAGTTTTACGATCCTTAGCCAGTAAAAACTGAATAATGACAAGCTAAGCTTTCTACGACCCAACATTGGAGATGTTATCTTTTCATATCATAATTCAAAACAAGCGTGGGACGTGATTATTCAATTGAATAGGCACAAGTATGTACTGGCATTATATTTTAGTGAAAGGGTTTAGCTTACAAAGGCCTTGTTGATAGCATCTTCATCTGACTACCAACATTTGTATGGATTTGAGATGACAGGAGTTTTATTTAACGGCAGGGGCATCTTTTTCTACTTAAAAAAAAAAAAAAAGCAATATAATAAAATAAAGTTTAATTTAGATAAAAAGCTGACTAAAAATGTATATAAGACCACCTCTGAGGAATGACCTACCAAACAAAAAAGTATCGAGTAAATGGCTGAGTAATCGCGTAACAAACGAACTTCCTCCTGTTTTGAATTCGGTTCAAAAAACGATGTGTTAAAACAGCAATAATAAGGTTTGTTATAAAAGTTAACACCATCTTTATAACACTGTCATCAACACAACGGAACTTAAATTTTCCACACAAAATATTCGCACCTTGTAAAACGACCATAAAATTTCTTGTCACGTGTTATCCATAAATCATCCGTTACAGAGGAGCCGCTAGTTCGCGCCTCGCTCGGCTGCCGGCGGTCGCTGACGACCCGCCGCGGTACATGGTCACTTCACTAACAGACCAAATACATAGAGGAGGTGGTACAAGAACTGTGCACCAAACAAGGCGTGACGCCATTGTCAAGAAAACTAATAATTTTATTATGCACAACTTACTAAACAGAAAATTAACAAACCCTTAAAATTATAAATAAAACCTCAAAACTAAAAGACCAATAAGCAGGGGGAAAGGTCCGCCCACTTATTGGTCTTACTATTGTTTATGTTGTTGAATTGTTTATTGTGAATGTTAAGAAAATCGTTTTTCGTGATTGCAGCAGTACTTATTTTGTCTGATTCGTCAGGAAGACGGCCAACGCTTCAATGTTAATCATTATCATCATAATCAGCCTTTTAACAGTCCACTGCTGGACTTTTAGCCTACCCCCGAAAGGGTGATTGGGCCATATCCACCACGCTGGCCCAGTGCGGGTTGGTGGATTCACATACGCCATTGAATTCCTTCTCCGTACGTATGCAGGTTTCCTCACGATGTTTTCCTTCACCGGAAAGCCAGTGGTATGAAAATCCGTACATAAGCTCCAAAGAGCTCATTGGTACGGTACGGGCCCGGGGTTTGAACCCGCGACCTCACGCTTTCAAGTATAGCAGTCTCCCAAATGGGCTACCACGGCTTCAATGTTAATAATAAGTTAATAAGTATAAATGACAAAATTTAAAACCCCCTACAAAAGAGCTGATGATCTTCAAACGGATAAATAGATTTTCTGGAATTTAAAAAACAAAAAAACTAAATCAAAATCGGTACAGCCATTTAATTTTGGGAGCTACCATGCCATAAACTGACACAGATACACACTTTGAACTTATATAACACCTTTCTGTTTGTGTCGGGGGATTCAAAAGGTTGACGGCACATTGTCCATCTCCATCTACAAGCCAGTGTGTGACGAACAACCCTATCACCACCGCACGAAAAGATTACGCTCACGTGTTGCAGTGAGAAAATATACTACGTGAATAATACGTGATAAGTCCCGATAAACATTTAAAACTTGTGTTCAAATCGCGAAACTTTAAAAATTACTAGAAAATATTTACGCCATCTCCTTCTGGTATCTGTGTTCGCTAACGATCGTCACCGTAGACCGAGTGCGGGTGTCGTTTCGGAAATCTCTCTATTCCCTTGGATAATTGAATCGTCGACCAATTGAGGAAAAATCGTTGGGTCATTTACAATTTGGGTAGATTGCTTTATTTGTTGGCGGAACTTAAATTGCAGTTATAAGTAATGCTGGTGCCCTTTGAAGTTTGCATTTTTTTAATGCTTGATTAGTTTCTCTTATAACTAACTAAACAAACTTTGAAAGTCAATTTTAACCTACTTGTAAATGTCGTATCGATTTGAAATTTTACAAGTTTAAGTAATCCGAACGATAATACAATACTTTGACACCATCGAACTGATCTGGTGATGGAGCCAGGAGGTGGATAGCGGACCTCTTCAACGGCTACTAGAAATGTCTCAAGTTTGGATTCATTAGTTACATACCAAGAGTTCCACTGTCCACTTCTGGGCTCCATCATCAGATCCTCGTCAGCAAATGACCCCTCGAGTTTGGGTTTCTTTGGTTAGTTGTAACGCGTCACATTGCCATGTTTTTACACTTTGAAACCTGCCATTGCCTGTGTTGACTATTTTTAAATTTAACTTTTTTTTATTCTAGTTTAAATTGTTTTTGTCTTAATCTACTCGTAGGCCATTTTTGGTGTAATTTCTTTAATGATTATTTTTGGACTAGACCAAGATCTCTAGTAAACCATACGTGAATACCTATTTATATATTATTCCCTCGGCTACTGTATGACCACAAAGTATTTAAAAGCCTAATTTAATTTTCCAAAACAAAGCGCATGCTGTCAGTGGCTCGGTAGCCGGGAACCGACCTGTCCCCCGAGTCCACTTTATACCATTACTAATTCAACGGACGAGCCCACAGAATTAAAACTACCTTTCAAACTCCGTTTGACCACACGCCTTCTCACGAAAATAAGCTTTACCGACTTTCAAAAGAATATATTTTTGGCTGATTATCGCATGGAGGTATTGCTGGTGTTTGTGTTGTTCTGGAAGTGGTGCGGGGATATCTAGATGGTCCGCGAAGTGTTTTTTAATCCATAATGGCAGAGGCCGCGCACGGAACTGATAACGGCCGGTATGAAATATTGGACTTGTGGAAATATTTGGGAAACTGATACGGTTTCATGGAGATGGCTTTTCTAACTTACAGTTACAGTGCAACACGGGTTACTGCATGAGCTTCGACCAAAATAAAATGAATGGACGGGCCCAGAAGAAGCGTATATTTGAAGATTACAAAACGAGCGCCGGCGCTCACTTCGTTTCAGTCGGTCTCTAGCCGTAGGAAGTGCGACACATGACTTTTGTTACATGATAACCAAACATCTGACAAAATTATGTTTTTGTGTGCTTTCCCGAAGTGTAAATACACAACAAATGAGGTCCGCTCCACCACACGCCACACTACACACAATCACGGACACTGAAGATCCGTAATTATAAAAAAAAAAAAAAAACAGATTATTATGTTGCACGCAAGAGCGTTTTATACCCTTCCCTTTAGGTTATGGTTGTACCAAAACACCACGGTCGATTTGACACGATGTTCATCTAAGAAAAAAAAAAGAAAAAAGGTTGTCGATATACGTTATTAGAACACATCATCATCATCATCATCATCATTTCAGCCGTAGGATGCTGGACATAGGCCTCCTTCATCGATCTCCAAAAGGGCCGGTTGGAAGCGGCCTGCATTCAGCGTTTCCCTGCGGTCTCTTTTAACACACACATAATTAGAACACATAATATACTTGTGATATGAATGTACTACCTATATATTTTAAGAATTGTTTGACATTTGTATTATTATTGTTATTTTTTTATAATTTTTTTTATTTTTTTTTTCATTCCTTATTTTTGTAATCTAATTAATTAATATGTTTGTATTTCAATCAATTAATTATTATTTTATTATTTGTTATATTCTTTCTTAAGTTAAAACTGTATTGACGTGTAAATTGCCATTTTATTAATAAATTTACTTATGACTTATGACTTACTTATAATTATATTGAGGTCAATTATTTGCACTTGCTTTTCAATTGCGATTCCACTCCCGTGGACATTCCCTTGGAAACCGTACGTATATATTTGTCGGGTAAAAAAGTATCTATTATGTCATTTATTATGTAATAGCCCACCAAATGACAATACAAAAAAAAATGAAAATCCGTATATAATCCATATGAAAAATATGAAGAAAAAAAACATCAACTTACAATACCAACTTACAAAAAAACAAACTTTTCCAGTATATTTTCCAAGGTTTTCTTACAAGCGGAAGCCTTCTCCATCTCAAGTTGTCCTGTTGGAGCCGGCTGCGTCCGGGAGGCAGCCGTCCGGGTAATGAATAGCATCCGAACACGGGACGGGACGGGACGGGCCCGGCACGACACCCGTGCCACGAGCACGCACCGCCCTGCACCCCGCTGGGTGCGAAATCTCCTTGCGTTTGGATGCTTCATTTTATTATAACCAGTTCGCTGATTATAACATGTTATAACTAACTAGCGTCAGCCCCGGCTTCGCACGATTATAAGTTTTATTATATATACCTATTTTAATTATAATTTATTTTACAAGCAAAACATACAGCTGTTAATTAATACAGTAGATATGAGATAAACAATTACACAAAAGCCAAAAACATGTTTTCACTAATACCAACTAGAAATAGTGTAAATGCCCCGTTGTATATATATATATATATATTACTAGCTGCGCCCCGCGGTTTCACCCGCGTAGTGATGAAAAATGGTGATGATGCTGATGAAAAGTAGTCTATGTCCGTCTCCTGGTTCTAAGCTGCCTCCCCACCAATTTTCAGGCAAGTCGGTTCAGCCGTTATTGAGTTATAAATAGTGTAAACAACACGACTTTCTTTTATATTATAGCTTCTAAATTGATGGTGAAAACCGCATCAAATTTCGTTGCGTGGTTTATGAGAGCGGTCATACAGACAGACAGACGTGAAAAGCGACTTTATATTTACATCATCATCTTCATCAGCCTTGAATGCCCCACTGCTGGGTATAGGCCTCCCTTTGTTTATGCCACTCTCCGCGGTGTCTCGCTAGTTGCATCCACTCGTTTCCACCAGGTCCACAGTACACAAAAGACAAACATTCAATGGAGGCCATGTCGTTTTTAATTGCCTCAGTTTCTGTAGAGATTCACTACTGTTGGCTACTGTATATAATTCTTGTTGCAAGTACTAGTAAGTAAATTCTTTCATGACGTCCACCTGTAAATAATCCGAAACAACTATATTTGTACAGTAGCATCATCGCTTAACATCAGGCGAGATGGCGGTCAGAGGCAAGCCTAATATTTAAAAAAAAATAGGCCAAATAGTTTTGGTATTTAGTGTTAGCTTAAATTTTTTGCAATCTCTTCTATTTTCTTCGGCCGCTATAATTATATTACTGGAGAATATAATTAATTACTTTTATTTGTTGTCATGCAGTTTTTTTTATTGCATCGGCTATTTGCCTATCTTGACCAATGAAGGGATGTCCACGGTAGTGGTTTACAATGTTTTTAATTCATAGTTATTAGTCCAGTCCCTACATTCCCAAAGGGCGCCATAACACGGCGCCCCAGCCCTGTGCGATGGTATCTCGAGCTTGACTAATTAGTGCCCAGGGTGCTCTGTCTCCAGTCAACAGCGCCGAGTATTTATACGAGAATCACGTGTGCAACGGCCCTTAAATGCCGCTGTGTCATAAAGCGACAGTTTTGAATCATATTTAAAGAGTACCACCTACTTCAACATATATATGGACATATAATACATATATATAATTCTGTAAGCTATATATTGAACACATGCATAGCTTACAGAGTTCAAATGTACCTACCATGTCTTTTCTTTCTTGTGTTTTTTGCTTTATAACTGTCTTACTATTTCATTTGCTGGGCTTTAAAATGTTCATTTTCACGGTGTAGGTACTATTTTCTTGCCAAATTTAATCAAAATTGTTTTATCCGTTTGGCTGCGAAGTAATAAAGTGCTAGACGGATAGAGTCCCCGGCAGAGGGGACGTTACTTCCACAATAAAATTAAGTGCGATGTGATTAAAAGCAATTGTAAAAGCTTTAGATATTCTTACATTTGGATGAAATTGCTTTGTTTTTACTTTTGAGACAAGTAATTTGTTGTCTTAATTTAACTTAAAAAATGCATAGCTTACATTATCTCGCAGAGTTTTCAGTTTATTTGTCCAAACGTTCGCCAGTTTTATACAAGACCAGCTTTTCTGAAATTGAATCAGAATGAAACTCGATTGTTTCCTCGACAGCGCAGTTCCCAGCTGACCCAACCCACCCAACACTTGTAGACCCAACAGACGTATTCACAAACTTTCCAACCTCTTTTGTCAAAACCTTTTTCACCTTATTTTTTAGGCTTTAGAATTTTATGTCGAGTTTATCGGGATTTTCCGACGATTGTTGAAAGTGGTCAATTCTTTCAGTCCACTATTAGGGCAACTAGATCGTTTGTGCTTGAAGCACGTCTCTTTTAGAAACCAATCGGGAGTTGTTGGAATGGATTTTGGATATTTGAGAACAGGCAATGATTTTAGTACGTTTAAAATGTTATTTATGTGGTTTTGAATCTAATGTTCTGTAGTAGAGCTATCTTCACGTGAGAATCATCGGTGACAGCTTATTCGATGTAATGAAACTAAATGACAGACTAGTTTGTATCGCACGGGACCTCTCTGAAGTAGCTAAACTAAATCATTTACGGCAAATACTATATTGTTCCAGTTTTTAAACGAAACTTTAAATAGTTTTAGTTGAGGAGTTTGAGTAGTGGGCTTGTAGACCGCGACTAGCTGAAGACAAGCCGGTACAAGGGAATGTACCAGTCAGCCATATATCCTCCAAACGGCCCTTTGTTAGCACTCACTTTAGAGAATAGCCACTTACCCAGGAACGGGGCTCGAATGGTTCGAAAACGATTCCTGAGGATTTTCCAAACTGCGTCTTTAAAAACTTGTGGGGAGTGCGGATTGGTTTTTATTTATGGGGAGACCTTTATAGTGCCGTTTAAGATACGTCATAGTTTGAAGTTTTTCAAGGAACCAGATAAGAATTTCTGTATAAAATAGTAGAAAAAATACTTTTTATTGACACCACGCTTGCAGACTCCTTCGAAAAGACCACAGATGACATTATAACGACGATTTTAACTTCGCTCGTTTGATAGTTATCAATAGTTATAAGACAGGCACAAAGACTACTATACAGGCACGTCTGTCGAGTCAGCTAGTCTCAGTATATTCAGTATAATAATATAACGGACTGTAAGCGATGGTATAGAGAACGCTGAAGAGGGATCATATTCTAATGTATCAGAGGCGTGGTGCAAGAATTCGTTATCAAGGGCTCTACTATTCGTTGAGTTCGGAACTCGATCGGTTCTCACCAGCAAACTCGATGTTATTGTGGTAAGGTTTTATCATAAATGTTTCAGTTTATAAGACATTGTTTTTATTATGGAAATTCGATCGTTATCTTTTATCGTTAGGCACAAGAATGTAGTTTAAGTCATGGTAATCTGTTTTATATGCCTACCCTTACACTAGAGGTCGCCAGTGATCATAAAGCTTTCAAATGATAAAAGTAATAAATAAATTATGACTGATAGCGAAAACAAACATTTAAATTGTACATAACAGTTTTATTATAATACTGATATAGCAAATTACTTATTTCGTAAACAAGACGTTGCCCCATTACCAAATGAAGAGTATGCCCCGTACTCACTCCGCGACTGTTTTCCATATGAATGGGCGGTAATCTGCCGGCATCTCTACTTTATTGTGCCGTAGATCGTGCCACCTCTAGTTACCGGCGGAGAAACGTGAATATTTACGTTAAAAAACTTTACACTTACGTCCAAAACTACTGTTGGCTAGAAAAAAAATATGTACTAAGTAAGCTACGTACAGCTATGCACTTCAATTTTATCATACCACTCATTTTATAATGCGGAAGCAAAAATACTTGTTTTGGTCCTTTTTACGATTAAACCGATCTTGATGAAATTCTGTAAACTGACGTTTAGGATAATTGCTATCTCGGAACCACAAGTTATAGTTTTAGCTCTCACATGAAGGTGACTTCTAAACAACGGACAGAAAACAAGCCCACTGACGCCATCTTTATCACATAGCTTGAGTTGATTACAGCTATTAAAACTGCCCAGTTTGAATACACAAATGAAATAATTAAACTTCATTTCCATGTAAATTACCAAATTGAATCGCGTTAATAGTCAAATGAACACATCTCTCCTGTTGTTGCAGGTAATGAATGCAAAGTGGCAATCTTGCTGGCTGTCGTCGAACTTGCCGGGGCCGGCTGCCGTGGGGAGCTGAGATCGCTAGAGCCCAGCCAGCGCGTGAGAACGAGGACTAAACGTCAATACCTAACAATATATTTGACATACTTCATTATCAGAGTTTGAAACGGTAATTATTACAAGTACTTACAATTACAATTTCGTAGATTATTTTGGATTGAACCAACAACTATTCTAAATATGAGAGAAATTGATAAATATATAAACTATTTTTGTTCACATCAAAAATTACATTCATGTGATACAAACGCTTAAATTAAACATTAGAATTCTGAAATAGAATATTCTGAAAAGACTCGTTCTATCGCTTTTGCAATACCTTTGATGATAGGGGAAAAGTCCACAATAAAGCAGTATAGTTTCCTATGAATCCCATAAAGCTGTATAAATATTGCTTCTACGGAAACTGCCGTGGGAATGTCCAGAAACGCATATCCCTGAGCTGCGCTTGTACCATTAGAAAATATATGATAAATCATATTATTACATATAATTATAGAACCATTGCGCAAACTTATTAATTTGATATTAGTATACTTATCCGGTAGCCCTGATATATTTACGACATTATTTCCGACCAAAACTTTAGGATTACCATACTTTTCAAAAAACTGTAGATGTGTTTCTGGATCTTCGTGTTTTTCATAAAAATATAAGTTACCGTTTTCATCTGTTGCTATTTCTTGTACATTTCTAATAGTGTCATGTTCAACCATCTTGTTACCCCCTTCTGTAACTAAATAAAGTTCGTTTTCTTTTATTTTGTTTTGAAAACGTTCCAGCTGCCTTTATAGATAACTATATTAAATTAAGCAAAACTTCTTTCCGTATTCCAAAACCATTTTGATTTTCAGATACATCTACTGTAAAATGAGAGTGACCAATGTTATATATATAGATATAGACATATTTTTGTATGATTATATATTTCTTATTTACGAACATAAAACAATTAAATATTCAACACATTTCACGGTTGTTCACTACTGTTATATGATTATTTACGGGATGTTTAACGTGGTTTAACGTGCTGAAATATCGGGAGCTCCTCCCACAACCTTACCATGGTAAATATCACGTAAATAATCATATAACTGTGCAATACCTACATTAGAAAGAAGAAAGAAAGAAAATAAATTTTATTCGACACCTTTACAAAAACTTATATCTAAAGGATACAATCAGTGTCGAATGGGTCCGTCTCGACATTAATGCTGAAAGTCAAGGACTATCAGCGCCGGTTTTCAGACGAACCCTTGAGTTTACACTTACATTACACTTAACACAAATTTACTTATAAATATATGTTTAAATACATTAAACTTCATTCACCTATTTTATTTATACAATAATGTAGTTGTTAATAATAAATAAATCTTTATTTTAATAATAAATAAATAATAAATCTTTATTTTAATAATAATATTATAATATCAAAGACTAACCAGAGCAGAACTCTCCACATGACCACAGTGCAAACAAGCTGCTCTCTCGCTCGATCTCACGCAAGTGCGATCTCTTAAATAGAATTACAATAGGGTACTTGACTGTATTAAAAATATTATGCCAATTGACGCCATCCATAAACATGACATAATGAAAAAGCATATTTCATTGATTTTTTGATAAAAATATGCTTATTTTTTGTAAAAAACGCGATTAAAATAACTGTATTTTCGACATTTGATCACGTGATCGAAAACGGTCTGTAACTGGCTTCATCCCTAGTGACGTCACACAAATCTAAACAAACAGATTTTGTATTGATATTTGCGAATTTAATGTAGTAAAGCTATTTTGAGAGCGATTTATCCAGAAATTTTCACCAAAAACAGTCCGGAGGTTAAATGTGAGAAGAATGGAGAAACATTTTGTGCAAGCAGACAGCAGTAACTTACCCAAAATTAATGTTTTTATGGTTGCATATTTCTTTAATAATAATCCACGTCATTGTTTCTACGCTGCAGAACTCAAAACGTAAAAACTACAATGTCAGTATTAATTTTTAATTGTTCTCCAAGCAAAACATTCAATCAAGTTGTACTAAAAGTATGTTGTAGTAAGTGGATATCACTATTTTGTTAGGTTATGTCGAGCTTTACAATGTTTAAAAAGAAAGTAACAGTACATAAAATAGTAATGCAATAAAAACACAAATTATAATAGAAATATATAGACTCAAATATGTACCTCAAAATGATCTTCGCACATAGAAACACTTGATTTAGCTCCAATACTTTTGGGTTCTCTACGAGCTACTTAGTTCCAACCTTAGATTGATTCCAACCACTTTTTTCGAGTTATGGGGAGTTTTGGGTCCATTGGAACAGGAACAAATATTTTTTCGGGTGTCTTTATGGAAGTATTTGTACATTTTGGCACTACACAATATTTATAAACCATTACTTCTATTAGAAATTAATTAATCATCAAACTTTTGCAGCCTGGCTGCAGTTGTTTTGTTTTGTGTGACGTCAATTAGTCACGTGATCGGAGCTATGACGCAGGTCTGCGTTTTGGCGCGATCTTTTTTTATTCAAACTTTAACATCGATTTATATCGGAAATACGACTGATATCCAGAAAATATAAATGCAGTATACATTATTTTATATCAGACAATAATGTGCAATAGTTTCCCAAAAGTAGTCAAATACCCTATTGTAAATACAAAACTGTGTTGTAGTTGGTATGTTTGTTATCCTTCAACTTTAAGTTAAATCTATCCGTTTTTAGGATTCCGTACTTAAAAGGAAAAACGGAACTCTTATAGAATCACTTTGTTGTCTGTCTGTCTATCAAGACCCTTTTCTCGGAAACGCGTATAGTTATCAAATTTATATAATTTATATCAAATACTCGGGTCTACGGTATCATGCAGCCTTGAAAAAATTTTACCTGTTAGTCAACGCGATCAAAAGATATGACCATATATATCGCAAATGTTCGGATATTTTGCGATTCCACAAGGGAATCAATACCTATAGGATACCTCCCGTTCACCTAGAATGATGAAATTTGGCAAGAAGCAAGATCTTACAGCACGTACAACGGAAACAGTCCGAAACTTGTTAATTAGAAGATTACTCATATACACAAATATAATTTTGCGATTACAAACTTACATTATGTAGTTCGTATTTATGGAAGACCCTTATTGTCAACTACAAGTTTTTTGTTGTTTTATTTTTCTGTTTGGACTCACGCTCTGAAGGTTCTCGTACTTGTTCGGTGTTTTACCTACCAGTATGTATTCACCATCATCACCCACCGCCTTCTCTATCCCACTGCTGGGTACAGGCCTCTCTCTCGCGGTGCCACCTGCCTCGGTCCTGTGTACATTACAGAGCATTTTTTCGGTACTTTAGTTCCAAAAAAGTATGTATACGAGTATTATGTCCATCACTTGTATCGGATGTTTTATAAGCGAAACCGCAGGTCGTAACTAATTACAATAATTGTCTTGAGATAGGAGAGTGTGTTTACAACAACTCCGTGACCTGCCACCTCCAGCCAGATAATGATTTGAAATTATCCAGTCTCCAATGATCATCATCATCATCATCATCATCTGGGTGTTAATATCTATTTAAGTTTATAATATAAAAATAAATGTTATAAATGTAACGTCTCTAGCTCGGTAGAAGGAAGGAAACTAGGAGGTTACTATTAATCATTTAACACTAGGAGGTAGGTAGTAGGTAAACATTAGAAAAATATAAGTAACTAGTTTAGAAAAGTAGGTAGATAGGAAACAATAATAGTCCGGGTCGTAGGTTTTACACTCATGCGCTAAATTACGTTCTACTACTGAACGACCCACTAGCCTTAGCGTCGGCGTTGGAGTGGCACGGTGTAGCGGCGGCAGCAGCACCAAGTGCAGCAGGCAGAGAGCACGGTGTAGCGGCGGCAGCAGCAGGTGTGGCAGGCAGAGAGTAGGTATGCAGCGGCGCAGCGAAAACTAGGAGTCTGAGCTTCCGGGGCGGAAGACAGATGGCGCCACTGGTGGGTTGGAGCGGTAGGGGTGAACCCTGAAATCCGTTAACATTACGCGCCCGGATTAGTCACTTGAGGACAGCTAGCCGACGTCTTCAGGTCCTCAGGTCAGGAGTCAGGACCTAGGAAAAACACTGAAAAAAGTTGTTTCTTTGAATTTAGGAAATTATATTTATACCAAAATCAATGTAATCGAGCCCTATTGGAAATTCACCGCACTCGGCATGAAGGTGCGATGCAAGGTGTGGTACTCTTTATATTCAATAACTTTATCACACAATAGTACAATATAAAAGCTATACAGAAGGCAATGTCATGGAGTTATAGACAGAGTAGATACCACAGATAGAGGAGCGGCAGATATCGCGACTGTGGCAAACGTATCCAAAGTTAATTGTTAGTGAAATGTATGCATATTTAAAACTTGTATCATTAGTGTGGAGTGGATGCGAATAGCGAGAGACCGGGGAGAGTGGCATAAACAAAGGGAGGCCTATACCCAGCAGTGGGTCACTCAGGGCTGATGATGATGATGATCATTAGTAAGTTCGTGTGGGCTGAGTGGCTAGCGCTAATGTCAGAGTTTCAGCCAACGTGGGAGATTATGTTATTATCAGTATACAAAAAAAAGTGTTTGAAAACATGACGAAATATTGTAAATATACACGTCTAGTTTGAACTAGGCTATTCTTTGTATTGTTGGATGTAGATGGAAAAAAGATGCGAACGTGTTTGTAGCATGGAAGAGCACTACTCGGGTAGTCCTCCGGGCTCGTCTGTGCTCTATGTACAATAAATGCCTTAATATATTAAAATCAGTAGAATCGGTCCGGTTGTATGCAAATCCACGTGAAGATACCATCTGCTACGCGATGCGCGCGCGCACTGCGGCTTGCATCGTGGGAATGTGGGCGACAACTTTGTAGGAGCCCACCGTACTCTTTTATAGCATTATTGTTCAGGCTTCCGTGTCTTTTCTCTTGCTCTATATAAAGGAGAAAGAGCAAGAGTCAAGTATATCGCTCTGTGGACATTATAAATATATACAGACATTATCTTGACTAGCTGTGACTCACGGCTTCACCTTATCTCTATGCAAAAACCACATCTATCCGTTGCTCTGTTCTTGTGTTAAAGGAGGACAGGCAAACCAACAAGCACACATTCGCATTTATAATATTAGTATGATTCATTGAGTGTGTTATTTTTGCTCTGTATACACAGTTGGAGTAAAAAAAAATTGGTAAACGTTCTGGAGTGGCAAACTTTATCCCAGCTTTCTTCTCGCTCTCTCTGATGAAGAAGAAAAGAAACTGATTCTGACTTTATAGAAGACGTTCAATGTGCTAAAATACTCCAAACAAATATATATTTTTTTAGCTTTTTGTCGAATGTTTTTAGTTTTACTTTGGCTTTACTTTTACTATAGATCTAATATAAATCTAATATAATCTAATATAAACATATTTACTGAGAAACCTAGCAACGATAATGACTGACATGTTAATTTAAAACCTAATTTTTAAACTGTTTTGGCTGATCAGATCTTGAGGTGTGTGCGTACCATCCATGGAGCCGACTAATAGTAATGCACTACAGGAAGAGTTTTTTCGTCAATTTGCATAAAATAAACAGAAGACCAATAGTAGCAATAATAGCTATGTACGATTTCATAACGTCCATATTGAATTAAACTTGCAATTTTCGTTCATCCATATTTCCGGCCACGTCAAATCTCTGCGTCGTATCTTCAAGTGCGCGCCGCCGAGGGCGGGCGGCCCGCGGCAGTCGGCGGGTCGCCGCCGCGCTGTCTGCCCGCCCTCCGAGCCGCCCTCCGACCCGCCCTAGCGGACACAGCCGGTGACGTGCTTCTTTACGTGATATCGTGAACTTTACATCTTTTTACTGAAGTAAATTTGATACTGATGTTTTTGAATTTTGATAATAAATTTACACGAAAATTGACCTTTGTAAAATTTTCAAATCGTAAATCGAAAAGTGACGTCAAAAAATTATACGCGCGTTTTTTATATAAATAATTTTGAGTAAGTAGTTAAGAGTTTTTGTCTGTTATAGTGTTCCTAAAGTGCATTGTTCACCGAAGTGTTCTCTACGTGTTGTAACTAAGGTCACGTGATTCGCTGATAAATATTGTCTGAAAAGGTATATTACATTATACACATCCCTATTTATTTTAATTTCATTATTTATACTTGTCTGATGGTAAGTGACAGTGTGGCTGAGGAAGGATCATTTTTCTCTAGAAGAAATATATTACTTGACTATCTTATCAATTTATCTAATTTACATGCCTTTAATTTCTAGGTACTCTACTAGTTCCTACTAATAAGTTTTACTAATTGCTTATTCTTTCCATGAATACCTAACCAATAAAAAAATTATATGCAATTCTAAGACATAAATTATACATTTTTAGGACTATAAATATTATGTTTGCAATAAATTCAATCTATATAATACAAAAATGAATCCCTATTTACCTTGGTCGCGCCATAACTTGAGAACGACTTTACCCATTTCATTTATCTTTTTTTTTAGGTTTTCTAATACTTATTTTGATAGTTTTATAAGAAAATTGCGCAGAAAAATTTTTAAATTTCAGAAAACTTAACGACGATGTTCGATTTTAAATTCGCGCATTTGACAGTTGTAAGACAGGATAACGTCTGTCGGGTCAGCTAGTTCAATATAATTATAATCATTTACACTTGCTACCAATGGATCGGAAGTCGACGAAGCAGTCCACACTGTCGACCAGTGCTCGGTGGCCACAGACGATCATTCAATCAATCCTCACTATCATATATTCTGTGACACAGCCCGTTCGGCCAAACCGCAGAAAAAGCTCTGTTGATAAGGTCCCGTCCACACTAACGAAGTAACTGTCACGATAAGTGGCACTTAGCGAGAAAATAAACAAGCGCGAATCCAGCGAGTTGGTCAAGCGAGGCGAGTCACCGGCGTCGCGTCGGGTTCAAGCTCATTTATTTTGTTGTATTTGTTGTTACTTTATTCAAGCAATTTAATAAATGGAGTGAGATAGTAGACCTTTTAAGATCACCGATAGGTTGGAATTACCGTGTTTATTTGTACATCCGTTCATTAAGATTTCAAAGAAAAGTAAATACGTATAGTAAAGTTGTATTGTATTGTATTGTATAGCATTAATTTATTGTTCTTTAACTATAAAACAAAAAACTCTTCACAAGCAACAATAAATACTATTTCACAGACTAAACAGATAGGTGCGGATAAAATTCAACGCATCTAAACTCAGTCCAAGCATTTATTTACTTTGGTAGCTGCAAAACATTGTAAAAACCAGAGTGGAAACCACGAATTCTGATCACTTTTGCTAGGATTTTGAACGTAAGATTGTAGCAGGCACCCGATATACTTCACTGGAATATTAAAAGAAAATGTTTTTATTTAGATTTTTACAAATTTATTGCAACTTTCAGAGCCAATAAATGCTTCGACCGAGTTTAGGAATATAATCAAACTTTTTAGTGTAGTTAGAGCTTTTCACATTTATATGTACTTACTGAGATAATTTTAGAGGTTTTCTAAGCTAAAACTGAGCTCCTTTTAACTAAAACTGCTAAGATGATATTGTAACGCGCAGTTTTACCGTGAAATATCAACTTTATACATAGCTTTTCAAATCAACTTAAGAAACTAAAGATCACCGCTCTTTATGATTGTTTCCGCTGCTTTATATTTTGAACTCGTTCCTATTTGCCGAACAGCATCCAGAGTTGCCCGCTGCACCCATACTTGTACTTATATATTCTGTGTCTCGGTCGAGAATAGCAGCTACACCGGTAACCGGCGCAATAAACAAACGCTAAATCTGTCGCGGGACATGCACCGTGCTGCCTTGCGATCAGGCCAGAAAAAGGTCGAGTCATAGGTAACTAACAACTGGCCGGTGCTGAGTTTTGAAAAGTAGGTAGATACTTTGAATCGGTTCTGTTTTAGAACAAGCTGTTATCCGTTATGGTAATCATCTTGCAGATGAAAATAGATAAAACAGTTGATTGAATCAGGCATTACTTTGCGGAAATCCATCTTCAAAACTTGTTTTCTGACGAATCTTTGACCCATCCTCGTCCCGTCTCCGTGTCGTTTTTCTGAGGTTAGATAATTTTTTTCTTATATGTAATTAATAATATTTTATTTCAGGTTAGGCTGAATTAGCATCATTAACAAATATCAATAAGTAAATAATTTATCCGAAATGCCTTATGTACTTAAAGAGACGTAAAAGCGGAATCACACTAAGCGGTAGTCAGATTCAGATAGTCAGTATACGAAGTTAGTTAGGTATTTATTTATGATCACACCACAATATCACACATCATCATCAGCCAGAAGACGTCCACTGCTGAACATAGGCCTCCCCCTTTAACCTCCACACTGAACGACAGCCTGCCTTTTGCATCCACTGGATGCCAGTGACTCTCACTATGTCGTCGGTTCATCTAGTGGGAAGCCTACCTACGCTGCGTCTTCCGGTTCGTGGTCTCCACTCAAGAACCTTTCTTCCCGATCGGTTATCGGTTCTTCGAGCGATGTGGCCTGCCCATTGCCACTTCAACTTGCAAATTTTAACACACATCATCAGCCATTAAATGTCGACTGCTGAACAAAGACCTCCCGGATTTTAGCGAAAGTTTTTGTTCGACCATATTTAACTATGTATGCATTTTCCTTGTTAGTTTATTCAGTTTATTCAGGTTATATCTTGATTGTACAAAGTTACTTTTACACTAATCTAGTATACATAAACACTCAGCTTAATTTTAAAGATCAATAAACTAATGTCGGTGATTATTTAAATAATATATTATTGCAGAGATTGTTCCGTGATAAATAAACTAACCCTCTCTGACAGTGGAATTTGTAGATTTTAATTTATGTCACGGAATTAGTTAGCCGATATTGTGTAAAAAATTTAAATATAAAAAACAAAACGATTTAAGTTAAACTAATAAGCTAATTTCTTACGGAACGAACAACTCGATAAACGCTACTCGTCCATCAATATTTATTTAAATTTGTTGTATAATTCAAGTGCACTCGCCCGTCCCCTGGCTCCGTGTGAGCGCAGCACGCGGCGCACGTGGCACACATGCAGCACAATACTTACACATTAAACTCGGCGCGCACAGACACCTGACACAGCTCGGGGGACTCGTGGATAGATACTAAACACTGTTACTGATACTCACTTGAAATGTGACAAGTGGAGCTAGCTATGGTGAAGCTAGCTCTACTTGAAGCTAGTCTGGCTGCCCGCGGGTACCCGACACTTTCCAGTTTTCTAGTAATTTCTGGGTGGAAGTATTTTAAATTATATTATCGTAATACATGCTATCTCCTTATTTTTTTTTATCGAGATTGATATAGCCTTTTAGTCATGGAAAGGTAGCAAACAGACAGAGTTAGTTTGATAATTTGTGATTATCTTCTATAATATTCAAAAGCATGTGCTCTATAACAGACATTACAACAATATCTACAACACAACAACGCTGTTCCGTCCTCGTAGTGTCCTGAGAACTACAATCTCGGCATCTTCAACACTACAGTGAATATATTTTTGTTCTAGATCAACGTGTTCCACCCTCAGTCACACCGTCGCTTATCATCAGGCGAGCTAGGGGCCAAACTTAGATCTATTGCTAACAAAAACAACAGAAAGATTTCTTACTGATTTATAACCACCAGTATTGTTTGACACCTACCACTTACCTGACACCTTCTTATTGCATTCGTTAGCTTGTCACAGCAGAACCGATCTTGATAAAGTTCGACAAGGAAGTATTATTTGTAACGCGGACGAACATAGGAAACATTTCATCCCAGAAATTGCATAAAATAAAAAATCACGAGTCTGAAATATTTTGTAACATTTCAAACTGAAAACTGAATAAAAGTCTGTGTAGAGTAGTTTCCATGCCCCTTGATTGTTGCACTTGGCCGCCATCTCGCCTGATGTTAAGCGTCGATGCGGTCTACGATGGAGCACGCTTGCCTAGAAGAAACCGATTCGAAGAATCCGCTGTGTAAACGATATTTTCTACTAATAATATAATGTATAGTGGTAGAACATAGGTGGCACTGAACTGTATATGGGCAATTTTTTTTTTAATGGGGCATTGTCTCTCAGATATCACATCGCCCTGTATGAGTTTCCAATAAACGCAGACAAACATTCACATTTTACCGATTAATATTGATTCTTAGATAAATTTAGATTTTTATTCCGTCAAGTTTTCAAAAGAAAATAAAACAGGCCATTTATCCGATTTATCATTAATCCAAACTTACAAATACCATTATAACAGATGTTACTCTAATGATAAAACATGATTTATACAAATAAAAGTAAAGAAATCTACCGCTTCCTATTTCACACTACAATCGAAATAATCCGATCGAAAACATCGGTTCGGTAAAATTAATGGCAATCGATTAAATCAATAAGACCGAATAACATTTAATAATTCGAATTAATCGGACGATCTTACAATAGCTACAAATGTAAAGTGATTTGTTTTCGTATTTAATACACTACAGTTTTGGAATGTTATTGATTGTACATATTCATAAATAAGCAGGCAACAATTTTTATTAATATTAGGTTGGCTTTTACCAAATTTTCTGTACGATTTTACATTCGAATTTCGATAAATCGAAATTTAAATCGTCATCGAGCAAGTGGGTCTTAAATAATTTGTTAGGCGCATGTTTTTATCTTAAATTATTAGAAAATTAGTCCAATAGGTATGGTACATGGAAATAAAAAGTACACAATAATTTAATAGGTTAGCTTGAACATACTTAACTGCACTGAAAACCGCAGAAGCTGAAAGCCGCTTATTTACTATTTTTAATTAGGTGTATACGCAAGTCCTTAAATTCAGTTTTACATATTTAAATAACATGCATGTTGCATCAAAAACCATTACTACAGAATATAATATTTAATAGGAGAATATTACCAAACTTCACAGAATGCTCACTGAAAAATCTGCAATGTAGCTCGGCTCACAGGAAAACCGCGAATACTAGTACTGGAAACACGCAATTTCCTAACAAATTATCTGTAGGGGTGCCCAAATGAACCAACTAGAATTTGCCACGAGAGTCGAGCAGTTTTGTTCAGAGAATACGACGGTGGCTCCCCCACTCAAGTCCGCAGAGAAGTTGGTTGCGCTGTAAGTGGTCGGCAATGAAACGGCGCATTCCATCAAGTGCCTACTACATTTCTTTATGCAAATACACGAGCGCCCTCCAGCGGTTTGTTAAGGCGCTAGTGATGTGAAACATAGGGGCGGAATAGCCGAAATACTATAATGGAAATTGCATTTAGTGGCGTGGATTTCGGTCACGTCATATTCAATCATGCCGATTCTTCCTCTATTTTGCAATTTCAAAATCACTGGATATTGGGGGATGGCAGAACTAACAACAGTTAGTAACTAAGCTACTCTTGTCCAATAAAGGTCACGTGCATGAAAAAATTTGATTGATTTATTAGTACACAAACACTCCCAATATTCCCAAATATTTTTAACACTCATTCCTGGGCAATGTCGCAACAGTGCAACTCCATATGGGGTATAACTGCGTGGCAATGTCTAACTCAGACCTACTAACATCTCGACAGGTTTTGCATGCTTTATTTTCCTTTTTTCTTTGTACAAAGCTAATGTGTAATCGTCACATGACCAACCACCTCTGTTCGGCGGAGGGTATTGGTATGCCATCTCACAGGTTTTTCCTAGTTTGGGTACCAATGCACTTCCACTAGGAATATTAATATGTAATGACACCATGTATTACTATTATTAAGAAGACGTTTGTTAACAATAAATTTTCATTTCATTTGAAAAGAAATTTCAGTAAGGAAATACGCGAGCGAAGGGAAAAAGGTTTTTTTGAAATTTCTTCAAGTAAATGATATTACGTGACGTCACAAAATTATAAAAGGTAACGAGCAAAAAGCGTGAGCGAAACGGAAATTATGTTTTTAGAATAATGAAAAAAATTCATCAGTCGATTTCAACGTTGACCCACCTCCGGGCCGCCCCTGAAACCTGCCATCTGAGAATATGCCCTGAGCCCAAGGTCCTTATAAAAATCAGGGCAACATACTAGTTCTTCCCATCACTGCACTCGTTTCCCTAGCTCCGAGCTGCTCCGAGCTGCTCCGAGCTGCTCCGAGCTGCTCCGGGCTGCTCCGGGCTCGATATTCTATTAAGATAGCGTTCTTTAGGGGGTTTATTGTGACTCGCGCCATATTTTCGTCATGAGGAAAATCTGTCATCCTGAGATATGGGGTAGACGTAGGAAGGGGTAGAAAGGGCAGTATGGTTGCCGTGTTGTTGGTAATGAGGAAATGAAACAAGATTTTATGGAAGAGGTCACTAAATTATTGCTACTTTTGGTGCTTAGATAAGTACACTGTTTTGATGTCGGTTACTTACCTAATATAGAGATTAGATTTTGATCAGCGATAGAGAGAATTACAATTTGAGTTCTACCTTTTTTGTAAGCGGAAAATATAAGCTTACTAACACTTCAAAAATAGACTGTCCGGCGCATGGACCGTTGAAGGTCTCAAGATAATCAAAAAGCCCCAAAATCCATGCCTCAATTTCCAAAATTACATTTAAATATGTTTTTTTAATTTTCAAAAGTGGTTGTTATGGGTTGGTTGGTTTTTTTTTTGTCAAACTAATTTGCCCTCGTCATTTCTAAGCTTTGCTCTCCCTACACGCGCTCCTTCGTCCTGTCGACGAAATATGAATATTATTCAAAGTGATTTGTCACAAATTGAAAGGAAAGCAGTTTCCTACTTCCACACATACCTATACCTAGCACTGCCGCCTCGTCACCTTTATGTGATGAGAGTGATGTGAAACGTGTTTTGACAAGCCGCGTGCTGGGAGTTTTCCATCGTAATTTGACTGTCAGCACATAAGGGCGCATTTACATCACAATTGTTTCAGATATTGTACTGACGGAAACTCAGAGCTAATTAGATTTGAACGTCTACTAAGCAGAATCATCATCAGCCTTTTATCGTCTACTTCTGGACAATAGGTCTCTCCACTGCATCCGTGCATTAGCACGCCACTAGGTCGGCAGTTCTTTGCATGCAGGTTTTACCCGCCGTTTGACGCAGGTCGTCACTCCACCTGGCCGCAGGGTGTCCTACTCTACGTTTGCCAAAACATGATATTGACTAATATTGCACACCTATTGTGCATGCATTTATAAATGTGTGTATGATTTACTCGTGTTTGTAAATGAATTATGTAATTATGTTTATCTTTAAAAATATTACATATTTGTTACATGACAAAACTAATTGAAACCGAAACCAATACATATTGTTTCGAATGTTTCGTTCGGACTTTCATTAAAGGCGTTCCACATAATATATACTATCATCATCAGCCAGCAGACGCCCACTGCTGAACAGAGGACAGCTTGCCTTTTGTATGATAAATAAATAAAAATCTTTTCTGTGTTTTGCATCCACTGGATGCGCGACTCTACATAATTACTTCTACAATTTTCTTGTCAATTTTATTTCCACATCTAATATAATTATTTATTCACATAATAATTCCCGCTTTTTAATTTCAGGTAAGCTCCACAGTTCCACGCCCGAGAGAAGGTAATTAATTCCACGGCGTGTCCCGCTGACACCCCTACATACGACCGACTTATCTGTAGAGTTCACAGAGAGAGCCACCATCGCGCTTTCTAAACAAAACCGAACATGTTCGTTGGAAAATGTTAGTGCCATAATTTGTCTAACTGTACAGATAAGTTTGTAATCTGTGCTAGGTTTCCTCGCATTATGCGCGGACACGAGTTGAGTGCGGCCCGTGACGTGATGGAACCCGCTGGATATGTGACACTAGGGATATTTCTATTTATGCCATTTTGTAGCAATGATAGCTCAGTGGTTGGCACACAGGGTGTGGGTTCAAATCCTAACAATGAGCTCGAGCTGATGAAGGAAAACATCGTGAGGAATCCATAACAAGGTGGTGCACTTTCTAATGCCTACTGGCTAGCTACTTGTCACCAAACACCTAACGGCTTAGTAATTTTTAAAGTTTCGCAATTAGAACACATGTTTTAAATGTTTATCGGGACTTGTCACGTATTATTTAATTTAGGTAAACCCAAAGGTATGTTCCAGGCAGTGTCACTATGGGTTTCCATCGTTACCTTTTATATAATTGAATATCGGGTATATAATTGTAACTATCGGGGAACACCCTTCAAGCAGCGCATTCCACAGACTAGCAGTTCGCACAATTCAAATTCAAATTATTTATTGTGAATAAAAACTGACAAATTCCACTAACATTTATCTCACATACTGTTAAACTAAAACAGATTTCCTAGTAAGTATAGGAATAATATTATAAAAAAACTAATATAATAAATACAACAAATTGCTGTAAAAATATGTCAACATAAACAACATGTCATACAAATTGTCATCATAGCCATCGGCTACATAAAGTGCTTCCTACAGATCGGAATATCAACCTGCAACCATAAACCGGTGAGGATTTTTCGTGCCCGCCCTGGCCGTCCGATAGAAAAATGGGCAGGAGGTAATCAAATAATGCAGAGCCGATGCACACTCTCTGTAAGTATTTAGTTGTGTTATTTTATGAGCAAATAAAACATTAGCAATAACAGTAAGTTGATGACTGTTATTCCCGTTCTATGTTTAGAGCCCTTTCCCTCGGCGCTTGCAGGTGGAGGCCAGTAATTGGCAATTTGTCGGAGCCTGATTACCTACTCTGATTAGCATAGACATTGACCCTTTGCTTGAGTTGCTGTTTAGTTGTACATTATAATAAAATATACTTAACCTTTAAAGGCAAAGTCTGGTTGGTTTGCAGATTATTATTACGTTAGATGCCCTTTTCCTTATTTTTTAAGCTTTAGTTGCAGACAGGTTGTCTTTGTTTACCTGTTATGGTGTAATATGAGAGAGAAAATTATGTCAGATTATGATATATTTTTTGATGTGATAACGTCTTATAAATCGATGAACGCCGGCTGCACGCACGAAAAATTGTCACGTTCCACCTGAGCCGCGCGTGCAAGCGAGAGCGCGGAACCAGCGATAGAGAGGCACGATCTGCCTAAACGTTATCACGTAACATTATCGTCCGTAAACCGATTTTACAGACAACCCCTTTTTATTTTTTGCCTATAGGACGAAGTACAACATATAGTACAAAAGTATTGTTACGATTATTTAGATATGTATTCTACTTTTGTCAAACATTTTATATCAGGAATCCATAAAGAAAAACAAAAAAATTACTCAACAAACGTAGTGCAAATAAATAAAACGCGATAAGGGTCCGCGCACACTGCACGGGACGATGTTACAATACACACGCGTCACGTCTGTCGCTGCGTCGCGGCGTCGCAGAGGGCGCCACCAGACACGGTGCTCACTGTTTATGTTTGTCTGTAGGGATGAATGTGGATTTAAATTTGAAAGCGAAATTTAAATAAAATGTGTAGGTACTTAGCTTGTCAAACACTACATAAAAGTGTAACTGTTTAATATTATCTCAACATTTTAACACAACATGGGCTCTATTTTGTTGAGTAAACTGGATGGTTACATACGCGCGGCCAAATTATTTGGCAAAAGCTTATATCCTAAGCTCACCAAATGTTTTGTTATTTTAAACATTGTAGCAAATTTTATTCCCAATAAAACGGTTAGTAATATCAAGAACGATCAAAGTATAATGGTTCTTTGGTAAAATAAAAAAAGGAGAACAATCCAAGGTCAGGTGACTCCACTGCACTCGTGTCCCGTGTCCGCCACGCGCCGTAGTAAGCCAAATGAATGAACGAGGGGCGCTGGACGACGGACGGGGTGGCTCCCACTTGGGATACACGGGTTTGATACTTGAATAATGTTTAGTATATTGTAAACAATCTGAATTGTGTGAATAAGTTGTAATAAAAAAAATCTAGTTAATTTATAATTTCTTTAAAGTACCTCCCTAGTAGGGGGGGGGGGGGTATGGACGACGTAGATGGGAGTTGGTGTACAACAGTAACCGTGTGGTAGCCGAGACACGGTTGGCGGAACCCGGGCCGACCGAGGATGAGGTGGAGTGGATGCGAATAGCGAGAGACCGGGGAGAGTGGCATAGAGGTCTATACCCAGCAGTGGGTCACTTAGGGCTGATGATGATGATGTGTTTTTTTGTAAATTGGCAAGCATAAACCCACAACAGGCTGTACTCATGAACTAATTGTCACTATCTTTACCTATATTCACTTAAATGTTGACCGGAGCGCATACATAGATTACGACAATATGAGGTAATTACTAAACTTCATTATATCATACAAAAGCATTAATTTTAAAGTGGTACATTGTACCATGGTACAATGGTGAAATAATTAAAAAAATAAAAATTCCCAGATTTAAGAGCTGACATGCTTCAAACGGCGGAACAGATTGTCTTGGATCATAGCTAGTTACCTTTCAAACAACAAAAAACTAAATCAAAATCGGTTCAACCGTTTGAGAGCTACGATGTCACAGAAACACCCAGATACAGACGCTAAACTTATAGCACCACTCTTTTTGCGTCTGGGATAAAAATGCAACAAGGATTGCGCCAAGTATCAAGACTAATAAAACGGTGATAGGAATTTTACGAGGGCTCCCTCAGTGCACGAGGCAAGGTTAGGTTAGTTCGCAACGTGGCCGCCTAGACGCGCCACCTCCCGCGCCAAAAATTTAAAAATCTAATATAATTTTTAATCACTGTGCACTTTTGCAGTTTCTGTTAGTGATGGATATGTGATTTGTGATAGTGTATGTGTGGTGTGCATTTTACGAATATTTAAAGTGCAAAAAATATATATTTTGCCCATATAAAATGTGTGTAATATTTTAGTCGGTACTCCGCTAGTGTAATATTATGATTTGAAACTTTATGAGAAAAAATATTTCCTTAAAATATTTCCAAAAAACTCTCATTATAAATGTAACTTGTTGATTGCGCAAAGTGGTAAAAACGTCAACAATATTTCTAAAATAGTAAATTCTTGATATTAGTTAAAATTGTCACATAAAATATAAATAACGACCGTATGTGAGTGAGTGCAAGACGTGTTTACAAACAGCGTTGCATCGATTTCACATAAACACGCGGGCGGTGACACGGTGGCGCGCGGAGCGAGCGCGGGCGCGGGCGCGGGGGCAGCTGTCTAATGACACCGGTGAAAGCTCATTAGTTTGAACATAGTTCGGATTATGAATTCATAGATTAGGGAGCACTGCAGAACTGCATGTACAATTTTGGCTCAGCAAAAAATAGTACTTTGATAAACGATTATGTTATGATATTATTATATATATTATGTTAGATATTATGATATTATGTTCATCAGTCTTTTTCGCAAGTTTTAATAATTTTATTGTGCATTGTACATACAGCGGAACAGATCAACAACCAATAGGACTTATAGGTTTATTATAAATAAATTTATAAACAACAAATAGTATGACAAGAGACGAGAGGAATAGTAACCATTATACACATTATCATTACATTTGTCATAAAAATAAGAATTAGGAAAAGTATGCCTACAACAAAATATGCAAATCAAATATTATGACACAAAATATTATGACTAGATGCGTATGACCAAATGACTTTATGACAAATAACATCATGGCAATGAATATAATTATGTCACCAGTTACGATGCCACAAACAGACACACTGCACACAGACACACACGTTAAACATAATAACACTCCTCTGTTTGCATCGGGGTTTAAAATTTGACATCTACGGTTACTATTGGTTGCCTTTGTTGCCAATCCGCCATATTTGTTTACACTTTCGAATGAAAGTGAGTACGGTGTGTTGGTTTCGTGTCACAGTGTCCGCAGCGTCACGCACACAGCCGCGCGCAGACCCGCCGGCGCCTGTGTGGGGTTTCACGGTGACTCACGCACTCCTTGCCGTTCATTACTCGCAGGCGCTTTCTCATACACGTGACATTGAACTGACTCAGTTACATTAATGCTTTAATTTAGGTTTGTTAACTCTCGCATAACATTAACAAGGAGCTGCCCGCGTCCGACAAACTGGCTTAATTTCTTACTTGCTTTTAAAATGACTTTTTTACATCAGATATCATAATCACTGACGAAACAAACAAATAAAAACATGCAAATTACTATTAAAAGGTATCAATAAAATTCTATTTAATTCATCAACAATAATTTTGAAGCACGAAAATCCTATTAAAAAAAAATTTAAGTCACTCTGTTTTACCCTCGCATTTTCTGTCCCTCTCTCTCTCTCTCTCTCTCTCTCTCTGTTACTTTTCCACGACCAAACGACTTAGCAGATCGTAATGAAATATGTGCAAAAACAATGCATATTACCAAAGATTATATACTCAAGGAAGGGAATTATTATTCCAGAAAATATAGATAACCTTTAAATCGCGGATAAAACAGCTGAACGCAACCAGTGTGTAAATAAATATACAATCAAAATATCACCTATATGCTAAACAAAATGAACAGATAAAGGCAGACGCAGACCTGTCGAGCCATTCATTATGCGTATATTTTTAATTTGCACTCGCACAAAACGACGCAGGCTGTCTCTAAAATACACTAAATTAGGGGATCTCACCCCTTCACATACACTTCAAAGCAGATAAAACCTTAATTCTTTTCAAAACGGTTCATTATTGAATAATACTGTATAATTTTTTGGTCTATTTGGTTCGATAATGAAAGAAAATCTAGAAAAATAGAGTGAAGTGAACGAAACAACCTCCATTTTCATCACTTCGTCAAAACGAGAATAATTTTAAATAGGTAGGTAGCGTAGGGAGGCCTCCCACTAGGTGGACCGACGACATTGTGAGAGTCACGGGCATCCAGTGGATGCAAAAGGCAGGCTGTCGTTCAGTGTGGAGGTTAAAGGGGGGGGGGGCTATGTTCAGCAGTGGACGTCCTTCTGGCTGATCAGAATCAGAAATCATTTAATTGTAATGATGATGGATATAATACAGTTTTTCATAGGCAGTTCACCATTTTCTTGTAACACGTGTATTTTTTTTTATTTGACGAATAGCACAGATTGCAATGTTAGTACGTGAAACTTAATTACTACATAAATATATGTGGCAAAGCCTATCTACTTTTTCTTAGCTATGATTCAAGAAAATATGTTTAGTTCTTTCATATGTTAAAAAAAAATCTAATTACTGTATTATAAATACGAAACTTTGTAAATATTTGACCGGACTCAACTCCGTAACAGCTGAACAGAATTGAATGGAACTTGGTGTGGAGGTAGTTTATGTATGACCCTGTATACTTCCTCATCATCATCATCCACAGCCTTCTTTATCTCACTGCTGGGTATAAGCCTCTCCCTTGCTATGCCACCTGCCTCGGTCCTGTGCTAATCGAGTCCAGGGGCCTTACGGACAACTGCCATTACAGACACCTAATCCGCTCAGTTGGAAAATCACGCGACCGCAAACCGTATCTGGGCGCGATAAGGTTCACGTTCGCGTTTTCCAACTGAGCGGATTAGGTGCCTGTAATAGCAGTTGTCCGTAAGGCCCCAGGTCCGACCCGCGATAGTAACAATATCGTCGACTCGTCTTACAGCTGGACGACCAACGCTCCGCTTACCTGTATACTTAGTTACTTTTTATCCCAGAAAAGTTCACGGTTCCTGTAGGGTAGCGAGTGAAACCGCGGGGCGCTGCTACTTGTGTAATAATACTCCATGAAGAGCCCTTTCTAATCTTATACTACGCCTACCAATAACTAGTAATCAAACCAAGCCCTTACCACAGATTCACCAGCAGTTGTTAAGGGATGCCACAGAATAAGTAGTTGTTCCACACCCTTGCCCCATGCGCGTGCTAAGCTATAGTGCGCTATAAATCACCGCCGATAGATGCCATGAAAGGGAGGTATGCTGTCTCAGATCAGACAAGCAAGAAAGATATGCCTTAGTGCAAATTATCGTTAGTGTTCAAATGTCTCCGTATTTCTCCCGCTTTTTTCACTACACTGCTAAACCGCCTGCAAGTACAGCCCGTGGTACAGCACACTTATAAATTTTTCACGCACACTAAGAAACTTGCAGTGACACAAATGAACTAACAGTCCACATGCAAATAAGGGGGATTAGACAAGACCCACTTTCTGTTAGTGTTCACGCCTGCGGAAAGATGAATTACAATTTCATCTTTCCGCAGGCGTTAAAGCTAACAGAAAGTGGGTCTTGTCAACCCCCAGGGCGGAAAGGTCATCAGCTGGGTGAGTTCAACTAAAGGCATCAAGCCAGATACATTCGCACCCGCCACGCACAATATCTCCCTAGTTTGTCTGATCTAAGTATGGTGATATGTATGAAAGATTTTAGCTCGTAATATAGGTATAAAAGGGTTTTTTTTACAAAAAAAAATTGCAACACTATTCCACTGCTGGGCAATGGCTTCTCCTAAGGTATGGTCAGCTTCTGCGTCCAAGTTTTGAGATCAACTCTAATATCTCAGTTGTGATCCATTGAGACCGGCTAGGTGAACCACGCCTCTAACCTTTCAGTAAACAAAATACGAACAGTAAATAAATAAAAAACAATTTTACACCACAAAATTTATGTGGAATTAAATATCTACGTCTATTCATCCTATTCAACCTACCCTATCAAAATCAAAATAAAAATATATTTATTGCAGTTTGTTGGTAAACCTAGATGTAATACAGACATAATCTGTTCTTAAGAGCTCCGAAAACAAACTTGTCTCTAAATGGACGTGCAATATTAGTACTGGCATTCATAACTCACTAATTATAAGTTATTAGTATTGTTAGTTTACAAAGGAAATGTCTTAGTATAGTAGTTATGTCAAGTTAAATAGGTACGATGTCTACAATATTATAATGTCATTATTAGTTAGTCAATGTTAGTATTCCAATTTAATCTCTTATCATTAATAAATTCTTTTACGGTGTAATAGCACTTAGTCAGTAGAATTTTTTTCAATTTCAATTTGAACAGATTAATATTTTGATCTTTAAGGTTTCTGGGCATCTTATTATAGATTAACGGTCCCATACAGAAAATGCTATCATTTAATAATTTCTTGTTGCGGTGTTCTATGAGAAGCTTGTGCTTGTCACGTCTATTACGTTTAGATTTATCATTTGTAAGGGGAAAATAGTTCGGGTTAGTTTTAACAAAACATGCTATCCTATTTTTTATTCCTATTTTGGGGAGACCTATCTCCAGCAGTGGACATCCTGTGGCTAAATTATGATGATGATGATGATTCATCCTATTCATACTTTGCTCATACGAAATAATAAAACTCCTAGAAGTCTCCATGCATTCCTCAGTTAGAACCCCTAAGCGTTGTGCGAGAGAGATAGCGACATTATTGTGATTGCAACGTGCACTTGTGGGGTGCAACAACACGACACAACACTCAAACAAAATTGATACAATAAATTATCATTAGTTTGGGAAATGACGTGAAATAATGCCGGGGAATCTAGTTTCTGGGGCTGCCTTTAAGAATTTTATGAATAATAGACTTGCGTTTGTGGTCTACGTTGGAGCACGCTTGCTTAGAGTCACTCGTGATTTGACGACACCCAGATTGTAACATAACACAGATTGATTGTAAATCGGGGAACATTCAAGCAGCGCATTCCACAGACTAGCAGTTCGCACATTAAAAGCTGAATCAAAGCGCGTTTTGGGTTTTCGGAAATCGGAATATCAACTATAAAACGTCACTTTTTCATGCCTGCTCTGGCCGCCTCATAGAATAATGGGCAGAAGAGAATTAGATTATGCATATCCGATTGGATGCTCATTCTCCGTAATGTACCTACCTAAAACTGAAAGACTAGCAACTTTGCTAGGGATAGTTTGGGATTCTTTGCTGTAAAATTTCGCTGCGGCAAAATATGCAGTGTTATCCAAAATGAATCGAAGATTAAATAATGAATCGGTTTCTTCTAGGCAGGCGTGCTCCAACGTAAGCCGCACATCAGGCGAGATGGTGGTCAAATGCAAGCCAATTAATTATAAAAATAAATAAAAATACGGCTCCGCAATAGTTGATTGCACCTATCACACGGGTAATTATACCTAGTCGCTTGATATTTTTTTCGACTTGTCTTCCAGTTGTAGCTTATACTATACTTAAACTGTCGCGATATAAACACGTTTTTCAATTTCCTAGGCTCCATACTTATTACCACAAAACAATAAGTTCAAAATAGGTAAAATTCTCACAAAAGAAAGTAATTTATCGAAATCTATTCAAGAAATCGCTCCCGTTCAAATGAAATCACATTTCGTTAAGACGCCGACGTGAAAAGCCCTGAATCTATTACAGTTTTCCTGCGTCGCGCCTTTTCATAGTACCCTCTTTACTAAAACATTTATCTGTACAGTTGGGTAGGGGAGCCACCGTCGCATTTTCTGTACTAAACTCAAAATCTTCTATGAATAAAGGTAGTACGTTCTTTTACCCAACTGTACAAATAAGTTGGTCTGTTAACTGCATTCAAGGGTTCTCGCCACCCGAAGCTTTGTGAGATCTTATCGGAATTACAGAGTTTTGAATTTTTAATTTAATTTCCTTTTACGTTTATAAGTGACTTTGATTCAACATTACATCTATGTACCGATATACTATAATCTTTTTTTAACGTGAAGATAATCCTCCAGATAGACTGATTTCATAAATTCACCAGTGTGAGTACTGCATGCGGCGGGAGGGGGGAGGGGGGGGGGGGGAGAGACCCTCAACAAGGTGTCCAAACGAAACGCCTTTCCTCTGTTCCAGCGTCAAAATAACTAACTTACTGTCATGAGGTCGGAACAGAACGTCGTGGCACTCACCATTAGAGAACCCCTTTGTTCGTGGCATCACGTTACTGTACAAAGTCGCGGATGTGCTTCCCGATAAAGTTATGTCAACATTTGCTTCTTCATGTATCAACAAATCGAAGTATCGATGTAGTTTTTACATAGAGATAGTTGAAGCCAGATGAGTAGGTTACGTTTTATCCAGATAAAATGTACGGTTCCCAAAGGCCGAGGGATTGCTCACCCGGGTGACACCGCGGGCTGTAACTAGTTATGTCCAGCAGTAGACTGATGTGGACTGATAATCTCTACATAGTATAAATTAAAGTCGCTTTCCGCGTCTGTCTGTCTGTATGGCCGCTAACTCCTCCTAAACCACGCAACAGATTTTGATGCGGTTTTCACCATCAGTTAGATAGATTTTCAAGGAAGGTTTATATATATATATAATTAGCGATCCGCCCTGGCTTCGCACGTAAATTACACCCATGCGAAGCCGGGCGGGTGGGTCGGTAGTGAGGCCTTAGAATAACTACACAAAGAAACCAAGTACATTCGCAAAATTTAAGGCATTCAAACGGTGTCATATATGGCTCCAAAAATAATATTAAATTTTTACTATGACAATTTGCGCGGTGAAATCGTACCACAACAAATCAGAAAAGCAGCATTTTTTTTTTTTTTTTTTTAATAATTAATAGGCTTGCGTTTGACCACCATCACGCCTGATGTTAAGCGATGATGCGGTCTACGTTGGAGCACGCTTGCCTAGAAGGAACCGATTCACTCGTGATTTGAAGACACCCAGATTGCATAAGAGTTATGGTGTGACATTCCACAGGTAATCCATTAATTTTTCTTGCTTAAATCGTTTAAAATACCAATCGAAACGTAAGCTACAAAGCGAATTTGTAGCTTACGTTTTGAGAAGGCGTTGTTTGGAAACCTACCTTCTCTGAGTAGTTATTCTAAGAGTGAGACATAATTTCAGGCAATAACTTACATAGACACCTGATAGACTATAATTATACACTGACAAGCGGCGGAATCCCGCCGTCATCTGCAGCGCAGCGATATCATCTATAGGTACTCTATACTATAATTAATATTGTAAAGAGGAAAGATTTGATTGTTTTTTTGCATTGAATATGCTCCGAAACTCCTGAACCGAACTACTGAAAAATTCTTTCACTATTGGGAAGCTACACTATCCTCGGGTGACAGGCTATAATCTACCTATACCCGTGCGAAGCTGGGGCGGACCGCTAGTAGGATATTATAAATGCGAAAAGTTTGTTGGTTTGTTTGTTCCTCTTTCACGCAGAAATAGAGCAACGGATTGACTTGATTTTTTGCATGGGTATAGTTCAAGGAACGGAGAGTGACATAGAATCTTTTTATCATCATCATCACAATTTTTCATCACTACGCGGGTGAAACGCAGCTAGTAGCTCATAAATACAGAACACATTAGATACCCCACTCCCCGCTGCCGCTGCAGCCACTCACTGGAATAATTCCACCATTACACGCTGACGAGTTACCATTCTGTGGCTGAAGTTCATTTCGTGAACAGCATGACGTCACCATATACCGGGGAGTTCTTAGTTTTCGTCTGTAAAGCGCGGTTTACACTGCTAGAGAAGCTGAGTGTCGCTAATTGAATTTAGCTCAAGCGTTTGGCTTGGCAGAGGCTGTAAATTGAAGCATGAAAAGTCTTGCAGTTGCAAATCTAACGGTTACGAATGCATGAAGAAGCAGATCTGAACCAACAAACCTACTTGTACAGTTTTTAACCTATACTGTCCCAATGCTGGGCAAAGCTCACCCCCATCAATCTCCAAAAGGACCGGTTGGAAGCGGCCTGCATCCAGCGTTTCCCTGCGGTCTCTTTTAGGTTGTCAGTCCATCTTGTGAGTGGACGTCCTTCCGTGCGGCTCCATTCGAGATCCTTTCGGCTCCATCGGCCACCTGTTCTGCGTGCTATGTGCCCTGCCCACTGCCACTTCACCTTGCTAATCCGGTAGACTATGTAGGTAGGTATGCCAGTGATGACTTTGATTTGCACCTCATGTAGTATTGCTTAGTGGTGGCATGCGTGTAGATCTTGTTATATAACTTTACATTTGGCCAGCGACGGCGACGGTGTGACCGAAGATGGAGCACGTCAGTCTAGAAGAAAAATAATTTCCATGCCTTAACATTGACTCACGGACTACAACACATTAGGATCAACGTTGGTGTTAGTATAGACGTGCTATCAGTTGTGCGGACGTACGTTCCGAGATAGGTCCAGTTAGCTTCGCTCGTGGTGTGAATCGCACTTTACCGCTTGGATTTATTACTTCACATGATAAGGCGCACCTTTGCATTATAAGTTTCAAAGTGTCATTATCTCTTTCACACGTTACGGATAAGAAAGGGAGGGAAACAAACTTGGTGATTCGGAAAATCCTGATCATGTAATCCGTAGTTTTGAAAGGGGGAGCTATAATAACGCTATTTCATGAAGGGTGTCGAGACTCCTTGAATTCGAGTTCGTATATATTAATTTTTTATCAACTCTGTTCATATGAAGATAGAGTCTATTTGGCTTTGACTTTTCATTTGAAGCCTTCGTCAGGTTTTAGAAATGTACAATTTCTGACTGCGTTCGTTTCCAATCTTATTGTATTCACAATATGGTTTAAATTGTCTTGTTTTGTACCAGTTAAGTTTGTAAGAAATTTGCAGTGTTTCAGCCATTATCAATCATTGTTCACGAATTTAATAACATTCCAGATTTTGAAGGATGTTTCCGTTGAGAGGTCGTGAAAGTTTAGTACTTTGAGATATTGGATTGCGTTTACAAGCTGTTGCGATGAACTTTAAGGGGTGTCTCTACTAGGCTTGCCCCGCGGTTTCACTCGTGACTCGTGAGTCTAGTGCACGCTGTACGTACTTGTCTCAAAATATTTTATGCGCAAACAACAAGTTGCATTTTAATTCATACATTTTAAATCCTGACACAAATAAGGCCATTTGCACATACAGCTGTGAAAAAAAGTGTGCGATGGCCTTTATTCACCTGGAAACTTACCATATCCAAAACAAACAGAAGAACATTATGAATAATGTCATTTAGCTGAGATGCCATAAATAAAAAGATGAAAAAGACTAAAACCGTGAAACTAAAAAGGAAATTCTAAATTGCACTTGTTATGCAAAACTTGACCGAAACCTATATTTATCTATGCCGAAACTAAGATATCTCACTGGACAGAAGTGTAAAAAAAATCAAATAAGATCTAAAAGCTAAATAGCAATGCAGTAAAGTGAAGTGGTTGAGTGGTCAGCATGGCGGAGCACTGGTCCTGGCTGACGGGCGCCGGGGCCGCGGAGTACACGTACAGCCCGCCGAGCCGGCCCAGCAGGCCCCCGCACCGGCCGCTGGTGAAGCTGGCCACCAGCGCGCATCTACACACCATCGCCAGGTAACACCGACACCTCTACACTAACATGCCCACGAAACGACAAAAATGGTTCTAGCCATGGTTAAATCCGGTTTGGCAAGTAGATCGGGCCTCGTTTGACACCGGGATAGTAAATATGCCGGTGTCAAATGAGGCTCAGGTCTGAGGTTCAGGCAAGGACGTTTTTTATGGTATAAAACGTCCTTGGGTTCAGATGCTCAAGTGAAATGTTATTAATGTTACTATTATTGCGACATTTTCGCTTTGCGAAAAAGCACTTTAAATAAAGATTATAAAAAAAATTGTTGGAAAACTCGGTTCAACAACCTAGAGTTACATTTTATTCATATTATACGGGAACCCAACCTAGAAAACCAATCCAACGAACCAACCAACCTAGAATTAGCTACCAGGCTACCTATTCTAGAGCACGCGATATACTTTCTGTTTGCGAATCCCAATGCGAGCGCTGGCCACTACACAAGTATCGCAGATCCTGGAATAACCCATGGTATAATAATATATTCCGCCAGGTATAGCGCTCCGAGAAAATGTCACGTGGGTGTCCCGCAACTTCGTCATCAAAATCATGTACTCGTGCATAAGCGAGAGCAGAATTTTTTTTTTGTTAACAAATTGCGTCAAGCCATTCGTTAAAAAAATTAATTCCGTTTGAATATTCCGCAACGCAAAGAAAACCGAACAAGTTTCGTAATGTTTCCATTACGGCCGAATCTAATTCAGCCCTTGATAAGATTACAAACGGCAAGCATTCTGTTCAACTCCGTGACGATTTCCAACGTTCTCATGAATCCAACGTTCTTTATTAACAAGTCTATTTTACAGCATTAGTATTCACGACGTTGTTTTCATGAAAAATGGTCGAATTCCCTGAGGAGACCATTTCTTTTTCCACTCTGAAAACTCTTACCGCTCGTACGGTAACCTTAAATTCTAAACAAAATCATATCCCGCTGAAATAAGAGTCAAATCTTCAGGCTAAGTTTTGTTGAAAGGCAAAAATAAGTTTGTCAAGAACCTTCTTGTTTTGACTTCTGATACTTAAGGTTCTTTACGTCAAGTTGTACACGTGACACGTATTTTGATTGCATCAGAAGTCGTTTTTCTCTGTCCCGGCTGTAAAAGGAAACCCTAATGATATTTCGTTGCAAAGTTTTATTTTCGGTTGAAAAGCTCTCTTTTGTTTGCGGGATTAAGGGATCAAGTGCAAACGTAAGTTTGTGCAGACTGCACAGACAGGTTGATGGATTATTGCAGTTTCCTTTGTGGATTTCATTAAAATTAAAGGCAAGAAAGAATAACTACGACTAACCTTTTTATTTACCCTATACAAAAGGACTAAGGACTAAAATAGGAGTTTCCTTTTTAAACCCAACAAAAAAATCGATAAAGAAACAATTGCCTCCACCCAACTATAAAATAAAGGGGAAACCAAAACAGAAAATAAGTAAAAGACATATGGGTTGCCAGATCCTCCCATTCGCATCACGTAGTGTTATCAGGGGAGGCATAAACATTTTCCCGAAAAATCGGGACTCTCACTTTGTATGTAAATTTTTATATATTTTCCATGGAATAAAATAGCAACGTGTGTTGTTTGGTTTTATTGTTTAGATTATAGTAAATCCTGAATGCACAGGTGCCTTGTAAACGAGTAGGGACGTGATTCAAATACTTATTTGAATATTATCGTACCGGAGCTTGTCAAACTGTCGACCGAGGTATTGTTAACTTATGTCATGTCTGTACGCATGTTCTCAAACTGTCACCGAGGTATTGTTAACTTATGTCATGTCTGTACGCATGTTCTCAAACTGTCACCGAGGTATTGTTAACTTATGTCATGTCTGTACGCATGTTCTCAAACTGTCGACCGAGGTATTGTTAACTTATGTCATGTCTGTACGCATGTTCTCAAACTGTCGACCGAGGTATTGTTAACTTATGTCATGTCTGTACGCATGTTCTCAAACTGTCGACCGAGGTATTGTTAACTTATGTCATGTCTGTACGCATGTTCTCAAACTGTCGACCGAGGTATTGTTAACTTATGTCATGTCTGTACGCATGTTCTCAAACTGTCACCGAGGTATTGTTAACTTATGTCATGTCTGTACGCATGTTCTCAAACTGTCACCGAGGTATTGTTAACTTATGTCATGTCTGTACGCATGTTCTCAAACTGTCGACCGAGGTATTGTTAACTTATGTCATGTCTGTACGCATGTTCTCAAACTGTCACCGAGGTATTGTTAACTTATGTCATGTCTGTACGCATGTTCTCAAACTGTCACCGAGGTATTGTTAACTTATGTCATGTCTGTACGCATGTTCTCAAACTGTCGACCGAGGTATTGTTAACTTATGTCATGTCTGTACGCATGTTCTCAAACTGTCGACCGAGGTATTGTTAACTTATGTCATGTCTGTACGCATGTTCTCAAACTGTCGACCGAGGTATTGTTAACTTATGTCATGTCTGTACGCATGTTCTCAAACTGTCACCGAGGTATTGTTAACTTATGTCATGTCTGTACGCATGTTCTCAAACTGTCACCGAGGTATTGTTAACTTATGTCATGTCTGTACGCATGTTCTCAAACTGTCGACCGAGGTATTGTTAACTTATGTCATGTCTGTACGCATGTTCTCAAACTGTCACCGAGGTATTGTTAACTTATGTCATGTCTGTACGCATGTTCTCAAACTGTCGACCGAGGTATTGTTAACTTATGTCATGTCTGTACGCATGTTCTCAAACTGTCACCGAGGTATTGTTAACTTATGTCATGTCTGTACGCATGTTCTCAAACTGTCGACCGAGGTATTGTTAACTTATGTCATGTCTGTACGCATGTTCTCAAACTGTCACCGAGGTATTGTTAACTTATGTCATGTCTGTACGCATGTTCTCAAACTGTCGACCGAGGTATTGTTAACTTATGTCATGTCTGTACGCATGTTCTCAAACTGTCGACCGAGGTATTGTTAACTTATGTCATGTCTGTACGCATGTTCTCAAACTGTCGACCGAGGTATTGTTAACTTATGTCATGTCTGTACGCATGTTCTCAAACTGTCACCGAGGTATTGTTAACTTATGTCATGTCTGTACGCATGTTCTCAAACTGTCGACCGAGGTATTGTTAACTTATGTCATGTCTGTACGCATGTTCTCAAACTGTCACCGAGGTATTGTTAACTTATGTCATGTCTGTACGCATGTTCTTGGTATAATGAATAAGCCTAAATCATCTACAAGACCGAACTGAAATTAAATACTGGACTCAAATTGCCCAAAACAGAGGGGAATGGAAGGAATGATGATGATAAGGATGGAGGGATGGTAGGGAGACCTTTGCCTTGCAGTGGGACGATGCAGGCTAATTAATAATAATATCTACTAGACCGCAAAACAGGGCACTTAAAATAACAAGTATAAATTGAAAATTAAAAAAAGCTACGATAATTAAAATATTGAATAATATTCAAACGTTTTCTTAAATCATAGCTAAGTATGAGAGAAAAAGATGGCAATAGTGTTGCTCTTGTTGTAGTTATACCTATCTACATAATATAACAGTTTCCCAGACACGACAGAGACCTTTCAAACACGTGAATGATTACCATTTTTCATGAGTTCTCTCCACCCCGCGGTGTGTCAGGTGAAGGCTCGACCCCTGCTCATTGCCGCTGACAGATTGTTTCTACTGGCTGCCGGTGACGGGACCAGAGATTGATGATCATATTACAGTTATTTGCGAAGTAATATTATATCATTTTTCTCCTTTGAAAGTACCTAAGTAACGAAGCACACAAATAATACAAACTTTTTACATTATACGAATGAAAAAACTTCACGGTACTGGTCATATTCTCGTAAAAATGTAGTGTAAATTGGAATCGATGTTGTAGGTGTAGTTCATGGTTTAGTTAAAATGTTGCTGTCATTAATTCATAGCCTGAAATAAAATAAAAACAACAATATATTTCAGAAGTTTAAAACTATCAACTAAACCTTCAAATTAAATAAAAAAACACAACTAAGTACATAATCAGAGTAAGATGAAACGATTGGGTCAACATTTAAATGAAACACCAGTTTTATTAGTATAACACACAGTATATTTTACTTAAAAGGTAGTCATTTTTTTTCCATTTCATAATGCTCTTTATCTTAACATAATTATATTCTTATACCTAGTATCAAGTAGTCAGTATAAGTTCTGGTATATTCTAGCTTAGTCCGATACATACTTGGAACCATATGCTTGGTCCTGTGCTTGGGTGGATTTCAAATGCGTTTCTGCCCAGCTTGAAATGAGGACATGGTAACCATCCAATTTTGCAAAGACTTCCAATGTAACGGATAATAATGTGCTGTTTAGTTATTATTTTGAAGGGCATCCAAGTTTGAGCATGCATTATTGATGCTAATACTTCTCCATGACCGCCTCGATCATGGTGACCTCTGGCGCGATGCCTTCCTTCTTCGCGTCTCGCTTGAAGCAGGCGGCCACCTTGACCACGCGTTCGCAGTCATCGGCAATGTCGTCGTACTGCTGCTCGCACCCGTGGATCAGTTCCACCATCTTCGCTGACAGCACCTGACCTGGAACCAATGAGACACGTGTCATATAGACAGACCAAGATGATGTGGTGTGTGGATGACCAAGTTATGGCGCCAACATGAATAAAATGGATCGCCTCTTTTGATTGTATTTTTTTTGTGTTAATGTGTAATAATGGCGGATTTTGAACGTGGTTGTGACAAGTTTAGTTATGTAACGACGTGAAACCACAGACCTTGCGTTTGTTGCTACGTAACGTACGCAAAACTCCATAACAGAGACTTGACTATCATTTACTTTGCTTGACTCTGACTGAGACTATAACTTATTCGAGAAAATATTACAATATTTCATATAAAAATATTTCAATATTTGACGCTAATGCGCCACATGGGACGCTAAAATAATCCTCTACAGAGGAAAAACAGCATTACAAAAAGGATCTGTCCCAACGAACCATTAGGGAAGCTCTTGACGTAGTCGTGCATGTTGACGTGGTGCATCCTGGAGTCCTCCTGCATCAGGCTGAACTTGTTGCTCATGCAGATAATAGCGCAGCCCAGCTCGCGATGCACCACTTCGAAATCTTCGCGCCAGAAGTGCTGGAACTCTTCTAGGACTTCTGGAGTCAGGCCTGACTGTTGGAAAAAGTACAGAAACCAATATTTTATTATTGAAAGTAATTTGGTTTTCCTTTCAATTTTACAATACTATATGACATGTCAGGGTTATAATAAAAAAGTATTAGCATTAAGCGTATAATCATCCTGTTTCCACCTGCTGCTGGGTTAAGGTTATACTTCACGAAATTGTTTCTGGTCCAGTGCGAGCCTTATCCAGTCCCTTCTTACGTGCTTCACAATGTGAAACTGACCATCGGACTAGTGATCTGCTTCTGGTTCGTTGCCCATTTCGCAGATACCACTCACAACAAGGCTTAGTTAGGCTAATACCCTTGAAGGCATCTTCCCAGACTTGCCGTTAGTCTCCTTGACTCACCTCTTCTCTGCACTCGTTGAGCGCCTTCCCGAAATGCGCCGTGACGTGGCTCATCACCTCCGCTGTCCCCACCGCCAGCCCCACCAGCGACAACACCACTGCCACCACCAAACAGTACTTCATCCTCACAGGCTTCTAGCTCCACTAATACCGCACCACCACCTTCCACCATATTATATCTTCTGAAAACTTTTTTCTGGGGAAAAATTACATATCATTAGCATACCATCTTCTTTTTGCAGTCTTATATCTCTTTTGGCGTACATTTTAAAGTTAGTAATCCTTTGACAAATATTACTAGTAAATTGGCTCAAAATTTGAATATTATAAAATGATTGTTTCTTATTTTAAGCGGCGTAAAGTTGAAAATACGTTGGTTAGTTATAAAGGTTATAATAAGATGGTGACAAGGTAGTGATTTGAGTGATGTGTGTTTCTGCGGAGTCATATCGCAAGCGGTGGTTTAGCTAATAGCAGGTCCGGTCGGTAATTTGCTGTGATACGTCCAAGGATCTGTGTTTCTACGTAACATTACTGTTTTATTAGGTACATACTATTTATATACGTTTTTTTTAATATGTAAAATAGAACGGCAAAAATGCTAGCGGTCCACTTGATGGTAAGTTATCGCCGGCAATCCATGGATATCTGCAACACTAGTGGCGTTGTTGATGCTTTTCCAGTCCGGAGAGATATTATGTTGTTAGACCCTTTTTTAAAACGCTCTATGTTGAGGCTCGGCGGGGAGACCTTTGAGGGAACAAGTTAGGCAATTCTGATTTTTACTCTTGTTCTTTGTACCTCAGAGAGACTCAAACCTAAAATGTACTATCCAGGACTAAATAATAATATAGTAGTACTAAATAGACTAGCTACAATGTTAGGTTCAAAAAATTCAAAAAATACTGACTTTATCTATAAAATACTATTTCATAGATAAAGTCAGCCCAATTGTAGAAACTATTTCATAGATAAAGTCAGACCGAATGTAGAAACTATTTCATAGATAAAGTCAGCCCGAATGTAGAAACTATTTCATAGATAAAGTCAGACCGAATGTAGAAACTATTTCATAGATAAAGTCAGACCGAATGTAGAAACTATTTCATAGATAAAGTCAGACCGAATGTAGAAACTATTTCATAGATAAAGTCAGACCGAATGTAGAAACTATTTCATAGATAAAGTCAGACCGAATGTAGAAACTATTTCATAGATAAAGTCAGACCGAATGTAGAAACTATTTCATAGATAAAGTCAGCCCGAATGTAGAAACTATTTCATAGATAAAGTCAGACCGAATGTAGAAACTATTTTATAGATAAAGTCAGACCGAATGTAGAAACTATTTCATAGATAAAGTCAGACCGAATGTAGAAACTATTTCATAAATAAAGTCAGACCGAATGTAGAAACTATTTCATAGATAAAGTCAGACCGAATGTAGAAACTATTTCATAGATAAAGTCAGACCGAATGTAGAAACTATTTCATAGATAAAGTCAGACCGAATGTAGAAACTATTTCATAGATAAAGTCAGACCGAATATAGAAACTATTTCATAGATAAAGTCAGCCCGAATGTAGAAACTATTTCATAGATAAAGTCAGACCGAATGTAGAAACTATTTCATAGATAAAGTCAGCCCGAATGTAGAAACTATTTCATAGATAAAGTCAGACCGAATGTAGAAACTATTTCATAGATAAAGTCAGACCGAATGTAGAAACTATTTCATAGATAAAGTCAGACCGAATGTAGAAACTATTTCATAGATAAAGTCAGCCCGAATGTAGAAACTATTTCATAGATAAAGTCAGACCGAATGTAGAAACTATTTCATAGATAAAGTCAGCCCGAATGTAGAAACTATTTCATAGATAAAGTCAGACCGAATGTAGAAACTATTTCATAGATAAAGTCAGACCGAATGTAGAAACTATTTCATAGATAAAGTCAGACCGAATGTAGAAACTATTTCATAGATAAAGTCAGCCCGAATGTAGAAACTATTTCATAGATAAAGTCAGACCGTATGTAGAAACTATTTCATAGATAAAGTCAGCCCGAATGTAGAAACTATTTCATAGATAAAGTCAGACCGAATGTAGAAACTATTTCATAGATAAAGTCAGCCCGAATGTAGAAACTATTTCATAGATAAAGTCAGACCGAATGTAGAAACTATTTCATAGATAAAGTCAGACCGAATGTAGAAACTATTTCATAGATAAAGTCAGACCGAATGTAGAAACTATTTCATAGATAAAGTCAGCCCGAATGTAGAAACTATTTCATAGATAAAGTCAGACCGTATGTAGAAACTATTTCATAGATAAAGTCAGCCCGAATGTAGAAACTATTTCATAGATAAAGTCAGACCGAATGTAGAAACTATTTCATAGATAAAGTCAAACCGAATGTAGAAACTATTTCATAGATAAAGTCAGACTGAATGTAGAAACTATTTCATAGATAAAGTCAGACTGAATGTAGAAATTATTTCATAGATAAAGTCAGCCCGAATGTAGAAACTATTTCATAGATAAAGTCAGACCGAATGTAGAAACTATTTCATAGATAAAGTCAGACCGAATGTAGAAACTATTTCATAGATAAAGTCAGACTGAATGTAGAAACTATTTCATAGATAAAGTCAGACCGAATGTAGAAACTATTTCATAGATAAAGTCAGACCGAATGTAGAAACTATTTCATAGATAAAGTCAGACCGAATATAGAAACTATTTCATAGATAAAGTCAGCCCGAATGTAGAAACTATTTCATAGATAAAGTCAGACCGAATGTAGAAACTATTTCATGGATAAAGTCAGACCGAATGTAGAAACTATTTCATAAATAAAGTCAGACTGAATGTAGAAACTATTTCATAGATAAAGTCAGACCGAATGTAGAAACTATTTCATAGATAAAGTCAGACCGAATGTAGAAACTATTTCATAAATAAAGTCAGACTGAATGTAGAGACTATTTCATAGATAAAGTCAGACTGAATGTAGAAACTATTTCATAGATAAAGTCAGCCCAAATGTAGAAACTATTTCATAGATAAAGTCAGACCGAATGTAGAAACTATTTCATAGATAAAGTCAGACCGAATGTAGAAACTATTTCATAGATAAAGTCAGACCGAATGTAGAAACTATTTCATAGATAAAGTCAGACCGAATGTAGAAACTATTTCATAGATAAAGTCAGACCGAATGTAGAAACTATTTCATAGATAAAGTCAGACTGAATGTAGAAACTATTTCATAGATAAAGTCAGACCGAATGTAGAAACTATTTCATAGATAAAGTCAGACCGAATGTAGAAACTATTTCATAGATAAAGTCAGCCCAAATGTAGAAACTATTTCATAGATAAAGTCAGACCGAATGTAGAAACTATTTCATGGATAAAGTCAGACCGAATGTAGAAACTATTTCATAGATAAAGTCAGACCGAATGTAGAAACTATTTCATAGATAAAGTCAGACCGAATGTAGAAACTATTTCATAGATAAAGTCAGACTGAATGTAGAAACTATTTCATAGATAAAGTCAGACCGAATGTAGAAACTATTTCATAGATAAAGTCAGACCGAATGTAGAAACTATTTCATAGATAAAGTCAGACCGAATGTAGAAACTATTTCATAGATAAAGTCAGACCGAATGTAGAAACTATTTCATAGATAAAGTCAGACCGAATGTAGAAACTATTTCATAGATAAAGTCAGACCGAATGTAGAAACTATTTCATAGATAAAGTCAGACTGAATGTAGAAACTATTTCATAGATAAAGTCAGACCGAATGTAGAAACTATTTCATAGATAAAGTCAGACCGAATGTAGAAACTATTTCATAGATAAAGTCAGCCCAAATGTAGAAACTATTTCATAGATAAAGTCAGACCGAATGTAGAAACTATTTCATAGATAAAGTCACCAGCTGCTATTGACCTTCACTTTGTACTTTAGATTTATAAACACAAACATTTAATATATATTTACAAGTTTATTTATAAAGATGAAATTTTTCCAAAGAAACTGGTTGATTTTGATTTTAAAAGTTCTTTATTTGACATAAAACCATTCCAAAAAAACGTACAAACTAGACACAGTCCAAGAAATTGTATACGCCTATATTGTATAAATGACTTTATCAGGCTGGCAACACCTCTGTTAGCCTTAACCTAGGTTTAATTATAAAAACATTTAATACCATGAAGTAAAATACATCACATATAAAATACGTTAAATCAATTACGGGTAATGAACCTATCGCACCAGGCTCATTTTTGAGCAACAAAGCATAAATGCTGTACAACATTTAAGTATAGGTATTTAATTTGTAAGCAAAATTCACAGCAAGCACGTCACTTTAATAACTGGTTGCATATAATTATGAGCAAGCTGCTATTCTATATTCAGTTTTTAAATCAGAACTATTGTGAACGGCATTCGCAAGAAACCAATAAAAACTGAAAGAAACTAATGTAAAGTCAAATATCTTACAGCGTACTATAATTACATTATATTATTACGACGAGGAGTGCGCTCCTTTTGTTCTAGTAATTTAAATTCAAATATATTTTAAATATAAGTGTTTTTATTACGTTTATGTATTTCTTGTTATTCATTTGTTTTCACTCTATTGTCTAACCTTTTATTATTATTATGCAGTCTGATTAGAACTCCACTAGAACAAGAAGAATATCCCGACCCGTTCCTCTTGGAAATTATAAAAATCAAACGCAACAATGTGGTTCCACATTCATGATGCGTAGGTTCTGCCCAGGAATGAGACTTGCGGTTGTTCTTCTTGTTTCTAACTAGATTATAGACATCTTCAAGATTAGAGTTGATTGACCAAGTACTTTTAAATCAACGTGCTCCATCCTCGGTCACGACGCCCACAACGTTGCTTATAAGTACCTACTTACCATCAAGTGACTCGCAGGCCAAACGATCCATTTCTGATTTAAAAATGTGAATGATAACTGTAAGTTCAGATACTTTTGCTGAGCTTTTTTAAAGTAACAGTGAAATAAGAGTAGAAAAAATTTCATTCTATTTTTTACAATTTGTAGCTGTCTGAACAAACCCTCGCGTGACTCGACTTTATCTGTCTTCATCATCATCATCAGCCGCAAGACGTCCACTGCTGAACATAGGCCTCCCCCTTTAACCTCCACACTGAATGACAGCTCGCCTTTTGCATCCACTGGATACCCGCGACTCTCACAATGTCGTCGGTCCATCTAGTAGGAGGCCTCCCTACGCTGCGTCTTCCGGTTCGTGGTCTCCACTCCAGAACCTTTCTTCCCCATCGGTTATCGGTTCTTCGAGCGATGTGGCCATTGCCACTTTAACTTGCAAATTTTAACAGCTATGTCGGTGACTCTAGTTCTTTGGCGAATATCCACGTTTCGGCACTTATCGCGCAAAGAAACCGTCTTACAACATTGAAATAGAAGTGAGACACAATTATAATCTGACTTCAACACCTCTAACTGTTGATGCGCTAATACCAGACAAAGAATCACTTTGTAATGACAAAATGGACAGTTGTAACACAACGACTTATAATTAAAACTTTAATTACAGACTAAAAGAACCTTTATAAAACAGAAACGAGTTTAACGAAGATACATCAAAAGTTGCAGTCTTTGTTGAAAGCAAAATGGGGGGAAAATTAGCAGTTGTTAGAAATAGAAAAGCAGGCATTTATATAATTTTTCTTATAATTGTCTTGCAATATTTGAACTGTGAAGTGCATGCATCTCAAGTCGTGATGAAAGCTATGACCCTACGGTACGGAGAAGTGTTAGACGTTTGCAAAAAGGAGGTAAATACGCTGAAAACTAAACGCGTTTACCAATAGCCATTTAAATTCAAATAGGTAAACATACATACAAAATATCATACAGGGTCGTACAAATTGAATCGTACGTATCTCATATCATTGCCAGAGGTGGCGTAGAAATGCGAGGAAAATGGTATCGTAGAATATTGTCAAAACTGCATATTTTAAATCTAAACTAACTAAAAAAATTAATGTATAGTTATGTGATTATTAACGGGATATTTACCGTGTTAAGATTGTAGATGGAGCTCCCGATATTTCGGCGCAGTTATATGTACCATGTTCCGGGAATAAATATATTATGTTAATAACTATTAGTCGATGTTTATGATGCTTAGACGATGTTAAGCAATGGTGCGGTCTACGTTGGAGCACGCTTGCCTAGAAAAAACCGATTCACTCGTGATTTGAAGACACCGAGATTATATAATAACTATCGGGGAACACACATTCAGGCAGCGCACTCCAAAGACTAGCAGTTCGCATAATAAAAGTGGAACCAAAGCGCTTCATATTCATATTTATTCATATAATGGACGTACGGGTTTTAGGAAAATCAACCATAAAGCAGTGACGATTCTTTGTGCCAATTCTTCGTGCGTAAAATTTAATTACTCGAGTTTTATTATTGTAGCTGTCACTCCCTGACGCGGTTTACGATGATTTCTACAACTTCTGGAAACAAGATTATGAGCTGAAGAATCGGCTGACTGGGTGCGCCATACACTGCCTCTCCTCCAAGCTGAGCCTCATCGACCCTGAGGGGAACCTGCACCACGGGAACGCGCACGAGTTCGCCAGGAAGCATGGCGCTGGTTCGTTCCACTTCACGCATAATCAATATGATAATGTCGATCATGGATCCATGTCTATACTGATGTTAAGTGGCAATGTTTTAAGCGATTCTGTTTAGGTGATTGCGAAAAGTTGCGTGTCCGCAAACCATATCTCGCTGCGTTAAGTTTCACATTCGCGTGATATTCCGCAATATGCTGTTTCGAGCCCGCGTTAAGAGGTAGCCGTAATGTCCCTGGAATGCAAGGTTATCCAAACGAGTAAACTACAAAATTATTATGATAATTATTCCAAGTTCGGAGTTTTTTTACCCAAGTCAAAAATGTTTTTAATATTATAAAAAGTAGGCATGCTGTTGTGAACACCTCTGGATTTTGGCTAAGTCCAATAAGCTTCATTGGCAACAATCTATGGAAGGTTATCATGTAAGTCAGAACACGCTCTTGACAAATTATTTTTATTATATGTGGGGAGTAACTAGCCTGGCCAGCACACCAGAGAATAGGTATTATATAGTTTATAGGGAGGTTTTCTAACAAAGCTTTTCTTCACCGATACTTATTTAAGTTTATAGTCTGAAAGTGGGGAACATGGTTATACCGTCATTGGTGCATTCTGTGTATTGCGACGTTCGATCAAGCTACTAATGAGCATATAATCATCAATATCTTTTTGATTTGAGGTTACCACTGCAAATTTACTAAAAACTTGAAGCACTGATAAATCTTACGTTTCCAATGACCTACATGAACTTGTCCCACTTCAGACGATGCGATGGCGCAGCAGCTGGTAGACTTGATCCACAACTGTGAGAAGTCCACGCCGGTCAACGACGACATCTGCTTGAAGATCCTCGACGTGGCCAAGTGCGTCAAGATCGAGATACACAAGCACAACTGGGCTCCCAACATGGATTTCGTCATAGGAGAAGTGTTGGCGGAAGTTTAGCATGTTCTTACGACCATTTGATTGTCGAACCTCTTCATGACCAGAGGTTCGACAATCAAATGGTCGTAAGAACATGCTAAACTTCCGCCAACACTTCTCCTATGACGAAATCCATGTTGGGAGCCCAGTTGTGCTTGTGTATCTCGATCTTGACCCACAAGGTAGGCAACGCACTGACAATGCCCCGGGTATTGTAGGTGTCTATAGGCGGCGGTGACCACTTACCATCAGGTGGCCCGTTGCTTGTTTGCCACTTATTCTATAAAAAAAAAAAAAAAAAAAAAAAAATGACCTGGTGTGATGATAGAAATAATGAATTACTTACTCACATTTGTACTTGCCCTTCTTTAGCTGTAGTTTGGTTTGTGTTGTTATAAGTGTTTCTATAATATAATACATTCGTTAAAAAATTATAACTATCTGCTTTTCAATTGCAATCTTGACGAACCAGCCACTTGTACCTACCCCAGTCTTTTATGTTAACCATAATCATCCTACTGCTGGCCGAAGATATCCTCAAACTCTTCCGACTTGTCAAAATAAACAGTCAAAATATCACGATTCTGGACTTCATTTGCTTTGGCTTCTAAGATTTATCTGTAGCGCTAGATCTGATGAAGTGGTGACAATGATTACACATGACAAGTATCACCAGCACCGGTCTGAACTTGCTATATAATTATTTTTTTTCGGGCAAGTGCCTTTAATAACTAAACAAAATACAAGCTAAAACAAAAAAACAAACTTTCATTTGTATTTTCGGTGTGTAATAAAGTTGTATTGTATTGTATTGTATTGTATTGTACAAATACAGTTAGACTGCCCATAGACCGTTGAAGGTCTAAAGACAATCCAAATGCTCAAGCCCACTACCAGTTGGCAGCGTACTCAACATGCTGGCGGCATTACCACGTTGAATGGCAATGCTAATGCGTTGAGCCAGAAACACGCCAGCATTTTGGTCACGCGTCGCATTAACCAGGCGCTCTGAAAGATTTTTGAAAATGAGGTGAGCTCCCGGTCCCCAAGGGCCCAATGTCTCGACCCCAAACGCCTCAAATATGTAACCACTGCCGAGGTTAGCATATTTGCGACGCTTTTGCTGCTCTGCCGAATTGGCAGCCGCGCCAGCCCTACCTTGTGTCTCAGGAAGATGTGACGGCGCCAAAGTATCGACACAAGTTGCGTCCCATACAAGGGGCCGCCCCAACCTCCAGGGCACAAGTGTCATACCGTCAGGCCTCCTTCCATCGCCACGCGCAAGACCACTCGGTTCGAGCACAGCCGCGACATTGGCGGTGGAAAGTGCCCTGCGTATGATGTCGTTCAGGCTAGCGTGTCGGCCAATACGACCAGCGCTTCTCGAGCAAGAGAGACCATGGTGACCGAGCTGGTCAACAGCAGTACCACACTGACAGCGATGGGCCTCACAGCACCTTGCACCCAAGCGTAAGCTGACAGCTAGACGAAATGCGGTTGGATCTAAAAGGCTACCTGTGTTAAAAGAGGGCATGGCTTGCAACCAAAGTCCCGATTCCCAAACAGAGACAGCAAGAATACGAGCGCGATCTGCAATACTAGGACACGTATCTAGTAGCGATTTACGTGCTAGTTCGCAGATCGGCCGATCCCACAGTCTCTGGAAAGAAAACTTCCTGGGAAAATCGGTATTTGGACAAGCCAGCCTCCAAGCATTCATTGCCTCTTTTGAATGAGATACAACTACATCGGAAGGACCTAAAGAGGGTGCAAGGATTTTTTCTATTAATTTATGAGTACTATGAAATGAGGACAAGAATGCCGGTAACGCAACACTTGAAATTTGGCGGATCCCTAAGCCTCCTAACCTTACAGGTAGTGCGGCTTGTAACCATGTCCTGTCACTCAAATCAACATTCAAAACCGATATTAGAGTTTCCTTTACGACATTGTCTAAGCTCGAAAGGAGCTCACCGTGTTTCCACAGTGGACTACATCGTAAAGTGTACATAAATTTAGGAACAAACAAACAGTATCTGATAATTGTAAACGCCATATGGGCGTTAATTTTGAGTAGCCTGTCGGAAGCACCCATAAAATTTTGAATTTTTTCCTCAACAAAAGGTGAAAAAGACTCATCCAATATCGGTGAACCCAGGAGACGGAGAGAACGCCTGTCTAATAATTTGATATTGGGAGCTAAATTATTGAATTTTTCAATAACCTCATTTTTATCCGGACATGAATCGCAAACAAAAAGTTCGCATTTAGAAAAATTTAGTTCCAAACCAATATGACGAAATTCGTCTATGAGAAATTGCAAATCACTTAGAACAGTGTCAACGTCGCCTCCTAAGGTTCCGTCATCCAAGTACCAAACATTAAGTTTGGACTGGAGACGTTGAATAATTGGGTGAATAGCCAGGCTGAAAATGGCGGGACCGAAAGGATCACCCTGTTGACAACCGACTGATGATAACAAAACATTGTTTTGGTATGTCAATTTGGTGGGACTGCCATAGCATTGCCAGAGAAAATTGAAAAGATCAGGAATTTTATCTTTTACTTGTGTCAACAGGGCACCGCGATCGACCGAATTAAAAGCGTTTTTGACATCCACCTTTAGCAGCACCTCTCCACAATTTTGATCGAGAAAAGTTCGGACAGAATGAACAGCAGCCTCACATCCACCTCGCGAACCAAAACCAAGCTGTATTGGTTGAAAAAGGTTACTCAAAAGAATGACCTTTTTCCTACATCCTGCCTTGGCCGCGAGGCGACGATATGTGGTGCCAACCGCAATAGGTCTGATACCACCGTCTTTTTTGATAAGTGCGCATAAATTAGCACCATACAAAATTTCAATGACGTCATCACTGACCCGTCCAGATAACATGAGATTTACCAAAGCTGTCAGGTCTTTCAAGAGGGACTCGCTAGCCTCACCACAACTAAAAGATAGAAGATCTTTTAGGTGTTGAGGCGTCAGACCATCTAGGCCTCCAGCTGAGCCACTCTGAAAAGACGCGACAGCCGCTGCAACCTCCTGGCATGTGGCTTCAATGACAACGTCATCTGGTTGTGGTGGATCAGGGAGGTGGAGATTTGCCGCTGCAGGTGGATGTTTTTCACGAAGTGACTGAACCGTAAATAATTGCACCCATAATGTGAGAACTGTGTCCACAAATTTGTACTTGATAAAAATCTGTGTGTACTTCCCACTAATATTATAAATGCGAAAGTGTATGTTTGTGTATATTTTTCTACTCGTCTCCATAAATGCTAAATAAATGTGGATAAAATTTGGTATGGACGTAGCTTATTCTCTGGTTTAACATAATATAAGCTTTTGTTCTGAACAAATAGACGGTGCCTGTAGGAAAGCGGGTAAATCAGCGGGATACAGCTAGTGTTCTATAATATGGCATCATTGTTTCTCTATTAGTAAGTTTGTGCTACAATTAAAACCAAATGAGCATCAATCTAGTCATTCCGAGTGGCCCCGGCTGCGCATCTGTACTAATAATTACGAAGCACGCCATCTAGCGATAGGTGATAATTAAAACACTAGCGAACCAGCTGTGAATTATATAAAACCGACCACAGCCGCAGCAAAATCCTGTTTGGCTGGACAACTGGAAGAGCGTCACAATGATGAAGTCGAAGAAATTTATACTAGTGCTGTTAGTAAGTGTGATTGCTAATGTGCAATCATCTCAAGATGTGATGAAGACTATAACGATCAACTTCGGGAAACCAATGGAGGTTTGCAAAAAAGAGGTGAGATCATAAATAATTGTACTAAATATAATGATGTGCGGGTATTTATGTCATATAACATGTATAATTATAGAGATAAGGCTGTAACGCATTTGATTCCTGACGCGATTTTATTATGCGTGATAATATTTTTGCATCCGAATAACAATTGATCATAAATACTTCTTGAATAGATTCCAAATCAGTATGCTAGAATAACTTTTAGAATAAGCCTAGTCATCTAAGTTTAATTACAGTTGGATCTACCAGAAGCTGTCACGAAAGAGTTCTTGAACTTCTGGAAGGAAGGTTACGAGGTGACCAACCGACTGACTGGCTGCGCCATCATGTGCATATCAGAGAAGCTGGAACTCCTGGACGAGGGGTATAAGCTCCACCACGGAAACGCAAAAGAATTCGCCATGAAACATGGAGCTGGTAATTATGATCATTTGCGATTAGCTTTGAAGTTATTGGTATCTCTAACACAGTAACTCCGTCTGTCCGTAACCTGCTACGTTAAGTTTTAGTTTACACCGTACTGTGTTAATAGCTTGTAGAGTAATATTTCCAGTGAAACTCCAAGATATAAAAAGATTCAGTAATATAATGATATTTGGGCTAGTTCATTTGTCCCTATTAGCCTTGGTACCCCTGCCTGGGGGTAAAATAAGGAAGAAAATTGGCATAATTTATCTTTCCAACTTTCAACAATGGAAACTCAGGATGTCGAGCTTTGTTCAATGCCATGCCGCAGTACTTTTCAACTTTTAACAATGGAAACTCAGGATGTCGAGCTTTGTTCAATGCCATGCCGCAGTACTTTCCAACTTTTAACAATGGAAACTCAGGATGTCGAGCTTTGTTCAATGCCATGCCGCAGTACTTTTCAACTTTTAACAATGGAAACTCATGATGTCGAGCTTTGTTCAATGCCATGCCGCAGTACTTTCCAACTTTCAACAATGGAAACTCAGGATGTCAAGCTATGTTCAATGCCATGCCGCAGTACTTACCGGTAGAATGAATCACAAATCATTTTAATAAATTACTCTTAATTTCTTCAACATTTTCTATTTCGAAAACTTGATTTTAGTTCCAGTTGTCTTGTTCCAAATAGTCTAAGTACTTGTTTCATCCACAGATGCTTCTATGGCCCAGCAGCTAGTCGATATCATCCATGGATGCAACGAAAGCACGCCGCCAAACCCAGACGCGTGTCTAAAGACCATAACAGTGGCAATGTGCTTCAAACTCAAGATCCACGACCTCAAGTGGGCACCAGACGCAGACCTCATCATAGCAGAGCTTTTAGCTGAAACTTAGGAGTCCCTTAGGGAAGGATTTTTGGACCCACTTATCAAAACCTGGCTAGGATAACGGACTTATGACATTATAATAATTTGAGTTCGCTCTTCTCAGCTGTCGATTTTATTTATGATTTGTAGTAATGATTAAAATAAATTTTTTGAAGCTTCGCTGATTTGTTTTATTTATTCAGTGACATATAACACAATTTAAAAGTTCTGTAGATGTATCTTTAATTTCTCATTCGACTATCATGTTCTATTGTAATCAATCTCTTTTTTTTTACTTCGGGCTAGGCTAACGTTAAACCGCGATCTTGCCTGATGGAAAGCGATGATGCGGTCGAAAATGGAACACGTTTGCCCAGTAATAATCTAACTTGAACACTCCAAGATTGTAATGCTGCGGAAACACAGACAAGGGCAAGGCGTTCTATTGTTTTGCTGTTCTAAGAAAGAAGAGTCAAAACGCTTGGTGCGAATAAATGGCATTTCGAGCAAGTAAGGGTGACGCCTTGCCGTTCGTCTGGACGTCCGGTAATGAAAAGGTGATGGGGGAACATTCAAATATAGAGTTCATGTATTATAAATTATTTTATTTTATTTTATTTATTAAGGAACAGTAAACAGCTATATTATAAAATGTACAATAATGTGGATAGATTAATAAACTTAATAATAATTACTAATTAATTTTACTAATTAATTAATTAGTGTGTTTAGTGTCTTATAGTAAACGCTATACTAACAATTAGTGTGTTTGTATTAATGAAACAAAAACTCAACTTATTTAAAGTATAAATTTAAAAACTCTACTACGTAAATGTATTTAAGAAATCACAAATAAGATCGCTAAAATTAATTATGCAATTAAAAAATACAACTTTTTAATTAAAATAGGGAAGTACTTCGTTCATTAGAACCAAACTCAAAGAGTTGAAAGCATCGTAACAGATACTAAATAAATCACAATAATGGTTTTGAAATCATTATTGTTGTTTACTTTACTTAGTGAGTTTTATTGTGAGAGAGAAAATGATCCAAGGGTGGTATTAAAGAAGTTGAGTGCCACGATAGGAGAACATGTACTGATTTGTCAGCAACAGGTAAAGTATAATGATATAAAATTCTAAAATTCTTATAATTATTTTATGATAACTGAAGAGGTCTATTGGTGACTGGATATTACAACTGCAATTATTGAATTTTTTACCTAAAAGAGACTTTGTTACTCAGTTTCTTTGCGCTACTTTTTCACGAGTCGCGACCAAAATGGCTGAAGACATGACATGATGATGAAATTTGGCAAAAGTTTAATAACTATAATCTAAGCTGCAGCTTGTGCTTCAGAGATCCGTGTTCTCTTCTTATAAAACACTGTTTTAAACGATCACGGTTGTTCACTAAAGTTATATGATTATTTACGTTTTAAGTTATAATCCTAATTATCTTATGTATCATAATGTATACAATAAATGATCGTAACAAGATAATATTGCAATTGTAAATTGAAATTATTACATAAGAATCGGCTGAATCAAAATTTCTGTCAAAATTTACATTCTTTTTGGAGTTTTTATAAATGCAAGTGTATGTGTGTGAGTATCATCTTTGCGATACATGAGTCTTCGGATGAGTCTGGATTTGCAGAGATGAAGTGTGTATGTTATGTGCGTACCTATGTGTGTGAGAGTGGGTGTGTGTGTATGTATGCGTTGTGTATGATTCGGAATGATGAATAGTACAGCTATCTCAGGACTGAGAGCAAATTTTCAGTTTCCTTATAAGATAACGTTTATAGGAGATTAGTTACCGTCTTTTTAAGAAAGTAATTATTTAATTGTCTCGAGTCTACCATTCCTGATAATTTGTTGTAAATAAAGCCACCCAGAAAACATGTAAATTTAGTATAGCCCTTTGAGCTTTTTCCTAGTGTGTTTTCGCAGCTCCGCCCCATGCTTCATTGCCTCATTTGGATTATTTTATTCTTTTAGTATGGTATTTCATTGATTACACAAATTACTTAAAATTTTAATATATTGATAATTGATAATACAGATATTGGATAATTTTCATGCCAAATAAGGCAGAGGAAACTGAAATCCACGAGTAAAACCGTTATACGCAGGAAGAAATTTGGAAATAAAGTGACGGTGACTGCTTACCATCAGGCAGCCCGTCTGCTTGTTTGCCAACTATGACATTTAAAAAAAAACGCAGAAGTGGGTTTTCAAATTCACATTTCTACTTCAGACTGATTTCGATCAAGACATAATCAACACATTTCTTTCGTTTTGGTCCGACGACACTCCCCTGGATGACCCCAATATGGGCTGCGCTGTCATGTGTGTCCTGAGACAATTGGAGCTTTTGGAGCCAGATGGAAAGATTAGGAAGGAAAATGCTGCAGCTTTCTTGTCGGCTAAAGGATCTGGTACTTACATTTTTATAATTTATATATTACTAGCGGTCCGCCCCAGCTTCGTACGGGTATAGATTATAGCCTATGTCACCCGGGGATAGTGTAGCATCTCAACAGTGAAATAATTTTTCAAATCGCTTCAGTAGTTTCGGAGCCTATTCAATGCAACAAACAAATAATCAAATCTTTATGATATTAGTGATTAGATTAATGATTATGAAAGTGAACGTCTGTGTCGTGTCAGTAGGGACATGATAGACTGATGATAATGATGACTGTTCCGTACATTACGTCAAGTATGAACACTATTTTTATAATATGGAACAGTTGATATTTTTTTCACGATTTCAGGGTTGGTCCCATTGTATAAGTTGTTTTTATGATGAGTACAATGACCTCCTTTCGGTTAAATACACTCCAAGCTTATAAACTAGACCTGCAACTATTTAGGACCATTTAAATCACAATTTTTCTTTCCCAGATGAATTTACCACGCAAATTATAGTAGAACTTTATAGCATGTGCAAAGAAATCACCTTGTTTAACCAAGAATGTTATTTTGCTTTAGAGCTGGAATGCTGATGAGAAACTGGGCTCCAGACTCTCTCGACCCTGACGCCGATGACGAAAATTATGATTATACTACATAAGTGAAAAAACTACGTTTTATAAAAGTTTTTGCAAATCTAGCATGAGATTTATGTATCTTGAATTTATATCCTTTTATTTAGTTGCTTTGTTACCTTTACTATTTGAATTTAACAAATAATATACATTTGAAAACAACTTTAAAATATAAGAAGTTTTTTCTTGTAACTTATGTTAAAATAAAATATTTTACTGAGCACACTTTTCTTTACATTTGCCGTCCTAGTCAACAAATACCTAGTTATGTTTCCACTGCTGTGACGGACTAGTTATGTTTCCACTGCTGTGACGGACTAGTTATGTTTCCACTGACGTGTGTGATGTGTGTGACGGAGACGTTTCGAATTGTCATTGTTGCGTTGTTTTGCTGTGAAGATATTCTCCGTAGGTAATGTCTTTGTGATAATACGTCACCCATTGAACTTCTTTCGGAATATAATTATCATGTCACGCCAACCTGGTTCAGATAAGTAAGTCACTGCTATTAATTAACTTTACCATTTAATTAGCAACTCTTAATGACTAGACTGTTCTCAATTCATTGGAACTTTACAAAGTTGACAATTAGTGTCACTTATGGCGTTGTTATATACTTCGATCATAACTTCTTAAATGCTAGCGCGTGCCTGGAACTTCCATTTGAAAACCTGAAGATGGAGTGGAGATACGTGCTTGTAGCTGTGATACTATCAGCTGTGAGGAATTCAGAAGCAGCTGATGCGATGAGATTGTTGGCTGCTGGATTTGTGTCCGTTTTGGAAGACTGCGAAAAGGAAGTATGTTTGTTATTATTTAATAACGTCTTCTGTAGACCATCTCCAACTAAGAAGCTTGTATACGGGCCAACTGATCATTACTATTTTGCTAACGTAGCTGAAAATATTATTACTATTTTTTTTGCGTTATTATTTTCCACATAATCTACATGTGTCGCAGTATTTTTTTACTAGAATCAAAAACTAATCAGCTATGTAAATGGTCGAGGATTGCTTAGTGTTGTTAGCATTAATTTTTGGTTGTTATGTATTTATTTTATCATAGCACTACTTTTCAGTTACATTTAGAAGAAGGCCTCGTGACCGACATGTACAACTACTGGAAGCAAGACTTCTCCTTGCTCCGCCGGGAGACAGGCTGCGCCATCATCTGCATGAGCAAGAAGTTGGAACTCTTCACTGAAGATGGAAAGTTCCATCATGGAAACACAAAGGAGTTCGCTATGAAGCATGGTGCTGGTACGCTTGTATCTCATTGTATTTGTTGCTTTAAATGTCTCTAAGCCATTTTTTTTTTAGTCTTTTTTTTTCATAACGAATGTCGTATTTAGTTCGAATCACTCTCTGGATTATGCTCTGCCACAATGTCTGTTCTGAAGTGCAAGTACTGTTCTTTATCGATCGTCAAATTTGACAGTTGATATCGATAAATTCGATAATATTCCAGTTGATCAGTACTCGCTATGACGATTCTATGTAATTTTATCGAATTTGACGATCCATAAAGAACGGTACTTTCACTGCTGTTTCAATCTTTTTGACGTCGACTATACGTCGACTATACGTCGACTATACGTCGACTATACGTCGACTATACGTCGACTATACGTCGACTATACGTCGACTATACGTCGACTATACGTCGACTATACGTCGACTATACGTCGACTATACGTCGACTATACGTCGACTATACGTCGACTATACGTCGACTATACGTCGACTATACGTCGACTATACGTCGACTATACGTCGACTATACGTCGACTATACGTCGACTATACGTCGACTATACGTCGACTATACGTCGACTATACGTCGACTAATCAGTGATTTAATTGAGTACTTCCATAACTGAAAGACCAGTGTATCCTGGAGCTTGCGTTTGATGAAAATTTGGGTTGTGACGGACGAGCGATCCATGGAGTACGCAATCTATTTATGTATCCAATACCTAATGTTTATGGTAAAATACTTTTATGTTTATGGCACTCTTTAACTAGTTTTTTGTGTTTCAGCGGACGACTTAGCAACCAAGATTATTTCCATCATCCACTCCTGCGAGACGAAGAGTGAGGGTGTCAAAGACGACTGCTGGAGGGTCTTGGAGGTGGCCAAGTGCTTCCGGGTCGGCATTCACGAACTCCACTGGGAACCCACGGTGGATGTCATTCTTACTGAGGTGCTGACGGAGATCTGAGGCGGGAATATATTTTAATATAAACTTAGATTTTTTTAAAAAATTGCTGTTCCCGTCCGACTTCAAAATCCGTGTAAAAATATTATTTTGTTCTTTGTAGTGGCATATTAACTTTAAATGTTTTGTGGTTATTTGAAGTCAGTTTTTTTAAAGTTCATTTATTTTATAATTTGTAATGAAACTTTACGACCTTTGATAGTGGAATGCTTAAAACCTTCTTTAACTCTGTTCGGGGCGAACTACTAGTTTATTTATAGATACGATTACACATCCAAGCATGAATACCTCCTTGTTTTAACTCGAACAAAGCGCTTGAACAAAAGACAAAACAAAAGTATTGTAGTTATATTTATTTGTTATCGCGAAATTCGTAGGCGCTCTAGCAAAATTACCCATATTATTACAGCAGCAGCTTATTTTTATGGGACCACCACGAAAGTTTCTTCTACCTACATGATAATTTACAGACAAAAAAAACACGCAAATTGGCTTACAGATGCTGGTGTAATCACTGTACATAAAAATTATTTAAAAAATACAGGCTGAATTAAGATCCTTTTTCTTTTTCGAAGTCGGTTAAAACACGTCAGTTTCCATAGTAAGAACTGTTTTGACAGCTTTGACATACCAATCTGGTAAAAAGTTGTGAATCAGTTTCTTCTAGACAAGCGTGCTCCATCATCGTAGACCGTAAGACGAGTTGGCGGCCAAGTGCAAGCCTATTATCTTTTCATAAAAAAAGTAAACTAAGCACATATTGCATTGGTAATGGAGTGTGTCCAAAATTACAGTCTTAATTTAATAGTGCCATAACATAACTCGGGTGAATCGGTCGTAGACAGGACAATGTAAACCTGTTAGACGAGCGCCTTAATCGAACTCCGATGTACCGATACCGTGCATTACGGCAGAACCCGCCAACACTGCCGTAGTACGGCAACATTACGGCCACTTGCGGGAATTACCTAGCCTATTGTCTCACGAGTTATGAAGTGTTCGACCGAATTTAGATAAGAATCTGGCTAAGCACGTACTTATAAACTATTGAAGGTAAATAATTTTCTAACACTTTTTAAACAAGCTGCAGAGAATTTTGTAAATTAATAATGTAGTTGCGAGTTAGTTTGTAGCCTATTCATCATCATCATCATCATCATCATCATCATTTCGGCCGTAGGACGTCCACTGCGGGACATGGGCCTCCCCATTGATCTCCAAAAGAGCGGGTTGGAACCGGCCTGCATCCAGCGTTTCCTGCGGTGTCTTTTAGGTCGTCTGTTCATCTTGTGGGTGGACGTCCTACGCTGCGCATACCGGTCCGTGGCCTCCATTCGAGAACCTTTCAGCCCCACCGGCCCATCTGTTCTTCGTGCTATGTGCCCTGCCCACTGTCATTTCAACTTGCTGAGATTGTAGCCTTATTAGGTATTAAATTATAAAAAGCGTGAATATTGCTATCAACTTTTGGGATGAAACACACTGCTTCATTCATCATAATTATTTTTGGAAAATGTTGACATTTTACTGAGCATGTATGTTTTCTTTTTGCTGTGTGTGTAATAGTATATATGCACCTATTTTGTATCTTGGGTCAGAAGATGATTTAAAACAAGCCATAATAGATTTTAACCCTAGAATACCTACACATAGAAACCAAGTACATTCGCAAAATTTAAGCCATTCAAATGGTGTCATATATGGCTACAAAAAAAATATAAATATTTACTATGACAATTTGCGCGGTGAAATCGTACCACAACAAATCAGTAAAGCAGCATAAGAGTTATGGTGTGACATACCACAGGTAATTCATTAATTTTCTTGCTTAAATCGTTTAAAATACCAATCGAAACGTAAGCTACAAAGCGAATTTGTAGCTTACGTTTTGAGAAGGCGTTGTTTGGAAACTTACCATATCTGTGTAGTTAATCTAAGACTTTAACTTTTTAATCTAATTTCGCGTCTGAAAATAGAGGAAGTTAAATCAATTCAGGGGCGTGTAATGAAAACAAACAGTGTAAGTTGCTATTAAATCTTTCCTGCTGCCACCTGAGACCTCCACGTGATGGTATTTACTTCTACTGTACGGTGGGGAGGTACTCAGGCCGGGGCCCGATTGTTGACACTGTGAAAAGCCTTTTTTTTCTTCTTTTTTTTTTAGACTGATTCTACCTGCTTTCATTCGTAATATAGACTAGATTTAGGAAAAGTTGTGTATTTATAACACATTTTAAATTTTAAAACAATTCTAATCTCGTTTTATGACGCAGTTCTGCTCTTGTGCTACCATATTGTTTGAGTATGCATCGGTCATGTTAAATAACTGTTTTTATTCCTCTCTTTTTTTATCGTGTTTGTTAATAATAGTTATTTATGATACAAGTCCGGAAAGTTGGTTATTACAAACGAGTAGACGAATGTAAGCCCGAGACGAAGTCGAGGGCTTACCATAGTCACGAGTTTGTAATAACCAATCCGCACGTGTGCCATACAACGTTTTACAACACATTTGCGAGAAAAAAGGCTACAAATGAAACAGTTTTTGTTTATAACTTAATATCAGTCACAACAATAGTTTCTATAATATAATAAGAAAATGGCGCGAACATGCAAATAGCGCCACTATCACGTGGTGAAAATTAGAACTACATCTTTCGTCTCATTTTCTCTTTAGTATTAAACTGAGACAAACGTATTGAGCAAAAGCGCTTCCAAGGAGGTTTGATCATTCAGCTTATTTATTCTCGTAATATGAAACTCTTTTGTTGAATTCTTATGTAATTATGATGGAAATTAAAAAAATACCGTAAATCACACGCACGGTGCTATACATCTGAGCGTGCGGACAAATTCATTTCCGCACGCTCCGTTGTATGATCCGTAATGTTTAACTTTCGAACGATGTATACAGGCTTCGTAAGTGCACTTATTGAGCAAATGTGTTGTAAATATTATTTTCTTCGTCATGGTACTTAGTACATTTTCAGTGCTTGCTATGTAAGTATCGTATAAATACAGTACTCGACTCTAATTCATCTTTGGTTTTGAAATGAGCTAAGCCAATACGTCATCTTGTTCGCCCAAACCGTTCTTAATACGGTCCTGGCCGCCTCCCTCGCATGTGCCTCGCATACTGTACTATTCTATTTATTATCTGTACGAAAATCTGTTTTCGGGCGCGAGCAGGTGCGTTTTATTTTATTTGCCTTACTTTCGGGCTTTTTGAGAACGGTTCGTGCTATTGTCAACTTGGCGATAACTTGCAGATGTAGCGCGGCTCCTTCACGAGTGTACTTATTTTAAAAGACATTGAAGAATTGTGATGTTTTATGAGTGTTTGTTATCTAGAATGGAGCAATGTTTTTCCAATTGAATGTTTGACCAAAAAACCCAAAAGAATCATTTTTAGAAGAAAAAAATACCAAAACCGACTTCAAGACTATACCTACAAATACAAACTAAAACAAAAAAGTTGAAAATGACAGTTAAAACAGAGATTGAAAGTCCTCATCAAAACTTTTGCTGAAGGGAACCACAAACCAAAACGTCATCAGTTTATATATTTTTGGTTTTAGTTGATTATTCCAAAAAGTCCGGAATCAATTTCGAAAAAAAATTATTTGGGACCACCTCTGAAATGCGACCTGACCTACCTTAACAAACAACAAACATCAAAATCAATTCATAATTGGCGGAGTAATCGCGTAACAAAGTCCTATCGAAGGTGCGACGGTACTTCACGTCGGAACAGCTGCTATCTATGTACCAAGCACAAGTTCGGTCGTGCATGGAGTACTGCTCTCACCTTTGGGATGGATCAATTGCATACAGCAAAATTTAACGCATAGGTAGTCCGTAATCAACTCCATAACACCTGAACGGATTTTAATGAAATTTAGTATAACAGTAGCCTATACCATGGATTAGGATTTGGTTTCTTGTTATTCCGAAAAAGTAACAATTCTTATGGGATAGTGGGTGAAGTCAAGGGGCACTGCTAGTAGTTAAAAATAATGTAACTAAATTCAGAGTTAACAAGTATTTTTATTGCATAAACCACTTCATCCGGTGAAGTGGTGCTCCGAGTTACATGGCAGCCATGACCTCCTCCATGACGACCTTCATGGAGGGCGCCCACTTGAGGCCGTGGATCCTGGTCCGGAAGCACCTGGTGGTCTCGAGGGCGCGTGCGCACCGCTCCTCCACGGCCGCACTGGACTTCTCGCACTCGTGCACTATACTCACGATCTGCTTGGCCACCTCCTCGTCTGGAATCACATCACACACACATTCATACGCACCAAAGATAATATATGCCGATTTTTCCGCTCCTTTATTCCGCGGACCAGCAAGGTTTGGAATATCCTTCCCTCAAAGGTCTTCCCGCTGAGCTTCAACATGAAGCGTTTCAAAAAAAGTGTCTACAACTACCTCTCAGGGTTGGTAAAGCACCATCAACACCGTTAGTGTTACAGGTCTGGTGTTCATAGGTGGCGGTTTCTGCTTACCATCAGGCGGACCACATCCTTGTTTACCGCTCTTTTTATTATTAAATTATTAGATTAGGAGGATGGGTTCTAATCTATCATGCTGGCCCAGTGCTGGTAAATGTCAATTATCTTTTAACTTTCGAGGTTCTTGTACATATTACTTGTTCAAAAATGTTAGGGTTTGTTGATGTAAAACTTCTTTAACGGATATATTCAAAATTAATACTTGCTTATCCGACCTAACTGTACTGCCTTATCTTTATTTACCCTGTAGTCATGTCCAGTGTTATTTCAGACTTAACGACCTCAACATGACTTCACAACATAGCAGGCATTGCATTTTAATCTCTCTCTCTCTCTTTTTCTACGAGATCAAATCAGAAATGAGGTGATCCGTAGACGAACGAAAGTCACCGCCAACCGAATTAACAATTTGAAGTGGCACATATCACGTAGAACAGATGGCCGATGGGGCCGAAAGGTTCTGGAATTGAGACCACGGACCGGTAAGCACAGCGTAGGACATCCACCACAAGATGGACAGACGACCTAAAAGAGACCGCAGGGAAACGCTGGATGCAGGCTGCTTCTAACCGGCTCTTTTGAAGATCGATGAGGGAGGCCTATGTCCAGCAGTGGGCGTCCTATAGCTGAAATGATGATTATGATGATTTGGAGAGGTGATGATGGAGTATTATAATAGGGTCTCGTATTCTCCGTAGAACAGCGTAGAACTCCTCACCAGCGCCGTGTTTCTTCGCGAACTCGTGCGCTTTCCCGTGGTGCATGTTGTCGTCTCCGTCCATCAGCTCCAGCTTGCCGGCCATGCACAGGATGATGCAGCCCATCTCGTTGTTCACGAGCGCGTACTCCTCGTGCCAGAAGTTGAAGAAGTCCTGCATTATGTGGTCGCCTACGTTCTCCTGGAACAGTTTAAGACATACACGTTTTAATAATAGTAAAGATATTGGAAATATGTTGACTCGGCTATACACTTGCCTCGTAAAGCCTCGCGAGGTAATGCGACAGTCAACTGATTGAGTATATATTATAGTGCTTTCCCTCTTGCCCTGGTCCTGTCTCGGGATGTATCAGGGAGACCCTATGTGCCGGCTAATATTTAAATTTACATTGCTTCGAATACTAACCTCACCTGTCTTTTCTTCTACGGCCAAGTCAACGAAATCAATCTAGGTATGTTATTACTGATTGCTTGTCTCGGTATCAAGTATCAACAGCAGAACTACTTTGAATTCTCTTTTTGGTAATGTTTAAAAACTGACCTGCTTCTTACAATCTTCCAGCACCATGGCGAAGCTCTTCGTAATATTGTGCATAATATCTTCCGAACATTTTTTCTCTTCTATTTGGGCCAAAAACGTGCCGAAGAGCACCAACACGCGCCAGAAGAGCGAAAAACGCGCCACTCCCAGCATTATGGCGATTATTCCATCATGACCACAGCACGGCCTTATATCGCGTCAAACTGGTGATTAATGGTTGCTAATTGGTTTAGCAGATGAATTGGCACGTGAATTAATTGTCAGGTTAGAAATGACTCGTGTTCTGTGATTATAGGGACTGCGGCGCTGAGGTTGTTTTGTTTTAGCGTAAGAGCTGATGGCACAGATCATACAAGGATAGATCCGCAACTTCTGTACCTGCTATAACCTCACATATGAAATTTTGTGAAACACTGTTTTAAACTGTCACGGCTATTCACTATAGTTATTAGATTATTAACGGGATTATTACCGTGATATGGTTGTGGATGGAGCTTTCGATATTTCGATGCAGATACACGAGTTGTCTTCCCGTGAACATGGTGCATGTAACTGCGTTAAAATATTTGGGGTTCCATCACAACCTTATCAAGGTAAATATCCCGTTAATAATCATATAACTGTAGTGACATTTCACATCTGCACAATCTGACATTTCTGTATTGACGTCTGGCGTGTTATTGCGAAGGCGATAGAGCTATATTGAATTATGCCATATGCGGCGTAGCTGGAGCATTGATCCAATTTAAGACAGGCCACACACTTGCAAAGTAGGTGAAAATGCGGAGTTTACATATATAAAGGTATGTCACTGTTTAATGTGTAACTTTAGTTCTGAAAAGTAGAACAATACCGTAATGATTTGTGATACAATAGCTATTTCTTCGCGGTTTAAACTAAGCAAATCTGTTTTAATTTCCTCTAGAGTAACTCGTCATCTGCCACCTAATTAATCCTCATAAACGTGACGTATGTGATATCATTATTGCCACGCCATAATGACCCTTGTGCCAGTGAAGTAATGGTGGGTTTTGTGTGTAATTGAGTGTAATTGGAGTCGGTGAAGCGACACGACAATGTGTTTGTTTAGTGCGACATTAGGCAGGACGGCGGCGCTGTGCGGAGAAAGGTGCGCATTGTTACACACGACACGATACTTTGATGATCAGCATTGCCATCATCATCATGAGCATCATCCACAGCCTTTGTAATCACGCAAAATATTAAGTAAGTTCGTTTAGACTTGGTATAGAGCATTATGGCATTTACGAGATAAAGCGGTATGAAAGAGCTTTGTATCTACTACGAGTCGTATATATAGATAAGTACTTATGCATTCATCATCATCATTATCATTTCAGCCATAGGATGTCCACAACTGGACATAGGCCTCCCCCATCGATCTCCAAAAGGGCCGGTTGCAAGCGATCTGCATCCAGCGTTTCTCTGCGGTCTCTTTTAGGTCGTCTGTCCATCTTGTAGATGGACGTCCTACGCTGCGCTTACCATTCGAGAACCTTTTGGCCCCATCTGCCATCTGTTCTGTGTGCTATGTGCCCTGCCCACTTCAACTTGCTAATCTGGTGGGCTTTGTCCGTAATTTTTGTTCGTCTACGGATCTCCTCATTTCTGATGACATCTCGTAGAGAAACCCCGAGCATAGCGCTTTCCATAGCTCTACAACTCACCCGATGCTAAGTGACGATGTGGTCTATCATGGAGCACGCTTGCCCATGAAGTGCCTTCACACTTGTCGTGAAGATAACCAAGTTGTACCTACTTTATTGGCCCAGGGTGTTTTATGCGGTGGTTGAATTACGAACATGACAGCATCAAAAATAAAGCAAGCAGCAATAAATATTTCCTTCTTTTCTTTCTTTCTTTCTTTCATTATTTTTTACCCCCGACCCAATCAGAGGGGTGTCATAAGTTTAATGTGTGTAACTGTATATCGATGTACATGTGTAGTCGATCCGAGATATGTGTATCGAGTGGAAACGCACACACTCGTCTGCAGTGTGAGCCTGCAGATTATTCGCCATTAGAAGTCGCGGCCATTTATCACGGCGATAAGCTAAGTCTGCACTACGGGTGGCAACGGCAGCGCATACTCCTGCAGCTGCTGTAGTCTTACTCAACATTGATTTTGGTTCAGATTACACTTCTTATTTCTGTAAATACGAGCATTCTGACATGCGCGTCGTTTGTGAAAATTCTTGTTTGTGTAAATTTACATATTATTATTATATGGATTACCATATTACGCACGCACACATAGGTAGGTACATACTTACTCACAAACTTCATGATTAGTATGATTCATAGTCATACGCAGCACTTTTAGCAGCACAGTTACATGGGTAAACTCTTAATCATCATCATCAGGCAGAAGACGTCCACTGCTGAACATAGGCCTCCCCCTTTAACCTCCACACTGAACGACAGTCTGCCTTAATAGAATACCTACATAATGTTCTATTCCCCGTTAATCATTATTATCAACCTTTCATGTTCTGGGACACAGACCTTCTCTGGGCCCTGATCCACCACGCTGGCCCAGTGGGCATGTTAGTGAATGGCATTTGTCTTTAAACTTGTGAGGTTCTTAGATGTACCGGCTTCATCACGATGTTATCCTTCACCGTTGTTTAGTAATGTCATCGAAACTGTACTGTACATCAGTGATTTAACCAAACAAAGTCATTGGTGCAGGCTCGGGAATCGAACCGGGTGCCGTCAGATTTTAAAGTTCACATGCTACCATTTGGCCACCATCGCTGCTTCAGTGTATGGGCCAGTTTATTGGGCAGATCCTTAAACCTTTTTCAGAGGGTGTTTGCATTGTCTGCATTGATATAATATCTAAGGCTAGGTCGGTTTCCATCGCATCAAAATTACTTACGATATGCACGAGTACAAACGATCCTGGGACGTCTTGCAGCACATCCGGTATAGACGTACACTGATTGATACTCCGGGTAGAGGCAGCTAACTGTCCACTACTTTCCAAACATTATTGTTTATTAACCAGATTATTATGTTTATTGTTTCAGGTAACGCATCACGCTCACGCGTCACGCTCACGCGTCACGCTCACACGTCACGTGTGAAAATGAAGGTACCATCGCAAGGTAACAATAAACTCAGATTAATGGTTGTATTGCTGAGAACTATACAATTTTACGTAAACTGCCTTTAAAGGTTTAAGTTGTAGTAACAACAAAACACTGAGAGTACTCAGTGTTTTGTTGTACTCTTCGACAAAAGGAAGTTGTAGTAACAACAAAACACTGAGGATACTCAGTGTTTTGTTGTAGTCTTCGACAAAAGGAAGTTGTAGTAACAACAAAACACTGAGAGTACTCAGTGTTTTGTTGTAGTCTTCGACAAAAGGAAGTTGTAATAACAACAAAACACTGAGGATACTCAGTGTTTTGTTGTAGTCTTCGACAAAAGGAAGTTGTAGTAACAACAAAACACTGAGAGTACTCAGTGATTTGTTGTAGTATTCGACAAAAGGAAGTTGTAGTCTTCGACTAAAGGAAGTTGTAGTAACAACAAAACACTGAGAGTACTCAGTGTTTTGTTGTAGTCTTCGACAAAAGGAAATTGTAGTAACAACAAAACACTGAGGATACTCAGTGTTTTGTTGTAGTCTTCGACAAAAGGAAGTTGTAGTAACAACAAAACACTGAGAGTACTCAGTGTTTTGTTGTAGTCTTCGACAAAAGGAAGTTGTAGTAACAACTAAACACTGAGAGTACTCAGTGTTTTGTTGTAGTCTTCGACAAAAGGAAGTTGTAGTAACAACAAAACACTGAGGATACTCAGTGTTTTGTTGTAGTCTTCGACAAAAGGAAGTTGTAGTAACAACAAAACACTGAGAGTACTCAGTGTTTTGTTGTAGTCTTCGACAAAAGGAAGTTGTAGTAACAACAAAATACTGAGGATACTCAGTGTTTTGTTGTAGTCTTCGACAAAAGGAAGTTGTAGTAACAACAAAACACTGAGAGTACTCAGTGATTTGTTGTAGTATTCGACAAAAGGAAGTTGTAGTCTTCGACTAAAGGAAGTTGTAGTAACAACAAAACACTGAGAGTACTCAGTGTTTTGTTGTAGTCTTCGACAAAAGGAAATTGTAGTAACAACAAAACACTGAGGATACTCAGTGTTTTGTTGTAGTCTTCGACAAAAGGAAGTTGTAGTAACAACAAAACACTGAGAGTACTCAGTGTTTTGTTGTAGTCTTCGACAAAAGGAAGTTGTAGTAACAACTAAACACTGAGAGTACTCAGTGTTTTGTTGTAGTCTTCGACAAAAGGAAGTTGTAGTAACAACAAAACACTGAGGATACTCAGTGTTTTGTTGTAGTCTTCGACAAAAGGAAGTTGTAGTAACAACAAAACACTGAGAGTACTCAGTGATTTGTTGTAGTATTCGACAAAAGGAAGTTGTAGTAACAACAAAACACTGAGAATACTCAGTGTTTTGTTGTAGTCTTCGACAAAAGGAAGTTGTAGTAACAACTAAACACTGAGAGTACTCAGTGTTTTGTTGTAGTCTTCGACAAAAGGAAGTTGTAGTAACAACAAAACACTGAAACAAAAGGCTACAAAGCGTAGTTGGGGTTACGCAGTAACCAAGAATCCCATTTTAGGACCTCGTCCGCCGCCGCCGCTACAAATACAACGAAATCTCGGCCTCGAGGCAGTCTACAATCTTCACCGTCGTTATCATTAAGAAAGCCCATAAGCCCCATAGACTTAACAACGTAACGAGCGTCCACCTGTGTCCCGTAATCCCGGCAATCGTCCCGGATAACAGCACAGGATAAACGGGACGAAATAACCGGGACAAGACTGCAGGGTGCTGTTATCGCGAGTGATCGCTGGCGATTTGTCCCGCTGACCCGAGGGTCTTAAGATGGGCGTAAAACCATAGATATAAGAAGGTGTAGATAAGGCCAGTTGTCTTTTTATTGTTTTGCTAAACGAGTACATTGTCTCCCAGGATTTCAGCCTTCAGGATTGAATGAAATAAACCGGGCAACTGCGAGCCGGGCTCGCGCACTGAGGGTTCCGTACCACCACCAAATTCAATAACGAAATTACCAGTTATAACTTGGTAATGAACAGAAATTTGTCACCGAGTCGCACTTGGCCATTATTTATTATTTGTTGTAATATTTTACAGTGTGTACTATAATCATGCCAAGTATGACGCTTGTATGTGTTACTGTTTTTAAATTAGAGCTAATACAAAAATACGTTTGTTGTATGGGTGAGCCCTTTCGTTTTTACTTTTAGACTTTTTTATTGTTTCTCAGTTAATCCACCGTAACATATCATATTCTGTGAAACTTTCAAGTGGCTATCTATTACTGTTCGCAAGATACAGCTGTTTAAAGCTAGAACAGACAGACAGACAGACGGACTGACATACAATGTAGGCTTAGTATAAGGGTCCCGTTTTTACCCTTACGGAACCCTAAAAAGTGGGTGAAAACGGAGACAAGAACGAGAATTGTACTAAGGCATATCTCCCTTTGTTTGATCTGAGGATCTAAACCCTTACAGAGTAGTCTACAGAGATATACAAACAAGTGTCATAAACTGTCTCGAGCCATTATCTGCCGGACATCCAGACCGGGGGCCTCTCAGACCCCGGTCTGCGAGCCCCGGGTCTGGTAGACCGGTGGCCGATATTGTCGGACATGGAACCCATTTGGGATATTCAAGGAGATTAGACTCCTAAGACGGCGGATTTATGTGTTTTTGAACTGAATATGTTGGGTTTGTTTCGGAAATTGCATCCATTTGAACGGATTTGTATAGAGCTAACAAGTAATGTTTCGGACCTTTCTTTCCTTTTTCGGCTTACAAATTTTTGCCCCCCTTACCTCTAAAATGGACAGTTCCCAGATTATCTTTAAAATTCAACAATTTGGTTGAAATCATGCAAGAAATAGTTTTTAGGTAGACACCTTTATTTCTGAGCTTGACAAAGTTCAATTATGTACGACTAATAAACTATGAAAATCTTTTCCTTTTCGCGATTTTTTGTTGGCAAAATCATCGATCACGTCGTCGTTAGTAATCTTTTTAACCGACTTCAAAAAGGAGGAGGTTATCAATTCGACTGTATGTTTTTTGCTACTCTATGCACATTAGAGCTAAAGCGTTTAATTTTTTAAACTTAAGGTCGATCTCAAATATTTTTACCCATTTTAGACTAGAAAAGCTACAAAATTTTGTCGCTGGAGTACATAATGCCATACGAAAAGGATAAACGTTCTGCAAACCCTGTTTTCGGTTTTAAAATCAGTCCCAAAGTCTGCCACCCTATATACCTAGATGGGCTCAAGCCTACTTATCCTAAGTATATATACTAATCCGGCACTGCTTCTTCTATAGGAATACCCAAAAGACATCAATGACAATTTGTATAACTATCTTTGAAAGTCATGGAACACCATATTAGATGTTTTGAGTATTTCTCATCGACTGCACGAAAAGTGTGTATCAAAAGTAGCCCTTTGTTCACATTGTTACGGTCAACTTTTACTCCGGCACTAACCATGAAATCGCAAAAAAATATTTGTTCCATACATTTTGCCCAGAGTTCATGATTTTCTATGAAATTGCTGCTTTTTGTTCCGCGTTTCAAGGTTCGTCTTATTGTAAAAGTTGTTCATAATGAGTACATTATAGCTTATAGTACCACCGATCCGTGCAACCCTGTATTATAACACTATTCTCAGTCCAAGCTTTTATTTACTCTGACAGCTGCATTAACATTGTTAAAAAAGCTCAAAATCAATCAAAAATCAAAATATATTTATTGCAGTTTGTTGGTAAACCTAGATGTAATACAGACATAATCTGTTCTTAAGAGCTCCGAAAACAAACTTGTCTCTAAATGGACGTGCAATATTAGTACTGGCATTCATAACTCACTAATTATAAGTTATTAGTATTGTTAGTTTACAAAGGAAATGTCTTAGTATAGTAGTTATGTCAAGTTAAATGCTGAATTAAAAAAACTTTTAATATTTCTCTGAAGTATAATTACTCATAATTAGGTACCTAATACCTATGCTCTACATGCCCCGCGTTTAAAAACGTGAAAATTGAAAGAATTCGTGGTATTTATTTACCCTTTTACAATGTTATTGCAGCTGTTAGAATAAATAAATGTTTGGACCGAGTTTAGTGTATTTATCATACCCAAGTGCAGAGGAAATGAACAGTCATTCCACACCCATGTAACCCTGACGGAGCCCCACTGCCCACGAAGATGCCGATAACATCTGATTTACGAACTAACGCGGCTAGTTGGACCTACGGAACCACTAGCTCGATTCACGACCGCACTTATCCTTGATTTTTTTTCGATCACTTACGCCAACCTGTTTATATATATACAAAACAATTGTAATGTTTTATTATGGTACGGTATTACGATTCTTTATCTAATATTCATATGCGAGTGAAATAGCTGTGACGGGAATCGGGCTTCAAAATACCTATAAGATAGAAACTTCCTTACCTACTTTGTAATAATTATATAACGTATTGATTATTTTTCGTCCCAGGAAATACCTACACGTACAGTGATATATCGCAGTCAAACATGGATTTTCGTGATACCGTGATAGGTACATACCGAAACCACAGCAGACAATAGACATAATAAGCCGAAACTCCATAGAAGCCTCATGTAAAGCACAGATCTGTGTATATCTGTGATGTAAAGCCTCCACCACTTTACTAGGGCATGACTTGACTTATTTTGCTTGACTATGACTTGTTTGACGATATTAATAAAATTTGATAATATTTTGATACTTGACACTGGCAAATGTACAAGAAGTGCGACGCCAAAATCTTTACAGAGAAAAATAAAATGTGTCTATTCTGTTCATACATCTTGTAATGAAAACAAACTAAAATAATTCAGTGCTATTAAATCAGAAGAGGTACCAGTGGCGCTATCTCTCGATCGGGTGCTATAGTCTGGCTGGAGATTTAGGTTGTGTGTATGTAAAATCGACATTTTGTATGATAGTTCCAACGTGAACTGTAAGATGTCCTTTATAAAAATATTCACAATAATATTTTATTATTCACATAATATAAGACTTTTATTTGCAAGTAGATTGTTCCATGGGTTTTATAATAATAGTGAAACCAATTTATCCAATAGTTATATCAATCTCTGAATATACCTACATGGAGTGTTGGATTGGAGCTGTTGGACCTGAGAGATAGGTAGGTACCTACGAAGCGGGAACTATCAAACTAGCCCCCGGCCAAATACGGAATTTAAAATATTTAAAAAAGTAAAATATTTTAAACATTATAGTGCGAGAGCTAGAGACAAAGTTTTCATGGTTCAACTTTTTTATTTGAAATGCTAATTATCTTAGTGAACTCTTTGTATTTTGTAATTTTATCTCATTTTCTTTTGTGAACTACTTAATTTTTTACTACCCACTTACTCAGTAGGTGTATAGTACCCAGTTATTAATAATTAACTAATAAATTATGTCTATTAATGTTGTGTTATTGTGTTAGAAACTAGAAAGAAGCACTTGTATAAACTGGAGGGCAATCGCGGTAATTTGAAAGATCAGCGAACGTGTATGGTTCGTGAATGTATCGTTTGCGAGTGTGATCGGGCTTCGGTTCGATTGTGCCAAATTCGGTATTACGCTAAAGTTCAAACGTCAATCAAAGACGATACGAAATCGGATCGTAGCCCATTGTCAATCGTTGTTAGAGATGTCTCATTTCAGTAACAGTGTGTGTTACAGAACGCTAAGTAGCGTGCTAAATCGCACTCGATTTAGCATGATATCATTAAATCTGCTACATCTTGTGCAACTCTAGTTCTGACAGCAGCTGTTGATATGACAGCGCGACATTCGTCGACTAAAGTAAATAAATATTGAATTACAAAATAACTTGTTTATCAAGTGTTTTGGATAATAAACATTGTATTATTCATATTATTGAAGTTGCTGAAGTGGTTGGTACTGTGTTAAAGTACTTTTATGCCAATACTTACCTATTTTAAGCACAAAATGTTCGGTAAGTATCATACTAAAGTGGTGATAGTGGGTGAACGCATTGGATTTTATTCTAATCTTGATTTGAAATCTTTTAGGAAATGGAAGAGTGCTCCTGATGCACAACTGTACATCAGTTAGAGCTCATGATACAGTTTTTCGAAGGCCACCGAGACCTCCCTCCCAATGGGACCGATAATGTTGAGGCCAAAGATTTCATTACTACAAGGTTGAGGCTCATGCAGCTACAGCTCGGTCATGACGAGAATGAGACGCTCTATTTAGAAAGACCTGCCAGAACAGAAGGAATGAGCTAAGGTATTTATTTACTTGTTTATAAGCAAAGAAAATATTTTTGTTAGGTACTTTCTTAACTTAAATTTTCGAGGTAAAAAAATACATGCCTTTTTCAGGTATAGAGTGATACTTCGTTTTATTTTAGATACCGGTTTTATTTATGTATTTACACTTCGGGAAAGCATACGAATGCATAATTTTGTCATCGTAGACCGCATTATTGCGACAACAGGCGAGGTGGTAGTCAAACGCAAGCCTATTAGTACATAAATAATTTCTTGTAGTACAATGATGATAGGTAAGTAGAAGTTAGTAGGCATAATAATGTGCTAAAATAAGGTCTCGCTTAACCATTCATTTTATTTTGGTCGAAGGAGTGACTGAGTCTCACTTGTGTTTATTGATATTTCAATTCTATCTCGAGGTTCTTTTTCCACCAAACACAGAGTAGGTACTAAAATATATTTTGTCCTTACTTTTACAGTTTAAATGGGGGTGAACTTTAATCAGTCAGTACAGTCAAGGTACAGCCTGCACCCTCCCGGAACACCTACACCTACCTAGGAGCACTACAAACTACAGGTTTGTGGCAGTGCATTTTTATGGGTTCATTATACCAACCTGAGGGTTTATTAATCAAAACTGATTTTCAAAATGTTCATCTATCAACAGAATGAGTAAGACAAAGGATAGAGCATACCCCACCTCATCATCATTTCAGCTATAGGATGTCCACTGCTGAACATAGGCCTCCCTCATCGATCTACAAAAGGGCCGGTGCAGGCCGCTTCTGGCCTGCATCCAGCGTTTCCCTGCGGTCTCTTTTAGGTTGTCTGTCCATCTTGTGGGTAGACATCCTCCGCTGCGCTTACCGGTCCGTGGTCTCCATTCCAGTACCTTTCTTCCCCTCCGCCATCTATTTTGTGTGAACATACATACCCCACCTGCGCGGACACAATCTTAGTTATGCCACTTTACGGTTGATGTTCCGAAAACCCATACGAAGCGCTTTGATTCCACTTTTACTGTGTGAACTGCTAGACCGGAATGCGCTGCCTGAATAGGTGTTCCACGATAGTTACAATCTGGGTGTCTTCAAATCACGAGTGAATCGGTTTCTTCTAGGCAAGCGTGCTCCATGGTAGACCGCATCATCGCTTAACATCAGACTAGTTGGCAGTCAAACGCAAGCATTATTAAATAAATAAATAAAAGCTACAGACTAAACATGGGAGAATATAACTTGACAACAATTAATTTTATATATCATTTCATCTGCCTGATGTGCATAAGAAGAATCACAGTTGATGGTCCTTTGCATCGAAGAAATGCGAAGAGTACTTTAGGCACTTGGCTACCGATTTTTCTTTGAACTTGAGGGTGGTAGCTACACCTAGTACTACAAATTACCCTTTCACGATGCTCGAAACTTTTAAGTATGATTAGTTTCTTTTAGGATTATTGCTAAAAAACATGAAAATTGTCTAATTTTACCTATACGAGTTTAATTATTGTATTTGTGTACATAGGTTGTGTAGAAAAAATAAGGACAAGGAAGCTGTTGTCTTTATATAGCCATTGGTACTTGTTTGTTTGTGTAATATCCATTGTGATGATATTGAATTAAAAGTTTGTTTGTGCGTTGAATCAATTAAGCTTTATTTTATAAGACCACCATCTTGTATGTTCTTCTTACCACAGACTAACTATATTCTACCCATAAACAGTACTCATGAAACTTTCTATTTTTTGTTTTAGTTCCAACCACAAAGCATCCGAGGAATTGCTTTACGATGCCCAAGGTAACTTACGCAGGCAATTTCCTGAAGAAGTGCTGCAGTTCCACAAGGATTTTAAGCCTGTTCTGGAGGAAACGCTTAACGTCCAGTTTAATAAGCGGCAATGGTGCAGCACAGAAGCCGCCGTCTCATGTGGGATGCTACATGCGTAAGCACGTTTGCATCCTATCGCCCCACTACCTAACAGTTCGCTGGCACGAGATCGGAGACAGCGGCCAGAGGCAAATACCTCAAATACACCTGCCTGCGGTCAGTGTACAACTTCATACCGTATGCCACTGAGACGGCGTGGTGTGCGGAAACACAGAAGTTTGTACTGGACCTAGAACGCCGCATGAGAGAAAAAGGGCCCGATCCCCAATCGGGTTGATGTCTGGTCCAGCGGATTTCCCTAGTGATTCAACGGGGGAATGCGGCCAGTGTAATGGAGAGTCAGGGCCCGGTGGACTTTTTAAAATGTAGTTGACTTTACTGTGTAATAAAAGTAGATATATTATATAGATGTAATACTACGTGACTTGATATTAATATGTATAATTAAATTGTAAATTATTTTTATGATTATTTGACATTTTGAGTTTAAGGCAATTTTTTTTTAATTTTTCATTCTTTTTTCTAATATTTATATTTGGTTAAAATAATTTACTATTGCACTATTGTACTCAATTGACTGATATTGTATTTCCTTGACATAATACAAAAACAGTTACATTTGAACTTTTACATATTATTATTATTATTTAAAATCATTGACTTGTTGTTATTGTAAGTACCTACCAATTTATAATTTTATTTAATTCTTAAATTTCATGACTCGTCACTCGCTTTGGCAGCTATCAATGTGATAAGTATTCGTCTAAGAATAAATTAATTAGAACATGCTGAGAAGGCACGTTTATATTTTCATAGAATAGTTCTACGGTTGACCACCAACTTGCATACTGGCAAAGATTATATACTAGAGCTGAGTAGATACTGGTAAGCGACGGTGTGGCTGAGGATGGAACACGTTGAACTAGAAGAAATATATTCACTCTAGCCTTGAAGATGCCTAGATTGTAGTTCGCAGGAAACAAGGAGGATGGCAGGGAGTTCCATTATTAGGCAGTACGTATCATAAATGACCCAAATTGAGTACGAATCTTTGGAACTTCCACGAGGAAGGGGTGAAAATAGTTAATAAGTATGTTTTGTTGAAATGGAATGACGACAGGAATAAAGGGAATAAAGTGACTTCAATTTGGAACATCAAATTCGTGTGGAAACTCGTGGAAAACTTCTAAGTACAAAAATGCCCATATGGCATTGTAAAGAGGTTTGCTGAGAGGAATGCTCCTCTGGAATAAAGCCTGTCTTCGTCTTAGGCAGCTTGAACCCATTGGTTCACTCAGGACTATATATAACTCTAGAGTTCCACGTTACGCTCAGAGTTCAATATGCCGCCCGCGACGTAAAACACTGCTTTATTCCCTTAGTGCATAATCTACTATTATTAACGATTTCTTAGATTTTAGTTACTATTACACATTGAAATCAAACACATTTAATGGATTTTATTTTACCTTTTATTGAACAATTACTACCTTAGTATTTTATTTTATATCTATATATATATATATATATATATAAGGCGGTGGGTGTATGTATGCATGTGACCTATGGAATCCGACACAGCTGGACAGATTTTGACGTGACTTTCACTTGCAGATAGCTGATGTTATAAAGAGTAATCTCCGTGGGTGAAACCGTGGGGCGCAACTATTAGTATAAATATAAAAATAAATGCGAAATATTACTAATTCTTAACCGACTCATCACAAAATCTAAAAAACTACTTGAAGAATGAAGCTGGAATTTAGAAAAATAATTCAAACAATAAATAAAAAAGGATTTTACTTAAAAGGCATGATTAAGGAGGTTGCGAGTTAATGTGAAAGTCTACACGTACAAAGTCACAGACAACAGCTAGTTATTAATATAATTAGGGTAATGAAACGAACTGTAAATTTATTGTTAGCAGTGTTCTCATGGAAGTGATGTAACATCTTATATGAGAATAAATGTCTATAAACCTATAATGTGAGCACTAAATTAAATTGATAGCGCTATCTGCCCACAAGCGCTGCGAGTGTTGGTTACCACGTCCGAGTTCCAGCTGGCGTCTACCTCGCTCACACACTGTGGTACCCTCGGTCTGCCTGCGCTCACGCATCTCCTGCTCCGCCGCCAATGGGGTGTGTGCTCGGTGTGCCATATTATGTAGCTACACAGCATGCACTACCGGTGCAGCCACTACCGGTGAATAACTTTCTGTCTACCAATAAGCACCTGCAAAGAAAACCTATATAAATGGCTGTTTTGCTAGAAAATTATATTATCCTGAAGCAAGCTTTTAAAACACAATATCATTACCATACAGCAAAATACCAAAAAATACCTCAGTGCCTTAAGACGAAAGTCTTCAACCAGTGTGTGTTACTAGTGATGACATACGGCAGTGAAACGTGGTCTCTCACTATGGGCCTTATAAGCAAGCTCAAAGTCGCACAACGAGCTATGGAGAGGGCTATGCTCGGGGTTTCTCTACGAGATCGAATCAGAAATGAGGAGATCCGTAGACGAACGAAAGTCACCGACATGGCCCACCGGATCAGCAAGTTGAAGTGGCAGTGGGCTGCACATATCACCCAGAACATATGACCGATGGGGCCGAAAGGTTATGGAATGGAGACCATGGACCGGTAAGCGCAGCGTAGGACGTCCACCCACAAGATGGACAGATGACCTAAATGAGACCACAGGCAAACACTGGATGCAGGCCCCTTCCAACTGGCCCTTATGGAGATCGATGGGGGAGGCCTATGTCCAGCAGTGGACGTCCTATGGCTGAAATGATGAACATTATACCATGCTCGTTGTCAAGTACCAATCTTGATAATAAATTTCATGGGAGTCGGGTTCTGGGTATATTTGTTAATTATAATTGGCTTTTAAGGCCATTTTGCCAGGTTGCTTTACAGACACACAACACACAATGTTTCAGACTGTCTCCTACAATGGTCCTGGTAAGACACTGCGGCATAGAAAAACGCTAAAGTAATCAATAACAAAAAAAATATATATATAATTTTGCTTTTGCCTACCGATGGGACTGTATGCATGGGCATAGGCACATTGGGGTAGGGTGGGGCGCTTGCCCCATCCTGGATGCCTGGCCTTGGCATGACATCTGGGTGACCATTTTTTTTTTATCTACAGCTTTCCTTTTCTTCCGGTCATATTATTTGTATTCATAGAGCCTAAAGCATAAATGTATTGAGTCGATGATTACTATGATTACACCAAACTTATTTATGGTCAACAATGACAGAAAGCCGGCTTGTGATGATGAGTGTGCATAGAAAAGGGACTGGAAGCTAAAAATTAATTCAAAACTGAAATTCTGTCAAGATTTATCTGTGGGCTAACTTTAAAAGAAAGTTTCAATGTTAGAATAGTTGTGCATAATTATGATTGTTAGGATAGTTGTTTATATGAATGATAGGAGTCCGTGTTGATCAGCACTACCGGACGGACCGGCACCAATGGACTGTCTGGCACCACATGACAGTCCAGATCCATCAGGCAGTCTGGCACCACCGGACAGACGGGCACCAACCAGGCAGATCGGCACCACAGGACAGTCCGGGACCACCAATATTACATTTTGAATGCTTTACTTTAATCATCTTGTAGGTATAATAATCGTCATAACCTTACCTTAGTTTCAACATCCAAAGCATCAGATCTACTTAAGTGTGGCTTTTGAGAAGTTAAACTCTGTTATAAGTTGACGAGGGCGACCGTACCGCTAGTTGGCAGTCTGTAAGTACCGTTTTAGAAACTGCCGGACACACATATCAAAAGTTCCACACTTTCCATACTTTTTGTTCTTGCACTTGTCTTTTTCTTCCTTGCTTGGGTCCGAGCCACCACTATATCCAATTCATGGACCCTTTCCAATAGATATATGTACGCATACATCATTTTATGACTAAATTGACTATCAAAATGATAAAAACACGACCAACGATCACGAAACGTTCGCGAAAAAGTTGATATTTTCTAACTTTAGCACAAACGTTCGTTTGACAGCGTCTGCGATCCAACTGTGATCGGGTTGCGTTTCGTCTTCGGTTAAAATCATTAGCGCGATACGAAATCGACCAAAAGTTCGTGGATCGTTTGCGTTTCGTGATCGATTCGTCTGTGATTTTTTAGCGCGATTGCCCTGCTGACTTGCCTCATGTGACGAACATAGTGTGTGTGTGTGTGTGTGTGTGTGTGTTATAGGTATTGGTTAATAAACAATCTGAAATCTGAAATCCATCCAAACTTTTGCAGGAGAAAGGAAATGCCACAACAATCGAATCGTCATCAAAATTCTGTGTTATGGAAAAGCAGGTGCAGTGCAATTAGGTTGATTCATTTCCTAACAACTAACCGCAGATTCACCCTCTTATCAAACCACAGAATAATAATACCTACTACTAAACCAGACTTACAGAATATATAACAGTACAAATTAGCGTCTGCACGTCACGTCGCTGGCGTCGCGTCGCGTCACATGGCACTCATTCCTCACGAAAAACTCTGCCATTATAAACCTTAATTCAACTGCATAAAAGCCGTGACATCACCCGTGCCGTGATCTGGTTTGAGAAAACGAAAACCTGTCGCACGGGTATTCCGCATACGTCAAAAGCTCAGCTTCGAAGCAAAATGAGTCATATCGCGTAGACTTAGCGTTGGATTTTGATTGTTTTTGTTTTAGTTTTTGTTGAGTACAATTGTAACCGTAGCGTAAAGGATTAAGGCAGGTTTTAGATTGTATTATCGAGGGTCGTTTGAAATGCGGAGACATGCAGCGGGATATCGACCGTTGTCTGTTGTCGTCTCACTCGTGACCGGGCGCGCGCGGCCGGTCGACGCGCGGTCCACCCGCCGCTCGCTAAAACTAAAAATGCCCATGTGGTCTCGGCCGCGATGTTTTGCCGTGCTATAAGTAAACTTCATAAGACTGTGTGGATAGTGATATTCTATTTCGTTTTATACTCTTTGTTTTCTTTTGCGGTAATTCCAGACCCACCGGTGACGTTTGTGAGTGACGAATATCGGATCGGAAGGAAGTACGTATTGATGTTCTTGGTGGCGCCACCGCGGCCGGTGTTCACTGACATCGACGGTGCGGAAGTGCTCGCGACCCGACGCTGCGGGAGATGCTTCATCACCAATAACAAAGGCTTTCTTGCGATGACTGAATACGACGCTGTCCTAGTCTTCGGGAAGAGGAATCTTCTCTCCGAAGCTGAAGCTGCCATGGAACCCGGCAAGAGATATCTTATAGAAACGACAAATAAATGCATCAAAGATAAGTTCAAAGGATGTATAAGAGAGCCCAGAATAACGTCGTTTGGAACACAAGAAAGCTACACGCTGTGTAGCCTTTGCGAACATTTGATACGGGAAAAGTACAAGCCAAAGCACTAATAAAATATGATAAATATTATATCCATGAATCACAACCTTCGAAAGGTTGAAACCCTTGAGTGCCAGATGTGGAATAACTGGTCCATGGCTCGCCAAAAGTTAATTTTTATACACTTTATTGGATCAGCTCCGCATAGTGACGCTCACATTTTTGTATCAAAGTTAGGTAGGTATTTGCATTTAATGCAAATACGACTAAAACAAGCGTATAGCATTAGCATTAGATAGATATCAAAGTAAAATAGCTACTCCATAGAATAGATCAAATTTTAATGTTGATGTTGATAATCAGCTAATAGATTTTGTCACTACCACGATTGTCTATTCATGTCTAATTAGATATAATAATATCTAAATCAATGAAACTCATAAGAAAATGTGGACAATTTTAAAACTATATTTTACTAGGTAGGTAGATGGAAATTGGGTCTTTTTATCTTATTTGACATTGGTGTCAATTCTGTTGTACCATTAACTAAACTAAACTAAATTTTACAGCTTATAAAATAGTTGCCATTCTTCTCTCACATATAGTAAAATTAAAAAAGGGCAGCAAATTTTAGCCATGTCATAGGTATTGGTTTAGTTTAGTGAGTGGTATGACAGAATCGACGCCATTATTTGTGTTTGTATTACTCACGGCTGTCAGTTATTTTAGTTGTTATCGTGTAATGAAACTGCACCGTTTGTTTTATCTGCTGTAGGATAACTTAGTGATTGCTCTGTAATATTTAATTTTAAATTGTTATCGTTACTTTTTGCGATAAACATGTACCTACTTAAAAAAATTATAATGAGTCACACAAACACCCGCCCGCCATTCTCACTGGCGTTGTATCACTTGAAAGCGCTCCAACTACTCAACTGTACAATCTGGTTGTTATTCCTGTATCTTTTTTTAGAATTAGAATTGATCGAATATGTTATGTATGTATGTTTTGCTTCTAAGCTGGGGAAAAGTTAGCGTCATCAAGTCGCTCTACGTCTTCAACTCTGTTTTTTGCACCACAACACCGCACCGCTGCTTTGTCACTGAAGTGTTTCGGATAGCGAGGAACTGACCTAGTTTCTTTCCTTCGTTTATAAGACAAGTGGAACACCTACAATCATTATAAATATTTGCATTTAAATGTTACTATTGTTTAGAGACTTATAGTTTGCTAGATATAGTAAGTACCAACTCGGTTATAAAATAACTTTACAAAAGTCGCGTTGAGATCATACATATTTAGAAATCTATAGTTGAAACAATAATATATTATGTCATGCTCGTGTATATTTTGTTTATTTAATTTTTGTCGGTATTTTCCTCATAATTTCGTTGTAAATTCTGTGCATTTTTTATTTGTATATATTACCTACATTGGTATGAGATTATTGATTCGTGTTTTGGAATATTAGTGCTAGATCCAATGACGATATTATTGTTGGCTAGATTCAATCAAATAGTGTATGTATGTGGTGTACCTAGGTACATTGATAATTACTGTTGATTTATTTATGGTACTTTTTACGTTTTTAAAGACATTAGGAATGTAATTGTATTCTCAATAGAATATCTTGTTATTAAGAATGAGTGCCTATTAATGATTAAATTACGCTTATAGTGTATGTGTAACATTTAACTTTAGACAATAAATCACAAAATTATTATAAAAAGTAAAAGTTTGCCTTGAAAATATTAATTTTATATTTACTGTGACAGTTCATGAAAAGTAAATGTATGCCAAGTTTTGCTACATAATTGTTATGCATGTTTCTAAAATAAATAAACAGAATGGATAATATGTTATAATAATAATATAAACATTAAATTTATCTATAATTGTTTCAAATTCATTATTATTATTAGTCTTAGCTGAAGTATTGTGAGATAAACAATTTAATTTTTCAGAACCGAAAAGAACATACATAAACATTATTTACTAAATATTTTTGTATGTATAGATTCATGAATACCTATATAATATATACATATATATATATATTACAACATGCCAGATATTATTATGATAATTATGAATGTATGTGTTACTTATAAGTAATTTATAGAGTAATACGTTAAATATAATGTGAATACAAGTGCTATTTTGACAACTGCAGTTTTTCTTCAAACTAAGTGACCTACACGAAATACTGATCAAGTGCCTTTATTAACTTAATAAAATACAAGCTAACACTAACACTACAAATACAGTTAGACTGCCCATACACCGTTGAAGATCTAAAGACAATACAAATGCTCGCACCCACTACCAGTTGGCAGTTAGCTAAATACTTACATAATAATTCCACATTATAATGTATTTTCTTAAACATAGTATTTAATGTATTCTTAATTTGAAGAACAAAAAAAAAAAATTGGTCATCGAAAATTGGCTTTAGAATGTGGGTTAGAATTTATGAATCCTTTAAAATCTTGTAGGTGTACAAAGAGAATACAATATTTTAATGTACAAAGGGGTTTGTATTACGTATTCCACTAATTATAAATTTAAAACCCAATTTCACAAAATTAATTAAATATGCAATATCGGTTCCTTGGATGACTTATTATTTTAACCAAAGTAAAAAAAAACAGCTTATTTGATTTCAAAGGCAAAATACTGAATCAATTTTAATAAAATTTCACCTGTATCATAGAAAATAATAATTAACCCTCGACAAAATGTATAGAAAAGCGATTGTACGGTTGGTCTTATAGTTAAAAGTTGTTCGTAATAATGATGAGTAGATATATCGGACAACTTTTACTTAATAATTTAGGTACCTACACCCTTTCAGCGTAACCATGCAGAACGTTATCAAGAAAAATATTGTTGTTTTTTAAATCTCGATAAAAGAGCTCAAAATCTTCAAACGGCTGAACAGATCAAGTCACCCAAAGAGAATATAATTACTACGTTAAGTCACCTTTCAAACAAAAACCGGACAAGTACGAGTAGGACTCGCGCTCTGAGGGTTCCGTTAGATGGAACCATCAGACAGAAAGTCCAAACAAAAAAAAAAACAACAAAAAAGTTGAAATATTGAAAGACAAACTTAACTTTGTAGTGGACAATAATGTTCTTTCATACATTCCAACTGCAAAATGTAAGTTTGTAATAGCAAAACATTTTTTAAAATCTATAACTTTTGGATTTAGTCCTTTATATGTGCTGTGAATTGTGATACCTTGTCTTTTGCAAAATTTCATGATTCTAGGTCAACGGGAAATACCCTATAGTTTTTGATTTCTTTGTGAGATCGTAAAATATGCGACATAAACGTTCATATCTTCAGATCGCGTAAACTTACAAGTTTGATTTTTTCACAGCTGAAAGAAACCGTAGATTTAAGTATTTGATATAAATTTCAACTTGATATCTTGACGCGTTTTTGAGAAAAAGGGTCTTGACAGACGAACAGACGGACAGCAAAGTGATCCTATAAGGGTTCCGTTTTTTCCTTTTGAGGTATAGAACCTTAAAAAAAACTAAATCAAAATCGGTTTAGCTGTTTGGCAGCTACAATGCGACGGACACACGTTGGTAACACCCCTCACATCATCTTTCTCCGTCAGAGGCAAAATATGACATTTAATCAGTAATATGAAACTCATGACGCTAGCAGACCACGGAAGTGCACCAATCAAAAGCAGCCCTTATTTGAATAGCACTCATTTCTGTGCAAAGCTATTGATTTATGACGTCATCAGCACGCGCCGTTAGCGCCGAGTGCGCCAGCTCTCGGACTATAAATAACCGAGGTGAACTATTTCGGTCAAATCGTAGGTGGTGTTTTTTTTAATATTGAGTACTTACTTATTTACTTACTATTGTAACCCGTACGAAGCGCTTTGATTCCACATTTATTGTGCGAACTGCTAGTCTGTCGAATGCGCTGCCTGAATGTTCCCCGATGGTTACAATCTGGGTATCGTCAAATCACGAGTGATTCGGTTTCTTCTAAGCAAGCGTGCTCCACCGTAGACCACATCATCGCGGTCAAACGCAAGTATTATTTATATAAAAAAAAAACGTTAGGTGTCCGTACGTATAACAATATTGTAGCTGGTAAGTAGAAAGTATATTATCTACTAGCGACCCAGTCGCCCGGCTTCGCACGGGTGTAATTTACGCGCGAAGCCGGGGCGGGTCGCTTGTTATATATATAAACCTTCCGTGAAAATGTATCTAACTGATAGTGAAAACCGCATCAAAATCCATTGCGTGGTTTAGGAGGAGTTAGCGGCCATACAGACAGACAGACGCGGAAAGTGACTTCAATTTATACTATGTAGTGTAGTGGCGTAAAGTGGCAGAACGGGCAAAATACTACGGGCCCCAGCCGAGGGGGCCCCCGGCCCGACAAGGCCACGAGCACAAGAGGATCAAGAAGGAGAAGAGGAGGAAATTACCACAACAACGACAAAAAAAACGACTTCAAAAAACCACAAAACAAACATTCTAATATGCCACTATAAAGAACAAAATAATATTTTACACGGATTTTTTTGTCGGTAGGAACCGGAAAAATATAAAAACAAATTTTGTATTTTTTAAATATAAGTTTTTTATTTACACAAGGAAATTATACATATTATACCTATACAACTTATCGATAAAACTACTATGTATAAGTTTGATAATAAAATATAGTGGCATCGGGTTTTGTGGTTTTTTATAGTCGGTTTATTTTAAAGATAATTTATATTAATTAAAAAAAAACTTTTTTATTTGGATTCAATTACTATAACCAATCAATTACCACAAAATAAATTTTGGTCGAAGTTCAATTAGTTACTTTATCCACTAAAATACAATTCACAAATTTTTATATATTAAAAAGGAACTAACTACGTTTGTAGGGTTGTAGGTAGGTTATAATAGGTAGTAGAAATAATTAATTATATTTTTATACATTTCACGGCTGTATAAGGTAGGTACGACAACAAACAATAGGCAGGATAAACCTTAGTTAGTTACACCATATTTTATTTATGTAGGTACTAGTTACCTACCTGCGATAATCTATAACAGCCCGGAGAGTACGAGTAGCTGCAGGTTCCTACTATATAGCGCTGGGTAGGTAACAATATATTTACTCAAGGATGATTAATTATGCACAGGAAAATCTCGAATGTTTCGTTTATAAGTTAGCAAAAAAAAAACAATAAAAAAAAACTGCGCTATATGGTAGGAACACTAGGAACCTACAGTTACGCGTACTCTCCGGTACTTTAGTATCGTAGGTAGGTACATAAATAAAATATGCTGTAACTACTAAGGTTTATCCTGCCCATTGTTTTTCGTGGTACCTACATTTTTGAAACTTTTAAGACTGTTAGTTTATTGGTGTCACTGAAAGTTTCTTAGTGTGTGTGAAAATGAAATGAGTAAAGAGAACAAATGAGTAAGCGTAACGTACTTACAGTTTTAGTATTACGTGGTTTAGAGGTACCTACCTATAGTGGAAAAAGTCGGTAAAAGCAAAGACGTTTGAACACGCACGTTAATGGAACACACAGTACCCGGCGCTCTATGAACTACCGTCACTCCGACACCAGCCGATTATTTCCCTTTTTAGCTCGATGTGGATACAGTACCTCCCTTGTTTGTCTGATCTGTGGTAGGCACACAGGTACCAGTTAAATTCTCAAGCAACCTACAGTGTTGCGAACAGTACCTCATCCTCCATTACCCAACGCATCCTCGTTGCAAGCAGGATGCGTGCGCCGGCGCAGCGCGCATCGGTTACAGTATTGAGCAAGACGTGCGCGCAGCCTGTCCACCATGCAGCTCTGGAGAAGGTACGGCCAAAGTATTACCACGACTTGCACCTGCACCAGCCTTCCTCCAGACTCCATCAAGCTCAGCCTCCGCAGTGTGCCGTGGCTCAGGGACAGAGGAGTTCCAGTGTCCATCCTAGTTGCATAACTCATTCGAGTGTTGCTTTTCCATGCCTCTGCGTTCTTAGTGATGCGCTGCAGGAGCCCCGCTTGTAGTAAGATGATATACCTATGACAGGAGAGGGCTCCACCGTCATCCTGTCATACCTATATCATCTTGGACAACTTTGCTTGGAAGAAAAAATGCAGAATACTCAGTGGTCGAATTGGACTTAGTCAGGAACTGGAACGCATTTCCCTTCAAACCTTGTGAACTTTTAACCGACTGTCCAAGAAGGAGGGTACTGTTTTGGGTTGTAAGTATGTAAGCATGTAAGTTGTTTCTGGGTTCCTGTGGTACCTCCTGTAGCCTAAACGGCTTGACCGATTTTGACGAGTGAGGTGTCGTTGGATTACTTTACGAAACGGAACGGTGATTTCACGAACCGGAACGGCGTTCCGGTCCATTTCGAGCATCGAGAATACTTACAATAACATTAAGGCTTCCGCAGACCAAAAGCACCTAAAGCAGCACAGCTTGAACGTTGGCCCGAGCGTTTTGTACTACAAGGAATGTATGACACTAGTACACATACGCCAGCAGCACGTGAGCAGCGCAGCCGCGGAGCAGCTCGTGCGAGGCGTACTGTAGTGGTTCACACAGTTCCTTGTAGTACAGCAAGCACTGAATCACGGTCTATCTGAGCTGCTGCTTCCATATGCTGTACAGAAGACACGAAGGTCAGCGAGCAATTGTTTTATTCGTTATGTGACTGTAATCATTAAACTGTACCGTCTGGAGACAAACAAAAGCTACCGACATAACCCACTGGATTAGCAAGTTGAAGTGGCAGTGGGCAGGGAACGAAGCACGCAGAAAATATAGCTAATGGGACCGTAAGATTCTCGAATGGAGACCGCGGACCGGTAAGCGCAGCGTAGGACATCCATGCTATCTATCTATCTATCTTGTGGGTACAAGATAGATAGACGACCTAAAAGAGAGAGGCAAACGCTAGATGCAGGCCGCTTCTAACCGGCCCTTTTGGAGATGGTGGGAGGCCTATGTCCTGCAGTGGACGTCCTACGGCTGAAATGATGATAATAATGAATCACTTATCATATAGTAAACATACTCGTACACAAAGCTCGTTAACACTCGACGTATCAATCCAACAAGCACTTCAAGCATGTCCACTGATTATCATAGGTTCTAATCTAACTGCCGTTCACTGCGTTATCTTTTTAAAAATAGCAAAACTGATGTTTATTTAATATTATTTTTAACCGACGAAAGAAGAAGATTGTCAATTCGACTGTATGTTTCTTTGTATGGTTGTTACGCAATTACTCCGCTAATAAATTATTATTAGCTATTGATTTTGATGATAATTTTTTTGTTTGGTAGATCTTATCTCAGAGGTGGTCCCATATACATTTTATCAAAATATATTCAGCGCTTTTTGAAAAAGTCAACAAAAACAAATAATACATTCATACATAAATAGCGTTTTGGTTTGTGGTTCGAAAGTTTTGATGAGGACTTTCAATCTCTGTTTTAACTGTATAGGTATAGACATGAAATCGGTTATAGTTCTTTCCAAAAAAAAACTTTTCGTGCCTCAGAAAAAAAAAAACGTTAAAATTTGTGATAAGTGACCGCAAGACGCAGTGCTGCACATGTAAATCCTATGTAATCTCTCGGCCAAGGAAGGAAAATAAGTACCATTAGATGCACAAATTATCTACAGACCACATGGGCCGTTGTCGCTTGCTATTTATCGCACTCGTAAGCATTACACCGTTACCTATTAGTGACTAAGTACGATACGTCACGCTAGATTTCTAGATAAAAATAATTGTAGTTATTACTGCATTAGTTACGTATTTCTTTCTCCGTTTCTCTTTAGGTCGCATAGCTTCTTCTTGTACCATCAACCTTATCAATAATAAAAGATCACGTGTGTCATCCAGGAGTTACTTGACCATCTTACTCCTGCTCCAAACGTGTTCGTCCTTCGGAGACCTGTTCTCGAAGGCCACCCGCTCGAAGGCGGACGAGAGAGACCTCCGCAGCAGCGTGTTCGACTTCATCATCGTCGGGGGCGGCACCGCGGGCTGCGTGCTGGCCAACCGGCTCTCTGCTGTCTCCGACTGGAAGGTACGCATCTCTTTTACCCTGGCCTTGTTTGTCGTTCCTACTGAGAATGGGGGCGGATCGCAATGTAGATAGATGGTCTGAACAACTATTTTCTCACATTAAAATATTTTAAATTATTATTATGGAAACTGAGGTGGTTTTCACACATTTTGTTTATATTATACGGGAATTATTCACGTATGATAACCGACCGGCAGCCGGAACCGGCTTAATCTAACGCATCATAAAAATAAAAATATCATAAGTATTGATATATTATTTTATGTATATTGATGTTCCAAATGGTTTTCCACGGTGTACCTACAGCCTGAATTCCTCCACATCACCCCATAGTCACTGTCTGTCTGTCTGTCTGATGTACGGATGCGTGATATGTCGACTGGGAAGTCTAATTACCTGAGTAAAAAACTGCAAATTCTGCTATGGAGAAGTTTCCGTAACATGTGGTATTGTTCTATATTTAAATAACATACGAATCTTGCAAAGCATGTATATTTTTTTGTTTTTATCTTCTTTAATATCGAAGTCATATCAAAGGTATCTATTTTTACTAAATATTATAATGCGCGATAAGTCCGTTAAATATTTAAAACATGATGAAGTCATTTTAGTTTTAGTTCGCGATTCCAAGGTTGATCTCACAGTAAAAGTTGTTCATAATGATGAGTACAATTACCTTCTTTTGGCTTCGAGAGTGTTCTCCTTACACCCTGTACACTTACATAATATAAATAGTATGTAGCATGTTATTATTAGTTATTATTTTCGTGGTGGTATAAATGACTGTAATATGTAGGCGAGTCCGAGGTGGGTCGATAATTTCATACGGTCATACAATGAGTCCCTTTACATTCACTCCCACGTAGGGTTGCCAGGTCTGCTGGACGACATTCCGGGACAAAAACCTATTAGGTACAGGGGGCGTACGGCTAGCTGTAGCAATCCAGTTTAGGTGATGAAAAAATTTTGCTCGACCGCAAACCGTACCTCGACGCGTTAAGGTTCACGTTCGCGTGATTTTCCGAACTGCGCTGTTCGCGTAAGCAGTTGGCAGTAAGGCCACAGCTCTCATATTTATGTAAGAAGCTTTTTTGTTTACTGTTTTAAGAGGAACATCTGCAAGGTCTCAGAATAAATAATAATACCTACTTGCCTTGACATTGACACGGTGTAGGCAGACCAGCGCCAGCGGGCCACTGAGACTAAACGCGCGTAATTTTGCCTTTTCCCAGCGCAATATTTTTGATGCGATTTTTTAATTCCCGGAACTAGTTTGGCTATTCGGTACCGGGGTCATAGGCTGGTATTCCGGGACGATCCTGGAGGGCCCCGGACTGATGGCAAACCCCCTCATTCTGAAAGAGGACACTGTATATGTTTAGCACGCCTACATTAGAGCAACTGCAAGCAACCCCTTGTGTGAATACTCACACATGCGTGAAAACATTACAGAATATATAGGTATTAGTATTTCGTCTGGAGGTCAGCAAGGTACCAAGGTACTAACTACTTGAAAGTACCCGTACAATATTTATGCGCAATTTATTTCCTCTGAAATTCTACATTGCAATGTTCGTCGATTGAAGCGTCGATTTTCTATTTTAAACGCACCTGTTTATTGTAACTGTTGCGGATGTAACGCTTCCTTACAGACCAATGATAGTACTCGTAGGTATGTCGGCATTGCTACAGACTGATAACGTGTTCATGCGAAGCACCAAGCGATGATGTGGTCTACGATGGAGTACGCTTGCCTATAGAAGGCGTTGGGCGAGATAGCGCTCAAACGCATGCCTCGTCCGTTGTAAAAAAACGGACAAGTACGAGCACGAGTCCAAAAAAAACTAGCTGAAGTTGAAATATTTAAAGACAAACTTAACTTTGTAGTTGACAATAAGGTTCAATCATACATAAAAACTACAAAAAGTAAGTTTGTAATTGTAAAACAATATTTTTTATATGATATAACTTCAAATTAACAGCTTTCAGATTTATTCCTTCTACGTGCTGTAAGACCTTGCCTCTTGCCAAAATTAATGATTCTAGGTCAACGGGAAGTACCCTATAGGTTTTGATTCTCCTGTGAAATCGCAAAATATACGACATAAACGTTCATATCTTTTGATTGCGTTCACTTACAACTTTTATTTTTTAACAGCCGAAAGAAACCGTAGACCCAAGTATTTAGTATAAATTTCAACTTGATACCTTTATGTACGCGTTCTTGAGAAAAAGGGTCTAGACAGACGGATAACGAAGTGATCCTATAAGGGTTCCGTTTTTTCCTTTTGAGGTACGGAACCCTAAAAAGAGTGTAGTTTCACTCGTGGTCACGTTCATTCTATTCTATACTGTATATAGATTATTATTACACTAGCAGCGCCCCGCGGTTTGCACTGACATCATATATACTGGAACCATGAATTTCCTGCCTATTCCAGGTATACCTAAGCCACTTCCATAACTAATTTCGAATCGATTGAAGGGTAAGTAGGTAGTCGAGCGATCAAATGCATTCGAAGAATTTTTACAGTCTGTTTACTATGACGCAATTTGTATTTATTTTATTACCCTGACGTGCTCCTGGTGAGACGATGGAGATCGAACTGAATTATACGATGTGCTAGTTCGTGCAGCGAACTCGTGGGGCCTGTAGAGCAGACCGAGCAGATTCGGTGGACAGGAACAGTCTGGAACAGCCACAGAGACGCCAATCAGAGATGTTTTTACTTCCGTATCTCAACCCTATACCTCAGGTCCTGGTACTAGAAGCAGGCGACGTGGAGAACATCGACTATGACATTCCAGGAGTGCCATCGAAGGAGTACCGGCCCATCCTGTGGAACTACCGCACCGAGAGGAACGGGTACTCCTGCCTGTCGCGACCGAGTGGCAGCTGCGAGGTGCGCACGGCCAAGGTAAACAGTTTGTAGACCAAACATAACAGCAGTATCATTTGCCCTACGTCGCCCCACTAGGCAGGGTCAGCACAGCATGGTCACCGGGTTGTAAAAGTTGTGGCGCTGTAAATGATTAATATTTTGACAGCAATGTGTAGCTGTAGCCAGAAATGCCCTCTTGCCCATTGCTCAGCATCACCTGCTCAATTTATTGCCCAACAGTTGACTTGCAATATGTGGCGCAATAATTGCTGGTAATTAATTGGTATTAATGTTGCCCAGAATTTTGTGTTTACGAGTAGTAGAGAGTAAGCTGCCTATCTGATTTTGGGTGGTACAGCAGCTTACATATTCCAAATTCCACGTAGGTATATGAGAGAGAAAGAAACATAATCTCTCCATTACTTGCGTATTGTTACCCAGCGGGCGATATCAGCGTCAAAATAGTTGCAATGTTATGTTATACACATGTGATATACCTAATACACGTGATATTTTCACCATTTTGGCCGCAACATTGCTGTAACATTGCCGGCCATTCTTGCTGGCCATACATTGCCGTGAATATATCCAGGATTTTATCGTTTACGCACCCTTTAACCTTCCGCCCACACTTCCACTCAAACCTCTTCGAGAAAGCGAGATGTATAGAAAGAAGTAAGTAGTGTGAATAATTTCACACTCACACACACGGATTTACCTACCGGATAAATGTGACTACAGATAATTACATTTAAAATAAACTGTAGGCTTAGTCCCAGATTTGATAGTTTTCGAAAACTTCTTTCGTTTACGTATTGTACTGTACAATCTGAGCATAATTTAAATACTTCTCACACAATATGCGTGTAGAAGTTAGCAGTTGCAAAGTAGAACTTTTAATAGACACTTGTCAGACTCACCTCAGAAAATTGACCCTTGTTTAATTTAATTTAAGAAGTCCTTGATGATCTGATGCCTTTTACGTAACGTAGGTACCAGTAGACCTAGCGCGTGGACGCAATTTTGGGTCACTTGTCTCCATACAGACGCAAACTCAAAACCATCAACGCCAAATTGTTTACCCGCCTATATGAGCTGTGGGGTGAGACTCTCGTCTCAACGCTGAGACCTCCGCAGTAGTATCCCGGAGCTGAAAACTGACTGCCCTTGGTAATAAGAAAATTTATTTGTATAATTGCTTGCGTTTGACTGCCACCTCGCCTGGTGTTAAGCGCTGATGCGGTCTGCGATGGAGCATGCTTGTATAGAAGAAACCGATTCACTTGCGATTTGAAGACACCCAGAAATGCAGGTTTTACACGTTCTTAAGGTGCTGGGAGGGTCCAGCGTCACAAATGACATGAAGTACACGCGAGGCTCCAAGTTTGACTACGATGGCTGGCACAGCACCGGGGCGCTGGGTTCCTTGGACTGGAAGTATGAGAACATTCTGGAATACTTCAAGCATTCTGAAGATAACGGTAAAACTCATGTGTTATACTTTTCAGTTTGTTCTCTTTGCAAGTTCTTATTAGAAACCTTGAAACCCTGTGGAGGTGATTCTAGCCTTTCAATTTGTTGGCCTTCATTTTTGATTCTATACCTAGGTATACATACTCGTACTTTAATCAGGTAAAACTCCAATATAATACGCAGCCATTTTGTTTAATGTTGAAATATTAATAAAACTTCCCGGCTAATAATTAATAATAACGTAGGTATTTTTATTTATCAGTGTTCATTAGGAATTCACATTAACTATTTACTTGCTTTCCTACCTACGTGTCGGTAATTGTTCATTAGTGTTATCGGTTTTTTTGTATAAATATAATATAAATCGGGACATTTTTTCACACACTGTCATCTGACCCCAAATTAAGCAAAGCTTGTGGCTGCCAGAGACTGATATACATACATATATAGTTTTAAATACATACATTGTGGTTTAATTATAATGATATTTAATTTTATATTTGTGTTATCCATTGTAAGTTATGATAAAGCTTTCAATTGATATACGTTTTTATGTTTTCAAGGTGACTACGACGTGTTGATGAATTCTCATTACCATGCGCGTGCCGGAGAAATGCACGTCCAGAAGTTTAAGCACATCGATCGCTACATCGAGGTCTTCCAAAATGCTTTCGCTGAAATGGGCCTCCGCACCCTCGACATCAACACCAACGTACCGGAAGCTCTCGTCAACCACCAGTTCACGGTCTCCAACAACACTCGCCTCAGCACCAACACCGCTTTCATCAAACCAGTCAAGCACAGAAAAAATCTAGTCATCATCACAGGAGCTACCGTCACTAAAATAGTTATCGACAAACAAGATAAGACTGTCGAAGGAGTTCTATACGAAATAGAAAAGGGAAAAGAAAGAGCGGCGTATGTGAAGAGAGAAATAATTTTGACAGCAGGTGCTATTAATAATGTCAGGTTACTGCACCTGTCTGGTATAGGACCACTAGCTGATTTGAAGAAGAGTAATATCACAGCTATTTTGGATCTCCCTGTAGGGCTCAATTATCAAGATCAAGTTACTATAGGCGGTCTATCTTTTACTCTAAATGATGTAGCACCAGTAAGTGAGAATCAAATTATAAGCGATTTTAAAACTTGGTTCGAAAGTCGCGGTGGACCGTTAGCTTCTCGTGGCATCAACCAAATATCTGCCTTCCTACAATTGTATGAACATGTCAACGCACCTGATGTAGAGCTAGCTTTAGAAGGAAACTTTATTAGAAGCGATAAGTTTATGTTAACTAATGTAAGTGTGCATGCAGCTGAAGAGACTAACTTACCTTTATCTTACTACAACTTAGTAAACATCTACCCTGTTTTACTCAGGCCTAAAAGCAAAGGTAAAGTTATGCTTAACAAGAGGAATCCCAAATATGGTCGACCCATAATCCAGGCCAATTTTCTCAAGGAAACAGAAGATTTGGACACACTTGTGGATAGTATAGATATAGCGTTACAAGTACTCGATACCAAAGAAATGAAAAAGAATGAAATTAAGTTAGCTCCTTTAGATCTATTCCCTTGTGATAAACTTAGTAATAGAGATCAGTGGAATTGTATAGCTAGACACTATACTAAATCTATGAGTAATCCTGTAGGTACTTGTCGTATGGGAGAAAATAAGACTATGTCTGTTGTTGATTTCCAACTAAGAGTACATGGCGTTGAAGGTCTTAGAATCATAGATGCTTCTGTGATGCCTACACACGTGCGTGGTGGTCTACTAGCACCAACAATGATGATTGCAGAGAAAGGCGCAAAAATGATCTCCAAAGACTGGAAAGAAAATAAAGGACACTATTTTTCTAGACGGTGATGAATATTAAATGACGATTTATACAATTTCAATACCAAGTAGTTTTTATTTTGTCACTTGCCATTTCAGCTATCATTATTACAGGAGCGGCTGTTGAACCTCTTGTTATTTTAGGCATTATCGACGCATCAACAACTCTTAAATTTGACACTCCGTATACTTTCAAGTGATTGTCTACCACCGACGTAGGATCTTTTTCAACGCCCATTTTACATGTTCCAGCATAGTTGTGAAGAGGTTCAGAAAAGTATTTAATGATACAAGACCACAATTGCTCAGACACTTTCTCGAACTCTCTACATTCATTTTTCAATATAGATTTTGGATCGAATTCAAAACCTGCATTCTTAAATACTTCTGTATCAAATATCTTTACAATTTGTTGGATACCTTCCAACAATTTATTTTCATCGAAGTGATTTTTGAGAAAATTGGGGTATATCAAAGGTTTTCCAAATACAGGATCTGTTGAGTTTAAAACTATTTGACCTCTACTTTTAGGAGTAAGTAATGTTATACACATATCAATCTTATCGTAATACATATTGGAGTCGTGTCCTTTGAATCTGACTTCTATGTCGGCAGTGTTAAGGATATCTGATAACTTAGTTTCCATAAAAGCTACCACTTGAAAATTTGCAGACAGAGGCCCAGTTCCTTTTGTATAGTAGTTACTTATATCTTTTAATTTGTTAGGAAATTTGACTGTAGTTGACGTTTTTGTTAGCGTGATAACAGGTAAACACACTGAAAGATGATCTTGAAAGTTAGCTCCAACCGGTAAATCTGAATGAACATGAATACTTAAATACTCTAAGTAATCTTTAGGACCTAATCCTGACAACATAAGCAATTTTGGCGAATTTATCGCTCCAGCACTTACAATAACTTCTTTGGTAGCCTTAACTCTAACTCTTGTACCGTTTATCAAATAAGTTACCCCTGCGACAGAAATATCAGTACCGCTAATCATGTCTAACTTAGTTACTAATGCTTCAGTTACTATATGTAAATTAGGTCTTAATTTTCTAATTGGTTCTACATAAGCTCTGTATGTACTGACTCTTTCTCCAAAATAGGACATTGATTGTAACCTCATGAAACCTAGCTGATTTCTGCCATTGATATCCGTGTAGTTATAACCAAGCTCATTTAGAGCACTGAGGAGTATATCCACATTTTCATCAACATGCGGGTACCGTCCTATATCAAGAGGTCCTTGCGAAGAATGGTAGAAACTATTCTTTGTGATGTCCTTGTCATAGTTGCCTTCTGAGTACTTAAAGAAGGGCAGTACTTGTCCGTAAGTCCAGCCCTCGTTTCCATCTAGAGCCCACTCGTCATAGTCGGCATGGCTGCCACGGATGTATGCCAGGTCGTTGATAGTAGAAGTACCTCCTAACACTCTTCCTTGGACCACTTCACAGCCTCGTTCTGCTCGATTTTGACAGAACCTGAAAAATATATATAGTTCAATAAGTTTGTTATTCATTGCAATGGGATTGAGTTGAGCATAATTTTAATCTACAATTCGATTTGAATTATAGTTGATTAAAACTGTTTTTTTTTTTTTTTACTAGGTTTATTACAAGTCTAGAAATAATAATTATTGACTGTGACGTTAAAAGTGAAGTTAAAAGATTTTAAGTAATATGTGAACTGGTTTAATACGTTCCAACTACTTTTGTGACCTCAGCTGAAGCAAAGCAATCGAAGGTGATCCATAATAATCTAGCTAGAAAATCATTATGATAAGAAAATATTCTACATTCTACCAAAGATAATGATTCTACTTACCCTCTTTTAGGCCTCATGGCGTACTGCCAGTCTATCGATGACCCCTTGAACTCACTGGTTAACCCTGGAATCAGGGCCATCTTTGGTTCTTCTGGACCTGCTTCTAGTAGCAATACCTGGAACGTAATTATTTAACAACTTAGAAAAGGCTAGAGTGCACGAATACCTTTATTTGGTTTGATCGGTGTGTCTGTGTTTATTTGTTAAGTTATATGATTCGGATAATGATATGATTTTGACGTTGATTTATTTTTAACCCGTATGGTTGAAAAATATTTCTTTTAGTGATACTATTTTGACCGTATCACAGATATTTAATATAATATAATGATTATAATTTAATGTAATTATTAGTTACCAATAAAATGATTACGAGTATGATTATTTATGAAGTTACGTGAAGTACTGACTGCAATGTTGTAAGTCACATATATGTGTTGTAAGCCAATTGAATCTTAAGTTTAAATGTCCAATACTTTTTTTTTTTATTGGGCAAATGCCTTTATTAACTAAACAAAATACAAGCTAACACTACAAAAACAGATTGACTGCCCCATAGACGGTTGAAGGTCTAAAGACAATCCAAATGCTCAAACCCACTATCAGTTTCTATTGTGTCTTCTGTGCTATCAGTTAGCAGCGTACTCAGCATGCTGGCAGCATTGCCACGATGAATGGCAATACTTATTCTCTTAGCACTTTTGCCTCCAATACTAAATGCATGAGAACAGAGTCAGAAGAATAAGGGAAACAGAGACAGAGATTATTTTAGAGTTGTTATTACCTTCCAGTTTTTATTTTCTGTCAGACGGCTAGCAACCACACATCCTGCTGTTCCACCACCAACTATTATAAAATCGTATTCCTCAATGGTGTCATCCTTTTTGTCCTCAATATTGTAATTTTGTTGTTTAAATTGCAACGGGTCATTCAGCCCTTTGGTTTTACCAAAATAGTTGGGCTCAGGGCCGAGGATGCCATACAAAGTGTGAACGAGGGAAATAAGAAGTATAGCAGTCGGAGCACACTCTATTCTGCCGTCGCAAATCTTGCACAGCTCGTCGGTGATGTTTGCAGTCATTGCATCTTCTCCTACTGGTTTTATATCTGCTTTATGATTGATTACTTTAATATTTTCTTCATCTTCATTTTGCAGTCATCGTTTAATTTAGTTAACTTTACTCACACGTATATTTTTCCATTCAACTCGTCCTGTTACACATCACTTAGACGAAATGTTTGTTTCCATTTTCACATTCACTCAATTGATTTAGAATAAAATGTAACCAAACTCATTTGTTTGAGAAGCAATACAATTTAAACACAAATTGAACACGTTTTATAGTCAGTCGACAATGTCTCGACTACGAATGTATCAAATGTCGCCCCCCTGATGTTGGCGTCACAAAACGAGGAATCTTATACACTATTCAGAAGCCAAACAGCAACAACTCGCGCTAAATCTTTTTCACTAAATTGTTCTTTCAGAGCTAGTTATTAAAGAAGACTTTTGTTTGGTTTTGCAATTTGTGATAACGCTTTCTTGTCTTCGAGGTTAGTGTTGTTTGCAATATTTTGTTTATGTTTATGTTTGAAGGCATTCTTCGGTTCCAAGATGTCGCTTCTGTTGCCGTGAACTATGGAGTAGTGGGCACAATGGACGTACTATTCATGCGATGTTTTATCTTCTTTCACAATTATAATGAATGCGTTATCGGCTAACCATTCTATTTACATGACGTTTCTGTTTATATTACGGTGAGTCAGTTGCACTAGGTATACTGGGTTAGAGGTGACCCGGGTATGTCCTAAAACTGCGACCAGAACCACCTGATAGACTGGACTGCAATGACGGACTGGATGAGCAGCGTCTAGTTAGTACACGGTGATCGTACTGCGATCCCCAAGCTACCTGCCAAGCGTGGTGATTATGGCAATACCCCTCTCTAAGAGGGAGGCTTACGCGGAAAGGGTATACTAAACCGGTAGGGATCTATAGTACCCATTATTGAGACCAACCCTAAAATTGCAAAAAAATATCAGCTGTTCCATAGAAAACGGTAATTCACATTCGATAAAATGTATGGACCAGCTGATATTTATTTCGCGATTTCAGGGTTGGCCCATAGTCAAAGTTGTACATAATGATGAGTATAACCATAGATAAATATAACGGACCCCCTCAGTCTTAATACAGCCTTTCCGCGTAACCCTGTAGTATATAGACTTAAAAGAGCAAAATAAACTTGGTCTATCATCTTCATCAATATCAGCCTTTCATGTTCCCACTGCTGGGACACTGGCCTTCTCAGAGAGAGAGAGAGAGAGAGAGAGAGAGGGTTCTACCGGTTTCCTCATGATGTTTCCCTTCATCCTGTTTAAGCGATGTCATCGAAACAATTTGTTTAGGTTAGGTACTAAATAAGTCAGTAGTGCAGGGCCGAGGATCGAACCGGGTGCCGTCAGATTGTAAAACGAACATGCTACCACTCGACCATCACTCTCACATCGACCCGGTCTTAGTATTATAACCATTCATACAGTTATAACTAGGTAAGAGTTAAACACAAAAAGTGTACTCTTAAATTTATCTTTTCACTCATACATTTTAAAAGGAATAAAACATACATTCCAATCACCTAAACGTTTAGTATTAAATTTCACTGAAAGTTTATTTCCCTGAATTCTCAAAATTACCATTTCCCTGGACGTCCAATTCTTTAACTATCCATTCCCGTTGGCGTCCAAAGATTATACTCTCGCATATTATTTTAATTTTTTTTTATTAACAAGCCCTTCAATTTTGTTACAGGTAAAGTCTCTACATAGTCCTTTGGATCACACGTTTCTTGTAGGGTAAGCCCTATGGAAGCAAAAGTACATGTAAAGCTGGTATTACCCGCAGTGCTCGAAATGGACCGGAACGCACCGGAACGCTGTTCCGATTCGTGAAATCACCGTTCCGGGGTGCAAGTACCGTTCTTTTAGCGATCGTCAAATTGACAGTTGAGGTCGTCAAATTCGATAATATGCCATTTGTTCAGTACTCGCTGTGATCGATTCTATGGCATTTTAGCGAATTTGACGATCGATAAAGAACGGTACTTGCACTGCCGTTTCGGAATCCAACGTCCTCACTCGACAAATCGGTCAGGCCGTTTAGGCTACAGGAGGTACTACAGGAACCCAGAAACATACTTACATGGTCACATACAACCAAAGATTATACAACCCAAAAACATTACCCTTCTTCTCGGACAGTCGGTTAAAAGTTCGCAAGGTTTGAAGGAAAATGCGTTCTGGTTCGCGAGTAAGTCCAATTCGACCACTGGTATTATAAACTATTACTATCTAAAAACATTACCCTCCTTCTCGGACAGTCGGTTAAAAGTTCGCAAGGTTTGAAGGAAAATGCGTTCTGGTTCGCGAAAACATTACCCTCCTTCTCGGACAGTCGGTTAAAAGTTCGCAAGGTTTGAAGGAAAATGCGTTCTGGTTCGCGAGTAAGTCCAATTCGACCACTGGTATTATAAACTATTACTATCTTTGATATGAAGGAGAAAAGATAAAAAAAAAAATAAAAAAAAGAAAATAGATATGAAAAAGTATTCAGTGAAAACGCCTGTTTGGAACGCAGCGCGCATTTGCTAACAAAATAACGTAGGCTTCTAGATTATCTTCCTTTTCCTTTATTTTACTGTCAGGGTCTTCAGGGATGATAAACATATGAATTCTAAACAAAGCGAGCAGTAAAATGAATTATAAATTCATGAGCTCGGTTCATGAGTCGGCAGTACGGTGCTGTAAAGTTACAGGGTTTGATTTACCGCCCGCGAAGCAACATAAGGAAAGGTAAACACTGTTTCTAATTATCATGGTTGTTGACTATCACAGGAAAACACGGCTACCAGCTTATCACGGTAAATATCCCGTAATAATCATATAACTGTATAAGCTAAGGATCATTTTAATATTATAAATGTAAAAGTGTGTATTTTGAAGTCTCGGGAAACATTGAAAGTGCTTTCGGTGTTTTTTTATATTTAAGAAATTTCGTTGGGTGACTTGAGGCGCATTTCGATGTACCTACCATGGTATATTTGTAAATTATTTTAACTGTGTATAATTTTTTTTAAGAATAATGTATTTGACCTTCCTAGTATAACGAATCATTGTTATATGGCTAATAAAAATCTGAATCTGAATATCGGCAAGTCGTGGTATCGGCCTACAATGTATTCATTCGAACGTTTTTCGGCGAAACGTGTTATCGGTTAAGAGTAATTCGATAAACGGTACGGGAATCAAAGAAGGCACATTCCTTCAAGGAGGAACATTTTCTTTAAATCATGATTAATAAAAAATTAAACCACTCGAGATCATTACCGCGTAACTTATTCATTTTTAAGGGTTCCGTACCCAAAGGGTAAAAACGGGACCCTATTACTAAGCCTACGGTGTCTGTCTGTCCGTCCGTCCGTCCGTCCGTCTGTCCTACTTGCCAGTTTGTTGAAGGCGGTAACAACTCGAAGGTTGGTGACAATGTAGGTAGTTTTGGGCATTTCATGTCATTACCATAATGTATGTTGTGTAGGCACCTCGACCGACATGACGTGTTGAATAGAACCGTCCGCTATCGATCAGTTAGTACGTAAACACACCTGACAAGCTTCCATTACGTGATTATTGCTGGATATTATAACTAACTAGCTGCGCCCCGCTGTTTCACCCGCGTCGATTATACTCCTTATAACACCAGCTATCTGCCAGTGAAAGTCCCGCCAAAATGGGGCCAGCCGTTTTGGAATCCATAGGGAATAAACACATATCGATTTTTATATAGATACCAGATGCGCCCCGCGGTTTCACCCGCGGGATTACTCCTTATAGCATCAATACTTAGGGAAAGTCCTGACAAAACCGGTCCAGCCATTTCGGAGTCCGTAGAGAACATACATACACACATTGCCTTTTATCTATACCTAGTATATAATCTTTGATCTAGACTAATATTATAAAGAGGAAAGATTTGTTTGTTTGTTTGCATTGAATAGGCTCCTAAACTACTGAACCGATTTGAAAAATTCTTTCAATGTTGGGAAGCTACACTATCCCCGGGTGACATAGGCTATAATCTCTACCCGTGCGAAGCTGGGGCGGATCGCTAGTCATAAATAAAGCGCATCAAAAAAAAAATTTTTTTAAATTAGGTAGTTCAAAAATAAATTTATAAGTTATAAGTATTTTACTTTCATGCGAGACAGAAAGCGCACTATACTGAGCTATGACGTCACGCCTCAGGCGCGCCATGCAAATGCTATACTAACACACGCTTTGCGAGAAAGGGACATAGTATCCCCTCTCTATCCCAACGCTCGTATCTCAGAGATTTGTCAGCCAATTTAATTTATTTTTCAGTATGTTTAATGTATTAAGTTATATTCATCGCTAAGCCTGTTATTTGTTATAAGTTAAACATAAGGCAGAAGTCTTTGATATTAAAATTGTGAGAGTGTGTTTGGTTCTCCTTCACGCAGCAAAAAAGCAACAGAACGATGTGAGTTTTCGTATAGAGATGGTTGAAGGGCCCGAGAGTGATATAGAATACTATTTATTTCGTAATTAATTTAAAATAATTTAAGTTCCTGAGGGAATGTCCACCCGGGTGAATCCGCGAGCGTGGCTAGTAAGCATAATAATATAAGGTTAGTGTGCATGGAGGGCTATGGTGAATGTTTGCGAAAGCGTAGTTGAAAAAAAAAGCAAAATGCGTGAGTTTGTGTGTCACCAAATGTGATAAAGTACTTCCTAGACAAGCGTGTTATATCTTCAGACCGCATCATCATTTCCCATCAGGTTCCTGATCACACGCATGCCTAGTCTAATGTAAAAAATGAAATGAAAGTTCATCATCATTATTTCAGTCGTAAGACGTCCACTGATGGACATAGGCCTCCCCCATCGATCTCCAAAAGAGCCGGTTGAAAGCGGCCTGCATCCAGCGTTTCCCTGCGGTCTCTTTTAGGTCGTCTGTCCATCTTGTGGGTGGACGTCCTACGCTGCCCTTACCAGTCCGTGGTCTCCATTCGAGAACCTTTCGGCCCCATCGACCATCTGTTCTGCGTGATATGTGCCCACTGCCATTTCAACTTGCTAATCCGGTGGGCTATGTCGGTAACTTTCGTTCGTCTACGGATCTCCACATTTCTGATTCGATCTCATAGAGAAACCCCGAGCATAGCCCTCTCCATAGCTCGTTGTACGACTTTGAGCTTGCTTATGAGGCCTGAGAAGCAAGTTACTCGGTATTATATATTTGATCTCAGCAGATAGGTCCGTACGATAAGTACGTACCTAGCCATACCATAGAAAATAAATAATACATGCCGCGTACAGAAGCTGACCTCGATGGAACTTCCTGGTAGGTACGTAGGTTTATATTCGGGTAAATTTTTAGCTAATTCCAGTCCCACGGGTATGACGTGAGAAAACATATTTCCAAAATTACAAAAATCACGGAAGTTGATATTTTCTAAATTGCGTTCATTTCCGGAGAGATTATTTTGATAATTTTTGAGCAGTGCGTGTCATGCTTTTAACGTACCTATGCGACTTACATACCTACAGTTAAGTACATACCTACTAATTACATTTTTAATTCCTGCATATAGGTAAAAAAATGTGTAGATCTAACACCTACGTACTGTCACACACAGTGTACGAGTAAATCGGTTTCTTCTAGGCAAGCGTGCTCCATCGGAGACCGCATCATTACCAAACGTAAGCCTAATCACTATCACTTCACTTCACTATCACTACATAGTATAAAACAAAGTCGCTTCCCGCTGTCTGTCCGTCCCTATGTATGCTTAGATCTATAAAGCTACGCAACGAATTTTGATGCAGTTTGCACCATCAGTTAGGTAATTTTTCACGGAAGGTTTATATATGTAGTATATATGTTATAGGTTTATATATGTAACAGGCGCCCCGCCCTGGTTTCGCACGTAAGTTACACCCGTGCGAAGCTGGGCGGGCGGGTCGCTAGTATATTAAATAAAATAAAAATACTATGTACCTACATGAATTCTACATGAATAGAAAAAAAAGTATGTATCTGATATTGTTGTAAAAAGTTGCCTTTTACGTGATTCATATAAAATTAGATCGCTTGCTTTGAAGTTTTAGCTAGGTGAATAAAATATAATAATTTTCCTGCGCTGTTGTAGGTAATACCAGAGGTAATACGTATCAAAGTTGCCTACACATTTTAATTCAACGGATGTATCTTGAGTAGCTACTGCATATTTTAATTAAAAGTGCCACCAGTTAAAGCTAATTTCCAAATTTTCCCATTCACACAGCCATATTTTCATTAATTCAAACTGTTCATTACAGGCTTTAGCAATAACTGCAGCGTCGGTTACGGTATAAGACCTAATTCCAATAATTAAAAGCGCAATAACGCTCCCCAAAACTGCCATTTTACTGCCAATTGCCACAATGAAGCCGCCAGAATTGTATTTTGAACCGACAGAACAATAGAGGGGACCAAAAACGATATTAATGTAAATATAGATCGAGCAATTAGTTTTCATTCGCGCCTGAAAGAGTTATTTTAAATAGCGTCATCTGTGGTTGGCAGTGGTAACTTTTATGTCGATGTAGTTCTGCAATTGGCCACCAGCGCTACAATCGCATCGTTAAAAGTAATAGGACGCAGGTACTGGCTCGAAACCCGTGTAAAATGCAAATGCAGTATTCTCATTGGAATTGGTTTGTTATTTATCGCCACGATCTGCATAACGTTTAAAAATAAAATAGAAAATTCCTTTTACAATTTGTACTGAAAGTACAAGTTGGATTACGTAATTATGATAGTGGAAACTAGAACCTATAGGTGTACTTAGGCAGGTCGTTACCTAATCGTAGTTAGTACCTAGTTCAACAAACATTATGTTTTAAAATTAAATATTAATACGCGAATCCCCTTACCTCGCGAAAATTAAATTTAAAAAAAAACCTAACAAACTAACCTTCATGGTTTTGAAGACGACCATGATTTAACATTATAACAAATCTCAAAAACTATCTTATATAATATTATAAAGAGGAAAGACTTGTATGTAAGTATGTTTGTAACGAATTGGCTCAAAAAGTACTGGACCGATTTTAAAAATTCTTTCACTGTTGGGAAGCTACACTATCCCCGGGTGACATAGGCTATAATCTATACCCGTGCGAAGCTGGGGCGGGCCGCTAGTAATTTATTAAACTACATAGGTAAGTACTTAGCAATATTGACTGTCGATAAAAGATTATCAACTTATAAATAAAGTACATACAATATTTCTAAACGACATATTATATAACTATCTTGCATTCACCGCCAAAGCTCTCAAGTTCCCGCAGAACGAATGGTAGCTTCCACTAAAGTGGTACTTAACTTTGTGTTGATACTTGATACTTCGGCAGTAGTTATTGCTTCTACTTAGTATTTTATATCCAATGTAAGATAACGCACCTGCTAACTGTGTTTTAGGTTTATCTACAGAGGTACTTGGTACAAGGAGTTGGTTTTTCATTTTCCTTTTTAACTGACTTCGGAAAAGGAGGAAGGTATGTTTTTATCAATACGGCACGTATGTTTTTTTTAATGTATGCACATCTTACGCCAGCATCTGTAACCCAATTTGCGTGCTTCTTTTTTATCGTGTAGATTTATAGATGAAACTATAGAGGTGACCTCATAAAAATTTCATTAAATATGGCTCAGTAGTTTTTAAACCAGCTCGAATTAATAATATGGATAATTTTGCTAGAGCGTCTACGAATTTCGCGATAACAAATAACTATAAGTACAATACTTTTGTATTGTATTTTGTTCAGGCGCTTTGTTCAATGCGCCACGCTTCAAAGCGATTCTTTGGTGCGTTGAGTATTGGTTGGCCAATTCCAACATTGTTCTGAATGATTGCGACTGGACTGGACTGCCTTCACCTCCGGCATTGCTGCGATATACTTGTCGCAAAATACGTCATGCTATACTTTCTAATCTTGCCATGCTGTCAACATGCTGTCAACATGCTGTCAACATGCTGTCAACATGCTGTCAACATGCTGTCAACATGCTGTCAACATTTTTATTTACACAAGGAAATTATACATATTATATACAACTTATCGATAATGTACGACTAAAATATAATATACACAAAAAATAAATAAAAAGTCCTAAGTGAACAAATCGCCACCATGCGGCAAGGTTCCCAGAATGCTGGCAGCATTGCCCCGCTGGATTGCGAGGCTTAATTTTTGTATTTTAACATTAACACATTTTTTTGTATTTTTGTATTTTAACAGCTGTCAACATGCTGTCAACATGCTGTCAACATGCTGTCAACATGCTGTCAATATGCTGACAACATGCTATCAACATGCTGTCAACACGCTGTCAACTACAGTAGAGAAAGTATTAGACTGATTGTAAAGTAATACAAAGCAAAGCAAAGTTAACATGTTAATAAACAGTATGCCTAGAGTTAGTTAAAAACTACAGCGCGTAGGTCCAGTGGACCCAAACTCGGCTAGGCCACTCTCTCGGTGGCCTCTCTGTCTCTTGTGAAGATTATATAAAAGAATAGATCGCGTGCGCTTAAGAGTTTCTACAACTTGAATACAAAAATAATATAAATTATATAAAATTAATATAAATTATACAGATAACAAAAGACTTAATAAAGCAGAAAAGAAACAGCTGGGCTGATTTTGACTGGCAGATAGCTCATGCTATAAGGAGTAACCCCCGGGTGAAACCGCGGAGCGCAGCTCGTATAATATAATTGCCATGTTAGTTTGTTCTCGTCTAGAACAAAATTATAATCAAGCCAGAAGCATTCGAGCAGCTTCAAAGCTCTATAACTGTACCAGACCAGACCGGACCAGACCAGACCAGACCAGACCAGAAACTGCTGACAAATACGGCAAGTAGGCTTACATTGAAGCAGAATAAGTATTTATCAATAGATAACCACGTGAAACCTAATAACAGTTCCTTTTAGCACCTCCCGTTACCTACTCATAAAATATCACGCATTAACTTTACCATCACGGTAACTTAGAGTTAAGTACAGTAATTAATATTACTAAGTAGTTATCGCTAGTCCTAAGGCTAATAAGGAAAGTCGTCTGCATCTAGTTTCCGTGATCGAGACACTTTCTATCGGATTCTCTTCTGGAGACTCCGTGGAAATGCACAGTGGGCGGTGTTGTTATTTTTGCGACTCAATTTATGACGGGAGGAAAAATGTGTTTGCTTAGAATAACTACATACAGAAACACTACATGAATAGTTATTCTAAATATTGTGTTTGTTAATCTCCTGTTTTTTCACAAGAGACGAAAATGATCCTGAAATCATGCACTGAAATTTATAGGTTTTTATAAGAACAGGCGCATAAATATTGTCATGTAATATTTAATTTTAATTTAGGTTTTTATGTGGCCAATGTATTCACTATATTAAAACTTTCATTAAACCATGACAGTATTTATGTAAGTTACGACTGTGTAAGCAATAATTATAAACAAGCATCGTTACTACATAACTTACAAGAAAATAAATAGCAAAAATGTTTATTGCCATCTAAGCGTCAATAAACAGAACCATTACTCAGAATAGTAAATACTTTTGTTAGAGTTCTACCTGAATACTCGTTAGTAACTATAAGGCTTGTTCAGACATCCTGCAACCGAACAAATAATGCGACACAAAAATATTATAGTATTTTTTTATGCCTTAGGTGGCAAACAATCAGACGGGCTGCCTGATGGTAAGCTGTCACCGTCACCTATGGATACTTGTAACACCAGAGGCGTCACAAATGCGTTGCCGACCCTTAAAGGCTCTATTAACTCGCCTTTTGTAGAACCCCATGCTGTAGCTTCTCGGAAATACCACGTTAGGTAGCTCATTCCACATTTTTAGGGTTCCGTACCTCAAAAGGAAAAAACGGAACCCTTATAGGATCACTTCGTTGTCCGTCTGTCTGTCTGTCTGTCCGTCTGTCAAGACCCTTTTTATCAAGAACGCGTAAAGGTAGCAAGTTGAAATTTATACGAAATACTTGGGTTTACGGTTTCTTTCGGCTGTAAAAAAATAAAAGTTGTAAGTCAACGCAATCAAAAGATATGAACGTTTATGTCGCATATTTTGTTATTTCGCAGGGAAATCAAAACCTATAGGGTACTTCCCGTTGACCTAGAATCATGAAATTTGGCAAAAGGCAAGGTTTTGTAGCACATATATAGGAATAAATCTGAAAGTCACAAATTTTAAGTTATATCATTTAAAAATAATTATTTTGCTATTACAAACTTACATTTTGTAGTTGGAATGTATGGAAGAACCATATTGTCAACTACAAAGTTAAGTTTGTCTTTCAATATTTCAACTTCAGTTCAACTAGTTTACTATACCAGTTTTTTTTGGTAAAGGTAAAGTATCCGTTAGATTATATGATATATGTGTTCCAGAACATCTGTATGAGGCTTTACATATCCATGTACCGAGTAAGTTTGTCCGCGAGCCGGGCGCGGGCGCCCCCTGTGCAGTTAATTGGTGGAATTAAATACGTATCTTATGACTGCACAGTGGAGTGGAACTGGTAAATACATTATTAGATCACTGTGCAGCGAATGGGAATGTGAAAACTGGTCGAGGTGGACTTATTATTCAAGAAAATTCAACGGAAATAATTTAAAAACTTATTTATTAAGACTCCAGAAGAAAAAGTAAGTGCAGAAGTGTAGGTACTGATGAGATGATAGAGTATCATCATCATCTGATATAATAATGTTAATATGATATAATATAATCATCTCATCAGTACATCTATCTGAATTTATTTGTACTTCTACATACCGCCGCCTTCTTTCCTTAGAACTACTATCTGAGCATCTTCAAGGATAGAGTGAATAGATTTCATCTAAATCAACGTGTCTCATCCTTGGCCACACCGTCGCTTACCATCCGGTAAACCCAACCCGTACCCAAACCCAAACGTAAATCTATGTACCAAAATAAAATAAAACTATAGTTTTTATAGTTTTATTTTATTTTGGTACATAGAAAAATAAAACTATAGTTTTTATAGTTTTATTTTATTTTGGTACATAGATTTACGTTTGGGTTTGGGTACGGGTTGGGTTTACCGGATGGTAAGCGACGGTGTGGCCAAGGATGAGACACGTTGATTTAGATGAAATCTATTCACTCTATCCTTGAAGATGCTCAGATAGTAGTTCTAAGGAAAGAAGGCGGCGGTATGTTAACCCCAACTCCGCTTTTGACCACCAATTCGCTGTTGGTAAGCGACGATGTGATCGAAGATGAAGCACGCATACTTAGAAGATACATATTCACTTTGACCTTGAAAAGTCCCAGATTATATCTCTCAGGAAACAAACACGCCGGCAGGTTGTTTCAATCCTTGGCAACGGATTAGAAACGTAAGATCAAAACGTTTGGTACGTATCTAAGGGAAATCCACAATGTATGGGTGGTAGTGGGCCGACTTACTACTTGTCTTGTAGTAGAAGGGCATGGCAGGATAAGGTCATGTAGTTCTGATGCACATTCTCCGAAACGAATCCTCCAGAAAATTTACGGACTCGCTACTTACTATTACTTACTTGGTACTTTGTTTTATACCCGTACCCTTGCTTGCACGCCCGTGCGGTTTCTTTTTTTCCGAACTTTCTCGAAATATTAATTCTAGATATAATAGTTGCCACCAGACACCCACCAGAGATGAGACTTGAACACCACGTGGTTTGACATGCGCAGTAGACGATACCGATATAAATTTTCTACTGCGCATGTCGAACCACGTGGTTTTGACAAATCGTGGTTTTGGTTTTGTTAGGTAGTAGATCTGTGGGTTTTGTTATTAGTATAACAAGTGATTGTTAGTATAACAATCAATTTCTACAGAATCAAAAAAAGGCTTCAATGTTGTCACCGTTAATTGCAAATTACAATAAAATGTATCCATTGGACAATGTATAATGACATTATTGACGTCAGCGATGACGTCACAACCTTGGAACTCAGCATCATAAAACAGCTCCAAAACATTGTCTTCCAAATTACTGTAAGCTTCCCATCCGGTTCCATGTTACGAAAACACAGACAAACAGACATAAATCTCCATAGATATTATAATGGCAGATAATTCTAGGGTCTCACGGACCCCTGGGCGTTGAATTGGGGTCTCAGGTACACAAACTGGTTCAACTGACATGGTTTTCGGTTAAATTGTAGTAAGATTTTATGTTTGTAAAGAATTAAGTTTTCACTAACTCAGTCTTACTTGTTTTACCTTCCGTGTTCCAGTTTTTCTGTATTTTCACAGATTTAGTATGTTTTAGAACATAAACGTTCTACCTCAACTAATAATAAATTATAAATTGCTGGAAAAAATACTTAATTCCGTCGCATTTGTGTGTCCATCTAAATTATTTATTTGTAAGTGTGCAATAAAGAATCAAATATCGACTTAGATTAACTACACAAAGAAACCAAGTAAATTCGCAAAATTTAAGCCATTCAAATGGTGTCATATATGGATGCAAAAAAAATATAAAAATTTTACTATGACAATTTGCACGGTGAAATCGTACCACAACAAATCAGAAAAGCATAAGAGTTATGGTGTGACATTCCACAGGTAATCCATTAATTTTCTTGCTTAAATCGTTTAAAATACCAATCGAAACGTAAGCTACAAAGCGAATTTGTAGCTTACGTTTTGAGAAGGCGTTGTTTGGAAACTTACCATCTAAGAATATCGTTAATATCGTTATGTCGAACAGCTTATTTGTATTATTTGAATCATTAACTATTACATAATTATATATATATTTTAATTATATATTTATATATTTTATATATTATATTTATATATTATATTTATATATTATATTTATATATTTTATTAGAATTTTAAGTAATAGTGTGTATTACTATTAGAATGTATGTGTGTGGTATAAGTAAACATTGAATAGTCTATCCTCTATTGCATACCCCGTCTTCGACGTCTTCTATAAATCCTTTCCATCCTAAGGTTGCCTGGAAGAGATCGCTTTTAGCGATAAGGCCGCCAGTTGTTACACTAGTTTTTAAGATTTTTTTGTCCTCTGTATCAAATTTCATGGTGTGAACAGAGCCGTCTTTAACCTATTAGAGGCCCTGGGCACATTAGAATAATGGGGCCCCTATGACCTTGACAGAGCACTATTTTGTTCGAATAGACAAAGAAAGTTGATATGCTGATTTTCAGGCGAGAGTAGAGTAAAGCTAATAAGCAAGTAGGTATTGTAGTCAGTCATTATCCTATGATTTTTTCGAAATAAATATATTTGTCGGTATTAAATATTGGTTATCGTTTGGTGATCTGGCAGGAACTAGAGGGCAGGAACTGTCGATCGCGGGGCCCTGGGCATGTGCCCAGAGCGCCCAGTGGGAAAGATGGGCCTGGGTGTGAACAATAAAGAGTTAATCAATCAATCAATCAAATAAATTAAATAATTTTCAAATTTGTTTAGTAACACTTATTTTTCCTTCCTCTGCCTTTTTACAATCTTTTGTCATCATGTTATCAGAAGAATCAGAATGACATGTAGAACTTTAACTGTTAAAAACTGCGCGGCGCTGCACTGCGGGCCCAGGAAAACTGCGCGGCGCTGCACTGCTGGTCCAGGAAAACTGCGCGGCGCTGCACTGCTGGTCCAGGAAAACTGCGCGGCGCTGCACTGCTGGCCCAGGATAATTAGTCAAATGAGGGCAACAATCTCGGAATGAGAGATAGTCAGCTATAAACTTGTAAACACTCCAAAACTTGTCTCAAAACCAACTTATCGTAGGGTGTCCGCGTCTACAGATATCCCAAGGTCAAAGGTATAAAAATCTATTATTTACACATTTATTACAAATATCTAGTTTCCTAGGGATTTTATGCTATTTGTACATTCATAAATATTGTAAAGGATTAAATTCTCTACAACTTTTGCTTACAATTATTTTTTATACCTTGTACCATTTTCGAGATAGAGGGCAGAGCGCGTTAGAGTATCATTCAAGGTCAAACTGTAGTCCCGATTAAAAACACGCTGTATAAAATTTCTAAATTATTAATAAATATATAATTCTAAATAATTTTCATTTATTATTAATAATAAAAAACAATAATTCAGTATCTATTCATTTAATAACACTTACCTACTCTTGTAATTATCAGGGAAATACTTTAATTACATTTTAAGTAGAATATAATTAAGTACATCTACATTGAAATCCGTAAACTTATAGATGCTTTTAAAACGTAAAAAATTGAAGAAGAAAGCTGCCCGTCATTATTTGATACCCTGCCCCTTTCTCGCAAAGCGTTTGTTAGTATAGCATTACTATAGCGCGCCTGAGGCGTGACGTCATAACTCAGTATAGTGCGGTCTCTGTCTAACATGAAATTAAAATACTTACAACTTATTTATTTTTGAACTAATTTTAATTTTGTTTTCGTTGATGGGCTCTATTTCTGATCAGCTTATTTATGAGGGAATAATTTTTTTGTCACCATGCCTTGAGCTTTATCATTCCTAAACTCATGGGAAAGCTTTCAAATATTCTCCACCCAGGCAGCAGCGTGTGGAGTGGCTTCGTGGAGCCTGGTATTCACGGTCTCCATAAAAAAATACATCACGTCTTTTGTTCTATTCGATATAAGCCAGTTTCATTATTATTACTAATAGGTACCAACATACTTATAGCTTTTTTTCGTCGTATCGATACGAACAAAAGAAAATTACAGTCATTGAAAAAACAGTACAATCACAGCAACTCTAAATATTTTCGTATTTTTGACCATAACAGCACGCTTGATTAGAAGCGTAGATATCCAACTTTCAACCACATGTCGTTGGTCTAAAGTTGATTATAGAGCAGCAGGTTGTGTAATGGTTGTGGCAACCATTCATCAGAGATTCACCATGGTTGTCGCCACTCGTGAGTTACTCCACAACTGATGTACCGTTCACGTAATAACTGTTTTTTTCAAAGAAAATTAATTTGATTATAATAGTGTTTTAGGGTTCCATACCCAAAGGTTAAAAACGGGACCCTATTACTAAGCCTACGATGTCTGTCTGTCCGTTTGTCCATCTGTCTGTCTTACCTATTAACGGCTGTATCTTTCGAACCGTAATAGATAGCTAGTTGAAATTTTCACAGAATATGTGATGTTACGGCGGATTAACTAACAAATAATAATAAATGTTAAGACGAAAGGGGGATCTCTATACAACAAACGTATTTTTTTAACGTATTTTTGTATTAGCTCTAATGTAAAAACGGTAATACGTACAAGCGTCAAACTTGGCATGATTATAGTACACACTCTAACTAAGGTATAACAACAAATAATAAATAATGGCTAAGTGTGAGTCGGTGATAAATTTTTGTTCACCACCAGTTCTCGTATGATTTGAAGCAACGTCGGGCGCGGCCGGTACTTGGATGGGGTGACCCTTTTTGCTTTTTTTTAATTTAGTAGCTAACAAGCTATGTAGTGTTACGGAACCCTCAATGTGCGAGTCCGACTCGTACTTGGCCGGTTTTATTTATTCCTTACATTCCTCTGTAACTTTTGTTATTTTGTAATCTTACATAGTTAGTTCAAATCTCAATTTGATTTGATGTTGAAAATATACATCATTGTCTGTGGGATAAATAATTGTGATGTATGTACATTATCATCATTTGCAGCCTTCCTTATCCCACTGCTGGGCATCTCTTGAGATACGCCAAATAGCCTGATCTTCGGTATTTCGTATTTGACCGCACCAAGTCGTTATCAAATGAGCTTTAGTCAGACGCCTATCCACATTTACCTACTTATATTTAACATGCTAAAGTTCGTGTGTATGTGCATATGTCTGTCCGCACTTAGCTCCGTAATGGCTGAACAGATTTGAATACAATTTGATAAGTAGATAGTTTATACGCTGGATTAACACATAGATTACATTCATCGTGGAAAAGTCGTGGTTCCTGGCACTGGTAATCAATTATCAAAAAGTTAATGGTAAAAATCCTAATAGTAATCTAAACTATTTTGTGTTTAACACAAATAAAATTTAAAATCGACCGGTATAAATTAAAATCTCCGCGACCGGAAACTCCCCACCGCGCGCCAATTCGCGCACGCAGGTCGTTGCAGCGTGCGCACACGCAAGCGCGCGCCGATACCATCGGGAGTCGATCCCGGACTCATTAGCCCCGGGGGACGCTACCGACCGGCCACAGACTGACAAGGATTTTAATGGATGTGGATGCAGGCGGTGATGGGGTGCTGTTACTGCATATTGCTTTCTCTCTTTATTTTTTACATCAACGAAAAAGAGGAGGTTCTCTAGTCGACGCGTATATAACAACCACCTCTCCGCGCGGGATAGTATCGACAACACCACTCGTGCGCAGGTGTTCGGCGGTGGTCACCGCTTACTATCACGCGGACCGCATGATTGTTTGCAGCTCATTTTGTAATAAAATAAAAGTAGAATGAATCCATAACTTCTGCAGATGGCACGTTACAATATAAGTACCTAGGTCTTACCTCAGACCTCCGACACTTATAAATCGATTTGAAAGACTATTTTTATTTGAAAAATACTTGCTAGATATCTTTATTTATATATTTTTATCTGATATCTACTTTTAGATTGGTCCCATGGAAATTTCATCGAAATCGGTTCAGTAATTTAGTTTAAAAAAAAAGGAAAATTTCAGAAAACTTAACGCTGTGATTAACGTAAGGCTTAACGATGATTCGATGGTATTATCTTCGCGCTGTTGACAGTTCTAAGATAGGACAACGTCTGTCAGGTCAGCTAGTAAACAATAACAATCGTATCCAAATGCAGAGAAATAAGGTTCTGTTCTGTCGTGAGTAAAGAGAAAATAAGACGATAACGTTGTAGGTAGTTGAACTTTAGGCCGCGTTCATTGTGAACTGTGTCGCAGTGTAGCGCTCATGTACGCCTTTATTTAGTTCAGGTAATTGTTGCGTGTACTGTGGGAGGACTTGCTGCCAATTATTTCTGCAAGGACGATACAAATACTTTGTATCGAATAACTCTACGGCAGAAACGGCGCAAATTTAATCGATTCGAATCGAAACGTGCGCCATCGTAGACGTCAGACGAGATGGCTGTGGCAAGCTTATTCGGTCGATAAGTTGGGTGATACATCTTTAAAAATTCAAGTCCATAGAGTTTCGTTCGTAAGAATTTTCCACCAGTTTCAGAACTATGAATGTGACCTCAATTAGTATGACTTTGGTTACGGAGAAACTTTGGTCGCTCGGAGAACCGATAACCGATGGGGAAGAAAGGTTCTTGAGTGGAGACCACGAACCGGAAGACGCAGCGTAGGTATGCCTCCCACTAGATGGACCGACGACATTGTGAGAGTCGCGGGCATCCAGTGGATGCAAAAGGCAGGCTGTCGTTCAGTGTGGAGGTTGAAGAGAGAGGCCTAAGCTCAGCAGTGGACGTCTTCTGGCTGATTATGATAACTTGTATAGTAAAAAGATTATTAATAAAAACATAAAACTACGTAGGTGTTATAATAACTATGTCGCTTGCACAATCACTAAATCCGTATTTTCGCAAAACATCCAGCCATCAGTCAGACATCTGCATACGTAATTGCAGAAGCGACACATCCGCCGATAAAGCAGATCGGATGCGTGTGGTCCGCCATTACGGCACGAAGCGTGATGATTTGCTGCGATTCAATCAATTAAATCGATATTAAATCATAGAGCGCGTCAAATGTGGAGGGAATTAACTCAGTGCGTTATTTATTGAGAGGAAATGGGGAGGAGGGATACAAATCAATCAATATATTGCTTTTATTAAAAATATAAAATATAATAGCTAGTAATAAGCATTGGCATTCAGCGTGGTAATGCCGCCAACTGGTGGACTATATAGTCCAACAGTAGGCAGTGTATGTGTGTGTGAATTTTAATGTTGTTGTCAAGCCACAAAGCCCTTATACAGCTGAATTAGTTTTAGTATTTTTAATTTTAAAGACTTTTTTACTTATGCTTAAGTGTACCAGTCTGACGAGGCCCTTATACAGCCGACTTATTTATCGCTTTTAAGCGTATAGATCTACCCTCATTATGGTTAAAAATTTTGTTTGCTGAGCGAGACTCAATGGTTCTTGCATACAACTAAATAAAAATAAATGTGCCTAAATTGACGAGTCCATAATTGGAGCATTTGTAATACTTATATATATGATAATAAATTACATTATGATATTATGATAATAAATGATATTCTATATTCTATGTGCGCCGCTGTTTTATCTACGATTTTCCGTTTTCCTCATTTTCCGGATTTTTTGTATTCTTAGTCCGTTCTCGTCTTACTTCTTTAGTACATTTCATCAAGTTAATAGTCGTCAAGTTAGGAGATCGATGGAGGAGGCCTATATCCCGCAGTGGACTAGGACGTCCACTCCGTCCGTGTCTGAAATTATGATAACGATGACAAAAAATAAATTCATTCATTCAAGTATTTATTCATATATTCAAGAAAAGGTAACAAAAGAAGAAGTAGACCGATGAAAGTTAGTTTTTGGCTTAAAGTAGGTGTTTTATTTCAACGTCAAAGCCATGTGTTCAATTTTATAAACGAAACGCTTACCAATATATGCTGACTAATAACCATTATTAGTACTTGAGAAAACTTTAATGTTCTTGCAAGCATTGTTCGACCAATCTGAGTCCGTATCTAAGTATCCCGCGCCAAATACGGCGCCGGGCTGATAATCATCAATACTATCCTGATTAATGATTATTTACTATCATGGTACAATATGCACATCGTGACTTGCGATCTAGATTGACAAGACAACTTGATAGCTTTGTTTGTAGAAATCTTGATGAAGCAGGTTATCTGGGGATCAGAAGAATATAAAGCCTATCGCTAAAATTCATGTAGATGAAGTAAAGTTTAATGTTAGAATAGTAAAGTCTGATCTTACGTAAACCTAAGTACACATTTTTCATGTTCAAATAATTCTAATCATCAGTACATTCCGACATTTCCATACATTTTACATGTTTCTTCATATCCAAACTTAATTATAGGTACTCCTTGAGGTAGCTTTTTAAACCGACTTCAGGAGGAGGTCCACAATATTTTTATTACTTTTAGCTCAGCAGTTTTTGTACCAGCTCTAATAATACGAATACTTTTGAGCGCTTACTAATTTTGAACTCGGTTTTTATATTGTTCGGTATTTGTTATTTAAAACAAAACTCCTTGACAAAGTGACCGATAGACAATGTGCTCCATCCTCAGCCATATCGTCACTTACCGTCAGACAAGTTGGTGGCCCGATGTACATCTATCTCCAATAAAAATAAAACAAGTTCCACCTAGTATCGAATTTCAATTATGAGATGTTAATTTTTTATCCATTGCTTAGTAAAACGTAATCAAGCTTAATATCTATTCAAATCAAAGGTAATTAGATTACCTCCCGGCATTTTTATGAAGTCACCGAGCATAATCCAGTTGTCAACATGGCATTACATATTGAATTGCAAATCGTTGGTGTCGGATTATACAGCGCCTGAGCTCAGACGTCAATGGTGGAAAAAGCTAATGGTGTCTAACGTTTATAGATAAGAGGATGTGGTCCAACACATGAGAGAAATGAGTACATTTTCTATTGATCCTTTATTAAAACAAAATATTGCAGCAGCCTGTTTTATGCTTTGTCTTGTGAGCCTGAAATATTACAATAGTGAAAATTGTAACTTTCTATTGTTTTTTCGTTCGAGGCGTGGAATTTCTACCACGTCTTTATTGGTCGGACCGTGGACCCGGGTATGTCCTAAAACTACGACCAGTACCACCGGAGGATGGACAGTAGCATCCTATTAGTATACGGTGAACGTACCCCAAGCCGCCTCCCAAACGTGGGGATTATGGCAACACCCCTCTAAGACGAAGGCCTTTGTTCAGCAGTATATAGACTTTTACTGACCGATGATTTATTGGTGACAAACCGTGTGCTTAGCATGTTAGAGAATAGCTTGATTTGTTGCTATTGTTGCTAGTATAGGTTGAAAAAAAAAAACATACTTACAGTCGAATTGATAACCTCCTCCTTTTTGAAGTCGGTTAGTAAAATATAGATTTTTCAGTCTTCAAAAACCATGAATTCTTACCATTTTTAATAACGTAACAGAATTAATAATCTTCTATATTAATAAAAATCAAATGCTGTTCGTTGGCGCATCACTTGAGAAATACTGGGCCAATTATTTTTTTTCATGTTTTTAATAGCCCGAATAATGTTTTTGGTGGAAAATATAAAAAAGTCGCCCGAAAAATTGGACAATTTGTGAAAAGTGCTTTTTTCGCTTTTTTATAGGATTTTTGTATGAACTGACGACCATAACGCAAATTTATTGAAATTTAGACAAGACAACGCCGGTCAGGTCAACTAGTAAAACAAAAATTGATATAAGTTTGCATTTGACTTCGAACTAGCCTGATGTTAAGCGATGATGCGGTTTACGTTGGAGCACTTCTGCGTAGAAGAAACTAATTCATTCGTGATTTTAAGACACCCATATTGTAGCTATCGAGAAAAACCTTTGCGCTTCGTACGGGTTTCGGAATGTCATAAAAATACACACATTTATATTTTTGTAGAGATGCATTTTAATTTTAAAAACAGTTGATTCAAGTAACAGTTCACACACTTACGTAATATTATTTCTTTTTCTACGCACCTTTACCATACCTTAATAATAATGCGAGCAATTTAAATTCAACTCGGATGATGGGTAACCTCGTCGAGAAGCAGTCCCGGCCATAATACGTTGTCAGCCTATAAATTACACCGTCACTCCATCTCTAGTAATGTATACCAACTAGTTTTTATACTTTTTATCTTCTAGCTTTTACAATCATACTCCATCAAGTACTCTTACATACATTGCTTCTTTTATTTGGTGTATCGTCCAGTATTCAGGGGAAAAGTTCATTGTATCGCGAACATTGTCGGGAACAAAGTTTTTCTTTTGTAAATTCAAGTTTTTTACATTTTAACTAGTAATTGCAAGTTTGTCCGAAGGTATGCGTAACTATTTAATGGTGCAAGGTTTTTAATTATGATTTTTATCGATGTTCGATATTGATTGGCTCGTGAAAGTATCTCAAATTTATTTTCAACAATGTGGTCTTTTGGTACTTTTTGTTATAATCAAATTAATTTGGTTTTCTTTTGTTGCAGGTAAATCAATCACAATGGCGGCTAATTTAATGACCAAAATAAATCACGTTGGTAAAGTATAAGAAAATCATTATTAAAATATTCAAAAGACGGATACGTAAATTATTTATTGTATACATACAATATCAGTACATATGTCAAGGCGAGATAGCTGCAGAAAACACAAGCCAATTATAAAAAAAAAAAAAAAAAAAAACAACAATAACTTTTGTGATTGATCCTGGTCGACCGACCGACCGACTCCGTGTGAAACCAATTTATTTTGGGATATGTCAACTTAAACACTGACATTTAGTGACACTTTCCTCCAAACTATTACAAAACCAGTAATCGTGCGTTACCATTACTCCGACCGAAGCCAGTGACCAGTAAATGACGTTAATAGATTCAAAGCTATTCTTGCTGTCATTACCCGCAATTTGGAAGATGGCCACCTACCGACGGACATCTACCATCCACTAACACGAAACGTTTTTTGTGCTGTGATTTAAGTGCACGCATAACATAATAGAAATGATAGTTCTTCGAGTACAGTGCCACCAGTTTAACTGGTTATAGTCAAAAATTGGCACTGTATTCTAGCTTGGAGAGTTGAGCTGATATAATAAATGATGTCCTGTTGCATTTGCATATGTATATATATGTATGTATGTGTTACACGTAATTTTACAGACTATACACATTTTTTAGGTAAATCCTGAAATTCCTGGATTTGGTCATCTCTCTGTGACATTCTTGACCGACTGGTCAAGAGAAGTGCCCGGGTGGATTTAAACTCTTTCGTGTTTAGCTTATACTGAAGATATTTTTTTTTTTTTTAATATAGTTTAAAAATTAAAAAACACGCTCGTGAGACTCGTTCAACAGCGAACATATCCACACTTGGAACAATGGGGAAGTGAAAAGATTAGAAACTGGAGAGGGGTCGATCCCACCTTGCTCGGCTCTTGTGGCATGATGGTTAGCATCTTTCCCTCACCTCATACCTTAGCGGTAAGATGAGAGGCAGTAATAGTACTAGAAAGTTGTAATTTTGACAGCTCCAGAGGCCATATATAAAATGTCAAACTGTAGTCCAATCACTGCAACATTTAACACAATGGAAGTTTTGTCTGTCCGTCACGCACGTCCCGAACTTTAAGTTGCTGTGCAGCCGCGAGATTGCGCCTAATCGATGCTTTATTCCAATTCTTTTGTTGTAAATCGAATTACATGTTGTGGTTATTGAATCGATTTGAATATACACGCCGCACTGATGGACTCTAAATATAAATGGTCGCAGAACTTCTGTAGAAGGCACGACTTACAATATTATATTATTTTATCATGCACTGGCGTCGATTCTGTCATACCACTCACTAAACTAAACCTATGTGACAGGATTAAAATTATCTGCCTCTCTTTTCATTTTAATATGTGAGAGAAGCATGGCTACAATTTTAGAGCTGTCAAATTTAGTTTAGTTTAGTTTAGTTTAGAGTACATTAGAATCGATGCCAATATCAGAGGATATATGTTAACTTAGGTGTACAATATTACATTTTTTTTTACTATTATTCAATCAAGGTTCTAAATCGTTAACTGCAAATTATATTGAAATTAAAAAATGGTGCTACCACAGCGGAATTATATTTTCTATCTATACTGGGTTACGCGCAAAGGGTGTACTAAGCCGAAAGTGATACATACTCAACATTATAAACAACTTAAAACACTGTTTTAAACTATCACGGTTGTTCACTAAAGTTATATGATTATTTACGGGATATTCGGATATTATTATTTATATTATTATATTATTATTATTTTTATATTATTATTTTTCGGATTTACGGTAAATATCCCGTAAATAATCATATAACTTTAATAAACAACTTATACTAAAGGAGTTACTCTGAAATCGCGAAAAAATAAATAATAAATATTCGGGACATTTTAAAATTTTTTCAAATATTAGCTATTCCATAGAAAGCATTCATTGACACTCGTTAAAGTGTATGGAATAATTGATATTTTTTCGCAATTTCGGTTGGTCCCGAAATAGTGAAAGCAGTTCACAATTTCCAGTAAAATAAAAAATATAAAAAATCACGTCAACAATTTCAAAATGGGAGGGAAAAGCTTCAGAACTTTGTAATTCGTGAAGAAAATTGAGAATAAAAAACACCCGGATTTATTGCAGCTTTTGAATCATTTAAAAACAATTAAACTGAAAAAAATATTGAAACCTCCTTATTATGACTACACCCTTTCTGCGGGTTAAAAATGAAGAAGCTATCTTCATTGTAAATTTCTTTCAAATCCATTCAGCTGTTATGGAGTCGGGAACAACACAACTTACACACAAACACCAGTGGTAGAACTACAAGTGTGCGTCAACTTCCTAAACTTTGTTACAGATCTCATATTTTGTATCAAACAACTACCGAATATAACATGTTTCGAGTTTTTTTTCTTTTTTATCTTTTCATCTTTTGAATGTTTTCATTTTCATCTTTTAATAGTTTTTTTTTTTTAGTATAATTAATAAGCTTGCGTTTGACTACCATCACGCCTGATGTTAAGCGATGATGCGGTCTACGTTGGAGCACGCTTGCCTAGAAGGAACCGATTCACTCGTGATTTGAAGACACCCAGATTGTAACCATCGGGGAAAACCCATTCAGGCAGCGCATTCCACAGACTAGCAGTTCGCACAATAGTTGACTGGTGTTTCGTTTATTACAAATAACAAGCTTCATCATCATAAAAGCGTTTAAAGTTTTTGATTGGAATTGAGAGGGCTATGTACGTAAAAACACTAAATCCCTTTCGCTGTTTGTGACGTAAGACTGTGTGCCCAAGTGTGTGACGCAAGTGCCCGATATACTTCAGTGAGATATTAAAGGAAAATGTTTTATTCAGCGAGTTTAGCTATTGTGACTGAGTAGTTTTGACACCTCTTACTAACAAAAAGTAATAAAACAAGATGTAACGGTCAGTTACCATTTACGACGGAGGATTCACGCATCATCGGCGCAGTAGAAAGCAGGACGCTGCCGGCGCGGGCGGCGCGCCCTCTGAGACACCTCAACCTTGAAGGTATTTCCGGAGGGAGCGGGCGAAGCCCTTTACGATTTTAGCAGAGACGAAACAGAGTACATTTTGTGGTGATATTGATACTAAGAAAAGGCAGTATTCACAAATCATTATCAGTTTCTAGTTTAGGCAATTTGGAAACTGTTTAGACAGCAGCAAACAATATTTAATTGAAACTTAAAATATTAACTAAAACAACTTAATTAAAACATATTTAGTTATTTTAAGTTTTCTTTAATTTTCTGTTTTTTAAGTTGTGCATAGTAAAATTATCTTTTATTTAACAAATATCTATAAAAGCAAGCTATTATTTTGTGCATTAAATTTTTATTTAAATATATTAATTTAAATTTTCGTGGCCATTTTGAAAATATAACATTACTCAATTATTGTCACCAGAACCAACCAGAGCTAACCGCTGTGTGCAAAATTTCAGCAAAATCGGTTAGGATTAACTGGTTCAACTTGCAAGATGTGACCTAAACAAACTAACAAACATTGCAAGTTAAATAAACGCTTTAGCAAATCTTCAGTAGAGCAGTTATCTTGACAATTCGTGCTCGAGTTCAAACATATCAGATATCCATTGATCAAGAAACTAATCCGCGTTTTGACACAGATTAGCAAGCAGTGACTTCGTTTTTGGGGTCCATTAATAATACCACAGCGAGCCTCTAAATCAAACTGTAATACATTGTTGCCGGAACTGTTACAACTGACTACATCCAACTACCTAGATAACCAGAAGAACGACACACAAGTTTATTTTGAACTTTATTTGTTGAGAGGGAACGTTTAATGTTGCATGGAAAAGTGACTGTCAGAAATAATTTTGAGGTAGCGTATATAAATTGCAGGGTAGATAAGGCAAATTGAGCCGTAAATCAAAGGGCTAGAGAGGGAATTCGTGATGAGATGGTATCGTGCGGCGCGTGCGCCTGTGGAGGCTACGATTGGTTACATCGTGAATAGTAACATACATCTTCAAAGATAGAAATGCTATATAACAAAGAGTTTAATTTCGTTTTAATTATGTGGGAAATTATATATTTATGACATTATTTATTTTTTTCTCGTCTGTGGTACACTCCAGAAAAAAGGAGAGAGCGCGTTGATGTCTTTTGTACGCGAACTTTTGCGATATGAAATAACACCGTGAGAAGGCAAAAGTTATTCTATAGGTTCAGTCCCGAAAAAGTTATACTAGCTAGGTAGACTCCCAGTGCAATGGCATTATCTACATATGGGTGTCCAAGAATGGTAGTGCTGTTCTAACAAACTATGTAGGTACTATTTTAGTTAATCTCCTTAGTTTTTTTGTTCCATTTGGGTGTTGCTCCATCCGTCCCTCTTTCAGTCCACCAGTCTTGGAATTACAATAATCTCACAAATAAGTATCAAGTTTCGTCAGCGTCGAGTACCCGTAGTACACCCCCACACCGAGCGCAGGCTCCCGTGTACTGATTACGTTGATTGCGCGCTGCAAATGATCCCGCCACGCTGCGCCTGCGCCGATGTCGACGAGCTAATACTTTCAGCTTCCTGGAACAGGTAGACTGGTCGTTTTTGTTTAGAGTTTTAAATGTTGGTTTAGTTATTTTTGCATGTTTTTTTTTTGATAAATAGTATCAAAGATAATACAATTATAAAATCTGTGAAGAACAATAATTGTTAGATGGAAAAGCGGCTAAACAAAAAGCAATGAGGCGGAAGATTTCGAGAGGGCCAAAAACAAATATACAGGCAACTATTTTGGATGCAGCTATCTGTGCGCTGGAGTTTTTTTTTCTTTCCCATATGGTTACGTCGAATGTCGAACAGTTTAGAACTAGAATTTGTGTGCGATGTGTAGTTAGCCACACCAAAACATTATTTACTACTCGATTATAACTTTTTATCCTTGCTATGAACAATTTATTTCCAAATGTATTACAATTTATAATTAGTGAACCAAATAAAATTATAACATAAAAGAAAACTAAACTAAAAAAATCATCCAAAACAGTGTCCCTTAGTGGAAGGAAAGTGTCCCTTAGTGGAAGGAAAGTGTCCCTTAGTGGAAGGAAAGTGTCCCTTAGTGGAAGGAAAATGTCCCTTAGTGGAAGGAAAGTGTCCCTTAGTGGAAGGAAAGTGTCCAGAACGCATTGCCACGTTGAATGGCAAATATGGCAATGCTCTGTTTTAGGCATGATGACTAATATTTTTTTATTACCTCATAAAAAAGCTGATTATAAATAGAACACATCAACAAAAACAAAATTAAAATTAGTTCAAAAATAAACAAGATATAAGCATTTTAATTTAATTTCATGCTAGACAGAGAGCGCACTATACTGAGCCGTGACGTCACGGCTCAGGAGCGCCATACAAATGCTATACTAACACACGCTTTGCGAGAAAGGGATAGAACATCCCCTCTCTATCCCCACGTAAAACTTTAAATACTCATATCTCAGAGATTTATCAGCCAATTTAAATTATTTTTTTCAGTATGTGCAATGTATTTAGTTATATTCATCGCTAAGCCGGTTATTTGTAATAAATTAAACATTAAAGAAAAGAAAAAAAAGAAAAATATTTATTTGTGACAGAAAAAAATTATACAGACATTAGTAATAAACTTAAAACAACAACATTAGGAATCATGCCTTTTGGCACAAGCATCCAGCGGCCTTATTATAGAAATTTGATTGTGATCGAGATTGCATGCCGTCCCGTTCGCATCAACTTACTCGCACCACGCGCGTGAGTGAGATGGCACGCGATCACGATCGCAATCCGAATCACGATAACACATCTATAATAAGGCATCAGGTCACCAATCGCCTTCACCAGTTTGGCCAGCTCCCTATATAATTCTAAAGCGGCTATTAAATGACTTTATAAATCTCGGAAATTTTTGTGACTCAATAACAGTTAGTAAAAGCCTTGTGTAACGACAAAACTACGTCTTGATTTGTACTATCTAAAGTAGTCCTCTTACCAACTACTTAGATACGAGATATAAATAAATCCATTAGAAAGCAACTCCTAATTAACTCCGTGATAAGAACCTGCCTCTTGCTCGATAATTAAAAACTAGAAGTGCTCAATTGATTAATATTGATCAGATTAATTTGATTTCAAGTATTCCGAGAGCACAGACCATTTAAACTCTCTGATAGCGATGTACATATATAAAGTACTTATGCATAAAAGTTAAATAAGTAATACTGTTTAACTTTTTTTTCACAGTTATCGTCTGCGAAACTTTGCCAGACAATTTTATAGAAAATGAAATGAAATGAAAAATTAATTATTTTAGCAGACGTGGTACATTATGATGTTACAGACTAGTTATAGATTAGTTTGTCAAGCATTTATGCATAAAAATAATAGACTAATTATTCATGTTTCTCTACTAAATTATTATCATCCTACTAATATCATCATCATCAGCCTGAACACGCCCACTGCTAAACGTAGGCCTCCCCTTTAGAACTCCACACTAAACGACAGCCTCACATCTGCATCCACTGGATGCCAGCGACTCTCACTATGTCTGTCTACTAATATTATAAACGCGAAAGTTTGTATGTATGGATGTATAGATGTATGGATGTTTGTTCCTCTTTCACGTTGCAACAGAACAACGGATCGACCTGATTTTTTGCATGGGTATAGTTCAAGAGCCAGAGAGTGACGTACTACTTTTCATCATCAAGACCACTATTTTTCATCACTACGCGGGTGAAACCGCGTGGCGCAGCTAGTACTTTAATATTATAAATGCGAAAGGTTTGTTTGTTCCTATTTCACGCAGCAACAGAGCAACTGATTGACCTGATTTTTTGCATGGATATAGTTCAAGGGCCGGAGAGTGACATAAGCTATTCTTCACCATCATCATCATCACAATTTTTCATCACTACGCGGGTGAAACCGCGGGGCACAGCTAGTAATTAATAATGTAAATAATATTTAATAACTTAAAAAACAGACTTTAAAAATAGTAAATGTTTAATGTCGTTTACTTCGATGATATATTATTTCAAGTTATTTTGATGTAGATACTGAACTGATAATGGAACCGTGTGGTAAATAGTAGAAGTTCCACCTAATTTCTGTCTATTCAATTGATCTGTAACCGTATTAGCATAATAATTTGATATCATAAGCCAAATTACATGTAAAAAAGAAAATTAATTAACTTTACTCTCTATGTTGATTAATTTACCGTCAGTGCAGTGAGTGGCACACATCTCTGAAGGCTACCGATAGAGAAGCGGTTGGTAACGGGTGTTTGATATATTAGTGTTGTTAGGTTGGCTATAATATGAATATTAATTGATAATTAGTCAAAGTAGACCGTATTCGTTAACATATATATATATATATAACAGCTGATTTTACTATTTAAGTCTTTCTAGTCAAAGTTCTCTAGAATACTGGATCTATTATCTTTTTATAGCTTCATCGAAGCTTTAAGTACTTGTTTTTATTTAGATGTTTCCGATTTTTACTAGTCATTATAAACAATAAAAATGGACAAAAAAATGGACTTCCGCAAAGTAACGCCAGATTCAATCAACTAGTCATTATAATTAAAATTGTCAATTTTTCAAATAGTTACTGTTTTTATTACTTTAATGGGTCGTGCCTGCAAAGTTTTTTATAGGTAATAATATAGAAAGTTTTATTGTAGAAACTGACGTGGTTGTCACACATTTTATTTATAAAAACGGTTAAAACTATAGTCGGAATGACTGGCTTAATTTAACGTGAGTAATTCCCGTGCAATATAAATAAAATAATTGCAGTGTTACCTTGTAAAACATTAACAGAGTCCCAAGCAGCACTATTACCGCCTCATATAAAATCTCCTTACAATTTAACGCAATCAATAATCAGTGAAACTTTTATTAATCATTGCATCATCTCTTGGTGTTATAATCATGGGAACTCTATTTAGGCCCAATTCCTTAGTAACGTTTATTTATCTGTGCCACATTGTCGGCGCCTCATCACGAAAAAGGAAATGATTCCATCTCCTAAATTAGTCTACATCGAGCGGAAACCAGCACTTTTGAGCACATAAGCTTTCTTTCTGATTTCGAAGAAGCTTACCTATTACTAATGGTGGCGTAATTGTATTTTGGTTGAAGTTTATAACACTTGTAATCTGTGCCCTGCAACTTTTACTCGTTTAGAGTACGTGCGAGATTTAAGAATTCTTCTGAAGGATTAACTAATGTTTCTTATCACTTTCAGACACATTTATTATCTGTGTACAATCACAATCCTGCAGATTTCCCTAAACCCCTGTATCATAATCTCAAATATTCATTAATCTCACAATGATAATTCTCTCTCTCCCTCTCTTCCTCTCTCTCTCTCTGTGAATGAGAAAGCAAGACACATTTTCATGCAAGATTAAAATAAGAATGTTGTACAATATTGAAGGATGTTTGAACTTGTTGATTTTGGAATTTGAATTCGTATTAAAGCGGAAACTTTTCGAGTTCCAATAATTTTCGACACTTGTGAACGAGGAGGCAGAACTCAAAGAGAATAGTATAACCGCTAACGTAGCAAAAGAAGCCAAACCACAGATAAAGTAACAGTCGCCAAGCTACCCATCAATGTTAATCTAAAACTCATAAAACCTATTTATTACTCGCTATTACGAACGTCATTAATCCAACCTCCGACATTCTTCATTTGAAAACTTTCTATTTTTAATTAAAATGGAAACTTCTTTGCTTACAATGTTTATGACATTTCGTAATAGTGCAGTGACATAAATGCTTTTATTGTTTTGACTCTTCACGAGACCCCTATTTGGCCAGAGTTACTAAGCAAAGAACCTCGTATCGAGTATCATTTAATTTTGTTTTGTTTTAGAAGTCAGTGTTAGAAAACTCATATTCTTTTTAACGCTTTTTAAATTTAATAAGTAGGCTATAGCGCTAATAACCGGAAAATCTACATACGAAAAAACTACGAAATCACAGGAAAAACCTCGGGCAGCTAGTTAAAAACCAAATCTAGATAAAGCTTTTATAGCAAAGGGATGGTTAAAATCTATCTCTTTCTAATGAAAGGAAAATTATATGTTTTGTCTCATAAGCGGTGGCATCTCGCTTGGCTGGCCACTCACGCGCCAGTAGCGCATGCGCGGTTGCTTGAAGCGTTCGCGTTTGAATTTCGAATGATTTTCGCGCGTTTTCATTCTCAGGGGCCAGTGATTATGTTCGAAATTTGAATTTCAAGTGTCGGTGATACGACGCTGATGTTTATGTGATATAAAGGCGTGGCCGGAATGGAGCCACGCTGCGTTTCCGCGGTTCAGCGCGTGTGTCGTGCGTTTTTGTGCGGTAGAAAGTGAACTCACAAAGGATTACAGTGTTATTGTTTGGAACACGTGAGAGTTTATTGGCAATTAAGGTTAATTTATGGAAGAACTGTAATTACTAAATTAGCATAACATTTTGCATCTCTTTCCAACGTGGAAAATTTTACGTCATAATAGACAGATAAAAACGAAGGGTTCCTTGTCGTACTACGGAACCTTCAAAACGCTATTTATCATTTCAATTCATGTGTCAAATGTAGTTAGACTTATACTTATGAGATTGCAATATGAATTTTTACGTGATTTTATGATAGTCGAAACTAGCTGCACCCGTTTTTATCCTTTATCCTGTAGGTACTGATTATTATAGAGTAACAAAAATCCTACTTATAGAGAATAAGCTATCCCTACACCAAATTTTATCCAAATCCATTCAGCCGTTACGGAGGTCAAAATAGACTAACTCTTACATTACACGCCAATTTTGGCTTCTGGCGTGTTCAGGGACATAATGTATGTAGGTATTCTATCCACACATTGTATCGTCATGACGCTTATCCAACGTAAGTAAGTCCATGGTCCAATAACCCAATAAAACAACGTATGTTATTCCGGGACTGACACAAAACTACGTCACTGTCCAGTTGCCACGTCATTGCAACAAACACAGGGAAACAAAATTGTTATATATTTTTTTATAATATAGAAAAAAAATCATTTCAATTGTCATATAGTTTGTCCGCTCAAGCGAAGCAATTCAAGTTAAACACGTATTATTTTATATACCATTATATAATTCAAATCACCATAGCCCACCGGATTAGCAAGTTGAAGTGGTAGTGAGCAGAGCACATATCACGCAGAACAGATGGCCGATGGGGCTAAAAGGTTCTCGAATGGAGACCACGGACCGGTAAGCGCAGCGTAGGATCCTCAAGATGGACAGACGACCTAAAAAACACCGCCGGGAAACGCTGAATGCAGGCCCGCTTCCAATCGGCCCTTTTGGAGATCGTTGGGGGAGGCCTATGTCCAGCAGTGGACGCCCTACGGCTGAAATGATGATGATGATGATGATTGTTTAAATCAAAATCACATAGTTTATTGGAATCCCACAGGTAATAAATACACAGTGATTGGGGAGTAATTATTTCATGGTACTCGTAACACAGTGTTGATGACGTAGTCTTGTGTCACCCACGTGACCTTTGTGTCTCGGAATGACATACCTGGTGGAGTATATTATTATACCATGAGTAGAGTCTAAAATGTGGAAATATCTCTGACCAGTGAGCACTTGCAAAAATTGGGTAACCAGAGCGACCGTAGTTTGGTATTTTGTTATTCTAATCTAAAACCTATATTGAGTAAGTATTAAAAATTATTATTACTAAGTATTTAATCGTATTTTACGATTCAAATAAAGGTGTTAATGGTTACAAAATAAGAGGACTTCTAATCTGCATGTAGATGTTATCTCTTCAATGGAGAAACCTTATTTTCTCTATTTAAACAGTAGAGAATAGAGAACCCGTGAGAAAACTGCTCTACTTAATTATATATTAATAAGTGTAGTTTGTTGGGTAATTGGGGTGTAGTTACCTTCGTTTTCTGAAGCATTTTTAATTGTTATGGAATATTTAATAATTATGGTTTCATTTCATGTAATTCCCCAAAAAGTCCCAACTTTATATCCTACGAATGGAATGTAGAGAAAACTTTATTGCATTGGTACATTATACTTGCAAAGTTACAAATAAAATTAGAAGTAATATTAGTGGTATAGTATGTAGTGGTATTAGTGGTTTAGTGGTATTCCCGTGTAATATAAATAAAATGTGTGAAAACCACGTCAGTTTCTATACTAAAATTAGAAGTAGTTTAAAATTACCTTCCAAGACTAAGTAAATATTAAATACTAACTTAATATTAGATATTACTGGTAATATCTATTTAAGTATGTATTTAAAACTATATATGTATGTATATCAGTCTCTGGCAGCCATATCACAAGATATGCTTAGTTTGGGGTCAGATGACTGTGTGCAAAAATGTTCCTAGTATTTATTTAAGTTTTTTTACATAAAACATGTTTTAAACTATCACGGTTATTCACTAAACTTATATGATTATTTACGTGATATTAACCGTGGTAAGGTTGTGGAATGAGCTCCCGATATTTCGGCGCAGTTACATGCACCATGGTCGCGGGAAGACGTACATTTTTACATAGTTTGTTAATTACAAATGAATAACTAAATAAACCATGTTAAAATGTGATGATTCCACTTACATAGCTACTATCAAATAATCTGATATACACATAAATGCAAAGAATTTGACCTTTTAGGTAACTTTCGTACACGTCATGTTAATAAAAATGTGCATACATCATTATAAAATGACATAGTTAGCTATTCTCTTAAAACTACAGTTAAATAACGTATAAAAAGTTAACTGTCAGTTAAAATAACCCGACCACCTGTGGTTTGATGTAACAACTACATCTGCATAGTTTTTACACCCGGATGGGCGCGCGGCTTACGTCTCTAGTCTACGTTTAATATTCAAATAACTCTGGCAATCAACTAACACGGCCTCTCTAACTACTCACCAAATGTAGATAATAGAAATGCATTTTATTTATATTGCACGGGAATTACTCACGTTAGATTAAGCCGGTCACTCCGACTATAGTTTCAACCGCATTAGGCAGTCTTTTTCGCTGCGCCCTTTCAGTGCAAAGGGAGAACCAGCCGCGCGCGCGCATTCACCTTAAAAAAGACCGCCTATTTCCTCAAAAATCGTACATTTTCTCGGAATAAAAAGTATCCTATGTCACTCTCCGGCCCTTCAACTACCCAACTCAAACTATGGAAAAAAGAACGTCGATGCGTTGTGTAAAACATAAACATATAAACACACTATCGTATTGTATAAAACTATTATTTAGTTCAGTAATCATTCAGACTTATAAAGATGTCAATAGATATACCTCATCATCATCATTTCAGCCGTAGGACGTCCACTGCTGGACTTAGGCCTCCCCCATCGGGTCTCCCCAAAAGGGTCGGTAGGAAGTGGCCTGCATCCAGCGTTTCCCTGCGGTCTCTTTTAGTTCGTCTATCCATCTTGTGGGTTGACGTCCTACGCTGCGCTTACCGGTCCGTGTTCTCCATTCGAGAACCTTTCGGCCCCATCGGCCATCTGTGCTGCGTGCTATGTGTCCTGCCCACTGCCACTTCAACTTGCTAATCCGTTGGGCTATGCCGGTAACTTCGTTCGTCTACGGATCTCCTCATTTCTGATTCGATCTCGTAGAGAAACCCCGAGCATAGCCCTCTCCATAGCTCGTTTGTGCGACTTTGAGTTTGTTTATAAGGCCCATAGCCTCATACCCATGGCCATAGGTATACTTACTTACCCCGGGTATATACTATAATCACGTACACAACTTATTGAAGGTCTAAAAGCTCTAAACTACTCTACCCTGAGCATCGTCCGTAATTGCTGAGTCAGCGTCTAGCCGTGAAAGTAGTTCGTGAGCTGACGTTAAACTGACGTACTCGTAGAGATCTTGTTACTAGTTAGATATTTAAGAACCCAGTGCCCGCCACGGTATCTCGCTCGCACATTTTAACATTTTGAAGATAAATGAAGATAAAAAACCGGACAAGTACGAGTAGGACTCGTGCTCTGAGGGTTCCGTTAGATGGAACCAAAAAAAACAGAGACCAAAAAAAAAACTAACTGAAGTTAAAATATTGAAAGACAAACTTAAGTTTCTAGTGTTTTTTTACTCGGCAAGTGCCTTTAATAACTAAACAAAATACAAACTAAAACTAACACTACAAATACAGTTAGACTGCCCATAGACCGTTGAAGGTCTAAAGACAATCCAAATGCTCAAGCCCACTACCAGTTGGCAGCGTACCCAACATGCTGGCGGCATTACCACGTTGAATGGCAATGCTAATGCGTTGAGCCAGAAACACGCCAGCATTTTGGTCACGCGTCGCATTAACCAGGCGCTCTGAAAGATTTTTGAAGAAAATGAGGTGAGCTCCCGGTCCCCAAGGGCCCAATGTCTCGACCCCAAACGCCTCAAATATGTAACCACTGCCGAGGTTAGCATATTTGCGACGCTTGTGCTGCTCTGCCGAATTAGCAGCCGCGCCAGCCCTACCCTGTGTCTCAGGAAGATGTGACGGCGCCAAAGTATCGACACAAGTTGCGTCCAACAAGGGGCCGCCCCAACCTCCAGGGCACAAGTGTCATACCGTCAGGCCTCTTTCCATCGTCACGCGCAAGACCACTCGGTTTGAGCACAGCTGCGACATTGGCGGTGGAAAGTGCCCTGCGTATGATGTCGTTCAGGCTAGCGTGTCGGCCAATACGACCAGCGCTTCTCGAGCAAGAGAGACCATGGTGACCGAGCTGGTCAACAGCAGTACCACACTGACAGCGATGGGCCTCACAGCACCTTGCACCCAAGCGTAAGCTGACAGCTAGACGAAATGCGGTTGGATCTAAAAGGCTACCTGTGTTAAAAGAGGGCATGGCTTGCAACCAAAGTCCCGATTCCCAAACAGAGACAGCAAGAATACGAGCGCGATCTGCAATACTAGGACACGTATCTAGTAGCGATTTCCATGCTAGTTCGCAGATCGGCCGATCCCACAGTCTCTGGGAAGACAACTTTGAAGTTTGTAGTTGACAATAAGGTTCTTCCATACATCCCAACTACAAAATGTAAGTTTGTAATAGCAAAATAATTATTTTTAAATACCTTCAAATTTATAACTTTCGGATTTATTCCTATATATGTACTATGAGACCTTGCTTCTTGCCAAATTTCATGATTCTAGGTCAACGGGAAGTACCCTATAGGTTTTAATTCCCCTGTGAAATCGCAAAATATACGACATAAAGGAACCCTAAGAGCGCGAGACCAAAAAAAAAACTAACTGAAGTTAAAATATTGAATGACAAACTTAAGTTTGTAGTTGACAATAAGGTTCTTCCATACATTCCAACTACAAAATGTAAGTTTGTAATAGCAAAATAATCATTTTTAAATGATATACCTTCATATTTATAACTTTCGGATTTATTCCTATATATGTGCTATGAGACCTTGCTTTTTGCCAAATTTCATGATTCTAGGTCAACGGGAAGTACCCTATAGGTTTTGGTTCCCCTGTGAAATCGCAAAATATGCGACATAAACGTTCATATCTTTTGATTGCGTTGACTTACAACTTTTATTTTTTTACAGCCGAAAGAAACCGTAGACCCAAATATTTAGTATAAATTTCAACTTGCTACCTTTACGCGTTCTTGAGAAAAAGGGTCTTGACAGACGGACAGACAGACAGACAGACAGACGGACAACGAAGTGATCCTATAAGGGTTCCGTTTTTTCCTTTTGAGGTACGGAACCCTAAAAAGGGGTTAAAGTTATATGATTATTTACGGGATATTTACCGTGGTAAGGTTGTGGAATGAGCTCCCGATATTTCGGCGCAGTTACATGCACCATGTTCACGGGAAGACTGAAGAATGCGGGTGGTTGGAGAACAGTTAAAAAGGGGTTGTCTGCAAAGTCGGTTTACGGGCGATAATTTTACGTGATAACGCTTAGGCAGATCGTGCCTCTCTATTGCTTGTTCCGCGCTCTCGCTTGCACGCGCGGCTCAGGCGGAACGGAACGTGACAATTTTTCGTGCGTGCAGCCGGCGTTCATCGATTTATAAGACGTTATCACGTCAAAAATTATATCGGAAATAACTAAGAACCAATTTGGCATTATTTTAAGAATAACACTGCGAATGTTCTAAAGCAATGTTCATGTTAATATTTTTATTTCGGCGGAAGATATCGAAAAACACAATTTTATATTCTCCACCAAAATATGTAACAAGAATTTACATTCAATATACTAGTTTCTCGCATCATACAAGTACCGTCATAGTTTTTTTCAACTAGGTTCAGTTGTTTAATCTCATTTTTGTACTGGGGCCTTACGGCTAGGTGTTTTAAACGATTCAGTTTAGGTGATGAAAAAAATGTTGCGCGACCGCAAGCCTTATCTGGACGCGTAAAGGTTCACGTTCGCGTGATTTTCCGAACTGCACGGTTTGAACGTTAGTTTGATACCGCGATAAGCAGTTAGCCGTAAGGCTTCAGGTTATTTTAAAAAGGACATCTTAAAATAAGCGTTTCGCCGGTTCACAGCACATGTAACATGCTATTCTGGCCGCTTATTTCTGTGGGCAGTTCGGAACACTATGCGGGTTGGCCAGGCGTTTTCAATCGATGATCGAAAAACTAGCGATAACTAATGAAAATTATACGAGTATCTATCCGAATATGTTTTCTTTCGTAAGTAGATACAGAAATTTCAATCGGCGGTCTTATCGCCATCTTTACCATTGCAATTTAAATAGATAAAACCAATGAATAGCCATACATTTGCCTTTTAATTCCATAAAATATTTCATTGAGATAGCATCGAGTCCTAGGCTTTGAAGGCGGTAGGTTATTAAAGTGGCTCTCATCATTTGTAGCGTGTCTGGAAGCGACTGATGTTATCTGACAACTAACTACGTACTTGAATAGTTCTCGATTTGTTAATATTCACTTTCTGCAGTAACTGATTTTTGGCAAAAACTAATAAAAATATATGTATATAAAATAAACCGGCCAAGTGTGAGTCGGGCTCGCGCACCGAAGGTTCCGTACCACCAAAAAATTCAATAACGAAATTACCAGTTATAACTTGGTAATGAACATAAACTTGTCACTGACTCGCACTTGGCCATTTTTTATTATTTGTTGTTATACTTTAGATTGTGAACTATAATCATATTAAGTTTGACGCTTGTATGATGTATTACTGTTTTTACATTAGAGCTAATACAAAAATACGTTTAAAAAAATACGTTTGTTGTATGGGGGACCCTTTCGTTTTTACTTTTTTACTATAGACAGATAGATAGACAATCGTAGGCTTAGTAATAGAGTCCCGTTTTTATTCTTTGGGTACGGAACCCTAAAAACTAACATTTGTACGCTGTAACAGGCAAGGACATGAGATACGTCTCCATTCTTACGACCATGTATGCTACTTTATATGTATGTGTACCTACCATGTTCTAACAAATAAATAATTTGAATTTGAAAAAAATTGGATTGTTTTGCGCGTTTTTGGTTTGGGGTTGTGTTTGGATGTTTGTTACCATTTCTCTCAAAAACGCCTGGATCGATTTGAATGTAGTTGTTATTTAAGAGCAGGTTTTATTACGGTGCATTTTTTGACTCCCGACGCAAAGAGAAGGGTGTTGTAAGTTTAACGTATGTATCTGTGAGTATGTGTATCTGTTTGTCTGTGCTTATGCCTGTGACATCCTGACATCGTAGTACCCAAACGGCTGAACCAATAATGATTTAGTCTACCTTTTCTTTGTTTGACATGATCGAGAGTGTCTTTTTAGGGTTCCGTACCTCAAAAGGAAAAAAAACCCTTATAGGATCACTTCGTTGTCCGTCTGTCTGTCTGTCCGTCCATCTGTTTGTCTGTCCGTCTGTCAAGACTCTTTTTCTCAAAAACGCGGAGAGGTATCAAGTTGAAATTTATACTAAATACTTGGGTCTTCATTTTTTTTTTTGACACGCGTTGTAAGAGTTCCATCCAACGGAACCCTCAGAGCACGAGTCCTACTCGTACTTGTCCGGTTTCATTTTTCATGAAAATCTGTTCAGTTGTTTGAAGATTAACAAATCTTTTGACGGGATTTCTTTTTTTTGTTTTCAATTTATTTAATACGTTACATTCACAGTAAGTTTTCTTAAAACCTATTAATTTAAATAAACAACAAATACTCGGGGAGTGCGGTTCTTAGCTTTGTATGATCAAAATCTGCCCTTAGTCTAAAATTCCTCATTTTCCAATAGGTCGAGTTTTTTTGTTTTATGTTTAGATTTTTGTCTTATTAGCGTTTTTGCTGAGACGTGACTCCAGGATGTTTAAATAACAAGTAATAAGGTCTACATATCTTAACGATTCTGTGGATAAATACAGTGGTTCTAAAACTTTTAATGGGTTGCCCTTTTTCATAGAAAAGAAACCCGGTAGGAAGTACGAATAGTTCTGCACGGAAATACTTTCCAATTACATATATCCAATTTTCAATTCTAAATGTGTATATAATGCCATGTATATACTGTGCATATGTATATTATACGTAACGTGCGTAGACAACCGTATTTCGTCAACAGATTGAGGTAAATTTGATTAAAAAGAGAAACCAATAGTGTACACACATAACTTTCAAACCTATTAGGTATAAATAATCATATAACTCTATTAGGTATTATCCAAAAACTTGAATTTATGTTGTATATATTGTATATTTCGTCTGTCATGGGGGGTGGGGAGGGGGTTGCCATAATCCCCACTAGATGGACCGACGACATAGTAAGAGTCGCTGGCATCCAGTGGATGCAAAAGGCAGGCTGTCGTTCAGTGTGGAGGATAAAGGGGGAGGCCTATGTTCAGCAGTGGACGTCTTCTGGCTGATGATGATGATGATGATGATGATATTGTATCCTCCTCCTCGCGTCGTGCTCCTCATGTCTGAGGGTCGTGACCCCCACCCCCCATCAGTTTCTCCTTTATGATTTTACGCCATCTTCCCCTATCCTCGGCGACATGCAGCGCATCGTATACTGATGTGTCTAGGGTGGTACGAATCTGGTCAGACCAACGCATCGGGCTGCGGCCTGATATTGTATATACGGCAAATAATTAGTCTTTCGTGGCACACAATAAAAGCCACGAGCAAAAAAGAAAATACGATAAAAATTGTCCACAATACCTCGCATGTGGATACAATGGGAACCAGAATAAATTGTCCATTATCAAATAGTTCACAACAGTGTGAAACTGTTGTATATCAACTGTAAACTAAACTGTGGCTTTGTCGTACATACTGAACCAACCTGTAGTATTGTCGTACAAGCTGTCTACTAATCTGTGGCGTTGTTGTACCAACTGTGTAATTATCTGTGGCTATGAAAATGCGCACACGCACGGTCCATTGTTATGGAACCGGTGGCAGGTTGTTACATGGCCAATAAAATATTATAATGTGAGGTAGTGCCTTCTTTGCTGATAATAGAAAATGTCGTAAGCTACAATTTTTTACTCAAAATTGCTTCATTGCAGAGGGTCGTATCGATGTAAGAGGTATTTTTAGTTTGTTAGTTTTAGACACATGGCTCTCAGCATGATATGTTAGGCACATGGCTCTCGGCATGATATGTTAGACACATGGCTCTCGGCATGATATGTTAGGCACATGGCTCTCGGCATGATATGTTAGACACATGGCTCTCGGCATGATATGTTAGACACATGGCTCTCGGCATGATATGTTAGACACATGGCTCTCGGCATTATATGTTAGGCACATGGCTCTCGGCATGATATGTTAGACACATGGCTCTCGGCATGATATGTTAGACACATGGCTCTCGGCATGATATGTTAGGCACATGGCTCTCGGCATGATATGTTAGACACATGGCTCTCGGCATGATATGTTAGGCCAAGCGACCGCAAAGCGATGTGATGACGCATTTCAAAAAAAGTGTTTTACACAAACCATTTCAGAACACGAAATTTTCCCGAGTTATAATCTGTGTACCGGTCGTTTTCCCCATTTTTACACGATAAAGTTTATTTGTTCTGGGATACGTTTCAACAAATTCTGTTCAGAATCATTCTAATGCCTTATTTATTGTGATGATTGTGAGCTTTTAAATATCCTGCAACAAAATGCTAGATCGGAAAGCCAAAGCATAACTGAAGCAGGTTAATTTGTCTCTATCTATTCAAAACTACGATGGTTTAATTGGAGCAATATAATAAAAAAAACATCAGACAATCTCATTAAATATCAATTACCGACGGAAAAACAGAAACCTCACAAACAACGGTAGTCACAGGTGGCCGCGGGCAAAACCGGGAACCTCAACCAACCCACCTTTTGCTAACTTTCAATTAATTATCGACTTTACTCCTACGTTATAGAGCTGGATGTTTCTTTTTTGATCCGAAATAATTTTTAGTCTCAACATTTTTTACTCTTTATCTCTTTGCAATAGAGTTGCAGATAGCCTGTTTTATTTTGAAAAGCCTTAATAATATCATAGCCTGAGGTTAGGTCCTGTTAAATTACAGCCTGGCCCCAGACGGGGTCCAAATGACGCTTGTATTACTGCTCTCGAGATAATGTAAGAATGTACGGATGGTGCTCACGCGATGTGCTAATGTAAATGTCAGGACGGCGGGTGCCAATTTATGTAGTACTAGCAACTAGCAACTAGCAACCACAGCTTCGCACGAGTATACGTTTTTTTACACCTCGTGTTACATTATTGGAGGTTTAGTAAAGATCCCTAATTTGTTTGAAAATATAATATAGCCTATGTCACCCGGGGATAGAGCAGCTTCCCAACGGTGGAAGAATTTTTCAAATCGGTTTAGTAGTTTCGGGGCCTATTCAATGCAAACAAACAAACAAACATTTAAATCTTTCCTATTTATAATATTAGTATAGGCGAAGGAAGAAAAGAGCGATAAATACCAAACTTTTCCCACTTGCCCCCTTTGTGTAAATATTTTTTTTTAATGGGCAATTGCCTTTATTACCTAAACATAATACAAGCAAAATAATCCTAACACTACGAATACAGTTAGACTGCCCATACACCGTTGAAGGTCTAAAGACAATACAAATGCTCAAGCCCACTATCAGTTGGCAGCGTACCCAGCATGCTGGCGGCATTACCACGTTAAATGGCAATGCTTATGCGTTGAGCCAGAAACACGCCAGCATTTTGGTCACGCGTCGCATTAACCTGGCCCTCCGAAAGATTTTTGAAAAAAATTGATAGTAAATCGTTACTTTGTAAATGAGCTTATTGTCTTTTATTAGCATTCTTATACACAAATTATAATTTTGGAAGTTAGGTTAGTTTTTACTATTGTCAGTATCGTCAGTCAGTTTTACTATAGGGTTTTACTATACAATAGTTTTATTATAATTCTACCTGCAGAGATGATAGTAGATAAGTGACAGATCTAGTTTTCAAATCAGATTATTAAACCATTTCGATACAGTTAAAAATAATAATAAAAAAGAATCTACAGATACCAAATACAACCGTAATCATTAAATACTTGGGTAATACCAGTGCACTCTTATATTTATAAAAATCAATATTTAATTTTCTTGATGCATACTAAAACAACAGGTCTCTTGTTAAGTAGATAATTATATAACGAGAACTTAATACTTTATTATACCGACATAAATATAAAAATCCATTTTTAACCACAAGCCAATATTCTTTTATAAATATTCAAGACAATGAGCTCCACGTCTAGAATTGTACTGAATAAATAATAGTACAAGTAATGATAGATTTCCATAGCACTTACTTGGTTTAGTTCAGTCATAAAGATTTACAAAAACGCTATAGGCTAAAAATATTAAAAAATTAATTAAGTTGTACTTCTGTTACAAATATCTACTTTAGCTTTCCATAAATCACAATCAAGTAAAGCGTAAAAACACTTCGCCGTCGTTAGAAAAAAGCCCTTAAAAGGGTAAATACGAGAACACTCGACATGCCAATGAATGAGGTTTATGGGAAAGATAATGGAATGGGTAGAAATCTAGAATTGCTGCTTTCTACGGTACTTAAATAAGCTGTGATCAGAGATTACCCTTTATGACTTTAGATCACTATAACAATATCAGCATTCGCAGCTCTTCTTATTCATTTGTAATTATTTGCCTGTATATTTTATGTTTATGTGTAAAATTGATGGTGATTAATCATGGTTACAAAAACGCCATGCAGTTGCGACTTGCGGTACATTAACTTGTAAAAGTTCAATGATTGAATAGTGTAGTGTTGATAGAAGTTTTTATCAAAATCAATTAAAGGCTATGTAGAGTGTCTGTTATTTGAACTGGTCTAAATATTTCAGTGGCTGACTCACAACCTAAGCCCCTAGCATGCTAGTCTAGTCACTAGATAAATATTTTGGTTGCGTCACTAAACCCCACATGACCGTGGCTAAGATGAAACCATCACAGTCCAGACCACTGTTCCTCAAACCAGTATTGCCGTTAACGACAAATTACGAAGCTGGCGGCGCGGCGGCAAAATGCGAAAAACGTTTCACTCCCGCCACTGGCCTTAGATCTGAGGCATTCCTTCTCTGATTCAATACACTTTTTATCAGAGTTATGGAATGGACAGTGGACTGAGATTCTATCGACTATTTGAAGTCAATCAATAGGTGACTTCATCCATTATTGATAATTAGCTTTTTTGTTTCGGTTTCAACGATTAGCAATTTATAAATTTTTTGGTTAGTAAATTCGTCTAAAAGTTTGATTCATCACCAATTCATCATACAAGAGTAAAGACGTTATTTGTTGTCAGCAAATTAGATTTTAAATCTCTATTCTCTGTCTAATTTTTGTTACTTTAGTATTTTGAAGTTAATAGTGACAGTCAATATCCATCATCACCATCATCATTTCAGCCATAAAACGTCTACTGCTAGACATAGGCCTCCCTTATCGACCTTCAAAAGGGCCTGCATCCAGCGTTTTCCTGTGGAAAACAACAGTGTTTGTTTTACTGTCAATACTACTGAAGCTCAAATTGGGGATAATAAGTCTAAAACTAATTTTAGAAAATATTTACTGACTAACAAAAATTCCAATAATAAATTGACTTATATGCCTAAAGTTTGATCATCTGAGCCACATTGAACACGGTTTCATAAACCAGTACTCACACCTCTTATAGTATTGAATCTGAAGCATTCCTTTACTGATTTAATATACTTTTTACAAGAATAGTGGACAGTGGATAGGGAACAAATAAAAACTGAAGCCGTAAATCGGAATTGAATGAAGAATTGTGGCTGAAGACACGCGCAAAACGAGATAGGAACAACAGAAATGAAAGTAATTTATTGAATTGGGGAAAATGCGGTTACAAACATTTATAATATAACAATCAGACACAAAAAACTAAGAAATACAAATTATACGTTCTTGAAAACCTTGAAAACATTGAAATATAAATAAAACTGACTATAAATATATAAAATATATTAGATTGTAAATAGCTCCATAGCATAGTTTTAAATAGGGTATTTGACTGTATTGAAAATATTATGCCAATTGACATCATCCATAAACATGACATAATGAAAAAGCATATTTCATTGATTTTTTTAAATAAAAATATGCTTATTTTTTGTAAAAAACGCGAATAAAATAACTGTATTTTCGACATTTGATCACGTGATCGAAAACGGTCTGTAATTGGATTCATCCCTAGTGACGTCACACAAATCTAAACAAACAGATTTTGTATTGATATTTGCGAATTTAATGTTGTAAAGCGATTTATCCAGAAATTTTCACCAAAAACAGTCCGGAGGTTAAATGTGAGAAGAATGGAGAAACATTTTGTGCAAGCAGACAGCAGTAACTTACCCAAAATTAATGTATTTATGGTTGCATATTTCTTCAATAATAATCTACGTCATTGTTTCTACGCTGCAGAACTCAAAACTTAAAAACTACAATGTAAGTATTAATTTTTAATTGTTCTCCAAGCAAAACATTCAATCAAGTTGTACAAAAAGTATGTTGTAGTAAGTAGGTGGATATCACTATTTTGTTAGGTTATGTCGAGCTTTACAATGTTCAAAAAGAAAGTAACAGTACATAAAATAGTAATGCAATAAAAACACAAATTATAATAGAAATATATAGACTCAAATATGTACCTCAAAATGATCTTCGCACATAGAAACACTTGAATTAGCTCCAATACTTTTGGGTTCTGTACGAGCTACTTAGTTCCAACCATTTTTTGCGAGTTTTGGGGTCCATTGGAACAGGAACGAATAGTTTTTCCGGTGTCTTTATGGAAGTATTTGTACATTGTGGCACTACATAACATTTATAAACCATTACCTCTATTAGAAATTTAGTGATTATCAAACTTTTGCTGCCTGGCTGCAGGTGTTTTGTTTTGTGTGACGTCAATCGTCGCTCGACCGGAGCTATGACGCAGGTCTGCGTTTTGGCGCGATATTTTTTTATTCAAACTTTAACATCGATTTATATCGCAAATACGACTGATATCCAGAAAATATAAATGCAGTATACATTAAATTATATCAGGCAATAATGTGCAATAGTTTCCCAAAAGTAGTCAAATACCCTATTAAGTAGTAGCGTTTTGATGTTCAAATTATAACCAGGAAGCTTATTAATTAAAATTTGCAAGTTGTATTATTTGAAGTTCAAACTATTTAGTTTTACGGTACAAATTCGTTCAAAGGCCAACCAAAGTACAACTGTTCCACACTCTACTTTTTTAATGACACTGGCTACGGATTTGGCATCTGGCACAGGCGTTTGATTACAGCTCAATTGATGTAAAGTGATGTAGTGATTACATGTAACATGTCTATAGTCTGAAACTGGCTCGTAGGTCCCTTACATCTGTATTCTGTAGTAATGATTCCCGCTATTCCTTACTTGGAGCTCGAATTCTCGAAGTTATCGAATACGTGACTCAATTCCAAGTCATAATTCAATCAAAGCTTTCAATTTCAATGACAATAACCGCAGTATTGATACACAATCATGCAGCTCTACAACTTGTAGAGATTATCTAACTTATTGTGATAGAGTTATTTACAAAGTTAGTTAAAAAATCATAAAATATAACATTCATCTACAATTTATTTTTATTTTTATAACATATTCCAGATACAGAAGATTCTGATAGAAAAACTAGATTCAATGTCCCAAGAAGACAGACATGACATGAAATCGTACCTCTTGATAAAACTATAAACCTCGCCAATAATTACGAAATACACGTTCCGAAACTCAAATTTTAAATTTCGCCAAATAAAATATGTCATCATCATCAGTTTCAACTCTAAACTTGGTCAAAGTATTTATTTGCTCTGAGAGCTGCAATAACACTGCAGTTTGCAGTTACAGTTGCATTGCAGTTCACTCGGGATTCAAGCACGCCCAAGACGACACCTTTATCCCCGAGGAAAATACTCAACTTTTCACACTTTCTGCGGGACAATAAAAATATATACTTACTACTAGAAATAACACTGTAGTCCCTTGACATTTTACTAAAAAACACACACTAGTAACATTACTGTAGAGAAATACACTATAAATACACTAGATACACAAAAAGCTGAATGTTTTTTATTTTATTTTACTGAAGTAGCATTACCTAAAGGTACCAGCTACTACTTCAGGTAGGTACCTGGTACTTCACTTTCTACAGTACATTACGTTTAAAAACTTAGGGAAAGTGATCAGAATCTGTGGTTTTCTTTCTGCCTTTTACAATGTTATTGCAGCTATCAGAGAAAATAAACGAATGGAAATAGTACAATTAAATTAAAATGTACTTACTTCTTTTTATCTGATCCGTGAATATTTATGTATATTTTAATGAGAGAATAAAATATACTACAAAGTTTACGTTAACAGTGCAATAGATTATAAAATTATATAACAGGATGAGATCACTACCATTAGTTAAGAAAACTGTATTGCAGCCATAAAATATAAAGTTTAATGTAAATTAACGTTATTTATGTTTTCCTCGGAGCATAAAATGCCAAATGTAACAACATTATCTAGAAACACAATATAAAATAATATTTAAGAAGGCATTAACCATTAATCACATATTGTAAAAACTGGGGTCGCGCTAAATTAAGCTACCGAAAGCCTTCTGTAGCGGTGAGACAATACAAAAATAATTTATCACTATAAAATTGAACCAACTATACAAAATTACACCCATCTCACTCTATTCTCCTAAGAGTAAACCAGAGTAAAAGAGATAGCTAGAGTTTAGGTTTCATGTTATTTTGCATGCGTGCAAGTCCGTGTACAGGTTAATAAGATGATTTAATACGATAACGGTATAACTTGTTGGAATTCTATTCGACATTGTGTAAATTTTGCTCGTTAATCCGTCACGATTCGAATGAACGTGTTTGGAGAAGTGCTGACACGGTGCCGACTTCCTAATACGTTTGTTTACACCTGTAAATACATACATGGAGCATGTAGGTATCTCACATTCGAGATTCTAATAATAAGGAAGAATACTTCACTGCGGATAGAAAAGGGGCGTTACGAAAAAAGTTTGACATCCGCTTTTTTAGTACAGTAGGTAATTGATTTTGATTCATATTTAAATATCCATGCAAAACTTTGTGTAGGAGTTTTTTTACGTGATTTTGTTGGTCTGGATGTTTAAAAATAAACTAAAAACTTTATTAGCACAAAAAAGCTACTATGAATTTTCAGAATTCCTTAATGATAAAAATGTTTTGATATGTAATGTAGACATAAACAAATAAAATAATAATAATAATAGCTTAGATATGTAGTAATAAACATCTAATTAAGGTATAAAATACAACTAAACCAAAATATGATTCTAACAATATTCTAACAGACATAATTTTGTTTATTTTTTTCCTTTTTAACTTTAACAAAAAATAATAAAAATATTAATAAAAAACTAACATTTGTACGCTGTAACAGGCAAGGACATGAGATACGTCTCCATTCTTACGACCATGTATGCTACTTTATATGTATGTGTACCTACCATGTTCTGACAAATAAATAATTTGAATTTGAATTTGAATTTGGTCGAGTCAACTCCGTAACGGCTGAACAAACTATGATAAAGTTTTAAGTAAAGACTTTTTTGTCGCAGTTTGACCACCAACTCGCCTGCTTACACTCGAGAACTACTATTTAAGCACTACTTATACTCTAATACCCCTTATTAATAAACTTGGAGTAGCCTCGGAGTAGCCGTCTTTTGTCTTTTTCGATCGAGTTCAAATTTTGAAAGAGAGAATAAGACAAACCACGGCCTATCTATTCCAAGACTACTCCACGTTTATTAATAAGGGGGTAAAAGATATACTACATACACTTACTATCCTGGAAAATTTTACCGTACCATAAAATAGTGGGGGTACAAAATAAATGTATAAATAGAGCTCAAACAAACCTTCAAAAAATAATAGGAAAATGCTGTTTTACTGTAAACGTAATCCACAGAAGCATTACAAATGCTTAATAATAATCAGTACTAATTTGTTGACGAGCGCTCGCTACCGTTTCATTGACCTTCTCATTAGCCTGCCGATTATCTGGCAGTTCCCAGAAAGCTGCCATAACCAATCGGTTACCGGTACCAGTGTACCAGAATCTGTGGTTAGGCCGGTGTCCCACCACAGATCAAACTTAATTTTCACCATGATTCAACTATCAACCACTAGTATCAACGTGAACATTTTCACTGGCTGGCTTTCTCACCCTATGATGTGTCGCGGGGTGAAGTTTGACATCTCAAAGTTACAATAAAAATTGGGTTTTAGTAAAGCTTAGTCCAGTGGAAAGATGTTAGATGATTGCTTACTTCACCTATTCATCTTAGTTCTGTTATCCAACACATTGACAATGGCTGGTTCGCCGTTAGCTTTGTGGCACGCATCGCGCCTCGACAACCCAACCTCAAAGCATTCCTCCGGTGTGCCCGTGGCCTTGCTTTACTCCAGTTTAATTAATAAAGCCATAAAATGTCCTCGCTAATAACTATATTGGTACCGTTTCTGTATCACCAGTTCGGTATTTTTATAACCGGATTATTATTTCCGATCTTGTTTCTTGATCATAAAAATATCGCAGAATATGTAAATTTTATAGAACTGTGGTATATTATGTATTGAAATTATTTTGTTAAAAACATTGTTAAGTGACATTTGGTATAATTAGAAAGATTGTATTTGAAACGTTCCTATCGAGATTACATTTTTAACTTGCACATTTTGTTTTAGTAGGATAACACATTTTTATAGATTTTTACTATAATTTTTTATGTGTACATCAAATAGAGCCACAGGTAAACTAAAAAACGTTAGGCAGTAAAAATATACAGTTATTTTTCCTTCACATAACAACAAAACATGTCTGATACCATCAGACATGTCATAAACGTAGAAAGCAAAATTTCCTAAAGCGCAATTAGTCGGTAAATCACGTAGACAATGGAATGTTCAAGAACATAAATAAAATTAAATAAGATGTAACCGCAGAGATGGAGTAGCCGAGAATCGACGTAATGATAGACCGTCTGAGTAACATCGCGCGGGTATAAGCAAGGCTTAGCGAAGTCTCCATAGCTTAGGTTTTATGTTGTAAAATGCTAAGAAATAAGTATATTCTAAAATAAAGGCAATCGCATAAGTAATTTTCATAATAGTAAAAAAAAATAAGACAAGTTTATATTGCTTAAGACTTACAGCAAGCACGTAATGTGTTTGCAAATTGGCTATAACATTTTTAAATTAAGTCATATTGCAATGTCATTTATCACAATGAAATTCTTCAGTTAACAGCTTCCATAAATTAATCTCAATCAGTCAGCAGTAGCAGCCAAACAAGCCAACAAAATGTCGGCCACGGCGACCCGTCAAGTGAAGGCGTCGAACTCGGCAAACATACTCATGTGTAAGCAATGGTGGAAAGTGTGCTGGATGTATGGCGACCAAGAAAAATACTACAGACAACTTTATGGAAAAAGAAAATTCGGCAACATGAACACCAACTTCCTCAACTTTGACAATATGGACACCAAAAGACCTGGAGCTCAAATCACGGAACTAACCGACGAATTCTTTGAAGATACCAACATAGAGCCCGCTCCAGATGAAACTAGAACTTTTGGAGTCGAAACAGAACCTATATACGGCTTTGATTACCAAAACACGTGGCAAAAAGACCAAAGACGACAACCCATACAGCAGAACTACGACGAATATATGAATACCACAGATTTAGATAACATTTTATTGAGTACTGATAGCATTAAGAGCATGATTGAAAACGGTCTACCTCTACACAAGGAAGTTATAGATTCTAAGGAAGAATTGGTAAGAGATGGTGACACAGTCGGTAAAAGCTGTAAGTTAGTAAGTAGGACAAAAAAAGGAGCGATAGTTACTGAAGACACTGAAATTTCGACTGATTTTAAGACGAGCGCAAATTTAAAATTCCAACGGTCTACAGTAAAGACGGGTCCTAACAATATTAAAGAGGTTCTGCAGCCGTTGAAGGAAGACAGAGTCCTCAATAAGTGTTCAAGAAGCAAATGTTTAGGAGATCAGCTGACGACTACCACCACCACGCTGGTCACTGTTTCGCAGACTGCAGTAACGTCGTGTAATGAGTAAGTATTCATTTTGTTTCATGACTATATTTAACTTTATTGCCCTAAAACGCAAACAAAGGTTAATTAATTAGTACCTAATTTTAATACCAAAGATAATAATATACAAATATAAAGATATCCTCGTCATCATCATCATTACCAGCCGTTTATATTCCCACTGCTGGGACACAGGCCTTCTCCCAGAGAGTCGGAGGATTGGCTTTATTCCACAATTATGGCCCAGTGCATAATGGCGAATATCGTATTATGTTTTCTGAGGTTCTTAGACATTCCTTTCACTGGTTTTGAGCGATGGCATCGAAACTGCAAATAATTTATTTAGGTACTAAATAAGTCAATGGCGTGCTGGGTCGAGGATCGAACCAGGTGTCATCAGACTGCAAAGCGCACATGCTACCGCTCGGCCGTCGTCACTCTAAAGAAGAAAAAGATAAATTATGCCTGAATATAATATCTCACATTGTGTTTGGACACAATTTCAACAAGTTATCATATAATGGCGTCGATTCTGTCATACCACTCACTAAACTAAACCAATCTGACAGGACTAAAATTATCTGCCTTTCTTTTAATTTTAATGTGACAGAAGGATGGCAGCTATTTTAAAGCTCTGTTTTAAACTATCACGGTTGTTCACTAAAGCAACAACAAAAAGCAAGCAGCTCATTCCACAACCTTACCACGGTAAATATCCCGTAAATAATCATATAACTTTATTTTAAAGCTGTTAAATTTAGTTTAGTTTAGAGTGCGTCAGAATCGATGACATTATCTCAAATGACTTCTTACCAAAGTAAGAACAATAAACAAAAGAACAAAATTATAGCACACTAGCTGCGCTCTGCGATTTCACCCGCGTTATGTGCCTTCTTGAACCAACCTCCTTCGTAGCGATAGCAGCCTCCTTTGACATAGATGTAATATTTTTTAAATTTTATATTTCAATGCGACTTCAATTCTTGTTCTAGTTTTTGTAGGAAAAATATAATAAAATATGTTGATTTGATCGCTACCAATCTTCACAGGATCACTCGCTACTAGTCTGAACATTGCCTGAAAATTTCATCAAAATCGGTCCGGCCTTTTAGGAACCCATACAATACATACACACATCGCCTTTTATTATTTAGAAAATTGTCTATAGTTAGAATTCTCAAATAAACCTTAATTGACAATTCGGTACGCCATTTCTCTTTATTATAAGAACTGGTTTCCAAGCGGTTGTAAATACATATTCCTGGCAGAATGAAGCTATTTGAATGATTCTCTTCGCAACAATGGCTGACGTCTGAACTGCGGAGAACTCGTCAGTGTTCAGGAATACTGCGTATGGACCATTGTTGTCAGCTGTAATGACTTTACAAGGAATTTCACAACGCTTGCGGTTGGATTGGCTGAGGGCAGGAATAGCATTCTCGAAAATAAATTGGTTTTATGCGAAGTATACGTGCTATGAAAATACAAGACGCAAACTTGAATACTGTGTCCTTACTGTACGTGAAATCCTGGAAATGAATAATGTGCAATGTGCATGGTGGAAAGAAAGTGGCAGCAGAAAATTGTTACGTAGAGTACTTAAATTTATTCAACAAAACTGACTAGCATCTTTGATTTATTGTTTTGTAAATTTTTCTCATGACCATGGATGTAAAGTCCTTCAGTCGTAATATTAAATAAGTTTACATAATATTAAATAGCATCAAACAAGTCACAGTCAGAGTCAAGAAAAGTAAGTCGCGGTCAAGTCCGAGTCATGCCTTCATGGCTTCCGTGGAGTTTTGCAATCATCACGAAAACACATGTTTCACCTCATTATATCAGTTGTCTACACTCGAGCACGTTTCGCAAAAGCTTAGGAAATTAATACAATGAGGTGACATGTTTTTTCCACGTTGGCGCCAAAACTCAGCGGTTTTTTTTTAAAAATTAATTTCGTGACCATGGACGGACTTTGATAGACTTCATTATTGCCAATCAATCAAAAGATGTATATTGCTATCAACGGAATTTATGGCACGGGCAACAACTGTCCAGACAATTTAATCCGGCCACTTTGCAAGCCATATGCACAGAGTATTTTAAGCTGCGCTAAAAAATAAATGAACAAAATAAAAAAGTTATAAAGCAACATGGCGTCGAGCGCCGAGCGACAGAGACAAGATGGTATCTCGTGTAAGCTACCGTTTACAGATATTGGCGTTGTCCGTACAGCGAAAGAACAGCTTCGATCACTGATCGATCGGTTCTTCCTGATTTTATACTTTTATTTTGTCGATGGAAAAAAATACTGTGATAATATTTGCAGGTTACATTTGAAACGAGCGATTTGATGGTCTAGAAAGTATTAACAAGGACGATAACACTTTTGTCTATGGTATCACTTCACTATCATCATCACTACATAGTATAAAACAAAGTCACTGGCGCTGTCTGTCCGTCCCTATGTATGCTTAAATCTTTAAAACTACGCAACGGATTTTGATGCGGTTTTTTTAAATAGATAGAGTGATTCAAGAGGAAGGTTTATGTGTATAACTAGCGACCCGCCCCGGCTTCGCACGTAAATTACACCTGTGCGATGCCGGGCGGGCGGGTCGCTAGACAATAAGATATTTTGTTGCCAGCCAACGTTAAAAAACATGTCGCATCGTTGTATTATTTTCCTGAACTTGTGTATTTTCGAGTGTTATTGTGTAATAATGGTGGATTATTATTTATTAAGTGTTCGTGGACGTGCTCGAGTGTAAGTAATATAGCGCGACGAAACGTGTATTTTCGTGTTGTATCCAAATATCCATAGAAGCCTCTTGTAAAGCCTCTACCACTTTACTAGGGCATGACTTTGAGTTGACTGTGACTTAATTTGCTTGACTCGGACTATGACTTATATAACGCTATTTTATAATATATACTTGATAATATTTTAATACTCGACACTGGCAAATACATAAGAAATGGGACGCCAAAATCCGTACAGAGGAAATATAAAAAAAAAAAAACTGTCAGTGATACTTGTCCATAAACTGAGACCACGACCCATGCTCAATTGCTCACGTGATACTCATCTACACAGATCTGCCTCTCACCTACTAAAATTGGCTCCTTCTAAGTAAAATCGACAGCTTGTATATTTTGGTAAGTAAGTACTCATAGGAATGTATGTGGTATAAAGAGTTTATTTATTTAAGTAATAAATAAATTATAGAAAGAAAAAAAAAACAAAGATTTCATACTGTACTACGTACGTACTATGTTACGTATTATGAAATCTTTGATAATTTTTTTCTTCCAATTTTTTTTTTTCACGTAAATAGTGTTAGCCTTTCGACCAAAGAAACAAGTCAGCATTCGGAAATTACTTTTATTTCTTCCCTTTTACCACTTTTTACAGTATATGGGTACCTGTTATATTTCACACAATTAAATACAAAATTCGTGACAGCTACTTACTTCACGCCTCGAGGTTCGAGCAAGAAAGAGGGCGGATGACAATGCACCCGCCACTTATATACGGTGTTTGCTGGCAGTTGACAACAGACTGTCAACTGTCAACGAACACGTGTGAACTTCGCTAATACAGTTTTATTACAATGATGGTGCCAGTTCATCTATACATTAAATGATTAAACTAAAGTTGTTTTACAATAGATAAAGCTCTTTATACCACATACATTCCTACAAGTACTTACTACATATTTAGTTATTATTAATATATTAATATGCTCAGAGCCGTATCGTAGTTTTTAAAATTGCTTTAGGCTGCCTATCGTCTAGAAAATGAGATATTTGAGCCCGCAATTCGATCAGGGAGAAAGATGTAATCTCCGGGATCCAATTTTCTAGTCTAGAGATTATTTCGAAAGCCAATCCAATTTTCATAAAGATTAGTATTTTCCACCAAGAGGATAGGCAATGTAATGAATTCTGCGGCATCGATAAACCGAAGAACAAAACTGTGATCCGATTTTTATTGAATATTGGATATTACTTTAGGTCTTAAGTTTCCAGAAGGTTTTACATCACAAATATTTGCCAATACGTAGCCGCGTTCACTTAAAAAGTATGATATTTATTTGACAGAATTCTTGAAACACAAAAAAAATATATGTAAAAAACAATAAAATAAACTCAATTTTATTCAGATTTAAATCTAATGAAGTGAAAAGAAATATGTGTAGCCAGATTTGCTGTGGATTTGCATCCATAACTTATTATACAAATTACATGAATTAATTAATGATTTATCATCATCATCATCAGCCAGAACACGTCCACTGCTGAACATAGGCCTCCCCCATTAACCTCCACACTGAAAGACAGCCTGCCTTTTGCATCCACTGGATGCCGGCGACTCTCACGATGTCGTCAGTCCATCTAGTGGGAGGCCTACCTACCAAAGTCTCCACTCAAAAACCTTTTTTTCCCCATCGGTTATTGGTTCTTCGAGCGATTAATGATTAGAAAATATAAAATACAAAAATTACAAATTTAAAATTATCATTAATAAAAAATAAATAATAATCTCATTCGTGCCGTTTTCGTGTTTCGACTTCGTGTTCATAATATTTTTAGTGCAAAGCGGGGCGTGACAAAAAGGTTGAGAACCAATCAATAGCACCCGCGCTCTTTTACACCCACAACATTGATTTAACCGTTTAAATAACCACTTTTAGGTACAGTTCAAAATAGCATTTCATTTATTTAAATTCACATTTAAATGCGACAAAAATAGTAAATAAATCACCGTACTCTCACTGTGCTCCGCGGGGGGCGAACAAAACACGCGTTACTTATGAATCGTCTAGTGAAAGGTTCCAGATAAGGCACCAGTTCCACGAGCGGTGATCACTGGGTTTTGTAGTAAAATAGTACAATGTAACGTGGATATCAAAATATACTTTTTGTCGCGATGTTGGGGCAGGATGTTTGCCTGAAATCAAGAGCTATGCATGCACCACACCCTTTGAGTTACCTAAGGAATATGTTCTCAAAGGTCACCCACAGAAAAGATTTTTGTACCTGACTATAAGGCTGGAATCACACCGAAGCGACTGCGTTCCTGCTCAATGAAACGGTGTTAAGCTATTGCCATTTAGATTTTCTTTATTCAAAATTGAAACTATTTATTTCAAGGCAAATAAACCTATTGTGTTAGTACAGACAAAAATTTAAACTATTGTTGGATAAAAAAGAAATATTAGACTCTCTAAGTTATTATTATTAAATTATTATTATTTCCGTACCTTCTGTACTTCTGAACTAATAATGACTGAGTAAGAAATAATATATTTCCTACTCATTCAGTTATCACACATTTCCTTTCCATTTCGTATGGAAGAAAAAAATACGAATTATTAAAAGACAAGGAACTAAAGTTGTATGACGTATGAAATCGATGATGATGATGATGTATGTTGTTGTTGTATGATGTAGGGAATCTGTATGTCGTCCCTAATCATCGTAATCTGTCGTAATCGTCCCTGTCTAATCCGTGTCATAATCTGTGTTGATACCGAATTATCAATAACCCTGTATATGGCGCTGGCGATCACACTCGCTTGCAACGCTTCTCGCCGCACGATATTTCCTACGTATTGATTGAGGTACGATGCAATCGCTCGTGGAAATGGCACCTTATTTGTAAGGAGTTATGATTGTCTCCAGCATATGAATGGTTGTAGCCGATAGCAAGGCTTCAATTATATTTTTAGGGTTATTTTAATGAGGTACGATTTGATTTTGTCAATAAAGTATTTTTTATTTTAAAAAAAACAGACCTCACGGATTTCATAAACATATTCATCCCATAATTTACCACACTCACAGATGTTTCACAGATGTACAAAGACATACATAAAACAATAAAAAATACGGAATGAATTTAAAACCTAAAAAAAATGTTAAGGAAAGACATGGCAGAAATCATACTGTACTTATAAACTTGGTGCAAGTATTTATTTGCTCTGACAGCTGCAATAACATAGTGAAACGCTGAATGAAAACCATGAACTCTGATCACATTCGTTAGGTTTGTTGAACGTAAGAGCGTAGAAGGTACCCGATATAGGTACTTCAGTGAAATATTTAAAAACAAACAACATTCAGTGTCATTGCAGCTATCAGGGCAAATAAATGCTTGGACCGAGTTTAATAATTTGAACACAAACGATATGATTTGATTCCAGATTTTATTGTGCGAACTGCTAGTCCGTGGAATTCGCTGCCTGAGTGGGTGTTCCCCGACAGTTACAATCTGGGTATCTTCAAGTCGAGAATGAATGTTTCTTCTAGGCAAGCATGCGCCACTGTAGACCGCATCATCGCTTAACATCAGGCGAGGTAGCGGTCAAACGCATCCCAATTATTATAATAAATAAATAAAACGTAAGTGAGTTTATTTATTGGTTGGTTTGTGTTCTGTCTCGTACCAACAGAATAACGAATGGACGTGATATTTTTATATAGAGATAATATAAAGGTCGAAGAGTGACATGATGATAAGATTCGTAAAGGAATGCCCACGCGGGTGATTCCGCTGACGCAGCTGTTCCAGAAGAAAATTTTATGACAAAGTCCAGGACTAGAAACACCAGAACATACCTACATAGATAGTTTACATAGTTATAGCCTCTTGATGAATTGCAGCGTAGAGCTGTAAGAATTGTCAATGATCCCAAGCTCACCGAACACCCAGAACTGCTCAACATGCGCAGAGACGTTGGGTCTCTCTGTATCTTTTATCGCATTTACAACGGGGAGTGTTCTGAAGAACTGTTTGATCTGATGCCGGCGTCACGGTTTTATCATCACACTAGCCGCCACCGCCTGAAATTTCATCCACACATCATAGATCAGTGGAAATTGCACGCTGTGCGATTCACACGACCTTTCTTGCCTCATACCTGCAAAATGTGGAATGAGCTACCTTCCACGGTATTTCCGAGAAGCTACAACATGGGGTTCTTCAAAAGGCGAGTTAATCGTGTCTAAAACGGTCGGCAACGTATTTGTGACGCCTTTGGTGTTATAAGTATCCATAGGCGACGGTGACTGCTCACCATCATGCAGCCCGCCTGCTTGTCTGCCACCTCTGATATAAAAAAAATATCACTAGAAACTGAAACACTTGTCAATATAACTACGTAGAGTCACTAAAATCTAGGCAAGTATATACTGTTCTATATTTGTCTGTTCTTATCGTGGTGAAACTATAAAATCTCTCGCAGGAAGTTCTCGTTTATCAATCTTGGTAATCTAAATTAATCTGCCGCATTAAAGCGGCCTACATTGTGTAGAAACCTCATTACGGTGTATGGTCAGTGGAAACTCCGTCCCTAGTTCAATGGACTAGTACATGTACATTGTTATGTACACATTGAAAACTATTATAGGTCAGTACTATTATTAGGGTAAGTATTTACTTTTTACACATTTTGTTTATAATTCGGGAATTACGCGTGGTAGACGAACACAGTTTCAATCGCATTCGAGGTTTCATTTCACGCATTTCTCTGATAAAGATGGATTAATTGACTTTTTATATAGAAAAATAGTAATTTTGTGTTGTACACACCAGAAAAACCAATCAGGTACTTCATTATCATCATCATTTCAGCCGTAGGACGTCCACTGCTGGACATAGGCCTCCCCCATCGATCTCCAAAAGGGCCGGTTGGACGCGGCCTGCATCCAGCGTTTCCCTGCGGTCTTATAATTAGGTATTTTTATACATACAACCACAAAAACTTATGAGCTAATGCTACAAAGTGGGGGATTAGTTACTAGAGATCTTGACAGATGGTGCTAATTGTTTATATACTTGTGTCCCAAAGTGGTTGGTTGTATGTATCCATGCTTTCGAGATCTTTGCCTCTCACTGATACGTTATGTTCTCGCTCCCGTGCTTTGAAGCTATAAATCTGCTCTCGCGCATGATTTAGCGCTGCGGCGAGAAGATTGGAAGCGCGACGATTAATTGGATCCAGACATGAAGTACAGCTTTAAAAGTCTTTAATGATCAGCAGTTTGATATTCAAAATAGTTTACCAAAATGCGTCGAGCTAATAGAAAGCGTGAAAAAATCAGGCTATAACTTAGTTTTCACCCATATCTTATTGTGTGGCTTAACCAATAGAGCTATGCAGTAGAGTAGAGTAGCTCTGTAGTGGTTTACCTACACATTTACTACCATTACACTATACCACAATGTTTAGGATTTTTTATTTTATTTTTTTATTTTTTTTCTCCATGGTCAAAATCGTCCATGCCTTTATTTGCTCACTATAAAAAATATAAATATTTTTTGACTATTTTTTGTTCTCTTAGGCGTAATAACAAGACTTAAATTAAACTTAAATATTAATGAGTCAATCATTTTTTTAAATTAATTTATAATTAAATATCCCGTTTTTTTTTCCTCTCTCCCTTTCTCCTTTACCGCACTTCACAAATTTCTCTTAAATTATCATAATAAAATATAGTTTGAGCAGGACAAAGGCGCCGAGCCTAAAGCAGACCGGCTCCCGCAAGCAGCAGTTGTTTAGTATAGTGTAGTAACTATCTTTCTGACTATCCCTGTCTGTTGTTGCGTTTAGAGTTTTGACGATATACGTAATGCGGTGATGAGATGCGGATTGGAAACGGACTTGGGATACTTTTTATCTCGGAAAAACTTGAAAATCTTGGAGGAAACTGCAAAGCACAACAGTCTAGTGTACCATAAACAATGTTATTTTTAAACAGGCAAGTGCTTTTGCTTACTAAAAACAAGTTTTTTTTTTTAACCCTCGATATATGAGCTGATAATCTTCAAACGGTTAGAAATTAGAATCATTGCTAAGAACACTCACTATCAAATCACCTTTCAAACAAAATAAACTAAATCAAAATCGGTTTTGCAGTTAGAGAGCTACGATGCCACATACACACAAAATATTTTAGCATTTAACTTTTAACACCTCTCTTTTTTCGTCGGGGGTTAAAAATACTAGCTACCACTATAATTTAGTAACAGACAGACAGGTTTACATTCACATCAACATATATGTATGATAAGAGTAAAGAAGTCGAGGCGAGATTTAGTGGGTACTTAAGCAGTACGTACTCGTAGAAGTTGCATAACTTGTGAGATATCAAAATATTGATTGCCTTGCGTGGTGTTAATTGATTGTAAAAGCCCGTTAGACGGAGTGAACGAGATAGCCATATCACTAAACTCAATTCGATTCTTTATCGGTTACATTTCGGAGAGTGTGCATCAGATCTGCATGATTTGACTCCCTCCATTTTTTGTATCGGACTGCCATAGTGGGTACGAAGAATCGTCACCGCTTTATGGTTGATATTCCAAAAACCCGTACGAAGTGCTTTGACTCTACCTTTATTGTGCGAACTGCTAGTCTGTGGAATGCGCTGCCTGAATGGATGTTCCTCCATGGTTACAATCTGGGTGTCTTCAAATCACGAGTGAATCGGTTTCTTCTAGGCAAGCGTGCTCCAACGTAGACCGCATCATCGTTTAACATCAGGCGTGATGGAGGTCAAACAGGCCCCGCCTGTCCTTTTTACTTTATGACTTTTTTATTATGTCTTAGTTAATCCGCCGTAACATTACATATATCCTGCGAAAATTTCAACTAGCCATCTATAACGGTTCGAAAAATACAGCCGTTTAAAGGTAAGACAGACGGACAGACAGACAGACAAACAGACAGACATCGCAGGCTTAGTAATAGGGTCCCGTTTTTAACCTTTGGGTACGACGGAACCCTAAAAATAAGCTGGAAGTCACATTCGTATAACCATTGTTAACAATCCCAACTATCCAAATGTTCACCAATTTATCTGTAGAGTTGGCTAATCATAGGTATTAAAATTATCCACCAGAACCTTTCAATTTCTTTGGAAACTACGGCGGTGGCTCCCCCATAACTCCAGAGATAAGTTGGTCGTGCCTGTTCAACAATACAGATTGTAACTAGATACGTTTTATTTTCTTCTCATACGTTGTCATACATGCGCTCTGCATGCTAAGTGTTTATTCACACACTTTTTTATCTTCCATCTCTTTCATCCGTGCAGGTTGGAAAGAGAGGTGCGATGTTAAATTTCTCGGTAGCTCGCGAGGTGTTTGAAGAGCTCTCAGTTTTCTAATTGGTGATGGATAACCAGGTGCAGGTAAATAAATACTATCCATAAGTATAATTATTCCTGTTTCCATGGATACTACTTTGTTGTTACTATGACTGAGGATAAAAAATGGGAAAATAGTGGACATGAAAAAGTAAAAAAAAAAAAACTCTACGGGAAGTGAGTGAAACCAAGGAAGATAGACTAAAAGGAAAGACAATAGAGGATTGAGCGGAACATTAGAGCGTAGCTCGGAAAGTTGCCTAAAAACGGTACGAACTAAGATGGCGCCGTAATTTGAGCGTGATATAGGTTGTCTCGAACTTCCGTAAGCGCTGCAGTTAGATAATGTAACGTACCTTTTTTAGGCAAATTTTCGAGCTACGCTCTAATGTTCCGCTATTGTCTTTGGGACCGTCCATTAATCACGTGATGTTTTTTTTAGCATTTTTTAACCCCCTTGGTGATACATGGTGAGGTTTAAGACTAAATATCTATCGTATATCTATCAATATCTAAATAGAGGTGAATCGGTTTCTTCTAGGCAAGCGTGCTCCATCGTAGACCGCATCGTTGCTTTACATCAGGCGAGTTGGCGGTCAAATGCAAGCATCTTATTAAGTTTTAAAAAATATATGCGAACTGCTTGTCTGTGGAATGCGCTGCCTGAATGGGTGGCTCCGATAGTTACAATCTGGGTAAGTCTTCAAATCACGAGTGAATCGGTTTCTTCTAGGTGAGTGTGCTCCACAGTACACCGCATCATCTTATCATCAGGCGAGTGAGCGGTCAATCGCAAGCCTATTAATAAAAAATATAAAAGTAAAATATGCACGAATATAATAAGCTCTGGCCGTAAAGTGGCCTCTTAAAGCCCGTCGTCAGTGGTGGCATTAATACTCATTGTAATCTATTGTGGTCATTGTAATCTATAAGCAGTGGTCGGTAATTAGCGACGTGTAAGGGCGCGGACACACGGGCGTGGCGGCGGGTACACGCGCTCATTATCCACTAATGAGTACTTGCTTAAGGTTACTAAGAAACCATTTTAAGCTAGAATTATGTTACAAGGAACATGTAGAAAGTTACGATCTGTTTGGAAGCCCGCAAGTTGTTTATTGTAATAGACAAGCTTAATGTGGGATAACCTTCCGTTGGTGGTATATCCGAGAAGCTACAACATGGTATCTGAAGAGGATCTCAATAGTCTTCTAAAGTTAGCTTACCTCTGGGCGAGCAGGCTGCTTGCTTGTCACGTATGACATGCAAAAGAAGTGGTCAAAGTGACCGGAGGGAAATTACTAGAGATGAAACGGATATCCGGTATCCGGCCTAAATTTACTAGCCGGATACCAGATAATAAGCGAGTATTCGGCCGGATACCGGATTTAAAAAAGAATATCTTTAGGTACTTTATTTAATCCACATAGCAAATATAATCACCATATTTTAAATTTACAACAAAAATACTTTTATAATATCCTCAAACTACAATAGCACGTTTACCGTATTACCCGAAGAGATCGTGTTTGCAAACAATTTAACAAGACAATGAAACACTAAACTTGCTAATGTTGCTAACTTCACTCGTGAACGAAATAACGTTCATGTGCCAGCTACACAACTTACGCAAGCTTACTCGTTACGATGCGGCAATGGGCAAAGTTCGGCCGGATATCCCACAGAAGAGAAAAAAATAAACGCTTTTCTGTGGGATATCCGGCTAACTGTTTTGTAAGATTTGACCAGCAAAGTCCTTTTCAAATAGCATGGCACTTGACAGGTGGTTTGACAGTACGATAGAATGTAACGTGATTCGTAAATATTGAATGTGACGTCACAGAACTAAATTAAAGCTTTACATTTTGCGGCGAAAACACATAGCTAAGCGTTACTATGACAACTGATATGTTAGTGGCAGTTGTCAAGTGCCATGCTATTTGAAAAGGACTATAACAGCTTGCCAAAATAATATCCAAGTATATTTCGTAAAAGAAGAACTGTTCGTCTAGGAGAAGAGAGGATCGTCGCAGGCATGTCGCAGGTTATGTTTATTGTTTATCTAATGAACCAAACGAGCTGGTGACCGCCGAGCCAACAGAGGAGCGTGTCCCGCCGCTTAGGGAGCTCGCGGGTAGGTGATAATTACTCGAACGCATGCTCTAACAATAATACGGGAGCGTGTTATGTAAGGAGCTGCGGCCCTGCTTACCGTTACAACCTTTTTTGTCTTTCCTCTGTGAGGATTTTGGCGTCGCACTTCTTGTGCATTTGCCGGTGTCAATTATTCAATTTTATCAAGTTTGATGAAATGTAATCAATCAAATCAGTCCGAGTCAACCGAAGTAAGTCATGGTCAAGTCAAAGTCATGCCCTAGTAAAGTGGTAGAGGCTTCGGAAACTCTCCCCCTTTCTCTCCAACACACGTAAAATGATTAACTTTATCTCTTGTCTATTTCACTCTTTTTTATTATGCAACTGTCGACGGCATTAAAGGCGGCAAAAAACGCAAAAAGGTTGAGCTTGCTAATGGGCCTCCCTCATTTTTACACAATGCTGGAAAATATTGCTAACAAAGCCTCCTGAAGGTTTCTGTCATCTTTACTTTATGGTTTGTTAAATATAATGAACTGAGGATCAGAGCGATGGTAGCATATAGGTACGTTTTACAATCTGACGCAAAGATCTGACGGCACCCGGTTCGAACCTCGACCCTACACCAATCACTTATTTAGTACCTAAATAAATTATGAGTTAACAAACTTGTAATGATTGATGTAACTTCAAAAAGTTATAAATACTTAAATAAAAATAATTATACTCAGGATTTATTTTTGTTTTCGACTATTAGAATGTACGTTTTTTTTCTTCTAAAAGTGAGTCTTACACGGCCGTATGTTTTCAACCAAATTGGTTACCCGCGGGGCATTTCTTCCGACCCCTATTATTTCTACCTGTCCGACATCATTTACAATGTGTTCTCGATACAAAACGTATCCGTTTTATGGCTGCCTCTGCTCTGATGATTGTGTGCTGCCATGGCTCAACAATTTGGAGATAAACTAGTTTCTTTTACAACAGAAGCCTTCCGAGAGAAACTTGTTTCTACCTCGACTGTAGAAATTATGGAAGCGAACGCGTTACTAGCGATATCATACGGTTTTCCTTGCAATCCTTCAGAGACAATGTTCAGGATGAAAATTAGTTTCAGTGTAATCACATAGTTCTTTTCAAATAACATGCCACTTGACAACCACCACTGACAGACTAGTTTTCATAGTAGTGCTTAGGTACATATGTTTTCGCCGCAAAATGAAAATGTTTAACTTAGTTCTGTGACGTCATATTCAATTCTTACGAATCGCATTACATTCTATCGTACTGTCAAAATACCTGTCAAGTGACATGCTGTTTTAAAAGGACTATATTATATCTGTGACTATATTATAGCTACTAATAAGAATTTAAAGTTATATGATTATTTACGGGATATTTACCGTGGTAAGGTTGTGGAATGAGCTAACTACTACTACTTGTATGACTTTAATCTTAATGAACAACCGTGATAGTTTAAAACACTGTTTTAATAAGAATTTCACCCAGCATACTCAGAACAAAGATTAATGACATTGTAGAGTGCAATCATCTAATTTTCCTAGAACAGTCAACTACTTTTTTGGGACTGAAAATAGACTATTAAGATGTTATCCCCTTTTTATATCTAACCGTTAAATAATCGAGGTACTCAGTCTCGCCAAACTTGTTTTATTTTCAAGTTTAACAAACTACTTAAAATAGAAAAATGAGTTTTGTGTAATGTACGAAGTTGATGAACCTGAGTTATTTTAGACTTGAACTGTTAACAGCACACTTCTCGCTACAGGCCACCTCGCTCGCGCGTTCTTAGTGTTTATTAAGACAATAAAATCACTAAGAAGCAATGTAAAAAAAATATGCTGAAACAGTATTACCAATTTAAAAAAAAAAAAAACATTTTACCTATCATTTGACGCAACTGCGTCAATCACGCGAAGCCAAATAACCCACAAAAGGAAAAAGAAATAAAACATTACATAAGTCAAATATTTTTATATTTAAATTTTAGGTCGTCAATTGTTTAATGCAATAACACGCATAAATTAATTTCCTCATTAAAAAAAATCTTTGCAAACCTTTTGATTAAATATTTGTGATTGAATTTTCTGTTTTGACGTAGAAAATATTTTCGGTTTTTTCTTCTCCTTCGCTAAAATAGAAAATTTAGGATAATACCTGATATTTTTTATCTCTTAGTGATTTAATCTTCAAAAACGTGCCAATGTAGTAGGCTCTGCCTGGGAGCCCGGCCTTAATACTCTTGTGCACTTTACCGTGCGCTTTACTTTCTGTTACAAGATTTCAATACCCTATTAATTCAGAATAGCAACCTGACGACACGGACCGTCAATTAGTGAAGCACCGACCCGGCGACGTGAGTTCAGATAACTTGATTTAGCTGTCTATTCTCGGTAATTAGCTAGCTTTCTAAACTTTGAAGACATTCTGTATGTAGGTTCCACCGCACCAGGCGCAGCTCTGAGGTGTTCGAAAACAGAACGCACACAAGTTTCTTGTAAAAAAAAACTGACAACTCTGTTTTCGGGGAAACCAAAATAATAATTCATCATCATCAGCCAGAAGACGTCCACTGCTGAACATAGAGGCCTCCCCCCTTTAACCTCCACACTGAACGAAAGCCTGCCATCTACATCCACATAGCCCGCGACTCTCACAATGTTGTCGGTCCATCTAGTGGGAGACCTACCTACGCTGCATCTTCCGGTTCGTGGTCTCCTCTCAAGAACCTTTCTTACCCATCGGTTATCGGTTCTTCGAGCGATGTGGCTTGCCTATCAATGATAATTATACGTACCAAACTTCATTTTTATGTTTAAAAATATAATCATCATCATCATCACCATTTCAGCCGTAGGACGTCCACTGCTGGACATAGGCCTCCCCCATCGATCTCCAAAAGGGCCGGTTGGAAGCGGCCTGCATCCTGCGTTTCCCTGCGGTCTCTTTTAGGTCGTCTGTCCATCCTACGCTGCGCTTACCAGTCCGTGGTCTCCATTCCAGAACCTTTCGGCCCCATCGGCCATCTGTTCTGCGTGATATGTGCCCTGCCCACTGCCATTTCAACTTACTAATCCGGTGGGCTGTCGGCGAGTTTCGTTCGTCTACGGATCTCCTCATTTCGGATTCGATCTCGTAGATTAGATTTACGTCGTCCAATATAAACAAAACTTCATGTGCTATTCTATTCTGTCCCGTGTGTCCGTCATTATACTTTGCCGAATATCAAGATTGATTCAGTAAGAATAACCGAATAACGAACAATAATAATAACGAACATGCAAAAACACAGTTGAATTGATAACCTCCTCCTTCCGTCGGTAAAAAGATAAATAGGTCTAAAATACAAACTTATCTACTACTAAATTGATAAAACGATAAGCATACATTGACCCGTGTTACTTGCTCTACCATTAGCAACGTGACCTGTTTGAAGAACATTATGCATATGTCGACCTGTTTCTAAATTCCACCCATTGTGTTTATGGCTAGACGGACTAGATACGCGCCATGAGGTTTTTTTTTTCATTTTCTTGCCACCTGCTGGGGGAATGGCCGGGGCAAGTTCCGGTTAACCGCTACGCTTGATATTTAAGTTGGCTATTTTTACATTTTTTTGTTGCTTTTGTTTTGTTTCGCACCTGTCTCGCTTACAATCTAATGTTGTACGGGCGCCAAACTTCTCTATCATCATCAATTCATCAGCCAGAAGACGTCCACTGTTGAATATAGGCCTCTCCCATTAACCTCCACACTGAACGACAGCCTTATCTGCATCTACTGGATGCCAGCGACTCTCACATTGTCGTCGGTCCATCTAGTGGGAGGCCTACCTACGCTGCGTCTTCTGGCTCGTGGTCTCCACTCAAGAACCTTTCTACCACATCGGTTATCGGTTCTTCGAGCGATGTGGCCTGCCCAATGCCCATTGCCACTTTATTTTCAAATATTAACAGCTATGTCGGTGACTCTGGTTCTTTGGCGAATATCCACGTTTCGGATTTTATCGCGCAAAGAAACTCCGAGCATAGCTCTCTCCCTCTCTCCATTGCCCGCTGTGTGACTCTGAGTTTTTCCAAAAGGCCAACGGTTAAAGACCACGTCTCAGTACCATATGTCATCACTGGAAACACACACTGGTCAAATACCCTTGTCTTTAGGCACTGAGGTATCTTGGACGAGAAGATGAAACTTCTCTATAGAGATGACCAAATGAAAGAACAAATTTTTTTAATTAGAGTTTCATTCGGTTTTGTTCATATATACAGTGGCTCCAGCATTTGACTTTGACGATAAATTTGTTTGTCATCAACAAAGTACATCACAGACAATTTTTATTTTTGAATAGTTATGTTGACATAGTGCTAAAACTTGATACCGTTGAACGCTCATTAATTTAAAATGCAAATTTAAAAAAATATAAATGGTCAAAAGTTGACCACTCTAATGCCTATCTAGCCCGACATGGCGGTGTCTAGATGTTTACCATAATGTAACACACATTCTGAAACCTGATACTTTTAAATATCCATAAATACCAAGTACCTACCTCTGAGTGTTCATTATTTACCAGATACGTGTGGATACTTCGTTTCAAAATAGTTGATCACCCATTTAGTACTACTTTACTCCAAACTGAAGGAAACAAAGAAAGAAAAAGTTTATTAGTGACCAACTTACGTTTTTTAAAAATAGCTTAAAGACACAAGGTGGTCTCAAATCGGCCCCAACTAAGCATAATGCCGGCTGTTAACCAGCGCTGGTCTTCCGTTGGAGCCGATGAAGTTGAAGGAAGGAAGCAAAACATCATGAAAAAAATCTTAGAGCTAAAATAAAAGGAACATAATCTAGTAACAGGCGAAATGGTGATAAAACGCAAGACTGATTTATAAAAAAAAAAAACTTGTTAGTCTCACCATTTATAACTCAAGAACGGCTGGACAGGTTTTCGTGATCTTTGATTTGTTGGATGTCTCTCCACCCCGAATAGCAGAGTAAGCATTAAAATATCGGGAAATTTTCAAAAATAATTATTAAGTAAATTGATTTTCCTTTTCGTTTATTATGGAACGGCTAGAATTGAAGTCTATATATAAAACATATTACATCATAGAAAAAAAAAACATCTTAGTCTAAAGAGGCTGCGTATCAAGGAGGTATATAATGCGGTGAAACCGCTGGGCGCAGCTAGTAGAATATAATTTATCAACAATTTGAATTACAAGACCTTATTATAATTTAATATTACGAGCTGGGCAAAGCGCCCATCTCGCAATGTCACAAAAAAAATTACAATTTAGAATTCAGCTGTAAAGAGGCTAAAGTATAAATTTACGGCATTGGAGAATTCTATTTATTTCGTAAGTGTTCCTGCCTTGTTTTACAAATAATATAATCAGTCATATTTTTAGTACCTATCTATTCTCTAATTGATTTAATTCAGCAATTTTAGTAAATAAGAGAATCTACTACATCAATGACAATTCAACAAACAGCCAAATGTTATATTCAGCTATGAAATATTTAAGAATTGACAAGCAATTACATACCGCGGTCGAAATACTGAATAGGCTGATAAATGACCCAATAACTGGAATAAATGAATAATAAACAAATAAATCCAATATAAAATAACATATTTATGCTAATTCGACGTCGGAATATGCTTTAAAGTAAACGGTTTCTCAGGGAGATCTTTAATATGAAGATAAGATTTTTCTTGGGAATAACAAATTGGAGGCATGTCATTTCACTACGAAACAACATTAGTAATATTAACCGAAGTATTTTGTGGATATTGATGGTTATTTTGTTGAAAATCTACTTATAGAATTTGTGTAAAAATGGCAATTTACAAGTCAATAAATTTTCACCTAAAAGTGATATAATTATGATTAATTTAGTGATATTACAAATAGATTAACTAATTACATTACAAAGGTAATAAAATAATAATACAAATACATGTCAAACCATTCTATAATTATATAGTAAAGGTCATAAAGGTACATTCATTATCTCAAGTTTATAAAGCTCAATTAAATTGTAAAGAATGCTCGATGAGCCATTTTTTAAAGATAGATAATATAAAAAGATTCTAAGTTAGATAGAAACAAACTCTTTATACTTAAGAATTCTAATAATATACTAATTTGATCTATTTTGTTTCAGGTAAGTTCTTCAGATCAACACTGAGTCAAAATATAATGATACGCAGTAGATAAGTACGTAGTTATTAATATTTTAATTATCATTATCAGCCTATCTTCTTCCCACTGCTGGGACTCAGACCTTATCTCAGGGAAAGAGGATAAGCCCTAATCCACCATACTGGCCCAGTGCATGTTGGTGAATGTCATATGTCTGAAGTTTAGAGCTTCTTGGACAGGTTTCCTCCATTGTTTTTGAGCAATGACATCGAAACTGCACATAATTTATTTAGTTACCTACTAAATAAGTACTTGGTTCAGGGCCAAAGATCGAACCGGCTGCCATCAGATTGTAAAGCGCATATGCTACCACTCGGCCACCATCACTTCAAAAAATATTTTAATAAACAATAAGAACTTTAATAACATGCATTCTAGTAACCAGTTTGAAATGTTCCATTCTAGTAACCAGTTTGAAATGTTCCATTCTAGTAACCAGTTTGAAATGTTCCATTCTAGTAACCAGTTTGAAATGTTCCATTCTAATAACCAGTTTGAAATGTTCCATTCTAGTAACCAGTTTGAAATGTTCCATTCTAGTAACCAGTTTGAAATGTTCCATTCTAGTAACCAGTTTGAAATGTTCCATTCTAGTAACCAGTTTGAAATGTTCAGTCGGAATGTTTTGCATGAGGCGAGATGAGGGCAAAGCGCAAATCTATCAAGTATATTTAAAAAAAAAACGCAATGACGCAAGTCGGATACTCAAAATTCGTATTTTACCTCCAGGGGATTTCGCAGGAAAGACTGCATAGATATAACAACGCATCGAGTCGCCTAGTATGCGATATATATCGGCCTGTGTACGAACGGCCTAAGTATAATATAGATTGATGGAGTGTTCCAGTCTCATGAAACCAATTTGAAACGTCATTAGACGAAACTTAATTGAAATAATAATGACGTTGAACAAAATTACTTTCCCTTTTCTTATTTTTGGTAAATTAGGAGTTAATAAACGCAAAATCAGTTGTTGAGATGCGACGCGTGACAAAAATGCTGGCGTGTTTCTGGCTCAACGCATAAGCATTTCCTTCAGCGTGGTAATGCCGCCAGCATGCTGGGTACGCTGCCAACTGGTAGTGGGCTTGAGCATTTGGATTGTCTTTAGACCTTCAACGGTCAATGGGCAGTCTATCTGTATTTGTAGTGTTAGTATTAAGTTTGTATTTTGTTTAATAACAACTGAAGAATATTGTACAGTCCTTTTAATATGTATCAGAAGTAGATGGCAATGTGTATCTCATGCTCACCCCACTGAGGTCGCGCCATTCGCACCGTCGCACCGGTCTTATACCGGCTATGCGTCGTCGTCGAGTAAAAATTAATTTCACTATCTGAACATAATATGTTGCCAATATGTTGACCTTCGCCTGATAGTAGGCCTTTTAACCGGTCACTGCAACTTGAATAGTCACTTGTATAAGCTGGGAGCCACGGACAGTCCACTGTGTCGTGGCTGCATGGAGAACGAAACTGTAGAGCATGTGCGGTGGCATTGTGAAGCCACAGAAAAAACTAGAATCGCTACCGGGTTGTATGAGAGGCACCATTGCATTCTTCATCCACGTCTCCACAACAGCTAGACTGATTTTCATCATTATTACACTACCATCTACGTCACTGGAGCGTGTGTGCCAGCGCCCCAGAGCCTCACTCTGATATTTCAAGGAGTTGGGTTGGCTCGGGTAGCTGCTGGTAGGGGGAATGCACAATACACCCCAAGCGAGACGTCAGTGGGCCCCGCCATCTCGAATAAGAATAAGAATAATATGTGTGGTCAGTTGTCGACTTATCCTCTAAGCTCGTGGTCAACATTTTATCGTCGTCGTTTTCTCCCATGCAGGAAATGAAATCAAACTATCTACCTATGACATTGGATTGGACACTATGGTCACACATTACCTTTTAACTTTGACATTATCAGATCGCCTGGCTCCACATTAAAATCTATTAAAAGATTTGTCATTCTGTTTGTCACTTAATTAGTCCATTATTTTTTAACAGTTTTTACAGATTTTATCGCATACTTGTAGTAAAAGCTCCGAGCAACGTGACAGGTTCTGTTAATGATTTACTCAAAAGGTTATATCGCTCTGTGTAGGCTGTAATTTACTTTATTTAGGGCCTCTTACATCATCTCAAAGTAAAGTGTTGACTAGCGACTTTCCGATTCAGATTACTACTTGGCGAGTAAAAGTCCCAAGTAACTTTTGTCAGTTTCACAAATGAAAACTAAGCTCCGAGTAACTACTTGGAAGTTAAACGAATGAATGAATAAAAATGTCACAAATGTTTAACGTCAACTTTTTTTTGATGTTTGAGGACTTTGACGTGACGTGAGAAGAAACAAACGCTGAGTCGCTGAAGCGTGTGATTTTAGTTTGTTTTGTGAATTATGTTTTTATGTAAATTTAATATAAATATATTTTAAATTTAATTAGGTACTCGGGTAGCACTATTTTAAGATAGTCAAAAATTCAGCTAAAATATATTGTTCCTGAAGATCGATAAAATAATTACACACTTTAAAACACGGATTCATGGAACTCTTTGTAGTGAAAAGGGTTCTAATTCTTCTAAGTGATCTTCAATCAACTAGAACAAATCCTTTTATGCCAAATTCTTTGAAAATTATTAAGCAAATAATACACGACCCATGTTTATGATACTTTACTTACCGGTTAACATTTCTAGTCGGCAGATAGAGTAACAAGTAAGTTACATGCCAGTTTAAGTGACGGTTAGCGCTACTCGGACATTATGGAACTAAAAATACTGTTAATTGACACTTTAATCGCCGAGTAGCTTACTTGCGTCTTTACTTTGAGATGATGAACGAGGCCCTTAACCTAATATGTCTGCTTTAGTAATTTGCTTTATTAATAAATTTAATAATAGCTGGTATATACAGAATAACTACCTGGAATCTCCATCAGCCACCAGCCACCACCAGGCGACATAATTTCTGGATATAGAAAGGTCTAGACTTGATCTACCCTAGAACCTGGATAGATAAACTTTTAGGTTAGGTTATGAATTAGATTACATTATCCAAACATTGCCTATACATAACATCATCATCAAGACGTCCACTGCTGAACATAGGCCTCCCTCCCCCTTTAACCTCCACACTGAACGACAGCCTGCCTTTTGCATCCACGGGCATCTCCGCGACTCTCACAATGTCGCCGGTATACATAACATGCCAAAACGAATTTAACTGACAAAATTATAATACCAAATTAACGTTAATTTATGACAGGTTCTCAAACAATCCGTTTTTTTAAAAAAGGTATTGGGGCGTCATACTTGAAATTACTTTAAATAAACCGGCCAAGTGCGAGTCGGGCTCGCGCCCTGAGGGTTCCATACCAGCCGAAAATTCGGTAACGAAATTACCAGTTATGACTTGGTAATGAACAGAAACTTGTCATCGACTCGCACTTAGACATTGTTTAATATTTGTTGTCACACTTTTGAGTGTGAACTATACTCGTGCCAAGTTTGACGCTTGTACGTATTACCGTTTTTACATTAGAGCTCATACAGAAATAGGTTAACCCTTTTACTTATTGATATTTTTTTATTTTTTATTTAATCCGCCGTAACATTACATATTCTGTAAAAAAATACTGGCTATCTATTACGGTTCGAAAGATACAGCCGTTAATAGGTAAGACAAACAGACGGACAGACGGACCGTTTTTACCCTTTGGGTACGGAACCCTAAAACCATAGCTCACACGTCACTTTAGAACCGTAATTAAAAACCAATTCAGCATTTAATCCCGCATTCTTTACTTATCAAAGACTTGATCAACTAAGTTGAACGCTCAATTAAGCTTATGTGCTTAACTCGGGAGCGCATCGAACGCATCACGCCGTGACGCGGAGCTACGCGATGCGATGCGATACGATGCGAGGCGACAGCCGTAAAGATCGAGATTATCCTTGAGAAAATGATATGCTCGCATCTACTAGAGAATTCCAAGTGTGCGTGACAAAGGAGAGCTTCAACTGAACGAACCTAAAGACTTTAGCGACGATTCGGATTCTTAATCAATCGATTTGAAACAACTTATGGAATGTTTTGTCTTATCTCTATTCGCTATTTGACCGAGGCGAAGGTTGACAACGGAAACAAATCGTCATTTCTATCTTGTCCACCTTTTCTTTAGAGGGCGAAGTCTTCCAAATATACCCGGCTGCATTGGGGTGCATCCAGGTTATGTGGGATTATACCCACTTCCCCCGGTGACCAGCCTTAGTGCTTGACAAGAGGGCTCCGGGATCTCCAGAGGAACGCATCGGAGCCCTCGGCACTACGCTACGGCTCCTCACGAGACAACCGTGTTTGTTTCAGTCCCTCCGCCCATGACAACGTTGGACCACAAAGTTGTTCTTCTCTCCCGGGGCTTGCTTAATGGATGATCAGAGCTCCAACTTGGACCATCCCAAAACCAGAAATCTCCTTTTAGCAGCCTCTAACTACAAGCGTTGGTGTGTATTTCTGTTATTAGGATTCCGCACCAAAATGAAGTTAACGGAACCCGATTACTAAGCCTACGCTGTCTGCCCTACCGCTTAATGGCTGTATCTTTTGAACCAAATGTATAAAAAGCCAGTTGAAATTTTCGCAGCATTATGTGATGTCAATGACAAACTAAGAAAAAAAAAAGTAAAAAAAAAAACAAAGAGTAAAAAGAATTTTTGTCTTCGCTCTAGTGTAATAAACACCGGCAAGTGCGAATTGGACTCGTGAAACTGGAATCGAACTTTTACGGAACCCTACAAATTATGTGAAAAAGTCACAATTTAATTAGTTAAATAATAATTTATACATTGTCAGAAGTACATCATTCAACGTCCGCAATTCATTTCCAACAATTATCATAAAAACAGTGCAATAAATATAATTGAGGAATTTCTTAACAAATATCTTTTCCTGCCTTCGTTATACGGTAAACTAATATTTATAGTAATGGTACTTATATTGACACCTGAACATATTTTATCAATAGAAAATCACTTAATATTCAAATTCGCCAATTAATATGCGAATTTCTCTACTCTCCAGTGACAGATAAAGCTATTAACTTGCAAATAGTTAAAATAAAATGTGAAACAAGCTCGTCAACTTGCCAAATTTCACGCTACAACTAAATGTGAAGTTTGTGTAAATGTGTATTAGTAAGAATGTTGCCACTTAACTCCGTAACGGCTGAACAGATTTGCATAAAATTTAGTATAGAAATAGATTAGGCATGATAAAAATGCCTGGAAATTGCGAATTACTCGAAAACTCAAGTGAGTCCTCCATCGTAGACGCACCATTGCATCGTAGACTTGAAATGCATTGCATCGCGTTCGCGGCTGATGCGATTTGAAAACGTATACGTCGGCTACACGCGTCTGACGCTGACCTCGGAAGCGTTGCCATACGTTTTCATGGTGCGAAGAATTGTCGCATCAGCCGCGGCTGCGATGCACGGACATCAGTCGAGATGGCTAAGAACAAGCCTCTGTAAAAAAAATACATAGTTTCTATGCAACATGGAATAAACACTCTTTTTGTCTCGAAAAATGACATGTTACAAAAAGGTTGGACACACAACTCCATTGCCATAGGTGGTAAACAAGCAGACGGGCCGCCTGATGGTAAGCACTCACCGTCACTTATGGACACTTGTAACACCAGAGGCATAACAAATACGTTGCCGACCCTTAAGGACTCTATTAACTCGCCTTTTGAAGAACCCCATGTTGAAGCTTCTCGGAAACACCGCGGAAGGTAGCTCATTCCACATTTTGCAGGTATTTTAGCATCTTATGGTACTAGTTACTAGATACTTATTTACAACAAAAATAAGGCATTCTACAACCCGACGACATTTTACCCATGATCAGATCGTGGTCGTTTTGCGGTGCGCGTGCAATCGGCCGGCAAAGCGCTTCGATATTGTGGAAGCTTTTACGATACAGTTTCATACCGAGACATTAAAACGTTTAATTCCCGCGATAATTTTATAAATGAAAGATAATGTTATTATGTTCTCTTGGGGTTTTATGTCAGCGTCTGTCTGTGGCCGCATTTTAACTTGAATCTGTACTCGTTTTTTTTGCCGTTAATTTATTGTCGCCTTCGTTTATCTTTTGCCGTTAAAAATGCGATGGCATTATAATATACTATTTTGTTATAACATGTTTAAAATGCAAGTAGAAAATAGAACGTGGGACGTAAGTTTTTCAGGTTTTCAGAAACGTTTTTGTGTTTAATTATAATATACGGGATACTAGGTACCACAGGCAAGTTAATCATTTTACACGGATTTTGAAGTCAGGTGGAACAACCACTAAAGCATTAGCATTAGCATTGCCATTCAACGTGGTAATGCCGCCAGCATGTTGGGTACGCTGCCAACTGGTAGTGGGCTTGAGCATTTGGATTGTCTTTAGACCTTCAACGGTCTATGGGCAGTCTAACTGTATTTGTAGTGTTAGTTTTAGCTTGTATTTTGTTTAGTTATTAAAGGCACTTGCCCGAAAAAAAAAAGTAAAAAAAAAAAAAAAAACCACTTAATAAATTAAAAAAATGTATGTCTAAGTTTGATAATAAAATAATTATAGTTCCCGCCCGTCTTGAAAATCCGTGTAAAAATTATATTTTGTTCTTTGTTGTGTTGTTTGTTTTGTGTTGTACCTATTAACTTAGAATTCGTTTTTTATATAATTTTTTATTTAAATTTTTGTTTACTTTGATGGGTAGATACAAATATATGTTTTTATTTACAAATATATTTCGGTGGTTGTAAATAAATCATTGCTTAACATCAGGCGAGATGGAGGCCAAACGTAAGTCTATCTATTAATAAATAAATAAAAACATGTTTAAAGATAGTTTGTAATTACTAAACGTATAACGTCAACCATTTTACTAGGTATTCGATATTCGTTGATTACATAAAGTAATAACCATTTTGATCGTAAATTCAGCCTTTTAACATCACAAATAACTGCACTTGCGCAAGGGCCCTATTCTCGCGCCATCGAGATTAGGGTCATAGTACGAGTAACATTAATATATACTGGGTAACAGGAGAAATATTAGGGAATATACATACATATATATTGCATACTCATCATTATGAACAATTTTCACTATGGCACCAACCCTGATACCGCGAAAATAAATCTGATGTTCCATAGTTTTTTTTTTTTATAATTATATTCTTGCATTTGACCACCACCTCGCTTGATGTTAAGCGATGATGCGGCCTATGTTGGAGCACGCTTGCCTAGAAGGAACCGATTCACTCGTGATTTGAAGACACCCAGATTGTAACCATTGGGGAACAGCTGAACATTATAAGCTGTTCCATACATTTTGTAATGTCAACGCTACGAAATGTATGAAACAACTGATGATTTTTTTTCCGCGATATCAGGGTTGGTCCTATAGTAAAAGTTGTTCATAATGATGACTACAATGATATCCTCGAATATTTTGACTGTCTATATAACCAGTCACCAACTATATTAAGTTACCCTTACGAGGGGGGGGACCAATTCCAAATTTACGCAAAAAGTGTATTTTCAAATACACAGTACGCTTAGTCCCAGATTTAATAGTTTTCGAAAACTTTTTTCGTTTACGTATTGTTCCATACATTTTAGTAAAGCGCCTCCAGCGGAAACGCGGAGGAACTAAAATCGGCGGTATAGATTGCTTCACTCTAATACGAAAAAAGTTTTCGAATACCTTTCAGCCCAGCAATGTATGGAACAAAACGTAAACGAAAAAAGTTTTCGAATACTATCAAAACTTGTACTAAGGGTACAGTTTATTGGTAACAAACTTAGATGCAACATAAAAAAATACTATAGGTAGTGAAAAAACCTGTAGAACACCAATAATCGTGTATAATTTTGTCAATTAATTTTGTTTCTTGAAAAAATAAAATACGAATCAAGCACAAAAATACGGTTTTAAAAATATGCTCTAAATTATCAGCGACAACACCACATTATATTTTTTTATATTCATTATTGACATGACATGTGAAATGAGTCGGACAGTCTCGGAATTAATCTCGAGTGCGCCAGAATATGGGCCCAAGTCCAGGGTTCAATAAAGTTTAGTGTTTATGAAAGCAGTTAGCTCTCAGTTTCACAATCTGTTTAGCTGTAAGTATGTATCAGGAGGTATAGCTCGGTTGGACAATGTTTCGTAGCGAGAGGTGGACACGGCGCGATCCCACGCCCACTGTGGACATAACTACATACCTAGATCACATTAATATTACAAATGTGAATGTTTGTGTCTGTGTGTATCGACTCTGGTAGGCTCCACAATGGCGACTGCACTAATTTTAATTAGCTCACTTTGTTTTTTTATGGTTCCGTACACAAAGGGTTAAAGCGGGACCCTATGACTAAGTTTACGCTGTCTGTCTGTCTGTTTGTCTGTCTATCTGTCCGTCCTACCTTTAAACGGCTGTATCTTTCTAACCGTAATAGATAGCTAGTTGACATTTTCACAGAATATGTAATGTTACGGCGGATTAATTAACTAATAATAAAAAAGTCAAAAAGTAAAAATGAAACGGGGGTCCCCATACAACAAACGTATTTTTTAACGTATATTTGTATTAAAGCACTAATTTAAAAACGGTTATACTTAGAAGTGTCAAATTTGGCATGATTATACTACACAAAGTATAACAACAAATAATAAATACTGGCCAAGTGCGAGTCGGTGACAAATTTCTGTTCACCGCCGGTTCCCGTACGATCACCGAAGTGAAGCTACGTCGAGCGCGGCCGGTATTTGGATGGGTGACCGCCTGGGCGTTGATTTGATGTTGTCTTTTTGCACATTTTTTTGTACTTTAGTTAGTTTAGTTTTTTCACAACTTATGTTGTGGTACGGAACCCTCAATGCGCCAGCCCGACTCGCACTTGGCCGGTTTTTATTCTACACAATTTCCTACTGATGACAATCAAACTAGCTTATCGCTCGTTTAATAGGACTTTCTTTCCCATAACATTAGTAATAACCAGCATTATTTTTATGTCCGCGTTTTACCACCAACTCGCCTATTGGTTGGTAAGCGACAGATTTTTTTACCTGCACTACGCTTGTCCCCCTTAAATATAAATTCTGTCTTACCTCTTTAGGATATACTTAAGTGCTGTACCGTCACCTTTTACAAGCGATTTTGTTCAGGTGATGCGACAAGTTGCGCGACCGCAAACCGTATCTCGGCGCGTTAGGGTTTACGTTCGCGTGAAATTCCGTAATAACTTAAACTGAATCGCGACAGTACGGCCTCTGGTGACATTTCTGTTGTACCATTATCTAAACTAAATTTAACAGCTCTAAAACTGTTACCATTCTTCTCTCACACAATGAAATAAAAAGAGACGTGGATAAGTTTAGTCCAGTCAGATTGGTTTAGTTTAGGAATTGGTATGACAGAATAAACACCCCTGTCTAATTTATCAAACTTATTACCTCAAAATATCGGTACAGTTCCTGTAGTATGGCAAGAAAAGCCGCGGGATGCAGCCAGCTACAGAGACAGGGGTGCGTAGGCGGGCTGCACACGGCGCGACTATCTGTCGCACGCGATCGCGACACGACGCGACAGACGTGATGCACGTCGACGGCTGAATGGAGAATCACGTAATTTGTTGTATTGCCATGAAAGTTCTAATGCCAATTTTATTGAGCATCAGTGGCTAAAACTTTCCTTTGAATAGGGGTTTATTGGTCCTGTTTCAGTGCTGTAGGCTCCTCCAGCATTTCGAACCTGCAGTACAAGTAAGTACCGTTCTTTATCAATCTATAAAGTTAATTTCGATAAAATGCCATAGAATCGACCATAGCGAGTTAGGTTCAAATGACATTTTATCGAATTTGTCGATTTCAACTGTCAAATTTTTCGATCGATAAAGAACGGTACAACCTTGCCACTTTTATTTTGGTCGAAGCTTGCTACTGCAGATTCATTGAACAATAACCAAATCTAGCACTTTGAGTCAAGTTCGATACATCATTATAGCAGTTTTACATAAACTGGCTCATCTGCATGTTCGCGGTTCCTTTATGTCCAAGCCCGGGAGCATTATTGTCAGAAAAAACACCTTAATCGACGACACAATGGGAAAACCTGATATCCCGGTTTTGAAAAAAATTGGGCGCATCGAATATCATCTTGCATGTTTTACGCAAGAGAGAGACAAAAAATAGACGTGTAAGGATGATACTACACCAGGGGCTGTACCGTGTTGTTAGTGATTCAATTTAAGGATATAGAATATTTCTACGTTTTGCCTCCAACTCTCCTGATAGTAAGCGATGGTGTGGCCGAGGATGGAGCACGTTGATCTAGAAGAAATCCATTCACTCTAGCCTTGAAGATGCCTAGATTGTAGTTCTCAGGAAACAAGGAGGACGGCAGGGAGTTCCATTCTTGGGCAGTATGTAGGTACGTATCAATTATCATATCATAAATACCGACCCAAATCGTAGTAAACTCTTTTTGCACAGACTCCTAGCCCTGGCGTCTAGAGTTTCAGGCCGCCCGAAATGCTCTTATATAGATCACACTGCTATATTAACTTTGTTTAACGGCCGCTTATCCGAGTCGCGTAGGCAACAAAACGCTCTCTCAGCCCCCGCCAAGTTAGAGCGACGATGTATTTTGCCGCGCATCAGTCACGAGGCCCACGGGGGAAGTGCGACAAAAACGAACATAGGTCAGACCTTGATGACGCCTGGCGCGGTACTGAGCGCGGCGCGCGCAAATTCTCGCGACCTTTTTACGCTTTTAATTTCACTAAAAAACGAAACTATTCACCACCAAAAATCTATCTAAATAAAACACTGTTTTAAACTATCACGGTTGTTCACTAAAGTTATATGATTATTTACGGGATATTTACCGTGGTAAGGTTGTGGAATGAGCTCCCGATATTTCGGCGCAGTTACATGCACCATGTTCACGGGAAGACTGAAGAATGCGGGTGGTTGGAGAACAGTTAAAAAGTTAGGTGCAGACATAACGATCTACCCTCTTTCTTAGTCTTTTGCTACGGTTATCACTGGAACTCGAACTCGAACCTAAGTCCCGACAAAACACACTCACTGTATCACTGCGTATAGTATTTCTATCTAAATATATTTTTTTTTTGATTAGGATTGCCTTTCAGTACATGAAATTTCCAGGTTGTTACGAGCTTTCATTAGAGCATAAAACGAAAAAATTAAACTAACTCGACTTTGTTTCAGTTTTTTTTTTTGATCGAGGTAAGTTTATTCTATCGTGTTTTGAACCAAATCATAAACTCAAACACAGATGTATCTGTGACATGTATTTTTTTCCAAAATTCAAATATTGTAATTTAAAGCCGTCAAATTTGGTATTAAAAAGCCGTTAAATAAAACTAAATCAACATTTTAATTAAATTAACTATGTGTGACACAACCCTTACTTGCCTTATCTACCAAAATATAACGGCAGCGAATTATCTCTTATGTTGACCAGATAAGGTTGATTTAAAGTACCGTCAAGTGTCAGGTGAGTCTGCAAATGAATAAGGTAGCTGCTGAAAAGAGTTCCGCATTGAGATAGGTTCTTTATCGTAAAGATGGACTGATAAAAGTTTCTTTGAGCCTTATTAAATTATGTTTAAAAGGTTTTGTGGTTTTTGTAAAGTCAGATTATACCTACCTACTTACCTTAGAGATAGAAAAAACTTTAATTTAACCGTGTCTTAGCTTAAAAAATTCATTGTTTACCGAAACATATTTAAAAGTATGAATAAAAAAGCGCTAAAAAATAACTCCAAAAATCTATACTAATTACGATAATTCGCGCTTTGTACATTTGTTAATCAAACTGAATTAGATGATGGCATCGATTCTGATGCACTCTAAACTAAACTAAATTTGACAGCTCTAAAATTGATGCCATCCTTCTCTCGCGTATTAAAATAAAAAGGTAGGCAGATAATTTTAGTCCTGTCAGATTGGTTTAGTTTAGTGAGTGGTATGACAGAATAGGCCTCAGTTGTGAAATCAGGATTTAAATTAAGTAATTTTTGGTTTGTTATACTTTCCTCTGTGAGGAGTTTGGCGTCGCACTCATGTGTATTTGCCAATGTCAAGTATCAAGTTTGATGAAATATATAAGTCACGCGGTCAAGTCAAAGTCATGCCCTAGTAACCTATGGGGCTTTGGAAACAACACGAAAATACCATGTTTCACTGCGTTATATCACTTTCCCTCACTAGCACGTCCACAAACACATAATAAATAATAATCCACCATTATTACACATTAACAATAGAAAATAGTCATGTTTAGGAATATAATACAATAAAACGATATGTATTTTTCACGTTGGCGCCAAAAATAAAGGAACTCGACAAATATGACTGCAGATGCCAAGTTAATTTTTGGAAAATTTTTATAATAAAAACGTACTAAATTAAAAATATGGTAGTAAACCCACAGATCTACTACCTATATCTGTGATTAAACCTATGGACCCACAGACTAGGTAAAGCGTAGAGGGTTATACTGAATCTATGAGGTAAAGCTACGTTATAGAAAGTGTTTGTATGGACCTCAGAACAATATATAATATTATTCTGAGGTACGGACCATGAAGCAGGAACTGGCGTATTCTCTCCGCCTGTCAAAACGCCTCAGGAATCATTTTAAGATAAAAACGTTGGTGTTAAATAATTCATCCATAGACGCCTCTGCCCTGGAATAATAAATAATATCTACCATATGATGCGTCTGTTGACGCCTACTCTACTTGAGAAGAGGGTAACCAACTAACTAGCCATGATTACCTAAACATTCTGAGACACAAAAACAACTATCTAACTAGGTACTTCGTAAAGTTTCCATAAAATACATAAAAGTGACTTGGATACTTAGATTAACTACACAGAGATGATAAGTTTGCAAACAACGCCTTCTCAAAACGTAAGCTACAAATTCGTTACGTGTGGTGTGTTTACTTGCCTCGTCACGCACACAGACGCAAAAATTATGCGGCAATAATTGAGTTAATTTTTTTGGGAGCTCTTAACACTATCAGCTGACTAAGAGCACTGACCACGGAACACTATTACAGCGGGCACTGACCGCGCGAGCGTCGTTTGGTGTCATATATGGCTCCATTTGAACGGCTTAAATTTTGCGATTGTACTTGGTTTCTGTATATAGTTATTCTAAGCTTGGATACAAATATACCCAGTTCAATCGTTTATATAGGAGCATTTGGATTGTCTTTAGACCTTGCTTCAACGGTCTATGAGCAGTCTGTTTTTGTAGTGTTAGTGTTAGCTTGTATTCTGTTTACCTAGCTAATAAACCACGAGTAGATCGGTTTCTCCTAGACAAGCGTGCTCCATCGTAGACCGCATCATCGCTTAGCATCAGGCGAGTTAGCGGCAAAAGGCAAGCCTAATCTAAAAAAAAAGTAAAAGCAACAACAGCAAGAAAGCAGACAAACAAAAGTACGCTTCGACACTATGTAAAATAGAGAGAATTAGTTATGTGGATGCTTTCTGGACTTGCAATTTTTATTTACGCAAAACATTACTTTCCTTCAGTGTAGTTGGGTAAAAAGGCTAGTTCTGTCCAGCATTTGCCTATCTTTGTGGCGACTGTACCAGAAGTGATGTGGGTAACTCTAGCCGAACTTTCACGGTTCCCGCCTGACGCCTGTCCGTCCGTCCGTCGAGCGTCACGTTACGCGGTTTCATGCTCTACTTGACCACGTTTTGTTTGTTTAATGTACTCACTCGTATGCAATAAGGGCCTGTGCAGACGACAGACAGCCTTTACTGTGAAAATAGAACAATAAAGCCTATTGTTCTATTTTCAAGACTGGAACTAAATACTTCTAATAAATGTTCTAACATTTGTGACGCACAATAGAGATAAAAGTCTGCCGTCTACGCAAGTCTTTAGTGTACGTAGATACGGGCATCTTCCTGTTTGGAGCAGGTTTGCAGAGGAAAGTAATATGAAACTACAGAACAGAGATACATGATGTTCACAACCAGTTCTGTCAAAAGGTTGTCTAAAGTGAACTCTACAAGCACCACCTACATTGTTATATCCTAACATTAGATATTTGTATGAAGGTAACTAAGAAGAGATGACCAATGAAATTTTTACAAAAACATGTAAATTTACTTCACGGGAAGTAGATGGAATTTAATATAAGGGATTATTTCTCTAATGGAAGAATATTTTCTTCAAATTTAAAGGAGACATTTTATATAATGGCAATGGATAATTATAAAAAACAAAACCCGAAAAAATTGGAACAACCTGCCGGCTTCCTTGTTCCCTGAGAGATATAATCTGGGCCTTTTCAAGGCCAGAGTGAATAGGTATCTTTTAAGTTTGCGTGCTTCATCGTCGACCACATCGTCGCTTACCATCAGGCGAGTTGGTGGTCAAACGCCGACTTACTCATACTCGCGTAATTTTTTATATTTTCTATCTCTATCGCCATCCTCTAAATTATCAACACGAAAATTGCTTTATACGTTCAACTTACAATGTTACTGTAAAACTTAAAACCTGTTCTAAAAATTCTCATTGAGTGATTTTTTTGTCACCGAGTGAGAATTTTCGCTTTTAGAAAATGGCATAAAATGTGTACTTTTTAAGTTCGGCGGAAGGCACTTGAAAGGCGCTCGGAAGGCCGAAGGCATTTGAAGTCTAACTTTACTAAAGACTAAAACAATGACCTTGCTAAACGACCAAAGACCAAACTGACAAGATATGAATCAACTAGCTGCGTCCCGCGATTTCACCCGCTATCCTTTATTTATGAGCCGTATTTTTCGGGCTAAAAAGTAAACAAAGTGTTAATAATCTAGGTTACACAAAAACTTTGTAGATAGTTTTTATTTTTTGGTAAGAATAATTGAATGAAATAAAAAAATTACAGCATAAAATATTTACTTTAATCTGTAATTTAGAAATTCAACTATCGAGTATTTATGTAGACAACAGTATTTTTTAAATCTTTCATGAATCAAACCAAAGAACCAAAACCTGTCGCCAAGCAGCCACACTTTCTGGCTGCATCACTTGAGAGCCAGGTCCTATTCCATGCTAAGTAATTTCAATGTAATTATAATAAGATAGAATTTACCTTTTATTGACATGTAACATAGGTGTTATTAATATATATTTGTATTTGTAAGCGTGTTTACCATCTTCGTTCACAGTTCACACCATCACGTAACATCGAGTGAGCTATATCAAACGCCTAGAACAGGGGTGTCCAACATACGGCCCGCGGGCCACAATCCGGCCCGCGAACGAGTCAAAAGTTGGATAACTTTTAACTTTTATAGACAACATTTTGTAAAGAACGACGAGTCATATGTTCGTATAATATTAAAACGCCGTTCTTAAAAAAATCCTTCGTTCGATCAAAATACGACTCGGCGAAATCGTGGACTAGCATATTGGGAGAAACCCAAAAATAAAACATAAATGTCATTTAAATTCTTGGAACAACACTTGCGCGCGAAAACGTCTACATTACCGCCCCTCTCACCAACCCACTCTCTCAGCGCATGTAACGTACGAACGAATATGGGTATATTTCTACCATTTCACTTATTTATTAGTCTTGATTTGCTCAGTTACGAAACATTTCTTGGCCTGCCATAGTTACAAAGTTAATAAATCCGGCCCGCGACAATATTTAGTTGGACACCCCTGGCCTAGAACTTCTCTTCATCTTGCAACTTCTTCATGTCAGGGAGAAGACTCTTCAGGAACATCAGGTCAGGGTCCTCTCCTTGAACAGGCACATCCTCATACCGGAGGGTCTCCTGAATAAAAATACATTACATTAACATCACATTGAGTCATTGAGTACATTACATTGAGTCGCGGGCATCCAGTGGTTGCAAAAGGCTGGCTGTTGTTCAGTGTGGAGGTTAAAGGGGGAGGCCTGTGTTCAGCAGTGGACGTCTTCTGGCTGATGATGATGAAGACTGGTTTAGCTTGGAACCAAAACGATTTCCCGGGTCCCACAATGTTTTGCAAGTTCGTTAGTTTTAGCCCGTTATGACTGGCTCGCTTACTACTTGAGTCGTCTTACTACTACCCTGTACTGACCTGACTGTGGTCGGCTAGCAGTATACGATGCCTTGGATCCCGCTACACTCCGTGACTAGCTAACACAGCATAACATGCATGACGGTCTTGCAGCACTGGAGCATTCTGACCAGTTTTCCCTAACAGCGCTGGACTTCCCCCGGGAACCATGTGTTGGGTTTCTGAATTTACGGATGCCTTCTTACTGACGAAGGCGACTCGGTCCCTAAAAAGTAACCTTTGCTAAAGGTGAGCGTGTGGATCCGCAGGAGAGCTCAAACTTTTTTGATCCTTTCTTAAACAACTTGGCGATTTGAAATTAGAGAATATAAAAATTACTTGAGCGGTATTTAACACAGAATAGGCAACTTCCTTTTTCCATGGGGTTACCATTGTCATCATCGCAGCTAGGTGTCTATGTAATATTCTCCATGTCGGTGGTTTTTTTTTGTTAAAATTTTCATGACCATGGATTCAATGTCCTTAGTCTTAATAGCGTCAAACAAGTCATAGTCCCAGTCAGAGTCAAGCTAAGTAAGTCACGGTCAAGTCAAACTCATGCCTTTGTTAAGTGGTGAAGACTTTACAAGAGGCTCCTATGGAGTTTTGGAAACAACACGAAAAGACATGTTTCACCTCGTTATATCACTTACCCACACTCGAGCACATTTACAAGCACTTAATGAATAATAATTCACCATTTATTACACATTAACACTCGAAAATACACAAGTTTAGGAAAATATGGTATCCTTAGTGACGAACAGGTTGGATTCCGGAAAAAGAAGTCAATTAATATAGCAATTTTTAACTTGATTAAAACCATTATGTCTGGCCGAGAAAGAAAATTGCCAGTATATGCAATGTATATGGACCTAACTAAGGCTTTTGATTATGTGGATCATAACATATTAATACGTAAACTAGAGGCGTATGGAGTGAGAGGCAATGTTTTGAATCTAATGGATTCTTACCTCCGAAATCGATTTCAGCAAACACAAATCACAAAAATTTGTTCAGAATCAAATACGGAACAGAAACATACGTCTTCTGCTGGCTTGGTTAAATATGGCGTTCCACAAGGAAGTGTGCTTGGGCCTTTGCTATTCATAATTTATATAAATGATCTACCTCAAGCTATTGACCACCCGATGGTTCTGTTTGCTGACGACAGCACTGCCATTTTTGTGGGTGAAAAAAATAAACCTCTGGAACCAGAAATTAATTTGGCATTAAATAATATAGTGCAATGGTTGACATCTAATAATTTATTAATTAATCTTGACAAAACTAATACTATGACATTTTATAAATATAAGAAACTGAAATCTAAAATAATCTATAAGGATAATGACATTCAGGATGTTACAGTTGCCAAATTTTTAGGTCTCCATTTGGATTCTAATCTGGACTGGAAAATACACGCTGAATCAGTACGCTTAAAACTAAGTAGCTATTCATATGCCCTTTATATGTTGTCCAAGGTAGCAAATCAACAAGCAGTGCTCACATCTTATCATGCTTATGTAACATCTACTTTACGATACGGCATAATATTCTGGGGGAACTGTTCGGAACGAGAAAACCTTTTTAAAGCCCAAAAGAAATGCTTGAGGTCTATCTGTCACTTAAAACCGACAGATTCCTGTAAACCACACTTTTTGAAATTTAATATTTTGACATTCCCATGTCTTTATATTTACGAGATTTCAGCATTTGTTAGAAATAATTTACACATGTATGAGTTCCTCAGAAGTAAAGGAAGTAAACATAAAATACGCATGCCCAAGCACAGGACTGCATGTTTTAGTAAGGGAGTTTGTGGTATGGGTCCGATAATCTACAATCATTTACCAAAAACAATATTGGAATCGGAGAGTGTGACTGTATTTAAAAGGAAGTTGTTCAATTTGCTCGTGTTGAAGGCTTACTATAAAATACAAGAATTTTTGGTTGACAAGTTGTGATAATGATAATGTAGGCTGACATTCTTATTTTTTGTATACATTGTAATTGAATGAGGTGTAATTGTAATTGGAATATAATTTAATAAATGCATGAAATTAGTTTAAGTAAATTATTATTGTACGTTCGCAATGAACTTGACTGTTGATACTTTTAAGCATTAATTAAGACCTGACATGTAACACAGTTGAACAATAAATATAATCTGAATCTGAATCTGAATCTGAATAATCCAACGAGCCGACATGTTTTTTCCGCGTTGGCGCCAAAACTTGGAATGAAAGAACCAACAAGCATTAATCCATGTCGTTGGTTTTTTTGTTGTTAAAATCTTCATGAGCGTGGATTCAATGTCCTTTACTCGTAATATTAATCAGTTCATTTCGTCTTATTAGCGTCAAATAAGTCATAGTCACAGTCAGAGTCAAGCTAAGTAAGTCACGGTCAAGTCGAACTCATGCCCCTGTAAAGTGGTGAAGACTTTACAAGAGGCTCCTATGGAGTTTTGGAAACAACACGAAAAGACACGTTTCACCTCGTTATATCACTTTCCCACACTCGAGCACGTTTACGAGCACTTAATGAATAATAATTCACCATTTAGTACACATTAACACTCGAAAATACACAAGTTTAGGAAAATAATCCAACGAGCCGACATGTTTTTTCCGCGTTGGCGCCAAAACTCCCCATGTCGTTGGTATTCAATCAGGGTTGCCAACTCCTAGAGTGTTTCACATAAGTAAGAACGTTATGATTGCAGTCACATTGCGGTGGGCGGTGGGCTCGTCTGGCGCAAGCCATAGGTAATGCAAGCAAATACAAACTGTTTTTTTTAATATTTTTATTGCCCCGCATTTGCTTCGGAACTAAACGAAAATAAATTATTTTCTGTGGCTATGATATTCATTACTCATTCTATATTTCTTTTCTATATTTTATAATTACAGTCGGCCACTTAGAATTTTATATGCATCACGGATTTACAATTTTTTTTTTTGTAGGTAACTCATTTTGGACTTTTTACTTATAATCTATCCTTGACTGTTTATTTAAAAATATGGAATACCGCCCAAGTAGTGTTACATATTACCTCTAGTATAATAATCTTTGCATATTACACTCATTTTAAGTAGCCGTGTATTTTTTCATTAGCTCGATTAATAATAACTCAACTATAAGCAGTGGCAGTAGCCCATAATCATGTAAGAGCGAGATTCTTTTTCGGCACCTTTTTTAGGTCGACGCTTGCTCATCTTAAATTATATTTCAATTAATATATTAAACAAATAAAAATTAGCAACTTTAAAATAAATAAAATTCAATAAGCAAGAAATGTGGGCACCGTGCAGCTATGCTTATCCTTATACCTACTTAATTTTATTTTCATTTGCTTACGGGGCAAACTCGCCCTTCTCAAAAGGCGCCTAAAAATATATTTTGCACTTGATGTTATTTTTCGCATTTGGCATTATGGCGCCCCTTGCTACCTGGCGCCTAGAGTGTTTGCTCCTCTCGCTCTAACCTGGGGACGCCACTGACTATAAGTAACGCTGTCAAGCACAAATCTTTTCATTTGCACCACACATTCATCTGAGTTTTTAAACGGAAATCGCAGTGTAATCACGACTTATAATTGTGGATAACCACGTTAATCGTTAACGGTGTACGTAATTATCATCGTTTAACGAATTAACGTACGTACGGACTTATTCCGGTGTTGACCGGTCCGAGATCGCGGGCAATGCGGGATAATCCGGGCAATGTTGTAGACCAGGCTCTGAAAGGTTCAAGGCTCTGCAAAATCTTGCAAAATCTGCGAAACGCAAACTAACTGAGACCATGAGCCGAGCAAAGCTTTCCATGAGCAAAGCACCATGAGTATCATAAACTTATTGAACCAAAGTCTAATCAAAATCTGGCAGACCGGAAAAAAATAGGAATAGATTCAGCCAAATAATTTACATGACAATGTTGGTTGAATCTTTCGAAGCTTAACCTACCATATTTTTATATTTGGCTTGTAATTTCTCAATGAAATAAACAAGATTTCAATTAAATTGTTAACGACTAAAGTACAAAATAAGCTTCGAAAGATTCAGCGAACATTGCCATGTAAATTATTTGTCTGAATCTATTCCTTATTTTTTTCCGGTCTGCCAGATTTTTGTAACTATTATTTTAATCTGTGTCTAAGGTTGTTGCCATCAGAACTGTTATTAAGATTCGATATACTCCGTTGAGCTAATTATTTGGTTCAGCTCGGCTCGGCTCTTTAAGCTCGGGTAACTTCATGGTAGGGAATCAGCTGAAAACTTTTACGTTCTAAATTAAAAACCATGTCACTTCCTCTGGAATCGTTTGAATTAACAATACAGGGCTGTAAATTAAAAAATATCATTTTTATTTTCTACTAGCTGTTGTACTTCAAAATAAAAAATCAGACTAGTTCTGACATTATGTCTTCTGAGTTCGGACCCTGGTAGGTATTTTCAATTTCCCTGTATTGGGCTGAGACATGGACGCTAAAAGCGGCAGATGGAGAGCGCATCGCATTCGAAATGTGGTGGTGGAGGAGAATGCTGAGAATACCGTGGACAGCTCATCGAACCTTCTGTATTTAAAAAACTCAAGATCTCAACTAGATTGTCTACCATTTGTCTCAAGCGTATCTTGGAGTACTTCGGCCATATTGCCAGAAAAGACAGCGACAATCTAGAAAAGCTAATAGTCACAGGCAAAGTCGAAGGCAAACGATCTCAAGGCCTCAGCCCGATGCGTTGGTCCGAACAGATTCGCACCACCTTAGACACATCAGTAGGTATACGATGCGCTGCATGTCGCAGAGGATAGTAGAAGATTGCGTAAGGTCATTAAGGAGAGACTGATGGAAGATATTATGGGGATCACGACCCTCAGACATGAGGAGTACGACGCGAGGAGGTGGTATTCAAGGAAAGCCTAATTAATCAATCAAGAGACGTGTGTTTTAACGCTCTCTGGTACCACAATTGTTTTAGAGCGGTCTACTGGACGTTGTAATGGTTCACATCAGAATCGACACCGCTTTATGATTGATATTCCGAGTGACCGTACAAAGCGCTTTGATTCCACATTTATTGTGCGAACTGCTAGTCTGTAGAAATCGCTGCCTGAGTGGGTGTTTCCCGATAGTTACAATCTGGGTGTCTTCAAGTCCAGAGTGAATCGATTTCTTCTAGGCAAGCGTGCTCCATCGTAGACCGCATCATTGCTTAACATCAGGCGAGTTGGCGGCCAAGCGCAAGCCTATTTTTTTTTTTTTTTAATTGGTTGTCTGTAAATTCGGTTTACAGACGATAGTTTAACGTGACAACTGAGCGTAACGGGACAATGAGTCATCCTATTTGGTGCGTGCAGTCGGCGTTCATCGATTTATTAGACGTTGTCACGTCAAAAAATGGTTCTAATTAAGTAGTGTTTTAGACAAACTATTTGAGTTGCCTTATAAAGTAAAGTTCAACCAACAGTCAGCCAGTGGGTGTTAGTATGCGACTCACAGACGACCCTGCGCTCGACACGTGGGAATGTCCGTCCCGGGGACGTTACTGCAACTACACTCTCCAAATATTAAATAGTACGCAGTTATTTATATTTATTTGTATTTATTCGGCTCCTGCTCTACTGCTTGTACTATACAAGTACTACTTAATCCATGGCGCTACACGTGTAACGGCACGTCTTTACTGAGCTCCACAAAAAGAGGTTTTTTTTTTCGGGCGTATGTATGTTTTTTATGTATTTCTTTATTACCTCCCATATCCTAAACGGCTGGACCGGTCTGGATGTGTGGAATGTCGTTAGATTCGTTTTCATGTCAGATTGTCATAGGCTACATATTGCAGTCGGATTCTTTGTTTTTCTTATAATAATATTATACTAGTTTAGTTATCAAAGTGTTTAGTTTTAAATTTTGATTAAGTTTGATCCTGGCTACACTTGGATATTTAACTGTTTTATTGCATAATAAGAGATGGATTAGGTTAATAATATAATCCACTAGGTTCGCTATGTTTTAACAATGCTCCGTTTTCCCGGGAAAAAAAACAGGAATAAAATATATTCTGTCTATACTTGGTATACTTCTATTATTCTGCATTTCCGTCTGTTATCGTGTTGCAAAATTCCATCAAACTTGAATGATCAACGAAACAAAAACTTATATTATACACGTCGACCAGAATACCTCCTCTTATTTTTCGTAGGTCGTATACTCGTTGGTTTTTGTCGATCTTGATTAATAAAACTTAACAAACTGATAAGGACTATATAGGTAGATAATTATATATATTACATAGACTATCTATAGATACTTTCGCATTTATAATTTGTGCGTTTAATACCTAAAGCTGAAACCATTACTTATTCCGTTTTCATTTTAGTAAATTTTTTTACTATTGACACTTGCCTGGCTCATTGTATTTGCTTATTCATTAGAAAATCAAATTGAACAATGCGACAGGCGCTGGAGTACAAATATTTGACCTCAAAAGCCCTCCGACCATTTCCCTCCTCTCTCGCGACCAGACGTCGGACCTTACGAGAGAAAGTGTCGGGAAGTCAATCTATAACGGATGCTGAGAATACCACCTCATTTACATTTTTGCAGATAAATTAAGTTCATAAATAAACAGATAAGACATCGTTCACGTTACTGCGTTTTATAAATACATATATTATATGTATTTATAAAACGCAGTAACGTGAACGCAGATCTGTGTTTAGATGGGTGACCACGAGGCATCCATATTCCTACAAATACGATACACTATAGATAAAAGTTACTACTAAAGTCCGAGTTGTTATTAGAACCAGGCCGGCGCACTCTGCACTTTAGGTATGAAGCTATAAGTAGCCGACTTGTCGGACCTACCACGCGATAGACAGAGATAATGCGACAAAAGTTACGCGATAGACAGAGAAGCAAGTTCTAAGTTAATATAGCTGTAGGTAGTTAGCGCTCGCACATCCTGAATTGCACTTTATTGTGTAGACGCAAGAGTCGCTACTTATTTAAATAATTTTGCAGAGCGAATCTTCTGTGCTTGTATATACTTATATGTATTCTGTCCTCGACTTAAACAGGACCAACAGGATCCCAAAATCCCAAACTCATGAACGTAAAAAAATGTGAGGCCAAAAAAGTTTTTTTTTTTATAATTAGTAGGCTTGGTATGGAACGCAGCGTGCTTGGTATCAAAAGAATGGACAGAGTCCGCAACAGCGCACTGCGCTCCATAGCAGGTGTGGTCGACGTTGGTCAAAAAGTTGCCAGACTAAAATGGGATTGGGCGGGACATATGGCTCGTATGCATCCCGACCGATGGGCCAGGATCGTCACGCAGTGGATGCCCGATGGACGGCGCAGTCAAGGCAGGCCCAAGAAACGCTGTCGTGACGATCTTGACTCATTCCGGAGAGGTTGGCAGGAGGTGGCGGGGGACCGAGATTTGTGGAAGGAGATGGGGGAGACCTTTGCCCAGCAGTGGGACAGTATAGGTTAATTTTTTTTTTTAAGTAGGCTTGCCTTTGACCACCATCACGCTCAGCATGTAAAGAATCTCTTGTGTAATAGTTGTAAATACATGATGTTATTTTTAAATTTAAAGGTTGTTTTAAGGTTGTTAATATATTTTGTCTAAATATATATTAACAACTAGATATAAAACAAACACAGACGTTCATCACATGAATGTTTGACCTAGGGGGGAATCGAACCTACGCCCCCAAGCTCAGAAGGTAGGTTTCCCTACCAACTGGACCACAGGGCTATCAAAAATTTAATTGATTCTGAAACAAATAATTCGTTATAATGAATGTTAAAAACAATATTTGAAGTTTCAGCAATTAATGTGCAAAGACTATAAATATTATTTAACCTCTTGAAATATTATGTCCAATCCAGTAGCTATTTGACAACAACTTGCATAAACAAATTCTGCCTGGCAACAGCTTATCGAATCGTATCGATTGATCCATCGATTGCAGGTAATCTGTCGATGTGATCGATCGGCTCGATGCCGACAGGCACACAGCGGCCGCGGTCCGAGGGACCGCCCGCGGGAGCTGAATCACGCTGCAGGGTTAGAAGCGGTGATTCAGTACTTTGTCGGAGATTTCAGATAACTTGGCAAATTTTTTGACGAAATGGTTATTTAGATATTATCTTTTTATTGAAAGTGTGGATGTGTAGACTGTCAAAAACTGGTCAAAAGCGTGTCAAGATAAAAGACACGCATATGGTAGGGTTCCGTAGCCAAAGCCATATAATTGAGGTCACATTCATAGTTCAGAAAATGTTGGTTATAGAAAAAAAAACGAAGCTGTTTCAGAGATGTATCATCTCGACATAACATATAGGTACTTTTGATGATTTAGTCAAAGAGAAAACAACTTGGAAAACCTATGTGAAACTCATTTTCGATTTATTACAGTTTTATCGCTAAAACTCAAAAAATTGTGATCACAATATGTTCAAAACAATTTTGATTAAAGGTTTTCAATATGACCTATAAAAACGGCAAGCAACAAGTTAATATGTCTAATAGTTTAGAAAAATAGGACAGGGAAAAACTTTTTGTAATTTTGGCGGGCCATATTTCGAAATAGATACACTTAAACTCTTTATTGTGCATACCACAAACTACATACACAATATAAAACTACATGAAACCTAGAACCTTCATTTTTAAAGACCCTAACCGATACCCAAGGGAATGCTCCTGGGTATTGTTTAATAAGGTCTTCAGCGAAAAAAAAACAGAACCATCCCTAAAATTCAATTATTTTTACTTTTAAAATTTAAATACTAAAACTATAATAGTGCAAAGTTTCATGCACTTATCTAAATTAGAAGGAGCTGCCAATAATGATGATGATAAGGCACAAGAAACATGCAAGATCATTTCAATCTATAACAAAGAACATAACAATTTCTAATAGATTATTATGCATCAACATATTCGATATCCCATACTAATGCGTACAATAAATCATAGAGCCTCTTACATATAGAATATCCAATATCCGTCAGAGACAACGACAGTCGCACCGTCACGAGCCGCGCAGGCGCAGCCATGCGGGCTGGTATGTCTGATTGATGGAGGCAATGCAACATGTGCTGCGGTTTCACTACAAAGGGATGTGAGAAAATGCTTCTCTACAATAAAGTGGTTTTGACCGCTATCCTGCATAATTTATGATGTGTTCATTTTCCTGACTAAAAATATGAATTGATTTTTTTAAACCCCCGATAATAGAGCCGATCAAAAGTCTTCAAACTGCTGAACAGATTTGAATGAGAATACTCTCCATCAAGTTACATTACAAACAAAAAAATGCTTAAAAAAAGCAACACAAGTTTCGCTAATGATAAGTCAGATTTCCTCAAACAACTTCACTAACATAAACTTTTCTCTGTTTCCAGACCAGTCTGCCGGAACTGCGTGGTATCACCCACGGGGTCATCGCCGCCGCCGCTGCAAGAGCAAGCATCGTCTCCCCCTCCACCAGCGCCACCTTCCCCGCACTCGCCCCGCCAGTCTCTCCCCTCCCCTCCCACACAGTCACCACAACCCAGCAGAAGCGGGTCTTCGATACCAAGCAACTCTGGATCCCCTCATCCTTACTCATACCAAAACTTTAGAAGAAGTCAACCGGTTCCAGGACAGAACTATCCTGATGGCTACCCAAACTTGCTACACAGTCACAGCGTTTCTCAGCTGAACCAACCCAACCCAGGCTACCAGTACCCTACTGGGTCATACCCACAAAGTCCTCAATCAGCGATGTCGTTGTCCCCTCATCCTGTCCCCCAAGGGAAGTTCAGGGGGTTTTTGGAGCACGCTGAGAGGCTGATGAAGCCGGCGGACCCCCATCGACATTCGCAGAGTGATGACGACTCAGGATGTGCACTGGAGGAGTATACCTGGGTGCCGCCCTGCTTGAGGCCGGAACAGGTGAGCTTTAACAATAAATATGAAAACTTTTTACATTATTATAAAGCGTAATCCTCACCAAACAATAGACTACTTATAATTATGGGGCCGTCCATTAATCACGTAATGTTTTTTTTAGCATTTTTAACCCTTTAACTGGAATGCTTTGCTCTCTTCCTAGTTTCCTAAAATGTACAACCTATTTGAATCGGCATCAGATTATTTGCATATATTCAAAGCCGGACTAAAACAGGCTTTTGGAACTGCGTGCTCCTCATCTAGGTGTTCGCGATTATTTGAACCGGACAAGTTATTAAACGTAGTATCTACCGTTTGATAAAAACCTTTGCTGTCAAAACGTTTTTGTCCGTCAGGTGGATAAAATTTACTTTTGCTTGAAATGACTCGTATTCCCTCCTGCCCATTTTTCTATCGGATTGCCAGAGCGGGCACGAAAAATCGTCACCGCTTTATGGTTGATATTCCGAAAACCCGTACGAAGCGCTTTGATTCCACATTTATTGTGCGAACTGCTAGTCTGTGGAATGCGCTGCCTGAATGGGTGTTCCCCGATGGTTACAATCTGGGTGTCTTCAAATCACGAGTGAATCGGTTTCTTCTAGGCAAACGTGCTCCAACGTAGACCGCATCATCGCTTAACATCAGGCGTGATGGTGGTCAAACGCCTATTATTTATAAAAAAACAAAAAGAAAAAAAACCTCGTTAGCAGTACAAACAATGCCAATAACAATACGCAACAAAAATCAGTACCTATTCGCAGCCAATTCATCCGCAAACTGCCACTTTCCCAACACAAAGCACAAAAGCATCTATTCGACTGTAAAATACCTACCAGTACCAAAGAGCTCCCAAATTATCTTTACAGCTGGTCAAATGAGGGAACTATAATTTTCTGCAGGAGACTTTGGGTTTTGTTTAGAAAATATGAACGTGTCACGTCCATTCAACTGTACAGATATGTTGGTCGTTCCTAAACCTAGGTCCCAGTAGACACAAATGGCTATCGACGGAGTATTTCCATTGTCTGCAACCATCCTGCAACCATTGTTTTGGAGGTTCCTTTTTGAGGGTTCCCTTTGGAAGGACCTTTTTGTGTTTCGGACGTCGTTGATGAGAGTGCAGATCACTGCTTTTGGAATGGAAAATGATGGTATTTTGTGGGTATTTTTTGGGAAAAAGTGGATTTGAAAAGCCTCCCAAAGTTTAGGTATTATTAGGTTTTTATTAAAATGCACGTGTACAAAATGTTACCAAATATCTTCGAGTAGGTAGAATCTCCACATTTGAATTATTGGTATTGGTATTGGAGTAAGGTATCTGGTAAAAGTAAAAAAAATGCAAAATTCACGTAGGTTCCTATTACAATATTATTAAAGAGCTATACAAGTATACGGTGTCTCATACTTGTTTAATTGCCAACCACATAAAGATCTTCGAATTGATGAATTGGAAACTTAGCCCTTGGCTTGGCTTGAAACCTTTTTCAAACCTCGCAAATTGTGAAATGTTTTGTAACACTGCCACTTGATGTCCACCATTTTGATAAATGTTTTTGGCTCTTTCTATTGTATCACCTATCGGTTTTTCGTAAAGCCACACCAGATCATACCAAGCTAAGATTACGCAGTTAGCAGTAACTTGAGTATTTCTGGAAAGCACGTAACGTTTAGAACGCGATTCCACGTATGACATTAGTACATAATCGCTGGGTGGCCGTGTCGCATCTAATGGACCGAGACTGGCTTCTAACACGCGAGGACTCTTCACAGGCGTACGTAATAAATAGGCAATTGTTATGAGCATTCGGTTTTGTATGACTGCAGAAAACTTAGGAGAAAAACGTACATTGCCACTCCACCACTTAATATTTTCACTTTCCATGCCTTTGTTAGTGGTTTCAATAGTTTTCTATTTGTTTTTACCACCAATTTAAAAGATCTCTTTAGGAAAATACCTCAGACAGTAGGTATATTATTGAGCCTTTTGGAGTCGAAACCTAGGAGTAGAAACCATAGGGACATCCCTGTCAAAAATAAAATTTATCACCAGGTCTGTTCAATGCAACACGTGACCAAAATACTGGCCTTTACATATTTTACTCAGAGGGGAGCATTGCCACACAGGTGGTCTTGCAGTAGCAAAAATTAAGAAATACCCTTTTATTTTGATAATATTGGTAAAAAATTATGAGGTCCTAATCTAAATAAAATCTTGAAGACGATTAGTTATAAATAAAGAGGCAAATGTGGAGGCAAAGAGTCACTTTCCCTAGGTGAGGTGCTTGAGATATATGTATCATTTACGTTAATTATTTGTATGAATTAGTGGAGTATCTACTTCAAAAAGATTTTCAATACCGTAAAATGTTAGATTAGGTTTAAAAGATTGGGGTGTATTCATGATTTGAACGGCCTCTTATCGTAGAAAAAAAAAAACTTTAGGTACCTTGCTGCAATTTTTCTATAAATTCATCTTTACAACTTCAAAGAAAGTCATCAAAAGCTAACCAGATTACAAGAACTGTCATCATGAGATATCATAACCCGACATCCGTCATTACGGAACAGTTCGCCCTTTATTATAATGTCGTTAGGCGGACATTATTTAAGATGTTATCGCCAGGGAACCGTAAGACCAGTTCTTGTCATTCTTGAGATTGCAGGAGATATATAATAAATGTTAGATATGAAGCTGTTTGGTTGAATATAATCTTGTTTCCTCTTCAATTTTGCGGAATGGTTTGCTTTAATGTAGTTTTAAAGCTGATTAAAATATTCCGTCCTCGTTCAAAATACCTCAGTGCCTTAAGACGAAAGTCTTCGACCAGTGTGTGTTACCAGTGATGACATACGGCAGTGAAACGTCGTCGCTCACTATGGGCCTCATAAGCAAGCTCAAAGTCGCACAACGAGCTATGGAGAGAGCTATGCTCGGGGTTTCTCTACGAGATCGAATCAGAAATGAGGAGTAGACGAACGAAAGTCACCGACATAGCCCACCGGATTAGCAAGTTGAAGTGGCAGTAGACGGGGCACATAGCACGCAGAACAGATGGCCAATGAGACCGAAAGGTTCTGGAATGGAAACCACGGACCGTTAAGCGCAGCGTAGGACGTCCACCCACAAGATGGACGGACGATCTAAAAGAGACCGCAGGGAAACGCTGGATGCAGGCCGCTTCCAACCGGTCCTTTAGGAGAGCGATGGGGAGGCAGTGGATGTCCTATGGCTGAAATGATGATGAAAATATTCCGATAAACTATCATTGATTTAGTACAAACGACGGGACCCTTACAAAATATATAAGACACCCGAAGCAGTGACGTTTAGATAAAGTATTATTATTATTTTTATTATTTTTAGTATGGTTCAGATGTAAATTATTCTACCTGACGGTCATTACCATTTTTTTTTTAATATTTTAAATAGGCTTGCGCTTGGCCGCCAACTCGCCTGATGTTAAGCAATGATGCGGCCTACAATGGAGCACGCTTGCCTAGAAGAAACCTATTCTTATGTATGGTTTGTTCATCCACAGCCTTATTTATCGCACTGCTGGTGATCCACAGACTTCTCTGTGCCATATTCCTCGATCCTGTGCTAATCTGCGTGGTTATTATGAAAGGTTACACTCATTACGCTATCGTGCTATCTCTTTCGCGTTTACTTACTCACTGTGCGCGAGAAGGATCACACGATAGCGACAGCGAGTGCAACACGAGATAACCTCGAGCTTTAGTCAAAATAAATAATTTTTCGAAGACTCCGCTAGTCAAATATGCCCTGATAATGACTAGTCTAAATATCACGCTTTTTCTCACAACTTAGATGCTAAAGCACGCATAATACCATAGATATATTTATAGATATCTATTATGTAAAACCTGTTATACACCAAGTTATTCGTTTTACCATTTTCAAGTAGGTAACCGCCATTCTTCAATGCTGTATCATTACGTGCCACCCTCGGGCGGTCAGCAGTAACTCGTGGTGCTGATCACCAACAGCTTTGAATACCAAATATCAGACCGTTTATAATTACAGAAAAAATAAAGTAGGCAGCTTTTGGATCTACCTGTGCGACAATATTGACTGTTGGTGACTGCTATAAGGTACACGCTGCGGAAATAAGCTGTACACGTCAATACTCAAGTGACTCTACAATCGAAACTTCTTAAAAACTGTACATCATACGCATTGGCTTTAAAAAGCAGACAAATATCATAGACGAAATTACAATGGAACAAAAACGGAAGTAATTCAAAGCACTGCAATGGCGATACGAACAATTACAGTAAAAGATATCATGTAACCCAATGCTACTAATTCACTTTTACATAAACAGGGTAAGTTGAATATCTCAATCAGATCACATTACCCTGGACTGTTTCTGCAACTTTCTGACAATTTCTAATGTCATACGATTTTTGATTGCCCTATGAGCATTATTGATGCCTACCTTTTTCTTACTCAATAAGACACACTGCTGTGGCAGCTGTCATCTGTGTTTTTGAGCCTCTAATAATTATATTAACAGGCAGGTGGCAGTAGCAGTACATACATATAAATTCGTCACCTCATTAATTCACGTAGGAATTGTCATCGACAACGTGACAAAATTAAGCTCTAGTAGTCATTAAGTAGTCGCTGTGGATTTGCAGTCGCCTTATCCGTGTTGGTCTAGCCTTACTTTGCGAACTCTCTCAGTGGGCAGTGAGGCAAAAAATTAAAATGGTCTCCCCAAGGCTCTCCCGGTTCTTGAAGGTGTTTTATAGGTATTTCGGGAGTTGGCAGTTCTTAATGGACGGGAGAATTGAGACGTCGCTGAAGTTTGTTATTTTAATTGAGGTACTGATTTGTCAGTAGGGAATTTTTATAGAAGTTTTCTTTAATTTTGTGAGAAGTAATTGTTAAAGCATTAGTAATAAGTTTTATTATAATACTTTATTTCAATATAAACACGGGTCTAGCCCGGACATTTGGTAGGCATTGGTGGGGCCGAAGCCAACACCAAGAGGCCCCGTTGAATATAAAATACAATATTATTGAATGTGTATAAAATGGATTATAAAACTATTGTACAGTATAGGTTATAAAACGTCTAGGCTATTGAGGTGAACAACTTGTGGATGGGATAACAGATCTATGGTATGAGGTACGGCACCTGCCAATTATGCCTCATTTCAAAATACTTAGGCAGGTGATGACTTGCCACTCACTAAATGGGCCCCCCATAATGGCTGCCGCATATTGGCACCGGAAGGGCAACATTGACGTGGGTGGCTTAGGGTGTCGAGAGGTGTGCTGCACTTTCACTAAGAGCTACTAGCGGCGTTATGCCCTTTAACACTTCCACCCTGGAGCTTAGGTTTTTAGCTCTTACGGTTTCCACCCCCAGACGGCCGGTTAAGGCAAGCCAGGGGTCTGGGTCTCTGGGGTTTTATACCCATGGAATCGGGGTACGCGGTGTCGCCACTCACCGACGGCTCGCCATAAAGCCGCCCCTGCGTTTATAATAATTATTATAATTATTATTAGCGAAGGGTGAGGGTACGTCATCAAATAGGAAAAGTTTTTATTTTTTAGACTTTCAGAGGATAACTTGTACTCATACAGAGAACCCTGTAACCAATATTCATCATCTTCATCAGACAGTTAACGTCCACTGCTGAACAAAGGCCTCTCTCTTAGAGAGGGGTATTGCCATAATCCCCACGCTTGGCAGGCGTAATATTCAATTCAATCACTTTATTTAAGAATCAATAAGTCCATATTCAAAATGTCAATATTATAATTATAAATATTATACACGTTCACATCAAACAATTAAATCATAAAAATAAAACAAAATAATAATCTAATAATCTAATTATCTTAACCTATATTTCGTCTTGAATCTGGAATGCTTAATTATTATTATTATTGGCCATCATCAAAATCAGCCAGAAGATGTCCACTACTGAACATAGGCCTCCCCCCCCTTTAACCTCCACACTGAACGACAGCCTGCCTTTTGTATCCACTGGATGCCGGCGACTCTCACAATGTCGTCGGTCCACCTAGTGGGAGGCCAACCTACGCTGCATCTTCCGGTTCGTGGTCTCCACTCAAGAACCTTTCTTCCCCATCGGTTATCGGTTCTTCGAGCGATGTGGCCTGCCCATTGCCACTTCAACTTGCAAATTTTAACAGCTATGTCGGTGACTCTGGTTTTTTGGCGAATATCCACGTTCCGGATTCTAGCGCGCAAAGAAAATTATTAGGCATATTACTAGATTATCGGGCTGTCCAGGTCCATCCGCCATGCGAACAGCTGCAGGTAGCTGTTGGAGTCTAAGTTGGAGCTGTAATGGCGCACGCGCATCAGAACACAAATATCGATATAATAATACAGGTAGTATAACATCACATATCCCAGGAATTAAAATAAGCCAAAAAAATATAAAAAAATATAGCATTACGCAATAAAGTCAATTGATATTCTGGTAAAGCCGCCACAGAGTAACCACCCCCCATTACGACAGAGCGTTTAATAAAGCCAGTAATAAATGCCTACGGGCTAATGAAAATCGTGCGTGTCTTGCATACAGTGCAGTAATACGTAAGTCTTAGCTTAATTTATTCGATGCGCCATGAAATATGCTACAGTTGTGTTATTGCTGTCGTATTTATTGCAATTGACTTCATTAAAATCTAGCATTGTTAAGATCTTTATGTAATACGTATGGCTGTAGGATTTATGGAGATATCGAATTTTTATGAAAAACATCGCCTGGCAGTATCATTTTTACTTTTAATGTTGATAATTAATTTTACTGTCTATGAGATATTTTTGTAAAAGTCGTTTTTCAATTATTTTAATCGGTGCATTAAAACTGTCAAGTCATCTGCTTTATTCATTAATTTAGCAAATAATTATTAATATTGAAAAAAAAAAAATCCAGCGCCTCCTTTACTCGCGATTCTACGGTAATTTTTTTCAGCATCAAAAATATAGTATGTTCACAAGCTAATCCATACCTTATTTTATACAAATTCGTTCAGCCGTTATAGGGTTGAGAAGGAACAAACATACACACTCACAAACTTTCAGATTTCTGTATATTTTATTTTATTTATCAATAGTCTTGCGTTTGACCGCTACCTGCGAAGATGTGGTTTCGATGGAGCACGCTTGCCTAGAAGAAACCAATTTACTGGAACACCCATTCCGACAACCTCGCACATTCCACAAACTAGCAGTTCGCACAATAAAAGTGGAATTAAAGTGCTTCGTAAGGGTTGGTTTTCGGAATATCAATCATAAAGCGGTGTCATCAAAGGTGTCGCTTCATCGTGCCCACCCTGGCCTTCCGATAGAAAAATGGGTATGTGAATTAGATCAAGCAAATCTAAAGCACACTTTCCGAAATGCATCCGTTACCAAAACCGATACACTACCAACAAAACTAAAGTAATATTAGAATGATAAAGAAACTATGTCGTAAGAAACATTGTTATGAATAGATTTTGCAAAAAATACTGCAATTTCTGGTAATTTCTTCCATAACATCGTGGTTTTCTTTCCTCATTGTTCGGTATTTAATAACAGAATCCCGTTATCTGCCGCGGTCGGTGTCTGAGCTATATATCACAGAACTAATCTACGTTATTAGAAGAAATATTGGGGCTACGACGTAGGTAGTAATAATGTTGGGTCGTGCGAGGAGGACAAATGACTCAGATTATTTATAATCTATGACCAGCGTAATAAAAGTTATGATGTAGCGTCATAGGTTAGGCAGCGGAATTAATGGAGATATCTATACCTTACCCTATGTAAAACCTACTTTTTTTTCTTTTTTTATGCCATAGGTGGCAAACAAGCAGATGGGCCGCCTGATGGTAAGCAGTCACCGTCGCCTATGGATACTTGTAGCACCAGAGGCATTACAAATACGTTGCCGACCCTTAAGGGTCGCTACTACTACTACTCGGCTACATCGGCTACTACCTACTTCTTTAACCTACCTACTGTTCAATCACATTTCGTCTAAATGTCTTATCTCTAATTTTCCCGAACGTCCAACTCCCCAAACCAACAAAACTATATGCCTTAAATGAACCCAAAATAAAATGTTTCTCCTTAATTTTCCAGGTGCACCTGTACTTCTCTGCGCTTCCAGAAGACAAGGTCCCGTACGTGAACAGCGTCGGAGAGAAGTACCGCCTCAAGCAGCTGCTGCAGCAGCTTCCGCCGCAGGACAATGAGGTAGGAAGTTCTTTCTTTACTTAGAACTATGCTGATATCACGCTGAAACGAAGGGGAACGCGGGGAGCGGGAGGGAAATGCTGGATGCAGGCCGCTTCCAACCGGCCCTTTTGGAGATTGATGGGGGAGGCCTATGTCCAGCAGTGGACGTCCTGTGGCTGAAATGATGATAATGCTGATATCAAAATAATAGCAGGAAGAGTAACTCTACCGCACTAACCTAAGCTAGGATATTGTGGAGACCTCGAATAGCAGATCTTAGCTACCAGAAACAAAAGGCACTTCCTCTTCGGGATCTTCATTTCTTATGTCTTGGAGTACCTCAACTGACTAATTATTGCTTTAGGCTGCTCGAAGACCTGCGATATTATGACTAATATTTTTTATTTGAAACCCCCCTTCTTTATTTCTTCGTATCATCTAAGCTGCGGTAATGCACAATAGCCAATACTAAAGTAGTAAAAGGAATCTGAAGAAGCGATGATAGAAACTAATTAATTAAATTAAATGGAATGGCAATGTTTATGCGTTGAGCCAGAAGCACGCCAGCAGGCGCTGTAAACGATTTTTGAAATTAAGGTTAGCTCCCGGTCCCCAAGGACCCAATGTCTCGACCCCGGTTCGAATATGTTATCACTGTATTTGTGCCGCTTATGCTGCTCTGCCGAATATGTCCCCGCTTCAGCTCTACCTTGTGTCTCGGGAAGCAATGGGCTTGTAAATAATTTTTTTTAATAAAAATTGCGTCATATCAGTACATAATATGCGGTCCACCTGATGGTAAGCAGAAACCGCCGCTTTTGGACACCTGCAACACTAGTGGTGTTGATGTTGCTTTGCCAACCCGGTGAGGTAGTTGTAGACACCCGTTTTGAAACGCTTTATTATGTTAAAGCCCAGCGGGAAGAGATTCGACACCTTGCAGGTCCGCGGAATAAAGGAGTGGAAAAATCTGACGGGTTTCCAGCGTGGAGTATTAATATGATGTCAATCTCTCTCCATTCCAGGCGCGGTACTGCCACTCGCTGTCTGACGAGGAGCGCAAGGAGCTGCGCGAGTTCAGCATCCAGCGCAAGCGGGAGGCGCTGGGCCGGGGACAGGTGCGACAGCTGCATGCGCCTGCGCCGTGCCAACGGGTACGTACCTACTAACTAAAGTTTAGCTCGATACTGGAAGCAGGAAATAACTTCTGGGCAGGATGAGACAGAGCTGAAGAGAATGATAGTTATGTTTTCTCACTACCTATTCTTATCTTAACCGCTCTCGAGCCCATGGAATCAAACCCACACAACCCTAGCAAGCACCGGGTGGGGCGTTTCACCCTGCCAACTAATGAAAAACTTCAGCAAAACCTTCTCTACAAGAACACCTTCTGCACAATTTTACTAAAGGCCGTTTAGCAACATGTAGAGTTATCCCCAAAAGCTTTCCTAACAGAAACCCCGACATAGTTATCTCTGTTCCTTCTTTTAATTTAATGGCAACATTCTCCGTGAAGCCTGTTTGTATGTATCGGCACGAACGAAACATCTGTATTTTTTCTAAAATAAGGGGCTAATAAACATTGCGTGTGGCGCATGGTTGCTTAATTCTGATACAAGCTCAGAAACTTAGCAATTTTGGCTTAGCAAGGTAGGAACGATAACGATAGATAATAAACTCCAAACTAGTATTCGCATCAAACTAAAAAAAAAGCACACAATTCCAACCCGGCAACGATATAAAAACAACAAACAAAAACATCAATACTTAGTTACAAACGTACTTTGTTGTTTTTTTTAACTCGTCGATCCATTTTCATGTAACCTAAAAAATCCGATAGATGGGAAAATTCATATTTTTATGAAAGGAATTTTGCTCTTTTACACACCCTTTAGGCATGTACCTATCCCCACGGTAACATTTTAATCCTGCAGCTATAAATCATACGGAACCCCTGCACTGTCCGTTGCAATTGATACTCGGCATTTTTTGCGGAACCCTAACATGACAGGTTTTTGTTTCCAGAGTTATTGTGCAAGTATTTGAAATAAAACAGTTATTTCAGCCATTTTATATTGTACTGGCTGCGTCCCTCGGTTTTTTCGTTTTCTGAGGTACATACTTTGTAACTCAGAAAACGAGTTAATCCAGTTTTCCTGTGTCAATCCAATTTTCATCAAGATTGATACAGTACATTTGACTTGATTTGACAAACAAATACACATACATATAAACATACCTACATATTTATTAAGTTACTGTCTGTGCATTTATCGTGCACAAACTTATTTTAGTTTTCTATTGGTTATTTATCTTTTTAATAACTCGACATCGTGGTTTATCAAGTAAAATAGTATTATTGTAAGTATTCAAAGAATATATGAGTGGAAAGATTATTTATTCATTTAAAAAATATGAAATATAAAAAATATATGAAATATATATATATATATGAAATATATATATATATCAATTAATTTATTAATTTTATTTTAATTATATTTTTTTTTTATTTATTACTTTTTATTTTTTTTTAATGTCGTTTGGGTTTGCAAGGTTTGCGCATTTAGACGTCTCCTTAAATTATTCTAAGATTCAGAGTACGAATTAAAAAATTCCATCCAAATAGCCAGACAACATTCCTACAATAACAATTAAAACTTCGGCAATTACAAATTTGTTTAAACCGAATATTTTAATTAGACTTCACCCTCTGAATTAAAATCTGTAATTAAGTTTTACAGTAGCGGGTCGCAGGTTCGACTCCCGTTCTTTCTTTGGTAATTCAAGATGTCTTAATTACTCTTACTCTGCATTTTTTTATTTTATCACTCTTTTAACTGCTTTGTTAATCCTACGTTTACTTATTGGACGATGCTCCCTCTTTTTATCGTGTTCCTTTAAATTGAGGGGTGCTAAAGCAGTCGGTCCGAGTCATCTAGTTGTTACCTACCCTTGTTGATTAATGCAAACGTATTTTTTTTATTTTTGCGAGCTTTTATTTAAGTAATACCGTTCGTTGTATAATATGTGCAGTGGTGATAAAATAATTTTGATGGTTATAATTATTATTACTGTGGCGTTTTGTAAACGCACACTAGTTTATAGCATTATTGTTTGATCTGATGCCGGCGTCGCGGTTTTACCATCGCACTAGCCGCCACAGCCTGAAGGTTCGTCCGCACATAATAGAACAGAGGAAATCGCACACTGTGCGATTCACACGATCCTTCTTGCCTCATACCTGCAAAATGTGGAATGAGCTACCTTCTACGGTGTTTCCAAGAAGCTACAACATGGAGTTCTTCAAAAGGCGAGTTAATCGAGTTTTAAAGGGTCGGCAACGTATTTGTGACGCCTCTGGTGTTACAAATATCCATAGACGACGGTGACTGCTTACCATCAGGCAGCCCGTCTGCTTGCTCGCCACCTATGGCATTAAAAAAACTGTGGATTGCGCGCACATCACTATTAGTTGAATCGGTCGATTGGGTCTAGCATGACCTGTGGACGAAAAAGAAAATGGTCACGGACAACAAGTCATCGGGAATTACGCACATTTTCATAGACGTAAATAAAGCTACCTCGAATCCTCACGTCACCCTCAAGTGATGTTTTTATAAGCCAAAACACCACTTGAGGGTGACGTCAGGATTTGTACCTCTATTTAACACTAGCTGTACCCGCGACTTCGTTTGAGGTTTTTGTGTATACGTCCCCTGGTTGCCCCCTCCAAAGAAGCTGCGTTCTGGGGGGTTAGACAAGACACATTTTCTGTTCAAAATGACATTAGTTTGAGATAACATCTCTCAAGCTAGCTTTCATACAATTTCATCTTTCCGCAGGCGTTAACGCTAACAGAATATGGGTCTTGTCTAACCCCTCTAGTCTATCCATTACATGGATCGTAGTATAATCTTCAAATCGGACCGGATGGTCGGATCCACAGTTTTTTTTTAAAATTAGATCGGCTGTCTAGGCATTTTTGTAAGGTTGTAGCCAGTTGCAGTATATATACGAAACGTCAGTCATTCGAAATCAGTTAACAACTGTGATGCGGAGTTCGATCCGTTGATCTAAATAAAAATGTTCAATGAAGGTTCACTTATAATGCCTGGTTACAGATGTTCCTTCTCATTACCGTTCTATTTACTTCTCTTTTCTGTGATCGGATCCATTCGTTGTTGCTTCTGTCTGCTTCTGTCTATGTTCTGTCTAGAATAGATTTTGACAGTTCAAAACCCTGCGCGGTACTAACTTGCTGAAAAATTCTGTCGCTCCTGCTATTTTCAAAAGCTACCCCAACACTATCCCGCCGGTCTGCGGCCTCAAATGAAATCAAACTCACCGTGTTCCCGTGCGCCCCCCGGCTGGCGCATGGCGGCGGCGGCGAGATAGATTGCACAAGTTTCTCTTTGAAACGCTCCTAGCGGCTTGTTTGGGAACTTTCAACTTTGTAGACGGGTCTTAATATTAGTTAGAAAGGTCAGACAGCTTCGTAAAAAAAAAAAAAAAGTGTTAAGATTGTTCAGTTTGATGATATCGAGCCACTCCACTGAGCTCGTTGCCATTAGATAGAAAATGATGCCGGAAAGTTGAATCTCGTTTTTTTTTTAAAGTGAAAGCTTCTTTAGCCACGCTGGGGACTTTTTGGGGAAAAGCACTGAAATCGCGTGACCGTCATGCTCAGATACCTACTCGTTCGTGTAAAGTCGGCTCGAGTCGACTAAAGGAGCGAGAGAGATATACTCAGCCTTGATGAAGTTTTCTATTCTGTCGTGTGATCACAATATTTTTTATGTAGTTCAATAAATCTGTAGAAAATATCGTAGATAGCATCGTCTTTACAATGAATCTACAAAAGCCCCGATCAAAGGCCATTCTGAAGATATTAATTTGCGCGTATTCGAGGGGGCGCATTCATCGCGGCGTCGTTAAAAGCACTGGAGCGCCAAGGAGCAGTTCCAGCTTCCTCGAGAGTGAAGGTAGGTACTCGTTGAACCACGATTTATTCACAAAACCTTATTTTACAACAACAATAGAAAAACGTCTGGAATTGGGTGAAATTCAATAAACACAAAAATAAAATAAAAAATTTGGTGAAATATTTTGTTCTTATTTGAATGGAATGATTGAAATATAAACAATTTAATAAAAAAATATTGATTGAAATCGGTTTTCAGTTGGCACACTTAGGTATCGCGTAACACACACATCAATAAAAAATACAATCGAATTGATATCCTAGTAGAGTATGTAAATAAGCAACTCCCGACCGTGTTTTCCATAGAATCGTGGATTTAATCTGAAGAGATCGACCGCAAACCTATTTCTCAGTTCGTATTCGTATAGTTCCCCCTGAATTAGTACCAGGGGCCTTACGGACAACTGCTAACGTGGTATCAAACTAACGTTAAACCCGATCAGTTAGAAAATCACGCGAACGTGCACCCAGATTACGGTTTGCGGTCGCTTGATGGTTCTTGTCTCTACAAAATTTTACGCCTGCAGAAAGATGAAATTGTATGAAAATGTAATTTTCATACAATTTCATATAATAAATTTATAGGTATAAGTAGTCATAACAATTTGAAATCAGGATTTGGAATCTTTCCGCGGGCGATGACATTAGCTTGAGATAACATCTCTCAAGCTAACGCTAGCTAGCTATCTGGTTAACGCTAGCAGAAAGTGGGTCTTGTCTAACCCCCCTAGAACCACCACACACCAACAAGCCGGCAGCTCCTGTGGAGCAGCTCGTGGCTCGTGCTGTGTGTAGTAGTTCGTACAGTACCTTGTATTACAAAACGCGTAGGTCGCATTCTATCTGAGCTGCTGTTGACACGCTGATCCGTCTGTGGCACGCCTTAAATCCAAAATAACTTATTTTTCCAGTTTAATTTTTAACTTCGTAACGATAATCAATGGAAACCAAGACAGCTGCGGGCCAGGAACAGGAAGAGTGCGGCCGCAGACGACAATCACGCCGCGAGTTACAGTATTTCCACTACATTAATCGCTAATTGTTGGGGAGGGGTGCAGGGTGACGTCGGACGTTATGATTGCTGGAGGTCTTGGGGGCGAATTTCACATTTTATGACTATGAAAGTTTTAATTTTTGTTGATAGGCAACACACATTAAACCAGCCAAGTGCGAGTCGGGCTCGCGCACTGAGGCTTCCGTACCACCACAAAATACAAGGTTGTCTTAGTAACCGAATTACCAGTTATTATAACGCCTTCCAATCGTCTGAGTAATTGGTACGCAGTTTGCCACAGGCGCTCGAGTATAACACAATTATAACTTGGTAATGAACAGAAAAAGACTTTTGGAGATCGATGGGGGAGGCCTATGTCCAGCAGTGGATGACCTACGGCTGAAATGATGATGATGATGATGAATAAACAGAAATTTATTACCGACTCGCACTTGGCCATTATTTATTAATTGTTTTTATACTTTAGAGTGTGTACTATAATCATGCCAGCGTTGTACGGAACCCTAAAAGGTATCCATACTTTCATTCATTAATTTCTTGTCTTAACATCGAAAATCCTAACTACCTACCTAATATTACTTATATCTACTAATATTATAAAAGCGAAAGAACTCTCGTAGCGTCTCTCTGTCTGTCTGTTTGTTCGCTTTTCACGACTAATCGGCTAGGCCGTATCACGAGGGTGGACATAGGGAATTACCCCCTCCCCCCTTATCTTCTAGGCAAGCGTGCTCCAACGTAGACCGCATCATCGCTTCACATCAGGCGAGTTGGCGGTCCAACTATTAAAAAAAAGAAATCAAATCCTGGTTACGCCTATGCACACTTACACCTTTCTATTTAGGTAGGTATACAGTGTATATGTAAGCATTATTTACTTCGACAGTCAAACCAGACCCAAATTATAAAACACTTCGCCAGACACACGTGCTACGATAAATATCACGTGCTACGAGAGGTGGTGAGGGGTGAATTGTAGTAATATTGTGTTGTCTCGTTATATTTACTCGCACCTGCCTTTTGAGAAACGTGCGTTGTGGCAGAACCGCCACGTGTCTGCGATAGGACTATATTCTAGGACTAGGACTATATGCTATGACTAGGTCTAGGGCTACAGAGAGATAAAAAGAGATAGAGAGAAAGACAAACTACTTTAGTAGAAAATCAGAGCCTCTCTAGCCCCAGTATAAACCACGATGGGCCAGTATTTCAAGGTAATCCGGGTATTCTAGCGGCTACCCGCCGCGGTCACATCAGTTACGATAATGTCCCATTCCGCTGCTTCATGGCAACACTGTCTTTGTCAAGTCAACGTAACGAACGGCGTGTGTGGTTGCACGCGGCAGATTTATTTAGCTGGGGCTTCCGGAAATAGAGATAAATCTGAAGCTTTATGAAAAATATCAGATATAATGGAAACTATGGGTACAATAGGGGTTTTCTAGACAGATTTTCATTTTATTCGCTTTTCTATCCAGATAAAATTAAAATGTCCGCCTGACCCTTTGCACAGTGCACACATCAAAATATGTTCAATGGTCACGAATGGTCTGTAACAAACGAGCACTGCAACTTGGCCGTTGATAATTTTGAAGACTTGTTTACTTCCCCACAAAGAAAACTTATCAAAGAAACCACTTTTACGACACGTGTTACACATTGATAACTACCAAAATATTTCCAACACACATTCCCACTTTAACAAAGAAATACAACAACCCTAAAATCAGCACTGCCACTTACCACCCTTCTACCACACCACCCGCTGCCACCCTGGCAATAAATCTGCGGGATTCCAATAAACAACTCGTAGTGCCATCTGTTGACGACGGACGCTCATTACATGTGGCGATAAATCACGACTGTCATTATAGATGGCGCTAAAAGTAAAGTAATATATCTGTCAGGGAAAGCTTGGGTAAAGTTTGCAAACGATGGTGTTTATGAGGGTAGATGGGTAGAAGAACGCAGGTGTTGCGTTAGAAACTTTTGTGTTTTATTGGTGAAATAAGAAATAAGTTTAATCAGAAAATTCTATTCCATTTTACTTATTATGTTCTAGTAAGTGGAGTTTAAATTCCCTAAGTTCCTGTAATTTGCTATTTGTTTTATTATTCATTCTACTAATTAGTGCGGTAAAACATTACTTACTAAAGATCAAAGGTTAATACGTTTACTTATTATGTAGACAATTTTTATCTTATTTTGCATTTTTAGAATTATTGTAACGACCTCTATGGAAAGTAGTAGAAAGATATTACTATGCTTTTTTCATATGAGCGCCCTCTATACAAAATTTACAGAACCTTTTACTAAGGATGAGTGTATTATGTTAAAATAGTTCTTTTTTACATCTGCTGATGTCGCTAAAGTGCCGTCAAAGTTGCTAGATGACCCGCTACAAGCTTCAGCCCCATTCTCACAGGTGGCGTTGACCTACAACGTGCACTAAACTCACAAGATGTCACTATACCACACTCAAATATTACCAAAGAAAGTTTTTAAAGTTTTATGAATCCATTATTATTTTTACATTCGTAATAAAACCTCAGCGGGGAGGTGTGAAAATTATTTTTGTTCTTCTAGCGATATTTCGAATGCCGCCGTGGGAACGGACAGGTAGCGAGAGATTACAATGCTATATTACAAAGCTATAAAAGTTACTACTTCTATGACTCTATGGCTTCGAGTTTAGACATTACGTTTATAATACAACAATGCGTTGGGTTTTGTGACGGGAATAGCCATAATAGCACTCCAGTTAAAAAAAGAAATTAACAGGATAAGATCCATGATCCATGGATTGATCCATGGGCCAAAACATCATCTTTTGAAAAATTAAGGATGTTATCATGCCTGGGTTACCTACCTCTACCATCTATAGTCTAGGTATGCCTACCTAGTATCAAGGATTCATATAATATGATCCTTGCTAGTACCTACTCAGCAGCAGTCGAAAGCTTTTTATTTTTAATCACTTATCTAACTAGCGATTACCAAAGAAACTATTGGCGTCTGTTTTTATTTATTTTGTAACCTGTATTTATTATTTAAATTTATACAGAGCCCTTCAGTCGGAATAAAAATAAGGGTTAGAAGATTTTACATTAAATAACGTCAAACAAGTCACATTCACAGTCAAGCAAAGTATGTCACGGTCAAGTCCAAGTCATGCCCTAGTAATGTGGTGGAGACTTTACTTCTTCTGTGGAGTTTTGGAAACATCACAAAAATTCATGTTTCATTATATCACTTTTCCTACACTCGAGCACGTTCAAGAACACTTAGTAAATAATAATCCACCATTAGATAACGCAAGTTTATCAAAATGATACAATAAGGTGACATGTTTTTTTCCACCTTGGCGCCAAAAAGATTGGCATCAATTTTTTTTTGTTAAAATTTTCATGACCGTGTATTCAATGTCCATTAGTCGTAATATTAAACAGTTATATAGTCTTAATAGCGTCAAATAAGTCATAGTCACAGTCAGAGTCGAGCTAAGTAAGTCACGGTCAAGTCAAACTCATGTCCCTGTAAAGTGGTGGAGACTTTACTAGAGGCTCCTATGGAGTTTTGGAAACAACACGAAAACATTGGCATCTAATAAATGCAGGGTTACCATAAACTTGTCATTGTACTATTTCTTTCGCTGTCTGTCTTGCTAGTGCAGATAATTCGATTAGCATATCCTGTTGAACCAGTGATATATTTAAATAGATTTGTTACCACCTAGATACAGCCCAAATCATAGCATGACATGACTGGTGTAAAATCTGAGTAATAACCCAGGTATCGTGGTTCCCACGGTCGCAGACATCCGTGAAGTCGTAAACTCTCGATACTAATACATACAGACAGACAAACTTATCTATCGATGTGGGTAAACGATGAAACTCACTATTTTCTATGAATGGCTTGTCAGTTTTGTCGGGAATTTCGATAGCGGCTCCATCATTGAATTCTGTAAATAAGTTGTTGGTTGTAAAACCTGTCCGTCTGTCCATTGAAGGGACAACAAAGGCTGCAGGATCACAGAATGTATCTGTTGTTGTTAGCTTACTCAATGAACGGTTATTTTTGACGATCGATGTGTTGATGGCTGCTTGTCGCAAGCCCTAGCGTCAGCTTATATGCAGTCATCTGAACTATTATAATAATTGAAGAGTGTGCTAACTACTGCGAGAAAAATGTATGAGATTTTTTGAACTCATTATTATTACTCATAGTCATTATCAATACTACTGATGTGAAGCGATGATGCGGTCTACGGTGGAGCACGCTTGCCTAGAAGTAACCGATTCACTCATGATTTGAAGACACCCAGATTGTAACTATCGGGGAACACCCATTCAGGCAGCGCATTCCACTGACTAGCAGTTCGCAAAATAAAAGTGGAATCAAAGCTCTAGCGCTATTTAGTCTATCCATAAACAACGTAACAGAAAGGTATAGTAATACCACGAAATACTTAGAGGTGTTGATCTACCCATCTAAGTGAACAACTTGCAGAATACGAGTTTGCTAAATTTGGGGAAATAATACTCATTTTGTATGTGGACATTTTTTCTTTGTATTTTTTTAACGTGTATATCAACACCTTTAATTATTACTATTAGTACCTCTCTGTTACAATCTGTATATAAAAGCAAAATACCACCTTCAGTCACTCACTTAGTCCATCAGTTCAACAAACCGCTGGGGCTCCAGGGCACACCCCTTCTGGGGTGCCTGGGCAAGTCTGATTCCCACTCCCGGCGACGGCCCAAGCCGAGGTTCGTACCTTCGAGGTGCCCTTGTGCTAGTCGCCCACAAACACCACCAAGTTATGCCAAACGCACTCTGCGTTCGCTAACTAGTCCGGTCAAGCTGTAGAGGCCATAAGACTAACAGTAGGCATGTCAATATGGAAAAAAAAACTGACTAACTCTTCATGAAACCTCAAAAACTAGAAAAATAAGGAAAAATTTGGCAGTTAGTTTCCTTATGAGGTCAGCTAAAAAGTATTTTGCGAAAGGGCCGAATTAAGGGGGGGGAATGTAGGTTGGGAGTTTATAATGAAAGTCGATTATACGAAGTAGAGTAGCGGGCAACAACTCAGGGGCGGATCCAGGATTCTAACCGAAGAGATTCGAAGGAATCAAACCGAAAAATTGTGTCGAATGTATTGTAATGAATGCATGGGGGCCATTCACCCCCCCCCCCCCCTGCCCCCCTGGATCCGCCAATGCACTACTAGTGTATAAATGTGTAAGATGAGTGTTTCAGCGTGAAACTGTGAATGAAACTGAATCGCGTCTGGTGGCGGGAATGTTGCGTTATGGAGCTAAATATAGCCGCCATTCATAAACGATTCACTGGGCATCATTGTGGCGCATGGCGGGGCTGGGCCAACGACATGGGAGACGGACTGCATAGTACGTGTGGCCAATGTACGGCCGATCTGCTGTTACAGGAAAGGAGCCTGGGGCTTTGTGGCTATATACTTGTTGCGATTCTGTTTAGGTGATGCGAAAACTCGCGCGACCGCAAGCCTTAGGTGTCTCTGCGTCAAAGTAGCTTTACTTAGTCTGTGCGTTCACGTTCGCGTGGTTTTCCGTACTGTGCTGTTTCAGACCGCGTAGCCGTAAGGCCCTTTGAACTGAATAAGTTCTGATAACAACTTCGTTGGTTGTAGACCGTCTCAAGCTACCGACATTCTATCTCGTTACGTGTTACCCAGGTTGGCAGTCAAACGCGGACTTATCCGTCGTCCGACGGATAAACTACACAGTTGAACATACGCTTGTACGACCGAATGCAATCTGCCCCTAAACAATGAATTGAAAAACCCTCAAAGGTCACAAAAAAGGGAGCTCGTGCGTGTCCTCAGCAGTAAAAAATCTTATTCAAATCGCTGGGAGGGAGTTTTTGTCCTCCCGTCACACCTGCCATGAACAGACAGACTGACGCGCGTTATTTCATGTAAAACAAACACAAATGTTCATCACATGAATGTTTGCCCTAGGTGGGAATCGAACCCACACCCCAAGCGCAGAAGGCAGGTTCACTACCACCTGGGCCAACGGGGCTATCATTATTGTCCTTTACCAAGGAAGATAGTCATATATTATAATGATGGATCCTTGCCTTTACCATCTTCTTCTTCTGTGCCTTTACTGAAATATACTCAAAACCCCAAATATTTTGACCCAGCAAATTACATAAAAAATATTTTATGTTTAAAAAAAATACCCTGCTGCCCAAAAAGGGAGGTAATGTTTTTCTTATATTTTTCTTAATTTTGAACAGATTTTAATGAAGTTTCGGTGGTCGGCATTATTTATGGTCAGCTTTTATAAAATACACGATAAAAAAATCAGTCCAGTCGCATAATTATGTCTGAAATAATATTAAACTAGTAGGCTTAGATCTTAGCCCTTGTTTAAATTTTACACACGATTTTGACGAATCACTTTTGTTTTGTTACTTCCATTTAAAAATGTCTCTACATACTAGAGTCTGTAGAGACTTCCAGTCTCTTGTCATTCATTCAACATTTAAGAGTGTAGCTCTTGTTGGTGGAGTAACTTTCAAACTTGACGGTCTTCTGCCAGCGTTTTCACCTCCCTGTACGACATCACATCTGCCTTCTCTTTTATGGTCTAAGAATAATCTTCTTGGTCTTCCCGGGCCTCTCTTTCCTTCTACCTTTCCCTGTGTGATGGTTTTCATTAATTTGTCATGTCATGCAAGGTGGCCAAACATCTTTCCCCTTCTCGTCTCTATATTCACTATACTTCTTTCCACATTGACAACATGTACAATAATATGTTCAATATGTAGTGTGTCTTCCTGGTTTTTTTTTTTTCTGTCCAGCTTATTTTTTCCATACGTCTGCAACACCACATTTCAAATGCTTCTCTCTTGTCATGCAATTTTAAATATGTAACACTCTTTTTTTCTTCGGGCAGTCGCGTAAAAACATTCAACATTGTTTTACCACGCGGCCTTTCAACATTTTTTGGGTCAGTAAATTAGTGTACCAAAATTACTGCCAACTAAACATACTTCTTCGGTCTGAATTAGACTAAAAACATCAGATAAAATATAAAGGAACCTTACGTCAGGCGGTTTACAAAATAATCCCATCAAAGAAACGCCGCCAAATTAAGGTCCGTTTAAATGTAGGGCTACATTACTTCGACGGAGAATTTTAGAAAAGTTTTGTACTGAGTTGTACGCAAATTATATACTTAAGTAGATAATACTGGCCAAGCTCAACAAATCTAAACAAGTGTATAAAAAATTAAATTAACGAAAAATAAGTAGATATCACACCTATTACATGATGGACAGACGAACTAAAAGAGACCGCAGGGAAACGCTGGATGCAGGCCGCTTCGAACCGGCCTTTTTGGAGATCGATCGGGGAGGCCTATGTCCAGCAGCGGACGTCTTACGGCTGAAATGATGATGATGATGATAAAGTATATATCGATAAACAGAAATATTTAAATATACGGGCACGGGCAAATTTTCAAGACGTGCGATGCCAAAATCCTCTCAAACGAAAAGGAAAAGTAGAAAGAATACCTACTACTATTCAACTCTTAATTAAAATGGAACAAAGAACAAGCTCATTTCAGATTTATTGCCATTTTAAAATCCAAATCTGGAATGATGAACTACTATTGCGACAGATGTCCTGCGTCCGCGCATTGCCTATTCCTCAGGGTTGCCAACAACTTCTTTTATTTGCTGCTTATTTTTTTTAAACATATTATTAAGATCTCTAGCTCTTGCTTAATTTTTATTAAGATAAAGAAAGCAGTTTGCTTTTCAACATAAACAGCAAACAGCCTGTAAACAATAGCCGTAAATTTAAAATTTTAAACACTACCGACACTTTAACCCTTTTTTTGGGAATTCCTAATATGGTTACGCTTCTCTTATGATCGCTTTTAGCGATAAGGCCGCCAATTGTGGTACTAGCTCGTAAGTGTTTTCTATCGTGTTGTAATTTTTATTTCTGGTGTACACAATAAGGAGTTTCTATCTATCTTACAGATATTATATCTGAGCGACGAGTCGCGACGATCGGGTACTGATTGATTGATTGATTGATTGATTAACTCTTTATTGACTCAACTTAACTCTTTTTTTTTTCTTTTTTTTTTCTGATCAATTGCGTCCTGGGCACCTAAAAGAATTAACATCTGTATCGGCTGGGGAAAATGGACAGCGCCTTTTAGGTGGTCTGACCAGACTGGTGAATTTTTTGCTCAGTGGCCAACTGAACCCTTTGGTGTGTCCATATCTTTACGGTGCATCGCTCTGTGCATTGGCCAAAAAGGGCGGTGGCGTAAGGCCTATTGCTATTGGTAGCGTCTTTCGCCGCTTGACTGCCAAATTAGCTTGCCGCGCTGTTAAGAATGAGATGGCTGGCTACTTGCAGCCTCACCAGTTGGGGTTCGGTACGCACTTGGGCTGTGAGGCGGCAATCCACGCTACGCGAACGTTTGTAATGAATGCGGAAAATACGGGCTGCATCGTGCTAAAACTTGACATTCGCAACGCGTTCAATACTTTGGAAAGAGACGTTCTGCTGGGGGAGGTTAAGGAGAAAGTCGCATCTCTCTATCCCTTCCTCCACCAAATTTATCATTCTCCATCTAAGCTCTTCTTTAATAATAACCTCATTCCTTCTCAGGTGAGCCCAGCAGGGGGATCCACTCGGGCCACTCGTCTTTAGCTTGGCCATACACAAGATCATTTTTGAGCTCAGATCTCCCTTGAACATCTGGTATCTCGACGATGGTACCATTGGGGGTAAACCGGAAGACGTTTTTCAGGATCTAGAGATCCTTATTCCTCGTCTCAAAGATCTGGGTCTGGAGGTGAATCCCACTAAATGTGAATTTTTCCCCTGTAGTAGTGAGGCTCGTACACACTTTACTCGTTTCAGTGCTATTTTACCTGGCCTTAGGGAACTTTCGTCTTGTGATTTTTTCCTCTTAGGGTCTCCTATTTTTTTGGATGCAATTCCTGAGGCTATCACATCTCGTACCCAGCTTCTCCTTACCACCCAGGAACGTCTCAAAGACCTTTCCGCGCACGTGGCGATTGTCCTGCTGCGTATGTGCTTTGCCCTACCAAAAATCACATACCTGCTACGGACGACCCCTACATGGAATTGTCCAGAACAGGTATCTTCTTTTGACGAAGCCCTAAAATCAGTGGTCGAGTCCGTCCTGAACGTCTCTTTTGAAGATTCTCAGTGGTCTCAGGCGGCTCTTCCGATCCGGTATGGGGGTCTTGGGGTGCGATGCGCTCGTGACGTAGGCTTGCCGGCTTTTCTGGCATCGGCACATGGGGTTGCCGACCTCGTCGCTACCATTCTTCACTCCAATGGTGACGAGGACAGCATTCCCTATGTGTCGGATGCTTTGTCAGCTTGGGCGGCCCTCAACTCGGGTGCGACGAGCCCAGAGGCGGTCAAGGTTCAGCGGGCGTGGGATGATGTCGGGGCTAAGCGGATCCAGGGACTTTTGTTGGCACGTGCTACTGGAGCAGATATGGCTAGACTCCTGGCTGTGTCGCAGCCAGAATCTGGGGCATGGTTGCACGCGCTACCTTCTCCTCACCTGGGCACCTTACTGGACGACGACTCTTTGCGTGTGGCGGTGGCTCTTCGCCTGGGCTGCAAGGTGTGTGAACCCCACAAATGCACCTGCGGTTCCATGGTGGAGGCCGATGGCTATCACGCGCTGGGTTGTCGTCGTTGCGCGGGGAGGTTTCCGCGTCACCATGCACTCAATGAAATAGTCCGGAGAGCCTTTGTGTCGGCTAACGTTCCCTGCGTGCTGGAGCCTCCAGGGCTCTGTAGGTCTGACGGGAAGAGGCCGGACGGGCTGACTCTCGTGCCTTGGAAGAACGGAAAGTGCCTGATATGGGACGCTACTTGCGTCAGCACTGTCGCCGCCAGCCACCTGAGTCGCACCGTCCACTCACCGTCAGCAGCGGCGGAATATGCCGCTGATAAGAAAAGGAAAAAGTACGCGGCGTTGGAGCCGCGTTACAATTTTGTGCCCGTTGCCGTGGAGACCATGGGTTGTTGGGGGACTGAGGCCAAGAAGCTCATTTCGGAGATAGGGCACAGGCTCGAGGTAAAGTGTGGTGACTCCCGCTCCGGCTCGTTCCTGATGCAAAGGTTGGCCATTGCCATCCAACGCGGTAACGCAGCGAGCGTTTTGGGTACCTTTGCGCCGGGAACGGTTAGGGGTGGGTTATTTGAATAGTTATTAGTTTAGTTATTAGTGAATTCCAAATATTTTGGATTTATTTGTGTTGACGCTTTAATTTGATTTTAATAAAATTTATTTGTAATTTGTCATTATCGGATATAGTGTGCACATTAACGCTGCCGACTCGGAAAATGTACTATTGTCGAATAATTCGCAGTTAGTATTTTTTTTAAGCTAAATTATGAATTAAATTAAAATATATTGACAGCACATAAATAAACAGAATAAATATATTAGCTGCGTATTTTTTTAATGTTCATCTAGGTAGATTATGTTAGGTAAATCAAGCGTTAAATACAGCTCTCTCATGCTGTTTCGAGATGTGTTCGTAAAGTTGTTATATGGGAAGAAATATTTAAAAGTCAAAATCAATTCAGCATGTGTCGTTTGGCCCCAAAGCACTTTTAATATTTTTTGTTTTTACGATATGCTACGCACCTGGCGTATCAGAAAAAACTACACCTACGAGTGCATGTCCATTGTCCTTAGTTAGTATTTGTACAGACCAGCTCGACAGTCGACACCCCTAGCACAATCCTCCATACCATCCTCTATTTAACCTCAAAATGAGTGCGCTGGTTTTTGCGCCAAGTTTTTATTTATATCTTCTACTAATATTATGCTTATGTTACAATTTTTTTCGTATACTCCATCTCCCTTCGGGTGTTTAATGAATAAAAAAACTTTTTTTCCATCTCGACATATGGCGCGGCGCGTGCTAGCACATTGCGTCGGATTTTTTTCGCATCCGATTCGAAATTCAAAATTCAAATATGGAAGCGCATGTGCGGGCTGATATCGGTAGTTTTTGTTTATTTTTTCGTTTATTTCTTGCCGATAAAAGCGGTTCGCTGCCAGTCTGCTCTCGCCCTAAATGGAAAAGCAATATTCAAATAAAATGATGTTTTATTTTGACCCTCTTTTTTACTCGATTTCAGACAAGGAGGTAATCTATTGTGAAGTAACGTGGTGGCCAGCCCTAGTACTAGATTTTTAACGCTGTTGAAGGCATTCGTCATAGATAAGTAGAGCAGACAATCATCATCATCAACATCATCATTTCAGCCATAGGACGTCCACTGCTGGACATGGGCCTCCCACATCAATCTCCAAAAAGCCGGTTGGAAGCGGCCTGCATCCAGCGTTTCCCTGCGGTCTCTTTTAGCTCGTCTGTCCATCTTGTGGGTGGACGTCCTACGCTGCGCTTACCGGTCCGTGGTCTCCTTTCGGCTCCATCGGCCATCTGTTCTGCGTGATATGTGCCCTGCCCACTGCCACTTCAACCTGCTAATCCGGTGGGCTATGTCGGTGATTTTCGTTCGGCTACGGATCAGACAATAATTCATCATTATTATATAGGTGCATAATTATACCTTATCACTGTTATATTCTGTAAAAAATATGTACCTATAAAAAAAAGTTAACTGCACATAATATATCCGTGCAACATAAAAATCTGCTATAAAATATCCAAATTGGCTCTGAAAACTCAAGAGCTGGTCACATTCTGCCCTATTTCAACTTACTAACCATAGACTGTACTATGGTGTAGGGTAACACTTTTTGCCCACCTTTTTATTAGGACCGTCTGTCGCTTTGCTTTTTCAGCGCACTGTGGCGGGCGGGTGTTTAGACATATTTTATGGCACCCCCGAAACAGGCGTCGATTATATTAAGCACTTTCTTCAAGGGGTTTTTAATTTGTGGCTGGAGGGATTAGCACTTTCTTATGTTACTTCTATTAATTCAAATTTGTAACCCTTTAAGAATTTAAGGGGGAAAGAATCAACAAAAACAGTTTTCGAAAGAAATTAAAACAATAATAATATATTAATTAATATGCATTGTAGCGTCTCAATTTCTATTTTAAACGCACTAAGTACTTGTATATAGAATAATTTCCTTTAATTCGAAGAAATGTTTATTTAATTATTATGTTAATTAATTCCCGTCATGTATTTAGCGGCGTTTTCAAAAGGTTTTTCAAACAAATTCTTACGGTAGATTAGACTAAACTTATAAGTACTATCAGACCATCTTATCTGTGAAATGTAGGAAGGGAGCCACCATCGCATGTTTTGTACGAAAGTGACAGTTCCGCGTTTTTTAGTTTTAGTAGTTTTTTAGTTCCTCCATTTGTCCAACTTGACAGAAAAGTTGGTCGGTCCGTAATCTATTCAGTGAGCAGCGCATTATAGCAGCCGCCAGGGGGCGACACTTATTAGTTTATAATCAATTTAACGTATAAATAATTAATTTGTTTAGTGTCATGACACCTGTCGTTAGGTTAGGGTTGTTTATTTATGATACGTTTTTTGTTGTGATCCGCCTGGGGCGACATCGGCCGAGGGTTCCGTTGTCAATGTTCCACTCTAATATGATAAATGCGAAATTGAATTTGTATGTCACCTGTTTATAACCCCCCGATTCTACTAAACAAATTGTTTTTAAATTGTAATTGTTGCGATTTTAACTGTTAAATAACTGCCTCAAAATTGACAGTTTTAAATATTTTTTTATACTAAGTTATAATATTAGGTGGTTGTTTTTTTCTAGTATAAAAAAATATTTAAAACTTGTAAATTTTGAGGTAGTTATTTAACAATTAAAATCGCAACAATTACAATTTAAAAACAATTTGTTTAGTAGAATCGGGGCCCACAAAATGTCTAAATATAGACAGGTTCTCTACAGTTTTGAAGATAATGTTGTTACTACCCCGCAATCTACTCAATAACGAAGACACCCTTTTCAAAGCGTCACCATGAAAACCGTCAGTTCGGGCCTGCGCAAATATTTCTGAGAACGAAAACGAGATAGTCATCATCCTAAAAATATATTGGTAAAGTATTGGAAAATTGCAGGTGAAACCGCTAGACGCAGCTAGTACTAATTTAATACCTTTTCTTGTTAAACTGATAAATGAGTGTGAGGTTATTTAAACTACATTCGCTCGCATTTAGTTAACTCGGGGTATTTTGTGTAACCAAAACCAAGCCAATAACCACAATCCAAACATAAAAACACGGACAAGCTAACAGGCCTTGCCCTTCGGCCCAAAAGTCGTCTCCATCGTATGTGCTCTTCTTTTTTCTTTGATTCCATAGACACATACATTTTTTTTTGTAAACCGCTCGGTGTACCATAGACTCCAGTTCTTTTAGGTGTTGCTAACATTCTATAGAAGGTACTTCGCCTTTAGCCATTATTGCAAATTAATAAAAAAAATATAGACTTTTATATAATTGAATACCTAAATAAGGATCTACTTACCAACAGTTTAGAATCACTAAATGTATTTTAGATATAAATATAACCACGTATTCACGTTTAATTATCTATAAATTATAATCAAACAACATGTTGGGGTAATAAAATTGAATCGGAATCGAATGGAGACGTCAATCGATGATCGAATTGTGTCCGAATAAGGTCTCGCCCACCCTGCGCCTGCGCCGCTGAACTCTGCACTAATCACTTTAAATATCATTCTATTACGTCAAATGTTATCTACATTAAGTTTGGACCTACATGATATTGATACATCATCATCATCAGCCTTGAGACGTCCACTGACGAACCTCCCCCTTAGAACTCCACACTGAACGACAGCCTGCCATCTGCATCCACTGGATGCCCGCGACTCTCACAATGTCGTCGGTCCATCTAGGGGGAGGCCTACCTACGCTACGTCTTCCAGTTCGTGGTCTCCACTCAAGAACCTTTCTTCCCCATCGGTTATCAGTTCCTCGAGCGATGTGGCCTGCCCATTGCCACGTCAACTTGCAAATCTTGTAGTAGTATTTGAAAAACTAAACGGAAGAGGAGATGTATGAGCTTCGGACATAGGCAATGAAAAATACATCCATGGATAACGCTGGATGCAGGCCGCTTCCAACCGCCCTTTTGGTGATCGATGGGGAGGCCTATGTCCAGCAGTGGGCGTCCTACGGCTGAAATGATGATGATATCTTTGTTTTTCCATGGTTGATCCTCGAGGGCGAAGTTCCGGTGAAGAGAAACCCATGACGTTTGAGACGGAAAAGACTGGAAGACATCAAAGCATTGAAATAACATGAGATCGCAATAAAACCGAATTACAGAAGTATTATAGAATCAAAACCAAAGATTTTTTTAATTGAAAACTGACTTCATATTGGACTTCAATGACCTTGTTTATTCTCCAATGGAAAACATCGGACAAAATGTTATACGGCACTATCTCTAAGGAATGATCGACATTTCAACCAGAAAATGTTGACGTCATCGCTTTTCTCCATTTTCCTTATAAGTCAGGTTCATCGGCCTACATTGTGTCCTACAACATACAGGGTGTAACAAATATATTTTTTATCCTTAGATACTAGAGTGCTAATTTCTAATTATCTTCATAACTAGAAACTCTTTATTGTGTACAGAAACAAAAATTACAAACAGATAGAAAATAAAATACATAAACATAACACAACACAACACAAACACAACAAATACAATAACAACAAGATATTTGCAAGTATAATATTTTATTTTATCTTTGCCTTTGCACCACAGTAAATAACGAAAAACTATCGATCAATTCACCTCAAAAATCAAATGATCAAAATCGGTTCAGTAGTTTGGGAGCTACGATTCTACAGACAGACACGTTAAACTTATAACACCCCTCTGTTTGCGTCGGGGGTTAAAAACTAAGGATATCGGCTCAGCCCTCAAAAATTTTCGAACTAAAAGTAGATTAAAACTATACTTACTATTACAGTAATCTGTGATTTAGTCTATATTTGTTGTAAGTTATGTTAGACATTGTTATACATAGGACTATAGGATGGTATACATAATAATTGTATCATATTTACCTACAAAATCTCTAATAAAATACAATCAACAAAGCAGGAATAGATTTAGTAGCCTACCACAACTACAAAGAATGCTTAAGTATAATTTTCCGCACCCTGTATACAAACTACACATAGTACAATATTATTGTGTAAGAAGATATAACGTATGCTTTTTGGCAGCGGTCTCGCTTGACTACAACACTAGCCGACTATTTTTTATCTAGTCCTTGTAAATTATGCTGAATAGCGTAGGCGAAATTGCTAGGGATGGGACACATTTTTTCTGAAATTTATCGACTTATCGACAGTTTTTTTAAATATATTTTCTCCATGGACACCATTGTCAATGCTTTTGTTTGCTCATTATTAAACAAATATTTATATTTGTTATTTCTGTTCGACGTAATATTAAAATTTTTACAAGACTTAAATTAAACTTAAATACTAATGGGTCCCTCCTATTTTTTCCCCTTTCTCTTTTACTGCTTCTCTTAAATTATCGTAATAAAATAAAGGATAGTTTGAGCAAGACAAAGGCGCCGAGCCTAAAGCAACCGGCTCCCGCAAGCAGCACCCGTTCACGAGTTGACGCGTGTGCCAGCCATCGTTCTCCTCGCCATGTTTGAGGGGAGAGGACGACCCGCCACACGACGCCGCTGCCGCTGCCGCTGACTTATCGACATTTAGGCTCAGAAACATCCGCGTGTAGACGAATTTTGCCGGCTTTTATACTTGACACAGGGTAGATACTCAGGGTAAAGGAAAGTTTGCTGAGCTGAAGTCTAACCTCCAGAAGTAGAAACCTGACAATGATGTTTATATGTCTGATAGTTTATTTACAACAACAATCATTCAATGCAAGGATACCATGACCTAAAAACCATGCAAATAGGCATTCGACAAAATGTACTAACCCAAAGGGCAAAGAGTTCCGCTATTTAAAGTTACAACCAGCGTTGATTTATATCATTAGTTTTTCTTTGTTTAGGCTTTAGTTTTCATGTATTCCAGTTTCGAACACAAAAATACTGGCTTCAAAATTACCAAAGCAACGATAAGTCCCTCTGGCAGGTACATCACTAGAACTGCATCGTTGCTTGGAGGCTTCCCAAATGTCCAAGGTCAGGGACCGCGCTACTGTCTCGCGCTGGCTGGCAATGCCATCACCATTACTTACCCAGGATCTCCGGGCAGGCAGTCCGGGTGACAAGGGTGGAGCACTGCGGTAAATTTATTGAAACTGGTTGTTCAAACCACGTAAGCGCTATTACCCACTCTTCCACAGAAAATACAAATAAAGAAGATATGCCTTAGCACAATCATCATTCGTGTTTCAAATTTAATGTCTCTTCATCTTCACCCACTTTTTTCGCTATACCTCTAAACTTCGCAAATCCTGTACGTATAGCACACTTACTCATTTTTCACGCACACTATAAAACAAGCGACATCATTGAACTGACTAATAGTCCTCATGCAAGAAATGGTCAGCGCCACGTTTGCTTATAACAGTTCAGTGTTACCTAAAGTCTCAGATCATAAAAACTTTACAGCAGTTTAAAACTGCACCCAGAACCAGAACAATTATGGCGACCTAAGATAAGACCTAAATTTAGTATCTATCACAAGAATGTCGTCCATTGTAAAATAGTTACGTATCCAAAAATACAATTATATCAGTAACTGAGTAACAATTAAAAAATGTACTATTAATAACTCAGACGACAAATGTGGGCGTGTCTGAGTATTTTCGGCCCTCGCGATCTGTAGTGACGTGACGCGTGAGGCATGCGTCCCATGAGCGCCTTGCTTCTATCCACTGGATCGGCGTGGTATCGATTCGCGGATCGATTCAAGTCTTGTACTATCATTTATTCTTTGTCCAGATGTAAAATATGTTAGGAGTAAGATTTTATTGCATGAAAATTTTGAGATTACTATTTAAGAAATCACTTTCTATTATTTTAAAATATGTATATTAATTACTACAAAAAGATGACAATCGTGGCTATAGTGTTAACCGCTACCTCGCCTGATTTTAAGTGATGATTGTGGTCTATGTTGGATACTTGCCTAAAAGAAAGCGATTCATTAACACGCGACTTGAAGAGAAAACTATACAATAAGAACCTTTTTGTATCGATCCAGTGGTGGTAGTGGTTTGGAAATCGGATACCGAAGTATCGATAAAAATACACAGAATGCGTGAGACTAGGTTCAAAACTCTTTGAAGAAACTCGCTAGTCAATATTTATTTTTGTTCGAGTGTTTTCACACTTTGGTTTTACTTGATGGTTGATTGATTGATTATTTTAATAGTAACAAGTTCAACATTTCTCTAACCCAATCTGGTAAGTGGCAATGGGACAACTTAACACAATACATCCCAAGCGAGACGTCATCGCACCCCGTCAAAATTAGGATCATTATTCGTTACCGATATCTTACGAATCGGATCCCAAGATCGATGAATCGATCCAATCAAGTATCGGATCGGATGGCGCATCCCTACTGCTCGTCTAGACGCCTGACGCCTCGTGACACCCTGACGCTCGTGACAACCCTGATGAATGCTTCGACAACGCGAATTTACGACTGGACCAACCCTGATGGGATTTTAATATCTTTGTTTTCGTGATTTATGAACTTTGTAAGCTTACGACTTTGATTTTTGGCAATGTATCTTACTACCTACTTACCTACTTTTTTGTTTAAGTTACGCGATGTCTTCGCTGATTGTAAACCGATTTCTACGATTCTTTTTTTTATTTATATAATAGGTTATATACCTATATCTCCAGGGTGGTTACATCAGTTCACATCACATGTAATTTTGAAGAAAATATTCAACCTCTTAAAAATCTGGGTATGAATCACGTTTATTGTTTTCTACCCAATTCCCAAGAGGTTTTTTTTTAAATGTTAATGTCTGATAGGTCAAGCCACAGGCCACTGGACTGTTGAACCATGTTCTACAATACGGTAGCACAAACTTGGTGCAGTGTCGAATGTTCTGCAGAAGTATTCCGATTCGAAAGACTCAGATCCATCGTAGATCACAATCATCGCCTAACATCAGACGAGATAACTGTCAAACGTAACCTTATTATTAAACAAAATAATCCGAATACTTTGTTCAAATGCTTAGAATTAGAGAATGAAAACAAAATGAGTAGAGCGCGGTAATTTTCACTCTGCGAGAATCTGCAAAAAGCTTTTAAAAGAAACAAACATACATAAAGCAGCGACGACTTAATTAAACTTCCATCAAAATCAATTCCGTCGTCAACCATTACAGATCATAATCATTGCCACCCTTTCAATTTAATGCGCCATAAAAAGCGATATTAAAATTAATAACCTTTACAACATTGCAAAAGAAACAATTTAGCTTTTAAAATGGCAACATTATTTATTTAAAACGACATTTTGATGAAAACTGTTCATTACTTTGCGATAGGAATCTTTTCACACAATTATGGTGGAATTAATTTTGTAGGGACAGTTGGCTTCGGAACATGACAGGAAAATGCATGTTCTGATATCTAAGATTCAATCTCATGCATTCAATCTTACCTAGATTATATATTTTTATAGTATTTTTTGCTAATTGACAGCAGAAATTATACATTTGGAAAGAGTCTAGCTATTAGGGTAACGCAGTTTTGGACTTTCAAAAGATAAAGGGAGGGCGAGTTGGTGATCAAACGCTGACTTTTCCGCGCTAAAAAAGTAAGTGTACTTATCACATTTTTTGTGAATAATTTTCAGCTTTCTACGTTGGTAGAGGGAGCTCAACTCTTGTAGGTGGAAGAGCTTCCTTCTTTTTTTTCTTATTCTGTGCTTATTTTATGGCATCTTGATAAATTAGATTGTCCTTAATTAAGCCCATAATGGAGCTTGCACACGGTGCAAGTAAGCGGGATGCTTGTACCTATGTAATGATACGTGCTATAGCTTTCTTTAGCTGCGCAAATTAGACTTTGTCCTTCCACATTTTTAGCTTGCTTTTAATGAAGAAAAGAAAATATTTATTGGGGGACGAGGTGAATTTAGTTTAGTTAATATGTATTATGTTTTTAGTTAAGTTTTAGGGACTTGTCATGTAATGCAGATTTTTTCCTTGATTGAATATGATCATTCACACAAGTTCAATGGTTAAGTAGTTATTTCTGCACTCATTGTCTGCGTTATTCTGGTGAAACATTTCCCCTATTTCCGTCTAGGTGACGTTTGGCGCGGTATGCCCGCAAATAAACTCGCCACAGAATACGCGGCAGTTAGTACGGGGCGCCCCCCGCAAGACTCACGCATTATGGCCTACGAATCTATTGGAATTGGACAAAATGTTATTAATATATTTTTTAGGTTACGATGTGACTGATGCCAGTGATGGCTAAAGTCATAAATTAGAATTATGTAGATATGATGTTAGATTTGGAAAAAGTACTGAAATAGCATCACTTAGGACAATTTAGGTAGTACGTACGTAGTTACGTACGTATCACCACAATAAATAAAAATGGGCCCAATTGAGAACCTTCCTCCTTTTTCGAAGCCGGTTAATAAGGTTTGAATGTCACAAAATCAAAAGGGAATAACATCAGACAAGTTCGCGGTCAAAACATCGCCGTTTTTTTTCGTCGCTGGCATCCAGTGGGTGCAAAAGGTAGGCTGTCGTTCAGTGTGGAGGTTAAAGGGGGAGGCCTATGTTCAGCAGTGAACGTCTTCTGGATGATGATGATAAATAAAAATGTTTGAATTTTTTCGTGTCCCAAAATTTTGAATTTTTTTTTTTGCTTGGTGCTAAATTAAACAACCGAATAACCGAAAAAAGGTTTTTTTTTTTTCATAGAAATGTTTTTAACTGTTGCTTCTATGGTAATGGCCACACACACACACACACACGCCTACACTTAATGACTACAATAATATTAGTAGAGAAACTTAAAATTTGCTAAAACTACCTTTAGAGTATTTTTCAACGAGGCAATATTTGAAGCTCTTTCAACTGTCAAAGCAAGCCCCACATTTCCCTGAACCGTGTCTATTTCATCACAGCGCGCGAGATCAAAGGTGCAGACGGGATGCGCAGACGCCCGTCTCGACGCTCCCGTCCAGCGCACTCCTCTCCAGTGGCGCCCGCGGAATATTTTGCATACTTGGTGCAATTAACTGCAATTACTAGTTTATGCTGAAGATAATACTAATTAAATCTTTTTATTTATTTAATTTTATTACATAATAGGCTGGCTTTTGTCCCCCAACTCGCCAATCTAAAACGTATTTTCCTACCAAATTGATGCAAGGAAAGTAGCTCAAGCAAATAGGCGTGCTTTTACACTATTCGGAAAACAAACAGCTAAAATTAACAAACTTTAGTAGGATAAAACACTGTTTTAAACTATCACGGTTGTTCACTAAAGTTATATGATTATTTACGGGATATTTATTTATTATCGGGAGCTCATTCCACAACCTTACCACGGTAAATATCCCGTAAATAATCATATAACTTTAGTACGATAGTAGACGCAAGCTTCGACCAAAATAAAATGAATGGACGGGCCATAACCATTGAACTTTGCTCAGTAAAAACGAGTCAAAACCGTCGGACATATACTTCAACACCTAATTATAACCATGTACAGTACATTTGTTACAAAAAATAGATAGGTAGTGGTTTTTTGTTGTGTATTTAAAACTTCGGGAAAGCACACGAAGGCATAATTTTATCTGATGTTTCGTTATGTGTTGCACTTCCTACGGCTAGAGACAGACTAAAACGAAGTGAGCACCGACCCTCATTTTGTAATCTTCAAAAATACGCTCCTTGTCCATCCATTCATTTTATTTTGGTCGAAGTGTGACCCACAGAAAAATAAATGATAGATAGAAAGATAGATAAATTCTTTATTGTTCTCACATAGAAGTGTTTATACTTACAGTTTCCCCTGTAGCCTGCAGGCCTGGCCAGGCCTTCTCTCAGAGAGAAAGATGAAGGGCCGTTATCCACCACGCTGGCCCAGTACATATTGGTTACTCATGACGAAATAATAAAGTACAATCTAACAGCATCTGAATATAAAGATTTTATCTAACGACACCTCGCACTTCAAAACGAGATAATGTGGAGACAGACAAACCTACATACACCCGGAAAACATCAACGTACCTCCTTCCGGCCAGTCGGATAAACATTAGCAATTTCCCTAAGCCCCTTTCCACAGTAGTCCGTAAACTTACAAAATAAAACCGCCCAAGTGCGAATTGAGCTCGCGCATTGAGGGTTCCGTAGCACCACTAATAAATAACTTTATAGCTACTTAAACTACAATTTTTTTTGTAAAAAGACAACATCTTATCAACGCCCAGGCGGTCACCCATCCAAGTACCGACCGCGCCCGACGTTGCATCACTTCGGTGATCGTACGAGAACCGGTGATGAACAAAAATTGGTCGCTGACTCGCGCTTGGCCATTTATTGTTATTTGTTGTTATACTTTAGAGTGTGTATTATAATCATAGTGTGTATTATATGTATTGATTGTTTTATTATTTCTTATTTAAGACATTATATAATTATTCTGTGAAAATTTCAAATGGCTATCTATTACGGTTCGAAGAATACAGCCGTTTAAAGGTAGGACGGACAGACTGACAGACAGACAGACGGACAGACAGACAGCGTAGGCTTAGTAATAGAGTCCCGCTTTTACCTTTTGGGTACGGAACCCTAAAGAGCACCAACAATGCTATTAACTGTATTTATATTCGAAACATTATAACTGCATCAGATAAGTAAACCGCTACACATTGCGATCGGAAAAAACAGCGTCTGCAGTGACATCTCGCCTAGTGGCGACATCTGGCGTGCCTTGGCGAAATATGCATATGTCTTTTGGCCAGATGACTTGACGATAGGAACCACTGTGCACCTAAATGTTTACTCGAAAATATGTACCATAACATATACGAATGTAGAGTTCAAAGTCAAATGGATTGAGGTTTCAAAAACATATTGAGAGGATTTTTAAATTTTTGTTCTATAGTTTTGAGTTAAGGTACAATTTTCAGTGTAGAGTTTTTGTGTATTTTTTTCGGAAGTAGCATAATTCATAATGTAAGGAGCGTATCAGGTTTCGCGGCAGATGCGTACGGTAATTCTGCGCACGCGTCGCTGCGACGTCGAATTTTAAGCTCTACTGAACTTAATTTTACAGTTTTGTAACTAAACGTACACAAATATTTTTATAAGGGTACCAAAAATTGCATAGAAAGTAACATTTTTTATTTGTAGGTATGCTTTTAAATTAATTTAATTTACATAAGCGAATTTTATTATACTACCTTCTCTGAGTAGTTATTCTAAGCTTATACATAAATATATTTTTAAACTATGAAGTTTTTGGCTATACAGTCGTCTACAGTCAATAATAGCTTATAGCATTTGTAGCAATGATAGCTCTGTGATTGATGTGTTCGAATTCCAAACCACTGTGTGCAGGTTCAAATCCCAACAGTTAACTTACGCTGCAAAAACAAAACGAGTCTGGGGCCCTGGTAGGCCTGCCATCCGTCCGTGATTCCCCGGAATTGTCCTAGTTGTGAGGGCGTCCGGGAGGCTCTCTGAGAGGCCTGTATACCAATAACGGGAACATGAGAGGTTGATAATGATGATGATGTTGATGAGAGTACAACCTTGCCGGTACATCAGGGGCCTTACGTACGGCTAGCTGTTTTAAGCTATTCAGTTCAGGTGATGAAAAAAGTTGCGCGTCCGCAAACCGGTTCACGTTCGCGTGATTTTCCGAACTGTGCTGTTTTACCCCTAAGTTGAGACCGCGTAAGGAGTTTGCCGTAAGACCCCAGAAGGTAAGTTCCTGTCGAAACAGTGGCAGATAGTGAAGTATATTTTGTCATTGCGAAATGATCGTCGTTTCAATGTAAAATATAATGGAATTCCCATTCCCTGCCGAGTCAGTGTTAGCACGTGGATTAGAATCCAGACCACAGTTAGCCAGGAGCACGTGCAGGGCATCTGCGCGCCAGCTGCGTAACTGTACCTCACAACACCAGGTGGCGCCTCTCGAGACGCTTTGTGACGCCTCACTGTGACGCTGCTTCACTCATTAACTGTTTTTGGGGTTGATATTGACCGCAGTACTTTAGAACAGTACATGCGTTTGCTAATATTCAAAACTTTCGATTATGACCTTTTGTATATATTTTTTTTTGTTTCTTTACTGTTTGGTTAGGTTAGGTTAGCTAGTTGCTAGTGGCTAGTTAGTGTTTCGTTGAGGGGATTGAGGATAGGATTTAATTGTCAGCTGTGAAAGTGATTTTCCACTATTGTTAAGATAAAGTAAACAAAAAACAAATCCGACTTCACGGGAAGGGGGTAAAATAGGCATGATGACTAATATTTTTTTATTACCTCATAAAAAAGTTGATCATAAATAGAGCCCATCAACGAAAAGAAAATTAAAATTAGTTCAAAAATAAATAAGATATAAGCATTTAAATTTCATGCTAGACAGAGAGCGCACTATACTGAGCCGTGACGTCACGGCTCAGGAGCGCCATACAAATGCTATACTAACACACACTTTGTGAGAAAGGGATAGAGCATCCCCTCCCTATCCCCACCTAAAACTTTAAACGCTCATATCTCAGAGATTTATCAGCCAATTTAAATTATTTTTTCAGTATGTGTAATGTATTTAGTTATGTTCTACGCTAAGCCGGTTATTTGTAATAAATTAAACATTGGGACACATGCCTATTCAATAAACGGGATTTATGCTCTAATTTTCCACTCCTTGATGTGAAATATTTTCTTCAGATTCAAATGTGACTATAAAGGTATATATAGTCACAAAGACTAGTCCATTCAATAAAAATGAAAAAATCAGGCGAATGTAAATCCTTCTTTTTAGAGGACAGTACAATTTACTAATTCCAAATTTCACAAAGCATAGTTAATTCGTGAAAATATATCAAAAAGACTGGCAGTTACTTCGCATATTACATTTTATTGTTGGTGTGATTAGTATGTTTTTGCGCGCCATCTAGTTAGAACGTGGGAAACTTATATTCCTAAATTTTAATTTTAACTTTCTCCATTGTAAACCACTTTAACGTGCAGCAGCTATGAAATAGGCGTTTCGGGGCAGTGGTCCAACTGGTATGTCAACTAGTTGGACTACGGGCCTTCACAACCCATAGGTCGTGCTCGTGGTCCAACTATTTTTGTAGGTGGACAAGGGCCCCATAACTAGACCCGTGGTCCAACTGATTTATTATTATTGTAATTATACGTACCTACCTCAACTTTTCGAGCGAGTTCAAAGTGTTGGAAAGGGAAAAATACAAAACACTTCATAAATATTCCAAACTTCAAGTTTTTTTTTTAAATATATTATTTAATAGACATCATCATCATCGGCCAGAAGACGTCCACTGCTGAACATAGCCCCCTCCCCCCCCTTAACCTCCACACTGAACCTGATTTATTAGTGCCAATATTTGATTCTAGAAGTGCAAACTTAGCCGTTTGACCTACAACTCGTCTGATGGTAAGCGATGATGCGGTCTATGATAGAGCACGCTTGCCTAGATGCACTAATGTTTGTGCTATATTTTGATTATGATGGAAATTGGCGTTCGCATGTTTTTCCTGATTGTAAGTTCCACAACTACACGCTACGTTGCGCCCGCGGGTACACTCGTATTTTCTTGGAAATTACGGACGATTAGAGAATAAATTTACATAAACAGCTCAAGCAGAAGACTCAAAACAACAAACTGGCAGAGTTCTGGGGAGAACTCGGTGCACCGATCGATTTAGCTAACAACATGATTGGCTCGATCTGTTGTATTATACACAGGCTTAACTTTAAATTGGCTCCAAATATTTAACATTTCTTCAAATCGCACGCTACCGCTCTCCTGCAATGATTGGCTAGCCTTCGGGCGAAAATTCTGGATCAAAAAATGCTTTTAATGCTAATATGTTATTGTTTAGACGCCGCTTCCTTTTCAAAATAACAAATCTACAAAGTTAAATATAGTCCATCGTGTTTTTACACTGCAAACTTTATTAAAACTCCAAAATTACTTTGCGAAGTTCTTTTCTAATTTAAACTAGCGAACCACCCCGGGGCGGGTTGCTAGATATATATATAAACTTTCCATGAAAAATTATCTAACTGATGGGGAAAACCCCATCAAAATCCGTTGCGTGGTTTAGGAGGAGTTAGTGGTTATACAGACAAACAGACGCGGAAAGCGACTTTATTTTATACTGTGTAGAGATGAGAGTCGATAAGTGGCAATAAGCAGGTCACATCGCTCGTAGAACCGATAACCGATGGGGAAGAAAGGTTCTTGAGTGGAGACCACGAACCGGAAGACGCAGCGTATGTAGGCCAGTAGGCCTCCTATTAGATGCACCGACGACATCGTGAGAGTCGCGGGCATCCACTGTATATGAAGAATTGCAGATGGCAGGCTGTCGTTCAGTGTGGAGTTCTAAGGGGGAGGCCTATGATCATCAGTGGATGTTTTCTGATCTGGCTGATAATGGTGATGATATGAGTGATAATAGTAAAGTTTTGCAAACACGTTTCTGAAGGATCGATTTACTATTTTATTTGGTTTTTACGAATGATAGACGTTCCTTGAGGCGAAATATTTGGAAAGATACCTTTTATTTGATTGTGAAGCATTAAATTAATTTGTTCCCGCGGTTCTAGGTATTGAACCCGGAACTTCCTTATTCGCAGATTAAAATGTTTTTTTTTTTTTTTAAATAACTTGTAGAAATATATTTTAGTTTATATATTTTTAAATTACTCGGAGAGAAGGGACTACTAGGATATGTTTAAAAGCATTTAGATGTAAGTAGGTATAAAAGTTTGAATTGTTGTATTTCACGTCATAGGTAGCTACTTTTGAATTTTTGAGTATTTGCCAAGATTCGTGGCCAATTTCCTTCGGTAATCCACTAAATTCGTATAACAAGTGGTAAAAAGAAGATATTTCGCGTGGAGGTAACGATCGATCGCAGGTGATCACGCGTACCAACCGTACCGTACAATTACGAAGCACGCGCCGCGCTGCATTCTATTTTTGAAATTTGAACTTTGCGTTCGATAACCGATGATTATGAGTGTTTTTTTTTGCAGCCAGTGCTGTACTTAGTTTTTTTTTTATAGTTGACCAGTAGCAATCGGCCTGTAATAAGTAGGTTAACAGACAGATGTTTGTTTGTCTAGTTTCACTTTTTTTTTTATAAACTTGTACTTGTGCGAACTGCTAGTCTGTGGAATGCCGAATGTGTTCCCCGATAGTTACAATCTGGATGTCTTCAAGTCCAGAGTGAATCGGTTTCTTCTAGGCAAGGGTGCTCCACCGTAGACCGCATCAGGTGAAGTAGCAATCAAACGCAAGCCTATTATTAAATTAATAAATAAAACTATGATTTTTCACAAGTATTTCTTAACCACATTTTTGTCTTTGATAAATTTTGAACAAACGAACACATGTCATGTCAAAATTGTTTTGCTACCTTCAATGATGTCATCCTAAAATCTGAAACTTTTCGTTGTTTTATTGACACGCTGCTGTTCGACCTTAACTGAAAATGTTGGGTCCCTATAAAACATGAAGCAAATTTTAATTTCCAAGAGCGAATGCATGCCTCAAAATATGCATAAAAATATTTCCTTCACGATTTCTTCAAATTTATTTTTAAGTTAGTACTTAGAACCAGTGTGTATCATGGACCATGTCAAATATGTAGAGTAAAATAGATACATCGTTAAAAGCACCTTAAACCCACACATTATCTATAATCAGCAGTGCAAGTACCGTTCTTTATCGATCGTCAAATTCGCTAAAATGCCATAGAATCGATCACAGCGAGTACTGAACAAATAGCATATTATCGAATTTGACAACCTCAACTGTCAAATTTGATGATCGATAAAGAACGGTACTTGCACTGCAGCTTCGTTTAAAACTTCCGTGTTGCAAGAAAATCGTTCACCACAATGTTCATAAACTACATTGAATACATTAAAAGCTGTTGCTCTTAATTTTCGAAACCGCATTTAGGGGTCGCGATTTCAATAACAAAAAACTTATTTCAAGAGTCGTTGCCCTCAATGCCATCTGTTGAGCGCGCGCCTTAAAAAACGAATATGCACCCCCATGAAAACAACCATACAAACTTAATTTGGTTCGACTATAAATTTTTCGTTCAAAATAGAACCATGTTCTTGAATGTTAAGGTACAGAGAATTTGGTGATTGGTAGAAGTATTTAGTTCCAGGAGTGGTTTTGTGTAAGACTGTAGGTTTTGTATGGAGATTGTCAAGTTTTTTTAAAGTTTTTTTTTACTCTATGCAATTAAATTCAGTATATTATGTAATATTAGGTGGTATTTGGAGTTGTGGTTTTTAATTTTATGTATTAAACGTTCGATTTAGATTTCACTGACAGTGATTCAGATCTGATAATGATTTCTACAAATACTTGCATTTCGTTGTGTGAACCACATTTTTCTATGATAAAAATTAAGTTAGTGTATTTGCACAAAACACGAGTAAATCATACACACATTTAAAACGCGAGCACAATAGGTGGGTTACAATATTTGTCACTTTGTATCATGTTTTGTCTAGTTTGTAGGCATACACATCTAAGGAGATGGCGTAAAAATACAGTATGTCTAAACAATCATGTTATTTATTCATTTCTTGGAATCTAAATGTTACTACACCCTAGACGAATTTTTCAAGGATAACTTCGACGATGTACAAATAGACCGTTCCGTTCTTTCTGTTGCCATACCCTAACAGGGTCATATGTACTACTTGTAATTTTAAAAATATAAACATGTTATTTAAGGTTTGCATGCATACATATGTCGCAATAAATATATTGAGTATTGAGTATTGAGTAATTAACAGATAGACATTTCTATAAGCAATTTGGCCTACAAGTCAAATCAAAGTGCCGTTATTACTAAAATTTATCATTTATAAAATCACTAACTTTGTAATAACATTTCTTGACTAAATGTTTTTCACCGTAGTTTTATCTTAAATCTACTCGTTTTAGACCCCTTATTGAAATATGAAGCAATTGATTTCGATTAAGCGATTTCAAGGTTGGTCCAATAGTAAAAGTTGTTCGTTATGATGAGTACAGTGACCTCCTTTCGGTAATCCTTTCAATACGAGCATTGTAAGTAGCCCTGTAGCGTACCGTACAAACTAAGCCAGTGAAAGGGTAGGAATTAAAGGCACCCCTCCCGTTATAATATGGTACCCCCTATAATTCGGGGGTTGTACTGTAACTGGGCCTCCAGTCGCGTGCGCGCAGAAGCATTTGTCAGAAATCGTAGGGCCTAGCCGACATATACTCCAGATGGGGAGGACTGGTATCGTTGTCTGTAAGTTAAAAACCCAGCAACGGTATTTTTGGCGCATCGTATTTCTCGAACTGTACACCTGAGCAAATAATTATGTAAGAAACTTCACTTTAATTTAAAATAAACTCTTTTCTATGATACGTTACATAAGGAGGAAAAGTATTTTTTTTATTCTCACTTTAGATGTCACCATCTTGTGTTTATGATGATGGTCACACCTACCGCCACGTATCAAAATTGTTGGTGAGAAGGGAACATACATACGCATTAAATACAGTACCATTATTTTTGCTTTGCATCGTTGGATAAAAATAATTTTGTTTCTTGTCAACTTTTTCAACAACAAGTTTGCAGAAAGGCACATGGACTTACCTAGTTGCCGTAGTTGTTGTGTCTTTCAATTTAAGTAGTTGTTCCTTTATTCAACTAGTCACAAGTTTTAAGGCAAAACGATTACGATTACGACGATAATTAACGTGATTTTCTCGCTGATTTAAACTAATGGGATTTGACATGAGTATTCTTAACTGGTCCATTATTCGTGAGATTCTTCGCCATAATTGTGTTACGTCATAGCATGAAAATTTAATTAATAACGGACTCGGCGTCCTGCGTCTCTGTGATCACATGAGCTCTAATCGCGGCCGCTTTACGTTATGTTACGTTACTGTGTGAAAATGGCAATGTCAAGTTTGCTGACGTGATTAGGTGCGCAATACACTTTTTTTTGAACTGACATAACGTGTAGCAGGCTTACGTTACGTGCGCATTTTTCAAGAAAATGTAGTATCTAATCAAAAGATGTGTTTGATTTCATAAATTTTGTAACCATGGTTACCGTGTTAAAACACGTTTACAACGTGTTATGTGGTTTCATACAGAATTAAGGCCATGAATTAACTGTATCTTCAGATATTCATTGCACTCCACGAGACCAATACCCTTCAACCTCACTAGCCACTACATCATTCCACTATCAGAAATCTGACTACTTCGCTCGTAAATCCACTGAAAGCTGTGCTATAAACTCGCCCTATAAGTATATCATTGATCGCGGGTTTTGGCAGGACCTCTTTGGCTACCTCCTTCTCTACCCCATTTCACCCCTCCGTAGCCGCTTTCTTAACCCCTTTGAGTAATGCCATCGATTTCACATAAAAATTGCTACACGCGACCGATTAAAAAGCTTGTGAGCTTAATCTTTAGAATCGAATACCGCCGTCTCACATTGTAGCTGGGCTGCTAACTGGTATTTAATCTCTGTTTAGGCGTTTCTAGTTTGCGTGTAGAAGCATGGTTGTTTATTTTGTTGATTTTGGGGTTGATTACGGATTGAGGGCAGTCTTGACCTTATTAAGGGCGAATTATTTTTTACGCTGTTTATTAATTCATTTTTCATAACTCGCAATCACTCAGCTTACACAAATCAGCTTTAATTAACTTACGTAATTGTTTATTCACAATGTTATTTTTGCATCAGATGTAAAAGTTTGCTACGTGACGGTCATCGGTTTACCGACTGCGGAAACGAAGGGTGTAAAATAGGCGTAAAATTAACTGAACATGAGCCACTAGAGTTGTTTACCCAAAACACTCTGCTCAGCTCCATTAGCTTGCCATTTAAAAACACTGGACCCTCGTTACATTTTGGCAAACCACTCGACAGCCTGAATCAGCAACCGGAAAAACATTATACACATCTAAATCTGTTTATATTTGTGCCTCACGGAAGTCGAGAGCCGAAAGCTGCGTTTTTCTGCGAGCACACCCCACGCCACGTGTCTCGAGATTGTGAATCTATTCTAAGGCCGCGGCACAAGGAGAGACCCTTGCAGCACACCTGCCCTTAAAACGACAACGCGACCTACTTTATCCAATCAAAAACCACTCTTATCTTGTTTTAATAAAGCCTTACTGAACTGTATATGTGGATGGTAAATACAGAGTACATATTTGGCAGGAAGAGGGAGTACATCGGGTATATTTAGTCGAAAGCCCCCTTATGGTTTATGATTGAACAAACGATAGCGGCAAGGTGTGCGGGACACGCTTCTGGATGTTTTGATAATATTTCCATTATGAACTTTATCCGTATTTACACGAGGCTAAGGAGGGCTTGTGATGAGTGATTTCATTATTTAACCTATGATTTTTTTTTTTTATTAGTCTTACGTGTTTGTTTAACTTTGTTTTCAAGTTTATTAAAGTGAGAATTCTTGGAGAGTTAGCAAAATCCCCACCGCGTAAACAATAGAAGCAAGTTCAAATTTGCAAGATTTTGTAGCTTTCGCTACTCTACTTAAAGACTGATTCAACGTGATGAAACAAACAGTAGGTAATTTCAATAATCAAATGCATAACATTAGAAGATAAACGCTAGATATCCAAAACCACCGGTGCAAATCTCGTCTGCCCCAAGACCGGTACCTTCTCAGATTAGCACAAAAACTGACACCTGAATTATTTCTACACCGACACGTATTTCCCCTTAAAATTTGACATCTTGCATTACTATTACTACCGTTAACCATCTGTTCGCACCTCTACTATCTTCCAAATGTTCATTGACTTCTACTGCTATCAGTATAAGGTTTACAATTAGATGAAAATTTGTTTTTGTATTGGCGAAATCGAGTATGTAATCGAATGATACAGTTGCCGTTTCCCTTTCAATCGATTTTGCACCTTTTATATCAAAAACCAATTTTATAGATCCACCATCTGGTGGTAGGTGGTCGACCTTTTCTATACTTGTATTAAATTTATGTCTAATAGTATATTTTTTTTCTTTGCAGGTAAGTGTTTGCAAGGTTTCGATAAAAACTAGGCGGAGGGTGAGTTTTGGATACAAAGAGCACGTGATGTCGTGACTGATCTAGTTACGATGCGGATTTACTTGCAATTTGGGTGCTGGAATAGTTTTTGCCTTCACCTTTACCCGCGTTATTACTAGGTATAACTCTATTTATCTCTACACAAAACTCGATCAGCTTTTTTGACTTGATTAAAAGATAAACATTTTTGTCATTTATACTTTTGCAAAAAAAACACACATTAACAACAAACATAAGATCAGTATAATTTTTTTATTAAAATGATATTTCTGTAAAATCCTTTTAAAATAACGTCCTAATACCAGAACAGAATTGAGGTAAGTAATTCTGTGGAATTCATTTGCCCATATTTGTGTTTATTTGAGAATGTTTCATAAAGGTGAAGATGCAAACGGTATGTTCATTCCGATCACATCATCGCTTCTCATCAGGTGAGATCGTGGCCAAACTTAGGGCTAGTAAATGTAAAAAACAAATACCACGCACAGTGTACCACGAGCCAACTCCAAGGTCGCACCAGCAGCCCTCTCGGTCATCAGCGCCGCAGACCGTGACGCAGGTGGTGAGGTTGCAGCAATCACTGCTGACTACCGACTGCCGACCAATCGACTGTGAAGTGCACCTGGAGGAGCGGTCCTTGAACTTGGAACCATGTCTGGGAGGGTTGAAGAGCTTTTTATATATACTGCTTAAAGAATTTGAACGTAGTAGCATTTTTTTTTATTTTTTTTTATTGAAGTTAGGTAAATAGTTATACATCGTGATATATTATTAATTGCTCTGTTAGCCATAAGGAGAAATTGGTGGGGCACGTTTTTGTGAATTTATCTATCTGTAAAAGTATTTACCAGCTTCGGAAACGTGTACGTGAGTGTTCAGAACTTTAAACAAACAAAAAATTACTTTGTGTTAGCTAGCTAACTACAAAAAGTATTCCTTTCGTAGCAGTATAAAAGTCGCTAATTGGTTTAAAACATAGATTTTTAAAATTACTTCTAATTTAACGGTTTTCAACATTACTGTAGGTATACGGTATTCACATCGGATTTGTTTTTTTTTTGTTTGAATTAAGATCTTCTAACTATGTAGGTAACTAGTAAGAAGATCTTCATTGAATTTAATATTCCCTGGGTTTATAATATGTGAACCATTGTTTACCATCATCTAGGTATTATACTTTGTTATATAGATCTAGGATTTCAAGGGCATCTGTCACAACATTATTTGCCCTCTAGACTAGTCTAATCTAAATTAATTCCAAAATGTACATTTGACGTGTCGACAGACATAAATACAGAGCTTATATAGTGCTTACGATAAAAAGTCTGCCTAAAATAATAAGGTAGCTAAATTAAGCAAATTAGACTATTAGAGGGCAAACGCCAAGGTCATGAGACCCTCGGTAGCAGTGTTATTGTAACTGTGGCGAGGGGTCGAGAGGTAATTACTTACAGTCTAGGTTCCAGGCACGCTAGCCGAGCCCAAAATGTGGCTGATAATGATAAGGCTGTGTACAGAACTATACGACAGATTACAACCGTAATTTAGTTTAGGAGTAACTTAAAATTATGTTAAAAACAATAAGTTAAACCATCAGGTAAGTAAGCTAAGGTTCGTTTTTTTCTTCTTCTTCTTTTCTCTGAGACGAATTTGGCATCGCACGTCTTATGCATTTATCAGAAGAGCATTTTATTTATATTTTTAACATTGGAATATTTTCAAGGTTTTTACTTATCGAAAAACAAGTCATAGTCAGAGTCGAGCACAGTAACACGGTCGCGGTCACGGTCAAGTCCAAATCACGGATTTTAAAACCATACACCCTTTCGTAAAACCTTTATTGGATTTATGAAGTTTAGGAAACATCGCGAAGACATGTTTCACCGCATTACATCACTTGCACTCTAGCACGTTACACTCGACACACACTCGAAAATACACACGTAAAGGAAAATAATAAAATGAGCTAACATGTTTTTTTTTTTCGCGTTGGCGCCAAAACTCTTCGTTTGAACTTGGTTCCAGGGAACTTTGTCAATTTTGACAACTTTAATACCTATAGCAAAACTACCAAAATCCCTTGTTAAAATGTCGCCAAGAAAATTAGGATAGAGCCCCAGGTATAGTTGTTAAGGTGTTATCCCAAAAGTAAGTTGTTAAGGTTTCGTAGCAAATCATGAAACCCATATTTTGTAGCCCGTCTTTGCATGTGCTTACTCAAAAATGGTTGATAATTTTAGTGCCGCATTATGTTGATAATCAAAACCAACCTCCTCCAACTTCAGCCGCCCTCTGTAAATGTCATGCCCTAAACTTTAACTGCTTTTAACATAAATTCGTTATTTTCCGTGATGTATTAAAGCCTAAGCGGTAATTTTGGCGGGCGGCCCTCGCTAAAGGAGCTCAGTTATATTAATGCTATTATAATAGCTAATAAATAATAGTAGATGCACAGACCTCTACTAGGATAGACACCGCGAGTTCACCTATTTGCATGTGGCCTGTCTTAAGATGGATCAAAGCTTTTTTATGCCATATGTGGCAAACCTCCAGAATTTGGGCATATCTCCAGAAACGTGAACTTGATGGAGAGGCTTGTGGTACAGGGCCTAGTAAAAGGCAAGCATAGCCCTGGTTGGTCACCAACTCGCTAGACCGACTCCATCAAAAATGCCACGCAGTCTACCATGGTGCAGTGTGCTCGCAATGCAATCAGCCGCCAGAAATGGAGAAGCATTGCGAGACGAGCGGCAGCCCTGGGAAGGGACGAAGGCGACAGCGAAAAGCCTTGCTGTACCATCACCGCAACCACGACCACTTTGCCAAGAGTACACGACTTAGAAGAAGAGATGTGGCAAACAAGCAGACGGGCTGCCTGATGGTAAGTATTCACCGTCGCCTATGGATACTTGTAACACCAGAAGCATCACAAATACGTTGTCGACCTTTTAAGAATCAAAACTTCAACTACCACGCCACATAATTCAGTTTAATCTCCAAAGTCTTGATAGTAGCACGTCAGACACTAATACAAAAAACTACCAATTTGGCCACAGTAAACTATACAATCTCATAAAAAAAATTGAATCAGAAATTAGATTATCCGACAGAGAACTGAAGTAACCGACACAGCTCAAAAGATTAGCAAGTTGAAGTGGTAATGGACTGGCCATATCTGTAGAAGAAAAGGCAAAAGCAAGCAGGTGGAGCAAAAAGCAGAAGATCATGGCTTGTGGCGTTCTTTAGGAGAGGCCTACGTCCAGCAGTGGACGAACATCAAATAGATTGATGATCAAGCTATACGAACTCTTCGAAAGCAGTTGGCCGTGCAAATGAAGTTCAACTCTAGATTACTCTGGTGACGTCATAGTAGGTATAAAAAATGCAGCACGCTAGGTTTTCATACAAGTTGACGTGGTCGCGGGGTCTATGCTGATAGTGGTCTGTGGTCTGTGAGTAGGTTCCTATTTACTGTAACTCGCGTGAGCCGGCTCAGGTACTAAAACATTTTGGAAATTCATGAAAATTACTCAAAACTTCCTTATATCTAATATACAGGACTAATGGTGATCAGTAAGTATCCCTCAGTACATCAAAACAAGCAACTTTCAATTCAACAATACAATGACTTTTAAAAATTCGCAGTAAAATAGAACAGCCGTTCCATACAAAAATGTATGAACAGTTGTTTCGCGAACTTTGACAAGTCGTAGAAAAGTAGTTTGTTTTTCTATAAAGAGTTTCTATACAAGGTTACTAATCAGTAACCTACGTACAGTGTTTACAAACTCTTTATTGTATATTGAAAATTTCAAACAGATACAAAACGCTTACGTACGAGCTAGCGTCACAAGTGACGGCTTTATCGCTAAAAACGATCTCTAACAGTCAACCGCATTGGATAGAAAGAATTGCATCGTTAATTTCATTACTATGAAAAACCAAAGTGGAAAATGAAAGTAAAAATGTTGACCTCAAAATAAAAATTACTAACTACCAAAACAGTAACTGCTAAATAAATTATTACAAATCCGAAAATTTGACGAAAATTACCTTAAAAAAGTAACAAAACATCGACGTGTCGCGAGAATACCACAATTTATTATTATTATGGATCATTTTAGGGTGTTATTACAAAAACAAACAAAAGAATCAAAGGTAGACTGAATCGACTGCAAAGTTATCCTTTCTGTTACTTGTGTGAAGTTTCCCAACAAACGCGCGGATCGGACAGTTTCTAGAGATGTCCAGTTAATTTGGTTGATCATTAAATGATTCACACGCTAAATGGGTCAATCCATTATCTGAGCCGATCTGATAAGGGTTCGTTATATATCTGATTTTTATTTGTTTTGTCCGAGGATGGCGCATTCCGGGCGATCTTGACGTGGAGTGGGAACGTCAAGCACAGTTTTGGATGCGGTAGTTTTCACATTAGCGTTTGAATGATACAAACGCTAATGTAAAGTAACCAAAGTATAAATCTGAGTGTTTTCAAATCACGAGTGAATCGGTTTCTTCTAGGCAAGCGTGCTCCAACGTAGACCGCATCATCGCTTAACATCTGGCGTGATGGTGGTCAAACGCAAGCCTATTAATTATTATTAAAAAACATATCGCTTCTAATAAAATCTAAAAAGTAATATTTTTCAATGCTTATTTTAGTAAAAACAATATTTACTTACTAATGAGTTTAATAAGTAAACATTTATGTAGGTAAACTTATTATAAAACTAAGCTCATCATGAAAAAAGTAATTTAAAAAAAATCGCGAATAATTCCTCGTTTGACAAATAGCTCGCCTGTTGGTAAGCGACGATGTGGTCGAAGATGAAGCACAAAGACTAGAAAAACTTTTTTAATGTCGACAAAATCCTCCTGACACCAAATCAGTTGAGTCATGGGTCCGTAATTTCTAAATAGCGCTCTATGTTCACCTCCATCCAAGATGGAGGCTTCAAAGCTCGTTGTATGAACCTGTTCTCAGAACACAATACATCGGTTCTCGCTTAGCACCGTCCGCGGCAACACGACGACAGGGACGCCACCAGCGCGCCTAAATGAGCCGCAGGAGGCGCCATATTTACCCATGTAGGAATGCTGGCACCAACATCTTGTTTATTTCTTGTTGGAGGCCTTCGGGCAGCCTCCAGACTCCGACAATACGGCTACTCTGCCTTTAAACTTGCTACTTATTCTCTTGCATGCACAGGCTTTACCCGTGATTTCCTAGTGTTCCCACATTTGTTCAGGAAACAGGGTGTCTATCTCTGTTTTTGATTTACCGCGGTCCATGTTATAATTATTGCCCTGCTCCCTTGTAAAGACTAGTTCAGTCATTTAATAGTGAAAAGGCAATAAACAGTCATCAGAATAAGAGTAGATAAAAAACTATAAATGAGCTGAAAAACTTCAAATGGCAGAACAAATTTTCTTAAAACATAGCATCAGCCATTAAACGTCCACTGCTGAACAAAAGCCTCCCTCTTAGAGAGGGGTGTTGCCATAATCTCCACGCTTGGCAGGCGGCTTGGAGATCGCAGTGCGTTCACCGTGTACTAATAGGATGCCACTGCCCATCCTTCGATGGTTCTGGTCGTTTAGGACATACCCGGGTCAAGAAACGGGCTAAGAACACTTTCAAGAAATTCGTTTACAGAACATTTCGTATCTGCGTGCTGTTGAAGATTGAAAGTTCCTTTATCTGGTGCTTATTCTGGATGTCGATTCAGGTCATGCTTACCATAAAAATGCATTTTCATCGGAACTGAACCGAACGAACGAATGTGGTGAACTGCTATCTGACCGCGCTGAACCAAAACATCCATTTGAAAGTGGACAGTTTTTAGTCCTTTTTATCTCAGTAGTGAGCGATAGTACGTAGGACCCACCCATCGCCGTCCAATTACTTTATCAGTCATTTAGTCACGAGATGAACAGTGATATGAATACTGTATGTATTAATTAAGTTAAGTTACAGACTAAGGCCCGTATTCCAAAACGACGCTCAGTCAAGATTCTCTACTTAAAACTAGTTTTAAGTAGAGATTTTATTCTAGAACTAAACTTGGGTCAAGATTCCACGATCGTAGTTCACCTGTATTCTAAAACGTCACTCAGTTGCCAATCTGTACTCAAGTTGACATATGATCTGCGATCACGCAAGTGACGTCTGTATCACGCTTGAGCAGAGATTTCTGTGTAGTGTACTTGGTTTGGTTGTTATTAAACTTGTTATTATTTGCTTTGCACCATGAATATTTCTGAAGATATCGAATATTATGATCAAATTTTCCGAGTGAATAGACAGATCACTGTTAGCATTCCAATGCGACACTTGAGAGATGCTGAAGATCCGTATGCAATGGATGCAAATAATTTTAAAATGCGCTATCGCAGGAACATCTGATGGGTTTGCAGTTAGAGCTTCCATTATTAGCAGTTTTGATTGACTGAAGCATGGTCTCCTATACAACTTTAACAAATTGGTAAAAAAAAACTGTCTGTATTAATTAACTCATTTGTTAATCATATAGCTTTTAAATGAATATAAAAATTAAACAATACTACTAAATTATAAGGTCAGTCTTTTATTTATAATCATTTTAATTACTAGGAATAGTAATATAATATTACTAATATTTTTTTAATATACATTTTCTTTCCAAACTGAAGGGGAAATCCTAAAAATATCCAAATACAGGAAGGATAAGATACTACTATTTCGTAGCACAGTTACTTCCTTGATTTATTTGAATTGAATTAAATTTCCAAAGAAAATCGCGAAAAAATAAACAAGACTAATGTGACATTTCACAATACATTGACATTGTTGACGTTCCGTATTACATAATTTTTCTTGAAATTATTTGACGAAAAATGCTTTGAGTAGATTCTAGGGTTTTAAGCATAAAAATGTATAAAACCTTTATGATATAGTGTAGATCATTACCTAAATAGTTAAATACTTAATAATTTCAAACTACATTACTGTTTATTTAATTAATTAAATTATTGTAACATTTTAAATTATGCGACATTGTTAAACTAAAATAAAAATGTAAACGAAAACAGACTGATTCATAGACAAAAAGAATATCCGCTTGAAACTCTACTTAAATCTAGATTCAGCTGAGTTGAGTTTAAGGGCAGTTTTGGAATAAGAACAATACTTAAGCAACGATTCTAGGCTCAAGTAATAATCAGGTGAACTAAGATCAAACGATACTTGAGTCCTGTTTTAGAATACGGGCCTTAAAGTCTAAAAGTCAATATTGTAGGAGTCTTCGATTTGCTAGTGGCATACATTTTAATTAATTTCGCGGTACACCAAGGACCACCTTGGTGTCCGGAAAAAATAGGACAAGGAAGAAAGTATAGAGCACAATATTGTTCCCAACAATTTTGAAATTGTTTAGTGAGCATAGAAACCAAAATGCAACATTCCTCGGTTCGACAATGATTGTGATTGGAATTCTGACACGCTCATTTCACACAATTCCCTTTGTGAATATCACAATCATATCACGACGCATTGAATTATTAATCAACAGTCTGGGGATAATCGGTTATTGTTTTACAAGATAAATAAAAATCGTCTAGCGCCCGTCTGCATTTCTATCAGAGAGGATGAAGATGCACTATCTTGTGAATATAGACAAATAAACTGAAAATAAATAAACACATTATAAAATTAAGTATACATGTACTAGTGTTAGACAACTTTCACTGCTTCTTATCTAAACGAAACAAATCAAGGAACACGCCAAACTATGGTTTTGTATGAGTCAAACAAAAAAAATTGTATTTACAAAAAAATCCGAAGAACAATCTTGGGGCCAAAAAAGATCTACTTTTGGCCACCAACTCGCCTGATGGTAAGCGACGTTGTAGCTGAGGATAAAGTACGTGAATCTAGAAGAAATCTGTTCACTTTATAGTTTTCAAGATGCCTAAAAGTTTGTGTTTCTCAGGAAACAAGGAGGGGACAGGGAGTTCCATTCTTGGGTAGAACGCATCATAAACATACGTATCAAACCACTGCGTACGAACTTTCAGAGTTTTTACGATGGTAGTGTACAGTCCTTGGCCTTGTCCTGTGTTGTCGATGTGTGATGCCCTGGACCGATGTATCGCTAGCGTCTAAAACGACAGAGTTCATTTTAGACTCAGCAAAAAAACAAGTCCAGAAGAAAGCAATTGACCTGCTAAGAGGTATCAGATTCAGATTCAGATTCAGATTATATTTATTGTTCAACTGTGTTACATGTCAGGTCTTAATTAATGCTTATAAGTATCAACAGTCAAGTTCATTGCGAACGTACAATAATAATTTACTTAAACTAATTTCATGCATTTATTAAATTATATTCCAATTACAATTACACCTCATTCAATTACAATGTATACAAAAAATAAGAATGTCAGCCTAAATTATCATTATCACAACTTGTCAACCAAAAATTCTTGTATTTTATAGTAAGCCTTCAACACGAGCAAATTGAACAACTTCCTTTTAAATACAGTCACACTCTCCGATTCCAATATTGTTTTTGGTAAATGATTGTAGATTATCGGACCCATACCACAAACTCCCTTACTAAAACTTGCAGTCCTGTGCTTGGGCATGCGTATTTTATATTTACTTCCTTTACTTCTGAGGAACTCATACATGTGTAAATATCTGTCTTAGCTGGGACAAAATTAAATGAAAACGTAGTTGTAAACGTTGGTAACAATAAAATGTTGAAATACGTGGTGCAATACAAGGTATTCACATTCCTGGTGGAAAAGCATTGATATATACGCAAACTAAAAAACTGTGAGATAGCATACATCTAAACAAAGTTAACAGTCTTTTGCTAACGCAAAGCAGCGACGCCTTCCGTGGCTATGTTCAGAGCACCAAAAAAGTTCTGTCGCAGTCAGAAACTGGCTCTAATTCCGTGATGACGTCGCCTCATCCCGAGTGCAGTCACGCGCGCGGACGTGTCTCGTCCCGTACCTGTGAGCCACATGGACATTAGCATGGGTTTCCGTTAAACTGAGGAAACACTACCGGAGCCGGCCTGCTGCTGAGGGAACAGTGGATAAGATCTACGGGAAGTACCTGCTACTTGCGGCTCTCGACGAAGTTTTTGATAGGTTTTCTAATGTGTTATTTCTTGTAATAACTCATAACTTTTTTTTCATTTTTCATTAGGTTCTAGAAAACTCAGGTCTGGGGCCTTACAGCTACCTTTTTTAAGCGATTCTGTTTAGGTGTTGAGAAAAATGATGGAAGTGGTGATGGATGCAGGCCGGTTTCAACCGGCCCTTTCGGAGGTCGATGGGGGAGGCCTATGTCCAACAGTGGACGTCCTATGGCTGAAATGATGATGATGATGATGAGTAAAGTTGCGCGCCTCAAACCGTATCTCGGCGGTATCATATGTTCACGTTCGCGTAATTTTCCGAAATGCGCTGTTTCAGCGCTAATTGGAGCCCTAGTTAAGAGTTCGTCACCGTTTCTCTTATTTGGTTTGACGTATGTGGAATAAGGACAGAAAAAATATCACACACTGGAATAGAGAGCTTCATCGTGAAATCTACAAACTTTATGTAAACTCTAACCAACGTATAATCAAATCTGTACTTTAGTCTGGAAAGGCTTATTTTGCTCCACTTCTTGGCATTTTGATGGTCCCTGGACATCAAATACAATTTTTCATAGTATTAGCATTTCCATTCCTCTGGCTGAATACAAAATAATGAAAACACAGAATGAAAGAATGAATGCATGAATGAATGAAGAATGAATGCATGAATGAATGAAGGATGAAATTAACAGAATGAAAGTTTGATTATAATGAAAGACTGATTGTAACCCAGCTTAAGGTCATATCCTCACGTGCTGGGCAATTCGTACAACCCAACCTAATCCTACCGAGTTTTAGGTTAGGTTATATTACTTTAATTCGTTAATTACACATTTTCCTAAATTGTTACATTCCTAATTTGTACAATTCCTAGTTCACACAAAGAAAGTTTAAAGTATTCTTTCCGTAAAAATATATCAAAATCCAATGGTTTCTTATCCAACATACTCTAGCCCGCCTTAACTCGATCGTATCCTCGGCGCTGATTCATCCTACATACACACATACATATTTACATACACATACATATTAACATACACACCATACTACCTGTCGGCACTTGTCTGCAGGAAACCGGGACAATTTGCTGGTAGCCACTATATCCTACTGGTGAGAGATGACGGCATACGGATGCTTAAACTTCATTTGGGTTGAATTCATTTTAAGACCAAATCCATGCAGCTGTGATTTAGTCATGCGCAAGCGTCAGGAAATGTGTATAACTGTATACTTATTAGTAGGTAAAATGTTGGACCATGCCGATTAAATTATCAAATAGCTTTTATTAAATACCTGCCAAAAAAGAAAATGGAAAGTGTCGGTTAGAAAAACTGTAATCTATTTTAGTGAAAACTACCACAGCTTTGTCAAGTTTGTCATACTTTATCTTTAATTTAATTTTTATAAAAGCGGATCTGCCTTTGCTATCCAGCGCGTGTCTTGCTTGTTTCCTCAATAAGCGCAAAAAGCAGCGCACAGTAGTCCCACGGCCGGTTCTCGCGATCCGACGACAGTTACTCCAGCGAGCGCTGTCCCCCGCACAGTGGTCCCATAGCCGGTTGTGATGAACCGACGACAGTTACTCCAGCGAGCGCTGTCCCCCGCACTATGGTTACACGGCTGGTTGTCGCGATCCGACGACAGTAACTTCAGCGAGTGCTGTTCCCCCCCCACACAGTGGTCCCACGGCCGGTTCTCGCGATCCGACGACAGTAAACTCCAGCGAGCGCTGTCCCCCGCACAGTGGTCTCATAGCCGGTTGTGATGAACCGACGACAGTTACTCCAGCGAGCGCTGTCCCCCGCACGATGGCTACACGGCCGGTTGTCGCGATCCGACGACAGTAACTTCAGCGAGCGCTGTCCCCCACACAGTGGTCCCATAGCCGGTTGTGACGAACCAACGACAGTTACTCCAGCGAGCGCTGTCCCCCACACAGTGGTCCCACGGCTGGTTCTCGCGATCCGACGACAGTAACTTCAGCGAGCGCTGTCCCCCGCACAGTGGTCCCATAGCCAGTTGTGACGGACCGACGACAGTAACCCCAGCGAGCGCTGTCCCCCACACAGTGGTCCCACGGCCGATTGTCGCGGGCACAATCCAAAAATAAAACAAGAACAATTCTTCAAGGCACTTATAACGCACAGTCACACAAAACCTGTTAAACGGCGCCGAAAAAAATAAAATTAATTTATTCAAAAGCAACCCTTTGGCCGACCGAGCGTCATAATCTTTACATATCTGAGAGCATCTTTCAAAACCTACTGGCAGAGTCATTTCAACCTTACGGCTACAACTTTGTTGTATAAAGGTTTCAGTCGGTCTGTTTGTTTCCTCACGATTTGAATAGCACTGGTCCGATTTAAGTACATGGAAAATTCACAGTATAATAGATATAATTGTAGAGACGATTTTTAACTAAAAGTATATTCAACTCATTGAATAAATTAAAAGTAAAAGTTTTGGATGTAATGTTAGCTGCATTAATTCTTTTAGAGTTGAAAATCCTTTAACAAATAAGTGAAGAGTCGCAACAGTCACTTGTCAGATTGAGCTCGAAGTGTTCACACCTGAACAAAATTAAATTTAACGATAATGTTACGTTTTGGAGACACCATGTTTGCAATATCTTAATTTTTAATCTTAATGAGGCCATTAATAATAACGTCATAATCAAATTATACTGCTCTTACAATGTTTATTTTATTATCTTTTTTATGTTTTGTCTCAGCTTGTGAAGATTATTGGTATGTATTTTTTTTTCCGCAATGTTTACAGCAAAACAAGCAAGTATTGATCGATTTTGCATAAATACATGTTGATTTATCACTTATAAAAAAAGCAAGATGAGCAGATCCAAGGACAAATGCTACTAAAAAATAAACAATCTTAATACTTTATTCATGAAGAGACCCAGGCCAGGGTAATTCACCAGACAGATAAATGAGATCAAAAGCGTCAACTTAGTTTTCGGATTATGTAAATATTTTGAATTTTTCCATCAATCTGATGCAGAGCGAACCATTGTGTTTCATATTACCCTTTTGTAGAATTCAATTGTTTGACATCACGAAAATCTGATATTGCCCAAGCCACAGTGTACTATATACTTATCAGAATCTTACATTGCAATATTTGTAATGGTCGTTAGATCAGTCAGGCAGGCAGGCTGTCCCAGTGTAAACTAGGACAGCCTGCCTACAAAGACAGCAAGGTACCTGTATAAACACATCTAGCCCCAAAAAGATAGAATATTCTGAAAAAGCCGCCCTTTATTTCCCTATCAAGTTTTTGTCCGCAGCCGCTGTTTTCGACAAACAGTTCGATAAGATTGTGTCGCACGCGCACGCCACAGAAAAACCATAGTTACTTTTAAAAGCCACAGAATAAATTCTACTTTGTACAGTATACACCAGACTACGTGTCAGTTAGTATGAGAACCGCAAGCTGCACAGTGTATTAATGTCGTGATTAGAATGACAAATATTGGCTCCACTCCACGTATAAAATACAACGATTTTTATTTGGCTGATAAGATGCAGGTGGATTCACTGCCTTCAAAAAGGCACATATTTGAGTATTCCATTCGGTGTACGTGTATTATATCAGTGATAAATTAAATGTGTAAACATTTAATTACCAAAAACTTCTGTCTTTTTATTGGCTTTAAATCCAGAAGTAATACAAAGAAATTATTTATTAGGTATTCGCGATTATTACCTACACATATAAACCTGTGACCACCTGTGTTTTTGTGACCACGGACAATGCAAAGTGTTCGAAACATCAGGAATTTAAATTGTATACACATTAAAACACTGTTTTTAACTATCACTGTTCTAACTATCGGGAGCTCATTCCACAACCGTACCACGGTAAATATCCCGTAAATATTCATATAACTTTTGTATACACATTGTTTTTTTTAAACCCCCATAAATGAGCTTAATACCTTCATACGGCTGAACAGATTTCCTTGAATCATAACATAACTAAGAACACTCTTGATCAAGTCACCTTTCAAACAAAAAACTTAATCAAAATCGGTTCAGCTGTTTGAGAGATTTGTAGCTCTCAAACAGCTGAACCGTTACACGTACTGTCACACACACAGATAGACACAGCGAAGAGTGAATAGAGTCTTCAAAGGTAGGCAACGCACCGCAAATACCCCGGGTATTGTAGGTGTCCAAAGGCAACGGTGACTACTTACCATCAGGTAACCCGTCGCTTATATGTCTACTATTACATTTAAAAAAACATACGTTAGACTTATAACACCTCTCTATTTGCATCGGGGGTTAATACACGCGATAAAATCCGATAAAAGCTTTGGTTAAAAGTGTTTGAATACAAGGAGAGTAAATTTTTTGCAAGTTTAATAAATAGAGTGAAATAACAGACCTTATTGTTATCACAACTGACCTGCCCACCGCGCCCAATACGCACAATAATTACTCAGACACACAACTAAAAGAGAAACCACAATTTGTAGAAATCAATTGAAAAACTTCCAAAAATCTTTTCATTACAAATGTTTTCTTCCCACGTCCATTCGCAACAATATACAATTTCACCTAAACAAATAGAATGGACATGATCTTACGCCGCCGTGGTAAATATTTAACGGTATATAAATTAGTAGATTTGGGGTCTCGGAGACTCCCCGGTGGGCTGAACGCGCGCGGCGTCCACAAAAACCTACAAAACCCATTGTATTTTGTGCTTATTATTGAATTTACACCTTCAGTGTGGCAACAGAATGGCTCGGTGCGTGGTCGAGTTTGCAAAAAATAAAGACATAATCGGAAGAGGAGCTGACACTGCCGGAACATTTTACTGTCACCATCCGGCGTACAGGTGATAAAGGGACTTTTCTGTAACTGTAAAAATAGCAAAAACCTTCGGGTGGTCGGGTGGTTATTGGATACAGATGCCTAGTTAGAAACTAGTTTAAAAGTCGTAGAAAGTGTCGATTATGAAAATGTCTTGGTCTTGTCCTTAATGACAAGAAATCATACGCTAACAGGTTTCTGTTGTTGACATAAGAAATGTCTCAAATCAATAGTCAAACAAGATGATGCTAAACAGACGCATAATGGCAGCGCTAAACAAGTATTACCAAATAAGATGCTCCAGTTATCTCTTTTGTACAAATAACGGCTCAAATTTTTGACAATACACACAAGTCTGCAGAGGCGGCTCTTCAAATATTAATTTTGTTGAACGCATCGCTTCAACTTGACATAATTACACATAATCTCCCTCGGAGCTATTGAGATGTATCGCCAGATTTTTCTGCCCATTTCACGATAATGGCTGTGCCTAAGCCCCTGACAAACACTCTTGATGGATGCGATGCGGCGGACACAAAGACCCTTTGACTGACCCTACACAGATTCAATAATGGTTGCTGCCTCCAGGCCCAATTATAGTTCCGAAACCATACGGAACCTTTCGTATGTTGTCCACCCGCTTCGGCGCGGTTGGACCACTGTGTGACCAATAAACCGACAATACTGAGATCTATAAAAAAAACAACGCGTGTGGCTTATTATTGTTTGATACATAACAATTTAAAAACTTCAAACCAAAAATCTTATTCATTTGCGTAAAAACTTAAAAAACCTTATAAATTTTTGAAAACCTTTTCAGCAGTCAACCATTTCAATTCAATTGAAAATAAAATATTGCTTCAATCATTCAAGAATTGTTCCCTTGTTTAATGGACATCAGGTCATGTGTTAATCATATCTAGACTGCTAAGAAAAACAAGCTTACACTATTTTCCTCCAAGAGCTGGTGATCAGGATAACTTGTTCACATTTTGGACTTTTGGGGTGCAAAATTATAAATTGTAGGACTGCTTCTTGTTCACGCAGTTGTAAGCAAAATTAAAAGAATTCTTTATGAGCCGAAGAGCTACGTTAGCAGCATGAGGCTAGGTCTGACGCCTTGCCTGCTGTTCGCCATGCTGCAGGTCTGTTCGTGCAGCTCGCGGCAGTAGGCGCGCGTGAATATCTGTCCGCAGTGTGTGCACGCGAACAACCCGGAACGATTACTGAGGCGGTCCAGCACGTGACGGCAGACGCAGCAGTTCCTGTACGAAAATAACATAAATCACTTGTTACGTCCCTTGTTTTCCTATACGCTAACCTAAAGACATGACCTTGGACGATACAGGGTGAAAGGAAGCTCATGGATTCAGTGATGGTGTATTTCATTATTGAATTTACATACTCTTAGTGTGTTAGGTAAGTTTTACATAATGACTCTGATTGGATATGGCAACAAAGTGCGAAGCTGACAGTTCTTATCACATTTACAGCATTCACGGGAAGCTTAAGTACTTGCATAATATATAAAATTAGGCACATATTTGAGCTTTTTTTGAAATTTGATGTTCACCCCCACATCTTGCAAAGCTGGAAATCGCACACCGTCCGATTTTTCCGCTCCTTTCGCGGACCTGCACGGTATAGAATGTCCTTCCCCCAAAGGTCTTCTTTACTATAACTACCTCTTCGGGCTGGCAAACCACCGTCAACACCGCTAGTGTTGCAGGTCTGGTGTCCATAGGCGGCGGTTTCTGCTTACCATCAGGCGAACCGCAAGCTAGTTTGCCGCTATTTGTATAAAAAAAAAATTAACACCATGACAAATTTAATACAACGATGTTACAAAAGAACAGACGCAACTCTATCAACGACACCAGAAAAACTGTCGATATTATTTCGAATTACAATGATGACTTACTTGGAATTAGGTATGTTATGTCTTTCAATGTGGTCACTGAGAGCTGAAGGTCGAGTGAAGGATGCGCTGCAAATATTGCACATATAACGAGCGGCAGCGTTGGAGTTGCCAACCTGGCGACGCGCCAGGTACGATACGTAGTCCAAGTTCGGCACGTACGACAGAATCTGTTTCACTGTCTCGGCAGACAGACGGAACAACGCCAGGATCCCCATAGGATCGGTATTCACTGCGATGGTCATAGAACGTTCTATCTTTTCTAGCTCTTCACCTTCAGTAGGTTCGATATCTTCTACTATAGTTTCTTTTTGTTGTCTCTTGTAGAAAGAATTAGTAACTTCAGTGGAGTGCTCTTTCGTCGGAATATCTATCGTTATTTGAACGTCACAATGGGCACTGTTCAAAATTTTATCGATATCTTTTTTAACTTTGTCGCTTTTATCCTTTTCTTCGTTTAAAATTTCGCTTATAGTACCTTGGTTTATTGGACAAGGAAGAAACGCGTGTGGTTTTTGCTGTGCAACTTCACATATTATGTTGGGTTTGGTCAACACGTTATATGTATCACTTTTAATTTTATTACTTGATGTAGACGAACAAGACACTGCCTGACTTCTGACGTTCGTTAACATTTTCTTTGATTTTAATTCTTCTAAAAAGGCATTAAAAGACTCTATCAATATGTCTAATTTATCTTCTATTATAACTAAAGATTTTTTCTTATTATTTTCATGACATATACTTATTTTATTTTTAAGTTTTTCTGCGATGCTTGAAACTTGTTTAAATTTGGTTTTGACGTCTGACGTCTGGCTATTATTGGTATTAGATGCATGACTTTCTGTAGTTTGTATTGCTCTGCATTCATATATATCGGTCCGTTCCTGGGTTTTAAACTTACCGCAAGGCTTTATAATGCTTGATTTCTTTCTTCCTGGTGATTGTTTTTCCACTAAAATAGAAGAGCCCCGAAAATATCTTCTCGATTGGCGCAAAGTGTACCCAGGGGGGCATCGTGTTTCTTTTTTCATCATCAAGAGGCGCCCTTGAGAGGACATCGGACAGCAATAACTATTGTTTGCGTACTTGCAATGTTTACTAGTTGAAGGCGCACACCAAGTCCGCCTTCGAATATTACTTTCCTCTCGATCGTTATCGGTGGCATCGTATAAATCATTAAACATGACGTCACAGAGATTAGGTCGTTTCCACGAGTGCCTAACGTCATAACTATCGTCAATTATAATAGGTGTTTTATGTTCATCTCTTCCAAATGTTTTCGACATATTTTTGGTTTCGAAGTCATAATGTCCATGTTTGGTTTTTAACTCATTTATGTAGTTGTTCCAGGCTTCGTTTTGTTTTTCTTTTTCTCTGGCTTGCACTAATTTCTTTACTAGCTGTTGCAGTTTTGCATTCTTTTCCATTGTTTTGCTAAGAACCTCTTGGTTATATGCAACTGGACGACAGTATGTAGTTTTCTCTGCACATTGAGTGTCATGTATATCCCGATTTTCATAGGTATCGGTTTTCATAGGCTCTGTCAAAGTATTTTTCTGAATCAAATAGGTACCTTTTTCTTCTATTAATCTTTTTGGAGTGTCCAAGTTAGCATTTTCAACATTTATGCTTGTTGAAATAGAAAGAAAATGAGGTGTGTATTGGTTTGTATCTTGAATAATACGCGTAAGGCTTGTTATAAACTTTTTGTATGCAAATAACTTAGCATCAGCTTGTACCACACAATCATTTTGAAATGGGTTATTTTTCATTACTTCATTTCTGCTCTCTCTGATGCTTAGGGATGGACTGCTAAATTTATCATTTATTATGGGGTTGAGTTTCGTACTTCTTGGTGTCTTTTTTGTCCTTTTATTATAGGCTGACGCTAGTACTTCTTCAAGTTGCTGCCGTATATCTTTTATCTTCTCTGCATTGCTTGGAGTTGTTAAGAGAGTATTCATATCATTAGTATGATGAATGTTATATTTTATACTATTTCGTCTGGATTTATCCATGTTTTATAGAAGCTATTCTTGATAACACAGAAATTTTTTCAGTAACCAAAATAAAACTTGAATTTGACATTTTGAGTTTTTACAAAAACAATATTGTCTTTTTTCCATTGACAAGTCAAGGTTGCAAAAATAATTATTATAAGCAAAAAGTTTGAGTACCGAGTAACATCAGATAATTACTTTTTCGACTGACGTATTGTAATAGTTTTATTAAAAAAATAATTTTAAAGGCTGTTTGGTCCACAGATATAGTTTGGTCAGACAATTCCTTGCCCTTCATGAGCGTGTTCATTTTTTATGTTTTAACTATATTCTGGACCGCTAGTGTTCCGATAAGGGATTAGCTAGCATACAGTTACACTACCCAACAACTTTTATATGCTGGTAGAAATCAAGCCTATCATGTCCGGACACACGCCATCATAACATGACACACATTATCCACTACCTCACACTATCCACCTCATTAACGGAAAGGTTTTTTTAAATTAACAATAGGCTTGCGTTTGACCGCCAACCCGCCTGATGTTAAGTGACGAAGAGATCTACGGTGGAGCACGCTTACCTAGAAGAAACCGATTCACTCGTGATTTGAAGACGCCCAGATTGTAACTATCGGAGAACATACATTCAGGCAGTGCATTCCACAGAGTAGCAGTTCGATAGGTGTAATTGTATCATCCTGCACTATTACACTAAAGTTTTTTTTTAAATAATTGGCTAGCGTTTGACTCCAACTCGCCTGATGTTAAACGATGACGGGGTCTACGATGGAGCAAGCATGCCTAAAAACCGATTCACTCGCGCGATTAACATATATTGTGTTATTTTATTTCAACGTTGACGTTGTATGTATATTAATAATAAGAATGAGTGATGTTGTTCTTGTACGATGGTTCCAAATTATTGTATTGTCATTCGGATTACATATACATAGATACATACTTGCATTACAAATCGATACGACACAATTAGAAGTAGGATAAATATGGCTTTCAAGATTTGTTTATATAATTCATTAGTTACAACTAGTTACAAGTAAAGCTAATATAAACCGTGTAATGAAATATTATTCCAAAAATATTAAATAAGCACCAGTTAACGGCACACCTATCTGTAAAAGTAAAACCATAAACTGTATAAGTCCAAGTAATTACTTATCATAAACATGCAAAACCCCAACCCAACCCCAAAACTTAGATTACTAAAACTACGTTTATGTATTAGGCTATAAACTTATGAATTTAATGCTCACCAAAAATGTAAATAAAGTCATTTAAGAGGTCAATATCAAGAAAGCGATACAAAGCAATGTTTTTAAAAGAAACAAAGTAACTGATCCAGAATTGTTTGCGATACGAGAGGTGTGCGGCTGCGGGCCATACAATGAGATAAATTAAATTACACCAGGACCACCCAATATAGAGGAAAATGACCTCAAAAAGTGCAAAACGCAAGTGAAATATAATAAAAATAAATATTTAAATGAGGCTTTTGACATCTGATACCTACTGACAAATTATGTACCAACAACATTCAAAATAATATTTTTAGAGTTCTTTACACGATAAAAAGCATCCCCTGTCTTTCTTCGGAGTTTCTCTGACCGTCAGTCTGTATGTTACAGTCAAATCTGTTTTCTCAGGAACTGTAAAAGCCATGGACTTTAGGGTATACAAAGTCCTTGGTAAAAGCTACCGACGCGACGATTGAATTTTAGCACATCTCTACATAAAGTTTGCCCACAGGACTGCAAATTTTATTAACCCCATTATGTCATAGGTCATAAGTAATTTATTCATAAAAGTTTTCTTCCTAATCGTTCTTATCTTTCATATAAAAAACACATTACATTATTGTACAAATAAAATAAAATACTTAGTAATAATTACTTTTTATAGAGCCATAGCAAGCCAAGGATTTGCCAACGGCAACGTGACCTCAAGGCGATACTAGCAAATTGTTCGCGTGGTTTGGAAGGAGATAGGTGACTATAAAATTAAACTATACATGTCATGAGTAAATCACGTCAATATACTCATCATTTTTACATTGCAAAATATTTATGTTCGCTCAATAAACTATAAAATGTGTAATAGCCGAACATTTTGGTGATTCCACGTTTTTAAATACGGATAATTTTAATGCGCTTTTAACGACATTCTGTCTGATGTAAAAATACAAGAGTTATGTTAATCACATCAAAAACATTTTGAGTATTTAAGACTAAAAACAAAAACCAGCTACTTTGTCTACTGCTGTTTGCTAAGATTAGAGATTTTACGACATACTGTGGCAAAAGGAAACTTGTCCAATATGTCTATCTATCGATCACTATCTAAGGCATATTCTTAGTAAAACTAAGCCCTGTGCCTCCTCGTAAAAGCGATCATAACAAACAATTTAGATAACACACCGTATTTTCGACTATTTATATTTTTTGCCTTGTTTGCATTTTGATTAGTTTCTCTGTGGCCTAGCGCCACGCCCCGGGCTCGTTCACAGGTTGTCGCCGATTATGGTAATATGTTTAATAGAATATTCATTTGGAAAGCCACCCTTAAACGTTAGGGATCGTTCACACTGCATCGCGTACGATTCGTCGATTATATATTTAAATTCAATTTATTATTAATAAAGGTATAAGGACACGTGAAATTTGGGCAGGGTAGATATTATATTATGAAATATTGCTCATACACATATTATGATTTTGGTTCATAAAGTAGTATGTAAACTGTATTTTATTTACAGTGCTACTTTACTACTGCTAGTCACAGAAGAGATATTAATTAGAGTTATTATTATACTGCTGTATTAATAATGACTCTACGCATACACATACTACAAAGTATACACAGCGTACTTTTGATAGAGAATATCAAATAATAAACATTACAATGGTTTATGACTATAGGATCACAGTTTTGAAAACAAAAACTTCTAGAATAGCCCACGACTGAACATGACTATCCTTTAAAAGGCCACTTAAAATATTGATCATAAATTCTGTATACTTCACATCACCATCATCATTATCAGCCAGAAGACATCCACAGCTGTACTTAAGCCTCCCCCTTAGAACGCTACACTGAACGACAAACTCCCATCTGCATCCACTGAATGCCCGCGACTTTCACGTTGTCGTCGGTCTGATTCTAGTAGGAGGCCTACATACGCTGAGTCTCGTTGCGTTCGTGGTCTCCACTCAAAGATCTTTCTTGCCCATCGGTTACCCAAGTGATGTCGCCTACCCATTGCCAATTCAACTTGCAAAACTGAGCAACTGTGCCGGTGACTGTGGTTCTTCGGTGAATATCCTCGTTCCGGATTTTACCGCGCAAAGAAACTCATTCAATGTTCTCTCAATAATGGTAGGTGCAGTGTAGGTGCATCATAACCAAGTCTCGTGGCCTCCGCTCCGTCACTTGACATGCGTGAAACATGCTCTGTGTCTGCTCGTCATATGTCGTCATGTTACTGCCTCTTATTTTATCTTCCCTTGTTTATGAATAATAAAAACTAATATGTCGATATTTCCCTCCGCAATCGCCTTTTGGTTTTAGTGTTACAGTCACTCATGAAGTAGGTTTGTTTTTCCATCTTACTTTACTTACTTACTTCAATTCTTACTTTTGCTTGTACTAATATGTATTATGTCTTCTTGCTTTTGCTGCTCTCTAAATTTTTGGACATTAATCCCAACAATTTTGATGTGTTAGATCACAGGTTATAAATGCTAAATATTTTAAGGCAACCATATGTATCAATATTTCCTAACTCATTTTGCTAAATTACTCTAATAAATGAAAAACATTTTAATCTACCAATTTGAGTAATCAATTTACAAAAAAATATATCTTAGTCCCCAAATTATGAAGTCAAGTCGCCTCTTGTCAACCGTACTCCCCTAGCAGAACCTATACAATAATAATTGGATTGCTCCACTACGCAGAGCAAATAGCTGGTAAATTACAAAGAATGCCCTTTAAAGGGTCACCTATAGGAGTGGCCTAAAGACCCCACCCTGAGGGACTCCGTACCGTAATTTTTTCCTACTGCGTTATTTAACTTTGCTAACTTTATCATGATGTATGTATACATTGCATATTCAAATGGCTTGAACATTACATTTTTATAGCTAAATTATCAATGTATGCAGAATATAAATAATGGTCCACAGTATAGAAAGCCACAGTCGGGGCAAATTCCAGACGGTACTATTAACCCAAGGTGAAGGTCAGGATCTCCAGCTGGGTTCCTATGGGGATGAATACCGTACATTTCCAATCACCGACTATTGAGAAATCATTTTATTGGTAATGAATGGTAATTGGATCTTGGATATGACCTACTATAATGTTATTTACTTAAGTTAAGACCTATGAGTACTACCTTCACGATTAGTCTGGAGAAAAACATCAGTTTTGTCAAGTAAAAATGTTGTATCAAATTTTATTAATATGTGTATATTGAACTTCAGTTAAAGCCTTTATTATAATCTGTATCATCACAATACAGCCTGAACTTGATGATGTCGTTCAAATATCATTTATCGCATCATCAGAAGGTATACCACAATCGCAGCCTCCTTCACAACAATCATAACGAACTAATTCGTAAGAACGAGACAGAAAATGATTTACTTTTTGTAAAACTTCACCGCACGAGAGAGAAAGAAGACTGTATTGTGTTCACATAATAGTTTGTCTACATGCTTGTTCGATTGTGCTTCAGTCGCACGAAAGTTTTTTTATTTTTATTTGATCTTATTATTCATAGGTAAGCATTATTGTAGCTCGGCCAGTTTGGGTACCGCGGGTTTGGAAATTAGGGTTCTTTTGTCGTCGTCACAAAACTGCGGTATTCAGATTTTATAGTCCGTTCGCTATCGGATGATCGTCGACAGCTGCAGTAAATTGCATTTTTTATGAAAACATGAAACAATGAAAATAGGATTTATATTCACTTTAGATTTAGATACGAATGGACTATAAGAGTAATATGACGCATGACATGACTAGTAGGTATAAGATTTCAAATCATAAAACCTTTTAACAGGTTGTCAGACATCGATCTTTTGTTTTGTAGACCACCAAATAATAGATGACAAACATAATAACAGAGCTTTATCGCCAAATTCACCTAAATTCATTTTATTAAGCATTTTATGAGCTCTTAACCTAATCTATTGTTGTTTGACAGAACATAACTCCACCACACTAAATAGTTACGATCGGATCAACCCACGTTGGTAAACGCGGAATCAACACAACATATTATTGCAAATATGTATTTGCTCATGACCTTAGAATTTTTTATATCTTTGATTCTCATTGAAATTCAAAACATATTTGTATATAATTATAATATATCTTATTTGTATATAAATAATATTACCAGTTACAAAATTAACATACATAATTATGTTTATCAAAATCAGGCGTTCATAAATTTCTATATTTCGTGATATTCTTTTTCTAAGTAAACTTCACCACCATCATCATCATCATCAGCCGGAAGACGTCCACTGCTGAACATAGGCCTCCCCCTTTAACCTCCACACTGAACGACAGCCCGCCTTTTGCATCCACTGGATACCCGCGACACTTCACCAACGTGATTACAATACATACAAAAATGTATCAAATTCCTACGGGACCCCCGAAAAAGAGTCGTCACTCTACTATTTTTTTCACACCACGGCCTTTATGTGAGGAATGTGCGTTTCTGGAGATTACGACTGTCGGACAGTGTCATTGTGGCACTGCCGCCATTGATGCCTGCTGTCGCACTGTTTGAAGAATGCTACTCTCGTTTGCCAAGTCCTAGTATATTTCGGGATTTTATTAACAGAAAATAACTATTGAAACCTTTTCTATTCATGTTTTTAATTTTTTTATAACTAGATAATGACAGCGTTCTTTTAGTAAAGGAAGCACGAAGCCAAGGCTCAAAGACTACTGCCAAGGCTCACTTCAGATGACTGTGACAGCGGAGTTTGTGTAATATAACGATATTTTTTTTCTAAATTACTCGTAGTATATGTATTGGCAATGGGAAAATAATGTTTAGTGTCGTTACAATACAATACAATATTTCTTTATTACACACCGAAAATACAAATGAAACTAGTTCAGTTCAGTTCAGTATCTTTATTTCAATTGGGTACAAATACAAGTACACTTTCGAAAGGTCATAAATTAAACATTAAAAGTACATAGTCTCAAAGAAAAAAGGAATACTTCTACATAATCATTATAAAATCGATTACTTACTAGAATTGGTGTTGTCAAGTTCCCGTGTTGGAAAGCTACCAGACTTCAATTTGGTAGATTTACACCAATTAAACTTTATATAATAAAATAAAATAAAATCTACTTCCTTAAAAAGGAGTATTAAATAAATTAAATGTCAAAATTGTATAGTAATAATATCTGTTAAATAATAAAATGTCAAATAAATAATAAACTAATTAGCTAAAATAATATGTGGGTAAATTTCATTTCATTCTGTACAATATTAATTAATTAAGTCCATGTCAATATTTACATTTCGCCATGCTTTTTTATCTTTTATAAACTCGTCCACCTTGTAGTAAGCTTTGTGAGACAAGAGCTTTTTTAACTTAATTTTAAAAATTTAAAATTCTAAAACTAACATAAAAAACGGCAGTATAATACGGCAGTATAATGCGGCCTTATCGCCTTAAGCGATTTCTTCCAGGCAACCTTTGGATGGTCAGGACTAAATAAATTGAAAAACGGTCGGTGGTGTACATAAAATAAACTTAAATAAATTTATATATCCCTACATTTATGTATACAATAAATACACATTATATTATAAAGAGAATACATACAGCGTCGTTAGCAGGTGGCAAATGGCAATATAATTAAACCTGATGGATTATCCGGATAATTACCGTGTTCTTCAGATATTATGAAAATTATGTATTCAAAAGTTACTAGACACATATACTTGTGGCACTACCTCGTAACTGTTTTCTATCTTGTTGTAATTTTTATTTCTGATTGTCACAATAAAGAGTTTCTATCTATCTATTCCACACACTTGTGATTTACTTTAGATGAAATTCTAAAATATAATTTATTACTAAGAATTTGATTGTAAATATATTAGGCATTATTCTAAAGTCTAACTACATCCAGTGCATTGACTTCGACTCATGTCATTTTATCTCCTATTCAAATACAATATGATATTGTTTCGGGCGGTGCCGTCACACCGTGAGAATCACCTGTGGATGCCGTTACTTTGTTATCTGTCGTTGATAACTGCTTCACTAAAGGCTGGCCTTTTGTTTTAACTCTTGAAGTTGGGAAACATGTTTCTAGATTTAAGGAATGCTAATCATTTGTGAAGAAAACATTAATGCTATTTTTATTAGTTTGACGGTGGATTATTTCTGAACCTCTTGTGAAACTCTTATATAGAGTGTTTATGTCAGTGCGTTTTGTATTTGTTATTCAAACCATGACCTCAATCAAATAAGTGAAATAAGTTTCTTTTTTTATGCTACCTTTTACTTCTAGTTCTTCCTTCACAAACATCTTCAATTTAAAGGCTTTAGGAGACAACTTTTGTCGAATTTAACTTATGTTGATTTGAATTTAAACAAAATTTTAGTGCCGAGTTGATGTAACGTTGATGTAAACTGTCATTGGCCGAGTATCTATAGTCTCGAAATAGATACTCGGTACTTACTGAGAAAATTAAAAAAATTAAGGTTTTCCCTTTAAATCGTTTTCTCCAAAACTAATATGATGATCCATCGGATCCATGAACAACCTACATAAAATAAATTTAATCAAAATCGATATAACTAAAATACTTTACCCAAGGACGAAGTACATACCGAAGATGCTTCAAGAAATCGAGTCCAAATTAAAAATTCCGAACACGAAGAGTGTTTTAGGATCGAAAAAGGTAAATAAGAAGAAGGCAGATAATTTAAAGGGCGATGGTTTCGCCACGCCTACTGAGATACTGAACGGTAAGATTATGGATTAGGCATTTTAAAAGGCTTGTAATATTTATGTGACCCTTTAATTGGATTATAAGGATAAGTAGGTATAACTCCTTATGAGTTCGTAAAATGGTTTTATGATGAATAATTAATTTTTTTAAATCAAATTGTGAGACCCCAATAGCATTCACATATTAAACTATAAATAAATAAATATTCGGGACATTTTGCACACACGGTCATCTGACCTCAAACTAAGCAAAGCTTGTGATATGGCTGCCAGAGACTAATATACATACAAACATATATAGTTTTAAATACATACTTAAATAGATATTAACAACCAAATATCTAAGAACAAACACAAATGTTCATTACATAAATGTTTGTCCTAGGTGGGAATCGAACCTACGCCCTGATTCACTACCAACAGGACCAACGGGCTATCTAAACTATATTTAAAAGACTTTCAATGCAATACATTTTTTTGAGATAATTTGAAATAATGTGGTGGTCCAAGCCAAATTTAACTTATCTTCACCAATGTTGTCAAAACACTCTGTTGTCCGATTTCCACACTTTTTATCACAGAAAGATAAGACAAAAATAAACAGAAAGCAATCAATTAGTCAGTTGCCCGAGAGACGATTGGATTAGATGCCTTCTCCACAAAAAATAACCTAATAAAAGAAAAGGCCAAACAGAAAAAAGTGTAGAAAAAGTGATGGAGCCTCCACTTTTAATTATCGTTTACCGACGCATTGTTTTAGTGAAAAAGGGATATAAAAAGTCGAAGGCCTGTATAAAGTTGTCGAGATACAATAGGAGAGCGATCCATTCGGTGTTGAATGTAGCTTTGGAGTCGTTTACAATGTTGCGACTGTTTTTTAATGTGTCTAGGGAACCAATAATTACAAGAAGGTCCAAAGCACTCGTACATAAAATACTTTTTGTTAAAAATGACTATGTTTTGTATGTCTAAAAACTTCACCAGCGCCGCTAGTTTATAGATAAGCAAGCATAATATGTACAGAGCGAATTGAACTCGTTTTTTTTTTCTTCTAATTCTAGTTCGTATCTATAAGAAAGTCTAATCCATTTCTTCTATTAGTAGATATTATGATCTAGTATAGAAAACATATCGTGCATAAGTATTATTTCTATATAATATGGTAGGTAGTAATGCCTTGTGTGAGCTTTTCTTATTGAGTTTATCTAAGTTTATGTCTTAGGTTTGTATGAAGCAGTGCCATCTTCATGGCGCTGGATGGCGCTGTTCTTATTTCATACAATTCTAATCGAATATAAGTAAAGCACTGGAAACCTGCCACTAGTCCTCTGGGGGCTTAGTTTATCGTTTACGTATTGTTCCATACATTGCTGGACTGTAAGGTATTCGAAAACTTTTTTCGTATTAGAGTGAAACAATCTTTACCGCCGAATACTACCGATTTAGTTCCTCCGCGTTTCCGCTGGAGGCGCTTTACTAAAATGTATGGAACAATACGTAAACGAAAAAAGTTTTCGAAAACTATCAAAACTTGTACTAAGGGTTCTGTACGCTAGAGCCGTAGCGACTGGTCTCGGATAGAGTAGACCGTCGTAGAGTAAACAAGGTTTCGAGAGCTGCTGGCAGGCTGCGCTGCGTGCACTCCCACACTAGGGCCCAGCAAACATTACGGATGGGAGTCCACCAGATGGAACAATCCATATTATTCAAATAACATCTTGGCAGAACTTTGGTAGATCAATAGATCTTCAATAATAGAAGTCTAGAGTGAATAGATCACACTGATATGATAAATTCGAAAATTTGTGTGTGTGTGCGCGTGTGTGTGTGTGTTTTCCTCGCTTAGTTCCGTAACAGAACTGATTTTAGTTTTGGTTTTCTTCTTTTGAGTCATGTTTCGTAAATCATCTATATATATATATATATTACATGAAATGAATCCCTATTACTCTGTATAAGGTTCTTACGGAAAGAAAAACTAAGAAAAACGCGCATAAAATTTGTTTTTTTTCAGAAATCTTCATTTTGATTTTAACTTCGCGCGTTTGACAGTTCTAAGACAGGACAACGTCTGTCGGGCCAGCTAGTAAGTTATAAATTAAGTTTTTGACCAGAATCAAGCATAGTAGAACTCTTCAATAGCAAAACGTGTTTTTTACCCTCTTAACTACTTTAACTTGGCTGGCAGGATTTGAACTTGCGCCTTCGGGTAAACTTTTCGAGCGCTTTATCCAATAAGCTACGGCTGCTCCTGTCGGCCTTAGAATTCTTGAGATGTATTTGCAAGTTTTGCAACCAAGCGTTGTGGACGTCGTCAATAATTCTTACTACTTGCAAGTAACTACTCAGCTAGAACCTTTACAGCCCCTAAAGCTGACTGAGAGATGATGCATTTTACTAAATAGAAAGTAATTTCTAAAAATCAAGTTTCGAACATCACTTCAAATTTATAAATTACTTGCAATGAGTAAGTTAATGTATGTATTCATCTTTACTGCATGACGCCGTCCCAGTATAGAAGTTTGGTAAACACTATCAATAACAAAGTGTTTCGGAACAACAAAAATGTTTTTGTTGTAAGTGAAATGCTTCTCACTGGGTTTCCATGACACTTATCTTCCGCTGGAATTGTGTGGAGGACAAAATATAAGGAATTAAATAATATATCAACATAAACTTGTGAAATGAAGTCGACTCACTGCATTACTATTGCGATGAACAAAACAGAAATTGTTGCACGAACGTAAGAATGTGGGCTAAAGCGAAGCCGAGTCACACATAGCGTGAGTTCATCAGGAAATAACTGCTGCTAAGGATTAAACCAATAACAATAAGAAAATAAAAGCATATCCTGCCATCCCCTTTCTACTACTAAGAAGGCCTTTGTTCAGCAGTGGACGTTTAATGGCTGCTGAAGACGAAATATGCTTCAAATTTGACGATTCGTCCTCACGAATATTCGAAAGTAGACCTTTAAGATCGATTAATTGACATTATTTATTTATGTTTAATAAATGTTCTAGAAATATTTATTCGGATGTGTTCACCGATACACGATTAAAGAAATTTGGCTCGATAGAAAAAAATCGTAAACTTTCCTAAAAAACACCCGTTTTTACGTTCCCTTCAATGGATTGAATCAACTTCATTCGGAATCTATAGAAGATATTTTTATCAAAAAAAATAGTGTCTTATCCTAACAATCATTCAAATACTTTAGTGGTCGCAGTTTTTTTTTAAAAGCGTAAGATTATTTGAAAAAAAAAGAAAAAAAATTATTGGAAATATTTGAAAGCGCGCACGCCGCATTACCGTCATACAAGTTTAGTGTACGGTTCTCTACCATTTCGCCTGAAGTGAAGAAGCAAGGTGTACCCACATGCACAATGTGTTTGTTTGTAACTATAAGTATTCGAGTACTTATATATATTTTGTGTAGGTATCTACTTACAACTTTTACAAACATAGAAATGTTGCAATGCTCCCGTAAAAAGTATAACCTCGGGCATGGCATGCCGTGGCGTTAAAATATCTGCCCGGGGGTCCGCGCAGGTATCCCGACAAAAAGCGCATAACTGCTTCATGCGCTTCACAAAAAGCGCATGGAAAAACAACTCGACCCGGACAAGTGCTCGTGACGCGCGCCTCGCCCTGGTGTGGGAAAACTCACTGTTCTGGGATATTCTTTACTATTTTACCCAAATACATAACTTGGGCTTGAAGACGTTTCTGTCACTGGAGATTGATGCTAGATGTTTGTATTGGTGGCAGTGAGGTGTAATAATAGAGACATAGGTGAGCAACACGGCTTTAAAAACTGACTAAACGCAGCATATATCTACATACATATATGATAGCCCGTTGGTTCAGTTGGTAGTGAACCTACCATCTGAGCTTGGGGGCGTGGGTTCGATTCCCATCTAGGACAAACATTTGTGTGATGAACATTTATTTGTGTTTGTTCTATATCTGGTTGTTAATATTTATTTAAGTATGTATTTAAAACTATATATGTATGTATATGTCTCTAGCAGCCATATCATAAGCTTTGCTTAGTTTGGGGTCAGATGACAGTGTGTGAAAAAAATGACCCGAATATTTATTAATTTATTTATATGTGCAGTTTGTGAAATAAGGGAAAGATTATGAAAGATTTTACGCTATATATGTTGTTAGAAAGAGACAAATACAATACAAATACAATACAAGCTAAAACTAACACTACTAATACAGTTAGACCGCCCATAGACCGTTGAAGGTCAAAAGACAATCCAAATGCTCAAGCCCACTACCAGTTGGCAGCGTACCCAAAGTTAAGTTAAGTTAAATTAAGTTACTAGGCGTCAAGATATTTAACGTCTAGTACATCAGAACGCAGTACATTGCCACGCAGGTTTTGAACTGTTGAACATCTAAAATCTGAGTAGATATAACATTGAAATGTTATGGGCATGCGCGACGCTTACCATCACGTGAGTAACCTGTCGTCTCGTCACTCAGTCGCATAAAAATGTAGTTACTCGATGAAAAAGAATCATGATAAAATGTTTCTAGACACAGAACTCTTAAAACTAGATTAAAACCCTCTTTTAACGCATTCTTAAAGAACTTTACAACACATTTGCTCAAAAAGTGCACTTACGAAGCCTGTATACATCGTTCGAAAGTTAAACATTACGGATCATACAACGGAGCGTGCGGTAATGAATTTCACCGCACGCTCCGTTGTATAGCACTGTGCGTGTACTTTACGGTATTTTATTAATTTCCATTTTTTGTTTTTTTCGGATTTCGATTCGTGCGGATTGGTTCACAAACTCGTTACATTCGTCTACTCGTTTGTAATAACCAACTTACCGCACTTGTATCATAAATAACTATTACAAACTCGTGACTATGGTAAGCCCTCGACTTCGTCTCGGGCTTACATTCGTCTACTCGTTTGTAATAACCAACTTACCGCACTTGTATCATAAATAACTATTCTGATTTTGCTTGGAATCTAGAAGGTTTGTCATGGCCGTAGTAGCGAAATCTTTAGATATGTAATCTGCAAACTGTGTTGATATTTCTAATAACACCAGATCCCCCAAAATTTTCCATAATGTATCTTTAATTCGGCGGCAAATCAAACACAATGCAGGTGGTCCTCCACCACCTGACACTATTTGGCAACGTTCTTCACTAACCACTACCGTCGCGCCTTCTTATTATTTTGCCGAATTTAATCTTGGTTTTGCTATCAAATCATATCCAGACCTAAACCTTAGTTCTGAAGAGATAAAAGTTAACTTTGATTGGCTGTATTTCGATAGTTTGTCGGTGTTGTTTCAAGTTGAGAACGTTTTGGAAACCCCAGGGCGGGGCCAGACTGTTTGAGCAGCGTCGCCGCTCGTGACTTTCGACAAATTAGCGATGATTTGTTCTGCCAGGACTATTTGGATAAAATGACCCTGTGGTGATGATTGAGCTGTTAAACGAGCTTGTTTTTCGTGAGATATGTGTGGTCCACTGCGGTCCACACCAGCCCAATGTTTTGTTTATACCATACTAGGAAATGTTGACTTAAAAAAAAAACAATTTCTCAAAAACTTACATCTAAAAAACAAAACATTTTTGTATGACATAAATTTCGCAACTAAGTATTACTAGAATGTAATATCGAGTTAACGCTTAAATAACTAATACAATACTGAAGCATTAAATTTATATTCATCATCATGATCATCATTTCAGCCATAGGACGTCCACTTTTTTTTTTTTTTTTTTTTAACACAGATAAGTCCGCGTTTGACCACCAACTCGCCTGTTGGTAAGCGACGATGTGGTCGAAGATGAAGCACGCAGACTTAGAAGATACCTATTCACTCTGGCCTTGAAAAGGCCCAGGTTATATCTCTCAGGAAACAAGGAAGCTGGCAGGTTGTTCCAAACTTTGGCCGTACGGATTAGAAACGTAGAATCGAAACGTTTGGTACGTATCCAAGGAAAATCCACAATGTATGGGTGGTAGTGGGCCGTTTTCCTACTTGTCCTGTAGTAGAAAGGGGATGGCAGGATAAGGTCATGTAGCTCTGATGCACATTCTCCAAAATGAATCCTGTAGAAAATTGACAGACTCGCTACTTTACGGCGGTGTTCTAGACTGAGAAGTTTCTTAGCCACTAACTTCTCATCGCCTATAAGACGAACAGCACGCCGGTCTACCGATTCAAGAGCTTCGAGCTGGTATTTGGCTGAGCCGTCCCAAAGATGACAGCAGTATTCCAAACACGATCGGACTTGAGCTTGATACAGAGTAAGCAACTGCCCCGGTGTGAAATACCGCCTAACCTTACTCAGGACGCCCAGCTTTTTACCAGCTAATTTAGCCACTGCTGGACATAGGCCCCCATCGATCTCCAAAGGGCCGGTTGGAAGCGGCCTGCATCCTGCGGTTCCCTGCGCTCTCTTTTAGATCGACTGTTCATCTTGTCATTTATATTGGTAAAAAACAAATCAATATCAGGCTGGTGAGTGATTGGCTCGGTGAGCAGTGTGAGTGCGTGATTTGCGGGCGACTTATTCTATGCCATAACTTAGTATATATTCCTATTAGTACTTTACATGTAGCTTGCTTGTTGCTAAGTAGGTAGGTAGTCCCTCCAAATATAATAGTATCAGAGATTTTAAGACCCCCGTGGCCTCAAATGTGGGTTTTCTTTTTACTTGTATTCGTGTTTGTTACAGTTCTTAATTTATTCGTGCATAGGTACAATTTAGTAGTTTACAGTTTCAGCTTATTATTTTCCCACTGCTGGGATACAGGCCTTCTCTCAGAGAGATAGGTTGGGCCCTGATCCACTATGCTGGCCCAGTGCATGTTGATTGATTGATTCATTGACTCTTTATTGTTCACACCATTAACATTGATACAGGTGACAAAAAACTCTTAAAAACTAGTCTAACAATTGGCGGCCTTATCGCTAAAAGCGATCTCTTCCAGGCAACCTTAGGATGGAAAGGATTTATAATCCTTAATAAATAATCAAATTAAATTACAATGATATATAGAAGACAAATGAATGTCGTGTCTTTGAACTTTTGAGCTTCTTGGACTTTGGTTCTTTCCTCACTTTACTTTTACCATTTTTGAGCGATGGCATTGAAACTGCACATAATAAAATGTATCTAGCTACTAAATAAGTCATTGGAGCAGGGCCGAGGAACAAACCGGGTACCGTCAGATTGTAAAGCGCACATGCTACCGCTCGGCCACCATTGCTCTGTATGTTTTTGCCTATTTCAATATATAATTACTCTACGCAAAGGCATCAAAGCGTCTATTTTCCTAAAGATATGACAAACTTTGACACTGGCACTGGCACTGACCTGGTAAATTGATTTCCTTTCCCAAATGAAATAGGATAACTTACAGGGTTTATCGGACAAGGCGACGTTATAACGTCAGATAGGTTCCATATTTCAACGGCCCATTGGACGCTAGCCAACTTAATATTGTAGGAAAAGATCGGAGAAAGAAATATAATAAATTAAATGACTTGATTCTAGAGACGAGCCTCGAATTCCTGTAATGATAGTTGTAATTTGGATAACAAAAAAAACAAAAACAAAAAACGATTGCACAGAGTAAGAATAGCTTTTCAGTCTTTAGTGTTCTTTTTTTATTTGTAAACAAGCTTGCGCTTGGCCGCTAACTCGCCTGATGTTAAGCGATGATGCGGTTCACGATGGAGCATACTTGCCTAGAAGAAACCGATTCACTCTCGACTTGAAGACACCCAGATTGTAACTATCGGGGAACGCCCACTCAGGCAGCGCATCCGTACCTAAAGGGCGTCCACGGGACCCTATTACTAAGCCTTCTTTTGAATCGTAATAGTTCTTTCTTAACCTGTATTTGACATGTATCTTTCTGATATTAATAAAATAACTATGAACTATGAACTAATAGATACCCAGTTGAAATTTGCACCAAATAATATATGTAACAAGCCCGATAACGTGTAATGAGCTCTTTGGAGTTTATGTACATATTTTCATTCCACTGGCTTTTCGGTAAAGGAAAACATCGTGAGGAAACCTGCATACGTACGATGAAGGAATTCAATGGCGTATGTGAATCCACCAACCCGCACTGGGCCAGCGTGGTGGACATGGCCCAATCATCCTTTCGAGGGTAGGCTAAAAGACCAGCAGTGGACTGAGTAAAGGCTGATTATGATGATGATGATGAAACTTCGGAACGCGAGTCTGAGAACGCGAGTCTGACTCGCATTTGGCTGGTATTTATCTTAGTAAAATAAGTAAGACACAAGCAGCTAGTTTGATCACATAACTAGACTTAAATTTACGCATCTTTAGTCCTCTACGGCTGGTTAGAACTTTAGCTACAATGACTTTAGCCTGCTTTTTCCACTTCCACCAGGAAGTATAACCATTTATCAACTTCGTCTATAACAAACGCATCGATTATGGCATGTCCCATAAGTATTCTGCTTTTACCCTTGGGAGAATAAAATTATTTTCCACATATGGGCTATATGTGGAAATATAGCCCATAGCCGGGGTGGTAGAATTTTTCCACAGAAAAGAGAAGTAATTAGAACGGAAATGAGAAGGAAAATCTGTTACAAGCAAGGACCTTATGTATACCCTAAAGGGAACTCTTTATTCCAATGCTGAAGTAGTGATTTGAATATATATGTTACAGCTAAAGTAATTAATCTAGGTAGGGTTTTAAAAGAGAAATGAGATAATTAACAAAAGTTTTGTAAATAAAATACTTGTGTTGTACAGCGAGGTATCATAGTATATTATTCTTTATTTTGTAATTATACCAATAATTTAAAAATCTATGTAAACAGAACCTTGATTGAACATTCTTATTTAGATCAACTTGTCGAACTTCGCATCACAGTTGGTAACTGATTTCGAATGACTGACGTTTCGTTTATATGGGTGCAACTGGCTATAACAAATTCCTTACAAAAATGCCTTGACAGCCATTCTAAATTTTATTAAACTTTTTTATTTTTATTTTCTGTGGGTTTATCTATCTTAATATATCCCTTGCGTAAATTGCATAGGTGATTAGAATAATAATGCAGTTACTATATCTCATTAATGAATTTGAAAGCAACGTTTTTCTATAACTATCTTCAACGATTTACGAAGACTCCTCAAAAGCCTAGTAGCATCCCGTGACGTCACCTCCGGTTCCGGCCAGCTGATGTGTGTCTGTCTGTCACGTACAAAGTCAGTGAAAGTCATAGCGTTAGTCATACATAAATCATACATTATAATCGACTTTACAACTATTGCGAATGCCTTTAGGTGTAGCTGCTAAATACGTGGATCCACAAAGCTAGGGGGTGAATTTTGACACATTTAATTTGCTGATAAACTAACAGCCGCACTCAGAGAAGGAATACTTAAAATTGCTCTGTCAACTTCTCGTTGATGGAAATTATCACACATGAAAACGAGAGAGCAATTTTAAGTATTCCTTAGCTTAAGTAACGTCTCTGTGCGGCTGTTAGATATTTTTACCTGCTGATAAAGCTGTCATAACCCGTCATGAAGAAATTTTTGAGTAAAGACCCAGCCTGGTCAATAATTGGAAAAGTATATTGAATGAACACTTTTCAAGTTCTGATTTATCAGTTATTAAAAAAATGTGCTCAATCAAAAGCACTCTACATAATCATATATCTCGTAATAACTTGGATAAAAATGGCGTGTGTTAATAATACTGTCGCCAGTTGTAGCAGTAGCTTTCTATCAATTTTCTAGAAGCATAACCAACAATCGAGGTCTCATAGATTTATAAACTATGAGGTTTGCTTTTTTTTTAAATATATATAATAGTAGACAAACAAGCGACGGGCCACCTGATGGTAAGTAAGTAGTCACCGTCGCCTATGGACACCTATAATACCCGGGGCATTGGCGGTGCGTTGCCTACCTTTGAGGACTCTATTCACTCTTCGCTTGAAGCAATTGAGGTTATATTTTGGAGGATAAACCGAAGGTGGTAATCCATTCCACAACTTACAGGTGCGTGGCAGAAACAATCGATCAAATGATCGAACAGTGCGAGACTTCCACGCATCTATAATATGAGGATGGCTTTGGTTACTAAGAATAACAATAAAAAATACTTTACCAGAGTGCGTGTAAGAAAATATGTACGAAATACGAAAGGTATAGAACGATGGCGTATGACATAATTCACGTGATTTGCAGTCCCCGTCTGCATCTCTATTTAACCTTTTACAAATTCACACTCAGTGATTTCATATCTTCAATAAAGTAAAAATGCACGAGCGAGAGAACTGCGGACGGGAAAAGCTGCCCTAAATAGGGGAAATTGTTTAAAGATAGAGATGCCCTGCGGTGGGCTGAATGAGCTACCGATGATGAATTATCGATGAACGCGGCCGTTGCTACAAGGTGCGTACACGCACTTGTGAATTCAACTCAGTCCTGCGGTGAGTACTCGGTGGCACATAGCTGTGCGTCTGCGAGCCCAGACGAGACCCGCTGACTCACGCCAGGAACTGCTTCTAGCTGGGCTGCAATTACTTTATTATAATTACTTCAATGGGTTCTCCGAGCGATGCGGCCTGCCCATTGCCGCTTCAACTTGCAAATTTTACAGCTATGTCTCTGACTCTGGTTCTTTGGCGAATTTCGACGTGCTGAATTCTATCGCGCAAGGAAACCACACCCACAAGTTTGTCGAAGTGCGAACACTATGTAAGAGGAACCTAAAAATTGCCGCTATAGAAGCGCATGCTTATCGTTTACTTATATATAAACTCTATATTATTAAACTTATGCCGATAGAGTCCATTCAACGATAGAAATCCCCCATTACACTCGCATAATTATTTTAAATATATATATTATATGAAGGCTGATATATTATAATTGATACGGAAACAAACGCTGTCGCCGAATTCGCAGTGTGAACACTGACGTAGTAGTGACCCTGTATACCTAAACAGTTTGTGGCACCACTTACTGGCACCAAAAACTGTTTACACGGGTCACTACCACGCCAGCGCTGTCGTGATAGGAATTGGGCTACGACTGTTTCCGTAATAAGCCTTACAAATTCTGAAAGTTCATTCTCAAATATCAATAAATATATAAATACCACAAAATAAACCTTACCATTAGTAAATTCCAATACTATTCTAACAATTTGAACAATAATAGTAACCAAACAGTTTTTATGGGCATTCCTTGGATTCGCCAAACATCGCGGTTTCAACCCCGCGTAGGCACGTACGGCCCATGCTACCTTCCGGGAAGGGTTTATTGCCGGCGTGTCTGATCTTTGAAGAAATAAAACTCTACGTGCAAGGTAGTGTATCTAGTTGTTTTTCTTTGCCTCTTCCGATATCATGTCCGCCGTCCATACACATATGACCCCACTCTTAACTCATCGACATTCCGTGTGCCCACCTTTGCGTTAAAGTGCCCATAACAACGGTGAAGTATGTTTCGGAGGTATGTATGGCCTCGGATATCTCCTCATACAAAGCCTCTACTTCATCATCAGCGTATGTCGAGGTCGGCGCATATACCTGTATGACCTTCAACGAATAACGAACATATCATGAAAGAACAAACAAAAATTCAAACCAATGGCACTTCTTAGGTTATACCCGTGAAATGGGGTGTCAAAATCTCAATTATAATTGGCCTGTTAGTACGGGTCAGCGATGCAACAGTCGATACAGTCAGTCTTTAAATTAGTCACTGTGGCATTTGAAGCCAATTGCGGCGCTACTGTGTTTCGGACAATGCTTAAACTGTAGGTCCGTTGTTAGTCCTAGCTCACAACAATTCGGTTGCTTTTAGGCGTTTTGAAAGGTCTGATGCCACGATCGATCACTCAGCCGGTATCTATGAACTCAGTGATTTATGGAGTGCGTAGGCCCGATGGTATCATCATCATCATCATTTCAGCCATAGGACGTCTACTGCTGGACATAGTCCTCCCCATCGATCTCCAAAAGGGCCGGTTGGAAGCGGCCTGCATCCAGCGTTTCCCTGCGGTCTCTTTTAGGTCGTCTGTCCATCTTGTGGGTGGACGTCCGACGCTGCGCTTACTGGTCCTTGGTCTCCATTCCAGAACCTTTCGGCCCCATCGGCCGATGATATAATTTCATCGCATTTCTAAGCCAAAACTTACTAACAACTTAATTCCCTTCTTTTTTTAGTTCCGTAATTTTCCCATGTGTCCAGACAAATTAGAAGTCTTCCAAGTAGTAGCTATGATTGAATCTGTGCCCGTAGCTCTCTAGGGCGCCAGTACTAGTGCTCCTTATAAGCAGCGCTCGGAATGCATGAATCAGTCCGCTTCTAAAACAAACGATGAAAGGGATTCTTCTGACATGACTCCGACACCTACTGTCTATAATATACGCTGAGAGATCTACACACAAATTACTGCAGTTGCCCTGCGGGTTTGCCGGCGATTTCACAGTTTTCACCTGCGATGAAAAATCCAATTTCCCTCATATTGAAAATTAAGTGGATACTTACCAAATAAAGAATTATGGGGAGATTGGTGCAAAACTTCATGGCGACGCTAGCATAGACCCTTTTGAGCCATGGCTATCTGAGACGAAGGTGACTTTTTTTAACTTACTTTTTATGTTTATGAAAAACCCCGAAATTTTTCCGTATTTTACTAAGAATGACCAATTTGAATAATAAGTGACTTCTTTTTCGTTTTATTTAATTTATGTGCAAGCAATCTAACGAAATGATTATGTACTAAGCATGACATGTGTGTCATCAGAAACTTCTTTAGTCACTTGTAGTTCCACACAGATATACACAGATCTGTGTAGTTCCAGGATATTCAAAGATTTTTAAACGTCACCAAAATATTTTTTCTTAAATCTTTGAAAATGTGTGACTGTAAGACCAGCCTTACAGCCTTGCACCTATCTTCCCATCAACTGTATAAAGATCGGCTGGGATCGGTTAGACGTGAAAATAATTACTGACAGAGATATTAGTATTCGTATGTATTATGATGTACCGTAATTTAGGAAGTATCAATTGCTATTGCTGGTCGTCTAGCGTCGGCTTGACAACATGAAGCTTACGTCGAGCCCAGAAGTTCTTAATCAAAAATCTTACCTACGTACTCATCAAGTTGATGGTAAGCCTAAGCACTGGTTTTTTAGTAGAAGCCCGTAAACTAGGGTGGCTGCCTGGTTGCCTGGAAGAGATCGCTTTAAGCGATAAGGCCGCCTGTTAAAAGCCTAGATAATATTTTTACTGTAATGTTTATGTTATCCTTGTTTTTGTGGTATTTTAATAAAGAGTTATTGTATTGTATTGTATTGTGGCTAGCGAAATACCTTTAGACATTTTCAAGGTGCTGAAAATTTTGAAATTATCCATTTTAGAAAGACGGTTTGTCTAGAGTTATAATTCAAATTAGTTAGATTTCGTATGATTTTGCTGTTATGTTGTTATGAATTAGGTAAAATTGTAGTTAAGGTGTATTGGTGTAAAATTTTGTCTGTCACTAAAAGCAGTTTACTTCCATATTTTACGAATTGGTAACGTAAACGTAAGCGTATTATTCAACAAAAAAAATATTTACCCCCAAATTCAATTGAAAAAATTCATAGAAATTTATAAAAATTCATTCATATCAGTGTCAGTCAGCAATCACTTCCGCTAACATTGCATCCGGATCAAATATTACGCATTTCCTTACTCAGAGCTCTTATAATCGATAGTGAACATCCTCCCACGATAGCTCGGATTCACACATGACTCGCACTACGGCTCCAGTATGTGATGACTGACGATGATTAAGATATTTACCTCGTAGATGTGCTAAAATTGGCCTTCGATCTAGTTGTGCGTAATTACGTCAGATTAGTAATCTGACGAAATCGGAAGGTAATCTCACCCAACTGTAACTGTACTCATACCAACAACAACGGCACATAGGCAAAATTTTGACCATAAAATGTAGCAAGAAGGTAGGTATTGATAATAAAGCCTACAGCATTATTCACAGATTTTATCCAATACTAGCGACCCGCCCGCCCGGCTTCGCACGGGTATAATTTACGTGCGAAGCCGGGGCGGGTCGCTAGTTATATAAATAAATCTTCCGTGAACAATTATCTAACTGATGGTGAAATCCGCATCAAAATCCGTTGCGTGGTTTAGGAGTTAGTGGCCATACAGACAGACAGACGCGGAAACCGACTTTAATTTATACTATGTAGAGAAGAGAAGAGAAGAGAATATAGAGAAGAAGAGATAGAGAAGAAGAGAAGAGATTTCTTCACGTTAAAGCTCACGTCATATTAATCTCCTTATAAATCAATTGCTGTTCGTTAGTCTCGCTAAAACTAAATAAACCAGCCAAGTGCGAGTCGACCTGCCGCAAACTTGGTAATGAACATTTGTTTGTCCCGACTCGGGAGTTAAAAACCTCTTATTTCCTTTTTACTATATGAGCGGTAACATTATAAGTTTACGGTGGAAAAGCTAAGAAAGCAAATGGAAACAGGATTTTAAATTAAGTTTAAGTTTGCAATTTACTGCGGCAGTTCGCGATCATCCCACTGCGAATAAACTTAATTATTTTAGATAGGTAATCAAAGTATGGAAACCTTATAAAAACAGTTTGCAAGTGACAAGTTTAATATTAGCAATCATCGTCAGCAATTTTAAAAGGAAACGGTGTAGTTTTATGGCAATAAAATGGTGGTTTGCTTGATTAGAAGATGTAATGCTATAACATCCAAACCATAACACCATAGCAATGTCTACACAGCGCAATGTAACCTGCCAAAATCTGGTCCTACGATAGAAATAGATACATCCATATCAGTCGTTAGCAGGAACAATCGTCGACCTTGTCTCGAAGGTCGAAGAGCTGTTCTCCTAGAATATTGATGATAGAGTCAATGCGCCCTGGTAACTGCTATCGAACCTGTGCCTGGAGCCTGCCAGTGATTAGCACAAGTTTTATGAATGGCCAGGACGCGGCCTGCATGCCAAATGTGGTTGATAATGAACTACTATTGTTGTTTGCGTGTTTAGGTGGTCAGGTGTTCCGTGATTGATATGAGGAATCGTGAATCAATAGGAAGGTATATACTCACTTACTCACTTATCTTTTGCTGGTATGAGCAGGCAGGTACTACTTGTAAATGTTTTGATATCGTATAGGAAATCGATACTACCACCACCATCAGCCAGTAAACATCCACTGCTGAACAAAGGCCGCCCTCTTAGAGAGGGGTGTTCCCATAATCCCCACGATTGGCAGGCGGCTTGGCCATCTTCTTTGGACTGTGTCTACGATACTTCACAAAGTCTTGCCCATCTGTTTATATACACGTGTATGAAAAATACGTAGAGAAAGCCAAGTTCTATTATTATATCAATCCATTTCATGTCCAGGACTCCAGAACTCCATCTAGTTCCCATGCCACTTGACTAATTCTCTTAATTTTGTCCCCAGTGCGAGGAGTCCATGTCAGCGGGTGACATGTGCGTAGCAGCTGGACGCCCTGGCCCCGCAGCCCGCTGGCACCCCGCCTGCTTCGTCTGCGCTACCTGCAGCGAGCTGCTGGTCGACCTGGTGTACTTCTGGAAAGACGGCCGTCTCTACTGTGGACGACACCATGCAGAGAGTATGAAGCCACGGTGTTCCGCTTGCGACGAGGTAAATATGAACGAATGAATTAGTCTCTGACAAGTGCCGACGATAGTCCAAACTGCTAGTAGACCTAGTGTACTTCATCGTATTGCCCTGCAAAATCTTCCAATAGAAAAGTTTTACGCCATTGTATGCCATTAAAATTACATGTGCCACCTTTTAGAGCTTCAATGACTAAAGTACCATGTCGGTCTGTTTAGTTGATGAAATAAATAATATATGAATAAATTGGCATGGTAACCAGTTGCTATAGTACTTACACAGCGAGTCTTAACAACCAATACTGCCTTCGATTTGCATCTCTTACCTTCGAAAAGCGCCCCTCGACCTACATACACCGCCAGGCCTGCCGAGCCGTCAGTCGAGCCCGAGCGCTTCCGGCCTCCCCTTCAGGCTGATTTATCGACGGCAACTGGCGGTCGTTCAACCTGACCACGCCATTGATATGCCAATTATACTACGAGCCACATGTTTTGAATGTCACTTCTGATGTTTGCCGACTGGGGTGCCTCTGAAGTAGTAGCCACGTAATCGCTAGTGCTATGTAGCCATGAGCAAATTCACCAGGATTTAACGTTCTATACTCAATACATTACTAATCATCATCATTTCAGCCATAGGACGTCCACTGCTGGACATAGGCCTCCCCTATCGATCTCCAAAAGGGCCGGTTGGAAGCGGCCTGCATCCAGCGTTTCTCTGCGGTCTCTTTTAGATCGTCTGACCATCTTACTACATTACTAATATATACTTCCTGTTAATATTTTTTTATCAGTTTATTCCGTCTGTCACATGTTCATACTGAAGTGTTCCAAATCTCATTTTTTTCTAATGAAAAACAGTTTTTCGAGTCCTGCTAAAGTCATTGGTGATACGCGACCATGGAAACACATTTCCGCCTCTATCTCCATTATCAAGAATTCAGCAAATAAGCGTACGGAGCAATTATCAGAACGTCCGGTGTCCGGAGCCGGAACCGACGCGGCGATGGTATCAGCGGAGGGCGGGACGACCACCGCGAGGATACTCCATTGAAGGGTTGAAGGGTGTAACGGGTGTTATTGTAATTTGTAACGCGGTTAAAGTTAGGGGGCTTGAGTTATTATTGCCAATATATTATTAGCAAAGTACCAACTGGACATCGGTTCATTTTCAAACAACGAACTATTTCTATAATTATGGTATTCGTGCGATTTTGATAATACTTGATACCAAGTATAATTAAATTAGTACATAATATATTATATTATGCCTAATACGATTCACTCCTTTTTTTCTGAAGGTGCGCTTATGTACTCGTTGAAGGCATCCCTTAATTTAATATTAGGCTACAATGTAAATCTATTTTAAACTTTAACGTTCTTTTTTTATAAATAATAGGATTGCGTTTGACCGCCGGTCTACGTTGGAGCACGCTTGCTTAGAAGAAACCAATTCACTCGTGATTTGAAGACACCCAGATGTCGTATGTTATTATGAAAATTAATAATGTGCCCAATAACACGTTTCCTATGTGTTTGTTAGAGGTAGCACTACACACTACCTGATACTAACACTTTGTTATTCACTACACTAACTCGAGCGGTTTTGTTCTCAACAACGTTTGTGTGGTCGAGGATCTGGACGGGCTCGACGTTCACATGATGAAGTCTTGTTTTCGTGCTTCGGCGTACTTTTGAATAACATTCTCAACTTATTATACTTGTAAGAATACATGGTTGTGTTTCTTATGGTTGTATGTGTTGTATTTCATTTGCAATATCCCAAAGTACCTTTGGGCTTTCAAATCGACATAATGGCGGACAAAACTAACTCCAAAACTAAATATATCGAGCTTCGTGTCAGACTGAAATAAACTTAATATTACAAACCGTGTAATCCAATAGTATAATGCCTAATTCCTTCTTTAATTCTTTATTTCGTATCAGCTTCAGTAATACAGCCGTGCAAAATTATAAAGGAGATAGTATCTCTGTGTTTTTACCGCTCCAACTTTTAGCATGTCGATGTGTTGATAAAGGTGCTCGAATTTTACGTCTCGCTGTCACGCGACGGACAAAACCGCCGATTTCTAATGTTGCATGCAACTTTATTATGTTCCAATATTTTCAGTTTTAAATGCTTATTAAGAGTTTTAGTGCGGTTATTTATTTTTTACATCACAAGCTACTTAGCAGCGTTTTCCTGACAGGTGCGTTCCACCATTTTGTCTCAATTTTCATAAATTTTATTTAATTGTTGTTTTATTTTTTAAATAAATGTTGAGGGTATTTATTTCTATGCTTATTTCGTTTATTTGCTTACGCCATCTGCTTTTTAAACTCGATGAGTAAGATTGTTAATGGTCCGGAAAAATAATCCCTCATAAAAGTTAAGGTACATCGTAGGTATTTCTCAATGCTTTTGCTACAGTCTCGATGTTATTGAAATAGTTTCCCCTGACAAGAAAACTTTGGATAGCCCTTGAAACTGGCTTAGCTTTTCTATTTTATGATAACGCCACTAAAGTATTTTGTTTGTCATGAGGTCACGAACTGTTGGCTAGTAGGCTAGAGGCTAGCCAAGTGGTACAATATACCTCTATGGTTAAATTCAGAAAATGTCAAGGTATCAGCAATGCAGGCTAATATACTCGTAGAATATATCAGTGAACGGTGAAACAGGGTAGATACTTTAAAGCCTTTATTGGTAGCCTATGGCTTTGCTTACGGAAATATTTTCGTTGATAAACATTCCCGCGGTCATTTCAAAATCATTTTATCTCAATAACACAGGTTCTGGAGCATTTTACATTGTTTCTGTCTTCGTCACACTCATGCCTACCCCCAGTAACGTACCTCGTGTGCACGAACTAAGCAGGTTTCTGTGTTCCATGCATTGAGAAATTTATTTAATTGTAGTCTTTATTTCAGTCAACCGTAAGATCTTATTTGTTTTATCAATCCGTTGTTTCATGTTGCGTTTTTGACAGTACTGTGCACATTTTGGCAATTTTGTGTTTGCTTTTGCGAAAACTTTAGTGCTATTGACATAAAGTCGAGAATATAATAAACTCAGAGCGGTTCTTGCGTACAAGTGCGTCTGTAATATACGGACGACAAAAGAAAGATAGATGACAGAAAAATGTCTATTGCTTCGCGGATAAATAATAAAAACTAACAATTAAATCCTTTAATTAAACAAACAGACATACTGTCCAAACATTTAACTATTAGTAAATATAAGGGTTAAGTTCCGCATACAAACAAGGCTATATGAAAATGCACGCGATCCTACCGATATAAATACAACACTGCAGTGTTAAAAACAAGCCAAGTATCATTCTGTATGAAAATTAAACTATATACTTAGTTATTTTATAGATAAAAATCAAGTCATTTATTTGTCAGAACATGGTAGGTACACATAAATACAAAGTGGTATACAGGATCGTACAATTTGAAATGTTGTGTCTCATGTCCTTGCCAGCTGCGGCGTACAAATGTGAGGTTATTTTATTAGTATGTAATGCCAAGTTTAAAAAATATGTCAGTTAAAATATTGCCGATTAGTGACGAAACAAAAAGTTTTAAATTTGGGGGTCAAAATATTTATATTTTATTTTTTATTGTCTTAGAGAAACTAACGGTCTTAATTAACAGAGTTAATAATTAACTAGAGACCAAGGGGCCATTTAAAAGTTTCTACTTATATAAAACAAAGTACATTATATGAACATCATATATCAAGACGAATCTGGCATAAATCGTTTAGTGCAGTTTCTATAAATATACACTTTCCTTTTAGATGAGTTTGTGATAATTTTCAGGGGAATTCGTTACAGATGACCTTTTCTAATATAAAGCTAATTTTAAGTAAAATGCAAAATCCTATTTCAAGACAATGCTAGACTACATGTAGGTACCTACTAACAAGTAGAAAAATTACACCTAAAACAGGGATTGAAAGTCGTCATCAAAACTTTTGCTGAAGGAAACCAAAAACGTCATCTATGTATATATGTTGTCGGTTTATTTTTTCAAGAATCACTGAGTCAATTCCGCTAAAGTTTATATATGGGACCATCATCATCATTTCAGCCATAGGACGTCCACTGCTGGACATAGGCCTCCTCCATCGATCTCCAAAAGGGCCGGTTTGAAGCGGCCTGCATCCAGCGTTTCCCTGCGGTCTCTTTTAGGTCGTCTGTCCATCTTGTGGGTGGACGTCCTACGCTGCGCTTACCAGTCCGTAGTCTCCATTCCAGAACCTTTCGGCCCCATTGGCCATCTGTTCTGCGTGCTATGTGCCCTGCCCACTGCCATTTCAACTTGCTAATCCGGTGGGCTATGCCGGTGACTTTCGTTCGTCTACGGCTCTCCTCATTTTGGATTTGAAATATGACCTAGCTAACAAAAATCAATCAATTCTTAATTGGCGGAGTAATCGCGTAACAAACACAAAAAACAATTCGAATTGAGATGAGAACCATTTTCTTTTTGAAGTCGGCTAAAATGAACTTTACCATCGTTGTAGATCAGAATGTTACACAACTTTATTAAAATGCTATGAAAGGCGCCACAGCCGTGTTACTGTAATGACTAGTAGGTATGTTGCTAAGTATACCTAGTGAGTGAGTCACAGAATGCCGATGCCACATGTGCTGAGGAAAACAAACCATCCAACCCACCTTTGGTTGCGTTTAGATTCCTGTCCGAGACGAAATTTCTAACTTTATCAACATGAGCATTTATATTTTACTAGCGACCCGCCCGCCCGGCTTCACACGGGTGTAATTTACGTGCGAAGCCGGGGCGGGTCGCTAGTTATATATATGAACCTTCCGTGAAAATTTATCTAACTGATGGTGAAAACTGCATCAAAATCCGTTGCGTGGTTTAGGAGTTAGCGTTATTTAACGTTATTTATTTATTGATTAGATTAGGTTTTTTTTATAAATAAATTTTATTTCCATAATATACATTTCCTATGTGACACAGCAGATAAGTACCTATTCATTATTATTTCAGTTCAGAAAGTTCTGTTACATAGTCTGTGCTATACCAATGGGCCCCAAACTAGGCGAGGCCTGTATCTTGGTGGCCCGAAGTTAGACCTTCAACGGTATATGGGCAGTCCTACTGTATTTTTTTTTCATAATAGGGCTAAGTTGTATAGGTATAAATGTTAGAGTGCTTGGTTTGTATATTGTTCAATTAAAGAAGTCTTTTGATTTTTGACGTGATAACGTCTTATAAATCGATGAACGCCGGCTGCACGCACGAGAAATTGTCATGTTCCGCCTGAGCCGCGCGTGCAAGCGAGAGCGCGGAACAAGCGATAGAGAGACACGATGGGCCTAAGCGTTATCACGTAAAATTATCGTCCGCAAAACCGACTTTACAGACCAATCCCTTTTACTTTTTTTTGTAAATAAACTTGCTCTTACCCGCTTAGGGACCCGGGTATGTCCTAAAACTGCAACCAGAACCACCGGAGGATGGGCAGCAACATCCTATTTAGGTACATGGGGGGGGGGGGGGGGGGGGTAGACAAGACCCACTTTCTGAAAGATGGAGTTGTATGAAACTTACGACTTACATTAGCTTGAGATAACCAAAGATTTTGTATATACCTTCCTTGGAGATAACATCTCTCAAGCTAATGTCATTGTCAATGTCATTTTTATACAATTTCATCTTTCCGCAGGCGGCGGCTAACAGAAAGTGGGTCTTGTATAACCTTCCTGGACATATAATTATTAATCAATGCTCGCCTGTTGTTACGCGATGATGCGGTCTACGTTGGAGCACGCTTGCCTAGAAGAAACCGATTCACTCGTAATAGATACCCAGATTGTAACTATCGGGAACACATTCAAGCAGCGCATTTCACAGATTAGCGGTTCGCACAATAAAAGTGGAATCAAGGCGGAATCAGGTTATGAAAAAAAAAACATGAAACCTTAGAATAACTACTCAGAGAAGGTAGGTTTCCAAAAAACGCCTTCTCAAAACGTAAGCTACAAATTCGCGTTGTAGCTTACGTTTCGATTGGTATTTTAAACGATTTAAGCAAGAAAATTAATGGATTACCTGTGGAATGTCACACCATAACTCTTATGCTGCTTTTCTGATTTGTTGTGGTACGATTTCACCGCGCAAATTGTCATAGTAAAAAATTTATATTTTTTTGGAGCCATATATGACACCATTTGAATGGCTTAAATTTTGCGAATGTACTTGGTTTCTTTGTGTAGTTAAAAATAGGCAGGAATCAGATCATGCAGATCCGATGCACACTCTCCGAAATGTATCCGATAAAAAACCAATAGACTAGTAACTTTACGCCGATGTTCAAGGCTTTGCAGCTTTGTAGGTCAACTGCAACGAATCCGAAAGTACAGAATCCCATATACAAAATCCCTTGTACAGAATCCCTTTTACAGAATCCCTTGTACAGAATCCCTTGTACAGGTACAAGGGATTTGTTGCCGATGAGCTTCTTGACACGTTTCACAATGCACTCCAACTCCTGCAGTTGCTGGTGTCTGGTATAACTGTGTCCGCTAGTAGAAACTATTACTTACACAATATTTTTTTTGCTAGAAATTTGTTGGTGCTTACAAAATTTGAACAGAACACATGCCATAACATAATAGGTAAGTATTTTAGACACTAACGTCTAATTAGGATTGGGAATGTTGATAATAAAAGCTAATAAAAAAACTCAAGTAATACCATATATAATATGTACTTGGTTGTTAACACATCAAAAATAATAAACGTTTCATCTAGTGACAATCGCGCGTTCACACGCAAAACCACACAACGCAGAAAAACACTTTTCGCGTCTCATTACATAACTTCAAAGTCGCCATAATTATATTATAGTTCTTAACGAGAAATAAAATATTTAATGTGGCTTCAGATTCAGACACAATCAGAGAAAAGCAGTTAGCACAGATGCCTAATCTAGGTCTTGGAACAATATAAGTTGTGCAAGCGCGATAATGAGACGGATAGCTGCCGCTCCCATGCAATTGAAATCTCAGAGCCTGACCTGCAGCCTGGGAGCTGAGGGGCGGCTTCTGTGGGACTACTGGAAACTGGGACATGCTGTATCAGTACTGGTTTGTTGATAAGACTACGAATTTTGCACAATTTTCATATAAATTAAGTAGTAAAGGTTAACAAAATATGTAATTAGGTCTATGTGCAGGGATATTCGTGTTGCTACGTTTATAGCTTGTTTACCAATTCACTCGTGACTTGAAGACACTCTTGACTCTTGAAGAAAATTGTGACTATCAATTTTTCAGGGGAACAATTCAGGCAGCGTATTCCACAGTCTAGCAGTTTGTGCAACAAAAGTGAAATCAAAGCGCTACAAGTTTTTGGAATATCAACCATCAAACGGAGTTGCCTTTTCATTCCCGCCCTAGCCATTCGATAGAATAATGGGCAGGGGGAATTAGATTGTGCAGATCCGATGCACACTCTTCGAAATGCATCCAAATATGTGTACCAAACATTCAAAAAACGATTCGGCTCCGTGGTAGCACGTCTGCCTCATAATCAGAAGATTCCGGGTTGTATTTCTGGCCGAGCAGATGTTTGAATAATGAATATTAATATCTGCTCGAGTCTGGGGTAAGGTTGTCCGTGTCTGCGTATGTGTTCCATGACATCCCGACCTATGAGTATGAAACGTCATTTATTTAAAAAAAACCGTTACAAAAGTATAGGTCAAAACTTGTCAAGTGAAACTAGAACAGCCGAGCGAATCAAATCAAAAAGTCACGTCGCGTCTCCGTCCGACGTACAACTTGACACAGAATACCGTTTTTGAAATATTAATAATGAGCGAACAGTCCACTAATGAACGAACAAAATATAACGCCGGTGGTCCGTGGGAACGGTTCCCAGGCATTGTGTGGAGGCACTTCCCTGGCGCGGTCGTCAGCACCGCACCGCAGCCATGCTGCCGACCAATACACCCAGATGAATATGCATGCCTAATTAACCCGTGTTTATACTGATAATTAATTTAAACGCAGCCGGTTGCCAGCCACTTTATGATGTAATTGAGCCATTTCGAACTTTGAAGACGCCACGTCAAAAAACCCATTGCGATTGTGCATTTTCAGTTATGTTTTTTGTTGTTCCGAGAACTGCGTTTATGTAATAAGGTCATCGACAGTTCGATCACGAATCACGATTTGATTTAAATAAATCAATCGTTTGGCTTTCTCTTTTTGGCAAACCTGAACGTGTCGATCTCCTGTGTCGTAGGAATCTATTGAATTTTCTTATTATCTAAAGCTAACTGATAATTTTGTTACAGATAATATTGGCTGACGAGTGTACAGAGGCGGAGGGTCGAGCATGGCACATGAAACACTTCGCGTGCGCCGAGTGTTCGCGGCAGCTCGGTGGGCAGCGGTACATCATGCGCGAGGCACGGCCCTACTGCCTGCCTTGCTTCGACGGGTGCTTCGCGGAATACTGCGACGCATGTGGCGAGCCCGTCGGCGTCGACCAGGCACAGATGACGCACGAGGGCCAGCACTGGCACGCCACCGAGCGCTGCTTCGCCTGCCACACCTGTCGCGTCAGCCTGCTCGGCCGGCCCTTCCTGCCTCGCCGCGGCGCCATCTTCTGTTCGATAGCCTGCTCGAAGGGCGAGCCGCCGACGCCGTCCGATTCCTCCGGGCCTGGACCCTCGGGTATAGTACGACCGCCCCGAGTGCCGCGCCCGAGACGAGTCTCTTCTCCCAAATCTCCGGTCCGAACGCCGCAGAGAGAACCCTCACCGCCTATAGACGCTGACTCGGAACCGAGCGGGTCTATGTGCCCAGAATCGCCTCCGCCCCATCCACCACCGCCGCCCCCACCGCACGCCTGCCTCAGCCTCGATAGAGCTCTAGCCGACTTACGACTGGAGCAGTCGATGACCGAACACCAAATACAACCGACTCCAACCTCAGAGATCAAAGAAGAATCCTCCGAAGAGTGGAAGCCGCCGCATCCTGTCGAAGCGCAGGCGGTAGTGACGCCGGGTCATTCGACGTCGATGCCAGAGCTGACGCTGGTCGACGGCAAATCTCCGAGGAAAGCACGCGGTGGCAGGACTGTGAGGTTCTGCGGCGATGACAACGAGGCGTTCGAGCCAGATAACCCCGTCCGAAGAGAAAAGGCTCGTGACGAGGACGCCAGCAGCTACTGCAGCACGTGCTCTTCGTCATCCTCGTCGGCGGAGTCGTACACGCTGCCCACGAGGAGAGCGTACGGTGGCGTGCGGATCTCGTACGTGCCGAACGACGCCGTTGCGTGCGCAAAACGAGAGAGGCAGCGAAAGAACCAACAGACCGACAAGAACTGCATCATTTCATGATAGTGCATCGAAACCCCCCCCCTAGTGACTGCAACCTCCGATAAAAAGACTGACTTTTTGATAGTTTTTGTAGCCCCGAAACGCCATAGTATTGTAAGATAGAAGTCTAGATCTAGAGTCTTCCTTGAGTACGTTGAATCTTGCCAGCTTGTTTGCCGCGATAGGATGTCAAAATAATAATAAAAAACCAGATGCAGCCAATACTGACGACACGTGTGTCACGATTGTGTTGTGATGCACACGCGCGTAATAATAGATATCTACATAAAAGGGTTACGGAATTTAATATCAATGGGATTTGGACAAATTTATACTTACACATTATGATTTGGGATTAATCGTTTCTGTATAAATGTACCGTTCATTCATCGACGACACCTTTGCTTTGCCTAAAAGGGTTGTAATAGATCACCATGACATTAATTGTAAATGGAGAATTTACGACAAAAGCAATATTTACTCGCTGCGTGCGATTTATTTTTATATTTGGGGCTAACGAATGATGAATTGTATTCGTAACACCAGCTTTAACTTATTACGAACTTATATGTAATTGTAATTTGCTTTTAGGACATATCTAAGCTTTTGTATTGTATTTTTCATAAAATGATCGGTTTAAGACATATCCCACTTTGCCAGTTAGCTCTAAAATGGATTATAATGAAATAACATTATGTTATAGTAATTAAATAATTGTAAATTTAATACAAGTACAAATGCGCTTCGTATTCAAAATGTATTGTAATTACATATTAGTTTGTATTTAATTTAAATTTATGAATAGGTAAACCTACAACAGGTTGTCTTGTTATCATCTTAATTTTTTTCTTCAAAACCAAATTTGGAAATTACGAAAGTATTTTTTTTTCACTCATTGTTAATATATTTATTTTTAATGAAATGTTTCCAGAATGACTTGCACCTGTGAAATTTAAGGTGGTTTCCGATAAAAATATGTAAAGGCGTAACTTAAGATTTTTGTCACCTGTTAGTCAATTAACATGCGAAGTAAGTAAATACTATCGAAAATCTCTTATATTTTTATACGATTTTTTTCTTCACAAATATCAATTTATTATTTGATTTCAATTAATGGATACCGATTGTAACAAATGTAATATTTTGTAACGTTGCCACGAATATTGTACAAATAAATCAATTAAACGGATACGTATTTTAGGATTTTTAAGTTATTTGTAATGAAGACAGATGAATAAAAATGTTTTGCAATAACTTTGTACAATCATTTTACCCTTCCTAAACATAAAAATAAATTATCTATATTCAATTCAATGTGGATCCAAGATATAACTTGAACTTTTAATGAGGCGTTAGCTAGTGCTGTCAAAATTTCACTCTCAATGAGATGTCAGTTTAAAATGTATAGTTGCCTCATAAAAAAAAAATATGTAATAAATCTGCATTTACTAAGTATGTGAAAAATATAACCTAGGCCTTACGAATTTTCTAGTCAAGAATTTTGAACACTTTCTTCTGTACTATTTTGATGAACACATTCATAGTTGCATACCATCAATCTGAACAAAGACAGTATCCTGGTGATATCAGTGAAAGTGGGATCTATCTATCGACGAGGTATTTATGTGAGAAAATGCATAACAATCGTACTGACTGTCGACAACTCGGTATTGTTTTTGAGAAAGAGTAAGTTACGCTGTTTTTGCATAAAGTGGTCGAAGTAAGCAATGGCAGTCGTCATGTAGGGTCTAATGGCAAAGTACTTAGGTACTTTTGTCAACCCTGTTAATATGGATAGTAGGAAAGGAATAGTAGTAACCCTGAAACAATAAATTGTCATAATAAAATGGGCAAAAATTTTAAACGCCACGAAATGCCGTTTTTTTTTGTTATATAAGATCTCAAATGAAATGGCTTGAAGTGTAGAAAACTTCAGAACCCAGATAACTACTATACTAGTCGGAGACTTTAGAGTGAGTGAGTACATCTCACTAAGTTCAATATGGCCGCCTCTCCAAGATCGCGGATTACATTTTCTTAACTAAACAACGCTAAAATCTTGTTAAAAAAATGTTTTAAAACAATTTATAAATTTTACTAGTAGGTAGTAGCTACGTAAAAACTTATTTTGGAAAATGAAAACTAAACATTCTTCGAATACCTACAGAGCATAAAACTTTGTATACACGAATAGAGCTTTATCTGAGCCAAATCTAAATACATTTTGTTTATGTCTGCGAATTTACCCGAAGAAGGAAACTATCGAAATGTTTTCGTATAAACGCTACATTGCAAAATAACAGTTAAGTAAGTACGTAGACTAGTCTACAGAGCTCCAAAAACTATAAAGAGTTGTACAATAAAATAGTAGTCAGTACAAGTTAGGCCATTCGAGACAAACTTGGCGGTCGCGACTGCTCAGCCGTAAAATCATACTACTTATGCGAAAGCCATTGTCCTTCGTCTGTTTGTTGGTCTTTTTTTTATAAGGCTAAATCAATGTTGGCGAAATTTGATAAGAAAGTGGTCAAGAAAGACAATGCTAAAGTGTGTTCAAGTGTGAAAGGTTCTGGAATGGAGACCGCGGACCGGTAGCAGCGTAGGACATCCTCCCACGAGATGGACGGACGATCTAAAAAAGACCGCAGGGAAACGCTGGATGCAGGCCGCTTCCAACCGGCCCTTTTGGAGATCGATGGGGGAGGTCCTATGGTTGAAATAATGATGATGATGATGAAGAAATATAAGATCATCAGCCAGAAGACGACTACTGCTGAACATAGGCCTCCCCCGTGGATATGATACCTCGAACAGCCGTCTGACCAACGGGAGAGAAAAAGAAGATTTTATCTCTGGTGGTCTGTCAATCAAGTCCGGCACGTCTTGTAGGCCTTTTAGAACTCCACATATGAACCGCCTGCCATCTACATCCACTGGATGCCCGCGACTCTCATGATGTCGTCGGTCCATCTAGTGGGAGGCCTACATACGCTGCGTCTTCCGGTTCGTGGTCTCCACTCAAGAACCCTTTTTCGCCAAATGATTTCTAACGTTATCGGGATTATCCACACATCTGTCGAACTGTGACCACGAACACTGCAAAGCAAATAAGATCATTGCTGATCATTGTTTGTGTTTGAAACGCCAGGAATTAATGTTAAATACACACAATGAATTCAATGTACCGTACCCTACAGAATAGGCACCTATATACTTAATATATGTTACGGGTTTATTTTCTTACGAATAAATCATCATCCTAGCTTATTAACCCTAGCTGTCTTTTCCCACATTTTTGTGAAAGCTTACTAAATGTTTCATGGCACAACAATTACACCAGTGTGCCAAGTTTCAGCCTACACATAGAAGCTGCGCGGCTATCTAGACGTCTAGCCGTCACTTAGACCGCCTAGAACGGGAGAAAGGCATTTTGTTGGCAATTCCTACCACTTTTATTGGGGGCAATGCCCGGCAATAGTAAACATATTTTGTTCTAATTAGTAGTTTTCATAGTTTGAGTTGGCCATACCTAAAATAAAATTTATCGCTGTTATAAATCATAAGAGTTGAGTAAATATTAAAATTACTTAATAACTAATTAGCATGCATAATGGTGTTTTGTTAGGAGCGAGGACTTATTTTCTTTTTATTTAGACACCTATTGTTGAATATTATTAGCCCGTTGGTGCAGTTGGTAGTGAACCTGCCTTCTGCGCTTGCGGGTGTGGGTTCGATTCCCACCAAGGCAAACATTTATGTGATGAACATTTGTATTTGTTCTATATAATATACGGTTAATATGGGTGTTAATATCTATTTAAGTATGTATTTAAAAATATATATGTATGTATATCAGTCTCTGGCAGCCATATCACAAGCTTTGCTTAGTTTGGGGTCAGATGACCGTGTGTGCAAAAATGTCCCGAATATTAATTTTATTTATTATTTAAGTCGAACAAATACATCCCTATTAATAATCGTAAAGTAAGAATCGCATGCAAATCATCGTACAATTATCATTTTAAAAGCTTTTTTAGGAAAACTTTGGGTATAAGATTTCTAGCCTAGCAGTTTCTAGCTAGTAGAAATAGAATGAGCTACAAGTAATAATTACTAACCTAGTGCAGAAATATAAATATAGGAATTGTAAAACTTATGATACTAATAATCATGCCTCTTTAAAAAATGTTCTCACGCTTTATCAGAGTTTTAAAAATAAATATATTATTGCAGGACATTAATAAATCACCCTATTACATCAGAAAACCGTAAAAATGACACCTGTGCTACAATTTTGACATTTCTTTAGTTACGCCGTTTCGACCCTATTGCGGAAAAAACTGGTTCTAATTCAAATATCAATTAAAAATATCAACCCTTTGGGTGCGAAGTGCCTATAATTATAAGGGTAGTTCTAAACTACCCCGTGTCACGAGGGGTTATTAAGCTGTTAAGTCATTAGGGGTTTATTAAGTTGTGATTAATGGTGGAATGTGGCAACCCTGTTCGGAAGGGCTGAGATACACAGTAACTGGTATACAATCTGTGATCTATTTGAAAGGGTTGAAGCTTGAGACACAGAATAAGTAAGAGAACCTACAGCCTACAGCTGAGGTTCTGTCAAATATAGGATGATAATTTTGACAGGTGACGTCCACGAAGTTTCGTGTTTTTTTTCGGTAAAATTAACATACTACAAATAATGTCGTACTTGATTAATGGGTACCGTCACTTAATGAAGTGCCACGCATAAAGAACGACATACAATCAAAAAGCGGTTTTGAAATAAAATAAATCAAACAAATGAAAATTAATACATATAATTTTTGTAAATATTAAAGTTATTTGCATTTGTTATTTTGGTTTTGTTTATCTATCGTGCAATTTACTTATTTGAAAAAAAAACTATTACTTACCTAATGAATGATTTAATTTTTTCAGCATAACCTTGCAACTGTCGATTCCAAGTTCTACGAGAATAATATCAATGATCGAATGGGTTCATTAACAATTATACACTACCTCATCCTTACTGAGAGCTGTCAAAATTATCATCCTATTTTAGCATAGGCTAAGTATACTCCTCTACGTATTTTAGACAAAGTAAATAGAGTAGATATGAGAGAAGAGTAATCTTTAGTAATGATGTGGATATATAAAAGGCGATCTGTGTAATGGTGTGTATGTATATGTACCCGATGAGTCTGGGCCACCAAGATACAGGCTTTGCCCAGTTTGGGGCCCACTGGTACCGTACAGAATATCTGATTTAGTAATGTATTTTATTAACCCTCTTTTTTATTTGTCTTTTTAATACTGTGTAACTTTCTGCTTCTGTTTGTATTCTGTGTTAATGTCCATGTAACTTATGCTTAAAAATAAACATTATTATTCATGTTTATGGACTAACGATTGATGTTCCCTATGAAATGTCTGAACCTATTTTGATGGGACTTTGATTGAGATAGCTGAGGTTATAAGCAGTAATCCCTGCGGATGCCGGGGGACCCAGCTAGTAATTTATAAATCTTTAAAAAACATGGATTTTTATGTAATTCTTGCGTTTTCATACGTTCTTAGGAAAAACTATACTGTTTATGTTTTTAACCAGGATAATTGTCTAGTCATCTTTCAATAAAAAAATGCACATAAAGTAAAATACATACACGTGACAAAATTCGTTGAAATTGACAAATAAGTACGTTCAGTTGTTACGGAGTTGAGTGGGTACAAACATACATACAAACACACGTACAATCAAAAACATGCGTGTCAACAGCTTTAGTGAGATAGGATGTAGGATTAAACACACACACACACACAAGACCCTCTTCACAATGGAACCGTCACTTCTGTCCACGCTTGCTACTCTTTGATCGAGGGTAGGAAGGGGTAAAGTTAACCCTCAGCTATTAGCCTGTCAACTGGTCTAGTGCATTTATAACTGTTCAATAGCCGAGGTTGATAGTGCTTTGCAATACGTTATTATCTAGTTTGGAGTCGTCGGGGGTTTATTGAGTGCTTAGTACTTATCACCAAGTGCCCAGCCCTTAAGTAATTAAACTAAGTACTTAATTAAACCTTAAACGAAGGCATCTTGCAATATAATTGTGCATAATTTTTACTTTATAAAAAGATTTATTTCCATAGGAGAGTAACGAACGCCAGAATTCTTGGTGATAAATATGACGTAGGTAATTATTATGTATAATGAATTAAAAGAGTAAGAATAAAAACTATACGCGGTGGTATACCGTCCGTCCCACGGCGGCGGCGGGCGCGGCGCAGGCGCAGGCTGTCGGCGATAATTCAGCAATGAACTGCGCGCAGCGCGTGAAGGTACGTAGTAACTAAGTAGTTTACAATCTGTAATCTATTTGAAAGGGTTGAAGCGCAGGTGCCGTCACGCGCGCGCGCTCTTGATACTACCTGGGCTGCACGGCAAATGCATCAGCTTGAGCTACACCTCAGAGCAAACATAAGTATTTCTTCTGAAGGGTACACTTGCACTTCAAAATAATAAGGTAGGTAAGTATCACAAGGGGGCCTTTGGGCTTGTGGGTGGTCAGATTTGGGGATCTGACCTCCCATTCAGCAAGCCCAGGGAAGACAACGGCGCGGTGTGGCCCACGCCGTTGTAAAGGACAGGAACGGAAATGCCCTGAGCATTTCCCGGGAGCGTTGCTTCAGGCAGTGTGCTAGGAGGGTACCGGTGCGTTCCTATGGAGATCCCGGTACCCTCCGTCTGGCACAGAGGTCAGCCACCGAGGGGGTTTTAGTGGGGGCAATCTCACATGAAGAATGAAGCCGGGTTCTTCACCCCAATGCAGCTGGGTATCTTTAAAAGATTTTCTACACGTCAAAAAAAAGGTAAGTATCACAATCATTGATAGTTCTCAATAGATTTCTCTGATGAAGATACCAGAACCGGAGCTGATCCAGGTTGAGATTTCTTGAAAAGAAAGTTCGAGACCGTACAGAATCCGAGATGCTTAGTTGGCAGTGAATCTAACGTTTCCTACTAGTCAGACATACTCGTCGTCGAATAAAAATGAGGCCTTTGCCTGATGTTGATGATGATGACCTTTTTTTGTTCAGCTTGTCTCGTCCCACTGCTAGGCAAAAGCCTCCGCTATTTCCTTCCACGCATCTGTATCCTCCGCCAAGTTCGGTTAATTGACTCAAACAGAAGGCGCGAGGATCGTTACACCACCTCGTTGGAAGCTGACCAGGGGGGACCATACAATTTCATCTTTCCGCAGGCGTTAACGCTAACAGAAAGTGTGTCTTGTCTTGTCTAACCCCCCAGGGGGTCGTCGGCCGTCTGTAGGCTCCCATTGATTGACAATCTTCACCCATCTCACCGGACGCTTGCGGATCACAAACTAAGAAACGTTACCTCAATGCTAAAAACAGAATACTTGCAATATTTTAGTAAATGTAACCTTAACTATCAAATAAAGCACGTAGCTCAACTCTAGGTCACAAAAGCAATATTATCTCTTAATTCTCGTTTATTGATCTTTCAGCAGTTAAAGCACCATTCCCAACAAGGTCGCCAGTAAAGGTGTGTTTACAGGAGCGCAGCTAACGGCCACTAATATTACTGAATGGTCAATAAATACAAATTTAATGTTGCCGTCGGGACGCCGTACGGGCCTGGTTATATTTTCAGTTCTTATAACCTGACCACTGATGGTAAACAACGATGTAGTTGAAGACCAAAGATATTATAACCACTTGAAGACGAACGACTCAGTTTCTCAGCGGGAAAGAGACTGGCGCCGCCGGGAAGACCACCTAGACGCTTGTTTTTCGGATGACAGACACGACATGACATCGCGAAGGCGGCAGAAAGGCAGCGGACGTTCTGGTGCAGGGGCCGTACGGTTAGCTGTTTAAAGCAATCCAATTTACGTGATGAAAAGATATTGCGCGACCGCAAACCGTATCTGGGCGCGTTAAGGTTCACGTTCGCGTGATTTTCCGAACTGCGCTGTTTTAACTTTAGTTTGATACCGTGTGAGCAGTTGGCCGTAAGATTAAATATGACGCGTTGTAACTGGAACAACTTTGATTATGATGTAGAAGAAACGCCAGTTACGCCTTGTGTCATGAAACATAACTGACAAGTCGCGTATTAGTAAGCGAAGTTAGTAAGTAGGTAATAAGTATTTTTCGATATCGCGTAACCTTAACATAAAAAATGAAGAATGGTTTCCACGGTGGTGGCGATAAGACCGTAGATTTACGGTTTGTATTTTCATGAATTGTTCTTGGTCACGAACACTTTTACCTAAACCTGATGGTAGGTATAATGAGATTAAGTTTAGGGTGTTCTTGTAGGCATGGCCGCTACTTATAATATAAATCTTGATAACGTTTCGCGGCAGTGGCCCAACTGGTCTGTCCAACTAGTTGGATTACGGCCTACGGGCCTTCATTAGGGGTCGTGGTCCAACTATTTTTGTAGTTGGACAAGGGCCCCATAACTAGACCCGTGGTCCAGCTGATTTATTATTATTGTAATTAGAAAAACCGTTTTGTAATGTATTTGATTCAAATCAGTACTGTAAATCTATTTAAAATAAGTATACTTAAATATAAAAATAATAATATAGAAGTTATGAGCAAGGGCATAACCACAGGCGATCGGATTACTAAGGGTAATGTCTTATCGATTAGCATTGTTATAATCTATCGTTACATTGTAGTGTAGAGCTTACAGTTTCTGTGAGCTTACTTTTGACACAACGTTATTTATAAGACAGTTTTTAAATGGCGTATAAGTCCGCGTTTGACCACCAACTCGCATGTTAGTAAGCAAAGATGGTGGAACATGAAGTAAGCAGAAATATTGCTACGGAATGCATTATCAGCAAAAATTAAGAAAATGAATTGTGGAGTTTTGGCGGCAACAGTCGTAAAGACAATTTTGACAATGACTGACGGGTTGTCCCAATTTTTTTTTCAATAAGTTGGCAAACTAATGGCTGTGGTTTCTATTCTTTGGTTTAGTATTGTCATTATTTGAGAAAGGCCTAGTTAGCAGGTTGGTATGGATTCGGAAATCTAAGTCGGCAATCCTGTTCGTGACACACCGTTGTGCAAGGCGAAAATAATTTTATTCACAGGTTTGTGATTGTTTTTTTTTTTTTTTGTCATTAACCAAAGGCACTAACTAAAATCACTCAATTTTCCTCCATTTTCGGGCATGTGCTTTTTTCACACAGTACATAAAAAATTTGCTCTTTTAAAACTGGACGCCAGTTTTAGCTTAACCTACAATGTAACTTTTCTTACGTTTATAGCACAGCACGTACCGTTAAAGGGTTACGAACCGAAATATCGGTTAAGGTACTTTTATGTTATTTAGTAATTTTTAATAGAATTAAGAATCTAATATTGTAACCTAACTTTAAACCTGCAACGTACAATGGACATTGTCTGAAATATAATGACTTAATAATAGTTAGAATAAGTTAGTAGATCATGATTAGTAATGAAACAAATATTTGATCGTGTAATTATCCGTAGAGGCCTGACACGGCGGCGCGGGCGCATACGCAAGGACGTTCGGAAATGATTCAAGAAACATTTCGTCTGCGGCGCAGTTCGCGGAAAAATTCGTGCCTATACCGCGAAACCTGACATGTGACTCACTTCATTCATACGCGTCCATAGATCCTCTTTCGTCTGAACTCATTCAAAAGTTAATAAAAATATATATATTATACCTAGTTATTTTCTTTTTTAGGCACGGCGAAATTTTGGCTTTCCATTTTTTTTCGCTGGCAACTTTGTCAAGTGAATCAAGCTTTAAGAATTTTGGAAAATGACTAATTTCTTTACTGCGTGGCTTGCATCCGCATTGAACGACCGACGCAGCAGGATTTGCAAGCACCGCGTCGAACATAATCATATACTTTATAATACGAATCTACTACGTAGTCGGACTTTCCTATAGTTGGTCACGATTATATGTATCGAGTACTTATGAATATTAATTAAGTACCTATGACACCTATGTACTACTTCATTAATATACCTACCTACTTAGTTTAGTCTATACCTACCTACTGAAGATGAGAGCTACACGTCTAATCTAGAAACACACGGCCTTATTTACAATTAAGTGTAAACAATGCCTAAAATTGTTCTATCTCGTTTTCTCGTCTGAAAATTTCTGTCAACTATATTTTTATACGAACTGCAAAGGAATAAAATGCGCTCACTGCCTTAATGTTCCCTATAATGTACAGCCTACTCTCTGCAAGTTGAGCACCTCGTAGACAAGTTCTGTGATGCTCTAGTAATCCATCTCACATCGTCACTTTCCATCAAACGTTAGACCTACAGACTCAGGGGCGGATCCAGGATTTCATTTTGGGGGAGACCTATCTGGCAAGGTTCGAAGGAATCAAATCAGTCAATCAAAAAGGAATTGCTAGGTGTTTTGGATCTGGATCCGCCAATGTACAGACTAGGTAAAGCTACTACGTAGAAAGTATTTGATTTAAAAAAAACGGGACATTTTTGCACACACGATCATCTGACCTCAAACTAAGCAAAGCTTGTGATATGGCTGCCAGAGACTGATATACATACATATATAGTTTTAAATACATACTTAAATAGATATTAACAACCAGATATATAGATGGGAATCGAACCCACGCCCCCAAGGTTAGAAGGTAGGTTCACTACCAACTGGACCAACGGACTATCTGGTTAGACCATTTCATCAAAAATAAGTCGACAGAGCAATTTTAAGCATTGTTTAACTTAAGAGATCTTTTTATTTGATAATGTTTATACAATATTATTGTTTATCTATCTTATCCATTAATTTTCGAAATAATTAGCGTAAATAATAAAAAAAGCATAAAAGTATAGAATAGTTTCTTTTAAATAAGATAATTATAATTTTCAAATAAGTACACTGTTCTTTCCACTGATTTAGTAGGTACTTATGTCGCCAAAAAACGTGGTCTGCGGTTAGCTCCCATAATTAAAACTGCGTTTAAATTTTGCCTAAAGGTGTAAAAAGATCTCGATATTTTTAACCAATATTTATCTTTACCTCAGTTCTAATGAAGAGTAGGTAGGTAGGTACAATAGATAATTATCGAAATGGCAAATATAATAATATAATCGCAGTATGCGCACGCGACGGGGCGGTTCACATCTGCCTAGTGCGGCAGTAACTAGCGCCAGTGGCTGGCCAGGCTGGCTAGATGGCCTCTAATTATTGCCCTGAGTTAGCATGTGCTTGTAGTGTGTCCATGACCTATTTACGTTCACTCGATCGTATTCTCTATCTTATACCATAATCATGATTAATATTTTTGTAATGAATTTAAGGATGTTGGAAAAGGTGTTTTGTTACTTTAAAGTCCTTTTCATGAAAGAAGTCCCACGGCAAACAGCGGAACTAAATTTCCATGTTGTAGTTGTCAGGTGTTGTTACTGTGTTTGGACGCTAGAGAGATTTTTATTAATTTTCCATCGTTAAAGAGTCGTGTACGATGCCAAAAGTTGTTAAAGTTCTACTCGAGAAATGATACTGATAGTGATTGATACGCGATGACAGCGCCGCGTCTGGGGGACTTCTTTCGTGAAACGGACTCTACCTGAAGTAACTTATAAGCCTGTAGGTATGTTAGGTATATCGATACAGACTCTCCCTGCAGTGTCATCTTTCATAAATAATTTTATTGATTAATTACCCAATATTACTATTTCGACTAAACATTTATGGCCTTACTTATAAACGTTACTTAAGTTAAGCAATGCTTAAAATTGCTCTGTTAACTTCTCGCTGACGGAAATTGTCAAACGAGAAAACGAGATAAAGCTATTTTAAACATTGCTTAACTTAAGTATCGTTTATGAGTATGGCCGTTAGAGCATAAGAATTGTCAAAAATTGTGAAAAAATTAGCAGCGTCGAACCCGCCTCAGGAACGGCGGCCGGCGGGCAGTCTCACCCGCTATCCATGAACCATGTGCTTGCCGAGAATAAAAAAGCGTAAGTTAGTCCAGGGTATCACAAGCTACCTCCATACCAAACCAACAAATTACCAAAATACCAAACCAAATACACCAAAATACCAAACAAGGCATACCTACCAAATTTCATTAAAATTTGTTGTTACGGAGTTGAGTGTAGACAAAAATACACATCATTTTCATCAACATCATCAGCCTTTAACTGTCCACAGGACTCTTCTACTGCACGCCACTGAGCTCGGTCGGCAGTCTTTGCAACCAGTTTTTTTTTTTTTTTTTTTTTTCTTTTCTTTTCCCTATTTTTTGCAAACATACACACTTACACTTCAACCAGTGTGTTTTGCCTGTGATAACATACGGCAGTGAAACGTGGTCTCTCACTATGGGCCTCATAAGCAAGCTCAAAGTCGCACAACAAGCTATGAAGAGGCCTATGCTCGGGGTCGTATAAGAAATGAAGAGATCCGTAGACGACGAAAGTTACCGACATAGCCCACCGGATTAGCAAGTTAAAGTGACAGTGGACGGGGCACATAGCACGCAGAACAGATGGCCGATGGGGCTGAAAGGTTCTCAAATGGAGACCACGGACCGGTAAGCGCAGCGTAGGACGTCCACGCACAAGGTGGACAGGCGACCTAAAAGCGACCGCAGGGAAACGCTGGATGCAGGCCGCTTCCAACCGGCCCATTTGGAGATCGATGGGGGAAGCCTATGTTCAGCAGTGGACGTCCTACGGCTGAAATGATGATGATGATGATGACACACTTACGCACTAATATTTGCATCTAAGTATGTAGGTATGCCGTGGTATATTTATCAGCTCTATCCTACTTTGTTATGACGTAAGAACGTTAGCAAATAAGTTAACCGACAAAGAAAAGTCCATGTATTGTCATATGTTGCTCCGACGCATTACAAATATTATTACATAGATAGGTACCTATTTAGTATGCAATAGGTACTATTTTATGTAAGTAGTTAAATCCAACTGTTATAATAATATCATACCTATTTCCCTACAGAGTGGACTTTAACCTTTTTTACCTGTGTTTTTTACCTTTTCAATTACTTATCTTCAAAAAAAAAAAATTCTCTATTTGACTGTTTTTTGGCATGTTACGCTACAACCATAGATTCAGTATAACGGCTACAACTTACAAGAGTGTAAAACTCTTTTTTCATTGAATAAGATAATTCTTATCTCGAGGCCAAAGATTTCATAATATACTACGCTCGAGGCTTATCACATCGAAGAAAAAAAACGGAGCAACCACAACTCAAAAGCAAGAGCTTTTTATTATCATTTCCCATCGAGATACAATAGGAATTGTATCTCGATATTATTTCCTCTGGAGAGGATTTTGGCGTCGCACGTCTTCTGCATTTGCCAGTGTTAATATTCAGATTTTCAAGTTTTATAAGATTTTGACAAAGTTGTCAAACTAGTCAAAGTTAAGCAAAGTAACTCACGGTCAAGTCAAACTCATGCCCTATAAAATGGTGGAGGCTTTACTAGGGGCTTCTGTGGAGGCTTTGGAAAAATCACGAAAATACATGTTTCACCTCATTATCACCTACACTCGAGCACGTTCACGAACACAACACACACTAGGAATAACATACGTTCAGGAAAAATCGATCTATATGTACATTCTTTGGAGGCGGCATGTTTTTTTTACGTTGGCGCCAAAACTCCGAAAAAGGTCAGTGGATAATATTGTTATAAAAATAAATTTGAAGAAAACATATCCTATTAAACAAAATAAATATTATTTTAAGGGTGTGAATTTAAGGGATAAATCCCGTTTATTAAACCACTGGCGAAGTCGGTTGTTGTTCTTTTTTTTTTTGCAATAATTATAGTCTCAAATATAGGATGATAATTTTGGCAGGTCATGCCCAAGAAGTTTCGTATTTTTTTTTCGGTAAAATGTCACAGGTAAAATATACTACAAATAATGTGCCACGCATAAACAACCACAGAATAACGAAAATCAGTTTTGAAAAAAAAAAAAAAATATATCAAAGATAATAATATAGGTAACCATATTATTTTATGTAAATATTAAAGTTATTTACAATTATCTATCACGCAATTACTTATTTGTAAAAAGCACTATTACTTACCTAATGAATTATTTAATTTTTTTCAGCATAACCATGCAACTATCGATTTCAAGTTCTATGAGAATAATATTGATGATCAAATAGGTTCATTAACGATTATACACTACCTCACCCCTAATGTGAGCTGTCAAAATTTACATCCTATTTTTGAAAAAAACCTTAGTGCTCAGAGCTTGATTTTAAAAAGACCTTCGTGAAAATTATGGCCGGCACAAATTCAAGTAGCCTTCGCTCAGCGAAAATAATGAAAAGCTGTGCTGACTACCCATAATACGAGAGGATTTGTCTGTCCACCACATTACGCCTTATGTACTCAGACGTATCTCATTTTCCAAGACGTAGTTCCCCGCTTACATGAACCGAGTGTGATCCATGAGTCAGGCCGTTGATAAGGATGTTGTATCAGTGACAGCCACGAGCCAATCATGCAATCAGTGGCAATCATGCAATCAGACAGGTAGTGGTCATTCCAGAACTCGTGTCGTATGGATTCTATTACTTACAGGATCACAAAGTTTAAGAAAGCTTAAAAAAATACTTATATCGTCTATGGCCAAAGAGCTGGCGCACCAACTTTTTTTTTACAATTTTGGCGCCAACGTGAAATAACATATCCACTTTTTTACAATTTGGCGCCAACCCTACTTTGGGAAACTGATATAACGACGTGCATAATCTTTTCTAGTTCTAAAACTCCATAGAAACTTTTTAGTAAAGTCTTCTTCAACACTTTACTAGAGCATGAGTTAGAATTCCCCGTGACTGCTGTTGCTTGCTTGATTCTGACTGTGACTATGACTTGTTTGACGAGATCTATTAAAACTTGACATTATTTTAATGCTAATATTTTAATACTGGCAAATGCACAAGACTAAGACAGCAAATTCGGTTCAGGAAAAGAAGAAAGAAATTTGTTAAAAATCATACGTCTCACCAGTTGGAAAAAAAGTTTGTTTACTTTTTGTATTATAAGTCTGTGCTTTACTTACATATTTCGAAAGATGTGGAAATGTTGTACCGTATCTGGATCTTACAAATACAGCATTTTTTTTTAAATTCTAAGTACCCTACAGGAAAACGGAATTGGAGACTAAAATATCTACCCAAGTTATTTAAAATATTAGCGATATTTAAAAGAACTCGGGATAATTTTACTAAACACTAGCTGACCCGACAGAAGTTGTCCTGGCTTAGAGCTTTCTTAATTTTTCTTTCCGTAAGAACTTTCTACAAGGTATTAGAAAACTTTTAAAAAAACAGACGAATGAAATCAGTGATGTCGTTTTCGAGTCATGGCGTGACCAAGCAAAAACAGGGATTCATATATACATATATAGACTATCTGAATCCCGCGGTGCTACCCGCCATTTTCCAACTTTCCCGCATATTCTGGGAGAATAAGTGCCCTATGTCCGTCCATATGATGTACACTATCATCCTGCCAACATTCGTCAAGATCGGCTTAGCGGTTTAGTCGTGAAAAGCGAACAAACATCCAGACAGACAGACAGAGTTACTTTCGCTTTTATAATATTACATACAACACGTAAGTACGTCATAAAGATATTTGAAATAGCTAAATGGATAATACATTTTCTAGCTAAATTACGTTGCAATTTGTCTAATGTTTCGGAAGTTTGCGTTTGGCGTGGCTCTATCCTAACACCTACATATATATAAGTTAGGTTATTATACATAAGGAAAATAATGCAATGACGTAATTTCGGAGACAACATCGCATCATACCTACGTGCTTTATCGGAGGATTATTCACACATGAGAAATTGTCCTTTTACGGTAAACTTGTAACCTCTTTTTTTTATTGACTTGTTCTGTTTGCCTTTTGGTCTCTACAGCTCGACGGGACTAGTTAGCGAACGCAGAGTGCGTTCGGCGTAACTTGGTGCTAAACTTGTAACCTCGGTTTTACGTGCAATTTTATACCGCAACCTTAGGTGGAGGGGGCAAACCGGGGCGCCGGGCACGTAGCCCGGGTGGCAATATACCAGTAGGTACAGGGGCGTCAAGCCACATCACTCGAAGAACCGATAACCGATGGGAAAGAAAGGTTCTTGAGTGTAGACCACGAACCGGAAGACGCAGCGTAGGTAGGCCTCCTACTAGATGGACCGACGACATTGTGAGAGTCGCTGGCATCCAGTAGATGCAAATGGCAGGCTTTCGTTCAGTGTGGAGGTTAAAGGGGGAGGTTCAGTAGTGGACGTCTTCTGGCTAATGATGATGATGATGATGATGATGATAAGTTTACTAACAATGAAACTATTTAAGCTATGGGTCTATTCTAACCGACACCAATAATTACTAAACATTATCTCAGTCTGTACATCTGGCGCTTAGATAACATCTTCAATGGCTACCTGCTTATCTTAATGAGCTACAGAGTACTAATTACTGCTTTGTCGAATCCGAAAAAATCATGATCTCACCTCAATACTCAGAAACGAAGAATCCAAAACAGATCGCCTCTAAGAAACTTGGTGTGCTCAACAAGGCGAAGCGGTACTTCACGTCGAGACAAAGACTCTTGCTTTACAAAGCGCAAGTCCGACCTCACATGGAGTACTGCTCCCATCTATGGAACGGAGCACCCAAGTATCAGCTTGATCCACTTGATGCATTACAGCGTAGAGCTGTCAGAATTGTCGACGATCCCAAGCTCACTGAACACCTAGAGCCGCTCAACATGCGCAGAGACGTTGGGTCTCTTTGTATCTTTTATCGCATTTACAACGGGGAGTGTTCTGAAGAACTGTTCGATCTGATGCCGGCGTCGCGGTTTTACCATGGCACTAGCCGCCACCGCCTGAAGGCTCATCCACACATCAAAGATCAGTGGAAATCGCACACTGTGCGATTCACTCGATCCTTCTTGCCTCACATCTGCAAAATGTGGAATGAGCTACCTAACGTGGTGTTTCCGAGAAGCTACAACATGGAGTTCATCAAAAGGCGAGTTAATCGAGTCCTAAAGGGTCGGCAACGTATTTGTGATGCCTCTGGTGTTACAAGAATCCATAGGCGACGGTGACTGCTTGCCATCAGGCAGCCCGTCTGCTTGTTTGCCACATATGGCATTAAAAAAAAGAAGATGTTTCCTGATTACAATCCTACTCCTATCCTAATCTACAGTCCTACGAGTAACACTGGACGTTTGCGTAACGTCTCTTTTATGGATCTGTTTAATAACTTAATAATTAATAACAGTCAAGACGGCTGCAACTTAGTGCTATGTTTATATGACAATTGTGACAATCGTTATGATTGCACCGAGTTGGTGGATAGGCTTTGTTACAAGGTTCCCATTCAAAAATTAACTCACGAATTGAACCCAAGACTTTTTACAAGTCAATCTGTTGCACCAACTCGGGTGAGCGATCTCCATTGTATCGTATAACTAAATGTTTTAACGATCTCTAATAGTACCGACGTATTTCATGTACGTACAAGTGGATTCCGGAGCTCAGTGTTGGAGGTTTATTACCAAGTTATAACTGGTAATTTCGTAATTGAATTTTGTGGTGGTACGGAACCCCCAGTGCGCGAGCCCGACTAGCAATTAGCCGGTTTATTTTAAACATATTATTATCTATTTGGTCCCTTGCCGCCAGGCTGCTTAGCCTGGTAGCTGATTAGTATACACTTGCATCCGGTTAGATAGAAGCGTAATTTTCAATAATTGTTTTGTTTGCACTCCTGGGGCCTTACGGACAACAGCTAATTGCGGCACCTAATCCACTCAGTTGGAAAATCACGCAACCGCAAACCGCATCTGGGCGCGATAAGGTTCACGTTCGCGTGATTTTCCAACTGAGCGGATTAAGTGCCGCAATTAGCTGTTGTCCGTAAGGCCCCAGACCTTCAGTTTGATAATTACTTACCTTTATTTAGATAATTCCAGAACTTCAGTTTGATAATTACATACCTTCAGCTAAGTAATTCTAGAACTTCAGTTAGATAATTCCAGACCTTCAGCTAGGTAATTCTAGAACTTCAGTTAGATAATTCCAGACCTTCAGTTAGGTAATTACGCGTACGTTACAGAGTCATAGCGGTTTGTGTACGATGTGTGAATGCATTGGATAGGTTCGAGTCAGGCTCTACATTACGTGACACACACTAGGTTACCTCATGGCCGGCTATCCTTTTGTTTGAACTGTTCATGGACTGTCCCGAGATAAGCATTTATTGTAGAATGCCACGTAGCGTGAGAAAATTGTGGTTTGGGTGTGTACTAGACTAGCATACGGCAAACATAAGGTTCTACAATAAAGTTAACAAAAAAGTGTTTTTTTTTTTACTTTTAACTTTTTTTACTAGGCGTAGATTATTAGATACTCCTAACTTCAATTCTAGGTCTGAGTTACGTTTGAAATATTTCAATGTTACTAGCTGCACCCGCGGTTTCACCCGCATGGACTTTCCCTCAGGAACCTTGTATTTTTCCGGGATACAATCGGAGGGTATCCTAGAAAGCTCCCCCCAGCCCTCCAATATGATTTTTGGCATATTATTATATGCAAAAAATTACGTCGACTGTTGTTCTGTCACTTCGTGAAAGAGGAACAAACAAACTTTCGCATTTATAATTTCAGCATGCTTGGCAATACAAAAATTCGACGACTGACCACTGACTGAAATGTACTATATAATACGTTGTACATTTACCTCAGTGCGACTGACAGAATTTGAAACTGCTCTATTTTACTATTTAAATGGTAGATCATGGTAGAGCTAGACTCTCGAGTCTAGACTATTTAAACAGTAAAATCCTAAAATGTAAATAACAATACTTTTATAATGATTAAACTTGCAAGTAACAATACTTTTATTATAAAATTATTGTTACTTGCAAGTACTGGTACTTGCGTGGATACTTCACTACTTATATACAATGGACTTTATACTTGGCGACAACTGATCTAATATTTTAGTTTTACAGTCAATTTCTTTCAAGAAACGATTAGTTTTCATTCGCTTGTTTATGTTGAATTTCAAATGATTCACCATCACTTCCAATGATTTATTCACCTTTACCTTTTATAATGACCTACCAGGAAATACCTAACGTTAAATCAATTAGCCACTAGTGAATGCGGTCAACTATAATTGTTATCCAAGTGTTTATCCAAGGGTTTGATACCAATCTCCACACAAAACGTAGCAACCTCCTTTTAAGTGGTCTATGACAATATTGCCAATCGCATATGTATCGAAACACAGTTATATCTGTGTATCGAAACTTTATCAGTGGTGGACTTTTGGGCACTAACGTGAAAAAAACATGTCGTCTATGTATTATTTTCCTAAAGCTGTGTATTTTCGAGTGTCCCTGTATAATAATGGTTGATTATGTAGAAAAGTAATTTAGTTATATGAAACATGTATTTTCAAGTGGTTTCTATAACTCCATACAAGTCTCAAGTAAAGCCTCCACCATTTTACTGGGGCATTACTTGACTATGATTTACTTTGCTTGACTCTGGCAAATGCACAAGACGTGCAACGCCAAATCCTTTCAAGAGGAAAAAAGAACTACACCTAATTACCTAGTTTACTACACTGACATGACTGACGACACACTTTTAATATCAGAGGAAATCAGAAATAAATTAATATTCGGAACTTTTTTTCACACACGGTCATTGTATATATTACTCTATGCGGTCATCTGACCCCATCATAGATTCAGGACCCCATAGATTCAGTTCTGACCCCAAACTAAGCAAAGCTTGTGATATGGCTGCCAGAGACTGATATACATACATATATAGTTTTAAATACATACTTAAATAGATATTATTAACAACCAGATATAGAACAAACACAAATGTTCATCACACAAATGTTTGAAGAACAATGAAATGTTCATAGAAGTAAGACTACTTCTGTATCCTCTGAGCACACAACATAGTATACGAGTAGCTACTCTACCTAGCTACTATAATGCCAATACTTCATTCACAAAACCTTATAGTAAACATTGTAAAGCCATTGACAGGACGACACAAAACAACTTTACAGACTTACTAATTGTTCTTAGTCAATGAAAATCACTTACAATGAGTCTACGAGTTAAAATGTGCGAAAGTGCTTTAGTCTTAGAAAAAGGATTTCAACAAAGGCTTTTGACACTTGCTTTACTTGCTTGAAGACGCCACCAGACGCCACGTTGGGTAACCCATTGTGTTTTCGATACCTGTGAATCTTTTATTGTGAAGTAATTTTTGCAAAACAATGTGCTAAGGATAACCACATTCCCGTGGGAATGGTTCCATTCACCTGAAATATTTTGGTTATTGGCTGAATGTTATGTTGTGAATTTGGGCAAAGGAACCATTGTGAAAAAAAGTCAATAATTTGCTTGCGTCTAGCACCTGACGCTAAAGTAAAGATCTAAGAAAATAGCTTTTTTAAATTGAATAATAGGCTCGCGTTTGGCCGCCAAGTCACCTGGTGTTGAGCGATGATAAGATCTACGATGGAGCACGCTTGCCTGGAAGTAATCGATTCACTCGTGACAGACCCAGTTTTTAACTATCGGGGAACACCCATCCCACAAACACAAATAATTAATTGATAACTAATTCCACTCGTGACAGACCCAGTTTCTAACTATCGGGGAACACCCATCCCACAAACACAAATAATTGATAACTAATTCCACTCGTGACAGACCCAGTTTGTAACTATCGGGGAACACCCATCCCACAAACACAAATAATTAATTAATAACTAATTCAACTCGTGACAGACCCAGTTTGTAACTATCGGGGAACACCCATCCCACAAACACAAATAATTAATTGATAACTAATTCCACTCGTGACAGACCCAGTTTGTAACTATCGGGGAACACCCATCCCACAAACTCAAATAATTAATTGATAACTAATTCCACTCGTGACAGACCCAGTTTGTAACTATCGGGGAACACCCATCCCACAAACACAAATAATTAATTGATAACTAATTCCACTCGTGACAGACCCAGTTTGTAACTATCGGGGAACACCCATCCCACAAACACAAATAATTGATAACTAATTCCACTCGTGACAGACCCAGTTTGTAACTATCGGGGAACACCCATCCCACAAACACAAATAATTGATAACTAATTCCACTCGTGACAGACCCAGTTTGTAACTATCGGGGAACACCCATCCCACAAACACAAATAATTAATTGATAACTCAATACTCAATCATTTATTACATAATTATTATGAAGTTCACATACAGATGTTAGGTAGTATGTTTGTATTAGGTACTTAACACATAATAACCCTGATTGAGTATGGCAATATAGTGCGGAGCGGATAGATTTATTCCATAATTGATTTGTCTTCCAAATACTCGTTTAAACTATAATAACATTTTGCTAGCAATATGTTTTTAGGCTTTTGTCAAATTTATTTTCATTTTCAAAATTCTAAACTAATTGTAGCTACTTGATATGACGTTGAAGCGGAAATACATTAGAGATTCGTCTAAAAGCCCTAAAGACGTGTGGATTTGGTTGATGTGCAACGCCATCTGACCAACGGGAGAGAAAGAGAGGGAATTATGTTATTCTCACTCTTTCTCTTCCGTTGGTTGGACGGCGGTCCGTCAACCAAATCCACACGTCCGTTAACACTTTTAGGAATAGTTTTGAAATGTAAAAGTTATCTTTTTTTTTTAATAGAATAATTGACAAACAAGCAACGGGCCACCTGATGGTAAGTGGTCACCGCCGCCTAGAGACACCTACAATCCGGGGCATTGTCAGTGCGTTGCCTACCTTTGAGGACTCTATTCACCCTTCGTTTGAAGCAGTCCAAATTATATTTCGGAGGAAAAACCGAAGGTTGTAAGCCATTCCACAACTTACAGGTACGTGGCAGAAACAATCGATCAAATCGAACAGTGCGAGTCTTCCACGCATCTATAATGTGCGGATGGCATTTTTGGCGATGGCGGCCGGTTCGGTGGTAAAACCGGGATGGGGGGATAAGGTCAAAAAGTTCATCAGAGCATTCCCCGTTACAATATCTGTAGAACAAGCTGAGCGAACCAACGTCTCTGCGCAAGCTCAGCGGCTCCAACTTACCAGATAGGTTCGGATCATCGACAAGTGTAACGGCTCTTCTCTGCAAGGAGTCAAGAGGATCGAGCTGGTACTTCGGTGCGCCACTCCAGAGATGTGAGCAATACTCCATGTGCGGCCGTACCTGCGCTTTATACAATAAAAGGCGCTGGTCCGGCGTGAAGTACCGCTTTGCTCTATTGAGTACACCGAGTTTTCTGGACGATCCCAGCTTTGCTCTTCAAGTGACTCCTAAACTGAACCTCGCTAGAAATGTCGACGGCCAAAATGCTGATGCTTGTCGACAGGGTGAGAGGAATGCCCTGAAAACAGGGTGAAGCCGTGAATGGGCTATCTATTGAGTTTTGGCGCCAACGTGGAAAAATAATGTCGGCTCGTTGTATTATTTTCCTAAGTTTGTACATTTTTGAGTGCTAATGTGTAATAATGGTGGATTATTATTGATTAAGTGCTCGAGTGTGGGTAAGTGATGACATATAGCGAGGCGAAACATATCTTTTCCTGTTGTTTCCAAAGCTCCATAGAAGCCTCTTGTAAAGTCTCCACCACTTTACTTGACCGTGACTTACTTTGCTTGACTCTGACTTATGTGTTTGATCTTCCATAAGCTCATTGACTTGACTTGACTTCTTGGGTTAATGGCCTCTGCGACTATATAGTCACAATTTCTGCAAATGTCCGTATCGTGGCACCTTCATAAACGGTATTATTTAACGCGAAATAAAAATATGCTCGGTGATCGGTTCACGATACGTTGGTTGGTTTGATGACATCTCATCAGACTTGACAATACCACTGGCAAATGAACAAGAGTCGACGCCAAAATCCTCACAGAGGAAAGAAAAAAACTATTGAGAATAATATAGATAATAAAAATGATAATAATCATAGATTCACTGTGTAGATTCAGTACTATACTGATTCTATGATAATAATACGTAGTCACGTGTACGTAGTAGTATGAAATCTTTGATAATCTGTGTTGATAATATAGTTTAGTCTATTGTTTTTTTTTCTGAGGATAGGCCAAATGGCGTTTATCATTTAGCCACATGACGGCTCACCTCTGAGGCCGGCCCAGATCGCGTAGGCTCGGTCTAGACATGACGCTATGGTGGTAGGAGGCGGAAACTGGGTTATTATATTATGTACAATCGTTTCATTCATTGATATGATATGAATAGTAATATGACAGTTAAGGAAACCACATTTTATATAGGAAGAATGTATTTTAGTAAGAATACTTTATATTATTATGGTAATTAGCTTTTATCTTGATTTTATGGCATTAGTGCCACCATAGATAAACAGGTGCCACGCTCTAGCATATAAAATCATTTATGTCGTTTTTATGTAGGTACTTACGTTATGAAAGTAAGGAGAGATTGTCAATGTATTTTTTTATTTTTATTTATGTACTTTATTTTATTTTTTATAGTTATAATAACTTTATTATGAATAGTGATTCCAATCCAATTGTAATAATGTCGAATTTATATAACTTTATATTTTCTCTATGACATGTGCAACTGCAATTAAATTAGTTATTAATAAAATACTATGAACTCGATGGTGTCTCCCTCTCTCAACTCTACAGATAAGTTGGACGATCTGTAAATACATAAGTAGTATGCATACATAACAGTAGGTACCTAATACTGCCATGGAAGTTACCCAGATACATCTAAGTTCTAGGCACAATCGACTCGATCTAGGAACACTCCCACTCCTTCCTGCCTCTCTCGAAAGAGTGACGTCATCGAGACTAGATAGGCTACTTGAAATACAGTTAATGAGATTAGATGAAAATATTGAAATAGCCGCGTATCTACTTATTAATTGCCCATTAGTCATAGTCATTAGTTTAGAATGGTGAACCACAGCTTATGTCTGGCCAACCTAATAGCGCTAACAGACGAGACGGACTTGGTTGACGGACCGCTCTCCAACCAACGGGAGAGAAAGAGAAATTTTTCTTTTTCTCTCCCGCTGGTCAGACGGCGGTCCGTCAACCAAATCCACACGTCTGTTAGCATTTATAAGTAAGAACCACGTCAAATGTTTAGTAAAAGTTAATTCCCACAGAATTTTTTTCCAGTAGCTAATTTTATTCAATCTTTAATGTGTATATGAATTAACAAAGTAACGCCTGTTTCAATCAACTTTATTCAATCTAATAATATCCGTCTTTAGTTTTTTCCGTTTGTTATTTTCTGTTAGTAGTGTCATCAACCAGGATTACCTCGTTTTTAGACAATCTCATCCCACGAACCAATGGGGACGGAGCCAAATTTAAAAAAAAAACATACCTACATACCGCGCAGAACCAATAGAAATTAGTAAAGCATAAGGATTTCTTTATTATTTCTCAATAAAATTAGGTTTATATCTTTTCCCCGTTGACTTCTACGTCGAAGATAATATCTAGAAAAATTCAATTTACTGTAAAAGCATCTAAATATTATATTGGTAAAATTAAGTAAGTAAAATTTCTGGAAACTGCAGACTACCTACCATCATAGGCTTATTTGACACGTAGCTCGGCTGTTTGTCAAGCGCGTCACTTTTGCGCGGGAAACGCTAAACGCCATTACAAGTCGACAATTTGTACTAAGCAGGATGCCGCCGATTTACCTACAAGAGTACCTAGGGCCAGTGAAGACACCGCCATGATTCATCTCAAGTTTTTGGCACGAGAACGTTTAGGAAGTGAACCTAATTGGAGCAGGAATCTTGGAAATGTCAAGTTTTGACATTTATGTAGGTAGTAGGTACCTACTTAGCTAGTAGCTACATCTCTGATTGGGGTAACTAAAATAAACAGCAGTGAGCTGGATTAGGCTCATGGAAGGGTTTATACAAGATCTTTGGTTAGGCTATGAAAAAGAGATAAATTGAGGACTATTTTAAAGATTGTATTACATTTTGTGACAATCACAGAAAAGTTTTTTTTTATTAGAAGGCTGTCAAGGCATTTTTGCAAGGTTGGTAGCCAATTGCACCCATATAAACGAAACGTCAATTATTGAAATCAATTAGCGGAGTTCGACGCGTTGATCCAAATAAGAATTTTCAATCAATGTTCACTCATAATGCCTGGTAACAAATTTTCCTTCTCATTTCCGTTCTATTTACTTCTCTTTTCTGTGGTGATAATAGACTTTACTATCCTTCCTAGTTACTGCGTCATATGCCTATGCCCTAAGTGTTTGCAGGATTTCTAAGATACTAGAAGTTTGCCTATTTGCTGACCGAAGCTTCTGTTTAATGAACACGAAATACCTGAGGGCGAAATACCGCAGTAGGCACATTGTGTGGGAATTGATATAACCGCACAGGTAAGGCCTTATGGAAATTAAACAGAATCCAGAAGCACCAAGCTGCCAACGGTCTCTAAAAATCTTGCATCATTCCTCCACCACTAATTACCGACACATATTAACACCTACCCGCTCTCCCATGTACAAACTTCCAAAAGAAGTGGAAGACCAAAAGCAAAGAATAAGGCTCTAGTCAAACCTGCGCGACTACACGGCTACAACTACAATGGCATTTCTATATTGATCATCTCCGCTTTCGGTTGTGTAGATTTTAATTACGTAGATGATGTGTTGAATTACTTAAACCTAAGGATTTACATGTAATTAGTATTTAATCGAAATAAAATCGTGATCTACTAAGTAAATAAGTAAAAGCTCATCTTATATGAGCAATTCCCTGAATTTGAGCATGGAGCATTAACAATAAATTGATTGACATTGATTTAAATTTATTCCACTCCCAATGTTAGATTGAACAAACTTTAGAAGAATGAGACATCTTTTGTGTCGAGCATATTTTGTACCTGAGCATTTGCGAGATCGGCAAAATCTTCGTATCGTTGTTTGACTCTAGCCGTAATTCAGTTCGGCAAAACAGCACATGTTCAGTGTTTTATTCAACAAGTAAATATACAAAGATGCATACATTATCATATGTTTTTATTAGACGATAATGTCATACTTCGAAGCTTACAAGGAAAAATAACGAATTAAAACCTAAATACTAAACTAATCGATTAGTCAGCTATCAGTGGGAAATAGATCAAATAAAAAAGGTCTACGAGGTCCCGGAGCGTCACACGACTATCGATTCCTGACGCTTTGGTCGCGTAAGTGTGACTGAACCCTAACTTTAACCCAAAAGCGTTGTGTGACATAAAGGCTAACAATACCGCTACGTCATCGGTCGGACGGGCGGTGGTGACGTCAACAAGACATGTAGGGCACCCGCTCCCACGCTGACGAGCTCAGCATTCCGACAAGATCTGAGGATATGGAGTACCAGACACATTGGAATCTTTGTATGCCATAGGTGGCAAACAAGCAGACGGGCTGCCTGATGGTAAGCAGTCACCGTCATCTATGGATACTTGTAACACCAGAGGCATCATAACTACGTATTAGCTCGCATTTTGTAGAACCCCATGTAGCTTCTCGGAAACACCGCGCAAGGTAGCTCATTCCACATTTTTCTAAAAGAAATGACAGATACATTGAAACTTATTGTTCTGTACTCCACAGAAATGGTAACCGCTGGGGTAGACGAGTTCTGCCATTTACTCTACCACGAATCAGTGACACGAACAAGTGATGACAAAAAGTAATTATTTATTTCTAAAGAGGCACTTGGCCTTTAGTCAACGCTAGTGTACTAGATAGGTATATTCAAATTGAATTATTTAATTTAGTGCAACTATAAATCCATTGGGTTATTTCAAACAAAACTTACAACTATTGTTAGATAAGAAATACAATAAAAAATATAGACCTCAGAATACAGATATAGACTTAACATTTGCTTATTTCCGCAACCCTTGATTTAGGACTTAGTTGCATTTCTGCACTATAACGAATGAGTGAGAAATAATATACATATTTCCTATTACTATTTATTATTGTACCTTTGGAAGACGCTGCCTTTGCAACACAGTATTTTCACTAAAGCAAAGGCAGAACCACATTTTTTTTAAAGTGTTTACCAATAAATTATGTATTTTTTTTAAATTGCGTGAATTGTCATTGGACCCCAAACTCGCCAAGGCCAGTCTCTTGGTGGCCCAGTGAACAATCTACTGACTGGAAGCGTAAAGCCTTAGATCTGGTTCTGTATGCAATCTAATAATAGACGTCCTCAAAGCTCACAACTTGACTCAATTAAAATCCACATAACTCAGTACCAACGAAATATGTATGACCTAATCTACGTAATTAAGAATTTAAATTCGGCAGACTGCATGACCCCAGCCGTCCAGACACCGAGACCAGATTGGGCAAACCAGTTGGTGTTATTTGGCCTATTTAGCATAACATGGCTATTATCGACAATCCGGACGGTACGCTAATGACAATCTGATATTATTAAATTGAAATTGACAATCGTTGATGAGGCAATAGCGGTTTTGGGCACAACAGATAAAATTACTAATGATTGGGGAAAATATCTAACTCGCAGATAGGAAATGAAAAGAAAAATTTACGAATTGAATCTGTAATCTTGAAGCACGACTAACATGTTTTAATGTTATTTTTCAAGATTATAAACAACAACATTTCTTTAGGGGCGCAGCTAAAGGCGCGTGCTTTGGCTATCTCACTCGCGCAATATTGCCTACCTTTAGACTACATCAGACTAAGGAAGCTATAAAAATCTGATAAAGTCTGAAAAATTCTCTCATCGATATCAATGTCACTCACTCTGTAGCTCCTGATGGTTAGCTCAAAAGATTGGAACAGGTCCTGGATTCCACCAGATGGTAAGCGCTCGTTCAAAGATCTTCCCAAACTAAGAGTAAATAATGTTCAATAACCTCCTCAAGAATCCTGGGTACCTCCTAAGTCTGTGGCAAGAAATTTGGCCGCATCTGTGTCTCCCAAACTGGCTTATTTAGCCACGATAGCGCATGCAGATGTATTTTGGATGATATCATCTCTTGTGGTTGGGTAATTCGGTAATAGCCTAGGCCTATATTGGCCAATAATAATGAATAAATATCGCAGTGATTATGATGATCTTTCCAGATCTTTCTAAAACATCAAAAATCCATGTATTGTTTGAACTGGCATCCAGTAGCGTGGAGTGGCGTAAAGCATGTTTACCTGTTCACGAAACAATAGTGAATGTGCGACTGTAAACACGAGCCGAGAAAACAAATACCTTCGGTTGTGTACCGGTAACGGTCAGCACTGACGCATAGGTCATCTACTGGGACTTGTTGTGCGCCCAGTGGCTGGGCCTAGTGTTAGAGTAGATGCCTTTCGAAGGCTGCTAGAGACAGAACCTTGCCTGTAGTTTACACCCAGAAAAGAGAAGTAAATAGAACGGAAATTACATGGAAAATCTATCGCCAGGTATTATGGCAGAACTTTGATTGAACATTATTATTTTATGTCAACGCGTTGAACGCCGCATCCAAAGAACTTGGACCTTACCTTTTTGGGTTACGTCTCAAAGTTTTTAACCTAACCTAACCTAACCTAACTGATTTCGAATGACTGACGTTTCGTTTATATGGGTGCAGCTGGCTACAACTTCACAAAAATGCATTAACAGCCGGTTACAAAAAAAAATACTTTTCTGTGAGTTTAAACGTGCTCTCTGAAACACGGTAGACCTTAGTGTACCTCCCATTACAATCCGTAGATATACTGGGTCAAGTTATAACTCAACCTGTACCTATATCAAAAGTTATAAAAGGTTCATAGAAATAGCATCATTGGTGGATCACAGGGGCCCAAAGTATCAAGGAAGTCCATACATTCGACTTAAATTATGGATTCGAGGTGCACTTTTACACAGCATAAAAATACTTCTGTTTATGTACCTAGGTATGAGTAATATCAAAAAACAGTTTTTTTACAACAGGTGAATTTCTACGCTCTGTTTCTTTTTGTAAGGTAATGAACCTTGCCCCCCAAGTAAAAACCTGGATCCGCCCCTGAAGAGCACTTACTCTCATAGCCTGCCTTTAAACTTTTGAGTATCTACTTAAAGAATTATTTGTTTTTGCCTAGTACTGAATATATGCCTACGGATGTGGTCTACAATGTCTAGTGGAACCTAAGCGCTTCGTACCTACTTAGTCATCATGATTTCAGCCATAGGACGTCCACTGCTGGACATAGGCCTCCCCCAACGATCTCCAAAAGGGCCGGTTGGAAGCAGCCTGCATCCTGCGTTTCCTTGCGGTCTCTTTTAGATCGTGTCGATTTTGTGGGTGGACGTCCTACACTGCGCTTACCGGTCCGTGGTATCCATTCCAGAACCTTTCGGCTCCATCAATATTAACCTAATTTCAAAATATTAACTATGAAGCGGTGTCGCCTTTACTTACCCACTCAGCAGTCTCATAGAAAAATGTGCAGGAGGGAATTATATCATGCAGATCCGATGCACACTCTCCGAAATGTATCCTATCTACTACCTTACCTTCTATAAAGTAGAATGAGACCGAAGTAGCCATCTCATCGTCCAATTAAACCGAGTCCCGGTACCAGTGACCGGGAAATTAGAAGGACAACATTACGAAGCTCAACGTATCTGCGTTATTAGAATTACACGGTACAGCCCTACCAACTTATCTGTACAGTTGGACAAATGACGTAACTAAAGTTGTCTATAGAAGCCTGGCAGTTTGATTCAGAAATTAAGACGGTGACTCCATCATCTAGTTGTTTGGATAAGGTGGTCGCACTTACGGCTTGCCTTCCGCGACCACACAATGGCTCCCACGGCCGGCCCGAGAAACGTTACATGTTTTCTAGAGAAATTGTTTTATATTGGCGAGGTTATTCTGATTCTATGCAACCGACGCTCATATGCAAACTCTCCATCTAATGCAGTACGACAAATTCTGCGCTCATAGAAAAAAAAATGTCCCAAATAGATACGTATTATAAATGCGAAAACTTTGTTGGTTTGTATGTTCCTCTTTCACGCAGCAACAGAGAAACGGATCGACCTGAGTTTTTGCATGGGTATAGTTCAAAGGCTAGAGTGATATAGGCATACTTTTCATCATCATCATCATCGTGAAGAAAAATTTATTCATTTTCCTGATGGTTAGAGACGAAAATTAACAGTTTTTTAAATGCTTATGAGTGATAAAACAAGCAAGTCGTTAGGCTGATGGTAAGCGTCGCGCTTGCCCATGACAGTTCAGTGTCACCCTTTAGAACTTCAACAGCGGCAATGCACTGCGCTTGTCACCCAGAGATTTCTTTATGTCCAGTAATTCCACTGGACACATTGACTGGACTGTTTGTAGAATAACTGGCAAGGGTAACTTACGTACTTCCCCAGGTGGACTCTTAAAAAAACTACTACAAAAGTATAGGTAATTTTACTACAATGCACTCTTATCACATCGATAAAGCTCACTTATCGATAACCCCTCCTCTATCCACCCTCTATCATCACGATCAAACCATAGGTTAAATTTAGATCATAGAACGATTACCACGGAGACTAAATACTTTTTAAACAAAATTAGCTTGTGCATTCATCTGATCAACCATGCTTTACAACAAGTTTTATTTGTAGAGTTGAATACAGAGCCACTAACGCATATTCTGAACAAAATTAACACAGTTACTCGAATAATTTCATCAGTTAAATTTTAGTACCACCACTTGACCACCTACAGATAACTTGGTTGCGTACATTTTATTTTACACCTTGCACCATTGACATAAAGCTCATGTTTATCGGTGCAGTGCTCTGTCAAGAAAATATCCACCAAAAGTTGTTGTCACGAATTTTAGATCTTACTGCGTTGACTTACGGACACATATTTCAGCGTTTTCCACAGCCCTTGCTTTTTTAAAGATTGGCTTGTGCAGCCAGTAGAGTGCTCATGGATGATGCTTGAAGAACAATGCATGATGAGCAGCAGGTGTCACGTGCGTCGTGTTTTTGCGGCCACCCTCCGTGCAACTGGTCCGACTTGATTCGCGGGTAAAGAGTTGGTAATTAGAAGGGACAGTAAGTATCATTAAAAGAACCTACCGGCAACCGGCAAATTGTCATGACAACTTGCCGGATTTAAAACCAAAAAGCATCGGTGATAAGGTAAAATATGAAAATAATTATTACCAGATAAAATATGAAATGCATAGTTACGAGATAAAATATGAAAGGCATTATTACCAGATAAAATACGAAAAGCATAGTTACGAGATAAAATATGAAAAGCATTATTACCAGATAAAATACGAAAAGCATAGTTACCAGATAAAATATGAAAAGCATTATTACCAGATAAAATACGAAAAGCATAGTTACCAGATAAAATATGTAAAGTATTATTACCAGATAAAATACGAAAAGCATAGTTACCAGATAAAATATGAAAAGCATAATTACCAGATAAAATACGAAAAGCATAGTTACCAGATAAAATTTGAAAAGCATTATTACCAGATAAAATACGAAAAGCATAGTTACCAGATAAAATATGAAAAGCATTATTACCAGATAAAATACGAAAAGCATAGTTACCAGATAAAATATGAAAAGCATTATTACCAGATAAAATACGAAAAGCAAAGTTACCAGATAAAATATGAAAAGCATTATTACCAGATAAAATACGAAAAGCATAGTTACCAGATAAAATATGAAAGGCATTATTACCAGATAAAATACGAAAAGCATAGTTACCAGATAAAATATGAAAAGCATTATTACCAGATAAAATACGAAAAGCAAAGTTACCAGATAAAATATGAAAAGCAATCAATTTAGGTGATTAAAAAAGTTGCGAGTCCGATAACCGTATCAGGGCGCGTTAAGGTTCACGTTCGCATTTTCCGAACTGCGCTGCCATCTGCATCCACTGGACCCCCGCGACTCTCGTGTCGTCGGCAAACTTATTTTCCCAAAAATACTCAAGGCTGTACCGGTAGCCAATAAAGTGTATAATCTATGGCGAAGGGGCGCGTGCGTTTTAAGTGCGCGCGCGCAGCGCACGTGCCGCCATCTGCCGCAGGAAGCGGCACTCGCCTGGAAGATGGGCTTCGCAATATGCTGACGAATATCCTAGAGCTTGACACCGTCACAGGTGCCGTATGTAACGAGTTAGAAAATATATTTTTTACAGACTAGACATGTCTGACATCAATCTCACCTGATAAAGAGCGTTGATGTGGTCGAAGGTGTAGCACGCTTGCCTAGAATATACCTATTCACTTTTATCGGATTGTATCTGTTTGGAAAGACAGACACATGCACTGAGTTCCACGCCTCTTCTGTTCTGTTCAAAATGTAAGTAGATTAGAAACGCTTAGCGCCTCTGAATGGAATTTCCACCATAAGAGGTGTCTCCTTGACGAGCGTCTGGTAGGTACCTAGGTACTGTTGAGAATGGTTATGCCAGCCTAGCTGTCTGTAACACTACACTGTTTATTTTCACGGCTAAACTGATTTAAATAGGATTTGGCGAGAAATCAGTGTCATGCGAACGGACCCGGAGTTCTTTTGATTCTGAAATAATGAGATAAAACTGAGGTGTACCTAGTATAATTATATGTGCTAAGAGATCTGATGTCAGAATAGACAAGCAAGGGAGATATGGTAAGGTGGCGTGGCGGCTGCGAACGCAAATGGCCGCCTTTTTTGCATGTATTGTGGACTATTAGTTAATTCATTAGTGTCGCAGCAAGTTCCTTAGTGTGTGTAAAAAAAGTAAGCCGTTCTTACAGTTATAACGTTAAACGGTTTAGTGAAAATTTTATGAAACATGAAGACATTTGAACACGAACGATAATAATTATGTACTGAGGCATATCTCCCCTATTTGTCTGACCTGAGGATGTGATGCTACTAAACAATACAATGCCTTTGTAATACTGTAGGTCGGTAACTAAGTACATACACTACTCATAGGTGAAGAACAAGGGCGTCCCATTTTCCTCCTCGGCCTCCGTCGGAGAATTTTCTTATTCTCCAGTCTTAAATATTGTTAGTCATTTGTTACACGTAAAACAAACAAAACAATAAAGCCACTGCGAGTGCTTGAGGAACATTATGTTCCCAAAAAAACGTCAATTTAGCAAAAAACTACGCGATTAACCGGCACATAGAGTCCATACATGTCGCAGGGAGATTTTCGCGAAGTAATGACAAGTGGGATGTAGCACGTAGGCATCTTAATTGGTACCGGTGACCAGCGGCCGATGGCCATAACAGAGCAGGCGTGGGCCGCAGACGCAGCGTCTATAGCCAGCCACCGGCGTAGCGGAGCCATGCTGTCACTCCCGTGCCCCCTCCATCATTACGATCTTCAAGACTGCAGCGCGGCAAGGAAGCCCAACCTAAGCTGGCCATGCTCGAGCGAACGCTCGTGGATCTAAAGCATTGTCTCGACAGTTTTCATTCACAGCGTTTTGCTGACGTCCGCGTCTCATACTTTCGTTTTGCGATTGCATGCTTATCGGATCGCTGGCGGCTGCCGATGATGTTCATTTAAGGCTATTGGCTCAGTGTGTCTGCAGCCAGCCTCGGTTCATAGGTCGATGTCTAGGTGTCGCGCACAAGCAAACGTCTGCGGTCTGACTTGAAAGCTTCTCGGAAGTGGATGTAGTGTAGGTACTCGGATATATTCAGTGGCTTCTAATGAATGAACGATTTTACGTTGGTATTGATTTATAGGGTCAATAGGTACATTGGATTGGATTGGATACCTACTTAGGTAGATGCTTGACTATTTGGAACACTGAACTTCACAGCAATCATGAATAAGAATTCTCATAATATATTTTGAATATTTCTCATTATGGAACGATTTCGGAAAGGAAAATTTTACGGAAGAATGAAATCATACAGCGTCTATTTGGAAATCAATGGAAATGACCAAAAGAGGCTTGCATACGTCATATGACACATTTTCATTGAGCAAACGTAATCCGTCGACTTCCTGCCCAAAAAATAGGTGAATAGTGTGAGCATCGCCGCCGAAAACGGCATATTATAATGTAGCGTGAGCGGCATCTATTTCTGTCGGCTGTCCATCCATAGGGAGCCGTGATACGCGGCTATTCCGGGCGGGCAGGTTTTCGGGGAATGTCAACAAACGAACGCAACGGGCACTCATTCAATGAACCCTACGCCCGCGACGCCGGTGGCGGCCCGACCGGTCCCGGGTATTCATAAAGTGATGCTCCCAGACGCGCTGAATGGAGGCCCTCGCTGCGGCCGCAGCGGCGCCGCACCGACCCGATCACGTACATCATTTTTTGTCCGATTTCCAAACGTGATGAAACAAAACCTACTTATTTCGGTCTCGTTACCGAGAACTGCGAGCGCAGAGCGTCGGCTCGCACGATACCTGCTTTATTCTAATCGGACAATTAGTCAATTTCACAGCATTTGCGTATCCATCGATTAGGTATTCGTAATGATTGCGGGCAGGTTGCACAAGTATACGAACGGCGGCCAAGTGGGCGGTTGCCGACGTAGCCCATTGCACAACCTACAGACACCTAACCTAGCTCCGTCTACCTCACTACGCGCGGTAATTACTCGCAGAAGTACGCAGTTTTCTCGATATCACTAAACTAGTTCAAGATTATATTAATTAGCACGTAGGTGCGGGACCAGCTCGCTTGGCTGGCCTCATTCGCTAACAATGAACAGTACTAGGGTGCAAATGGACAGATCAATGAAAGAAATCTTGTAAGGATTTAGTTTCTTATAATTTTCTTTTAACAAATTATATTATCAATAGAAAACTGTATAATTAACAAGTAGCGTCTTAACAGATACTCAAAATTATTAGGGATGTAGGTACCTAATATTTTACAAATACTTTGGAATGTTTATATAAACAATCTCATAAATGAATCAATGTACAACACGTTTCACTCGACCGACGCGGTGCAAGGGAGCGTTCCTGTCGGAGCGACAGTAGTGTGGAGGTCGGGAGCGGCGCTGCGCAGGCGCAGGCGCCTAGGGAGCTCTGCGCGCGACTACACGAGGTCAGGTTCTGCCGCGCGCAGAGTTCTCTGTGCTGCAGTCAGCGGACACAGTCACTCCGCCGTCGGCCCCGCCCCGCCTCCACCCGCCGGATCTCTCTGATCACAGCCTAATAAACATATTTACTATTTTTTTGCGCCCCTCGACAGTTACAATAAGTCATTCATACATAAAACTACAGAGAGCAAATTGCAGACTAAAGGTATGATTCCGAACTCCGCTGCACGCAGCAGTGCTGCCCCAACAGTGCTGCCCCAGCAGTACTGCCCCAGCAGTACTGGTCCCTGTACAGCGGCAGCACTGCTGCATGCAGCCTAGTTCGGAATCATACCTGAAGATACATCAAAATTGATACAGCGGTGCCACCGTTCATAAAAATTTGTACAAATTTATTATATTTTATTAGGATATTACGATTTTATTGAATGGCGATTTAGATTGAATGAACGGCGACGATTAGCAGAGGTAAGGTGCGACTTGCACTGAGGAGGAGCATAGCTTTATACACCATCCAATGTTTACGATTTTTACAAAGATTAGACAATATAGAAGAGATTCATAATGAGATTACAATCGAATATACAATATGCGAGGCCATGCTTAGCAGGGTGAAGTGAGAGTACAATCGTTAACCGCTTAGTAGGCGTCTGGACGCCGCCGCATCCGCATTATCTAAGTAAAGCAGTCAATAAATAAACGATTATAAATATGTAATAAATACCTACTATATTTACAAAAAGAAGCCCTCACATGACGGCACTTACTCAGCCTTTAAACAAATATAATACAGCACTATCCCAACGGGATAACAGTTATAAATTAAAAATAAAGCTGCCGCTTAACTTGTATTACAAAATAATACTGACACCAGTAAAATACTCTATCCGCAGGATGGAATGTGCAGGCGCTGGGCTGCAGCCCCGGCCTCACTCGACTACTCGTCGCTCTTCTATCCTCACATAGAATGGAATATTCATTTACACAATTCACTACAATGATTAACAGTGCAGGTGCCGGGTGGTGGGAGCGAGCCCCGAGGCACTCGTAGTGTTCCCTACACTAACAAACAATAACATGCAGGTGTGCAGCCAGCGGGGCAGCCCCACTCCTGCACACACCAGCAGCCCCCGCGGGCAGGGCCACTCTGCAATGCTTCCAACAGCACAACGAGAAGAGCAGAGTGGCCCTCTCAGCGGGCGCAGGCGGCTCAGCCCTCGTATCTAAGGATACAGCACAAACGACAATATGTATAACATATAACAGCTCTACTGAAGCGAGTAGCATTAGGTACATGGTTGTTCTTCAATCTCACAAGTCTGACGTACACTGAGCGCGGACAGATCCTAATGTTACATTACAATCCACCAAAACTAACACTGAGAGACTGAAATTTGACATTCCGAGAGGGAACCGCGGGGTTCTGGACCGTATTTACAAAATAAATTCCTTCTCAATAAATTATGATTCATAAAATAATTATCACATAAAATTTTCACGTTCCATCCACATAACTTACACATAATCTATCTTCTATATGTACACAGTAACAATATAGCCGGTCGGCTAGTCCCCGCGGAGAGTGGCGGGCGCCGCGCAGGCCGGCAGCGCGGCCGCGCGCACGGGCCCGCGCGGAGCCGCCAGCGCCACCAGCTGCACCTGGCCGCGCTCGGCCGCACCGGGCGCCGCCTTGCCGCCGCGCTGCAGCCGCACCCACGCGCCGAAGCAGACTAGAATGGCGAGGAACACGGCCACGGTGGCGCCGCCTGCGATGGACGCCGTCTCCATCATCAGCTGGTGGCTGGAGAGCACGTACGAGTCGTCCAGGTCCTTGAACTCGCAGCGCGGGCCCACGAACCCGCTGCGGCACTCGCAGTTGTAGATGGTGCTCTCCGAGATGATGACAGTGAAGCACGCGCCGCCGTTCAGGCAGTAGTACTCCTGGTAGTGCGGCTCGCACTTGAACGTGGGGAAGGTGACGTTGAGCCGCGGCTGCGGCTGCGGCGCGGCCGGCGGCCGCTGCGGGCGCGCAGGCCGCGCCGGCCGCTTGGAGATGGAGCTGGAGCACGCGCCCGCCAGCGCCCAGGCACACGACACCACCGCCCACCAAACTACCAACGATTGCATTTTCCGCACGATCCGGAGGGTCGGCGCTCGCGGTACGTGCACGATTTTGACATTGGACGGTGACTTATGAGAAATCCGAGAGGCGATGACATGACCGCATTCGAATTTCGAACTGGAACCCTTCGCTCGCATCCGCGTCGGCGGCGGTCCGCCCAGACATGTTTCCTGTGTTCGCTTTTTTACGTCGACGATCACTCGTTCATGACGGAGGCGCGGTTTCTACGGGCGCCCGAGATATCGCATCGATCCCTCGCATGACGAAAGTGAAACGGCACTTGAAATCGTTCTGAACTTTGTATTCGTAGTCCAAAATTATTTATCACGGAGCACAAACACACAATGTCCCGTTCGAAATGATACACACAAAATGGTGCTGAGCGAAACGAAAGCACACTGCGCTCGGTGAGTTGTCTATGCGCGACTGACGGCAAACGAGCGACTACTGCATCCGCCATCTGCCGACGAGAATGAAATGCGGGGAACTCGTCGGCCAACTCGGCCGGCGCCGCATGCGTGTGTGCGGGAGACGTGTATTTGTATGGGGAAATTACACTCGTATGCATGCGTCATGTTTACTTTGGTGTGCGTGAGTACGTCTTTTTTTTCTTTGTATGGGATTATGAACAAGGTATTTCTTTTTCTCAGCGATCCAATCCTCAAGGTAGGTAGGTTTACCTACCATTATTGTTTGCTTTTGAATGAAACCTTTAAAAACATTTATCTATACAATAGGGTAGGTAGTAGGTACTTATTATTATGACCGAATATGTACCTCTAAGGTAGTCGACTAATCAGTTAAGTAAGTAGTAGATTTAGTAGAACTAGAACAGACTGTGTTACACTACTTACACTTCAGTGAGTAGGTACCATTGATAGGTAGGTATATGTAGATATAAGTTTTTGTAAAGGTGTCGAACATAGAGCATATTATATATACGGGTGTCGAATAAAATTTATTTTCTTTCTTTCTTTCTATGTACGCTATGCTATGGCACAGGCTATAGTTTGAACTTTATTAATAATAATAAAATATCTTTATTTCAGAACCCAGATCCAGCAGTTACACGTCATTTATAGAAACTTAGGTAGGTAGGCTAACACTAAAATAACAGTTATAACATAGATTTAAATTGTTGTTTTAGAGATCTAAATTGTTTTGTGAGTTTTTTAGCTACCTATAGCTTAGAGCCATAAAACTATAATACATAATAATATATGCAAGGCGTAATATTATGTATGCAAGGACTTTATAAAACCTAGGTTTATAAGAGTCCTCCTTGTATGATAATTATGAAAATTTTATGACAAGTATACGGCACTGAAACGTGGTCTCGCCATGGGCCTCATAAGCAAGCTCAAAGTCGCACTGCGAGCTATGGAGAGGGCTATGCTCAAAGTTTCTCTACGAGATCGAATCCGAAATGAGGAGATCCGTAGACGAACGAAAGTCACCGACATAGCCCACTGGATTAGTAAGTTCAAATGGCAGTGGGCAGGGCACATATCACGCAGAACAGATGGCCGATGGTGCCAAAAGGTTCTGGAATGGAGACCACGGACCGGTAAGCGCAGCGTAGGACGTCCACCCACAAGATGGACAGACGACCTAAAAGAGACCGCAGGGAAACGCTGGATGCAGGCCGCTTCCAACCGGCCCTTTTGGAGATCGATGGGGGAGGCCTATGTCCAGCAGTGGACGTCCTATGGCTGAAATGATGATGATGATGGCAAGTATGACACATACAGATAAAGCATACCTACAGTAAGCCTTTACATAAATAAAAGTGCAAGAATAATAATATCGTAGCTTTCCTCTTATCTTGAGAGAGGCAGTAAATCGTAGGTATTCGTTGCATAGAAAATTATCGTCTGCTCCGCACAACCAAAAAAAAAAGACTAAATAATATCAAAGATAATTATATACTAGATAATATTAATCAATAATGATATATTTTAGATCATCAGTTCAGCCATAGGACGTCCAGGGGCCTTACAGACAACAGGTATTGCGGCACCAAACTAACGTTAGATCCACTCAGTTGGAAAATCACGCGACCGCAAACCGTATCTGGGCGTGTTAAGGTTCACGTTCGCGTGATTTTCCAACTGAGCAGATCTAACGTTAGTATGGTGCCGCAATACCTGTTGTCCGTAAGGCCCCAGTGTCCACTGCTGGACATAGGCCTCCCCCATCGATCTCCAATAGGGTTTGTTGGAAGCGGCACGCATCCTGCGTTTCCCAACGCAAATTGTGTAATATTTAGATAGTTATGGGTTAGTACGGTGCCGAAACATGGACGCTAACCAAAGAGGCTGTGCACAAAATTAGAGTCGTGCAAAGGGCAATGGAGCGTGCCATGTTGGGTATCAGCTTGAGAGACCGAGTCCGAAATACCGAAATCCGTCGAAGGACAAAAGTCACGGATGTCGGAAACCGTATTCTGCGACTCAAGTGGCGCTGGGCAGGGCACGTGGCTAGGCGTTCTGACGGCAGGTTGAGTAGAGCCCTGACCAGGGGCCTTATTATGATTCTTTGATCGGGATCGAAATTGCATGCCGTCCCGTTCGCATCTATTTACTCGCACCACGTGCGCAAGTGAGATGGCACGCGCTCGCGATCACGATCCGAATCATCCATAATAAGGTAGCTGATAGAGTGGTTACCAATAGCGGATAAGCGTTCCGTAGGCAGACAACCAGCCCGATGGGTCGATGACATCAGACCCATCGCAGGTCGTACGTGGATGAGATTGGCCCGAGACAGGGATCAATGGCGCAAGGGAGAGGAGGCCTATACCCAGCAGTAGGTTGATACAGGCTGACAATGATGTGTTAGTATTATAATGGCTAGATCGCAAAATATATAGATAGATAGGTAGGTATAAACTCTATAATGTGCACAACAGAAATAAAACTAACGGATAAAGAAACATATGAGCTAGTGCCACAAGTGGTGGCCTTAAAAGCGATATCTTGAAACCATTGCATTTATTTATCACAAATCTAATTTGATTAATTATTATAGAGAGAATCGTGATAGACGATCTAATACAAAGTATGTACTATGTACTATAAAGCAACAATTTTTTGACACTGCGCGACAAGTTTTGTTTCACAGCAACCATCGTCATAGCTTGTCAAAATCTTTTTAGGTACTCGAAGATATTGTGGTCCTTCGGCTCACTGGCACTGGCCACTGGAAGAAAGTAAACGAACCAATAATAAAACACAAACTAGAATTTTGTTTTGGTCTATGACCTGAAATTTCAGCTGATATGTCAAAGTCAATTATTGATGTTGGCAGATTGTAAGTAAAGCGCGATGTAAATTTTTTTTTTAAGTCTTCAACTTCAATTTTACTGTGAAGTCAGTGTCACTATATTTTTTTAATGTTTTCACCCTTAATTCGAAGGCTAAAGCCATTAAAGCCAGTAGTAGTTGACAGTCGAAAATATGAAATTCGTATGCGTAATAATGGGGAATTATTATTTATGAATGTGGGTAATGACGTGACACGTACTTTCGTGTTGTTTACAAAATTTCTTTAAATTCTCCATTGGGGGGTTAGACAAGATCCACTTGCTGTTAGCGTTAACGCCTGCGGAAAGATGAAATTGTATGAAAATGACATTGACAATGACATTAGCTTGATAGATTTTATCTCAAGCTAATGTCATTTTCATACAATTTCATCTTTGGGCAGGCGTTAACGCTAACAGAAAGTGGGTTTTGTCCATTGATAGTCCAATATAGATTTTGTCTAACCCCCCTGCTTGCGTCCTGCGTGCGTTCCCGTTGAGCTTGAGTCCGTTCCGTTTGGAGTTATAACGCCAACGTGGAAAAAACATGTCGGCTCGTTGTATTATTTTCCTAAACTTGGAAAATAATAAGATAATTTTTTTAATACTTAGAAATTTAGTAATTAACTTAGAAATTTATTACTTATTAGCCTAACATTATGCTAGATTGTAATTATATTAAGAGATGCTATTGCTACAACTTAAAAAAACAGAAAACTAACGAAAACTTAAATATATACTTAACACATATATTTATTTACTTTCTTAAATGTAAGTATTTTTTTTAAACTTAACTAAAAACTAAAACTTAAAATAACCAAATACAAACTAAAAACCCGGCCGGCCCCCACGGACCCATCGTCTCCACCCCAAATGGACCGAACATGTACACCCAGTCAAGGTGTGCACATTTGCGCCGTTTGAGGTTTTTGGCTTGAGCGGTGGCAGCGCCAGCCGAACCTGATGTTGCAGGAAGGTGAGACGGAGCCATAAACTTGTGTATTTTCGAGTGTTATTCATACTTAATATTATAAATGTTACTCTTTCACGCAGCAACAGAGCAACAGATTTTTGCATGGGTATATTTCAAGGGCTGGAAAGTCACATAGGCTACTTTTCATCATCATCGTCTTCACCACCATTTTTCACCACTACGCGGGTGAAACCGCAGGGCGCAGCTAGAGTTTAATAATGGTGGATAGTTATTTATTAAGTGCTTGTAAACGTACTCGAGTGTGGGCAGTTATACAGGGAGGTGAAACATGTATTTTCGTGTTGTTTCCAAAACTTCATAGAAGCCTCTTGTAAAGTCTCCTTGTAAAGTCTCCACCACAAAGTTAGTAACGGTCAAGTTACTCATGCCCCAGTAAAGTGGTGGAGACTTTACAAGAGACTTCTATGGAGTTTTGGAAACAAAACGAAAATATACAAAGTCCTTTAGTCGTAATATTGTTCGTAAACTTGAACAATATTACGACTAAAGGACTTTGTATACAGGGTTATGACATTTATTACGAAAAAAAAGTTTGCTGTGTTGCTATTGGCTGACTTGACTTTGTTTGTTTAGTTTGTTTGGCTTCGTTGGGGCCAAAGAGAGTTGGGGCTGGCCAGCTTTGTCCATCTACTCCATCTACCGTACCGTTGCCGTACCGAGCTATGGTACTGAGAGTTGTGCGCTTATTTTTTTTGTAGTGCTGTGGTTCTTTCCCTTTTAATATTAATATAAACGGCGACGAGTGCGTTTTTCTTCTCTAATTTCTCTATAACTATTTTTATGCCGATTTCACAATTTATTACAGTTAAAGATGTCGGAGGCTTCATCTTCGAAATCCAAGTCATTGAACTTGAACCCGTCTCCTACTTTACAATGCAAAGATCTTCATGAGTATTTGAAAAGCAGATCTGCTCAATTTTTGGAGACTTTATACAACTATCCCACTATATGCTTAGCTGTCTATAGGTAAGAAATTTACCAGTTCGTTATGACGCAAAATCCATAGTCCAAATTATTTTCATTAAATTTTAGGTTATGTTTTTGTCAACTGTTGCTTGATCAATTTTATTATTGTACCATGAACTATTGGCGCGTTCTGAATTATCGCCAGCGATTGGTTCCGTTGGCGTGATTCGAAAAGCGCCCTTTTTAGGCACTGCATTTTGCATAGCTGATGCATAAAGAAGTTATAGGGTTTTGGGTCAGAGGATATGAAACGGCGTTGAAAAAATATATCAAAATATTTAGAATATTAAACTAAGTATACCTAAAACACTGTTTTAAACTATCACGGTTGTTCACTAAAGTTATATGATTATTTACGGGATAAGTAAGTACCTAATCTTACTTTTATGATCTCCAACTTGGTTCTGTCCTAGGAAAGCTCTCTATGTTCACTTAACTACTAGAAATAGGTGTATAACAAAAATTTCCAATGGAAACAAAAGTAGCACCCCCCTTTGAACAGTGATATAAAAAAAAATAACCAAACCAAACTTATGTTTTATGATTGGAATGTTAAATCGTCACTTGTCTTTCTCAGTTTTTAAATGTTATTGATTAAAGGTACTAACAGACGTATGGATTTGGCTGACGGACCGCTATCCAAACAACGGGAGCGAAAGAGAAAATGTTATCTTTCTCGCGCGTTGGTTGGACTGCGGTCCGTCAGCCAAGTCCGTCTCGTCTGTTAGCTACTTAACAGTACATACAATTTCAATCAAAACTAAAGTCATTTTCTTCAATGCTGCCTTCCTACACTTTAACCAGCGACTGCTTATTCTTAATTTTCCCCCTAGATACAGCGTCTTTGTAACAACATAACATTTTTACAGAGAGCTGCCAGAGTTGGCTCGACATTTCGTGATAAGGCTCTTGTTTGTGGAGCAGCCTGTACCCCAAGCAGTGGTCACATCCTGGGTCTCGCAGACATTTGCCAAGTAAGTTCTTGACTTTTTGCTTCAATCACAGATTTAACAGTTTAGGATGTGTGGTTAATAGCTCTTGATAAGAAAATACAGCACTGATGTTCAGGTAAAGAAAATATAACACTGATGTTCAGGTAAAGAAAATACAACACTGATGTTCAGGTAAAGAAAGTACAGCACTGATGTCCAAACAAAATTACCAATTAATTGATTAGTACAGTAACAACTCTGAGGTAAGTAGAATTTTGCGTCTGGTGATCCCGAACAATTGTGGAATTTTATCTTGAAGTCAAACAATGCCACCATGCTCCATTACACCAAGTAAATATCAAAGCTAAAAAAACCATGGATTGAAGACAGTATCCTTAAATTGATCACCGAAAAGACAACATGGGCAGATTCAGCACTACAATGAATGTACAGGTGCACTTAGCCGACCTTGGTGTAGTTCAGTAGACGCCTGACAAGAGTATCAGAGCACCCAAGGTAGTAGTGTTCCGTCCGCTGTAAACGACCTCGTGCAGGGCATCCGGCGACCGGCCGGTCCCTGGTATGGTGCAGGTGAAAGGCATGGTCGACATGCCATAGTCACATCGTACCGATCTTCTAGAGGCCTGTCTTCTCGGTGGTGCTCCATGGTGATGGTTGAGTCAAACCCAGGCTCAAAGTAATGACCGATTTATTTGAATAAAAATTCATCTTATATACTATGTCAGAGAGTTTGCTGTGATGAACCATTCAATGTTTTAGAGAGTGTTGGCATAATGAGTTGTGTTGATACCCATTTAGTTAACAACTGTGATAGTTTAAAATAGTGTTTTAGTGAACAACCATGATAGTTTAAAACAGTATTTGGCATAATGAGAGTTCAACATGCAGGGTATATATAATTCATAACAAGTTTGTAATCGAACCGATGTCCAGGGTGCTGTTAAAATTCCTGTATTGTAACATTTCAGAGAGCAAGCCAAAGCATGCGAAGCCTTATCGGAGCTGTCAGTGTGGCAGGAGGCGCCCATCCCGGGGGGGATGCCTGGCTGGATGCTGGCGCAGTCCTTCAAGAAGAACCTCAAGGTTGCACTGCTTGGAGGGTTAATATTTTTTAAGAAGATATTTCTAAGTAAAACCTTTGCTTAAAGTTATTATCGCAGCGTAGGTAGGCCTCCCACTAGATGGACCGACGACATTGTGAGTGTCACTGGCATCCAGTGGATGCAAAAGGCAGGCTGTCGTTCAGTGTGGAGGTTAAAGGGGGAGGCCTATGTTCAGCAGTGGACATCAGTGGCAGTGGCAGTCTTCTGGTTGAGGATGATGATAATGATTATCGCAAACAGCTGGGCACAGTTGCAAATTCTACAACCATCTAGACTAAAACGTCTCTCCTTACGTTGGAGAGATGTTGGGGAAATGGAGATAAGGGATGGCGGCCGAGCAGTAGCATGTGTGCTTTCCAATCTGGCGACACCCAGTTCCATCCTCGGTCCTGCTACAATGGTTCATTTAGTACTAACATCGTAAGAAAACTTGTATGTCCAAGAACCTCAAAAGTTAAAAGACATGACATGCACTGGGCCAGCATAGTGTATTATGGCCCCTTACTAATGTGACATTATGATAATAAATGATATTCTATATTCTATTCTTCCTTCCTCTGAGTGAAGGACTGTCCCAGCGGCAGGAACATGATAGGGTGATAATAATGATGATGGCTTGCGTTTTACCGCCAAGTCGCAGTGACAGTGGTCAGGGGCGGATCCAGGATTTCATTTTGGGGGGGGGGCCATTCTGACAAGGTTTGAAGGAATCGAATCGAAAAATTGAGTCGAATGTATGGAATTGCTAGGTGTTTTGGAGGGGGGGGGCATGGCCCCCATGCCCCTGGATCCGCCAATGACAGTGGTAGATGACAGTGTATGTAAAAGAAAAGCTAATAGCTGATTTATCATCAGCCATAAGACATCCACTGCTGAACATAGGTTCTCTCTCTAAATAAATGACTCATCATGGGGTCCTTTCTGTTATCCAATCTTGGATGTAGCCCTCTTACCTTTTCTTCCACTCCCGGCGGTCTAGTGCCTGACTCATCCAGTCATATCCTCCGTGTCTCCTGACATCATCCACCCAGCGTTGTGGCAAATAAATGATTATTATCATGATTAATATTCTTTTATCATCATTATTACACTACCATCTACGCCACTGGAGCGTGTGTGCCAGCGCCTCAGAGCCTCACTCCGATATTTCAAGGAGTTGGGTTGGCTCGGGTAGGTGCTGGTAGGGGGAAATGCACAATACACCTCAAGCGGGACGTCAGTGCAGTACTTATCGCCCCCATCTTGAATAACAATAAGAAATGATTATTACAGTTAAAATCATTACCAAGTTTCTTCGTATCTGCCTCCCCAGAGGTCGACCGTGGAGCATGTCATCTTCCCTGGAACCGGACGGCAAGGCCCGAGACGTATCGTTCCTGGACTCGTATGCGCTGGAGCGCTGGGAGTGCGTGCTGCACTACATGGTCGGCAGCGCGCATACTGACGGCATCAGCGCGGACGCTGTTCGGATCCTGCTGCACGCTGGGCTCATGACCAGGTCACTTTTTATTTAGTTTTATAATAGGCTATGTTTTGCTGCCAACTCGCCATGTTAAGCGATGATGCGGTCTACGGTGCTTGCCCAGAAGTAACCAATTCACTCGTGATTTGAAGACACCCAGATTGTAACCATGGAGGAACACTCATTCAGGCAGCGCATTCCACAGATTAGCAGTTCGTGCAATAAATAAATAAATATTCGGAACATTTTTGCACACACAGTCATCTGACCCGAAACTAAGCAAAGCTTGTATATGGCTGCCAGAGACTGATATACATACATAATTATATATTTTTACATTTCAAATAATTTGATATGATCTGATAAGGAAATATACATTTACAGAGACGCAGAAGACGGCTCAGCAGTTATAACCCGCGCTGGATTTCAATTCCTTCTTCTCAGTACGGCCAAACAGGTGATGTGACAATCATGTTGATGCTTAGATAAATGCCCATAATTTGTTCTTATACAGGGTTACGCATACAGACTGCACTAAGCCGAAAGGAGGTCATTGTACTCATTGTTATGAACAAAAAATCGTGGGAAAAAAATGTGCTGTTCCATAGAAAAAGACCATTGACCCTCGACAAAATGTACGGAGCAGCTGGTATTTTTCGTGATTTTATCAGTCTATTATGTGTAACTCTGATAAAATGTACCCTATGCACTGAAACGTAATGTCCATAATATGTTGGCAGGTGTGGTTGTTCCTGCAGCACTACCTTCATACAGCGGAGAAGCGCAGCCTCAGCGCAGCCGAGTGCCTCGCGTTCCTCTACCAGCTCAGCTTCAGTACACTTGGCAAGGTACACCTTCAGCATTCCGCTCTATAAGCTGTGACGCAAGCCATAAAAAAATTCACTTATAAAATCGATAGATGTTTACAATCCAGATCTTACAGAGATGTAATAAATAATAGCGAAACAGTAATAACTAATTGATATATTATATGAAAAGAAACCATACTGACAGTTATGGACAGTTACCGTAGCCTGCACCACCCGAAGGCCTATGGAGGCCGCATATACACACTTCGGCCACGTTGGTAACTCAGTTTCGCAACCATTGTGAAATTGAGTATTTTTTTTCTTTCTTGGCAACTACATAATTCCAATAGAAGAAAAACTGATAATGATAATTGAGAATGTTTTGTACTTTTTTTAAATTAAATTAGTTATAACGAAACATTATTCTCGTTTTTATAGCATGTAGTCTGTATCTATAATAGGGTATTTGACTACTTTTGGGAAACTATTGCACATTATTGTCTGATATAAAATAATGTATACTGCATTTATATTTTCTGGATATCAGTCGTATTTGCGATATAAATCGATGTTAAAGTTTGAATAAAAAAATATCGCGCCAAAACGCAGGTCTGCGTCATAGCTCCGATCACATGACTGATTGACGTCACACAAAACAAAACAACTGCAGCCAGGCTGCAAAAGTTCGATGATTAATTAATTTCTGATAGAAGTAATGGTTTATAAATATTGTGTAGTGCCAAAATGTACAAATACTTCCATAAAGACACCGGATAAAATATTTGTTCCTGTTCCAATGCACCCAAAACTCGAAAAAAGTGGTTGGAACCAATCTAAGGTTGGAACTTAGTAGCTCGTAGAGAACCCAAAAGTATTGGAGCTAATTCAAGTGTTTCTATGTGCGAAGATCATTTTGAGGTACATATTTGAGTCTATATATTTCTATTATAATTTGTGTTTTTATTGCATTACTATTTTATGTACTGTTACTTTCTTTTTAAACATTGTAAAGCTCGACATAACCTAACAAAATAGTTATATCCACTTACTACAACATACTTTTTGTACAACTTGATTGAATGTTTTGCTTGGAGAACAATTAAAAATTAATACTGACATTGTAGTTTTTACGTTTTGAGTTCTGCAGCGTAGAAACAATGATGTGGATTATTACTAAAGAAATATGCAACCATAAAAACATTAATTTCGGGTAAGTTACTGCTGTCTGCTTGCACAAAGTGTTTCTCCATTCTACTCACATTTAACCTCCGGAATGTTTTTGGTGAAAATTTCTGGATAAATCGCTCTCAAAACAGCTTTTGTACCGTATTACAATTCCCTTAGCTTCTAACTTACCTAATATGGTATTAAGAAAATGAAAACTAAGGTAATAGGTATTTTAAAAGAAAGATGTAATAAAATGAAGTTAAATTATAAACAGTGGAAGGAAGATTAAATTTAGACTAAAGAATTGACCGTAGATAGCTCAGAAGGAGGCACATGAAATTTATAGGGTCGTGGTTGATCGACCTGAAGATCCGTCTGTTTCTACTTCCGCAGCGCAGTACTACCCTATATTGTGCGTTGGCCGACGATGGTAGGTGGCCTCAGGGTCAGCACGGGAAGTGGCCTCGGCACTAGAACGCGCAGCGAGGTTGAACCAGCCGAAGATGTTGATGGTGACAGGTGGTGGTGTAAAACGGCCGCACTCGGGTCGGACCGGTAGCAGTCCCAAGGTATACTCCAAATGGGACTACGGTATGTCGGATGGTAATCCGGAGATGGTTCCTGGAATCGACAAACCAAATAATTAGATTTGGCTCATCTAACTTCCGTTCTGAGGACCCACCACGGCATCACAAATAATGTGGGTAGTTACCTGCATAGTTGCTTTGTCGTGGTGGTAACTACTATCAGAACGGAGTTGCATTTCAGTATATAAAGAAGCTGAAGGCTAAGTGATGAATAAAATAAACAATGTGATTTGATTGGAAATGTAAAAGCTTTCTAAATGCGTACATTTAGTAAAATTAATAAAAAAACAAGGTAGTTATAAAAAAAGAAGTGAAGTGATTTTAACGGAATTTGTAAAATTATACACAGTATGAATAAAAGCAAGCTAGACTCGTGCAAATAGGTACAGTGCAGAGAAAAACTGAAATGAATGATTAAACACAATTTGTAAAATTATACACAGTATGAATAAAAGCAAGACATGATTTGTTTTATGTGCCATTCAAAACTCACCCTATAACGGGAAATCACTTTCACGGAGACGGCACAGAAGTTACGGAATAAATATCCACTAGCTAGAACGCTGGTCGGTAATTATGGCGAACTCAAAAAACACTTGTCCGCTAGAACGCTAGACAAGTGTCGACCGTCTCAAAATCAAAGTTGCTTCGTATGGCCGCTAGGCGCGCACTCAACTGGCTTGCTCCCCTTGTACCTCAAGTCATGCCCCGCCGGCCGTTGAGTAATGCAAATCTATGTGTCATGCCAATCGCATACCCACGTTCGGATTTGCAAGAAATTAAACAACGTAGGTAGGTAGATTATAAATATAAAGAAATTATTTTATTTGTTCTGTAAGTATTGTAATAAATAATGTCATTTGTAATTAATTGTTTGTTTGTAATTATGTATTCTAATAATTTTAATGAATTTATAATTATATAAATTATGTAACGTTTTTGTTTCGTTACACTTTACAACATTAAATTCGCAAATATCAATACAAAATCTGTTTGTTTAGATTTGTGTGACGTCACTAGGGATGGAGCCAGTTACAGACCGTTTTCGATCACGTGATCAAATGTCGAAAATACAGTTATTTTATTCGCGTTTTTTACAAAAAATAAGCATATTTTTATCAAAAAATCAATGAAATATGCTTTTTCATTATGTCATGTTTATGGATGGCGTCAATTGGCATAATATTTTTAATACAGTCAAGTACCCTATTGTGATGTGTGTTGCCAGTGATGACATATGGTACTGAGACGTGGTCCTTAACTGTTGGCCTTTTGGAAAAACTCAATAGTCACACAGCGGGCAATGGAGAGAGCAATGCTCGGAGTTTCTTTGTGCGATAGAATCCGAAACATGGATATTCGCTAAAGAACCAGAGTCACCGACACAGCTGTTAATATTTGCAAGTTGAAGTGGCAATGGGCAGGTTACATTGCTCGAAGAACCGATAACCGATGGGGAAGAAAGGTTCTTGAGTGGAGACCACGAACCGGAACACGCAGCGTAGATAGGCCTTCCACTAGATGGACCGACGACATTGTGAGAGTCGCGGGCATCCAGTGGATGCAAAAGGCAGGCTGTCGTTCAGTGTGGAGGTTAAAGGGGGAGGCCTATGTTCAGCAGTGGACGTCTTCCGGCTGCTGATGATCTAATTTGTAACAAACTAATAAATGTTATATCATTTTTCAGGACTACAGTACTGAAGGGATGAGCAACAACATGTTAGTATTCCTTCAGCATCTGCGCGAGTTCGGGCTGGTTTATCAGAGAAAGGTGAGCAAGTAACTCATCTTCTACAGTTTGCAGTCTTCTTTCAGCGCTCCATCTTTCTACGCCAGTCTTGTCCTCTGTTTTCGGCGCATAGTTTTTATGGATATAATTATTTATTATTTACCTAGCCTAGTTTTGGTGGACTAGTGATGGAGGTGGCGCCATCATTGGTGTAACGCTACAGTAACGTACCCTGCTGACGCTGCTCGCGGATGTGTCGGCAACCAATCGGCGTTTAGCAAGTTCGCATACTGTCCGGCAGAGGCGCTAGCGAGGGCGCGCGGACACGCCACGCTCGGTGGAGCTCACTGTTACTTTGGAGGTGTTGGTTGGAGGGTGGCAGCGTTCGTTACTAAAGCGGAACACCTTGTCCCCAAGTCATTTGCAATTGTAATGATTAGGTAATCATAAAAACCACGGTAAATATCCCGTAAATAATCATATAAGTTTAGTGAACAACCGTGATAGTTTAAAACAGTGTTTTAAGTAATCATAGTGTTACGGAATAAAAGCTGTCTCATTGTACGAGCGATGTCTCATTCTCCTCGGCTGCCTATACCCAAGTAGAACCACGTTTTTTTTAAAATTTAATAATAGGTTTGCGTTTGACCACCAACGCGCCTGATGTTAAGCGATGATGCGGTCTACGATGGAGCACGCTTGCCCAGAAGAAACCGATTCACTCGTGATTTGAAGACACCCAGATTGTAACTATCGGGGAACACCCATTCAGGCAGCGCATTCCACAGACTAGGAGTCTCCATAATAAAAGTAGAATCAAAGCGCTTCGTTCGGGTTTTTGGAATACCAACCAATATCTGATATGTCGGAATATCTGATGCGGATCGGCGTCGCCCTTCCGACATATTTATAAATGACTAGCTGCGCCCCGCGGTTTCACCCGTGTAGTGATGATGATGATAATAAAAAGTATCCTATGTCCGTCTCCTGGTTCTAAGCTACCTTTCCACCAATTTTCAGCCAAATCGGTTCAGCCGTTCTTGAGTTATAAATAGTGTAAACAACACTACTTTCTTTATATATATTTTCAACTCTGTGTGCAGCGTAAAGCGGGTCGGTTCTACCCGACGCGTCTCGCGCTGAACATCACGTGCGTGAAGGACGGCTCGGGGGCGACGCCCCTCGCCAGCGACGCCCCGCGCGGCTACATCATGGTGGAGACCAACTACAGGGTGTACGCGTACACCTGCACCAACCTGCAGGTGGCGCTGCTGGGACTCTTCACCGAACTCGTCTACAGGTAACGTTACAACACTTCACCAAACTAACAAGTCATTCTTGACATAAGCACGCCTATGGATTTCCATAATGGGGAGGCGCACTGCTTTTTATCTCGCCAGGTGGCGCATTATCGCTGGTGTTGTTTCACTGTCAAAAGTGTCAAATGTCAATAGATAATTTTAGTAATTACACAATAAATATCGTCTGGTATTAAAACATGCGTAATACGAGACAACTTTATCGATATGACAGTTATGTCGTACCCCATCACTTTCACCAAACGTCTTAAGTAACATGGTTACTTGGTTTTACTATCTTTGCTTTCGAAAAGTTTTTAGTTTTTACACTGTAGTATGGCGCAACAATTAGTGTAACAAAACTTGACTAGCTAACTGTTGCAGGTTCCCCAACCTGGTGGTAGGAGTCCTGACGCGCGAGTCGGTCCGCGCGGCGCTCCGCGGCGGCATCACGGCCGACCAGATCATACACTACCTGGACCAGCATTCGCACCCACAGGTATACCTACTTCATTGCTTAACAAAACTAAAAGTCTATTTCAGATGTGTCCTACAGCCGTGGCCTATTTGGGAGACCGCTAGACTTGAAAGCGTGAGGTCGCGGGTTCAAATCTCGGGCCCCGTACCAATGTCTATAAGATATTTTTAAGAAAACATAATTAGGTCACAAATAAACTTTTTCTTTCTTTCAATGAGCTCTTTGGAGTTTATGTACGGATTTTCATACCACTGGCTTTGTGGTAAAAGAAACCTGCATACGTACCGAGAAGATATTCAATGCGTTAATGTGAATCGACCAACCCGCAACTGGGCCAGCGTGGTGGATATGGCCCAATCGCCCTTTCGGGGATAGGCCTAAGTCCAGCCGTGGACTATTATAAAGCTGATTATGCCAAGCGTGTTTTAGCTATGTAACTATGTATTTAAGTATGAGACATTTGTGTATTGGATCTGTGGGATCTAATTTCTTTCTGCCCTTTTTTCTATCAGACTGCAAGAGTGGACTCGAAAAATTTACAACGCTTTATATTTGTTGCCACTATCTACACTTTTTATTTTATAATAGGCTTGTGTTTGACCGCTTCCTAGCCTGATGTTAAGCGATGATGCGGTCTACGATGGAGCTCGCTTGCCTAGAAGAAGCCGATTCACTCGTGATTTGATCACACCCAGATTGTAAATATCGGGGAACTATTCAGACAGAGCATTCCACAGACTAACGCGCATAATAAAAGTGGAATCAAAGCACTTCGTACGGGTTTTCGGAATATTAACAAAGTGGCGTTGCCTTTTCGTGCCCACTCTGGCAGTTCGATCAATCAGTGACTTGATGATTGATCGATGAAATTTCTTTCTCTCCGTAGATGTTGAAGTCGGAGACAGGTGGCATCAGGTCGTCCTCTACTCTGCCCCCCACCGTCGTGGACCAGGTCCGGCTCTGGCAGAGCGAGAGGAACAGATTCACATACACCGAGGGAGTTGTCTACAACCAGTTCCTGTCACAGGTGGGTTATCAATCTTGCTATTGTACAATCTAGGCATCTTCAAGGCAAAGATTGAATAGTTTTTTTTTATAATAGACTGGCGGCACGCCCCGGCTTCGCACGGGTATAGATTTATAGCCTATGTCATCCAGGGATAGTGTAGCTTCCCAACAGTGAAAGAATTTTTCAAATCGGTTCAGTAGTTTCGGAGCCTATTCAATGCAAACAAACAAACAATCAAATCTTTCCCCTTTATAATATCAGTATAGATTTATCAGCTAGTTTGATTTATAATTTCAGCTAAGCCTGTTATTTGTAATAAATTAAACTTTAGGACAAAAGCCTATATTGTCCACCAGGATATTATTACAAAAAATCCAAAATAATGATATTGCAGGCTGATTTCGTAGTGCTGCGCGACTACGCGAAGCAGCAAGGCGTGCTGACGTGGCAGAGCGAGCGCGCCCGGACCATGGTCGTCACCCGGCACGGCCACGACGACGTCAAGCGGTTCTGGAAGAGGTACTCCAAGACTTCCTAGCGGGGGACTGAAATAACTGAACATGGAGATTGTCGATCGGGTCCAGTAAGCCACAGGAACTGCGGCAGCACTCGCCTTGTTAAGGTCGAAGTAAAGGAGCAAGAATGCTCTGTTGTATCGAACGGTGGTTATCTACTTCAATAGCTATTGGTGAAAAAAAATTGGGCCAAGGCATGGACCAAGGGCAGGTCAGGTTCAAATGGTCATCTGCCATACATTGGCCTCAGTACTGTGAGCGAATGGTGAATGAAAGACTTGCAAACTTACAAGATGACATTTGTTTTTTTTTGGCTCGTGTCAGGTAGCGTATTTTGTCGCCAATGTCATTCTTGGATGCATATCATCATCAGCCTACACGAAGAGGAATACTATAATAATAATTTGATTCCATGGGTCTAAAACCCCAGAGACCCAGACTCCTGGCTTGCCTTAACCGGCCGTCTGGGGGTGGAAACCGCAAGAGCTAAAAACCTAAGCTCCAGGGTGGAAGTGTTAAAGGGCATAACGCCGCTAGTAGCTCTTAGTGAAAGTGCAGCACACCTCTCGACACCCTAAGCCACCCACGTCTATGTTGCCCTTCCGGTGCCAATATGCGGCAGCCATTATGGGGGGCCCATTTAGTGAGTGGCAAGTCATCACCTGCCTAAGTATTTTGAAATGAGGCATAATTGGCAGGTGCCGTACCTCATACCATAGATCTGTTATCCCATCCACAAGTTGTTCACATCAATAGCCTAGACATTTTATATCCTATACTGTAAAATAGTTTTATAATCCATTTTATACACATTCAATAATATTGTATTTTATAAAACACTGTTTTAAACTATCACGGTTGTTCACTAAAGTTATATGATCGAGTTCGAGTTCCAGTGATAACCGTAGCAAAAGACTAAGAAAGAGGGTAGATCGTTATGTCTGCACCTAACTTTTTAACTGTTCTCCAACCACCCGCATTCTTCAGTCTTCCCGTGAACATGGTGCATGTAACTGCGCCGAAATATCGGGAGCTCATTCCACAACCTTACCACGGTAAATATCCCGTAAATAATCATATAACTTTATTGTATTTTATATTCAACGGGGCCTCTTGGTGTTGGCTTCGGCCCCACCAATGCCTACCAAATGTCCGGGCTAGACCCGTGTTTATATTGAAATAAAGTGAAATAATAATAATTTATTTATTTCCAAGTAACATAGACTCATACAAATAAAAAATAAAAAAATATCAATAGAAAAATATTAATAATAGTAGCTAGTCACATTACACTAATAATAATTATTACCAATTGAAATTTAAAATAATTAAACTAAAAATGTCAACAACAACTATAGCCCGCTATTAAATTTTTACTACAGCCAAAGATTATATACTAGAGAAGATCGATGATAGCAGTACTTTGTACCGTACCCCGGAAATTTGCCAAAATACCTGTTGAAACTTAGAGGGCGCCACAATTTGTCCGGGCAATAGGTTGTCTCGAACTTACGTGAGATGGCGTACGAAAGGGTTCAAAAAATTACGGTAGCGCAACATTTCAAGAGAAGTGCACCTGATATCAGTAGATGGCGCTTTTCTTCGCGCTCACAGAATGCATCACAGAATAGAACGTAGTAGTCGGGTCAGTTTCGTTTCACAATGCGACGTTGCCAGTTCGTGCTGAGAGTTAGGCCCGCGCTGTGCGACGTTGCCAGCGCTGTATCGACTTGATTTTATGCATGGGTTATAGTTCTCAACCGGAGAGTGACATAGGCTACTAGTAAAATTCTAGATAAATTAGGTAGGTATTTACCGACTGAACGCGCACAAATCCACTCTCCATTACAGGTACCTAGTAGGTACCTACCTACTGTATCGTCAAAATTTTACGTAATTTTATTCTAGTAAATAAATAAAGCACACAACTACTACCTACTATGAAGTCGGTACACTACTAGACTACCTACTACACAAACAAACACACTGCTTTCCTGATACCTACCGTAAAGATGAGTACAAAATACCTATGAACTTCTAGGCTGGAATGTAATTACTGTTTTAGTAGGTACAATACTTACCTACCTAAGTACCTACTTAACCTTCGCGCGGGCAGGCCTGGCCAGACCTGACGCACTCCGCACTCTAGGTACCTACAAAGCTACAAGTAGCCGACTTCTCAAAACCGGAAACTCCCGTGTCCACTGTCGTGCGATACACAGAGATAACGCGACAAGAGTTACGCGATAGACAGAGAGGCAACTTCTATAGGTACGCATACATACTTCGGCGGACCATATTTTGCAAAGAAGGTTAGGTACCTACCTATCTACTCATGAATACCATGAATAAAAACCTTAAAAATTACAAAACATCCACACTATTCAAAAAATACCTATAGGTACCTACCTTCATTATTACCTAGAACTAGGTATTAAATAGGTACCTGATTTCCGAATCCATACAATCAGCCGACCTTGATCGTGAACTGGGAAGCGAAACTACCTACTATGTCCCGACTAGTTTTGGTAAACACATTTTGTGTATGACATTTTGAATATAGAATATAGGTATAGGTACTTTAGGTACATAGGCGACTAGCAGAGGTCGATGCTTGAGTGTAGATAGTCATAAAATCAAAGGAAGCAGTTATTAGAGTCCAGGAACCTTTCGGACAACAGTCATTGCGGCACCAAACTAACGTTAGATCCGCTCAGTTGAAAACTCACGCGACCGCAAACCGTATCTGGGCGCGTTAAGGTTCACGTTCGCGTGATTTTCCAACTGAGCGGATCTAACGTTAGTTTGGTGCCGCAATAGCTGTTGTCCGTAAGGCCCTAGATTCACTTAGTTGCAGGAGTCACAGTTTAAACGTAGATAATCGGAGCCCAGATTCACTTGCAGGGGTCACAGGGGCGAACGTGAACCTTATCGCGCCCAGATACGGTTTGCGGTCGCGTGATTTTCCAAATCGTAAGGCCCCAGGTACAGATAAACAATATGAGAAGAAATCCCCGCAATTCACACCTAACCACGTTAGCATTTATTTTAGCCCATTACTGAGCAGGCTAAAGCTATAGAGGTCATACCGCCTCGTCTTTCGTAATTTACCGTCCTGTCTGCCCCAGTAAAGTAGTGGAGAAAACAACACCCTACCACGCCCAAATTTTGGCTCGAGGTAGTAAAGCTCATTTTAAGTTTTAGTATTTTTTTTGCATATTTTTTAAGGCTCTGGTTTAGGAAATACAACTAGTTCTAGTTTTTAGTTTAAATTATAGTCTAAGTTAGGTCTTACGATTTTGACGACCTGAAATACCCGGCTCCTCAAGCATTTTGTCCCAGGTCAATCCAGACAAGGATATTGACCTTCACTGGCTTTCCAACGATAGGTCATTTAGTATTTTAAGACTCTTAGGTACTAGAGCTACTAAGTAGCGAGGCGGAGCCTAAATACCCGATTTTTTGAAGGTCCATAACTTCGGACACAAAGGTCCAATCAAAAATCTGACGTCATAAACCTCATTTTTTCTAGCAGACGATGACGTTAAACTCGAAAACTCGGCTTTAGGACCTACCCCTAAAGACCCCAAATTGGGTTTGAAATTACGTAACCGGAAATTCATGTTAAGAGGGGGCATCCGAAATTTTATGCTAATTTGCCATGATATTATAGCAAGATATTTACTCGATACTTTAATGTTTTGAAAATAGTGCCTTTTTGCAAATTTTTTTGATTTTACTTGGGAAGTACTTCAGTTACATATCTAAAATAAATACTCATCGAAGGAAATATAGTTTGTTTTCCAGTGTTAAGACAAAATTTACCTAGATTAATTAGTACTCTCATAATAAATTATATTCGATTTGAGACTTACGTCCTTTAGTTCTAAGCAACTATTCGGTCAAACGGCAAGTCCGATATTCAGTCTTATTCTGTTACGCTTTGCATCTAAATAGCGAAACATGCTCCGTTCAACCTCAGTACCGCACTGTGCCTCAACGGGGAAGGACGCACGCGCTTGCTTTTCGCCTTGGTTTTATCTTCCGAGTGCGATTATATCAACACCTACTGTATTTTCAAACAAAGGATAATATAAAAAATCGATGGCTCGAACGCGACCACTTGACGCGGCAACCAAGTGGTGCCAATGACCTTAGAGCACAGACTAGGTAAAGCTACTACGAAAAAATAACATAGATACAAATAAAATGGATATGACTAGGCCGTAACGCATCCATTATTATGTATGCTCAGTAATATAACTATTAGAGTCGGAGTGTTTCTTTGTGACAGACAAACAGACAGAGAGAGAGAGAGACGGAGAGAAGCAGAGAGAGAGTCAGAAAGATAAAACTAAAAATTAAAAGATAATATAAAATAATTTAAGTTTATTATAATTTTACTAAATTAAAATTAAAAATCATTTAAATTAATGTGATGGTTAATTTGACTTAAGAGTTCCATCCACATTTTCTCATGTTTTTACTAGAAGCGGCTTTCTGCAAAAGGAGGAAGGTTCTCAATTTTAACCGACAAAAAATAGCTTGGTAATAAATGGAAGCAAAAAAACTGCTTCTAATAAAAAAAATATGTAAATGCGGAAAGTCAAACCGGTACTTATGTTTTAAACCGACTTCAAAACAGGGGGAAGGTTCTCAATTCGACCGGTATTAAAAAATACTAGTCGAATTGAGAACCTTCCTCCTTTTTTGAAGTCGGTTAAAAACTTAAGTACTGTTACTACAGTTGGGTTGGCTCGGGTATGTGCTGGTAAGGGGAAATGCACAATACACTAGCGGGACTACAAGTCAAAGTACTCATTTATAAAATAAGCAGAGACACGTCATGGTCATCCAATTAACAAAATTTTCCAGTTATTTTGATTTAAAAGCCAAACTCCTATACAGATTTTGATGACATTTCTATGGGACCTATCTCAGAGTCATCATCATGGGCAGCGTTCGGTAACCTTCGCAACGTCTTCTCGTCCAAAAATCTCAAGAGTATATCCTTCCAATTAAATAATTTTACATATCGGTTCATAAATGACGGAGTTCTGCCCCCCGATTCTACTAAAGAAATTGTCTTTAAATTGTAATTGTTGCGATTTTAATTGTTAAATAACTGCCTCAAAATTGACAGTTTTAAATATTTTTTTACACTAAGTTATAATATTAGGTGGTTGTATTTTTCTAGTATAAAAAATATTTAAAACTGTCAATTTTGAGGCAGTTATTTAACAATTAAAATCGCAACAATTACAATTTAAAGACAATTTGTTTAGTAGAATCGGGGCCCTGAAGTTACAAACATAAAAAAATATAACCGGATTAAGGAGCCCTTCCTTTTGTGAAGTTGGTTATAAACAATATATTAACTAACAACAATCACATGTTTTAAAAAAAAAATAGTTTAGGATTCATCTTATTTTCTAAGACGTTGTGTTTTTTACCCTTACAGTAAACATTAATTTTTACAATAATCATTTGATTTATCATGAATTGAATGTGTTCGTCACAAGATATTTTTAGTAATTGCTGGTCCTCGCATTCCACAAAATCCAGAATTGCATTAAAAAGCTGAAATTTCACTCTTTTTTGATGCATTATGTTCTCAAAATACAAATCGAATCCTACAAGAGACATATCTATTAGCTTTTTTAAATTTGTGCTGGGCATTTTTAATTTAATTGATTTGTTGAAACTATACGATTTGTTAAAAATTAATAACTGACTATCATCATTCAAATCAGCTTCTTTTAAAAGATTGCTCGTGCAACGTTGACAATTATTATATTTCGTCAAGCAACACTTTGCGAGATACCCAGCAAAGTAAGTCACTGAACATTCTTCTAACGTTGTAGTACTTTTTATAGAATCTATGGCCAAAGGTACTGAGGTTGTAGGTTGAAGCGATATGCTGGTGGTCGAAGGCATTGTATGTTGTGTATCTATAGGTAATGCTACCTTATCAATTTTACGTTGACTCTGTATCGGGGATGGAGGTGGCATGCCAACAATTTCAATGAATTTGCCACCTTCATTCTCACAGTTTTTTGAGGTCGGTAGTTTTATTAATGAATTTACTAAATTACTTCTAAAAATTGTTCTCAAAATCCTTGCTGATGGGTTTCGATTCGAACCACTTTTATGTCTAAATCTTGCAAACAAATTTTCAATGATATCTTGATTTAGTTTATTGGTTACCAAAAATAACATTGTCGCTGTGGACTCTTCCTCATACAGTTGCATTACCGCTCTACAACTCTGTAAAACACCATCGAAACATGGAGGCCGTGTTAATATTTCCTTAAATGAACCACTTTGATCCTTTTTCATTGTAATTTTTTGCAGATTTTCAACAAATTTTGTGCAGTTAAAATTGCCTCTCTTACATAACTAGATTTTTGTGATAAAGCACATTTAAAATGATTTTTGTTAAATTTTCTTTTGCTGTTTAGGCCGTCGAACATATTATTTACGATTTGAACAAAATCAGCGGTCGCGCTTGCGGTTTTACTTTTTAACTGACCAGTTCTTTGAGCAGTACGTATGGCAGCAGAAACAGAATTACTAAATATCTGAGTTGCAAGGCTCACATTCATTTTTTGGAAAGCATTCGGGTTGAGATGGCGCTCACTAATTTTTGTAAGCGTTCTGCTTTTATAGGATTTTTTGTCAATTTCGTACGTTTTTAATATGTCTTTGAAAGAAATTCTTTCACTATCATAAACATAATCATTATGAAGCAAGTTATTTCTGATGTTTTTTATCAGGTGCGGTACGTCAAATAAAGCAAAAAGTTTTCTATCATTGCAGAAAAAAAACGGATGTTTGCTGGAAGCTCCAAGATTTTTAAATAATTTTTGGTTTGTAGACATTTGATCACAAACTACTGCTTTAGGGAGAAGCCCATTTTCAAATAATTTATTTATCGTGGCTTTTAACAGTAATTGTAAATTATCAGCCTTCACATTAGTATTGGACAAAAAGTATGCCACTGGAAGTTTCCAACTTTTGTACAGCCCCCTCACAACAAATACTAACGCGTGCTTGGCCAATTTATTTGTTCGATGATTCTTGCCCAAGTCTTCAAAACCCTCTATAAAATCGATTTTTTTTGAATATTCTAAATTTTTCATTATTGACATTTCGTCAATACAAACTACGCAAGATTTTTCTTTGATTGTAGCATGCTCAAACTTATTTTTTATTTGAGCACAGATCTAAACCTGGAAAACAGCTTGATTTTCCTAGCCACATTCTTACTGTGGAAGGAGCTGCCAGCACGATCCCTTGTCTTCTCAAAAAATTGTACGTTGTTGGAGATTTATAAAATAGGGCTAAGCAAAAGTTTCTTTCTTCTTTTGTCCATTTTTTTTGTCATTTTTCTTGCGAATTTGCATTTCCGCTAATAATTTTGACGTTATGCTCCTATATTTGTTATCACTCTGTGCGGGGGTGTGCTTTGCTCGCATGCGATAAAGTTTTGCCTTGAGTGCTTTATTTTTTTTAAATATTTCTTTCCCCGTTCGTTTTAGATTGTGGGTTTTGGGAGAGTCACTTTTGTTTTCTTCAAAAAGACATTTTCGTGATAATCTTCTTTTGGGGCCTTCGAATGCATATTTCCTGCTTTGTCTTCTTGTAGGTGTAGACATTAAAAATGACCCTTCAAATATTGATGATGCTGGGCTTCCTTCGTCTGTCAATTGTATTGGAGATGTTTGTCGTCTCTTGGCATAAAATTTCGTGGGTGTCTTCACTTTTAGTATTTCGGGTGAAGACGGCGCATCTGAAATATTAATATTATTAGTGTTATTATTATTATTAGTGTATTTTTTTTATGTTGAATTGTATTAGTATGCGTGTTTGTTCGACGATAACTTTTTTATGCCGTAGGTGGCAAACAAGCAGATCAACTTGGCCTTTGAAACAATTTTAACAAAAAAAATAGGCAAGCAAGTAGTTAGTTTAAACATAATTATTGAGTACTAATTAACACCACTATTATTGTGGATAGTGTAGATACAATATCGTGATAAAAAAAAAAAAACTTCTGTCATATTTTCATCTGTCAATGTCATTAGAAATATGTGGTTTGCACAGTGGTTGGCTTTTTTGTTTGTTTGTGTACTGCAAACAAGGTGTAAACGGCTAAGAAAAATTTCAACATAACGCCAACGCTGACGTCATTCAAGGGTAAAGCAAGGTCAATCATATTTAATCAAAAATATTCGTCATCAGCGCTTATTTTTAGGGTTCCGTACCCAAAGTGTGAACACGGGACCCTATTACTAAGCCTACGACCTTCTGGTGGTACGGAACCCCCAGTGCGCAAGCCCAACTGGCACTTAGCCAGTTTATTTTACAAATTGTAATTACAAATCATTTCGAGCAATAGACTTACTGATCTCTTTACATCAGTTTTTATTAAATAAACCGGCCAAGTGACGGATGGACGGACGGATGGATGGACAGACAGGCAGACAGATATCGTAGGCTTAGAAATAGGGTCCTGAAATGTACCCTTTGGGTACGGAACCCTAAAAATATAAACAACCCCCAGTTTGTCTCTAACCAAGAAACCCACGTGAAGAAACCCTTGGACTGATTAATCATATTTTAACCGGGAAATGGTATTTGCGTGGACAACCTTGTCTTTATAATTTTATAAATGGAGGAAGGATCTACGACATGCAAGTTATCTTTGATCAAACATACATAATTATTATTACACAAGTCACACTAATTTGCTTGTAGATTCTCTGACCTAGTTGTTGCTCAACCAACAAATAACTTTAAAAAAATTAATTCGCAAGCGACAACAGTCATTTTAATTAAAGTATTAAAAAGTATTTCAATAAAGTTATTAGTAGATATTAATAGCTTTTTTTTCTGTAAATAATTCAGTATCAAATCATCTATGCTATTCTTTTACAGGGAAAAGTGTCTCTTTCCTCGTGGTGTACAGTAGTAGATTGAAGATGTGTAGATGTACACGTACATCTGCACATCTTCAATCTACAATCTACTGTTTTTTTCTTCTGTATTTGGAAACCACATAATACTTACCTATCAGTTTTAAGATTGACTAAAATATTAAAAGCGCATTAACCTATCTCCATATCTTGTTGTCTTCTCAAATCATAGGCAGTTTCAATGTGAACCGGAACAGCTGGTCCAAGTAGCCTGCTTCTTTTATTCCCACGGCTGATACACGATGGAGGAAAATGCACAGCGCAAATATATCGGTGACTCAGTTCGTCAGTTGTTAACGAATCCAAGAAAATATTTCCTAAAAGAAAATTAACACATTAGAGGAAATACATTCCCATGTTGTTAAGAATGCGTATAAAGCGAGGAAAATTTATTATAATTTATTATGAGAGTACTAATTAATCTAGGTAAATTTTGTCTTAACACTGGAAAACAAACTATATTTTCCTTCGGTGATTATTTATTTTAGATATGTGACTGAAGTACTTTCCAAGTAAAATCAAAAAAATTAGCAAAAAGGCACCATTTTCAATACATTAAAGTATCGAGTAAATATCTTGCTATTATGTTTCTGTCTTAATAACGGAAAGAAAATGAATTGAAAAATCATATGTATCAATTATTACGTTGATCGGATATTTGGTTTAGTTATAATATCATGGCAAATTAGCATAAAATTTCGGATGCCCCCTCTTAAAGAAGAGCGTTCAAGACACACATAATTTTGGTGGTATGGTTCCTTATCCAAAGCCATACATACAATGGAGATACTTTTCTGTATTTATGTTTATTCGCCCGAGTTAGGTAATTATCAATTTAAAAAACCGACTTCAAAATTAGTAGGTACCTAAAACTACTGAACGAAACCAACGAAATTATTGTACAAATTTAATGAAATATCTATGGGACCAATCTAAAAATCCAAATCAGTTTTTAAATGATGGAGTTCTAAAGTAACAAACAACCGAATCATTGAGAACCTCCTTATTTTTTGAAGTCGGTTAAATAATCTTGCAGTACTGTACCGCACCGCCTTGATGCGGTTTGACCTTATAGGCAGTTATCTTCATATACCTACCTACATAGCAGAGCAAAAAAGCAGAGTGCGACGTTGCCGCTTCGTGCGAGTATTTGTACGGAACCCTCAGAGTGCGAGTCCTACTCACACTTGTCCGGTTTTTTTAGTAGGTAGGTATAAGAATCATAGCCATGTCCGCTTTTGGTAAATTAGGTAGGTACTTACCGACTGAACGCGCACAAATCCAGTCTCCTTTACAGGTACCTAGAAGGTACTTACCTACTGTCTCGTCAAAATTTTATTCAAGTAAATAGGTAAATAAAGCACACAACTAGACTACTACATAAATAAACACACTACTTTCCTGATAGCTACCGTAAAGATGAGCACAAAATACCTATGAACTTCTAGGCTGGAATGTAATTACTGTTTTAGTAGGTAGGTCCAATACTTACCTACCTAAGTACCTACTTAACCTTCGCGCTGGCAGGCCTGGCCAGACCTGGCGCTCTCCGCACTTTAGGTACCTATCAAGCTACAAGTAGCCGACTTATCGAAACCGGGAACTCCCGTGCTCACTCTCACGCGATACACAGAGATAACGCGACAAGAGTTACGCGATAGACAGAGAGGCAACTTCTAGGTTATTATAGCTATAGGTAGTTAGCGCTCGCGCGTCCTGAATTGCACTTTATTGTGTAGTAGCAAGAGTTGCTATGGTTTTGTGGAGTGACTCTCCTGGGTCTTGGGGCCTTACAGCTAGCTGTTAAAGCAATCCAGTTTAGGTGATGAAAAAATGTTGCGCGACCGCAAACCGTATCTGAGCGCGTTAACATTACCTAGAACTAGGTATTATAGGTACCTACCTGAATTCCGAATCCATAGAATCAGCCGACCTTGATCGTGAACTGGAAAGCGAAACATTGATATGTCCCGACTAGTGTTTTTGCAATTTTGGTAAACACATTTTGTGTATGACATTTTGGTCACACTTTAGTTAAAAACGGAAAAACAATATGAATGAGAAGAAATCCCCGCAATTCACACCTAACCACAGTAGAATTTATTTTAGCACATTACTGAGCAGACTAAAGCCATAGAGGTCATACCGCCTCGTCTTTCGTAATTTACTGTCCTGTCTGCCCCAATAAAGTAGTGGCGACTTTACTAACAGGCTCCTAAGGTATGAAGTTTTGGAATTGACATAAAAATATATGTTTTACCCTTAGAATAACTACTCCGAGAAGGTAAGTTTCCAAACAACACCTTCTCAAAACGTAAGCTACAAATTCGCTTTGTAGCTTACGTTTCGATTGGTATTTTAAACGATTTAAGCAAGAAAATTTATGGATTACCTGTGGAATGTCACACCATAATTCTTATGCTGCTTTTCTGATTTGTTGTGGTAAGATTTCACCGGGCAAATTGTCATAGTAAATTTTTTTTATGGAGCCGTATAAGACTACATTTGAATGGCTTAAATTTTGCGAATGTACTTGGTTTCTTTGTGTAGTTATTCTAAGGTTTTACCCCATTATAATCAATATCCCACATTTGAACATAATTTATATTTACGAACATTTAATAAATAAGAATCCATCATTATTATTCATTAACACTCAAAAGTACACAAGTTAAGAAAGTAAAACAATGAGGCGATGTTTAAATAAAAAACACAACCTTTTCTATATAATTTTATTGATTATTAAAGTACTTTTCAAGACAAAAATGTACCTTGAGATCGACAAAATGCCATTTGATCAGGGGGCAGATTTGATAGTTTTCGAAAACTTTTTTCGTATACGTTTCGTTCCATACATTGCTGGGCTGAAAGGTATTCGAAAACTTTTTTCGTATTAGAGTGAAGCAATCTATACTGCCGATTTTAGTTCCTCCGCGTTTCCGCTGGAAGCGCTTTACTAAAATGTATGGAACAATACGTAAATGAAAAAAGTTTACGAAAACTATCAACTTAATTATCCATGAAAAAAATAGTAATGTTGAAATTCCTGATATTATTTTAGTTAAATGTTAATTATTTACATTCTAAATTATTTAACTAAAAAAATGTATTATTATAAGACATTTTAAAGTAGGATTATTTTATTGTAAAGCGCCATCTACTGGATATGGATTGTATTACTAAAGGTGCTTGCAAAGGTAAGTTCGGTAAGTTATTGGTTTCGTTGCCGTAGTACTAACTATTATTATATTCTGTGTTTTCGTACAGTTTCAGTCTAATTCGACACTCCTAGCGCCATCTAAACAATCACTTTGGATCTATTGTAAGCGTCACGCCATTTTCTAAAGGGTTAGCAGCGGTCGCTACAGCTTACCTTACTATTACAGCATTATACTTTTCAAAGTATTTGTATATTTAATATTATTATGCCATGTTTTCCATGTGTCCGTACATAACCTTTCAATGCATTTCCACTCATTTTAAAATGTTATTATATTGCACCATTTAAAAATTAATACTTTCACAATTCACAGTGTTTTTTGCAAACAAACAGTTTGTTTCCCAAATAGTCCATTCTTAAGTTTCGATACACTATTAGAACACATCATGAGCTTCCTTTTTATATAGAAATCTGTATAATTTAACACTACACGTTCTAAACATTCTGTTTTTGGTAGTTGGGCAATAGTAATACTGGTTTATTGGAGTAGAATGCACGGAAACTGTAGAAACGAAAACAATCCACACAGTAAACAGAAATGACTGACGATACAAAATATCTGCGCACAGCCGGCTATTGGCGACGAGGGGCTACATCTTCTAAGTTTGCAGTTTGCACCACAGATAAAACAACTTCTACGGCCAGTATTTTTGTTAGGAAGTTTACCAGGCGTGGGCCAAGGCAAGTTGGAGCCAATCCAAAATGCTGCTACCAACTATTTTGGGCAGCTTGAATTAGATATATATACGTATTTGTGATGCCTCTGGTGTTACATCCATAAGCGACGGTGACTGCTTACCATCAGGCAGCCCATCTGCTTGGCATAATAAATATATATAATTTCTGTCTTATTCATTGAAATGGATGGATAAAACAGATAAGGGCAGAATTTCTTATAAGTTTGCAGAAGGGGTTGCTCATGAATCTGGGGCCTTACGCACAACTCCTTACGCGGTCTCAAACTAACGTTAAAACCGCGCAGTTCGGAACCTTAACGCGCCCAACTAAGGTTTGCGGTCGGGCAACATTTTTTCATCGCCTAAACTGGATTGCTTTAAACAGCTAGGCGTAAGGCCCCAGGCCGTTGTTTGATCGGGCAGAGTGAACCCGGGAATGAGTCGTCCCACTCCAACGTGATAGTTAAATGTACAATGAAGCAAGAAAATGTATAAAATGTTGTGTAATCTTAGTACCAAGTGAAGGGTTATTTACAAAAACTACATAGTAATTTTTAAACTTTCGCGATTTGAACACATGTTTTAAACGTTTATCGGGACTTATCACGTATTATTTAATTTAGGTAAAAAATATGTACCTTTCGCTCGACGTTAAAAACTACATATTTCGTATTGCATGTTACTTACAACAAACAACACTTACAAGGAGAGTAAAATAAATCACTGTTTCTATTTTGTTCATTGATGAAAAGTTTGTCGTAGGTTAATAATCATGTACCATTTTGTAATCAAGATCACCGAATTAATTAGTAACCAGTTGAGTAATGTATCATATATTAGCCCGGGTAGCCTAAGTTTTAATGTTTGGAATTCCTTTCAATGTGCTTAACTAGTGGATTGCTGGATATTTTAAAGCGTTTAAGAGATAAAAAAATATAGCAATGGTTAATTTGTGCACACAGATAGTTCCGTACGATAACGTACGGTATCTTTTTTTTTTTAATAATCACAAAATATATTTCGATAATGACATGGGACCGGTGCAGCCGAATTAAATCCAGAGACAATCTAGACTAGTACATAGAGTGAGACGCATTTCCAAAGAAATTGGGCCTTTCCACTTTCTTTGCGCATTTCTATAAGATGTGACTTATTATATTATATTATGACATCCCCTTTCTTAAGACAATATTAAGTATACACAGTTAAGTTTCACATTTAATTTTCATGTTTCTCCACACCACAGTAACACACCATCGTTGATGATGGAGCTTAACCCTAAATCGGGCGATGGTCGAGCTTGTCTCCTTCTTCAGATCAGCAAGTATTCTAGTTTCCAGGTACCGCTTCACTAAAGTGGCTCGTTCTTTTAGTGGTTGGTCGTCTGCTCATACTACCGCTAAGCAGTTTGTTGCCAGCAACATCTGCACAGCTAGCGATTGGTTCGTTTTCCGTCCATTGTTTTTTGTGGTCTCCCTCGGCGAGACCTTATGATACAAAAAAAAAACTGTCATATTTTCATCTGTCAATGTCACTAGTTGCACAGTGGTTTGGCTCGAGGCTGTGCACGTAAAGCATGCAAGCTTTGATTTAAGGCTTTTGGTATCGGCGGCATCGCTTCAATGAGAGTTTCGCCTCAACCTTACCCTCAATCTTGCTGAGTACCCCGCAGTAAAGATTTGTACTGCGGGACTGGTATTCCTATCAACTTCTTGATCCACCAGACACGTGAACCTCTTGGCTTTTTTCTCCTCTCCTCCTATAGATATTCTTGAGCCTGGTAAATCTTTAGAGAGCAGTAAGTGGAAGGCCTCTATAAAGTGGAGAAAGGGTCTTAAGAGCATAATTGCTGATGCCATTGCTCTTCTATCTTTCTTTCCCCTTTCCTTGTGTTTGATATATGATGCAAACCTGCAGGTAAGCTGAGAGATTGTTATATTCTTTCTTTTAGGGATTTTGTTTTCCTTTGACAATCTGTTTTTTTTTTTCAGTTTTGTTTCCGGATTTAAAACAGTTAATTTGTTAGTTATTTCAACACAAGATAACTAATGATTATTTTTCGAAACACTGTTTTTTTCCTGTTTTGTTTCCGGATCCAAAACTGTTAATTTGTTAGTTATTTCAACACAAGATAACTAATGATTATTTTTCGAAACACTGTTTTTTTCCTGTTTTGTTTCCGGATCCAAAACTGTTAATTTGTTAGTTATTTCAACACAAGATAACTAATGATTATTTTTCGAAACACTGTTTTTTTCCTGTTTTGTTTCCGGATCCAAAACTGTTAATTTGTTAGTTATTTCAACACAAGATAACTAATGATTATTTTTCGAAACACTGTTTTTTTCCTGTTTTGTTTCCGGATCCAAAACTGTTAATTTGTTAGTTATTTCAACACAAGATAAACTAATGATTATTTTTCCAAATACTTTTTTTTTTCAGTTTTGTTTCCGGGCCCAAAACTGTTAATTTGTTTTTTGTTCAACACTAATAATTATTGTTCAAAACACACTAATATCGCAGATATAAAAACTGTTTCAGTCAAGTAAACTGAAACAGTCTTTTTCCGTATTTTAATTTTAAAAGTCAAATGCTAATTCGTAAGCTTGAGCTGCTGTTACACCTGCTCTTTAAAAGGACAGAATTGGTCTCCCTGTGTAAAAATGTCGAGTGATTTTAATAATACTATTTGAGGTTGATGTCGGAGAAGCATGCTTTCGCACATTTCCCCCATCATGGTTTGAATTTAATTACCATGAATCTCATTGTGGGGGAAAGGACCGTCTTCAGCTTCGCATTGAGTATAGATATTTCTACTTCTCCTATTTTGATTGTTCTGGCAGTATTTTTCTTTCTGTTGTACTCTTCTGAAATATTTACTGTTTCTGCAACTTTGGGTGCCTGGCTTCCGTAACCATGTTCCTGTATAAATATACAAATCACTTACAATGGATAAGCTACCTGTGGTGGCAATGTCAAAAATTTACATATAATGAATTTCCTGATATACCTGGATACCGCAGTAATATAATAGTCAGCAGGCAAGTATGCAATGATTGTATTCTTCAAGATACACAAATCACATCACGGTTACATAGTTATCAAATGAGATGATGATTGGAGATTAATTCAGTAAATATTAAATTGCAAAATAACATGGGTGTTCTTACGACAACCAGGAACAAAGAGAATATGTGAAGTTGACGTATAACAGGAAATTACTATAGAGTCAAGGACAAACCTTTTAAATTATTTATGGTCAAGGCATTCTGTACAATAAGAAAATACACCTCTCTTTCGTTATTGGAGAAAATATATCCTAACCCATGTCATCACTTTTATGGTGTTCTGTGAGTGATTCTATAAAGAGCTATGAGCTCGCCAGTTTTTATGTCCACTATCATTTTTCCTTGTCACTCATCATAATCATAAAGATTTTAACTATGCCCTCCATTTTGTCCAACTTTGATTCATCAGAATATTCAGAATTGTCCCTCGAAGATGGTGAAGAGCAATAGCGTCCGCATTTTTGTGAGGAATTTTCTGGGGATGGGGATTTTCGATCTCTCAATACTTCGGAGTTGTCAAGTTTTCTTCGATAAAGTATCGACGGTAAACGTTACCGTTTCTTAAGTCTGCTAGTTAAAAAAAAAAAAACATAATTCTGATCATGGGATGTGGGTCTAGTAATGTCCGATTCTGTTTTTATGTGATTCTGCATCTGTTGACAGAGCATCTGAGGCTTGTTCTCTAGACTAAATGGATGCTCTCAGTAGTTCGACCGCTTGTCTAAATAATTCAGCTTGAGCTGAAGTTCCACACAGTTTCGCTGCTACGTAATTTGGATTGATGATCAGAGCTCTGCATATATCCCATTCAAGAAGCTTAAGTTTTATGTTTTTTAAAGATTTCTGTCCGATGGTCGAAGCTTCGGTAATGAACATTGGAACCAGCTCGACACTTGGAATAGCGAAGCTTATTTTGTTGAGGACCTTGTGGTCAAGTTTTTTTCTGAAAAGTACTTCTTTGAACCAGTTAATCACTTTCCTCTCTCTTTCTATACTTCTGGGAGACTGTTTTCAACACTGGTTTTAATTTTGGAAAAGAGTTCTTGTAGGTATGTTGATTTAGATGTCTCCATTGCAGTAATCATTGGTTGATAAATTTGTGGTAAAGATGTCTTTAGCAAGTACTTATGTGACCGAGTCTGTTTCTGAAATTTTTCCTATATTTTCTATTCTTAAAATTTTTGCGAGTTTGTAGAAGATGTCTTTTAAAATTTCATCTGTGCACTTCATGCCAATAAGTTACTTTCTCAAATATATATTTTTCATTGTACTTTTTCTCTCATAAACTGCTTGTAGTTTTTCCATCACTTAGCTTGCCGTGCCTTCGTCTTTTATGTATTCCAGTTTGACTATCTAATAATGATTGCACAATTGTAATAAGCGCCTTGGCGTCCATCTTTTTAAATTGGTCTTTTTTATATAGTAAGATCGCTTTTTGATGACAATGCTACCAGACATTCTTTGAATTCCATCAAGCTATCTATTCGGAATAACCAGCTTAAAAGTTTTCTCCTTTAAATATCGGCAGTGCTCCGTTGTTTGCGTTGTTATAAGACGCCCTATTTCTACCTTTCGCTTTTAGCGATAAAGCGATCTCTTAAAGCTCTTACACCAACATCGCTGTCTTCGGAGCCACTTGAAGTAACTGATAGCTTTCGACGTTTTTTACATTTGGAGTTGTTTTCATTTCGTTTTTTGTGTTCATCTTTTTTATCAATTCTTTCCTGTTTTCTTTATTATTTTTCTTCTTCCTTTTTTAACTAATTCTTTTATCTGGTGAAATTCTTTCCAAGCTTTGCTAGTGATTGCCGATGTTAACTTTTCTTTAGGCATTCTTCCTTTCTTTTTTATAGTGGGCTCCGGCCAGAAAAGAGCTTTCTTAAATGGGGAAGGCACTGTAATGTTTTTTTCTTTTAACATGAGATCTGCAAAACTACTCGGTGGTGGGTATTTATATGAGTATTATGGGTAAGGTTGATCAATTCCTGGTTTTTGTGTAAATCAATGGTATCAGTAATAATGTGTATATGAATTTCTAGTGTAATTCCGCTTCTACAAGCGGAATTACACTAGAAAAATGGACTTCCGCAAAGTAACGCCTGATTCAATCAATGGTATCAGTATTAACAGTTGACTTATTTTCATTGTGTGGTAAATCATTGAAAGCATCAGATTCTTTGTCCGTGAGCATTGCTGCATATGATGTCGGCGGCACATCTTTTCACATCTCACATCTTACATCTTCGAGAGATGTAACGTGTTAGTGACTATAACGGTGTTATTTTGATGTATTTTATATGTTTCTACAGGACGAGTGTCATAATCTGGCCCTTTACTTTGTTCTTGCACTGTTGCAGCTTCTCGATTTTTATGTTCGTCAATTTCGTTTCTGTTTGCATGGCACAACTGTTTGTATTTGGCCCAAATCACATACGTGGTTAATGCTTCGGGAGGAAACATGTCATTTAAATCAGTTTTTGAGGTATAAAAACATCTTTCATAAAAATCCAGTTTTGATTGTGTAAACGCATTTACTATATCCTGTTCCAGTTTAAAGAAAAAGTGTGAGTCTTGTTTCGTCAAATCTTTATCTGCGGTTGTCAATCTTCGGTTATGAGCATGCATTTTTGATAAGTCCACATATTCTGGGCCGAACGGGAACAAACCACCAGCTCGAAATCCATTTTTATAGTTTCGGGCGAGAGTTCGTTCAGAGCACATTTTAAAATCATTGCAAATTTGTCTTTTTGGACTTGTTGACCCAAGTTCTCGGTTTTCCATTTCCGAACATGTTTTCGCCAAAATAATTGCAATGGACGGAATGCTGCTATATCCATTGGCTGTATGATTTGAGTGCTGTTAGGGTACAGCGCAATGATTTTGATTTGCTTATCAGAACACACCATAACGTCCGATAAATGTTTCGTGACGTGTGACGCGTGGCCATGGCACACAATATCGTCATCTATGAAGTATTTATCATGTTGTCTTGATATCTTATTTTCTTCTATGCTAGAAATTATGTTTCCCTTTTTTTCAACACATATTTCGGGTTTGGAATACCACGCCCATCCCCCTAAACACTTCTTTTGTAGGACATTTACAGTGACATTATCTGAGCTTACTTTTCTAATACATCCTGGGAATAAACTTCCTTCATCTTTGAAAATACAAAACATGCTTTCTTTTTAATTCTTATTTTATTTTTTAATTCTTCTTTTTTTTAAATTGTTTGTGACTTCTTGTGGGCTTAACAGTATACCATCAAAGCTAACAATTTACTCTCGTATAACAGTCAGCTCCGCAGGATCTGTTTCTTGGGTGTTATTTTCCCCATAATCCAATTGTTTTTCAGAAAGGTTTTTCTCAACAATGTCCTCAATTCTTTGAATTTCGTATTCATTTTCTTTATTTTCAGTTCTGTGTATTTTAGCTTCAACTACTACGCGAACATTAGTTTCTTGTATTGAATCATTATCACTTCTAGGTATTTCATCGATCACATCTTCTTTTGGCGCTGTCACTTTCTTTTTTTTTCTTGTTTTTAGATCCAGCAGGCCTTCCCTTTTTTTTTGTTGCAGTGTTTTGTTCGTTATCTTGACTCTGTGATGTTTTTGCCTTTGTTTTCTCTTCGTAAAATTTTTCTACTTCAGCTGAAACACTTTTGCCAGCTGTTACTGGAAGTTGGAACTTTCGGCCTCTAGTAGCTCCATTCAAATCTGATGATCTTACTTCTTCTACAAAGCGATGGAATCCTTCAGAACCTTCTCCGGAAGACATGTTCCGGTGAGAATGGAAACAAACCACAGCTTCTGAATCCCGCCTTGATATTATCAGCGCGAGTGGCCTCCCACCAAACTGTAAAATATTTGGCAACAATCTGTAAAATTGTAATTTTGAGTAATAAACTTAATTGGAATCACAAAATTATAAAAAATAACATTAGTCGAAACTATCCTTCACGATCAGAAACAAAAATGCACGTGTCTTACTTACCTTTAAGTATTTAAATTGGATTTGTAACACACGCACTCTTCTTGTTGAAAACTTCGAACAGAAAAGGGCGCTAAAATTACGATATTCTTTCGTCAGCTGTCAATCTTATATCACTTTTGACAATTTAATTAATTTGTCTTTCCGTTTGACACAGATAATAAATGTATAGTGTAAACCTTTAGAGAAAAAAAAATAATTATCAAACCAATTTTATTCTGTTACAAGTAGATTCAAAGTTACCCAATTCGACTGTATATCTCTTGTCTATGGAAAAAGAGTTGCCAAAACATAAAAAGCGGTAGAACGCTTATTTTTTAAGGGAAAAAAGAAACTGTCCTTCAGTGGGTCACTGTTCATAACTGGTACAGGGGTGCAAGTACCGTTCTTTTATCGATCGTCAAATTGACAGTTGAGGTCGTCAAATTCGATAATATGCCATTTTTTCAGTACTCGCTGTGATCGATTCTATGGCATTTTTGCGAATTTGACGATCGATAAAAAACGGTACTTGCACTGCTGTTACGTTATGTAGTTTTTGTAAATAACCCTTCAATTTAATTTTCTTAAATTAAGAAAGTTAACCTTGTCAAATCGGCGCTGTGCGCTGACCTTATTAATATAACTAGAATTAAGACTTAATAATACTTATGATTTAAAATAAAAGTTCCTTTTGTATACCATCTTTTATTTATTAAATGCAAAACTGCTATTAAAATTTCATAGTTTTATTTAATATCTTACACAGTTTCATAAAACTTACGATCCTAGATCTTATTCTAGATTTTTTTACATACGCTTATCACATCAAACGAGGCATATAAAACCCCGAAAAAAGAAAGAACCTAACGTAAGAAATACAATTCATGACATAAAACCTTGAATAAGGCTCAAGAGCTTTAAGATCTCCGTCCACTTATCAACTCCGCGCCAGACCAGCGCCGTCTCACGGTCTCACCTCACAATCGTGCGAATGAATAATATATTTTTTGATAAAAAACAAAAACCGACTTCAAGAACCTACATTGAACAAACCTAAACTAAATAGTAGAAAATTACAGTTAAAACAGATATTATGAGTCCTCATCAAAAATTTTGCGGAACAAACAAAACGTCACCTACACAGATATATTTTTGGTTATTCTTTTTTCTCTTCAAAAAGCGCTGAATCAATTGCGATAAAATTTATATGTGAACCTCTGAAGTATGAACCATCAGTTCATAATTGAAGCAGTAATAGCGTAAAAAACATTTTAAAAAAATACAAGTCGAATTGATAACCTCCTTTCGTCGTCGGTGAAAAATGGAGTTAAACTATGCGGCTATGTCCATTTTAGATTTGAGTCCCTGTCGAGTGGACAGCGCAGTGAACGCGCGCAGTCATCTATTTTTACTGGCATCAGTAAAAACCAGACCAGGCAGCACTGGTCTGGCGCGGCGTTGATAAATGGACGGAGACCCTATTCACGTTTTTCGTAACGATGCGACGCGTGAGCTGATAAGTTTTGAGTTTTGACAGATTTGCTATGGAGGAGCTGCCAAAAACCATCCTGGCGAAGCTTGTGACTAAGTGCTGAGAAAACCTATGGTGCGGGCTCCCGTCCCTCCCACGCCGTACCCTCAGCCTGAGAGACCAAGGGGGTTAGACAAGACCCACTTTCTGTTAGCATTAACGCCTGCGGAAAGATGAAATTGAATGTAATTGACAATGACATTAGCATGAGAGATGTTATCTCAAGCTAATGTCATTTTCATACAATTTCATCTTTCCGCAGGCGTTAACGCTAACAGAAAGTGGGTCTTGTCTAACCCCCCACTCTCATTCAACATAAAAGTTTTTTTCATCGTCAAGTTGACATGATGACGGTTACTTAGGATCACTAATATATAGATAGACTCTTTATTGTGAATAGAATTAATAAATTAAAGTTATTTTTAAACTAGCTTTTAAAACTCATCAAGACCATTCCGAAGAGCCCAAACACGGTGGGGTAATCTTGTTGCGTTCATTAGTTCCTATGACCACCTTCAGACTCCATCATCAGAAAATCACCATGGTACTAATGCATTGTCATCCAATTTACATAGGTGTACAAAACTTCAACTCAATTGAACTCAAGGAAGTCAGTGAAATTGAACTTGTAACACACTCAACATACAAACAAATATACGTACAAACATGTGAAGTTAAATAAAAGGTTGTAAAAATTACATAGAAAATGCGAGTCAGTGGCACAAGCTGCGGCCTTATCGCTAAAAGCGATCTCTTCCAGGCAACCATTGGATGGTAAGAATTTACGTAACAGGATAGACGGGGGATGCTAAATATGTATTTATCTAATGAATTAGGATTCAAGGATGATTAAAAACGTAAGTATTTTCATATAATGAGCGATATTGATGTTTTTTGCTAAAAAATAATACTACAATCCGCCATGTTAGGTTGAACACCAATCAGAGCGTATTACGTCACGTCTGCATTACACACGATCCCAGTCAGACAAATTAACCCGTTGAATGCGTGCGCAGGAGTATTTTTTACGGCTAAAATGGGAAACTTCACCTAATTTTCAGATTTAAAAAAAAAACGTGCTTGGGATACACCATTGGTATTGTAGATAAATTTTCTTACACACAATACGCGCTTCAAGCACTTTTCGCTTACGCCGACATGCGGTGCGTAACGCATTTGGGGGTTTAAGTAATCGTTGCATAACTCGCAAGACATCCTCGCGGTGTCTCAGCCCTGGAGGTTGATCTCTGCCACCAGACTGGGGGTCTCGACAAGACCCACTTTCTGTTGGCGTTAACGCCTGCGGAAAGATGAAATTGTATGAAAATGACATTAACTTGAGATAACATCTCTCAACCTAATGTCATTGTCAATGTCATTTTTATACAATTTCATCTTTCCGCAGGTGTTAACGCTAACAGAAAGTGGGTCTTGTCTAATCGCCCAATCACTGATCTGATCACACCAACATAGATGGATGATGGCTGGCCGGAGACGTCAGAGATGGGTCATGTAGTATCGCCCCTGTGACTGGTCCATTAAAGTAAGTCTTGTGACAGAGGTCAGGCGACCGTCGCGGAAGTTGACTTGACGGGCGCGAGGGCTGCGTACAGTTTGGAGATGGCGGAGTGCACGGAGCGCTCTAAGGCTTCGTCCTCAGGGCACATCACCTCCTGGGAATTGAGGAATGGATGGTTAATTGTATACATTTCGTCTCCAATAACATGTAATCAAACATGGCGGATAGGCAACCAATGACAATCAGTAGCGAAGAAATGCCCAGCTGTCATTGGTCGAAACACGCCATGTTTGTTTACATTATATGACATCTAAAAAGAAACAGGCGTCGATTCTGTTATACCACTCACTAAACTAAACCAATCTGACAGGATTAAAATTATCTGCCTCATATTTCATTTTAATACGTGAGAGAAGGATGGCAACAATTTAAGGGCTGTCAAATTTAGTTTAGTTTAGAGTGCATCAGAATCGATGCCATTGTATGTAGACTCTTTTTCCTAACAAACTTAACATCCATATTGCAAGAATGCGATGTGCAACGTGTTAATTTTTTTTAATCCTAATTTGAAGACTTATTTCGTACATGCAAAAATGCCGTTCTTTATGTTTTTTATACTAAATTTCAACAGTATGTACTTTTTAATACTATTTGATTAGCAAGGGACGGAGGGTCGAAGCAGAATGGAAGGGAGGCCTGTGTCGACCGGTGGGGTGGGTAGGGTTGACGTACCATATTGAGTAGGTCGATGTCGGCTTTCTTGTTGTCCACAATCACGTGCAACTTGTCTCCCTTGAACATCTTCGGCACAGACTCCTCACCGAACATCTCCTGGAGCATCTCGATCACACACTCCTGCGGATTAACGTTGATAATAAATATAGCGCATAGCGTTCGAGGAATCCTTTCGCAAGGTGGAGTTGTACGACCTCCTTAAAACGACGACAATTACATCACATATAAAATACAAGCTACATAATATACTAGAAACAATATAGGGATTTTCAAAAGGCGAGTTAATAGAGTCTATTTGTGATGCATCTGGTGTTAAAAGTATGCATAGTCGACGGTGACTGCTTACCATCAGGTGGCCCGTCTGCTTGTTTGCCTTCTATGGCATAAAAAAATTACTTTATTAAGAACAAAGGATTCGGAATATTAACAACTAGCTGACCTGACAGACGTTTTCCTGTCTTAGAACTGTCAAACACGCAAAGTCAAAATTGTAAATCTTATTTTTTTTACACCTTGGGTTACATTATTGGAGATTTAGTAAGGATCCCTATTTAAAATATATATATATATAGCCTATGTTACCCGGGGATAGTGTAGCTTTCAAAGAGTGAAAGAATTTTTCAAATCGGTTCAGTAGTTTCGGAGCCTATTCAATGCAAACAAACAAACAAAAACACAATCAATCAAATCTTTCCTCTTTATAATAATACTAGCAGACCTGACAGACGTCGTCCTGTCTTAAAACTGTCAAACACGCAAAGTCAAAATTGTAAATCTTATTTTTTACACCTTGGGTTACATTATTGGAGTTTTAGTAAGGATCCCTATTTTTTTTGAAAATATAAAATAGCCTATGTTAACCGGAGATAGTGTAGCTTCCCAACAGTGAAAGAATTTTTCAAATCGGTTCAGTAGTTTCGGAGCCTATTCAATGCAAACAAACAAACAAACAAACAAACAATCAAATCTTTCCTCTTTATAATATTAGTATAGACTAGCAACGCACTCCGGCTTCGCACGGGTGTAAGTCTTATTTTTTTTTTACACCTTGGGTTACATTATTGGAGTTTTAGTAAAGATCGCTTTTTATTTGAAAATATAATATAGCCTATGTTACCTGGGGATAGTGTGGCTTCCCAACAGTGAAAGAAATTTTCAAATCGGTTCAGTAGTTTCGGAGCCTATTCAATGCAAACAAACAATCACATCTTTCCTCTTTATAATATTAGTATAGATAAAGCGGTGACGATTCTTCGTGCCCGCTCTGGCAGTCCGATAGAAAAATGGGCAGGAGGTAATTAGATCATGCAGATCCGATGCACACTCTTATTTATTTCTGTTATTGTGTGTAAAGTGTGAAGCCAGACCTTGAAGTGCATCCGGTCGAGTTTGGGCGCGAGCGGCAGGTGCTTGGGCGCCGGCAGCGAGGCCGCCGACAGGATGCCCGCCACCAGCGCGTCCGCGAACATGTCCGACACGGGCGCCGCTGTCCACTGGAACCGACAATCATTGTCATCCAATGTTCACTACTGTTATATGATTATTTGCCACAGAACAGTTTATATTCTGTGCATTTACCGTGGTAAGGTTGTGGAAGGGGAGCTCCGACAACCTATCCTATCTCTAATTTCAGGCAGTGCCCAAAATGCGGGCCGCGTTGCCTCTAAATTGAGATGCTAACTTTCTGACCAAAACGCAGGCCAGCATTTTGGACGTGCAAAGAAAATTTCAGTCTCCCAGACGAATCCTTAAAAAAATCGAAAGCACTTGACCTCTACGGTCCAAGTGTAGGGGGAGGCGCTACCCTGCGTCTTCCAGTTCGTGGTCTCCACTCAAGAACCTTTCTTCCCCATCGGTTATCGGTTTTTCGAGCGATGTGGCCTGCCTATTGCCACTTCAACTTGCCAATTTTTTTTTTTTAAATTTAGGAGAAAACTTTTTTGTCCTAGATGGGGGTGATAAGACCTGCACTGACATCCCGCTTGGGGTGTATTGTGCATTCGAATCCTAGGTGGGATTCGAACCCGGAATGTGAGTGAGTAGCTCACCCGAGCGTGTGTCCACGTACCTCCAAGGTGATGCAGTCGTTGTCGAGCGTGAGGTCGACGCAGCCGTAGAGCCGCCAGCGCGTCTCGCTGAGGAACACGATGTTGCCCGCCAGCTGCATCACCACGTGCCGCAGCAGCGCCGCCGACCCGCCGTACTGTATCGACTGCCGCTGCGTCACCTCCGACTGCGTCAGCTCCGTGTACTCTGACGCAGGGAGGGAGATCTTATAACAAGCTTTTACTTAGAAATGCTTGCATTGAGGTCATAATTTTGACACACTTTTTTGAGCCTACCTTTCAGCGCTACTCGAATAGGCGCCAGCAAATTTGTATGGATAGTATGGACAGTAAATGAGTATGATCGATTGGTTTTAGCCACAGAAAAGATTTATTTTTTGTTTAAATTAGAATGGCTGTCAAGGCATTTTTGTAAGAAATTTGTTGTAGCCAGTTGCACCCATATAAACTCAGTCACCCATATAGCACGTCAGTCATTCGAAATCAGTTAGTAACTGTGATACGGAGTTCAACGCGTTGACATAAATAAGAATGTTCAATCAAGGTTCACTCATAATGCCTGGTAACAGATCTTCCTTATCATTTCCGTTCTCTTTTCTGTGGTTGTAGCCACCAGCAATTTCCTTTGAAATGCCATTATTTTCGAGTTATGTTTCAGAAATAGTCATGTACAAAAGATCAACATGTAAATAACAATTACGCAATAAATTAATTTGAGTGTGTGTGTGGGTGAGGGTGTGAGTGTGAATGTGATTTTATTCAGAATCTGGCTGGATGTATGAGTAGGTGTAGACAGTAGGTACAAGCATAATTGACATTTTTTTTAACGCTGATATGTCCTCGTTTGACCACCAACTCGCCTGTTGGTAAGCGACGATGTGGTCGAAGATGAAGCACGCAGACTTAGAAGATACCTATTCACTCTGGCCATGAAAAGGCCCAGGTTATATCTCCCAGGAAACAAGGAAGCTGGCAGGTTGTTCCAAACTTTGGCCATACAGATTAATCAAACAAACAAACTAATATATATAAATAAGTTACTAATCTAAGCCGATTTCATTTAAATTACACGCATTGTTTGAGTGCTGCACTACACAAGCCTTGGTCCGCAATGACTGCACTGCTGGCCACGCTATGATGGCCTCGAGCTAAGCTCAGCTGCGCTCTCGGCCTTCGAGCTTGGTTATCATTGCAGCCCTTGTTGTCCGCGCTATAAAGGAGAGGAGTCTTTTTTGCGTCGTCCAAAAACGTCCTTAGTACCATGACTTACTGTTGAGATCCTCTGGCGCCAGTATGTGGTAGTTGAAGTTCCTCTTCACCAGGATGCCCTGCAGGTCCATGCCTGGAGTGGGCGGCTCCATCGCCAGGGAGCCCATTACCTACACAATTATATTGTTGGAAAATTTGCTCCTAGTTTCAGATCATTTTCCTATTGCTCTGGTCTGATATCCCAGGACATGTCGGTACCAATTCTGTTATACCATACCAAGAGCTGTTTAGTTTAGAAAATGATGTGACAAAATCCACGTCAGTGTCTCCCAAAGATATAACCACTTGATAGCGCATGTAGTCAAAATTCCCTTTTGCAAAATGATGCCACGTCTGTCGCGGGGGGCAGCTTGTGATTGGACGCTCGACGCGACTCGACGCTTGTGATTGGAGAATCAAGTCATTCATTCAATTCGCGCCCAGGATTGGCGCCGCTTGAAATTGTTTAGGTTGACATGTTAGAACCTTTGCCTCATACAATACAATATTTCTTTATTACACACCGAAATAACAAATGAAACTTAAACTAACATAACAAAACAAATATACGGCAGTATAATGGGTGGCCTTATCGCCTTAAGCTATTTTTTCCAGGCAACCTTTGGATGGACAGGACTAAAGAAATTGAAAACTCATACGGAGTAAAGCATGAGCAATCAAGTAGTTATACTGTCATTGCTGTCTCCCCTGACTCGCTGTTGTCTCTCTTTCTGTGACCTTCATCTTGTAATCTCTCACTCAATCTTTTTAAATTCACTCTACCTATCAACTATCACACTAACTTAATCTTTTTGTGACAAAAAAATCACAGTATACTAGGTTAAAATGCAAAATTACACTAAACCAAAGAAAATTACAATTTAAATCCAAATTAAATTCAAAAGCTTAATTCCTCCAATCTAGTTTAAAATTTTCCTAACACATTACATTCTATTCATGGCCTGTTAAGTCAAAAGAAACTGTATCGTGCTTGGTTCTCACCTTAGCAGTCTTGTCTCCGCGGAAGGTGAGCGCCAGCAGCTGCGTGTTGCGCGGCGTGTGGATGGCTATCTTCCCTCTGTGTTCCCTCTGCAGCGCCGCCTTCAGGCGGGACATCTCGTTCTGTTCGCCGTGAACCAATACCTGGGAACAAAGTAACGTACGCCGCCGTAAAGTAGCCGATAGCGCCCGTTGGTCCAGTTGGTAGTGAGCCTAACTTCTGAGCCCCCAAGCTCAGTAAGCAAAGCTTGTGATATGGCTGCCAGAGACTGATATACATACATATATAGTTTTAAATACATACTTAAATATATATTAACAACCAGATATAGAATAAACACAAATGTTCATCACAAGAATGTTTGTCCTAGGTGGGAATCGAACCCACGCCCCCAAGCGCAGAAGGTAGGTTCACTACCAACTAGACCAACGGGCTATCTAAATATGTATCGGGTTATATGTATGTGTACCTACCATGTTCTGACATATAAAATACTAGCTGACCTGACAAACGTTGTCCTGTCTTAGAACTGTCAAACACGCAAAGGCAAAATTGTAAATCTTATTTTTTACCCCTTGGGTTACATTATTAGAGTTTTAGTAAGGATCCCTATTTTTTTTTTCAAAATATAATATAGCCTATGTCATCCGGGGATAGTGTAGCTTCCCAACAGTGAAAGAATTTTTCAAATCTATTCAGTAGTTTCGGAGCCTATTCAATGCAAACAAACAAACAATCAAATCTTTCCTCTTTATAATATTAGTATAGACTAGCAACGCACCCCAGCTTCGCACGCGTGTCTTATTTTTTTATACCTTGGGTTACATTATTGGAGTTTTAGTAAGGATCCCTATTTTTTTTTTTTATGTAATATATCCTATGTCACCTGAGGATAGTGTAGCTTCCCAACAGTGAAAGAATTTTTCATATCGGTTCAGTAGTTTCTGAGCCTATTCAATGCAAACAAACAAACAATCAAATCTTTTCTCTTTATAATATTAGTATAAATTTGTATTTGAACTCACGACGTGCGGCGGTTTGAGTATGTTGATGAACTCGCTGGTCTGCTGGTAGTCCGTGTGGGCGGAGAACGAGATGTAGTCCACAGACATCTTGAGAGGCAGCTTCTGTCCAGACATCGTGGTGATCTCCTCCGGCTCCGACAGGATGGTCTTAGCCAGCGTGCCTTCCACGCAGTAACCTTCGCAAACAGTTTAATCAGTTTATATTTAACATATCATATGTGGCCAACAAGCAGACGGCCCGCCTGATGGTAAGCAGTCACCGTCGCCTATGGATACTTGTAACACCAGAGGCATCACAAATACGTTGCCGACCCTTTAGGACTCGATTAACTCGCCTTTTGATGAACCCCACGTTGTAGCTTCTCGGAAACACCGCGGAAGGTAGCTCATTACATTTTGCAGGTGTGAGGCAAGAAGGATCGTGTGAATCGCACAGTGTGCGATTTCCACTGATCTATGATTTGATAAAGGCGGTTAAAGTGTTTCTTATAAAAAAAAAAAATATGTAAAAAGGAAAAAAACAAAGCATACTAAGAAGTTTAAGAAACAATTTTGACAAACATAATGGTCTACTGGGTTACGCGGAGAGGGTGTAATAAGCTGAAAAGGATCCATAGTACCCATAATATGCATGTGTCCTAATGTTTAATTTATTACAAATAACCGGCTTAGCGATGAATATAGCTAAATACATTACACATACTGAAAAAATAATTTAAATCGGCTGATAAATCTCTTAGATGAGCGTTTAAAGTTTTAGGTGGGGATAGAGAGGGGATGCTCTATCCCTTTCTCGCAAAGCGTGTGTTAGTATAGCATTTGTATGGCGCTCCTGAGCCGTGACGTCACGGCTCAGTATAGTGCGCTCTCTGTCTAGCATGAAATTAAAATGCTTATAACTTATTTATTTTTGTACTAATTTTAATTTTGTTTTCGTTGATGGGCTCTATTTATGAACAGTTTTTTATAAGGTAATATAAAAATAAATATCCCGTTAATAATCATATGACAGTTACTGTGTCCCACTGACCTGCAATAATGACGCCGTTCTTGGGGTCGGTGCACCAGGACTCGAACAGCTCCCGCGAGAGCCCTGACTGCATCATGCCGGGCGACGCCATTATCACGCACGGCCCGATGTCCTCGAAGTGGTCTATACCCTGGAACATTCATTATTATACTTTAATTTGGTAATGATAGCCCGTTGGTCCAGTTGGTAGTGAACCTGCCTTCTGAGCTTGGGGGCGTGGGTTCGATTCCCATCTGGGACAAACATTAATGTGATGAACATTTGTGTTTGTTCTATATCTGGTTGTTATAATCTATACTAATATTATAAAGAGGAAAGATTTGATTGTTTGTTTGTTTGTTTGTTTGCATTGAATAGGCTCCGAAACTAATGAACCGATTTGAAAAATTCTTTCACTGTTGGGAAGCTACGCTATCCCTGGTTAACATAGGCTATATTATATTTTCAAAAAAAATAGGGATCCTTACTAAAACTCCAATAATGTAACCCAAGGTGTAAAAAAATAAGATTTACAATTTTGACTTTGCGTGTTTGACAGTTCTAAGACAGGACAACGTCTGTCAGGTCAGCTAGTATCTATATAAGTATGTATTTAAAACTATATATGTATGTATATCAGAGTCTGGCAGCCATATCACAAGCTTTGCTTAGTTTGGGGTCAGGAGACAGTGACTGTGTAACTAAAGTTACCGACATAGCCCACTGGATTAGCAAGTGGAAGTGGCAGTGGGCAGGGCACATATCACGCAGAACAGATGGCCGATGGGGCCGAAAGGTTCTCGAATGGAGACCACGGACCGGTAAGCGCAGCGTAGGACGTCTACCCACAAGATGGACAGACGATCTAAAAGAAACCGCAGGGAAACGCTGGATGCAGGCCGCTTCCAACCGGCCCTTTTGGAGATCGATGGGGGAGGCCTATGTCCAGCAGTGGAGGTTCTATGGCTAAAATAAAAACCAAAAAAGGACATCAGCAGGCCTACGACATGACATGTCATAAATTTGTCTTAGATTACAAGTCAACGCTTAACAAACTTGTTTTTTTTTTTTTTTTTTTATTTGTGGTGTACGCTCACACAAGGGCGTTTTCCGAATCACGCTAACATAATGAGAAATACAATATATGTATTTATCTATGGTTGTCCTTAGCGCTTTCGGCGTCGTTGGCGCTGTTGGCATGGGAACTCCCCTAGCGTGAAATTAGGCTGCTTTTAAACCAGAACTATGATGACTTGAGTCTTGACTATGACATATTATAGTGTTAACACACGTATGGATTTGGTTGACGGACCACCGTCCAACCAACGGGAGAGAAAGAGTGAGAATATCATATTTCCCTCTCGTTCTCTCCCGTTGGTCAGACGGCGGTTGAGGTCAACCAAATCCATACGTGTGTTAACACTATTAAACATATAAAAAAGTAATTTTTATCTGCATCTTTTGTGAGAAGCATTACATACAATATTTTACAAAAATTTAATTAAAACCAGGTGTTTATCTTGTTGAACACGTGCACCACATAGCAACTACAATAACAGATAAACAAAATCAGTGTGATTATAAAATCGACTACTCTATTCCATAAGCATTACAGTTCAAAAGTGGTTGGCAAAATATTGATTTATTCTTGAACGGCATGCAGTCAAGCTGGACCATATTTCTATGACTGTAAAGCACATATTCTTATAACAAACCAAGATTGATTCAGGAGTGATATCATTCCATTCCACGCAAGGTCATGGTCAATTTTGATGTCTAGTGTCTACTCTATACAAACTCTTTAGAGAAAAATATTCTTAGAGCGTTTTTCACGGTAACTGTTATTGCTGATTTTAGACAAAATAATACATTTGTTTGGAATTAAGTGATTAATAAATATGAATAGACGATAAAGTTTTAGCATTATCAGTTTATCTGAGGATTGGAAAAAGCCGAAAAAGCCGGTCAGTGGTCGGATAGACGCCGGAAGGTTGGCCGCAGGTATTTTGTGTATTTTTCTTTTATAAATGTGATAATTGTTTCGATTAGTGAAGTATGGAATAATAGATTCTTTGAATTTAGAGGTTAGGATTTTATTGACGACTGTTTGATTATCCGCTAATTCGTAAAATCCGCGCAAATTAATTTTATTTTGATAAACTGCAGTTGGGAAAGCATTCGTTACTGATAATTTTGCGGGAACGCCAGGCAGAGAGGTCTAGGATTTTATTTGTATAGTTTTGATATTGCCTACTTTAAAATTATCGTATTGGTTGTTTGAAAAATCACATTACACTTACTCGGTACAAGTTTTTGTAGCTCTGACACATGCAATAACTTTGTAAAATACTTAACGAAAACGTAATTTTCTTTTGATATTTCACTCTAGTATAATTAATTATCGCCCTCCATCAAAACCTAGGAAAAGTGATTAGAATTTAGTTTTCTTTCAGAATTTTAAAATTAACTCGCTTGATTAAAACTTAAGTCTGAAACTTAACTTACTATAGTACTTTTGTAAACACTGGTTAATCAAAAGGATACCCGAGGGCGCTAGTAATTTAATATTTTAGAGCAAAAATTATTTTTACCTTTCGCTTAAAGGCCAAAACTTTTGAAATTTTTAACATCTAAGAGTTCTCTATATGCTATTTATTTCTCATCTGGTTTCTTCCAGACATGCTACCCGATTTTATAAAAGACCGCGTGGTCACCTGGCTAGAAGACCACCGGTCTTTCGTGGTGGCGGTCTTCTGTTTGCCAGCTAGCTTCGCGTTCACCGTTCTACTGAGGATACGGGCCTGGCTGCGGAAGAAGAACCCTCAGCCTCATGAGGAAGCTGTCAGAGAGATACAGGCTAGGGTATGTGGTCTCTTATCGCTGGAGCCGGGGTCTTAGAATACTGCTTCGGTAATGCCCCCTGCCTGTCGTAGGAACCGACTAAAAGAGGGCCTTTAGGCTCGCAGGTGGTCAGATTTAGGGATCTGATCTACCATTCAACAAACAGGGAATTCAACGGCGCGGTAACCTACGTCGTTGTAAAGGAAAGGTGCGGAAATGCCCTGAGGATTTCCCGGGAGCGTTACTTCAGGCAGTGTGCTAGAAGGGTACCGGTGTTTTCTTTTGGAGATTCGCGTGCTTTCCGCCGCCGGTCGGCCACCAGGGGGTGTTAGTGGATGCAATCTCACATAACCCGGCTGTGCTATTATGTCTTTTGTGACGCGGCTACATTCCAATGCAGCTGGGTATCTTTCGCCACCGACCACCGACACAAAAAGGGGTATGTGCCATGTGGTTTGTGGTCTCTGCCTTTTCTAGTGAATTTTGTGCCGAATTTTGACAGATGGAAAAGTCCAGCAGCGTTACCCATTGGTTTATTAATGATATGCTTGTATGCTTACCATGCTACCCATGCGACTCCTTAATGGATGGACATCATTATAAGCAGTAAAACACACCAAATCTACCAAAGCACAGTTTCTGGGCTCTGTGGCAGTAATTTTATACATATACAATTTTGAGTATGTCCTCATGGTCTGACTCAGAACTTTTCCAGCTGTACCTGTCTTTTTTGTTTTTAAATCACTGTGACTCAAACCCATTTGAAATTCCAGGTACAACAATGGAACAAGCTGCCCGCCCAAGACCAGCGTCTGCTTTGCACATCCAGACCCAACTGGCTTTCACTGTCCACAACTTTCTTCCAGAAACATCTCCATCATCAGGTACGTACATACTTATTTACTAAACTGGTAAAATTAAACTTGGCTTTCAATGTTAAAAGACACCACTTCTTTCTATCATGTGTAACCTTCTGCCTCGATTGATTGGCCAGGCCAATTGGCTAGTTGACTAGTGTTTCATTTATTACAAAATCTGAGGTATAGAACTAGTGAGAGATGTTAAATGTCTTCCAATAAACATGTATAAAAAAATGCTGACTTATTTTTCGTAAAGCCATTTAAAAAGCGATTTGTTGACTTATTGTAGCATAGATCTTATTGAACGTTTGTGAATATGGGTTTATCCTTACGCAGGTCCCGATACCGTTGTACGATATTCTGGAGCTAGACGAGGAAGCCATGACGGTCAGGGTGGAGCCGATGGTCACGATTGGAGACATCACTGAGTACCTCATACCGAAGGGATACTCTCTCGGTGTTTGTATTGAGCTCACTGACGCTACTTTAGGAGGCAAGTCTATTTGTTTGTATTAATGCAAGGTCATCATAAAAATATACTTAAAAATTAGTAAACGCTCAAACATTGTGGGACCACGAGAGCTTCTCTACAAATTTAATAAAATTATCAATTTAACAAAAAAGCCTTTTCAAAATAAGCTTTTAGGCGACCGCGATGTTGAATTTAATGTGACGTTATTTTATTTTCGTATTCTCAGCAAACCCTTTCATTTGATACCCACACCATGGTGCATAAAAAACAACTGGTCAGCCGTCTTTGGGAGTCCGCCATATTGTATTTAGAATGACGTCACTAGGTATGGTCATCCAAACTAAACGTGTATGCAAAATTTCAGCTTAATCGGTAACTGGTTACCAGTAGGTAGGTAGGTAGGTGGGGATAACTGTTTTAAAATTCAGTTTCAAGATTTGACCCATACTAACGAGGCAAATTAAATAAAAGCTTTAAAAATAATCACGTCAATCGGTTCACAAATGTCAGTGCGATTGCGTTACATACATTAAAAAAATATAGTTTTAAAAACTTCCGTTAATGAGTGAGTATATTATCGTCAAACGGCTAAACAGATATTCTTGAATCATAGATGAGAATAATTTCGGTAAAGATCATAAAGACTCCTTTCAAACTAAAAAAAAACGAAATCGAGTCATCCATTTGGGGACTAATTTAAAAGAAGTATGGTATAGAAACAACCTGATTAACTTATCAAAATTATTTCCCAGGTCTAGCCTTCGGCACGGGCATGTCAACCCACTCCCACAAGTCTGGCCTCTACCATGAAACCATAACGAGCTACGAAGTCGTCCTGAGCGACGGTTCCTTGGTAACAGCCACCGCTGATAACGAACACTCAGACCTCTTCAAAACCTTACCCTGGTGCCACGGCAGCTTGGGCTTCCTTGTCGCTTTAACTCTAAAGATTGTTAAGATCAAACCTTACATCAAAATGAAGTACACCCCTGTTAAAGGGCAGAAAAATTACTGCGACAAGATCCGAGAATTATCAGGGACATACGAGGCTGTACCTCAAGAATTTCCTGATTATATTGAGGGCACAATTTTCAGCAAGGATGAGGCAGTTATAATGACGGGCGATTATTCAGACTATGACCCAAAAATTACTGTAAATCACTGCTCCAGATGGTATAAACCCTGGTTTTATAAACATGTGGAGACTTACCTAACTAAAGGAGAATCGGTGGAGCTGATACCTTTGAGAGACTACCTATTGAGGCATAACAGAGCAATATTTTGGGTAGTCGAAGACATGCTTACATTTGGCAATGACACTCTATTCAGATTCTTCTTCGGATGGTTGCTACCGCCAAAACCTGCATTTTTGAAGTTCACAACGACTCCCGGAGTGAGAGCATACACTTTTACAAAACAAGTCTTCCAAGACATAGTCTTACCGATCTTAGAATTGGAGAAACAAATCGAAATTGCTGGCAAACTGTTTGAGAAATTTCCTCTACTAGTTTATCCGTGTAAGGTCATTGATCACGGACCAATGTCTGGTCAGTTGAAGCGACCGGCTTCTAAATACCTAGTTCCGGGGACTAACTACGCAATGTATAATGATTTAGGCGTATACGGCGTGCCTGGACGAGTAAAGGAAAAGAAACCTTACAATCCAGTAGTGGCTATGAGAAAAATGGAGGAATTCACAAGAGATGTTGGGGGATATTCGTTTCTTTATGCGGATATTTTCATGACACGCGAAGAGTTTGAGGTTATGTTTGATATGTCATTGTATGAAGTTGTACGGAAGAAGTATAAGGCGGAAGGCGCTTTTCCACATTTGTATGATAAGGTAAAACCTGAGCTTGATGTTTTTGCTATCGGTGAACAAAATGCAATTGATTAAAATTATATTTAACGCTCTTAGCACAGTTTCGCCGTAAAGTAGCAACGGAACTGTTGCTCATATATTGTATAACGGCAAATGACAAATTTCGAAAGTAAAGCGTTTGTCACCGTCATGGTTGACATAGGGCATTCTATTGTATGTGACTAAATATAAGGTCCATATTTCAATGTGTAGCAATTTCACTGCTAAGATTTGCCGGTGGCAGTATAACAGCTTGGAAGTTGAATTAAATAAAGTTTGTATTTTTCTTAAGACGTTTTTGTTTCATTTTAACTAAAAGATAGCATAAAGTTCAATCATAAATGAAGTCAATCAAGTTTAGCCCTGCGGCCATATAATATCATCCATATAGCTCTCTCCATTGCCCGCTGTGTGAATCTGAGTTTTTCTAAAAGGCCATCAGTTAAGGACCACGTCTCAGTACCATATGTCATCACTGGCAACATACACTGGTCAAAGACCCTTGTCTTTAGGCACTGTGGTATCTTGGACGAGATGTTACGCAATTTCCCGAACGCTGCCCATCCGAGTTGGATTCTTCAGGCGACCTCTTTGCCTAATTTGTACTTATCTAACTACTTACTCAATTATTAATTAATTACTTACTTGGTTACTTAATCTGATAAATTGAGAGAAGACCAGGAACCGGAAGACTCAGCGTAGGTAGGCCTCCCACTAGATGGACCGCCGACATTGTGAGTCGCGGGCATCCAGTGGCTGCAGATGGCAGGCTGTCGTTCAGTGTGGAGGTTAAAAGGGGAGGCCTATGTTCAGCAGTGGACGACTTCTGGCTGATCATGATGTTTACTGAGGTTTAGTACACAGTTCCTACTAACAGATGGTGTCAGTAGTGTGTTGTCAGGTACCTTCAAGTTGGATATGTGCCGGAACACAAAGGGGTTGTTGACGGCTATCTGCCGTCGGATGCGGTCGTTCATAGCATTCACGTACGTCTGGTACACCGCCATGCACTTCTTGGCGAGTGAGGACGCGTAGTAGATGGGGATGTCTTGCAGCTCCGGGTGCAGCGACCAGAACTCGTCTGTTTCAAAACATAATTATTAAAAATAAACATGTAATCGCAATCCACGCAACGAAAATCAACAATATGAATGTAAAGTTGACAAAATTAATGACGACTTCATGCAACATTATTCGAAGAATGAAAGAGACCGCAGGGAAACGCTGGATGCAGGCCGCTTCCAACCGGCCCTTTTGGAGATCGTTGTGGGAGGCTTATGTCCAGCAGTGGACGTCCTATGGCTGAAATGGTGATGATGAAACTGAACCAAACTCAGTTCACCCCAATTTGAAACTTGCTCAAGAGTGGCCTTATCTTCAGACAATAGTTGTTCCTACTCTCTTCCTCTATGGCAGGAGTATTTGCAGGACCGGTATACTGTGTATTGCCCGAGCTATCAGACGATGACACAGAATTATAATGATGATGATGACTACATATCATTGATGTGGAGAAGGAAGAGCGACGGCGATAGTACAGAGCCCTGTGTCACGCCAGCCTTGATACTGTCAGAGCAGGAGCCTCGATTACCCTAATACTCTGATCAGTTAGGAAGCTGGTGACCCAAGTGCATTACCTCTCGGGAATGCCATAGAATAGTAGCTTGGATAGAAGTGCCTTGTGCCAGACTTAACCAAAGGCTTTGGCTATATCCAGACTAACTGCGTTTGACCACCATCCCGCCTGATGTGAAGAAATTATATTGTCTACGATGGAGCACACTATCCCAGAAACTAGTTTACAACTCGTTTCATCACCTTATAGAGTAGAGATAATAGCAATGGGACTGTAGTTAGCCTGTAATTGTGGTAACTGGGGATTGAGGCACTCCTATCTCCAGCAGCTTTATGGGAGTTTGGAGGTGCTGTCTAGCACGGCTTTTATTCTCGAGTGGCATGAACGTAGTCTCCATGTGTAAGTACCCAGTATGAGCAGCAGTTCCTGCGCGCGACCGAGCGCGAACACAGGGATGAGGCAGCGACCACCGCGCTGCACAATCTCTGACACCAGCCCCGTGAACCGCGCCTCGCGCTCCTCCCGCTTCTCGTGGATGTGGGTGCCGTATGTTGACTCCTGAACACAATCACATAGATCAGCATATCAAAAAAACTAGAGCATGCGCTATGACTAGGAAATATTAATGTTGGCAACCCAAGATCTTTCTTCAGCTAAACTATCAACCCAAGGTTGCAACCAATATTTTAAGAAGTTGAACTGGTTTGAGTAGGCTGGCAGGGGAGCATATACAATACAATCGCAAATGTACAAATAAATTGCAGGTATTTAAAGAATAACAAATGGGGAATGGGTGTTCCCTGGTAGTTAAACAATCTAGGTGTCTTCTCACGAGTGAATCGGTTTCTTCGAGGCAAATGTGCTCTATCGTAGATCGCATCCTCGCTTTACATCAGGCGAGTTGGCGGTCAAACGCTTATTAAATAATAATAAAAAAACAACCTACTAAAACAGCATGCTACAGCACAAAATTATGTGGCAAACATTAATTTTCATGTTTATGAAAAACTTATCCCATTTCTGAATCTTACAAGTCAACCTTAATTGTTTACTAACCGTAATAAGAACATCTGGATTGACAGTAGGTATTTCTGCAGCCATCAAATGTCTGTCCTCCTGTCTGGAGAAGTCACCAGTGTACAGGACTTTGACACCAGCAATTTCTATCATAAACATGGCTGCTCCGAGAACATGCCCAGCATTGTATGCCCAGAATCGAACACCTCGCACGTCTTTCTCTTCATGAAAGTTTATGGTCTCTATACGGTCCATGGAACCTTCTAGATCTGACTCTGTGTAGAGCATCTGCTCTGTAGATATGTTGCTGTGGAGAAAATATATTTTTATTAGGGCCTTTGTGTACACTACAGGAAGGTAAATACCAAAATACCTAAATAAATTAAGTTGTAGCTACCACAAAAAGTAGTCTTGTAAAGAAAAGGAAATTACCCGTACCTGACTTTGATATAATCGGAGACAAGCCACCTGTAGATGGCCTTAGTGGCGTGGGTCATGAATACACGGCCTTTGAACGACGTTTTCGTGAGGAACCAGGGTAACGCTCCACTATGGTCCAAGTGAAAACTGTGACGATAAACAAAAGATAATGTTTATACAAATTATATAGAAAATCACATAGAATGTATTTTTATCCCGGGAAGGGCTATAATAATCAGCCTACCATATTCTCACTGCTGGGACACAGGCTTTCTCTCAGAGAGAAAGAGAAAGGGCTATAATCCAACCCTACTTATACTTTCTGCTTACCATCAGGCGGACCGCAAGCTTGTTTGCCACTCTTTTTATTTAAATAAAACTAGCTTTGAGATTATTTCATAAATCCATCTCTGCATTAAAAGTCTCCGCTGTGCACGCCGCAGCTGGTGAAAACTTTGGCAGCAATGGCAATAAAACTTCAAAATACTGAAGAATCGAGTTTATCATCTTAATGTCGGACTTACTCCAGCTGAGCCTTCGCAGAGCATTGCAGAACGCCAGGGCTCCGTAGAGTTAAAGCATGAATTTACTCACTGTGAGATAAGCAATAGATCCACTTCATCAGCCTCTATCAAGTCCACAAATGGCAGAGCATCCATTCCTGACAGTCCGGGATGGATCCCACAATCCAACTAAAAAGAAGCAGTTGTGATTAGTAGTATAACTGCTTACAAACTATACTCAGTATAAATGATCTCACAATCTTTGATATCTTGAGGCCTAGTATTTCTACAAGCCAACGACATTGAACTTTTTTGATCGACAAAAAGCTGTTGGGCATCATTTGCTGCTGCTGTATCGCTTGCGTCGTAACAGCTCTAATATATAAATGAAATTACCATAATTTTCTTCCCCTTGAACTCCAGCATGATGCATGATCGACCCACTTCTTGGCCAGCACCTCTGAAACGCAATAACACATTTTGTTGATAAGAAAACCTACTTTAAGAAGATCAAAACACAATGGTTTAAAACACAGTGTTTTATAATTTCTGTAGAAGAGAAGTTTTTAATGCTGGTATTAATTTAATTGATAATGTTTCGTAGTTCTACACTGTTTTTCCGTTCTAAATTATCGTGGGTGTGTTGGAAAAACAAAAATATTTACAAAGGTCTGATCGTGAGTTGATCACTTTCTTCCATAGGAACCGGTTCGGTTCCTTTCCTCGGGTTTGTAGTCATGTTGTGTTATTTTCTAGATCATTTAATCTCAAAATCTATTTGTTTTGCTGCTTTGAGAAAGGATAAACATAGAAACTCAGAGGAATACAATCAATGATAAATAATAAATATCGCAACCGCTTATTTTTCTTTCAAAAGTTAGGTTATGTTGGAGAGAGATGGAGAGCATGAAAGTTTTTAAAAAAACATGACTATGGATACAGATTCCTTCAGTCGTAATAACAAGTTTACAGAGTATTAGCGTCAAACAAGTCACAGTCAAGTCAAACTCATGCCTCAAACCAGCAAAAAAGTGGTGGAGGCTAAAGAGGCTTCTAATGAGTTTTGGAAAAAACCATACTGATTGTCTTAATAGCTTTAGCCTTCTAAGTAACGGGCGGAAGAAAAAAAAACAGTGTGAGACGTGTGACCGTGTGTGTCACTGTCAACGAATCAAAACAAACGCAAACATGTGTTGTTGAGGCAAAACCAAAGTTTGGTTATTTTGATTAAAAATGAAATAATATTTTAGCTTCAGAATGCCTAAACAGAAGCTATTTGACGATGATTCAGAAGAAGAAGCAACCATCAAAACTGAAAATGAATATGCTAAGAAATACGACACGTGGCGGGAGAAAGAAGAGATTCATAAACGTATGTCTATTGTTTTCCTTAATAACCACAATTCAATTCCATTATAAGTATTCCATTAAATTTATCTATGTTTCGATAGACAGCTTCTAAACTGCAATTTAGAAAGACTAATAAATCGTAACGTAAAATAAAACGATTAATTCTTTATATTACAGTGGAACAAAAATACGGTTCGAAAGCGCTAAATTCAGACGCCTCAATATCATCAGACAGTGAGGATGATAGTGATGAGCCTCCGGACATCCCAGAGGAAGTCGAGGAGCAGTTCTTGAAGACTCTATCTCTGTTAAAGACTAAGGATCCTAGAATATATGACTCAAGCTACAAGTTCTTTGAAGAGAAGCAGAAAGTAGAAGGTATTTACCATCTGGTTAAGAAGTTGATTAATTGTTAATTTCAAGTAATGTATATCAGCATGCCGATAAAGTGTATCAAACCTGTGATTATAGTTCTAGAAACTAATCTGCCACGACCTTATTTCATTTGTGCATGACAAACCTGTGATTATAGTTCTAGAAACTAATCTGCCACGACCTTATTTCATTTGTGCATGACAAACCTGTGATTATAGTTCTAGAAACTAATCTGCCACGACCTTATTTCATTTGTGCATGACAAACCTGTGATTATAGTTCTAGAAACTAATCTGCCACGACCTTATTTTATTTGTGCATGACAAACCTGTGATTATAGTTCTAGAAACTAATCTGCCACGACCTTATTTCATTTGTGCATGACAAACCTGTGATTATAGTTCTAGAAACTAATCTGCCACGACCTTATTTCATTTGTGCATGACAAACCTGTGATTATAGTTCTAGAAACTAATCTGCCACGACCTTATTTCATTTGTGCATGACAAAAAAGTCTACATGTCATGGGTGATCGGTTATCACAGATAAAAAATGCATTTCTGTGGCGAGACGAGCAAGTTGCTCACCTAATGGTATCAGGCTTGCCCATAACTAGTTAAGTGCCACAGACTTTTGAACTTGAGTTGAAAATAATGTGCGGAAATGCTCTGCGGATACTACCTTGAAATTTGAGATGTTAAATCTGTCTATGCCTTTTTATTTTACTGGAAATATTCAATCTGGTACTCAGTATCTCAGTAGACTAAAAGTCCTACAATAAAATAAAACTAATAATTATCAATTAAAATGAATTCGGTTAAAAAGAGCAGCCAGCGTTCTTGGCACTTTACCACACGGACAACATCTTGTTTTTGATATTTGATTATATTAGGGATAATAAGTAATATTTAAGGCTTTTTATTTTCTTTGTTTGATATAACTGTGTATTTAATAATCACATTACAATGTAAAAAAAAAAAAAAAAAAATATTAGCCATTCATATAATATTTTTAAAAAAGACTTAAATAAATTAAGATATATGATTATTTACGGGATATTTACTGTAAAGTTGTGGAATAAGCTCCCAACTTTACCAAGGATTAAAAATGTGTTGATATCAAGAATACTTTTTATTTCACAGTAAAAGAGGAAAAGAAAAAGACCCTAACCTTCGCCGACAGTGATGATGAAGATGGCGGTGATGGAAATATATTCAGCATTGAGAAAAAGGCAGAAATTGTTACTGATAATGAACCAGTAAAAGACAAGGGCAGCTCTGGTAAACTTGGAAAGGTATTTTTTATACAAAGTAATATTTTTTAGGGTTCCATACCCAATGGGTGTAAAAGGGGACCCTATTACTGAGGCTATGCTTTCTGTCTGTCCTTCCGTCCGTCCGTCTGTCTGTCAATATTTTTTTCGGTATGTTGCAAGGGCCATAACATGGACTAGTCTTACTAGTCTGAAGCTGTCGCGGGCCGGATTGATGGCAGTGGCGGGCCGGATTTGGCCCGTGGGCCATAGTTTGGAGATCCCTGCTCTAAAGTATAACAACAAATAACGATGTTTTCTTTTCCTACGATAAAATTCTTACGCTTCTGTCTCTATATATATTGGAAAATGCTTTATTTGTAAAAACTAATCCAGAATTATTCCCGGCAATATCTGACTTAGCGGTAAGAAATCGTAGAGACCAAAACAGATGTCGTAATCGCCCATAAAACCACCTTAATGAACCACAGTATAATGTGTATGGGACCGATTATCTACAACACTATACCGATTTCAATAAGGGATATAAAATATAGTCAATTTAAAAAAAAAAAACAGAAAAAAAAAACTTTTGTCGTGAAATATTATTACAAGGTTAGTGATTTTTTAAATGATAAATTTTAGTAATGACTGGAGTAGGTCAATTTTTATATCATACAATGGACAACCTTTCATTTTTTTTACTACCTATTTTTATTGGTTTAATTGATAGATTATGAAAAAATATTGGACACGTATTTTTCAGTTTTATTTTTAACCTAATAGTTATTTTTAAAATAATTTTTAAAAGTTATTATAAATTATAGAATTTATAGCTGTTTATACCATAGCCAGACGAATATGAAAAAAGTTTATGTCAAGGGCAATGTCAAATTTGTCAACATCAAATAGCAAAACAACATGTGCTGGGATGCCAGGACGCAAATTATATTTTCCATTTATTTAAGTGTTCATCATCATCATAATCAGCCTTTTAGCAGTCCTACCCCCGAAAGGGTGATTGGGCCATATCCACCACGCTGGCCCAGTGCGGATTGGTGGATTCACATACGCCATTGAAATCCTTCTCCGTACGTGTGCAGGTTTACGCATGTAAACCTGCACACGTACCACTGTAACAACACTGTACCACTGTATGAAAATCCGTACATAAGCTCCAAAGAGCTCATTGGTACGGGCCCGGGGTTTGAACCCACGACCTCACGCTTTCAAATCTAGCGGTCTCCCAAATGGGCTACCACGGCTTTTATTTAGTTATATATTTAAGTGTTGTTTAACGATAAAGTAATAATGGCGTATTTTATGCGATTTAATCATATGATCCTTCCACAACTTATTGTTCTTTTAATCACCTAGGCTTATTATTTATTCATATTATGTAGATGGAACACGATGTTATACCATTAATGACTACATATTATTTTAAATGTTTGAACATATACGGGGTAATAGAAATAGATGGCAAGATAGATTCATATTTTTTTATTCGAGTTTTTGGCAAATTAACAATTGCTCGTTAATCCTATATTTCGATTATTTATTTATTTTGCAAATAACTTGAAAAATAGTGGATAGTTTTTGTTTAAAATATTTTTTATGGGGTGTTCAATAGATAATCTCCAAATGGTTTTCGAATTTTTGATTCCTTGCAAAAATGAAATGTTGTCCATTATAGTAATGTCTATATGTTAACTATTTAAATTAATAACATCATATCTTAACTATTGAAATTGTTTTGACAGTTAATTTAATTAATAAATTTTTAATATAAATAATATTTACGGTATGTTTATACCATCTCTCTAGATTTGTACGTCTACAAACTAGGCAAAACATGATACAAAGTGACAAATATTGTAACCCACCTATTGTGCATGCGGTTTTAAATGTGTGTATGATTTACTCGTGTTTTGTGCTTATAAATTATCTTTATCTTATCTTTACCGGCAGCTCAAGTTCATTGTTGGGATTTGAACCTACACCCATCAGATTTGAATTCGAATGCGCCACTCACTCGAACTATAAGCGCCCAGCTGTTAAGGATTGTAATTTTGTTAAGAAATGACTATTGTTCTGGTGTTCCTTAAGCAAATGAAAAAAAACCTTTGTTCCAGGATGGCAAACTAAAATACTACCTGACCGGCAAAGTGGAGCACATCGACGCGCCGGTGGAGCGGGACCTCGCCCCTCTGAAGGCGCTCTGGTCGGACCCTGCGCTCAATGAGGGCGAAGCATTCCTGAGGGACTATATCCTAAATAAACGGTAAGTTTACAACTCGGTGTTTCTTAAGGCCGTTGCAGACCATGCGAAGTAGCTTTCAAGTACAAGTAACAAGTACTCGCGCCGGTGATCAAAAGTGGATGGTCACAACGCGTGGCCAAGCGCACAACTCGTGCGAATGTTCGAACGAGACGAATGATGCGCAGTGGACGTCGCGCGAGTAGGGCGGGTAACGAAGCTTCACTTGCGCAAGGACCAGCGCGAATACTATTAAGCACTTCCACTGCTACTTGCATAAACAAAAAGTGCTGTAGTTCGTTGTAGACGATGCGTAGTAGGTGGTCAAGATTCAGGGAGCGTCGCGATGGTGAAATTAAGAAAACCGATGTAGATCTTCATGTTTACTCTTCATATCCTCATCAGATACCTAGACCGTGATGCGGGCGCCGCTGAGGACAGACTCCGAGACGACGATGAGCTCGAGGCGGACGAGAAGACCGTAGAAGAACAGGGCAAGTTCGAGCGCGCCTACAACTTCAGGTTCGAGGAGCCCGATCAGGAATATGTAAGTTCTAGCTGCTGTGTTGTAGTGAACCAAAGATAATATAACCACTTGATCGCGCATGTATTGTAATCAAAATTCCCTTTTGCAAAATGATGCCACGTCGGTCGCGCAGGGAGCTTGTGATTGGAGACTCGACGCGACTCGACGCTTGTGATTGGAGAATCAAGTCATTCATTCAATTCGCGCCTAGGATTGGCGCCGCTCGAAATAGTTTAGGTTGACATGTTAGAACCTTTGCCTCATGCGGGGTAAAGGATGAGCAGTCAAGTGGTTATATTGTAGTGCACATACAGATTTGTCAGTTACCTGTTACAGTTGTTTGTCAGTTGTCTGCCATTTTTCCATGCCTTCCATCTAGTCATGGCAATGGAATGGAAGAATAATGCACTAGTGTATTTGTATGTATAGTTTTTTTTTTTTTTTTTTAATTATTTATTTCATTCATTACAACTATTTTTACAGGATTAACCTAATACAATAGTGTAGTTTACAAGTTAACATTTTAACTAATTAATTCATCATCATACTTCATTTCAGCTGAAGGACGTCCACTGCTGGACATAGGCCTCCCCCATCGATCTCCAAAAGAGCCGGTTGGAAGCGGCCTGCATCCAGCGTTTCCCTGCGGTCTCTTTTAGGTCGTCTGTCCATCTTGTGGGTGGACGTCGTACGCTGCTGAAGAAATTAATAACAACTATAAAATTAATCAAGTAGTAATATAATAAGAAAGAGCAGTGCAAGTCCTTGTCTGATTACCATCTGTATCCACAGCTGAAACGGTTCCCCCGCACCATGAACTCCATCCGTCCTAAGGATGAGAAGCGCTCCCGACACCGCGTCGAGGTGCGCTCGCGCAAGGAAGAGGAGAAGCAACGCAAGATGGAAGAAATAGCAAGACTCAAAGCGCTCAAGCTGAAGGAGATACAGGAGAAAATTGCCAAGATTAAGGAGGTCACGGGGAACGAGGAGCTAGCATTTAAGGTAAGTTTAATTTGAGAGAAATGAGTTTAACAATTACGAAGGAACACGTAAGATACAGTCAACATTTTTTAAAATTGTGTTATAAGTGTTCATAATATCAATCTACACCATATATTACATTAAATATTCATATCATTGACATAAAAAAAAACTTTAAAAATAAGCTTTTTTGTATTCTTCTCAGCAAACCCTTTCATTTGATGCCCATATCATGGGGGGCATAAAAAATAACAGGTCCGCCATCTTTCCGAGTCTGCCATATTGGATATAGAATGACGTCATTTCGCTAACCATGGGATAACTGTGCTAAAATTCATTTGCAATATTTGACCCATACTAAACTCAAGTTACCGTGTCATTTATGATGGTTGCTGAAAGTGATGGGATACGACATGACTGTCATATCGATAAAGTTATAGTTATAGGAGCGCGCGTAGTTTATACTTTCTGTAGGAACGTCAAGACAAAACTGAATAATCTTCGTTACATAATCTGTGGACTCGATAAAAAAATTGGAACTAAAGAGAACGTCGTTTCACTGTTGTAAAGAAAAAACACGCTATGGCTATGGTTGCTTGTCAATAAACTATGGAAGTTCATAGGCGTGCTTATGTCAAGAGTGACTTCCTAGTTTGGCATTGCTATAAGACAAGTTAAATGAAAATTTAAAAATAAAACAAAACATTACCATCATTATTTGCAGGATGGTGACATAGAAGGTGATTTCGACCCGGAGGAGCACGACCGGCGCATGCGCGCGATATTCGACGAACAGTACTACGGGGAGGCTGATGACGAGAAACCAGTGTTCCCGGACCTCGACAAGGAGTTGGAGATCGGTGAGGATAAATACAGATAATTAACAATATTGACGTGTCATTTATACCAGTGTTTTTCAACCTGTGGGTCGTCAGGCCTTACACGGGGATCGCGGGGGAAAAAAAGGCAAGTGTTTGTAGGTCTTACACTACAATAGAAAAAACTACCATTTCAGGAAGAAGGCTGTGCCTGTTTATTTTTTATAATTTGTCAAAACGTGGTTCTATTTTAGAAACGCAAATAACAAAAACATTTTTTTTATAATTTGTCAAAACGTGGTTCTATTTTAGAAACGCAAATAACAAATATTTTTTTTTATAATTTATCAAAACGTGGTTCTATTTTAGAAACGCAAATAACAAATATTTTTTTTTATAATTTATCAAAACGTGGTTCTATTTTAGAAACGCAAATAACAATTTTTTTTTTATAATTTGTCAAAACGTGGTTTTATTTTAGAAACGCAAATAACAAAAACATTTTGTAATTGAAGCCTTTTATGCTTTACTAGCGACCCGCCCGCCCGGCTTTACACGGGTGTAATTAACGTGCGAAGTCGGGTCGGGTCGCTAGTTATATATATATATATATAAACCTTCCGTGAAAAATTATGTAACTGATGGTGAAAACCGCTTCAAAATCCGTTGCGTGGTTTTATAGATCTAAGCATACATAGGGACGGACAGACAGCGACAGCGACTTTGTTTTATACTATGTAGTGATGTAGTTTTAATATGGCCCTGGGGGTCGCCAGATTCTTTTTATTTGTAAAAGGTTCGCGTATTCAAAAAGGTTGAAGAACACTGAAATATACTTTTGAAGTATTTCAACACCTTACGATTTACTATTTCAGCATCATTATCAGCCTAATACTAACACTACAAATACAGTTAAACTGCCCATAGACCGTTGAAGGTCTAAAGACAATCCAAATGCTTAAGCCCACTACCAGTTGGCAGCGTACCCATCATGCTGGCGGCATTACCACGCTGAATGGCAATGCTTATGCGTTGAGCCAGAAACACGCCAGCGTTTTGGTCTATATCTGGGTGTTAATATCTATTTAAGTATTTATTTAAAAATATATGTATGTATATCAATCAGTCCGGCTCCTGACCGTGTGTGCAAAAAAAATGTCCTGAATATTTATTAATTTATTTATAACTAGCGGTCCGCCCCAGCTTCGCACGGGTATAGATTATAAGCCTGTCACCCGGGGATAGTGTAGCTTCCCAACAGTGAAAGAATTTTTCAAATCGGTTCAGTCGTTTCGGAGCCTATTCAATGCAAACAAACAAACAAACAATCAAATTTTTCCTCTTTATAATATTAGTATAGATAAATTGTTCCAGCAGTTCCCACTGTTGGATAAATGATAAGTTAAATGATGATGTCGACTTGCTTATCATTTATCTACACTTATAAAGAGGTACAGTCTGTGACTCTGTATGTGTGTTTGTTGGAGGTAACTTCTGAATCGATTCAGAAAATTCTTTCAATTCTAGAATTTCTAGAATTTCTTAGTGATATAGGCTAATTTAATCACACCACAGACAAAGCAAAGGGTAAAAGCTAGTCATAATTACAAGAATGTCTCAACATATAGAAATGCTAGAGCGAATAGATTTCTTCTAGATCAGTGTGTTCCATCCTCGGCCGCAACGTCGCTTACCATCAAGCGAGTTGGTGGCAAAACGAAGATCAATTCTATGTAAAAAAAAGGGGGTTGTCTGTAAAGTCGGTTTACGGACGATAATGTTACCTGATAACGCTTAGGCAGATCGTGCCTCTCTGTCGCTTGTTCCGCGCTCTCGCTTGCACGCGCGGCTCGGGCGGAACGTGACAATTTTTCGTGCGTGCAGCGTACATCGATTTATAAGACGTTATCACGTCAATGATGTATTCATTTCAGAAAATTGGGAGGAGTACGACCCGCAGGCCGACCCAGGAGAAGATGATGAAGATGAGCCTCACTCTGAGCACACAGAGTTCAACGTGAGACACTTTACACATTTTTGACCAATAGAAAACTACATCATATGATCATTGTAAATCCATAAGTTTTTTTTCCTCATGAGAAGTCAAAGTCAAAGCTATTCGTAAATTTACATTACAAGTCAATTAAAATTACATTGTAAATTATCCTTGGATACGTACCAAACGTTTCGATACTACGTTTCTAATCGTACGGCCAAGGATTAGAACAACTTGCGCGCTTCCTTGTTTCTTGAGAGATATAATCTAGGACTTTTTAAGGCCAGAGTGAATAGGTATCTTCTAAGACTGCGTGCTTCATCTTCAGATACTAGCGTACGGTAATTTGTAGAACCCTTTCGTACATTATCTGACTGCAGCGCTTACGGAAGTTCGAGACAACCTATAACACGCTCAAATTACGTCGCCATCTAAGTTCGTACCGTTTTTAGGCAAATGCTCCGAGCAACGCTCCAATGTTCCGCTATTGTCTTTCCTCTTAGTCTATCTTCCTTGGTCCTTAGATTGTATTATGTTTGGTTAATAAAAGCAAAAAAAAAACATGTACTATGTGCCAGATGGACGCAGACTATGATCCGAAGCAAGCCCGCGCCAACCTCCTGCAGGAGATACAGACCACGCTCGGCAAGAAACGACGCACCCGCAAGAAGAAGTCCAAACTGGCCAAACTGCTGGCCGCGGGGAAACCTAAATACATACCTACTCAGGTAACATTCATACGATTATAATTTACGAAGCGCTTTGTTTCCACATTTATTGTGCGAACTGCTAGTCTGTGGAATGCGCTGCCTGAATGAGTGTTCCCCGATGGTTACAATCTGGGTGTCTTCAAATCACGAGTGAATCGGCTTCTTCTAGGCAAGCGAGCATTTGTGATGCCTCTGGTGTTACAAGTATCCATAGGCGACGGTGACTGCTTACCATCAGGCGGGCCGTCTGCTTGTTTGCCACATATGGCATTAAAACAAAAAAAATTGTCTCTATTTATGTTAAGCTTTTTTGTAAGGATTTTTTTTTAGTTAGAACAAGCCTAACAAGGAGCGACTGAAAAATATTTAGAAAAAAAAAATTTTGGTTAAACAACCAAATATTTGTATATGCGAAAGGAATATTGTACACACATTAAAAAAACAAGTAAAATCCAATGTAATTTATAAGCAATAATTATTTCAGGCGGAGAAGACGTACGATGAATATATGGAAGAATATTACAAGATGGACTGCGAAGACGTGATAGGAGGGGATCTGCCCACCAGGTTTAAATACCGGGAGGTGGTGCCCAACGATTTTGGCCTCACCATCGAGGAGGTAAGCTATTACGCGGAATGAATGGCCAAATCGCCCTTTCGGGGGTAGGCCTAAGTCCAGCAGTGGACTATTAAAAGGCTGATTATGATGATGATGATGACCCTTTCGGGGGTAGGTCTAAGTCCAGCAGTGGACTATTAAAAGGCTGATTATGATGCTGATGATGACCCTTTCGGGGGTAGGCTAAAAGTCCAGCAGTGGACTATTAAAAGGCTGATTATGATGATGATGATGACCCTTTCGGGGATAGGCTAAAAGTCCAGCAGTGGACTATTAAAAGGCTGATTATGATGATGATGATGATGAATTGTTTCAGATCCTGCTGGCAGACGACAAGGAGTTGACCCAGTGGGTGCCTCTAAAGAAGCTTGTCAGGCATAAACCAGAAAGTGCTCAGAAGAGTGAAGTGGCTGCCTACAGGCAGAAGGCAGCAGATCAGGCGCTCAAACGGAGAGTGCTGCCCAGTCTGTTCAAGGAGTTACCTGAGTAAGGATGCTTCTTCTTCCAGCGCTGTAACCCTTTTTGGATTCTGGCCTTCGATGCTTTTTTCCAGTACTCAGTATATGGCTGTGCTGGGTGGCCGAGTGGCATTTACTACAACCATGGGGCAGATGACATGTTGAATTGTATGTCCGGGTTGCTTGTCGTATATTGACGACCGCCTGGCCATATTGGTGGCCTTCGGGTGGTCTAGAACTCTGACATGAGGGCTGGCCACTCAGCCTTTTTTATACCAGGTTACACTTGTATAGGCTATACTAAGCCGAAAGGAGGCCATTGTACTCATCATTGTGAACAACTTTTACTATGGAACCAAGACTGAAATAACAAAAAAAAAACTGCTGTTCCATAGAAAACGGTCATTGACACTCAAAAAAATGAATGGGGTATTACGACAGTAAATTATGTATTTCTTTTCATTCTCAGGGAGCCAGAGCTGGTTGTTCCCAAAGAAGCCGGAGCAGAGCAGAAAAAAAAGAAAAAGAAGAAGAAAACTGCTGATAACGCTGCAGATGTTGAAGAAAATGAACCTTCGGCTGAAGAGAATAACAAGCCGAATAGTGAATCAGTAAAAAAAGAAGGCAAAAAGAAGAATAAGAAAAATAAAGAAGCTAACGACATGGACGTTCTAGAGAAAAACAAACCTGTCGACAATGGAAACGAACAAAATAGTGAATCTATCCAGGAAGGTAGAAAAGAGAAAAATAAACATCAAACGGTTGAAAGTGAAGAAAACGGCGTCAGTAAAGAAAATAGTAAAACAGAAGACACTGCCAAAAGGAAAAAGACAAAATCTAAACAGGGACAAGAAACTTGCCCAGATGAAGGTACTTCTGCAAACTTGAACACTGGCAATACAGAAGAAAATGGTGTTGTCAGAAGCAAAAAGAAAAATAAGAAAAACACAGGTTTCGAAGTGGAAAACGTACTAAACGCAACTCCTAGTCAAACGAGCGGCGACTTGAAAAGAAAATTAAACGCTACTGAGACTTCTCCAACACCTAATAAAAAGAAGAAGAACAAGAATAATGGAAATTCTAACATGCAAGGAAAGAAGAATAAAGATTTTAAGAATATCAAAAAAGATAAGTTCAAAAATAAACAGAATAGTGATAAAACTTCTGATAATCCTTTGAGCAAACTTTCTGATGAGAGGTTGAAAGCATACGGATTAAATCCCAAAAAATATAGAAGTTTCTTAAAATATAAAAAGTTCTAGTTATATTATGGAAACTGAATTTGTTTTCACACATTTATTTATATTACACGGGAATTACTCACGTAAGATTAAGCCGGTCACTCCATCATAGTTTCAACCGAATTAGGCGGTCTTTTCCAAGGTGAATGCGCGCGGCTGCTTCTCGCCTTGCACTGCTTTTGACTATAGTCGGAGTAACCGGCGTAGTAAGATTAAGCCGGTGATTAATTCCCGTGTAATATAAATAAAAAGTTCTAGTTATTTTTGTATAATTTCAGAGTGGAAAAAATCAGCATTTATTACATTATGTATGTTTGTATGTATGTTTGTTTGACGATAATTCTGAGACCGTTGTTTCGATCTATATGAAATTTTATAGGCTAATATTATAAACGCGAAAGTTTGTATGTATGGATGTATAGATGTATGGATGTTTGTTCCTCTTTCACGCTGCAACAGAACAACGGATCGAGCTGATTTTTTGCATGGGTATAGTTCAAGAGCCAGAGAGTGACATAGGCTTTTCATCATCATCATCACTATTTTTCATCACTACACGGGTGAAACCGCGGGGCGCAGCTAATAGTTCATACAAATACAATTTGTATGTTCGATTCTGAGGAAAATCATGTATGAATGATGTCAATGAGTTCTGAAGGTATACAATACCAACAAATATTAGTTTTATTGTTTTGATGTCTATGTATCTTTTGTTTCTGTCATAAATATGTATTTTTCCATCAATCTTTCAATACAGGCTTCGAGGTCTCAGTTCGACAAGTGAAATCAAGTCATGAATTTTAATGAGCTATCGAACAGTTGTTTCATTGGTTACAAATATCACGCTCAATTAAAAATATAACTAAATGTTATATGTCATATTGAAGAAATTATTTAAACCGCCTAATAAAGTTCTGAGATATACGCGCTTAAAGTTTGCGGTTGGCTTAGGAAGGGATGCTCTGTCCCTTTCTGGCAATGCGAGCGTCAGTATAGAGTTTGTACGGTGTACTTACAAGGGGCGTCATTTGTATAATGTGGTCTAGCAAGATATAAAAAAGCTTATATATTTCTTAATTTTGAACACATTTTAATTGTTTTGGTGATCGACTCTATTTATAGCCAGCTTTTTTATAAGATGATAAAAAAAAAAGTTCGGTAGCCTATTATGTGTAGTTATAAACTATTTATGTAATAAATATTTTACCACCTCACTTATTTGTTTTATTTTTCAAATAAAAAGTGCTTTGGTGGTGTTTCACAGTCACGAAGAACCATAGCAAAGATTGTAATCTTTGAACCATAGGTACATAAAGAAATGCGCGAGCGAAGTGAGCATGCAAAAATTAAAGTACTTTTGATGGATTTATATTATATTATATTTAGATTTATATTATATCTTATTGTACCTAATGTTAATTTGATTTTATGTATTCTTTTTGTTTTTTAATATTTTGATTTTGATTTTTTTTTGTTTTTTTTTTTTTAGTTTTTGTTTATAAATTCATATTATTTAAGTAATTCATTATTGTAATACAAATTGTCATTAGTGTAATTCGTGTTTTGCGGTACTAATTGAAATAAAAAATAATATGCAATAATTATTATATCTAAAGGTATAAGGAAAACGCTTCTGAAAACGAAGACTGGACGGTGCAATAAATAATTTTTTTTAAACATTTTTAGGTTTCCGCACCCAAAGGGTGTAAACGGGACCCTATTATACTAAGCCTACTCTGTCTGAAGCTGAACTCCGGTGAAATTTTCACAGAATAATGTTACGACCAAATATTTCATACTATACTACATTGGTTACGACTTACGACGGATTAACGAAGAAATAATAAAGTAAAAACGAAAAGGGAGAATGGGGTAAAACCTGTGGGTAAAACGTATTTTCATGTCGATTCCAAAACTCCAAAAGAAGAGCTTGTATAGTCTCCACTACTTTACTTGGGCAGTACTTTACTTGGAAAGTAACGTGATGGCCTTAATGGCTTTAGCCTGCACAGCATTGGGTAACAATTTTTTTTTATTGACATGACACATTAAATTAATAGCGTTTTGGCGCCAACGTGAAAAAAACATGTCGGCTGGTTGTATTATTTTCGTATCTCGTACTTGTGTATTTTCAAGTTTTAATGCAATGTGTTTATTATTTATAATTTTTTTTTTTTTTTTTTTTTTCGGGCAAGTGCCTTTAATAACTAAACAAAATACAAGCTTAAACTAACACTACAAATACAGTTAGACTGCCCATAGACCGTTGAAGGTCTAAAGACAATCCAAATGCTCAAGCCCACTACCAGTTGGCAGCGTACCCAACATGCTGGCGGCATTACCACGTTGAATGGCAATTAATTGCTCGTGAACTTGCTTGAGCTTTGGACAGTGATAAAACGAAGTGCAACATGTCTTTTCATGTAGTTCCAAAACTCCATAGAATCCTCTTCTAAGGGCTCCATCACTTTACTGGGGCATAAGTTTGAATTGACTCGCTTGACCATGACTTATTTTGCTTGACTCTGACTTGTTAATATACTACTACTAATAATATACTTGTATAATATTACGACTGAAGGATTATGTACCCATGATCATGAATAAAATCGTTGATTTCGTTCGTTCGTACTTCGTTCTTTTCCGACTAGTATAGATAATTAAATAGTACCTATCTGTGACATTTATACCTGTGGTATACACTATTATATTATCTGTCTGTGGTTCTTTTTTGACAAGTTTCTTTTTCGGCGAGCTGTGTCCACGGAAAGGTGATTGTAATTTTATAAATGTTTAGTGTATTCCTGTGAAATATTGTATAAAACTAGCATAAAGCTAAATTTAAATCACTATCGTAAAGGTATTTTAAGATTTATTTTAATGATTTACCCGATTAAATCAGATTGTGAATATAACCTCTGCCTCCAAGTAGATCAAACGCTGTTTTTTGATAAAGCGTTCTGAGTGGACACAAGGCTAAAACAACGCCCCAAGCCTAGATTCCCAGGCGTATTCTTGCTGCTTACGTCTGCAACAGTTTGTGGCGACATTCAAACATACCACGCTGTGAGCAAAGTGCTCCCTACATCTGTTTGTGCATCATTGTGACGTGAATTTCTTATCCAGCTCGCCAAGATGGTGAACAACAGAGTGCCGTCTGTGTTCTCGAAGACGTACGTGACACCGCGTCGTCCCTTCGAGAAGGCTCGTCTCGACCAGGAGTTGAAGATCATCGGAGAGTACGGGCTCCGCAACAAACGTGAAGTGTGGCGCGTCAAGTACACGCTCGCTAGGATCCGTAAGGCTGCCCGTGAGCTGCTCACGCTCGAGGAAAAAGACCCGAAAAGGCTGTTTGAAGGTAAGAATCATGCTAATTAACTTTCCAAATTTAGGATGCCCAATGAAAGTTCAATTAACCTTTACACAGTACCTAGTTGTAGATACTGACCTATCCATAATATTGTCATTAAAAGGCACATGCAAGACATGTGTTTTGAGGCTTAATGCATAAACATGACCTCTTCAATTGAACGAGACTTGTATCTAAGATACTCTGACAGCAAAAGTAAACCTTAGCAGGTCATGGATGGCTATCTGCTTTGTGTTAAGCTATGCTCGTTTCCTCTCATGACATCTCTATTTGCCATGCTGCTTATACAATCATTGCATAAATTTAGCGTATAAAACTTTTATTGAGACGGTTTTGATAGTTATCCAACAGACACCTCAGCAGTATGGTGTCTGCTGGATAACTACTCTGGCTAGATATGTTTTATGGTGGTTTAGTGTTAGTGGACTGAAACCAAATCGAGAGTCCTTTTTAATATACAGTAGGGATGGCGGGGTTACAAAAAAAAAACATTCATTGCCTATCATGTTCCCACTGCTGGGACACCGACCTTTTCTCAGAGAGAGAAGATGGGCTTTAATCCACCATGCTAGCCCAGAGCATGTTGGTGAATGTCGTGTCTTTGAACTTACGAGGTTCTTGGACATCTGGTTTTCCTTCACTGTTGTTGAGCGATGACATGAAATTGCACATAATTTATCTAAGTACTAAATATGCCATTTGTTAAAGGCAGAGGATCGATCAGATTAGATCGTAAAGTGCACATGCTACTAGTAGGTGACCCTGACCATCGCTCAGAAACATTACTACTTATTATCTATGTTACATTTGCTAAAACATACAAAAAGCAAATAAAATTGAGTTACAACCAGTTGACTTTACAACTTACATGATGATAACATTCAATATCTGACACCTCTTGTCAGACCAAAATAATGGTGATCACACTCTTTCTGACTAAACCTACTCTGTCAAACAATTTATCCCGCTAAGGACCTGTATCTAATAAAGTGTAAATAACCAGGTAATGCACTGCTCCGTCGTCTGGTGAGGATCGGAGTGCTTGACGAGAAGCAGATGAAGCTGGATTACGTGCTGGGTCTGAAGATTGAGGACTTCTTGGAACGCCGTCTGCAGACGCAGGTGTTCAAGGCTGGTCTCGCCAAGTCTATCCATCATGCCCGCATTCTGATCAGACAAAGGCACATCCGGTAAGGACTATATACACCTCCAGCCAAAGATAATATAACTCGTCATTGCCTCCAACCACCCAGTAACAAATTCTGACTCAAGACAGCATAGCATGATGATGAGGCCACTTTTAAACAAATTGATTCAATATAGAGATTAGCTTGTGTCAGTGGAGTAACTTTCAGGGCTCCAGAGCCTTCTGCTAGCAATATCACCTCTGCAAGACATTTACAAGACTGACATTTGCTTTTTGTCTAAAAACGCTATCGTTGGTCTGCCCAGTCTACCTTGTCCTTGAGTGAATCGGTTTCTTCTAGGCAAGCATGATCCATCGTAGACCGCATCATTGTTTAACATCAAGCGATTTGGTGGCAAAATAATAAATAATATTAATTCGTTAAATTGTCATGTCATACAAGATGGTCAAACATTTTTGCCTTGTCTAGTATCTATCCGCTCAAACAACGCACAAGTCATATCCATAGGTATAATTCTGCCGAATATCATCAGTTCTACTACAGATGACAAAATATATCACAATTCTCAACCAATCTACACCATTTGGCAGAATTTATTTGGTTTTGTGATATAAATATACGAGTTGGTGCGCACAGATTGTTTGCAAAGACACCTTAAGAATTTGAAGGTCGACAGGAAAGCGACAGTAGCTTAGCGATTAGAGCGCTTGAGGTGTTTACCTGAATTGTGCAGGGTCAAATCCTGTCTAAAAGAAACTGCAGGAAAACGCTGGATGCAGGCAGATTCCAACCGGCCCTTTTGGAGATTGAGGGGGAGGCCTATGTCTAGCAGTGGATGTCCTATTGCTGAAATGATGAAATCCTGCTCAAATTTTTGAATTGTCTTTAACATTAAAATAGCGTATCTTCATGTATTTGATGTTAAAATGGAATGCAGGTGAACGCATTGCATCAACGCAGCGGTGGCTGCGGCTTGGCCTTGATTGTATTCTAAAAGACCACTTGAACCTCATTGTGAGGTCAATGTCTTGAAATATTATGCTCTTTTGAGCTGCATGAGGTAAAGTATACAAACTTACAATACCTTTTGTAGATTTTTTTGTGCATCTCGCATAGGTTTGAGATAAAACTGGATTGTTCTGTACTATTTAGATATACAATCTTAACTCATAATTATGATGAGACATTAACCCGACTTTTTTGTCTTTTTTTTTTTTTGTGGTGCCTTAATTCGTAGACATTTAGACTTAATTTCGGAAATAATATTTTTTTTTGCTAAACATGGGTTAATTGTATTGAATTATATTTTGTATGAACAGAAATTTAAAAATAAATAAATAAATAAAATAAATATTCGGGACATTTTTCACACACGGTCATCTGACCCCAAACTAAGCAAAGCTTGTGATATGGCTGCCAGAGACTGATATACATACATATATAGTTTTTAAATACATACTTAAATAGATATTAATAACCAGATATAGAACAAACACAAATGTTCATCACACAAATGTTTGTCCTAGATGGGAATCGAACCCACGCCCCCAAAAGCTCAGAAGGCAGGTTCACTACCAACTGGACCAACGGGCTATCTAAGAGTTCGTAAAAAGTTCCTATGCACTCAGTTCCCATACCATTTAACCAATAAGCTTAAAATGTAGAGTTAGAAGCATAGGTAAGCATATTTAGGAAGTGTTATTTTATGCCTAATAGGATGATACAGAACCCATAATAAATCGATTTCACACTCATCACTAATACTTAGATGTGTTGACATAAAAAATATGCAGATGAGGAATGCTAATCTCATATCCTTTCTGTTCCAGCGTCCGCAAGCAAGTGGTGAACATCCCATCGTTCATCGTCCGCCTGGACTCTGGCAAGCACATCGACTTCTCGCTCAAGTCTCCGTTCGGCGGCGGCCGCCCGGGCCGCGTCAAGAGGAAGAACCTGCGCAAGGGACAGGGCGGTGGTGCCGCTAATGACGAGGAGGAAGATTAGATAATAAACTATTGACTGGTTATTTGTGGGTTTTATTGATATAGGGTTCCATACCCAATTACTAACAACGGTAATAATTATGTTACAATCATCAAACTGCAAGACACATTATACACTTATACACAGGACATACATATAATAAAGTGGAATAGATCATACTGGCCAAGTGCGAGTGTAACTGCGACGTCGGGCGCGGTCGGTACTTTGATGGGTGACTGCTTGGGCGCGGCGTGACGTCTTTTACTACTTATTTGAACGTCTTGCATCGCAGCCGCGCCCGCTGATGCGACAAGTCTTCGCACTAAGAAAATGTATGGCGTCGCTTCTGAGGTATGCGTCAGACGTGCGGCTGAGATCGGCCGCGATCAATGACAAATTATCTTTGGCCGCGATGCACGGAAGTTACCTTTAGCAGTAAGTTGACAATTTATGTGGTACGGAACCCTCAGTGCACGAGCCCGACTCGCACTTGGCCGGTTCATTGTAGTTAGTAATATCTTCAAACTAATAAGGCTACATAAAATCGAGGGGTAACGGAAAAACAACGCTCGAGACGCCTGCGGTGTTTTTGCCGTAGGTAGATTGTCCCGCATCGTGTCCTCGCTTTGCTTCAAAACAAGTACCTACATAATTATACCGTTTTGTACCTAAATTAGGGCTGGTGCCTCTGCTCTGCACGGGATACGCATGTTCAAACACTTGAACATGCGTATCCCCGTTGCCGTCGTTCCGCACCCCGCCAAGCGGCCGGATAACCTAAGCAGTTGACTATAGGTCGTAGCGGTTCCAAGGAGGTGCGTCCTGAGTGCCTTGTCCGAGGAGTTTACTCGATAGCGTTAACTAAGATTTGTATGGAATAAGAACAGCGCCATCTAGCGCATGTAGATGGAACTACTCTTTTTTAGGGTTCCGTACCCAAAGAGTAAAATACTAAGCCCTATTACTACCCTATTACTAAGCCTACATTGTCGGCTGTATCTCGAACCGTAATAGATAGCCAGTTAACATTTTTACAGAAAATGTATTGTTTCGGCGGAATAAGTAACAAATAATAAAAAAAGTCTAAAAGTAAAAACGTAATCATAAAAACGTCTCCATACAGCAAACGTATTTTTGTATTACCTCTAATGTAAAAACGGTAATACCTCTAGTATATAATCTTTGTATATAATCTTTGGTAATACGTAGAAGCGTCAAACTTGGCATGATAATAGTGCTAACAGACGCTCGAACGCGGCTGACTGAGCGCCGTCCAACAAACGGGAGAGAGAGTGAGAATATCATATTTCCCTCTCTTTCTCTCCCATTGGTCAGACGGCGGTTGAGGTCAGCCGCGTTCGAGCGTCTGTTAGCACTTACTATTATAGTACACACTTTAAAGTATAACAATAAAAATAATGGTCAAGTGCGAGTCGGTGACAAATATCTGTTCATTACCAAGTTATAACTGGTAATTTAGCTATTGAATTTTGTGGTGGTACGGAACTCTCAGTGCGCGAGCCCGACTCGCACTTAGTCGGTTTTTATAGAATAAGTAAACGCCACTGGTAAAACTCACACTAGGCCGTCAGAACGAAACTTGGACAATCACTGGTTGCCTCACTCAAGCCCTAAGTATAAGCTGGTATAAGTAACCATTGGAATATTATGGATGTAATGATTATGGCCCGTTTCTTCATTGCCTCGAGCCTACCATCCTACTATACCATGGTCCTACTAACCTCCTCTCCCCTCCCTACGAATAAGGTTGTTTCTTCCTTGTTCGTAAGCTCCGACTGTCGGCAGCAAAACATCGCCTGCTCAGTTGAAAAGAAGTGGGGAGTGAATCCAGTTCGCACCCAGCGCTGCTGGCGCGGTAATCGGAAGTGTGCGTCAAAGACCGATAAAAAAAACATAGTCGAATTGATATCCTCCCCCTTTTTGAAGTCGGTTAAAAAGCTGGTTTTCAATATTATTGTACAATCTGTTTTAAAAAAAAAGATAAGTGGAACTACGCGTTCGAGGAAACTAACTATATTATTTGCTATTATTTAGTTTTTATACGTACAGTATAAATCGCGATCATAACCATCCGATTTCGCGAAATAGAAGTGTCATCAGATTGTGGAGTGCTAACTACTCAAGCCGGTGCGCAGTTCTAGGAAACAGAAACACTACTTCTTACCTACCTATACTTAGATAACTTTTTCAACTTTAAAGTCTGCATTATTCAACAACAATCTCTGCACTTGGCCCTCCTGGCAGAGGGCGCTTTCGACAGCGCATGGCCATAGAAGATAACTTGCAAAGAAGAAATGCCCAGGAAGCCTCAGATGATCCAGCAGCTACCTGAAAGACCGTCGAGTAGAAGTGAGGTACGCAGGAGAACGTAGCCTCAAGAAACCTATCCAAGGTTGCGTCCAGGGTATAAGATGGCACGTTCTGAAACCTTGTTCATCATTGATCCATTACCTATGAGATCTGTTGGACAGCGCTGATGCTTATTGTTTAGCTTTGGCTGATGATATTGCTCTTGTGTTCTCCGGGAAACCAGCACTGTCTGGACCTAGAACATTGACACATCACTGCAAGATATTAACGAATCAAGTCAAAAAAAAAAAATTGCGATAACTTTTAACAATAAACTAAAGTAGGTAAGACACCAAATTTAAACATGGGAGAAATTACAATAAACTATGCAAATGAAATAAAACTTCTAGACCTACCAGTAAATAAAAAACTTACTACTAATAGTCTCAAATCTCATGTCAAAAAAATTATAAAAATACCGTATGGACAGTTGGCCAAAGCAGCAAAAGTTTCCTGGGGGTCAAGAACCATATACAAAGCAGTAATTGCTCCAATTTCTCTGTACGCCGCAATAAGTATGTGGTCCCAGGATGCAACTAAGGTTTCTATGATAAAGAAACTGAAGAAACTTCAGAGGGGCTTTGCCCAAATGATATGTAGGTCCTACTACACCGTGTCTTTGAATGCAGCTCTATTATTGTCAACTTTAATCCCTCCGAATATGAGCGCAAGTATTTGAAGCCAAGTGAGAAAAGCCCTTTGAATATATAGGGCTGGTCACCAGAGCGAGACTAGAGAAAGGACCAAGGACCACCTCCCTGTGTTCAAGCTTTCTCTGGGGCCTTACGGACAACATGTATTGCGGCACCGAACTAACGTTAGATCCGCTCAGTTGGAGAATCACGCATACGTGAACCTTGACGCGCCCAAATACGGTTTGCGGTCGCGTGATTTTCCAACTGAGCGGAACTAACGTTAGTTTGGTGCCGCAATACCTGTTGTCCGTAAGGCCCCAGGTCTCGATGTGCTGACAAGCCCGTGCTCCTTGAACACAGGACCTCACACCCTGCAAAAACCGAAATAAAACTTACCCAAGAGCTGCTTGTCGGCACGGTGGTTTGAGCAGTCAAGTCTTCGGCTGGATGAATCTGCGGCCGTGAGGAGGATGAGACTAGCGTTCACGCCATAGTCGAGTGTCCTGTAAAAACAATAAAAATACCGAACATTAACAGAAGTACTATAAAACATAACATTGCAGCCAGGTTGGACTGTACTCTCCTCCGGCATTATTGTGAGAAACATGAGTACCGGTACCAATGCCGGAGAGAAGGTACTACTGATTGTAAGTACCTGACATTATTATTATAATTTGAAAATGTGTTTGTTGTGTTTTTAATGTATTTTGTTTAATTTAATTTGTTATTTACTTTGATTGTTCTGACATTATTTTATTTTATATTTTGTGTGATTTTATTATTGTGAAATTGTGTAATTATGGTATAGGTGACGTAGCCCGAAATAAATGAATTTGAATAACAATTTGAGTGAGTGGCTGTGGAATGTTGATGGTGGCGAAAAGTTTTGGAATGTTGTAAGAACTGTAAAAGGAATAAATAAAATAGCATAGGTACTATTCTTAAATAAAACCTAAAATAAGGACTAATACCTAATGTGAAGATCTGTGGGGATAATTATACCTATTGCAAATATATTATGTGTAATTACGTATTAGTTTAATTACCTATATAAAATGAAAGTTTGTATACAAACTATATTATATTATTTTTAGAAATCGCTTCAGGCGATAAGGCCGCCCATTATATTGCCGTTTATTTGGGTTTTTTTATGTTAGTTTAAGTTTCATTTGTATTTTCGGTGTGTAATAAAGTTGTATTGTATATTTTGGGAATATGCAAGGGAACTGACGACAAATGAGTGACGAGTCTAGCTAGGTAGTTGCTAGTAAATTATCTTTGTTGCTATGTAACAATGCTATAATGCAACAAGTAATTAATCTTACCATGTACTTGTATAATAATTTATTATTCATAATAAACATTTAAATAATTATTATAGCTTATTAAATACTAGGTAACTTGGTATATCCTTCATTTCCTCTTCAACAAAACAAGTAAATTCCTTATCAATTGTAAGATAAGCCTTGTTACATTTTAATTAGCAAAGCGAGTGCACGTTACCTACTAGCCTTCCGTTCATTTTATTTTGGTCGAAGATTGTGACGACTGATCAATTATTATATTTGATCGATCGATATTATATTTGATTAGCAAAATCCATAAATCTGAAAACAAATTACCGGACACGTCCGTAAGCATCGGCTGATGGACGCGATCTAACATATTATACAGGATGTAAGGGGAACACTCTCGAAGCCAAAAGAAGGTAATTGTACTCATCATTATGAACCACTTTTACTATGGGACCAACCCTGAAATCGCGAAAAAAAAATCTGCTGTTCATACATTTTGTCGAGTGTCAATGACCGTTTTCTGTAGAACAACTGATATTTTTTTTGCGATTTCGGGGTTGGTCCCATAGTAAAAGTTGTTCATAATGATGAGTGCAATTACCTTCTTTTGGCTTCGAGAGTGTTCCCCTTACACCCCATATACTTCTAAACTAACTGTGCATGTGTATATTTAAGTCGTAGATTCATCAGTCTCGGCTTACGAATGTGTACGATAGTTTGTTTGCAAATTAAGCCATAAACTAATTAATTAAATTAAAACAATAAGTTTGAAGATTAAAATATAACATATCTAAATATTAGTGCCTGTTATGGAACAATATGTAAACGAAAAAAGTTTTCGAATACTATACAATACTATACTAATACATTCCATATCAAACAAGTGGGCTTTAAATTAGCAACGTAACTTGGAATATTTTGCAAACCAATTTTTGGGGTTCCTTTTACCCTAAGGGTGTAAACGTGACCCTATTACTCAGCCTACGCTGTCTGTCTGTCTTACCTTTAAACGGCTGTATCTTTCGAACTGTAATAAATAGCCAGTTGAAATTTTCACAGAATATGTAATGTTACGGCGGATTAACTAATAAATAATAAAAAAGTCAAAAAGTTTAAACAAATGGGAAGTCCCCATAAACAAACGTTTTTATAACATATTTTTATATTTGCTTTAGTGTAAAAACGGTAATACGTACAAGCGTCAAACTTGGAATAATTATAGTACACACTATTATAAAACAACAAATAATAAATACTGGCCAAGTGCGAGTCGGTGACCTGTTAACAACCGGTTCTAGTACGATCACCAAAGTTAAGCAACGTCGGGCGCGGTCGGTACTTGGATGGGTGACCGCCTGGGCGATATGTTTTTATGCACTACTTTTGTGTAATTTAGTAGTTAAAAAGTTAAGCAGCTTATGGTTTTAATAAAAATAATTTAGTTATTTTAATTTTTCCGGTGGTACGGAACCCTCCGTTCGCGAACCCGACTCGCACTTGGCCGGTATATTATCATGTATTGCCAGTTCACTTCTGCAAGTTTCATAGTCTATCACTCGACTATAAAAAATGCCTAGTAAGTTAAGAAATGTTTTTTTAATTAATTATAAAATTGCCTAATAATTTAAGAAATGTTTTAGTCAAAGCTCCGCTAGACTTCATTGTCCTCTTCAGTAAGGTTAGTAGTTTTGAGCTTCTCCGTGACTTCCTTCGATGCTTCAACTTCTATGATCTGCTCGAGGCAGAGCTCTAGAATCTTCTCTAGCCCTCTGGCGGTCTCCGTGGAGGAATATATGGCTGTGTCAGGCACGTGGACGAAGAGGGTGCGAGTATTGTCCACACTTAGTGACGTGTAGTAAATGTACTCGCAGAGATATCTGAAATTTTAAACATTTTCTGTTCAATTCTGGGTTATAATTAAATATGAAGACAATTAGTACATTTTTCTGGGACGAAAAGTAACCAGTGTATAATTTATCTGCGCGTAGACGCGACAAAGCTAGAATCTGGATACATTTGTCTCTTTCTCGAGGGATAAAAACGGTAGAAAGACAACTTTTTCATGGCCTGTACTAGGCCTGCAGCACAGGCAGACAAGAGAGATAATGCTGTAGTACATAAACTTTTTATTGTATGTGGTAAAATGTCTAATATTTTTTTCCTATACCGCTAATCAGTTTAACGCAAAAACTTTAACTAAGTCTCACTTACAAATTTTTCATGCACAGTAAGAAAATTACTGCTACATATATCTGAGCGTGACAGTCACGCGAGCTCATACCATTCCCCCCCATCCCAAATTGCCTAAAAAAACACTAAAAATTGCCTTGAAATATGTGAATATGGATCCTGAAGCCCTGAACCAGATTAGTTCAGTACAGGACCATGGCAGAAGGTATAATAAGAGTCCTATACAAGTTGGATGAACAGGTTGGTGGATGACGAAGATGAATTTGTCAAATACCTTATAGTGGTCTTATGTACGTACAGCCATAGATAAATATATACGTACAGCCTACCCGTGGTAGCCCATTTGGGAGACCGCTAGACTTGAAAGCGTGAGGTCGCGGGTTCAAACCCCGGGCCCGTACCAATGAGCTCTTTGGAGCTTATGCACGGATTTTCATACCACTGGCTTTTCAGTGAAAGAAAACATCGTGATGAAACCTGCATACGTACGGACATAGATAAATAGGTACGGAGAAGGAATTCAATGGCGTATGTGAATCCACCAACTCGCACTGGGCCAGCGTGGTGGATATGGCCCTATCACCCTTTCGGGGGTAGGCTAAAAGTCCAGCAGTGGACTGTTAAAAGGCTGATAATGTACGTACAGATTTCATATTAGGTAGGTATTTAAAAGTGCTGGTTCTGTTTCCCATAGTAATAACTGAACAGTGGCAATGAGAATATTTGTTTTTCCTGTTACCGATTTTCCTGTTTTGTTAGTTTCTGGTATATTCCAAGGTTTACCTAATAACTCGCTGTTGCTGAGGAAATGGCATGCACTTACTTTTGTAGCGGACATTTACTGCAACTAAGCCATTCATTGGTCCATTTTGCATCACCTGGCTGTAGCTAATTTAGCCACCCAGTGTGCTCCAGAAAAGCCAGCAGCTTTCTGGCTTTCCATATGGCATGGCCAATGGCATGTACTACACAATATTCATAATACTACAATAAAATCTGGGTGTCTTCAAACCACGAATGAATCGTGAATCGGTTTCTTCTAGGCAAGCATGCTATGTCTGTCTAGATAAAATAAAAAATATTGTAACTCTATGGGCGGAGTGTATGCCATTTCCTCAGCAAATCCAGTGTCAGACTGGCCATATAGTCGAGGTGGCGTTTGCCAGCCAGTCCCCAACCCCCATGCGGGCCCCCCACGAGTCTGACTTGCAGGGCTTGCCATAATCCAGTTGGTAGGTAGGATAGGGAGGTTTCCAGTCTCCCTGGGCTTGTGATGAGTCACCTGAGCCCTTCCAGCCCAGTCCTGAACAAACCACCACCACTGTTCTAAAATGGCAGTGGCTGGAAGTGAAAAGCCAAAGACCAGGGTGAGTGGTCTGCCTTGGGAGTTCTGTGTCCAGCAGTGGACTATGGTGGACTGATAACAATGATGTAATTACAATCAGTAAACATTATATTACCGGCCAGCATCCTTAGAAGAGACCGCCTTGATTTTCTCAGTAACTTCAAAGCAGTTATTGAACTCATTGCATATTCTCTCCACATTTAGCTTGGTGTGCAGCCTAATGGCTCCCTCGGCGGGGCACATATGGTTCGCTGGGCATTTCTCGAAATAGTCAAGACGTTGGTAGCCTTTCCTGTGCGCTTGGGCCTCGATGGTGAAGTGCTCAGCTATGCTGGACACACCCACGTGGATAGTTAGCTGGAATGTTGAAAGATTATTTGGTTAATAATTATTTAAGGCTGCAACTTTATATTAAGATTACTGGGGGCATTTCAAATCAAGGCATTTGTGCAGTGTTCAATCTCAAGCAATGTTGGTATGATTCGAAATGTACCCTTAGACTACAGTTTACTCGCGATTTTAGTTTATCTGGGTTGATCACATGATGCATATTGCATACTAGTTACATAGGGGGATTTCATCAAAATCAGTTCAGCACTTTACCTATCAGTTGTGAAAAGGCAACTGACAGATTAATTAGAGTATGAAACAAAACTGTACCTAAAGCTCTAAAAACCTTTGGTATATGCAATCTACTTTATATGAAAAGGACTTTATATTTATATGAATAAATGTACCTTAGGAGTATGTGTTTCCCACAGAGCAGGCACAAATTCATCTACGTTCTCGTAGGTCACAGGAATCTCCAGTAGAACCAGCTCAATATTGTGTTTCTTTTCAATCGCTTCCTTGTTCATCAACTTTACACCTTCCCAACTTGCATTTTCCGGATGACCGCAAAACGGGCCGAAACCAGTTATTAGCACTATAGGTTTAAACATGTAGTCCAAGTCGTTACACATTCTAAACAACAATTTGTTTAATTGCAAAAGAAAATGAACAGATTTGTGTACATAAACCAATTATATTCAGAAATGTTTTCGAAAAGAAAATAGTTTAGTTTTGAATGTCAGCTGATTATTGTTATTGTATTGGTACTATTGGTAGCACTGCATTCAGTTTTTTTTCAGTTGCTTGTACACACAGATCTACTACCTATAGATTTTCAATGAGCGTGGCTAGCTCAGTGCCTCTCGCTTCAACAAGGTGTGTTGCCACATTAAAATGATTTGCTATAAGTTAGGGTAATTTACCTACTATGATGGGTAGTGAATCTTCAATGAGTACTTTGGAAACAATACTACCTTTTCAATATTTATATTTTATACACTAGCTGCTGCAACCCACGGAGCTACCTGCAATTTTCTGGGAAGAAAAGTACGTTGTCTGTCCTCATGACACACCCTATCGTCCTGACAAAATTTGACTTAGCCCATGATCTAAGAAAACAAGGTCTAGCAATCTGGGAGTGGTCCCGCAATGACGTCACTGTCCAGTTGCCACTTTATTCAATCAGCTGTTACGTGGTGTATCGTCATCTCTCTCGAACCTGTTGTAAATTGACATCATGACATCATTGCGGGACGCCTACGTAAACATTTTTTCTCGAATTGCTATACCTGGCGGAGTATATTATTATACCATAACTTAGCCGTTTCCTCGTAAAAAAACAGACAGAAAGTTACAAACTTACTTGCTTTTTTATTATAATTATTTGTTAGGATTAGAATATAGTACTAGAAAAAAGGTTGTAAAGTAACCATAGCATGATTTTTTATGATTAATTAAAAATAATAAAAAAGTCAAAGAGTTAAAACGGAAGGGCAAAAGAAGGGCCCCCATGCAACAAACGCTAAACGTATTTTTGGATTTGTTCTAGTGCAAAAACGGTAATCCGTACAAGCGTCAAATTTAGCGGATTATAGTGAACATAAGTAAAACAACAAATAATAAACACTGGCCAAGTGCGAGTCAGTGACAAATTTCTGTTTACCACTAAGCTAAGCAACGTCGGGCGCGGTCGGTACTTGGACAGCCTGGGCGTGATGTTGTCTTTTTGCACAACTTTTTGTATTTTGTGATTGTAAAGAACTCTCAGCGCGCGAGCCCGACTCGCGCTTGGTCAGTTTAGTTTTTTCATGAATGGAATTATGTATAACATTCCAAATAATTAGATAAATAGACTCTTTAATGTTTACAGTACAAATTTCACGAACAGCGCGTAGCTTTTTGATTCGGTTCGCCGAAATAGCCTTTTGCTTTTCCAGCTTCACAACTGTGGCCTCATTAATATATATTTAATATTAACATTCACCATATTCATATGGGCATAAAAGGGTCGGTATTTTGCACTTCGTGCAATGTGCCAGCTTTTTCAGCAATGTGACAGGATCAGTTGGAAACCTGCAGAACGAATAATTTATGTTAGTTGCGGTGGGTAATTTCTTTCATAAACTGGCAACATTCATAATTTATTTTCTAATTGAATAATTTGATAAAATTCATAGAATTAGACCACAAATCGACCTAAAAACTGACTAATTATGAATAAAATATTTGCGAATTGATATCCTGAATTTATTTAGGTGATCGTTACAAGCTTTATATGGTTACTTACGTGTGAAATGATATTTCATCGTATTTTCGCTCACTGCGCTTCTTGCAGCCCAAAATGCTACAACCAACCATTGTAAAATATCTTTTACAATTATTTCTCAGAGGAAACACGCATTTATCACATTTAATCACCAAAAAAAGGCAATAAATATAATTCAGACCCGTTTTGTTTGTCACTGATTATTACAGATTTTGACACTTGAGGTACCAAAAATCTGTTGTGTATATCTGTGCTTGTACACGGAAGTATGACATTACCACGATATAGATCGTCATGTCGTCATGTAAACTTGCTTAAAAAATATTGGCGGTCGCTCGGCGTTCGTTATGTACTATTTTTTACATCACTCTGTGGTGTGGGTGAATTGCTTCCCATATGTTCGTTCTTCTTATTTTCAAATGTCAATGTCAGTCAAGCAAGTTCATGACATTAGTCGTTCAGTCCATGGCGCGTTTTAGTTTCTATCTAATTCAAGTTTAATTTATTATTCTGTTGTATTCTTTTAGCTTATCGTCCTATTTAAGTTCCCCAGGTTCAAATACATATAACCAGGAATTTATAATACTTTGAGTGACAAATTTTTTGGGTGTATAGGTTATGTTATACCGTGCTCCATATTTTATTACTTAAATTAATTTAAAATGACCGAGGGAGATTCCAATAAGAATAATCGAGTAGTGGCGATACCATGGCCCTCCTTGAAAAGGAAAGTAGAGTGTGCGGGTGCCGCATTTCTTAGATATCACAATATAAAATGTCATGGAGGAGATACCTCATTCCAAGAGTCAGAGTGTAACGAGAAGGCGGAAGAGGTGACATTTGACGACGATGTAGAATACCTTAGAAGTCTAGACCCCAAGGACTGGAAGAATCAGGATCACTATGCAGTACTAGGTATGAAGAATCTTCGTTACAAGGCCACAGATGACGATATAAAGCGCGCGTACCGTCAGAAAGTGCTCAAACACCATCCTGACAAGCGCAAGGCCCAGGGTGAAGAGGTACGCAGCGACGATGACTACTTCACATGCATTACTAAGGCTTATGAGATTATCGGGACACCGGTGAAGCGAAGATCGTACGACTCCGTAGACCCGACAGTCGACGACAACATACCAACACAAACCGAGATCAAAAAAGACTTCTATAAAGCATTCACTAAGATATTTGATATCAACGCTCGGTGGTCAGAGAAAAAGCATGTGCCTTTGTTAGGTGATGACAAAAGCTCTCGCGAACAAGTGGAGAGATTCTATGCGTTTTGGTACGAGTTTGAGTCTTGGAGGGAGTTCTCGTATCTTGATGAAGAAGAGAAAGAGAGGGGAGCTGATAGAGAAGAGAGGAGGTATGATAAGATGATTTTTAATGTCTATGAAGCCTTGTGTGTACTCCACAACATCTTTGTTTTCCAACCTTATTGTTGAGAAAAAAACTTACACCTTAAATCTTATTGCTGTACAGTTAAAACTCATTTCTCAAAGAGCGACTGAGTAATGGAGCACTTTCCGCTGTGCAGTGCTCACTTCAGCACTCCTTTCTGTTGCTGTTTAACATCATTTAACAACAACACACTCCTTGTTCAAGAACAATTTTATAAATAGTTCTTAAAAATTGCCTAAATCACAATTGTTATTATAGACTAGCTGTTGTCCGCCACTTCATAAGCACATTCATAGACTTTTACTAAAACTTTAAATATTTTTTTGCCTCCCTTAATTCGGCCCTATCCCAAAACCTTTCTTAGCAGACCCCTTCGCCCCAAAAGGAATCTATCTGCTAAATTTCAGCTTTGTTGGTCAAGTAGTTTTCAAGATTTCATAATGAGTTAGTCAGTGAGTGCATTAGTGTCCTTACAGTGTTTCACTATTATATTATCTCACAGGTAAGGCTACATTCTGATTGGTACACTTTTTATTTCAATACTACCATTTCTTTTTCGTACATTGGTGCAAATAAGGTAGAAATTCGAATAAAAATATTGGGTATAAATACAGTCATAAATAAAATGTTAGTTGTAAATTTTAAACCAGGCTGTAATAACAACAGCCAAGTAACAACTAAAGTTGTTAATAGAAAGCAAGGTAATTGTAATTGTCAATGCCGTCAAGCTGTAATTTCACGAGGTTAGGCTATGTTAGTTTTAAAAAAAAACTGAATAAAAATCTACATTAAACTACCATCCAAATGTGAACTTGGCTTAGTAATCTTTTTTTAACTAATGCAGGTGGATCGAGAAGCAGAACAAGGCAGCGAGGGGCAAGCTGAAGAAGGAGGAGATGGCGCGTGTACGGACACTAGTTGACCTGGCGTACTCCAACGACCCCCGCATCCAGCGCTTCAAACAAGAGGACAAGGACAAGAAGTTGGCTGCTAAAAGAGCTAAACAGGTTACTAACTTATTTGACATTCGAACATCAACAAAGTTGACTGACATGTCTTGATATCATCATCATATCAGCCATAGGACGTCCACTGCTGGACTTAGGCCTCCCCCATCGATCTGCAAAAGGGCGTCCTACCCTGCATTTGTGATCTCTGTTCGAGAATCTTTCGAACCCATCGGTCATCTGTTCTGCGTGATATGTGCCCTGCCCACTGCCACTTCAATTTGCTAATCTGGTGGGCTATGTTGGTAACATTAGTTCGTCTACGGCTCTCCTCATTTCTGATTAAATTTCTTAGAGAAACCCCAAGCATAGCCCTCTCCATAGCTCGGCACCATGCAATAACCCTGACGTGATGCGTCTAATAGGGTACTTGACTGTATTAAAAATATTATGCCAATTGACGCCATCCATAAACATGACATAATGAAAAAGCATATTTCATTGATTTTTTGATAAAAATATGCTTATTTTTTGTAAAAAACGCGAATAAAATAACTGTATTTTCGACATTTGATCACGTGATCGAAAACGGTCTGTAACTGGCTTCATCCCTAGTGACGTCACACAAAACTAAACAAACAGATTTTGTATTGATTTTTGCGAATTTAATGTTGTAAAGCTATTTTGAGAGCGATTTATCCAGAAATTTTCACCAAAAACATTCCGGAGGTTAAATGTGAGAAGAATGGAGAAACATTTTGTGCAAGCAGACAGCAGTAACTTACCCAAAATTAATGTTTTTATGGTTGCATATTTCTTCAATAATAATCCACGTCATTGTTTCTACGCTGCAGAACTCAAAACGTAAAAACTACAATGTCAGTATTAATTTTTAATTGTTCTCCAAGCAAAACATTCAATCAAGTTGTACAAAAAGTATGTTGTAGTAAGTGGATATCACTATTTTGTTAGGTTATGTCGAGCTTTACAATGTTTAAAAAGAAAGTAACAGTACACAAAATAGTAATGCAATAAAAACACAAATTATAATAGAAATATATAGACTCAAATATGTACCTCAAAATGATCTTCGCACATAGAAACACTTGAATTAGCTCCAATACTTTTGGGTTCTCTACGAGCTACTTAGTTCCAACCTTAGATTGGTTCCAACCACTTTTTTCGAGTTTTGGGGAGTTTTGGGTGCATTGGAACAGGAACAAATAGATTTTCCAGTGTCTTTATGGAAGTATTTGTACATTTTGGCACTACACAATATTTATAAACCATTACTTCTATTAGAAATTAATTAATCATCAAACTTTTGCAGCCTGGCTGCAGTTGTTTTGTTTTGTGTGACGTCAATTAGTCACGTGATCGGAGCTATGACGCAGGTCTGCGTTTGGGCGCGATATTTTTTTATTCAAACTTTAACATCGATTTATATCGCAAATACGACTGATATCCAGAAAATATAAATGCAGTATACATTATTTTATATCAGACAATAATGTGCAATAGTTTCCCAAAAGTAGTCAAATACCCTATTATCAAACCCAAACCTTTTTCGAGGTTAATGTACCTTTGCCAAATATGCATCCAATTATTCGTTCACTGGGTTAATGTTACCATGTTTCTAGTGAAATTGTTGTAAATTCCAGGATGCTGTCCAAGCCAAGAAAGCTGAAGAGGAGCGTCTTATCAAAGAAGCCCTACTCGCTAAACAAAAAGCAGAAGTAGCCGAGCGGGCCCGCATCGAAGCCGCCAGAGCAGAGCGAGAACAACAGAAGAAATACCTGCGCAAGGAACGCAAAGCTCTACGAGACATGTGCAAAGCTAACAATTATTACTCACAAAATGATGAAGAGAACATCGCTCACATGGCAGCTGTGGAAAAACTATGTGAACTAATGAAAGTAGTTGAATTACAAGACTTCATGAAAGATTTAGAGACCAACGGGAGGGGCGCGTTTGTGAAGACAGTACGAGACACTGAGGAAAAACTAGAAGAAGAGAGAAAAGCTCTGTTTGACAATAAAAAAGTTGAGGATCAGAAAGTGAAGAAAGATGTAGGATTCAAAGCCCCTATAGAATGGACTGCGGAAATGACTCAGTTACTGATAAAAGCTGTCAATTTGTTCCCAGCTGGAACGAATCAGAGATGGGATGTAGTTGCGAACTTTTTAAACCAGCATAGCACTTTTATAGATGAGAAACGTTTCACAGCAAAAGATGTTTTAAACAAAGCTAAAGACCTCCAAAGTTCAGACTTTTCCAAAAGCAGTCTCAAGAAAGCGGCGAACGAAGAAGCTTTTGATCAGTTTGAAAAGGAAAAAAAGAAAATACCGAACCACGTTGATGACACCGGCATTTCTAAAAGCGATCCGGCTAAGCCTGTTAAACTATCAAACGGTACAGCCACACCTAAAGAGGAAAAGTTAGAAGACAAGGCATGGACTAAAACGGAGCAAGAACTGCTTGAGCAAGCAATCAAGACCTTCCCTGTAAGCACTTCAGAGAGATGGGACAAGATCGCAGACTGCGTACCGAACCGTACAAAAAAAGACTGTATGAAACGATACAAGGAGCTCGTAGAACTAGTTAAAGCAAAGAAACAAGCAGCAAACCTGACTAAATAGCATTCAATGATAACTAGTTTATTAACAAATTGTAACAGAGCTACCAGTTGACCTACAAAGTGATGGGAAACATACTAGCCTAATTCTACTGCTGAAAACCTCTATCATTGTCAGTACAGTTATCATCATCCCAGCATCTCCATCTAGCCACTATTAAGGTCTATTCAGATAAAATGTCGCAATAACTGTGGCTGTAGGTAGCGAGATTTGAGTGGGTGTAACTCGCGCTTATATTTTCGTCTGTGTACATCTGAATAGGCCTTTAGAATACCTTGCTTTATCATAATTTTATTCATTTCGTTATCCACCTTACATAAGTTCACTCATTATTAGATGTAGCTCATTGAGACGAATCAATATGTTTCAAAGTAAAAGGTTTTCAGAGTGAATTGGACAAGTTTTCCATCATTCCGTCAGATCTGCTAAGTAACGCATACGTCTAATATTACCACAAGACCAAAACTAACAAATATCTATAGCCTTAATTTTTCACACTAAGGGCCGACGTAGACCAGGCAAACAACAACGTGGCTTGTCACAGACAAAGAAAAATAAAGTCTAAAGTAATCAACAGTCGGACCAGAGCATACCAAAATGCAGCGATTATGCTTTATGTCAAACTTTAATAGCTATACGATTAAGCCCACCCTATTTTCACCCTATTTTCCCTAGAATAAGTGATATGGAGAAAGATCAGGTAGGTATGATCATGCCGTACCATGCTCGCGCCTTGTTTTTTAATTATTTTCTTGTCTGTGGATAAGGTTTTCAATCACATCAAGATTTTAAAGAGTAATCGCTTTACGGGTCTGATCACAGAGCATCAAATTCTAATCTTTTTTTAAAAATCGTTTTAGATTTTTAGGCTTGCAAATTTATCACTTTGTTGACTACTTTCTTTTAACAGTTTGATGTAGCTTTTTGTTTGACAGTGACAATCCACATGTACTTGCCACGTTTGCCTCGGCCAAATCAAAACTTTAATATTTTTATTTTGCCTTTGTAATGTACAGAGAGAAATGATATTAGCAAAATTTGTATATGTACGTAATTTGATCGCCTATTTCTTGAAACTAAGTACATGAATAAATGATGTAGTGTCCTGTAGATCGGTAATTTGTGTTAGTAATACTTGTAACAACTGTATTTCGGACCGGCTGGCCAATTCCTTACCACTCGGGCAAAGATACATCTTACAATGGATCAGTGCTCAAAACTGTCCAACCAAAAGTAGACTAAACCAATACTAAATATTAAGGAATCTGCACATTTAGTATACTTACATAGCAAACTGAATTAGATCAAACGTCTAATTTGGTTAGCAACTTATACAATAGGCATGACGACTAATATTTTTTTATTACCTCATAAAAAAAGCTTGTCTTAAAGAGAGCCCATAAAATAAAACAAAATTAAAATTAGTACAAAAATAAATAAGATATAAGCATTTTAATTTCATGCTAGACAGAGAGCGCTCTATACTGAGCCGTGACGTCACGGCTCAGGAGCGCCATACAAATGTTATACTAACACACGCTTTGCGAGAAAGGGATAGAGCATCCCCTCTCTATCCTCACCTAAAACTTTAAACGCTCATATCTCAGAGATTTATCAGCCAATTTTTTTTTGTATATGTAATGTATTTAGTAATATTCATCGCTAAGCCGGTTATTTGTAATAAATTAAACATGAGGACACATGCTCATCACATTTTTGGCGAAAAAGGCAACGAAACCGGAATGGCTGTTCAAATATGGTAGAAAGATCTGTAGATAATTCAATTTCTATAATAAATAGATCTGTATTTTTTATTGAAAGTAATTGTTTCAAATTATGGAAAAACTCAACATATCAACTTATTACCTCCAATTTACAAAAGTAGTTTTTCGTAAAACCCTTGGATGGAAAGTTGAGAGTGGACTTCGTTAAATTACTAACAAAAACTAAAAAAAATAATGAAATGGTTTACTTGTTTATCTTCGTCTATTGACAATTACGGCTTTATTTTTTATCGTCTACATAAGAGGAGGGGGTTCTCAATTCGGTTGAATTTTTCTTATTTATTTTTAACTAGCGGTCCGCCCCAGCTTCGCACGGGTATAGATTATAGCCTATGTCACCCGGGGATAGTGTAGCTTCTCAAGAGTGAAAGAATTTTTAAAATCGGTCCAGTCCTTTTTGAGCCAATTTGTTACAAACATACATACAAATCTTTCCTCTTTATAATATTAGTATAGAAGAGATGGGGAGACCTTTGCCAGGGAGTTGGACAGTATAGGTTATAAAAAAAAAAATGTTATCTCTGAACTCCGTCATTTTCATGAACCGATTTGGATTTTTTTATTTTTATATTAAAAGGTTATACTTTCAGATTGGTCTCATAGAAATTTCATCCAAATCGGTTTAGTAGTTTGGCTTTTAAATCAAAATAACTAGATCTCTTTACTTGGGTGACAATATTTTCATATAAGTAACCGAAAGTGCGTAGGTATGAATTTTAATAATTTTGTGCAGTACGTTTTTTTCGTCGTATGCCCGAAAATGATACCTAAAACTGAACGATGTATTTTGTGATATGGCTCTTAACAACATATGATATTTTGTCGGGATATCTAAACTAATAGTGTTAACACACGTATGGATTTGATTGACCTCAACCGCCGTCTGACCACCGGGAGAGAAAGAGAGGGAAATATGATATTCTCACTCTTTCTCTCCCGTTGGTCGGACGGCGGTTGAGGTCAACCAAATCCATACGTGTGTTAACACTATAATAAAGGTAAGCTGAGCGTGCCTTGGAAGAGGCCATTATGGACTAAGATGATGATGATGATGATGAAATAGACGCTACCTTTTTCATACACTGTATCCAATACGTCACGAAAATTCTTTTGCTAGGTTTGTACTAGGGGTTGTATACTTTGCTAGGTTTGTACTAGGGGTTGTATACTTTGTCCTACAACAGTAACCTAAGTTTGTACTAGGGGTTGTATACTTTGTCCCACAACAGTAACCTAAGTTTGTACTAGGGGTTGTATACTTTGCTAGGTTTGTACTAGGGGTTGTATACTTTGTCCTACAACAGTAACCTAAGTTTGTACTAGGGGTTGTATACTTTGTCCCACAACAGTAACCTAAGTTTGTACTAGGGGTTGTATACTTTGTCCCACAACAGTAACCTAAGTTTGTACTAGGGGTTGTATACTTTGTCCCACAACAGTAACCTAAGTTTGTACTAGGGGTTGTATACTTTGTCCCACAACAGTAACCTAAGTTTGTACTAGGGGTTGTATACTTTGTCCCACAACAGTAACCTAAGTTTGTACTAGGGGTTGTATACTTTGTCCCACAACAGTAACCTAAGTTTGTACTAGGGGTTGTATACTTTGTCCCACAACAGTAACCTAAGTTTGTACTAGGGGTTGTATACTTTGTCCCACAACAGTAACCTAAGTTTGTACTAGGGGTTGTATACTTTGTCCCACAACAGTAACCTAAGTTTTTAGTGAAATCAGAGGACAAAGCGAGAATTACTTCTCAAGATGTGCGTGCCGCTGAGAATGTTGAATTCCAACATTCTGGCACTGGAACTGTTCGTGGCGCTTACCATCAGCCGAGGGAGCCGAAATATAGTTGTGAATGTATGGTAGCCACCTCTTCCCAGACAAGTGACTCCCGTGTCATATTTTTATATTTATTTTTGTTTATTGTAATGAAAATAGTCGATTTGAAATTGCAATGGTTTTTATTTTTAAACATCGCGATACAATTCCTATAGAGTCACAATCTCTCAGTGAAAACAGTTAAAAAACGTCCGAGCGTCATTGTCAAAGAGAATATAAATACTACACAATGCCATATTTACTCCAGTTTAGACGTTATGTCGCTTGCATAGTGTTCAACGTTAGTTGTCCGCTGTCTTAGTTCTGGCATCGTGCGGCGTTGTAGTCGGATCGCGGTTACCTAGTAACTAACCGAAAGTCTGCGCAATTAGTAGCGTGCGCCGAGTTTTGTTTAGGTTTTTTTTTGGCACGATTGTCACTCATGTCTTGTATCTCGATGTTTTCAAACTAATTATAATTTCCCTTACAAAATGTTACGTTTCAATAAACATAGGTAGAATTGGTTCAACAGTAAGCTGTTCGTAATGATAAAAAAGACTGACCCAGGGGCGGATCCAGGATTTCATTTTGACCATTCAGACAAGGTGCACCTGAAACAAATCGAAAAGTTGAGTCGAATGTATGGAATCTTTAGGTGTTTTGGGGGCATGGCCCCCATGGCCATGGCCCATAGCCCTGGGTCCGCCAATGGACTGACCCCGCAGACCAGACAAACGAGGAAGATATGCCTTAATATAATATTATAGTTTTTTTAATACCATAGATAGCAAACAAGCTGACGGGCTGCCTGATGGTAAGCGATCACCGTCGCCTATGAATACTTGCAACACCAGGGGCATCACAGATACGTTGAGACTCTATTAACAGCCTTTTGAAGAACCCCATATTATAGTTACTCGGAAATGCCGCAGGGAGGAGCTCATTCCACAAATTGCAGGTGTGAGGCAAAAAAAGATCGCGTAAAACGCACCGTGTGCGATTTCCACTGATCTATGATATGTGGAAGAACTTTCAGGCGGTGGCGGCTGGTGATGATAATACCGCGATGCTGGCATTAGATCAAACAGTTCTTCAGAACACTCCCCGTTGTAAATACGAAGATACCCAACGTCTGTGCGCATCGAAGTACGGCATACTTATTAATTTTTCACACACACTAAGAAACTTGTAGCGACATCAATGAACACATGCAAAAAATGGCGGTAGGGCCGTCTGCTGGGTGCGTTCGACAAAGGCATCAAGCCTGATTTAGGCCAGATGCGTTCGCACCTGCCACGCCACCTTACCATATTCTGATTTAGATAACCTCTCGGATTAGCATACCCTCTCCGAATAATCCTGTAGAGTAGGTAGCCAGGGGGCTTAGTCCCAGATTTGATAGTTTTCGAAAACTTTTTTCGTTTACGTATTGTTCCATACATTTTAGTAAACCGCCTCCAGCGGAAACGCGGAGGAACTAAAATCGGCGGTATAGATTGCTTCACTCTAATACGAAAAAAGTTTTCGAATACCTTTCAGCCCAGCAATGTATGGAACAAAACGTAAACGATAAAAGTTTTCGTAAACTATCAAATCTGGGACTAAGCCCCCTGAAAGCTCGTCGAGTAATAGGTAGTCACGCAACTTTGTTCTGCCAAAACTTGAGAAGTATGTATGCCTTTTTTACCTGACTTCAGGAGGGAAGGAGGTTCTCAATAAAATATTTTTATGTATACTGATTACTCCGAGATTTGAGAACCAACTTACCTGTTTTTTTAAATTATGTTGAGTAAATTCTCAATGTGGTCCCACAAAAGTTTCATTAACTTTAGTTCAATAGTTTTTGAACTAGCTCTAATAACGCGAATACGATTGTAGTTCTGTTGATTTGGCAATATCAATAATTTTTTTCGAGCGCCTGTTGATTTGGCAATATCAATAATTTTGTTCGAGCGCCTGTTGATTTGGCAATATCAAAAACTCTGTACGAGCGCCTTCTAATTTTGAAGTCGGTTTTTATATTGATAATTTATTGTTTGTTATCCTACTAAACTCGGTCCAAGCAACAAGCAACTATCCCAAAGAGAAACAATGACATTTGGTTTGTTTACAATAAATTCCGCCAATTTCCGTCAAAATAAACCTACTATTTTCCCACACCACTTGATGAAGCAGTTCATTTACTGGGTGACAGAGATTGTAAGAAATTGAACAGAAGCTAGATCTGTACATACTAGGTAGGTATGTACAGATCTAGCTTCTGGTCGGTACTGCGGTCGGTAGAGCGCTTTTGATGTGTTATTTATTATTAGTGCAAAATTATTCATTATTTATGGAATCAGACCGACAAGCAATACCTACCTCTCTGGGGTTAGTCGCTCGATGTTGCGGATGTTAGAGCATATAAAAGCTTGGACCGAGTTTAGTTCCACCATAGACAATTAATTACTAAAAGTATACTTGACTTGTAGTATATAAGCTAGTGAAACAGCGGGCGTAGCCATAGAGAGAGAGAAAGAATGAATTTCTAAAATGTATGTAGGTACTATCTAAATCGATTTACTATCTATCTAAATTGATTTATGTAAACTCAGGACATTTTGAATTCATCATTCCTCATGAATTTTGTTCGAGACCCAAAATCCATTAGTTTGTATATCGATGACTTGAAACATGTTTTGTGACCTGCCAATATCTGCGCGATGTTTGGGAAGTCCGATGAATATTAATATAACAGTGACAGTAGCTCTGTCGCACTGTCTCTGGTCAGAAAGCTAGGAAAAAGCTCGACAGATTTCGGCAAGAAATTTTTATGTTTTGTACGGAAGGGCTTACTGTGTTACCTACCTACCTTAAAGAACTACAAATTTCTTAAACTCTTAACTTTAGAAAAAATGTGGGAGAATTGGAGAATTGTAAGTAAAACCATCGGGAAGAGTTAGTCTTACGAGTCCAAAAACTTGCCTTCAATTCGCACGCTTTTACGAATCAGTTAATTTTGACAACGCGCCAGTAAAAGTCGTCTAAAATGCATAAACTGTGGGTTGTTTTTTTAATTTTGTGCTTACACTCGTGTCGTGGAGTTATTTATCATCTAAACGGTAAGGGGTTTTAATTTAAATAATTCAAAAAACAGTATTTGCTTTTTTTTTGTCTGACGAAAGGTTTTAATATTTATTCAATTAAGATTAGAATTAAAATAAAAACTATCTTAAATATAGATTTATATCTAAAACTATATAATCTATAAGTTTTATTTAAATTAATAAATTTGAAAAAAAGTATGTAGGTATTTAATAGTATTTTTAATTGCCGTGAACGGTTTTAAATTATTAAATTAATATTAAAAACGGCCGGTACCTATTTTTTTTTTATTTTTGGCATTCAAGATTATTTTAGTTCAGAAACAGAATTTAATGTAATGTTTTCTTTTGCCATGAAAAGTTATTCATTAAATTAATTTGAAAAACAGTATTTAATTGTTTTTTTTTTGCGATGAAATATTTTATTTTCATGACTAATACAGTATAATTTTATTTATTACACACCAAAAACAATAATTAATAACAAGAAAAAAATTAATAATTCGCACATGGAAAAACTGAAAGTAAATAATCGAAATAAATCAATAATTGGATCGATCGGATATTTTCTTCATTTTAGTCGAACACTCTTGGCCAGAGTGGTCGTGGCTGGTAACACGATGGTACACGATGGAACTTCAACGTTGGTCTTCCCGGGGGCAAACATTGATCTTGCGATGCTTCTCCATATTACTGGGTTATCCGCATCACTTGAAAGCTCTGCCGTCTTAACGGCTTAAGATTTGCCAAATCGGTATTTTTAACCTAAGATATAGGACAAATTACAAATCGTAGCAACTTGAAAAAAATATCGCTCATGAGGGAAATTCAACTTGATTAATTTTACTATCACAGAAGTTTATTTTACTTGCTACATTTTGTTTAAAAAATATTATTCTAAAGTCTATTTCATCACCATAGCCCGAGTTATTGCGATAACCACAAATGCGTTCCAGTTGATTCTTTCACCTGCACATAGGAAAATTAATAACATGAATATTAGTTTTTTAAATTTATTTTTTAGGCCCCTGGTACGTATGTTTAGTAATATTACGAAATAGACGCGCAGAAGATACCTAATCCACGTGACCAAAACACCCGCGCGGTTCTGGTGGCCGCATGAGACGGGGGTTCGGCAGTCTGTGGCTGCGCGTTGCGAAGGGTGGACTGTGCGCGCCGTTACAAAACATTTTTCTTTGTCACTTTTGCCTTTTTTTCTGTGCACCGTTTCGTCAAGTTTCATCGGCGCATCTTAAACCCTTAATGAAGCGTCGTCATCATCATCATCACCAGCCAGAAGACGTTCACTGCTGAACATAGGCCTCCCCCTTTAACCTCCACACTGAACGACAGCCTGCCTTTTGCATCCACTGGATGCCGGCGACTCTCACAATGTCGTCGGTCCATCTAGTGGGAAGCCTACCTACGCTGAGTCACTGAAGCGTCGTAAACCCATAAAAATTTTAAAACATGGTTTTTTCGTCCGTAGAGTCTGAATACGCGCGAATGCCGCCCTTGTACGGGCTGGATGAGTACGGCAGCTGCCTGGTGCCAGCTGACGGCACCTACTGCCTGGTGCGCGTCGACCTCTCGCCAGGACCTGACGACGGACTCCTCAGGATGATACAAGTGAGCTAGGGCCGGCATCGGGTACAATCAGCGTCAAATTGTGTTTAGTGTTCAGGGTAGTCAAAATAAAAGCATACATCGATATTTCAATATCTATATTTTACTAGCTGAATCCCGCGGTTATACCCACGATTTTCCAGTTTTACGTATTAGCTACTAATGTAAAAATGGTAGTAGGTACGTATACTACCATTTTTACATTATAGCTAATACAAATGCAAGTGTAAATTTTGGCATGATTGTAGTACACACTCTAAAGCATAACAACAAATAACAAATAATGGCCAAGTACGAGTCGGTTGAAATGTAATGATTAATGTATAATGGTGGTTGTATAATGGTTAAATTTTGTGGTGGTACGGAACCCTCAGTGCGCGAGACAGTCTCGCACGTGGCCGGTTTATTTTAAAGAAATGATAGAATTTTAATTTGTTTTGGTGTACAACCGCTGCGACGATGGCTGTAGGTCAGTGGCCTATCTAACGGTCGATCCTAAACATGTCTAGAAGGTTGGTGATTAAATTGATACACCTATCTAAGCTTTATTTATGTTGTATTTATAAGGACAGGGTAACACGGTAAGGGTGAACTAAGCCGAAAGGGGTTCATATTATTAAAATAAAAATATTTAGAACCCTCTAACTTGTATAGTTTTTAATATAAGTGCATGAAACTTTGTACAATGACAGTTTTAGTACAAAAAGTTGTTAGTTAAATCAATTTGCATTTTATAGTGGCTCTGGTGACCTATATGTGAAGTGAGTATGTTTTTTTAGGGTTCCGTACCTCAAAAGGAAAAAACGGAACCCTTATAGGATCACTTCGTTGTCCGTCTGTCTATCCGTCTGTCTGTCTGTCAAGACCCTTTTTCTTAAGAACGCGTAAAGGTATCAAGTTGAAATTTATACTAAATACTTGGGTCTACGGTTTCTAACGGCTGTAAAAAAATAAAAGTTGTAAGTCAACGCAATCAAAAGATATGAACGTTTATGTCGCCTATTTTGCGATTTCACACGGGAATCAAAACCTATAGGGTACTTACCGTTGACCTAGAATCATGAAAATTGGCAAAAGGCAAGGTCTCATAGCACATATATAGGAATAAATCTGAAAGTTACAAATTTTACATTTAGTAGTTGGAATGTATGGAAGAACCTTATGTAAGATAAATGTTACGATAGACACCAAGACATGATTTTGTTACTTTTTGGAAATTCGCACTCATTGATTTTATATCTTCAATAATGTGAAAATAGCGAGCGAGAGAGCTGCAGACGGGAACAGTCCCCTTAAATTAAGTTTTTGGGCTAAAGTTTGGCCACCCCTATGGCACTCTCCGTGGCTTCATTCATTATCTGATTATGACTTATTGGTCGTTGGTCGTCCAGCTGCAAGATGGGTCGACGATATTGTTACTATCGCGGGTCGAACCTGGACTCGATTGGCACAGGACCGAGGCAGATGGCATAGCAAGAGAGAGGCCTATACCCAGCAGTGGGATAAGGAAGGCTGATGATGATGACTTATTTATAGCGATAAAATTATAATAAATTAAAAACATTCTAGCTCAAAAAGTAAATGCTAAGTCTTGACACATCTTTGAAATTAAGCTAAGTCCACAAAGCTTCGTTCGTTTTTTTAAACTACAAAAGACAGTGCTATTGCTCCATACATTTTCGCCAAAAGCCAGTGCTTTTCAGTGAAGGATAACATCGTGAGGAAACCTGCATACGTACAGCGAAGGAATTCAATAACGCATGTGAATCCACCAACCAGCGTGGTGGATATGGCCCAATCACCCTTTCGGGGGTAGGCTAAAAGTCCAGCAGTTAAAAGGCTGATTATGAGATATCTTTCGCTCGACATTTTGATTATGTTACAATGGCCGTAGTCACGAGCAGATATCAAATAAAATAATGTGCAGTAGGTCCTGATAAAAATTTCAAATTCAAATTAAAAAAAAAAGAAAAAAAAAAACCAATAGGAAAAATAATAAAAACTGACACTCACTTGCATTTATATTTATGAAATCTGCATATTTGTAAAATGTAACTAAAATTATTTTTTTAAAACAAAATCGAGTCGTACTGATATTTTACGAACTAAACAAAAATATAATATATTCATGCCACAAATTAACTGAGGTCGAGAGGCAGTATCCCAGCCAGCACCAGTGCCGAGTGTAAGGAGACTGTTCGGTAAGATTTGCAGAGCTTCTGGGCGAACCCTCTCTGGACCGTATCGAGCAACTTACGCACCCCGATCTTCCTGGCTGCGGGCACCCATATTGGTGAAGCATACATTACGATAGGTTCTATTGTAGCTATGTAGTTCGTGCGAATGACCTCGGGGTGTAGACCCCAATCTACTCTTGCGGCTTTAGAGAGCTGCTTATATATGTCGAGCGATTTCCGGCATTGCAGCGCGACGTGCGTGTTAAAAGTCAGTTTGTCGTCTATCGTCAGTCCTAGGATCTTGACTTCCCGTGACATGCCAACGCTTACCCCTCCCATGGTCAGCATTGGGGTGTCGTACTTAAGTTTCTTGGTTTCTTGGTCACCATTGCGCAAGTTTTATGCGGTGCAAACTTCAACTTGTTCCGAACTCCCCACTGCCGCACATGGGCGAGCGCTGCATTGGCCTGCCTCGACACGCCAAGTCCAGTGTCTCCGTCGAAGATCAACACTTCGTCGTCAGCGAAGGCCTGCACATACACTCCCTTCTCTTCCAATTCCCGCAGCAGAGGGTCCAAAAGAAGGTTCCATAGGATGGGACCACCTATTGACCCTTGCACGCAACCCTTGTTGGTGCTCCTCGTGCTTTCTTCCCCGGCGTACCTTACACTGACTTTTCTGCAGTCGAGATAGCTATCGAGTAGCCTCCTGATATTGACCGGACATTTTTCCTCAGCCAGACGAATTCTGATGATCGGCCACCAGGCGCTATCGAAGGCCCCCTCTATGTCCAATGACACTAGGGTTACCAGCTTCTTCAGCTCAATCTTATCCTTCATACGGTGTATTAGTGCATAGAGGGCGTCCTCGGTGCTCCTCTGGGGCATGAATCCGAACTGGCAAGTAGGTACTAATCCTCGGTACTAGGTGCCACTTAATCCTTGCTACTGTCATCTTTTCCAGGACCTTCCCCAAGACCGGCAACAAGCCGATGGGCCTGTAAGCCTTGGGGTTCGTATAGTCGTCCTTGCCCGGTTTTCTCAGGACTACCACGGTTGCCTGCTTCCAGATGTCCGGGAAGTGACCTATCTCTAGGCACTTGTTGAAAAGGGCTAGGGACCCGTCCAGGTCCTGGTAGATAGCTCTGCTGCAGATGCCCGATGTGAAGCCATCCGCTCCTGGGGCCTTCTTTGGATTGAAACTCCCAACCGCGGTCTTCAACTCCAGCAGTGGAAACGGTGGGTCATGACTCTCATCATTGTTCCACTCGTTTACCCGCTTAGCCACATCTCTGGCGCGGCGATGATCTTCATTGTCAGTTTCCTCCAGGTCTTGTGGGTAGAATGTCTCCGCTAGTAAGTTCGCCGACTCTCTTGGGTTTAGATATGCACCATCTTTGGTTAGGGTCAAGTCTTCTTGTCTCCTGGTGGTCCTTCTGATGATCCGGTAGACACCGTCCCATACTCCTTCCTTGTCCTGTCTTCTACAGAACTCCTTCCAGCTGTCTATTTGGGCTTTCTTGGCTTGGCACTCATATTCCTCTTTTTTCCTCAGGTACTCAGCTACCACTATTTCTCTGCGGTACGGTGCCGCGTTCCTGATCTTACGCCTGAAGGTAGTGGTAGCTTTCTTTAGCCTTGTGAGCTCATCATTCCACTCTCTTCATTACTCTTTTTGATAGGCATACTGCCCTTGCACGCGTTAGTAATAGAGTCTGTAAATTTAGTTAAGGTAATTTCGAGTTCAGTTTTTATATTATTAATGGATTCTAAATTTATATCTAATTTTAATTCCGAAAATTTGTTATTTTAAATAGGTCTCAATTAGCCTTCTTTGTATTGTAAAGCCTCGTTGTTCTCTGTACTTGGAGGCCTTTACTTTTGCGGAGTTGAATTTCAAATAAAATGGCGTTTTGGTCCGAGCTCACCATCTCCTGGTCTACCCTCCAGTTATCTACCAACTCTAGTAGATCTTCCGTGCAGGCTGTAATGTCCACGAAGCTGGTGTACACCTTATTACCCCTCACGGTGTCAAAAGTTGGTGTATCACCGTTATTGAGTACCTGTAATCCAGACTCTTCCAGGGTCCCGGACATCTCAACCCCCCTGTGGTCTTCTATAGTGCTACCCCACCAGGTGCTCTTGGCGTTGCAATCGCCTCCTATCAGCAGTCCTCTTGGGTCATTGACGTTTGGCAAACATGGGGACGTGTCGGATATATAATAGTCTCTCCAAATACATTTTTATCTTCATTACGGCATTCAGCTAGTCCGTGTTAAATAGGTATATGCAACTAATATATTTAAATAAACTAACAATTATCGTGAATGTTCGTTGCTTTCAATGTTGTCCGATGCAGATGTTGAGCGGGAGCGGAGGGCACTTAATAAGAGCAAACATGATAGCCAATGCAATGACTGTTTTAAAAAGGGGGAAGATGCGTGATATCCAAACATTGTACCCAATAAATATGGCTCTGTTTCAGCTCGAGTCAGCGGTGACGTTGACGTCTACACTGTAAACGTCAACTTCACCGTCCACTAGACACTACACTAGACGATAGAAGTGACATTTAAAGAAAATTAAGTTAATGTTTTAAAGTATTTACGAGTGAAAAGTAATGCCGTGAAACTTGTTTTTTGACTTCGAACTGTTGGTGCACCTTGTGAAAACGCAGGAAGTAATTTTTGCTGCTTTATTTCACACAATTTTGACAAGTAATTCACGTGCTATCAAAACAACAGTTCGATTGTGACTGAAGTCGATTGTGCCCGGGAGCCCAATTTATGCGGTCCACGTCAAGGAGTGCTTCGCACTGAGTCGGGTGGCGAGAGTGGTTCCGGGCGAGGTAGCACGAGCGTGCTACTTTGCAACGGTGCACTCTCAGCTGCAGTACGGAGCTGAAATATGGGCTAGAGCCGCGGACTGGGAGCGAGCATTCCGCATGCAAAAGTGTGCAGTGCGGTGCGTGGCACGCGTCCCATGGAATACTCCGGCTCGTCCTTATTTCAGGAAGCTAGGAATCCTTACGTTGCCTGCCATATTGATATTTCAAGTGGCAGTGTACGTGAGGGTAAACCTGCAGAGTACGCAGAGCGGGGCTCTGTGCAGAGGTGCCTCACTCGCAACAGGCACAAACTGCTGGCCGTGCCACGCTCTCTCGAGAGGTCCTCCAAGTTAACACACGTCATGGGTCCGACGGTTTACAACCATTTACCGGTTGAAATAACGGCAGCAACGAGTCTGCAGTCTTACAAAAATAGATTTAAAAAATGGCTCATCGAGCAGTGTTTTTATAGATTTGACGAATTTTATAAATTTGATATATGAATGTAGGTACTATATAATATTTGAAATCGTTTGACATTTGTATTATTATTATTTTGTATTTTACATTTCTTATTGTTGTAATTTAATTATTTAATTTGTTTGAATTTCAATCAAGTAATTATTATTTTATTATTTGTTATATTCTTACTTTTTAAGTTAAAACTGTATATTGACTTGTAAATTGCCATTTTATTAATAAACTTACTTATGACTTATGAGTTCGTCCCGTATCTTCCCCCTATTTACTTACATTTACTTACATCAATGAGCCAATAACAATAATTTACTTACACAATGATGATAGCCCGCAGGTTTGCACCTCGACGAGGGTCAAAGTTACGCTCTTTAGAGACACAACCTTCTACACGTGCAGCCTGTGGGCTAACTACACTAAGAAGAGATACAGTGACCTCCGCGTCCTGTACAACAATGCATTTTTTTAAATGTCCCTTATACAGCGGAAAAAAAACAAGATCCTTTCTTAACTATCAATGTGACGCAGTACAAGTATACGGCTTTGGTTACTGAACCCTACCATATGCATGTCTCGACACACTCTTGGCCAGTTATTAAATAGGAAAAGCTGCATTGAGTTAGTAGCGGCAGCGAAGCATAGGTGCCCAGTGGGTGTGGCCACTGGAAAAACAAATAAAAACACCGTACATGGTGATTATCATTTTTTGTATATTTTATATGAATGTTGTTGTGATGCCATTATGACCCTTATTCTATATAATATTATGGTAAACGTATGCAAGAACTTTGGCAAATCAGTCTGTTTATTGATTATTCATAAATCCATTAAAAATACATACCTACGCCATAAAGAATAACATTAAAACGAGTTCAAAATCGTATCTTCAAGGTATTAGAAGTTTCGTTTCACAAGCATCTTGAATATCTATATGGCACAAAAATGTTCGTTACACGCTCTGCAGTACTAGTACCTACCGTTCTTTATCGATCGTCAAATTAGATAAAATGCAATTTGATCTGTACTCGTTATGATCGATTCTATGGCATTTTATCGAATTTGACGATCGATAAAGAACGGTACTTGCACTGCTCAGACAAACAAGAGAGATTTGCTTTAATACAATTATCATTCGTGTTCAAAAGGTTTCATCTCTCTCTTTCACTTTTTTCACTGTCACAAACGCCAACTGTTGGCACATATAAACGACACATCACAAGCCTCTTTGAGGCCAGATGCATTCGCATCCGCCACGCCGCCTTGCCACACAAACCACCGAATACTACTTTATACAAGGTTATCGACTCTCGGAGACAGCATCCCCACAAGGACATCCCTATCTATATCATATTCCTTCTCCACAAGGAATATCCATCTAATTATCTGAAGGTTTTCTGGAAGATATCGCTTTTAGCGATAAGACCGCCTTTGTGTCTCTATTTAATGTATTCTTCTTGTAATGTCCTTTGTGTGGTGTCTATAAAGTGTATTTACAATACATTTATTCTAAAGTAGTCTTTTAGTCATTTAAAGGTTTTTATGAAGTCATGGAATTAAAGTAATATCACTACAACTTTCCATCCCCGGTCAAAGATCCAGTGTAAGGTTTCCGAAGACGAAACGAAGTGGAGAAGAAAATTAATGAAGGCTGAGCCCACCACCATGTGGGACTCATAGTCGGGAAGAGAGAGAGAGTGGAATTAAAGTTATAAGGTGATTGTATAATTCAGGAAAGCTGTCTGCGAGAGTTTCCTATAGTTACCAATAATCCTGTATATTTATGGGCTAAAAGTTCCACCATAATAATGTCAAAAACAATATCGTTACACTATAAATAAAAAGCACTGTTTCCACTATATCTAAATACAGTAGCAGTAATTCTTTAGTTTGTAGTCGTCGATACATAGACTCTGGTCCCCATATTGATTGACTCTGCTGGGTTCATCTACTAAGTGCCAAGTCTGGTCCTTCAAGCTCTGTCGCAGAACCCCCTCGAACATCGCATCACCGGGAACTGTTCGCACCGCTAACATATACTCTGTCCAGGAATCTTCGTCTTCCTCTGCTTCCCCGACGTGTATCTCCATCGCATCTATTATCTCTGTGACGTTCAATGCCGCGCATTGCGGGTAGTTTTCTATTCGGACATTGATCATTTTCACAATAAGTTCGGCAGCTTCGACAACTTTAGGATGATCCTTAGGTAAAGGAACTTCTTTGCGACAAGTGCACCACTGATCGTCAATATCGGCAGTACGACAAGTTCTGTTACCAGGTATACTGAGAAATAGACTGATGCCTCTATTAGAAGCATAGCTCTGGGCACTACGGGCTGATATAGCACTATCATTTATATTTTGAAGATCGATCAAATCGTTCAGAGTCTCATATACGTCGAATGGTGTGGTTAACCGTTCACTGTTTCCCTGTAGATTGTCTAGGGCCTTTTTGTACTCGTTTCTAAATGATGGTGGAGTCAAAAGGAATAGAAAGGGCAAGCTTTCTTCTAACCGTCCTTGCTTCGTATATCTTATTGAACCCCAACGAATGCCATGGTCACTCACAAAGAATACAATAGTGTCATTTAAATAACCTGATTTATCTAAACTGTCAAACATTTTCACGTAATCATCGTCCATTCTCATCGGAAAGTTCAAATGGTCGTGAGACATCACAGTCTCCCAGAACAACCCAAACAGTCTTTTAGATTTCAGTCGCGTGGTAATTTCCTCCATATAATCTAGGATTACTTTGTAATAGTAGATGTCGTTCATGCACAGTTTATCACCGGCTCCAACGTGATTTTCTGCTTCGTGTAAAAAGGTCCTTATGTAGTAGTCTGTAGGGGTGACGCCGAAGCCAGCTTTAATGTAATTAAATGTCGCGTACCTCGTGGCATCTTCTGCGAAGGCGGTGTAGTATCCCGCTTGTTTATACCATTCCCACACAAAAGGACAGTTATCAAACGTGGCTTTTGAATGCGGGTGGCACAATTTATTTAATTCTGTCTCTTTAACTCCCAAAAACATAGGAACCAAATTAGGGAAAGTGTTGAGACCGACCTTATTGTAGCCTAACATTTCGATAGCACCTTTCTTCTTCAGATAGTTTACTGTATTCGGCATTGTCCTAATAAGGTTCAACCTCGAAACTGTATCTATTCCCACGATTAAAATGTTGTAGCCAGTATTGTTCACTATTTCGTCGTTATCTCCATGCTTATTGAAAGATTTCATTGGTGCAGACAGGTAGAACTGTTCGTATATTTGTCTGGTGTCCACAGAACAGTTTACTCTGACGAACTCATGTTTAAATTCGATGGTGCTGTTGAAAGTAATGCAATCGTCGTACTCCGCTCTGTCGTCAATATACCAAGAGGTAATGTCTTTTACGGCGTCGGGTCTATAGAAAGATCTGTAGCAGCAAGACAACACATCATCATCCGTGATATTATAATAATCAAAAATGTGTTTGTCGTCTCTCACCCATATCGTCGTACTGTTTTTGGCCAATAGCGCGAGGGTTGCGTTCGGGCATTGAGGCAGGTCATCTAAGTCTCCCACGAAGCGCTTTATGCTCTCATCCATCGGATCCAGAGCTGGTATGATGCATCCTTCCGTGCTGATGGTGGCCCGACCTTTGAGCTTAATTGTGTGTTGATTTGATTGTAACAACGATGCTGGTTGGATATTAAAGACGTCAATTTCTATGGCGATGTTGGTTGCAAAGATAAAACACCCCCCGGCGAATATTATGATCAACAGAAGCAGAAATCGTTTGCGGATCATCGTAGCCCTAGCCTGTGCCTCACTGAGACCGCGATTTACAACTGCTTCACAACTGCTTTAACATCATATTATTTTCAGTAGCAATTCGTTACAGCCATCTGTGAATACACTTGCGCATATATAACGTTATTATTCTTTCAAGACGAGTGCTTCAAACGACGGCCGTGTTATTTGATTTGTGTATTTAGAGCCTTGAAGTTTATTTTATTGTTATCTTTTTTCTATAGAACCTAAAACTACTAATGATAAGAAATAAAATCGTAGATAATATGAGTCACTAGATCTGAGCCTTGATTTGGATAGGAATTTTTGGTAAATTGGTCATTTTTTCACCCTATCTAGGTTAGGTTCATGTTTTCTAAAGTTATATGAATATTTACGTGATATTTACCGTAAAACAGTGTTTTAGGTTCATATTTTGTTTCAGCATAATTACGAGTAGGTATATGCAATAAATTTTTATTTGACTGCTGTTGGTAGTTAACCTGCCTTCTGCGCTTGGGGTCGTGGGTTCGATTCCCGCCTACGACAAACATTCATGTGATGAACATTTGTGTTTGTTCTATATCTGGGTGTTAATATATATTTAAGAACGTCTTTAAAATATATATTATGTAAGTATATCAGTCTCTGGCAGCCATTGCCATATGGAGTCAAATGTCAGTGTGTGAAAAAATGTCCCGAATATTTAATTATTTATTATTTCTCGTTTTACTAGCTGCTCCCTGAGGTTTCACCCCCATAGTGATGAAAAATGGTGACGATGATGATGCAAAGTAGCCTATGTCACTCTCCGACCCTTGAACTATACCAATGCATAAAATCAGGTCGATCCGTTGCTCTGTTGCTGCGTGAAAGAGGAACAAACAAACCAACAAACTTTTCGCATTTATATTGTTAGGGTGGTTCGGCTTTATTCCCGTAGAGATCTAATACCCACGTACATCCTTCAGGAAACACATTTCATCACAAACGCTTTAAGATAGGTTCCGTAGTAGATGAGCGCAATGAGCTCCTTTCAGTTGAGTACACCGGTTTTTCGGTTCAGTACACCGGTTTTTCAGTTGAGTACACCGGTTTTTCGGTTCAGTACACCGGTTTTTCAGTTGAGTACACCGGTTTTTCGGTTGGGTATACCGGTTTTTCAGTTGAGTGCACCGGTTTTTCAGTTGAGTAAACCGGTTTTTCGGTTGAGTACACCGATTTTTCAGTTGAGTACATCGATTTTTCAGTTGAGTACACTGGTTTCGTGTAACCAATTTATTTAAACACCGCACCCCGGCTTAGCACGGATCTAAGTCTTATTTTTTTACACCTTGGGTAACATTATTAGAGTTTTAGTAAGGATCCCTATTCTTTTTGAAAATATAATATAGCCTATGTCACCCGGAGACAGTGTAGCTTTCCAACAGTGAAAGAATTTTTCAAATCGGTTCAGTAGTTTCGGAGCCTATTCAATGCAAACAAACAAACAAACAATCAAATCTTTTCTCTTTATAATATTAGTTTAGATATAGATAACACATTTTTAACACAGTTAAATATTCAGAAGAAGCAGCCTTGAGTTTAGCATGTCTAAACCAGACCGAATTTACCTATATATTTTATAGAAGTTTTAGTTTAGCACTAGGAATAGTCAATGCCTACAGAAGAATAACCGAGGGCACCTTGGGAAAGGCCATGTAGCAGTAGGCTGACGATGATGATGATGTGGGTTCGCAACATAAATGTATACGTATTTAAATTATATACAATTTTAACAAAATATATAGGTACGTGGGCGTACGCTCCGAGCACTCTTCCCGACCCTCAGTGCGCGAGCCAGACTCGCACTTGGCCGGTATTTTTTTTAATTCGACCTTCAAGATTTGATTTAATAGTTAGTTACAAATAATATTACAAGCGTATTGCCCTGATACTCGACATTCAATAACGACATCTGTGTAAAGTAAATACATATAATAATTATTAATTTACGATAGACTATTGTTCTAGTATTGTTAAAGTAACTGGGTATTTAACACGGGTTACGCGAAAAGAGTGTACTAAGCCGAAAGGGGTTCAAAGTACCCATCATTATAAACAACTTTTATTATGGAAGTAACTCTAAAATCGCCAAAAAACGATCAGTTGTTCCATATATTTTGTCGAGTGTGAATGACCGTTTTCTATGGAACAGCTGATATTTTTAGGGTTCCGTACCCAAAGAGTAAATTGGGACCATATTACTAAGCCTACGATGTATGTCTGTCTGTCTGTCCGTCTGTCATACCTATTAACGGCTGTATCTTTCGAACCGTATAATAGATACCTAGACAGTTGAAATTTTCACAGAATATGTAATGTTACGGCGGATTGACTAACAAATAATAAAATGTCAATAAGTAGAAACGAAAGCGGGGTTCAACAACAAACGTATTTTTTTAAACATATTTTTGTATTAGCTCTAATATATAAAACAACAATAATCTAAGCGTTAAACTTGGCATGATTATAGTACACACTCTAAAGTATAACAACAAATAATAAATAATGGCCAAGTGCGAGTCAGTTTTAAATTTCTGTTCACCACCGGTTCTCGTTCGATCACCGAAGTGAAGCAACGTCGGGCGCGGCCGGTACTTGGATGGGTGACCGCCTAGGCGTTGATAGGATGTCTTTTTCAGCGAACTAACTAGTTATGTGGTAGTACGGAACCCTCAGTGCGCGATCCCGACTCGCACTTGGCTGGTTTTATTTTCGCTATTAATTCAGAGTTGCTTCGTAGTAAAAGTTATTCATAATGACGGGTAGGTACTATGGATCCTTTTAGGCCTTTTACTTTTCAGTTCAGTATCTTTATTTCAATTGGGTACAAATACACTTTCAAAACGTCAAAATTAAACATTAAAAGTACATAGTCTAAACGAAAAAAAGGAACGCTTGAACATAATAATTATAAAATGGATTACTTACTAGAACTCAGTATTGTCAAGTTCCCGTGTTGGAAAGCTACTAAACTACTCATTATTCTAAGCTACCGGACTTCAATTTGGTAGATTTACACCACTGAAACTACAATAAAATAAAATAAAATTTTTCCTTTCCGCGTAACCCAGTAGGTATAGTATACCTACGTACCCAGGTGTCAAGTGAAAGTTATGGCAAAGTGCCCTTGCTAATACCTTGGCAAGGTATGACATCCTGGTAGTATATTATGTATTACTTATGTATTATTAGCTGCGTCCCGCGGTCGCGTCCGCGAACGATTCCTTTATCTTTACCTTTGTACCTTTCCGGGATAAAAGTATGTTATGATAGTTAATATTGCGGAAGTACATCTTCAAAACTGTTTCTTTTACGAATCTTTAGTGTATTTAGACGTAATATGCTTCAAATTTGACGATTCGTCCTCACGAATATTCAAAACAAGACCTTTAAAATCGATTAATTGACATTATTTCTTTATGTTTGATAAATTCTTGAAATATTATATTCGGATGTGTTCACCGATACACGATTAAAGAAATTTGGCTCGATAGAAAAAAATCGCAAACTTTCCTAAAAAACACCCGTTTTTACGTTCCCTTCAATGGATTGAATCAACTTCATTCAAATTCTATAGAAGATATTTTTATCAAAAAAAAAATGTGTGTTATTCTAACAATCATTCAAATACTTTAGTGGTCGCAGTTTTTTGTAAAAGCTTAAGATTATATGAAGAAAATAAAGAAAAAATAAATATTGAAAATATTTGAAAGCGCGCACGCCGCATTACCGTCATACAAGTGTACGGTTCTCTACCATTTCGCCATAGTATTTGTATTTGTAAAAAATTTCATGACCGTAGATTCAATGTCCTTTAGTCGTAATATTAAACAGTTTACATGGTCTTAATAGCGTCAAACAAGTCATAGTCACAGTCAGAGTCAAGCTTAGTAAGTCACGGTCAAGTCAACTCATGCTCTGTAAAGTGGTGGAGACTTTACAAGAGGCTCCTATGGAGTTTTGGAAACAACACGAAAAGACACGTTTCATCTCATTATATCACTCTCCACACTCGAGCACGTTTAAGAGCACTTAATGAATAATAATTCCCCATTTAGTACACATTAACACTCGAAAATACACAAGTTTAAGAAAATAATCCAACGAGCCGACATGTTTTTTCCGCGTTGGCGCCAAAACTCCCCATTTCGCCATAGGGATCAATGGTGTTTTAATCTACATAATTTTTTAAATAATGCTAATTTAATCAAAAATTTGCGTGTAACCTCAAACTTACAGAACTTTGTTGTGTTGAAAATGTACTATATATTCGTCAAAGAAGCAGTTTTTTTAATTCTATGCCAATTTTATTTCCCAACTCTCTGTTGCTAAGTACCTACTTGAAAGAGGAACAAACAAACATAGTGATTCAAATAACTTTAATATATACTTAAATAATTTTAGTTTATAAAACCAATAAAACTAAACATCGCGCTTATGTAATTCGACAAATGACAGAGCCATCTAGCGAGAGACGCCATAGATACATCATCTCTCCGCTAGATGGCTTTGACAGTATCATTCACGCCACGAGGTCCACTTTCCACCAGGGGTCTTACGGACAACTGCTATTACAGGCACCTAATCCGCTCAGTTGCTGCGGAGGTCCGGCCTAAGAATAGACCTCCCCCTTCTCTTCCCGTGGGTGCCGTAGAAGTCGGCTAAGGGATAAACCAGAAGACGGGCAGCAGCGTCTTCTGAGTATAAAAACACCGACTGCGCTCGCCAACCCGCCTGCCAAGCGTGGCGAGTATTGGCAATCCCCCCCTTCAATGATAGATACAAAAAGGACCAGGCCCCCAGTCCCCGGCAGCCCCGCTATTCCTGGCTACGGTAGCGGTCATGGTAACGGCGGGGCCAGGGGTGCTAAGAATCCCCGGCAGACGCCCGGCTACCAACCCCAACGACGACGACTGGCCCTGGTAACACACAACATACGCACCATGAGGACTGATGAGAAGATTGTTGAGCTGGAAGAAGAAATGGGTAGGGTACGTTGGGATATCTTGGGTTTATCCGAAGTCCGTAGAGAGGGCGAGGACACGATAACCCTGAATTCCGGTAACCTACTCTACTACCGGGAGGGCGACCAACAGTCCCAAGGTGGTGTCGGCTTTCTCATCCACAAGTCCCTCATTAACAACATTATCACCATCGACAGTGTTTCGAGCAGGGTTGTATACCTAATACTCAGAATATCCAAGAGATATTCGTTGAAGGTCATTCAGGTATACGCACCGACCTCGTCACACCCAGATGATGAAGTGGAGGTTATGTATGAGGACATTAGTAGAGCCATACATACGTCCGAGACCCACTTCACTGTTGTTATGGGGGACTTTAACGCGAAGTTGGGCAAGAGAAGTGATGATGAGTTGAAAGTGGGGAAATTTGGCTGTGGGCAACGGAACCCTAGGGGACAGAGGCTGGCCGACTTTCTGGAGAAAGAGGGACTTTTTATGATGAACTCTTTCTTTCAGAAGCCGCCTCACAGGAAATGGACCTGGATGAGCCCCGATGGTTCTACGAGAAATGAGATAGACTTCATTATGACCACCAAGAGACAAATATTCAATGATGTCTCTGTGATTCACAGGGTGAAAACCGGTAGTGATCACCGAATAGTAAGAGGCACATTGATTGATATATTGATATTAACGTTAAAATTGAGAGGTCCCGCCTAATGAAGTCCACGCTCCGACCGAACCATGCCCATATTCAAAACCCCGAGAGCTTTCAACTCGAGCTGTCTAATCGCTTTGATTGCCTGGAGAATTTTGCTTCCGTGGATGAGATTAATAACAGGTTAGTGGAAACTGTCCATGCGGTAGGTTCTAAGTTTTTTAGACCTGGCCGGCGCACAGATAGACCTCAAAAATTATCCGACCATACCCGTAACCTCATGGCTGATCGACGCTCGTTACAACTACAATGTTCCGATGACGCTGACTCATATAGGCAGCTCAATAGACAAATTTGGAAGTCATTGCGGCACGACATACGTACCTTTAATACGAACAGTATTAAAGAGACGATTGAGCAAAACAAAGGCTCCAAAGTGTTTGCAAGAGACATGTCTATTGGGCAAAGCCAGCTGACAAAGCTGAAGAGGGAAGATGGTAGTGTAGCGTCGACCAAAGCTGAGGTTTTAGGGGAAATCGAAAGGTTCTATGGACAGCTATACACTTCGGTTGCTAAACCTGTGAGCAGCTCGGCCAAAGACCCAAGAGCCAAGCTGAGCCGACACTATACCGAAGATATCCCGGACATCAGCCTGTACGAGATTAGGATGGCCCTGAAACAGCTTAAGAACAACAAGGCGCCGGGGGACGATGGAATCACATCAGAGCTTCTGAAAGCGGGTGGAACACCGGTACTCAGAGTCCTTCAGAAGCTCTTTAATTCTGTCTTACTCGAAGGTATAACGCCAGAAGCATGGAACAGAGGCGTGGTGGTGCTGTTCTTTAAGAAAGGTGACAAAACCTTGCTGAAGAATTACAGACCCATCTCGCTTCTGAGCCATGTTTATAAGCTGTTTTCGAGGGTCATCACGAATCGTCTCGATCGCAGGTTCGATGACTTCCAGCCTATCGAACAAGCCGGTTTCCGAAAAGGCTATAGTACCATAGACCACATCCACACGCTACGCCAAGTTATACAGAAGACCGAAGAATATAACTTGCCACTATGTTTAGCGTTTGTGGACTATGAGAAAGCCTTTGATTCGGTCGAGACATGGGCGGTGCTTGAGTCTCTCCAGCGATGCCGTATTGACTATCGGTATGTCGAAGTGTTGAAGTGTTTGTACAATAACGCCACCATGTCGGTCCGAGTACAGGAGCAGAGTTCGAAGGCAATTCCATTGCGAAGAGGCGTGAGACAGGGAGACGTTATCTCTCCGAAACTGTTCACTGCCACAATGGAAGATGCCTTCAAGCTCCTGGAATGGCAAGGACTCGGCATCAACATCAACGGCGAGTACATCACTCACCTTCGGTTTGCCGACGATATTGTGGTCATGGCAGAATCGATGGAGGATCTCAGCATGATGCTCGAAGGCCTCAATCGAGTCTCTCAACAGGTGGGCCTTAAAATGAACATGGACAAGACAAAGGTCATGTCAAATATCCATGTTGTGCCCACCCCAGTATCAGTTGGGAACTCAGTTCTTGAAGCTGTTGACGCGTACGTCTACCTAGGACAAACAGTCGAACTAGGTAGGTCCAACTTCAAGAAAGAGGTCAATCGGCGAATCCAACTCGGCTGGGCAGCGTTCGGTAAACTACGCAACGTCTTCTCGTCCAAAATACCTCAGTGCCTTAAGACGAAAGTCTTCGACCAGTGTGTGTTACCAGTGATGACATACGGCACTGAAACGTGGTCTCTCACTATGGGCCTCATAAGCAAGCTCAAAGTCGCACAACGAGCTATGGAGAGGGCTATGCTCGGGGTTTCTCTACGAGATCGAATCCGAAATGAGGAGATCCGTAGACGAACGAAAGTCACCGACATAGCCCACCGGATTAGTAAGTTGAAATGGCAGTGGGCAGGGCACATATCACGCAGAACAGATGGCCGATGGGGCCGAAAGGTTCTGGAATGGAGACCACGGACTGGTAAGCGCAGCGTAGGACGTCCACCCACAAGATGGACAGACGACCTAAAAGAGACCGCAGGGAAACGCTGGATGCAGGCCGCTTCCAACCGGCCCTTTTGGAGATCGATGGGGGAGGCCTATGTCCAGCAGTGGACGTCCTACGGCTGAAATGATGAATCCGCTCAGTTGGAAAATCACGCGACCGCAAACCGTATCCGGGCGCGATAAGGTACATCGCTAAGGTTATCGTGAATTTCCAACTGAGCGGATTAGGTGCCGCAATTAGCTGTTGTCCGTAAGGCCCCTGATCCTCATCAGAACACTTCGATGATACCACGTTTTTGCATTGTCATCCGATTATACAAAATAAAGAATCAGTCGTAGGACTGCACGTCAGTAGTGAAACTTTTGGTCTATGGAGTCCATCCACCATACCACCAACTTTTGTCTATCTATACTCTATACTAATATTATAAAGAGGAAAGATATGTATGTAAGTATGTTTGTAACGATTTGGCTCAAAAAGTACTGGACCGATTTAAAAAAAATCTTTCACTGTTGGGAAGCTACACTATCCCCGGGTGACATAGGCTATAATCTATACCCGTGCGAAGCTGGGGCGGACTATTTTAGGGTACCAAAAAGTTTTTGAACAAATTTCGAGACATTCAGTCAACGCCGCTGGTGATAAGAGAGCTGGCTGCACCCAGCGTTCTTGGTACTTTACCACATGGACTAAATCTTATTTTTGATTTATAGTTTAAATAGTTTTTTGACATATCTTTTTTTTTTTTTAATTATAAATAGGCTTGCGCTTGGCCGCCAACTCGCCTGATGTTTAGCGACGATGCGGCCTACGATTGAGCACGCTTGCCTAGAAGAAACCTATTTACTCTCGACTTGAAGACACCCAGATTGTAACTATCGGAGAACACCCCACTCAGGCAGCGAATTCCACTGACTAGCAGTTCGCACAATAAATGTGGAATCAAAGCGGGTTCTCGGAATATCAACCATAAAGCGGTGTCGATTCCTCGTGCCCACTCTGGCAGTCCGATAGAAAAATGGGCAGGAAGGAATCAAATTAAATAAAGATTAAATGGACATTCCAAATTCCAATGCTACAATAAAATCGGCCAAGTGCGGGTCGGGCTCGCGCACTGAAGGTGCCGTATATGATGGCAATTTGATTCGGTGAAAGAAATTATAAGGTCGTCCAAGTAACCAAATACGTTGCTTTTTTTTTTTTTTTTTTTTTTTTTTTAATTTATTTATGACATAATGTTACATATATTACATGTTTGCTGTCACCAAAAAACCTCGCAGAGGTTTATCTGGGTGACATGGCTTTACTTGGTAATGAACAGAAATTTGTCACCGACTCGCACTTGGCCATTATTTATTATGTGTTGTTATACTTTAGGGTATGTACTTAATGATACCAAGTTTGACACTTGTACGTATTACCGTTTTTACATTAGAGAAAATGAAAAAATACGTAAAAAATACGTTTATTGTTTTGGGAACACCACTTTTATTGTTATTTTTTGACTTCCTTGACTTATTTTTTAGTTAATCCGCCGCAACATTATTAATTTTCTGTATAAGTTTCTACTGGCTATATATTACGGGTCAAAAGATATAGCCGTTTAAAGGTAGGACGGACAGACGGACAGACAGCGTAGGCTCAGTAATAGAGTTCCGTTTTTACCCTTTGGGTACGGAACCCTAAAAATGTCTAGACAGCTAAAATGCCAAATGAAAGCGAGCACGCGCTCGTGGTGACCAGCAAGTTCAAGTCTACCTCGATCCGGTTGTATAATGAGTTAAGCTCTTACATTTAACGAGTAGGTATGTCACGGGAGTCGGACGTAGTGTCGATCCTACAACACACAACAATGTTAATAATGTTAATTCATAATGCAAAAATTGTTTACAGGGCGATATAGAACCACATGAAGCCATCGCAATGTTAATTACATAATTATCAATATTAAAAACCGACTTTAAAAATAGGAAATTACGCAATTACATTTACTTCATCATCATCATTCCAGCCATATAGGACGTCCACTGCTGGACTTAGACCTCCCCCATCACCACCTCGGTCACGGTGATTAGTTGCTTATGGCCTCTCTATCCTTTCTCTGTGCACTCTGTGGCAAAAACCTGTACATGTGATATAGATTATATTGATACGAATTGATTAATTGTAGCTACATAAGTAGATATATATTTATTCTTTATACATTACCAGAACTTTCCTTAATGAAAAATTATTTGTTGATTCTGCATTCATTCGCCATTGTGTACTCTTATTTAACCCGCATTGTACATTACAGGAATACTCGGAAAACAAGCTCAAACACTACAACCATAGTTATATTCAACGAGGTGTGTGTGTCACCAGCACTTGTAAAGACCATATAAGGAACAACAGTATTTATACAACAGAGGGCCTATCAGATGTCCTTGGGGCATGCCTCAACGAAACTATCTATACAGAGTTTGGATTGCAAGGGGAGTTGACACAGATCTATTACTGTGAGAGGAAAAACCAACAGATGGAAATAGACTTGGGAGATTGGATAGTCATGGGGCTTTACATAGCTATAGCTATGATCAACCTTGTCGGAACCCTCTACGATATCTTAATTAGCAGAAGCGACTCAGCTATCAAAGGTTTGTCAAATGTTAATAATTTTTTTAACAAGTCACTTCTGAACTTTCGTTCAGTGGTAGGCGCGTTCGGATTCAAATCCGCAGGGGTTAGGTTCAAATCGCGACAATGAACTTGAGCTGCTAGTGAAGGAAAACGTCGTGAGGAAACGATAGCATGGTGGTGGTACTATCTAATCTACGGCTGGCTATATAGCTACCACCCTCAAGTTGAAAATCTGTCGCCATGCACCTAACGATGTTTTCCGGCATCACTTGAACCACAAATAATAATATTATACATTTGTGAAATAATTAGAATTTATATTGATATTGTTAATTTGAATTTGAATATGAATTTGAATTGTATTAGTTTGTATAAAATAATGTAAATGTATATACTTTTATATACCATTTATTATTATTATTCAGATATTTATTTTCCTTCTTAAATTTACGTTTTTTTACAATATTTCCTATAAAAACAAAATATTATAAAAAAACCTAAACCTAGAGTGCCGCCGGCAGCGGGGCAGGGCCCAAGCTACCGGTGGTTAGGGCTGCAGAGTGAGGAACCTCCTGACAACACGTGCCGTGTCAAGGATTACCGCCTTCTGCATCTGACCCTTGACCCAACCATCTAGCGAGAGCCTCTTAAGATGTTGGTCGAGGCTCTTCGCTATAAGACCGTTCACCGATACTACTATCGGGACAATGATCGTCGAGTCAACATATTATTATTATTTCACTTTATTTCAATATAAACACGGGTCTAGCCCGGACATTTGGTAGGCATTGGTGGGGCCCAAGCCAACACCAAGATGCCCCGTTGAATATAAAATACAATATTATTGAATGTGTATAAAATGGATTATAAAACTATTGTACAGTATAGGATATAAAACGTCTAGGCTATTGATGTGAACAACTTGTGGATGGGATAACAGATCTATGGTATGAGGTACGGCACCTGCCAATTATGCCTCATTTCAAAATACTTAGGCAGGTGATGACTTGCCACTCACTAAATGGGCCCCCCATAATGGCTGCCGCATATTGGCACCGGAAGGGCAACATTGACGTGGGTGGCTTAGGGTGTCGAGAGGTGTGCTGCACTTTCACTAAGAGCTACTAGCGGCGTTATGCCCTTTAACACTTCCACCCTGGAGCTTAGGTTTTTAGCTCTTGCGGTTTCCACCCCCAGACGGCCGGTTAAGGCAAGCCAGGGGTCTGGGTCTCTGGGGTTTTAGACCCATGGAATAATAATAATTATTATTCTTTTGAATTGACGTGTAAATTTATATTTATGAATAAATGACTTTGACTTTGACCAGTTTCCAGTACAGTGTGTTTACCACCTTCGACCACACTTAACATAAAGTGAAAAGTAAAAAGCCTAGCATGCCAACCTAAAAAAAAAAACATTAAAATATTTACCCACTCGCTGGGTTTATAGAGGTGTGGTCCCGGAGGTGACTTTAGAAATTTAAAAGTTCTTTTTCAAATACAATTTTCCCCTCATATTTTATTAAAACTGTGAATTCTTTTAGGTAACAAATACATATTGAGCTTCTCAATCATACAAAATTGGAATAGACTGATATCGACTGAACCGGAAGAAATCCGCACGAGGAGACTTAGTGGCCTTCATGGAGTGAGGTATTGTTATATTTACACTTGGATTAAACATCAACCACTGTTGCTTTGACTTTTGCCCTGATATCGAATCAGTTGCTCCATAGAAAAATTTGAAACAATCAACAACGCTGCTGGTGTCACAGTTGTCTATAGACAACGATTACCGATTACCATCAGGCGGAATGCACGCTTATTTGCAGCTCTTAAAACATACATCATCATCATCATCATCATAATAATCATAATCATCATCATCATCATTTCAGCCGTAGGACGTCCACTGCTGGACATAGGCCTCCCCCAAAAACATACATACATACATACGACATACATGCCTACGTATATCGTATTCATACATACGACAAAATATTTTTGATATGAATTTGAGGGAATTGTATTTAATTTTTGACGAGACATAGCGTGCATCAAATGGGTATTATTGCTTTTAGGCAATGGTATATATAAGTGTTCGTTATTTGAATAAATTATCTTATCTTATCTTTTCTCATATGTATATATTTGGCATACTTACTCCGTATAAGTATGCACCGCTGGGTCGCATGAAAATCTGACAAGTAAGCCAAAACCAAACGAGTAGCCTACCACCACCATAGAGCCGATCTTACTGACCCAACCTGTACCCTTAGTCAAGTTTTGATAGTATTCGAAAACTTTTTTCGTTTACGTATTGTTCCATACATTGCTGGGCTGAAAGGTATTCGAAAACTTTTTTCGTATTAGAGTGAAGCAATCTATACCGCCGATTACTACCGATTTTAGTTCCTCCGCGTTTCCGCTGGAGGCGCTTTACTACAATCTATGGAACAATACGTCAACGAAAAAAGTTTTCGAAAACTATCAAAACTTGTACTAAGAGTACTGTAGTCTTTTAAACAAATGTTTTTGTTTCAGAGTGTTTACAATATTTCTGATGTTCTCTGCCCACATAATGTGGGTTAACTCGATGAGCTTCAACGACAACATTCAGGAGTTTGAGGCGGTGCGTATTTCATCCTCACCGATATTATAACTGCGGCAACTAGTAATAGTTATTTATGATACAAGTGCGGTAAGTTGGTTATTACAAACGAGTAGACGAATGTAAGCCCGAGACGAAGTCGAGGGCTTACCATAGTCACGAGTTTGTAAAAACCAATCCGCACGTGTGCCATACAACGTTTTACAACACATTTGCGAGAAACAAAGGCTACAAATGAAACAATTTTTATGGAAATCGAAATTAAAAAAATACCGTAAAGTACACGCACGGTGCTATACATCTGAGCGTGCGGTAAAATTCATTACCGCACGCTCCGTTGTATGATGCGTAATGTTTAACTTTCGAACGATGTATACAGGCTTCGTAAGTGCACTTTTTGAGCAAATGTGTTGTAAATAATATATTGTAGCAATGTGCGCTTTCGTGCCGTTTGTTAAGAAAACTTTGACAGTTGACTTTGCTCCCGAAACACAAATAGCGCTCACGGTATAGTTCAATTACCTGGTCCTTACAGATTACCCAAGTTAATCATCTTAAAACCGCCATTCTTTGATGGGCGACCGCGAGTTGCAAATAGGTACAACAGCGCCTGACCGCGTTTCTCAGCGCGATAGAATCAGGAACGTGCATGAATATAAGCATCGTTGTATTACAGACATTACAGTTCTTTGTTCTCGAACAACAATCGTTTAGCCCATATCAGAGCCCTTCGATGGATCCGAGATGGACAGGAGACCGTAGGGCCGCTTCCAACCGGCCCTTTTGGAGATCGATGGGGCCTATGTCCAGCAGTGGACGTCCTATGGCTGAAATGATGATAATGATGAAACATTTATTTGAATTGTTTTTCTTTTCCTTTTAACAACGCCACCAGATAGACGCCCAGTTCAATATAAGATACAATCAATTGAGTGCGTTTGAAATCCTTTTCTACTACAAACTGACATATAAGTATTCTTTTTTATCTTTATTTAATATTAATGTATGTAATTAGTGTAATTGGTGTAAAGCCGTGCTAATTTAATAAACAAGTACAAATACAAATAAGAGCCCTCTCAAATTTGACGCAAAAAGCAACGAAACTAGGTTTTTAGCGTTCTGATTCTATCAATTAGAAAGATCTACAGAAAATTCAATTTTAGTGATAAATATATGTGTATTATTTAATAAAAATAACGGCTTTAAATTTTGGAAAAACTTAACATTTATTAACTTATTGCCTCCAATTTTCAAAAGTGGATTTTCGTAAAACTCTACGAGGAAAAGTTTAAAGTAGATTACCTTAAGCTACTGGCTGATGACTTGCCTCTCATAAAGGCTGCCCTATGTTAGGGGGGGATGCCCTTTAAACGTTATGCCATTTAACACTTGGACCTTAGGTTCTTAGTTCTAGCGGCTTTCATCCTCAAACGTCCAGTTACGACAAGGACAAGCCAGGGTGTCAGGAATCTCATTACGGCCTATGGAATCGGGAAATGGAATATTTATTATTATTAGAGATAGGTCTACATTTGTCCACTAACTCGCCTGATGGTAAGCGACGGTGTGGCCAAGGATGGAACACGTAGTTGTAGAAGAAATTTATTCACTCTAGCCTTAGAGAAGCCTAGATTGTAATTTTGATATTTCCAGAAGTACGAGAACCCGTATTACCAGATGATCTTCAACGGGCTGGCGGTGATCCAGGTGTTCTTTGTGATCTCCGGCTTCCTGCTGGTGTACAACCTGGAGATCCACGCGGAGCAGCACCCCATCTCCTGGGGGCTGGCAGCCAAGGTCTGGCTTATGAGGTGGTGGAGGTCAGTCTACATAGCTCTTTTAATAAATTTTATTGTATTATTGACTTGCATTTGACCACCATCTTACCGTATTTGTTAGAAATTTACATCGTCGCTTGCGCTTTTCTATTGGGTTAAGGAAACAGCCTTATGAAAATAGAATAAAAAAAATATACAATAAATTGTAATATCGACTGTTCTCAAGATTATGAAGAAAAAAATAAAACAGGTTTTGCGTTATTTCGATGGCACGTTGTATAAATGTATGTATTATAAGATTACAGACTAATATTTTGTACATCAGAGAGAGAGAGAGAGAGAAAATATGGCACATAATTTATTTAACTTAAGAGTGCGTATAAAGCGAGGAAAATTTCTGATTTCACCCGCGCGTCTCGCATCACCCGCATTAGTGTGAAACACAACCACGGCAGCGCGGCAGTCGCGCGCAGCTCCAGTACACATAACTCGCGTAGTCGAACTCGTCATGCGGCAAGGAGTAATAAACACAGGATAAGCATAATGTTGGCGTTTTGGCGATTAGCTGGGTTCGGTCGCGGCGCGCAAAACCATAAATTGTTTATTTCAATTTTCAAAATTGTGTTTGTTGTATATTTTTAAACTTAATTTTTAAGTTTTCTACAATATCAATATAAAATTAATAAATTATATAAATTAAATTGAAATTGCCTAAATTAATTTTCAAATTAAAATTTTACGCTTGAGACAGAGAGTCAGAGATCGTTAAACATTAAATCAAACTAAACTAAACTAATGCTATGCTATGCTATGCTACGCTACGCTATGCTATACTATACTAAACGAAACACGCGAAACGAAATACCCGAAAGCCCGTTGGTCCAGTTGGTAGTGAACCTACCTTCTGAGCTTCGGGCGTGGGTTCGATTCCCACCTAGGACAAAATTAATGTGATGAACATTTTGTGTTTGTTCTACGAGTATACCTGGTTGTTAATATCTATTTAAGTATGATTTATTTAATTTAATTTAATGTAATTTGATGCAATGCAATTCCATTCCATTCAATTCAATTTACTAAAAAATATCATCATCATCCTTCACAGAACCTTCCTCATTATTTGAAGTCGGCCTAATATACCTACTGTTTGACCTACCAGTACCTACCCGAGCCAACCCGGCCGGTCTAACAGTAGGTATTACTACTTACCTTTTTATCCGACTTCAAATAAGGAGGAAGGTTCTCAATGCGACTTGTATAATCTTAGTGTCTCTGTCTACTTGGTCCACAGTGTTGCACCGCAGTGTTGTAAAGCAGTGTTGCACCGCAGTGTTGCAACGCAGTGTTGCAACGCAGTGTTGCAACGCAGTGTTGCAACGCAGTGTGGCAACGCAGTGTTGCATCGCACTGTTGCGCCGCAGTGTTGCAACGCACTGTTGCACCGCAGTGTTGCAACGCAGTGATTGATAATTTTATTGCATACCTACCTTGCCAAAAGATTCGCTTTTTTACCAGCTAAGGAAACATTAACTTTTTTCTGAGATTCGCCACTGTCAAGAAACATTTTACTGTTTAAAGGCAAAGTTTATTTTTATTGTTTCATTCAAGAGCAATGTTTATAACCTCAAATAAGCCACAAATGACAGCACCAGCGAAGGTGGCGCCATCTGAGATAAGTTTTGCCGTGGTTTGCCTGTAGCTTCTCATTACCCAAAATGTATGAAAAATACTGCGTTAGTTCCCTAATACTCACCCTGTGAAATCATTTACCACTGAATAAAACTCAAAATATGTAGTGATGGTCAAAATATTTTCGGATTTGAATTAAATAAAGAAATTTCGTTAGTGAAGCTACTTCTCAAAATCTCTGAAATATTGGTGCCGTCGTTTGGCTTTAGACCTCAGCAGCCATTAATCGATGCCACAGACTTAAAATATTCAAGGATGGCTGAAATATTTTCTGATTTAACGTCTTCACTGAAATATTGAAGATGTCTTCTAGTATTAGATCTGAACAATCTATAATCACCGTTACTGATTTAAAATATGCAAGGATGGCAGAAATATTTTACGATACAAGTCATGATTCTCTGAAATATAAGAAACATTTTACTGTTTAAAGGCAAAGTTTATTTTTATTGTTTCATTCAAGAGCAATGTTTATAACCTCAAATAAGCCACAAATGACAGCACCAGCGAAGGTGGCGCCATCTGAGATAAGTTTTGCCGTGGTTTGCCTGTGGCTTCTCATTACCCAAAATGTATGAAAAATACTGCGTTAGTTCCCTAATACTCACCCTGTGAAATCATTTACCACTGAATAAAACTCAAAATATGTAGTGATGGTCAAAATATTTTCGGATTTGAATTAAATAAAGAAATTTCGTTAGTGAAGCTACTTCTCAAAATCTCTGAAATATTGGTGCCGTCGTTTGGCTTTAGACCTCAGCAGCCATTAATCGATGCCACAGACTTAAAATATTCAAGGATGGCTGAAATATTTTCTGATTTAACGTCTTCACTGAAATATTGAAGATGTCTTCTAGTATTAGAACTGAACAATCTATAATCACCGTTACTGATTTAAAATATGCAAGGATGGCAGAAATATTTTACGATACAAGTCAAGATTCTCTGAAATATAAATGCTCTCATCTAGTGTTGGACGCAAATCACGCAAAACCTCACCTAATCCTCAAAAAAAAACTCACCTATGTTTCCAACCAATTAGTTCAAAATATTCAAAAATAGCTATTTATTTTTTGATATAACTTCACTTTGCTGAAATACTGGTGGTGCCACCTAGCGTTTGATCTGAGAAACTCGTATTTTATGCTACTGATTCAAAATATTTAAAGATGGTACCGCACTGTTGTACCGCACTGTTGTACCACACTGTTGCACCGCACTGTTGCACCGCACTGTTGCACCGCAGTGTTGCAACGCAGTGTTGCACCGCATTGTTGCACCGCAGTGGTGGACTGCAATTCAACCAGTATAAAAAAATACTGGTCGAATTGAAGGTACTCTAAGGTAAATGAGAACCTTCCTCCTTATTTGAAGTCGGATAAAAAGGTAAGTAGTATTTGACTTTGACTAAGGTAAGTAGTCCCGCTAGTGTATTGTGCATTTCCCCTTACCAGCACATACCCGAGCCAACCCAACTGGTCAAACAGTAGGTACTTATGTTTTTAACCGACTTCAAAGAAGGAGGAAGGTCCTCAATTCGACTAGTATTTTTTTATACCGGTTGAATTGAGAACCTTGCCCCTGTTTTGAAGTCGGTTAAAAACATAAGTACCTATTGTTTGACTTTCCACATTTAAATTTTTTTTTATTAGAAGATGTTTTTTTGCTTCCATTATTATCAAGCTATTTTTTGTCTGTTAAAATTGAGAACCTTCCTCCTTTTGCAGAAAGCCGCTTCTCGTAAAAACGTGAGAAAATGTGGATGGAACTCTCAAGTCAAATTAACCATCACATTAATTTAAATGATAATTTAATTTTTAATTTTAATTTTATAAAATTATAATGAATCTAAATTATTTTATAATGTCATTTAATTTTTAGTTTTATCTTTCTGACTCTCTCTCTCTGCTTCTCTCCGTCTCTCTCTCTCTCTCTCTCTCTCTCTCTGTCTGTTTGTCTGTCACAAAGAAACACTCCGACTCTAATAGTTATATTACTGAGCATACATAATAATGGATTCGTTAGGGCCTAGTCGTATCCATTTTATTTGTATCTATGTTATTTTTTCGTAGTAGCTTTACCTAGTCTGTGCTCTAAGGTCATTGTCACCACTTGGTAGCCGCATCAAGTGGTCGCGTTCGAGCCATCGATTTTTTATATTATCCTTTGTTTGAAAATACAGTAGGTGTTGATATAATCGCACTCGGAAGATAAAACCAAGGCGAAAAGCAAGCGCGTGCGTCCTTCCCCGTTGAGGCACAGTGCGGTACTGAGGTTAAACGGAGCATGTTTCGCTATTTAGATGCAAAGCGCAACAGAATAAGACTGAATATCGGACTTGCCGTTTGACCGAATAGTTGCTTAGAACTAAAGGACGTAAGTCTCAAATCGAATATAATTTATTATGAGAGTACTAATTAATCTAGGTAAATTTTGTCTTAACACTGGAAAACAAACTATATTTTCCTTCGGTGAGTATTTATTTTAGATATGTAACTGAAGTACTTTCCAAGTAAAATCAAAAAAATTAGCAAAAAGGCACCATTTTCAAAACATTAAAGTATCGAGTAAATATCTTGCTATTATGTTTCTGTCTTAATGGCGGAAAGAAAATGAATTGAAAATTCACATATATCAATTATTACGGTGATCGGATATTTGGTTTAGTTAGAATATCATGGCAAATTAGCATAAAATTTCGGTTGCCCCCTCTTAAGAACTAATATTGGTGTGGCAGGGCCGAGGATCGAACCGAGTTCTGTCAATTTAATGATCTAATATGTTGCACTGTGGTTGCACTATACTCGGTTTTTTGGTTGACACCGGTTACGTCGCGCAGTACATTTACTTTATTTACTACGTAGGTAGTTTTTAGAGGTTTATTATTATTTATATTATTTTTGGGTGTCTTCGTCGTTACATGTAATGTCAAAAAAACGTGATAACAAAATCCAGTGAAAGCATGTGCGCTTTACAATCTGACGGTACCTGGTTCGATCCTCGGCCCTGCAGCCTGCACCAATTACTTATTTAATCCCTAATAGTTATTTATGATACAAGTGCGGTAGGTTGGTTATTACAAACGAGTAGACGAACGTAAGCCCGAGACGAAGTCGAGGGCTTACCATAGTCACGAGTTTGTAATAACCAATCCGCACGTGTGCCATACAACGTTTTACAACACATTTGCGAGAAAAAAAGGCTACAAATGAAACAATTTTATTATTTTGTTTATAACTTAATATCAGTCACAACAATAGTTTCTATAATATAATAAGAAAATGGCGCGAACATGCAAATAGCGCCACTATCACGTGGTGAAAATTAGAACTACATCTTTCGTCTCATTTTCTCTTTAGTATTAAACTGAGACAAACGTATTGAGCAAAAGCGCTTCCAAGGAGGTTTGATCATTCAGCTTATTTATTCTCGTAATATGAAACTCTTTTGTGGAATTCTTATGTAATTATGATGGAAATTAAAAAAAAAAACCGTAAAGTACTCGCACGGTGCTACATCTGAGCGTGCGGACAAATTCATTTCCGCACGCTCCGTTGTATGATCCGTAATGTTTAACTTTCGAACGATGTATACAGGCTTCGTAAGTGCACTTTTTGAGCAAATGTGTTGTAAAATAAATTATGTGCAGCTTCGATGTCATCGCTCAGCAACGCTGAAGGAAAACTTTGTGAGGAGACCGATATGTCCAAAAACTCAAAAGTTCAAAGACATTCACCAATATGTACTGGGCCAGCATGGTGGATTAGAGCCCCATTCTCTCTCTGGAAGGTTCGTATCCCAGCAGTGGGAACATGATAGGGATGATGATGATGATCCTTTCAGTACTAAATTGGGCGCATGTCTTTTCAAATTTACCACCAGTGCCAAAGGTCGAGCTGACTGGCGAGTCTTGGGAGAGGCCTATGTCCAGCAGAGGACCAAAATGGCATTGTTGGGGAGGTATACCTAGGTTGAGGGCTACCTGACCTCTCCAATCTATCTAAATATTTGTTAGGTCCGGAGTATTAATAAACAGATTTTTAGAAATGCCAATTGTTTTATCCAGGCGACTTGGGTCGCGGTAAGGAGACGACTGCCGACGGAGGGGGGCGTTCGGACAGCCGCTCTACATTTTGCTTATTCGACAATTAATGTCACTACCGCAGGATTACGCTGATGATGATAAAATTTCTTTATGTCCTGTAGTTGGAGTTTTGTATGTTTGTGTGTCGGGCTGGTGTCGTCATAATTATCACGTGTGACTTCAGGTTGACGCCGGCATACGCGACGGTGCTCCTGTTCATGACAACCTGGCTGCGACATCTGGGCTCCGGCCCGCTGTGGCGCATGTTCATCGCAGACAGCGTGGTGGCCGACTGCCGCAGCTACTGGTGGGCGCATCTCCTCTACATCAACAACTACATCCCCGACGGACCCTTCTGCGCTATACATACCTGGTGAGTTTTACTTTTGTGCTATACTTACCTGGTGAGTTATACTTCTGCGCTATACATAACTGGTGAGTTTACTTTTGCGCTATACTTACCTGGTGAGTTATACTTTTGCGCTATACATAACTGGTGAGTTTACTTTTGCGCTATACTTATCTGGTGAGTTATACTTCTGCGCTATACATAACTGGTGAGTTTACTTTTGCGCTATACTTACCTGGTGAGTTATACTTCTGCGCTATACATAACTGGTGAGTTTACTTTTGCGCTATACTTACCTGGTGAGTTATACTTCTGCGCTATACATAACTGGTGAGTTTACTTTTGCGCTATACTTACCTGGTGAGTTATACTTCTGCGCTATACATAACTGGTGAGTTTACTTTTGCGCTATACGTACCTGGTGAGTTATACTTCTGCGCTAAACATACCTGGTGAGTTTTACTTTTGCGTTATACATACTTGGTGAGTTTCATTTGGCACTACTACAATATCCACGCCGTATTGTTGCTGTTCCGAGTCTATCTTGATAAGAAGGACAGGTGATGTAATATCTCTTCATCATAAGACGCAGCGCCATAAGATGCTCAGCACCCCATCTCGCAGTCGATCATGGTACTTGATTCACAGTATACACACAAGTTGACCAAACAACAAGTTCAACAGCTTAAACAATTCGTTTTTAATATCATGGCCATTATACCAGGTGAATAATCTATTTATTAACCATCGCATTCATGCATTTAAAATCCATTATTTAAATAAAAACAGGCTAGAAATACTGGATTTTAGCCGTGGTTTCGCTGTCTTAAAGTAGATAGTAGATGTTGAGTAAAATATAACCGTAAATGTAGCATGAATACGGAGCTACGGGCCTGTCAGTTACGGAGGAGCTACGGGCCTGTCAGTTACGGAGGAGCTACGGGCCTGTCAGTTACGGAGATTGTCTTCTACAAACTTTTCCACTTTATTAGAAGGTAATTAATAGGCCATCACCATCATCATCAGCCTTTCATGTTACCACTGCTGATACATAATCCTCTCTCTGAGAGAGAGGATGGGCCCTAATCCACCATGCTGGTCCAGTGCATGATGGTGAATATAATTTGTTTTTGAACTTTTGAGGTTCTTTTACAATTGCCTTTATCTTAACAAAATACATAATGACGGAATAATGACAGAACTACTGAGAGCGGGTGGAAAACCGGTACTTTTAGTCCTCCAGAAGTTATTTAATTCCGTCATTCTCGAAGGTACTACGCCTGAAGCATGGCACAGGAGTGTGGTGGTGCTCTTTTTCAAAAAAGGTAATAACACCTTATTGAAGAATTATAGGCCCATCTCACTCCTGAGCCATGTGTACAAGCTGTTCTCCAGAGTCATTACGAACCGTCTTGAAAGCAGGTTTGATGACTTCCAGACCCCCGAACAAGCCGGTTTCCGTAAAGGCTGGAGCACCGTAGACCACATTCACACGCTCCGCCAGATTATACAGAAGACTGAGGAGTATAATCGGCCATTATGCCTAGCGTTTGTGGACTACGAAAAAGCCTTCGATTCAATCGAGACCTGGGCAGTATAGCAGTCCCTCCAGCTATGTCATATCGACTATAGGTATATCGAAGTGTCTGTATAGAAACGCCACTATGTCGATCAGATTACAGGACGAGAGCACGGAACCAATCCAACTGCAGAAAGGCGTGAGACAGGGAGATGTTATCTCTCCGAAACTGTTCACGAACGCATTGGAGGACGTTTTCAAGCTCTTGGACTGGAACGGATTCGGCATCAAAATCAATGGCGAATACATCACTCACCTTCGTTTTGCCGATGATATAGTCATCATGGCAGAGTCGCTGGAGGATCTCAATACGATGCTCAGCGACCTCAGTAGCCTTTCCCAAAAGGTGGGTCTTAAAATGAATATGGACAAGACAAAAATTATGTCCAATGTCCATGTTTTTTTTTTTTTTTTTTGTTGTTATGGGGAGGGGGAAATCTTCATAGATACCCTCCGAGGAGGGTTATGTCGGATTCCGCCTTGGCGACCTACCGACCAAAACCTCCTCCCCATTTCGTCATACCCCTGCCGTAAGCTGGGTCCTTTTTTAAGTGATTTGCATATTTGCTTTACTTTAAATTTTTTAAACGTTTATCGGGACTTATCACGAATTATTTAATTTAGGTAATAATATGTACCTAAAAATTAATTAATTAATTTCCATTTTTTAAATTTTTTCACTTAAATTCGAATTTAAATTTTTTGTGTGCAATTTCGATGTACTACTTATATTTTCTTATATGATTTTATCCTCAACTATATTTCATTATTTTTGTTTATTTACAATTTTTAATTTTGTGCTCTACAAGTATATACCTCAATATATATTGTTAGCATCAATTATTTATCTATTTCTATTTATTACTTTTTCTGCAACAGTTTTACAATATTTTAAAAACTTGTCCCGAACTTTGTTGTCTGCGATTACATATCTTACATTTTATTTTATTTTTATTTTATTTTATTTATTTATTCAAATTACAACTATCATTACAGGAATGTCCTAATTCAATAGCGTATGTCAACATAATAATTTATAAACCTAGCTTATAACACAATTAAACACATTAAACATTAAATTAATTACACATTACATTATTTTCATTATTATTACATAAATTTGAATTTGAAGAACTGAGAGCCAATGTCCATATTGAACCCGTGCCGGTAGTCGTTGGGAACGATACTCTCGAAATTGTTGACCATTACACCTATCTTGGACAGATTGTTCAGTTAGGTAAGTCCAACTTAGGCAAAGAGGTCGCCCGAAGAATCCAACTCGGATGGGCAGCGTTTGGGAAATTGCGTGACATCTTCTCGTCCAAGATACCACAGTGCCTCAAGACGAGAGTCTTTGACCAGTGTGTGTTGCCAGTGATGGCATATGGTACTGAGACGTGGTCCTTAACTGTTGGCCTTTTGGAAAAGCTCAGAGTCACACAGCGGGCAATGGAGAGAGCTATGCTCGGAGTTTCTTTGCGCGATAAGATCCGAAACGTGGATATTCGCCAAAGAACCAGAGTCACCGACATAGCTGTTAAAATTTTCAAGTTGAAGTGGCAATAGGCAGGCCACATCGCTCGAAGAACTGATAACCGATGGGGAAGAAAGGTTCTGGAGTGGAGACCACGAACCGGAAGACGCAGCGTAGGGAGGCCTCCCACTAGATGGACCGACGACATTGTGAGAGTCGCGGGTATCCAGTGGATGCAAAAGGCGGGGTGTCGTTCAGTGTGGAGGTTAAAGGGGGAGGCCTATGTTCAGCAGTGGACGTCTTCCGGCTGATGATGATGATGAAACAAAATACAAGCTAATATTAACACTACAAATACAGTAAGACGCTATAGACCATTGAAGGTGTAAAGATAATCCAAATGCTCAAGCCCACTACCAGTTAGCAGCGTACTCAGCATGCTGGTGGCATTACCACGCTAGATGGCAATGTTTATGCGTTGAGCCAGAAACACGCCAGCATTTTGGTCACGCGTCGTATTAACCAGGCGCTCTGAAAGATTAAGGTTCTCGGACATACCAGTTTCCTACACGATGTTTTCCTTCACTGATGGCATCGAAGCTGCACATAATTTATTTAGATACTAAATAAGCCGTTGGTGCAGGACCAAAGATCGAACCGGCGATATGATGAGCGACGGTGCTCGAGCGGTAGCATTAGCAGGTATATAACTTCAAATACTAAAGAGAAGTTAAAACAGTTTAGACGTTTCTGTTTTATGTATAGAAGCCAAGCCAGGCTAATTTCCATACTAATCTGTTACACAGTTATGATTTCAAATGAAAAGTTGGTTGTTCACCAGATGGTAAGCGTCACAATGTAGCAATGCTTCGAACTCAGTCTTTTGAACTTTTCTACAGGGTTAAACGGAACGGTAATACTAAAAGATAACATTCTCATTCCTTTTGAACTACTTTTTACTATATTATGGGCCAATCCTGAAATCTCGAAATAAAATCTGCTGTTACATAGAAAAGAGTAATTAAAGAGATGGAAAGAGATCCATCTCCAGGAACAAAGATACGTCCAGGAAGAAGAGTCCTGACGGTATGACACTCGTGCGATGGAGGTTGGGTCGGCCTCTTGTATGCGATGCGACTTATGTTCCAAGCAGCGTGCTCCATCGTATACCGCGTCATTGCTTAACATAAGGCGAGATGGCGGTCAAAAGCATTATTAAAAAACAGGCCAAGTGCGAGTCGGGCTCGCGCACTGGGTGTTCCTTACCATCACATAATTAGTTAACTACTAAAGTACAAAAAAGTAGTGCAAAAAGACAACATCCTATCAAAGCTCAGGCTGTCACCCATCTAAATACCGGCCACGTCCGACGTTGCTTAACTTCGGCGATCGTACGAGAACCGGCGGAGAAAACAGTTGTCACCGACTCGCACTTGGCGATTAGTTATTATTTTTTGTTATAATTACGTTAGAGTGTGTTATATAATCATACCAAGATTGACGCTTGTACTTATTTTTTTTTACATTTGAGCAAATACAAATATTTGCTAAAAATACTTTTTTTGTATGGGGATCCGCCTTTAGTTTTTACTTTTACACTTATTTTTGGGTAATCCGCCATAATATTACATATTTTGTGAAAATTTTATTTGGCTATCTTTTACGGTTTGAAAGATACAGCCATTTAAAGGTAGCACGGACGGACAGATGGATGGACAGACGAACGGACAGACGGACGGACAGACAGACATACGGACAGACAGACGGACAAACGGACGGACAGACAGACATACGGACAGACGGACGGACAGACAGACGGACAGACAGACTGACGGACAGACAGATATCGTAGGCTTAGTAATAGGGTCCCGCTTATAGACTTTGGGTACGGAACCCAAAAAAAAAACATGTCAAAAGTTGAAATAAAATATTCCAGACATCCGGTACCACAATAGAAAAAGAAGTAAAAAAAAATATTGTGTAATTTTGCAGGCACATAGCAACAGACACGCAGCTGTTCTGCTTCGGGCTGTTCGTATACTTGGTGACCCGGCGCTGGGGCGGGCGGCGCTTCGTGCTGGGCCTGCTAGTGGTGCTGGGTGTGTGCCTGCCCGCCGCCCACGTGTGGGCCTGGGATCTCGACGCACTCGTACTTATGACTCCTGAGTAAGTTAATAAATTGAAAAAAGTTCCAATAATTACTTGAAAGAAATCTATTTAGGTGATAATGCTACTTATATCAATACATACCACCTTAATTTTTCCTCAAAATGTAATAATTGTGTTTTTTTACTTATAACGAAAGAATAGAAGCAGCAAAGGTAGGCAGCTCACTGACAATGCTCCGGGTATTGTTCGTGTAGGTACATAGGTGGCGATGACTACTTACAAGCAGGAGGCCCGTTTGTTCTCCACTTACCATATTCTATAAAAATAAAATAAACAAGTACTTATAGCAAGAAAATTGTAAAATTAAGGAAATAAATTGTCAGTATAATATTATAACTTCAACTTGCTAATCCGGTGGGCTATGTCGGTATATTTCGTTCGTCTACGGATCTACACATTTCTGATTGGATCTCGTAGAGAAGCCCCGAGCATAGCAGTATAATGGCAGTGGGCAGGGACATATCACGCAGAACAGATGGCCGATGGGGCCGAAAGGTTCTGGAATGGAGACCACGGACCGGTAAGCGCAGCGTAGGTAGTCCACCCACAAGATGGACAGACGATCTAAAAGAGAGCGCAGGGAAATGCTGGATGCAGGCCGCTTCCAACTGGCCGTTTTGGAGATCGATGGGGGAAGGCCTATGCCCAGCAGTGGACGTCCTATTGCTGAAATTATGATGATGATGATGAACCATAGTTAAATCGAAAAGCTATGGGGGAATTTACCTGCATCTGCATAGCACTTCATTGCCTGGGTCGTTGTCATCACCATCATCATTTCAGCCATAGGACGTCCCCGCGTGATATGTACCCTGCCCACTGCCACTTCAACTTGTTAATCCGGTGGGCTATGTCGGTAACTTTCGTCTATCAACGGATCTCCTCATTTCTGATTCTATCTCGTAGAGAAAATCCTCTCCATGGCTCGTTGTGCTACTTTGAGCTTGCTTATAAAGCCAACGGTGAGAGACCACGTTTCACTGCCGTATGTCATCACTGGCAACACACACACTGGTCGAAGACTTTCGTATTAAGGCACTGAGGTATTTTGGACGAGAAGACGTTGCGAAGTTTACCGAACGCTGCCCAGCCGAGTTGAATTCGCCGATTGACCTCTTTTTTGAAGTTGGGCCTGTCTAGTTAGTTCGTTGTAAACTCAGGGAAATCAGCTAATGAACCGCTCTACCGCCACCTCTGACTACACATATGGCAGGAAATAATAATGACGTCACGGTTGCAGGTTCTACCGCACGATGGTAAACGACACATTTCACTACATGCACGTGTATGGACACAACAACATCGTGTGCTACGCGATCGGCATGGCGACCGGGTATCTGGTCTACTCGCTGCAGAGGAAACAGGTCGACATCACGCAGAATAAGGTACTGTGCTGCCAAAACAAGGTATGGTGCCACCAGAACAAGGCACATTGTCATCAGAACAAAATGCGACTCCAAAACAAGGCTCTACGTTACTGAAACAAGGCTAATATCACCAAAACAAGGTACAATGCTGCTAGAATAAGATACTATGTTACCAGAACAAAGTATTGTCTCAGAGTAAGGTCCTATAATCACCCAAAATAAGGCACTTTGGCCCGATCTGACTGCTCCTTGCAATAGGAAATATTCAGTTTTTGGTACAGGCGCCGGTTACCAGAGGCACACACACACACACAGCGATCCCGCCGGCGGGATCGTAGACCCCCAGGATCTGTTAGAAAATCGGTTAGATTCTCTCCAAATAATCAATCAGTTCAACTAACCGCTAGGGCTCCAGGGCACACCCCTTCTGGGGTGCGTGGGCATGTCTGATTCCCACTCCCGGCGACGGCCCAAGCCGAGGTCCGTACCTTCGAGGTGCCCTTGAACTAGTCGCCCAAAAACTTAAACCACCAAAACTTAAACGACCAAGTTATGCCGAACGCACTCTGCGTTCGCTAACTATCCGGTCAAGCTGTAGAGGCCAAAAGGCCAACAGTACAAGTCAATATCAAAAAAGGCACTTTGGCACTATTGGCTTGGCATATTGTGTTACCGGAGCAAGGTAATAATTATGTTACCGGAACAAGGTATTTTACCCCCAGAACAAGGTAGGTACTGTGTTTGCAGAACAACGTACTGTGATACCGACACTAACTACTATGTCACAAAAACAAACTACAGTGTCACAAAAACAAGGTAGGCACTGTGTCACTAGAACAAGGTATTGTCTAACACTGTATTAAACTGCATTTAACATGGTGCATGTAACTGCGCCAATTAATAGCGGGAGTAAATTCACAGTAAATATTTTATATTATTTTGTTTTGAAAGTTTTGGGAATCTTACAGCTAAATACAGTACAACAAGTAAATAAATGCAGAGGGCCATTTAAAAGAATCCTCAGATACACAGATATCTTGATAATAATCATATATGTTTTAAATGTTTATCGGGACTTATCACGTATTATTTAATTTAGGTATAAATATGTACCTTTCGCTCGACGTTTCGGCCATGTTACAATGGCCGTGGTCACGAGCTGACTGAACACTGCGGGTGAGTCCGGCGAGAAGAGCGGGTGTTCAAATCGCGAAAGTTTTAAAATTACTAATAATCATATAACTGCAAGGTTGGTCTCTCATCAGAACAAGATACTGTGTGACCAGAACAAGGTACTTTGTCACCAAAATTACATTTTCCTACTGCTGAATGAAGGCCGTAGCCAGGAATAGGTAGATTTCGAGGGTCAAGCTCTGGTAGTACCAGTAGAACACTACCTCGCCGCATCTGTCTACTGCTCTCTCCCTAATCTGCCTACCGCTAAACCATTTATATTCTTTCTAAGCTTTTTAGCTCTGGCAGTTGCAACAACATTGTAAATAGTGAAAGAAAACATTTTATTTCAATATGTATATCACTTTAGTAAATCGGTTTCTAGCTGCAATCTTACGTTCAAAATCTGATCAGTTTCATTAAGTTTTTTACGATCTACTGGACCTATTAGAGCTGAAAAAAACTTAGATTGAGTATAAGAACTAAGAACCAGTACCCATTAAATAAAATGCCCATAAATCTGAAATGTGTTTTGCACACACTATTGAAGCAATGCGCGGATTGATGCGGTGGATTGATGATGTTAAAAGACATCAACGCCATCTTGAGTTCTTTTATAATTGAATTATTATTATTCTTTGAACACCGTGCAGTCTATTTTTATCAATTTAAAACTTTAAAAACTTTAACTTTTAAAGTTTTAATTTCAGATTAATATTTGTTACCACTTATATCTACATTGTAACTTACGTCATTTAAAAGATACGAAAACAAATTAACACTGAAACACTGATCGTCTTTCTGAATCAGATTTCTTGTTCCAGGTGTGCATTATTCTGTGCTGGCTGATCATCCCGCTCATTGGTCTACTGTTCTACTCGGGCTGCATGTTCTACAGAGACGGTGCGCGGCCGCCACTTGCGCTGCGGGTCGCGTACGCAGCGCTGCAGCGTCTTATTATAGGAGTAGCAGTCGCGTTCGGAGTACTCGGACTCGCTATGAAGCTCAACAGTAAGTGTTATACGCAGCGGTGCAGTGCTTGTTATAGAAGTAGCAGTCACATTCGGAGTAATGGCTATGAGGCTCAAAAGTAAGTACCTACTGTTCTACGCAGCGTTGCAGTGCCTGATTATAGAGGAGTAGCAATTGCGTTTGGAGTTAACAGCTTGGCTTTGCGACTCAACAGTTAAGTGATCTACGCAGCGGTGCAGTGCCTGATTATGGAAGTAGAAGTTGCGTTCGGACTCATCAGCTTAGCTATCGAGCACCATCGACTCTCTCCCAAAGGAAGTGGAAAGTGAAGGAAGGAGGAGGTGCCGATCTTATTTTCCATAACGATAACTTAATCCCCACATGTATTTTTATCTGTATGAACTTCCCAGTACTTGTGAATTCTCAGTGTTTAAAGCTTAACCTTCCATTGGGACTGGCAGGCAATAATAATTCATTTAATCCCAAATCCAGTTATTTAAATTAACAATCATAGAATAATATACTATTTAACAATTTACTAGCAGCAAAAATAGTTGTGCCAATAGCCCCAAACTAGACAAAGCCTGTATCTTGGGCGCCCTATAGCCAGCCGGTATTTTGAATAATTTTGTCAATCCTAGCCTGTTCTTCCGCAGCACCGCTCCGGTCATTCTTCGAGTGGCGCGTGTGGGTGGTGCCGAGCAGACTGTCGTACTCCGTGTACTTGCTGCACTTGTTCCTCATTCACACCCACGTGGGTCTCCAGCGGCACATGGGCCACGCCTCCACATTCAACATGGTACGTGGGCTTATATGTCTGCAAGGGTCCAGCAACTCTGAAGCCGAGAGCTTTAACTCCAGGATTCGGGCCTTCATTCTTTATTTACAGATTGCTAGCGTTATCTGGCTCAACGTGTAATCATTGCAATTCAGGTGGTAATGCCGCCAGCATGCTGGAATTACAGCTGGATACGCTGTCAACTGGTAGTACGCGTAAGCATTTGGATAAACTTTAATGGGCAATGATTTATGGGCAATCCAACTGTTTTTGTATAAAAGGTTAAATAATTTAAGTGTTTAGTGTTAGTTTACTATTGTATTTTGTTAAGTACAGTCAAATAATGGAATAACCTGCCGGTTTCTTTGTTTCCAGACAGATATAATTTAGGTATTTTCAAGATCAGAATGAATAGAGTCCTCAAAGGCAGGCAACGCACCGCCAATCATCATAATCATAATCATCATAATCTTTATTTGGCACAAGGAAAAATACAAACAAAACAATTGAATCCACTGGCTCCGAACTAGTAAAAAACTGTGTTTCGGAAGCCAGTGGCTTCTCCCAGTATTTAAAAATTAAATATTATGTGTTAAATAAAGATATAAAATCAAATTTAATTAGTATAAAATTTAGAAAAAAAAGAATAATAAAAAAAAACAAATATAACACACATTTAGTACTTAATAATTTCTAAATAGAAAATTATACAATTATAAATGAACTATGAGTACAGTACAGTTGTAATTTATTAAGAAACATTATATTACGAAATTTAACGAAATTTATAACATAGCTATAGCCATAGCATAGGTATGCTAGTATTACATATTTTTAAGTATCATTAATAACTTAACTGGCAAAATTGTCAGTGATATACAATTCAGTACCTTTATAATCCATGCCTTTTAGTATTTGGGTAGTCTTACTTTTACATTGAAAATAGTTTAGGTTGTGTATCTTTGATACCGTATTGATTTTATTATATAAGTAAGGGCCCAAGTAGTGGCCAAAACGATTTGCAAAAGCTGTATTGGTCTGACGCACCTTGCAAATTCTAGAAGTTTTTTTAGTTTTTCGCTTTTTGGATTCATCAGTATCTGTCTCAACCGGAGTTTTAATATGTTGGAAAAGAATTGTTTGTAATATAAACAGTTGACGTACGGTAAGAACGTTGCATTCTTTAAATAACTCAGCAGTAGGGTAAAGACGTGGCTTAAAGTTTGCTACCTTTAAGATAGCTCTTTGGGCACTTTCTAATGGCAAAAGATTTGTTTTGCAACTCCCTCCCCAGCTAGAAATGCAATAGGTTAATAACGATTGACATAAAGTATAATAAATAGTCTTCAGTAGATCAGAGTCAGCTATATGTCGAAGAGTTTTAAATATAGGAAGCAGTTTTCTTACTCGACCTTTTAGACTTATAATATGTTGCTGAAATGCCCCGGGTATTGTAGGTGTCCATATAGGCGACGGTGACTATTTACCATCAGGTGGCCCGTCGCTCGTTTGTCTACTATTAAATAAAAATATATAAACAAATTTTTACTTTTTAAAGATTTTTGATCGCATTGTCGCTTACCAACAGGCGGGCTTGAACTTTTTTGCACTTGGTAAGAAAATGTTTTGTGATCTTAGTGTAACTCCTCTGCCCACAGACCCTGATGCACTTCGGCGTGATGCTGCTGACGTTTATGGTCTCCCTCCCGTTCAGCTTGCTCGTGGAGGCACCGCTCATGAGGCTCATCAAAGTGGCGCTGATGAGAGAGGGCAGTGCTAAGGAACAGACTAAGTTCTGATACAACATCTCTGAACTTCACGATTGGTATCAAAACTTGAAGCAAGACTGATAAGTTTTGTAGAATTAAGTCGGCATGAGGCACATATAGAAACTTTATTTGAACGATTTATTTGCAAATTCTCAGTTTTCTTCAGAACCAAACGTCTATCTGTACTATGACACAAAAATAAGATGGATAAACTTGGAATTATTAATTTTTATTTATTTATTTATTTTATTTTTTATTTATTTATTTTATATTTATTTAATATAAGTATTGGCAAAAAAATTACATAATCATACACTCAAACATTTTGTAAGTAATTTGTAGTTATTTATTGACCAATTATATGAAAACAACTTAAATCAAATATAAACAAACTGGCACTAAAATATAAATAACCAAATAATCTAATAAATATATTTTTAAAGCACTAAAGTAAATTAGATATAATTATCATCGAGTAAGATAAAGTATGAAAGAAAGTTCTAGAATAAGAGTAAAGTATTTCTATACGTAATTGCAATAAACTACTTTAATGATTTTATTTATATTACACGGGAATTACTCACGTAAGATTAAGCCGGTCACTCCGACTATAGTTTCAACCGCATTAGCTTACCGGCTTAAGAGGGGGCAACCGAAATTTTATGCTAATTTGCCATGATATTCTAACTAAACCAAATATCCGATCACCGTAATAATTGATATATGTGAATTTTCAATTCATTTTCTTTCCGCCATTAAGACAGAAACATAATAGCAAGATATTTACTCGATACTTTAATGTTTTGAAAATGGTGCCTTTTTGCTAATTTTTTTGATTTTACTTGGAAAGTACTTCAGTTACATATCTAAAATAAATACTCACCGAAGGAAAATATAGTTTGTTTTCCAGTGTTAAGACAAAATTTACCTAGATTAATTAGTACTCTCATAATAAATTATATTCGATTTGAGACTTACGTCCTTTAGTTCTAAGCAACTATTCGGTCAAACGGCAAGTCCGATATTCAGTCTTATTCTGTTGCGCTTTGCATCTAAATAGCGAAACATGCTCCGTTTAACCTCAGTAACGCACTGTGCCTCAACGGGGAAGGACGCACGCGCTTGCTTTTCGCCTTGGTTTTATCTTCCGAGTGCGATTATATCAACACCTACTGTATTTTCAAACAAAGGATAATATAAAAAATCGATGGCTCGAACGCGACCACTTGATGCGGCTACCAAGTGGTGACAATGACCTTAGAGCACAGACTAGGTAAAGCTACTACGAAAAAATAACATAGATACAAATAAAATGGATACGACTAGGCCCTAACGAATCCATTATTATGTATGCTCAGTAATATAACTATTAGAGTCGGAGTGTTTCTTTGTGACAGACAAACAGACAGAGAGAGAGAGAGAGAGAGAGAGAGACGGAGAGAAGCAGAGAGAGAGAGTCAGAAAGATAAAACTAAAAATTAAATGACATTATAAAATAATTTAGATTCATTATAATTTTATAAAATTAAAATTAAAAATCATTTAAATTAATGTGATGGTTAATTTGACTTGAGAGTTCCATCCACATTTTCTCACGTTTTTACGAGAAGCGGCTTTCTGCAAAAGGAGGAAGGTTCTCAATTTTAACAGACAAAAAATAGCTTGGTAATAATGGAAGCAAAAAAACATCTTCTAATAAAAAAAAAAATTAAATGTGGAAAGTCAAACAATAGGTACTTATGTTTTTAACCGACTTCAAAACAGGGGCAAGGTTCTCAATTCAACCGGTATAAAAAAATACTAGTCGAATTGAGGACCTTCCTCCTTCTTTGAAGTCGGTTAAAAACATAAGTACCTACTGTTTGACCAGTTGGGTTGGCTCGGGTATGTGCTGGTAAGGGGAAATGCACAATACACTAGCGGGACTACTTACCTTAGTCAAAGTCAAATACTACTTACCTTTTTATCCGACTTCAAATAAGGAGGAAGGTTCTCATTTACCTTAGAGTACCTTCAATTCGACCAGTATTTTTTTATACTGGTTGAATTGCAGTCCACCACTGCGGTGCAACAATGCGGTGCAACACTGCGTTGCAACACTGCGGTGCAACAGTGCGGTGCAACAGTGCGGTGCAACAGTGCGGTGCAACAGTGCGGTACAACAGTGCGGTACCATCTTTAAATATTTTGAATCAGTAGCATAAAATACGAGTTTCTCAGATCAAACGCTAGGTGGCACCACCAGTATTTCAGCAAAGTGAAGTTATATCAAAAAATAAATAGCTATTTTTGAATATTTTGAACTAATTGGTTGGAAACATAGGTGAGTTTACATAGGTTAACATAGGTTTGTTTGAGGATTAGGTGAGGTTTTGCGTGATTTGCGTCCAACACTAGATGAGAGCATTTATATTTCAGAGAATCTTGACTTGTATCGTAAAATATTTCTGCCATCCTTGCATATTTTAAATCAGTAACGGTGATTATAGATTGTTCAGTTCTAATACTAGAAGACATCTTCAATATTTCAGTGAAGACGTTAAATCAGAAAATATTTCAGCCATCCTTGAATATTTTAAGTCTGTGGCATCGATTAATGGCTGCTGAGGTCTAAAGCCAAACGACGGCACCAATATTTCAGAGATTTTGAGAAGTAGCTTCACTAACGAAATTTCTTTATTTAATTCAAATCCGAAAATATTTTGACCATCACTACATATTTTGAGTTTTATTCAGTGGTAAATGATTTCACAGGGTGAGTATTAGGGAACTAACGCAGTATTTTTCATACATTTTGGGTAATGAGAAGCCACAGGCAAACCACGGCAAAACTTATCTCAGATGGCGCCACCTTCGCTGGTGCTGTCATTTGTGGCTTATTTGAGGTTATAAACATTGCTCTTGAATGAAACAATAAAAATAAACTTTGCCTTTAAACAGTAAAATGTTTCTTATATTTCAGAGAATCATGACTTGTATCGTAAAATATTTCTGCCATCCTTGCATATTTTAAATCAGTAACGGTGATTATAGATTGTTCAGTTCTAATACTAGAAGACATCTTCAATATTTCAGTGAAGACGTTAAATCAGAAAATATTTCAGCCATCCTTGAATATTTTAAGTCTGTGGCATCGATTAATGGCTGCTGAGGTCTAAAGCCAAACGACGGCACCAATATTTCAGAGATTTTGAGAAGTAGCTTCACTAACGAAATTTCTTTATTTAATTCAAATCCGAAAATATTTTGACCATCACTACATATTTTGAGTTTTATTCAGTGGTAAATGATTTCACAGGGTGAGTATTAGGGAACTAACGCAGTATTTTTCATACATTTTGGGTAATGAGAAGCCACAGGCAAACCACGGCAAAACTTATCTCAGATGGCGCCACCTTCGCTGGTGCTGTCATTTGTGGCTTATTTGAGGTTATAAACATTGCTCTTGAATGAAACAATAAAAATAAACTTTGCCTTTAAACAGTAAAATGTTTCTTATATTTCAGAGAATCATGACTTGTATCGTAAAATATTTCTGCCATCCTTGCATATTTTAAATCAGTAACGGTGATTATAGATTGTTCAGTTCTAATACTAGAAGACATCTTCAATATTTCAGTGAAGACGTTAAATCAGAAAATATTTCAGCCATCCTTGAATATTTTAAGTCTGTGGCATCGATTTATGGCTGCTGAGGTCTAAAGCCAAACGACGGCACCAATATTTCAGAGATTTTGAGAAGTAGCTTCACTAACGAAATTTCTTTATTTAATTCAAATCCGAAAATATTTTGACCATCACTACATATTTTGAGTTTTATTCAGTGGTAAATGATTTCACAGGGTGAGTATTAGGGAACTAACGCAGTATTTTTCATACATTTTGGGTAATGAGAAGCTACAGGCAAACCACGGCAAAACTTATCTCAGATGGCGCCACCTTCGCTGGTGCTGTCATTTGTGGCTTATTTGAGGTTATAAACATTGCTCTTGAATGAAACAATAAAAATAAACTTTGCCTTTAAACAGTAAAATGTTTCTTGACAGTGGCGAATCTCAGAAAAAAGTTAATGTTTCCTTAGCTGGTAAAAAAGCGAATCTTTTGGCAAGGTAGGTATGCAATAAAATTATCAATCACTGCGTTGCAACACTGCGGTGCAACAGTGCGTTGCAACACTGCGGCGCAACAGTGCGATGCAACACTGCGTTGCCACACTGCGTTGCAACACTGCGTTGCAACACTGCGTTGCAACACTGCGGTGCAACACTGCTTTACAACACTGCGGTGCAACACTGTGGACCAAGTAGACAGAGACACTATGATTATACAAGTCGCATTGAGAACCTTCCTCCTTATTTGAAGTCGGATAAAAAGGTAAGTAGTAATACCTACTGTTAGACCGGCCGGGTTGGCTCGGGTAGGTACTGGTAGGTCAAACAGTAGGTATATTAGGCCGACTTCAAATAATGAGGAAGGTTCTGTGAAGGATGATGATGATATTTTTTAGTAAATTGAATTGAATGGAATGGAATTGAATTGCATTGCATTAAATTACATTAAATTAAATTAAATAAATCATACTTAAATAGATATTAACAACCAGGTATACTCGTAGAACAAACACAAAATGTTCATCACATAAATTTTGTCCTAGGTGGGAATCGAACCCACGCCCGAAGCTCAGAAGGTAGGTTCACTACCAACTGGACCAACGGGCTTTCGGGTATTTCGTTTCGCGTGTTTCGTTTAGTATAGTATAGCATAGCGTAGCGTAGCATAGCATAGCATAGCATTAGTTTAGTTTAGTTTGATTTAATGTTTAACGATCTCTGACTCTCTGTCTCAAGCGTAAAATTTTAATTTGAAAATTAATTTAGGCAATTTCAATTTAATTTATATAATTTATTAATTTTATATTGATATTGTAGAAAACTTAAAAATTAAGTTTAAAAATATACAACAAACACAATTTTGAAAATTGAAATAAACAATTTACGGTTTTGCGCGCCGCGACCGAACCCAGCTAATCGCCAAAACGCCAACATTATGCTTATCCTGTGTTTATTACTCCTTGCCGCATGACGAGTTCGACTACGCGAGTTATGTGTACTGGAGCTGCGCGCGACTGCCGCGCTGCCGTGGTTGTGTTTCACACTAATGCGGGTGATGCGAGACGCGCGGGTGAAATCAGAAATTTTCCTCGCTTTATACGCACTCTTAATCTTACGTGAGTAATTCCCGTGTAATATAAATAAAATGTGTGAAAACCACGTCAGTTTCTACTTTAATGATATAAAATATTGTTTCATTTTCAACTTCCAATGCATCTTGCATCTATGTTAGACTTTTACCTGCAATGCAACTGGCTAATCACGATAATATAGTTAAGTCATGTTCCATGTTATCTCGCATATTCCGTAAAATAAAGGACGTAACGAGTAACGCAAATATCTGATTTGGACAATTTCCGTGACATAGTTGAACGGCTTACATTGAAACTTTTGCTGGATGAAATTATTTTGAAAGATTTCTTCGTTGTCGAGATTACATTCATGTTTAAAGATGATTAAAATGATACTTATTTAATATATATGCAAGAATTTAATATATGTATATAAAGGATTTTTTTTTGTTTGTAAGGCAAGTATTGTTTATTGGATTTGAGGATAGAGTTAATCATTGATGTTATTGGAGTTAATTATGAACTTGTTGATGTCAAAAATGATGATTTCGTTTTTGAGAGCAGTCACAGTATTATATAAAAATACTGAATGTACTGTTGTAAAATCTGAACTGTACGAATTGTGCAAGAATAAATAAATTAACATTACCAATGTTCGGTTTTATTTTTATTTTGATTCAAAACATTATCAAATATAAAAATTTAAAAATGAATAGGTACAAGATTCTATCTATACCTTGGCAAAAAGTCAAGAAACGTACATAGAATTAAGATGACACAAAACCATTAATTTCAAATAAAAAAAACACAATATAGTTTAAAACACTGTTTCCACTATATCTAAATACAGTAGCAGTAATTCTTCAGTTTGGAGTCGTCGATACACAGACTTTGGTCTCCATATAGATTAGCTGTGCTGGGAGCACCCATGAAGTGCCAGGTCTGGTCCTTCAAGCTCTGTCGTAGAACCCCCTCGAACATAGCATCACCAGGAACTGTTCGCACCGCTAACATATACTCTATCCAGGAATCTTCGTCTTCCTCTGCTTCCCCGACGTGTATCTCCATCGTGTCTAATATTTCTGTGACGTTCAATGCCGCGCTTTGCGGGTAGTTTTCTATTCGGACATTGATCATTTTCACAATAAGTTCGGCAGCTTCGACAACTTTAGGATGATCCTTAGGTAAAGAAACTTCTTTGCGACAAGTGCACCACTGATCGTCAATATCGGCAGTACGATAAGTTTTGTTACCAGGTATACTGAGAAATAGACTGATGCCTTTATTAGAAGCATAGCTCTGGGCACCTCGGGCCGATATAGCACTATCATTTACATTTTAAAGATCGATCAAATCGTTCGAGTCTCATATACGTCGAAAGGTGTGGTTAACCGTTCACTGTTTACCTGTAGATTGTCTAGGGCCTTTTTGTACTCGTTTCTAAATGATGGCGGAGTGAGAAGGTACAGAAAGGGCAAGCTTTCTTCTAACCGTCCTTGTTTTGTGGATCTTATTGAACCCCAACGAATGCCATGGTCACTCACAAAGAATACAATAGTGTCATTTAAATAACCTGATTTATCTAAATTGTCAAACATTTTCACGTAATCATCGTCCATTCTCATCGGAAAGTTCAAATGGTCGTGAGACATCACAGTCTCCCAGAACAACCCAAACAGTCTTTTAGATTTCAGTCGCGTGGTAATTTCCTCCATATAATCTAGGATTACTTTGTAATAGTAGATGTCATTCATGCACAGATCACCAGCCCCAAAACATTTTTCTGCTTCGTTAAAAAAAGTCCTTATGTAGTAGTCTGTGGGGTTGACGCCGAAACCAGCTTTTAAATAATTGTACGTCGCGATCCACGCGCCATCTTCTGCGAAGGCGGTGTAGTATCCCGCTTGTTTATACCATTCCCACACAAAAGGACAGTTATCAAACGTGGCTTTTGAATACGGGTGGCACAATTTATTTAATTCTGTTTCTTTAACTCCCAAAAACATAGGAACCAAATTAAGGAAAGTCTTGAGACTGACCTTATTGTAGCCTAACATTTCAATAGCACCTTTCTTCTTTAGATAGTTTACTGTATTCGGCATTGTCCTAATAAGATTCAACCTCGAAACTGTATCTATTCCCACGATTAAAATGTTGTAGCCAGTATTGTTCACTATTTCGTCGTTATCTCCATGCTTATTGAAAGATTTCATTTGTGCGGACAGGTAGAACTGTTCGTATATTTGTCTGGTGTCCACGGAACAGTTCACTCTGACGAATTCATGTTTAAATTCGATTGTGCTGTTGAAAGTAATGCAATCGTCGTACTCCGCTCTGTCGTCAATATACCAAGAGGTAATGTCTTCTACGGCGTCGGGTCTATAGAAAGATCTGTAGCAGCAAGACAACAGATATTATAATAATCAAAAATGTGTTTGTCGTCTCTCACCCATATCATCGTACTGTTTTTGGCCAATAGCGCGAGGGTTGCGTTCGAGCATTGAGGCAGGTCATCTAAGTTTCCCACGAAGCGCTTTATGCTCTCATCCATCGGATCCAGGGCTGGTATGGTGCATCCTTCCATGCTGATGGTGGCCCGACCTTTGAGTTTAATTGTGTGTTGATTTGATTGTAACAACGATGCTGGTTGGATATTAAAGAGGTCAATTTCTATGGCGATGTTGGTTGCAAAGATAAAACACCCCCCGGCGAATATTATGATCAACAGAAGCAGAAATCGTTTGCGGATCATCGTAGCCCTAGCCTGTGCCTCACTGAGACCGCGATTTACAACTGCTTCACAACTGCTTTAACATCATATTATTTTAAAGAACGGTACTTGCACTGCTCAGACAAACAAGAGAGATTTGCTTTAATACAATTATCGTTCGTGTTCAAAAGGTTTCATCTCTCTCTCTCACTTTTTTCACTGTCACAAACGCCAACTGTTGGCACATATAAACGACACATCACAAGCCTCTTTGAGGCCAGATGCGTTCGCACCCGCCACGCCACCTTGCCATATATCCCTTGTTGGTTTGATCCGAGGGTACACTGACCACCGAAGTCTACTTTGTACAAGGTTATCGACTCTCGGAGACAGCATCCTCACAAGGACATCCCCATAAGTAATCCCTATAAGTTAGCCCGTTGGTCCAGTTGGTAGTGAACCTACCTTCTGAGCCTGAGGGCGTGGGTTCGATTCCCACGTAGGACAAACATTTGTGTGATGAACATTTGTGTTTGTTCTATATCTGGTTGTTAATATCTATTTAAGTATGTATTTAAAACTATATATGTATGTATATCAGTCTCTGGCAGCCATATCACAAGCTTTGCTTAGTTTGGGGTCAGATGACCGTGTGTGCAAAAATGTCCCAAAATATTTTATTTTATCTATACATATTCCTCCTCCACAAGGAATATCCATCTAATTATCTGAAGGTTTTCCGGAAGATATCGCTTTTAGCGACAAGACCGCCTTTTGTGTCTCTATTTAATGTATTCTTCTTGTAATGTCCTTTATGTGGTGTCTATAAAGTGTATTTACAAATAATTTATTCAAAAGTAGTCATTTAGTCATTTAAAGGTTTTTATGAAGTCATGGAATTAAAGTAATATCACTACAACTTTCCATCCCCGGTCAAAGATCCAGTGTAAGGTTTCCGAAGACGAAACGAAGTGGAGAAGAAAATTAATGAAGGCTGACCCCACCACCATGTGGGACTCATAGTCGGGAAGAGAGAGAGAGAGAGAGAGAGAGAGAGAGAGAGAGAGAGAGTGGAATTAAAGTTATAAGGTGTTCTGATTGTATAATTCAGGAAAGCTGTCTCCAAGTCCAAGTCCAAGTCCTAGTTACCAATAATCCTGTATATATGGGCAAAAAGTTCCACCATAATAATGTCAATAACAATATCGTTACACTATAAATAAAAAGCACTGTTTCCACTATATCTAAATACAGTAACAGTAATTCTTTAGTTTGTAGTCGTCGATACATAGACTCTGGTCCCCATATTGATTGACTCTGCTGGGTTCATCTACTAAGTGCCAAGTCTGGTCCTTCAAGCTCTGTCGCAGAACCCCCTCGAACATCGCATCACCGGGAACTGTTCGCACCGCTAACATATACTCTGTCCAGGAATCTTCGTCTTCCTCTGCTTCCCCGACGTGTATCTCCATCGCATCTATTATCTCTGTGACGTTCAATGCCGCGCATTGCTGGTAGTTTTCTATTCGAACATTGATAATTTTCACAATAAGTTCGGCAGCTTCGACAACTTTAGGATGATCCTTAGGTAAAGGAACTTCTTTGCGACAAGTGCACCACTGATCGTCAATATCGGCAGTACGACAAGTTCTGTTACCAGGTATACTGAGAAATAGACTGATGCCTCTATTAGAAGCATAGCTCTGGGCACTACGAGCTGATATAGCACTATCATTTATATTTTGAAGATCGATCAAATCGTTCAGAGTCTCATATACGTCGAATGGTGTGGTTAACCGTTCACTGTTTCCCTGTAGACTGTCTAGGGCCTTTTTGTACTCGTTTCTAAATGATGGTGGAGTCAAAAGGAATAGAAAGGGCAAGCTTTCTTCTAATCGTCCTTGCTTCGTATATCTTATTGAACCCCAACGAATGCCATGGTCACTCACAAAGAATACAATAGTGTCATTTAAATAACCTGATTTATCTAAACTGTCAAACATTTTCACGTAATCATCGTCCATTCTCATCGGAAAGTTCAAACGGTCGTGAGACATCACAGTCTCCCAGAACAACCCAAACAGTCTTTTAGATTTCAGTCGCGTGGTAATTTCCTCCATATAATCTAGGATTACTTTGTAATAGTAGATGTCGTTCATGCACAGTTTATCACCGGCTCCAACGTGATTTTCTGCTTCGTGTAAAAAGGTCCTTATGTAGTAGTCTGTAGGGGTGACGCCGAAGCCAGCTTTAATGTAATTAAATGTCGCGTACCTCGTGGCATCTTCTGCGAAGGCGGTGTAGTATCCCGCTTGTTTATACCATTCCCACACAAAAGGACAGTTATCAAACGTGGCTTTTGAATGCGGGTGGCACAATTTATTTAATTCTGTCTCTTTAACTCCCAAAAACATAGGAACCAAATTAGGGAAAGTGTTGAGACCGACCTTATTGTAGCCTAACATTTCGATAGCACCTTTCTTCTTCAGATAGTTTACTGTATTTGGCATTGTCCTAATAAGGTTCAACCTCGAAACTGTATCTATTCCCACGATTAAAATGTTGTAGCCAGTATTGTTCACTATTTCGTCGTTATCTCCATGCTTATTGAAAGATTTCATTGGTGCGGACAGGTAGAACTGTTCGTATATTTGTCTGGTGTCCACAGAACAGTTTACTCTGACGAACTCATGTTTAAATTCGATGGTGCTGTTGAAAGTGATGCAATCGTCGTACTCCGCTCTGTCGTCAATATACCAAGAGGTAATGTCTTTTACGGCGTCGGGTCTATAGAAAGATCTGTAGCAGCAAGACAACACATCATCATCCGTGATATTATAATAATCAAAAATGTGTTTGTCGTCTCTCACCCATATCGTCGTACTGTTTTTGGCCAATAGTGCGAGGGTTGCGTTCGGGCATTGAGGCAGGTCATCTAAGTCTCCCACGAAGCGCTTTATGCTCTCATCCATCGGATCCAGGGCTGGTATGGTGCATCCTTCCGTGCTGATAGTGGCCCGACCTTTGAGTTTAATTGTGTGTTGATGTGATTGTAACGACGATGCTGGTTGGATATTAAATACGTCAATTTCTATGGCGATGTTGGTTGCAAAGATAAAACACCCCCCGGCGAATATTATGATCAACAGAAGCAGAAATCTTTTGCGGATCATCGTAGCCCTAGCCTGTGCCTCACTGAGACCGCGACGAACTACTTCACAACTACTTTTGACATCATATAATTTTTCAGTAACAATTCGTTACAGTCATCTGGTGAATACACTTGCGCATATATAACGTTATTAACTTGAGCGCTTCAAGTGATGGCCGTGTTTTTTAATTTGGCCTTGTAGTTTTTTTGTTTTCTATTTATTTCATAGAACCTAAAACTACTAATGATAAGAAATAGAATCGTAAATAAATTGAATCCCTAGATCTGGGCCTAGAGTTGGGTAGGTATTTTTGGTAAATTGGTCGTTTTGGCGCCCTATTTAGGTTAAATTCATGTTATATTTCAGCAGAGTACATGCAAAAAAAATCTATATTCACGCAGATACATCGTAAATATCTGTATATCGTTTTTCGACTACTTTTATAGAGAAAATAAATATCATCATGTCTCGAGACTCAAGGGTTGTGTCGCCAAGTGTTGTCTATACTTCTATACTAATATTATAAAGAGGAAAAATTTGATTGTTTGTTTGTTTGCATTGAATAGTTTCCGAAACTACTGAACCCATTTGAAAAATTCTTTCACTGTTGGGCAGCTACACTATCCCCGGGTGACATAAGCTATAGTATATTTAAAAAAAATTAGAGATCCTTACTAAAACTCCAATAATGTAACCCAAGTGTAAAAAATAAGACATACACACAATGACTGTTTTAAAAAGGGGGAAGACCTTTTGGTATAGTTATCCTACTCTTTGGGGAAGACGCGTGACATCGAAACTTTGTACTCAATAAATATGGCTCTGTTTCGGCTCGAGTCAGCGGCGACGTTGACGTCTACAGTGTAAACGTTAACTTTACCGCTACACTCTGTGGCTCCACTAGACACTACACTAGACCATAGAAGTGACATTTAAAGAAAATTAAGTTATTGTTTTTAAGTATTTACGAGTGAAAAGTAATGCTGTGAAGCTTGTTTTTTGTCTTCGAACTGTTGTTGCATCTTGTGAAAATGCAGGAAGTAGTTTTTGCTGCTTTATTTCACACAATTTTGACAAGTAATTCACGTGCTATCAAAACGACAGTTCGATTGTGACTGAAGTCGATTGTGCCCGGGAGCCCAATTTATGCGGTCCACGTCAAGGAGTTCGTCCCGTATCTTCCCCCTATTTACTTACATCAATGCATACACACCCGTGTGAAGCCGGCGTGCATTGCTAGTATATTTATATTCTTAAAATTGCCAAAACACAGGGGGGCTTACTAGAAGCCATTGAAGAGTGCCACTATCCATTATCCACCTTCTGGCATCACCATGATAGTTTGACGGTACCAAATTATTATATTGTCATCCGAATGACATGTGTGTTCTCTGCCGAAAACTCCCAGCGTGTTACCCCTTCCATTTTTCAAGACGTACCTATTGAAATGCCAAGCCAACTGGAGCTTCTGGTCTTACTGTTTTTCCCACGTTAAGCTTCGTTGCTTATTTGGAGTCCAAAGCTTAACTAGCCAGGCAAAATATTGAAGTTCTCTACAAGTTTAAGCGATACTTTACACCGGGACAGCTTCTCAGTCTGTATTAAGCTCCAGCCCGGTCGTTTGTGGAGTACTGCAACCATAATTTTGATGGTTCTGCTAAGTACTAGCTGGAAGCTTTGGAGTTTATAGAGCGACAAGGTGAAGCTAATAGGTGATAAAATACTGGTTTCTTCAAAGTTGCAGAGCCTTGAGCATCAGCGTAAGGTGGCGTGCTTGGCAATTTATTACAGGTTGCATTTCGGCGAGTGTGTGCTTGGGCTACACGACCTAATTCCTCTTTCCCTTTTTACAACAGGATAAGTCAAAAGCATAAAAACCACCGCTACTTAGTGGATATGCCACTGGCTCAAACTAGCCGGTTTGCGCTAGGAAAGAGAATGCTCTGCCACCGTGTTTGTTTCCTGACAACTATAACCTGGGTGGTGCCAGAGTGAATAAGTACCTTCTAGATCTACGTGCTCCATCTTCGGCCACATCACCAATCATCACATCATCATCCATCAGGTGAGTTGTTAGTCAAATCTTTGACTTAAACCTAGACTTCCTCTCCCTGTATTGTGAATAACTAAGTAAATTCGTTTAAGTTAACAAAATTGTAGTCAAGTATAATAAAAGTCACAGACCCTGGAGCCCGTGGAGTTGCATTTTAAATAAAAATAAAAATATTACTTACACTTATTCTCAAAAAAAAATTATTGCTGTTTCAAATCGATACGGCAATTAGAAGTAGTTTAAATTCAACTTTCGAGTTTTTATTACATAGTTACAAGTGAAATGACATCTGTGTAAAGTAAATATAACTTATGTAAGTATAAATAATATAGTTAGTAATTATTAAGTAAATATTTATTGATATACTTTATTGTTCTATATAACTGGATATTATACAGGGTTACACGGAAAGGGTGTATAAGCCGAAAGTGACCAATCCTGAAATAGCGAAAAAAATATCAGTTGTTCCATATATTTAGAATTAATGACCGTTTTCTATGGAAGAGCTGATATTTTTTTTGCTATTTTACAGTTGTTCCCATAGTAAATGTATATCAATATAGTAATAATGTATATATCTTTAAAATATAAGAAAAAAACGCACCATCAGGAATGCCAAAAAAAAAAACGCACGCAGAACAGATGGCCGATGGTACTCGAATGAAATTCACAAAATGGACAGATGAACTATAAAATACAGCAGGAAAACGCTGGATCCAGGCCGTTTCCAACCGGCCCTTTTGGTGATCGATAGGTTGATGTCCAGCAGTGGACGTTCTATGGCTGAAATGACGATGAGTTAGAATAAAGAAAAATATAGATATATAACATTGGTACTTAATCCCACCAATGGCGAGTGTGCAAAGTGTGACAGATGACAGAAAAGCGTTAAAACGAGAATTAGTATGAAAAAAAATTCCGATAATGTCACACGCTAACGCAAAGAACACCCTTTCCGCATAACCCAGTAGGTATTGTAGATATACGTACGTATATCTAAGTGTCAAGTGAAAGTTATGCCAAAGTGCCCTTGCTTCTACCTTGGATATCTTATCCTGTTAGTATATGTATTACTTACTAGCTGCTTCACACGGTGTCGTCGACGTGGCCATTCCCTCAGGAAAGTAACTTTCAGGGATAAAAAGTATTGTAGTCAGTTGATTGAATAGTTCATCTTCAAATCTGTTTCTTTGACGAATCTCTAATGTTTTTACACCATATAGTTTTATTTTACAAATATTTGTAATGTCATTTTCTATATAAGTTCTACTTATTCATATATCTCTAATGTTATAAATGAATATTACCGAGATATTCACCGTGGTAAGATAAGGTTGTGAATTTTCGCGCTGTTACATGCACGATGTTCACGGGAAGACGAAGAAAAAGTATGCGCGTGGTTGGTCGAACAGTTCAAAATTATATACAAGCAGGCCAAACAATCTACCCTCTTTCTTGGTTTTTTGCTACGGTTATCACTGGAACTCGAACTTGAACCTAAATCCCGACAAAACACACTCACTGTAATTATAATTATAACTATTAGACAACCACTACTACTGTTGTGACCATCAAATATACGATAGTTTAAAGCAGTGGATATCTAGTTTGTTTTCTCTTTAATGTCGCATAAAGTACAATAAGGCATTAGATATCAACTATATATTTTTATTTTTAACTCAACAGAATTTCGTGAATGATGCCAATTTAAACTAACCCGAAACCAAATCTATACTAATATTATAAAGAGGAAAGATTTGATTGTTTGTTTGTTTGCAATGAATATGCACCGAAACTACTGAACCGATTTGAAAAATTCTTTCACTGTTGGGAAGTTACACTATCCCCGGGTAACATAGGCTATATTTTTTTTTATAGGGATCCTTACTAAAACTCCAATAATGTAAACCAAGGTAGGTGTAAAAAAATAAGGTTATCAATTTTGACTTTGCGTTTTTGACATTTCTAAGACAGGACAACGTCTGTCAGGTCTGCTAGTATTAAATAAATCTAAAAAATAGGGAGTCATTTATACAAGAAAAATTAAAAGTAAAAAAAAATTTTATACTTATATTTTTTTAAATATCAACAAACCTATTTTGTTACCTTCTTCAGCATCCTCTGTTAATTCGGTGTATGTATTTAGTCACTAAGATAAATTATACTAATAAACTTTAAACTTAAACTTTTTAAACAGTATGCAACAAAATTTAAAACCAAAGAAGTATACAGAAAAATAACTAGTTGAAATACCAGCATCGTTGACCACGGATTAAGAATAATTTAATAATTTATAACTAAAACTATAATAAACTATTATCTACTATAAACTATAATCTTAAAAAATTATAAGCTGTAACTTACAGAACCGTGTTGTCATATCGGAAACTACCCACTTATTAATAAACGTGGAGTAGTCTTGGAATAGTTACGCAGTGTTTTGTCTATAACTCTTTCAAAATTTGAACTCGATCGAAAAAAAAAATGACGGAGTAACTATTCCAAGGCTACTCCAAGTTTATTAGTAGGGGTATAGAGGTTCATGAAAGATACTTCAACCAAAATAATATGAATGGACGGGCCCAGAAGAAGCGCATTTTTGAAGATTAACAAAATGAGCGCCAGCGCTCACTTCGTTTCAGTCGGTCTCTAGCCGTAGGAAGTGCAACACGTGACTATTGTTACATGATAACGAAACATCTGACGAAATGATGTCTTCGTGTGCTTTCCAGAAGTGTCTGGCTGACACAACAAAAAACCGCAATTTTTTTTAATAAATGGGCTTATAAATGTACATGTACATGGTTATAATTAGTTGTCGAAATGTATAATCAAAATCAAAAATCAAAATATATTTATTGCAGTTTGTTGGTAAACCTAGATGTAATACAGACATAATCTGTTCTTAAGAGCTCCGAAAACAAACTTGTCTCTAAATGGACGTGCAATATTAGTACTGGCATTCATAACTCACTAATTATAAGTTATTAGTATTGTTAGTTTACAAAGGAAATGTCTTAGTATAGTAGTTATGTCAAGTTAAATAGGTACGATGTCTACAATATTATAATGTCATTATTAGTTAGTCAATGTTAGTATTCCAATTTAATCTCTTATCATTAATAAATTCTTTTACGGTGTAATAGCACTTAGTCAGTAGAATTTTTTTCAATTTTAATTTGAACAGATTAATATTTAGATCTTTAAGGTTTCTAGGCATCTTATTATAGACTAGCAGACCTGACAGACGTTGTCCTGTCTTAGAACTGTAAAACACGCAAAGTCAACATTACAAATCTTATTTTTTACACCTTGGGTTACATTATTGGAGTTTTAGTACGGATCCCTATTTTTTTTGAAAATATATTATAGCCTATGTTAACCAGAGATAGTGTAGCTTCCCAACAGTGAAATAATTTTTCAAATCAGTTCAGTAGTTTCGTAGCCTATTCAATGCAAACAAACAAACAAACAAACAAACAAACAAACAATCAAATCTTTCCTCTTTATAATATTAGTATAGATTAACGGTCCCATACAGAAAATGCTATCATTTAATAATTTCTTGTTGCGGTGTTCTATGAGAAGCTTGTGCTTGTCACGTCTATTACGTTTAGATTTATCATTTGTAAGGGGAAAATAGTTCGGGTTAGTTTTAACAAAACATGCTACTTCAAAGATGTAAAGTGACGGAAGTGTTAGAATTTTATATTCATTAAATTTTGGTCTACAGCTATCAGTGCTGTTAAGTCCAAACATTACTCTAATGCATCGTTTCTGTGCCTTAAATACGCGTTCCACCTCTGTTGAATTGCCCCAGAAAATCAAGCCATATCTCAATAGTGATGCCACCAAACCATGATAAGATGTTAACAATGCGTCTGTTTTTACAACTGAAGCAAGTCTATGGAGAACATATGCCGAGCTTCCAAGCTTTTTGCAGAGCTCCTCAACGTGAGCTTTCCAGTTCAATTTTTTATCAATTGTAATACCAAGAAATTTGGCAACATCAACCTCCTTTATTTTATTATTTTGATAATGTATGTTTAAGTCATTTATATAATTAAATCTTTGAGAAAATTGCATCAAGTTTGTTTTATTTATATTAATTTTTAAGTTATTAGTATTTAACCATTTGATAATTGAATTTAGAGCATTGTTAATATCAGTTTCGTATTGTTCTTTACTTTCACAAGCAACTGTAACAGTGCTATCGTCAGCGAACAGTGACATTGGATGCGGAGTAGCTTTTGGCAAATCATTTATGTAGGAAATAAATTGTAGTGGGCCCCATACACTTCCCTGGGGTACACCAAACTTTACAATACGCTCATTGGAAGTGAATGTGTCCTCTGCTTTTGATTTATGGTTGATTCTTTTTATGATAGTTATTTGTTTTCGATTCGTTAAATATGACTTAATTAAATTTAGGATGTTGCCTCTGACACCATATGCCTCCAGCTTATTGAGTAGAATGTTATGGTCCACATAGTCGAATGCCTGAGTCATATCACAGAAAATAGCACTCACAGCATTATTCCTATCAACATTCATCATAACTTTATACAGAAAATCATAAATTGCAGCATTTATCGTTTTTTTTGGTCTAAAGCCTTTTTGTTCATTACATAGAATTTTATACTTTTCAAAGTAATTGATTAATTGCTGATTAAAGTATTTCTCAAATATCTTTGAAATGACTGGTATAAGGGCTATAGGTCTGTAATACTCCATAAGAGTTCTATTTTCTTTTTTAAAGAGCGGTATTATTACACTTTTTTTTAAATCATCTGGAAATGTACCCGTACTGATACATAAATTGATAATATGACTCAGGGGTCTACAAATACTTTCTTTAACAGCTTTAATTATTTTTGTATTTATACCGTCATGGCCTACACTATTGGTATTTTTTAAGCTATTTATGATTTTAAGGACATCATATGGTGTTGAAGGCGCCATAAACATTGAGTTACTGATGTTTTTTATTTTCTGTGTCACACTATCACCTGAACCTGGTATCGGTGTAATTTTATCCACAAAATAATCATTAAAGGCATTAGCTATCAAGTTAGGATCAGAAATAAATGTGTTGTTATGATAAATTTTTCCAATAGGTATATTTGGTAAGTTATTTCTTATTTTATTAATTATTTGCCATGTTGTTTTGGATTTATTAATCGATGTTTTAATTTTATAATTATTTTGAGCTTTTTGAGTTAATTTTATAATTTTTTTTATAGAGTTTGCTATATGTCTTATACTTTTGTTTATTTACTTTGTTGGGTTTGATTCTAGCCTGATTAAATAGTGACCGTTTCTTTTTACTGCAGATTTTTAGTCCACGAGAGGTCCATGTTGCTCTTCTAGTTGTTTTTATAGTTACAGTTTTATAAGGAAAGCATAAGTCATACAACAATCGAAAAGTTTCTATGAAGATATCATATGCCAAATTAGCATCATTTAATTCATACACCTCAGAAAATGCAAGACTTTCAATATGATTTTGAAATTTCATTACATTTTCAGAACTATAGTCTCTACATTTTTTACGCCAATACTTAAGCACACAAACTCTTTTTAAAGGACAACACAACAATTGAGCAGTATGATCTGACAATCCCAGTTCTATCACTTCCGCCTTACATTTCTTTTTAAAATTATGAGCAAAGTTGTCAAGGCAGGTCTGACTCGCTGGCCTAGTAGGTTGTTTTAATGCTAGAGACAAGCTATTTTCGTAGAGTAAACATTCAAAGTCTCTAGTGGTTTTGTCAGACTTTAGTACATTAATGTTAAAGTCACCTGCCATAACAATATGATCATACTTTATTTGGTTTAAATATTGTAAAACATTTTCTAACACTGAAAAAAATGTTTTTTTGTTCCCAATTAATGGGACTCTGTAAATACATAGTACAACAATATTATATCTAGTCAGTTTAATAGCACAACATTCTATAACTCCATACACAGAAAACGTATATGTAAATAATGTAATATAAATATGTAAATGTAAATGTACATGGTTATAATTAGTTGTTGAAGTATATGTCCGACGGTTTTGACTCGTTTTTACTAAACAATTTCAATGGCCCGTCCATTCATTTTATTTTTGTCGAAGATTATAACATAATTTCGTAATTAACCATACCAAATTCCGTCAAAATCCGTTTTATCGTTACGAAGTTGAGTGGGAACAGAACAGACATACACACACATACTCGCAAACTTTCGCATTTATGAAGTGTGCGACCTTTGTTTATACCGAATTATTATTTTAGCATCTTAATCATCATAGACATAGATTAATCCTCCATTTTCTTTCCCCGCTAAATTGCCTTCCGTGAATTGTAACTTCATCGAGTGGCAGGAGCACTATTATACCTTATCTGTAACAAAATCATGCAGGCTATCTATATCACGCCCCATCGAACAAAGTCATCGACGATTCCATTGAGTCGCTCCGGGAACAGGCCGCCGGTCTTCTGGGTGCAGAATGAGGAGAGGCCTATGTTTTCGTCCACTGTGGGCGCGTTGTCGGCTTCCACTATCGCGATGGGCAGCGCTAACACTGCCACTCCCAGCCCAAACGGCAGTTTCTGTAACATACAAGTTGGCGTTGGCGTCTATCGAGAAACGTGCCAAGAGGCTCATCAGCAACGAATCCCTAGTTCAGACTGAGCTTCTCTGACTTGAGCATTTGCGCAAAGTTGCTAGTCAGTCAGTTTTTTAACGGATAAATTTAGGAGAGTGTGCATCAGCTCTGCATGATCTAATTCCCTCCTGCCCATTTTTCTATCGGGCTGCCAGAGTCGGCTTGAAAAATCGACACCGCTTTATGATTGATATTCCGAAAACTTGTACGGAACGCTTCGGTTTTACTTTTCTTGTGTGAACTGCTAGTCTGTGGAATGCGCGGCCTGAATGGGTATTTCCCGATGGTTACAATCTGGGTGGCTTCAAATCGCCAGTGAATCGGTTTCTTCTAGTCAAGCGTGCTCTATCGTAGACCGCATCATTGCTTAATATCAAGCGAGTTGGCCGTCAAAACTGAGTGCCGTAAGACAAAAGTCTTCGACCAGTGTGTGTTATCAGTGATGACATACGGCGCTGAAACGCAGTCTCTCAGTATGGGCCTCATAAGCAAGCTCAAAGTCACACAACGAGCTATGCATGGAGAGGGCTATGCTCAGTGTTTCGCTACGAGATCGAATCAGAAATGAGGAGATCCGTAGACGAACGAAAGATACCGACATAGCCACCGGATTAGCAAGTTGAAGTGGCATTGTGAAGGGCACATATCACGCAGAACAGATGGCCGATGGGATCGAAAGGTTCTGGATTGGAGACCACGGATCGGTAAGCGCAGCGTAGGACGTCCACCCACAAGATGGACAGACGACCTAAAAGAGACCACAGTGAAATGATGGATGGATGCCGCTTCCAACCGACCCTTTTGGAGATCGATGGGGGAGGCCTATGTCCAGCAGTGGACGTCCTGTGGCTGAAATGATGGCAGTAAAATGCAAGCCCATTAGGTATAGATGTAAAAAAAGTAAGTTTTCACAGGAAGTTACATATAGTTAACGACAAAAAAAATTACCCATCCGCTACTTAATCATCCCACCCTCAAATCAGAAAAACAAGGGAGATTATAGCAAGGTGGCGAGGCAGGTGGAAGGGTTGCCTTTATTTAGCTAGTTGATTGGTATCTCTACAAGTTTCTTAGTGACGTGAAAGATGAGTAATTAAATAAATAAAATTAAATCTCTTTTAGCTCTATTATTTTATCTCTAAATAAGATATATTTTAGCGTTAGTTGTTGCACTAGGTTTTAAGAGTTTTTTGTCCTCTGGTGTGAAAAGAGTTAATCAATCAATATAAATTTTATAATTTTGTTAAATTTGTTTGTTTGTGAAGGAAAGTATTCTGTGTACAGCATCGTGATAAGTACTTAAGTCTTAGAATAACTACTCAGAGAAGGTAGGTTTCCAATCAACGCCTTCTCAAAACGTAAGCTACAAATTCGCTTTGTAGCTTACGTTTCGATTGGTATTTTAAACGATTTAAGCAAGTTAATTAATGGATTACCTGTGGAATGTCACACCATAACTCTTATGCTGCTTTTCTGATTTGTTGTGGTACAATTTCACCGCGCAAATTGTCAAAGTAATTTTTTTTTTTTTGGAGCCATATACACCCCTGTTTGAATGGCTTACATTTTGCGAATGTACTTGCTTTCTTTGTGTAGTTATTCTAAGACTTAAGTAGTATTTACCTAAGCTGTAAAAGTTAAAGCCTAACGGTATGTTCTGGCAGTGTTATTTGAGAGCCAGTTTCCAATCCAGCCTAGGCGTGCTTATCTTAACCACACCTGCAGTTAATATCTGACAAGATGTGTATCAAGATAATATCTGTGCTCAAACAAATAACCTGCAATAAAAAGAACTAAGCATCGTTATTCATAACATACCTCTTTAAGCTCATAATCGAAGTCCTCCCTGGAGTACTTCTCGTCCGGGTTCAAGCCGAGCCTGGTGAGCGCTGCGCGGAGCTCCGAGTAGTAGTGGTCTAACAGCTTCTCGTAGTACTGTGCACGGAACTGCTTGTCGGTGCCGGTGAAGATGAAGTAGAAGAGGTCCACCACGGGGCAGCCTCCGCGCAACGTCTGGTAGTCCACGGGGATCACTTCTACACTGCCATCCTGGAAAAAATACATACAGCTACTTATAGTTATTTTGTTGTCAATGGATACTTGTAACTCCGATCTCTTTTAGGTCGTTTGTTTATCTTGTGGTTGGACGCTGAGCTTACTGATTCGTGGTCTCCAATCGAGAACTTTTCGGTCCCATCAGCCATCTGTTCTGCGTGATATGTGCTCTGCCCACTGCCACCACAACTTTGCTAATCTGGTGGGCTATGACGGTAACTTTCGTTCGTCTACGGATCTCTTCATTTCTGATTCGATCTCGTAAATCCCGAGCACAAACCTACTAGTTCTGTGACCCCGAGCATAGTAGCCCACTTCATAGCTCGTTGTGCGACTTTGAGCTTGCTTGTAAGGCCCATAGTGCTCTCACTATGCACACCACGTTTCAGTGCCGCATGTCATCACTGGCAACACACACTGGTCGAAGACCTTCGTCTTAAGGCACTGAGATATTTTGGACGAGAAGGCGTTGCGGTTGTTTAAATTTTACCCAACCAATATTTGACAAGATTCCTCTCAAAGCTCTCATATTCCTAAAATACCTACATATTTCTTCTTGTACATCATATTTCTCAGTGTGTAGTCGCCATGCACGATCACTGGACGCTTTGCGGGAGCCATAAGCCTCTTGTAATCCTCAAAGTTCATGGTTTTTAACTTCTCTGCTAGTCTTGATTTATTTTTTTGTTGTACTACTTCTAATGATTTTTCAACTGCTCGTTTGAAATTTGCATCTGCCACGGCTTTGTGTACATCCGGCATTGGATAATCCTGCAATACTTTCTCGAACTCGTCAGGGTTTTCTTCTTCAAATGCCATGGAAAGTGCATGTAGTTTTGCGAGCTCATTGACCGCAGCTGCAGCAAAGGGCCAGTCTACAGTAGTGATTCTATCGAAGGAGTTGAATCCTTTTTCAGACAAGTTTTCTAGTACGAGAACTTCTTCCAGGTAATCAGGTAAGTAGGTGGGCAGATAAGTGTTAGCAGCGTAGACATTTGGCAGCTTAAGTCTGTGCTCCAAAGACAAACCCTTCTTTTCCTCTATCAGCTTATAAATGTTTACCAGCTCCAGGTACATAAAGAACTCGGTGCTGTTGTAAGTTGCTTTGGGTACTGGTCGCGCGTGCTCTCCTATCATGGCGACTTTGACGAATGTGTGGAGGGCATCTCTGTTCTTCCCGGAGATCGTTGCAAGGAACAACTGGGATGCGAACTTCGCTCTTCCCGGTGAAATGTTTTTTATTTCGATGTTAGGATCTTCAAATTCCTGTTCGGAGGCTATTTTTTGCAACGTGTCCCGGTGTACTCTTGTGTCGTATTGTTCCATTTTAGTGCTAGGACGATTTTATGTTTATACTGATCTAGTGCTAAGTCTGAGGAACGGGAAGGAATGATTCACAAGGGTGATGAGCTTGGTTTAAATAATATGAAGATAATATCACACGTATTTATAATTATGAAAGTCTAGAACCTGATAACCGATTTTATTTGATTGATAATGGTGATATGCGATTGTCAAACATTGACGACGTAGCATTAGATAGGTGAACGTGACTATATTTGATTGGATACACCACATCTGCATCCGCATTCTGCAGTCAGCTCTTGAGCACGCCCATTGAATATAATTCCTTTCCGTGCACGGTTGCCTGGAAGAGATCGCTTTAAGCGATAAGGCCGCCTGTTAAAAGCCTAGATAATATTTTTGTTGTAATTTTTATGTTATCCTTGTTTTGTGGTGTTTTAATAAAGAGTTTTTGTATTTGTATTTGTATTGAAACATGGTCTAAACATCGAGCCACACATAAAAATTGTTTTATCAGAGCATCAAAGTCCCTAAATTATTCATTGTTATAGGTTATACTTACATCAATTTGGCCTTAACAAAACCCAAAAATTCTAGTAATGGTTTATCAGGCCAATACTTAGCATAGCATAAGCATAGACAGCTTTTTAATAGTCCAATGCTGGACTTAGGCCTAAAGGGCGATTAGGCCATATTCACCATTGCACGCTGGCCTAGCTGCGCGTTCGTGAATTATCTTACATACGCCCTTAGAATAACTACACAAAGAAACCAAGTACATTCGCAAAATTTAAGCCATTCAAATGGAGTCATATATGGCTCCAAAAAAATAATTAAAAATTTTACTATGACAATTTGCGCGGTGAAATCGTACCACAACAAATCAGAAAAGCAGCATAAGAGTTATGGTGTGACATTCCACAGGTAATCCATTAATTTTCTTGCTTAAATCGTTTAAAATACCAATCGAAACGTAAGCTACAAAGCGAATTTGTAGCTTACGTTTTGAGAAGGCGTTGTTTGGAAACCTACCTTCTCTTAGTAGTTATTCCAAGCCTACGCCATTGAATTAGACGTAACTTTAAATCCGCCTATATTTTCTTTATCGAGTCTAAAGTTCAGTCATGAAACCCTCGACCTTCAAGGGTAAGTTGAAAATCACAGAGTTTGAAGTAGGCAGCACAAACTTAAAAAAAAAAAATGCATGCGTTTGACTGCCAACTCGCCTGATGTTAAGCGATGATGTGGTCTATGATGGAGCACGCTTGTCTAGAAGAAACTGATTCACTCGTGATTTGAAGACACCCAAATGGATAGTATCAGTAGTCGGATTACTTAGTTTAGTCCAATGATTGGACTGATGAGACTTTACCACGTTTTGTTATTTATAAATATTAGAGTATTGACTGATAGTATAAATATAAATTAAGGTCATTACGGTTTGCAAGTGAAATTGATTAGAAAGGTGACCTTGATATTTATGCTATCCTACAATCGTTGTAAACAATTGGTGATAACAAAGCTCTATCATCGTATTATCTGCGATCGTTGCTGCCATTGTCTGCAACGATTGCACACAGAGGTTTAATTAGGAACTTAAAGAACAACATCACAGGTTGATTTCCACATATCATAGATGTGTGGAAATCTCAGACTGTGCGTTTAATATACGATTTCTATATTTTCATATCCCTGATTTTGCTCATACGAATTAAAAAATTGTATTTGTTTGAACTACTTGTGTATAAATTTTCGGATCAAGGGTACGGTTATCGTCCAAAAATAAATAAACATACTTAGGAACGCCGACTTGTCCCATTAGAATCTGAAAACTCTCTCTTTGCTTGGTCTTTGTCTTGTTTTTTTTATTGTAAAAACTAAAGCATTCTCCTCGGGGACTAAGCTGTCTTCGCCTTGAATCCCTCGCTACACTCAGCATTCTAGTCTTAATCTGTTGTTTTGTTTCTAGTCTTAGTTTAGTTCTACGCTCCAGGAGCTATATACTCTACTAGCTGCGCCCCGCGGTTTCACCCGCGTAGTGATGAAAAATGGTGATGGCGATGATGATGATGATGAAAAGCCTAGCCTATGTCACTCTCTGGGTCTTGAACTATACCCATGCAAAAAATCAGGTCGATCTGTTGTTCCGTTGCAGCGTGGAAGAGGAACAAACATACCAACAAACAAATACACTTTCGCATTTATAATATTAGTATGATAATCCTGTGTTACGCTCGGGATTCAATATGCACTGTAAATAAAGGCACTGATCTATCCCCTTGCTGAATAATCTGCTATTAATAGATATAATACTCACATGTCGAACACAATGCATCAAATTGCTTGTACGGAAGTCCCCGTGTCTGAGAACTTCGCGCCTCGAAGACTTCAAGTAATTCCAGTAGCTGACAGCATCCATGTCATCAAAAAACTTTTTTAGTTTCTCGTAGTTCTCTTCACGGACCACGTTCAGCGCTCTTTTTTTATTGCTTTCAAAATACACTTCCATGCCTTCAATGTTCATTGGTTCGAAGTGGAAATATCGCAGGAGTTTGGTGAATAGTTGAGGGTCCTCGTGTTCTATAGCCATGGAGAGCGCGTGGAGCTTGGCCAGCTCTCGAGTTGCCGATGCTGCGTACTCCCAGTCCACTGACTTCATTCTGTCATGGCTACTGAACCCTCTGCTAACTACATTCTCCAGGACGATCATTTCTTCCATGGGAACAGTGCTAGCGCCGTAGTACTTAGACATATTAAGTCGGTCTTTCTCCGCGACACCGTGTTTATCTTCCAATCTTCTGAAATTTTCCTGCAGCTCAGTGTAAATGAAGTTTTCTATTTCGTAAATTTTGTAATCAGTCGTGTTTCTCATTTTCTCCCCCAAGGCGGCGACTTTGATGAATAAGTGAAGGTCATCGGTGTACTTGGAGGTGATGGTAGCCTCGTAGAGGGTGGAAGTGTAGTTGGCGCCACCGCTGCAGATCGGGGCTAGTGCTATTTCGTAGTTCTGGAGTTTTTGTTCTTTTGCTATGTTGTGCAAAAGAGCGAAAATTTTGGCCTCGATTTCTGCCATGGTATAATTTGAAGTCTTCTTCGTATCTCAAACTGATATAAATAACAGGGAAATGTTTATCTTGACAAACGCCACCTAAATAAGCTCGAGTTCTGATAATCACTGAATACTATTTAACTCATTATTTATACTATTTTGTTGACGACACATTATTGAAGTGGGAGGCAAATTGTCATCAACCTCTTGCGATATTTGCTATCGGGATAGATAAAAGTCTAGGTTCCAAGAATGTTAGTTTTTTGTTGTGTATTTAACAGTATCACAATATTATACCTACCTACAATACTCTTGTTGGAAATGCTATAAAACCTCACGTGGATACGTGGAAGTATCGCACAGTTCGATTTGATCGATTGTTTCTGCCACGCGCCTGTAAGCTGAAATGGCTTACCACCTTCGGTTTTTCCTCCGAAGTGTAATTTGGACTGCTTCAAACGAAGGGTGAATAGAATCCTCAAAGGTAGGCGACGTACTGACAATGCCCCGAGTATTGTAGGTGTCTATAGGCAGCTGTGACCACTTACCATCAGGTGGCTCGTAGCTTGTTTGCCACTAATTCTATATTACAAAAAAATAAGAAAATAAATTGTGCTATTTTTGATGTCCTCAAGTCTGTGTCGTGCGTAGATAGTCAAGCGAATAAAAAATGTGAGGAACGTATAATTAGAATATTATTTTTCACAACAAATGTTTACTATGTGGGCAGCGTTCCCAAAACGCTGGCAGCATTGTCAGGTTATAAAAAAATATTTTAAATATTCATGTTTTTCACGTTATTAATTATAGGTAATATTTTTCTTGAGGGACAAGAATGGCTGCATAAAATTTGAAAACTATACTCATAACAATTTGGCACCAATTTACATCTCAATTATTTTTATGACCCTGAACAATGGGCGCGTTGTGTCGTGTTGTAAACTCGAGGGTTCGTCTGAAAACCGGCGCTGATAGTCCTTGACTTTCAGCGAACCCATTAGCTCGCTAGTCCAGTTGGTAGCGAACCTGCCTTCTGCGCTTGGGGGTGTGAGTTCGATTCCCACCTAGGACAAACTTTTATGTGATGAACATTTGTGTTTGTTCTATATCTGGTTGTTAATATCTATTTAAGTATGTATTTAAAACTATATATGTATGTATATCAGTCTCTGGCAGCCATATCACAAGCTTTGCTTAGTTTGGGGTCACATGACCGTGTGTGCAAAAATATTTATTTATTGAAGTATAAATACTTACTTTATTGAAGTATAATATTTATTTATCTTGTGGATGGACGTCCTACGCTGCGCTGCTTCCATTCGAGAACCTTTCCGCCTCATCAGCGATCTGGGGCCTTACGGCAAACTCCTTATGCAGTCTCAAACTAACGTTAAAACAGCGCAGCAGATACGGTTAGCGGTCGCGCACCTTTTTTGATCACCTAAACCGGATTTCTTAAAACAGCTATCCGTAAGGCTCTGTTCTGCGTGCTATGTTCCCTGCCCGCTGCCACTTCATATTGGTAATCCGGTGGGCTATGTCGGTAACTTTCGTTCGTTTCGGACCCTAGGTTCAACTCGGCTCACCTAGTTGAGCAGTTTGTAATTTTTTCCCCGTAGAAACGACTTGTACTTAGTGTAAATTTTCGTCTACAGATCTCCTCATTCTGATTCGACCTCGTAGAGAAACTACAAACAAAACCCTCTCCATACCCCGTTATGTGATTAATCGCTTATACAAATGAAAACAATATAGACCCAAATGATGTATATGTATTGTTTTTGAGTATCTCTTTATTTACTTAAGATTTAACATAAATTATGAAATATGTAAAACTTCACCTCATTATAATATTAGGATAGACGATAGACGATAGGCTCTTATCTACATTATAATAGTATTAGATTTTAGGCTTACTTAAATTCAAGCAAATAATCTGCTTGTTTCATTCATTAAAACATAAACACGCCCAATCTTTTACCGTCATTTGAGTAAGAACTAAAGTTATTTAAAACTATGGGTATCGGATCAGCGATCATAAAATTGTCTAAACCAAGTGTAGAACCATACTGGTCATCTGTGTATTATTCTTCATTTTTTTGCAAGCTCAATTATATAGACACTGTACAAAATAGATTTTTAATTTAATTTTTGTGATATAGGTACAACTGCCATTAATATTATATGCTAATATTTAGATTTAATTATTTAAGTTATATAATTATGTATGTATGTATATAATTATGTAATCTTTTAGTAAAATAAGGGTAATATTTTGTTGGTTGAATACAGTATGCACCGCATAATCCACTAATACTCATGACATAAAACTAGACCATTGTGCACACAGAAGAGAAAAAAATTTCGTTTAAAATAGAACGGCTGTCAAAGCATTTTTGCAAGAAACCGTTGTAGCCAGTTGCACACATGTAAACGAAACGTCATAATATAACTACATAGGAAGGAATGCAATAATTCGTCAAGATTATTATTAATCCAAAAGGTTATGAACGCCATTTTGTTAAAGTTTAAAACTGACCTTCTCGTGGTGCAATACGGTTCAGTTCCCTGTGCATTTTGCGCAATTATTTCGGTAAATATTGCTATTCCAAAAAAACTGCACGATTCTTGTGCAGTTCAAAAAACTAGTACGAGTTCAACAGTCCTTAACGTAAATTCATCTACGACATAGTTAAAATAGTTCCAAATTAAACTGCACGATAAGCACGAGGGTTAAAATAATTTAGCTAAGAGTTTTTCATCGATTTTGCTTTTTTTATTAAACAAATCTAGTGTATTAACGCATGTGATTGTGTAATAATATTGAATTATTATCCGTTAAATAAGATTAAGGCAAATTCGTAGGTTTGCGTGAGTGTAGGCAAACAATAGGAAGTTGCAAATATGATTTTTTGTTTTGCCCCAACTCTCCATAGAAACTTGATTAAAAAGTTTCCATGACCTTACTAGGTCATGATTTGACCATGATATTGACGTAGGCTATGTTTAGAGCTCAATTTATGTGACTTTAAATGGGTAGAAAAATAAATATATTACTTGATACGGTTAAATGCTATTTTCGTGAGGAGTCATTAAAAAAAAACCTCATCCTAAAATTTTGAATGTGGTATCACAGCTTAGTGATGGGAAAGTTTTGTGTGCAGTTTTAATTTTATCGATAATCTTAATAGGCATAATGACTAATAATTTTTATTACCTCATAAAAAAAGCTGATCATAAATAGCATATCAACGAAAACAAAATAAAAATTTGTTCAAAAATAAATGAGATATAAACATTTTAATTTCGTGCTAGACAGAGAGCGCACTATACTGAGCCGTGACGTCACGCCTCAGGAGCGCCATACAAATGCTGTACTAACACACGCTTTACGAGAAAGGAATAGAGCATCCCCTCCCTATCCCCACCTAAAACTTTAAACACTTATATCTCAGAGATTTATCAGCCAATTTCATTTATTTTTTCATTACTGTAATGATTTTGTCAATCATGTGTGAATTTTATTGTATTTTATCCACATTTCTAATTAATTTGTATGGAAGTTAATAAATCACATTGCAGTAAATATCATTACCTACTTAATAGTAGTATTTTAAGTGTTTTTATATAAGCTTGTTTGTTTTCACCCAGTTTTAAAAGTAGTTTTTAAGTCTATTGACTAGATTGTACTTTGCTTTTCTCTGATTGGTCGACCTCCACTGTCTGTTTACCGATTGGCAAGTTTACGTGGGGGGAATAATCAGTCGGTTGAGGTAGTCTTGGACCTTTCAAAGGAGCAACATCTCCCTGTATTAGAAGTAAAGTGTATAAAGGAATAAAATAATTATGTTAAAAATGATTGTGTAAATATCTATATTGTGAAAGATTGTAAAATAAATAATGTGATTGTACCCTAGGTGTCTGATTTATCACAGTACCTATGTGTAATGTATTTAGTTATATTCATCGCTAAGCCGGTTAATTGTAACAAATTAAACATTAGGACACATGCCTATTGTATACTTTAGCATATTAGGTGGTAGGAATTCTACTAGTCGTTTAAAAAAATAGCAACATTGACATGCTTCGTTCGTATGAATTTGTCACTGACTCGCATTTGATCATTATTTATTTTTTGTTATACTTTAGTTAGAGTGTGTCTGTGTACTATATTCATGCCAATTATTACGCTTGTACGTATTATCGTTACACTACATTACATGTACATTAGACCTAATACAAAAATAACGTTATAAATAACGTGTAAATATTCCGTAATCATACAACTAAATAGTGAACAACCGGGATATTTTAAAAAGTGGAGTTTAAAGTTTCGGGATCGGAATTGAAGCTGGCTAGGTTTTTTATTGAATAAAATAATCAATAATGAATATCAGCGTTAGTTGATTGAATCAGGCGTCACTTTACGGAGGTCTAAAATTTGCATCACATATATCTATAGAGAAAAATAATTTATAACTTTATAACTTCCTTTAGTTTGCATTTTCTTGGAGTCGAAGAATTTGAAAGAAAGGCAGGTGAAGCTATTTTAAGCCTCTTTGGAGATTCAAATGAGGTTGTCTGAGAGTAGTATGAAGACGTTGGTGTTGGTGATATGGTTTAATTTTTAACCACTAAATGTAAATAAATATTTTATTTTTGTGATATTGCTAATGGCTTCAAGTATCTTTTATTTGTCGTGATACATAAATGTCCAAAAAATGTTTTGAACAAATTGTGCTTGTTTTAGTAGAAATCCAATCACGTCTTCCTGTTGCATCAATCCATTTTTGCCTAGTAGGCGGATTGCCTGGAAAACTGCAATAAATTCAATGTCTATTTATACAATAGAAAATTACGGGAAATGTAATAGTGCTAATAGATGAGACGGACTTGGTCCATATGTCTGTTAGTACTATAAGAAAAATCTAAATGTATCGATATCGATAAAATAATGGTAACCACTATTATTGTCAACGGCTTGTCAACAGCTTTTGTAATTAAAACACGGTGAAATAATAAAATTATAAACAATTTAGACATATCGGTGATAGGATATGCCTCATTTTTTTAAATTAAAATCTTTGCTAGCTAGGCGACACGTAATTACAGCGCAAGAAGGCATTGTGGAATAAATTCGATGGAGCAGCTACGCGTTCAAAATCAGTTAGCAATTGTGATACGGAGTTCAACGCGTTGACGTAAATAAGAATGTTCACTCGTATGCCTGGTAACAGATGTTCCTTCTCTTTTCCGTTCTATCTACTTCTCTTTTCTGTGATTGTGCATATACTATATTCAAATCACACTTTTTATCATAATTATGTTTCTTACCACACTTTTAATGGTGAACGTTGTAAACACCTATTGTGCCTTATTATATACCTAATATTCAAATTACGCCTCATGTAACTGTTAAGGGTGCATATATCAGAACTCAATTAGGTAAAAAAAGTGTTATATATATTATTTAATACTAGTGACACCCGCCCCAGTTTTGCACGGCTGTAATTTACGCGCGTAGCCTGGATGGGTCGCTAAACTCGCTTATTATCAACCTTTCGTGAAATTTTTTCTAACTGATGGTGAAATCCGCATCAAAATACGTTGCGTGGTTTAGGAGGAGTTAGCGGTTATACAGATAAGGCAGACGCGGAAAACGACTTTAATTTATACTATGTAGATAGATATAGAGATAGTGAAGAGAAAATAGAGAAGAGAAGATATGTGTACTATTACCCGTATGTACTTTACGCACATACCCTTCATAAATTGCAATAAATGCTTGTAAAACAGCTATCTATATCACGCCCCATCGAACAAAGTCATCGACGACCCCATTGAGTCGCTCCGGGAACAGGCTGCCGGTCTTCTGGATGGAGAAGGAAGAGAGGTCCATGTTTTCATCTACTGTGGGCGCGTTCTCGGCTTCCACTGTCACGATGGGCAGCGTGAACACTGCCACTCCCAGCCCGAACGGCAGTTTCTGAAAAAGATACGCAGAGTAAGATAAATATAGGCGTAGCTTGCTAGGTCTATGATGTCACAGGTCAAACCTGGCCAAGTTTAGCTCAGGCCCTAGACGAAAGGCGTACAATAAGAGAGTCATGCTCTTACGCAGTCTCCACAGTCAGTCAGCAGTCCCAGCAGAAGTCAGCAGTCGGTTGTGTCAGTCTATAGTAACGGATTGAAATTATGATACTGATTAATTTAACCAACAACTTGTTTATGCTACAGTGTATAATGGTACATAGAGTTGGATTGGACGAGATTGGATTCATCCAAGGCTCGTCAGTGTAGCGTTTCACGACTTAACTAACTATGCTGGCACAGCAACCTAGAATTTACCTTGGCCTCCGATACAAATAGACAATACTTTTCCTTATCTTGCGCAAGTGCATGTCAAGCATGAATGTTCAGTATTCGCAGATCTTTTTCGACTTCCCCTTTCTATCTATACTTGGGATGACCGACGGGCCTTCGACCTTACGGCAGTCCCAAGTATCCCCTTTTTACGACACGGTCCTTTCCTATCCTTTCCAGATTTCCAGATGCCCAAGCTAGCGGAGTCTATGAGACTTTATTTCACCAATAATAATGCTCCACCACCAGTTCTTCAATCTATTTTTTCAGATCCTTCAAGTGCAGCCTTCCTGCTTAACCGGCCCTAGAATTTTTCTTAGGACCTTGCGCTCTGTCAACGAGATGGACGGCCTTTTCTACAAATCCGGTTGATATGTACTAAGAAAAATAATATCATAATGTTTTTTACTTTATCATTCTAACAAAAACCCCTTGGTCTTCCGCTGTTAGGAAACATGAATGAAGGCGAGAAAATCAATAGCATAGTGGTAAGATACTCTATTTCTAGTGCTCACTTGGGCTCTATACCACCATGTAGTTAAAATCTGTCGCCAAGTAAATAACGACGTGTTCCAGCAGTCTCACTTGAAAGCTAGTTCCCAATTCACGCAAGATATGACCACCTTCAACTAACAGTAAGTAAACGGTCCAAATACTAACCTGTTGTAAAGAACATCCAACAAAATATCCTTGTTCCAACATACCTCTTTAAGCTCAGAATCGAAGTCCTCTCTGGAGTACTTCTCGTCCGGGTTTAAGCCGAGCCTGGTGAGCGCTGCGCGGAGCTCCGAGTAGTAGTGGTCTAACAGCTTCTCGTAGTACTGTGCACGGAACTGCTTGTCGGTGCCGGTGAAGATGAAGTAGAAGAGGTCCACCACGGGACAGCCTCCGCGCAACGTCTGGTAGTCCACGGGGATCACTTCTACACTGCCATCCTGGAACCAATACATAAAGCTACATTTTTTACAGAAGTTCATCAATAGACGAGTATTAGGATAGTTTAAACATTGATGGTATTCAAAGAAAAAAAAACGGACTTATCGCGAGTCGAGATCTCGATTAGTTAGTATTTATACTTAAAAACAGATTATACCCACGAAAAAGTTTCCTGCGCAAAAAGAAATCACAAGCCCTGTGAGATTCAGAAACCTACTACTATAATACTGAAATATTTATTATCTGTTTTTAGTTGAAGATGATTTCACTACATTGAAGATATTTACTGGCCCATTAGTTTGTGGTAAGATTGATCATAAAGTTTCATTTTCGCATTCTTTGATATGACAAACCTACATCTTTCTTCTTGTGCATCATATTTCTCAAGGTGTAGTCGCCATGTACGATCACTGGTCGCTTCGTAGTAGACATAAACCTCTTAAAATCATCTAAGTCCATGGCATTGAACTTATCCGCTAGTCTTGATTTATTTTCTTCTTTTACTACTTCCAAGGCCTTTTCAACTGCATATTTAAACTTAGCATCTGCCACTGATTTATCTATATCTGGCAATTGATAATTCTTCAATATTTTCTCAAACGCGTCAGGGTTTTCATCTTCAAATGCCATAGAGAGAGCATGTAGTTTTGCAAGCTCACTGACCGCTGCTGCGGCAAACGACCAGTCTACAGATGTAATCTTGTTGGATGAGCTGTATCCTTTTGCAGTCAAGTTTTCGAGTACAAGAACTTCTTCAAAGTAGTCTGGTATATAAGTAGGCAGGTAGGTTTCGGCGGCATAGAAATTTGGCCGTTTAAATCTGTGCTCCAAAGACAAGCTTTTCTTTTCCTCTATCAGCTTATAAATTTTTAGCAGTTCAAGATACGTAAAAAACTCAGTGTTGTAATAGATCGCTTTAAGTACAGCTGGTCGCATGTGCTCTCCTATCTTGTTAACTTTGATGAACGTATGGAGGTCATCTCTATTCTGTTCTGAGATTGTTGCAAAGAACAACTGGGTTGTAGATTTGGCTGTTCTTGTTGTGGCTTTTATTTCAATTTTAGGATCTTCAAATTCCTGTTCGGTGGCAATTTTTTGCAAGGTGTCGTGGTGTACTCTGGTTTCGAATGTTGCCATTGCGGTATAAGAACAATTTAGTCGCTACAAGATGAATTGCTAAGGCTGAGGAACGAAGGGGAGTGATTTACGAATTTAATGCACTTGATTTTTATACTGCTAAGATAATATCATACGTACGATATGTAAGTCGGTAACCCGATATCCGCTAGTATTTTGATTCAATCAAGAGATATGCAACTGCCAAACTTTGTCAACATAAGTATGACGTAGAGACGTCTAGACGGGAGATGCCTTTGAATAGGATATACTTTGATACACATTTATATTGCAAAAACCATACAGAGTTCAAGTACTTAATCGTATCTAATCGTCATTGTAGTAATTTTAAATCAACGCATACACATCGTGAAACCTTTCAAGAAGAAAAAGTGTTTGGAATTGATTGTTCCGGACTACATTATAGTAAAAAGTAAAAACGAGTAGATAAAAGTAGCTTAATTTTTAATCCATGCTCCCTTCATTAAAACTCGCGTGAGCATTAATTAACTATAAAATAAAGTGTAAACCGGTTGTTTGACATTGTTTAACAGCTACATCCATACCAAATTTAATCTAAATCCGTTCAACCGCTACGGTGTTGAGTGGGAACAAACATACACACATACTCAAACAAATTTTCGTATTTATAATAACAATAGCTTAGCCGTGCGGCTTCGCTCTTTACTCTTTGCTTTACTACCTTCCCACCCTTTCCGCTTTTGCCCCGATCTGTATATCATATATCTATCTATATATATATATCATATCTCTATATCTATCAACTTACTATTATTATTATTACTCGAATTCTTTGTCATGTCAATAAAGAGTTAATTGCATTGTATTATCAAATTATTCTGTGCCGTACTCAGAAAAAAATTTAATATCAACGGTGCCGTATGAAAGCTCTGCGCGAAATTGTATGGTCGCGTTAAGAATTCTTCATTATTTAGTTTTTCTCTGTACCTATATAGTTTTTTTCTGGTATTGTAAATAACACGAAATTAAACGACAAAAAAAATTATATAGTATTGTATACTACATAAATAAGCGAGTAGATGCGACTGCGAAGCGCGAGAGACTGGGGAGAGTGGCATAAACAAAAGGAGGCCTACACCCAGCAGTGGGTCACTCAGGGCTGATGATGATGATTATATACTAACGTGCACTTGTTTCTCGAACTATTATGGAACTACATATTTGTCAGACTTTGTATTTAGTTATTTCAACTCGTTAGGTCAGCGGAACAGCGCACGCCGATATAGGACCAAATCAGCTGCTTAGTTTTCTCTGACGTTTTACTAATTTAGTTATTTATAGTATTTCTTTTCATTATAAAACAGCCTATACCAGTTTTGGAGAGTAAGTATAGCTTTATATTGGCAAAAATTTGAAAATAATATCTGATTCAGTAGTTCTGGAGATTACGAACTCCCAAACAACAAACTTTACAAAACACTGTTTTCCCGTGAGAGTCTTCCCGTGAACATGGTGCATGTAACTGCGCCGAAATATCGGGAGTTCATTCCACAACCTTACCACGGTAAATATCCCGTAAATAATCATATAACTTTAGTAAACTTTACAAAACACTGTTTTCCCGTGAGAGTCTTCCCGTGAACATGGTGCATGTAACTGCGCCGAAATATCGGGAGTTCATTCCACAACCTTACCACGGTAAATATCCCGTAAATAATCATATAACTTTAGTAAACTTTACAAAGCTAATAAATAGGGCAGTGAGTGTGATAATTGAAATCCTCGAATTTTTGCCCGCTTCTTTTCGATTCCTATAAGATACCGTGCCATTATCATTGTAAATAGCGCATGATAGCAAACTATTTTCATATTATTATCTGCTAGGATAGCAGTCTTAGGTTAGGTATAGATAAGATAATAGCGGAGTCTTCATCATCCGTCCACTGCTGAACATAACTCTCCCCCTTAGAACTCCACACTGAACGACAGCCTGCCATCTGCATCCACTAGATGCCCGCGTCTCTCACAATGTCGTCAGTCCATTTAAAAAAAAAAAATATAAATAATGGTCTTGCGTTTGACCACCATCTCGCCCGATGTTATGCGATCTACGTTGGAGCACGCTTGCCTAGAAGGAACCGATTCACTCGTGATTTGAATACATACAGATCCTTATCTAAGGGAGGCCTTCCTACTCTGCGTCTTCCGGTTCGTGGTCTCCACTCAAGAATCATTCTTCCCCATCGGATATCGGTTCTTTGAGCGATGTGGCCTGCCCATTGCCACTTCAACTTGCAAATTCGATTAGCTATGTCGGTGACTCTTATTCTTTGGCGAATATCCTCGTTCCGGATTCTGTCGCGCAAAGAAACTCCGAGCATAGCTCTCTTCAATATTGCCTCCAGAGCGGAGTTGGATTGGTCAAAATCTTTATAACCAGCTTATATTTTGAGACCAAATCAGAAGATTAAAATCATTACATGCTATGATGCATTTTTCTAACTTTTTCACCAGAATAGAATTATGCCGAAAATGTACACCGTCGGTACCGATTAGTTATTTGTTTATGTTTTCAACGGTATAGTTAATACTTACATCTCGTGTCCGATGCATCAAGTTGCTTGGACGGAAGTCCCCATGCAAAAGAACCTCATGTCTCGAACCCTTGAAGTAATCCCAGAAGCCGACAAAATCCAAGCCATCCAGAAATTTCTTCAGTCGCTCTAAGTTCTCCGGCCGTATTAATTGCAGCGTTTTTGCTGCTATTAAAGAACGCATCCATGCCTTCAATGTTCATTGGTTCGAAGTGGAAATATCGCAGGAGTTTGGTGAATAGTTGAGGGTCCTCGTGTTCTATAGCCATGGAGAGCGCGTGGAGCTTGGCCAGCTCTCGAGTTGCCGATGCTGCGTACTCCCAGTCCATTGACTTCATTCTGTCATGGCTACTGAACCCTCTGCTAACTACATTCTCCAGGACGATCATTTCTTCCATGGGAACAGTGCTAGCGCCGTAGTACTTAGACATATTAAGGCGGTCTTTCTCAGCAACAGTGTGTTTATCTTCAAATTTTCTGAAAGTTGCCTGCAGCTCAGTGTAAATGAAGTTTTCTACTTCGTAAATTTTGAAATCAGTCATTTTTCTCATTTTCTCCCCCATGGCGGCGACTTTGATGAATAAGTGAAGGTCATCGCAGTTCTTGGAGGTGACGGTAGCCACGTAGAGGGTGGAAGTGTAGTTAGCGCCACCGCTGCTGATCGGGGTTAGTGCTATGTCGTAATTCTGGAGTTTTTGTTCTTGCACTATGTTGTGCAATAGAGCAAGAATCTTCGCCTCAATCTCTGCCATGATTATAATGATTAACTGATACAAATAACAGCGAAATGTTTTACTCGACAAACTTCGTCTAAATAACCACGTACTCTGTCAATAACTGAATAATATTTATAGTATTGTTGGATTACGACTTTTATTATACGAAGTGGTGCGTAAATTATCTTTTAATGCTAGTGATATCTGTAATCGAGATAGATAAACTAATTTCAAAGACTTATGGCACTACGTAAATTTAAGTCACGCATTATTGTGGACATGTATTTCATAATCGCTTGCACAAATATTTCGCAATATTGCACAATTTTCAAAGTCACTAGTGCATTTATTTGGGTTTTCTTCAAAGTTTTCATTGACTTACATAATGTTTTAACCATATTGTAGCTGGCGTTATACACTATGTTTGCTTGTTAGAAGTGTAACAGCAAGACTGATCGCGCACTAACCAAAATACTCCTACACTAGTCGAGACTACAAGCACTCATTAAAACGAGCACAAGTAGGTACTTAGATACAGATAAAGAACCTCTCGTAGCGTAGGAAGTGGATAGTGCTAGTGCGTGGATAGTTCAGCTTCCTTAACTTCATGCTTTCTTTGATCCATGCTTTTAGTATACACTATCTACGTATTTACCTAAATATCAAAGGTTCAATGACTTTCCACAAAACTAATACATTCTATATACATAATAACGCAAGTTTGCGCGTTCACCGCTAAACGAGACCTATTTGTTGTTGCTCTTCACTTTCAGAACACTCCCCTCAAGGTTTCGGAAAGCATTGGAATCCTAAGAGTCAAAATTTATACGAATGTACAGTTTTGCGGTCACGCTGCGAGTAAGGCCAAGCTTGCCTCTAAGAAACTTGGTGTGCTCAACAAAGCGAAGCGGTACTTCACGTCAAGACAAAGACTTTTGCTTTACAACGCGCAAGTTCGACCGCACATGGAGTACTGCTCTCATCTTTGGAACGGAGCACCCAAGTATCAGCTTGACCAACTCGATGCATTACAGCGTAGAGCTGTCAGAATTGTCGACGATCCCAAGCTCACTGAACACCTAGAGCCGCTCAGCATGCGCAGACACGTTGGGTGTCTCTGTATCTTTTATCGCATTTACAACGGGGAGTGTTCTGAAGAACTGTTTGATCTGATGCCGGCATCGCGGTTTTACCATCGCATTAGCCGCCACCGCCTGAAAGTTCTTCCACATATCATAGATCAGTGGAAATCGCACACGGTGCGTTATACACCATCTTTTTTTGCCTCACACCTGCAATTTGTGGAATGAGCTCCTCCTTGCGGCATTTCCGAGTAACTATAATATGGGGTTCTTCAAAAAGGCTGTTAATAGAGTCTTTAAGGGTCGGCAACGTATCTGTGATGCCCCTGGTGTTGCAGGTATCCATAGGCAACGGTGATCGCTTACCATCAGGCGGGCCATCAGCTTGTTTGCCACCATTGGCATTTAAAATAAATAAAATAAATAAATATTTGGGATATTTTTGCACACACGGTCATCTGACCCCAAACTAAGCAAAGCTTGTGATATGCCTGCCAGAGACTGATACATACATATACATAATATAGTTTTTAAATACATACTTAAATAGATATTAACAACCAGATAGAGAACTTACAAATGTACAAATGTTACAATTGTACAAATGTTCATCACACAAATGTTTGTCCTACATGGGAATCGAACCCACGCCCCCGAGCTCAGAAGGTAGGTTCACTACCAACTGGACCAACGGGCTATCTAAAAAACCTACTAGCTGTTGCTCGCGAAGATTTTAATATGAGATCGCAAAATAATTTATTAGTGGAAGTCTACACCCTATTAGGAATCTACTCGCCAAATTACAGGTTCGTAGTTGCATAACTTTCAACACGACATACAAACTCCAACTCCACCTTTGTCCTTTTTGTAAAAATCTTACAACGTTATTTAATTTATTTTTAACTGAATACCAAATTTTATCTCCCGAATATTATAAAAACATTAAATTTCACATAAATTTTAACCTCTATTAGCCACCGTTAATTCGGCATTTTCACAAAATCATTTTTAGCGCATCTCTTTATGATTCAACTTTTATTTTATTTATTTTCGTTGCTACAAACAACACTTTTAACACAACATTCATACAAAATTCAGGGTTTAAGACATTTTATTTATATTACTCGGGAATTACTCACGTAAGATTAAGCGGTCGCTCCGACTATAGTTTCAATCGCAAAGTTGTCGACTATAGTTTTTAGCTGTGTGCAAAGCGAGACGCAGCCGCGCGCAGCATTCACCTTGAAAAAGACCGCCTAATGCGGTTGAAACTATAGTCGGAGTGACCGGCTTAATCTTACTTATTTATTTATTTAGACACACCAACGAACAATTCACTAAACATTAAAGGTTAGCTTAAGATAAATATTCGAATAAGTGAACCAGTCATTTACAGGTGCGTTACAACACTGAGCACTCACTGAACACTCACTTACGTGAGTACTTCCTGTGTAATATAAATAAAACGTGTGAAAACCACGTCAGTTTCTATAGGGTTTAAGACATTTATTTCCTCAAAGAATATAAATATTCATTTCGAACATAAAATACTTGTTTTCTTAGACTTATGAAATTACAAAATATTGTGACGGAGCGGGACAAGAAAAACTGCATAAACTGTAAATTCGTAAACTGTTAATCACTATTTTTTTACTACATACAACAAGGTATACCTAAGTAAGTATGTAATTTTAATAAGTTTCAAATGAACAGACCAATAGAGACGCGGGCATCCAGTGGATGCAAAAGGCAGGCTGTCGTTCAGTGTGGAGGTTAAAGAGGGAGGCCTATGTTCAGCAGTGGACGTCTTCTGGCTGATGATGATGATGAGGCCAATATTATATTGTGCTTTTTTACCTTTTTATATTATATTGGTATTTTTAAGCATTATAAATAGCAGTTCGATAAGGCCGCCTGTTAAAAGCCTAGATAATATTATTGTTGTAATTTTTATGTTATCCTTGTTTTGTGGTATTTTAATAAAGAGTTTTGTATTGTATTGTATTGTTCTAAGTATGTAGGCAATGTCAAGTCTACATCCACTCAAGAAGTTTGTTTATTTTCCTCTTTAATAGTAAGTACCTTGTTGAGACATACATAATTATATCATAACGGAAGCAGAGTGTGCTTGAGTGTTGTCTTGGACAATCATTGCGCATGATGCGTACTTCAATAAGAGTCATAAGAATTATTTGATTATATTGTATGGGTTTGGATACCGTACTTACCTTTCTGTAAATTATTTTAGTTTTATAGAGTTTTTTAGATTTACAGATAAGTACCGTATCCATCTATAACAAGTATAAATGTATTTTTTTTAAACTTCTGATAAGGAGCGTTTCCGCTTGCTCCTACTGGGTACTCCTACTCACAGAAAAGAGAAATAAATAGAACGCAAATGAGAAGGAAAATCTGTTACACATAATGAGTGAACCTTGATTGAACATTCTTATTTAGATTAGCGCGTCAAACTCCTCATCACAGTTGCTAACTGATTTTGAATGAAAATGGCTTTAAACAATTTGTGATGCTCATCTAAAAATAGTACCCGATTGGTTTTTTCACATACAGCGATATTTTGTCTTCTTAAATATTGAAAATGTTCGAATGAGAAAGAAAGAAAAGAAAGAATATAAATAAATTTTATTCGACACCTAATGACTAATGAGATAGCTCTGGCGGGTAAACGCGGCTTTAAATCAAGCCAGGGGTCTCTCTTAGTCCCTTGGTATCATCCAACTCGGTGTCACCATTCACCAATGGCTTGTCACAAAGCTACCGCAGCGGTTTCACTATTATTGTAAAATAATATTTTATCTATCTTACCGCAAGTTCTCTGTGCATCAAATTGCTTGGCCTGTAGTCTCCGTGCCCGATGACAGCCAGCTTCTTTGGAGCAAGCAACTTCATAAAAGTGTCCTTTCCCACGAATACTGTCTCAAAGAACTTCCTTAGCTTCTCTTTGTTCTCTTCTTTAGTCGCATCCACTGCCTTTTCCACGATTGAGCCCCAAACTGCCATCATTTGTTCGTCATTATCCATTTTAAATTTCACTTCTATTAGTAACTCTTCGAATCCTTCAGGGTCATCCGCTTTAAGAGCGACTGATAGCGCGTGAAACTTTGCCAGTTCTGTGATCGCTGATGCAGCATACTCCCATGTCACAGTCTTAAATCTGTCGTATGACACGAATCCTTTAGATGTCAAGTTCTCCAATACAATAGTTTCTTCGAAGAGCTTATCGTTGCAACCATAGAAAATGGGAACTATAAACCTCTCTTCTTTAGGTACACTTTTCTTTTCTTCTAACTCTTGGAAGATTTTCACTAGTTTTGTATAAAAGAACCTTTCAACATCGTACAACTGCATGGGAAATTGTGCGCGCATCTTTTCTCCAATGGCAGCAACTTTGGCGAAGACATTTAGTTTCTTATTTCCTTCAGATATGGTACCTAAGTACAGGTTTGAAGTATAGTTAGCGCCGCCGGTGTTTATGGGTGTCACTTTAAGCTCGTAGTTTGTAAATTGTTGTTGTGTAGCGATGTTTTTAAGCAGATCGCGAAAAACTTGCTCTGTGTGCGCCATGACCCGCGTCGTGATCTACACTGAGAGTTGTCATCAGTGGAATGAGTGGAGCCACAGGATCTCAGATGGCACGGACAAGTGAGCGGATTGAATAAATACATCGCTTTGTGAGTATCAATGAGTCTCCGTCGTGTAATGATGTAATTACGCCGGATGTGGTTATAACCTTCAACACGCTTCATTATACTATCTGCTTATTCGTATTTAATGAGGCGCTGGCGCCGTATATACCATAACTATAGAAGCTATATAAAACAAACTCATTCGCTGCATTCATAAATTAGAGTAGTTAGTAGTAACACCAAAGATGGATTTTTGGTAACACTGACAAAACAATACCCGTGTTACTAGTATTAGTAATTAAAGCTGGAACTAACAAGAGGAAACAAGGAAAATTAGATGTAGACATCACTTTTATAAGGCTGTTCCCATCTAGGTATAATAAATAATTCATGAAGCGTTCAACAAAATACATATACATCCCCTTGTATATATATATATATAAGCTATAAGGAAAGGAAGCCGGCAATGGATTTGATTCAACATAAAGTCACAATAAAAATAGTTTATTAAAGATCAAACACAGGTAAGTAAAAAACAAACTCAAATTAAGATAGGTCATAATAATACAGCCACAACTTTATCACAGTAAATATCCCGTTAATAATCACGTAACTGGAGCAAGCGACCGTGATAATTTAAAAAAGTGCTTTACGTTACAATAATGTTTTAAACATTTTGATCAATGTAATCACAACCCTTGAAATAACACAATATTAGGTAAAATACAATATTTTTATAAAAAATTATAATGTATTAAATCGTACCTAATATTATAATAATTCATTACGTATGTACAAATATAGACATGAATACGATAATTATATAAACGTTATATAAAGAGTATTTATGCCTAAAAATACAAAATGTTCTCTAGAGAACTACATTTATCAAGCAGAGTAAAGTTTATCAGAAAAAAATCAGGAGAATTTGCATATATGCGTGAGGAATAAAAGTGTTATTCCTCACGCATTCATTATACATTTTATATAGAAAGCGAGATCGAAGAACACCAAAAGTAAAGCATGTTTGTGCCTCAAGTAGTTAAAATTCGTATAATCTTCATAACTAGCTGCGACTATGGGAAAAAACCAAGTCTAAACGGCTCAACTAGTTGAGCCTCGCAGTAGAGCCTAGGGTTCGAAGCGCAGTTGAACCATTACTTGTGTAGGCAACTAACATATTGACATTGAACGCAACCAGCATAAGAACCGTATATGTACTAAAATTGTTAACGACTTCTTTAACATAAATTCCACTCCGAAATCACTGGATAAGAAGTCTTTAACTAAGTCATTTCTGCTTATAACTTTTTAGAAGTTACAGGACTCCCCATTTGATAAAGTCATCGAATACCCCATTAATTCTGTCCTCGAACGTAGAACTGAGCTTCATATTCATCATACTTGATATGTCGTGGTCTCCGGTAACTTTGGGTGCCTCTGCGGAGTCCACTGTCACTAGAGGCAGGGTCATCAAAGCAACCAGCAGGCCATAGGTCAAATTCTGAAAAAGATGCGATGGGATTGATTAAAAGAAATGGCTAAGAAGAAGAATATCATCTTTAATTTATTCCGCATCTTCTAACTGGATATAACACGGGCGAAACCGAGAGCGTAGCTAGTACACCTATACTTGTGCAAGATAAAATCTGAACGATTTATCCACATAAACTTGCCTAATCCACTGGTGGTTCCTCCGGTTATAACCTTTTAGTTTCTCCTGAATTGTTATCTAATTTTCCCATAAAACCATAAAATTTAGTTCAAGGAATACTCTTTTTCATTTGGTAAAGTTCCATTCTATTTAATTCGCAAAGAAACTTCGAGCATAGCTCTCTCCATTGCCCGCTGTGCGACTGAGTTTTACCAAAAGTCCAACAATTAAGGACCACATCTTAGTAAATATCCTACTAATATTATAAACGCGAAAATTTTTATGTATGGATGTTTAGATGTATGGATGTTAGTTCCTCTTTCACGCTGCAACGGAACAACGGATCGACCTGATTATTTGCATGGGTATAGTTCAAGAGTCAGAGAGTGACATAGGCTACTTTTCATCATCACCATTTTTCATCACTACGCGGGTGAAACCGTGGGGCGCAGCTAGTATGTCATATATGTCATCACTGGCAACCTCCTCCCTACTTTATTCATACGGCTCACTGCTCTTCGTGATGATCCCGACCGGTAATTTTCTGGACAATTTGTCGCCATCTATGCCGATCAGTGGCCTCATGCATGGCGTCACTAACTTTGGTGTCAAGCTATTTAGACACTTGTTCTGACCATCGTTTCGGGCTTCAAACCCTAGATCTTTTTCCTTCTACTTTTTGTTATTATGAGCTTTGCAAGACTGTCCGCCGGCAACATCACTGGCCACACACGTGGTCAATAATAGTCTAATAACATTTGAATCTTACCTCCTTCATATCCTCATAAAATTTCTTCCTAGAGTAGATTGTGTCCGGGTCCAGCCCTAGTCGAGTCAGCGCTGCTCTCAGCTCAGTATAGTAATACTGCACCAGCTGGTCGTAGTGTTTGTCTCTGAAGGCCTTGTCGGTTCCGAGGAAGATGAAGTAGTACAGGTCGATGACGGGGTTGCCAGCCAGGAGGGTCTGGAAGTCAACCACCACGATGTCTACGCTCCCGTCCTCCTGGAACAACCATTGGGGATAGAAAGCAACCTCTATAGTAATGCCGCCAGAGCCCTGGATACGCTGCCAAACTCTAGAAAAATTAATAAATTGACGTTATACCTACAGTTTCCCCTTCAGCACTTACACCCCCCTTGATCGTCCATTCGATTACATTTTGAGCATATATCGTTTTTAGTTGTGTGCTGCTCAATATTAAAGTGTGCGTTTGTAGAACTAGTAAAATATGTCAGTGTGTGTTTACCTCGTCTTTTGTAGTAGTAGTACCTAGTAGGAATTTTATTCTGTAGAATGAACAAACAAAATCACCAACACATTAGATTTACAGTGCCTCAGTACTTGTAGCAAAATATTTTATGGAGCTATATGTTATATTTTATTAGATTTTTGTCTCGAAGGACGTTTCATATAGACCAGATCGCAGGATGTCTTGTTAGCAAATCGACAGTAAATTGACCGGATTGTAAATTTATTAGGATGGTTGTCTCATGTTCAGTCTATTCACCTCTCCTCGGCGGAGGGTATTGGTATGCCATCTCACAGGTTTTCCTAGTTTGGGTACCATTGCACTTCCACTAGGAATATTATTAATTATGCAATGGCACCACGTGTTACACACTCACATATTAAGAAGACGTTTGTTATCAATAAATTTTCATTTCATTTCATGAAATATCTACTCAAATATCTGACGATTTTAAAATAATGTTACCAAACTGTGTCCAAGCATTTATTTGCTCTGACGCAGCTGCATTAACATTTTAAAAAGCTGTATGTAAATCGCGAATTTTGGTCACTTTCCCTAGGCTTTTAAAGGTAAGACTGTAAGCAGGTAGCCGATAGTAAATATTAAAAGGAGTGTTTTCATATTTTAGCTTTATAACAATGTTATTGCAGTTGTCAGAGCAATTAAATGCTTGGAAATAGTTTAAATGTGTTAATAATGTAGAGTTCGTTATTAGCATACTCAACCATAATCACAAAAACAGTTTATGATAACAGCCTGCAATAATTCGGTTCTGACGTAAGCTACGCACGCCGTTGCTAATATTATCGGGTCTATCACAACAACATGCTATTTTGGTTTGTTTACTAACCTTATAGCGTCTCACAACCGAGACTGTGGATTTTTCGGCTGCTTATTGTACCTATATCTATAGATAAAATATCAATATGTTTACTTAGTTACACGTGTCGGTAATCATATCTATTTATATTAAATTTGAGCTCGGTTTTCCGTGATAAGTAAAAACAAATCTAGACAAAAAGTCGAATTCAGTTTTATCCATAACCTTGAATCATTCAGCTTACGTATACCGTTCAAGATATGTACATGTATCTTCATAACGTTATCATAAAAAGTTGGTAGTTTGGTAAACTGCACACACGAGGGGCACATGATGTGGATGCTACACTAAATTATAATTTGTTCTATCATTCTATAATAGGATGGCCAGGTCGTGTTTATTTGCCTGTTTACATGGCGCAACATAATGACAGTGGCTGTTGAAAACACAAAACACTTGTGGAGATAATATCATCTTGGGCAAGCCAAGGGCATGAAAAGGGCAAGTAACCCATATTAGAGTAAACGCAGTCAGCGTAAAAAAACTATTTAAACTAATAGACGTCTAGCACTCACGGGTATGAATCATGCTCACGTTAGTTTCTATAGTAATAAAACTCAAAAGATAGTTACTTCAGTAATTAAATATTAAATATAAAAACTTACTCACTCACTCACCTTATTCAGTTTGTGCATGATATTGCTCGGCCTGTAGTCCCCGTGTCGGATGACGGGGAAGTCTCCCGGCGAGTAGTATTTCATGAAGGCCTCTATTCCCCCTGCCGCCATCATTTGACCTAGGAAGGCCATCAACCTGCCCTTGTTCTCGTCTCGAGTCACTTCCAGCGTCTTCTGCATTCCTTGTTCTATCATGGTTTTTAAATTGTCTCCATTTTCAGAATTCATATCAAGCATGAACTTGAATTCTCCTAAGTACTTTTTAAATTCGTCGGGTCTTTCGTGGCTTAAAGCCATTGAAAGTGCATGCATCTTGGCAAGTTCAGTAAATGAGGCAGCTGCGTAGTCCCAGTCGACAGACTTGAACCTGTCATGAAGGCCATATCCCTTAGCTGTGAGATTCTCCATGACGAAGGTTTCCTCGTACTCTGTGGGGTCTATTGCGTAGATTTTTGGCAACTTGAAGCGGTGCTGCTCTGGGACTCCATGCTTATCTTCTAGCTCCCTATACTTCACTGCCAATTCCGTATAGAATAATCGTTCGATGTTGAAAACTTCAAAGGATCCTTGAGATCGAAATTTTTCCCCGACAGCAGACACTTTGGCGAATAATTTGAGGTCATCTTTATTCTTGCTCGAAATCGTAGCTTCGAAAAGGAAGGAGCTAAAGTTTGCGCCTTCTGTCGATACAGCGGACACGTTGATGTCCGGGTCGTCGTACTTTTGTTCGTTTGCGACAGTATTTAGTGATCTCCGCAGGATGTTCTCTGCAACTGTAAGCGGCGTGTGTACCATGGCTCGCGTCTGAGTTACCACTGGAGTCGAATGTTGATAAATAATGGGCGTTGGCTGAGGGGCCGCTGCGTTCTGGCTCAGATAGCCGCCGGGAACCCAGTGAGCATATTTATAGTAACACCAACTGCGTCGAGACAAGGAGTCAATAATACTCGTTGTTCGATTGCCGGTGATTAGATACTACCGCGCACTAAGCTCGTGTAGGTACACAGCGGGGACGATACAATGCAAGTATGGCTTTACTGGTGCAGTTTATTTTCATGAAAAAACAGCTGCTAACCAACACAGTAGATTTTTTTATTTTATTATATAATCATACTAATATTATAAATGCGAAAAGTTTGTTGGTTTGTTTGTTCCCCTTTCACGCAGCAACAGAGCATCGGATCGACCTGAAGTTAGTTAATCGACCGTAACAATACATTTTCTGTAAAAATTTCAACGGGCTATCTATTACGGTTCGAGTGATATATACTAATCGTGTTTCGGTCTTTACATGTACCTAGATAATATGTTCAATTTTGATATGACACCAAATTCATGGTTCTAATTTCTATACAAACTAGATAACGGACTTTCAAAACAGCAAAAAGTAGGTCCAGAGGGCCTTAATAGGCAGGACAGACGGACAGATAGACAGACAAACATCCTAGGCTCAGTAATAGGGTCTCGTTTTACCCTTTGGGTACGGAACCCTACAAAGCATCTTTAGGTAATGCCACTGGCGAAAAAGCTACAAACAGAAGGGACGTATTAAGGATTGCCACGAAGTTCTATGCATCCTTGTACTTTAACTGATAATGAACCTTACAAAGGCTCCAAAGTTGTCCCTAACTTTCTGATTCATGAGTTAGAACGTGGTATAAGTAGCTTCAAGAAAAACAAATTAGCTGGTGAAGATGGAATATTGACAGATACAATAATTACAATGCCTTTAGCTGACAAAACTTTAAATAAAATTATTAAGAACGATGTTATTGCTGCAGACAGACAATACTCAAGTTAATACAAGAACAACAACAACACTGCTGTACAAGAAAGCCGAGCATGATAGATAATTACAGACCCATAAGTTTACTACCAACACTCTACAAACTGTGAATTTCGGTAATTGCCTCATCATAAAACTTCATAGGGACACTAATTTCTGCTGTGTTTAGGTAATGGGGATTGCTCAAATTGTCTGACCTCATCATCATCATCATCATCATCACAAATAAAAATAAAAAAAAACCTTTATTCGCATTAATATAGTTAGATACAGAGTACAGGTGTTAAATTTAAATAATTGTAGCACTATATTCAGCCCTTGTTGAACGTGCAAAATATAAAATTATCACTAATTAGTTAAAAACAGTCGATTATTATAATATTTTTGACAGCAATATAAGTAGGTAACAGACTTCCTCTTTAACCGCATTTAACATAAATTATTAAAATGTCATGCAAATTCAGAAAATTAAAATTAAAAAACATCAAGTTAACGAAAACATGTCCAGAAATAATTATATTATAATAGCTAAGTTACATTAAATGTCAAGAATTTATATTATTGCTTTTCAAATCATTATATCAATAAAATTTATAAACATTTGTCCTTAAAAATCCTGAATAGAGTAATATACTTTACAACACATTTGCTCAAAAAGTGCACTTACGAAGCCTGAATACATCTTTCGAAAGTTAAACATTACGGATCATACAACGGAGCGTGCTGTAATGAATTTGTCCGCACGCTCCGTTGTATAGCACCGTGCGTGTATATTACGGTATTTTTTTAATTTCCATTTTTTGTTTTTTTCTCGCAAATGTGTTGTAAAACGTTGTATGGCACACGTGCGGATTGGTTATTACAAACCCTCGACTTCGTCTCGGGCTTACATTCGTCTACTCGTTTGTAATAACCAACTTTCCGCACTTGTATCATAACTAACTATTATCTAGCAGAAACCCTTTTAATTCATTTTTTAATACAAAAAAAGAGCTTGTGTCCTTAAAGATCGGTGGAAGTTTATTATAGACTTGTACCCCCATACTAAATATACTATTACTATGGAGTTGGGTTCTGCTATACACGTTGCGTAATTTATTCCTATGTCTAGTGGTTGTAAGATTCGAATACTCATTAATTTCAGATCTAACTAAAAGAGATGCCTCTAAAATGTACAAAGAAGGAAGCGTCAGAATTTTAAATTTTTTAAAGTATGGCTTACATGAATCCTTTTGTCGAAGTCCACACATAGATCTTATACACTTCTTTTGCGCCTCGAACTTTGAACCACAACCTTCCTTATCCCACTGCTGGGTATAGGCCTCTCTCTCTTGCTATGCCATCTGCCTTGGTCCTGTGCTAATCGAGTCCAGGTTCGACCCGCAATAGTAACAATATCGTCGACCCATCTTGCAGCTGGACGACCAACGCTCCGCTTACCTTGCCTCGGCCACCACTCCGTTAAGACTTTACTCCACCTGTCATCACTGCGCCTAGCAACGTGTCCTGCCAACTCCACTTTAGTTTCATTACCACGATTCCGACGTCTCGAACCTTTGTTCTACGTCGGATTTCGGTATTACGAAGTCGGTCTTGGAAATTGATGCCTAGCATGGATCTCTCTATGGCTCTCACCTCGTCATTTTGTTATTTTCTAAAAATATAGACTATTTTAAGAAACTTGTTTTACTTAGAGCGGTTTCGCACTACCTACGTCCGATCCGAATCCGATCCAAATTCGTGAAAATATGGATCTAGAAAACTCGGACCGAATTCGGATATTGCGTACGCACTAGTCCGATCTCTGATACAAATCCAAGCAATCATTTAAGGTGAGCAGAGCAGAGTGTTCACGTCGTTGATAATGAGTCCTTTCAATCGACGTCAACTTCTGGCATTACTATTGTACGTACAAAGACGCCGAAGAAGTAAAGAATCCGAATCCGAATCTATTCCGAAATGGAAATTTACGGATGACGGAGAGAATTCGGATGACGGAAATCGGATCTAGTGCGTAAACTACCATACAAATAGTTGTACGACAACTTCGGAACGTATTTTCACGGATTCGGATCGGACGTAGTGAGAAACCACTCTTACGGTAGTAATAAAAAAGTAAGATTGTAAAATATTTAAATATGATGACGTCACCATCGGCGTTATATTAGTTCGTGTAGATGTCTATACAAAAAAACTTGTGTCATATTTTCATCTGTCAATGTTTTAGTTACGCAGTGGTCTGGCTTTTTTGTTTGTTTGTGTAAACGCTGTTTCGGCCACTTTCGTAACAAATTCAACTTAACGCCAACGCTGACGTCATTCAAGAGTAAACGAAGGTCAATCATATTTAATCAAAAATATACGTCATCAGCGCTTGTTTTTTAATAAAAATAGATGTATAGTGACCAGTAAGTTTATTGCTCGAAATGCTATTGTAATTACAATCTATAAATAATATAAACAATCCCTTTTTCTTTGGCACGCGTAAAGATGATAGCATAAAAAAAAACCGGACAAGTACGAGTAGGACTCGTGCTCTGAGGGTTCCGTTAGATGGAACCAAAAAAAACAGAGACCAAAAAAAAAACTAACTGAAGTTAAAATATTGAAAGACAAACTTAAGTTTCTAGTGTTTTTTTACTCGGCAAGTGCCTTTAATAACTAAACAAAATACAAACTAAAACTAACACTACAAATACAGTTAGACTGCCCATAGACCGTTGAAGGTCTAAAGACAATCCAAATGCTCAAGCCCACTACCAGTTGGCAGCGTACCCAACATGCTGGCGGCATTACCACGTTGAATGGCAATGCTAATGCGTTGAGCCAGAAACACGCCAGCATTTTGGTCACGCGTCGCATTAACCAGGCGCTCTGAAAGATTTTTGAAGAAAATGAGGTGAGCTCCCGGTCCCCAAGGGCCCAATGTCTCGACCCCAAACGCCTCAAATATGTAACCACTGCCGAGGTTAGCATATTTGCGACGCTTGTGCTGCTCTGCCGAATTAGCAGCCGCGCCAGCCCTACCCTGTGTCTCAGGAAGATGTGACGGCGCCAAAGTATCGACACAAGTTGCGTCCAACAAGGGGCCGCCCCAACCTCCAGGGCACAAGTGTCATACCGTCAGGCCTCTTTCCATCGTCACGCGCAAGACCACTCGGTTTGAGCACAGCTGCGACATTGGCGGTGGAAAGTGCCCTGCGTATGATGTCGTTCAGGCTAGCGTGTCGGCCAATACGACCAGCGCTTCTCGAGCAAGAGAGACCATGGTGACCGAGCTGGTCAACAGCAGTACCACACTGACAGCGATGGGCCTCACAGCACCTTGCACCCAAGCGTAAGCTGACAGCTAGACGAAATGCGGTTGGATCTAAAAGGCTACCTGTGTTAAAAGAGGGCATGGCTTGCAACCAAAGTCCCGATTCCCAAACAGAGACAGCAAGAATACGAGCGCGATCTGCAATACTAGGACACGTATCTAGTAGCGATTTCCATGCTAGTTCGCAGATCGGCCGATCCCACAGTCTCTGGGAAGACAACTTTGAAGTTTGTAGTTGACAATAAGGTTCTTCCATACATCCCAACTACAAAATGTAAGTTTGTAATAGCAAAATAATTATTTTTAAATACCTTCAAATTTATAACTTTCGGATTTATTCCTATATATGTACTATGAGACCTTGCTTCTTGCCAAATTTCATGATTCTAGGTCAACGGGAAGTACCCTATAGGTTTTAATTCCCCTGTGAAATCGCAAAATATACGACATAAAGGAACCCTAAGAGCGCGAGACCAAAAAAAAAACTAACTGAAGTTAAAATATTGAATGACAAACTTAAGTTTGTAGTTGACAATAAGGTTCTTCCATACATTCCAACTACAAAATGTAAGTTTGTAATAGCAAAATAATCATTTTTAAATGATATACCTTCATATTTATAACTTTCGGATTTATTCCTATATATGTGCTATGAGACCTTGCTTTTTGCCAAATTTCATGATTCTAGGTCAACGGGAAGTACCCTATAGGTTTTGGTTCCCCTGTGAAATCGCAAAATATGCGACATAAACGTTCATATCTTTTGATTGCGTTGACTTACAACTTTTATTTTTTTACAGCCGAAAGAAACCGTAGACCCAAGTATTTAGTATAAATTTCAACTTGCTACCTTTACGCGTTCTTGAGAAAAAGGGTCTTGACAGACGGACAGACAGACAGACAGACAGACGGACAACGAAGTGATCCTATAAGGGTTCCGTTTTTTCCTTTTGAGGTACGGAACCCTAAAAACATCTGGTAAGTTGTAGAATTCTGTGAAAACAATAAAAAACTTAGTTTTAGGTAACTTTGAGTCCTGTAGCAATATTGTCCTATATATTTACAAATTCTTCTACAGAATTAAGAATTTTTAGTTTGTTAGTATGTATTATAAAAAAGTATCAATTGATGCACACGCGAGTGAATTGTTCATCAGATGAGCTTTTATTGTCTTCTTCCTTGACGATATTTTTCGAGGTATCTGTAACAGGAAAAAAATCTAATTTATAAAGTTCTCGCAAGCAGCTTCCCCACATCAAGCTTAACAACTTTTTTCAATTAATTACTTAATAATTCGTATATTTTTAGTATTTTGCACAGTATTTTACTCCGTGGATATAATACAAAGAGTTGAATATCTCACACCCGGTGACGCTGAGAGTATATCAGGCGGGAGAAATTTTGATACAACCATGTAATGAGTATTTATTTAATTTAAGTATAAAGGTAGGTAAATCAAACGATGCAAACAAAAAAAACAGAGGAGCGGAGGACCGGAGCCGCGGCGGAGGTCGCAAAAGACGCCAAGCAGCGCAAGTATGAAGTGAATATAATATATGTTTGAGCCGCTAGGCGTTGAAAATGTTGGTCCATGGGGTCCATTCATGTACCAAAAAGTATTTGTATCTATAACTGGAGTTCACTAAGCGGTTGCCGTGCGGTTGCGGTTGATAATTCTTAATGACATTTAAAAGGGACTAAAAATATGATCGAGTGACGTCGGACGATGTTAACAAAGCAGTTGTTACCAGTATTATGTTGAACGTCTTTCTCCGGGCGGCGCAGGAGTGTGGAGAGCAGCTGTCCTGCCGGCTGCTCCAGCAGCATCCAGGTTGGCAGCGCAGCGAGGTACGACACCACGAGGATGAACAGCATGTGCTCCGTCTGTCGGTTTCAAAACAAACATTTTCATATAAATAAATGCAACCGATTTCATTCGCCAGTTTTTGACAATCTTTCACCCTCGCTAGAGAGTAGGTTTGTTACTTTACGTATCTATGATTTTCCATATTTTGTTTGATGGTTTTGTCGTTCTGTCCTTAAAACGTTTCACCGAGTAAGTTGGATTAGAGAAAGAGCTATTTTCGCATGTATCTAACTATGTACACATGTAACTATAATAGGTACTAGTTAGTAAATTTTATTAAATTCTTAATATTAGTAGTTTAGTCTACATTGGTATTAGTGCAGCGAACTAATAACTATTCATCATTTTAGCCATAGGACGTCCTCCCCCATCGATCTCCAAAAGGGCCGATTGGAAGCGGCCTGCATCCAGCGTTTTCCTGGGGTCTCTTTTAGGTCGTCTATCCATCTTGTGAGTGGGATTTCTACGCTGCGCTTACCTACCGTGGTCTCCATTCGAGAACTTTTCGGCCCCATCGGCCTGTTCTGCGTGGTATGTGCCCTGCCCACTGCCACTTCAACTAACTATTAGTTCGCTGTATTAGTGAGATGAGACGGGCTTACTATGGAGATGTAGGTAACGTGTGTCATTGAGTTGGAGGCCACGAAGGTGCGTAGCACTGTGACATGCAGTAAGTACGCGCAGTAGGAGAGACGCGAGGGGGCCGTCCAGCCGCCCCACTCCGCCACCCCTCGTATCACCTCTGGAATACACAATACAAGGCTTACAGGAGCGTACAGTCATCTTTATCTAATTCCGATCAAGATTAAACGTTCTAAATTTATTTCAAAGTGGGGATTTATGTATAGCGGGTCAGATGACCCCATAAACATTCACTAATATTATAATGGTAAAATGTTCAAGTAATTTCCAAATCATGTAACTTTTATATGCTGACTAGCGACCCACCCGCCCGGTTTCGCACGGGTGTAATTTACGTGCGAAGCCGGGGCAGGTCGCTAGTTATATATATAAAACTTCCGTGAAAAATTATCTAGCTGATGGTGAAAACCGCATCAAAATCCGTTGCGTGGTTTAGGAGGAGTTAGCTGCCATACAGACAGACAGACGCGGAAAGTGACTTTAATTTATACTATGTAGAGAAGAGAAGAGAAAAGAAAAGAAGAGAAGAGAAGAGAAGAGAAGGAAGAAGAGATAGAGATTAGACTTATGACGATAAGCTAATGACTAATGTAAGACAAACCTTATGTAAATAACAGTGTCGGTGGACAGATTACCGCCTCTTTATTTTACTATCATTAAGAAGGTGGAGAGGAAGTTAATTATTTAACAAACATGAACTACTTCCCATGGTACTGGAACAAAATCACGGAAAAGAAAAAAAAAAGTTTAAATTAGGACGGCTGTCAAGGCATTTTTATAAGAAATTTGTTGTATTCAGTTGCACCCATATACTTAATCGAAACGTCAGTCATTTGAAATCAGATGCGGAGCTCGACGCGTTGATCTAAATAAGAATGTTCATTCAAGGTTCACTCATATGCCTGGTATAAGGGGGCTTATTCCCAGATTTAATAGTTTTCGAAAACTTTTTTCGTTTACCTACGTATTGTTCCATACATTGCTGGGCTGAAAGGTATTCGAAAACTTTTTTCGTATTAGAGTGAAGCAATCTATACCGCCGATTTTAGTTCCTCCGCGTTTCCGCTGGAGGCGCTTTACTAAAATGTATGGAACAATACGTAAACGAAAAAAGTTTTCCAAAACTATCAAATCTAGGACTAAGCCCCCAGATCTTCCTTCTCATTTCCGTTCTATTTACTTCTCTTTTCTGTGATTAAAATATTTTAACAGGAATAACATCGAGATACAATTCCTATAGACTCACAATCTCTGCAACTGTAACTGTTCCACCCCTAACTCACCAGGTGTAGTGGTATTGGAGACTAGGAAGTTTCTTCCAGGATTATAATGGTACCATAAAAGCACTGTAAGCAGAGGCGATGGGTTCTAGCCGCAATATGACTTATAATAGACAATACAAGACAAAATTTGCACTTGTATTACGTGCGCGTAACATGCTACATCAGCAGACACCTTTTAATTGTTTAATAGGGTCGTGTTTGACCGCCATCTCTCATGTTACTTCTACAAATGAACGTAAGGTGTCCTAGTGTCTATCAGTTTGTGTGAATGTGTAATATTTGCGCTTCGTACTGACCTTCATATTTGAATATGACAGCCAACATGCCGACCCCAAAGAACAGGCAATAGACTGGCTTCTGGTAGGCTGCGAAGAGCATCCTGACAGCCAGGGAGGGCCGGGGACCGTCGCGGAAGAACACGCAGCCGCTTAGTATCATGACTACTCCTAGAGGTATCATGGAGTAGAAGAGGGCACGATATTTCTGAAAGCAGTAAACAATTGTTGTTATGATCTTGTTGGTAAAAAGTAAGAGGTCCTGAAATCAATTAAAGGAAAGTGGAAGGTAAACATGACATCCCATCAAACCTAAATTATATGACTGTCTGTTCCCACGACTCGATAGTTTTAGCAAAATACTTTTGTCGTTTTTCTTCAGGCTAATAATATAATTGACTCCTAACTTCAGAATCAGAATCAGAATATATTTATTGCACGAACTGTGTACAAAAGATGTTCATAATAACTAGGGTATCAACAGTTTACCCATTTCGGGCGTGCAATTTTTTTGTATAAAATTATATAAGTCTAACGAAAACTATATAACACTTACGAATAATAATTACACATAAAGCATTTACATTACACATAATAATTATACATAAGAGTAAGTATTTACATTTGCTTGGCTTAACTTGTTATAATTCAATAAAATTAAATATCTAATTATCATCTAAGTATTCTTTAAGACTTTAATAAGTTTTTATTATAAGCCAGGCTTTTAAATTAATTTTAAACTGTGGTATTTCTAATGACTTCAATTCTGTGTTCAATTGTAAATTTTAATGGCAGTATAGAAAGAACTATTATAGAACATGGAATTATTTACTTGACGTATGCATATGTTGTACTTTTGTTTACAACGCAATATGTCAGCACTGCTTGAGTGAATGTTATAGAAGTAAGTTCCATTATTCTTTATAAATAAGCATAATTCTAATATATAAATTCCTGTAACGGTGAGAAAGCTATTTTCTTTAAATACATTTCGTAATGTATCAGTACTTTTTAAATTATAAATAATACGGAGGCATTTCTTCTGTAAAATAAAAGTTAATTCTAATTCAATAATAATAATAATAATATATAACTTTATTATACTTACACCGAAATAAAAAAATACAAAAGTAGGTAACTTAAAAATAATGCAAAACCGCAGTATAATAGGCGGCCTTAATGGTTGGGGTGGTTCAGATATATCACTTCTTTCCTTCGTTGCTCGCTTTTCTTTTGTCTGTTTGAGATCCGTTGTAGTAATCTGTACTTTACCTGAAGCTGACTTTCGTTCGTTCTTGCTTAATTCGTCCATTTAGCGACTCGTACGTAGAGGTGTCAAAGGAAGTTCGATTGTAGTTTTATTATCTACTTTTGATGTATTTTTGGAATTTTTTCTTGGGGTAGTTCCATTCAGAGTAAGAGATTCTTTCAATGCTAAGTTTTCTGTGTGTAATTTATTTATTTCTTCTTTAGCTTTAATTAATTGGTTGGTCAGCTCTTCATTTCTAGTTTAAGATGACGTAAATTTCGTAATGTTTACTCATTCCATTGTTTTCGTTAAAGTGTGATGTGGTATCTTTTAAAAAAGTCTGATCTTCAATCGATTGATCCAATAGTGAAATGTCATCCATTGATATTTGTAAGCTGAACGCTTTGGGTTTTATTAAGGTAACATTTTCATTTGCATTTTTGTTGGAATTGTGGTGGGTACCGACAGGAGTGTTCGAGTTATCACCTGTTGATTTTTTGATGCAGATACACGCCTGACACTTCCAAGTAGCTTTCTTCTCAGGTTCCATGATATAAAATCTAGTCGTCGATACATTTCCACAGATTAGGTCGTACGTAAGATTGCACGACGAGCACAGTAGGTACTGCCTGTCAGTTATTTTATTTGGGCAGCCTCCGCAATCCAAAGATCGGCTAGTTTTTTTAACTGGTGAACGTTCCATTTTTAGTACTATACCGTGCATTAATCAATAGGTAAAAGTAGTTTAATTTAAAAAATCCTGTAACTTCTACCAATACCTTCGTAAAATATGTACTTTTATTACAAAGTGAATATATTATATGCCTGTTTGTCCTTTTTTACAACAAATCAAGAGATCGACATGAGCTTTGGTATTTTGGTATGGAGATATTTGGAGGGCTGGAGAGTGAAATAATATGCTTTGTAACAATTTTTTCTCGAAAAAATTTATTTACGTCTTCCACGCGGTTAATGCGGAGCCTATTATAGCTTATAAAATTAAGACATATAACAAACAAATGTTGTGATAACAGAACGTATAAGAATATAAGACAACAGTTTACCCTATATTTCTGCGCGTCAAAGTTGACCTTCTGCCCGTGATACGCTAGGAAGCCGATGCTCAGCCCCACCAGGTAGCTGAACATGTTGGTATGCCCTCGCTTGTACAGGTTCGCGAAGGTCGGAGCACCCAGGTACAAGTGGAAGATTGCTCTGGAACAGTAGTGAAATGCTAGTTGTTGTGATAACAATTCACTTATAAGTGGCTTGCTACTGGAATCATTGAAAAGAAACACACACACAAACACACACACATTGGCCTTGCCAGGTGCCAGGTATTTGTTGTGTACTGTTCTGTGGTGGTAGATTTCTAAGGATGAAGATTATTGGATACGAAATAACTGTTCCATTATTTGGGTTTGATTAAGGTTTGATTAGATCTTACTCTGGAGATGCAACAAGCATTCCATCTAAGTCCTGCCAGTAGGTGTGGGCCACGGGGATGACGATGGCAATCACCAGCAGCAGAGATATGACCACTTTCCGCGAAGAAACACTCCGGCACGTGACGTAGATAAGCAGCCCCAGGACGCACAGCTGGGCATCGGCTGCTAAGTACCTTAAAAACAACGACTAGTAAGTAGAACTATAGGGGAGTGTAATTTGTAGGGTTCTGTACCTAAAGGTTAAAAACGGGACCCTATTATTAGTAACAGGGTCCCACGCTGTCTCTCTGTCCTACCTCTTATATTTCTGATATTTTTTTCATTCTTCCCTTGAACATGGTGCATGTAACTGCGCCGAAATATCGGGACCTCATTCCACAACCTTACTACGGTAAATATCCCGTAAATAATCATATAATTTTATATATATTATATTGCATATCTATTTGTATATTTATTTTAAAGAATTTTAAGTATTAGTGTGTATTACTACAATAGAATGTGTGTGAATGTGTGAGTCGCCGGCATCCAGTGGATGCAAGAGGCAGGCTTTCGTTCAGTGTGGAGGTATTCTGACTGATGGTGATGACAATTTGAATGTTCGTGTATGGTATAAGCAAACATTTAATAGTCTATCGTCTATGGCACAACCCGTCTTCCACGTCTTCTATAAATCATTTCCATCCTAAAGTTGCCTGGAAGAGATCGCTTTTAGCGATAAGGCCGCCAGTTGTTACACTAGTTTTTAAGGGTTTTTGTCTTCTGTATCAAATTTTATGGTGTGAACAATAACGAGTTAATCAATCAATCAAACATAACTACCTATGTGAATGCGTGGCAATTGCTTACTAATTTGAACGACCTTATTGTATTTTGTGGTGGTTCGAAATCCTCAGTGTGCCAGCCCAACTCGCAATTGGCCGATTTATTAATCTCTAATAATCGCGAAACCCTAAGAAATAATTACTGATTATATTATAGATACCAGGTGTGCAGCATGCACTGCAACTCGTCGTTGTAGTTGTTGATGTACAGCATGTGCTGCCACCAGTACCACTGGCAGTCTACTATCTCATTATATATTATAGTTACCAGGTGTGTAGCATGCACTGTGACTCGTCGTTGTAGTTGTTGATGTACAGCATGTGCTGCCACCAGTACCACTGGCAGTCTACTATCTCATTATATATTATAGTTACCAGGTGTGTAGCATGCACTGTGACTCGTCGTTGTAGTTGTTGATGTACAGCATGTGCTGCCACCAGTACCGCTGGCAGTCTACTATCTCATTATATATTATAGTTACCAGGTGTTCAGCATGCACTGCGATTCGTCGTTGTAGTTGTTGATGTACAGCATGTGCTGCCACCAGTACCGCTGGCAGTCTACTATCTCATTATATATTATAGTTACCAGGTGTGCAGCATGCACTGTGACTCGTCGTTGTAGTTGTTGATGTACAGCATGTGCTGCCACCAGTACCGCTGGCAGTCTACTATCTCAGCCACTCCGACAACCTGGGACAGTAATATATTTATTTAAGTCCACCTACACAGTGTGGCTGCATCCCATAGTTTATTTACCCCGCGTGCACATTCCCCTATTGTACTGCAGGGTTTTTGTATTACTAAGTTGTGTGTAAAAAAAATGGTGTATAATAGAATTATATTGTACTAGTTGTTGCCCGCGACTTTGTACGCGTAGATTTTCATATAAACTTTCAGTCCTCATGTCCCATGTCCCCATGTCAAAGGATTTTGCGAAAAGGCCAAATTGAGGTGGCTCAATTTGGCCCTTTCGCAAAATCCTTTCTTGTCGGACATCTAAATCCCATAAGGAATATACTTGCTAAACAGCTTCGTAGGTCAAGTAGTTATCGAGTTTTCGTGATGAGTGAGTGAATGAATTTCCCTATTATATACTCGTATATATTATATTGTATTGTATTTTACTTGGATCAAAAGTGTCATAATGTAATGTAACATATGGTCATTCAACTATCTGTATCCAATAATCACGTCGTCCGTCGCTCTGTTGTCGCTTTACTAGTATTTGGAAGTACATGAACATAATGTGTCTTATTATGTTTGTAGTTTGGTGCCCATTCCAATGCTATGCGGTGTGTGCAGGAAAAATTAATAACTGTTAAAGAATCTGCCTAAATTACCTTGACTTTATAGATTGAAGAAAGGGTTTCGGAGGTGTGTACTCAGTTACTCACATGCCAGTGGGGTCCTGCGGTCAAATATTTATTGATGGTCGCCGTTAACAATAACACTAACGCATACGGAGGGGTCAACCTGGAACGGACAACATTACAATATCTAGACGTTTTAAAAACAAGCATCATCATCATAATCAGTCAGAAGACGTTCACTGCTGAACATAGGCCCTTTAACCTCTACACTGAACGACAGCCTGCCATCTGCAATCACTGGATGCCCGCGGCTCTCACAATGTTGTAGGTCCATCTAGTGGTAGGCCTACCTACGTTGCGTCTTCCGGTTCGTGGTCTCCACTCAAAATACTTTCTTCCCCATCGCTTATCGGTTCTTCGAGCGATGTGGCCTGCCCATTGCCACTACAATTATATTCAACAAGCCTGGATTATTTTATATATGACAAATATCACACATTTTCGGTTCGGCACGGTTTGATCCTCGGCCTTGCACTAATAATTTATTAATTAGTACTATATAAATATATTAGGTGGTCTTGCGTTGCTGATTTCAGTTTGGAAATCGGGATTTTGGTTGCACTTGCAAACTATGCCTCTTACACAGGTAGAGCTGTCAGCTTACGCTTGGGTGCAAGGTGCTTTGAATTCCATCGCTGTCAGTGTGGTAGGACTGTTGTTGACCAGATCGGTCACCATAGTCTCTCTTGCTCGAGATGCGCTGGTCGAATTGGACGATAAGCCAGCCTGAACAACATCATACGCAGAGCTTTTTCCACCGCCAATATCGCAGTTGCACTTAAACTGAGCAGTCTTGCGCGTGACGATAGAAAGAGGCTTGGCGGTATGATAGTTGTTCCCTGGAAGTTGGGACGGCCCCATTGTAAGGGACGTGATTTGTGTCGATATTTTGGTGCTGTTAAATCTTTCTGAGACACAAGGCGTGGCTGGTGCGGCGATCAATTCTGCAGCGCAGCACAAGCATCGCAAATATACTAACCTTGGCAGATGTTACATATTTGAGCCATTTGGGGTCGAGACATTAGGCCCTTGAGTCCAATGAGGAGAGAGGGGTCTCACCTTATTTTAAAAAATCATTCAGGGCGCCCGGTTAATGCAACGCGTGAGCAAAATACTGACGTATTTCTGTGTCATTCAGCGTGGTAATGCCACCAGCCTCCTGGGTACGCTATTTTAAAAACTTCAACGGTCTATGGGCAGTCTTAACTATTTTTGTAGTGTAAGTATTAGCCTGTATTTGGTTTAGTTAATAAATACACTTGCCATTTAGATGCATGCCATCGCTCAAAGATGGTGAAGGAAAACATCGCGAGGAAACCGGTATGCCTGAGAACCTCAAGACCTCAAACACATGACACTCACCAAATTGCACTGGGCCACCACTGGGCCACCATGCTGGCATTCTATCTCTTTTAGAGAAGGCCTGTATCCTAGCAGGAGGAACATGAAGGGCTGATAATGGATTAACTATTTAAACATAATATTATAATGAAATGTTACGGATGACAAATCCATAACAACAGGATTTGAACCTGCAACGAACTATTAGATTTACGTTCTGTGTTATTGAATTACCAGCATCTGAAGAACGCAAAAATTGTTGTAAGATATGTTGGCTAAAAGAATTAATGCAAAGATGGCACATGATGAAGTTATTCTAAACAATAAGCTACAGACGAAAAACAAACAAATAATGATACAACACCTAATCCAGCGTAAGATTATGCCCTTCGGGATCAGCTTCCAGTTGAACTCAAAGCTATTCCTTTCACTCATAAGCTCCAGGTTGTAGCTGAGCAGGAACCCAGACACCACGAAGAATGTCTGCACCACGACGGTCCCACTCCCCATAAATTGCACACCAATGTTCCGGTAAAGCTGTGAAACAATTCACTGAATCAGTCATGACGTTAGTTCACTTATTGTGCATTATTTATGTTGCATTTATGTATCACCTGTATAACAAATTGCCATTGTCAATAAAAGATTTCCCTACGAAATGTTTTGTAGAAAACTCAGGACGTGATGGAAAAAGGTTTTGACTTCTCATGCTCGTAAAGTTTTTGTTTATGGTGTAAGCGGACTATAACTGCTTTTTATGGATGACCGTGGATTGAACCCAGGTACGTCAGACTGTAAAGCGCACATGCTACCGCTTGGCCACCATTGTTTCTTGGTCTTTTTGCTTATACCTATGTGCTTACTTTATTGAACAATTATAAATACGTACACTTAAGTATATTTTGTCGATTTCTTTACCAGTAGTAAATTTATTTAATATATGCAAAAAAAAAAGGTTATTAAGGTTCAACTAAAATCTTTATGTTAATTAGTTAGCAAATTTTTCTATCATGTTCAAATTATTTACTATTATAACATAAAAAATGTATTTAAACATATAACTTACATCTTCCATAAATTTTGTGTTGTCTGTGTAAAATACTGAAGAAATAGAAGTATGCGCAAATATCACGAATGCCGTTGATATTACTCTGGAAAAAAAGTTGTTATAAGTACTTGTATACTCAGTCCAAGCATGTATTTGCTTTGAAAGCTGCAATAACATTGTAAAAAGCAGAATGAAAACCATGAATTCTGATAACTTTCACCATGATCAGTTTTTTGTAATACTTATAAAAAGAGCGACAAACAAGCATGTGGCCTGCCTGGTGGTAAGCAGAAACCACCGCCTATGGACACCTGCAACACTAGCGGTATTGACGGTGCATTGCCAGCCCGGAGAGGTATTATAGTTGTAAATACCCTTTCTGAAACGCTTCTTGTTGAAGCTTGGCGGGAAGACCTTGATAGAAGGATATTCCACACCTTGTAGGTCCGCGGAATGAAGAAGCTGTTATCTGTAGCAGGTACCCGATGTTATTCAGTCAAATATTATTTTAAAAAAATATTGTTCAACTTTTGACAATGTTATTGCAGTTGCTAGAGCAAATAAATGCTTGGACCGATCACGAGTGAGTTGGTTTCTTCTTGGCAAGTGTGCTCCATCGTAGACCGCATCATCGCTTAACATCAGGCATGTTGCCTATTATTTGATATAAATAAGATAAAAACGAAATCCTTCCTAACCAATTATATTTATATAATGATCGTGCCATTGAGTGACGAAAACAAAATAAATTTTAAAGAAAAAAAAACTGAGGGAGGTGAATCTCACACGCTACAGTGGTGCCGTGGATGGGAGAGGATCGGCCCGTGATTAGAGTGTGTTTGTGACGGCCGGCAGGACGTTGCTCGGTAGGGCGTCCCAAGTACCGCTGGTCTGGTGCCGTAGAAGCAGCTGCATTATTGGCACTAGGACGCACAGTGCCGAAAGAAGTGGCGTTTTTTATTGTCCATCAACAGTAACTTTGGGGTTATCGTGCCACCCCAGTAAGTGATTTTGGCAAGAAAACTATCCTTGTGTAATTATTATAATATCTATCCAAGTCTCAACCAAGCTTTTAAAGAATCTGAAGACTAAGCATTACAAGGCAAATGTGCGTTTCCGGATATAGATAATGATAATTTTCTTATTTACTTAACAAACGAGAGGCATTTGAGCCTCTCCAGCCTGGAATCTGGACCCTGCAGAGGTGGCGCCACCAGTTTCTTCCAGTTGCGCCGAATCGAAAAACATGTCAGCAGAAAAATACCTGAAAATGTTATTTTGATAAACGAAAAATCTTTCCTTTGCTGATATATTTTAGCCAAAAATTCCAATTGTGCCTACTCATTGCTTTAGCTTCCGCAATATAAAAATGAAAAATTAACACAAAATTTTAAATAAATATATTTTTTTCGCAATTAATAAATATTATTTATTATCAATAAAAAAACCGTTTTCAAAATTAGTAAATTCGCAAATTCGTTTAATTGGATGATATATTTTTTTCTGTTATTTTGATTTGAAACCAAACTACTGTACCGATTTTAATGAATTTATATTTATAACTAATATGAAAATATATCCATTTAAATTAAAAAAAACATATTTAACTAAACATAATTCAAGAATCCAAGCTTAGCTTAGAACCTATTTAAAATATTTTTTAACGACCTTCTCTTACTAACCTTCTCCTTTTTCCCCGTTTGTGCAAATGAAGTCATAAAGGCTTCCGACTGTGTTGATCATCAAGATTCCGATCAAAAGTGCATACATACATAAATCTGATATTTCTGTTTGTATCTTTTCATTTGCTTTCTTACAATGGATATTATTTTCCGATAATTTAGTTTTCAGTCCATAGCTATCTTCAAAGGTTTTATTAAGGCATGCCTCAAGGTCTTGTGTTAGGTCCGTTGTTGTATTATCGTAAAATTCTTCACACATGTTTGTGACACACAGGTTGTACCTTAGAAGGGAATGATTATAGTGGCCAACTGTATGTGCTGAATATTCCTGAAAAAAAAAAACAATATGCAAGCACTTAGATAATATAAAGAAATGGATCGTTTAGAGTACTATATCCGATGCTTTCCTACGGAAACTGTGAACCAAATAGATACACCTAGTTAGATTTCGGGGCTTTTAAAAAACTACATGAAGATACATGGTAGCTTTACCTTCCACTTGATATATTATTTTGTACTTATTGTGTGTGTGTCAAAGTCAATGTCAAAGTTTTTATTTGCTTGCCAATGGGTGCAATGCGTAGAGGGCTTAGTATACTTAACCTATGGTGCAATGGGTATACTAATCTTAAAATATTAAATGGTCATCTATTAACAGCCCTAAGGGCATAGACATAGAAACGTCATTGCCTAAGGGTAAGGGCGTGCAAAGTTGTATTAGTTTATAAATATGTCAAAAGAATTAATATAAATAAAATTTATCAACAAACCAAATCACAAGAATAAAAACGACAAGCCATTTTCTTTAGAAATACTTCCACTTAATAGAAGCAATCCTTTACCAACTTTGTTGATATAACAGTTTCAAGATTTACGCACATATCTACGACGGGCGGCAGGAATTATTAGAGCTTCCAAGTAAAATTTTCCCTGATGTACCCCGAATATTATAATTACCGTTATGAGATCCATGAGCGGGCTGTGACCATCCGACACAAGCGCCACTTCCACCACGCAGTATACTCCCTCAGGATCTCGCATGCATTCCTGGTAGGAATCCACGTGAAATATTGGTGGCATCTTTTTATATTCTGTATCTGCAATTAACAAATACCTAATATGATGCTTACTTAGAATAACTACTCAGAGAAGGTAGGTTTCCAAACAACGCCTTCTCAAAATGTAAGCTACAAATTCGCTTTGTAGCTTACGTTTCGATTGGTATTTTAAACGATTTAAGTAAGAAAATTAATGGATTACCTGTGGAATGTTACACCATAACTCTTATGCTGCTTTTCTGATTTGTTGTGGTACGATTTCACCGCGCAAATTGTCATAGTAAATTTTTTATATATTTTTTGGAGCCATATATGAGACACTATTTGAATGGCTTAAATTTAGCGAATGTACTTGGTTTCTTTGTGTAGTTATTCTAAGGATGCTTATTAATTTGTTATTTTACCTCTTTTTTAGGGTTTTGTACCCAAAGGGTAAAAACGGGACCCAATTACTAAGCCTACGATGTCTGTCTGTCTGTCCATCAGTCCAACTTATTAACGGCTATATCTTTCGAACCGTAATAGATAGCCAGTTGAAATTTTCACAGCATATGTGATGTTACGGCGGATTAATTAAGAAATAATAAAAAAGTCAAAAAATAAAGACGAAATGGGGTCCCCATACAAAAAACGTATCTTTTTAACGTTTTGTATAGCTCTAATGTAAAAATGGTAATATGTACAATAGGGTGGAGCGAAAAAAAATTTACCTATTTTTAATACTGAAGAAGTCTTAAAAGTTTCATGTTATTAAACAGACTATTAAAAAAATAACAAAAAAAAAATTTCGACCCCACTTTTAGCCCTCTAAGATTGGCGAAAATCAAAAAATATTTTATATCGCATTTTCATTTTCTTACACTGATTTTCATTGTACGTTCAAAATTTTGACAAATAATTGTAAAAAATACATTAGAAGATAAATAAAAACAATATTTAACTTCGTAATATACATAAACAGTATTTTAAACCATCTTAGGTTCACACTACTTCACACGCAAAATTTACGCTTTTTAAGGTGTTTGTATTTTGGTTTTTCTTAATTGTTAACTCTTTGAATTCCGTGCAATGTAGTTCGTCTTAGAATACTAACCTTATTTTGATTTGTTTTCCTAAATAAAGCGTTTTATTTTAATTATTTTTATATATATATTAACTAAATAAAGCGTTTTATTTTAATTATTTTTAGATATATATTAACTAAATAAAGCGTTTTATTTTAATTATTTTTGATATATATTAACTAAATAAAGCGTTTTATTTTAATTATTTTTAGATATATATTAACTAAATAAAGCGTTTTATTTTAATTATTTTTAGATATATATTAACTAAATAAAGCATTTTATTTTAATTATTTTTAGATATATATTAACTAAATGAAGCGTTTTATTTTAATTATTTTTAGATATATTAACTAAATAAAGCGTTTTATTTTAATTATTTTTAGATATATATTAACTAAAATGAAGAGAGCGACGAGAGAGGACTTCAAATGTTACCTATATTTGGATTTCCTGGCTTATTTGTGCAGAATAAGCTAGAATCGATTGCGGATATGATACAACATGTCATAATTACTATAAATAATTTGAAAATACAAATAAACGCAAAACGACGTGCTATTTCTAAATTGTTTGACTCAACGGGGCCTGATATTTAAATTATTTGGAACAAAGCCTCTCTGCCAGTCGATACGATCCAAAGTGTCAAGCAAATATTAAAGACACACTATGATAAGTAGATATAATTACGCATTATTTACTCAGACTAAAGAATACTCCCTAAGCTCTTTGATTATTTACGCAGCCAGCATCAAAAAAAGTGACAGTTTCAAGAAACAACTGGAAGATTTTAAACTGAAAGAATAATTTGACATTTGCGCTTGTAAATGTGCTGATTTCGATTCGTGTGTTTGTTCTTAAGAAAATAAAGTTCCTTTAATACAAAGAACATTTCTTACTGATCCAAAACGCCATATCAATATAAATAGCAATATAAATAGTACCATATAATATAAATAGCAGAATTGATCCACATGACACTAAAAAACAAAAAAGAGACGTGGCTGGAGGCTCAAATTGGAAAATCGTTCTACTGTTGTTGTTGGTCAGCAAGAAATCTGAATCTCAGAAATTGATATAGTTATAATATTATAGGCTGAAGCCCAAATTACGTCACCGCCTTTGTTAAGAAAACTAAACAGCAGTGACATAGAACAAATTATTAACACTAAGTCACAAATAAATATTGCCCTACCAACCTACCCTTGCCACACTCAAGCTGTAGAACGTTTTGTGAAGATGGTGACTGAATCTTCAACAACAGTGGCTGGTGATAAAGCCGGGGGTGGTTTCATACGTGCTAGATTAAAATCAAGGGCTAAAATGACGTTTTTTAATACAAAGAGGGACTAAAACTGTTAGATTAAAATTGTGAAATTCAAAGCATTTTATCTGAATTTAAAGTTAAAAAAAATAATGTACTATTTTTTTTCTTTCTACTAAACGCTAATTTCATAAAATACAATATTTTTTTATTTAAAACATTCATTATTTACAAGAATTTATAAACGTTTTCTATTTTAACAATAATTCTCTTACTTACTTAAAATAAGGCAACTTTTGCCACCACTTCAAACTTCATAGTAATAACTTTTTTTTAATCCATACATCGACGCTCCACCCTTACGTACAAGTGTTAAACTTGGCATAATTATGGTAAACCACTACAGTATAACAACAAATAATACATAATGGCCAAGTGTGAGTCGGTGTCCAAATTTAATTTATTGCCATGTTATAACTGGTAATTCCTTACCTGGATGACCTCTATCATTTCACCGGATAGAAATGCCATATCTTACTAATTTTAAAGTCGGTTTTTTATTTGATAGTTAATTATTGTACTTATTTTGTGGTGGTACGGAACCCTCAGTGCGCGAGCGTAAGCCCGACTCGCACTTGGCCGGTTTATTTAACTGGTAACTCGACCTGTCAAACTTTTCATCCAATACACACTGCGGGGATTTTAGCAGACAGTGAGACATGATTGATTATAACTTACCATTTAGTTGATATATTACTGCCAAGCATGTATGTGAATAAATAATGCACAGAAATACTACAGGCCTGACCAAAAACATCTTTGATCTGCCTGCCATTTTGACTAAATATGAAAAGGATCAATACAATGAAAGAATTAAGTACGTGTCTGTTTCACCTCACGACTTCTACATTTCTGCGAAAATCCTATTGCAAAGAATATAATTGCTAGAAAAAAAGTAAACCTATTGTTTTTAGTTTTATGCAAATACAAATATATTTTTAACGTACCTATGTGAACGTCATAATAGGCAATCGTGATATTGTTTCCTATATCGTGGGAAACATGGACTATGTTATGTAAAATTATACTTACTAAGATTCTATTTAATACTAAATATATATAGGTGCAAAATAAAATTATCATTATTTCTATTTCACATGGTTCTAGCCCAGAATTTTGATAGGCATTGGGTGGGGCCGGGTTCAAGCCAACACCAAGGGCCTTGTTAGTTGTTGAATATAAAATACAATTATTGAGTGTGTATAAAAAGGAATATGAAACTATTGTACCTACTGTATGGGATTTAAAAAATCTGGGCTATTGTGGTGAACAACTTGTGGATAGGAAAACATCTATAGGATGAGAAACGGCACCTGCCTTATGCTGTCTCATCTCAAAGCGGAGTAGCGGTGCTCTCTATTCTATAGACGCAGGATGTCACGTGTGTGACTGAGATAATCTCGAACGCGCGAGAATAGGGTCCCTGATAAGAGACGAGGATGAGATCGGAGCAGGGGCAGTACGGCCTCTCAACGCGGGCTTGAAACAGCGCAGTTCGGAAAATCACGCGAACGCGCACCCAGATACGGTTTGCGGTCGCGCAACTTTTTGCAATAACCTAAAACAGAATCGCAAAACAGGTAACCGTAAGGCCCGAGGACTTAAGAATGTTGTGTAGGAAGAGAAGAGGCATAAGTCCAGCACTCCATGGATAGACAACCATGGCTAGGTAACCGAATCCATATGCCATATTTTACTAATTTTGAAGTCGGTTTTTTAAATTGATAATTATTGTATTTTGTGGTAGTACGGAACCATCAGTGCACGAGACCGACTCGCACTTCATCATCATCATTTCAGCCGTAGGACGTCCACTGCTGAACATAGGCCTCCGCATCGATCTCCAAAAGGGCCGGTTGGAAGCGGCCCGCATCCAGCGTTTCCCTGCGGTCTCTTGCGGACTCGCACTTGGCCAGTTTTATTTATATGTTCGGACATGACGCCTACCAGATTACGTCCGCAAAACATAATAGGTATGTGAAATAGTAGTGCAGGCTTTTATCTATCGTATTACTGCGCGCTAGAGCTTCTGTTGCTCTAATCGTTATAGAATCTGTCACTTTCGTTAGATTAGGTGTCAAAGCGGATCAAACTAGATGCTTCGCGGGTGCACTTAAGAGGGTCTTCGACAAGCTTCGACAAACACTACCTCGAGTGCGTAGCGAACTAGCTACACTCTCTGTTCCAGCCATGACCCAGCCCAATATTTCACCACGCTCCGAGCTTTGTTGCGGTCAGAAGCGTGCGTGCCATCAGATTTACATGCAGGGGCTCGAACAGAGAGAGTTCTACGAAACCGATAGCAATGGTCCTACCTACGCCCCTATCGTAGTAAATCTCAGACTAAGGGGATCTTTAGTCTGAGTAGTAAATATTATTTTATCTGTGCTTGCGTGGAATCGTCATAGACCTGATAAACAGCACTTGCCGACCGAATGTCGAGTCTTTTCCGACAATGTGTTATAGGTACTTATTATAATATAAAAAGTTATGTTTCCATTCAATACTTAAGTAAGTATGTAAATATAATATAATATTATTATCAATGCAAATACTTAATGCATAATTATTTAATATTCATAAACTGTAAAATGAAATACCAAAATAGATAGGTACATACGTTACACAATTGTATTCGTTTTCACATCATTATTAGGTACCTAGTACACTTAAACTAAGTAGATACTACGTTCATGCTAGTACATGTCAATGATTATGCGAAGAGAACAGACGTGAAACGCTTACACTCGAATGTTTTTTTTATCATACCTAATTTCATTGTTTGATTGATTGATAGATTAAAAAAAAAACTCTATTGTTCACTTCACACCATAAAATTCATTGCAAGTCCTCTTTTAATATAAATGTTATACGTACCTAGATATATTGAATTATTCAATTCAATGTCATTGATTGATTGATTGATTAACTCTTTATTGTTCACACCATGAAATTTGGTACAGAAGACAAAAAACTCTTAAAAACTAGTGTAACAACTGGCGGCCTTATCGCTAAAAGCGATCTCTTCCAGGCAACCTTAGGATGGAAAGGATTTATAGAAGACGTAGAAGACGGGGTGTGCAATAGAGGATCGACTATAAATTTTTTACTTATACCATACACATACATTCTAATAGTAATACACACTATTACTTAAAATTATTTAAAATAATTATACTAATAGATATGCAATTAATATGAATATATATATATATACATATATATATAATTATGTAATAATTAATGATACAAATAATACGAATAAGCTGTTCGACATAACGATATTAACAAGGCTGCAACTTTGACAAATAAAACTCTTTAACGCGATCTTTGAAAGTAGCAAGCGATGGAGAATGTCTGATAGACACGGGCAATTTGTTCCACAACTGAACTGCCTGAAATGTAAACGACTTACCATAAAAAGTTTCAGAACGTGCGGGAGGGGACTTAAGTGAGAGGTTGTTCTTCGACCTTAAAGGAAGAGGATGACAGTCTCTCCACAAAGTGAAGCATTCTTTAAGGTAGCGCGGGCTGGAGGGGTTAAATAAAATATTATATAGAAAAGAAAGGATGTGAGCATTCCGACGAAGACGAATAGGTAACCACTTGAGCTTAGCGCGATACTGGGATATGTGATCATATTTGCGTAAACCAAATATGAATCTAATGCAATAATTTTGAAGGCGCTCAAGTTTCTCTAGCTGGTTCTCTGTAAGATTAAGGTAGCAGGCGTCAGCATAATCTAGGATAGGAAGAAGGAGAGATTGTGCGAGTGAAACTTTAGTGGCAGTGGGTAAGAAGTTTCGGATGCGTCTTAGTGAGCCACCAGACGCAAACAATTTGCTGCTGATCGATTTAATGTGACAGTCCCAAGATAAGGTGCGATCAAAGATCACTCCAAGATTTTTAACAGAATCACTGAATGGTATTATAACCCCATCAAAAAGAACACTTGGTATCACAGCCCAGTTAATTCTGGAGATCCAGTAAGAGCTACCTATTACTATGACTTGTGATTTTGTGGGGTTGACTTTTAATCCAAAAGAATTGCTCCACTCGATGATTCGATGCAGATCAGCATTCGTTCTAGCAATGGCTACATCCAGTTCATTAAGTGAAGCTTGTGTATAAATTTGGAGATCGTCTGCATAAAGGTGGTAGGAAGAAATAAGACGCTTGGAAATAGAATTTATGAAAATTGCGAAAAGAAGAGGAGATAAAACACCGCCTTGTGGGACACCAGCTATTGTATTGCACCAGGAAGAGAAAGTGTCTTCAAGGCGAATCCGCTGCTGGCGTCCGTGTAGATAACTACGAAACCAATCGATAACCGGTGGAGATATGTTAATGGAGCGGAGTAACGCTAATAATATGTCGAAGTTAACGGCATTAAAAGCATTACTGAAATCTAACAGGGTTAGAACAGTAAGCTTGCCGTCATCCATACCTAAGCGGATATCGTCGGTGATCTTGACAAGAGCAGACACAGTGCTATGCCCTGGGCGGAAGCCGGATTGAAAAGGATTGAGGAGGTCTTGCCTGTTAAGGAATTCGTTAATTTGTCTGTGGACAAGACGCTCAAGAACTTTGGATAGGAAAGGGAGAATAGAAATTGGACGGTATTCAGAAAAGGATTTAGGATTGGGTTTTTTTGGCAATGGCAAAATATGCGCATTTTTCCAGATTGCAGGAAATACTCCACTTATGGCAGAATTATTAAGTATTGTGCAGAGGATGGGAAGGATAATGTCAAGGATGGGCAGTAGCATGTTCCGACTAATGCTATCACCGCCTACCGCATTAGAAGAGATCGACATTAAGCTCTTCTTAACATCACACTCGGTAAATCGATTAAAAACAAAAGGAGAGAAATCGGGGGTTGGCAAGGCAGAAAGATAGCTGATAGTTGAGTTCTTATCTGCATCTGGCATAGCAGAAGCAGAAGAAAAATTTTGATTTAGGGCGTTGATATCAATATTATTAGACACTGAATTTAGACGTGATTTGCCAACTCCCATTGATCTAAGAAATTTCCAGACCTTTGCTGGGTTCTCATCATCGATAGATGCATGAATATGGCGGCGGATTGCATCCCTACACGTTTTATTGCAGCGATTACGGGCCTGGACATATTTTGCTTGATTGATGTCAGTGGGACGCATCTTGTACCTAGATTTGGCTGCTGCTTTCTTATGCATTAACGTTTTTATGTCATCAGTAAGCCTAAGTCATAAGCTTTGGCTTGCTTGTAGCCCGTTCAAGCTAGCCCGAAAAATAGGGTTGCATAAATTCCCAAGAAGCTGAATTTTTACATGAACGGTAGGGATACCATTATAATGAAATAGTGAAAAGTCCACATCGATCCCACGTGTGCAATTTTTTTAATGCAAGATCCAAGTTCGCTGAAATAGTATTTTTGGATTTTTTTGCGAAACGGTTTCTTAGTTTTATGATTAAAATTGCTCAGTCAAAAAATTTTGATCATATGATCATGACGTAAGTACCTATCTACAAAAACTGTACGTCAAACTTGCCATGATTATAGTAGGTAGTGTACACACTCTAAATTATAACAACAAAATATAATAAATAATGGCCAAGTGCGAGTCGGTGACAAATTTTTGTTCAGCGCGCCTGGTACCTACTTTCATAATGATACCTAATGATAACTTTTTCATAATAATAAATACAATACAAAAATTTCAAAAACAAGCTATAGACTAGTAATATTATTAAAAATAATTATTAAAAATGTATAATAACCAAATAATAGGATGGATGGCCGTCTGGGCGTGATGATGTTGTCTTTTGCACTAATTTTATTTACTTTATAAATACAGTAATTAACAATTTATGTGGTGGTACGGACGGAACCCAAACTGCACTAGCCCGACTCGCAATTTGCCAGTTATTTTTTTTCTAAATTAATGTTTTTTTTTAAGCATATAAATCTTGAAACTGACACATTTTGTTTGGGTAGGCAATACGGGAATCTTTAAATAGTTTTTAGGGTTCCGTAGCCAAAGGGTAAAACGGGACCCTATTACTAAGCCTAAGATGTCTGTCTGTATCTCTGTCCTACATATCTTTCGAACCGTAATAGATGGACAGTTGAAATTTTCACAGAATATGTAAAGTTAATTTGGATTAACTAACAAAAAAAAAAAAAAAAAGTAAAAACGAAAGGAGTTGTTATTTGTTGTTATCCTGCACACTCTACAGTATATCAACAAATAATAAATAATGGCCAAGTGCGAGTCGGTGACAAATTTCTGTTCATTACCAAGTTATTATACTCGAGCGCCTGTAGCAAACTACTTTTGGAAGGTGTTTTAATAACTGGTAATTCGGTTACTTGGACAACCTTATTGTATATTGTGGTGGTACGGAACCCTCAGTGCGCGAGCCCGACTCGCACTTGGACGGTTTATTTACTATTGAAATGAAATGATTTTTATTTTCAAAATTACAAGTACATCACAATAAAGACTAATAAACTAATTACAAGATGATGAAGTGACTTGTGTAACTTGACAATGTCGTGCAGCACCTACACTAACAATTAACTTGTGTCGTAGGCGACTGCTTAACTAACTGACGCGCGTAAAAGCTTTAGCTTTAGGCCTTTTCTGCACCGGTTCTGTTATTACTCTACGACGATGTGTTGGTGTGACTACAGTGACTCGTAGGTTTTTTTTGTAAATACATAAATGAATTATTTATAGAAAAACCGGGCAAGTACGAGTAGGACTCGTGTTCTGAGGGTTCCGTTGGAAGGAACCATCAGAGCGCGAGTCCAAAAAAAAACTAACTTAAGTTGAAATATTGAAAGACAAACTTAACTTTGTAGTTGACTATAAGGTTCTTCGATACATTCCAACTACAAAATGTAAGTTTGTAATATCAAAATAATTATTTTTAAATGATATAACTTCAAATTGGTAACTTTCGGATTTATTCCTATATTATGTGCTATGAGACCTTGCCTTTTGGGAAATTTCATGATTCTAGGTCAACGGGAAGTACCCTATAGGTTTTGATTCCCCTGTGAAATCGCAAAATATGTGACATAAACGTTCATATCTTTTGATTGCGTTAACTTACAACTTATATTTTTTTACAGCCGAAAGAAACCGTGGACCCAAGTATTTAATATAAATTTCAACTTGATATCTTTACGTGTTCTTGAGAAAAAGGGTCTTGACAGACGGACAACGAAGTGATCCTATAAGGGTTCCGTTTTTTCCTTTTGAGGTACGGAACCCTAAAAAAGACTTAAACTGTGGTTTGCTACAATGATATTTGTGTGGTTTAGAAAACATGATAAACCGGCCGAGTGCAAGTCGGTCTCGCGCACTGAGGGTTCCGTACCACCACAAAATTCAATAACGAAATTACCAGTTATAACTTGGTATTGAACAGAAACTTGTCACAGACTCGCACTTGGCCATTATTTATATTTGTTATACTTTACTGTGTACCTACCATAATCATGCCAAGTTTGATGCTTGTACGTATTATCGTTTTTACATTAGAGCTAATACAAAAACACGTTTGTTGTATTGGGGACCCTTTTGTTTCTACTTTTTGACTTTTTTATTATTTGTTAGTTAATCCGCCGTATCATTACATATTCTGTGAACATTCCAACTGGCTATCTATTACGGTTAGAAAGATACAGCCGTTAAAAGGTAGGACAGACAGACATCGTAGGCTTAGTAAAAGGGTCCAGATTTTACGCTTTGGATACGGCACCCAAAAAATTATACATTATTTCCCAAAATAAAACGACAATGTTTTATAATATTTTCCTTTTTATTATCTCAGGAATTGTTTGTTTTCATACGAATATAATATCATAGTTTCGTTACAGTGATTATTGATACGTGAGCGGGCAATGACGGACGCACGGAGCGGCACCGATCCTTCCAGAACCGTCACTTACATAACAAATAAATAATAAATTCAATAGTTCACAGAACAAAGTATAATTAACACCCGCTTTTCCGACTCGGGTTTTCACATAGAAAATGTTGCCAGCGAGCAAAACTAAAAACTACCGTAAACTACCATCGCGCTGCAAAACATACGACGCAGCACACAACAATAGAAATATTATCTTAACTGGATAACAATAAGGTAGTTATAGTGCACACTACCTGCCGACTACTTCACAACATAGCAACCTCGGGTTCCCCACTGATACATTGGTCGTACTCGCTAGTGCTCAAATACACTACTTCACTCGCTTTAAAGTAAGTAGTAACATACATTTACCTAACAAGTATCTCCCTAATCATAGAACGTAGTGCATTGTAAACAGTTTTATAATTTAATACAATTATTATTCATTTTATAAAGCATTAGGTATGTATACAAATACTAAACACATACTCTTCTGATGTAGGTATAAAAAAGACAGTAAAATTGCAGTCGTCGGCTATTTATATAGCGAATCTAATCGAAAACGCGCGAAATATTCAATGACCAGGCGATATGTGATTCCATACATAGAACGATGAATAAATATGTATTTCAAAAATTACAATGACATAATTATATATATTTTTTATGCACTTGTTATCAAGTAACAATAAAAAATATTTGATTTATAAGTCGGCCATGATCCAGATCTCACTAAACAGTAACAATAATAGCAACATATACATAATTACATCATATATTATAAATAATCAGTAGGTACGTGAGATAATAGATACAAATCTAAGCACGATATTATCTATCACATGGCTTTAACATAATTATTGTACCGTTATATAGAACATTCAACATTTACACGACGAAACGATGATATGAGTCTCCATTGTACTTTAAAATTAATCGATACTTTTTCCCAACCCTAATATAATCTGCAACAGATCCTGAATCTTATACACAATACGATAAGATATAAAATGAAATGAATAACAACTCTTGTTTCACAGAAACAAGATACATTGTATCGATAGAAAAAACTTCGTCTAAATTTCGTTGCATCCACATAGCAGCGAATAAAAAAATGCTAAAACAGTTGATAACAGCTGTCTCATGTTATACGTTTTGTTTTTTAAATAATTAAATGTAATATTTATTAATAATTATATTAGTTACAACAACAATGGGATTTATTCAGTGGGATGGGATTTACACGCCTACTTACACGACAGGGATCCTACCGCAACATTTTTCATAACTTTTAATTAAATTTTCATTTACCTATTCTACACTAATTCGTACTATTATCTGGAATAACAGATCCCCATGCCGTGTCCGTACAGTTATACTACAAGTACAGATCGTTAGAAAGGCAGATGAATGCTTGTTCAATAAATACTTCATCCTTCCTGAATGAAAGATTCATTTCAAATTTAGCTAAACTAAAAAGCTATGGCGCGCGGTCCCATATCTGATAGTTCTAGTTTTCTCAAATTAAATATAATTTTTTTAGTGTTAGTTAGCTTTGTATATTTTATTATGAAGCTATCTGTATAATTATATTAAAGTTTTGGATAAGTACGAAGTCCCGCGCACCGTCACTACCTACTTGCTTACATCACCTGTACGTAATCAAATGTATTTTAATTTTAGCATTTAATTTAATACACATATACACGTCAACGTTCGAGGGTTAAAGATTATAGTCGTCTATACTGAAGTTACATACAATATACTGTATACTTGATAACAGGGTAGGGTCGAGCGGCGCGCGGATATTTATACAAAAATAAATTATATGTCATATGTAAATTAATGTAAATACATTGTTTGATGTTTAAATAATAAATTCAAAGTAATATGTCACTAAACTTGATATTTTTATAATAAAATAATTTAATGACTAAAACTTGAAGTATACGCGTTTATTGGCATTACTGTGACTTTTAGTTTTGAATGTATTTGATATAAGTAAAATTGCGATTCCACGCGCACCGTCGAGCCTCTTACAACAGCGCCTAAGAAAGAGTTAACAATTTTAGGATAATATACATAAACACACTGTTTATAGTTTACACAATAAGTTTACATTTATTTTATTCGCCTACCTGCTATCGGCTTGCGGAGACATTATACTGGCAACACTGACGTGTTATAGCGAAAAATATCTATCAATGTCTCAGCAAGCGTACAACTAGATTACTAGGTATAGTTATTGTTCGGGATGCGAAGTACGGGCGTGCACGAAGCGTCGCCTCACTACGCGGTTGCAAGCTAAGTAGAAAATCTACCATTATAGTAGTTTTTAACACTTACAACAATTATTGATATACCCCGCGAGAACGTTCGTTTTAAATAGTACTTTATTGGAAAATTTGCCTAATGTGTAAATAACAGCCCCAAAGAACCGATTTAAATAAATAACCATGCATGTATAGCGATAGAAAGGCACTACTGAAGACATTGCTAAATATCTATACCAGAAAAAAAAAACGAATACAAATAATAACGTTTAAACATCGTTTATTGAGCATTCGGTGGTTATATAAATAGTGTACACACGTATAAATAGTATATACACGTGTGTTTCCATTCTTTGAGTGTTGTGGAGTATTTCGATATAATTTCCAAGTTATATCAAATTCGTAAATATCTTATATCGTTACATGGCAAGCCTTGCGCACAGATGTTTAAATCAACACATTTGCATTGCTTAACCCTTCCTATTAAGGATAATTTTCCTGTAATACTTTGCGAAATAATATGCATGCGCCATGTTATAGTAGAATTTGCAATTTAAATACAATGTTTTGTGATATTGAGGTACTTTACCACCCCTTTATCTATTTATTTAACCAAATGTATCCATTAAAATAACTATAATAAATAACTTCTATAAGACTTACCCGACGCTGCCAAAAGGAGTGATATGTTACCCCAAAACGAAACACTAGCCAACAGAATAATTATAGTTTTAAGCAATATATTCTTAAACATACACTCCAGTCATACACTCAACAAGTTGTACTTTGACAGACACTCTTGCATTTACACTTTAATACAGTTAGACAAATATACATCCAGAATTAACGCCTTTTGTGTTTTGTCCTTTCTGCTCAAGGGCCAAGAAGTTACAAAGTAAATATGACAAAGTACGGTGTAACTATTCCACCAACGGTACTCCTAACGGTACTCCCACACTGTTATAAGTGTTATTAACACAATAACATCGTTGGATAATGTTAGCGTTTTATATAACGTTATATACACAAAAACATTATTACATAATATTTTATCACAAAATATTGCATATATTTAAGTAAAATGTAATAATGACATCGTGTTATACGTTATATAACAAGATGTGTGGGAGCACTAATACATACACGCCCCTGTACGCTTATATCGTGCATAAAGGAGACAAGGCTACATACATTGGCGGATCCAGGGCATGGGGGCCATGCCCCCCCCCCCCCTCCCCAAAACACCTAGAAATTCCATACATTCAACTCAATTTTTCGATTTGATTTCTTCGAACCTTGTCAAATGAACCCCATAATGAAATCCTGGATCCGCCCCTGGCTACATATTATGTATACGTCTGTCTCGTTTTCGCACAACACAATACAATTTTGATCTTAATAAGGGCGAACACGTTCCTGTAACCTTGAAAACGAAAGTAACACATAATGTTTGTAACAGAAAAAACCGAATGTACCATCTATTTGCAGTAACATTACATCGCTGGTACATAATAAAGAAGTATACGATAAAATAATATGTATATCGAAACGGTACAGGGCCCAGTTATTTATATAGCTCATGGTATTGTAATTACGCCAAAACTGTCGAATACCTTTAATACCAGGGTAACAGAAAACTATCGAAACTATACATGACCGTAGATTATAAAAGATTACAAATTATACATAATTATTTAAAAGTCGTTTTTTATTTACAATTTATGTTCAGCTAAATGACCCGGCACGATAATGTTAGTAAAGATCGATATGTCGTTCGTGCTTACGGCTACCTGTTTAATGCGATTCAGCAGTGCAAGTACCGTTCTTTATCGATCGTCAAATTCGATAAAATGCCATTGAATCGATCATAGCCAATTCTGATCAAATGTTATTTTATCGTATTTGACGATCGATAAATAACGGTACTTGCACTGCTGTTTAGGACGCAAACAGTTGCGACCGCAAACCGTATCACGGCGCGTTAAAGTTCACGTTCGCGTCATTTTTCGAACAGTGCTGTTTCGAGCCCGCGTTAGTAGGTAGCCGTAAGGCCCAAGAGAAGTCTCACGCGATAAAGGATTTATTCGTAATTATGTTCTGTAAATTATTACATTGGACTACTAATCTAAAGCTAAAATAGATATTGAATAAATTTTGCCAAAAAATTATAATTAAAACTTGGCAATGCGCTACCTATCCGTACGTGCTTTTAGTCGGCGGTAACATATCTCTCGCAATAAGGCTTTATTTTCCCACTTTTGGCAATTTTGGTCATTCTAGTTTGTCTACTTCCATGGTTAGCTTAAAATTACAAAAATGCTGTTATTTCGCTCCATAGGAAAAAAAAAGTAAACACTGATTTGCGCTTTTGTCCCTGTTATTCTCGCCCCCTTTTGTCCCCGTTGTTCTGTGATTTGTTTTTCTTTGAAAGACCTAGTTACCAAATGATGTCTACGATATCTTAATATACAGATTTCATAACTATGGAGGGAACAATAAAGGTACAATTTACATTACAGCTATACTTTTCGCAAAATATGAGTAAACCATAAAAAATTGTAGCGAAACGCACGACTGCGTGTAAGCGGAATGGCTTTGTTCCAGTAAATGCAACTAAGCCTTATAATGTTAAAACTTGCAATGGGCAGGCCACATCGCTCGAAGAACCGATAACCGATGGGGAAGAAAGGTTCTGGAGTGGAGACCACGAACCGGAACACGCAGCGTAGTTAGGCCTCCCACTAGATGGACCGACGACATTGTGAGTCGCGGGTATCCAGTGGATGCAAAAGCAGGCTGTCGTTCAGTGTGGAGGTTAAAGGGAGGCCTGTGTTCAGCAGTGGACGTCTTGTGGCTGATGATGATGAAGCCTTATGATCATCTGTATTAACAAACGTTGCTATAAGTGGGAACCTCGCCTTAACTAGCGCAGAATTTTACACTCACTATCGTAGTGTTGATGGGTCCGCCAAGCCTTGATTTTATCTGTACTAAACTTCAATATTGAAACACACAATAGGCATGATTCCTAATGTTTAATTTATTACAAATAACCGGCTTAGCGATGAGTATAAGTAAATACATTACACATACTGAAAAAATAATTTGAATTGGCTGATAAATCTCTGAGATATAAGTATTTAAAGTTTTAGGTGGGGATAGAGAGGGGATGTTCTATCCCTTTCTCGCAAAGCGTGTGTTAGTATAGCATTTGTATGGCGCTCCTGAGCCGTGACGTCACGGCTCAGTATAGTGCGCTCTCTGTCTAGCATGAAATTTAAATGCTTATATCTGCTTATATCTTATTTATTTTTGAACTAATTTTAATTTTGTTTTCGTTGATGTGCTCTATTTATGATCAGCTTTTTTATGAGGTAATAAAAAAATGATAGTCATCATGCCTATCGGCACGCTAAAATTATCGAGCCAAGGCCATTGAAAATAAAGTATTTCTTAACTAAAATACTTGTTTATTTACTATTCATAAGATAAGTTACGGTTAAACGTACGAAGCCACTGATATTTTTACAATTTTCTTTAGTGTACAAGAGCATATTTCGTTTTTTTTTTTAATGTAATTCAAATCAACTTAAAAAGGGGTTGTCTGTAAAGTCGGTTTACGGACGATAATGTTACGTGATAACGCTTAGGCAGATCGTGCCTCTCTATCGCTTGTTCCGCGCTCTCGCTTGCACGCGCGGAACGTGACATTTTTTCGTGCGTGCAGCGTTCAACGATTTATAAGACGTTATCACGTCAAAAATAATAACTTGGACACAACAAAGGAAGTAAAAACAATCAAGACCGCATTCAGAACTTAGATTCCTTTTTAAACTGTCGTCTCAATCTAGTTCATTCGCTATTATAAATGAATGAACAAGAATGAACGGTTGCAATCAGAACGTAGGGCCTACCATACTTTACATATAACACATAACAAATTTCTGACGCACACACGTACATTGAAGTTATTTCACTTCCATAATAAACGCAAGGTCATCCGGCAAAACGTGGCAAAAAAAACAACTCAAGATTTTGGCTAAAATTTACACAGGAAAAGTTTAACAAAATTAATTATTTATTGTAACTGTGAATTTTTCATTCATTTATCTGTAAGCGCATATAATCTAATCTATACATACACTAGTGAAGAAGCTATTAGGCCTCAGATTGCAAACAACAATATATTACACTTTTACATTACATTATTCAATAATCTACGCTGACATTTCGGCAACCGACTATTTGGCTAAACGTAATTTGAACTCTGTATCAAAGGAAATAAGAATCAAATCAGCGTCGTGTGATAACAAGAATATACATAGAATCACAACGCGTGGTCGTTTTGTGAAACGGCCGGTTCCCGAAACGCCCGCGACACGCTTTATATACACGTCCAGGCTGTAGCACGACCCGCCGAAATGCGACACTTTTCAAATTGACTAGTCATAATTTAAAACATGCTGTGATACGCGACCTAATTATTACTAATAAAGGCCTATTCAAATATAAGCGATAATCGCTGCCACTCTGGCTAGCAAAAACGGGGATCCGCCGGGTATTTGCATAAGAAATTAATTAATAAATTAAGGAGTTATTTTTATTAAGGAATTAGTGAGTTATGAATGCCAGTGCTAATTTTGCATGTCCATTTAGAGACAAGTTTGTTTTTTGGAGCTCTTAAGAACAGATTATGTCTGTATTACATCTAGGTTTACCAACAAACTACAATAATTTTTATATATATTTTTTTATTTCGTAGCAAATGCGAAATCAGAAACTAGAGTATAACGACACTAACTCAGTGCGTTGCGACAGCGTAGCAAAAAAGGATTGAAAGTAAACGCTACTTTGTGTTTCATACAGCAGAAATACATTCAAACAGACGGACAGACGGACAACAAAGTGATCTTATAAAGGTTCCGTTTTTCCTTTTGATGTATGGCACCCTAAAAATTATTTTAGAACGACGACGGTAACGCATTCGTTTATTTTACGTGTCGTGAAATTTTTATATTTGTTATACGAATTACGGTTCATATTTTAAATCCTTTTTGTTAGCAAATTGCCATCGCAACGTGAATGTAATTTATATTGAACGAAACCTATACCTACGTAACTGTCAAACTATCTGTCAACGTCAAAGATGGACTTTTAATGTCAATTTGACACATTTAGCTTGACGCTGTTCTTTCGATATTACTCGTTTAATTGCCAATATACGCCTCTAATATTGACAGTATTGGATTGGTTTTGGCGTTGCGTTACTAGGATTTTGTTACTCACAGTGGTAGGCGAATATCACGCACATCTAAACAGGCCTTTATGTTTTTATCCAATATACATATTTGATATATTTAATATCAAAAATCACAGCGCAAAATAAATACAAACGCAAATTTCGATCGAGCAGTGATTTTTGGCGCCTTCCGTTACTATATCACGGTTGTGGAATGCAGGAGCGTTACTATCTATTTCGAGTTCGATATCACTACTCGTAAATACTCTGACAAGAAAAGCGGCGGAAAGCAAAGCATTCAAATTTGAACCTTGTATCGTGATCTTACAGCAGAATTTCATATGATACGAGACAACAGACTCGTCGATCGATGTGACTATTTCTTTGGCGTCCGAGACAAGATTCGGTTCAAATTTCAATGCTTCAAGATTAACGTACACTTTACGAGCTCGCGCCTAATTCATACCGACTCCTTACTAAGCTGTGATCTGCCACAGATCAGTAAGTAGTAAGTAATAAATTCTGCGCGTACAGTACATAGACGTTCACTGTTAGTCCGCCGCGTCTCGTCTTTCCAATCAGCCCCGAAGATGGACGAAACAAATGCACATACACGCGAGCATACATCGCGTGGCAAAACCGACTCTAATAAGTGAGGATAGAGCTCACTTCTCCTGGCGGGAGATCGCTAATGCTAACTGTAGCTCGGCGTCTTCCTGCCGCCTTCGTTTTTCGGCCTCATCTTCTAGCCTTTTAGACTCGGCAGCCGCCCAGGCCCACTGCTGTTCTTCCGTTGGCAAAACCTCAGCGCTTTTAGCTTCCAGTTGAGCTTTGGCCTTCTTTTCCCTCTGTCTCGTCCGCCCTATACCCCCTATCGTATTAACTAGAGACTTTGCATATTTCACAGGCTTGGGCGACTTTTCCTTCTTGGCGGGTAACGTATTAGACGGCCAGGTTTCATTCAAGTTCTTGTTCTTATCCGTGGACCAATCAGCTGCCCAATCGTCGGACTTGCTCGTCCAGTTGTCGGATTTGTTTGCCGACCAGTTGTCTGATTTGTTCGCCCACGCGTCGGATTTGGTCGCCCAGTTATCTGTCTTCCAGTCTGTGTTGGAGCTGGTGTTTTGTTTGCAAGCGTCGTTTGCAGTCGGATTGGCCCAGGCGTCTTCGGCTGCCCAGTTATCATCCGGCCAAGCGGGCGCCACCCAGTTTTGAGCGGGGGCAGAGAGGCGAGACGAAAAAGGGTCGGGAACGGAGGCGGGGGCGGGGGGAGCTGAAACTCGCCCGCTGCGTTTCTCAGGCTGCTTGAACCCGTTCAGCGTGGACGAAGCAAAGAAATCATCAGTTTCGAATCCAGCCACTGAGGTTGGGCGGGCAAAACTACCGGGTAGTTTAGCTTTGGAGTCCGTGACGTCAGCGAAGGGGTCTTCTATATTGAAGGGGTCTTCGTATCGGTAGTCCTTGAAGGGATCGTCCACGAAGTCAACGGCGGCGCGCGTCTGGACGCAACAAAGTGTGTGAGTGAAAGGAATGTTTGTGTGTGAGCGGGATGGATACGCACGTGTCAGCCCCGCCGCCGCCGCGTCCGCTTAGCGCTGCAAGTGGGGGGAAGCACACGAGCTGTGGTTAGCATGTTAGTGACGTCATGACGTGGGGATATGAACGTATGAACCAAGCTACATGCTATGACTGAATATTGTATCCTCTACACCCGATGTCTAGTTGATACATCGACATGTGTGCCTTATGTCGCAACACATACCTTAATTTCAAGAGACGAACTTTGAGACTCATAATTGCATCGTTTACTAGAATTTCGTCACTTCAAACATCACTGCTTGTGAAACTACAAAACACACATTTCAATCCACCCCGACTCCAATTCAGAGTCGATACGTGTCGATACGGATGATTTGAAATCGACAATACTGAAAACTGGCATTTAAGTTATTTATATTACACGGGAATTGCTAGTAACGCAGTCAATTTTCGAAGCATTTCAAGAGAAGCGCAACCCATACCAGTAGATGGCGCTTTTTTTAAATATAAATAATAGGCATGCGTTTGACCCCCATCACGCCTGATGTTAAGCGATGATGTGGTCTACGTCACTCGTGGTTTGAAGACACCCAGATTGTAACCATCGGGGGAACACCCATTCAGGTAGCGCATTCCACAGACTAGCAGTTCGCTAATAAATGTGGAATCAATGCGCTTTGTACGGGTTTTCGGAATATCAACCATAAAGCGGTGACGATTTTTCGTGCCCGCTCTGGCAGTCCGAAATGGGGCAAATAAATACAGTTCTGGCAACTTTTCTTTAATGTTGCGAAACTTTACTGCGATACTAGCGCTACAGTAATTTGTAGAACCCTTTCGTACGCTGACTGCAGCGCTTACGGAAGTCCGAGACAACCTATAGGACGCTCAAATTACGGCGCCATCTAAGTGTATACCGTTTTTAGGCATATTTCCGAGCTACGCTCTAATGTTCCACTAAGTACTGTATTTTCTTCTTAGTCTATATGCATTGATACTTATTACGGGTTTGTTTTTTTCCATAAGATATGGGGCTATATTTGGCCACTAACTCTTTTGCAGTTATATCCTAACTTCGTTACCCTGAAAAGCCCCCATTGTATACGAGCCAGTTATTATGTTACTACGACCACTTAATCAAAGAACATCAGGTGAACAGCGTTTTAAACGGTAAGCAAAAAAAAAACAGTTAGTCTCATATTTTCAGTCATTGCATGTAGCCAGAGATTAATATAAAGTATGTACAGGTGTAATTATTATTGTTATAGAAGTAAAAATGATAATAAATAAGGTGGGTATAAATAAATAAAAGAAAAGGAGTGGGACCGAAACATTCCACAGAGCATCCTGTTGTGATCATCGCTCACCGTACCAACTCGACACCGACCATAAAAGTTGAACAAAAGCTAAACATTTTTGTTTAGCTTTTGTTCTTTTGGTTTTTATTTAAAAATACTGGAAGACACCGCTTTAAGCGATAAGGCCGCCTGTTAAAAGCCCAGATAATATTTTTATTGTAATGTTTATGTTATCCTTGTTTTGTGGTATTTTAATAAAGAGTCATTGTATTGTATTGTACTGGCTTCAAAATTTATTTCCAGCACGTTATAAAAAAGCTGGATATGTCAATAACAGATAGAACAATAACAAAACAAACATTCCGGAAAGCTTTTTTAGCGCCAACTGGGCCAATCTATATGTACACAAAATGTGAACGCTATATCTATCTCATGTCTCATGCAGCAGAATTTCAAATGATAAACGAATGCGCGACACGTTTCTCATCGTCACGCATGTAGTTCGTTATTTAAAATTATGGAGGCCTATAGCATCCCCGCCAGGGCAACATATTGTCACTTTTTGTTTAGCGAGAACGTAACCCTTATTCGGATATACATACGACAAACGTGGCCTTCCACGTTTATGTATATCCTAGTTTCGTATTCGCACGATAACAAAAGACAACATAATAATATTGTCGCGTCGCGCATGCTAGGACTTCTGGACGTGACACGATAATAGAGGTCACAATTCACCGCTTTGATTTTGTCTGGACGGTGTCGAGTTGATGCGGTGCGCGATTACCATTATCATGCTAAAAGCAATAGTTATTTTTTAAAGCACTAACTACTAAGCAGAGATAATCAGCACTTTAATAGTACTTTTGAAATTACCTCTTCACTAGAAAGTGCAGCTGAGATGAGAATTATAGAAAAGGCAGTTAAGATATATTGTCGTAATAAAAAAATTAAAAAAAATTGGTGACGATTTTCAAGACATATGTTGTTGACAAGTAAAAAAGACTGCTTGTCTATTACATTTCAGGCTATTAGACCAGCTATGCTGGCACTCGCTATCGTAATCCATGTAATCGCACCATATGCGCTAATTGGATGATGCGATAGCGACTAATAAATTACGTAATAGCTCCTCAGGGGCGTTAGACAAGACCCATTTTCTGTTAGCGTTAACGCCTGCGGAAAGATGAAATTGTATGAAAATGACATTGACAATGACATTAGCTTGTGAGGTGTTATTTCAAGCTAATGTCATTGTCAATGTCATTTTCTTACAATTTCATCTTTCCGCAGGCGTTAACGCTAACATAAAATGGGTCTTGTCTAACCCCCAAGGTCAGCGTTATTTTTTTGTTTTCAAAATTGTCATCTTTTGCATAATATCAAATTAATGCGGTCATTGAAGTTATATTTTTTATCAGATGTCAAACTGTAATGATGTCAGAATAAGATGTGAAATTGCATGCAAATAAAGAAATAATTAATGTATGATAATGATGAAACCCAGGTAAAAATAATTATGTAAAGCATGCGGGCGGCGGCGTGGCGTGGCGTGGCAACTGAACGGCTAACGTGGCGTGGGAGAATGGCATTCTACGTACACAGAGAAAGTAAAACTTAGTTGCTGGTTTTATTATTTGCATTTACTCAAAGAGTTTTCAAAAACTTGACAGAAAACCTTCGTTCGCACTTTGTTCTCAAGTTATATAACAATCATTGAAATCTGGTCCTCCGCTTCAAGCTTGTTCTTAAAAGAACAACACGATTTTCATTAGTTGTCATTCAAAATCGCGATTGCAAACATAATCAACGTGGATTCCTTTCGAGCTGATTTTTAAAGGTTATAAAATATCTAAGATATTTCAATCAATGAGTAATTTCTTCCCGATACTGACATTTTGTACTAAAACAGTTAAAAAATAAAATGCCATTATCAAAATCAAAAAACTAGAAATGTGCTGACTATTTTACATACATTTTACTTTCTCTGCAGCGTTCAAAAATAAAATAATAAATTAATTTAGCATTTTTTACTGGATTTCGGCGATCACCTCATGCGGAGCAAGGGGCGGGAGGTAAATCAAATAACTGAGGAAAAATTAATCTGAAATAAAATAATTAGCTTGGAAATTTAAAAATTTGCTTCATCTGTGACAAACAAAAAGTGGTCTGTATCCTTAGCCCCAGATTTGATAGTTTACGAAAACTTTTATCGTTTACGTTTTGTTCCATACATTGCCGGACTGAAAGGTATTCGAAAACTTTTTTCGTATTAGAGTGAAGCAATCTATACCGCCGATTTTAGTTCCTCCGCGTTTCCGCTGGAGGCGCTTTACTAAAATGTATGGAACAATACCTAAACGAAAAAAGTTTTCGAAAACTGTCAAATCTAGGACTAAGCCCCCTGTATCACAAAAGAAATATCGAGCTCATTTTAGGAAATCAATAATTATTTTTTAAAAAAACAAATAAAAAAATTAAGAAATCACGCTATGCGATTTTAAAAATATACGACTTGGGTTCTTTTGTGAAACAGATTTAAAATTTACGTATATTAATTATTTTCATCAATGCAATTTGTGTTTAATATGTTTTAATTTTAAAGTTGGTTAACAGAATCGATTGAGTTCAGACTAGCAACGGAATTCACAGAAGTTCTGAAATGAATTGTTATCACATAAACAGAGACTTACTACTACTAGAGCTTACTTGTTCAGTAGTTTTGGCACTTGTAGTGATAACATTAAATTTATGGTACATTTTTAATGTCCCATAAGACCCAAACAATGTATGGAGAAGAGATTGATTTTTTGAAAAACTGGCCTCCCAGGATTTGATTATATTTTTATGTGAAAACATATTAAGCCCTACGAATGAGGTGTTTAAGGAAAAATAACTGTCATAGAATGCCCCAAACAAAGTGACCCCATGCAGTTTTTTGTAATTATAGATGAGACTTGCATTCGACCACGTGCTGCATGATGGAGTACATTACCTAAAAGGAAATACCACTCCATTGACAGCGACGATAATATAAATTAAAAAAAAAAAAAAAAAAAAAATATTCGGGACATTTTTGCCCACACGGTCATCTGACCCCAAACTAAGCAAAGCTTGTGATATGGCTGCCAGAGACTGATATACATACATATATAGTTTTAAATACACACTTAAATAGATATTAACAACCAGATATAGAACAAACACAAATGTTCATCACATAAATGTTTGTCCTACGTGGGAATCGAACCCACGCCCCCAAGCTCAGAAGGCAGGTTCACTACCAACTAGACCAACGGGCTATCAATATGTAGCCTTTGTCTCTCGATGTGACCGGCCGGTTTCTTTGTGTGAGTTGACATAAGTACTGGATGTCGCGACCAATTTATATTACAAGACTGACACACACCCGTAGAACATTTTTAATTCTATTATTTAGCCAACTCTATGTCGTTCTATCAGTCTGACAGCCTAGATGCCAGTGTAGAATGGGTGATATGGATGTAACTATTATGTGTGCCCATTTTTGGACTGAGTTACGATTCTGTGTAATAAAACTTGTTCACTGATAAAATACAAAAAAAAGGTACTTAACTTGACACTGAACATTGTTATAAATTGCGAGAAACTGTTGCTAGTCTAAACCCCAATACATGATAAATAATTTGTAATGAAGTCTAGTCGCTTAGTATACATACCTTGTGCGGTGGATTAGGGCGGGGTGGCGCGGGGCGCGGCGGGGGCGTCTTGTGGCTCTTGGGGGGCAACGCCGGCCCACCACCGCCCCCGCTAGCGGCTACGCTGGCGCGTGTGGGGGCGTGGAGCACTGCGAACGGGTCGTTCTCCCATTGGCTCTGGAATTACGTAGCGTTACAATGAGATCATTACTATCCACCATTATGCCGACGTGTCGTAGCCGAGCAATAGTATGCATACGACATTACTATGTTCCGAATTTTGGAATCAACATTTCCAGTAAAGTTGCAAGACATAGAGATATAGCAACTGTTATCTCAGGGTGACGAGTGCAGTTTTGAACGGACGTTTGACGTTTAAATTGTTTTTGCGTTATGACGCATGGCGCTTACCATGAGGAGAACGACTTACTCTTACTCACTTAGTCACTTAAATACTCAGTCTGTTTTATCAAAGATTATATGTTTTATTTAAGGAAAAATACTCCCGAAAACTTTTGATGGCCCAACTATGAGTTGTTGAATGTGTTAGCCAAAAATCTTGGACTGAGTAGAAATTATTGAACTACGCTCATTTGCTCATACTCACATCGTCTCCTCCTTTGTTATTGTTCTCGTGTGGCGCAAAACCATCTCCAGTGAATGGGTCCGCTGCAAATGGATCCGATCCAAACCCGCTCTGAAACGAACCAAGCGATGGAACCAAGCTCTAGCGATACTTTCACATAAGCTGCGGAGGTAGATGCATGACCAATGCCGTTGGCACAAAACTCATTTCACAGATTTTGATACAACGATACAAACGAATACATATTATGAATGTATCATGTAAGTTGACTGTTTTTTTTCTTCTTGTTTTGTATGGCTTCATTTCTCAGGATAAAATTGCTTTAGAAAATGAACACCGTTTCTTGAAATATAAAATGCCTTCTGCTGTCGCCTAAAAATGTAAAATATTTAGCAAGCATTATTATTACTACTCTGCAACTAGCATCGGCTTTCTAGATTTTTCATGATTTTTACGTCTCAATGTTTCACTAACATTTAGCTATGCATTACGTCACAATGTAAGCTCTTGCAGGATACTGCAATGAAACAAAACAATTTCTGAACTATGTCACAGTACGCAGCTTTCCAGTTGGCACAACGGGAACAAGAGCGAGATGTGCAGCTAAAATCGAACAGCTTCTGTTTTTTTAAGATTCTTTTTGCGCACAATGCGCTGTCAAACAGATATCTTCTAAAATCAGATAAAACCATTTGTTTTGTCAGAGGCTATTGCGAATTATATTTATTTATTTACTTTTGTAGTGGTTGAAACGGTTACCCATCTGGTACAGTTGCGTGGACCAGTTGATTGGATCATGTTATCGGTGGTACTGCTGTCACTATTTTTAAAATTATCCATGGTGCAGATGACTACCACAGTAAAAATATTTTGTCTTTGAAACAGCAGACCGGTCCTTAGGAGAAATATTTCTAAAGTCGAACAGTGACTAAGTGTTTTTAGTTTATATACATGAACCTTGTTTGTTCCTATTAGTCTTAGGTTTAGTCAAGACACAACCTTTAATAATAGGTGTCAAACTGACAGGTCGTAACGAGTAACACGTGTGAGAGTTACGACTCATGGCGTACAATCAACCAGTGAGAGCAATATACTAACGCTATACAAAACCAATAATTACTAACTAAACATCTCAGCCTTGTCCCCAACGTGCCATCTAACAAACTGGTCACGATACTTACTTCCGCGGAGTTCACGTTCCCGCGGGGAGCGAAGGGGTCGTGCGGGGGCGCGGCGGCTGCAGGGGTGAAGGCGGACTCTTTGAACGGGTCTGACGCGAAGCCATCGCCGTTCGAGAAACCGTTACTTTGCCCGAACGATTCATCCTCCTGATATGAACAACTCGTTATTAGTAGCTGGGTTTCACTCAGTGTGTTACAAGAAACTTGCATTTAGCTAGGATTATGTGTATCTCATATGATAATCTTATGTATTACAAAACAAATTTCATTCAAATTTGGATTGAATACAGAGCACTCTCTAAACCAAATTTCAATTAAATTTCTCTAAGAAACATTTCATATAACGCGAACGCGTATTTTGAAAAAAAAATACCATTTAGATTGTTTTTTTTTTGGGATTTTTGTTGAAGTTTCACCCTTGTGATGGGACTTATTCCTTCGCACATAAGATTCGTATTGCTGTGTACTTACGAGTGCGTCGTTAGGCGTGGCGCCTCGAACGGCCCTCTCGAGATGGTCGCGAGTGAAGCCGGGCACGAGCGTTGTATGCGCATGCCCCGCCTTCCCACTCGCTAAAGCTTCTGTGGCTTCAATTATAAGACGATGTTGCTCTTCTAGGTGGTCTATTTTGATGTTCGCCTAGAAAAACACACAAAAATATTTTTATTGGTTATGATCGAAGCGACCATGCCGCAAGTAGGTGGACTCTATGGAATAGTAGCTTCATACCCAGTGCTCGAAATGGACCGGAACGTCGTTCCGGTTCGTGAAATCACCGTTCCGTTTCGTAAAGGAATTCAACGTTCTCACTCGTCAAAATCGGTCAAGCCGTTTAGGCTACAGGAGGTACTACAGGAACCTAAAAACATACTTACATGCTTACATACAACGAAAAAACATTACCCTCTTTCTTGAACAGACGGTTAAGAGTTCGCAAGGTTTGAAGGGAAATGCGTTCCGGTTCTTGAGTAAGTCCAATTCGACCACTGTTCATAGTGTTCATACCTAAAGTGCGGAGAACGCCAGGGGGGTTAGACACGACCCACTTTCTGTTAGCGTTAACGCCTGCGGAAAGATGAAATTGTAAGAAAATGACATTGACAATGACATTAGCTTGAGAGATGTTATCTCAAGCTAATGTCATTTTCATACAATTTCATCTTTCCGCAGGCGTTAACGCTAACAGAAAGTGGGTCTTGTGTGACCCCCCAGGCCTGCCACTAACGTTTCCGTCGAGTCAGTTTCGTTGCGTGTCATCTTGTTTACCTGACTGACAGCGAGCACGGTGCGTCGCAGCGCCGCGGTGATGCTCTCCGTTTCCGCTTCCGCGGCAATCGCTTCCTCCAGCAACGCTCTCTCCTTCTCCTTGAGCGAGTGTACTGCCGCTTGCCGCGCCGCCACCTCCGCTTCCGTTTCCGCCGCGGCCGCCTCCTGCGCGGACACTTGCGACCGGAGCTTTTCCACCTGCCACAGGAAAATATGTTGGAACGCACTTTACGAAAAACTATCGTGTTTTATTATCATTGGGTTAAATGTAAGAGAATCAAAATGACATTTAAATATTATATAGCTAGCAGCACTCTGTAGTTTTCTCTGTGGTTAAAAATGCTAAAAAACATCACGTGATTAATGGACGGCCCCCCTAAGTAATTTAGGTGAAAAAAAAAAACTTATTTACGGGAAAATAGGGATGACAATGACCACATCACTATGGGATGTGGCGCATTTGGTTTTATTCCGTGGCCACCGTTGAAACCTTGGACTTGGTCAGGAGAATAAATTTATTAATGCTTTTTCTACAAACGCATTCAGAGATGAGATATTTAAATCTGATTTAATTTAGTTTAGACAGATGTTAGGTATGATACCCCTTGATAACTGTCGTTAGTCATATTATTCTGCATCTAATTACCAAGTAAATAGAAGGCCGCGCAAAAAAAATTACGTCAATTTTGGTCATTGGCTTTTGGTGTAGAAGTATCACTACCTATTTCTATATCAAATTTCATCCAAAACCGTGCAGCCATTACGGAGTTAATTAGAATGAAACACACACTTAAAATTTCGCATTCATAGCTAGTGCGATGTGTAGCATAGCAACACTCGAAGTGACGTTGCCATTAGTTTTTGGCGCCAACGCGGAAAAAACATGTCGGCTCGTTGGATTATTTTCCTAAACTTGTGTATTTTCGAGTGTTAATGTGTACTAAATTAATAAATTAATACTGGTGAATTATTATTCATTAAGTGCTCGTAAACGTGCTCGAGTGTGGGAAAGTGATATAACGAGGTGAAACGTGTCTTTTCGTGTTGTTTCCAAAACTCCATAGGAGCCTCTTGTAAAGTCTCCACCACTTTACAGGGGCATGAGTTCGACTTGACCGTGACTTACTTAGCTTGACTCTGACTGTGACTATGACTTGTTTGACGCTATTAAGACAAAGTAAACTGTTTAATATTACGAGTAAAGGACATTGAATCCACGCTCACGAAACTTTTAACAAAAAAAAAACCTTGCCTTTATTGACAGTGATATTCACCTGTGCTTTGAGATCGTTTAACCTCTTTTGTGCTTCACCTTTTTGGTTCTCTAACTGTTTTAACGTCGCCGACAGCGTGTCCAACTCGCTCTGCAATAGAACACAATAAATAAGTTAATATTAAATTATTATTTTTAAATAAATTATTTGTTTTTCAAAACAGGCTTTTAGCTTTAGAAATAAACACGATGGGGTTTACCACGGTATCTTACCACGGTAAATATCCCGTAAACAATCATATAACTTTATCTTGTTGCGTTGAGTATTTCCTATGGCCACCTCCCGTCATCATCATCGTCAGACCTTGAATATCAACTAGAGGTTTATAGTACACGCCAAGTAAGCCAAATTTCAGAGTTATCATCTCGACATTCTTCAACATACTTTGTTAAGATAATTTAACGAAAAGATCAATTACCTTTAAGCTAGAACGTCTTGAATATAGTTTTATCGCTATGGGAAGACCAACTTTCTGCCACTTTGGCAGGGTGTTTTTTCACAAAGGACACATTCTCTCGCTGTGTCACTCTGACCCAAGTAACAGCAGTATACTTGTCTCGCTCGCACTCTCTAGTGTAAAGGACCCAGTTTGGGTCTCTGTGGAGTAAGTTACCTGCAGTCCATCAGCCTCGCATGAGCCCGCAGCGAGTTCCCGCTCCTTGGTGGCGATCTCCGCTTCAAGGGCGACTCGTTCTCTCGCCAACGCGTCCACTTCCCGCGCTATCGCTTCCATTTCCGGTGTCGGTTGTGGCCCTAGTGTCGGTGCCAGTGTTAACTCTGGTTGGGGAAGCTGGCGAGAAATATATTATTCTTGTTAGGCAACAAACTTTTAAGAAAAATAAGCATTGAAGGGAATAAGAATTAGGTGCTACTAGTATAAATGATTTTTTTAAATATTTTTCTCGTTTTTATTTCCAACATCCTTATGAATGTAAATCAACACCTGCTGCACAGTTTCTGATCACATCACACCAATATTATATGTATATGCGAAAAAGTGTGTTTGTCGGTGTTCGTGTGTGTGTGTAATAACAAATCCACGGATCAACGTGAATTTTGCATGTGTATAGTTGGAGGGCCGGAGAGTGACAAAGAAATTTTTATGCAGAAAAATTGACTGTTAACCTTTCACAGAAACAAAATCTAAATCAAAATCGATTCAACCGTTTGGGAGGTACGATAAACTCCCACTCTTTTTGTGCGGTTCACATCACACATCAGCCAGTAAACGACCACTGCTGGACAAAGGCCTTCCTCTTAGAGAGGGGTGTTGCCATAATCCCCACGCTTGGCAGGTGGCTTGTGATCGCAGTACGTTCACAGTGTACTATAGAACTCTGCTGCCCATCCTCCGGTGGTTCTGGTCGCAGTTTTAGGACATACCTGGAGCTAATATTAGGGTTTTTTTTCTTCTTTAAAAATATTATTTTGCCCTCGCTTTTCTTGCGGTTAGCTTTGCCGTCCAGTCACCAAGCATCTAACAACTGTGCTATAAATCATCACTCACCGGCTGTCCCTCCGGCGGCGGCACCATGTCGGGCGCCAGTGCCGGTGGGGGTGCTTCGCCCCGCAGCGCGCGTTTGATGAGCCACTGCGCGAGCGCAAACTGATGTAGAGACAGTTTGCCGCCGTGTGTCGTGTCGCACAACGCCCTGAAATACGCGTGCACAGTGCGTTACTAGATTAAATAAAGCAAATTTAAAAAAAAAAACGTCTTCAATACATAACGTAATATTATACAAAACTAGCTGTTGCCCGCGACTTCGTACGCGTAGACTTACATATAAACTTTCAACCCCCTTTTGTCATTCGGCCCTTTCGTAAAATCTTTTCTTAGCGGACCTTTACACCCCATAAAGAATCTACCTGCCAAATTTCAGCTTTGTAGGTCAAGTAGTTTTCGAGATTTCGTGTTTAATGAGTGAGTGAGTGAGTAGATGAATTTCACTTTTATATAAATAGATTCTTTGTCCGAATATTACTGAGTCCATGGTTACTTGAAATCCGTTGCTTGTTTGCCACTTATTCTATAAAAAAAAAAAAAACAATTTTATTTGAATACTATATCTTCATGTACAGGCTTAAACTAAAAAGTTAAAAAATTACAATTAAAACATATTGAAAGTCTTTTGCTGAAGGGACCACAAACCAAAACGTCATCTGTGTATATTTTTGCTATTGTAAATTATTTCAAAAAGCGCCCAATCAATTTCGATAAAATTTATATGGGAATCACCTTCTGAAATATTACCTACCTAACAAAAAAGAATCATCAAATCAATTCATAATTGGCGGAGTAGTCGCGTAACAAACAGTCTAATTGAGAACCTCCTCCTTTTTTGAAGTCGGTTAAAAAGTATTATCAAGATCCTGCTTCGAATACTGCAGTCACTTGAGGGACTTCAATTTTGAAGTCTTTAGAGCTTAGAACACAATAAGTCTGACAAAGAGGGGGAAAGCTGTCACTGTGAACGTAAGCTGTCACTATGAACGTAAGCTATCACTTTTTATTTATGACACGATCTTTTTCAAGTTGAAAGCGCGCGCGCGCCTCCGTTATTAATTTCCATGTTATGTTAATAAAATGTGTGAAAACCACATCAGTTTCCATAATAAGCCGTCACTGTACACGAAAGCTGTCACTGTGGACGTAAGCTGTCACTGTGAACGTAAGCTGTTACTGTAACCGTCACTGCAACAGTTTAAAACAAAGCTAAGTTACAGTTTACTAAGTTAGCTAAAAGTTCTGTTACATAGTGTGTTATACCAATGGGCCCTAAACTAGACGATGCCTGTATCTTGGTGGCCCGTTTCATGGCAACAGTGTTCCTGTAAGTGTGAGCTGTCACTATGTGTATGTGTGTACACTTACCATATGTGCGCCAAAGTCTGTTGCGGCAATCCACTGTCTAGGAATGTATGCTTTATTTCTGCGCCGGACACGAACCCGTCTCGGTCCGCGTCGGCCGCCGCGAACGCAGCCGCGGCCACCGCCAGCTCAGCGGGAGTCACCACCCAGCGGGACAGCGACGGAGCCGATGACGTCATCGATGACGACATAGGCATCATGGCCGACGGTAGGGGTGAAGTGGAGAGCAGCGGTGACTGGGATGACGGTGGCTGGAAAGAGAGACATTGTGTCAACTATGTTTAGTTTAATCAAGGAAGATAGACTAAGAGGAAAGACAATAGCGGAACATTAGAGCGTAGCTCGGAACATTTGCCTAAAAACGGTACGAACTTAGATGGCGACGTTATTTGAGCGTGATATAGGTTGTCTCGAACTTCCGTAAGCGCTGCAGTCAGATAACGTACGAAAGGGTTCTACAAATTACCGTATGCTAGTATCGCAGTCAAGTTTCGCAACATTTCAAGAGAATAAAGAATAGCGCCAATGTTGCGAAACTTGACCGCGATACTAGCGCTACGGTAATTTGTAGAACCCTTTCGTACGTTATCTGACTGCAGCGCTTACGGAAGTTCGAGACAACCTATATCACGCTCAAATTACGGCGCCATCTAAGTTTATACTGTTTTAGGCAAATTTCCGAGATACGCTCTAATGTTCCGATATTGTCTTTCCTCTTAGTCGTATCTTCCTTGGTTTAATGATGTTATCTGACGTCATATATGAAAAAAATGGCGCATTTGGTTTGGGTGATGTTAAGTAGTCCTTCAGTTGAACTTCACAAATAGGATGAGGGTTCCTAGTATATTTATTAGATATAAATACATTATTCAAACATTTCCGGCCGGGAAAAGAACCCGGGACATTGAGCCTTTATTTAATAGAGGAACTGCACCGTGGATATCATTCTGATCCTCAATCATATACTTACACTAGACAGGTCGAGCAGTGTATTGGACTGATGGTGGGCGGGCGGAGGCGTGGGGCGCGGCGGTGGCGGGCGCGGGGAAGGCGAGGGCGGCCGCGACGGAGGCCGGGCGGGGCGCGCGCGCAGCTCCGGCGGGAGCGTGGTCGGCACAGCGTGCTTCTCCAGCGCTTTGTATACTAGGTGCATTGCCTGCCGAACAATACATTACCATAATATTATGAGTATAACCACAGAAAAGAGAAGTAAATAGAACGGAAATGAGAAGGAAAATCTGTCGCCAGGCATTATGACAGATCCTTGCTTGAACATTTTTATTTAGATCAACGCGTCAAACTCCGTATCCAAAGAACTTGGACCTTACCTACTAGGTCTCAAAGTTCTTTGTCCGCATCACAGTTTGCAAACTGATTTCGAATGAATGACGTTTCGCTTATATGGGTGCAACTGGCTACAACAATTTTCTTACAAAAATGCCTTGACAGCCGTTCTAATTTAAATAAAATTATCAGATAAAAGAATTTTTTTAGAAAAAAAAATACAACAACCCACTTCAAGACTATACATGTACAAACTTAAACCAAATAGTAGAAAATGACAGTTGAAACAGAGATTGAAAGTCCTCATCAAAACTTTTGCTGGAGCGAACCTCAAACCAAAACGTCATCTGTGTATATATTTTTAGCTATTGTTGATATTTCAAAAAGTTCAGTATCAATATCGATAAAATTTATATATCACCTTTGAAGACCTACCAAACAAACAAAATATCATCAAAATCAATTCATAATTTTTTCGTGGAACCGCGTAACAAACGTCCAAAAAAAAATATACACTGTCAAATTGATAACCTCTTTTCGTCGGAAAAAATAGCCTGTTAGATATCTGGTGCGTTACTCCAGGATCTGTGATATAAGTATTCTTAACGTCACTCTTTTTTATTGACAAATGTTACGGAGACATAAAAAATACCGTATGTACAAGAGTAGCCGGCCTGGGTGATTTAGGTACATGAAACAAAAGTATCTGTCGTTCATACGATATCATTACCTCTGTTGTTGTTTTTTTTACGGCTAAACGACTACATCAATCTTGATGAACTTTTACAAAGCAAATACTGTGTATCACGAGGATAGACATAAGCATTCTTATTCTAGAAGAATATGAAAACCGCATGGTACAAAATGACTAAATAAAGGCACTTAAATTATTTTATTGAAATATAGGTCTACTGGTTTGTGAATCGGATATGTAGCTCTTTGCAATAGTGCTGTCTTCAAAAGTAGCTTAAGCAGATCCTTGATATGCAGCAGGAAGAGAGTTGGAAAGAGCACCGACCCCTGAGTGACACCGGCATCAATTGCCATTCCAATGGACAAGCAGCCATAAATGACCACCCGGATCGATCTATCCCTCAGGAAGTCACGTAACGAAACTGGTGGACAAGCTATACGAAGAGAGCTAGCTAATAAGCCCTCATGCCAAACCCTTTCAAAAGCCTTCGAAATGTCAAGGAAAACGGCAAGCACTTCCCGTGTTACTCAATGGCCACACTCAACAAAATGAATACATAACGACACAGCAATATGGAACAACTGATTTTTTTTCGCAATTTCAGGTTTGGTCCCATAGTAAAAGTTGTTCATAATAATGAGTATATGGACCTCCATTCAGTTAAGTACACCCTTTCGGTTTAAACTTGTATAATATATTGTTCGTAGGTTCCAGCCTATATTTTAAAACCACGTAGCCTAGCAACAGTCAGAAGCACAGTAGCGTCCACTCACCACCATGAACTCGTGTCGGTCAAGCATGCCATCCTTGTCCTGATCAGCAAGGTCCCAGATCTTGCCGAGCGTTTCTAATGGCAGCTTAGATTCCATCAGCACACCTTTCACCTGGACAAGTTAAACAGATATACCTACAGCAACAACAATTACCACCATACCATTGTGTCATTCATTCGCATGACCAATTGCTTTGGAAGACTTTACTGTTGACTATGGCTCAATTTGTCAATTTTTTACTGACGACGCATGTGCTGCTACTGTGACAATGGAGATCGAACTGAATTCATTTCATTTCTTTTCATTTATTCCTAATATTTATAATTTTACAGTATTCACCTAACATTTTTAACAAGTCTAAAATTAACATTCATTTTGAGTATAAGTACCGTTCTGTAGGTGTCTCGTAAGCAGCTGTTCTAGGAAGACCTGTGTTACAGCAGCAGCTGCTAGCAGCCGTTAAGAATTATCCGGCATGCTAGTTGGAGCATTGAGCCAACTAAGGACATGCCACAGATAAGCAAATTATGTGCAAAGTTGCGGGTACTGAAAAAGGTCTCTGGAATACCTTTTAGTATGTAAGTAGAAACTGACCTTATTTCCAGCGATAAGTCCATTATTGGGTTGGAGAGAGTCGAACAGCTGGTTGTACTTGTCTCTCTCAGCCGGCTGCATGCTCCAGTCGCTGAGCGGAGCCAGCATCGGGGCGGGAGACGGGGCAGCGGGGCGCGCCGGGGGACCGCCCCCGCTAGGGACTTTGGGTAATTCGCCCTGAAAATAGAAAGAAAATAGTTTTAGAGATAGTGGCGATGCGATGGGGCGATCGGCTAGTCGTGGGGATCATCGGACCAGTTGGCCCGGGCCCGAGTGCACTCCACAGAAGCGGAGGAGTGCGGCAAACTGTCAACCAATAGAATAGGCATGTGTCCTAATGTTTAGTTTATTACAAAATAACAGGTGATGAATTTAACTAAATACATTACACATACTGAAAAAATAAATAATATTAGCTGATAAATCTCTGAGATATGAGCGTTTAAAGCTTTAGGTGGGGGATAGATACTCTGTCCCTTTCTCGCAAAGCGTGTGTTAGTATAGCATTTTTATGGCGCACTTGAGGCGTGACGTCATAACTCAGCATAGTGCGCACTCTGTCTAACATGAAATTAAAATACTTATAGCTTATTTTATTTATGTTATACGGGAATTACTCACGTAAGATTAAGGCGGTCACTCCGACTATAGTTTTAACCGCATTAGGCGGTCTTTTTCAAGGTGAATGCGCGCGTAATATCCCGTGTAATATAAATAAAATGTGTGCAAACCACGCCAGTTTCCATAATAATACTTATAGCTTATTTATTTTTGAACTAATTTTAATTTTGTTTTCTTTGATGGGCTCTATTCGTGATCAGCTTCTTTATGAGGTAATAAACAATAGTCATCATGCCTATTTTACGAGATAGGCATGAAGTCTCATAACAGTACATTTTAGGGACTTTCATATAAACGTCTCCCTTTTACTCCGCTTTGATGGAGTGTCATCCATCAGCACGCTTTCTCACGAGATGACACAGCAGCACCGCAAGACACTATAAAATGCCGTGACGACACCGAGCGCCACACACTTCTATGGACCGTTTTTTCACTCAACGACACTGCACTGCACGACGACTTTTTGGCTGTAGTCGGTGCCGATAAATCGTAACGATTTTTTGCTGTGATGGCGATTTAGAGGCTGAAGAAACCAGTAGGAACTTGCTGATGACAGGCCGCACGTTCCCGACACAACACTTTCGCCACTGGCTTCCGTGCGTGAAGACTGCAAGCTTCGACTGACAACAGTAGCGGAATCGTCTCTCGTGGATAAACGTCTGTCCTCCGGTGGTTCTGGTCGCAGTTGTAGGACATGCCCGGGTCGGGGAGCACGCTTAGAAGAATATCTAGTGATAGTGGTGTGATGTCTGACCAGTTTGGGCGGCGGCGCCTCCAGGTGTATGTTGCTCATGTTGATGTCCTTGCCGGCCTGCGCCAGCGCAACCAGCTTCAGCGAGACGAACAACCCAGCCTGAAACAATACAACACATACAACTCAGAAAAAATAAATGGAAGCGTTATACACACAGAAAAGTTTTTGTTTTGTTTGAATTAGAACAACGGCTGTCAATACATTTTTGTAAGAAATTTGTTGTAGCCAGTTGCACCCATATAAACGAAACGTCAGTCATTCGAAATCAGTTAGCAAATGTGATGCGGAGTTCGTCGCGTTGATCTAAATAAGAATGTTCAATCAAGGTTCTGTCATAATGCCTGATAACAGATTTTCCTTCTCAATTCCATTCTATTTACTTCTCTTTTCTGTGGTTATAATATGTTATACCTACAGTTTTCCCTTTAGCACTTACACCCACTTGGTTGTCATTTTGATTACATTAGCACTTCTAGGGAAATGCAATCCCGCAATATAATTTCAATCCAGGTGTGTGCGGGACTAGTCCCGCTGGATACAGGTATTTTCGGGACCCAGCAGGGTGGACTTAGACCTCTGAAATTAATCGTAATAAAGACCTAATACAACTCTTTTCATGGTTATAATTTTAACCCACATTAAACATGCTTTAAAAAATAGGTTCAAATGTTTAACTAAGTTTTAAGCCATCGCGAAAAACTAATTTTTAATTTTTACTTGTAATAGCGTGGGTATCAAAAGAATGGACAGAGTCCGCAACAGCGCGCTGCGCTCCATAACAGGTGTGGTCGACGTTGGCCAAAAAGCTGCCAGACTAAAATGGGATTGGGCGGGACATGTGGCTCGTATGCATCCCGGCCGATGGGCCAGGATCGTCACGCAGTGGATGCTCGATGGACGGCGCAGTCAAGGCAGGCCTTGGGCCGTGACGCTGGCGTGACCATCTTGACTCATTCCGGAGAGGTTGGCAAGAGGTGGCGGAGGACCGAGATTTATGGAAGGAGATGGGGGAGACCTTTGCCCAGCAATGGGACAGTATAGGTTAATAAAAAAAAAATTGACTTGCGTTTGACCGCCAACTGGCCTGATGTTAGGCGATGATGCGGTCTACGATGGAGCACACTTGCCTAGAAGAAACCGATTCACTCGCGACTTGAAGACACCCAGATTGTAAATATCCAACATTGCAAAGGGTAAGTTACCAGACTACCAAGAAATAGGGCAATAAAACAAACACGTTTAGGGCACTTGTGACGTCGGCAGTACCTTCACTAACAGCACTGGTGTTTAATCTGTGGTGCACTTGACCTTTCAGAGTGGGCCTGAGGGTCTGTCTCATCAAGTGAGGAGTATATTGCGACAGGTAAAGTAGGTTACTAAGAGAGTGTCGACCTCCGACCACAGAACAGGGGGGTTAGACAAGACCCACTTTCTGTTAGCGTTAACGCCTGCGGAAAGATGAAATTGTCTGAAAATGACATTAGCTTGAGATAACATCTCTCAAGCTAATGTCATTGTCAATGTCATTTTCATGCAATTTCATCTTTCCGCAGGCGTTACCGCTAACAGAAAGTGGGTCTTGTCTAACCCCCCAGTACAGAAGGTCGGTTGCATACATCGAGCGTAAACAGGCGCACGCACACAAAGACGCGCACTTACAGCGATCTCGGATCGAATCGGTCGACGTGAGTCGCGAGGGCACTACACGTAATTATAGTTTCATGCGATAATTCGCCCGATAAACACAATATTATAGCTGCTTTGCGTACCCGAGCGCTACGGCGAGAAGGTTATTAAAGTCAAGGTCAGCCGGAGCAGACTTTCTGTACCCTTTATATTCTGTACTTCGACGTCATGGATTGGGTTGATGCTCAGATCAGAAAACAATGGAGGATATGGTAGGGTGAATGGGGGGGGGGGGGGGGAGATGGTAGGGGGGGTTTTCCCCGTCAGTTACAATCTGGGTGTCTTCAAGTCGAGAGTGAATCGGTTTCTTCTAGGCAAGCGTGCTCCATCGTAGACCGTATCGTCGCTTAACATCAGGCGAGATGGTGGCCAAGCGCAAGCCTATATATCTACTTATTAAAAAAAGGGGGAAAAAACGCGCACTGAGGGTTTCATACCACCACATAAGTTGTTAGCTAGTAAAGTACAAAAAATAGTACAAAAAACAACATCCCATCAACGCCCAGGCGGTCACCCATCCAATTACCGGCCGCGCCCGACGTGGCTTCACTTCGGTGATCTTACTACGAACTACTTTAAAGTGTGTACTATAATTATGCCAAGTTTGAAGCTTTTACGTATTACCGTTTTTACATTAGAGCCAATACAAAAATACCAGCCGTTATTAGGTAGGACAGACGGCCAGACGGACAGACAGACAGACATCGTAGGCTTAGTAATAGGTACGGAACCCTAACGATGAAAAACTATCCACGTAAAAGACTTACTCCGAAATAGGTACACGCATCAATCAGAATTCACACACATGTAGATATGATTTGACATACAATATCCGCTGCGCAAATGTCAACTAGTACCTCTTCAATTACATTTGTTGCTCTATATCACACGGGAGTCTCCAAGTGCCAAATTCAACGATGTATATTGAATCGATAGCACAGCTGTCTAAATACTTAGTATTCACAATTTCACAGACACTAATCCTCCCACATTTGAGTGTAACCCAAGCTGTGACGTATGAGCCGAGTGCCATAATAACTGTTATTGAATCAACGCCCGTCCGTGAGATAACGCTATCATGAGGATTGGGCGAGTAATCACACATACATCCTCCGCGCCTCTATGTCAATACACTACTGGTGCAAAACTCCATCAGCGACTCTACTCAAGCGGCAAAAGGTTTTTTGTAACCAACTTCCAAAATAGGAGGGGGTTCACAATTTAGTGTTCTTTTTATTGCTTCATCATCAGCCAGAAGACGTCCACACTGCTGAATATAGGTCTCTCCCTTGGAGCACCATACTGAACGACAGCCTGCCATCTGCATCCACTGGATGCCCGCGACTCTCACGTCATCGGTCCATCTAGTGGGGGCCTACTTACGACTTTTTTTTATTATAAATAATATAATAGGCTTGCGTTTGGCCACCATCTCGCCTGATGTTAAGCGATGATGTGGTCTACGTTGGAGCACGCTTGCCTAGAAGAAACCGATTCACTCGTGATTCACGATTGATTGATTTCGTGATTCGTGAGATTTGAAAACACCCAGATTGGCACCATTGGGGAACACTCATTCAGGAAGCGCATTCCACAGACTAGCAGTTCGCACAATAAATATGGAATCAAAGCTAGAGATAGCCCGTTGGTTCAGTTGGTAGTGAACCTGCCTGCTGAGCTTGGGGGCGTGGGTTTGATTTCCACCTAAGACAAACATTTATGTGATGAACATTTGTGTTTGTTTTATATCTGGTTGTTAATATCTATTTAAGTATGTATTTAAAACTATATATATGTATGTATATCAGTCTCTGGCAGCCATATCACAAGCTTTGCTTAGTTTGGAGTCAGATAACCGTGTGTGAAAAATGTCCCGAATATTAATTTATTTATTTATTTTAAAGCTGATGTGGAAACTACTCTGGGATGTCTGATGTCTGGGATACCCGGTATGTCCTAAAACTGCAACTAGAACCAGCAGAGGATGGGCAGCAGCAGCATTCGGCCCGACCAATGGGGATTATGGCAAACCCAGATTCGGCCCAGCCAATAGGGGTTTGGCATCGTAGGTCAAGTGGTTGTCGAGGTTACGTGATCAGTCAGTCAATGAGCGAGTGGTAATACGCTTTTATATATACAGGGTTACGCGGAAAGCGTATACTAAGCCGAAAGGGTTCCATTTTACTCATCATTATGAACAACTTTTACTACGGGACCAACCCAAAATCGCGAAAAAAAAATCAGCTGTTCCATACAAGTTTTACATGTTGATATTTTTTCGCGATTTCAGAATATCTCTCATGGTCAAAGTTCATAATGATGGGTAATATGGGCCCCTTTCGGAATAGTACACCTTTTCCGCGTACCCCTGGATTATAACGTAAATCCAGACAAGTTATTACGTAAGGCAGCGGCGGGATCCGTCGCCATCGGCCGTGCCTACACTGTCTGGTTATTGATCTGCAAATCAAGTTTGCTAAGACTTGAATGGGGTAACTAAATACTCTCATGTCGTTATAAAAATAATCCCACAACTTTTTATATGCCTATTTTAATAGATATCGTGGCGTATTGATCTTAGTTGTTTATCGCACTTACCAGTTTGTTATTTTATACTACTCTATAAATAACAATACCTAGGCATTTTATAAATTTCCTAAGAGATATGCGAAATGAAAATAATATATAAGACCTACTACAGAGTTTTTCTTTAATTTGATAATAAGCCTGCGTTTCACCGTCACCTTTCCTGATGTTAAACGATGATACGGTCGACGTTGGAGCACACTTGCCTAGAAGAAAACCCATTCGCTCGCGATTGGAAGACAATACTCAATACTCAATACGTTTATTGCGACATATGTATGCATGCAAACCTTAAATAACATGTTTATATTTTTAAAATTACAAGTAGTACATATGACCCTGTTAGGGTATGGCAACAGAAAGAACGGAACGGTCTATTTGTACATCGTCGTAGTTATCCTTGAAAAATTCGTCCAGGGTGTAGTAACATTTAGATTCCAAGAAATGTTTGAGAACATTAATGAAGCTGTTTTCTTTTTCTATGTCTTTTATTTTATTTGGTAGTTTATTGAATATTTTTACAGCCATAGATGTAGGGCCAGAACTATGAATTGCTAGATTAGATTTCGGTTCAATAAGTTTATGTCTATATTGTGACCTGATTTTAGCTATTACTATTCTACACCTAAAACTAGATTTAAACCAGGTTAGAATTGCATATAAGACTTAATGTTATCATTCAACATATTTCCCGTAACATCTACAACGACAGCTGTTACCGCGTACATCTGAATAGGGCCTTAGGGGTCCTACTACAGCGTTTCGCGGATGTTACGGTAAAGTGTAGACCCCGTTGCTTGTCTAGAACTACAATAGTTAGACCACGTCGCAGACCTTGGGCCTGGTTAGAAACAGGGCCATTGTAGGTACGATAGATGTGACGCTTCATTAGACAAACCTGACGAAACTGTCAATTATATAATCAATTTGTATGTACTCAGAGTTACACAGAACGGTGCTACTAAGCTGAAAGCTAAGCTCATTATTCTCATCATGTTTCATTCTATCATATTCCCACTGTTGGGACACAGACCGTCTCTTATTTTGTAATGCCAGTTGCACCCATATAAACGAAACGTCAGTCATTCGAAATCAGTTAGCAACTGTGATGCGGACAAAGAATTTGAGCCTAACCCAAAAAGGTAAGGTCCAAGTTCTTTGGATGCAGAGTTCGACGCGTTGATTTAAATAATAATGTTCAATCAAGGTTCTGTCATAATGCCTGGCGACAGATTTTCCTTCTCATTTGCGTTCTGTTTACTTCTCTTTTCTGTGGTGTTAAGCAATGATGCGGTCTACGATTGTGTACGCTTGCCGGTTTCTTCTAGATCTACTAGACGAAAAACCGAGTAAAGCCAGAGTAGTACAAAATTAATATGAACTAAAACAATACTTTTTAACACACATTTAATTTTCCTTTGAGATATTTGAATTTCTGCAAGTGAGATAACAGGGCTCGTATCTGTTTGATTGACATGTTTATGTGACTCAATACATTTAAGACTAACATATTAAGAACAATAGATGCAATGTGATTTTCAAACCCAGTAAAAAATTCTATACTGTCCATCCAAAGGTTGCCTGGAAGAAACCGCTTTAGGCGATAAGGCCGCCCATTATACTGCCGTACATTTGTTTTTTATGTTAGTTTAAGTTTCATTTGTATTTTCTATGTGTAATTAAGTTATATTGTATTGTATATAAATAATATTTATATTTTGGCAAAAGTATAATAATAGTATGTAATAATATGTAGCGGGTTCAAAACCCCGGGCCGGGAAATCAATGGCATATGTGAATCCACCAACCCGCAACTGGGCCAGCGTGGTGGATATGGCCCAATCATCTTTTCGAGGGTAGGCTAAAAGTCCAGCAGTGGACTGTTAAACGGCTGATTATGAATAATAATAATACGTTTTACAATTAGTGAATAAAGGACTTATTTAAAGCGAGGGCCATAGATGAATCACGAGCAAGTGAAGGATTCTAATGACTGAATCACGACCATAGAGAGTGATTCAACTGTTAGAATCCTGAGCAACGCGAGTGATTCATGGCCCTCGATATAAATCTGTTTTATTCAAGAGTTGCATACTACACTTTATACTATGACTACGAAAAAACGAAAGATTTAAGGAGTTTGTATCGAGTATTTTTTGCGCAAGGAGGTTGTATAGCATTGAGATGGAGGTCGAATACATTGGTGTATTCTAAATTCAAACAACAAAATAGTGATTAAAAGCTTTTTTTCACTGTTTTCAGTGAATAAAATAAGCTTTTTAGAAGAGGAATGGTATAATGAAGCAAAAACAAACATATCATCAATATGTCATCAAAGAAAATAAAACAATATTCTATCACTGTGATGGTGATAAAAAAAAGCATTTTACATTACATCTGTGTAATAGCTACAGTTTAACCTCAAAAACTAGTGTAAGCACCATGGTTTTGCTCCACTAAATGCACTAATCAACCACTAATCCACTAATTAATTTTATATTTTATGTATTAGTATATTATCGTAATCTTAAGTAATATAAGTATTAGTATCGTAATTTTAAGTAGTAAGTATATGTATTAGTATGTATTGTTATTAGAATGTACGGTTTATATTATAACTAAGTATCACATTATTCAATATTGCTCGCCCCGCCTTCTCCCTCCTGTATGAATCCTCTCCATCCTAAGGTTGCCTGGAAGAGATCGCTCTTAGCGATAAGGCCGCCGATTGTTGCACTAGTTTTTAAGCTGTTTTATCGTGTGTATGAAGTTTGTGGTGAGAACAATAAAGAGTTTATCTATCTATCTAAATGCGACTTTAATACAATGTGTTTAGTGTTTAAGCAACGCTTGTTACTACAATGGATGACCATAAGGGTCATCTGTAATAACAAGCGTTGCTTAATTAAAAGTGGGATAACCTTGCCTTAAGTAGAAGACTCACTTTATCCAAGTATCCTTTGCCGGTGGGGTCGGAGAGGTCCCATATCTTGCTGAGCACCACGTCGCTGAGCCGGGACTTTTTGAGGAAGCGCGCCGCGTCCAGCGCGGCCACCATGCCCGTGCCATTTGGGTCCACCTGGAGTTAATGCCGTTGTACATTGTTGTTGTAAAAATCATACTAATACAGTAGGGCTTCGTTAATCCGGAGAGGCAAAAACAAGACCCTTTCTGGATTATCGAGGCGTCCGGATTATAGTATGCCATATTTAAATTTGCCAATTTGTCTTTTAATGTTAATGTTGAATGTTAACGTGGCGACGCCATGATGTTAGCGAGCGCATGATATGTATTAATACATATATAAATTGTGAAAGTGTGCGACCGGCCCTTTTGGAGATCGATGGGGGAGTCTATGTCCAGCAGTGGACGTCCTATGGCTGAAATGATGATGATAATGGTGATGAAAGTGTGTGTTTATTGGTTTGTTTGTTCCTCTTTCACACAGCAACAGAGCAACGGATAGATCAGATTTATTGCATAAGTATAGTTCAAAGGCAGGAGTGTGTACATTTCATCATCATCACAATTTTTCATCACTACGCGGGTGAAACCGTGGGGCGTAGCTAGATAACTAGTGTAGAGTAGTATGAATCCCAACAAAACAAAAATGTGACAAAAGTGGCCAAGTTACTTATCTATACTGATATTATAAAGAGGAAAGATTTGATTGTTTGTTTGTTTGTTTGTTTGCATTGAATAGGCTCCGAAACTACTGAACCGACTTGAAAAATTCCTTCACTGTTGGGAAGCTACACTATCTCCGGTTAACATAGGCTATATTATATATTTTTTTTAAATAGGGATCCTTACTAAAACTCCAATAATGTAACCCACAAGTACTTATGAGAAAAATAAATATGTACACAAGGTATTTGGTACACAAGGTGTTTTCTCATACCTATGAGAAAAACAATTGATTATTCATCAGAAGTTAACACACACACAAAACTGTACTTGTACTAATTTACTCAAAATTAATAATCAAAAAGTTAAAACTAAATGGGGGTTACAATACGTATACGCTCCAAACAACAAATGTTTTTTATAAACTTATTTTTGTATTTGCTCTAATGTAAAAACGGTAATAAGTACACGCATCAAATTTGGCATGATTATAGTGCACACTCTAAAGTATAAGATAGCCCGATAGTCCAGTTGGTAGTGAACCTGCCTTCTGAGCTTGGGGGCGTGGGTTTGATTCCCACCTAGGACAAACATTTATGTGATGAACATTTGTGTTTGTTCTATATCTGGTTGTTAATATCTATTTAAGTATGCATTTAAAACTATATATGTATGTATATCAGTCTCTGGCAGCCATATCACAAGCTTTGCTTAGTTTGGGGTCAGATGACCGTGTGTGAAAAAAAAATGTCCCGAATATTTATTTATTTTATTTATAACAACAAATAATAAATAATGGCAAAGTCTGAGTCGGAAAATTTCTATTATCACCAAATTAAGCAAATTAAGGCGCAGTCGGTACTTGGATGGGTGACCACCTGGGCGTGATGTTATCTTTTTACACTACAATTTGTATTTTGTGTTGGTACAGAACCCTCAGTGCGCAGTCCCAACTCGCACATGGCGGGTTTTTGTAAACTAGCTACACTAATATGATATTAATCCAAACAGAAAAATAAATTTGATGCAAGTGATACAGCATCCCCTCTCAATCCCCACCAAAAACTTTAAACGCTTATATCTCAGAAATTTACTATGCTATTTAATAATTTTTTCCATGGTATCAATTCTGATGTACTCAAAACTAAACTAAATTTGACAGGTCTAAAATTGTTGCCATCCTTCTCTTACATATTAAAATAAAAAGAGAGGCAGATACTTTTAGTCCTCAGATTGGTTTAGTTTAGTGAGTGGTATGCGAGAATCGACGCCATTGTGTGTTATTTAACGATATCCTTCACGAAGCCTGTCATTTGTAATAAATAAAACACCAGACAACTAGCCATTAGCCATAGAGGAATTCCAAATAGGTTATTAAGTATCTGAGTAAGCAGCATCCATATGTATTTAAGTATATTTCCTTCCTGTCTTTATTTGAATTCCTAAGAAAAGTAAATCATCGCTGAATTACTTGTTAATTAAATCAATTAGAACATGACTTAACATACAGTTAGTTCAGTACTTACTACAGCTATAGTATGAAATCTTTGCTACAGCTACGTGATTTATTTACAGAGTATACCTACCTACATTCAAATCTATGAGCTAGCCAATCACATAAGGCAGATCAGATCTGCAAGCACAAAATAAATAGGTACAAAAGGCCAGCTTGTTGTAGAAATTCAATTGTACACTTATATTGCTGTCCCTATCACACAATTAAGTCATGAAAGCAGGCGAGACGAGCCAAAGGTGCGGCCTCTCGCTCGGTATGGATCGCGCTTATGGTTCGCTGCAAGCCGCGACCTGTACGAGCGAAAGCGCCGTGCGGCCGCTCGCTCAGCTCTTTCGGTTCGCTATGACCCGTACGAGCCGAGGCACCATGCGACAGCTCTTTCAGTTCACTGCAAGCTGCGACTTGTCGCTGCCATCCTTTCCAAAAATCTTTCGATCGAACTAATACTTTCCATTATAGTGAACAAATTAATCGCGCGGAGCTCGCCACCCGTACTATGTTATTCATTTGTTTGCCAACGACACATTGCTAGACTATAGTGGTAGTTTAACTGCACTTGCAATGCAAACTGCTTTTTATTTTTACAGTTTACTGTGCTAAAAATCTACCTAATCAATATACCAATGTTGTTAAAAAACGTAGCCTGAGTATAATACCTAGATTCTGCTATTATTTTACTGTGTAAATAGTAAATACTGAGATTCAACAGCTACATAAATAAGAAGCAATAAACTCCCAACTGATGGATTTATTGATCACTTACAGTGACCTCTATGCTCAAGACAGTACGACTGGGTCTCATCGCTTGGAATATCTGAACATCTACAAATGAAGGCAAGAACAGACGTATTGCATCTCCAGAGCCTTATAAATTAACAAGATCGACCGCTTGTTTAACTAATCGATCACGAAATAGGTAAGTACCTACGTGTTTTATAACGTTCAGAAATTAGTGAAATTATCACTCACCTGGTGGTAATAAGCTTCGTATATAGCACAGTGGGTCCCTGCCACCTGCAACGGGTCAAGCCACATTTTCAGAACGGAAATCTCTCGATATTACAAACGTATTTTGAATCGAGATGGGTGTGACATTTCAAGACGTAAAGCTTTAGCGCAATATCATACAAATTACAAGGTCAAAAATACTGTTTTTGAGAAAATGACACAGTAAACACCACAATCGAAAGCTCCGCTAATGATTTACCAGCACAGTTACAGAAATTACAAGCTAACACCAGTTAAAATTAATTAATTTCGAACAAGACAATCCATTCACAGTACACCAAACTTTGACACTGATTAGTTAGAATGACAATCGAAGATATACATTTTTCACCGCACTATATGAGAGACCTAATCAAGAACTGTAATTTGACCACAACACAAGGCTTAATTGTGCCACAATTTTAACAGAATTTCCAATATTTCTACCTGAGTAGGAGAAGGCAAGGCAGCCATTTTTTACATCTCCTCGTCGACCAATCAATAAGCGGCCACAGACTAGAGAAATTGACGTTACGCTACCGCTATCAGTCCTGTCAATATGACTCTACTATCTATGGTCATAGTCATATCATAGTCGATTATTAGTCTGAATCGATATTTTTTTGGCACCATTCTCTTTTTGGATCCTTGTCAAGTCCCATCACTCCAAGATAAAATGATGGCCCATCACTAACGAACTTTGGGGTATTGGCGCCAACGTGAAAAAAAATTCGGCTCGTATTATTTTCCTAAACTTGTGTATTTTCGAGTGTCAATAATTATGTAATAGCAAAGATCTTGTATATACCCTAAAGCCCTAAAGGGAAAAAATTGCAGCTGTTTCTAACATTTCGACAAAGCGTGCTCCATTGTAGACAGCATCATCGCTTACCATCAGGCGTGGTGGCGGTCAAACGCAAATATAAAAATCAAATAAAAATAAATTGATAACCCAAAAAAACATAATCTGTAAAAAAGCACTTTATTACATAACTACACTTAATTACATAATTATTTATATAACATCAAGAGTTGGACGATATTTTTTCACAAAAAATTGCAAACGTTCCAATCCACGCCTGTTGATTTCGAAACAAGGGACCTCATTCAAATTGTTCATCCAATCTTTTACTTTGCAATGCCTCGCCAACGGTGGAAACAGGACACCTAGTGAACTCAAGGTCACAGCACAGCAAATATCGCAGAGCTGCATCTATAACATAAAAAAACCGGACAAGTGTGAGTAGGACTCGCACCTCGAGGGTTCCGTACATAGTTAATAAATAATGTCATTGTATGTAGATAGTTCATCCATACCGGATACCCTATCTCGACAAAAAGAGGTCAAAGAGGTTGAAATAATGATAAAACCGTATATAATCATATAACTTTAGTGAACAACCGTGATAGTTTAAAACAGTGATATAATGATAATGATAACTTTATTCAAAGGTATAATTATATGTAAGTTATGTAACTCATAAATGTATTTCAAAAGTAAACTATAAACTAATCATATTATTAAAAATAATAATAAAACAATGTCATTATAATAATCATAATTAGGCATTCGTTATTTATTCCAGTTTTGGGATGAATTCCTCCACGCTATACGGCACCATATCAGTCAGAAAAACCATAAGTTTCTTCTTGAATAAATAAAGCGACGCTTGGCGTCCCCTAAGGATTTCGGCAAAGTGTTAAACAATGATGGACATAACAGGTGCTCCGATACGTATTACATACAAATACCAACAAAAAAAATGTAGAAATAGGTAATAGAAAAAAATATCACCCCTGAAGTAGAGGGTCAAAAAACCTCAAGCGAATTTATTTGGACCACCTCTAATATAAGAGCGGTTTCGCAGTACGTCCGATCCGAATCTGCAGTGCAAGTACCGTTCTTTATCGATCGTCAAATTCGCTAAAATGCCATAGAATTGATCACAGCGAGTACTGAAAAAATGGCATATTATCGAATTTGACGACCTCAACTGTCAATTTGACGATCGCTAAAAGAACGGCACTTGCACCCCTGATCCGAATCCGTGAAAATATGGATCTAGAAAACTTGGACCGAATTCGGATATTGCGTACGCACTAGTCCGATCTCTGATACAAATCCAAGCAATCATTTAAGGCGGAGCCACAGCAGAGTGTTCACGTCGTTGATAATGAGTCCTTTCAATCGACGTCAACTTCTGGCATTACTATTGTACGTACGAAGACGCAGAAGTAAAGAATCCGAATCCGAATCTATTCCGAAATGGAAATTTACGGATGACGGAGAGAATTCGGATGACGGAAATCGGATCTAGTGCGTAAACTACCATACAAATAGTTGTACGACAACTTCGGAACGTATTTTGACGGATTCAGATCGGACGTAGTGCGAAACCAGTTTTTAGGAATGGTACAAGTATGGTCGTCTCCTTACCTTTTCCCCCGCCAACCATTTATTCATATTCAGTTGTGTTTCTAAATAATCAATCGCAGAATACCATTTTGTAACTTTAAACTCGTCCGCAGGCCATTTGCCAGCAAAATATTCACTCTGGAATAAAAAATTAAGCAAGCGTTTATTGTTTTATGAAACTTAAATTATTTTATTTTTCCATCTGAAATATACTAATTAACTACATAATAATGTGTATTTAAGTAGTAATAATAATAATTAAAATAAACCGACCAATTGAGAGTCGGGCTCGCGCACTGAGGGTTCCTTACCACCACAAAATACAAAAATTATCAATAGAAAAACCGACATCAAAATTAGTAAAATATGGCATTTCAATTCAGTGAAATGATAAGATCATCCAAATAACGAAATTACCAGTTATAACTTGGTAATGAACAGACATTTGTGTCACCGTCTCGCACTTGCCATTATTTATTATTTGTTGTTATACTTTACAGTGTGTACTATAATCATGCCAAGTTTGACGCTTGTACGTAATTGCCGTTTTTACATTAGAGCTAATACAAAAATACGTTTAGTTTAGGAGGACCCCTATCGTTTTTACTTTTTTATTATTTCTTAGTTAATCCGCCGTGACATTACATATTCTGTGAAAATTTCAACTGGCTATCCATTACGGTTCGAAAGAGGTAGGATGGACGGACGGACAGACAGAATCGTAGGCGTCATCGTAGTAATAGGGTCCTGTTTTTTACCCTTTGGGTACGGAACCCTAAAAAGATAAAAATATAATTATAATAATGTTTAACACTTCCACTTACCAATATCGCAGAATCAATTGGAAATAGCGTAGTTGCATTAAAATAGAGCATTTGATCCACTTTGGCCCTTATCACGTTGTCTTTGGGGTACAAATCCTGAGGTTCCGACCTTCTGCAGAGGTAAAAGGAGATGGCGTGGCTGTCGCATATAGTTAGTTCATCGGTCGTTAATGCTGGTACTTTTTGAAGAGGGTTTATCTAAAAATAACTTATAGCGTTATTTCAGCGATTCCAAACGGATAACACATTTTAAAACTATATTAGTTAGATAAAGTAATGAAGAACGTCTGTACTGTCTGGACCGGACTAAATGAAGCTGCTACGCCTGTAGTTTTTTAGCGTTCCTTATTTGATGTGAAACATCTATTGGCATACTTTGGCAGAAAACCCAACTCGTATGCCGCGACTGCAAACGACATAACATAACCTGTGACAGGACGCTCTCTTTATGCCGGGCATCCTTTTTTTCGCAATTTCCGGGTTGGTCCTATGGCAAAGGTAATGATGGGTAATACGGAACCCTTTCGGCTTAGTACACTTTTTCCGCGTAACCCTGTATTTACATCACCTTTTTATAAAATTCTGTTTTGTGTTCCCCTTTAAACAAGTCAATTGTATGGAAATGTATGTCGACGCCAAGAAGTTTGGCCGTGATCATCACGAATCTCACGGGCGGGGATGCTTCGTCTCCGTACAAAATAGGTTTAGTTGAGGACATCACTTCATTCGACATCTTTCTGTAAAATAATAATGTTGATATAATACCACTGATATAACGTACAGGGTTACGTGGAAAGGGTGTTATTAGCCTTATTAGCCGAACGGGGTCCATAATACCCATCATTATGAACAACTTTTACTATGGGACAAACGCGAAAAAACTATCAGCTGTTCCATACATTTTGTCGATTGTGAAAATCCTTTTCTTTTTATGTGGTACAGCTACAGATGATATTTTTTTGGTTGGTCCCGTAGTATAAAAGTTGTTCATAATGATGGGTATTATGGACCCTTTTCGGCGTAGTACACCCTTTCCGCGTAACCCTGTATATACATTGAATTCATTATATAAAAGGTACAGAAAAAGTTCTTCGATGATGAGAATGTCAGTAAATAGTGAAGCCCAATTCAGATTTTTCGTAACTACGTACTTTGATAACATTTTTGACAGCTTTGTATATGTAAAAGACGTGCAGGTAAGTGAAAGAAACTAACTACCAAGCAAAGTAAATAAAGATCGATGCTACCAAGACACCGGTTTCCAACACCCGGTTTGGCAGTTAGAGCCATAAGAATATTAAAATATTTATAAATTTCTTATAAAACGGTAAAAAGCGGTGCGATGCGCCCTGGCTTCCAGCCCGTCCTAATGTGCTCAATCATTTTAGTGGATAGGTTCACGGAATGCTGGGCAAAACATTTTGATATTCAAAAAAATTACTTAATCGCAATAGCCGCCACCGCCTGAAGGCTCATCCACACATCATAGATCAGTGGAAATCGCACACTGTGCGATTCACACGATCCTTCTTGCCTCATACCTGCAAAATGTGGAATGAGCTACCTTCTACGGTGTTTCCGAGAAGTTACAACATGGGGTTCTTCAAAAGGCGAGTTAATAGAGTTCTAAAGGGTCGGCAACGTATTTGTGATGCCTCTGGTGTTACAAGTATCCATAGGCGACGGTGACTGTTTACCATCAGGCATCCCGTATGCTTGTTTGCCACCTATGGCATTTAAAATAAAAATAAAAATTACTCATTGTAAAATTTGAGTTCTAAGTAGGTGCATTGTATGTACCTATAGTCCTACCAATCCATTTTAGCACAAAATTGCTATATCGGAAGAGCATATCGGAGCCCACGAATGTTCCAGAACGACAGGACAGGCTTCGGTAATAAGTATTTATAGTAGCGTTGATGGAAAAGAAGTTACTGCAAGCATTATTTACTGAATATCTCATAAAGTTATTGGTTATTTTACTCACCGACTCAGATTCCGCAAACTTCTGATTCCGCTGAATTTGTTGAAAACCATTCCTTACGGGTTTAGTTTCACTAACACTTCCTTCACTTACCGTATCCGATACAATACTACTCAAAAACTCAAATATTTCAGAATTTAGATTACCTACGTAGGTAGGTGGGTTGCTTGCGCAACATTATAAATTTAAAATCAGCATTATAATTTTAAATAAACCACTAAATAGTTTCGGAGCCTATTCAATACAAACAAACAAACAAACAATCAAATATTTCCTCTTTATAATATTATTGGTATAGATCTATGCCTAAAGCTGACGTTAGGGACTGGATAAACTATTTCTTCCAGGCAACCACTTCAACTTACTACAGACTGTACTTGTTGTTACTACTTCAACTTTAGAGTTTTACATTATTAGCACGATTGTAGGTGTATTTATATAATATCTATAGGAGGTCTGGGTGAATCCACAGACTAGGTAGATACCTATAGCTACTAAAGTCTTTGGGTGGGTCATACTGTATTGTTGGTTCGGTAAATAGGTATCACAGAAGAGAAAAAAAAATCGTTTCTTTTCTGTGGTAAATATCACTTAGGTATTTCCAAAGATCTTTTATATACCCACAGTATATACCCTAAAGGGACCTCCCTTGCTTATTTCATCAATTAAACCTTTTTGCCAATGCTCCTTTTCATTCTATTTTTTTTCTTTTTGCTGCCAGAATTTTCTCGAAATAATTTTATTGTCATTTTATATAGGAAAAAAATTAAATGACATATAAATATGTAGTATGAAATCTTTGGGAAAAATGAAGTGACAAAAAAATTAAAATCTAAAATAAATTAAGAGTAAAAAAACCCAATAATAATTAAGAAATGATTGGACATATAAATAAATAGAAGTAAACCTTCCGACAAATTATCATGGGAGCGAGTGGTAGTAGAGCAGCTACTTCCTGTGTTAGGTGAGTACGCCTGCCAGTTCCAGCTTCATGCTACGAGACCAAGGGATCGCTAACCGAGTTCTTGAGGTAGCTGGTGGGTACGGGAGGGGTGATGGGTGCAGGGTGCCTTAACCCATCACCCTTCTTCCATAGATAGGTAGACTTACCTACTCACGGACCGGAATGCATTTCCCTTCAAACCTTGCGAACTTTTAATCGACTGTCCAAGAAGAAGGGTAATGTTTTTGGGTTGTATGTAAGCATGTATGTTTCTGGGTTCCTGTGGTACCTCCTGTAGCCTAAACGGCTTGACCTATTTTGACGAGTGAGGTGTCGTTGGATTCCTCTTTACGTCCAGAGTGACATATATAGGCTACATTTTTCGCTTTTCCCGAGTATTTCCAAATAAACTAAAGGTTTGGTACCTGCCTAGGCTTTTTGCCGAACCAGAACGATATGACAACTTATACGAAACGGAACGGTGATTTCACGAACCGAAACGGCGTTCCGGTCCATTTCGGACACTGGGATAGAGTGTAGACATTATGGCCCTTTGGGGTAAACTAAACAGTGTAAGGTTCCAAGAGTAATCGTATTGCTGTGGCTTTTCCACTCTACAGATGAGTTAGTCGCACTGCTCGCATATCCTAGCGATTATAGTTTGAGATAGAATGCACAGCATAGTTTCTACTTGCAGATGTGTTACGCTATGGAAAGCAGACCGAAGCCCTGCGTGCCGCGCGGTCATGATGGCTTTGGACGCCATGGAACTAAGTATCACGGAGGTTGACGTAAACATGGAACAGTGCGAACACAAAACTCCAGAAATGAGTGCGGTAGGTAAAATATCACCATGTTAAAATATTATTCGTAATTCGTAAAAAAATTATAGACTATGACTACGACTGATGAGGAACAAAGTTTCAGAAAGTGACTAAGAGGTTTGTCTCTTACTTCAATATATAACTAAAATAATAATTATAAAGTAGAGCACAAAGAATATAAGCTTATGTTTGTCCACTGCTGGACAACAGACAGAGTTGTTCTGATTTTTGAATCCGAGCTTGGCCTTGAGCTCTTTGCATGGGTACAGTTCTGGGTTTCTATTCCCTAAACACATACACGCTCGTTACCGCTCATAACGCGGCCGCGTGCCTATAAGCATCCGAACAACCGTTAGACAAGACCCATTTTCTGTTAGAGTGCTAACAGACGAGATATAGGTAATTGGTTGACGGACCGCCGCCGTCCAACCAACGGGAGAGAAAGAAATTTTTTTCTTTCTTTCTCTCCCGTTGGTTGGACGGCGATCCGTCAACCAAATCCATACGTCTGTTAGCATTATGCGGAAAGATGAAATTGTATGAAAATGACATTAGCTTGAGATAACATCTCTCAAGCTAATGTCATTGTCAATGTCAGTTCAGTCACATGACTCGTCAATCAGCCGCACCGCGAGTTGCGAGTGTCGCGACTTACGGTCTACGGATATGCGTCAAACTTTGCAGATAAAACACCGAAGTTCTGCTAATTTTTCAGATGAATCCTCGGCAGACGTTGCCAGTTTTGAAAGACAGAGAGATGGTACTTATAGACAGGTGCGAGTTTTTTTATTTTTTTATTTATGTACCTACCTACTTTATGCCAACATGAAACATGAACATGATGTATGAAACAATTGAAACGTGATTCAGGGACGTCCATTCCATTAATTCAATTGACTATGGGTCACATGAGGTTATTTTGGCCATTTATGACCCCCTGCTACCCCAGATACGTTGTAAGGTTTTGGGCCATCCCCACCCCTAACACAGCACGTGTATTTTTTGGTCACTGACACAAGCGACGGCAACGGTGACTGCTTAGGTACCATCAGGCAGCCTGTCTGCTTGTTTGCCTGTCAACCACAGGCATAAGCTTACATGTTGTACTTATTGGGTCCAGTAACATGATCGTTCCTGGTTTCTGTACCCACTCCATCCCCTATTGAGCCTAACGTTATTAATGGACGACCCTATAGCCTTCACGGTATAACTAATTTCCGGGTTCTCTCCTTGTTGCATAATATGGCCGAACCATGATTCTTCATCATCAACATTACCATGTTCCCATTGCTGGGACACAGACTATATCTTAGAGATAGAAGATGGGCCCTAATCCACGTCCTGCAGCAGGCTCAGTGTATGTTGGTGAATCTCACATGTTTTTTAACTTTGAGGTTTTTGGACATAATGGTTTCCTCACGATGTTTTCCTTCACCGTTTTTGAGCGATGGCATCGAAACTGCACATAATTTATTTAAGTAGGTACTAAATATGTCATTGGTGCAGGGCCAAGGATCGAACCAGGTGCCGTCAGATTGTAAAGCGCACATGCTACCGCTTGGCCACCATCACGACACCGGAACACGCGGAAACATGATTATATGCATAGTATTTATGCCAAATACGGTGCAGAACCATATAGGTCTGTGGTATCTACTTTAGTTGCATCACCATAATTTTTGGCCACATTTCAGTCATGCAATTTGCGGGTATCTTGCGTCTCGGTACTGCGTGTCGGGGCCAGCGTCCCGCATCTACCCGTCTGATCCCGGTGGGCGGGCAGCTGTTAACCAGCTTATGAACTACAATTGTGGCGTGCTGTATCCTCGGTATCGTGCTGCTGTGGTGAATATAAACCTTTACACACGCCCGTAAAGACCTTCAAAGCTAAAATTTCATGCCCCTCCAATAAATATGCAATGAAGTGTTTATAATTCGTAGGCTTCAGTGTGACGGGGAGTACAGTTATAGCTGGAAGATCTTTACATTTCTACACATCATAATATCCAACAAAGATGAATTCCTGTTGGAAATCTACATTTATAAAAAGTTAAAATTCAAATTTACCCACACTAATACACGCCCCCATTCCAATAAAGTTACACGTCATCGGTTCTCCACCGGGGCTTACCCGTGGACCGACTGCTATACCACTAGCCCACTGGTGGGACTATGAGGATTTTCCTCTGTGGACCACGTAAGAGATAGAATTAAAAATCAAACTTTATCGTAGCAAAATAGAAACTTCATCATCATTCAACCTTCATTTCAACCTGTCATGCTCCCACTGCTGGGACACCTCACTTCATATTATAATCGTAATCGTTCTATTCCACCATTTCAGGATCCAATTTTATACGAGAACTACAACTTCGTAATGCCTCAGCAAGTGTGTAACATCGAATGCGCGTACGCAGACTTGGAAAATATGCTGCGAGGACGAGATTGGTTCGGAGGCAGCTGGCCCACGCTGGGTGACATCACTATCGGAGCTACGCTCAGCACTTTGAACTCTCTTGTCCCTATTGACTACCAGAGGTAATTTTGTTATTACTTGATCCTGATTATTAGATCTACCTTGCTACCCATCGTGTATCTCGGTTCAAACCGATCTATTATTAGATATGAAATTACTACCACTTACTATGACTTACCTACTAGATACCTCACATCACATCTAATTATATACCTTGGGGGGTTAGACAATGAAATGAAAATTACATTGACATCATACAATTGATTTCATACAATTTCATCTTTCCGTAGGAGTTAACGCTAAAAAAAAGTGGGTCTGTAATATTGTTCCTTGGTGGGTCTTGTCTAACCCCCGTGATCACTATATTATTAGCTAGAGCCTGATTGTTAGCTATCACTTCATTATTAGGTATCACCGTAGGCATTATATTATCATCATTATTATTGGCTTATCATGTTCCCATTGCAGCTGCCCTAATCCACTATGCTGGCCCAGTGCATGTTTGTGAATGTCATGTCTTTGAACTTTTTGAGGTTCTTGAACACACTGGTTTCGTCACGATGTTTTCCTTCGCCGATTTTGAGTAATGACATCGAAAACTGCACAAAAATTTATTAAGGTACTACAGAATTAATTGGTGCAGACCGAGGATTGAACCGGTGCTGTCAGATTGTTAAGTGCACATGTTACTCGGCCACCATCGGTCTTTTCTCTACGGTATCAGTTCACCATTAACTATGTACTAATCACCTGGGCCCTGATTCACTAATGAAAACACGCACGTAACGCGGCGCGTTAAGATAGATTTATATAGAAACTCTTTATTGTGTACATAAGAAATATAAATAGTTCACCTCTAAAATTTTGACATTTATTCCCTAGGAAATAAAGGTTAACTTACGAGGGTGTTTGAAGTTAGTGAATCAGGGCCCTGAGTGTTATCATCCGAAGTAACCATTGAAACGTATGAAATTTGAATGTTTCCAGGTACCCACGTTTGTCCACTTGGCTCTGCCGTCTGTCTGAACAACTTTTTTACATGACAGCTAACAAAAAGGGACTCAACGAGTTCGTGCAAAGAATAGGCGAGTTGTCACTTATTCAAAAATTACACAACTAAAGTTATTTTATCAAGATCATAGTTTTTACGGCAAATTGTTTTTGGACTAGATTGCAGTGGTGATCGTGAAAAGGACGAATTCAAGTGTCCTCGAAGTTCTGACAGGAGAAGATATCTCGCCCTTCCAAACGATGACTAAATCATTATTGAAGCTTAGTAATTTTACGCAAAACTACACAACTTTGTTGGCACTAAGACCCAAAATATGTCTCCACTATATTAAATTGTATTTTGTGTCAAGTCTAATAAATGCATAATATTAAATTTATTGTATTACTTACACGGGCAATGTCTACAATCTCTAATAAATTAGATTGAATTCATTGGTACAAATCAAAGATAATATTTTAATTTAATCAGCGAAAACTACTCGGGTCTTGTAAATCTCTCATAGGGACGTCCACGGACGTTTCGTTTCGATAAGACAGGCCATTATGGTAATTCACGAGGACTATAGTGTGCGTCCCCACCAGGGCTCTGATTCTGTAACTACAAACACGCACGTAACGCGCCGTGTTAAGTTAATCCTAGGGATTCTAGGGAATGGAGTCCAAATTTTAAGAGGTTAACTTAACGCGGCGCCTCCATTGCGCGTTAGATGCGTGTTAAAGTTACGGAATAATGGCCCAGGCCGTGCTCCGGTTGAAGTAATTATAAATAAATAATAAATAAATAAATATTTGGGACATTTTGCACACATGGTCATCTGACCCCAAACTAAGCAAAGCTTGTGATATGGCTGCCAGAGACTGATATACATACATATATAGTTTTAAATACATACTTAAATAGATATTAACAACCAGATATAGAACAAACACAAATGTTCATCACACAAATGTTTGTCCTAGATGGGAATCGAACCCACGCCCCCAAGCTCAGAAGGCAGGTTCACTACCAACTGGACCAACGGGCTATCAAATTATGTTCCTTGAGGCCATGCCTGTGGCCCACCTTCTCAGTTCACCTGGGTGGACCACGGGCACTTTTTCTTGCCTGTGGTTCACCTCAGTTTCCAAAAAGGCGGAGACGAGCGAAGCTGTGAATCGAGGTGGGGTGTGTCCAAAATTAGACGAGTGGAGTCTATTGTATTCTCTGTGTAACGGAGACGAGCGGACTTTTGTAGTGAATTTGGGCAGTGACATTGCTAACACAAAGGCGCCTGTTAAAAAACTAACAACGAAACTCTCGTGGAATATTTTAAGCAGCGTTTTGCCTTTTTCGCTTCACAGAAAATTTTACTATGTAAAAAAAAAAACGTAATTTCTACATGTTTCAAGGCTCCTCTACTTTACTAATATGCGGGGTTAGAGTTTTAGCTGTTTAGCTGTTTTTAGTAACTTATAGTGTTAATACACGTATGGATTTGGTTGACCTCAACCGCCGTCTGACCAACGGGAGATAAAGAGAGGGAAATATGATATTCTCACTCTTTCTCTCCCGTTGGTTGGACGGCGCAAAGACTACTATATATATACGGAGGGACGGCGGTCCGTCAACCAAATCCATACGTGTGTTAACACTATTACCATTAGCACGCACGCCACGTCTTGCTCACGGAGCACTATGGCTTGCTAGTTTGGAATATATTTATAAGTTTATAAGCAAGTACTTCATTGTGGAGACCCCAAGGACGACAAAAAACTTAAAAAGACCCTGAGTAAACGGTAATCGATAGATTTTTTGTTGATGTGGTCATGTGGTCTATTGTTGATGATTTATCAGAAATCATCATCAGCACATCACTACTAAAGAATTTCAATGCTGTCAAATAAAAATTCTAATGTCAATGTCAAAATGTCGTTGCTTGTAGTCGTGCGTGTCGATGTCGATCTTGTTTATAATTTGTTCAACAAAATTCTACTTTAGTTTGTTGTGGAGGAGGGATGTGAAACAGTGCGTCGCAACACATTAATTATTTAGATTATCAAACATTGCTCTCCATTGTTCACGCTGAGTTCACAGGGGAACGTAAAAAGTTCTTCGGATCTTCTCACGGAACGCGAAGAAAGTCTTTTGTATCGTGCTGTGAATGAAACCGAACGCTCCCAACGAGACGAGCGGCTCAGTCAGTGTCGTCTTGCGTATCGTGCTGAAATGCAAACGCGTATCCCGTCGCAGTTCGTAATTCGTATGTAAAATATCCGGGGTCAAACATGGCTGGTTTCAAAGCGAGCGACACGATGCCAAAGCTAGGTCGCGTGACGGATCTGCGCGAGCAGTGGCTTGTGCGTGCAGACGGTGCTCTAGCCCACAGACTGCAGGACCGCGAGATCTCGTCGCATCTCTGCGAGAACCGGTGCCGCAACCAACAGATCCGTGAAGACTTCCCCGTGGCACTGAACGAGCAGCGCGGGCTGGAGCACGAAGCCCGCTTGCGTGATCTACAGCGCCGCCGCCAGGCCGATATCGACGCCGAGATTGCGCGCGAGATGGCTGAGATCAACCTGCGACGACAGAGAAGACAGCACTCTAGTGATATGTTACAACAGCCGAGCTCGTCCCGCGCTGCCGCGCCTGCTCCTCTACCCTCCGAGCCCGTACCCCCACCGTCAACAGTTGAACTAAACCCTGAAGAGCTCGGATTATCACCCGCTGAATTAGAAGAGATTAAAAAGCGAATGGAGCAAGAAGAAAAAGACGCACAACTGGCTCGAGAGCTGTGCAATGAGGTACAGGATAGTGATATATTGCTCGCCGATATGAGGTGTGCAGTGGAAGCTCAGGATAACGAACTCGCTAGACTGCTTCAGGAAAGAGAGTACAAGAAATTGCAACGAGCGAAAGAAAAAGCGAGACAGAAGGCTCTATTAAAGAAGCAGCAAAAGCTAGCAGCTCAGCAGCAGCAAGAAAGGCTAGAAAATGAACTCCCACCTCCACAGGCTACATTATGCGATGCCTATAGTAACCCTCGAGACATCATCCGAGAAAACCACCTCCGACTTTGTAAATCTGTTGATTCAGACCTCAATTATGTTGAACCGTTTGAGAAAGAAAGCATCCAGTCCAAAGCTAGTGCATTACAGTCCTTGGAATCATCAAGGGAATACTACTCACAGCAGTCTGAAGCAGGTACTTCTAACTCTAACATCTCACACTCGCATTCTCGCTCTTTTGACTCTGAAAAGAGGAACTTGACCCAGCACAGACAGCCTCGTCCTCCACCGACTACGAGCAAGAAGCCCCGGTTCCCGGACCCCGTGAGTATACGTCCAGCTTCTCACTACCCGACAGATGCTAATGAAGCTCCATTGCCTGGTGCGCTCCCGCACAGCTACAGCGAGAACAACAACTTGTACAGCTCAACATTCCCTCAAGATAGTCCAATTCAAACAAATGACCGTGTACTTGATCCCTCTAAAAGGCTCTCCGTCATATCTGATATAACCGCCGAAGGCTTGGCCAAGAAAAAGAGCAAGCAAGAAATGAAGAAGCGAAAGGGATGCAAAATACAATAAATTTACTGTGAGAGAAAGAAATAGTATGTACTTCTGAGTACTTATTTCTTCTGTAGGAATTGATTTGCTCAATCTGAGTTGCAGACTAATCTGTCTTGTTTTGATTATTTTAATTTAGTTAAGGCATATTATGCCTTGTTCCAAAGAACTTGGGACCAGTTTAGTTTATCTGATTTTATTCGAATTTCATATTTCATAAGATAGTTTTAAGCTTATAAAATAAGAGTATAATATTTATTCTATTTTTACTTGAGCCCGGTAATTTCAATCACAGTTTAAAAAGCTAGAATTATTTACTATATTGAATTCACACCATACAGATAATAATTTTATCTAAAAGGATATCCTGTGACCTCCAAACTCACCCAATGATTGAACATACCTAAATACCTATAAGGGTGTGTTTCCACTAAAGCAGAGATGAGTGGAACGGAGAGGTGACATGCTAGAGTTAACCAGTCACATTGGTTCAAATCCACAGATGCAAAAATAATTGTATAAAATTTTATGGCAAGCAGAGTAGTGCGGCAGTGTATAACTGTGTGAAGCGGGGCGTATAGTGGTGTGATGCTAGCAGAGGGGAGACAAGCAGGATGTAGCAGAGGGGGCTGAGCCAACGTGACATGTGAGTTAACTAAAGATATATGAGGTTGAGCTCCGCTCTACAAAAGTCAGCTTGTCTACACAGCTCCACGCGTCTATGCTAAACAGCAGCGATCGTCTGCTTCAATGGCAATAATCACCTCTTTCAGTGGAAACGCACCCTAAAACTGGTTCAATATTGTTGTCATATTATTATGACCGGAATGTTATGGAGCATAACTATTCAGAACTGTCTCACATCATTTCAATATTTTATAAGTTCTGTGTTACTAGAAAATGTCGTGTGAAGAAATTTTCAGTACAATGTTGGCAATGAGCTCAAAGCCGACTGAGAGTCGAGGTGTTGCTGCATACAAGCGGCCGTGGTAAAATTTGATATTCAGTTATCTCTAGCTTTAAAATTGTACCTTATTTACGTAGTTATACGATTATACGTAGATATTACGAGTTTAGAACAGTTGCGACACGGGCAGAACAATTTTAAAATTGACACACGGGACTTCCGTACTCCGAGAAGAATTTCCTTTCCACAACTCCCTGTAAGCAACGTCGGCATTGAGCCTCAGAACTTAATTAGTGAAAATTTTCTTGACTTAAAATGCAACTTAGTTTAAAAAACATTAATAAATCAATTTTTCAAGAATCACTGACAGTGGTATCGAAATGTTTAGCTAAAATATTTGCTTTAAAAATGCAATTTTTATATTTGAGGTTTTGTTCCGTACTTCAGAATTTAATATTTTAATGTTGCAGACAATAAAAAGAAATTACAAGTGGCAGGATTCGAACCTTTGTCACCCAAGTAAATGCTACGGGCGCGCTTTCGCTTAAAATTCTACCGGTCGTATATTTTTTTAATTATGAACATTTTAATAGTAAACTTTAAAGTACACACGGAACAATACTTCAAATATAAAAATTGCTTTTTAAAGTTAATATTTTAGCTAAACTTTTTGATAACTGTCAGTGATTCTGTAGGATTTTTTTTTATTATTGTTTCAAACTTGCATATTAACTCAAGCAAATTTTCATTAATTTATTACTAGTATTTTAGCTATGATTTTCTATACCGCTGTCAGTAATTTTGCAGTCCATAAATAGAATGTCATATCTTTAGACTGTGTGAGGGAGATAGTTCTGATTCCAAATGCGTCCTTAGGCTTTAAACTGTGTGTTGGAATGAAAGGGCACTATGCAGCTGTACCTGCACTGACCAATGAGCCATTTATTTAATTCTTATACATGTGTGTGCCTTAACTTAGGTGATAAGTTATAATTTAACATTCCATTAACTAATTAATATTATAACAGGTTATCGAATATCAAGGATAACCTTGTTGAGCTTTGAAGATCTAACATATTTTCAAAATCCTGTGCGTACTTTAACAGAAATTCCTAATTGTATTTTTCACTTGTTTGTAATATTGATTTGAGAATCCACCCACAACATGTGGGACGTCCACCCACCAGATGGACAGATGACCTAAAAGAGAACGCAGGGTAACGCTGGATGCAGGCTGCATCCAACCGGCCCTATTGGAGATCGATGGGGCAGGCTTATGTCCAGCAGTGGACGTCCTGTGCTGTGGCTGAAATGATGACGATGGTGATGAGAATCTCAAAAATCTCTAAGTTGCTCTCTATAAATTTCTGGTTTTTTTTAAAGTTAAAAGCATTTGCATCTATGTAGGTACGTATTTAAAAGTATAATACCTTGTGCCTGTATTCTGCTCTATGTATAGAAGCAACTTATGTTTAATATTACACAATATATACATTTAACTTTTTTTAGAATAATGAAACTTTTATTATGGAAACTGACGTTGTTTTTTTTTTTTTTTTTTTTATGATTGACTTTTACTCTTGGCCTTTTGGCCTCTACTGCTTGACCGGACTAGTTAGCGAACGCAGAGTGCGTTCGTCATAACTTGGTGGTTAAGTTTATAGGCGACTAGCACAAGGGCACCTCGAAGGTACGAACCTCGGCTTGGGCCGTCGCCGGGAGTGGGAATCAGACTTGCCCAGGCACCCCAGAGGGGGTGTGCCCTGGAGCAAACTGACGTTGTTTTCACACATTTTATTTATATTACACGGGAATTACTCAGCCGGTTACTGCCACTATAGTTTCAACCGCATTTGGCGGTCTTTTTCAAGGTGAATGCGCGCGCGCGTGAGTAATTCCCGTGTAATATATATAAAATGTGTGAAACTTTTTTGTGCTTTTCGTATTCTGCTCTGTACTTAATTTTTGTAATTTTTAAGACTGATTTATGTTTATTATCTAATCACAATCATTGATCTTTATTTTGGTGCCTACAGCGGTGCATTTTTGAAGTAGTTAACTTGTTTAATTATTGTACTTAACTACGTTGTATTATTGTACTATTTTTTTACTTTCGTTTAAGATTTCTTTAATCTAATTTGCGTACACATTAGCATCGTAATTGCAATTAAAAATACTATAACGTCCACTTAGACTGAAGTAACTGTACAACTAAGAATCTAACTTGTGTAAATTGAGGTTATTTTATCTGAATAAGTACATACAAATCTCTTTTTAACTTTTAAATGCGTAATTCGTCTATGAACAGCTGAACACTTGTATTAATTCGTGGAATTCGACTATTATTGTATTATGAACGAGAAATGTAGGTTGCGTTTTCGGCTTCGGCGGGCAAGGCAGCGGAGGGACTGCGTATTGGACCCCTCTCGAAAATGAAATAGGTATCAAAAAAAATATTAATAACAATGTTAAATTGAAGTATTTTATGTCAGGCAATAAACAATTATACATTATTGGGAATCAAAACAAACTAAACTAAATAAAAATATATTAAACTACACTAAACAATGTTAAATTGAAGTATTTTATGTAATAAAAATATATTAAACTACACTAAACAATGTTAAATTTAAGTATTAACAATTATACATTATTGGGAATCAAAACAAACTAAGCTAAATACACTAAATAAAAATATATTAAACTACACTAAACAATGTTAAATAATTTTACACAGTAAAAAAAAAAATAAGCTAAATAAAAGCTTTTGGGTTCATATCCCAAACATAAAGGATATAGCTTTTTTTTTTTATAAAGTGCCTGATAAAAGGAGTATTCTGATATGATAAATTATGTAATTAAAATTTACCTTTATTATATTTTATATAGAATTAAACTATATTTTTTAATATCAAAAATTTATGTGCATCTTACACTAAAATATAATATACATAAAAATTTAAATTCTTTAAATTATACATATATTTTTATTTATATAAACTCCAATAAAATATTATTTTTTTAGACCCCCACCGAGCCCCTCTCGCCGCCGGTACCGCCGGCCGCCGCGATGATGCTATGCCTTTTACCATCAGGCAAAGACTGTCCCATGTGTTCAGCGGCTAAATATGAACGTGCTTTTCATATATTATAATACAATATGCGATTACAACTTAATTAAAACAAATTCGTAAAATATAGCTCGAGCCCTGTGTAAGCTGCTCCGCCCCCCACATTAATAAAGCTGTAGCCACAGCGCGTACCCTTGGCGTAGTTAGCCCGTCATTATACTCTTTTCGGAGAACGGTCGGAAAAAACGATAGATGGAGATAGAGTTTTCTTTAAAATCTTGTTTTTTTTTAAACGTGTACGTACTATCCCGCACGATAGGTCTCCACCATTTCCTTAAATTCTTCGCCGCCTCATGCCAACCTCCGGCAAGAGTCTAGAATTCTAGATCGGCACACCAGCTTAGGCCTTCCTTGACTGCGTCGTCCATCAAGCACCCACTGTGTGACGATCCTGGCCCATCGGTCGGGATGCATACGCGCCACATGTCCCGCTCAATCACATTTAATACTGGCTGTTTTTAGCCTTCTTCGACCACACTCGTGATAGAACGCAGTGCGCTGTTAGTTTAAAAAAAAAAATCTATTCCCTATTTACCTTGGTCACGCCATAACTTGAGATAGAATATACCATTTCATAAAAAAAAAGTTTTCTAATACTTTGTAGAAGGTTCTTACCTGTGGTTCGTACGGAAAAAAATATTTCAAAAATTGCGTAGAATGTTTAAAATTTTAACTTCGCGAGTTTGACAGTTCTAACGCGTTAGACAGGACAACGTCTGTCGGGTCAGCTGGTAGGTACATAATAATTTAGAAAAAAGATTGTTTGTCATATTATGACTGGTTCTAGCGTAAATACTTTCTATTCACAGTAAGCTTTCACGCTACCGGCACTAACGTCCGAGATAATAGTTATATCATAGATCAAGTGCGAACTCTCACGGGTCGTGTACAATTACAACTATTGTTTGATAATTCGCGAGCGTTGATAATAGTTGATATTGTAATCGAAACTGGGGAAATCTTTCCGGGCTAGTTCAACAAACTTAAAAAAGCATGATATTCAATTCGACTGTTTAAAAAAAAAAAAATGTATTAATCGATATCTTCGCCGATTACGTACCGAATCTCGAGGGTAGTCCCGTGTAGTCTCTGTCTTGAGATCTGGATTGTAAACATCTTTCGATTTTATAAGTGAAAACTTTTTATGGCTTGCTTCCACTATCTACCTACTATAATTAGTTAGTGTCAGCTGTTTGTTTTCCGAAAAGTGTAAAATAAAAGAAAAAATTAAAATTTGTAAACAAAACATTCCTCTTCTAGTGGTGGAAAATTAGGAGATGAATCTTGTTTATTGATATTCACCCACTCCCGTGAAGTCGGATTTAATTTGTTTTGTTAACTTTTTGTTTATTACTTAGGACAGAATGATTATACAACAAAATCTGTATAGATATATATATATGTTTGACAATAAATAAGCCTAATGACGTTTTAAATAATCCCGTACAGATTGATTAGATATTTATAGCTTGTATACAGCGAACTCGCTTGTATAGTGTTTAACCGGCGCGCGATCGCGCGAGCGTACTAATGAACAGGACGCAAATGTTTGTTGCTAACGACGCAAAGCTGCATTTGTGTGCAACGTCAGCTTTCAACAATAGACCCGTAATGGTTTGGCCACATCGAACACGGTGCAGCACCGGCACCGAGAAACATGATACGGCGTCGTGCCACGTCACGGTGCCGTATCGTTGAAACAATTTTTGTTGTGATGGTGGAGATTCTGTCAGCCAGTTATTGGCAAATGAGGCGCGTTGACCCTCGCGGCGCCGTAAAACAGTGCGAGGCCGTGGCGCGGTTTTTCACGGTATGGCGCCGTAGGTGGTGATGTGGCCAAGCCCTAATGTGGAAAAATCTCGTCTTGTAAACCAATGAGTCAGGTTGCTCTACCAAACTGTTGTGTAGGTGTAGGCTTTGGAAAACGTTTCGACTTTGGGAAACGTTGTCTGGAAAACTTTGTTGTGGACAACGTTTTCCAAAGTCTACACAACAGTTTGGTAGAGCAACCTGGCTCATTGGTTCTTCAAAATGCTGCTCATATTTTTGTTTTTTCATATTTGTATTTCTTTTAAATTACTTTTTATTCACAACTGTTTGATACAATCAATACTAATAATACTAACCACTATTTGCTATACCTGCTCTGTCACCATCTAACTGATACGAACTGTCACGTGCGAAAGCGAGACAGAACATTTTAGCAGCAAGCAGGCCATTAGCAGTTTCTGGATAAGACTAAACGAGTACTTTTAAAGTTCATATCTATGCATTCGTAATTAAATGCTATTTTTGAACTATTTTATAAGGAGCTATTATAAGGTTTGATAATATAGTTATATTCTAGTGTTTACAGTAATTTATAAAGGACAGTGTTCATTTCCGGCCCAGCGACATGTTCAGAAGAAAACAATAAGCTATCGGACTATTTTTATTATCTTACAAAAAAGCTGTCTATAAATAGAGCAAGAAAAAAATCTAGAAAAAAACATTTAAATATGTTCATAATTAAGGAATATATAAATTTTATGTCTTGCTAGAAAGAGAGCGCATTATACTTACATATGACGTCACTAGTAAGTACGCCATACAAATTCCATACCGATACACACTTTGCAAGAAAAGCGAGCATCTATTCTTATTACAAACAAAAACTTATAACGCTTATAAATATTGTAACTTTGTTAGCCGAATTTAGCCGATAATAATTTCTACAGTATTTGTCTAACATTTAATAATATTTTTCACTGAGCCTGTTTTTGATCGCTTCGGCCTACGTAACCATAGTTTCGTAACCAGTTACGATCGAACCGAAATTATGTTTTGTTCGATGCTAGTCACGAGTGAAGTCATTGTACGAAACCAGTCGCTATTCTAGCTGCAACTACTCGTATGTAACCAGAGACGAAGGAATTATTTTTCTTTCTATGTATTTTTTCGACTGCAAAGTTAAGTTAGTCTTTCAATCCGACTTACCGTTTCTTTAGTTAGAGCAATGTTCATTCAGTTCTTTTGTATGATGGTACGGAACCCTCGAGAAGCGCGAGTCTCACTCGCACTTTGTCAAATTATTTTCTAAATAAGGTTTTTCTTCCACCGAAACCGCGATTACGTATACAGAAATATAAGTCTTATCGCGTAACTGTTAGTAGCGAACAAAACATAATTTCGCTTCGATCTTCGATTTTTGTAACTAGTTACGAAACAGCGGTTACGTAGGCAGCCGAAGCGTTTTGGAACAAATCAAACACCTGTACGATAGCTTATTAAAGTGCTACTATCTGTTCGCGCTGGGACAAAATATACATACAAAGTGAACATTGTCTTTGGTTTAATATTACACGTAATTGTAATAAATAAGCTTTAATTGCAATGTACGGCCTTTATCGTGCCTTAACAGAAACCGAACCAAACTCGAATTATTTATAATTATTATATTACTTATTTATATATTTATAATAATAATCTAACATTTGTTTCGTGTCAATCCTGTTTTACCCATAACGAATCTGACGGACTCGTGCGTCTCTTTTCATTTCAATATGTGAGAAAAGGATGGCAACACTTATATCTGTCAAATTTAGAGTGCAGAAAATGGTAGAACAGAATAGACGTCGGACAAATAAATCTTAGGTAAAGTGGGCTTGTTTCAGAATTTGCTGTTAAAGTTGCGAAAAAACCTAGTTGCTAACCATCACAGCGAAATGCCAACGCCGCATTTTTTTGTATTCTTCTGTCAAACTATTTATAAAATACGTACTTAGTATACTTAGCCTATGTAAAATACATTTTATTGGCGTCTCGATCTGACATAATTAATAGAAACTTTATCTGATGGTTAGTCCTTTTGAATGATTGTGAAACGCAAGCACAGTGTTTATTTAATAGATAAGTTGTTAGCTTAGGTAGTGAGTTTTAGCTCACACTCGGTAGCTTGACTCCCTTTGAGTGCCACCCATTCCTCAATGGTGCCACCTGTAAAAATTGTCTACCGGCTAGGTTAACCATGCCTAGCCTAGGTACCTTTAAAATAGGTTTTTGTAACTGTCATCAGACCACGCCCACTTCAATATTTTTGTTTGTCATAATAAATGTGTTATTATACTGACTATATACTGACTATGACTAAGTATCGTTTACTTATATAAAAATAACTTGATTATTGATTGTGAATCTCCTTCAGAGTTGTATGCTATATCCTCAGATTATAAATAAAAGAGTGATTTGAGAGATGATAAATAAATTTTATTTCTGATGTCCTGTAGAAACAAGGGAGATATGCCTTAGTACGATTATCGTTCGTGTTCAAATGTATTTTTTTTTTCATTATACCGCCAAACTGCGTAACGCAAAAACGTGTAAGTACGGCACACTTACTCATTTCTCACGCACACTAAGAAACTTGAAACGACAACAATGAAATAATAGTTAGGGAGGCGAATAGGGGAATTTTCGGTAATACTCGAGCGTGGCAGTTTAACATATGAGAGATACCTTAGACCTAATAGAACAACCTTGTAAAGTATTTAGCTCTATATGTAGTGACGCGCGCCTAGGATAGACGATCAGATTAGTAAAAAAAAATCGATAGTCTGAAATACTCGAGCGCGTCAGATTAAGATATTGGGGGTTGATTTTAGTGTTTTAAGACAAAATTTAACTAATCTGACGATAAGTCCTTGACGCCGCCGAGTTATAGGGTCGCGAACTTGTAAAAAAACGTTAATCCGGCATTCTCGAGCGCGATTTTTTTAAATTTTATTTTGAATAATATAATCTAAAACTTACTAAAAATACAAAATCTGCCGGTTTCCGCATGACCGGAAGTGTGGAGGAGCCATTTCGTCTTCCGAAGAACGCGTTGCGGCATATAAGTCGCGAACGATACATTTTACAAAAAAAAAAACCTTTTTCGGTCAGATTAAGAGAACACACCAAAATTTTTGTCAGATTAAAAAAAAATACGCTTGCAAGATACCGAGATAAACCTCCCCTATGAAAATCTGACGCGCTCGAGTATTTCAAAAAAACTTATTTTTTTTTTGCATTTTCTAAAATTCATCGTAACTTATCGTCACGCCGAAATCGCCAGCATCCCAATACTAGAAACATGAAAGGCTGATCATTTTTTTATTAAAAAAAAGAGATCTAATAATACAAACGATGCGTTGCGGCGTCAAGCCCGAGCGATGCCGCTGGGGCGTCCTTATAGAACTCAGATCAAATAGATAATTAATGTTATAGAATGTCCTAATCTTCATTCTCAATCTCTTAATTGTAATAAAATAAAACAAGCTCTACTTTTAACGGCCTTTATTCACGGCTTCTCCTCGTCCCCTGCTTTCCCCTTGACTCGCGGCCCCTGGATAGTTCGTACAACTCCCGCGATGGGTGCCTCCACCAGCAGCCAGAGCCCTGCCGCGCTGACGTACGTAGCGAAGACTGTCGCGCAGAGCAACATCATCTGCAAGAAAACAAGCCCAGCTATTCCATACATTTCGTAGCGTGTGAATGACCTTTTATTAAACAGCATTTGATTCAATTTCAGTGTTTGTCTAATATTCAAAGTTGTTCATTATAATAAGTACTACTATGAGTGCTTTTTATCTTGACTCTCAGCTCTTTTCGAATAACCCGGTATAGATATGTATAGGTACTCACAATTAAATAGACATGTGCGCGGGGTAGGAGCCAATCAGCGCGCGCTGAAACAACGTGTGTAAAAGGAACGCGCTGTACGACGCGCGACCCGGTAGGTATGTACTTACAATGAAATAGTCGGACATATGTACAGGCGCGGGGTAGGAGCCAATCAGCGCGCGCTGCAACAACGTGTGTAATAGGAACGCGCTGTACGACGCGCGACCCGGTAGGTATGTACTTACAATGAAATAGTCGGACATGTGTACAGGCGCGGGGTAGGAGCCAATCAGCGCGCGCTGGAACAATGTATGTAGCAGGAACGCGCTGTACGACGTGCGACCCGTCCACGTGAAGCCGCGCCACTCCACTACACCGCGGTATACCGCTGGGAACAACATGTAATGCTATGATTAGAGAGGGGCAGAATCAAGAAACCGCATTTGAGCAAATGTAAACTAGAGTAATAATAAAAAACTGTAGCAATAATTCGTAAATTGTTGTAGATCTTTGCTAAAGAATACAGACCTGCCATGCATCTACCTTAACCTGTCTTACCAAGGATCCATCTAGTCTATCTTCCTTAGTTTTATGGTCTTACTAACCACCGTATCAGTGAGTAACTAATGTGCGACTGTTTTTTTTTTACCTTACTCGATATCTTCGCCAATGATGGATAGGCTTATTTCAAGAGTCAACAAAACATTCTACCGTTAAGGATGTTTTTTTTTTTTTTTTAAATAAAAGTATACCTTTTTTTAATATTTTCAATCGCACTACAAGAATAAAACTTTTGTGTTTTATGTTGTTAAAGCTGTTTGTTTTCCGTAAATAAATAAATTTAGCTAACATTCTCGATAAATGTTATGTTTGAAAGGACCTTTCATACAAAAAAATTACAACTAAATCAAAATCGGTTCAGCCGCTTAGGAGCTACGATGCCACGGACAGACACACACGTTAAACTTATAACACACCTCTATTTGCGTCGGGGGTTAACAATCCTAAAGAAGACTTACTTTCAAACTTGAACACGCAGCCGATGATGAAAACCACCACCAAGAACTGGAAGACTGGCTTGTAGAACGTGGCGTACAGCACCCGCAGGGCTGTGGAGGGTTGTTCGCCGTCCACGTAGAATAGTCCCCCGGAGAGGATCACACCTACTGCCAGCGGGAAAGCGAGCCACAAAACCCAGCGGTAGTTCTAAAAGCAAAGAAATAATTTACAAAGCAGTTTCTTAGACGTATCTCTAATGTGAATCCGCTTTAATGCATACTTTGTATACAGAGGCATAATTTGTATAACAATGTATAATTTGTATAACCATGCATAATTTGTATGCCAATGTATAATTTGTATACCGATGCATAATTTGTATTACAATGTATAATTTGTATACCAATGCATAATTTGTATACAGAGGCATAATTTGTATAACAATGTATAATTTGTATAACCATGCATAATTTGTATGCCAATGCATAGTTTGTATACCGATGCATAATTTGTATACCAATGCATATTTTGTATATCAACGTATACTTTGTATACCAACCCATGCATACTTTGTATACCAATGCATAATTTGTATACCTATGCATAATTTGTATACCTATGCATAATTTGTATGCTAATGTATAATTTATATCATCATCATTTCAGCCGTAGGACGTCCACTGCTGGACATAGGCCTCCCCCATCGATCTCCAAAAGGGCCGGTTGGAAGCGGCCTGCATCCAGCGTTTCCCTGCGGTCTCTTTTAGGTCGTCTGTCCATCTTGTGGGTGGACGTCCTACGCTGCGCTTACCAGTCCGTGGTCTCCATTCCAGAACCTTTCGGCCCCATCGGCCATCTGTTCTGCGTGATATGTGCCCTGCCCACTGCCATTTCAACTTACTAATCCGGTGGGCTATGTCGGTGACTTTCGTTCGTCTACGGATCTCCTCATTTCGGATTCGATCTCGTAGAGAAACCCCGAGCATAGCCCTCTCCATAGCTCGTTGTGCGACTTTGAGCTTGCTTATGAGGCCCATAGTGAGAGACCACGTTTCAGTGCCGTATGTCATCACTGGTAACACACACTGGTCGAAGACTTTCGTCTTAAGGCACTGAGGTATTTTGGACGAGAAGACGTTGCGTAGTTTACCGAACGCTGCCCAGCCGAGTTGGATTCGCCGATTGACCTCTTTCTTGAAGTTGGACCTACCTAGTTCGACTGTTTGTCCTAGGTAGACGTACGCGTCAACAGCTTCAAGAACTGAGTTCCCAACTGATACTGGGGTGGGCACAACATGGATATTTGACATGACCTTTGTCTTGTCCATGTTCATTTTAAGGCCCACCTGTTGAGAGACTCGATTGAGGCCTTCGAGCATCATGCTGAGATCCTCCATCGATTCTGCCATGACCACAATATCGTCGGCAAACCGAAGGTGAGTTATGTACTCGCCGTTGATGTTGATGCCGAGTCCTTGCCATTCCAGGAGCTTGAAGGCATCTTCCATTGTGGCAGTGAACAGTTTCGGAGAGATAACGTCTCCCTGTCTCACGCCTCTTCGCAATGGAATTGCCTTCGAACTCTGCTCCTGTACTCGGACCGACATGGTGGCGTTATTGTACAAACACTTCAACACTTCGACATACCGATAGTCAATACGGCATCGCTGGAGAGACTCAAGCACCGCCCATGTCTCGACCGAATCAAAGGCTTTCTCATAGTCCACAAACGCTAAACATAGTGGCAAGTTATATTCTTCGGTCTTCTGTATAACTTGGCGTAGCGTGTGGATGTGGTCTATGGTACTATAGCCTTTTCGGAAACCGGCTTGTTCGATAGGCTGGAAGTCATCGAACCTGCGATCGAGACGATTCGTGATGACCCTCGAAAACAGCTTATAAACATGGCTCAGAAGCGAGATGGGTCTGTAATTCTTCAGCAAGGTTTTGTCACCTTTCTTAAAGAACAGCACCACCACGCCTCTGTTCCATGCTTCTGGCGTTATACCTTCGAGTAAGACAGAATTAAAGAGCTTCTGAAGGACTCTGAGTACCGGTGTTCCACCCGCTTTCAGAAGCTCTGATGTGATTCCATCGTCCCCCGGCGCCTTGTTGTTCTTGAGCTGTTTCAGGGCCATCCTAATCTCGTACAGGCTGATGTCCGGGATATCTTCGGTATAGTGTCGGCTCAGCTTGGCTCTTGGGTCTTTGGCCGAGCTGCTCACAGGTTTAGCAACCGAAGTGTATAGCTGTCCATAGAACCTTTCGATTTCCCCTAAAACCTCAGCTTTGGTCGACGCTACACTACCATCTTCCCTCTTCAGCTTTGTCAGCTGGCTTTGCCCAATAGACATGTCTCTTGCAAACACTTTGGAGCCTTTGTTTTGCTCAATCGTCTCTTTAATACTGTTCGTATTAAAGGTACGTATGTCGTGCCGCAATGACTTCCAAATTTGTCTATTGAGCTGCCTATATGAGTCAGCGTCATCGGAACATTGTAGTTGTAACGAGCGTCGATCAGCCATGAGGTTACGGGTATGGTCGGATAATTTTTGAGGTCTATCTGTGCGCCGGCCAGGTCTAAAAAACTTAGAACCTACCGCATGGACAGTTTCCACTAACCTGTTATTAATCTCATCCACGGAAGCAAAATTCTCCAGGCAATCAAAGCGATTAGACAGCTCGAGTTGAAAGCTCTCGGGGTTTTGAATATGGGCATGGTTCGGTCGGAGCGTGGACTTCATTAGGCGGGACCTCTCAATTTTAACGTTAATATTCAATGTGCCTCTTACTATTCGGTGATCACTACCGGTTTTCACCCTGTGAATCACAGAGACATCATTGAATATTTGTCTCTTGGTGGTCATAATGAAGTCTATCTCATTTCTCGTAGAACCATCGGGGCTCATCCAGGTCCATTTCCTGTGAGGCGGCTTCTGAAAGAAAGAGTTCATCATAAAAAGTCCCTCTTTCTCCAGAAAGTCGGCCAGCCTCTGTCCCCTAGGGTTCCGTTGCCCACAGCCAAATTTCCCCACTTTCAACTCATCATCACTTCTCTTGCCCAACTTCGCGTTAAAGTCCCCCATAACAGCAGTGAAGTGGGTCTCGGACGTATGTATGGCTCTACTAATGTCCTCATACATAACCTCCACTTCATCATCTGGGTGTGACGAGGTCGGTGCGTATACCTGAATGACCTTCAACGAATATCTCTTGGATATTCTGAGTATTAGGTATACAACCCTGCTCGAAACACTGTCGATGGTGATAATGTTGTTAATGAGGGACTTGTGGATGAGAAAGCCGACACCACCTTGGGACTGTTGGTCGCCCTCCCGGTAGTAGAGTAGGTTACCGGATTTCAGGGTTATCGTGTCCTCGCCCTCTCTACGGACTTCGGATAAACCCAAGATATCCCAACGTACCCTACCCATTTCTTCTTCCAGCTCAACAATCTTCTCATCAGTCCTCATGGTGCGTATGTTGTGTGTTACCAGGGCCAGTCGTCGTCGTTGGGGTTGGTAGCCGGGCGTCTGCCGGGGATTCTTAGCACCCCTGGCCCCGCCGTTACCATGACCGCTACCGTAGCCAGGAATAGCGGGGCTGCCGGGGACTGGGGGCCTGGTCCTTTTTGTATCTATCATTGAAGGGGGGGATTGCCAATACTCGCCACGCTTGGCAGGCGGGTTGGCGAGCGCAGTCGGTGTTTTTATACTCAGAAGACGCTGCTGCCCGTCTTCTGGTTTATCCCTTAGCCGACTTCTACGGCACCCACGGGAAGAGAAGGGGGAGGTCTATTCTTAGGCCGGACCTCCGCAGCAATAATTTATATACCAATGCATAATTTGTATACCAATGCATAATTTTTATACTTATGCATAATTTGTATACCAATGAATTTGTATACCAATGCATACTTTGTATATCAACGTATACTTTGTATACCAACCCATGCATACTTTGTATACCAATGCATACTTTGTATGTCTATGCATAATTTGTATGCCAATGTATAATTTATATACCAATGCATAATTTGTATACCAATGCACAATTTGTATACTTATGCATAATTTGTATACCAATCATAATAATCATAATCATTTTATTGGTAACTAATAATTACAAGTCATATTTGTTACTAGTATCTAGTATATATTTATTTATGCTAGTATCAAGGTACTAAAGTAATAAATAAGTATACAGATCTATTATAACTTAACTAATTGGTAAAAATGTATTGTACTAATAGTGTACCTATCATATCTAACAATTAAAAAAACAAATAATCAATGTCAAAGTAATATAAACGTTTTTTTATATCAACGCATACTTTGTATACCAACCCATGCATACTTTGTATACCAATGCATGCATACTTTGTATACCAATGCATAATTTGTATATCAGTGCATAATTTGTATAGCAATGCATACTCTGTATACCAATACATAATTTGTATATCAATGCATACTTTGTATACTAATGTATAATTTGCATACCAGTGCACAATTTGTATACCTACTATTGCATACTTTGCACACCAATACATTGTATACAAATGTATACAAACCACAGCTCACTTTTTCGTTCCTTAAAACATGTATATCAAACTATCCAAACAATAACGACCTTCTTGTACTTGTCCAAGTCCTTCTTTTCTGTCTGCCAGTGGTAGGCCAGGAAGCCGCCCGCCAGCCCCAGCGTGTAGGTGGAGAGGTTGGTGTGCCCGCGGATATACAGCAGACGGAACGTGTCATCTCTCATGTAAAGACTGCGGTACGATCTGACGGAGATTTACAGAAGGGCTTGTAGTATTTAGAAACAGAAAATGAGGAGAAAAGATATATTGACAACAGAGAAGTGTGATTTCTCCTCTCTCTAATTGATAGAAGGGCCTGTAAAAAATTTCGACGAACAGGCAGCGTAGGAGGTCTGGTCCACCCACGAGATGGACAGACGACCTAAAAGAGACCGCAGGGAAACACTGGATGCAGGCCGCTTCCAACCGGCTCTTTTGGAGATCGATGGGGAGGCCTATGTCCAGCAGTGGACGTCCTATGGCTAAAATGATAATAATGATGATGAATTATTTCGATTAAACTTACTCTGGCGCCTGTATGACTACAGCATCGAGGTCTTGGAAGTATGTATGCGCTGCAGCAGTAACCAGCGCTATCAGGAACAAGGCCATCAATGCTATGACCCTCGCCCGAGGCTTCTGCGCCACCACGCACACCAGTAACCCCACGACGAACAGCTGGGTGTCAGCTGCCAGGTACCTGTGTAATTGGATTATCCATCTCATCAGGTCTCTGTCTAGTAACCTAGTATCAAATCTAATAGAAAGTATAGAATTTATTTATTGCCAGAATGAGCATTTGTCCAGATGGCGATGCTTTCATTTAAAATTCAATTTCTGTAATAAATTTATAGATCTGTATATTTTATTGAATATAACGGCTTAAAATTTTGGAAAATCTCAACATATTACCAGCAATTTACAAAAATAGTTTTTCGTAATCCTCTCGGAGGAAAAGTTTGAGAGTGGATAACATTAAATCACTAACTACAATAAACAATTTTAATGTATGTATTTAGCACAACCGACGCAAATATGCTAACCTCGGCAGTGGTTACATATTTGAGGCGTTTGGGGTCGAGACATTGGGCCCATGGGGACCGGGAGCTCGTCTCATTTTCAAAAATCTTTCAGAGGGCCTGGTTAATGTGACGCCTGATCAAAATGCTGTCGTGTTTCTGGCTCAACGCATAAGCATTTCCAGGGTGCTAGTGCCATAAGTATGCTGGGTACGCTATCAACTGATAGTGGGTTTGAGCATTTGGATTGTCTTTAGACTCAACGGTCTATGGGCAGTCTAATTGTTTTTGTAGAGTTAGTGTTAGCTTGTATTTTGTTAAGTAATAAAGGCACTTGCCCAGTAAAAAAAGTCTGAAGGTGGAGGTCCTTACCATGTCTGCGGCGCACAGAACGCGTCATCGTACACGTAGTTGTTGATGTAGAGGATGTGGGCCCACCAGTAGCGGCGACAGGCGGCTGCCTCGCTGCTCACCAGCAGGTCCCACAGCGGGCCGGAGCCGGCGTGCCGCATCAACGTGCTGGTTGTCGCGAGCACGAGGGCGTATGTTGGAGTTAACCTGGAACACACACTTAATGCTGCTTAATGCTGCGCTGGATGCAGGCCGCTTCCAACCGGCCCTTTTGGAGATCGATGGGGGAGGCCTATGTCCAGCAATGGACGTTTTATACGGCTGAAATGATGATGATGACACACTTAATGTAGGTACAAGTTTTGACTGCCTTACAGCTTGGAAGCCTTCAAATTCAAATTATTTATTTGTCACACACAGATACGCCTTATGAAGAAAATTCAAAGTTAGATTCAGGTTTCTTGTAGAACAGAAGAGATTAAAAACAATGTTTTTATGCCATAGGCGGCAAACAAGTTAACGGGCCGCCTGATGGTAAGCGATGACAGTCGCCTATGGATATCTATAACACCAGGGGCATCAGAGATGCGTTGACGAAATTTAAAGACTCAATAGAGTCAAATAGAGTTCTGTTAATAAAAAAGCCCTTTTAAAGAACTCCATGTATACCTAGTTACTCGGAAATGCCGCAGGGGGAGCTCATTCCACAGGCGTGAGGCAGAAAAGATCGCGTAAAAAGCACAGTGCGCGATTTCCACAGATCTATGATTATGTGAATGAACTTTCAGGTGGTGGCGGCTAGTGCGACGATAAAACTATGACGCTGGCATCAGATTGAACAGTTCTTCAAAACACTCCCCGTTGTAAATGTGATAAAAGATACAGAGAGACCCAACCTCTCTGCGCATGTTGAGCGGCTTCAGGTGTTCGGTGATCAGAATCAGAATAAATTTATTGCAAAAACTGGGATCGTCAACAACTTAGACTCTTATATAGCATTCGCTGTAATGCATACTTGAGCGTTCCATTCCAAAGATGGGATGGGAATGATTGCATGACGTTCCTAATAAGAATGTTGTTGAATACAGTAGAAGATTCGAGTTTTTTTCTGGAACTGAAAGCATTTGTAGCTTCCATAAGGCAACCACGTGCTTGGAATACCGCTTACAAGTACAAAGTAGTCATTTCATAATTATCTGTATGATTATGTCTGTTTTCTAAATGATTAGTACTCATTACCTCAACCACCGCATCAATACGCCCTTAGGCCACTGCACCCAGGTGACCCCATGTTTCTCCGCGTGCAGCGACAAGTTGTACGCCATCAGGAAGCTGGACATCACGAAAAACGTGTGCGTCACCAAGGTGCCATTGTACAAGATCTGCTTTATCAGGTCTTCGTATGACTGTGGAAGGTAAATCTGTATTCATATCATTTCCCCATCATAATTATTATCGTTGCTTATTTATGTAAAGACCTGACAGATTCGTTTGTTTTTTTGGAATTCACGAAACGGCCTTCCTTTGTTTATGCCACTCTCCCCGGTCTCTCACCATTTGCATCCACTCCGCCTCATCCTCGGTCGGCCTGGGTTCCGCCAACCTATATAGTCTCGGCCACCACGTACTCACATTTAAAGTTTCGTGAAATACCAATGTTAAGAATGATGAAGGTTAAACCAACCTTTTCAATATAGAGCGGGTTCTCTACATAGGCGAACGCTATAATGAGCACCGTGTGAGAGAAGAACACGCATATCATAGTCACTGTCCTGAAACAATACACAAATATTATTTACAAAACAACAAAACAACACTCTGTAAATAACGTATTATCCAAAAATTTATAAATTATAAAACACACACAAGTAATATCTTAAATTAATTCACTGACATTGAACGCACAGCATTGATGGTTTTAGAAGCATGAAATTTTGCACAATTGTTCTTTATATATTGAAAATCAGTACTAAGAAAGGGTTTTTAAGAATATTGATTGATTTATAGGGGAATCATAGTGATGATTTTTTTAATGGAAATACGTCATTTTTGGAGTTTGAATCGTGGAAGTTGGTACTTAGACTTTTGTTTCTAAGAAAAATTTAGTTTTATCATGTAAAGTTTTTGAAAACTCATCCCCCAAGGGGAGTTCCGAATGGGAAGGAATAATGGACGAAAGTTTACTTGAAAGTTCGTAAATATAAAAGTTTTAAGTAATTCGAGATTAAGAATCAAGTAATTTTAAAATTGTGTTTGTTTTTCTGCTTAAAAATAAAAGTCAGCTGTGTAAGCATTTTTTAACTCAATCCCAAAAAGGGTTAACTAGGGGTTAAAAGTTTGTACTGATGGGAAAGCACGGGTAACGGGAAAAGCTAAATTAATAACACAGTTCGTTGTTATTTTTTTAAAAGTAATATATCTTTATGAATCACACCAGGGGGGTTAGACAAGACCCACTTTCTGTTAGCGTTAACGCCTGCGAAAAGATGAAATTGTATGTAAATGACATTGACAAAGACATTAGCTTGAGCGATGTTATCTCAAGCTAATGTAATTTTCACATAATTTCATCTTTCCGTAGACGTTGACGCTAACAGAAAGTGGGTCTTGTCTAACCCCCCAGCAGCCATGGAACCAGTAAACTAACGCCAACTACGTGTCTTTAGATCCGGATTGACATACATTATGAAATCCATAAAACAGGATTAAGCGGTTAATCGTTATAAGCGGATTCTACAATCAATACATTTACCTCAAACCATGAAACAATTTCAGTCTTTCTAATCTTGGCTCCTTTGTGGTATCGATTGGAGCTACCAGTCTGTCCCAGTTTCGGCGCAAGGAGAACGCTAATAAATATGGATTCCCTGAAATAAAATAACCATTAATGTTTTCTAAACTATACGCTATTAATTAAATACTAGGTTTTGTCCATTGCTTTGCCCGTATTGCGAACAAACCATAGGCTATGTCGCTAGTGCAGCTTTTCAGTAGTTCCAGAAATTACTTCAAAAATAAATATAAAACATTCGGGACACTTGCATACACGGTCATCTGACTCCAAACTTACCAAAGCTTGTAACTGTGGCTGCCAGAGACTGATATACATACATATAATAATATATTTTTAAATAGATATAAATTAATATATAATATAAATAAATAGATATTAACACCAAGACATAGAACAAACAGAAAATTTCATCACATGAATGTTTGTGCTAGGTGGGAATCGAACCCTCGCCCCCAAGCGTGGAAGGCAGGTTCACTATCAACTGGACCAACGAGGCTATCATACATAGTTGTCATAACTCATTTGTAACAGAATAAACCTCAGACACTATAGTACCACGATGCTAAATGGGGATTTACTCGAGCGTCATAGAGACCTATTGGGTTGCAAAGCTTAGATGATAAGAAGAAAAAAAAAAAAATACAACAAAGAAAAGCTATATTATAAGGAAATAATAATCGTCTGTTGTTTTGTCTGTGTTCAGCTGTTGGGATCTACGATTCTACAGACACCCACACATATTATAACACCCCTCTGTTTGCGTCGGGGGTAAAAACATCTTCGACTGATGGGATTCGAACCCAAAACCCAGGCCTTATGCCGCCAGTTACACCGGTTTTACGCCTTCTGTATCACTGGTTTCATATTCTCAGATACGTCGGTTTTACGTCTTTTATTATACTGGTTTCTTAATCTGTTTTTTGTGAAATATAATTACTAGTAAGTATAAATATTACAATGTTGAGCAAGCATTCTACAATTACGATAATTTTTGTAAATTTGTTTGGTAAATATAGTATGTATTTAAAGCTATATATGTATGTATATCAGTCTCTGGCAGCCATATCACAAGCTTTGCTTAGTTTGGGGTCAGATGACCGTGTGTGCAAAAATGTCCCGAATATTTATTTATTTTATTTAAATACAGGCATGCGTTGTTTGTAGTATTTATATAGTTTTAGCTATTATTTCATTAATTATCGTTTGTACAAATTTATAAATAACATTGGTAGATTTTTTAAAAATTGTACCTGGTTCGTCCTTTTTCAAAACTAAGACGTCGTAAAGGCTTCCGGCAATGTTCAGCATAATTAAAACTAAATAAACCACAGCCACAGTTATATCGCTAGCATCTAACGTAATTCTATCGTCTTCTCTCTTGCAATATTTTATATCGTCTATTTTCCCCTGTATTTTGTAGTTGTTCCATAGAGAATCGTTCAGGCATGCCTCAAGGGTGCGCTTCAGGTCCAGCTCTTTATTTGTGCTATTGTTGTCTATAAATCGTTTGCATGTGCTTGTAACGCAAACGCCTCTATGTATCTGTGTGTGATTGAAGTGTTTCATTGTGTGTGCTGAATAACCCTGGAACAATTACACAATACAATATTAATTTGAACTTTGTTGTAAAATTACGTTCAGTTGACGGAAAGGATCAGAGGGTATTTGTTCACCTTCACATGGCGTATGAAGAAATTATTACTTACAATTAAATCCATCGATAATATAGTTATAGCATTTAATAGAAGCATATATTTAACACAAAGACAATTATTTGTCACTTAAATGATAACATATTTAACTATAATAATAGTGTGCGTCGTAGCATGCACTAAGAAAAAAAATTCATAAATACTTAGCTGCTAAATAATTAAATGGTAATAACAAATACACACAAAATAATTTGTGAATTACCCACTTCACGCATTTGTTGTTATAGTGATTTATCTGAGATTATGTGTTAAGCCCATTGATGTGTTTTTTAAATGCGTGAAATGAATTAAATTTTTTATATGTGAGGGTAGTTTAACGAGTGAGGGCGGATTAACGATAAACACATGAATAGATTTATTTTCTCCTCCCCGCGTCGTGCTCCTCATGTCTAAGGGTCGTGACCCCCTATCAGTCTCTCCTTTATGATCTTACGCCATCTTCCCCTATCCTCGGCGACATGCAGCGCATAGTATACTGATGTGTCTAAGGTGGTGCGATTCTGGTCGGACCAACGCATCGGGCTGTTGCGGCCTCGAGATCGCTTTCTATCGAATTTGTTGTGACTATTAACTTTTCTAGATTTATTTCACAAGCAAGCGTTATTATGCCTATTTGGTATGTTATTATAGACAGCAAAAAATGGTTTTTTCACCTTTTAAAAATTCTCTCTCAGCTATTTTATATCTTCAATTATGTTAAAATGCGCAATCGAGAGAACTACGGACGGAAAGCAATAAGTAATTAAAATCCTTGATCTCAAGTTAATTAGACTAACCTAGCTTAGTTCACCGAGTTAAGGTCTCACTTATAATTCTCTAGCTTTTACCCGCGGCTTCGCGCGCGTGGTTTGCGGGAAAAACAATATCCGTCTTACCACAAAAGATTTAAGCACGCTTTAGACAAGTGTTTAGCATATTTTTCGCAGTGAAACAATTGCTAAACACATGTCTAAAGCGTTCTTAAATCTTTTGTGGTAAGACGGCTTATGTTTCGTCAGTAGTGCGCACACTTGTTTGTATTTTCCAAATTTTATTCTTATTGGTTAAGCCGTTGCTCAAATTGGTGGTTAATGGTCCCACGGGAACTGTGATTTTTCCTTGGATAAAAAGTCATACCTGTCACCATGTCACTCTCCAGCCCTTGAACTATATCCATGCAAAAAAGGTCGATCCGTTGCACTGTTACTACGTGAAGGATGAACAAACAAACCAACAAATAAATACACATTCGCATTTATAATATTAGTATGAAGTATGATAACACACCATGTTGTTATTGTTACCTGAACGATTCGTTATTTATTGATGTTTATTGTTATTAATAACAACAAGACTGCTATTACGTTATTATACCTACAGACTATTATAGGGTTCACAGATCTTGATACGGAGTATATTAAAAGTGTAGAGCTATCATTAAATAATTACAAGTTCATAATTTACTTGTTTATAGAATACTAGCGGCACGCCCCGGCTTCGCATGGGTATAGATAAGTATATAGCCTATATCACCCGAGGATAGTGTAGATTCCCAACAGTGAAAGAATTTTTCAAATTGGTTCAGTAGTTTCGGAGCCTATTCAATGCAAACAAACAAACAATCGAATCTTTCCTCTTTATAATATTAGTATAGATATAAAAAATAGGTACTAAGCAACTTCCACTGCCACTAAGCAAAAGTGTTTTTAATTTAATTTAATTCATACAGAAACACCAACAATGCACATATTAAATAATACAAATAACACATATTTATAATTGATACAGTTCTGATATGTGCACCCTTTGTGCACATATGTGCGTGTTTTAGCTCATTGCAGACGATACGCAATGAACTGGCGTGATTATACTTATCATCATCATCATTTCAACCATAGGACGTCCAGACGTCAACTGTTACACATAGGCCACCCCCGTCGATCTCCAAAAGGTTCGGTTGGAAGCGACCTGTATCCAGCGTTTTCCTGCGTTCTCTTTTAGGTCGTCTAGCCATCTTGTGGGTTGATATCCTACGCTGCGCTTACCGGTCCGTGGTCTCCGTGGTCCCGGTCCCCATCGGCCATCTGTTCTGCGTGATATGTGCCCTGCCCACTGCCACTTCAACTTGCTAATCCGATGGGCTATGTCGGTAACTTTCGTTCGTCTACGGATCTCGTCATTTCTGATTCAATCTTGTAGAGAAACCCCGAGCATATCCCTCTCCATACATAGCCCGTTGTGTGTACAGTGTACACCCAATAATTTTTGACTATTAATTGTAAATTTTGTACTTAAGCCCAACCCACATTTAAGTTTGTACATCAATAACAATTAGTGTAGTACTAAAAAGTCTCCATAACGTATCCTCATACGAGGATGTAGATTCTCACTTTATTTATTTAAATAATAATAATATTCGGGTAATTTTTTCACACACGGTCATCTGACCCCAAACTAAGCAAAGCTTGTGTTATGGCTGCCAGAGACTGATATACATACATATATAGTTTTAAATACATACTTAAATATATATTAACAACCAGATATAGAACAAACACAAATGTTCATCACATAAATGTTTGTCCTAGGTGGGAATCGAACCCACGCCCCCGAGCTCAGAAGGCAGGTTCACTACCAACTGGACCAACGGGCTATCAAAAAATGTTTAGTTGGTAGTTAATGCTTTGTATTTCTAGGTAATAGGCGTTGAAGGTATTTCTTCGCATAAATCATCCATTCTCGCCTTTGTGCGAACACTTGTTGTTTTCAAAGGATTTTACGGCGGATAAAAAATTATAACCATTTTCTCAAGTTAAAGTCGTAAAACGTCATACATTCTGTATTTTAATCACCGATGCAAAAAGAGGAGTTGTATTAGCTTAACGTGTGTGTCTGTGTGTCCGTCTGTAGCATCGTAGCTCCCAAAAGGCTGAACCGATTTTGATTCAGTTTTTTTGTTTGAAACGTGACTTGATCGAGATATTCTTAGCTATTTTATTATGGAAACTGACGTGGTCTTCACACATTTTATTTATATGACATGGGAATTACTCACGTAAGATTAAGCCGGTCACTCCGACTATAGTTTCAACCGCATTAGGCGGTCTTTTTCAAGGTGAATGCGCGCGCGCATCTGTAATTCCCGTGTAATATAAATAAAATGTGTGGAACTTTTTTGTGCTCTTCGTATTCTGCTATGTACTTAATTTTTGTTAAAGACATTGCAAAGATAAAAAGAAAACGTTACAAAGATAATACATTAGAGATAGACATACAAGAGGCGGTTTTATCGTCAGAGCTAAAAATCCAAAAATACATACTCCAGCGAATTCTACACTAGAAATGTGCATTAAAAGCCTCGACCAAAATAAAATGAATGGACGGGCCACAACCATTGAACTTGCTCAGTAAAAACGAGTCAAAACCGTCGGACATATACTTCAACACCTAATTATAACCATCTACAGTACATTTGTTACAAAAAATAGATACTTAGTGGTTTTTGTTGTTTATTTACACTTCGGGAAAGCATACGAAGGCATCATTTTGTCAGGTGTTTCGTTATCACGTAACAATAGACTCGTGTTGCACTTCCTACGGCTAGAGACCGACTGAAACGAAGTGAGTGCCGGTGCTCTTTTTGTAATCTTCAAAAATGCGCTTCTTCTGGGCCCGTCCATTCATTTTATTTTGGTCGAAGATTAAAAGTTGTTGTTGAGTTAGGTACGTTACGGTTTACCTAGTCTGTTTACCTGTATGATTCTCATCAGTTCCGAGTCAGCATCAGAGTAGAGCGCCAGGTCCAGCACACAGAAGGTGCCCCCCGGCTCCGCCAGACACGCATCGTACGGGTCCAGGTGGAACAGCGCCGGCATGCGGTTGTACTCACTCTCTGGAACAGTATTAGATAGAACATCGTAGTCATTTATTTTATTTAATGCGACGCTTGATCATAACGCTGGTGTCTTTCTTGCTTAACAAGCATTGCCGTCCAGCGTACCACCAGCATGCCAAACAATTTTACTATCCAAACAAAATACAAGCTAACACCAACACTACAAAAACAGTTAGACTGATAGACCGTTGAAGTAAAGACAATCCATAAGCTCAAGCCCACTATCAGTTTGCAGCGTACCCAGCATGTTGGCAGTATTACCACGCTCAATGGCATGCTTATGCGTTGAGCCAGAAACACGCCAGCATTTTGGTCATGCGTCGCGGTAACCAGGCGCTCTGCTTTGAATATGAGGTGATGGTGCCATTGTCTCGACCCCAAAAGGCTCAAATATGTAACCACTGCCGAAGTTTGTGAAGTACCGCTTGTACTACTCTGCTCAATTGGCCGCCGCACCAGCCCTACCTTGTGTCTCAGGAAGACATTATGACGGTGCCAAAGTATCGATAGGTATGATTATGTATAGGTATGTATATAAGTATACATTATTAGTACCAAAAATAGTCAGCCAGTAATAGTGGTAGTCGTGGTAGCCTGTTTGGGAGACCGCTAGACTTGAAAGCGTGAGGTCGTAGGTTCAATCCCCGGGCCCGTACCAATGAGCTCTTTGGAGCTTATGTACAGATTTTCATACCACTGGCTTTTCGGTGAAGGAAAACATCTTGAGGAAACCTGCATACGTACGGAGAAGGAATTCAATGGCGTATGTGAATCCACCAACCAGCAACTGGGCCAGCGTGGTGGATATGGCCCAATCACCCTTTCGGGGGTAAGCTGAAAGTCCAGCAGTGGACTGTTAAAAAGCTGATTATGATGATGATGATGAATAGTGGTAGTAATCATCATCATTTCAGCCATAGAACGTCCACTGCTAGACATAGACCCCCATTGATCTCCAAAAGGGCCGGTTGGAAGCGGCCTGCCTCCAGCGTTTTCCTGCGGCCTCGTTTAGGTTGTCCGTCTATCTTGTGGGTGGACGTCCTACGCTGCGCTAACCGGTTCGTGGTCTCCATTCCAGCACCTTTCGGCCCCATCGGCCATCTGTTCTGCGTGCTATCTACTCTTCCTACTGCCACTTCAAATTGCTAATCCGTAATTATTAATTAAGTTTAATTAAGTGGTAGTAATATGTCCTAAAACTGCGACCAGAACCACCGGAGGATGGGAAGCAACGTCCTATTAGCACACGGTGAACTTACTGCGACTGTGGGGATTATGGCAACACCCCTCTCTAAGAGGGAGCCCTTTGTCCAACAGTGGACGTTTAATGGCTACTTACTGATGTGATGTGAAGTGGAAGTAAGACTAGGTAACTATTATAATATCAATAATTATCTATACTTTTTATTTCACCAGGCCCCTGATTCTACTAAACAAATTGTTTTTAAATTGTAATTGTTTCAATTTTAATTTGTAAATGATGACCTCAATATTGACAGTAAAAAAAAAAATATACATACTAGAAAAATGCCACCACCTAATATTATAACATAGTATAAAAACATTATTAAAAACTGACAATTTTGAGAAAATTATTTACAAATTAAAATTGAAACAATTACAATTTAAAAACAATTTGTTTAGTAGAATCGGGGCCCAGATTAATGTTACCAATATAATCATTATTATGGTTACTGTGAAGAGTCACCATATCGACTATCTTTATCATAAGCCTAAAGTGGGACTGGGCTGGTCATGTCAGTCGAATGTCGGAGGATCGTTGGGCCAAAACCACAGCACAATGGCCACCACAGGATGGCAAACGACCTCCCGGATGGCCCAGACGGAGATGAAGGGACGAACTGGACTCCTACATGAAGGACTGGACTCAAATTGCTCAAAACAGAGATAAATGGAAGGAGGGAAGGGAGGCCTTTGCCCAGTAATGGGACAATGCAAACTAATATAATAATAATAAAGGTGCCGTTTCGCATCCTATAGATCTGTTATTCCATCCACAAGTTGTTCTCCACAGGTTTTTTTATCCTATCTGTACAATAGTTTTATATTCCATTTTATATCTAACTAGCGGTCCGCCCCGGCTTCGCACGGGTATAGATTATAACTTATGTCACCCGGGGATAGTGTAGCTTGCCAACAGTGAAAGAATTTTTCAAATCGGTTCAGTAGTTTCGGAGCCTATTCAATGCAAACAAACAAATCCTTCATCTTTATAATATTAGTATAGATTGTAAACTTTGTACTCAGCAGGGTTTCTTGGTGTTGGCTTCGGCCCCATCAATGCCTATGAAAGGTCCGGGCTAGACCCGTGTTTATATTGAAACTAGCTGACCTGACAGACGTTGTCCTGTCTTAGAACTGTCAAACACGCAAAGTTAAAATTGTAAATCTTATTTTTTTACATCTTGCGTTACATTATTGGAATTTTAGTAAGGATTCCAATTTTTTTGTAAATATAATATAGCCTATTAGTGTAGCTTCCCAACAGTGAAAGAATTTTTCAAAGCGGTTCAGTAGTTTCGGAGCCTATTCAATGCAAACAAACAAACAAACAAATCTTTCCTCTTTATAATATTAGTATAGATAAAGTGTTATAATAATTATATCATAATCAATAATCGACGAGTATTTCACTCGTATCTACGTTTCATTTTCACCTTGACAGGAAAATGTAAATAGGTAATTACGTGAACGTTATTATTCACGACGTAAAGCAATTAAACAGACAATAATGTACGTGTGGTAACTAGTACAAATTGTTATGATTTCGCACAACTCACAGTCGTTCATTTCCTTACCTGACCACGAAGAAAATTACACTTGAACTCAAGTTCATTGTCAGGACCCCTATTACTCTAATTATTAACATTTGAGGACCTCGTCGCAATTATAATGTATGCCAATTTCAACATAAATACATTACATTTAAAGCGTGTAAATAGCGCAAAATTAATTTGACAAGGTTTTTGTTTGGAAGTACGAAAGTAGCGCGTTGATGTCTTTTGTACCAGAAATGGTCAGTAAGCAGTTTGTATGCAAAACGTGTGTTTATTGTCTCGGAAAGCATGCTAAGGACCGAGATTGTTGTTTTACCTAGTTTTATGTGTAACGCACATATAGTTACAAAATTTGCAGTGTTTTGTGACATCATGGGTCCTTCAAATATTCAAGAAATTACGTGTTCAACCGACGATATTTAATACTATGGATATCGGATTAGTGCTAAAACAATCCGAACTATTAACATACTAAAACCAAACTATTAAAATAATAGTGTAATTAGTCTACATTTGTTGCAAGCTAAATTAGACATTGTTGTAACTACATAGGATTTAAATTAGTTTATCCGTGTTTTTTTAAAGGCTTCACATTGATACCTCCATTATTACATACACTGAAATCTTATAAATGAACTTAGCTAAATGTGTTACCTTTTAAAGGAAGCACACCATGAAATTCTTGTTTCTTAAATACATAATTATTAATAAATACATGTTAATTAAATACATATTAATTTGAAATAAAAATAATCAGAAAAGTTAAATTAACAATAACAAAATAAATTAACTAAATGTAATGAGTAGAGTTGGCCATGATTAAATTAAATTTAATATTTTGTTAATTTTTTTTACTGGGCAATTTTGTTAATGTTACTCCGAAAATAACTAAATTTTTACAAATGTATTGTCACTTGTTATTGTTCTTACTTACTGTTGTCTACTTATTCGTGGGACTGGTCCCCAACATAGTTCTGCGGTATATAGGAGCAAACGGAGTTATGACATTACGCGGATATTTTAATGTTACTCTAAATTTTAATTTGGTTAATAAAATTGATTTGGACAGTCGATACAATTGTGTAGTAATTTATAAAGAAAAATTGAATCTAATTTTTACAAGGTATTTTTCAAGGTTAGTTCCATAGCAAAAGTTGTCCATAATAATGAGTATATAGAACCCCTTTCGGATTTTTTAGCATACCCTTTCCATATAACCCTCATCATTATCATCATCAGCCAGAAGACGTCCACTGCTGAACTGAACATAGGCTTAGCCCTTAGAACTCCACACTGAACGACAGTCTGCCATCTGCATCCACTGGATGCCCGCAACTCTCACAATGTCGTCGGTTCATCTAGTGGGAGGCCTACCTACGCTGCGTCTTCCGATTCGTGGTCTCCACTCCGGAACCTTTCTTCCCCATCGGTTATCGGTTCATCGAGCGATGTGGCCTGCTCATTGCCACTTCAACTTTGTAGCATCATTTCTAATGTACTACGTCTGCTACAATAAATCATTTTACAACACATTTGCTCAAAAAGTGCACTTACGAAGCCTGTATACATCTTTCGAAAGTTAAACATTACGGATCATACAACGGAGCGTGCGGTAATGAATTTTACCGCACGCTCCGTTGTAAAGCACCGTGCGTGTACTTTACGGTATTTTTTTAATTTCCATTTTTTGTTTTTTTCTCGCAAATGTGTTGTAAAACGTTGTATGGCACACGTGCGGATTGGTTATTACAAACTCGTGACTATGGTAAGCCCTCGACTTCGTCTCGGGCTTACATTTGTCTACTCTTTTGTAATAACCAACTTACGGACTTGTATCATTCAAATTTCAATAGCCCTGTAAATAATCATTTATAGATATAACTCATGACACCTTATTCGTGAATTTAGTAGTGGATGCCACATCCATGTGTTTGTAAATCATTGATTAACCTTATTTTATGAGACTATCTCCATTGCAAATTGCATCTTCTATGAAAGCAACATAATATATGCTTTTTTCTTTATGATTTGACATGTCATGAGATTCATGACATGTCAAATCATACACTCTAAGATTGTGTTTTTCAATGATGTTTAGGTATTAAGTATGAAGTTTTGACGGTTTCAGTTACAGCTATTATAGCAATGGAGTATTTTTATTCAAAACCACAGGAAAATAATGTACATGCAGATAAATAATTATTAATATAAAAACCGACTTCAAAATGTATAAGCGCTCGTATTATTCGTAATATTTTTTATTTCTTTGACCGCCAACTCGCCTGATGTTAAGCGATGATGCGGTCTACGATGGAGCACGCTTGCCTAGAAGAAACCTTGATTTACTCGCGACTTTAAGACAGCCAGATTGTAACTATGGCGAAAACCCAGATGTCTACCAGTGGCAAACAAAAAGTGTTGGAACTCGGGAATAGACGGTTCTGGCCATTACTATAGGTAAACTAGTAAAACACACGTCTCTGTTTTTACTTTTCACCAAGGGAATATCAAGCCAGCATTATATACTATTGAGTTATTTTCATACAAATCTATCTACAACTAGCAGCGAGCCGCTGTTTTACCCGCTATCCTGTAAGTAGACGAACGAAATTTACCGACATAACCCACCGTATTAGCAAGTTGAAGTGGCAGTGGGCACATAGCAGGCAGAACAGATGGCCGAAAAGGTTATCATCTAATGGAGACCACGGACCGGTAAGCGCAGCGTAGGACGTCCATCCATAATATGGACAGACGACCTAAAAGAAACACCGTTTCCGCACTGGAAACGCAGAAACCGTGTGCGTTGCCAGTGATGACATACGGCAGTGAAACGTGGTCTCTCAGTATAGGCCTCATAAGCAAGCTCAAAGCCGCACAACAAGCTATGGACGCTTGGAGTTTCTCTACGAGATCGAATCAGAAATGAGGAGATCCGTAGATGAACGAAAGTTACTAACATAGCTCACCGGATTAGCAAGTTGAAGTGGCAGTGGGCAGGGCACATATCCCGCAGAACAGATGGCCGATGGGGCCGAAAAGTTTTCAAATGGAGATCACGGACCGATAAGCACAGCGTAGGACGTCCTCCCACAAGATGGACAGATGACCTAAAAGAGACCGCAGAGAAACGCTGGATGCAGGCCGCTTCCAACCGACCCTTTTGGAGATCGATGGGGGAGGCCCATGTCCAGCAGTGAACGTCCTATGGCTGAAATGGTGATGATGATGATGATGAAAAATAAAGTAAAAGTTTGTGAATTAAACATCAACTTACCATTCATGCTGTAAATGACGGCAGAGCAGCATCTCGTCACCAGAACCAATATCACCATTGACCGATACATTTTCCCTACGTATCTTCACGTTGACTTAAATAAAGCTTCTGCTTAATTTTATTGTTAAAAGACCAGCACCGTACCGGGTGTAGAACAGGAAGCTAACTAAAATCCTTTTATAGTTTGTAAAATTTTCCTTATTTTGGCATGCGTAAAACCATACGTGATTTAAGTTCAAGAACCAGACACGAATTTTATAAACCTAATTACACATAAAAAAATACTTTTAAATCAAGCAGCTCTACATTTGGCCTGCAAAATTTCCCTGTAATTTTGAGCACATTTATTGTGCCCATAAAATACAAATAAAACGCATCCCAAAACGCCCCCTTGTAGAACTCCAATTGCGTACCAACCCTATTCTTTCGTTCCACTTTTTAATGTAACACTAACGCTACTAGAATATTAAATGTAATTGCGGGGTATGATTGTGAACACGGTGATGTATGTTTGCTTTGGCTCCCCGACTCGCAATGAGATCGCAAGCGGTGTCCGAGTACAATAGGCTGTGACACATCCTCGTTTGATCTCCTGTGGCCTTACGTTATGATGCCTACAGTTATTATAGATGATCATTATCATTGTCCTGAGACGTGCGGTCAAGCAAGGAAGTTGATGCCGCGAGACGGACTTCAATAACATAATGTGTGTATTTATTTGTTAGAATATAGATCAAGATTGACTAAGAAATTATCACTTGAACTTGAACTGATTCCAGACCTATACTAAAATTGCGACCCATCCAAGAAAGCAAAACAAACAATCCGAGCAGCGTAGGTAGGCCCTCACTAGATGGGCCGACGACATTGTGAGAGTCGCAGGCATCCAGTGGATGCAGATGGCAAGATGTTGTTCAGTGTGGAGGTGGAGTCGAGCCCAACTCTTACGAGGCTGGTGCTAAACTCTCTATCTCTTTTTCACACACACCCACACAAACACAAAATTTATTATATTCATATACACAATCTTACTCACTAGACTAACTTTTAACGTAACTAAACTGCAACCCCAGTAGACTGGCTCCCATAAAATCAGGGAATTCTGTCGTGAGAGCTAAGGCCTAACAAGTTTTTTTTTTAATTTATTCGTTGAATTAAAAATTTTTTTATTAAGATTCTTATTTTTTCGCGTATAAGTCTGCGTTTGACCTCCAACCCGCGTGTTGGTAAGCGACGATGTGGTCGAAGATGAAGCACGCAGACTTAGAAGATACCTATTCACTCTGGCCCTCAGAGCAAATAAAAATACAGAGGGACTACCGCGAACACAAAAACAGAAACCACTTTTTGAAACATGTGTGCGTAGTCGAAGTTCCTGTCTACAAGTTACATTCATAATTTTTTTTCCTGGGCAAGTTCCTTTATTAACTAAACAAAATACAAGCTAAAACTAACACTACAAATACAGTTAGACTGCCCATAGACCGTTGAAGGTCTAAAGACAATCCAAATGCTCAAGCCCACTACCAGTTGGCAGCGTACCCAACATGCTGGCGGCAACAACATGTAATTCATCAAAATAAGTGATAATATAAATACTTAAGTATGGAAATATTCCATCCTTCTTATTTACTTTTGTGTTGTTTTTACAGTTCTCAATACTGCAAGAAGACATTGTTTCTTTTTAAAACGGATGTTTTCAGTACGACGTTCTGACAAGAAATTCACGTAGTTTTGAATGCGTATGTATGCGTGAGTCGTGTATTTATTAGGAATTCACGTAGTTTTGGAAGCGATTTTGGCGTCACTTTGGCAGTGCGCCGTATATAGGGACTCTGTATTTTTATTTGATCTGAGCTCTGGCCTTGAAAAGAAATTACATCTTGCATGAAATTAAAATGTAATAAAGTAAAATAGCATAAGCATAGTTTGACAACCAATTTAAAAAAAAATGTTATCATATAATATAGTTTATCTTCAGGGCCGTCTTAAGTCTATTCTGCGCCGGGGTGCGGGACTCAGCCTGCGCCCTCGTTTTTTTTTACACTGCAGCGTGGCACGCGACCGACGACACACTGCAGTATGAAAGGGGTCCTAGTCAACCAAGAAAATACAATACACGTAATTTTGATAATTTATTTATTTATTACTCTAAAAAACAAAATTAACTTAAAACTTCGATTACTAAATATCTATTTATTACATGTACATACACATACATCAAACAAACTCAATTTTTGTTGCTTTTGAGTTGGCAAAGATTTTAATTATATCATTTATTTTTATAACAATTTTGGATTCTATACTTATAATAGCTAAGTTTGTCAGTCTGTCTTGGGTCATGGTTGAACGAAGATAATTTTTTATTAATTTTAATTTTGAAAAGGATCTTTCACCTTCTGCTACTGTTACAGGCAGTGTTAAATATATACGCAGAGCTGTTGAGATATTGGGAAATGAGGAAATTAAATTATTAGAATTTATATAGCTTAAAATATCAGTGGGAGTACTTGTTGATGCATTGGGAAAAAATATTGGCAACAATTCTAATTCATTATATAAATCCTCCCCGTCAATATCAAATCTATTTTTAAATGTTAGTTTTTCTTGGAGCCGATACAACTGAGATTTTTTTTCTTGCATCTCTAATTTATTCCAGCATTCAATGTTTTGGAAGAGTGAAAAAACTGAATTGTGTTCCGTCAGCAAATCGAATCTCTCATTTAATTTCGAGATAGCAGTTTCCAGTAGAAAAAACTAAAAACATACTTTAAATTTGTTGGTTGGGTCTAAAATGGGCTCATCTGCAGCCTCGTAATCAAAATGTCTTTTTCGGGGACGTGGACGAGCAGTCTCTTTAAATTCTGTTTCACATTCTAATTCTTCAGCAATTAATTTTGCATCAGATAACAACTGTTCAAACGCGCTATCGGTGCGGTATTTCTCCAAATCTTTTTTAACCAGATTAATCATTTTGGTAGCTTCTGAAATAATTACGTCCGATTTTTGTAAATTTTTGCTTACAATATTAATCTTTAGTAAAATATTGTACCATATAACTACTGAACATATAAATATATAAGACTTTAATTTGGCTATTATTGAACTCGCTATGTTTTTTGTGTCGCTGTCATACTTGTTATTTGTAAAAATATAGTATAATGCATCATACATTTTATCCATGTTAAAACGGAGTGCTCTAAGAGCATCAAATCTACTTTCCCAACGCGTATTTGAAAGAGGTTTTAATGTCAAAGTATGTATCTGTTTCATAATTACATCCCAGCGTGATGTGGATGCTGAAAAAAATACATAGATTTCTTGGACAATACAGAAAAAGTTTGTAATTTCCAATGAGCTTTTAGCGGCGTCATTTACTACTAAATTAAGGGAGTGAGCAGCACACGGTACGTAAAAAGCACGAGGATTCATGTCCAATATTTTTTTTTGGAGGCCTATATTTTTCCCCCTCATATTGGCCCCATTATCATAACCTTGGCCTCTCAAATCATCTAATTCAATATCGCATGATTTTAAGAAATCTAACAAATATGTCGCCAACCCTTGTCCGGTAGTATCAGTTACAGGTAAAAAACCTAAAAAAAAATCTCGTACCTCAGCGCGTTTTGTCGATGGATTTAAATAAATAAACCTCACAATAACAGTAAGTTTTTCTTGGTGTGAAATATCAGGTGTGCAATCTAGAATTACAGAGTAGTATTTACATTGCTTCAGAAGACTAATTATAGTCGTTTTAATTTTTTCAGCAATTATACTAATCAGTTCATTTTGAATGTTATGACCAAGATAATGTGGCATGCGATGCTGAGCTCTTTGAATTCGAGCAATGTGTTCTGATAGTGTACTATCAAAATTAGATATACTCTCCACCAACTTTAAAAAATTACCATTATTTGGGTCATACAACTTCTCGGTTGTGCCCCTAAATCCTATATTTTGAGCTGCCAAAATTTTTATAATTTCGATTATCCTTTCCAAAACTGCCGTCCACCTTTTTCTTTCGCGGTCTACTTCAGTTTGATTTACCGAGTCTACTGTTTGCCCTTTCAATAAGTCATTTTTTAGATCCAAATATTTTTTTAAAGAACATTTGTGCCCTGAACTTTTTTCATGTCGTTCTATATTTCTCGACAAATGCCCCCAGTCTTTGTAACCAGTGGGGGCATTAAATGCAGTGACATTATTATTAAATAGCTTACAGTGAAAACAAAATACAGAATCAGTAGATGTGGAATATACAAGCCAAACTCGATGAATAATTTCGTTGTTTTGTAACTTTTTAGTGTAATATGTATCTGAAAACGACCTCATGTTACTATCTGAAGGATAGTTGTTTTTTTTTTATCTGAATCGGTCCACGTTCTGTTAAAAATAATCTTAAATTATCGGGTATTACTTGCGGCCAGAGAGCAGGATCATTCGCGACATTTTCACAAAATCGTACATCTGGTTCTGTTGCTGATTCGTTAACAATTGGAATTGGTTCACTTGGAGTAAGCGAGCCAGGCGAGGTACTGGTACTAGTATGAGCTGGAACTTGTGAAATACTCGTAGAAGTTTTCTCTTCCAAGTTGACTGTCTCTTCTAACTGTAGGGTGGATGTTGACGAAGATGTACCTAAAAAAACACAAGATAGTCAACAATTTGTGTAACCAAGTGTGGTAACAGGGCCACGCAATAATATTTTAGGACATTAAAAACAGCGCCTTAAAGTTATGGCGGGCAATCGGGCATAGTCTAATCCGTTAGTCCGGGTGAGCGCGCTCAGTGTGGAATTGCCGAGGCGCTTACGCACGCTCTATGCGCAAACAGTAAGAAATTAAAATACTTTAGTTGCGATTGGCGGATCTCGCCTGCGGCTACTTCATGAAAAAACATAATTCATAATCCCCAAAAACAAATCACATACACACAAGCCATATAAGTACAGATAATAAGTACAGACAGTCCAGTCCACTGTTAGACATGAGCCTCCAAAACTATGGGGTTATTTATTGCCATAATCTCCACGATTGGAACGCGTGTAAGACATATCACACATTACAAAAATTTAACACAAGGTCTGAGAAGGTATGTATTTAAATAAATATTGCACCTGCCGGGATTCGAACCTGAGACCTTTGGCACAAGAGTGAGTGTTAGTTACTAACCATTGTGCCTTCCGGTGCGCAATCCGCAAAAAACAATTAATTAGATATTGTCATAATCATAAAAACCTACGTCTTTATTTAAGACTCATTTATTAGGTATACAGTTACAGGACTTATACAAAGAAGTGTAATAGTAACAAGTAGCTAGGAACTTAGGGATCGAACCAAGGCAGGATACACCAGCGACTTCTATCACTGATTTATGCCACTTCAGATGTTTTACGAGTATTTATGGTACCAACTTCAACTGACTGAACTTACCAGGTCGAAAGAAAGAGTCAATCGGAGAAGTTAGCTTTTTAATTTTTTCTTCTTTCTCCAGTTTCTTTTTTCTATTTTGAGCACCCGATGGTTTCTTTTTATCCCCTAATTCGGCCATCTACAATAAAATCAAATTTCTATTTAGTACTTTATTTTTCTTTCTATAATCTAAATAAAGCAAGTAGTTTTTTATCAATCACTAATATTAAGGTCATTAAGAATTTGTATTTTTGCAATTATAAACAAAACAGTCATGACTCTCTCTCATAAACAAACAAATGATGTGATGATGATGTGATGATAATGATTGCAATGTACCTAACACCAACACTTAAAAAATAAAATTGACTTACCTTTACATTTTTTCTCTAACAACTTCCGTGCTAATTCGCCGGTTGTCGCAAATGAAATGAGCTAACGAATTCAATTACTTAAAAGAAGAAATCAGATCAATCACTGACCGACACTTACATAGGCGCCGCGCGCCGCACTGTAAATTCAAATGAACTTACACCTAATTGTAGTGGTTTAAAGATCATTTCTCTTTAAGTGCGAGCGCCCGGGCGGCTATGTCAAAGGACGCAACAGACGTACAGGTGCCGCGCCGCGCGCCCATTTCAAATGAACTTACACTCTATTGACTTAAAGATCATTTCTCTTTAAGTGCGAGCGCCCGGACGGCTATGTCAAAGGACGCAACAGAAGTACCAGTGCCGCGCCGCGCGCCCATTTCAAATGAACTTACACTCTATTGACTTAAAGATCATTTCTCTTTAAGTGCGAGCGCCCGGACGGCTATGTCAAAGGACGCAACAGAAGTACCAGTGCCGCGCCGCGCGCCCATTTCAAATGAACTTACACTCTATTGACTTAGAGATTATTTTGCATGCTTCAAGTGCGGGCAACCGAGCGGCAACGTGTCAAACGTACATACATACACTCTCTTTGGATTAGAGATTTTGCCACGCGCGTGCTGTATTAAATAAAATTGTTATTTGTGTATGTTATGTAGTAATGCGGCATGACAAGCGCCGAAAGCGTAATAAAAGTAAAAAAAATATTATTGTTGATGACTTTTTTTTTTGCTTGCGCATACATATTTGTCGTAAGTAACAAGTATTTAAAACTGTGCAATGGCGTTAAGTTTAATGAAATACCAAAAATTCAGCGCTCGACAGGCGCCCCCGGGCGCTCCGCGCCCGGGTGCACCGCACCCCTTGCACCCCCTGGTAAAGACGGCCCTGTTTATCTTATACCTTTTAAAAATAATGATGACAAACCCATTCCGAAACTTAATTAGGTTCTTAATTCAACTGTGTTAATTTTGTATGTATTTACGTTCTTGGCCTATTATGAACCGATTCTAATGTTTTTTTAATTAAATAGTGTATTGAGGTCCTATTTAAATTTGGAAATAATATTCCACCTCTAAGGGTGGAGAAAATTAGGGGTTGAAGTCAGTTTCTTAAATTTTACCCACTATCGTTAGTTTTGATAAAGTTATATGATTATTTACGGGATATTTACCGTGGTAAGGTTGTGGAATGAGCTCCCGATACGATAAATATCCCGATATAACTTTAGTGAACATCCGTGATAGTTTGAAACAGTGTTAGTTTGAATATTTGTTTGAGTGTTTTTTTATTAATATTTAACGAAATTTCGAGAATTTTTTATGACCTTAAAAGTTATCCCGTTTCCTAATTTACGTGCTTAAAAAAAACCTCCGTCATAAAATCAAATGGAAACCAAACTGCTTGCGCCTTTAAAATAATTGCAGCAATCCTAACTACTGAAATTCTAACGCCTGACATAAACATACCAAGTCATACGGATTGTTTCTTTGAGCAAATTCTCTTACTAGAAATTACAATAAGCAGGCTATTGAATGTAGAATTTAATTCGTATTGCAACAATACTTAAAAATCAGAAAACACCTAAAAGAAAGTTAGAAATCCTCGGGCTACAAATATCTCCTCTAAATTTCGGTCGCTTTATTGAGTCGAGAGCCAAAACTGCTGCTAAAAAACTTGGTATTCTATCCAAGGTTAGGCAGTTTTTTACATCTGCCTAACTGTTTAACCTTTACCAAGCGCAAGTGTGGTCCTGCTTGGAATACTGCAGTCACTTGTGGGACGGCTCTGCTAGACACCAGCTCGAAGCATTGGACTCGGTAGAGAGACGCGCTATTCGTCTAATTAATAACGAAGCGCTGGTTAAAGGGAAGATGCCGCATAGCCTCCTGCACAGGCGGAAGGTGGCTTGTCTGTCCATTTTTTATCGCGTTCATTTTGGAGAATATGTACAAGAGCTGTTTAAGCTGATCCCGTCAACCAATTTCCGCCACAGATCATTGAGGCGGACATTCCATCCTTACATCGTGAACTTTGGTAAAGTCCGCACGCAGCTATTCCAAAATTCTTTCCTAATACGAACTGCACAGGAACGGAATGCGCTCCCTCCCTCGGTGTTCCCTATAAGGTACAACCTGGGTCTCTTCAAGACAAGAGTGAGTAGCACCTCATGGGCAAGCGTGTTCCATCTTAGACCGCATCGTTACTTACCATCAGGTGAGTTGTAGTCAAATGGTAGCCCATTTCATCATAAAAATAATAATATATAAACTAAACTTAAAATAACTAAATATAAACGAATTAAAAGTCCATTAACTGAACTTTTTAATTAAAAGTACAAAACTTAAAATATGTATATATTTATTTCTTTAACTTATACCTAATTAAATAGAATTATACTTTCACCAAGCTTAATTAAAGGTATATAAAATGTATATCACAGGTGCAAAAACATTCTAACCAGATGTGTCAGAGAACGCACCAATCAATGTTATCTCCCGCGAACGCCTGGAGCCGCTGTGCAAACCATCGACCAAAATAAATGAATGAACGGGCCCAGAAGAAGCGCATTTTTGATGATTACAAAATGAGCGCCGGCGCTCACTTCGTTTCAGTCGGTCTCTAGCCGTAGGAAGTGCAACACGAGTCTATTGTTACGTGATAACGAAACATCTGACACAATGATGCCTTCGTGTGCTTTCCCGAAGTGTAAATAAACAACAAAAACCGCTATCTATTTTTTGTAACAAATGTACTGTACATGGTTATAATTAGGTGTTGAAGTATAATTATGTTCGACGGTTTGACTCGTTTTTACTGAACAAGTTCAATGGTTATGGCCCGTCTATTAATTTTATTTTGGTCGATGGTGCAAACAGCTTATGTGACATGATGGCCATAACATACTAATGGTCTACGTCACCAGGGCCTTGATTCTGTAACTACAAACACGCACGTAACGCGCCGTGTTAAGTTAACCCCTAAAAGTTGGCCTTTATTGCTAGGGAATAGAGTTCAAATTTTAAGAGGTTAACTTAACGCGGCGCGTTATATGCGTGTTAAAGTTACGGAATCAGGGCCCTGAAAACAGCTGTGGCGTTGAACCTTGCTTGCTCCACCGTTAATAGCTAGAAGCACACGGTGGTTTACGGTTTTAAGCTATTCTGCAGTGCAAGTACCGTTCTTTATCGGTCGTCAAATTCGTTAAAATGCCATAGAATCGATCACAGCGAGTACTGAAAAAATGGCATATTATCGAATTTGACGACCTCAACTGTCAATTTGACGATCGCTAAAAGAACGGTACTTGCACCCCTGTTTAGGTGATGAAAAAAGTTGCGCGACCGTAAACCGTATCTGGGCGCGTGAAGTGTCACGTTCGCGTGATTTTCCGAACTGCGCTGTTTTAGCTAATTTGAGACTGCGTAAGGTGTTAGCCGTAGGCCCCTGGAAGGCAGACCTCTGATCAGCTGTTCACCCAGCGGTTCCAAGGGTTCGTCCAGACTAAACTGTAGGGAACATCTGTATACAGCTCTGTCATAGAACGCCCCAATCGATGCAATCCTGGACGAGCGCTTGGAACCTCTGTGCGAACAGCTGGTTCGGCGCGATGGCCATGTCCTGCAGGTCTGCATCGCCTGATATCTGCGGAGCTGAACCCTCCTCCACTGTCACTAGCGGGAGGATAATCGCAGCGATCTGCAGCGCCAGGGGGAGCATCTGGAACCAGCATAGAGAACATTTTATTTCCTAAAACACTGTTTTAATCTATCACGGTTGTTCACTAAAGCTATATGATTATTTGCGGGATATTTACCGTAGTAAGGTTGTGGAATGAGCTCCCGATATTTCGGCGCAGTTACATGCACCATCTAATCCCGTAAATAATCATATAACTATGGAGTAACTTTGTTTCTTTTTTACACCAGAGGATTCAGACCCAGATAACAGAATTAAAAATTTGCGGATTTTTTTAAATACGCTTTGTTGCTTTAAATATTTTGTAAATTGGCTATGTATTTATAGATAGCCCGTTGGTCCAGTTGGTAGTGAACCTACCCTCTGAGCCTGAGGGCGTGTGTTCGATTCCCACATAGGACAAACATTTGTGTTTGTTCTATATCTGGTTGTTAATATCTATTTAAGTATGTATTTAAAAAGTAAATTATGTATATATGTCAGTCTTTGGCAGCCATATCACAAGCTTTGCTTAGTTTGGGGTCAGATGACCGTGTGTGCATAAATTTCCCAAATATGTATTTATTTATTTATCGGTGTAAATTTTTTGAATAAAATAAAACATTAAAAAAAAAACTCGATTAAAGAGCTGGTAATCTTCAGACGGCCGAACAGATTTGAACTCTCTGGATCAAGTCACCTTAAAAACCAACATCAAAATCGATTTAGCCATTTGGGAGCTACGATTCCACAGACAGACACACAAATACACACGTTAAACTTAAAACACCCCTTTTTGCGTCGGAGGTTAAAAATACAAGCTATTGGAGAGGTCTCCCAAAAATTTCTGAGTTTAAACAATTACGTCAATATTTAGAGAAACATTATCATCAACGCTTGATGCTGTAATGACGCTATTGAGAGGAGGACAAACAGACAATATCCGGGATATGAAAGATTGGGTATTGTTCGTCCAAGCCAAAACTTAGGACAAAAGGTCGTCTAAGGGGACGAAGCTTGGATATTGTTGTGATAGCTAATAGTTTTACTAACGAAAACCATGGTCACACTATTAAAAGTTTTGCTACAAAGGCATTTTACAAATGGTCATCCTGATACTACAAACTGATACTTAAGAACTGTACGTGTGGTTGTCCCTAACCGACTTCAAAATAATAGAATGTAAATAGATAATAATAAATATTGAAAAAAAAGATGGACTCATTAGTATTTAAGTTTAATTTAATATTACGTTTTGTAATATTACGCCTAAGAGAATTTTTTAATAATGAGCAAATAAAGGCATGAACGATTATGTCCATGGTGAAAAAGTATTTATAAAAAATAAATAATAAAAAAACGACTTCAAAAAGGGAGGTTCTCAATTCAACTGTATTCTTTTTGTGTGTATTGTTATGCGATATATTCGCCGATTGGGACCGATTTTGATGACTTTTTATATTGAATAGGCTATTATTTCCAGAAAAGATTACACATTCAGTCCCGCGCCATTTGACAACAAACAGCATTATGCTGAGCTGGGACCGGTTCGTGTCAAAAATCCAACGTTTTTTAACTTGTGTGTAGCTCTAAGTGTGTGTGGATTTTTGTTACATATTAAATATTGTCTATTGTCTATTCATTAAAAATTATAAAACAGTAATAAAAATGTATGTATTAATTATTATCCATCTCACCTTTTTCACCTCCTTCTCGAACGTTTCCCTCGGATACTCCTGTTCCACATCCATCCCCAGCTCCATCAGTGCCGCAGCCAGCTCCTTGTGGTAGTGCTGCAGCAGTTCTTGGTGGTGTTTCCGACGGAACTGCTGGTCCGTGCCCAGGAACGAGAAATACAGCAGGTCGGAGACAGGACAGCCGGAGTGGACCATTTGGTAGTCTACTACTATGATGTCCAGGGTGGTGTCCTGGAAAACAGACGGTTTTGGAATTGAGAACCACTTTTTCATAGCTTTTTCACTATCTCTGTTTTCTATTTCAATGCACAAGTTTTGGTCTGTAAACCATAACCAAAATGCTGGCGTGTTTCTGGCTCAACGCATAAGCATTGCCATTCAGCGTGGTAATGCCACTAGCATGCTGGGTACGCAGCCAACTGTTATTGGGCGCAAGAATATGGATTGTATTTAGACCGTCAACAGCCTATGGGTAGTCTAACTGTTATTTTAGTGTTAGCTTGTATTTTGTTTAGTTAATAAAGGCGAAGCGAGCCAAGCCAAGCGAGACGCAGCCGCGCGCGCGCATTCACCTTGAAAAAGACTGCCTAATGCGGTTGAAACTATAGTCAGAGTGACCGGCTTAATCTTACGTGAGTAATTCCCGTGTAATATAAATAAAATGTGTTAATAAAGGCAGTTACCTAATCTTTGTTCAGTTTTAATTTAATTTTAATAATGTATTACTGATATTTTAATACGCATCATGAATGCGCATGTTTTGGGATATGCTTTAGTTCATTATGGTCATATTATGTTTAAATAAAATAAAAAATATTACTGTGAGACGTGACTTGACAAAATTATTTCCAACGTAAAAAAATCACCTTGAAAAGTATGAAATCCAAATACGAGTATAACAGAGTTATGATCGTTAAATTGCTTGACCCTGGTTTTTGTCATAGTAACCTCAAGCCATAGTATAAATAGTAAAGCCAATGCAAGGTTATTAAATCAATATAATAGTACTTTATGACATTTACTGTTCCGTGCTTCAAAGGGATTTTATTTCCGAATTTTTACTGTCAAAATTAGTCATATACAATGACCTTGTATATACCCTAAAGCAAAGCCCTAAAGGGAACAACGTCCTTGTATATCGGCCATGTGGGGATGCACCAAGCACAGAAAAGATAATATTTTTCGTTAAGTTAGAACGGCTGTCAAGGCATTTTTGTAAGAAATTTGTTGTAGCCAGTTGCACCCATATAAACGAAACGTCAGTCATTAGAAATCAGTTAGCAACTGTGATGCGGACAAAGATATTTGAGACCTAACCCAAAAAGGTAAGATCCAAGTTCTTTGGATGCGGAGTTCGACGCGTTGACATAAATAAGAATATTCAATCAAGGTTCTGTCATAATGCCCGGCGACAGATTTTCCTTGTCATTGTCCTTCTCTTTTCTGTGGCACCAAGTAACTAAATTTATTAAAAGCAGTCGTTGTAGCCGATATTGATTTATTCCTACTCAACTTCGTAACGGCTGGACGGATTTCGATGAAATTTGGTATGGACCAACATTTTAGCCCGGAAAATATACGGTACCTGTGGATAGCGGATGAAATCGCTATAGGCACGGCTAGTTAGTAAATAAATTAGAAATAAAGAAATGACATCAATACGAATATAATATAAATATGTATGTAAAGAAAATGTATTTCTTTAATTTTGTATTTTGCCGCGCTTTGCGCTGTCGGCGGAGCAGACGCTCCGTCGATAAAGTAGATAATGCATAAGGGATCCATTTTGGAGTTTTGTTTTTAATGGAGAAAATAAATATTGTGAATTTGTGTACTTAACAGAATTTTGAAACTTTCAATGTCGTTTCTTTGTTTACAGGTAAGTAAAGTTTCAATGTAACAAGTGTACATAAGTTATGTATAAAACTAGCTTAAAATAAAATAAAATTTCTTTGTTTACAGAGCAACACATTTATCGTTTTATTTTGAAGATTCATATTATAAAACGACATTATTGTTTGAAAAAAATCAATTGCAAGATGGATAAACTTCGATTCGAGTTTACACTGTTACCTGGGAGTGATGGAAAATCGAATAATTTGTCTATAACCTCAATAGCCACAGGTGATAATAAAATGTACGCAATACCAGAAGAGCTCCAATCAGCTAATCTTCATAAAGATATAATGAGGACCGCTGCTTATAGTAAGGTAAAAAATAGTTTGAAAAAAAGGTACCAGACAAGACGAGTTTGGATAACTATGACAGAAGAACTTGGAGAAACATATATAGATGAGGATGGCAATTTACAATTTGGTGACCAATTTTTGGAGGAAATTAATTATGAAAATATTGCTGCGGCTAATCAAACAGAACCAGGTACATTGGAAAAATTATTTGAAAAATTAGTAGAAAGTACGCATGTAAATAGACAGCAGAACCTAAAACACATTGCTGAGAGATTTGTGATTGAAAAATTTACAAGCAAGAATTCAAATGCAAACCAGTGGATTGATATTTTTGAAAAAGAGTGCATACGCTTTGATGTGACAACGGATGAAAAGAAAATTGAAATACTCCGACTATTTATGGATAAAAGTTGTATGGATTGGTATAGTTCGATGATTATAAAATTAACTATGGACTCTGAATGGACAACATGGAAAAATAAATTCTGCGAAACATTTGCAAACAAGGGATGGAACCCGGTAACATATGCGCTGATATTTAAATACAGAGACGGTTCACTATTAGATTATGCTATGAGAAAAGAAAAACTTTTACTAGAGATGAGAAGAACAATTGATATAGGTACTTTACTGGATCTTATTGCATCAGGTTTACCAGAATTCATTCTTAACAAGATTGATAGAGAAGGATTAAAAGATACAGTGGATTTATTCAACGAAGTGAGCAAGTATGAACATATGGTAAATAGAAAAGGCTTTTTGCCGAAGAGAAGGTATTTTAATCAAAAAGGTGATATTAAAAATGAAGAAAAAAGTTCATGTAAGATTTGTGAAAAATTAAATAAAGGAACTCGGTACCACCCTGAGACTACGTGCTGGTTTAGAACAAAAGAGGATGATAAGTCGAAGAAACATTTTATTAGACATGTCAATAATTCAGTAATAGAAGCTGAGCTGAATGAAACTGACCAAAAAAACGAATAGTAACACCATTAATATATGTCAAACTGCTATTGAATGATAAACTGCAAATAAATGGAGTTTATGATTCGGGTTCAAATGTTTCCCTAATTAATTCCAAGATATTGAAATTGAAAGGAAAAAGAAACAGTTTAAACGAAGCGAATTTAGTAACAATTAATGGTGTTAAAAAGACAACTGGTTTGACAACCTTAAAAATAAAGATCTTTGAATTGGAAAAAAGTGTGGATGTGTATATTATTGATGATCAAAACTTCAACTATGACTTTTTAATTGGATTAGACTTGATAAAACAATTTAAACTAATTCAAAATGAAAGTTTAGAAGTAACACAAAAACAGTGCTTGAATAGTGATATTAAAAAAAGCACAGAAGTAATTACTACGGATGTAAAACCAAACATGGAACTGAAAGCTACGGGGAAAGATGCTTCGAAAGAATACAAAATAAACTTTAATGAACACGTTAAAGAAGAAGAGTTTGAATTAAAAATCAAACATTTAAATGAGACCCAAAAATCAACGATAAAGACAATGATTGAAAAACATAAATCAGTTTTTGCGAAAGATAAGTACGATGTTGGCACTGTTAATGGTTATGAAGCGAGGATAGACTTACAGGTAGACAAGTATTGTAGCAAGAGACCTTACAGATGCACTATAGAAGATAAAAAGGAGATAGAACTACAAATAGCAAAATTACTGGAAAATAAGCTCATAGAAGAATCCTACAGTCCATTTGCTGCACCGGTTACAATGGCGTTTAAGAAAGAGGAGAACAAAAAATCCAGGCTATGCATAGACTTCAGAGACTTAAATAAAATAATAGTGCCTCAAGCTCAGCCATTTCCCTTGATGGAAGACCTCATGGTAAAAACCAGAAATTGTAAATTTTTTTCTACTCTCGATATAAACTCAGCTTTTTGGGCTATTCCTATGCGAGTGGAGGATAGAAGAAAAACCGGATTCGTGACACAAGAAGGACACTATCAATGGACCTGCCTACCATTTGGATTGAAGTTTCAAACATCCTGTTCTCTTTGCTCCTGAACGACCTGCCGGACGCCGTGACCGCCGCCGATGTACTAATGTACGCGGATGATGTGGCTGCAGTTGTCACGGCGCCGACGGTGGATGTGCTGGAGCGAAGGTTAAATGACGCGACCTCACAGCTGTCGGGGTGGTTCCACACAAACGGTCTCGCTCTTAACCTGTCCAAGACTCACTTCATTCAGTTTAGTCTGTCAGGTAGGTCCCTGCGACCTTTGACAGTGCTCTTGAATGGAGTGAAGATTGAAGAGCAGGAATCTACAACCTTCCTGGGGTTTGAAATAGACCGGGGATTAAAGTGGGACCACCACATAGAAAAGGTCTGTGGAAGGCTTGGTAGTGCGTGCTTCGCACTGAGTAGGGTGGCGAGAGTGGTTCCGGGAGAGGTAGCACGAGCGTGCTACTTTGCAACGGTGCACTCTCAGCTGCAGTACGGCGCTGAAATGTGGGCTAGAGCTGCGGACTGGGAGCGAGCGTTCCGCATGCAGAAGCGTGCAGTGCGGAGCGTGGCGCGTGTACCCTGGGACACTCCAGCTCGTCCACATTTCAAAGAGCTGGGTATCCTGACGTTACCTTCCATTTTGATTTATCAAGTGGCTGTGTACGTCAGGGTAAACCTGGAGACGTACGCGGAGCGCGGCTCTAGGCACGAGTACCCGACTCGCGGTAGGCACAAGTTGTTGTCCATCCCGCGATCCTCGGTGAAGTCCTCTAAGTTAACACATGTCATGGGTCCCACCGTGTACAATCACCTGCCGGACGACGTCACTGCAGCCGTCAGCCTGCACTCCTATAAGTCTCGTCTCAAAAAATGGCTGATCGAGCAGTCTTTTTATGCGTTTGACGAATTTTATAAATGTATTATATAAGTTAAGTTAATTTAATTTATTTGGTTTAAATAATTACATTAACTGTAATTTTTGTTTTAATTTATTGTGACTGACTTTTTATGATTTTTTATTACTATTTGATTCGTGTATGTACCTATTTGTTCTTAGTTATTATTTGATAGGTATAATTTTAATTTAATTTATAATACGATTGACATGTAAAATAACATTTTATGAATAAAAAATATGAATATGAATATGAATATGAAGACCTCTCCGGCAATTTTTCAGCGAATATTAAGTAACATACTGAAAAAACACAAGCTAACAGATTCCTGTGTAAATTATATAGATGATATACTCGTATTTAGTGATACGTTTGAAAATCAAGTCAAAAATCTAACGCGGCTGCTAGAAGCAATGAAAAAGGAAGGTTTCCGATTGAAATTTACCAAATGCACATTTGCATCAGATTCGGTTAAATACCTGGGTCATATACTTCAAAACAATTCCATAAAACCAGTAAAAGATAATTTGATTTCAATAAAGGGTTTTCCTATTCCAAAAACACAGAAGAATGTTAGACAATTTTTGGGGAAGATAAACTTTTACCATGAGTACATACCAAAGAGTGCAATCATACTTGATCCGTTACATAATTTACTCAGAAAGAATCAAAAATTCATTTGGTGTCATAAATGTCAGAAATCATTTGATACAATAAAAAGATTACTATGCACACAACCAGTTCTAGAAATATTTGATAAAGATTTACCAATCAACATCTATACTGATGCTTCTATAGAAGGTGTGGGGGCCATTTTAAAACAAACACAGTCTGATGGAAGAAATAAACCAGTAGCATACTTTTCAAAAAAGTTAAATGATGCCCAGAAGAAGAAAAAAGCGATATACTTAGAATGTTTAGCCATCAAGGAAGCGGTAAGATATTGGCAATACTGGTTGATAGGTAAATCATTTACAGTTTACTCAGATCACAAACCACTAGAAAACATGAATTTAAAATCTAGAACCGATGAAGAGCTAGGTGATTTAGCATATTACTTATCGCAATACGACTTAAAAATAAAATACGCACCGGGCAAGCAAAACTTAGAAGCTGATTGTCTAAGCAGAAACCCAGTATTAGAGTCTTACGAAAACACAGATGAACAATTAAAAGTCGTGAACCTAGTTAAACTAGAAGATATTTTAAATGACCAGGACAACAATGAAGAAATTCAAAATAGAAAACATCAATTAATAGATAAACATAATGTATACTTAAAAAGGGTCAACAAGAAAGAAAAAATCATATTAACAGAACAATTTAGCATCGAACTCATAAAAAACATACATGAAAACTTGTGTCATATTGGGATGGTTCAAATGCAGAAGACGATTAGTCCACATTATACTGCCAAGAACTTGACTAAAAACATAAAAAAAGTTTGTGGAAGTTGTGAAGTTTGTATTAAGAATAAATCAAGAAGTCACCACAAATATGGATTTATGTCCTATCTAGGCCCGGCCAAACAGCCTTTTGAAATAATCTCCATTGACACCATTGGGGGTTTTGGAGGTTCAAGGTCAACAAAAAAATATCTACATCTCTTAGTAGATCACTTCACGAGATATGCATTTATTCTAACCTCAAAAACACAGAGTGCAAACGATTTTGTGAAACTAGTAAAAAGTATAACGGAAACGGACGACATAGGTATGCTTCTCACCGACCAATACCCGGGAATAAATTCGAAAGAATTCAAGAAATTCTTAGATGACCAGCGGATACCAATAGTATTCACAGCAGTTAATGCACCATTCTCAAATGGCTTGAATGAAAGGCTGAATCAAACGCTAGTAAACAAAATCAGGTGTACAATAAATGAGGGAGAGAGAAAGAGAGCATGGACAACGATAGCTCAAGAATGTGTTAATAAATATAATAACACCACTCACACAGTGACTGGCTTTACACCGAGCTATCTCCTATATGGTACAGATGTAACTGTATTACCAAAGGAATTAAAACAGGACAAATCTAACAGTGATTGGATAAAAGACAGGATGACAGCACTCGAGAATACAATCCAGTCACATAACTATAACAAAACAATATTTAACAAAAATCGAAAATACCACGAATTCCATGTGGGAGACATGGTATACGTGGAGAATGGGAACAAACTAAACAGGAAGAAATTAGATGAACTGAAAATTGGACCATACGAAATTGTTGAAAAAATTTCAAAAACAATATACAGAATTGATACAGGACACAGAAAAACAGAATCAAATCTTTTTCATATCACAAAACTTATACCAATCTGCCCAACACCGGAATAGGAAGAAACAAGATGATTTGGATTAAAAAATTATGAAAATTTTCTTTCCTTATGGGGGAGATGTAAAGAAAATGTATTTCTTTAATTTTGTATTTTGCCGCGCTTTGCGCTGTCGGCGGAGCAGACGCTCCGTCGATAAAGTAGATAATGCATAAGGGATCCATTTTGGAGTTTTGTTTTTAATGGAGAAAATAAATATTGTGAATTTGTGTACTTAACAGAATTTTGAAACTTTCAATGTCGTTTCTTTGTTTACAGGTAAGTAAAGTTTCAATGTAACAAGTGTACATAAGTTATGTATAAAACTAGCTTAAAATAAAATAAAATTTCTTTGTTTACAGAGCAACACATTTATCGTTTTATTTTGAAGATTCATATTATATGTATATAATCATTGTTTTTTAAATGCCTTTATTAACTAAATAAATTACAAGCTTACACTGAATACCTAAATTATTTAGTTTATTAAAAAACTGTTGGATTGCTCATAGGCCGTTACAGTTCTAAATAAAATTCTAATGCTCAAGCCCACTATCAGTTGGCAGCATGCTGGCGGCATTACCACGCTGAATGGCAATGCTTATGCGTTGAGCCAGAAACACGCCAGCATATTGGTCACGCGTCACATTAACCAGGCGCTTAGAAATATTTTTGAACATAATGGTAAGGTGATTGTTACCTTGATGAGAAATAAACCTGTTATGTTTGAATTGAGATTAGATAATGAACCGAAGCGCAGCGTAGGACGTCCACCCACAAGATGGACAGACGACCTAAAAGAGACCGCAGGGAAACGCTGGATGCAGGCCGCTTCCAACCGGCCCTTTTGGAGATCGATGGGGGAGGCCTATGTCCAGCAGTGGACGTCCTACGGCTGAAATGATGATGATGAAGAATGAACCGAAGCAATCAGAAGCGGTATCACAATATTCATACTACTAGTAGTACTATAACGATTACCTACGATTGTGTCAACAACGTTGTTATCTCATTTTCGCACTGTCACTCGCATAAGTATCATATGTACAGGGTTACTGGTGATTAGGCAACAACCTCTCGCAAGCAGTTTCCATTATACCTAACAAGTTTAGTAACAAGTGTTAGCTTTTCAGCCAAGAAATCACCTTTTAAACTGTTTTACACACAATTCGTTTGCACTTGTTATCGCTTCGAGGTTCGAGCAAAGAAAGAGGGTGATTGCAATGCAACCGCCACTTATATACTGTGTTCGTTGGCAGTCGACAAAAGACTGTCAACTGTCAACGAACACGTGTGAACTTCGCCAATACAGTTTCATTATAATGGTGTTGTTAGTTCATCTATCCATTAAATGATTAAACTAAATTTGTTCTACATTCGGCCATCCGACTCAATTACACGTCCTCGTGTATACGTGTCATGTATTATATGATAATAGACGTTATACGTGTTAATTAAATGTGTACTTTACAATCTTATTTTGAAGTCTTATACTATCGTTTTATGTTACATAATATCAGAATGCAACTGCATACTGAAAAGCACATCATATCAGACTAAAACCGAATCTGGTTTAGTTAAGTCAGTACGCAACTGCGTACACTGTCTCTTACGCAACTGCGTACATCGGCTCTTACGCGACTACGTACACCGGATCTTACGCAACTGCGTACAATGTCTCTTACGCAACTGCGTACATCGGCTCTTACGCGACTACGTACACCGGATCTTACGCAACTGCGTACAATGTCTCTTACGCAACTGCGTACATCGGCTCTTACGCGACTACGTACACCGGATCTTACGCAACTGCGTACAATGTCTCTTACGCAACTGCGTACATCGGCTCTTACGCGACTACGTACACCGGATCTTACGCAACTGCGTACAATGTCTCTTACGTAACTGCGTACTGGAGGCTCCGCTGCAGGCTCAGCTGGCAGGTTCGACGGCAGGCTCAGCCGCAGGCTCAGCCGCAGGCTCAGCCGCAGGCTCAGCCGCAGGCTCAGCCGCAGGCTCGACAGCAGGCTCAGCCGCAGACTCCGCGGCAGGCTCCACTGCAGGCTCTGCTGTATGCTCCGCTGCAGACTCGACCGCAGGCTCGACCGCAGGCTCGACAGCAGGCTCAGCCGCAGGCTCGACAGCAGGCTCAACGGCAGGCTCGACAGCAGGCTCAGCCGCAGGCTCAGCCGCAGGCTCAGCCGCAGGCTCGACAGCAGGCTCAGCCGCAGACTCGACAGCAGGCTCAGCGGCGGGCTCGACAGCAGGCTCAGCCGCAGAATCGGCGGCAGAAATTTGCATATATAACAATAAGTACACTAATCGGATATATAATCTGAAGAACTTTTAACATGAGCACAGTTATTTAGTAATTAGTATTAAATTAATCATTAGTAAATAAATTATAATCAAGAAAACGCAAGGAATAAAACAGCCACTTTGTAAAATAACTATTAATTAGGGCTCTAAAAAAAACATGACTAGCAAACAGGTTTTGAACCACTTAACAAAAGACAAATTACACTCTGTGGACATGGGAAAATAAGAAGACATCTGTAACTTATTAATCCCGATTCTGATTTGTTAGCTTTTCAGCCAAGAAATCACCTTTTAAACTGTTTTACACACAATTCGTTTGCACTTGTTATCGCTTCGAGGTTCGAGCAAAGAAAGAGGGTGATTGCAATGCAACCGCCACTTATATACTGTGTTCGTTGGCAGTCGACAAAAGACTGTCAACTGTCAACGAACACGTGTGAACTTCGCCAATACAGTTTCATTATAATGGTGTTGTTAGTTCATCTATCCATTAAATGATTAAACTAAAGTTGTTCTACACAAGTTTGTAAGTTTTTTAGGGTTCTGTACCCAAAGGGTGTCAAACGGGGCCCTATTACGCTCACTGTCTGTCCGTCTGTCTGTATGTCCTTCGGCCCTACCCATTAACGGCTGTATTTTTCGAATCGTAATAGATTAGCTAGTTGAAATTTTCAAAAAATATGTATAGTTACGGCGAGTTAACTAACAAATAATAAAAATGTCAAAAAGTAAAAACGAAAGGACATACAAAAAATGTATTTTTTACGTATTTTTTGTATTAGCTCTAATGTAAAAACGGTAATAGGTAGAGTTTCCGCGATCAAAAGATATGACCGTTTATGTCGCATATTTTGCGAATTCACAAGGAAATCAAAACCTATAGGGTACTTCCCGTTAACCTAGAATCATGAAATTTGGCAAGAGGCAAGGTCTCACAACACATATAAAGGAATAAATCGGAAAGTCATAAATTTGAATTTATATCATTTAAAAAAAAAGTTTTGCTCTTACAAACTTACATTTTGTAGTTGGAATGTATCGAAGAACCTAATTGTCCACTTCAAAGTTAAGTTTGTCTTTAATATTTCAACTTTTTTGTTGTTTTTTTTGTTTGGACTCTTACTTCTCCGGTTTTTTTTATTAATAAGGTGGTTAGAGTTTAAGACTGATACCGCGTTATGAGAGGTAGGCATATAGGTAAGCTTTAGATTTTAATAATTATTTAGAAGTAACCAAATACATAGATAAAGTAATTTTTAAAGTTTCGTGATTTGAACACATGTTGTCAATGTTTAAATTTTTATACGTGATAAGTCCCCATAAACATTTAAAACATAGATAAAAGGTCAGTAAATAGATCTAAATATCATAGTCGAGATGTTTTGTTGGAACGGATAAGTAACCGCACCGCCTTGACATTCGGCACTTCCCAAATCTGAGTTCAGGGTCAAATATTCTTTGTCTAACACATCAAACTGAGTTTTAGCGCCAACGCATCGACATAAAATACATATAGAGTCACAATCATGTCAAAAAATGTCCGAACCAAAACTCGGCGCACGCTACGAATTGCACAGACTTTTAGGTTAGTTCCAAGGTAACCGCGATCCGACTACAACGCCGCGCGATTACAGAGCTACGATGATATAGCAGACAACATAACTAACGTTGAACACTATGCAAGCGTAATAACGTCTAAATTGGAGTAAATGTGGTATTGTGAAGTATAGAATTGATACAATGTATGTATAATGACTCTTAGACGTTTTTTTGACTGTTTTCACTGAGAGATTTTGACTCTATAGGAATTGTATCTCGATGCGCCAACGTGTAAAAAAACATGTAGGTTATTATTTTATTATATTATTTTTTCTTAACATGGATTAATTCGACGGTTATTGTGTAATAATGCTGGATTATTATTTACTAGGCGTGCTCGAGTGTAGGCAAATGATATAACGAGGTGAAACTTGTATTTTGGTGTTGTTTCCATATTTCCAATTTTTTTTAACTTGACATAGCTAAGTGTTCCTTGTGTTCCTATCGTGAAATAAATTGAATTGAATTGAATATCATCATCATCATTTCAGCCGTAGGACGTCCACTGCTGGACATAGCCCTCCCTCATCGATCTCCAAAAGGGCCGGTTGGAAGCGGCCTGCCTCCAGCGTTTCCCTGCGGTCTCTTTTAGGTCGTCTGTCCATCTTGTGGGTGGACGTCCTACGCTGCGCTTACCGGTCCGTGGTCTCCATTCCAGAACTTTTCAGCCCCGTCGACCAATCTGTTCTGCGTGATATGTGCCCTGCCCACAGCCATTTCAACTTGCTAATCCGGTGGGCTATGTCGGTGACTTTCGTTCGTCTACGGATCTCCTCATTTCTGATTCGATCTCGTAGAGAAACCCCGAGCATAGCCCTCTCCATAGCTCGTTGTGCGACTTTGAGCCTTTGAGTTTGAGACTTTGATTTCACATAACGAAAACATTTTAATACCTGACATTTGCAAATGCACAATAAGAGTACGTGCGACGCCAAAATCCTTTGATTCAAGACACCAAACTTTGCCTCAGAAGTCATGCTAATCCTTTTGTTATCTATGTGTTAGAGTTAATAATAAACATTTGCGTCATCAACTTACTCAGAGATCGTTTGAGTGTATGTGTTAGTAATAATATAACTTTAAGCATTGTAATAATATGTAAGTACTATATAATTGTAGTTTTAAGTATTGTGTGTCACCAGAGCACTCACGCTCACTTAAAGGCTCCTTCTTGCGGCGGCGTCGTGTGGCGGGTCGCCCTCTTCCCTCAAACATGGCGAGGAGAGCGATGGCTGGCACACGCGTCAACTCGTGAACGAGTGCTGCTTGCGGGAGCTGGACTGGGGCCTTACGGACAACTGCTATTACAGGCACCTAATCCGCTCAGTTGGAAAATCACGCGACCGCAAACCTTATCGCGCCCAGATACGGTTTGTGGTCGCGTGATTTTCCAACTGAGCGGATTAGGTGCCTGTAATAGCAGTTGTCCGCAAGGCCTCTGCTCGGTGTATATACGCAACATAGTCATAAGATTTTATAATTTGTATATTCCTCTTGTATAGTCATTAGTTTTATGTAATATCAGACAGTTAAAAAAATCACTGTAAAAGTTAACAAAGGGCACGGACCCAGAAGTCCGTGAAGAATCAAAATAAACAATATAAAAAATAAAATTATACGAAGTGTAACAGAAAAGTGTAATAATATTGAGTGTTAATCTGTAGTTCTGTACCCATCAAAGTCAACAATTTGTAGAACTAGACAAGAAAACAAGTTTGCTAAATTAAATAAAACGGACAAGTGTCTTAGGCTCGCGCACTGGGTTCCGCACCACCACATAAATTGAAAGCTAAAGTAAAAAAATTAAATGAAAAAGACAACATCACGCCCAGGCTGTCACGTATCCAAATACCGACCGCGCAACGTGAACAGTTATTTGATTCTCACTCGCACTTAGCCAGTATTTATCATTTGTTGTTTTTACTTTAGAATATGTACTATAATCACGCTAAGTTTGACGGTTGTACATATTGCCGTTATTACACTAGAGCAAATACAAAAATATGTTTTTTTTTTTAACGTTTGTTTATCCCGCTTTAGTTTTTTGTTTTAACTTTATTATAATTTTTTAGATAGTCCGGCGTAACATTATATATTCTGTGAAAATTTCAACTAGCTATATATTACGGTTCGTAAGATACAGCCGTTAAAATGTAGGTCAGACAAACAGACAGGGTTTACATCCTTTGGGCACGGTACCCTAAAAAACTAAATGGTGTCATTATACCAAATTAATGACGTGATCGTGATTTTTTCTCGGAACTTGTTAGTATTATGTTAATAAAATGTTTATTACTATAGCCTTGCTCGTTATAGCTACGTTAGCTACGTAGTAATAGTTGATATTGAATTTTTTGGTATAGTTCTGTCCTATTGGTGTCGATTAAGTTGTACCATTATCAAAACCAAACTAAATTTGACAGCTCTAAAATTATTGTCATCCTTTTCTCTCACATTGAAATGAAAAGAGACTTAGATAATTATAGTCCTGTCAGATTGGTTTAGTTTAGTGAGTGCTACGACAGAATCGAAGCCAGTGTACTTCTTTCGATCGAATTTAAAATTTCAGACAGAAAAGACAAAACAACGAGTAACTAACTATTTCACGAGTATGCGGGATTTTAAATTTACATACAAACACAAACTTTCGTATTTGTAATATTAATATGATATTCAATAAATATTGTGTGCTGCTGCTCCTGGCGATTTTACAAATTTCAAATTTTTATTTCCTTAAAAAAAAAGTTTCCAATTCTTGCTCCTCACTAGAATCCTATGTATTTTAATCTTAATGAATGTAAACTCACTTGCTCCTTGAACATCAGATTACTGGCTCTGTAGTCTCCATGTACGAGGACAGTCCTGCTCACCGGCGACTTGAACTTGCCAAAACCTTCCATATTTTTGAGAAGCTCCATTAGTCTCTCCTTGTGTTCGCTCTGCACCACCTGGAGCGCACCGCCTATCACCTTCCCCCAAGTGGCTTGTAACGTCTTCTCAGTTTCCGGAGTACGCTCTGGACTCTCATACTTCAACATCTCTGCTGTTAACGCAAATTCTTCTGGATGCTCCTTTTCATACGCGAAAGAAAGTGCGTGAAATGACGCAAGTTTGGCGACAGCAGCTGAAGCAAATCGCCAATCAATAGGATCGTGTCGAGACGGAGCTCTGTACCCCTGAGCAGACAAATCCTCCATCACCAGCGACTCTTGCCCGACATCCGGCAAACTGGCGTATATTTTTGGAAAACGGAACGGTCTTGCACCTTCATGTTTAGCTAACAACGCAGTATAGGTGTTCACTAGATCGCTGTACACGATTTGTTCGGTCTTGTAGAGTTTTTCGGCGTTCATGCTCTTCCGCATTTTTTCGCCGATGCTGGCGACTTTTGCGAATAACTTGAGGTTGTCCACGGTGGCAGTGAAGAGTGCCGACGTGTAGTTGGCTCCGCCGCTGCTGAGAGCTCGGAGCTGCACGGGCGCGGTCAAGCCGCGGTCCGCCGCCACGCGCGCCACTAGATCTCGCACCACAGCTTCCGCGTCCACCATAGCGAGCGTCGCACTGAGCACTGGCAGCCTCCAGCCTCGCGCGACCCGAGCGCTATCAGCCCTCGCAATGAGGCCATTACCAAATCCACTCTAATAGTTTTAATTGTAATCATCTGTTATAAAAATAGATGTTTATTTCGTTGATACTTTGATGATTTTTAGGAATCGATTGATGTTTTTGTATCTACTTGAAGAATTTTAAAATGTGCAAATACCAAATTACAGTTTCATTTATGCCGGATATTTATGATTACCTACTATATATTTATATAAAATAAATAAAATAAATATTTGGGAGATCCAAGTGGCACAAAGGGCGATGGAACGGGCCATGTTGCGCATCTCTCTCCTGGACCGCATACCAAACGTAGAAATTCGACGAAGAACGAAGGTCGAAGACGTGGTTAAACGGATCACGAGACTCAAGTGGAGATGGGCGGGACACTTGGTCAGAAGGGAAGACGGACGGTGGACCAAAGCAGTCACAGAATGGTGGCCGCGGAACGGAAAGCGACCACCGGGCAGACCACCAGCCCGCTGGTCGGACGACATCGTTAAGACAGCAGGAAAGCAGTGGACAAGGCTAGCACAGGACCGGAAAAGATGGCGCGCTAAAGAGGAGACCTATACCCAGCAGTGGGTGGAGAATGGTTGATGATGATGATGATTTGGGACATTTTTGCACCCACGGTCATCTGACCCCAAACTAAGCAAAGCTTGTGATATGGCTGCCAGATACATACATATATATTTTAAATAAATACTTAAATAGATATTAACAACCAGATATAGAACAAACACAAATGTTCATCACACAAATGTTTGTCCTAGATGGGAATCGAACCCACGCCCCCAAGCTCAGAAGGCAGGTTCACTACCAACTGGACCAACGGGCTATCAAATTATATATTTTTATATCCTGAGAACTACAATCAAGGAATCTTCAAGGCTAGAGTGAATAGATTTCTTATAGGTGTTGACCATAGTTATAGTTGTTGTTGTTGTGTTACATCCTCGGCCACACCGTCGCTTACCATCAGGCGAGTTGTTGGCAAAACGTAGAACAATTTAATATTTAAAAAAAATGTGCAAAAACCAGATTATTCATTTGTCAGAACATGGTAGGTACCTACACATAATTATAATTATAAAATCGAAGCGATTCCATATTATCAATGTATTCACCACACTGTTCTATAACATTTGACACTAAACAAAATGATAAACGTGTTTTATCATGAGTTTCACAAAATGTTATAGAAATAGAATACTAGCTAGAAAATGTGTTAAGCATTTGTCTAAACTGTAGTTTTTTCAGAGTAACATTATTTTTACGATATATTTATTTGGATGATAGACGATGGGACCGAAAAGTTCGCCAATGGAGACCACGGACCGGTATGCGCAGCGGTATACCCGCAAGATGGACAGATGTCCTAAAGGAGACCGCAGGGAAACGCTGTATGCAGGCCGCTTCCAACCGGCCCGTTTGGAGATCGATGGAGGAAGCCTATGTCCAGCAGTGGACGTCCTATGGCTGAAATAATGATAATGATTCATTTGGAGTATCTATACTACTAAAAATAAGGTTATAGATTTGTTCATGGGAAGTAATTGCAAACTGAAATGCTCCACAATTATAGGATTTGACGGTTAAATTGTATCTAATAGATTTATTTTTAGGAGTTGGTTTGCCTTTGACCGCCATCTCACTAGATGTTAAGCGATGATGCGGTCTACGGTGGAGCACGCTTGCATAGAAGAAACCGATTCACTCGTGATTTGAAGATACCCCGATTATAACTATCGGAGAACACCCATTCAGGCAGCGCAATCCAAACACTAGCAGTTCGCACAATAAAAGTGCGAAAAAATTCAAATTCGAGGTCACAATCTAAGTATATTCTAGTTCCGTGTAAATCTGTTTCTTAAAGGACAAAATAGGTACATATTAAACAGAAGATTCACTGTTTTAAACTATCACAATGATTATTTACGGGATATTTACCGTGGTAAGGTTGTGGAATGAGCTCCAGATATTTTGGTGCAGTTACATGCACCATGTTCACGGGAAGACTGAAGAATGCGGGAACAACCATCATTGGGAGCTCATTCCACAACCTTACCACGGTAAACATCCCGTAAATAATCATATTACTTTAGTGAACAACCGTGATAGTTTAAAACAGTGTTTTATAATTACCTAGCTGTGCCCCGCTGTTTCACCCGCTATCCTACAGGAACTGTTAATTTTATAGGAAAAAAGTATCTCAATATCTTAAACCAGGGTATAAGCGGTTTCCATTCCAAATCCGTTTAACCATTTCACCGTGAAGAAGTAACAAACACACAAATACTTTGGCAATTATAATGATAAATATTATGATGATTTACGATAATTAGTGTGATAAATGCGCGGAGTTGTTTGAGAACGAATGTAGTACCTAGGCGTACCTGTGCAGTTGCATAGACTGCGTACCCATAGTAGTCTTTGGCGTACCCAAAGAAATTGGATTTTGGGTTGAAAAATCCAATTTGATTGTGCGTCTATACAGAACCTTCGGCATAATCAGGGTACTCAATCTGCATACATTTGCAACGGTAATGCGGGAAGGGTTTACTGTACTAATTTTAGTTGAACAGAATAACAGTCAATTGTTAATACAATTGGCTTAGTTTTAATTTTGTAGCATTTTAATTTACTATTTCCATTAAACTTTTTTAGATGGCGCTAAAAGCAATTTAATAAATGGTAGTCCTGCCAAAGAAGATACACCTACTCACAACAGTATATTGGTGGTCTCCTTAAATTAGTCAGATAACTTTTGCGACCTTATATTGTACTTCTACTTTTTGGTAGAATTAATTTGATCCCAAGTTTCCATGATTATTTAAAATTACCAGTCAGTAATTATAGCATTTCTTTGAAGTTATCAAAATTCTTTGTAAATTAGTTATTTATCACTGTAGGTTTTCTGAATAAAACAAGTAAATTAAATTAAAATGTAGATTCTCATTCACATTTTTAAAACCTCTGAAATACTTTAAGTCAAATGTCACTACTGACTTCGTTGATGTCTTTTGTAGGGTTAATCTTTAATTATATATTTTTTTAATCTGCCAAGTGCGAGTCGGGCTCGCTCACTGAGGGTTCCATAGCACCAAAAAACCTAATAATTATCAATATAAAAAAACCGACTTAAAAATTAGTTAAATATGGCATTTTCATTCGATGAAATGATAAGGTCGACGTTCTAATAAGGTCGTCTAAATAATGAAATTACCAGATATAACTTGGTAATGAACAGAAATTTATCACCGACCCATACTTGGCCATTATTTATTATTAGTTGTTATACTTTAGAGTGTGTACTATAATCATGCCAAGTTTGACGCTTGTAATTATTACCGTTTTTACGTTAGAGCTAATACAAAAATACTTTAAAAAATACGTTTGTTGTATGACACCCTTCTTAAAAATTTTGACTTTTTTATTATTTCTTAGTTAATCGAGCGTAACATTACATATTCTGTGAAAATTTCAACTGGATATCTATTACGGTTCGATAGATACAGCCGTTTAAAGGTAGGATGGACAGACAGACAGACATCGTGCGTTAAGTAATAGGGTCCCGTTTTTACCCTTTGGGTACGGAATCCTGAAAACAGCTATTATTTAATTATTTTATTTTATTACTTAGTAAGATTTATTTTAGTATTCTGGCAACACAAAAATGTCATAATGGCGGTTGGATTTGGATTAATTTGAGTATTGTTTTGACTATTTGCGAATTTAGTGAATTCCATTTATTTGTTGAGTTGAGATATTCTCCTTCAGGAATTGTGGCAATTGCTATGCTTTCTGAGTAGTTTGTAGTGAGATAGAGACTCGAAGTTTTGTGGTGAGATCGATATATATTTTGATATTGAAGAATATCAAAATATATATCGATTTCACCACAAAACATCACAATAATTTTACAAGAAGTTGTATAATTATTGTAAGGATTTAAATAAATTATTGAACGGAAAACGTGACTGCAGTGACGATGAGGACAAATTTCAAATAAAAGCAAAGAAATATTACAAAAAGTGTTATGAAAGACGTATGAAATAAACAACTATAATACTAAACCATGTTTTTATATCTGTGAAATTACTTATGAGTTATTGATCGCTATAGCTTGTAGATTTCTTTTTTTGTATATATTTATTCGAATACAACATAAATTCTTAATTGCTAGCAATCAGTAATTCATATTTTTGCCCCAAAATATAAAAATAAAATTTCAAGTAAGTACCTACCTATATCGCTCTATTGTATTATATTAGGTTCATAAAAAAAATACAGATGGCGTTAAAAATGTTGTTGCCGATTTTAGGCCCCAACAAGGCCTCTATTTTCTATATTAAAAAGTACTCTTTGGGCATAATCACGGCTGTCACTAATGACAAAATTTGCAGAAACGCATATCAAATAAACGTGTTTCCATCTTCGACTAAAATAAAATGAATGGACAGGCCCTAACCATTGAAATTGCTCAGTAAAAACGAGTCAAAACCGTCGGACATATACTTCAACACCTAATTATAAAAATGTACAGTATATTTGTTACAAAAAATAGATCCCGGTTTTATTTGTGTATTTACACTTCGGGAAAGCATATGAATGCATAATTTGTCAGATGTGTCGTTATCACGTAACAATAGACACGACCGTGCTGCACTTCCTACGGCCAGAGACCGACTGAAACGAAATGAGAGCCGGCGCTAATTTTGTTATCTTCAAATTTGGTTCTACTGGGCCTGTCCATTCATTTTATTATAGTCGAAGGTTTCCATTAGTACCAGTATTGTTCGAGATACAATAGCTAACCAAGCCGAGCCACTCAATCATGACTGAAGACCTAGTTTAGCAAACTGTAGCCATTGTCAACACCAGCAGCTGTGTCGGTAATCTATTACAAGGTCAATTTAATAGTAGCGACAGAAGACATAATAGCATAGCTTAACAAATATACAATACTAGCTGAATTCCGCGGTGCTACCCGCGATTTTCCAATTTGCCCGCATTTTCTGGGAGAATAAGTACCCTATGTCCGTCCATATGATGTACACTATCATCCTGCCAACATTCGTTAAGATCGGCTTAGCGGTTTAGTCGTGAAAAGATTACTTTCGCTCTTAGAATAACTACTCAGAGAAGGTAGGTTTCCAAACAACGCTTTCTCAAAACGTAAGCTACAAATTAGCTTTGTAGCTTACGTTTCGATTGGTATTTTAAACGATTTAAGCAAGAAAAATGAATGGATTACCTGTGGAATGTCACACCATAACTCTTATGCTGCTTTTCTGATTTGTTGTGGTACGATTTCACCGCGCAAATTGTCATAGTAAAAATATTATATTTTTTTTGAAGCCATATATGCCATTTGAATGGTTTAAATTTTGCAAATGTACTTGGTTTCTTTGTGTAGTTATTCTAAGCTTTCGCTTTTATAATATTAGTAAGGATATACATGTCTAGCACAGTAGCGATAGCTATCAACGACTCCTTTGATTGATTGATTGATTAACTCTTTATTGTTCACACCATAAAATTTGATACAGAGGACAAAAACTCTTAAAAACTAGTGTAACAACTGGCGGCCTTATCGCTAAAAGCGATCTCTTCCAGGCAACTTTAGGATGGAAAGGATTTATAGAAGACGTAAATTATCAATCGAAATATTTACTTATTCGGAATAAGTAAAGATAGTATGTGTATACATTCTAATACTAATACACAATATTACTTAAAATTCTTTAAAATAAATATACTAATAGATATGCAATTATTTCATTTCATTTCATTTATTCAATAACATACAAAACAGAATGCAATAATTTTAAAATAATATTGAATTTACATTTAAATGATCTGTATCACATTCTAAAACTATGTATGCCTAGATGCATTATAATAACATCATTTAATTAATATGAAGTTTAGTTTAGTTTAGTGAGTGGTATTACAGAATCGATGTAATTGTATTTTAGTCTAGCTTTTGACTGCCAATTCGCCTGATGTCGAAGCAATGATGCGGTGTACGCTTCCCTGGCGCACTCCACACTTTAGGTATGCAGCTACAAGAGCCCGACTTGTCGGACCTGCCGCGCGATAGACAGAGATAACGCGACAAGTGTAACGCGATAGACGGAGAGGCAAGCTGTAGTTAGCGCTCGCACGTCCTGAATTGCACTTTATTGTATAGTAGCAAGAGTCGCTACTTATTTAATAGTAGATTGTAACATAAGGGAGCAAAATAATATTTTTACGCCGAGGGCGCTTTTTTGAATCCAGAGCGAAGTGAGTGAGTGAATGTGATTCTAGAGTAGTATTCTTTAGTAGAATCCTGAACGTAGCGAGTACCTACGTCGCCCGAGCCAAAAAAATATTTTGCGCCTGAGTGGTAAGTACACTCTACTTTTCATCACCTACTATGAGAAAATAAAAGCCGCCTCATATTTTATTGCAATATAATTATTTTAAAAATATAGAATTACAACTAAATTGAAATTAAATAGTATCTAATAATAAAACAACTAATAACTTATATTTACTTTTGAGACATTTTCGCAATTATGAAAATTTATTGTTACGCAAAACGATGAATTTCTAACAATCCGTGAAAATTTACGAAAACGCGGAACGTAGTTCGCGCGTTTTTGATTTTATTTCTTTTTTTTTATTCGGCTGGCGGTGCCTGTGGGCCGTCGTACCAGCCAGTCTTTATTCAAACAATATTTGCGTTCAATTTCGTTGGCGCTGAACACTAGGATGTTCCAAATTCCAAAAATGCGCGGTAAAGATAATGGACAACATTTCATTTTTTTTACTACCTATTTTTATTAGTTTTACTGATAGATTAGAAAAAATATTGGACACGAATATTTCAGTTTTATTTTTATATTAATAGTTATTTTTAAAATAATTTTCAAAACATATTATAAATTATAGGCTCTATGGCTGTTTATACAATAACCAAACGAAAATAAAAAAAATTATGTCAAGGGCAATGTCAAATTTGTCAACATCAAATAGCAAAACAACATGTACTGGGATACCAGGAAGCAAATTAGATTTTCAATCATTATCATAATCAGCCTTTCCGATCAAAAGGGGGGTGAGACAGGGGGACACTATATCACCCAAGCTTTTTACGGCGGTCTTAGAAGACGTCTTTAAAATGCTTGCATGGGACTCCTTTGGAATAAACGTCAACGGTGTCTTCTTGTCTCATCTTAGATTTGCTGACGATCTTGTGCTTTTTGCCGAAAACCTGGATGACCTCCAACGTATGGTCCTTGGACCATACGTTGGAGGTCGAGCCTACCTTCAAAGAAGCATCTGAAAGCTCTTGAGCTTTCAGATGCTTCTTTGAAGGTAGGCTTGAAGATGAATATGGCCAAGACCAAGGTGATGTCGAACGTATCTGGGACATCAAACCCAATCACGATTGGGAATGAGATCCTAGAGGCGGTTGACAGTTACGTGTATCTTGGTCATACTCTATCTTTTGGCATAGAACATCAAAAGAAGGAGGTCACCAGGCGCATACAGCTTGGATGGGCAGCATTCAAAAAACTGGACGACATCTTCAAGTCACGCCATATACCACAATGTTTGAAAACTCGCCTCTTCAACCAATGTGTTCTACCCACCATGACTTATGGTGCCGAAACATGGACCCTCACACATGAGGCTGTGCACAAAATCAGAGTAGCACAGAGAGCCATGGAGAGATCCATGCTAGGCATCAAACTCCAAGACCGAGTTCGTAATACCGAAATCCGACGAAGAACAAAGGCTCGAGACGTCGGAGTTGCGGTAATGAAATTGAAGTGGAGCTGGGCCGGACACGTTGCTAGGCGCAGTGATGACAGGTGGAGTAAAGTCTTAACAGAGTGGTGGCCGAGGCAGGGTAAGCGGAGCGTTGGTCGTCCAGCTGCAAGATGGGTCGACGATATTGTTACTATCGCGGGTCGAACCTGGACTCGATTAGCACAGGACCGAGGCAGATGGCATAACAAGAGAGAGGCCTATACCCAGCAGTGGGATAAGGAAGGCTGTGGATGATGATGATGATGATCATAATCAGCCTTTTAACAGTCCACAGCTGGACTTTCAACCTACCCCGAAAGGGTGATCAGGCCATATCCACCACGCTAGCCCAGTGCAGATTGGTGGATTCATATACGCCATTGAATTCCTTCTCCGTATGTATGCAGGTTTCCTCACGATATTTTCCTTCACCGAAAAGCCAGTGGTATGAAAATCCGTACATAAGCTCCAAAGAGCTCATTGGTACAGGCCCGGGGATTGAACCCACGACGTCACGCTTTCAAGTCTAGCGGTCTCCCAAATGGGCTACCACGGCTTTTATTTATTTATATATTTAACGATAAAGTAATATAGGCGTAAGTATTTTATGCGATTTAATCATTATGATCCTTCCACAACTTAATGTTCTTTTAATCACCTAGGGTTATTGTTTATTCATATTAATTATGTAGATGGAACACGATGTTATGCCATTAATGACTACCTAATAATTTTAATTTTTTGATCACATACGGGGTAATGGAAATAGATGGCAAGATGGATTCATATTTTTTAATACAAGTTTTTGGCAAATGAACTATTGCTCATTAATCCTATATTTCCATTATTTATTTATTTTTCAAATAACTTGAAAAATTGTGGATAGAATTTATTTCTTTATTTTTTTATTGGGTTTTCAATGACTAATCTCCAAATTGCTTTCGTATTTTTGACTCTTTGCAACAATGAAATGTTGTCCATTGCGGCGCACTTATAAAGAGGATTCTCATTACTGCCCGCTAAAAGTTTCTTATAGAAAACACCACCTTTGGGTGCACTTAAAGGCGAACCAAGTCGTCATTTTCGAATAGATGAGATGAAAATGATTTTGCAGAGAGAATCTTCTGTACTTGTACTTATATGTCTTCTGTACTTGTACTTATATGTCTTCTGTACTTGTACTTATATGTCTTCTGTGCCTCTAATACGAGTACACGCGCGGGGCCGAGGCACATAACCACACATAACACATAACCACATGTGGCGCACATAACCACTCATCCTCATCATCATGCTCTGCTCATCCTTTACCCCGCATAAGCCAAGGTTCTAACATGTCAACCTATTTATTTCGAGCGGGGCCAATCTTATAGTGCTAACAGACGCACGAACGCGGCTGACCTCCACCGCCGTCTGACCAATGGGAGAGAAAGAGAGGGAAATATGATATTCTCACTCTTTCTCTCCCGTTTGTTGGACAGCGGTCCGTCAGTCGCGTTCGAGCGTCTGTTAGCTCTATTCGGCGCGAATTGAATGAATGACTTTTCTCTATCACAAGCGTCGAGTCGCGTCGAGTCTCCAATCACAAGCTGCCCCCCGCGACCGACGTGGCATCATTTTGCAAAAGGGAATAGGCCTACACGCGCTATCAAGTGGTTATATTATCTTATTATATTATAGTGGCCTCAGAATCTTGGCGTTTTCAATAGCTGTCACTATTATTCTTGATTGTTCTACATTACCACCCCGATAGTGCCGGGCCTCGTATAAATGTTATTGTTCCATGCAAAATGCCCGCGGGCTAGACCCGAGAATCATCATTTCAGCCTATCATGTCACTGCTGGGACTCAGGCCTTCTCTCAGAGAGAGAGAGGATGGGGTCTAGTCCACCATGCTGGCCCAGTGCATGTTGTGGAATGTCGTATGTCATTGAACTTTGACACGTGTAGCGAAGTATTAATTAATACTTCAAATGAAATATCCGTTTGTTTAGTACCATTAACTGAATAACTATCTATATGTACAGGCAGTAACAAAGTCTGCATAATTTAATATAGACGTAAAAATAACCCAAGATTATGTTGAGAAAACATAACATTAAAGTAAGTAAAGGCGAGGTGGCGGTCAAAAGCCACCGGTTTTATTACCTACATGATTAAAAAAAACTAAACCCATAATCAGAGTTTTTGGAAAAATTCAACTAAAAGAAGTGAAGATAAAAGAAGTGCGTGAAAATGTATAAATGACACCAATCCTATAATTATACATTGTTGAGCTTTTTTATGTTAATCTGTCCCACTGCTGGGCAAAGCTCTCCGTCAAGTCCTTCCACTGGTTTCTATCCTGGGCCAGCACCGACCAATCTTTTTTAAACCTACTGAGCTCGTCGCGCCATCGGGTCCGGGGGCGACCTCGGGGCGGACTGTACGGCCGTACCCACTCCGTGAAGACCTTCACCCACCTGTCCGGGTGCATTAAATTCGGCTTGCATGGCCCGCCCAGACCCGATTGAACATGGAATCAAAACATTTTATTCAGATTTAAATGGGACCCTCGTTATACAGGCTGTTCAATAAAAAAAGTCATTAAAACCTGTTCGCAATCGGCGAAGACAACGCATAGCATACATAAATAAACCGGCCAAGTGTGGGCAGGCTTGAGCATTGAGAGTTCCGTAGCACCACAAAATACAAAAAGTGGTGCAAAATTACTACATCACGCCTAAGCGGTCACCCATCCCAGTACCAACCGCACCCAACGCTGCTTAACTTGGTGGTTAACAGAAATTTGTCACCGACTCGCAGTTGACGATTATATATTGTAGGTACTATAATCATGCCAAGTTTGACGCTTGTACGTATTACCGCTTTTACGAGAAAGCAAATATAAAAATACGTTTAAAAATAACGTTTGTTGTAACGTTTGTTGTCCCTTTTTTTGAATTTTTTACTTTTTTATTATTTCTTAGTTAATCCGCCGCAACATTATATATTCTGTGAAAATTTCAACGGGCTTTTTTATTACGGTTCGAAAGATACAGCCGTTAATAGGTAGGACGGACAGACAGACAGCGTAGGCATAGTAATAGGATCCCGTTTTCACCATTGGGTACGGAACCCTAAAAAAAGACATTTATTTCAGACATTAAAATTTATTTCGCACACCTGTTTCCGTTTTTTTTTCAGCTGTTTGCTTAATATTATAATTATGTATGCAAACATAATTATAATAAAATTGTAGAGATAAAATGTCTGTAATTGCGCTATGAAAAAAAAAATACAGAGCGCTTAGAATAACTACACAAAGAAACCAAGTACATTCACAAAATTTAAGCCATTCAAATGGTGTCATATATGACACCAAAAAATATATAAAATTTTACTATGACAATTTGCGCGGTGAAATCGTACCACAACAAATCAGAAAAGCAGCATAAGAGTTATGGTGTGACATTCCACAGGTAATCCATTAATTTTCTTGCTTAAATCGTTTAAAATACCTATCGAAATGTAAGCTACAAAGCAAATATGTAGCTTACGTTTTGAGAAAGCGTTGTTTGGAAACTTACCTTCTCTGAGTAGTTATTCTAAGACAGAGCGTCTCAAAATTAGCAGCTGAACACGTTAAGTTTTTTTTAGAAGTTTTGTCTGTTTGGTTTTTTGTTTGTGCACACACATCTCCTTAACCACTGGACGAGTTAAATTCCGTTTTCACGAATATGTTTAAAGCTATGACCATATTGAATGCTGTTATTTTGCGGAAGGGCCGGATTAAAGGAGGCAAATTGAGGTTGAAAGTTTAAATGAACATCTTTGGTTTTTGGTGTTATGACATGGAATTTGATATTCGGCTTAAAGGTTTAAAATAAATAAATACTTTATCATCATCATCATTTCAGCCGTAGGACGTACACTGCTGGACATAGGCCTCCCCCATCGATCTCCAAAAGGGCCGGTTGGAAGCGGCCTGTATCCAGCGTTTCCCTGCGGTCTCTTTTAGGTCGTCTGTCCATCTTGTGGGTGGACGTCTTACGCTGCGCTTACCGGTCCGTGGTCTGCATTCCAGAACCTTTCGGCCCCATCGGCCATCTGTTCTGCGTGACATGTGCCCTGCTCACTGCCATTTCAACTTACTAATCCGGTGGGCTATGTCGGTGACTTTCGTTCGTCTACGGATCTCCTCATTTCGGATTCGATCTCGTAGAGAAACCCCGAGCATAGCCCTCTCCATAGCTCGTTGTGCGACTTTGAGCTTGCTTATGAGGCCCATAGTGAGAGACCAAGTTTCAGTGCCGTATGTCATCACTGGTAACACACACTGGTCGAAGACTTTCGTCTTAAGGCACTGAGGTGTTTGGACGAGAAGACGTTGCGTAGTTTACCGAACGCTGCCCAGCCGAGTTGGAGAGTCTCGATTGAGGCCTTCGAGCATCATGCTGAGATCTTCCATCGATTCTGCCATGACCACAATATCGTCGGCAAACCGAAGATGAGTGATGTACTAGCCGTTGATGTTGATGCCGAGTCCTTGCCATTCCAGGAGTTTGAAGGCATCTTCCATTGTGGCAGTGAACAGTTTCGAAGAGATAAAGTCTCCCTGTCTCACGCCTCTTCGCAATGGAATTGCCTTCGAACTCTGCTCCTGTACTCGGACCAACATGGTGGCGTTATTGTACAAACAGTTCAACACTTCGACATACCGATAGTCTTACTACTACTTACTAATAAATACTTAAGTTGAAAAAGTGGTTGGTAAAGGAGTGCTTCTATGAAATGGAGGAGTTCCTAAAGAAAATGTCATGACGTTTTTATGCTTATGATTTGGCTTGTTGATGGATTTATAGTGTTTAAATGGTGTTTAATTAATTATTGGTGTAAGTTCTTTGACATAATTTGTAAATTAATGCAATTTTGCACGCCCTTGCCCTTGGGGCTGTTAATGGATGTACGTGTAATATTTTAAGACCCATACCCATTGGCAAGCAAATAAAAACTTTGACTTTGACTTTGACTAAGTAACATTAAACAGAAAAAAAACGGATTCATCTTCATATCATAGGCCTCCCCCTTTAACCTCCACACTGAACGACAGCCTGTCATCGACATCCATTGGATGCCCGCGACTCTATGTCGTTGGTCCATCTAGTGGGAGGTCGACTACGCTACGTCTTCCGGTCTGAAAAAAAACGGATTAAGGAGGTGAAATAGGGGTTTGAATTTTATGTTGTTTTTTTTACAGCAGCTCAATTCTGGCAATAAAATACATCTATCTATACTTATAATAAAACAGTAACAGGTCCAATTCTGTACATTGAAGATATTTTGAAAAAAAAATGGGGCCGCACTCTATAATCGACACTGAAGTCAAAACTGTAATTTTTAAAAAAATTGTCATCTGTCTTTATGTCTGTCTTTCTGTCTGTCTGTCTGTATCTGGGCCGCGCATCACACCGGAACTACTAAATGGATTCAAATGAAACTTAGCATAATTTGAGTTCACACTACGACGTAGGTTATAGGATACTTTTTATCCCGAAATGTTGCATGGTTCCTTTGGGAGAGGGGATGAAAGTCAAAATGTGTACTTAGCTGTAATTCATTACCGCGTAGTCCAATTTTATTCATTTATTTAAAAAACGTCCCGTAAAAATTTCAAGGTCATCGATATCGTAGTTCCATCACAACCGTCAGGTCCAAAGGTTAAGTCCAAATAACTTGACCTCCGGAATGTACAGGAACCTTTGAACGTACGGCTCATCTTAAGCTGGCGGTTGATTTGCAGCGCATTTTGTAGTATACGTTGAGTAGGTACTTAGATAAGCCCTACTGTCAAAGTCAGTAACACCCTGGAGACATTCTTTAGAAAGGAAACACCTACTCTATAGAATATCACATGAAATAAACAAGATTTCAATGCCACCATTTTTGTAGTATTTAGGGTTCCGTAACCAAAGGGTAAAAACGTGACCCTATTACTAAGCCTACGATGTCTGTCTCTCTGTCTATCTGTCCTACCTATAAACGGCTGTATCTTTCGAACCGTAACAGATAGCCAGTTAAAATTTTCACAGAATATGTAATGTTACAGCTGATTGAATAACAAATAATAAAAAATAAAAATAAAGTAGAAACTAAAGTCCCCATTTATCAAGCTTATTTTTTTAACGTATTTTTGAATTAGCTCTAATGTAAAAATGGTAAAACTTACAAGCGTTAAACTTAACATAATTATAGTACACACTTTAAAGTATAGATATAAATAATAAAAAATTGCCAAGTGCGAGTTGGTGACAAGTTTCTGTTCATTACCAAGTTATAACTGGTAATTGGTACTGGTGGTACGGAACCCTCAGTGTGTGAGCCCGACTCGCACTTGGCCGGTTTATTTTCGTTGATCTCCTTCCGGCTGAGCATACCTATCCAACTATTCTATCCTATCCAACCCTATTGACATTTTGTTGCAGTCTTACTTACTCAATACTACTTATGGATTTTATTCATAGCCATCTATGAAAAAACATTTTGGAGTACTTTGGTATTTATTCGCTAAATAACAGCTAGATGCTATGGATTCCACTGAGAGGCAACGAGGCAAGAGACTGTAGAGGGCAAAGCTTGCCTTGCTAAGATAAAACTTTATAACCTAGATAATAGTCTGTAATAATAATAGTCAGTCTGAATTTGTCTAAACTACCTATATGTCTTTAGGAGACTGTAATTCACAATCTAATATCCCCACCTTCCTTCCACCAACAAACAAGAAGAGCCTCGGGGAAAAGACTCCGTTTTACTGTCGAAATTACAAAGGCTCGCACAAAGCTCTTCGCTTCAACATTTATTGGTCAAACAGCGAAGGAATTCCCTACCTGAGTTGTTGTCTTATGAGAAATACAACCTGAAAGTTTTCAAATCCAAAGTAAAAAGCTTCTTTCTTGATAAGAGTGCTTCACCACAGACCACAGTGTTGCTTAATATGAGACAAACTGAACTGTGCCCAAGTGGGAATAATTAGTTTTCAGGGATGGCAATCGCGGACGAAGTCGCGGGTACAGCTAGTAAATAATATAAATATGGTAAAAAAATGGCTTCATTCAGATTTTTATAACAACGTCGTTTTAAAAACGATGACAGGTTTACAAGTGTTGTCAAAATCCATTATGATTGATTTGCATTACATGTTATTGAATAACGCCCTCGTCGGACGAGGTTTTGTAACACCCTGTTTATAAATATTTTTACTAACCTAACTCGTTTGACGAAAATTTATCAATCCGCCATTTACATGCTAGGAAAAAAACTGTATTATTTAAGGTCAAGCAAATCTGGAGTCAGTTTCTTTTACAAGAAGTAAAAGACACGACGTCAGAATGTTGCGGGTGTGGTGTGTTGTGGTTTTAGTTGTACAATCGTCTTGTGCTGTTATTTATCATCTGAGCGGTAAGTAGCTACCATTCGTTCCCCGTGCTATTTCCAGCCACTGCCAAATAATACGCATATTACGTATAATTGTAATACAATTTCTTTTGTACTACTAACTACTCCAGTAGAAACATGGGGCAATTTTTATTTCCCTTGTTATAACTAACAAAATGTTGACCACCTAGTGTCAACAGTAACTTTATAAATTTGACTGCCAGCTCGCATGATGTTAAGTGATGATGCGGTCTAAGATGGAGCATGCTTGCCTAGAAGAAACCGATTCACCGATTGTAACGATCGGGGAACACCCATTCAGGCAGCGCATTCCACAGACTCAATTCGTTCAATAAAAGTGGAATCAAAACGCTTCGTACGAGGTTACGGGTTTATTCATCATCATCATTTCAGCCGTAGGACGTCCACTGCTGGCCATAGGCCTCCCCATCGATCTCCAAAAGGGCCGGTTGGAAGCGGCCTGCATCCAGATTTTCCCTGTGGTCTCTTTCAGGTCGTCTGTCCATCTTTTTGGTGGACGTCCTACGCTGCGCTTACCGGTCCGTGGTCTCGCACGGAAAATCGAGAAACATTCGGCCCCATTGGCCATCTGTTCTGCGTGATATGTGGCCTGCCCACTGCCACTTCAACTTGCTAATCCGGTGGGCTATGTCGGTAGCCTTCGTTCGTCTACGGATCTCCTCATTTCTGATGCGATTTCGTAGAGAAACCCCGAGCATAGCCCTCTCTATGGAGAGGGCTATGCTCGGGCTAGCTATAGCTCGTTGTGCGACTTTGAGCTTGCTTATGAGGCCCATAGTGAGAGACCACGTTTCACTGCCGTATGTCATCACTGTTTATTGCATAGAAACAAAACGTAGCTCGGTACTTAACACATATTGGTATAGAAACAGAGTTTAATGAGATGGTCTCGTAATCATCAAGTTTGACGCTTGTCTGGCTTTAGACAATTAGCAGTGGGCGTTATTTGCCAATCAGAGGCCAAAGTTTTTTCTGTTATAGAAAAAAGATTCGCAAAAACGTTAAAAGAACATGTTTCTTACATGAATAAGAATGAGGATCGGTTTAACTGAAGACTTGTTTTTTTTGTACGCCACCATAATAATTATATTAATACGAGGCAGCGACAAGTCTCGTAAAAATTAAACAAGTAAGCAATTTAATCGGCCCACTACCACCCATACATTGTGGATTTTCCTTGGACACGTACCAAACGTTTAGATTCTACTTTTCTAATCATACGGCCAAGGATGGCCTGCCGGGTTCCTTTTTTCCTGAGTGATATAATCTGAGCCTTTTCAAGGCCAGAGTGAATAGGTACCTTCTAAGTCTGCGTGCTTCATCTTCGACCACATCGTCGCTTACCAACAGGCAAGTTGGTAGTCAAAGGCGGAAATATTCACGAATTTTTAAAAAAAATATATTTATTGTAAAAGTTATTATTAATTTTTCGACATAATCCCCCTAGTTCATACACTTCATCCAACGTTTCTTCGACTTTTCGATCCCTTCAGTGTTATATTTGGCAACCGTTGAAAATAGGCATTGGTTTCGTTTATATTCTCTTCATTTTCAACCCATTTTATTAAAGTTATATGCTTAGAATAACTACACACTGTGTAGTGTGTGAACATGGTGCATGTAACTGCGCCGAAATATCGGGAGCTCATACCACAACCTTACCACGATAAATATCCCGTAAATAATCATATAACTGTAGTGAACAACCGTGATAGTTTAAAACACCATTTATTTAAATTTTGTAACAGGATGTATTATAGTCGCAGGCGTCTAAATAATGAGAAAATATGGTGGGAAAGCAACTCATACTGTATCTCAAAGGGATCGGCAATCGCGCAGGGAGTGCACTCGTCAATTATTCTGATCGAAAAACATTATCTTCTTAGCCAAATTCTCTCCTTTGTCCATTAAAACATTGTTGCAGTAGAACTGAGATAATATTCTCCGTCAATCATTTTATCCTTTTGTAAATACGTGTATGTATACGACGTGCATCCCAATAACTGTGGTCATCACTTTATTGGACGATAAATCTGCTTTGGTTATCTTACAGGTTCGACATGTACTATGTCGTTGTATGTAGTACATTTCATGAGTTAGTATGTAATAAAAATAATAATAATAAAAATAATAAAAATCTTTATTTACTATAATGCACAATACATATTAAAGTAGCAGCGGCCCCTGCACTAAGCGGGAGCTTGTATCGCAGGAACCAACAACAAGTTAACAACTACGTAGTACATACTAACTCAGTGTGAGTGTGATGTGTGATGGTACAATTAAGTATTTATATTTATACACTAGATAGTGAATATAAGCGCATGCCTCCCCTCTTCTCCCTGGATGAGTACGAGTCCTGTCTGATCGAGGAGGGTAGCACCTACTGCATGCTGCAGCTCAACCTTTATGCTGAGCCAGGGAATCAACTCATGCGCATGATATCTGTAAGCATCTCCTCATATACATCCCTCATCATCATCATCATCATCATTTCAGCCGTAGGACATCCACTGCTGGACATAGGCCTCCTCCATCGATCCCCAAAAGGGCCGGTTGGAAGCGGCCTGCCATGCCTAATACCAGGATGCCTATTATATTCTTAACAGGAGAGGCCAAACACCTGTGAATTATAAAATCAGACAAACAAAGAATGTTGAATAGTGAATTTTTGAATTTTATTACCTATACTATATATACTAACCTGCTGTATAGTAAAAGATTTAACATAATTACTTTATAATTTACAGGAATATTCAGATCACAGAGTTAAGCATTACAACCACAGTTTCATTGACAGAGGGATCTGCGTCAAAAAAACTTGTCAAAACTATGTCAGTAATTCAACAACAACAGAGGACCTAACACGCTCCCTTGAGGCATGCCTCAACGACTCCTTGCGGAGAGAGTATGGCTTGAACGCGAGGGTATCCACATTGTATTACTGCAACCAGCACAATGAACCCCGCCACATAGATGCCTGGGACTGGGCCGTGCTGGTCGTCATACTTGGACTTGTCAGCATCAATATTGTCGGAAGCTCCTACGATTACGTTCTGAGCAAACAAATCAAGAAAACTGAGAAACGTGGTGAGTGAAAAGAATGCTGGGGACTGTGGTGTATAGAGACACAAGATTGGCTCAGTTTCCAAGAAATTAACTTTTTCATAGTTTAATTCGTATCTCATCATCATCAACCACAGCCTATCCAACCCCACTGCTGGGTATACTGCTCTTTTTAGCTAACCATAGCGCTAATCTGGTCCTTCGAACCAGAGATTTGAGTCTTAACTCATGTTTCAGGAAACTTATTTCTGCTTAGTTTCTCTCTACCACGGAATTGGAAATGGCTAACTGACACTGAATCGAGTGATCCTATATTACAGGATTTACAATTTTTCCATGGAGCCAGGTAAAGTTGCAAAAGATATTTTGTGTGCTTGGTTGCTTTCACCGACGTGTACAAAATACGCACAAATCTTATGCTTAAACGAATTTATGAGTGCATAATATATATTTTGTAAGTACCTATAGTTATTTGAACTTACTGATAAAATGTATTCGATTACAGGGTTATATCTAACATGTTTGTAGTGCTGGCACATGTAATGCTTATTTTTACTTGTGGATTCACCATTAACTCTCATGATTTTGTAAAGGTAAGGTTTTAATAAACGGAAGTTAAGTTATAACAGAATTTTATCTATATTACAATAGAAAAACAAACTAACAAACAAACAAACCAAAACCAAACTAAACAAACTATAGATTTTTTCTGTTAAATATATAAGTATGCAGTCCTTCCAGTTCAAATCACTTCTCAAATATCTAAAATTCACAATCAAATTTTACATTGAGTTGATCCGTTAATAGAACTGGAATTTCAGAGATTTGTCCCATGTATAACCTCATTAAAAATCAAATTTTGCACAAAGCCTGTTTCGTTTTAGTTGTTTTAATGTGATATTATACGTACGGGAAATTACACACGTATTGGTTGAGCCTGGTACTTTGTTACCTATGAGTAATTTCTCGAGTATAAAAAATAACGTTAGCCAAAACCACATTCGTTCCCTTAAGGAAACTACATTTGGTTCAGTTTCTCTACTTTGAACCCGACGATTATTATTGATATAAATGTTTTTATTTCAGTCCTTCGAACTTCCCTTGTACCTAATGATCTACAATGGAATGATGGTCGTACAAGTATTCTTCTTTATTTCCGGCTTCCTGACATTCTACAAGATTAGTTTGGAAGAGAAGACGAGAACGTTCACAGCTTGGGACATTCCTAAAATGATTGCGCTCAGATTCAGTAGGTAATAATCATGATAGACTATGCAATGAAGGTTAAAAATTATGAAAAACATTAATGAACACACATAATAACGGTTTACAAATGGATTGGAATGAGATCTAGGAAAATTTTGCAACTGACCATATGCTGCGGCGGTTACTGCTTACCATCAGGGGGCTGGATGCCTGTTTGCTGCTCGTTTTGTATAAAAAAGATAGCGAAATAATACTAAGTGACCCAAACGGGTATATCCTAAAACTTCAACCAGAACCAGTGGAAGATGGGCAGGAGCGTCCTATTAGTACACGGTGATCTTACTGCGATCCACAAGCCGCCTGCCAAGCGTAGGGATTATGGCAACACCCCTCTCTAAGAGGAAGGCCTATGTACCCTATGTATAGACCCGGGGCAGAGAGTAGTTAATGGCGTTCACCTCGAAGTTGTTCAAGAGTACGCATATCTAGGACAAACTCTACAGTTAGGTAATAATAACTTCGAGAAAGAAGCCAATAGAAGAATTCAGCTGGGATGGGCAGCATTCGCTAAGCTCCGTCAAGTCTCCACGTTGTCCATAGCACAGTGTCTCAAGACAAAGGTCTTTAATCAGTGTGTCCTACCCGTTATGACCTACGGTGCCGAGACGTGGACACTCACGGTTAAGGCGGTCCACAAGTTTAAATTCGCTCAGCGAGCTATGGAGAGAGGCTTATGTCCAACAGTGGACAGTGAGAGGCTGATAATGATTCCACTTAGAGTAAAAAATTCTCATGAAGTAAAAAATATAATATATTCCAGGCTGTTACCAGTTCTAGCGATAACCCTAGCCCTCACCACGTCGTGGGTGCGGCACGCCGGCTCGGGTCCGCTATGGAAGCTGTTCGTCACCAACTCACTGGTGGCAGACTGCCGCACCTACTGGTGGCATACTCTACTCTTCGTGAACAACTACATGCCAGATAACAAGTTCTGCCTCATTCCTGCTTGGTGAGTCAAAATTGTGGATATTGTTCAAAATTATAGCTGCTGCGCTGCATAGTTACATTTCTTCGGACGTCATATTTCAAAATTATAAAGACACTTGACTTCTTTTGATGTAATGATTAGTAAACGTGCTTGTAAAATATTTGTGCACATGCACATACATAAAGCACGTTGAGCACTACACAGGCTAGCAAAACAATGAGGATATAATATATTTTCACATAATTTCTATCCTTTTGTAAAATTTTCTTCCAGGCACTTGGCAGCAGAATTGCAAGTGTTCCTAGTGAGTGTCACAGCATACATCGTGACACGAGGGCGGACGCGCCAAGTGGTGCTGGGTAGTCTACTGCTGCTCAGCACAGCCGCAACTGCCCTGCAGACTGTGCTGCTGGACTTGGATGCCCATTTAATAACGCCTCAGTAAGTTTATTTCCTTCATTCATCATCACCGGTCCACATTAGTCCACTAGTAGACGTATACCTCTCCCAAACGCGCCTCCATTCTGATCTGAGCTTAACTTTGATTCGTGTGTTGTGTAGGTTTTACAGGACATTGGTAAATCCCGCGTACCGGTTCCAGCACATCTTGGGCCACAATAACCTGCCGTGCTTCATCATAGGAATGGTTACTGCGGCACGACTCTACGACTGGCAGAAGAAAGGAAGTCATCTCGCGAAGAATTGGGTAAATGATTTCTATTGAACAAATTTGTTACAATGCTCATTAAAATTTATAGAAGACTAGAATTAGGCCTTTTAACAAAATCCTTCCATAGCGGATGTTTACACCTTATGAGAAAAAACCTGCCAAATATGGCTTTCGTACGTCAAGAAGTTGTCGAGATTTCGTGATGAGTCAGTCAGTGAGCGGTATTTTGCTTTTAAATACATAAGATAAATAATAAATGCGATTCACACGGTATTTCTTGCCTCACACCTGCAATATGTGGAATGAGCTACCTAACGTGGTGTTTCCGGGAAGCTACAACATGGGGTTCTTCAAAAAGCAAGTTAATAGAGACCTTAAGGGTCGGCAACGTATTTGTAATGCCTCTGGTGTTACAAGTATCCATAGGCGACGGTGACAGCTTACCGTTAGGCGGACCGTCTGCTTGTTTCCACTCTATAGCATTTTTTTTTCCAGATGGCTACATTGTGTGATTTGACAGTGGTATGTCATATTTGAGTTACATTGTGTGAAGGGCAAATTTTGTTAGGAACGAGCGTTAGTAGCGGAACGAGCGGCAGTAAGCTTTGTAAGCATACGCATACACGCACTCTAGATCGCAAACGAATGCTCCCAGATGAGTACTTTAATCCAATCCAGTCCTTTATTTTAGTGGCACAGCTGGGCGCAGTATCTGTCAGTAGCAGCGATCCCGCTGGTTATGTACTCCGGGCGCGTCTTCTACAGTGACAGCGCAGAAGCCTCGGTGCTGGTGCGCGCGACTTACAGCGCAGCTATCCGTCTTCTACTCGGGCTGACGTGCGCGCTGGCTATCTCTGGACTCTTTATGAAGACTTCCTGTGAGTGGATTCCATGTACATTTTGTCACAACGCCAGCTGATACATGTCAAAACTACTTCCGAACAATAACTCCCCAAACGAAAAAGTACTCGGACTACGTACTTCACCAGTAGCAGTAGTTTACAAACATTATTGTTTCGGATTGAAAGGCAAAGTTTTGAAAGTACTGGACATAGTGAGATGAAACATCTAATAATTTAGGGTGACGAGTACAGTTTATTGCCTCGCTGGGTTTTGAACTGTTGGACATCTAAATTCTGGATGGCATTGAACTATTATGTGGAACCGTAACGCTTTATCAGGCGAGCGAACAGCTCGCCATGTCACTCAGTTGCATAAATAAACAAAACCGTGTAGATTTCTCATGTATATCCACTTTAATCACTTTCTGGGTGCTCTTAAACAATACCACTTCCAGCGTACATCAAGTCAGCGTTCGAGTGGCGGCACTGGGTGGTGCCGAGCCGGCTGACCTACTGCGTGTTCCTGCTGCACATGGTGCTCATCCACGTCATCATGGGCTCCAGGACGCAGCTCACCTACTTCTCAGGCTTTAACTTGGTGAGTGACCCTGGTGGCATCTACATTCTATCGTATTCTTCTAGACATTAATGTTTCTAGATGCTTTGTTTTCAATAACACAAACAGTAATATCTGATGGTGTCATCATAAGTCATGAAAAGATAAAACTATGTTATTGTTTAGTTGAACCTCCGCCCCGGACATTAGGTAATTTTCTTACAAATCGTATATTTCAAATAGTAAGAACTTGAATTAGAATCAGAATTACTTTTTATTGTTCCACCTGGTACAAGGTGTTATACTCGAGTAATTTAGTATTACAGTTTTTTTTTTTACAAAAAAAAAAGGCTTGCTCTTGGCTGCCAACTCGCCTGATGTTAAGCGATGATGCGGTCTAGGATGGAGCATGCTTACCTAGAAGAAACCGATTATGTCCATTTCGGACATACAATGCTTTTTCTGATTTTGATCATCATTTCAGCCGTAGGACGTCCACTGCTGGACAAAGGCCATTCCCCCATTGATCTCCAAAAGGGCCGCTTGGAAGCGGCTTGCATCCGTTTCCCTGCGGTCTCTTTTAGGTCGTCTGTCCATCTTGTGGGTGGACGTCCTACGCTGCACTTACCGGTCCGTGGTCTCCATTCCAGAACCTTTCAGCCCCATCGGCCATCTGTTCTGCGTGATATGTGCCCTGCCCACTGCCACTTCAACTTGCCAATCCGGTGGGCTATGTCAGTGGCTTTCGTTCATCTACAGGTCTTTTTGGTTTTTATATCAAAATAACTAGAAAAAAATATGTAATCCAAGTAAACCAAATTGCGTGTTTCCTAATTTTGATGCCGGTTTTTTAAATTGACAAATATTATTGATAAATAGGCTTGCGCTGACACCATCTCGCCTGATCTTAAACGATGATGCGTCTATGATAGTATTGATCGATTTCTTCTAGCACCTAATTATATTTATATCCTAAAGGGAAAGAAACCGACTCACACGCGACATAAAGAGATTTTGAAAAACGGAATAAGGCTTTCAAAAAAGTTATTTTTACAATAATTCCTATTGTCAATTCAAATGCCGTTTGAATAAATACCGTCTGATTGTTTGACACTATTGTTTCCAGGTGTCTGCTCACATCTGCATCATGGTGGCGTCGTATCTGGTCTCCGTGCCGTTCTATCTGATGGTGGAGGCTCCATGCACTATGCTCTTCAAGAATTTTGCCATGAAGCACTCTTCTACTTCTCAGAGTAGTGGCTTACCAAGTAATCCACCGAAAAAAGACAAAAGCTCATAAAACTGCATATATCGCTATGTAAAGTTTCTTCTTTCAATTGACTTTAAAAATGAGGTTCTTTTGTTATGTTATGCGATATCTTTGTCGATTGTGAACTAATTTTAATCATTCTTTCTTTATTTATCTCGTGGGACCCCCCAAGCGATTTACGATTACTCCGCCAATTACGTATTGATTTTAATGATTCTTCTTTTGTTTGATAAGTCTTACTTCAAAGGTAATATAAATTTTATCTAAATTAATTCGCTTTTTGAAAAATCAAAAATATATACGCAGATGACGTTTTGGTTTGTGGTTCCCTTCAGCAAAAGTTTTGATGAGGACTTTCAATGTCTGTTTTAACTGTTATTTTTAACTTTTTTTTTGTTTTTTGTACATAAAGTGCGTAGGTATAATCTTGAAGTCGGTTTTTGTTAATTATTTGCATTGAAGTTTTTATTAGGATCAATTATTATAATTATAGATCTATACGGCCGTACCAAAACATGTCGGATCACGTTCGTCACTTAATTAGTGCATGGAAAAAATGTACGTTTGTACCTATAACTGGATAATTAACTTAAAAATATACAGGTTGTAACAAAATCCTATACGTTTTTAAGAGGCCTAAAGAGATACGCACAAATATACACACTTGCACATTAACTTTTGCATTTATAATATTAGTCTGATAAACAGAGTTGGGATTCGGTGATGAGGCTTGTATTTTTTTTAATTTCTTTCAACCTAGCTATTGAAACGCTCAACAAAGGTTACGGTGTCCCTTGTTTTTTAGCTGTTTATTATGTCATACTATTACATGATAAGCTCTAGTAGCCCTCATACAAATGCTATTAATAATAATTTGTAAATTGATTTAATAAATTACCTGGCTTTTTAATGAGCGATGAATACGATCAAAAAAAATCTAATAAGTAATAAACCGGCCAAGTGCGAATCGGAATCTTGCACTATGGGTTCCGTACCACCACATAATACAATGAATCAATTTTAAAAACCGACTTCGAAATTAGTAAAATATGGCCTTTTGATTTGGTGAAATGAAGAGAGGTCATCCAGGTAAGGATTTACCGGTTATAACTTGGTAATGAACTGAAATTTGTCACCGACTCGCACTTGGCTTATGCGTACTATCATTATGCCAAGTTTGACGCTTGTACTTATTACCGGTTTCACATTAGAGCAAATACAAAAATACGTACAAAAATACGTTTGTTGTATTTTCACTTTCGTGTTTACTTTTAGGTTATTTTATTTTGTTATTTCTTAATTAATCATTCAATTCAATTCATAATTTATTTAATGAATGAATTGGCTTTGACTTTGATTCCCTGTATGAATCCTCTCTATCCTAATGTTGCCTGGAAGAGATCGCTTATAGTTATAAGGCTTTATAGTAGATTATTCACCGTTCGTAGGAATAAAGCAGTGTCTTATGTCACGGGCGTCATATTGAATCCCGGGCGTAATTAAGGATTCGAGGGTCAACTCCCGAGTTCAGCGAGGAAGTAGAGAGTTAACTCCCGAGTGTAGCGGTACGCACCGCATGTCGGCGTAAGCGAAAAGTACTCGACTTAAGTTATGCTTTACCCCACTGGATGAAAAGGTACAAAATTTTCAGAATACTCTTTTTCGAGCGAGCCAAAGCTAGGCCCGAATTAAATGAATGACTTTTGATTCTCGCCGCCATTCGATACCCCCCCACGTGGCTTACTTTTGCAAAAAGGAATTTTGATGCGCGATCAAGTGGTTATGTGTTATACTTTAGGCTTAGTTTGCATGACGTCTGATTGGCTATTGTCGAGCAGGTGGTGTGGAAAGTTATTTTTGTCTTATGATGACATTTCTGGTGTGAACAGTAAAGAGTTATAACTATATCTATTACAAATGGATATCGAACACAGGTGGTTTATGTTACGACAGGTGGTTTATGTTTACGTTACGACGATTTATCAACCAATTTTGATAGCTTTTCTGTACAAAATTTGTCAAAAGCCATCGCGACTCCAGATTACGTTAATAACGCCTTCGCTTGCGGATCGTACAGGGTTTTGTAGCGTGCTGTATAAATAACAGTTATTAAACTTGTTGGCCGAAAAGTTGTCGATCCTATTTACATAATAGAAAAAAATATTATTTAAATTCAAGCCAATCTGCGAGTCAGTTACTTTTCAAATCACTGCAGATCAAGTCGTTACAATGTTCCGTGTGTGGTGTGTGGTGGTATTAGTTTTAAAATCAAGCAGCGCTGTCGTTTATCATCTGAGCGGTAAGTGTAGGACAATAAGTACTTAAATATATGCTTACTGGCCACTTCTATCCCTTTCGCACATTTTCAACATACCTATTAAATTACTTTTTTACTGGGCAATGCCTTTATTAACTAAACAAAATACAAGCTAAAACTACTAACTACTATTTGTTCGACCGCCTCTGCCATTCTAAAAAAATATCAACCCGAAAATTTCCTTAACCATGTTATATGTACTAAAGACGTTTTTTTTTTTGCTTTAAAAATTATGTAATGGTGCGAAAGGAATATCTCTGGCCGGTGGACGCGGCCTTAATTGACGGAACAAAGTCAAGTAGATCGAGAGAGTAGATGTGAGAGTAGATCGGCGATTTGACAGATCAACCGATGTATTAGTAAGATGGATGCACTTCAACGAGATTCTGAATCTTGAAACTCTTAGTACTGACCTTGCATACGTCAGTATGACCCGTAACTTAAATTGGCTTATGTCCTAGCTGATCCACCAACTTTTTTTTTATCACAGCACTGGTAGCAGCATTTCTACCGGTGTTGCAGGAACACTGTTGTGCAGGAAATGCCATCTTTATTGTAAAACTAGCGGTCCGCCCCAGCTTCGCACGGATATAGATTATAGCCTATATGTCACCCGGGGATAGTGTAGCTTCCTAACAGTGAAAGAATGTTTCAAATCCGTTCAGTAGTTTCGGAGCCTATTCAATGTAAACAAACAATCAAATCTTTCCTGTTTATATTATATTTGGATAGTCCGTTGGTCCAGTTGGTAGTAAACCTACCTTCTGAGCCTGAGGGCGTGGGTTCGATTCCCACGTAGGACAAACATTTGTGTGATGAACATTTGTGTTTGTTCTATATCTGGTTGTTAATATCTATTTAAGTATGTATTTAAAAACTATATATGTATGTATATCAGTCTCTGGCAGCCATATCACAAGCTTTGCTTAGTTTGGGGTCAGATGACCGTGTGTGCAAAAATGTCCCAAAAATATTTATTATATATTAATATAGACAAATGCAGAAGAGTCTGGAATACTCAGAATACAAGTGTTTCGTGGATCTCAAGAAGACTTTTGACCGCATGATACGAAAAATGTATTAGGTCATCTTTAAAAAAAGCAGCATGTTTTATCATTTAAAGAAATTGTGTAAATATAAAGTAAAAAAAAACAATATAAAATTGTTTAAAAATACTACCCATGAACAACAGATGACGAAGAACCGTTAATATTTTTTTTGTAAAGTGCCAATGATCGAAGAGCTGTTGTTTTTGTTTTTAAACTACCGCCAGACGCTACTCTCTGTGTAAAATTATAGAACCTCAGCAATCCATTGCAAAGAGAATGACAAAGAAATAAATACACTTACATACATAATTATGCATATTTTTTTGTTTATACTCTAGATAGTGAATATCAGCGCATGCCTCCCCTCTTTTCCCTGGACGAGTATGAACCTTGCTTGGTTGAAAAGGGTAACACCTATTGCATGCTGCAGCTCAACCTTTATGCTGAGCCAGGGAATCAACTCATGCGCATGATCACTGTAAGCACCTCCTCATATACATACCTATATGTACTTACTTACCTACCTATTCATAAACTGCTGTTCAATAAAAGAGTAAACATATATTTTATATTTCATAGGAGTATTCAGATCACAGAGTTAAGCATTACAATCACAGTTTCATTGACAGAGGGATCTGCGTCAAAAAAACTTGTCAAAACTATGTCAGTAATTCAACAACAACAGAGGACCTAACACGCTCCCTTGAGGCATGCCTCAACGACTCTTTGCGGAGAGAGTATGGCTTGAACGCGAGGGTGTCCACATTGTATTACTGCAACCAGCACAATGAACCCCGCCACATCGACGCCTGGGACTGGGCCGTGCTGGTCGTCATACTTGGACTTGTCAGCATCAATATTGTCGGAAGCTCCTACGATTACGTTCTGAGCAAACACATCAAGAAAACTGAGAAACGTGGTGAGTGAAAATATGGTGTTGTGATATGATGATGCGAGACTCGAGATTTCTCGAAGTTACCAAAAACTAAAACTTTTTCATAGTTTACCCGCGATTTGATTCGTCTTAACTCATGTTTCAGGAAACTTATTTCTGCTTAGTTTCTCTCTATCACGGAATTGGAAATGGCTGACTGACACTGAATCGAGTGATCCTAAAATACAGGATTTACAATTTTTCCATGGAGCCAGGTAAATTTGCATAAGATATTTAGTGTGCTTGGTTGCTTTCACCGACGTATACAAAATACGCACAAATCTTATGCTTAAACGATTTTATGAGTGCATAATATATATTTTGTAAGTAGCTATATTTATTTGAACTTACTGATAAAAAGTATTCGTTTACAGGGTTATATCAAACATGTTTGTAGTGCTGGCACATGTAATGTATATTTTTGCTTGTGGATTCATTATTAACTCTCATGATTTTGAAAAGGTAAGTTTAGCATTTTAAAAATTACGGGGCCAGAATACCGGGCTTCTGATGATTTTTTAAGAAATAAAATGACAAATGAAAGTCTCATTTATTTAAATGTGCATTAGTCATTTTGCGAGGTTAATTTAGAACATTTTTTTGTATTGATAGTTCTTAAAATTACAATAACAAATGGGAAAAATGTTTATCCCATTTTATGGGCATTATAAAACTGTATTCTGAGATTAAACAAACATTTTGTTCTAAATATTTTTAAATATTAACCTCGCAAAATGGCCGAAGATGTTCAAACGCAAGCCTATTATTAAAATTTAAAAAAGAAAAAAATCTCATTTTTAAACAGTAGAGTGAAATAGCAGTGCGCCATACTCTGGGCTCAGGATTTTATATGCATACGGAGTGTTCAGTCACGCGACAGACATATTCGACAATATCTTTGTACTCATCATTATAAACAACTTTTACATTGGGGCCAACACAGAAATCACGAAAAAAGCGCTGCTCTACAGAAAAAGTCAAGTATAAATTAAAATGGTTTTTAAAAGCCCAGATAGAAGAGATGTTAATCTTCAAACAGCTGAACACTATTCTTAAATCATACTTAATAACTCGTATATAAAACACTCTCAATTAATGAGTGATTTTTTTTCTCGAATATGTTTGTCATCTCACCGAACACTCAGAATAAATATGTGGCCCTTCTGGTTCATATATTGTGTATATTTAATTTACGACCACTTTCAAGTTTCCAATCGACCTGTAATTTTACACTGAGCTGATCTGATGATGGAGCCGGAAGAAGAGCGGTGGACGGTAGTGCCAATTGTTTTGAATTTTTTCTTTTTGTCCGCTACCAACCCGCTACCGCCCGCCGAGCTGTTCTCAAGTGGTAATCGTGGTATTCGGTATTCCCTCATAAAAAAATCAAGTTATGCACATACATTACGGCGAAGGACAAGCCTGTTTTAAGTGATTTTAATGTGACATGGCATACATTTATAATCAGGAAGTTACTCACGTATTGATTGAGCTGGATATTTATTTACCGGTGAGTAAAGTATAAAAAAGTAGTCAAAACCACATTATTGGTGTACCATTTGATGAAATTAGAGTTTAGTGCGATTTATGTATTTCAAACCCAATGTTAATTACATATCCTTTTTTCTTCTTCTGGCAATTGCTTTTATTTACTGAAAAAAAAAATACTTGCAAACTGTATAATACCAAAGATTATTTACTAGATAATACTAAACACCTAAACTAATTGGCTTATTAAATTGGATTACCTATAGACCTTTAAAGGTCTAGAGACAATCTAAATGTTGATATGTAGTAACTAATTATAGATAAGAACATAGATTTAAGTTATAAATAGTCTCATCATCATCAGGCAGAAGACGTCCACTGCTGAACATAGGCCTCCCCCTTTAACCTCCACACTGAACGACAGCCTGCCTTCTGCATCCACTGGATGCCATGACTCTAACAATGTCGTCGGTCCATCTACGTAGGTCTACTTACGGTGCGTCTTCTGGTTTGTGGTCTCCACTCAAGAACCTTTCTTCCCCATCGGTTATCGGTTCTTCGAGCGATGATGTGCCCTGCCCATTCCCACTTCAACTTGCAAATTTTAAGGCTACGGCAAATTTAATATAAATAGGCTGCTACACCTAAATATAGAGTTTAAGTCTGGCATTCAATTGTTTCACTTGTTTCCTTTACAATGCTATTGTTTATGGTATTTGATATACATATGTAATTTTTTTTATTTCAGTCCTTCGAACTTCCCTTGTACCTAATGATCTACAATGGAATGATGGTCGTACAAGTATTCTTCTTTATTTCCGGCTTCCTGACAGTCTACAAGATTAGTTTGGAAGAGAAGACGAGAACGTTCACAGCTTGGGACATTCCTAAAATGATTGCGCTCAGATTCAGTAGGTAATAATCATGATAGACTATGCAATGAAGCTTCAAAATTATGAAAACATTAATGAACACACATAATAACAGCTTACTAGCAGGTTGGAATGAGATCTGGGAACTAATGCAGATGACCATAGGCGGCGGCGTTTACTGATTACCATCAGGCGGCACATATTTACGCATATTCACTAAATCGATTCATACTAAATGATACACGGACAATATAAATCATGATGATGTGAGGAAAGTAGTGACAAACTAAACCTTCTCAATGTCACAGAAAATAATAATGAATGCTGTAGTTTTTTTAAAGATTCGATAACATAACGTTGTTTCTGATATTGGAGTTTCTTCTTAACCGTTTGAATACGATCGTTTTTTTTTTGTGTTACGCGATATCTTCGCCCGTTGTGAACCGATTTTTTTAATGAATATATATGATCGTGGTTATTGCTTCTTAAAGTTAAAGAAAATATTCCACCTCTAAGGATGAAAAATTGAGGTATAGACCTGTTTCTTAAATTTCGCCCACTTCCAGTGAAGGCGGTATTAATTTTCATGTTAAAAAAAATACTTTATTCCAGGCTGTTACCAGTTCTAGCGATAACCCTAGCCCTCTCCACGTCATGGGTGCGGCACGCCGGCTCGGGTCCGCTATGGAAGCTGTACGTCACCAACTCGCTGGTGGCAGACTGCCGCACCTACTGGTGGCATACTCTACTCTTCGTGAACAACTACATGCCGGATAACAAGTTCTGCCTCATTCCTGCTTGGTGAGTCAAAATTGTGGATATTGAAATTCAAAATATGCTGCTGCGTCGTATAGTTTAAATAGCAGAGCCTCGCGAAGATTATGTATAATGGAATTAAAAGATAACAGAGATTAACGTGATTTTTTTAAATATTCTATATGCTTTTATTTAACTTGCAATGTTTGTGTGTTTGTTTGTTTGATTAGGTCAAATCTTGCAATGTGAATTAGAACCAGTTTCTTTTACCTTAAGGAATTGAATTTTTACATGTTAGATCAGTTCCGATGACAATTCATTATTATGGTAAGCATGACCTGAATCGACATCCAGAATTAGCTTCAGATGAAGAAACTCTTCAACGATCTTAGCACAGACACGAAATTTTGTGTACTTATATCATTTAAATATTCAAACCCGTTCAGCTGTCACGGTATTTAGTGTGGGCTAAACGCAAACACTTTCGCTATTATAAAACTAGTGCCTTCGGGTGATTCATTCAAAAACAAAAAACTACACATTTTGTCTTCTTTTTATGAACATCACGATTATTCCACGCTTTTGCAACCACAGAAAAGAAAAACTTTGTGCTTGCAACTTGCAATGCAATCGTGTGCGTGACTGATCGTCTCATTGGAAACGTCAGTTATCATAGGTAATGAAACCTTTTTGACAAAGTTTTTACATAAAATCTATCCCTCTGTTTATCTAGGCACTTGGCAGCAGAATTGCAAGTGTTCCTGATGGGTGTGACAGCGTACATCGTGACACGAGGGCGGGCGCGCCAAGTGGTGCTGAGCGGTCTACTGCTGCTCAGTGCAGCTGCTCCCGCCCTGCACACTGTGCTGCAGGACTTGGATGCCCATATAATATCGCCTCAGTAAGCTTATTACCTCTATTCATCATCACTGGTCCACATCATTCCACTAGTAGACACAGACCTCTCCGAGGGACGCCAGGCCTGGTCACCATTTTTACTGTTAATTAGTACCAACTGCTTCATGTCTATCGTCACTTATTTTTTTCTTTACTACCTATTATAAATGCGAAAGTGTGTTTGTTTGTTCCTCCTTCAGGCAGCAACAAATCAACGGATAGACGTGATTTTTTGGAAAGTAATAGTTGGAGAGTGCATTATTCAGAGAAAATGAATGTTCTAACAGCCGCGGGGTGAAACTATTTAAAATAATAATTTATTAATAAAACATAGTACCTACGGTTGAAATGTGTCGGGGCATGTGGTGGCAAGCCCAACAAGAGTCCAGGGTCATATTATTTCGTGTTTCTAAATGGCCTAATTTTAGACATGAAACTTTGATTTACTGTGCATGATAGGTTCTACAGGACATTGATAGGTGCCACATTCCGGTTCCAGCACATCCTGGGCCACAATAACCTGCCGTGTTTCATCATAGGCATGGCCACCGGAGCACGACTCTACGACTGGCAGAAGAAAGGAGGTCATCTCACGAAGAACAGGGTAAGTCATCATTTATTTCAGACTTACACAAATTGATTACCTACAACTCGTTACAATTCGCTCATTAAATTTGTTAAAATCTATCTGTTGCTCGCGACTTCGTCCGTGCATACTTTTCACGTGAACTTTCAATCCCTGTTTCCTTAATTTGGCCCTTTCGCAAAATTCTTTCTTAGAGGAGCCATAGCCCATAAGGAATCTACCTGCCTTTAGCTTCGACTCGCTTTATTAGACCGCGACTTTTTATGCCGATAGAAATTCTGAGTCACAATATGTGAAGGGCAAAATTATTTGTAAGCATTCATGCAGAAAGTTCGTGAACTTGATCTTGAACTCTCTGCATGATCATAGGTGCATGCTCGTTTGAAAACGAATGCTTGCTAAGAGTATCGTCCTTTACTCTAGTGGCACAGCTGGGCGCAGTATCTGTCAGTAGCAGCGATCCCGCTGGTTATGTACTCCGGGCGCGTCTTCTACAGTGACAGCGCAGAAGCCTCGGTGCTGGTGCGCGCGACTTACAGCGCAGCTATCCGCCTTCTACTTGGGCTGGCGTGCGCGCTGGCTGCGCCTGGACTCTTCATGAAGACTCCCTGTGAGTGGATTCCATGTACATTTTGTCACACAACGCCAGCCGCTACAGATCAAAAGTACCTAGAACTATCGGCGAATTTGTTCGAGATATGAGTACTTCCGACTAATAACTCTCTAAACTAAAAAGTCAACTTCAGAAACTTGTACTAAGTACTTCATCCGAGTCTGAAAAGCTCGAGAAAAATACTCTTTTTGTACTCCAGCAGTAGCAGTAGTGTGCAAAAGTTACTGTGTTTCGGATTGAGAGGCATTATTTTCGGTGAAATTACTGGGCATGAAGAGATTTAACGTTTAACGTCGCAGGTAGACGAGTGCAGTGCATTGCCGCGCAGGGTTTTAAGCTGTTGAAGGTTGATAGGAATTTTGGCACTGAACTGATATGGACTAGCATGATGCTTACCATCAGGCGAGTGAAATGCTCATCTCGTTAATTAGTTGTATAAATAAATAAACACTTCCGTGTAGATTTCTCTTGTATATCTTAAACAATACCACTTCCAGCGTACATCAAGTCAGTGTTCGAGTGGCGGCACTGGGTGGTGCCAAGCCGGCTGACCTACTGCGTGTTCCTGCTGCACATGGTGCTCATCCACGTCATCCAGGGCTCCAGGACGCAGCTTACCTACTTCTCAGGTTTTAACTTGGTAAGTGACTCTGGTGGCATCTACATTCTATCGTATTCTACTAGACATTAATGTTTCTAGATGCTTTGTTTTCAATAACACAAACAGTAATATCTGATGGTGTCATCATAAGTCATGAAAAGATCATAGAACCACGCAGTCACCTACTTGAACCTCCATCCCGGACATCCCGTAGTTTTCCTACACGCAGTCGTATATTTTTAAGTACCTATGTAAAATAGGCAATATTTTACTCCTTTTTTTTATTTGACCATGTTAACCCCATTGCTGGGATACAATTCTTCTTTTAGAAAGAGAGGTTGAGTCCTATGTACCATGCTGGCCCAGTGCATGATGGTGAATGTCATAATTAATATGTCTGAACTTTTGAGGTTTTTTGAAATACCGATTTCCTCGCGATGTTTTCCTTTACCGTTGTTGAGCGATGGCATCGAAACATACATAATACATAATGTATTAAAGTACTAAATGAGCCAGGTGCAAGGCTAAGGATCGATGTCTCAGATTGTAAAGATCACAATATGCTACCGCTCGGTCACCATCACTCCCTACCACCATCGCTCCCTTTAGTCCTAAAAGTAAGCCTTGATACTGTTAAATGCACAAGACGTACGACGTCAAAACTCTTTCAAGAGGAACAAAGAAAAAAAGTTGTAACGCCGCACCGTCTGATTGTTTGACACTATTGTTTCCAGGTGTCTGCTCACATCTGCATCATGGTGGCGTCGTATCTGGTCTCCGTGCCGTTCTATCTGATGGTGGAGGCTCCATGCACCATGCTCTTCAAGAATTTTGCCATGAAGCACTCTTCTATTTTTCAAAGTAGTGGCTTACCAAGTAATCCACCGAAAAAAGACAAAAGTTTATAAAACTGAATACAAACTACGTAAAGTACAGCTTAGTTTCTCATATTTATTTGCTTTATCATCGTTATCAGCCAGAAGACGTCCACTGCTAAATAATGGCCTCTCCCTTAGAGCTCCACTTTGAACGACAGCCTGCCATCTGCATCCACTATGCCGCCTCTGCATTCTATGTTCAGCATTGGACGTCTTCTGGCTAATGATAATGATGAATCATTATTTAATCAAGTATTATGTTGAGGTACCTATTCTGAAGATAGATAAGTAAGAGTGTTTGACGACCGGTATGGCTCATTGGTAGCTGCGTCTGTCTCATGAGTCGGAGGTCCCGGGATCGACTCCCGACCAGGTTTGATTGATGAACAAATAAATAAATATGCGGGACATTTTTGCACACACGGTCATCTGACCCCAAACTAAAGCAAAGCTTGTAATATGGCTGCCAGAGACTGATATACATACATACATATATATTTTAAATACATACTTAAATAGATATTAACACCCAGATATAGAACAAACACAAATGTTCATCCACATGAATGTTTGTCCTAGGTGGGAATCGAACCCACGCCCCCAAGCGCAGAAGGCAGATTCACTACCAACTGGACCAATGGCGCCATTAAGAATATATATCTATAGAGGTGATAATAATATATTTATGTTTGTGTCTGGGCATCTTAGTGGGGAGATGTATGAAAAAAAAATATGCGAGTCTTAGAATAACTATACAAAGAAACCAAGTACATTCGCAAAATTTAAGCCATTCAAATGGTGTCATAATATATATGACTCCAAAAAATATATAAAATTTTTACTATGACAATTTGCGCGGTGAAATCGTTCCACAACAAATCAGAAAAGCAGCATAAGAGTTATGGTGTGACATTCCACAGGTAATCCATTAATTCTCTTGCTTAAATCGTTTAAAATACCAATCGAAACGTAAGCTACAAAGCGAATTTGTAGCTTACGTTTTGAGAAGGCGTTGTTTGGAAACTTACCTTCTCTGAGTAGTTATTCTAAGATGCGAGTGTTAATAAGGTGGATTATTATTTATGAAGTGTTCGTAGACGTACTCGAGTGTGGTTAAGTGACAACGTAAAACAAGGTTAAACAAGTCACTTCATTAAAGTTTCCACTTTACTAAGGCATTACTTAAACTTACTTTGTTTCACTCTTACTATGACTTATTTGATGATATTGAATATAATTTGGAAATATTGTATCACTTGATATGTACTGGCAAATACACAAAATGTGCGATTCCAAAATACGTCATGAGGAAAGAAGAAAAGAGATACAATTTTATTATTAAAAACAAAAGAATGCATGTTGTGCAGTAATGCGCAACTTCCACACTAATTCTCGAATGTATGAAATGAGTGCGAAAGTGCGTAATCAAACTTCTAAGCTCTAACGTATAAGCTTGCCTCTATAGGCGTCTCACTTTATTAAAGGCGTCGCCCTTTCATAAATATTTTTCTCTAAGAAAGTCCCACCTCTTCCGCGTTGGCGGTTATATTCTCTTTGGTAAAAATAAATCAATGGTAAAAACCACCAGGTCAACTGCAGAAGTTATCCGGTGGGTGTTTACAATCATACATTCCCTGATGTAAATGGTGTGTCTACTGTAGTAACTACTTATACTTCCTACTCCCATAGAAGCATTCAGGTATATTTACAATGTTTTCTTCTTTTCCACTCCGTTAACGTTTGATGCTCCATTAAAGGACAAAATTCTATTAGCGTTTGATGCTCCATCCACGGACAAAATTCCATTCTCGTTTGTTCCATCATTTGCTAAAGTTATATTGCCGGTTGATGGTTTTTTAAGGGCTGACGACCCATTTTCACCCGAGGTACTACGGGAAGTCTTCTTTTTGACGAGATTCTTGAAGAGCATGATGAAGGGAGCCTCCACCATCAGGCTGAACGGAACGGAGATAGCGTACGACACCACCGCGATGAACAGATGGGTGGAGACCTGCAATGACAATGTTATGTTACTGTTGCATCCTGCGGTTTCACCCGCGTGGACATTCTCTCAGGAACCGTTCATTTATTTGGAAAAAAAGTCACTTCGTTCGATCCATTGATCTGTTGCTACAAACAAACCAACAATTTTTTATGCCATAGGATAGCAGGTGATACCGTAGAGGGCTGCTAGTAATGCAAACAATAATAATTACAAAGAATTATAACGGAAGAATAATGTCCATACAAACATTTCCGTCCCAGTAATTAGTACTTGAAAATTAGCGCCCTGTAGTGACAATTGTAACACTGTAGTCTTTGACGAAAACAAAAACAGGACAATTATTGTTGCTGTTTTGTTCACTTTTACACTGACTCCCAATTTTTGACGAAAACATTAGGCATGATGACTAATATTTTTTTATTGCCTCATAAAAAAAACAAAATTAAAATTCTTAAAAAAATTAATAAGATATAAGCATTTTAATTTCATGCTAGACAGAGAGCGCACTATACTGAGCCGTGATGTCACGCCCCAGGTGCGCCATACAAATGTTATACTAACACACGCTTTTCGAGAAAGGGATAGAGCATCCTCTCTCTATCCCCACCTAAAACTTTAAACTCTCATATCTCAGATCAGCATTTAATCTATTTTTTCAGTGTGTGTGATGCATTTAGTTATATTCATCGCTAAGCCGGTTATTTGCAATAAATTAAACATTAGGACACATGCCTATTGTCCCCTTCGTATATCGCTGTTTTGCTCACTTACAATATTAGAGAAAGAGAAGAAACTCAGTTGCTTTCTGGATCCCATGATCATATTGACAAGGATCATGTGCAGCAGGAACACGCAGTAGGTCAGCCGGCTCGGCACCGCCCAGTGCCGCCACTCCAACACTGACTTGATGTACGCTGGAAACATGCAACTATTGTAATTTCTAATAACTTCACCATCATCGTCTTTTCAGCCATAGGACGTCCACTGCTGGACATAGGCCTGCCTCGATCTCATAAAGGGCCGGTTGGAAGCGACCTGCATCCAGCATTTCCCTGCGGTCTCTTTTAGGTCATCTGTCCATCTTGTGGGTGGACGTCTTACGCTGCGCTTACCGGTCCGTGGTCTCCATTCCAGAACCTTTCGGCCCCATCGGCCATCTGTTCTGCGTGATATGTGCCCTGCCCACTGCCACTTCAACTTGCTAATCCGGTGGGCTACTATATTCTTATAACTTAATCATACATAAGTTTGCTGTGAGATGCCTACAAAGGTGCAACCATGTAACAGATACACAGTTCACACAAACATACGTCTGCCTAACTTAGAAAGATTGCAACTCTTCGAAAAAATAACATTACTAGAGAGGAGATGGCACCCTTAGACTCAATTTCCTGCACCTTCATCAGACACCGCAAGTACGTCTCGTTTGGCAAACTAGCACGCCGCATAATTCAATTCAATTTCCGTCGTCTTGTCAGTGGCACGGCAAATATCAATACAAAAAATATCAAATTGCACCATAAGAAACTGTAACAACTCTTCGACAGCAGTTAGTCGTGCGAATGGATTTAATCTACCGCTTACTTCCTCTCGTGACGTCATAGTAGGCACAAAAATGTGCACGCTGAGTTTTCAATACTTAGTATTCATACACCTTAATATTCTTGCAAATTCTCTCGTAATAAAGGTCGAATGACCCGGCAACCGGAGAGACTGTCTGTGGCTAAATTTTGATGTACAATCTGCAAAGTTATGTCTATTAGTATAATTCAACTAGAGCACTAGAGTGCTCTATTTGTTTTCTTCTACTACTAGACTCTACTACTGTTACTAGAGTTGTTTTCTAGAGAAAACAAATCTACTCACAAGGGTTCTTCAGGAATAAGGTAGATATAGACGCCATGCACGCCAGCCCAAGCAGCAGACGGATGGCGAGGCTGTAGGCCACGCGCGCCAGTAGGGGGGCTCGTGGCCCGTCCACGTAGAACGCACTGCCCGTGTACAGGATCAGGAAGAACGCGGCTACTGACAGATACTGCACCAAAGTGTACCACTGGAACAATATCCTGACCTCAGTATAGAATATTAAACGATGAGTTTGTCGCGTACTTAAACGATAGTGGCCGAGCGGTAGCATGTGCGCTTTACAATCTGATGGCATTCGGTTCGATCCTCGGCCCTACACTAATGATTTATTTGGTACCTAGATAAATTATGTTCAGTTTCAATGCTATTTCTCAAAAACGGGGAAGGAAAAACATCGTGAGGAAACCGGTATGTTCAAGAACCTCAAAAGTTCAGGCATTAAGACATTCACCAACATGCACTGGGCCTGCATTGTAGATTAGGGTCCCAGCAGTGGGAACATAATATGATAGGCTGAAATGATGAGTTTGTCAGGTTGGCTGTGGATAGCCTGGGAAGGATAAAGATATTTCGACCAGGTTGGTCCTCGCCTCGGGGAATGCATTTTAAACTACTTCCATATTATTTCTATCCCTGTTGCACTTACGTCAATCTGAGTGAGTACGACAGATAACAAAACTAGTATCGCTAATTTTGGAATAACTCACCATCATCATAATCAGTCTATCTTAATCCACTGCATATCAATATCAAGGCACACCACTCGCCAGCCCAGGCTTCGAAGTTTCGTATCCAGGCACAGATGGTCATGGCAGCTGACGTGGGCCTTTTTTGCTAGAGGTTTTGCTTTGCCGCGATCACTAGTATTATATTGACCGCAGCAGTTACAAGATGTGACATTATGACCACGCGACCATCAACACAATTTGTCCAAACTTGAATGATCTATCGTGTTTTCGTCTTCAACAAGAATCACTATTGTGCAAACATGATGATGTTTCTTACCCTGCTCTTCACGTGATGGCTGCCTTTCTTCTGCCAGTCATAGAGTTGTGCAGCTGTGGCCATGCCCATGATAAAACACGGCAGGTTATTGTGTCCAGGAGCGTGTTGAACCCAGAAAGTCCCTCCTACGTTCAAAGTCCTAAAAGATCTGTGAAGGGCATAGAAGATCAAAGAATTTTGAAATGCAGAAGCATCCACCCGGATAGATTCTCCAATAAATTATCAAAATGTAAAGAATCAAGTAGGTACAAATTGTTTTAATGAGATCTTGTGTTGTTTTCACGTAATTAGACTAGAAAGATACTACACGTACTGAGGTGTTGTAAAAACGGCATCTAGGTCTTGCAAGAGGGTGTGCAGGGCAGGCACTGCTGCTCCGAGCAGCAGCAGACCACCCAGCACCACTCGGCGCGTGCGTCCCCACGTCACGATGTACGCCGTCACACCCACCAGGAACACTTGCATTTCTGCAGCCAAATGCCTGTAATTATATAACAACTCTCAAACAACATAATGTAAAAAAATACTCGGCAACTGACCAGGCAAATCAGACTTTACCATTTTAATCCACTTATCTTGTGGGAACAGCTAATATGTGGAATGCGCTACCTGAATTGGTGTTCCGCGATAGTTACAATCTGAGTGTCGTCAAATCACAAGTGAATTTATAAAAAAAATAGAGGGGCAAACAAGCTTGCGGTCTGCCTGATGGTAAGCAGAAACTGCCGCCTACAACACTAGCGGTGTTGGCAGGGCTTTGAATCGGTTTCTTCTAGACAAGCGCGCTCCATCGCAGACCACATCATCGCTTAACATCTGGAGAGTTGGCGGTCAAATGCAAGCCTATCATATAAAAAGATTAAAAAAATGTGACCTGCTGTAACTCAGCTTAACAAAATTACTGGTAAAATGAACCCTTACCAAGTTGGAAGAAGGCAAAACTTGCTATCGTGAAAGTAGTTGTTGTAGAAGAAGAGATGCCGCCACCAGTAATTGCGGCAGTCAGCCACCAGCGAGCTAGTTACGAAGAGTTTCCACAGCGGGCCCGAGCCTGCATGCCGCACCCACGTCATAGAGAGAGCCAGAGTCATCGCTAGAGCTGGAACAAGCCTGGAACAAAACACTTCATAGATGCTTGGAACTGAATACTCGTGTCATAGTCACTGTGCTCAGCTTCATTATCATTTCAGACTATCATGTGTCTACTGTCGTGACTCAGGCCTTCTCTCAGAGAGAGAGAGAGAGGATGGGTCTTAACCTACCATGCTGGCCTAGTGCATGTTGGTTAATGTCATATGTCTTTAAACTTTTTTTTGAGGTTCTTCGACTTCCCGTTTTCCTTCACCGTTGTTGAGCGATAGAAAGAAAGAAAGAAAGAAAGAAAGAAAATAAATTTTATTCGACACCTTTACAAAAACTTATATCTAAAGGATACATAAATATATAAAGAATCAGTGTCGAATGGGTCCGTCTCAGCATTAATGCTGAAAGTCAAGGACTATCAGCGCCGGTTTTCAGACGAACCCTTGAGTTTACACTTAACTTAACACAAATTTACATATATTTTTAAGTATCTAGTATAGCATAGAAACTGCACATAATTTATGTAAGTAGTTACTAAATAAGTCATTGGTGCAAGACCGAGGATCGAACCGGGTGCCGCCAGATTGTAAAGCACACATGCCGCTTGGCCACCACCGCTCTAACGCTCGCATCGCTGTTGCGCCCTTTAACAAGTCTTATACATTACATCTGGTGATGACGATCTGATGATGGAGCCGAGAGATGGATAGTGGAACTCTTCAATAGCCAAGGGTGTTTATTTAACTTTAATGTTCTTTTAATACTCTATCAGCTCCATTCATCATCATCATTTCAGCCACAGGAGGTCCATTACTGGAGATAGGCTTCTCCCATCAATCTCCAAAAGGGCTGGTTGGAAGCGGCCTGCATCTAGCGTTTCCTGCGGAAAAATCTGCTGTCGTCTGTCCATCTTGTGGGTGGACGTCCTACGCTGCGCTTACCAGTCCGTGGTTCTCCATTTGAGAACCTTTCGGCCCCATCGGCCATCTGTTCTGCATGCTATGTGGCCTGCCCACTGCCACTTCAACTTGCTAATCCGGTGGGCTATGTCGGTAACTTTCGTTCGTCTACGGATCTCCTCATTTTTTATTTAATCGCGTAGAGAAACTCGGAGCAAGCCGCTCTCCACAGCTCGTTGTGGGTCGTCACTTTGCTTATCAGCTTCATTATAACATAATACTATAATGACATTATTATCTAGAACTTACCTACTAAATCTCTGCAGTATGACTTTAGGAACATCCCAAACAGTAAATGTGAGTTTATATTCTTCAATGCGCAAATGGTAGACCGTCAAGAAACCAGAGATAAAGAAGAATAGTTGCACAATCATCATTCCGTTGAATAAAACCTGGTACCCCGGATATTCGTACGCCTGAAACAAATTACCGCAAAATTAATAATAATCAAGTTTACAGACACAATACTAGGTTATTTTTTATTTTATTTATTTTTATTTCCTATGGACTCATAAATGGCTGGACTGCTTGTGACGGGACTTTCACTGGCAGATAGCTGATGTTATAAGGAGTAACTTAGGCTACTTTTCATCATCATCATCATCACCATTATTCATCACCACGCGGGTGGCTGGGCATGCATCACTTGTGATTGTGCTGCTCCGCCGAATTGGCCCCGTGCCAGCCTAATAGTTACCTTTTCTATATCATGAGGGTTTCCCGCAAATCCTATTGTGAAGCTCATCAAGGCATGCATGACAATTGTTAACAAATTTAATATAACTCTGCAACCGAAATAATTTACATTATTACATTATACACATTTATTCAAATTCAAATTCAAAATATTTTATTAAGGATAACTGAAAATCCATTGGGTTAGTACAAACAAAACTTAAAAACTATTGTTAGATAAAAATACAAAAAATTATACAAAACTAATATATATATATATATATATATTATTTTTTAAGTATTAAATTAAATTATTTTTAAATTTATAACTCATTTTCATCATTTTTTAGCATCATGCTAAAACTTTTATTTTAATATCGGTCGAATGACCTGTGTTTTTAAGTGGGCACATGGGCAGCGTTTTGTCCATACAAACGTATTCTCGTGTTTCCTCCCTGGATAATACCGATAGACCTGTGATTTTTTTTTAAATAAAATTTATCTCCTCTATTGTCATGCTTTTATAATTTATTTTTTCTTATAAGTTAACTACTTTATGAAATATGAACCTTTAAATATCCCAAAAATTGTTTTTTTTTTACCGCCATGTTCAGGCGTCTATCAAACAAATTTGACGAGTTTATAAAACAAAAATAAATGATAGAAGCATAGTTCAATCCTTTTTACAACTATTAATTAAAAAAATATTAAAATCGGCTTAGTTTTGAATGAGGAAACAGAAAAATACGAGACGATGATTTTGTCTACTTTTCGTAGGTATAATCGATCCGAGCTGCAGTTGTCCCTATTGCGCTCTACGGGGAGAGGCTTGAGGTCAAAGGACAACAATAGATTTGCTAAATACCTATTCATCAAATTTCTTGGCCGTGGTATACCCTCTTAACCGACGCGGACGCAAGGAGGTTCGACTGTATGTTTTTTTGTATGTTTGTTACGCGATCACTCCGCTAATTATGAATTGATTTTAATGATTCTTTTTTTGTTTGATAGCTCATACCTCAGAGGTGAACCCATAATTTTTTTATCAAAATTGATTCAGTGCATTTTGAAAAATTCAACTAAAACCAAAATTGCATACACAAATGACGTTTTGGTTTGTGGTCCAAAGATTTGATGAGGACTTTCAATCTCTGTTTTAACTATGTAGGTAAAGTGTTGAAGTCGTTTTTTTTTCTAAAATTAATTATAATTATGATATTTACCTTAACCCATTAAGGATTTCCAAATCTTTTATCCTTGGATCACATGTTTCAGTATTTGTTAATCGTTTCCAGTTACGCATTAGGGAAAAGCTCAGAAGAAAGGTATTCCCTGAAAACCAAAACGTGCTCACAAAGTTATTGATATTTTGAATTACATAGCTTCAATTGTATTTCATCGATGATCATAAATCTGATAAAGTTTTGGTTTCTGGTAACTGACGTTGTTTTCACACATTATGTTTATATCGGCTTAATCACACGTAGGTATTGTAAGTTCCCGTATAATATGAACAAAAGTTTTGCTTTCATTTATTTCGGTTGAGAATACATCTAAATGGGACAAATGGATGTCCAAATGATGCATGTCCATTTAGAGACAAGTTTGTTTTTGGAGCTCTTAAGAACAGATTATATTCTGTATTACATCAGGGTTTACCAACAAACTGCAATAAATATATTTTGATTTGATTTGAAAAATGGAAGTCAAACTCCCAGCATCGCTTTCTGGGTCCAGTCAATTAATGTTAGTAACCTAGAAAAACTTAAAGTGCTAACCATTTTCCAGAGCTTGTCCACGTTGTTTGCTCAGAACGTAATCGTAGTAGCTTCCGACAATATTGATGCTCACAAGTCCAAGTATGACAGCCAGCACGGCCCAGTCCCAGGCGTCGATGTGGCGGGGTTCATTGTGCTGGTTGCAGTAATACAATGTGGACACCCTCGCGTTCAAGCCATACTCTCTCCGCAAGGAGTCGTTGAGGCATGCCTCAAGGGAGCGTGTTAGGTCCTCTGTTGTTTTTGAGCTGATGATATAATTTTGACATTTTTTCCTGACACAAACCCCTCTGTCAATGATACTGTAGTTGTAATGCTTGAGTGTGTGGTCTGAATATTCCTGTTATAAGACACGATTTATTAAAACATGTATTATTTGTTATTTCATATTAGTCATTTTATTCATATTTTTATATTTAAAAAAGCGGTAAACAGGCTTTCGGACCACCTATAAACACCGTCTAAGGACACCTGCAACAGTGTTTTTCATCGCTTTGCATGCCCGGAGAGGCGGTTGCAGATATCCCTTTTGAAGGGCTACTTGTTATAGCTGGGGAAAGGACATTGCTGGTCCGCGAAAGAACGAAGCGGAAAAACTGGATGGTGTGGGATTACTAGCTTTGCAAAGATGCGAAAGTAAACCTTTTGAGTCAAGATGTCCTTTTGAGTCAAGATGGGTGGTAGTGGAAGCCTGATGCAAGAATGATAAAAAGCTATTCCGAGTATTACACGAAAAACAAGCGGTAGAAAAAACTGAAAAGCTTACTGTTATCATGCGCATGAGTTGATTCTCAGGCTCCGCGTAGAGGTTGAGTTGCAGCATGCAGTAGGTGCTATCTTCCTCGACTAGACAGGAGTCGTACTCGTCCAGGGAGAAAACAGGAGGCATTCTCTTATACTCCGTATCTAAATTGTTATACTTATCAGTTGCACATGATTAATGTGTTGCAAGGAAAAAACTATTTTTACCTCACTATATTATTTACATTTAACGATTAGTCAGGAAAACTTCTGATTACACAAAATGACGTAATACGGAATGTGACCTACCATGCCTACTCTTTTTAGGGACAAGGACGAAATGGCTGTTATAAATCAAATCAAATCAAATCATTTATCTATATTATATTATATTATATTATATATATTTTATTCTATATATTTATTATTCTATATATTTTATTATATATATTTTTTATTTTTTATATATATTTTTATTCTATATTATTTTATATTTCTTTATTTTTGTATGACAAGTTGTCATTCCCATGGATGTTTTTTTTAATATGAACTTCACAAATGCTTCAAAATGAGTTTAATCTATATTTTCTGCCTGACTTCAAATTCAAATTCATTTATTTCGATCAATTTGATACAAATAATATAAACATAAAATTAGGTATTCAAAAGGTAGGTAGGTTAGGTTTTCGTATTTATTTATTTTAGGTATTTTTATGTATTTAGGTAAGAGGTAGGTACCTACTATAAATTGTATAAAGCGTCGGACGAATAAGGAAAATTTCGAGATAACGCATGAAACCAGTTGAAGAAATTGACTAGATACACAAAGTGACTATTGAATATGACTTATAAGGGATAGTGACTAAATATCTAGTTAGACAAAAAGGTGTTGGAACCGATGGAACTGGCATGCAGAGAAAAGATCACGAAAAGCAATTATCACTTTTTCGTTGGCTACTAATCTAATTGAATGTCAAGAAATTTGTAACATTTTAGAGAGCAACGGAGCGTTCGATGCTAGGTCTCACACTAAAGACAAAGTCGCAAATTGATATAGACATAAGACAGGGCTTAAGTCATAGACGCTACCTTGGAAGTAGGCTGGCCACCTTGTCCGAGCAACAGACGGCAAATGTGGCGAACACATCACTGGCATTCTAGAGACACCATCCTAGATGCACGACGTCAACGGTTGCAGGTACAACCTGGACCCCAAAGCAAGATTGCATTATATGGCAAGGAATTAAGGAGTATTTCATCCTTGGCTTGGGTGCCCTTAGTAAACCAGCATTAGTGTATCTCAAGTGCGTAATATTTATTGAAGACGAATAAAGAATTTAATATTTCTTACTTCATATATTTCAGTATCAGCCTATCATGTTCTTACTGCTGCGACACAGGTTTTCTCTCAGAGAGAGAAGATGGGACCTAATCCGCCATGCTGGTGCAGTGCATGTTGGTAAATGTCATATATCCTACTTAATATTATAAACGCGAAAGTTTGTATGTATGGATGTATAGATGTATGGATGTTTGTTCCTCTTTCACGCTGCAACGGAACAACGGATCGACCTGATTTTTTGCATGAGTATAAGTTCAAGAGACAGAGAGTGACATAGGCTACTTTTCATCATCACCATCACCATTTTTCATCACTACGCGGGTGAAACCGTAGGGCGCAGCTAGTTATGTCTATGTTTAGATAGCCCGTTGGTCCTTCAGGCACGTAGAGGTAGAAACAAAAATACCGAAAACAAAATTTTTGCGAGCGGTTTGTTTGCCTTGGATGAGCACTATGGCAAACAAACGAATCGCATACGCCAGTAAGGGACAACAAATATAAAATATAACTTTGTCCTGCTCACTCTCACGAAGTTGTTGTCACGTTATCTCACTTTCGTATTTTTTTTTATATTTTTTTTTCTTTCGTAATTATTATTATTTAAATTCTCGTCTAGTACTTATATACTTAGCCTATGTTCAGGCATGTTTACTATTGGGCATTAAATTTTATATTATTTGAAATTTTTATAATTAGACATATTTACTTTTGGCAAGGACGTTTTATACCCTACTTCCATGATTTTGGACACTGGCTTTAGACATTTTTATTTTTTGACATTAGGTGGCCCAGTTTGTTGTGAACCTGCCTTCTGCGCTTGGGGGGCGTGATCGATTCCCACTTAGGACAAACATTTATGTAATGAACATTTGTATTTGTTTTATATCTGGTTGTTAATATATATTTAAGTATGTATTTAAAAATATATATGTATGTATATCAGTCTCTGGCAGCCACATTACAAGCTTTGCTTAGTTTGGGGTCAGATGACCGTGTGTGCAAAAATGTCCCGAATATTTATTTATTATTTATTTACTTTTGAGGTTCTTAGACCTACTGGTTCCCTTCCAGTTTTTGAGCGAAGGCATCAAAACTGCGCATATTTTATTTAAATACTAAATAATTCATTGGTGCAGGCCGAGGATTGAACCGGGTGCAGATGCTACCACACAGCCACTATCGCTTTACTAAAAAAAGTATTATATATAATACATATAATATTGTTTTTTTTTTTTTTTTTTAAGGAGTTTTGTCGATATTCGACCTTGCCACTCCCGTAAATCTAATAACCCATTTAAACTTTAAATAAATATTATAATATTTTAATTAAATACTATAACTAACTAATTACATGGGGATCGCTTAAGAGGATACTTTGGTCGAAATGCAGGTTTTCTTTTTCTTGTATCTCATTAGTTAAGTAAGGCAGGGATCTTGTTTTTGGACATGTGTTTTTTGGTTGTATAATATTCAAGTAGCTTACCTGGGTAACACGATTACATGAAATTATCTCGATAGAAAAAAAAGCTAAAGTTGCCTCTAATTTTTCACTGTTTTTGTAATCATAAATAAACGTTCGCGAGTTTGTCAATTGAAATTATTTAAAAGAAAACAGAGATAATTGTACCAAACTGTTTAATATGCAGTCAGTTTTTTCAGTGTGTAGTTCTTAGGCCACGACGGATCTAAGTATATGCTTTTGTAAGTAATACATTTGTGTGAATAAATATAAAATCACATACCGTTTAAATGATAAATTACAGCAGAACATGAGCTCAAACTCAAGATGAAAATCCACACGCGGTACATTTTAAAAGACAACATTTTCTAAAACGATCTTTATATCATAACTCTAGCTTCTGAACCGATCTGAATGCAGGCGACCTGTATAATGCAGGATACAACTAAGTGCTCTATATAGAGCAATGTACGTACTTAAAAGTATATAAAAAAACGCACCTTGAATCAACTTTCATTATCATGAAAACCCGTCTCTGCTTGTTGTAACCAGATTTTAGGGTTAAAATGAAAATCCAGTTCATAAGGATACTTATTGAGACCATTATCCTCAATAAATATCCTCATGAAATTGATTTTTACGGAGCAGGCACAGATTATTCAACTTTGGCATTCTGATTCAGATTTTATCTAGACTGCAATTAATATCAATTAAATTACATATAAATTATTATTAATGAAATAATGAACTAGTAGTTCATTATTTCATTAATAATAATTAAATGTAATTTAATTGATATTAATTGCAGTTAATTTACGGCCAATTAAGTGTGAAAGTCGTTTGTTTTTTATGTTAGGGATTTTTTTTTTTTATAATTAATAGGCTTGCGTTTGACCACCATCACGCCTGATGTTAAGCGATGATGCGGTCTACGTTGGAGCACGCTTGCCTAGAAGGAACCGATTCACTCGTGATTTGAAGACACCCAGATTGTAACCATCGGGGAACACCCATTCAGGCAGCGCATTCCACAGACTAGCAGTTCGCACAATAAATGTGGAATCAAAGCGCTTTGTACGGGTTTTCGGAATATCAACCATAAAGCGGTGACGATTTTTCGTGCCCGCTCTGGCAGTCCGATAGAAAAATGGGCAGGAGGGAATTAGATCGTGCAGATCCGATGCACACTCACCGAAATGTATCCGATAAAAAACCGATAGACTAGCAACTTTACGGCGATGCTCAAGACTAAGAAGCTTAGTCCGAACTAAGGATTCATTGCTGATGAGCTTCTTGGCACGTTTCTCTATAGATTCCAATGCCTCAAGTTGGTACTTAGCTGATCCATCCCAAAGGTGAGAGCAGTACTCCATGCACGACCGAACTTGTGCTTGGTACAGTGATAGCAACTGTTCCGACGTGAAGTACCGTCGCACCTTCGATAGGATACCCAACTTTTTTGCAGCCAATTGAGTCTTGCTCTCAATATAGGAGCCAAAATTGAGGGTTGATGTCAGAGAAACGCCCAAAAGCTCAAGCTGGTCAGTTATCGGAATGGATACATCCCGGAAAGTAGGAGCCAGTTGGAATGGCGTCCTTTTGGCGGTAAAATAAATAAATACCAAATAAAATTTGGTATTTAGGTTAATGGTTTAAAATAAAATAAATACTGTATTTTATTTTTATTTACACGTAAGATTAAGCCGGTCACTCCGACTATAATAAAAATTACTGAATTATAATTTTTTCGAAAAAGATGGATTAAGGAAGGGAAATGGGATTTGAATTTTTTGTTGACAGTTTTGTAATTACGAGGCTGAAATTCGGCAAGTAGATTACTTATGACAGTAAGGATTTTGCAAAAGGGCTGAATTAAGGAAGGCAAAAGGGGGTTGAAATATTATATGAAAGTCTACGCTTAGGAAGTCGCGGGCAGCAACTAGTTTAATATAATCGACGTTAATATCTTCAATTTGATCAGATACTAGCGGTCCGCCCCAGCTTCGCACGGGTATAGATTATAGCCTATGTCACCCGGGGATAGTGTAGCTTCTCAATAGTGAAATAATTTTTCTAATCGTTTCGGTAGTTTCGGAGCCTATTCAATGCAAACAAACAATCAAATCTTTCCTCTTTGAGGCCGTCCATTAATCACGTGTTTTTTTAAAACCATTTTTTAACCCCCTTCCCTTAGACTAAAAAATAAATACACGTGATATCTTACCACGGTAAATATCCCGTAAATAATCATATAACTTTTACGTGATATCTTACTACACTCCCCCCTCCCCCTTGTGCTATTTCGTGATTTTTGCTAACCCCCCACCCCTTTCTAGCCTCACGTGATTATTGAACGGTCCCTTTATAATATTAGTATAGATATCGTAATATACACCGTCAGTGTTCACTTTAGAGCACCTTTTCTATCTCTTGATAAATTTTGAACTTTTTGGGTCGAGTTTTTTTTTCTTTTTAAGATTATCAGAAATTATCGGGATTTCAAAAGGTCAGGGACTGCCAAGTTCTCAGAGGACCTTGACCCATCGCTTAACATCAGGGGCTCGATTTTTGAATTGCTCGTATGATGTTTCGCACGAAAATATCATGCGAAATGACTGAATTTCGAACGTCCCAAACAAGTCGCATTTTTGAAATAATCATATCGCTCGCTAACGCAACAAGTGGTTAGTTATTTCATTAAAGATAAAGATAAAGATTATTTATTTGCACAAAACAGTAGTAAATCATACACACATCTAAAACGCGTGCACAATATGGGTTAAAATATTTGTCACTTTGTATCATGTTTTGCCTAGTTTGTAGGCAAAACATGATACAAAGATGATGTACAAATCTAGAGAGGTGGTATAAAAATACCGCTTAAAATATAATATTTCGCATGATATTTTCGTGTGACATCATTCGAGTGATATAAAAATCGAACGCCAAGCGAAATGGCGGTCAAGCGCAAGCCTACCTTTTAATAAAAATAAACCGACCAAGTGCGAGTCGGGCACGCGCACTGGTTCCCGTTTTTATCCTTTGGATACGGAACCCTAAAAACCGCGAGAACTTGAAAATTTTCTGATTCATATTTTGTCATTCTACCAGTTTTACAAGGTCAAGGATTTGAATGGTTTTTTATATTTTTTTTATTCGTTTTCAGTTTACATTTCCTTGAATCCGTCGTAGGTGTAATAACAGATCAAAAGTGTGTCGAGATACGCATATGGTAGGGTTCTGTAGCCAAAGCCATTAAGTTGTAGTAACATTCATAATTCAGAAATAGGTGGTTATATAATTTTTTTTACAAACGACGCTCTGTGTTGTCTTGTCCAAATGTAATTTACTAATAAGTAAATTAAATAATAAGTGATAAGCCCCGATAAACATTTAAAACAAGTATCATCATACCTATATATATGGTTCAGGCAAATAAAAAACTACTAAGACAACATTCTTTGTAAAGATCATTATTACGAAAAGATCAATTCAAATTCAAATTAATTAATTTAAGGCAACAAAACAACCCATACAATAATCAATTATCTTTGAGCTAGATTATAGTAACAATCCCAATAGTTACAATCTGGGTGTCTTCAAATCACGAGTGTATCGGTTTCTTCTAGGCAAGCGTGCTCCAACGTAGACCGCATCATCGCTTAACATCAGGCGAGTCGACGGTCACACGCAAGCCTATTTTTAATTTAAAAAAGATCGTCTTGAATTAATTACAGTTTTGTCACTTAATAAGTCATAAAGTACTTTTATTATTGAGATCTAGGTATACGTACTTAAACTGTAATTATGCAAAGTTTCATGCACTTATCTAAATAAGTAAAACTGACTATTGAAGTTAGAAAGTTCTAAATAATTAGGACGGATGGACAGAAGAATTGTTTATTTATAACTACGGAACCCTGAAAAAACTTACTATGACGCCAAATGCAGTTGAAATTGCAACATCACCGTGCCAAGTATTCTTTTATTTTATCACCAATCACGTTTATTAACAAACTAGCTTGCCCGCGCAGCTTTGCTCGTTCGTGAAGAGATTAAGTTAACGTTAACCAGTAAGCGCAGCGTAGGGCGTCCACCCACAGGATGGACAGACGACCTAAAAGAGACCGCAGGGAAACGCTGGATGCAGGCCGCTTTGAACCGGCCGTTTTGGAGATCGATGGAGGAGGCCTATGACTAGCACTGGACGTCCTATGGCTGAAATTATGAATTGCAATGTTAAGAAGGTGTATCTTGGTGTGTCCTATGGCCGCTGACCCGTCAGCCAGCCTAGATATCGCTGGAAAGTTGCGCGAGCCCCAAGTCACCGACTAGCAAGAGGCAGCGTGAGACCGGAACCGATGGTGTTCTTTAGTATCGGGGACAAGACCCACTTCGGGTCGCTGAGTCAGCGGAGTAAGTAAGAAAGTATGAACTGATAAGAAATCGAGGAGTTACAACCTTTCATTTACGGCGCTGGACTCCACAGAAAAGACATATTTTTTGTTTAAATTAGGACGGTTGTCAAGGCATTTTTGTAAGAAATTTGTTGTAGCCAGTTGGACCCATATAAACGAAACGTCAGTCATTCGAAATCAGTTAGCAACTGTGAAAGAACTTTGAGACCCAGTCGAAAAAGGTCCAAGTTCTTTGGATGCGTAGTTTGACGCGTTGACATAAATAACAATGTTCAATCAATGTTCTGTTATAATGCCACGTGATAGATTTTCCTTCTCATTTCCGTTCTATTTAGGTACTTCTATTTTCTGTGCTGGACTTGGCTGGCATTAACCGCGAATGTCAGGCCAAATGCAACATGGCGACTTGGACTGACCAGTGGTTAAGGAGGGGAGAATGGAGATGAGAAAAAAGTGGGTTGCTGAAGTGATGAGCATGGATAGACGAAAAGTATTTTTATAAAAAATATTTTAATTCTATCTTTCGTTTATAAAATGGTACGAGTACATCAAAACTGTCTTATCTATCAACAAACTAAAACAACTACATTAAAAGTAACTAAACTAAATCAGACTCATCTAATTAATCTCCCTATACCAAGTCCAGCCTTCTTCTCACAGTAGACAGTAGATCGAACGGTTTGACGTCTTCACAGGGCGCGGGCGGTGCCACGGGAGCGGGGGTGGCCGCAGGGGTGCGAGGTGCAGCTGCCCCATCCTCTTCTCCTGTCACCGCCTTCCACAGCTGGACAGCGGGGAGCTCCACCAGCAGACAGAGAGGGATGGAAACTAGGTACGAGAGGGTCGATGACGTGATGAGCAGGGATATCTGGAATAGAGATAGGAGTTAAAAAGGGCAACTGCCTTTATTAACTAAACAAAATACAAGCTAACACTAGCACTTCAAAAACATTTAGACAGCTAATAGGTCTATTAGCTGTCTAAATGTTGAAGGTCTAAAGACAATCCAAATGCTGAAGCCCACTATTAGTTTTCAGCGTACCCAACATGCTGGCGGCATTACCACGCTGAATGGCAATGTTTATACGCTAAGCCAAAAACACGCCAGCATTTTGGTCCCAAGTCACATTAACCAGGCGCTCTGAAAGATTTTTGAAAATGAGGTGAGCTCCCGGTCCTCTAGGGCCACATGTCTCGACCCCAAACGCCTTAAGTGTGTCATCATGTTTTTTTTTCTATCCAGCTTATTCTTTCCATGCGTCTCCACCATCACATTTCAAATGCTTCCAGCCTTTCTCTATCTTTCTTAATCAATGTCCACGTCAATGTATAATTATAATTATGTACTTAGTATATGGGCCCCTTATAAAGAAAATAGTAATACCAGCTAAGTAAATACTTGTAAGAAAGTAAATTTTGACTCACATTTATAATGAATGTTATGTTGATATTAATTCATTCAAGTACATAGGTAGTAGGTACATACATATATATAAACGGTTCATGAGATATGTACCTACTCTGTAATACTCGGTGTCGTAACAAGATAAGGAAATAATTTAAATACAGCGCATACTAAATTGAAAAAAAAATTTTTTTTACCAACTTAAGTTGAACTCTGGGAACTACGAGCGCCAATTATATGCAAAGCTCTTTTGTAACTTCTATAAATAACTGGCTTATAATAACATTAAAATTTTCACAGATGTAGTTGGGTTTTTGTCATTTCAATTAATTATACTTGTTACAGGAAGGAACTGTCTTGCTAGTTTTCGTTTTATTTGTACTTCCAAGTTTTGATGTGAATTCCATACTGTCTCTCGGATTACACACATTTCCCTGCAATTTTTAAAAATCGAAAGTATAATTATCAGGAACGTCTTTATAAACACTTCTTCCTTGCCAAATTCCATCATTATTTGTTTCGTAATTTCATCGTGAAAAGAAAACAAACAGGGTAATCTTAGTGGAGGAAATCATCATCATTAGCCAAAAGACTTCTACACTGAACGACAGCTTGCCATCTGCATCCACTAGATGCCCGCGACTCTCACAATGTCGTCGGACCATCTAGTGGGAGGCCTACCTACGCTGCATCTTCCGGTTCGTGGTCTCCACTCAAGAACCTTTCTCCTTCATCGGTTATCGGTTTTTCGGGCGATGTGGTCCGCCCATTGCCGCTTCAACTTGCAAATTTTAATACCTATGTCGGTGACTCTGCTCCTTTGGATCGGATTGAAGAGCAATTCCTCAGAAATTAGGCGCGTTCGAATCTTAAGAAGCAGGGTTGCGTTAAAATACCAACAATGATCTGTCAGTGAAGGCAAACATTGTGAGGAAACCACAGCGTGGCGGGCACATTCTAGATGAGTTGCTAGCTCAAGTTGATAATCAGTCGCCAAGCAGCTAATGAAGTGTTTCAGCAGCATCACTTGTGAACCAGTTCCCATTCCAACCAACGCGTGTTTACTATCTTTGACCACACCGTTACGTCTTCAGCTCATATTCAAGTTTTGCAGCTGCAGAAACAGTGACAAATCTAAAAGAAATTGCGCACGAGTCGGCGCACGCCTCCAGACCAGAACTTAATAACGTAAGGAAAACTGATAAAAATCCTTAAGATTAATTAAGAATTATATTTTTATAAAATTAAATAAAAATGAATTAATATAAATGACCATTAGAATATGAAAAGTGAACATTATGAACTTCTAAATACGAAGAAAAAAATACTAAAATCGTGTTGTAGAAAGCCGAAATAGTAAGAAAACTTTCACCAATCACGTTTTTAAAATTCCATTAATTTTAATTATATCCTCAACTTTGGCATTGGCGCCAAAAGCACCATTTCGATCTAGCAGCTAGATGCATAGCAATCACAGTGTATACTAAAGTGAACTTTGTCGGCTTTCGGTATAGTGAATATCCTCAACTATTTATAAACAAAATGATTATTTGGTACTTTTTGACATAACTGTGGAAATTAATGCAACGGAATTATGCACATGCAAACGACATATCAACTCTTAGCACCAAGGTCAAACGCCAATCATGTGAGCCATAAGAAGCCACCTGTAAGTTGTAACTTACGAAGCCCAGTATGGAGGCGTGGTTGAGCTGCGTGTTTCCTCCCAGGGTGAGTCGCAGCACGATGAAGTGCACCAGAAACACGGAGTACGAGAGCCTCCCCAGCGGGTGGAACCCGCGCCACTCCAGCAATGACCTCAAACCAGCTGGAACATAACCAAATACTTAACGAGAATGAACAAAGTTGTCTATATATTGACCACACAAAACATGGCTAACTGAAAGTCCCCAGTAAAACCACCAGTTTATAAACAATTTTATTTTATTTCTTGGGTCAAGGAAACTGCGCTCAGCGTGTAAAATATTATTAATATTATTTATTTTTTGAGGAAAACGAGTGAATACAACTTTCCGGGATCAGTGGCTAATTTAGTCTGATCAGGGATCCGTGTAGACAAACTCAAAAAATTTCATTTGATATGGGGTTTTTTTTGTGATCAGTAGTTTTTAAATTTTTTATAAAGTTTTGCGCTTGCCCGCTTACTCATGACGCGGAAACGATGGAGCACACTTGCTTAAAAAAACAATTCCCTTGTGACTTGAAGATAACTAGATCCCAATCTGTAAACATGTTTGTACCATAATACCTTAGTGGTTGAAATAAATTATTTTGACTTTGTTTGATTGTTTTGGACTTAGTGCTCTATTTTTGAATCGCTCGTATGATTTCGCATTAAAATATCATGCAAAATGAAATATTTTCTATTGTAGAAAGCAAATTCGAATGGATCGGACCAGTTGTTGCGTTAGTATGTGATTATGCGAGTGTGAGTCGGGCTCGCGCACTGAGGGTTCCGTACCACCACAAAATTCAATAACGAAATTACCAGTTATAACTTGGTAATGAACAGAAATTTGACACCGACTTACTTTTGGCCATTATTTGTTATTTTTTGTTATATTTTAGAGTGTGTACTATAATCATGCCAAGTTTGGCGCTTGTAAGTATTACCGTTTTTACATTAGAGCTAATACAAAAATACGTTACCAAAACATCAAAAATCTTTAATTTTTACTTTTAGACTTTTTTATAATTTCTCAGTTAATCCGCCGTAACATTACATATTCTGTGAAAATTTCATCTAGCTATCTATTATGGTTTGAAAGATACAGACTTTTCAAGTTAGGGTGGACAGACAGACAATTAATGTAGGCTTAGTGATTTTTTATGTATTGATTTTTATTTGTGACTTAATTGTGTGTGAAATGTGACTTGAATATTATAAATTGTCTACTGTTTTGCTGTGTATGGGTTATAAGTACCTGAAATAAATGAATTTATTTATTATTTATTTATTTAGTAATAGGGTCCCGTATTTACACTTTGGGTACGGAGCCCTAAAAATGCGATTTGCGCTTGGGATTAGGATTTCGAAATCACATCGATCATTCGAAAAACAGTCATTTCGATTCATTCAAAAATCGACTCCTTGGTCATAAATCCTTAAAGAAACATAATCACTCACATTTACACTTCGTGAAGCATCCTAGCAAGAAGATGTTGAAGAAGAAAGCTACGAGTGCCCGGTCTGCCGCGGCGTACAGCGCGCCCGCCCACGTGGGCGGCGGCCGGTCGGCCAGGAACACTGCGCCCGTCAACACCACGCATCCGCCCAGCGTCAGGGACAGGTGGAACAGTACGTTGAACCACTATTTACAAAAGAAAATAATAAATAAAATCCCCGTAAATAATCATATAACTTTAGTGAACAACCGTGATAGTTTAAAACAGTGTTTTAGAAAATAATGGTTACATTTCCTATTTATTATAGCCAATTCAAAAAATATATACTGACAGGATTAGATCCATCGCTTCTAATTTCACCCATATTCCTTGAAATTGGTTTCTTAATTTTCTCAACAAAAATAATCAGCGTCCATTCAGCCGTAGGACGTCCACTGTTCGACATAGGCCTCCCCCATCGATCTCCAAAAAGGCCGGTCGGAAGCGGCCTGCATCCAGCAGTTTCTTTTCAGTTGTCTGTCCATCTTGTGAGTGTACGTCCTACGCTTACCAATCCGTGGTCTCCATTCAATAACCTTTCAGCCCCATCGGCCACCTGTTCGGCGTGCTATGGTAATGGCAACAAAATTACTTAATTGCAATAGTAATGGCCGATGGGATCGAAAGTTTCTCGAATGACCACGAATGGAGACCACGGACCGGTAAGCGCAGCGTAAGAAGTCCACCCACAAGATGGGCAGAGAACCTAAAAGAGACCTCAGGGAAACGCTGGATGCAGGCCGCTTCCAACCGGCCCTTTTGGAGATCAATGGGGGAAGGCTTATATCCAGCAGTGGACGTCTTATGGCTGAAACGATGATGATGATGATGAACAGTAATATAAAGCTGACCTTGTTCTGGTGAAGTTTGACAGCTCCACCCTGCTGGATGTGGTGCAGCAGGAAGGCCGTGGCCATGCCACCCGCGTACCCCGGCAGGTTCATCCACATCGGCAGGTATAGCAAGGACAGGATCTCGGAACCCAGAAACCAGGTACGGAGCACCCTGCAACATAATACATTTATCGAAATCATGGTTCTTAAAGACTTTAATGGACTTAATATTAACGCCCGCTGCTAAACCAGAGTTTTCTCTATAGTTTTTTTTTCAGTTTTTCTTTTTAATTTGATGCTTTATATTTTATTTTGATGGTTTTATAGCCCGTTGGTCCAGTTGATAGTGAACCTGCCTGCTGAGCTTGGGGGCGTGGGTTCAATTCCCACCTAGGACAAACATTTAAGTGATGAACATTTGTGTTTGTTCTATATCTGGTTGTTAATATCTATTTAAGTATGTATTTAAAACTATGTATGTATATCAGTCTCTGGCAGCCATATCACAAGCTTTGCTTAGTTTGGGGTCAGATGACTGTGTTCAAAAAAGTCCCTATTTTTTTTGTATTTTAGTGTGATGCTGTATATTTTAATTAATTCACGAGCGTGTAAGTGTTTATTATTAATGTAATTAGTATTCTAGTGTGCGCAATGTAGAGTCCACACAATGATTTATCTGTATGGTGTCTTACTCGGGCGGCTGTGCCGTGATGATGGGCGCGAGACCGCGTCCATAAAGCACGAGGGCGGCTGCCAGCGCCGAGCCGGCGACCAGCGCGGCCAGCACTGCGCCCGCGCAGCCACGCCGCTTCATCAGCACCAGCATCAGAAGTAGCCCGCACACGTGCAGCTGCATGTCTGCTGCCAGGTACCTGCATGGAACAAACAACTCAGTTATTCCAGTATCAATAAAAAAAATAAGCTGGCCAGGACCTTTATTAACTAAACAGTCCAAGCCAACTAAATACACAAAATAATTAGCCTATTATGTAAACAGCCTAGCTTAGCCTATTGTGTAACAGTCTGTCTATAAGCTGTTGATGGTCTAGAGACAATCCAAATAATATATGCTCAAGCCCACCGCCAGTTGTCAACTTCTGTTGTCGGTTAGTGTTCACCAATTTTCACATCTTAAAATATTAGTAATAGGGTATTTGACTACTTTTGGGAAACTATTGCACATTATTGCCTGATATAATTTAATGTATACTGCATTTATATTTTCTGGATATCAGTCGTATTTGCGATATAAATCGATGTTAAAGTTTGAATAAAAAAATATCGCGCCAAAACGCAGACCTGCGTCATAGCTCCGGTCGAGCGACGATTGACGTCACACAAAACAAAACAGCTGCAGCCAGGCAGCAAAAGTTTGATAATCACTAATTTTCTAATAGAAGTAATGGTTTATAAATGTTGTGTAGTGCCACAATGTACAAATACTTCCATAAAACACCGGAAAAACTATTCGTTTCTGTTCCAATGGACCCCAAAACTCGCAAAAAGTGGTTGGAACTAAGTAGCTCGTAGAGAACCCAAAAGTATTGGAGCTAATTCAAGTGTTTCTATGTGCGAAGATCATTTTGAGGTACATATTTGAGTCTATATATTTCTATTACAATTTGTGTTTTTATTGCATTACTATTTTATGTACTGTTACTTTCTTTTTAAACATTGTAAAGACATAACCTAACAAAATAGTGATATCCACCTACTACAACATACTTTTTGTACAACTTGATTGAATGTTTTGCTTGGAGAACAATTAAAAATTAATACTTACATTGTAGTTTTTACGTTTTGAGTTCTGCAGCGTAGAAACAATGACGTAGATTATTATTGAAGAAATATGCAACCATAAATACATAAATTTTGGGTAAGTTACTGCTGTCTGCTTGCACAAAATGTTTCTCCATTCTTCTCACATTTAACCTCCGGACTGTTTTTGGTGATAATTTCTGGATAAATCGCTCTCAAAATAGCTTTACAACATTAAATTCGCAAATATCAATACAAAATCTGTTTGTTTAGATTTGTGTGACGTCACTAGGGATGAAGCCAATTACAGACCGTTTTCGATCACGTGATCAAATGTCGAAAATACAGTTATTTTATTCGCGTTTTTTACAAAAAATAAGCATATTTTTATTAAAAAATCAATGAAATATGCTTTTTCATTAGGTCATGTTTATGGATGATGTCAATTGGCATAATATTTTCAATGCAGTCAAACACCCTATTAATAGAAAAAAAATCATCCATACAAAAGACATCAACGAGATCAACGTATAGGATGAAAATTATTAGAAAACAAGTAACTTGAATTAATGAAGAATTAAGTATTAAATCTCTTCTCGTCCAAAATACGTCAGTGCTTTAAGGGGACTGTTCCCGTCTGCAGTTCTCTCGCTCGCACATTTTCACATGATTGAAGGTATAAAATCAATGAGTGAGAATTTCCAAAAAGCACAGCTTGTTACCATTTTACTGTGTCAAATTAAAATATATCAAATTGACAATTTCTTTTTTTGTAATGTTGCGATAGACACCAAAACAAGATTTTGTTACTTTTTGGAAATTCACACTCATTGATTTTATATCTTCAATAATGTGAAAATGTGCGAGCAAGAGAGCTGCAGACGGGAACAGTCCCCTTAAGACGGAAGGTCTTCACCAGTGTGTGTTGCCAGTGATGACATACGGCAATGAAACGTGGTCTCTCACTATGGGCCTCATAAGCAAGTTCAAAGTAGCACAACGAGCTATGGAGAGGGCAATACTCGGGGTTTCTCTACGAGATCGAAACAGAAATGAAGAGATCCGTAGATGAACTAAAGTTACCGACATAGCCCACCGGATTAGCAAGTTGAAGCGGCAGTGGGCAGGGCACATATCCCGCAGAACAGTTGGCCAATGGGGCCGAAAAGTTCTCAAATGGAGATCACGGACCGATAATCACAGCTTAGGACGTCCTTCCACAAGATGGACAGATGAACTAAAAGAAACCGCAGGGAATCGCTGGATGCAGGCCGCTTCCAACCGGCCCTTTTGGAGATCGATGGGGGAGGCCTATGCCCAGCAGTGGACGTCCTACGGCTGAAATGATGATGATGAAAGTATTAAATAAATAGATAAGGCAATTTAACAGGGTGGTCGTCTTCTCGGCGTACCATACGCCCGTACCAATGGAAATGGCTTTCTTGGAATTTATCTCGGATAAGAGTAACTTTAAAACTGCCCCTAACGTGTCTTCCTGATCTATTCCAGTTCATTTGTTCCTTACCAGGTATGTCCCATGCAGAACTTGCCGAGCGGCAGGTGGTTGTGCACATAGAGTGCGTGGTACCACCAGCGTTCAGCGCAGTCCTCCGCCTCGCGTGCTACCACCCACGACCACTGCGGCCCCGCGCCCAGCAGCGGGAACCACGCTATCGTGAACCACAGCATGAACACCGCCAGGGGGGTCAACCTGTCCCCAAACGACACAAGTTTTTTATTTTACATTCTATTATCACATGTTTATCGTCAGAATAAAACTAAGGTAGATTATACACTTTTGAAAAGATTTTTGAAAAGTTCTTTATAAAAAAAAATAACCCCGGCTTGCACTCACGGTAAAACATAATCGTGAGTGCAAACCGATGTTTTAATAATTAATAATGAATCCTCACGCGAGTTTTGATGAAGCTCTTTTGAAAAGCTTAAAATTGGCATTAAAGTTTAGATACAAGTTAAAACTTGCCCGGATAATTTGAAAATTCGGGAAAAACCAAAAATGCTTTTATTCTATTAGATTTTTGTATGAATTTATTGAAATTTGGACAGGCAAAGTCTATTCGGTCAGCTAGATATAAAAAAAACTATTTATTTCCATATTTTTTTTATAGATCCATAATTCAAACCTTAATCTATTTCAAAACAGCTAATCGAAATGCTATTTGATTGATTAACTCTTTATTGTGGTTCACACCATAAAAAGAGACGTTTTTAGTAGACGGAGACGGAAATGTGGTCAAATGTTGGAAACTTGTCAGGAAAGGTGTCATTTGTGCTAGTTGTGCTACCACCTATTAGTAGTACCAAGGAAGGTCTATCTTCCTTGGTTGTGCTCACTGTTTGCCTGATTGAAGTACCTAAATTCCTGAAGTTACAGAACAAAGTTTTCCTTGGAGTGCTAGGTGACCGTCATAAACCCAACGCTATCGGGCTGGATAGCATTCGGATACGGTCCTCACCTGATGTATCGGTTGACGACTCCCGCGAGACACTTGTACAGCGTGATAGGGCTCCGAGCCGAGCTGATCAGCACCGTGTACGCTGTCAGGAACCCTGAGAGGGAGAAGAACGCCTGCAGCCACACGGGCGAGTTTAGCACCGCCTTCCAACCCAGGTGGTCGTACATCTGGGAAGTAGAAGAATCTGTTTGTATTTTTAATGAAAAACAGAGCATTGGATCGACCAAGTATTCTGGGACAATAGATATTATTTGCCTCAGTATCGCTCTTACGCTTGCTGGTAGACGGGGATAGGAAGAAAGATAGATTACTCGATAATAATTAACGTGTTAATACATGTTTGCGTTCGGTTAATGCTGGAGTATCATAAGACAAAAGACCAAAAGTTATTAGTTGTTTTTGTTTTTTGGCAATAAATATATTTTATTCTTCTTATTCTTATTACTATGTATTTAAAAATCGATTGAACCGTTATAAAGCGTGGTAGCCTATTTGGGAGACCGCTAGGCTTGAAAGTGTGAGGTCGCGGGTTCAAACCCCGGGCCCGTACCAATGAGCTCTTTGGAGTTTATGTACGGATTTTCATACCACTGGCTTTTCGGTGAAGGAAAACATCGTGAGGAAACCTGCATACGTACGGAGAAGGAATTCAACGGCGTATGTGAATCCACCAACCCGCACTGGGCCAGCGTGGTGGATATGGCCCAATCACCCTTTCGGGGGTAGGCTAAAATTCCAGCAGTGGACTGTTAAAAGGCTGATTGATGAAGCAGACTATAACGTTATTCTCCACAAAAAATTATTTCATATTGAAAAAATAAGATTCAATTAAGAACAAATTAAATCACAGTTAATTAAATCAACAGTTAATTTAATCAGTAAATTACAACAGTTAATTAACAGTTAATTTAATCAGTTAGTTAATTTAATCTACAGTCGATTAAAAAGACAGGTCTTCTGTCAAATATATTAATCAGAACGGGCTGGACCACACATAAAAAAAAACTTCTCCAATCGAACTTATAGTTACCATAATCATCACCATCTTAGAATAATCAATTCTAGAACGGAGCGCTTGTCTGCATAGAAGGATTTGTTGGACTCACATGCTCGATATAATGCGGATTGTCGATGTACGAGTAGATGTAGATCAGCATCACGTGAGAGAAGATCACGCATTGCATGCCGATGAACCTGAAACATGACGTTATATACAAACATACCAAAATAAAGGCTCTCGTAAACCAGCGCGATTACCTAGAGATCACGCGGTGTGATAATCTAACGCCCCGTTACCGTTCCTGCAGTGCAAGTACCATTTTTTATCGATCGTCAAATTCGATAAAATGTCATAGAATCGATCATAACAAGTACTAATCGAATGGCATTTTAGCGAATTTTACGATCTCAACTGTCAAATTTTACGATCGATAAAGAACTGTACTTGCACTGCAGGACGGTTACGTAACATGCTCGGTGATTGGATGTCATTAGCGACCACGTGATCTCTAGACTTAGGTTACACGAAACGGCTCGGTACTTAACATTGGTAACCATCTTGTCATTGATTACCATCTTGACATTAGTTACCATCTTGACATTAGTCACCATCATGGCATTGGTCACCATCTTTACATTGGCTATCTATTGTCATTGGTCACCATCTTTACATTGGCAATCTATTGTCATTGGTCACCATCTTTACATTGGCCATCTATTGTTATTGGTCACCATCTTTACATGGCCATCTATTGTCATTGGTCACCATCTTTACATTGGCCATCTATTGTCATTGGTCACCATCTTTACATGGCCATCTATTGTCATTGGTCACCATCTTTACATTGGCCATCTATTGTCATTGGTCACCATCTTTACATGGCCATCTATTGTCATTGGTCACCATCTGAACATTGGCCATCTATTGTCATTGGTCACCATCTTTACATTGGCCATCTATTGTCATTGGTCACCATCTTGACACTAGTAACTATCTTGACAATGGTCACCGCCTTGACTCACCATTACTTAGTCTAGTTTTAGTCATAAACCTGACACCAAACTGATCGGTATAACCTACGTCTTACGTGATCACGCCGGCTTGTGCGGACCTTCAGGACGGAGTTAGCCGTCTCGTACGCACTCAGAACGTCCTACCATACCTGACACCTTCAATGCAAGCGATGTCTTTCATTCGGTCGTCGGTCCGCGGCTTCGAGCGGTCGTACGTGAGGATCTCCCAGTTGCGCTTCAACGAGAACGCCAGCAGGTACTTGTTGCCTGGAAGTTCAGTAAAGGTCTCAGAAATGTTCATCACACAAAATCACACTTATGCTCGTAAATGCGAAAGTTTGTGTGTATGTTTGATCGCACTCAACTCGGTAACAGCTAAATGGATTTAAATAAAAATTTGTGTGGAGGAGCTTATACCCTGGATTAAAATATAAAAAGGGATAAGCCTTAGAATAGCCTGTTGGCTCAGTTGGTAGTGAACCTACCTTCTGAGCTTGGGGGCGTGGGTTCGATTCCCACCTAGGACAAACATTTATGTGAGGAACATTTGTGTTTGTTCTATATCTGGTTGTTAATATCTATTTAAGTATGTATTTAAAACTATATATGTATGTCTATATATGTATGTCAGTCTCTGGCAGCCATATCACAAGCTTTGCTTAGTTTGGGGTCAGATGACCGTGTGTGCAAAAATGTCCCGACTATTTATTTATTTTATTTTTAATAACTACTCAAAGAAGGTAGGTTTCCAAACAACGCCTTCTCAAAATTTAAGCTACAAATTCGCTTTGTAGCTTACGTTTCGATTGGTATTTTAAACTATTTAAGCAAGAAATTTAATGGATTACCTGTGGAATGTCACACCATAACACTTACGCTGCTTTTCTGATTTGTTGTGGTACGATTTCACCGCGCAAATTGTCATAGTAATTTTATTTTTATTTTTTGGAGCCATATATGACACCATTTGAATGGCTTAAAATTTGCTAATGTACTTAGTTTCTTTGTGTAGTTATTCTAAGGGATAAGCATAAATTCGGTCATCGGTCGCGGTCGTCAAGATCGGAATGCTACCTTAACGGTGTGTTCCGACAGCATCACTTGAGAGCACTGTTAATTCCAGGGCCATACCATCTTTGACCGGCGTCACTTAACATCAGCTGTGGTCAAACGCCTAGACTGTCAAAGAAACAGTAGCGGTGATGTCAACGCTACAATCTTGCTCGTAATTCGTACTCTACACTAGGGCCCATGATACGTGTACAAGCTAGAAGTAGTAACCGTCAGGACGTTGGCAGCGCGCGCCGAGCGCGTGCAGCGTGGTGGCGAGCGCCGCCAGCGCGCACAGCAGCGTGCACAGCACGGCCAGCGCACGCGCCGACCCACCACGCGCTGATCGCACTGCGTCAACCTGCTGACAGTACCCCACCGACTGGACGGATGCCTGGAATAGAATAAACAGTTTTTACCTCTAATACGTTTTTATAAAAAGAATGCAACCAAATTTACAGAGTGTTCAATAAACGGAATCTACCGATACAGGTGAAATATAGTTGATTGAATCAGGCGTTACTTTGCGGAAGTCCATTTTAAAGTCCATTTAGTCCATTATCATTTTTTTTTTTTAGGTGAAATATACTCTTGAGATAATAAAAAAGACCTTCGAGATAAAACGAAATTTCTGTACTGTTTTAATAAACATAACCAGCGGACGGGAAGTTAGTATAAAAATCCACCTCTGCCGTGGTAGTCTGGACTAAAGTATAGATTATATGATTATTTACGGGATATTTACCGTGGTAATCATATAACTTTAGTGAACAACCGAGATAGTTTAAAACAGTGTTTTAAAGTATAGATGTAGTGCTAATTTAGCATAAAACATGTTAACATCCATTATTCATATGCCAAAACTGTTGGAAAAGGCCAACAAAAAGGCTCCAATGGCTACAACTATTTGACAGATGGCCATCTACGCTTCGTAAAACACGTGACGGATTCTAAGCTCTTTATTATTCTGTGAGGCTGGATAAATTACTACGTAAACTCATCACGGCTGTGTTATTTAAAAATGGAACGAATTTTTACTCTAAAACATGGCAACCAAAAAGGTAATTTATCAAAGATTTTATTTAAATATCTGGCTTCCAAATAGAAGGTTGTTTAAACTTAAAAGAAATAAATGGAGATAATTATTGACGCGTGAAAAATCGTTGTTAGATATTAACCATTAATTCTGGAATTTATAATTTGATTATTTAATATGACAAAACAGGTTGTGCTGAACAGTGCTGATGAAAAAATCCCGGAAAGTCCGAAATTTTACATTCAAACACCGTATTTTCCTTCAATCAAAAGAACGGGTATTATCAAATAAAGCACAGAATTAAAATTTCAAATCTTGCGTGGCGTTGGAACTTAGGAATACATGTTGGTCTTGGCAGAGACGGTTATCATCACAAGAAGGACCTGGGGCCTTACGGACAACTGCTATTACAGGCACGTAATCCGCTCAGTTGGAAAATCACGCGACCGCAAACCTCATCGCGCCCAGATACAGTTTGCGGTCGCGTGATTTTCCAACTGAGTGGATTAGGTGCCTATAATAGCAGTTGTCCGTAAGGCCCCAGGAGCCTAATAACAGCACTGTGCAGAAAATCACGCAAACGTGAAGCTTAACGGCCTCTTATACCAAATTTGACGGCTTTAAATCAATTTTATTCAGTTAACTTACAATATTTGAGCTGGAAAAAATACATGTCACAGATACATCTGTGTTAGAGTTTATGATTTGGGTCAAAACACGATAGAATAAACTATCCTCGATCAAAAGAAAAACTGAAAAAAAGTCGAGTTAGTTTTTTTTTCCGTTTTAATTCAAATTCAAATTCAAAATATTTTATTAAGGACAACTAAAAAATCCATTGGGTTAGTACAAACAAAACTTAAAAACTATTGTTAAGTAGATAAAAATACAAAAAATCATTCAAAACTAATATAATTTTTTTTTTTTTTTTTTTTTCACGCACCTTCGGAACATCTGCACTAATAACGACTGAGTAAGAAATAATTTCCTAACTAATTCCGAACTAATTTTCATTAATGCTCTAATGAAAGCTCGTAACAACCTGGAAATTGCATGCACTGAAGGGCAATTTTATAAAAAAAAAAAAATTGGGTAGATTTTAGAAAGTGAAGTTTCGTTTTTTTTTTTTTTTTAATTTAAAGAACTTTATTACCACAAAGTCAATTATTTGTCAATTCTTTTTTTTTTTTTTTTTTTGTGAAATTAAAAGCGTAAAAAGGTCGCGAGAATCGCGTGCGCCGCGTTTAGTACCGCGACAGGCGTCATCGAGGTCGGATCTATGTTCGTTTTTGTCGTTGCACTCCCCCTGCGGGCTTCCTGACTCTTGCGTGGCAAAATACATCGTCGCTATAACTTAGCGGGGGCTGAGGGAGCGGTTTGTTACCTACGCGCCTCGGATAATAGGCCGTTAACGCGCCGAGATACGGTTTGCGGTCGCGCATCGTTTCGCAATCATCTTTGCTTAAATAATTTTTTTATAATTTTTTTATCGCGAATATGTGGGCCGTTTCAAGCCGTATGTTGGACAGTAAGTATAAAGAGTGGGCCGTTTCAAGCCGTATGTTGACAGTAAGTATAAAGAGTGGGCCGTTTCAAGCCGTATGTTGGACAGTAAGTATAAAGAGTGGGCCTTTTCAAGCCGTATGTTGGACAGTAAGTATAAAGAGTGGGCCGTTTCAAGCCGTATGTTGGACAGTAAGTATAAAGAGTGGGCTGTTTCAAGCCGTATGTTGGACAGTATAAATAAATGGTAGTAATCACCTCGAGGCCATATTTGAGCAGTGAGGCGTTGATGCAGCGCTGCGCGGCGTGCCGCCAGCCGAGCTGCTCTGCGCCGCACCGCGACACGCACACGCCGCGGTGCACCACCGAGCGGTTGTAGTGCTTCTCACTCTGCTTAGAGTACTCCTGGAACAGAACAGGTAACATTATTTTAATACTAGAGCCGCTCAACATGCGCAGAGAGGTTGAGTCTCTCGCATTTACAACGGGGACAACCGGAGTCACGGTTTTATCATCGTACTAGCCGCCACCGCCTGAAAGTTCATCCACACATAATAGATCAGTGGAAATCGCACACTGTGCGATTCACAAGATCTTTCTTGCCTCACACCTGCAAAACGTATGAGCTACCTTCCGCGGTGTTTCCGAGAAGCTACAACATGGGGTTCTTCAAAAGGCGAGTTAATAGAGTCTTTAAGGGTCGGCAAAGTATTTGTGATGCCTCTAGTATTACAAGTATCCATAGGCCACGGTGACTGCTTACCATCAGGAGGACCGTCTGCTTGTTTGCCACCTATGGATTTTATTACCGTTTCACAATCTGCGATCATATTACGTAAAACACACAAAAAACAGTAGTATTTAGATCTTCCTTTTTGGAGTCCTTTGGTAAATCATGCAGGATAAGTAGGGATCAGATTTATGATAATCTATGATAGCTCATTGGTCCAGTTGGTAGTGAACCTACCTTCTGAGCTTGGGGGCGTGGGTTCGATTCCCACCTAGAACAAACATTTATGTGATGACCATTTGTGTTTGTTCTATATCTGATTGTTAATTTAAGTATGTATTTAAACACAGTATGTGACACAGTCTGCAACCTGACTTGCATTACAACAGCGACCTTGTGTCTCGATTCACAACCAACTCAACACGCTATGTGCAATGCTGGGCTGTCGTCAGCTCCTGGGATCGAAGCCACTGCGCAAGAACCCCGCCCGCAACGAGCCGATTTAATATAAATAATATAATATAATAATAACCCGACTTTATGAAAATTTTGATTGGAGATAAATGTTTCGAATTAAATGTATCTTAAAGTTGGACATAGTTTATATTATAATTAGAGTTGAGTAGTTTGTTAATTTGTGACGTATTAATTATGTAATATAATAATAATAATATTTAGGACTTGCTTAGGGCAATAAAGTTTTTATTTAATTTTTATAATTGATAGGCTTGTGCTTGGCCGCCGACGATGCGGTCTACGATGGAGTTTCCCGAGAAGAAACCGATACACTCTCGACTTGAAGACGCCCAGATTGTAACTGACGGGAAAAACCCATTCAGGCAGCGAATTCCACCGAGTAGCAGTTCGCACAATACATGTGGAATCAAAGCGCTTCGTACGGATTTTCGGAATATCAACCATAAAATAATGTCGATTTTTGTGCCCGCCCTGGCAGGAGGGAATTAAATCATGCAGATCATTTCACCAAACTTTAGGTTAAAACAGCGAAATAATTTCTCTGGGTTATAACTAGTAACGTTAGGCGTTACCTGAAGTTACGACACCGATTCAGGGATGTCTAATGGTAAGCAACTTTTAAAATGACCTCGCCGCACTCACTCACTCACATGCACATAGATAACTGTCAAAAATATAGGCCACTCTTAGACTATGAGTCACAAATTAAAAATGGATTGGTAAAAGAGAAGATTACGCCTAAACTCTGCCGAGATTAGGAGCTCCTTAGTTAGGCATCGTCTTGTTCGTGGTGACGTGAAACCGTGCATTATGATTTAAGAGAGATTTTTATGTTTTTTTTTTTTTTTTTTTTTTCTTCTTCTTCTTATTCTTCTTATGATTTAAGTAGGTACTATCTGAACGTAACTAGCAGCGCTCCGAAGTACATTTTACTGCGGTGAAAATCTTGTCACTCACGGCCTATGGTCCTTATCCAGTTTTATAAATACAAAGAGTAGTTTCCTAAAAAAATATATGCGTCGACTCCTTTTTTTGTCAGTTAAAATGTAGTACCTACCTACGTTTGTATAAAAAAAAAATAAAAACAGGAGCCTTAAGGTGGTACGATTCACCTATGGCGGGAAATTCAAATTTCAAACCGTTTTCTTGTCCTTGTAGCTAGGCTGGGTAATTATTGTAAACGATCATGATGTTTCCGCAAATTGATTATTATTTTTTACAAAATCATGTAAAGCTATTTATCTCTAATGCACAGTATTACTTACATTTGTGAAAAAATTATTTTAGCTGTTTTAAACGGTTTATTCACAAATGTAAGTAATATGGTGCGTTACTGTTAAATATTTGTACATTATAATGTTAAGAACAGCCAACATTTTGCGCAAACACTGTGTTATTTAAAAATAATTACCTGGCCTGGCTACTAGGACCAAAAAACTGTTTAATATTTGAATTTCCCGCCAGAGGTGAATCGTACCACCTTCGTACCACCCGCCGGCCTTAAAAGCTTACTTTTTATACCGGAAATCGTGGGAATTGGAACAATGTGGTTTGGCCAAAATGGCTTATAACGAAGCTGCGACTACCTAATGTATGTGGGAATTTGGCAGTGTCTAGTTTAAAATATGTGTTATCAAGCTTGATGAAATATCGTCAAACAAAATCATAGCCACAGTCAGAATCAAGCAAAGTAAGTCACGGTCTTAGAATAACTACTCAGAGAAGGTAGGTTTCCAAACAACGCCTTCTCAAAACGTAAGCTACAAATTAGCTTTGTAGCTTACGTTTCGATTGGTATTTTAAACGATTTAAGCAAGAAAATTAATCGATTACCCGTGGAATATCACACCATAACTCTTATGCTGCTTTTCTGATTTGTTGTGGTACGATTTCACCGCGCAAAATTTTTATATTTTTTTTGTAGCCATATATGACACCATTTGAATGGCTTAAATTTTGCGAATGTACTTGTTTTCTTTGATTAGTTATTCTAAGGTCACGGTCAAGTCAAACTCATGCCCTAGTAAAGTGGTGGAGACTTTACAAGACGCTTCTATGGATCTTTGAAACAACACGAAAATACAGGTGTCACCGCGTTAGGTATATCACTTCTACACTCGAGCACGTCCATTAAGCCACCATTATTACGCATTAACATCCGAAATACACAAGTTTAGGAAAATAATACAATGAGACGACATATTTTTAGGGTTGCGTACCCAAAGGGTAAACACGGGACCCTATTAGTAAGCCTACGATGTCTGTCTGTCTGTCTGTCTGTCCTACCCCATTAACGGCTGTGTCTTTCGGACCGTATATTAGATAGCCAGTTGAAATGTTCACAGAATATATAGTATTATGGCGGATTAACTGAGAAATTATAACAAAGTCAAAAACTAAACTAAACTAAATACAACAAACGTATTTTTTTTTACGAATTTTGTAATAGCTCCTATGTAATAACGATAATACGTACAAGCGTCAAACTTGGCACGATTATAGTAGGTACGCACTCTAGAATATAACAACAAATAATAAATAATGGCCAAGTGCGAGTCGGTGATAAATTTCCGTTCATTACCAAGTTATAACTGGTAATTTCGTTATTGAATTTTGTGGTGGTATGGAACCCTCAGTGCGCGAGCCCAACTCGCACTTGGCCGGTTTATTTACGTTTCACGCGCCAAAACTAGAAAAGAAACATCACATAACACCTAAATCCAATCATTGTGATTCAAAGACGTTCATATCTAGAAGGGGTCAAGGTCAGGCTTTGTTTATTTAAGACTGGTGCCTTTTGAACCGACTTCAAAAAAAGAGACTAATTTGACTGCATTTTTGTGTGTAATTTATGCGGTATCTTCACCGATTGTGAAGTATTTTCTTAGATTGCCTAGAAGAGATTACTCTTAGTGATAGGGCCGGGCCGCCTATTGGTTTACTAGGCTTTTAAAGCTGTTTTATCATGCATGTGATTTGTGGTGTGAACAATAAGAGATCTATTTATAAATTTATTCATGCTTTACTAGCTTTTATTTGATTTACCTACTTAGTTTTGGTCAAATATTGCAACTGATATTTAAAACAGTTATCTTCGACCGAGTAAGCTTAAATTATTCATACACGTTTAGTTTGGATGACAAAGCACGGTTACCTAAACGACGTCATTCTAAATCCAATATGGCGGACTCCCAAAGATGGTGGATCAATTATTTTTATGTACCTCCTATATAAGGGTATCAAATGAAAGGTTTTACTGAGACAAATACGAAAAATAAAATAACGTCACACTAAATTCAATATGGCGGACTTTCTAAGATGGTGGACAAAATTTTCTTATCTACCATCATGATATGTGTATCAACAGAAAGGGTTAATTGAGAAAAAAAGAGTTTTAAAAAAATAATAATTGTTTTCTCGAGAAGTTGAAAACAGGGTGGAAAATTATCCCGTTTATTGAAATTACTTTCCTGTTTATTGTCCGCTTCCTTGTTTCCTGGGTTATATAATTTGGGCCTTTTAAGGCCAGAGTGAATAGATCTTGGATCTTCTAAGTCTGCGTGCTTCATCTTCGACCACATCGTCGCTTAACAACAGGCGAGTTGGAGGTCAAACGCGGACTTATCGGCGTAAAAAAAACTTTCCTTATGTTAAACTTTTTTTTTTTGTATTAGTATTAATTATTATATTTAAAGCTGTTGGCTTTTTAGAGTTCAATTTTAAAATGTTTTTGGTGTAATAACCGCTACTGGGCCAATAACCTGCTCGTTACGCCACCGACCTTGTGTCCATATGCAATGAGCAAGACGTTAGGACGGGATCGATCAGTAGGTACCTACTGTTCCATAAGAACCGGTACTCAAGGACGTGAATCTTACAAAATAATTATATTGAATTAATTAAGTCAATGATCACTCGCAACACTTAAATGCCATTTTTATATGTGTTATAAATAAACAAAATAAATTACGAACATAGGTTTAAGAAATCTTTACTTAATTCGGTCAACGTATAAATTTATTTACTCTGACAGTTGCAATTAGCTTATTATATCTGCAGCTGTATAATTATAACTTATCTTTAAATATAAATCTATCAGTCATACTTATTATTCTGAATAAAAAAGTATGGTTTCAGGATAATAAGTAAAAACATGGAAAGCTGTTAGTCTACCTATCAATGTTACTTTTTAGAGTGCGTATTTTTTATCATGCAGTCACTACCTACAGTTATTGATAAAGTAACCCTTTATAGTAGGTATGCTTAGACCAAATCTTGTACATCTGGCCACCTTGCACGACGTGACAAATTAATAAAAACCATCATACGGGAAAATTAATAGAAGGAAAAAAAGGATTTAGCCAAGGGAGCATGCTTAGACCAAATAAAAGCGAAGGCATAATATGTCATATCGTATAAGAAAGTGAAAACGCTGGCAGAAGACTGTGTTTCGACTGTGACTCCATCAACAAGAGCTACGTTCTTAAATCTATCTATATAAATATAAAAAGGAATCCCTATTTACCTTGGTCACGTAACTTGAGAACGACTTTACCGATTTCATTCATCGTTTTTTAAGTTGCCTAATACTTTGTAGAAGGTTCTTTCGGAAAAAAAATAAGAAAATTGCGCAGAAAATTGGAAAATTTCAGAAAACTCAACGACGATTTGAACTCGCGCGTTTGACAGTTCTAAGACAGGATAACGTCAGTCGGGTCAGCTAGTGTTGAATGGAAAAACAGGACATGTGCGAGCACGAGTTCGAAAAAAATAATTAACTGAAGTTGAAATATTGAAAGACAAACTTAACTTTGTAGTTGACTATAAGGTTCTTCCATACATTCCAACTACAAAATGTAAGTTTGTAATAGCAAAATAATATTTTTTTAATGATATAACTTCAAATTTGTAACTTTAGAATTTATTCCTATATATTTGCTATAAGACCTTGCCTTTTGCCAAATTTCATGATTCTAGGTCAACAGGAAGTACCCTATAGGTTTTGATTCCCCTGTGAAATCGCAAAATATGCGACATAAACGTTCATATCTTTTGATTGCGTTGACTTACAACTTTCATTTTTTTACAGCCGAAAGAAACCGTAGACCCTAGTATATAGTATAAAATTCCACTTGATACCTTTACGCGTTCTTGAGAAAAAGGGGCTTGATAGACGGATAGACAGACGGACAGACAGACGGACAGACAGACGGACAACGAAGTGATCCTATAAGGGTTCCGTTTTTTTCCTTTTGAGGTACGGAACCCTAAAATTATCTTAAACACAATATAACTGGAGATCTTCTAAGTCCTAAGCCTTGCTGATCAATGTTACTTCAATTAACCTTGGTCACCGCTCAAGGTTTCATTGTGTACCATTTAAAAAGTGATTACAATATTATACAATGAACATGTTACATGCGTGCGTTGTCGCGCGGGTCATGTTTTATTCTCCTCGCACGTTGGAACACAATAATACATCCTTTATCAATCAATGTACAACAAAGTGTTTGCAACCATCTTACCTACCACGACCACTGTGCCAAGAGTGTCCGATTAACAAGAAGAATCAATCAATGTCGCATTGTATTTCTCTTCCTTCCTGTATAATGACTTCCATCTAACACGACCTAATCTCCATCTCTTCTCTTTTCTATCTCTACATACCAAACTCTTCGACCAAATTAAATGGACGGGCCCAGTAGTAGTGCATTTTTGAAGATTACAAAATGAGCGCCGGCGCTCACTTCGTTTCAGTCGGTCTCTAGCCGTAGGAAGTGCAACACGAGTCTATTGTTACATGATAACGAAATAACGATCTGACAAAATTATGCATTCGTGTGCTTTCACGAAGTGTAAATACACAAATTAAACCGGTATCTATTTTTATCGGTTTATAACAAACCATACATACCATATATACAATACATTTTTATAATTAGGTGTTGAAGTATATGTCCGACGGTTTGTACTAGTTTTTACTGAGCAATTCTATGGTTAGGGCCTGTCCATTCATTTTATTTTGGTCGAAGCTCTACATAGTATAAATTCGTATAAAATCGCTTTCCGTGTGTCTTTCTATACCCGGTAATACCTCCTAAACTACGCAACCGATTTAGATGCGGTTTTCACCATCAGTTAGATAATTTTTCACGGAAGGTTTATATATGTAACTAGCGACCCGCCCCGGCTTCGCACGTAAACTACGCCCGTGCGAAGCCGGGGTGGGTCGCTAGTGATGTAGGTATATAACGACAAAACTATTATGTCTTCTGTGATTCCAGTTGATTACTTGCAAGCCCTTTACACTAGACTTTTCCAAAAGGAAAGATTAATATTCAGATAATTTTGTTGAAGTAATCTATCTCTCTAATATATCTCTTATGTATACATAATAATATGACAATAACACATTTTTTTAATAAAAAAACAATCACGGACTTATTTTTATTTTTTCATATTAAAATGATAAATAACAAACAATGACGATGGTATTTTTTTTTGCATATTCTTCAATAAATAACATTCAACAGGCTTATCTTAATTTTATTGAGCAAGATTTTTCGGTGAAGATAATATTGACACACAAAATAGTCAAATTAAAAAACCTTCTTTTTTAGAGTCAGCTGAAAAATTAAAGGTGACCAAAGATCTCCGTTTTGCTCCCCAAATTCACGATAACTTAAATTTTCCACAGTGCACTATTATCAGTAGAATTGAAAAACCAATAACTACCGAAAACTATAGGCCACGTTCTCTAATAAATATTGCTTAAAGAACTTTCCCGCGAATCCTTGACGACAACGGAAAAGCACTGGCATCAATCCTTGATGACAATTGCACTGTAAGCATTAGAATGCTGTCAATGTACCTGGCAGCTCGCCAGTGCTACTCTATTCGATGGAAATCAGATGGACTAACATTGCATTTGTTCTACATTTTAGAAAAGCTTATAAACGAGTCTATGCTACGCAAGGACGTTCTCATCATCATCATCATCATCATTTCAGCCGTAGGACGTAGGACGTTCTACTTTAGGGTATATATATAAGATCTTTGATGCTACGTTAGTCTTCTAACTCGCTCGCGCAATTCAACGTTTTAAGTTATAAAGTGATTGAATGGACTTGTTTAAATCAAAATGAAAATTTTACTGAACATTTGTTATGTTAGATTTCATGTACTTAATTCCATTTAAATATTTTATATCATGATTTTTTTTTAAGTATGCGAACGAGATACAAAACGCGCGAAGTCATCATTATCATCATAATTTCAGCCGTAGGACGTCCACTGCTGGACATAGGCCTCCCCCATCGATCTCCAAAAGGGCCGGTTCGAAGCGGCCTGCGGTCTCTTTTAGGTCGTCTGTCTGTGGGTATGGACGTCCTACGCTGCAGTCCGTGGTCTCCATTCCAGAACCTTTCGGCCCTATCGGCCATCTGTTCTGCGTGATATGTGCCCTGCCCACTGCCACTTCAACTTGCTAATCCGGTGGGCTATGTCGGTGACTTTCGTTCGTCTACGGATCTCCTCATTTCGGATTTGATCTCGTAGCGTTTATTCTTCGACGCGCGAAGTATAAACGATTAATTTTACCTGCAATTTTTCGGAGTACATAAAACTTCCACTGCGTAATTTATAATTGAGGATGCAACCTATCCCCAGCTATCTAAATCTCTCGATTTTTATCACTAAACACATAATTATATTTTCATCCGAATTAATTTAGTCGTTAGCGTGATAAGGTATAGGTAAGATATAAAAATCCGTGTTATCTATAGGATTTGGGACAAAAATATCATCAGTAATATCATCCAAAGCGTCACTTACCACTTACCACTTACTTATCTCATGGTACCATCTCGCTGCTGGACGACCGACGCTAGATTATTTAATTTATTGTTTCCATACAGTGCAGGGTGCGTTCGCTATCGGGCAGCACAGTACGAGTAAGCAGGACGGTTTTATCAAAACTTACAATGTCAAGATATTGATCAATTGAATTGATAGTCTAGCTAGCTCTAGAGGATAGTATAGGTATGCAATTTTTAAAATTGGTAAGTTCTTACTACCGGTTTTTTTTTTAGTAGTTTAGATTCTTAATGACAGTTCTATGGTTATTGTATGTAATGGCTACAAGAGGGTAATGGTATAACATAAGCCGTGGTAGCCTATTTGGAATACCGCTAGACTTGAAGCGTGAGGTCGCGGGTTCAAACCCCGGGCCCGTATCAATGAGCTCTTTGTAGTTTATGTACGGATTTTCATACCACTGGCTTTTCGGTGAAGGAAAACATCATGAGGAAACCTGCATCGTAGTTCGTACGGAGAATGAATTTAATGGCTTATGTGAATTCACCAACCCGCAACTGGGCCAGCGTGGTGGATATGGCCCAATCACCCTTTCGGGGGTAGGCTAAAAGTCAAGCAGTGGACTGTTAAAAGGCTGATTATGATGATAACATAAACATCTATTCTGAGGCCACCAGTCCTTTGACCCTAATCAATAAATCAAATAGACCCAACATGTTAAAGCATTTGTAGGTACATTTTGTTACTGTATCTCGTGAACCAACTTATATACAGAGTTGCCCAAAAGAAGCAACTAGGCATTTGTACGGATGACTCTTAGTTATGTTTAGAAATTACTATACTGGCTCCCTCTTTTAGCTCTACAGATATGTTGGTCGGCTCCTAAAGCCTCTCCTTGGCTTAGATTTGAATGTCAGCGCATAGTTTGATAGATGCACGGTGTATACCTACCTTGAGTCGTTACATGAAAGTATGTAGGACGGCAATCAAAACTAATGGCTAATGAAGGTTAGTCGTGAGCATAGACAAAAGGAATTTTGTCTATGGTCGTGAGTATATTGTTACGGTACTATTGCTGATCAAAGTTAACTCATGCTAACTTTGATCCTTAACTTTGTGTGCTCATAATAAGGCGTAAAAACTACAAGAAAATATACGATTCAGTTTATTGAACTGCGCCCTGTAAGTATCTGTTTGTTTAGCTGCACCCCGCGGTTTCACCCACGTTGTGATGAACAATGGTGATGACGCTGATGAAAAGTAGCCTGTGTCCGTCTCCTGATTCTAAGCTACCTCCCTACCAATTTTCAGCTAAATCGGTTAAGCCATTCTTGAGTTATAGTGTAACTAACACGACTTTCTTCGATTTTATATACATATATATATTCTTTATTCTTTATTGCAAATATGTACACTTTCTTCTGATAAAACTAAGTTTTAGAGTACGTATATAGATATAGTATATATATATATAGATATAGAAGATAGATGTATCATATTTTACAACACATTTGCTCAAAAAGTGCACTTACGAAGCCTGTATACATCGTTCGAAAGTTAAACATTACGGATCATACAACGGAGCGTGCGGACAAATTCATTTCCGCACGCTTAGCACCGTGCGTGTACTTTACGGTATTTTTTTAATTTCCATTTTTTGTTTTTTTCTCGCAAATGTGTTGTAAAACGTTGTATGGCACACGTGCGGATTGGTTATTACAAACTCGTGACTATGGTAAGCCCTCGACTTCGTCTATTACTAAATTATCTTTGGTCTCGGGCTTACATTCGTCTACTCGTTTGTAATAACCAACTTTCTGCACTTGTATCATAAATAACTATTACAACACTAACCTAACTTTATAACATGCATTAAATTAACACTATATTTCATTAAGTACATTTCTGTAGGTGTCTCGTTAGCAGCTCTTCTAGGAAGACCTGTGTTACAGCTGCTTCAGAGCATAGGGGAAGTAGGGTATGGAAGGTATCTACCTGCAGCAGGGTGAGAGCCGGCGACGGTGTCTGCGAGACGAGCACCGCGTCTACCATGCAGTAGACATCTCCAGGCTCCTGGCACTCCGACCATTCGTCCAGCGCATATAACGGAGGTAGCGTGTTGAAGGTAGTTTCTGGGAACAGGATGGAGAGATATATTTCACATGATGATAACTCAGAGGTTGGCGCGGCCGTATACCACGCTGAAAATTATTAAATTATTTATTATTCACACCAGAAATGATATACATTGGACATATTGGACATATTGGTTGTTAATATCTATTTAAGTATGTATTTAAAAACTATATATGTATGTATATCAGTCTCTGGCAGCCATATCACAAGCTTTGCTTAGTTTGGGGTCAGATAACCGTGTGTGAAAAAATGTCCCAAATATTAAATATTTAGGTCGCAAGGCGGCGGTAAAAAAAAATTACGATCTCGATAAAAGTTTTTAAGTGATAATACGATTTACGTTGGAGCTCGCTTGCCTAGAAGAAACCGATTCATTCGTGACTTGAATACACCCAGATTGTAACCATCGGGGAACACCACAGATTAAAAATCTCTTTTCTGTGGGGAACACCCATTCAGGCAGCGTATTTTACATTACTATTTTCTGTGGGGAACATCCATTAAGGTAGCGTATTTTACATTCTACCGGTCTAAACAACTGGATTATCGCTATAAGCGATCTCTTCCAGGCATCCTTAGCATGGAGAGGAGACATAGAAGATAATATATAAACGACTGGATTTTAGGCAGCGTATTTAACAGCGGTCTGGTTTAAAACAAGTGAAACAACTGAATTAACGCCATAAGCGATCTCTTCCAGGCATTTTTAGCATATAGAGGATATATAGAAGATATAAAGGACTGGGTGATAACTACTTTGGGGATTTAATATGCAGATTATTAATATAATAAATAACCGAAATTAAGGTATTTTTGCTACTGGCACAAGGCGAACACACTGCAAGGTATCGAGGCAGGCCAGTAGTAGGGCATTTTGGACTGCTCGCTCGCTACGTTCAAATCGAACATTTTATTTATAATCTATAGACGTACTATAAATTCAAGATCGCACTTTTGAGTTCTGGTCTAGCTTGTGTCATAAAAAATGTACTTGCAGTGTTGAAACGAACAAGTCAATCGCCTGATAGCAAGCGCCGCGGTGATCTATAAGAGATGCAATTTCACGCAGCTTAGAACTTCAAAAGTTCCAAACCTTGTGCAGTACATCACTGCACTCATTTCCTAAACTAAGTTGTTATATCTCTTTAAGCTCAAATAATAGTTATCTATTAGTAGATACGCATCGTTGGCTTAGTGGCGGAGACCGCGACGCTGCCGCAGGGAGCGCGCGTTCAACTCCTAGCGAGGACTATAATAGTAAACTCACCGTTTATTTCAACGATGCTGCCATGGATAGGTTTCCATAACATTAACAACACACTCACTATAAACCACTCCATTGTTTTCACTTAAATGTATCACTCATTAAAAAGTTGTTCACTTGTTTAATTTAACTCTATTTACCCCACTCTTTTTTACTTCTAATTGCTGGCTACATTCATTTCTTGATTTGAATAGTGCAGTTTCTTTTTTAAACCAATATGTGTTTACTCATATTTCATCTTATAATTTGTTTATTTATTTCTTGTAAATATGTTTCATAGATAATTCATATCAATACAATTTCATTGTATTTTAAGTAAGAAGTAATTTCTGAAGTGCTCTTAATATTTTTTGCATGAAAGTTTGATACTAAAGATACACTTACTAATTTTTTAAGTGTTTTTTGGAATGTTCTTTTTTTGTACTTTATTTTCTAATATAATATAAATAGCTAGAAATGTTCTATGTAAGAAAGACGACGAATCGCACAGGCACGCGTTGTAAAACTGCATCGGCGACGTGTGTTGCGCCACCCGCCCTTCTCTTAGACTCTATTACTTCATCTGTGGCTGGTCAAGTGCGAGTTGCCACACTACAATGTCATGTTTGTTCGGTGATCTTTGGCGAGCTGCACTGCCTCCAGTTATTGGTGTTAATTATCTTTTGTTGAGACACAGTCATTCCATTTGCATGTGGGGCAGCCTTGCGACGAGCAGGACGCAATTAGCCCAGTCATTTTGTACAAACGGTACAGGAAAACTATCAAAGTTTTTAAAACGTCGTAAGAACAAGGATATTATTAAAGGAAAAACAATGAACCTGATTGAAAAAGATCAAACATGCATGCGCCCGAAAATCATAACCCTCCTTCTTGGGCAGTCAGGTAAAGATCAGACTAAGGTCTCTGAGGCCATTTCATCCAAATAGTTAGACCCTTTTCCGATGCCAAAATCCATTATAAGTTTTTTTTTTTTTTTTTTTTATAAAATCCTCTCAGGTCCTGTAGCTATATTTTAACCAAAGCTTGTGAAACCCATCCTCAGTGAAATAGTGAACCTGTGAAATAAGTGAACTTTTGAATGGTTTGCAATGTGTTGATTCACATTTAACGACATCTCGTGTGTCAACAAACATTCGACGCGGTCTGCGAAATGTTATCAAATTTACTCACCTAAATACCTATTTACATACGAAAATGTCAGTATAAATTGTTTTCAAATATATATAATTATATTTTCTTTTTGTTTGTGACAGATTTTCTACAAGACAAATTAATAATCAAGGATAATGGCTATTTTAATCGTCAGATAATTTTAATTAGATAAAATAATATTAGGACATACTAGGCTCTACAAAAAAGCTGTTTATTTCAAAATGAATACTATATCTATGCCTAACTATACTCGAACGCAGAACGTAGTAGACTTGGTCTAAGGCGGAAAATTAAAGAATATTCGGAGAGGTTAAAACAATTCAAAATGAAAAGCCTTGATCGTAGAAGAGGTTTAACTGATTTATGCACATTGTACAAGATTGTTACTGGTATGTCTGGTAGTAAGTTGTTGTCAAATGTCAATTTTAAAGTTCCCTCACGTTCTGTTCGAAAATTCCAGTTATTTAACATGCCGCCTGCCTACAATAATGTCTCGCGGAACAGTCCTCTAACCAGGATGTGTCGTAGATACGATGAATTGAGTGATCCCAGAGACATGTTTTCATGTAGTTTTTTGTCCTTCAAATTTTCAATTAATCAATAGCATATTTTTTTTTTCTTCCGTGGAGATAATAACAAAAAAAAAAAAAAAACTTTAATATTTTGTGTCAATATTTATATTCTATATACCTATAAGTTGTGTGCGGTTTTAATTGGACTTTAGGTTTAATATGTTATGTTGTGTGTTATACCTGTATGTGAAATGACCTAAAGCCTGTAACCGAACCTATTTCAATAAAATAAAATAAATTAAAATAAAAACTTTAAAAAAAAACTTATTTGAAATAATTAATATTCTGTCCAAACCAAATAATCATCATCACCATCATCATCATGTCAACCATAGGACGTCCACTGCTGAACATATTATAGGTCTCCCATCGATCTCCAAAAGGGCCGGTTGGAAGTGGCCTGCATCCACCGTTTCCCTGCGGTCTCTCTTACGTCGTCTGTCCATCTTGTGGGTGGACATCCAAACACATGAACCAAATAATCAAGTCTTAGAAAAATCATTTTTTTTTTTTTTTCTCTTCAAAATGTTGAACACGATTGTAAGACAAAATATGAAGTAACTATTCCATGGTGCAGAGCGGAGCGAAGCTATGAAAAAAGGTGGATGTTTTAATTGAAGTAACGATCGAATATAAGTGTGTGTCTGTGCGTGGGTGGGTATGTGTCTGTGTGTGTGGGAGGGTGTGTCTCCGTGTGTGCTGAAATGGCAAGACGGATATGAATGAAATTTAAAAAATATTGATACCTAGCTTATGCCTTGGCACACACAAAGGCTATTGTTGAGCATCATCACCAGTTTTTATCATTACGCGGGTGAAACCGCAGGGCGCAGCTAGTTTGATATAAATTCTTCTAGTCTCTGTTATGACTGTCTCCACTGAAAACTCGAGATGTGGATCTTTCACAAAATATACAGGTACCTACCTAAACATGTGGATTTCGAACAATGTGGTCGATTCCGGTACGTCTCCGATCCGCTCGTCTGCCTCTATGGAAACGCACCCAATTATACTTTTAATTAAAATATCCCGATAGCCCGTTGGTCCAGTTGGTAGCGAACCTGCCTTCCGAGCTTGGGGGCGTGGGTTCGATTCCCACCTAGGACAAACATTTGTGTTTATTCTATATCTGGTTTTTAATATCTCATCATCATCAGCCAGAAGACGTCCACTGCTGAACATAGGCCTCCCCCTTTAACCTCCACACTGAACGACAGCCTGCCTTTTGCATCCACTGGATGCCAGCGACTCTTGCTATGTCGTCGGTCCATCTAGTGGGAGGCCTACCTACGCTGCGTCTTCCGGTTCGTGGTCTCCACTCAAGAACCTTTCTTCCCCATCGGTTATCGGTTCTCCGAGCGATGTGGCCAAATTGTGGCCCATTGCCACTTCAACTTGCAAATTTTAACAGCTATGTCGGTGACTTTGGTTCTTTGGCGAATATCCACGTTTCGGATTCTATCGCGCAAAGAAACTCCGAGCATAGCTCTCTCCATTGCCCGCTGTGTGACTCTGAGTTTTTCCAAAAGGCCAACAGTTAAGGACCACGTCTCAGTACCATATGTCATCACTGGCAACACACACTGGTCAAAGACCCTTGTCTTTAGGCACTGTGGTATCTTGGACGAGAAGATGTCACGCAATTTCCCGAACGCTGCCCATCCGAGTTGGATTCTTCGGGCGACCTCTTTGCCTAAGTTGGACTTACCTAACTGAACAATCTGTCCAAGATAGGTGTAATGGTCAACAACTTCGAGAGTATCGTTCCCAAGGACTACCGGCACGGTATCTATTAAGTAATATCTATTAAGTATGTATTTAAAATTATATAGGTATGTATGTATCTCAGTCTCTGGCAGCCATATCACAAGCTTTGCTTAGTTTGGCGTCAGATGACCGTGTGTGCAAAAATGTCCGGAATATTTATTTATTTTATTTTATCCTAAAATAACTTATCTATCAAGGATACAAAACAAACAAAAAATATTATTCAATAACCTTTTTATTTTCATTATTGTTTTTCCAATTTTAATAAATCTATTTACACGATACGATGTTTATAATAAAATAATAATCATAACAAAAATATTGTTGTGTCCAACAACATCTTGTTCATTAACATTAAGAAAATAATAACATGTCACGTCTGTGTTGTAATCCGTTAAAAGCCGACATTATTTTACCGCACCCACAGTAAAACAATATGAAACACTGCCAATTAAATTCTATTACGTCGTCTTAAATAAATAGGTATAATTTGATTCGATTTAAAACCAGTCATAATATATTTGTTTCATGATTTTTCAGTGTGACTAAGTGACTTTTTTTTTTGCAAAAATACATATCGTAAATCCTTAATCCAGTCGGCGTAAATCGGTCGAAATCTCGTGGACCAGGCCGCACAAAAAGTTCGTCAATCGTCCTTTGAACATTTTATATTATTTAGGGATATTTACCATGGTAAGGTTGTGGAATGAGCTCCCGATATTCACGCACCATGTTCACGGGAAGAAACGTGTCTTCCCGTGAACATGGTGCATGTGACTGCGCCGAAATATCAAGAGCTCATTCCACAACCTTACCACAGTAAATAATCATATAACTTTATACGTATTAGTTCGATTTGTCGGGGAATTTCGCAAAATAGAGCTAAGGCAAAAGATCCGCTAGATAGTGCGCGCCAGACGCGGCCTTCAAGCAGCATACAAACAATAAAACCCCTAGAGAAGAAAGTGGCTACTTCAACGGACCACGACACAGTGTTGAGCAAACGGCGCGGCTGTCAGAACTGGTGCGCGCGTGGTTACGTAACGCGCCATCCTTGGAGGCTACCGGCGCAGCTTTGCGACACTTAACTGTCATAAGCTCAAATGCGCAATTATAGAGTGCTTTTTACAAGTTTGAGTAATGGTACAACTTAATACAAGGTTTTTATGAAAGGGTATACTGAGCAAAAAGGGGCTAATAATGAACAACCTTTATCTGGGACCAAAAACCCTGAAATAACTAAAATATATCAGCCGTTACAAACGTTTCGTCGAGTGTGAACATAAATGTAACATACAGGGTTACGCATATACTGTACTAAGCCGAAAGGAAGTCATTGTACTCATCATAATAAACAAATTTTACTATGGGACCAACCCCGCAATCGCGAAAAAATCTGCTGTTACATAGAAAACGGTCATTGACACTCGACAAAATGTATGGAACAGTTGATAATTTTTTTGCAATTTCAGGGTTGGTCCCATAGTAAAAGTTGTTCATAATGATGAGTACAATTACCTTCTTTTGGCTTCGAGAGAGTTCCCCTTACACCCTGTAGAACTCAAAAAAATGCCGCCATCTGTCAAAATCTCTACTAACGTCACATAGCTCAGGGGCCTTACGGACAACAGCTAATTGCGGTACCTAATCCGCTCAGTTGGAAAATCACGCGAACGTGTACCTTATCGCGCCCAGATACGGTTTGCGGTCGCGTGATTTTCCAACTGAGCGGATTAGGTGCCGCAATTAGCTGTTGTCCATAAGGCCCCTGGTCTCGTCTCGCCAAGTACGATAAGACAACCGCTTACCAACGAAGTGAGCGTGCTACTAAGTTCACACTGGGGCGCTGTAAACTTGCACTAAGTTTCGTCAAATTGACAGTTGAGGTCGTCAAATTCGATAATATGCCATTTTTTCAGTACTCGCTGTGATCGATTCTGTGGCATTTTAGCGAATTTGACGGTCGATAAAGAACGGTACTTGCACTGATGATTCGGTACGTTATTGGGCCGGTCGTTACTACGTAAGTCGATGAATGTGAATGACCTTTTTTGAGACAGCTGATTTTTGTGATGTCAACGTTGGTCCTATAGTAAAAAATATCCATATTGATGAGTAACAGAACCTTATTTCGCTCAGTACACCCTTGCAGCAATTATTCAGCTTTTCGTCAATAACTTTTCTGTTTTTCAGTCAGTATACAATAAATGTTTTTCTCCATTTTTCTGTTACCAGTTAAGACAGCGATGCCAAGCTACCCACGGCACTGCGCTAGCGGTAGTGCTATACTGCATTAAACGCTGGAATAATTCATATAATGCTGCTGCAATCGTGTTTATAATATAAGCCTTTTATATCATTGAGGTATGGCAACACCTGATTCACAAACAATTTTGGCCAAACTACTATTTTCCTTTTTTTTATTTTGTCACCCACTCTCATACCAAAATATTTTGTCATAAGAAAAAGGCAGGAAAATTATAATTCCTTTAGATGACAAAAAACTGAATGCAGGCAGTAAAACTACTGTTTTTTTTTTGTGTCATGTCACAACGCATTTCTTTATTGTGACCACATTTTTTGTCTATGGTTAATTAATATCAAACATGCACACCAAGTGTCACTTTTTCCTAAACTTCACTTGTTTAACCATATATAAGTATTCTTCATTAAGTTAACCATTAAGGACTTTGTATCCAGTTGCCAATAAATTGAAGAAAAAAAGTGACACTTGGTTTGCAAGTTTGACATTAACCATAGACTAAAATGTGGTCATAATAAAGAAATGCGTTGTGACAAAATATACTGGTTACAAGAAAATGCAACATTTTATTTTTTTGTGAAAAATAGAAAGAAAAAGAATTAAAAAAAATATTCATTGTAATATTTGAATATTTATTTGTGTATAACAGACTAAAAAAATGGTTAGCTAAAGTTTTAAATTTAAATATCAGGCGTTGCGGCATCCTCCTTTAATTAAGACGATTTTAGAAATGGGATCTTATTACTGAATATTCCGACTCATTTTGATTGTCTCAATCAGTAGAGTTAAATGCATGTACTAGTTAGTAAGTACCGATAGTTTTAATAAAGAAAAAAAAAAAACATTTCTTCCGACTTACATTATAAACACGACTCAATCGACCACTAAATTAGATATACATTCCTAAAACAACTAAAGTGATTAAGTAATCATCAATAAAAACTAACTTATACATTTTAAATAAGATAGATAAATACAGGGTGTAAACAATTGCCGTCCAACCTCAACGAAACCCACGCTCCATTATATGTAGCGCGCTGTATTATAACTATTTACTTTACATACATTTTTTATAGCAATTTTTTACACCTTATACAAAATATTTACAATGTGTGCTGAATATGAAAATTGTATAACTATCTAAGCGAAAAGCGAACGATTATCTAAATAGGACGCAAAATTAATTAAGTATTTAAAACTAAACACCCTGACAGGTACCGTAAACTTTTTACATTTAGTAATTGAACGAGTCGCGCCGCGGGGCAACACTACCTTGCTATACTCCGCGTCAAACTTTGGGATCGCTCTGAACTGTGTTAAATACCACCCTGTATATAGGGTTACCAACTATCTGAATCTCCGGAGCTTAAATGTGACGAAAAATTCACGAGTCATTTCATCCGCGAGCGATTATTTTGTTATGCCTTAGGTGGCAAACAAGCCAGGGGCGGATCCAGGATTTCATTTGGGGGGAGGGGGCATTCAGACAAGGTGCACCTGAATCAAATCGAAAAGTTGAGTCGTATGTATGGAATCGCTAGGCTTTTAGGGCTTTTTGGGGCATGGAGGCCATGCCCCCCCCCCCCCTGGATCCGCCAATGAAACAAGCTAACGGACCGTCTGATGGTAAGCGATCACCGTCACTTATGCCTGTAACAGGGACATCACATATACGTTGTCGAACTTTAAAGACTATTAACAGCCCTATTGAAGAACCCCATGTTATAGTTAGTCGGTAATTTCGCGTCTATTTTCTCAAGAACTGTAATCGCTTCAGTACAAAAAGCATTTTAGGTCGCTCTTTTCGTACCATAGTCGATTTTGGGGCGAATCAAAATTCAGAGAACAACAGAAGACATGTTTTAAATGTTTATGACTTATCACGCATTATCCGTGATTTAAAACATAAGTGCTGAAATAATTTTTTATTTTATTTTTTGATTACGGCTTTTTTGACTTTTATTTGTCCGGTTTTTGTCTGGACTTTTCAATTTTGAAATGGTAACCATGGTACAACAGTATGTCTCGTCCTGGATCTTTCGTATACCTCTTAACGCGGGCTCGAAGCAGCTCAGTGCGGAAAATCACACGAACGTGAACCTTATCGCGCCGAGATACGGTTTGCGGTCGCGCAACTGTTCGCGTCACCTAAACAGTGCAAGGACCGTTCTTATCTATCAATAAATGTGACATTTGAAATTGACAAATTCGATAATATGCCATAGAATCGATCATAGCGAATACGGATCAAATTATATCGAGTTTGTCGACTTTAACTGTCAAATTTTGAATTTGTCGATCGAACGTACTAGCACTACAGCAGTGCAAGTACCGTTCTATATCGATCGTCAAATTTAACAGTTAAGATCGTCAAATTCGATGAAATGCCATTTGATCAGTACTCTCTATGGTAGATTCTATTGCATTTTGTAGAATTTGACGATCGATAAAGAACGGTACTTGCACAGCAGAATCGCTTAAACGGTAGCCGTGACGTCTTTTGTGACTGTTCAGAGCGACCAGTATACATAGACGCAAACCCTACCTTTGTATACCTTTGTATACCTTTCTAACTATGCCTTGCCAGGGTTATATCACTTTAATAATGTATAGAATAATACGTGGAATAAATTATATGTAATTCATTGTTAGCGCGATAGTCGATATTACTATTAACTAATATTTGACAAGTTACAAATGAACGTGGTCAAATAGGAGACAGAGATGACGCTGTCTCATTTTCTCTTCACTGTTAAAGAGAGACAAATGTGCCAACAGCTATTCTGATCCAAGTTTATGTACAGGGTTATTGGTAAATAAGTAACCTCTCGCAGGCAACTTTTACGCATCCATGGTATAATTGATACTCCGCCAGGTATGACATTCTGAGACGCATAGGTCGCGTGGGTGACACAAGTCTACGTCATCGATGTTTAATATATTGAATTCTAGTTTAAATTGAATCGCTTCGCTTGAGCGGACAAACGCTTATAACCATTTTGTGTTTTATTTCATAGATTATTAACAGATTTGTTGCCCAATTTCTGTGTTTGTTGCAATTTAGTGGCAACTGGTCAGTGACGTGGGCATGTGTCACTCCCAGAATGTCAGACCTTGAGTTCCATTACTTTTAATAATTTGTTGTTTTATACAAATACGAAAATATTTATGTTATGGCTAAAATGCAATAACTTTACGCGGATCTAAATAAAAAGTATGATCCGGGCGAAGCTTAGGAGCAGACTGTTGCACCTATATAAATTCACTACGTTTTTTTTTTATAACGAACATATTTTTGGTCATAAATGTGTTAAGTTTTATAAAAAGTCATGAAACGAAAGCTGTGAAGTATAAGGGTTGCCTGTGAGACGTTGATAGCTAATTTATCAACAACCCTGTAGATCTTTGTAGGTATATAATATCGAACGATGTATTATGATTAAGTTAGATAGTATATTTTAGTTATATGGCTGTAGTAAAAAACTTAAAATAAAATAAAGATAGGTTAGCTTTCATGCTAGGTCTTTTAAATGATCCCTACTTCAGCACTAAAGTAAATTTCTTTTTAGAACTACCCACATTATATTTTGAATCTTATTGCATTGCCCAATAAGTTTGCTTTTGTACAACAAAACAACACTTTTTTCACGGCCTAAAAACGCACAAGCGCTAGAAGATCTATAGTTTTTTATTTACAATATTATTATATAGGCACTCATGTTTAGAATACTATAAGAGGTTAAATAGAATAAAACAGTTATTATTTAGGTATTTTAGAATATTCGTAATTTGTTTTCTACGAGATGTTCTGGTGGTTTTTTTGCGAGAAATCTCGTGGGAATGCAGCAGGTTTTTTTTAACGTATGAAATATCGCATATAATTTTAAATATTATGTTGTCGTTAAATTATTTCTCGATGGTCATACTTTTTTTTTTACTATAAATTTCAATCTATATACAGGGTTGCGCATATAGACTGTACTAAGCCGAGAGGAGGTCATTGTACTTATCATTATGAACAACTTTTATTATTTGACCAATCCTGAAATCGCAAAAAAGGTCACTGGCACTCGACGAAATGTATGAAACAGCTGATATTCTTTTTCGCGATTTCATGATTGGTCCCGCAGTAAAAGTTGATGAAAGTTGAGTTCATAATAATGATAACGAACCCCTTTCGGCTTAGTACTCTTTCCGCGTAACCCTGTAAACAACATGACAGGTGTTAGAGTACGTGGTATCGTCAGATTAATGTTTAAAGGCTACATTTTGCGTCGGTTTTATAATATTATGGTCCTTTTCCAAATAGCATGTCACTTGACAGGTGGTTTGACAGTACGATAGAATGTAACGTGATTCGTAAATATTGAATGTGACGTCACAGAAATAAATTAAACGTTACTATGAAAACTGGTCTGTCAGTGGGATGTAAGTGACGTGCTATTTGAAAAGGATTATAGTCTTGGTACGTTCACAACATTCTAGCTACAAAATGGGATAAGGCATTTGTTATTTGAACTATTTCTAAATTGCTTTCTGGTACATGATTAAGGCAGTTGTGATGGCAGGCTTACAGTGACGATATAACCACTTGACCACATCCTTCACCCCGCGCAATAAAAATGGCACATAATATACAGCATAACCTTTTTCGAGCGGGCCCATCTTAGGCGCGAATTGATTGAACTGATAAATTGAGATATGAGTGTTTAAAGTTTTAGATGGGGATAGAGAGGGGATGCTCTCTCCCTTTCTCGCAAAGCCTGTGTTAGTATAGCATTTGCATGGCGCGCCTGAGGTGTGACGTCATAACTCAGTATAGTGCGCTCTCTGTCTAGCATGAAATTAAAATACTTTAAACTTAGTATTTATTATTGTACAAATTTTAATTTTGTTTTCGTCGATGGGCTCTATTTATGATCAGCTTTTTTTATGACGTAATAAAAAATATTAGTCATCATGCCTATGACGTCATGCGCAATCAAGTGGTTATATTATCATTGGAGGCTTATGATAGAGGATTACAGATACGTAACTCTTGTTTACAAACTAGATAATAAAAATAGCTAGATACTCTAGATTTAGAATAAAAAGTCATTTCACACGCCTTACGATTAATAATTACAATCTTATTTCCGACTAATCGTTGTTTAATTTAAGTCCACTTCCGTAAAACATGACAGCTGCAATTGAATATCCAAAATAGACTGAAAATCCTATTTTCATTTCCTATGTAAATTTTTCCAACGCAAACAATTAGTTGTCGCATAAAAAATTATAAACTAAATAAAAAAGTTTTTTTTTTACAAATTAATTATCAATTTAAAAAACCGACTTCAAAATTTATGCAATTTCGTTAACTTGAATGACACATTTCTTCCAGTTATTTAGATTTAAAAATCAAACTACTGAACCGATTTTGATGAAATTTCTATGGGACCAATCAAAGAATTTTCCATTTTTTTTTAAATAAACGTCGGAGTTCTGAGGTAACAAATATATTTAAAAAACTAATTGAGAACCCCTCCTTTTTTGAAGTCGGTTAATAAGATGTTTTCATTGATGTTTTTATACAATTTACTGCAGTTGTCAGCGATCATCCGATAGCGAACCGACTATAAGCTGTTCGTTTTTTTTGAGTTTTGACATATGTACTATCAAATAGGCAAATAAGCTAAACTTTTACATCTGTCTAGGAACCAAATAATAACAAAGTCGTTTTACGTTTAAGTGGACATTATGCCTAAAATGCGACAATATTGTCGATTTTGAGCGTTTAGTTGACAGAAATAAAACCATTAAAATATAGCTGTCTCTTTTTTATCAGGTATATCCAATAAAGACAGCAATATTTTAGCTAGCTTAGTCCTGTCAACTAAAACAACCAAAACCTACTACTATCCATTTTCCATAATATTATTTATAATCAACATTACATTTATGTAATTGAGTGCTTTTTCTATGTTTCGTATATCATATCAGACAATTTATGTAAATTAAGTTACATATTTTTTTATATATTTAAATGGCATCTGGAAGTGCTTACATTTCATCCACATCGCATATAAAGTCGAAATAAATAAAAAACAAGCATTAAATAGTAATAAATATTGGAGGTATAGAGATGCGATTTATGGATGAAGTTATATTTTTTTTAAATCAATAATCCCTGCTTATAATTTAGCAAGGTTAAATATTGGGGGCATATTAACTCCCTCTTTTTGAAGTAGGGGGTGGTTCCACAGTATAGGGTCATAACCTTTATCTCCATGCGGGGGTAGTTCTATAAGTATTGGGGGCGTATTTGACCCCCATTCTTGAGTAGGGGGGGTGGAGGTGGTTCAGTCGACGCCAGCGAATCCTTGGGAGCCCTCGATGGCTTTGATGAGCTTCTCTCGGAGCTGCTGGTAGCTCTCGTACGGAGGAAGGTCGATGCGGTTGAAGCTGGACACAAAACATACAATGAGGCTTCTGGACAAATAGTGAGTTAAGAAATGTTTTAAAAGTAAATAAATATTCGGGACATTCGGGACATTTTGAATGTATTATGTTAAAACTAAGCTAAATTAATAAAGAAAATAACAATACAAATATTCAGTAAAATGTTCATTTTGATTCATTCAAAACTTTTGTATTTTCTAAGTTTTTTTATAGTATTCTATGATGCATTACATGTTTGTATTAACGTCTGAAGTGCTACTGCCAACACGACGGATGTCGAACTGAATCATGCGGCGTGCTGGTTGGGATGCATTGTGCATCTTGGCATGTATTGTGTATCTTGGGATGCATTGTGCATCTTGGCATGTATTGTGTATCTTGGGATGCATTGTGCATCTTGGCATGTATTGTGTATCTTGGGATGTATTGTGCATCTTGGCATGTGTTGTGTATCTTGGGATGTATTGTGCATCTTGGAATGTATTGTGCATCTTGGGGTGTATTGTGCATCTTGGCATGTATTGTGTATCTTGGGATGTATTGTGCATCTTGGAATGTATTGTGCATCTTGGGGTGTATTGTGCATCTTGGGGTGTATTGTGCATCTTAGGATGTATTGTGCATCTTGGGATGTATTGTGCATCTTGGGATGTATTGTGCATCTTGGCATGTATTGTGTATCTTGGGATGTATTGTGTATCTTGGGATGCATTGTGCATCTTGGCATGTATTGTGTATCTTGGGATGCATTGTGCATCTTGGCATGTATTGTGTATCTTGGGATGTATTGTGCATCTTGGCATGTATTGTGTATCTTGGGATGTATTGTGCATCTTGGAATGTATTGTGCATCTTGGGGTGTATTGTGCATCTTGGGGTGTATTGTGCATCTTGGGGTGTATTGTGCATCTTGGGATGTATTGTGCATCTTGGGATGTATTGTGCATCTTGGGATGTATTGTGCATCTTGGGATGTATTGTGTATCTTGGGATGTATTGTGTATCTTGGTATGTATTGTGTATCTTAGGATGTATTTTTAAACTATGTTCCACTGCTGGGCAAATGTCTTCCCCATTTCCTTTCATAAATCCCTGTCCTCCGCCCACCTCTTGCCAACCTCACCGGAATGAGTTAGAATCGTCACGCCAGCGTTTCTTAGGTATTCCTTGACTGCGTCGTCCGTCAGGCACAGTGGGTGTCTAACGGACGACGCACACGTACACACACGTACACTTTTCATCATCATCGCCATTTTTTATCACTACGCGGGTGAAACCGCGGGGCGCAGCTAGTATAGTAATAATATTTTAAAGTTGTGTAGTTACCAAGTATGAGCCCGGGGATAGTTCTCCGGCGCGCCCCACTTCTCGATGGTGAAGAGCTGCGGCCCGTTGGAGCCGTACAGCTCCTTGAACCCGTTCATGGGGACGCGCGAGGTGCCCGTCACGAACTGCAGCAGCCGCGACCGCATCTCGTTCGAGAACGAGAGCACCACCTGCCCACCACACGGTAAATAAACCAACCATTCAAAATAAATAGTCACCGCTTTATGGTTGATATTCCGAAAACCCGTACGAAGCGCTTTGATTCCACATTTACTGTGCGAACTGCTAGTCTGAGGAATGCGCTGCCTGAATGGGTGTTCTCCGATGGTTACAATCTGGGTGTCTTCAAATCACGAGCGAATCGGTTTCTTCTAGGCAAGCGTGTTCCACCGTAGACCGCGTCATCACCAAAGCGAGATGATGGTCAAACGCAAGCCTATATTTTTTTTTAAACAATTGTGTGTCCACATGTTATACTGTTGTTGTTTAGGTGATAAGGCAACCCATTACACTGCCGTATACATTATTTTCGATGTAGTTTAAGTTTAATTTGTTTTTTCGGTGTGCAATAAAGAGATATTGTATGTAACTAAACTCTGGACGAATTTTTCAAGGATAATTTGGACGATATAGACAAATATGGACAACACACGTCATCAACATCAACAGACCTCTTTTTTGATTCAAAGAAGTTTTTGAGGACATTAGGTAAAGCCGTTTTATTTTTTATTTTATTTGTTAGTTTATTGAATATATTTAGGTCCGCAGCCACTCACCCGCCAGAACCACTGCACGACGAGATGGTTGGCGTGGTAGTCTCCCTTGTACAGGGTGTTGGCGCGCCAGTCGCGCACGTCGATGTGCTGTATGCCGCACAGCAGCAGCTCCAGCTCGTTCTCGTCGAAGATCTTGAGCAGCGGCAGAGGCACCAGCCCCCCGAGACCCTCCAGGAAGGCCAGCATCTGCTCCTGGACGCGGGACACGAAGCGCCACTGGATCACCAGCCTGCGGGAACCAAACTATTTGTAACAACTATAACTATATGAAACTGTTTATTTATGTATTGTAGGGATCTAATAAACCGGCAAATACGATTCGGGCTCGCGCACTGAGGGTTCCGTACCACCAAAAAATACAATAAGGTCATCCAAGTAACCGAATTATATTGTTCAGGCATAACGCCTTCCAAAGAAGTCGAAGCAATTGGTACGCAGGCACATAGTTAATTATTTAGCTACAGTGACGCTCCAGTATAGAGTGCTTTTCATGTTTGAAGTCCCCCAGACGCGGCGCTGTCATCGCGTATCAATCACTATCAGTATCATTTCTCGAGTAGAACTTTAACAACTTTTGGCATCGTACACGACTCTTTAACGATGGAAAATTAATAAAAATCTCACTAGCGTCCAAACACAGTAACAACACCTGACAACTACAACATGGAAATTTAGTTCCGCTGTTTGCCGTGGGACTTCATTCATGAAAAGGACTCTAACACAATTATAACGTGGAACAGAAATTTGTCACCGACTTGCACTTGGCGTATATTTATTATTTGTTGTTATACTTTAGAGTGTGTACTGTAATCATACCAAGTTTGACGCACCCCTCCCCCCTCCCCCCTACCCCGTTTTCACTTTTATACTTTTACCGCCGTAACATTACATATACTGTGAAAATTACAACTGGCTATATATCTATTACGGTTCGACGGATTTTACCGTTTGTGTACGGAACCCTAAAAACGAGTCTATTTAAGATAAAACTAAAAAAACTTTTAGTCGAGAACCATGACAGTAATAAAGGCTTGTTTGTTTATTTATTTTTACTGTTTGTAACTTATTTTCTTTTTCAACAACTGTGATAAATAAGTATGCATGAGGAGGGCTAGTAAAGGGTTCGCTCACTTGATGTACTCGTCCTTGTTGGTGTCGTCGACGGAGATGTTGGCTCCTCCCGGCTTCAGCTCGCGCTGGATGGTCTTCCCGAACTGCTCCTCGTCCACTGAGAAGGTCAGGTACAGCTCCGACGGGTCGTTCTCCTGTTCAATACAAACATATTTAGTTCATCAGCATCTATATCAGCCTATCAGTTTAGTTACTACTGCTGGGACATAGGCCTTCTCTCAGAGAGAGAGAGAGAGAGAGAGAGAGAGAGAGAGAGAGAGAGAGGATGTTAACAAATATAATATATTGCCGCCGCATACTTAATTAATGGCTGTAAAACATGTATTTTTTTTAATCTATATATTAAAATCGATGTGAGTATATGAGTCCATATGGACTCCAAAACAGCTAGACTGATTTTGACGGCACTTTCACTGACAGATGTTATAAGGAGTAAATTAGGTTAATTTTATTCACGCGGGTAAAACCGCAGGGCGCGCCTAGTTTCATATAAATGTGCGGTTGGCCACGTCGATGACCGTGGAGCATGAACTATCAAGGCTACAGAATACGATCAAAGTTCGAGGCTCTTCGAAGAAACTCCACTACAAGTCTCCAACACCACAACACCTGGCGAAATATGGGTAGAGCAGTGTAGTCAGCGACCCAAAGCCGTGCTTCGTTATTTTAGGGAGCTCGGCTGGTTTGTGTACGCTGGTGGGCAAATGTACAATACACCCCAAGCGGGATGTCAGTGCAGGTCTTATCACCCCCACTTTGAATTAGAATTAGGGGTAGAACCGTTTAGCCAAACCAAACCAAAAACCAAAACCTTGGTGACACCAAAGCCGTGCTCAGAATAGTCAGCGACCCAAAGGGGTGCTCCGTTATTTTAAGGAGGTCGGCTGGTTTGTGTAGACTCATCAAAGCAGGCGTACCTTGATCCAGACAAGCGAGTTGTAGTACTCGAGGTCTACAGACTCCATGTCGTTCAGTTCGATGTTCTTGCCGAGCATCATCTTGTAGAACGGACGGATGAAGAAGGCTGCAAAAAATTTTTTTTTTTAAATGTTTTAAACACAGTTAAACTAAATATTCGAGACATGGCTGGTCATATACATAGATAAAAACTCTTTATTGTGTACAACAGAAAAAAAAGTTACAGACGAAGAAACTTAAGCGTTAGTGCCACAAGAAAAAAAAGTAAAACGCACTAAGAGTTGTATGAGAACAGTGACACCCTTTTGGCTTAGTACCACCATTCCGTGTAGCCCTGTCACAAAAAGTATTACCGTCTTACCGTCTAACAACTTCCCATGATAGACCGCCATGCCGGCCACTCTTCCTATAAACTTGAAGTAGTTAAGTATTACCGTCTTACCGTCTAACAGCTTCCCATGATAGACCGCCATGCCGGCCACTCTTCCTATAAACTTGAAGTAGTTAAGTATTACCGTCTTACCGTCTAACAGCTTCCCATGATAGACCGCCATGCCGGCCACTCTTCCTATAAACTTGAAGTAGTTAAGTATTACCGTCTTACCGTCTAACAGCTTCCCATGATAGACCGCCATGCCAGCCACTCTTCCTATAAACTTGAAGTAGTTAAGTATTACCGTCTTACCGTCTAACAGCTTCCCATGATAGACCGTCATGCCGGCCACTCTTCCTATAAACTTGAAGTAGTTAAGTATTACCGTCTTACCGTCTAACAGCTTCCCATGATAGACCGCCATGCCGGCCACTCTTCCTATAAACTTGAAGTAGTTAAGTATTACCGTCTTACCGTCTAACAGCTTCCCATGATAGACCGCCATGCCGGCCACTCTTCCTATAAACTTGAAGTAGTTAAGTATTACCGTCTTACCGTCTAACAGCTTCCCATGATAGACCGCCATGCCGGCCACTCTTCCTATAAACTTGAAGTAGTTAAGATGTTCCTCGTTACACACTCCACTGTTGGGGTTGATCTGGAGTGTGTAGTTGTCCATAGCACTATACTCGAACAGTCCGTAGTACGGGTTGAACATCTCCTTGGACAGTAGGAAGAACCACTCGCGGGCTAGGCCACCGTAGTCTGGGAAATACAGATTAAAAAACAATGTATAAATGTGGGAACATAATAATCCCTTGGGTAATTAACAAGTGTAATTGATCGCTGATTTTTGTCGATTACCCAAGGGAGTAATCGATTCATTCAATCATCATTGATTACAACAGGGGTCGGCGACCTTATCTAGCTTAAGGGCTCATTCTAAAATAATTTTCACCTGAAGGGCGCATGAATGGTTGATTAAAATAATGTTACACAAAGACAAAACAAGATGTAAAAACTGAAAAAAACTGTTCTTCCCACTTCTGTATTAAAATAGTAAGTTCTTGATGGTCTTTTACTCATGTAAAAAACACAATATAACAATTGGTCTACAAATTATGTAACTAAAGTAACGACACAATAATGCGGCTACTTAACTCAGAGTATCGCAGCGCACTGACTCCTCGGGCGGGCGGGGCGCGGCAGAGAGAGGTTGAGGTATTTTGCCCGTGTTTGCACGCTTTATTACGGTGTGCCGTCACTAAAGACTTTCCGACTTGTACAGAAAGACAAAAGATTGCTTATTCAAAGAAACGGCGTGATTTATTGGAGGGCGCATCAAACGTGCGCCCGCGGTCACAGCGTTGCCGACCCCTGGATTACACCATCACACTAGTCGATTACTCCCCTGGGTAATTAATAATTGTCACGTGTCATTCGTATTTTTACACAAACATAGTCCCCATTAGTATGTGATAAGACTCACCAAGTCCGACCTCCGACTCGAATTCAACCCAGAGCTTGGTCTTCAGCAAGTCAAGTCGACTCACGGAGCTGATGATGCGGTACGAGTCTTCCAGGATGCTGTTTCGACGAACTTTGATCTCGAATTTATTCGGCACGTTGCTCTATGAGAAGGGAATTCACATAAGGATAATTTATCTTGCATATAAGAAATCTCCGCTTGAGGAATTCATGTTATCCCTATATCCCTATATCCCTAATCATGATTATCATCATCCACAGTCGTATCTATCTCACTGCTGGGTATAGCCTCTCGTTCTATGCCATCTGCCTCGGTCCTGTACTAATTGAGTTCAGGTTCGACCTATGCGATAATGCAATATCGTCGACCCATCTTGCAGCTGGACGCTCAACGCTCCGCTTACCTTGGCTCGGCCACCCATCATCTCCACCTATCGTCACTGCGTCTAGCATCATTTCAAAGAAAATTCGAGTTTGGAGAGTTGCAGCTATAGGAGTTAAGATTTGAGGAGTTTTAGTTCGAGGTATTTCAATTAGGAGAATCTTAGGATAAGGCATTTTAGTTGTAAGATTATTATTATTTTACATAAATAAGAGCGGTAAAAAGCTTGCTGTCCACCTGATGGTAAGCAGAAACCGCCGCCTATGGACACATGCAACACTAGCGGTGTTGACGGCGCTTTGCCAGCAAGTTATAGACTCTTTTTAAAAAACGCTTCATGTTGAAGCTCGCCGGAAATACTATTTTTTAACCTTTAGAATCCACATCAAAATTCTAGTCCACTGCTGGCCATAGGCCTTCCCCAAGGCACGCCACTCAACCCAATCTTTGGCGTTTCGCTTGACATATATCATCACTTTATCAAGTCTCAGGGCGTCCTACGCTGTTTGCCGATTCGTTGTCTCCACGCGTCTAACCCAGCAGTTTATCGGTTCTGCGACAGATATGACCTGACTGACACTTTAACTAATACGCTGAGCTATGTCGGTGAGTAGCTCTCTGAACTTCGTTCTGGGTATGGTCTCAGAGAAACCCCGAGCGTAGCTCTCTCCATACGCTACTTTGAACTAGCAGGCCGCTTCAACTGTAAGAGAGAATCTTAACAAGAGTAATACGGTACATACTGGTTTGCGCAGCTGGCTCTTCAAGTATTCATACTTCCGCTTGTAATCTCTGGAGTAGGGCACTGCGGGACCAGCGATCTGCGGGTTGGAGAGCCGCGGGTCCTCCCACTGCGTCGTGCGCGTGTCTGCAAGTCATGCCATATCTGATAACAGATGTCTAAATACACATATAACGATGGCGAGTGAAACGGGGTGGTTAAACACATCACATAAATGATACCAATCACTGAAAAGTTTTTTTTTTTAGTTAGAACGGCTGTCAATGGATTTTTGTAAGAAATTTGTTCAGTCATTCGAAATCAGTTAGCAACTGTGATGCGGACAAAGAACTTTGAGACCTAACCTAAAAAGGTAAGGTCCAAGTTCTTTGGATGCGGAGTTCGACGCGTTTATCTAAATAAGAATGTACAATCAAGGTTCCCTCATAATGCCTGGCGACAGAATCTCCTTCTCATTTCCGTTCTATTTACTTCTCTTTTTTGTGATACCAATAAAAATAAATAAATAAATATTCGGGACATTTTTGCACACACGGTCATCTGACCCCAAACTAAGCAAAGCTTGTGATATGGCTGCCAGAGACTGATATACAGACATATATAGTGTTAAATACATACTTCAATAGATATTAACAACCAGATATAGAACATAGACAAATGTTCATCACATAAATGTTTGTCCTAGGTGGGAATCGAACCCACGCCCCCAAGCTCAGAAGGTAGGTTCACTACCAACGGGCTATATAATAGACGAAGGTGTATAAAACCCAGCCGTGCCTAATTTTATATTATTTATATTTAGTGACGTAAAAAGGAGGAGGTTCTCTAGTTGTACCTACTACTATAAGTGTAGCTCTAGTTGTACGTGTCGAGGGCAATTTTATGATAGTTTAACTTCATTCGCACGGCCAACTACTTTCGAAGATTTACAATTTACTATGGCGCAATTTGAAGACAGAGATCGAATTGAATTATGCGGCGTGCAAGTTGGATCATTGATCTAATTTAAGACGGGCCACAGACATGTAAAGTAGGTGAACGCGCGGTCTCTACCCTGATAAAAGTCTATGGTAAGATAGTCAAGAAGTTTACTCCATTTCGAGGAGGTTTATCCGCGTTACCATGTTATGGACCCGGGTAAGTCTTAAAACTGCGACAGAACCACCGGAGGATGAGCAGCAGCGTCCTATCAGTACACGGTGAACGTACTGCGGTCCCCGAGCCGAGCCAAGCGTGGGGATTATGGCAACACCCGTTCTGAGGGAGGCCTTTGTTCAGTAGTGGACGTTTACATAGACATAGACAATTTATTTTTGTATATTATTGTAAATTAGTTTGTAGTGAATGACTTTGATTGAGGTATATACGGCCGGTTTGTGGCAAAAATCAAACGTTTTTTAACTTTAAATTTGTGTGTAGCTTTAAGTGTGTGGATTTTTGCTACAATAAAATATTGTCTATTGTCTATTTGTGGCAAAAAATACAATAACACAATATACATGGAAAATATCATCAGGTGGCCCGTAGCTTCATGGCCAAATAATCTAATTTTTGTCACAAACCAGCCCATCTCAGCATGATGCCGCTGGTCTTCCGTTGGCACCGGCAGTTGACGTCACGTTTACTGGCTGATGTTGTTGTGTACTTTACTCACTGTGGTCGATGAAGAATATCCTCCCGTCGGAGTGCACCCTCTCCTCCCAGCCCTCCGGCAGCGCGCCGAGCGAGTCTGCGTCCGCGGCCGCGCTGGCCGCCGCGCTGGTGGGCAGGCTGGACGCGGACCCTGCCGACAGAATGCCTGGGGTTAAGGCATTACAAGCGGTCTCATTACAATGAACTGTTTAGTTTTCTCTACATAGCGACAAGGTATCGAGGGTTCTGTGTTGTAGGATCTTGCGTATTAAATAACAGATGTTTCCTGAGGGAATTTGCTGTATTGTGTGCTGGGGTTCTTCATAAGGGCTATTAATAGTTTTTAAAGGTTGGCAAACATATCTGTGACGCCCCTGGTGTTACAGGTCCATCCATAAGCAGCAGCGATCGCTTACCATCAGGCGGCCCATTAGCTTGTTTGTTGGCATATAACATTACGAACTTTGAATCGAAAAAAATTCCTTTGAAAATCGGAATTACAAATAGGAATCAGAAAGTAAATAGGAATGAGTACGAGAGAGAGAGAGAGAGAGTGAGACATAATAATTACCTGTCCTGGGATCTATCCATGTGGTGGTTTTAGCGTTGTGGTCGATGAAGAATATCCTCCCGTTGGGCGCTCGCTGCATACTCCACCCGGGCGGCAGACCTGGAACCACATCACCATGTCATATGGACTATTTTAGAGAAGAGACGATCAAATACCTCGCCTTATGGTAAGCGCCACATGTTATGGGCGACCATAACATTTCAAGTTAGCAATAAACCGGAGAAAAAGTGTAATTTTAGGGTTCCGTAGCCAAAGGGTAAAAACGGGACCATTTTACTAAGCCTGTGGTGTCTGTCCGTCTGTCTGTCCGTCCGTCTGTCCTACCTATTAACGGCTGAATCTTTCAAACCGTAATGGATAGCCAGTTGAATTTTTCACAGAATATGTAATGTTGCGACGGATTAACTAACAAATAATAAAAATTCAAAAAGTAAAAACGAAAGGGGGGTTCCCCATACAACAAACGTATTTTTAACATATTTTTGTATTAGCTCTAATGTAAAAACGATAATACGTACCTACAAGCGTCAAACTGGGCATCAAACTAAAGTATAACAATAAATAATGGCCAAGTGCGAGTCGGTGACAAATTTCTGTTCTATACCAAGTTACCAGTTGTAACTTGGTATAGAACAGAAATTTGTCACCTCGCATTCGGTTACTTGGACTACCTTATCATTTCTTTCGCCGGATCGAAATGCTCATTTTGCACTAATTTTAAAGTCGGTTTTTTAACCGGCTTCAAGAGGAGGTTATATTGATAATTATTGTATTTTGTGGTGGTACAGAACCCTCAGTCCGACTCGCACTTGGCCGGTTTTTCAAACTACCCACGTTACTTGGTTTATCACTCACCGTCACTGTTGGGCAGGTTCTGGCTGTGAGCGCTGCTGGCGCTACTGGTGGTGCGGGTGCTCTCGGTGGAGCCGCCGTCCGTGTCATCCTGCCGAACACACCAATCAATTCTTATCTCCGCGCCGTACGGTCGCTACTGCCCTGGCAACCCGCAAGCGACTTCACGCCCCCATGTACCCGAGTAGCTCTTATGCACCGGTGATAGGTGCGAGGTTTCCATGGCGTTAGGTGTAATGTCAACTACTGTTGTGTCATCACATCATCAGCCAGTCTACTGCTGAACAAAGGCCTTCCTCTTAGAGAGGGGTGTTGCCATAATCGCCACGCTTGGCTTGGCTTGGGGATCGCAGTACGTTCACCGTGTACTAATAGGACGCTGCTACACATCCTCCGGTAGTTCTGGTCGCAGTTTTAGGACATACCCGCGTCCATACTGTTGTGTATTTACATCTAAAAGTTTGCCTGATTTTTCACCCCCGACGCAAACATTGAATTAATATAATTTGTTAATTTAAATTTACAGATTTTCGTGTAAAATTTTATAAAAATTCAAACGGCTTACACTCACGATTATGTTTATCGGTCGAGACGATCGACCGGTTTCGGAGCCATTAAAGTCGTTTGAAATAATTTTATGATGTTTCTGCACGCGAGTTTTGATGAAGTGGCTTTTAGTGTAGTTGGTTTTTATTGTAAAAATTTACAAACAATTTAAATTTACTTGATTTCGTAGCTGAATGTTTCCCGTCTGAACGTAGTTTGTAACGAAGCGTAAAGTGACAGAAATCCCTTCTATAATTTAAGCGTTTTTTTTTCTTTTTTTTGCTTATTTTACAAAAAAAAAAATTATAGTTTTTTTTTAATACAAATGTAAAGACCAAACGTAGCGCCGCACGCCAAGAAAATGTGCATGCTATAATATCATGTTCGTACAGATTAATTTCAAACTTAGAGTATTAGCGCTGGTTTCAGCAACGCAGTTTTTTTCCATTTTTTTTCTGTATAACAATTTAGCATTAGACATAGTAGAAATACAGTATAATTTCAATTAGCAGTTGACATTACACCTAACTGTGCAGTACATTAGCATATTTCGCTTGTTTTCACAAGCGTGACAGTTAATGAAACCCAAACGTAACAAGCTCTACAACTCCGTGCAGGCTGACAGGAAAATGGCACACGAAAAACGGGGAAAAACCAGCACTCGAATAACCATGTCAAAGTTCGATCTCGAAGTATTGATGTAAAACGGCGTGATGGCACAATGCTATTGAATTTCGACGTTTATTGGAATTGTATTCATGGTTGAGATCAACAAGACAGCCATGGCATAATGTAATGTGAAACCGTAGTCTAAGCCAACGTGTCACATGTTATGTTCGGAACTGTATTTATACACCAGAAGGCTTGTCATGCACGCCGCGACTAAATTTGTCGACTCTTTTTATCGTGCGAAAACGAGACTGGTATAAACATAAACTTATCACGTTCTCGCTCGACAAAAATGTCGACAAGATTTTGTGCCGCGCATGCGCTGCTGGATCTCAGTTTAAACTCTGTAATGTTTTTTAATGTAACTCGCTAACTTCTAAATTGTGAACAATTATGGTAGACAGGTCAATAATCCACCATTTTTGATCACACTTTTAGACAGTGTAACTTATAAACTTTCGCGATTTGAACAGTTTTAATGCGCAATAAGTCTCGATAGGCAAAAAATACTTTGAGACAACTTTATAAAAACGGCTTCGGTTCTGATGCACCATTTAACTAAACTAAGTTTGACAGCTGTACAATCGTCTCTTTCAGACGTACTAAAATGAAAAGAGACGCACATAACTAAGCAATGTCTAATTAGTTTAATGAACAGTACAGCAGCGACCCATATATCAAAAGCATATTTCTACAATTAAACCTAAACTAACTCAAAAATGTATACAGGTGAAAATCATACATAAACAAAACTAAAAGCGTAAAAAATTAAAACCCGACACCAAACTACAGAATACATTCAGTATGGTAACAAGCACAGGTAAGCGCGACAGCACAAGCGAAAATGTGGCATGATGTGTTACTGTTAACAATGTACGTGTTAGGTGTATTTTGGTTTGTTCGTTTGGTTGTGAGATTGAGAACCGCAGATATTCGTCTGCGCTCACCAGCTACACATATCTCTTTCGCAAGTTTTCAACATATTTGAAGAAAAAAAAACAATGATTGAAATAAATAAAAAACTTTATCAAAACTCGCGTGAAGATTCATTATAAGTTATTACGAAATGGCTCACACTCATGTTATGTTTATCGGTCGAGATGATCGACCGGTTTGCGCGGGCGACCGTCTCCGAGAGCGCGCGTGTTCCCTGAGAAGGAGCTCTCCGAACCGGTCGATTGTCTCGACCGATAAACATAACATGAATGTAAGCCGTTTAGTAATAGTTAATAAAAAAATAGGGAATATCTTTAGAATAACATTGAATATAGTATATTTAATTTTTTATTATAGAATAGTAGCTTTACACTATTTGCAATGTTGTTAGATAATGCCCAGTGTTTTTTTATTAATTTTCGCTTAGTGGTTTTTTAAATCTTCTGATACGTTGAAATACGTTATCTGCCCCTTAAGAGTCCCATGCGTCCGCTATCTCGCTCGCACGTTTTTTTTTTATATATAAAATGATTAAATGTACATATATGAAATCTAATCAGAAGGAAAAAAGAAAATAATCATTTTGAGTCAAAAACAAAACATACAGTTTGTTATAGCTTATTCTATCAACAGTTCACAATCTCTACGGTTTCAATGTGTGTGTTACCGTTATAGGAGGCCGTCATAAACGCCACTACACGCGTGAGTGAGAGAAGGATGCTGCATGAAAAGCTACTCTAACTCCGAGTGGTAAGAAACGATTTTGCTTGTTAGTGACGAAAGCACGGGCAATAGACATCACACAGCGTGTCCTCATAGACAATTCATACTCCCGGGCGGGACGCGGATTATAAACATTAGTATATTTTATTACAGTGGAATAAGGATTAAAATTCAATAATTATTGCAAAACTAAATATAACTTTATTCGTCACAATTCGAGGTACAATTTACAGAAACGAATAAAGAAATATTTCTCTTTATTTTTTTAGTTTTCTTTAACTACCAGTTTAAGATATATTTCCTACGTACTTTTATCGTGAGAAAAATACATACTAAACATTTGCCTTCACTTTCTATAAGTAAATAAAGTATAGTTCAGAAACTAACGTTAGGCTTGTTTAACTAAAATTAGCTGTCTTCTACTCGCGCGCGTCACTTCTTACGGGCGAAAAGTAGACAAAACACATTTGGTTCAGAATTTTGCTAATAAGGAACTAAGGGTGACACTCCACTAAGCGTAGATTTGCACAAATATTACATTTTTTGTTTTATTGAAATATATCTTTTTCAAACCAAGCTTTTATGAAATTAGTGATCGGGATGGCGTACTGATCAAAATGAGCCCAAACACTGCCAGTCTACTATTATCCATCGAGGAGTGCTTTTGTCCATCATCAAATCAGCTCACTGTCACCATAATATTGTATTGTCATCGGAACTTGACAAGTATGCCCAATTTCAGCTCAATCGAACACCGGGAAGTGAGTCAAATTTTACTTGCAATATTTGATTACAGACAGACAGACACCAGTTTAGGTGAAACTAAATAAAAGCTCCTCTTTATTGAAGTCGGTTAAAAAGATGTACATAACGTTTGTATGTTTATATGAAGCTACTGATCCGACTTAAAAAAACTCTTTCGCTCATAGAAAAAACGAGTTTCTTTATATAGATCGAGTAGGCCCGGAAATAGGGCAGAAAAAAAAACTTGGTGAGTTTTTTTTAGACACTAAAGACAATGGCGTCGATTTTCTCATACCACTTACTAAACTAAACCAATCTGACGAGACTGAAATTATCTGCCTCTCTTTTCATTTTAATATGTGAGAGAAGGATGGCAACAGTTTTAGAGCTGTCAAATTTAGTTTAGTTTATAGTACATCAGAATCGATGCCACTGATTGACAGTCTATTTCGTGCACTATTGGTCAACGCCTTCTCCGCTTCGGTGGAGTAACACCTTAGACTTTATATTTCCCCCCATCCTAGCTCCTAATTAAATTTAACAACTTACAACAGAGTTGACTTTACAGGCTTTAAGTTGACAGGCTTAGCTAAGAATATATTTATAATATATACTGAAGTAATAATTTAAATCGACTGGCAAAGTTCCGACATATAAGCGTTTAAAGTTTTTGGTGGGAATTAAGAGGGGATGCTCTGTTCTTATTCCGCAAAGTGAGGGTTAGTGTAGAATTTGTATGGCGCACATAAGGTTTGACGTCACATCTAACTATAGTGCGCTCTGTCTAGCATGAAGTTAAAATGCTTACAACTTCCTAACTTTCTAACATATTATTTTAATTATGCTTTCGTCTATCGAATCTATTTTATAGTAAGATTTTATTATGAGGCAATAAAAAATATTCAGTCAACTTGCCTATTGTACAGGTACACCTTCTGTATCTATCGGATACTACTGTCAAACTAATATGTACATTTTATACATATTTATAGTTCGCGTCACCGTGAGACCTTACCTCAGAGTCCTCCATGGAGCTGGTGGTGGTCCTCCGTCTGCGGGTCCTCGGGGACGTCGCGGGGGAAGCCCCCGTCGGCGTACTGAAGTGGTTTTCATCGAATGTTAGGGAATCTAGCTCATCTGCTGCTTCTGTTTCTTCGGTCTGTGCTTCAATCTGTGTTGTGTCACCTTGAGTATCATTTTGTGTGGCATCACTCTCTGTAGCATTGACTTGTAGGGCATCACTCTCTGTGACATTATTTTGTGTGGCATCACTCTCTGTGGCGTTGTTTTGTGTGGCATCACTCTCTGTAGCATTGACTTGTAGGGCATCACTTTCTGTGACATTATTTTGTGTAGCATCACTCTCTGTGGCGTTGTCTTGTGTTACATCACTTTCTGTGACATTGTCTTCTGTCGCATCATTTTGTGTGACATGACATTCCGTGGGGCTGTTCTGAATTATGTCATTTTGTGTTTCGTCACTCTCTGTGCCATTGTGTTGTGTAGCTTCATTGTTCTGTGTAACATCACTCTCAGTGGCATTGTTTTGTGTTGCATCACTCTCAGTGGCGTCGTTTTGCGTGGTTTCACTCTGAGTGACAATATTTTGCGTGACACTTTCCGTAGCATCATGTGTATCATTTCGTGTGGCATCAGTCTCGTTATTGTCTACGTGTTGACTAGTCGCATCACAATCTTGAGCGAGGCGGCGCTCGTTGGCGCACACAACATCGTCTTCCTCTCCTCTTAAATTATTATCACAGTCGGTTTCACTTAAACTATTAGCTTGGATGACATCGCCAGCATCCGTACGGAGTCTTTCGACCTCATTGCTATTTTCGTTCTGTAAGGCACTTTCTTCTGTACTCCCTCTTTCAATTTCTTCGTCTTCTTGATTGTTTCCAACGTGAGCTCTCTCTAGTTGCGGGGAGCGGACAGGAGTGGAAAACGGCGTCGGTTCCGTAGAGTTGGAGTCTCCGCTCCTATTGCTTACATCCTCCTGTCAGAGAGTTACACGCTGTTACGGACGTACAAACTGACACGTGCATTCTATTCTATCGTATTAGAGCTTGTTTTCCCGTGCACGTGTGAGTTTGGGGCTGTTATGGATACACAAACTTACACGTGCAGTTTTGTAACTTGTTTTTATCGTATTAAAGGTCATTTTGTCGTACACATATATGTTAAGGTTTGTAACAAATGTATAAACTTACACATGCAGTCTTGCTTACTCTATTCATATGGATTTAAAGTTATTTTTCCCGTGCACGTGTGAGTTTGGGTCCGATAAGTATAATATCCCATGACGATGGTGCGTGCCGTAGATTTGTCTATGACAGTGAGGACAGCACAATGGATGCCTATGGTAACACCCGAGAATGTAAGCATTTAAATTAGTTATTTATGTGATGAAAATGTTGATTATTGAAAGTTTTTTTTTATAACATGTAATTCATATAACCTATCATTGATATACCTCACTAATTAATATGGTGTACCTTAATTATTTATACTTTAGTAATCAATAAGTACACTTCTGTCAACATCCTATAGCTGTCACTTAACTGACATTGAGAATGTTTTTTTTTTTTTTGTTGAGAGTTAAGCCGCTTTAGTAAGCATAATGATTCCTTCGGAAACGAATACAAAAAATGGTATGATACGTGTATGTTAGTTATATATCGCGAAGCCCATGCTGCAAGAAAAATAGTTATTAACTAAAAACAAAGTAAATGAGAACCATATATAATTGGCATACGTAAAATGTATACAAAAAAAAAATATACGAAAAACTTGCCAAATAATATAAGTTTATATATATTTTGCTACGGCTACAATTTCATGCATAATAGATATGTTTATATTGAACATTAATAATTGATATTTCTTAGAGAAAATACTGCAATATAAAAAGAATCCCAATTCTCATGCAATGTTTTATTTGTCAGGCAACCCCATAAAAATGTATATGTCATGAAACCAATTTAAAGCATATTTTTATACTTATCAAATGCTTGTTTTTTAATTAAAATATAATAAAGTTAACATTACAGGCATAGATAAGTGTGCCATCTACAGTATTAGAATGCACTGAGATGGAATATAAATAGAGAAAAAACTCCATCTTGTTATATGTTTTAAAGACAGACATTTTTGCAGCCAATGCTTTAGGTTTTAAAAATTATACTTTTTCATAATATTTTCTTTTAACGTCTTCGTTGCCTTATCTTAGAATTTTAGGTTTTAAAACACCAAATGATATATCTAAAAATACCTAAAAAAAACATGCATGTTTAGTTAGAAATGGGTGGGTTACCATTTAGGTTCAAAATCCCAATAAAATAAAAAAATTACACACCAGAACCTGTGACGATGTAATAACAGACCATAAGACTGACCGATAAGGTTCAAATTAATGACAAATTCAATGTCTAATGTGATATGAAAAATATACTATTTTCCCATATTATTATGACGATTTAAAAAAAACTTAAACGCAGAAGAACGAACGAAATGGGAACAAAATAAACTAGACCCAAACAATGTTACTGCAAATTCAAATAGTTAAGAGCGACCAGCCAATCATATAAAGTGCATATACAGTATAATCTCAGTAATCCGGCACTATTAAAAACCTGAGGGTGCCGGATTATTTGAATGGTCGGATTACTGGATTATAGATAAAAATTATAATAAACTAGCGACCAGCCCGCCCGGCTTCGCACGGGTGTAATTTACAGGCGAAGCCGGGGCGGGTCGCTTGTTATATATATAAACCTTCCGTGAAAATGTATCAAACTGATGGTGAAAACCGCATCAAAATCCGTTGCGTGGTTTAGGTTTAGGTTATGTAGAGAAGAGATAAAATAAAGCATTTCATAAAGAGACATTTGAAATTTTTAACTACTCACTATTCTCACTTCAAAAAAACAGATAAATACGTACGTAGGTGCACTCGATAAGTTTTGAGGTTAGAATGCTAGACGACGACGTAGCGACGGAGCGCATAGGCGTAGAGGGGCGAGGGAGGCGCGGGCGGAGGGTGCCGGATTATTGGACGTATCAGTCTTATGAAGTGCCGGATTAGTGAGATTATACTATAATTGCATATACTGGGTGACTGGTTAGACAGTGGAAATATTCAGGGATATCATGGTATCCATTGTTATAAATAACTTTTACTATAAAACAGCTGGTCCATACAAAAAGTTCATTGGCTCTAGACGAAGTGTATGGGACAGTTTTTTTCGGGGTTTCAAGGTTGGAGCCATAGCGAAAGTTGTTCATAATGATGAGTACAATAATAACCCCAAATAACCAGTATATAACCAGTCAACCAGTATATTATGTGTAAAGTGGAATCGGGGAGCCATCATATTATTTGCTGAATAAACCTCTCAAGGTCTTTCATTGAATTCTTTTAGTTCCATCACTTGACTCGACAGATAAGTTTGGTCGCACTGTATCCCCAATGCATTCGTTTATTTCATTCAACAATGTTGTTCATCTATTCGGTCACATCGTTCGTTCATTCTTCATTATCTGTGGCTCGCGTCACAAGTACATACAAGGCAATTACCTGATGGTTCTGATTGTTCTGCTCGGTGTCCGCGGAGATGTGGAAACGGCGCTGAAACTCCGTAGCTGCCGTTTCCATGCGCTCGGCTTGGGACTCCGTGCTTTGGGCGCGCCTGTTACGGAGGACAACCATTAGTTGACAAATATTTTAATTATTTACATATTTAGATTGTAGTGCTCTGTGGACGTCATAAATGTTCACAAGAACAGCGTTTTGATCCAGAAGCAGTTACGAGCCATGCTAGCCATACTCACTGTAACGCTTGCATAATTAAGTCTCTCAACTACCCTCCACAGATCAACAAACTCTATCTTTAACTCAATAAATCTTAGGTGATCGTCGGTCGCGTTTACAACTGCGCTACCGAAAACCTGTTTTTTTTTTCGTGCCCTAGGATACAAAATCCTTCAGTCGGAATAAAGGTTAACATGGTATTAAATAATGTCAAACAAGTCATAGTCACATTCAAATTTAAGTACGTACATAGCACGGTCATGGTATGGTACGGAGCAGTGAACAAAGCCCTTAAGGGTCAAGGCCCTTGTCGCCCCTACTGAGAATAAGAATTAGGTTACACAAGCAAGCCACTCACATGAATGTAGGCCGCTCCCACTGCGTGGATCGCTCGATGTGGTTCACGTAGTAAGTCCTTCCGTTGGCGTCCTGCCGCTCCTCCCACCCCGGGGGGAGGGGGTCCCCGCCTATCGTCTGGAACAACGGACAGGTTTATATTGGCCTTGGCTCTTGGACTATCTGTTAGGAACCATTTGGGAATGGCAGGCTGGGACGAATTATGTGACCATGACACCGGTAGATTCTTTTTTAACCCAAATCCAAAAAGAGTAGCGGTGTGTTATAAGTTTAACGTGTAGGTATATCTGTATGTCTGTCTGTGGCATCATAGCTCCCCAACTGCTGCACCGATTTTGACGTTTATTTTTGTATGAAAGGAGGCTTGATCGAGTGATCTTGGCTATGATTTAAAAAATCGGTTCAGCCATTGTATATTTATAGCCAGATATATTTTAAATGGCTGAACCGTTTTTTTTAATCATAGCTAAGATCACTCGATCAGGTTGCATATAAATATATATAATACTAGCGGTCCGCCCCAGCTTCGCACGGGTATAGATTATAGCCTATGTCACCCGGGGATAGTGTAGCTTCCCAACAGTGAAAGAATTTTTTAAATCGGTCCAGTACTTTTTGAGCCAATTCGTTACAAACATACTTACATACAAATATTTCCTCTTTATAATATTAGTATAGAGTATAGATATAGATTTTATTAAATTCATTAGTCATCAACTTGTATGCAGTACAATTGTCGAACTGCAGAATATAGAAAAAAATCAGAGCGACATGCAGCTAAGCAATTTAAAAGATTAACAAATTCCAAAACATGTACAGTCAGATTCATTTTGAAAGGCTATCTCAAGCGTTTGTTCCAAATTGATTTGACAGATTCAAAATTTTACTGATTGTGTACTACGCTTGTTAGCTTCTAGTAGCTGAGGAATTAGACACTAAATTCTGAAGGGGCTTTCTATAATCACAGTGCAGTGTCGATGTTGCAGTCAAAACTCTTAACCAGTCAAAAGTGTTTTTGACTAGCAAAATCAGTCAAAAGTACTTTTGACTGGTTAAGAGTTTTGACTGCAACATCGACACTAAGTCCGAGTGCGACCAACATATCTGTCAAGTTAAATGAAAAAGTTGTAAAGCCATTTTTTTTTTTTCTTAATTCCCCGTTTGTTCAAATGGCACTCAACTAATGGTAAGCGAAGATGTGGTCAACGATGTTGTATTTAGTGAACATAGTTATGTTGACAGTCACCCATATATTTTTTTAGAGGTTGTTTTGTGAACATAGTTTTCGTCACTCAGTATATGCAATTATAGTATAATCTCACTAATCCGGCACTTCATAAGACTGATACGTCCAATAATCCGGCACCCTTTGCACGCGCCTCCCTCGTCACCCGTTCAATATCTTTTAATAAGCTTGCGTTTGGTTTATTAAATAACGCTTTTGTTTTTTTTTTTGTAGTCTCTTTATTGTTTGTTTGTTTTTGTCCGATATCTCGTCCTCCACATACGTTTTTAAATTTAGTTTTAATTCGACAGATAAGAAGGTCGCTCTGGAAAATATATTTGTTGTTCCGTCTATACTTCCTCCGACAGAAGTCGGAGACGTTGTTAGGCTGAACATATTGCTTACCTAGTTAACTTTACTGCCCCGAGTATACCTATCACTAGCAATATGTAATAAGTACATCACTGTCGCGGCAGACAAAACTTGTTTTATGGGTGAGCATGCAAACTAAGGGCTGAGGCAAAACAACGGCACCCAAAACCGCCACCGGAGCCAAATTGAGAACAAATTTTTGACTTAACTACTTATAAAGTTGCAAATTTATTAAAGATGAAACGGATAGCTGTTTAGCCGGATACCGGATTTCCGGCCTATCTTGAAGCCAGATAGCCGGATATACGGCCAACCTTGAAGCCGGATATCCGGCCGAACATTGCCGAATGGCACATCGTAACGAGCAAGCTCATGTAGGTGGTGAACGATCGGGTGAGCTCGGGTGAATTTAGGTCTTTTCGTTCATGAGTCAAAGTTAGCAATATTAGTAAGTGTTTCATTGACTTGTTGAATTAATTGCAAACACGATCAATTTAAGTTATTGCAAACATGCTATTTTAGTTTGAAGTTATTATAAATCTGTTGTATCTCTGTTTTATTTGTGAAAACATTTAAGGCTTGTTTATTTTTATTTTTCTTAGTATGTCTTATGTTGTTAAAGCTGTTTGTTTGCCTTAAATAAATAAAAGTAATTTTTGTTGTAAAATAAAATTATGATGGTTATATTTTTTCTTATGTGGATTAAATAAAGTACCTAAATTTGTAATATCGATATATATTTTAATCCGGTATCCGGCCGAATACTTGGTTATTATCCGGTATCCGGCCAGATAATAAATTTAAGCCAGATAGGCCGGATACCGGATATCTGTTTCATCCCTAATATTTATGCCGAAAATTTCAGTAAAAAAAGTATAAAGTATTCAATTGATCCACAACTTCAAAAGCACCGAGATTGATCAAAAACGTGTTTTAAATTAGGCTCCAGTATAATTAACATTCAAGCTTGTATAATAACTTTCCTCGAACACAGCGAGGATATAAACGTAAGTACCACGACAGTAATGAACCAATAACCGAGCATGTTTGAGAAAAGGTTCACGTACAACGTTTGCCACTTCGCTGTGCTGTATCAGCTCCCAGTCATCTCCGTGGGAAGACGGCGCCGTCTCGCGGACCTGCCACCCGGGACGAGCGTCAGCTACCAGGGTGAGTGGGGGTGATAGGGGACCATAGGGGTTTGGGGGGTCACATGTTAAAAAGGATCGAAGAAGGTAGCAGAGAGACCAACGAATTCGTCGAAGATCAAAGGAGGTTATTAGGTAGTAACTACTAGGCTACTAGTAAGACATATAAGACTGTCGATCAAGGTCTTGAAGGTCGATGGGAAAAGTCTTTGCGGGGTCACAAGTAAGGAGTCAGAGTTTGCATAATGCGTTCAAAAAACGTAGTGCAGTCGTTAAAAAATACAATCTTTATGTTACGCAGCTTAGCTTCATAATTATGTCTTGCACAGAACGCAAGTAACCTTCTCAACTTGGAACAAAGTAATTATTTTTTTCTTTAATTAAGAATTCATTTTGTATGTAAAAATGCAATGGTATGTAGGTGCAATGGTTCTGTGGGGGGATTGGTGGTATCACATTTCAATCGTCCTCCCACAGACCGTGAGTCTGTTCACGATATGTAATATTAAGTTTGAAAAAAATTGATATTTCTATTATATGTATTGTAAATTTGAGACTTGATTGATCATGAGCCGATTCCACGTATGTGCACGTGCAACCTTCTCTAGTAGCGCAAGGTAGAAGCGCCGTGTGCAAGACGCATTAGTAAATAAAAAACTGCAAGCCTCAAGTTACAAGCAAAAATCTAACTACGGCCCGGTATATTAGCACTAACATTTCGCAATATCTAATCGAAAATCTATTATATTATCAGTAATAATATCATACTTACTCGCTGTTCTCTACCGCCTTGTATTATTTCGCTACTCTATGTATTTATTTATACTATTTCCATTCGCTTATTTGCCTTGACAACTGCAATAACATTGTAAAATCTGAATGACAACGTTTTAAAGCTAAAGTAATTTTTAAACTTTCGCGATTAGAACACATGTTTTAAACGTTTATCGGGACTTATCACGTATTATTTAATTTAGGTAAAAATATGTACCTTTCGCTCGACGTTTCGACCATGTTACAATGGCCGTGGTCACGAGCTGACTGAACACTGCGGGTGAGTCCGGCGAGAAAAGCGGGGGTTTTGTTATCCTACCCTCACTTGATCTTGAAAAATCGCAGGGTTGTCACTACGACACACAACACTGACTGTATCGGTAAATGTCCTAGTACCTACACCGCGGTTTGTACACTTGCTTACTATGGGATTCCACGACGCCGCTAATTTAAATCCATCTTCTCGGTTGAAATTGCGATGTTTTCTAATTTAAACCGCTTCACGAACCATTCTTGAAAAATAATGTCGTTCGGTGGAAAGGACCTTCGGATCGTGGAGCGATTAAATAATACGTGATAAGTCCCGATAAACATTTAAAACATTTTAAAGCTAAAGTCTTACGTTAAAATAACTAGCGAAAGTGATGAGAGTTTTATTTTTCATTCTGTTTTTTACCTACTACGACACCGGCCCTCTATTAGGTTTATTTATGTTTGAAATAAATTATGATTCTCACGAACCTTAGTATTTTTTTTATTTTTTTTACTTTACTTCCGCAATGTAGTATTGTCTTTTGTATGTACTAACCAAATATGAGCTTTGTTGTCGTAAAATAAAAATAAAAATAAATTTTATTGCAGCCGTCAGAGCAAATAAATGCTTGGACCGAGTTTAGGGGTACAATGAGGACAGATCCCTCTTCTGTCCTCGCAGTACCCGTCAATGTGATTCTTATTGCAAATAGCATTAGACTGCAATTTGATTGTCCCACTGAACCCCGTCTAGATTCAGACGATTAGAATTCCCATTCGCAAACTATGTTCCGAATCGAAAGTTTGCCATTAGAAATAATTCTGTATGTAACGTGACACAGAGCTCAGATTTGAGGATCGTCCGAGCCCGGGTGGAATCTACAGTGAAACCAAGTTGCCATGTCACTATGAAATTTGCTGAAAGTGATGGGATACGATAACTGGGATATCGATAAATCCAAAGCCAAGTCAAAATAATCAATATAAGAGCGCGCGTAGTTTACACTTTCGTTAGGAACATCAAGACAAAACCGAATAATCTTCGTTACATAATCTGTGGACTCGATAAAAATAACGGAACTAAAGAGGACGTCGCTTCACTGTTGTAAAGAAAAACCAGCGTCCATGAAATATGGTTTTCTTTTGGCTATCAATAAATTGTGGAACTTCATAGGCGTGCTTATGTCAAGAGCGACTTCTTAGTTTGGCATTACTTACCGGCTGTACATTCCCGACTTGTTGTGAGGGTTCCACCAACTCCCACTCCTCGTTGACGGTGGGGGTCTCCTCGGCGCCCGCTTCCCCCACGCGGCCAACCAGCGCATGGTATACCTCGATGTACCCCCGGACTCGAGACCGGGCGCTGAAATTAGAAAACGACGGCTTGAAATATGTATGTGTATAAGGAAAGATGTCATCGATGTATATGCTAAAATTCAGAGACAACGGTCCAAGTTCAGTACAAGCAAGCATCGGACAAGTCGATCGTCAATTTTTTTTTACATCGTCACAACCATAGCGTAATCTCGGATAAGCCTATACTTTGCGTCTATGGCAGTTTTTGTTTTTAGCGGAACTTTTAGCGGAACCTTTACCGGTTTTTTAAGCAGACGAAGATAGCAGCACCTAAAATGATACTGGAGTGAGTGAAACAAAATATTTATTATATAAATCTATTCAAATGTGTCAAATGCTTTAAGAAACAGGTATTATTTCGTCATTGCAAATGCTTGTCAAATGTCAATAATACTCGCTCCACCTTTACTCGCTTGGTGGCGCCACTACTGCTTTAAGATCGGCTCAAGTAGTCGATATTCACTACTTACGCTTAGTTTAGCCTGCGCTAAGTTTAAGTAGTGTTCCATACGTTTCTGAATACAAATTTGAGCGTAAGCACTGACATTTTGACACTAGGAACCGAAAGTCTACGCTTAAACTCGTCTCTGGATCTTAGCCTTAGTCGGTCTATATATTTTATATACAAGATAAGATTTACGTAGCATCCGAAATACGAGCGAGTCCGAGCTTGAGACCTACGAGGCCACCGTGGCCACCTACGCGAGGCCAAAGGTTGAGTATACTGGTGCAAGTGTCGTGGTGAAACCTACAGGCCGGGCCACGACAGTTGGCCCCCGTGTCGGAAGTATAGGGCTCGGCCGACGACTTTATGCCATAGGGATGAACATTTTAAAAATATATTCCACAAAATTTCGATTCGAAAAGGAGAACATATTATATGGAATTTTACAAACAATAAAGTTTGAAACATCGAAATTAAATAATAATACACACGCTCTAAATGTACGTAAAAACACACCAATCATAAAAAATAACACACACACACACACATCACATCATCAGCCTGCAAACGTCCACTGCTGTAAAAAGGCCTCCCTATTAGAGAGGGGTGTTGGCATAATCGCCACGCCGGACCCGGGTATGTCCTAAAACTGAGACCAAAACCACCGGACGGGCAGCAGCGCCTTATTAGTACACGGTGAACGTCCTGCGATCCCCAAGCCGCCTGCCAAGCGTAGGGATTACGGCATCACCCCTCTCTAAGAGGCCTTTGTAAAAAATAACAACATGAGATAAATATACCAAATTCTATTTAAACATAATTATTGGGTTGCAACAAAAACCACACAAAACCATGTCCAATACGTTAAAAAGTTTATAAAGGTTATATGAATGTAATATAATAATTAAGGATTAGTTATAGATGCTCGCCTTATTCGTATGAATAGGCTCCCAGACTGACTATAGTTTTATAAAAAAGCTAACTATGAGCTACCCTTCACGGTGTTTCCAAGAAGCTACAACATGGGGTTCTTTAAAAGGCGAGTTAATCGAGTCCTAAAGGGTCGGCAACGTATTTGTGATGCCTCTGGTGTTACAAGTATCCATAGGCGACGGTGACTGCTTACCATCAGGCAGCCCGTCTGCTTGTTTTCCACTTATGGCCCAATTTTTTTAAATAAAATAAAGAGAGCCGATCTTTAGACTGACAGACTCGCGCACGTTCACGAATACTGAATAAATAATAATCCACTGATATTACCATAAGTTTGGGAAAATAATTTAAGGTGACATGTTTTTTCCAAGTTGGCGCCAAAACTCCTATTCTTATTTATCGAGATTATTTATTCTCTATATATTATTTATTATCTGGGTGGTAAATAAATAAAGGGTCCACAGCATGCAACACTTACACAGACCTGCGCGGGCGCAGCGTGTAGCGCACCAGGCCGGGGCGCGCCGCCGCCGCCGTCTCGGCGGGCACGCTGCTGAGAGGAACCTCCACCATGCCCAGGAAGTCATCCCGAGTGAGCCGGTTCTCGTCGAACACCTGGATCACTAGCTTATGCTCCGCCGGCTTCACCTGGAACACCAAGCAGCCAGTTAGAAAATACATTCATCATTTCAGCCATAGAACGTCCACTGCTGGACATAGGCCTGCATCGATCTCCAAAAGGGCCGGTTGGAAGCGGCCTGCTTCCACCGTTTCCCTGCGGTCTCTTTTAGATCGTCTGTCCATCTTGTGGGTGGACTACCTACGCTGCGCTTACCGGTCCGTGGTCTCCATTCCAGAACCTTTCGGCCCCATCGGCCATCTGTTCTGCGTGATAAGTCAGAAAATACATTATAAACACAATATTGACTTATACAGGATTACGCGGAAAGGGTGTACTTAGCCAAAGGGGTCCAAAGTACCAATTATTATGAACAACTTTTACTATGGGACCAGCCCTGAAATCGCGAAAAAAATATCGGCTGTTCCATACATTTTTAATTTTACATTTTTTCCATACAATTTCAGAGTTGCACCCATAGTAAAAGTTGTTGCTTCTTTCGGCTTAGTACACCCATTGCGCGTAAGGGTACGTAAGGGGTTCAGGGTTATATGCTGAAAGGAGGTCATTGGACTCATCATTAAGAACAGCTCTTACAATGGGAACAACCCTGAAATCGCAAAAAATACAGCTGTTCGATAGAAAAATGATATGCATACTTAGGCTTACTACACCCCAAGCTTATAACCCTGTATTGTTGTAAAGGCCTCAAGTAAGCAATGGTTGGTGGAAAAAATCGTCCCATGACAATCTGGCTTCTGCTTTCGAAGTAACATAAAAGTCAATGGCTTTGCGAATCCAAGTTCCACCAGCCGTCTTTCACTGGCAATCCACCAGGCTGGTTTCTTTTTTGAATCTTGATTTGAACAACTTACCCTGAATACAAACTCCTGATTCCATACTGGGTTTAAAGTCTGGAAACAATAACAAAAAATACACAAATTATAAAGCTACATTCACACGAGCACAAAAGTCCCACTTATAGTAAACTAGCGGTCCGCCCCGGCTCCGCACGGCACATAGTTATATAGCCTATTAAAATAGCCTATATTAATCAGTGATAATGTAGCATTCAAATGGTGAAAGAATATTAAATAATAGTATATAGATTTAGACGGCACAGGTGGTCTTAGAACAGCACATCAGTAGGCAGACCACGTCAGAGGCATTTCAGGAGCTCAACATGAGCAGAGAAAAAGCTCAACAAGCGCAGAGAACGCTCAGCATACGAAATGTTATTACAAAGTTAGTGATTTTATTAATGACTAGCGGTCCGCCCCGGCGTCGCACGGGTATAGATTATAGCATATGTCACCCGGGGATAGTGTAGCTTCCCAACAGTGAGAGAATGTTTCAAATCAGTTCAGTAGTTTCGGAGCCTATTCAATGCAAACAAACAAACAATCAAATTTTTCCTGTTTATAATATTAGTATAGATAAATTTTATTAATGACTGCAGTAGGTCAATTTTTTTATCGTACAATTATTATAGTAATGTCAATCTGTTTACTATTTAAATTAATAACATCATATCTAAACTATGAAAATTGTTTCGATAGTTAATAAAACTTAATTAATACTTTTTAACTGTTCTCCAACCACCCGCATTCTTCAGTCTTCCCGTGAACATGGTGCATGTAACTGCGCCGAAATATCGGGAGCTCATTCCACAACCTTACCACGGTAAATATCCCGTAAATAATCATATAACTTTAATTAATACTTTTTTACATAAATAATATTTACGATATTTTTATACCATCTCTCTAGATTTGTACGCCTACAAACTATAAAACAGTCCAAACATGACACAAAGTGACAAATATTTTTAACCCACCTATATTGCACATACGTTTTTAAATGTGTGTATGATTTATTCGTGTTTGGGCAAATAAATTATCTTTATCTTTAGCATGCGCAGAGAGATCGCTTAAGGCGTGCTGGTAGAGAACCGTACACTTGTATGACGGTAATGCGGCGTGCGCGCTTTCAAATATTTTCAATATTTATTTTTTCTTTATTTTCTACAAATAATCTTACGCTTTTACAAAAAACTGCGACCACTAAAGTATTTGAATGATTGTTAGAATAACACACATTTTTTTTTTGATAAAAATATATTTTATAGAAAATGAATGAAGTTGATTCAATCCATTGAAGGGAACGTAAAAACGGGTGTTTTTTAGAAAAGTTTACGATTTTTTTTCTATCGAGCCAAATTTCTTTAATCGTGTATCGGTGAACACATCCGAATAAAATATTTCAAGAACATTTATTAAACATAAAGAAAAAAATTCAATTAATCGATTTTAAAGGTCTACTTTTGAATATTTGTGATTACGAATCGTCTGAAGCATATTTCGTTTTAACACGCGCATAGACGTTGGGTCTCTGTATTTTTTACTGCATCTACAACGGAAAGTGTTCAGCGCCGCAGTTTCACCATCGCACTAGCCGCCACCGCCTAATAACTCATCAACATATATCATAGATCAGGGGGTCTAGACCAGAGCCACTTCCTGTTAGCGTTCACGCCTGCGGAAAGATGAAATTGTATGAAAATTACATTAGCTTGAGATAATTTCTCTCAAGCTAATGTCATTGTCAATGTCATTTTCATACAATTTCATCTTTCCGCAAGCGTTAACGCTAACAGAAAATGGGTCTTGTCTAACCCCCCAGTGCAAATAGCACACTGTACGACCCACACGATATTTCTTGCCTCACACCAGCAAAATGTGGAATGAGCTACCTTCCGCGGTGTTTCCAACATGGGGTCCTTCAAAAGGCGAGTTAATAGATTCTTAAAGAGTCAGCAACGTAGTTGTGATGCCTCTGGTGTTACAGGTATTTAGGCTACAGTGACAGCTTACCATCAGGCAGACCATCTGCTTGTTTGCCACCTATGGCATAAAAAACTCTGACTGTTCCTGCTCGCTCTTCATATCAGCTAGTCTTTTTACCCAACTGTCCAGAAGAAGGATAGTGTTTTTCGAGCGTAAGGCTTTATATTACCTCCTGTAGCCTAAACGGCTTGACCGATTTTGAAGTGGGAGGTTTTGTTGGATCTATTTTAAAAAGCAATATTATGCAGTCGAGTTATTTCTTATTAAAATACTAGCGACCCGCCCGCCCGGCTTCGCACGGGTATAATTTACGTGCGAAGCCGGGGCGGGTCGCTATTTATATGTATAAACCTTCCATGAAAATGTATCAATTGATGGTGAAAACCGCATCAGAATCCGTTGCGTGGTTTAGGAGGAGTTAGCGGCCATACAGACAGACAGACGCGGATATGCAGATATATATATACTATATACTATACTATGTAGAGATAGAGAAGAGATACTTGTTTTTTTTAAATATATTATATATAGTAATAGGCTTGCGTTTGACCACCAACTCGCCTTGTGTTAAGCGATGTTGCGGTCTACGATGGAGCACGCTTGCCTAGAAGAAACCGATTCACTCTCGACTTGGAGACACCCAGATTGTAACTATCGGGGAACACACATTCAGGCAGCTCATGTTAGATTGTATAGTACGGAATAGACAGAGCTGACCTTTTTCTTGGTTTTGGTGAGAAAGGTCTCGAGGGTGACGTCACCATCAACTTTCTGGAGCTCCACCCGCACATAGGGATCGCTGGAAAACAAAAAAAAGGAAACATAAAATCTTTCTTACAGTTTTTTCTCAAACAATGTGTCGATGTACGTATATTCATCTAACTTGTCCTGGGGCCTTACGGACAACAGCTAATTGCAGCACCTAATCCGCTCAGTTGGAAAATCACGCGAACGTGTACCTTATCGCGCCCAGATACGGTTTGCGGTCGCGTGATTTTCCAACTGAGCGGATTAGGTGCCGCAATTAGCTGTTGTCCGTAAGGCCCCTGACCTAATGAATACAGGAAAATATATTTTATTTGACTATAAATTGATTTTTGTGACAATTTTTATTTTATTTGTTTAAAGTTTTACAAAATATGTATAACTAGCTGCGCCCAGCAGTTCCGCTCAGTCCCGTCAAAATCTGTCCAGCCGTTTTGGAGTCTATAGGGAACATATACATACATATTACTGGAAATAAATGTATTTAAGTTTGAATGACACCGGAAATACACTACAGATACGTTTAATTAATGTTTTTTTTAAAGATTTTGCTACGTTTTTAGCCAAATGTTCTTATTTTTGCTTCCTATTATTGAGTGTAGTTTTACGGCCCCCTTTTAAGCGATAGCGGAAAAAAACTCATTTACAAGGAAATCACATCCTGTTACTACTAAAAATAAACATTAGTGACGGTGACTAATTCTAATACAACTAATAACAGGCAGGGCTTTCGTAAAACTCAGTCACACAGCGGGCTATGGAGAGAGCTATGTTCGAAATTTCTTTGCGCGATAGAATCCGAAACGTGGATATTCGCCGAAGAACCAGAGTCACCGACATAGCTGTTAAAATTTTCAAGTTGGAGTGGCAATGGGCAGGCCACATCGTTCGAAGAACCGATAACCGATGGGGAAGAAAGCTTCTTCAGTGGAGACCACGAACCGGAAGACGCAGCGTAGGAAGGCCTCCCAACTAGGTGGACCGACGACATCGGGAGCGAGCATCCAGTGAATGCAGATGGCAGGTTGTCGTTCAGTGTGGAGTTTTAAAAGAGGGAGGCCTATATTCAGCAGTGGACGAACACGACGAAAGAAAGAAAACGTTTCACTCCATTATTCCACTTTGTGTATCGTATATTTGTTGTTAAACATAGATGCAGAAAAAATAAGTAACCCTGCCTGCTGCTTTAGCTGTGATGCAGCAGACAGTGTCTTCCCAAAAATAAGAATTTAAGGAAAAAAAGGATTTAAGAAAGGAGGCGACTGAATTTTCTCACATTAGCGCCAAAACTTTATAATTGCCTATTTGTTTTACAAACAAAAAAAGTTTAAAAAATACCCATCGGGATTTGAACCCACAGCCGTCTATTGAAGCCTTCGCAATGAGTGCGCCATTGCGCCACTATAAACAAAGCATCGCCAGGGAGTCGGCAGACGGCCGGCGCCGACGGCCTTGTATAATTATACCATTTATACGGCATTGTATCACGCGGTGAAGTCTCACGGGGAACAAGTTCACTGTCAGGGCGCTCACGTACATACTTATAAGCCCGTTACAGGCGATGCACAGTACTTGCGCAAGTATTACTCGCGCCAGTTTACTGCGTATCGTCTCATAGTTTTGTATTCCCCCCCACCCCCCCAGGCCCCGGGTATGTCGTAAAACTGCGACCATAACTACCGGTGGATGGGCAGCAGCGTCCTATTAGCACACGGTGAACTTACTGCGATCCCTAAGCCGCCTGCCAAGCGTGGGAATTATGGCAACACCCCTCTTTAATAGGGAGGCCTTTGTCCAACAGTGGACATTTAATGGCTGCAATACATCAGTATTGTAGTTCATTCACTCAGTATTTTTAGATAAGTTATGTTATCGCTTCTAGTTATTAATTATTTCGTTATCAGATCAGGTAGCTGTAGTACGGCACAGAATAAATAACGGTAAGGTATAGTCACTAAACAATGAACGGATCTTAGACAGACTCATAAGTGACTCATAAGAAACTAAATAAATTCATTTATAGGCATCAATAATAATCAATTTAAAAAACCAACTTCAAAATTAGTAAGAAACATAATTTCGTTTACTTGGATGGCAATATTATGTCATCGAAGCATCGAGATACAATTCCTATAGAGTCACAATCTCTCAGTGAAAACAGTCAAAAAAACGTCCGAGCGTTATTGTATACATTGTGTCAATTATATACTTCACAACGCCACATTTACTCCAATTTACACGTAATGTCGCTTGCATAGTGTTCAACGCTAGTTGTCCGCTATGTCATCGTAGCTCAGGCATCACGCGGCGTTGTAGCCAGATTGCGGTTACTTTGTAACTAACTAAAACTCGGCGTAATTCTTAGCGTGCGCCGAGTTTTGGTTCGGACACTTTTTGGCACGATTGTGACTCTATATGTATTGTATCTCGGTGCATCGAAGTAAATAAACAATGTACTGTAAACTGGAAGACATATGGAACACTCAGAGTGGAGACTACTTCATTTATTCAGCAATCGAAATGAACAGAGAGATAGTTGGCTGGCAGGCTGGCTTATATGCTTATATACACTCCCCTCAAAGACTTGGCGAACTTGGCGTTGGCGTTGGCGTGAGGGGGTGTCATGGCGGCTGGCTGGCTGTCATTCGTGGTTTCGCAGGCAGACGTCTCGTCCGTTTTGTTACAGTACCTATGTTTTTAATATTTCTTGTTTTCTTGTTTTTAATTCATTGTCACAAAATAAACTTTTCTGATTTCTGATTTCACGGCCCCTGATAGTGAGGTTGAATGGTTGAAAACTCTCATTTAAAGTACCTACATAGATTAAGATAGGTATCTACTCAAATCATACCTAAAAAAATTATGAAGTTAAACATGTAGGTAGTTATGATATGGCTGAGATCACTATCTCAAAATGACACAAGAGTTTTAAAAACTATACAATGAATTGTTTTTTATTGTATAAAAAGATCTGTGTATTGTAAAGTGTGGTTTGTATTTATGTATTTGTATTCATTTAGCACGGTTATACACCAATTACACTAAAGATACAAAGATATTACAAAGTTTAAAAAATTAATAACCTAAAAAATTTACTAATTAGTACTAGTTACTAATAACTAATTAGTAGTGTATAGTTTCCATGTATATTAGTATAGCAGGTTAGTTAATTTAGTGTTTAATTGAAATACTGTCTCGTTACCGAAATATTGTAATCAGGTATAAATAAGGGGTCGCCTTGAGTTTATTACGCGATCTTTTTGCTGATTGTGAACCTATTTTAATGATTATTTTTACTGATCATACCAAAGTCAATGAACAAAACAAAGCAAATTTAGAAAGAAAAAAAAATTAAATAAAAAAAAATGAAAGAAAATAATAACAATATATTAACGCAGGGGCGGCTTTATGGCGAGCCGTCGGTGAGTGGCGACACCGTGTACACCTATTCCATGGGGCTAAATGAGACCCCTGACCCCTGGCTTGCCTTAACCGGCGGTCTGGGGGTGGAAACCACAAGAGCTAAGAACCTAAGCTCCAGGGTGGAAGTGTTAAAGGGCATAACGCTGCTAGTAGTTCTTAGTGAAAGAGCAGGGCCCCAATTCTACTAAACAAATTGTCTTTAAATTGTTATTGTTGCGATTTTAATTGTTAAATAACTGCCTCAAAATTGACAGTTTTAAATATTTTTTTATACCAGAAAAATACAACCACCTAATATTATAACTTAGTATAAAAAAATTATAAAACTGACAATTTTGAGGCAGTTTTTAACAATTAAAATCGCAACAATTACAATTTAAAGACAATTTGTTTAGTAGAATCGGGGGGCAGCACACCTCTCGACACCCTAAGCCTATGCCAATGTTGCCCCTCCGATGCCAAGATGCGGCAGCCATTATGGGGGGCCCATTTAGTGGGTGGCAAGTCATCACCTGCCTAAATATATTTTGCGATGAGACAGGATAAGGCAGGTGCCGTTTCTCATCCTTTAGATCTGTTATCCCATCCACAAGTTGTTCACCTCAATAGCCCAGGTTTTTTTAATCCTATACTGTACAATAGTTTTGTATTCTATTTTATAGATAATTGTAAATTTTGTGCTCAACGGGGCCTCTTGGTGTTGGCTTCGGCCCCACCAATGCCTATCAAAGGTCCGCGCTAGACCTGTGTTTATGTAGAAATAAAGTGTTATAATAAAATACAGTATAATACAGTGGCTAAAGTGAGGCTCTGCGAACCATTGCGCAAGAGGCACATCCCTTGCGACACAAAAATAGCTACTCATGCACAGCGTCTTGTAGCCAACTTCAGACACAAGGAATTATTTTTAAATAATTTTTAATGATTTTATAGGTAAATATTGTAAAAAAAAAAAATAAGAAAGAGTTAGTTTGTTGTGAGTAAGAATGTTTAAGTAAAATAACTATAATGATAAAAATAAAATGTTTAGTTCAATTTTTTGTTTAACTCTACAGATAAGTTGGTCTGCTGATTATCATTGATGTATTCTCACCTAGCACCAAAGATGTCCTTCTTCGCCAAAGAGTACGCCCCGAGAATCTTCAGCCGAAGAAGGAAGCTGTTCTCATCAGTCTGGAATGAATGAGGAAACTTATTATTAAATATCCCTTTTCAGGGTTTTAGCAACTTACACCACATCATCACAACAAGAAATGAGATATGGTTAGATGCGTACTGGCTAGGCGTTTGACCACTGCTTACGGGTAGCCTGTCAGTAATAATAATAAAACAGGGTTTTAAGCTTGGGTATATTAAGCTGAAAGGTCATTGTAGTCATCATTATGAACAACTTTGACCATAGGATCACCTGATATTTTTAGGCCATTTCGAGGTTGGTCCCATAGTAAAGCTTGTCGATAATGGTGAGTACAATGACCTCCTTTCGGCATTGTACAATCCATATGCATAGCCCTATATAACAGGCTACAGTAGGCACAGATCTTTGTGTCTCTGAAGTGAGGCTCTGCAAACCATTGCGCAAGAAGCACATCCTTTGCGACACAAAAATAGTCTCATGCACAGCGTCTTATAGCCAACTTCAGAGGCATAAAGATCCGCTGTGCCTTTTCTTTATAAAAAGAGCGGCATGTGGAGCACGCCTGCCTAGAAGAAAGCGATTCGTTCTCGACTTGAACCAGACCAGATTGTAACCACCGGGGAACACCCATTCAGGGAACTAATTCCACAGACTAGCAGTCTGGGACCAAATTTTTTATTGTAAAACCAAAATTAGCTGTTCCATACATTTTGTTGAGTTTTAATGAAAATTTTCAATGGAACAATAAATTTATAAAAGGTTGTAACAAAAATATCATTCATGGTCATTAATATTTTGTTCTACACGGAAGTCATTTTCCTGTTTTTGCTCGATAGTGCAAAGTTAAAAAAGGGTGTTTATTAACATGTTTGTATGTATGTTCACACATACAACCTAAGCTTCCCAACCGATTTTGATAAATTAGGTGTCAAAAGTGACTAGTCAACATTGATATTTTTTCCGCATATTCAGGGTTGACTCCACAGTAAAAGTTGTTCATAAAGATTGTAGAACAATGAACCCTTTTTGGCTTAGTAGGTACCATCATTCCACTTAGTCTGCTCTGTATGACAGTTTACTTATGATTAGCTGATTTCGAGCTGTTTACCCTTGCAGAACATTTAATTAATGAAAATAACAAATAAAAATAGTGTTAAGAGCCTGTGGCTGTAACATTTTTGAGAACTTTGATTTTGTTTGTTCACATCCATGTTTGAGATAATAAACACTACAAATTGAATGATAGTATGGTTTAGCCACCATTTACTTGAATAATGTGAAGGATGGCTAAGCCGTGTCACTTGGCATAAACCCTGAACTTGCAATAAATCCCATTAGAATGTAACCTCCAGCACTCATACTCCCTCACACTTCTGACAATAACTACAAGCTCTATGTCAAATTCGGTGTTCAAAATCTCGAACGCATAAATTAAGACGCTCGTTCCGCAATATAAAACGCATTTAAATGTTAATCGCTGACAAGGCCGTGCATTTACAATGGGAACCAAACTACACATTTTTGACAATGTTTTTATGCTCATATTTTTTATACGTACACGCGTATCCGACTGCCAAGCCATCACCCATGTGAAAATACACTATTTGATAAAACAATAAGCAGCAATCCACATTCCTTTCGGGGACGTATTAACGAAAACAACTGTTTGTAAAAAGTTATGACACGTTTTCCATGTATTGTTCGGGGCGACCTTATAACTCGTGGTAAAGTTTCTTAACATCAGCAACAGCTGTTAAAAGGGACATTTAATAACTAGGTAAGAAAACTACGCGAAAAGGCTAGAAATGACTTCAAACAAACAAAAAATAAAATGCACGGATATTCGCTTTGCTGTGACAAATTTTGACAGCTAATAAAAATTCAGAATTTGATTAGAGTTTGACAACTAGAAAATAGTTATAGCATAACTTGTACAGCTGTTCTTTTCTACCTTGCAGCTTGGTACGTGCTTGCTCATCTGAGTCTCAGCTTGTGGTTAATGCTATTTGAATGTCACTGTCATTTCTTAAAATAACTGAAACATTTTCATGATTCATTTGACGCATTACGTTCCGATGCACGTACATAAAATATACAGTTTAATTTTTTTGAATAAATTCGGCGAGTTTTTTTTAATACTTAGCTACCGCCCCGTTGAGTGTTGGCTTGGCACAGAATATTTAAGAGTACATTTAGTGTTGGGGAACTTGGGGATGTCTTCTGTGGTTTGGCAACTTTGCCATCAACATTGAGGGAGAGGAGATAGTGAGATTGTTTCTGAGGGAGATGGTTTATGACCAAAAAAACTAAATACGGATAACATTGGACAATGAAATTAACGAAGTTTGTATACAATTCCCTAGCCCTAGGTTTTTTAAGTAGGTACCTACTCATAGCATGTAACGTCTAAATCAAAATGGATTATAATTATTTTTTTGGTAATATACCATAATTTTAAATAATTCTAGCCGCCAATAACGACACTGAATGGCTATAATGAACTATCTTACTCGCGCATTTGATGTCATTGATACACTTCTGAAAAATGTGTTTCGGTCATTTTACGAAGTTACATACCTATAACAAAATTTCGTTTCATTATCTTTTATTAAAGACCACATAAAATAAGATAGGTACAATAATTATAACATTTTCCCAATTATTTATAACAACATTTTGTTCTTGATATTTTGTACTAAGTAGGTAGGTAGGTACCTGTTATCTAAGCAAAATGACCGAAACAATTTTCAAAATTAGAGAGTCATTGTCTCTATCTCATGCGCTGCTACCGATATTCTGGCCCAAAGAACTCCACAACTTTGTCTTCGAATTGGACTAATAAGTACTTGAGTCTTGGACTCCATAACATTATATTTAGGTTGAACTCTATTAAAATGTAGTCCAACTGAGATGTACCTACGCCTAAAAGTCATATCATTGGTACACAAACCTCGTACTGCAAAGAGAATCGTGGCTCATGGCGCGCTAAACCATTCTGTCGGATCCTGGAGGTCCAGGAAGATGAGCGACTTCGCTGAGGGGTGTTTCCTCCAGCAAAGTCAAACGGCCTTACATTAGGCATCGCGGGATCGTACATACGCAGATTTAGCATTTCGCGCTCGCACTTTCACTTTGAACATTTCAATATCACTTTTAACCCATCAAAATTACATAGAATCACCAAATTCGAAAAACATTTACAGGATATCGCGCACTTTAACTGCTAGGTGTCGTCACTGCGAGACATATGACACTGTAATCTTATCAGGGCAAGAAATGGGCACGATAATAGAAGTGTACGTTTACAATTAGCATCGCACTGATAACTCAAACTCACTCGGCTGTCTCATGTGAAGTATGCGCGATTAATAACATCGTTTCATTATTTGTGCGATAACGGTACAAAGAAACTGTAGACTGTTATTCATGCACGCAGGTAGTTATAACTTTGACTGTCTCTGCGATGACCATGTGGTTTTACAGTTTACACACAAATTGTTTGTACAAAAGATGTCTTGTCCTAATTAGTTTAATTTCTAGGTCATAGGAACGTTTCAAGTGCTCTACACTTAGTCATTGCTGTGCAAGGTTATTTTTCAACTGTTCGTTTATTAGTTACTAGCTGCGCCCCGCAGTTTCACCAGCGTAGTGATGAAAAATGGTGATGATGATGATGATGAAAAGTAGCTTAGGTCACTCTCCGACCTTTGAACTATACCCATGCAAAAAATCAGGTCAATCCGTTACTCTGTTGCTGCTAGAAAGAGGAACAAACAAACACACTTTCGCATTTATAATATTAGTATGAAGTATGGTTTTTTTAACTTACCTTTGAAAGATGGAAACCAGAAGCTGTTAGGCCGATAGAGCTTAACATCATTATTATTATTGGTCTTTACTGCCACATAATATACCTACACAAGGTACTACTAAACCCAGCAAAGTGCGAGTTGGGCTCATGCACTGAGAGTTCCGTACCAAATAAATTGTTAATTATTAAAGTACAAAAAAGTAGTGCAAAAAGACAACATCACGCCCAGGCGGTCACCCGTCAGCGCGCTCAAGAATAGAAATATGTCACTGACTTGCACTTGGCCATCATTTATTATTTGTTTTTGTACGTAGGTATTACCGTTTTTACATTAGAGCTAATACAAAAATACGAAAGAAAAAAATACGTTTGTTGTATGCCCCCCCCCCCCCCCCCCCCTCACCCCTTAGTTTTTACTCGTTGACTTTTTTATTATTTGTTTTAAATCTGCCATAACGTTACCATGTTCTGTGAAAATTTCAACTGGCTATCTACTACGGTTCGAAAGATACAGCCGTTAAAAGGTAGGATGGACACACAGACAGCGTAGGCTTAATAATAGGGTCCCATTTACACCCTTTGGTAACGGAACCCTAAAAATGGCAAAGAAAGAAATAAAGCTCTTCGTTTTAGAGTTATTAAAATGCGATCTACGGACGGTCGAAAACTTTAGCGCACCCCCTTGAAACCTCAAAAACGGAAGGAGATAGAAGAATACAAGTGCGAGCTAGTGACCTATTCACTACCCCGGTTCTCGTACGATCACCGAAGTTATGCAACGTGGGGCGCGGCTGGAACTTAGATGGGTGACCGCCTGGGCATGATGTCTTTTTGCACTACTTTTTTATACTTTAATAGTAAACAATTTATGTGGTGGTACGGATTCCTAAGTGCGCGAGCCCAACTCGCACTTGACCGCTTTTATTCATCTTTACATTTGAGAGTTCTGACTAAAAGTATTTTTACTGTCAAACACCGTAACTTATTCTTGACATTGGCAAATGCATAAGAAATGCGACGCCAAAGTTCTCAAAGAAAAAAATAGAAAACAAAATTGTGTTGTCACTGTCATTCTAGTATGTATGTATGTCACTGTCAACTGCCAAATCTGCCAAACTGCCAAAACAAACTGGAAATTCGTCTTGTTTGTTTGTTTGTGTATTTTAATATTTTCACTTTTTAAATAAATTATTTCGAAAATACATTGTGTAAACTGAACTGACTATAGATTTATCTTTCAAAATGACGCAGCAACTTATTGGTGAAAACAGTAAATACATTTTAGAGTAAGTTCCAAACCTACTTTCATTCATAATCATAACCTTCACGTTAGATTCACCAAGAATAACTCAAATAACTTTGTATTTTTCAGCTTATTTTCAGAACAGACAATTGAAACACAAACGTTAGAATCTATAAGCATACAGGTTCAGAAGAAATTCCCAAAATCTGAACAATTCAATTGTAAGTAAACAATTTGCAGAATTGCCCCCTTTCTGAGATTTGATATTTGTTATAAAGCCTTAGCCTCCCCGTCCGTTGCATAATTGTTCTAAAACACTCATAGTTTTTGTAACTTAAAAACGGGGGGAATGTTCAGATACTTTTTCTTTCCTTACATTATGACCTACAGTTTTCAAAGTGCTGTATGACAGACTACCAGTGTCTTTACGAGATAACAACCTTATAATACTGTATGTGTATTTCAGTGTGCCTCCTAATCGCATCCCTCATCACGGCTGGCGATCTCTCCCTCCCAGGGCAGCGGGTAGTGGCCCTTGCAATACTCTTTGAACTGTTCAAATCGGAGAACCCGTTTGTGACCATGTTTCTGCACCTGTTAGAGGCCAAGCCGGGGCTGCAGCCACTCGTGCCCCAAGAGAGACTATTCATAGGGCAGATTCATGGGTTAATGGCTGCACCCGCTAGAGATGTGAGTTGGGAACTTTTATGTAACACTTAAGTTTTGCCGGCGGCTTTGCTCACATAGTGAAGTGATGTTAACATACAGAGTTTCGCAGCAGGTGTACTGAAGTGTACCGAAAAGGGTCCATTATACTCATCATTATGAACAACTTTTACTATGGGACCAACCCTGAAATCGCGAAACCAATATCAGCTTTTCTTCACATTTATATTTATTGTAATTTGTTGTTATGTATATATTATCTTGTAAAACTTTGGTCTTTCTGTTTATTTATTTTTGTCTTTTATAAGGTTTTTTTGATGCACGCCTACGTACCATTTGTTCCAACCTGGTGGATGACTGGTAGAAAATGTTTAGCATTAAGTCCTGTCTACTTAATTTGTAAGTGTGCAATAAAGTATTAAATAAATAAATATTTTATAGCTTTTTTTTTTTTGCGATTTCAGTTACTCCCAAAGTAAAAGTTGTACAACTGAATGTTAGATCTTCAACTGTTTGAGCTGAAATTTTGCATACATGTTTAGTTTGGATGACAATGCATCGTTATCCAAATCCAATATGGTGGACTCCCAAAGATGGCGGACCAGTTATTTTTTATGCACCTCCATGATATGGGTATCAAATGGTTCATATCATCAATATGAAGGGTTTGCCAAGAATACGAAAAATAATTGACGTCACACTTAATTCAATATGGCGGACACCCCACGATGGCGGACACAATTTTCCTATTTACCATCATGATATGGGTATCAAATGAAAGGGTTTGCTGAGAAGAATACGACAAGTTATTTTAGAATTAGTAATTATTAAGTCAATAAAAGATTGATTGGAAAATTCCAGGTGCTAAAGAAGACAGCAAAACAAGTGATGATGACAGAGGTGGCCTCCAAAGACCTGGAGTTCGACCTCACGCCGCTGCAGAACCTCGTGGCCGACATCATGGCTGACGTGACATCCATGGCCAGGGCCACCGCGCCAGCGCTTATACCCCTCGGCGATGGGTACTGTATTTATTATCTGAGAATGTATCTATTCAATAGGGTACTGGACTGATTTTATTTAACCTAGTTTCGTAAATTCTTAAAAGAATGTTTCCCTAGTAGTTTTCTGTTTGACTGAACCATAAAAAGTATATGTTATGTCCGGTTGATCATCATCATCATTAGCCAGAATACTTCCACTGCTGAACATAGGCCTCCCCCTTTAACCTCCACTTGGAACGACAGCCTGCCATCTGCATCCACTGGATGCCCGCGACTCAATGTCGTCGGTCCATCTAGTGGGAGGAACCGGGTATGTCCTAACACTATGACCAGAACCACCAGAGGATGGGCAGTAGCATCCTCCAACTTGAATGGTGGAACGTTCTGCGATCCCCAAGCCGCCTGCCAAGCGTGGGGATTATGGCAACCCCCCCCCCCCCCCCATGACAGACATGTCAATTACTGAAATATGAATGTGACTACAATTTGGGTTTTGGCTTTGCTTCCAACAAAAGACGATTATGAGGCAGCTAGCAGCGCCTGGAAGAGAAAAGGTGATTAAATAAAATTAAAAAAGATGTCCTGGAAGACATTGTGCAGCCCAAACCAACAAGGGTGTGTTTATCAAAACATAAAATATCATCCACAGGAGTCCACCCAACCGCCTTGCTATGAAAGAACTGCTAGAAGCCCTAATGTGCAACGAGTACATGCCACTGCATAGCACTCTCACCATCGCGGGGCCCATCCCGCCCCCCACCTTCCTTCTAGAGCTTTCTACAATGCCACTAGCGGAAGAGGTTCGTATTTTTTATTTTTTTATTTTTACCTATTTCTTTACGTCCATCTGTCCTACCCTTTCTTATTCTTATTCGAGATGGGGGCGATAAGTGCACTGACGTTCCGCTTGGGGTGTATTGTGCATTTCCCCCTATCAGCACCTACCCGAGCCAACCCAACTCCTTGAAATATCGGAGTGAGGCTCTTGGGCGCTGGCAGTGGCATAGATGGTAGTATAAGTAATGATGATGAAATTATTTACACTACCATCTATGCCACTGGAGCATCGCTGTGTCTTTAGAACCGTAATTATGTAATGTTAGATAGCCAGTTGAAATTTTCAAAGAATATGTACTATTAACAAACTTAATGTTAACTAATAAACTCGTAAAGTAAAAACTGAACGGGGTCCCCATACAACAAACGTGTTTCTAAACGTACTTTTGTATTAGCTCTTGTGTAAAAATGGTAACACGTACAAGCGCAAATCTTGGCATGCAAGTCGGTGGCAAATTTCTGTTTACCACCAGTTCTCGTACGATCACCGAAGTTAAGCAACGTCAAACGCAGCCGGTACTTGGATGGGTGACCGCCTGGGCGTGATGTTTTCTTTTTGCACTAATTTTTTGTAGTTGACATTTTAAGTAGCTTATGGTCTTAAAAATCGTGTTTATTTGGTGTGTATAAACGGTGGTACGGAACCCTCAATGCGCGAGCCCGACTCACACATGGCCGGTGTTATTTATTTACTACTAGCTGACCCGACAGATGCAAATCTAAATACATTTGGTTTCACTTACTAGATTTTAAGTTCATACAAAATCCCATAAATAAGTTTTTTCATTTTTTATTTGTTGCCTTTCTTATGTTTTATCTCCGTTTTAGTACTTTCGTGTGTGAACCACCACCGTTTCTCTCCATCATCATCGGAAACCATCCTGAAGGTCTGGTAGATCTGTCTTTCCTAATATAGGTAGAATTTGATATGCTATGGCTTGCAGGCTGCGTGGAAAAACCTGATCAACCGCGGAGCATACGTACCCATGTTCGACTCGGACTACGAGGGCCTACTCGGGCTTCGCCCCGACCGACCCGACCGCGCCGAGCGACGGCAGACACCGCACAAGCCTAAGGTATGGCAATATGCTCAAAGGCAAGCTCCTCTGTTATCAAACTATTTATAAAGTTCATAACAATAGTTTTTTCTTTTTTTAATTTAGTACGGCTGTCAAGGAATTTTTGTAAGAAATTTGTTGTAGCTAGTTGCACCCATATAAACGAAACGTCAGTCATTCGAAATCAGTTAGCAACTGTGATGCGGAGTTCGACGCGTTGATCTAAATAATAATGTTCAATCAAGGTTCACTCATATGCTTGGTGACAGATTTTCCTTCTCATTTCCGTTCTATTTACTTCTCTTTTCTGTGGGCATAACAGACGGCAGTTAAGGATAGCAAACCTTTTTGTTCCACAAAAATATAAAAATATGTATACAAAATACAAACGAAAGTGTGCATGTTTTTTAGGCGTTTACGTATATATTTTTTATTCACTTAATGTTACGATTGTCCACGCAGGCCAACCAGGGGCGGATCCAGGATTTCATTTTGGGGGAGGGGGGGGCATTCTGACAAGGTGCGAAGGAATCAAATCGAAAAATTGAGTCGAATGTATGGAATTGCTAGGTATTTTGGGGGGGGGGGCATGGCCCCCATGCTCCCCCCTATCCCTGTCCCCCTATGTCCCTGGATCCCCAATGAGGCCAACTCTGAAATCGCAGGAAAAATATCAGCTGTTCCATACATTTTGTCGAGTGTCAATGACTTTTCTATGGAACAGCTGATATTTTTTCGCGAGTTAGTCCCATAGTAAAAGTTTTTCATAATAATGGGTACTATCTTCGACCAAAATAAAATGAATGGACGGGCCATAACCATTAAACTTGCTCAGTAAAAACGAGCCAAAACCGTCGGACATATACTTCAACACCTAATTATAACCATGTACAGTACATTTGTTACAAAAAAATTACGGTTTTTTGTTATTTATTTACACTTCGGGAAAGCACACAAAGACATCGTTTTGTCAGAAGTTTCGTTATCATGTAACAAAAGTTATGTGTCGCACTTCCTACGGCTAGAGACCGACTGAAACGAAGTGAGCGCCGGCGCTCATTTTGCGATCTTCAAAAATGCGCTACTTCTGGGCCCGTCCATTCATTTTATTTGGTCAAAGGGTACTATGGACCCCTTTCGGCTTAGTACATCTTTTTTGCAACCCAGTATAACACGGGAATTACTCACGCATGATTAAGCTGGTTATTCCGACTCTAGTATTTTTAGTATATTTATTACTAGCTGACCTGACAGACGTTGTCCTGTCTTAGAACTGTCAAACACACAAAGTCAAAATTACAAATCTTATTTTTTTACACCTTGGGTTACATTATTGGAGTTTTAGTAAGGAGCCCTATTAAAAAAAAAAATATAGTATAGCCTATTTTAACCGGGGATAGTGCAGCTTCCCAACAGTGAAAGAATTTTTTAAATCGGTTCAGTAGATTCAGAGCCTATTCAATGCAAACAAACAAACAAACAATCAATCAAATCTTTCCTCTTTATAATATTAGTATAGATTATTGTTCGATAATTCAAGGAAGAAAAGAAAGAAAAGCCCGAAGACAAAAAGTCAGAAGAGAAAGACCTCGCGAGCGCCATCTCTGAGGCTAAAGACCTAACGCAGATGGCGCTGAAAGGCGTGCTGAGCGGTCACAACGTATCACGGCTGCGGACGTTACTGGACGTCGATGCTACCGTCGTGTATGAGATAGGAGTCACACCTAATCAGGTACTTACGTCTGCAGCTGGGCTGGCTGTCTGGCTTCTATCAAGTTCCCACTGCTGGGACTCAGGACTTCTCCCAGAGAGAGGATGGGGCTTAATCCACCATGCTTGCCTTGGACCAGGCTTGCTTTTCAGCTTGACTGCCTCGGTGGCCCAGTTGGTAGTGAACCAGCCTTCTGTGCTTGATAGAGTGGGATCAATTCCCACCTAGGATAAACATTCATAAGATATAGGGCTATCATATTATGATAGTCCTATATCTGGGTGTGTATATAAAAAATATATATGTATGTAATTATGTACGTGGATATTCGCCGAAGAACCAGTCACCGACAGGTGTTAAAATTTGCAAGTTGAAGTGGCAATGGGCAGGCCACATCGCTCTAAGAACCGATAACCGATGGGACAGAAAGGTTCTTGAGTGGACACCACGAACCGGAAGACGCAGCGTAGGTAGGCCTCCCACTAGATGGACCGACGACATAGTAAGAGTCGCTAGCATCCAGTGGATGCAAAAGGCAGGCTGTCGTTCAGTGTGGAGGTTAAAGGGGGAGGCCTATGTTCAGCAGTGGACGTCTTCTGGCTGATGATGATGATGATGTATATCAGTCTGGCAGCCATGGTAGAAGTTTTGCTTAGTTTGGGATCAGATGACCGTGTATGCAAAAATATCCTGAGTTTTCATTAATTTACCATGCTGGCCCAGTACATGTTGGTGAATGTCATATTTTGTCTTTGAACTATTGAGGTCCTTGGGCATACCGGTTTCCTCACGATGTATTCCTTCACCGTTGTTAAGAGAAGCTATCGAAATTGTACTTCAAGTGTTATCAAGAAATTACTGTAACGTTTTTTTTTTTTTTTTTTTTTTTTTTTTTATAGAATAAGTGGCAAACAAGCAACGGGCCACCTGATGGTAAGTGGTCACCGCCGCCTATAGACACCTACAATACCCGGGGCGTATTTATGGATGGCCCCTAAATTAGGGGTAGAATTGTTAGTTTGCTGTGAAGGTTCTAACCAGAACTGTACAAGGCAAATCTAAATTATCCAACAGGCATAAAAAAAAGTGCACACAAAGTTTAAACTGCTAGATTTAGTCTATATAAATAATAAGACTAATATTTACACAAAGTAACCAGTATATTAACTTTGTGTTTGTTTCTTTCAGTTACCAGAATTGGTAGAGAACAACCCTCTGGTGGCGATAAGCGTGCTTCTGAAGCTGATCCACTCTGACAACATCACGGAGTACTTCAGTGTGCTCGTCAATATGGAGATATCACTACACTCTATGGAGGTTGTCAACAGGTGCGCACTACTTACTACTTTGAATAATTGCAGTCAGGCCTGATGATGCTCTTTCTTCAAATAACTGGGTAAGTGCGACTCGAACTCGCGCACTAGGGTTCTGTATCATCACACAATAATAAATATGACTCAGGCTGGTAATTATTAATTCTTATTTTACTGTAAAGTTAGTTCTGTAATCACATCAAGTTTGACGCTAATTTAATTACCTATTTAACCAATGAGCCAAAATCAAAAACATCGAAAAAACAGTTTTTTTTATGGGGAGTCCAACATCAGCATTGTTGGTGCCGATTTTTCCAGTGGCCCCGGAATGCCTGGTGATCCCGGACAGTCCATTGATGCCAGTCTGTCCGGTAGATCCTGACTGTCCGGCTTTGGCCAGTAGTCCCAGGCTGCTCTGTGGTCCCAGACTGTACCGTGCGTGGTGTAAGACAGTCCATTAGTGCCGATCTGTGTAATAACACAGTGTGTTTTTTTTAGAATGGATTAGATTCCTAGGATTAGAAATTTTTCAAAAAATTCAATGATGTAGTTTTAGTTTTCATCAAAATCGGGCCTGAGACTCCTTTGAGTACTTTTCACTATTCCTTATAGTGCTAACAGACGCTCGAACGCGGCTGACGGACCGCCGTCAAACCAACGAGGGTGTAATAAGAAATTCTCACTCTTTCTCTCCCATTGGTCAGACGGCGGTTGAGATCAGCCGCGTTCGAGCGTCTGTTAGCACTATTATAGTTTCGGATTTGGTCATCCACGCCTACATTTGAAATTCACCCTAAATCTAATGAAAACCAACGCCTGTAACAAAGTATTCTTACCGTCAGGCTAACTATATCTGTGGACCTGCCCGTGGAGTTTGTCCACCTCTACATCAGCAACTGCATCTCGACGTGTGAGACCATCCGGGACCGGTACATGCAGAACCGACTCGTGCGCCTCGTCTGCGTCTTCCTGCAGTCGCTTATCAGAAACAAGATCATCAACGTCAAGGTGAGATGCGTAGGAGCTTGTCATCATCTCGTTGACATACGCCTTACTTACAAGACAAGTATACATAGAAAGTTTTTAAAAACCCCTGATAAAGAACTGATAATCTTCAAATGGCTGAATAGTTAGAACCATTAAAAGGTAGGACAGACAGACAGATAATGTAGGCTTAGTAATAGTCTCATACACTCTTTGAGAACAGAACCATTCATGGAGAGGGCTATGCTCGGGGTTTCTCTATGAGATCGAATCAGAAATGAGGAGATCCGTAAACGATCGAAAGTTACCAACACAGCTGAATTAGCAAGTTTGAGTGGCAGTGGGCAGGACACATAGCACGCAGAACAGATGGCAGATGGGGCCGAAAGGTTCTCGAATGGAGACCATTGACCGGTAAGCGCAGCGCAGGACGTCCACCCACAAGACCAGCCCTTTTGTAGATCGATGGGGGAGACCTATGTCCAGTAGTGGACGTCCTATGCCTGAAATGATGACGATGATGATGTTGAGTACAGAACCCCAAAAACTAAACTATAGAGGAATAAACTAGCTAGCAAGTTAACCACCAAAATATCTTATTTCAGGAATTATTCATCGAAGTGGAGGCGTTTTGCGTGGAATTCAGCCGGATTAGAGAAGCAGCCGCTTTGTTCAGACTACTGAAGCAGTTGGACTCTGGTGATGGTGTACATAAAGACGCTAAGGAGAATTAGCGTGAGATGGCGCATGGCGGGTGCTGTGCGAACGAAAATTTTAGTGTTGTGAGGAGTTGGAATTTTAGAAGAGAAAAGTTGATAAAATAATAATTGTGGATAAAATCATAGTAAACCGTTGCATTTGAACACTATGGCCCTAATAAAACAAGTGGCCGAAGCGCTGATTGAACGCTCGTCTGAATGTTTGCGAAGCCTGAAAGCCCGTCTGAGCATCGGTGTCACAATGGGGCAATCACGCCTTTTGAACCGCGCAAAGCACTGACGTTTCATGTAGATATTTTGTTACACATGGATTTATGCTATTTTGAATTTGAGGCACTTGTTATAATTAGAGCTTAGAGGGCTTGTCATCTGGCAAATGATCTTCTGAAGTCTCTTTATTCAGTAGTTTAAAAATGGACAAACAGCACCAAATGTTTTTGGTTAATTAATAATGACGTAAACAAACTACATAGGTTGTAATAATTATTTTAAAATGGTTTATGGTTCAAAGCAATGGCTCAGAGTAAAATACAGTGTAAACTCTTTATAACAAAATCAAGGGACTGAGCTATGTTTTTTTTAGTTTTTGTTACGTGGAGTGAACGAAGAAAAATAACCAAATTTCTAATACACAAAAAAGTTGGTTTACGACTAATAATACGATAGGTACCTATTGTGTTTCGTAACTGAGACCAACATTTCCTAGAGACAATGCAATCTAAGTTTAGTCTAATGGCATAAGTCTACTCCAATTATTTCAACATTAAAAATTGGTTGAAATACTTGGACTACAAATATGTGTTAGGCAATTAACAATAACAAAAGTAAGGCGGCTGTTTACGACTTACTGTAAATATTAACTGACACACTGAACTTTCTTCCCCATTGGTTATCGGTTCTTTGAACGAAGTGGCCTACCCATAGCCACTTCAACTTTCAAATTTTAACAGCTATGTCGATGACTCTGGTTCTTTGACGAATATTCAAGTTTCGTATTTTATCGCGCAAAGAAACTCCGAGCATAGCTCTCCATTCAAGGGTTTTAAGATAAACTGACCAAATTGAACTAATTTCTACGTTATGGAAGTTTTTCTTTATAACGAACAATGTTACAATGAGTTTACAGTGTTTATGCTAACATTATTACGCTGAATGTGAGCTTTAATAAATTTTTTCAACATTGGTACAATAAAAAGCAATAATAGTTATTTATGATACAAGTGCGGTAAGTTGGTTATTACAAACGAGTAGACGAATGTAAGCCCGAGACGAAATCGAGGGCTAACCATAGTCACGAGTTTGTAATAACCAATCCGCACGTGCGCCATACAACGTTTTACAACACATTTGCGAGAAAAAAACAAAAAAATGGAAATTAAAAAAATACCGTAAAGTACACGCACGGTGCTATACAACGGAGCGTGCGGTAAAATTCATTACCGCACGCTCCGTTGTATGATCCGTAATGTTTAACTTTCGAACGATGTATACAGGCTTCGTAAGTGCACTTTTTGAGCAAATGTGTTGTAAAAATTAATAAAACACCAAACACCTACTGCAGCAAGCAAGACTGGCGCCTAACGACAATAGTGAGTTGTCTAGTTACTTTGAATTTCAAGTGATAATGTAGATTTGGCTGGATGATTTAATTAGAAGCAGCAAGTTACTGTGATAGTGGTATTAATTTGTTGACCGATAGTTATTTTTAATAGACTTCAAAAAAGGAGGGGTTCTCATTTTTTTTTTTTTTTTTGTTTTTTGGCTCAGGACAGAATAGCGAGAGACCGGGGAGATTGGCATGAACAAAGAGGTCTATACCCAGCAGTATGCCGATGGGCTGGCTGAGGGCTGATGATGATGACGAACTCAGAACCTCATTTATGAACCGATTTAAAAAATAAAGTTTTTATTTGATAGATAATATACTTTCAGATTGGTCCCATAGAATTTTCATCAAAATCGGCTTAGTAGTTTGGCTTTAAAATCAAAATAACTGGAAAAATATGTCATCCAAGTAAACGAAATTGCGTATTTACAAATTTTGAAGGTGGTTTTTTTTAAAATTGGTAATAGGCATGATGACTAATATTTTTTTATTACTTCATTGATAAGCTGGTCATAAATAGAGCCCATCAACGAAAACAAAATTAAAATTAGTGCAATAGTAAATACTAAGTTAAAAGTATTTTAATTTCATGCTAGACAGAGAACGCATTATAGCGAGCACTGACGTCACGCCTCAGGCGCGCCAATACTAATGCTATACTAACACATGCTTTGCAAGAAAGGGAGAGAGTATCCCTTCTCTATCCCCACCTAAAACTTCAAACGCTCATATCTCACAGATATAACCAGCCAATTTTATTTATTTTTTCAGTATGTGTGATGCATTTTGTTATATTCATTTGCCTGTTACTTGTAATAAATTAAACATTGGGACACGTGCCTATTATGTGACAAAACATTGTGTACTTAGATTGTTCATTGTGTTACTTCAAGAGATAATGTTTAGTTAGTAAGTAATATTACTTTACAAATAGTTAAAGTATATTCCTATTTATTATAAGTAGTTTTTGTACAGGAATACTTTAGCCAATAAAATATGACCCATTTTACACTTTATGGATAAAAGGGAACTGTTGCAATTAGAGTTGTTTTCTAATACTATGATCTTTAAAAACTTTTTCCAAAAAGTGTAAAGATGGCTATAAAACAAACAATACTTTTAAAGTTTTATTTCAATAACTACAAATCGACATAACTCATTGTTAATTCTAAGTCTGGTGCACACACTTAAACTACTTAGCACCTTCCAGAATCTGTCTGATCTCATCACTCTCGGCTAAATCTAAAGGAGTCTTTCCATCTTCATCTTCTAGCAAAGATGCTCCAGCGTTTATCAGAATCTTCGTAGACTCTATGTGGCCACAAGACACAGCATAGTGCAATGCAGTCTGCCCGGAGTCATCTTTTGCATCTACAGGACATCCCCCAACTAAGGCAGATTTCAAGGATTTTATTGCATCTCTGTCTGCCGCCCAATGTAGTGCAGTCAAACCATCTTCATCTTTTTCAAATTTCAAGGCAGGATTCTCTGAGAGTAGCTGTGTAACTCTGTCGGCTATGTCTTCTCTTGCTGCATCTATTAGAGACAAGTCATTGTGAACAAGATCGGTTTCTAAAGAATGTCTCAAGGTTGATACTGAAACCCAGGTCTCACCACCCTCACCAATACCAGATTGAGGGTCAGACCAATTGGGATCATATTTCTGGACAAGGGAGACATATTTTTCTTTAGCTTCCTCGCTAGGCATGTCTCCGATGTCCCTCCAAGCCTCCCATTTCTTCCTGCCTCGAGCATCAAACCAGCCTGGCTTGGGAGTATCACATCTCCCTTCAGTCCCCTGTTTAAACAGCCCATACAGTTCTAGCAGCTGGTTGTTGCTTAATTTGCTGGTGTTTTTCCTCACATGATCTGATGCCTTGTTGAAGGATATATCTAGAGGTGAGAGATTGTCATCCGAGAAGTCTGAGTCGGGGTACTCTGGCAGTGCTTCAGCCATTATAAATGCTATCTAAGGGTAATCTAGTTATTTTGTATTTGAACGGTCACGTTGAGACCTTCCAAGGTGTGTACTTGCTTGTTAGTAGCTTCAGCTGCATCTGATGCACTCATGAACTCAATGAAACCATAGCCTTTGCTGAGGCCGGTTGAGCGGTCAAACACTACTCGGGCACTCTGCACGGGACCAAACTGGGCGAAGTACTCGCGCAGCTGGCGATGGCCAACAGTCCACGGCAGGTTGCCTATATACAGGCGAGCGGCCCTCACGGTGCTGGCCATACCCTAAACTGCTACGATTTCTAGTAAATGCAACGATTTTTCACCGCTCAGCGCCCTGTAGTCGATCCCGGAGCTCTCGCTTAGAGAATCCAAGTCCAGCAGCACACCCTTCAGCCCCCACTTCTTCAGCAGAGCTTCAATGGACCAGTCCGCGCTGCGCTCCTGGTAAGAACACAAAAATCGGCCGTCAGTGCCGTCCAGTAAATAAGCGACGGTCGAGAGGACCTCCTCGAATTGCGTCGGTTCGTAAAAGCAATCTGACGCTAGGATTAAGTCTACCGGACGGAGGTTATGTACATCAGCCAGGAAGAGGCCCCAGGCGAGACCTAAGATTTGTACGTCGCGGTCAGGGGTGAGGCCGTTGGCTTCGCAACAAGCGGTAAGGTGGCGGAGCGAGCGCGGCAGGGCTACGCTGTCGGAGAGCGTCACTCGAGCGCCGCACTTAGCGGCCAGGATACCGGGCAGGCCGGTGCCGCAGCCGAGTTCAAGTACTCGGACACCTCGTAAAACCCGTCGCTGCGTCCACAAGTACCACGCCAGCAGCGGCGCAGAAGCCCACGTGTAAAATGAATAGCCCGCTGTCCTCAACTCTGGAATCACTACTTCCAGATAATCACCTCGAGTGTCTCCGTTGTTAGTAGCCTTGCCGCGAAACACGAACTTCTTTAGCTGCCCGGTCACAGGCCTACCATCGCTCATTGCATAAGCGATAGGGCGAAAAAATTCCAAAAATCACAAATTTTCCAAAAAAGTAAAATCATGAAAATCAAATGAATGAATGAATCACAGAGTAATATATATGAATGATCAAAGAATTCAGGAACGACAAAAACGCTCAAAAGGGTGAATGTTCCGAATAACGCCAACAGCGCTGATGATGAGCGCTGTCAGCGTGATTCGAAATAGTAATGTTGGCAATAAAAAACCGGACAAGTACAAGTAGGACTCGTGCTCTGAGGGTTCCCACGGAACCCTCAGAGCGCGAGACCAATAAAAAAACTAACTGAAGTTAAAATATTGAAAGACAAACTTAAGTTTGTAGTTGACAATAAGGTTCTTCCATACATTCGAACTACAAAATGTAAGTTTGTAATAGCAAAATAATTATTTTTAAATGATATAACTTCAAATTTATAATTTTCGGATTTATTCCTATATATGTACTATGAGACCTTGCCTCTTGCCAAATTTCATGATTCTAGGTCAACGGGAAGTACCCTATAGGTTTTGATTCCCCTGTGAAATCGCAAAATATACGACATAAACGTTCATATCTTTTGATTGCTTTGACTTACAACTTTTATTTTTTTACAGCCTAAAGAAACCGTAGACCTAAGTATTTAGTATAAATTTCAACTTGCTTCTTTTACGCGTTCTTGAGAAAAAGGGTCTTGACAGACGGACAGACGTACAGACAGACGGACAGACAGACAGACAGACGGACAACGAAGTGATCCTATAAGGGTCCCGTTTTTTCCTTTTGAGGTACGGAACCCTAAAAAAATTAAATTGGAGGTGTTATACCTGATTTACAGTTTCCCCTTTCGCACTTGCATCCTCCCCATAAGTCGTCTATTCAATTACATTTTGGGCATATCAATTGCAGTTATGTGCCGCTTAATAATGAAATTCAAAGTTCAATTACATTTTGGGCATATCAATTGCGGTTATAAGTGCCGCTCAATACTGAAGAAGTGAAGAAGTGGCGAACTAGTAATAATATGTCAGTGTGCAGGGTCAGACTGGGCCGGAAGGGCCCGGGTGGCTCCCCACAAGCCTGGGCTCTGAGACTGGAGACCCTATTATCCTATCTACTGCCTGGCTTGCGGCAAGCCCCACAAACCAGGTCCATGGGGGGCACGCGCAGAGTGGGGCCCAGCTGGCAAGCGCCACCTCGACTATATGACCAGTCCGATGAAAGCCCATCTACAGCCGCATTTAAATTTGAACTTAAGTTGTAATGTTAGTAAGAAAATTTATGTACTTTTGTAACTGGACATAGCTAAGTGTTCTTTGTGTTCCTATGGTGAAAATAAATTGAATTGAATTGTCAGTGTGTGCAATACGTGTTTATTTTTGGCAGACTTTTTTCGGTACAGTTCGATTAAAGGCATAATATCTAAAGTACACCTAATGCGCTCACAGAGCTCAAATGGTTTGCGTTTGCCCTTGTTGAGTTTGCTCCATTGGCTAGCATCAGTGGCACTCCACACTCGCTTATAGTCGATTCAAACGCTTTGGATGGTAAAATTAATGCGTTTAACGCTAACAACTGTGGCAAAATGAACCATAATGCTCGTTGGCACTATTGGTACGTTTAAAAAACACGCTCATAGTCAATTTTATAATTGAAAAAAAAATTGAGTGGCTAATAGAACCAGAAATCTCCTAAGTACAAGCTAAGTAAAAAAATATGGGCAGCTAATAAGTTTGGATAAGAATGTTTCAAGGCAGTGACTTCCACTAAGTAGCAAGTAGCAAGGCAGTAGTTGACGTTCAACAGAATGTTTTGGACCGGATTTTATGACGCAATCGTGGAAGTTTGAAACTAATTTCAGTCAAGTGCTTAATTTGAATTGTAACATAAAACACAGTATTATTTATTATTTTTAATTAATTTTGATAACGAATGAAAGCTCAATAAGCAAAATTCTTTGACTCGGCTAACTTTTATATTTCCTCGAATACATGGAAATCGTATTGAGTATGGCAACTCTGCACAAATTATCACAGATTATCACCTGCTTCACTACATTTTCTTATCAGTCGGTCAATCACAAAATAAAAACCATTGTTCATTCAATAATTCATTCATCAACTTTGTGAACTTTGGGTTGGTTGGGAATTGGGAAAGTTGTTGTGGTAACTGCAGTTTTTACGTTTATAATTATTATTTTCTTATCTAATTTATAACATTACAACAAAGTCATGGCTGCGACATGTAAAGGTGAGTAAGTTTTCATATTTGATTAAAAAAAATGCACGTTTGCCAATTGCAATTATCTTTGGGGTCAAATTCCACATCAAAAATAAAATGTTAATATCTTGAAAACGACAAAAAAAGTTATTTTACTTAGTGTAATAAATTAATAGGGTATGGTTAGCAAGTAAGTATAATTAAAACTAATTATTGGATGTTAATAGATAAATCACTTGCAATTAGAAGTTTATTGACCTCTTAGCTTAACCGCTGACTATCAAAATGTCATAGTTTATTTCAAAAGTAAAACATTGTTGCGTTATCACCTGGTCGTAAGTTACAAATGTTCATAGTCGAAGATTAAGAACTATATCCAGAAATCCCTCTATTCCCGATTGTAACCACTATCTTCCAATGAAAGTGAAACCTCTGTAGTGTCACAAAACCTCAAATAAGTACCTACCTAACCAGAGTAGGTCGATTCTTCTTTTTTGAGATGGGGGTGATATGTCCTGCACTGACGTCCTGCTTGGGGTGTATTGTGGGTTATATAGGCCACTCCTTATAAAAAAATTTTTTGAGCAATGTTATGGTAGGTACTCGGTAAATAAATCTGAAGGAACTTTAAGTTGACCAATAGCTTAACATCAGGCGAGGTAGCGGTCAAGCGCAAACCTATTATAGGGACCTATAGTTTTGCAAAAAGTTCCTTGAACTTTGAACCTTTTTTAGCGTTTTTTTTTAAAATAATATTTATATAGGTATAGGACCCAAAGAATTCAGTACATATCTTTAGGCACAGAGTGTCTTTAGGGTATACAAAGTCCTTGGTACATATAAATCGCTGATAGGACCCAAGATATTTCAAATCCATAGATACCCACCATTAAAAAATGTCCAAACCAGAGTAGACTAAACCTTACTTACTAAAGTACATCTGTGTATTTAGTCTATATTATTGGTTGCAAGCTTATATTTTATAACAACGTGTAAGTGGAAACTATAAGCTGAAGATCATGCTGCCTGCCTTAGAGAGGCCTGTGTCCAGCAGTGGGCTAAGGCTGATTCATCATCATTACCAGCCTATCATGTTCCCACTGCTGGGACACAGGCCTTCTCTCACAGGGAGAGAATGGGCCGTAATCCACCATGGTGGCCCAGTGCTAGGTATTCACCATGTTGCTGAATGTCATAATATGTCTTTGAATTTTTGAGGTTCTTGGACGGTTTCTTTATGATGTTTTCCGTATTGTCAAAATGTATCTAAATGTGTATACTATAGGTCATCAACATGAAAAAGTATTTTGGGTAGGCAAACCAACCTGTCCTAGGTAAACTTGGGACACTTTGTGAATTTTGTACTTGACCCCGACATCGACATCCATGTGCTGAAAACATAATATGTTGTCATGTCATTATATTTGGCTTGATTTGGTTGCCACTCAGAAAAATCTGTGTTCCTTACTTCCATTGAAGTATCTTACTGAAGTGAAAATAAATATTTTACAAACGTAAATAAATAGCCCAAGTGCGAGGCGGTCTCGCGTATTGAGGGTTCCGTACCACCATAAAATACAAAAAAGTAGTGCAAAAAGACAACATCTCGCCCAGGTCACCCATTCAAGTACTGACCGCGCTCTACGTTGCTAACTTGGTAATGTACATAAATTTGTCACCGACTTGCACCTGGCTATTACATATAACTTGTTGTTATACTTTAGAGTGTGTACTATAATCATGCCAAGTTTGACACTTGTACGTATTACCGTTTTGATACCAGAGCAAATACAAAAGTATTTTTAATAAAGTTTGTTGTATGGGGACAATACTTTAGACATTGAAACTTGTAACTTGCTTTTTAATACCTGCATTCATCATAAATAACTTTTTTATCAAGTGTGTCCTTTGCGAAATGTGGATGGCCAAAATGGCAAAAATTTTGATTGATTGATTAACTCTTTATGGTTCACACCGTAAAAATTCACACAGAGGAAAAAACTCTTAAAAACTAGTGGCATAACAACTGGCAGCCTAGACATTGAAACTTTTTACTTGTTTTAAAAACTTTCAATCAAAGTATAAAAAAAAAAATTGTCTATTGTCTATTGTCAATTTCCTAAACTTTTTTTATATTAAATAAAAACAAAAAAAAAAAAACGCTGCACCCCCTTCGCATTAGCTGTTGTTGTATAGTTCTTGTAATAAGGAAGATAAGGTTTCATCAAGGATGTTTTATAACCCTAAGGTACAACGTCCTTGGGTTTCATAAATCTTATTTGGCGTAAAGAGGCAAAGAGTTGGAGTTTTTTTTGTAGCTCATCTTCCACCCCCATGTTATGTTATGAGCTGATAAGCCGGGCGAGTACCTGTCATATATATTAGGGCGTTATAAATATCATGTTAAGTTTGGCATATCAATGATAAGCCAACATTTGTGCGCTTGAGTTATCGTTGAATATCAACGATAACAGGTGCAAAGTCTAAAGGTTGTTTATATTAAAGAGATAGCAAGGACAAAGTCTGAAGGTCCGAAACAATACTATGTAGTTAAGATACCTCCTGAAGCCTGCTGACCTGCCGGCTTGACCGATTTTGAAGAGCCAGGTGTCGCAGTCATGTTTTTGTATTTATACTCCAACTTATTTCATGGGTTTCCTTAAAGCCATCTTTTCCCTGATTTTGCAATTTTGATCATTCTAGAATCTAGAATGATCAAAATTGCAAAACATCCATTGCAAAACACCATCCATTGCAAAACACCCTTTGTGGTAAAACTTAACCATAGAAGTAGACAGACTAAATCTAGAAGCCAACCATAGAAGTAGACAAACTAAATACTTCTATGGTTGGCTTAAAGATAAAGATATGTTTATTTGTCCAAACATGTGTGCAGGTCACAGATATACACAACCAGATCGGCAATATATTTTAGTGAAAGTGACAACTTGATATGGCTCAGCACAAGTACGAAAAGGACATAAATAGATTTTGTTGTCCTTATCGGCGTGACCTGTTTTTGGTACCTCAAGTGTCAAAATCTGTAATAATCAGTGACAAACAAAACGGGTCTGAATTATATTTATTGCCTTTTTTTGGTGATTAAATGTGATAAATGCGTGGTTCCTCTGAGAAATAATTGTAAAAGATATTTTACAATGGTTGGTTGTAGCATTTTGGGCTGCAAGAAGCGCAGTGAGCGAAAATACGATGAAATATCATTTCACACGTAAGTAAACATATAAAGCTTGTAACGATCACCTAAATAAATTCAGGATATCAATTCGCAAATATTTTATTCATAATTAGTCAGTTTTTAGGTCGATTAGTGGTCTAATTCTATGAATTTTATCAAATTATTCACTTAGAAAATAAATTATGAATGTTGCCAGTTTATGAAAGAAATTACCCACCGCAACTAACATAAATTATTCGTTCTGCAGGTTTCCAACTGATCCTGTCACATTGCTGAAAAAAGCTGGCACATTGCAAGATGTGCAAAATACCGACCCTTTTATGCCCATATGAATATGGTGAATGTTAATATTAAATATATATTAATGGGGCCACAGTTATGAAGCTGGAAAAGCAAAAGGCGATTTCGGCGAACCGATTCAAAAAGCTACGCGCTGTTCGTGAAAGGAGACAATTTCTTTTGTTTGAAAAATAGGCCACCCACAAATTATAGCATATAGTAATGAAACTCATGTCGATTTGTTCCTCATAATCTCTAGATTCAGTGATAATATTAGCTATATCCGATCTAACCGGAGTATTGAGAAATCAGTTAATGAATCTCACAATAACCTAAAACCTCACAATGAACAATTATATATAAGTTACTTTATTACTTAGGTTCTAGTGATTTACTACCTAATACTAGCGATTGCCTGCGCGATTTGGTTTGTCACAAAAATAAGTGATCATCCCATGAAAACTATGTACCTAGGTTTCCGGGATATAAAGTAGCCTAGTCATTATCAAGATTAAAACTATGTACATATTCAATTTCATCAAAATCAGTTTAGCAGTGAAAGCATAAGGAGACAGAGTTACTTTTTGCATCAGCACTTTTTCTAGCAATTGTGCTGATAATCATTATCAGCACGAGTAATGATTACTTGCGATATTGTATGGCTAGGCGGAATTTAAAAAAAGACATTGTAGGTAACAAAATATTATTATCATAATAATAATTAAATAGGTAACCCACTCAGAAATAGATTCTTTAAACCTTCGAAAAGTGACAGCAAAGCTATACATTATCTAGCACATGATGCAATTTCGCGTATCGTAGGTATTGTAAAAACACCAGAGAACATTACTTAGGACATACGGAAATGTTCTTACGTTAGACCCTAATACGGAAAGTAGAAGCAGCACGCTTATAATTATACATAGTAAGTGCTGCTGCTGCCCTGAAAATACCGGGCACAGTAAGAGTAGGCATAGAGGTTGGTTGTGGGATATTCTTGCTGTCTTCAATATCCATAAGACGAATTGCCACAGCTCTGTTACCATCTCGTAGCCTCTGCCTGCTCACAGTGCTGGAAACTTTCAGCCACCAAGCCATACATACTTGTTCTAAGCGTTCTATCTGCACAAAAAGGGATGGTTAGTATATAAACGTTTATTTATTGCACTCTATACAGGAGTACCTAGGTACTAAATAGCAAAAGAGAAAAAAGATATACTAAACAAAAATACTACTTAATACTAGATATACTAGATATACTTAATATCTTTATTTTCAATGATTTCACTAAGAATTTTTGAAATTACCTGATAATTTGAAAACTGCAAAATCAATATTCCTTTCTGCAGAACAAGAACGCTGTGTTTGGTGTGTTCTTAAAATGGAACATCCACATGGAATGTAAATATTTCTATAGCTACCCAAATCTTCTTATTGCATCAGGAGTATGGATATTTTCTTGCAAAATTAATAGTAGCAGTATCTGCAAACTGCTAGTTTATTTAGCTGTAAATAAAAGCAGGTAAGTTAAAACAAACAGGGATAATAAAGTTAGTAATATTATAAGCAACACAAGTACGGATACCAACATGGTTTGAGACGTTTAAATGCATTGTTATCTATACCTCCTTCATCTTTTTCTTATATTGCGATGTGTGTATGTATGTTCCCTAAAAAAAGGCTGGACAGATTTTGACGGGAGTTTCACTGGCTGATAGCTGATGTCATAAGGAGTGTGTCATCTACGCGGGTGAAACCGCAGGGCGCAGCTAGTAATAAATAAAAATCAAATGGTGTTCTTAAGTAACGGCATAATTTGTGAAAGTCTGAACCGATTTGACTTTTAAAAATGTTTGTAACCTTCAGGGAAAGAAATATTGTCGAAGCCGAAGGCCGAGTCCTACGCGTACAAAATCGCGGGCATCAGCTAATACCTACTTAAATAAAAACTCACCTCGCAAGAAATCCACACACACACAAACTCTCAAATCAAATAGGTAAGATCTTTGGGAAAATCTTCAGTTGTCTCGGACAGTAATTATGTCTTCGCACAATTGTCTACGCGTTGAAATCTTACTGCACAGTTGACAACGGTTTTCTGGAGTAGGCGCTGTACATTGTACATGTTGATTTATTGTAGTTTCATAATGATACGGAAAAAATTTAGAGCACTATCAGACGATCACGCGATTTGAAACAAACGGAAAGTATGAATAGTGATGTGTGGTGCGAGTTATATCACTATTCACATATTATCATGAACGAGTTGACGAGACAAGTTTTGTGCAACTCGAATCAAATCTGTCAACAGTTTGTTACTGCGCCTGACACTGGTGCGAGACTGAGATCGAGTCAACTCAACTCAATAAACTGCTCCGTGTCGGTGCCAGGCCAGCTGGATGCGCTTAGCGATGTGACTGCGCTTAGCTATGTACGAGCGATTTGAGTGGGTTATTTGACCCGAGCGACTGTTCAAACCAATAAAAAAACGAAAGCAGTGCGTGTCGCATGTTCCACGGTCCACGTTCAATCAACGAAGTAGTACCAACTAGCAGGACCTATTCGCGTTGACACTTGCATCGAGTTAGTAATCATTCCAGTGTCAACTCATACAAATACTGACGAGACACATCACCAGAACCCACTACCGCCGATTCAAGTTGACTCCAGTTGCAACTCGAGTCAATAGCACGAGTTACTTAAGTAATTCGAGTCAGAAAAACTAAAGTATGAGACATCACTAGTATGAAGTAACTTGAAATAAGTCATAACTAAAAAAAAAAAAAAAAAAAAAAAAAAAAAAAAAAACTGCTGTCAATAGGGTATTTGACTAGTTTTGGGAAACTATTGCACATTATTGCCTGATATAATTTAATATATACTGCATTTATATTTTCTGGATATCAGTCGTATTTGCGATATAAATCGATGTTAAAGTTTGAATAAAAAAATATCGCGCCAAAACGCAGACCTGCGTCATAGCTCCGGTCGAGCGACGATTGACGTCACACAAAACAAAACAGCTGCAGCCAGGCAGCAAAAGTTTGATAATCACTAATTTTCTAATAGAAGTAATGGTTTATAAATGTTGTGTAGTGCCACAATGTACAAATACTTCCATAAAACACCGGAAAAACTATTCGTTTCTGTTCCAATGGACCCCAAAACTCGCAAAAAGTGGTTGGAACTAAGTAGCTCGTAGAGAACCCAAAAGTATTGGAGCTAATTCAAGTGTTTCTATGTGCGAAGATCATTTTGAGGTACATATTTGAGTCTATATATTTCTATTACAATTTGTGTTTTTATTGCATTACTATTTTATGTACTGTTACTTTCTTTTTAAACATTGTAAAGACATAACCTAACAAAATAGTGATATCCACCTACTACAACATACTTTTTGTACAACTTGATTGAATGTTTTGCTTGGAGAACAATTAAAAATTAATACTTACATTGTAGTTTTTACGTTTTGAGTTCTGCAGCGTAGAAACAATGACGTAGATTATTATTGAAGAAATATGCAACCATAAATACATTAATTTTTGGGTAAGTTACTGCTGTCTGCTTGCACAAAATGTTTCTCCATTCTTCTCACATTTAACCTCCGGACTGTTTTTGGTGATAATTTCTGGATAAATCGCTCTCAAAATAGCTTTACAACATTAAATTCGCAAATATCAATACAAAATCTGTTTGTTTAGATTTGTGTGACGTCACTAGGGATGAAGCCAATTACAGACCGTTTTCGATCACGTGATCAAATGTCGAAAATACAGTTATTTTATTCGCGTTTTTTACAAAAAATAAGCATATTTTTATAAAAAAATCAATGAAATATGCTTTTTCATTGTGTCATGTTTATGGATGATGTCAATTGGCATAATATTTTCAATACAGTCAAACACCCTATTTCAAACCAACAAACGTCAAGATGGCGGATTTACGTTCCATTCCTCTATAATTTTACGAAACCATAGTATTACGGTTTCGGTAAATCAATATTAGTAAATATTTAAAACTAGGATTAAAACATATTCAAGCCGCTAATTATAAGCGTCTATAATACCATTAGCGACTATTGTATAATTATTTTTACTTAAAAGCCGATTACTATGGCCACTGTTGTAAAATATGGTCTATTTATTTTTGTATATAAATTCCTGAGCATGCATCCTTTTTCGTATTAAAAACGTTCCGGTCAAGTGACTATAAGGGAAATGTATGAATTGTGGCTAAAATCAAAACAACACATTTTATTCTTGATATTATTATTCCGGTTTCATTTTTCCCTTATCTTTCGTCCGAATGGTACAAAAAATACGACAAATTTTATAGTGCTGGTCCCATCAATATATGCTAAATTAGGTGGGCCTAAGAAAAAAAATTTGGTGGGCCCAGGAAAAATTGTCTTCTTTGTACTGTAAACATTAAAGAGTCTATTTATCATATTATTTGGAATGTTATACATAATTCCATTCATGAAAAAACTAAACTGACCAAGCGCGAGTCGGGCTCGCGCGCTGAGAGTTCTTTACAATCACAAAATACAAAAAGTTGTGCAAAAAGACAACATCACGCCCAGGCTGTCACCCATCCAAGTACCGACCGCGCCTGACGTTGCTTAGCTTAGTGGTAAACAGAAATTTGTCACTGACTCGCACTTGGCCAGTGTTTATTATTTGTTGTTTTACTTATGTTCACTATAATCCGCTAAATTTGACGCTTGTACGGATTACCGTTTTTACACTAGAACAAATCCAAAAATACGTTTAACGTTTGTTGCATGGGGGCCCTTCCTTTGCCCTTCCGTTTTAACTCTTTGACTTTTTTATTATTTTTAATTAATCATAAAAAATCATGCTATGGTTACTTTACAACCTTTTTTCTAGTACTATATTCTAATCCTAACAAATAATTATAATAAAAACGCAAGTAAGTTTGTAACTTTCTGTCTGTTTTTTTACGAGGAAACGGCTAAGTCATGGTATAATAATATACTCCGCCAGGTATTGCAATTCGAGAAAAAATGTTTACGTAGGCGTCCCGCAATGATGTCATGATGTCAATTTACAACAGGTTCGAGAGAGATGACGATACACCACGTAACAGCTGATTGAATAAAGTGGCAACTGGACAGTGACGTCATTGCGGGACCACTCCCAGATTGCTAGACCTTGTTTTCTTAGATCATGGGCTAAGTCAAATTTTGTCAGGACGATAGGGTGTGTCATGAGGACAGACAACGTACTTTTCTTCCCAGAACATTGCAGGTAGCTCCGCGGGTTGCAGCAGATAGTGTATAAAATATAAATATTTAAAAGGTAGTATTGTTTCCAAAGTACTCATTGAAGATTCACACCCATCATAGTAGGTAAATTACCCTAACTTATAGCAAATCATTTTAATGTGGCAACACACCTTGTTGAAGCGAGAGGCACTGAGCTAGCCACGCTCATTGAAAATCTATAGGTAGTAGATCTGTGGTGCAGGTGAAGTTCTTAAATTATTTATCCGTCAACATGCTTTACCACAAAGGGTGTACAAATTCGAGAGGGGAGCTAAAATTATAAAAATGGTGTCATCATCATCATCATCATCAGCCTGTAAACGTCCACTGCTGAACAAAGGCCTCCCTCGTAGAGAGGGGTGTTGCCATAATCCCATAAAATGGTGTCATATCAAAATTTAATGTTTTATTTAGGATACCGTAAAGGACCGAAACACCGATATGGACAGAATACTAAAAAAATACGATTAAGGAAATTTCGCTTGATAGAAAGAAAAAAAAAAGTGATACCGATTTGCGTTCTCCCTGTTTTTTTGGATTCATTAAAACACCTATTTACTAAAAGATATCTACGATATTTACTATTCTATTGGAAACTTTCACACAGTGTCAGCGCAAATCTGGAAATAATTAGAGAAAAATAAATAAATGCAAAAACGCTGTATCAGATCGATGTTTAGATTAGAAAGTACTGTTAGTTGCACGCCTTACTTCACTAAACATAAAATTCTTACGCTTCCGTCTCTATATATATTGGAAACTGCCTTATTCGTAAAAACTAATCCAGAATTATTCCCGGCAATATCTGACTTAGCGGTAAGAAATCGTAGAGGCCCAAACAGATGTCGTAATCGCCCATCTAAAACCACTTTAATGAACCACAGTATAATGTGTATGGGACCGATTATCTATAACACTATACCGATTTCAATAAGGGATCTAAAATCTACTCAATTTAAAATAAAACTAAAAAGGCTTTTAGTCAAGAAATGTTATTATAAAGTTAGTGATTTTATAAATGATAAATTTTAGTAATGACTGCAGTAGGTCAATTTGTTTATCATACAATTATAGTAATGTCTATCTGTTAACTATTATTATAATATTAATAACATCATATCTAAACATTTGAAATTGTTTCGACAGTTAATTAAATTAATACTTTTAATATAAATAATATTTACGGAATTTTATACCATCTCTCTAGATTTGTACGCCTATAAACTAGGCAAAACATGATACAAAGTGACAAATATTTTAACCTACCTATTGTGCATGCGTTTTAAATGTGTGTATGATTTACTCGTGTTTTGTGCAAATAAATAATCTTTATTTTTATCTTTATCTAATTTATAACTTGATTTCTCTGGGTACCCAAGAGCCTAGTTTGGGGCCCACTGCAAACTTTCTGTGTTTTTAAATATACATGTAAGTCTTTTATGGAAATTATATGTGTTGTTCTTTTGGAAATATATATGATTTTGCGGAGTGAATCTTCTACTAATATCTATTCTGTGTCTGTAGTAACAAGCGTTGTTTAGTGGGAAAACCTTGCTTTAAGGTATCATTGACTTCGTTGCCTACAGGTATTTTCATCGTAGGTGCCAAGCGCACCCCTTTCGGCACGTTCGGCGGAGTGTTCAAAAACACGAGCGCCACCGAGCTGCAGACCCTCGCGGCGGTAGCAGCGCTGAAGGAGGCCGGCGTGAAGCCAGATCAGGTCGACTCTGTGGTCATTGGGCAGGTCATCTCGGTAAGTGTACCAGACGTTACCAGAAATATACTATACCAGAAACAGTTTACTTAATACAGTACTTTAATACAAACTAAAAATTAAAATACAATGTCAACTTTATATAGCGTGTCTAAAGAAGTGTTCACTTCAATCCATGAATTCTGTGTACAGGCGTCTCAGACGGACGGCATCTACACTCCCCGCCACTCGGCTCTGAAGGCCGGCATCCCTAAAGAGACTCCGGTGCTGGGGATCAACAGGCTGTGCGGCTCCGGCTTCCAGTCCATCGTCAACAGCGCACAGGTAACTTGCCCAGGGTTATGTATTTAACACTTACGTTAGTAAAGTTTGAAATTACTTGACATAGATATGTAACATGAAGGAAATTAAAGACGTAGTCATCACAGAAAATATTTTTTTGTGCTAAATTAGTATGGTTGTCAAGGCATTTTTGTAAGAAATTTGTTGTAGCCAGTTGCACCCATATAAACGAAACGTCAGTCATTCGCGACGCGTTAATCTAAATAAGATTGTTCAATCAAGGTTCACTCATAATGCCTAGTTACAGATTTTCCTTCTCATTTCCGTTATATTTACTTCTCTTTTCTGTCATCATCATCATCATCATTTCAGCCGTAGGACGTCCACTGCTGGACATAGGCCTCCCCCATCGATCTCCAAAAGGGCCGGTTGGAAGCGGCCTGCATCCAGCGTTTCCCTGCGGTCTCTTTTAGGTCGTCTGTCCATCTTGTGGGTGGACGTCCTACGCTGCGCTTACCAGTCCGTGGTCTCCATTCCAGAACCTTTCGGCCCCATCGGCCATCTGTTCTGCGTGATATGTGCCCTGCCCACTGCCATTTCAACTTACTAATCCGGTGGGCTATGTCGGTGACTTTCGTTCGTCTACGGATCTCCTCATTTCGGATTCGATCTCGTAGAGAAACCCCGAGCATAGCCCTCTCCATAGCTCGCTGTGCGACTTTGAGCTTGCTTATGAGGCCCATAGTGAGAGACCACCTCTTTTCTGTGGTAGTCATCTATTTGATTTTAGTGTAAAGCGGCAAACAAGCTTGCAGTCCGCCTGATGGTAAGCAGAAACCGCCGCTTATAGACACCTAAAACACTAGCGATGTTGACGGAGCTTTGCCAGCCCGGAGAGGTAGTTATAGACACCCATATTAAAACGCTTTACGTTGAAGCTAGAAGAAGCTAAAGTGTTGTAGTCAAAAGAAACGAAATCTCATACAGTACAGTTTCAGTCTATCATGTTCCCACTGCTGGGATACAGGTCTCTCTCTGGCCCAGTGCATGTCGGTAAATGTCTTATCTTTAAATTTTTGAGGTTCTTGGACATATCGGTTCCCTCAGAATGCGATGTTTTCCTTCACCTTATTTTAAATGGCATCGAAACTGCACATAATTTACATTTAGGTACCTACTAAATACGTGATTGGTGCTGTGCCGAGGATCAAACCGGGTGCAATATAAAACGTTTTGGTTAATTTTATAGTGACCATCAGCCAGTAAACTTACACTGTTGAACAAAAGCCTCCCTTAGAGTGTTTCCATAATCCCCACGCTTGGCAGGTGGCTTGGGGATCGCAGTACGTTCACCGTGTACTGATAGGATGCTGCTGCCCCTTGTCCGGTGGTTCTGGCCGCAATTTTAGGACTTACACGGGTCTTATTTTATAGTGATAGCAGGCCTGGCGCACTCCGCACTTTAGGTATGTTCGGCCGGTGACCCTTTCCAAGAGGGTCATAGCAGGACAGACAGTCAATTTTTTCACGGAGTGAACCTTCTGTCTATTATGTCTTTCTATCACATTATTCAATACCAGCTGAAACCCGCTACTTCGTACGCGTAGAGCTCGGCCTTCGGCCTCGCTACTGCAACCCGTTATAGCCTATGTGTTATTCTAATGTATAAGCTATATTATTGTAAACTTTCATTAAAATCCATTCGGTAGTTTTTGCGTGAAAGAGGAACAAACATCCATACATCCATACATACAAACTTTCGCGTTTATAATATTAGTAGGATTGCACGCCCCGTCTTCAACCTCCTGTATGAATCCTCTCCATCCTGAGATTGCCTGGAAGAGATCGCTCTTAGCGATAAGGCCGCCGATTGTTGCACTAGTTTTTAAGCTGTTTTATCGTGTGTATGAAATTTGTGGTGTGAACAATAAAGAGTGTATCTTCTGTGGTGATAGGTACAATTAATAGTTAGTTCCTACAATGTACAAATCTCCCAGGACATCATAACCGGCGCGGCCAAGATCTCCCTCGCCGGTGGAGTAGAGAACATGTCTCAAGCTCCCTTCGCAGTCCGAAACGTCCGCTTCGGCACCACCCTCGGAGCCAGCTACAACTTCGAAGACACGCTCTGGGCTGGTCTGTCGGACTCCTATTGCGGACTGCCCATGGGCATGACTGCTGAGAAGCTGGGAGCACAGTTTGGGATCACCAGAGATGAAGTGGACAACTTCGCGCTTAAATCGCAGCAGAAGTGGAAGAAATGTAAGTGATTTGATTGATTCCACAAAACAGCAAACTCACCCCTTTAAGCATAAGAAACGATTGAAAACCTTCAAAATAGCTTGACGCTCAACAACATTTACTTTCTGGTGCGTTCAGAATCACGCCAGCGACGCCAGCACTAATGAGAACCAACGCGGCATTTATGATTACTTTAAATAGCTCTTTAAACGTAAGATTGTAGCTAGCAATACTGCAGTAAAAATATCAACTGTTCCATAGAAATTGGTCATTGACACTAAACAAAATGTATGAAACAGCTGATATTTTTTTCGCTATTTCAGGGTTGACCCCATAGTAAAACTTGTTCATAATGATAAGTATAATGAACCCCTTTCGGCTTAGTACACCCTTTCCGCGTCATCATTATCATCAGTCAAAAGACGTCTACTGCTGAACATAGGCATCCCCCTTAGATTTCCACACTGAACGACAGCCTGCCATCTGCATCCACTGGATGCCAGTGACTCACGATGTCGATTCATCTAATAGTGGAAGGCCTACCTATATACGCTGCGTCTTCCGGCGGTTCGTGGTCTCCACCCAAGAACCTTTCTTCTCCATCGGTTACAAGTTCCTGGAGCGATGTGGCCTGCCCATTGCCACTTCAACTTGCAAATTTCAATAGCGATGTTGGTGGTTCTTAGGCGAATATCGTCTTTCCGGATTCTATCGCCCAAAGAAGCTCCGAGTATAGTTCTCTCCATTGCCCGCTGTGCGATTATGAGTAAGGCCTGCAGTTAAGGACCACGTCTTTCCACGTAACCGTGTAATTTAAGGCAGTCACAGTTTTTGCAAAACACATTTTTTTGTAGTTTTTGTAATAATGTGAGGTACCTATCTTATCAGAGGCATTAAGGTGTAGCCTCAATGATATGATATTTTATAATCAGTCACTGAAATGCAAATACAGAAATACATAACTCGTTTTGAAGCCGAAGTCAAGGTTAGATAACATAATAACAACAATAATATATTATTATAGTTTAAATGAATTTAAATATATTCGGGACATTTTTGCACACACGGTCATCTGAGCCCAAACTAAGCAAAGCTTGTGATATGGCTGCCAGAGACTGATATACATACATATATAGTTTTTAAATGCATACTTAAATAGATATTAACAACCAGATATAGAACAAACACACATGTTCATCACAAAAATGTTTGTCCTAGGTGTCAATCGAACCTACTCCCCTAAGCTCAGAATAAAGCCGTGGTAGCCTATTTGGAAGACCGCTAGACTTGAAAGCGTGAGGTCGCGTCGCTGGTTACATAATCTCGGGCCCGACCAATGAGCTCTTAGGAGTTAATGTGCGGATCTTTATACCACTGGCTTTTCGGTGAAGGTAAAGATTTTGATGAAACCTGCATACGTACGAAGAAGAAATTCAATGGCGTATGTAAAGCCACCAACCCACAACTCCAGCTATCAAGACGTCGCAACGTTTGGTTCTAAAATAATGCTTTCCATTTAATTAGTTTTTATACCTAAATCAACAAGTAACCGCCACACCCATCCGCAGCGCATGATGCCGGCGTGTTCAAAGCGGAGATCGAGCCGGTGGCGCTGACCATCAAGCGGAAGCAAGTGACGGTGGACACGGACGAGCACCCGCGCCCGCAGACCACCCTCGAGGGGCTCCACAAACTGGCGCCAGTCTTCAAGAAGGACGGCCTCGTCACCGCTGGCAGTGCCTCCGTGAGTATTCGGGAACCGAGTCACAGTAGTATGTTCAAATCGGATGATGGCTTCTTTGTAGAAAGATTCTCAAATTAGAAATGTGATCTTTGTGAGAGTACTGATAAAAAAAATACTACTATTGGGCAGAGTCATAATCAATGCCTATTTTTGAAGGGTTGCCAAAATTTCACCATATTGAAGTGATCCAAGAGTTGAATGAAGTGTAAAAACCAGTAAACTACTTTTAATAACAAATTTTCTTCTTTATTTTTTAATATAATTGTGTTCGTTATTTAATTTTTATCAAACTGATCACTCTGCCCTCGTAAATTATATTTAAATTTTTTATGAGAAAATAGATTTTTAGGAATTATGATAGGACTGAATGGTTTCGAAAAATGTGCATCATTTTGCCTTTAGGCAGTAAAAATCCTAATTATTGTTTTGCCTTTAATTGATAAGCTTAATTACATACAGATAATTCGCTACATTGTTTTTTATGGGCGTGTTTTTCCTACCACTCAAACGTACATTACTAAGGCCATTGATGGTTTAGATATATCCAAATCCCCGTGAAATTAATTCTTACTTCAAACCTACCAGGGTATCAGCGACGGCGCGGGTGCGATAGTCCTGGCCAGCGAGGAAGCCGCCAAGGGTCTGAAGCCACTGGCCCGCCTCGTGGGCTGGTCCTACGTGGGGGTAGACCCTAGCATCATGGGCATCGGGCCCGTACCCGCCATTGAGAACTTACTGAAAGTTACAAAGATGACGCTCAACGATGTCGATTTGATTGAGGTAAGTGAATCTCAACAAAACTCGTTACAACGGCTTACACTCACGTTATGTTTATGTTAGCTTGAGAGAACATCTCTCAAGCTAATGTCAATGTCATTTTCATACAATGTCATCTTTCTTCGACCAAAATAAAATTAACGGACGGGCCCATAAGAAGAGCATTTTTGAAGATAACAAAATGAGCGCCGGCGCTCACTTCGTTTCAGTCGGTCTCTAGCCGTAGGAAGTGCAACACGAGACTATTGTTACGTGATAACGATATTGTTACATCTGACATGATTATGCCTTCGTGTGCTTTCCCGGAGTGTAAGAACAACAAAAAACCGCTATCTATTAATTGTAACAAATGTACTGTACATGGTTATAATCAGGTGTTGAAGTATATGCCCGACGGGTTTGACTTGTTTTTAGGGTTCCGTACCCAAAGGGTGAAAAGGGGACCCTATTGCTCTTTTTGCTTAGCTTAGCTTTTTGCTATTGCTGTTTTTATCTCAATAAACAAATTTAATTTAATTTTAATTGCTATGCCGACGATGTCTCTCTGTCTGTCTGTCCTACTTATTAATGACTGTATCTTTTGAACCGTACGGCGGATTAACTAACAAATTAAATAAAGTCAAAAAGTAAAACGAAAGGGGGGGTCCCCAACAAACGTATTTTTTTAAACGTATTTTTGTATTAGCTATAATGTAAAAACGGTAATACGTACAAGCGTCAAATTTGGCACTGTTATATTACACACTCTAAAATATAACAACAAATAATAATAAATGGCCAAGTGCGAGTCGGTGATAAGTTTCTGTTCTTTACCAAGTTATAACTGGTAATTTCGTTATTGAATTTTATGGCGGTACGGAACCCTCAGTGCGCGAGCCCAACTCGCACTTGGCCGGTTTATTACTGAGCAAGTTCAATGGTTATGGCCCGTCCTTTCATTTTATGTTGGTCGAAGCTTTAGGGTATGTATAAGGTCCTCGTTCCGCAGGCGTTAACGCCAACAGAAAATGGGTCTTGTCTAACCCCCATAGTATGCGGCCGCGCAAATTTTCTCATCACCTAAACAGAATCGCATAAAACAGGTAGCCGTAAGGCCCTGAGGCCTCTGAGCTGAGCTCAGATCTCGAAAACGAACCTGGCAACAATCAGCAAAACTTTAGACCTGTTTGCCATCATCACCATTCCCAACCAGCCACAATCTTGAGAATGCTTTAATCTGGCAGATCAACGAAGCGTTCGTAGCGCAGACTCTGTCCTGCGCGAAGGCCCTAAAGCTGGACATGGAGAAGCTGAACGTGAACGGAGGAGCCACCGCGCTGGGGCACCCTCTCGGAGCCTCCGGCAGCCGCATCACCGCGCACCTCGTGCAAGAGCTCAGGTATACTACAAACACGCAAACACTACTCCTCCCATACAAACACTACTTTGTACAAACATTACTCCTTACATACAAACTACTCCTTCCATACAAACACTATATTCCTTACATACAACCACTACTTCTGTACAAACATTACTCTTTATATACGAACACTACTGCTTTCATACAAACACTACTCCTTCCATACAAACACTATATTCCTTACATACAACCACTACTTCTGTACAAACATTACTCTTTATATACGAACACTACTGCTTTCATACAAACACTACTCCTTCCATACAAACACTATATTCCTTACATACAACCACTACTTCTGTACAAACATTACTCTTTATATACGAACACTACTGCTTTCATACAAACACTACTCCTTCCATACAAACACTATATTCCTTACATACAACCACTACTTCTGTACAAACATTACTCTTTATATACGAACACTACTGCTTTCATACAAACACTACTCCTTCCATACAAACACTATATTCCTTACATACAACCACTACTTCTGTACAAACATTACTCTTTATATACGAACACTACTGCTTTCATACAAACACTACTCCTTCCATACAAACACTATATTCCTTACATACAACCACTACTTCTGTACAAACATTACTCTTTATATACGAACACTACTGCTTTCATACAAACACTACTCCTTCCATACAAACACTACTATTTTATAAGAACACTACTCCTTTCACACAAACCCTACTCTCTCCATACAAACACTATTCCTTTTGTACGAACACATTTTTTTTTTTTTTTTTTTTTTTTATGCCATAGGTGGCAAACAAGCAGACGGGCTGCCTGATGGTAAGCAGTCACCGTCGCCTATGGATACTTGTAACACCAGAGGCATCACTAATACGTTGCCGACACTACTTTCATGTCTTTCATATAAACAGACAGAAGTAAAGCGGTGGTAGGGGGTGGCGGCGCTGCAGTCGTCAGCTGACACTAATACCTCTTGTGTTGTGTACTTTCGGCCTATCATCCCTGTCTGTACCAACCAAGCGTTTGCGCGTTTTATCGGTGGTCAGCGCCATCTAGTTTGAAACATTAGAACCTCTGTTTTATTGTTAATCCTAAATTTAATTTTGTGTCTAGTCTTTTGATTTAGTTTATGTTTTATCTCATTTACCTTTCCGGGCTGGAATAACATTGAAAACACCGCTAGTGTTGCAGTGTCATAGGCTGCGGTTACTGTGTACATCAGGCGGAGTGTAGGCCTGTTTACCACTCTCTCTACAGGGTTATAACGAAAGGGTATGCTAAGCCGAAAGGGCAGTGCAAGTACCGTTCTTTATCGATCGTCAAATTTGACAGTTGAGATCGTCAAATTCGATAAAATGCCATTTGTTCAGTACTCGCTATGCTCGATTCTATGGAATTTTATCGAACTTGACGTTTGATTAAGAACGGTACTTGCACCCGGGGTATATAATCTTTGGTTATACTAATCGTTATGAACAACTTTTACGCCGGGACCAAACCTGAAATCGCGAAAAAAAGCAGCCTCCATTCAACAATGACCTCCTTTCGGCTTAGCATTCGTTATAACTATGTGTATAAAAAGTTTGAATTTCCAATTCACACGTTTTATTATTTTCAGACGCAAAGGCCTAAAGCGCGCCATCGGCTCCGCCTGCATCGGCGGGGGGCAGGGCATCGCCGTCATGATCGAGGCTGTCTAACTATAAGCACTAGATATAAGCCTAGCTTTAGGTATACATACAAACAAGCCTACAGGCATTGGCGGATCCAGAGAGCCATGGGGGCCATGGCCCCCACCCAAAACACCTAGCAATTCCATACATTTGACTCAATTTTTCGGAAGGAACCTTGTCAGAATGCCCCCCCCCCCCCCCCCCCCCCCCCCCAATAAAATCCTGGATCCGCCCCTACCTACAGGACAGTTAAACCCTTGTAGAGCATACATACAAAATAAGATATTTTTAACCGAAGAAAATATTATCATATCAAACTTCATATTTTTTTTATCAGGGTAATGTTTGAGATATAATTATAACCAAGTCAAGGTATCTGTAATGAATTACAGTATATATTTTGTTATAATCGTTTCAAGTTTTTATAGCTTTGATGACAGCTGCAAGAGATTATAAAAAAAAAAAACAAAATGAATGTAAATCCTGATCAAGTTAGATAAGTTTAATCATTATTTATTGTTGAATATCCTGAATATCACAGAGTAGGTTAAGTATTAATGTTAATAAATTTGTATTATATCATAACAATGTCATTGTGTAAAAAGCATAATTTTAGAGAAAATGTATTTTTGAGAAATTGTACTTTATTGAGTCTATTCTGTGACCATGTATCCGAGCTGTTTTAATAAAGATTTTATTTATATCACTGGATTTAAATTTAATTTAATGACTACCAAAAAATTTAATTTAAAAAAACAAAAAAAAAATAACTGTCATTCTATTAAACCGCTACCAGTGGGAACTGTTCCCAAAATGCTGGCCCCATTACCACGTTGTAGGCGATGCTCACCCTTTGAGCAAAGTAGAGGCCGGCATTTTGGTCACGTGTTGTATCGACCAGACGTGAACACAAAGCTTTGAAAATTTAATGAATAAATTAATGCCAATTACGAATTAATATACTTATACCTACTTTGACGCTTTACTTACGCACGCAGCGCGAAAGTGCGCTTAAAAAAAATGTAGGTACCTAATTTTATACTCTAGTTTTTTTTATTCGTCACAATAAACCTAATCTAATACATTTCATGTATCCGAGCTGTTTTAATGAAGATTTTATTTATATCACTAGATTTAAATTTTATTTAATGACCAAATTAATGCCAATTTGGAAATAAAATACTTATACCTACTTTCGCGCTTTACTTTGGCACGCAGCGCGAAAGTGGGCTTGAAAAACAGAATGTAGGTACCTAATTTTATACACAAGTTTTTTTTTTATTCGTGACAATAAACCTAATCTTATTTTCATGACAATTGGATAATAAAATACTTGAGTACCTACCTACTTTCGCGTAATGCTTCCGCACACAGCGCAAAAGTGGGCATATTGTGTCACATTCATGAAATTTCATATTGGAAGGGGGCGGGGGGTAGTTAGGTTGTTAAACTTTTCCTTATGCATTATCACGTATATAGCATTGGGCTATTGGACCACATTTTTACCTTAGTCCTGCCGCTGTGTTATCTATACTTATTATAAAAGACGTATTGACACAGAATACATAATAGTAGAAGTATTTGTTTAAATGCTATAATAGTTATTTTTACAGATAATTATGATCGACGTTGTTTTTATCAGTGATATAATGACTGCTTTTTATTACCTAAGTAAATCGAAATAAAATTTCCTCTTTTTTATTTATATTACACGGGAATTACCACTCCGACTATAGAAAATAAAATGTGTGAAAACCACGTCAGTTTCTATAATAGCATCTTTATTTCTCATCACAAAAATGTAAGAAAGGTATCTTTCTAGGGTGGGGAGGAGGTACTTTCAGTACCTACTTACTTACTTTTTGTAACCAACTCTACTAAATAAAAGAACAATAAAATATCAAAAACAAACCGCGATTACATAATCCTACATTTGAAGATAATCAGCGTATACCTATACGATAAAATTATCAAGTTAAAGCTATCAGCCACTAGCGAGTGAGATCGGTTGGCGGGCACTCGTGCGGTGAATCAACCAAGTGTAAACAGTGGACTTTGGACATGGCTGTCGCGATAAATAAAGGTAAAAACATTTTACATGCACATTTGCCACATTCTCCTTATTACACAGAGCTTTGTTGGTCTTTGACATTTCAGTTTTACAACAGCAATTCGTCATTGACAAATTTATGATAATTTTACAGTTTTAGGTCGTAAAGTCCCAAAAGTAAATAAAACACACGGGTTTTTAAAATTTTTACCACTATTTACCTATTAACTGGTGAAATATGTTTGTGGGCGAAGTAAGAGTATTCGATACCTACGCAAAACTCAAATGGAATTCCATAATCGAAATTCATTCTTATTTTACGTACCTAGGTATGTAATATTCATACTGCGTCTGTCGTACTGCGACTACAGTCTACAGTGGCCGACAGTAGGTGCCTGTAACTATAGTGTAGTAAGAAGGTCTTTAGTCTTATAATAATTGTTAAGCACTTCATTGCCTTACAATCACTTTACTATGCTATACAATACAATTCACCTACTCACCTACTACAAACTTCACGTAAAATAAGTAAGCGTCCAGCTACAGACAGTTTACAACGATAATGTGGTCATTGAACTCTACAAGGACAAGCTCGAAGGAGACGAAACAAGTCCGGGAAAAAATTTGAATAACTTATGGCTGTATTTTTTACTCCCATTATAGGTAAAGCAATATTTTACTAGAGCCTTAGAATAACTACTGTAACTGTAATAACTAGTGTAAGAATTTTATTTGTTCATTTATCACTTGCCCCGCTAAGCCCGCGTCGGCCGTCGTGCGTGTGTGTCCCTTGTTCAGAGCTGGACGGCCAGCTTGTATATATTTGCCGGACACGACTGTAAAATGGAGGATATCTCTCAACCTTACAGCAAGGTCGGATCCAGGGGGGAGGGTCATGACCCCCCCCCCCCACCCTGGGCTGGGTCCAGGACCGAGGTGGACCACTAATTAATATAAAAAATAATTATAAATGTTTTGTTATAACGTCTTGTGACTAGACCACGACTATGTGACCCCCCCCCCCCCCCCTGGCTCAAAAGCTGGATCCTTTCTTGCCTTACAGCACAAACAAAGAAAGCAAAGACATGACAGAACTGTGAAGAGTGAAATAATCATTTGCGGGAATAGAACTCGATATAAAGCTCGGATATTCGCTCATGGTTTCAGTCAAAGAAGAGGGGTAGATTACAATGAAACGCTTTCACCGGTTGTGCGCATTTGCGGATCTAGGGGGGGGGGGGGGGGCATGGGGGCCATGGCCCCCCCAAAACACCTAGCAATTGCATACATTCGACTAAATTTTTCGATTTGATTCCTTCGAATCTTGTCAGAATGCCCCCCCCCCCAAAATGAAATCTTGGATCCGCCCCTGGTTGTGCGACACAGTTCATTGCGAGTATTGATAGCATTAGCTGCTGGAACTGGGGCCTTACGGACAACTGCTATTACAGGCACCTGATCCGCTCAGTTGGAAAATAACGCTTATAACTTACGACAAAAGAGACATTCAGGAGTTGCTTACACAGCAGAGGCGACTTCTAAGAATTCATTATAATCAAATACCTAATATATATAGGAAGGTACAAGGTTCCGTTCAGTTTAGTTCATCGCACTCTTTATATTACAAAACATGTTTAGTATATAAAACATAGGGTAACAGTGGCGTACGCAGCTTGAAGTCGATGGGGGTACACAAATTAAGCACAGGAACTAGTGAATATCTTCCGTAAGTGACGTTGTTTGCTCACTATCAATATCAGGTAACCGCTCGCTTGCCACCTACATAGTACAAAATATGAACTAAAGCTTCTATGGATGGCATCTCAGCTCCAGCGGGTCAGTAGGTAATCCCGTTTCTCCAATATCGAAAATACAACCGAATTACTTAAAAAAAACCCTAACAGCTTCTTAAAAAAACTACCTCTTTTCTAGTTACTCTACTTAAATGGAGCTGAATTTCCCTGAAATTAAAAAAGATGAGGTTAAGTCAGTCAGTTGCGGATATCAAGAATAAACTTAACAACTTACAAAGCCAGACCAATGAGCTGGACAAAGGTCTAATAGTCCGGACAAATCCAGACGGATGGTAGGTAACCCTATGCATGTGACGCTGCGCGAGCCACGCGGCGACTGAACTTGCGAACGAAACGACCAGTGTGCGACGTGCGTGTGCCGATAAGGCGGGTAGCTGGCGAGCAATTTTTAAATACGAACCTCTAAGTAGTATATTCCTTGCCTCTAAGCAACCACTTAGAAGGTGGCAAATCGGCCAGACTGTTGTTTATGAAATATAATTTGCCCCTGCCTGATTTTGACTACCAATAGCTAGATTGAAAAAAAATCCATTAGGCGAAGTACGAAAACTCGATACCCACGTAGGTTGCTCGTAGGTATCAAATTCCACACAAATCTTTAAATTGTTTGTATGGAATTCGAATACTTTTGTTTTATATTCGTACTTCTTCTAAACTTCTAAAATCAATAATAAAAACCCCAAATCAGGCGTAACGTAATTATCAATGATGTTATATAAACTGAGATAAATACGTTACCGAGGTCTGCGCGGCGTTAAACACAAGTTAATTAGCTTGAGTAAACTCAGTCCGTCCTGTGTCTGGCAACGACGCAAAACTTACGATGCGCGATTTAGGAGTACGAAAAATAATAAAAAATACCATGTTGTGTGTTTAGAAAGTAAAATACTTATACAGGGACGGCTGTAAAAGGCTGTACAGTTTTAAGTCATATGTAGGTAGCTAAATACAGTCGTGTTTTTTTATTGTGAATATGACGTCTCTATTGGTAAAACCACATTGGTGATTATAGCAAAACTCTATCTAAATTGGTTTACTAAAATGTTGGTACTGCTCACCCATTTCACACTCATCCAAGCGAGTGAAGTATTCGGCATTTTCGGACACATTATTGGATTCATTTGAGCCATGTATACCACCAGCCAACTAATAACAACATAATACAGCATAATACAACATAATACACATGGACTCCAGTGTGAATTGTATTTTTGAAATGAACAAAATGTAATCACATAAATGTGTTTAAAGATTTCAGAAAAAAATTACAGTTTCAGTATCGCACATATAAAGTAGGACTTACAACATATACATGCAGATCGCCGACATTGACACGCATGTTCTAATTAGTCTGTAAGAAAAGAGAAAAATAAGAAATAATATGACATAGCGCGAAAGTAGGCGCAGCGCGAAAATAGGTGCAGCAAAGTTGCTTAGCGCGAAAATAATAAGAGCATGATAGTTGGCACACATGCGGTGGTGGAACCCTCACTGCTCTAGGCCAACTCGCACTTGGCCGGTTTTAATATTTTATGGCTCCGCTTGCTGAAAGCATAGTAGCGGTTCTAAACAAACCTATTTCCCACGACGCGACACACTCCACAAGTTCACGTCCAGAGGGGCCTTACGGACAACTGCTATTACAGGCACCTAATCCGCTCGTTGACCTTATCTGGGCGCGATAAGGTTTGCGGTCGCGTGATTTTCCAACTGAGCGGATTAGGTGCCTGTAATAGCAGTTGTCCGTAAGGCCCCTTGTCATTTATTTCAGCTCATCAGTACCTACCCTGCGTTTAGTCCTCTCGGCGCAGCCAGTCCGATGAGTGTAACCGCCACCATGACTCCAGTCACATAGAATATCGGTTTAAAGTTTGGCTCTAATATTGCATCTCTCGCCATGGCGTTTTTAATTAATCTACTTTGTGTAAAATAACGATATCGAAGACTTTTCCAATTAAAATTATGAACACAGAATTCTTCCTATCACCAACGTGTTCTAGACACGGAACACTATTACTCTGGTTCTAGACCATTCTAGATCTCCGTATATATATATAGTAGTCTTTGGTTCTAGACACAGAACACATAATTATACCTGTTCTCACAGATTAGGTAGTAGATCTGTGCCTGTTCTCACAGATCTAATATCTGTGCCTGTTCTAGATAAGTTGTTCTGTCATCAGCTAAATCAGCATGTGACGTAGAGGGAGAAAATCACAGATATACACAACCAGATCGGCAATATATTTTAGTGAAAGAGACAACTTGATATGGCTCAGCACAAGTACGAAAAGGACATAAATAGATTTTGTTGTCCTTATCGGCGTGACCTGTTTTTGGTACCTCAAGTGTCAAAATCTGTAATAATCAGTGACAAACAAAACGGGTCTGAATTATATTTATTGCCTTTTTTTGGTGATTAAATGTGATAAATGCGTGTTTCCTCTGAGAAATAATTGTAAAAGATATTTTACATTGGTTGGTTGTAGCATTTTGGGCTGCAAGAAGCGCTGTGAGCGAAAATACGATGAAATATCATTTCACACGTAAGTAAACATATAAAGCTTGTAACGATCACCTAAATAAATTCAGGATATCAATTCGCAAATATTTTATTCATAATTAGTCAGTTTTTAGGTCGATTTGTGGTCTAATTCTATGAATTTTATCAAATTATTCACTTAGAAAATAAATTATGAATGTTGCCAGTTTATGAAAGAAATTACCCACCGCAACTAACATAAATTATTCGTTCTGCAGGTTTCCAACTGATCCTGTCACATTGCTGAAAAAAGCTGGCACATTGCAAGAAGTGCAAAATACCGACCCTTTTATGCCCATATGAAGGTGAATGTTAATATTAAATATATATTAATGAGGCCACAGTTATGAAGCTGGAAAAGCAAAAGGCGATTTCGGCGAACCGATTCAAAAAGCTACGCGCTGTTCGTGAAATTTTTACTGTAAACATTAAAGAGTCTATTTATCTAATTATTTGGAATGTTATACATAATTCCATTCATGAAAAAACTAAACTGACCAAGCGCGAGTCGGGCTCGCGCGCTGAGAGTTCTTTACAATCACAAAATACAAAAAGTTGTGCAAAAAGACAACATCACGCCCAGGCTGTCACCCATCCAAGTACCGACCGCGCCCGACGTTGCTTAGCTTAGTGGTAAACAGAAATTTGTCACTGACTCGCACTTGGCCAGTGTTTATTATTTGTTATTTTACTTATGTTCACTATAATCCGCTAAATTTGACGCTTGTACGGATTACCGTTTTTACACTAGAACAAATCCAAAAATACGTTTAACGTTTGTTGCATGGGGAACGGAAGGGCAAAGGAAGGGCTTCCTTTGCCCTTCCGTTTTAACTCTTTGACTTTTTTATTATTTTTAATTAATCATAAAAAATGGCACGCTGAAGAGGAGACCTATACCCAGCAGTGGGTGGAGAATGGTTGATGATGATGATGATGATGAATCATAAAAAATCATGCTATGGTTACTTTACAACCTTTTTTCTAGTACTATATTCTAATCCTAACAAATAATTATAATAAAAACGCAAGTAAGTTTCTAACTTTCTGTCTGTTTTTTTACGAGGAAACGGCTAAGTCATGGTATAATAATATACTCCGCCAGGTATAGCAATTCGAGAAAAAATGTTTACGTAGACGTCCCGCAATGATGTCATGATGTCAATTTACAACAAGTTCGAGAGAGATGACGATACACCACGTAACAGCTGATTGAATAAAGTGGCAACTGGACAGTGACGTCATTGCGGGACCACTCCCAGATTGCTAGACCTTGTTTTCTTAGATCATGGGCTAAGTCAAATTTCGTCAGGACGATGGGGTGTGTCATGAGGACAGACAACGTACTTTTCTTCCCAGAACATTGCAGGTAGCTCCGCGGGTTGCAGCAGATAGTGTATAAAATATAAATATTTAAAAGGTAGTATTGTTTCCAAAGTACTCATTGAAGATTCACTACCCATTATAGTAGGTAAATTACCCTAACTTATAGCAAATCATTTTAATGTGGCAACACACCTTGTTGAAGCGAGAGGCACTGAGCTAGCCACGCTCATTGAAAATCTATAGGTAGTAGATCTGTGGAGAAAATCTATGGCATGATGGCATGTGACATGATAACATAGTTTTTTCTTTATTTCTTTTTGAAAAATAAATTATTTTGCCTCTTTTTTATTACGATCAAAAGGAGGAAAATTCATTTTTTTTTTCTTTTTTCTTGAAGAGGTAATTCTCCTTTTAGAAGACTACTAACAATAAATAATAATACCTGGCCAAGAGAATGTCGAGACACGTATTAAATAGTAATGGTAGGGTTCCGTAGCCAAAGCCATTAATAGGCATGTTGACTAATTGTTTTTTACTAATTGTTATATTGTTTGTTGACTAATTCATAAAAGAGCCGATCATAATTGCCCATCAAAGAAAACAAATAAATTACAATTATTTTAATTTCATGCCATACTAATGCTATACTAACACACTTGTTTGTGGGAAACGGACAGAGCTACCCATCACAATCCCCACCAAAAACGTAAAACGGTTATATCTTAGGAACGAAAATTTTTATTCTTTTAGTATTTGTAACTAATTATATCCTTTGAATATGGCTCTAATAATACTATTCCCAGGTATCTACATAGTGGCGGCAAAGCGGACGCCCTTCGGCAAGATGGGCGGCCGGCTCCGCGACATCCACCCCTCGGAGCTGATGGCGGCCGCTGCTAGAGACGCCTTCAAAGCCGGCAACGTGGCGCCGGCACTCGTAGACACGGTCAATATCGGTCAAGTGAACACGGTAAGAAAACACATACCTACTTTTAGGGAAAGAAAACAGAATGAGAATTGCATAGATGTAGATTTCAAGTTGAGATCAAACAAACAAGAGTGTGCCAAAGTATAGTTATCGTTTCTGATCAAATTTATAATTTTTTCATTTGAATAAACCGGCCAAGTGCGCGTCGGGCTCGCGCACTGAGGGTTCCTTACCACCCGAACTTCAATAACGAAATTACCAGTTATAACTTGGTATTGAACAAAAACTTGTCACCGACTCGCACTTGGCTATTATTTAAGTGCCAAGTTTGACGCTTTTACATTAGAGCTAATTCAAAAATACTCTTGATGTATGGTATACCCCCCTTTAGTTTTTTATTATTTGTTAGTTAATCCGCCATAACGTTACATAATCACAGACCACAGTGCCTCAAGACGAGGGTCTTTGACCAGTGTGTGTTGCCAGTGATGACAAATGGTACTGAGACGTGGTCCTTAACTGTTGGCCTTTTGGAAAAGCTCAGAGTCACACAGCGGGCAATGGAGAGAGCTATGCTCGGAGTTTCTTTGCGCGATAGGATCCGAAACGTGGATATTCGCCAAAGAACTAGAGTCACCGACATAGGCCTACCTCTAGATGGACCGACGACATTGTGAGAGTCGCGGGTATCCAGTTGATGCAAAAGGCGAGCTGTCGTTCAGTGTGTAGGTTAAAGGGGGAGGCTTATGTTCAGCAGTGGACGTCTTCCGGCTGATGATGATGATGATGAACGTTACATAATCTGTGAAAATTTCAACTGGCTATCTATTACGGTTCGAAAGATACAGCCGTTTAAATGTAGGACAGACAGACGGACAGACAGACATCGTAGGTTTAGTAATAGGGTCCCGTTTTACCGTTTGGGTACGGAACCCTAAAAACACTGTTACCGTTCATCCGCTAAAAACTGTAAGTATACTGCCTTACGGCACTTACGTACTCTGTTTTTACGCACACTAATAAACTTGTAGCAACACCAATGCAAAAAGAGCAACAAGGTCTGCTCGGTGAGTTCGACAGGCATCAAGTCTAATTTAGTCCAGATGCGTTTGCACCCGCCATACGCCACCTAACCATATCTTTGCAATGATACTTGCTCTTGGCATATTATGGTTGCAATTGCCATATTTTTGCTTTTGTTCACGTTCGTTCCAATGGCATTACAACGAACATCCACCAGACATGAAAGATAGAGCTTCTAACACATTGTAGTCGTCCACTTCCAATTTGAAGATAATGGTACAGTTTTGTTCCAGTTAAGCGTGACATCGGACGGAGGTCTGTCCCCGCGTCACGCGGCGCTGAAGGCGGGAGTTCCGCAGGAGAAGCCGGTGCTGGGCGTCAACAGGCTCTGCGGGTCTGGATTCCAGGCTATAGTCAACTGTGCTCAGGTACGCTGCAGGTAGAATTTACGGAAGGTGTGGTCGCTCTGTAGGTGGCAACATCAATCCCAACAGTGAGCTTGTGCTGATGAAGAAAACCATCGCGAAGAAACCTAACTTTCTAATGCCCAGCTGGCTACACAAGGTTAGGAACCTATTGCAAGCCTCCACCATCTAGTTGAAAATCTGTCGCCAAGCACCTTTCGGTGTGTTCCAGCCGCGTCCAGGCGGTCGGAACTAGTTCCCGTTCCAGGCTTTCATTAGTTAGACGTGTTTACTATTTTCGACAACAACCGACTCTTAGCATCAAGTAACCTGTGGTCAAATATGACAATGTTTAAATGCGTATTTTAGGACATCATGACAGGAACAGCCCAGGTTTCTCTCGCCGGAGGCACAGAGAACATGTCAGCGGTTCCGTTCGTGGTCAGAAACGTTCGTTACGGACTCAACCTCGGAGTCAACACTCCTTTCGAAGACTCCCTCACCGCCAGCTCCCTGGACACCTACTGCAACTTCACCATGCCGCAGACGGCTGAGAATTTAGCGGAGAAATATGACTTGAAGAGGGGAGAAGTGGACCAGTTCGCTTTGCAGTCACAGCAGAGGTGGAAGGCTGGTGAGTTGAACCATCCCATACTGCATGTCGACAGTCCACACCTACTTGATCATCATCAGCCAGAAGACGTCCACTACTGAACATAGGCCTCCCCCTTTAACCTCCACACTGAACGACAGCCTGCCTTTTGCATCCACTGGATGCCCGCGACTCTCACAATGTCGTCGGTCCATCTAGTGGGAGGCCTACCTATGCTGCGTCTTCCGGTTCGTGGTCTCCACTCCAGAACCTTTCTTCCCCATCGGTTATTGGTTCTTCGAGCGATGTGATACCTACTTACTTGATACCGATCGTAAACTCATCTTATTATTTGCAAATTTGTGGAAATCTGGACAATAACACCAACTATTTCATTATCTTTTTTATTTGTTGGGAAATCTTTAAAAGATACCCAGCTGCATTGGGGGTGTAGCCAGGTTATGTGAGATTGCACCCACTAAAACCCCCGCGGTGGTCGATCTCTGTGCCAGACGGAGGGTACCGGGATCTCCATAGGAACGCACCGGTTTCCTAGCATACTGCCAGCCTAAAGCAACACTCCCGGGAAACGCACTGACAATGCCCCGGGTACTGTAGGTGTCTATAGGCGGCGGTGACCACTTACCATCAGGTGGCCCGTTGCTTGTTTGCCACTTATTCTATTTAAAAAAAAAAAAAAAAAAGGTATAAGCATAGAAATATAATGCTATATCTAAGCTTTTGCTCGTCGTACAACGAGGTTTACGTCTTGTTATTATTCTGACAATTGAATACATATCCATATTACAGCTCAGGATAGCGGCGTCTTCAAAGAAGAACTTACTCCGATCACTGTGAAGGTGAAGAAAGCAGAAATAGTCGTGGACATGGATGAGCACCCCAGGCCCGAGACTAACTCGGAAGCGCTGAACAAGCTGCCGGCTCTGTTCAGGAAGGGCGGTGTGGTCACAGCTGGAAACTCTTCCGTAAGTTTCGTGATCATTTTGCATAATATTATTATTAAATCGGTCTTTTAAAATGTAATTGAGGTTTAGTACATATTTTTTAGTTCAGGTGTATCGTTGGTGGGTTTAACTAAGAATAAACTTTCATGCCTTGTCATATTCTGCCGTGTTTCAGTAACGTTATCGTCAGAACATAAATTCGACAGGGAGTCAACAAGTCCATGTATAGCATAACATGTTCACTAGTCAGAACTCAGAACACAAATTCGACAGGGAGTCAACAAGTCCATGTATAGCATAACACATTTACTAGTCGGAACATAAATTCGACAGGGAGCCAACAAGTCCATGTATAGCATAACACATTTATGTCGGAACATAAATTCGACATGGTCAACAAGTCCATGTATAGCATGACATGTTTACTAGTCAAAACATCAATTTACTAGGGAGTCAACAAGTCCATGTTTAGCAAGACACGTTTACTAGTCAGAACATACATTCACCAGGGAGTTAACGAGTCCATGTTTAACATAACACGATTACTAGTCAGAACAAACATTCACCAGGGAGTCAACGAGTCCATGTTTAGCATAACATGTTCACTAGTCAGAAGTGTCAGAACATACATTCACCAGGGAGTCAACAAGTCCATGTATAGCATAACATGTTCACAAGTCAGAATATACATTCGACAGGGAGTGAACGATGGTGCTGGAGCTCTAATCTTGGCCAGCGAGGAGGCAGTGAAGCAGAACAACCTGAAGCCCCTCGTGAGGCTGCTGGGCTGGTGCTTCACTGGAGTCGACCCCAGCATCATGGGCATCGGGCCCGTGCCGGCTATACAGAACCTGCTCAAGGTTACTGGGCTGAAACTCGATGATATTGACCTAGTGGAGGTACGTGTTTTTATATTTACCTACAGAAACTTTATATTGTGTACATTAGAAATTAAAATTATATACCTACAGACGAACTGACGTAGTGTCAGCCTTATTGCTAAAGCGATATCTTCCAGGCAACTATTGATTTGAGGTTTATACATATGAGTAATATCATTACGCGACCACCAACCAACCAATGACATAAAAAAGTCATGGGCAAACCAGAGGGGAGATGTGTTAGTGCCTTTTCACACGTACCAGTTGCCGGGTAGCCGGCGCCGGTTACCCGGTGGTGAAGTGTATGGGCATGGTACATAGCTTTCACATGTACCGGCGTAATTTATCCGGCAGGCGGTTGCCGGGTGCGCGCCGGAACCACCACTGTGCGTCCGGTCGCCGGGCATCGGTTAGCCGGCGGCCGAACTGACAGTGATGTATGGAACACGTAACTAGCTTTCAGACGCGCCGGCCGGTCAGTCGCCCAGGTACAGTCTGCGAGAGCACGCGCGTGCGTAGTTCTGTCGCACGCTCGACGACGACATCTTTGAAACTTTAGAACGAGACTGTACTCTTGTCGACTCTCTAGCCGATACTGCCGGCATCAACCGGGACATGTGAAAGCTTATTTGACACCGGGTATCTGGCGCCGGCTACCCGGCAACCGGTACGTGTGAAAAGGCACTTAGCGTTTCCAACCCATGTCATATTTTTCTGTCGTTTATTACGGGGGAATCCACAATAGACCTATATTATAGGACTTATATTATAGGTCTGTAGGTATTGACCTATATTATAGGTCTGTGTTCACCACAGTTATAAATTATGTGTGTAGTTTACTTTCCTAATATGTATAGCAGCAGAGTCGGACTGGCCCGGAGCCCGGAGCCCGAGACTGGATAACCCTATCCTACCTACCGCCAGGCTAGCGGCAAGACCCGCAAGCCAGGCCCATGGGGGGCCCGCGCAGGCTGGGGCTCGGCTGGCAAACGCCACCTCAACTATATGGCCAGTCTGACGCTGCATAGTAGTTTTTTTTTTTTTTTTTAATCTCCAGATCAACGAAGCTTTCGCGGCGCAGACCCTGGCCTGCGTGAAGGAGCTCGGCCTGGATCAGAGCAAGCTCAACGTGAACGGAGGAGCTATCGCGATGGGACACCCGGTCGGAGCCTCCGGCGCCAGGATTACGGCGCACCTGGCGCATGAGCTCAGGTGAACACCAGCTGCTTTTGCCCCAGACTTCAAATAAATAAGCCGTACGCTTTGACGATGAACATGGCTAATCAAAGGCCGGAAGTTGTTTATTGAAAACAGCGGCTTCAAATTTTAGAAAAAGTTAACGTTTCTATTTATTACCTCCATTTTACAAATTGGTTTTTCTAATGCTGGGGCTACATTAGCGGCCTACGGCGAATATTCGTATTAACGCGATGAGTGTGGCCGGATAGATCGTTGCAACGCGTAGTATTCGGGCGAAGACGATGTATTATCGGGGCACTGTCGGTAAACTGGCGCATCAAAGGGATTTGTCGCGACTCGAATCTTAGTCCGCCTAATGTAGACATGAAGAACATCGCGTATGCCCGTACGCGATGTTTTTAGTGCGCCAACGCGACACGAATCTTCGCCCGCTAATGTAGCCCCAACATAAGAGTCGGAAAATTCGAATTAAGAGTGGATATCGTTACATTACTGACATAAAATTAACAATTTGAATGTTAGTATACGATGTCTTTAATTGTGTTTTATTTGACTTGACAATTACGGCTTAATTTTTCGTTTTATGCCTGTAAATTAAAAACACTACCTAGCTACCCAGGTGATATATTCAGAGGTGATAAAAGGACACTAAAGAGTCGCCTATGATCACTCAGGTGATCAAAGTGGAATAGACCTCTTAAAAGTAGATGTCATCGCTGTGGTTTTTAGTAATATTTGATAAAAATCTGTCCGACGTTTTTAAAGCTATGAACGTTTTCCCGTGTTGGTCGCGGTTTTCAACGCCAAAAGTATAGTCAAAGATTGTTTAGATCGATGGTTATAGTGCTAACAGACGTACTTGGCTGACGAACCACCGTCCAACCAACGGGAGAGAAAGAGAAAATTTTCTTCTCGTCTCGTCGAAGTACGTCTCGTCTGTTACGGCTTTTATACTTGTATGTAAGTTTATTTTTCCGTTTTGCAGACGGCGGGGCCTGAGGAGGGGTATCGGCTCGGCCTGCATCGGCGGCGGGCAAGGCATCGCCCTGCTGCTTGAGACTGTTTAAATATTCGTGAAAAGACTTGTTTTTATATCAAAATGTAAATATTGATAAGTATTATTTGCTCAATAAACTTTATTTTATTAGATCCTGCTGTTTGTTTCTTTTGTTTGGATTCTGACCCTCGACTGAAAAGCTATTTAGATTTCTTCGGTGGATTGAAATGGGTATGTATGAGGGGATTTCGACCGCGCAATTGGTTTGGATGTGTATGTACACTTGTACACGTGTACATGTCTTAATTTTCCCCTACTATTCCGCTTTTTAACTCTACGAGATCGAATCAGAAATGAGGAGATCCGTAGACGAATGAAGTTACCAACAGCCCACCGGATTAGCAAGTTGAAGTGGCAGTGGGCAGAGCACATATCACGCAGAACAGATGGCCGATGGGGCCGAATGGTTCTGGAATGGAGACCACGGACCGGTAAGCGCAGCGTTGGACGATTGGACGTTGGACGTTGGACGACCCACAAGATGGACAGACGACCTAAAAGAGAGAGAGCACGGACACGCTGGATGCAGGCCGCTTCCAACCGGTCCTTTTGAAAATCGATGGGGTGGCCTATGTACAGCAGTGACCGTCCTGTGGCTGAGATGATGATGATGTTGTATCTACGCCTCTACTATACCTCTATGGTAAATCGAGAAGAGTTGACTTTTCCAGTGGCAGCCTTATGATGTTAGTACTTAATGTAATGTATTCTAGCAAATAAATGATTTGATTTGATTTAGTACAAAGTTAGTTATCATTAATCATACTTAGTATTTCATCTATTCTGCTTATGGTTTGGGGTTAAAAAACTCTCACAGAAAAGTGTTTTGCCTATTTATTAACAGTAGGCGCCACCACACGATAACACAACGTCTGTTTTCTTGTTAAATACTAGATAGGTATAGGTACCTAGGTAATTTAAGAAATAAACACTTCTAAAGAGATCAAAAATAATGTTACGCGAAATTGGTTTCATTACCGTGTTTATCTTAGTGTAAAAAACAAAAATAACACGGCGAGGCTCTTATATCTGTGACGAGTTATTTGCCTTGATAAAGCGGACGTATCTGACATTTTAGTGTGTGATTGCTTGTTCCCAACAAAACACGTTTGGAACATTCTGAAATTGTTATTGGTCGTTGTCTGCTTCGAGATAATGGCGGCCAAAGGTCAGTATTTTATCCAAAGACTTCTTTTATCTGAGATTGTAAGCCCACCCAGCCCCACTATCCGATAGAAGATTATAAATTTGATAGGTAAGTACTTTTAGCCCCCCATTAATCAAAATAAAAACATATCGTGATAATTTAAAAATATACTGTTTCGTTGACGTTAGCGCAGTAGGTATAGGTACCCACAAAATGTAGGTATAGTTATGTTTTATGCATTAAGATAAGTACTATTTAATATTCTGGGAGCCGGTAAGAAAATGGTGTTAAATTATAACCTCCAAAAAGAACAATGAAAATACAAATATTTTTTTTCACTTTGTATGGTAATTGAAGCCTTGATAACGAAGTATAATACGCGTAAATAATTACCTATGCCTACCTACTTATAACACTGCTAAAGATTGAACGTGGAGGTATACCTACCCAGGTATATTTATGCAAGCAAACTTTCGCGCTATATGCCAAAGTAAACGATTTAGCGCGAAAGTAGCTGTACCTACTACGCATTCAAAAAATAAAATAAAATATTTCTAGGTATATTCATAATTGGCGCGAAAAGGACGCCATTTTGCAGCTATGGCGGGCCGCTGCGAGAGTTGCCAGCTTGCTACGCATTTGCGGCGGCTGCAAAAGACGCTATTCAGTCAGCGAATGTAGACCCTACGCTTGTGGATCAGACTGTTGTAGGAAATACTTATTATGTAAGTATTATGTACCTACTGGCGTTTTTTAAGTAAAAACTTCCTTAGGCACGTTGGGTCTTTTTTGGGATGGGGAAAAAGTACTGAGCTTGCGTGACCGTCACGATCAGATACCTACCCGTTCAAGTCTAGTCAACCTTGATGAAGTTTTCACTTCTGTCGTGTGGTCTTAAGCACACACTTTTTCAAAACTTTATGTTGCGGTTAATTTGAGCAACAAACTTGATGGTAGCGTCGCATAACGAAACATATCAAAGTATACGGGCCGCACAGCATATCAGAGTATACGGTTTTCATTTATTTTTAATTTTTCTACTATTACCTAATGAACCATTATTAGTAGGAACAAGGATTCATATTAATAATATTCCTTTTTGTCTATGGTAGGAAGTTGTAGCCAATTCTATGAAATTACAAGGATTTGTTTCCCAATACCATCACCAGAGTTGGCTATTGTCAACCTATGGGATATCCTATTTTTAATGCAACTGACGACACGATCAAGACGCAGACCTGATGGTGTCACATTTGCCCACAACAGTTCAGTACCATCCAGAATTTAGAATTTCCAACAGTTCAAACTAAAGATAATAAATTTATGGTTCGAACCCTTGTGCGGCATTGCACTGCGCTGGTCAGCCTGAAATATTAGATGTTACAAATCTTTATACCTAGTAATTCCACTAGAAATATTATTAATTGATTTTGGGTAATGTTAATATGGGGCGTGGTCTAGTGATTACCTGCTCCGAGGTATATAATATTGAGGTAATATGAAGCAAAAATAATAATACTCGAAACTACATAGTAAAGGAGTAACGGTAAGATTCAACCTATAACTTTCTAAACCTTTTCCAGCTTAGTCAGTGCGATGGCGGGAAAACTCCAAGGTATTGCGGGATATACTCCGGAGTTCCTATAGAGAAACCAGCTTTAGGCGTCAGTAAAGCATGCGGGACTGGACTGCAGGCCATTATCACTGGAGCGGTGGTAAGATACGACCTGCAAAAAAAAACCCAGCAATGCGCTACCACCTAGTAGTTGGTATAAAAAGTAATGTCTTTTCTGTTTGCGGATATCGGCTTTTAGGACATCCAAATTGCAAAAACCTCTGGGAGGAGACAAGTAACTTCTCTGATTTTAGGATATTCTCTTTGGAACATCAAACATAATCCTCACAGGCGGAACGGAAACTATGTCATCACTACCCATGTTAGTCAGAAACGCACGCTTCGGAACATCGCTCGCAGCCACTTATGTCGTAGAAGACCACATACAGCGAGGATTGGTGGACAGTCATACTGGGCTGAGTCTTCCAAAGATAGCCGAGGAGGTGGCGAAGAAATACCAAATTAAAAGAGAAGATGCTGATGAGTTTACTTTAACAAGTTTTACAAAGTGGAAGGCAGGTAATTATTTGGCTGTTTTAGATTTCTAGCCAACATTTATTCTAAGAGGCTTAAATTTAGAGCCACCATAATGTGGCTATTTACTATTTATAATAACAAAAAAAATCCAATTTATAGTAATTTAATTTTCAGCACAAGATTCCAAATTGTTTAACGATGAGGTCACAAGCTTAACTGTGACTTTAAGAAAGAAGGAAGTGGAAGTCGTTAAAGATCAGTTACATCACGTCAGTCTGGACGTAGACCAACTAAGGCACTTGCCGTCTTTGTTGGAAGACGGGACGGTAGTGACCAGTGGAAATTCTTCTGTAAGTCTTTGAAAAGGTTATCAGATAACACGGGAAGTTAAATAAACGGCAGCTCCAATGGAGAGCGTAGACTAGAAATAAGTGCTTCATAATCGGTTACATAGTCAACAACAAAGGTGAGTTGGTCAAACACGGACTAAAAAAAGTTCCCGCAACATATTGCATTTGCGACTTTCATTTATTGTGAGATGAGCCTGTAAAAATTGCAAAGTGATTTCGCAGCGATTCCATACATTACACACTAAAAAACGGTTTGTTGAAGCCAACTTATGCATTTCTAAACTTCATATAAAACAAACGCAACGCGTGCGCGAAAGCAGCGTGGTATAGAGTACCAAATAACGCACCGCATTCGCGTCGTTCTAGCTTCCTGCTACGCTGCCGTCGCGCATGGTACGTATTCGACGTTAACTTAGCTACGATTTAGTGTCTAATTATTAGTAGTTGGAAAAACTTTTTTTTTTAAGGTAGCAGCAGACGGTGCTGCAGCGTTACTACTGGCAAGCGATGCGGCAGTCAAAAGTCAGGACTTAAAGCCACTCGCCAGGGTGGCAGGCTGGTCGTGCGTTGGAGTAGATCCCTTGGAGACTGGAGTGGCTGCTGTGGCAGCGATGAGAAAACTGCTAACTGATCAAGGAATTGGAGTGAAGGATGTGGATTTATTTGAGGTGAGCTATCTAAACTGATGTATACATTCTGAGTGAGCTCAGAGTAAGCCAGAGGTTGTCCCATATGCCTTTAGAGGATTGTGCAGTAAATTGGACACATTGACGATACATTGGACGCAAAACCTGCGGACAATATAAAATACCCCAATAACAGGGGGAAAAAATCGAGGGTTCAAAGCTTAAAACGATGGTCGGACGCAATGGTAAAACATCTCGGGACAAAGTGGTAAAACATCTCGTCACCAAAATTTGGAACGCCATGCACGAGGCCTCCGATCGTCATAGATGGCGACAAAAAGCCCAGAAAATTGGCAATAACCCTCGCGACTAAAGGACGATCTAAGCCGAAATGTATGCATATCAAGAGACATGCGGTTCTTCTATAACGACTTTTTGTTCCTGTATTTTTGAACCCGCTTTTTACAGATAAATGAAACGTACGCGGCACAAGTCTTGGCTACAACTAAAGAGCTGAGCATAGATCTAAGTAAGGTCAACGTAAACGGAGGAGCCCTGGCTTTGGGCCATCCAGTGGCAGCGACCGGGGCGAGGATGGTCACCAGCCTAGTTTACGAAATGAGGTACGGGTAAGCCACAAATAGGCAGACAGTTGTTTTGAACCTAGCGAAATATCATCATTTGCTCATCTTCACGAAATCTCGAAACGAATTTACCTACAAAGCCGAAATTTGGCAGGTACAGATTCCTAAATAGGATTTTGCGAAATGGCATAATTCAGCCTATCATGTTCCCACTGTTGGGACACGGGTCTTCTCTCAGAGAGGATGGGCCCTAATCCACCATGCTGGCCCAGTGCATGTTGGTGAATGTCATAATATATGTCTTTGAACTTTTGATGTTCTTGGACATCGATTTCCTCACGAGCGATGGCATCGTAACGTTATTTATGTAGGTACTTATCAAGTCATTGGCGCAGGGCCGAGCGAGGATCAACCCGGGTGCCGTCAACTTGTAAAGTGCACATGCTACCGCTCTGCCACCATCGCTCCAAACAATGTCTATAGTACTTGTAGCGTCTTTTAAATATACGTAATAGGCTTGCGTTTGACTGCCAACTCGCTTGCTGTTAAGCGATGATGCGGTCTATGATGGTGCACGCTTGCCTATAGTAGAAACCGATTCACTCGTGTAGTTTGTACGTTGTAGTTTGACCTGAATTTGTCACGTTTCCAGGAGGCGTAACGCAAAACGAGCTGTAGCAGCCTCGAGTTGCGGAGGAGGGCAAGGTGTTGCCATACTGCTAGAAACAGTTGTAAACTAAATTAGGTTTATAGTCACAGAGCTTAATCACGGTAGACACCACATGCACGTCACGTTGCATGGAAAACGAGCGTGCTGCATTTTTCGTATCTATTATGACGCTACACGAGGATAATTTACTCCATTCGCATGGACAACTGCTTTGGAGAGTTTTTACAGTTTACTATGGCGTATTTTTGTATTGACAATAGACAATATTTTATATGTGTCAAATATCCTATACCTACATACTATTCAAAGTTAAATAATTATCAATTTATAAAACGTAAATACAGAAATTCGTTTTCTTGGCTGAAATATTTTTCCAGTTATTTTGATTTAAAACCAAGCTACTGAACCCATTTAGATGAAATTTATATGGGACTAATGTGAAAGTATATTAATTTTTAAATAAAATAGTTATATGATTATTTACGGGATATTTTACCGTGGTAAGGTTGTGGAATGAGCTCCCGACCGCTCATATAACTTTAGTGAACAACCGTGATAGTTTAAAACAGTGTTTTAAATAAAATATTCTAAATACGTTTATAAATGTCGGAGTTCTGAATGACGGAGATCACCCCTCCAGAGAGGTGAACTCGCGGGGTCTATCGTTATAAAGGTCTGTTTATTCGTAAAATTGTTTTAACTGAAGTTATAAGTAATTATAAATTAAACATTTTTAGCTTTAAGATATATATTTTTGTATAAATAATTAAAATTATCTACATTAAATGCAAGATAGCCAGATCTGCAACTTGGCAGTATTATATAACTTTACAAAACATGTAGTATGTACTAAATTTATGTAGATCCAGCAGACAAGATATCTTAATTGTATATAAAATTATACATAATCCTAATATTTATTATACATTTATAAATAATTATTGTGCATCCATGATTCATTTAAATTTTCTCTTACTCCAAGACCCAAAGGAAATGCTTTTCCCAGGGTCCGTACCATTACCTGTTTTAAGCGATTCTGTTTAGGTGTTGAGAAAAGTTGCGCGACCGCAAACCGTATCTCGGCGCGTTATGGTTCACGTTCGTGTGATTTTCCACAATTACCCAAACTAAATCGCTTAAAACGGGTGACGGGCCTTACGGCTCATTCTTAACGCGGGCTCGAAACAACGCAGTGCGTAAAATCCCGCAAACGTGAACCTTAACGCGCCGAGACACGGTTTGCGGTCGCGCAACTTTACGCATCACCTAAAGCTGAATCGCTTAAGGCCCCTGGTACCTTACGGCCAACTGCTCACGCATGATATTGGTATCCTACCAATATCAAACTAACGTCAAAACCGTGCAGTTCGGAAAATCCCGCGAACATGAACCTTAACGCGCCCAGATACGGTTTGCGGTCGCTCAACATTTTTTCATCACCCAAACTGGATTACTTTAAACAAGTAGCCGTAAGGCCCCTGGAAATCTATAAATCGGTTTCGCAAACGTGAAGATACAGCGGCTGTTAATACAGTCGTGGAGTTGCCGACGACGCACCGATACGACACGACACTTCTCTCGGGATCCATACAAGCCGCACCTGCCGTGCGATTACATTGCCCGTGGGCAATCAATCGACGGCAAGTCGTGTGCAGTGTGTTATCTGTCGTGATAACCAGTGACTCGTAAGGCAACGCACTTAGTATCAAAGGTCTAGGATATAGCACCATTGAAATCAGCAATCAAACCATCACGTGCAGCTGTGGCATTTTGGATGCGTTGGTATGCTAGTTCTAATTCAAAGTGGGGGTGAAAGATCTGCACTGACATCCCGCTTGGGGTGTATTGTGCATTTGCCCGCCAGCCGACACAAACCAGCCGAGCTCCGGAAATAACAAAGCACGGCTTTGGAAATAACGGAGCACGGCTTTGGAAATAACAGAGCACGGCTTTGGAAATAACAGAGCACGGCTTTGGAAATAACAGAACACGGCTTTGGAAATAACGGAGCATGGCTTTGGTGTTAGAATGCAGCATAAATATTTATGCAGTTCATCTTCTAGTTTTCTGGACAACCCTACACAGCTTAATGATGCCCCCAACATCAGGTCTTCATACAAATTAATTAAGTAGATAATATTAAAAACTGCTGGTCTAATTTTGATAAAATTGCAGCTCCATAATACAGTGGAAAATGAACTGTTATTATTTTTAATTTAGAAATATGAACATCTATATAATTATATGACAACAAAATAACATCTTTTATTTTGAGTTTCTCAAATTTGTAAATTATTCATATGGTCAATTTAAATATACTTAGAAATTCATTAAAATGGCAAGAGCAGGTTTCAATATTCCTGAATATAACTAGTATGTTTGTATGAAATAGACCGATGTTTAGAGCTATTTTAACAAAAAATTACAAAATCTCCTATTCCTACATTCTTAGTTTAATTTGAGTATATCCCATTTACGCATAAACATTTGACAGGCTACTCTGTTCCATAAAAAAAACTCGTTTCACTCATGAGTAACTTTTAAACTTATGCGATTTGAAAACGTTTTAAATGTTTATCGGGATATATCACGCATTATTTTATTTACGTAAAAATAGGTAAGCGCAGCATAGGACGTCCACCCACAAGATGGACAGACGACCTAAAAGAGACCGCAGGGAAACGCTGGATGCAGGCCGCTTCCAACCAGCCCTTTTGGAGATCGATGGGGGAGGCCTATGTCGAGCAGTGCACGTCATACGACTGAAATGATGATGATGAAGATGAGGTACTTTTCGCTCGAATTTTTGACCATGTTACAATAGCCGTGGTCACGAGCTGACTGAAAACTGCGGGTAAGTCCGCCGAGAAGAGCGGGTGTCTTGTTTTTCTACCCTCACTTGATCTTGACAAATTGCTGGTTTCACTCATGTCAGTTCTCTTCAGCAAGTTGACGTATAACTTTATATGATAAATAAGTTGATCAAGTGTTTATGCATAATAGGGTAAGAATATTATGTACAGAGAACATACTGGAACGGTGGTGGTAATCTCACTGTACTTTATGTTAAAGTTTCGCCTTTCGTCACCTGAAAACAAAAATGAAAAAGAGTTGGTAAAAAAATCCCTTTATTAGGTACTAAGTTTAGTCATAGATAAATATACATAGGTCTAGTCTACTTTTGGTTTGAATATTTTTGAGTGCTGAGATGAAAATTAGGAATAGATAGCCAGATGAAATTTTCAAGTTAAGTTAATTTAAAAATTCACAGAATATGTAATGTTACGGCGATTAACTAAGAAATAATAAAAATAAAAAAAAGTAATAACGATAGGGAACCCCATACAACAAACGTATTTTTGTATTACCTCTAATGTAAAAAGAGTAATACGTACAAGCATCAAACTTGGCATGATTATAGTACACTCTAAAGTATAACAACATAATAATAATGACCAAGTGCGAGTCGGTGACAAGTTTCTGTTCATTACAAAGTTATAACTGGTAATTTCGTTTTTGAATTTTGTGGTGGTACGGAAACCTCCGTGCGCGAGCCCAACTCGCATTTGGCCGGTTAATTAATCCAGACTATCATACTTCTCCACTAAATTTAAGTCAAACCGTTCAGCTGTTACGGAGTTGAGTGCAGATAATATACACACAAACTTTTGCATTTATGTTATTAGTGTGATATGCCAGTTTGCTTACACATGCTTCCAAATAGTCAATTTTCCTCTCCAGTGAGGTCAGCTTCTCATTCAAGGTGGCAAGACGGGATCGGCATGACATGTCTGCAAATAATCAAAGCAAAAACCAATTCAATATATGCTATGGTTGTTATATTAAAGGCAAATGCTAGAAAAAAAATTATGCAAATCCGCTGACGCTGAATCTGTGACTTTTATTATACTTAACTACAATTTTGTTAACTTAAACGAATTTACTTTAGCTAAACACAATACAGGGAGAGGAAAGTTAGTCTTAAGGTTAAAATAATATGCTCAGGTTTGGGCGATGGTACCTCATTTTAGAGATTTTCTGTCTCGATGAAAGATAGCTGATTTTTTATTTATTATTATTAACAAGCAATGCACCCCGGCTTCGCATGGGTGTAAGTCTTATTTTTTTACACCTTGGGTTACATTATTGGAGATTTAGTAAGGACTACAATAAAAAAAAAATATATAGCCTATTTCACCCGGTGATAGTGTAGCTTACCAATAGTGAAAGAATGTTTCAAATCGATTCAGTAGTTTCGAAGCCGATTCAATACAAACAAACAAACAATCAAATCTTTCCTCTTTATAATATTAATATAGATAGTCTTGATTTTTGCAATGAGGACAAGCTCGCTAGCATCAGACAGCTGTGCAGCCATTACTATAGCTCCGAAATAGTTCATGAGAGCTTCGTCCACCAGAAGGCCGCTCAAGCTATCACTTCCGAAACCATTTATAAGGCAGCCATGGTTCTTACCCTGGTTTTTACCAAATCATCATTCCTAATTTTGCTAATATTACAAGCTAGGTAGATTTAAAAAAGATTGGTTGGCTCTGGACTGGAACAGAGACCTGTGGAAGAAGTTGGGGAGAGAACTTTGCTCAGCAGAGGGACAATACAGAATACAGGATAACATAAAAAAAATATATTTTAACTAGAATGTGAAACAATAACATAAGCTTTTCTGTATGAACCGATTTGTGTTGGTAGATTAAAAAAAAATGGTATCATCTCCGAGGAGGTGACTTTACATATGTATGATGAAGAAAAAAGGTAGATGGTTATAATGTTTACACAATTTTTAATGAGACCCCTGTTAAATAACCGCTGACGCCATAAGGTGGGGTCCTAAAAAAACAATAAGTTTTATGGAATTATGGCATTAATAATCGAACTAAACCTTTCGTATGTCTGAAATCTGAGATCGACACTTCAGCTCATAGCTAACGATATTTTTAAGTAGCAGAACACATATTATAATGTTAAAACTCTCACCAAATGAATTAAGAAAATCAGTAATCTTTTTAATGCTTCCTGTGATCACTTCAATGTATTCTCTATTCGCCCAGTCTTGCTGAATCTGTTTCTGGATGGTTTCCCGTGGTGGAGTCGACATTTTTTTAGGGCTTTTAACTTTATTAACTGATGAAAGTATAGATGTTTTACAATTTAAACATGAAAAGAAAATCGCGAATATTGCGGAAATTGTTTTTTTGTTGTTTTTTTTTTTCGGTTTTTTACCATTGATTGACATTGACATGACATTTTGACAACGACTTAATAATATCGTACGTTTTTCTTCTTTCTTCTTGAGAGAATTTTGGCGTCGCAAGACTTGTACATTTGCTAACGTCAAGTATTGACTTTATTTAAACGTTAAACAAGTCATAGTCACAGTCAGAGTCAAACAAAGTAAATTACGGTTAAGTTGATCATGCTCAAGTGCCCCTAGTAAAGTGGTGGAGACTTTACAAGAGGCTTCTGTGGAGTTTTGGAAACATCACGAAATACATATTGTTTCACTTCAGTATATCACTTGCTTACACTCGAGTACGTTCGTGAACACCACAGAAAAGAGAAGCGATACATTTTTTTCTTCTGTGGTGAACACCATCCACCACCACCACTCGAAATAACACAAGTTTATGTAAATAATACAAAGAGGCAACGTCATTTTCACGTTGATGTCAACGTTCTCAAGTAATACTTAAAATAAAAAAAATATACCCTTTACTTCTTGTAAAAAGAAAAGAGAAAGAAAAGAATACTTAAAATAAAAAAAATATACCCTTTACTTCTTGTAAAGGGTATATTTTTTTTATTTTAAGTATTACTTGAGAACGTTGACATCATTTTAGAAGTCTCCACAAAAATATTTAAGATTATTGAACGAAGTATACAAATGTAAGACACGGCGGTATGGCAATAATGGCCTGCAGTTGTGCCTGCAGTGGAGAAAAATTAAATTCAATGGTCAACGTCATACTTTATATTATATAATAAATATGTCAACGTCTCTTTCTTTGATACTTTTGACATATAGCCATCTCAATATTCACGAATCGAACAGCTGTTTCTTCTCTGTTTATTTCTCTTTTTGCCGGCACAACAAAATTGATAATTTGAACACCAAAAAATGGACGAAATAGAGTACAAACTCAACACAAACAACAGCGTCCTTGTCGTCAATGCCATCGACAAGTTGATATCAACGATCAAATTTAAATTCAAGCCGGCTGAGCGTCAGAAGTTCGTACTTGAAAACGAAGAATTGAAGCTTTTGAGGGAAAAATGCTCGTCCAAAGAGGTGATAGTGAGCCTCACGGCTTGTCAGGGCCTCTTAGCGTTAGTGGAGCTTGGGGTCCTAGAGATAGCGCACACCATGTCCACTGTTGTAACCTTGTTACCTACCGCACAGTAAGTTGATTTCATGTTGTATTTAGGCCTAGCGCGCACTAGAGTTTTGAAGGACGTTTTGCGTCCTAAAACAGGAACTAGATTTCGTTGATACTATTTCCTAAGCTATAACTGAATATGAATTCTAGTATATGTTTATCTATGATATGAAGCAACAGAAACCTAATGAAATGTAAATTTCTGATCAACAGCAATTATTCAGCAATAATCTCCACAATGGCTGGCCTGCTCATCCTAGACCTGAAGTCTCGTCTTGTCCCGGGCCAGCCATACAAGTGTCAGTTCTCGCTCAAGTCACCTCGGCACCCATTCATAACCGTGTTGGAAAAGAACAAAGGCGCAGAAGATGATGTGTTTGCTCAGATGCAGGCTTTGTGCACTCATCCTGATTACACGTAAGTTGAAGCAAATAATGGCATCGATTCTGGTGTACTCTAAACTAAACTAAATTTGACAGCTCTAAAATTGTTGCCAACCATCTCTCACATATTAAGATGAAAAGAGAAGCAGATAATTTTAGTCCTCTCAGATTGGTTTAGTTTAGTGAGTGTGACAGAATCGACGCCATTTCAAACAATTTAAGAACTGACAAACCAATCAGGCTTTAGACTTTCTGGCATTCTAGAAACCTTTATTTAAGTTTGCAAAATAAAAGCAACCAGTATCCAATTGTCACAACTTTAGAATGTATCAAAACATAGATGCTTACAGTCGAACCACAAGCTCAAAGTCACTCGGCTATAGAAAGGTCTAAACTCAGCGTTTCTCTGAGGGATGGTATCTAGAACAAAGTTATTCGCCAGAGAACCAAAGTCACCAACATAGCTCAGCGTATTAGCAAGCTGAAGTGACAGCTGTCAGTGGGCCGGTCATATCTGCAGCAGAAATAATAACATTAGCCGTTGCCATTAGGTAACTGTTACTGTTTAAACATATTCTACAATAAAGAGTATAGATCATGAATTGGCAAAAGTACCGTAGGATGCCTAATGACAATAGAGACGTAGAACGTAATGCCTAATAACGTTAGTGTCAATATTTATATAAGACCTGCGTAAAAAGGTGAGTAAAAACTGGATGCTCAGCTCAGTGACGTGCATTAAGAGAGGCCTATGTCCAGGAGTGGACAATAGAAGATGAGCTTCTGAGGGAGAAGGCTGAAAGCGAAAATATGCTCATATCTCTTTCCGAGTGACCGTGTGGATTAGTTTTTTTTTTTTTTTTTTACATATTTGATGATAAGCAAGCAGCATATAGGCTGATGTGTCTATATCATATACTGTAAGAATTTAGTATTTATCTATTAGATTATCTTTTTCATTCTTATCCATCTGTCTAATCAATAAATAAGCTACGATATTTCGTCTGTTGATTTTATATATGTAAACTAAATGTCCCTAATGACAGAGGTCAATCTTTCAAATTCCAGCGTATCATCAAACAGCCTGGAGCTCCTGCGGCCCGTGTTCCTTTACCTGACTTGCAACCCCCAGCGCGAGGGCAGCGTCAGGCCGTGGCAGCTGTTGCTGAGTCTGCCGCGGACTGATGCTCAGTGCTCGCTGCTGCTGGCATGTTTGAGCTGTCAGCAGGTAAGTTGTAGCATAATGCAGTGTCACAAATTTTGTTTTTTATTCAAAAGTCTGGCTTTTAATACCTTGCTAATGGGTGGTTATGGCCAGTACCGGCGTTAGGGTAGGGCCTGGTTGGGCGACTGCCCAGGGCGCCAGATAAAAAGAGGCGCCACAGCCGCCTTTAAAGGGGCGCCGCAGGTATATAAAAATCTATAGATCTAATCTATTCTTTGCCTTTTTTCGGTTTGCGCCGTAGAAGTCTCACCCAGGGCGCTGGTAGTACTAAAACCGGCACTGATCATAAGTATTATACAAATTCACAATTATTATGTATGGCAATGTATTTTGTCAACAAGACCAAACATAACAATAAAAACGACATGACATTATTTCTATGTAGTAAATCTTCCATTTCATAGAAACACTTTGATGCAGATTCTTTATTTCTCCTTTTAAGAAAGGTTCTTTGTATAAGGTACTATATAGCTGCGACTCGCGGTTTCTGCGGTTTCACTATTTGCCATCTGTCAGTGAAAGTCTTATCAAACACACATACAAACATATCGATAGACATAGATTTTTATATGTATTACTAGCTGGAACCCGCTACTTCGTACGCGTAGAGCTCGGCCTTCGGTCTCGCTACTACAACCCGTTATAGCCTATGTGTTATTCTGATATGAAAAAATGTCCCGAATATTTATTTATTTATTTAACATATAAGCTATATTATTTTAAACTTTCATTAAAATCCATTCGGTAGTTTTTGCGTGAAAGAGGAACAAACGTACATACATCTATACATACAAACTTTCGCGTTTATAATATTAGTAGGATAGAAGTCAAATACAGTAACATCTTCAGAAACAGAGTAGTTTACAATAGGCTGACTGATGATTTTTGTTTCTAAAATAAAGGAAAAGCTGATCTTAAATAGAGCTGATCAACGGAAACAAAATTAAAATGTTTTCAAAATTAAGGAAAATATAATCATTTTAATGGCTTGCTAGACAGAGAGCGCACTATACCTATTAATGACGTCACCTGTAAGTACGCCATACTGACACTCATTTTGCGGGAAAGGGAAAGAGCTTCCCTTCCTAATCCGTTGAATACGCCTCGAGTTGTCTTGCTGACGGCTTACAGAGGGTGAGGGGGGGGGATATATATGTAGTATTTTTTAGGTTAGTGTTTTCTTTTGTTATCTGTTAGAATAATTTGTTTGTAAGTAATATAAATTAATATTAAGATAATGTTGGCTTGCTGTGCGCGTTGGCTTCGCTGTAAGCACAGCAAGCATTTGAACTTAAATAAAATAAAATAAATAAATGTAATTATTCTCCAGATCTGCAACCCAGCTCTAATAGAGCGTGCATTGAGCGCGTACTGCGCCGTCGCTGACGCCGCGATCTACCAGAAGGATGCAGAATACGTGACGGCTCTACTGCCCGTGCTGGCCAGGATATCCAACGAGCTGCTGCGATATGGGTAACAATTGTTGAATCTCATCAATAATCCGTGATTTATGGTGATGTCCGTGATGTCACCTGACTTTACATTACCATAAAATGTATTGCAGCATGTAAAAAAACCGGCCAAGTGCGAGCGGGCTCGTGCACTGAGGGTTCCGTACTACCACTAAATTCAATAACGAAATTACCAGTTACAACTTGGTATACTTTAGAGTGTGTACTATAATCTTGCCAAGTTTGACGCTTGTACGTATTACTGTTTTTACATAACAGCTAATACAAAAATACGTTTGTTGTATGGGGACTACCCTTTTGTTTAAATTTTTTGACTTTTTTATTACTTGTTGGTTAATGTACCGTAACTTTATATATTCTGTTAAAATTTCAACTGGCTATCTATTACGGTTCGAATGATACAGCCGTTAATAGGTAGGACAGACAGACAGACATCGTAGGCTTAGTAATAGGGTCCCGTTTTTACCCTTTGGGTACGGAACCCTAAAAAGTAATAAATATCGGCAAAGTGTGAGTCGAGCTAAGGATCCCGTACTGAATAAAAGAAAATTCGGTAAAGAATTTTCGGTAATTCTCGCGGCTAATTACCGAGACCTCGGACGTGCACTTGGTCAATATTTATTTGAAATTAATGAGTTGTCATCTACAGTCGCGACCCCCGGCCATGTTACCGCCTCATGGAGCGCTGCCTGTCTCTCGGAGCCCCCAGTCTACGCGCCGCCACCGGCGTCACCTTGCACCTGTTAGCTGCCAACCTGCCTCGGGCCTCTGCGCTGTACCTACACGACACTTTCAACCTCTGTGAGTATAAAATACTGTCGGAGTAACCAGCTTCATCTTTCGTGAGTAATTCCCGTGTAATATAAACAAAATCCACGAACCGGAAGACGCAGCGTAGGTAGGCCTCCCACTAGATGGACCGACGACATTGTGAGAGTCGCTGGCATCCAGTGGATGCAAAAGGCTGCGTTCAGTGTGGAGGTTAAAGGGGGAGGCCTATGTTCAGCAGTGGACGTATTCTGGCTGATGATGATGATAATAATAAACAAAATCTGAGTTTTAACAAGCTTTTTACAGCCTTCTATTCTGGTTAAGTTTCTTGCATCTCATATTGCAATAATGTCAACTTGTCTTGTTAGTTAGTTAGTCAAATCTTGCAACTGAATTTTAGACCAGGGGCCTTGCGGACAACAGCTAATTGCGGCACCTAATCCGCTCAGTTGGAAAATCACGCGACCGCAAACCTTATCTGGGCGCGATAAGGTACACGTTCGCGTGATTTTCCAACTGAGCGGATTAGGTGCAGCAATTAGCTGTTGTCCGTAAGGCCCCAGCTATCCTCAACTGATTGAGCTGAAATTTTGCATACAGTTTAGTTTAGATGACAATGCATGCTTAGATAAGTGTCGTCATTCTAAATCCAATATGGCGGATGGGAATCCGCCATATTTCCGCCATATGGAATATGGCGCCATATATTTTTATCTTTGGGAAAAGAAGGCGGACCATATTTTTTATGCACCTCCTTTCATTTGATATGGTTATCAAATGAAAGGGTTTGCTGAGAAGAATACGAAAAATATAATAAAATCGATAATGGGACGAATAAATGCAATATTGGGACGCCTAAAAGCTCATGCCTTGATTTTGTTGAGCGCCTAGAAATAATTAAAAAAATAAAAATGCTTGAAATAAAACAAATTCGAACAAGCAAACCGTTTATTAAATGTAAATGTAAACAAGGCGCTTAAACAAAAACTAAATCACTTCAAAATGTAGAAATAAAATAAATATTTTTATCACATTTCAATAAAACGTTGCCGAGCAACTAAAAAAAAATACATAATAATATATACATCGAGCCGTGATGACAATACTTTTTGTCTGTAAATTCTAAAGTCTATGCATTCGCCTCCTTTTCGTAAAAAATATTAATAAAACCCCCTTTTGATCATTGATATAATAAGCACATAATATAGAAAACGAAGACAAAAAAGAATAAGACAAGAAGATAGATGAGACAAACATTTTGCAAAGGATAACTTTAAAGTAAGAATATCGATAAACTGTATAATTCAAAATATGGACACACTAAATATCATGTTTGAGAAAAAGTGTTCATTTCTAGTATCTATTTCCAGGTCTAAACATAATCTCCAAATACTCTGTTCCTTCGATATCCCTGAACGCGTTTGTGGGTCAGTCGCTGCAGTGGCTCCACCTGCCCTCCTACCTCACCACCTCGGCGCTGAAGGTGGCTGCCAACATACTGGACATACACCGCGAAACCACACTGGATGACACCACCCTCAATATACCTAATCTCATGTCTAATAAGATATTTCAGGTATATTTTATTCACATATTGTTTAAATAGATTTTTCGATTATGATGTGTCCCATAACAAGCTGTTATTTAATTTGCAATGTATGTATGTAAATAAGTGCATGGTTATCTGTGTGACGTCATTCTAAATCCAATATGGAGGACGCATAAAAGCTTGTTTTTAAAAAGTTTTTTAAAATTAATAATTTATTATTCTCCTGAATAGGGCAACAAAAAGATATTTCGTTCAACGAAAAAAAATCCTATAAAAGCCTATCATTGACATATTAATTCTCGACCGGAAGAAAAAATACAAAAAAAAAGTTATGCATGCTGAATATCTTTCAGCCGTTTGATGATTATCAGCTCTTATAGGAGATTTCTTATCTGAACAGTTTTTAATTATTTGTATTTTCTTCGTGACATTTATTACTTGACTTTTTAATTTTAATTTTTAATACTGACAAAACTTTGAATGTTAACAAAATAATTATCGTTTTATACCTCATTCGTGTTTATGTTTAACTGATTTAACTACATATTATTTTATTTTATCGCAAAATATTATTGCATGCTGTCTTCACCTGTAATTATTGTGACATTTAGTTATATTTTTATTTCTGTTAAGAGTTTTGATAAATTGTATTGATGTACAGTGTAGGTGGACTTAAATAAATAAATTTAAAAAAACCCAATGTATTCTTGTTGTTATCTGTGTCTAAATAAAGTTTATTTCTTTCAGTCATTACTGTACACCGACAGTCACTTATCCGTCATAGTGAAACTACATTTAGTGTGGGAACGCTTGAGAGACGACGAAGCAAAACTAGACTCTTGGTTCGACAGAATAGAGTCTATAAACGATTCCGTCAAAGTTGAACTATTATCATTTTTCTACGGAGTGATAATGGTGAAGAATAAGATGGAGTCAATAGTGTTGAAAGTGCTAAGGATGGTCGTCAATCTGGTGGATTACAAGAAGGATATAGCCGTGGAGTTGATGCCGATGTTAGTTTATAAGATAGCTAACGATGTCTCGCCCGCTGTGAAGTTGGAGTGCTTGAAAGCGTTGCCGCTTATGGCTAAGACAAAGGTGAGTTTTTTTTAATTTTTATGATGCATAATACACTACTTTTCATGTTAGTTAAGTCAAAGTCATTTATTCATAAATATAAATGTACACGTCAAATCAAAATTATAATTATTATTATGATAAATGGTATATAAAAATTATATACATACTAGCTGAGCCCCGCGGTTTCACCCGCATTGTGATGAAACATGGTGATGATGATGATGAACATGAAAATTTTGAAATGATGATGATGAATATCAATTCTCATTATTTCACAAATGTATAATATTATTTTATTTGGCTATTACTCCCCCTGAACTCAGTGAAGTCATAGAACGTTTGCTCGATGAGCCAGCGCTTGAGTCTGCTTTTAAACCAGCTCGGGCTTGGAGCAGTTGTTACCGTATCCGGCAACATGACGTATACCTCCGGGCCCATAACGTGGATTTTGTGAGGGAGCGTGGGATACCGACCAGCTTGTTGGCGTTCCGGATGCAGCAAGAGTGCTTCTCTCCGCGCTTGCTATAGTTCAGGTTATTCCTAACATACACTGCCACCTGTTAGTAAGTTGTCTTAAAACCTATGTTAGATTTATCCAAACAACTGGTTCTCGGACTTCATACATACATGCGGACCTGCAAGGTGTGGAATATCCTTCCCACAATGGTCTTCTCACCGAGCTTCAACATCATCATCATCATTTCAGCCATAGGACGTCCACTGCTGGACATAGGCCTCCCCCATCGATCTCCAAAAGGGCCGGTTGGAAGCGGCCTGCATCCAGCGTTTCCCTGCGGTCTCTTTTAGGTCGAACAACAACAACATGAAGCGTTTCAAAACGGGTGTCTATAACTACCTCTCCGGGCTGGCAAAGCATCGACAACACCATTAGTGTTCCAGTGTCCATAGACGGTGGTTTCTGCATATTATTATTATATTTTTAGCAAAATACTGAGTCTGTTTTGTTGTTTTCAGGAGAATGTGCCAACAATAGTGTCGATACTGAACAAGCTGAAAGCTAACAAGGGAGTGCCCACGTCTGTATTGATAATGCTCTACGCTAGCTTGGCTGAAACACAGGTAACAATGAATTTTAAAAGGCAGTCATTAGGATTGCCAACCTGCCGACAGAAGTGAAAACACACACACACACACACACACACAAACACACACACATTACGGTCACGCGAGCTTAGTGCTTTTCCCCATTCCAAAAAGTGGCCAATGTGTCTAAGGAAGTTTTCACTTAATTTTATTTTAGTATATAATGTTTAAATTTTTAATAATTACTAACTGCGTGCCGCGGTTTCGCCCGCGCGGATCATTCCTTATAACATCAGCTATCTGCCAGTGAAAGTCCAGTTAAAATCGGTCCAGCCGTTTTGGAATCCATAGGGAACATACATATTATATATACACACATCGCCTTTTACATATTAGAAAAAGAAAACTAGCAGACCCGAATGACGTTGTCCTGTCAAAATTTGAATAGTCTTGATTTCATACAAAAATCCTAAAAAAAAATAAAGTTCAGCTCTTCCCGAAATTAAAAGAAATTTTTCCTATAAATTTTTCTATCCATAAAAACCTAATACGGATTCATACAAATTCAAATTCAAATTCAAATTCAAATTAATTTATTTCAGGCAATAAAATAACCCATACAATACCCAAACATTTGTTCACACGTACGTAGCAGCATTTTCATGTTTTTTTCCACGTTGGCGCCAAAATTATGGCATATATAGTTTTTTTTTTGGCTATGGATACAATGTCCTTCAGTCGTAATATTAAACTCGACATATTTAGTAAAATGTACGAGTTGCCAGGTGCGGTGTTTCCCGTATTTGCAAGAGATGTTGGCGGAGCCGGGTCAAGGCAGGCCGGACGACCTGAAGTGGGAGGTGGAAATAGCTCGCATACTGGCTGTCAGGAGAATGTGCGAACTGAGGTCAGTGACCGTAACATACAGCCGATTTTACAGGCATTTTTTTCCGCGTTTGATCACCAACCCGCCTGTTGGTAAGCGACGATGTGGTCGAATATGAAGCACGCAGATTTAGAAGATACCTATTACCTAAAGTTATATGATTATTTACGTGATATTTACCGTGGTAAGGTTGTGGAATGAGCTCCCGATATAATCATAAAACTTTAGTGAACAACCGTGATAATTTAAAACAGTGTTTTTCTATTACCTATTCACTCTGGCCTTGAAAAGTCCCAGATTGTATCTATCAGGAAACTAGGAAGCCTATTGAACAATACTTGATCTTATTTTAAAGCTTAGGTCCACTGACCAACTCCTACCTTACTCAAACCCCCCTACACCACCTCATCCCCCAAATTATTTAATAATAGGCTTGCGTTTGGCCGCCAACCCGCCTGAAATTAAGCGATGGTGCGGTCTACGATGGAACACGCTTTCTTGGAAGAAACCGATTCACTCGCTACTTGAAGACACCCAGATTATAACTATCTGGGAACACCCATTCAGGCAGCGCATTCCACAGACTAGCAGTTCGCACAATAAATGTAGAATCAAAGCGCTATGTCCGGGTTTTCCGAATATCAACCATAAAACGGTGTCGGTTTTTCGTGCCCGCTCTGGCAGCCGATAGAAAAATGGGCAGGAGGGAATTAGATCATGCAGATCTGATGCACACTCTCCTAAATGTTTCAAGTGTATGTATGTACGCTTTTATTAGCTTGGTATGTATGTATGTAACGAAATATTTGAACTTGATTTTAACTACTTCAAAAGGTCGAATTAAATTGAAATTTTGCACACTTCTCAAGGACTGATGACAATAAATATATTTTTTTGGGACATTTTTTCACACACGGTCATCTGACCCCAAACTAAGCAAAGCTTGTGATATGGCTGCCAGAGACTGATATACATACATATATAGTTTTAAATACATACTTAAATAGATATTAACACCCAGATATAGAACAAACACAAATGTTCATCACATAAATGTTTGTCCTACGTGGGAATCGAATCCACGCCCTCAGGCTCAGAAGGTGGGTTCACTACCAACTGGACCAACGGGCTATCTAACAATGTAATAATTTAAATAGTTTGCCCCATTATCCTTATCAGGATCTTCAGGATTAGCGATTTCTTGCGTGTTTTTTAGTTTTATAAACAATTAATTATTAAAATATATATATGTTATTTGGATCTCTGTCTGTGTTATCTGTTAAGAGATATTGTACAATGCGATTAAAATTAGAATGGGGCCGGTCTAGCGCCATTTTGTGACGTCAAGACGGCAATAAATAAATAAAGAATTGTAAAAAAAAATTTTTTTGGCTTATTGTACAAAGATTACTTGGTACGTCTACACGTCAAAAAATGTCAACGCTAGGCCAGTCCTATTCTTATGTTAATCGCATTGTATTGTATTGTAGGGCGTCCTCCCACGGACTGGAGCTGGTGTCCCTGATATCGAGCACCCTCAACCGCTGCGCCGACCGCGCCGGCTCCCCCGCCGCCTGCCTCGCCTTACAGAGCATCGCGCTACTGTGGAAACAGAGCGCGCTCGCGCCGCACTCCGCCTGGAAGGCTCTGGAACCCAAACTCACGAGGGATAATCGACCTAATGTGCAGAAACAGTGAGTACACAGTTCTTTTAACATGGCAACCTTAAATTAAGATGTAACTTTTTTTAAATATAAATAGTAGGCTTGCGTTTGACCACCATCACGCCTGATGTTAAGCGATGATGCGGTCTACGTTGGAGCATGCTTGCCTAGAAGAAACCGATTCACTCGTGATTTGAAGACACTCAGATTGTAACTATCGGGGAACACCCATTCAGGCAGCGCATTACACAGACTAGCGGTTCGCACAATAAATGTGGAATCAAAGCGCTTCGTACGGGTTTTCACCGTTACATGGATAAAGATGATGTTATAGGTAAAGATGAATATATATCATGCATGGGTAAAGATGAAATCATGTGCAAAAATATTGTCATGGGTAAAGATGACGGCATGGGTAATGGATGACGGTGGCGTCATGGGTCTTAAGTACTCGTAGATTTTCTGTGAAGACACAGAGTGCATAGTCATCACTTATTTGTAAAACCAAATAAAACGAAAATTGCATAAAACCTCCATAATTATTTAATGTTACAGCGTATGCGCTCTCCTAGCAGAGATTCCGCCCCTGCAGTGCCCGTCCCCTGAGTTCGCCCACCTGGCGAGCAGCGCCTGCCGCCGGCTCTGGATGTACATAGCGGTGGGAGCGCCCGCAGTGGTGGAGGCGGCCTGCCTCGCGCTCTCCAAGTTCAGCCCTGAACATTACCAACTCAAGGACGTGCCCGAGGTTAGTATCATGCTAAATTAAATAATAAATTATTAAATTTTCAGAAAATTTTTGCTCACGCGGTCATCCGACTTCAAACAATAAATAAACAAATGTTCGGGACATTTTTACACACGGTCATCTAACCCCAAACTATAAATCAATAAATAAATGTTTGGGTCATTTTTATACACACGGTCATCTGACTCCAAACTATAAATAAATAAATGTTTGGGTCATTTTTGTACACACGGTCATCTGACCACAAACTATAAACAAATAAATGTTTGGGTCATTTTTGTACGGTCATCTGACCCCAAACTATAAATAAATAAATGTTTGGGTCATTTTTGTACACACGGTCATCTGACCACAAACTATAAACAAATAAATGTTTGGGTCATTTTTGTACACACGGTCATCTGACCACAAACTATAAACAAATAAATGTTTGGGTCATTTTTGTACGGTCATCTGACCCCAAACTATAAATAAATAAATGTTTGGGTCATTTTTGTACACACGGTCATCTGACCACAAACTATAAACAAATAAATGTTTGGGTAATTTTTGTACACACGGTTATCTGACCCCAAACTAAAAATAAATAAATGTTTGGGTCATTTTTGTACACACGGTTATCTGACCACAAACTATAAACAAATAAATGTTTGGGTCATTTTTGTACACACGGTTATCTGACCACAAACTATAAACAAATAAATGTTTGGGTCATTTTTGTACACACGGTTATCTGACCACAAACTATAAATAAATAAAAGTTTGGGTCATTTTTGTACACACGGTCCTCTGACCACAAACTATAAACAAATAAATGTTTGGGTCATTTTTGTACACACGGTTATCTGACCACAAACTATGTACAAATAAATGTTTGGGTAATTTTTGTACACACGGTTATCTGACCACAAACTATAAATAAATAAATGTTTGGGTCATTTTTGTACACACGGTTATCTGACCACAAACTATAAATAAATAAATGTTTGGGCTTTGGTCAATGTGTGTACAAAAATTTCCCCATACAATAAACGTATTTTTCAATCATATTTAAAAACGGTAATACATACGTACAAGCGTCAAGCTTGGCATGATTATCGTGCACACTCTAAAGTATAACAAATAATAAATAATGGCCAAGTGCGAGTCGGTGACAAATTTCTGTGCATAACCATGTTATAATTGTGTTTTATACTCGAGCGTCACTGTAGCAATAGTAACTATGTGAATGCGTGGCAATTGCTTCGACTATTTTGGAAGGCGTTAAGGCTGAACTGGTCATTCGGTTACTTATATGACCTTATTGTATTTTGTGGTGGTACGCACAGCGCGAGCCTGACTCGCACTTGGCCGCTTTTTTCATCATCATCATCATCAGCCTCTAGCTGTCCACTGCTGGACATAGGCCTCTCCCAATGCACGCCACTGAGCTCGGTCGGCAGTTCCTTGCATCCAGTTTTTACCCGCCGTTTTACGCAGGTCGTCACTCCACCTGGCCACAGGGTGTCCTACACTACGTTTATCTAAACGTGGTCTCCACTCCAGAACTCGTCTACCCCATCGGTTATCGGTTCTTCGGGAAATGTGGCCGGCCCACTGCCACTTCAGCTTGCTAATCCTTTGAGCTATGTCGGTAACTTTGGTTCTATGTCGAATCACTTCGTTCCGAATTTTGTCCCGTATAGAAACTCCAAGCATAGCTCTCTCCATAGCTCGCTGAGCGACTTTAAACTTGTGGACCACCTTAACCGTGAGTGTCCACGTCTCGGCACCGTAGGTCATAACGGGTAGGACACACTGATTAAAGACCTTTGTCTTGAGACACTGTGCTATGGACGACGGTTTTTTTTTATGTCTTAAAAATAGATTCGCTTTGTTAGAGTGCTTTTCATGTTTGAAGTCCCCCAGACGCGGCGCTGTCATCGCGTATCAATCACTATCAGTATCATTTCTCGAGTAGAACTTTAACAACTTTTGGCATCGTACACGACTCTTTAACGATGGAAAATTAATAAAAATCTCACTAGCGTCCAAACACAGTAACAACACCTGACAACTACAACATGGAAATTTAGTTCCGCTGTTTGCCGTGGGACTTCTTTCATGAAAAGGACTTTATGTTGCAACAGATCTACAGGAAGACAGTGAAACTACCCGCATCGTTCTGCAAGACCCCGGCTGACGCGGCGCGGAGACCTGAAGACGTACTGGATTACGTACCAAGTGAGTTGAACCTGTGGTTAAACTACTACCCTCCTACATACTACACTAGATGGACCGACGACATCGTGAGATTCGCGGGCATCCAGTGGATGCAGATGGCAGGCTGCCGTTCAGTGTGGAGGTTAATCCACCTTTTTTAAGGTTCCGTAGCCAAAAGATAAAAATGTGACCCTATTAGTAAGCCTGCGATGTCTGTCTGTCCTACCTATTAACGGCTGCATCTTTCAAACCGTTATAGATAGCCAGTTGAAATTTTCACAGAATATGTTATGTTACGGCGGATTAACTAACATATTATAAAAAAGTCAAATAGTAAAAACTAAAGTGGGGGCCCCAATACAACAAACGTATTTTTGTATGAGCTCTAATGTAAAAACTGTAATACGTACAAGCGTCAAACTTGGCATATAGTACACACTCAAGTAAAACAACAAATAATAAATAATGGCCAAGTGCGAGTCGGTGACAAATATTAGTTCATTACCAAGCTATAACTGGTGATTCCTTACCTGGATGACCTCTTTATCATTTCATCAGTTTTTATTTCGGTTTTTTAAATTGATAATTATTGTATTTTGTGGTGGTACGGAACCCTCAGTGCGCGAGCCCGACTCGCATTTGGCCGGGTCGTCAAAAAATACTATTTTATGTATTGCACAGGTGAAGTATGGCCGGAAGTATTCAAATACACGAACCAAGCAGCTCTGCCTGGTGTCGTCTCCCTCGCACGCCGGTTGATAGAGCGAGAGGTGAAAGGGTACCGCAGTGGAGTGTACCACATAGATGGCAAAGAACCTATCACTTATGGACATCTGCCACCGCATAGCGTTGTTAGAGGAGTTATGGACGCTTATAGGAAACAGGTTAGTGTTTCCGTCTCTTTCTAACGTCATAACATAGAGTGAGAGGCAAACATCTTCTGACGGGTAACTCTGTATTAATGACAAGTTTCGCAACATTTCAAGGGAATAAAGAAAGGCGCCATCTATTGGTATGGGTTGCGCTTCTCTTGAAATGTTGCGAAACTTGACTGCGATACTAGCGCTACGGTAATTTGTAGAACCTTTTCGTACATTATCTGACTGCAGCGCTTACGGAAGTTCGAGACAACCTATAGCACGCTCAAATTACGGCGCCATCTAAGTTTATACCGTTTTAGGCAAATGTTCCGAGCTACAATACAATACAATACAAAAACTCTTTATTATAATACCACAAAACAAGGATAACATAAAAATTACAACAAAAATATTATCTAGGCTTTTAACAGGCGGCCTTATCGCTTAAAGCGATCTCTTCCAGGCAACCGTGCACGGAAAGGAATTATATTTAATAATGTGTGGCCTTAACTAAAAATAAAAAATAGAAAGTAAATACCTATGCAAATAACAACAAACAATCAATAGACTACAAATAAATATTACATACTAATACATACATAGACTACATAATATAAACAACATACTACATACCTACCTACATAATTAATAAACTACATCAAAAATACGCGCTACGCTCTAATGTTCCGCTATTGTCTTTCCTCTTAGTCTATCTTCCTTGATTAATATATACTAAAAATCCTAAAATTATCAATATCGATATCATCATCAATTATAAAGTTATATGATTATTTACGGGATATTTACCGTGGTAAGGTTGTGGAATGAGCTCCCGATATAAATCCGTAAATAATCATATAACTTTAGTGAACAACCGTGATAGTTTAAAACAGTGTTTTATCATCAATTATCATTATCAATTATTATTGAATATCGGAATGTTTAGAAATAAACTAAAACTTTATTAGCACAAATAAGCTACTATGAAATTTCAAAATTTATTAATGATAAAAATGTTTTGATATTTAATGTAGACTGAATAATTGACATAAGATCGAGACTACTAGGAAAATAATAATAATAAGACGTACCCGACGACCATGTAAATAAATATTCGGGTTATTTTTCACACACGGTCATCTGACCCCAAACTAAGCAAAGCTTGTGATATGGCTGCCAGAGACTGATATACATACATATATAGTTTTAAATACATACTTAAATAGAAATTAACAACCAGATATAGAACAAGCACAAATGTTCATCACATAAATGTTTGTCCTAGGTGGGAATCGAACCCACGCCCCCGAGCTCAGAAGTCAGGTTCACTACCAACTAGACCAACGGGCTATTAGATGTGTTTGTAAATCAATGGTCAAAGATAATTATAAAAATTCGTTCCCGGCAGGTGACGTCACCGTCGTTCGAGTGCCCCGAAGTGGCAACTCTGGCGATGCTAGAGGCGCTGTCCGGGGAGTTCCCGCGCCCCCCGCCCCCCATCGACCTGCACTTCCTGGCGGGGGTGATGGTGGATGGGGCGGGCCGGTTGAAGGCGATCACACTCGCTGCTAACCAGGGGAAGGTACACTTCGTTAATTTAAATAATACCAAAAATTTATACCACATTACATTCACAGGGTTACGGAACTGTGGTACTAACACAAAAAGAGGTTATTGGAATTATGATCAATGACGAGTGGTGATGAAAATGAACTAATTAATGAATTTTCCACCACCGGCGGGCGCAGGTTCATGGATATTTTCTTTTTCAAGAGTATTTTCGCGGAGGCGGGAAGGGTGTGATGCTAGACAAATTTATAGACATATAGACATAGACATAGACATCATTTATTTGTGGCAAAAAAATACAATAATTAGAATGGTAAAAAAAAAAAAAATTAAACCTAAACAAATCTTAACGAGAGCTTATCATATTTTTTTGTCACAAACCGGCTCCAACTCAACAAGATGCCGGTCGTAAACAACCGGCGCTGGTCTTCCGTTGGGACCGGCAGGTGACGTCACGTACAAAAGTACCACACGGCACGCGCACAAGCTACTCCATTTAAGGCCGGGGCTTCTGTACACTTTTATTGAAATATGAAATACATACCAATCCAGCGTCCTGTCGGCGGCAAAGAGACCTCTTGTGTTTAGAAGTATGTGCCGGCGCAATGGCGGCGTGATCTACACTTGCAAATCCAATAAAAGCAGTTCACAGACATTACACTGATGAGAGTAAACACTCGGAAGCTGCTGGCTGTTTGTCTTTTGTGTATTAAATGGTTTTATAGCTTGATTCGCGGCGTAATAATAATTTAAAGGTCCATTTGTTTGGTGTGCGCTTCTTGCTCAGAGCGGGTTAGCGAAGAACTGACGTTTGCAAATATGTGTTTCGCAAAATCGCCGTAGGGTGCGCCACGCTCGAATGTTCGAACGTGAATTGGCATATTTTGAATCGATCATAATTCAAATAAAAAGAACCAACGAGTTTTGTCGCCAAAGATAATATTGTCATCGGGGAGGCCTATGTCCAGCAGTGGACGTCCTATAGCTGAAATGATGATGATAATAAAAATATTATTTATTTATATACTTATATAACCTTATCTCAAAATTTGCACTGGACTCCACAAGTTTATAAATCTAAAATTTATGCATTAGTGAAGGACTTCTTTCCCAGAACACGGATCTCCAAAATAAATAAATAATTGTTTTTATTCTTTAACACGCGGAAACCGGCTTGTAATTGGTGTGTATTTTTTATCTGATCGTAAAAATGCAAGTTTATTTAACTTACCGATCTTTGTGAATCATACTCGTTCGATTTCAGAATCGAAAACCGGTTGATCCTTTTTACTTGATATAATACTACTATAATTACTATAATAGTTAGTAATAGTAGATATAAACTACTAGATATAATACTACTATAACTACTATACTATAATTTTACTTTATATCATTCCCCCTCTAAAAAGCTTATTTTATTCACTTAATCAGTTGATCTTTCTACTGACTATCTAGAGACTTTAGAACACACCAATATATTTGACCTCTATCTCAATGCTATACAGCCTCTTTACGCAAAAAATACTCGACACAAACTCCTTAAATATTTCTTTTTCTCGTAGTCATAGTATAAGTTTAGTATGCATAATATTTAATACTCTTGAATAAAATGGATTTATATCGAGGGCCATGAATTGAAATGAAATTCTAACACTTGAATCACTCGCTACGTTCGTGATTCAATCATCGAGAATCACTCCATACGGTCGTGATTCATTCGTTAGAATCCTTCACTTGCTCGTGATTCGTATATGGCCCTCGCTTTAAATCCGTCTTTTATTCACTAATTGCATAATATAATATTATTTCAGGTTTCACCTTCAGCCAAAGCTATCATAGAAAACTGGATACTTGGCATCCAAAGTGGACATGTTGATGTAAGTACCAATATCGATTTTAAACCGTTTGTAAGCCTTATTTTCGCTATAAGTGACGGAGATGGTAAACACGCCTAGCCTGGAATGGGAACTGGCTCTCAAGTGATACTGTTGGAACACACCGATATATGTTAGGCGTCCATTGAGATACAATACATATAGAGTCAAAATCGTGCCAAAAAATGTCCAAACCAAAACTGGGGCACGCTACGAATTGCGCCGACTTTTTGGTTAGTTACAAGGTAACCGCGATCCGACTACAACGCCGCGCGATGCCAGAGCTACGATGACATAGCGGACAACTAACGTTGAACACTATGCAGGCGACGTAACGTCTCAATTGGAATAAATGTTGTGAACTATATAATTGATACAATGTATGTACAATAACGCTCGAACGTTTTCCGACTGATTTCACTGAGAGATTGTGACTCTATAGGAATTGTATCTCGATGTTGAAAGAATATACTTTCTGGTCGATCCCATATTTTTTTTATCAGAATCGTTTTAGTGGTTAGTTTTTAAAGCAATATAACTGGAAAAAATATGTCATTCAATAAACGAAATTGTGTTTGTATTCTTCGACCAAAATAAAATGAATGGACGGGCCATAACCACTGAACTTGCTCAGTAAAAACGAGTCAAAACCGTCAGACATATACTTCAACACCTAATTATAACCATGTACAGTACGTTTGTTACAATAAATAGATAGCGGTTTTTTGTTGTGTATTTACGCTTCGGGAAAGCACACGAAGGCATAATTTTGTCAGATGTTTCGTTATCATGTAACAATAGACTCGTGTTGCACTTCCTACGGCTAGAGACCGACTGAAACGTAGTGAGCGCCGGCGCTCATTTTGTAATCTTTAAAAATGCGCTTTTTCTGGGCCCGTCCATTCATTTTAATTTGGTCGAAGTATATATTTACATATTTTGAAGTTTTTTAAATTGATAATTATTAATATTTCAGGATGAAGACATAATCCTATTTTACGAGCTCCTCCCCACTCTAACTCGCTTCCTCCCCCCCAACACACTCCGCGGCCCTCTAGAACGCACACTCACCGACGCTTACACACTCATTTCACACACTAAAGCGAAACAAGACTACGCTAAACTTGTTTTAGAACAAACTTTAGCAAATATACCCACTCCCTGGTCAAAAAGAGTGACAAATAAGACCCCCTCAAAAGATAGTGCAGAAGCAGATCAGAAAGTAAGTTGGTTCGATCCCGGAGACGATATGTTTGAGAAGCAGTTGAAGCTGATTAAGAGATGCTTGGACTGCGAGAGTATTCATGACGCTAACAGGACTCTGCTGTCGCAGCTGGTGGAACAATACTTCGCGCTCATTGGAGACGATAATGTGGTGAGTGGGTTTTACAGTTTTATACTTTAAGGCGAAATGGTAGAGACGGTACACTTGTTTGACGGTAATGCTTGCATACTCGGCGTGCGCGCATTCAAATGTTTTCAATATTTATTTTTCTTTATTTTCTACAGATAATCTTACGCTTTTACAAAAAACTGCGATCAGTAAAATACTTGACAATTAAAAAAAAAAAAAGATATATTTTATAGAAACAGAATGAAGTTGATTCAATCCATTGAAGGGAACGTAAAAACGGGTGTTTTTTAGGAATGTTTACCATTTTTAGGGTTCCGTACCTCAAAAGGAAAAAACGGAACCCTTATAGGATCACTTCGTTGTCCGTCTGTCTGTCTGTCTGTCTGTCCGTCTGTCAAGACCCTTTTTCTCAAGAACGCGTAAAGGTAGCAAGTTGAAATTTATACTAAATACTTGGGTCTACGGTTTCTTTCGGCTGTAAAAAAATAAAAGTTGTAAGTCAACGCAATCAAAAGATATGAACGTTTATGTCGCATATTTTGCGATTTCACAGGGGAATCAAAACCTATAGGGTACTTCCCGTTGACCTAGAATCATGAAATTTGGCAAAAAGCAAGGTCTCATAGCACATATATAGGAATAAATCCGAAAGTTAGAAATATGAAGGTATATCATTTAAAAATGATTATTTTGCTATTACAAACTTACATTTTGTAGTTGGAATGTATCGAAGAACCTTATTGTCAACTACAAACTTAAGTTTGTCTTTCAATATTTTAACTTCAGTTAGTTTTTTTTTTGGTCTCGCGCTCTTAGTGTTCCTTTATGTCGTATATTTTGCGATTTCACAGGGGAATCAAAACCTATAGGGTACTTCCCGTTGACCTAGAATCATGAAATTTGGCAAGAGGCAAGGTCTCATAGTACATATATAGGAATAAATCCGAAAATTATAAATTTGAAGGTATTTAAAAATAATTATTTTACTATTACAAACTTACATTTTGTAGTTGGGATGTATGGAAGAACCTTATTGTCAACTACAAACTTCAAAGTTGTCTTCCCAGAGACTGTGGGATCGGCCGATCTGCGAACTAGCATGGAAATCGCTACTAGATACGTGTCCTAGTATTGCAGATCGCGCTCGTATTCTTGCTGTCTCTGTTTGGGAATCGTGACTTTGGTTGCAAGCCATGCCCTCTTTTAACACAGGTAGCCTTTTAGATCCAACCGCATTTCGTCTAGCTGTCAGCTTACGCTTGGGTGCAAGGTGCTGTGAGGCCCATCGCTGTCAGTGTGGTACTGCTGTTGACCAGCTCGGTCACCATGGTCTCTCTTGCTCGAGAAGCGCTGGTCGTATTGGCCGACACGCTAGCCTGAACGACATCATACGCAGGGCACTTTCCACCGCCAATTTCGCAGCTGTGCTCAAACCGAGTGGTCTTGCGCGTGACGATGGAAAGAGGCCTGACGGTATGACACTTGTGCCCTGGAGGTTGGGGCGGCCCCTTGTATGGGACGCAACTTGTGTCGATACTTTGGCGCCGTCACATCTTCCTGAGACACAGGGTAGGGCTGGCGCGGCTGCTAATTCGGCAGAGCAGCACAAGCGTCGCAAATATGCTAACCTCGGCAGTGGTTACATATTTGAGGCGTTTGGGGTCGAGACATTGGGCCCTTGGGGACCGGGAGCTCACCTCATTTTCAAAAATCTTTCAGAGCGCCTGGTTAATGCGACGCGTGACCAAAATGCTGGCGTGTTTCTGGCTCAACGCATTAGCATTGCCATTCAACGTGGTAATGCCGCCAGCTTGTTGGGTACGCTGCCAACTGGTAGTGGGCTTGAGCATTTGGATTGTCTTTAGACCTTCAACGGTCTATGGGCAGTCTAACTGTATTTGTAGTGTTAGTTTTAGCTTGTATTTTGTTTAGTTATTAAAGGCACTTGCCCAGTAAAAAAAACTCGCGGACTTATCTGTGTTAAAAAAAAAAAAAAAAAACTACAAACTTAAGTTTGTCTTTCAATATTTTAACTTCAGTTAGTTTTTTTTTTGGTCTCGCGCTCTGAGGGTTCCGTCTAACGGAACCCTCAGAGCACGAGCCCTACTCGTACTTGTCCGGTTTTTTTCTATCGAGCCAAATTTCTTTAATCGTGTATCGGTGAACACATCCGAATAAAACATTTCAAGAACATTTATTACTTATAAAAAAAAACAATTAATCGATTTTAAAGGTCTACTTTTGAATATTCGTGAGGACGAATCATCAAATTTGAAGCATATTTCGTCTTAAGGTCGTTGCAGTTCATGCATAGTACAAGTAGCAAGTGTCTACTACGCGTTGTCTGCAATGTTTTGTTTAGTGAAAGTGGCAGTGGAAGTGCTTACTTCAAGAGAAGCGCAACCCATACCAGTAGATGGCGCTTTTCATTATTCTCTTGGAATGTTGCGAAACTTGACTGCGATACTAGCGCTACGGTAATTTGTAGAACCCTTTCGTACGCTATCTGACTGCAGCGCTTACGGAAGTTCGAGACAACCTATAGCACGCTCAAATTACGGCGCCATCTAAGTTTATACCGTTTTTAGGCAAATGTTCCGAGCTACGCGCTAATGTTCCGCTATCGTCTTTCCTCTGAGTCACTTTCCTCTCGTATCTAGTGTGTTGATTAGTAGCTGTTTGTTTTCCTTGTAAAACTAATAACCCGTGTCCGGCGTCGCGCAGGCGTGGCCGGCGTACGTGCAGACGTGCTGCTCGCTGTCCGCCGCGCACCTGGAGCGCATGACGTCTCCGAGCGGCTGGTGGGAGGAGTCGGCGGAGCTGGTGCGCCGGGCGGGCGCGGTGCGCTGCGCGGCGGCGCGCGCGGGGGGGTGCCGCGCGCCGCTCGCCTGGCTCAGCGAGATCATCGACGCGCAGGCGCACCAACCCACGTAACTTGACTACCCACCATTTACATTACATTGGAATTACTGTTTCAATCTTCGACCAAAATAAAATGAATGGACGGGCCATAACCAGTGCCGGTTTTAGCACTACCAGCGCCCTGGGAGAGACTGCTACGGCGCATTCTATGCCATATGAGGCAAACAAGCAGACGGGCCGCCTGATGGTAAGCAGTCACCGTCGCCTATGGATACTTGTAACACCAGAGGCGCCACAAATACGTTACCGACCCTTTAGGACTCGATTAACTCGCCTTTGGAAGAACCCCATGTTGTAGCTTCTCGGAAACAATACGCAATACAACATTTATAATACTGTATTTTTATTTTGTGCAGCGAACAAGAGACGTCACTCTGGTACATGTTCCCGGCTCTGCTGGCGGCAGACCCAGATGCGGAAGCTAGTCGCGAGTGGCTCCTACAACTGATGGCGCGCGCGCAGGTCGCTTTCAACGAGTGAGTTTCCATCATGTCATAATAATAGTGTTCTAGTCGAGAAGTTAACAAACAACCGGTAAGACTGAGATGGTATTTTCGCGTTTATAATGATTTAATTATAAAAGCCGTGGTAGCCCATTTGGGAGACCGCTAGACTTGAAAGCGCGAGGTCGCGGGTTCAAATCCCGGGCCCGTACCAATGAGCTCTTTGGAGCTTATGTACGGATTTTCATACCACTGGCTTTTCGGTGAAGGAAAACATCGTGAGGACACCTGCATACGTACGGAGAAGGAATTCAATGGCGTATGTGAATCCACCAACCCGCACTGGGCCAGCGTGGTGGATATGACCCAATCAAACTTTCGGGGGTAGGCTAAAAGTCCAGTAAAAAAAAAGGCTGATTATGATGATGATGATGAATGATTTAATGTATTTGCTAAACTGATCTTCCCATTTATTTTCACAATTATTTGTCCCCCAGAACGGAGGACCAGTCCGCCAAGCTGTACCTGTTCAGTGTATTCGTGACCGTTGTCGTGACGTGGTCGGGCCACTGGGCGCTCGAAGCCGACCCTGCACCCCCCGCCCGCCCCGCGCCCCGCCTGCCTGCCGCCGCGCCTGCCTTACTGCAACACACTGCCCTAGGAAAATGTACTCTACAGGTAAGATTATAAGGGCGAGCGTCGCGACTTATAACCAGGGGGTGTCACTCCGCAGTTTAGGTACGTTCGGCTGGCGCGCCTTTCGGGCAGGTGTATGGCAGGGCTGTGCGGCCGCTTGGCTCTCGTTCGGCTCGCATGCTAGCTACGTCGCGCGTTTGTCAAATATAGGATGATAATTTTGACAGCTCACAGTAAGGATGAGGTAGTGTATAATTGTTAAGGCGGTCTTTCAGACAAAAAAGGCTTCACAGAAAAAAATATTAAGACAATATATTCATTTTAAAGCAGTAAAAAAAATATGTGGTAATCTTGATCATATTTCTGAGTGTACCATTAGTTCCAAAACACGTTTCCGATAAATTTTCTCGATAGAAAAAAATCATGAAATAACCTCTAACCTTGAAATTTACCTAAACGCATACAATGTTATCTCGAGTATTAATGAACAAATCTTTACAAAATTTACAAGAATGATGTTAAATATTGTAACAAATAACATCATTAATTTTATTTATTGATTAAAATTCAATTTTTCTATCTATTAATTAATTTAATCATAAATTGGCTCGAACGTGTCGAACGAAACGTCGTGCCGCCGCGGCGCCTTTTCACTTCTCTTTTATTTTTACGCGATGTGACAGAGACCGCTGAGGCGCGCTGCTAGACGGACGTGTGTCGCTTTGTTCCGCTAACCGCTCCAAAATATAATCTCAACTTTATGACACAAAAACACCTTGACGTAAGTTGTAAAGTAAGTACCTACCTTATCTGCAATGTTTTCTTGCATTATAAGTACTAAAAAGGCAGGCGAATGAAAATTACATTTTGTAACGATTTGTTTGTATATATTAGTTTACGAAGGATAATTTCACCACAATCGTCATAGTCCAGTTGGCCGAATAGTTTGACGCAATGGATAAGTTCTCTGCGACTCTGTGAGTACGCTCCGGGTTCAAATCTCATAGTCACCAATAATTTTAATTTTTGTAATTTTTCTTATGTTTTTAAAATAATTCGTCATGTTCGTGCGTGCGTGCGTGGGTGTGTGTATGTTTGTGTTTGTATGCATGTGTGTAATGTTCTTTACTCGAAAATGGTAGGGCTGTTATTGACGGGATTTTCACTGTCAGATAGCTGATTCTATGAGGAGAAAAAAAATTGGCATCTTTTTATCATCATCATCATCACCATTTTTTCATTACTTCGCAGGTGAACCCGCAGAGCACAGTTAGTCTACTTTTTTAGGGTCCCGTACCTCAAAAGGATAAAACGGAAGCCTTATAAGATCACTTCGTTGTCCGTCTGTCTGTCCGTCTGTCAATACCCTTTTTCTCAAGAACGCGTAAAGGTATCAAGTTGAAATTTATACTAAATACTTGGGCCTACGGTTTCTTTCGGCTGTAAAAAATAAAAGTTGTAAGTCAAAGCAATCAAAAGATATGAACATTTATGTCGTATATTTTGCGATTTCACAAGGGAATCTAAACCTATAGGGTACTTCCCGTTGACCTAGAATCATGAAATTTGGCAAGAGGCAAGGTCTCATAGCACATATATAGGAATAAATCCGAAAGTTATAAATTTAAAGTTATATCATTTAAAAATAATTATTTTGCTATTACAAACTTACATTTTGTAGTTGGAATGTATGGAATAACCTTATTGTCAACTACAAACTTAAGTTTGTTTTTCAATATTTTAACTTCAGTTAGTTTTTTTTTTTTGGTCTCGCGCTCTGAGGGTTCCGTCTAACGGAGGAGTGACATAAGTGCAGAGGCATAGTAATAATTTACATCCAAGTATCGGTGGTCGGTGTACCAGGGCAATATAAGAACAAAGCAGTCTCGAGCATTTGCAGAGGTCACACAAAGTGGACAGTCAGCGACGTTATCATACAAAATAGCTTTCCGTCCAGTTTAATTAGACATTCCAGTTGATACCTTGAGAAGTACGTAATTTACGCGTAAAATTTACAAATTGGTCTCACCCTTACTTCCTTTGGTCAGGCTTCAAGTAAGTACTTAGTACTAAACAGGCAGGCGAATGAAAATTACATTTTGTGACGATTTCTTTGTACATTTATATTATTTTATAGATTAGAAGCATAATTTCACCGCTTGCGTCATAGATCAATTAGAAGAGTGGTTGACGGAATGGATTAGTTCCTGTGACTCAGTAGGCTCCGGGTTCAATTCTCACATTTCCATTTTATTTTTTATTTTTATGTTTTTGAAATATTTCGTCGTGTGCGTATGTCTGTAATGTTCTTTATAGACTCGAAAACTGAAGGACCGATTTTGATGGGATTTTCACTGTAAGATAGCTGATGTTGAAAAAAATTCGAGCAACTTTTCATCATCATCATCATCACAATTTTTTCATTACTACGCAGGTGAATGCGCGGGGCGCAGTCTACTATAATGGTTAGGAAATCCTAAACAACTTGGGATGGACAGACAGAGACGGATGGGCAGAACGAACTTATATGGGTTCCTTGTAATTCTACGGAACCCTAAAAAGGTGTTACAGTCTTCTTTGAGTATATCTTTCTTCTATATACATATAAAAAGCGATGTATGTATGTTCCCTATGAAGGCTGATGATGATGATGATGATATTACGTATAAACTCCAAAATGGCTGAACTGATTTTGATGGGATTTTCACTCTCAGATAGCTGATGTTATAACGAGGGGAAAAAATGCTGCTTTTCATCATCATCGTCATCATCAGCACCAATTTTTAGTTTAGTTTAGTTTGAGCTAGTTTGGTAAGTCGTGATGTTACTTTCTCCAGAAACGGATTAACTGACCTGATCGAGGACTTCGGAGTCTGCTACGGAACTGCTAGACGGATAGAGCTAGAAGTGTCGAGTTTGGGCTCGTTTTATTAGTCGTGATAAGATCTTCTTCCAGGAATATTTTGACTGACCTGATCGAGGATTTCGGAGCCTGCTAGTGGAACTGCTAGACGGATAGAGCTAGAAGTGTCGAGTTTGGGCTTGTTTCATTAGTCGTGATGAGATCTTCTTCCAGGAATATTTTGACTGACCTGATCGAGGACTTTGGAGACTGCTACTGGAACTGCTAGACGGAAAGAGCTAGATGTGTCGAGTTTGGGCTCGTTTCATTAGTTGTGATGAGATCTTCTTCTAGGAATATTTTGACTGACCTGATCGAGAACTTCGGAGACTGCTACTGGAACTGCTAGACGGAAAGAGCTAGAAGTGTCGAGTTTGGGCTCGTTTCATTAGTCGTGATGAGATCTTCTTCCAGGAATATTTTGACTGACCTGATCGAGGATTTCGGAGACTGCTACTGGAACTGCTAGACGGAAAGAGATAGGAGCGTCGAGTTTGGGATTGTTTCAGTAGTTGTGATGAGATCTTCTTCCAGGAATATTTTGACTGACCTGATCGAGGATTTCGGAGACCGCTACTGGAACTGCTAGACGGATAGAGCTAGAAGTGTCAAGTTTGGGCTCGTTTCATTAGTCTTGATGAGGTTTTCTTCCAGGAATATTTTGACTGAGTTGATCGAGGATTTCGGAGACTGCTACTGGAACTGCTAGACGGAAAGAGATAGGAGCGTCGAGTTTGGGATTGTTTCATTAGTTGTGATGAGATCTTCTTCCAGGAATATTTTGACTGACCTGATCGAGGATTTCGGAGACCGCTACTGGAACTGCTAGACGGATAGAGCTAGAAGTGTCGAGTTTGGGCTCGTTTCATTAGTCGTGATGAGATCTTCTTCCAGGATTCCAGGAGTCAAAATATTCCTGGAAGAAGATCTCATCACGACTAATGAAACGAGCCCAAACTCGACACTTCTAGTTATTTCCGTCTAGCAGTTCCAGTAGCAGTCCCCGAAATCCTCGATCAGGTCAGTCAAAATATTCCTGGAAGAAGATCTCATCACGACTAATGAAACGAGCCCAAACTCGACCATTCTATCTCTATCCGTCTAGCAGTTCCAGTAGCAGTCTCTGAAGTCCTCGATCAGGTCATTCAAAATATTCCTAGAAGAAGATCTCATCATGACTAATGAAACGAGCTCAAACTCGACACTTCTAGCTCTTTCCGTCTAGCAGTTCCAATAGTAGTCTCCGAAGTCCTCGATCAGGTCAGTCAAATTATTCCCGGAGAAAGATCTCATGATGACTAATGAAACCAGCCCAAACACGACACATCAGGCCTTCCCCGTCGAGCAGTTCCAGCAGCAGTCTCCGAATTCCACCATCAGCTCAGTCAAATCATTCCTTGACTAACAATTCTCACTAAGACTAAAAAAACGAGCCCAACCTAGACTTATCTCGCTTTCCCTATTTAGCAGTTTTAGCAGTCTCCGAACTCTACCATCAAGTTAGTAGAATCATACCAGGAGTAAGTCTATAAACTATAAATATAATAGGTAAAATATTTGGTGCAAAAAAGAAACATAAAATATTGAAACGTACGACGAAAGTAAATTTTAATAATTGAAACTAGCAAGTTGGTTTGATTGAATTATGGTTTGTTTGTTCTCCGTCGTCCCGTCGCTGTGTGCGTCTGGGCCGTGCGCGTGTAGTAGTACGACTTTTATAACTAAGCATTATGCAAAGGGAGGGTCCCTTTGCATAATGCGTAATGTTATGATAAAAAATTGAGTCCAAAAATATCTACATAGTACTAGATTTGAACCGGGCATTCGTGGTTTACCAGCGCGGTGCCAGACCACTAGGCCAACAGAGCTTTGCTGTGGACTGACGAAATTACTTGTCTTTAGCTGTGTATAGGTGAAGGTCGTCACGTTTCTGCGAGATTCACGCGGTGCGCCCCGCTGTAGTCGGCCGCCACTGCCTCTGCTTCACCCCCTCAAAAACATAAAAGTCAGCTAGTCACGGCGCCTTAATGAACCTATTCGATCATCGATATTATTCTCGTAGAACTTGGAATCGATAGTTGCATGGATATGCTGATAAAATGAAATCATTCATTAGGTAAGTAATAGCTTTTTCATTACTCATACTCGGAAAGTAGGTTTGAAGTTGCCTGAGGAGCGGGTTGAAAGTAATACATTTCAGCCCTAGGGAGAATCACTTTCAACTGATAGTGACAGTTGAAAACTGAAAGACACTCAAATTATTTAAAAAAAAAAATAGTTCTATTCTCACATTTGTATTGAACCATGTTCCAACTTTGGCGGGAATCCGATCTTCATTGTAGAGTTTCGTTTATACTTCCGTATAGCAATTTGTATTAACACAATCAGTTCATGTTTTTATTATTAGTTTCCTTGTATTCGTAATGAAAAGCACAGTGTTTACCTCGGGGTTAAAGACTTATTTAGTCACTCAAAGTTACTTCCACCCCTAGGATAACAACGTACTATTTTACAAATAAGTAATTGCGCGATAGATAATTGCAAATAACTTTATTATTAACAAAAAATTATATAGTTACCTATATTTTATTTATATGACATGGGAATTACTCACGTAAGATTAAGCCGGTCACTCCGACTATGGTTTCAACCGCATTAGGCGGTTTTTTTCAAAGTGAATGCACGCGTGCGGCTGCCCTTTGTGCGACTCTTATAATTGTGGACAGCCCGTATAAATGTCATCCTCATTTCAGCCATAGGACGTCCACTGCTGTACATAGGCCTCCCCATCGATCACTAAAAGGGCCAGTTGGAAGCGGCCTGCATCCAGCGTTTCCCTGCGATCTCTTTTAGGTCGTCTTTCCATCTTGTGGGTGGATGTCCTACGCTGCGCTTAACGGTCCGTGGTCTCCATTCCAGTACCTTTCGACTCCATCGGCCATCTGTTCCCTTTCCACTGCCACTTCTACTTGTTAATCCGGTGTCTTTCGTCCGTTTACGGATCTCCTCGTAATGTATACAGTTCCAAATAGTAAATGTAATGTTCGTTGATGCAGTTGTTGGAGTGGGTGTGCGGCACGCGTGACGTGTTGTCGGGCGTGGCGGGCGCGTGGTGCCAGCGCACTCTGCTGGCGCTGCGGCACACGGACCCATTCTCTCAGAACAAGACGTGGACCAGGCTGTGAGTACACATACCAAACCACAGAAAACAGAAGTAAATAGAACGGAAATGAGAATGAAAACCTGTTACCAGGCATTATGAGTGAACCTTGATTGAACATTCTTATTTATGTCAATGCGTCGAACTCCGCACTTAGACCTTACCTTTGTGGGTTAGGTGTCAAAGTTCTTTGTCCGCATCACTGTTGCTAACTGATTTCGAATGACTGACGTTTCATTTATATGGGTGCAACTGGCTACAACTTTCTATTCAGTCGTTCGAAATCAGTTAGCAACTGTGAAAGTTGCTAACTGATTTCGAACTACTGACGAAACTGGCTGCCACTGCAACTGACTGGTGCAACTGGCTACAACAAATTATTCACAAAAATGCCTTGACAACCGTTCTAATTTAAACAAAATAGTTATTTATGATACAAGTGCGGTAAGTTGGTTATTACAAACGAGTAGACGAATGTAAGCCCGAGATTAAGTCGAGGGCTTACCATAGTCACGAGTTTGTAATAACCAATCCGCACGTAACAGACAGCAGTAGAGACCGCAGGGAAACGCTGGATGCAGGCCGCTTCCAACCGGCCCTTTTGGAGATCGATGGGGGAGGCCTATGTCCAGCAGTGGACGTCCTACGGCTGAAATGATGATGATGATGATGAATCCGCACGTGTGCCATACAACGTTTTACAACACATTTGCGAGAAAAAAACAAAAAATGGAAATTAAAAAAATACCGTAAAGTACACGCACGGTCCTATACATCTGAGCGTGCGGTAAAATTCATTACCGCACGCTCCGTTGTATGATCCGTAATGTTTAACTTTCGAACGATGTATACAGGCTTCGTAAGTGCACTTTTTGAGCAAATGTGTTGTAAAAATATATAAATACATTTTGCGCTGTCCAGATAATGAAACTTATCTTAAACAGAGAAAAACCATATACATAATTATAAAAAAAATTGTTTCAGGGAAAGCCATTTCGGCAAAGACATCATAGCTGAAGTATGAAACTACTAATCTAGTCCATAAATATTTTGCTGACTTTCTGTGATTATGACTGATATAAGGAAAAATATGTACTATGGACAAATTTGTAATAAAACGCTTTTGTACTGGAATAAGTTATTTATTACGATTATGTTACTAGGTAATGTGTCTTGCACACGGTGCTTCTAATTTGCGCATGTTACTTGCATGTGCATGTGTTGCAAGACACGAGTATCTCATGAAAGCATACAATAGCATTTCTACACATATATAAGTATTTACAAATTGTTCTAGAGCTCATTTCCTTACACTAATGCGTCTAGCACGTGGCGTATCTGAGTTGCGCTCGCGCAGGTATAGATGCAAGTATCCTTTCATCGTGCGCATCGTGCGGCCCGCGGGCCCTTGTGTAACGGAATACGGATATGACGTCTGCCTGCAAATTCAATACCAGCCAGCCGCCATGACACTCCCCCCCTCTCGCCATGTCACCGCCAAACTTGCCAAGCCTTTGGAGAGGGAAGTGTATAAGCCGAAAGCATCCATAATACTAATAATCTTTGATAATACTCATCAATATGAACAACTTTTACTATGGAACCTATTCTGAAATCGCGAAAAAAATATCAGCTGTTTCATACAGTAGGCATGATGACTAATATTTTTTATTACCTCCTAAAAAAGCTGATCATAAATAGAGCCCATCAACAAAAACAAAATTAAAATTAGTTTCAAAATAAATAAGATATAAGCATTTAAATTTCATGCTAGACAGAGAGCGCACTATACTGAGCCGTGACGTCACGGCTCAGGAGCGCCATACAAATGCTATACTAACACACGCTTTGTGAGAAAGCGATAGAACATCCCCTCTCTATCCCCACCTAAAACTTTAAACGCTCATATCTCAGAGATTTATCAGCCAATTTAAATTATTTTTTCAGTATGTGTAATGTATTTAGTTATATTCCTCGCTAAGCCGGTTATTTGTAATAAATTAAACATGAGGACACATGCCTGTTGTCGAGTGTCAATGACCGTTTTCTATAGAAGAGCTGATATTACAGCGATTTCAGTCGCTCCCATAGTAAAAGTTGTTCACAATGATGGGTACTATGGAGCTCTTTCGGCTTAGTACACCCTTTCCGCGTGACCCTGAATTTTAAACGCAACACAATTTCTTGGTCAAAACACAGAACGTTCAATAAAACACTGTTTTAAACTACCACTGTTGTTTACTGCGGTTATATGATTTTCACAGAAAAGAGAAGTGAATAGAACGGAAATGAGAAGGAAATTCTGTTACCAGGGCCACGATTCTACTAAAGAAATTGTCTTTAAATTGTAATTGTTGCGATTTTAATTGTTAAATAACTGCCTCAAAATTGACAGTTTTAAATATTTTTTTATACGAGAAAAATACAACCACCTAATATTATAACTTAGTATAAAAAAATATTAAAAACTGTCCATTTTGAGGCAATTATTTAACAATTAAAATCGCAACAATTACAATTTAAAGACAATTTGTTTAGTAGAATTGGGGGGCAGGCATTATGAGTGAACCTTGATTGAACATTTTTATTTATGTCAACGCGTCGAGCTCCGCATCCAAAGAACTTGGATCTTACCTTTTTGGGTTAGGTCTCAAAGTTCTTTGTCCGCATCACAGTTGCTAACTGATTTGGAATGACTGAAGTTTCGTTTATATGGGTGCAACTGGCTACAACAAATTTCTTACAAAAATGCCTTGACAGCCGTTCTTTTTCTTTTCTGTGATGATTATTTACGGAAAACCACTTTTGGCTACACGCCCAGGCTAATCACAGATCTGGCTAATCATTGTTCTCTGCAGAGAACTAATGGCATCGATTCTGATACACTCTAAACTAAACTAAACAAAATTTGACAGCTCTAAAATTGTTGCCATCCTTCTCTCACGTATTAAAATGAAAAGAGAGGCACATAATTTTAGTCCTGTCAGATTGGTTTAGTTTAGTGAGTGGTATCACAGAATAGGCCTCATTGTCTAACTTTGTCTTAGTCCAATCACGAAAACTGCAGAGAACTGATGTCCTACTTTGTCTTAGTCCAACATTCACTACTAGTCACTCGTAGTCCACTCTTCTTGGTTCACTGGCCACCGTCCAAGTGTTCGCGAGTCCAGTGTCCAGTGTCGACGGTTGCACACTAGAGAGTGTGCACGGTGCGTCAGACGGCCGTCTCGTCCGCGGGCGCGGGTTTGGTGTCCGTGGGACTCTTTATTGGCACGCGGATCACTTCGTCTTCCAGCTTCGGTTCCACCGGCATGTTCTGGGGGGAAAATTAAATACTTATTGGTAACTAGCGTTTTATAATTTACATGCGAAGCCGGGGCGGGTTGCTCATTGGCGGATCCAGAGGTGGAGGGGGGGGGGGGGTAGGCATGGGGGCCAAAACACCTAGCCTAGATAATATTTTTATTGTAATGTTTATGTTATCCTTGTTTTGTCGGAAGGGCCCCCCCCAAAATGAAATCCTGGATCGGCCCCTGGGGTCGCTAGTTATATAATAATACTAGCGACCCGCCCGCCCAGCTTCGCACGGGTGTAACTGACGTGCGAAGCCAGGGCAGGGCGCTTGTTACGTAAACCTTCCGTGAAAAATTATCTAACTGATGGTGAAAACCGCATCAAAATCCGTTGCGTAGTTTTATAGACCTAAGCATACATAGGGACGGACAGACAGCGGGAAGTGACTTCAATTTATACTATGTAGAGATTAACAAAGCCTTGTGGTTTTACCAGAATTCTTTGAGAACCATTAGTTGTTTTTTTTCAAGATAAAACGTAGCTTATTATATTGATGGATGGATGTTTCAAATGGGGTTGTAACTATAGATTTTAAAAAAATGCGAGGTCTGTGTTTGTGACGGATGAGCTAGGCCTCCGCGGAGGCGGACATAAAAACCATTATTAATGATTTATTATATGATTTATTAATGAAATAATACCTATTTACTATTAATAGTAGTCAAAATGAAGAAGGGGTCATAATATTTCACAAACAACAGTTTGGCCGATTTGTCACCTTCTAAGCGGTTGCTTAGAGTTATATGATTATTTACGGGATATTTACCGTGGTAAGGTTGTGGACAACCGTGATAGTTTAAAACAGTGGTTGCTTAGAGGTTCGTATACTAATACAGTTTCACTCACAGACAGGTCTGTGGTTCCACTAAATTATTGCTCGCTTGGAACTGAACCTGATGGTGGCGACAAATACGTACGTGCGACGGGAGCAAACACTATGCCTCTACCAGGTAGCCACTTTCCTACCGCACACACACACTCCAGGGGCTCAATTTTTGAAACGCTTGTATTATATTTCCCACGAAAATATCAAGAACTAGCCGACCTGACAGACGTTGTCCTGTCTTAGAACTGTCAAACACGCAAAGTTAAAATTGTAAATCTTATTATTTTACACCTTGGGTTACATTATTGGAGTATTAGTAAGGATCCCATTTTTTTTTTAATTATCACATAGCCTTTGTTTCCCGGGGATAGTGTGGCTTCCCAACAGTGAAATAATTTTTCTAATCGGTTCAGTAGTTTCGGAGCCTATTCAATGCAAACAAACAATCAAATCTTTCCTCTTTATAATATTAGTATAGATGGGTGTTTACCAATAGTTACAGAGTGTCTTCAGAACGCGACTGGCTTCATCGCTTAACATCAGGTGAGGTGGCAGCAATGACGATACAACCACATGACTGCTCATCCTTTACCCGCCGTAAGAAAGAAAGAAAATAAATTTTATTCGACACCTTTACAAAAACTTATATCTAAAGGATACAATCAGTGTTGAATGGGTCCGTCTCAGCATTAATGCTGAAAGTCAAGGACTATCAGCGCCGGTTTTCAGACGAACCCTTGAGTACGCCAAAGTTACACTTTTTCGAGCGGGCTAATCCTGGGCGCGAATTGAATGAATGACTTTCCAATCTCCAATCACAAGCGCCATACGATACCACCCGTGACCGACGTGATTTACATCTTATACTGCTAACAGACGCTCGAACGCGGCGCCGTCTGACCAATGGGAGAGAAAGAGAGGGAAATATGATATTCTCACTCTTTCTCTCCCGTTGGTTGGACGACGGTCAGTCAGCGGCTTTCGAGCGTCTGTTAGCACTTCTTATTCTTATTCGAGATGGGGGAGATAAGTCCTGCACGGACGTCCCGCTTGGGGTGTATTGTGTATTTCCCTCTACCACCAGCACCTACCCGAGCCAACCCAACTCCTTGAAATATCAGAGTGAGGCTCTGGGGCGCTGGCACACACGCTCCAGTGATTACACACACAAGACTATTATGACTCGTGCGTGATCAAGTGGTTATATTATCTTTGGTTGGCAGTAAAGAGCAAGCCTATTAACAAAACAAAAAGTATCTGACCTCTAGTGCAGTGTATCGCTTATGCAGCGCAGTGGGCAGCTTGTTGGAGGGGCGAAGGCGCGCCGCGTCCAGCAGGCGAGCCGCCGGCCGCCGCGCCGGGCTCAGCCGGCCCGAAGCACCCACGCAACCACCCACAGACTTCAGGAGACGCGCGCTGGAGACCAGAGAAAAGTTCATTACAGTGACGTCAGACATCTCACATCATACTAATATTACAGGGTTACGCAGAAAGGTATGGATAGTGTGTTTATACTGTACTAGCAACGCATCCCGGCTTCGCACGGGTGTAAGTCTTGTTTTTTTACAACTAGGGTTACATTATTGGAGTTTAAGTAAGGTAATAAAAAGTATAGCCTATGTCACCCGGGGATAGTATTGCTTCCCAACAGTGAAAGAATTTTTCAAATCGGTTCAGTAGTTTCGGAGCCTATTCAATGCAAACAAACAAACAAATCTTTTATCTTTATAATATTAGTATAGAAGTATAGATAGCCAGTTGCACCCATATAAACGAAACGTCAGTCATTTGAAATCAATTAACCTTGGCAGTGGTTACATATTTGAGGCGTTTGAGGTCGAGACATTGGGCCCTTGGGGACCGGGAGCTCACCTCATTTTCAAAAATCTTTCAGAGCGCCTGGTTAATGCGACGCGTGACCAAAATGCTGGCGTGTTTCTGGCTCAACGCATTAGCATTGCTTTTCAACGTGGTAATGCCGCCAGCATGCTGGGTACGCTGCCAACTGGTAGTGGGCTTGAGCATTTGGATTGTCTTTAGACCTCCAACGGTCTATGGGCAGTCTAACTGTATTTGTATTGTTAGTTTTAGCTTGTATTTTGTTTAGTTAATAAAGGTTAGCAACTGTGATGCGGAGTTCAATGCGTTAATCTAAATAAGAATATTTAATCAAGGTTCACTCATATGCCTGGTAACAGGTTTTCCTTCCCATTTCCGTTGTATTTACTACTCTTTTCTGTAGTTTGTTCAACTAGTGAGAACGTGTCAGTGTGTGCAATACGAGTTTACCTCGCCTCGTTCAGTTTTTGGCACTTTTTTCGGTACTAGCTTGAGTTTAAGACAAATTCAAACTATATAATATGATCAAGGCCTAGCCACATTTTTTTTTTAAATCAGGCAATTGAAAGTTTGCTTGTTTCCTATGCCATAAAAAAAGGAAATGGCTGTAAATTATGATATGAATATTTGTATGTATACTAACGCATCAAGTAGTTTCAACAGCAGTCTGCCGTAGGCTTGGTATTCATCCTCTCCGAACTCCCCGGGGTGATGTCTCGCATACTCGTACGTATCGCAGAACTGATGGACCAGCTTCTGGCCGCGACCGTCGAGTGGAGCTGCCAGGGATGACAGGAGGAATGCTCGGAGGGACTCCCGTGGGTGCCGAGTCATCCCTGGGTCTTGACGGGAAATCTCCTCTTCTGCAAACAGGTGTTGATCAAATTAGGTTTCATCATCATTATCTGCCTATCATGTTCCCAGTGATGGGAGACAGGACAGGCCTTCTCTCAGAGAAGTATAGTTTGGACTGCTTCAAACGAAGGGTGAATAGTCCTCAAAGGTAGGCAACACACTGACAATACCTTGGGTATTGTAGGTGTCTATAGGCAGCGGTGACCACTTACCATCAGGTGGCACGTAGCTTGTTTGCCACTATCATAGTTTTTTTTTTTCTTTGCGGTAGTTTTAAATCATTTCATTTCTACTAGGTTACGCGAAAAGGGTGTACTAAGCCAAAAGGGTTCCATAGTAACCATAATTATGAACAACATTTACTATAGGACCAACAATGAAATTGCGAAAAAATTATTAGCTGTTCCATACATTTTGTTGTGTGAATGTCCATTTTCTATGGAACAGCAATTTTATTGTTTGTATGTTTATAGTTGCTCCCCATCAAGATACAATACAATATATAGTCACAATCGTGCCAAAAAAATGTCCGGACCAAAACTCGGCGCACGATACGAATTGCGCAGACTTTTTGGTTAGTTACAAGATAACCGCGACCCGACTACAACACCGCGCGATGCCAGAGCTACGATGACATAGCGGACAACTAACGTTGAACACTATGCAGGCGACATAACGACAAAATTGGAGTAAATGTGGCATTGTGAACTATATAATTGATACAATGTATGTACAATGACGCTCGGACGTTTTTTGACTGAGCGATTGTGACTCTATAGGAATTGTATCTCGATATTGCTCCCATAGTAAAAGTTGTTTATATTGATGGGTACTATGGCCCCTTTGGATGCAGGCCGTTTCCAACCGACCCTTTTGGAGATTGATGGGGGAGACCTATGTCCAGCAGTGGATGTCCTACGGCTGAAATGATGATGATGATGATGGCCCCTTTTGGCTTAGTACACCCTTTTCGCGTAACCCAGTAGAAATTATATGAAATGAGATACAACTACCACCAATAATTTTGAGCTAGAACTCTTGAACTTATTATAGGTCTGTCATGATTTCTAACTTTGGGATTTCTTAGTTTTAAACCATTTGGTATCTCATTAGTATTTTTATTTAAATTGGTGGTCGGTAACGTGTTGACTCGGGAGTCTCGGCAATAGTGCAAATAGTGGGGGGTAGGAAAAAGATAATGCGGTAGGATGTTGGAAAGAGGGACTTTAGTCTGGCTTGAGCGTTCATAGCGAAAGCATATTGGTCTGAAAACTGTAATAAGTAGGAATAAAGAATAATAATATGAATAAAGTTATATAAAGTGAGAACTGGATTATGATTTACCACAGGTCTATCGCGATATCTCAAAAAGTTTGAAATAATTTTGAATGAAGGTTTTTAATAATGACCTATCAGCATGGCAAGTTACAAGTTTCTATGTCTAATAGTTTAGACATGCAGGGGGGAAACTTTTTGCCACTTTGGCGGGCCATATTTCACAAAATATACACTTGATATAAAAGTGATATATCAAACCTTTCCTTAATTTTAAAAGACCTATTCTACAATATCACACTCAAGGGGTGCAGTGATTTTTTTAATCCCCATTTCACCACCACCAGAGTACCAGAGCGACCCCTAAAAAGCTAAATTATATTTTTTTTATACTTTTAAAATTGAGATCTATACTAAAACAGTAATTGTGCAGTTTGAAGCACTTGCCTTAATAACTACAGAAGTTCAAAAGAAGGTTCTAAAAAATTTTAATGGACTGAGAGACAGACAGCCGGACAGAAATTTATAAGGGTTCCTTGTCGGGCTACGGAATATAAAAAAGTGAGTAGTTCTTACCAAGAGTTTTGACATCATCAACAGCCCTGAACCTGTAATGGTAGGGCTGCTGTGGCTCCAGGATGTAGTGGGAGGGCTCCGTGCTCAGCAGCCGTGGCTCATGCAATATCCTCGGGACTGCTTCTATGCGACGTTCTATTTCCTTCTTTAGACACTGGAAAGACACATTTGGACTTAGTTTACTGATATTTAGGACACTTTTTCACTGGTTTTTCAGAAAGTGGGTGAATTCTAATTCAAAGTGGGGGTGATAAGACCTGCACTGACGTTCCGCTTGGAGTGTATTGTGCAAGTAAGTGGGTGAAATTATCAACCTTTTTCTTGGCTAGCTACAGAAATTTAACTACCAACATTACATGCAGGTAGTTGATAGATACGGCATATAAGCAGATGGGCTGCCTGATGTTAAGTAGTCACAGTCGCCTATGGATACTGTAACACCAGAGACGCTTAAAGAATCTTTTTACTTGCCTTTTGAAGAACCCCATGTTGTAGCTTCCTATGATGTACCTATGTACCAAGGGCGGATCCAGCTTTGGTGCCAGGGGGAGTCACATAGTCATGGTCAAGTCACAAAAAGTTATAATTTAATTTTTATATTTATTAGTGGTTTACCTAGGTCCTGGACCCAGCCCAAACGACCCATGACCCCCATGACCCTCCCCTGGATCCGCCCTTGCTATGTACCTACATAAAGGAATCATAATAATTATGATGATAGTAAGTTATCTACCTATTAGTATTATAGAAGTTTACTTACTTTTTTAGCATCAGCGCCGATTGGTACGTGAGGGCCTCGCCTGGACCGAAGGGCGAAGCGGGTGATCTGCCTCTTAGCGAAAATAAAGAGGATTACGAATGTCAGCACACCCGCCGCGATTATAAATATTATATTCAGACTTGTGAAGTCCTGCATGGCGACGCGAGTAATCACAGTAATAGTATTGTCATTTACAAGTGATACACAATTATAATATTCACAATTCCTCAGTATACCTCACAACATAGATTCCTGAATCTATGCCTCACAATGATAAATTGATGATAAATAAGGGATTTTCACATCACATAGTTATAAAATATTAAGATTTTTCAATTTTCACATCACAACACAAATTATTATTATAATTATTTTATTTCATTTTCGCTCCATCGGGCAGGCTAAAGCTCTTAAAGCCATACCGCCTGTTCATCTGTTTTTTATAGTCTTAATAGTGTCAAACAAGTCAGAGTCAAGTTAAGTAAGTCACGGTCAAGTCAAACTCATGCCCCTGTAAACAACACGAAAAGACACGTTTCACCTCGTTATATCACTTCCCACACTCGAGCACGTTTACGAGCACTTAATGAATAATAATTCACCATTTAATACACATTAACACTCGAAAATACACAAGTTTAGGAAAATAATAGCACAAACCGACATGTTTTTTCAACGTTGGCGCCAAAACTCCAACACAAATTACACAAAACAAAACTTAATTTTTTATTTATTTTCGTCACAGATTTCGTTAATGTTTTTCAAGACCTTAGATACAGAGTCCTTCAGTCGTAATATTGTGTATCCTTTGTGAAATATATGGCCTACCAAAGTGGAACCCCCTCCCCTATCCATGGTCCCCCCAGATTTGTTTATACCTAAAGTAAAGATTTTCCACAGAAAAGAGATTAAACGATTTTTTTTTCTCTTCTGTGAGGTTTTCAATCTTTAACCTTACGAAGAATGCCCAATTATTTTCTCAATTAGTTTTCTTTACCCTCAGAGCAAATAGAAATACAGAGTCCTTACGGCGCACTGCCAAAGTGACGCCAAAATCGCTTGCAAAACTACGTCAATTTCTTGTCAGCACGTCGTACTGAAAACATCCGTTTAAAAAAGAATCAATGACTTCTTGCAGTGTTAAGAACTGTAAAAACAACACAAAAGTAAATAAGAAGAAGGATGGAATATTTCCACACTTAAGTATTTATATTATCACTTATTTTGATGAATTACACGACACGAACTTCGACTGTCTATTATGTCTTCTGTGCAGTGCAAGTACCGTTCTTTATCGATCGTCAAATTCGCTAAAATGCCATAGAATCGATCACAGCGAGTACTGAAAAAATGGCATATTATCGAATTTGACGACCTCAACTGTCAATTTGACGATCGCTAAAAGAACGGTACTTGCACCCGTGCTTCGACTACGCAAACATGTTTCAAAAAGTGGCTTCACTTTTCGTGTTCGCGGTAGACCCTCTCTATTTTTATTTGCTCTGGGGGCTTAGTCCCAGATTTGATAGTTTTCGAAAACTTTTTTCGTTTACGTATTGTTCCATACATTTTAGTAAAGCGCCTCCAGCGGAAACGCGGAGGAACTAAAATCGGCGGTATAGATTGCTTCACTCTAATACGAAAAAAGTTTTCGAATACCTTTCAGCCCAGCAATGTATGGAACAAAAGGTAAACGAAAAAAGTTTTCTAAAACTATCAATTATGGGACTAAGCCCCCAGAGTCTTTACCATAAAAATTATGCTATGTCAGTACCCTTAGTACAAGTTTTGATGGTAGGCATTCGAAAACTTTTTTCGTTTACGTATTGTTCCATACATTTTAGTAAAGCGCCGCTATCGGAAACGTGGAGGAACTAAAATCAGTAGTAATCGGTGGTATAGATTCATCATCATCATTATCATCAGCCGGAAGACGTCCACTGCTGAACATAGACCTCCTCCTTTAACCTCCACACTGAACGACAGTCTGCCTTTTGCATCCACTGGATGCCCGCGACTCTCACAATGTTGTCGGTCCATCTAGTGGGAGGCCTTCCTACGCTGCGTCTTCCGGTTCGTGGTCTCCACTCCAGAACCTTTCTTCCCCATCGGTTATCGGTTCTTCGAGCGATGTGGCCTGCCCATTGCCACTTCAACTTGCAAATTTTAACAGCTATGTCGGTGACTCTGGTTCTTTGGCAAATATCCATGTTTCGGATCTTATCGCGCAAAGAAACTCCGAGCATAGCTCTCTCCATTGCCCGCTGTGTTACTCTGAGCTTTTCCAAAAGGCCAACAGTTAAGGACCACGTCTCAGTACCATATGTCATCACTGGCAACACACACTGGTCAAAGACCCTCGTCTTGAGGCACTGTGGTATCTTGGACGAGAAGATGTCACGCAATTTCCCGAACGCTGCCCATCCGAGTTGGATACTTCGGGCGACCTCTTTGCCTAAGTTGGACTTACCTCCAAGATAGGTGTAATGGTCAACAACTTCGAGAGTATCGTTCCCAACGACTACCGGCACGGGTTCAACATGGACATTGGACATATTTTTTGTCTTGTCCATATTCATTTTAAGACCCACCTGTTGGGAAAGGCTACTGAGGTCGCTGAGCATCGTATTGAGATCCTCTAGCGACTCTGACTATATCATCGGCAAAACGAAGATGAGTGATGTATTCGCCATTGATGTTGAATGGTATAGATTGCTTCACTCTAATACGAAAAAAGTTTTCGAATACCTTTTAGCCCCGCAATGTATGAAACAATACGAAAACGAAAAAAGTTTTCGAATACTATCAAAACTTGTACTAAGGGTACCTACTGTGTTCGTTTAGAAAAATAGTAACGGAAACGTCACAGAAATATAGCGATTCACGGTGGCACGTAGTGAATTCTGCAGAATGAACCAATCTATGATGTGAAACAGTCTATGATGTGAATTTTGAGTAAGAATTTTTGGACAAATTTTCTGGCATAGCTATGCCTGAAATATATTCTTTGGGGTTCCGTAGAAAATTCCAATAATAATTGAATAACGATTCAACTATCACAAACTAGGTTCCTATATGTTATGAAGTTTTAAAATCTCCTTTATCTTCGTAAATTAAATATTCCTATAGTTTTGTACCTTTTAAATCTAGATTACGTAAGGTAGATATCAATAAATCAGCATTCCTTCTCTTAACGCAAGCAGAACTTCCAACAATAAGCCATAAAAGACGCATTTTAATTTCAAAACCACGGCGTTATACCTAGAAACGTATTACATATTCATCGTTTATCATACGTCTCCACATACTTCGAGCATAAATTCCATCATCATGATTCTTTCTATTGAGGGACTGGGCGCGGCACGAATGTCTTTGGCGGGAAGCGCGGGTAGCATACTAATTGCAAAATGGCGGCGACGTGCGATGACCAATGACGGTTTTCAATTATGGAAACTGAATGGTGATTGTGAATCGTTGCCTCCTGTAACCACAATGGGTGCTTCGACATATTTGGGCTTGTATTATTTTCAACTGTGTAATTTCAATTCAACGCGCATGAAGGCATTGCTTTACTTGGAGGGTACTTGGGAGGTATTGTTTCCGCATCAGGCTGGAAAATTAATAAAATAACACTAGGCGATGGTTCAGAAGGATTTTTTTCCAACTAAGTCTATCAGAATGTGGCTAATAGGTATGTCCAATTTTTATTGAGCTGACCACTTGGCAGGCTTAAGTAGATATACCTATTGGTACAATTCGACACTGCCATCCATGTTGAATCAGGCCACAGCGGCCATAACAAAAACCATAATAATATTTTCTTATTGCACCTTGGATTCTCACAGCAAAATATACAATTACGTACCTATCGAATTCCATGCAAATTATGAATTTCGCAATTGGGATTCGATTTTAATTATACATATAGGGTTGTATTTTGCCTACTGAAGCTGTTATTTAATCGCGCATGAAATCATTTCTGATCTTTGTCACTGAAAAACGTACAATTATCACATTCTTCGTGACCTTTAGTTTAGCGGCAGGACTTCAGTTGGTGACGTTAGCCACATTGACAAGCCCCCGCTAAAATCATCGACCTTGGAGCACCGAGGCTACGATTACGAAACATCTGTGATCCAGTTCTATCATCATCATCATCAGCCAGAAGACGTCCACTGCTGAACATAGGCCTCCCCCTTTAACGTCCACACTGAACGACAGCCTGCCATCTGCATCCATTGGATGCCCACGACTCTCACCGTCGGTCCATCTAGTGGGAGGCGCTACGCTGCGTCTTCCGGTTCGTGGTCTCCACTCAAGAACCTTTCTTCCCAATCGGTTATCGGTTCTTTGAGCGATGTGTCCCGCCCATTGCCCATTGCCACTTCAACTTGCAAATTTTAACATCTATGTTGGTGACTCTGGTTCTTTGGCGAATATCCACGTTCCGGATTCTATCGCTAAACGTTATGTACTAAACCTTTGACTAAACTTACCTAAAACGCACATAGAAAACTTAAGTAGGTGCGCAAATATAACTACTTACAGGATGGATGCCATAGCAAAATAAAACAATGCACTTTGGCTAATGTCTATGTCTAATGTCTATAATCAGCAGTGCAGGAGAGTGGGTGAGACGTAGGCCAAGCGCGCAAACCGACTTTAGCACCGCGACTGTTCCGTCGCTCTGGGGCCTTACGGACAACAGCTATTGCGGCACCAAACTAAAGTTAGATCCGCTCAGTTGGAAAATCACGCGACCGCAAACCGTATCTGGGCGCGTTAATGTTCACGTTCGCGTGATTTTCCAACTGAGCGGATCTAACGTTAGTTTGGTGCCGCAATAGCTGTTGTCCGTAAGGCCCCTGGTCCAGTCCTTTGATTATGACATGACATGTACCTAAGTACATCGTCAAAGGTCCAGTCGAGTCGATGAAAATGAATGGATGCCTTAGAATAACTACACAAAGAAACCAAGTACATTCGCAAAATTTAAGCCATTCAAATGGTGTCATATATGACACCAAAAAAACAATTAAAAATTTTACTATGACAATTTGCGCGGTGAAATCGTACCACAACAAAACAGAAAAGCAGCATAACAGTTATGGTGTGACATTCCACAGGAAATCCATAAATTTTCTTGCTTAAATCGTTTAAAATACTAATCGAAACGTAAGCTACAAAGCGAATTTGTAGCTTACGTTTTGAGAAGGCGTTGTTTGGAAACCTACCTTCTCTGAGTAGTTATTCTAAGATGGATGCATAGAAAAAGGAACTGAGTTATTCTTTACTCCACGGACTAAGCCAGAACGACAAAACTGTCATGGAGACAACTTAGTTTTATGTGGGACAGTGCTACCGTTAAAACGATTCATCCAGGATGCATTTTTAGAATAGAACTTACTGAGTACGTAACAAATCCTCCTGCGCTAAACCCAAAGAACTATGTAACGCCTGAAAATTTAGTATTTCTTGCCACAGCCACAAACAGCAGCGTTATGATTGTGTAAATACTACTATTGCAGGACTAGGAGTTGAATTTCACTTCGCAACGTAAAGCTGGAACCCTTTCCGATGTTTTCGCAATAAGTTTAAAAATGTTACGGCAACTTTACGGCCGTTACGAGCGTCGTGTCGTCGGTACAACGTTGCGCATTGAAAATATGAAAATACACAGCTGAGAATTCTGCAGAGCTCAGTTTCTTTTCTTTGCAGGTAACATTATAACAAGATTTAAAAACTAATTGGTATCTCGGCATGACACGAGCACTGTAGATGCACGGGATTCCGAAGTTCAAAATTCTCGATAGGTGATTATTAGGTACGGTTACTTAATTACCCTTAATTACCCGAGTGGTGTAGGAAGTGCGTACTTAGGTCTTATCGATGGTCTTAATAATACTTCCTTCTGAGAAATGTTTATGATTATCATTAATTTCGCGGAGAGAGCGTATCACACGCCCATTACTTATTTTATTTATATTAATCCTATTTTTCAAGTTTATAGGTATGTATAATTTTCATACTTACTTATTTAAATTTTCTAATCATCAATTAACTAGCTAGGTAATGTAATATGTACCTATAATGTTATGAATGCAAATCTGGATAATAATTTTTTTCACATCATTTCATTACTATGTACCTTTGACCTACCTAGTTCTTTATATGGCAACCTCTGCATATTATAAGAGTCACTATCCAGGCTACAAATAAAAGCTGGATGGTCAAGATTGGCCTCCGTATGTTCCACAAACATGCGTGCGCGCATTCATACCGCGTCCGCGGTGCGACAATGGCGGCGTACGCGCAGATATGCGCACGTGTCTCGAAGATTTTGCAATTTCATTGAATGTAGCGTATCGATTGGATGATAGAAAGCTGAGCTTTTACTTTTTCAGCAATATGGTGAAATGGGGTGGAGTCAATATATAGTCACAAGTTACACGCCTTGTAGACGTGGTGTCTATTGGTTTTGGAGGTTTTTTTCAAAGGGAATATAACCGCTAAGGGCTTATCTATTGACGCAATATGTAATTTGTACAAGGACCTTGAATTTGAGCGATTCGACATCTATAAAATCCTTTTTGACATAAAACCTGCGTGTAGCATAATGCTTATCTACAGATATTTGGCTTTTAATACACGATAAGCTCCTTAAATCCTGGGGTGGAAGTACCGTTCTTGTATCGATCGTCAAATTGATAGTTGAGGTCGTCAAATTCGATAATATGCAATTTTTTCAGTACTCGCTGTGTTCGATTCTATGGCATTTTAGCGAATTTGACGATCGATAAAGAACGGTACTTGCACTGCAGATTAGCAAAAAAAATATTGAACAGTGTACCATAATGTAAAAATAATAATATAATAAATATATAATATAATAATAATAATTCTTGAATTTGCGGGTCCTTTCACATAAAGTAAGTACTTTTTTCTTGAAATGTTGACTCGGGTTTTCTTTCTGGAAAGTATTTTTAAAACATGTCGGTACTTAGATGAACTATACAGATCTAAGTGTCGGTAATTCATTAGCTTTCTCATGCAAAACTGATTTTACAAAAATACGGACGGTGTCTAAGGATACCTACGGTCAATGCTGATGGCAGGCTGTCGTTCAGTGTGGAAATCTAAGGGGAGGCCTATGTTCAGTAGTGGACGTCTTCGGGCTGATGATGATGATAATCTAAGTACATCATCATCATCATCAGCCAGAAGACGTCTACTGCTGAACATAGGCCTCCCCCTTTAACCTCCACACTGAACGACAGCCTGCCTTTTGCATCCACTGGATGCCAGCGACTCTTACTATGTCGTCGGTCCATCTAGTGGGAGGCCTACCTACGCTGCGTCTAAGTACATAGAGTCTGGCTATTGAAAATAGAGACTGAAAAAGCGCGGCAACTTATTTAAAAAAACCGAACAAATACGAGTAGGACGGCGATAGTGTGATGAAACCAACTTTTCTAATTATTATGTCCGTTAATTAGGGCGTCGCCATTGAGCTTTAAAACCACGAACCATTGTAGGTACTACAAAGCCTTTCGACAAAGGCACATCTGTGTGATGGTGGGTGTCTCCACAAATGAATGAGCGAATGTTGTAAGTGTACTGTTTGGGTCGGTACCTATCTACTTCTGTACAGATACTATAATTTTTCCTACGAATAGGACAAACATTTTAATTTTTAACAGACTTCAAAAAAGGCATGGCTCACTGAGCTAATAATCTATCCACGAGTTCAGTAGGCTTAGTCCCAGATTTGATAGTTTTTGAAAACTTTTTTCGTTTACATATTGTTCCATACATTTTAGTAAAGCGCCTCCAGCGGAAACGCGGAGGAACTAAAATTGGCGGTATAGATTGCTTCACTCTAATACGAAAAAAGTTTTCGAATACCTTTCAGCCCAGCAATGTATGGAACAAAACGTAAACGAAAAAAGTAATCGAAAGCTATCAAATCTGGGACTAAGCTTACAGGAGGAGTGATGGCCAAAGAAAATAACTATTTATATATTATGTTAAATTTAAATTAATGACAATCGACGTTATTATTTATAATATTGGAAGGCGTTGTAATAACTGGTAATTCGGTTACTTGGACAACATTATTGTAGGTATCTTGTGGTGGTACGGAACCCTCAATGCGCGAGCCCGACTCGCACTTGGCCGGTTTATTTTAAATTGAAGAGCGCCTGGTAAATGCGACGCGTGACCAAAATGCTGGCGTGTTTCTGGCTCAACCGTTAGTTCTGTGTATTTCTGGTTATTAGTTAGGATGTATTTTGTTTAGCACTTGCCCCCATAAAAAATAGGACACTAAATACCGCGAGACATTGTTATATATATTTTTTATTTGTGAAACAATATTTTCCTCTACATAGTGAACTTTGTGAGTGTTAAATCAAAATTTAACGGTTTTTATTGGATTCAACCTTCTACTGTCCACGGACACTGCAGTGTTAAAAAAAAAACATAATTATGTAAAATAAACGCGATAAAAATCGCGAAAACCTAAGAAATATTTTTGAAGTATAAAAAATCTATTATTTAGTTTCTATTAAAACAAACAAATAATTGCGTAAATATACTTACCTACTTCAAAATAATGTAATCTAATAAACATGGAACCCTAAAAGTTTCGGGCTTTTTTTATACCTACAAGCTTTTAATTAACTTGCAATGTATGTATCTATGACATGTATTGTAGTCATAGGCTAAGTATTGCTTTCTCCCTCTACGATTGTAGTACGTATGTATCGTACGCTGTACTATTATGTTTTCTGTGACCATACCTATCCGGGTAACTATGTTTGTTCGAGTGAAATCTTGCAACTCAATTTTGAAGCAGATATTATCTTCAACCGATTAGACTTTGAACCGATTAGATTAGAATACCTATGTAATGGTAGTTTATTAGCACTATTCTCTGACTGTCTGTCCTACAAAAATACCGTAAATGGTGATCCTACACACATGACTAATAGAACTAATAGTGCAATTACGCCTTCTGTGTTATACTAATGAGCTGTGTTAACTTTCAGTTAACTAACTGAGCATTTTGCGGAATACCTCGCTCAGAACAACGATTCACCTCATACTGTAGAGATGAATTCCCTCATTCACCAAAATGTTCTACAAAAGCATTTTAGTTCAAGCAGTGCCAGCTCTAGTGATAGGTCAGTCTATTTTTATATTATGACATTGATGACACTCTGGAGATGTAGGAAGACGAATCTAACGACACATCAAAACCGGTAAAGCTGGGTTATAGGAAGGAATTTAAAAACATTAAAAAATACATACATACGTTTGAAAAACTCTCTTTATTGGGCATTTAGGTAAAACGAGTGCCGATTTAACAATTGAGGATTCTCATGCAAATTTACGGTGATTAATCAACGGTTAATTAAACAAGGAATGTGATTGGTTTTCTGTCGTTAGTCGTTAGACAGCTGAAAAGCGTTGAATGCAACTGCAAATGGTACAAAGTAAGAGGTTTGTAGTCCAGACTGGTTTGCAACATTCTATGTGCTAAAACACACATGTTAGATATAAGTACCTAGGGCCTACCTAATAGTCTACGCCCCATCTAGCACTTCGTTGAAATCTGTGGTGCCTGAGTGCCTAACCCATTGTAAAATTGGAGACAGCTACTTGCATTATGCTCGGTGGCTTGCTTGCTTTTTGCATAGCCTTATGTCAAACGTCAGAGTTTACTTGTCGCCGATCTGCCTCGCAGTCGGTATTTCAATTCTAGAATAATAAGCTAGGGATATTCACTCTTTTTGGGTTTTCTCGTGGGTTTGGATATGGGGATCTAACGTTCAATCCTAACACGCAAGTAGAGCGGACCGTTATGTTAAACTATTATTTTTTTACTATTTCCGATGGAATAAAGGCTTACTTTTAGAGTACGCGCGTTTGAAGTTATGGCATCAGGGCCCAGGGCAACGGAACCTTGTGATCCGCGCTGATAAAGTAGGAATGAGGGGAAATGCTCCCAGCATATCTCGGGAGAGTCGCCTCGGGTAACGTGTAACAGGTGCGGGTGCGTTCCTGTAAAGATAATTATACAGAAGTGTGTTTACCCTCTCTCAGGCATCGCGGTAGGCCACCAAGAGTTGCAAACCTGGCTCTACCCCAATATATAGCCCTATCATTATAAGTGGACCCGGTTGTTTGTTGTAGGTAGAATCTAGAGCAAACCAAAACACGGTAGGTATGTATATATCTACGCAATGATCAAGAGAAGGCAATCATGCATTGTATGACTCAAGGAAGTAGGTATAAGCACCAACGGGAGCTGCCGTTAAGTTACCTGTGTCAAGCATTATCTGTAACGGAAGCATCTTTCGCCTTTCACAATCAAGGAAGCTTCAAACTCACAAACTGTAGGTATACATGTGAGTCACGATCTCAGCCCTGCCAACCAAACGGAAACGGGCCCGGATATCCTTTCCCCATAAGGCTGGTCGTCTCTACTGCATCCAGACAGGCTATAACGCCATTCCTGGACAAGCGAGCGAACAAAATGGCGGCGGTGGCGGCCATTTTGTAGTACTTGCGCGTACGCTGTTTCCTGCCTCGAAAAGAACCCATTGTGTGAAGAGGGGATGGATGTGACTCGCATAAGCAAACGAGCTTTAACTGTCGAATCAACAAAATTAAGAAGTCCTACGAAGGTTCAGCTATAAAATGCTTTAAATAGATCGTTTTGTACCCTGAACACAAATGAGAGATTTATTTTTAAGTTTTCGTTAAATTGAGAATGGGATATGGTTTCACGGACAGGGTTTACCTTTGTCTTTACCTTGTCAAAACATTAATTCTTTTCTGTTCAAGAGTACAAAGTAGGCAAGATGTTTAGATAAGTTTAACGAAATCTAAAATAGCTGAAACGAAGTTCAGTTAAATTAAATTAATGGAGACTAGGTAGCTAAAGGTAAGTTAGATAAGAATGCCTTTGGTTTATCGTTCTTATGAATGGGCCACTTAACTTCATGTTTACACGTTAATTTCGTATCTCTTGAGTCGAGATAGGCGTGTTGACACTGGATTTTTAATATCGCTTTATCTTGCGATGATCTTTTACGTTTCAAGTTTTATAAAACAGGCAATTTACGTTATTAACTTACTATGTAGGCTAGGGCACTTTACTATCGTGTTTCATGGAATATTAACTTGAGAAGAATGTTATAAGAGGGGGTATTCTCACATAGATTTCAGTCATAAAATTATTGTTGATCGACATCAGTGTTTAGACGCTAGTCAGCGCAGAGCTAGCAGTATATGTCTATCAGTTATCTGGATAAATTAGCTAACAGTCGTCCGTCATTCAAGACGGTCCATGAATGTGGTTGCACTAACGTGCGTAAATAATTCATGTTTTCCGCAACACAGTGGAGTGTAGGTACACCTAGCAGGGTCACATTGTGACCCGGTTTGTCATCGCACTGCGTAGGAGATGCGACGAGACGACGCTCGCAACCGTCAAGTCAAAAGCAGGTAACAAACGTTTTACAACAAAAAATTACGTATTTTGAAAGGCAGACTCGTGTATTCAACCCTCAGAGCCGTGGAAGTTTTCATAAGGCTCGCTCGTCTAAACGGCCAGTACCTACAGAGTCTAATTAGTATTCATCTGGGCGCGTGTAGTCCTCTTCGCGGTGGGGACGGGTTATTAGCCGGCGCCGCCTCCGCGCTCAGGCATATTGTTCCGAGGTCTGCCCACCGAGCGCCGCACCGCTCGACGCTCGTCTGCTAATACGCTCTGTCAATATTTAAATTTTGAACACCGCACGGACGATTTCACCGCCAGAAGAAACCGAGCCGGTGGCTGGGAAGGCAAGAAGTCGGCATAGCTGTTTGAATGTGATATACGGCTGTGTCACTTCGAGCCAGCTCAATCCACCGGCTATCTACAAACGAAGAACGAAGATTCGCGAACGCTCCCGTAAAGAATCGCACATTCGGATCGCTTCCATAACTTTGCGCCGGGAGAGGGCGCATCTCTGGATTTGACAGCTGTCATTCGCTTTCACGGGCACGGGCGAGACGTGGGTGGAAATTTCTTTATTTTTATCACACACGACGATGTTCCCGTAGAGTGTAACCGGCTGTGAACGTGCGTGACGAAAACGATACGAAAACACGACGTCAGGATGGCGAACGAGGAGGTGTTGGGTCCGCGAAAGACGATGTTTGTACTAGTGATAGTGGTGGGTTGTTTCGCAGTGCTGTGGCCCAGGATCCTGTCTCCGTTGCTGGTGGGCCACCAGCGCGCTCAGCTCCAGCCGAACCAGATCGACCGGGACGCAGGTAACGGCGGTATTTATAACGCAAGCTCAATGTCAATACCGCTGGACTCGGTGACGAAAGCCGCGCGTTTCGCTACGCATAATGATATTATTAATCCTTACGGTAGGGAAATAATTAATATATGATAATCAGAAGTGCGGCATGTAGCCTGTAGTCATTTATTCGTGTTCTATAGGTATAAAGCGGTCGTATAGTCGTTCGCTAGCAAGCGATTACGTGCGGTATGTTTGCAGTTCTCAAGTACGAGATATTGTACAAATACGTCTTGGTCCAGTTGTTGACTTTGAGCTTGTTTACTGAAGATCTGATTGGAATGTCGTATGGACCGGTGTGAATCCACAAGGCGAGGATAATTGCATAGAATTATTGCTAAAGTGCTATGAATAGAGACTGCTGTCATTGGTTATGAAACGCTAGGTTTTTTTTTCTAAGAATAAGAAATAATTAATAGCAAAGCATACTGATATTTTTTTTAGAAAATTAGTTGAAAACCGTAAATATCGAATAAGGTCTAACTATAAACATAAATTAAACTTACCAAAATCTAAATTAGCAATGCATAGCTCCGGCCCAAATCCAATGGCCATCAAAATATATAGTATGCTACCAGTACAGCTAAAGGCTATAGAAAATGAAAATAAATTTGACAAAAGCTTAAAAAACATATTGCTAGCAAAATGTTACTTAAACGAGTATTTAGAAGACAAATCAATTATGGAATAAATCGATCCGCTCCGCACTATATTGCCATACCCAATCAGGGTTATTATGTGTTAAGTACCTAATATAAACATGCTACCTAACATCTGTATGTGAACTTCATAATAATTATGTAATAAATGATTGAGTATTGAGTATAATTATGTAAAATGCTCATAAAATGCATGCAGACTGACTCTGTATGCAATGTCACAGACCATTCAGATGAATTTCCTTCATAAGTAGTTAATTAATTTTGTATAAGTACCTAACATATGAGGTATATGGTTTATTTACTTAACTTTATAATTTTATTTACCCATTCAATAATACTTCGAGTATTTAACCACGGGAAATGTCAATGTGACAGAGATAATTAATTTAATTGAGTTAATCATACATACATATTTAAACATGCATGCACAATAGGTGTTAAAAGAAAACACAAGTTAGATGGTATTATGATATAAAGGAAGACAGCAAGTAAGATGGGAAGATGAAATAAAAAAAGTGGCTGGCATAAATTGGAAATAACTAACACAAAAGAGACATGAATGGAAGTCCCAGGAAGAGGCCTATGCCGGAAGGCAAGTTGGAAAGAATACAGCGGAGCCGATGTCAATGACTAATTAATATTATTATAAAAATCTGACACCTAAAATATTTAAATAACAAAAGTAGGTATAATAATTAATTAATTTTACAGTTTAATAGATAATTGACATCATTGCAAGATGAGAAGCAAGAAACTTGACCAGCATAGAAGGCTATAAAATAAAATAAAATAAATGAAATACAATTCTTTATACTTTTTTGTTATCTTAATATATAACTGTGCATTCATGTAACGACACGATTTCAATTACTGTGTATAATTGGTACTAGACCAACATCCATGAGTTTGTAACTCTATATTGGTAGGTTTAATTATTTTCAGATACAGTAGCACAGTGATAACACAAGGAAAATGTGTTAACATTTTATAAAAGTGCTCGGCAAATAGGTACTCGTTTATAAAAATTATGAATCAGTTAGTAGAATTACATACAAGGGCGTAGGCATGATTTAGATAACAGAAATGTGCTCTACACAATTTTTATTAATTAATGAAATAAAGAAAAAAACATCTATAATTAATATCTGAAAAGTTATTTGAAAATAGGCATTCCTATTGGCTATGTAAATATAGGGTGTGTCTGTATCTAGACGACATATATTCGAGGATATCATTGTACTAAACTATGGGAACGACAACTGATAATGCGAAAATAAATTGTTCCATATATTTTGTTGAGTATGCACAATTGTACTTTGTGGTGACCATCCATAGGCCCCTTATTGCGTGAATTGTCTGCACTAGCAGCTTGATCTACCGCCTGGTCTCCTCCAGGAAGGCCAGCAGCTCGCTGCCAGTGCAGGCTTCCCAGTGTGTCCTCGCTGACCAGAGGATGTTAACTTAGTTGAGTGTTAATGAAATAGTTCTATGGAACAACTAGAGATACATTGTCGTCTAGAGATACACCCTATATATACTTACCTAGTTTCATCATAATCAGGCAAGTAGATTCGGATTTTTAACTAAACAAAAAACATCATATTTGTTATGTTTTTTTAAAGTGCATGTCATTTTATTCTTATAAATAATTGAACATCCAAACAAGATTACTTTTTGCTCTCCAAAGAGTAATTAATTACTTCCTTTTAGGGTTTTAATTAATTCCATGCCTTTCCGGAGTGATTATGATCAACCTCAAAACCTGACCGTCAGGATGCTGCGACGTGATGTTCGGCACGGAGCTGAAAGTCCTCGAGCTCGTCAACGAAGTCTGCAGCTCTGCAGTACAAGTAAACGGGAAACTATCCCCCATAGCCGCTGCAGAATGTCGGAAAGCAGTCAACGAGACATGCGGATTAGATATAGCCGATTTCTTGAAAAGATCTGATAATATTGGGAAATCGTCAAGGATATTGGTTAAGACTATGCAGAGCAGTAACAGTTCGTGCTTGAAGGAACATTTTGGAGTGCCGTTAGTGAGTCTCGGGCCACACGCAGCGATCAACTCCTGGACTTTCCAAGACAGTTAGTGGAGTTTCTCAGTGTTTATGTGTTTTGTTTTTAACAGCATGGAGATTATTAGGTTGCGATCGCGATCACAATTTGAATCAGAAACGGACATCCATAATAAGCCCGTTCTTAGCTAAACATGTTTTGTTAGAGATGGGCGAATTCGGGTTTGAGGCAAACTGAGTTAACTGGACTAGAAATATGACATGAATATAACGGGTTGACTGTATGAAGAAATTTACTAGTCTGCCTGGTTTGAGAATAAATTTCAATTGAAAAGATATCTGTTTGAGTTAACTCGAGTTTATTTGAATATAAAAATAACTAGTCTACCCGGTTACAGAATCTATTCAAATTGAAAAGATGTTTGTTTGAGTTAACTCGAGTTAGCCAACTCGAATTGTAACAAGCTATAACTCGAGTTGACTTGAAATAACCTGAACTGGAGTTGACCCATCTCTAGTTCTGTTAGATTTTGGTCGCAGGAGAGTGTGCTTTAATTATCACAAGATCATAAACGCCAGTAACAAGCTGTGAAAATCTTTGACATAACAGACTGCCTAATGTGGAGTAGCGTGACGTTTCTTTATGGACTAACAAGCTTGGAATTTATTGTTATTTCTTTGTAACGGTTTGGTCTCTTGATCGGAACTAACAACTGCGGTAAGCGTTCTGCGGTGTTACTAAAATATGGATTTATTTCTGTTTTAATAACCAGTTATGAACAGAGAAAAATAAATCCACTTTCGTGGCTGGTTATGAAAATCGGTTACGAAAACAACAATTTTATTCTGTTTTCGTAGCTGGTTATCAAACAAGAAAAAAAAACATGTTCGTAGCTGGTTACGAAAATTCAGTTACAAACGAGGACTAAAGGGTGTCGGACACTAGTTTTAGTTTTTTGTTATTATAAAAATATATTTATTTCACATACAGTGTAAACTCTTTATAATGACACTCAAGCGACATTGCATCTTTGAACCGCTTCGGCCGCCGTAACCAAAATTTCATAACCAGTTATGATTGAACCGAAACTATGTTTTGTTCGATATTAGTTACGAGCTAAGACTTATTTTTCTGTGTACGTAATCGCGGTTTTGATAGAGAAAAAACCTTATCTTAGAAAATTCGTTATAAACAGTTTTCATGTGGAGTCAAGAAAAAATAGCGAAATATCTCTAATACACAAAAAGTTGGTGTACGACTTTAATAAGATAGGTGATGTTTAGTAACTCAGACCAAAATTTCATATAGACAATGTAATTCAAATGTAATTCAAAAGTAATAGCACACATGTCATGTTTGAGGAAATTGAAAATAACAAAAACCAGTCGGTTTAAGACCTCGCAAAGTGGAAGGCTTTAGACCTCAGGTGTCTTTCTTAGAAATTTCAGCACCTGAAAGATTTAGTTGGAGCCTTTTGTTAACTCATAACATAATCTAAATATGAAAGAATTTCTTCGCAATAGAGAATGGCTGTTGCGATATAAAGAGTGTATCAGTGTAAGGGTTTTAAGGTAAACCAACCAAATTAAACAAATTTCTACGTTCATGGAAGTTTTTCGTTATAAAATGTTTACACTGTAATACATTTAAGACATTGGACATCTCTAGTATTAATTAGGTCCTAGAGGTACCAATATATAATATGTTTTCAAGCTCAACACTTATTATATAAACTTATAGTTGGTGAGGTAAAATCTGTATAATTATATAAAAATGAATATCTATATATTTACCTTGGTCACGCCTTAGCTTGAGAACGACTTTTCCGATTTAATTCATTTTTTTTTTAAAGTTTTCTAATACTCTGTAGAAGGTTCTTACGGGAAAACAAAAAAAAAAAAAAAAACACATTCGAATTGAAAACCTCCTCTTTTTCGAAGTCGGTTAAAAAAGAACATAGCGCAGAAAATTTGGAAATTTCAGAAAACTTATCGACTATTTTACATTCGCGCTTTTGACAGGATATGACGTCTGTCGGGTCAGCTAGTCTATACTTCTATACTAATATTATAAAGAGTTTGTTTGTTTGTTTGCATTGAATAGACTCCAAAACTGATGAACTGATTTGAAAAATTCTTTCACTGTTGGGAAGCTACACTATCCACATATATCTAACATAGGCTATATTATATTTAAAAAAATATTGGGATCCTTCCTTAAACTCCAATAATGTAACCCGAGGTGTAAAAAAATAAGTTTTACAATTTTAACTTTGCGTGTTTGACAGTTCTAAGACAGGACATCTGTCAGGTCGGCTAGTAAATTATACTTCAATATTAGGTTTGCGATTATCAGTTATGTTTGAAAATTTTATGTGAAGAAGACTATAGGCTCTTTAGGAATTAAATTTGTTTCGGAACGATCATTTCCCATGTCCAAACTCTATACTATTCTACAAAAACCAGCTACTAGACAAACAACTAGACCTCTACCGTCTTACCACAAAAGATTTAAGAAAGCTTTAGACATGTGTTTAGCAGTTGTTTCACTGCGTAAAATATGCTAAACACTTGTCTAAAGCGTGCTTAAATCTTTTGTGGTAAGACGGTTAATCTTTAATTTAATTAATCCTAAATTTAATTAATGTGCATATGAGTCTGTTACTTGAAATAAATAAATAATATTAGTATTATTTAAAAATTTAACCGTAAAGCCAGCTCAGCATTCTTCGATCCTCGCCTCTGCGACACTATTATCAGTCAATCGGAAAGCCCGTCGATCACAGAGCGCGCCCGTTTTACGTAGACTTCTAATTTTAGAATCTTTGATACCGATAGTCTGGTTACTCATTGTCACGTCACAAACGTTAGAAAGATGAAATCAGTGATAATATATGTACCTACGTGAAATTTAAATTTTGTATAGTAAGACTGGCGGAGTCCGTTTGGGTCTGGGGATGTTTCAAATCTTTACCAATTGTCCGGTTTTTAATCAGTTGGCGGGTTTCCTTGTTTCCTTATATAATATCTAAGCCTTTTCAGGTCGGAATGAAAAGGTATCTGCTAAGTCTGCGTATTTCATCTTCGACTACATCGTCGCTTTCTAACAGGCGAGTTGGTGGTAAAAGTTGACTTAAGCGCGTTGAAAAAGTAACCCGCTAAACCTTTGAGTATACATTAGATAACTTACCTTATACTCAAAGCGTCAAACACTGATGCAAGCATCAGTGTTTAGGTTCGGCAAAGTCTTCAGTACAATTACAGAGCACAAAGAAATTATTTCGGAAGACGAGCGCATTGTTGTCATGCGCAAGATTTTGAAATTCACAATTTTAAAAAGCGCTTTTACATTTTTTTTTATTGAATAATAGTCTTGAGCTTGACCACCTTTGCGGTCTACGGTGGAGCACGCTTGCCTAGAAGAAACCGAATCACTCGCGTCTTGAAGACACCCAGATCCACCAGATTGTAATTATCGGGGCACACCCATTCAGGCAGCACATTCCACAGTCTAGCGGTTCACAATAAAATTAGAATCAAAGCGCTTCGTACAGGTTTTTGAAATATCAACCACTAGCGGTCCGCCCCAGCTTCGCACGGGTATAGATTATAGCCTATGTCACCCGGGGATAGTGTAGCTTCCCAACAGTGAAACAATTTTTGAAATCGGTTCAGTAGTTTCGGAGCCTATTCAATGCAAACAAACAAACAAACAATCAAATCTTTCCTCTTTATAATATTAGTATAGATGATACGCTGTTGCCGCTTCGTGCCTGCTTTGGTAGTACGAAAGAAAAATGGGCAGGAAAGAATTATAGATCATACAGATCCGATGCATAATCTCCGAAATGTTCTGATTAAAAACCGATAGACTAGCAATTTTGCGCAGATGCTCAAGACTAAAGAGTTTAGTCTGAACTAGATATTCCGTCAAACTGTAAAACACCCTAAAACTTTACTCTCCTTATGGGACAGCCGAGCAAAAAGATGGGCTTAATCTCTTGGCTGTACTGCTACGGCAATACAATACCGCTAAAGGTATACCAGAAGCCTTACACCCAACTCCTTACGCGATCTCAACGTAACGTTAAAACAGCGCAGTTCGGAAAATCACACGAATGCGAACCTTAACGCGCCCAGATACGGTTTGCGGTCGCGCAACTTTTTTCATCACCTAAACTGGATTGTTTAAAACAGCTAGGCGTAAGGCCCCAGCTCGTTTGCGAAATAGCGAAACACGCATTATGCGCGCACACGTTCTGCTGGCAATCTTTACTATTCAATGGAGAAATCATCACCGATGTGATACCGATGACCCTAATTGAATTATTTGCTTCAACAACTAATCACTAAGCAGTGTTAGATATACAGGCTTTTGCTGTAGTTTCTAATACCGATTCACGGAATGTTGACAAGATTCCATTACAACACTATTAACGTTTTACATACCTTATACTCGAAGCGACTACTCGACCCGACTACTCAAGGAGGGAAATGTTTTTTGGGCGTATGTATTTGTATGTACATAGGTTCGAGTTCCAGTGATAACCGTAGCAAAAGACTAAGAAAGAGGGTAGATCGTTATGTCTGCACCTAACTTTTTAACTGTTCTCCAACCACCCGCATCCTTCAGTCTTCCCGTGAACATGGTGCATGTAACTGCGCCGAAATATCGGGAGCTCATTCCACAACCTTACCACGGTAAATATCCCGTAAATAATCATATAACTTTAGTGAACAACCGTGATACTTTAAAACAGTGTTTCATATATAAATGTTTCTATATTTATTACCTCATATTGCTGTAGGGCCGATTTGTGACTTTTTCACCTACGTCTTTTTGAGATTTTTAAAACGCATATTATTGTCACAAATAAACTTTTTCTTTCTTTCTTTCTTTCTTTCTTTCTTTCATATAGCCGAAATGGATTGACTGATTTGATGTGTGAGGTGTCACTAGATTCGTCTTCATGTCCAGAAGGCTATATTTTGCAGTCGGATATTTAGTTTTTCTTTTGATAATCTAACTGGTTATCTAATGAATGCCCAGATATTGTCAAAAATAGTACCTCTGTAAACCTACCGCTGATTTTATATTTAAAAAAAATGTTTCACCAACAGGATGATACAATATTTCTTAAATATATGACATAATATATGTGCAATGGGACCTATGCAACACCCCAATAATAGCTAACTCAGCAATCTCAGTATGTTACAGTGGCAGTAGCATAAAACAACTAAAATTGTTTTTAGGGTTCCGTACCTCAAAAGGAAAAAAACGGAACCCTTATAGGATCACTTCGTTGTCCGTCTGTCTGTCCGTCTGTCAAGACCCTTTTTCTCAAGAACGCGTAAAGGTATCAAGTTGAAATTTATACTAAATACTTGGGTTTACGGTTTCTTTCGGCTGTAAAAAAATAAAAGTTGTAAGTCAACGCAATCAAAAGATGTGAACGTTTATGTCGCATATTTTGCGATTTCACAGGGAAATCAAAACCTATAGGGTACTTCCCGTTGACCAAGAATCATGAAATTTGGCAAAAGGCAAAGTCTCATAGCACATATATAGGAATAAATCTGAAAATTACAAATATGAAGTTATATCATTTAAAAATAATTATTTTGCTATTACAAACTTACATTTTGTAGTTGGAATGTATAGAAGAACCTTATAGTCAACTACAAAGTTAAGTTTGTCTTTCAATTTCAACTTTAGTTTTTTTTGGACTCGCGCTCTGAGGGTTCTATCCAACGGAATCCTTAGAGCACGAGTCCTACTCGTACTTGTCCGGCTTTTTTTTTTCACGAGGCCCTATGATTAGCTTCTGGATCTATTAAGATTGTTATATTTTGCTAAGGCTGGTTCTTCCTTTGAAATAAATAAATAAATGTTATGGAAAATTTAGATTTAGGTATAAACAACTCTGCTCGTAGAGAGCCTAAAAACAAAACAAAAACTAAAAACCAAAGACGTATTACTTAGTATATTATGTTTATTATGTTTTGACTACTACAGAATAAAATAATGTAGGTACCTATATTCTACTCTGAAACATTTCAATTCATCATTTACCTAATTTCTTGTAGGTGTTCTCCTGAAATAGATCGGAAGACTTCGTTGCGCGGGCGCCGCCATTTCCTCAGCTTGTTTGTCATTATTCCCGAAGGAATCATTAGAGAGATACCTTCCTTAAGTCTATCCTCAGATCAGACAAATGAAAGAGATATGCCTTAGAACAATTATCACTCGTGTTCTAAAGGCTGCTTCCCCCAATAAATCTATAATTGAATTATTGAGTGCTAGCGGTGCCTTGCGGTTCCACCCATCCATTTTCCGGGATAAAAGTATCCTCTATGTCACTCCCCGACCCTCAAATTATCTCTATGCAAAAATCGCGTCAATCCATTGCTCTATTACTGCGTGAAAAAGAAAAAAGTTGGTCGTCACGGGACGCCTGGCAGACGTGAAACATAACGGTATAAGAGAGATTATGACGTCACGTCCTGACACACGAGTTGGTTTTACTGCTAAGGCGCGCTAAATGATGTTTCACATCAACAAACAAACACATCTTCGCAGTTATTTACAATAGGTATGACACTTACCATAAAGTATTTCCAACGCAATGCTTTTTCGTGGAAGTATTTCAAGTACCTTACTTTAAAGGTAATCCATTGCCTTTACTCTCGGTAAATAGAAAACGCAAATTTCTGGAAACCCGTACAACTTGTCTCTTACAAAAGATGTCAAAAATTCATTTGTCCGTCCCACAGCCAACACTGGAAGGTCTTGATAGAACCTTGTCGCAGTCTATCTTGTATACAGCACTAGCGGTCCGCCCCAGCTTCGCACGGGTATAGATTACAGCCATGTCACCCGGGGATAGTGTAGCTTCCCAACAGTGAAAGAATTTTTAAAATCGGTCCAATACTTTTTGAGCCAATTCGTTACAAACATACTTACATACAAATCTTTCTTCTTTATAATATTAGTATAGATCCATCATCCACCATCGCTTCAGATCGCGTCAAACGTTAGCCTAGTACGATAAAAAAAGTTTGACTGTGATACACATTATAAGCAAAAAGGTTCAGTATCATAAATCACCCAGACTGCACTTCGATGTGGACACGGGAAGCAAATTTGAACGGATGTTAGATTCTGCACAAAGCTGACGCTCGCTTGGGCCATTGTAAAAGTAGCTGCCGTTGCAGACTATGCGCAGTACTTGTGCAAGTATTACTCGCGCCAGTTAACTGTGCATCGTCTGCAACGAGCTAAAACACTTTGCTTAGTGCCCATGCAGTATCCGAAACGCAGTACTAGCGCAAGTATTACTCGTACCAGTTTACTGCGCGTCGTTTGCAACGGGCTTAACAGAACAGACCACCAAGCTCCAACCTGGCTAAATAATCTTTGGATAGGTGGAAGACACGTCCTGGGGAATAATTACATGAACGGCATCTCAATTCACAGCAGTGCATAAATCCTACCGCCAATCATGACACGTAAAGTTGCAAATTTTTTTAAATCTAGAACTAGGTGTGCTTAGCGCTTTCACCCGCGTCGTCTTTCCCCCAGGAACCCACCCCGAGATAAAAATTAAGTTCAATTTTAATTAAATTAGTTCGATCTCTATGCATGAAGTCACCGTCTATCCGTTGCTTTGTTTCTGCGTGTAAAAGGAACAAACCGATAACCGACGGGAAGTAAGGTTCTTGAGTGGAGACCACGAATCGGAAGACGCAGCGTAGGTAGCCACCAGATGGACCGATGACATCGTGAGAGTCGCGGGCTTGGTCGTATGAATGGCCGTTTTCTATGGAACAGCAAATCTATTTGTCGTGATTTCAGGGGTGGTCCCATAGTTAAATTTTTTCATAATGCGTATAGCGGATCCTTTTCGGCTTAGTACACCCTTTCCGCGTAACCCTGTGTAATATTAACATGAATCGATAACAGATGGCATGTCGGCCTTTGAGCTTGCAAAAAATTCTTATACATACGCTCTAGCAGTCGCCTCTCATCCTGTCGAACAAACTATTACCAACACTCACCAATGTATCGAATGACTTCCTCTTATAATAACATTTGTAACGAATTGGATATTTTTAATACTACATCAGGCAGTATCTAAAAACATTGTAATTTAAATAGTCAATTCAATCTTTAGTTTAATTTAAGTAGTGTATTAATTATTAGTATTGTATTCATTCACGTGCATGCAGTGTTCACTTCTAGGAGGTCGTACATTGCCATTTTTATATGTATAAAAAAACAACGAATTTAAAGATGTTACGACCAGTTTAGAGAACCAGTTATTAAAAAAAAAAAAAAAACATTTTAGGGTACACGATTAGAGTGTATATGTCGATATGTTTTGATAACGACACGGTTCCAGGCCGGCTGCGTGTGCGCTGGCTTTCACAATGCCAGTAGAAGTCTGTTTCAAGTAATACTTGTTTGAAAGAGGCCTCAGTCTACAAGAACAAAAGTTTTAACGCTCCTCATTGTCACATAGTGTAATGTAAGGTCGTAAGAACGGGCGTGACTGAAGTGGCGGTGCGAGCGATAGCGGATACCTACAACTATTGAAATCTACCATATTACTTAACATATCCCACGTACTGCGATCCCTAAGCCGCCTGCCAAGCGTGGGGATTATGGCAACACCCTCTCTACGAGTGAGGGCTTTGTTCAGCAGAGGCTGATGGTGCGTGTGTGACTTAACATATTTAACATACGATAAGGCCGTCTGTTAAAGCCTAAATAAGTAGTAGTTTAATGGTAACGTATCTGTTATCCTTGTTTTTGTGGTAAAGAGGCACGGAAAATTACTCTTTCGCTCTTGCGCATAATTTTTACCGCCCATTTACCGTATGTTGCCTTTCTTATTGTCCCCAAGAGACTCTCAACTTGAAAACTTTGATGTTTTTTTGTTGTCGACGGGGGAAACATTTTCGAAATATATCTGGATGCGATGTGCAGCTGGGATGTGTTAGTTTGTACCGGGATCTCCATAGAAACGCACTGGTGCCTCCTACCACGTTGAAACATTCCCGGGACACTTCTCCCTCATTCCTCCCCACAACAATGCGCGCCACACCGCGGCGTTGTCTTTCCCGGGGTTTGTCTGAATACGTGATCATATCGCAGTATTTAATCACCCACGAACCCCTCGGGACTTGTCCCTCTTAGGCTTTTACGACAGGCAATACCTAAACCGTATCTAAGACCCCGGCTACACCCACCCACACATACCACTGGCTTTTCGATGAAGGAAAACATCGTGAGGACACCTGCACACGTACGGAGAAGAAATTCAATGGCGTATGTGAATCCACCAACCCGCAACTGGGCCAGCGTGGTGGATATGGCCCAATCACCCTTTCGGGGTAGGCTAAAAGTCAAGCAGTGGACTGTTAAAAGGCTGATTATGATGAGCCCCTCGGGCCTTGACCCTCTTAGGCTTTTACGACAGACAATACCGAAACCGTATTCTAAGACCCCGGCTCGACCCACCCACATAGCACTTCGTATGCATTCACATATAGTGTCAGCATTCGATACGAATAGTTTGTGACGTTAGTGGATCTAAACAGACATCATCAGCCAGTACACATCCATTGCTGAACAAAGGCCTCCCTCTTAGAGAGGCGTTTCCATAATCCCCACGCTTGGCAGGAGGAAATAATAGGACGCTGCTGCCCTTCCTCCGGTGGTTCTGGTCGCAGTTTTAGGACATACCTGGGTACGGATTTAAACGCTATCCAATAAATTGCCGTCGCTTACATTTACAATCTCGGCCTTACGACAGAGCGGTCAGTAACAAACAGTTTACTCAAGAGTTAGACGACGCGCTAGTCGATAATTGACACATTCGCACTTACTTGCTGGCCACGACACGTGATGGTAAGTGGTACAAGTGCGACAACAGAGCTCACACTTGTTTTGGGGAGACATGGTAAGGTGCATTTCGTGGCGGGTGAGAAAGCACCAGGCCTAAACCAGTCTTGATACCTTTAGCACACTCACCCTGCAGACGACCTTGCTGCCTTTTTTGCATGTGGACTATTGTTGTTTGCCTGATCCGAGATCACAATCAGTATTATAAATTTGAAAGTTTCAATAAGTTTGTGTGTAAGTTTCAAGACAAAGTAACAGTACAACAGATTTGAAAAAAAAATGCATGGAGATACCTGTCTTATATCTAGGATTAACACAGGTTTCCTGTAAGGCAAGGTTTCTCAAAGGTTTTTATCGGTGCATGCCCGAGGATCGAACCGGGAGCCGTCAAATTGTAAAGCGCACATGCTACCGCTCGCCCACCATTGCATTAACACCACCAAGCAACAATCGCGCTTTCAAAAATTTTGCGCTTGCACCGCACTAAAATGTGTGCTTTCCATAAAAATTTGTATCACATTGACCAAAAAGTAGGCTATTATTCTTTTTGAAGAGGTTCGCAGTCGTTTGGGAAATTAGGGGTGCGTAGAGCTATAGTTTGAGAAACCCTGCTGTAATGTAATGGGTGACACCGCGGGCCTTTTTATAATACTAGTGTAGACCAAAACCATTATTTAATCCTCGCGTAGCAACCTCAACTGGTCCTAGCTGACACATGTCTCGCGGAACCCTGCGCCGGCGCCAGTTGCCAAACATATGCTGTTCGCGCCTGGGAAATGTTTACCTAACTTACATAACGTCAAACGGCAATATGATGTGAACGGGTGGAAGCTTGCATAATAATATGTACCTACTTGGAAAATATTCTGAGGATGAAGCATTCATAAAATTGTTTCCTAGTAGGTAATATTTCGCCCGAAGAATCCAACTCGGATGGGCAGCGTTCGGGAAATTATGTGACATTTCATCATCATCATCGCTTAACATCAGGCGTGATGGGGGTCAAACGCAAGCCTATTAATTATTTTAAAAGAACATCGCGTGTTGCCAATGATGGCATATATGGTACTAAGACGTAGTCCTTAACTTCTAGCCTTTTGGAAAAACTCAGATATCAGAGTTGCTGGCAATGGAGAAAGCTATGCTCGGAGTTTCTTTGAGCGATAAAATTCGGAACGAAGATATTCGCTTAAAAACCACCTACCCCCTTATTAATAAACGTGGAGTAGCCTTGGAATAGATACTCCGTCTTTTGTCTTTTTGGATAGAGTTCAAAATGTGAAAGAGAGAAGAAGACAAAACATGGCGTAACTAATCCAAGGCTACTCCAAGTTTATTAATAAGGGGGCTAGAGTTTAACCTAACCTTAACCTAGCAGTGTGAATCGGATCTGCGCGATTTAATTCCCTCCTGCCCTTTTCTATCGGACAGCCAGGGCGGACACAAAAAGACGACACCGTTTCATGGTTGACATTCCGAAAACCCGTAGAGCTATGATTTCACTGTTATTTGTGATTTGTGGCATACGCTGCCTGAATGATCGTTCCCCGATAATTACAAGTGTCTTCAATAAAGTTATATCATTATTTACGGGATATTTACCGTGGTAAGCTTGTGGAATGAGCAACCGATATTTCGGCGCAGTTACATGCCCCATGTTCACGGGAAGACATCCCGTACAAGATATCCCGTAAATAATCATATAACTTTAGTGAATAACCGTGATAGTTTAAAACAGTGTTTTAAGTGTCTTCAAGTCGCGAATTAATCAGTTTCTAGTTAGCAAGCATGCTCTATCGTAGACCGCATTCAGGAGTTCAACCCGTAGCGCTGATGTGGAACACCCCAGGTTTTAAGTTGGCAGGCTCCCTTCTGGCGGAGAGTCCCACATCGCTACCCTGCTCGGGGCCGGTGGCTTAACGATTTTGTCTGGTTTAAAAAACAAGAATCTAACCTAAGCTATTGAGGTTAGGTTAGAGATTAACCTAACCTAAACCTTAATTTTAAAATTGTAATGAACCTCATTTTTTTTAAATTGTGTTTTTGCGTTGCGTTGCCTACCTTTGAGGACTCTATTCACTCTTCGCTTGCAGCAATTGAGGTCATATTTTGGAGGAAAAACCGAAGTTGGTAAGCCATTCCGCAACTTACAGGTGCGTGGCAGATACAGTCGATCAAATCGAACAGTGCGAGACTTCCACGCATCTATAATATGTGGATGGCTGTTCTTGCTATTCATTTGAATATTTTTTAAACCATGATAAAATACGACGTTAAAACAATATGGAAGTTGTACTCTATGGGCAGTAAATATTTAATGACTGTACTAGCTAGTAGTCACAACGATAAGAGAACAAACAACAAAACTCACAGTGGAAATGATTTGCGACTTTAGTTATACGTCATTAAAATTATTCAATTGATTTTCAGGCGAGTTGGTCGCCAAGCGTAGATCTATTTATCAGTAGACTAGCGCTGCGCTGGGCTATATGCTGAGTTGGAGCCGATTTGTGATTTTATAACCTGTCTTTTAGTGTTTTTTGAAAACGTAATATGGTCACAAATCAACTTTAAAATAAAAACGTGATTTATCAGATGGAACTTGAAACTGAACTTTATATTATGGCACTTCAAAAGGAACATCGATGAAGTTCCATAGTTTTCCAGAAGTTTACCTTTTTTCATTGAATATTAGGCTTGCGTTTGACCGCCAGCCACCCCGTGGCCAGAATACCGGGCGCAGCGATATCGCACGCACATTGATGTTTTTTAACCGACTTCAGGAGGTGGTTATCAATTCGAATGTGTTTTTTTAAATGTTTATTACGTGATTTAAAAGCCTAAGTACCTACTTTTTAGAGGTTTAGTCTTGAAGTCGGTTATTGTTCTTTTTTCTATAAATTTATTATCTATACTTAATATTATAAAGAGGAAAGATTTGTTTGTTTGTTTGTTTGCATTGAATAGGCTCCTACTGAACCGATTTGAAAAATTATTTCACTGTTGGGAAGCTACACTATCCCCGGGTGATATAGGCTATATATCTATACCCGTGCGAAGCCGGGGCGGACCGCTAGTTTATGATGTAAAACGAATGTTTCTAATTTTTTAAATGTGCTTTCATAGTTTTGCGATGTTAAAAGTTATTTAAAAATATGTTTGTTATAATATTTTTATAATTACCAGAATAAATGAGAACACATTTTATCAAATTTTTCATGGTCATAATAAAAATATTTTGTTAAAAGGACATTTAAATGTTTTTAAATATTAACCTCACAATATGATTGAAGGCAGTTAAGGCAGCAGGAAAGCAGTGGACAAGGCTAGCACAGGACCGGAAAAGATGGCGCGCTGAAGAGGAGACCTATACCCAGCAGTGGGTGGAGAATGGTTGATGATGATGATGATGATTGAAGGATTTTTTTTTAGACAGTCATTCATCTTAAAAATACATCAAATGCGCGAGTGATATATAGCGGCGTGCCATATTCTGGGTATGTGATACTAAGTTGCCTAAAAAAAAAATCCAACGTGGTTAGGTAAATTTTCACGTTTTTTTTTAACCACATTTTGTAGTCATTTCGTGTTGTGGAAGTAACCTTGACGTCACATGGGTTTTAAGCAAATTATGTAATGTGCCAAATGGGGTACTCGGTCAAATTGAATAGCTCGCGGCGACGCAACGCATAAGCGATAGCGATTTGGTGACGGCCACGTGCGCGCGTCCAGGATGATATCATACTAATATAATACTTGCGAAAAGTTTGCTGGTTTGTTTGTTCCTCTTTCACGCAGCAACAGAGCAACGGATCGACCTGATTTTTTGCATGGATATAGTTCAAAGGCTGGAGAGTGACATCATGATTATCACCATTTTTCATCACTACGTGGGTGAAACCGCGGGGCGCAGCTAGTGGCGAATATGTAGTAATCAACTTCCACAAATTTACTAAGGAAGTTCTCAATTTTACTGTCGGATAGACAACCTCACGCTCATATTACGGCGCCATCTAAGTTCATACCGTTTTTAGGCAAATTTCTGAGCTACGCTCTAATGTTCCGCTATTGTCTTTCCACTTAGTCTACCTTCCTTGGTAATAAAAAACAAATAAAAATAATTAAAGATAATTATTACCAGTTTCATACTGCAATATTATCACACTATCAACGCCAAGTCTAGTTCTATCCTTTATTCCATTTTTTTTTTACTATTTTTCAAACCATTGCCTATAAAACTCTGACACCAGAGCTAGCCACTCACCCTATACAACTTTTGTATAGACACATTTGTAGTGAACTATGAAGTTGTCAATCAAACTTAAACAAGGCATTAAGACCATGATTCACGAACGAGCGACGGGCGAGCTAAATTAGGAAATGACCAGTTTCACACATCACCACTAACGTATGCTGCTAATAGACTAGATGTTTATTACAAAAATAGAAGGATTAATTAGGACTCATTATGTTACTCTAACAATGGAGCTCACTTCTATGTCGTATGCTCAAGGGCTGATGCTTATCTCAACTTTTGAAGTAGTACACAGGCAATTAATGCATTTATAGACGACTAGCGACCCATCCGCCCGGCTTCGCACGGGTATAATTTACGTGCGAAGCCGGGGCGGGTCGCTAGTTAACGTTCATTCAATTCGAAAATCACGCGACCGCAAACCGTATCTGTGCGCGTTAAGGTTCACGTTCGCGTGATTTTCCAACTGAGCGGATTTAACGTTAGTTTGATACCGAGTTAGCAGCTGGCCGTAAGGCCCCAGGTCCCAAAGCTGATTGAGAGATAACGACTTTTACTCACACGAAAGTAATTTTTATATTTGACTAGCGACCCGCCCGCCCGGCTTTGCACGGGTGTAATTTACGTGCGAAGTCGGGTCGGGTCGCTAGTTATATATATAAACCTTCCGTGAAAAATTATGTAACTGATGGTGAAAACCGCTTCAAAATCCGTTGCGTAGTTTTAAAGATATAAGCATACATAGGGACGGACAGACTGCGACAGCGACTTTATTTTATACTATGTAGTGAAGTGTAGTTTTACACTTTACTATTTAAATGTAAAAAAAAATGTTCATAACATTTAGAAAATGTTAAATTAACTTAAGAATACCAAACACAAAAACTAAACTAACTAGGTAATTGAAGATCGTTTATGCTATCTATAAACAACGAAGGCATATAGATGGCTCAAACGATCTCTAATTTCAGGTAAAGTGCACAAAATGCCGGCTCCGTTGCCTCGCTGGATTGCGAGACTTGCGTGGCTAACTTTCTGACCAAAATACAAGCTAGCATTTTGGTCACGTAAAGAAACTTTCTGTGTCCCCGACAAACAAATACTATAACAGTAGGTAAATCCTAATGTGTGGAGTAATACTTCAAATATAAAAATTACTTACAAGTTATAATTTATAAAGATTTATTTAATTTAATTTTGAATGTATAGTAATGGTGTTTGTTACAAATATTGTTCCATGTGTACTAATTAAGTGTTATCGGAGAGTGATTCGCAATGCAAATATATTTGTTTTAACATGCTTTGGATTTGGACATTAAAAAAACGGTGGTGGTAGGTACTAAACTAAAGCGAAGGGTCGTTGTTCTCATCTCTACAAACAATGTACCTAATGTGGTAATATTGGACTAAAAAAACATGCGACATTTATAAAAAAATACATTTACTCAAAGAAATGTATGGAAATGGAACAGCTGCTATGTTTTTTACGTTTCAGGGTTGGTTCCGTAGTCAATAAAAACACATTGATGAGTACAATGGGAAAAAAATGTGTGCCTTTCCGCTTAGTACTACCGTTGCGTGTAACCCTGATCCCATCCCTGGCTACCATTAATCTACTACACTGTCTCTCGACATCAGATGAGCTGTCAGCTGATCTGATAGTGAAACAATCCTAATGATGCTTGAAGTACCGGACAACAATCAGTGTTATTAAACTTATTAATTCCCTGATATAAACTTACATAACAATAGATAAACATCAGCTGTTTAAAAAAACTGACTTTAAAAGTTGTAAATTCGCAATTTCTTACTTGGATGATTAAAAAAATCCAGTTATTTTAATTTAAAATCCTAACCGCTTAACCGATTTTGATATTTCTATGGGACGAATCTGAAAGTAGGTATATCCTGTCAGCATTTTCCAAGTCGGTTTATAAATGACGGAAAACTGAGGTAACACACATAAAAAAATACAACCGAATTAGAAACCCTTCTTTTTTGAAGTCGCTTAACAATTCCATCAAAACCTTTGCAAAATCTAATAAACCTCGTCTTTCCTCCAGCAATAAAGCAAGAGCGTCCATCAACCCGAGGCGCCGGTCCGCACCCAGCGCTGCGCGAGCGAGGCCGGGCCATACCCCCCGGAAAGCCTGCAGCGGCCCCCCAGGTCCACATTCAGATGCCCCCCAACGTTCGGGTACGCACTTCACCCCTCCTGGGGTACTATGAGCTGGATATCAAGGTCAGTCAGTGGACGTGTGGAGAGTGAGGCTTTGGCGTGATCAGGTAGGTTTAGGGGTGTTTCCAATGGTACCTGAACTGAACCAGTCATTAAAGAGCTTTTTGGGGGATATTTCAAATAAAATTATATCTATTAAGGACAAAAAATATCTAGAGTGTTAGAATATACACTTGAAGACTCAAAATCAAATATTAGTACATATTATACAGTGGTAGGAGGTAGCACAGCATGTGTGAAACCAAGGATTCACTTTTGTCTATGGTGTGAAACTTACAGGATAAACGGAGGATAGACGGCATTAAAACTAGAAGAAACAAAATAAATCTAATAAAGTTATATTCTTCAAGTTTTACCCGGTCAATAATGTGTGAAAATTAAATTTGGTCTATGCATTTATTTGCTCTGACAACATTGTAAAAAGGTAAATGAAAACCATGAATTTTGATCACTTAGCTAGTTTTTTGAATGAAATCCACGAATTTTGATCACTTAGCTAGAGTTTTTTGAATGAAAACCACGAATTTTGATTACTTTCGCTAGGGTTTTTAAACGAATGACTTTATCACAACCAGAATGACCCAATGTACTTTTTTTACAATTCTATTGCACCTGTTAGAGCGAATAAATGTTTGGACTGAGCATAGACATTGATTTTCCATTAGGATTCAATCCAACTAACATATTCTAAAATACTAGTTTCGCTTGAATGTTTATGCTAAAGTATTGGATCAGTCATTGCGTGCATCCGTGGTATTGATGTTACCCAAGTTTTAATCGGCTATGGTACAATTAGGTTTCTAGTAAATTGTGTTATTTATGCACCAGTTACCGCTGATGCTTGGTTTAAATCTACACGTTAAATCAAACACGAAACCATGTCAAGACTTTATAGTATTTAAGCACGCGCGCCACACGACACGTTAGAATATTTTGTTTATATTAATTTCAAGTAGTCAGTTCATCAATTAATTATTGTTCCATTACTATAAAATTCGCCTAGAATTCTTTCGTCTAGTCATTCAGTTAGAAAATATCAGACCGGCCAAAAATAGCACTTGGACTGACTACATGACCATTAACCACGGAAAAGGTTGAGTGCAAGTGTCAATGTTATTCGAAATATTAGTGATAGTCAAACCAGCGTATTTAGCCAATTAAAAATTCATCATAACATGTCAACACTAAGTAAAATAATTTTGAAACTTGGTTTGTTTGTCTGACATTTTCAAAAATTCTGACTACATGACCATAAATTACAGAAAACGTAGAATGTTAAAACATCTCTAGTTATAGTCAAACTAGCGTATTTGGCCAAGATACGGAAGATAATTTTTGAACATGTTTACACTAAGTAAAATAATTTTGACACTTTGTTTGTTTATTTTACATTAAACATAGACAAAAATCTAGTCATTATAAAGAAATGCGTTGTGAAAAACTACTAGATAAATGCCCAACCGTAAAACGAAAAATTCGAGAAGATGCTCCAAAACAAGATGAGAAACAGGAGATCATAACCTGGCACTTCTAAATGCACAAGATGTGCGGTGCCAAAATCCTACATGGACAAGGAAAAAAATACCCTCCCGTGTTTTCTATCTCGTAAGTGTCTCATTATTAGGTTTAATTCAAATTAAAATTTTTGTAAAAAAGTCAAGCGACAAGTAATGTGTTGGTAATGGCATCAAATTATTAATTAATAAAATTTTATTTTCCTATGTATTTTCGAGTGTATGTCATAATAGTTGACAAAAATATTTCGATACACTGGCAAATGTACTAAACGTGCGTTGCCAAAAACGCCTGATGAAATAAGAATTAAAAAAAAAAAAAACACAAAAAAAATACCACAACTGGTTAGGTAGGTAGCCATTGGAAACTCCCGCTAACTGCTTCGCCTGCTGCTGGGTCTCCTAACGCGTAAGTAGATAATGTCCATAACTAACTCTGCAAGCTTTATAACAAGCGTGTTATCATAAAATGCTATTATCATGAAGGATGGCGTTAAAATTTTCAAGAATGATAATATTATCTCAAACTGAAAGTACGCGAGATGAGAGAACGTCATTAGAAAAGAAAATACGATTTGACCGTGTTTATTGAATTAGATTGTTAAGAATTCCATGGCTCAAGTTGTATAACACTTATACTATGCAAAGGTTTGTGTGTATATTGTCCGCATTCAACTCTGTAACAGCTAAATGGATATGAATAAAATTTGGTACAGAGGTAGATTAGGAATTAGGGCCGACACACAAAAGCGTTGCGGCGACGCAATGCTAAACTAAATATTGAGTCGGCGTATATTTATCTTCTATTCTATATTTATATAAAAATTAATCCCTATTTACCTTGGTCACGGCATAACTTGAGAACGTCTTTACCGATTTAATAAATTTTTTTAAGTTTTCTAATACCTTGTAAAAGGTTTTCATGGAAAGTAATTTTAAAAAAATTGGAAAATTTCAGAAAACTTAACGACCATTTTATCTTTGCGCGTTAGACAGTTTTAAGACATGTGGCTCTTGTCTAGAGCCCCAGGTCAGCTAGTCTATACTTAATAATTAATAATATTATAAAGAGGAAAGATTTGATTGTTTGTTTGTGTGTTTGCATTTAATAGGCTCCGAAACTACTGAACCGATTTAAAAATTCTTTCACTGTAGGGAAGCTACATTATCCCCGGATGACATAGGCTATAGGTATATCTTTACCCGTGCGAAGTACCTCATCGGTTAAAAAGCTAAATACTGACTATAACTGTCTCGTCGTGAAATCTCGAAAACTACTTGACATCGAAGATTCTGAATCATTTCTGAAAAAGCTTTCTTATGGGATGTAGAGATCAGCTATGAAAGGATAGGTACAAAAGAGAGTCGATGTAGTTTATAATGAAAGTCTACGCGTACGCACAACAGCTAGTTTAAAAAATAAATAAATCTTGTTTTATTTAACTTTTTATTCCGCCTGAGTGAAAACTGTGTTACATCCTCTGTACCTCCTCTGTACAAAAAAAGGCGGGTCCCGCCGCCGGTTTAGCCAGAATCGGCAGTGGCCACAGCACAGTGAGGCAACGTGAACGCAAACTAAACATGCATTGTCCTACTTGACGCGTGTGCGTTGCCATGAACATTTGACGTGGTTCAAGTTATTAGCTTAGAGCAACAAACAACTGAGATTTGAATGTTAGAAACTTGTCACCAATTTTTTGGAGCAAACTTGGTAAACACCATGTTTGGTTTAAAAAAACGACAGATAAAATTACTACTTATTACTTGAGATCCAGTTATCAAATTACTAAAATCTCAAGTCCGGTACAGGATTGCAACACCTCTGGACACCGCGAGCGACAATAGGATTATTACCTAGAATGTTTTGATAAAACATCATTGGCGGTGCTCGTAACTAATTTGATAACATTTCTTAAGACGTTTCTGTTAGAAACGGCAGAAATTAAAATAATGAATACACGTTTAATTTGAATACAGGTTAAATTATCACAATTTAGATATCAAATTATCAACAGTTTTTTTAGTTTTCTCTAAGCAGATGACCGATGCTAAACTAGCAGCGCCCGCGGTTTCCCTCCCCATTCTATAGGAACCATGTATTTTGAGAGGATAAAATGCCAGGTATAAGCTTATGTGTTACTCTAGGGTAGGACAAAATGTTGCATTTGTAATACTAGATGTGATGGTGTGAGAAAAATTGATCTGATGAATTAAACGATCAGGTATTTTATCGGGGGTAAAAATATATAATTAGTATAGGTACTTATTTTAAATTAAAAGTGGACTTGTACTGATAATCTTCGAACGGCTGAACGGATTTTCTTGATCATATCTAAGAACACTCGATCAAGTCGCCTTTCAAACAATATAAACTAAATCAATATCGGTTCATCAGTTTGGGAGTTACGATGTCTCTGACACACATATACACACACGTTCAACTTATAACAAACTTCTGTATGCGTCAGGCGTCAACATCAGGCGAGTAGGCGGCCAAGCGCAAGCCTATGATAAAACTAATAAATAATAAAAATGAGTAACTCGCTCGTCGCTTATGTCTCGTTCCCCACGTTTAGAAAGAAGCCCACAGTACTGTTCCCGCGATGATGTCATTCTCATTATTTTGGGCCGTTCTGATGTTGTACCAGTTTGGGCCACATGTCCTCACTTATGGTTACAAGCTATGCTTTTAATGCTTCTTATCTCGATGTTATAGGCCTACTTTGTTACAATGACATGGTCGAGCTCATACAGTTATTAATAAAAAGCTATGCCCGCGGTTGCCTCAAAAGCTGTAAAAAAATAGGGATAACAATTTATTTATTTATCTATACTAATATTATAAAGAGGAAAGATTTGTTTGTTTGTTTGCATTGAATAGGCTCCGAAACTACTAAACCGATTTGAAAAATTATTTCACTGTTGGAAAGCTACACTATCCCCGGGTAAAATAGGCTATAATACCTATATAGTAAAAAAAAAATGGAATACTTACTAAAACTCCAATAATGTAGGAGGGTGTAAAAAAATAAAACTTACACACTACTTACTTACTTATTGGAGTTTTAGTAAGGATCCCTATTTTTTTGATAATATAATATAGCCTATGTCACCCGGGGATAGTGTGGCTTCCCAACAGTGAAAGAATTTTTCAAATCGGTTCCGTAGTTTCGAAGCCTATTCAATGCAAACAAACAAACAAACAATCAAATCTTTCCTCTTTATAATATTAGTATAGATATAGATAATAAACAATTTAAGATGGTTTGTAAAACCAGTGAAATACCCAATTGACTGGTAATGTAAAGTAGTTGTATGTAGACGTGAAGTAGACCGTAGTAGTTGGAGCGATGCGCGCGAGTGTCACTGGCATCTATTTCTGCGGCGTGTCTAGGCCGCGGCGGACGTGGGCCGCTTCAATGCCAGGCCCTGTTTATACTTACTGTTTGCATTCTGTGCAACTATGCTGGAAGCATCTGATGGAAACAGTAGAAGTTACAAGACTGAGACAGGCTAGCACGTTTAGGCAGACGACTGTTATTTAAATCAGCCTTTGTTTACACTTCAAAAGTTTTTTTTTTACTGATTTACTCATCTACTATCTATATTTTATTTTATTTGGAGAACATACAGTGATAAATAACTAAATTACAGATACATTGTATAATTAGCACCATTTAGCAGTTTTCGCATATTCAAACAATTTTTGCACATGGAGATGAAAAGAAAGATATTAATAGGTATTATCTATACTAATATTATAAAGAGGAAAGATTTGATTGTTTGTTTGTTTGTTTGTTTGCATTGAATAGGCTCCGAAACTACTGAACCGATTTGAAAATTTCTTTCACCGTTGGAAAGCTACACTACCCCCGGGTAACATAGGCTCTATTATATTTAAAAAAAAAATAGATATCTTTACTAAAACTCCAATAATGTAACCCAAGGTGTAAAAAATAAGATTTGTAATTTTGACTTTGCGTGTTTGACAGGACAACGTCTGTCAGGTCAGCTAGTGATAGAATAAAAACAAAATAGGTATATTATACTTTTTTATGCTATGAAACACAAGACAGTCATCTATAGGATAGTTTTTTTAAATTCAACTATAGGCTTGCGTTTGCCTGCCAACTGGCCTGATGTTAAGCGATGATGCGGTCTAAGCGATGATGCGATGATGCGGTCTACGATGGAGCAGGCTTGCCTAGGCAAGCGTGCGTTACCTCATAACTCCGTTATTAATAAACCGATTTGTTTTTTTTATATATTTGAAAGGATATTACTTTCTGATTGGTCACGTAGAAATTTAATCAAATTCGATTCAGTAATTTGGTTTTTAAATCAAAATAACTGGAAAAATATGTCTTCCAAGTAGACAAGGTGTTTATGAGAAGCTACAACATGGGGTTCTTCAAAAAGCGAGTTAATAGAGTCCTAAAGGATCGACAACGTATTTGAGACGCCTCTGGTGTTACAACTATACATAACTGATTACCATCAGGCGGGCCTTCTGCTTGTTTGCCACCTATGGCATAAAAAATACTTATTGCGTTTTTACTTATATTGAAGTCGGTTTATTAATTGATAATTATCACATAAATTACGTACCTATATATTTTATTAATCACACGGGCATCTGTCCCGCATATATAATTTTTATGATAACATCTTTATAAACCGCCGGAATTTAATCTCATAAATCTTTATTTTTTATAAAATCGGTGTAAATATTCCAAAATTACGCAGATCCGTACAAAAACAGAGGACGCATTGAAGATATTAAAGGCGGTAGGCCGCGCGCACACTCGCGATTTGGATCAACTATGAGTTGTTGAAAATTGTCGAGACGAGTAACAAATACTCGCAAATTGAAACTAATAACTTAATAGCAATAAAAAACAAACTACTGCTAACTTTTTATATACAATAAGTATCTTAACCCCTCGTCTGCGTTACGCACCGCATGTCGGCGTAAGCGAATAGTGCTCCGACGCGCGTATTGTGTGTAAGAAGATTTATACACAATACCAATGGTATATAATACAAATGCACGTAATTTAAACTTTTTCTTAAAACTTTTTTTTATTATCTTAAAGGTAGGTGAAATTCCCCGTTTTAGCCATAAAAACTCCTTCGCTCGCATTCAACGGGTTAAACAAGAAAAAATTATATAAGTTATTAGATTGCGTATTGTTTGGTAAATTATATAAATCCAGATTATATAGGGTTGCAGGAATCTTGTTTGACAAGCAGCGTAGTGGTTTTCCCCGCGGGCTTTGAATGGATGGTCTAAGTAAAACCTCCAACCTTCCAAGCCCAGAGGTTCCTTTAGACCAACGTATACAGAATCCAATTATATTGCCCAGACTACAGGGCTGATGCCTAGAGAATCAGCGACAATATCTTAGCCTTTAAATATTGTTATTGATGCTCAAAATTTAGATCATTGCATTGCATACTCGCCGAGATCGGAATGCTACCATAAGGCGCGACTGTCGAGAGTGCGCGCGCGCCGCACGCCGATCAAACACCGGAAGCCATCGCGGCGCGTCGTAAAACGGATCTGCTCAGTGGCTGTACACGCCACATCCAGTCTCATCTCCAGCGCTCTGGACACCGCTGACTTTAACTTTACTACTATCATCAGTGCAGATTGGCTAGTGCATTCTTCAAGTGCCTTAATTACAGTCTCAACTTACAGCTAAGCGAACTTACCACGTCCGCGGATTTTTACGGAATTTTACGGTTTTTATAAATGTATCGGTTTTTAAAAGTCATATAGAATTTGCGACTGCAGCGCTGCGTCTGTGGAACAAGTTAATTTGAACCAATTTTTTAAATTAAGAATGCGTATAGTGACAAAAAAATAATTGTTAACCGATATTAAATTTTTTTTACAAAAATGTGATAACGTGTAGTATAAGACAATTTTCATTTATAATTGTTGTGAGCTAATTTTTTTTAAACAATCCTGAATTCTTTTTGGCAACATAATTTGGATACATAGTTTGCCAGTGAGAGCTGTCAGAGACTATTAATTAATAGTAGATTGTACAACGAGTGCATAAACATTCCGAGACGTTTATCAACCTGAGCCAAAGGCGAGGGCGGATATTTAAGTCGAAGATAAAAGGGTTTTGTCCAAGGCCGTAGCCAGGGATTCATTTCAGGGGGGGGGGGGGGGGGGGGGTTTGATTCAAGGGTTTTATATTCGGATTTTCACTTAAATAATTGCGTAGAAATTAAACAAGCTATCTAATTGAAACGGAAATTTAAGGAACGTTCTATTTATATTCGACAAAAGTTATATCTGTGTCTTTAATAACACCCCGATCTAAGGTTTTTTTATTTATTTATTATAAATAGGCTTGCGCTTGGCCGCAAAGGATATTATTAAAAACCCAGACAAACTTCCTATATGCTTATCAGATACACACCGGTTCAACCGCGAGTAAGGTATGGTCCAAATGGAAATGTAGGTTTAAATTTCCTTTTGGACTTTACCCAATTGCGTTGGGTAATTTTTTCCCCCGATAGTGATTAGCCACATATAGTCAAGTGAATACTCGTCAGGTACTTAAATACTATGAAAAATTCTCCAAAACCACAGGTAAGTTCATTAAAGTAAAATTTTCTTAAATCACACTGAAGTAAAAAAAATTTTTTTTTCTTTTGTCTTTTCTTTGGAACTAACGGAATAACACCAAAGTTTGCATGGATTGTATATTGTTTTGAAAAATCTTACAGCGTGTTTGTTTGTCCTTCTTTCACAACAAATGGACGAATCGACGCACTAAAGCGCCAAAGCGTCGCTACCAAATAAAATAAAAGACAGAGAAAAAGAATACAGCTTTACTAAAGTTCACAAAAATGTCTTAGAATCCAAATGTTACTACACCGTGGACGAATTTTTCAAGTATAATTTCCACTAAGCACAAATAGACCGCACCGTTCTTTCTGTTGCCATACCAGAGTTATATGTACTACCACAGACCTATAGCTAAGTAGACGCCACAAGTCGACCTACCTTGCATGTCATATTTCCAATACAATTATGACAAATCAGTCTGCTCATCGTAGCAGCGACAACACGTGTCAGTTTGAAAAGAAAATGGGTAATTGTACAATACTGAGTCGTAAGAATACCTCAAATAGAGTTGGCCGACAGAATAAAGACATTTCTTTTCACAGGTACGCTTAGTTTTCATACATTTTGGACCGCTAGTGAAGTCTACTTAGGTCTATATAGGTCTGTGTGTTACTGCATGTAATTTAAGATGTAGAAAAACATGTTTACATATATTGCAATAAACTTATGTATAGTACGTAGCCATAGTCAAAGGATAGGTATAGACTAGTCCTCAGTGTATACAAATGGGATAGCGATAGTTCGACATTAGTACTTATCGATGAAAGGTTATGTTCGGTTCAATCCGTTCACTGCAGCTTTTACACCCTATTAAACTGCACCGCGCACTAAATCCACTTACAAAGTCACAAACAAAAAACCAAAAGAGGTCTTTCTATAGGTCTTTTACAGTTATTTTCAACAACCCACAATTTGCCTGCCACCTGAAGTGTCATATCAGTCGATGGCAAACAACAAAAACCCTATACGCCAGTAAGGGACAAAATATATAATCTTTGTCCTGCTCACTCTCACGAAGTTGTTCACATACGTCATCTCACTTTCTTAATTATTATTGTTTTAAGAGCGAGTCTATACCTATCCTTAGTCAATGCACGTAGCAGATTTTAACAGAAAGATCTTGAAAAAATTATGTTTCTGAATAAAAATCTTACGGAGCAAATATTTACATTTCTCAGCTCTTACAAAGTGATATATCACTAAACATACGACACAGCATCGCATATTCTCTATACTTAGACCAATTACGACTTGGACTGGAACCAATAAGCCTATTCAACGGCTCTCCAATGATTGTGCACTTTAGCACGAGTCAGGCCACTTTAAACTGTACGCTGGCCATAATTAGTGTGACAATGCAAATTAATTTACCACTCTACAAGCTACATTGTCTGTGGCCACCTCTATGCAGGGTTACATGGAACTGCTAGGTAACTAAGCCGAAAGGAGGTAATTGCGCTCCTCATTATGAACAACTTTTAAAGTAATGTTATTTGATTATTTATGGGTTATTTTCCGTGGTTGTGGAATGAGTTCCCGATATTTCGTCATGGTGTATGTAACTGCGCCGAAATATCGGGAGCTCATTCCACAACCTTACCACGGTAAATATCCCGTAAATAATCATATACATTTAGTGAACAACCGTTATAGTTTAAAGCTGAACTTTTAAAATGCTGAATAATTTTACTATGGAGTCGTCTCTCAAGGCCCCTTAAAATTTAAAGAAAATATTATTTCTTTGCGAATGTAAATGCCGTTTATTTGTCTTCCCATGATGCCATTTGATTGTTATTTTTTAATGTGTTAATTATAATATTACCCCGAAAATGTATGATACACACCATCCCCATAAGCTTCCAGCCTCTTACTAACTTTCTTTATCTATGTTCTGCAGCCTCCGCCAATCCCCGGGATGCGTCCACCACTGGGCTCCCCCGGAGGCCCTGTGCCGGCTCCCAAGTCTTCCATGGGCTTTGTGATGCCCATCTACACCATCTGCATCATAGTTTTCTTCATGTACACCATCAGTAAGGTAAGGTGCCAATTAGGATCCTTTATATTAGACCAATATGCAAGAATTTTTTTCAACGTCTGTTTCGACGTGACTTACTATGAATATATACTTAGTACTTACTACTAACACCCTGATAGATGGGCCCGATGGGGCCCAGTGGGTGTCTAAAAACTGACGAAGGAGCCTTGACAGGCCGAGAAAACGCTGGCGCGATGACCAACACGCATTCCAAATACACTGGTCAAAGCTGGCAGGCGATCGCACTATCTGGAAGGAGATGGGGGAGACCTTTACCCAGGATTGGAATAGTATAGGTTAAAAAAACTACTTAGTGAAGGATATATCGAGTCTAAGGGAAACGCACCCGCAGCCAAAATGCTATTATTATAATATCTAAATAAAATCGAATACTAACAACCGTTTGCCTAATACTTGTTTAAGTGGTTTAGTATTTTGAAAACCAGCAATGTAAAGCGTACAAAACTCGGGGTCAATGCACCGCGTAGGCACAAACGTGAGCAGGCGTGCGCGCGGCGCTGACTGTGTGTGCGTGCGGAGGTCGTCCGACCTTTAGCGTCAGCTAGATATTTTATTTGCATTACATTGCGAACTTAATAAAAAATAAATCTAATAACGGTTTAATTTCACTTCCTAAAGCTGATGCAAAAAAAACTGTTAATTGTAAAAAAAAAATCCTTTGTGGTATCGGTAATCGGTAAGTAATCGGTGACAGTAATCACCAGTCTTCGTTTTCGGGCGTACTTCCCTTACATCCGGTATACTAGATTACGCGGAAAGGGTGATTTTTGTGCACCTTGCCGCTAAAAAAGTACATCAGAATTCGTAAAATAAGTGACAGACAGACAGGTACTTTCTCATTCATAACATTATTGTGTGAATCCGCAGTTGTTTTTCAAACGCGCCACGATCCCGTACGAGCCGGTGACTCCCGACCCGCAGTTCCGGAGGAGGGTGTTCAGGGATGACTCCCGATCCTCGCCTGATAAACTTGGTAAGAAGATCTTGGGGTTCAGTACTTATCGCATTATAAATAAGGTCTACTTCTTGGTCATCTTGAATAAATTATGACTATATACATGTAAGGTTATCTTGGTTGTTGGTGTCTGAACACTTACTAAGGTTTTGGATGAGTCTTACTTGTGGCGCCTCCCGGTGGTTCCGGTCAGAACTCAGGACTGGTCCTTAATATGCTACCAAAATCATTATCTATTTAAATTTTATAGACGATTCAAAAATTTGACGACCGGCAGGTTTCAACATACACCAATAAATACGCCTCGAGCGCTCTATCCGCTAAGCTACAGCCGCCCTCCATATTATTGGGTTGTCTTTGCAACCAATCCTACTATATAATATTATAAACGCGAAGGTTTGTATGTATGGATGTTTGTTCCTCTTTCACGCTACAACGGATCGACCTGATTTTTAGCATGGGTATAGTTTAAGAGCCAGAGAGTGACATAGGCTATTCATAGCATAGTCTTTTCATCATCATCATCACCATTTTTCATCACTACGCGGGTGAAACCGCGGGGCGCAGCTAGTACAAGATAAAGGGATACAAAAAGATTGAATCTTAGTCCACAACATCACTTGTGGGATGACAGATCTGGTTTGTTCAAACTAGCATCAACTAAAACTCCTCAAAAAAAAATTACAAGTTCCAGAAGGGTGCTCGCAGCTCCAAGATTGAAAAAGCTCTTAGTAAATTATAGACAATGGAACTATTTTACGGAACTTAGCGGTCTCAGGGGTGAAAGTTAGTCGCGGACGCGGGCCAAGCCCTCATTAATTAAAGATATTAATTAAATTTCATCCTGCTGCAGGAGATTAAGTTTTGAGCTCTCAAACTTCATCTCCGCGACACCCACGGTGATCTTAGCGGTAAAAAGGCTAGAGTGAAAAGGTGGACATGACATGTATTCGTAAAAACTCAATTCATAAATTGTGTTATTGACCGAGCGAAGGAAAATTAAGGTCTTAGAATGTACGGGAAAACATCGGCGTTTGTATGTATGTTTGTTCTGCGTATAGTTAAGCCGATCATCATACATTTTGTAGGCAAATATTTCATTCCAAATTCCAATACATTTTTTAAGTTCAAATATGAGCAAACTAGGTCCACGGTTTGCGAAGATATAAGGACACGAGGTCAGAGTTAATAGCGGACTACTTGTATTAGTTAAATTGCTAAATATATTACTGGTTATTTTTTTCGCTATACATGAACAACATAACGTTAAGTGTCATAATTAACACTTAATGTAAAATATTTTACATTGCACATGCAGGCCACAAAGAAAGGGACACGAGTAAGTATAACATTTTATCTATATCTGTAGGTATGGGTATTATTTTTTATACAACAGGAAAAAGGTACTGATAAGGGGCGGTCGACTGTGTTTTTATAATTAAACCATAATCGCGTTTGTTGAAAATGAAACGCTCATAGAATAACAGTCGAACGCTGTAATGTAAAAAAAACAAATGAGGTAGTAAGTAAAAACTATGTATGAATGGTGATAATTCATTGTATTGAAAACCAGACAATTCAACGTTATTTGAAACTTTCACGTCTATGCAATATGCATTACATATTTACCTAGAACTTCGGGATATTTAGCAAAAAGCGGATAGAGGAAAATATGTACATAACTGTGCCAAATTTATAAAAATAAATGATTGATTGATTGAATGTTCGTAAAATAGTGCATTCAACTGATCTGAAATATGAATGCAGGCAGCACCATTTTTAACCACATCGTCACTATTACGTGAGCTGTGGTAAAACGCCTGTCAGCCATAAAAAGCTGTGGACTATGATGACTTAGAATTATCCATTCGCTGATGTAAGAGTATTGTATCCTGGGTTTACTGAGTTGATGCCTTGCTCAGGGGACATCGAGCTGGAAGCCCTAAGGGCCCGCCTGGCGGAGACAGAGCGAGCTATGCAAAGGATCGTGGGCCAGCTGGCGCAGCGCGATGAAGTACTTTATAGCTATGGGAGGGTGATGGACTGGCTTTCAGGACTCTTCATGAGGAGGAGTTGGGTAGATCGGGTAGCAACGACGGAATAGGACAAGTACGTAGCACGGCGTTGTCGTACTTCCGATTAAGCAGCTAACCTTTGTTAAATTTTAAAGCGTATTTGCTTCATTGTTGCTAAACAGTCTAAAATTATGAATAGTTGGCGCTTAAAAAATGTCTTGCTAGAAAATGTCGTAATAAGCCAAACATCCCTGTTTGGACATTGGACGTTCTGTTTGGACGTTCCTCCCGGACATTTGGTACACTATGTGAGAATGAAGGGGGAACTTTTACTTATGAGATGCATTATTATGTCCTTTTAATAAACGGTATGGACATACATTTTAGAATCACCCACGCACACGGGGTGCATAATATAAATATAATATAATATAAATATTCGGGACATATTTTTCACACACGGTCATCTGACCCCAAACTAAGCAAAGCTTGTGATATGGCTGCCAGAGACTGATATACATACATATATAGTTTTAAATACATACTTAAATAGATATTAACAACCAGATATAGAACAAACACAAATGTTCATCGCACAAATGTTTGTCCTAGATGGGAATCGAACCCACGCCCCTCAAGCTCAGAAGGCAGGTTCACTACCAACTGGACCCAACGGGCTATCTGATAATAATATATATCAGATCTGGCAACGTTATGTTACGCTACAAAGTTAAGCGTCACGAACCATTTAAAGTCGTTTAAAGGCAACGGTAGTCTTTATCTTCTATGCTTATCTGTGCCATTAGCTACAAAGCAAAGTGTATTAGAAAACTATTTAAACGTCAAAAACGTTACTTCTGTATTTGTTGCTGTATGCGGCGGCCAACCTAGGTAATTTCTGTTAAAAGATTGACAGTTCAACAGAACATCTAGATAAGCAAAAAATATTATGACAAAATTCATAATGAGAGTCCAACAAAGCCAGTTCATCATAATTTCCAGTTTTTTTCGTACGATTGCGTGGATTCCTAGTTGTTTACGTAGTAGCTTGAGGCATGGTGAAGGTTACATCCTTTTGTATTCGATTAATGTATCCAAAGCTACTTGCTTGAAGGCACGAGATGCATCCAAGCGATTGTGGATTTTACTATTAGAAAATAGTAATGTTTTCTGTGCTAGGTTTATAGAGTGGATTTTTGTGATTGGTATGCAAAATTGTGTCCTTTATGTATTGTGTTTATGTTTATAACTCTTTACATTACCTATTGCCTCCTGAATTTAAACTCCCAAATTTGTTTTGTGTCCCAGTCGGTGTATTGGACACGCAACAAATTACAAAACAGTCAATTGAAAAAAGATCCACATATATTTAAAACAAACTCAAATACAGAGAATACTTTGATGTATTCGAAAAGTTAAATAAATATAAAGGATTCAAAAATTCACTTTATTAATCGTACTTCCCGCAATGTTTTAGACAACTAGCATAGTACCGTAACTAACTTGGCCCCGGTCCAGATGGGAGAATACCCAATCGCACGATGCATCCAGACTATTTTGGTCTCTGCGTCCTTCGTTTATTTGGTTTGGTTTTTGGTATCTATTTTTGTTGGGTTTCGTTTTCTTTTGATTTCCTGTATTAAAATAAATTAATATAAATTATAAATGATAATAAACAGTGACTTAAAATAATATTAAAAAAAACTAAAAGTTAAAAAATTACAATACTAAAGTAGCGTTAAAATATTACAGTTATACACATTATTAAAGTTCTTTATACAAAGTTGAATATGTATAATAGACCAAGTATACTGACAACAACATTTCAGTTAAAATATTTGTAGCCTTCACGAAATATAACTAGATAAGTTTGAAATTATGGTTAAGACATCTACGTTTCAACAAGTCTGAACACAATAAACACCTCTGAACTAACTGATCGTCCAAGTCTTGCCTTTAATTAACGGTGGTCATTTGCGCGCAGTTGTCACGGCCATATCAGGGCTGGTAGCCGAAGTGCAGCAGCAGATGGAGGCGGGCTACGCTCAGAACCAGCAGCGACAGGTCTTTGCATGCCGCCTCTAGGAATGCCTCCTAATCTAAATCCACAAATCTTCGTTTCTCCTTAAATGTTCAATTATGGAAACATGGTGTTTTTCAGCCAATGACAATCACCGTTATCATTGTTCCAAAACGCCATATTTGTTTACATAATCGACCACCTAAGAAAAAACTGATTCTACACAGTGATGTCGATTCTGTTGTACCATTCTCTATAGCTTTTGAACTACGCTATAGGCCGCATCATACCTTCACAGACGTTCTTGAAATGACCCTAACCTTACACAGCGTATCGCTAAGTGTGAACGTATCTATATAAAATGAATGCGAGCGATATTGTCGTGCTATGAAGTTCATAGGTCGACAATATCGCCAGGAAGGCAAGGGATAGAGTGGGAAAAGCTATGATGCGATAAACACAAAGTCTGCAGTCTAATTTGACAGCGCAAAACATTTCGTAATTTAAAGTAATCACATTAAAAATACGGGTTGAATTGAGAACCTTCCTCGTTTTTTGAAGTCGTTTAATAAAAGAGACAGTTCATTTTAATCTAGTCAAATTTTGATCCAGAGAATGGTGCTAACTAAATCGATATAATTCTCCTCTTTTGCGTTTTGTTTATCCTCATTATTTTTTACTGTTTGTGTTTTGTTTCTCCTCAACGTTATTTTATTTTCATTTAGCTGTATTATTGCCATCTCTTTTGCTGTGATGTGTTTATTTTTTCGTGTTCTGTTTCCTAAACTGTGTTTCATCTTTATTCATGTTTACGCGTTTGTCTTCAGTTGTGTATCATTCGTATTCATATGCTTGCTCCATGTTTTATTGGTCATTTATGTTTTAGACATGCTATTATTGTTGTTACAGTTTCATTCGAAATACACTTAATATTAGTAATAGTTCTGCAACACAAATATAATTTGTTATTTTTGTTAATTTAATTTGCTAAAAGTTTGAGACCAATTCAAATTATGACTGGGTATGAAATAATATATAATATTATAGAGGTCGTTAATATGTTTGTATTTAATTAATTCAATGAATAGTCAATGTAAAGTCTAAAATTTTAACACGTTTTAAACGTTTATCGGGACTTATCGCGCAATAATGAGTAGTTCATTAAAAAATCTTATAAGTAAACGATATCATAAAAAATATTTTTAAATAACTCATTTCATCGTTATAATTTTTACATTGTAGTGGAACAATACCACCTTTGTTCCAATTTCGACAACTACCTCGATATTAAGTACTCAGCTTCGGCCCTTATTAACATTCCGCTTGTGTACTATGTACGTATTTGGCACACTAAGTAAAATATTTTAAAACACCACCCGAAATATCTTTGGTACCTTTGCTCACATTGAATTGCAGATTTAAGCTATTTTATTTTAGAATTTGTAATTTTTCACTCTTCTTATTCTTTTCTATTGCTTATTGCGGTAAAATTGAGATGAACTCTTATATTATTTGCCGTTATTCTGATTGGTCTGTCTGTTTCATCAACTTCCAAGAACAAAATTATGCATTTTTTTTACAGAATTCTGCTATAATTGTAATTTTAGCAATGTTTGTTTGTTCTATCACATCTAGATATGATCCACGGTTTTTTCAGCTTTCCTGCATTCTTTTATAATGAACGTGCCTTAATTGTTCTCATGATGCACCCTTACTTCTTAAATTTGATCAGGTTTAGTGAAAAGATAACGGACAGACTGAGAGGTCGATAGAGTTTACTTTCGATTGCAATGGTTTTCTCAAAAATTTCAATGTTTGACTTTATTTTAGCAGCTAAATCATTGATTCTAAGTAAACAGATTTCGTTTCATTTCCAACGTACCTTCATTGAAATTAAATGCAACTTGTAATTATTTTAGTACAATTATATTTAGCGATAGCCTATTCCAATTTCACATCATTAAATAAATGTATGATTAATCATTCATCGATATTATATTCGTTTTGGAGGTGTGCCAAAAGATCGTAGCTAAGATATTATTGTATCACATCTTTGATTGGGTCTATTTAATCTTCATGGTCTAGTAGATAATTTTCATTGTTTTTGATTTCGTTTAAAACTCTTCTCTTTTAATGTGTTTAACACTTTGACATTGTTATGTGCCTCTATCAAACTCTTCCTTGATATTTTCGGACATTTATTGGTCGTAATTTCAGTATACTAGTTTCTTCTTCTAATAATTTTCATGTAAATTTGTTGTCAGTAATGTCGCCTTTGTCTGCTCTGCACCTGACTAATAAAATCACAAATACCGTTACTACTACAATTAAATCATCATTATATTCGTAAAATAACAAATAATTCTTGCGCTACACTAAATAAATCGAAACTAAAAAAAATATGTTTAAAATATCAATATTTATGTTCAGAAATTTTTGCTAAGTTTTGTTTTGTAAAGCTACTTTTTAGATTTTAATGATTGCTTGAAAATGTAATTTAATAGTTCGACTATTTTAGGCAATATCTATTTTTTCCAAGTGGTAAAATTCTGTTACATTAACAAAAGTAGAAACTTATATGTTTGTAAGATTCGTTTACAATTTTGACTATAAGCCACGAATAGTCGGATTATTTTTGCCGTAATTTAATTTGTTTTGTATTAATGGCTAATAATTTACTCTAGAAATTCGACAGTAAAGAGTGTATGTTTGTTTTTTGTTCATCATAGGCCCAAAAACGTAGTAAAATGCTTTAATAAATTATTTAGATACTTAGCGATAGTTATATTCCTAGTATTTCTTTTTCCACTTGCGTTTGAATGTGTGTTTGTAACTATTAACACCACAATGCCACTAACACGTCTGACATGTTCTCATGAATTCCTATTCAGAGACTTCAGCCAGGAACATTAGACGTGTTTTGATTCAGAATATTTCACTTTTATTTTGGTATAAAAGAAGGCTGTTTTGCTAAAGATTTTTGGAAAATGTGGTTTTAATTCGTAGCTGTAGATATACGCGTGAGCTTTTTTACTTATAATCTTTTTATTTGTGTGTCTAGTATGCGTAATACAGAATTGCCTAAACATATTGAAAATAAACTGAGTAATATTTTGCATATTAGTTGTTAAAGTAAAAAAAAAAAAAAAACATTAAATGCAAAACTCAGCAGTTTTTTGTTACGTGTACTTTTATCTTGTAACGATTGCCAGAATGTTACAACTCTCTCTCTTCTATCTTCCAGGATGTGCAGGATAACCACACTCGCCCCTACACAAACGGTACAATCATCCACAACTCTGGCCCCGTCCACATAATAACTAGCGAATTCGAGGCTAAAGATAAAAGTCCAGAACCTAAAGAACCTAGCCCTGGTGATAAGGAACCTAGTACCGATGCTAGATCCAAAGTAGCTTTGGAAGAAGTTGACGAGGAACCTGAATTAGAAAAGGAAAATGTCCAAGAAAAAGACAGTCTTCCCAAAAAAGATGATATTCAAGAACAAGAAAGCGAACAAGAAAAAGAACTTTCCAAAAATGACCAACTCAAAGAGAAAGAATTTAAGGTGATTGATACAGAAGAATCTGATGCGAAAGACGCCATTCAAGAAGTCGAATCTCAAAAGGAAAGCCAAGTGACAAAAAACAGAAATAAAGAACCTATTCCAGACGAAAATGAAACCTCACTAGAAGATGAAATAAACAATCTGGTAGACTTAACAGAGCCAGTGGATATAAAGAGAAATGGTGATATACGTACGGAAGTAGAAGATTTCTTAAAGGAAGAAGTTAAGTCTGTAGAAAGGATTCAAGATGAGAAGACGAAGGAACTGTTAGAAGAGGCTATTGATGAAGAAGATAGCAAATATGATGATGAACAAGAGAAATCCAGCGTTAAGGTGAGTTTTAGTTTCATATCACCTGTAAGCACACCATAATCTGTATATAGAGCGATGATGGCCGAGCGGTAGCATGTACGCTTTACAATGTGACGGCACCTGGATCGATCCTCGGCCCTGCAACACTGATTTATTTAGTGCTTAGATAAATTATGTGCAGTTTTGATGCCATCGCTCAAAAAATAGTGAAGGAAAACATCCTTCACTGTTCATTCATCCAAAAAGACGAAATCGGTAAGTCCAAGATCCTCAGACGTTCAAAGACATATGACATTCACCAACATGCACTGGGCCAGCATGGTGGATTAGGGCCCTTCCTCTCTCTCTCTGAAAGAAGGCCTGTGTCCCAGCAGTGGGAACATGATAGGCTGTTTTTTTTCTAGTTGCTTACCATCGAGCGAGTTGGTGGCCAAAAGTAATATAATTACAGTTGAAAAAAAAGTGATCACTTTTTTTTCAAGTACTGTGCTAAGCATCATTTTCTTCCACTAACTTACCGCCGCGAAATACCCGACGTCGTTTCCCTAAAAATATTGTCACGACTAACATTGATTGTCCTGATCTTTTTACTAGAATTAACCTCTATACTCCAACCGGGACATGACAACAACAAATGTTGCCCTCTCTACCGACCTCCTTTAGCACCAAATAACCATAGACAAAATAGTTTTATAGTACGTGCGTGTGAGCCATTCGACAACCTACGTAAAAATGTGGATATACGTCATCATCATCGTCATCATTTCAGCCGTAGAACGTCCACTGCTGGACATAGGCCTCCCCCATCGATCTCTAAAAGGGCCGGTTGGGAACGGCCTGCATCCAGCGTTTCCCTGCGGTCTCTTTTAAGTCGTCTGTCCATCTTGTGGGTGGACGTCCTACGCTGCGCTTACCAGTCCGTGGTCTCCATTCCAGAACCTTTCGGCCCCATCGACCATCTGTTCTGCGTGATATGTGCTCTGCCCACTGCCATTTCAACTTGCTAATCCGGTGGGCTATGTCAGTGACTTTCGTTCGTCTACGGATCTCCTCATTTCGGATTCGATAACGTAGAGAATCCCCGAGCATAGCCCTCTCCATAGCTCGTTGTGCGACTTTTAGCTTGCTTATGAGGCCCATAGTGAGATACCACGTAATATACGGATATACGTAGATATAATTATTTGTCTCTAGTATTCCATCTGTAAGGACAACTTTTTCTGTTTTCGAAAACTTAAATTCATATCAGTACTTTCGTTGAAAAAGTTTTTTTAGTGCAGTGCAGTGTGCAGAATCGTTTGAGTCTTATCATTTAATATTTTTTCTGTCCTAATATTTTTTTCTTTTTAATATTCTTCCCATATTATAATAATATTATCATTCCAACTATAAAAGTAGCTTCTAATGTAAACGTATAATTGGCTCCTTTGTATTATATTTTGTTTCTATATCTGATAAGTTTGCAAGTTACATTAAAATTAAAATAAATAAAAACATGAATTGTTGATATTATCTGGCATTTGTCGCGTTCGCAAATCCCGTGTCTAATAGTAACCATGTGCATAGGTGCATAGTTGCTATGATTAAAAACATATTCAAATAAACTTAAACATCGGTTTTATTAACAATTGTTGTTATTCTAAACGTTAAAAGTATAAAAGGAGAGGTTAATGATTACTTTTTCTATTAGTTAAAGTAATTTAAACCTGAAACATTAAATTCCATCGTTTGTAAGCTAAGGTTACAGAGTCACAATATATTATGTATCTGCCAAGTAAGTAAAATGTACCATCTATCTATCTTATTCTATATCTTATATATCTATATAATATATGTATATATAAATCAATTACTGTTCGTTAGTCTCGCTAAAACTAAAAAACGGCTTGACAAATTTGTATTTTTTTTGTTTTGTTAGCTCTAACACAGGAGTGTTTTTTTTTTTGGCTAAACCGAATGTGTTTTTTGCCCCATAATGTGGACAGGACAACGTTTGTCGGGTCAGCTAGTTTATTAATAATAATTGTAAGTTTGAAACACTGACTGACTGACTTACGAAATCTTAAAAACTTTTCTTCTAGGCACGCATGCTCCATCATAGACCGCATCATTGCTTAACATCAGGCGAGATGTCAGTCAAACTCTACAAGCATAAATGTTTTTTTTTAGTACCTCCTTCAATGATCTACTACTATACTACGTATGACCTCCTTAAAAGAGCAGATAATGTTCAAACGGCCGAACAGTTTTTTTAAGAACACGATTGTTATATTTTTTTTTTTGTTCTTAATATCACTCTCGATCAAGTCATCTTGCAAACAAACAAAAAAACCCCACATGTTTTTGTTTCAGTTGTTGTATTGTTGATTTCAACAGCATGGCTGGAGTCGTCATGCGAACCATATAACAATCAATATCAACACGAAGTCAATGATCTGAATGATCGATTAGAAGTAAATGCTAATCTAAACGATATCCAAACGTCGTATCAAGATCAGGCGCAACGTCGTCAGCAATACCTCCTCCTGGCTCCTCACTATGCCTTAAATTCGCCACAACCCGTAATCTTCGACCCCCGGCAGAAGTTAAGTTTAAGATGGTTCACAATCCATGGATAGGCTCCTAAAGCAGGTAGACTGATTGCGGTAGTTGTCACTTGCAATGTTTATTGTGGCGACAGTGAGTTGACACGAACGGGATTGTGATAGGTAACGTGATCAGCTTGCCAATACCAAGGAAGGTAGACTAAGAGGAAAGACAATAGCAGAACATTAGAGCGTAGCTTGGAAATTTGCCTAAATTTCCCCTAAAGCCCCTTTGCCTAAAGTTCTACAAATTACCGTAGCGCTAGTATCGCAGTCAAGTTTCGCAACATTCCAAGAGAATAAAGAAAAGCGCCATCTACTGGTATGGGCGCTTCTTTTGAAATGTTGCGAAACTTGACCGCGATACTAGCGCTACGGTAATTTGTAGAACTCTTTCGTACGCTATCTGACTGCAGCGCTTACGGAAGTTCGAGACAACCTATATCACGCTCAAATTACGGCGCCATCTAAGTTTATACCGTTTTTAGGCAAATTTCCGAGCTACGCTCTAATGTTCCGCTATTGTCTTTCCTCTTAGTCTATCTTCCTTGCCAATATTCACCAAACCTGAGTACCAACTTCGGTTGTCGGCTTTTAGTAAAGTTTCTTGCAATTTTCGCAGTCATTGCTGCTTTTGTGTGCCCGAATATTATAATAAAGCAGTTATAGCGAGTAATCATAGTATTATTTTCCTTGCACTCGAAACTTGAATAGTTTTTTCACCGTCACTCTCAGTCGGATTGCCATAAATGCGACATCCTCAAACTTTGGCGACGGAACATAGACCACGTAGCACAGTATCTATCAGGGATAATCCATGGGTATAAAACAAATTCTATACCAATAATAGCTCAGTGGTTAGCGCGGGAAACAAGGAAGCTGACAGATTATTGGATCCATACGGATTAGAAATGGGGAATCAAAACGTTTAGTACGTATCCAAACAAAATCCATATTGTATGGTAGTAGAGACCCGACTTTCTTCTTAGTTCCTCTTTTCAAACAAGAGTTGTTTAAGTTGATTCCGTCAACCAATTTCCGCCATAGGTCATCGAGGCTGACATTCAATCTTTACGTCGTGAACTTTGGTAAAATCCGCACGCAGCATTTCCGAAATTCTTTCTTAAGTGGGCACATGGGCAGCGTTTTGTCCATACAAACGTATTCTCGTGTTTCCTCCCTGGATAATAGCGCTAGAGCTGGAATTTTTCCAAATAAAATTTATCTCCTCTATTGTCATGCTTATATAATTTATTTTTTCTTATAAGTTAACTACTATAAAAATATGAGCCTTTAAATACCCCAAAATTGATTTTTTTACCGCCATGTTCAGACGTCTATCAAACAAATTTGACGAGCTTATAAAACAAAAATAAATGACAGATGCATAGTTAAATCCTTTTCACAACTATTAATTAAAAAAATAATGAAATCAGCCGAGTTTTGAATGAGGAAACAGAAAAATACGAGATGATGATTTTGTCTACTTTTCGTAGGTATAATCGATCCAAACTGCAGTTGTCCCTTTTGCGCTCTACGGGGAGAGGCTTGAGGTCAAGAGACAGCAAAAGATTTGCTAAGTACCTATTCATCAAATTTCTTGGCCTTGGTATGCCCTCTTAAACTTAACTGCAACCAAACTTAACTGCACAGGAATGGGTTGCGGTCCCTGCCTCGGTGTTACCTATAAAGTGCAACCTGGGTCTCTTTAAGACAAGAGTGAATATGCACCTCATGGGCAAGCGTGCCCCATCACGCGTGTTCACTTGTTCAGTCTCTGGCAGCCATATCACAAGTTTATGCTTTGCTTAGTATGGAGTCAAAAGACCGTGTAAGCAAAAATGTCCCGTTTTTTAAATTTTTTTTTTCTTCTTAAAGTTAGTTAATTTCTTCCCTATGGTAGGGTACCATAGGGTGAGATGTAGTCAAACGCTTGCCCACGTCATCATAAAAAACATTCGTTATGATTTGTGTCCCATTGTTGTAGCCTTCGTTTTCCTTAGGTGGTAGGCATGGAGACGCGTGCGCACGCGGCGGACGGTGGCGTGTTCCCCGCGCGCCCCGCGCCGCAACCCCCGCAACCCGCGCCTCGGACACCGGTGAGCCTTCACGTTTTACAAACTACTCGTCTGCCGCTTACGCACGTTTTCATACCTACTTACGACAAGAGGAGGGAATTGAAATACTTCTGTATACAAATATTAAAAAAGTATTTTTTTTGTTTATCATTAACCTATACTGTCCCACTCCTGGGCAAAAGTTTCCCCCATTTCTTTCCAATACGATTACCCGCCAGACTCGACCACTGTATCTGGAACGTGTCGAGGTCATCGCGCCAGCGTTTTCTAGGCCAGCCTTGGCTCCTTCGTCCGCTTTCAGGCACCCACTGTGTGATCCTCTGGACCCACCTATCAGGGTGCATCCTGGCCACGTGTCCCGCCCAACCCCACTTTAATTTGGCAGCTTTGACACCAACATCAGCGATTCCAGTAATTGAGCGCAGCGTCGTGTTTCAGACTCGGTCTGTCCTTTTAATTCTTAGGACGCTGCGCTCCATCGTGATGATTCATCCATGATTTTTTTAAACTTATAAAAAATATAAGTTTTAAAAAAAATCATGCCCCCGATACAGAAGCTGGTATTCTTCAAACGCCTGGACAGATTTTCTTGATTCACAGCTAAGGACTCTCAAGTCAACTTTAAAAATAAAATACTATACTCCGTTTTTTTATCTTAGATATTTCATGTAAACAAAGAAGTTACCAGTGAAAAAAATATCTTTTGTAATGGTAGTTTACAATATTTGACCAAAAAGATATTTATTAAGTTTTTCTAGTCGTAATATGATCAATCAATAAATAACAATAGTTTTGTACTATTTATTTTAGCGTAATATCTGTTCTATACAATGTTATGATAAAAAAAATATATATAGAAAATATTTTATCAGACTGGTAGGACAGTAATGGTTCTAAACATTTCTGGCCAACGTTTGATTTGACCTCTATTTCCTCTAACATAATAGTCAACGCCTCTATAATCAACGCCATCTATTACAATCTTTTAATAATCAGATTATCCCCCATTGTACCGCGCGAGAGCAAAGCCGAAGAAAATAGAAAGTAAAATATTGATTATAAAAGAAAAAAGTTTTGAGCAACTGGCATTTCACTTTGACAGTGACTTTTCGTGACATTTCTTTGTTTACATAAAATATCTAAGATTAAAAAACGGAGTATAGATCAAAGCTCGGTTCAGTCGTTTAGCAACAATGCCACAGACAGACATACAGACAGAGATACACGCGATAATCCTATAACATGTTTTAAATACCCTAAAGAATGAGAGGGAGGAGGGGTAGGAGGAGGGTAAGGGGTGTTCTAATCCTATAGCGCCACTCTTTTTGCGTCGGGGGCAAAAAATCTTAATATGTCATATGTGACTCATTGTGTAGGTAATTGTTTACTGTCGTGGGTCAGATATGATTCATTATCTACATAGGAAAGTTGTTCAATTCCCTCCATATTCCACAAAAATACATTTAAATGTGTGCGCACGGGAATGGTGGCCATTCCCTGATCAATCCTCTATAATTTGTCCAGCTTCAGTATAGGATACACTATTTACGCCTATGCCGATTCTCATACCAATACACTCAATCTTGTCTCGTTTTCCCCAGTGTTTTTTTTGTTAGGCACCCTCAGCTTGTTAGCATCTGTCATACGATCGTCAGCTGTTCCCTAACATTCGTCCAAAAAGTTAACGCTATGAAAGTCTTTGGCACTTTTATTCATGTGCACCCGGACATATTCATACCCTTTCTAACGAACCCTGTACTATGTGTTCCAGCATGAGGCGGAGGAAGTGAAGTCGATATTCCTGGAGACTGCGATCCCGCAACAGTCCCGTGTGCTCGTCACAGACTGCGAGGACCGCTCCGATGCACGCACACACTCGCCGGTATGTACACACACACACACACTGACACACACACATATACACATACACACCATAGATACTTTTTTTATAAATAATAGGCTTGCGCTTGACCGCCAACTCGCCTGATGTTAAGCGATGATGCGGTCTACGGTGGAGCACGCTTGCCTAGAAGAAACTGATTCACTCGTGATTTGAAGACACCCAGATTGTAACTATCGGGGAACACCCATTCAGGCAGCGCATTCCACAGAGTAGCAGTTCGCATAATAAAAATAGGGGTGTTTAACATACGTTAAACACCCCTATTTTTGTTTTCAAAACTTATGTAACTAATATCGATAAACATGACAATGAATGTACACGACCATAGCATAAGACAAATGGAAGGAACTAACTATCACGACACGGGTCCCCAACAACCAATTTGACAGATAGAGCCGGTAACAATATGGTTGTACATTTCTTGAATAAAATTAATTTTGATTTTCTGTTACACTCTAAATAAGTCTTAGAGTACAAGTAATTAGAACTGTGATGTTGATATTTTCAGATGGTAGTGAGCGGTAAAATGACACTGTCCCTTATACAAGATGCCCCGCGAGACACGCCTGAGAGAGACCTTGGTAAGTAATAATAATAAGTAAAATGACACTGTCCCTTATACAAGATGCCCCGCGAGACACGCCCGAGAGAGACCTTGGTAAGTAATAATAATAAGTAAAATTACACTGTCCCTTATACAAGATGCCCCGCGAGACACGCCCGAGAGAGACCTTGGTAAATAATAATAATAAGTAAAATGACACTGTCCCTTATACAAGATGCCCCGCGAGACACGCCCGAGAGAGACCTTGGTAAGTAATAATAATAAGTAAAATGACACTGTCCCTTATACAAGATGCCCCGCGAGACACGCCCGAGAGAGACCTTGGTAAGTAATAATAATAAGAAGTAAAATGACACTGTCCTTTATACAAGATGCCCCGCGAGACACGCCCGAGAGAGACCTTGGTAAGTAATAATACTAAGTAAAATGACACTGTCCCTTATACAAGATGCCCCGCGAGACACGCCCGAGAGAGACCTTGGTAAGTAATAATAATAAGTAAAATGACACTGTCCCTTATACAAGATGCCCCGCGAGACACGCCCGAGAGAGACCTTGGTAAATAATAATAATAAGTAAAATGACACTGTCCCTTATACAAGATGCCCCGCGAGACACGCCCGAGAGAGACCTTGGTAAGTAATAATACTAAGTAAAATGACACTGTCCCTTATACAAGATGCCCCGCGAGACACGCCCGAGAGAGACCTTGGTAAGTAATAATACTAAGTAAAATGACACTGTCCCTTATACAAGATGCCCCGCGAGACACGCCCGAGAGAGACCTTGGTAAGTAATAATACTAAGTAAAATGACACTGTCCCTTATACAAGATGCCCCACGAGACACGCCCGAGAGGGACCTTGATAAGTAATAATAATAAAAATTTTGATACTTATGTAATTTTGTTGGAAAAATTTAGTATAAAAATTGGAGGTTTATGTTCCGAGCTTAGGTAACTCTGAATTTTGGGTTATAATTTTATTGTAGAATCATACATTCATCATATTTATTACTAAAATTGCAATTTGAATCTTAAATGCCTCTTTAATATAAGTGAGAATCGTACTTGATATTAATATTTGTATAATTTCAGAATCGACTGTGGACGACTTCACGACCGCCAGCGCAATCACTCAGCCAGCGGAAGTAAGTATCGTTACGTTTTTCAAAAACTTTTGCACAGCAATGGGATTTATAATAACAGGTCTCAGCCCTTAGGGACCGTCCATTAATCACGTGAGGCTTGAAAGGGTTTAGCAAAAATCACGAAATATCACAAGGGGGGGGGGGGGGGGGGGGGAGGGGTGTAGTAAGATATCACGTGTATTAATTTTTTCGTCAAACGCGCGATTTCTAATCCGAAAAGCGGTGTGTGGTGTGACCTTGCCAATCAAAAACAACCTGCAACCTTTCTGTCTAGACATTTTTGTCATGGTCCTTAATTTCAGAATAAAATTAGATTATTATACTAGATATTATTAGATTATAATTTATACCCGTATTTAAAGATAGTATTAAAATAGAGATAGTATGTCTAAAATAAAGATAGTATGTCTAATATTAATTATAATTTATGTAGTAATATAATAGTATAATTTTGTATTTATAAATAATTTAAGTTAGATTTATATTTATTGTAATTTGTTGTTTTGTATATTATCTTGTAAAACTTTGGTATTTCTATTTATTTCTGTTTGTCTTTTATAAGGTGTTTTTGATGCACGCCTACCTACCATTTGTTCCAACCTGGTGGATGACTGGTAGAAAATGCTTAGCATTAAGTCCTCCAATTGTACATATCTACTTAATTTGTAAGTGTGCAATAAAGTATTAAATAATAATAAATAAAGATAGTATTAAAAAAAATAAGATTCTTTGTAGATACTAGAAAATACACGTGATTTGGGGGGGGGGGGGGTGTTCTTAAACCTCACCATGTATCACCAAGGGGGAAGGGGGGTTAAAAAATAAAAAAATAAAAACATCACGTGATTAATGGACGGCCCCTTAACTGTTTATCTCTGTGGCATCGTAGTTCCCAAACTGCTGAACCGATTATGATTTAGTTTTTTTTTATTAGGTGACTTGATAGAGACTGTTATTAGCTTATGATTCAAGGAATATATATATATTTATTAAATATATACTGTTTGAATATAATCAGGGGCCTTACGGACAACAGCTAATTGCGGCACCTAATCCGCTCAGTTGGAAAATCACGCGAACGTGAACCTTATCGCGCCCAGATACGGTTTGCGGTCAAATCGGTTCAATCAATTTCGGTCGGATCAATTTATACTTAAGTCACAAAAAGGGTTTCGTAATATAAAAAATTAAAAAAAAACTACTGGCTGACTTGGTCAAATTGCAGCTTGTTGTTTTAATTTTCGAGCTGCCCAAAAAAAATAATCTTGGCTGGAATATTTATTTGTTTACCAAATCATTTAATTCCTGACCACAAATTGCTGTCATGATATTTGTAGCAGACCATTTACTTATAAACGTTACTTAAGTTAAGCGACGCTTAAAACTGCTTTGATTAATTTTACCTGTGACAATTTCCGTGAACGAAAAGTTCACAGAGCAATTTCAAGCATTGCTTAAAATTAAATTGCTTTGCATTGCATTGCTTTTTTTGCTTTAAGTAACGTTTCTAAGTAAGGCCGTTAAATTTTATTTTAATTATTATTCTCTAGTAAAAAAAACTTGTTTTGTTTTACAGAAAGATGGCAGCGACTCAGACGAGGAGGTCGATGAAGAGGAGATAGAAATAGAAGAGATAGAAGAAGAAGTAGAGGAAGAAGTAGAAGAAGAGGAGGAAGATGAAGAGGTGGAAGAGAAACCGAAATACACCAAAGAAGGGAACTGAGGAATGAACTGATAGGTGTAATGCACGGAGATGATACAAAGAGGGGGCAAAAACAAGGTGATATTGAGGGGTCGGGTGGGGGTTTATAAGCAACTGTGACTGTGTGAACATGATCCAAGAAAACAAGGTCTAGCGCTCTGGGAGTTGTCCCGCAATGACGTCACTGTCCAGTTGCCACTTTATTGTAACAAACACAGATACTCGGAAACAATTTTTTTAATAATCTATTAATTAAAAATAAAGCAATTCAATTGTCATTTGGTTTGTCCGCTCAAGCAAGTTAATTTATCAAAACCACATTGATTTATTGGATTCCCACAGGTAATATACAGATATTGGGGAGTTATAATTTCACGCTACTGTTAACACAGAAAATCATAGAGTCTGCCAATGTTCCGTGTATCGTCATCTCTCTCGAACTTGTTGTAAATTACTTATTCTGCTCTTGCTTATGCACGTGTACGTCCATCCATGACATCGATGACGTCATTGCGGGACGCCCACGTGACATTTTTTCTCGGAGCGCTATACCCGGCGGAGTATATTATTATACCATGTGTGTGAGTAACCGGCTTAATCTTACGTCAGTGATTCCCGTATTAATGTGTGGGAAAAATAAAACTTGCTTTTTACCGACTTCAAAAATGGAGGAAGATTCTCTATTCGATCCGTATTTTCATCGTCATTTTTTTTCTAATTTAAGTGTTAGAGACTATACAAAAACAAAACTATCTTTATTATTTATTTACAGTTCATCCTTAAGTGTGGTATAACATTTCAAAAAAACTTTATTGTTAAAAAAGGCGACTCACCCCCTTACTCTCCCCTTACAGCCTTACATTTTGCTGTAAAACATCATCATCATCATTTCAGCCGTAGGACGTCCACTGCTGGACATAGGCCTCCCCATCGATCTCCAAAAGGGCCGGTTGGAAGCGGCCTGCATCCAGCGTTTCCCTGCGGTCTCTTTTAGGTCGTCTGTCCATCTTGTGGGTGGACGTCCTACGCTGCGCTTACCGGTCCGTGGTCTCCATTCGAGAACCTTTCGGCATCGCCATCTGTACTAAAACATAGTTTTGCCATTTCTCCTTTGTGTCTACTCTGTGGTGTATATTATTGTTATAATAACGCAGGCATATTATTTTAACACTTATTCACAAACGTCCTATAAGCTAACCTATACAAATAAAAGGGGGTTGTCTGTAAAGTCGGTTTACGGACTATAATTTTACGTGATAACGCTCAGGCCGATCGTGCCTCTCTATCGCTTGTTCCGCGTTCTCGCTTGCACGCGCGGAACGTGACAATTTTTCGTGCGTGCAGCGTTCATCGACTTATAAGACGTTATCACGTCAATATCAGTTTTCTGTCAACTTTCTGCTGACGAGAAATGTCGCGCGCAAGAACGAGACACAAAACAGGGCCATTGGAGGTTTTTGAATTAGGCGGTACTTATACTCGTCTCTTAACGTAGTATTATACTTTTTTTTTACTAATGTTAAGTGTTTTTTTAACGTTTTTGTAAAGATAATAGTTTTAAGAAAAGTATAAAGGGTACCTTGAGGTAAACACGCCAAATACCAAATTAAAAAAATTAACTGCTTAATTTCATCAAATTTTCGGACAACTGGCAGTTCGTGAGGGTAGTTTTAAGAAAAGTATAAAAGGTACCGTCAGGTAAAAGCGCCAAATACCAATTTAAAAAAAAATTACATTTCAATTTGATCAAATTTTTGGACAATTGTTAAAGATGTAAATTTCATTCTCATGTGTTGTTTGATGCTTTAATATTTGTTTATTTATTATTATACTGATGTATCAAATGTAAAAATCCGAATTTATATGAAATTATAATCAGTGTTCAGATTTTGTGCCAAATATTTCTTCCAGCTTGTAACAGTTGTTGTCTTGCAGCCAAAGTATGTTCAGTAAAAGTTGGTTTAAAATTAAAGTTGTTTTTATTAATTTGTATTAATTTGAACAACCTGTAACAGACAGTGGTCAGTATAATATACTGTAGTTTAAATAGTATTGTAGTAAAAAAAAAAACGGGTTTTTAACCGAAACGGAATAATAAGGGGAAGGCTATATGGACTAGAAGCCTATGATAAATGTTTTGCAGATATTTGAATAAAAAATAACCCGAATTCGCCACCAAGGTGGAAAACAACAAAAAAAAAACTGACAAACGTTTGTAGTTTTTTTATGACAAATCCATCAGATTACCTACAGCTACATATAAAATTAATAAGGTTCTTTTATCTTTAACAATATTATGTTATTTTTTAGTCTTTTTTTTTCAATGCATTTTTTGCAAAAACTACTTGAATAGGGAAAAACATCTTGCACTGTGTGACTTGCTAGTTAATTATATTATTATGCATTTAAGTTTGTTTATATTTATGCGAAACAAAAATGAGAACAGAAAATGGGTCGAACCTTATGCCTTCAAGACCGTACCCAGGAATTCAAATCGAGGGGGGGGGGGGGGGGATAGTACCAGTATAACACTACCTCGCCGCTTTGCGTTCGAGTATAAAACAGTTGGCTAAGACATTTCAGAGGGGGGTTTGAACTCCCAAAAACCCCCTTGCCTCATTTACATTCAGCCGCTGCTCTCGCAGAAAAAAACTCTCCAAAATACTTCTGTGGCAGGATCGAAGGCATTGAGAGGGGAGCGGAGTATGTGACATACTCCGCTCCCCTCTCAATGCCCGCTTTCTTGCTCACTGCCATGGAAGTGGGCTGTATGTAAAATCGGCATTAATAAATTAACATCGACATAGTTCAAATAATGTTTTAGCAACAGATTCCTTTCGTCGTTTTAACGTTAAAATATTTATTTTTGTAATGTGTTATTATTTTTCTGAATGTTCCATATATTTTTTTAGCATTTCTGTTGTTGCTTGCAAGTATTTGTTTTTAGTTGTTATCTAATAAAAGTGAAGTGATGTGCAGGAAGTTGTGTTTTTCTTGGTGGATAGATCTGAAAGTGAAACAGAAGGATGTTGATTTTAGAAAACTCGCCCAGCAGAGCACTGGTAGTGCTAAAACCGGCACTGCATATCCCTACTCCACATCCCGAATAACTCCCGTGTGAATAGCTTTGGTTCCACTTTTATTGTACGAACTGCTAGTCTGTGGAATACACTGCCCGAATGGGTATTCTCCGATAGCAGATAGTTAAAATATGGATGTCTTCAAATCACGAGTGGAAAGGTTCCTTCTAGGCAAGCGTGCTCCATCGTAGACCGCATCATCGCTTAACATCACGCGAGTTGGCGGTCAAGCGCAATTACCCTATTACCTACTAAATAAAAAACACGGCTGCAGTTGAGCGTCTGTTTTGGAATGAAAATGAATACGCCACGGCCAGATGCTTCAGGTATGTTTTAGCTTTATAAGTCTCACCAAAGATTATATACTAGAGTACTAGAGTAGGTCTCACTAAGGAGCTTGTGAAATAAAAGCAAATCCAAAACTTAGATAAGGTAATATTAATATTTTGTCAAAGCTTCAAAATTAGTAAAACACGCATTCTCGTTTACATGGGTGAGAATATTAGGTATGTCATCCATGAAAACGAATTTTCAAGTTATTTTGGTTTAAAAACCAAACTACCTTAGAATAACTACTCAGAGAAGGTAAGTTTCCAAACAACGCCTTCTCAAAACGTAAACTACAAATTCGCTTGGTAGCTTACGTTTCGATTGGTATTTTAAACGATTTAAGCAAGAAAATTAATGGATTACCTGTGGAATGTCACACCATAACTCTTATGCTGCTTTTCTGATTTGTGGTGGTACGATTTCACAGCGCAAATTGTCATAGTAAAATTTTTATATTTTTTTTGGAGCCATATATGACTACATTTGAATGGCTTAAAATTTGCGAATTTTAAGTACTTGGTTTCTATGTGTAGTCTAAGTAAACTACAGAACCGATTTCGATGTTTATATGGGCCAATCTCAATTTTAGAATTTTCTCATCGGCATAAAGGAGTTCACAAAAAAACTAATTGAGAGTTCCCCGTAATTTTTTGAAGTCTGTTACATAACCACGTACACATGGATTTTTAGAAATCACAGCTTAGAATAAGTTATTCTAAGAATCACAGGTTTTAAATAAATATGAGAATTAAAAAAAAAAACTTATGTAGGTAGGTCAATGGGTAGGTAGGTAACGGTTTGGTCCGTTTTGGACACAGATCTACTACCTATAGATTTTCAATGAGCGATCTGGTTGTGTATATCTGTGGTTATGGAACTATTAATTGATTACAAAAAGAAAACCAAAGTTTGTGTATCATAGCTGATTACGAAACTCAGTTATCAAAACGGCAACAAAATTCTTGTTACAAAACAATGAAAAATAGTTCATCTATGGTACCTAGTTACGAAACTCAATTACCAAAATTTACCAAACCTAGGTAACCATTAACTTTCGCTGCACTAATGCATCACTAAACTTAATCTATACGCCTGCAACACCATCATCGTACAAAAAATAAAAGCGAAATAATCCTAATTCACTGACTAACTTATCACGAAATCTACACAAGGTACAGAAGACATAATACCATAATAGTACACTCAAGGTAAGCTCCTTATGGGTGTAAAATCCCGCTAAGAAAGGATTTTGCGAAAGGTACGAATTAAGAAGGGCAGATGAAGATCGAAAGTTTATTTAAAAGTCTACGCGTACGAAGTCGCGGCAACAGCTACTTAATAAAAGAATGTTAGGTACTTATAACTGATATTCTAAGGAATGTAATTTTTTTACATCGCTTACATATATTACTTTTGTAAAGTATAAAAGGAGAGGTATTATTTCATAAATCAATTTCCAATACCTATTACAAAGAACACTACCGTACAAGGTTCAACATGTGCCTGCCCAGTAAGTAAAACTGATTAAACTGCTAACGAATACATAAAATACTTGAATAAAATAATCACATCATCATCATCATCATCAGCCAGAAGACGTCCACTGCTGAACATAGGCCTCCCCCTTTAACCTCCACACTAAACGACAGCCTGCCTTTTGCATCCACTGGATGCCAGCGACTCTTGCTATGTCGTCGGTCCATCTAGTGGGAGGCCTACCTACGCTGCGTCTTCCGGTTCGTGGTCTCCACTCAAGAACCTTTATTCCCCATCGGTTATCGGTTCTCCAAAAAAAAAAAAAACAAATCACAAAAATAAATAAAAACATCGCGAAATAATCACATAACCACATTCAATTATAATCACGTTCAAGAGCTCACGGTAGGGGAACATTCATCATCATCATGTTCCCTCTGCTGGGAAAGGCCTTCTCTTAGAGGGATTGGATGGGCCTTAACCTAATCCACCATGTTGGTGTATGTCGTTGAACTTTAAAGGTTCTTGGATCTATCTATACATAGGTATATAAAAATATTTAAAAAATAAACTGCACATAATTTCTTTAAGTACTAAATAAGTAATTGGTGCAAGTCCGAGGATCGAACCGGGTGCCATCAGAATGTAGAGCGCACATGCTAACGCCCGGCCACCATCGCTCATTGCGAACCACATGCCCAGTAGCCTGCCTGAAAAGCTTCAATGAAGCGTGAACAATTTATAAGTATTATAAATGTAGGTATTGTACCTATTTCAGTAGTTCTGCTGTTAGTTGCTACATCACTACTGCAGTGTTCAGGCGAACCAACGCAAGCCCAGGACGTGGGGCTCCGGTGGGACCCTCAACATTACGAAGGCAACCGTCTCCACGCGCCTGGCCGGAGAGCTGGTATTCATCCAGAGCATCGTCGTGCAATGCTGATGCTTGTTGTCCTTATAAATGGATAAGGGGTACCCTTATCTAATATCCGACTCATCATCAGCCAGAAAACGTCCACTGCTGATATATCCAACTGCCTTCTTATAATTATGTGCGTTAACGTAATGTTATCCCTGCCTTCATGTTAATATTATAAATGCGAAAGTGTTCAAAGTGTGTTGGTTTGTTTGTTCCTCTTTCACACAGCAACAGACCAACAGATTGACCTGATTTTTTGATTTTTACATGGGTATAGTACTAGGGCTGGAGAGTGACACGGTCTACTTTTTATCATCATCATCACCATTTTTCATCACTACGCGGGTGAAACCGCGGGCCCAGCTAGTATTATAATAAATAATATGAAGGTCAATTTGTCTCAAATCAAAAAGAATTACAGAGAACCACAGACTAGGTAGTAAAGCTACTATTAGAGAATATCATAGGGATTTACCACAGCAGTGTGGTGTGTATAAAACTGAGATAGACTAGTTTTTTAACTAGTTTTTGACTAATTTTTAGTGAAACATCACACCCCATCTATGCATATAATATAGACCTACCAGTTTCACGTCTGTTTTATCCATGATTAACTCAAAGTTTTAATTTAGTAGTTACTAAACGAATTTTAATGCAGACTGGATTGAATAGGTTATACCATTTCAATATTAAATAAATAAAATAAATAGCCATAGCTTCATGCATCAAAGTTAAATCACTGATATATGCTCATTCCACAAGGTCGCAAACAGATTGCATTGCAGCGAATTGCTGCACATTGTTCACCTACGGCACTTGGGAGAAATACAGCTGGAATAAAATGTAATAGTGCAGTTCCCTCTTTATGTGGTTTATTTGTAACGCTTATAAATGAAATTTAATTACAAACTGATCATAATAATATTTACAATCTACTGATTTCTCCTCATGTTGCTATGCGCTCAGGCAGATCCTGAAAACAGAGAAAAGAAGAATGAAGATACATTTCATTAAACTCGGTCTAAGCATTTATTTGCTCTGACAGTTGTAATAACATTGTAAAAAGCTGAATGAAACCATGAACTCTGATCACTTTCGCAATGTTTTTGAACGTGAGACTGTAAGCAGGTACCGATATACCCGATATACTTCAGTAAAATATTAAAAGAAAATGTTTATTCAGCTTTTTTTACAATGTCATTGCAGGTGTCAGAGCAAATAATTATATCATCATCATCAACATCATCATTTCAGCCGTAGGACGTCCACTGCTGGACATAGGCCTCCCACATCGATCTACAAAGGGACGGTTGGAAGCGGCCTGCATCCAGTGTTTCCCTGCGTTCTCTTTTAGGTTGTTCAAGTTGTCTGTCCATCTTGCAAATATATGCTTCATCATTATTGCCATGCATATTTATCAGCCTGTCATGCTCACTGTTGGGACACAAGTCTTATCCAAAAAGATGAGCCATAATCTACCATGCCAGCACAGTGCATGTTGGTGAATGTCATATTTCTTTAAACTTGGTTCCTCTTGATGTTTTCCTTCACCGTTTTTTGGGTGATGGCAAATAAACTGCTCATAATTGCTAGGTGCTGCCAGATTGTAAAGCGCACATGCCACCACAGCACTCCGCCTCCACAGCTTTAACCAAATGCTTGGACCAAATTTGATAGAGCAAAATTTTCTGATAATAGAAATATAATATAATAGTAAGTGACAAAAAAAAACCAATTAATCTGCAAATGGCAGCACTCAAAAATGTCCAGTAAAAAGTAAACTCAAAATGGGGGTTATAAGGTCCATGACTGGCACTGATGACTTAGGGTGTATTGTGCATAAGAAAGAAAAAAAAATTTATTCGACACCATTACAAAAACAACAGACACAAACACAGACAATTGACTATTTGTTATTATTTCATCTGTGTATTTGGACTAAACTACAATTCTTGCAAGCTAAACATAAACAGTTTCCAGTTACGATCAGTTACGATGAAAGCGTAATTGTTTTGTTCGATACTACTTAGTCACGAGTGAAGACACATATTTCTGTGTACAGTAATTCGTGTTCCGTGGCAAGTGTATGCTTAAAGTACAAGATCCAGCTTTGTGAAGTTTTTTAGGAGAGGCTTATGTCTAGCAGTGGACAAACATTAAAATATAGGCTCCATACTTAACTTTCAAATCAATTCAGAAGGCCAATTAAGATGCCTTAAAATTTGGTGTGACAAATAAAAGTAGAAATTCAGCAAGGTGACACAACTATGTACCAAGCAGTAATACCTATTTGGTAACCAGTTTCAGAAGCAGAATAATTTTTCGTGTTCCGAAACTAGTTTCGAAAGTGGTTAAAGCGTAGAAAGATTAGTAGATGAAAGGCAGTAAACTTTAACTTTATTCGCAATTGACTAGTACTATACCTTTGGTCCAAGTCTTCAAATTGTCAATATCTTTAGCCATCGTCCAGTCATGTTTCACAGACACGGCTGTTTTTGTCATCTGTGGGATATCAGGAAAGAATGTGTGTCCACTGTCGATTGCAGTCTTCTTGACCATCGCAGCAGCGCCTAGGATCACCATCGCCGGCACTGCCAGGACCGGGGCTCTCTGCCATGCAGTGTAGACGGACCCAGCCATCGCTCCACCCAAGAAATAGTTCAACTTGTCGTTCTTGTCTCGGAAGTTCTTAGTTACGTTCGCCGTTACCGTAAATGCTGTCGCCATGCCCACTAGAGGTCCAATGAAATAGGCATAGCGTCCTACGGTGTTCGCAAAACCAGTGGGTTTGGTGTACATTAGAACATCGTACGAACCCATTATGAAACCTGTTAGGGCGGCATATTTGGACGTTGCTATGGTCTTGAGGAAAATATCTTGGCCCTCGGGCGAGTCGTAATATTTGTAGGAGAGTACCTTATCCATTTCTTTTAGAAAAGTAGTTTTTTCGTATTACACAACACTAAACTCTAAATCTAAAAACTCGTGAAGTAGGTACCTACTTACAGCAGGGTATGACATTTGATTTGAGACAGTGAGATGACAGTGATATATATTTTTTTTTATTATTCACTCATCGGGTATGCTAAAGTTTTTAAGGCCATACCGCCTGTTCATCTGTTTTGTATAGTCTTAATAGCGTCAAATAAGTCATAGTCACAGTCAGAGTCAAGCTTAGTAAGTCACGGTCAAGTCAAACTCATGCCCCTGTAAAGTGGTGGGGACTTTACAAGAGGCTCCTATGGAGTTTTGAAAACAACACGAAAGACACGTTTCACATCGTTATATATCACTTACCCACACTCGAGCACGTTTATGAGCACTTAATGAATAATAATTCACCATTTATTACACATTAACACTCGAATATACACAAGTTTAGGAAAATAGCACAAGCCGACATGTTTTTTCAACGTTGGCGCCAAAACCTATGATAGGTATAATTTATTATGATAATTAAATATCTTTTTTTTACCTTAACTTTACTCAGAAAGCTAAAGCCATTATGGTCGACTTGCGTTTACGGTGCACAATAGCGTATCCCTATTGTCACATAAATCTATCAATTTAAAGAATATTATTCTGAACGCGTCGTGTAATGTGACAGCTTTTGTTCATCTCGTCTCTGGACCGTCCATCTGTCAATCTGTCATTAGTGTCAAAAGTATCAAAAATGGCGGCGGACGGTGACGAAGTGATCAGCGATCAAGAAAAAGTTAGAATCGTTTCAGATTTCATTTTACATTCCCCTCCGGGCGAATTCAACGAAGTGTTCAACGATGTGAGGGTGCTACTGAACAACGATACCCTGCTGAAGGAGGGTGCGAGTGGCGCGTTCGCGCAGTACAACAAGGACCAACTGACGCCCGTGCGCCTCGAGGGCTCTGAACTTCATACGTTAGTCACCGACCACAACGAGCTCGGCGGCGGCCGCTTCTTCGACCCGCGCTCCAAGCGCTCGTTCAAGTACGACCACCTGCGCAAGGAGGCGTCCGAGTACGAGCCGTACGAGCCGGACCGCGCTGCCGAGCCCTGGCGCGCTGCACTCGACGACCAGCTCGCAGCGTACGTGGCCGCGCACTACAAGCACGGCGCCAGCCTGGTGGTGGGCCGCGCGCTCGACTCGGGCTCCGTGCAGCTGGTGGCCTGCATTGAGGACCACCAGTTCCAACCCAAGAACTACTGGAATGGGCGGTGGCGCTCCGTATGGTCTCTAGCCGTGGGCGCGCCCGCCGCCGAGTTGCGCGGCATGTTGCGTGTGCAGGTGCACTACTACGAGGACGGCAACGTGCAGCTCGTCAGCTCCAAAGAGGTGCGAGCGCCGATCGTGGCGGCCGGAGAGGTCGCCACGGCCAAGGAGTTCGTCAAAGTGGTGTGCGAAGCCGAGAATGCTTACCAGACTGCTATATCAGACAACTACAAGACTATGAGCGACACCACGTTCAAGGCGCTGCGGCGGCAGCTGCCGGTGACGCGCAGTAAGATTGATTGGGCGCGGCTCGTCTCCTACACCATCGGCAAGGAGCTGAAGAGCCAATGATGTCCCGCCGCTGCGCTCTGAGCCGCAGCGGCCGCTCCATGCCTCTGTACATACGTCGCGTAAGAGTAAATCTTGTTCAAATGTTTACGGGCCCCGGGGGCGCGCGCCGCGCACTCGAGGCGTATTTATCTATGAATATATAGAGAAAATGCTATCGTAACTGTTAAATTTTATTGCGTTTTGTTACTCTGTGCGGAGCGAATACAGATAGCTCAGTCCATGAAGAACTCCACCTGTTCTCTTAACTACTTACAATGTTAAATTCTGCAAGTCTGTTAGTTCTATTGACATACTCTTATTATCTAAAAAGGGCACAGCCACACTCCGATTACAGGGTAACCTTATACGGCGGTATTAAGCTGCAACTGGGTTATTGTACTTATCATTATGGACAACTTTTACAATCAGTACTGATATTTTGAAAAAAACGGGCCATTCCATAAATTTTCTAGTTTTTTTTTTCTCAATGTATATACATAAAATCTGTTTAGAATGAGTACAATAACATTCTTTTGGCTTAGTATTACTGTTCCGAGTAATCATGTAATCGGAAAAATATGCGTATTTGTTTTGTTAAAAGTTATGTGAAGGGTGGGGCTTTTTTCCTTGATTGAACTGTCTACTATTGAATAGATCGCGTCCAATGCAAAAGGACAATTCACTCTGCTTATAGAAAGTGGTTGATTCACCGAGTTTTGTCCATTTATGTTGGTAGCAGTGAAATATACACAGTAAATGTACTTAGGTGTGGACGGGAGTACACCAAGTCCCGACATTTTACGACTGAATGATTACCTTCATTATCAGCTTTCAAATAAGGTTGAGAGTAGTGTGAGCAATTTATTGAATTGATTTTGCCTCTGTAGACAATGCATGTCAATTACCAGAAAAAAGATATTCTATCAAAGCATTATCTGATAAGAAAATGTAAAATTGAGCATGAAAGTTTAAACTATTGTTTTAAAGGTGTCTACACACCAAAGCCGGCGGTCCGGCGGCTGAACCCGGCGGGCTTAGCCGCTAGGCTCATTTTTAAACAATCATGCTGGAGGATTCTGCCTGCTCTTTTTTCCCTTGCCTCACCTCTAACTGTGAACATATCGAAAGTCGTGTAGTGTAAAAGTCGTCCGGGTTCCAATGTCAATAATCGTCACCGCTTTATGATTGATATTCCGAGAACCCTTGCAAAGTGCTTTGATTCCACTTTTATTGTGCAAACTGCTAGTTTGTGGAATGCGCTGCTTGAATGGGTGTTCCCTGATAGTAACAATCTGGGTGTCTTCAAATCATGAGTAGGCAAGCATGCTCCATCGTAGACCTCATCATCGCTTAACATCAGGCGAGCTGGTAGTCAAACCCAAGCCTATTATGTTTTTTCTTTAAGTGAAGCCATTCTGGCGCCGGTCTAAATGCTGGTAGCATGCCGCCGGGTTCGGCCGGGCTTTGGTGTGTAGACACCTTAAGTATCATTATGATTATTTTAACTCAGTATTATTCCTCAGATATTGCTTGCATTACAGAGTCAGTCAGTGAATAAAACAGGAAGGTAGGGAAGCTGTCTATGGTGCATTTAACTATAGTTAATTTACGATATGTCCACTTTAGCTTTATATGCCATGATGATTATGAGCAAAGAGCACAATTTTCAATATTTTTCAATTTACAAATGAAACAGTTTGTTGCTCAAACGAATGACGCTCCATTAAAAGGAAGGAAAAATGTTAGAAGAATATAATATTGTCCATAAGAATGGCTTCGAGTGCGTACGAAAGCGTAATTTTTTTAATAATGTGTAATAACTATTGTAATGCCGATTAAGGTTTATTTTGTAATTATTATAATTATTTTAATAAAAAAACATACATTATAAATACAAGTATTCTTTAATGTATAATTGAATTCATTTGAATAAAAATATATATTAAAATGTTGCTAAGTTCTGTTTTTATTTCATTCAAGGAAATGTTTTCCATAAAATAAGCTTGGCCAGTTCAGGATTCTATAGTATGTTAGAATAAACTACAACATATTGTATTTGTTACGAGCTTTCTATTCAAACATTTTATTTTATTTTTATTTTATTTATTTAACAAAATCCACAGCCCTTTAAAAACAAAACAATAAACTACTAACTTAACTTACGGCCAATAATGGATTTACATTATATTACTAATATAATAAATACCTACAGTCGTATACTATAATAAATTTATGTGTACATGTGTGTGGCTATGTGTGCGTGTGTAGGAGGCGGAGTATGTGGGGTGATAGTGTGCATGAGGGTGTGTTTGTGTGTGTGTGTGTGTGTGTGTGTGCGTGTGTGAGTGAGTGGATATTTAACTTGCATTTTTGTCATGTATAATTTTAAAGACGTCACTTTTAAAAACTTGCTTTTTAGAGTGGAAGATGTCAATTAGATTATTAAATTTCATGTTGTAAGTTCTATGTAGACGACTAATAATTGAATTCTGCGCGTAGTTAGTACGAGATAGTGTGACAGCAAATAATTTGGTATGTCTAGTGCGTTTCATTGGTGTACGAAAACTCAGAACATTACTGATCAGGTCAGGACTATCAATATATCCATTACATAAGCCATGTAGAAAGGCCATATCCAAAATAGTACGTCTGTTCTCAAGGCTAGTTATTTGGTGATATTTACAAGAATCTTCATAACTTAATGAATATACATGTGTTCGATAGTTAAGATGTTTAATAAACTTGTATTGAATATTTTCCATATGCCTGATATATGTAATGTAAAACATGTTTGGGCAAAGGATAAATATTCAATACTAGCTGCGTCCTGCGGTTTCACCCACATGGATTACTCCTTATATCATAAGCTATCTGCCAGTGAGTCCCGTCAAAGTCGTACATACATTCATGCATACACACATCTCCTTTTCTATATATAAATGTTCATAGGGAATATGTATGTTATGGACACCAAAACGGCTGGACTGTGTTTGACGAGATTTTCACTGACATAAGGAGATGATATAAGGAGTAATCCACACGGGTGAAACTGTTAATCTATACTAATATTATAAAGAGGAAAGATTTGTATGTAAGTATGTTTGTAAGGAATTGGCTTGAAAAGTACAGGACTGATTTTAAAAATTCTTTCACTGTTGGGAACCTACACTATCCCCGGGTGACATAGGCTATAATCTATACCCGTGAGAAGCTGGGGCGGACCGCTAGTAACCAATAAAGCGAAAGGGTATGAGCATTTTCAAAAATTTACCAGCCTTAGTGTTTTGATTGGAAATAGTAAATTTTATTTATAGGTGTTACCTAGTTATTATTGGCATAGAGCCCGGTCTGAATTTGTGGTGACCGCCTATGAATTAGTTGGCCTAATAGTGGAAACTAAAATTTTCCTTGTAGGCTATCAGTTTTGTTTAGAAAATGCGGTGGTGGCTCCCTCGTTCAATTTACAGATAAGTTTGTTGTTGTGTTTATTTACTATGTGGAAATATGACAGCTAAATGTCGCGCAGTGAGTCACCAGCGCCGCACCGCTAATGGACCCGGTCATAGAATAATAACAGTAACCAGATGACGAAGTCTTGTGCTTTTTATACAAATCTGTGGACTTGACCTACTATTTGAGTGGTTTGGAAGATTTCATTTAGTGTCAGTACATTTTAATTGCCTTTAATTCTGTTTTACCCACAAGTTAGTGTGTATGTTATTTTTCTTCAAAACAGCTGGGCTGATTTGAATAAAGTTTTTTAAATTTGAAAGCTGGTTTCATCCAGGAGCGGATCCAGGATTTCATTTAGGGGAGGGGGGGGGCATTCAGACAAGGTGCACCTGAATCAAAGCGAAAAGTGTTGTCGAATGTATGGAATCGCTAGGTGTTGGGGGGAAGGGGGGTAAATGGCCACCATGCCCCCCCCCCCCCTGGATCCGCCAATGGTTTCATCATGGTATGTTTAGTTCAATAGACATGAATTTTTGTGCATTTAATTATGATTCCGTTTTAAGTTTTACCATGACATTCCTGATCCTGGGTCCTGATTAGGGAAGTACTCAATGGTTAGCAGGGGCCTTACGCCCAACGCCTTACGCGGGACCAAACTAACGTTAAAATCCCGCAGTTCGGTAAATCACGCGAACGTGAACCTTAACGCCCCCAAATATGGTTTGCAGTCGCGCCACATTTTTTCATCACCTAAACTGAATTGCTTTGCATAGCTAGGCGTAAGGTCCCAGCACAGAAAAGAAATGTATACATTACATACCTACATTATAATAATCGACAGGGTCGCACTGGGCCGGAACGGCGTGGGTGGCTCCCCACAAGCCCGGGGCTCCGAGACCTTTTGGAGATCGAGAGAAGAGGCCTATGTCCAGCAGTGGACGTCTTATGGCTGAAATGATGATGATGATGATGAAGCTCAGCTTGTAAGTTTGGAGCAGTCGCAAAAGTTGTTTGCAGTTAATTTTTAGGGAGACGAGCGTCTGCTTTGTATGATTTTGAAGATCACAATGTGAACTTGTGCCACAGTGGGTGGCATTACAAAATACTGCGCTATGGGCAGCCGTGATGCTTACCATCGAGTGCACGACTGGCTCGTCTCTTAATCAAATGAACGAGAAATCTGCTGATTTTCAGTGTATAACTGTATAGGTAAGAGGGAAGGAAGATGCAGGTAAGCAAAGAAAATAAAACCTCTTTTGACGTATTTTTTTTAAATATTCACAGCCTTAAATAAATAACTTCTAATTCGACATGACCTATGTGCTTCCATAGATACAAGTACATAAGCCATAAAATTAAATATTTTTATCAGCTATGGAGACAAATTGGTAATTTTATTGTATGATTAAAAATAAAGGCCAAGAGCTTGTCGAGATGGATATGGTAGGGTTCCAAACCAGCCATTTAATGCTGTAGAACTTAGTGTTATGGTTCTTAATGTAAGCATGAAACTTTGTAGGTACAATTATAGTTTTGGTATAGAATTATAGATATAAATTTTTAAAAGTATAACAAAAATTCAATTTTGTATTTTAGGGGTAGCTCGTACTACGCAGGGGCGGATCCAGGATTTCATTTTGGCGGGGGCATTCTGGATTTAATTTTGGGGGGGCCATTCTGACAAGGTTCGAAGGAATCAAATCGAAAAATTGAGTCGAATGTATGGAATTGCTAGGTGTTTTGGGGGCCATGCCCCCCCCCCCCCCTGGATCCGCCAATGGTACTACGTGTGAAATGAAGATGAATCATTCAAACCACACATTAAAACAAATGACAATTAATTTGTTCTTTTGACTTAAATTTGTTTTCTGCGTTTCATGTTATCTGTAATTCATGTTTCATGTTTTTTGTGTTTACGCTTACAATGATAGGATGTAGGCACCTAAATATATAACACAATGGATACTGTTCAATAGATGATCAACACAATGTCTCTTCTAACTACAGTGCTCCAATATAACTCTTAAGTGGCAGCGCATCTTCTTAACACAACTGAGAGCTTCCCATGGAAAATGTTAGTTCTATTATTTGGCCACCTTAACAGATTCAGTTGTTCCATGTCTACTAAAAACTTACCGACTTACTTCTAATCTAGCCTATTAAATGCATTTTATTACAATAATACATACTGTTGTCAACTAAATATGGTTAATATTAGTCTTAGGCGCACGCGCAGACGTTGACACTGCTCTTCTTTTTTTATTATGGAATGGGCAAGCATCCCACCTTCAAAGCAATATCAACCATAATCTCCCATTAAAATACAAAACTATATCCTATGACTCGATACTCTTTACTCCTGTGAGCAGTATAAGAAGTAATCACTTGCCAGCTTACCACAAGCATGGACGTCGATTCTGCTTTACTTTTGAACTAAATTAATCTATCAAACCTAAATTAAATGGCAAAATTTTTGGAGCTGTCAAATTTTGTTTAGTTCAGAAAATGATAATCAAAAATCAATATGTAGGTAGTACCTATCTAAAATCTCCGTGTTTTATCATAGAAAATATTATTACTTGGCGCTACAATTGTTGGCGGTGGTGGGACAAAATGGCGGGATGGTTGTACGACTTTATTTGGGACTGAATTCTGTGGCACAGAATTTAGTTGGTCAAAATGACTTGGTGCATTCTGTGGGGAAAAATTGTTTGGTACATTGTGAGGGGCAAAACTATCAAGTACAAAATTCTGTGGGGCAAAGTTAGTTGCTGAAGTCTGTGGGAAAAAATCATTTGGTGCAATCTGTCTGAAAAAATTATTTGGTGAATTATGAGGGACAAAACTGTTCGGTACAGAATTTTGCAGGGCAAAATTATTTGGTGCGCTTTGTGAGGGTAGATTATTAGACACAGACATCTGTGGGGAAAACTTATCAAGTGCATTCTGTGGGTTGAAATTATTTGGCAGTAAAATATGTGGGGCAAAATTATTTGGCACAGAATGATGTGGAGCAAAAACATTATTTCGTTCCCATTGAGCGAAATTATTTTGTACACCATTCTGTGAGTCAAAATTATTCGGCACATTATCTGGTGTTACAAAAGGCTTAGGTGGTATAAAACTCATAGGTGGTAAGACCGTAACTGGGACTGGTCCTTCGATCCCGGACGGTACTTCTAGATCTTTCTCTGAATCAATAACATGGAAGTCAGTTAGCAATGGGTTGTCAACTGTAGGATTATTTTTGTGTTCATCTCTAATTTCTATTCTATGATTTGGTATTTTTTCTCTGTTTAAATCCCTGTCTGAATTTAAGGCATTGTTGTCATTTAGTAAGTTGTTTTTTGTAGTTGTTTCTGGAGTGTTTGATTTTTGTCTCTCATTGTTAGTTTCATGTGTTGTTGTATATTTAGTATTATTATATGTTGTCGTTGTCTCTACGCCTTGTTCCTCATCACTTTCATCAAAACTTTTATAAAATAGATTGATTTGTTTATCCCCAGAACTAAATGTTTTGGCATCTTCATTTCCGTCTGCATTCTCTTTTGATTGAATATTTATATCGCGATCAGGGTTGATCGGCTTTAATTTGTTCTCTGAATCTATTTTAGCATCAATTTGAACGCCAGGAATTTGTTGTACATTTTCATTTGCTTCAATTACATTGGGTATTCTGATAAAAATATTTCTCATTGGTGACATTTCTTGATTACTGGTGGGGATAAAAGGCAAAGGATTTATGTAAATAGAACTGTATGTCTCACTTGCGATGATGAAAGTGTTATCAGTATAATTTGTATTATCATTATTTTTAGTGCTATCAATATTGTTAATGTTGTCATTATTGCCATTATTGTCTCTATTATCAGTTATTACAACATTGTAAGGGTTATCATTAATGTTAGTTTTGTCACGATTGTCAAAGTTATTACTAATGTTAGTGTTGTCACTATTTTTAGTTTTATCTGTATGGTTAGTGTTATCTTTCTTTCTCAAATCACTTTTATCTTTATCTTCTCTAGTTAGATTATCATAAAGCGGGTCATCCAGCGGTATTCCTTCGGGTATATCTTCAAAAGTGAACTCGTGTGTGATAAGTATTTCATCCTTGTCTGACATAGATCTAGCCTTGTTGTAGAGGTTGTCTGATGTCATGTCTTGACTTGATTCGTGAGAGACGCGTGATGGACATTCTTCTGGGATGGTGTAGATCTGGAATTAAATCATTTTGTTAGTTTGAAGAGTTGGTATTTGGATATTGCAGATATTGATAATAGATTAATAATTATTAGTCAGCGTATTTCATATAAAAGTAATAATTAACAATATTCCAATTAATAAATTAGTTGAATTATGATAGATGTTCCTGATAGGATTACTTTGAATGGCTTTTACTTTTGACCATGATATTAACCTTCTAATAATTATCATTAAGCCCATTAAAAATAATTGAAAATATATTGAAGGATATTATTTTATAGCGTTATTATTAATGTCAGTTTAACCACTATTGTCAGCATTATCACTAATTCTGGCTTAGACACTATTGTCAGCATTATCATTAATATTAGTTTAGACACTATTGTCAGTGTTATCAGTAATGCTGGCTTAGACACTATTGTCAGCATTATCATTAATATTAGTTTAGACACTATTGTCAGTGTTATCAGTAATGCTGGCTTAGACACTATTGTCAGCATTATCATTAATGTTAGTTTAGACACTATTGTCAGTGTTATCAGTAATGCTGGCTTAGACACTATTGTCAGCATTATCATTAATGTTAGTTTAGACACTATTGTCAGTGTTATCACTAATGCTAGTTTAGACACTATTGTCAGTGTTATCAGTAATGCTGGCTTAGACACTATTGTCAGCATTATCATTAATATTAGTTTAGACACTATTGTCAGTGTTATCAGTAATGCTGGCTTAGACACTATTGTCAGCATTATCATTAATATTAGTTTAGACACTATTGTCAGTGTTATCAGTAATGCTGGCTTAGACACTATTGTCAGCATTATCATTAATGTTAGTTTAGACACTATTGTCAGTGTTATCACTAATGCTAGTTTAGACACTATTGTCAGTTTTATCACTAATGTTAGCGTTGCCCTCTTACCTGTGTATCGTTAACACTGGGTCTGTAATAGTCCATGAGGCGCACGTAGGCGGGTTTGGTGCGGGCCTGGGGGCCGACAGCGTGTATGTTGAAGCAGGCGTGCCCGCGCTGGGGACCCGAGTCAGGCCCGGAGCCGTCGCGGGGGGCGAGGTACAGGCTCGCGCGAGAACTCCCCGGACTCACTTCTATGCGACGAAGCACTGGAAAACATAAATAATAGAATAATGGATAATAGAAAAACCCGAATGAAGCACTTTGACTAAATTATCATTAATAAAGATGACGTGCACAAAAATAAAAGTCACTTAGATTGATAATTTTATTTTTTGACTATTTAGTATTATTTTTATTCTGTTTTTGTTCATTTTATTTTTATTCTATTTTATTTTTGTAATTTATTATTGTAATACGTACAAGCGACATACTTGGCATGATTATTGTACACACTCTAAAGGCAGTGTCACTGTTCACCGCCGGTTCTCGTACGATCAACGAAGGGAAGCAACGTCGGGTGCGGCCGGTGCTTGGATGGGTGACCGCCTGGGCGTTGATGGGATGTTGTCTTTTGCAATTTTTTTTACTTTAGTAGTTATGTGGTTGTACGAAACCCTCAGTGCGCGAGCCTGACTCGCACTTGGCCGGTTTTATTTTTTGCCTGCAAAGACGACGGAGATCGAACAGAATAATGCGGCGCTTTAGTTTGGAGCATCGTCCACAGACACGCAAAGTATGTAAACTTGAGCTATTTATCTTGATGGTGACCTTGTAGATTTCTGCGGGGCAAACATTTGGCACAGAGTTTGGATAAATACTACTTACAACAAATAGTAATAGGTATGGAAATGTGTCGAGTTATGTCATCATCATTTCAGCCATAGGACGTCCACTGCTGGACATAGGCCTCCCCCATCGATCTCCAAAAGCGCCGGTTGGAAGCGGGCTGCATCCAGCGTTTCCCTGCGGTCTCTTTCTTTTTGCGGTCTAGGTCGTCTATCCATCTTGTGGATGGACGTCCTACGCTGCGCTTACCAGTCCGTGGTCTCCATTCCAGATCCTTTCGGCCCCATCGGTCATCTGTTCTGTGTGATATGTGCCCTGCCCACTGCCACTTCAACTTGCTAATCCGGTGGGCTATGTCAGTGACTTTCGTTCGTCTACGGATCTCCTCAGTTGAGTTATGTGTCTAATTCTAATTCAAAGTGGGGGTGATAAGACCTGCACTGACATCCCGCTTGGGGTGTATTGTGCATTTGCCCGCCAGCGTACACAAACCAGCCGAGCTCCTTAAGATAACGGAACATGGCTTTAGGTCGCTGACTAACTGTTCCACACCTATTTCGCCAGGTGTTATGGTATTGGAGACTTGTTGTTGAGTTTCTAGGAGTCTCGACCTTAATGGTATATCTTCTGTGGCCTTGCAGTAGCATGCTTACGTGTGTTATGTTGGTGAAGCTGGGAGTAGAGCCTGGCTACGTCTGCGCCATACCCACCCGGCAGGGTCACCTCCATCAGCGCCATCTCGGGGAACGAGCCGCTCCAGACTGCACACGCCTGAGATGAATCACATTTTATTATTATTTAATACAGTGGCCGCCAAACAACTACACCACCACCGTCGCCTATGGATACTTGTAACACCAGATGCATCACAAATACGTTGCCGACTCTTAAGGACTCTATTAATTATTATCAAGAAACACATTAAGGCAGTAAAAAACAACGAGAGACCCAAATCTGCCATAGCTGAGCAACTGCTGGACGCAGGTCCTAACCACTGGATCGAATTTCACAACCCTGAAATCCTGTCCACCGAACGCCATTACATACCAAGGCTAGTAAAGGAAACTATTGAGATCTCGAAATGTCAGAATTTCAATCGAGGTGATAGTTTTCAACTCGCCAGTGCGTGGAATCCAGTATTAGGTTGCCTCAAAAATAAAAGTTCGCGTTCAAAATGTGTTCAAAATACTATACGCAGTGATATTGAGTAAAGTTCGAGTTCCAGCGATAACCGTAGCAAAAGACTAAGAAAGAGGGTAGACCGTTTTGTCTGCACCTAACTTTTAACTGTTCTCCAACCACCCGCATTCTTCAGTCTTCCCGTGAACATAGTGCATGTAACTGCGCCGAAATATCGGGAGCTCATTCCACAATCTTACCACGGTAAATATCCCGTAAATAATCATATAACTTTAGTGAACAACCGTGATAGTTTAAAACAGTGTTCTATTAACTTGCATTTTGCAACCCCATGTTGTAGCTTCTCGGAAACACCGTGGAAGGTAGCTCATTCCACATTTTGCAGGTGTGAAGCAAGAAAGATAGCGTGAATCGCACAGTGTGCGATTTCCACTGATCTATGATATAGTATCTGGATGAGCTTTAAGGCAGTGGCGGCTAGTGCGATGGTAAAACCGCGACGCCGGCATCATATCAAACAGTTCTTCAGAACACTCCCCGTTGTAAATGCGATAAAAGATACAGAGACACCCAACGTGTCTGCGCATGCTGAGCGGCTCTAGGTGTTCAGTGAGCTTGGGATCGTCGACAATTCTGACAGTTCTACGCTGTAATGCATCAAGAGGCCCAAGTTGATACTTGGGTGCTCCGTTCCAAAGATGGGAGCAGTACTTCATGTGCGGTCGGACTTGCGCTTTGTAAAGCACGAGCCTTTGACTCGACGTGAATTATAACATACTAAGTTGTGACGCCAGATATCACACCCTATCTCAATAAAGGTATTTTTGATTCCTTCCTGCCCATTTTTCTATCGGACTGTCAGAGTGAGCACGAAGAATCAACACAGCTTTATGGTTGATATTCCGAGAACCCGTACGAAGCGCTTTAATTCCACATTTATTGTGCGAACTGCTAGTCTGTGGAATTCGCTGCCTGAGTGGTGCTCCCCGATAGTTACAATCTGGGTGTCTTCAAGTCGAGAGTGAATCGGTTTCTTCTAGGCAAGCGTGCTCCATCGTAGACCGCATCATCGCTTAACATCAGGCAAGTTGGCGGCCAAGCGCAAGCCTATTTATAAAAAAAGGGAAGTTGGGGTTCACCATCTTTAGCTTGCCTATCAGTGAACAGAAATCATTGAAGGGTACCTCAATGAGAGCGGCACAGAAGCACGATCCAGCAGCATCACAGTCGAACGTCCCGTCCGTGTGCACTGACAGCTGCACCGACAGCCGCTGCTGGCTGCGAGCTGATGATGGAGCGTGGTAGCTGCGGGTCGCCTGCACCAGGGCACACCCTGACCCTGGACGCAGACATATTTATTTATAGACAATAGTAACTTTACGATTCTGTTACGTAAATTCTTTCCATCCAATGGTTGACTGGAAGAGATCGCTTTTAGCGATAAGGCTGCCTTGTGGCACTAGCTCGTAAGTGCTTTCTGTTTGTAATTTTTTTTTCTGGTGTAGGTACACAATAAAGAGTTTCTTTCTCTATCTATCTTTACTCATAAACTTTTATTAGTTTTCAAGCAGTCTTTTGCAAAACGTATACACAATAATTTTTAGTCTATGATAAATTTAGGATGTACAATTACTTATACCTACTACGAACTTGTGGGTGGACGTCCTACGCTGCGCTTACCGGTCCGTGGTCTCCATTCCAGAACCTTTCGGCCCCATCGGCCATCTGTTCTGCGTGATATGTGCCCTGCCCACTGCCATTGCCACAAGATGGACAGACGAGCTAAAAGAGACCGCAGGGAAACGCTGGATGCAGGCCGCTTCCAACCGGCCCTTTTGGAGATCGATGGGGGAGGCCTATGTCCAGCAGTGGACCTCCTACGGCTGAAATGATGACTACGAACTTACTTACTAATAATTTTGCGAATAGTTTTTATTTCTGTCCTGATCATCATTTCAGCCATAGGACGTCCACTGCTGGACATAGATAGCACTGCTGGACATAATGTTGATATAATGTTTGATTATTTTAAATTTCAATTGTTAATAATTATTATTAATGTAATGTGACTAGCTACTAGTATTATTATTTTCTATTGTTTTTTTTTATTTATTTTTTATTTATTTATTTGTATGAGTCTATGTTACTTGGAAATAAATAAATTATATTATATATAAAGTATAGGCTTCTCCTAGCGATCTACAAAAGGGCCGGTTGGAAGCGGCCTGCATCCAGCGTTTCCCTGCGGTCTATCTTACGTCGTCTGTCCATCTTACTTTACTTCTTATATTTGGATAGTTACCTTGAACGGACCCTCGTAGTCGGACTTGCGGCGGGCTCCAAGTTATATTTCTTTTGTGTTAGAGACCGAGACCAACTTCTGGTCGCTGCGCCGGCGCAGTAGTTACCTTCAACTCCAATAGTGATATGGTCTCCTATCCCCATCTTGAGCACCTCAGGTATGTGGAGCGCAGGGTCGAGCCTGGCGACCTGGGAGGCGGAGCCGCTGCGAGCTGACACCGTCAGGTTGGAGGGGGAGGGTTGGAGCGACGACCAGGCTGATAGCGCTTCTAAAGCTACCAAGGTGTCCTGGAAACCAGAGTTTATGTCATAAGTACCAATCTAAATCATCTTTAAATCCAATGTAATCTTTTAAGTACCTATATGAAACTAGAAAGCGCCCCGAGGTTTCAAATTACATCATAGTCGGTTGAGCCGTTTTGGAGTCCATAGGGATAACTTTAATCCATACATACAAACATACACACATCGCCTTTTAGGTATATAGATAGTTATATACTATCTTACTTGCTAGAACTACGTTGATTCAGATATTTCAAGCACTATATTAAATTGCAGAGAAAAATGAAAATAGACCTTGTTCGTCTGTTCTATTGCAGAATTTATAGTCTTCGAAACGGTTGGACCGTTTTTTGATGAAATTTTTAGGCAATTTTCAAATTAGCCCAGCAAGTGACCATGTGAAGTTTGGTAGCGATCGTATTAACAAAAATTTTTTTGCTTATTGCTTTTGTTGCTGTCGCTACCAAGGAGGTTGCTTCAAGGAGGTATATAACGCGGGTGAAACCGTGGGGCGCAGCTCGTAGAATATAAATATATAGGATTGGAGGCCACACCCTTCACAACCTGCTGAGTGGAACTGACCTGCGTGGAGACGAACCCGCCGGAAGGTCCGCGGTGCGCGGCGAGCCAGCGCACGGCGCCGGCGCCGAACTCCCGCAGCGCAGAGGGACTCGAGCGGAGCGCCAGCAGCGCGTAGCTCGTCGCTTCTATCGACGTCGATAAACTACCTGGGGAATACGGGACCGTCTCTTCAACATTGTTTCTCCGTCATACTTCACCGAACACCTAGAGCCGCTCAGCATGCGCTGAGACGTTAGGTTTCTCTGTATCTTTTATCGCATTATAACGGGGTGTTCTGAAGAACTATTTGATCTGATGCCGGCGTCGCGGTTTTATCATCACACTAGCCGCCACCACCTGAAAGTTCCTCAACATATCATAGATCAGTGGAAAACGCACATTTACGCGATCGTTCTTGGCCACACTTGCAAAATATGGAATGAGCTGCCTTCCGCGGTGTTTCTAAAAAGCTAGAAAATTGGGTTCGTCAAAAGGTGAGGTTCTTAAATTGTGACGCCTCTGGTGTTACAAGTATCCGTAGGCAACGGTGACTGCTTAACACCAGGCAGCTCGTCTGCTTGTTTGTCAGATTTGGCATAAAAACACTTCATTTTCACTGTTTTACCAACCTGTCTCCCACCACAAGAACTCCCCTTCCCTGGTGGCCATCTTAACAAGTTCCATCACTTCTAATAGACCTTCGTGTTCCTTCAGGCCACCCTTCTCCAGCCGACTGGCTTCGGAGCTTCGCTCAGACTTGGGTTTAGAGGCTCGAAGGTCTTCGGACCTCGCTTCATTGGTCCTGATAAAAAAAATTACTTATGAGCTCATTTATAGTAGGAAATCATCAAGTAGGTAATATAGCTGTAAAAGTTCAGGGGCCTTACGGCCAACTCCTTACGCGGTCTCAAACTAACGTTAAAACAGCGCAGTTCGGAAAATCACGCGAACGTGAACCTCCACGCGCCCAGATACGGTATGCGGTCGCGCAACTTTTTTCATCACCTAAACTGTAACAAGCCCCTGACCTAGCTTTTGAGTAGATAAAGGAAGGAAGAAAAAAATCCTAGCCTCACAATTTTTTTTGCAACTCCCCGGTTACCAGGATCCGTGACTTTAATTATAATAATTTTGTTAACTTAAATGAATTTACTTTAGCTATTCACAATACAGGGAGAGGAAAGTTATATATAAATCTAAGGTTAAAACAATTTGGTTATATTAGTACTAGTGTTGTGTATATACCGCGAGCAGACCAGCGAGTGGCAAGCAGCACCCGATCACGAGTATGCTACATGTGCCAGCCATCACCCTCCTCAACCTGATCTGAGGGAAGAGAGCGACCCGACACACGACGCCGCCGCAAGAAGGTGCCTTCGATGGTGAGCATGAATGCTCGAGGCATACACACAAGCCTTATTTCTAAACGCTTCACAAATATTTACCTTCTTAAATCCTCTTCATACTTCTTGAGCCTTATAAACGCATATGCCAGTAGAGAATGTGCGTACACCCTGGCAGGGGGGTTGTATTTAAGGGGGGGTAACGCTCGAAGGCAGGAGAGTGTGTTGCGGAGTACGCGGGAGGGGAGGGGGGAGGTACTCTCTAGAAGGGAGGTGATGACATAAGCTGTGAGGGCAACTGAGGCTATCTCGCCTTCTTCGTTTAGACCTCCCTGAAAAATAAAGCTGAGTCTATTTCTTTTACGAGTATAGTCAATGAACAATCTCAGGAAGAGTTGGCTATGATCACAGCCCTTATAAAGGATAGACTTGATTTCGTCAAGTTTACTATTAATAAACACTTATAACACCTTAACAGATAGACTAAGGCGATGTTATAGGGGGTATAGGGTATCTACAATCATCATCATCATTTCAGCCATAGGACGTCCACTGCTGGACATAGCCTCCCCCATCGATCTCCAAAAGGGCCGGTTGGAAACGGCCTGCATCTGTTTCCCTGCGGTCTCTTTTAGGTCGTCTGTCCAATTTGTGGGTGGACGTCCTACACTGCGCTTAAAACTATTCTAATATACAAACAAAAACTTATGTTTATCTATTTTTGCGTCAACCATCTTACCCTGAGCTCCCTGTGGAACACCTGACCTTCATTCCTGAAGCATCCGTTCTCCATCTGCTGGTTCACAAGCCACCGTTCTGCGTTCTCTATCGCTGGCGGAATGGGCTGGTTTGGCATCAGGACCTGAGGAGAAACCTTGTTTATTCCGGACCCCTTAAACTCACCATTATATAGGACGCCCATGTTGTTGCATAACTAGAATCTCATACCTTTTTGGAGTTTTGCAATGAACCGAGAATAGAATCAGAATTATGATTCTGTTATGTCTGTCTGCCTAACTACCTAATAATCTGATCAGTTTTATGATTACTTTTTCACCCGCTCACCCTGCAGTAAGTAGGCGGAGTGCAACCGCCAATCAGAAAATGCAGCTCTCGTGGAAGACTGCCTACAGGATATGCAAAAAAACAGATAATTTATTTGATCAAGTTGTTCCTCACCTGATGAGCCCTCCTCAGGTATCTGAGCGAGAAGGCTGTGAGCCAAGTGGAGGAAGTGACGTCAGACGCACCGAACGCGCTGAAACCCCCCGAAGGGTGGATGTACTGCAGCTGTCGTGTAAACCCTGGGGGAACACGTACAAATTATTTATTTGAAAAATAAAGACTTTGTCATTCAAAAACTGTAAACTATTTATGCAAAATCACACATAGTAATGGATACTATCGACTTCTTGACCCAGGTACATAATATGTCCGAAAACTGAGACCAGAACCACCGGAGAATGAGCAGCAGCGTTCTATTAGTAATTTTTAAACTTTCGCGTTTTGAACACATGTTTTAATATTAAATAATACGTGATACGTCCCGATAAACATTTAAAATAAGCGTTCTTGTAGTACACGGTAAACGTACTGCGATCCTCATGTCGCCTGCCAAGCGTGGGGATTATGGCAATAACCCTCTCTAAGAGGAAGGCCTTTGTTCAGCAGTGAATAGCTGCCGATGTGTGATGTGATCAGGGGCGGATCCAGGATTCTGACACGGTTCGAAGGAATCAAATCGAAAAATTGAGTCGAATGTATGGAATTGCTAGGTGTTTTGGGGGGGGCCATGGCCCCCCTGGATCCGCCAATGGATGTGATGGGATGGACCTTTTGGCTTAGTACATCCTTTCCGCGTAACCCAGTATACCTCTAGCAACGTGTTCCCTCGCGGCGAGCGCAGCAGCAGAATGTGGGTGCAGGTGTTGCAGCGCCACCAGGTTGGTGGCGAGCCGCGCCATGTTCTGTTCTCCACAGCCTCGAGGAAGCAGCACCAGGGAGTCGGCATCCTGGGAATATATATAAGCTAAACAACCAACTCTGCAGTTTGTGAGCATGCCCTTGACAACCCTAACCATATTTGTTTTGATGATCCCCAAATCCTCGCCAAGGAGAACCAGCACCTACCAAGGATGCTATACGAGGCAATTCAAATTAAAAAATAAAATCCAAATTTTAATAGAGGATGATTGGCAATTACCACCTGGTTGGGATCAAGTCATCAATTTAATAAAATCTGAATCCCAGAGCAGAATCGCTAGACCTCTGGAATCTGGACTACATAGGATTACATAGGGAACATTTTGTCAGAGAGCAAATTTTGTCGTCATTTTTAATTGTGGTCCTAAACCGCCGAAACGGACAACTTTAGGAAAATAATACAATGAGGCGACATGTTTTTTTCAGATTGGTGCTATGAATACCTCTGGTAGGTACGAGTATTGCTGTAGAAACTGGTCTGCGTGAGCTAAAGACTGTAAGGAGTCGTGAGCTTTAGCTGCTCGATGTGATGAGCTTTGGGATCATCGTGCTACCCCAGGAATCAATCGCCACTCAACTCGTTCTTCGGCTTCTTGCTTCCAGCCTGAGGCCTAAGTCCAGCAGGATTAAGATTATGATGACAAAAATCTAGCTCCGCACTCGTAAATCCGCGATGAAAGGCGTTCCTTATTGATAATCCTCTGTTTTGTGGGCCAACTAATGAAAGTTGGCTATCAGAAAAAAAGACTCGCAAGAGAAAAACTCACAGCAAGTAAAGGTCCGATGATATCTCCGGCTGCCCATACAGTTAAGGTTTCGGTGCCAGGAATCATTACAGCTTGAGAAAAGGTCCAGGATACTTGGGAGCTAGTGGTATTTGATTTATCTGAAAGCAATGAAAAGTATATTATATGACCGCCACCTCGCTTGATGCGGTCTACGTTGGAGCACGCTTGCCTAAAAGAAACAGATTCACTCGTGATTTGAACACACCCAGATTGTAACTATCGGAGAAGACCTATTCTGGCATCCACAGTGTAAATAAAAGTGGTATCAAAGTGCTTCATAGGTACGGGTTTTCGAAATATCTACCATGAAACAATGTCGCTTTTTCTTGCCAGCTAAGGCCATCCGATTCCGATAGTAAAATGGGCAGGACGGAATTAGATCATGCAGATCTGATGCACACTCGCTGGTATTATTCCCGCTTGTATCGTCAAAGTTATTTTTCTCCTGTATTATTGTCCTTACCTTTTCCACAGAGCAGAATAGACTTGTGTTCTTGTACAGGTACCCCTTCCGGTTCTACTACTATTTTCATGATGACTTCGTCACTGAAAGAATAATTATCAATTTAAATAAACCGGCCAAGTGAGAGTCAGATTCGCGCACTGAGGGTTCCGTACCACCAAAAATACAATAAGTTGTGCAAAAAGACAACATCACACGCAGGTGGCCACCCATCCAAGTACCGACCGCACCCAACGTTGTTTACCTTTGTAATGAACAGAAACTTGTCACCAACTCCCACTTTGCCATTATTTATTATTTTGTTGTTATACTTTAGAGTGTGTACTATAATCATGCCAAGTTAGACGCTTGTAAGTATTACCGTTTTTACATTAGAGCTCATACAAAAACACGTTTGTTGTATGGGGATTTTCTTTATTACTTTTTGACTTTTTTATTTGTTAGTTAATCCGCCGTAATATTGCATATTCTGTGAACTATCTATTACGGTTCGAAAAATACAGCCGTTAAAAGGTAAGACGGACAGACGGACGGATGGACAGACGGATAGACAGACATACAAACAGACTGACATACATACAGACACACATACGGGATACGAAATCCTAAAAAAACAATTTCTAAATTAGTAGATACGCAATTTCGTCTACTTGGATGCAATATAGTCCTTGGTTGGATGACATATTTTCTTGACATCTCTCTCCGGCCTTCCAACTGTCTCTATGCAGAAATGACATCGATCCGTTGTTGTCTAGCTTCGATCTGGGTTAGTGGTATTTGAACTTTATACTATGTTCAATATGATTGTCTTTTACCCGACTCCTCTCCTGTTGGTATTATTCCCGCAGCCTCCATCGTTGACAGCTTTAGCTCTGATCATGACCCTTCCTTCCCCAGCGCTGGTGGCAGTGATGGAAGCTCGCCTGGCAGAAGAAGCTCGCGGTGGAACGCAGACGGACTCCACCAGGGCTGAGGGACCTTGGAGACCTGGTCCGGTTAGGATTTGGATTTGGACCTGGGAATCAAAGAATTTACCACAGTTATAATTATGACGGGGCAGTGTTTTCCGAAACAATTGGTTGGCCGACAAGGTATCTGTGATGCGTATGGTGTTGCAGGTATCCATAGACGACGGTGATCGCTTACCATCAAGCGGACCGTTAGCTTGCTTACCAACAACGCATAATTTTAAAGCCCTGTTCAAAAGTTCTAATAATTTTCAAACTGCTGAACAGATTTCCATGAATGGTAGGAACACTCTCGAGCAAGTCACCTATCAAACAAAACTAAACGAAAATTGGTTCAGCCGTTGTGGAGCTACGATGCCAGAGAAACATACACGTTAAGGTACGGTTGTATTGTTTATCACTCCATAATACTGAGCAGAGGGTTCCGCGACGCGGCCACTGCCGCCGGTAGCGGTTGCAGAGATCGGAATGCTACTTTATGAGCTATGGGTACAATACAATATTTCTTTATTACACACCAAAAATACAAATGAAACTTAAAATAACATAGAAAACAAATATACGACAGTATACTGGGCGGCCTTATCGCCTAAAGCGATTTCTTCAAGCGGCAACCTTTGGATGGACAGGACTAAAGAAGTTAAAAACGGTCGGTAGTGCACATAAAATATAAATGAATATATATACATATTACATACATATAATTATACACTAAATACACAATGCTGCATACATACCTACCATAAATATTATAAATAAAACATATAACATATACATACGTGCCAATTAACACGTACTGGGTACTTACGCTGAGAGGTTCATAGAGGTAGTTGAAGAGTCGGTATCGAATGATGGTGGAGTCTCCACGACGCAGCCTCCGAGGGCTGTCTGCGTGTATAAAGAATTCCCGAAACACCTGTAACAGGCAACAGTGTTATTACTAGCGATGTTATTAGAAAAAGATTTCCTCAGCAGATCAAAAATAGAAAATTAGGGGACTATTTTAATGTTATTGTGCCCCCCTTAGAACTCCACAACACGGCACAAAAACGGCAGCCTGCCATCTGCATCCACTGGATGCCCGCAACTCTCACAATGTCGTCGGTCCATCTAGTGGGAGGCCTACCTACGCTGCGTCTTCCGGTTCATATTCTCCACTCAAGAAGCTTTATTCTCCACCGGTTATCAGTTCTTCGAGCGATGTGGCCTGCCCATTGCCACTTCAACTTGCAAATCATGCAAACCTATGCATGCATCTTGCTCGTCACCTCCCCTGTGAGATATAAAAATCTTCATGCCCAGTAATTTACCTGGAAAAGTTATCCTTCATTGTGAAATACAGTAATATTTGCACACTACTGCTTGGCGGTTGGATAACTGGCAAAGGTATGCTCTACCGCCCCAGGTTGACTCTACCAAAGAGGCCTACCACTAAAAGTTTTGATTTAGTAAAACAAATCCACGGTCTTCGTAGTTTCTCTTTGCAACTAAGACGTTTTGCCTACATAGTCATTCTGCAATTGAGTAATTTTATGCACAGGCTTTTTGAAATCCAGATGATATGACCCTAACCCTTCTTTTAATGTTCTAACATACTTGTAATACAGCAGCCTGCGACACGGCTACTCCAGTCTTGGACAGACAGACGGCGTTGGCTTCGTATCTGGTGATGGAGTCCGGGGCTTTAGCGGTGGTCAGCACTGAGCCGTTAGCACCTACTGTCACTAAGCGCCAAAGCCACGCCTGGAATCAAAATATTGCTATGAATTTTGTGTCACATTCAAACACTATTTTAAATAATTTGTGACTTCAAAACGCTGGAAATACATGTTGCCCATTGCTCGAAGAGAAAACTCGTAAATAAAAAGTTATCCCACACAATTATTCTCTTCTCATCGGTTTAATTACAGCTAGAACCTACAAAGGGGAAAAAATATATATAAATTAATTAATTTTGTTACATTCGTTGAGGTGGGCAGCCTCTAGCTTCCCCACTAGACCGAAGCTGACTTAAGTGTGTCCATAAGTTCTTAGCCGCCAATGCTTGTTCAATACTTGTCTTAAACATTGCGAGGATATTAACACACAAATTTTAGAGTAATATTCACATTTCATTAAAACACCTAGCAAAAGAATTTCTAGCAAAAATAAGCAAGATTGTAAAAGGAAACAAAAATTGGCCGCACATTTCTTTTGGAAAAGTCGAGTCCAAGTTTGATCGAAGTGTCTGTCTGTTTCAATTAATGGACGCACACAATGTTAAAATACAATGTTTGAGATAAAAATACGGAGCACACCAGATTTGCTGGGCTGGTCATTACCTCAGAGAAATCACTTCTGGGCACTGTTCCTTCATCAATCAGCGAGGCGAGAGCATCACAAGTCCTCTTCACAGGGATGTCCCCAACTGTTCTGACTCCGGCAGCGGCCAGCCAGCTGGCTGTCAGTTCTAGGCTGTTCGTTAACGGCTGTGGGACGTCTGCACCTACAAATGGAGCAATGAATAGCTATGTGGTTAGCAAGTTTGAATTTGGACTGCTAGTCTGTGGAATGCGCTGTCTGAATGGGTGTTCCCCAATAGTTTTAGTCTTGGTGTCTTCAAATCGCGAATGAATCTGTTTCTTCTAGACAAACGTGCTCCATCGTAGACCACATCTTCGCCTAACATTAGGTGAGTTGGCGGTCAAATGCAAGCCTTTTGTACAATAAATAAAAATAAAAAAACTTACTCAAGAAGCAGTCTCCCGCCGCATCATACTCCGTCACATTTCTATGTCCATCGATCATCCTTTTCAACCCTCGAATAAGTACATCTCTCACGGCGTTGTTGGAAGTCCATTTGGCCGCACTGTCTAGAGCTGTGAGAGCACAGAGGGCTGGTCCAGGCGTGGACACTTGCAGGGTGGTCAGAGACCCGGGTAGGGCTTGACGGGAGAGGAAACTAGCTTCCACCTGCAATTTCAGAAGCTTTAATCACACTTATAAATGCGAGTTTGTATGTAAGTGTGAGCGATGATGGTCGTGTGATTTACTATCTGACGGCACCAAGTTCGACCCTCTGCCCTGCTCAAATGACTTGTTTAGTACTTAAGTAAATTATGAGCAGTTTCGATGCCATCGCTCAGGTGAAAGAAAACATCGCGAGGAAACCGTTATAATATTCACCAAGATGCACTGGGCCAACATGGGGGATTATGGCCCATCTTCTGTCTCTGAGAGAAAGCCTGAGTCCCATTAGTGGGAAAATGGAATGGCTGAAATGATGAAAAATTATGAAATGAGACACAATTTTGAATGTACGGTAAAGCTAGAAGAGTTGACTATTCCATGGCTATTAATTTGTTCTTTACCTTGACTCTCCAGTCGATGTAGGGTCTAATATCAAATATAACGTCCAATTTACAACAAACACTTGATTTGTTATCATATATCATACAACTTCGGAGCGGAATATATCAGCAAATCAAAACTTACCTTATTAACAAAGCAGTCATCCATCTCGAAATGCTTGCTAGCACTGACAAACTCTCCATTATAATAGAAGTACGCTATTAAATGGCTATCCGGACACATCTGTTGGGTCACTTTTATCGGCAACATCACTCTAAGCAAATATCTATCTAGAAGCGAATCAGACGCATTTGCTTCATATTGTATACTATTCACATCTGTCTTGTCAAATGTGTCCGGTTTGATATGAACTGGGTTGAATCTGTCATAAATGGTGTGGTTTTTGTCATCATTTTTGTGTAGGTAGTTGTTCTTATCATTTTGATTCATATTTCTAGTTATATAACCACTGGTTTTGTTGACATAGTTGACGGCATTGATGTTTTTGTTGGTGTAAAGATTGATGTTAACGTCATAGCTACGACTGCTTTTGTCTTTATCATATCCACTTCTGTTGTTGGTTTTGTCATGTTGGTCGTTGTTCGTGTCATGTTGATTGTTGTTCTTGTCATGTTGATTGTTGTTCATGTCACGTGAGTTGTTTTCGTCATATTGTGCCATTGGATCGTTACATTTGCTGTTTCTAGCGGCGGTTTGGATGTGAGTGGCGGTGCTGGCTATAGGGCATTGAGTAGTCGCGCCCCAACGGTAGATGATACCACCCCTTGTGATCACCTGAAAGTGGTAACTTGGTCATCGATCACCGATCTAGTGTCAAATTCACAAAAAAGTGCCCAATTTTACCTATTTAATAAGAAATTTAGATTCTGGCCTAATCATCATCATTATCATTTCAGCCGTAGGACGTCCACTGCTGGACATAGGCCTCCCCATCGATCTCCAAAAGGGCCGGTTGGAAGCGGCCTGCATCCAGCGTTTCCCTGCGGTCTCTTTTAGATCGTCTGTCCATGTTGTGGGTGGACGTCCTACGCTGCGCTTACCGGTCCGTGGTCTCCGTTCCAGAACCTTTCAGCCCCATCGGTCATCTGTTTTGCGGGAATGCAGGAGGTTCTTCGAGTAGAAACTATATTTAGTCGATATACTAAAGTCTCAGAAAAAATAAATAGAAGCGTAGCACTTAGTTTTTAGCACTTTACACCCCTCCTTGGTAATTTTAAGCATTATCGTTTACAGTTGTGCCGCTCATTAGTGAAGTGTGCGTTCGTAGAAATTGTAAGAATATGTAAGTGTGTGCAATACGTGTTTACCTCGCCCCCTTCAGTTTTTGGCAGACTTTTTGCAATACTAACTCGAGTTTAAGGCACATCCAAACTATATAATAAGATCAAAGACTGAATTTTATGAGAACGAAGGAGGTTAATTAGTTAGAGTTAATTTTAAATGACTTACCACAAAGTGCACTGTGACTGGATTGGTCACGTTTTGCAGACTTAGATATAGAGGTACAAAGGTCCTCGTGCCTTTGGAGTCAGCTCTCAGTGGCCCGAGAGCCGCTTGTATGGGAGAGCGACGCGTGTCCAGCGTGAGTGGTCCGGTCGAGGTGGTAGAATCATTGTACAGAGACGCCTGTGGGAAAATATTATTAGCAAGTATTCAAAGATGGAGACTGTAATTTTTAGGTGTTTGTGAGTTTGTGAGGCCTTTGCAACTCGAATGTCTGTTTGTCTACCATTTCTTTCAGATACATCACAAAAAATACATGTTACATAATATAATATAAGCATATTTTTATTAAAAAAACCGGACAAGTACGAGAAGGACTCGTGCTCTGAGGGTTCCGTTGGAAGAAATCCTCAGAGAGCGAGTCCAAAAAAAATAAAAAAATACTGAAGTTGAAATATTGAAAGACAAACTTAACTTTGTAGTTGACAATAAGGTTCATCGATACATTCCCACTACAAAATGTAAGTTTGTAATATCAAAACAATTATTTTTAAATGATATAACTTCAAATTTATGACTTTCGGATTTATTCCTATATATGTGCTATGAGACCTTGCCTCTTGCCAAATTTCATGATTCTAGGTCAACGGGAAGTACCCTATAGGTTTTGATTCCCCTGTGAAATCGCAAAATATGCGACTTATACGTTCATATCTTTTGATTGCGTTGACTTACAACTTTAATTTTTTTACAGCCAAAAGAAACCTTAGACCCAAGTATTTAATATAAATTTCAACTTGATACCTTTACGCGTTCTTGAGAAAAAGGGCCTTGACAGACGGACAGACAGACGGACAGACAGACAGACAGACAGACGGACAACGAAGTGATCCTATAAGGGTTCCGTTTTTTCCTTTTGAGGTACGGAACCCTAAAAATTAATGAAATATGCTTTTTCATTATGCCATGTTTATGGATGATGTCAATTGGCACAATATTTTCAATACAGTCAAATCCTATTGTAAACAATGCCCCTATACAGCAGGTTTAATAATTATATAATAGGGTGTTGAGTTTTTCCTATTAATTTGAATATGAAACAAGTATTGTGAACAACAATTTTTAATATGAATTTGAGTGAATTGTATTTTGGTTTTGACGAGACATAGCGTGCACCACATGGGTATTATTGCAATGGTATTTAGGAGTGTTCGTTATTTGAATAAATTATCTTATCTTATCTTATATTTTGTTGAATGTTATTGCTCTTCCATATTCAAATAAAACGGGAAACGGGAATAAAACGTTATCTTCTATGGAACATGGTTTTTTTTCGCAATTTCAGGGTTGGTTCCATTGTAAAAGTTGATTTTAATAATGAGAATTATGAACCCCATTTGGCTTAGTACACCGTTTCCGTTTGACCCTGTATAATGAATTATCACCTCGAATCTATAATACGGGCTGCCGTCATCCTCAGCAGCGAACATGACCCTGGCCAGGCCGCCACCGTCAGTGTCTCCACTAAGACACGCGGGGGTGCCAGTGTCGGTATTGTCAGGTCGGGTGGAGTAGCGGCAGACGCGGATCCGCTCGTTGGCAGCTGGCTTGTCGTCCCATCGAGTTGCTTTTACCTGAAAGATGAAATTATTTCCTTTTTACAAGCTTTTAATTAATTTAAATTGCACAAGACAAGGGTCTTTGACCAGTGTGTGTTGCCAGTGATGACATATGGTACTGAGACGTGGTCCTAAACTGTTGGCCTTTTGGAAAAACTCAGAGTCACACAGCGGGCAATGGAGAGAGCTATGCTCGGAGTTTCTTTGCGCGATAGAATTCGGAACGTAGATATTCGCCAAAGAACCAGAGTCACCGACATAGCTGTTAAAATTTGCAAGTTGAAGTAGCAATGGGCAGGCCACATCGCTCGAAGAACCGATAACCGATGGGGAAGAAAGGTTCTTGAGTGGAGACCACGAACCGGAAGACGCAGCGTAGGGAGGCCTCCCACTAGTTGGACCTACGACATTGTGAGAGTCGCGGGCATCCAGTGGATGCAAAAGCCAGGCTGTTGTTCAGTGTGGAGGTTAAAGAGGGAGGCCTATGTTCTGCCTACGTTTTCTGGCTGATGATGATTTAAATTGCAATGTATGTTGTTGTATGTTAGTTTGCTTGTTTAGGTCAAATCTTACAAGCTGAATAAGAACCAGTCTCTCCTAACTAATTTTGCTGAAATTTTGGATACCTTTAGTTCTGGTGACAATCTTCCAATATTGTAATATTTTCAAAATGACCGCCGCCACAAGATGGTGGATGGTGTATATTTTTTGTCAAACTTAAAACTATTAGGGAGCGAAATAAAAGCTTCAAAAGCTCCGTCGAAGATCCACAAAAGGTTTACCGATTTGTGGTCTAATTAATTTCAATGCGTAATATGGAGAAAACCCAAGAAACTACCGTAGTAGTGTATGTAATCCGGATGTCAATAAAATAGTTTGGTACCATCAAAATGTACTGATGATGGTCAAGAGGCGCAGTGGAAGTTTTGTGCGTCGTAGGGTAATATACAAATATGTATTTTTACCTTTAATTTGTAAGGCAGGCCAGGTGAAATAACAGTGCGATGTTTGGTCACAAACTCCAGGGTAACAGGTTTGTCCACCACCTGAGACACTACTGTCGTGTTCTGCCAGACCCTGGTGCCTTCTTCCTGTATAAAACCAATGATAATAATGAAAATAAACACTAAAATAAGCGTTGCAACATTATTGGTAGATTTATTACACAATCCCAGCAAAAACACCCTATTTATGTGAAAAATTTACATAATGACCAGTGCAAAGGTTATGGAAATGGTAGACGCCAAGCTCTTTTCATAAGTTGCCTAAAATATGAATTATATGTAACTTGGCAAGTTGTCATATTCTGAAGCGTATTTATTTATAATGAAGGGCGACTTGCCGATATCACTAAAGCGTAGACTCATCAACATGTATTATTTTGCCGGCCCTAACCTACGGCACAGAATTTATTAAATTACAAGTACGTAAGATTCACTCCGCAAAATCATTTAAATAAGTAAAAAAAAATATGTGTATATGTGTGTGTGTGTGTGTGTATGTGTGTGTGTGTATGGGTGTTTGTATGTGTGTGTGTTAGTGTGTATATGTGTGTGTATGTGTGTGTGTGTGTATGTGTGTGTGTGTGCCTGATTCAATCAACCATTTAAATAAGTAGCGATTCTTGCTACTCACAGTGGGTGCCTGATGTACGATGCAGTCAAAGAAGGCCTAAGCTTTAGTGACGATGTAGACTCTTGCCGGAGAGGCTGGTAAGGAGTGGTGGAAGACTAGGGTTTATGGAAGGAAACGGGGGAGACATTTGCAAGCCAAGTCTATAGGCAGTCTTGAAGCTGAAGCTGTGACGACTATACTACCCTCACCTGAAATGAGAAGTCAGCGACGACCACATCCGGTGGATGTTTTCCTCCCAGTCCCACTCTTCTGGCGGCTGCAGCGTGTCGGTGGCAGGCGCGAGGGGCGCGCAGTCTGACGGCAGTTCTAATACCGCTGCTTTCACTGCCGGCTCCTCGAAGGCGAATCACCAACATGCCTTCCACTGCTTCTGTCCATGGGTATCTTAGAAATGGAAATTTAAAGTTTTAACGTATACATAAGAAAGTTTCAAACCTATAGTAACAATTAGAAGTAAATTGACTTCTTGACACTGTCAGTTACAAGTGAATGCAATATTTAGCATAATACACTTTGCCGAATAGCACGATTACTCGAAACAAAGAATAGATCTTACAATATACAATCCAACTCAGTCGACTTCATCATCAACCAGAAGACGGCTACTGCTGAACATAGGCCTCCCCTTAGAACCCACTGAACAACAGCCTGCCATCTGCATCCACTGATGCTGTGACGTGATACTACCCTCTCGTTACTCTCACGTCGTCGGTCCATCCAGTGGGGAGTCCTTTATCTACGCTGCGTTTTCCGGTTCGTGGTCTCCACTCAAAAAACTTTCTTGCCAATCGGTTATCGGTTCTTCAAGCGATATGGCCTTCCCATTGCCACTTTAACTTGCAAATTTTAATGTTTATATTGATGAATCTGAACTTTCTGCGAAAACGCACGTTCTGGATTCTATGGCGTAAAGAAACTCCGAGCATAGCTCTCTCCATTGTCCGCTGTGTGATTCTAAGTTTTTCTAAAAGACCAGCAGTTAACCACGTCTCAGTATCTTATGTCATCACTGGCAACACACACTGATTAAAGACCCTTGTCTATATCATCACCATCAATCATCCATGGTATTTTGGACGAGAAGTTTCGTAAGTCACTCAAATTCCCGATAAATCGAATTATACCAAGCCCAAGGAAATTAAAATTTAAAGAATTGAATCCCAAAGGATTAAATCCTACCTGACACAGACAGTCCACACGAGTCTCTCGCTGGTTCTCAGGACTCGTGGCGCGTGGCGGACTGTCAGTTGAAACGGAGGTAGCTCATAGTTCCCCACCCAGAATACTGCTGAACCCTGAAATAAATATTGTTTTGTTTTTAGATTAAGCTGTGGTTGCAGTTATATAATTATTTAAGGGATATTAACTGTGATATGGTTGTGGTTGTAGCTGGTGCATGTAACCACACTGAAGTATGAAGTGCTTCATCTACAACCTCATCTTCATCAGCCAGAAGATATCCACCGCTGAACATAGGCCTCCCCCTTAGAACTCCACACTGAACGACAGTCTGTCGTCTGCATCTACTAGATGCCTGTGACTCTCACGATGTCATCGTTTCATCTAGTGGAAGGCCTACCTACGCACTATATATCCGCATCCACAACCTAATCACGATAAATTTAATATCCAGTGAAATAAACTGCAGTGAATACTGTGATAGTGAAAAAACAGTGTTTTAGTTCTGGTTTTAAAACGTTTTGTTGAAAATGTTTCAAAACTCAGTGGCTGCACAAGAACCAGAGTTCAATCCTTTATGCCTACCTGGCTGCCATCCCCAAGCCTAGCCCTGACAGTCCACCGGCCCGGCGGCGCCAGCTCGTCTATGTCATGTTGAATCTGCGCCAGACCCATCTTGCTCCGCACTTTACTCCACTGCGCAACTCGGGTCCCTTCCCAAGCGCCCGGCGGGCCTTCTATCCAAATCTCCTCAACCTAGAATGTTCAGAGATCGCGTTGACAAATAAATTTTTGTTTTAACAGAAAATAATAGGTACCCAAAATTGGAATATCATGTCTGTTGAAGCATTTTGATCAGCTGAAAGAAAGAAAGAAATAAAGAAAAAGTTTATTTGTGACCAACTACATTTTTAATATAATACAAATACAAATATTTATTAATAACACCTATGTTACATGTCAATAAACTATAGATTCTGTCTTATTATAATTACATTGAATTTATTCATTATAATAATTGTAAAATTGTCGTAATACAAAGGTGATGAGATATTATAATCACAAATCGGGCCCAACTCCTTCCGGTCTCCGTCCACGGACGTCCTCGGGTCTTCCGTGGGATCCGTTTGGTGAATTCACGGCACAGGTACATACACAGTACACCATTACAAAATAACAAAGTTGGGATTAGTGATATGAAATCATAATATCCTGAGATTTTTTAATAGACACTTGCGCCTATGACAGATATGTACTTTATAGTCTGCTTTAATATTAATTAGAAGCTAATGAATGCATGAGCAAGTTACCATCAAATTCCCCTCACTCAGCTGGCCGGATGTTAAACACATACCTACCATACCAGATCCAGATTATATGTATTGTTCAACTGTGTTACATAAGTATCAACAGTCAAGTTCATTGCGAACATACAATAATAATAAACTTAAACTAATTTCATGCATTTTATAAATTAAATTATATTCCAATTACAATTACACCTCATTCAATTACAATGTACACAAAAATATTTAAAAAATTACAATTTACCATGTCAATTTTAAAAATATCAAAAAAATCGGGTCAAATAAGAATGTCAGCCTAAATTGTCATTATCACAACTTATCAACCAAAAATTCTTGTATTTTATAGTAAGCCTTCAACACGAGCAAACTGAACAACTTTCTTTTAAATACAGTCACACTCTCTGATTCCAATATTGTTTTTGGTAAATGATTGTAGATTATCGGACCCATACCACAAACTCCCTTACCAAAACACGCAGTCCTGTGCTTGGGCATGCGTATTTTATGTTTACTTCCTTTACTTCCGAGGAACTCATACATGTGTAAATTATTTCTAACAAATGCTAAAATCTCGTAAATATAAAGACATGGGAATGTCAAAATATTAAATTTCAAAAAGTGTGATTTACACATAGATTCAGTGCTTTCTCCCTCTACGGGTTCACAGGAATCTGTCGGCTTTACGTGACAGACAGACCTCGAGCATTTCTTTTGGGCTTTAAAAAGGTTTTCTCGTTCCGTACAGTTCCCCCAGAATATTGCTATAGATCTTAAAATAACTACTCAGAGAAGGTAGGTTTCCAAACAACGCCTTCTCAAAACGTAAGCTACAAATTCGCTTTGTAGCTTACGTTTCGATTGGTATTTTAAACGATTTAAGCAAGAAAATTAATGGATTACCTGTGGAATGTCACACCATAACTCTTATGCTGCTTTTCTGATTTGTTGTGGTACGATTTCACCGCGCAAATTGTCATAGTAAATTTTTTAAATTTTTTTGGAGTTATATATGACACCGTTTGAATGGCTTAAATTTTGCGAATGTACTTGGTTTCTTTGTGTATTTATTCTAGGCTATAGATGTAATTTTTTTATTGGTATGATTTCAGATTCCACCCTCATACCTACGTAGTGGCTACCATAGTGGCATCTTACAGCTTGCCTGTGTGGCGGTCTGAAATCTCAATATCTTATCATACCTCCTTTGCCGATGACTAACAGAGCGCCGGCTTTTTATCATCTTTTTCTGGTGTTGTATAATGTAGCTGTTGTGTAGTTCGCTCAGATAGTCGTAGTATCCGAATATAAACGAAATTCTTGATTTCCCCGAACCAAAAAGTACCACCTTTACTTTATGCTCTTCAAATTTTAAACATAACTGTACTCAGTGGAAACCTTTTTTACCTCGTAACGGTACATTTTAATTACAAAGGTATGTGTAAACTATAAATTATCTTTGGTCAGCAGCCGGTACCGCGACCCAGTGACCTAATACCCGGAGGTGGAAAAATCGAGTGTCATAAAATTATTTATTTAGGTATACATTTATCTTTGCACTTATACAATTAACATTCTGGTTAAAATGAGTCGACAAAGGCAGGTAAAGGATAAACATCATCATCATCAGTTACGTCCACTGCTGGACATAGGCTTCCCCAATCGATCTCCAAAAGGGCCGGTTGGAAGCGGCCTGCATCCAGCGTTTCCCTGTAGTGTCTTTAACATCAGATATAATGAATAGTTTTATATTCCCTTTATATTGAACCTTACTGAGCCTTACGGCCAACTCCTTATGCGATCACAAACTAACGTTAAAACCAAACAATTCCTTAACGCCCGCAGAAACGGTTTGTGGTCGCGCAACATTTTTTCAACACCTAAACTGGATTGCTAAACATCTAGCCTTAAGGCACTAGGGCCTATTGGTCTTGGCTTTAGCTCCACCACTGCCTCTCAAAAGTCTGGGCTGGTTCCAAGATTGAAAGTAAATGAATATAGAGGTGGACGCTTATAATCAGAAATATTGGAAAGAGAATTCACTTGAGGCTTTTACCACTTCATCCAACGATGTACCTGATCAATTCAGAAGAAATTGTGTCTGAGCTTCTTTACTTCAGTTGGGCTCTAATGCTTGATTTACGAGGTATTAGTATATAAGTGATTTAGTGCTCAACTAAATGTAACAGTGTAAATACTTAATCAGTCAATTTTGTGCTTAGGTCGGTCAGTTGGTAACTTACCGACTTACGCACTTCCTCGCGATAAGTAGATTAGGATTAGATATATTTTTTGCCCCTCCCGCTACCCGCACGTACCCTTGCCGCCGGAGCGAGCCTCGTGCAGCGTTGTGTGAACGCCACTAACTTACTGTCCGACCAACAAAAATAAATAACGCGTAGTCAATCAAGCATAAAGTCCGCAGGATGAGTTGACGAATTCATTAATTTGGTGGGCTGGCAAAATTTCAGTCCTCCAACAGCCTATTATCTATCGTAAATAAGATTAAGAAGTATAAATAGAAATTTTAAAAATCCTCGATAAAATAGCTGATAATCTTCAAACTGCTGAATAGAATTTTTTGAATCAAAGCTATAAAAAATCTTGATAAAGTCAACACTTAATAATAAAAAATTCAAATTCGAAATTTAAATTCAAAATATTTATTTTGCGGAAACAAAAATAAAATAAAAATAAAACACCCATGTGCGAGTCGGGCTCGCGCACTGAGGGTTGCGTTCCGCGACAAAATACGATAATTATCAATTTAAAAATCTACTTTTAAATTAGTAAGATAAGCATTTCGATCCGGTGAAATAAAGAGGTCGTTCAGGCATAGATAAATATATACTAGAAGTTCAAGTAAGGAATTAGCAGTTATAACTTGGTAATGAACTAAAATTTGACACCGACTCACACTTGGCCATTATTTATTATTTGTTGTTATACTTTAGATTATGTACTATAATCATGCCAAGATTTACGCTTGTACGAATCACCGTTTTTACATTAGAGCTAATACAAAAATACTTACGTAAAAAATACGTTTGTTGTATGGGGCTCCCCTTTCATAGTTACTTCTCTATCATTATTATTATTTCTTAGGTAATCCGCTGTAACATTACATATTCTGTGAAAACTTCAACTGGCTATCTGTTACGGTTCGAAAGATATAGCCGTTAATAGGTAGGACAGACAGACATCGTAGGCTTAGTAATACGGTCCCATTTTTACCCTATGGGTACGGAACCCTAAAAAGGTTGAGCTGTTTGGGAGCTACGATGCCACAAAAAGATACAGAGACATACATAGAAGTACACACGTTAAACTTATGACAAAACTTTGGGTTGGACTATTAAAGGTCCAACAATCCAAATGCTTTTGTCAGCGTATCGAGCATGCTGACTGCATTACCACGCTGAATGCAAAGTATACTTTGTACAAGAAAAACATCAACATTATGATTTGATAAAAGCACACGTTTTGCATAGATAGCTCATCTCAATGTGTGTCAGTGTTACGGTCGCTGCGCGCGCGCATTATGATCTCCACACCGGCACCGGTCCGACCAGGTTTTTGCGATACACAGGTGATACGACGGATTACTTAGTATAACCAACGTAAATACACGTTGTTCGATAAATAACGATTTAATAACGATTTTGATAACGATTTTGATAATAACGTTCGTTCGTAAATAACGATGTTCGTTAGGACACGGATGTTTTCGAGCATATCATTGTTTTTAACAACTTTTACGATGGGATAAATATTTCAATAAAATGAAAAAATATCAGGTGGTTCATAGGATAAAACATGCCAAGTGCGAGTCGGGCTCGCGCACTCAGGGTTCCGTACCACCATAAAATACAATAATTATCAATTAAAAAAACCGACTTCTAAATTAGTAAAATATGGGTTATGATACGGTGAATCAAATAATGAGGTCATCTAAGAAGCAAAATACGTTGCTTAACTTGGCAATGAACAGAACTTTGTCACCGACTCGCACTTGGCCATTATTTATTATTTATTGTTATACTTTAGAGTGTGTATTATAATCATACTAAGTTTGAAGTTTGTAATACGTAAAAAAATACGTTTGTTGTATGGGGACCCCCTTTTGTTTACTTTTTAACTTTTGTATTATTTCTTAGCCATAAAATTACACATTCTATGACTATGAACCCTTCAACTGGCTATCTATTACGGTTCGAAAGAAGACCATAGACAAAAGTAATATTTAATATGAATCCTTGGTAGGACAAACAAATTTTCGTGTCTTTTCTGTTAACCGTTGAGAAGTTCCTTAGTTAGAAGCCAACATTGAGTCATAGTAAAAATATAATTGAATGCGTATACCTACAATATGTCATGTCTGCGTGCTGCTAACCATTGAGGAGTTCCCTACTCAGGACACAACCCCAGGAACAATTTTCTCTAGGAATAAGGAATAATAATTTTACCCTACTTTCAAAAAGGAGGTTATTGTTTTTCAGGCATATGTATGTGTTTGTTTGTATTTTTGAAATGTTTCTATATTCTATAGCCCCATACGGCATGAACGATTTTGTTTCTATGTAGACAAAATTAATATGTTTCAATATTTGTACGTTTGTTGTTTGACTAACTTGTGTAGTGTTGATCCGGTTTTCACAACTAAACAAAAATACTTACATAGAAACGCCGTTTGTCATTATAAAGAATAATAAAATATCGCTCATTTTGCTGATCGTACTTGAAACAAATTTCAGGTTGGGAATTACATTTTTTCACTTACCGACAGGCGAGTTGGTGGCCAAAACGTGGATAATCAAACAGAAACTTGGGCCTCGATGGAAATCGGCTTGGAACCAATTTGTACCCAATGTGAGACTCTCTCTTTCAGTTATACCTAATTACTTACTTGAAAATAGTAGATGCGAAAGAACATCGTAAAACAGTTTTTGAAAAGAAAAACGGAGCAAATTGAGAACCTTCCTCCTTTTTTGAACCGGTTAATCGGTCGGTTAGTTACCATAATCAAATTACACAATTGATAGATAAATCACCGTAGAATTTGTGATACAAAAGATTGCGACTGAGAAAACCCCAATCAAGCTACTTGTAACTGTATCGAAAAGCAGTAAAGTCCAATGGCACGATCGAGCCAAATAAGAGAGTTACTGGAAAGCTGCAAAACCACTCGCATCAGGTTATAAAGGTTTCTTACCACTCAATAAATTAGCTTGGACTCGGTTTACGGACAAGAAATGAGGTTTCCAAAAATCACTCGATGTGGTGATCGTGAGAAAATATTTAAAACCGGCAAAGTGCGAATCAGACTCGCGCTTTGTGGGTTCCGTATCACCACATAACTTGTAAGCTACTAATGTACAAAAAACTAGTGCAAAAATACAACATCCCATCAACACCCAGGCGGTCACCCATCCAAGTACCGATGGCGCCCGTCGGTGATCGTACGAGAACCGGTGCGGTGGTGAACAGAAATTTGTCACCGACTCGCACTTGACTATTATTTATAATTTTTTGTTATAATTTTCAAGTATGTACAATAATCATACCAAGTTTAACGCTTGTAAGTAATACCGTTTTTACATAAGAGCAAATACAAAAATACGTTTGGCCATTTAGTTTCTCCCTATTAGGCCTAGGCCATTATTTGTTTTTAATTTTTGACTATATTATTTCTTAGTAAGCCCGTAACATGTAACTTACCGACCAAGATTAGAATAGCCAGTCACAACACTGGCAAAATGGCGATACCCCACGGAGAAACAAGTTAGCAAACAGTTAAAAATAGACGGCACTTCAATTAACTGCACCACAGTTCACTGACTAGTTACTACGATAGGGTCAATGTACTCTTAATTACACCTTAACTATTCTTAATACACAATCTTTATTACTTAAACGTCTCAACTTCTATTATTTAGATGATGCTGTAAAAAAATACAATGAGCTGACACGGAAAGTTTTTGGGTGTTCTATAAAATCATCTACCGCTTTGACAAAGTAAATAAGATCCCGTTTACACCTTTTGGGTGTGGAACCCTAAAAATGTACTAGGGATATAAGATATTTTTACCCCTAGATAGGTTGTGCCCGCCACCATATTGACTAGACGAATGCAAGGCTGGCTGCCCGACTTCGTTCAGCCGTCTCTCAGTCACGCACTCCACGTGTCCACAGCAAATTGTATTTTTGTCTCTTTCGAACAACAGATATAGCGTAAAAAGTCTTTCATATTCTTTCCCTTATTTCACAAAATGCATATATACCTACATATGTTACGGTATATGCTGCGTTTAGTCAGTTTTTAAAGCCGTGTTGCTCGCGTATAACGTCTCTATTATTACACCTCACTGGGTGATACTCGTTAATGATATTAAACCCTAGGATTTACTACGAGACGCTAGTAAATAAGGTCCCGTTTACACCCTTTGGGTATGAAATCCTAAAAAATGTACTAGGAATAATCAAAATCTCACATTTCCCTGTGCAGGCGTCAGATCAGCCTTCAGAGCGAAGACTCGAGCCCGCAGCGCCTCTCCAGGCCTGTACCTGGCCCTCTCTGTATGTACCACTACGACCCTCCCGCTGGATATGCGGAGAGTAACCTTCCTCTCCCAGGTGCATTTAACTTGTGGATACCTGGAATAGTTAAATTTGAAGGGTCATCACGTGCTTCTTCGCGACATCTTCGCCTTTGAGATGAAATATGCTTAAGTATTTTTTTTAATGTCATAGTGTTCTAACAAGTAACGGGCCACCTGACGGTAAGTGGTTACCGTTGCCTATGGACACCTACAATACTCGGGGCATTGGCGGTGCGTTGTCTTCCTTTGAGGACTCTATTCACTCTTCGTTTGAATGCATGGGATTTGTAGAATGGATCTAAAAGATCATCGTGGCACCCCTTCGTGTCTGTGCCTGACCGAGGGTACCAGGATGGTAAAGGAAAACTGTAGGAACGCACCGGTCTGGTCCCCTTCCCCCAGGTGTATGTAAGCACAAATCCAGTGAAAATACTATCATCACCATGGCGTTTAGATCAGCACAAACTTCAACCAGACGAAAACTGGAGCAAAATTCAAAACAATGGCGTTCTCTGTACTTGGAGACCACCAAGTCCCAATTTGCATCGCTGCGCCAACAGATTAGGTAAATAGTGGAAAACTCTCTGATTCCGAACAGAAATACAATCATAGATACAATTACAATAGTATGGGTAGATAGTTTATTATCAGACGAGGTCAGACGAGGCGTTTTTTGCTCATAGGCATAATGTGATTTGTTTATTGTTTAGATAAAGTTAACGCACCAGATATTGACAACTAGGTCAGCTTTCGTGTTCGGAAGTAATGGTACTGATATATCCAGACATCCACCATCACCTGAAAAGGAGATCATTTTTAGCCGTCTAGCAATTAAACGAGGAAGTTCGTAGGCGGTGGTTTCCTTACCAACAGGCGTAGCATATTATGCTGGTTTACAGCTTTTTTATGCCAGAGGTGGCAAATAAGCAGGCGGACTGCCTGGTGGGAAGCAGTCACCGTTGCTTATGGGTACTTGTAACACCAAAGGCATCACCACTATATACGTTACCGACCCTATAAGAATATATTAAATAGTCTTTTGAAGAATCCCGTGTTGTAGCTTCTCGGAAACGCCGCGGAAAGTAGCTCATTCCACATTTTGCAGGTGTGAAGCAAGAAAGATCGCGTGAATCGCACAGTGTGTGATTTCCACTGATCTTTGATATGTGGGTGAGTTTTCAGGCGGTGGCGGCTAGTGCGATGGTAAAACCGCGACGCCGGCATCATATCAAACAGTTCTTCAGAACACTCCACGTTGTAAATGCGATAAAAGATACAGAGAGAACCAACGTCTCTGCGCAAGTTGAGAGGCTCTAGGTGTTCGGTGAGATTTTGGTTATTAAAATAATGTTTACCACAGGCTAAACATCAAGCCGAAAAGTTTGGTTGAAAATTGATGATGGTAAGACGAATGCAGTAGAAATTTGAGTTACCTGGAGGAAGCTCCCTAGAAGCTGTGACCGTCTGGTTGTTCTCAGCGATGAGTGATAGGAGCATCCTAGCTGGCCCGTCAGGGTAGAACCTGGATATACACGCTCTGTTGGTACCACCTGCTGTGAGGACTCCTGGGGCCAGGAAGAAGTGGTTCTTGTCGATGCATGGTGTGCTGAAACAGAAATCGGCGACGATAAGTTAGTAAATACAAGCTAAGTGTTTTCTGATACCACGGAAGAATTACGTATTTCTTTGTTTTTCACCCACTTTTTTCATTATACCGCTAAACTGCGTAAGTATGGCTAACTTACTCATATTTCACGCTAAGAAACTTGCAGTGATACCAATGAACTTAGTCCACATGAAAAATAAATGGCGCAAAGGTCGTCTGCAGGGTGCGATCGACTAAATGCATCACGTTTATTATGTCTATGTGTAAGCCTGATGCGGTTGCACTCGCCATTCTTCCTTAGTATATCTCCCTTTTTTCTGATCTGAGGGCATTACTGATACATCTCCATATATGGTGCTTTTAGAGCCCAAATTTGCAATTTGAACGAGTCGTCACAAATTAAATTGTAAAACAAAAAATAATACCGGATTTGTATGTTAGTAAAAATTTCAGGATCAATGTAAACATAAAAAAAAAAAAAAAAAAAAATTGGATTGCGTTTGACCGTCAACTCGCCTGATGTAAAGCTTTTCTGTCCTTATAAATGTGAAACTTAGCCGGGTCTTCTGCGCTCTGCATATAACAAAACGTTGTTTAGCTCTATTTTTTTAGATTTTTGAGGCAGGTAACCCGGGCAATAAGGCTAACAAAAAGGGTTAGTATACTTTCCAAGTTTCCCGGGTCTAAAATGTGTGGAGATTAGTTGCTAAGTTGCCTTATAATTAATATTCCAATTGAGATGGCGTGTTTTATCATCCATCATTAGAAGGGCATGTAATCGTTTGCAGAAGTCACGAAGGGATAAAAACATGCAATGGAACCTAACCATTTCCTTGTATGGACGCTCGTAAAAACCAAGGCTGCTATTAAAACCTTTATTAGAACTGATTACAATAGAATATAAGCTTTATGGACTTAAGATTGTTTTGTTGATAATTCCACGTGAAAATCATGATTAGGTATTGTTATAGGTCTCTCAAAAGATGCCTGTAACACAATCAGTAGTTCTAAGACAGGAAAGAACCGGTAAGAATTAAAATTTGCAAGTTGATGTATCAATAGGCAGGCAACATCGCTCAAAGAACCGATAACCGATGGGGAAGAAAGGTCCTTGAGTGGAGACCACGAGTCGAAAGACGCAGCGTAGGTAGGTCTCCCACTAGATGGGCCGACAACATCGTAAGAGTTGCGGGCATCCAGTGAATGCAGATGAGAGATGACTTGAATTTTATTATTATTTTGTTTTGTATTGAAAATATATCACAATATTTTATCGTTGAATGCAAATGACGCATAAAACATGTTAGGTTTTTCCAGTGTTTGTTGTCGCACGTCGATCTTGCGTTTTGAATGACAATAGTTTGAACAATGCGTGCCGATGGCATGTTATCATGTTTCAGAAATATCATTTTTACTTGACCGAACATCTGTGTAAACTATTTCGGCTATTCTTGTCCATGCGATATTGGGTGACGATGACAAAACTTTAATCGCTGGACCTTAAGACGAAATATGCTTCAAATTTGACGATTCGTTCTCACGAATATTCAAAAGTACACCTTTAAAATCGATTAATTGTTTTTTTTTATGTGTAATAAATGTTCTTGAATATTTTATTCGGATGAGTTCACCGATACACGATTAAAGAAATTTGTCTAGATAGAAAAAAAAAAATCGTTAACTTTCCTAAAAATCACCCGTTTTTACATTCCCTTCGACGGATGGAATCAACTTCAATCAGATTCTCCAGAATATATTTTTGTTTTAAAAAAAGTGTAATACTTACAATCATTCAAGTACTTTAGTGATCGCAGTTTTTTGTAAAAGCGTAAGGTTATTTGTAGAAAATAAAGAAAAAATAAATATGGAAAATATTTGAATGCGCGCACGCCGAGTATGCAAGCACTACCGTCAAACAAGTGTACGTTCTCTATTACTTCTCATATTACAGAATAATTAAAAGTACAGACTGAAAAATACATTTATTTATCACCTTGAACTGGATGGTATCGGCACAGAAGACTTAATTTTGATGAGTTTTCTATCTTCACCGTAGTATCGGTGTAGTCACCGTAGTCGTAAAATTCACCAAACGCGAGCAAACTTGCGCATCGAGGGTTCCATTATATTTTTTTATTACAAAACTTATTTGTTTTTCTTTTGTAAACTGTAATTTATTTCTACCCATCACACATGCAGCGTTTCGGTGTTTTTTTTTCTTTTTTTTTCTTTCTGTATTGTTTTTTTTATTGGTTTTGTTTTTTCTTATTGGTATGGAAACTATGGAAAGAGACTGGAAAATTTTAAATTTTTTTTTGTTTTTCATGTGTCAGTGATTTCCGTGTCATAAATATAAATAAAATTATTTCATTATCATCATAATTTCAGCCATAGGACGTCCACTGCTGGACATAGGCCTCCCCCAATGATTTCTTACCTGCACTGTAATAATAAAAAAAATTATCATGTAATTTTATGCATGTATTATCTACAATAAAAGAAAAACATTATTCAGATCTTGACCCCAATTGATTGCATAGTTAATCTTTAAAAAAATCATCAGCAGCATTTCAACCATTAATTTTAGTAAAAGACAACATTTGAGAGTGTGTCAGTCAGGCAGACATACTTATCAACGAATCCTTTTCCACAATTTGCTACGGGACCCTAAAAAGTCTTATACGACGAAGTATCTCGTCAAATTGCAATGTTATGAAAACGCTCGTTTTTCCAGAAGTGGGAATGTTTGAAAACAGGAAGTAAGTAGGCAATACTTTTCCATTTCTTTTCAGAACGGAACGGAGAAAAAGGAATCATCGTCATCATCATCATCAGCCAGAAGACAGCCACTGCTGAACATAGGCTTCCCCCGTAGAACTCCACTCTGGTCGACAGCCTGCTACCTGCATCCACTAGAAGCTCGGGACTCTCGCGATGTCGTCGGTCCATCTAGAGCAGGGGTGTCCAACTAAATTTTGTGGCGGGCCGGATTTATTAACTTTGTAACTATGGCGGGCCAAGAGATGCTTCGTAACTCAGCAAATCAAGACTAATATAAGTAAAATGGTAGAAATATTAGGCCTGTACGTTGCATGTGCGGAGGGAGGGGCGGCAATGTTAATGTTTTCGGGCGCAGGTGTTGTTCCAAGAATTAAATCGGCATTTACGTTTTGTTTTTTGGTTTTTCCCTATATGCTAGTCCACGTTTACACCGAGTCGTATTGTGATCAATCGACGTAATTTTTTTAAGAACGGCGTTTAATATTTTACAAACATATGACTCATCGTTCTTTACAAAATGTCGTCAAAAAAAAGTTAAAAGTTAGTACCCAACTTTTGAGTCGTTCGCGGGCCGGATTAGGAACCTTGGCGGGCCGCATTGTGGCCCGCGGGCCGTATGTTGGACACCACTGATCTAGTGGGATGCCTACCTACGCTGCCTCTTCCGTTTCGTGGACTACACTCAAGAACCTATCTTCCCCATCGGTTATCGGTTCTTCGAGCGATGTGGCCTGCCCATTGCCACTTCAACTTGCAAATTTTAACAGCTATGTCGGTGACTCTGGTTCTTTGGCGAATATCCACGTTTCGGATCTTATCGCGCAAAGAAACTCCGAGCATAGCTCTCTCCATTGCACTCTCCATAGCCAGTTGTAATTTTCACAGAATATGTAACGTTACGGCGGAATAACTAATACATATTAATAAAGTCAAAGAATAAAAACTAAAGGGGGCTAAACCACACAACAAACGTTTTTTTTATCATATTTTTGTATTAGCTCTAGTATAAAAAAAGGTAATTCGTACAACTATCAAACTTGACATAGTTATAGTACACACTGTAAAGTATAACAACAAATACGGCTAAGTGCGAGACGGTGACACATTTCTGTTCACCATCGGTTCGCAACGTCGGGCTCGGTCGCTACTTGGATGGGTGACCACCTGGGCGTGACGTTGTCTTTTTACACTACTGTTTTGGCGGGGAAATAAGGGGGAGGCATGTTCAGCAGTGGACGTCTTCTGGCTGATGATGATGATGATTATGTGCACGAGCCCGACTCGCATTTGGCTGGTTTTATTTTTTCTTTCCTGCCCATTTTGATCCACTCAGCTCAGCCGTAAAAAGGAATAAACAAGCAAAAAATACGAAAATAACTCCCTCACTGTCGTATTATCGTAAAGAGTGCGGTATTTTTAACCAACTTCAAAAGAAGAAGGTTCTCAAGTATGCAAAGCAATGGCATTAATTACACAACAAAAACATATTTATTACTCACCTTGTATGATTTTCAGCTTTTTCAGGCGAATTGGTATAAAGCGAGTGCACTGGCACTAAAACTAGCACGAAGTAAATCCACTTCATTGTCAAGTTCAAATGCAATGACCAAAATATGTTTCGGTTTACAACTGTTTTACGTATAGTTTTTATTTATGTAAAACACATTGATGTATTTTTAGGTCAGATCTTTTCAAGGACACTTTTGTTTTTGTTACGGTTGGCTGACACAGCCAACTACCGAAGTAGGTACTAGAACTATTAACTGAAGTTACTTAGATAAAACTATGAAATACCCAACGATTAGATTTACTATTTGATACACTATTCGACTGGCAGTTTTAATTTTATAAAATTTAATTGTTTATGAATTAAAAACACTTATTAATTTTTTTAAAGATATGTTGGTACGTATTTCCCGCTCAATTTTTCACGTATTTGTTTCTTAGTTTTAAACTGAAAATTATTTTCGGCCAGTAAATTTTGGCGGTATTAAAAAAAATCGTATTGGCAACGGACGTGACGGGTATACAGCCGGCGAGAAGCGCGCGCGCAAACGCACTGGTTGGTCTGTCTGGCTGACTGTCGACGCGCGAAAGTCGGCGAATTCCGCAGATGCTGCGGCGGTTTTTGCAGATGTCTTCATTCTTGTTTTATTCCATTTTTGAACTGTGTTTAGTTTGAGGAAGCTTTTTTCTTATCGGCGTCACACGATTTGTACATTTTACAAGCGGTGTTTAATAAAGTTAGAAAAATCAAATGTATTTTTCTAAAGCGGGCTATGTGATATGAAACACATGAGGCACATCTTAATGTATGTCCTATTTATAACCAACTTGAAAAAATTGGTTTTCAATTCGTATTTTTTTGTTACCTTGCTACGTCATTTTATAAACCGATTAGAAATTTTATTTTTTATTTGAAATAATATATTTTCAGACTGGTCCTACTACTACTAAATGAAAAAAAGTACCTATTTTATGTATCATCCAAGTAAACAGTATTGTTCATTTAGATGTCGGTTTTTTAATTGATATAATTATTATCACTAAAAAATACAACCGAATTGAGAACCCCTTCTGTGAAGTCGGAAAAAATAAGACTGCGATTTTTTTGAGTTTTTAGAGTTGTCTGTCGCATTATAATTTTATTATTATATTGCGCCCAGCGGTTTTGTCGCGTTATATTATTTTAATATAAGTACCTCCTTGAAGCAGCCTCCTTGGTAGCGACAGTAACCTCCTTGGTAGCGACAGCAACTTCCTTTGACTTATATTTTTTTATATGATGTATTACAACATTATGGGATAATCTGAAGATTGCCTGAAAATTTCATTTAAATCGGCCAGCGTTTCGGAGTCCATACATACATTGACTTTTGTATAGATAGATTCATAGATGTTGAGAATATGGCTTAGATCATTGTTGAGAATATGGCTTAGATCATTGTTGAGAATATGGCTTAGATCATAGCTCAGAATCAACGTAGGAAAAATGTTATCAGTCTATCGTGCTTATTATAAAAGTAGTAAGTAAAGTTGGTAGGTATGTATATTTCCAAGGTTGCGTACCGCTGGCTAGGTTAATAGGTCGATCGTCGACCGCCAGTAGGACAATTAATAATAATATTGCGATTATTATGAATAGTTGTACCGTTAATCGGTTTGATATTTTTATAACAATCAGCTTTTTTACACGTTTTGTGTATACAGGGCTACGCATATAGACTGAACTAATCCGAAAGGAGGTTGCTGCTCCAAAAAATCTGCTGTTCCATAGAAAACGGTGATTGAAACTTGACAAAATGTAATTGGCAAATTTTTTTTTCGCGATTTCGTGGTTGATTTCGTATTAAAAGTTGTTCATAATGATGAGTACAATGAGCTCCTTTCGGCTTAGTACAGTCTATATGCGTAACCCTGTGGATATTCTCCTGTAGTCACATTTCATATACATGCACTTATTCACCTTTTATAAACGTTCATATACGGGGTTAGATACGTATGGTATACGTACGGTCGGTATACGTACGGTCATAATTATACGTATCGGTGGTATTTAAGCTGAAAGGAGAATCTGGAGATTATTGTCTAAGTTTACTGTGCTATGTAGTATGTTGGAGCGATGGTGGCCGAGCAGTAGCGATACCGAGCGCTTTACAATCTGACGCACCCGGTTCGATCCTCGGCCCTGCAACAATGAACATCAAAAGTTAAAAGTTTGACATAGCTGGAGAGTCTCTTTTCTCAACTTCTGGAAAAAGCCAATAACATAGCCCGTAATATAATTATGATATAATTAATTATGTCAGTTCAGCACGAATTTAATTTTTATTTGATTTGTATTTTATATTATTTTGCATAAAGCGACATCTGAGTTTTCTCCCTGATATTATTTACACCATGTAATAACTTGTTTTTTTATTTTCAGGTACCAACCTAAACCAGGTGAGTAGCCTTTCTAACAGCTAACATAGTTCATACAAACGATCACAGATGACGCTTATCACAATAATTTATAAAAAATATAAAATTTGTTTCAAAACTGAGATAAATATTGGCTGCAACATGAAAATATCATTATTATAATAATTATAAACCTTCCGTGAAAAATTATCTAACAGATGGTGAAAACCGCATCAAAATCCGTTGCAGTCAGCGGTAATACCTACAGACAGACGCGGAAAACTATACTTGCGTAGGTATATTAGCTATACTGCTATACTATTTTATACTAGCGTCCCAGCCCCGGCTTTGCATGGGTATAATTATATAATAAATAAATACGGGACATAATTATTTAAACCTTCCGTGAAAAAAATATCTAACCGATGGTGATAACCGCATCAAAATCCGTTGCGGGGTTTAGGAGGAGTAAGCGGATATACAGACAGACAGACTGACGCGGAAAGCGACATTATTTTGTCCACCCACAAGATGGTTGGATGACGTAAAAGAGACCGCAGGGAAACGCTGGATGCAGGCCGCTTCCAACCGGCCCTTTTGGAGATCGATGGGGGAGGCCTATGTCCAGCAGTGGACGTACCATGGCTGAAATTACGCTAACGTTTTTGCACTCATACAGGTAGGTACTTAGTTGCTTAGTTCATTCAAGTTGCTTGACCCTTCTTTCTTTTCCTTCCACAGTTCATTTCGATGACTAACGTACACTGAATCAGTAATAACCAACCAATAAAGTATAATAGCCATTAAACCTTTCATTATGCGGTTTTCGTACGTGTTCCCGCCGCTTTTAATCGTAATTCAATTTCAATTTGAGTTCTCTTTCTGAAACTTTTTAATTAAAATTTATTCTTTTTAATTTGGTTTGTTGTTTATGTTGTTGTGATTTTTGGCTCCACACGTCAAGTGTATTTAGCCGGCGTTATAGCCTGCGTAGGACTGTGTAAATCGAAGTTATTAGTGGCACTGCACAAGTGCAAATATAAGGGAATGTAGAGTTTTGGCGCCAACATGAAATAAACATGTCGTCTCAATGTAGGTATTATTTTCCACGCTAGCCTGAACGACATCATACGCAGGGCGCTTTCCACCGCCAATACTAGTCCGGTCAAGCTGTAGAGGCCAAAAGGCCAACAGTAAAAGTCACTTATAAAAAAAAAACACCGCCAATGTCGCAGCTGTGCTCGAACCGAGTGGTCTTGCGCGTGACGATGGAAAGAGGCCTGACGGTATGACACTTGTGCGCGGCCCCTTGTATGGGACGCAACTTGTGTCGATACTTTGGCGCCGTCACATCTTCCTGAGACACAGGATAGGGCTGGTGCGGCTGTCAATTCGGCAAAGCAGCACAAGCGACGCAAATATGCTAACCTCGGCAGTGGTTACATATTTGAGGCGTTTGGGGTCGAGACATTGGGCCCTTGGGGCTCACTCACCTGTTGCTCACCTCATTTTCAAAAGTCTTTCAGTGCGACGCGTGACCAAAATGCTGGCGTGTTTCTGGCTCAACGCATTAGCATTGCCATTCAACGTGGTAATGCCGCCAGCATGTTGGGTACGCTGCCAACTGGTAGTGGGCTTGAGCATTTAGATTGTCTTTAGACCTTCAACGGTCTATGGGCAGTCTAACTGTATTTGTAGTGTTTGTTTTAGTTTGTATTTTGTTTAGTCAATAAAGGCACTTACACAGTAAAAACAAATAATAAAAAAAAACGAAACTTGTGTATTGGTGGATTATTATTTATTAAGTGTTTGTGGACGTGCACGAGTGTGGGTATGTTATATAACGCAGTGAAACATGGTATTTTCGTGCTATTTCCAAAGGTCTATTATTAGAAGCATCTTGTAAAGTTTCCACCCTTTACAAGGCCATGCAGACTTTACCTTGACTTACTTTGCTGATTATAATTTGTTGAAGTTAATTTCATCAAACTTGAACTTTGCCTTTTTATGCCATAGTTGGTATAAAAGCAGACGGACTGCTTGATGGTATGCAGTCACTGTCGCCTATGGATACTTGTAACACCAGAGGCATCACAACTACGTTGCCGACCCTTTAACTTTATTCGACTCTATTAACTCGTGTTTTGAAGAAACACATGTTGTAGCTTCTCGGAAACACCGCGTAAGGTAGCTCATTCCACATTTTGCAGGTACATATGAGGCAAGAAAAATCGTGTGAATCGTACAGTGTGCGATTTCCACTGATCTATGATATCCTCTTTTTATTGGTTGTTGACACTTTTCAAGTGTTAAGTTAGTTTAGTTGGATTATTTTTCTTGGATTTTTCTTTTTAAAACTTCTATATGAGTGCTGTTGGTACTCCTAGTAACCATAGACAAATACAATCTTTATATGAATCCCAAAATCCCAGCAACATCATAGACAAATACGATCTTTGCATGACCCCCTTATTCCCAGCAACATCAGTTTCAAAACAAATGATTAATTTAACAATGCCGCGATCCCGGCATTTATTGGCGGGACTTTTAATGCCATTTTATTATATTGCCTCTAAATTGAACGTTTTGTACATTCGATTTGTAGACGGACTCAGGGAGGGGGTTGGGGCTCGTAGAGGTTCTTGTGCCCCGGGTCTTCCTAAACTTTCTTCAATTATAGAATTAGACACTTGGCAAGTTTTGTGACTATGAAATCTTATTAATTATCAAATTACGATGGTGGTTCTTATGTCTACAGATAAGTTAAAGCTGACGAGCATAATGTTTGTAGCACACTCAAATCAGACAAATTCAAATTATTTAGGTATTGAGAACAAAAACTGCCAAATTCCACTAACATTTATCTCACAACCTTAACTAAAATAGATTTCCTAGTACAAATAGGAATAAACCTAAAAACGAATATAATAAATACAACAAACTGCTGTAAAAATTTGTCAACATAATTAGTACATATTTCATAAAAATTGTCATCATTTTCATCATAGTCATCGGGTTTTTTGACCCTGTCCCATTAAACAAGGTGGCGTGGTGTGTTCGAATGCATCTGGCCTAATTCAGGCTTGAAGCCCTTTATTCGAACTCACTCTGCAGACGACCTTGCTACCCTTTTTTACACGTGGACTATTAGTTAGTTCATTAGTGTCGCTACAAGTTTCTTAGTGTGTGTGAAAAATTTGTAAGTGAGACATACTTAGTTTTAGCTGTATATTAAAAAAAAAATTTATGAAACGGAGACATTTTAACACGAACGATAATTTTACTAACGCATATCTCCCTTGTTTGTCTGATCTGCACAGCACTGGAGTAGTTATAATTCCGCGCAGTAGAAGATGAGGATCTGGTTGGCTTAGCCAATATAAGAATACGTGTTTTACCAAACCCCCCCCCCCTGTCCTTGTTCCACCCCTGGTCGTTTTATTATCAGGCCAGTGCCAGAGATTACAATGAATGGAAGGATTTCGGGATATATTTTCGTTTGCGAATCGCATTGACCTTTTGCATGTGGGATGCGTTGGAAAGGATTTTATAATCGAAGATTAGGGACCTGCTATGGGATTATGGATGTCCGTTCGTGATTCGAATTGTGGTCACGATCGCGTGTCATCTCACTAACGCGCGTGGTGCGAGTAAGTTGATGCGAACGGGACGGTATGCAATCTCGATCACTTCTATAACAAAGTCACAAACTTCTATAATAAAGCCCCTGTTTATCAACCACTGACTTTAGAACTTTTTACTCTGATGCTTCTGAAGGTAAATAGTGTTGTTCAGGGTTGTGTTTAAATGTATGTGTGGATACTTACAAGACTGAATGTCATTAAAAAGTGGACCAGATTGAATTCTCCACCACTTTACTAGGGCATGACTTTGATTTGACCGTGACTTGCTTTGCTTGGCTCTGACTGTGACTTGTTTGACTACATTTCACAAAAAATTATAATAATTTAATACTTGACACTGGCTATGCACAAGAGTGCGACCCCAAACTCCTTACAGAGGAAATATTTTAAAAAACACCTGAAGAACGCAGCATGCGATTGCAAGAACTTTGACCTACTGACCTGGAGTCATATAAAAGGTCACTGATACTCGACAAAATTCATGGAACAGCTGATATTTTTTTCGCGATATCAGGGCTGGTCTCATGGTATAAGTTGTTCATAATGATGAGTACAAAATCATGGTATAATAATATACTCCGCCAGGTATAGCGCTCCGAGAAATAATGTGACGTGGGCGTCCCGCAATGATGTCATCAATATCATGGATACACGTACATGTGCATAAGCAAGAGCAGAATAAGTAATTTACAACAAGTTCGAGAGAGATGACGATACACGAAACAATGGCGGATGAAATTATAACTCCCCAATATCCGTATATTACCTGTGGGAATCCAATAAATCAATGTGGTTTTGATAAAATTGTGTTTAATATATTCAATTCGTGCTTAACTTGCTTGAGCGGACAAACCAAATGACAATTGAAATGCTTTTTTTTTTCTATTTTTTTTAAATTTATTCCCACATATATTACCTACTTATAATTATTATTATTATTGACTAGAAAGTATATTACTTTACTCTATAATTAAAAAAAAAAAACAACAACAAATTAAAACCTAACTATCATTCACTATTTTATTAAATGCTTTTTGTATTTTATTTAATAGATTATTAAAAAAGATGTTTCCCAGTATCAGTGTTTGTTACAATAAAGTGGCAACTGGACAGTGACGTCATTGCGGGACATCTCCCAGAGCGCTAGATCTTGTTTTCTTGGATCATGAGTGACCTCATTTCGGCTTAGTAGGTACAGTCTATAATGCATAACCTTGTATATAAATAATACTATATATTAGAGTTTCATCCACACGTCTGTAGGAAGCACTGGCCAAGTTTCATCTATAATTACTTGGGTGCATCTCCATTTTCCGGAAACGAGCGTGGATCCCAATTTATCGGGTTCAGTAGGCTCGCTTCAAATGCACCAGGGACGGATTAGGGGAGGTGTCAATGAAATATTACGTACCTACTTGGATTTTTTACACCGATGCGCAATTGATTCTTCTTCTAAGCAAGCGTGCTCCATCGTAGACCGCATCATCGCGCGAGTTGGCGGTCAAACACAAGCCTACCAATAATAAAATATCATACTCATTTTTCTTACTTAGGCAAAGAGGTCGCCCGAAGAATCCAACTGGGATGGGCAGTATTCGAGAAATTGCGTGACATCTTCTTGTCCAAGATACCACAGTGCCTAAAGACAAGGGTCTTTGACCAGTGTGTGTTGCCAGTGATGACATATGGTACTGAGACGTGGTCCTTATCTGCTGGCCTTTTGGAAAAACTCTCACAGCGAAAGAGTCACACAGCGGGCAATGGAGAGAGCTATTACGCGAATATTTATAGAATTTCTTTGCGCGATAGAATCCGAAACGTGGATATTCGCCAAAGCACCAAAGTCACCGATATAGCTGTTAAAATTTGCAAGTTGAAGTGGCAATAGGCATATCGCTCGAAGAACCGATAACCGATGGGGAAGAAAGGTTCTTGAGTGGAGACCACGAACCGGAAGACGCAGCGTAGGTAGGCCACTAGATGGACCGACGACATTGAGATAGTCGCTGGCATCCAGTGGATGCAAAAGGCAGGCTGTCGTTCAATGTGGAGGTTAAAGAGCCTATGTTCAGCAGTGGACGTCTTCTGGCTGATGATGATGATGACAAAAACAAAACACGCAAAGAAACTTGTAGCACCTATGAACTAATACCTAGTCCAACGTGCAAAAAATAAGCAACAAGGTCGTCTGCAAGGTAAGTTCGACTACATGCATCAAGCCTGATTTAGGCCAGATGCGTTCGCACCCGTCACGCCATCTTACCATTATTGGTGTCGATTCTGTTGTACCATTCTTTAAACTAAACTAAATTTGACATTTATAAAATTGTTGCCGTCTTTTTCTGACGTATTAAATTAAAAGGAGACGCTGATTATTTTATTCCAATCAAATTCGTTTAGTTTTGATAATGGTACAACAGAATTGACACCACTGTCTCCTTTGTTTGTCTGAAGAGGTTTAAATTTTGGTACTTATTATTTATAGCCCTGCAATCTTTATTGATGTTGCTGAAATGCAATTAAACTAAAATTATTTTTTCTGCCATAGGTGGCGAACAAGCTAACGGGCAGCCAGATGGTAAGCCATCACCGTAAAAAAAACAAGAATATTCAAAATTTCATATTCCGAAAACACGTACGAAGCGCTTTGATTCCATTTTTTTTGTGCGAACTGCTAGTCTGTGGAATGCGCTGCCCGAATGGGTGTTCCCCGATGGTTACAATCTGGGTGTCTTCAAATCACGAGTGAATCGGTTTCTTCTAGGCAAGCGTGCTCTATCGTAGACCGTGAGTTGGCGGTCAAACGCAAGCCTATAAATAAATAAAGTTTGAATATCGAGACGGATTACAATTACCTACTTATTTTACTATCTCAGTTAAATTATTAAACCGGTTACAAGAGAAATATTATTCTGTATTTCGAAATTCGAATCTAGCAATTATTTTGGCGCCAGGGGGTTGCCAGCGCGCGTCGCCTGGAGTGCTGCCAGCAGATATTCGGAAATAATTTTTAATTGTGGCAACATTTCACTGATTGAGCGAGTGCTCGTGAAATTGTTATGATTTTTTATTACATTTTGTTAAATTGTTTTGCACGGGAACTATTCAAAGCGATCAATCATCATCATCATCATCAACCATTCTCCATCCACTGCTGGGTATAGGTCTCTTCAGCGCGCCATCTTTTCCGGTCCTGTGCTAGCCTTGTCCACTGCTTTCCTGCTGCCTTAACGATCAATATGTGGTGCAATTATTTAAAAAAAAACATGAAGGAAACCTGACGTCGTTTTGACACATTTTGTTTTTATTATGCTGGAATTAGTCACAAAAGTGTTGATAGACTATCCTATATGGTAGGACCCACCGACTGTAATACCTACCAGCCAAATTGGTGTTTAGGTACAACGGGCCAAACAGTCTGTTCTGGTTGGCCCACAGAAAAGAGAAGTAAATAGAGCGGAAATGAGAAGGAAAATCTGATTGAACATTATTATTTAGATCAACGCGTCGAACTCCGCATCACAGTTGCTAACTGATTTCGAATGACTGACGTTTCGTTTATATGGGTGCAACTGGCTACAACTCTTACAAAAATGCCTTGACAGCCGTTTTAATTTAAACAAAAAAAATTTTCTTTGGGTTGGCCCGACCATCTGTCTTTTTGTCCCATGTACAGAAGACAGTAAGAAAGAACGTCAAGCAGTCTATCGGTTTTTTATCGGACACATTTCGGGGAGTGTGCATCAGATCTGCACGTGCCCATTTTTCTATCAGATTGCCAGAGCGGGCACGAAAAATCGACACCGCTTTATGGTTGATATTCCAAAAACTCGTACGAAGCGCTTTGGTTCCACTTTTATTGTGCGAACTATTAGTCTGTGGAATGCGCTGCCTATGGGTGTTCCCCGATAGTTACAATCTGGGTTTCTTCAAATTACGAGTGAATCGGTTTCTTCTAGGCAAGCGTGTTCCATCGTAGACCGCATCGTCGCTTACATCAGGCGAGTTGGCGGTCAAACGCAAACTATTATATATTTTTAAAATTACTCTCGAATGTCCTCGATCCGTGTCTGTCTCCTTCGCTCAAAATCCGCCATTTACCGGCGGAAATTGTATCTCGCGTGCACAGAAGGTGGCAGCGTTCAGCGAGCCGTGAGGGAATGGAACCCGCGCCTGCACTACGCAACCCCGCGCTCAATGCACCGCGCCGTGGAGGCTTCCATACTCTTACTTCTATATCACTTTACTACACTAGCCAACCTCGGATTTACCTGCCTTTTCACAGACTTTAAATAAAAGAATTCTCTCTAGAAAGGAAAGAAAGAAAGGAAAGGGGATCTCAATTCCTTTTTAGGGTTCCGTACCCAAAGAGTAAAAACGGGACCTTATTACTAAGCCTACGATGTCTGTGTGTCTGTCTGTCTGTCTGTCTGTCTGTCTGTCTGTCTGTCTGTCTGTCTGTCTGTCCGTCCGTCTGTCCGCCTGTCCTACCTATTAGGGGCTGTATCTTTCGAACCGTAATAGATGGTAAGTTGAAATTTTAACAGAATATGTAACGTTACGGCGGAATAACTAACAAATAATAAAAAAAGCCAAAAAGTGGTAAAACCGACCAAGTGCCAGTCGGGCTCGCGCACTGAGGGTTCTGTACCACCACATAACTTGTTAGCTGCTAAAGTACAAAAAAATTGTGCAAAAAGACAACATCCCATCAAGGCCCAGGCGGTCACCCATCCAAGCACCGGCCGCACCCGACGTTGCTTCACTTCAGTGATCGTACGAGAACCGGTGGTGATCAGAATTTTTTCCGAATCGCACTTGGCCATTATTTATCATTTGTTGTTATACTTTAGAGTGTTTACTATAATCATGCCAAGTTTGACGCTTGTACGTATTAGTACCATTTTTACATTAGAGCAAATACAAAAATATGTAAAAAATACGTTCTACCAACCAAACACCAAGCCAACACCAAAAGGACTTTTTGAATATAAAATACAATATTGAAATGGGTAGTATGTATATATACTACGGTATTACTTTATTAAAAAAACTGGGTTATTTTAATATGTGTAACTAGTATTTCATATATGAAAAAGGTTAGCAATAAATTTGAGAGAAAAAGGATTACTTATTATGAATGCAATTATATTTGTCGATGGTCTCTTGAGCTTTAAAAACATAATATGTACATAGATAATACATAAATAGTTATGTATACGTAGGGATTGGGTATACGTACGTATTATATGTAACACAATATTAAATACATAGTTATGATACGTAGGGATTGGGTATACCTACGTACGTATTAAGTGTAACACAATGTTGAATACATAGATAGTTATGATAAATAGGGATTGGGTATACCTACGTACGTATTATATGTAACACAATATTAAATACATAGTTATGATACGTAGGGATTGGGTATACCTACGTACGTATTAAGTGTAACACAATGTTGAATACATTGATAGTTATGATAAATAGGGATTGGGTATACCTACGTACGTGTTATGTGTAACACAATATTGAATACATAGATAGTTATGATAAGTAGGGATTGGGTATACTTATACGTACGTATTATGTGTAACACAATGTTAAATACATAGATAGTTATGATACGTAGCGATTGGGTATACCTATGTACGTATTATGTGTAACACAATGTTTAATACATAGATAGTTATGATACGTAGGGATTGGGTATACCTATACGTACGTATTATGTGTAACACAATGTTGAATACATAGATAGTTATGATACGTAGGGATTGGGTATACCTATACGTACGTATTATGTGTAACACAATGTTGAATACATAGATAGTTATGATACGTAGGGATTGGGTATACCTACGTACGTATTATGTGTAACACAATGTTGAATACATAGATAGTTATGATACGTAGGGATTGGGTATACCTACGTACGTATTATGTGTAACACAATGTTGAATACATAGATAGTTATGATACGTAGGGATTGGGTATACGTACATATTACGTGTAATATAATATTTACACACGTCACTGTGTTCACTTCCGAAGTAATATATTCGCCGGGCGCGGTTTTAGTAGAATGAGATTTTAACGTCGACTTTTCACGTTCGTTTTATTTTAATGTTTTTAAAAGTATGGGAGACGTTGTGTTTTAATTTATTTCGTTTGTTTCCGTTTGGCTTGTGCTTTTTTTCTACAAATGTTATGATAAAATTTAGGTTCGGAGTTATTATTTACTTACTTTACGTAGACTTCTTGGCTGATCCTAGTATTTAACCCTTTAGACCTAAGCCCTAAAAACTTCCTATAGGAAGTTTTTAGGGCTTAGGTGTAAAGGGTTTCATGGAATGGTGGTACTAAGGAACTAACTGGAAGACATTATACTCATCAGCTCATCACCAAACAAAAATATATATTTCCACAGTAAAACAGTTCACATGCAATAAAATGTTGCCTGGAATAAAAAAAAAATTAAGCGATGCCCGTTTTACTGCCATATATTTTCAATGCCATAATTATACTTTCATAGTTTCAGTTTAACTATTTCAGTAGGTATGTATCTAATAATTATATATTTCGCTAAGCCCTTTATCAATATAATATATATAAAAATTAATCCCTATTTACCTTGGTCACGCCATAACTAGAATAAGAATTTACCGATTTCAACTTGATTTTAAAATTTTCGAATACTTTGTAAAAGGTTCTTACTGAGGGACTGTGACTTGTTTGACTACATTTCACAAAAAATTATAATAATTTAATACTTGACACTGGCTATGCACAAGAGTGCGACCCCAAACTCCTTACAGAGGAAATATTTTAAAAAACACCTGAAGAACGCAGCATGCGATTGCAAGAACTTTGACCTACTGACCTGGAGTCATATAAAAGGTCACTGATACTCGACAAAATTCATGGAACAGCTGATATTTTTTTCGCGATATCAGGGCTGGTCTCATGGTATAAGTTGTTCATAATGATGAGTACAAAATCATGGTATAATAATATACTCCGCCAGGTATAGCGCTCCGAGAAATAATGTGACGTGGGCGTCCCGCAATGATGTCATCAATATCATGGATACACGTACATGTGCATAAGCAAGAGCAGAATAAGTAATTTACAACAAGTTCGAGAGAGATGACGATACACGAAACAATGGCGGATGAAATTATAACTCCCCAATATCCGTATATTACCTGTGGGAATCCAATAAATCAATGTGGTTTTGATAAAATTGTGTTTAATATATTCAATTCGTGCTTAACTTGCTTGAGCGGACAAACCAAATGACAATTGAAATGCTTTTTTTTCTCTATTTTTTTTAAATTTATTCCCACATATATTACCTACTTATAATTATTATTATTATTGACTAGAAAGTATATTACTTTACTCTATAATTAAAAAAAAAAAACAACAACAAATTAAAACCTAACTATCATTCACTATTTTATTAAATGCTTTTTGTATTTTATTTAATAGATTATTAAAAAAGATGTTTCCCAGTATCAGTGTTTGTTACAATAAAGTGGCAACTGGACAGTGACGTCATTGCGGGACATCTCCCAGAGCGCTAGATCTTGTTTTCTTGGATCATGAGTGACCTCATTTCGGCTTAGTAGGTACAGTCTATAATGCATAACCTTGTATATAAATAATACTATATATTAGAGTTTCATCCACACGTCTGTAGGAAGCACTGGCCAAGTTTCATCTATAATTACTTGGGTGCATCTCCATTTTCCGGAAACGAGCGTGGATCCCAATTTATCGGGTTCAGTAGGCTCGCTTCAAATGCACCAGGGACGGATTAGGGGAGGTGTCAATGAAATATTACGTACCTACTTGGATTTTTTACACCGATGCGCAATTGATTCTTCTTCTAAGCAAGCGTGCTCCATCGTAGACCGCATCATCGCGCGAGTTGGCGGTCAAACACAAGCCTACCAATAATAAAATATCATACTCATTTTTCTTACTTAGGCAAAGAGGTCGCCCGAAGAATCCAACTGGGATGGGCAGTATTCGAGAAATTGCGTGACATCTTCTTGTCCAAGATACCACAGTGCCTAAAGACAAGGGTCTTTGACCAGTGTGTGTTGCCAGTGATGACATATGGTACTGAGACGTGGTCCTTATCTGCTGGCCTTTTGGAAAAACTCTCACAGCGAAAGAGTCACACAGCGGGCAATGGAGAGAGCTATTACGCGAATATTTATAGAATTTCTTTGCGCGATAGAATCCGAAACGTGGATATTCGCCAAAGCACCAAAGTCACCGATATAGCTGTTAAAATTTGCAAGTTGAAGTGGCAATAGGCATATCGCTCGAAGAACCGATAACCGATGGGGAAGAAAGGTTCTTGAGTGGAGACCACGAACCGGAAGACGCAGCGTAGGTAGGCCACTAGATGGACCGACGACATTGAGATAGTCGCTGGCATCCAGTGGATGCAAAAGGCAGGCTGTCGTTCAATGTGGAGGTTAAAGAGCCTATGTTCAGCAGTGGACGTCTTCTGGCTGATGATGATGATGACAAAAACAAAACACGCAAAGAAACTTGTAGCACCTATGAACTAATACCTAGTCCAACGTGCAAAAAATAAGCAACAAGGTCGTCTGCAAGGTAAGTTCGACTACATGCATCAAGCCTGATTTAGGCCAGATGCGTTCGCACCCGTCACGCCATCTTACCATTATTGGTGTCGATTCTGTTGTACCATTCTTTAAACTAAACTAAATTTGACATTTATAAAATTGTTGCCGTCTTTTTCTGACGTATTAAATTAAAAGGAGACGCTGATTATTTTATTCCAATCAAATTCGTTTAGTTTTGATAATGGTACAACAGAATTGACACCACTGTCTCCTTTGTTTGTCTGAAGAGGTTTAAATTTTGGTACTTATTATTTATAGCCCTGCAATCTTTATTGATGTTGCTGAAATGCAATTAAACTAAAATTATTTTTTCTGCCATAGGTGGCGAACAAGCTAACGGGCAGCCAGATGGTAAGCCATCACCGTAAAAAAAACAAGAATATTCAAAATTTCATATTCCGAAAACACGTACGAAGCGCTTTGATTCCATTTTTTTTGTGCGAACTGCTAGTCTGTGGAATGCGCTGCCCGAATGGGTGTTCCCCGATGGTTACAATCTGGGTGTCTTCAAATCACGAGTGAATCGGTTTCTTCTAGGCAAGCGTGCTCTATCGTAGACCGTGAGTTGGCGGTCAAACGCAAGCCTATAAATAAATAAAGTTTGAATATCGAGACGGATTACAATTACCTACTTATTTTACTATCTCAGTTAAATTATTAAACCGGTTACAAGAGAAATATTATTCTGTATTTCGAAATTCGAATCTAGCAATTATTTTGGCGCCAGGGGGTTGCCAGCGCGCGTCGCCTGGAGTGCTGCCAGCAGATATTCGGAAATAATTTTTAATTGTGGCAACATTTCACTGATTGAGCGAGTGCTCGTGAAATTGTTATGATTTTTTATTACATTTTGTTAAATTGTTTTGCACGGGAACTATTCAAAGCGATCAATCATCATCATCATCATCAACCATTCTCCATCCACTGCTGGGTATAGGTCTCTTCAGCGCGCCATCTTTTCCGGTCCTGTGCTAGCCTTGTCCACTGCTTTCCTGCTGCCTTAACGATCAATATGTGGTGCAATTATTTAAAAAAAACATGAAGGAAACCTGACGTCGTTTTGACACATTTTGTTTTTATTATGCTGGAATTAGTCACAAAAGTGTTGATAGACTATCCTATATGGTAGGACCCACCGACTGTAATACCTACCAGCCAAATTGGTGTTTAGGTACAACGGGCCAAACAGTCTGTTCTGGTTGGCCCACAGAAAAGAGAAGTAAATAGAGCGGAAATGAGAAGGAAAATCTGATTGAACATTATTATTTAGATCAACGCGTCGAACTCCGCATCACAGTTGCTAACTGATTTCGAATGACTGACGTTTCGTTTATATGGGTGCAACTGGCTACAACTCTTACAAAAATGCCTTGACAGCCGTTTTAATTTAAACAAAAAAAATTTTCTTTGGGTTGGCCCGACCATCTGTCTTTTTGTCCCATGTACAGAAGACAGTAAGAAAGAACGTCAAGCAGTCTATCGGTTTTTTATCGGACACATTTCGGGGAGTGTGCATCAGATCTGCACGTGCCCATTTTTCTATCAGATTGCCAGAGCGGGCACGAAAAATCGACACCGCTTTATGGTTGATATTCCAAAAACTCGTACGAAGCGCTTTGGTTCCACTTTTATTGTGCGAACTATTAGTCTGTGGAATGCGCTGCCTATGGGTGTTCCCCGATAGTTACAATCTGGGTTTCTTCAAATTACGAGTGAATCGGTTTCTTCTAGGCAAGCGTGTTCCATCGTAGACCGCATCGTCGCTTACATCAGGCGAGTTGGCGGTCAAACGCAAACTATTATATATTTTTAAAATTACTCTCGAATGTCCTCGATCCGTGTCTGTCTCCTTCGCTCAAAATCCGCCATTTACCGGCGGAAATTGTATCTCGCGTGCACAGAAGGTGGCAGCGTTCAGCGAGCCGTGAGGGAATGGAACCCGCGCCTGCACTACGCAACCCCGCGCTCAATGCACCGCGCCGTGGAGGCTTCCATACTCTTACTTCTATATCACTTTACTACACTAGCCAACCTCGGATTTACCTGCCTTTTCACAGACTTTAAATAAAAGAATTCTCTCTAGAAAGGAAAGAAAGAAAGGAAAGGGGATCTCAATTCCTTTTTAGGGTTCCGTACCCAAAGAGTAAAAACGGGACCTTATTACTAAGCCTACGATGTCTGTGTGTCTGTCTGTCTGTCTGTCTGTCTGTCTGTCTGTCTGTCTGTCTGTCTGTCTGTCTGTCTGTCCGTCCGTCTGTCCGCCTGTCCTACCTATTAGGGGCTGTATCTTTCGAACCGTAATAGATGGTAAGTTGAAATTTTAACAGAATATGTAACGTTACGGCGGAATAACTAACAAATAATAAAAAAAGCCAAAAAGTGGTAAAACCGACCAAGTGCCAGTCGGGCTCGCGCACTGAGGGTTCTGTACCACCACATAACTTGTTAGCTGCTAAAGTACAAAAAAATTGTGCAAAAAGACAACATCCCATCAAGGCCCAGGCGGTCACCCATCCAAGCACCGGCCGCACCCGACGTTGCTTCACTTCAGTGATCGTACGAGAACCGGTGGTGATCAGAATTTTTTCCGAATCGCACTTGGCCATTATTTATCATTTGTTGTTATACTTTAGAGTGTTTACTATAATCATGCCAAGTTTGACGCTTGTACGTATTAGTACCATTTTTACATTAGAGCAAATACAAAAATATGTAAAAAATACGTTCTACCAACCAAACACCAAGCCAACACCAAAAGGACTTTTTGAATATAAAATACAATATTGAAATGGGAAGTATGTATATATACTACGGTATTACTTTATTAAAAAAACTGGGTTATTTTAATATGTGTAACTAGTATTTCATATATGAAAAAGGTTAGCAATAAATTTGAGAGAAAAAGGATTACTTATTATGAATGCAATTATATTTGTCGATGGTCTCTTGAGCTTTAAAAACATAATATGTACATAGATAATACATAAATAGTTATGTATACGTAGGGATTGGGTATACGTACGTATTATATGTAACACAATATTAAATACATAGTTATGATACGTAGGGATTGGGTATACCTACGTACGTATTAAGTGTAACACAATGTTGAATACATAGATAGTTATGATAAATAGGGATTGGGTATACCTACGTACGTATTATATGTAACACAATATTAAATACATAGTTATGATACGTAGGGATTGGGTATACCTACGTACGTATTAAGTGTAACACAATGTTGAATACATTGATAGTTATGATAAATAGGGATTGGGTATACCTACGTACGTGTTATGTGTAACACAATATTGAATACATAGATAGTTATGATAAGTAGGGATTGGGTATACTTATACGTACGTATTATGTGTAACACAATGTTAAATACATAGATAGTTATGATACGTAGCGATTGGGTATACCTATGTACGTATTATGTGTAACACAATGTTTAATACATAGATAGTTATGATACGTAGGGATTGGGTATACCTATACGTACGTATTATGTGTAACACAATGTTGAATACATAGATAGTTATGATACGTAGGGATTGGGTATACCTATACGTACGTATTATGTGTAACACAATGTTGAATACATAGATAGTTATGATACGTAGGGATTGGGTATACCTACGTACGTATTATGTGTAACACAATGTTGAATACATAGATAGTTATGATACGTAGGGATTGGGTATACCTACGTACATATTATGTGTAACACAATGTTGAATACATAGATAGTTATGATACGTAGGGATTGGGTATACGTACATATTACGTGTAATATAATATTTACACACGTCACTGTGTTCACTTCCGAAGTAATATATTCGCCGGGCGCGGTTTTAGTAGAATGAGATTTTAACGTCGACTTTTCACGTTCGTTTTATTTTAATGTTTTTAAAAGTATGGGAGACGTTGTGTTTTAATTTATTTCGTTTGTTTCCGTTTGGCTTGTGCTTTTTTTCTACAAATGTTATGATAAAATTTAGGTTCGGAGTTATTATTTACTTACTTTACGTAGACTTCTTGGCTGATCCTAGTATTTAACCCTTTAGACCTAAGCCCTAAAAACTTCCTATAGGAAGTTTTTAGGGCTTAGGTGTAAAGGGTTTCATGGAATGGTGGTACTAAGGAACTAACTGGAAGACATTATACTCATCAGCTCATCACCAAACAAAAATATATATTTCCACAGTAAAACAGTTCACATGCAATAAAATGTTGCCTGGAATAAAAAAAAAATTAAGCGATGCCCGTTTTACTGCCATATATTTTCAATGCCATAATTATACTTTCATAGTTTCAGTTTAACTATTTCAGTAGGTATGTATCTAATAATTATATATTTCGCTAAGCCCTTTATCAATATAATATATATAAAAATTAATCCCTATTTACCTTGGTCACGCCATAACTAGAATAAGAATTTACCGATTTCAACTTGATTTTAAAATTTTCGAATACTTTGTAAAAGGTTCTTACGGAAAGCAAAGGAAATAAAAAAAAGGAAATTAACTGCGTAAGGAAATTACGCAGAAAAATGGAAAAAAAAATAACTTAACGACAATTTTTATTTCGTGCGTTTGTCTGTTCTAAGACAGGACGTCTGTCGGGTCAACTAGTCTATAGGTACTAATATTATTAAGAGGAAAGATTTGATTGTTTGTTTGCATTGAATAGGCTACGAAACTCCAGAACCGATTTGAAAAATTCTTTCACTGTTGGGAAGCTACACTATCCCCGGGTAACATAGGCTATATTATATATTTTAAAAAATAGGGATCCTTACTAAAACTCCAATAATGTAACACAAGGTGTAAAAAATAAGATTAACAATTTTAACTTTGCGTGTTTGACAGTTCTAAGACAGTGCCACCATTCATCATAATCATCAGTTTTTTCCGTGCGGCGGCGTTAGAGGCGGGTTTACATCGAGCCAGCTTCTTGAACAAGGTTTGAAACAAGCTCTCCCACTGGCTATCTACATATACAGGTGTTGTCACCTGTTTGGTGGCTATGGCTGCAATCTTAATGTGTTGTACTCACAGATATACACAACCAGATCGGCAATATATTTTAGTGAAAGAGACAACTTGATATGGCTCAGCACAAGTACGAAAAGGACATAAATAGATTTTGTTGTCCTTATCGGCGTGACCTGTTTTTGGTACCTCAAGTGTCAAAATCTGTAATAATCAGTGACAAACAAAACGGGTCTGAATTATATTTATTGCCTTTTTTTGGTGATTAAATGTGATAAATGCGTGTTTCCTCTGAGAAATAATTGTAAAAGATATTTTACAATGGTTGGTTGTAGCATTTTGGGCTGCAAGAAGCGCAGTGAGCGAAAATACGATGAAATATCATTTCACACGTAAGTAAACATATAAAGCTTGTAACGATCACCTAAATAAATTCAGGATATCAATTCTCAAATATTTTATTCATAATTAGTCAGTTTTTAGGTCGATTTGTGGTCTAATTCTATGAATTTTATCAAATTATTCACTTAGAAAATAAATTATGAATGTTGCCAGTTTATGAAAGAAATTACCCACCGCAACTAACATAAATTATTCGTTCTGCAGGTTTCCAACTGATCCTGTCACATTGCTGAAAAAAGCTGGCACATTGCAAGAAGTGCAAAATACCGACCCTTTTATGCCCATATGAATATGGTGAATGTTAATATTAAATATATATTAATGAGGCCACAGTTATGAAGCTGGAAAAGCAAAAGGCGATTTCGGTGAACCGATTCAAAAAGCTACGCGCTGTTCGTGAAATTTGTACTGTAAACATTAAAGAGTCTATTTATCTAATTATTTGGAATGTTATACATAATTCCATTCATGAAAAAACTAAACTGACCAAGCGCGAGTCGGGCTCGCGCGCTGAGAGTTCTTTACAATCACAAAATACAAAAAGTTGTGCAAAAAGACAACATCACGCCCAGGCTGTCACCCATCCAAGTACCGACCGCGCCCGACGTTGCTTAGCTTAGTGGTAAACAGAAATTTGTCACTGACTCGCACTTGGCCAGTGTTTATTATTTGTTGTTTTACTTATGTTCAATATAATCCGCTAAATTTGACGCTTGTACGGATTACCGTTTTTACACTAGAACAAATCCAAAAATACGTTTAACGTTTGTTGCATGGGGGCCCTTCCTTTGCCCTTCCGTTTTAACTCTTTGACTTTTTAATTATTTTTAATTAATTATAAAAAATCATGCTATGGTTACTTTACAACCTTTTTTCTAGTACTATATTCTAATCCTAACAAATAATTATAATAAAAACGCAAGTAAGTTTGTAACTTTCTGTCTGTTTTTTACGAGGAAACGGCTAAGTCATGGTATAATAATATACTCTGCCAGGTATAGCAATTCGAGAAAAAATGTTTACGTAGGCGTCCCGCAATGATGTCATGATGTCAATTTACAACAGGTTTGAGAGAGATGACGATACACCACGTAACAGCTGATTGAATAAAGTGGCAACTGGACAGTGACGTCATTGCGGGACAACTCCCAGATTGCTAGACCTTGTTTTCTTAGATCATGGGCTAAGTCAAATTTTGTCAGGACGATAGGGTGTGTCATGAGGACAGACAACGTACTTTTCTTCCCAGAAAATTGCAGGTAGCTCCGTGGGTTGCAGCAGATAGTGTATAAAATATAAATATTTAAACGGTAGTATTGTTTCCAAAGTACTCATTGAAGATTCACTACCCATCATAGTAGGTAAATTACCCTAACTTATAGCAAATCATTTTAATGTTTTAAGGATAGCCCGTTGGTCTAGTTGGTAGTGACCCTGCCTTCTAAGCTTAGGGGCGTGGGTTCGATTCCCATCTAGGACAAACATTTGTGTGATGAACATTTGTGTTTGTTCTATATCTGGTTGTTAATATCTATTTAAGTATGTATTTAAAACTATATATGTATGTATATCAGTCTCTGGCAGCCATATCACAAGCTTTGCTTAGTTTGGGGTCAGATGACCGTGTGTGCAAAAATGTCCCGAATATTTAAAAAAAAAAAAAAAAAAAAAAAAAAAAATGTGGCAACACACCTTGTTGAAGCGAGAGACACTGAGCTAGCCACGCTCATTGAAAATCTATAGGTAGTAGATCTGTGGTTGTACTTTAAAGAAATAAAAAGTTTTTTTTTTTTTTTTTTTTCTTCTTTGCACATTTTAAGACTAAAGAAGATAAAAAAGGAGGAAGTTTACATACAAAAAAAATTACATCATCATGCTTGTAAAGTTCTTGTTTATGCCCGGTGTAAGCGGATTAACACTATCTGTCTTGTTTTCACCTGTGACAATATCCGTCAACGAGAAGTTGACAGTAATTTTAAGCATTACTTAACTTATTATAGGTAATACTGCCTTATTTGAACTTTTTTTTCCAAAGATTCTCGAATAGAGGCCACGGACCAGTAAGCGCAGCGTCGTCCACCCACAAGATAGACAGACGACCTAAAAGAGACAACAGGGAAACGCTGGATGCAGGCCGCTTCCAACCGGCCCTTTTGGAGATCGATGCGACGCCTATGTCCAGCAGTGGACGTCCTATGGCTGAAACAGTGACAATATAAATTATCTTTGTGCTGAAATGATGAATTACATTTTCATAATATGACGTCACGTATTTATGGCAAGAAATCTCATGTTAATAAGAGAATAAGGACCCTGATAATTATATTGTATTGACTTCTGACGAGTTAACTGTATCATAAATATAATTAAATTATCTTAGAAAAACAAAATACTGGAACAATGTAAAGAAACCAGCTGCGATGGACTCAAATGCAAGAAATATGGACAGATTTATAATGATAGGATAACCTGGCAAGAGGATAATCGAGGGAAAATTCACATTCTCTTGTTTTAATACATTCGCTAGTGGTGATAAGTAATGGTCAAAATCAGAACATGGACTTTTCTACGGTGAGAAATAGCTCAAGAGCTAACTCTTTCACACCTATATCGCCTCGTGGTTTCACCCGTTTTATATCCGGGGTAAAAGTAGCCCAAGTTATTCCTTATAACATCAGCTATCTGCCAGTGAAAGATGAAAACGATGCAACCTCCTTGGTAGCGACAGCAACCTCCTTTGATTTAGATGTATTTTTTTAACAATTTAAAAAAGAGGGTTTCTCGATTTGTTTTTTTTAGTGTCCGTGGTAGACTGGATAACGGATGTTAATAGTTCATAGTTCACATAGTTAGTTCATAGTTATTTTATTAATATCAGAAAGATACAAATACCTGTCAAATACATGTTAAAAATTAACTTAATATAATTATTACTATAAATAAATAATTAAGCACGTAATTACATTTTAATAACAATAATTATACAAATCAAGAAAAATTCAATTAATTTATAGCAATATCAAATTAAAATAATTAATAGCTAATAATTATAGAATTGATAATTAATAATTATAGAAATGTTATGAAATTATTAACAAGTAAGTACCGCCAATGATTTAAATAAAAAAAATCCCTCTTTACACAGTACTTAGTCGCTTACGGTGCCCAAAGGTCTTGCAGTTCTGCGCCGGGCTGAGATTGACTTGATCTCAAGCAGATGCTAATAAACCTGCCAACCATCATATATATTTAAAAGTCGATGTTTTTTAACCGATGAAAGAAAGGGATAGGAGGTTATCATTTCGACAGTATGTTTTTTTGTATGTTTGTTACGCGATTACTCCACTAATTATGAATTGAATTTGATGATTTTGTTTTGTTTGGTAAGCTATACCTCAGATGTGGTCGTATATACATTTTTATCAAAATTTATTGAGCGCTTGAAATTGAAATATTAAAAAAAAAAAAAATACATGTATGTATTTTTACAAATGACGTTTTGGTTAGTGGATCTAAAGTTTTGATGATAACTTTAAATATATTATAGTAATTTTTAAATTCGAAAGCATTAATCCTTTCGTAGCATCGGCAAATAAAAAATTTCATTTCATTTCCTTTTCATTTAATTGACCAAGATCCACTGTAATGAACCTACTAAATGACCACTTCACGTTACTCTTAAATCTGTAGTTGGCAACACAAGCAGGCCCGATCCTCAGCGGTTTTGCTAATCAGCAATCACTAGTGAAGGGAAAGGTAAAGCAAAGAATACTCGCTTTACATGCGTGAATTCTTAATATGAAGTTTTGGAGCAAACGTAAAAAAAAAAAACATTTTAATATTCGGGACATTTTGTTGCACACACGGTCATCTGACCCCAAACTAAGCAAAGCTTGTGATATGGCTGCCAGAGACTGATATACATACATATATAGTTTTAAATACATACTTAAATAGATAATAACACCCAGATATAGAACAAACACAAATGTTTATATTGTTCACAGGTGGCAAACAAGCTGACGGACCGCCTGATGGTAAGCGATCACCGTCGCGTATGGATACATGTAACACCAGGGACATCTCAGATACGAAAACTGTTATTTAATCCCCGCGGTCGATTGTACTTCTACAAATAATAATTATAATCAATATTTTATGTTGTATTTTAAAGTATTATGTTTCCACTATGTTATCCAAAACACTGAGATACGACGTCGCACCAAGGACTGCAGACGTCGTTAAAAGGGTGGGACACATGGCTAGACGTAATGATGGGAGGTGGCGTACAGCAGTAACTGCGTGGTGGCCGAGACTAGGTTGGCGGAACCCAGGCCGACCGAGGATGAGGTGGAGTGGATGCGAATATCAAATCAAAATCAAATAATTTTTTTATTATCAGACACAAGTTCCATAAAAAATTACAATTAAAAATATGAAATTAAATTAAATTAATTAATTAATAATATCGAAATAATAATTAATAGCGAGAGACCGGGGAGAGTGGCATAAACAAAGGGAGGCCTTATACCCAGCAGTGGGTCACTCAGGGCTGATGATGATGATGATGATGTTTCTACTTATTCTGTGAGCTCTATATGAACACAACTGTTGTAACTGTTAATTTTAAGCATAAGACTTGTCCACAGTTGTACACATTACATCACATCATCAGCCAGTAAACACCCACTGTTGAACAAAGGCCTCCCTCTTAGTGTTGCCATAATCCCCACGCTTGGCAGGCGGCTTGGGGATCGCATTACGTTCACCGTGTACTAATAGAACGCTGCTACCCATCCTCCGGTGGTTCTGGTCGCAGTTTTAGGACATACCCGGGTCCCATTAAACAGTTGAACAATAGAGCATTATTCTATTATATTCCTAGTAGGTAGTGCGTACATCACTACCTCTGACCGTCACGTAGCTCCGCGGTGAGATCGGTTTCGGCAATTAGAGTGATGCTGATTGGAGCCGGCCGAGTTGATTTGTCGCTTAATGTAGGTTCGAGCCCCCGACCTTGCGGCGGCCCTGTGTCGACACAGCTACGTCATAATATGCGACAGTTTTAATTACGACTGAACCAAACGTTTCATCATCGTCATCATCATTTCAGCCATAGGACGTCCACTGCTGGACTTAGGCCTCCCACATCGATCTCAAAAAGAGCCGGTTGGAAGCGGCCTGCATCCAGCGTTTCCCTGCGGTCTCTTTTAGGTCATGTGTCCATCTTGTTGGTGGACGTCCTACGCTGTGCTTACCAGTCCGTGGTCTCCATTTCAGAACCTTTCGGCCGCATCGGCAATCTTTTCTGCGTGATATGTGCCCTGCCCACTGCCACTTCAACTTGCTAATCCGGTGGGCTATGGCAACCAAACGTTTACTAAAACCTAATCCAGCTAATCTGTGCATATAATATAGGGTGACGCGGAAAGGGTGTACTAAGCCGAAAGGAGGCTGTTATAGTCATCATCATGAACAACTTTTACTTTGAGACCTACCCTTTTTGAGTTTGTTTGGTTTATTCGGTTTGTAGTAGCAGGTTCTCAATAATAGTAACAGCGATTACTTGTATTTTCATTTTATTATAATATTTAATAATTCACAGTAATTAGCAAGAAGAAAGCCATTTTGCAAGAGGCCTATGTTGCCATAGACAAATTATAATTACAGACAATACCATAAACAATCAATTTGACTGACATTCTCGCTAAGATTTCCACAACCCTGAAATATCGAAATAAATATCAACTCTTCCATAGAAAACGGCCATTTACACTCGACAAAATGTATGGAACAGCTGATCTCAGTATTGGTCGCGATTGACAGTCTCCGGGAGCGCGCGTATTCCCTAGTGAAGGAGCTCTAATGGCTCCGAAACCGGTCGATCGTCTGAACCGATAAACAAAACATCAGTGTAAGCCGTTTTGTAATAATTTACTTTACAAAATTAGTATTGCATCTGTTGAATCTAAAAAATTGTTCACTGTAAGGTGTAAAAGTTGAGAAAGTTGTTAAAAACATCATACCTTTACATAAACACATCTCACTGCAATAAACACACATTGTATAATGTTACCAACTTATCTGTAAAGTGTTGTTGAGGGAGCCACTATAGTATTTTCTAAACTAATCAGGTAGCTTTTCGTGGAAAATTTTAGTTCCCTCATTTGACAAGTCTACAGATAAGTTAGTTGTGTTCCATTCTACAAAACGTTACTAAATTAATTAACTCGTCGTAAACCACAGACGATATAAACTTTTAAACTAACTGTTGAAGTTACTGTGGAGTTTAACGACTAAATTGAATTACTTTTATTGTGAAAATTACTTTTATGGCGCCAGTAAAATAAAATTATATAAAGAGGTAATAAATATCGGTTTATTCAAGACTAGCAGACCTGAAACCTGTGACCCTGAAACCTTGACCTGTGTTAGAAATGTCAAACACGCACAAGTTAAAATTGAAAATCTAATTTTTTTACACCTTGGGTTACATTATTGGAGTTTTAGTAAGGATCCCTATTTTTTTGGAAAATATAATATAGCCTATGTTACCCGGGGATAGTGTAGCTACCCAGCAGTGAAAGAATTTTTCAAATCGGTTCAGTAGTTTCGGAGCCTATTCAATGCAAACAAACAAACAAACAAATTTTTCCTCATTATAATATTAGCTCATTATACGCTAGGGATTTCTCTACAAGATCGAATCAGAAATGAGGAGATCCGTAGATGAACGAAAGTTACCGACGCAGCCCATCGGATTAGCAAGTTGAAGTGGCAGTGAGCAGGGCACATGGCACGCAGAATAGATGGCTAATGGGGCTGAAAGGTTCTCGAATGGAGACCATGGAATGGTAAGCGCAGCATAGGACGTCCACCCACAAGATGGACAGACGACCTAAAAGAGACCGCAAGAAAACGCTAGATGCCGCTTCCAACCGGCTCTTTTGGAGATCGGTGGGGAAGAGGCTTATGTTCAGCAGTGGACGTCCTATGGCTGGAATGATGATGATGATGATGTTCTCACTGCTGGGGCACATGCTTTCTTTCAGTGAGAGAGGATAGACCCTAATCCACCATGCTGGCCCAGCGCATGTTGGTGAATGTCATTTCATTGTCGTTTGAGGTTCTTATTGGACATACCGGATGTTTTGCTTCACTGTTGTTGAGCGATGGCTTTAAAACTGCACTTAATTCATTTAAGTACTAAATAAGTCATTGGTGCAGGGCTGAGGAACCGAAAATGCTACCCAACCACCATCGCTGTCGGGTAAAAGCACACAAATACCTAAAACCCCAGTCAAAATTCCACGACGTAGCAAAAAAGCTGGTTTACGACGCATCAACCCGTGAAAATTGTTTGTGGAAACAAAAAATATGGCAACACAGTCCAGTTATTTATCGCGCCAGCAAAAATATTGGCATATTCGGAAGTTTCCGTTACACGCTGGCAACTCTGATTTGTGGCAGTGTACTGTAATCAACTGTTATTTAGAGTTGAATGATGGAGCCACCATCGTGTTTTTTAGGGAAAAGTGGAACGTCTACCCTCGGATATGTTTAGTTCTATCATTTGAGTAACTGTAGGGATAAGCTGGTTGAATTATAAACAGATTCAGATTTATACACGCCATGATGGGCCATCATGGTTGTTTACTGAACGGATTGGCGCGACGGTGTGAAATCACTCCAGGGATGATTTAAAATTATGGATGCCGAAATGATAGATTTGTTTTTATAGCAGACAGGGCATGGTTTGACTCATCATCATCATCTTCATCATCAGCCAGTTGACGTCCACTGCTGAACATAGGCCTCCCCCTTTAACCTCCACACTGAACGACAGCCTGCCTTTTGCATCCACTGGATGCCCGCGACTCTCACAATGGCGTCGGTCCATCTAGAGGGAGGCCTACCTACGCTGCGTCTTCCGGTTCGTTGTCTCCACTCCAGAACCTGGTTTGACTACAGGGCGGGAATGTTGTTTTTATTATTTTATTATCCAAAAACGGGGTGTAAAGAGTACAACCTGCAGATGGCCATGAAAGATCGGAACGCCACAGTAATGGAGGCCCTGGGTAGGACGTATTTTTGTATTAGCTCTGGTGTAAAAACGGTAATACATACAAGTGTCAAACTTGGCATGATTTTAGTACACACTCTAAAGTATAACCGTATCCGTCGATTCTCTTACGTAAATTCTTTCCATCCAATGGTTGTCTGGAAGAGATCGCTTTTAGCGATAAGGCCGCCACTTGTGGCACTATCTCGTAAGTGTTTTCTATCTGTTTGTAATTTTTATTTCCGGTGTACACAATAAAGTGTTTCTATCTATAAACCTGTGTATAACAAAAAAATATAAATAATGGCCAAGTGTGAGCCAAAGGGGAGGCCTATGTTCAGCAGTCTTCTGGCTGATGATGATGATGATGAAATGTGAGTCGGTGTTAATTTTCTATTCACCACCGGTTTTCTTACGATCACCGAAGTGAAGCAAAGTCGGGCGCGGCGGGTACTTGGCGTTAAAAGGGGACTGCGGGCGTTGATGGGATGTATTTCTTTTTGCACTATTTTTTGTACTTTAGTAGCTAGCAAGTTACGTGGTGGTACAGAACCCTCAGAGCGCGAGCCCGACTCGCACTTAGCCGGATTTTTTACTTAAGAGTGCGTATAAAGCGAGGAAAATTTCTGATTTCACCCGCGCGTCTCGCATCACCCGCATTAGTGTGAAACACAACCACGGCAGCGCGGCAGTCGCGCGCAGCTCCAGTACACATAACTCGCGTAGTCGAACTCGTCATGCGGCAAGGAGTAATAAACACAGGATAAGCATAATGTTGGCGTTTTGGCGATTAGCTGGGTTCGGTCGCGGCGCGCAAAACCATAAATTGTTTATTTCAATTTTCAAAATTGTGTTTGTTGTATATTTTTAAACTTAATTTTTAAGTTTTCTACAATATCAATATAAAATTAATAAATTATATAAATTAAATTGAAATTGCCTAAATTAATTTTGAAATTAAAATTTTACGCTTGAGACAGAGAGTCAGAGATCGTTAAACATTAAATCAAACTAAACTAAACTAATACTATGCTATGCTACGCTACGCTATGCTATACTATACTAAACGAAACACGCGAAACGAAATACCCGAAAGCCCGTTGGTCCAGTTGGTAGTGAACCTACCTTCTGAGCTTCGGGCGTGGGTTCGATTCCCACCTAGGACAAAATTAATGTGATGAACATTTTGTGTTTGTTCTACGAGTATACCTGGTTGTTAATATCTATTTAAGTATGATTTATTTAATTTAATTTAATGTAATTTAATGCAATGCAATTCAATTCCATTCCATTCAATTCAATTTACTAAAAAATATCATCATATCCGGCCGGTCTAACAGTAGGTATTACTACTTACCTTTTTATCCGACTTCAAATAAGGAGGAAGGTTCTCAATGCGACTTGTATAATCTTAGTGTCTCTGTCTACTTGGTCCACAGTGTTGCACCGCAGTGTTGTAAAGCAGTGTTGCACCGCAGTGTTGCAACGCAGTGTTGCAACGCAGTGTTGCAACGCAGTGTTGCAACGCAGTGTGGCAACGCAGTGTTGCATCGCACTGTTGCGCCGCAGTGTTGCAACGCAGTGTTGCACCGCAGTGTTGCAACGCAGTGATTGATAATTTTATTGCATACCTACCTTGCCAAAAGATTCGCTTTTTTACCAGCTAAGGAAACATTAACTTTTTTCTGAGATTCGCCACTGTCAAGAAACATTTTACTGTTTAAAGGCAAAGTTTATTTTTATTGTTTCATTCAAGAGCAATGTTTATAACCTCAAATAAGCCACAAATGACAGCACCAGCGAAGGTGGCGCCATCTGAGATAAGTTTTGCCGTGGTTTGCCTGTAGCTTCTCATTACCCAAAATGTATGAAAAATACTGCGTTAGTTCCCTAATACTCACCCTGTGAAATCATTTACCACTGAATAAAACTCAAAATATGTAGTGATGGTCAAAATATTTTCGGATTTGAATTAAATAAAGAAATTTCGTTAGTGAAGCTACTTCTCAAAATCTCTGAAATATTGGTGCCGTCGTTTGGCTTTAGACCTCAGCAGCCATAAATCGATGCCACAGACTTAAAATATTCAAGGATGGCTGAAATATTTTCTGATTTAACGTCTTCACTGAAATATTGAAGATGTCTTCTAGTATTAGAACTGAACAATCTATAATCACCGTTACTGATTTAAAATATGCAAGGATGGCAGAAATATTTTACGATACAAGTCATGATTCTCTGAAATATAAGAAACATTTTACTGTTTAAAGGCAAAGTTTATTTTTATTGTTTCATTCAAGAGCAATGTTTATAACCTCAAATAAGCCACAAATGACAGCACCAGCGAAGGTGGCGCCATCTGAGATAAGTTTTGCCGTGGTTTGCCTGTGGCTTCTCATTACCCAAAATGTATGAAAAATACTGCGTTAGTTCCCTAATACTCACCCTGTGAAATCATTTACCACTGAATAAAACTCAAAATATGTAGTGATGGTCAAAATATTTTCGGATTTGAATTAAATAAAGAAATTTCGTTAGTGAAGCTACTTCTCAAAATCTCTGAAATATTGGTGCCGTCGTTTGGCTTTAGACCTCAGCAGCCATTAATCGATGCCACAGACTTAAAATATTCAAGGATGGCTGAAATATTTTCTGATTTAACGTCTTCACTGAAATATTGAAGATGTCTTCTAGTATTAGAACTGAACAATCTATAATCACCGTTACTGATTTAAAATCTGCAAGGATGGCAGAAATATTTTACGATACAAGTCCAGATTCTCTGAAATATAAATGCTCTCATCTAGTGTTGGACGCAAATCACGCAAAACCTCACCTAATCCTCAAAAAAAAACTCACCTATGTTTCCAACCAATTAGTTCAAAATATTCAAAAATAGCTATTTATTTTTTGATATAACTTCACTTTGCTGAAATACTGGTGGTGCCACCTAGCGTTTGATCTGAGAAACTCGTATTTTATGCTACTGATTCAAAATATTTAAAGATGGTACCGCACTGTTGTACCGCACTGTTGTACCACACTGTTGCACCGCACTGTTGCACCGCACTGTTGCACCGCAGTGTTGCAACGCAGTGTTGCACCGCATTGTTGCACCGCAGTGGTGGACTGCAATTCAACCAGTATAAAAAAATACTGGTCGAATTGAAGGTACTCTAAGGTAAATGAGAACCTTCCTCCTTATTTGAAGTCGGATAAAAAGGTAAGTAGTATTTGACTTTGACTAAGGTAAGTAGTCCCGCTAGTGTATTGTGCATTTCCCCTTACCAGCACATACCCGAGCCAACCCAACTGGTCAAACAGTAGGTACTTATGTTTTTAACCGACTTCAAAGAAGGAGGAAGGTCCTCAATTCGACTAGTATTTTTTTATACCGGTTGAATTGAGAACCTTGCCCCTGTTTTGAAGTCGGTTAAAAACATAAGTACCTATTGTTTGACTTTCCACATTTAAATTTTTTTTTATTAGAAGATGTTTTTTTGCTTCCATTATTACCAAGCTATTTTTTGTCTGTTAAAATTGAGAACCTTCCTCCTTTTGCAGAAAGCCGCTTCTCGTAAAAACGTGAGAAAATGTGGATGGAACTCTCAAGTCAAATTAACCATCACATTAATTTAAATGATTTTTAATTTTAATTTTATAAAATTATAATGAATCTAAATTATTTTATAATGTCATTTAATTTTTAGTTTTATCTTTCTGACTCTCTCTCTCTGCTTCTCTCCGTCTCTCTCTCTCTCTCTCTCTCTCTCTCTCTCTCTGTCTGTTTGTCTGTCACAAAGAAACACTCCGACTCTAATAGTTATATTACTGAGCATACATAATAATGGATTCGTTAGGGCCTAGTCGTATCCATTTTATTTGTATCTATGTTATTTTTTCGTAGTAGCTTTACCTAGTCTGTGCTCTAAGGTCATTGTCACCACTTGGTAGCCGCATCAAGTGGTCGCGTTCGAGCCATCGATTTTTTATATTATCCTTTGTTTGAAAATACAGTAGGTGTTGATATAATCGCACTCGGAAGATAAAACCAAGGCGAAAAGCAAGCGCGTGCGTCCTTCCCCGTTGAGGCACAGTGCGGTACTGAGGTTAAACGGAGCATGTTTCGCTATTTAGATGCAAAGCGCAACAGAATAAGACTGAATATCGGACTTGCCGTTTGACCGAATAGTTGCTTAGAACTAAAGGACGTAAGTCTCAAATCGAATATAATTTATTATGAGAGTACTAATTAATCTAGGTAAATTTTGTCTTAACACTGGAAAACAAACTATATTTTCCTTCGGTGAGTATTTATTTTAGATATGTAACTGAAGTACTTTCCAAGTAAAATCAAAAAAATTAGCAAAAAGGCACCATTTTCAAAACATTAAAGTATCGAGTAAATATCTTGCTATTATGTTTCTGTCTTAATGGCGGAAAGAAAATGAATTGAAAATTCACATATATCAATTATTACGGTGATCGGATATTTGGTTTAGTTAGAATATCATGGCAAATTAGCATAAAATTTCGGTTGCCCCCTCTTAATAAGTACCGTTGTCAATTACAGCGCACTTGCAGTCAAATAAAACAAAAAGAGACAACTGTCTATAAGTGCAAGGAGTAAGAGAGACTGAAGATTTTTTTTTGTTAAAATTTTCATGACCTTGGGTTCAATGTCCTTTAGTCGTAATATTAAACAGTTTACTTAGTCTTAATAACGTCAAACAAGTCATAGTCACAGTCAGAATCAAGCTAAGTAAGTCACGGTCAAGTCAAACTCATGCCCCTGTAAAGTGGTGGAGACTTTACAAGAGGCTCCTATGGAGTTTTGGAAACAACACGAAAATACACGTTTCACCTCGTTATATCACTTGCCTACACTCGAGCACGTTTACGAGCACTTAATGAATTCACCATTTAGTACACATTAACACTCAAAAATACACAAGTTTAGGAAAATAATCCAACGAGCCGACATGTTTTTTTCCACGTTGGTGCCAAAACTCCCCAGAGACTGGAGATTAGAAAAGATATTGCCCGATGAAGCGAGTTTCCTGGAAATTGGGGCAGTGCCCAGACTCCTGATGTCGTTCATGTTTTAAAAATGTACCCTGCGATTGGGAATGCATTTATGATGAGTCCATATTTCGCATTTCGTCCGAGCTTGGCTATTTTCGGAAACCTCTCGAGCTTTGAACTTTCATGCATGACTATTTAATTTTTTGTATCCTTTTGAAACATCTTTATATCGGCTATAGGCAGTAATATACATTACGTTAGTTTATATATCTTCATTTTTCACTTCCGACGCAAAAAGAGGGATGTTATAATTTTAACGTGTGTATTGGTGTCTGTGTATATCATACACATATAATACACACTTAGAATAACTACTCAGAGAAGGTCAGTTTCCAAACAACGCCTTCTCAAAACGTAAGCTACAAATTCGCTTTGTAGCTTACGTTTCGATTGGTATTTTAAACGATTTAAGCAAGAAAATTAATGGATTTCCTGTGGAATGTCACACCATAACTCTTATGCTGCTTTTCTGATTTGTTGTGGTACGATTTCACCGCGCAAATTGTCATAGTAAAAATTTTCTATATTTTTTGGTGTCATATATGACACCATTAGAATGGCTTAAATTTTGCGAATGTACTTGGTTTCTTTGTGTAGTTATTCTAAGAATACACATTATTATGTTTCTGTGTGTCCGTGTATAGGTGTGTCTGACTGTGGCATGGTAGCTCCCAAACGGCTGAGTCGATTTTGGTTTCGTTTTTTTTTTGTTTGATAGATGATCGACTTGGTCGAGTATTGAAAATCAGCTATCAATTATCGGGTGTTTTAAAAATAAATTAATTTATAGGTACTTTTTGTAATAAGGAACTGTTGATATAAGCATAATGGTTTATCTCTAGTACTGTATACAGCTGTCTATAACAGTTTTTTTTCTCAATACTTTTAAGCAACTGTTGTTACTATGACCATAAGACTCAAACGCATATTATGGCGCTTAGAAACAGTCGTGCGTTTCTTCTAGTTTTGAGGTTTCTCATACTTTTCGAAAAGTATCGCCATACCTAATGTAAAATGTTCCTTTACAACACATTTGCTCAAAAAGTGCACTTACAAAGCCTGAATACATCTTTCTAAAGTTAAACATTACGGATCATACAACGGAGCGTGCTATAATGAAACGCATCATACAACGGAGCGTGATGTAATGAATTTGTCCGCACGCTCCGTTGTATAGCACCGTGCGTGTACGTTACGGTATTTTTTTAATTTCCATTTTTTGTTTTTTTCTCGCAAATGTGTTGTAAGACGTTGTATGGCACACGTGCGGATTGGTTATTACAAACTCGTGACTATGGTAAGCCCTCGACTTCGTCTCGGGCTTACATTCGTCTACTCGTTTGTAATAACCAACTTTCCGCACTTGTATCATAAATAACTATTACCGTTCCTTCCATAATTATGAAATCTGTATATTAAGATATCGTAGACATAGTATTCAAACAGTGTTAGGTACTTTTTGTTCTTTCTATTGAGCGCAATGTCCCTAATCGTGTTTCGGTCTTTACAGTTTCCTAGATCAAACATTCAATTTTGATATGAAACCATTTTTATAATTTTAAAACCATGGAAATAGACAAACTAAGACTTGACTGATCAAAATTGCTAAAAGTGCAAATAACGACACATGCAAAAAAGCTAATCCCCAAGTCATACAAAATAATCAACCTAATCACAAATCGGTTATAAAATTTGAATCACATTACGCCTAACAGCATTTATCACCCATTATATTATAATAGGCATCTCAGCCATTAGAATTGAAACGCTTTTTCAATTCTCGCTTATTCTCGCCTCTTCTCGTCCATTCTCGCCGAGTATCAGTCGAAGTTTAATGTCGCCCGCGGTCCTTCGGCTAATTTATGATTATTTCAATTATATGGAATCGTTTACCCGCGGGTTCCACTTGGGCCTTTTATTGAGGGCTAAGCTTTTGATGAGGGACTTGATGGAACGTATTGATGTTTATGTAGGCTTGGATTGTCCCAATTTTGAGTGTACGATAATTGATTATTGGGATTTAAAAGATATAAATGAGTTTAAGCATCTGCCAATGATATAGAAACACATAGATGTCGGGTCTTCTACAAAATTTACAAAAAAGTATCTTGAGTCTAAATTTAGATACATTTTAGTAATATTAACAAACTAGTTCGAATCAAAACGAGATCGAATCAGGAATGAGGAGATCCGTAGACGAACGAAGGTTACTAACATAGCCCACCGGATTAGCAAGTTGAAGTGGCAGTGGGCAGGGCACATATCACGCAGAACAGATGGCCGATGGGGCCGAAAGGTTCTGGAATGGACCACGGACCGGTAAGCGCAGCGTAGGACGTCCACCCACGAGATGGACCACAGAAGAGAGATATTTTTCGTCTACTTCTCTTTTCTGTGAGATGGACCACATAAGAGAGAATTTTATGGACAGACGACCTAAAAGAGACCGCAGGGAAACGCTGGATGCAGGCCGCTTTAAACCGACTCTTTTGGAGATCGATGGAGGAGGCCTATGACAAGCAGTGGACGTCCCACGGCTGAAATGATGAACAAACTAGTTTAAATTCTAAGTCATTTGAATTGTATTTTTTTGTTGTTGTTTGTTATGTTTGTGCCATGTTCAAGGCTAAAAGCTTTATCAGTTGTAGGGTTTTTTACATATACCTCGACCAAATTCACAAATTTATATTTTTGGTGCATTTTTAGTTTCATTTATTTTTCGTCAAGGGTTTTTTGTCTAAAGCTTCACCTCCTAATAAACCTTTGTAAAACTTCTGAAAACAATGCACTAAGAAAATCTTGGCGTTCACAAACGCAGCGCTGCACTCACAGAAAAAGGACAAGTAGCATGGAAGTAGTGCTAATTTAGCATACACGAATTAAACATGTTATGTACAACACTGTTTTAAACTATAACGGTTGTTCACTAAAGTTATATACCAAGTTACTTAATACTTTATGTTAAGTACATTCTTTCTTTCTTTCTTTGTTGTTTTTCCAGTTTCATTCTATTGTTTATCTGTTTTGCGTGAAAATGTATTTATTTTATTATTATTGTAATAATATTAAATTATTTTATTATCGTTTATTTTCTGTGACGTGTACTTGTTATTTGTTACCAATAAAATACTATTACTATTACTCAAATGCCAAAATTGTTGTTACCAGAACGAAACAGATATTATTTTGACAGGACGGCAAATTGCAGGTTTGAACACTGTTTTAATGTACTAGGGACCTGTAAAAGGCTCCAAAGGCTACATACTATTTGACAGATGGCGTGCTACGCTTTGTAAATCACGTGATGGATTCTATGCTAGACCATTTTCTTAGTCTGCATTATTCTAGCGCGGGCGAAACTATTTCCACCCTTACCCCCACCCCTTATTTTCACCCCTTTGATGTCTCCACCACAGTCACAATGTTATATATCCTGGCCATTCTACTTTTTGAAATCTAGACTTTTCATGATTCATAGTTTTGCTATTCTTAGAACATAAAATAGCAAACTCGTCTTTTGATACGCCATCCGCTCATTTCACATGCCATGATATTGAAAACAGAAAGATGGAGCCTGCGCCAGAAAAGGGGATCTGCACATTAATTTAATTTAAACTTATTTAATTAATTTAAACATTTAAAAGCCCTAATAGACGTGTGGATTTGGTTGACAGACCACCATCCAACCAACGGGAGAAAAATTCTCATTTTCTTCCATTGGTCAGACGGTGGTTGGTTGAGGGCACCAAATCCATAAGTCATGTTAAGGCTTTCAATCTCGCCACGGATGAGCATCCATTCTCAACGCAACAGCATCCAAAACTGACGACAAAGGAATATTTCTCAAGATTTTATCCCGAACTTTAAGTTGGGTAGCGAACGAGTGCGAAATACAAAAGCTCACGGTGATTCTTTGGTCACTTCTATTTAGCTCGATGTCTCATCTCACTCGTAAATGTTGTTCGTTCAATCAGGTGTATGCTTCGTGCGTCTTTTATAATTTTGTTGAGCAGTGTTGCAAACTAATCTAATCCTGTCCGCAGCGCCATGCAAAGAGAATATAAATACTACGTAAGAGCGCCATGTAAGAAGGTGGAGGGAAACAAATGGCGTCGTTCTAAATTTTTATTTCTTTCTTTCTCTCTCTTACACTATACATATTTAATTAACTATCTCATTCATACATTTTAAGCTTTATCTACTCTTTCATACTTATCTCGTATCTAGTCATCTCATTCGCACTGTCGTTACGTTCCATTCTATCCTTGCACTCTTTGTAACCTACTTATTAACATTCATTCCATCTCATTCTTACGCTTCTGGCATCATGCTAAACATGTTGCTTACATTTGGATATATAACCGTTGTATTTATTGTATTCTTAATGTTCACTGCATGTGCATACGCACTGAGAAGAAATTCAATGGCGAAATAGCGGATATGGCCTAGTCGTCCTTTTGGGGGTAGCCCTAAAGTCCAGCAGTGGACTATAAAAAAACTGATTATGCTATTAGTATAATAATTAATGAAATATGCATAAATTTGGTAAGAAAATTCTTATTCATATTCTTATCATAATTTACAAATTCTATTCCTCTGTTTTCACCTAATATAAGGTTTTCACATATTTCTTAAGTATATTATTTTATATTGTGGTTCCAAGCGGAGTAAGCCTCGTTTCGCAGACCATCTTAAAATTGGATTCGTTTTCACGTCTTTTTCGCCCTCTTTGTGAACGAAATTTAGTATTGATACTAGATATCCGGGTCGTTAGCACGGTAGAAACCTGTGGTGGACAGTACTGGAACTTAACTAAGTAGTACTAGGCTTAGCGCACTCCGCACTGTAGGTATGAAGCTACAAGTACCCGACTTGTCGGACCTGCCGCGCGATAACGCGACAAGAGTTACGCGATAGACAGAAAGGTAACTTCTAGGTAACTCATTAGTATTTAAGTTAAATTTAAGTCTTGTAACAATGTTAATATTACGTCAAAGAGAAGGAAATATATAAAAATATTTATATTTTTAATGATGAGCAAACAAAGGCATGTACGAATTCGCCCATGGTGAACATGTAAAAAAAAAAACTAGGTTTATGTAGCTGTTGGTAGTTAGCGCTCGCACGTCCTGAATTGCTTTTTATTGTGTAGTAACAAGAGTCTCTACTTATTTAAATGATTTTGCGGAGTGAATCTTCTGTACTTGAATCTAAGAAAATCAAGTACTTAGCATAGAATCTTCACGTGATTTATAAAACGTACCACGCCATCTGTCAAATAGCATGAAGCTTTTGGAGCTTTATACATGACCATAGTACATTAAAACAGTGTACAACCCTGCAATTTGCAGGGTTTTGTGTTCGATCTCAACTAGCAAAAGAAGGGGTAGATGGAGTTGCACCCATATAAACGAAACGCCAGTCATTCGAAATCAGTGATGTGATGCGTGCGGAGTTCGACGCGTTGATCTTAATAAGGATGTTCAATCAAGGTTTACTCATAATGCCTGGTATCAGATTTATTTCTCATTTCCGTTCTATTTACTTCTTTACTTCTCTTTTCTGTGGTACAGTACGTAACTCTAAAAACATCAAATGCGCGAGCGAGATCGCTGCACCCGGTATTATGGTCCTTCAGTCGGGACCGTGTAACTGTGTTACAGCGTGCCGTTAGTGTAACAGTGAAATACCCGTTTAATGGCCACTTCCGGCCCCTGATTGGGTTCCAGTTCGAGTTACAATACGAAATTAGATTCCTGGTTTTTGTACAACGGCCGACGATTGTGTGCGATCGGTACGCCATCTAGGAAGGGCTTATTAATATCGGGAGATAATTATTTATTTCTATAAGAAAATTATGCTAATATTATGAAAACAACTTGAAATAAAATATAAACAAACAAGTAGGTACAAAAATCTCAGACACTGGCATAATATCCTACGACTTCCAGTCGAAGGCCTTTCATCATCATCATTTCAGCCGTAGGACGTTCACTGCTAGAGGCCTCCCCCATCGATCTCCAGAAGGCCCGGTTGGAAGCGCCCTGCATCCAGCGTTTCCCTGCGGTCTCTTTTAAGTCGTCTGTCCATTGTGTGGGCGGACGGCCTACGCTGCACTTACCATGTGTTCGGCGTGATATGTGCCCTGCCCACTGCCACTTCAACTTGCTAATCTGGTGGGCTATGTCGGTAACTTTCCTTCGTCTACGGCTCTCCTCATTAGTGATTCGATCTCGAAGAGAAACCCCGACCATAGCCCTCTCCATAGCTCGTTGTGGGACTTTGAGCTTGCTTATGAGGCCCATGGTGAAAGACCACGCTTCACTGCCGTATGTCATCACTGGCAACAACTGGTTGAAGACTTTCGTCTTAAAGCACTGAGGTATTTTGGACGAGAAGACGTTGCGAAGTTTACCGAACGCTGCCCAGCCGAGTTGGATTCGCCTATTGACCCCTTTCTTGAAGTGTCTATCTAATCGCGGTCAAACGTTAGCCTAGTCCGACGTAAAAAATAAAATAAAAAGTGTGTCTTCTCGAAGGCCTTTGACGTGGCCTCAAGATTATAAATACGATTCGCCAGTTTAAACATGGCACGCATTCCAGTTTTAAATTGTAAATGCTACTCGCTCGCATTCACTGATTCCAAACACTGCCAGCTCAAAGGGTGGACTTTTGAGGTCTGTTAGGTCCAGTTAGTGGGTTTACTACAGCAATTAGTATCTACTTCAGACAGTGTCCAGGCTTCGAAGGCACTAACGAGGCCCTGCATTCATTAGAATGTTCCTAACGCCATTACTGAGCTGTTACGGGCGGGAGAGGGAACTTTATGGTTATCGATTATGGCTATAAAATTGAAAAATTGAGTTACTTGTCCTTGGCAAAGAAAAGCTACGTTTTAACATGGAAAAATGTACGTTCCTTTGCAACGAATTCAGTATACCTATTGCTGGGCGCAGCATCATGATCATGTAACCATTACAGCGAATCCCTGGTTCAGACTAAGCTCCTTAGTGTCATGATTTCTAACATCATTATTGATCATTGTGTCATGATTATTTAAATTGTTTCTTTGCGATTTCTTGGTTTCAAACCATTTGGTATCTAATTTGACTAACAGTCTTTTTTATATAAAATGGCGGTCGAAAACGTGTTGACTCTGGAGTCTCGGCAATAGTGCGAATAGTGGGGGGTAGGAAAAAGATAATGCGGTAGGATGTTGGCAAGAGGGACGGGAGTCTGGCTTGAGCGTGCCAGAGCGGGCACAAAAAATCGTCACCGCTTTATGGTTGATATTTCTAAAACCCGTACGAAGCGCTTTGATTCCACTTTTATTATGCTTACTGCTTGTCTGTGGAATGCGCTGCCTGAATAAGTGTTCCCCGGTAGTTACAATCTGGGTGTGTTCAAATCACGAGTGAATTGGTTTCTTCTAGGCAAGCGTGCTCCATCGTAGACCGCATCGTTGCTTTACATCAGGCGAGTTGGCGGTCAAACGCAAGCCTATTGGTAAAAAAATACATTTTTAAAACAATTAATATGGTTAATGTGTTCGTATTCTAATGAAAAATGTGTGTAATTTCTAATCATTGCATTAGTTACACTGGCTGCGATTGCAAATTTATTTCAAACTAGTTGCGCTCGCGGTTTTACCCGCAAGTTAAAACCATCGTTAAGTTTTCCAATTTTATGTGCTATTTTCTTAATTTTTCTTTCCGTAAGAACCTTCTACAAAATATTAAAAACAAAAAAAAAGATGAACGAAATCGGTAAAGTCGTTCTCAGTTATGGCGTGCCCAAGGTAAATAGGGATTCATTTTTATGTAGGTATATAGATTGGGTGGCAATTTACGGCGCAGAAATATTTTTCCGAACAAGTTAATGGTAAAAGAAACATTTCTTAAAAACAAGCTTTTAGCCTTATCAAAGAAAATGAAAACCGCCATCTTGGAGCGGCAGCCATAGAGTACTCTTGTTGTGTTCAGTTCAGTAGTTCCTATGGCCACCTTCAGTCATCATCACCAGACCTTGACATATCACCTAAGGGTATATTAATACTATTCCAAAGAGCCCAAACACGGTGGGGTTATCTTGTTGCGTTCATTAGTTCCTATGACCACCTTCCGACTCCATCATCAGAAAAGCACCATAGTAGGTACCATATGCATACCATATGCATTGTCATCCAAGTGATATAGGTGTACCAAATTTCAATTTAATTGATCACCGGGAAGTGGGTCAAATTAAGCTTGCAAGATTTTTACTTAACATACAAACAATAATTGTTTGTATGTTAAGTAAAATGTATATGTAAGTATAAAATGTATGTAAGTATATTTGTTTGTATGTATAAGTATAATAATTATACTTACATAAAAACAAAAACAAATATACTTACATACAAACAAATATACTTAAATACAAACAAATATACTTACATACTAACCAATATACTTACATACTAACAAATATACTTACATACAAACAAATATACTTACACACAAACAAATATACTTACATACAAACATGTGAAATTAAATAAAAGCTTGTAAAATAATGACTTTAGTGCAGTTTCTTGACAACCTAGCGTTAGACCATCCACCTCAACACACGTGGTGATGTCTTCGCGTGAATTCTTCATTTGATGCCAAGAATACGCCGTTAGTAACTAGATTAGATATAAACAGCGTTGCAAGCAGAAAGCAAGCTATAGTATTGTTCCAACTAGACCGCTAACCACGCATGGTTTATGGGGCTGTGGAGTGTAGGTAACTTGTACTGCATATCTGCTGCGCTCTATAGGTAAGGTCTTTGGAAGGCGAGGTTTTACTTATTACTACAGATGACAATAAGGCTTGGTTCATTGTATTAAAGTCGCATTTAGCGGAGCAAAACCATGGCGCTTACACACAGTCGTGCGTTTCGTTATTTCTACTTTTGAGGTTTTTCTCACATTTTTCGAAAAGTACTTATTGCTGTAAGATATCACAGACGTAATGTAATAAACAAGTATTTGAATGAATCCAAAAAAGGGAGGAAAGCTCAAACAAGTGTTACTTATTTGTATTTTTTTCTTCTATCGAGCGGAATGTCCTTAACCTTGTTTCGGTTTTGGGGGTTGCTAGATAAAACATTCAATTTTGATATGAAACCGTTTTTATAATATTTTTTTTGTATTGACTTGTACTGTTGGCCTTTTGGCCTCTACAGCTTGACCGAACAAGTACCGTTTTTATAATTTTAAGCTAACCATGGAAGCAGGCACACTTAAACTAGAATGACCAAAATAGAAGTCGGAAGAAGTCGGAAAAAACTTGATCAACTTTTAACATCAGGCGAAGAGGCGGTCTAATGCAAAGCCATTATTTAATTTTAAAAAACAACTCTATTCTGCAATACACGAAAAGTATCCTTATATATTTTTTATATTTATCGACAACGTGAAAAAACTTATAGCTTCATTGTATTATTTATCTAAACTTTTTTAAACTATCACGGTTGTTCACTAAAGTTATATGATTATTTACGGGATATTTACCACAACCTAACCACGGTAAATATCCCGTTAGTAATCATATAGTAAAGTAAAGTAAAATTTTATTGCATAAACTGTGTACAATGATGGAACAAAATGCTTAGTGTTTCAACAGTCTGTCCTACCGGACGTGCAATATTTTTGTATTATAGGTACATACATTAGCAGTAGGTACTAGTATTTAACCTACATTTATCTATTTAACCTATGTATCCATATTTACAAAATATAAATAAATAAACAAAAAATACAAAACAAGCAACATATTTCTAATCTAGTAAAATATTTAAATATAAAGTTAGCTAGATAAAATTTACTTGAGATATATATTATAATATAACAGGTGCCCTAAGCAGACTTGTGTGTAGGTACAACATCATTTTCTATAATATAGGACGCCCCTGATTGGTGTGTACAGGCATAAAATTCGTCCATATCATAAAATACTTTTTCGATAAGCCATTTCTTTAGACAATTTTTAAATTTATCTCCATCCAATGATTTTATATGAAGCGGTAAATCATTGTAAGTATTTATAGCAGTCATATAAGTGCTTCTGTAAAACATTGCGTTGTTCGCTTGTGGGATGTTGATGTTAGACTTGTGTTTGCGACGTAAGCTTTCTGAACGGACCAGATTTTTGTTCAAAAAAATAGTTCTGGTTATTTTTTACAAACATACAGATTTCGAGTATAAATATGCTAGTTAGAGTTAATAACTTTATCTAAACTTGTGTTATTTCGAGTGTTAACGTGTAATAATAGTGGAATGTACGTGCTCGAGTGTAGGCAAGTGATATAATGAGGTACACATGTATTACACACGTGTGTTTGGTTTACACATTAATTTTTGTGATGTTTTCAAAATTCCACAGACATCTCTAGTAAAGTTTTCACTACTTTACTAGGGCATGACTTGACCGTGACTTACTTTGGTTGATTCTGACTGTTACTATGAGTTATTTAACGTTATTTAATACCATGTAAAACTTATTGTTATTCCGACTGAAAGACAAATACATTTTAATACATTTGATCATAAAATACATTCAAAAAACTTTTGGACGAATAATTGAAAAATTTGTATGCCGCCCTAATTTCATCTTTGTCTTCTAATATTGAGGTCTACATCCTATACGAATAAGAAATCTAATATTACCTACCTAGGTATTAATTCGGATTCATAGTTTCACATCATAAGTTAGTATTTCGGTTTAAAAATGTTAGTTCCTGTACTATACGCCACTTAAAATAATTAGAATAAGATGACAGTCTCGCTAGTTGCAATTTAAAACAGGTGCACTATCAGATACATTTTTATACCTATTGCAGCAGTCTGCACAGAGCTTAAGTAGTGCATTATCATACTCCTTGCTGCCGCCGGAGCAATAAACGTGGAATAATATAATAGATAAAGTACTCCACCAGCTCTTGTACTTATGATAGTGAAAAAACATTATATTTCTAAACTTACTTGGGAAACTACCATTTTAATGTACTAAGATATTACTTATATCGATGATGATAAGTTGACGTTTTTATCTTTAGCCGCCTTCGAAAAAGGAGGGAGGTTCTCAATTCGGTCCGTTTTTTTTAAATGTATGTACATCAAATTCAAATTCAAAATGTTTTATTAAGGACAACTTAAAATCCATTGGGTTAGTACATACAAAACGTAAAACTATTGTCTATACTAATATTATAAAGAGGAAAGATTTGATTGTTTGTTTGATTGTTTGTTTGCATTGAATAGGCTCCGAAACTACTGAACAGATTTGATAAATTCTTTCTCTGTTAGGAATCTACACTATCCCCGGGTAACATAGGCTACATTATATTTTCAAAAAAATAGGGATCCTTACTAAAACTCCAATAATGTAACCTAAGGTGTAAAAAAATAAGATTTTTAATTTTGACTTTGCGTGTTTGACGTTTCTAAGACAGGACAACGTCTGTCAGGTCTGCTAGTTAGATATAAATACAAAAAAAAACATGCAAAAAGAATAATATTATTTATTTATTTATTTATGCCCTTTAAATAGTTTTTTCACGCACCTTCGGAACTTCTGCACTAATAACGACTGGGTAAGAAATAATATACTTCCTACTCAGCCATCACCCGCACATAATGCTCGAGTATAGGCGCGTGAAAATCTTCAGCCACTATTTTTCACATCGAATGCGTCGGCATCTGTAAACCAATTAGCGTGTTTCTTTTTTTATCATATACCTAGATGAAACTTTCAAGGTGGTCCCACAAAAATTACATTATTTTGGCTCAGTAGTTTTTAAACCAGGGGTCTTACAACTGCTATTACAGGCACCTAATCCGCTCAGTTGGAAAATCACGCGACCGCAAACCTTATCGCGCCCAGATACGGTTTGCGGTCGCGTGATTTTCCAACTGAGCGGATTAGGTGCCTGTAATAGCAGTTGTCCGTAAGGCCCAGCTCGAATATTATGGATAATATGGCTCGAGCGCCTACGAATTTCGCTACAATATACTGCAAATACAAATTTTGTTCAGGCGCAAGGCATTGTGGCACAATGTTTGTGTTTCAAAGTTTTTGGAGGCGGTTTTTACAATATTTTTTAGATGAATTTTGCTTCGTTGACGATTTGATTTGTCGATGTGATCAAGAAGCATTATAACCTCTCTTTTAGTTGAAGTCGGACAAAAAACTCGTTTGGTATTACCATAGTCATTATTATTTCAAAAGAGTTGATATTAGAGACGGGACGTGGCTAACTTTAATGACAAAAGTTTAATTGCAAACCGAATGGAGCAGTCGAGAAAAAAATTGGGAATATCTTTGAGATGGTACTTCCATTTTTATTTGATAAAAGTTTTGATGGAGATGGGTTTGTGATATTAAATATAGAATTTCATGTCCCGGGAAAACGTTGCAATAACATCGCTGTCATATGGCATAAGTAAGTTTGTATAGGCTGAGTGGATGGTCCTAACGTCAGTTGTACCCGCCCGTAGACTCTACCTCTGACTTGGCAGGTGATATGTGGATCGCCAATCCCGTATAGACACGTCAATGTAAATATCTGTGACGTCACTACTTCGTGATCAGTGATTGGGCGTCACGTCAATCAGTTGCACATAAATATATAACGAAGGCATATCGCCCTCTTCGGTCTGATCTAAGAACTTGGCGTTCTGAAAGATTTTTGAAAACAAAGCGAGCGTAGGTGTTAGTACATTAGACCTAACTTAAACGAGTAGGTACAATACCAGTTAGTTAATTCATATCAAAACATTACAAATAAATGCCTGCCTACCTACCTATCTAAATATTAGTCCTTCAAAGGCTGAATATTACAAAGCCACTGAAGTCCTAAATCCATAAGCTCCATTGGCATTTCGCTTCATAATTTAACTACAGACCGACCACCTTATCTGTCGAGTCGGCCAATTAATGAACTAAAAATTGTCTACAGATATAATGTCCGTTTTGTTCAGAGAAAATACAACTGTGGCTCCACTCTCAACTGTAAGGATAAGCTGGTCGCTGGTTATGTTCTAATCCATTCGGCCGATTTACTCTGATTTACCCTGCTGTAATCCACTAACAATATACTGGATTATTCAAAGGTACCTAAGCCTAATTGTCAATATTGTTTGATGATTTAAGTTATCATACCAAGCGGTGGTTCTTGGTTAGCTGAAACATCAAAGATTTTCAACGTATCTAATATAATACCTTCAGCAACGTCTGCATGACCTAATTCGGTCTTTTTGTCGGACGAGCAGGGTGGATACGAAATCATGTTCCCACTGAGAGAGAAAGATAGAGAAAGAGAGGGAGAGAGAGGGGGGGGGGGGGGGATGGGCCCAATCTACCATGCTGGTCCAGTACATGTCTTTGAACTTTTGAGGTTCTTGAATGGACATACTGGTTTCTTTACGATGTTTGGCTTCATCGTTGTTTAGCGGTGACATTGAAACTGTAGATAATTTATTGAGTATTAAATTAGTCATAAGAACAGGGCCGAGGATCGAACTGGACAGACAGACAGACAGACGGACGGACGGACGGACGAACGGGCAGACAGACTGACAGATTTGCGCTTTTCTCCCTGTTTATTGGATTCATTCAAATACCTATTTACTAAATGATGCCTACGATATCTTAATATAAATAAATAAATAAATAAATATTTTTGGGACATTTTTGCACACACGGTCATCTGACCCCAAACTAAGCAAAGCTTGTGATATGGCTGCCAGAGACTGATATACATACATATATATTTTTTAAATACATACTTAAATAGATATTAACAACCAGATATAGAACAAACACAAATGTTCATCACACAAATGTTTGTCCTACATGGGAATCGAACCCACGCCCTCAGGCTCAGAAGGTAGGTTCACTACGAACTGGACCAACGGGCTATACAGATTTCATAATTATAGAGGTAACTGTAAAAGTACATATAACGTATAGCTGTAATGTAATATTATTGCATTACAGCTATACGTTTCGAAAAGTATGAGAAAAACCTCAAAAATAGCAGTAGCGAAACGCACGACTGTGTGTAAGCGCCATAGTTTTCCAACACTGAATGGTCATCTGTAATAATAAGCGTTGCTTAAAATTGGGAAAACATCGCCTTAAATGGAAAACAACACTTCCTTATCTTATGTATACTTACGGCACAGTTATGCATGTTTTAGCCAAACGTCGTCTCTAATAATACAGTTAAAATACAAACGACGTCTGCACGCTTTCAACATTTCATTAATTTTTCATGTGTCAACCGTGCACAGGGAGGGATTAAGGGTGTGGGGATAGCAATTATGCTGCAAAGTATTTAAGGGTTTTAGTTAAATTAAATAAATAAAGGGTTGGTCTGAGAGTAGGAAGGAAAATATGGTGGAAACTTAGGATGTTAATTTAATCCTTAGTCAAACAAAACATTTCTTCGAAAAAAAGTTGTATATCTTAACAATATCAATATTCAAATCATATTTGAGGGTTTCGTACCCATAGGGTAAAAACGGAACCCTATTACTAAGCCTACGATGTCTGCCTGTCTGTCCGTCCGTCTGTGTCTGTCCTAGCTTTAAAAGACTGTATCTTTAGAACCGTAACAGATAGCCAGTTGAAGTTTTCACAAAATATGTAATGTTACGGCGGATTAACTTAGAAATAGTAAAAAAGTCAAAAGGTGAAAACAAAAGGGGGGATACCATACAACAAACGTTTTTTTAAAGTATTATTGTATGAGTAATACGTACAAGCGTCAAACTTGGCATGATTATAGTACCTTTGTTTTGTTGTATTTATTATGTTAGTAATTTTATAATATTATTCCTATTTTTACTAGGAAATCTATTTTAGTTTAACAGTATGTGAGATAAATGTTAGTGGAATTTGTCCGTTTTTATTCTAAATAAATAATTTGAATTTGAATTGTAGTAAACACTCAAAAGTATAACAACAAATAATAATAGATGACCAAGTGCGATTCAGTGAACAATTTCTGTTCACTACCGGTTCTCGTACGATCACCGAAGTTAAGCAACGTCGGGCGCGGTCGGTACCTGGATGGGTGACCACCTGGGCGTTGATGGCTTGTGTCTTTAGTATAGGTATATAGTAGGTAACAAGTTATGTGGTGGTACGGAATCCTCAATGCGCGAGCCCAACTCGCACTTGGCTGGTTTATATTATATTCCAATACTAGTTTGCTGGGTTTTTAAATACTTCTGAAGACTACTTTTTTTAAAACTAATAGTGTTGATATAGATAGAATTTACCTACCTAATCTATGAATAACTTTAGGATGAATTAAAATTCAGCTCATTTCGAATCTACATACTCTCTAACTACCCATTCTAGTGGTTTCACTATTCGCAAAGCTTACCTTCGTTTTCCTTCTAGTTAACAAAGGTTCGTTTGTTAACGAGAAGTAAAATGGAGGCAAAAGAAATTTTTTAAACAAGATAACCGGCGGCGTTGTGGCTAAGCCCGGATATGTTTTTTTTTTATATTGACTTGTATTGTTGGCCTTTTGGCCTCTACAGCTTGACCAGACTAGTTAGCGAACGCAGAGTGCGTTCGGCATAACTTGGTTGTTTAAGTTTAGGGGCGACTAGCGCAAGGGCATCTCTAAGGTACGAACCTCGGCATGGGCCGTCGCCGGGAGTGGGAATCAGACTTGCTCAGGCACCCCAGAAGGGGTGTGCCCTGGAGCTCTAACGGTTTGTTGAACTGATTGATTATTTGGAGAGAATCTAACCGATCTTCTAACAGATCCTGGGGGTCTACGATCCTGCCGGTGGGATCGCTGTGTGTGTGTGCCTCTGGTAACCGACGCCTGTACCAAAAACTGAATATTTCCTATTGCTAGGAACAGTTGGATCGGCCCAGTTATGTGGGGTTAGTGGGCTTATATACCCACTAATCGTCTCCCCCCACCTTAGTGTTTGATCAAAGATCCCGAGAGCTTCAGAAGAACTTACCAGGAGGATGGGGGCGGCTTAAGCACAGCTCTTCTCAGGACAGGTACAGGCAGTCCCACAAAACACTTACGACGTGGGCTATAAAACTTCGTCAGCCTCTCCCCTGGCTCGCTGGGGTGTATGGTTAAAGCCCCAGTCTCTTCCTAGATCCAGCCCTGTGGTTTGACTTGGAGCAGGTAGGTAAATACGCAGCCAGCGGAGTTAGAATAACAAATATTTGACGCTACATACGAATAGACCCACTTTTCAGATGTTTGGAGCCGAGTTTCTACGTAGAAACAGTTATTGAATCAATTTCACAATGATTATTTTTATGAATTAGTGTCAAATAAACTAGTGTACAAAAAACTAGAAAACTTGCTAAAGTTGAAAATCACACTATTTATTCTTGCTATAGTTTGCTTGCTTTCTGGTTGCTCGTTTTAAGGTTCTGGAATGGAGACCACGGACTGGTAAGCGCAGCGTAGGACGTCCACCCACAAGATGGACAGACGACCTAAAAGAGACCGCAGGGAAACGCTGGATGCAGGCCGCTTCCAACCGGCCCTTTTGGAGATCGATGGGGGAGGCCTATGTCCAGCAGTGGACGTCCTACGGCTGAAATGATGATAACTTGCTTGCTTATTTGGGAGACCGCTAGACTTGAAAGCGTGAGGTCAATGGTTCAAATCCGTACCAATGAGCACTTGAAGTCTTTGTACGGATTTCCATACCACTGGTTTTTTGGTGAAGGAAAACAGCGTGAAGAATCCTGCATACGTAAGGAGAAGAAATACAATGGCGTATGTGAATCTACCAACCCGCAACTAGGCTAGCGTGGTGGTAATGGCCCAATCGCCCTTTCGGGGGTAGGCCAAAGCCCAGCAGTGGACTATTAAAAGGCTGATTATGCTATGTCTTTCTGGTAAACAGCTCTTGCTTTGATTCAACCAGGAATAAAATGATTAAAAAAAAACTATTATTATTATTATCATTTTCATGCCTCCCCTATATGTCCTTATCTTGTGGTGCATATTAGGTCGTTTTATGAAACTGAGTGACAAGACGCTTGACATCGCTCGACTGATGATAAGCGTCGTGCTTCCTTATAACAGTTTTACAATACCCTCAACTACACTACATGGGTTTATTTTAACTGGAATCGATCATTGACATGATATAATATGAAACAGCTAATATTTTTTCGCGATTTCAGGGTTTGTCACATAGCAAAAGTTGTTCATAATGATGAGGACCCCTTTCTTCTTAGTACACCCACATAACCCTGTATAGTATTACACTATGGATATTCCTTTCATTAATGGAACAGTATTTAAATTTGAGTTTAATCACCACAAAGTTTGCGTTTCTACATAAATTAATGACGCACTATTCCTATCTCCCACACAAAGGGTCATAAATTGGATTTCTATTAATCGAGCAAAGTTCCCGGGTGTGATCCGCTAAATCATCCGCATTGATCCGGATACGAACTGGTTTGAGCCGGTTCTAACTGGTCCGAGCTGCCTGGAACCGGTTATCGGTGCCCATCTGAGCGGACTGTCCGTTCGGGTCTGTAATCACTTTAAAATTGTTATAGGTTTTGGGACTGGTAATCGGAGTTTGGAGAATGATTATATCCATCGTTTTTGGTAAGGTTCTGTCCGTGAACGGTGATAAATAATATTGTGTTTTGAGAAAACTGGCTACTGCGACTGTAGTTTTAACCGCATTTGTATTTATAATATATAAATTAAATAAATAAGTATTCGGGACATTTTTTTCACACACGGTCATCTGACCCCAAACTAAGCAAAGCTTGTGATATGGCTACCAGAGACTGATATACATACATATATAGTTTTAAATACATACTTAAATAGATATTAACAACCAGATATAGAACAAACACAAATGTTCATCGCACAAATGTTTGTCCTAGATGGGAATCGAACTCACGCCCCTCAAGCTCAGAAGGCAGGTTCACTACCAACTGGACCAACGGGCTATCATATACATACATATATATAATACATACATTACTACCTAAGACTTAAGACTTTTACCTTTCCCAAGTCTAAAACTGTTCGTTACTGTTGGAAGGGAGTTTTTGGACATACCTGTTGCTCCGAATTCGTGTTGGCTGCTGCTCTGTCATTGTGTGTGTTCCTTGCTGCCCTTGCATTGTGTGCTCGTAGTGCGAAGGTACTCCAGGGACTTAGGGTATAGTATGTACTTACTTGTCGCGTCTGTATTATGTGTGTTTATATAATATGTATAGATATATATATTTATTATACTATGTATCATTTAGTAGTATTTATTTAATGGTATCATTAAAAGTGTTTTAGCATCCCCCATCGATTCTGTTACGTAAATTCTTTCCATCCAATGTTTGCCTGGAAGAGATCGCTTTTAGCGATAAGGCCGCCACTTGTGGCACTAGCTCGTAAGTGTTTTCTATCGTGTTGTAATTTTTATTTCTGGTGTACACAATAAGGAGTTTTTATCTATCTATCTATATATTACTCACACACACACACACACGCACGCACACACACACACACATTACACACACTCATGTTATTTTTCATTTTTTAAATTAAGTTTTGTAATACGTTCAGTGGTACCTATATTATGGGTCAAATAGATAATAAGATACTTACTACTCATCGGTGTGACATCATGGCCCACTTTTCTATCGGACAGCCAAGGCGGGCAAGGCACAAGGCAATACCGTTTCATGGTTGATATTCAGACAACCTGATGCGCTTTGATTCTATTTTATTGTGCGAACCGCTAGACTGTGGAATGCGCTCGGTGTCTTCAAGTCGGAATGAATCGGGTTTTTCTAGGCAAGCGTGCTCCAACGTGGTTTAACAGCAGGCAAGGAGGTTAACCCTACTATCAAATAAATAAAAATTATATCCTTAAGCATTCTTTTCAAATACTTATTATGTAATAAGCCGACCTTTTTAACCCAAAACCTTCTCCCTTGGTTTGTCCTTCGGGACACCCTAATTTTCCCTGGAAGAGCTAACCGTGCGTCCAGCCCGTTGGGACCAAACTAATCGAATGATGATTGTTACGCCATGATTTTACTTTACTTACTTCCCGATAAATTTATGGGTTTCGATCATTGGCTTATAATATTACTCCGTTAGGACAGGGCCCCGTTATTTATAAACGTAACAAAGGTACCTCAAATCCTCACCTCGTGTGCTGGGATATCTCGGATTTCATAGCAGGAACTGGGAGCAACCAATGTAACGTGTGCTTGGAAGTTTATTTGTTTGGGCGGAACTGTTTATATTGTAATAGCTGCGCCCTGCGGTTTCACGTAGTATTGAAAAATGGTGATGATGATGATGACGATGATGATGATGAAAAGCCTATGTTATTCTCCAGTTAAACTATACCCATGCAAAAAATCTGATCGATCCGTTGCTCTGTTGCTGCGTGAAAGAGGAACAAACAAACCAACAAACAAACACACTTTCGCATTTATAATATTAGTATGATAGATGGTAGTTTCATCAAGATGCGACACCTACCGCCAGTATCACGAAACTACATGAAAACATACTCACTTTGCTAAGATTCGCTTTGTTGCTCCTCCAAGCCTATCACATGTTTGGCATTGTTAGTTGTTTCTCAAGGTTACCTCAGTCCACCTCAAAAGAGAAAGAAGTAGACATAAATTACGTCATCAGATCTATAGACATCTTTTATTGAGGTAAACTTAATAAGAGATCCTTAAGGTTACTTAAAAATTTTGGTCTATTTGAGAGACCTCTAGACCTGAAAGCGTGAGGTCGCGGGCTTAAATCCCAGGCTCGTGCCAATGAGCTCTTTGGAGTTTATGTACGGATTTTCATACCACTGGCTTTTCGGTAAAGGAAAACATCGCCTGCATACGTACGGAGAATAGATTCAATACGTATGTGAATTCACCAACCTTCAAATGGGCCAGGGTGAAGGATATGGCCCAATCGCCCTTTCGGGGGTAAGCCAAAATCCAATGTCCGTTTTTATTCTCAATAAATAATTTGAATAAAAAAATTAAAAAAAGTGGACCATTAACAGACTGATTATGCTTATGCTATGCTTAACTTACCTTTATATCAACTTAAATGCTAAAACACGAACTAGAATCCTTAATGGAGAAGTAATAGTGCCAGCAGACGCTTGAACGCGGCTGACTGACCGCCGTCCAACCATCGGGAGAGAAAGAGTGAGAATATCATATTTCCCTCTCTTTCTCTCCCATTGGTCAGACGGCGGTTGAGGTCAGCCATGTTCGAGCGTCTGTTAGCACTATAACGTCTATAAAATATGAGAGTGAACATGAAGTCATAATTTCACACACTTCGTTAATAGTTATTTAAATAGCTAATTAAAGACATGTATTTGCATTGTTCCATTCAATATTTGTATATTCGACTCGATTTTTCGATTTGATTCCTTCGAGCTTTGTCAGAATGCCCCCCCCTCAAAATGAAATCCAGAATGCCCCCCTCCCCCCAAAATGAAATCCTGGATCCGCCCCTGTTTCGAATAAACACTTACCAACTGTGCAGTTGAATTCCAAGAGAAGAAGAGCGATGCATTAAAAAAGATATTTATCATCAACGTTATCAGCCAGGAGACGTCCACTGCTGAACATAGGCCTCCCCCTTTAACCTCCACACTGAACGACAGTCTGCCTTTTGCATCCATTGGATGCCCGCGACTCCCACAATGTCGTCGGTCCATCTAGTGGGAGGCCTACCTACGCTGCGTCTTCCGGTTCGCGGTCTCCACTTAAGAACCTTTCTTCCCCATCGGTTATCGGTTCTTCGAGCGATGTGGCCTGCCCATTGCCACTTCAACTTGCAAATTTTAACAGCTATGTCGGTGACTGTGGTTCTTTGGCAAATAAAAGATAAAAGCAGCCGTCAACATTTTTTGTATTATTAAATTACTACATAAAACAATCAGTTGGAGTGTTATGAATACATTAAGTACAAATGTTATTGGTATATTTAATTAGACATCCTGAGAGAGGCCAGAGAGCGTCTTGCTTTGTTCTGTCTCGCCGACTGCCTCTCATAGTGACGATGGTAAATTATAGCCAGCGGTGTAGACGTCTGATCAGATAAACAAAAGAGATGTGCCCAAGTGCAATAAAATTATCGTTGGTGTTCGAATGTTTCCTTGTCCTTCACCCTTTTTAGGGTTCCGTACCCAAACGGCACCCTATTACCAAGCTAATTTCTGCTTTCTTTCTTTTGAACTTTCTGTCTGTCTGTCTATCTGTCTGTATTTGGATAACCTGATTTTTCTTTCACCGATTTGACTAAATGCCATATTTTACTAATTTTGAAGTCGGTTTTTTAAATTGATAATCATTGTATTTTGTGGTGGTATGGAACCCTCAGTGCGCAAGCCCGACTAGCACTTGGCCGGTTTATTTCACTATACTGCTAAACCGCTTAACGCAAAAACTGTACGGCACTTACTAATTTTTCACGCAGTTTAACAAACTTGGGATACCAATGAATGATCTAATAGTCCACATGTCAAAAACCGGACAAGTGTGAGTAGGACTCGCACCCTGAGGGTTCCGTACAAACGTAACTATAACATGGGGTTCTTCGGGTCGGCAACGTATTCAAATTCTAAATATTTGTTTGTCGTATATGTGAAGCCCCTGGTGTTACAGGTATCCATAGGTAACGGTGATCGCTTACCATCAGGCAGCCCGTCTGATTGTTTACCACCTATGTGGCATTAAAAAAAACTTAATAAATATAAGGGTTCCTTTTTTCCAAGGTCGTCTGCTGGGTAAGTTTGACTATAGGCATCAAGCCTAATTTAGGCTGGATGCGTTCGCACGCGCCACGCAGCCTTACCATATATCTCCCTTGTTTGTTTGATCTGAGGTGTAGAGTGTAGGTAACCCAAGATCTCTAACATGGGTTAACGATTGTTCAAGGGTAGAGCAAACAATCAATATCTACAGTTTTCATACCTAAAACGATCATGTAACTTGCGGTCAAGATATAACGAAACGATATAAGAAATACAGCGTCATCCGCCATCTATACGTTAACCTCTAGCAAAGTCTACCCATCCCCTTGCTAAGGGCGCCTTCACATTAGGCGGCAGCGCGGCACTCGAACTGCTTAGTCGCGCAGTGGGTACTAAACTGACAAACTTTTAGTCGAGAAATGTTATTACAAAGTTAGTGATTTTATAAATGACTAGCGACCCGCCCGCCCGGGTCAATAGTTATATATATAAAAACCCTCAAAAAAAAATTATCTATCTGATGGTGAAAACCGCATCAAAATCCCTTACGTGGTTTAGGAGGAGTTAGCGGTTAGGTAAAACAGACAGACCTAGACGCGGAAAGCGAGTTTAATTTATACTTCGTAGAGATAAATTTTAGTCACTTAATTTGTTTACTTTACAATTTATTCTATCTGTTAATTATTTAAATTAATAACCGTGCTATTAAAATTGTTTCGACAGTTAATTAAATAATATTTTTATTTATATAAATAATGTTTACGGTATTTTTATGATATTTCTCTAGATTTGTACACCTACAAATTAGGCAAAACATGATACAAAGTGACTAATATTTTAACCCACCTATTGTGCATGCGTTTTATTAAATGTGTGTATGTATTACTCGTGTTTTATGTAAATAAAATTATCTTTACTCAAAGGAGTCTTGGGCTCGATTACGTGAAAACTAAAACTGCATCTTTTTATTTATACGATACGGGAATTGCTCCCGGGAAACTTATTCGGGAATTGACTTTTAATTCACCCAATAGAGCGATATAGCGATAGAGAGAGATAGAGCGCAATGCATTGACTTTAAATCAATGTACGTGGAGATAGTAATGCGTGTGTGTGACAGAGAGAGAGAGAGAGCTAGGCTTGCCGCAAGCTGCAAGCGGCTACGGCAGGCGGTTTTTGTGTGCATTTCAAGGGAAAAAAATGTTTTGATTTTATTTACTCGAATCCAAGCTCCAAAGTCCTGCTTCGCTGTAGCCACAAAACTAGCTGGAGAAGCGTGACTTAGTCACTCAATGTGAAAGCGCCCTAACGCAATCCTCGCATGCATAAAAGGTCAGGGCAGGTCGCCGCAGACTGTATTCAGTGCATGAAAGGCGTGAATCAAAGCCATTCGCAGTATCTTGTAAGCATAATGCACACGTTTGAGATCGTGTTTGCTGAGCCGCTGATGGGTCTCCGGCTTAATGAGACACGACGAGACTTGCGGTGATGGCCGGATTTAGGGCTGGGGCCCCGTGAGTGGGGGAATTGATGGAGCCTTGGGAAAATTAGGGCAATCACGGAACGTGATAGAACGCTTTGGATTGCACTTGGAAATATGCAGTTTCCATTTCAATTTCCAATTCAACATTGAAATTAAAATGTTTTACGGTAACAACATTATCCTAGCTTTTCTTGCAAAACCGGTGTCTGAAATCAAAGAGAAGCTTAGTAGGTTGATACTTTGGTACTAAGAATATGGTTTTTTCTTTCTTTCTGTTTTTGTAGCCAGATCACGGTTTATTTTTAACTAGCTGCGCTCCGCGGTTTCACGGGAAGTAGCCTAAGTAGTATGTCCCGGTGAGTGACACTGAACTATACCCATGCGAAAAATCAGGTCGACCCGTTGCTCTGTTGCTGCGTGAAAGAGGAACAAACAAACCAACAAACTTTTCGCGTTTATAATTATGATAGCTTAAGCTAGAGAATGGACTTATTTTTATAATAATTTAAACTAGCTAACTTTGCTTTTTTAAACACGTATTAAAAAAATACGTTACATGTATAACGCAAGTTTATACATGTAACTTTTTTTGGCCCCCTAAAATCTGTGAGGTTACAAACTGGGGGCCCTGTCATTTCGCCAGTCAAGCGCCACTACGTGTCTGGAGACTTATCTCGGATTTCATCATCATGTGAAAGGGCTTTTTTATGCTCCGTTAAGGGTGTGTGCAGCACGGGTACTGAATGGGGGGGAACTTAATTAAGGGTATGGAATTCAAAATATTTTTTGTGACTTGCTTTTTCGAAGTCGTATGAATATTATTTTAGTTCAGTATTTTTAATTAAGACGAGTCCGAAGTACACGTCTTGTTTGGAACAAGAATTGGCTATAATATACTGATTTAATTATTAGGCGTTAGAAGTTTGACTTTATACTGAGCCCGTCATACATTCGCTATGTTTTTCATCGGAATGATTTTGCGTATTTTTTTTAAATAATTATGTAGTATACCTTTTATTTCATCATCATCATCATACTTCATCAAACCTTTTTTTTTATCTTATGCTAACTCTTTTTTATGTTATACACAGGCATTATTACGATTCGTAATTTTTTGAAATTTGAAATAAGAAACAAAAAAAATAACCGGAGATGGCACTCGGAGACGGGCTTTGAAGCAAGGCGGAGGTCTCTGATAAAATTTGGAAATTATCTGAAGAAGTGTCTGAAAATCCTTGAAACCTGGAACTGGGCTTCCCTGGCTGCCCTTGATATTGACTTCCCTTTACTCCTGCTAAATCCACCTTGAAAAACCAAAAATACGAAGAATACGAATACGTTTGATGAAGTATGATGATGAAATAAAAGATATACTACAATTAATAGCATTTGACTTCACTTTGTCTGATGGTAACCGATGATGCAGTCTTCGATGGAGCACGCTTGCCTAGAAGAAACAGATTAGCTTGTGATTTGAAGACATTTAGATTGTAACTATCGGGGTATACATTCAGGCAGCGTATTCCACAGACTAGCAGTTCGCACAATAAAAGTGGAATCGAGGCGCTTTGTACGGGTTTTCGGAACACCATGAAACGGTGTCACCTTTTCGTGCCCTTCCTGGCTGGTTAGGGGGGTTTTGTCCGATAGAAACGGATCATGACGGAGGGGTTTATAGTTTTTCTTTGGTTTTTGACCTTTCCGCGGATGGGTCTTCCGACGGACCCAAGCAAGTCATTATACGTAGATCCTTTTCTATTATAGGCTATTTGATGCCCTTCAGGTTCCTTGTTTCAATCTTCAACCAAAATAAAATGAATGGACGGGCCATAACCATAGTAAAACGAGTCAAACCCGACGGGCATATGCTGAAGTATATGCCCGTACACCTAATTATAACCATGTACAGTACATTTGTTATAAATTTGTTTTTAAACATAGATAGCGGTTTTTTGTTGTGTATTTACACTTCGGGAAAGCACACGAAGGTATAATTTTGTCAGATGTTTCGTTCATCATTTCAGCCGTAGGACGTCCACTGCTGGACATAGGCCTCCCCCATCTATCTCCAAAAGGGCTGGTTGGAAGCGGCCTGCATCCAGTGATTCCCTGTGGTCTCTTTTAGGTCGTCTGTCCATCTTGTGGGTGGATATCCTACGCTGCGCTTACCGGTCCGTGGCCTCCATTCCAGAACCTTACGGCCCCATCGACCATCTGTTCTGCGTAATATGTGCCCACTGCCATTTCAACTTGCTAATCCTGTGGGCTATGTCGGTGACTCGTTCGTCTACGGATCTCCTCATTTCGGATTCGATCTCGTAGAGAAACCCCGAAAAACCCTCTCCATAGCTCGTTTTGCGACTTTGAGCTTGCTTATGAGGCCCATAGTGAGAGACCACGTTTCAGTGCCATATGTCATCACTGGTAACACACACGTGTTTCGTTATCATGTAACAATAGTCTCGTGTTGCACTTCCTATGGCTAGAAACCGACTGAAACGAAGTAAGCGCCTCATTTTGTAATCTTCAAAAAATATGTGCTTCTTCTATGCCATCGCTCAAAAACTGTAAGGAAAATGTTGTGCTTGGGGAAACCATTATTATACCCTCAAAAGTTCAAAGACATATGACATTCACCAACACAACATGCACTGGGCCAGCATGGTGGATTAGGGGCCTTCTCTCTCTGTCTCTCTGGGAAAAGGCCTGTGTCCCAGCATTTTGATTCCACTTTTATTATGCGAACTGCTAGTCTGTGGAAAGCGCAGCCTGAATGGGTGTTCCCTGATAGTTACAATCTGGATGTCCTCAAGTCACGAGTGAATTGGTTTCTTCTAGGCAAGCGTGCTCTACCTTAGACCCATCATCGCTTAACATCAGGCAGTTGGCGGTCATGGGCAAGCCTATTTTTTTTTTTAAACATGATAAGATACGTGGGTTTTTAGCAATGACAATTTATATTATCTTTGGTTTTCGGGATAGGTGACAACAAGACAGTGACACTTTAATATCTACCGTTTTGCAGGTTTTAGCACGTACTATTCTTGCTACAAGAAAATGGCGCCACCATCCTCCGTGCCCTGAATGGTTACCAATATGAACTAGTCTAATTAATAGCAGCGGGTGGTAATGACGTTTTAATAAATGCAGCTTATTTATCGCTCGCTTTGTTTCGCTTTGACGTTTTATTAAACTAGCCTTTTGTTTGCGGCTTCGCTTGAAAACGTAGCCTTTGTTAAACTTTGAAAGGAAGTCGTTCCTTATTAAAACTTTATTGAAAATATTTTCTTTTATTACTTTCGAATATAAAAAATGGTTCTTGAACTTTTTTGTTTCTATCGCACGCTTTAAATTAACTTTTCATACTAATTGTTTCATCAAAAACTCAGCACTAAAACAGGAACATGTATTTTTAATCGACTTCAAAAAAGAGGAGGTTATCAATTCGACTGTATTTTTAATTTTTTTTGTTATAAAAGATGTGCCAATTAAGCTACGGACCAGGATCTCTATTTTTGAATCGCTCGTGGATTTCGCACGAAAACATATTATCATTCGAAATGAAAGACCTAGTATTGATAGAAAGCAAATTCGACTGGTTCAAACCACTCGTTGTAGTGAGTGATATTTTTGTTTGGGATTTCGATCGAAAACCAGTCATTTCGCATGATATTTTCGTGCGAAATATTTTACAAGCGATAAAAAATAGAGCCCCTGATGATAATTTGTTACTGCCGGATTATGGACATCAAATTCAAATTCAAATTATTTATTGAGAATAAAAACGGACAAATTCCACTAACATTTATCTCACATACTGTTAAAACTAAAATAGATTTCCTAGTAAAAATAGGAATAATATTATAAAATTACTAATATAATAAATACAACAAATTGCTGTAAAAATATGTCAACATAAAATTAGTATGTCATACAAATTGTCATTATAGTCATCGGCCTTTTTGCCCCTGTCCCATTGATCAGTTAAATTTTCACAATAAGTTAAAAACACTTTCGTTACTGTTTTATCAAAATACCCGAGACATTGTCATTGCCTTGCCTGCCTTAGAGGATTCTATTCAAACGAAGAAGCAGTCCAAACTGTACTTTGGAGATAAATAGAAAGAAAAAAAGAAAGAAAATAAATTTTAATTGACACCTTTACAAAAACTTATATCTAAAGGATACAATCAGTGTCGAATGGGTCCGTCTCGACATTAATGCTGATAGTCAAGGACTATCAGCGCCGGTTTTCACAAACCCTTGAGTGTACACTTACATTACATTACAATACAAAGCTGGTAAGATGCGTTCCACAATTTCCATGCTCAGACAGGACTACTGAGCTCATAGAAAAAAAAACCTGCTGTTTCCGAGTTTCATCTAGAATCTTCAGACGGCTGAATCAAGGCAACTTAAAAAAAAAAAAAAAAACAAACAAACAAACAAACAAAATCAAAATCGGTTCAGCCGTTTGGGAGCTACGATGTCACAGACAAAGATACATACACGCAAACTTACATACACATCCATATAAACAGAAACACATACACACAGGCACAAAGACACAGATATACAGGCACACATTAAACTTCTTAAACTTATAACATCCCTATTTTTCTGCGTCGGGGCTTGAAAACAGATCAGCTGATGGCTACGCGTTCAGTATTTTAAAAGTTCAATTGAATAATTACTTCAACAAATATGAATACCAAACAAATATATATTCACTCCTTCCATTATCTTTGGCTAAAAAATGAAACAACAAATTCATCAAAATAAAAACCAATTCCGTTCAACAATTTCCGCCCTACCATAGCACGCGATCCGCCCAAAATAGAAAGACATCTAATATAACATGTTATTAGGTAGACATGCGATGGGCGAACCTCATTGTCCAGGATCAGTGCTGCCCAAATACAAGACTAAGATGAGACTAACCCAGTCTTGGTTTTGATCTCACATAAATATACTTCGTCCCGGTCTTGGTCTTGGTATTATATCATCTGGTCTTGGTTTTTGTATTGTACACTCAGTTTTTGGTCTTATTTTTAGTATTGTATCGTCTGCTCCTGTTTTTTTTTTTGCAAAGGTATTGTAAGCCTTGTATAAACTTATCGCTATTTAGGTATTAAAGTGAAGGTTTTTAATAAAAGGTGAAAGCTAATATAAAATAGAAGGCACTTAATGTTTAAAAACAAAAAAAAAAAAAATTTTATTCTTCGTTTTCAACTGTAATGTTTGGGATTTAAATTGAAATTCAAACTAAATGAGAAACCCGAGAAGTATAAAAGTATCAATTGAAAGCCGCTGATTTTTGATTTCGTGGTATCAGGTAAAACTTCACTAGCTGTCAAAATTAATAAAAAAAAAAAAAAAAAACATTTGCAGTAGTCTCACAGAGTCAGTCTAGTTCTTGTAATGTTTTCAAGACCAAGACAGATATTGTGGTCTCGGTCATGCTACAATTAGATGGTCTTGCATTTTTGCGAGAATATGGACCAACAAATTTTGGCATGACTAGACCCGAATTATAGCATGAGTCTTGCAAAGATGTGAGACCAAGACTGTTTTAGGACAACACTACTCATTGTCCAGGATGGCAAGGGCTTAAGTTAATTACAGAACCGCCCAAACAATGCTGGGTATGTAGGAATTAGATGTAGAGGAAAGTACTTATCTTTCGAGTTCCGTGGTTATAAAAGGGTTTATTGGGGTTAGTTTTGTAAGGAAGGAGTTTAATGCTTCATGGTAGGTAGATAGGTAAACTCTTTACATCAGAAATAACACAAGTGAGAATTTGTTCTTTACAACCATAAACTTATATTTTTTTTTTATACACATATTTATTTTCATTCTTAAATAAAAAAAAATTCCTATCACCTATCAAACCTATATTTCACCTATCAAAACATAAAATATTATTTAAAAAAACAAAACCGCGCCGCCAGCAGCAGGGCAAGGCCCAAGCTACCGTCGGTTAGGGCTGCAGAGTGAGGAACCTCCTGACAATGCGCGTCGTGTCGAGGATGACCGCCTTCTGCATCTGACCCTTGACCCAGAGCCTCTTAAGGTGTTGATTGAGGCTCTTCGCTATAAGGCCGTTCACCGAAACCACTATCGGGACAATGATCGTTGAGTCAACATCCTACATGACGGTGACCTCGTTAGTCAAGTCAAGGTACTTGCTGAATTTGTCCTTCTCGGCCTTCACGGGGTTCTCGTCATGTGAGATGGTGATGTCGACGAGCACTGCCCGGCGCTGGGATCGGTCGACCACCACGATAACAGGCTTATTGGCGACAATAGTCCGTGATGATAGAGCGGTCCCAGTAGAGCAAAGCACCTTATTATAATATTAATTATTTAAAAATAGGCCATGATCTGATGAAATTAAATCACCCAGTCTCCTCGCCGCAAAAATCAAACAACCGCCATTAATTGGGAAACAATATTGGATTTCGGGAAGCAAAACGTAGGCAAATAAGATAATATTAACTGGGCCGCACAGGCAACACGTGCTGTGGACTGAATAAAATAAAATATGACCGAGAAAAATTGGAACTGGGTATCTGCAAAAATTCTACTAGACAGTTGATACCTGACGCATCTTTTGAATATAAAAGGCCGGGATAGATTTTGAAAATATTTTTACTAGCTAAACTAATTATCTATATTTAAAAATAACTAATAAAAAAAACCTTGCATTTATCCGCCGCATTTGGCGAGAATATGAGATACGTCTCAATTCATACGACCCTGTTAGCTACTCTGTATATATGTGAACTTGGCAAATAGATGATTTGATATTGTTTAGTAAAATATATGAAATTAATATTATATATCATATTATTATGATGAAGTGTCAGCAGCAAAAAAAAAAAAAAAAAACTGCGTCTATGGTTACCGACTCAGAACACGTTCTTTCTGTATTCTGAGGCTACCGAATCAGAAGGTACTACTTAGATTATCGCTTGTATATAGATGGATAACACTAACACGATCAAATTATAGAATCAAAGCTGTTTTAGATGCCTTTAAGCCATAACCACGTTAAAAAGAATATGTAAAACGTTTTTTTTTTGTAATTGTAAATATTATGTCAACTAAACGCGAACAACCGCGGAGCGCTGCTAGTACTTATATAAAAATGCCACTTACATTTCCCAATTTACCACAGCATTTGGTTAGATCGAAGCCGATTTAAAACGAGTTATACAGTTTACACAGCACTTTTATTCGAATAGAATCTGTTGAAATCGTTTGTTTAGTTTACGGCACATTGTTAAGCGGGTTTGAACGTTGCTGGATATATAAAGGTATATCCGAATTAAGTTCATGTATCTATGCGAAACGCTCAAAAGTTTCAAACTTGAGTTCCGAAACACGGTCTAAAAAGTCTAAAGTACTTATGTTTTGTTATTGGGAGATTAGGCGTTTGGCCACATTTTGCCACAGTTTGCCTGGAAGAAATCGCTTTAGGCGATAAGGCCGCCCATTATACTGCCGTTTATTTGTTTTTATGTTACTTTAAGTTTCATTTGTATTTTCGGTGTGTAATAAAGTTGTATTGTATTGTATTGTATTGTATCTTGATGCTTAAATATCCTCGGCCAGGGCCGGCCCGGCTATGGCCGCTAAGACATTCAACATTATTAAAGAGAAAACTCACAGAGTGAGAGTTTCAATCAACTGGGCATTATGCTTAAAATGTGAATGTTAGATAGATAGTAACTCTTTATTACAAATCTCTTTATCAAAATACCTCAGTGCCTTAAGACGAAAGTCTTCGACCAGTGTGTGTTACCAGTGATGACATACGGCACTGAAACGTGGTCTCTCACTATGGGCCTCATAAGCAAGCTCAAAGTCGCACAACGAGCTATGGAGAGGGCTATGCTCGGGGTTTCTCTACGAGATCGAATCCGAAATGAGGAGATCCGTAGACAAACGAAAGTCACCGACATAGCCCACCGGATTAGTAAGTTGAAATGGCAGTGGGCAGGGCACATATCACGCAGAACAGATGGCCGATGGGGCCGAAAGGTTCTGGAATGGAGACCACGGACTGGTAAGCGCAGCGTAGGACGTCCACCCACAAGATGGACAGACGACCTAAAAGAGACCGCAGGGAAACGCTGGATGCAGGCCGCTTCCAACCGGCCCTTTTGGATCGATGGGGGAGGCCTATGTCCAGCAGTGGACGTCCTACGGCTGAAATGATGATGATGATGATGATGAACTCTTTATTGTGCAATGTTTTTGTAGTGTTAGTTAGCTTGTATTGTGTTTAGTTAAAGCTCAGCCCCAAATCCTGCAAAGCTGCTTTCACACCGTCCGATTATTTGTTCTTTTCCGCGGACTTGCAAGATGTGGAATGTCTTCCCCAAAGGTCTTTCCGCTGAGCTTCAACATGAAGCGTTTCAAAAAGGATATCTACAACTACCTCTCCGGGCTGGTAAATCACCGTCAACACCGTTAAGTGTTGCAGGTGTCTGGCGGCGGTTTCAGCTAACCATCAGGCGGACTGCATGCCATATTGCAGCTCGACTAATAAAAAAATAAAATTGAAAACGGCTCTTAATTAATGGCACGGCCATTCAAATATAATTATACTACTGTATTATTAAAGCTAGTCCGTAAATATTTCTGTCAGTCACAACGCATATGGCCTGATGTGTTTCGGCAGTTAGACCCTAGGTATCCCACACTAATGCAATTTTGATTGCCTGTGAGTGCATAATGACTGTGCTATCGTGATGTAGCATGCGCAGCAATGAGCACCCAAGTGTGGCGTTTGGTACAAGTAAAAAAAAAAACTAGCTTCTTATTTCTTTTGTATTATGTACACTACACTTGCACTGTATACCCTGCACCCTGCACCTTGCACCCTGCACCTTGCACCTTGCACCCTGCACCCTGCACCTTGCACCCTGTTGAGTATTTTCATTACTAGTAATTTTTAAACTTTCGCGATTTGAACACAAGTTTTAAACGATTAATAAATTAAATTAAATAATACGTGATAAGTCCCGATAAACGTTTAAAACATATTTTCATTACCTCCTACAACTAAACGAAGATACAAAATTAGCCCGGACGATCCCATCGTTGCCGTCACATCGGCGGCGCTGGACTCGTCAGATCCGACTGCTCCAGGCAACAGGAAGTATACCGTTTTTGGTGTAGGCGCCAGTTACCAAAAGCACACAAACACATACCGATCCCGCCGGCGGGATTGAAGAGTTCCATTATCTGTCAGAAGACCGGTTAGATTATCTCCAATTAGTCAATCAGTTCAACAACATGCCCCAGGGCACAGCTCTTTTGGGGTGCCAGGGCAAGTCTGCAGGGCAATCGCGCTAAAAATACAGACGAATCGTTGACGAATCGCAACCGCTCCACTACTTTTGGTCGATTTCGTATCGCGCTAATGATTTTAACCAAAGACTAAACGCAACCCGATCACAGTTGGAACGTTGACGCTATCAAACGAACGCTTGTGATAAAGCTAGAAAATATCAACTTTTTCGCGCTGATACGAAATCGACCAAAAGTTGTGGAGCGTTTGTGGTTCGTCAACGATTCGTCTGTAATATTTTAGCGCGATTGCCCTGCTGATTCCCTGTAAGTTTCGTACTTCCGAGGTGTCCTTGAGTTAGTCGCCCACAAGTTAGGCCCTACGTCATCTGCATTTGCCTACCGCCCGGTACAGCTGTCGAAGCTATCTGAGGATAAGAGCGTATAATAAAGAGTCTCCTCTTAAAAAATAATCGATCTCGTCATCCATTTTGTATGAGGACACATTTTTCTCAAGTTTAGGAAACTTGTATTTTACTAGTTATTGCCTTTGATGGGTGATTAACCCCCTTAAGTATAACTAAACCTTTCTGTTGTACCCAGTGTAATATAGGAAAAAAATTATGGTATTACAACCATAGCATAGAGCTTTAGTTACAGGGTCGTACTGCAGTATGCCCTTGTAGAAAATCATTGTGACGATATAGATACTAAGATACCTACCTGTGAAATGACCTCTATAAAGTGGAGAGTTAACCAAAACGAACGGTGATGTGAAAACGGACTAAAACTTGCACCAAACAGGAATGCAAGTGGAAAGTCATTAATTACTTCACAGTTCACAGCTATAGATCGCTCGTACTGATCTACTGTGGATAGTTCTAATACCTTCTGTTCTGCGTACCTACTTACCTACTTTACTGTGGATTGCACATATTCTGTGATATTTAACTTCTTGTCTACTTGCATCACAATAGTGTTCTGATTGTAAATAGTTAAATCATAAAATTAGATAAAATATGAAGATATTTTGTTTTCACAAAACGCGAGTCAGTCATACACACATCTAAAAATAACTGGCCAAGGGCGTGTCGAGATAAACATATGGTAGGGTTCCGTAGTCAAAGTCACATATAATTGTGTTCATATTCATAGTTCAGAAATTGATGGTTATAGAAAAATGCGAACCAACGAAGCTCTTATTAGCCACATTTCTACTTTTATGGTTTAATTAAAAATAAACTACTAGAAAAACATTATTTAAAAAAGATCAATAATATTTGAGCTAGAACTTCTTGATTTTATTACAGTTTTATCGCTGTAACCGTATAGACGAACGAAAGTTACCGACATAGCCGGATTAGCAAGTTGAAGTGGCAGTGGGCAGGGCACATTTCACGCAGAACAGATGGCCAATGGGGCCGATTGTTTTCGAATGGAGACCACAGACCGGTAAGCGCAGCGTAGGACGTCCACCCTCAAGATGGACAGACGATCTAAAAGAGACCGCAGGGAAACGCTGGATGCAGGCCGCTTCCAACCGCCCTTTTGAAGATCGATGGGGGACGCCTATGTCTAGCAGTGGACGTCCTACAGCTGAAATGATGACGATGATGATGATGAACGTGCATGAGTCATCATTTCAGCCGTAGGACGTCCACTGCTGGACATAGGCCTCCCCCATCGATCTCCAAAAGGGCCGGTTGGAAGCGGCCTGCATCCAGCGTTTCCCTGCGGTCTCTTTTAGGTCGTCTGTCCATCTTGTGGGTGGACGTCCTACGCTGCGCTTGCCAGTCCGTGGTCTCCATTCCAGAACCTTTCGGCCCCATCGGCCATCTGTTCTGCGTGATATGTGCCCTGCCCACTGCCATTTCAACTTACTAATCCGGTGGGCTATGTCGGTGACTTTCGTTCGTCTACGGATCTCCTCATTTCGGATTCGATCTCGTAGAGAAACCCCGAGCATAGCCCTCTCCATAGCTCGTTGTGCGACTTTGAGCTTGCTTATGAGGCCCATAGTGAGAGACCACGTTTCAGTGCCGTATGTCATCACTGGTAACACACACTGGTCGAAGACTTTCGTCTTAAGGCACTGAGGTATTTTGGACGAGAAGACGTTGCGTAGTTTACCGAACGCTGCCCAGCCGAGTTGGATTCGCCGATTGACCTCTTTCTTGAAGTTGGACCTACCTAGTTCGACGGTTTGTCCTAGGTAGACGTACGCGTCAACAGCTTCAAGAACTGAGTTCCCAACTGATACTGGGGCGGGCACAACATGGATATTTGACATAACCTTTGTCTTGTCCATGTTCATTTTAAGGCCCACCTGTTGGGAGACTCGATTGAGGCCTTCGAGCATCATGCTGAGATCTTCCATCGATTCTGCCATGACCACAATATCGTCGGCAAACCGAAGGTGAGTGATGTACTCGCCGTTGATGTTGATGCCGAGTCCTTGCCATTCCAGGAGCTTGAAAGCATCTTCCATTGTGGCAGTGAACAGTTTCGGAGAGATAACGTCTCCCTGTCTCACGCCTCTTCGCAATGGAATTGCCTTCGAACTCTGCTCCTGTACTCGGACCGACATGGTGGCGTTATTGTACAAACACTTCAACACTTCGACATACCGATAGTCAATACGGCATCGCTGGAGAGACTCAAGCACCGCCCATGTCTCGACCGAATCAAAGGCTTTCTCATAGTCCACAAACGCTAAACATAGTGGCAAGTTATATTCTTCGGTCTTCTGTATAACTTGGCGTAGCGTGTGGATGTGGTCTATGGTACTATAGCCTTTTCGGAAACCGGCTTGTTCGATAGGCTGGAAGTCATCGAACCTGCGATCGAGACGATTCGTGATGACCCTCGAAAACAGCTTATAAACATGGCTCAGAAGCGAGATGGGTCTGTAGTTCTTCAGCAAGGTTTTGTCACCTTTCTTAAAGAACAGCACCACCACGCCTCTGTTCCATGCTTCTGGCGTTATACCTTCGAGTAAGACAGAATTAAAGAGCTTCTGAAGGACTCTGAGTACCGGTGTTCCACCCGCTTTCAGAAGCTCTGATGTGATTCCATCGTCCCCCGGCGCCTTGTTGTTCTTGAGCTGTTTCAGGGCCATCCTAATCTCGTACAGGCTGATGTCCGGGATATCTTCAGTATAGTGTCGGCTCAGCTTGGCTCTTGGGTCTTTGGCCGAGCTGCTCACAGGTTTAGCAACCGAAGTGTATAACTGTCCATAGAACCTTTCGATTTCCCCTAATACCTCGGCTTTGGTCGACGCTACACTACCATCTTCCCTCTTCAGCTTTGTCAGCTGGCTTTGCCCAATAGACATGTCTCTTGCAAACACTTTGGAGCCTTTGTTTTGCTCAATCGTCTCTTTAATACTGTTCGTATTAAAGGTACGTATGTCGTGCCGCAATGACTTCCAAATTTGTCTATTGAGCTGCCTATATGAGTGCATGAGTGTAGACATATAATTCAGTAGAACGTGTTTTTTCGTGTCGTCACAAAAAATTTCACCATGAATAACTTTATCATGATTCTGTAGTATTCTGTCTCTACACTAGGTTTATTGTATAAACGTATGTGTATTAAAGCCGTAGTACGTACAATCAGTATTTCTTGTAAAGATGTTTGTATTTTTGCTGTTATTTTTCTAGATATTATGCAGTTATTTTTAGATGAAGTTCTCTCATTTGCATTTAAACTACAAAATCTCTCGTTTCTAGTCTCTTCGCTAAGCAGGACTAAAGTTTATAGCAGCAGAGCCAGCGGTACATTTAAGTAAGGTGTACCTATAATTATACGCTTAAGCTACTATTTGTTGAATTGTTTTATAAACAGTATAAAAGCGTTATATTTTTAAAATTGAGGTTAAATAAATTATTTATTTTTGTCGTAATTAGTTACAGATGTTTGAAATTTTATGGCTAAGCGATAATAAAGAATTTTATTTATAGTTTTGAGGAGAAGTTAATCTAACTATTTTAGACAAAACTGAGGATTTTTATAGCTAATTAATAATAAAAACATTAAAAAAACTGAGCTGATTAAAATACATAAAACCTATAAGAATGTCGAAAAAGCTCATTGATTTACTGACAAATATACGTTGATTCCAGTAAAAAAGTCACTAGAAAAATGTCTCGATTTTCTTACCTATAGGTTACATACCTACATTTAAATACAACAGTATAAAATACCGATGAATTAGTCATAATTTAGCTTGCAACCAATGTAGACTAAATGCAGAGATTATTTAAATAGTAGGGTTACAAATAAAATAAAAATTAATTTATTTCAATTATAAGTAATAACCAATATACAGAAAGACAGTAGGTATTTAATAATAATGACATCACACATTTAAAAAAAAGTACATTAAGTATGCCATCAGCTGATCTTTGAAATATTATAAATAAAATTTATTCAACATTACAAAAAAATATATTTTGTTTACTTCAGAAACTTTTGAGCGATGGTCTGTTATACATTAGGTATATCAAGTATATTTATAAAAAAGTATGTACTGCGCGTACGTTAGATACGTCTGTATCCAAAGACACGTCTTTGGACTGTAACCTCTCGACCTATAAGCAGAGTCCTAGTCTAGGCGCCCTGTCATGTCTAGATTAAACGAGTCGATGCTGCAATTTCATTACAGCAGAGCTGGAATGAGGTTTATACTCGCTATCAACATCTGACATTCAATACTAAAAGAAAACTGACTAAAAATAGCAAGAAAAATACACGGTTACACGAATAGACGATTTGGCTTAGCCAAAAGAAGGTCATTATACTCATAATTTTGCACAACTTGATCTTTTTAACCCGCGACGCAAACAGATGTGCTATACCCACTTTAGGGTTTATATAACATTCTTGGCTATACCTAAGTTTAACGTGTGTGTATCTGTGTGTTTGTCTATGCCATAGACAATAGATATGGTGTATATTTTTGTTAACTCTGTTAATATGGGTATCAAGTATCAAATGAAAAAGCTTGAAGAGTAGTCAAAATGGCTGCTTACATTTTCTTTGCTAAATCTAAGGACTTGTTTTACAAATTATTTTCAACGATTAAATTAATATTAATACCCCCCGATAAAAAGAGCTGATAATCTTTAAACGGCTGCATAGATTTTCTTGAATTATAGCTAAGAACACATCATGATCAAGTCATCTACAAAAAAAACATAATCACAGACTAATTTTAGCAAAAAGGTTCCAATTCAGCTTGCAACATATTTTGACCTAAATAAACATACATTACAGGTCAAATAAAAGCTGTAAAATATGTATTTGTATACTTTATTTAGACTATAATTATTATTTTAGTTCAAATTCAGTGACCTAGTTGGGCGTCCACCGACACAACTGTATCTTACATACAGTAAGCACGATTCCAAGGAGCCTCGTCTCAGAATGCAAATCCGCAATTCAGCGGTACAAAGGCGCTTCTTACTAACTTATTGCATATCTTTGCATAATACACTTCGTTTATTAAATCATAGGCTCGGTTAGAGGTGAGAAATAGATTGTGGGTCAGAGGGAAAAGTTCAACTTTTCATACGTGTTTTATTCAGATAAGACAAACAAGGGATTGTTTGCCAACCATACCACACCATACACAATACTCCCGCTTATGGTAAATGGCGGGTGAGAACGATCAGTCTAGATGCCTTTATTCGAACTATATTTATATATTTTTTAATGTAGTAATGGGCTAGCGTTTAACCACAACTCACCTGATGGTACCGAATGTCCACCTCGATGACCTATGGTGGAAATTTTGGTTGACAGTGACGGGATCAACTTACCTTGCAGACGGCTTTGCTGGCCTTTTTCCGATCAGTCAAACAATGGAGGAATAGTAAAGTGACGGGTAACACATCTAGCATAAATCAGTCTTGATACCTTTAGGAATATGGACTATTTCTGGGACCTTTTCTTAGAGAGAGAAAGAGAGAGAGAGAGAGAGAGAAAGGATAAGTGGGCCCTAACCTAATCCACTATGCTGGCCCAGTACATGTTGGTGTATGTCATCCGTCTTTGAACTTTTGAGGTTTAACATACCGGTTTCCTAACAATGTTTCCCGTCACTGTTATTGAGCGATGGCATTGAAAACTGCTCATAATTTATTTAAGTACTTACTAAATAAGTCATTAGTGCAGGGCCAAGGATTGAACCGGGTGCCGTCAGATTATAAAGCACGTTCGGCCACCATCGCTCTGACCTAAATAAAAGCTCAATATTTTTGACAATCCCTTTCATTTAATCGAACAAAATGTTTCGCGAATTCTCTTTAATTTGGCACGGGTAAGCTCGAATGGGAGCTTTAAATTAATTAATAGTCCGATAGATGTGGGCTCGCTTTGGAACCTTCATGAATAATAATTAATACTGGCCGTCGATACTTTACTGTTACTATTCACCAAGCACTTTTATATGCTAGGAATTGAGCAAACGATTTTGTATCCGTTTTTCAATGCTTTTCTGGGACCAATCGTGAAATATTGGTGGTCTATGGTACGATTTTGACGAAAATCAAAAACTGGCCGATACCTTTAAAGTATTTAAAAAGATATTTTGGAGCCAACGTGAAAAAAAAATTATATTGCTGGATTATTATATTTACCAAAAAAAATGTTTTAATATGTTAATTTGCTAGTAATAATGTTAGATTATTGATCATTACGACATGCAGCCAGGTGAAGCGACGATTTGGGAAAGACGGCAAGTGGATGCAAAAAGCAGATACTTGTGCCGTTCTTTAGGAGAGACCTACGTCCAGCAGTGGGCGAACGTCAAATAGGCTGATGATGATGATAATTAACCATTAAGTATGATCGGTCGCAGAACAGATGGCCGATGGTGCCGAAAGGTTCTCGAATGGAGACCACGGACTGGTAAGCGCAGCGTAGGACGTTCACCCACGAGATGGACAGACGACCTAAAAGAGACAGCAGGGAAACGCTGGATGCAGGCTACTTAAAAACCGGGCCTTTTGGAAATTGATGGGGGCGGCCTATATCCAGTAGTGGACGTCCTACGGCTGAGATAATGATGATGATGATGAACGTGCATGAGTGTAGGCATATATTGCAGTGGAACGTGTCTTTTCTTGTTGTTTCCAAATCTCCATAGAAACCTTTAGTACAGAGTCCTCTACTATAGACTGGGGCTTTAACTGTGACTTTCTTTGCTGGACTGTGACTTATTTTAATTACATTTACAGATATAGATACATTTCAAAACTTGAAACTTTTGATGACTTGGTAAATTCTAGAAAACTTTATATTGGTTTAATAGATAAAAGTGTTTACAAGAAGCTATGACACCGGATAACACTAAAAAGGAGCGAAAAGTTCTGTAATAGTAAATGTGATCACTAGCGTGATCGATATGATCGACCATAAAACAATGATAAAAGTAATTAATTAAAGCATTTAAAAACCTCTTTTGTTTGAAATTATTTTCGTCGATTAAAAGCGGACTTTACTTATTTACTTTGTCAAATCTAACCACAAAAAAAAACCTAGGCGGTGATGGCATCGATTCTGATGCACTCTAAACTAAACTAAGTTTGACAGCTCTAAAATTGTTGCCATCCTTCTCTCACATACTAAAATGAAAAGAGAGGCAGATAATTTTAGTCCTGTCAGATTGGTTTAGTTTAGTGAGTATGACAGAATAGACGCCAATCTCCTCTTTTTTGAAGTCGGTTAAAAATCCCTTAAACTATAGTTTAACAAAAGTCCAAATGAACCACCATTGAACTATTCGATAGTATTGGAAAGTTTGTGTGGAGTGGACCCTCTCGACAGTAGAGGGATTGCTCGTTCAGTGGCTCGTTCCTCGCTCCTAATAGGTATCCTTTAGATATAAGTTTTTGTAAAGGTGTCGAATAAAATTTATTTTCTATCTTCTTTCTTTCTTTCTCAATCAGATAAATGCATGTTCTATTATTTTCTTAGATATAGGTCTGTGATTATATTAATGGGTTACGTGAAAAGGGTGTACTATGTCGAAAAGCTTTAAAAAGTTAGGTACTATTACTGTGGAACCCCTTTGGCTTAGTACACCCTTTCCGCCTTACACTATAATTAGCCAACCGACAGACGTTGTTCTGTTCAAATTTCAATATTTTTTTTTGAGTTATGGTTCATCTAAAAATCCCACAGAAAAAAGACTTTTAGTTTTTCCCGAATTTACCGATTTTCAGGACAACTTAAAAAAAACAATACCTTATTCGGACTATTACAAAAAAAAAAAAAAATAAGTATCTTAGCCAAATAAGTCCAGCCGGTCTCAAATTACTTAAGTATGTCCTTTGCAAAGAACAGCATTACATTTTTATTTATTTGGAAGACACAATGTACCACCCCACCATCTATGGTCTATGGTCCATCTATCTATGTTTTTTGGTGCTTACACAGGCAGACCAGGGGCTTAAGTATAATATAAAAAAAAAAAAAAAAAAAAAAACTTTTGTATGAATTTTTTGTGTGTTCATTTTAGGTCCAAGAGCAGACTCCTAAGGTTCGCCTGGGCCTCCGTTTCTTCTCATTTGAAACCGCGTAAAGTAAGTTACCATGTAGATCCCTAATTTAAATATTTTTAATGTTAATATTGCTTTTTGCTTGGGATTCAGTCATCAAATTAATAAAATCTTAAGCCCGGCCTAGAACTGCAAGATCTCTGGACTCCTCTGTTTTCTTTAACCAGCTAAAAGATTATCTGTTCTCTTTTTCATGACTAATTAATTAATGAAAGCGTATATAGTAAGTAGGATGGAGTGTTTTGACAGTACACAAAATAAATATTCTTAGGGTTGAAAAAAAAAATTTTTTTTTTCATAACTGTTCATGGAAGACAGCTACGTAAACTAACTAACTTTTCTTATATAGCAACTAGTTGCGAAAAAGATAATAAAAAAAATCTAGTTTTTTACGATAATTTTACGTTCCTGTCTTGAATGTAGATAATAGGTATATGCATTGCTCTTTGCGATGCGTAGTTTTAGCATGAGAAACCCCAACCTTCCAAATATTTTCCAAAAGTATTTTATCGTCACAAAAACGAGTGAAAAGTTTTCCTTGCATAAATACGTGCAAAATGTTTTCTCTCGCTATAATTACCCGCGGAGGTAATTGGTGGAGGCGCGCTCTGCCGGAAACTGGCGATAAGCGCCGGATGCAGCGCACTGCGCAGTACTTAAACTTCTGAATTATATCAAAACATTTAAACATCCTATCCACACTCTACATCCTATTATTACACATCCTATTTGACAAAAGATTGTAGGTACACATACATACAAAGTAGAATTCAGGGTAGTTATTAGTTCGCTGATACAGAGTCATATAAATGGAATGACGGCCTAAACTATCACGGTTGTTCACTAAAGTTATATGATTATTTACGTGATATTTACCGTGGTAAGGTTGTGGAATGCGCTCCAGATATTTCGACGCAGTTACATGCACCATGTTCACGGGAAGAACGGGTTCATGTAACTGCGGTGAAATATTGGGAGCTTATTCTACAACTTTACCACGGTAAATATTCCGTTTTTTAATTCCCGTTATGTAAAAACTGGTGTAAAAAAGCTTAGTAAGATTTAACGTATACAATGTGGCGTCATGCTTTACTCAATATTTCACTATTCAGCACAATAGATGGCGTAACAATCGTCTACATTTGGATTGGAAGACACGGTAATCAGTGGTTTATGCCGTCTCTGTCCTTGACTTGTGACTGTCTTCGACCACAACACAACTGGTAAAAAAAAAATAGGCTTGCGTATGACCGCCAACTCGCCCGATGTAAAGCGATCATGCGGTCTACGAGCGCGCTTGCCTAGAAGAAACCGATTCACTCGTGAATTAAAGACACCCGGATTGTAACTATCGGGGAACACCCATTCAGGCAACGCGTTCCACAGACTAGCAGTTCGCACAATAAAAGGGTCGCAAATTATCAGGGGTAGGTGTGGTTTAGTAATAGTATAGTAGCTTGTAGTAATATAGAAAAAAAAGTTTATGTACTGCACTACACTGTACGCCTGAGACGGGGCTAACGGAACCAACCGCGTTTTGGAAGTAAATGTACTGTGTGTTTATAATCCGATTAAAATTATAAAGGTGTAAGAGTGATACGGGTTTATATCTTCGACCAAAATAAAATGAATGGACAGGCCCAGTAGAACCGCATTTTTTAAGATAACAAAATGAGCGCCGGCTCTCATTTCGATTTAGTCGGTCTCTAGCCGTACGAAGTGCAACACGTGTCTATTGTTACGTGATAACGAAACATCTGACAAAATTATGCATTCATACTTCGACTAAAATAAAATGAATGGACGGGCCCTAACCATTGAAACTCAGTAAAAACGACATATACTACAACACCTAATTATAAAAATGTACTTACAGTATATTTGTTACATAGATCCCGGTTTTATTTGTGTATTTACACTTCGGGAAAGTATACGAATGCATAATTTTGTCAGATGTTTCGTTATCACGTAACAATAGACACGTATTGCACTTCCTACGGCTAGTGACCGACTGAAACGAAATGAGAGCGGGCGCTCATTTTTGGTATCTTCAAAATGCGCTTCTACTGGGCCTGGCCATTTATTTTATTTTGGTCGAAGCATTCATATGCTTTCCCGAAGTGTAAATACACAAATAAAATCGGGATCTATGTTTTGTAACAAATATACTGTACATTTTTATAATTCGGTGTTGAAGTATATGTCCGACGGTTTTGACTCGTTTTTACTGAGCAATTTCAATGGTTAGGGCCCGTCCATTCATTTTATTTTAGTCGAAGGTTTTTATAAAAAGCATTAAGTAAGTAGTTACTTTTTTTTTTAAAATTCTATATTCATTGAGGTTTTTGGAGTTTTCACTAGCTTCGAGCCCTACTGCTAAGGCGTTAGCGAAGGTGAAGTTAGAGAGCCCCAAAAGCCTTATTAAAATCAAGTCACGCTAATAATTTCTACATGCAAAATTTCTTACATTTCGCGACTGTGATTTTCATAGAAAAAAGAAGTAAATAGAACGGAAATGAGAAGGAAAATCTGTTACCAGGAATATGAATGAACCTTGATGGAACATTCTTATTTAGATCAACGCGCCGAACTCCGCATCACAGTTGCTAACTGATTTCGAATGACTGGCGTTTCATTTATGTGGGTGCAGCTGGCTACAACAAACCTTCAATAATGCCTGGACATCCGTTCTAATTTAAACAAAAAACTATTTTCTTTACTGTGGTAATTTTTAATAACATTTTGATCGGAAATACGGTACCCAATTCTGTGGTCATTGCCACAATTAAATGAAAACAAAACAATTTAAAACACAACCACACAAAAACAAAATCGAAAATCTATTTAGTGCCGTAGGTAGGTGTCTCCTGCCGTGGTAGCCTATTTGGGAGACCGCTAGACTTGAAAGCGTGAGATCGAGGATTCAAACCCCGGGCCCGTACCAATAAGCTCTTTGGAGCTTATTGGTACGGGCAGTTGTGGAGCGTTTGCGGTTCGTCAACGATTCGTCTGTAATATTTTAGCGCGATTGCCCTGAAGGTCTCATAGTACATATATAGGAATAAATCCGAAAGACACAAATTTGAAGTTATCATTTAAAAATAATTATTTTGCTATTACAAACTTACATTATGTTTATTGGAATGTATGGAAGAACCTTATAGTCAACTACAAAGTTAAGTTTGTCTTTCAATATTTCAACTTCAGTTAGTTTTTTTTTTGGGCTCGCGCTCTGATGGTTCCGTCCAACGGAACCCTCAGAGCACGAGTCCTACTCGTACTTGTCCGGTTTTTTTCCTGTGGCTTGTGTATTCATCATCATCATCATCATCATTTCAGCCGTAGGACGTCCACTGCTGGACATAGGCCTCCCCCATCGATCTCCAAAAGGGCCGGTTGGAAGCGGCCTGCATCCAGCGTTTCCCTGCGGTCTCTTTTAGGTCGTCTGTCCATCTTGTGGGTGGACGTCCTACGCTGCGCTTGCCAGTCCGTGGTCTCCATTCCAGAACCTTTCGGCCCCATCGGCCATCTGTTCTGCGTGATATGTGCCCTGCCCACTGCCATTTCAACTTACTAATCCGGTGGGCTATGTCGGTGACTTTCGTTCGTCTACGGATCTCCTCATTTCGGATTCGATCTCGTAGAGAAACCCCGAGCATAGCCCTCTCCATAGCTCGTTGTGCGACTTTGAGCTTGCTTATGAGGCCCATAGTGAGAGACCACGTTTCAGTGCCGTATGTCATCACTGGTAACACACACTGGTCGAAGACTTTCGTCTTAAGGCACTGAGGTATTTTGGACGAGAAGACGTTGCGTAGTTTACCGAACGCTGCCCAGCCGAGTTGGATTCGCCGATTGACCTCTTTCTTGAAGTTGGACCTACCTAGTTCGACGGTTTGTCCTAGGTAGACGTACGCGTCAACAGCTTCAAGAACTGAGTTCCCAACTGATACTGGGGTGGGCACAACATGGATATTTGACATAACCTTTGTCTTGTCCATGTTCATTTTAAGGCCCACCTGTTGGGAGACTCGATTGAGGCCTTCGAGCATCATGCTGAGATCTTCCATCGATTCTGCCATGACCACAATATCGTCGGCAAACCGAAGGTGAGTGATGTACTCGCCGTTGATGTTGATGCCGAGTCCTTGCCATTCCAGGAGCTTGAAAGCATCTTCCATTGTGGCAGTGAACAGTTTCGGAGAGATAACGTCTCCCTGTCTCACGCCTCTTCGCAATGGAATTGCCTTCGAACTCTGCTCCTGTACTCGGACCGACATGGTGGCGTTATTGTACAAACACTTCAACACTTCGACATACCGATAGTCAATACGGCATCGCTGGAGAGACTCGAGCACCGCCCATGTCTCGACCGAATCAAAGGCTTTCTCATAGTCCACAAACGCTAAACATAGTGGCAAGTTATATTCTTCGGTCTTCTGTATAACTTGGCGTAGCGTGTGGATGTGGTCTATGGTACTATAGCCTTTTCGGAAACCGGCTTGTTCGATAGGCTGGAAGTCATCGAACCTGCGATCGAGACGATTCGTGATGACCCTCGAAAACAGCTTATAAACATGGCTCAGAAGCGAGATGGGTCTGTAGTTCTTCAGCAAGGTTTTGTCACCTTTCTTAAAGAACAGCACCACCACGCCTCTGTTCCATGCTTCTGGCGTTATACCTTCGAGTAAGACAGAATTAAAGAGCTTCTGAAGGACTCTGAGTACCGGTGTTCCACCCGCTTTCAGAAGCTCTGATGTGATTCCATCGTCCCCCGGCGCCTTGTTGTTCTTGAGCTGTTTCAGGGCCATCCTAATCTCGTACAGGCTGATGTCCGGGATATCTTCGGTATAGTGTCGGCTCAGCTTGGCTCTTGGGTCTTTGGCCGAGCTGCTCACAGGTTTAGCAACCGAAGTGTATAACTGTCCATAGAACCTTTCGATTTCCCCTAATACCTCGGCTTTGGTCGACGCTACACTACCATCTTCCCTCTTCAGCTTTATGCTTGGCTTGGCTTTTTTAGCTTTTGGCTTGTGTATTAATAATAATAAATATTCGGGACATTTTTGCAGACATGGGCATCTGACCCCAAACTAAGCAAAGCTTGTAATATGGCTGCCAGAGACTGATATACATACATATATTAAATACATACTTAAATAGATATTTAACAACCAGATATAGAACAAACACTAATGTTCATCACATACACGTTTGTCCTAGGTGAGAGTCGAATCCATGCCCCCAAGCTTATTAGTTAGGATGTTGGCACGGATCCTTAAAAAGAAACGCGCCATCTTCAATCTCATTTACCTCCACAACATTTGTCCCAAATTTGATAAGAGCTAGACAAGTATAATTAATCATTATTACGTCAGATAAGGCCAGGATTAGACGTGGAACAGCCTTTAACTTTGACCTTTGCCACAGATAAGTTTTTTTTTTTTTTTTTTTTTTTTTTTTTTAATAATTAATAGGCTTGCGTTTGACCACCATCACGCCTGATGTTAAGCGATGATGCGGTCTACGTTGGAGCACGCTTGCCTAGAAGGAACCGATTCACTCGTGATTTGAAGACACCCAGATTGTGTGCCAGATTGTGTGTTGAAGTAAGAGCAGTCAGACCATTTTGCCACTTTTCTAATTCTTTTTTAGCCTTTCTTCGTCCATTTCTGGACATAGGCCTCTCCCAATTTCGACTTGCGATCTTCTGCTTGTAGCATCCAGTTGTGACCTGCGCGTTATCGGATATCATCAACCCAGTGTTTCGGTGGGCGGCCTGGTGGTTTGGTGTTTGCCCATTTTGCTACATAATTATCAATTTAAAACAGACTTCAAAATTAGTAAAATACGCAATTTACAACTTTTTTTATTTTTTTTATTTTACAAGGAAAACATACAGCTGCTAATTAATACAATAGATATAAGATAAACAGTTACACAAAAGCCAAAAAACATGTTTTCACTAATACAAACTAGAAATAGTGTAAATGCCCCGTTGCAACACCAACTAGGGCCTGGATACATAAATAGTAATTGGAAAACAAACATTCGAGGTCTTTACATAAGAGATAATAAATTGGTTACCAGAAAGAAAAAAAAACTAGTTATTTTGATTTAAAAGCCTAACTACTATACCGATTTTGATGAAATATCTATGGGAGTAATTTGAAAGTAGGAGTTCTCAGGTAACAAACATAAAAAAACGGACGTACGGACAGACGGACAGATGGACAGATGGACAGACGGACAGACGGACAACGAAGTGATCCTATAAGGGTTCCGTTTTTTCCTTTTGAGGTACGGAATCCTAACAATATAACCGAATTGAGAACCCCTTTTTTGAAATCGGTTAAATAGCTACACTTTTTTTGTTGAGCCTTATCGGAGTCATTATGAGAATTAGATATTTTGAGTAAAGACTTAAGGTTGGTTTTTTTTTTGATGATCTGCCGCATCCGCTTTTCTGCTCCGTCTTTTGAGTGAGTCTTGCGCTTAACTCGCATAATGGTAAGCGCTAGTGTAGCCGTGGATAAAACACATAAATTTCGGAGAAATATATTATTCATTCTAGCTTTCATGATGCAAGTAAGATGTGTAAGGTATGAAGTTATCAACTGGATCCGTCTTTTGTCCTTTTGTACAAAAGTTGTTGAAACAATGTTATGCCTCAACGGTTCTAGTCTAACAAAGTGCTAGCTTTTCCCCGAAAAGTGTTTATCCTAACAAGATTCTATCTATGTATTTAAAATAAAACTGACTATCTAACATGACCATTACAAATGCAGTTAAATACTAGTTCACGGGAAAATAGGTGTTATACGTGTTGACTTAGAGGCCAAATTAAGCGTTTAGAAAAGTTGGCAACTGCTTAGTGGATAGTGCAAACTTAGCGGTGGTTTAAGAAACTAGACGATGCGATTAAAAATGAAATTTTATAATTATAATATACTAGCTGTTGCCCGCGACTTCGTACGCGTAGACTTTCATATAAACGTTCAACCCCCTTTTGTCCTCCTCAATTCGGCCCTTACGTAAAATCTATTCTTAGCGGACCTCTACACCCCATAAGGAATCTACTTGCCTAATTTTAGATTCGTAATTACCAAACTTAAAAAAATTATTATAACCCCTATTTCTCTTCCTTAATCCGTCTTTTTCGTTTTTTTTTTTATAGAGTGCTATACCAAATTTCATGTCCCTAAGATCTAAAACAAAGGACTTTCATACAAAATTTCAACCTCCATTTGCCCCCCTTTATTCGGCCTTTTCGCAAAATCCTTTCTTAGCGGACCTCTACACCTTATAAGGAATCTACCTGCCAAATTTCAGGTTCGTAAGTCAAGTGGTTTTCGAGATTTCGTGTTTAATGAACGTCTGTCAGTTCTGCTAGTATTGTATAATTGTGTCATTTTAATTTTAAATTGTGATTTTTATCCTGTAAATGACGTCGTCAAGTGTATATTAGTTATACCTAAGACCCGAAATAAATAAATAAATAAATAAATATTTCGGACATTTTCAAATAAATGAATTGAATTGAATTGAATTAAATGAGTGAGTAGTAGAATTTCGATTTAGATAATAAATAATTGTAAGTTTTAAATGAGGAGAAGATGAATTAAACTTTATTTTCAAATGAGTTTTTATTTTGAGTAGGTATATTTTATCACGGTAGGTACATTGGTAGTTGAAAGAAAAGTAGATTACGCACCTTGCTAAAGTGAGTAATTAATACACTCGTGTTAATTTAGTACCAACATAACACTCTGACATTAATAACTCACTTTGCGCTCTTTTAATCTACCCTTGTTTGTTTATCTCAGAGCGTGGCCCTTTTTAGTGCTCGTCTGGATAGTTACCCCTTTCACGTTTTATACTTGGAAATCTAAGTTGGTAGAATGATTGCCAAAAGTAGTTTGGTCTTCAGCTGATGCCTTGTACTGAACCCTCGAACAGAGGCAGATTCGTTCGCGCGAGCGCCTCCACTCACAATCCATTAGACGGGACACGGCGAGAGACTGAACTAAAACGATTTCGAGGAGCCGCTGCAAAAATAGAGGGAGCTATGCAGACTAGAAACATACAGATTCACAACTACCAGGAAAGAGAAAACACTGCCTCATGTTAGAATGTCTTCAAGCCCTAACAGACGTATGGATTTGGTTGTCTGAACAACGGGGAGAAAGAGAATGATATATCTTACTCTCACTCTTTCTTTCCCGTTGGTTGGACGGCGTGCGTTCCGCCAACCAAATCCACACGTCTGTTAGGGATTTTAGATGTCATAGACACTATTTACTAAAATTCCGGTAATACAATGGCTCCTAATCACAGAAAATATAATTTCTTAAAAAAAAGAAGAAATTATATTTTCTGTGATTAGGAGCCATTGTATTACCGGAATTTTAGTAATTTACACCCCCTTTTTTGTTTTATTGCTGACGTAATCATCATCCAGACCCCCCGTCTCCCACGTCATCAAAAATAAGCAAAGCAAATACCCCCCACACCCCTTTTGTACTTTTAAGTTACTCCAACTATAGTTTCAACAGCAAAAAACTGCTGTCTTTAGTTTCAAAAGCAAGGCAGCACTCAGTCTTGCGCACGCACTCACCTTGAAAAAGGTCACTGAATGCGGTTGAAACTATAGTCGGAGTAACCGGCTTAATCATACGTGAGTAATTCCGTGTAATATAAACAAAATATCACTTTCTTCTTTGGCGACTACCGAATTCACTAAATTGAATAACATAACATCAGCCATTAAACGTCCACTGCTGAACAAAGGCCTTCCTCTTAGACATGGCTATTGCTGTAATCCCCACGCTTGGCAGGCGGCTTGGGGATCGCAGTATGTTCACCGTGTACGTATCTGCTGCTCATCCTCCGGTGGTTCTGGTCAGTTTTTAGTTTTGGCTCGGGTACTACTAAATTGACATTGAAAGATTAGAAGATTGAAAGTGATGACATATACTGGAAGATTGAAAGTGATGGTACTGAGTTTTTCCAAAAGGCCAACAGTTAACTGTTGGCCTTTTGGAAAAACTCAGAGTCACACAGCGGGCAATGGAGAGAGCTATGCTCGGAGTTTCTTTGCTCGATAGAATCCGAAACGTGGATATTCGCCAAAGAACCAAAGTCACCGACATAGCTGTTAAAATTTGCAAGTTGAAGTGGCAATGGGCAGGCCACATCGCTCGGAGAACCGATAACCGATGGGGAAGAAAGGTTCTTGAGTGGAGACCACGAACCGGAAGACGCAGCGTAGGTAGGCCTCCCACTAGATGGACCGACGACATAGTAAGAGTCGCTGGCATCCTGTGGATGCAAAAGGCAGGCTGTCGTTCAGTGTGGAGGTTAAAGGGGGAGGCCTATGTTCAGCAGTGGACGTCTTCTGGCTGATGATGATGATGATGATGATGACTACTAAATTGAATGATTCTTTATTATTTTGAAAGTATTACCTCTGTGATTTAATATTTTGTGCTGACGTTCCGCTAGATATTAACAGTAGCATGAAGACAGTGTCTGACAAGTCAGACCTTTGTCTACTCTAGAGAATCTAAAGATTTGTTTGAAGAGTTTGAGCATTTTGTGCTGAACTTTTTGGCTAGAACCCTACGGATGTAGGTTCCTCCTAGCTGCACCTTTTTTTGTAGTGGTAAGGCTCCTTTGCCGAGTTTGCCTGGGGAAATACCACACTTTTGCTAGTTTTTCAACCGCCAAGCAGTAGTTTGCAAACATTACCGTGTTCCGGATTAAAGAGCAGTTTATCAGTGATTTTTTTTCCAGTTAAACTTTGCTGACTACAAAACAAAGCTTGGATTAAATCCGAAGAAGAGATCAAATGTTGTGTTTTAACAAGCACTGATTAATTTTGTTCATAACTATGGACCCCTTTCGGCTCGGTACACCCTTTCTGCGTCACCCTGTATAGTTGATTTTATGTTTAACTTGCTGACCCGATAGTCGTCGTCCTGTCTTAGAACTGTCAAACGCGTGAAGTAAAAATCGACGATTTTTTTTTTAAATTTTCAAATTTTCTGGGCAATTTTCTTTATTTTACTTTCCGTTAGAACCTTCTACAAAGTATTAGAAAAAAAAAAGATGAATGAAATCGTTAAAGTCGTTCTCAAGATTTACCTTGGTCACGCCATAGCGTGACCAAGCGGGATTCATTTTCATATCATCATCATCATCATCGTTTCAGCCATAGGACGTCCACTGCTGGACATAAGCCTCCCATCTCCAAAAGGGCCGGTTGGAAGCGGCCTGCATCCAGCGTTTCCTTGCTGTCTCTTTTAGGTCGTCTGTCCATCTTGTGGGTGGACGTCCTACACTGCGCTTACCAGTCCAGTCCATTTTCATATATATAGATATAATTATCTGGTCAGTAGATAGTTGAATCACTAATTCACTGTTTAATGTGCATCAAAACAATGGACAGTCTTATCGCTAAAGCTATCTCTTTCAAACTATTTCCTGCAGAAAACAAGTGAATTCAGTTAAAAGTACGCTAAATTGCTGAAACTAGAACTGCACTCCGTTCTGAATGGCTTGACGTACTTTAGCTCTGTCCGAGCACGGAAATGATCCGTCTCGCTACGTCTCATGTACTAAAGCCCCGTACAGACTACGTGCAACATAACATGTAATGCAACGCGAACATCAATTCACTGACCACACGGTCAGTGTGTATGAGCTTTCACTGAGAGCCCTTTACGAAGCGAAAGGCTTAGAGTCTGCCTAATGAAAGTAGAAAATGAAAAAGCGCGCCAACTTTAAAAAATCCGCATTGCAACCCCAAAATACGGATCGTAACCGTATCAACTCGAGCCGTTCAGTATTCTTTGTAAGAAACTACTACTACTGCAAAGCACACTTATCGGAATCGTAAGGTAAACGACTCGCCTTGGGACAAGTTCACGAACCGCGGCGCAGCGAGTGGTCAACCAGCGGTCCCCGCGCTTACGGCTCGTCGTCCACGCACTTACGCTTCACCATCACCGCGCTTGCATCTCTTCGTCCACCCTGGCCACCTCCCGTCTCTCACACCTCCCGTGGCCTGGCCTGGTGCCAGCCAGGTCAACCAGCGGTCGACGAGCCGTAAGCGTGGCGTCGCTTAGCCGTAGCCGAGTTAACGTATCTGAGCTGCTGATCCGTTTTGGTTACGTGCTTACTTTAGGTTGACGCCTGTTTGACGGTGAGGTGAAAGGCGATACCTTACCGAGTAGATATGTGTGATATGACCTTATGCGGTTGAAACTATAGTCGGAGTAACCGGCTTAATATTACGTGAGTAATTACCGTGTCATATAAATAAAATGACTTTATTCTAGTTTTTGTTTTGTTTTCCTTTTTAACCGACTTCAGGAGGAGGTGTTTATCACTTCATCAATGTTTTTTTTTTGTGATTATTTAAATTTCTCGCATTTTCTCATGAAAAGTATTATTTGTTTGTTTTCCTCCACACGTCAAAGGTAAAAGAGCAGACAGAGATACCTAATGTAAGATACAATTACTAATGCATTTATAATGTTACTACAGAGAGTGGATACATGAATGTTCCATTTGGATAAACATATTATTTACATATTGTAAATTTATGAACGAACATAATATAACAGAATTTTAATTTTAATAACAGGGTGACTAGTCGAACAACTCGTAACTAAAATGCTGGCCATTATTTTGCCCAAAGATTAAGCATTGCCATAGAACGTGGCAATGCTGCAATGCAATGATCATTTTTGGAACGCTGCCCACTGGTAGTTGTTTGTTTACTTTTAGTTTTAGTTATAAATTTATATTGAAGAGAGTTTTTATTTTTATTGAATAAATATTGGAGCATAATTTTTTTATAATAATAGAATTTAGAGTAAAACACGTGCACCATTAATGTCGACGTTACTACTCGTGTTGTGTTTCACGTAATCTAAACGTGGCTTAACGTATCGTTTCATCTCAAGTTCTCGAGGTCTAAAATCCAAAGGATCTCGACAAATGGCTCTTCGCCGGACTTTCATTCCAATCCTACATTAAACGAGTACACTTGACGGAGTGACCCAATTTTTCTTGAAACAACGCAAGCTTAGGGTTGTAGCAGTTTGTCATAAAAAGTTAATCATAAAAATGTTCAGTATAATATTTTGTATCTTTTTTTTTATTATTATTATAAATAGGCTTGGGCTTGGCCGCCAACTCGCCTGATGTTAAGCGATGATGCGGCCTACGATGAAGCACGCTTGCCTAGAAGAAACCTATTAACTCTCGACTTGAAGACACCCATATTGTAACTATCGGGGAACACCCACTCAGGCAGCGAATTCCACAGATTAGCAGTTCGCACAATAAATGTTTATGTTTGCTATGACTAAAACATGCCCGTACATACTAACTCCTTTTGATTTTTAAATAATATTTCTGTTTCATAAATACTTAGGAAAAGAGTTTTCTTATAATAATGTCGACAAAAATACGAGTGGATGCACTATGAGAACCCATTGTTGCATAATATTTACAGCATTAAAGTTAGTAAAAATCATTGAAATAGTTAACAGTAAGCACTATGTCGACTAACTTTGGTGTTTCTTAAAGAACTGGCAACAAATATATTATGAGAACAATTATTATGACAAAAATATTATAGTAAAAGCCACCACCCCATTTTAAAGCTGACCCTCCACTCTTGCCAAGTAGCATTAAAGTTACGCCTCAATCCCCGGAGAGGTACATCGTCATGTCGTGGACAATCGACTTAGATCTTTTTTACTGCGTAACATTTCATTTCTATTCGAGCCTTCGGTTTGGGCGATGGTTCGGGGGTAAAGTGATAGCAGTGCGAGAGGACAGTCTCAATAGGATAGTCTTGTTTTAACTCGTAATATCTATTTATCTTTCTTTCTTTCTTTCTTTCCTTCCTTCCTTCTGATTAACTAACTTAAAACAGGACAATCTGGCAGTTTTTATTCTCTTGAACTCTAGCAGTTGTGCTCGGGAAAACTTTTGCGATATCTGATGTTTCTAACAATCACATTGAAGCCGACTCTATAGCAGACGTAAATTTTCTCTTAATTCCATACGATATTTCATGTCGCTATGGAGTCGAGTGGCACAAACACACACTAACTCATTAAAGATACGTTTCACATTAAGGCGCTACCGTTTCATATTTTTTATAAATTTTAATTAAGTTTTTTTAAATTATTAAAATGATTTAAAGGACCCTATGGGTAGGTATGTCCTAAAACTGCGTAAACCACCGGAGGATGAACAGAGTTCTATTAGTACACGGTGAACGTACTGCAATCCCCAAGCTGCCTGCCAAGCGTGGGGATTATGGCAACACCCTTCTCTAAGAGGGAGGCCTTTGTCCAACAGAGGACGTTCAATGGCTGCTGATGTATGATGATGTATTTAAATTTTATAAGAGTTATTATAGTTTTTAGAGAAAAGAATATAATACATTATTAAACGTACAATACTAATTTGATAGAAAATTTGAATTAATATAAATCACATGACAAAAAAATAGTGACACGACTTTTTTGAAGTTTTGTTATTTATTATTCATAACGTATTAGGTACTCAGTAATAACACTATTTAAATTATTCTAAAAATCGTGTGAAGTTCAAATGGAAATTTTAAAAGAAGAAAAACAAGATAAAGTTTTCGATAGTTAATTTAATTTGGATTTAATTTTAGTTACTTTAGTTTATAGTTTGTTTAAAACATTATTTTCATGTTATTAGTTAATACTAATATTATAATGAGGAGAGACTTGATTGTTTGTTTGTTTGCATTGAATAGGCTTCGAAACTACTGAACCGATTTGAAAAATTCTTTCACCGTTGGGAAGCTACACTATGCCCGGGTAACGTCATAGGCTATTTTATATTTTCAAAAAAGTAGGGATCCTTACTAAATCTTAATGTAACCCAAGGTGTAAAAATCAGATTTACAATTTTGACTTTGTGTGTTTGACAGTTCTAAGACAGGACAACGTCTGTCAGGTCAGCTAGTTTTTAATAAAGTTTTTTTATAAATAAAGAGATAATGAGGTTTATTTATTCCGGGCATTTTGTTTCTAACGTAACCGACACTCTGAAGTATGGACTAATAGTCTTCATAGTATACGTCATTACGATCGATATTTCTGTCAACACGTATCGGCCTGCTAATTTTAGAACTTACCTCGCCTTATTTAGGTATTAGAAAGGTATAGTGCGGCCGCTGAAAGATTGCATCTGACAGTTGCCAAAACATTGTAAAAAGCCTAATAAAAACAGTAAAACTTTTACTAGCTTTTGGAGCGTAAGATTGTAGCCGGTAGTCAATATTCTACAGTAAAGAATATGTCTTCATAATTTTTTTTTTTACAAAAAGAAAGAAAATAAATTTTATTCGGAATTTTTTCAAAAAACTTAATATATCTAAGGATACAATCAGTGTAGAAAGGGTCTGACTCGAAAAAAAAAAAAAACTTTCAGCAGCATAACTTGCACTATTTGTCGCTTTGACCAAAATATATTGAATGGACGGACCCGGAAGAAGCGCATTTTTGAAGATTACAAAATGAGCGCCGGCGCTCACTTCGTTTGTCGGTCTCTAGCCGTAGGAAGAGCAACACGAGACTATTGTTACATGATAATGAAACATCTGACAAAATTATGCCTTCGAGTGCTTTCCCGAAGTGTAAAAAAAAAAAAACTGCTATAAATTTTTTGTAACAAATGTACTGTACATGGTTATAATTAAGTGTTGAAGTGTATGTCCGACGGTTTTGACTCGTTTTTACTGAGCAAGTTCAATGGTTATGGCCCGTCCATTCATTTTATGTTGGTGGAAGATTTGTTTCGTCGTTCGTCGTCGTTGATTGTTGTAGTCGAGTAGTGCTTGTCAAATTTATCGTAAACAGAAAATCCAATATAGTTATATCTCCCTTGCCTTACGCCTGACACCATACGTTAATTTCTGGATCTCAAAGTACGTAATGGGAGACGTTTCTTAAATTGGATTGATGTAATTCCTCTGTTATTTCTCTTTTTTGTTCGTTCTTATCTTATACCGTGCTTAGTAGACGGTCAGGCAGTATCGTAGAGTCCACAAACTATATTATACGTTTCACTACATAATAAAAGTATTAACATTACAAAACACCGTACCACATCCATATAACCCTGTATAGTGCTTTTACAAGTTGACACTGAATGAAACAAAAATAAAATTAGTTTTAAACGGTCTGCCCAACTGCCACTATGCCGTTCACACATTAAAAAAAATCGCACCTTCCGCGGTGTTTATGAGAAGCTACAACATGGGGTTCTTCAAAAGGCGAGTTAATAGAGTCCTTAAGGGTCGGCAACGTATTTGTAATGCCTCTGGTGTTACAAGTATCCATAGGCGACGGTGACTGCTTACTATTAGGCGGCCCGTCTGCTTGTATGCCACCTATGGCATTAAAAAAAAAACAGTGCCTTTTATTTTTTCTTATTTAGTACTTTTAAAAGCATTATGCAGAGATATAAGGCAAGGGTATGCTAAGCCGGAAGGGATTCTTTAAGCTCATCATTATGAACAACTTTTACTATGGGACCAACCCTGATGATGATCATAATGATCATGATGATGAGTATAACGAACCCCTTTCGAATTAGTATACTCTTTCCTTATAACCTTGTAAAGTGGTTTTATAAGTAGATTCTTAAAAAGAGAATAATAAAAGAAACTGTTTTAAAAAGTCTTTGGGTATTTACTCAGTATATTTATACGGGGAGGAGATCCGTAGACGAACGAGTCACCGACATAGCCCACCGGATTAGCAAGTTGAAGTGGCAGTGGGCAGGGCACACATCACGCAGAACAGATGGCCGATGAGGCCGAAAGGTTCTCGAATGGAGACCACGGACCGGTAAGTGCAGCGTAGGACGTCCACCCACAAGATGGACAGACGACCTAAAAGAGACCGCAGGGAAACGGATGCAGGCCGCTTCCAACCGGCCCTTTTGGAGATCGATGGGGGAGGCCTATGTCCAGCAGTGGACGTCTTATGGCTGAAATTATGATGAAGATGATATTTATACGGGGATGACAGTATTCACATGATCATATCCTTATTGTTGAGATCTTTGGTACTATATCAATAATATTGAGTTCCATCACTGACAGTAGCTCCACAGGGGCCGGTCATTCGATATGACGGATGATTCGTTGGCAAACATAAGCTAAGAGTTCTGTCTTGTTATTTCTAGTGCTTGTTTCACCTTCTTTATCTTCAAAAGGCTTTCTGAAGTACACGGTTATTTCATTTACGGACTCGAAAAAATTGCTGGCGTAATTTCTTTGTTATTTTTAAATAGAATTTGTGTTAAACTAAGTTTGAATTTATTTACAAGCAAAAATCGCACCTCACTGTAATACTTTTCATGATTACGAAATTACGTCTCTTTGTCTGTTGTTTGTTAGCTAAAAAACCGATCTTAATGATATTTGAGAAGTAAATAGTTTGTATCATTTTCTCGTTTCTTATGGACTTTGAGACAGCCGTTCTGTGGCAGTGTCTCAAAGTCCACAGGAGATATTTTGGATTATGGGGTTTGAGATAATGCCACGGAATAGCTGTGCCCCAAAGTTCATAAAAAACAGTACTCATAGTACCATTCTCTCATTTCTCATAGACGTTGAGGCAGCCATTAAAAAAAAAAGAGGGTAGATCGTTATGTCTGCACCTAACTTTTTAACTGTTCTCCAACCACCCGCATTCTTCAGTCTTCCCGTGAACATGGTGCATGTAACTGCGCCGAAATATCGGGAGCTCATTCCACAACTCAACTTAACTCAACTTTTCATCAGTCTCTGGCAGCCATATCACAAGCTTTGCTTAGTTTGGGGTCAGATGACCATGTGTGAAAAAATGTCCCGAATATTTATTTATTTATTTAACTTTACCACGGTAAATATCCCGTAAATAATCATATAACTTTAGTGAACAACCGTGATAGTTTAAAACAGTGTTTTAGCCATTAAAAAGTCTCAAAGTAAGTTAGATAATGAGATAAAAAAGAGATAATGCCACTGAATAACTGTGCCTCAAAGTCCATAAGAAACAGTAAACCCCAATCCTCTAAACTGTTTCTTTGTTTGCTTCTTTGTCTATACTAATATTATAAAGAGGAAATATTTGATTGATTGTTTGTTTGTTTGTTTGTTTGCATTGAATAGGCTCCGAAACTATTGAACCGATTTGACAAATTCTTTCACTGTTGGGAAGCTACACTATCCCCGGATGACATAGGCTTTAATCTATACCCGTGCGAAGCTGGGGTGGACCGCTAGTTCTTAAATAAATTTAGACTAAAAACTTCAGTTATTTCGTTACCACTATACCCCTTTACTCTAGTTCTATTGTATGTGAATTTTACTACAAGAATAAAAATATATCATTGTTGAACCTTCACAAAACGTAAAGTAACTGGCTCGCGGAATTCGCCCGTCATATTTTTTACGTTATAACCACCCCGTTTCCTAAACCGTGAAAACTCTACTTTTACGGGAGACGACATGGAATATTACTAGTGATTGGAATGGCGAGGTATATATAATTTAAGTGCCGTTCCAAGTACAAGCAGAACTTCAGGTGGCCGGGTTATGCCATAGGTTGTAAACAAGCAGACGGGCTGCCTGATGGTAAGCAGTTACCGTCGCCTATGGATACTTGTAACACCAGAGGCATCACGAATACGTTGGCGACCCTTCAAGTTTATATTAATTTGCCTTTTGAAGAACCCTATATTGTAGCTTCACGGAAACACTGCGGAAGGCTTCATTCCATTGTTTTGCAGGTGTAAGGCAAGAAAATTTTAACTTAACTTATTATTATTAACTAACTAGTTAATAATAATCAATCAGTGTTTTTTTTAAATTACATATAGGCTTGCGTTTGGCCGCCTACTCGCCTGATGTTAAGCGATGATGCGGTCTACGATGGAGCACACTTGCCTAGAAGAAACCGATTCACTCTCGACTTGAAGACACCCAGATTGTAACTATCGGGGAACACTCACTCAGACAGCGAATTCCACAGACTGGCAGTTCGCACAATACATGTGGACAATACTTCGTCCCCACTCTGACAGTCCTATAGAAAAATGGGCAGGAGGGAATCAAATCATGCAGAACTGATACACTCTCCGAAATGTATAATGTATAATGGTTGCCTGGAAGAGATCGCTTTTAGCGATAAGGCCGCCACTTGTGGCACTAGCTCGTAAGCGTTTTCTATCGTGTTGTAATTTTTATTTCTGGTGTACACAATAAAGAGTTTCTATCTATCTATCTATCTATAAATAAAACCGATAGAAACTTTGCGCCAATCTTAAGTGAGTAATTCCCGTGTCATATAAATAAAATGTGTGAAAGCCACGTCAGTTTCCATAATAAAATACTCTTTCTGGTCTTCTCGGTTCTCTCTTTTCTTCTACCTTTCCCTCTATGATGGTTTATATTAGTTTGTCATGTCGTACAAGGTGACCAAACATCTTTCCTCTTCTAGTCTCTATAAGCTGAATTAGGTCCTGAATAAGCCATCAAAATATTATAACTTTTAAAGTTATATGATTATTTACGGGATATTTACCGTGGTAAGGTTGTGGGATGAGCTTCCTGATATTTCGGCGCAGTTACATGCACCATGTTCACGGGAAGACTGAAGAATGCAGGTGGTTGGTCGAACAGTTAGAAAGTTAGGTGCAGACATAACGATCTACCCTCTTTCTTAACTTTTGTTTGGATGGCCTTTCCAACCGCAATATTCCACGAGCGAGGCCGTACTTCACATTGTTTTTACTAACCATAAAGTAGTTGTTTGTCCGCCCCGCGCCGGGTTTACTGCTCATACTTGTTTATGTAACGCGAAGCAGATGCTTACCAAAGTTTTGTATATGAATAAGCAGTTTTTGTTACTTCTATACGAGTATTAAATCATGAAAATCGTACAGATTGTAACTATATTAAGCCTTTTTAGGATTCCGTACACGAAAGGTGTAAACAGGGCCCTATTACTAAGCCTACGATGTCTGTCTGTCTGTCTGTTCGTCCGTCTGTCCATCTGTCCGTCCTACACATTAATGGCTGTATCTTTCGAACCGTAATAGATAGCCAGTTGAAGTTTTCACAGAATATGTAATGTTACGGCGGATAAGGATCGCCTGATGAGGTTAACTGTAACTACCCTATTGATTATTTATTTGGATTAGAGGGCAGCTGGTCCAAGTCTGGACCTCGTCGGACCACATTCACATGGTCAACTGGGCTCACGTTAGTTTAGATATAGGGATGATTTGTACTACTGAATAGTTACAGGTTTTTGTGACATATATATATCTGTATTCACGATATTCATGCTATTTTATTTTTATTTATATTAACAGACTTGCGTTTGACCGCCAACTCGCCTGATGTTAAGTGATGTTGCGGCGAGGATTATTATCACAAAATCAACTTTTCTTATTTCTGATTTCCAGTCGGATTAACCGGATAAAATAATATTAACAAAACGCGTGGTTAGTCTTTGAAATAATAATATCTTAGGAACGTGAAAGACGGGTGAAACCGCGGGTCGCAGATAGTTATCTATACTTTATTTTCGGAAGGCGTAATGAAAATATCGTTAATTACTAATGCCTGTCACGTATTATCAGTTTGATCTTCATTGATCATCACATAGTGTCATCGTTGAAGTAATAAATTAAAGTCATACCCATATCATACAATATAAAATATATTGCATACAGTATGATTTCATTTTCGGAAATATCTAAAACAGTGACGCTGACGTCACGCCGACGTCATACTCTGAAGTCGGTCACGCGTAGCAGTAACACAAATATTAAATACTAGCTGACCTGACAGACGTTGTCCTGTCTTAGAACTGTCAAACACGGAAAGTCAAAATTGTAAATCATATTTTTTTACACTTTGGGTTACATTAATAGAGTTTTAGTAAGGATCCCTATTTAAAAAAATATATATATAGCCTATGTTACCCGGGGATAGTGTAGCTTCCCAATAGTGAAATAATTTTTCAAATCGGTTCAGTAGTTTCGGAGCCTATTCAATGCAAACAAACAAACAATCAAATCTTTCCTCTTTATAATATTAGTATAGATAAAATAATAACATAAATATTGCAAACTCTCGCATCGCTGAACATTTGAAAAGTTACTTATATTCATACGCGTGACCGATGTTCGCGACCGACAGCGTAAGAGAAAATCAAATCTTACTTTGGAAATAGACAATGATCACGCCATAATACGGTAGAACAGTCGACTTTAGACTCAATAGCATATTCTCGTGAGAGTCTAATGATGGAACCGGAAGGTCGAACTTTGCAAATAGTAAACGCGTTGACAAAGCAAGCAATGCAAATAATAACATTCCAAATTACAGCCATAACGTCTTAAACATTTATGATAAAATAAGGTGTCGATAGTTTCTTCTATAATCAGAGATGGTCACTGGGTAGGTGATTCAGGTGACGTCATAATAAAGATGATGACGTCATGTAAACTGGGGATGATACGTATAAATTTACCGCACTCCCTCATGTGACGTATCATTGAATTAATCTTTTAAAATGAAATTTGATTTTTGGTACATACTTTGGTATTATCCGATAAAAATACCGCGGTCCGGCTTTAAACTTTTTAAAGAAATAAATTTGTCATCATGAGAAGTGGAATAGATAGTACTATTCCACTTGCTGACGAACCCATAGCTTGTTGTTTATAAGTTTTCTAATGCTACAGTAACAATTATTAGTAGATGTCGGAGCCGCTAGGTGGGTATCTCATGGAGTCCTTGGCCTCGTCGTCGTCTTACATATTCAAGGGTTGGTTTTTCTTCCAAAAATAATAACGCAGGCTTGTTCTCCAATCACCGTTTAATACAATACCACACACAGTGTTCATAATAATTTCTAATCTAGTAGGATGGCGATGGATTGGAAAAACGTAGTGAGTTCTGCGCCGTCTCTAGTTCGAATCACCACCGTCGCTCAGCGTGAGCGTTTATATTCTCCTTGTCTGTCACAACAAATCCCTCCCAAACAGACACGTCTATCCGAAACGTCCGCCTCCATCGAATTGACAACATCAAAGTGACAGAGACAACTAACTGCACATACCACACTCTAGTCTACTTTTTAAATGGTAACACTTGACGTCTCTCCAATCAGTGCCATCTATCGAAAATCAGCGACCAAACCTTCCCTCTCCGACATATATCATTGTTTGAACATGCTGTGAATGAAAATAAATTTCATTAGACTTCATACGCAAAGTGTGAGTTATTGATTATGGTTAGCCATTTACCTTTATTACAATGATGGTCAAACTGAAAGACACTCAAAAGCATTGTATTTTAGATTCCTTTGCTATCACTTGTATCTACCATAAAGCAACAATTAATTAATTATTTAATTTGAGTTAAAAATCTAAATTTCATAAGTGTAGAAGAGAATTTTTTGATTTTTTAAATGTTATTTAATGAGTTTATAGATTAAAAATAGAGCTTTTTAATATTTGAATAGTATAAAAATGTCTTACAAAATTAAAGTTGGATATAAAACAATAAAAGACACTTTTTACACACTAACTCCAGTGAATTGGGTTCTCAGGATCTTCGTGTTATGCAATTTTAAGAGACAACAAAACAAACCAGTTAGCGGCTGGTCTTGGACTGCAACCTCCGTAGTTCTAAGCGTGATGATCACAATGACCTTAATCTGTCTTGTGATCAAGATTCAGAGATTTGAAGGCAGTATTTATGGAGAAATTAAGTTCACCGATTCTTTACAGCTGATGTATTTACTAGGTTTCGCAGAATACATTTTAGACTTGTTTTTTGTATACAAAATGAGGCACAGCTGCGTGAAATACTTGGAGTTTTACACAAATATTGATAAAGTCTTGGGACCTCCAAACTTTTCACGAATTAGAAAGAAGAATTTAACCACTGTTGTGTTATTGACTTTCAGTTTCATTGTTTCTTCATCATTTGATTACTTTTCCTGGTTTTTCGCTTATGGTTTTTTGGCACCGACTTTGTATTACTTAGATTATTTATTTGGATTTATCAACGCATTGACAGCGCTCGATGTAGAATCGAATCTGATACAAATAGAGTACAGAGTCAAATTAATTCTGAGTCACATTAAAGAATATTATGCTTTAGCGCTAAGTCACGATATGGATATAGATTATGAAACGGTTGAAAAGCAAAAAGTAGATAGATTGAACACTGTCTCATTTAGTGAAGGCTTTGGAATTCTGTCGCTAAGCAAATGCTACGTGATGATGATGGAGCAAGTTAATTTTATTAACATGGCTTATGGTGTTCGCGTAAGTACATAATTATCTTCTCACCTCTAGAGAAAAGACCTTTAAGCTTAGAATAACTACTCAGAGAAGGTAGGTTTCCAAACAACGCCTTCTCAAAACGTAAGCTACAAATTCGCTTAGTAGCTTACGTTTCGATTGGTATTTTAACCGATTTAAGCAAGAAAATTAATGGATTACCTGAGGAATGTCACACCATAACTCTTATGCTGCTTTTCTGATTTGTTGTGGTACGATTTCACCGCGCAAATTGTCATAGTAAAATGTTTATATTTTTTTTGTTGTCATATATGACACCATTTGAATGGCTTAAATTTTGCGAATGTACTTGGTTTCTTTGTGTAGTTATTCTAAGCCTTTAAGATTTTTTGAAGTGAATTATTCTTAGGCGCGCTGTGTACTTTATGTTGTGTGTTTGAATGAGACTGAGCCGTCACGCTCGGCTATGGTTCGGGCAAAGTCGGCTCGAGTCGACTAAGGGAGCGAGAGAGACATTGGCGTCGCTTCTGTCAATCAATAAACCAATCTGACTAAAATACCTAAAGGAGGAGAGGACTAAAATTATCTGCCTCTCTTTTCATTTTAATATGTGAGAGAAGGATGGCAACAATTTTAGAGCTATCAAATTTAGTTTAGCTAACTTTAGAGTACATCAAAATCGACGCCACTGGCATCGATTCTGCTCGAACTCATTCCACAGCCTTACCACGGTAAATATCCCCTAAATAATCATATAACTTTAACAACCATGATAGTTTAAAACAAATAATAAATACTGCTCAAGTGCGAGTCGGTGACAAATTATGTTCACCAAAGTTAAGCAGCGTCAGGTGCGGTCATGGGAGAGTGGTCACCGCTGCCTATAGACACCTACTATTACCCGGGGTATTGTCATTGCGTTGTGCGTTGCGTTTATGTTGGTCTTTTGCATTAGTATATGTGTTTGAAGATGGTACGGAACATTTCCTTCCCATTGTTGAAGGTCTCCCCTTTTGCGCGCCATCTTTTCCAGTCATGTGACAGTCACGTTATTCTTTTTAATGATAAATACCGTAATTATTTCAGCTTGTGGTGTATTGCCTTAACATTTTGGTCTACCTGATCAACCTCGTCAACATATTCATTAGGACTATGCTTGGGCAATTTGTAAGTATGATACGTCACACTCATATATTATTAGCTAACCAAAGGACGCTCCATGGAGAGGATGTAGCATATAGAAACGTAATATAGGAGCTCCTTGCTGTACCTCCTTGTACATTAGCTGTCAAAAACTATAGAAAGACGTCATTTTGATCGATCAATGCCTGCACATACTTAGTTATGCTTGTTTTATATACCTTATTTAATGGTTAATTACCCATTTTTTACACATCGAGAGTCTGGTCTCCTACCAGCAGCCAAAGCCAAATCACAAACATTTCGTTTCTATTCTCTTTCTACAACCTTTAACGCTTTAGCGAAAGCGATTGCAGAAAACGATAAGTTGATAGCCAAGTTGACACAACTGTGTGTATCGCTCATTCTACAATACGGATGAAAGAGATTACTGTATTTTGTCTATGATAAGCGTTCTCAAACATCAAAGCGCTCTGAAGCAAGTCAAGTTGTTTTCTTTCCGGTCACCAACACTCGTATATTTTAGAACAGCTGATGCCAAATGCGCCATTTTGTATCGTTTTCTACTGGGTCTTAGCGTCTTGCTCGCCTAGCGATTACAAACTTAGAATTCGTTTCGTCAGCGGTTGTCAAAAATGCGACTTGTCTCAGTCTACGAATTATTTATTCGTTTGTTCTAACCACGTGACTTTGACGCGTTTACAAAATGTTTTTCCTATACATTACAGTTGTCTATAGCGTTAGGGATCATCAGGGATCATAGATTTGCAACTTGACTAGGCCTGCTGAAGTATTTAAGATAATTTTGAAATTTTTAAATATCACTGAGTGGGAATTAATATTATAATGCTACTCGTATCGGGCATTTTCTTTAGAATAGCAATGCAAATGTTTTGAAGGAATTGTTATGTTGGTATTGCATATTTCAAAGAGAAAAAAGAAAATAATAGTTTTTTTGCGATAACATCTAAGTACCAAAAAAACTCCTAATTAGTAGTTTTTATCTCTAAAAGTTTTGCAAAATTAATAATAAATTGAGGTGACAAATTTTTTCTCATGTGGGCTTCAATATTTTTGGATCAAAGTATGTATGATGCGAATAGCGAGAGACCGGGGAGTGGCATAAAAAAGGGAAGCCTATACCCAGCAGTGGGTCACTCAGGGCTGATGATGATGATGATGATGTGGGCGCCAAAACTCCAAACACAGCACAGCACATGGTTGAGTCCACAGAAAAAGGAAAGAGTCCAGTAAAGTGCCACACAGGGCCTAGATTCACTAACTAAAACACGCACGTAACGCGTCGCGTTCAGTTAACCTCAAAAACTTGGGCCACTATTTCGTAGTAATTAAAGGCCAACTTTTAGAGGTTTTTTTTTGTAATAACATATAATAGTCTTGCTTTTGACCACCATCTCGCCTGATGTAAAGCGATGATGCGGTCTACGTTGGCACGCTTGCCTAGAAGTAACCGACTCAATCGTCATTAATATCCACCATAGTGACGCTACGTTACGAGCGTGTAGTCAGTGAATCAGGGCCAGGGGTTCTAAAATAATTAATAAAAAAATTACAGCGTTTTTGCTTACACTTTCTAGATGCTCGCTGACACTGCCCGCCATTTGACAGCAGCGTCGACAGTCCTTAGGATCGCCAACTATGCAGTCGTACTCTTCGCATTGGTATACCGTTGTGAACAAACGTACAAACTGTGCTGTGGCATCATCCGATTGATTGACCTTGCAATCGTCAGTAAAAACATACGTGAGTCCTACTGAATTTAAATCGGTTTCTTCTGGGCAAGCGTGCTCCATCGTAGACCGCATTTCTTATAGGTAGTGCTAACAGATGCTCGAACGCGGTTGACGGACCGCCGTCCAACCAACGGGAGAGAAAGAGTGAGAATATCATATTTCCCTCTCTTTCTCTCCCATCGGTCAGACAGCGGTTGAGTTCAGCCGCGTTCGTGCGTCTGTTAGCACTATTAGGATAGCGCTGTCATCATTAAGCGCCCGTAATACAGCGGGCGTTTCTTTTTAATGCCATAGGTGCCAAACAAGCTGACGGGCCGCCTGAAGGTAAGCAGTCACCGTCGCATATAGATATTTGTAACACCAGAGGTATAATAAATACGGAGCGGTATTTGTCGCCGTAACGTCAAGAAGCTGCCATTTGCATGACGGCAGTTGCGTCAGTAATGTTGCGTCCGCTACGTGACGGCTAGGATAGCGGTATCCTAGGAAACCAGAGCTTTAAGATACGGTGAGGTGGCGGTCAAGCGCAAGCCTATTATTTAATTACAAAATTAAATGTTTATTATAACCCTTGAACCCATCCCTTGGATCCTAAGCGGATCCAAAATTGAATTTTAGTAATTAATTTCGTAAAACGAAACGCACCATTTTTAACCGACTTCATAAAGGGAGAGGGTTCAATATGGTCATATTTTTTATGTTTTAATGTTTGTTACTTTAGAAATCTGTCATTAATGAACCGATTATAACTAAACTTTTAGATTGGTCCAGAAATTTCATCAAAATCGGTTCAGTCGTTTAGCTTTAAAATCAACTGAAAACTTGTGTTTTTTTTAATATAATAGTAGACAAACAAGACGAACCGAACCGGAAGACGCAGCGTAGGTAGGCCTCCCACTAGATGGACCGACGACATAGTAATAGTCGCTGGCATCCAGTGGATGCAAAATGCAGGCTCTCGTTCAGGGTGGAGGTTAAGCGGGGGCATACGAAATTTTTTGCTAATTTGCCATGTTATTCTAACTAAACCAAATATCCGATCAACGTAATAATTGATACATATGATTTATCAATTCATGTTCTTTCCGCCATTAAGACAGACACATAATAGCAAGATATTTACTCGATACTTTAATGTTTTGAAAATGATGCCTTTTTGCTAAATTTTTTGATTTTTCTTGGAAAGTACTTCAGTCACATATCTTAAATAAATACTCACCGAAGGAAAATATAGTTTGTTTTCCAGTGCTAAGACAAAATTTACCCAGATTAATTAGCACTCTCATAATAAATTATATTAGATTTGAGACTTACGTCTTTTAGTTCTAAGCAACTATTCGGTCAAATGGCAAGTCGGATATTCAGTCTTATTCTGTTGCGCTTTGCATCTAAATAGCGAAACATGCTCCGTTCAACCTCAGTACCAAAGACTACTATATATATACCAGTACCGCACTGTGCCTCAACGGGGAAGGACGCACGCGCTTGCTTTTCGCCTTGGTTTTATCTTCCGAGTGCGATTATATTAACACCTACTGTATTTTCAAACAAAGGATAATATAAAAATCGATGGCTCGAACGCGACCACTTGACGCGGCAACCAGGTGTTGCCAATGACCTAGAGCACAGACAAGGTAAAGCTACTACGAAAACATAACATAGATATAAATAAAATGGATACGATTAGGACCTAACGCATCCATTATTATGTACGCTTAGTAATATAACTAAAGAGTCGGAGTGATTCTTTGTGCCAGACAAACAGACGGAGATAGAGAGAGAGAGAGAGAGACGGAGTAAGCAGAGAGAGAGAGAGGGAGAGAGAGAGAGTCAGAAAGATAAAACTAAAAATGAAATGACATTATAAAATAATTTAAGTTCATTATATTTTATAAAATTAAAATTAAAAATCATTTAAATGCATAGATTCAGTATAGTGAATCTATGTGTGTTCCTTATCCTTATCTCCTTGCCGCATGACGAGTTCGACTGCGCGAGTTGTGTACACTGGAGCTGCGCGCGACTGCCGCGCTGCCGTGGTTGTGTTTCACACTAATGCGGGTGATAGGAGACGCGCGGGTGAAATCAGAATTTTTTCTAGGTTTATACTCACTTTTAAAGGGGGATGCCTATGTTCAGCAGTGGACGTCTTCTGGCTGATGATAATGATGATGATGAGACAAACAAGCGACGGGCTACCTGATGGTAAGTAGTCACCGTCGCCTATGAACACCTACAATACCCGGGGCATTGGCGGTGCGTTGCCTTCCTTTGCGGACTCTATTCACTCGTCGCTTGAAGCAATTGAGGTTATATTTTGGAGGAAAAACCGAAGCTGGTAAGCCATTCCACAACATACAGGTGTGGCAGAAACAGTCGATCAAATCGAACAGTGCGAGACTTCCACGCATCTATAATATGTGGATGGCTTTTCTGGCGATGGCGGCCGGTTCGATAGTAAAACCGCGATGGAGGGATGAGGTCAAAGTGTTAATTTGGATATACAATATTATGGCTATCCAAATAACTGACATTACGTTTTTTTTTATGTAGTTGGTACGACGCTTCTCTCTTTACACAGACTCTATTGCCGCCGATCAATCGTTTGTGGAAACACCTTCTTACTTACTTATTTTTTACGATTAGATCTTAGAATATTGATTGTAAACATGCTACATGACGGGTTTTAGTGCTAAATTCAATTCTAGTAAGTGAAACTTTACGGGTGTCTGTGTCGTGTAAAACATGCGTCAGCTTTCAAGTTGATTTGTTCTTTATAGATTGCACTTTTAGATGACGCAAAGCTTCAAAATTGTGGCTAAAATACTTGGGAGGAGAATCGATACCTACAGTATGGTACAACGAACCTAATACATTGTCAGTTCTATGCAGGTTTTATCAAAATTGTCAACAAAGTAGTCTCTCCTTTTCTCATTGCAATTGCCTTTATTAGCTCAGAAAATACATGCCAACTCACATTAAATACGTAAAATTCTAAGCTTATTATATAAATCAGAAATGGCCAAGAGCGTGTCGAGATACGCACATGGTAGGGCTCTGTATCCAAAGCCATATAATTGTGATCACATTCATAGTTCACATATTTATACATTCATGAAACTTCGAACGAACTTAGCGAACTTATATGGGTTCTTTAAAGTACTACGGAACCCTAAAAACAATAAAATTTCCCGGAGACCGTGGAAGGTCTAGAGAAAATCCAAATGCTCAAGCCCAGTCCCAGTTGGCAGCTCCTCGAGTCCAACCAGAGCCTTGGTTTTGTGATTAAATTGGTAGAGCGTCTCTCGTTGACAATTCTTCGAAACAATCTTTGGTTCACAAATAGTAACTGTGAAAAAGCTCTTGCTTTTTCCACCAAATTAAAGAAAATATTCCAACTGTAAGGGTGGAAAATTAGGGGATGAATCCAGCTTGTTGAATTTCGTCTATTTCCCGTGAAGTAAATTTTTAAGTAACGAAAAAAGGATGAGTTTCTCTAGTTGACACGTAGGTATACTAAGCCGAAAGGAGGTCATTAAACTTATCATTACGAACAACTTTTACTATGGTACAACCACTGAAATCGCGAAAAAAAAACAGCTGTTCCATACAATTTGTCGAGAGTCAATTACCGTTTTCTATGAAAAAGCCAATTTTATTGCGATTTCCGGTTTACCCCATAGTAAAAGTAGTTTGTACTGGTGAGTACATACATACCCAGTAATATCACATCTTTTTGTTACACGTTGTATAATATACCACCTGCTATAAATCCTTCTTCCATCCTAAGGTTGCCTGGAAGAGATCGCTTTTAGCGATAAGGCCGGCAGTTGTTACACTAGTTTTTAAGAGTTTTGTCCTCTGTATCAAATTTTATGGTTTGAGCAATAAAGAGTTAATTAATCAATCAATATACCAACGTTTATTATGTACTTTATGTTTCAGCTGTTGAAATGAAGACAGCCCTCGTGGAGCTCCGTGGCCTGGTGGTCTCCAGACCCGTGAGGTTCCACGGAGCCAACTTCTTCACCCTCGAGTACCCGCTGCTGGTGTCTGTCGCCTCCGTCGTTGTCACGTACAGCATCATACTGCTGCAGGGCATGCGATAGTTCACACATCAATACTGGAAAGATCGTCGTTTTATTTCATATAAAATATTATGTCAACAGATTTATTTTGTAATTATTTTATTATAACAGATTTATTACAGATTTATATTGTAACAGATTTATTTTGTATTTTTTTTTATTATTTTTTTTTTTATTTGGAATCATAATAAACTAAACTAAAGACATAAACTTAACAAAATAAAAAAATAAAATATTAAACTACCCTAGTTCCACTGCAAGTTGATGTGGCAATGGGCAGGCCTCATCGCTCGAAGAACCGATAATCGATGGGGAAGAAAGGTTCTGGCGTGGAGACCACGAACCGGAAGACGCAGCGTAGGTAAGTCTCCCACTAGATGGACCGACGACATTGAGAGAGTCGCGGGCATCCAGTGGATGCAGATGGCAGGCTGTCGTTCAGTGTGGAGGTTAAAGGGGGATGCCTATTTTCAGCAGTGGACGTCTTCTGGCTGATGATGATGATGATGATGATGATATGCACGAAGATCGGTCTCTTAACCCCGTTCATCATCGTCAATCATTTCCAACGCTTTAGTATAATTCATTTAATGAGCGCGACTAAATCTTGATTCATTATCACAGAACAACCAACTTATCTGTACAGTCGAATGATGAAGCCACTGTCGGATTTTCTGAATAAAACTGACAGCCATCCCTCAAAATATTTACTTCTATTATTTGATGAACGGAACAGTTAAGTTTGTCGCACATAGTAAATCTGCGCGAGCATTAATTACTGAGGTACAAAACTGTGTAGTAAATTATTTATCTGTACCCACTTGCTTCGGTGACATGGAATAATTACTCGGAATATTTTGAACTCGGATTTTGAAGGTAGAAGTAAGGTTATACGAAGGTCGTCAATTCGAATATTATTATATAGCTTTCAGCAGACATAAAATGTTCAAAGCAAATTTTATATAATTTGGAGTAACCACTTAGGTACTTAGCGGTAAGAAATTGTAGAGACCAAAACAGATGTCGTAATCGCCCATCTAAAACCGCACCTTAATGAACCACAGTATATTGTGTATGGGACTAAATATATCGTAAGCATACTACCTAGTAAGCGTAAGCGTAATAAGCATTTTGATTCCACATTTACTGTGCGAACTGCTAGTCTGTGGAATGCGCTGCCTGAATGGGTGTTCCCCGATGGTTACAATCAGGGTGTCTTCAAATCACGAGTGAATCGGTTTCTTCTAGACAAGCGTGCTCCAACGTAGACCGCATCATCGCTTAACATCAGGTAAGATGGCGGTCAAACGCAAGCCAATATTAAAATTAAAAAAAGATAACCTCCTTAAGTCTGATTGGTAACTTAATTACTGTGACACTACCTGTATATTCTCTGTGATTGGTAATTACGTTATTATGTTTGGTGATTGGTTGATAAGCAAAAAATAGTTACAACCATCCAATTACGTCTTTGAAAAGTGTCAATGAAATGTTGTCGTGGCTTTCTAAATCTTCCAAGACACCATTTTCTTTCATAAACTTTCCCAACGGGTGCCAATAAGTGGCCTGTCCAATATATTTACAATAAAGCCAGACCAACTTATAGGAAGAGGTGAGCAAATAAGTGAACTAAAATTTTCACAAAAACTTATCAGCTTTGTTATGGAATTTACGATGGTGGCGCTCCTACTCAGCTACACAGATAAGGAAGTCGTATTATAATTTGGTACAAGCCTGCAAGGCAGTTCATCCCTAGGAGCAACTAATAAGTAATCTGTGACGGCGTGTGTTTGGCGCCGTGCCAAGCCATGGCAACGTTGTAACGACATGGCGACTCTGGATAGGATGTTACCAGACTCATGCACGAAGATTTAAGTACGCAGGAGAATAGAGGTCTAATAATATTCCTACAAAGCATAAAAAAAAAAAAAAGATTTTTAAGCTAGCATGGAGTTCCTGATGGACGTCATAATGGATTATTGACCGCGGATAATATTATATTGTGACCAAAACGCTGCCGTGTTTCTGGCACAACACATAAGCATTGCTATTCAGCGTGGTAATTCCGCCAGCATACTGGGTACGCTGCCAACATTGACGTTTGACGTTATAAGACCAGTAAACATGTTTAATATTACGACTGAAAGACTCTGTGCTCATGCATTATCATTATCATGGTCATGAAAACAATAAACCAACCAACTATAGCAATGCTCACCCTCTGAGAAAAGTGAGCATTTTAAGCACCAGACGTGATGATGTTTTTTTGGCGCCTTATGCGTACCTTCTTTAGCTAGCCAGCAAAGCATGACAAGCAAACAAGCAACCCACAAGCCACTAAAATGGTTTCTAGATCTATTATAATATTAGAAGGTAGGTACAGACAAACAATCTGGGCTGTCCTAAGCAAGCTTCAATATCCTGACAATACCCGAGCTAACCCAGTAAGATGTGCAAACTGTGCCTTTGATCTGCTATCGAATAGCCTGGCGGTACTGAACTCGGGTAGTTTGAACTTAGGAAAGTTTTAAGTCTGGCTGGGATAGTTTGAGGCAATGGATTTTGCACTTTGAGGGTTTCTAAGTTTGAAAAGAGCAAGTGAGGATAACATAATATATAATTATGGACAACATTAGCGTTCATCATTATCAGGCTATCAGTTCCAACTGCTGGGACACAGGCCTTCTCTCAGAGTGTGTGTGAGAGAGAGACGAGAGAGAGAGAGAGAGAGAGAGAGAGAGAGAGAGAGGAGAGGATGGGCCCTAATCTACCATGCTGGCCCAGTGACTGTAGGTGAATGTCATTGTTTTTGAATTTTCGAGGTTTTTGTATACATCGGTTTTCTCACGATGTTTTTCTGCACCGTATTTGAGCGTTGGCATCGAAACTGCACATAACTACTTTAAGTCATTGGTTCAGGGCTGAGGATCGATCTGGATGCGATCAGATTGTAAAGCGCACATGTTACCGCCTGGCCACCATCGCTTTTAACATTAGCATTAAATAGGGTAAATTGGTCCTAATATTAGCGTTAAACAAGGAAAATTGGTGGCAGAGGACAGGGAGGCGTATGCCATGCAGTGGGCTGAATGAGCCACCAATGATGCTGATGAATTAAGGTGTTTGCTGAGTGATTATCTTAGTGTCAGAGTCGGAGTGTCAGGCTCCTAAAAGCTTCAGACATGGCATTGTTTGATTTGTTCTAGAGCAGTGGTTCCCAATTAGTGATGTGCGTACCTACCCCCAGGGGTACGCGAAGTTACATCAAGAGGTACGCGCGCATATGCGCGCTCTTGGCATACACAAAGGTCACGAGGGTGACACAAGCCTACGTCATTTTCCACACAAATTCCATTATCTTTCAAAATGAGCCAAGTTCGCAGTTGTCTGATATGTGCTTTATACCCCGATGACGCATTTATGAGCGATGCCCGTCGGTCCGTAGAATTTCACAAATGATACGAGCCCCTTTCCGAGATCCATCGTTTTATTGTTGCGAACGTGTCCTGTACGAAATTTCTGCAGACGTGGTAAATAAATGTGGTAAATCATAATCCAGTTCTCACTTTATATAACTTTATTCATATTCTTATTCTTTATTCCTACTTATTACAGTTTTACGTATGCTTTCGCTATGAACGCTCAAGCCAGACTAAAGTTGCCAACATCCTACCGCATTATCATTTTCCTACCCCCCACTATTCGCACTATTGCCGAGACTCCCGAGTCAACACGTTTTCGTCCGCCATTTTATATAAAAAAGACTGTTAGTCAAATTAGATACCAAAAATCACAAAGAAACAATTGAACTAAGTTAGAAATCATGACACTCGGCCATCCGGCAAATAAATTAAATCCGGCAACGTGATGCCTCCCGGCATACACATAAAAATAAATAAATTATCAGTATAATAAATGTCCATTTTCCCTTTTGTTACACATTTTGTACAAAAATTTACATCAAACTTAACATTTACACAAATCAACTGCATATTTACATTTATTAGTATAACATTAAAATTAATCAGCTAATGGTAATTATACAATTTAATAGGATAATATTATATTTATACTTATTTCATTAATTGCTCAGGTTTATTCAACACTAATTATTTATGTAATAAATCTCTAGCTAATTATTAACTCTGTTAATTAAGACCGTTAGTTTCTCTAAGATAATAAAAATAAAATAAAATAAAATAATGAATTAATCATGACATAAATATCACATCATTTGTCAGAAAATAATAATTAAATAGAAGCATTATAATACTTACAATTACCCTTGGTAATTTTTTATTTATTTTATTTTATTTAGGTATCCAAATTACAACTATCATTGCAGGAAAGTCCTAATTCAATAGTGTATGTCAACATAATAATATAAACCTAGCTTAGAACACAATTAAACACATTAAACATTAAATTAATTCCACATTACACACGTGTTACATTAAATTAATTTTTACACACAAAACTCACTCCAAATAACATCGTCGTTTTGAATTCTGCAACCGAACAATTCAAATAAAGAATTTTTTTCGGCAACTCGATTTAACCCATGGGTTAAATCGCATGTTGCATGCAACATGCGTTTGATTACATTTTGAGCATATCGTTTGCAGTTGTGTGCCACTCATGTTAAAGTGTGCGTTTGTAGAACTAGTAAGTATATGTCAGTGATATATATGTTTATCTATCTATGGTGATATGCAATACGAGCTTACCTTGTTACCTTTCTTTTCAAACTTTTTTCGGTACCAGCCTTCCAAACTATAAGTATATTATCAAAGCGTAATTTTGATAATGGAAAGGTGTTAAAACGAGACGACTGGCCAATTGATGAAGAAACGATAATGATGTATTTTCGGTGGTGTTTCCCAAAATTCATAATGCAGAACGCTTTTGTATTACCCCGTATCAAAACACTTACTATAGCAAAACGTCGGAACGTAAGTAAGTCTGGAGTTGACGAGGAGGCTTAAATGTTTACCCGCCTGCGCAAAATTTTAATGATAACTAACCTAGGCTTCTTATAATAAAATACTTTTAAGCAAAAGTATTTTTTTTTAAATCTAGCTAGACAAATAAGGGAGATAGGGTAGGGTGGTGTAAGTTGGCTCAGTTTCGAACCAGTCGGTCTTAACTATGAAACCGTAAATTCACAGGTTTCTTTATTATAAAAGTTTCTTGCAAAATGTCAATTAGATCAAAAAGCTACAAAAACTTTGAATTTACCTGAACTTTGCCATAATTTTTCGAAGGTGTAAACTGGCGTCAGAATCTATCAAAACACGACTAAAGATACCGGTATGTTAGTCAACTTTCGTCCGTCTACGGATCTCCTCATTTCCGATTCAATCTCGTAGAGAAACCCCGAGCATAGCCCTGTCCATAGTTTGACAAAACTATACGAGTTACATGAAATAATAATAAAAGATAAAATAGTGACGTTTTACCTAAAAATAAAACGTATATTAAATACTTACCTTATTTGAAAACCTAATTACTAAAATATGAGATAAGCGACTTCCGTTTCTGTTCTGTTCAAGCGAGTGCTTTCCTCCGTCCGATACCTGCGCGCATGCGCGCTCCCACCGCGTGGTCTGACGTCATATCCTACCGCCACTAAGGCAGTCGAATTGGTTCGATTTGTCTTCATTAGGCTCATGTTTTGCCACCAGGCAGAAATTAAAAGTATTAGGTTTTCAAATAAGGTAAGTATTTAATATACGTTTTATTATTAGGTAAAACGTCACTATTAAATAGCTTGACCGTTATTTGAAAACCTAATTACTAAAATATGAGACGTGTTTGTTATCGCCTGGTGGCGGTAGATTGTTATCATACAACGCAGACTACTAAGGAGATATTACATCATACAGTAGTAGGGTTTGGACGCTAATGTGAATGTATGTGTTTTCTAACTATAGTTATACTGATAGTAAGTATGCCTAGTTTTATTTATAATCCCTCTGTTATCTTTTTGTTTTGTACTTTCCAGGAGGTAAGTATATAATAATTTTACTCTATAACAATAATTATCCAAGAACTGTAAGACAAGCTATCTTAGCTTGAAGGTAAAAATTAAATTAAATGACCAATGCCAGACAGGACAGGTTTGTTTCATTTCCCAAAATCAGACAAACACCTTAATCTTATTATATTATAATTGGTACTAAATCAGATAATACACAAGTTAACCATTTGTGTAAAGTAAGTAGGTGGTTACATAGAAATCAATCTAATTTAAGTACAAGAAGCCGATGAAGAGCTCATTCAAAAATCACATCATAGATATGCCTATTCAAAATTAAACAATTAGTATTAAGTTCAATTGACCTTAAATGCGAGTACAAAGATGCACTCAATCAGTGATTGGAACGAATAGGTCTCGTTTAAGAAGGCTGTTGTTAGGAAGTTTTGTGTTCACCTCCTTACAGTAATACCGTTTGAATGTTTTGGCGGAGCGCCAATTTCTTTTAGCCAGGATATCATCGACTGGACAGTTCTCCATCCAACTTTTCGATGCCACTGCCGAGCGGAAACTTCCTGGAGTAGCTTGTATTCCAACATCTTGTAACAGCCTCTTGATCCAGCCCGCTATAATTGTGCGTGTAGCTGCTTTTGGCTTATTACAAATAGATAAGAATAAACTATCACTTTTAGCGCAATCGCGTCTTGCTTTTGACAGATTTATAAGATGTTTCACCCAGTGTACCGGGTCTAAAGTTTGGATTTCTTTATTTTGATTCAGCCTCCAGCCAGATTGTTGACGTTGTGGTGTGTCGGTCTTGGAACCGTATTTTGGCCAAAAAATTACATGATCTTCAGAAATTATACATGAAGATGAATTTATGCTCAGGAGTGTCAAATCGTGCACACGTCTCCCTGATAGTAAGAGCAATAAAACAGCGGTCATCTGAGAAGTTTCGAAAAAACTATCTGTGTTAGGATCCACGGTAAGGAAGTGATTGAAGAGTAAGTCTACATCCCAAATGAGGGCTATTGTCTTCACCTTTGGTTTAGATATGGAAATAGCTTTAATAACTTGTTTAACAAGAAAGTTGCTACTTAAGTTGTTACTATGGCTTGGATCACAGAAAGTCGAGACTACTGATTTATGAACTAGAATCGTAGCCAATGATAGGCCTTCTTTTTGATGTAGATCGCTTAAAAATCTTGCCAAGTCTGAACCTGATGGTCTGTGCGGATCAATGATTGCTAGTTTAGCCCAAGAGACCCAGCGCTTCCAGGCTGGTTTGTACGTTTTCACTGTAGAAGGTCGCCAACTATTGATTATAAGAGATTTTTGTTCTTGCGACCAGTCGGTCAAGTACTCATTCCACCCGCACATCTCCATATCTCGAGAGTCATTTGAGACGCCTGAGAGGGTGGTAATCCTGTTGTCAAGTCCACTAGGACCTGGTGCGGTTTCTTTATCGTGAATGGAGGTGACAGAGCTCGGTTCTTCAGATCTGGCCTCCAATAGACCTTTTCCCACCGTGGGACTATTATTAGATATACGCCTCGAGCCGTGTTCAGGTGATGCAGTACTCGGGGTATCATATATGGCGGTGGAAAGACCCACGCTAGGTCGAAATTCCAATGGTTCGCTAGTGCATCGTACATACATGCTTGTCGGTCGTTCCTGTCGAGCGTGCAGTACGTTGGTACCACATGGGCTTGGTTTGAAGCGAAAAGATCTATTGTCGGAGTGCCCCACTTCTCGAACACAATGTTGGTGATTGTGGGCAAGAGGTGCCATTCTGGAAGACGTCTGTTCCGTGACAAGTGGTCCGCTTCGCAGTTGTACGTCCCTGGTATGTGATATATTGACATATGAATGTTGTGGCTGTCGAGAATCTGAAATATTTCTATTGTCAGGTTCATGAGGGCCATGGACTTTGTCCCCCCTTCGTTCCGTAAGTAAGAGACAACTGTTTTGTTGTCGCACTGGATCAACAATGCTTTTGAGCTCAGGAGCTGATAGTGTTCTTGTAAGACAAACAATATCGCCAGCATTTCTTTCTGATTGCAGTGTAAGTCTTTCTGGTGTTCTAGCCAAGACCCTGATAGGGTCTTGTCGTCTAGTTTGGCTCCCCAACCGAGATCGCAGGCGTCTGTTGTAAGGTAGTGCGTTGGAAGTGGCATGTGTATTGGAGACCTGTCCTTGCAATGTTCTATCCACCACAATAGCTCGTGAATGACGTGTGCATTCAGAAAGAATGGAGGCTTGGCTGATAGTGCAAAGTTGGCAAGTCTCTGCAGGTAACGATAATGTAATCGGCCCCTTGGTACGGCAAAACTCGCAAAATTGAGAGTGCCGATGATAGTCTGAAGTTTTTTCAGCGATGTTTCTTTTTCCGCAATCATGCTTGATGCAAGGAATTGTATTTTTACTACCAACCTTAGGGGAAGATATTTTACGTTTCTCCATGGGTCCCATACAACTCCGAGGAACTCGAGGGACTTCTGTGGCTTGAACACCGACTTCTCCATGTTTAATTGCCATCCCAGTTCCTTCAGCGTCGTCGTAGCAAATGTGACATGCTCTTCGAGCTTCTCCCGATTTTGATGTACTAGGTAGAAATCGTCTAGGTACACTAGTAGGCGAACGCCGTGTTCCCGGAAGTAACGAGCGATCCAATTCGTTATCGAAGCGAACGTCTTTGGAGCAGAGTTCAGTCCGAAGGGTAAGCATGTCATCTCGTATAGTCGTGGATATGCTTTGTTTTCTAGCCTGTATTGAATTCGCAGAAAGCGTCTGTGGCATTTTGCCATAGGCACGTGAAAGTAGGCTTGGTGAATATCGATTTTTGCAGCCCAGTCGTTCTTTTGGATAAAATCGGGTACTCTGTGAATGTTTATGAGTCTGAATTTGTCGGTACCCACATAAAAGTTTGGGTTTTTGAGGTTGAAAATCGGCCTCATTGAGCCGTCGGTCTTGGGTCGAAGGAACATTGGCGATACAAAACTCGGCGAGGCTTGGACTTCCTTGAGTACACCTTGTGCAATCATTTTTAAGATGGCTTTTGTCATATTCTCGGAATGAGGTGTTACCCTGTGTTTCGCATCCGGTACGCGTAGAGGAGGTTTTTCGATAAAAGGAATGCGGTATCCTTTTATGAGTTTCTGTATCTAAGGTGGGGCTTTTAACTTCCTCCAGTTGTGCCGATACTTGTGGAGTTGACCCGCATTGAACTTGATTTTGTTTGGATAGTCAGAATTTACGATTGTTTGTGTATCTCCTTTCCCGGTGGGAAGAGGGAGGCGACTTGTCGCGGCCTTGGTTTTTTGTTTCACGTTTGTGGAGATTCTTTTTAAGGTACCCACGAAAGGAATTATGTTTTTTGTTTGCACGTTACTTTTGGTGTGTGTATGTAGGCCCATTCGTGGTTTTATTATGTTGAGGGTAATCAGAGGACTGGTTTCGTTGAATGGGTCGTGAGCGGTCCTTGTCTTTGTTCCAGAATACATTCCGGACACCTCCTGCTTTGTCTAATACAGCTGTAAATTTTTCGTGCTCAAACAAGTGGGAGCAGCTTGGAGCAATTTTTCGTAGACTGTTTTTGTACAAAGGATCTTTTACGGCTGATAGTATTGTTTCTCTGCGATGTTGCACTAATTCAGCTCTATGACCGCATACAATTTGTAAGGCATCATTAAATATCTTAATGTACTCGCCATTACCAATTGAATCGTTTAGTTCTCGATTCACGTCTTCGTAGTTCAGTACATTTCCTTGTCGAACCTTGGAGAGGAAAGTATTGAGGTCACTCTGAAGCGCGTTGCGCTGTTTTAGCAGAGTACATGTTAGACTTGCGAAGGCTTTCTCCATATTGACATTTGTCTTCGAGTTGTCGTATCTTTTAACCTCTTCATTGGTTTCGAGATTGGTGAAACCAGGACTTTGCAAGTATAGTTTTTGAACATCGGAATAACGAACATCATTCCATTCGGCACTGTCAAATCTCTGTAAATCTTTCAAATTTTCAAGCAATTTAGGGCATGCGGGAGCAACGGCAGGCTCTTTAGTTTTAGTACTTAAAGAGAAGGTGAACTCAGGTTCGGCTGTTGGTTCTTGTAAGAGTGATGTGCCAGCATGATCATGTGGGTAACTTGACCAATTATCACTCGCATCAAGGCTGATGCAATCACCGTTCTCTAGATAATTACGATTGCCTGTGCTTTCTTGGTCAATTTGCTTCCTTAGATTGCTTATTTCTGTAAATAGTTTATCAAACTTACTGTTCTCGCGGCGGCGGCGGTGGCGCTTGCGCTTATTAGTCCTGGAACGCTTTTTCCCTTTCTCTTCCGAAGAAGAGCTAGATGTTGAAGACGAACTGCTCGAGTCGGATGAGCTAGACCTCGATCGAGAGACTGCTTTTCTTTTCCTTCCCTCCGAAATCTGTGCAGCGCATCCTTCTTCAGTCCTCGATGCGGACGGGTTGTCATCCATTTTACACAATTTCGTCTAGAAAAAATGGAATCTGAAAGCTACAAAAATGTTTTAAAAATAAAACCGAACGGTAACACCGTTTAAATTATTATACGTACCATCTCACTTGAAGTATAACGTATACCTATGTATATTATAAAGATGGTCGTCTTTATCGCTTGTTAGCAGTGCTGGTGAAACTATTCAGAAGAACGAGCGACTTCACCAGTCGAGAAACAGGACGCTAATGAAGACAAATCGAACCAATTCGACTGCCTTAGTGGCGGTAGGATATGACGTCAGACCACGCGGTGGGAGCGCGCATGCGCGCAGGTATCGGACGGAGGAAAGCACTCGCTTGAACAGAACAGAAACGGAAGTCGCTTATCTCATATTTTAGTAATTAGGTTTTCAAATAACGGTCAAGCTATTTAATACGTATTGTGAATAACTAAAGTAAATTATTTTAAGTTAGCAAAATTATTGTGGTTAAGTATAATAAAAGTCACGTAACCTGGTGTCCGTGGAGTTGTTTTTTTTTACTAACACATACTGTCCCACTCCTGGACAAAGGTCTCTCCCATCACTTTCAAGACAGTGCGATCACCCGCCAGACTCGACCACTGTTTCTGGAACTTGTCGAGGTAATCGCGCCAGCGTTTTCTGGGCCTGCCTTGGCTCCTTTCCCGTTTTCAGGCACCCACTGTGTGATCCTCTGGGCCCATCTATCAGGGTGCATCCTGGCCACGTGTCCCGCCCAACCCCACTTTAATTTGGCAGCTTTGACACCAGCATCAGCGATTCCAGTAATTGAGCGCAGCGTCGAATTTCAGACTCAGTCTGTCCTTTTGATTCTTAGGAGCTGCGCTCCATCGCTCTTTGGCAAACCCCAAGTTTGAACTTCTAAAAATCGGTCAATGACCAAGTCTGGGCACCGTAAGTTAGGATAGGCAGGATGCACATGTCGATGAGTGTACGCTTTAATGACATAGAAAAATACCGAACAAGTACGAGTCCAAACAAAAAAGTTGAAATAATGAAAGACAAACTTATCTTTGTAGTGGACAATAAGGATCTTCGATACATTCCAACTACAAAATGTAAGTTTGTAATAGCAAAACAATTTTTTTTTTAATGGTATAACTTCAAATTTATGACTTTCGGATTTATTTATATGTGCTGTAAGAACTTGCCTCTTGCAAAATTTCATGATTCTAGGCCAACGGGAAGTACCCTATAGGTTTTGATTTCTTTGTGAAATCGCAAAATATGCGAAAATATGCGACATAATCGGTCATATCTTTTGATCGCGTAAACTTACAAGTTGAATTTTTTCACAGCTGAAAGAAACCGCAGATTTGAGTATTTGATATAAATTTCAACTAGATATCTTTACGTGTTCTTGAGAAAAATGGTCTTGACAGACGGACAGACGGACAGACGGACAACAAAGTGATCCTATAAGGGTTTCGTTTTTTTCCTTTTGAGGTACGGAACCCTAAAAAGATACAGATAAGTTAAGGTAGGTGCTCGTTTTTGTTCGCTTCGACGATGTCAGTTCAGTTCCCGTACAGAAACATCGCGAGTGCTTAGGAGTCGCTTTATGAGGCCATTTCCTCTCGAGTGCGCGGGTCTGTGTTTGTCATCGAGCTCGTAACATGCAACTTATCAAATTAAAATCGACGAGATATTAAATTTTGATTTAAATGCCAACTTTATGGAATCCTTTGAGCCGAGATCAGCTTTTATTACTTGCTACAAGGAAAGTAGAGTTGGAAAATAAACGTTATTTATCGACACAGCTATACTCACTTCAAATTAAGGTTCACTTTACCCACTTTTAGCACTTTTGGTCATTTTAGTTTTATGGTTATATGATTATTTACGAGATATTTACCGTGGTAAGGTTGTGGAATAAGCTCCCGATATTTCGGCGTAGTTACATGCACCATGTTCACGGGAAGACTGAATGCGGGTGGGTGGTTGGTCGACCAGTTAAAAAGTTAGGTGCGGACATAACGATCTACCCTCTTTCGTTCCCGTAAATAATCACATACTTTTAGTGAACAACCGTGATAGTTTAAAACAGTGTATTCTAGTTTATTATTTCTAAGTTAACCCGCCGTAACATTACATATTCTGTGAAAATTTCAACTGGCTATCTATTACGGTTCGAAAGATACAGCCGTTTTTAAGGTAGGACAGACAGACAGACAGACATAGGCTGAGTAATAGGGTCCCGTTTTTACCCTTTGGGTACGGAACATTAAAAATATTTTTAAAAAACAACCAAATTGAGAACTAGCCTTTTTTGAAGTCGTTAAAAAAGTTAGGCAAATCGATCCAGCCTTTCTCTCGCTTACCAACGAACAATATTTAATTTTAATAAGTACTCGTTCTATTTCTAGACATTGTTGGTCGTGACTTCCATATAAGTTAACTCCACTGAACCCAATCTAACATTTTTCCAGCATCTGCAATTCCAAGAGGCTGGACTATTGGCCATTAGCATAATTCATCCGGCGAGATCTCGCAAAAATCCTCTATAACAAGCTGGAGGGTAATGAACTGCCCCCTAGGGGCTGAAATAGGGGCTAGGGGTTGCGCAAATATCCAATGGAGCGAAGACAAAAAAACTACGTCTACAGTTTTTCTTGTCTTAGAAAATAGTGTTTGATAAAGTGAGATGAAATTCTAAGCGTAATGTTTTGATTGTTGATATTATACCACAATTACCACTATTTTAAGCTTGATACTGATATAATGGTAAGGGCAGGGATGACAAACCTTTCAAAGTATATATGCAATGTTTATAAAAATAATAATGTGGTCATGATCATCAGGTGTCATCAAAGAATCTTGACTTAGTGAATAATAAAGAAAGACTAAAACTAGATGCTTATTACCTTAAAACTCTTTATTTGAATCTTTATTTCAGTCAGCTCGTGACCACGGCCATTGTAACATGGTCGAAACGTCGAGCGAAAGGTACATATTATTACCTAAATTAAATAATACGTGATAAGTCACGATAAACGCAGGGAAACGATAAGCGTAGGTAGGCCTCCCACTAGATGAACCGACGACATTGTGAGAGTCGCGGGCATCCAGTGGATGCAAAAGGCAGGCTGTCGTTCAGTGTGGAGGTTAAAGGGGGAGGCCTATGTTCAGCAGTGGACGTCTTCCGGCTGATGATGATGATGAAGTCAAGATAAACATTTAAAACATGTGTTCAAATCGCGAAAGCTAAAAAATTACTAAGTATCTTTATTTGAAATTCGAAATAAGCGTTTTGTACTCATATTAATAAAAGAAAAACTTTGTGTGATTTCTTCTGTTGCAAATTAGACGTCAAATCAATGGAATGGAAGGGATGGCAAATCAATGGCACAGGGTGCCACCCTAAATAAAATATTGAGAACCTTATCAAAAAAATATCGTTTTACATTTTACGTTATTAAAGTAACAATATTTCATTGCGTACCCACCAGTAATTGCGCGAGACTCGGTAGATTTCTCGAAGGTTTTGCTGCTAAAAATAACAAAGTACCGCCTAATATAGGGTGTCTCCAAATCGCAAGTGAATCGTTTTTTAGACCACACCATCGCTGATGATTGGGCAAGGCCTATTCGATAATAAAAATGAGTCATTAAATGTGTCAATAGCCAGAAATATCACGTAACATACACAAATAAAAATCAACCAATGCAAGTTGAGTTCCGTACAACTGAAAAATACAAAAGTAATGCAAAATGTCAACATTATTGTCTTGGCGGTCTATCCAAGTGCCGACCGCGCCCGACGTTGTTTAACTTTATGGTGAACAGAAATTTGTCACCGACTCGCATTTGGCCATTATTTATGTTTTACTTTAGAGTGTGTACCTACTATAATCATGCTAAGTTTAACGCTTGTACGTATTACTGTTTTTAGAATAGAGCTAATACAAAAAAAAAAATATAATATGGGGTTTAGTTTTCTCTTTCAACATGAAAATTTCAACTGGCTATAGTATCGATTACGGTTCGTTAGATACAACCGTTAATAAGTAAGACAGACGGACGTATGGACATACAGACAGACAGACAGACAGCGTTGGCTTAGTAATATGTCCTGTTTACACCTTTTGGGTACGGAACCCTAAAAAGCGGTCAAATCGAAAACTTCCTTTTTTGAAATCGGTTTTAACCGGTCTGAAAGGCCAACGCATGTGGATGATACCGGTTGAAACCAGCTTGGAACTGGAATAAAGCGGATTAACCGTGGTACGCCGCAAAATTTACTGATAATTGCGTTAGGCTCTCGCCACCTCGCGGATCGCGATATTTATTTGTTGTTTGCTTTATCTTTATTTATGGTTATGGTTTGTGCTGGAACCTATTCGGATGTTGGAAAATACAGCTGCACCTGGGACTTTCAGCACTAATACCGCTCTCTATCTGAACTCCATCTTTTTTGTTTGGTTGACAGCTTCTAAAGTAACAGAAATCATCATAAAGCTTTAACTTGATTTGAAAACAATATTTTTTTAATGAAATCAGCCATCGGCTAAATTTCTTCAGCAGATGACTGGCGCTTTTGAGTCCAAATCCAAAATATAGTTAAGTTAAGGCCGCCCAAAACCCAGCTAATGTAATGAGCGATGTAGGCCGAGCGGTAGCATGTGCGTTTTACAATTTGACGGCACCGGTTCGATCGTCGCCCTTCACTAATGACTTATTTAGTATTTACTTAAATAAATTATGTGCAGTTTCGATTTGAAGACATCACTCAAAAACGGTGAAATAAATAAATAATAATAATAATAAATAAATATTCGGGACATTTTTGCACACACGGTCATCTGACCCCAAACTAAGCAAAGCTTGTGATATGGCTGCCAGAGACTGATATACATACATATATAGTTTAAATACATACTTAAATAGATATTAACAACCAGATATAGAACAAACATAAATGTTTGTACTAGGTGGGAATCGAACCTGCGTCCCAAGCGCAGACGCCAGGTTCACTACCAACTGGACCAACGGGCTATCGTCAAAAACATCTTGAGCAAACCGGTATGTCCAAGAACATTCACCAACATGCACTGGGCCAGCGTGCTGGATTAGTGTCCATCCTCTCTCTGACAGAATACCTGTGTCCCAGCAGTGGGAACATGACAGGCTGATAATGATGACTGTTTTGTTCCCAAAGTGCAAAACCGCGCGTAAAATCTTCAATAAAAAAGTAATCAGGCCGCAGTCCTCCATTCGACAAGATTTAGCATGTTAGCCAAATGGCTTCCGGCTAGAGCTAGATAATCAAAGAAGGGCAATCAAAGCCGTTTAGCGGCGGGCTGGGAGCCATTCAGCCGGATACCAATTTAATGGGGATCGGGTATAGAAGCCTATCAGGGAGGGCCGATAAATTTCATCCTGGATACATGGATATATGTTCAACCCACTTAAAAAAGGAAGCTGCATTTTTTGTTTAAGGTGGTAAGTTTGACATATGGCAGGAAATTCAGATTTTATACAGTTTTCTTGTCCTTGTAGCTAGGCCGGGGTAATTATTGTAAATAGCACGGTATTTAAACCGAGCCAATTCTACTAATATTATAAACGCGAAAGTTTGTATGTATGGATGTATAGATGTATGGATGTTTGTTCCTCTTTCACGCTGCAACAGAACAACGTATCGATCTGATTTTTGGCATGGGTATAGTTCAAGAGCCAGAAAGTGACAAGGACTACTTTTCATCATCATCATCACAATTTTTCATCACTACGCGGGTGAAACCGCGGGGCACAGCTAGTCATAGATATATTTGAAACTTTATCTGTAAATTCTAACATAATCCTCAATGCATTCTCCCGTTTCAGTAGAAAACTGTAAAAAATAATAATGTAATGTTTAAAATGTTTAATGGGTAACTTTTTTTATGATGAATTGGCTAGCGTTTGACCACAATTCACCTGATGGTAAGTGACGATGCAGTCTAATAGTGTTAACACACGTATGGATTTGAGTGAGAACATCATATTTCCCTCTCTTTCTCTCCCGTTGGTTGGTTGGCGGTTGAGGTCAACCAAATCCATACGTGTGTTAACACTATAAGATAGGGCGCGCTTGCCCATGAGGTGCCTATTCACTCTTGTCTTGAAGAGATCCAGGCTGTACCTTGTAGGGAACACCGAGGCAGGAAGCGCATTCCATTCCTATACAGTTCGTATTAGGAAGAAATTTTGGAAAGGCTGCGTGCGGACTTTACTAAATAAAGTTCACGACGTAAGGATGGAATGTCCGCCTCAATGATCTATGGCGGATATCGAAAACTCTTTGCAAATTGAAATATTGTACGCACCTTTAAGGTGGATACAAAAATTGGACACTAGTTACTTAAAAAAGATGCGAAGCCCTTAAATTCCAATTTCGGCCGAAGCGTTTCCTTCATATAATGGATACATGGACATTATTATGTTTCATAAAACTACAAACGTAGAGACGTTTGAATCGCGGTAAAAAAAGTGTGGAGCTGGTCAGGATACGTTGCTAGGCGCAGTGATGTCAGGTGGAGTAAGGTTCAGAGTGGTGGCTGAGGCATGACAGGCGTTGGTCGTCCAGTTGCAAGATGGGTCTACAATATTGTCACCGTCGTGGGTCGAACCTGGGACTCGATTAGCACAGGACCGAGGCAGATGGAAAAGAAAAGAGATAATTCTAAAGCCAGCAGATGGAGAAGGAAGACTGCGGCTGATGATGGTGATAAAACGGAAAAATACTGTTAAAACCGTGAGGCATAACTATTTAAAAACATTGATTGATTGTAAACATTCATAGGATTCAAATAAACTTTTATCCAGAAATTTTAATATTTAAATATTATCTACCCTTCTGGGCCACTAGTTTTAAAAACGCTCATTCATTAGGCGTATTTCATTCAGCTAATTACTAAAAACCTTTTCGGACTGCGGTAGCTTTCGTGATTATGAAATTAATTATTAGAACGGTCTAAAGATTTTTTGAAGGAAAAAATACCTCTCCGATGAATATAGGGTATTTATAAATGTTTAGGGAAAAACCAATTAAGAGAGGAGTGAAATTGATTAATTAGTATTAGTTAAAAATGATTCCAAGAAGCCGTGCTAGAAAATATACAGGGTGTAAGGGGAACACTCTAGAAGCCTAAAGAAGGTAATTGTACTCATCATTATGAACCACTTTTACTATGGGACCAACCCTGAAATCGCGAAAAAATATTAGCTATTCCATACATTTTGTCGAGTGTCAATGACCGTTTTCTATAGAACAGCTGATATTTTTTTCGCGATTTTAGGGTTGGTCCCAAAGTAAAAGTTGTTCATAATGATGAGTACAATTACCTTCTTTTGGCTTCGAGAATGTACCCCTTACACCCCGTATATTTCTTAAACATGGTATTTAATGTATCAATAAAAAATAAAAAAATTGAAAATATGTGAACATAATTTGTAGAAACCACTTCGTCGAAAATAGGGCTTTAACGTCGACATCTTAAAATACTTAATTGATGGCCAATGTTTGTCTCTTCTAATTTATCTTGTGGGTGGTGTGTACAATAATAGAGTATGCAAAGAGGTTTAGTTACGTTTTTAGGGTTCCGTACCCAAAGGCTGATTGGTGACAGCAAAGTTGTCGCCAAAAATTGCAAATCCTCGAGCTCCACCGTAAAGTAGCTTGTATGTCTATTTTTAACCGACTTCAAAAAGAAGGAGGTTATCAATTCGACTGTATGTATAATTATGTTTTTTTTTTCGGATACATTTCGGCGATTGTACTCAAGAGCTTCATGAACTTATTCTACACTCCCCCTTTTACTACAGGACAAGTAGAAGGACTGCACACTACCACCCCTTCTTCGTAAAAATTACAAAGATTCGTACACAACAATTTGGGTCGTCATCTATGATACGTACTGCCTGAGAATGGAACTCCCTGCCGCCCTCCTTGTTTCATGAGAGCTACAATCTAGGCATCTTCAAGGCAAGTGAATAAATTAATAAATAATTAATAATAATTAATGAATTAATCAAGTGAATACATTTCTTCTAGATTAACGTGTTGCATCCTCGGCCGCAACGTCGCTTACCATCAGGCGAGTTGGTAGCCATACGAAAATCTATACCTACTATAAATTTTTTTTAAAGGTTCTAAATATAATTCAAGTAATTTGATGAAAAGTTATCATTTTATGGCCAGAGGTAAAATGAAGGCACTAGCAGACGATGCTTAGTATACAAGTAGCAACTACAATTTGCAAGTAGCTGCTACGCATTGTCTACAACGCTTTGCTTATTGCAAGTGGCAGTGCAACTTCTACTTGCTACTTGTACTATCTACGCGTCGTCTGCAAGTGCCTTAATGCATAGTGGTCGTTGTCTAAATGTATTGTCAGTCGTCTAATGTGAACTCGCCTTATCTGACTACAAAGATTTAGTCAGACGTCTATTAAGTTAGCAATTATATGGTATTTAGTAAACAATTTGTGAATTAGCAATCTAAAGCTTTGAGAAGTCAATCTTTGAGAGTCTATGCAAATTGTGTATCCTAATTTATGTATAGAATATTTTAATTGTTTATGAATACACAATCGAAACAATTTTCGACTTCTAATAAACTAAAATGAACCATTTATAATTTTCTTATCTAGGTCGAAAATTCAAAGTAAATCTGATTCAAAATAAATAAATAATTCAAAGTAGTCAAAATTTTAAATTAGGGGTTTCTCTGCGATATCGATTCAGAAATGAGGAAATCCGTGGACGAACGAAAGTTACCGACTTAGCACACCGGATTAGTGAGTTGAAGTGGCAGTGGGCAGGGCACATAGCACGCAGAGCAGATGGCCGATGGGGCCGAAAGATTCTCGAATGGAGACCACGGACTGGTAAGAGCAGCGTAGGACGTCCACCTACAAGATGGACAGACAACCTAAAGAGACCGCAGGGAAACGACGGATGCCGGCCGCTTACGACCGGCCCCTTTGGAGATCGATGGGGGAGGCCTACGTCCAGCAGTGGACGTCCTACAGCTGAAATGATGAATGATGATGAATTTTTAAATCAGTAATGGACGTGTATCTTTCTAATATTAATAAATGGCTATGTACTATGTCAAGAGTGACTTCTTAGTTAGGCATTACGGTAATTAATTTAAACAGCTATAAGTAAAATATGCTTTATGGCTCGTCGCGTTGCCCCATTTAGCCAGCATTTGCTATGCTTTATAAGCTCTCAAACTTCGTATTTTACTCATCTACTTCCAAAGAAACTGCGCTGTCTCTTCCACTAAACTTACCTAAGTAGATGTATAAGCCTCTTTCGTAAACATCATCCCGTTTTATTCAGATTCCTTCAACAAACCGAGTTGGGAGTTTAAAGCGCTTCTTTAATAATAGTTTGATGCAAGTAGAGTAAGTTTTCAAGAAGTGGTTAAGATAGCGTTCGCTCCCAGCGATAATATTAAAAAGTTTAAGGTTAGACAGACTGGGAAGAGGCAGCAGCTCATAAAATATAACTGGCCAAGGGAGTGTCAAGACACGCACATGGTACGGTTCCGTAACATCCATATATTATAATAGGCATGTGTCCTAATGTTTAATTTATTACAAATAACCGGCTTAGCGATGAATATTACTAAATACATCACACTCTGAAAAAATAATTTAAATTGGCTAATACATCTCTGAGATATGTGTGTTTAAAGTTATAGGTGGGGATAGAGAGGGGATGTTCTATCCCTTTCTCGCAAAGAGTGTATTGGTATAGCATTTGTATGGCGTGCCTGAGGCGTAACGTCACGGCTCAGTATAGTGCGCTCTCTGTCTAGCATGAAATTAAAATGCTTATATCTCATTTATTTTTAAACTAATTTTAATTTTGTTTTCGTTGATGTCCGGACCCCCTGGACATGCCCCTTATTGATTTCATGCTCATGATTAACGTCATTATTCTACGGAACAACAGATTTTTTCGCGATATCAGTGTTGGTCCCAAAGTAAAGGTTATTTACAATGATATCTTTGATTATGACAGTTGTCTAGAGATACACCTGGTTCAACCAGGTGTAATTATGTAGTGACAAATAACAGCTCTAGCTCCTACGATTTAAACTGCTTTACTCGTATAGTTGATAAAACATGGCCAGCAGTGGTACCCAGGGGTGCAGTGCGTCATGTTAGATAGTGCACTATCTAATTTTATATTTTATTCCTACTATCTGCGGCCTGTGGTTTCACCCGCATCGACAGTCCCTCAGGTAACCGTACATGTCTAGGGAAAAAAGTCCTGTCTCTCTCCGGTTCTGTAACTATTTATCTGCAAAATATCTCGTCGATCCGTCATTTTGCTGCTGTGTGAAAGAAGAACAAACAAACCAACAAATAAACACGCTTTCGCATTTAATAATATTAGTAGGTAAGAAAAGTAGATTGTATGACAAGGGAGCAAAATCATATTTTGAGACGAGGGCGCTATTTTGAATCCAGAACGTATAGCGAAGGATAAAATAGAAATAGCGAAACGCACAACTGTGCGTGTGTCAGTGCCATGGTCTTACTCCTGTATATTAATCTTTAAAAATTAATCTTTATGTCCCAACTGGATTATTTCGGAAGTATAAACCGCTCTTCAGACCATCTGTCTCATTAACTAACTATCGGCAAAATAGCTTTATCGTTCGTGCGTGTGGAACCTACTAGGTATGGATATACCTATTTGTCTCTAGTATTTCATCCATAAGGAAGTGGTTAAGTGACAACTTTTTCAACAATTATTTGTGAATATTTTGGTACTATTCTGTCTTAAATATTATTAAATGTATTTCTTATCTTGTTAAGTGCACATCTTAGTTTGTCTTAGTTTATTTAGAGTCTATTGCTTTTTTCTTTGTTCTAGTAATATTATACATCTGTATTTTTTTATTCACATGTTTTAGCGTTTATATAATGTACTCTGTTTTTTATAAGTAGAAACTTCTAAATGGCCTCTTTGTCTCTAGCTAATTATTAACTCTGTTAATTAAGACCGTTAGTTTCTCTAAGATAATAAAAAATAAATAAAAATATTATGCGACATTAAACCTTATGGTCATAGTCTGTAGTGACAAGCGTTGCAAAAAAGGGAAAACCACGCCTTAAGGACAGGCGAGGTGGTAGTCAAATGCATAGCTAGCGATAACCTAACCTAGCTAGCCGACAACCAACGCATAGCTAGCGATAACCTAACCTAGCTAGCCGACAACCAACGCATAGCTAGCGATAACCTAACCTATCTAGCCGACAACCAACGCATAGCTAGCGATAACCTAACCTATCTAGCCGACAACCAACGGAACCATAAATTATAAAAATTATATTATATTTGAAATGTAAATAAATATTTACAGTATTTTTTTTTTTTTTTTTTTTATGACATAATTTTACATATGTTACATGTTTGCTGTCACCAAAAAACCTCGCAGAGGTTTATCTGGGTGACATGTTCTCAGCTTAAATAATTAGAACATTAATTAAGTAAACATAATGATATGTATCTACATCGGAAATAGCCGAGCGAGTGCATGCCCGTCACTCCGGATCATTCGGGTGGCTTCGGATTGCTATGTCGTCGCCAGTAGAACAAAGCACTCGGCCCTCGCTCGTCGTGCCCTAGAACTTTATACATGATGCTCCGAATCAGTGCAATTTACTAATATAATAATTTTGCAAGACTCGTTTAATATTGACTGGTGTAATTTTGCTAAAGGTTTGGATTGGTATATTGCATTAAAAATGTTTAGGTAGTGTAGAACAACTTTAGTTTAATCATTTAATGGATAGATGAACTAACAACACCATTATAATGAAACTGTATTGGCGAAGTTCACACGTGTTCGTTGACAGTTGACAGTCTTTTGTCGACTGCCAACGAACACAGTATATAAGTGGCGGTTGCATTGCAATCACCCTCTTTCTTTGCTCGAACCTCGAAGCGATAACAAGTGTAAACGAATTGTGTGTAAAACAGTTTAAAAGGTGATTTTTTGGCTCAAAAGCTAACAAATCAGAATCGGGATTAATAAGTTACAGATGTCTTCTTATTTTCCCATGTCCACAGAGTGTAATTTGTCTTTTGTTAAGTGGTTCAAAACCTGTTTGCTAGTCATGTTTTTTTTTAGAGCCCTAATTAATAGTTATTTTACAAAGTGGCTGTTTTATTCCTTGCGTTTTCTTGATTATAATTTATTTACTAATGATTAATTTAATACTAATTACTAAATAACTGTGCTCATGTTAAAAGTTCTTCAGATTATATATCCGATTAGTGTACTTATTGTTATATATGCAAATTTCTGCCGCCGATTCTGCGGCTGAGCCTGCTGTCGAGCCTGCCGCTGAGCCTGCTGTCGAGTCTGCGGCTGAGCCTGCTGTCGAGCCTGCGGCTGAGCCTGCGGCTGAGCCTGCGGCTGAGCCTGCGGCTGAGCCTGCGGCTGAGCCTGCTGTCGAGCCTGCCGTTGAGCCTGCTGTCGAGCCTGCGGCTGAGCCTGCTGTCGAGCCTGCGGTCGAGTCTGCGGCGAAGCATACAGTGGAGCCTGCAGTGGAGCCTGCCGCGAAGTCTGCGGCTGAGCCTGCTGTCGAGCCTGCGGCTGAGCCTGCCGTCGAGCCTGCGGCTGAGCCTGCTGTCGAGCCTGCCGTCGAGCCTGCGGCTGAGCCTGCTGTCGAGCCTGCGGTCGAGTCTGCAGCGGAGCATACAGCGGAGCCTGCAGTGGAGCCTGCCGCGGAGTCTGCGGCTGAGCCTGCTGTCGAGCCTGCGGCTGAGCCTGCCGTCGAGCCTGCGGCTGAGCCTGCTGTCGAGTCTGCCGTCGAGCCTGCGGCTGAGCCTGCTGTCGAGCCTGCGGTCGAGTCTGCGGCGGAGCATACAGCGGAGCCTGCAGTGGAGCCTGCCGCGGAGTCTGCGGCTGAGCCTGCTGTCGAGCCTGCGGCTGAGCCTGCGGCTGAGCCTGCGGCTGAGCCTGCCGTCGAACCTGCCAGCTGAGCCTGCAGCGGAGCCTCCAGTACGCAGTTACGTAAGAGACATTGTACGCAGTTGCGTAAGATCCGGTGTACGTAGTCGCGTAAGAGCCGATGTACGCAGTTGCGTAAGAGACATTGTACGCAGTTGCGTAAGATCCGGTGTACGTAGTCGCGTAAGAGCCGATGTACGCAGTTGCGTAAGAGACATTGTACGCAGTTGCGTAAGATCCGGTGTACGTAGTCGCGTAAGAGCCGATGTACGCAGTTGCGTAAGAGACATTGTACGCAGTTGCGTAAGATCCGGTGTACGTAGTCGCGTAAGAGCCGATGTACGCAGTTGCGTAAGAGACAGTGTACGCAGTTGCGTACTGACTTAACTAAACCAGATTCGGTTTTAGTCTGATATGATGTGCTTTTCAGTATGCAGTTGCATTCTGATATTATGTAACATAAAACGATAGTATAAGACTTCAAAATAAGATTGTAAAGTACACATTTAATTAACACGTATAACGTCTATTATCATATAATACATGACACGTATACACGAGGACGTGTAATTGAGTCGGATGGCCGAATGTAGAACAACTTTAGTTTAATCATTTAATGGATAGATGAACTAACAACACCATTATAATGAAACTGTATTGGCGAAGTTCACACGTGTTCGTTGACAGTTGACAGTCTTTTGTCGACTGCCAACGAACACAGTATATAAGTGGCGGTTGCATTGCAATCACCCTCTTTCTTTGCTCGAACCTCGAAGCGATAACAAGTGTAAACGAATTGTGTGTAAAACAGTTTAAAAGGTGATTTTTTGGCTCAAAAGCTAACAGTAGTGTTAAGTATTTATATAACCCATATAGTTGTTAGCCCATGGTTTTAAATTATTCATATTCATTCGGAATAAAGGAATAATAAAATAAAATGAAAATGAAAAATTAAATAAAGTATTGATTGGGTGTGTCTCTAGCTTACCTAAGCGTCTGAAGCAATGTCCTAGGTGAGGGTCGTCCTCCACTCTTACATGCCCCGACTTGATCACATCTACTTCGCACTGAGAATGAGGGACCGGTACTGCGGTGCAAACTGTAAAAGTTGATACCGGTGACACCACGGTAAGTGGTGCCACCGTCGATGGGACTCACTCAAGGTCCGCACCGAGCAGTGGTCCCCAGTAGGTACTAAGGCTAGAATCCCCGATACATATATAGCTGTAAACTGTCTGGTCAAGTAAAGTAAAGGCATTACAGTAGTGAGCGATGGGCTCGTCCATGGTGACACACATTCCGTATATCAATGAGCTTAATACATCAGTCCAGAGCGAAGGACTATATTCTAGATTCCCCACAAGTCCACTTACCATGTACAGAACTTGTGAGCCAAAGGCTAGGTTAGTACACATATCACATAAAACATGAGCCATGGGCTAAGTAGGTGCAACAGTTCAAGTATCAACAGTACATATGAGCACATGGGCTAGTGAGGTACAACAGTGTCTCACAGTGCCAGTAACACTTCAAATATAAGAGATGGTCTGAACTGGTACCACAGTACCTGTAGCACTTCAACTATAAGACATGGTCTGAACTGGTACCACAGTGACTGTAGCACTTCAACTATAAGACATGGTCTGAACTGGTACCACAGTGCCTGTAGCACTTCAAATATAAGACATGGTCTGAACTGGTACCACATTATCGATGAGCACATGGGCTTGTGAGGTACAACAGTTCAAGTACCCCCTGAAACTATTACATGCCTAGGTCTAGTAAATATTATACATCACATCAGTCAGGAACAGAGTCAGTAATCTCACGTTCATTATCTGAAGGTAGCGGTATCAGTCATCTCGTCACACAAGTTATTGCAATAGATATAATGTAGCAAAAGAACTTAGCCTAAGTACTTAACATTCATCTGCTGGCTCAGGACTCTCAGGAGCACCAACACGTTCACTGTACAAGTTAACACTGACTCTAGCTCCGACCACACTGTTCACGGTGTAACGGCTGAATTCAAACTGACTTACTTGGTTGCGCACACTAGCGAGCTTTCCGCTCCCTCAGTGTTGCCATCTTGTCATGTTCATTTGTCAATGTCATCGCGACACTTCGCGACACTCCTTCCACCTTCGCTATAAAAAGTATACTATGGTATTTCCCTAACAAATTTCATCAAAATTAATTTAGCCACTTCATAGAAAAGGTAATAGACAGAGGGCCAGACAGAGTTACTATTGAATTTATGACACAGAGATCATAGATTAGATTAAATACAAACTTTTCTAGAATTTATTTATCTTTTCTATAATTTAATTATCAGTCCTTTTTAACGAAAGTTTCAAGTTAAACTGGCTTTAATTTGATAAGGTGTAGGGACTTGTAATACCTAAAGCAATTAGGATTACAAAATTGATAAGAAATATTTACTTTCATCCATTATTAATGAATTTACTTTAGTTAGGCTTTCTCCATTGCCCGCTGTGTGACTCGGAGTTTTTCCAAAAAGCCAACAGTTAAGGATACTTTATTTATATTCCAGAAAAAAAACGATTCCTGAAGCAATGTTCACGCAAGTGAAGCCGTGGGGCACAGATAGTTTTAATAATACTTATGGTGTACGGTCCCAACCGCACAGAGTTTGTACCTTGGCCTAGCGGCCGAATCTGGGACACACGTGTTTCTACCACGGAAGTAGAAGTTAACATTATTAATAGAATTAACTAGCATTATTGAGTAGTAACTAAGACACCACAATGTGTAACATCGCTGGAGTAAATTACATATCAACAACTAACAAGCAGAGTTTCTCTTCGGCACCCCCTATTCCACAACAACGCTGTACAGCATCAGCCACACTACGGCAGACTGTACCATATGGATACTTCCAAAACTACTAATCGATACCTAGTATGAGTGTTTGTATATAGCTATAGTATAGGTAGGACACCATATAAAGAATTCCATAAAAGAAGTTTATAAGGAGAGCTCACAGTCATTAGTGTTTTTTCCGGCTGATTCCAAAGGAAAGTGACCGCATTTCCAACGAAATGTTTTTTACTGGGCCAAGTATTAGTTAGGTCGACAGTACCATAACTTTACATTAAATTTATTAGCGATTCTTTAAAAGTATTATTAGAATTGGGTTTTATTTTCATGACAATACTATTTTTAATGGCAACACCAACCGAGAAGTGGCGTCAAAGTCAATGTCACTTATCATTGGTTGTTATTGGCGATTGAAGTAGGAGGGGCTAATTGAAGTAGAGAGGGAAAGTATATATTGGGTCGTTCAGTGGCCGTCAGGACAGTCGAGCTGTGGATTTATAGCCGAAAGGCTGTTGGATAAGTGCTTTATAGTAAATCAGTGAAAATATACTTGTGTTAGAGCTTAGTTTGAATCGGTGCGCGGTCTCAGGCAGTAGACAAGAGCGAGTCGTTGTGAACAGTGCTAAAGTGTGTTAAAGAGCTAAGTGTGTTAGAATACTAAAGTGGTTATCTGGTATTTAAAGAGATGTGAAGTGTAATTTATGTTCTTTAGAGTAATTATAAATATATGTAATTTAAATAGAACTCGTTAACGGTCGAGTTATTGAGCTTATTTGTTGAAGTGATCTTAGCGATTTGCTATATATTATTGGAGCCTGATCATTGACTTTTATTTCCTAGATTTAAGCCATTCCTAATACATTATTAAGAAACTTCTCAGCGTAGATCGATCTAAAATGCCGTGGCATAATTGTTAAGTTTATGCGTAGCTAAACCACCAAAGCTTAGCATAATTAGTTTTGTTAAACTACATTCAACACAAGTCTTGCTATGATTCAAGAAAATCAGTTCAGCTTGTATTTTTTAAAATTATTTATGTTGGGTCATGGTATAATAATATTCTCCGCCAGGTATAGCGCTCCGAGAAAGAAATGTCACGTGGGTGTCTCGCAACTGCTTTTTTTTTTTTTGTTAAAATCTTCATGAGCGTGGATTCAATGTCCTTTACTCGTAATATTAAACAGTTCATTTTGTCTTATTAGCGTCAAACAAGTCATAGTCACAGTCAGAGTCAAGCTAAGTAAGTCACGGTCAAGTCGAACTCATGCCCCTGTAAAGTGGTGGAGACTTTACAAGAGGCTCCTATGGAGTTTTGGAAACAACACGAAAAGACACGTTTCACCTCGTTATTTCACTTTCCCACACTCGAGCACGTTTACGAGCACTTAATGAATAATAATTCACCATTTAGTACACATTAACACTCGAAAATACACAAGTTTAGGAAAATAATTCAACGAGCCGACATGTTTTTTCCGCGTTGGCGCCAAAACTCACCTCTCGCAACTGCTGATTTTCTGTGTTACCAGTAGCGTGAAATTATAACTCCCAGTCTCCGTATATTACCTGTGGGAATCCAGCAAATCAATGTAGTTTTGATATAAATAATGTGTTTACTATATAAAATTGATTTGCTTTGCTTGAGCGGACAAACCAAATGACAATTGAAATTAATGCTTTTTATATTTTATTTAATAGATCATTAACAAATTTATTTCCAAATATCTGTGTTTGTTGCAATGAAGTGGCAACTGGACAGTGACGTCATTGGGGGACAACTCCCGGAGCGCTAGACCTTGTTTTTTGGATCATGCGTTGGCTGGACGAAGTTCTCCATTGCCATGATAAAGATTAAAGTAAACCCAAAAGTTACGCTAGCGCCATCTCTTGACGATGAAAGAACTATACTGACAATACCTAATTAAAAACTGCTCATTGTAACAAAGGTATCTATCGTCTGACAAAGGTAAGACTAGAAGGCTAGTTAGTTTCAATGGAGCTGAGATACTCGATACTAGCAGTTGTCTGCGGTCGCTAATTATCTTCCAAGATCGCGCAGGATACGGCAGATGGTGAGGCAAAAAGTTTCAAATAAATTCTGTTTTTCTTCTGAAATGGTTTTAATTTAATTTTCCACTGCCAAAGAAAATATCGTTTTATTAAACACTGATAGCTGAAGGCGATGGTGGCTGAGCGTAGCATCTGCACTTTACAAAAATTACCTATAACTTATTTAGAATTTAAACAAATTAGGTGCAGATTTGATGGTATCGCTCAAAAACGACAAAAGAAAACATCGTGAGGAATAATAATTAAGCAAAAAGGAAGTTTAGGATGTTTATCGGTTTGAACGATGGTGACTGAGTGGTTATATGTGCGTTTTATAGTCTTACATCACCCTGTTCGATCTTCGGCCTTGTACCAATGACTTTTAATGCTTAAATAAATTATGTGCTGCTTCGAAGCCATCGCACATAAACGGTGAAAAGAAAAGATTGTGAGGTAAACGGTATGTCCAAGAACCTTAAAAGTTCAAAGACGTATGATATACACCAAGATACACTGGGTTAGCATGGTGGGTTAGAGCCAAACGTCTCTGTTTATGAGGCCTGTGTCCCAGCAGTGGGAACATAGGAGGCTGATAGTGGAAAACACTTTTACAACAATAACTAGTCAAATTATTGTAATTTCTGGCATCTTAATACCTACATCACGTACTCGTAGTACCAACTTTTTTAATGTTAGAATTTTATTTTTAAACTTAACTATACGTACCTCGCGAATTCTTAGCGAGGAAATTTCTGTTGGAAGTCTGAAACCGTAAATTTTATCGGAATAAAAATTATTTTATAGCACGTTCCAGCTACCTGCAGGTAAGTGAAAAAATCGTATCGGTTTACTGCTACGTAAAAGGGAAACAACTACAGAAAAGTTTCGACGAAAAAAAAAAACTTTCTTCTGTGGGAACAACTGCCACTTGTCAATGTCAACGGGAAATTATAATAGTTTTGGTGGACTAGTGACGGAGGTGGCGCCATCACTCGTGTAACGCTTAATCTGCTGAAATTGTTTGCGAATGTGTCGGTGGCAACCAATCGGCGTTTAGCAAGTTCGGATACCGCCGGCAGAGGCGCTAGTGAGGGCGCGCGGACATGTGAGGGAAGGCTCGGTGGAGCTCACTTTTTAATTTGGACTTTTGGTTGGGGGTGGCAGCGTTCGTTACTAGGCGGAACACCTTGACCTCAAGTAATTCTCTAGTAATTTGATATTGTAATTATAAATCATAGTGGGGAAAAAAACTATGTCAATATACGTGCGATATATTCTCCTCGGCCGCTATATTCACGCCGTAGAACCACGGTTTCTGATGCAGATCGACCGGCGCCCCTCGCACGTGCTGACATATATTGTTGACAGGACGGCAAATTGCAGGGTACACTGTTTTAATGTACTAGGGTAAGATGCAAATTGCAGGGTACACTGTTTTAATGTACTAGGGTAAAAGGCAAATTGCAGGGTGGGTTACACTGTTTTAATGTACTAGGGTAAAAGGCAAATTGCAGGGTACACTGTTTTAATGTACTAGGGTAAAAGGCAAATTGCAGGGTGGGTACACTGTTTTAATGTACTAGGGTAAAAGGCAAATTGCAGGGTACACTGTTTTAATGTACTAGGGTAAAAGGCAAATTACAGGGTACACTGTTTTAATGTACTAGGGTAAAAGGCAAATTGCAGGGTACACTGTTTTAATGTACTAGGGTAAAAGGCAAATTGCAGGGTACACTGTTTTAATGTACTAGGGTAAAAGGCAAATTGCAGGGTACACTGTTTTAAGCTGTGATGGGTGCGCGAATTGCCTATAACGAGCTATAGATTATTAATATGGTTTTTAAAATAATTCTTATTGATACGAAATTAAGAAAAATATATGGTATTCTCAATGGTTTTACGGAATTCAATACACAATTTGAATTACTAGGGACCTGTAAAAGGCTCCAAAGGCCACACATACTATTTGACGGATGTAAATCACGTGACGAATTCTATGCTAGTTCATTTCCTTAGCATTCACGGGTTTAGCTATGATTCACCTATACAGTCGTTAGAAGATTGTCTCTTATTAGGGGTTTTAAAAAGTTTCAATTTACACTTATTTTGTCATCAGTTTATGTCACCATCTTGTATTTATGACGACTTTCAAAGTTGGTTAGGTTAGGTTAGGTTACAATACTTATACGGTGCATACTCTGCATGGGCCCGTGGTTGCATCCGACCTGCCGTTGCTGTGGAACATCTTGGGGTATTAGTTGGTATGCTGCGGCCGCGGCGTTTTGGAGTCCAACATCACCCGTTCGTATACCCACACGAGTGGGTATGCGTAAAGGCATTTCCGCAAGTAAAAAAAAAAAGGTTACAATACTTACCTTTTTGCTTTGCACCGTCGGGTAAGAACAAGTATTGACAGAAATTCTAGCTACAGAAATCTACATCGAACCATAAAAGCCAATATCGTAAAATAATGTACCAGCAATAATTTGTTCGTACATTCATTCGAATCAGATAGTTCACTCAAATCCAGACGAAATCCCAAAAGGACTTTACAAAATGGACAAAAAACACCGCCTGGTTTCAATTTGAAAACATTTTTCCGAGCCATTTACTTTGAATGGGCAAATACATAGGCAAAAAATGTGGGCAGGCGTGAATCGACTGTATTTTAAATTAAAATGATACAACCAGCAATTAAAGCGCTTGTGAAGATTTTATCGCTCGAATTTTCCATTATTTACAATGTTATTCGAATACATTTTACTATTTATTCATGCTAACGATAAACTGAAAATTAATGTAATATGCATGAGAAATAAACCGGCCAAGTGCGAGTCGGGCTCGTTCACTGAGGATTCCGTACCACCACAAAATTCAATAACGAAATTACTAGTTTTTATCAACGACTCGCACTTGGCCATTATTTCTTTGCCAATTATAGGAAATATGACGCTTGTACATGTTATCGTTTTTACATTAGAGCTAATACAAATATACGTAAAAAAAGACGCGTTTGTTGTATGTCCCCCCCCCCCCCCCCCCCCCTCTTTCGTTTTAACTTTTTTATTATTTATTAGTTAATCAGCCATAACATAACATATTCTGTAAAAAAAACAGTTGGCTATCTATTACCTATTACGGTTCGAAAGATATAGCTGCAGACGGACAGACAGACATCGTAAGCATAGTAATAGGGTCCTGTTTTTACCCTCTGGGTACCGAACCGTAAAAAGTAGTGCAAAATAAAATACGAAGCCCAGGCGGTCAATTTATAAAAAAAAACATTAAATCAATAAAAGTTTCTGCCCGACTTCAAAATCTATGTAAATAATATTATTTTGTTATTTGTAGTGTTTAGTGGTTTTTTGAAGTCGGTTTTTTAAAAGAATTTTTTTTTTCTTTTGTAAAAAATAAATAAAACTAATGGATAAACAAATGCGAAGATATATAAAATATTTTTTTTGAAGTCATCATCATCATCATCATCAGCCAGTAGACGTCCACTGCTGAACATAGGCCTCACCCTTTAACCTCCACACTGAACGAACAGCCTGCCTTTAGCATCCACTGGATGCCAGCGACTCTTACTATGTCGTCGGTCCATCTAGTGGGAGGCCTACCTACGCTGCGTCTTCCGGTTCGTGGTCTCCACTCAAGAACGTTTCTTCCCCATCGGTTATCGGTTCTCCGAGCGACGTGGCCTGCCCATTGCCAATTTTTTTTGAAGTAAGTTACCGAAATTATTTTAGACTAATTTAATAATCAAGTCAGCAGCGGCGGAATATGCCGCTGATAAGAAAAGGAAAAAGTACGCGGCGTTGGAGCCGCGTTACAATTTTGTGCCCGTTGCCGTGGAGACCATGGGTTGTTGGGGGACTGAGGCCAAGAAGCTCATTTCGGAGATAGGGCATAGGCTCGAGGTAAAGTGTGGTGACTCCCGCTCCGGCTCGTTCCTGGTGCAAAGGTTGGCCATTGCCATCCAACGCGGTAATGCAGCGAGCGTTTTGGGTACCTTTGCGCCGGGAACGGTTAGGGGTGGGTTATTTGAATAGTTATTAGTTTAGTTATTAGTGAATTCCAAATATTTTGGATTTATTTAATAATCCACCGAAACCCAATTAAATCAAATACATTTTAGTAAAACATTCACGAAGTTGTAAAAAATTCTTACTTTTAATTTGCTATTAATTTATATTCAATCTTCTGCCACGTTTTCAGCTAAAAATGTTTTTGCTACTTAGTTTTAGAATTGATATATTTATTGTCCCCGATTACCCATTAAAAAATATGTTTGGCTTTTATCGGCGTTTATTACATACGTAGATACTTCGTAAGGATAACTTATCAATAAAACCTACGGCATAAAAAAAAAAAAAAAAAAAAAAAAAAAAAATACATCATCATCATTCGCATACCACGTAATAAAGTATAAAAAATAAAATATGTATAACATAAATTTTTTACTACATGCCACTTGGTAATTTTAATAAGAAACTTCTTGCTACCTGATTTAATGGAAATGAATGACGGATGGGAAATGGGGGGTCAGTCAGAGCATGGGAACTGACGTGGAGTTAGAGCAAATATAAAGTTTATCATCATCATCAGCCTGAAGACGACAACTGCTGAACATAAGCCTCCCCTTTTAACCTCCACAAAAATAAAGTTATTAATTTGTTTTTACACTTTGTAAAACTGATTTTTTGTATTCTTCTAAGCAAAGGGTTTGCTAAGTAGAATACAAAAAAAATATTAACTACCCATATCCTGTTATAGATAAGAAAATTGTGTCTGTCATTGTGGAGTATCTGCCATATTGAATTTTAGTGGGATCCCATTTTATTTTACGTATTCTTCTTTTCAAACCCTTTCATTTGTTACCCATATCATGGAAGTGCATAAAAAACAACTGGTCCGCCATGTTTGGGAGTCCACCATATTGGATTTAGAATGACGTCATTAAGCTAAGCATAAATCTTAGCGGCCGGTTATCCGAGTCGTGTAGCCAACAAAACGCTCCCTCAGTTAGAGCGACGATGTATTTTGCCGCGCAAGAGTCAGGAGGCCCACGGGGGGAGTGCAACGACAAAAACGAACATTGGTCCAACCTCGATGACGCCTGGCGCGGTACTAAACGCGGCGCGCGCAAATTCTCGCGACCTTTTTACGCTTTTAAATTCACTAAAAAAACAAAAATATTCACTATCAAAATTTTATCCATATTTTTTTTTTTTTTAATAAAGTTGTCTTTTAGTACATGCAATTTCCAGGTTGTTACGAGCTTTCATTAGAGCATAAAACGAAAAAAAAAAAAAAACGACTTTGTTTCAGATTTTTTTTTGATCAAGTTTTGTTTATTCTGTCGTGTTTTGAACCAAAGCATAAACTCAAACACAGATATGTATCTATCTGTGAAATGTATTTTTTTTTCAGTTCAAATATTGTAATTTAACTGAATAAAATTGATTTAAATCCGGCAAATTTGGTATAAGAGGCATCTATTGCATTGCCATCCAAACTAAACGTGTATACAAAATTTCAGCTCAATAGATTGAGGATAACTGGTCTAAAATTCAGTTGCAAGAATTGACTCACACATACCTAGGTACATACTAACAGGGCAAGTCAAATAAAAGCTTGTTGAAAAGATGAAAAATTAAACCAAAATTGGTTCAGCAGTTTGGGAGTTACGATGCCACAGATTCCGATAGATACACAGACACACACCTTAAACGTATAATCTCTTTTTGCGTCGCGGGTTAAAAATCCAAGCAGAACGCATAAAGAAAAATAACTATAATTGATTATGCTATTATTATGATAATTGATAATATCAGATACTCGTAGTTTTTAGTCAGAACAGAAGATAACAAAATCAATGCATATATCCATATTTATTCCAACAAGTAAAATGGTTTCTTCAACTGTGTTCCAAAATCAGCTATTACAAATAGGTTTCTGAAAACTCGTCGCGAAACTTAGTCCTAGAACATTTTTATCTTGTTGCTAAGAATCTACTGCTTCACACTTTCACAGATCTATAGAATTGAAATAGAAAAAGGGATAAAACCCAAAAGTTCCCGAGGCCCAAAAGTATTTGACGCAACTTTTTTCTTAAAATGTCGCGACGGATTGTCGTAGAGATAGGTTTTCGGTATTGTCTGTAGCAAAATAGTACCGAATTAGACGTTGTAACATAGTAAAAATCTAAAGCAGTAGTTCAACTTACATACACACACACACTGCACCCTCAGCATCTCTGGGACAACTATCTTGCAGCACAAGCGACGCAAATATGCCAACCTCGGCAGTAGTTACATATTTGAGGCGTTTGGGGTCGAGACATTGGGCCCTTGGGGACCGGGAGCTCACCTCATTTTCAAAAATCTTTCAGAGCGCCTGGTTAATGCGACGCGTGACCAAAATGCTGTCGTGTTTCTAGGTCAACACATTAGCATTGCTATTCAACGTGGTAATGCCGCCAGCATGTTGGGTACGCTGCCAACTGGTAGTGGGCTTGAGCATTTGGATTATCTTTAGACCTTCGACGGTCTATGGGCAGTCTAACTGTATTTGTAGTGTTAGTTTTAGTTTGTATTTTGTTTAGTTAATAAAGGCACTTGCCCAGTAAAAAAACTATCTTGCCACAATGTTTTTAAATTTGCTCAAGGATGTACTTTGCCAACCTTGTATACGTAAATCTTTTTGCATAACGTTTTCTCTTTGTTTTGTGCTTTTGTTAAACATTAAGAAACCCATGTTCAGTTAAGACAGAAGCTATAGACGTAAGAAAACCCCTAAGGTAACTTCGCACTCGAGCTCCAAGATAAGCCGCGTGCTTAGTTTGGAGCTCACTGACCAAACACATGCGATGTCTTACTAATCGTAGTCTACTTTTAAGAGATTTGTTCACATATTTGCTCTTTCTATGTAAGTTTCCTTTTTGTGTTTGTGTTAATAAATTTATCTTTATCTTATCTAACTTTAAACGAACGCTCAAAAAGGAATGAAGAAATCAAAGGAGCGCCCCTTCCCCCACCCGCTACGATACTTCACGGTACACTCAGAGCGATAGTCGCGCGCGCCGCGTCAATGATATACGTTGTGTATGTGTGTCGCCCGCGAAGAATTAGCGTAAAAAATAATTTAAAAAAAAAAACGATAGTAACAACCTTGGCCCTGTGACCAACAGTACTCTTAGGTTTTAAATTCAAGGATACGTCCGAGTCAACCTACTGCTTTAGCTTATATAATATCTACTGTGCTGTAAAGCTCAATGTCCATAATATATAGTTCTTTTCAAATACGTGGCACTTGAAAACCACCACTGACAGGCTAGTTTTCACAGTACCGCTCAGCTATATATTTTTTGCGGCAAAATATAGTTCTGTGACGTCACATTCAATATTTACGAATCACGTTACATTCTATCGTACTGTCAAACCACCTGTTATCTGACGAGAGGCTGTGTTATTTTGTCATTGTATCAGTGTCTTGACTTAACAATGTAGTTACATAAAATCTTATTGAATTGACACAAACTTATACAAAACGTTCTAAAGGTCGTTAACACCAAGATGTAACAGTTCAAAATACTTGCGACCAGATAGTTACTCGTAATTTCTAAACATCAACACTCAAATACATGTGCAATTTAATTAGTCTTAGAAATGTTGTTGGTGAGGTAAGAAACAGAGACTTCGTCATGTTTCAAGGAAACGATTGATTTTAACGTAAAAGTATCGTTAAATGACATGAAGAGACCTAATGAACGAACATGAACGAATGTTATTACGGTTGAAATTGCAAAGAGCGAATAAAACATTGTTGTTTGCCCCGAACCCTGGACCGATTTCATCATTATCAGCCAGATCATCAGAAGACGTCCACTGCTGAATATAGTAGGCCTTTCCCTTTAACCTCCACACTGAACGAATGCCTGCCTTTTGCATCCACTGGATGCCAGCGACTTTCACAATCTCGTCAGTCCATCTAGTGGAAGGCCTCCCTACGCTGAGTCTTCCGGTTTGTGGTCTCCACTCATGAACCCTTCTTTCTCATCGGTTATCGGACCAATTTGCAAGGCTGATTTTAATGTAAAAGTATCGTTGAATGCTTCGAACGAACCTAACGAATGAACGAGAATGAATACAACCACGTGGGTTATTACGGTAGACATTGTAAAGAGCGAATAATTGAACTGGCACGCACTGTGCCAGTTTATTTTTAAGAATTTAACTCATATTGCCGTAGTAGTCACCAAACTTCCCGATCTTCTGCTAGCGTCAAATAACAAAAAGTGTCATATATTCCTTTTATTCCTTCAGAAAGGCCCCAGAAGTTCCAATTTCTCACATATCCTGCAACAAACAAAATAGTTATTCCTCGAAAAATGACCCTGGGCCCCGATACTACTAAACAAATTGTTTTTAAATTCTAATTGTTTTGAATTGCTCCAAAATTGACAGTTTGTTTAAAATGCTTTAAATGTCATAAATGTCAATTTTGGGTAATTGCCCCAAAATTGACACGTAAAACACTTCAAGTATAAAAATAAATAAAAACTTGTCTCAAAATGGACAGTTTTTATTTATTTTAAATATCCCGTAAATAATCATATAACTTTAGTGAACAACCGTGATAGGTTAAAACAAAGTTTTAATTAAAAAAAAAAAAAAAAAAAACTATTATAATTTATTTATTTTATTTTATTTTATTGAAATGGGTTCGGTTACAGACTTTAGGTCATTTCACATACAGATATAACACACAACATAACATATTAAACCTAAAGTCCAATTAAAACCGCACACAACTTATAGGTATATAGAATATAAATATTGACACAAAATACTAAACAGTTTTTTTTTGTTATTAGCTTCACGAAAAAAAAAATATGCTATTGATTAATTGAAAATTTGAAGGACAAAAAACTACATGAAAAGATGTCTCTGGGATCACTCAATTCATCGTATCTTCGACACATCCTGGTTAGAGGACTGTTCCGCGAGACATTATTGTAGGCAGACGGCATGTTAAATAACTGGAATTTTCGAACAGCACGTGAGGGAGAACTTTAAAATTGACATTTGACAACAACTTACTACCAGACATACCAGTAACAATCTTGTACAATGTGCATAAATCAGTTAAACCTCTTCTACGATCAAGGCTTTTCATTTTGAATTGTTTTAACCTGTCCGAATATTCTTTAATTTTCCGCCTTAGACCAAGTCTACTACACAGTTTAATAACAATTTGTTTAGTAGAATCGGGGCCCTGAAGTTAAACAAGCGCCTAACAAGTAACGTTCAAGTAGCGTAAGTATAAGTTTAAATGACAAACTTCGGCGGGAGCTCGTGTAATTTCCCTGGAAAATAATTATCAGTTGTAAAGTTCAGCTTTAAACAACGTCAAAGCAATTGTTTTGTACACGCCTAAGGGGCTGTCTTCACAAGCGATAATATCCACAGAGCTGATCCAAAGAAGAAATGGCGCCCGCCGTCACTTCAATGCACTCCTTTCCACCAACACTTATTTTGATATTATTTGAGTCAATAATAATTGGAAAACTAGCGAGAGTCTGTAACGAAAGTTAGTGACTTATTGATCAATAGGATTGTGGTAAAAAAGCTGATGACTATGATGACAATTTTTCTGACATACAAATTTTATGTTGACATATTTTTACAGCATTTTGTTGTATATTAAAATAGTTTTTTAAAATTATTTCTATTTAAACTAGGAAATCTATTTTACTTTAACAGTTTGTGAGATAAATGAAAGAGGAATTTGTCCGTTCTAATTCTCAATAAATAATTTTAATTTGAATGGCTGTTTATCTGTTTTAATTATTTTGATTACCTATTGATATAAACTATAGTTTGATTGTATTTTTTACTATTTTGTGACATGTAACTTGTTAATTATTAGTCTTATTGTAACTGTTAATTAATTTTATACGTTTTTAGCCGTTTTAATAAATAAAATTGAATAACAGTATTGTGATACTAAGCACCTTGAGGGGTCGTAACATCCCGTCTTCATCTTGGCACTCCATAATTAAATAACTGGCGCACTTGACCACGATAAATATTAATTAAAGTAAAAAAAAAAGTTGACTCGAGGGGATTACTAGTAGTTATTAAATAGTTCCATTAAACACATCCTTTTAATAATTTTTTTTTTTATAAATAATAGGCTTGCGTTTTACCATCATCTCGCCTGATGTTAAGCGATGATGCGGTCTACGTTGGAGCACGTTTGCCTAGATGAAACCGATTCACTCGCGATTTGAAGACACCCAGATTGTAACCATCGGGGAACACCCCACCCATTCAGGCACCGCATTCCATAGACTAGCAGTTCGCACAGTAAATGTGGAATCAAAGCGCTTCGTATCAAATTTATGCGGCAATTTAAAATATATTAAAATAGAATTTCAAGATTCGACATTGTTAGTTAGTTAATTTGAGTTAGAAATAAAGCTAATAAAAGCGTGCGAGCTAAATATCCAAACAATGAATTTGCGCCATCTTTTGTTGATTAATGATAAATAATAATAAATAATCGAGACATTTTTTCACACACGGTCATTTGACCCCAAACTAAGCAAAGCTTGTGATATGGCTGCCAGAGACTGATATACATACATATATAGTTTTAAATACATACTTAAATAGATATAAACAACCAGATATAGAACAAACACAAATGTTCATCACATAAATGTTTGCCCTAAGTGGGAATCGAGTCCGCACCCCCAAGCTCAGAAGGCAGATTCACTACCAACTGGACCAACGGGCTATCTAAAGAGAGACTCTAGATCTATCTAGAGTGGTAAATTTAGTTTAAATCATACAATGTGACGCCATCTTTTATAGATTATTAATATTATTTACCTACATACCTGCGACGTTAGTCTTCTTTTAGATCACTTTGGGACACAGTGATGTTGCTTATGCCATCTCTGCTTCGTTTTTATCTGTGAATGAACGTACAATGCTCGTCTGTAAAGTTTTATCCGATACTACATTATTATAGAAAATATTTTCACGATAATGAGGTTAGTTTTAAGGGATTTGAAACTAATAACACTGAAGACTACGCTTAAAACAACGCTTAATTCAAATAACGCTAGTTTTTTTTAATTTAGTAACAAGCTTTGATCTTATGCTTTGATGACATGTTTTATTATGCTTAGATAAGGTACATGACATTATTTTGTCAAAGTATGTTTTGTTTTTAATTTGAATTTTTGTTGTTTTTAAATTATTTATTTATTGTTTAATTTGAATTTGAAATGGTGTAGAATATTATTGGTGTAGAATTATTGATCAATGCATTTTTGTGTTTGATTTGAATTTTTGTTGTTTTATTGATTGTATATTAATTTGATTTTTTATTGGTGTAGTATGTTGTTAAAAAAAGTATGGATATTGTCTGAAATAAAATGATTATTATTATTATGTATGTTCCCACAGATCAACATCTGTGTATGTTCCCTATGGACTCTGAAACAGCTCGACCGATTTAAATAAAATTTTCAGGCAATCTTCCAATTAGCCCAAAAAAGGATCTTGTGAAGTTTGGTAGCGATCTGCCCATTTTTTTGGTGTTTTAATATTTTCTCTACAAAAAACAAGGATTGAAGCACGATTGAAGTCTATACCTACTTACATTGACATAGTAAGTATAAGTCAAAGAAGGTTGCTTCGAGGAGGTTGCAATGGTTTTCGTCTTTTACTCGCAGATAGCTGTTGTTATAAAGTTTTTATCCCGGATATAACGCGGGTGAGGCGCAGTTTTACGTATTTTTGAAAATAGAAAATTACTAAGTTTTTGAGACAGGTATATTTAGCTTGGATTTTATGTAAGACCAATTTTTTTTTAAAGCGAGCGCTATCTAGAAAACTTACGAACCATAGACTCACAGATTGCAGCCCATAAAAAAATTGCAATATTATTCAAAAGATAACTTCAAATAGATATTTTAAAATTAGCATTCAATATTTTTTCATCTAAATGTTGAAAATTTGCGAAAGAAATAGTTTTGACCGGGGAGCGAGCTACACCGACTATTAGAACAACTATATTATATAACTAGCAAAAGTTATAATTTTATCACCATGAGGTGTAGGAGTGTAGGTAGGGTGCCACCAACTTATCTGAGCAGTTAGACGAGAGAATCACTATCGCATTTTCGAAATAAATTCTTTACCGTTCCGCGGAAAGGTTTAGTTCTCCCATTTAGCCAACTGTATAAATAAGTTGGTTTTGTATTGTGATTTCCCGTGGGGACCTCGTTATTAGAACATCACACAAATAGGGTGGAATCGGAGAAATTTATTTACGTCAAACAAGTAACTTTTAAGGAAAAATAAGTTTAGATATCTTGGTAAGTTTGTTACTAAGCGACGTGGGTGGCAAAATATAATAAGACATCATCCTTTTTTTTGAGTACCCACCTAATTATTTCTTAACGGCCGCTTATACCAAATTTGACGGTTTTAAATCAATTTTATTCAGTTAAATTATAATATTTGAGCTGGAAAAAAATACAATATGTCACAGATACATCTGTGTTTGAGTTTATGATTTGGTCCGAAACACAATAGAATAAACTTTCCTCGATCAAAAAAAAATCTGAAACAAAGTCGAGTTAGTTTATTTTTTTCGTTTTATACTCTAATGGAAGCTCGTAACAATCTGGAAATTGCATGTCATCATCATCATCAGCCAAAAAACATCCACTGCTGAACATAGGCCTCCCCTTTAACCTCCACACTGAACGACAGCCTGCCTTTTGCATCCACTGGATGCCAGCGACTCTTACTATGTCGTCGGTCGATCTAGTGGGAGGCCTACCTACGCTGCGTCTTCCGGTCCGTGGTCTCCACTCAAGAACCTTTCTTCCCCCATCGGTTATCGGTTCTCCGAGCGATGTGGCCTGCCCATTGCCACTTCAACTTGCAAATTTTAACAGCTTTGTCGGTGACTTTGGTTCTTTGGCGAATATCCACGTTTCGGATTCTATCGCGCAAAGAAACTCCGAGCATAGCTCTCTCCATTGCCCGCTGTGTGACTCTGAGTTTTTCCAAAAGGCCAACAGTTAAGGACCACGTCTCAGTACCATATGTCATCACTGGCAACACACACTGGTCAAAGACCCTTGTCTTTAGGCACTGTGGTATCTTGGACGAGAAGATGTCACGCAATTTCCCGAACGCTGGCCATCCGAGTTGGATTCTTCGGGCGACCTCTTTGCCTAAGTTGGACTTACCTATATAACTGAACAAAAAACAGATTGAATGAAATTGCATGTACTGAAAGGCAATTTTATTCAACGTTTTTTTATTTGGATAGATTTTTGATAGCGAATAGTTTCGTTTTTTAGTGAAATTAAAAGCGTAAAAAGGTCGCGAGAATTTGCGCGCGCCGCGTTCAGTACCGCGCCAGGCGTCATCGAGGTCGGACTTTCGTTCGTTTTTGTAGTTGCGCTCCCCCCCGCGGGCGTCCTGACTCTTGCGTGGCAAAATTCATCTTCGCTATAACTTGGCGGGGGCTGAGGGAGCTTTTGTTGCCTACGCGGCTCGGATAATAGGCCGTTAAGACTAAACGATGTCGAGAATAGAGTTAAGTGGATAAGACAAAAGTAAGGAAGATAAACCCTTTCCTATCTTAGATATGGGGTTCATAGCCAGGAGGAGAGAAAGGCGAAATTGTTTATTTGTTGGTTTGTTTTTTCCTCTTTCACATTGAGATTATTGGAAGTTCAAATGTGATTTAGGATACTTTTTCTTCCCGAAAATATGAGAGAGAATAGTCTTTACTAATATTATAAAGAGGAAAGATTTGTATGTAAGTATGTTTGTAACGAATTGGCTCAAAAAGTAATGGACCGATTTTAAAAATTCTTTCACCATTTGAATGCTACATTATCACTGATTAATATAGGCTGTTTTAATTGCAAGAAAAAAATAGGGATCCTTACTAAAACTCCAATAATGTAACCCAAGGTGTAAAAAAATAAGATTTACAATTTTAACTTTGCGTGTTTGACAGTTCTAAGACAGGACAACGTCTGTCAGGTCAGCTGACTTCTTTTTTTCTTCTACAAGATAAAAAACACGCAAATTGGTTTACAGATGCCGGCGTAACAGCAGTACATACATTTAAAAACAAACGAACCGAATTGAGGACCTTCTTTCGTTTTCGAAATCGGTTAAATTAATATTCAGAATGTTTAGTGAAAATAGAAGAAACAGTTAAGTTATAGCGTTCCATAGCAATCTATAGATACTACAGTCATTAATTATATTTAAATTAAAGTGACATACCAGCATAAATAAATAACTTTTGTGTCAACATTACATAGTTTGTCGAGATAGCGCCTAAATAAACTTACGAAGTAACTTGTCATTAATCTGGATTGTTTAATACCAAATAACACAGCCAATTAACTCTCCAGAACTTACAATAATAACTCAAACCGAACTTCTCAATAAGTGCCCCTAACATGAAGATATACAAACTTCAAGTTAATTTCTCTTCAGCACAAATATTAATTTTGGGCCGAAACACCTATAATCAAGCCGCCCAAAGTTTTAGGATATTTTGGGCTGAAACACCTAATCGAGCTAAAGTTTTCAGAATTACAGCCCTTCAAAGATAAAAACGCTTTGTCTCCGGGACAATGGACCGCCAAAGTTTGTAAGGAATGAGTTTTTGTGCAGACTTGGGGCTTGTGTAGCGGCGATTATCATTGGCAATTTTTTGTAGTTTGGTCGCCGTTGAGTTCGCTTCATCGCCGTCCAAAACTTTCCTGTTTTTTTACCTACTTCAAAAAAGAATGGGGGGTTCTCAATCCGGTTGATTTTTGATGGTATAATGGAATATTTCTATTTGAGCACAGCAGAAACTTAAGAATACCTATTTTGTATCATAAATTGTTCAGACAAATTTTTCGTCAATTTTTTTTTATTTATTCATCATCATCATCATTTCAGCCATAGGACGTCCACTGCTGGACATAGGGCTCCCCCATAGATCTCCAACAGGGCCGGTTGGAAGCGGCCTGCATCCAGCGTTTCCATCTTGGTCCAGGTCGTCTGTCCATCTTGTGGGTGGACGTCCTACGCTGCGCTTACCAGTCCGTGGTCTCCATTTCAGAACCTTTCGGCCCCATTGGCCATCTGTACGTATTCATTTCTTTTTTGATGTATCGCTAGTAGAATGTAGTGTGTGTGTATCAAGCGAGAGGTATTTTTACCTTAGCAATTTTAATACGTGATAAGTAATTTGGAAAAATAAAGTCCCAATAGGCAACTTAAAGTAACAACAATGATGATTCAAAATTGCAGAAAATAAGTTGCTAGTCCGTAGAGAACTCTATGACCCAGTTCAAGGTCAAAGTTAGTGGAGATTGGAGATAAAACTTGGAAGCTGGAATCAAGATTACAGATTTATGGACTGCGAGAGCGTCTCAGCCGTTTTGTATGGAGATTGGCTAAGCAATAGTGTTCGTCTGGTGATGGAAACGACATCCGCCATATTACATTGAATATTTTTACTGGAAACTAGCTGTGCTCCACGATTTCGCCTTTGTAAATGATCCTATAAGAACCTCAGATGAGAAAAAAGGGAGATATGGTAGTGTCTTAGCGAGTGCGAACGCATCTGGCCTAAAACAGGCTCAATGATTTCAAATTCAAATTATTTATTTGTCAGAACATGGTAGGTACACATACATATAAAGTAACATACATGGTCGTAACAATGGAAACGTATCTCATATCCTTGCCTGTTACAGCTTACAAATGTTAGTTCTTTTTATATAATAATTATATATAGCGGTTTTATTGCACCAGCCGCCACTGCCTGAAAGTTCACCCACATTATCATAGATCGGTGGAAATCGCACACGGTGCGTTTTACGCGATCATTTTTGCCTCACACCTGCAATTTGTAGAATGAGCTCCGTCATGCAGCATTTCTGAGTAACTATAACATGGGGTTCTTCATAAAGGCTGTTATTAAAGTCTTTAAGGGTCGGCAACGTATCTGTGATGCCCCTGGTGTTGCAGGTATCCATAGGCGACGGTGATCGCTTACCATCAGGCGGCCCGTCAGCTTGTATGCCACCTATGTGTATGTCTCTGGCAGCCATATCACAAGATTTGCTTAGTTTGGAGTCAGATGACCGTGTGTGCAAAAACGTTCCGAATATTTATATTAATTTATATGGCATTAAAAAAAATCGACTGGTTAATGCGACGCGTGACATAAATGCTAGAATGTTTATTATTGAATAAATAATTGAAAAAAACAGAAATGAAAACGAAAAACATAATGCAGCCGAACTAAGAATCAGTTCTCTATAATCTGTTAGAAATCATCTTGTTTTCATCATGAACAACTGTTGAGCACTTCTGCAGAGAAAGCGGGCGAAGCGATCGTTAGTCAAGTATAAAGAACTGTTTTGTAGGAAGTATCAAAGGATTACATGGTTGGTTTGTTCCTGACAAAAAAGGGCTCCCTTTTGTCCAAACCGTAGTACTAAAGACACGAAGGGTTTTGTTTTTGATCTAAAGTTTTGGCTGTTTTTGAAGGAACGCCGTTTTAAAAACATTGGCGGAAAGTTGAATCCTTGAATAAAACAAGTCCCAAAACTTTGCCATCTTGCGGCGAGCCCAGACTTTTACCACACTTTTAGTTAGACAGACAATGAAATCGAATTATAATTCCAATGTAACATTAAAACATTGCATCGGAATTTATTGTAATTAATTGAAAAATGAAATAGGAGAGATATAGCTGCAGCTATGCTCGGAGTTTCTTTGCGCGATAGAATCCGAAACGTGGATATTCGCCAAAGAACTAGAATTACCGATATAGCTGTTAAAATTTGCAAGTTGTAAGTGGCAATGGGCAGGCCACATCGCACGAAGAACCGATAACCGATGAGGAAGAAAGGTTCTTGAGTGAAGACCACGAACCGGAAGATGCAGCCAGAAAAAATATACCTACCAAAATACCAGTTTTTATGCTTTTTTCGTCAAAAATGTGATAGGACCCTTAACTAAGATAAATATCATTATGCCTGTCAAAAAGGACATAAATTCATGGTAAGACTAAAAAATATCACTCATGGTAGGTATAGGTGTTAAGATGTTGCATAATTTACAGCAATGCCAAGGTGTGAATGCGGTGTTTTTGAGTTCCGTGCCACAGCGCTTAGGAATTTTCACTATTAACTGAAATGCCGGCACGTAGATGAATGATGTTAATACGTGTGGATATGACAATCACAAAAATGAGATTTAAACGCTGACTTATACTTCGATCAAAGATTTCTAAAGTCAGGAATGGATATAACCTATTCGAATGTTCATATTATGTACTTGAAAAATGTGTTAGCGCCATATTCTGTCAATCTTTTTACTAATTACGCTGTAACTTAGTAGCTGTTATAAGCTATCAAAACAAAATTCATTCAACATTGTTCCTACGTTGTTTTATTAGTTTTTACGTTACTAAAAATATATTTATTTTTGTTTAAATAACCAGTTATGAACAGAGAAAAATAAATCCATTTTCGTAGCTGGTTATGAAAATCGGTTACGAAAACGGCAATTTTATTCTGTTTTCGTAGCTGGTTATCAAACAAGATAAAAATGAAATAATAAATATTCGGGACGTTTTAGTACACACGGTCATCTGACCCCAAACTAAGCAAAGCTTGTGATATGGCTGCTAGAGACTGATATACATACATATATAGTTTTTAAATACATACTTAAATAGATATTAACAACCAGATATAGAACAAACACAAATGTTTGTCCTAGGTTGGGATTCGAACCCACGCCCCACCTAAGCTCAGGAGGTAGGTTCACTACCAACTGGACCAACGGGCTATCTGAGAATTCCATGTTCGTAGCTGGTTACGAATATTCAGTTACAAACGTGGACGAAAGGAATCCGTTCATCTGTTGCTCAGCAACAGACAATATACACACATTTAGAAATAGTATTTTACTTCACATCCATAACTTTTACTTATTGATCTTCGTTTCTGTCGCCAGAGGCGGCAGTGTTCGTGTAACACGACGTGATCACGCGATTTATCAGCCAGTATTGATTAATTAGTGGACTAAGTCGGCGCTGCGGACTGACGGTCTGCGCCAGGCCTTAGGATGCCAACTAACTTATAACTTCCTATAGACAGCGTTGCAACTGACGGTGTACTGACCCCGCGGACGTGATGGATAGCTATTATCAGTCTGATTGACAAAATAAATTTATTTATTGAGTAAAATTTTTAGCACTGCAAATAATGTCTGTGGGCCTCAAACTCGGTTCAGCCTGTGCCTTGAGGTCCGATATTAGCAAGCAATTCCTGTTCTGACAAGTCGCATGCGCTTATAATAATTGTAGTTTACAATATAAAATATAACTATTACCATTAAATTAACTATAGGTAAAGCGAAATTCAGCTATAGTACATTACATAACTATAATAAAAATAAAAATAAACATTACGATACATAAACACAAATACAACAAATACGACAAATAAACATTATGTGAACGTTGACTTACAAAATATTATATTTCACCACCCACAGTCATCTTTATCCTACTACTGGGTATAGGCATCTCTCTTGCTATAGCATCTGCCTCGATCCTGTGCTAATCGAGTCCAGGTTCAACCCGCGACAGTGACAATATCGTCGACCCATCTTGTAGTTTGACGACCAATGCTCAAAGCTTTTGTTGTCCACAAGATATAAGCTAAGTGTAAGTTTCTTGTTTTTAGCAATTCCAAGAAATACTTTCAAAAATAGAGGATTGAGTACGAGAATGAAATTTACATAGTATTTTTCAATCATCATGCTATATTGATAGTGTGCGGGCAATTTTAGCTCAGATGTTGATAAGAACAGAAGTAGCATTTCTATTTTGATGCTAATTAAAATCGTTGTTGTTTATTTTTATTGTTATTTTGGTAACGGTTCGTTTGTTGTTAGTGTTGTTTGTTGTAGTTTATTTTAATTTGTTTGATTGTTTCTATTATAAACTCAATATTATCGTGTGTGAATTGCTTTAGCTCTAAAGAGTCAAAGTTTGAAGCTTGGTCGCACATATCGTTACTCTTCCAACGAACTTGATGAAATATTCGTTCAATTAAACTTTAGCTTAGTATGTAACATAGAAAATGATCTCGGACTTTATTATGGCAACTGACCCTATTATCACACCTTTTTATATTTCTTAAATTACTAAGATTGAGCCGGATTCATAAAATATTATTAATTCAATCGGCGGTCGTATAATTAAAAGTAATTACTCTTAGTTTGGTAAGCACTGAGCTAGAAAAAGGAATTGAAGGCAAAGTAGACGTAATTAAATTCAAATTAAATTATTTATTGAGAATAAAAACGGACAAATTCCATTAACATTTATCTCACACACTGTTAAGCTTAAATAGATTTCCTAGTAAAAATAGGAATAGTATTATAAAAAAAAACAAATATAATAAATAAGTAAAAGATAATGTTGATTTTTTTGAATGAAGCTTGTTGTAATATTGACCGTGTAGAGCAAGCTTTAGCTCAGTGGTCAGTGGGAGTAATGACGCGGATTAGGGAAGGTGATCACGCGCTTTGTATAATGGTTTATTGATGGATCCATTTTGTAATTAGCCAATCATTTTGGACCATACTCTTGACTATGGGTTTACTTGGTTAACAGTATTATAAGATCACTCTTTATTAAAATACCACAAAACAAGGATAACAGATATATTACAATAAAACTATAATACACTGTTTTAAACTATCACGGTTGTTCACTAAAGTTATATGATTATTTACGGGATATTTACCGTGGTAAGGTTGTGGAATGAGCTCCCATTATTTCGGCGCAGTTACATGCACCATGTTCACGGGAAGACAACCATCACTCACAACCACATTCCATTCCACACACCATTCACACACATTCACATTCCATTTGTCATTCCACAACCTTACCACGGTAAATATGCCGTAAATAATCATATAACTTTAAAACTATAATAGGCTTGCGTTTGACCGCCAACTCGCTTGATGTTAAGCGATGATGCGGTCTACGATGGAGCACGTTTGCCTAGAAGACACCGATTCAGTCGTGATAATATGAAGAAAAAATTTATCGGGGAACAGCCTTTCAAGCAGCACTTGTATGATATGGACTAAAAACGGCTGGACAGATTTTTTCGGCCGGGACTTTCACTGGCAGATAGCTGATGATTTAAGGAGTTATCTACGTGGGTGAAACCGCGGGCTCAGCTTGTTATTACTATTTTTAAAACACGGTTGGAATAGAGTGACAATGCAAAGAGGTACTTTTAGAAGAAAATTAAATTATAATAAGTTTATTTTTGGGTTCCGGTCCCAAAGGGTGTAAAAGGACCATATTACTAGGCCTACGCTGTCCGTCCGTCCGTCTGTCTGTCCTACTTTTTAAATTCAATTTCAAATTCAAAATATTTATTTGTCAGAACATGGTAAGTACACATACATATAAAGTAGCGTACACGGTCGTAAGAATGGAGACGTATCTCATGCCCTTGCCTGTAAGTTACAGCGTACAAATGAATAAATTTTTAACGGCTGTATCTTTCGTAAATTTAGCATTCCAATATTGGCAACTGCGACCAGCGACCGTGACTAGCGACTGCGACCAGCGACCGCGACCAGTGGCAGCAGCTGCGTCGCGCGACCCACTGCTCAGTATGAATTTATATGGAGTGCCAAACAATGCGGCGAATGTTTGTATTTGCTCTAATGTAAAAATGGCAATACGTACAAGCGTCAAAATTGGTATGATTATAGAACACACTCTATATAAAACAATGAGTAATAAATACTGGCCAAGTGCAAGTTGGTGACACACCAGTTCTCGTACAATCACTGAAGTTAAGCAACGTCAGCTTTTTGCACTACATTTTATATATTGTGGTGGTATGGTCGCCTCAGCGCGCGAGCCCGCTCGCTCTTGGCCGGTTTTTGTTTAATTGTCGCATTAGGGCTGGCCCTAGGTGTTTAGGCTACCTAAAAGCCTCTGGGATGATGTCGACGGGTAAAAGGCGACTTGACTTAACCGCCACTTTTACCGAATATGAGTTATATATATATTTGAAATCAGCTATTTTTTCTGCGTCGTTTAAGCTCAGTTTGGTTCAAATCGGAGCACTTTTTTGTCGCTTCATTCCATGACCAAAATGGGGGTCAATTTCAACAATTAGGTGTTATGCGACTTGATTTTAACCCTTTTTTTTAAACCATGCATATGAGCCAATTTGAATGAAGCATTAAAACAGGTATCTGTGATTTGAATTCATTTGCTTTTTATGTTTTTTCATAAAGTTGTATTTTCATTCATTTTTACCAAATCTAAAATGAACTGACATAGTATTATGAAGCATTTTACTTTGATCAATATTGATAAAAGTAGTCGATTGAGTCATTTTACTTTGAATGATTAATCTTATCATTGTCACTTAATTCTTTTTACTTTGAACTATATTAGTAAATAATGAGACTTATGCGTTTTTTCGGTTGACCAGTAATGTTGTTAGTGTTGATTGAATCGATTATCTTCTTAATAACATAAATAAATTGAGCATTAATTCCATTAACACATGTTTTGTTATTTGCGAATCTTACGTTTAAGCACAACAATTAAAGTTGTATTGGTTTGTGGGCCTTTTAAATTTAATACCGACTAATAAATTTAAGCTCATTGAAGCACCGTCAGTTTTAATTGTCATATTTTCGTGTGTCATTTAAATCTAAACAAAATAAATGTTCACTGCGTTTGGGCCACACGCCTAACACAGGGCAGAGATTTCAAACGGCATCACAGTCACAACACAACTGTCAATTGTTGGCGAGCAACCTGTATAAATAATTCTAGACACGTAGAATTCAAAATAATTCTCGACTAATATCGAAGTCGAACATACTGATGATCACTCTTCAAAACAAGTGAATAAACGTATTTAAAAAAAATACTTTACTGAAAAATAAACTACTGTTGAGCAGGTAGAAGTGACGCACAATAAAAATTAAAATAATTTATACGAAAACCAGTATAGTAATGACATAATTATTACCCCAAGCAAAACAGAATTTGCTGATACAATTCAAATCACAGAAAGTGAATAATTTGCCTATAGTAAATGTAATAAAACACGATTCAAGGACTCAACCAGAAAAAGGAGATGAAGAAGAAGACTCTTTATTGTTACAAGATTGCCACAAATTTCAAAAACGCCCTGAGACAGATGCTTGTTGCGCTGTACGTGATAGGAAACTGATTTACAAAATTACAAACAGCAAAAAAAGTGAGGGTGGAAGTTTTACGCGGACACGGCATAGAGATGAATTGAAAGCAATTGTCACAGATATTATTCCACATGGACAGATGGAAATATTTCGATTTTTTTTAAGAAAGGAACAACGAAATACCATAAGGTACCTGTCCGAATTTTTTTAGAAGAAGAAAACAACTGTAGTATGCTGTTGCAGTAAATAGTATTTCGTTGTTTCCTTCTTCTAAAAAAATTCGGAGTATTTCCATCTGTTCATGTGGAATAATATCTGTGATGATTGCCTCAATTCATCCCTTCGAACAATAAAAATGATACAGAAGCAAAGAAAAAGAAGAGGAAAAAACGGCTTAGATAAAAAAATAAAATTACGTTGATTTTCTTGAGAAATATTTTGTTTGGGACCTAACATCATGGACCGATCATCATCATCAGCCAAAAGACGTCCACTGCTGAACATAGGCTTCCCCTTTTAACCTCCACACTGAACGATAGCCTGCCATTTGCATCCACTGGATGTCCGCGACTCTCACAATGTCGTCGGTCCATCTAGTGGGAAGCTTACCTACGCTGCGTCTTCTGGTTCATGATCTCCACTCAATAATCTTTCTTCCCCATCGGTTATCGGTTCTTCGAGCGATGTGGCCTGCCCATTGCCACTTCAACTTACAAATTTTATTAGTTATGTCGGTGACTCTGCTTCTTTGGCGAATAACAACAACACACACTGGCCAAAGACTCTTGTCTTTAGACACTGTGGTATCGTATATCGTGTGGACGAGTAGATGACACGCAATTTCCAGAACGCTGCCCATCCGAGTTGGATTCTTCGGGCGACCTCTTTGCCAAGTTGGACTTACCTAACTGAACAATCTGTCAAAGATAGGTGTTGGTCAACAACTTCAAGAGTATCGTTCCCAATGACTACCGACACGGGTACAACATGGACATTGGACATGATTTTTGTCTTGTCCATGTTCATTTTAAGACCCACCTGTTTGGAAAGGCTACTGAGGTCTCTGAACATCGTATTGAGGTCCTCCAGCGACTCTGCCATGATGACTATATCATCGGCAAAACGAAGTTGAGTGATGTATTCGCCATTGATGTTGATGCCGAATCCGTTCCAGATCATCAAGATACCGATGAGGAATCTATTTCAAGTGAAAAAGTTTCGAAAAAATTGCGTAAAGAGTCAAAACATGATAAGGGGTCAAACGATGGTAAAGTCGGAGATAAGGGCTTATAGAAAAAAAAGATAAATAAAAGATTAAAAGAAAAAAAGCTAAAAATATAAGTAAAGTTTCGGAAAACTGTCATAGCTCGTTGGCATCAGTTTTGAAATAAAATAAATTATAAAAATACTTCCCAGGCAGTGCGCCTTCGAAAGTGTTTACCAATTCCTACTTTAATACCCAAATTTTTCAGTGGTGGTATTTATAAGAGCGGGCACTCTAGCCTAATAGAGATATTTTCAAATTATCAGCTGATTTTGTTGTAAATATTTAGATGACTCATTGACAAGTCGCCGTTACCGTGGCAACCATGGCGCCAAGCCGCGGAGCCGCCCTTTTTTATCTTATGCGCAATGCGCAGAAGTAATGCGCCTGTGCAGAGTACTTTAGACAAGTGTTCCGTGACTTTAGACATCATGTCTCAAACTTCAAGCTGACATCAATATTATCAAGCATCTACAAACATTTTTTTATTTACATTTTGGACAATTTTTCTAGTAACGTGTTTTTATGAAAACTTCTAATACTATAATTCATTTTGTTAAACACCTACTAAAATGAGTTCCCTCCCTGCGCAACTGACTTGTCCCTGCTGCCCTGGTTCTGCACGTGTTTTTAGCGCACATGGACTTAAGGTACATATAGGTCGGATGCACAAAAGTGTCCGTGGCCCAGCTGCTGCTTCACAGTTCACACCACCGGGCTCGGATCTCACTTCACCAAGCCAGGCATCAGCGTCTCACCCGTGTATTCTCGACAGGCTTGCTGGCTTGAAGGACAAAACGCCTGTTCTTAGGCATATCCCTAAAGGCGCGCGGAATCAGGCTGCTGGTAAGCTGTGTGAAATAATAGATAGGTGCGTAAGCTATAATAGCTTAGAGGATTGGTGTGCGCTTCTCACCTTTGCGTATGGTGCATTAAGAGTTCCATCAAGGGATGCACCTGGAAATATGACTACAAAGGTGAAGGCGAACATTGAGTCCCCTGCGTCTGATCAGCTCATCGACGAGTTGAGTAATTCTACATTTAATTCAAGGTCTCGGGCAATCGTTAAAAGTATCGAGTCAAAAGTTTTCGAAGGTGATTTACGGGGAGCTGTTCGACTCCTAGTGTCAGACGACTCTTTCGCACAGCATGACCCTGCCACGCTGGCTGCCCTAGAGCTCAAGCACCCCAGTCCTTCTCGTCCGCTCAGTTTCCCACCGGCGCCTGACGCATCTTATTCGCCAGTAACGGTGTCAGTGGAGGATGTCTCGCGGGCGTTGAGTTCTTTTTATAGCGGTTCTGCGGCGGGTTTAGATGGGATTCGCCCAGGACATTTAAAAGAACTCGCATCTAGTTCAGCGGGTGAAAATAGTCAGCGCTTGTTAGGATGTTTGACGAAACTTGCCAACTTCCTGTTGAGTGGCCAGCTGAATCTGCAAGTGTGCCCATATCTATATGGAGCATCTCTTTGTGCCCTCACAAAGAAGGATGGAGGGGTGAGGCCTATTGCTATTGGCAGCGTTTTTCGTCGGCTGACGGCCAAGTTGGCCTGCTGGTCTGTGAGAGAGGCAATGTCCGAGTACCTACAACCACACCAGCTAGGATTTGGGACGCGTCGGGGGTGTGAGGCCGCTATTCATGCAACACGAGCCTTCGTCATGGACCCAAGTAACGTAAATTGTGTATTGCTGAAACTTGACGTTCGCAACGCTTTCAACACTATTGAAAGAGACGTACTCCTGAGTGAAGTTAAGGATAAAATTCCCAGCCTTTACCCTTTTCTTTATCAGGTATATTATTCACCATCACATCTCTTTTTTAACAACTCTGTTATCTCTTCTCAAGTAGGAGCGCAACAGGGGGATCCGCTGGGGCCACTAGTTTTTAGTCTAGCTATCCACATGGCTATTTCGGATCTTAAATCTGCTCTGAACGTGTGGTATCTTGATGATGGCACCATTGGTGGATCTCTAGAAGATGTGTACCATGACCTGGCGGATCTTATCCCTCGCCTGAAAGAACTAGGTCTGGAGGTAAATCCCTCTAAATGCGAATACTTTCCCTGTGGTGCTGGAGCTCGCATACACTTTTCACGCTTTAGTGCGTTACTACCAGGCCTCAAGGAACTTACTCCTAATACTTTCACCCTTCTAGGGTCTCCTATTTTCCTTGAAGGATTGCCTGCCGCACTAACTTCCCATAAAGAGTTTCTCCTTAACGCTCAGGAGCGCCTCAGAGGTCTTTCAGCGCATGTTGCGATTGTTTTGCTGCGCACGTGCTTTGCCCTTCCCAAAATGACTTATCTCTTGCGGACCGCCCCTACCTGGATCTGTCCTGGTGAGATTGCTTGCTTTGATAAAGTTTTAAAGTCAACGGTCGAGACTGTTTTGAATGTCTCCCTTGACGAAACACAGTGGATTCAGGCGGCTCTCCCAATCCGGTATGGGGGTCTTGGGTTGAGGTGCGCACGTGATGTAGGCCTTCCGGCTTTCTTGGCATCGGCTCATGGAGTAGCAGACCTTGTCACTGTAATACTACATTCCAATGGTGTCGGGGCGAGCATTCCATTTGTTTCAGATGCTGTGTCAGCCTGGTTGGCCCTCAACACGGGCGCATCCAGCCCGGTTGCGGCATTGGATGTTCAGCGTGCATGGGATGACATTGGGGCAAAACGGATACAAAAGCAGTTGTTGGAGAGTTCCACAGGCGCTGACTTGGCTAGACTCAGAGCTGTGTCACAGTCTGAATCCGGGGCATGGTTATACGCGCTGCCCTCACCTCACTTGGGCACTTTAATGGACGACGACTCACTGCGCGTGGCTGTGGCCTTCCGTCTGGGCTGCAAGGTGTGTGAACCACACTTATGCATCTGCGGTTCCATGGTGGAGGCTAATGGCCATCACGCTTTGAGTTGTCGTCGCTGCTCAGGTAGGTTTCCTCGTCACCATGCCCTTAATGACATAGTTCGGAGAGCCCTTGTTTCAGCTAACATACCTTGTGTGCTTGAACCACCTGGTCTTTGCAGATCGGATGGCAAGAGACCGGACGGCTTGACACTGGTACCGTGGAAAAACGGCAAGTGCTTGGTGTGGGACGCTACTTGTGTCAGCACGGTAGCTGCCACCCACCTAGGTCGTACGGTACACTCCCCAGCAGCTGCAGCTGAGAATGCCGCTTGCATGAAGCGGCTGAAGTATGCAGCTATGGTGCCACATTACATTTTTGTACCGATTGCCGTGGAGACCATGGGCAGTTGGGCCACTGAAGCCAGAAGCTTCATTGGCGAGTTGGGGCGCAGGTTGAGGGAAAAAAATAACGACCCTCGCTCCGGCTCGTACCTGGTGCAAAGGTTGGCCATAGCCATTCAGCGTGGCAATGCTGCTAGCATTATGGGCACCTTTGCACCAGGTACAGTTAGGGGCGGGTTATTTGATTGATCGTTATATTTTTTATTTATTTTAAATATTTAGTTTGTATTTAATATTTTAATTTGTAGGTAGTTTGTTTAGATTTTATTATAAGTTTTAGTTTTTAGTCATTAATTTAAGTTTTTGTTTTTTAATTAAAACAAATTATAAATAAAATATTGTTTAGTAAAACTTATGTTAAAAAAAGTACTATTGTATCAGAAAAGTACTATTGTATCAGAAAAAAAACTGCAAGCAAACCCTTGTGCCGGGAAGAAATGTGGCCATAATGATTGTGGAGAGATTAGTGAAGAAAAGGGATCAACTTTACTTTATACTTGTTTTGGAATTTATCTTTGTTTAGATTTTTTAAGTGTGAGATTGGCGTCATCGCAAAAATGTTCCACCGAGAATATTAATTAAGCTTAGGACTCTTAGGACGTAAAAGTGCATAATATAGATCGATGGACGTAAAGACATTTTCTCAAAGATTTAAGCTTACCAAATTGAATGGGAAAATGGGAGGGATTTTTGATTGATACTGACAAAGAAATCGGAAAATGGGAAAAATGAATGAAAAAAATAAATTATCTGAAACCAAAAAAGAACCTCACTAACTGTAGTAAAATAGATTAAGAAACTGAAGAGTAATTAAGAGGCTAATATTAATGCATTTTTAGAGTACCTATATCAATAAAATAAAAGTTGACATAAATTATAAAATATAGAAGATTTAACATTATAATAATAGATTGCTATATAGCAATTACTTTTGCGTTATAATTTTATTCGTATAGCTTAAAGATCAACACTACCAAAATTAATCAAAATTAAGGATATGAATCCCTTATTTTTGAAGTTAAGGTGTCTCATCAGGTATTTTTCCTTTGCTGAACACATATTTTTTTTCTTTTAAATCGTTCTACCTATATCTATAGACAATAAATGTTGTACTTAAATCTTTTTTATTTTATTTGTATGTTTGCTACTCATTATAACAGTCGTTTTGCCTTGAATAAATTATAGTAAATAAGGCATTACAGTTATTTTACCATAATCTAGTAATGTTGTTTCTGGTATTTAAATCAATTCGCCTTGATTAGAAAATAATGCATTTTGTCTTAAGTAGCATTTATATCAATTAATAATACTACTAAGATAATGTCCCATAGACAATATCATGGAAGCTTGCACTTAGTTTTGATATTCAGCAGCTTCGGTGTTAAATATTAAGTAGTTTTGATGCAGTGATTTTTTTTCATATTTTTAAATTTTCAAATCGCTCTCCTGTAAAAGTATCAAAATGGCGCTTGAATCAAGTCGCCTTTTAACCGTCGATGTGATCATTATAAAACACAATCGGAACCTTCACAGTCAAACATTTAGCATCCTAAAAACAGAACTCCGTTGCAGCCAGAGCATACTTACTTACTTTAGCTAATAACTGATAGAAATGAAGATCGTTTGTTCTCATAAATTACATCACGAATTTATAGCTCTAATACCACAAAGCTTAGTATAGTAATAGAGAGAACAGACAGACCGTCCAGACAATTTTATGGATGAGTAAAGCAACCGCAACCAGGGGTGTAGGGTGTTTTACACTATCCGATGTCGATTACTTGATATAACCAAATAACTTAGATAGTTATTATGGAAACTGGCGTGGTTTTTACACATTTTATATTAGATTGATTTATCATCATCATCATCAGCCAGAAGACGTCCACTGCTGAACATAGGGTAAGCTTGGCGACAAATTTTGAGTTAAAACCTCAGAAAAATAGAGAAATGGTAGCATTTATCCACTTATTCCACTCCCCCTTGGTCGTCCATTCGATTACATTTGGAACACGGCGTTTGCAGTTTGGTGTCGCTCAATATTGAAGTGTGCGTTTGTAGAACTAGTAAGAATATATTAGTATATGTGCAATACGTGTTTACCTCGCCGCATTCGGTCATTTTTTGGTACTAGCTCGGCTAAGGCAGAACCAAACTATCATCATCATCAGCCAGAAGACGTCCACTGCTGAACATAGGCTTCCCCCTTTAACCTCCATCACTGAACGACAGCCTGCCTTTTGCATCCACTGGATGCCCGCGACTCTCACAATGTCGTCTGCCGCTGCGTCTTTAGGTTCGTGGTCTCCACTCAAGGACCATTCTTCCCCATCGGTTATCGGTTCTTCGAGCGATGTGGCCTGCCCATTGCAATTTCAACTTGCAAATTTTAACAGCTATGTCTGTGACTCTGGTTCTTTGGATCTGGTTATCTGGATCCAAACTATATAAATTATCAAAAGTATAGGCCTAGTGGCAGTTGTTCCTACGCGACCGCGTCAGCGTAAACCACGATTTGTATGAAATAAGAGCAGTTTTATCTACATGGCGCCAGATGGCGTTGTTCTTTTTTCATACAAATCGTCGAGTAAGTAAAAATACAAATGCAAATACAAATACAAAAACTCTTTATTAAAACACCACAAAACAAGGATAACAAACGCAAACGTAAAAACTCGCACTAGGCCCACTGCTATGTAAGCGGTCGCGTCGGATTCTGTAAAAACACTCTGTGTTACAGACTAAACGTATTTCAGTCTCGTTGAATTAGGATCTACATGGAAGGCAGTTATTTAGGAAAAGGCCCTCGATTTTATAATGATTTTGACCTTTGCTTGGCTTTTTGAAGGTCGTATTACACATGAATCTTATAAAGGTCAAATGCCAAAAATTTAAGAAAAATACAGATCTGTTAAGTATATATGGCAATGGCTTTCCTACTTATGTATGCCGATACCATAGCTAAGTAAAGGCAAAACATACGATCGAGACTAGGAACTAGAAGAAAAAAACTAATATAGATATTTATAGATAGTAACTTTCTAGGATTTTTTTTCTTTATTTAGGACGGTATTAAAACAAGCAATTTTTGCAATATTCTAACATAGGCATTATCTTTCAAATTTGAACGAAACAATTTTTTTTAAAAACTTCCAATTGTTCGCTGCACTTACGTTCCTTGCGTTCGCAAGGACATGAGATATTTTATATGAGCATTTCGATTTGTACAACCCTGTATGCTACTATGTTTGTATGTGTGTGTTTACCTACAATTTTCTGACAAATAAACGATTTGATTTGAAATTATTCCTCAATGTTTGAAAGGCCAGTTTTTTTCGCTGTTATCTTTGAATGGACTTTCAACTTACGTGGTTTTGCCATAGATAATGTTTTAAAATAACTTTTTGGTAAATCTAATTTAAACGTAAACGCATAAGTACGTCTCAACGATGTTAGAACGAATAAATCGACACAGTCGGCGCTACGGGCTTAAGTTAATTTTAAGTTTGAGACACACAGCTCTTATGTTTGGAAAGTACTTTTCCTATGTATTTTTTTTTTAAATCACTATAAGCTCGCGTTCTATCACCAATTCGTCTGTTGGTAAGTGAAGATAATGGTCGTAAATGAAGCACGCAGACTAGATCTCTACCACCTGTCTTCTAGACTGTCTTACCAAAGCATCATTAAACATCAAGAGAGTAGTGGGATTGAAGCCTATATGTAGAGGCCCGATAGTCTTAAAAATAAGTATAAATTAAATAAAATAATTTTATAAGTGAAAACTTTTTATGGCTTTTGTCTACTATCTACCTACTATAATTAGTTAGTTTCAGCTGTTTGATTTCCGAATAGTGTAAAAAAAAAAAAATGCGATGTTTTTTTATTGCCCGTCAAAAAAACGTCAACTGACTTTTTTTTTATATTTAGTAATCGGGTTGCGTTAGACCGCCAACTCACCTGTATTTATTACTCCGTATTACGGTTAACTATCTGTCGCATCATACTAGTGACCTCAGATTAAACAAACAAACAAGGGAGGTGCCTTAGTACAATTATCTATCGTGTTCAAATGTTGTGTTTCATAACAATTAAACACTATACCGCAAATAAATTTAACGCAAAACTTGTAAAAACGACTTACTTACAAATTTTTCACAAACACTAGTTAAAAACTAGCTTTATAGTTTAGATCCATTAAATAGCAGCAAGGTAATTTGCAGGGTGATTTCAATTAAAGGTATCAAGCCTAATTTAGGTAAGATGCGTTCGCACCCGCCACGCAACTTTACAAGATCTCCCTTGTTTGTCTAATCTGCAGTGCAAGTACCGTTCTTTATCGATCGTCAAATTCGTATAAAATGCCATAGAATTTATCATAGCGAGTACTGATCAAATGGTATTTTATCGAACTTGACGATCTCAGCTGTCAAATTTGACGATCGATAAAGAACGGGTACTGCACTGCAGAGCTGACTAATTGCCTCAATTATTTTCTAAGCAGCGATTGTGGCGAACAAAATATCTACCCCGCTCGCGACATGCTGAACTGCTCATAGCATGTTCGCTCGGGAAACTCTCAAGCAGTATGTCTCAGTAGCAAATTTATTCGAGTAGTCAGACAGACAGATCTATTGTTACACGCTTTGTAGTACATTCCTGGTGTACTAGTAGTATTTTTAGAATAACACATAGTGCGCTTGTTTTTTGGTCGCTGATTTAAACGATCGAGATTAAAACGAATGTGTTTTTTCAGGTGGCGTTTTATAGCTATTCATGTTAGATCATGTAAACTTAATCAAAGCTTCTCATGATATTATTATTTCTATTGGTGCTAAGGGTAAATACGGGACCCTATTACCAAACCTACGATATCTGTCCGTCCTATCTATTAAAGACTGTATCTTCTAAGACGCCAGCAAAAACCTTTACAAATGATTTTGGTGTTAAAAGTTTTTTTTTTCTTTCATAAGGTGCCATACACTAAAGTAAAAACGGGACCCTTTTACGAAGCCTACGATGTCTGTCTGTCTGTCTGCCCATCTGTCCTACCTTTAAACACCTATCTTTTGAACCGTAAATGATAGACAGTTGAAATTTTTACGGAATATGTAATGTTCATCATTTCAGCCATAGGACGTTCACTGCTGGACATAGGGCCATTCCAAAAGGGCCGGTTGGAAGCGGTCTGCATCCAGTATGTAATGTTACGGTGGATTAACTAAGATATAATAAAAAAGTCAAAACGAAAGGGCCCCCCTACAACAAACGTATTCTTGTATTAGCTCTAATGTAAAAAAGGTAATACGTACACTATAATCGTGCCAAGTTTGACGCTTGTACAAGCGTCAAACTTGGCACGATTATAGTACACACACTAAAGTATAACAACAAATAACAAATAATGGCCAAGTGTGAGTTGGTGATAAATTTCTGTTCATTAACAAGTTATAACTGGTAATTTCGTTATTAAATTTTTGGTGGTACGGGTCCCTCAGTGTGCGACCTTGGCTGGTTTATTTCTGTACTTTTACTATTTTTCTAACAGCTACCAGTAAAATTATTTGCTACCAGTTAAACTTAAGACTCCAGAAATTATTTCAGTTACTTAAATTACATTCCATCTTCGTATATTTTAAATTAATATTACGAAGAAGAAATAATTAACTACATGTAAAGTTTTATCTTTGTTTATAACCTTTTATGTTTATATCTAGTTGAAAAATTTTATGTTCTCAGGTCATAGTCGAACAAACATACAAATTAATATAAATTTGTTCCATAGTAGACTTTTGGACTTCGCGTCGCTCAGTCAATAAAATTGTATGTACTATTATCTTGTTTATTTAACGCTGTATATTATGTTAGTTACAAGCCCCTCGGCATGAAAGGTTTTGTATTTCATCCGTTTTTCCTGTTTTTTTGCGGTTTTACACGTTGGCGGAAAATCATTTTCTTACAAAAATAGGAATATTTCCCTGAAACGTTAGAAAAATGTTATTTTTCGAATCGTTGCCATTCACAAAAAACAACTATTATTTTCCTTGATCAAAAAGTAAAAGAGTTTTGAAATTATTGTAACAGGTAAAACGAAATAAAATACTCCTAGAGATAAAAATTACTCTTTTTATTCTCACACACATCACACACCATCAGCCATTAAACGTCCACTGCTGAACAAGGCCTCCCTCTTAGAGAGGGGTGTTGCCATAATCCCCACGCTTGGCAGGCCGCTTGGGGATCGCAGTACGGGGATCTTTTTATTCTCACGCTTGTAATATTATATTTATTTCCGACGTAAGCAACTACTGCATAAAAGCACTAGTTCATTAAAATGTCAACTCCTTAAAGTTGTGCATGGATGTTCAGTTTGTAATATTATTTCTGTTTGGAAGGATTTCCTGGGTCTTTAATAATACTCATAGATCAAGGTATTATGAAAGACCCAGCCATATTATTTTTTCGAATAAAAACAAACATTGTGTTAAAAAAACGTAGTGTAGGACACCCTGTTGCCAGGTGGAGTGATGACCTGCGTAAAACGGCGGGTAAAACCTGGATGCAAGGTACTGCCGACCGAGCTCAGTGGCGTGCATTGGGAGAGGCCTATGTCCAGCAGTGGACAGTTAGAGGCTGATGATGATGATGATGATGATGATGATGATTGTGTTAAAATTTCAGCAAAGGGAATATCACATTTATTTCCTCTGAGTGTATATAACTCGTGCATAAAACCCATTTTCTATCCGCTCTTGCTTGCGGTTTGGGCTCATGTTGCTTGTTTTATGCACTAGTCTTGCATTCACCTTTGATTGCCTTGCACAGCCCTACATTCAGTTATTTCATTCAAATTCATCATCATCATCAGCCAGAAGACGTCCACTGCTGAACATAGGCCTCCCCTTTAATCTCCACACTGAACGACAGCCTGCCTTTTGCATCCACTGGATGCCCGCGACTCTCACAATGTCGTCGGTCCATCTAGTGCGAGGCCTACCTACACTGCGTCTTCCGGTTCGTGGTCTCCACCCCAGAACCTTTCTTCCCCATCGGTTATCGGTTCTTCGAGGGATGTGGCCTGCCCATTGCCTCTTCAACTTGCAAATTTTAACAGCTATGTCGGTGACTCTGGTTCTTTGGCGAATATCCACGTTCCAGATTCTATCGCGCAAAGAAACTCCGAACATAGCTCTCTCCATTGCCCGCTGTGTGACTCTGAGTTTTTCTAAAAGGCCAACAGTTAAGGACCACGTCTCAGTACCATATGTCATCACTGGCAACACAAAGGCCTTTGTCTTGAGGCACTGTGGTATCTTGGACGAGAAGATTCAAATTGCTAGATCCAAATCTTGATCGGGCCAATCCAAAACCAGACGCCCTGAAGCCTTTAAATACCTGATCAAATAAACTTATCGTGACTAAAAGAAAGGTGAGGAAAAATACAGGAGCCAGTATGCACGGATGACAGCAGTTGACGGATTAGAAGAGAACAGGAAGGTGGAGGAACTTTCTACTGAATTGAACTGGCGTTGTGGCTTAATCGTGTGGCGCGGATATAAGAGGATCAGGCTGTGAAGAAAGTGTAATTGGGACGTCTGGACATCACCAAATAGAGCGCCCCAAGTACCTCATTCCTAACGCCTTGGAGACGGTTTGCGTGAACTTTAACTCCGCAATTGGTCTGTATTGTTAAAGGCCAAGAACCACTTTGGATTCATCACGCCACCCTAGTAAATTACTTACAATATAAAAGTACCTTTTTTTCTCTTGGGGGATATTGAGGCCTATTCTGTCATACCGCTCACTAAACTAAACCAATCTGACAGGGCTAAAATTATCTGCCTCTCTTTTAATTTTAATACGTGAGAGAAGGATGGCAACAATTTTACAGCTGTCAAATTTAGTTTAGTCTAGTTTAGAGAACATCAGAATCGATGCCTATATCTTCCAAAGATACCCGGCCACAATGGGGGTGTGGTCAAGTTTTGTAGAATTATAGTTATCTGCTAAACCTCCCCCGGTGACCCGGTGCTTGACAAGAGGACTCCGGGGTCTCGAGAGGACCACACCGGAGCCCTGCTACGGCTTCTACCGAGATCTTTAGTATTTATACCTAACAAAGTACCTATCTAAGAAAGGTAACACCTTAGTAGATAGGTTTTCATTTACCAGTTTCCCCGAACTTTTCAAGGTAAAAAGCGTCCCAGAAAATTAAACAACTTTGTATGAACGCTTGTTCAGGAATTATGTCTGCCTGTGAATACGCAGCTTTATGTATAGAGTACCTCCCGGCGTAGACCGCACAAACATTATAAATGCCTTTTCAGACTATGACATTATAAACACATTATAGATTTCCCTACAATGTGCTATGACGTTGACTTTACAACATCACTCGCATACATCTTGTATGGACAGGACAAGTTCACACGTAGCCATATTCATATCCATATCATTTATTTGGTAAAGTCAATTTACAAGTCAATATAAAGAAATCCAAATCCAAATCTTTATTGTACTCAAAACGACGTAGAAGCGGAATTACACTAGAAATTCATATACACATTAGTCAATATAAAGTATAATAATAAATTACAATACAACAATACTAAGTCTGTCTCTAAGTCTGTGTGCGTGCGCAGGTCGTTCGTTGACCTCTAGCGTCAGCTGGATATTCTATTTTTTATTACATTGCTACCTTGGAAAAATTAAAATTTCTTGTTGTAATAACAGTTGGCAGTTGGCATTGCCAACGGGTGACCGTCTCCAGAAGCGCGCGTATTTCCTGATGAAGGAGCTCTAATGGCTCCGAAGCTGGTCGATCGTCTTGACCGATAAACATAATTGTAAGTGTAAACCGCTTTTATAGTAATTTAATAACAATTGTAGTTAAATTCCGAAACATTACGTTGCATAAGTTTTTAAAGAAATTTTAAAATAAAAAGGAATCATCAAAAACAATTCTATATTGACGGAGTAATCGCGTAACATACAAAAAAAAAAAACATACAGCCGAATTGATAACTTCCTCTTTTTTGAAGTCGGTTAAAAATAAAAAAGGTTTTTTTTGTGGTATCGTGTCAATACCAGCACGATCAGTTTTCGTTTTAGGGAGCGTTTTCCTAACACTCGTTAGAGTAGCATTGTCTGAAGACGCCAGCGAGAGAAATCACGTTCCAGTAGTTCTCAACAAATATTTACCCTAACTTTGGCTTGCGTGGGTAGTTAAAAGTCCAAGTAAAATTATTATAGCCTTTATTTGGATTTTGCATAGGTACAAAAACTGTGCTAGCAAAAGGGTAAAATCATGTTCTGTTTAGTTTCGAATAGGTTCCAGTTTTGAATAAAGAGTTTATTCGGCTAGTCAGCTAAAATTGCCCATTAGGTGAGTCAACTGGCTACTACAGTGACTGTTATTGCCGGTGAGAATGTTAAGCTACAGTGGTGCCCTCATTTTAAAAAGCATAACACGTATACTAAAAGAAAGTAAATAAACATTTGATACCTTCAGGTTTTTGAGAAGGCAATAGAAGTATTTTTTTAACTCTACTCTTATCTATACTCTCTTTTACTCTGTTTTAAAAAAAAATATTTTTATATGTATGTAACTTAGAATAACTACTCAGAGAAGGTAAGTTTCCAAACAACGCCTTCTCAAAACGTAAGCTACAAATTCGCTTAGTAGCTTACGTTTCGATTGGTATTTTAAACGAATTAAGCAAGAAAATTAAATGGATCACCTGTGGAATGTCACACCATAACTCTTATGCTGCTTTTCTGATTTGTTGTGGTACGATTTCACCGCGCAAATTGTCATAGTAAATTTTTTATATATTTTTTGGAGCCATATATGACACCATTTGAATGGCTTAAATTTTGCGAATGTACTTGGTTTCTTTGTGTAGTTATTCTAAGGTATGTAAAATATATAAAATATATATGTATGTATATCAGTCTCTGGCAGCCATATCACAAGCTTTGCTTAGTTTGGGGTCTAATTAAATAAATAAAATCGGGACATTTTTGCACACACGGTCATCTGACCCCAAACTAAGCAAAGCTTGTGATATGGCTGCCAGAGACTGATATACATACATATATAGTTTAATTACATACTTAAATAGATATTAACAACCAGATATAGAACAAACATAAATGTTTGTATTAGGTGGGAATCGAACTCACGCCCACAAGCTCAGAAGTTAGGTTCACTACCAACTGGACCAACGGGTTATCAATTAGGGGAATATTATTATTAACTCACCCGTATAGTAACGACAGGACCCTTCCCCAATATGAAAATAACCGCAAACATCTCGCAGACATCCCCTGACGTCATAAGTGACGTCATCAATCAGTCTGAGCGCCTCGTCACCGTGGAATGGATATCATTTTATTAGGAGTCGGTCTGTAATAGCCTCAGCGTGTACGATGATACAATTTGAAGGGGACGATTTCATTGAGGGTGTCAGTAAAATGGTGCTTAAGTTAAGTGCTCAAGTCACTGTATTTCTTATTTTAGTATGATGTGAAAAGTGTCAGGAAATTTCTTAGGCAGCAGTTTTAAAGAGTAGAGATTGGCCCATTGAACTACCGCATAGTAACTAAGCGGTGAGTATGGCTTTTTTAGGGTGATACGTTTCACCCTTGGCGGGAAATTCAAATTTCAAAGTTTTCTTGACCTTGTAGCTAGGCCGGGTAATTATGGTAAACGATCATGATGTTTGCGCAAATTGATTATTATTCTTTACAAAATCATGTAAAGTTATTTATCTACCTAAAGCAGCCTACCTAGCATTGAAAGCAGTCACTGTGTCAATCGTCTCTAAAATAAAATCTATAAAAGTGGTAAAAAGTGTTAAATATCACGATAAACTTGCATAAATATACGTGGACTGTTGCTAACTATCGAATTCAATAAATAAAAAGTGAAAATAACTTAGTTTGTGGCCAAAAATCAACGTAAATAGTGGCATGTTAGTGTCTGTGCGGTTGTGATAAGTGCAGCTACCCTCGTTCAAGAATTAATAACAGCTCCGACGTCTGATAATCGATTACTCATTACATAACAAGCATAACAGAGTTTCGTCGCTGCAATTGAAGCGGTCTTAGTCGAGTGGTGATACAGTTCAACTTCTGATCGACACGCCCGGGTTCGCTTCTGCGAACGAGATATCGTTTTGCTGTTGTTTTTTATTTTATTTTATTAATATTTTATTTTGCGCTTAACTAAACCTACTTCAAGTCATGAATTGCTCTGCATGTAATAAGAAAACCAACTCGAATCGTTACTTGCAATGCTGTCGATGTCGCTCCAAATACCATACAGAGTGTTTAAATTTGAAAAATGAACAGTTCTACGCACTTTCTCCCGAATACTGTGCTAATTGGGTTTGTCCATCATGCAGTAATATTACTAAGCGCAATAATAATAAACAGAATGAAAATACGCCAGTCCGTCAAACCCAAATACCTACAGTCGACGAATCCATAAATATGTCATATGACCTCACGGATCAGTCTGTATTGCAGTCTTCAATACTGTCGTGCGCTCCTACTCCCAGCTCAGACTATAATACTGTAACTATGGACAAAATTGGTACTTTATTGGATCAGAAGTTAAACAGTACGCTGTCAACGTTTATGAATGACTTTCGTCAGGCGCTCAAGGAAGACGTTAAAATACTCGTGCGTAAAGAGATGGAGTCTACAGTACAGCACCTGAAAGATGATTTTACATCTACAACCAACTTCATTTGTGACGAGCAATCTGCTATGAAGCGAGATATTGAGGAGAAGGCTCGCACCATCAAAATCCTAGAAAAAGATATAACCATTTTGCAGCAAGATCAAAGTACTTTGAACGCGCGTATATCTTCAATGGAAAGAATGACTCGTAGCCAAAATCTAGAAATTCAGGCAGTGCCTGAAAGCAAAAATGAGAACCCAGCTGGAATCTTCAATAACCTGTGCAAGACCCTGAATTTAGAGATAAGCCAAGACCAGATTCATTCCTGTCGCAGAGTGGCCAAACTGAACGTCGCCTCGGATAGGCCGAGAAACCTACTAGTAACGCTCATTAACCCCCGCGTCAGAGACAACGTGTTATCTGCTTGCTACCGCTATAATAAGGCCCACAAAGGTGATACTTTAAATACGTCACTCCTTGGCCTTACTTGTGAAAAACAAAGGATATACGTCTCGGAACACCTATCTCCCGAATGTAAAGCTTTACACGCCGCCGCAAGAAAGGCGGCAAAAGAAAAAGCATACAAGTACGTTTGGGTGAAGTACGGCCGCGTCTACTTGCGCAAGGACGACGGTGCTAGTTGTATTTTAATTAAAAATTCAGATGCATTATATACATTGAAATAATTTACGTTAAGGTCACAGTATTAGATTATCATTAAAAACATATATATATATATTTTTAGATATTACTTTTTGGTCAACTTCAAGGTTGTTTTATGATGTTAATATACTACCAAAATGTTAACCGAATTAGATCTAAAACTAATGAAGTTTTTCTTAATGTAATGAACAGTAATTACGACATAATTTGCCTAACGGAGACTAATTTTAATGACAGTGTTTTTGATTCCGAGGTGTTTGATGAACGATATGTAGTGTTAAGGCGCGACAGGTATACGACTAAAGTGCATAAACTAGAAGGAGGCGGGGTTTTAATGGCCATTAAGAAGAGTATAGGCTTCGTTCGTCAAACGTCTTGGGAATCAATGCTTGAAGATATTTGGATCAGCATTATTACTAATGATAAATCTGTAAAAAATCTTAATATTTGTCTATGCTACCTTCCACCATATTTAACATCTGAAAGTATGGATGAATTCTATACTAAGTGTCAAAATATTATAAGAACCCATGATAATGAAAAGTTTCTTTGTATTGGCGATTTTAATACTCATATTAGTTGGACTAGGTCGGATGATCCGCACATAATGATCCCTAGCAACCCCCAGGGAGTGAAAGCTGATCTTCTTTTAGAAAATATTACTTTATGTAAATTTAATCAGCATAATAGCATACCTAATACATATGGTAGATTTTTAGACCTCGTCCTTTCTACTTTGTCAAACATTGAAGTATGCAGTTCAGAACCAGTCAGTAAGCTGGACCGGCATCACCCGTCCCTTGTTATTGAGTTGGATAACGTAAAAGAATTCACTAAATCCTTCAGGCCTAACGATGTAAAACGCTTAAATTTTAGAAAAAGTGATTTCTCAAGCATTAATAAAGACTTTGAGAAGGTTAATTGGAATGAAGTTCTAGATTCTCCTGATATTGATGTTCTAGTTGACAAGTTTTATAAAGAATTCAATAACATACTTTCAAAGCATACCCCTTTGTCAAAAACTCACTCTAATAACTATCCCTTGTGGTTTTCATCTCCTCTAATTCGCTCTCTTAAAGAAAAATTAAAATTTCACCGGCGTTACCGTAAATTTAATAACCCCCGTGATTATGACACGTTTTCAATGTTACGACTTAGATGCAAAAAACTTATAGATCGAGATTATAGAGCGTTCACTAGCTCAGTTGAGTCATCCTTAGGACAAAACAATATTAAACACTTTTGGAGTTATGTAAATAGCAAAAAGGGGTCACCTTCTATACCTCATACAATGAAGTATAGAGATGTTGTGTCATCAAATCAGCGTGAAATATGTGAACTCTTTTCTAACTATTTTAGCTCAGTCTTCGAACCTTCTACCTCTTCATCCAGTACGTCCTACCCTATTGAAGAAAAAACAAATATTCTAAGCAATTTGGTGATCTCACGGGAAGATATTATTCGTAAAATTGCTAAGCTCGACCCAAACAAAGGTGCTGGTCCCGATGGGATACCTCCACTCGTAGTAAAAAAATGCTCGAAGGAACTGTCAATACCGCTTCTCATTCTATTTAATGCATCTCTCCAGTCAGGTATTTTCCCATCATTATGGAAAACAGCTCATATAGTACCAATTTTTAAGTCAGGTGATAGATCCTGTTGCAACAACTATCGTCCGATCAGTATACTATCCTGCTTGGGAAAACTATTCGAATCTTTAGTCTATGAAACCCTTTATCATCACACTCATCCACTTATATCCCACAAGCAGCATGGTTTCGTCCGTAACCGTTCCACAACCTCAAATCTACTCGAGTATAAAAACTACATATGCAGCGCCTTTGCCAAAAGAACTCAAGTAGACTGTATATATACCGACTTTGAAAAAGCTTTTGACAAAGTGAGCCACAAAATTTTAATTTCGAAATTGGCATCTAACTATGGAGTTCATGGTAGCTTGCTACGTTGGATCGAGTCATATCTTACTAGACGTAGCCAACTAGTCGCCATTAAGGGCTTTCTATCATCCCCTACTCAAATTACTTCGGGAGTTCCTCAAGGTTCACATCTCGGGCCACTGCTTTTCATCGCCTTCATCAATGATCTTATTGATAGACTCAGTAGTTCTTGTCTACTATATGCTGACGACCTCAAACTTTTTTCTGAAGTTCGCAGTATCAGGGACTCTGAAGCTCTTCAATCCGATATAGATATTTTGGACAATTGGTGTCAGGACAATAACATGTTTTTAAATATTAAAAAGTGTTTTGTTATGACAATTACTACAAAAATAAACAAAATAATTTATGACTACAGACTCAAAGATCATTGTTTGGAGAGAAAAGCATCGATGAGAGACCTCGGGGTCATTTTTGATGAGAAATTTACGTTTCGAGACCATTATGACTATATAATAAATAGAAGCAATAAACTTTTGGGTTTCATTTCTCGTATTACTAAAGATTTTAAAAATCCAAACAGTTTCTTAACACTATATTCTACAATGATCCGTAGTATACTAGAATACAATTCTGTCATTTGGTCTCCTTTCTATGACATACACATAAAACGTATAGAACGTGTACAAAAAAAGTGCTTAAGCATGTTATGTTATAGGCAGGGAATGAAACGAAAACTTAAATCATATCCCGAAAGATTAGCCAAATTTAATTTACAAACCCTTGAAACCCGGCGTTTAAATACTGATTTAGTTTGCTTATTCAAAATTTTACACTCCCTAATTGATTCACCTTCGCTTCTTTCAAGTATCAATATAAACATCAAGCCTAGAGCTCGATATAGCTTTTTAAAAACCTTTGTGTTACAGGTATATAAGAATAATACTTCGTTTTATAACCCAATAGTGAGAATGTGTCGCCAATACAATGACATTTTGAAAGACCACCATGACTCTATTGATATTTTTAATAAAAAACTATTGAAATTTAAAAAAGATGTACGAAATATTGTTTTTACGGTCCATAATAAAAGTTAAGTTTATTTAATATTATTATTGTGTATAAATTGATTGTAATACTTTACCAATTACCTACTGCATTTAAAAAAAAACCATGTTGTGTATACATATTTAGGAATATGGTTTAGTTTAAAATTGTATAGTCTACTCTAAGTTTAAATTGTTTTGACCATATTTTGTTTTGTGTGCCAATAAACTAAATAAAATAAAATAAATATCTGTAATGCACATTATTACTTACATTTGTCAATAAACCTATTTTACCACTCCTGGATTCAATCTACCTCCTAGCTCCATCATAATAAGACCCTTGAGACTCGTTGAAACAAACCAAATGCATTATGATTAGGCATATGCTGAGTTGGGGCCGATTTGTGACATTTATAACCTGTACTAGCATTTTAGGAAACGTAATTTGGTCACAAATAAACTTTTTTCTTTGTTTCTTTCAAATGTACTAAAACGCGAGGGATTTACTAGTAACTGAGACGTGGTCCTTAACTGTTGGCCTTTTGGAAAAACTCCACAGCGGGCAATGGAGAGAGCTATGCTCGGAGTTTTTTTGCGATAGAATCCGAAACGTGGATATTCGCCAAAGAACCAGTCACCGACAGCTGTTAAAATTTGCAAGTTGAAGTGGAATAGGAAAGAAAGGTTCTTGAGTGGAGACCACGAACCGGAAGACGCAGCGTAGGTAGGCCTCCCACTAGATGGACCGACGACATTGTGAGAGTTGCGGGCATCCAGTGGATGCAAAAGGCAGGCTGTCGTTCAGTGTGGAGGTTAAAGGGGGTGGCATATGTTCAGCAGTTGACGTCTTCTGGCTGATGATGATGATGATGATTGAAGAGTTTTTCACCTCTTGGCTCCATCATAAGAACTGTTCAAGGGTACCTAGTTATTGATGAACGATATTTGTAGATCTGTACTAGCGCATCATAAACGGAAAGCATAAAAGCCCAAACTCAAGTCGGAACTGTTAAAATTTCTACCGCACCCTTGATTTTTACCACACTTTCTTGATTTTTACCACACTTTTATAGATCCCGTGCTATTGAACTCTCCATGTGAATGTAATCTTTTAACATAAAATTTTATATCGTCTCGAGCGGACACATTCCGTATCTACCATATACTGGAGTAAAACCGAATTTTAGTGATGTGACAAATAGTTGGTTTGGCCGGATGGTTTAATTTTTAGGCAAAGTTGTTACTTCAAATACGATTAGTATCTAATTGGTTTATGTTTGTATACCTACTATTTACTTGAACTAAACCTTGACATATTCTTGCTTCATAAATTGTTTATGGAGAGTAAATTTTTAGCCAACATTTGTACAAATATGTAAGTAGGTTAGGTACCTACCTTATTATAGAAACTGACGTGGTTTTCACACATTTTATTTATATTACACGGGAATTACTCACGTAAGATTACGCCGGTCACTGCGACTATAGTTTCAAGCACATTAGCCAAGCGAGACGCAGCCGCGCGCGTGCATTCACCTTGAAAAAGACTGCCTAATGCAGTTAATTCCCGTGTACTATAAATAAAATAGGTACCTACCTTATTAGTTTATTGAACTTAACTATCTAATTTTTTAAATTGTGTAGTATCAAAGCCTAAAAATATCATAATACAAATACGTACGAGTACAATACAATATACTAATCATAGAAATACGTTACAAATAACATCTAAAACTTCTGTAAAATTGTTGGAAATAATAGGCCTTGTTTTATTTATATCAAAGCTTAGGCATATTTGAGACTCCAAGTATACCTTTATCTGTAGTAAAATATTGCCTGCTTTCTTGTCGTATTTGTCGGGAAGCTTCCCGGTTGCATCCGATTGGCCTCGTTAAATAATTGAAATTAAACATTTATTTTAAAACAATCTAAACATAATGTTAGTCTAAAACTTAACTTTAAGACTTACATACTTTGACAAAGAATATACTTTATAGTGGCTACGCTACGAGTTAGGTACCACAAACTATTGTTTATTTCCGGCCAAAACATGAAACCTTGTCCGGATCGATGCACATCACTATACACCACCGCATACATTGCGTACAAAAATAACGCGTTGTTTTCCCAAGGGCCGTAAATCTGGCGTGTACTAATAAAGTGGACAGACAGACAAATGCTCCCTATATATAAAATAACAATTTACATTCCTCCACCATGACTTGGACGCATTTTTGTTCTGTTCTTGTAATTCTGGAAAACTCTGGAGTAGATTGATGTAGATTTATGGTAAAAGTAGTTTTAAGACGAAATTTTAATATGCTTTAAATTTGACGATTCGTCCTCACGAATATTCAAAAGTAGACATTTAAAATAGACTTAGGGCCTCGTTCATCATCTCAAAGTAAAGATACAAGTAAGCTACTTGGCGATTAAAGTGGCAATTATCAATTATTAGTGGCATTTTTTTTTTTATTTTTTTTTTTAAATTATCGGTATTATAGGTTTAGTTTAGGTTTAAAGAACTTTATTACCACGAAGACAATTATTTGTCACTTAAGTGATAACATATTTATCTAAAATAATAGTGTTCGTCGTCGCATGCACTAACAAATTGTTATTATTATTATTATTTTTTTATTTTTTATTGTTGTTTGTTTATTGTTGTTATTATTATTAGAATTGTTTTTGTTGTTTGTTTGCTATTATTAGTTTCATAATGTCCGAGTAGCGCTACTCGTCACATAAACTGGCATGTAACTTACTTGTTACTTCATCTGCCCAATAGAGGGGTTAACCGGCGAGTAAGGCATCTTAAACTTGTGACGTGTATTGTTTTCGTAAGTCATTTGCCAAGAATATGTCAAAAATTGATTTGTTCGAATTAATTGAAGACCACGTAGGAGAATTAGAACGTCTTTCAATACGAAGAGTTCCGAGAATCCGCGTTTTTTAAGTTTGTGTTAGTTATTTTATGGATCTTGATGAACAAGACTTTATCGCTAAATTTGGACTATCTAAAAATGGTGAAAACGAGTACATAGCCTAATAAAAAATAAAATTCAGAGGTGACTGTTAATACTTATTTACGTAATGATTTTTAAAGTTATATGATTATTTACGGGATATTTATCGTGGCAAGGTTGTGGAATAAGCTCTCGATATTATGGGTAAATATCCCGTAAATAAGCATATAACTTTAGTGAACAACCGTGATAGTTTAAAACAGTGTTATGTTTTTTTATTATTATGCAAATTTACTCTTAAAGCAATTCACAAAACACAATTAAATCATACGCTTCAGTTTCTTTCTTCTCAGGGCACGTCAGCCGTCCGTCAAACTTGTCAAACATCAAAAAATCTTTTTGACTTTTGACATTTGTGACAACTAAATTAGAATGAACGGTGAACATTATCATAGATTCATTCGGCTAACCACCACGTAGTTACTCGAAGCCAAAGAGAATATAAATACTACGCTCGGAGCTATGTTTTCATTTGTGAAACTGACAAAAGTTACTCAGGACTTTTACTCGCCAATTAGCACTCGGAAAGTAGCTAATCAACACTTTACTTTGAGATGATGGAAGAGGTACTAATTGACATTGTTTATTTATCTATATCTATATTAATATTATAAAGAGGAAAGATTTGATTGTTTGTTTGTTTGTTTGCATTCAATAGGCTCCGAAACTACGGAACCGATTTGAAAAATTCTTTCACTGTCGGGAAGCTACACTATCCCCGGGTGACATAGGCTATATTATATTTTCAAAATAAATAAGGATCCTTACTTAAACTCCAATAATGTAACCCAAGGTGTAAAAAAATAAGATTTACAATTTTAACCTTGGGTGTTTGACAGTTCTAAGACAGGACAACGTCTGTCAAGGTCAGCTAGTGCGTAATAAATGTTCTTGAAATATTTTATTCGGATGCGTTCACCGTTACACGAATTTATATCCAAAAATTGGATTGTAATTACCTAGATTTTTATAGTGAAGAGACTAAAACAATGACATATTGATGATGGTTAGATATCTCTGAATAAGTAATAAATATAGATTCTATGCAGTCCGTGCCCGTACTACTTACTAACTAAGTTGCCCGGAGGTGTAGGCGCCGCCGGACGTTCTAAATTAATTATCTGAAGTTAGGCACTGCACTTCCACAGTTTGAACGGAAGTTTGTCTTGGACCGGCTATAGGCTGCACTGAGGAGTTGGTACAGGATATGGATGTCAATAGAATCATCGGATGGGCGTAGCCAGGTGCGGGCAGGGGGGTAGCTTACCAAGAAAATAATTTTAAATAAAAATATGTGACATAAACGGTCATATATTTTAATCGCGTTGACTTACAAGTTTGGTTTTTTTACAGCTGTTTTAACCGTAGACCCCAGTATTTACTATAGATTTCAACTTCATACCTCTACGCGTTCTATTCGTGCGGATAGAGAGGAGATGCTATAACCCTATCCCTCAAAGCGTGTGTTAGTATAGTATTTGTATGGCGCGCGCACGGCTATTATATCATAACGTGCTATTATGCGCTCTCTGTCTAGCATGAAATTAAAATACTTATAACTATTTTACTTTTTCGTTTATAGGCTCTATTAATCTATATAATATACTAGCTGACCTGACAGACGTTGTCCTGTCTTAGAACTGTCAAACACGCAAAGTTAAAATTGTAAATCTTATTTTTTACACCTTGGGTTATAAAAAAAATAGGGATCTTTACTAGAACTCCAATAATGGAGTTCTAGTAAAGATCCCTATTTTTTTTGAAAATATATTATAGCCTATGTTACTCGGGGATAGTGTAGCTTCCCAACAGTGAAAGAATTTTTCAAATGGGTTCAGTAGTTTCGGAGCCTATTCAATGCAAACAAACAAACAATCAAATCTTTTCTCTTACAATATTAGTATAGATAAAATAAATCCCTATTTACCTTGGTCACGCCATAACTTTAGAACGCTTTTACCGATTTTATTCATCTTTTTTTAAAAAGTTTTTTAATACCTTGGTGAAGGTTCTTACCTTATAAAAAAGAAAATTTTGCAGAAAATTAGAAAATTTACGCGTTCTATATTCTAAGACATGACATCGTCTGTCAGGTCAGCTAGTAGGTAAAAAAAGTCATCAGTAGGAAGCTTTCATTGTGTGAATTAAGATCCATACATAAGCTACCTCCATACCAAATTTCATTAAAATCCGTGTAGCTATTACTGAGTTGAGTGCGGACAAACACACACACTCACATAAACTTTTCACATTTGTAATATTACTAGCTCGCCCACTTGGCTTCACGCGGGTGTAATTTACGTACAAAGAAGGGGCGAGTTGCTAGTTATATAATTATATAAACCTTCCGTGAAAATGTACCTAACTGTTGGTGAAAACCGCATCAAAATCCGTTGCGTGGTTTAGGAGGAGTTAGCGGCCATACATACAGACAGACGCGTAAAGCGACTTCAATTTATACTATGTAGAGAAGAAGAAGAGATAGAGAGAGAAGAAGAGAAGAGAAGAGAAGAGATAGAGATTGTGATAAGTACTTACATGGAAGATCCATGCTAGGCATCAAACTCCAAGAGCGAGTTACGAACTCGCTCTTGGAGTTTGATGATACCGAAATCCGACAAAGGACAAAAGTTCGAGACGTCGGAATCGCGGTAATGAAATTAAAGTGGAGTTGGCAGGACACGTTGCAAGGCGCAGAGATGACAGATGGAGTAAGGTCTTAACAGAGTGGTGGCCGAGGCAAGGTAGGCGGAGCGTTGGTCGTCCGGCTGCAAGATGGGTCGACGATATTGTTACTAACGCGGGTCGAACTTGGACTCGATTAGCACAGGACCGAGGCAGATGGCATAGCAAGAGAGAGGCCTATACCCAGCAGTGGGATCAGGAAGGCTGTGGATGATGATGACGACGAAGTATTTACATCTAAATACGAATCTGATACTCGAAACACGTGTAATGTGGTACATGAGGGAAGTGAATTTTGTCACCTTATCAAGTGTTAAGTGCCTAAGAGTTTCCTCTACAATGCTATTAAGGCCACAATTTAGATGATGTAACGTTAGTTTGGTTTAGGTAAGAATATTAACAGCAACGCTTTAAAATGAAGGTAATTTATATGCCCAAAATACGAGTAAATTATACACACATTTGAAAACGCTAAAATATTAGTCAGTTTGTATCATGTTTTGCCTAGTTAGTGTTATAGGCATACAAAATAAAAATTTAGAGATATGGCAGGAAAATACCGTAGGTAAATAATTATTTTTATTGATAGCCGGTTGGTCCAGTTGATAGTGAACCTGCCTTCTGAGCTTGGGTATGATTCCCACCTAGGGCAAACATTTATGTGATGAACATTTGTGTTTGTTCTTTAGCTAGTTGTTAATATTATCTATTTAAGTATGTATTTAAAACTACGCATGTATGTCAGGCCATTATTACAAGCTTTGCTTAGTTTGGGGTCAGATGACCGTGTGTGCAAAAATGTCTCGAATATTTCTTTGTTTATTATTTATTTATTTACGAATAATTTATCTAAATTTTGTGGTCAAAACAATTTTAGCTTTATAAAAAATTTACTATGTTAAAATATCATGATATTAATATTTGCTGTCTTTCTTTGTTTTTCTTGATTTTAGTCTCATTTTTGAACCACTATTTTAGGAATTTAGAGCCAACGTATATAAAAAGCATGATGCCTTATTCCAGTATTTTCTTGAAATTGTAACATGTGTTTTCGAATGTGAATGTATAATAATGGTGGAATATTATTTATTAATATTTGGTGAACGTGTTCGAGAGTGAGCAAGTGATATAGTGAAAAGAAACACGTTTTTCGTGTTGTTTCCAAAACTCCACAAAAACCATTTAAAGTTTCAACCACTTTTCGTTTCTAGGGAATGATTTGTATTTGACTGTTACTTCCTTTGCTTGACTCTGACTGTGAATAAGACTTGTTTGAGATATTTAGTAAAACTTGAAATATTTCATTATTTGACAATGGCTAATGCACAAGACGTGCGACGGCAAAAAAAGTCTCTTGTACATATTTACCGACTTACTAAAAACGCGAGTTAAATCACTTATGTTCTTGATTATTAGAGACCCATAATATCTAGCATTATGAATGCAAAATTTTGTGCAGCTTTGTTTCAAATTAACTGCATAACGGCTGTATGCAGGCATAGCTAAACGAAATTATGTATGCAGTTACGTTGGTTTAAAAACTAGATTAACGCAATGGATAATGCGGAAAACACAATGATTCCTAAAAATATAATGGTTTGGTTGATAGCTTGTAAAACCTTGGGGCATAGCTAGTAAAAGTAATTAAATGCTCCGTGGTTGTATAGGTAGAATTTGCAGAAATCTTATGAAAAAAAAATTTCTTTTTTTTTGTTGAAATTTTTAATAGATACCCAGCTGTATTGGGGTGAAGCCGGGTTATGTGAGATTGCACCCACTAAAACCTCTGTGCCGGACGGAAGGTACTGGGATCTCCACAGGAACGCACCGGTATCCTCCTAGCACACTGCCTGAAGCAACGCTCCCGGGAAATGCTCAGGGCATTTCCGTTCCTTTCCTTTACAACGGCGTGGCCACACTGCGCCGTTGTCTTCCCTGACTTAACAAAAAAAAAAACAGAGCTTTTTTGTTTTCGTTTTTGGCTCTGCACAATTTGTGAATTTAGTCGCACGCAATGTCAAGCGCAAAATGTTAACGAATAACTATAATTATTGCACTTGCAAGTGCTTTTCGGTAAAAACTCAACAAACAACTGGCTAAAATTATTAATTTTAATCCAGAAATTCGATTCCGCACAATCGAGAGATTTCCCGTACACGTCGCCATTTTGCAGAAGCCATATTGTGCGCGGTTATCGACGATTATTAACTTTTATGATCGACATAGGTGTAATGGGGCGCTTACAAGAAATCAAAACAAAAAATACATAATAAATTTTTCTATGGAACTACAGTCATAGTTACCGGGTTTATCTTAAATTAGGTGGTTGCTGTATAATACAACTAAATGGAATCATGACAAAAAAAAAAATATATATTCTGCGCTTAAGGTTATGGCATAAATTGTCTATAACAGTTTTTTTTTATAATATGCTTGCATTTGGCCGCCATCTTGCTTGATGTTACGATGCGGTCTACGTTGGAGCACGTTTGCCTAGAAAAAACAGATTCACCCGTGATTTGAAGACACCCATCAGATTGTAACTATAAATACTGATCTGCGCTTAGAGTTACCACTTTCCACTATTATTATGCGAGCTGCTAGTCTGTGGAATGCGCTGCCTGAATGGATGTTCCCCGTTAGTTACAATCTGGGTGTCTTCTAGTCAAGAGTGAATCGGTTTCTTCTAGGCAACCGTGCTCCATCGTAGACAGCATCGTAACATCAGGTGAGATGGCGGCGAAACGCAAGCATATTATTTAAAAAAAAACTGTTCATTTCCGTAACAATATAAAACTACAGAATAGTAAGTCTTAAACTACATATCTAGCCAAAATACAGAATGGTTAAACTATTAAAGTACCCAACTTACCTATCTATGTAACCAACCATTTTACACTAAAATACAGATAAAGATATATTTTTTTTACTGGGCAAGTGCCATTAGTAACTAAACAAAATACAAGCTAAAACTAACACTACAAATACAGTTAGAGTGCCCATAGACCGTTGAAGGTCTAAAGACAATCCAAATGATCAAGCCCAATTTTCAATCAATGTTACAACATATATTAATATCCATATTACCTTAGGCATAATCAGTTTTACTTCATATAAAACACACATAAATGTCTCCATCGAGTGAAGATTATGTTCCTTGGTTCCACAAATCCGAATGTGTCAACCATTCGGGGTAATCCACGTGAACTTAATCCGGGTATTTGGTGGCTTCGCTTAAAGTCGAGACTTCCGACTTACTTTTTGCTGTCACTAGATATCGAGACTGGGAATCTCGGATTTTTTTTCAGGTGTTCGCTTTTAGGGCGTTAAAATATCTTGACTTTAAATTACATTTACACTACATTTTTATTTTTTTATGCGTGAACTCTCGACAAGCTAATCTAGGTTGATAATTAATCTCTCCTTTACTCGCAGACGAAATGAGTAACGCGTGAACGAGTTTAAAAAAAAGAAATAAGATTAGCATAATGAGCGTTTATGCATGAAAAGGTTAGATAATTTAAAATTTGTTATAAAATACTAAAGTCTGACAGTTACTATAATTTTTTAAATGCCTATTTTTACTAGACTTAACGTCTAAACCGAATTGATTAAACTTAGCAAGGCTAAATGCACCAGTCGTGTAAATAACACAAAACCGAAATGCAATTAAAAATCTAACTAGGTATATCAAAAATCTAATAATAAAAAAAGACTGTTACTCCATACAAAACAATAAACTTAAAATTCTAGATAAATGCCACAAATTAATGAAAAACTATGTAGTCAACAATGCTGCAAATGAATAAGTAAACTTAATTTAGGCCAAATACAAAGTTTAAATTTATTTTTCTTATCGTGCTACAGGGTCCATGTATCGGCACCATTAAATCCAATGTTACCAACCATACAAATTAATTTTAATATCACAATAAACCACCAGAATTACAGTCCATTTAAATGCATTCGATATTTAAAAACGCGTAGATCTGAGTTTTGATATCGCTGCCGTGCAGTTCAAATATCACTGGGATACTGGCTGTTTGCTCATCGCTAAATTGTTTTTTTTTCCTCTAATTGCAAGGCTTGTATGTGGCCAGTGTGTCTATATTTTCAGTGTATTTGTTAATCAATAAGGTGGTACGTTTCACCTATGGCGGGAAATTCAATATTCAAACAGTTTTTTTGTCCATTTAGGTATGCCGAGTAATTATTTTAAAATAGCACAGTGTATGCGCAATTCATTGGTTGTTTTTTACATTATCATATACATCTATTTATCAGTAACGCACCATATTGTTTACATATTTCAATAAACCGTTTGAAACAGCAAAAAATTGTTTATTGACAAAATAATGTGCATTAGAGATAAATGGCTTTACATGATTTTGTAAAGATTAATAATCATATTGCGCAAACATCATTATTGTTTACAATAATTACCCGGCCTAGCTACAAGCACAAGGAATCTGTTTGAAATTTGAATTTCCCGCCATTTGTGAAACGTACCACCTGTACAAAATATTGTTGATGAGAAAAGAACTATAGGTACCTACTAGCAAGTATAGATACTAGAAAAGTCAAGATATTTGGCCAACTTGTACGACATGGCAAATTAATGAAAACCATCATAGATGGAAAGGTAGAAGGAAAGAGGACCAGGAAGACCAAGAAGAGTATTCTAAGACCAAATAAAAGAAAAGGCAAATGCCATGTAAACAGGGAGGTGAAAACGCTAAGAGAAGACTGCCAAGCCTGGAAGTTACTCCACCGACAAGAGCTACGCTCCTAAATGTTGAATGTAGGTGAATAATAAATTAATAATTGTAATAAAGGGAATAGGGTATTTGACTACTTTTGGGAAACTATTGCACATTATTGCCTGATATAATTTAATGTATACTGCATTTATATTTTCTGGATATCAGTCGTATTTGCGATATAAATCGATGTTAAAGTTTGAATAAAAAAATATCGCGCCAAAACGCAGACCTGCGTCATAGCTCCGGTCGAGCGACGATTGACGTCACACAAAACAAAACAGCTGCAGCCAGGCAGCAAAAGTTTGATAATCACAAATTTTCTAATAGAAGTAATGGTTTATAAATGTTGTGTAGTGCCACAATGTACAAATACTTCCATAAAACACCGGAAAAACTATTCATTTCTGTTCCAATGGACCCCAAAACTCGCAAAAAGTGGTTGGAACTAAGTAGCTCGTAGAGAACCCAAAAGTATTGGAGCTAATTCAAGTGTTTCTATGTGCGAAGATCATTTTGATGTACATATTTGAGTCTATATATTTCTATTACAATTTGTGTTTTTATTGCATTACTATTTTATGTACTGTTACTTTCTTTTTAAACATTGTAAAGACATAACCTAACAAAATAGTTATATCCACCTACTACAACATACTTTTTGTACAACTTGATTGAATGTTTTGCTTGGAGAACAATTAAAAATTAATACTTACATTGTAGTTTTTACGTTTTGAGTTCTGCAGCGTAGAAACAATGACGTAGATTATTATTGAAGAAATATGCAACCATAAATACATTAATTTTGGGTAAGTTACTGCTGTCTGCTTGCACAAAATGTTTCTCCATTCTTCTCACATTTAACCTCTGGACTGTTTTTGGTGATAATTTCTGGATAAATCGCTCTCAAAATAGCTTTACAACATTAAATTCGCAAATATCAATACAAAATCTGTATGTTTAGATTTGTGTGACGTCACTAGGGATGAAGCCAATTACAGACCGTTTTCGATCACGTGATCAAATGTCGAAAATACAGTTATTTTATTCGCGTTTTTTACAAAAAATAAGCATATTTTTATAAAAAAATCAATGAAATATGCATTTTCATTATGCCATGTTTATGGATGATGTCAATTGGCATAATATTTTCAATACAGTCAAACACCCTATTGTAATCTTTGACAGCGCCAAGAGAAGAGAAGTGCACCCCTTACACTATACCTCATAACATTAACGGCTCTTTTACACCCCATTTCCTAAAACAGGTTAAACCTTACAGTCACCTCCCTAAATCACGTTTCTTAATTAACATTTTGTATTAACGCTCCGATTTTATTAACATGACATTTCAGGAATTGTAACCATCCAAAAATCAACTCTAAAGTGTTTTGCACAAGGTTTGAAATTAAAAAAAATTAAGGTTATGGACTTGGCATACCTTTGGCTTTGAAAGTACTCTGTCAAAAAGACAAATGTGACGCATATAGGTACAGTGCAATTGTGATGTAGATGAAGTGATGCAGAAGGGATTCTTTATTTAAATGTAACTTTGCCTACTTGTGGCCACAGCTACGTATCTCTTTCGCACATTTTAAAAGCTGAAAATTTGCTAAGTAGGAATAAAACAAAACCAATCGGTATTCTTTTTTAGAATAACATTGCAAAAGCGCGATTTTTTTTATGTTGGTAATATAATGTCTTGTTTTGGCGGAAAAGGTAGAAAAAAAAGTCGAAAGAGGGTCTAGTTTAGCCCGTACCGCGCAAGAGGCTGAGTAACCGCGGTTGCCAGAAATGCGAGAGTCCAACCGAATTCAAAAATGATAGTACAAGTATAGGGAGGTGACTCATTCCAACTTTAATAGAATGTCGATATCTATATGTATACTAATATTATAAAGAGGAACCGATGTTAAAAATTCTTTCACTGTTGGGAAGCTACACTATCCCCGGGTGACATAGGCTATAATCTATACCCGTGCGAAGCTGGGGCGGACCGCTAGTTTGGCAATAAAGTGAAGCCCATGTTTCGGGCAGCTGCTATCTCGATCGCACGTTGCAACATTTTAAAGATATAAACAATATACTTATGTAAGCTGAACGAATAAATTTTGAACAAGTTTTATAACATGAAAACTGAATAAAAAGGAACTAAATATTGATTTCTTAGTTAACATGTCGAACTTGGAAACATAAGTGAAAATTGTTTTTTATTGCCATACCTAACCAGGGTTATTACCATATTATGATACCTACCTTAAAAATGCTACCTAAGATCTGTAGGTATGTAAATTTCCAAAGATAATAACAACTTGATCGCGATGTAGTCAAAATTCCCTTTTGCAAAATGATGCCACGTCGGTCGCGGAGGGCAGCTTGTGATTGGAGAATCAAAAGTCATTCATTCAATTTGCGTCTAGGATAAATCCGCTCGAAATAGTTTAGGTTGACATGTTATATTGTCATTGTAAATTGCATAATATGCAATAAATTGTCCAGTATTGAGTATTGAAAAAATACATATATAAACGCATTGAAATCGGTCTACCCGTTTAAAAACTGCGAGGCAAAGAGACAACAAAAAACATAGACACACATTTAACACATTTATTTGTATACACATTTATTTGACATATTTACACATTTATTTTACACTTACATGTACATTAATTTTATATAGTATTTTTTTACATTTACACATTTATTCCTAAAATTAATTTATTTTATTTCAATTTTTCAACGTTCCTTTTGATGTCGGGGGTTAAAAAAATTGTAATCTGAAATGTCTTCGCACATTCAAATTCAAAATTCAAAATATTTTATTAAATACAATTAAAAATCCATTGGGTTAGTAGGTACAAACAAACAAAACTTAAAAACTATAGTTAGAAAAAAATACAAAAAGAATAATATGCCTTTTAAATAGTTTAATCACGCACCTTCGGAACTTCGGGGTAATCGTCACATGACCAACCACCTCTGGTCGGCGGAGGGTATTGGTATGCCATCTCACAGGTTTTCCTAGTTTGGGTACCAATGCACTTCCACTAGGAATATTAATATGTAATGACACCATGTATTACAATTATGAAGAAGACGTTTGTTAACAATAAATTTTAATTTCATTTCATTTCCGCTCTAATAACGACAGAGTAAATAATTTCCTACTCAGCCATCACCCGCACAAATGCCCGAGTATAGGCGCGTGAAAATCTTCAGCCACGATCTTTGATGCTGTTCCGACTTCCCCGCACCCTCCTCATTACTGATGTCACTTTCACAGCTGCAATATTTCCGAGGTTCTAATGAGCTTCTACTCTTATAACCTCATCTTTGTCCAGCGCTTCATCCACATGACAGTTGAAGGCATCACGATGCGAAATGAAAATTAAATTGCCAAGTAATTGACGGCAAGTCTTCGTTTCGAGTGTCGTGCGCGAGAAATGTTACAAGGAGGGGTCGAAGTCACATTGCGTTGTATAATCTACACTTCTATACTAATATTATAAAGAGGAAAGATTTGATTGTTTGTTTGTTTGCATTGAATAGGCTCCAAAACTACTGAACCGATTTGAAAAATTATTTCACTGTTGGGAAGTTACACTATCCCCGGGTGACATAGGCTATATTATATTTTCAAAAAAAAAATAGGGATCCTTACTAAAACTCCTATAAGGTAACCCAAGGTGTAAAAAAATATGACACACTTGTGCAAAGCCGGGATGCGTTGCTAGTATATTATAAATTACTAAACCAAACTTGAGTAGTGAAACGTCAGATCAGACAAAGAGGGGATATGGTAAGGTAGCGTGGCGGGTGCAAATGCATTTGGCCTAAATCAGGCTTAACTATTAGCAATTACCACTATTGACGGATTTTATCACGTGTATTTTGCATTATGTATATGGTACTGAGACGTGGTCCTTAACTGTTGGCCTTTTGGAAAAGCTCAAAGTCACACAGCGGGCAATGGAGAGAGCTATGCTCGGAGTTTCTTTGCGCGATAGAATCCGAAACGTGGATATTCGCCAAAGAACCAGAGTCACCGACATAGCTGTTAAAATTTGCAAGTTGAAGTGGCAATGGGCAGGCCACATCGCTCGAAGAACCGATAACCGATGGGGAAGAAAGGTTCTGGAGTGGATACCACGAACCGGAAGACGCAACGTAGGGAGGCCTTCCCTCTAGATGGACCGACAACATTGTGAGAGTCGCGGGCATCCAGTGGATGCAAAAGGCAGGCTGTCGTTCAGTGTGGAGGTTAAAGGGGGAGGCCTATGTTCAGGTCTTCCGGCTGATGATGATGATGATGATTTTGCATTATAGTGTCCGTGATCTCAGGCAAACTATAATATATCTATAGAAATGTTATTAAATTTGTTGCGAATACCAGCAATGATACTATATGATACAATTTTTCATGTCAGCTGATATGAAAAAAGACTCCAATAATATAATGTATTCGATGACTCCAGTATATCTCTCACTAGTGACCCGCCCGCCCGGCTTTGCACGGGTGCAATTTACGTGCAAAGCCGGGGCGGGTCGCTAGTTATGATAGCCCGTTGGTCCAGCTGGTAGTGAACCTACCTTCTGAGCTTGGGGGCGTGAGTTCGATTCCCATCTAGGACAAACATTTATGTGATAAACAATTGTGTTTATGCTATATCTGGTTGTTAATATCTATTTAAGTATGTATTTAAAACTACATATTTTATTTATTTATTTATTTATATACATAAACCTTCCATGAAAATGTATCTACCTGATGGTGAAAACCGCATCAAAATCTGTTGCGTGGTTTAGGAGGAGTTAACGGCCATACAGACAGACAGACGCGGAAAGTGACTTTAATTTATACTATGTGTTTTGAGATTAAGAGATTTCTAAATTTGTATTGATTTCCGGACTAATTCCAGACAAAATTACTACGCCGAAGTTCTGGAATACTTATTTATATTGAATAAACAGTATAAAGACAAAAAGTTAATACATCACTGTCACAGCAAGTTGGGCATTGCGTGATGGATTATATGAAATCGTTCATTCTGTCATATACATATAGAGAGATATTGAATTGGAAATCATAATCAGTACAAAAGAGTACGTAAGTAATTAGGTCGAAATTACTTTTTTATTTTATTTATTTAAGTCCACCTACACTGTGTATATCAATACAATTTATCAAAACTTTAAACAGAAATAAAAATATAACTAAATGTCACAATAATTACAGGTGAAGACGCATGCAATAATATTGAGCGATAAAATAAAATAGTTGTAGGTAAATTAGTTAAACATACACACAAATTAGATATAAAACGAAAAAAATAATAATATTACAGTCAAAGCTTTGTCAGGATTAAAAATTAAAAATTAAATGTCACAAAGAAAATACAAATAATTAATAACTTTTCAGATAGTCAGAGACTTCTTAAAACTAATAACGCTGTCACCAAATATGTCGATATCGGTTGTCTAATTATAATATTATAATCAGTACAAATTAAGAATACGTAAGTAATTAGGTCGAAATTATAGGCATGATGACTAATATTTTTTTATTACCTCATAAAAAAGCTGATCATAAATAGAGCACATCAACAAAAACAAAATTAAAATTAGTTCAAAAATAAATGAGATATAAGCATTTTAATTTAATTTAATTTCATGCTAGACAGAGAGCGTACTATACTGAGCCGTGACGTCACGGCTCAGGAGCGCCATGCAAATGATATACTAACACATGCTTTGCGAGAAAGGGATAGAACATCCCCTCTCTATCCCACCTAAAACTTTAAATACTCATATCTCAGCGATTTATCAGCCAATTCTAATTATTTTTTCAGTGTGTGTAATGTATTTAGTTATATTCATCGCTAAGCCGGTTATTTGTAATAAATTAAACATTAGGAATCATGCCTATTATGTGGATGTTCCAACAGTCTTCGATGTTAAGGTGGTACGATTCACTTATGGCGGGAAATTCAAATTTCAAACAGTTTATTTGTCCTTGTAGCTAGGACGGGTAGTTATTTTAAAATGACACAGTGTTTGCGCAAATAATTGGTTGTTCTTTACATTGACATGTACCTTCAGATATTTAACAATAACGCAACATATTACTTACATTTGTCATTAAAGCGTTTGCAACCGTCGACCAAAATAAAATGAATGGACGGGCAATAACCATTGAGCTTGCTCAACACCTAATTATAACCATGTATAGTACATTTGTTACAATTGATAGGGGTTTTTATTGTGTATTTACACTTCGGGAAAGCTCACGAAGGCATAATTTTGGCAGATGTTTTGTTATCATGTAACAATAGTCTTGTGTCGCATTTTCCACAGCTAGAAACCGACTGAAACGAAGTGAGAGCCGGCGCTCATTTTGTAATCTTCAAAAATGCGCTTCTTCTGGGCCCGTCCATTTATTTTATTTTGGTGAAGTTTGAAACCGCAAAAATTTGTTTATTGACAAATGTAAGTAATGATGTGCATTAGAGATAAAATAAATTTAAATGATTTTGTAAAAAATAATAACTAATTTGCGCACTTATTCTTTATCAAAACTCAAATGATTTTTCAGTATGAAATTCCTTCAAATTTCTGAACAATACAGAGAAATATAATGATAATGGTGTTTTATATTTAACAGACAGCCTGCTTCATAACTTCCTGATTGGCGTCGAACTTTGAAGATTAATGCTCCTTAAAAGGTCTGATGAATGATGCGGAGTTTTGTGTGTCAATTTTATTTCGAAGTTCATCTCAAGTCATTTGATTGCGCTCATTTAAGGAGCTTGACCTGACAGATGGATGAACTTCAGCATCAAGTTTTGAAATCATCACCAGCCTATCATTTTCCTACTGCTGAGACAGGCCTTCTCTCAGTGAGAGAAAATGGGCCCTAATCCACTATGCTAGCTTAGTGCATGTTGGTGAATAACGTCTTTGAACTAAAAAAAAAACCACACCGGTTTCCTCACAATGTTTTCCTTCACCATTTTTGAGCGATGGCATCGAAGCTGTACATAATCTATTTAAGTTTTGGTTATAAGGAAGATAATAATTTAGTATTTTAATTTGAATTTTTATTCAGGAAACATACAGTGATATATTATTATAACTAATTTAAAAAGAATTTTGATCACTTAGCACTATTAACACGTTTCCGCAAATAAAAATCTAATTAACAGCTTGTTTACGCTAATTTTTTTACTATAGGTCAAGGTAAGTGTAAAAGGTGCTAGACAAGTAATGTCATAACATAACCTATAAACGAGACAGTTCAAAATTCGCACCAAACCAGTTCTTGAAGACTACCTTTAAATTTGTGTGGAGATGTATTAAATAAATCAAATTCAGGAAAATCATTCAGACTGTTAACGCAGTTTGCTGACATGAAAAAAAAGTTTTGCCTGTAGTTTGTAGAACTATGAGGGATATGGAGACTAATAGGATGTCTCCAGAAGACCTTGTAGGGACTTTCAGATTTATCATAGAAAGATGAGGAGAATCGATTTGAGATTGTGCTATTTTCATTAACAATACAATGTTGGCTATTTTCCGTCTCTCATAGAGCATAATATGATGTCTGCGACATCTTGATTCATAATTTGATAATTTCAGTCGTGTTTCTTGCATTTAAATTGTAGGTACCGCATAAAATTTCTTTGAATAGATTCAAGCCTATACATATACATGGCCGTATACAACTTGTTCGTCTAAAATAAGTATGTAAATACTGTTGTAAGATTTTTACAAAAAGAACTGAATAAGAAGTTGAAATTAAAGTTTGAAAGTTGTGTTGAAAGATAAGCAACTACGAAGCTGTAATTTGGCGAGTAGTTTATTTATGGAGTGTATAGGTTTACTAAGAAATTATTTTGCAAAAGGACGAATTAACGGTGGCAAAGAATGTTGAAAGAATTAAAATCTACGCGTAAAATCGCGGGCAACAGCTAGTCTCTAATAAATGTCTACCACCCAAACTTTAATAACCATGTTATAACTTAATTAGATTCCAAAAATAGCCACAAAATTCCGAAAGCGACTCAATTTATCAAAGCCAGCAATATATCGCCGTACGCACAGTGTCGCTCAAACGTGTTTTATTTCTCCACCAGTCCTTCGGACAATGTTTTTGATGAATTCATGACGTGGGCGTGGCTTTTGAATTGAACAAATGTATCTACTAGCTACTCACTGCGCTACCAAATACAATTATGAGATGTGTGTGAATGGGAATTATGGAACTATTGTATAGTACAGGAATTAAAAAAAGACTGGAATTGTGATGAATTCTTGATGGTATGGTTTCCTGGTCTATGGTACGGTATGGTACGAGGTGGCGGATGATGACTTGCCACACACTAAATGGGCTCACCAAAAAGGCTGCCGTATATTGGCGCTAGAGGGGCAACATTGGCCACTATTACCTATAATTATTAGTAGGCTTGCGTTTGTCCGCCAACTCGCCTGATGTTAAGCGTTGATGATTCTCAGCTTTAGTTGAAAGCCATTAAAATACCAATTTCCAAGCCACATTTCATCGCACGCACTACGTGAGCGCCTTATTTATTGCACCCACTTTTCATTCCGAGCTTTATTCAGTTCGTATTTGAATCAACTATTTCAGTGGGAGCGATAAAATCACGGCGTCATTAAAATACTTGAGGATTGGCTCTTATTTTGGGTGGTCATAAACTTAGTATTTACTTACAAGTGGATTTATTTAACGTTAGTTACTATGCACTATTTATATGTTGTGTTCCTACTCGATAATGATGAAATTTTATAGAGTAGATGTCTGCCTACAAACTACTATGCAGTTTGGCAGAGTTGTGTAACAATAAAATGTAAGTTATATTATAGAAACTGACGTGGTCCGTAGTGCCAAGCGAGACGCAGCCGCTTCACCTTGAAAAAGACTGCCTAATGCGGTTGAAACTATAGTCGGAGTGACCGGCTTAATCTTACGTGAGTAATTCCCGTGTAATATAAATAAAATGTATGTTATTAAAAAATACATTATATATAGCTGCTGTACGTGGTTTCATCCGCGACTCTTTGGGTTTAGTTCTAACATTATCATCGCTATTCTCTATCCCACTACTGGGCATTAAGCCTTCGGTAACGGTCTCAGCGAACAATTCAGGACAGGTATGTTTTCCATCCAATATATTATCATCATCATAATCATCATCAGCTAGAAGACGTCCACTGCTGAACATAGGCTTCCCCCTTTAACCTCCACACTGATCGACAGCCTGCCATCTCCATCCATTGTATGCCCGCGACTCTCATAATGTCATCGGTCCATCTATTGAGAGGACTACCTACGCTGCGTCTTCCGGTTCGTGGTCTCCACTCCAGAACCTTTAATAAATTCCTCGACATTTTCTAAATCAAGGTCAAGTTTTAACCTAGACTGTCTCGTTATTCCGTTCGACTTACACTTCGCTTACCAAAAATAATTATTTATTCAAAATTAGGTACGAGACGATATTTTAGAAGGCTTCTTAAGTCTAATTTCACAAATACGACTTCAAATTAATAACATATAATCTTGAAATTAGATAGGTATTTATGTATATTTCAATGATTAACCTTTGATCTCGCCAAAGAGGCCTATCGTCGTCTGGGCTTCGTATTACGAAATGCTAAAGATTTTGAAAATCTGTTAGTTATTAGAACATTGTACAACTCGTTAGTCAGAAGCAAGCTGGAGTCGAGCGCATGTGTCTGGAACCCGCACCACGTCACCTACGTGCGGATGCTTGAAAAAGTTCAAAAGGCTTTCTTAGATCGCTGTATAAGAAGCTTCACGGTTATTACCCGTTCATGTACCCAACTAAGTTCTTGCTCGGCCAGCTCGGCTACAACTCACTAGAAGTGAGAAGGATGTCACATCAGCTTACTACTTGCTGCAAGTTGCTCAGAGGATCGGTTGACTCCTTGCATCTGCACAATTTATTGTGCGCTTTGTTTGTGCCAGATAAACCCGGGTTTCCGGCTAATAGGCGTGCAAAATTGCCCAAGTTTTTCCACGTGGATCACAGCCGTACTGTGGCACGCTCCATGTCTCCGCTGATTCGCGCCCGCCGCCACTTCAATGCACTCCTTTCCACCAACACTGATTGTGATATTATTTGTGACAATTGGAAAACTGTAACGAAAGTGTTTTTGACTTATTGTGAAAACTTAACTGACCAATGGGACAGGGGCAAAAAAGCCGATGACTATGATGACAATTTGTATGACACACTGATTTTGTGTTGACATATTTTTACAGCAATTTGTTGTATTAATTATATTAGTTTTTTTATAATATTATTCCTATTTTTACCAGGAAATCTATTTAAGCTTAACATGTATGTGAGATAAATGTTAGTGGAATTTGTCCGTTTTTATTCTCAATAAATAATTTGTATTTGAATTTGATTATAAAGGCCTTGCCATACAACGCTATGATTATATCGTATCTCGGCATTATTGCTATCTTAGCAACGTTCGCGCACTGAGGGTTCCGTACCACCACAAAATTAAAAAACGAAATTACCAGTTATGACTTGGTAATGAACAGAAACTTGTAACCGAGTCGCAATTGGCCACTTTTTATTATTTGTTGTATTTTGAAGGCATTAGCTAACAAAACAAACTATATTGCTATATTATTAAGAATTAATTTTAATTCGCCGCTCACTATAGAAGTGTGCGTTTGTAAAACTAGTAAGAGTATAGTATTTTTTTTTTTTTTTTTTTTTTTAAACATAGTAAGAGTATGTCAGTTTGTGCAATACGTTTATACCTCGCTGCATAGATTTTAATTCGCCGCTCACTATAGAAGTGTGCGTTTGTAGAACTAGTAAGAATATGTCAGTGTGTGCAATACGTTTATACTTCGCTGCATAGATTCAACGCCTCGCCCCTTCAGTTTTGACAGTCTTTTTCAGTAGGCTCGGGTTTAAGGCAGATCCAAAGTATATATATTATCAAAGTAATAGTTTAATATCACAATTAATTAAACATAAAATAATGTATAGTTCAAAGATTATCCTTTGATTAAAATGGATCGCTCCGAAATAGCAAAACACTCCAGTGAGCATAAACCGTTGATTGGTTGATTACAAAGCTAAGTGATGACAACCGTCGTTAATAATACAACCTTTGTCGATTAACCGTTAACAGTTACGGTGACAAGACGAGGCAATTCGCTTAAACGTAAATTGCCCTATTTATGGAGCAAAACGTCGACCACGGCTGACTGGCAACGCTTTTATAGTGCCATGGATATTAGCGTGAATTGATTTTATGTTGTGTTATATTTATGTTCCAAGGTATGTCCTAAAACTGCGACCAGAACCACCGGAGGATGGCCAGCAGCATTCTATTAGTATACGGTGAATGTTCTGCGATCCCCAAGACGCCTGTCAAGCGTGGGGATTATGGCAACACTCCTCTCTAAGAGGGAGGCCTTTGTTCAGCAGTGGACGTTTACTGCCTGATGATATGATGTTTATTGTGATATTTTTTTAGTGAAATCCGACTTCAAGCCCACCACATCGACGACAGTCGAAACAGACAGACAGAATTTAGGCTTAGTAATAGGGTCCCGTTTTAACCTTTGGGTACGGAACCCTAAAGACAATAACTGGATTGAGAGCCCCCTTTTCGGCGGGCACTCTTGACTAGTTAATTAATATTCACTAGTCAAGCGTGCAGCAATTTATCGTCATTATTGACGCGGCGCGTGCGCACGTCGCGCACAACTCGCTTTATTTATGGTATTCATTCCTCATTCTATCGTTTATTTTGTTGCCTTTGTTGGCCCGGCGCTTGACTTAGTTCGTTAATTTTGATTCATTTATTGCTTGGAAATAAGGATCGTCATCATCATCAGCCAGAAGACGTCCACGTGCTGAACATAGACCCCTCCCTTAAACCTCCACACTGAACGACAGCCTGCCTTTTGCATCCACTAGATAGCAGCGACTCTCACAATGTCGTCAGTTCATCTATATGCATCTTCCGGTTCGTGGTCTCCACTCAAGAACCTTTCTTCCCCATCGATCATAAAAATATTATTTTGTTCTTTGTAGTGGTATGTTAATAGAGCAGGCTGTGAATGATGATGATGCCTTACGAAAACTCCGCACTTCCTACTTCCAAAACCCTTGAGCTCTGTAAAACCACAACTGAAGCTTTACATCATTGTCACCGTTCCAGAAAGGTTTCCTCAGCTAACTATTATATTGCAATTAATCTGAACCATAGAATAATACAGAGATATAACTTCAAATAGAACTGTTATAGAAAGCGAAATGTTTAGGCGTCAAATGAACCAATGTCGTCAAAGTATTCATAGTATATAACAAGTATAAATAGACAATTAAAAAAACGTTATAAGAGCTTTTTTCTTGAATCATAACTTAAAACACTTATGTGTACATGTAAAAAAAAAAAAAAGTTTTACATTTTCAGTAGGTACCCTTAGTACAAGTTTTGATAGTATTCGAAAATTTTTTTCGTTTACGTATCCATACATTGCTGGGCTGAAAGGTATTCGAAAACTTTTTTCGTATTAGAGTGAAGCAATCTATACCGCCGATTACTACCGATTTTAGTTCCTCCGCGTTTCCCCTGGAGGCGCTTTACTAAAATGTATGGAACAATATGTAAACGAAAAAAGTTTTCGAAAACTATCAAATCTGGGACTTAGCGTGTACTTATTTTTTTTATTCACTTATAGATAACACAGCCTAAACATCAGAGTTTAGAAACATGAAAATTTGCATGTTCGTTTATGTAACAAAAGTGAGCACCAAAGAAATATTTTTACCGACAAGAGGGGTGGCCGTAGCTTAGTAGATAGATCACTCGGGGCTTATACTCGATGGTTTGAATACTGCCGGTCGTCAAATTTTTTATTGTCTAAAACTGCAGTGAATATAGTTCTTCAGATCTTGCTTCAGTTTTGCGACGTCTGAAGTTAAACAGCTGTATCTTTCTCTATTCCGAGAAAGCCCCCGCGGTTGGTGAAATTGGTGCGGATTCCTCAATACAGGGAAATGTTGGTGCCCTTGGGGGATTATCTGGAACACGCGCCTGAATTCCACGCGGAGGTGGAGCATTAGGCCTATTTTTGGTAAACGAGTCGCAAAAATCGTCCAAAAAGTAGCCAATACACAAGAAGGATTATTTTAAGCACGTGCCAGTTTTACAGAAATAAATAATTGTTTATTTTGTTACGATGAAATTTAAAACGAAACTAATCCCAAACTAAAACTAAAAACCCCAACGCAGAATTTTGCTAGCATGTTGTTGTTTTTCATGAAAATTGTGTTTCCGTTCTTTCTGGAATTCTGTAAGATGCTGAGCTGTCTTAGGTTTTAATACAAATTAATCAATAATCTATACTTATAATATAATATAATATTAGAAAGAGGAAAGATTTGATTGTTTGTTTGTTTGCATTGAATAGGCTCCGAAACTACTGAACCGATTTGAAAAATTATTTCACTTTTGGGAAGCTACACTATCCCCGGGTGACACGTGTGAAGCTGGGGCGGACCACTAGTCATTAATAAAAGACAAGCAAAACAAGTTTCTCTTTGAAAAAATATATGAAAATCCTGATATGTTTATCGGTCGAAACGAGTGACCGGTTTCCTAGGCATTAGAGTTCTTTCATCAGGGAATACGCTCGATCCCAGAGTTGGTCGCCCGCAGACCAAAACATCAACCAATAAACATAACGTGAGTGTAAACAGTTGGGTTATATTTTATAATATATTTTTAGGTTTTAACAATGTTCTCACTTAAAGCAACAAATCATGGCGCCACTATTTCCCGTCTGCTCACCCTCACTCTAAGCTTAGAACGGTAACCCCCTGTCATAGAGCTGTCGCCGATGTTAATCGCAGCCTACGGGCGCGTTCACACGGGACACGGTAATTATGTTACTTGTTGACAAGTGCCAGATGTGTTGTGTACGCAGCTTAACACAAACGGAGTAAATAGAATTTTCTCTACGAATGCGGATAAGGATTGAGAAAATTATTTTCTGGAACTAAATTAAATGCTAAATATGACTGCGTACGATAGGGTGTTAGTTGGCAAGCTTCGCTTTGAAATTGGTATAATAAATGATTTTTCAAGTGTCTTTGGATGTGTGTATCTGTGTGTCTGTGTATCTATGTATCAGTGTTTCTGTGTATCTGTATGACAGTGAATCTGTATGTTTGTGTGTCTGTGTATCTGTTCTGTGTATCTATGTATCAGTGTGTCTGTGACTGTGTGCCTGTGTATCTGAGTATCGGTGTATCGTTGTATCAGTGTATCAGTGTATCGGTGTATCTGTGTATCTGTGTATCTGTGTATCTGTGTATCTGTGTATCAGTGTATCTGTGTATCTGTGTATCGGTGTATCTGTGTATATGCGTATCTGTGTATCTGAGTATCTGTGTGTATATGTGGCATCGTAGCTCCCAAAAGGCTGTACCGATTTTGATTTAAGAAAATCTTTTCGGGCGTTTGAAGACCATCAGCGCTGCTATCGGGGGTTTAAAATAATAATACTCGTTATTTAATCAAAATATGAATCTCATAAACTATGACAAAACTGTTTACAGACAGACACCTTCCGTCTTACTACAAAATATTTAAGAACGCTTTAGACATGTGTTTAGCAGTTGTTTCACTGTGAAAAATATGTTAAACACATGTCTAAAGCGTTCTTAATTTTTTTGTAGTAAGACGGGTTATGTTTATCGATCGAAACGAAATTGCAGTGAACAGAAGAAGCGTTCTTTACAGCTTTTTATCGAATTTGACGATCGATAAATAACGGTACTTACATGCAGTGCTGATATATTAAAATTAAGATCGATACAGATTTTAAAATCATCTCTTCTCTGCTCTACATAGCATAAAATAAAGTCGCTTTCCGCGTCTGTCTGTCTGTCTGTTTAACCGCTAACTCCTCCTAAACCACGCAACGGGTTTTGATGCGGTTTTCACCATCAGTTAGATAATTTTTTACTGACGGTTTATACAATATAATAAAACTTATACCCATGCAAAGCAGGGGCTGCGGGTCGCTAGTTCTAACCTAATTAATTGTTAAAATCATTGATTAGTGATTCTTTGTTACGATAATCGTTCTTATTAAGCCATAATTTGTACACAATTTACAATCTTTGAAGTAAAGGACAAGCAAACAAGTTACAGATTTGCAAAAAAAAATACAAAAATATTTACAATTATGTTATTTATTTTGGAATGGGGACCGGGAGCTCACCTCATTTTCAAAAATATTTTAGATCGCCTGGTTAATGCCACGCGTGACCAAAATGCTGGCGTGTTTCTGGCTCAACGCATAAGCATTGCCATTCAGCGTGGTAATGCCGCCAGCATGCTGGGTACGCTGCCAACTGATAGTGGGCTTGAGCATTTGGATTGTCTTTAGACCTTCAACGGTCTATGGGCAGTCTAATTGTATATTATGTAGTGTTAGTTTTAGCTTGTATTTTGTTTAGTTAATAAAGGCACTTGCCCAGTAAAAAAAATAATTTTAAGGCAAATTTTGATTCTTCTACAACCCCTAATTCAAATATCCATTAATAAATATTTTTCACATTTTCCCTAAAAGCGTGTAGATTTGATTTTTCCTAAATAAATCCACATTGTAAACCCTTTTAAACCTTTCCAATTTTTAATATAAACGTTACAATTTTAATATTCAACGGCCAGAACATTTTTAATGTCGGGCCCAAATATTTAATTTAGTTTACCAATAAGAGTGGGTTGGGATTTTTCGAATGTTTTTGGAAAAAATATGAAATATGCGTTGCATTAAAATATTAAATGAAGTATCAGGGAATATACAAGGTTACGCGTATAGACTGTACTAAGCCGAAAGGAGTTCATTGTACTCATTATTAAGAACAACATTTACTATGAGATTAAAACTGAAATTGCGAAAAAAATATCAGCCGTTCCATAGTAAACGTTCATTGACACTCGACAAAATGTATGGAACAGCCATCGAGATACAATTCTAATAGAGTCACAATCTCTCAGTGAAAACAGTCAAAAAACGTCCAAGCGTCATTGTAAATACATTGTATCAATTATATAGTCCACAATGCCACATTTACTCCAATTTAGACGTTATGTCGCTTGCATAGTGTTCAACGTTAGTTGTCCGCTATGTCATCGTAGCTCTGGCATCGCGCGGCGTTGTACTCGGATCGCGGTTACCTTGTAACTAACCACAAAGTCTGCGCAATTCGTAGCGTACAAGACAAAAAATTACGCTCGGACGTTTTTTGACTGTTTTCCCTAAGATATTGTGACTCTATAGGAGTTTTATTTATTATTATTATTTATTAAAACATTACATCTATCATTACAGGTTGATTCCTAATACAATAGAGTAGTTAAATCATAAATATAGGAATTAAAATTAGTCAAAAGAATTACAATAACCTTAATATACATCAATGAATTAGTCACAGCATCACTACAACTTAAATATTAAATATACATCAATCTAAGAATAAAATTAGTCCACAGCATCAGAATAACATAGATCATAAAGTGCAGGCCTTACGAACTCGCTCTGTGAACAGTGGAAAATATCAATGTTCTCCGCGACCCGATTGAGTGCTTGTATGGTGCTCGTCAACGGCGCTCTGTTGAGCAGGCTAGTCCTCCCGCGAGGCACCGCGAACAGAGGTGGCTGCCTGCGACGTACGACGCCCACGTACCCGTCTGGCACGCACAACCCCATCATTTCTAAAATTGTCGGATTGTTCACTATTCCTCGAAACACCTTAACCACATACACAGCAAGCGCCACATCCCTCCTAATTTCCAGCTTGTTGTAACCAACCAAGTACAACGAGTTGTATCTCGATATGTCTACACAACAGTAATTTTTTAACTTTCGAGATCAGAAGGAGTACTCCATCAAGACGGTGTATACCCCCTTATCTAAGCTCGCGAGGCATTTGAGGACACCGAAAGACGTTATTCCTTTCCGGACCCCTGGTGTGTACAAGGTCGATTGTAGCTGCGGTAGTTCCTACATAGGTAAAACGAAGCGTACCATAGCAGAAAGGATCAAAAAACATATCACGGCCGTCAAAAATCGCCAGACACAGAAGTCAAAAAAAAAAAAAAAAATACAAATTAATTTATTGGGCATTATAAAAAGTCGGCTATTGCAAAACATTTTCTTGAAGCGGGATCCGGTCACTGGATCGAGCTCCACGATCCGAAGGTCCTCTCCACTGAACGGCATTATTTTTCTAGAATGGTCGTCGGTGGTCGAATGTCGTGAAGCGGTTGAAATTAGAAAACATCGCAATTTCAACCGAGAAGATGGATTTAAGTTAGCGGCGTCATGGAATACCATAGTAAGCAAGTGTACAAACCGCGGTGTAGGTACTAGGACATTTACCGATACAGTCAGTGTTGTATCTCGTAGTGACAACCCTGCCATTTTTCAAGATCAAGTGAGGGTAAGAGAACAAAACACCCGCTCTTCTCGCCGGACTCACCCGCAGTGTTCAGTCAGCTCGTGACCACGGCCATTGTAACATGGTCGAAACGTCGAGCGAAAGGTACATATTTTTACCTAAATTAAATAATACGTGATAAGTCCCGATAAACATTTAAAACATGTCTACACAACGATCCAAATCTAAACAACCTGTTTTTGTACAAGAAAACACCTACGTTACGCGTATAAGTACTTAATACTATAATAAATAGTTTTGTTAGCATAGTATCTAAGTCTAATTTTTATTACCTATACAATGAAACAAAAGCATTAGGATGCACTTGTGCAAGCTTTGTACCGTCCAAACTATTTCACTTCTTATAAGCATCCAACCAAATAAAACTTTTGCGAAGTTTCTCTATAAACAGTAACAACTCAGCGGATCCACCTTTCAGCCGCCTGTTAGGTTGGTGTTACTGCTGCTCCTCATAAAACTAAACTTTGACTTTTGGCTTTGTTGACCAGTGTAAAACAGTGCGTCAGTTCCAGACATTTTTGGTGAAGGTTTCGCAAAAAAAAAATGAAAAATGAATACCTATTTTTAACGATATAAAATTATCGAATGTGTACATCATCATCATCATCATCAGCCAGAAGACGTCCACTGCTGAACATAGGCCTCCCCCTTTAACCTCCACACTGAACGACAGCCTGCCTTTTGCATCCACTGAATGCCAGCGACTCTTACTATGTCGTCGGTCCATCTAGTGGGAGGCCTACCTACGCTGCGTCTTCCGGTTCGTGGTCTCCACTCAAGAACCTTTCTTCCCCATCGGTTATCGGTTCTACGAGCGATGTGGCCTGCCCATTGCCACTTCAACTTGCAATGTGTACCTACTTGTTAAAAATAAATTTAAACTGAACGAATAAAATATTACATTTTCGTTCCATTACATTTTTATAACACTTCCTGTGAATTCAAGGTTTCTTTGTAACAAGGTGTGTGTCCATGATTCACAAAAAAAAATACGCTGATAAATCAAAGGGTACAGGAAGCTTTTAAAATTACTTTCAAAAGTGTCATCATTATCATCATACCTATCATGGGGTATGCTTCATGCATCATAAGTTAAGGACAGGATAGGTAGGACATACCCTTATGTCTCTCAGAGGGAGAGAGAGAGAGAGAGAGAGAGAGAGAGAGAAAGAAAGTATGGGCATATTTTTGAACTTGTTTATGTTTTTTGACCATTTTCCTTCACTCTTTTTTAGCGATAGCATCGAACCTGCGCATTATTTGTCTATTTACTAATGTCATTGATGCTGGGTCGAGGATCAAACCGGGTGTCGTCAGATTGTAATGCGCACAGGCTGCCGCCAGCTATCATCCATCGCTCAAAAAATGTTCGCTCTATAAAAAGTTTACGTTGTTTTCTTTTCCTTATGAGATAATTTTGGCGTCGCACGTCTTGTGCGTTTGCCTGTGTCAAGTGATTTAAATTCTTAAGTTTTATTAAATAAATATCGGTTAGCAAGCTACAGTCGAAGTCAACTAAAGGGATAGAGAATTTAGAAGAGGCTTCTATGGATTTTGAGTTTTGGATCCATAAAAACCATGATGCAGCTTTACAACTGTATGTGTAAGTATGTGCACAGACTATAAACGGCCAATGGGCGATGCCAGAAAGTGTTTCAAATTGCTTCATACTTTGTACCAACCGTTTCGAACTTTAAAACTTTACATTTGCAATGTGACTTCGTTTGTGTGGTCTCTTTGTCTCTCTATGTGGTTGATATTTTTGTCGATTATATGCCAAGAAAATTATGTATTTTCTGATCACCCAATGATCTTATATAAGTATAATCCAAGGACGTTTTATACCCTAAAACTTCCATGGTATAATCTCATTGGTATTACCTATATGACGTAGTAATTACAAACATAATTTTTTCCGTAGTTTTATATTATGTAGGTAAAAGAGCAATGGCCATACCAGAAGAGAGCCGTCCACGCGATACCTTGAATCTCACAGGACCAGTCGGCTAAGCCGTTTTTCATTTCACTTAAGTTTCTTACTCTGCCATCAATAGTGATAATGCAAGTTTCTATATATATATGCGAATAAATCTCAAGTCGTATACAGCGTTCGGTGATACGCTACGGGAATCCCAGCAGCGCACTACTCGCCATATAATAAGCACAGGCTCCTACCCGTGAAACGGTCACTCGCCAAGTCCACGAAGTTGACTCATGTCATGGGCACAATGGTCTACAACAGGCTTCCCGAGGATATAGTTGAGGCGTCCAACTTGTCTGTATTCAAAGCAAGGTTAGGTTTCTTTTATACTCGGTAATGTCGGTATGATATATTACTGCAGTGGCAGTAGCATTTATTTGCATGGATAATCACGTAAAATGTGCATATATATCTAGGAGTAAATTTTCGATTATTTAAAGCGTTTCCTAGCAACCAAATTTTGGTCAAAAACATTTTCAGATTCCCATGACTTGTACTATGTACATTATAGCCACAGAAAAGAGAAGTAAAACGAAATTTTTTTCTCTTCTGTGATTATACCTATGAGCCATTGACGGAAGACCTTGCCATTAACATCTGTAAATTTCAATTATTTGTTATCAAATATGTGAAAAAATATAGTTTGTTAGTTGGTAATATCAATACTAAGTAATTTCCAGTGCGTACAATATAAGATCATCTGTTAAAAACGAAATAAAAATAAAGTTGCCTCTGATATTGTACCACGTTATGTTGTCCTAGTAGTTTAAAGTGAATTTTTCACAGCACACTAAGCTGCTTCCAACACTGTCTGCTAACAAAGATAAACTCCCGACCAGTTGCTGGCTGTTATTCATCGCAGCACCTCACAAAAGAATAAAGCTAACCGAGTTTTCATGTTTCTCAGCTGTGAACTACCTCTGATACAATTCAGTTGAGGTTAGTACGTTTTGTTGAAAGCATAAAAATATTTATTAACAAACTGTCTTTAATCTATAAATAAAACTTATATTACTGTATTAGTATTTACTGTAGGTCTTTACAGTGGAAAATATCCGATGGAAAAGAAAGCTGAACCTTTTTTTTTGGACATTGACTTACGCTGTTGGCCTTACGGCCTCTACAGCTTGACTGGACAAGTTAGCGAACGCAGAGTGCGTTTGGCGTAACTTGGTGGTTTAAGTATTTAGGCGACTAGCTCAAGGGCACCTCAAAGGTACGAGAGTGGGAATCAGACTTGTCCAGGCACCCCAGAGGGGGTGTGCCCTGAAACCCTAGCGGTTTGTTGAACTGATTGACTATTTGGAGAGAATCTAACATTATGATACTATGCTGACATTATGTTTTAACATTGACGTTACATTGTAATAAAATAAAATATGATACTATTGTTGGATCTAATTTAATAATTTAATTTAATGTTTTAATCTGTTAATCTGTTAAATTGTAGTGTTTTTATATTTATTACTAACTTTAGACTATATAATAACTTATTTTAATGTGTATTCTGAAATATAATGTATTTGTATGTAAATTAATTTTTTAATGTAGTCTTTATAACAGTAACAATGACGAAGTGTACTAAACAAATAAACAAACAATCAATTGATTTACAAACTGAAGGACTAATCCCTAAGATACAGGTGTTTCTACACCTGGTTTGGGCATTAGTGCGACATTAGATAGAAATGTACCGATTACTGAATAAATAATTTTGAATTTTGAATTTTTTGAATTTTGATCTACTAACAGATCCTGGCGGGAAAGGCCTGCCATCCGCTTTTATTATCTTCGACGCGCCGTGCTTACTGGCGCTCGAAGCTAGCCCGTAGTTCCCTTTTCTGCCAGTTGGTGTCACTGTCCGCTTAGACTGGCGCTGGCCGTTACAATCTGGGTGTCTTCAAATCACGAGTGAATCGGTTCCTTCTAGGCAAGCGTGCTCCAACGTAGACCGCATCATCGCTTAACATCAGGCGTGATGGTGGTCAAACGCAAGCATATTAATTATAAAAAAAATAAAATAAATAAAAAACCCACCATCTCAGACCCAGATAGCGACACGGTCGGAAATTGACGGTCATAGATACTTGCCAGTATTATTATTCTGTTTCACATAATCTTTCTTGAACCGCTACGGACTGAAATGTCTTGCTACCGTCTTTGTTTCCTGAAAACTATAACCTAGGTGTTTTCAAGGCCAGAGTGAATAAGTACCTTTTAGGTCTACGTGCTCCATCTTCGCCCACAACATCTTTTTCCATCAGCTGAATTGATAGTTTAGTGGATTAACATAAGTCTTTAAATTTCTTCTCCGTACGTTATGCAGGGTTCCACACGATGTTTTTTGTTTTTCCTTCACCGAAAAGCCAGTAGTACGAAAATCAGTACATAAACTGCAAAGAGCTCATTAGTACGGGCCCGGGATTTGAATCGGTGACCTCATGTTTTCAAGTCTAGCGGTCTCCCAAATAGACTAGTTGCCATGGCTTTTTATAGTAGCAATAATTATTAATTATAAGGTACAAGTTGTGAGTAAAACGTAATTATTGTAATCTTATCCATATTTTCCTCACTATATTTTTTACAGATCCCTAACAAAAGGATCTCACAAACTGATTTTCGTTATTTTCTCAACTGCAAAATACTCGGGCTGTTGCAGCTAGTTTTAGATTTGTTAAAACAAACTTGGTACAAAGTTTACAAAAACAACCTTCGTGGTGTAAACTTTGATGCAGTTTTGTTGGCATTTCAATATTTTTATGCTGCTCTCTAAAATAAAATATTTGATGGTACTAAAGCCCATCATCACAGCATATCTCTTTGTCATTTCAATGTACTAGAAAATTATGGAAGTAATTGAGACTCAGAGAAATACAACTCACTAGCGGTCCGCCCCAGCTTCGCACGGGTATAGATTATAGCCTATGTCACTCGGGGATAGTATAGCTTCCCAACAGTGAAAGAATTTTTCAAATCGGTTCAGTAGTTTTTGAGCCAATGCGTTACAAACATACTTACATACAAATCTTTCCTCTTTATGATATTAGTATAGATTTTTTTTTTAATAATTAATAGGCTCGCGGTTGGCCACCATCACGGCGATGATGCGGTCTACGTTGGAGCACGCTTGCCTAGAAGGAACCGATTCACTCGTGATTTGAAGACACCCAGATTGTAAGGAGCGGTGAAGAGTAGTAAGTATTAGAGAACTATTGAAGATTATTGAGTGACCGTCTTGAATCGCTAGACCAGCGTGCTGCTCGTCTTATAGGCGCTGAGAAGTTAGTGGCTAAGAAACTTCTCAGTCTAGAACACCGGCGTAAAGTAGCGAGACTGCCAGTTTTCTACAGGATTCATTTCGGAGAATGTGCATCAGAGCTACATGAACTTATCCTGCCATCCCCTTTCTACTAAAAGACAAGTAGGAAAACGGCCCACTACCACCCATACATTGTAGATTTTCCTTGGATACGTACCAAACGTTTCAATACTACGTTTCTAATCTGTATGGCCAAGGATTGGAACAACCTGCCAGCTTCCTTGTTCCCTGAGAGATATAATCTGGGCTCTTTCAAGGCTAGAGCGAATAGGTATCTTCTAAGTCTGCGTGCTTCATCTTCGACCACATCGTCGCTTATCAACAGGCGAGTTGGTAGTCAAATGCGGACTTATCAGATTTAAAAAATAAAATACCGTTGCTTTAAACTGTCACGGTTATTCACTACTGTTGATTATTACAGGATATTTACCGTGGTAAGGTTATGGATGGAGCTCCCTATATTTCAGCGCAGTTACATGCACTAAGCTCACGGAATGAAACGAACCACGGGATGTTGTGCCAAAATATCGGGAGCTCTATCCAAACTTATCACGGTAAATATCCTGTTAAAATCATACTTCTGTACTATTTGCTTTTAACGAAGTTTGATTAGTTAGATTTAAAATTTAAGGTTTTTGCGGAAACAAATCTCAAAGGGAACGTCGATACAGAAATAATTGGACTTAGAAAGCCAGGGGACCATATTTGATGACAGATCTTGACAACATGACAACTAAATAAACTAACTAACTTAGGCGTAACAAATATGTCAAAATTCTTATTAAAAAAAAAAACATTCCCAGTGTGGCTTAAAATGGTCTACAATATGGCCCCCTTTACAGCTTTTAAAATAAATAAATAATATTTTAACTTGCACCGTTGCTAATATAACATGTCAATATAAAACAAGCAGCCCGATAGAAGGCCCGCCGTCACCGGCCGGCGGCTGGGCAGCGGGTAAAGTTGTCCGAGTGAAATATGGCTCGTGTCAATTCAACCCTGCCGGGGACAGGGTTTATAGTTTAAAATCGACCTTGTTGATTAATGACTGGGCGGTGTTTTCCACGAACAGAGATATTATATTTTGCATAAATTAAAGGAAATCAGATTAAATAATAAAAATCTGGTGGAGCGATGGTGGCCGAGAGCTACCATAGCATGCATAACGTGTGCGCTTTACAACTTGACGACACCTAGTTCGATCCTCGGACCTGCACCAATGCATTTTTAACCGACTTCAAAAAGGAGGTGGTTATAAACTCGACTGTATGTTTTTTTTTTTATATAAATAATAGGCTTTCGTTTGATCACCATATCGCCTCATGTTAAGTGATGATGCGGTCTACGATGGAGCACGCTTGCCTAGAAGAAACCGATCCATTCGTGATTTGAAGACACCCAGATGACTTATTTAGTACTTATGTATATGAGTTATGGTGTTTTTAAGACTTATCACGCTTTATTTTATTTTGGTAAAAATAGGTACCTTTCGCTCGACGCTTTGACCATGTAATAGCCGTGGTCGCGAGCTGACTAAACATGGCGTTTAAATTGCGAAAGTTAAAAATTACTATAAATTATGTTCAACAGAAACAGTTTCGATGTCTTCGCTTATAATAATTATTATAAAGAGGAAAGATTTGATTGTTTGTCTGTTTGTTTGTTTGCATTGAATAGGCTCCGAACACACAGAACCGATTTTCAAAATTCTTTCACTTTTGGGAAGCTACACTATGCCCGGGTGACATAGGCTATATATTTATATCCGTGCAAAGCCGGGGCGGGCCGCTAGTCGCTTATAAACGGTGATCTTTCGCCGCCGTCGTGAGGAAACCGTTTTTTTTAAATAATTAATTGGCTTGCGTTTGACCACCATCTTGCCTGATGTAAAGCGATGATGCGGTCTACGTTGGAGCACGCTTGCCTAGAAGAAACCGATTCACTCGTGATTTGAAGACACCCCGATTGTAACAATCGGGGATCACCCATTTAGGCAGCGCATTTCACAGACTAGCAGTTCGCACAATAAATGTGAAATCAAAGCGCTTCGTACGGGTTTAAGGGTTTTGTATGTCCAAGAACCTCAAAGTTCAAAAACATAATAATTATGAAATGTACCATCATGCACTGGGCCGCCATGGTAAACTAGCCTATCCTCTCTCTCTGAGAGAGAACGCCTGTATCCCAGTGGAAACATCAATAAAATGTAATCATGTTGTTTTTGTTCACTTGTTTTTTTTAATCTAAAACACAAATTGCATTAGCACTCGATTATACACAAGTTTAGGAAAATAATACAATGAGACATGTTTTTTTCACGTCGGCGCTAAAACTCGACTGCCTCATTTGAGAGCCAGTTCACATTTTGGCCATAAACATGCATAGTGGACGAACTATCCTTCTAAAGATATAATTATGTGAGCAGTATCGCTCATTATGCGTAGGTATTTGATATTTGCAACATTGCGAACATAAGTACTGTACTCGGCCGGGCAGGCTGTCACCGGCGTCATTTGTCAGGTCAAGTTGTCCCAGTGAAATATGGCCCGAGTCAATTTACTTCTGTGAAGGACAGAGTTTATGGTTTCAATCACAAACCTTTATCTAAGTAGACTTGCCGTGTTGTAGACTGACCACCATCGCCAGAAAAGCCATCCACATATTATAGATGCGTAGAAGTCCCGCACTGTTCGATTTGATCGATTGTTTCTGCCACACACCTGTAAGTTGTTGAATGGCTTACCACCTTCGGTTTTTCCTCCAAAATATAACCTCAATTGCTTCAAGCGAAGAGTGAATAGAATCCTCAAAGGTAGGCAACGCACCGCCAATGCCCCGGGTATTGTAGGTGTCCATAGGCGATGGTGACTACTTACCATCAGGTGGCCCGTCGCTTGTTTGTCTACTATTTATTACATTTAAAAAAAAGACTTTACAAGCGGTCCAAATTGTATGAAAGCTAAGCGTTTCAAATTTTTCGTACCTAAAAGTGAAAATAAATATCTTTATTCTGTCGGCCAACTCTATTTGCGGCATTCTTACAACTCTGTATTGCACAATTACCCATTTTCGTTTCAAACTGACACGTGTTGTCGCGGCTCCGATTGAGCAGACTGATTTTAGGCGAACTCAATTATGACGATTAATCATTATTGTATTGGAAATATGACATGCAAGGTAGGTCAACTTGTGTCTACTTGGGTATAGGTCTGTGGTTTAAAAACTCTTATCCCTAAAATGGTTAAATAAATTTAATAGGGATCACTACGGAACAAATCGAATTTTGTCTGCAACCACTATCTATAATTATTCCTTCTTAATACGAACTGCACAGGAATGGAATGCGCTCCCTGCCTCGGTGTTCCTTATAAAATGTCAACTTGGGTTTTTTGAAGACAAAAGTGAACAGGCACCTCAAGGGCAAGCGTGCCCTATCTTAGACAGCATCGTCGCTTACCATCAGGCGAGTTGTAGTCAAACGCAAGCCCATATAATTTTTTTTTTTAAATTATAAATTGGCATGCGATTGGCTGCCTTTCGCCTGATGTTAAGCGATGATGCGGCCTACGATGGAGCACGCTTGCCCAGAAGAAACCTATTGACTCTCGACTTGAAGACACCCAGATTGTAACTATCGGGGAACACCCACTCAGGCAGTTTCTTTATAATTGGTGGTGAATTATTTTATATTATGTACTATTGTATGTATAAGTGCATAGTATTTTTTGTATAATCAATATTTATTTGTATGTATGTATTATTATTATGTACTATCTACACCACCGATGAAGTATGTACTCGTACAGCTATGTTCATCCTAAGTTTGATGGTAGAAATCACTTAAGGCGATTATACTGCCCGTTTTTGTTTTAATTTTATCATCATCATTTCAGCCATATGACGTCCACTGCTGGTCGTAAGTCTCCCCCGATGGGGATCTCCAAAAAGGCTGTTTGGAAGCGGCCTGCGGTCTCTTTTAAATCGTCTCTCTATCTTATGGGTGGACACTGGACGTCGTACGCTGCGCTTACTGGTCCGTGGTCTCCATTCAAGAACCTTTCGGCTCTATCAGCCATCTGTTCCTGACTTGGACTTTGTACTTTATTGCGTGTATAATAATTTGCTATTGTATTGTATGCTCTAATTTTTTATGTCATAGGTGGCAAACGAGCTTACGGTCAACCAATGGTAACCAATCACCGTCGCGTATGTATACCTGCAAGGATTCATATAAATATTACTTTTGTCTGTGATACCTGCAACACCAGGGGCATCACAGATACGTTGCCGACCCTTAAAGACTCTATTAACAGCCCTTTTGAAAAACCCCATGTTATCATCATCATTACCAGCCAGAAGACGTCCGCTGTTGAACATAGGCCTCTCCCTTTAACCTCCACACTGAACGACAGCTTGCTTTTTGCATCCACTGGATGTCCGCGACTCTCACAATGTCGTCGGTTCATCTAGTGGGAGGCCTACCTACGCTGTGTATTCCGGTTCGTTGTCTCCAGTCATGAACCATTCTACACCATGTTATAGTTACTCCGAAACTCTCAATGCTCCAGCTGTAGCCTGCATGTAATGGTCACATTAACAACGTGCGGCGTCTCAGATGCCGCTTATGGTCTGTTTGATGTATTCCGTGGTTTACATGTAAATAGCCGTTATTGATGACGGGACTTGCGGATTAACGAGCTGTACGTTAGCATGATGTATTGAAATCCTACGAGAAATGGGGGCTGGAAGCTGGATCTTAAAGCTGAAGAAACGTTAGAAGAGACCTATTAGACCAGTGCAGATTGCAGAAGCCTATGAAAACGGTAAAAAAGTGAAAAAAATAATAGTAGGATGAAACTTATTGGAAAAGGAAGAGAATATAACAAAAATGAAAGGAAAAATAAATTACGGGCGATCTGAGGTCGGGAAGTGGGGGGAGGGGGGTTTAAGGTTTAAAAAACGGTTTATCTTGATTTCCGGCAAAACTACAAGTCCAATGGAAAAAAGTTATATCGCAAAGTTATAGGTAATAAAAATATCTACAACTTTTGTTTCCACACTTTTTTCCATAAGCTCAAAATGTATGTGAAAAATTCAAATAACCAAGGTTTTGGTTTTTTGTTTTTATCTTTTACAAACAAACGATTTTTTTCACAAAATTTTGTGAAAACTTACTTTTTTATGTCACAAATACACAGTATTATTTAATAACTTTTTATATCACGTCAAAATATCAGCTTTTTTGAAAAAGTCTGTGGGCTTTTTTTCATTAAAATCTCTACTTTCAAATGGTTTAAAAAAATAAACATTACTATGGTAAAAATTATCTACCCTGGCCTATATTTCTATCATAGGATGAAATAGGATGAACAGGTTTATACCCCAGATTATTATCAACATCAGACAACGTACACGCGTTGCTATTAATCAATGACAATATAACCACCCGAGACCCAGGTATGTCCTAAAACTGCGACCACAACCGCTGGAGGATGGGCAGCAGCGTCTTATTAGTACACGGTGAACGTACTGCGATACCCAAGGTGCTTGCCAAACATGGGGGTTATGGCAATACCCCTCTAAGAGGGAGTTCTTTGTTTAGCAGTGGACGTTTAATGACGATGTGATATAACTTGACTGCTCATCCTTTACACCCCATCGTAAGCCAAAGGTACTAAATTTTCAGCTTAATCTTTTTCGAGCGGACCAATCCTAGGCTTGAATTGAATGAATGATCTTTGAGTCTTTAATCACAAGCGTTGAGTCTCCAATCACAAACGCCATACGATACCCTCCCCGCGACTAACGTGGCTTACATCGTCCACAAGCAAATTATTGGCCTCATAAGCAAGCTCAAAGTCGCACAACGAGCTATGGAGAGGGCTATGCTCGGGGTTTCTCTACGAGATCGAATTAGAAATGAGGAGATCCGTAGATGAACGAAAGTCACCGACATAGCCCACCGGATTAGCAAGTTGAAATGACAGTGGGCAGGGCACATATCACGCAGAACAGATGGCCAATGGGGCCGAAAGGTTCTGGAATGGAGACCATGGATCGGTAAGCGCAGCGTAGGACGTCCACCCACAAGATGGACAGACGACCTAAAAGAGACCGCAGGGAAACGCTGAATGCAGGCCGCTTCCAACCGGCCCTTTTGGAGATCGATGGGGGAGGTCTATGTCCAGCAGTGGACATCCTACGGCTGAAATGATGATGATGAATGACGAAGCAAATTATGACTTGTGCGCGATCAAGTGGTTATTAAGCCTAGTAATGCCACCAGAATGCTGAGTACCCTGCCAGTTGGTAGTGGGCTTGATTTAAATGTATCTAGGCCTTCAAGAGTCTATAGACAAACCAACTGCTTTTGGCACAGAAAAGAAATAAAAATATTTTTAAATTAGAACGGCTGTCAAGGAATTTTTGTAAGGTTGTAGCCAGTTGCACTCAAAGATTTTCACCCTTATAAACGAAACGTCAGTCATTCGAAATCAGTTAGCAACTGTGATGCGGACAAAGAACCTTGAGACCTAACCCAAAATGGTAAGTTCCGAGTTCTTTGGATGCGGAGTCCGACGCGTTGATCTAAATAAGAATGTTCCATCAAGGTTCACTCATAATGCCTGGCGACAGATTTTCCTTCTCATTTCGTTCTATTTACGTCTCTTTTTGGAGCTTAGGTATTTTAAGTTAGCTTGTATTTTGTTCATAAAGATGACACCTAATAAGTAACAGTTGACTACAAGCAGCCCTATTACCGTGTCTATAGTATTATGCAAATGTTGAGCAGTGAGTGCAATGTAGATGGTAATTCAGCGCAATAACTACATCAAGATACAAGCGGGTTAACGCATCGGAACACGGCATTAGTATGCGGACATCGACGCTGCTAAATAATTAGTTGTACTGCTATAGGGAGGGGATGTTGATATTTTGATATCCGATACGTACGGTCGGCAAATCAGGCATTGTGAAAATTTGAGCCTAAACTGAGGCACCCTTAACGGAAATCCATGTACTTCATTTCTACAAATATTTGTACGATAATTATATTATTTTATTGAATACTAGCGGTCCGCCCCAGCTTCGCACGGGTATAGATTATAGCCTATGTCACCCGGGGATAGTGTAGCTTCCCAACAGTGAAATAATTTTTCAAATCGGTTCAGTAGTTTCGGAGCCTATTCAATGCAAACAAACAAACAATCAAATCTTTCCTCTTTATAATATTAGTATAGATCAGGTATATTATAACATAAAGGTAATTTATTTGTACATAACATGAGTAAATATTTCACACATTTATTTGAGAAAATAAAATCTCCAATATAATGATATTAATTGTACAAAATTATTTTTATACTATCTGCTATTATGTAAAGTACATAAGTAGGAATATTGAAAGAAAAATATTATGTCGCTAAACTATTTTTTTTGTTATCAATAAAAAAAAAATGTACAACAACTTTTATACTATCATCTAAGGTACCTACGTAGGAATATCGAAAGAAAAACATGTCCTAGAAAGACTTGTGTTATATGGTAGCTGCTACGATTTAAAACTCCAGCCAGCGTCATTAGGTCGTTGTATACATAAACCTCCTCTCTCTCTCTCTCTCTCTCTCTCACACACACACACACACACACACACACACACACACACACACCTAAGTGCTCTAATATTGATAATGACAATAGTAAGTATATGTCAATTGTTTTTGTTTTTTGGCAATAACTATATATCTTATTCTTATTCTCTTACGGCAGTCCTCCCTGAACTGAAACTGAATTAATGTTTTTTTTTCTCAATAATTTTATCCTTTCATTCTGCTGCATCCCTAGTCCATAAATCCGGGACGTACGTCCAACAGTCTGCGGTGGCACAATATTGTGGCGTAGCTCACACTAACCTAAAAAGCTGGCTATCGAATCGAGGTGGAAAACTCCGATCCTTCTTTGAACTGGTGTTCTATGATACGTGTTTCCAAATGCTTCTTCATGCCAACACTTGTATGGCGTTGTGTTAAATTATAGCTTTTGGGCCCGTGATACTTCGATCAAATTTTGAAGCACTGAGATATATATTTTTGCTTTGTTTTGGGCGTAAAATTACATCGAGTTACGCACGCAATTATAGCTTTTGGGCCCGTGATACTTCGATCAAATTTTGAAGCACTGAGATATATATTTTTGCTTTGTTTTGGGCGTAAAATTACATCGAGTTACGCACACACAAGTCGTGTTACGGCCGAAATGCTTAGCCAACTCTGCATACAACGCAAAATGTTGATCTGAATTTATCCAATCCAAAGCAGTAACGAGCTTAAGTTTTATTTCTAACGGAGCTGATTCCTAGCCTCAACACAGCGTATGTGTCTTTAAAGAAACATGCTTAACTCGTGAATACAATTTGCTGCTCAAAAATTTGTGTATTACAACGCCATACAAGTATTGGCATGAATCTTTTGAAGAAACACGTCTTCTGCAGCTGCGTTTTTCTATACGTGTCCACGAACATCTCTTTTATATTTATTTATTTTGTAACAACTAAGTCGGATATTACCTTCTGACCCTGCTGCATCCCTAGTCCATAAATTCAGGGCGTCCATCCAGCAGTCTGCGGTGGCATGGTATTGTGGCCAGGCTCGCGCTAGACCGTAATTTCACCAATAACGACAGATAATACCGCCTGAATATTCATTTTAGAATGTATTTGAAATGCCTTTTGGTATATCGTATTGGAAATTGATTTTTACAAGGCTTAGTATTTTATTTGTCTTGTATATTAATTATTTTTCCTGTGTAGTAATTATTTATAGCCCCGTTAGCCCAGTTGATAGTGAACCTGCTTTCTGCGCTTGGGGGCGTGGATTCCCACCTAGGACAAACATTCATGTGATGAACATTTGTGTTTGTTCTATATCTGGTTGTTAATTTAAAACTATATAATTAATTATGTCTCTGGCAGCCATATTACAAGCTTTGCTTAGTTTGGGGGTCAGATAACCGTGTCTGCAAAAATGTCCCGAATATTTATTTATTTTATTTATACTATGATTACCTAACTTTAATACACATACATACAGTATAAACAATCATATTTATACATATTTATAGTTCTGTAGCGTAACCCTTTGTTGTGTCAGTCTAACCGCTCATCCACTACGCTCTACTTTGCGCTATGCATACGAAGTTGCGCGCAAAAGCAAGTCAATTAATATTATCAATCAACGTGGTAATGAGGCCAGCATTTTAGGAAAAATTTCTATGGATAGCGGCTTAAAAGATTTGTTCTTTTAATAGTTAGAATCTACTTGGATTTTCTTGGTACACATTTTTAGGAGTAATTAATTATATTGTTATGATAAATGACAAGGGAGCCGGTGTTGTATTCCACTCTATGCAGTTTCGTGAATAAACACTACCCCAGTATTTCCTCCTAAATTATAACAATATCTCAAAGGTAAGACGTATATTATTACCTAAAGGACGACATAGAGGTAGTTAAATTGATTGCCGGTCTTGTTACTAGAGATGCGGTACAGCGTTAGAAATCCGGCCAAAATACAGTATCTGTCGATTATGCTAGCTAGTCAATTGCTTGTAAACATGCCATGAATATGCTATGGATTCCTCTACCAAATCCACAGTAGTGGGTTAGTGGGTTCATCTCATAGTGAGGTTTATTTCACAGCACGTGATGACGAGGTGTCTGTTCACGCCACTGATTAACTATATATTCTATATGAACACTTATTGTCAATTGCTCAGATGGTTATGTTCATCATCATCAACCAGAAGACGTCCACTGCTGAACATAGGTCTCCCCCTTTAACCGCCATACTGAACGACAGCCTGCCTTTTGCATCCACTGGATACCGGCGACTCTCGCAATGTCATCGGTCCATCTAGTGGGAGGACTACCTACGCTGCGTCTTCCGGCTCGTGGTCTCCACTCCAGAACCTTTCTTCCCCATCGGTAATCGGTTCTTATGTTACTAGTGCAATTTCCAGCTAAATCACAAAAATACAAAATACAAATACAAATTATTTATTGGGCATTATAAAAATTGACAAAATATTATATGAACCCATTGACTCCGAACTAGTAATAAATACTGTGTTTCGGAAGCCAATGGCCTCTCCCATTAGATGATACTAACTAAATGCCAAAACACAGACTAAAATAATAAAAAAGTTATGACAAAAAAAATATGTTACAAAAGTTATTAATTTATACAAAACAAATAAAATACATAACATATACAAATACAGGCAAATTTTAATATCAAATACATACACTTAATAAGGCGATAGTATAATACATAAGAATCAAACAATAAAGCTATTAAAAACAATAAGTCATATAAATGTACGCATTGTTCTGTTGTACAAAGCAATGTTTCAGGCTAAATTACAACCTGTCCTATGCCACACAACCTTGCAACCAATTCAGGGTTATAGAACTCACAATAAGTTGGTGGAACCCGAGAGGCAAGAATAAACGTCTGGAACTTTCGAATATTCTGGTCAAATCACAATGAATTTGTAATTTTCAGTTGCTCACATTAACTGGTTCCAGATAACTCAATGTTTCAATTTCAATGTTTTTTTCTGCTGTTGGATTTTCCGACCAAATTTCAGCGTGTGGTCAAGTTGCTTGCTGCAATTCATCTAGATTATCGCAAAAACATTTTTAGTATCCAAATTTTTTTTTCTTTCATAACAATAATAACAATTAACCAGTACACTTAGTACAACAGTAAAATGCAATATAACACCAGTAACATAATTACACAATTGTTAAAAAACAAAGTTAATGTAAGCCGTCCGCTCGGACCAACGACACTGAAAATACTCGTTAGACTGAACTAGACTGACTGAGTTTACTCAATAGACTGACGACACTAGATAGACTGAGCCGAGTATTTTTTTTTTTGATATTGACTTGTTCTGTTGGCCTTTTGGCCTCTTCAGCTTGACCGGACTAGTTAGCGAACGCAGAGTTCGTTCGGCATAACTTGGTGGTGAGCCGAGCCAAGCTGAGTGGCTGCATATAAACCAGACAGCAACTGAACACTAGTTCCCCACCAAGCCACCGATCTAATCATAATCATAACATGTTTCCGGCGATCTCTCCGGCCAAATCACATACCTTGTCAATCTCTAGGCCACGTAACCTGGCAGCCAGTTCACGGCCATAGGATCCATCGTCCCGAGTGACACGACACATAAATCAACGTCTAAAACTTTCGCAAGTACACGCGTGCGAGAAATCTGTCCCGGGATATAGATAGCGGGATGATAGGAAAGATTGTGGCGAAAATATCTCTCCTTTGTGTAGTAGGGTTGGTAGCCTTAGGCGGGTAGCATGATTATCTCAAAACTAGAACCGTAATAGTGAAACTGATTTTTTAAGCTAGTTTATGAGCCTTCTCAACCAACCCAAGCTATCTTTTTAGCACATCATCATCAGCATTTTAGCCGTAAGACGTCCACTGCTGGACATAGGCCTCCCCCATCAATCTCCAAAAGGTCTCTCTTCATTTATGCCATTCTCCCCGGTCTCTCGCTAGTCACATCCACTCGTTTCAACAGCTATTTGATATCCTTTGGTGATTCTTTTTAACTCCAACTATATTATAAAAGGGCAAACGAGAAGCTATCTCACTTGTTCCCGCGAACCGAGGTTTAAATGTATCTAATGAACAATATGTATAAATAATGATCTAATGTTTTAATGAACACTATTCAATATAATTATCATACAGCATAATTTTGAATTGCGTCAAGCAGCACCGTCGTTCAAAGTTTGTCACTTGGCCGTTTGCTGTTATATCCAAGATAAAGTTTTAACCCCGTTTTAACTAGCAACGGTTTCACTGCTACAGTTTTGCTGCAACGGTTTCGCTGCTACGGTTTTGCTGCAACGGTTTTACTGTTACGGTGTCACTGCTACGGTTTCACTGCTACAGTTTTGTTGCAACTGTTAGACTTTAGTTTGCGACTACCGATTTAAGCAACGCTTGGCCTGGTTGGTTAATTTTAGTAAGCGTGATCGCAAGTAGAATTTAAAACAGAGTGCTTCCGTTTGATTATAAATTAACCAGAAACTAAACAACATTATTTGTTAAGCAGCTACGTCAAATGCCTTTGGGCGGCAACGTTCAGGTTTTGCTATTTGCTTTCAAATCTTTCAAAATTCAGACCTTATTCTAGCCACCAGAATGATTTTGTACAATGGTTACTCAGACAGCTCTTTAATACTCAAAGGGTTTTGTAATGCCTAGGCACCTTAAAAACGGCCGCCCATTTTCTGAAAAGCCTTTATAATCTAGTCGTTAAATCTCGCCGCCACTTCTAAAATGCTACCTAATGGTTGCTATGTTAACAGTATGGGTTGTACGACAAAAGCTTATTCTCAACATACTCTAGGGAATATATGTGCTCAATTTGGTTGTTCCCTTTTTGAATTCCCACGGTTGATCTTCGAGGGCCGAATTCCGGGAAGAGAAGCTGAATTAATCGCATTTTATTTTACCTACTTTTCTAGTGGTCAACTCGACCAACAGTAGAAATTGGTACAGTCAAAGACAAGACAAGAATACTACATTGTTATCCTAGGGGTGGAAGTAATTTATTTAGGCCCGAGACGGGGTTTGGTGGCCGAGCGTAGCGAGGGCGCTAATAGTTCGAGGGACTAAATAAGTCTTTAACCCCGAGGGACTAAATAAGTCTTTAACCCCGAGGTAAACACTGTTCTTTTCATTACGATTACAAGGAAACTACAAATAAAAACATGAACTGATTGTGTTAATACAATACTGTTATACGGAAGTATAAACGAAACTTTACAATGAAGATCGGATTCCCGCCAAATTTTTTTTTAACTTCCTGAAATGGCATCTGCACGAGAAGTGCAAGGTCATAATCCTCAAAAAAAAAAGGTTGAATATGGTTCAATACAAATGTGTAAATAAAACTAATTTTTTTTATTTTTATAATTGGAATGTCGGTCCGTTTTCAAGTGATTCTCCCTAGAGCTGAATTGTATTACTTTCAACCCGCTTCTCAGGCAACTTCAGACCTACTTTCCAAGTATGAGTAATGAAAAGATGTTTTTTGTAATATTCTTTTCAAAGTTCCATAGAAGCCTCTTGTAAAATCTCCACCAATTTAATGGGCATGACTTTGACTTGATTGTGATTTACTTTGCTTGACTCTGTAAATGATTTGTTAGACTACATTGTATATAAAACTTGATAATAATACATTTTAGTACATGGCACTGGCAAATGTACAAGAAGTACCACGCCAAAATCCTGACAGAGAAAATAAAGTATCGCTTGATCGAACTACGCGATCGAACCTCGCGGCGGGAACGGCGTACGCAGGCGTGTCATGTGACTTTGCGCGCTTACGCATGGCTAATGGGAGACCGCAAATGTGCAATGTTCTCTCCATACTGTTTGTGAAATTTAGTTTTATTATGATGCTCATAACCCAAATAAATCTAATTTAAAATCTTCAAACACTCTACAAGGTTACTTTTATTCAAAGAGAATCATTAGTTTTGCGCTTCAAACCTAATCAATTTTCGACTGTAACTCGATTATGCAAAGATGATTTTCCTTTGATTGCTTAATGGTGTTAGCGCTGACCAGAAATTGAATTTTCAAATTAAAATATTGAATACAGTAATTTAATTGATATTCAACCCTATGTTTTATTGCAGAAAGTTAAAAATCGTTCTATATAAATGTAAGTTACAGTCGTGGTTGGAAATCTGTAATTACGTTTGTATATTCAGAACTGTGACCAATTATCAGTAAATTTAATAGAGGAGCCATTATCGTAATTTCTAAACAAAACGGATAAAATATTCTAGTTCTTTCATTTAGCCAACTTTGAAAATAAGTTTGTTGTGGTGTAATGGGAAAGCTAGGTTAGGAGTCACGTTACTTGGCAATTAGGTATAGACAGTAAAGCAATTAGAAGACACCAATGTTGGACTGTCTACTTGTTTACGGCAAGTTGTGAATTTCATTATTACGAAATTTAATTAAGGGCTTTACTTAGTGCCTAACTATCAAATTACTTGAAAAGTACATGTACTTTTTAACTGACTTCGAAAAGTAAAGTAAAGTAAACATTTATTTCTGAAACGGTTTAACATTATCATAATTATATTGTGTATACAGCCACAAATAATATCTAATATAGGTTAGCGGATCGCCAAAGAACCAGAGTCACCGACATAGCTGTTAAAATTTGCAAGTTGAAGTGGCAATGGACAGGCCACATCGGTCGGAGAACCGATAACCGATGGGGAAGAAAGATTCTTGAGTGGAGACCACGAACCGGAAGACGCAGCGTAGGTAGGCCTCCCACTAGATGGACCGACGACATTGTGAGAGTCGCGGGTATCCAGTGGATGCAAAAGGCGGGCTGTCGTTCAGTGTGGAGGTTGAAGGGGGAGGCCTATGTTCAGCAGTGGACGTCTTCCGGCTGATGATGATGATGATGATGATGATGATGTTTGTGTTTTATGGTTTTTTGAAGTCTGTTGTTTTTAAGATCATTTATTTTCATAAAAAAATCTACTTCTAGAAATTCGCAGCAGTTTTCAGCTAAAAAAAACTTGAACCAAGCATTATATATTAACAACTGCTGCTATGTGAAAATGTTTCTTTTCAGTAACCTACATGATGTATTGTTTTATTGTTACTACAACCCTGCGAGGTCTCGACAATGGAAACAGTTTACTTGATAAATATCCCATGGGCTGAAACGTGGCTTCATTGCGAACTAAATAAAACAGTGAGCACCTACCGGTGAAGGCAAACAGCTAGGTTGAAGAAATTAAATTTCTGAAAAAATTTGCTAAACTGAAATTAGCTCTTCGCTTTCGTTTTTACTTTTTGGCTTTTTTATCCTTATAGTGTTAACACACGTATGGATTTGGTTGACCTCAACCGCCGACTAACCAACGGGAGAAAAAGAGAGGGAAATATGATATTCTGACTCTTTCTTTCCCGTTGGTTGGACGGCGGTCCGTCAACCAAATCCATACGTGTGTTAACAGTATTACATTCATCTTTACGTCGTGAACTTTGGTAAAATCCGCACGCAGCGTTACCAAAATTTCTTCCTAAATGAACTGCACAGGAATGGAATGCGCGCTACTTACTGTCACTTACCATCAGATGAGTTGTGGTCAAACGCTAGCCCATTTCAACATGAAAAAAAAAATCCGCCGTAACATTACATAATCTGTGATCAATTGCATGGCTATCTATTACGGTTCGTAAGATACAGCCGTTTAAAGGTAGGACGGACAGACAGACAGCGCAGGCTCAGTATTCGTGAGTCCCATCTTTACTCTTTGGGTATGGATACCTAAAAATCGAAGAGAAATATACTATTTCTGCGAACGTTGACGTTGAATAAAAAAAAAGGCATATGTGGGATCGATGGGGACTTTTTACCACACTTTTTTTTTACATCTAATAATAGGCTTTCGTTTTTCCGCCAACTTGCCTGATGTAAAGCGACGATGCGGTCTACGGTGGAGCATGCTTGCCCAGAAGAAACTGATTCACTCGTGATTTGAAGACACCCAGACTGTAATTATCGGGGAACACCCATTCAGGCAGCGCATTCCACAGACTAGCAGTACGCATAATAAAAGTGGAATCAAAGCGCTTTATAATGGTATTCCCAACATTCGTCCAATTTTTAGCTCTATGCAAATTATTGTAGCCTTGAATGTTTTTGACCGAACTATTAAGATAGTTTGAATGACATAGGATACCTTTATCCCGGAAAATATTCACGGGGGTAAACCGCCAGTTGGGAATTAAATCCTTGTAAAAGACTCATCCACAAAAGACGCTGACTTGTCAAAACCTTTCTCATAGATTAAGATACAGTCTTTCCTTTAGGTAATTTGGAAGGTTTTGAACCGTAATTCTCAATTCTATACACGACTTTCGGGGTGATTCTAAAACCATTGATATTTATTTTGGTCGCCATCATGGCCATGTTCAATTCAATAGGAGTGAAACGTGCTAGCATTATATCTATTGCTTGAGAATGAGTGAGCAGAGGTAGCTGTCGGGTAGAGTATATGTTTGTTAGTTTGTTGTCTCCTGGGGGGAGATTTGTTGTGAAACAGATGCCTTGTGTTTTTTAATCGGAGTTTGATGGAATCTTATGGAATCTAGCAGATGTAACATGGCTCTCTTTACTTTTTGGTACATACATGAAACGCCTGTATAAAATAACGTACCTACTGGTAAAAGTGGGGTGAATAGAAACTACACAACGGGGTGAAACGAATAAACGGGGTAAATAGAAACAACACTAAAGGGTGAATAGAAACAGGATAAACAACGATGAAAATTCAAAGTAATATTTATTCTGGTTTACGTACTTATTTTAATCGAGCGATTTTGTCTAACTTTCTCGTTTTTGCGATATTTGTGTAACGATGAGGTAGTGGGTACCCGTTTTGTCCGCTCATGTGCGCACGATTTTCATAATATTATGGCACCCTTATAAATGAATGGTATATTTTTGTAAGTGCGGAAATCAATTTCGCAAAAGTAAAAACTTTATGTTTGACCGAGCTTCCTAATATAATAAAGAGTAAAAAAGTTATATCAATATACTAATATTATAAGGAGGAAAAAAAAAAAAATTTACATAAACATAAGCTTAAAGATTTGATTGTTTGTTTGTTTGCATTGAATAGGCTCCGAAAATAAAGAACCAATTTGAAAAAAAAATTTCACTGTTGGGAAGCTACACTATCTGCGGATGACATAGGCTATATTATATTTAAAAAAAAATAGGGGGATCTTACTAAAACTCCAATAATACCCGTGCGAAGCCGGGGCGGACCGCTAGTGATATATAATGCTGAACATAGTCCTCCCCCATAGACCTCCATATTGAGCGACAGCCTGCCATCTGCATCCACTGGATGCCGACAACTTTTACGATGTCGTCGCGGTCAAATAAACATTTTTATGTTATGTTTTACTTATTTTAAATTTATACTCAAAAAAATACAAATACTTAAAATTGAACGGTTCATTTTGTAATAGGACTCTTAAGGACCAATGCGATAGGAGTTACGAGATCTTAATTCGGAGAGAACTACTAGTTTTCAATAAAACAAACACCAGATAATAAATATAAATATATTCGGGACATAAATATTCGTTTTTTTTTTTTTTTTTTTTTTTTTTTAATGAGAGTAAAGATTATCACAACTAGTTACAACTACTGGGTAGTATAGTGACCACAGTTTTTTTGTTTAAATTAGAAGGATTAAAGAATTAAATTAAATTAGAAAAAAAAGGCGGTCTAGGCATTTTGTTAGAAATTTGTTGTAGCCAGGTGCACCTATAAAACAACGATACGTCAGTCATTCGAAATAAGTTAGCAACTGTGATGCGGAGTTCGACGCGTTGATCTAAACAAGAATGTTCAGTCAAGGTTCACTCTTGCCTGGTAACAGATTTTCTTTCTCATTTCCGTTCTATTTACTTCTCTTTTCTGTGATTGTAACTAGTAGTAGATACACTTTTCACGGATTCACTAAAATAAATGAACTTTAGTGATTCTGATATTCCTCCCGCATTTCTGCAGCACATTCCGCCAACAATTATCTCGGGCATTATTCAGAACGTAACAAAAGCAGCAATAGTTGCAAAAGTATGTAAGTATACTTAGCGGAGCGGCATGCTTTATCAGCTGGAAGTTAATTTCGACCGGGTCTTATTGCGAGAGAGAATGGTAAAGCATTTATTTTATTAATCTAAATTACAACTATCATTACATAAATTTCCTATAAGGATGTAAAAAAATGAAAATCGATTATATAATCGATACACTTCAATCAGAATCTGATTGCAGATTCTGATTGAAGTGGCAATGGGCAGGCCACATAGTCATAGTCATAGTACTTTATTGGTAACAAATAACAGGTACACGTCACAGAAAATAAACGATAATAAAATAATTTAAAATTATTACAATAATAATAAAAGAAATTACAGGGAAGGGTGGAAGTGTTAAAGGGCATAACGCCGCTAGTAGCTCTTAGTGAAAGTGCAGCACACCTCTCGACACCCTAAGCCACCCACGTCAATGTTGCCCTTCCGGTGCCAATATGCGGCAGCCATTATGGGGCATAATTGGCAGGTGCCGTACCTTATACCATAGATCTGTTATCCCATCCACAAGTTGTTCACATCAATAGCCTAGACGTTTTATATCCTATACTGTACAATAGTTTTATAATCCATTTTATACACATTCAATAATATTGTATTTTATATTCAACGGGGCTTCTTGGTGTTGGCTTCGGCCCCACCAATGCCTACCAAATGTCCGGGCTAGACACATGTTTATATTGAAAGAAATTACATTTTCACGCAAAACAGATAAATAATAGTAAATTAATAATAGTCAAAATAAAATAAAATAATCAAAATTAAATTTTAATGAATACTTTAGATCGGTTCAGTAGTTACGGAGCCTATTTAATGCAAACAAACAATCAAATCTTTCCAAGGAATGTGTTATAAGAATATTGTTGTTTTCTAATAAATAAATAAAAAACACATTAATTAAATTAATTTCATCCTTGTCACGTCGTTGAAATTATAGAAAGCCTGTTCGATAAGCCAGTTTTTTTATTTTTGTTTGAAGGACTCCCTCGATGGAGCACTTCTCACCTCTTGCGGTAGCCATCGCTCGAAGAACTGATAACCGATATGGAAGAAAGGTTCTTGAGTGGAGACCACGAACCGGAAGACGCAGCCTAGGTAGGCCCCCCACTAGATGGACCGACGATATTGTGAGAGTCGCCTGTATCCAGTGGATGCAAAATGCGGGCTGTCGTTCAGTGTGGAGGTTAAAGGGACGTTCTCGGACGTTCGCATCAATCCCTCTAGAGCTAGCAGTGGGCCTAGTGTGAGTTTTTCTAGTTGCGTTAACGTACAGGACCGCGTTAGCGTAAAACACGATTTGTATGAAAAAAGAACAACGCCATCTGGCGCCACGTAGGTGAAACTGCTCTTATTTCATACAAATCGTGGTTTACGCTAACGCGGTCAAGTACGGTAACGCAACTAGAAAAACTCACACTAGGCCCACTGCTAGCTCTAGAGGGATTGATGCGGACGTCCGAGAAGCAGGTAAAGGAAGGTAATTTAGGTAATGTAATGCAAATAAAATATCAGCTGACGATAGAGGTCAACGAAAGACCTACGCCGCGCTGCGCCGCGCCCACCCTGTACGCTTTACGTTGCTGGTTGGCAACATTGTAAACCACTAGAGCTAATACAAAAATACGTTATTATATACCTTCCAAAATAGTCACACGTATGTGTGTGACTATTTTGGAAGGCGTTAAGCCGGAAAAATAACTGGATGTATTTTGTGGTGGTACGGAGCCCTCAGTGCGTGAGCCCGACTCGCACTTGGTCGGGTTATTACAGTTTAGTCAAAGAGAAAACGACTAGGGTCACAACAGACGGGCGGACAGAATTAACCGTTTCTTACCGGAACCCTAAAAAGACGATGATACATTGTTCCGTCGTTAAAACCACTTTAATGAACCACATTATAATGTGTATGCCGTATGGGACCGATTATCTATAACACTATACCGATTTCAATAAGGGATCTAAATCTACTCAATTTAAAATAAAACTAAAAAAAATTTAGTCAAGAAATTTTATTATAAAGTTAGTGATTTTATAAATGATAAATTTTAGTAATGACTGCAGTCGGTCAATTTGTTTATCATACAATTATAGTAATGTCTATCTGTTAACTATTATTATAATATTAATAACATTATATCTAAACTTTTGAAATTGTTTCGACAGTTAATTGAATTAATACTTTTTTATATAAATAATATTTACGGTATTTTTATACCATCTCTCTAGATTTGTACGCCTATAAACTAGGCAAAACATGATACAAAGTGACAAATATTTTAATCCACCTATTGTGCATGCGTTTTAAATGTGTGTATGATTTACTCGTGTTTTGTGCAAATAAATAATCTTTATCTTTATCTTTATCTCAGTATTGAGCGACTGAAGGAGTTAATCGTATGGTTTGAAAAGACAGACATACGTGTGACATCAGAAAAGATTATTTCAGTGTGACCAACTATTGTATCCATAGTACAGGTCAAAAATATATATTAGTTTCATTCTAGGTGGCTTAAGTCTACGATTTCACCGGGTCGTCGCTCCAGTGAAAAGCAAACTATTTTATCTAGCGTTAAATGTACGCGAAGCGTACTGCCGCTTTAGGGTGATAATTTTTAGTGAGTGTGTTAAACACTGAATAAATCCTGGTTATCTTGCTTAGTAATGAAGAAATTAAATTTCTTGGTGTGAGAAAATGTCTTTGAACTGGAATTAGCTCAGTTTTGTACGACTTTAGGTTGACTAAGACACGACATGTAAGACACGATTGGAACTGGTTTGTTTAGCTAAAGCATCAAGTTGGAGACTCATCTGCCTTCGTGGTCTAGCCCCTGTGCAAATTGTCATATTCCACCGCTATTAAGTTTACACGCTTACACGCTATTGTTATTAAGTAGCCGAACGAAGGTCACCGACACCGGATTAGCAAGTTGAAATGGCAGTGGGCAGGGCACATATCAAGCAGAACAGATGGCCGATGGGGCTGAAAGGTTCTGGAATGGAGACCACGGACTGGTAAGCGCAGCGTAGGACGTCCACCCACAAGATGGACAGATGACCTAAAAGTGACCGCAGGGAAACGCTGAATGCAGGCCGCTTCCAACCGGCCCTTTTGGAGATCGATGGGGGAGGCCTATGTCCAGCAGTGGACGTCCTACGGCTGAAATGATGAACTTTACTCTGTTTAGTTACCTTGTTGTTGTTTTTTTGCCATAGGTGGCAAACAAGCAGACAGGCTGCCTGATGGTAAGCAGTCGTCATCTATGGACACTTTTAATACCAGAGGGATCACAAATACGTTGCTAACCCTTTCAGACTCTATTAACTCACCTTTTGAAGAACCCCATGTTGTAGCTTTTCGAAAACACCGCTGAAGGTAGATCATTCCACATTTTGCTGGTGTGAGGCAAGAATCATCGCGTGAATCTTACAGTATGCGATTTCTACTGATCTATGACATGAGGATGAGCTTATAGATGGTGGTGGTGTTGGCGGTAGGATGGTAAACTGGCATCATCTGGTCTGGTCTGGTCTGTTGAGATTGACTTATTTGGCAGGGGTTCCCGACTTTTTCACCGTAATCAGAACCAGGGTGGCTTCATTCTGGCATTCTGGCTTCTTCGTTCCGCTAACATGATACTCGAGGCTGTCTCTGACGATTTAAGGAGCCCAATGTGACATTGGGTCTCAGTTCGCATGGATGCCAACAAAAAATTACCCAGCACTGTTGTGCTTCTTAGATTTTAAATTTAGATATAAGTAGACGAGCGCCTCTTTACAGCGTGGGATCATTTTATTTTATTTGTATTGTGAGTTTGTATCTTATGGGTAATTTACTGAAGTGCCTGAAATAAATTATTTTATTTTATTATTTATTTATTTATTATTATATCATTGGGGCAGATGGGAATGAACCAAATCTGATTGGATGCACATCATCCTCAAAAACCTCGCTGCGCTAACGCACCATGTCGTTCCTCCACTGCATCTCTACTGGTACATGAGCTCTCATGCATGAGGTACAATAACGTACCTAACGTAAACCGAAGAAAGTTGAATTTCCCACATCATCGCCTTTTGTGATGCGTTGCTATATTTTATCTCTAGTAATCGTTGGGCCTGGTTCATTATCACCTTCTTACGTTACCAGAATGTATGTGGGCAAACAAGTAATCTATACATACATATCTATACTAATATTATAAAGAGGAAAGATTTGATTGTTTGTTTGTTTGCATTGAATAGGCTCCGAAACTACTGAACCGATTTGAAAAATTCTTCCACTGTTGGGAAGCTACACTATCCCTGGGTAACATAGGCTATATTAAAAAATATAGGGATCCTTACTAAAACTCCAATAATGTAACCCAAGGTGTAAAAAAATAAGATTTACAATTTTGACTTTGCGTGTTTGACAGTTCTACGACAGGACAACGTCTGTCAGGTCAGCTAGTCACTAATAATCTGCTTCCGATCGTTATCACAGATACGTTTCCGACCCTTAAAGACTCTATTAACAGCCCTTTTGAAAAACCCCATGTTATCATCATCATCATCAGCCAGAAGACGTCCACTGCTGATTATTGGCCTCTTCATTAGACCTTCACACTGAACAACAGCAAGTTGAAGTGGCAATGGGCAGGCCACATCGCTCGAAGAACTGATACCCGCGGGAAGAAAGGTCCTCGAGTAGAAACCACGAACTCAAAGACAAAGCGTAAGTAGCTCCCACTAGATGGACCGACGACATCGTGAGAGCCGATCGTAATACGTAACATCAAATGAGAAGATTTAATATAATATTAACACAATTTTGACACAAATATAACTTAACTTGTTGAGTAAAATGGCCGACGCTCAAAGGTATAAAATTGAAATAGAAGTTACAATTTAGAATCCAAAGCACGAAGTCATAATAAAGAAGTTTCACACGTTAAATTAATATTTAAACTCTGAACACACCTCTATACAAGCGAAGAAGTAAGCCCGCGTTCACATAACATCGTTATGTAGGTTCTGAGCAAAGAGTTTGTATTCAATTGACAGTCAGAAAAATACCAAAATTGTTATGTCAGCTTTTCAAAAGTGAGGTGAGGTGTCTTTGATAGAAATCATATTATATAACTTTTTTTTCCAGTCATGACCTAGGAGTAATAGTGTTCCGTGGTCATGACTTTGGGGCAGATGAGAATTATAACAATGACAATTAAAAAAATAAACACTATGAAAATTTCAAGAAAATACCAATGTTAATGTCAGCTTTACAAACGTGCGGTGAGAGTCTTAGATAAAAATCATACAACACCAATTTTTTTCACCAATTATTACAACGGGGCAGATAGGAATACAAACACTATAGACATGTGTCCTAATGTTTAATTTATTACAAATAACCGGCTTAGCGATGAATATTACTAAATATATTACACTTACTGAAAAAATAATTTGAATTGGCTGATAAATCTCTGAGATATGAGCGGATAAAGTTTTAGGTGGGGATAGAGATTAGGGGGATGTTCTATCCCTTTCTCGCAAAGCGTATGTTAGTATAGCATTTGTATGGCACTCCTGAGCCGTGACGTCACGGCTCAGTATAGTGCGCTCTCTGTCTAGCATGAAATTAAAATGCTTATATCTTATTTATTTTTGAACTAATTTTAATTTTGTTTTTGTTGATGTGCTCTATTTATGATCAGCTTTTTTATAAGGTAATAATAGTTATTTATGATACAAGTGCGCAAAGTTGGTTATTACAAACGAGTAGACGAATGTAAGCCCGAGACTCGTGACTATGGTAAGCCCTCGACTTCGTCTCGGGCTTACATTCGTCTAGTCGTTTGTAATAACCAATCCGCACGAGTGCCATAAAACGTTTTACAACACATTTGCGAGAAAAAAACAAAAAATGGAGATTAAAAAAATACCGTAAAGTACACGCACGGTGCTATACAACGGTGCGTGCGGACAAATTCATTACAGCACGCTCCGTTGTATGATGCGTTTCATTACAGCACGCTCCATTGTATGATCCGTAATGTTTAACTTTCGAAAGATGTATTCAGGCTTCGTAAGTGCACTTTTTGAGCAAATGTGTTGTAAAAAAAATTGTCGTCTTGCCTATTAAAAAAATAAACTACAAAATTTTCTTCACACAATCCATTATTTTATCGTGATAATGTCTACGGCGGTGGAAATGACAACCAGCGACAAACATTCCTACTCTCTCATGTGAAATAAGCCCAACGTGAAAGCAAAATATAAAGTTTCAAGTACTCTGAAGTTCCATCTGTTCACAGATTAACTTTGCTGTCTTGCGCCGCGAATTAATTCTGTACGAAGAAAGTTGTATTCTGGCTGTCTACGTAATTGAAGACGTTTGGCTGTCAACTGGTACAGAGATTAAGGCTGCAAATGTCACAAAATATATTTTGGCCAACTTCAAAAAAGAGGGTTCTCAATTCGATCCGTATTTTGACATGAAATTTCAGAGCAGCCTGCATGAGAGTAATTTTTTTTAAAGAAGCTATATTGGAGCGGTTTTACAGCTTTTGGAGTAATTAAATTTTTATATCGTAGTCTTCCAGAGTTTTCAGTCACAAACTTTGAGTAACGAACATTGGAGTCACGAGCTTTCGGAGTAACACACATTATAGAACGCTTGATTCAATCACTTATACATTAGAGTGACGAACTTTTGAACTGACGTAAGTTAATTACACCGACCAATTGTCGCCGACATAGCTGTTAAAATTTGCAAGTTGAAGTGGCAATGGGCAGGCCACATTGCTCGAAGAACCGATAACCGATGGGGAAGAAAGGTTCTTGAGTGGAGACCACGAAACGGAAGACGCAGCGTCGGTAGGTCTCCCACTAGATGGACCAACGACATTGTGAGAGTCGCGGCCATTCAGTGGATGCAGAATGCAGGCTTTCGTTCAGTGTGGAGGTTAAAGGGGGAGGCTTATGTTCAACAGTGGACGTCTTCTGGCTGATGATGATGAAGTTAATTAAGAACTTTCGAAATAACTTTGGTAGATTGGAATTACAACCTTACGGAGTAAAGTACATTCTAGACACCAACATTCCAAGTAACATAAATAAGAGTCAAAAACTTTCAGAGTGACGTAGATTAGAGTCACAAACTTTACGAGTAATTTGGATTAAAGTCACTTACATTCCGAGTGATATAAGTTAGAGTCACAAACTTTCTGAGTAACGTGAATTTCGAAAGACATTTAGAGTGACGAATATTAGAGTCACAAATTTTACGAGTAATTTGGATTAAAGTCACTTACATTCCGATTGATGCAGGTTAGTCACAAACTTTCTGAGTAACGTGAATTTTGAAAGACATTCATAGTGACGATGATTAGAGTCACAAACTTTGCAAATAACGTAGATTAGAGTAACAAGCTTTCCGAGTAACTTAAGTTAGTCATATAAGTTTAGAGTGACGTAGATTAAAGTGACAAACTTTCTTAGTAACGTAAATTAAAATTGAATACCTTCAGAATGACGTAGATCAGAGTTACGAATTTTCCGAGTAACGTAGGTTAGAGTCAAAGACCTTCAGAATGATGTAGATTAGAACCACAAACTTTCCAAGTAAAGTTGTAATTAGAGTCACAAACTTTCCTAGTCCCTTAGATTAGAGTCAAAGACCTTCAGAGTGATGTAGATTAGAATCACAAAATTTCCAAGTAACGTAGTGATTAGAGTCGAATACCTTCAGAGTGATGTAGATTAGAATCACAAACTTTCCGAGCAACGTTGGTTACAGTCTTTTAAAGTACTTACCCTAGATTAGATTTAAGTCATGCCCTACACAAGTAATTTATCCTTATTCAACTGAAAATGGCCTCTGTAGATATGTGTGTGTGTGTACACATAATACAATTATGTGTTTACGTTTGCAAAACTTATCATGAAGGTTCTGTTTTGGTTCCTATTTTATACACGAACGTTTTAATTACTTACGTTCCACGTATCAAGCAAATTAAAGTAAATTTCCTTGTAATTTTTGTAGGCACATCCCACAGAGCCGTCGATCCGAGCGTCCTGTTCAAACACAATCTTGGAACCAATTTAATTTTATTCTCCGTTTCCTATGTAATTAGATTAGACGGCAATGATTGTCGCTCGGTTGGCAGATCTGAAGGGAATCAGCTTCGGAAAACGGCCGGGAAATTGGGAAATTATTTCGTTTTGTGTATGCTATAGCGAGATTTCGGAGATAAATAATTATGGTAATGAGAGTAATTTATTTAAAAATTATCTTAAAATCAGTAAACATTGGTATTTTAATGTTTATTACAAGGTTATTTGGAGCTATTTAAAGTCATTTAGTTAGGTTATAGGTTAGTTATTGGTCGAAAGTGGCGTGATTATTCGTGTAAAAGTATTTTTGTTTGCCTTATAAAAAAAAAATACCAGCCTGATTTTTTGGCCTGCTACACTTCCATTTTTTATATTTTTTTATTTTATAATAGTGTTGCGTTTGACCGCAAAGGGGGTCTAGACAAGAGCCACACACTGTTAGCGTTCACGCCTGCGGAAAGATGAAATTGTATGAAAATGACATTAGCTTCAGATAATTTATCTCATGCTAATGTCATTGCCAATGTCATTTTCATACAATTTCATCTTTCCGCAGGCGTAAACGCTAACAGTGTGTGGCTCTTGTCTAGACCCCCTTATGTAAAGCGACGATGCGGTCTACGATGGAGCACGCTTGCCTAGAAGAAACCGATTTACTCGTGATTTGAAGACACCCAGATTATAACTACCGGGTAACACCCATTCAGGCAGCTCATTCCACAGACTAGCAGTACGCATAATAAAAGTGGAATCAAAGCGCTTCGTACGGGTTTTTCCGAATATCAACCATAAATAAAGCGGTGTCAAATTTTTGTGCCCGCTCTGGCATTTGGATAGAAAAATAGGCAGGAGGGAATTAGATCGTGCAGATCCGATGCACATTCTCCGAAATGTATCCAATAAAAAACCGATAGACTAGCAACTTTACGTCGATGCTCAAGACTAAAGAGCTTAGTCTGAACCAGAGATTCGTTGCGGATGAGTTTCTTGGCACGCTTCTTAATAGACTCTAATGCCCCAAGCTGGTACTTAGCTGATCCATCCCAAAGGTGAGAGCAGTACTTCATGAGACGACCATGCACGACCGAACTTGTGCTTGGTATGGTGCTCCATGTGTCTAGATACCTTGTTCTAGCTTGATTAACGGTTTTACACTTGGTGAAATTTCATATTTTTTTATTAAAGCTTGTGGAAATAAGTTTATCAATTTTGGGTTTTTGTTAATTTCATTGCGATTCCTAATATGTATAATTTTCATGTGTTAATTAATAAATAGGACTGCAAGTATACTTAACTAAACTAACTTAAGACTAACTCTGACTTTGATGATTATTTATTATTTATATGTATGTATATCAGTCTCTGGCAGCCATATCACAAGATTTGCTTAGTTTGGGGTCAGATGGCCGTGTCTGAAAAAATGTCTCGAATATTTATTTATTTGGACTTTTAGTGTGTTTGTTTCTCTGACATTTGTAATTTATTAAATAAAATTATTGACATTTCAATAAGATTTATTCAATAAAAATTACAAGTAGAATAAAAACTATCTTAAATTTAAATTTATAACTATAACTAATCTAAAACTAAAATTAATCTAAAACTAATCTAACAATCCACTAGCGTTGGGCAGCGTTCCCAAAATGCTGGCAGCATTGCCACGTTGTATGGCAATGCTTATTCTTTGGATTTATTTATTTATTTTATTGACATTTTTAGTTTAATTCTCTATTTTTTGTGAGCTTGTTTTTGTAATTAATGTAATTCCTTTCTTATTTTTTATTTAAATGCATAATAATATTTTTTTGAGATACTAATGTAATTAGCTTGACTGTGTTAAATCTCAATAAATACAAATTAATATTAATTTAATTTAATTTTGGGTACTCTGTGCGTGTTCTTATATCATGATCATAAAATCAGCCTGTCTTAGTTCACTGCTGAACATAAGCTACCACTAACCAAGGCACGCATCACTCAGCCCCATCTTCGTCTTTTCGCATCAATTTTGATAAAGTTGAGTTATGTCACTGGTTCTCTGGCAAACCAATTTGTTCTGAATATAAATCTCTCAGAGAAAAGTAGCGCATATCTATATCTCTCTTTATATCTCTGCTCCACAAGTAGAACAAACGGTAATCAGTTTTCCTAATTATTGTTATATTTTTACAATAAACATAAAACAGCTGGCACCAATAGAACAACCAAAATATTTCCCATATTTTTCCTATTTATTGTTAGAACAAAAAGTAGAACAAATGGGAACGACCCTCTTTCTATAGGTCGCTGAGCAACCTTGAATTTGCAGTCTTTTCAGATTTAAGTGTCCATGTTTCGTCATCGTAAATCATGACAGAAGGATGTTAATGATGATAAGAACGGATCCATCCTCTTATGGTTAATACTTTCTCGTTTTATTTCATCAAAATTGGTTGAGTCGTAAGTTAACAAACAGGCTGACAAAGAGACGTGTGCCGTGATAGTGTGATTTATATTGATTAATATTTCAATAAAATTATTTTCTAATATTGTATGAAAATATTACACCATAAAAATCTACTTTTTACTGGCCACACTGATCAAAACTTCAGCCTCGCCTTGCCACGGCTTGAACAAATTGCATGAAACTTTTCGTAACAAACAGAAACACTATTTGTTGAGTCGCGAATCAGAATCAAGTTGATGTAAACTTCATTTCCTCCACTGAGGCTGAGAAAAGACGACTTTGGTTCTTGTAGTTTGGGAGAAAATGAACAATTTATTTACGAATAGTTATTATCGAAAAAAAAAACTGTTTCTTCTCATACGGAGTTAAACGGAAAGGGAAGAAAAGTCGAAATGGGTCCGTTATACTCACCATTATGAATAGCTTTTACAGAAACCAACTTTTGCTGCAGCTGTTTTTTTTATAACAACGTATTTTATGCTTTTCATCACACCATTATTATAAAAAAAACAATTATGTCTGTTTATTACGACTTACGATTTAACCAATCTTGATTGGAATGATGTGTATAAAAGTAAATACTTTTATCAAGTTTAGCATGGAATTGACTTTTTAAAAATACTTGAAAAGAGAAATGAACCCCTTTGTAGCAGCAGATTGGGAATTTTAAATATTGTGGCACAACCATCATGGCATTGTTATTATGGACACTGACGTGGTTTTCACAAATTTTATTTGTGCAACATGGCGTCGTTCTCACTACTTTGACTTCAACTCAACTGGCATCACATTGATTTATTTTAAATTTAATACAGAAACCAGGGTTTAAGTATTTTACAATTAATTTTAATCGTAAACAAACTGGCTAACATCCCCTTAACTATAATTCTCAACTCCCTACTGTTTTGTTCTGCAGAATACGCTATTGCTCGTTTAACTTGCTCTCTGTCTGACGATCCAATTAGATACACTACAAGCTATTTACTTTTAGCTTTACAATCTTATAAGTAACAAAACATAGATACTTAAGGTAGCATTCCAATCTTCGCGACCGCAAGCGGTGATAGCGACTGGTGGCAAATGCAGCGTCACATGACCCACTGCTCAGTAAGGATTTATATCAAGTGCTAAACAATGCAAGCGATACACGTCGCCCGACACGGTTGCTTCCATTGTTTAGCACTTCATATAAATTCATACTGATCAATAGATCGCGCGACGCAGCTGCTACCGCCAGTTGCGGTCACCGGTCGCTGTCGCGAAGATCGGAATGCTACCTTTACAGGGCATTGTCAAAACTGGGAAATAAATTACGCGAAGTTTCGATGCCATTGCTCAATATTTTTTCACTTAATTTTACTTTCATGCTAGTTAGACCGTTCTAAAAATTACAACGGACAGACAGATGGATGGATAGAAAACGAATTTATAAGGGTTACTTAAGCCTGCAGAACTCGAAAAACCACCACAGCGTCATTTTGCACGGTTAAAAGTAAGCTCAGCTACGTTTCAATCGTTAAAAATACTGATAGAAATATAAATGAAAATCCCACAGTGGTCAGTTGTGCGTGTGTAAAACCATTCACGTATCGGAAGTTTCAATGCCCATTCGTAGCCATTTTCCGTACAATTCACTTTGAAAAGCAAGACTAGCCAGTTTTGTATAAAATGACGTTATGAATGACGTTTGTGAAATCTGACGCTAAAAGTTGTAAAATGGTTGTAAAGAATTAGTGGGTAAAATTGTTATACTAAAACATTATTTAATATTAAAACAACGCACTATTAAAATAAATAAATAAATAACCTTTTACACTTTTTTTCTTTTTTTCTTCTTCTTTTTTTTCTGTCACTCTCTCTTCTCTTTTTCTCTCTTTCTCTCTTCTTTTTTTCTCCTTTTTTTCTTTCTCTATTTTATTGGGGATCTATTGATCCCTACTAAGACTCCTGTAGGACTAGAAAACGGGGATAATCGCCAAGAAACAAGAGTCACCGACATAGCTGTTAAAATTTGCAAGTTGAAGTGGCAATGGGCAGGCTACATCGCTCGAAGAACCGATAACCGATGAGGAAGAAAGGTTCTGGAGTAGAGACCACGAACCGGAAGACGCAGCGTATAGGTAGGCCTCCCACTAGATGGACCGACGACATCGTGAGAGTCGTGGGCATCCAGTGGATGCAAAATGCAGGCTGTCGTTCAGTGTGGAGGTTAAAGTGGGAGGCCTATGTTCAGTAGTGGACGTCTTCCGGCTCATGGTGATGATGATGATGACTATCCTGAATATAGGCTTTACTTTGGTTTTTACAAACAACATCTTATAGGACTAAGATATTTCTTACATCTCACTGTTATACGATATTTTCATTAGCATAGTTGCGATAACAGTAAGTAGGTACCTAAATCAACATGTGTTATATAATATTAATATGCATATCTACGTGCCATAACCGAGAGGCGATAAAAGTTGCAAACAAACGTTAGCAGTTTGAAGGATGTTTAACAAAACAAGAAAATTGTTGAGAAGTTGTAGTAATGCATTGACTTAGCTGAGCGATGGCGAGCGATAAGCTACGACGCGAGTTGATGCAACTTGCACATCAAAGCTTAATTGCACAGACCAAGCTCAGTACATTTTTTTTTCTGACAGCTGCAATTATATTTTTATTTTATTTCATTTAAGTTTTAATCCTTGCTGTGCTCACACCGAAGCCAACGCGCACAGCAAGCAACAAAATAAAATTATAATTAAATAAACATTATGTTTCTTACATAATTATGGAATTTAAATACCTATACTGCTAAGAACAGTATTATAAAGTTTTAGCTTATTATATTATTAGCATTGCCATTCAACGTGGTAATTCCGCCAGCAAGTTGGGTACGCTGCCAACTGGTAGTGGACTTGAGCATTTAGATTGTCTTTAGACCTTCATCGGTCTATGGGCAGTCTAACTGTATTTGTAGTGTTAGTTTTAGCTTGTATTTTGTTTTGCTTATTATACCATAATGATGATATTTATAACGCATATTAGAATAAGTTGCAGCTACCGTTCCGTACCCAAAGGTTTATTTCAATATTGACACTGCATGTAATAATAATTGTATAATTCTGATTTCTGATTAATTTAATTTCATATTTTTAATTGTATTTTTTTATGGAACTTGTGTCTGATAATAAAAATTATTTGATTTGATTAAAAACGGGACCCTATTACTAAGCCTACGATGTCTGTATGTCCGCCCTACCTATTAACGGCTGTATCTTTTGAAACGTAATAGATAGCCAGTTGAAATTTTCACAGAATATGTAATGTTTTGGCGAAATAATAAATAAAAAATGAAAAACTAAATGGACATACAACAAACGTATTTTTTTAACGTATTTTTGTATTAGCTCTAATGTAAAAACGGTAATAAGTACAAGCGTCAAACTTGGTGTGATTATAGTACACACTCTAAAGTATAACAACAATCAATAAATAATGGCCAAGTGCGAGTCGGTGACAAATTTATGTTTACCACCGGTTCTCGTACGATCACCGAACTGAAGCAATGTCGGGCATGGCTGGTACTTGAATAGGTGACCGCCTAGGCGTTGATGAGATGTTGTCTTTTTTCACTATTTTTTTACTTTAGTAGCTAACAAGTTATGTTAACCATCATACGACCCACCACGGAACCCTCAGTGCGTGAGCCTGACTGGCACTTGGCCAGTTTTATTATGTTTTCATTATATCGCCTCGCGTTGTCCATTGCTATCACGTGGTGGGACAATGTGCTAGTGAAGTGCTCAGCTTGTGTTTGGAATAGGCTAAGCTAACTTTCTTGGAAAACTTTGTTAAGGTACTTAGTAATTTATCTACGGTGAGTATAATTACCTAAATGAAATGTAGGTAAGTTTCTTAAAGGTTCATAATTTTGTGAGATTAGTCTCGAGTTTTATCAAGAGAGGCGTACACTTTGTGGTTTCTAGAGATATTTTGGTCAATGCCCTATTCTAATCTATACTCTATACTAATATTATAAAGAGGAAAGATTTGACTGTTTGTTTGTATGTTTGCATTGCATAGGCTCCGAAACTACTAAACTGATTTGAAAAATTCCTTTACTGTTGGTAAACTAACAATACTAATAACTTATAATTAGTGAGTTATGAATGCCAGTGCTAATATTGCATGTCCATTTAGAGACAAGTTTGTTTTCGGAGCTCTTAAGATCAGATTATATTCTGTATTACATCTAGGTTTACCAACAAACTGCAATAACACTATCCCTGGGTGACATAGGCTATTAATCTATACCCGTGCGAAGCTGGGGCGGACCGCTAGTATACAAATAAATGGTGAAATAATAGTTAGGGTGGGTTGCACCATCTACAGTTAAGCTGCAGTTATAATTATAGTTAAAACTCCCATTAAGAATAAATGTGTTGTACCTTTAGAATAACTACACAAAGAAACCAAGTACATTAGCAAAATTTAAGCCATTCAAATGGTGTCATATATGGCTCCAAAAAAAATATAAAAAAAATTCTATGACAATTTGGAAACCTACCTTCTCTGTGTAGTTATTCTAAGGTTGTACCATTTAGCTATGGTCAACATGACGTCATAACTTAACGGTAACATTAACTAAGCAAGATTGGCAGGTTAAAACGTTATAGTTAAAAGCTGTCAGACAAATCAATTCAGTTAACTGTAACTATAACAACAAATATGATGGTGCAACACGTGCTGGCTTAAATTTATGGTTAAGGTTAAAGTTATAGTTAATTTAAACTGTAACAGTGACTATAACTGGGATTATGGTGCAATCTAGCTATCATTAAATCAATTTAGAGTGGTGTTGAATTTTTATGGAGAATTGTGTCATATATTTACTATTTCTCAAAGCTTTTTACCATTTTCCTTACCTACCTACTCCTTTTTGATTTTTACCGTAACATCTTAATCCATGAATCTTACAAACAAAACCAATTTATAAACTGCTGACTTCAAAAATGTCTGACAAATTGTAATACATTTCTACCATGGTATAATAATATACTCCGCCAGGTATAGCGCTCCGAGAAAAAATGTCACGTGGGCGTCCCGCAATGATGTCGTCAATGTCATGGATACACGTACACGTGCATAAGCAAGAGCAGGATAAGTAATTTACAACAAGTTCGAGAGAGATGACGATACACGAAACAATGGCGGACTCTCTATGATTTTCTGTGTTAACAGTAGCGTGAAATTATAACTCCCCAATATCCGTATATTACCTGTGGGAATCCAATAAATCAATGTGGTTTTGATAAAATTGTGTTTAATATATTCAATTCGTACTTAAATTGCTTGAGCGGACAAACCAAATGACAATTGAAATGCTTTTTGTATTTGATATAGTAGATTATTTAAAAAATTGTTTCCCAGTATCTGTGTTTGTTACAATAAAGTGGCAACTGGACAGTGACGTCATTGCGGGACAACTCCCAGAGCGCTAGACCTTGTTTTCTTGGATCATGATTTCTACGAGACACCAACATGAAACCAGACAAAGGTGTTTGACACCAGACACTTGACACTGAAGCGTCGTGAGCGAGTTATCTTACTTGACAAAATGCACTTAACGTTGCTAGTGAAAATTATTGAACAAGGTTTAAAGTAACATTAATTTATCTAATGTAAAGCGATTGGCTTTAACCAGTACTATGTCCATACATTTTGAGTCTCAAATAATTGTTCATATTATTTCTTCAATAATTTTTAGCATAAAAATTATTTACATAGAAAAAAAGAAGAAAAAAAAAGAAGTTTTTTTTTACAACGATCTTCCGTTAGGTTTTAACAGAGTTCCCTTTTCCAAGACACGGAAAAGCCTTTACGGAGATCCATTTCAGGATAAACTGTAACTAATGTCTCTTTTACACTACAGAATTTTATGCGTTACCTCTCACATTAACATTCGGCCCACGTTTCCCAGCACTACACTTTTATTCCGTACGCAATAACTACACTTTCTGTAAAACCACCATGATATTCGACAATTTATAAAACATACCATCCACTGATGGCTATGCACTGCATTGTTTATAAAGTTTTTAATAAAAGTAGCAATGGTTTACTTTTGGCGATAGAATAAACTAGTATGGGGTTAAATAAACATACAAGTCACGTAAGCAAGATCGAGTCGAGTTCATTTAATACATACGCTTTAAGGGCTTTTGTTGGACTCACTGTTTATTAAAAGGTAATGTCTTAAGATTTACTTAGTATGTAATTACTAAATAAATCTTTACACATTACCTACTATTGTTTAAACTTTTCTACTGAGACATGGTTGTTAACTGGCCTTTTGGAAAAACTCAAATTAACACAACAGGCAATGGAGAGAGCTATGCTCGGAGTTTATTTGCACGACAGAATCCAGAACGTGGGTATTCGCCACAGAACCAGAATCACTGACAGCTGTTAAAATTTTCAAGCTGAAGTGGCAATGGGCAGACCACATCGTTCAAAGAACCAATAACCCATGAGGAAGAAAGGTTCCTGACTGGAGACCACAAACCGGAAGACGCCGGGTATGTAGGCCTCCCACTAGATGTACCGATGACATCGTGAGAGTCGCGGGCATCCAGTGGATGCATAATGCATATGGCACGCTGACGTTCAGAGTCGCGTTCTAAGGGGGTGGTCTATTTTCAGCTGTCTTCTGGCTGATGATGATGATCGCCAATGATTTTTTTAGCAAAACGTCTACGTAGTAATATGTAGTAGTTTCCTTAGTATTCGCTGTGTCGTGTGCGCTGGGCTTAAAATGTTATAAATCTGATGACTGGATCCCAAGGCCAACTTACTTGCCAATCATCCTCTCTATTTTAAGTGTTTGGTCACAATTTAAATAAAAAATTATTAGTTAATATTTAATTGATTTAAAATTTATGTCTTTATTTAACTAGCGCTACTAACCCCTTAACCCTTCAACTCTTTAAACATATTTCAATAACGTCCAAGGCCAGAAAAAAAAAAATTAATTCCACAGTCAAATTATTGTCATTGTAAACAAAAAAATTAGGAAGTTCTATGAAACAAATATTTTTTGAGCGAAATTAGACTTCTTTTGTGCAAACAAGATCTAATTTATTTGCTACTCTGTACCTTAAAAAGCACTCTCGCTACGCACAAATAGACCCAAAATAATTCATTCGTAGACATAACTCATATTTTATGAGTTTTTCAGACACTAAAAACAAAATAACGCCCATAACTACTACCGAGAACAGGAACGGACCATGGCACAAAAAATAAGAAAGAAAATTCACGTCTATTATGAAATGTCACAAAGAAAGCATGTCACGACGATGACTTGGGCTAAACTGTGACATTGCTTGACTGTGACTATGACTTGTATGATGATTTCGTACCGAAAAAATGAAAAGATCTATTACTACACGACGATGACTTGGGCTAAACTGTGACTTTGCTTGACTGTGACTATGACTTGTATGATGATTTTGTACCAAAAATTTAAAAATCTATTACTAGACGACGATTTTTTGGGCTAAACTGTGACATTGCTTGACTGTGACTATGACTTGTGTGAAGATTTTGTACCAAAAAATTAAAAGATCTTTAATCGAGTCCTAAATGGTCGGCAACGTATTTGTGATGCCTCTGGTGTTATAAGTATCCATAGGCGACGGTGACTGCTTACCATTAGGCAGCCCGTCTGCTTGTTTGCTACTTATGGCATAAAAAAAAACTAAACGACAATGATTTGGGCTAAACTGAGACTGTGCTTAGCTGTGACTATGACTTGTAAGATGTTTTTTTTACCAAAAATTTAAAAGAGATATTACTAGCTGCGCCTGCGGTTTCTTCCAAACGAAAATAGCAAAAGGTTTTTTTTTTATCATCATCATCATTATCAGCCTATCATGTTCCCACTGCCACACAAGCCATCTTTTAGAAAAAGAGGATGGGCCTTACCTTCTTACTTGTGTAGCGGGCATTTTCCGCAACTAGGCCATTCATTGGCCCATTTTGCGTCACCCGGCTGCAGCTAATTCAGCCACCCGGTCTCCTCCAGGAAAGCCAGCAGCTCGCTTATGCCTGCGCAGGTTTCCCAGAGTGTCCTCGGTGGATACTCGTAGGATGGGCCTCAATCCATCATGCTTTCTCAGTGCATGTTGGTGAATGTTGTCATTGAAAGTGTTTTTTTTTTTTCGAAATAAAAAATACTAGCTACGCCTCGCGGTTTCACCCGCGTAGGGATAAAAAATGGTGATGATGATAATGAAAAGTAGCCTTTGTCACTTTTCGGCACTAGAACTATCATCATCATCATCATAATCAGCCTTTAAACAGTCCACTGCTGTACTTTTAGCCTACCCCCGAAACTTGAACTATACCCATGCAAATAATAGATCTGTTTGCTCTGTTGCTGCGTGAAAGAGGAACAAATAAACTTTTTGCATTTATAATATTATAGATAGTATGATTCTATACAATTTTATACATGAATTCATAATATTTTTTATTGAATAAGTTATTATTTAATTTGAATTATGTACACATAATTATATTGTTAACATATACTGTTTATATAAGTTTATATACATCGTCGTAGAAAGTGTACTGGAGAAGTTTCACTTGTAACTATGGAGTTATTAATAAAGAATTGTATTGTATTGTAGCTATGAAAAAAAATCACGTCGCTTATTGCTCTTTGCTACGCGAAAAAGGTAGGAAAAAAAAACAAACAAACTCATTTTCAACCAATTAAATATTTGTCCGATAGCCTATTGTAGGTATCGATTTAGAACAACGACCTATAAGTGGCCTAAACACTGACCGTCTTACCACAAAAGATTTAAAAACGCTTTAGAAATGAATCAACATGTACGTTCAATGACTATTTTGACTGACTGTGCGACGACTGAACTATGTTTGACGAATTTATGCAATCACTCGGTAATTTAGCAGGTATGTGTCCCGCTGGATGTTAAGCGAATCGATAGTCGTCGGATTAATGTTAAAATTTACTATATTGCTGAATTGAGTTAAAATTAGTTAAAATCATAGACTTTAAATATCGAATTGAACTCTACAAAAGGTATCAGCTGGGAAAATGGGAAAATTATTTTCTTAAAAGAATATGGGACCACATTTATTTTTATTTTTGACTGTTTATTTTTGAACGTAATCTGCCGGAGGCAATGTATGCATTTCAGTGTGGTGTGACAATGGAGTCTGTCTAAGATGCTGGCGATCGGCCAGATAAGCCACCCAGGCTGCTGCAGCGAGGAAAGAACGACAAAAACGCGAAAAATATGCTAAACACATGTGTGTTTAGCATATTTTTCGCAGTGAAACAATTGCTAAACACATGTCTAAAGCGTTCTTAAATCTTTTGTGGTAAGACGGTAAGAAATTACCAGAATTTTGATAAGTTTGCTTCTATGATAGCTAATTGGCTATAGCTTGACGTTTTAAGGTCACCTGAAAGGCTTCAAATTTTACAAACAACCAGAAGTATATGTGCCGTCTCTGTTGGTAAAACCTCACTGGGGCCAGCATGGTGGACAATGGCCCACCTTTTCTCTTTGTGAAAAGGTAACTTATTGATAATAATTTTATATTATAATTATTTAAGTTTTTACTAATTTTGGCAGTAGGAACATGATAGGCTGATAATTATGAAGGCGAATGCGACAACAATCATTATCCTACAATCATCATCATCATCATCATTTCAGCCATAGGACGTCCACTTCTGAACATAGGCCTCCCCATCGATACCCAAAAGGGCCGGTTGGAAGCGGCCTGCATCCAGCGTTTCCTGCGGTCTCTTTTAGGTCGTCTGTTCATCTTGTGGGTGGACGTCCCACGCTGCACTTACTGGTCCGTGGTCTCCATTCGAGAACCTTTTGGCCTCATCGGCCATCTGTTCTGCGTGCAATATGCCCTGCCCACTGTCACTTCAATTTGCTAATCCGATGGGCTATGTTATCCTACAATACAATATCATATCTCCGGGTCTACCAACCCCGAGCAAATAGAACTAAGTACGTTTAACAGTCCAGGTCCTTACATCAGACGACGCTGGGAGCTAATTATTCATGCACGAGTGTGAATGTGCAGTGAAGACGATACGGGTGCATTCAACCGGATGTGTTGGGGACTTGATGGCATGGTAGGGTCATGAATAGCGCGATTAGTAGGTATCTACATTAACTGCGCCCCGCGTATTATATTCATATAAATTTCAAAATTTATTGTTTGTTGTTTAGTTTTTCATTTACTTTTCAATTAAACAATATTTATATAATTTCCGATGGGGAAGAAAGGTTCTGGAGTGGAGACCACGAACCAGAAGACGCAGCGTAGGTAGGCCTCTCACTAGATGGACCGACGACATTGTGAGAGTTGCGGGCATCCAGCGGATGCAAAAGACAAGTTCATGATCAGTTTCCGCCTACGCTGATACATAGTCATTTTCTCAAACGCTGCGTGGATATTCTCGAAAAAAATACAGGCTTAAGCATATAGCATATGCAACACTGTTACGCAGAATTGATAGAAGGTGGTGGTCACGACCCTTAGACATGCACTTACCAGTGTATGTGCAGCGTAGGGAATCCACCCACAAGATGGGCAGACAACCTAAAAGAGACCGCAGGGAAACGCTGGATGCAGTAACCATTGTACAAAATCATTCTGGTGGCTAGAATAAGGTCTGAATTTGAAAGAAAATAGCAAAACCTGAACGTTGCCGCCCAAAGGCATTTGACGTAGCTGTTTAACAAATAATGTTGTTTAGTTTCTGGTTAATTTATAATCAAACGGAAGCACTCTGTTTTAAATTCTACTTGCGATCACGCTTACTAAAATTAACCAACCAGGCCATGCGTTGCTTAAATCGGTAGTCGCAAACTAAAGTCTAACAGTTGCAGCAAAACTGTAGCAGTGAAACCGTAGCAGTGACACCGTAACAGTAAAACCTTTGCAGCAAAACCGTAGCAGCGAAACCGTTGCAGCAAAACTGTAGCAGTGAAACCGTTGCTAGTTAAAACGGGGTTAAAACTTTATCTTGGATATAACAGCAAACGGCCAAGTGACAAACTTTGAACGACGGTGCTGCTTGACGCAATTCAAAATTATGCTGTATGATAATTATATTGAATAGTGTTCATTAAAACATTAGATCATTATTTATGCATATTGTTCATTAGATACATTTAAACCTCGGTTCGCGGGAACAAGTGAGATAGCTTCTCGTTTGCCCTTTTATAATATAGTTGGAGTTAAAAAGAATCACCAAAGGATATCAAATAGCTGTTGAAACGAGTGGATGTGACTAGCGAGAGACCGGGGAGAATGGCATAAATGAAGAGAGACCTTTTGGAGATCGATGGGGGAGGCCTATGGCTGAAATTATGAAATGCTGTGTTGCCACCAAGGCTTGTATTGTACTTTTTTTTCTGCTTTTAAACATGAACATTGTGAGGTAATTTCATTAAAATGTTGCCTAACAAACAAACTTCATTTTTTTTAATTAAAATCGTTTTGTTCGTTATAAAAAAGCAGCATTGCAAGTGCTTAACATGTTTCAGGTCATAATAAAATCTTCACATGTTTTAGGTCATAATAACATCGTCTAGTTATTTGCATGGCTCACTGCACCAAGAAAACAGTAATATTTTATGCAATATCAATTTCGTCGGCACTTTGGCATTGTCCTCAAGCACATATTGCCAAATCGCTTGTGCGATGGCTTCGTTCGCAGATTCTGCCGGGATGTGATGTACTTTAGGGATGACTCACGCGTTCGGCAAGAAAAAACAGATAAGACGACTATACGTTTTGTTTATATTACACGGGAATAGGCATGTGTCGTAACATTTAATTTATTACAAATGACAGACTTAGCGATGAATATAACTAAATATATTAGTTACTAGCGGTCCACCCCGGCTTCGCACGGGTATAGATTATTGCCTATGTCACCCGGGGATAGTGCAGCTTCCCAACAATAAAAGAATTTTTAAAATCAGTCCAGTACTTTTTGAGCCAATTTGTTACAAACATACTTACATACAAATCTTTCCTCTTTATAATATTAGTATAGAATATAGTTTTTATTTTTTTAAATTTATTTATTATTTACTAGCTGACCTGACAGACGTTGTCCTGTCTTGGAACTGTCAAACACGCAAAGTTAAAATTGTAAATCTAATTTTTTACACCTTGGATTACTTTATTGGAGTTTTAGTAAGGATCCCTATTTTTTTGAAAATTTTATATAATCTATGTTACCCGGGGATAGTGTAGCTTCCCAACAGTGAAGGAATTTTTCAAATCGGTTCAGTAGTTTCGGAGCCTATTCAATGCATAAAACAATCAAATCTTTCCTCTTTATAATATTATCTCAACTCTCGAATCGTTCATTACGCTCAAGATTCAAAATGACGCCCGTGACTTAAGACACTGCTTTATCCCCTCGGTGAATAATCTACTATAATTTGATTTAATTCTCGTAAGATTGCCAAAATAGACGTCAGGTAAGCACAAAGTTATTTGGGTTATGTTACGACACCGCAACAGTTTAAAAAAAACCTTGTGTGTACTTTTTTTCGTATATATGATTAATTAAGTGATAATGTTCTCTGTCTGAATGGTATTAAGACTCAACTAGTATAAACTCAAGTAGTATGTCTACCATCATCGGATATCTGACAGTCCGGCTAAAACATAAGCCCCATCCCCAATGTCGATATACTGCAAATAGGTTTAGATCTGAGATACCACTGCGATAAAAGGAGAATAGGTGTTCAGATTTTAGAGATAGCTGCTTCGTGGAGCCTAAACTTCGGCTAAATTTACTGGCCTTAGTTGGCTGGGCATGGGAATTCCTAGACGTAATATGCTTCAAATTTGACGATTCGTCGTCAATAATATTCAAAAGTAGACCTTTAAAATCGATGAATTGACATTATTTCTTTATTGTGTTAAATACTTTTTTATTTACATGGTAATATTAAACGATTTAAAAAAATTGGCTCGAAAGAAAAAAAAACCTAAATTTTCCTAAAAAAAACCGGTTTTTACGTTCCCTTCGATGGATAGAATCAACTTCATTCATCGGAATATTTTGTAAAAGCGTAAGATTATTTGTGGGAAAATAGAGAAAAAATAAATATTGAAAATATTTGAAAATCCGCAAGCTGAGTATGCAAGCATTACTGTCAAACAAGTGTACCGTCTCTACCATTTCACCTTAAACATAATTTTTGGTCACGAGTGGTGATAAGAGTGTTAAATTGGTAATTTTTAAAGAGAATATTTAAGGAAAGTAAATATTTTATCTTTGTAGTGTTGTTCCATACTAAGATTTACTATTCAAATGTTATACAAGGTTACGCATATAGACTGTACTAAGCCGAAAGGAGATCATTGTACTCATCACAATGAATAACTTTTACTATGGGACCAACCCTGAAATTGCGAAAATAAAACAGTTGTTCCATAGAAAACGGTCATTGACACCATCGACCAAAACTAAATGAATGGACAAGCCCTAACCATTGAAATTGTTCAGTAAAAACGAGTCAAAACCGTCGGATATATAGTTCAACACTTAATTATAAAAATGTACGGTATATTTCAAGAAAGAGGTCAATCGGCGAATCCAACTCGGCTGGGCAGCGTTCGGTAAACTACGCAACGTCTTCTCGTCCAAAATACCTCAGTGCCTTAAGACGAAAGTCTTCGACCAGTGTGTGTTACCAGTGATGACATACGGCACTGAAACGTGGTCTCTCACTATGGGCCTCATAAGCAAGCTCAAAGTCGCACAACGAGCTATGGAGAGGGCTATGCTCGGGGTTTCTCTACGAGATCGAATCCGAAATGAGGAGATCCGTAGACGAACGAAAGTCACCGACATAGCCCACCGGATTAGTAAGTTGAAATGGCAGTGGGCAGGGCACATATCACGCAGAACAGATGGCCGATGGGGCCGAAAGGTTCTGGAATGGAGACCACGGACTGGTAAGCGCAGCGTAGGACGTCCACCCACAAGATGGACAGACGACCTAAAAGAGACCGCAGGGAAACGCTGGATGCAGGCCGCTTCCAACCGGCCCTTTTGGAGATCGATGGGGGAGGCCTATGTCCAGCAGTGGACGTCCTACGGCTGAAATGATGATGATGATGATGATGACGGTATATTTGTTACAAAAAATAGATCCCGGTTTTATTTGTGTATTTACACTTCGGGAAAGCTTAAGAATGCATAATTTTGTCAGATGTTTCGTTATCACGTAACAATAGACATGTGTTGCACTTCCTACGGCTAGAGACAGACTGAAATGAAATGAGAGACGGCACTCATTTTGTTATCTTTAAAAATGCGCTTCTACTGGGCCATTCATTTTATTTTGGTCGAAGATTGACACTCTACAAAATGTATGAAACAGCAGATGTTTATTTGCGATTTCAGTTTTGATCTAGTCTGGTCAGTGAATACCAAAGTCATTTTTATTATGATGTGAAAAACTTTAATGCAAATGTATTATACTCCCCAAGTTTTTCTAAAATATTTATGTCTCTAGATGTATTTTCACTAATATCTTTATTTTTTACGACCACTGTATTCCTAAGTGGTGTTAAGCATAATAAGTATAAGCCATTTACTGCACCTGTTTGCTATCATACTAAACTTCTAAGTTAAAATTACTTTCAGACATACTTAGTATTTTGGTTAAGATATTTATTTTTATGATAGTAATTTGAGGAGAAATCTTTTAAAAGCTCTTTTAATGTATTTACCCGTAATGTTGTTTTAAGTATCTTTTTGTTACATTTCACTGATAGGCAGGCATGCCCTGTTTTTTTTTGACTAAGCATAAAATTTAGCTTTGCAATGTTTTCAATCTTTGATATACTAAACCCTGCTTTTTTACTTTTAATTTTTTTAATTTTTTTATTTATTCATTGTGAGCGTCGCGGGCATCCAGTAGATGCAAAAGGCAGGCTGTCGTTCAGTGTGGAGGTTAAAGGGGGAGGCCTATGTTCAGCAGTGGACGTCTTCCGGCTGATGATGATGATTATTTATTTCTTCTTTAGTTCTTTCTTCAGCAACATAGTAGCTATTAAAATTTGTAAGTTGAATTGCCATTGCGGGCATGCCACATTGCGCTTTGAACCGATAATCGACGGGAAAGAATGGTTCTTGGCCGGATACCACGAACCATAAGACGCAGCTTAGGTAGGCCTCCCACTAGATGGACCGACGGAATCGTGAGAGTCGTGGGCATCCAGTGGATGCAGATGGCAGGCTGTCATTCAGAGATTCACGAGATGCATTACAACTATGTTGCCTAGCCTTTTGAAGAACCCCATGTTGTAGTTTTTCGGAAACACCGCGGAAGGTAGCTCATTTCACATTTTGCAGGTGTCACGCAAAAAAAGTTGCTCATATTTGAACTTGAAAAATGAATTGGAATGAAATACTTTTATACAAAATTTCATGAAGATCTAATCAAACATAATATGCAAGTTATCGAAAAAAAATTTAGAAAGAAACATAGAAACGCCGACTTGTCTTGACTTGATTAGAATCTGAGATCTCTTCGCTCGGTCAATTAGAGTGATCAGCCTAGAACTAAGCATAAGCATAATCAGCCTTTTAAAAGCCCACTGCTGGACTTTGGCCTACACCCGAAAGGGCGATTGGACCAATCCATTACGTTTGCCCAGTTGTGGGTTGGTGGATTTACATACGCCATTGTATTTCTTCTGCGTACGTATGCTTCCTCACGATGTTTGCCTTCACCGAAAAGCTGGTATGAAAAATCAGTGTATAAACTCCAAAAAGGTCATTGGTACGGGCCCAGGATTTGAACCCGCGACCTCACGCTTTCAAGTTTAGCGGTCTCCCAAACAGGCTACCACGGCACGGCTACTAGAATTGAGATATAACCGCAATAAAAATGGATACTCCGTCTTACCTCTACCACAATCTCCCCACTAACTACAACGTATTCAATGGTCCACCTACAATGGTAATATATGGAGACGCCACATAATGCGAACGAAATTAAATTTGCTTCGAGCCCTGTGTTTCATAAGGAGTACCCGCTGAAATATTGGGGTCGGCTCCAATGACCTATTTAACGTGCTCCGGGGACTATGGGATTGTGATGCTGAAACCTTGCGTATTTACTAAGCTCTAGGTAAGCATGGTACATCGTAAACCATTGAGTGTGTCCATTGAAATTTGTCACAAAACAGATGTTTTTACCCGCGCAAGAAGGAAGGTTATGTTTTTCAAGTGTATGTATATATGTATGTATAATGTATATTTGGCACGCCCTGCAGCGTAAACGGCTTAATGGATTTAAACATGTGAGGCGTCACATTTGATGACGATTAGCTTGCCGATCGGCACTAAATTTTTTAACATTTACCTTTGCTATGCATAGAATATTATTTTATACGCAATGGGAGCGGTAGTGACAAAGAGCTAGCATGTGCACTTTTTGGTCTGACGGCACCCGGTTCAATCCTCGGCCCTGCACCAATGTCTTATTTAGTATTTAAATAAATTATGAACTGATTCGAACACACCGCTCAAAAAAAACGGTGAAGGAAAACATAGTGAGAAAACCGGTATGTCCAAGAACCTCAAAAGTTCAAAGACATGACATTCACCAACATGCACTGGGCCGGCATGGTGGATTAGAGTCCACCCTCTCTCTTTAGGAGAAGGCCTGAGTCCCAGCAGTGGGAACTTAATAGTCTAATAATGATGATATAGATGATGATTTAAAATAATTTAAGATTAATATACCAATAGCACAATAGATATGCACTCTCTGTTGCTCGAGAAGCGCTGGTCGTTTGGTCAACACGCCAGCCTGAACGACATTATACTTATACGCAGGGCACTTTCCACCGCCAATGTCGCAGCTGTGCTCGAACCGAGTGATCTTGCGTGTGACGATAGAAAGAGGCCTGACGGTATGACACTTGTGCCCTGGAGGTTAGAGCGGCCCCATGTATGGGACGCAACTTGTGTCGATACTTTGGCGCCGTCATATCTTCTTGAGACACAAGGTAGGGCTGGTGCGACTGCCAATTCGGCAAAGCAGCATAAGCGACGCAAATATGCGAACCTCGGCTTTGGTTACCTATTTGAGGCGTTTGGAGTCGAGAAATTGGGCCCTTAGAAACGGGAGCTCACCTCATTTTCAAAAATCTTTCAGAGCGCCTGGTTAATGCGGTTTTTGGCTCGACACATAAGCATTGTCATTCAGCGTGGTAATGCCGCCAGCATGCTGGGTACGCAACCAACTGGTAGTGGGCTTGAGCATTTGGGTTGTCTTTAGACCTTCAACGGTCTATGGGCAGTCTAACTGTATTTGTAGTGTTAGTGTTAACTTGTATTTTGTTTAGTTCATAAAAGGCCCTTGGCCAGTAAAAAAAAACTTAATATGAATAAATAATAATATTATAATATACATTATACACTAGCTGAGCCCCGTGGTTTTACCCGCATTGTGATTATGATGATGATGAAAATGTTGAAATGATGGTGTTTTTCGGGATAAATGCCTATGTGTTAATCCAGGGTATAAACTAACTTCATACCAAATTTAATCTAAATCGGTTGAGTAGTTTCGGCGTTGAGTCCAACCAAACATACACAGTTACACACAAACTTTAGCATTTATAATATTAGTAAGATAAGATAAGATAAGATAAGATAAGATAAGATAAGATAAGATAAGATAAGATAAGATAAGATAAGATAAGATAAGATAAGATAAGATAAGATAAGATAAGATAAGATAAGGTAAGGTAAGGTAAGGTATTAGTAAGATACGTAATATACTCAACAGCGCCTCTTGGTGTTCGGTTTCACCAATGCCTCTCAAATGTCCAGGACCGAGAGTATTTTAAATTTTCAAGGTCAAAATATGGCTGGATATCTCGATCCAGAACGGTTACTATGTAAGGTATTAACATAGAGACCGCGTTTCGACAATTTGACAAATGATCTTTTAGACTTACTAATAGTCGGATCGGTGGAAGGAAACGAATTTATCAAACGGAATAAATTGGCTCAACCGAGAATTGAATACTGATAGCTCGCAGTTAGAGACATAATCGTCACGTCGCGTCGGTCGGTATAGTTTTGAATGAAGAATTGAAAATATTGGACTAGGTTTTTCCTACCTTTTTTTTTATCGCGAATAAATCCGCCTCTGACCACAAACGCGTCTGTTGGTAAGCGATGATCTGGTCGAAGGTGAAGCACGCAGACTTAGATTATACCTATTCACTTTGGCCTTGAAAAGATCCAGATTACATCTCTCAGGAAACAAGAAAGGCACAGGTTGTTCCGCAATTCAAGCCTTGATTGATTGATTGTGAAATCGCTTGATTCCCTTGTGAAATCGCAAAATATGCGACATCAACGGTCATAATTATCTTTTGATCGCGTTGACGTACATGTTTGATTTTTTCACTACTGAAAGAAACCGTAGATTTAAGTATTCAGTATAAACTTCAACTTGATATCTTTACGCGTTCCTGAGAAAAAGGGTCTTGACAGACGGACTGACCGACAGACGGACAGACGGACAGACGGACAGATGGAAAACAAAGTAACCTTATAAGGGTTCCAATTTTTCCTTTCGGGATACGGAACCCCAATAACAGTCTGATAAATGTTTTATTACACTAAAACTCCTAGATATAAAATATTTCCCTGACAGAATCATTAGATAGCTCTTAGTTGATAACCTTGTCTGATATGTTACATTTTCCACGTCTAGACTTTGTGTTGACGTAAAAATGTAGAAATATCGGTGTGGAAATGATTTATATGGAGCTGATAGAAAGTAGGTTAGAAACACAGAACTTTACAAGATAGACGCAGTCTCTCGTTCCTCAAATTGTATAAAAATCCTAGTGTGTCGCATATTGTATGAAATAATGAGAGCTTTTTTTATAATTGAAATACGAGTATAGGCTTGTTCTTGACCACCATGTCGCCGGATGTTAAAGCAAAGATGCCGTCTATTATAGAACACATTTTAGGTTTCATCATCATCATAAGCCAGAAGACGTCCACTGCTGAATATAGGCTTTCCCATTAGCACGCCACACTGAACCACAGCCTGCCATCTGCATTCACTGGATGCCCGTGACTCTCATGATGTCGTCGGTGGTGATGTCTAGTGGGAGACGTCTTCCGGTTCGTGGTCTCTACTTTCCTTTCTTCCCCATCGGTTATCTGTTCTTCAAGCGATGGTATGCCACCATTGCCACTTCAACTTGTAAATTTTAGCAGCTATTCCGGTAATTCTGGTTCTTTGGCAAATATTCTTTTGCGGTTGGTTTTGTCGCAGATAGTTCGACTTTATTTGCATGGCGAAATATGCTTTCGAAGACTTTTTTTTCAGTTTACTATGGCACAATATGACGTTTTTGTATTGACATCTGACGTGCTACGGCGGAGACTGAACTGAATTATGCGACGTGCTTGTTGGAGCATTGATCCCACTTAAAACAGGCAACAGACACGCAAAGTAGATGAACTCTAATATGGGGTCTAATCTAATATGGATCTGTCGTTTGAACAAAAATATATCAAATTTGTTATTACTGTGAACGTTATCTAAGTATATAAAGTGTTTTCCCGAAAACGTACCACAACATAATTACGTTTACTTTTATGACTGGTAGAGTAGGTGTTTGACCACAGCTTTGATCGGTTCGATCCCAGCAATAATCACAATGTATATGCGCGTCAATATATTGAAGTGGCGAAATAAACGGAAGTGACAGTTGACGTTTCAGCACTCGGGCGGAACTACCGTCGGATCGTAGAGGGAGAAGTATACTTAGCCTATGCGTCGGATAGTTTTTAAGGCTTAGATTATTTAGTTAGGCGTCACTTTAGAGTATAAAACGTCTTTAGGCGTCATTTAGCTTGTTTTTGGTGACGGAGATGGCGCCATCGCTGGTGTAACGCTGCAGTAACTTACCCTGCTGACATTGGTTGCGGATGTGTCGTTGGCACCAATCAGCGTTTAGCAAGTTGGCATACCGTCCGGCAGAGGCGCTAGTGAGGGCGCGCGGACACGCGAGGCTCGGTGGAGCTCAGTTTGAGGTTGGAATTTGGAGTAGTTGGTTGGAGGGTGGCAGCGTTCGTTACAAGGCGGAACACCTTGTCCCCAAGTAGTTTTCTAGTAATTTGATATTGTAATTATTAATCGTAGTGCTTCGGAATAAAAACTGTGTCAATGTACGTGCGATGTCTCATTCTCCTCGGTCGCTATACTCACGCCGTAGAACCACGATATCTATTCAGATCCCACCTTCGCACGCTCCGACATAATTATATAAATAATGTTAGCACACAGCACAGTGTTCTTCAACTATGGTGATAAAAAGTCTTAACAATATTAGCATGATTTATCAATAAGTATGACGGGGCGAACCTGGAGGCGTGAGGCGGGAGCACCGGTCGGTGGATGGCCGACCTTCATCAGATAAATCTTGTTTCTATGGCGTGAGTATAGCGGCCGAGGAGAATGAGACATCGCACGTACATTGATACAGTTTTTATTTCGAAGCGCTATGATTACTAATTACAATATCCAAATTACTTGAAAATTACTTGGGGACAAGGTGTTCCGCCTTGTAACGAACACTGCCACCCTCCAACCAACAATTCCAATTCCTAACCTCAAAAAGTGACAATCCCAAATCAGACACCAAAGTAAAGTGAGCTCCACCGAGCCTCGCGCACGTGTCCGCTGCGCCGCGCTCACTAGCGCCTCTGCCGGACGGTATACCAACTTACTAAACTCTGATTGGTTGTCAACGACACAACTTCACAACGAACTTCAGCAGAGTAAGTTACTGCAGCGTTACACCAGTGACGGCGCCACCTCCATCACTAGTCCACCAAAACAAAGCTAGGTGACGCATACCTACATAATCTAAGCCTTAAAAACTATCCGACGGTAGTTGCGCCCGAATGCTAAAACTTCAACGCGCCGACAAGTATATACTTTTTTTATGAATACATTTCGAAAGCTTGTAACGCCGCTGTACGTTATTACATAAGTCCAGGAGGCCAATGTACGCTAGTTCAAAGGTTTGTGATTCAATGTTACAAATATTAGCACAAACTATAGTGTACCATTGCCCTCGAACTACAGACATAAAAATTACAACAATATTAGCATGATATCAGAATATTTAGTGAATGTTTCAACATATAAACATTAGGCGTCTTATCTCTTGTTTTGTGTATTTGTATGCGTCCAGCGTGCAAACATTAATGTTGAGGTGTGGCCATAGAACTAACGGTTGTTGCGAAAAAAAAATTACCCACGACCAAACGGCGACATTATAAATAAAACAAATAAATCATCTTTGTCATCATCTGCAATCTTCTCCCACCTTCTTTTTTAATTTTTTAATTTTGTAATTGGCTTGCGTTTACCGCCAACTTGCCTGATGTAAAGCGATGATGCTGTCTACCGTGGAGCACGCTTGCTAGAAGAAACCGATTCACTCCTGATTTGAAGACACCCAGATTGTAACTATCGGGGACCCATTCAGGCAGCGCATTCCACAGACTAGCAATTCGCATAATAAAAGTGGAATCAAAACGCTTCGTAGAGGTTTTCAGAATAACAGCCATAAAGCATAATAAATGCACATCTTTTCGCTACAGGTCGTGTCTTAGTTACTACTCAATAATGTTAGTTAATTATATTTATAATATTAACTTCTACTTCCGCGGTAGAAGCACGTATGTACCCAATTAAGCCGCCAAGCCAAGGTGACAAACTCTGTGCGGTTGGGACCGTACAGTAATTTTAAATATGTAATGATTAATAACCTGGATTTAACCCCTCAAGTTTATTATCCTTTGTTTTATTGTAACAAGTGTGCTTGTGTTTTTAGTATTTTAAGCAATAATATTGTTTGCTGCTTTCTTCCACAACAGTCGTCCGTTTTATGGCCGTACATAAGCTCTTTCACCTTACCCTGGAGCAAAGGATAATCGTTGATTTATAGGTAATATCGCACATGATTTACCAGTTTTTCTTTTTGAATATTTCTTCGCGCCATCGCACCTTTGTGCACGCATGAATTGAATTATATGGTACCGCATTCTGTTTATATTGCCGTATGAAACAAGATGCAAAAAGTATTTTATTAGTGTGATGATTCTTGTCAATAGCTGTAAATATGTATCAATATTTACATAGACGTGCTGACGTCCATGAATATTTATGAGTGTCAAAGTCAAAATCGGTGTCACTTGTCATTGGTTGTTGAGATTGCAGTGGGAGGGGCTGACTTAAGTAGAGAAGGAAGTATATATTGGGTCGTTCAGTGGCCGTCAGGACAGTCGAGCTGTGGATTGGTAGCCGAAAGGCTGAAGGATTAGTGCTGTGTAGTAAATCAGTGAAAACATACTTGTGGAGATACCATATAGACTGCTATTCGTAATATTAGGAAACTATTTATGCTTTAAATCAACAAAGGTTTTTTATCCGCATTTAGCCATCAATTCGCCTGTTGATTGGCCAAGTGATAATGTGGTTGAAAATGAAGCTACCTATTCACTTTGACCTTGAAAAGATCTAGATTATATCCCTCAGGAAACAAGGAAGCTGGCAGATTGTTCCATTCCTTGGCTAAACGGATGAAAAAAACTTGGAAAGAACACGTTTGATACGTTTTCGAGGAAAATCCACAATGTATGGATTTTTCTTGTGGTGACTTTCTATTTTTCTTATAATAGATGGTAGGTTGAGGTCGTTTAGCTTCTCTATCTCTACATAGTATAAATTAGAGTCGCTTTCCGCGTCTGTCTGACTGTATGGCCGCTAACTCCTCCTAAACCAGGCCACGGATTTTGATGCGGTTTTCACCATCAGTTAGATACATTATCACGGAAGGTTTATATATATATAACTAGTGACCCGCCCCGGTTTCGCACGTAAATTACACCCGTGCGAAGCCGGGGGGGGGGGGGGCGGATCGCTAGTTGAAGTACATTTTAACCCTCGACACAAAAAGAGAGGTAGATCAACTCTTTATAGATAGATAGAAGAGAGATAGATCAACTCTTTATAGATAGATAGAAGAGAGATAAATCAACTCTTTACAGATAGATAGAAGAGAGATAGATCAACTCTTTTTTGATTTTGTATTTTGGAATTACACCTACCCACCGCGGGAAGAATTACGACGCATTATAGAAACTGTCTCCACAAAATGTTTATCTAAATAATTTTTTATTGTTCACACCACAAATTTCATACACACGATAAAACAGCTTAAAAACCTAGTGCAACAATCGGCGGCCTTATCGCTAAGAGCGATCTCTTTCAGGCAACCTTAGGATGGAGAGGATTCATACAGGAGGTAGAGGCGGGGCGTGCAATAATGAAAAATGTGATAGTTATAATATAAACCGTACATTCTAATAACAATATATACTAACAGATAATTATATTACTTAAAATTACGATATTTACTAATACATAACATATAAAATTTACTAATATGAGCAGTTAAATAAACAACAACAGCGTCATCAAGGTGGAAACAGCAACAAATAAAATTGCTTTACACGGTCTTTATAAACAGCGAGCGATGGAGCCAGAGGGAAAGAGGGGTGTTATACGTTTAACATGTGTATTTGTGTGCCTGTGTGTCTGTATATCTGTGTGTCTGTCTGTGGCATTGTAGTTCCCAAGCCAATTTTGATTTAGGTTTTTTGTTTTATTTGAGTGTTCTTAGTTATGATTCAAGAACATTGTGTTCAGCTGTTTGAAAATTATCAGCACTTTTCTCGGCATTTTTTAAAATTTCCGATACGTAATTCTTCGAAATGAATTCCGTAGAATATATAGAAATTACGTACGAAGTAAAGAACGTACTATCTTTTAACACTTCCTAGCTAGGAATATTGTTTAAAAAAAAACAAAGATGCAGTTATTTATTAAAATCAGTGCCGATACTTTTGTAATCTACTATATAAAAATAAGTCGGGTTTTCCTTCCTGACGCTATAACTCCAGAACGCACGAACCGATTTCCACGGTTTTGCATTCGTTGGAAAGGTCTCGGGCTCCGTAAGGTTTATAGCATATAGGTTTATAGTAGCGAGGCCGAAGGCCGAGCTCTACGCGTACGAAGTAGCGGGATTCAGCTAGTTCTTCATAGTTTCAGATTTGGCCATCCACACCCACTTGAAAGATTCAACCTATATACGACAGTGGAGACGTAATAAGTGAAGTCAACCTTGAATACTCTGTGGGCGATTTATTTTAATAAAAGCACTTATACGTAAGGAATGATATTAAAACCAAATTATTGCGGTGATATTTCATGCCTAAGCTTAGGTAGAGAGTGGTGAGTTTACATGGCGTTAGGAAAAATAAAACTTTTAAAATTATCAACCTTTCATCTTCCCACTGCTGGAATGCAGGTCTTCTCACAGAGAGAGAGAGAAGATAGACTCTAATCTACCATGCTGGCCCAGTGCGTGTTGGTGAATGTCATATGTCTTTGAACTTTTGAAATATGCTTGGTCATACAAATGTTTCCTCACGATGTTTACCTTCACCGTTTTTGAGCGATAGCATCAAATCAAAACTGCTCATAATTTATGTAGGTACTAAATAAGCAATTGGTGCAGTATCGAGGATCGAACCCATGTGCCGATAGGTTATAAAGCGCACATGCTACCGCTTGGTTATGTCACCAAGACTCATGGAAAACCAAGTGACGGTCTGCCTGATGGTAAGCAATAAGTGGCACCTGTGCACCACGGGCATCACAGGTAAGTTGCCGACCTTAACAGTCCTCTTGAAGAATCCAGAATTTTCAAAAACAGAATTCAGATATAGCTTGCGAGATCGTGCCCACCAGCCACCGTCTCTTTCGCACCATTTTCAATTTAGAAAATTACAAATTATAGAGTGAAAATTTATAAAAACCAATGATCTTTACAATGACAACGATGAAAAATGGTATGAAGCATTTTTCGTGTTGATATTTTTTCGCCATCGTGTTTTTTTTATTTATTTAATCTCTTTCTGCGTAAATAAACATCAACCTAAAAATTACTTTAGCTCGTTAAGTCGTTACACCAAAGAATTAATCGAAACTTGACAACAAAAAGGGTTACACGAGTTATTTTTGCGTCGTCGTATAGATTTTGAGTTGCTTTAAAAGGATAGCTAAGTAGAAAAGGGAGAAAAAGCTGCTTTCACGCAAAAATTACGGCAGTGTAGCAATACTATACCCACCCCGCTGTTGGGTCGCTCGGTCGGACCATTAATTACAAATGGGCAAAATTTTGAATTTTCTAAAGCGCACCGTCGCCATGTAAGCGTCGAAGAGCCCACGTAGTCCCAGGTAGGTATAACTCAAGTATTCCGAAGGTATTTCGCCTCGAAGGGTTGGCGTAACTCGCGACGCAAATACGCAAATATACGTAACTGGCGCGGTATTCACACAACGTCGTGCGTTTCTAACTCAAGTTTTTGATAGGTTGAATAATCTATATTTATTTAGAAACGAGTAATACTACTTACATACTCACTGACCACGAAAACTCAAAAACGTATTGAGCTACGAAGCTAAAGGTGGTAGGTAGGCAGGCAGGCCACCCACAACATGGGTCGAATAGACCCAATATGAAAACTCAAAAACGTATTGAGCTACGAAGCTAAAGGTGGTAGGTAGGCAGGCAGGCCACCCACAACATGGGTCGAATAGACCCAATATGAAAACTCAAAAACGTATTGAGCTACGAAGCTAAAGGTGGTAGGTAGGCAGGCAGGCCACCCACAACGTGGGTCGAATAGACCCAATATGAAAACTCAAAAACGTATTGAGCTACGAAGCTAAAGGTGGCAGGTAGGCAAGCAGGCCACCCACAACATGGGTCGAATAGACCCAATATGAAAAGAAATAAAAAACTTATTTTTATTTATCATGGATTTTTCATAGATTTTTGGGCGTAGATGGCCGATTCACACTGCGTTGTAAAACGCTGTAGTACTCAAAATGTTATTGGAAATTGCATAATTTATAAAAGAGACAGTTCAATATTCACACAAAATCCGTTCTTGGAGACTGTAGCTTTAAATTTATGTGGAGATGTATTAAACAGATGGAATTCGTGAAATTTTTGTAGATTGTCGACACAGTTAACTTTATTCAGGACATTTTTGCACACACGGTCATCTGACCTTAAACTAAGCAAAGCTTGTGATATGGCTGCAAGATATTGATACATATTTATGTATTTATCAATACATACTTTAATTGATTATTAACATTGAGATATAGAACAAATACAAATGTTTATCGTAGGTGGGAATCCAACCCAACTCCAAGCGCAGAAGGCAGGTTCACTACCAACTGGGCCACTAGAGCAATCACTTTGCTGACCTTATGAGAAAAGAGATGTGATTTATATTTCATCGTCATCATTATCATTTCAGCCGTAGGACGTCCACTGCTGGACATAGGCCTCCCCATCGATCTCCAAAAGGGCCGGTTGGAAGCGACCTGCATCCAGCGTTTCCCTGCGGTCTTTTTTAGCTCGTCTGTCCATCTTGTGGGTGGACGTTCTACGCTACGCTTACCGGACCGTCTCCATTCGAGAACCTTTCGGCCCCATCGGTAATCTGCGGTACGTGATATGTGCCCTGTCCACTGCCACTTCCACTTGCTTCAATTTGGATTTATATTTATGACTATATAATTTATAGTTTAAACCGACCTTCAATAAGCCATAATTAGCCTTGAACATCGGGGAAAAGTTGCTAATAGTTATAAGTTTTTGTAAAGGTGTCAAATATTTTTTTTTCTTTCTTTACTTCTTTCTTTCTAATATATCGTTTATATTTACCGGATATATTTTGGAGAGAGTGCATTAGATCTGCATGATCTAATTCCATCGTGCCAATTTTTCTATCGGACAGCCAGGGCGGGCATGAAAAGGCGACACCGTTTCATGGTTGTTATTCCGAAACCTGGTACGAAGCGCTTTGATTCCAATTTTATTGTGTGAACCACTAGACACTGCCAGAATGGGTGTTCCCAGATATTTACAAACTGGGTGTCTTCAAGTCGCGAGTGAATCTATTTTTCTAGGCAGGCATGCTCCTTCGTAGACCGCATCATCGCTTAACAACAGGCACGGCGGCCATGAAACGCAAGCCTATTATAAAATTTAAAAAAGATTCAATTAATCAATTATTTAAAAAAAGTAATCAGCTCACTTCACATTTTGCAGATGTAATCACAAACGGCGGGTAATCTTACAAAATAACTAAATAACTAGTCAAAGACTGACTGGAACTAATGTAAGATTAAAACGTAGACAGCAATTTGCATCAACTTGCAACTTACTTCTAATTAAGCTGCCATCGCGTTAGAGATATTTACTTAACAGTCTAGTGATGGACGGTGTTAAATATTGCTTGATTTTATTTCATTTTAACCTAAAATGTTTGAAATGAATCCGGCTTCAAGCTATATTTAAAAGAAAAACACGATGTCAGAATGGTATGAGTGTAACCTTTTCACGATAAAAAGCATCAGCATCATGAAGACGTCGTATACATAAATAGTAAACTTTTTGTTCCTAAAAAGATACAATGATGATACAATAGGGTATTTGACACTGGTGGAAATAAAATATGAAACCTAGCTATATTGAAAGGTTTTATATTAAGAGATTTTTTCAATATTTTATCAATAATAATAATAATCACTCCTAAATTTAATTATTTAGATTTTAAAATCACGATTTTTTATCTATGTGTCACGTGACTTGAAAATCCAATCACAGTGCGTGACGTCAACATGGTGATGACAGCACAACCAAAACAAAACAAAGCAAACAGATCGAAATCAAATTCATTTTCTGTAAAAGTTTACTAAATTTATCAATATTAAACGAGTTAATTATGGTGATACTCACTTCAAAATGATTTTCACAAACGTAAATCGACGAAGTTGTTGATATTTGAGAAGCATTTTATCTTCCTTCAAGTCACAACCAATTTCTTCGTATTTCAGCTTTAGACGGTACAATTATGAATAATTTCGCAAGTATTGCATTCGAAACATTAGGACACTGAGGCACTATACACCAATGATAAGTTTTACGATCCATTTTCAACTAAATAATTTTACAAATAAATAACAACAACGGCAGCATTTCACGGCCGACTGTGACAGATGTTTGTTTATTTACATGGGCAGCATAGAGTAATATAATGGGTAGATTCCGTTCGAAAGATGCGTTCGGGGCACCCAGAGTGAGATTTGAAAATGAATGACAGATGAACATCAGTGTATTTTTAACCATCGAATTCACTATTGTTCAATTGCAACTGAAGTGTACGCTCAAATACTCGTAACAGCCAAGTTGTGTCACGGTTGTTTTTCACACTGACGATGACGTTGTAAACGGCGATGCTTTATTCTATCGCATGCCTTGAACGCAACTCTGTAGTTAAGTATATTGACGTCACAACGTCGATTTGGCGCGTTTTGATGCGTCATTTAAAAATTGAAATCAAAAGAGCTAATAATTATTCAATAAATGAACTAATGGAGGTAAAAGTATTTTTTTGTGTGAATATGCACCATACTCTTTAAATTTAAGGCCATTGCAAAATTTTGTCAATATCCCTATGATACAATGACTTTATTGGTCTGTGAAACTAGGTAATAATAATTATATGTTACATAGGTGTCAAAACAGTTGTATGTGCTCTAGCTTCTACCTAGAAAATGGTACACAGACATCATTATGACTATGGCTATAAAAAATAATAAGTAATTGCTAAATAATTATATAATATTGCTATTTGATTAACATAATTCAGGGATCAACAAACAAATCCGCAAACACTTTAACATTCATAATTGTAAGTCAAACAAGTAGGTATTTCATTACATAGGTACATAATAACAAACAAAATTAGGCCCGATCTGACTGCTCCTAGCAATAGGAAATATTCAGTTTTTGGTACAGGCGTCGGTTACCAGAGGCACACACACACACAGCGATCCCGCCGGCAGGATCGTAGACCCACAGGATCTGTTAGAAGATCGGTTAGATTCTCTCCAAATAATCATTCAGTTCAACAAACCGTTAGGGCTCCAGGGCACACCCCCTCTGGGGTGCCTGGGCAAGTCTGATTCCCACTCCCGGCGACGGCCCAAGCCGAGGTTCGTACCTTCGAGGTGCCCTTGTGCTAGTCGCCTATAAACTTAACCACCAAGTTATGCCGAACGCACTCTGCGTTCGCTAACTAGTCCGGTCAAGCTATAGAGGCCAAAAGGCCAACAGTAAAAGTCACTTATAAAAAAAAAAAAAAAAAAAAATTAAGCAAGTGTCAAATCAATAAATATGTCAAAGAGAAATTACAATAGAGAAATACAATTCAGCTAACGTCACACATAATATTATTATCATTTAAAAACATATCCACAGTGTAGTAGGCTTTCTTCATTAGTTGGTAATTTAATAGATTCTTAAAGATATGTATGTATGACGAAGACTATTATGATACTGACATATCGAATAATTTTTATCTTGAATTATTCATTCTACGAATATTTGAAAGAACTGATTTTTCTTTGGCGCAAATATGGTACACTGGATAGTGGATACATTTTTGAGCCTTTTGGGGTCGAAACAATGGGGCCGTGGCGATCGGGAGCCAAAAAAAATTTCAAAGATTTATCTTCACGTCTGATAGACGCAACTCGTGACCAAAATGCCGGCCTCTACTTTGCTCAAAGGGTGAGCATCGCCATACAACGTGGTAATGGGGCCAGCATTTTGGGAACAGTTCCCACTGGACGCGGTTTAATAGAATGATAGTTAGGTTTAAATTTGTTGTTTTTTTTTTTTTTTATAATAGTGTAAAGTCATATACTGAATACATTATCCTGATTAAATATATTTTTCTTTGTAACAATTGCCCATCCCTAGTATAAAGTCGGATTTACACGAGTCAGTTTACGTGACGAGTTTACAAAGTGGTAAGTGAAAAGTGTTAAGGCGGCAAAAGTTGATGTGATGCAAATGGAAGGAGACAATGAAAAGTGGATAAATACCAGTCTGATAAAAATTGCACATATTTTTAATAGCTCAACAAATTATACCTAATACCAGACCGCATTGCATTTTAAAATTTTAAACTGCTATTTTTAGCTGGTTTAAAAAAAGCGAAGGTGAAGGAATTACTCACGTATGATTAAACCAATTACTCCGGCTAGTAGTTACCTATCTATCCATCTATCTAAGTCTAAATCAATTGATTGTTAATCTTATTTATTTTTTCTTATTTATGTTAATATTTTTTATTTATTTTATCATTTGTGTGATGAACATTTGTATTTGTTCTATATCTGGTTGTTAATATATATTTAAGTATGTATTTAAAACTATACATGTATGTATATCAGTCTCTGGCAGCCATATCACAAGCTTTGCTTAGTTTGGGGTCAGATGACCGTGTGTGCAAAAATGTCCCAAATATTTATTTATTTATAATTTATACTTCTTGGCGTTCTGTGTGTGACAGTAGTTATAAAAGACGTAAATTCCCACAAAGAAACTTGCCAGGTTTTTTTATTTTATTTAAAGTTATATACCTACTGAATCGGCAATATGTATTTGGCTTCGAAACGCTTAAGTAGTCTATTCGTTTTCCGATGTACCACATTTCAAAACTGTAATATTTGTTAGGGCGAATCCAGAATGAATTTTGAACTTGGCGTTTTGCCACATCATAACACCTACTTATACAAAAACTCTTTAGATGGAACGTTTTAGCAGAAAGAAATTTTAGCATAACAACTGGCAATGCTACTAACAATACCTATGCTATTCAACCTTAACTGGCATGCAATAACAATAGTAAAACTAATGGACTGTATCAGTGCGGTCAGTAAGTGGCTTACTCCCTATACTGACACAGGGTTACCAGTAGTCATCAATAAAAATTTCCGATTTCAAATATAATTTTCCCACAGTGTAAAATTTTTAACACACGTTTTATCTAAATTTATGAACGCTTATGTCGCCTTGCGACTATCAAATTATTATAAATGCAAAAGTTCGTAAGTGTGTATATTTGTGTGTGCGTGTGTGTGTGTGTGAGAGAGAGAGAGAGTGCGTGCGTGCGTGCGTGAGTGCGTGCGTGTGTGCGCACGCGTGTTTGTGTGTGTGTTTAATCCTACTCGCCGTAACGACTCTTGTAGGATACTTATGATACTGACAGCACTATGAACTAAATAATATACTCGTATAATTATTATAGTATTAAATAAAAATTAATTTTGGTTTATTTACTAAATAAAAATTACAAGTAAAAAAAACTACCTTAAATATTAATTAAGATTATATTATTAATTTAAGATAAAATTAATATTAATTTTAATTTTTTATCAAATTCACAAATAAATAATATGTTAAAAAATATAAATGAATATAAAAGAATTTGTGAAAGAAAATGCTATTTTCTTGTTTTATTGTCAATGTTAATTGATTGATAGTCATCATCATTATCATCAGCAGCCAGAAGAAGTCCACTGCTGAACATAGATCTCCCCCTTTAACACCTACACTGAACGACAGCCTGCCATCTGCATCCACTGGATGCACGCGACTCTCACAACGTCGGTCCATCTAGTGGGAGGCCTACGCTGCGTCTTCCGGTTGATTTATAGTACACGCAACAAATTGCGGAAAACCCCACAATCTGGCAACACTGTACTGACTTAATCAGTCGTCTATTAGGTCCTTTTAAACCCGGCTTAAGAGACATTTGACCTCCTTTGACCTCGGAGTATTTTCAACCAAAGGTCAAGAGCATAAAGCTTATTCGATTAGAGATAAGAAATAAACTTTAATCGTAGAATCTAATAAAGATCTCAACAAAATATCTTTATTTTCTTTTCTGACTTTGACGGTTTGTGAAATTGGACGAGATATATTTTCTGTAACAACTTTTAAAATAAATTGTTGAGACGGGTGTTTTAATCTTATCACAAGTTATCTACAATAACATGCACTAAATTTGATTAGTGGTAGGCTAGGTGTTTGACCGCAGCTCATGTCACGATCATCGTCATCAGTCAGTCGTAACCACCAACATCGCATCATAGCCTGCTTTAAAAATTCAGTTCATTATAAACAAAAACGTTCCACATGTAGTCTTAAGCATCATTATCGCATCATAGCTTTAAAATCAGTTCGTTATAAACAAAAACGTTCCATGTGTAGTCATGACTCATCATCATCCCGCCGTAGCTTTAAAAAGTCAGTTTATTACAAACAAAAACGTTCCACATGTAGTCATAACCATCATTGTCATTGTTTGTCTCATTGGTGTAATTGGCGCAAGCCGTACTAATTGAATAAACAAATACAAATACAAATCATCATCGCATCATAGCTCTAAAAAGTCAGTATAAACAAAAAACGTTCCACATGATGTTGTAAACATCACCATCACATCATAACTTTGAAAACCCAGTTCATTATAAATAAAAACGTTTCACATGTTTTAGAACCTATCAAATACAAAACTTGCAGAACTTGCAAGAATCGCTGGCCCCAGTTTATCCCGTAATTAATGTAGGGTAAAGTTATAATGACCGCCCTATTAGAGGAGCCATTATAGGGGGTGGAGGGGGGACATTAAGACTAGCTTTGCCTTTGTTTCGGCAGAAAGGGTTGTAAGACGGTAATGTTGACTAATTCTTGGAACTATGGACCTTCGTAGGATTTAGTTTAGGGAAGTTATTTTGATAGAAGAGTTTTCTAGTTTTTTTGTTCATAATCGTAAGGTGGCAAGTTAAACCCGGATTTTCACACAACTGAGACGTCAGAACTTAGAAATTTACCTTTTGCTTGTTACTTTTTTTCTGTTTTTGGAATTCTTGATTTTGTGTTTACCTTTGCTACCTTTACAAAAAACAAATATCTATTGAGGTTTATAAACTGTAGACACACACACACACACACACACACACACACTCACGCACGCAATTATCTGACTGATCTAAGTTGCATAAATTAATGTTAAACGTTTAGTTCTGTTATCCTATGACATATTTTTACAAAAAAACTTGCTCAAAAACCCTCGTAATTTTCTATTACTTTGCAAAAATATCAGAAAAGAAGAAATCTTACGCTTATGGCGGTTTATTACGGAAAAAATGTTTCATAAAACCTAAATACTTAACATGAAAACATTGGTTTCAGTTAGCTTTATTGAACCTTTTTCTTATATAAAAATCTTACTTCCTTCCTTGTATCACCGCATTTCACAAGTATATATAAAACAACTAGCAGTACCCTATGGTTTTATCTGCTATCCTTTACAAGGTGTTTTTCTAGACGACGAAAATATTCGAGGATAACATTGTATCGCCACTAAAAACAACTTTTACTATGGTACGAACCATAAAATCGCGGGCTTTTTTTTAATTGTTCCACATAATTATGTAATATCCAAAAAGTTGCGAACATCTGTTTTTTTGCAATTTCAGGTTGGGTCCCGTTGTAAAAGATGTTTTTAGGGTTCCGTACCTCAAAAGGATAAAAACGGACTTATAGGATCACTTCGTTGTCCGTCTGTCTGTCCGTCTCTCTGTCCGTCTGTCAAGACCCTTTTTCTCAAGAACGCGTAAAGGTATCAAGTTGAAATATATATTAAATAGTTAGGTCTACGGTTTCTTTTAGCTGTAAAAAAATAAAAGTTGTAAGTCAACGCAATCAAAAGATATGAACGTTTATGTCGCATATTTTGCGATTTCACAGGGGAATCAAAACCTATAGGGTACTTCCCGTTGACCTAGAATCATGAAATTTGGCAAAAGGCAAGGTCTTATAGCACATATATAGGAATGAATCCGAAGGTCTCAAATTTGAAGTTATATCATTTAAAAATAATTGTTTTGCTATTACAAACTTAAATTTTGTAGTTGGAATGTATGGAAGAACCTTATAGTCAACTACAAAGTTAAGTTTGTCTTTCAATATTTCAACTTCAGTTAGTTTTTTTTTTGGACTTGCGCTCTGAGGGTTCCGTCCAACGGAACCCTCAGAGCACGAGTCTTACTCGTACTTGTCTGGTATTATTATTTTAATGATCGAAAGGATGTGGTCTTTAACTGCTGGCCTTTTGTAATAACTCAAAATCGCACAGAGGGCAATGGAGAGAGCTAATCATATAACTTTGGAGAGAGCTATGCTCGGAGTTGCTTTGTGTGATAGAATTCGTAACGAGGATATTTGCCAAAGAACCAGAATCACCAATATAGCTATTAAAATTTGCAAGTTACCACATCGCTCAAAGAACCGATAACCGATCGGGTAGAAAGGTTCTTGATTAAAGACCACGAACCAGAAGACGCAGTGTAGGTAGAGTGAGAGTTGCGGGCATCCAATAGATGCAGATGGCAGGCTGTTCTGTTGTATGAAAAAAGTACACCGAATTGAGAAGGTTTTTCGAAGTGAGTAAAAAAATATCATCTTAACTTTTCTAATGTATTAAGGTTTATGAAAAGTCAAGAAAAATATGTTACGTTTGATAATATAGAGAAGCTGCCTACGAAAAGTTAGGTCGCTCTTTCAGATGCGATGCGTGACCAAAATGCTGGCGTGTTTCTGGCTCAACGCATTAGCATTGCCATTCAACGTGGTAATGCCGCCAGCATGTTGGGTACGCTGCCAATTGATAGTGAGCTTGAGCATTTGGATTGTCTTTAGACCTTCAACGGTCCATAGGCAGTCTAACTGTATTTGTAGTGTTAGTTTTAGCTTGTATTTAGTTTAGTTAAAAAACTTGCCCAGTAAAAAAAAAGGTAAGTATATTAAAAAAACTATATAAAACAATAAAATACAATGTTTAATAACAGCCAAGGTTATAAGCGGTAACAATAACCGGGCAAACACCCTTACCATTTACTACGTTGTAATATTGTACGTGATTCCGCGCGGGGACGCGGCATCCGAGATATGATTCGCGAGTTAGTGCTGAGCAGAACTTGAATGAGTTAACTATATCTTTTCACTCCTTAATTATAGATATTGTCGCTTACTGACCTAATACGGGTAGATTATGAGAAACATCATTCAAACCAAATCGCTGTCCCCAGCGAATAATATCGAGAAATAAAAAACCGTTTTTTGACAGTACTTTCTATGCAGTCATACGTAACGGGATCATTTGTATATAGAAAAAAATGATTTTTTTTCTCTAATGAACGTAAATGATTGGTAATTTTAATTTAATTCCTTAAAATGAATCAAATTCTGTTATTTGACACCAATAAAATTTAGCAAAAAGTTTTTTTTGCCTTATTAGATTTAAGAAGTCTCTAACTACCCGAACAGTTAGTTTTAATTACTTGTAATTTTTGAAGTGAAAACTTTCATATTACGCACTTTTGGAATGGGGGAAAGCATTGAACTCGCGTGACCGGCACGCACAGATAGCGCCATCTCTTGTGAAATAGGTGAATTACTACTATAAGTTTTCACTTCTGAGTTCTGATGTGCAGTCCTGCGACTGATTTTTTACTTTTAATCAAATTAATTTCGTACTTTACGTTTTAATTTGTACATAATTATGTATAAATATTTTTTCTTGCTCAATATGAATGCACGCTGTCATCACCTGTTATTATTGTGACATAATTATATATATAGTTTTGTTATAAAAAGCTAAATACAAATAGTATTTAACTTTTTGGTAATATATTGGTGTACACAGTGGTGGACTTGTAAATAAAAATAGGTGTAGTTGTAGTTGCGTGGCCATCTATCGAGCCAACACGAACTCCATCTGTTTTGAAGTCATCTGTCTAAAATTCTCATTTGATCGTGACATAAGTCTCATTAAATATTTTTTTAAATCCATAATATAAAAATGTCCGGCCATAAGTATTGGAGCTTTTATTCTTATGTATGATATCATCATCATCATCATCATTTCAGCCGTAGGACGTCCACTGCTGGACATAGGCCTCCCCCATCGATCTCCAAAAGGGCCGGTTGGAAGCGGCCTGCATCCAGCGTTTCCCTGCGGTCTCTTTTAGGTCGTCTGTCCATCTTGTGGGTGGACGTCCTACGCTGCGCTTACCAGTCCGTGGTCTCCATTCCAGAACCTTTCGGCCCCATCGGCCATCTGTTCTGCGTGATATGTGCCCTGCCCACTGCCATTTCAACTTACTAATCCGGTGGGCTATGTCGGTGACTTTCGTTCGTCTACGGATCTCCTCATTTCGGATTCGATCTCGTAGAGAAACCCCGAGCATAGCCCTCTCCATAGCTCGTTGTGCGACTTTGAGCTTGCTTATGAGGCCCATAGTGAGAGACCACGTTTCAGTGCCGTATGTCTTCACTGGTAACACACACACATGTATGATATACCTACAGTAAATTTTATCGACAAACCTCCCCCATAAGCACACTGCATTTCCCCCTAAAATACCCTACTAATTAAATTGCTGGTCAAGAAAGCATTATAAGATTTTTTCAAATTCTACCTTACCATCCGGTCCACACCTTAACGTCCAGTCGAATGGCCAATGATCTATCTTTATATATCTAAAAGGTGGTATGTGTATGTATGTATGTATGTACTCAGAAACTACTGGACCGATTTTGATTGGACTTTCATTGGCAGATACCTGATATTATAAGGAGTAATCCCCATCACAGTTAAAAGGTATTTTATACAGATCGGCTTATCTGGGCTAAGAGTTGTCGCTATATTTATACAAAAGTGCCTTATAGGGAGTTAAAAAATTTAGTGATTCAATTCCTGGACGTAGTCTTTATTATGCACAACTTAAAAAAACAGAAAATTAACGAAAACTTAAATAAATAACTAAAAACTAAAACTTAAAATAACTAAATACAAACTAAAAACTTAAACTTTTAGTTTAAGTTTTTAGTTTACCATTAGTGGAGGGAAAGGTCCCCAGAATGCTGGCGGCATTACCACGTTGAATGGCAATGCTCAATTTCTGGGCGAAATAGAAGCCAGCACTCTGGACACCCGACGCCTCCACCAATCGCCTGGCCAAGTCCCGATAAAGGCCCAATAGTTCAATTCCTTAGTTCATAATAACATAATATCTACACTGAGCAAGTACATCACTAGCTCGCGTCGCGGCTGCGATGTGATAGAATCTCGCGAATTGCCCGTGTGTAAGGAGCTTTAGAATAATAATGGCGGAATCTAGACGTGAGATGTGATGAATGGTTTGTTTGGTAACAGCTTTAGCGGCTATTTCCATGAGTGATTTTGTAGATGGCATTGTGAACGTTGAGACAACAAAATCATACTGTTACGTTCTAGGAAGTTTCATTGATTTGCTTTGTGCAAACCCGTGCAACAAACTAGGCAGTAGTCTATGAACCAACAATACGATTTGTGAATTACTTCTACGTTTTTACACTTTTTTTTTTCTTTTTTTTTCTTTTTTTTTCTTTTTTTTTTGGGTATTAAACCCTGCTTTTTAAGCATGTTTAGAATGGATATCACAATAATAATAAAAATGTACAAGTAAAAAAGTCCTTCCAATAATACAGCCAATTCTACCACAGATTAGATATCTAAATTTAACCGACTTATCTAAAGTAACCGACACATCTCAAATAATAAGATAAGATTAACAAGCTGAAGTGGCAATGGGCTGGCCATATCTGTAGAAGAACTGACAATCACTGGGGTAGACGGGTTCTAGAGTGGAGACCGCGTATAGGCAAGCGTAGAGTAGGACGCCCTGCAGCTAAGTGGAGTGACGCCCTGCGAAAGGCGGCTGGTGGCAAGTGGATGCGAAAAGCACAAGATCGTGCCTTATGGCGTTCTTTAGGAGAGGCCTACGTCCAGCAGTGGACGAACATTAAATAGGCTGATAATGATGATGAGGTATCTAAACTTACTCTGTGGCCTATGGTTTGTGCAACATCTAATATATCCAGACACCATGATCTGACCACTTATTTATCACTTGACAGGGCGTTCTCTGCATACAGAAATTAGCAGGTACTCCGGTGCTGCTGACCCAATTCATTGGCCGTCTTGTAGTATTGGACAAAGATTGCTGATACTGGATACGATCTGCAAGAAAATCTTTATCATAGCTTAGAAATAAGTTAATGTACAGTTGAGTGACGGTGATGGGGAAGAAAGCTTCTTGAGTGGAGACCACGAACCGGAAGACGCAGCGTAGGTAGGCCTCCCACTAGATGGACCGACGACATCGTGAGAGTCGCAGGCATACAGTGGATGCAAAAGGCAGGCTGTCGTTCAATGTGGAGGTTAAAGGGGGAGACCTATGTTCAGCAGTGGACGTCTTCTGGCTGATGATGATGAGCGATGGTGGCCGAGCGGTAACATGTGTGTTTTACAATCTCATGGCACCTGGTTCGATCCTCGGCTTGCATCAATGACATGACAATAAATTATGTGCAGTTGCGATGCCATCGCTCAACAACGGTCAAGGAAAATATCATGAGGAAACCAGTATGACTAAAAATCTCAAAAGTTCAAAGGCATAATAACATTTACCAATGCGTTGGGCCAGCATGGTGGATTAGTGCCCATCCTCTCTCTGAGAGAAGATCTGTGTCCCATCAGTAGGCATCCTCTCTCTGAGAGAAGATCTGTGTCTGGGAACGTGATAATGACAACGTTAATGAAAGTTTAAAAACTAAAAAACACGCTTATAACTATTGAAAAGTTCCTTTATACACTTCCGGCTCCATCATCAGAGCCTCGTCACCAAGTTTAATGTATGGGACTAGTATAAGCTACCACCCACACGTCACACGACGTGGTCTAAAAATCGATTTATTAATATCGTCTTTATTAAATTTTATTTTATTTTTTTATTTAATTTTTATTACCTTAGTATAGCGATCAAATTGAAGTATGATTGGTCATTAGCCAAAACTTCTTGCAATCTCATCCCATATCATAAATATTGATAGTGTGTATTCTTTTTAAATTAAGTTCACCCGCTTGAATAAAAAAGTAGACCGTTATTATGCCGCCAATTAATAAAAAAAAAAAAAAAAACTTTTCTGTCCATTTCCAGTAACTTTATATCCATAACCGCCCAGTACACTGCAATCTTCAGAAACACGCGCATAGAGTGGTATCAAACAATTGTACCGACCACTACACACCCAATTACAACTCTAAGCTACAGCTATAAGAGCTATATTCGTAAAGCAAACAGACTGCAACGCTGCTACGTCAATTTGGCTTGAAGTTAAAAGAAATCCAGTTGGAGATTCTAAGAAACTTGTTACTAAAGTGCCTCGGGTGTATTTAATTTGACGAGCTGATTTCTTTTAGTAAGTTAGTAACATTCATAACTAACTAGTGCGATTTTGAACTTTTATATAAATGCTCTAGGGCTTTAAATCGGTTAAAATTATTTATGACACAAGGCTGGGCTGATCAGAGTTCAAATTAGCTTTATTTACAAAAGTGCTGGTGCTTTTTAGGTTTCCGTACCCATAGGGTGAAAACAGGACCAGTTTACTAAGCCTACGTTTTCTGTTTGTCTGTCTGTCCGTCTATCCGTCCGTCCGTCCTACATATCAACGGCTGTATCTTTCGAAACGTAATAGTCAGCCAGTTGAAATTTTCATACAATAATATATGTAATGTTACGGCGGATTAACTGAGGAATAATAAACAAAGTCAAAAACTAAAAACAAAAGGGGATTTCATACATCAAACGTTTATTTAAACGAATTTTTGTATTAAGAACGGTAATATACGTTCAAACGTCAAACTTGGCTTGATTTTAGAATACGCTCTAAAACAAAACAACAAATAATAAATACTGGCCAAGTGCGAGTCGGTGACAAATTTCTATTCACCACCGGTCCTCGTACGATCACCAAAGTTAAGCAACGTCGGGCGCGATCGGAACTTGGATGGGTGACCGCCTGGGCATGATGTCTTTTTGTACTAGTTTTTGTACTTTAGTATTAACAATTTATGTAGCGGTACGGAACCCTCAGTGCGAGAGCCCGACTCTCACTTGGTCGACTGACTCACTTTTATTTCAAAATCGTAGTTGTTATAAAAAATATATTTAGTGTGTTTGTTTGTTTGTTCACAGCTCTCTTAAGGCCAGGTATTTTTTTTTACGTGCCTTTATTTTTAAAATAATAAAGGCACATAGACCACTATACTGAACAACAACCTGCCATATGCATCCACTGGATGCCGGCAACTCTCACAATGTCCTCGGTCCATTTGCTGGGAGGCCTACCTACGCCGCGTCTTCCGGTTCGTGGTCTCCACTTAAGAACCTTTCTTCCCCATCGGTTATCTGTTCTTCGAGAGACGTGGCCTGCCCATTGCCACTTTAACCTGCAAATTATAACAGCTATGTCGACGACTCTGGTTCTTTGGCGAACATTCCGGATTCTATCGTGCAAAAAAAGAAAGAAAGAAGGAAAGAAAGAAAGAAAGAAAGAAAGAAAGAAAGAAAGAAAGAAAGAAAGAAAGAAAGAAAGAAAGAAAGAAAGAAAGAAAGAAAATAAATAAAGAAACTCCAAGCATAGCTCTTTTCATTGGCTGTTGCACCATTACTTGAGTTTAGTTATTCATTATTATGTCATTTTGATTTTTCAAGTTTTCATGCATTAGAATATATTTTGTTCATGTTAAAAAACTTCAAAAGTTCTTCAACCTAGCCTTAAAGTATATCATCATCATCATAGTTAGCCTTTTAACAGTCCGCTGCTGGACTTTTAGCCTACCCCCGATAGGGTGATTGGGCCATATCCACCACGCATTCTTAGAGTATTATTGTAACTACCACAAACTCTATCTAAAAGCGATGTAGAAATTTTGCTCGAATATTTCAAGGTTTTCTTGACCTTGGAATTGTTAAGTTTTCTTACTAGGGGCCCTATGGACAACAGCTAATTGCGGCACCTAATCCGCTCAGTTGGAAAATCACGCGACCGCAAACCGTATCTGGGCGCGAATAGGTCGCGTGATTTTCCAACTGAGCGGATTAGATGCCGCAATTAGCTGTTGTCCGTAAGGCCCCTGTTCTTTTGTTGAGCGATTCGATTGTAGTGAGTAGAAATTTACGTTTTATTTTGCGGATGCAAATGAAAGTCAGTATCTGTGGAATGTTCTTTCGTGTTTTGGTCTTTATGGTACGGTCTTCCTAGAAAAAAAATTAAATTTTTATATGACACCATTTATGTTATTTTAAGCTAACCAAAACTGGAATGACCACAATTGCTGAAAGTGGAAAAGAGGGCCTTAAAGGAAGGGGTTAATAAAACTATCCGATTCCGTTTGATCTATCTCACAAAACGCTTTTTTCTCAGTTGCGCGTTCCCATTCGGTCCTCTATCTGTTTCCCCGCTGTCCCTGCAAATATAAATTGATCGCAGCAAATAAAGTGGTCGTGTGGCTTACTGAAGCCCGGAGCTAAGAGTGCGAGCTTCCCAGTTTAAATTGAATGGGAGAGCTCGGTAGGTTGGCGTGAACATTTGCAGGCATCTAGGATACGTGTTGCTACAATTTACATTGTATTTACTTTAGATCAATACTTAGATGAATACGAGAATAGAATTATAATCAGCCCGTTGGTCTAGTTGGTAGTGAACCTGACTTCTGCGCTTGGGGGCGTGGGTTCGATTCCCACCTAGGACAAACATCAACATTTGTATTTTTTATATATCTGGGTGTTGATATTTATTTGAGTATGTATTTAAAATATATATTTAAAGACATATCAGGGCGACTGGCCGAATCAACTTGTGACGAAAATGCTGGTCTACATTTTGCCCAAAGATTAAGCATTGCCATACAACTTGGCAATGCTGCCAGCATTTTGGGCACGCTGCCCACTAGTAGCGGCTTTATTTATCGCGGCTCTATTTATGGAATTTAATTCTAATATTATTCGTTTCTAAAATACCTATTTAAATTCTTTAGTATAAAAATGAGCATTTGCACGTCTGCTTGCAGACTGAGTACAAAGTGACATAAATATAATATTAAGACCTTTTAATGTAATGTATTCTAGCAAATAAATGATTTGATTTGATTTGATTTGACTTATTAGAATAGTATTAGTTATAAATTTATATTTAAGATAGTTTTTATTTTACGTGTAATTTTTATTGATTAAATGTTTTATAAATATATATATATTACTAGTTGCACCCCACGGTTTCACCCGCGTAATGATGAATAACGGTGATGGTGATGATTAAAAGTAGCCCAAAAAATCAGGTCGATCCGTTGCTCTGTTGCTGCGTGAAGGAGGAACAACCAAACTTTTCACATTTATAAGTAAGTATATCAGTCCCTCGCAGCCATAGTACTAGCTTTGCTTAGTTTGTGGTCAGATAACCGTGTGTGCAAAAATGTCCCGAATATTTATTTATTTAGAATAGATTTATCTAAATTGCTTAGAGCTGTGTAAACAAAGATGTTAAATAAAGTTTTAGATCCAGCAGTTTTCCTTGCAGACGTCTAATATTCTAGTAAAAATGAAGGGGAACTCTTATATTATGTTGCACTGATAGTTATATTACTTTAGATCAGTGGTTTCCAATTAGTTTTTCCTGAAAGAAAGACCTCAAACTCGCGTACCCCACGAGCTTGGTTCAAGCACACCAAATCCAGTTGCAGTCCGGTCCAGTGCATACTTAGTTTGTGAGGACTAGTAGAGTATAAAATTCTTTGAAAGCCGGAAAGACGTCATGCTGTATGCAGTCCGTTGGATGCAGACGGACTACAAACGGACTGCATACGGTGTGACGTCTCTTTACTTACATGTCTAATTTACTGGTCTTTTCTGTGGTTAAGATTCTAAAATTTTGACATGAGTTTATTAGTAAATAATATTAAACTGTTTAAATTCTTTAGCAAAAATAGGAATTAAACATCAGCTGCAGACCTTGAACACGCCAACAAAACTCCCGAATAAAACGTTTCATTAAAAATAAACACGTAGGTATCCCTAACTCGGCAGTATTTTTTCATAATTCAACTTTTTACGTTTTAGAAACAAAATAACAATCTTTCCAACGACCTTCCTCATTTCCCTCCAGTGTTAATTGAAAGCAATAAAGAGGCTTCGTTATAAAAAGCGATGACGTCATTTGTCTCCGACACTGGCCAGTCGAGGCGATTTAAATTTGGAGTGACAGCAACATCAGCAATTCGCGGAACAAGAGAATGAGCATATTTTTTTAGAAAAAAATCAGAGTTATACATTTCTGTGATCTGCGGTATTTAACCGACTTCGAAAAAGTAGGAAGGTACCCATTCAGTCCCTTTTAACGTTCCGTACCTCAAAAGGAACAAACGGAACCCTTATAAGATCACTTTGTTGTCCGTCTGTCCGTCTGTCCGCCTGTCAAGACCTCTTTTCTCAGGAACGCGTAAAGGTAAAGTTGAAATTTATATCAAATACTAGAAACTACGGTTTCTTTCAGCTGTGAAAAAATCAAACTTGAAAGTCAACGCGATCAAAAGATACCACTACAAAGAACAAAATAATATTTTTACACGGATTTTGAAGTCAGTGGGTACAACTACTAAATAGAATTTTTTAATGTGTATATGAATTTCTAGTGTAATTCCGCTTCTACGTCGTTTTGAGTACAATAAAGATTTGGGACAAACTATTTTACTCTATAGATATTTGTGATGCTAATTTAAACCTAACCTGACATAAATATTAATTACATAAAAAAGTAAAATTAACCTAACCTGAAACAAATTGTAATTAAATCTGTAACAAAAAATTCGTTTTAACAATTTGTACTAATGATATTAATTTTTTAATATTTTTAATCTTGAAATTACTATAAAATTTATTAAATTGAAATGTAAATGAAAAATTTAACAATAAATACTGAAATTAACATGAATTTACTGTAAATATTATTTAATTGAAATGAACTCTAAATTTTTGAATCTATTATGAAATTACTATAAATATTATTCAATTCTATTGTTGAAATATAAATGAAGTAAACAATTATACCCGTTTCCTCAGTGCACCTTGTCGACACGAACCTGACACCTGACCTGACCTTGTCGTCAAAAACTTCATTCGTAGAAGCGGAATTACACTAGAAATTCATATACACATTAAAATGGACTTCCGCAAAGTAACGCCTGATTCAATCAATTATAGTATTTTTTTTTTTTATCTATGTTTGATAATAAAATGTAGTACTCGACTAAAAAAAAAAAAAAACCTAAAAAATTATTTTGTTCTAATAAGTTTGTAGCCAGTTTTTTAAAAGATAATTTATTAAACATAGGTGATACCAATCGTAAGTCGCATACATAAAGAAAGTAAGAACTGTACCAAGGTCACCAAAGACATCTCTGTCGATATCACCCTTGGCATAGTGGTCATCAGTTCGGGTGGTAGCCCGCCACTCTTGAAAATAGATAAAAAAGTAAAGCTAGAGCGGTGCAGTCACTTTTAAAAGTCAATTAGTAAGAATACTCCTGTCAAGCTGCTCCCCTCAATTGCCACCGCGTGGACATTGTTTCAGAAACTGTACTTTTTTCCTTCAAAAAAAGGGGAAGAAAGGTTCTTGAGTGGAGACTAGTGGTGGAATCCGCAGCGTATGTAGGCTTCCCACTAGATGGACCGGCGACATCGTGAGAGTTGCGGGCACCCAGTGGATGCAGATGGCAAGCTTTCGTTCAATGTGGAGGTTAAAAGAGAGGCCTAGTTCAGCAGTAAGCGCTTCATACGGGTTTTCGGAATATCAACCATAAAGCGGTGACGATTTTTCGTGCCCGCTCTGGCAGTCCGATAGAAAAATGTGCAGGAGGGAATTAGATCGTGCAGATCCGATGCACACTCTCCGACATGTATCCGATAAAAAACCGATAGACTAGCAACTTTACGGCGATGCTCAAGACTAAGAAGCTTAGTCCGAATTAAGGATTCATTGCTGATGAGCTTCTTGGCACGTTTCTCTATAGATTTTAGACTTTTATTTGTACAAGCCTAGAACACGCTGCCTGAATAGGTATTCCCCGAGAGATATTATAATCTGGGTGTGTTGAAATCGCCTTTCTCCTAGGCTAAAAGAGATCCATCGTAGTCCGCTTCGCCGTTTAATATCAGGCTAGGTGGTGGTTAAAGGTGGTTAAACAATTAACACCTGTATTCGCTTTGTGTATTGTCTGCGTAAGTATGATCATATCTCTGAGTATCGGTCTAAACTTAGGTGGCTCAAGATTCGCGAAAGGAGAAACGCCAGGATTCTTGGCTTACTGTATTCCATCTTAAATTATCCTAAATTACCTTCCTATCTTAAAGACTTCCTTACCTACATATCGGACGTTCGCATCAATCCCTCTAGAGCTAGCAGTACCCTGCTTCTCAAAACCCCTAGTCACAGCACTTTGTTTGTAGGTGACTCTTTTAGAGTTGTAGCAGTGCGATTGTGGAATGAGATCCCGCCAATTATTCGGCAAGCGCCATCAAAAGCGGCTTTTAAGCGAATTTTACGTTAACGTTATTTAAAAGCTCATCTCTCATCTTAAATCACACTTATATACATATTATAATTTTTATTTATATGTCTAATATTAATTATAATGTGTGTAATAATATAATAGTATAATTTTGTATTGATAAATAAAATTTAAGTTAGATTTATATTTGTTGTAATTTGTTGTTATGTATATTATCTTGTAAAACTTTGGTATTTCTATTTATTTATTTTTGTCTTTTACAAGGTGTTTTTTATGCACGTCTACCTACCATTTGTACCTGGTGGATGACTGGTAGAAAAGGTTTAGCATTAAGTCCTCCAATTGTACACATCTACTTAATATGTAAGTGTGCAATAAAGTATTAAATAAATAAAATTAAATAAAGGTAAAACCTATTATTAAAATAAAGTTGCAAGCATTTTCATAGAATTCATATTCCACGTTAAATTGTGGCCGCTATGTGACTGCGTGCTATAGAAAACCCAAGCTTTAATACGTTTCTACATTGTTCTGAAACAATCATTCTGGATTCGCAATTTCATTGAATATCATTTAGATAACTTCTAGATGAATGTTTTCCACTGACACTGTCAACAATCGGCCACAACGTTCATTCATTGTAGAATTCTATGTACTAGCTATGCCTCGCGGTTTGTCTATACTATCTATACTTACTAATATTATAAAGAGGAAAGATTTGTTTGTTTTTTTTGTTTGTTTGCATTGAATAGGCTCCGAAACTACTGAACCGATTTGAAAAATTCCATCACTTTTGGGAAACTACACTATCCCCGGGTAACATAGGCTATATTATATTTTCAAAAAAATAGGGATCCTTACTAAAACTCCAATAATGTAACCCAACGTGTAAAAAAATAAGATTTACATTTTTAACTTTGCGTGTTTGACAGTTCTAAGACAGGACAACGCCTGTCAGGTCAGCTAGTATAGTATATTTTAGTAACAATTTATCGCATTTATGACAAAGTATTTTTGTCAAAAAACTTTTCCCTACAAAACCAACGATAAACTTTCCGCCTTTTTAATCTAACGAACATCCCATAAACGACCATTATCCAAGCCAACGAAATCTCAAAGCTCCGAAAATGTAAGAAAGCGCCGACCGGGCGAGCGATTGCAGCGCCACCCAAACTCTAGTCTCGCCGCGATTCCGCCCTGGACGCACGTTCCCGCCCGCCTTTGCACGCTAAAAAAAACAGATCGATTTTTTTCAGTGCACATTTGTGTTAGTGTGTGACCTGTGTGTGTAGTGAAAGTGCAAAAGTAATTGGATGATAAAAATGTAAGTTTTTTTTTCTGAGGTATGTCTATAATAATAATAAAATAATTTATTGTGGTACATTTTGGACGTTAGTTTCAGCGATTTTACGGCACCGATAGATTAAAGTTACAGACAGAATGTGTTTTTATATCTTTCGGGTATATTTGATCGTTTTTAATCAACAGATAAGATGAACGAAATGTGATTATTTATTTATTTATATATGTCATGAAAAAATATTTGACGTATATTGAACAGGACTAAAATGATCGACACATTAAATTGTTGAAGAAACGGTGTTTGTTTAAAATGATCGACACGTTAAATTAATTAAAAAGCGGTGTTTGTTCAATTGTTTAAAATGATCGACACATTAAATTGTTGAAGAAACGGTGTTTGTTTAATTGTTTAAAATGATCGACACATTAAATTGTTGAAGAAACGGTGTTTGTTTAATTGTTTAAAATGATCGACACATTAAATTGTTGAAGAAACGGTGTTTGTTTAATTGTTTAAAATGATCGACACATTAAATTGTTTACAACGGTTTGTTTAAAATGTTTGATGTATTAAATTGTTTAAGAAGCGCGTTATACGATGGGCAGCTTTATCACTTTGGGAAATTCATTTCAGGAAACTTGTGGATGGGTTAAAAAAGTAAAAATAATTTCTAACATGGTAGAGTATTGAAATATTTGAATTAAATAAACGACGCAATAAACGAAGCATGAGTATGAATATGAAATTTATATGAACACTTAAAATTTATTGAATAAGTATTTTATTAGTATGAGAGATTGTATTTTTTTACATTTTTCGCTTTCATAATACAAATTCTTCTATAGGATAGTTTTTTATATTAAATAATAATTTTGCTCTCGACCACCACCTCGGCTGATGTTAAGAGATGATGCGGTCTACGATAAAGGACGCTTGCCTCGAAGAAACCGAATCACTCCAACTTGATGGTATTTAAATTTAATGATAATATTCTAGCTAGAGAGACTTTAGGGTAGAAAATCGATCGATTAGGTCATGTTAACGGTATTTAGGCGGCCTAAAATAGTCAAAAAACTTAGCTTAAAAAAACTACAGAATTCATACATTATAAATAAATTAGCTGCGCCCAGCGGTTTCACCCGCGTTAAATCCACGATAAAAGTATCCTCCGTCATCCTCCAATCCATCATCATCAGCCAGAAGACATGCACTGCTGAACATAGGCCTCCCCTTTTCACTTCCACACTGAACGACAGCCTGCCATCTGCATCCACTGGATGCCCGCGACTCTCACAATGTCGTCGGTCAATCTAGTGGGAGGCCTACCTACGCTGCGTCTTCCGGTTCGTGGTCTCCACTCAAGAACCTTTCTTTCCCATCGGTTATCGGTTCTTCGAGCGATGTGGCCACTTCAAATTGCAAATTTTAACAGCTATGTCGGTGACTTTGGTTCTTTGGCGAATATCCACGTTCCGGATCCTCCTTATAACATCAGCTATCTGCCAGAGAAAGATGAAACAATGCTATCTCCTTGAAGCAACCTCCTTGGTAGTAACAGCAACCTCCTTAGATGACTTTTTTATATGATGTAATAATATGTATAATTTGTTTATGTACTTCAAATTCTTGTTATTGTTTTTTGAAGGAAAAATAAAAAAAATTACACAAAAAAAAACGATTTTTTATGCTATATGTGGCAAACAAGCAGACAGGCTCCCTGATGTTAAGCAGTTACCGTCACCTATAGATATTTGTAGCACCAGAGGCGTCACAAATACGTTGCCGATCCTTTAGGGCTCGATTAACTCGCCTTTTGAAGGATGTTGTAGCTTCTCGGAAACACCGTGGAAGGTAGCTCATTACATTTTGCAGGTGTGAGGCAAGAAGGATCGTGTGAATCGCACAGTGTGCGATTTCCACTGATCTATGATCTACCAAACTTTACAGGATCACTCCCTGAGCTAATCTAAAGATTGCTTGAATATTCATCAAAATCAGTCCAGCCGTTTCGGAGTCCATACACATATACATTATATACACACATCGCCTTTTATATAATTATTAATAGATAGATAGATATAATCCCCCGTATTTAAGGGTTCAGTACCTCAAAAGGAAAAACGGAACCCTTGTAGGATCACTTCGTTGTCCGTCTGTCCGTCTGTCCGTCTGTCAAGACCCTTTTTCTCAAGAACGCGTAAAGGTATCAAGTTGAAATTTATATGAAATACGTGAATCTACGGTTTCTTTTGGCTGTGAAAAAATAAAACTTGTAAGTCAACGAAATCAAAAGATATGGACGTTTATGTCGCATATTTTCGCATATTTTGCGATTTCACAAGGGAATCAAAACTACTTTCCGGTACTTTCCGTTGACCTAGAATCATAAAATTTGGCAAGAGGCAAGGTCTCATAGCATATACATAGGAATAAATCCGATAGTTGTTAATTTGGAGCTATATAACATAAAAAATATTGTTTTGAAATTACAAACTTACATTTTGTAGTTGATATGTATGGAAGATCCTTATTGTCAACTACAAAGTTAAGTTTGTCTTTAAATATTTCACTTTTGTTTCACTTGTGCGTGTTATGTGTGTTTTTTGTTTTGTTAATGTTTCTTTTGTTTTTTTACTTTGTCAGATTTTTTTTGGACCTACTCGTACTTGGCCATTTTTTAAAAATTAATTGTTATTTTCTATGGAGGTTTCAAGGGATAAAATCGACCGATTAGGTCATAACAAAGGTATTCAGGCGAATTAAAATATTGAAAAAACTAGCCCACAAATTTACTTCTTATTTATAGTTCAGTTTTTTCCCGGTTGAAATTAAAATCTCCCTCGGGAAATTGGTAAAACTGCAAATGTACAATTCATCAAATATTCGTGAGGAAAAAATGCATTTCCATTTTTAACTTACTTAAAAGTGAGGTTCATACATTTTTAATGGTTATTTAAGTTTCTTGATTCTTAGCAAGGTGTGATTATAGAGTGCTTTTCATGTTTGAAGTCCCCCAGACGCTGCGCTGTCATCGCGTATCATTTCTCGAGTAGAACTTTAACAACTTTTGGCATCGTACACGACTATTTAACGATGGAAAATTAATAAAAATCTCACTAGCGTCCAAACACAGTAACAACACCTGACAACTACAACATGGAAATTTAGTTCCGCTGTTTGCCGTGGGACTTATTTCATGAAAAGGACTTTACCTCAAGGCAGTGTGATCGGTGGGGTCACAGAAAAGAGAAGTAAATAAAACTGATATGAGAAGGAAAAACTGTTACCAGGCATTATGAGTGAATCTTGCTTGAACATTCTTATTTAGATCAACGCGTCGAACTCCGCATCACAGTTGCTAACTGATTTCGAATGACTGACGTTTCGATTACATGGGTGCAACTGGCTACAACTCTAACGAAAAATGACTTGACAGCCGTTCTAATTTAATACAAAAAAAAACATTATTTTCTGCACAGATCTACTACCTATAGATTTTCAATGAGCGTGGCTAGCTCAGTGCCTCTCGCTCATCATCGTATTTTCGCTCACTGCGCTTCTTGCAGCCCAAAATGCTACAACCAACCATTGTAAAATATCTTTTACAATTATTTCTCAGAGGAAACACGCATTTATCACATTAAATCACCAAAAAAAGGCAATAAATATAATTCAGACCCGTTTTGTTTGTCACTGATTATTACAGATTTTGACACTTGAGGTACCAAAAACAGGTCACGCCGATAAGGACAACAAAATCTATTTATGTCCTTTTCGTACTTGTGCTGAGCCATATCAAGTTGTCTCTTTCACTAAAATATATTGCCGATCTGGTTGTGTATATCTGTGATTTTCTGTGTGTTTCGGGGTGATACTTAATTTTTTTATTCCAAATTTACGCTACGAGTTTTCAATGATTTCAAAAAAGGAGGGGCTCGTTGGGCAAGGAGGTTAAACAATGAAAATAATGACAAGATTTCAAGTTCATTTCATAAAACGCGAGTACAACAATGAAATAATATGAACAATATGAACATTCCCACTCCAGCTAACTGCGCCATGTGTAGTCTCATGAGTGCAATGATTCCCTAAATGAATCGTAAAAATTTAAGGATCCATTCAAGTACTCAAACTCAATTTGTATCTTTAATTGTGACGCAATAAAACCTGCCTTTGGAGTGGGTTGTAAGGTTGATTGTATAGATCTTTCCAGGCTATGGGAATATAACAATAGGGATAATTGGCTGCACTTTGTAGTTGTTAATGTAAATATAAATAGGAAGATAGGAAGCTTTGTTCTTTTAGGATTTTTTTTATCGATTTTGAAAGAAAGAAAGAAAGAAAAGAAATAAAATAAAATTTATTCGACACCTTTACAAAAACTTATATGTAAAGGATACAATCAGTGTCGAATGGGTCCGTCTCATGAGACGGACCCATTCAATATAGTCTTTATTATAAAAGTTATTTATATGATCATATACGGGATATTTACCGTGGTAAGGTTGTGGAATGAATAATCATATAACTTTAGTGAACAACCGTGATAGTTTAAAACAGTGAGCCTTTATAATGTTTTTTTTTAATAAACATTAATTTACTTCACCTCAGTGAGCGTAAAGAATAAGTGAGCCGTACTTAAGAGGGGGCATCCGAAATATTATGCTAATTTGCCATGATATTATAACTAAACCAAATATCCTATCAACGTAATAATTGATACATATGATTTTTCAATTCATGTTTTTTCCGCCATTAAGACAGAAACATAATAGCAAGATATTTACTCGATACTTTAATGTTTTGAAAATAGTGCCTTTTGCTATTTTTTTTTATTTTACTTGGAAAGTACTTCAGTTACATTTCTAAAATAAATACTCACCGAAGGAAAATATAGTTTGTTTTCCAGTGTTAAGACAAAATTTCACAAGCCTCATATTGCACAATGCTGCAGCATTGTGCAATATGAGGCTTGAATTCGACTGTGTTTTTTAATGCTTGGATGTTACGCGATATCTTCGCTGACTGTGAATGTTTTTTTTTTTACTAAGATATATCTCGCGGGTTGTCCATTTAAACTTAAAGGAAATATTCCACCTATAGACATTAGGGGACGAATACCGTTTGTTTAATTTCATTCACTTCCCGCGAAGTAGGTTTTAATTTAGGCAGTTTTTTTTTCTTTTAAATTTGAGTGAATAAAAATAACTCACGGATAAGGGTGCCTCAATTTAGATTTTTAGAAAGTTTTTTTTTTTTTTTTTTTTCTTGCGTTTGTTGGCTAATTCGCCTTATTATGTTAAGCGATGATGCACGCTTGAGACCAAAAATAATATAAATTGTCATTGCTTGAGACATTTGAACACGAACGATAAATTGTTCTAAGGAATATCTCCTTTTATGTCTGATCTGAGTTCCGCGCTCAATTCCTTAACTGTTGCACGGATTTGAATGAAATTTTGTATAAAAGTAGATTATACCCATAGATAATGGATATTTTATCTACAATTAACTTTATTAGGTTTAGGTTTAAAGAACTTTATTACCACAAAGACAATTATTTGTCACTTAAGTGATAACATATTTATCTAAAATAATGGTGTTCGGCGTCGCATGCACTAAGAAATTGTTAAAAATCCATAAATACTTAAACGCTTAACAAATTTATGGTAACTAATACACACATAACAATTTACGAAGTACCCACTTCACTTAACTTTATTAACACTCATAAATTAATATCCTAGAGAAGATTTACACTGAAAATATAGCAAGCGTTTTCATAGAGATCTCTATTTGGTATTCAGAACGTTTGACGGAATTTCTCGAACATTCCCCAGGCATTAGCCGCAGCCTTTGATGTATTTCTCAGTATTCCTACAGCATTTAATAGCTGGGCTACCTAGTTAATCATTCATTTAAGGAGATTACGCGGTTGGTTTGCGAATAAGGACCACAATAGTTGTTAGTGATAGATTGGTATTAGAGCATCAATAAAAATGATTAAATATACCAATAAAAAAAACTCAACATCGTTTTATGATTGATATTCCGAGAACCCGTACGCGTTTTGATTCCACATTTATTGTGCGAACTGCTAGTCTGTGGAATTCGCTGCCTGAATGGGTTTTCCCCGTCCGTTACAATCTGGGTGTATTCAAGTAGAGAGTGAATCGGTTTCTTCTAGGCAAGCGTGCTCCATCGTAGACCGCATCGTCGCTTAACATCAGGCGAGATGGTGGCCAAGCGCAAGCCTATCTACTATAAAAAACACGCTTTTTCGTATTCTTCTCGTAAAACTCTTTCATTTGATACCCATATCATGATGGTAATAGGTAATAGGTATGGTAGTTAAAATAAGACAATGTTGTCCGCCATCTTGAAGCGTCTGCCATATTGAATTTATCATCTAGGACCGAAGTGCTTGGGAAGACAAATCCAACGAACCCAAACTCGACGGGGTTACGTCGTTTTGTTTAAGAGTTCCTATGGCCACCTTTTGTCTCCATCATTAGACCAGCTTGATGATACCATAACATTGCATTGTCACCGAACTTACATAAGTATGCCAAAATTCTGATCGATCGGTTGAGGATAGCTGGTTTACAATTTAGTTGCAAGATTTGTTCCACACATAGGAACATACTAACAGGGCAAGTTAAGACCATCTTTTCCGAGTTTTAGGAATTCTGGTCATTCTAGTTTAAGTGTCTACTTCTACGGTTAACCTAAAATTATGAAAATGGTGTCCTATTAAAGTTGAATGTTTTATCTAGGAAATCCCTAAGACCAAAACACGAAAAAGTGAAAGTAATACAAATTTGCGCTTTTCTCACTGTTTTTTTAGAATCATTCAAATACCTATTTATTAAATCATGTCTACGATATTTTAATATACAGATTTCATAATTGTGGAGGAAATCGCAAAGGTACATTGTACATAAAAGCTATATTCTTTTCGAAAAATATGAGAAAAACTTCAAAAATTTACGTAGCGAAATGCACGTCTGTGTGTAAGCGGCATGGTTTTGGTTCTATTTTTTTTTTTTGTTAAAATCTTCATGAGCGTAGATTCAATGTCCTTTACTCGTAATAATAAACAGTTTACTTTGTCTTAATAGCGTCAAACATGTCATAGTCACAGTCAGAGTCAAGCTTAGTAAGTCACGGTCAAGTCGAACTCATGCCCCTGTAAAGTGGTGGAGACTTTACAAGAGGCTCCTATGGAGTTTTGGAAACAACACGAAAAGACACGTTTCACCTCGTTATATCACTTGCCCACACTCGAGCACGTTTACGAGCACTTAATGAATAATAATTCACCATTTAGTACACATTAACACTCGAAAATACACAAGTTTAGGAAAATAATCCAACGAGCCGACATGTTTTTTTCCACGTTGGCACCAAAACTAGTTCTATTTTATTAAATTTTTTGACATCATAATTTCTATTACTATTTTTTATTCATTATACTTCATTTCATTCCATTTATTTTTAATTTTAGTTACTATTGACATGTACCCAATTCAAATATTGGTTTATATTATTATCTGTTTTCAATATAATTTGTGTCAAAATGTATATACCTGGTTGAAATAAATGATTATTATTATAGTTGATTGAAAATTTTTTTTTTTATTTAAATTAATTAAATTTAAATTAGCATCTCAAATATCTATAGAGTAAAATAGTTTGTCCCAAATCTTTATTGTACTCAAAACGACGTAGAAGCGGAATTACACTAGAAATTCATATACACATTGATTATTATTATATTATGTTTTGCTCCATTTAATACGACTTTAATATAAATTAAGCTTTATGGTCATCTGTAATAATAAGCGTTGCTTAAAAGTAGGAAAACCTCGCCTTAACTACAAGCTTGTAAACTTGGTAGCTGTAACGAGTCCTAGATGTAGAGCTTGAGTTATTTCAATCTAAGTTGATGTAGAGCTTTTCGTTATGCAAGAAAAAATCAAACCCAAATGCAGGAAAACTGGAAAAATTGTGTATCGAACAAAACTTCCACACAAAACTTACAAAACATAAATCAGCAGCAAACCCTGTTTTACAAAGTAGTTCTGAACTTTTTGTAAGCTCTGCGTCATGAGCAGTTTACTTTTTATGTCACACTGGCCCGCTGGACGATTCAGGGTGAAAACCGCGTTGTTGGCAAGCGCCCTAAATTGGATCTAAAATACTAAGGTTACAAGTAAGTATTCTGTAGCACTGACGGCAATTGAATTTATCCTACCAGCGTATCCAACACGTTTCTGATGACTATGTTTCTGGACTAAGAGTGAATTCAACCGCTACTTTTATTATACAAAGGGGGGTTATTCTTGTCCTGCCATCATTGTTGTTAATATCTATTTATGTATGTATTTAAAACTATCATCATCATCAGCATCAGCCAGAAGACGCCCACTGCTGAAAATAGACCTCCCCCTTTAACCTCCACACTGAACGACAGCCTGCCTTTTGCATCCACTGGATGCCCGCGACTCTCACAATGTCGTCGGTCCATATAGTGGGGGTTTAAAATTATATAATTATGTATCTATATCAGTCTCTTGCAGCCATATCACAAGCTTTGCTTAGTTTGGGGTCAGATGACAGTGTGTGCAAAAATGTCCCGAATATTTATTTATTTTATAATTAGCAGACTTTCATGTTCTGCAGCTGGGATACAGGCTTTCTCTCAGAGAAAAAGGCCCGGCCCTAATACACCATGCTTGCTCAGTGCATTTTGATTAATGTCATGTCTTTGAATCAGCAGTGCCGGCTCTATCCTGTGGTCGCGGGAGAGCGAGATTGACTTTCAATGCGCTCCATTTCTGAAAACATGTGCTAATCCTGGATATACAGGATTTCTACAACAAAATTGTATGCTAGTTACAAACAGAACAAGTGTTCATAATAATTATGTACGTACAGTGCAATTAAAAAAATATGTTTTTTTTCCGATTGGTATTTTGCCTGGCTCCTGCTATCTGGCACCTAGAGCATCGTTCCTCTCGTTTTACTCCAGAACTGGCGATGCTTTTGAGGTTCTTAGACATACCAGTTTCCTCACAATGTTTCCTTCACCGTTTTTGAGCGAGGGCATCGAAACTGCGCGTAATTTATTGTAGCTCTGTGCAGCCGGATTCTGTCAGATTGTAAAGTGCACATGCTACTGCTGTGCCACTTCTTTGTCGTCGTGGTCGTCATGTAGTAGTATTGGACGGGGCAGATAGGATGCGCTTCACGATGTCTCGCCATCTCTCTCTGCCGGAGGTCATCCTGCTGCACTCGTTTAAGGGACCACCCACTGCAGACTTGATCTGGTCGGTCCATCGCATGGGTGACCTCCCGCGTGGTCTAGTGCCTTCCACCTTACCCTGGATAGAGAAGCGTTCTAAGGACTTTTTTTTTTTTAAGGCTAGTAACCGAGACAGTGCTGTGGAAAATAAGCTGGGCCACTATCGCTCTACAACTCTAGTCTTACTCTTTTTACGAGCCTCTATTCAACTTGCCCTATTAATAGGTATGTATGTACGTTCGTATGTGGGAAAAATCTTGCAACTGAATTTTAGACCAATTATCTTCAACTAATTGAGCTGAAATTTGGCATACTTATGTAAGTTTGGTGACAATTCAATGTTATGATATCACCGATCTGGGGGTATAGATAATACCCACTTTCTGTTAGCGTTCACGCCTGCGGAAAGATGAAACAGTATGAAAATGACATTAGCTTGAGATAACATCTCTCAAGCTAATGTCATTGTCAATGTCATTTTCATAAAATTCACCTTTCCGCAGACGTTAACGCTAACAGAAAATGGGCCTTGTCGAACCCCCCTATGATTTGATGATGGAGACAAAAGGTTGCCATAGAAAGTACTTAACGAAACGACCTAACCCCGTCGAGTTTGGGTTTGTTGGATTTGTCATCTCAAGCACTTTGGTCCTAGATGATAAATTTAATATGGCGGATGCCCCAAGATGGCGGTTTTTTTTTTCATATCCACCATCATAATATTATGTGTATCAAATGAAAGGTTTTACTAAGAAGAATCTTCGATTAAATAAAATTAATAGACGGGCCCAGACGAAGCGCATTTTTGAAGATTACAAAATGAGCGCCGGCGCTCACTTCGTTTCAGTCGGTTTCTAGCCGTAGGAAGTGCAACACGAGACTATTGTTACATGATAACGAAACATATGACAAAATTATGCCTTCGTGTGCTTTCCCGAAGTGTAAATACTCAACAAAAAACCGCTAACTTTTGTAACAAATGTACTGCACATGTTATAATTAGGTGTTGAAGTATATGCTCGACGGTTTTGACTCGTTTTTACTGAGCAAGTTCAATGGTTATGGCCCGTTCATCTTAGTTTGGTCGAAGAGAAAAATAAGAAAATCTTGTTTTAAAGAAGTATTTTTGTAATTAATAATTTATTTTTAAATCAAGTAAATACATAGAACGTTGTTATCATTACCGTCTTCAACCTTGTTGTTCTACTGCTGGTCTTATCTCTCCCTGATAAGTAATGCCGTCTGTCTTCAAGGATAGTCCAGACACGATTCATCCACCAGTCAGGACCATTTCCTTTAATTACAATTAATAAACACTAGACGAACCATAAATCTACTGACATAACGAATTCATCGCGTTCTAACAGATTAATTCAGATTAGCAAGGCCCGGCGAGCAATGGATTGCGTGACATTTATTATTAACGCCTGCCGAGACACCTCCTCAAGGGAAATAATGGATATTTGCTTTCTTTTTTCTGTTTTTCGAGTCTAGCAATTTTTTATTTAATTATCGTGGTATGGGTGCTAGTACAGTTATGGGCGTGGAAATATTTTGTTTTCATCTGACCCCGAACTAAGCAAAGCTTGTGATATGGCTGCCAGAGACTGATATACATACATATATAGTTTTAAATACATACTTAAATAGATATTAAACAACCAGATATAGAACAAACACAAAAAATTTCATCACATACATGTTTCTTCTAGGTGGGAATCGAACCCACGCCCCCAAGCTCAGAAGGTAGGTTCGCTACCAACTGGACCTACGGGTTATCAGACCAATAAGCTATCAGGAAAGTGTTTGATTTGTTAAAACTAATGACTTAGAACAAATTATCTTTGAAAAAAACCGACTTTAAAAAACCACAAAACTCAAACATGGTAAGTTAATATGTCACTACAAAAAAAAACAACAGTTTTACTTGGATTTTGAAGTCGGGCGGGAACTATATTGTAACATGATTTAAATATTTCTAAATTTATTTTGTAGTTGCACATGTATAAGATCTTTATCGAATGGCTGAAAACGTTTAAATTATTTTTTTATGTCATTGTTTTTTTCGGTTTTTATTATTATTTTAAATTTACTTGTAAATCATCTTTATTTTGTAACACAAAACAGTATTTTAGTGAATTTATTCTAAAGTTGTATAAAGCTGGTGGATTTGGTGTAAAAAAACATTCCACAAATGCGCACTAAGTATTAGAATTTCGTAACACGGACAATGAGATGGTATCGTACTAAATAATTATGTAGCAAACGCTAAATACCTTACAAATTCTACTCCGTTACTTAATTTACTTTGCAAGCCTAAACCCATGAAAATATTTACTGAAAATCAGCCCCTAATCTTAAACTAAAGCGAAATGGGATGTGAAAGTTTCCCCACGCTTCCAATATCTATCGCAAATTTTAATTAACCTCCTTTCCGGTAATACGTCTCACCCCGGCAGTACACTCTCGGAAAGACAGAGTCCTATCATCGTCATTCACAGATTTTATTAATCCAATTCTTGGTATAGATCTCTCTCTTACTATGCCATCTGTCTCGGTCGTGTGCTAATTGAGCATAAGTTTAACTCACTATGGTGACGATATCGTTGTCCCATCTTGCAGTCCACTAATGCTCTGCTGACCTTGCCTATAGTAAATAATGTAAGCACATTTATACTTATCACTGGTTTTGAATGAGCACCTTTGTTTAAAATTACCTACTTAATAACATGAACAAAATATTATGCTAACTAGAGGCTAACAAAATTGTGAGTTGGATAAACCGTATCAGTTTCCTGCGATACAGGCCTAGCTTAGTGCAGGAATCGCAGCATAAACAATGAGTATTTCTCCTTCATAGACATAAGCCAGTTTGTATTTCTATTGTATGTAAGCCTATGTTTATGCAATTTTTTTTTTTTTTTTTTTTTTTAAATTTTTCATCGTTCTGGCAATTTGTAAAGGCTTGCGCCATTTATACAGACCTAACGAAAGAACGCAAGCAACGCATACGGGTGAAAGTGTAGCTAGACATCATTAGCTCGTCCGCCATCGCTAATGCATCTGTATCTACACACAAATTTCATAAAATAGTCACTCGCAATGTACCAACATTCTGCGAACAATGGCGAACGCTTGCGAATCCTTCGTTCGCATGCGTTTGCTTTCACTAATTCCTCCACACAAAATTGTACAGTAATGTTAGCCAAAGTTGCAAACAGCTATGGGGAACAGTGCGGTGTCTAGCGGAGTATGCGTGTACAATGGAAAAAAATAAAAAAATATTAAAACTATTTCTAATCATGTATACAGGTTGCATTGATACTGGCTTTGTCTAGTAAGGCGACCAACAGGTACTATTATTTTTACAAATTAAGTTGGAGACAAAAAAGTGTTAATAAAAAACTTAACTAAAGGAAATTACAATTGTTTTATTTTCTAACGTATATCCGTAAATTATCCGGACTATACGGTAGACCGTATAGTCCGGGTAATTCCGTCCGGGTTTGTTTCGCCGAGAGTGTGCTGCCGGGGTTACGATCCTTTTGTAATTAAGCCAACCTTTCTGTAACCAACAACGTAATACCACCAACCTTTTGGTAACAACGTTACCAATCAATCACTTCCTGACGACGCGCGTCACGCGACTGGAATATCAGTGATCGAAACATAAGGCAGATGTCACACAACATTGCGATGTCACTGATTTGCTTTCCACATAATCTGCCACCGTAACGACAAAAGGCACAATAAAATGTAACAAACATGTAAGCAAACATTTTTAACGGAGCTTATTGCGTGTATTTTACATAATTTTAATTATAGCTAATAACTCTAAGAAAACATTTATATAAATAGTAAATCTTACGATAATTTTATGAGTTTGACGTTCTTTAAGGTTTATCGGGAATAAATAATGTTTTTTTTTTATTACATATGAATCAAATAAGATACATAAACAAAAGACATATAAAGTAAAAAAAAATCCTAGCTAGTATTAGGAAAACATATTGGATTTTAACTCCCTTCCACCTTTTTTCCTTTATAGCATATAGCAAAAAAATATTAAGTATTATTGAAATAATATTTTTACTATATTAAAAAACACAACTCAATGTGATTTCATTTTATATTGTTCGTAATAAATGAAATAGCGCATATTCTCAATTGTGTCGCTCTCAATTATTTAAACTTTCTCAATTTTAATAATAATAAGTGGTACGCCACACGGTGCGCTGTGCCATCAAAGACGTTACAAACAAGAATTACTACGTTGCGGCTCCGGAACGCGTTGTAACGTGTAGCATCAGCCTAAGTCATTTTTATACTTTAATGCTGATTACATTATTATAATACCATTGTTAAAGGTTGATGAAAAACTTTTTTGTATTGAGTAGTTACAGTTATTCCATAATGGTATTCCACAAACTACTTCCCGCATCGGTTTTACTTGCTATCCTACTTTTTTTTTTTTTTTTTTTTACGTAGCTTGACTTTAAATTTAATTGTAATGACGTGTATTAATTTTATTTCTGAGTATTAATTTAAATTAATTCTGATCAATTTTTTTTTCTCTCTATCCGAATGTAATTGTATTTTATATTATTTTATTGAAATAGGTTGGGTTAAATAGGTTACAGGCTTTAGGTCATTTCAAATACAGGTATACGAGGATATCAGCACACACAACATAACATATGAAACCTATTATAAAGTCGAAATACAACAGCACACAACTTAAATAATTATAGAATAAAACATTGACACGACATGTTAAACAGAAAGTTTTTTTTTTGTTATTATGTTCACGAAAATATACGCAATTGATGATTTTATTTCAACTTGTTTATGGGCCTGGTGTATGAACCTGAAATAAATTCAAAAATTAAATTGAATTCGAACCCTGTTTATGTAAGAATAATAATTATACAAATAATTTAACAAAAAATCTAAATAAAATATAAATTCTTGTCGCTTGTTGTACTTTATTTTTGTTGTTGGTTGTTTATTTTAATGATAATCATAGATCTTACAAACATTTTATGAATTTTGAGTCATTTTAATACAATAAATTATATATAAATTGCCTTTGTTTGAATAGTTAGTTGTATCTTCTATTGACGAAGATATAATCTTTTAATCACACACAATATGAATAAAATATGTCCATTTTTTGACCAAATACGCGTAAAACAAGTACGTGACTAATTCTAGTAATTGTACCTATTGTGCTTTACTTTTGTGTTGTCTGGGCTATTCTTCGTATCTTTTGTATGAATCAGTATTGCTTTTGGGATACTTTTTTACTGATTTATGTTTAATAGTTTGAAAAAAATATATAATATCATCTTATCGATTATATACTAAAAGATATAAATACATAATATACCCAACATACAAAAATATGTCTCTATTAGAGTGTTTATGTGTAAGGGCCATGCAACACAATGTGTTGCGTTGCGGCGCGGTAGTACCATGACAACGCTTCAGCGTCCAATATACAAAAATGTATAGTATCCGAATTCAGAACCAAAGTGGTACAGCACGCATCACCGGGTCGCACATACTCTAGACTTGCGGGCAGAGAAACGAAGTAGGTTCACGTTGTTCTGGAAACAGGAACCAAAAAAAGGGAAATCAGAAAAGTACGTGGTAGGTAAGTGGAGAAATAACACTATATGTTGTTTAAGTTGTCAGTTAGAGACTATATTATTCGCGCATTTCAAATCATTTTAGAAAGAAAAAAAACATCACTAATTTAGGAATAAAAAAACCTATTAGGCGTTATTTTTTAAATAACCTGGCAAATCATGTGACGCAATTATCGTTTTGATATTATTATTTTATAGGATGGGGAGAGTACATAGAAAAACCTTTTATTCGACCTTTTTTAATTCTCGCTTAGTGCTTATTTATCTTATAAAATGTCAAAAACGTGCGAAAATCAACTACAACCGTTGAATTCAGCCTTAAAAAGTTAATTCAATGTAACCGCCAACGCGTCAAAATCACACTACGCTGCGCAACTCATGTAACCTGACCCTAACACGATCAAATTAGGTACCTACTCCAACTTTTTCCAAACTCACTTCTGCTTGATAAGCCTACGATGACGGGCTGATTTACACAGTATGCTTTAAAACTGCCTCGTCAGCCACCCATTGTAGCCCATCCAGTCTCCATACAGCCTGTCTGACCCAATATACTGAATGATGCGTGATATTTAACAGATTTTTGCTGACGGGGTGCTTTTGGGGAGTTTGTCTCTTTTTGGGGTTCCGTAGTACGCCTACAAACCCTAAAATGGAAAATGTTCTGGAAATGTTCTGTTCCGGTGTTATGTTTTGGATGTTCTAGATGTATTGTATCTGAATACGTGATAAGTCCCGATAAATATTTAAAGCATAAACATGTTCTGTTCATACGAAAAAGGGTCGTAAACTTTAAAACTCGCCACCGCTCCGCTGCCGCTAGGAGCCCGCTTAGGAAAATCCTTCCTAAATCTTACAACTGTAAACACCACATATACATATCAAACATAAATATCAAGTCGGAAGTTTGTCGTAGGGCGGTCAATCTAATTTCCTCGTTCGAAGTAGGTCGCCGCTTCGTCAGTTTGTAGGCAGGCAACTGATAGAGGTAACTTGTTTTGCTGCTTATAGATATCCGATGCCATGAGGATGGAAATGTATGCAGTTTTCCTTTAAATTCTTAAAAGCAGTGAACTCTCTTGATACGTAAAACATCAAACTTGGCATGGATAGTACACAATCTAAATAAAACAAAAAAAATTGCGAGTCGGACGCGAGCTAAAGATCCTAAACTGAATTTAAAGAAACCACCTTGGTTGGGTACGGTACCCTTGGTGCGTGAATCCGACTCGCATTTTGCTAGGTTTTTATTTGGTTGTTTAAACCTGAATCTAAAAAAAGCTTCAACAGAGTGGTGTTTTTGAAATAGTCGAAAACGGTATAGTCGAGATAAGCCATGATCATCTTCCACTATAAGATAGAGTAAAACAGTACGTTGTCCAAACAAATCACTGCTTTTATTTCCTGACCAACAGCTTACGGGCGGCTTCCGTAGTAGATGCCATTAAGTTGCCAACCGGACAGAGTCTGGACCTGTTTACAGTAACGTTGCTTGACAGAAACTTGAAACGTTGATTTTGAAATTTTCTACCGAAAGAATGAAGATTTTAATGTCCCGAATATTTATTTATTTAATTTATATTTTTTAATCACTATCATTACCCATTTTCCAACCACTGCTGAGTTCATAGAAATACTAAACTTACTTTGACTTTTGTCTTGCTTTGTCATTAGCCAAGAGAGCAAGACAAATGTCAAAGTATGGTAAGGTTATAAGAATGTTTTTGAGATTATGGCATTGGTAAAAATCCGTTTTCGTTGCTTTTTCTGTCAAAAATGTGAGAGGTCTTTAGTTCAGTCACTGTTTCTCTCAGTACTGTACCTCGTGTTGGCAAGTGACATTGCATTAACGGTAATACTGAAGATTGTTCTGCTTTCTATCCTAGGTTCAATTGTTTATCTCACATTGATATTTCTGGTGCAACTAGGATGGTACTGCAATACTATATTACTTTACGTGGGGGAAGGTAAAGATGTATCCAAGTTTAAAGTCTGTAGTTTATCTCAAGTGATAAAATAGTGATTTATACCATACCTACGAATGGTAGCCTGGAAGAGATCGCTTTTAGCGATAAATCTCGTGTTTTCTATGTGTCTGTAATGTTTGTTTTTGGTATACACAATAAAGTCAATTACTCTCATTATGTCAACGATCTTTATGTCACCGTGGTGACTTTTTTATTTCGTAAATTTGGCTACTATCGTCTGTGTCATTTGCTATGCATGAAGGCTATTTTTACAGCCGTTACAATTCTTATGCATAAACGCTCGCGAAGCTTATCAGTAATTCTATTCTATGATCTTTTTGGTTTGCTTTTATTCGTGACTCGTTAGTTGGGAGTTGATAGATGATTTTAAAACAGAGATTAAGCCTTTTTATGCATAAAAATCCGTTTTCGTAGTTTTTTCTGTCAAAAATGTGAGAGGTCTTTAGTTTGTTTTTGTTGAGGTGTTTGTTGACATGTTTAGCATTAAGTCCTCAAATTGTACATATCCACTTAATTTGTAATTGTGCAATAAAGTATTAAATAAAAAAATAAAAAGTTTGTTACAGAGCCTAGGTACAATAGTAGATATATATTACGTAATCCATGTCCCAAAGTTATAACAATAAATATCGTAGTGTACGTTGCTTTCGTATTCTAGTCAGGGCGGTAAAGTCATTTAACTTTCGGAGAGTCGCCATTGTGGCGTATGGATAAACAAGTTGAGAAGTTCTTTTCATTTGTTTCGTTTCTAACTTTGTTTCGTATCATTATATCCATTTTAATTTATACTCAAACGCTTTGAAATAATTTTTCGCTTAATTGGTTTAGTTTACTTAATAAACCTTTCTTTGCGCGATAAGATCCGAAACGTGGATATTCGCCAAAGAACCAGAGTCACCGACATAGCTGTTAAAATTTGCAAGTTGAAGTGGCAATGGGCAGGCCACATCGCTCGAAGAACCGATAACCGATGGGGAAGAAAGGTTCTGGAGTGGAGACCACGAACCGGAAGACGCAGCGTTCGGAGGCCTCCCACTAGATGGATCGACGACATTGTGAGAGTCGCGGGTATCCAGTGGATGCAAAAGGCGGGCTGTCGTTCAGTGTGGAGGTTAAAGGGGGAGGCCTATGTTCAGCAATGGACGTCTTCCGGCTGATGATGATGATGACTTAATAAACCAGCCAAGTGAGAGTTGGGCACGTGCTTTGAGGGTTCCGTTTCAGATAAAAATTGTTAATTACAAAAGTACAAAACAGTAGTGCAAAAAGACACCACGCTCAGGCGGTCACCCATCCAAGTACTGACCGCGCCCGACGTTGCTTCACTTTGGTGAACAGAAGTTTGTCACCGACTCGCTCTTGGGCATTGTTTTTTGTTTTACTTTAAAGTGTATACCATAATCATGCCAAGTTTGACGCTTGTACATATTACAGTTTTTTACATTAGAGCTAATACAAATATACGTCTAAAAAACGTTCTTTCGTTTTTACTTTATTATTATTTCTTAGTTAATCTCCCGTAACATTAGATATTTTGTGAAAATTCCAACCGGCTATCTATTACGGTTCGATGATACAACCGTTAAGGGGTAGGACAGACGGACAGACATACATCGTAGGCTTAGTGATAGGGCCCCGTTTTAACCTTTTGGATACGGAATCCTAAAATATATTTTTTTGACAAATCTCTAGTGTATTTCCGCTTTAACGTCGCAATGGCATCGATTCTGATGCACTCTAAACTAAACTAAAATTGACAGCTCTAAAATTATTGCCATTCTTTTCTCACGTATTAAAATGAAAAAAGAGGCAGATAATTTTAGTCCTGTCAGATTGGTTTAGTTTAGTGAGTGGTGTGATGGAATCGACGCCATTGAGTACATACAATAAGGAATTTGGAATCAATTATTTTACTCTATAGAAATTTGTCTAAAATTCAGTTACAAGATTTGTCCCACACATACATTCATACTAACAGGGCAAGTTAATTAAAAACATGGTATAATAATATACTCCGCCAGGTATAGCGCTCCGAGAAAAAATGTCACGTGGGCGTCCCACAATGATGTCATCAATGTCATGGATACACATGTGAACGTGCATTAGCAAGAACAGAATAAGTAATTTACAACAAGTTCGAGAGAGATGACGATACACGGAATGACGATACAATGGCGGACTCTCTATGATTTTCTGTGTTAACAGTAGCTTGAAATTATAACTCCCCAATATCCGTATATTACCTGTGGGAATCCAATAAATCAATGTGGTTTTGATAAAATTGTGTTTATTATAATCAATTTGTGCATAACTTGCTTGAGCGGACAAACCAAATGACAATTGAAACACTTTTGTATTTTATATAGTAGATTATTAGAAAAGATGTTTCCCAGTATCTGTGTTTGTTACAATAAAGTGGCAACTGGATAGTGACGTCATTGCGGGACAACTCCCAGAGCGCTAGACCTTGTTTTTTGGATCATGATTAAAAGCTTCTAAAAATACCTACAGACAATACACCGGAAAAATATTAAGCAATTTTGGGTAAAAAGTATGTTTTCAATGTTTCGCAAGCCTATTATTAAATATAAAAAAAAGTTTCTAAGACTTCAAAGATGCTCGAAGTATAAATAATTGTCAACACAAAAGATAAACCGAAACCCAACAATATCTGTTAGAAGATTCCGTTAAATTTATTCATAACACGATAAAATACATTTCTAAGAAATTTAATTTTGGCAATACAGGAACCGCAGGTGTGGTTTCCCAAGGTAGAAACCTTCGTTGTTGGAAAATTTAAGTTTGTTTAGTCTGTATTTTTTTGATATATGTCCTTAAATACGAAAAAAATTGGTAGGAGTACTTATAGCACAGATCTACTGTGACTTATAGTTTTTGGTTTCAGATAATTTGTATCCAGGGTCTCTTTTTTCTTCTGTGAGGATTTTGGCGTTGAATTTCTTGTGCATTTTCCAATGTCAAGTATTGAAATATTATCAAGTTTTATTTGAATAATACAACGTTTTTAGGGTTCCGTACATCAAAAGGAAAAAACGGAACCCTTATAGGATCACTTTGTTGTCCGTCTGTCCGTCAGTCAAGACCCTTTTTCTCAAGAACGCGTCAAGATATCAAGTTGAAATTTATATCAAATAATCAAATCTACGGTTTCTTAAAGCTGTGAATAAATCAAAAGTCGCATATTTTCGCATATTTTGCGATTTCACAGGGGAATCAAAACCTATAGGGTACTTGAAATTTAGCAAGAGGCAAGGTCTATACAGGAATAAATGCGAAAGTCATAAATTTGAATTTATGTAAATTAAAAAAAAAATGCTATTACAAACTTACATTTTGCAGTTGGAATGTATCAAAGAACCTTATTGTCCACTACAAAGTTAAGTTTGTCTTTCAATATTTCAATTTTTTTTGTTATTTTTTGTTTTGTTTGGACTCGCTGTCTGAGTGTTCCATCTATTGGAACCTTCAGAGCGCGAGTCCTACTCGTACTTGTCCGGTTTTTTTTACGTTGGCGCCATAACTCTATTAATTGTTCTATTATCATACTTAATATAAAACGTCAGTGTCATTTGTCTGTGAGTTATGGTGGCCGGGCATGTGCTCCTTACAATCTGACAGCACCCGGTTCAATCTTCGGTTAGTAAATTTTTTGTACTTAAATAAATAATGTGCAGTTTCGTTGCCAACACTCAAAAACGGTGAAGGAAAACATCGCGAGGAAACTGGTATGTCCAATAACCTTAAACGTTCAAAGACATAATTATGACATTCACCTAAATGCACTGCATTAGACTGACGTCACAGATTACGACCGTAAAAGAGACGCCCAAGTGGCTACGCCGAAGCACTAAAATTTAATTTAATTCACTAATCCTATAAAACTATCTACACCTACATGTCACGCAAACCGAACTATGAAATTGAAGCGGCGCGCTCACTGGGCAAGTGTCCAAAAATCTCTCGCTATTTGAACCGTGTTTATTTCAATAAAAACCCTGAATTTCTGGTAAAGCTGCACCAGCATAATAATGCACATACCTACGTGGTAAGTCATCAGATAAATAAACTGACTAGCAATTTCTTCTCGCAATTTATTGATCGTGCAACTTCATCATCATCATCATCAGCCAGAAGACGTCCACTGCTGAACATAGGCCTCCCCCTTTAACCACCACACTGAACGACGGCCTGCCTTTTGCATCCACTGGATGCCAGCGACTCTCACAATGTCGCCTGTCCATCTAGTGGGAGGCCTACGCTGCGTCTTCCGGTTCGGGGTCTCCATTCCAGAACCTTTCTTCCCCGTCGGTTATCGGTTCTTCGAGCAATGTGGCCTGCCCATTGCCACTTCAACTTACAAATTTTTCGTCGTCGTGCAACTTCCAGAGTAAACGGAGTTAAAAGTTTTCTTTGTAATAAGCTTTTATTAGCTTCACTTTTTTAATATAATACCTTTGAGCGCCAACTCGCCTGATGTTAAGCAGTGATGCGGTCCACGATAGAGCATGCTTGCCTAGAAGAAACAGATCACTCGAGATTTGAAGAGACCCAGATTGTAACTATCGGGTACACCCATTCAGGCAGCGCATTCCACAGACTAGCAGTTCGCACAATAAACATGGACGATATGGACGATAAACTATGAAAAATGCAAGCCTATTAAACAATAAATAAATAAAAAACACAATATGCACATAGTTAGAAAATAAACCGGCCAAATGCGAGGCGGGCTCGCTCACTGAGGTTTCCGTACCACCACAAAATTCATTAACGAAATTACCAGTGATGACTTGGTATCGAACTGAAATTTGTCACCGACTCGCACTTGGCCATTATTTATTATTTTTGTTATATTTTAGAGCGTGTACTATAATCACGTCAAGTTTGACGGTTTTCCGCATTACCGTTTTTACATTAAACCTAATACAAAAAAGGTTTAAAAAATACGTTTATTGTATGGGGACCCCATTTCGTTTTCACTTTTTGACTATTTTATTATGTTTTAGTTAATCCGCCGTAGCATTACATAATCTGTGAAAATTTCAACTGGATATCTATTACGGTTCGAAAGATTCAGCCTTTTAAAGCAAGGACGGACAGACAGACAGACAGACAGGCAATGTAAGCTTTGTAATAGGGTCCCATTTTTACCCCTTGGGTACGGAAACCTAAAAAATAACTCCTTATTCAATTTCCTATTCCTACTCGAGTATAATATTTTTTCACGGCTTCAGCAAATAATACCTTGCCCTCCCGTGACTTTATTATTTGTTCCCGCGTGAAATCCAGAGATTTTGGCGGCAAAACGAAAGATATACAACATGTTCCATTTTACGAGCTCAGCTATATTACTGGGAACAAATTCGGTTCACTTTTTATTTATGTCGGAAATATCGAATTCTATTGAATTTTATTTTGTCCAGATTTGCACACATGCCTTATTTATTAAAAAAATATATAAATAATTGATAAATAAAAGATTAAAATACGATAATATCTATGGGATATTATATACAAAGATTAAGATAATTTATTTGCATAAAACACGAGTAAATCATACATACATTTAAAAAAACCGGCACCATAGGTCATACAATAATTTTATAGCTACTATTTTAGATTTCTTTCCTGACATTAAATATTATTAGGATTTAAACAATTAAAATCCTTATTTTATTGTTCCATAATATAATATATATCTTTTATACTGGAATGTTGTAATAAGACTTGCCTAATGTGACAATTTAGTTATAAGGCCAATAAATAATTCTATTCTATTCTAAAACAATGTTAGTCACTTTGTATTAAAGAAATATCTCAATTTGAAGACACTACAATTGTATCACCAAGATGCAATATCCACGACCTTGTTATAATTTTAATTTCTCTGCTTATCAAACGTTTAGAGTTTGAAGTTGTATTTAAACGCGAAAATACCATAAAAGCTAACGGAAGCAGTCAAGAAACGCGTCATAATTCCCTTTAAAACTCTTTCAGACTATGTCATTAATGCCGCATCATAGTTTTCGCCATCGATATAAAAACAAGTATCATATCAATTGTTTCTTTGCAACTGCCTTGAGATAGCATAGCGTGTGGCTACTACCGTTATGTGAATGTGACTCAGATCTAACTACAACCAGAATGCCCGAGAGTTTGTCAATAGTACAGGACTTTGAATCGAGTCATCATCATTATCATCCTGTTCCCACTGCTGGAACACAGACCTTCTCTCAGAGAGAAATAATGGGTCCTAATCCACAATAATCATCTCTTAGTTCGTTTTTTTATGCCATAGGTGGCAAACAAGCAGACGGGCTGCCTGATGGTAAGCAGTCACCGTCGCCTATGGATACTTGTAACACCAGAGGCATCACAAATACGTTGCCGACCCTTTAGGACTCGATTAACTCGCCTTTTGAAGAACCCCATGTTGTAGCTTCTCGGAAACACCGTGGAAGGTAGCTCATTCCACATTTTGCAGGTATGAGGCAAGAAGGATCGAGTGAATTGCACAGTGTGCGATGTCCACTGATCTATGATGTATGGATGAGCCTTCAGGCGGTAGCGGCTAGTGAGATGGTAAAACCGCGACGCCGGCATCGTCTTCTGTTCTTCGGTCTTCTGTTCTTTTAGTATAATGCATAAAAACCACTGGCGTAACTAAGGAAGCTATTTAAAAAAGTAGTGTGAGGAAAATTATATTATGAAGCTGATAAACAAAGTTACACATTATAGCATAGTCTGGAAAGGCCAACATTCCCTCATTGGCGCGATTTAAGAGATGAATCTGGACCCAATCGCTTAAGCCGGGAGCTTGGCACGTTTTATTTTACTTTGAACCGGTCCACGTTTGTACACAGAACAAAATCTTCATTTCTGCGTAAATCTATAAAAAGGTTCAGGAATATTCAGTTTAATGTGCCTGGAAAATTGTTTCTAGTTATTATGGAGATTTATTTTAATACTTAAAGTTTTTATTTTAGTATTTAAAGTTTTTATTTAACGTGTAATTTTAGTTTGTTGCCCTTCTGCTAAAATCTGTAACTGATTATTCCGACACTCCTAAGATTAACGCACATCTTTTATTTGATGCAAGTATAAAGGTATATCAAAAGAAGGAAACAAAAAAGCTTTGCTTCTTTTTTTTTATATTAAAATTAGGGCATTAAATGCCCTATTTTTTACACTTAAACTAAAATCAAAATGAAGAAATTGTCCATGTGGTAAAATATCATTAACGCTGGCTGCATTCCTCCGATTAATTAGGCCACTTTTGGTTTTCCACACGTCCAATCATTCGAGTTTGGGTTCATACAAACATCAATTTAAATAACATTTAAATTCACGCCTTCAAAATCATGACAAGAGTCCAGAACTTGTCTCTTGCTAACAAAAACGTGACAAGAGTCTAAAATTTGTTTCTTGTCATCAGACAAGAGAAATGAGACTAGAACTTGTCTTTAGTCAACAGACAAGTGGCAAGGGTCTAGAATTTGTCTCTTGTCAACAGACAAGAAGGGGGACTTGTCTCTTGTTAATAAAAAAAAGTAAAATTGTACTAGGACAGACTTCCGAGTTTGTGCTAAATCTACAAAAATAAAATATGAAGATCAGCAAAATTTTTGTTCCAGCAAAGTTGTGTATGAAAATGTTTAATACGGTTTTACTGTTGTTTTTAATAAAACATAATTAAAGCAATTGGTTTCAGTGAAATGAAAAATAAAATTCACAATTGCAATTGCCAACATTTGCAATTAAAATCAACAACAACAACAATTAACAATCATTCAATTTATTGCATTTTATGTAGCAATCAATTTACAAAAATAAAATATGTTTACCGGCAACACCGAATATTTAGGCTGTTTACTGAATCGCGTATACGGACGGGCAATTACGGAGAAATAATTGGTCACCACACAGCTTTAATGATATCCCAACAGAATACACAGGAAATGCAGTAGACCAACTAAACTAAACAACTATACACTACCTGCCGACTCTTCCGAGTCGTGATTTAGGTGTACAAAAGAGACGGGCCGCGAACTGTGGCTCGGACATGGCGCGGACGTGCGGCGTGGACGTGCGGCACACTCACAGAAAAGAGAAGTAAATAGAACGGAAATGAGAAGAAAAATCTGTCGCCAGGCATTATGACAAACCCTTGATTGAACATTCTTATTTATGTCAACGCGTCGAACAAAAATTCGAAAAATCATCAAAATCAATTCATAATTAAATAATAATAAACAATAAATAATTCATTTAATCCCAAACCCAGTTATTTAAATTAACAATCATATAATAATTACCAACGAACAGTTTACTAGCAGCAAAAATAGTTGTGCCAATGGGCCCCAAACTAGGCAAAGCCTGTATCTTGGGCGCCCTATAGTCAGTTAACAGCTTCTGTTAATGCGCTTGTAATTGGCGGAGTACAACCACGTTACAAATATACAAAAAAATAAAAAAACCAGACAAGTACGAGTAGGACTCGTGCTCTGAGGGTTCCGTTAGACGGAACCCTCAGAGTGCGACCAACATAAAATAAAAACTAACTGAAGTTAAAATATTAAAAGACAAACTTAAGTTTGTAGTTGACAATAAGGCTCTTCCATACATTCCAACTACAAAATGTAAGTTTGTAATAGCAAAATAATAATTTTTAATTGATATAACTTTAAATTTATAACTTTCGGATTTATTCCTATATATGTGCTATGAGACCTTGCCTCTTGCCAAATTTCATGATTCTAGGTCAACGGGAAGTACCCTATAGGTTTTGATTCCCCTGTGAAATCGCAAAATATACGACATAAACGTTCATATCTTTTGATTGCGTTGACTTACAACTTTTATTTTTTTAAAGCTGAAAGAAACCGTAGACTCAAGTATTTGTTATAAATTTCAACTTGCTACCTTTACGCGTTCTTGAGAAAAAGGGTCTTGACAGACGGACAGACAGACAGACAGACGGACAACGAAGTGATCCTATCAGGGTTCCGTTTTTTCCTTTTGAGGTACGGAACCCTAAAAAACAGTCGAATTGATAACCTCCTCTTTTTTGAAATTGGTTATGAAGCCACATTAGTCTTAGAAATTGGATAGGTATAAGCTTAATTTCCTACTCTTCATTCCATACTGCTGGTTAAATATAGTTTATATCTATAGCATAGTTAGCTAAAACAGAAGTTCGACTTTAAACAAATACCTACCTGAATTGAGTTACGTAATCAAACGAGCGCTCCTTACCCCACTCGTTACGATACTTCACGGTACGCTCCACAGAAGAGTTTTTTTTTTCAAATTTGAATAGAACGGCTGTCAAGGCATTTATGTAAGAAATTTATTATAGCCAGTTGCACCCATATAAATGAAAGGTCAGTCATTTCAAATCCATTAGCAACTGTGATGAAAGAAAGAAAGAAAGAAAAATATTTATGCGGAGTTCGACGTGTTGATCTAAACAAGAATGCTCAATCAAGGTTCACTTATAATGCCTGGTAACAGATTATCCTTCTCATTTCCATTCTATTTACTTATCTTTTCTGTGGCACGCTCAGAGCAATAGTCGCGCACGCCACGTCATTGAAATTTGTCGTATGTGTGTGTGTTGACAACGTAAAATATTACAACAAAATAATGAAAATGTATATATAACCCGATAGTAGCAACCCTAGCCCGTGACCGACAGTAGGCATTGCATTCAAGGACACATCCGAGTCAACCTACTGCTTCAGCTAATATATTTACTGTGCCTATAGGCTGTCAGCTACCACGCAACATTAACGCGATCATTCATATGAATCCCACCTTGTTTGCAATGCAGCTAATTATTGTATGCAAACATACACTTCATTGGGATCCGTCGAATGTTTTACGAAGGCTAGTTTGGTGGTTTAAATTAGTCGTGCTGCTTTACCAATCACGCTATTTTAAGCAAAAATGAATACCTCATTGTTATAAATGTTTTTATCTTGTAGTTAAGTAGTCAGATTAGAATTTACCTTTCAACAGCCAATGGCGTTTATTGGTGCCAACGGCGCTTATAAGAACATGCGGCGCAAAGAAATTATCTACATGCCAAGTTAGAGCTGTTGGTGTGATTTGAACAATCTGTTTTCTGTCTATTCTTCTTGTGTGTAACTTTGACATGGCTGAACCGATTTTTACTAAATTTTACATGACGAAGTATTGAGGAAAGTTAATTTTTTAAGTGGACAAATTCTGGAAAACAGTAGTGCTCAGCAGAAGTTATAACGAAACCTTAACCCCCTTATTAATAAACGTGGAGTAGTCTTGGATTAGTTACGCAGTGTTTTGTCTTCTTCTCTCTTTCACATTTTGAACTCGATCGAAAAAGACAAAAGACCGAGTAACTATTCCAAGGCTACTCTACGTTTATTAATAAGGGAGTAGGAGTCTACGCTTTGTACGCTTTCAACTCGTATTTTGCTCGGGTAATTTAATATTCTTGAAGATATAAAATTACTGAACGTGAAATCTAAACAGAACGTATAAAATAAAGAAACATTACAAATGTTCGGTAAAATTACCATTTTGACTCAAACAAAAACTAAAAATAAAATTATTGGAAAAGAATTGATTTCTAAATACCTATGTCTAGTTTGAATCAAAACGATAAATTTACTGAATATTTGTATTGTTATTTCCTTTATTCGTGCTGTTTAGATTTTATGTTAAGATTTATAGGCGTAGTTTGTGCAATTAAACGAGTATTTACTGTGATTACTAATTATAATAGATAATTGCGTGATAGCATACGAACGGTACAGAGGCGAAGAGACTGTGTCAAAATCGATTGACATGACGTCTCTATTTGACGTTGACAGTTACTAGGTTGCGTTCACTCACAGATCTACTATATCTGTGCGTTCACTAAATTACATTCCGTTAACATTTTACATAAAGGACATTCAGTCATTTTTATCTTCTACAATGTTGAATGAAATGTTCGTTTCATTTCAATATTTTTGAATCCATCCTCTAAGACCATTGATGTATTGAAACTGTTATTGTCTAAGAGGCACGAAGATTCTTAATACCGATGCATACAATCTTGCGCTTCCTCGAAACAAACAACTACGTAATGAAAACAGATCTTAAATCAAACTTGACACGGAAAAGAGACGAAATATCCTAAAAACATTCGGAAAAATACATCATTCGTCAGCACGATCCCATTAAAATGTTGTAAAAACTCCTTGTTTGAAAAAACTCGACGCCATGACGATTTTTCGGTGACAAAAAAGCTCTATTACGTCACAGCTAGGGTGCCCGTTTGTCCTCTTTTTCGGTCTGCCTTTGTTATTACGTCACAACTAGAGTTGCCATTTGTCCGGGTTTTTCTTTCGTGTTTTTAGGGAGCGGGAATCTGGGGATTAAGACGTACCTTAATGTTCGTTTGTTATGAGATTTTTTTAGATTTATTTCCGGAAAAAATAACGTTGGGAGTAAATAAATATAAAAGTCGGACATGTTTAATAATGCATGTGTGTTTTGGACAGCACCTTAAATAATATAGGAAAAGGGTTATTTTGCCTTGGGGTTTAAATACAACGGTTAAAATGGCAATGATGGCTGAGCGGTAGCATGTACGCATTGTACGCTTTACAGTCTGACGGGGTTCGGGTTCTCGACCCTGCACCAATGACTTATTTAGTATTTTAATAAATTATGTGCACTTTTAATGACATCGCTAAAACGGCGAAGGAAAACATCGTGAGGAAACCGGTACATCCAAAAACCTCGACAGTTCAAAGACATGAAATTCACCAACAAGCAAAGGGTTCAGCATTTAGTGGTCGTTGGCTAGTCACGTCGCTCGAAAAACCGATAACTGATGGGGAAGGAAGATTCTTAAGTGGAAATCACGAATCGGAAGACGCAGAGTGGGCCTCCCAACTAGATGGACTGGCGACATCGTGAGAGTCGCGGGCATCCAGTGGATGCAGATAGCAAGCTGTCGTCCAGTGTGGCGTTCTAAGGGGGAGAGGTCTATGTTCAGCCGTGGACGCTTAATGGATGATGATGATGATGAAGATATATGAACTAACTTTACATCATCACCACCTCATCATTTATATACTTTACTAGCCGACCTGACAAACGTTGCCCTGTCTTAGAACTGTCAAACACGCGAAGTCAAAATTGTAAATCTTATTTTTTTACACGTTGGGTTACATTATTGGAGTTTTAGTAAGGATCCCTATTTTTTTGAAAATATAATATAGCCTATGTTACCCTGGGATAGTGTAGGTTTCCAACAGTGAAAGAATTTTTCAAATCGGTTCATTAGTTTCGGAGCATATTCAATGCAAACAAACAAACGAACAATCAAATCTTTCCTCTTTATAATATTAGTATAGATATCACTGACAGCCAAAATAAGTTAATGTTACTAACAAAATCTGATGTTTCAGTAAACATTTTTGCCTATTTCTGTTTCTAGAATACACATTGAAAAAATCCAATAGCAAACCAAATGGCAATTCCCAATTTATTTCTTTGTGTCAGTACCTACATGTTGACACAAACCATTTGGGGTAGAAACAATAGCTGGACCTATATAAAGAACAAAACAGCACTGAAATGTTCACACTCGTTGACTTTTGGGTTACCTACTCGTATGTAGGACAAAGGCCACCTAGGTATCCTATTTCTGTAATGGATCTTTGGGAACTTAACACAGACGTTGCCTTTGGGCTAATCTTGTGAAATTGCTTTTTGTCCGAGATAGGTCTGTTTGAGATCTTTGTTAAGAATAGATAGTGTTTTTGTCTCCTTGGATACTAATCCCGTTATTATTCATCATCATCATCATCATCCACAGCCTTCCTTATCCCACTGCTGGGTATAGGCCTCTCTCTTGTTATGCCATCTGCTTCGGTCCTGTGCTAATCGAGTCCAGGTTCGACCCGCGATAGTAACAATATCGTCGACCCATCTTGCAGATTATTAAAGTTATATGATTATTTACGGGATATTTACCGTGGTAAGGTTGTGGAATGAGCTCCCGATATTTCGGCGCAGTTACATGCACCATGTTCACGGGAAGACTGAAGAATGCGGGTGGTTGGAGGACAGTTAAAAAGTTAGGTGCAGACATAACGATCTACCCTCTTTCTTAGTCTTTTGCTACGGTTATCACTGGAACTCGAACTCGCAACCTTACCACGGTAAATATCCCGTAAATAATCATATAACTTTAGTGAACAACCGTGATAGTTTAAAACAGTGTTTTGCAGATTATTATTATAAATGCAAAATATTGTGTGTAAGTGTGCGAACTACTTGCTTACTCTATTGGTGCAGCAACTCCAAGTGGGTCTTGGCTTCCGACTCAAAATTCTAAATAATTTTAAATTAAGATTTTAATATGATCTGTTAGCAAAGTTACAAGTTTCTGTGCCAAAACTAAAGTTTTGCAAATTTTCATTCACTTACCTTAATAACCATAGAAGTAGGAACTTTGTAAAGGATAAGGACGGACGAACAGAAAAACGGGCAGACGAAAAAACAAAGGCTTCCTTTTTAGTACACGAAACCCTAAAAAGTAGACAAACTACTACTTTGTGGTCTGGACAGGCTTGGTAAAGTGTTGGGTATGCTGCCAATTAATTGTAGTGGGTTGGAAAATTCATAATATTATACTTTAAACGTATAGTTAATCCAACTCAGTAGATATTTAAATTAAATACTTAATTGAACATTTAAATATCTACACAGTACTCAGTCAGAGTAGATATTAATTCAATTAAGTATTTAATTGAAAATTTATATATCTACTTAGTTAACGAGGTCACTATATTATATTAACTCGTGACTTCGTAGGAGTAGACTTATACACAATGATTATTATGTATATAAACAACAGAAAGGTAAGGTTAGGTAGGTAACTGCTAGTCTGTGGAATGCGCTGCCTGAATGGGTGTTCCCCGATAGTTACAATCTTGTACGAAGTTTGAAGACACCCGTCTTCAAATCACGAGTGAATCGGTTTCTTCTAGGCAAGCGTGCTCCATCGTAGACCGCATCATTGCTTTACATTAGGCGACTTGGCGGGCAAATGCAAGCCTATTATTAAATAAAAACTTTTACATTCCAATAACGACACTTAATTCGGCCATTTCGCACAAAAAAATAGTGGTTATCGACATCTTTTAAACATATATTTTTCTTTTATTCTACCATCACTGGGCAAGTGCCTTTAATAACTAAACAAAATACAAGCTAAAACTAACACTACAAATACAGTTAGACTGCCCATAGACCGTTGAAGGTCTAAAGACCATCCAAATGCTCAAGCCCACTACCAGTTGGCAGCGTACCCAACATGCTGGCGGTATTACCACGTTGAATGGCAATGCTAATGCGTTGAGCCAGAAACACGCCAGCATTTTGGTCACGCGTCGCATTAACCAGGCGCTCTGAAAGATTTTTCTACCATCACTAGATGTAAAGTTGTGCTTCCATTACATATTTCTTCTCTACCATCATTCCCAAACAAAAAGTATTTTTTTTATTAGCTAATTTTACTCAATCTATTAATATCCGTCTTTAGTTTTTCCATTTCTTATTTTCTGTTAGTATTGTCATCAACCAGGATTGCCTCGTCTTTAGACAATTTCACTATCTCCTACACAGAAGAGAAAAAAAAATCTACTTCTCTTTTCTGTGATCTCCTCCCTCACTGTTCATGGCAAAATTGGCCCAAGAACCAATGAGCCCGTAGCCAAGTTAAAAAGAAAAATGTAAACTTTCCCAAATGTCAGCTTCATCATCATCATCATCATTTCAGCCATAGGACGTCCACTGCTGGACATTGACCTCCCCCATCGATCTCCAAAAGGGCCGGTTGGAAGCGGCCTGCATCCAGCATTTCCCTGCGGTCTCTTTTAGGTCGTCTGTCCATCTTGCGGGTGGACGTCCTACGCTGCACTTACCGGTCCGTGTTTTCCATTCCAGAACCTTTCGGCCCCATCGGCCATCTGTTCTGCGTGATATGTGCCCTGCGCACTGCCATTTCAACTTGCTAGCCATGTCAGTTTCATAGGTAAAGTAAATTACAAAATTTCATGATAACTGTCAGTATAATTCGCATAGTCAGTCAGTCAGTCGTATTTCGCTTGTAAATATATAGATTGTTTAATTACTAAAATATCTTAAACACATTGCTAAGCCTTCACTGTACAGATTAACGAAATCCAATACCCCCAATATATAACAATTAGGTTAATTAAACAAACCGAAATTATCAAAGTTAAAATAGGCAATTATCAATTTTCATAATCTAAACTCGCACCGTGGCAACCCTACCCGAGCAGTACATTTAGAAGTTTTCTAATATTCGCACAAATTGAACGTTTCTTTTGGCAACACAGAAAATAATGGAAAAAGGGAACGGTGGAACAAATTTTTGAGGAAGTTACATTATTGTTTCCATATATCATGCGCATTTGTAGCGTAACTTTTATGGAAATACAGGGTTACACTGAACGGCAGTAATAAGCTGAAAGGAGGTCATTGTTCTCATCGTTGAACACAACATTGTTTTAGATGAATCTCTAACGTCTAAAAAAGTTTTGATGATTAACTTCCTCAAAATAATATTATAAAGTAATAAACCGACCAAGTGCGAGTTGGGCTCGCGCACTGAGGGCTCCGTACTACCACAGAACTCAATAACAAAATTAACAGTTATAACTTGGTAATGAACATAAACTTGTCCCCGACTCGCACTTGGCCATTTTTATTATTTGTTGCTAGTTTTTTAATGTTTCGAAAGCTTGTTCACCCGAATGCATAAATACATTGGGGTTGGAGGGGAATATTTTGAAAAGCTGTAAATAAACTTTTCATCCCTACCTCGGAAATAGTATGATATTGCTATTCGATATCTGAATGCAAAAGCCGTTTTTATCCGCTAGAGGATAAAGTAAAATTGAATTTAGAACATCATTAAACCTATTTACTTCTACAACCTTTTTCAATTTGTTAAAAACTGAGACTCGGAACCTTCTTGGTGTACTTTATTTTAATTTGCTTTGCGCGCGCCATTTTCTTTTCACGTCATATTGTTAAAACCACAGGTTAAAAACAAGAAACTTGAAAGCGAGTGACAGACCTAAAATGAGTGATTCTAGCGACGAGGAAGTTTATTTGACGCCTACAGAATTGACTGAAACTTTGAAAAAGCAACTTTGCACTTAACTATTTTTAATATTTCCTACAATTTTTCATTTCTCTAACGATTTTTGGAGCAGCCCACGTCCAATGTCCAATCCTGCTTTCGGGTTAGCAGCCCCGTTCCGTGCAATCTTGTATACAAAAAATATTTATTATGTATCGTGAGTGAAAGTCGTTTTGGAACTTGCTATAATGAAAAGGTGGGACTGTATGTCTGTGTATAATGTTCGTTGTTACAGAAGTTTCGGCAGGAAATGAACTGTGAATAATTTATCTTTTTTATTTTGTACGAAAAAGTTAGTGTTCAGCGGATACTTTAACAGAGTAAATAAACCGGCCAAGTGCGAGTCAGGATCGCGCACTGAGTGTTCCGTACCACCACAAAATTCAATAACGAAATATCAAATTATAACTTGGTAATGAACAGAAACTTGTCATCGACTCGCACTTGGGCATTTTTTATTATTTGATGTTATATTTTAGAGTGTGTATCGTGCCAAATTTGACGCTTGTACGTATTACTGTTTTTTCCATTAGAGTTAATGCAAAAATACATTTGTTGTATGGGGGTGCATTTCGTTTGTACTTTTTGACTTTTTGATATTTTTTTAGTTAATCCGCTATAACATTACACATACTGTGAAAATTTCAACTGGCTATGTATTAGGGTTTGAAAGAATCAGCCCTTTAAAGGTAGGACGTAGGTACAGACAGACAATGTAGGCTTAGTAATAAGGTCCCGTTTATACCCTTTGGGTACGCAACCCTAAAAAACAATATAGAATCAAGTGCAAGTAGATATAGAAGGTTCTAGCCGTTGTACTATCGTATGTCAAAGAGGTTCATTGTTCACTCGATCTTCAAAGAAGTGCGAAGCCGACTGGATTTCAGAGCTACGTGAGAGGAAAACTGTTACACACTAGGGTAGGAATGAGTTCCTTTTACACTTATGTGTGAACATATGTGTCTACCGGGTGGGTGCTCACTGAGCTTTGAACTGAATTTTTTGTGGCTTGACTTAAGTCAGTGCCAAATTTTACCAAATAAAAAAACCGCCTAAACATTGAAAGTACATAGATTTTGTGTTTCTTTTATTCTACTAATTTCACGTAATTAAGGACGTCAAGTTTTTTTTTAAGTTTGGTTTTTGGTGAAACATTTATTGGCGCGAACTGGCAGTATAGCCAACTCGTATGATATGACGGCAAACGACATGGCGCTCTCTTATGCCGTCATTTCATATCTGCCAGGCGTTCCGTGACAGCCAATTTTTTTTTCTTTCTGTTCGTTATAATATAATTGTAAATGATATATCGACTACGATTGACCAACCTTTGACTGAATCGAATTGAATAATATTTTTTTTATTAATCATTAAAATTTATTGAGATAATTTTTTCACAATTTTTCGTTTGTTGTTTTTTTGTACACGATACTGAATGTACAAAATGGATCTGATATCGCAGTCACTCAAGCACCAAAATAAAATTAGATTGAAAAAAATACACTAATTGTGTTTTTGTTTCCAGTTTATGGCCTAATACGAATTATGTAAAACGAATAAAAAGATTATATGGGATTATAGTTTTATGTGGTCACTGGTCACGCAAGCCAAATGATCCAGGAAAAGTAGGCAAGGGACTTCATGGAGTAGGCACCGCCGAACAATCCACGAGGTCACTCCCGCTTGGACCTACAAATACACCTAGGGCCTTACGGCCAACTGCTACCGCGGTATAAAACTAACGTGAAAACCGCTCAGTTGGAAAATCACGCGAACGTGAACCTGAACGCGCCCAGATACGGTTTGCGGTCGCGTGATTTTCCATCTAGTTTTATACCGCTTTAACAGTTTTTTTTAAATTATAAATAGGCTTGCGGTTGGCTGCTAACTCGCCTGATGCTAAGCGATGATGTTGGCCGTAAGGCCCCTAGTCAATAAGTACCTACTTTTACTTGTAATCTTTGCGCTGCCTCACCATTGTACTGGTTATTTCTAGTTAACTACTGTATTTTTATAGTACCCGGAGCCTATTCCTGCCGAGCTACACAGATTCTACGATGAGTGTGCCCAAAACCTCCCTTTAACCCTGCAAGGGTCATTACCAGCCTGTCCTTCGGAAAATTTCGGTTTTTTCTGTTCATTTCCCAGTAAACGTAGCCCTTTGTATTTCTTCCTCGGCCCGCGAAATAGGTATATAGTTGATTGTTAAGGTCAATAACCCAACCACAGAGTAATGAAATCGAAATTTACACGGCATAATAGTTTTGTTATTGACCAAATTATTGTTGTTTTTATAGCGTTGTTGCCTTTTAAACGCTGCGCGCGGTCCTCCATTTTGACCTGACCGGATCATCTGGCTAAATGCATAAAATTCAAGGTCAAAAACATTTATCCCATGAGAAAGTTCCTTGTAAATTTTATTTATGTATTTCAAAGACTTTTTAGTGTTCCGTACCAAAATGATGTCAACGGGACCCTTTTACTTAGCCTACGCTGTCTGTCTGTACTACATCATAACATAATTGCTGTATTTTTACAGAATATGTAATGTTACGGCAGATTAACTAAGAAATAATAATAAAATAAAAAAATAAGGGGCGGCCCGTTACGACAAACTTATCTTTACCGTGATTTGCTCTAGTATAAAAACGGTAATATATTATCTATACTAATATTATAAAGAGGAAAGATTTGATTGTTTGTTTGCATTGAATAGGCTCCGAAACTACTGAACCGATTTAAAAAATTATTTCACTGTTGGGAAGCTTCACTATCCCCGGGTGACATAGGATATAATCTATACCCGTGCGAAGCTGGGGCGGACTGCTTTATTATAGCCTATGTCACCCGGGGATAGTGAAGCTTCTCAACAGTGAAAGAATTTTACAAATCGGTTCAGTAGTTTCGGAGCCTATTCAATGCAAACAAACAATCAAATCTTTCCTCTTTATAATATTAGTATAGCTAAATAGATTTTAAGTTTAAGTTTTTAGTTATTATTAAAAGTTTTCGTTTTTTAAGTTATGCATTAAATGAAAAATACTCAGTTACACAAAATCTATTAGTTAACAATAAACTTTTATCGATTTCTCTGAACATCCCTTTACATAAAAGCAACAGTTTCCTCCAATTTCCCAAATGGCTTTTGATGTCAAAATTATTTCTTTGCGTAAAAGCAAACAACATAAAAGATGAAAGGTTTACGTTTTCAGCACGTCATAAATAACATTACAATTTTATATTCAAGCGTAAAGACAATGGGTACGCAACAGTGCAGAACAAAGGGCATCGAGCTACTTGACTGTTACGTTCCATTGTACCAGAATAATTCATACTAGGTCTGAATATAAATAAATAAATAAATAAATATTCGGGACATTTTTGCACACACGGTCATCTGACCCCAAACTAAGCAAAGCTTGTGATATGGCTGCCAGAGACTGATATACATACATATATAGTTTTAAATACATACTTAAATAGATATTAACAACCAGATATAGAACAAACACATATGTTTTTTCAGTGTGTTTTCTTCATAATTGTACTTGCACAGAAAAAAAATTTTTTTTGTTTAAATTAGAACGTCTGTCAAGGCTTTTTTGTAAGAAATCTGTTGTAGCCTTTGACGAATAACCTGAAAATCTTTGGTTGTAGCTAATTGCACCCCTCAGAATACAGTATTCTGAGTTGCACCCATAAAGACGAAACTTCAGTCATTCGAAATCAATTAGCAACTGTGATGCGTACAAAGAACTTTGAGACCTAACCCATAAAGGTAAGGTCCAAGTTCTTTGGATGCGAAGTTTGACGCGTTGTACTAAATAAGAATGTTCAATCAAGGTTTACTCATAATGCCTGGTAACAGATTTTCCTTCTCATTTCTGTTCTATATACTTCTATTTACTGTGATTTTAACCCTACATTTCACAACCATAAAACCGCCAAGAAAGTAAAAAAAACACCAGGAAAATGCCGGAAATCTGCCAAAGTAATATAAGTAGACAGGTGACATGTCAAAATGCGGTTGACATCTTAAAATGACGACCATATTCGTTTGATTATTATTCATGTGAGCACAAAAACATTACGCCAAAAAGGTTAAAATGGTAAGATGGATGGGATTGGAGAGTTGACGTGTTTTTCAGTTTCAATTTGTTGGATTATCTTATATGTTTACACAAAACAAAACAATATTAAATTAAAATTATTTATTAAGAATAATAAAAGCCAAGTGTGAGTTATGCTCGCGCACTGAGGGTTCCGTACCACCACATAACTTGTTAGCTACTAAAGTACAAAAAAAATAGTGCAAAAAGACAACATCCCATCAACGCCCAGGCGGTCACCCATCCAAGTACCGTGACTATTATTTGCTGTTATACAATATAGTGTGTACTATAATAATGCTAAGTTTGACGCTTGTACGTATTATAATTTTTACATTAGAGCTAATACAAAAATACATAATAAAATACGTTTGTTGTTTGGGGACACTTTTGTTTTTACTTTTTAATTATCTGTTAGTTAATTCGCCCTAACATTACATATTCTGTGAAAATTTCAACTATCTATCTATTACGGTTCGAAAGATGTAGGCGGTTAAAGAAACAAACGGATAGACAGCTCAGTAATAGGATCCCGTTTTTACCCTATGGGTACGCAACCCTAAAAACGATTAAATCACTTTAGTGTTTTATTTTAATTTTATGAATTTTCTTATCTGTAATTTCAATTCTATTCATAAAGTTATTTTCATGTTGTTATGATGAAATTACTTGCAAAAGGTTTAAGCGTCCATGCTTAATTACAAAGATATTCAACGCAATGACTAAGTTTTATTTTTGCAGAGAAATTCAAAGAACCTTTCAAACAGCTCTAAGTTTTCATTAAAGTTCTCTAATGAAAGGGAATTATTCAAATTATTACATCGACGTCGAAGAGTTATTGCTGAAATTCAATTTCAGTTATGAAACTATAGTAGTCGGTGTGAATTGAAAATTTGAAATGTCTCTCTGTTGATTGTTTTTTGATAAAAGTACCTATGTTAATTAAGATAATTTGACTGGTAAAGTGTTACCAGTGATGACATACAGCACTGAAACGTGGTCTCTCACTATGGGCCTCATAAGCAAGCTCAAAGTCGCACAACGAGCTATGGAGAGGGCTATGCTCGGGGTTTCTCTACGAGATCGAATCCGAAATGAGGAGATCCGTAGACGAACGAAAGTCATCGACATAGCCCACCAGATTAGTGAGTTAAAATGGCAGTGGGCAGGGCACATATCACGCAGAACTGATGGCCGATGGGGCCGAAAGGTTCTGGAATGGAGACCACGGACTGGTAAGCGCAGCATAGGACGTCCGCCCACAAGATGGATAGACGACCTAAAAGAGATCGCAGGGAAACGCTGGATGCAGGCCGTTTCCAACCGGCCCTTTTGGAGATCGATGGGGGAGGCCTATGTCCAGCAGTGGACGTCCTACGGCTGAAATGATGATGATGATGATGACTGATAAAGAAACAGAAAGAAAGAAAACATTTATTTTGCGCACAAAACACTACAACATCAACATTACAAAACAAAAACAACAAATGATAGCATTTTAGATACGTGGAGGTCTCGCACTGTACAATTTTTATTATTGTTTTATAGACTAGGCTAACGTTTGACCGCGTTCTCGCCTGATGGTAAGCGATAATGCGGTCGAAGATGGAACACGTTTGCCTAATAATAAATTATTTACCCTAAACTTGAACACTCCAAGATTTAAAACACATAGACAGACATAAGGTGTTCCATTGTTTTGCGGTTCTAATTAAGAACGCAACAACAACAAAACGAAACTATTTGATCGATTGTTACAGCTAAGTACAATGAGATTTTATAAGATCACTAGCTGTTGTCCGCGACTTCGTACATCATCATCATCAGCCAGAAGACGTCCACTGCTGAACATAGGCCTCCCCCTTTAACAACACTGAACGACAGCCTGCCTTTTGCATCCACTGGATGCCAGTGACTCTCACTATGTCGTCGGTCCATCTTCGTACGCGTAGACTTTCATATAATATTTCAACCCCCTTTTGCACCTCTTAATTCAGACCTTTCGCAAAAACCTTTCTTAGCGGACTTCTACATCCCATAAGTAATCTACTTGCCCGCTTCGTAATTACATAACTGTCAACAAAAAATTAAAAACCCCATTCTCTAATCAGTCTTTAATCCGTTTTTTCGGAAAAAAAATTAACAGTATTTATTTATTTTAAATACCAAATTACATTTCCCTAAAATCAAAAACAAAGGATTTTCATACAAACTTTTAACCTTCATTTGTCCCCCTTAATTCAGCTCTTTCGCAAAATTCTTCTACCTGCAAAATTGCAGCTTCGTAGGTCAAGTGGTTTTCGAGATTTCGTGATGAGTGAGTGAGTAGATGAATTTCGCTTTTATATAATAGATAGACGATGTCAATCAATCAAGTGGATATTCGCCAAAGAACCAGAGTCACCGACATAGCTGTTAAAATTTGCAAGTTGAAGTGGCAATGGGCAGGCCACATTGCTCGAAGAACCGATAACCGATGGGGAAGAAAGTTTCTGGAGTGGAGACCACGAACCGGAAGACGCAGCGTAGGGAGGCCTCCCACTAGATGGACCGACGACATTGTGAGAGTCGCGGGTATCCAGTGGATGCAAAAGGCGGGCTGTCGTTCAGTGTGGAGGTTAAAGGGGGAGGCCTATGTTCAGCAGTGGACGTCTTCCGGCTGATGATGATGATGATGATGTCAATCAGTCGTGGTAATTGAGCTTTATATGTTATAGATTGGCTACGTACCTGTAAGTTGTGGAAAGGTTGACCACCTCTGTTTTTTTGCCTTTGGCATTTTGGCGCCCTTTGTTATTTGGCGTCTAGAGTGAGCGGTCGTCTTGTTCTACCCCAGGGGCAGCGCTGAGAGCCACAAGAGAAAATACTAGGTACTGAATAATCAACAGTTGTTATTCTGTTCATTCAATCGTAGAAAGAGGATTAAGTTATTTATACAAAATTATGATTCAGGGCATTCACCCGCTCTTTCATTAAATGAATTCCAGTGGGGATCAATGGCAGCAAGGTAATATTCAGGTTGTTAATATAAAGGGTAGTTATTTTTCTTTTTTTTTCATACTTTTATTATAGGAGCAAAGTGTGTACGGGATTTTTACAGTCTTTACTTTGACTACAGTCCACAGTATGTGCTCGTTTGTAGTAGCCACGATGTAATCGCTTAACGGATATAGTAATTAGGATTCCGTACCCAAAGAGTAAAAACGGGACCCTATTACTAAGCCTACGTTATCTGTCTGTCCGGTTGTCCTACATATTAACGGATGTATCTTTCGAACCGTAATAGATAGCCAGTTGAAATTTGCACAGAACGTGTATCGTTACGGTGGATTAACTAATAGATAATAAAAAAGTCAAAAAGTAATAATAATTAAAACACTGTTTTAAACTATCGGGAGCTCATTCCACAACCTTACCACGGTAAATATCCCGTAAATAATCATATAACTTTAATAATAATTAATCCCCCTATTTTAAACCTAATGTATAGTATAAAGAGTTTAATTTTCCACGGTTGCTTTTCTATGCCGCCTTGACTTTTCAGTCGGAATTGGGACGGCATTGGCCAGTTTTTTCAATTCTCGTTTGTAGTTATTGAGATAGAATAATTCCACTCTATAGCAGTAGACGCAAAAAATTACATGATAATATGTATTTATATGTAGCAATTATGCGAAAAGTCGTAGTTTTTCCTTGTACTGTATCATTTATATCTGGGTTACCTTACTAAGGCTTGAAGGATCTAATTAGCGTGAGAGAAAGGATTAATTGCTTGGTTGATTTCGACATATCTAGGGAATATACTAGTATATTTTCATCCAACATCAACAGACGGACAGACGGACAGACGGACAGACGGACAGACGGACAGACGGACAGACGGACAGACGGACAGACGGACAGACGGACAGACGGACAGACGGACAGACGGACAGACGGACAGACGGACAGACGGACAGACGGACAGACGGACAGACGGACAGACGGACAGACGGACAGACGGACAGACGGACAGACGGACAGACGGACAGACGGACAGACGGACAGACGGACAGACGGACAGACGGACAGACGGACAGACGGACAGACGGACAGACGGACAGACGGACAGACGGACAGACGGACAGACGGACAGACGGACAGACGGACAGACGGACAGACGGACAGACGGACAGACGGACAGACGGACAGACGGACAGACGGACAGACGGACAAATGGACAGACGGATAGGCAGACATCGTAGGCTTAGTAATAGGGTCCCATTTTTACCCATTGGGTACGGAACCCTAGAAATGACATCGCCATAATTGGATTCTGAGTCACTAGAGACTCAGAATCTGATTATAACCATAATGAGATTCTCATATTCTCACGAGGTTTTATACTAGTCGTGGGTTTGACCAAAATCTCACCTGATAGAAACGATGATGTGGTCGAAGATACAGTCATGCTTGATTCCGATAGAAAACGATGATGTGGTCGAATAAATATGCTTGACTTCACTATAAAACGATGATGTGGTCAAAAATACATGCTCAACTTATGATGTGGTCGAAGATACATGCTCGACTCCACTACAAAACGATGATGTGGTCAAAAATACATGACCGACTCCACTACAAAACGATGATGTGGTCAAAAATACATGACCGACTCCACTACAAAAGGCTGATGTGGTCAAAAATACATACTCGACTTCACTATAAAACGATGATGTGGTCGCAGATACATGCTCGACTCCACTACAAAACGATGATGTGGTTAAAAATACATGCTCGACTTCACTACGAAACGATGATGTGGTCAAAGATGCATGCTTAACTCCACTACAAAAGTCCGCTTTTTCCCGCTACATAAGTCAATTCGTCTCCACAACACAGCCTTGTGCAACACCGCTATACAATCAAAATAAATTGTAAAAAGTTGGTCTCGAGTAATTTCTTAAGATGCCGAGTTGGATCGGAAAGGGTGGGCCTGTATTAGAGAAGATTATGGGACAAATGTAGGGCTGGCGCGGTAAGGATAGGACGGAAGATGAGTAGTTTTACGTGACGGACTCGAGCCTGGAGCGGAAAGAGCGGCACGAGAGTAGAGTGGATTTAGGGGCGAATGTAGAACTGGAGCGAAAAGGGTGGTACAGGAGTAGAGTGGATTACAGGATGGATACGAGACTGAAACTAAAAAGACGGGAGGTAGTCAAGTAGATTTTAGTACTACGCGAGCGAAGCCGCGGGCAACAGCTAGTTTCTTATAATTCTGCTAATGGATGCCTAAACAATGGCAGCGTAGGCAGCGGCAGCGTAGGTAGGCCTCCCACTAGATGGACCGATGACATTGTGAGAGTCGCTGGCTTTCAGTAGATGCAAAAGATAGGCTGTCGTTCAGTGTGGAGGTTAAACGGGGAGGCCTATGTTCAGCAGTGGACGTCTTCTGGCTGATGATGATGATGATGACGCCTAAACAATTCCTTTTTAGTAGGCCGTTTTATGATAATACATAGAAAACTGTCAAACGGATGAATTGCGAAATATGAATCATACGCATTTCATACTATGAAGTTGACATTTAAAAAGTTGCCAATTTACGATTTGAAAAATATGTCACAGTAATATGAAACAGCCTGCCATCTGCATCCACTGGATGCTCGCGACTCTCATAATGTCGTCGGTCCATCTAGTGGGAGGCCTACCTACGTTGTGTCTTCCGGTTCATATGGTCTCCAAGAACCTTTCTTCCCCATTAGTTATCGGTTCTTCAAGCGATGTGGCCTACCCATTGCCACTTCAACTTGCAAAATTGAATAGCTGTCGGTAACTCTGGTACTTTCGCGAATATCCACGTTCCAGATTCTATCGCGCAAAGAAACTCCAAGCAATTGCGCAAAGTGGTCGTTTTAGACCCGTTTTAGAAAAAACGGTTTATTTTCAAGCCCTAACTAGAAAAAGACATGAAAGAAAGGTTTATTTGAAATGCAAACGAAGCAGAGTGGTCACGCTGTATTATGACACCCTTCCCGACCTACTTAGCACCCTTCACTCCATGCTAAGGGTTGAAAATTAGGATAAAAATCTAATTACGTAATTTAAAACGTTTGATCTTTGCTGCCTTCATAAATATAACGAGAATAATTTTTAACCGACCGCTGTGTGTTTCTCTGTCTTTTTAACCGACTTCAAAAAAAGGAGGTTATCAATTCGACATTATGTTTTTTTTTTGTACATGGAGTGGCCAGTAATATGCGAAAGTTCAATCATCAAAAATGTTTTGTTTTCCAGATGTATTTGATTTTTAGGGTTTCGTACCCAAAGGATAAAAACGGGACTCTATTACTAAGCCTACACTGTCTATCTGTATTTCTGTCTTCTTGTCTGTCCGTCCTACCTTTAAAAGGTTGTATCTTTCGAACCCTAATAGATAGCTAGTTGAAATTTTCACAAAATAGGGCGCGCGGACACGCTAGGCTCGGTGGAGCTCACTTTACTTTGAGTTTTGAATTTGGAATTGTTGGTTGGAGGGTGGCAGCGTTCGTTAAAAGGCGGAATACCTTGTCTCCAAGTAATTTTCAAGTAATTGTCCATTGTAACCTTAGAATAACTACACAAAGAAACCAAGTACATTCGCAAAATTTAAGCCATTCAAATGGTGTCATAAATGACACCAAAAAATATATAAAAAATTTACTATGACAATTTGCGCGGTGAAATCTTACCACAACAAATCAGAAAAGCAGCATAAGAGTTATGGTGTGACATTCCACAGGTAATCCATTAATTTTCTTGCTTAAATCGTTTACAATACCAATCGAAACGTAAGCTACAAAGCGAATTTGTAGCTTATGTTTTGAGAAGGCGTTGTTTGGAAACTTACCTTTTCTGAGTAGTTATTCTAAGATTGTAACATTAATCATAGTGTAATGGAATAAAAGCTGTGTAATTGTACGAGTGATGTCTGATTCTCCTCGGCCGCTATACTCACGCCGTAGAACCACGGTTTCTGATGCAGATCGACCGGCGCCCCCATGGCGCATGCGCCAACATCTATCAAATAAAAATACCAGTTATACCGTTTTGACATTAGACCTAATACAAACATACGTTTTGTATGGGTCCTTTCGTTTTCACTTTTTGACTTTTTTATTATTTCTTGTTTAATCCGCCGTAACATTACATAATATTTAGTGAACATTTCAACTTGCTATCTATTATGGTTCAAAAGATACAGCGGTTAATTTATGTGGGCAGAAAGACAGCGTAGGCTTAGTAATAGGGTTTCGTTGACATTTGGGTACGAAACCATAAAACTGTAGTTTTATACATTTCTATAATGAAATAATTTTTCTCACCTAATTTTTTTCCGTCATCGTAGAAAAATTAATCCAACAGACGCTCGAACGCGGCTGACCTCAACCGCCGTCTGACCAACGGGAGAGAAAGAGAGGGAAATATGATATTCTCACTCTTTCTCTCCCGTTGGTTGGACGGCGGTCCGTCAGCCGCGTTCGAGCGTCTGTTAGCACTATTAGGATTGTTCGTAAACGCGTAACACGTCCGAGATGTCAGTACAAAGAAATTACCTGACAGGTGGAAAAACAGTTCTTCATATTTGTAACACACAAATAACAAATACTTATTCGATAAACCCTGTTTAGACACAACATAAACAATAAGCCTACTTGAAATGTGACTTTGAAGCGACAAAGAAAATAATAAACATGAAGTTATTGGGGCTATTTGCGAACATTGCGATGGCTTATTATTTAAGGCCCTCTTTTCCCACTTATAGCATGTGCTTTTACGCAATATTTTCATGTTTAGTTTAATATTATAAAACTGGTGTCTTAATATGGAATGTTTTATCTAGGAAACCGTAAAGACAGAAACATGTATAAGGACATTTCGCTCGATAGAAAAAAAAAAATTACACTGAATTGAGCTTTTCTTCCTGTTTTTTGGTCATCAAATAATAAATACAAATAAATAGTAAATGATTTCTATGATATCTAAATATATAGATTGTATAGTATTATAATTGGAGGAAATCGTAAAGGTACATTTACTATAGGAACTTTTCGAAATATATGAGGAAGAACTCAAAAATAAAAGTAGCGCAAGCCCGACTGTGTGTAAAAGCGCCATGATTTTGCTTCACTAAATGTTACTATTACAATATATTAAGCCTTATGGTCATAATGTAGTAATAGGGTGTGCTTAAAAGTGAAGTTTTTTTTTTAATTTATTTTTTGTTTCACGATAAGCACGTGTCTATTAAAGCTAAAAGGTTGCCCTGATGATAAACAATTTAAAACTTCAAAATTGCTTTCTTAGACATGGGATATTTTTCTATTTTGTAAAGCAAATGTATGCTGCTTATGATATTTTTTTCGCGTTTTCTAGGTTGGTCCCGTAGTAAATGTTGTTCATGATGAGTACAATGACCTCCCCAAAGTCCCCGAATATTTCCACTGTCTCACCAGTCACTCAGTATTACGAGTATATATCGAATCTCCATACCATAGGTAGACGGTTCAGAATCACCTCGCATCACAGAATTCTCAAACAATAACGTGAACGTGAGACGTTATCATAAAAGCACACAATATCAATCTCCTGGAACGTCTTCACACCTGATGAACCTTAATTCAAGCTTTTTAGAGCAGAAAATCAACTTTGGAGTGACATGTACGTACGTAAAATACAATGTCGCGTCGGTATATACTCACTTTGTAGATTCCAGTGCCTTGACAAAGTAACTGTGCGTTTCTACAGTGTAAAGACTTTGGGTATAAGGGCTTAGCAACATCACCACGGTGAGGCACCTCACGGTGATACCGTTCGCTCAGCACCGGCCCTAGCCTTTGATAAGGGTGGAGCGAGATTGCCTTACGACACGTTTCATTTCGGAAAACTATCGTAACCAGCATGTAAACTATCCAAAATTTTATGTTGGTTACAAAACACAGAAAAGTGATCGATTCATAATTATAATCCCTAAGTTATTTATTTATTGGAAAACAAACAGCTTTTTACACTAAGATATACATTGAAATAACTAAAAAGCCAATTACAGGTTTACACGAATATAATTATATAGATTAGATAAGAAGTTAAACATGTGGAAACATACATTGATTTGTCTTTTAGATGGTCGTCTAGACCTTAGGGCTTGTGGGTCAGATTTGGGGATCTAACCTCTTATTCAGCAAGCCCAGGGAAGACAACGGCGCGGTGTAGCCCATGGCATTGTAAAGGAACGAATATGCCCTGAGCATTTCCCGGAAGTTTTGATTCAGGCAGTGTGCTAGGAGGGTACCAGTGCGTTCCGTCTGGCACAGAGGTCGGCCACCGAGGGTGATGGTGGGTTTTTATAATTTAATTTAGTGGTTGCAATCTCACATAGCCTAGCTTCACCCCAATGCAGGGGTGGAATCTTCACAAGATGGGTATCTTTTGAGGATTCCACCCCGTCTACAAAAAACACAAGGTGCTCGTCTAAGCTTTAGTAATATGCAAGCAGTATGTTTTTTGATGGTTGAACGCTTAAAAAAACTCTCATAGATATGGGTAAAATTAGACTGTTTTTATTTCCCATCATCAATCCCCGTCATTCGCAACTCGCGACACTGTTCCGACACCGCTGACACCGATCTATCAGATACAATACACTTGGCAGGTATTGTTTTCATGATCTAGTACCTATTGAGGATACCAGTTTAAACTCATCAAGTTAGAAAGAAAAGAAAGAAAATATATTTATTTGTGACAGAAACAAAATATACAGACATTATTAACAAAATTAAAAACAACAATGTAATAGTTTCTGTCACAAGCCGATCCCAACTCAGCGTACAATACTCAGTTACAATACTTCATCATCATCATCATTTCAGCCGTAGGACGTCCACTGCTGGACATAGGCCTCCCCCATCGATCTCCAAAAGGGCCGGTTGGAAGCGGCCTGCATCCAGCGTTTCCCTGCGGTCTCTTTTAGGTCGTCTGTCCATCTTGTGGGTGGACGTCCTACGCTGCGCTTGCCAGTCCGTGGTCTCCATTCCAGAACCTTTCGGCCCCATCGGCCATCTGTTCTGCGTGATATGTGCCCTGCCCACTGCCATTTCAACTTACTAATCCGGTGGGCTATGTCGGTGACTTTCGTTCGTCTACGGATCTCCTCATTTCGGATTCGATCTCGTAGAGAAACCCCGAGCATAGCCCTCTCCATAGCTCGTTGTGCGACTTTGAGCTTGCTTATGAGGCCCATAGTGAGAGACCACGTTTCAGTGCCGTATGTCATCACTGGTAACACACACTGGTCGAAGACTTTCGTCTTAAGGCACTGAGGTATTTTGGACGAGAAGACGTTGCGTAGTTTAGCGAACGCTGCCCAGCCGAGTTGGATTCGCCGATTGACCTCTTTCTTGAAGTTGGACCTACCTAGTTCGACGGTTTGTCCTAGGTAGACGTACGCGTCAACAGCTTCAAGAACTGAGTTCCCAACTGATACTGGGGTGGGCACAACATGGATATTTGACATAACCTTTGTCTTGTCCATGTTCATTTTAAGGCCCACCTGTTGGGAGACTCGATTGAGGCCTTCGAGCATCATGCTGAGATCTTCCATCGATTCTGCCATGACCACAATATCGTCGGCAAACCGAAGGTGAGTGATGTACTCGCCGTTGATGTTGATGCCGAGTCCTTGCCATTCCAGGAGCTTGAAAGCATCTTCCATTGTGGCAGTGAACAGTTTCGGAGAGATAACGTCTCCCTGTCTCACGCCTCTTCGCAATGGAATTGCCTTCGAACTCTGCTCCTGTACTCGGACCGACATGGTGGCGTTATTGTACAAACACTTCAACACTTCGACATACCGATAGTCAATACGGCATCGCTGGAGAGACTCGAGCACCGCCCATGTCTCGACCGAATCAAAGGCTTTCTCATAGTCCACAAACGCTAAACATAGTGGCAAGTTATATTCTTCGGTCTTCTGTATAACTTGGCGTAGCGTGTGGATGTGGTCTATGGTACTATAGCCTTTTCGGAAACCGGCTTGTTCGATAGGCTGGAAGTCATCGAACCTGCGATCGAGACGATTCGTGATGACCCTCGAAAACAGCTTATAAACATGGCTCAGAAGCGAGATGGGTCTGTAGTTCTTCAGCAAGGTTTTGTCACCTTTCTTAAAGAACAGCACCACCACGCCTCTGTTCCATGCTTCTGGCGTTATACCTTCGAGTAAGACAGAATTAAAGAGCTTCTGAAGGACTCTGAGTACCGGTGTTCCACCCGCTTTCAGAAGCTCTGATGTGATTCCATCGTCCCCCGGCGCCTTGTTGTTCTTGAGCTGTTTCAGGGCCATCCTAATCTCGTACAGGCTGATGTCCGGGATATCTTCAGTATAGTGTCGGCTCAGCTTGGCTCTTGGGTCTTTGGCCAAGCTGCTCACAGGTTTAGCAACCGACGTGTATAACTGTCCATAGAACCTTTCGATTTCCCCTAATACCTCGGCTTTGGTCGACGCTACACTACCATCTTCCCTCTTCAGCTTTGTCAGCTGGCTTTGCCCAATAGACATGTCTCTTGCAAACACTTTGGAGCCTTTGTTTTGCTCAATCGTCTCTTTAATACTGTTCGTATTAAAGGTACGTATGTCGTGCCGCAATGACTTCCAAATTTGTCTATTGAGCTGCCTATATGAGTCAGCGTCATCGGAACATTGTAGTTGTAACGAGCGTCGATCAGCCATGAGGTTACGGGTATGGTCGGATAATTTTTGAGGTCTATCTGTGCGCCGGCCAGGTCTAAAAAACTTAGAACCTACCGCATGGACAGTTTCCACTAACCTGTTATTAATCTCATCCACGGAAGCAAAGTTCTCCAGGCAATCAAAGCGATTAGACAGCTCGAGTTGAAAGCTCTCGGGGTATTGAATATGGGCATGGTTCGGTCGGAGCGTGGACTTCATTAGGCGGGACCTCTCAATTTTAACGTTAATATTCAATGTGCCTCTTACTATTCGGTGATCACTACCGGTTTTCACCCTGTGAATCACAGAGACATCATTGAATATTTGTCTCTTGGTGGTCATAATGAAGTCTATCTCATTTCTCGTAGAACCATCGGGGCTCATCCAGGTCCATTTCCTGTGAGGCGGCTTCTGAAAGAAAGAGTTCATCATAAAAAGTCCCTCTTTCTCCAGAAAGTCGGCCAGCCTCTGTCCCCTAGGGTTCCGTTGCCCACAGCCAAATTTCCCCACTTTCAACTCATCATCACTTCTCTTGCCCAACTTCGCGTTAAAGTCCCCCATAACAACAGTGAAGTGGGTCTCGGACGTATGTATGGCTCTACTAATGTCCTCATACATAACCTCCACTTCATCATCTGGGTGTGACGAGGTCGGTGCGTATACCTGAATGACCTTCAACGAATATCTCTTGGATATTCTGAGTATTAGGTATACAACCCTGCTCGAAACACTGTCGATGGTGATAATGTTGTTAATGAGGGACTTGTGGATGAGAAAGCCGACACCACCTTGGGACTGTTGGTCGCCCTCCCGGTAGTAGAGTAGGTTACCGGATTTCAGGGTTATCGTGTCCTCGCCCTCTCTACGGACTTCGGATAAACCCAAGATATCCCAACGTACCCTACCCATTTCTTCTTCCAGCTCAACAATCTTCTCATCAGTCCTCATGGTGCGTATGTTGTGTGTTACCAGGGCCAGTCGTCGTCGTTGGGGTTGGTAGCCGAGCGTCTGCCGGGGATTCTTAGCACTCCTGGCCCCGCCGTTACCATGACCGCTACCGTAGCCAGGAATAGCGGGGCTGCCGGGGACTGGGGGCCTGGTCCTTTTTGTATTCATCATATAATGGGGGGGGATTGCCAATACTCGCCACGCTTGGCAGGCGGGTTGGCGAGCGCAGTCGGTGTTTTTATACTCAGAAGACGCTGCTGCCCGTCTTCTGGTTGATCCCTTAGCCGACTTCTACGGCACCCACGGGAAGAGAAGGGGGAGGTCTATTCTTAGGCCGGACCTCCACAGCACAATACTTACAATACTTATAGAGTCACAATCCCTAATTGAAAACATTCAAAAAACGGCCCAGTGTCGTCATACCTAGACATCAATTATATAGTTCACAATGCTACATTTACTCCAATTTAGACGTTATGTCCCTTGCAGAGTTTTCAACGTCGCTTGTCCGTTATGTCATCGTAGCACTGGCTTCACGCGGCGTTGTAGTTAGATTGCGGTTGCCTTACAACTATCCAAAAAGTCAGCGCAATGCGTACCGTGTGCCGAGTTTTGATTCGAACATTTTTTTATCGCGAATAAGTCCGCGTTTGACCACCAACTTGCCTGTTGGGAAGCGACGATGTGGTCGAAGATAAAGCACGCAAACTTAGTATATCTATACAATCTGGCCTTGCAAATGGCCCGATTACATATATTATTAGTTTGTGACTCTATAGGTATTGTATCTCTATGTATACACTGTACTCTATGTCCTCAATGAAAGTGTGTGTGTTTGTTAGTTTTTTTTTTTAGAAAACAAAAGGTAGTGGCGTCAATTCTGTCGTACCATTCTCTAAACTAAATTAATCTGACAAGACTAAAATTATCAATGTCTCTTTTCATTTCAGTGTGTCAGAAAAGCGAGGCCACCATTTTAGAGCTGTCAAATTTAGTTTAATTTAGAGAATGGTACATCAGAATCAAGGTCAGTATATTTTAAAAATAGGTCCATTTACTTGCATACCAAAATTTGCAACCTTTGTTTATCGAAAAAATCATCTAAAAACATTGTATATATTTTAACCTTCCATTCAAGAATTTATAAGCCAGTTCCGAATTAGTCATTTCAATAAATTTTCCGCACAAAAACGCGTTATAAAGCTACACACACACATGAGCTTTTATTTCGAGTTACCGCTTTATTCGCGAACGCGAGCCTCATTCCGTGCGAATATATCAAACGCGAGTGAGTTAAAGCGGCACGAATCTAGGGTTGCCATGATAACTAGCAAATTCTTTAAGACCTTATTTTCCACAAAAAAACTGAAGTTTTTGACGTTTGTACAAGCTTATACAGGATGGTGGTATCTACTGAGTTGAGAGGAGTCATTGCATTTTACTAATCATTATATAAGTCCACTGACGGACAGATCTCTCCTAAGACTCACTCAGTCTGGTCTTCGTTTTTCATTTCGCTTACATTTGTCACTCCACTTAGTCACAGGGTATCCTACACTATTCGATTTCTGAATCATGGTCATTACTTTAGAAACATTCATAAATATTATAATATTACGTAGGGTACACAGAACTGCTGTACTAAGTCGAAAAGAGTTCATTTAACTCAGCACTATAAATTATATGAATAATTTTGAATATAAGAATATTCCAGAGATCTTAAAAAAAATGTTTTCTTTGAGTGAAATGGCATATTTTTCTATAAAACATTTAATTTTTCCACTATTTTAAAGTTTGACCCATAGTAATTTGTTTCGGCCTTTGTGTTAAAGTCTTAACCCACCCGAAGGCCTTCCACATGAAGCTAAATCAATAGTAGATAATCACTTAAATCTATGTAAGTATATAAAGGCGAAATTCATCTACTTACTCATTAAACACGAAATCTCGAAAACTACTTGACCTACGAAGCTGAAATTTGCCAGGTAGATTCCTTATGGGGTGTAGAGGTCCGCCAAGAAAGAATTTTACGAAAGTGCCGACATGACATGGATGACAAAAGGGGGTTGAAAGTTTATATGAAAGTCTACGCGTACGAAGTCGCGGGCAACAGCTAGTACTCAATATTTATAACAGTAAAAAATAAAGCTCCTAAAGTAGTGTGTGCAATTATGTCAAACTAAATAAACTGGTAACCCTACCCACTCCACGCCTTTATTATGCCGATGTAAACACACCTTTATGCGGGAAATTAATGTTGGCACGAATTCTATTTGGATTTTTTCTTTTTTTGCGGATTGCGAGATTATTGGAATCGATTTCAAGTGAATAATACCTATGTAGAACCTTCTTTTGATAGCATGTGTGCAGAAACGTAATTAATATTTAGGTAAGGGATTTTTTTGATATTAGCTTCTTTCAAAATATTGTTAATCATGAAAGATTCAGGTGACACGTCATCGGGCCGAAGGTTTACAATCATTTACCGGATGAAATACCGGCAGCAACGAGTCTGCAGTCTTACAAAAATAGATTAAATAAATGGCTGATCGAGCAGTGCTTTTACAAATTTGACGAATTTTATAAACTTGATTTATGAATGTAGGTACCATATAATTTTAGAATTGTTTGACATTTTTATTATGATTATTGGTATTTTGTTTTCTTATTTTTGGTTTGTAATTCAATCAATTAATTATTATTTTATTATGTGTTATTTTCTTACTTTTTAAGTTAAAACTGTATTGACTTGTGAATTGCAATTATATTAATAAATTTACTTATGACTTATGACTTACTTATGTGAAATTATGTTTGATGTAAGAAAACACGAGACATCAAAAGCACGAAAAAACTTGGCAGCTAAGTTTGGCCAATAAAACCACGCGTAGCTAGGAAAAAAATTAAATAAATATAAATAATATATAATATATATAGGAATTAAATGACACTACAGTGAAATGTTATTAAATTGTGTATTAAAGAAAACACTATTACATAAAAAATTCAAGGAATATGTATAGAAATATTTGAGTCATTTGAGGTCGAGACATTGGGCCCAAAGGTTTGGGTGATCACTTCATTTAAAAAAAACTTTCAGAGCGCCTGGTTAATGTGACGCGTGACCTAAATGCTGGCGTGTTTCTGGCTCAACGCATTAGCATTGCCATTCAGCGTGGTAATGCCGCCAGCATGCTGGGTACGCTGCCAACTGATAGTGGGTTTGAGCGTTTTGGATTATCTTTACCTTTAACGGTCTATGGGCAGTCTAACTGTTATTGTAGTTTAGTTTGTAATTTGTTTAGTTAATAAAGACACTTGCCCTAAATAAAAAGGAATATATTATGTTGTTGGCGTAAGTTGAGCGTTGGTCATCCAGCTGCAAGATGGGTCGACGATATTGTCACTATCGCGGGTCGAACCTGGACTCGATTAGCACAGGACCGAGGCAGATGGCCTATACCCAGGAGTGGGATAAGGAAGGCTGTGGATAGTGATGATGTTGTAGAAATATAAATAATAAAATTCATTTTTTTACCGATCACCGGATATTAATTAGAATAAATGGTTTTATTGAAAGTAACTTAAATAACATTCCATCTTTAACTTCGTAACATTAAAAACAACAAATTAAAACCTAACTATTAATCTATTAAACCGTTACCAGTGGGAGTTGTTCCCAAAATGCTGGCCCTATGAATGTATTTTAATGATGTTATTTACTTTACAGGTACTTAATTCAATTAAAAACAGAACATTGCAAGACGAGCTTCTAAGTTATCGAAAAAAGTCCTGCAACGTCCAGCTTCCAGGTATGTCAATTCTAAACCTGGTATAATATAGGTAATAGTGCTTAGGTTATGTATTTGTTAATTTTTTAAGCTGTTTTGTCCCACAGCTTAGTTAAAGTCTCCCCCGATTTATTCTACTTGCATTTTTTCCCGGGCCAGCAACGTCCTTTTTTGGTAGATGAGCAAATTTGAGCAACGTTTGGGCCCATTTGTCTTTGAATGGGTGACTGTGAACTCGTGGATATGACTGAGCGCTACTTGGTTTTGAATTATGTGACTATATGTTTTGTTGTTCAATCATCACCATTCTGATCAAGACTGTTGGCCTTTTGGAAAAGCTCAGTCACACAGCGGGCAATGGAGAGAGCTATGCTCGGAGTTTCTTTGCGCGATAAGATCCGAAACGTGGATATTTGCCAAAGAACCAGAGTCACCGACATAGCTGTTAAAATTTGCAAGTTGAAGTGGCAATGGGCAGGCCACATCACTCGAAGAACCGATAACCGATGGGGAAGAAAGGTACTGGAGTGGAGACCACGAACCGGAAGACGCAGCGTAGGGAGGCCTCCCACTAGATGGACCGACGACATTGTAAGAGTCGCGGGCATCCAGTGGATGCAAAAGGCGGGCTGTCGTTCAGTGTGAAGGTTAAAGGGGGAGGCCTATGTTCAGCAGCGTACATCTTCCGGCTGATGATGATTCTGATCAAGATCATGAGACACAAGTAGCTTTGGGTAGAAAATTTGGACAGAAGTGGTGGTGGCAGATGTCTGCTAGTCTGTGGAATACGCTGCCTGACTGGGTGTTCCCCGGTAGTTACAATCTGGGTGTCTTCAAATCACGAGTGAATCAGTTTCTTCTAGGCAAGCGTCTCCACCGTAGACCACGTCATCGCTTTACATCAGGTGAGATGGCAGCCAAACCCAAGCCAATTGTAAAAAAAAATGATGAATTAGATCTCTGACAAGGTTAACGAAAGCGAACAAGCGACATCAGCAGACATCCAACCCGTATCAGGTCGACCACATCAGACTCGTTGCGGGTCAAGAAGACATGGATAAAATCTTTCTGATCTTCTTACGCTTATACTTTTTTCTCAAAAATTTTGTCGTTAGGTATAGAATAGAATAGAATAACGTTTATTGCTTAAAACTGTGTTCAAAGGTGTTACATAAAGTTTTAGATCCAACAGTTTATCAAATCAAATCAAATCATTTATGTGGTAAAAAAAAAAATTTATTAGAATTTAGTTGTTTTTTTTATATTTTTTTTATTTAGAATTTATTTGTCATTTATTTCCTAGCGGACGTGCAATATTTGGTGTCTAAGAACTATAACATACATAAGGGTGACATCGAATCAGTATGTCAAGCCGAAACATAAAAAAAAAACATCATATTTCATTTTTTTTTTTTTTTTTTTATATTTCATATTTTTTGGTAAACAATCATTAGAAGTAATAAACATGGGTGCATCAAGAGACAACAAGTAATAACAAATCATCGTTATTTTATAGTAATCATCGATTCATGATCGACTTACGTTAGGCCTGGTGATTTGTTTTAGAGTAATAACTCCTTTCACTGTCTACAATATAGGTAACTAAATAACATACAAACTGACATACATTTCCATCAAAATTTAGCATACGAAATTGAGGAACGCGCAGTACTCTATGCTCTACCAATTAAGACGGAACACGTATCGGATAATCAAATCAATTAGACACACTTACAGGAAACCGCATTACATCGTTCAATATAATGGTCTAGGGTAGTAGGTAACTGCGATACTGTATCATCATCATCATCATCATCATTGACAGTTCCCTCCACAGAAAAGTTTTTTTTTAAATTTATATGGTTATTTACGGGATATTTACCGTGGTACATTAACATCTGCATGTTACCAATGTTTCAGCAATAAAAATATAAAAAAAAAAAAAAGTTTTGTGAACAACCGTGATAGTTTAAAACAGTTTTTTTTGTTTAAATAAGAACGGCTTTCAAGGCATTTTTGTAAGAAATTTGTTGTAGCCAGTTGCACCCATATAAACAAAAAACGTTAGTCATTCGAAATCAGTTAGCAACTGTGATGCGGAAAAAGAACTTTGAGACCTAACCCAAAAGGGTAAGGTCCAAGTTCCTTGGATGCGGAGTTCGACGCGTTCATATAAATAAGAATGTTCAATCAAGATTCTGTCATAATGCCTGGTGACAGGTTTTCCTTCTCATTTCCGTTCTATTTACTTCTCTTTTCTGAGTTTCATTCAGCCCACTGAAGCTCACAGCAGAATATGAGCCTTCTCCTTCCGCCAATGTTCCCTGTGTAACGCCAGTCTCGGCATTTTCGCAAAATTTGATTTCGTCGTACCGCCACCGCTGCAAAGGGTAGCAAATAAACCGCTGAAATTATTCGCAAACCTTCCTTTTTTTCAATACTCCTTTCCCTGATGATCACCTACTTTTTTGGCTGCGATTGTAATGTCATCGGTTAAATTTAATGTCTTTACAAGCTAGTGGAAACTGTGGACGAGGCTAAACTCCGTTTGGGGAAGTACGATGTTTCCAGGTTCCTCTTTTCTTCAGTTATTCAGCTACTGGTAGGCACCAGTAGTGTATAAACACTGCTGTATTGCGGATGGAAGGGCAATATTAGTTTTAAAGTATAACATAACAGCACAGACTAGATGAAGCTAATACGCCCATGACAGGATAACCAGGGCATTGCTAATACGTTGCGCTTGTCTCCCTAAAATATAATTTATCTTCAAAATTATGAAAACGTGTGAAAGAGATAGTTGTGGCCGGTAAGAGCAGCGATTATACGGTCTACGATGGGGCATGCTTACCTAGAAGAAACCGATTCACTTGCGACTTCAAGACGACAAAATTGTAACTGTCATTATGGTCCCACTGCTAATACACAGGCCTTCTCTAATAGACAGAGAGAGAGAGAGAGAGGGGGGGGGGGCATAATCACAGGCCATAATCCACCATGCTGCTGGCCCAGTGCATATTGGTGAATGTCATTTAAGATTCTTGGACATACCGGCTTCTTCACGATGTTTTTCCTTCACCGTTGTTGAGCGATTGCATCGAAAACTGCACATAAAATATTTAAGTACTAGATAAGTCATCGGTGCAGAGCCGAGGATTGAACTGGGTGCCGTCAGATTGTAAAGAGCACGTGCTACTGCTCGGCCACCATCTCTAATTGTAACTATCGGAAAAAACCTATTGGCAGCGTATTCCATAGACAAACGATTCGTCTTCCAACATTATATAGCAAAAAAAAATAACATTTCACTGTGTGCGTAAAAGAATTATGAAAGCATAATACGAGTACATTACTTTACATTGTACAAACACGAAATTCCATCAAAAAATGCTTTTAAACCTAATTCCATAACGCAAATAGAAAGAGAAATATCAAATAGAACTTGGCGTATTTTCCTGAAACGCCGATTACGAAGTTTACATTGAAATGAAATTATGGTAATGGAATAAAAAACGAAACGTGTGCTGCGCGATTTTTTTGTTGGAACGTGTTTTTTTTTTTATAAAATGTTTATTTTACAGATTTTTTTATAAATATTTTACTCAGTGATTAAAGAAGTAAAAAAAGGCAGTCACGGGGACTGCCGACAGAAGTGAAAACTTCAAACTCAGTCTGGTGATCTGGTCTGGTCTGGTCTGGTCTCGGCCATGTTCTGTCAGTCTGGTTAGTTTTTAAAATATATTTGTTTCAAATCATCATTTCAGCCGTAGGACGTCTACTGCTGGACATAGGCCTCCCCCATTGATCTCCAAAAGGGCCGGTTGGAAGCGGCCTGCATCCAGCGTTTCCCTGCGGTCTCCTTTAGGTCGTCTGTCTATCTTGTGGGTGGACTTCATCTTGTTTCAAATAATACATTTTAATACATTGGACATCTCTAGTGTCAAATAAATCCTAGAGGTACCAAGACATAATACTAAAATACGTTTTCTTAAAACAGCGAAAGAAAACATCGCGAGGAAACCAGTTTGTCCAAGAATCTCAAAAGTTCAGAGACATATTATGACATTCACCAACATGCACTGGGCCAGCTTGGTGGATTAAGGCCCATCCTCTCTCTCTGAGAGAAGGAGCTGTATCCCAGTAGTGGGAACATGATAGATAGGCTGATAATGATGATGATGGCCTCATCACAATGTTTTTTTAATTGAGCTTGACGTAGTATTCAAATATTTAAATAATTAAAACTTTTAGAATAGCTAGTGAAGCTGCTAGTTCTATCTATTTATGCGACGTTATGCTAAGAATACCGACCCTATCCACTCCACTAATGGTCTAGGCATCCATTCGTATCAAATGCTACCTAAATCAACTGACCATGAAGACGATATACATACAAATAAATAAAATACTCCAGAGCTATCCTTGTTTCTTTATAAATATACATAAGAAGGACAAATAGTGTAGCGTGAAACAGTACTGTAGCTTTGTACAAATTGTGCTGAAAGATTAAAAAAATATGCATTTATTATATTGACATATGAAAGCGAATTAAAAAATGAACTTGGAATAAAACTGACATTGGTTGAAACAATAATTTTAACGTTATCGTGGAAAATTATGACGCGCCATTGTTTATTATCTTAAACTTGTATGTTTGGGTGTTCTTGAGTAAAAGAGTATTTATACATAACGTTAGAATATATTTTATTGCAAGCCAAATTTAAGTACTTTTTGAGAGGTTCTTAATTTAGTTCGTTTTTCATTATTATTTTATGTATGTACACCGATTATTCCACCATTTGTAAACCGTTTAACGTGATTATTTTTTTATTGTAAAGAGGAAGCTTTCGAGGTAGTCCCACATAATATGGCCAACTGGCAAAAATACGAACTATTTTGTTCGAACGCCTGTTGATTTGACAATATGAATAATATTATTATTACTAGTTGATTGAATCAGGCGTTACTTTGCGGAAGTCCATTTTTAATGTGTGTGTATGTGTATGTGTGTGTGTGTATGTGTATGTGTGTGTATGTGTGCAATAGCGGCTTACTCATTCTCAGCATCGCGCTTGGAGAGTCAACACGTCTTGAGAATGCCTCGTGAAGAGGCGAAACACGTGTCGACAAGGTGCACTGAGGAAACGGGTATAATTGTTTACTTCATTTATATTTCAACAATAGAATTGAATAATATTTATAGTAATTTCATAATAGATTCAAAAATTTTGAGTTCATTTCAATTAAATAATATTTACAGTAAATTCATGTTAATTTCAGTATTTATTGTTAAAATTTTTCATTTACATTTCAATTCAATAAAGTTTATAGTAATTTCAAGATTAAAAAATATTTAAAAATTAATATCATTAGTACAAATTGTTAAAACGAATTTTTTGTTACAGATTTAATTACAATTTGTTTCAGTTTAGGTTATTTTACTTTTTTATGTAATTAATATTTATGTCAGGTTAGGTTTAAATTAGCATCACAAATATCTATAGAGTAAAATAGTTTGTCCCAAATCTTTATTGTACTCAAAACGACGTAGAAGCGGAATTACACTAGAAATTCATATACATATTATTATTATTACTAATTTTGTACTCAGATTAATTATATAGAAAATATTTTTTCATTAATCTTACTAACACATGCTAAATGTCGTTTTGACTTTTTGACTATTTAGCATGTGTTAATTATAATATAATTTTCAGTAGTTAATAATTTCAAATTTTAATAGATTAACAAACAGATTCAAGTGGAGTAAGTCACGGTCAAGTCCCATCATGCCCCAACAAAGTGGTAAATATTTTACTAAACCTTTAGTCTTCTAAGTAGGTTTGCAAACAACACGAAAATAATCGTTTCACTACATAACATCCATGCATATATTATGTAACTCTACCAAGACGGAGCAGAGCAAAACGAAAAGGTGTTGACCAATAAAGGACAGACCATGCGTACAACATAAACCACAACATGACGTCACTTTAATTTCACGTAATATTTATATATAATCATAATCTAATATATTGCCTTGAGCTTAAAAGTAGCCATTTAGAAATAAACACCGATTAATCTGTAATAAAACAAACCAGTCGGAATAAACAGAAACATAAAACTGCCGATCGTAGTAGAAGGTAAGAATCACGTAAATCGAGTTGAACCCAAACAAGGGAGCTTATGTACCGCCCTGCTTATTATTCCACAGAGCTAGGCTCGTAGACAATTTGCCAAAAGATTTATCGGCACCCTTTTAACTCCAAATACAGTGGCGATTGGGCGCTATTTAATTTTATTATCTCTTTGTTTCACAGATTTTTTCCTTGTCTTGTAACTAATTCGACAATTGGTACAGATTTTATTTGGTTTTCGTGATTGGAAATCGGAAGAACTTTTTCAAGTGAAATTGAAATTTTGTTCAATTTTATACGCAGGATGTTTTTGATTACGGACAAGGCCACGATTATGAAAATTTTGTCGTTTCACTCTGATAATTATAAAATAAATAAATATTTCGGGACATTTTTGCACACACGGTCATCTGACCCCAAACTAAGCAAAGCTTGTGATATGGCTGCCAGAGACTGATATACATACATATATAGTTTTAAATACATACTTAACTAGATATTAACAACCAGATATAGAACAAACACAAATGTTCATCACATAAATGTTTGTCCTAAATGGGAATCGAACCCACGCCCCCAAGCTCAGAAGGTAGGTTCACTACCAACTGCACCAACCGGCTATCTAAATTATATCTAAGAATTCTAAAAGTTTCACGTCTACGCCGTATCTTGCCGTATCTCCGTATCTTAGCGTAATTTAAATATGTCACAATCATGTTTCTCAATTTTAACGGAAGACTGAAGACTGCGGGTGGTTGGTCGAACAGTTAAAAAGTTAGGTGCAGTCAAAACGATCTACCCTCTTTCTTTGTCTTTTCGTTTTGTCTGCACCTAACTTTGTAGCCGTTCGACCAACCACCCGCAGTCTTCAGTCTTCCCGTGAACATGGTGCATGTAACTGCGCCGAAATATCGGGAGCTCATTCCACAACCTTGCCACGGTAAATATCCTCAAAGGTAGGCAACGTACTGACAATGCCCCGGGTATTGTAGGTGTCTATAGGCGGCGGTGACCACTTACTATCAGGTGGCCCGTTGCTTGTTTGCCACGTATTCTGTTTAAAAAAAAAATACCCGTAAATAATCATATAACTTTATTCAAATTTCAAAATTCAAAATTCATTTATTTCATGATTAACCTTGTTTATTAAAATTGTTTATTTTATGTCAATAATTTACAAAATCAACTTTCAAACTCTTAGAGTTTTACCATAATGGATCCTTGGTATTACCGTATAACGAAATGCTCTACTTTTATAAATTGGAAGTATTAAATTAAAATGGTGATTTAAAAAAAACTAAACCTTAATTTCTATAAAAGATACAGATCTATTTATTGCAGAAATTGAATTTTCTATAGATTTTTTTATTTGATAAAAAAATATATATATATATTTGTTCGACACCTTTACAAAAACGTATCTCAAAATGATACAATCAGTGTCGAATGGGTCAATCAGAATCAGAACGCCAAAAATCCAGCTTGCGTTGCTATTTTCGTAAAAAAATGTGAGTGGGCTCTTAACACCAAAAATTGGTAAATGAAAACGCATGTAAAATCACGTAGCACCGCTTGTAAACTCAAAAAGCTCTACATACTATCTATTTAAACTTTCCTCACTCTACAAAAGTGGAACAAACAATAGCTTACGTAGAGTGAAGTGGGTAGAGTTGTGAATTTGTACTTTTATGCGGGTGTCCCATGGCTCTACAATCAGATAGAGAAAAAGGTTTTCCGCCGACCTTGTTCTAAATTTAACCTTTATCTACGGGCTATTGTGGGTTTATTTTCTTAGATTATACCTAACTTTAGTTAACGTTAGATCGCGGTCAAACGTTAGCCTAGTCCGATGTAAAAAAAAAAAAAAAAAAAAGTTCAAAGGCAAGATCTGAAACGTAAACATCTGGAAAACAATAAATGTTAAAATTCAAATGTCAAGACTATTTATTTAAAAAAAAGATGCTGTAAGCAATACAGCAAGCAATAAAGCAAGTAATGGTAAGCATGCAGCATGGAAGTCAGTTGGTCAAGCCGCAAGAGCTACGGATGGACGCTGGAGCGAAGAAATCCTGCACTGGTATCCCAGGCAAGAAACCAGGCCAAGATGGTAGCCCAAGTTTTTTTTTTTAAGTATGACTTTTTTATTTAATAATAGGCTTGCGTTTGACCGCCTTGTCTGATGTAAAGCGACGATGCGGTTTACGATGAAGCACGCTTGCCTAGAAGAAACCGATTCACTCGTGATTTGCAGACACCCAGATTGTAACTATCGGGGAACACCCATTCAGGCAGCGCATTCCACAGACTAGCAGTTTTTGACAGTAACGAATTCTATTACCAAAGCTTTCGTACAATAACATCCTATAATCAAAGAGGCAATCGTTACGTCGTATCAGACAATAAGTTCTGGAGTAAGCCCCAATCAGATCAGCTGACGCAATAAACGGAGGAGGCGAACAATGAGGGAAGGCTGTAAAAATCCCGAGGAAACTGATGTGGTTAAACCGCACTAGGGACCAAAATAACAAAAAATATATAAACAAATTATAATCAATTCTTAAAAAAAAACTTCGTTCTTCTTTTTTTGATTTCTTCTACTGTATCTTTTTTTTTTTTTTTTCTTTTTTATAAAATGTGTGAAAACCCCGACAGTTTTCGTAATAGAATTCTTTTTTACTTAAATTATTTATCCAAATAAACACAGACTAATTAAACATACCTATGCTGACTTCATAGAGACTTTGCTTACTTCTTTACTTTGCTTTGCTTTGTATGACTTAAATCCTACAAAGCAAAGAAAGGCAAAGAAAAAATATATAGAAAATAAAGTCACAAACGTTTCTAAGAAGGTCTCGTGAAGCCAACAAGAGGCACTGTGCTGGAAAATGTGATCCTATGATTATGATACGGTAAAAATCAAATGGTCAAAACTTGACCAAGTCAAATGGAGTATAATTAAACATGCTCGCATCTTACTATCATGGGTTTTAAGTATCCGTTGTTCTTAAACACAAGTCATCCATTACTCAATTCGTCTAAATCATAATCGCAATTCGTCAACATCACCATTTGTCTTATACGCAATTAAGTCATTACCCAATTCATACATTACGCAATTCGGCTAAATTGTAGTCGTAATTCGTCCAATTCACCATTAGTCTTATACGTAAGTCGTCCATAACGCGATTTGTCCATTACGCTGTACTCGTATGTGCAATACATGCATGAGATACGCCTCTATTCTTACGACCATATATGCTACTTTATATGTATGTGCACCTATAAACCATGTTCTGACAAATAAAAAAAAAATAAAAAAAATGTGAATGTTTTCCCTGTCAGTAACTATTAAGGTGAAAAAAAGAGCTATTAAAATTGGTAGGGTTTTTCAATAAGTGCGGGGAAGCTGATAAATAGTAGTGTAATTTGGCTTCACAGAATCTAGGCTATATAAGTCACCTACCAGTACGAAATTGAACTCAAGAAGTACCTAATACACACTAACGACTTTACATTCAAATCTCGTGCGTTCCAACCTCCAAGAAATTGATGGCCGGCACCCGATACGGAACTACGTTTTTGTTTCTAGTAAATTGGGTCGGTGTAAAAAAGCCTATCTGTAAGTTTATTGGTACGCACGAGATAAATCTGCGCGGGCAAATCTACGAGAGTAAGACTACGCGGGGTAAATGTACGCGGGGTTAAGGGTGCTTTCATATTGGGTGGCTTAGCCGCGCAGCTTCGTGACTCACGCCCCAAACACACCTCCGCTGCGGAACCATAACAGCGGAACTGATACTAGTTTAAATGTCAACCTTATGTCGTGTAACATACAGCAGTAATTTAAACAGCAAACTTGGAACGGAGGCGCCGCTCGACATATTTGGCGTTTCTCCCACACGTTTTTAATAATCTGCTGTAAGGCACATTATATGAGGTTCATATTTCAACGAATAGCGGTTTCGCTGCTACAGTTTCGCGGCGGAGGTGTGTTTGGGGCGTCAATTCTCGCACTTCTTAAGAATCGATATGTCGTCAAAATGGGCAACATTTCAAAATTTTAACGGATATGGTTAACCACCACAAAAAAAAAAACATAAATTTTGGTAATAAATAGTTGAGGATATATAAATATATATAATGTAATTTTAGAAACATGATTGGTAAAAACTATTCTCGTTAGAATAAATCGGGGAAAAGGAAAAGCCTTATTAAACGCGTTTTTATTGCAGAAGTATTTGATTAGTTTTTTCCAGTTTGCTTAAATAAAAATTTGTATTTTTTTTTTTTTTAAAGTTCTTGAGTTTTCTGTGTTTTATCTTTAGTCACTAACGTTATTTAGTTCTTAGGCGAGTGCCAACTCGTGTGTATCTCATTCTGCAGGCTTAAATCGCATAGATTCGTCACTGTGACACGTAGTGTCGACAAAGGCATGATTAAAAATAATTAGCAGCACGACTGTCGCACTAGAGACATCCTGTAGCTGCGTAGAAGTCCAAGTTCATGGCACTGTGATATTGTGCAAGTAACCTGCGTAACTTAGAACAAGGACAAACGTGCACAAGATGCACGTATATAATTATAAGTGCAACCTTCTCAACTTGGGTAACTTTTTTTAAAAATCTTTTTTATTTGGAAGATTTTTTATTTATTTTATTTGAAAAAAATTATTTGGAAGCTTGAGTCGCTTTGCGGCTATGTCAGCTCTATTATGTACATTCAATATCGTCTACTTATATATACTGCACAACAGTTTAAAGAGTGCTCGTGCCGCATCACTCAGTGGAGCGGACAGGACACTTTGAATAACGCCGACATCGAGGAAATTAGCACCATATTGAGTGAGCATGGCAGATCTCACAGACTGCGTTCGTGAACACTCCACCAGGATATTATGAACATCCTCGAGGCTTCCACATATGTCACAGGTGTCTAATTCTACTAGCCTCATTAGAAAATTAAACTTATTAGTAAGCATGTGCCCGGAACGGAGCTTGTGAGCCATAACTATCCACTGTCTCTTCATCCTACAATTAGTAGACCACGTTGTTTGAGGAGGTTTTTGCAGCAAAATATTATACCAAATTCCTTTCTCACGCGAAATTGTGTCAAAATATAATTTCCATTTTTCAAAAATCTTGTACCGGTAATTGCACAGTATTTCCCAAATTTCCGGCATCATGTAAATTTCTGGCCCTGTAGATACAGCCTCTTTTGCGTGTTTATCTGCTTCATCATTACCTCGGATGCCAACATGGGACGGGATCCACTGCAATCTCAAATCGACATTCTTCTAAGTGATAATATTTTCCGTAAAATGTCATATGCTATCGAGGCACCTTTAGAGCTAGAGGCACACCGAGCTATATGTTGTAATGCACTTCTGCTATCGGAAAATAGTACCACTTTCTTATGATTTATAGTACATACGTATGATAGTAATTCGGGGATTGCGAGTAGTTCTACCGACATATTTGAATTGCATCTAATTGTGCCGTGTCACCGTGTGCAAAACTGTGGCCATAGTGTCATGTTAAGTCATCTATTGTTGCTGCGTTACTACCGCGCGACTAAGCTGCCAAATGTGAAAGTGTCCTAAGACTGCGCGAGGCGGATTGAGAAAGTCACAATTCTGGTTATCATTCGTCTTAAAATCCGCTCGGGTGAGTTTGTCGTGAATTGAGTCCCTGTCGTAAAATATTCCAGTTGATGTGTTTTTGTTTATTGTAGAACTGTGGAATTGGGTGCGACGTCATAACATGGAATTTTGTATTGGAAGAACACATCACACACATCAGCAGCTATTAAACGTCTACTTCTGAACAAAGGCCTCCCTCTTTTTTTTTGTTAAAATTTTCATGACCGTGGATTCAATGTCTTTTAGACGTAATATTAAACAGTTTGCATAGTCTTAATGGCGTCAAACAAGTCATAGTCTCAGTCAGAGTCAAGCTAAGTAAGTCACGGTCAAGTCAAATTATGCCCCTGTAAAGTGGTGGAGACTTTACAAGAGGCTCCTATGGAGTTTTGGAAACAACAGGCCTCCCTTAGACAGGGGTGTTGCCATAATCCCCACTGGGGTGTTCCATTGGAAGAACAATGGAATGCTGTTTAGATTATAACTATTTACTGGGAAAAGTATTTCTGCTGTTTGAACAGCTCAATGTGTATACAAAATTATAATTCTAGGTACACTCACATTTTCCGTGACAATGATTTAACAACGGTTTTTAACAAAAACCTTTTTTTTTTTCAATTTTATTACTTATACGTTATAAAATCCTTTTGTACAGCGCGGCAGTGATTGAGGCCCTGAGCCTGGAGGAGGCGATCGAAATGTAAAAAGGAAGCATTTAGAAATAAGGGTTGTGTGTATGCCTCGAGAATTCATGCTCACCATCGAAGGCACCTTGCGGCGGCGTCGTGTGTCGGGTCGCTCTCTTCCCTCAGATCAGGTTGAGGAGGGCGATGGCTGGCACATGGCAGATGATAAAACCGCGACGCCGGCATCAAATCGAACAGAATTCAGAACATTCTCCGTTGTAAATGCGATAAAAGACACAAAGAAAATCAACGCCTCTGCGCGTTATAAAATATTTCTTTCTCGTAATGTACAAGAAATAATCGTATTGAAAAGTTTCAATAAAAGTAATGGCATTAGCAGGAAACGGGAAAAACTAGGACAAACTAGAACAATGGGGTCGGAACTTCGCTGATCGCAAAGTTTCAACAGCTTGTGCTGCAAGCTTTATATTCATCATCATCATCAGCCGGAAGACGTCCACTGCTGAACATAGGCCTCCCCCTTTAACCTCCACACTGAACGAAAGCCTGCCTTTTGCATCCTCTGGATGCCCGCGACTCTCACAATGTCGTCGGTCCATCTAGTGGGAGGCCTCCCTACGCTGCGTCTTCCGGTTCGTGGGCTCCACTCCAGAACCTTTCTTCCCCATCGGTTATCGGTTCTTCGAGCGATGTGGCCTGCCCATTGCCACTTCAAGCTTTATATTACCTTGATATAAACTTACTGGGTGAATAATTTTAAACTATACAAGTCAAAAATAGGCAGTCTTGTGGACTACTAACAGAAGTAACTAACTAATGCGTCACATTAGCATGTTGGTGACGTGAACCTATAACTTTTGTCCCTGGAGTGCTTTTCATGTTTGAAGTCCCGCAGATGTGGCGCTCTTGTCGCGTATCAATCATTTTATTGAATAGATAATATAATTTAATAAGTAAAAAAAATACATTAATTAATCACTAATTTTAATACTAATATTTCCGTGCACTCTGTATCTCACATTGTATCATTAAACTCTTGATCTTTTAGTATTTTAAATAATGTACACTTATCACGTAGTCGCGCGTAAACAATTTTTGTAACCCAATTGAACCGGGCCACCAAGATACAGGCCTCGCCTAGTTTGGGGCCCATTAGTATAGCACTGACTATGTAACCAGAACTTTCTGAACTGAAATAATAACGAATAGGTAATTATCTGCTGTGTCACATAGGAAATGTATTTTTATGGAAATAAAATTTATTTATTATTATTATCACTATCAGTTGTCATTTCTTGAGCAGCACTTTAAACAACTATAGGCATCGTACACGACTCTTTAGCGATGGCAAATTAATAAATATCTCACTAGCGTCTAAACACAGTAATAACACCTGAATAGAACAAAAAGTAAGATATAGTCGTTAGGCAAATAGTACCTAATATATACTAAAATAAATAAATATAAATATTTTTGGGACCTTTTTGCACACACGGTCATCTGACCCCAAACTAAGCAAAACTTGTGATATGGCTGCCAGAGACTGATATTCATACATATATATAGTTTTTAAATACATACTTAAATAGATATTAACAACCATATATAGAACAAACACAAATGTTCATCACAAATGTTTGTCCTAGGTGGGAATCGAACCCACGCCCTCAGGCTCAGAAGGTAGGTTCACTACCAACTGGACCAACGGACTATCTAAAATAAGTTTATACAAGTAAATAGCTTTTATGACGAGCTCACCTCGTCCATATCAACTATCAGCAGCTTAACCCTTCGAATGCGTGCGAAGGAGTTTTTTATGGCTAAAATGGGGGATTTCACTTACATTTCAGATAATTTTAAAAAAAAAGTTTAAAAAAGTATAAAATACGTGCATAATATTATATACCATTGGTATTGGTCTTCTTACACACAATACGCGCATCGGAGCAGTTTTTTCCTTACGCCGACATGCGGTGCGTAACACATTTGAGGGGTTAATTACGTTAGCTATCAAACGTGATAGCAATTATGGCATCACACTCGCGTAATATTACTCGCGCATTGCAAGTAGCAGAATGGCAAGATTGAGATGAGAAATGACAGTTAGCGTTATTAGGCAGCCGGTCAATCTTTATTAATCGCACATTTGCTATCTTTGGGTAAAATGATTTGAGATCGAAATAACCTCTCACGTGCACAAAACTCGCGTGACCACACTCGCAAAATTTCAAAATTTCTTGTAACTCCTTTCAAAATGAAGTTGTGAAACTTAACAATAATAACCTAACCCAAAACACCCTTTCAAAGTTAACCCAAACCAAAGTATTGAATCAGGGTCGACGCAGGCCCTCGTATCGGCAGATTTGTTTATACCCCCAAAGAATTGCCCTCAGAGAAAAGTTTGCTCACGAACTTTAATTACCAGACAAAGTTCGGCATCGCGATTTACTCTCGAAGGCTTTATCTCACCTCTATATAATATACACAGTAAGGGTGGTAAAGATGTCTTGATAGATAATGAAACAGGAATGTACGTGCGTCCACACGGGAGGTGTGACGGTAAAGGGATTCAACACTGCGCCGCTTCTCTCATGTGACATGAATTGACATGATAGTTGACGTCTTTCCTGCTAGATGGCTCTGACAGTGTGATTCTTCATCATAGAGTACCACCACTTTCCAGACTACTCACCTTCATTATATTGATTGATTGATTGATTGATTAACTCTTTATTGTTCACACCATGAAATTTGATACAGAAGACAAAAAACTATAAACTAAACTAACTAACTAACTAACTAACTAACTAACTAACTAACTATTCTATATTCTTTTCACCTCTTGGCTCCACCATCAGATTAGTTCGAAGCTATCATGGAAAAAATTACATCAAGATCAAGTTCTAAATCTAATTAATACATTATCGTTTGAATTTCATCATATAAATAAACGCTATCGCAAATGTTACACCATTTATAACTCAAGAACAGCTGGACTAATTTTCATGATCTTTGATTTGTTGTTGCCTCTCTGCCTCGAATAGCAGTATAAGTATTAAAATATTGGATAAATCCATGAATAAGTAAATTATAAAGAACATTAATTTTCCTACACATTTTATATGGAACGGAAAGAATTGAGTTTATACATAGACATTATTACATCATAGATCAAAAATAAATTGTAATTTTAAGCCAAAGGAGGTTGCTGTCACTACCAAGGAAGTTACTTCAAGGGAGTATATAACGCGGGGTGCAGCTAGTATATAATAATTTCGGCAGTTCAAAATAATATACACTAGATGTTCTAGCAGTACTTAACGAAATGTGCGGTCTGCTCCTACTGTTAACACAACGCTAAGAGCTCGTCTTCGAGAGACATATTGATCGACGTTAAAACTTCAGGTCAGAACTAAAGCGTGCTATACATACGCAGGACCTGTGTCTGTTCTTTACATTTGTTACCTGAAAACTTTACTGTGGTGTTTCTTCCACCACCGGAGGGTAAAGCCATCGGCTATTTTACACTATTTTTAAACTTATTTTACTGTTCTTTAATATCCGCAGTTATGGTCTCACAAAAAGGTAGAGAGTTACCGCACGTTTAAAGTGCAGTACAATGACTCGTTTCGTATAATGCTCCGGCTCCCGCGGTGATGCAGCGCCTCCTCGATGTCCGCGTGCCGGCTCTCGATGCACTGATCAGACATCGTATTGCATGATTTAGAGCTACATTCTCAGTCGGGTAATGTGATTATAAAGACGATGTACGACCACTGTTTTTATTTACAAAAATTTTGGCCCAAGGCTCTCAAGTCTAATTACAAGCTTTTATTCAACTTGCCTTGTTAGTATGTACGTTCGCAGTAAGTGTGGAACAAATCTAGCAACTGTATTTTAGACCAGTTATCCTCAGACGAATGAGCTGAAATTTGGCATACTTTCTCATTGTTGGAATTTGAACTCACACCCTTCGGATTGGAATTTGAACTCACACCCTTCGGATTGGAATTTGAACGCGCCAAGTGTGGAGAAGACAACAGAAAAGTTTTTTTTTTAAATATATTTTTAATCAGAATGGCTGTCAAGGCATTTTCGTAAGAAATTTGTTGTAGCCAGTTGCACCCTTATAAACGAAACGTCAGTCATTCCAAATCAGTTAGCAACTGTGATGCGGAGTTTGACGCATTGATGTAAATAAGAATGTTGAATCAAGGTTCACTCATATGCCTGGTAACAGATTTTCTTTCTCATTTCCGTTCTATTTACTTCCCTTTTCTGTGCAGTAGACTGTGCTGCTCATGATGATGATGACCTAAAAACTTTACTTGCCTCCATGAAATTGGCTTTTCCGGGACTTTTATATAGCGTATAACATAATGTATGCATGTGCAGTTTATGGCAAGCAGAACAGTGACGCTGATGTCAAAGAATTCCCATCTTGAAATTATTACCTCCAGGAATTTGCATAAAAACATGTCAGTACATAACATGGGGGGAACGAGTCTCATATTGGCTGTTCCATTTTACAGCGTCTATATAACGCTTTTATGACTTCACTTCCTTGTACTCATTTAGGAGAAAAAAGAGATAGGGATTTGGAGATTCTTGGGTAGAAATGAACATGGTTTGATTTTGGCCGGACGAACTAACAGGGTCACGAGAAACCTTTAAAATGTCAAAAAAAAGACTTTAGACTTTGATCTGACTCTGATTGCGTTTGACTGCAATCACAATATCTGGTGGGAAACGATGATGTAGCCAAAAATAAAAACGACTACTATATAAAGGTAATTTACTGCTATCGTAAGTTAATTACTGTAAACGACGAGATGCCCCCAACACGTGTACATACCATTATCATAATCATCATTTCAGCCAAAGGACGTTCACGGCTGGACTGCCTCGACCATCTATCTCTACAAAAGGCCGGTTGAATGCGGCTTGCATCGAGCGTTTTTCTGTGGTATCTTTTAGGTCGTTCGTCCTTCTTGTGGGTGGATGCCTTCGCTGCGCTTACCAGACCGTGGTCCCCATTTCATGTTCTGCGTGTTATGTGCTCTGCTCACTGCCACTTCAACTTGCTAATCCGGAGGCCTATGTTAGTAACTTTCCTTCGTCTACTTTTCAGATCTCTTTTTCTCGTAGAAAAACAACGGGCATAGCCTTTTCCATAGCTCGTTGTGCGACTTTGAGCTTTCTTATGAAGCCCATAGTGAGAGACTACGTTTCAGTGCTGTATGTCATTATTGGCAACACATACTGGTCGAAAACTTTCGAATGATATAACGAGGTGAAACGTGTCTTTTCGTGTTGTTTCCAAAACTCCATAGGAGCCTCTTGTAGTCTCCACCACTTTACAGGGGCATGAGTTTGACTTGACCGTGACTTACTTAGCTTGACTCTGACTGTGACTTTGACTTGTTTGACGCTATTAAGACTATGTAAACTGTTTAAGATTAGACTAAAGGACATTGAATCCACGGTCATGAAAAATTTTAATTAAAAAAAAAACTTTCGACCTAAGGTACTGAGGTATGACGTACACATACACGCTCATAATCACACAGACATGAGTCTCTGTGTGATTATGAATAATCATAAAAGCGGGTACAGTTTTCTCGTATATTTAAGCTCGTTTTGTTAGATTCAGTTCCTCCTAACTAATTTTGCTGTAATTTTGCAAACACTTTTTAGTTCCTTTTTTACAATAAATAGGGACAAGTGGCTTTATTAACTAAACAAAATACAAACTAAAACTAACACTACAAATACAGTTAGACTGCTCATAGACCGTTGAAGGTCTAAAGACAATCTAAATGCTCAAGCCCATGAAGCCCACTACCAGTTGGCAGCGTATAATACCAAGCATGCTGGCGGCATTACCACGCTGAATGGCAATGCTTATGCGTTGAGCCAGAAACACGCCGCCAGCATTTTGGTCACGCGTCGCACTCTGAAAGATTTTTAAAACGAAGTGAGCTCCCGATCCCCTAAGGCCCAATGTCCTTGGCTCCGTTAGTTCTGGTCACAATAAAAAAAATTAGTAATAACAAATATTGTTACATTTTCAAAATGGCTACCAATATAAAAATAAGAACATTATAAATATTTATTTAAGGGGGCCTTTGAACTTTAGAAAGATTTCATAAATATTTATCCAGCTAGAACAATTCGCCGGAACATTTCATATCTAATTCGCATTGTTTGTCTTACGCGTTTGGTGTGAAAGTTGCAGATGTTTGTTGGCAATAAATTGTAGAAGATTGAACAGTTGGCGAATTGAAAAAGGTCACAGAAGATGTAACAAGAAGTACGAATGAATTATTTACGCAACAAGAACAGGGTATACATTGAGCATTTTGAGAAAACCCCATTAAAACTCGTAAAAAAGTTACAAGGCATGATTCCTAATGTTTAATTTATTACAAATAACTGGCTTAGCGATGAATATTACTAAATACATTACACATACTGAAAAAATATTTTGTATTGGCTGATAAATCTCTGAGATATAAGCGTTTAAAGTTTTAGGTGGGGATAGAGAGGGGATGCTCTATCGCTTTCTCGCAAAGCGTGTGATAGTATAGCATTTGTATGGCGCCCCTAAGCCGTGACGTCACGGCTCAGTATAGTGCGCTCTCTGTCTAGCATGAAATTAAAATGCTTATATCTTATTTGTTATTGAATTAATTGTAATTTTGTTTTTGTTGATGTGCTTTATTTATGATCAGCATTTTTTATGAGGTAATAAAAAAATATTAGTCATCATGCCACACATACTTTCACATACATTCCTACACATACATTCACATACATTTTAAATTCCTCACATACTTAAATAAAAAAATTATCTGAACTTTTAAGTAGCTCTATGATCATCGAAATCCAGATAACATGAAAATTTCCGATTAAATCAGCAAGTATAGTTATTTTCTAACGATTCCTTGTCTTTTTTTAATGCCATGTGGCAAACAAGCAGACTGGCTGCCTGATGGTAAGCAGTCACCGTCGCCTATGGATACTTGTAGCACCAGAGGCATCACAACTACGTTGCCGATCCTTTAACAATCTATTAACTCGCCTTTTGGATAACCCAATGTTGTAGCTTCTCGGAAACACTGCGAAAGGTATCTCATTCCATATTTTGCAAGAATGATCGCGTGAATCGCACAGTGTGCAATTTCAACTGATATATGATATCTGGATGAGCTTTCAGGTGGCGGCGGCTAGTGCGATGGTAAAACCGCGACGCCGGCATCAGATGAAATAGTTCTTCAGAACACTACCCGTTGTAAATGCGTTAAAAGATACAGAGACCCAACATCTCTGCGCATGTTGGTTGTCGCATATCTGGATTGAAGCCGAAGTATAGCCCAATAACAAACAGCATCATCATCATCATCATCAGCCTATTTGATGTTCATACACTGCTCGACGTAGGCTTCTCCTAAAGAACGCCACAAGGCACGATTTTCTGCTTTTAGCTTCGGCTTGCATCCACTTGCCACTAGCTGCCTTTTGCAGGTCGTCACTCCACCTGGCTGCAGGGCGTACTACTCTAAAACCCGTCTACTCCAGTGGCTTTCAGTTCTTCTACAGATATAGCTAGCCCATTGCCACTTCAGCTTGCTGATCTTTTGGGCTATGTTGGTTATTTTAGTTCTACGTCAGCTATAATCTCATTTCTGATTATATCTCTCAAAGAAACCCCAAGAACTTCCCCCGTCACTTGCCGGGCCCAACAGAATACCAGCGCTGGTAGTGTACAACCAGCAACATGCTGAGTTGGGGCCGGTTTTTGTGATAATGTATCTACTTATATTTGGATTATTTTGTTTGGCTTTAAATTTCATTATCACAATATAAACATTTCTGTATTTCTTTATTTTAAGAATAGCTCGCTCAGTGATTTTAAATCGATGGACCAGGGCCCAATTCTACTAAGAAATTGTTTTTAAATTGTTAATGTTGCGATTTTAATTGTTAAATGACTGCCTCAAAATTTACAGTTTTAAATATGTTTTTATACTAGAAAAATACAACCACTTAATATTATAACTTAGTATGAAAAAATATTTAAAACTGTCAATTTGGAGGCAGTAATTTAACAATTAAAATCGTAACAATTACAATTTAAAGACAGTTTGTTTAGTAGAATCGGGGGGCAGCTTCTTTGTCAGTATACACGTTTCGGCTCCGTAAGTTAGTACTGGTAAGACGCACTGATCGAAGACTTTCGTCTTCAGGCATTGTGGTATCGATGACGAGAAGACATGACAAAGTTTGCCAAGCGCTGCCCAGCCCAGCCGAATTCTTTTGTCGACTTCGTTCTCGAAATTCGGTTGCCTAATTGCAGGATCTGCCCTAGATAGGTGTATTGTTGGAACAAACGGCATATCTATGGTTAACTAAGCCACCATGACAGCGCTATATAAGTGCCGTTTAAGTAGTGCTAACACACGAGGACGGTTACTCACGGAGTTTATAGCCTTGCCCATGTTCATAGCATTTTAATGACCCCCGTCCATAGACAAAATAAACTATGGACACGTAACTCGATCGCTCTTAACTCCACACCACGCAACCGGGAACATTGTTTGTTGTTTTGAATACCTTAATTACGACGAAGGTGTTTCTAGTTTTCTCGCACTCATCACACTTGGCACTAATCACACTAATATTATAAATGCGAAAGTTATGTAATATTAGTGTGTGTGTGTGTGTGTGTGTGTGTGTGTGTGTGTGTTTGTGTGTGTTTGTTACTCCTTCACACCAATCTAATCAATCACGTCAAATGGCTGGACAAATTTAGATACAATTTTGAACAAAGATAACTCATGTCCAGGATTAACACAATCTACTTTTCATCGTCGTCATCATCACTATTTTTCATCACTAAGCGGCGTGGGTGAAACCGCGGGGCGCAGCTAGTCTGGAATAATTATTATATTAAAAAATACGCTTATATGAGTCGATAAAACAAACGAAATGACAAACTCGAGGAGTTTCCTTAAACATTGAAAAGTTCAACATATAAAATTAGTGATAGCCTTACGTTCGACACCTCAGATAAAACGAACAAGGGAAATAGATAGTGTTCATAATAATTATGTCTCCGTGTTTCACCCATTTTTTTTTTCATTGCCGCTAAACCGCTTAACGCAAAAACTGTAAGTACAGCTCACTTACTCACTCTCACGCCCACTTAAAAACGTGCAGCGACAGCAACGAACTAAATTAATAGTTCACTTACAAAAAAGGGTGCCAAGGCCGTCTGTAGGTCGAGTTCGCCTGAAGACATCAAACCAGATTTAGGCTAAAATTAAGCGTTCGATACCGCCACCTTAATTTCTGCCTTGTTTGTCTGATTTAATTTTGACACGAATAAAGTGCATTAAGGTTAGGGTTATGGAATAGAAACCACGGACCGGTAAGCGCAGCGTAGGACGTCCGACCCGCAAGATGGACGGCCCATCTAATAGAGACAGCAAGAAAACGCTGGATGCAGGCCGCTTCTAACTGCCTTTTTGGAGATCGATGGGGGAGGCCTATGTCCAGCAGTGGACGTCTATGGCTGAAATGATGATGATGATGCTCCATCATCTTATAATTTATGTTATTCTGATGCTGTGGACAAATTTTATTCTTAGATTGATGTATATTTAATATTTATGTTGTAGTGATGCTTGTGACTAATTCATTGATGTATATTTATGTTATTGTAATTCTTTTGACTAATTCTAATTCCTATATTAATGATTTAACTACTTTATTGTATTAGGAATCAACCTGTAATGATAGATGTAATGTTTTAATAATAAATAATAATCATCATCATTATTTCAGCCATAGGACGTCCACAGCTGGACATAGTCCTCCCCCATCGATCTCCAAAAGGGCCGGTTAGAAGCGGCCTGCATCCAGCGTTTCCTTGCTGTCTGTTTTAGGATGAACATGGTGCAAGTGCATAATATCGTTGTTAAAAATTAATCATCTCAACTCAACGTTTCATGTCCTGTAATTTGTTGTTTCAAGTCCTCGGCCTTGTAGGTTGTAATAAACACTAGCTTGATATCACAAATAAGAGACCCGAGCGACCCGTTTAGGGCGATATCTTCTAGCTCACTCATGCGAACTATTGTTTATCTATATTTCATCCTCGTGAAATGCTTTTGGGTTGAGAATATTGGGTTATTAATATTAATTTGATATTAATTTATAAACCATAGTTGTATTGAGTTGTTGTACACTCTCACATACACTCGCTACCAATATCAATATGTACCATTACACAAACACACACACACACACACACACACACCCATACACACACACACATATCCACTTACAATCACAAACATAATTAGCCTAAAACATTAATAGTAATCAAAATAGTACTAAGTTCTCTTTTATTCATAGTTTCTTTGTAATCGATCACAGTCTCCCGCGATACAGGCTAGCCCTAATGCGGGGTCTACTAGAAAACTGTATACTTATTTTGCATTTTTAAGGTAAATAAAGATATTTGTATTGTATTTGTATTGTATCTTTAAACGACGGACATATTAAATTTACTCATCATTATAAACAACTTACTATTACTTAAAGCCTGATAATTATAGCGAAAAAAATACATTTGCTTCATAGAATAAAACCAGCCAAGTGCAAGTCGGGCTTGCGCACTGAGGGTTCCAAGTTGATGCCAAAAAATGGATGCCAAGTTTTACGCTGATAGGTATTATCGTTTTTACATTAGAGCTTATACAAAAAACGTAATATAATACGTTTGTTGTATGGGGAACCCATTTTTAATGCTTTTTTTTTTCATTTAAAAAAAAAATTAATAAAATTGTTAGTAAATCCGCCGTAACATTAAATATTCTGTGAAAATTTCAACTTACTATCTATCACGGTTCGAAAGATACAGCCGTTAATAGGTAGGACAGACAGACAGACAGATAGACAGATGGACAGAGGTCATAGGCTTAATAATAGGGTCCCGTTTTTACCCTTTGGGTACGGAACCCTACAAATGACAGTAACACAACGAAGTGTATGGAAAAGTTTTTTAGGTTGGTTCCAAAGCAAATGAGTATAAAATCACAGAAAAGGAAAGTTTTTTGCTTTTCTGTGAGTAAAATCATCACGCGTTGACAATTGTCGAAACAGAAAAGCCAAAGCCCAGCCAAAGCCACATGAACTATATAATAGGCAGAGAAACAAGTTTAAACATATTATCAGATATAAATAAGCACAGTTATTGTTCTGCAGCTTCTCTGTAACATTGTCATAAAGCCGGCAAGTACAACCACAAAGGTCTGAGAGCCATTTCTTACTTCCGGTGGCTAACAAAATGGCAGACACATCGTGGCTTTCATTTCCGACGGACTAAAATTTGTTTTCAGTACAGCATTCGCCATTGTACAGGATGGACGTCATTTCAGTTATATGCTGATTGCGTCATGGCTTGGATTTCTACTTATCGTTTTAAGTCGTGAAAATAGATTGAAAGTTTTTATTTTTAGGGTTTCCGTACCCACCCTACGCTATCTGCCCGTCCGTCCGTCTGTCCTACCTCAGACGGCTGTATCTTTCGAACCGTAATAGATGGCCAGTAAGTTGAAATTATCACAGTACATGTAATGTTTTGGTGGATTATTTAAGAAATAATAATAAAGTTAATATAAGTAAGTAATAACGCAAGGTTCTCCCATAAAATCAACGTTTTTTATGGACGACCTTATCATTTCTTCCACCGAATCGAAAATGCATATATTATATGTTTACTAATTTTGAAGTCGACTTTTTAAATTTATTTTTATTGTATTTTATGGTCGTACGGAACCCTCAGTGCGCGAGCCCGACGTGCACTTGGTCGGTTTATTTTCAGTTATTAATTAACTAATAAATAAATTTACCAAAATTTCCAAGGGGCCAATCTGAAAATATATAATTTCAAATATAAAAAGAGTTTTTCAAATCGGTTATAAATATGACGGAGTTCTGAAGTAACACAAACATAAAAAAATACAACCGAATTGATAACCTCCTTTTTTTGAAGTCAGTTTAAATGTAAACAACATTAACATTACGAGTGTCACAGAATAGAATGGAAAGAGATGAAGAAGACATCCCTTGATGATAATGACGTCACCCTTATCACAGAACTGAGCCTACTATCTGTGTACACTGTGACCATGATAATGCTCGGAGACAAGTCGTAAAAGCCATAAGTACTGTATAGGGTGGATGAGCTCACTAACTCGGTTTAAATCGCTCCACGGTTAATGGGGTATTTTAATTATGCTTTAAACTGGGGTTAAGTATATGAGCAATCTAGATTTTGTTACGTTTATAATTAAATGACGTCATTTTTCTTGTACTATGTTTTCTCTTAGTTTAAACAACTTGTCACTTTATTAACTACTAGCAACGCACCCCGGCTTCGCACGGGTATAGATTATAGCCTATGTCACCTGGGGATAGTGTAGCTTCCCAACAGTGAAAGAATTTTTCAAATCGGTTCAGTAGTTTCGGAGCCTATTCAATGCAAACAAACAAAAAAACAAACAATCAAATCTTTCCTGTTTATAATATTAGTATAGACTAGCAACGCACCCCGGCTTCGCACGGGTAGGTACTGTAAGTCTTATTTTTTTACACCTTGGGTTACATTATTGGAGTTTAAGTAAAGATGCTTAGAATAACTACTCAGAGAAGGTAGGTTTCCAAACAACGCTTTCTCAAAACGTAAAACGTGTCATAGTAAATTTTTTATATTTTTTTTTGGAGCCATATATGACACCATTTCAATGGCATAAATTTTGCGAATGTACTTGGTTTCTTTGTGTAGTTATTCTAAGTAAGAATGCCTATTTTTTTATAAATATAATGTAGCCTGTCACCCGGGGATAGTGAAGCTTCCCAACAGTGAAAGAATTTTTTAAATCGGTTCTGTAGTTTCGGAGCCTATTCAATGCAAACAAACAAACAAATCTTTCCTCTTTATAATATTAAATATAGAAAAACAAAATCAACTATAAACTTAACTACTTAGTCTATTTAAATTAATCATTTAATTTTTACACGAGATAAAATTCGCTAAAAGTAGATTGTTGCATCGAGCGCAAAGTGAGTTATTAATGCACGAGTGATACTTAGGTACTAATACTAAATTTACACGATTGCATTTATTACTCCCTTTAGCGAGGTGCGTAATCTACTTTTCTTTCAACTACCAATCTACCTATATACCTACCGTGATAAAATATAACTACTCAAAATAAAAACTCAAGTTAATGTAAACAAAGTTTAATTCATCTTCTCCTCAAACATTTAAAACTTACAATTATTTTCATTATGGTCGATTTTTTATTCCGCTCATATTTATTTTCAGCCAGTATCTTTTTGATAAAACGCATACATTTTATATTAAATTTAATGGGATACATTAAATAGATGTGGTAAATATATAAAAAAAAAAAAAAAAAAACTGCATTAATGAAAAACTGTGCAACATTGAGATTTCATATAACATTTCTGCACTGTTTTGGTTCTAAGCAAAAAATAAGTCCTTTGTGATCTGTTTTGTAGTGATTAATGATAACATTACTACGTAGTTGAAAGAAGAAGTATTTAATTTTAATGTTTAATAATTAGGAAAACTTTATAAAATTATTACTAAACCAAAAGCATCGTTTCTGTAAAATTGTTGAAGCCTATGCAGGAATCTCTGAATTGCCTCATCATCATCATCATCATCATCAGCCTGTAAACATCCACTGCTGAACAAAGGCCTCCCTCGTAGAGAGGGGTGTTGCCATAATCCCCACGCTTGGCAGGCGGCTTGGGGATCGCAGTACGTTCACCGTGTACTAATAGGACGCTGCTGCCCATCCTCCGGTGGTTCTGGTCGCAGTTTTAGGACATACCCGGGTCCTGAATTGCCTACTACTTCCTATTCCTTTCAGGTACAATACCTTTCTACAAAAGCAAAATTGAAGCGATCCCACGTTCCCATGTAGGGTTGCTTATTTGGCCTGACTGATATGTATCAATTTATTTTTGGAAATTGTGATTGCTTGTACCATTTTTGTCGCGAAGTATCGGAGATGAACGTGATGCGTTTGTGACACGTGATTTGACTGTCAGTGTTGGAATTTGGATAACGTGGTTGACGTAGCGGTTTATTTTCACTATCTGACAAACTCAAAAATTTATCAAAAAAAGGAGGGGTTCTTAATCCGTTGTTTTTCAGTTTTCGGTCCTCAATTTGGTTTAAATATTTGTTACCTCTGAACTTCGTCATTTATGAACCGTTTTTTTTCCGCAAAAGCAAGAACAAAATCCGTGGTAGCCTATATGGGACCGCTAGACTTGAAAGCGTTAGGTCGCGGGTCCAAACCCCCGGCCCGTACCAATGAAACCTTTGGAGTTTATGTACGGATTTTCATACCACTGGCTTCACTGGCTGGCTGGTTTTCGGCGAAGGCATCGTGAGGAAACCTGCGGAGAACGAATTCAATAGCGTATGTGAATCCACTGACCCGCAACTGGGCCAGCGTGGTGGATATGGCCCGATCACCCTTTCGGGGGTAGGCTAAAAGTCCAGCAGTGGACTGTTAAAAGGCTGATTATGATGCAGAACAAAATAATATTTTTACACAGATTTTGAAGTTTTTGGAGAAGGGCGGGAATTATATTTATAATCGAACTTAGATTTAAATGTTTCAAAATTTATTTTGTATCTAGTTGTTCCCATCGACTTCAAAATCCGTGTAAAAATATTAGTTTGTTCTTTGTAGTGTGGCATATTAACTTAGAATGTGTGTTTTGTGGTTTTTGAAGTCGTTTCTTATTTTAAAAATAATTTATTTTTGAATTTTTTGTTAAACACTTATGATGGTGGAATGCTCGAACTACCGGTTTATTTATAGATTATGATTACACATCATAGCTTCAGGCGTTTTCCACAAAGAAAACAAAAGTATCGCGTAGTACAAGTGATTTGTTATCGCGGGCTCCTAGCAAAATATTCATATTGTTTGAGCTGCTAAAAAAATACGCAGAACTAATTGATGAAATTTTTGTGGCATCACCTTGCGGGTTTCTTGTACAAGATAAAAAAAACACCCAAATTGGTTTACAGACGCCGCCGTAATCGCTGTACATATATTGAAAAAAAAAAAAAAAAAAAAAAAACGGACTGAATTAAGAACCTTCGTCTTTTTTCGAAGTCTGTAAAAATCGAATCTCAATCGTCAATAGTAAAACCAAGTGGAACATAGACACAAAAAACAGTCGAATATCGTATTTTTGTAGTCAAATGAAAATTCAAACAATCGTGCCTGAAACAAAGAAAAATCGATTTCATTTCATATTTCCAAAAAAGGCAATATCACATAACTGTTACCACGTATCCAGAAAACGTGGGTCCCCGACACAAATTCAAAGGGACGCGGCACGGCAATATATTTTGTTTTGAAAAATGGCAAACAATAAAGGTATCTAGATGGACCGGCCGCACGACAGGCGACAAATGTAGAAATGGTCCCTAGAATTTGTCATTGCGTAAAAAGTAGTGGTATGAATGATACAAGCTCGTGCTTTTCGGGTATTTTCATGAGATCTAATATCACGTAGATCTATATTTGTTTTTAAATTGAAATACTTAAATACTTAGATGTTAGCTTTTCAGCCAAGAAATCACCTTTTAAACTATTTTACACACAATTCGTTTACACTTGTTCTCGCTTCGAGGTTCGAGCAAAGAAAGAGGGCCGATTACAATGCAACCGGAACTTATATACTGTGTTCGTTGACAGTTGTCAGCAGTCAACTGTCAACGAATACATAATATGACGTTTGCTAATACAATTCAATATACAGTTTCGTTACAATGCTGTTGCTAGTTTATATACATTAAATATAAATTGTTTAACATAGATAATTCAAAAATTTGACGACAGGCAAAATAATAGTAAATAAAATAATAGAGATATTATATAATAGTCGGTTCATGTTCATCATCATTTCAGCCGTAGGACGTCCACCGATGGACATGGGATCCCCGCATCGATCTCCAAAAGGGCCGGTTAGAAGCGGCCTGCATCCAGCGTTTCCCTGCGGTCTCTTTTAGGTCGTCTGTCCATCTTGTAGGTGGACGTCCTACGCTGCACTTACCGGTCCGTGGTCTCCATTCGAGAACCTTTCAGCCCCATCGGCCATCTGTTGTGCGTGATATGTGCCCTGCCCACTGCCACTTCAACTTGCTAATCCGGTGGGCTATGTCGGTAACTTTCATTCGATAATAGTCTATTACGTAATTATGTTGGAAATGGGACCTTGTTCCAACAACATAAAGTTCTTTGTTTAGCAGGGAGTCTGTTTTTTTATGTCGTCTGATACCAATTGTAGGATTTTGGACGACAAAATGTATACGAAAGGCAACTTTTCCAAGAAAAGCTTTTATTCTAGTATAAGTTTGATTGAATTTGATATTCAAGCTTCTCTGCAAAAATATCGTTTGGATTGGAACTAAATTTCCATGTTGTAGTTGTCAGGTGTTGTTACTGTGTTTGGACGCTAGTGAGATTTTTACTAATTTTCCATCGTTAAAGAGTCGTGTACGATGCCAAAAGTTGTTAAAGTTCTACTCGAGAAATAATACTGATAGTGATTGATACGCGAAGACAGCGCCGCGTCTGCGGGACTTCAAACATGAAAAGCACTCTAGTTCGGCGGCACTCGTAAACCCCGTCCATTTTCGGATGTTACGCAACCATGACTTCTTCTAACGACCGGTTTTATTTTTCCCGGCAACTTTTTCCATCGTATTAGTTGAAAGGTTCGTATCTGTCATGCATACATACATGTCCCAGATATGCAACTTTACGCTGTTTGATGGTTTGCAAAAGCTGGCGTTTCTAGCCAACCCGTCTTAGAACTTCCTCGTTGGTGACTTTCTGTGTCCAAGATATTGACATCATGCGGCTGTAGGCCCGCATTTCAAATCATTTTACTTTACTTTACCTTACAATACGTTTTCTGAGATAATTTATTTCACAGAAAAATTACAGTATATATAAAGAATACAGATAAATTTTTAGGAAACAACTTAATAGGTAAACACAAGGTAGTTAAATTCTGAGATCCCCTCGCATCCGTTTAAAAGTATTAGCTAGATGTACGTAGTAAAACATGATGCCGGTACACGTCAAGAGTACTTGGCGGCATCGCTTTTTCCAGTGGGTTCACTCGCCACGGCCAAAGCATACCAACATGTTAAATCAAATCATATATTTGTCAAAACATGGCAAGTACACATACATACAACGTAGCATACAGGGCCGTACAAATGAAAACGTATCTCGTGGCCTTGTCAGGTGTGGTATACAACAGTGAGGTTTTTTAAAAAAAATGTGTTAAATAAATAAAAATATGTCTAAAATCAATCAAAAATTATTTATGTATCTATGTTGTCTAAATCTGTTATTTTATGCCCAAATTAAAGAAAGAAAAATGACATGTTGACACCTGATTGATACCACTCGGGGAGGAGGATTGTACCTATAAAATTATGATTTCGGAAGTACGGATCCCTTCCACCACCACCACCTTCCCTTTCCACGGACACGGGTGACTTGGTCCCCAATAACTAGCAACGCCCCGCAGTTTCACCCGCTATTCAGTATCAGTATACTTTTCTGAGATAAAAATTCAATTTCAAAGAAGTTCCACAAACGTGATTCACCTCCCAATTGTCCACCCTTAGAACCCACACTTTTCCAATATTTTCTTTTGGAATATTTTCTTCAAGTTTATATGGTACCACCGTTTTTGCGCGATAGTGAGTGAATTTTGATGATTATTTTTTATTAGATAGATAATATCTATCTAATAAAAAATAATATCTATCTAATAAAAAATAATCATCAAAATTCACTCACTATCGCGTAATATTCACACAAAAAAAAAAACGCCAAATTGAAAAACTTTTTTTTTTTAAATCGGTTAATATAAATGAAATCCTTTCATAATTGATGAAGACACCGACACCGTTGAAGTCCGAAAATAATTTACCCGTATAAATACAACATTAATGGCAAAATCACCTGCTGTTTGAAGTCAAATATTTTACCTGTAGGTACAAACTTATAAAGGCAAAAATTATTGGCAAAATCACCTCTCAAAGCAGAAGCAGCGCTAGAGATGTAATTCCATACAGTAAACAAGATATCAGATCACAGATTTCAAAATATCCTTCACGTTGTAAAATAAAAATCCATTTCGCAGAAAGCGTACACTTCATTACGGTCCTGTCAACGCGAAAATACAAAATATTTTTCGCTCATTTCGCTCTGCTCCCCCTAGCACAACTGTAAAAAGATGAAACGTAATCCGCATGTTTTACCATACATTAAAGAGGATAGAATAAAATAAATGAATACTCCTTTTAGTTTGTTTGGTTCATTTCAAACAGCAGTCATATGGAGCAAACCAATTGCAACTTCACAGATCTTTTGTTATGTGAGCTGACTTGGTTTTCAAAGATTTTAACTGACTTCAAAAAAAAGGTTGGGTAATTCGATTGTATTTTTTTGAATGGTTCATCATCATCATCATCATCATCATCATCATCATCTCAGCCATAGGACATCCACTGCTGGACATAGGCTTCCCCCATTGATCTCCAAAATGGCCGGTTGGAAGCGGGCTGCATCCAGCGTTTTCACTACACCCTGGACGAATTTTTCAAGGATAACCTCGACGATGTACAAATAGACCGTTCCGTTCTTTCTGTTGCCACCCTAACAGGGTCATATGTACTACTTGTCATTTTAAAATGTATAAACATGTTATTTAAGGTTCACATGCATACATAATAATATGTCGCAATAAACATATTGAGTATTGAGTATTTCCCTGCGGTCTCTTTTGGGTCGCCTTTTGCTTAAATGGTTGTTGCCTCCGAACTCCATCATTAATAACCCGATTAGAAAAAACCTTTTTTCTTATTGAAGTATTGAAGTATAGTTTAATATTAGTCCCATAGAATTTTCATTATAAATCGGCTCAGTAGTTTGGTTTTAAATCAAAATAACTGCAAAAATCTTCATTCTTTACTTGGATGGCATAATCCAAGTCATCTAAGTAAAAACGTATTGCGTATTTTTTTATTGTTGTGGTTTTTAAAATTGATGTTAAGTTTATGTTAAACAGGAATTACTCGCGTAAATTAAGGGCGTGCTCACTAACCAGCTATCATTTTAGGGTAACGTAACCAAAAGGTAAAAACGGGACCCTACTAAGCCTCCGATGTCTGTCTGTCTGTCAGTCCATCCCAAGTTTAAAAGGCTATATCTTTCGAACCTTAACAGATAGCCAGTTGAACTTTTCACATAACATGAAATGTTACGGCGGATTAACTGAGAAATAAAAAAAAATAAAAAAACGTAAAAAATAAAGGGGGGTACAACAAACGTACTTTTTCACGTATTTTTGTATTAGCTTTAATGTAAAAACAGTACACGAACAATACATAAATTTCACAAAGCCAAAATAACAAAATTTAATTATTCATGCTATAGTTACAATAAGAACATTGTTGTGCAAATGTTCTGTTAATTGCACAACTAAATTATTTTATTGTTTCCCTCGAATTGTGTAGTCTAATGCATTCCGGAAAGTACTTTACATGTTGAATACACGTTGAATATGCAGAATTCATATTCAAATCCGATGCTATACAGTTTTTGCAGGTTTGGAATATAATTATGCTAAGCTGAGCTTTTTAAATGGACTTTAGCATAACAAAACATAGTTCTTAACTTTATTTTAAAATAAAAGACTATCATAGCAGTATTTATCTATTATATTAAGGTGGATCTATAAATTTTTTTTAAATTAAAAATTGACTTGTTCTTGGCTGCCAACTCACCTGATGTTAAGGCAACATGGTAGGGAACCGTACACTTGTATGACGGTAATGCGGCGTGCGCGCTTTCAAATATTTTCAATATTTATTTTTTCTTTATTTTCTACAAATAATCTTACGCTTTTACAAAAAACTGCGACCACTAAAGTATTTGAATGATTGTTAGACGACGTTAGACGATTGTCACATTTTTTTGGGCATTTTTTTATTTTTATTTTTTAATATATAATTGATAGGCTTGCGTTTGACCACCATCACGCCTGATGTTAAGCGATGATGCGGTCTACGTTGGAGCACGCTTGCCTAGAAGGAAACGATTCACTCGTGATTTTAAGACACCCATATAATATAATTATATCTTCATTTAGATTATATCTTCTATATAATCTAGATTAGATTATCATTTAGATTATATCTTCTATATAATCTAAATGAAGTTGATTCAATCCATTGAAGGGAACATAAAAAACGGGTGTTTTTTGGAAAGCTTACGATTTTTGCTATCTAGCCAAATTTCTTTAATTGTGTATCAGTGAACACATCCGAATAAAATATTTCAAGATCATTTATTAAACATAAATAATGTCAATAAATCGATTTTAAAGGTCTAATTTTGAATATTCGTGAAGCATGTTTGAAGCATATTTCGTCTTAAGCGACGATGCGGTCTACGATGGAGCACGCTTGCCTATAAGAAACCTATTCACTCTCGACTTGAAGACACCCAGATTGTAACTATCGGGAAACACCCACTCTGGCAGCAAATTCCACAGACTAGCAGACCTTTGGCGGGAAATTCAATTTTCAAACAGTTTTCTTGTCCTTGTAGCTAGGCCGGGTAATTATTGTAAACGATCATGATGTTTGCGCAAATTGATTATTATTCTTTACAAAATCATGTAAAGTTATATATCTCTAATGCACATTGTTACTTACATTTGTCAATAAACTATTTTTGGCGGTTTCAAATGTAAGTAATATGGTGCGTTACTGTTAAATAGCTGTTCATGATACTGTAAAAAACAACCAACGATTTGCGCAAACACTGAGTCATATTAGTATAATTACCCAGCCTAGCTACAAGGACAAAAAACCTGTTTCAAATTTGAATTTCCCGCCATAGGTGAAACCACAGAAAAGAGATAAATTTTTCTCTTCTGTGGGTGAAACGTACTACTAACCTTCCGTGAATAATTATCTAACTGATGGTGAAAACCGCATCACAATATTCACAATCCATTGCGTGGTTTAGGAGGAGTTAGCGGTCATACAGACATACAGACGCGGAAACCTACCTTAATTTAAACTATGTAGAGAAGAGATTTATATTTAAACAAATTCTAATTTTGTTTTCATCATGAGCTCTATTGGATAGCCCGTTGGTCCAGTTGGTAGTGAACCTGCCTTCTGAGCTTGGGGGCGTGGGTTCGATTCCCACGTAGAACAAACATTTGTGTGATGAACATTTGTGTTTGTTCTATATCTGGTTGTTAATATCTATTTAAGTATGTATTTAAAAACTATATATGTATGTATATCAGTCTCTGGCAGCCATATCACAAGCTTTGCTTAGTTTGGGGTCAGATGACCGTGTGTGAAAAAATGTCCCGAATATTTATTTATTTATTTATTTATTTATATTTATTTAAGATCAGTTTTTTTTATAAGGTAATAAAAAATAGTACACAATACTTATTAATAAACTGAACTGAACCACGACTGACCAAAGACTGACCCATAAATAGTCTCCAGCCATTTCAGAGGATCAAGCCAAACTACAATAATACTTACCCGATCAATTTAAAAATACCCCAGAAAATTGCTCAAAGGCGGGCGGAAGCAAACTCCTCGAGTTAATAGCATGAATATGAAAGAGAACGGCTTTAGTCGTGGTAAGGCATTAGCATAAACCTTTGATCTGCTCCCCGCGGTCCAAGTATGACGATCCTTGGCTTTGTTTCATTATGGGAAGGCAAGACGTTTTCAAATTGTAATTGAATTCAATTGGTTTTGTTTAAGGCGAAAAGTAAATTAAAGTGGCGCACTCATTTAAAATAAACTGGCCAAGTACGAGTCGGGCTCGCGCAAGGGTTCCGTACCACCACAAAATACAATAATTATCAATTTACAAAACTGACTTAAAAATTTGTAAAAATTCAGGTAAGGAACTACCAGATTGACAGTTATAACTTGGTAATAAACATAAATTTATCACCGACTCGCACTTGGCCATTATTTATTTTTTGTTATACTTTAAAATGTGTACTATAATCATGCCAAGATTGACGCTTGTACGTATTACTGTTTTTACATTAGAGCTAATACAAAAATACGTAAAAAAATACGTTTGTTGTATGGGGTACCATTTCGTTTTTATTTTTCGTGTTTTTTTTATTATTTATTATTTAATTCGCCGTAACATTACATGTGAAAATTTCAACTGGCTATCTATTACGGTTCGAAAGATACAGCCGTTTAAAAGTAGGACAGATGGACAGATGGACAGACGTACAGACAGACATCGACATCGATATCGTAGGCTTAGTAATAGGGTCCCGTTTTTTACCCTTTGGATAAGCATACTAAGCATACGTCTCAAGGGATCCATAGCCGGAAATTTCTCTGCAACAGCTGGTTTTGACGCACGGAAGCTTAATGAGTTTAATATAGGGGCGATACGCGGCAGTCACCAGCTAAGTTAGCTTTAAGCTTAGATTAAGTTAAGGTAAGCTATCAACTTGAGAACTCGTATATTAAAGTAACCAAGCCGCTTAGAACATGCTCGGAACTACTAGATCAAAGTAACCAATGTTGCTTTGGTGCTTAACTTGTTTCAAGACTCTTCGATGCAAGATGTTTTAGGTTAATTAGATTTTCAAACTTGCTTGAAACATTACTGTGACGCCTACATGAAGTTTTTAACCTAAATAGGTACATAGCCGGTGCGGTGACATTTAGTCCATTAAAAATTATACCGAACGTCACTTGCAAAATGTTAACTATGTGATGGCGTAGCAATTGCTTGGCTATTTTGGTAGGCGTTGAGTCAGAACAAAGCGTTTTTTTTTTATTTGTAATTATTTTGTGGTGGTACGGAACCGTCAGTGCGCGAGCCTGACTTGCACTTGTACAGTTTATTATTTATTGTTTGTTTATTGTTTGGACATTTGTGTTTGTTCTATATCTGGTTGTTAATATCTATTTAAGTATGTATTTAAAACTATATATGTATGTATATCAGTCTCTGGCAGCCATATCACAAGCTTTGCTTAGTTTGGGGTCAGATGACCGTGTGTGAAAAAATGTCCCGAATATTTATTATTTTATTATTATTATATCTAGATAGTTCTTAAGAGCACGTGAAAAAAATGGCTTTCCCTTAATAGACACAATAAAAAACGTGCTACAGGACAAATTGTTAGTTTTTAAAATAGCATTAGGTAATATTTTAAGTTATAATTAAATTGCTTATCAGCCTAACATTAGACTAGATTGTAGGGCCAAAAATTGATACCTCGCTACCACTAGCGAGGTATCAATTTTAACCAGAGAAAAGAAAAGAGGAGAGAGCCAGAAAGGTTTTAGAAATCGACTCTACATTCATGTACTAAAATTTAAAATACAATGTTTTTATTTTCAGGTACAAGAAATTCCGGCTGCTATCATGACTCTTGTAAGTTATATTAAAATTAATGTATTGACGCCGGCGCCAAAACCAATCTAGAAATCGATTGGTTTTGGCGCCGGCGGGAAAAAATTATGTCGCGGCATTATTTTCCAAACTTGTGTTTTAGGTTGATACCTATAACACAAATTTTCTTCGACAACGTGCACAAGTGTAGGTAAGGGGCCGTCCATTAATCACGAAAAACCAATCATAAAAACCACGAAATATCACAATCAATACACAAACGATAGTCTTAAACCTCACCAAGGGGGAGGAGGGGTTTAAAAATGCAAAAAAACATCACGTGATTAATTGACGGCCCCTAAGCAGTTGATTTAGTGCAGGAAAATTTATCTTTTGTGTTGTTTCCAACTCTCCAAAAAAGCATCTAGAAAAGTCTCCACCGCTTTGCTAGAGCATGACTTGGACTGGACCGTGTCTTACTTTGCTTAACTTTGACTTTAGATAGCAATTTTGACGATATTTTGAACATTTGAAATTGTCGACCACTTGGAAATTCTAATAGACTTGATACTGGCTGAATAAATAAGATGTAGCAGAAATGTATTCCTTATAACTATATTTGAAGGAAATTGAAAAAAAATCATAATCGTATATAATTATTTGCAGCATATTTACGCATAAACGACTTTATATACCTGCTCGTAATAGAGTCTACTTATAACTACCAAAGTGGGTATCATTGTGACTCACGATGTCGTCGGTCCATCTAGTGCAGGGGTGTCCAACATACGGTCCGCGGGCCACAATGCGGCCCGCCAAGGTTCCTAATGCGGCCCACGAACGAGTCAAAAGCTGAGTTAACTTTTTTAGACGAAATTTTGTAAAGAACGATGCGTCATATGATAGTAAAATATTAAAAGCCATTCTTAAAAAAACTACGTCGATCGATCACAATACGATTCGGCGAAAACGTGGACTAGCTTATCGGGAGAAGCCTAAAAATAAAACGTAAATGCCATCAACACCTGCGTGCGAATACGTTAAAATCACCGCCCCTCTCTCCGCGCATGCAACGTACAGGCCTAATATTTCTACCATTTTACTAATATTAGTCTTAATTTGCTCAGTTACGAAGCATCTCTTGGCCCGCCATAGTTACAAAGTTAATAAATCCGGCCCGCCACAAAATTTTGTTGGACGCCCCTGATCTAGTGGGAGCCCAACTTACGCTGCATCTTCCGGTTTGTGGTCTCCACTCCAGAACCTATCTCTCCAGATTATCGATCGCGGGCATCCAGTAGATGCAGATGGCAGGCTGATATGTTCAGTGAGTTCTAAGGGGGAGGCTCATGTTCAGCAGTGGACGTCTTCTAGCTGATGATGATTGTGACTAAGGTCTAAGTACTTGCAGTTCTATGTGGACTCTATTACAAGTACATAAAGTCGTTTATGCGTAAATATCCTTTAAGGAAAATATTATTTCCTTTAGAGAAAAACGCTATCGTCATAAATGCTTCTGAGATTTATTTGCTTTGGGTTGTTTAATTTCCATCTTGTTCTTAAAACGCCATCTTGAGACGGAAGTATTAAAATATTAATTTTCAAGCAAAATATTTTTTGTATTCAAACAATTGAAAAGAAAAAAACAATTGATTTTGAAAATTCGCAACGAATATACATTTAATTCAATGATTTTAGCTTTTCACTTTTCAGTATTAAAGTTATCTATACCTCCGGCGCCAAAAGAGGGGTGTTATAAGTTTCATCATCATCATCATCAGCCAGAAGACGTCCACTGCTGAACATAGGCCTCCCCCTTTAACCTCCACACTGAACGACAGCCTGCCCTTTGCATCCACTGGATGCCCGCGACTCTCAAGTATAAGTTTTATATGATACGTAATTATTTGTATACAGGGTTACTCATATAAATTGTACAGAGCCGAAAGGAGGTCATTGTACTTATTATGAACAACTTTTACTATGGGACCAACCCTGAAATCGCAATAAAACAGTTGTTCCACAGAAAACCGTAATTGACACTCGACTAAATATACAGTGGGGTTTTTTACGATTTCAAGGCGATCGATGACTACAAAGATCTCTAAAGTTATATGATTATTTACGGGATATTTACCGTGGTAAGGTTGTGTTATGTAGATGGTGCATGTAACTGCGCCGAAATATCAGGAGCTCATTCCACAACCTTACCACGGTAAATATCCTTAAAAAAATCATATAATTTTAGTGAACTACCGTGATAGTTTAAAACAGTGTTTTACAAATATCTCTTTTTGGCTTATTACATCCTATATGCGTAACTCTATATATGTATACGTTGTACGTTTTAATTAAAGTAAAACTATATATCCATATGTTATATTATAATTAATGTAGAGACGGAAGAGCGGGTCCCTCTGGCACAGACATTTTGTCTAAAAGAGGGCTCCTGCCTACATATTATATTTTGTAAATCGTGTTTAAGAAAAAAAATATATATATATATTATACATGTGCATGCATACCTATATATATCTGAGTGTCTGTGGCATCGTAGCTCCAAAACAACTGAACCGTTTTTTCTTCAGAATAAGATAAGTAAATTAGCCGTTAACGGATAATCGTTGGGGGAAACGTGTTTCTGAGAGACAATTAAAGACTACAATTTGGCAAACGTAGCGTAGGACGCCCTAAGAATCGATACAGACGATATATTTTATACATTGTGGATTTTCCTTGGATACGTACCAAACGTTTCGATACTACGTTTCTAATCCGTACGGCCAAGGATTAGAACAACCAGCCGGCTTTCTTGTTTTCTGAGATATAATCTGGGCCTTTTCAAGGCCAGAGTGAATAGGTATCTTCTAAGTCTGCGTGCTTCATCTTCGACCACATCGTCGCTTACCAACAGGCGAGTTGGTGGTCAAACGAGGACATATCCGCGTCAAAAAAATATATTACGGCTGTGGGCAGTGGCTGGAAGCAAGAAGCCAAAAATCGGGCTGAATGTTGTTCTTTAGGAGCAGAGCTATCTAGTAGTGGGATAAAAAAAAATGATTCTGATGATAATGCAGTAAATAATAACTTACTAAGTTTCAGACATATTGTGGGAACATTATAGGCTGAAATGATGATGAAATCATCATCATTTCAGCCTATAATGTTCCCAGTGCTCACTGCTGGGACATAGGCCTTCTCTCAGAGAGAGAGAGAGAGAGAGGATGGGCTGTAAGCCACCATGCTGGCCCAGTGCATGTTGGTGAATGTCATGTCTTAGAACTTTTGAGGTTCTTGGACATACCGACTTCCTCACGATGTTTTCTTTTACCGTTTTTGATGGCATTGAAACTGCTCATAATTTAGTACTAAATAAAGTCATTGGTGGATCGAACTGGGTGTCGTCAGATTGTAAAGCGCAAATACTACCGCTCGGCCACCAAAAATAAATAAATAATTAAATATTCGGGACATTTTTGCATACACGGTCATCTGACCCCAAACTAAGCAAAGCTTGTGATAATATGGCTGACTCTTACATACATATATAGTTTTAAATATATACTTAAACAGATATTAACAACCAGATATAGAACAAACACAAATGTTCATTTGTTCATCACATAAATGTTTGTCCTAGGTGGGAATTGAACCCACGCCCCCAAGCTCAGAAAGCAGGTTCGCTACCAACTAGACCAACGGGCTATCTAATCGCTCCATCACTCCATATACTACATCATTTAAGCACTCATTATCTCGATGAATCTTTAATTCAATTACTACACAATGAAAAACCAATCCATTCAAATCCTCGAACCCAATTCGATCGAGACAAAAATCCAAAGAAATACGATATAAGATCGAAAAGGGCCGCTGACAGGGCACTTTTAATTAAAGACTGCAGAGTGAGATATTAAAATTCACTCCGAAATTGTGTTAGGGATCCCCAAGACTAATGGAGGGTAGGAAAAACAAAGAGCGGAACGATTGCCGAAGCAATTCGGTCTTTGATTAAAATTTATTGTTTGGCCACTCTATTTTTGTCGCCGGGGCCTAGTTTGGGACAATATGGCGTAATATTTTAGCTAAAGATTTAATTAAATGTACAGTCCTCGTTTAGGGTAGCAATTTAAGGAGAGTCGGTCGATTTCGCTAATGAAAAGTTTAGTAAAGATGTCGCAATGTCGGTGTTGATGTTGAGTTATTTATTTTGAAAGATAATTAGATGGTTGTTTTGTAGATCTTTTGAAGTGGTACTTAATAACAAATAATGGCTAAGTGCGAGTCGGTGACAAATTTATGTTCACCACCAAGTAAAGCAATGTCGGGCGCAGTCGGTACTTGGATGGGTGACCGCCTATACGTGATGTTGTATTTTTGCACTAGTTTTTGTATTTTGTGGCGGTATGGTTTATTTGAGCTACGAACTACGTCTCTTTGTGGTGGTCGTATCTCTTTGATCCCTAGAAATGGGTATGTGATCAATAGTAATGTAAGTTTTTTAGGGTTCCGTACCCAAATGGTAAAAACGGGACCCTATTACTAAGCCTACGATGTCTGTCCGTCTATCTGTCCTACCTATTAACGGCTATATCTTTCAAACCGTAATAGATAGACAGTTAAAATATTTCACAGAATATGTAACGTTACAGCGGATTAACTAACAAATAATAAAAGAACTCAAAAAGTTAAAACAAAAGGGAGGGGATCCCTATACAACAAACGGATTGTATTTTACGTATTTTTGTATTAGCTCTAATTTAAAAACGATAATACGTACAAGCGTCAAACTTGGCACGATTATAGTACACACTCTAAAGTATAACAAATAATAATAAATAACGGCCAAGTCGGTGTCAAATTTCTGTTCACCGCCGGTTCACGTAAGATCACCGAAGTGAAGCAACGTCGGGCGCGGCCGGTACTTGGATGGGTGACCGCCTGCGCGTTGATAGGGTGTTGTCTTTTAGCACTATTTTTTGGTCTTTAGTAGCTAAAAAGTTATGTGGTACGGAACACTCAGTGCGCGAGCCTGACTCGCACTTGGCTGTTTTTTGTATGATTTATTTAAGCTACGAAGTACGTCTCTCTGTGGGTGGTAGTTTAAATATCTTTGGCCAACTATATTATTTTGTGGTACGTATTCTTACAACTCAGTACAATTACCCATTTTCGTTTCAAACTGACACGTGTTGTCGCGGCACTGATTGATCAGACTAGTTTTAGTCGGACTCAACTACGATAATTTATCGTACTTGTATTGGAAATATGTCATCAAAGGTAGGTCAACTTGTTGTCTACTTGGATATAGGTCTGTAGTTGTCAACATATTAGTTTGTGGTGATTCGTGTTATGGGTATCATAAAGGACAACGTTTGCTTACCATCAGGCAGCCCAACTGTTTGTTGGCCATCTATGGCATGCTAAAAAGATGAATAAGTAAATTAACACTACAGTGCACGCGCCCCTTTTTTGACATGGGTGCTCGCATGCTCTACCATAGTAGAAAACAATATTTGGGGTATTTTCAAAATGGGTGGTTTTAAAATGATAAAACTGAGTAACATTTATTGTTTAGTTATTATTAAACACAGTTATTACAAAAAAGTACAGTTTTAATATAACATAATCAAATTAGGAACAATTTAAGAGATCAAGAATATAATCAACATTTTTGGCATATTTGAGATCAGCTCAGAAAAAGAATAGGTACTTTTAATAAGCGATGACTATCTTTAATGGCCATCATCCTCGCATTCGATACAGACCACAACTTGGTGATCAGGACAAATCCACCTGGCACATCGATTACACCACTTTTTTGTGGATCGATTTCGAGCTCGAGAGCATAGGTAACATTTGCCTACTCTTCCCATTTTTTGAGTATCATTCCGAGGTACCTCCTCTATATGCCCCAAAAGCCATTTAGTTTTATGTTTTAATTCGCGGGGAAGATTTTCCAAGGTCAATCTTCTTACCATGAGGGGTTTCGCCAGCTCGAACGAAAGATCGTAAAGAAAATTGCGTCTCACAATCTTTTTGCTAAAACAAAGTAATAATAATTATCAAATAGACACAATAACATACTAAATAGCAATTACTATATATATTTCAAATTTTTCAAAACATAAACATTACATTTTTATATATCATGAACTAAAAAAGTCAACAAAGACAATGTTTACTTACATTCAATTTTATTACGCCAATACTCGCATGTACTGCAATAGTAGAAGCCGAACTTTAACACCTAATTACAAGAACATGCGCTCACGCTGCAAGTGGGCGTCGTACTAATTCTTTCCGCAATTTTGTCGAGTAGGCTTATCTAGGAGCGCGGGGGGTCAGGTGTAAGAACGAATGAATGGCGCTTAAAAAAGTAAGTGCGTTCTACTATAGTAGAGCGCGCGTGCACTCTAGTGTTAAGCTTTCATTTATACCACAAACCAAAATTAGGCTCAAATTCAAAAGTTGACTAACATCCACACATAAACTACCACAAATGAACCACAGAGTTAATTTAAACCCATTCGCTAATCGTTGCTAACTAACTGTGTAGCTAACTGACCGTTCACTGTGAGTTAGGAACAACTATGGGATAAAGGCCGCACCACACCACAAGCAATTCAGTAGCGACGTGTGGTGGAATCAGGCCTGAGAGTTTGTAATTCAATATCAATAATATTATAATAAAAGTGAAAATATATAATTGTTTCGTTGAGGAAATATGCTGTGTAAATCATGTCAGCTATATTATAATTTGCTTTTAAAATTACATAATTAAAATAAAAAATAAATAAAATAACTAATTATCACAATCAAACTAAAATTTACTAAAATAATTATCTTAATAGTTATTTATCCCATTTATTTCATATTTTTTATCAAATTATTTATATTATAATGCCTATGCCGTGGTAGCCTATTTGGGAGACCGTTTGACTTGAAAGCGTGAGGTCGTGGGATGGGGGGGGGGGACACATTTTTTTAAAATTGTTTTTATCCATTGTTTTTTGGGAATAAATACTATATCTTATTCTTATTCTTAAATAATAAATAATGGCCAAGTGCGGGTTGGTAACAAATTTCTGTTCATTACCAAGTTATTATACGAGCGCTTGTAGCAAACTGAGTAACAAATTACTCCGACGTGTTATAATAACTGGTAATTCGGTTACTTGGACAACCTTATTGTATTTTGTCGTGGTACGGAATCTTCAGTGCGCGAACCCGAATCGCACTTTGTCAGTTAATTTTCTTATTCCATAGGTGGCAAACAAGCATACGGGCTGCCTGTTGGATGCAGTCATCATCGCCTATGGATACTTGTAACACCAGAGGCGTCATAACTACGTTGCTAACTCTTTAAGTATGTATTAACTCGCCTTTTGAAGAACCCCATGTTGTAGCTTCTCGGAAACACCGTGGAAGGTAGCTCATTCCACATTTTGCAGGCGTGAGGCAAGAAAGATCGCGTAAATCGCACGGTGTGCGATTTCCACTGATCTAGAAAATGTGATATTTATGTTGATGAGTTTTCAGGCCGTGGCGGCTATTTTTATGCACTTGCGTACAAAAAGTGAGTTTTATGCACTAGTGCATAAAAATCAGTAAAAGTCACAATTACACCGGGCAAAAACAAGAATATAAGAGCGTGAGAAGTTAATAATCCATGTGCAATAAAATTTACTGTATTTCTCTATTTTCCTACTAATTTTTCTTTTAGTAATATAATTAATAACAATATAAGACCCAATTACTGTATTTGTTTACTCTAGCAAATTACATCTTTTGTTCAGGAAAAAACCGGGAGTTCGGTGTTTTTTGATAAAAGACGTTGCCATTGTGTGTTTTCCCGTTTCTTTTGTTTGCCCGCGGTATATTTTTGGGAATTTCCCGAAAAGATTATTTAAAACTGTTTTAGAAGATTGAATGTGACCACTTAGCTTAGATGAAAAATATATATAAAAAAAAAGAAAAAAACAATTAATTAATTTTTTAAATAAATATTAGCAGAAAATGTAATTTTCTGTTTATCGAAAATAAAATTATACTTTTTTGTAACAGTATGCAGTAATTTTTTTCTTTGTTGTAAAGTTTTATTTAAGAGGATAATTTTCTTGACAACATTTTATAGCAAAATATCAGCTCCATAACTTTTGGAAACGCCTGGATACGTCCTATATTCAGTGATATATTTAGAAGTATGCAAAACAACTAAAAGTTAATTAATATCAATAATTTGGTGTTATATTTTGTAGGACAATCGTGTGACTGAAATCTAAAGTACGTAGGCAGTTATTAAACGTTCACTTCACTTTTTCGAGTGAACAAGCGTACGAAGAAAAAAGTGGAGTGAAAAGCCCGATAAATACCTCACGGGAAATCGGTTATATCTACTATATAAAAATAAGTCGGGTTTTCTTTCCTGACGCTATAACTCCAGAACGCACCAACCGATTTCCACGGTTTTGCATTCGTTGGAAAGGTCTCGGGCTCCGTGAGGTTTATAGCATATAGGTTTAGTAGCGAGGCCGAAGGCCGAGCTCTACGCGTACGAAGTAGCGGGATTCAGCTAGTGTTATTATAAAAATGTAAAAATTATCATTAAAACTTAACAAAGTACATCCTTAAAATACACACTACCTTTCCAAAAAAATATTCTACTTATGGGTAACGCTGCCAACTGGTACTGGGCTTGAGCATTTGGATTGTCTTTAGACCTTCAACGGTCTATGGGCAGTCTAACTGTATTTGAAGTGTTAGTTTTAGCTTGTATTTTGTTTAGTTAATAAAGGCGCTTGCCCTAGAATAAAGGTATTTGTACTCACTTATGGGTCACATAAGTCCAGCTTGCACCAATTTCCCAAATACACCAAATAGAAAAACATCCGTTTGGGCCGCGGCCAACGCCAGAAGAAAGTTAATAAATTCACTTTTCCAGTCACACCCGCAGTGTCCCCATTCCGATGATGTCAATAATGGCATCAGTGCTAATCCGTTAAGGCCTCGACTTTGTGGCGTGACCGCTGAATAATAATGGATTAGTTGAGGATAGAGAGACCGCGTATTGGCAAACGTAGGCCAAAGCAAACTTAGTCCTACAGCCAATCGTATAGAAACAACTTAATGAAGAAACAATGGAATAACTCGAGCGATGGTAGTCAATCATCATCATCGGTTAGGAGACGTCCACTGCTGAACATAGGCCTCCACTTTAGGCCACCAAACCACACTGAATAACAGCCTTGCTATCTGAATCGATTGGATGCCCATGACTCTCACGATGTCGTCGGTCCATTTAGTGGGAGGCCTGCCTACGCTGCGTCTTCCGGTTCGTGGTCTCCACTCAAGAACCTTTCCTTTGGGTTATCGGTTCTTCGAGCGATGTGGCCTGTTCATTGCCACTTCAACTTGCAAATGTTAATAGCTATGTCAGCAACTCTGGTTTTTTGGCGAATATTCACGTTCCGGATTCTATCGCGCAAATGCCCGCTGTGTGACTCTGAGTTTTTCCAAAAGACCAACAATTAGGGCCACGACTCAGTACCATATGTGGGGTTGGTAGCGGGGCAACTGCCGGAGATTCACCACACCCCCGGCTCCATCGTTTCTTGGTGAGGTACCTTAGCCAGGGATAGAGGAGGAAATGTGGAATGAGCTACCTTCTACGATGTTTCCGAGAAGCTACAACATCGGGTTCTTCAAAAGGCGAGTTAATCGAGTCCTAAAGGGTCGGCAACGTATTTGTGATACCTCTGGTGTTACAAGTATCCATAGGCGACGGTGACTGCTTACCATCAGGCAGCCCATCTGCTTTATTGCCTCCTATGGCATTTTAAAAAAAAGCTGAAGATAAAAAAAAATTAATTGCACAAAAACATGCCACGATACAATTTGCAAAGATATAACATACACGAACACACTTTGAAATAGTTTCAATATCGGCAAACATGCATACATGCAACGTAATATCTGCGTGAGTCCGACCTGCACTTGACTGTTTTTTTACCAGAGACGTAACATCAAAGCGTCACAATCATCCACTCCCAATTCCCATGGAGTCGCCGTCTCCATAATCAACCCCATATTCAAGTCACGCGTGCGGCGGTTATTGAAGGCAAACATCGCATCACGCCTGCAGGGTTTTTCTTCGCGGGTAGAAATGGGACAGTGTCTAAATTGTAAGAAAAAAATATCGATATGATTTTGTTCGATTATGCACATTTGGATGATCAATAACCTTATTTTATCTACATATTATTTGACAGTTCGAATTATTATTATTGTAACATTTTTTTTAACAGTAACTCTTTAACAAATATCTGCCACTTGGTAGGTAGGTAGGTATTAGTATGTATAATAAATGATATACGAAAAATACTTCAGTCGGTGTTCTCTTCTATTAGTGTTAAAAAAAAAAAAAAAATTAAAGCATAGGTGTTTGGCCTCTCCTTTTAAGTTTTGGTGTTGGTGTCGTGGATCATCAAATCGAGTAAATTAGTATCATATAATTATAGGAAGCATGCTCTGTCGTAGACCGCATCACCGTTTACATCATACGAGTCAAACGCAAACCTATTACCTGACTAAAAAATATACTGCATGGTTTGAAGGTGATTTACTGTCGTTCAAATTATAATTTATTATAATGTATCCATTTATAATTTTAGAGGTACTGCTCAACTTGTTTTTTTTTTTTATTATAGTTCCAGGTACGGGGAAAGAAAGTGCTAAGCTGAAAAGGTTCCGTAATACTCATAGTTATTTTAAAATACCAGCTGTTGCATAAAAACGTTTATTTATACACAACGTTACAACAACGTGCATGGAGCAGTTAATATTTTATTCGAGATTTTTGAGTTGGTGCCATAATGAAAATTGTTTATAATGATAATTATGACGGACGTCTTTCGGCTTGGTACCCTTTCCACGTTACCCTATATAACCGTGAAATTACAAAAATCTTCTATATTTTTTTTTATATAATACATTTCGATTATTCGCCAAATGAACAATTCGAATAGTCTTTCGAGTATTTTATCGATTGATATTTCGCTCATCTCAACTCGCAGTCTGAATGAAGCTATTTCGTGCTGCTGTGTACAATCGGAGGCGGAAATGCGACGTTTCTGAGTTTACAAGCAAGCCGGAAAGTAGGCGTTTTTCCTGATGATATCTCGTACGCTAGAACGGGTGAATAAGCTGACCGAAAAATGGTTTAACCTTGTTTTTTAAACGTATTTTTTATTTGCTCTAGTGTAAAAACGGTAGTATGTACAAGCGTCAAACTTGACACGATTCTAGTACACACTATAACAAATAATAAATACAGGCCAAATGCGAGTTGATGACAAATTTATGTTCATCGAAGTTAAGCAACGTGAAGCGCGGTCGGTTGTCTTTTTGCACTACTTTTTTGTACTTAAGTAGTTAACAATTTGTGTGGTAGTACGGAACCCCCAGTGTGCGGCCCGATTCGCACTTGGCTGGTTTTTTTATAGAGGGTTACGTACATTATAGACTGTACTAAGCTGAATGAAGGTCATTGTACTCGTGATTATGAACAACTTTTACTATAGGACCAACCAACCCTCAAATTGCGAAAAAAAATCCGCTGTTCCATACATTTTGTCGAATGCCAATGACCTATTTCTATGGTATGGGACCCTATTACTAACCCTACCTAGTTTATTACCAACATAGTTATGAATCCCCATCAAAAAGCAAATGGAAGCGATGATACTCGACTGTATTAAAAATAAAAATAAAAACTATGGAAGTGCTCGCAGTGATTATCAAACGATGTGGAATGAAAGCAGCTCGGGAAATTCTACTAAATTATGTGCTGTTTCACAGTGCTACGGAAATAGCAATAATTACAAAACCAGTATGGACACTGACATTGCAATTTACTGTTAAGTAAAAAAAACCGTGCTTTGTCGTAGGCCGCATCACCGTTTACATCATCCAGCATTTCCCTGCGGTCTCTTTTAGGTCGTTTGTCCATGTTGTGGGTGGACGTGCTACGCTGTGTGCTAGAGATCCGTGGTCTATATTCTAGGACCTTTTGGTCCCATCGGCCATCTGTTCCACGTGCTATGTGCACATCCACAACCTAATCAATGTAAATATCTCGTTAATAATCATTTAACGGTAGTGAACAATCGATATAGTTTATAACAGAGTCCTTACAGATTATAAAATCTTATAGCATTCTACGAAAATAGGCATGATTCCTAATGTTTAATTTATTACAAATAACCGGCTTAGCGATGAATATAAGTAAATACATTACACATACTGAAAAAATTATTTGAATTGGCTGATAAATCTCTGAGATATGAGTATTTAAAGTTTTAGATGGGGATAGAGAGGGGATGTTCTATCCCTTTCTCACAAAGCGTGTGTTAGTATAGCATTTGTATGGCGCTCCTGAGCCGTGACGTCACGGATCAGTATAGTGCGCTCTCTGTCTAGCATGAAATTAAAATGCTTATATCTTATTTATTTTTGAACTAATTTTAATTTTGTTTTCGTTGATGTGCTCTATTTATGATCAGCTTTTTATGAGGTAATAAAAAAATATTAGTCATCATGCTTATTACCTTACTGCGTGTATTGTTCATTTTCCTAACGGTGAAGGTATATTTCGATGTTACAAAAGATATTCGTAATATTTTTGCATTGAAACATCAAATTTTCCGGTTGATCTGCTTTATTTGAGCTCGAAGAGACTGTATTTGTTTTAGAAAATGAATTGGTTACGAGTTTGTGAACTGATATTGTTACTGTATTTTCATTATAAAAAATACAGGGATAAATGATGGGTTAAAATGTTAAGGTTATGTTTTATCATACCCGCAGAAAAAAAAACATTAAAATTTTATCCAAAGTACATAAAAAATAATAATACAAAATTTAATCATGTGCATCACTAACATCAAAAAATTTGATCCCAGAACAATTAAAAACCCGCAGCGATTATATATTTTTCAGTGCAGATATAATAAGAATATATATAATTATTAAAAAATACCCCGACTTATTTAAAAGAGCAATCGACAAGCCGCGTAAAATCAGATCACAATATAGACATAAACTTATTGAACCGAAATCTAATCTAGCTATTCATAGTTCTGGCCCTACATCTATGGCTGTAAAAATATTCAATAAACTACCAAATAAAATAAAAGACATAGAGAAAGAAAACAGCTTCATTAATGTTCTCAAACATTTCTTGGAATCTAAATGTTACTACACCCTGGACAAATTTTTCAAGGATAACTTCGACGATGTACAAATAGACCGTTCCGTTCTTTCTGTTGCCATACCCTAACAGGGTCATATGTACTACTTGTCATTTTAAAAATATAAACATGTTATTTAAGGTTTGCATGCATACATATGTCGCAATAAACATATTGAGTATTGAATCATAGCCCTTAGAAAAAAACTTACGTATACTTCTGAGTCGTCTGAAGGATTATCAACATGTCAGCGTTGAAAAAACTTAAATAATTATAAAAGTATAGGTAAAAAATGTTTTATTACATAGAGCTAGCATAGATATCCAATAATATAAATGATTATGAAGGTTGAATAGGTATTTAAAAGTTCTTGAGTGGAGACCACGAACTGGAAGACGCAGCGTAGGTAGGCCTCCCACTAGATGGACCGACGACATTGTGAGAGTCGCGGGTATCCAGTGGATGCAGATAGCAGGCTGTCGATCTGTGTGGAGTTCTAACGGGGAAGCTTATGTTCAGCGGTGGGCGTCTTCTAGCTGATTGTTTAATTGTTCATTTAAATATCATCTTATTTAAAGTTGTATTGGTTTATCGCCATTTAGTTCGCTCCAATCTAACTAGATGGCGTTGACTGTCCTTAAAACGCGCAAGCGTTTCATTCATTAGATTTAGTGATTTAATTGGATGTTATTATTTTGTGTGATCGAATACAAGGTGTTTTCTGAATTTATTGTTTTATTGCAACCAGTTTTTGGGTTTCGTACACTGATGATGATAATTATGAATAGGTATTATTATGACATGTATAACTTGATGTCGCAGGAGTGAATACGGCCGGTGGTAGTTTTTTTTATTTGTCTAAAACATTTCAACAGTAAAATTCTCCAACCTTACCTACCTACCTTTTAGTTCAACCTTACCACGGTAAATATCCCGTAAATAATCATATAACTTTAGTAAAATTCTCCTCTTTCGTTATACCACCATTTTAACCTGGACTGCATTGCTATTTTAATTCAGACTCTCAACTGCCGGAAATTATATCATTAAAGCGGATGTCGACTAACGACCGAGTGGAGAGAACTCACAGATTGCCCGGTCGTTTGCTGAGCGTAAACACAGACGTCGTATAGGGAATATTGTCTTTCTTATTCCGCTGCTCAGATCAGGCAAACAAGGGAGATGTGCCTTAGTACAGTTATCGTTTGTGTTTTAAATGTCTTCATGTCATCATCATCATTTTAGCCATAAGACGTCTACTGCTGGACATGGGCCTCCCCATCGATCTCCAAAAGAGCCGGTTGGAAGCGGCTTGCATTCAGCGTTTCCCTGCGGTCTCTTTTAGGTCGTCTGTCTATCTTGTTAGTGGACGTCCTACGCTGCGGTTACCGGTCCGTGGTCTCCATTCGAACCAGAACCTTTCAGCCCTATTAGCATCTGCTCTGCGTGCTATGTGCCGTGCCCACTGCCAGTTCAACTTGTTAATCCGTTGGGCTATCTCGGTAACTTTCGTTCGTCTACAGATCTCCTCATTTCGGATTCGATGTCGTAGAGAAACCCCGAGCGTAACCCGTTGTACAACTTTGAGCTTGCTTATGAGACCCATAGTGAGAGACTACGTTTCACTGCCGTATGTCATCACTGGCTACACACCTTTCCTCCATATATTTTTTTACTACACCGCTAAACCATTAACGCAAAAACTGTAAGTGCGGCTTTCTAGCAATTATTTCAAGCACACTAAGAAACTTGCACTAATAGAATGAACTAATAGTCTAAATGCAAACAAAATGGGCGGAAAAATAGGTTAAATATAATGTATGAGGTAATTTTTATTGTTATTATTTTGTTTAATACATAAATAGCCCACCGGATTAGCAAGTTGAAGTGGCAGTGGGCCGGACACATAGCACGCAGAACAGATAGCAGATGGGGCCGAAAGGTTCTCAAATGGAGACCACTGACCGGTAAACGCAGCATAGGACGTCCACCTACAAGATAGGTAGACGACCTAAAAGAGACCGCAGGGAAACGCTGGATGCAGGCCGCTTCCAACCGGCCCTTTTGGAGATCGAAGGGGGAGGCCTATATGTTCAAGCAGTCCGGGTTCTCCTACAGCTGAAATTATGATTTTGAATACATAACGAATACGTTAAATTTCGCGATAGTAAGTATTCTTAAAACCTCTGGTAGATTCAACTATATATATATAGGCGACTAGTTCTCGATACTAAATAAAACAAGGGTCGGCAACGTATTTGTAATGCCTCTGGTGTTACAAGTTTAGTATCCATAAGCAATGGTGACTGCTTACCATCAGGCGGCCATCTGCTTGTTTGCCATCTATGGCATAAAAAAAATGCAATTGAGGTTCTCAATCTTTTCTGTTTGTTGTCAAGGTTTCTTTTTTGAAGCGGGTTGAAAATCTGACTTGAACCGTCATAAACAGTCGCAGATTGCCCGCTCGTTTGCTGAATGTAAACAGGGAAGTCGTATAGGAACATTGTCTTTCTTAATGGGTGAGGTAAACATTGGCAGTACGACTTTTGAGAGGGTAATTTTGTATTAAGTACTGGCTATAAAATGTAAGATGACCTGAAACCTGCTGACCAATTGATATAAAATTGTGTGCGTGGTTGGTGCAAACGCATCTGGCTTAAAGCAGGCTTGATATCTTTAGTCAAACTCATCCCGCAGACGACTTTTTTTTTAGGGTTCCGTACAAAGAACCCTTATAAATTCGTTCTGTCAGTCCGTCCAATTTTTTTGGAAACTTCTTTATTTATTAGGGCGTGCTTGAAACTTCGCGCAATTACAGTTTTTTAGTATGTAATCTCAATTTCAAAAGTATAAAATGAATAATTTTTGCGTTTTATGGAGTGTATATTTGTGAATTATGGCCTGCCAAAGTGGCAAAAAGTTTTATTATTGAAACTGACGTGGTTTTCACATATTTTATTTATATTACACGGGAATTACTCACGTATGATTAAGCCGGTTACTCCGACTATAGTTTCAACCGCATTAGGCAGTCTTTTTCAATAATTCAGCAGTAATTCCCGTGTAATATAAAATGGCAAAAGTTGTTCCCCTCCTCGGCTGCATTTCCAAATTTGACCTCTTCGTAAAATTGTCTTTACAAAGTATATTTCTCAAGTAGTTTTATTTTTGACTAAACCATCAAAAGTATATATTATGTTATGTTGGTGTGATGCACCACTGAAATTTTAAGTCCACAAAGCTTCGTTCTTTCGAATTTTTCTGTGACCAACAATTTCTAAACAATGATGATTGTGACCCCAATTATATTATGACTTTGGCTACAAAAAAGGATAACCATATGCGTGTCTTGAGTTATCGTACGATGCTTGTGATTGGAGACTCAATTCGTTCACTTCGCGCCTAGGATTGGCTTGTTCGAAAAATATAAATGCCGAAAATTTATACCTTTGGCTTACGGCAGGGTAAAGGATGAGCAGTCGAGCGGTTAGTCATTTTAGTGTGGAAGTTTTTATAAATAATAATAATAAATAAATAATGTTTATTTTCTAAGCATAAGTTACATGGACATTAACACAGAATTCAAACAGAAGTAGAAAGTTACACAGTATTAAAAATATAAATAAAAAGGTTAATGAAATACATTACTAATTCAGATATTCTGTGCGGTACCAATGGGCCCCAAACTAGCTAGGCAAACCCTGTATCTTGGTGGCCCAGTCTCATCGGGTTACAAAATGAAATATGCGCGTGCCTACGTGATTTATTATATAAAACAAGTTTTTTTTTTATAATGCTAAGCGCTGGAAGAGCTATAACAGAGAGCTATCTATTAAAAATACCTGCCTACTTCTACAAGTTTCATCGCAAGTCTCAGACAATATTGTACCAGGCACACAGAAGCTCGCGTGGACCTCCGACCATGTTTATCACAGAATTGTTTGAAGACGCCCGTCTCATTTGAAATTAAAATTTCTCCGCCTTTCTTCAATGTTAAAAATTCAAAGATTTATAGTCTCAGTACGTTTTAATAAAAAGGTACTTTGCTCTTCTCCCTCGGAATACTTAAGTGGGAGAGGAAATTATGTCGTTTAGTTCGTGGATGAGAAAAGACGGATGCCCACCACGTTTTGCATAGCATCTGGTTCTACAGAAAGCTGAAAACTAGGGAGAGTGAAATAGTGAAGTATAGTGATCAGACACATTTGGTAAGGCAAATTTTAAGATCTGCCCTTTTGCCCACTTGAAATTATTTCACTGTGAAGAATAAATAAATAAATATTCGGGACATTTTTACACACACGGTCATCTGACCCCAAATTAAGCAAAGCTCGTGATATGGCTGCTAGAGACTGATACACATACATATATATTTTTAAATAAATACTTAAATAGATAATAACACCCAGATATAGAACAAACAGAAATGTTCATCACATAAATGTTTGTCCTATGTGGGAATGGAACCCACGCCCCCAAGCGCAGAAGGCAGGTTCACTACCAACTGGACCTGGCTATCTCACAAGAAATGAAATAAGGATGAAAGCTTAGAATAACTACTCAGAGAAGGTAGGTTTCCAAACAACGCCTTCTCAAAACTTAACCTACAAATTCGCTTTGTAGCTTACGTTTCGATTGGTATTTTAAACGATTTAAGCAAGAAAGTTAATGGATTACGTGTGGAATGTCACACCATGACTAAGGTACATATTTTTTACCTAAATTAAATAATACGTGATAAGTCCCGATAAACGTTTAAAACATATATGACTCCATTTGAATGGCTTAAATTTTGCGAATGTAACTGGTTTCTATTGTGTATTTATTCTAAGGATGAAAGCATGCAAGCTTAAGAGGGTTTGATCTTATCGTTGACACTATCAGTTGAGGGCATAGTGGTTAAACGCGTAATATTGACCAAATCATCACTTTAGTAGCGTGGAACATCACTACAACAGTCTGCTAATTGACTATATATTTGAAATGAAATATTTTATTCACTAAATATAGAGTTATACACTGATCTTTGGTATTTGACGCTACAAATACAAACGTCACAATATGGCGGTGTTATTTTTGATATACCTACGATTAAGAAATTGATATAATAATCCGAATGGTAGTGAAATATTTGCATTTGTTAGAAAGATGGTCCGACTCCATTTAGAGCAGAGCAGAGCATTTTAGGTGTTATATCTCTAATAAATGAATACCTACAGCAGAGTCTCACTAATCCGGCACTTCAGTTAATTGACATGTCCACTAGTCCGCCAGCGCGGTAACCGCTTTGTCCGCCCGCGTCTTCCCCTTTCCTCAGCCACTACCTACGCCTGCCCGCACTTTTCCGTCCCCTAGATTACTTAAATAATATAGTTTTCCTAAACAAATTTGTTTGTAAATACATATTAAACTACCTACATGCAATGTTTTATTTTATTTACCTGGAATTCCCTTATGTAATCCAGTAATCAGAATATTCCAATATTCCGGCACCTCCTAATATTTAATACTGTCGGATTAGATAGATTAATGTGATGAATATTAGGTTTAAATAATCAGTTCATCTTAAACCTAACATAAAAATTTAATTATTCGTTACATTTTCGTGAAATTTTCCGCATCTTACCATAATTACATCCAGATGGTCCCGTGTTTTGTTAGCACCTCGCAGACAAAAGATCCCCTTAATTGAGTCTTGTCTAGGTGACGTAATAAATGAAGGTACTAATTAATTTCAAAGCTCCGTTGGACAAGTCCTGTTAATGTTGTTTTAAATTGCGTTTAACTAAATCAGTCAAGTTCAACTGTCAACGTGAATTCCGCACATCAGCTGTAAGACTGTACCAAACTGTACTCCAAGGCAGTAAAGTGCAGAAAACATATCCAAATGGGCTGTAGAAAAGTGTTTTCCTACAAAGGCAGGATTAACCTGTCCTCGGCTAGCACCGACTCCAAAAATAACTGATTATAAATTGTAAATATTTAAGGAGGTATATTTACAATGTATCAATAATTTTGTTGATTGTCCTTTAATGCTTATTCATCATCATTATCATAATCAGCCTTTTAACAGTCCACTGCTGGACTTTTAGCCGACCCCCGAAAGGGTGATTAGGCCATATCCACCACGCTGGCCCAGTGTGGGTTGGTGCATTCACATACGCCATTGAATTCCGTCTCCGTACGTATACAGGCTTACTCACGATGTTTTTCTTCACCGAAAAGCCAGTGATATGAAAATCTGTACATAAGCTCCAAAGAGCAATGAGCTCTTTGGCTACGCATGGGCAATAAACAATGAGCTACGCATATGATGTAATTTTCATAGTATAAATTTTTTTTGTTTAGGTTTGTAAGTGTATTGTACTATTACTATTAAAAAAACAACTAAAAAAATTTGTATTGGTGTTAGCTTGCTTATAATTAGGTAGGAATTGAAAATAATATAACTATTCAAAATATTATAATGACTTCCTTTCAGCTTAGTACAGTGTATATGCGTAACCCTGTATAAAATTCTGAACTCACAAAAATATAATTTATTTTTTAAAGAAAGTACAGGTATTGGTTCGAATTAATGTTAAAAAAACTAACTGAAGAAGTTGTTAAGTAATCACAATTTTCTTTTGACTTGTGCCACTTTCGTCTCGAGCTGTACCGCGGAGTCAGCAAAAACGACGCGTCGTTTCTCAAGCTCGCTTGTCCGTCGGAATCCCTTAAAATAATAAGAACATTGAACGCTGGCGGCTCAGGAAAACGCGACCCAGGAAAGGGAGATTTCCGACTACGAAAAGTTAAAATATAAATTTAAAAAAAATCGCTATAAAATTTAATAATTATTCAATAAAAATTACAAGTCAAATAAAAACTATCTTAAATTTAAAACTAAAACTAATCTAAAACTAAAATTAATCTAAAACTAAAACTAATCTAACAATCCGCTACCGGTGGGCAGCGTTCCCAAAATGCTGGCAGCATTGCCACGATGTATGGCAACGCTTATTCTTTGGGCAAAATAAAGGCCAGCATTTTAGTCACGTGTTGCTTTTGACCAATCGCCCTGGGTCTTTAAATCGCTATAATTATAGAACCTACCTACAAATGTCTTTTAGTAAAAAAAAAACCTTGACCTTGGACACAAAGTACTTCAGTCGTCTAAAAGACTGTGTAATGGTCAAGAAATGATTTAAAAATAGCTTTTTTCCAGTGTTATGCAATCAGTTAAAATGAATTGCTATATAGTAACTACAAAAGAAGCATTGGGCTTTAATCGCTTTGTACACTGCCAATGTAAAAATATTGAAAGAATTTAAATATAAAAACTTTTAACGTATAAAAAAGCTGGCTCATTAAAAGCATGTTATTGCATAGTATAATATACATTACGTGAAAGATTAAAATATATATTGTTTAATTCATTTTGTCTAAAACATTTTGTTTGAATCAGAATAAAAAAATCACTAAAGTTTACATACATAAAATCTGAGTGGAAAAATTATTGAAGGTATTAGAATTGATTATTCAGTATGTAAACTCGTTTGAAAATGAACTTTTTTACTGGACAAAATGTAATGTCTTTTTTGGTATTTTTTTTTTTGGACCGTGGCACAAAGTCCTTCAGTCGTCTGAAGGACTCTGTAATGGTAATGGAATAAAAATAAAAAAAAACTTTTTCCGTGTTATTGCAGCTGTCAGATCTAAAAAATTGGTCCGAGTATAGTTGAAATCTACCTTCCCTCGCCGCACCTCCCTTGCGCGTTTTTCTACATTATTCATGATAATAAATTGATGCTCGTCGCGATTTTCGGACTACTGATAAGACTTGTTGGAGAAATGGTGGAGCTTTGGGTCCTGTTTGTATTTTAATATCGTCCTAAATGAGAAACGGTGAATGTTGTATTGTTGGCGTCTTTTTAGACGTTTCGAAGATTTGTGATTCAATGCTTTTTACAACGATTTTAGTCATTAAAGTTATATGATTATTTACGGGATATTGACCGTGGTAAGGTTGTGGAATGAGCTTCCGATATTCGTGGTGGTTCGACCAACCACCCGCATTCTTCAGTCTTCCCGTGAACATGGTGCATGTAACTGCGCCGAAATATCGGGAGCTCATTCCACAACCTTACCACGGTAAATATCCCGTAAATAAACATATAACTTTAGTGAACAACCGTGATAGTTTAAAACAGGATTTTAGTCATATTTTCAGGATTGATGTCGAGTGACTAACGAACGGTGCGTTTAGTTGACGATGATTTATAAAATTATGATTGCATGGTTAACATTTGCCTATTTGACAAACGCGACCGAAGCACTACGCGTAGTACATAGTGCATATTAACGTCATACGTACGCAATTCGATTCTTCATTTTAATCTGATCTGAAGAACTGTTTGATCTGATGCCGGCGTCGCGGTTTTATCATCGCACTAGCCGCCACAGACTGAAAGCTCATCCACACATCATAGATCAGTGGAAATTGCACAATGTGCGATTCACACGATCCTTCTTGCCTCATACTTGCAAAATGTGGAATAAGCTAGCTTCAGCGGTGTTTCCGAGAAGCTACAACATCGGTTCTTTAAAAAAGGAGTTAATCGAGTCCTAAAGGGACGGCAACGTATTTGTGACGCCTCTGGTGTTACAAGTATCCATAGGCGACGGTGACTGCTTACCATCAGGCAGCCCGTCTGCTTGTTTGCCACCTATGGCATAAAATAAAATATAATACGCAATTCTAGGTTGCGGAAAATGTTCTCCGAAAATTTGTGTTCCCCGAAAATTACATTATAGGTGTCTTCAGTACAACGCCGCGACGCGTCATAAAATGGCCGAAGTACATTTTTCAAAAGTAGGCAGTCATTTTATAACTTAACTAAACAACAAATGCGCGATTAAAGACCCGATTGCACTTTGATTAGTGCGAGTGCAAGTGATTATTGATTAGTAATATTGCGAGTGATATGGTCCAAATGTGTTAAGTACTAATCACTAAGCACCTGAATTAATCACTCGCACTAATCACTAATCAAATCTGGCCTTAAGATCGCTGCCCGTGTATTCTGGCCCTAATGTACTTTTCAGGAACACAGATTTTCAGTAAGAACACAATGGAAATGTACGGTTTCTGATGGTCCAAATTGTTGAAACGGTAATAAAATGCGGGTATCTACGTATCTGCAAAATTACGTACGTGTATTTTCTGATCTGACACTCAAATGGCTTCATACATTGTAGCGGTCCTTTGTTTGAGAGTAATACATTCTAAGATATATTGTAACATATCCACATTATAATAACTTTGTGTCCCAACGTCTCGGGGATGTTTACTTCGTGGAACATAATGCGCAATAACTAAGAAAAATGAGCCCAATTTCTCACCATACCAGATGAACAAACCTTTTATAAACAAACTAAAAACTAGCGAACCCGCGAGCCAGGGCAGAGTTCGCCCCGAACTAAAAACTAGCGAACCCGCGAGCCAGGGCAGAGTTCGCCCCGAACTAAAAACTAGCGAACCCGCGAGCCAGGGCAGAGTTCGCCCCGAACTAAAAACTAGCGAACCCGCGAGCCAGGGCAGAGTTCGCCCCGAACTCTGGCCTTGTGATCCCTATATCTCCGCTATCCCTGAATTTATCTCGCTAACAGTTGATCATAAAAATTGTGATAAAATAACCTACTTGCTTACAAAATTTCGTAAAAATCAGATAAACGCTACGCAAGTTATTCTTGAATAAATATACAAACATACATCTACGTAACGCCGACTTGTATACCATTACCGTCTTACCACAAAAGGTTTAAGAACGCTTTAGACATGTGTTTAGCAATTGTTTCACTGCGAAAAATATGCTAAACACTTGTCTAAAGCGTGCATAAATCTTTTGTGGTAAGACGGTTAGAATCTAAACCTCTCTAGGATCGATCAAAAATTAAACTAAATTCTAACTACTTAGTACCAACTTACATATTCATAAGATTGAAAACATCATCATTCATCATCATTTCAGGCATAGGACGTCCACTGCTGGACATAGGCTTCCCCCATCGATCTCCGAAAAGGCCGGTTGGAAGCGGCCTGCATCCAGCGTTTCCCTGCGGTCTCTTTTTAGATCGTCTGTCTATCTAGTGGGTGGACGTCCTACACTGCGCTTAACGGTCCGTGGTCTCCATTCCAGAACCTTTCGGCCCCATCGGCCATCTGTTCTGCGTGATATGTGCCCTGCCCACTGCAATTTCAACTTTCTTATCTGGTGGGCTGTCGGTGACTTTCGTTCGTCTACGGATCTCCTCATTTCGGATTCGATCTTGTAGAGAAACCCCGAGCATAGCCCTCTCCATAGCTCGTTGTACGACTTTAAGCTTGGTTATGAGGCCCATAGTAAGAGACCACGTTTCAGTGCCGTATGTCACCACTGGTAACACACACTGGTCGAAGACTCTGAGGTATTTTGGACGAGAAGACGTTGCGAAGTTTACCGAACGCTGCCCAGCCGAATTGGATTCGCTGGGTCAACAGCTTCAAGAACTGAGTTCCCAACTGATACCGAACAGATTGAAAACAGTCTTAAACTAATAAAATTATATGATTATTTACGGGATATTTACCGTGGTAAGGTTGTGGAATAACCATATAACTAACTAACTTATAATCATATAACTTTAGTGAACAACCGTGATAGATTAAAACAGTGTTTTAATAAAATTATAAAGTTATATGATTATTTACGGGATATTTACCGTGGTAAGGTTGTGGAATAACCATATAACTAACTAACTTATAATCATATAACTTTAGTGAACAACCGTGATAGTTTAAAATAGTGTTTTAATAAAATTATACCAAAAATACCTGATTATACCAATACTACTAAAAATATCAACACAAACAACATTTAGTTACAAAACCTTTAATTTGAATAATTTTCCTTGTCTCATAATTTACATTCCATAAAGAAGAATACCTAGAAATGAAGTGGGTGCGGTTCCACAGAAGTGGAGCGGAGACGTGCCGGAATCGACCAATCAAATTGGTTAAAATAAAAAAACAAACGCTCCGCAGCGCTCCTGTTCAATGGAGGTGAGAAGAATTATATCAATTGTATGGCAAGCGGAATAGCACGGCGGAAAAAAGCAGTCTAATTACAAATTATTATTTTTTAAATTAAAGTTTGTATTTTTTTATAATAACGTGTTTTATTTTTTTGTTCTGAATTTTGTAGTCATGCATAGGACTCCTAAGCTTTCCGCGTGCCGTGTTTCTTCTCATTTTGAGACACCCTGAAGTCAATTTAGAGCCATTTAGGGTAATTTAAAATTATTAGTTATTATATGGAAGAAAAAGAACGAATTTATAATAATCATGGTGCCAAAGTTGTTAAGTAAAAGGTGTTCATATCAGATCTATGTATGTATAATTTTTTTGTATTTTTTAAGAATGTTTAATATGTTCACTGTTGGCGTATCTCTATCAATAAATAAATAAGTATGATGTACATAATCTGTGCATACGTACGTACAGGGCCCTGATTCTAGTAAACAAATTGTTTTTAAATTGTTATTGTTTCAATTTAAATTTTTAAATAATTGGTTCAAAACTGACAGTTCTTTTTAAATAATAAGTTATAATACTAGGCGGTATTTTTAGTATATATTTTTTTAATTAAAATCTGTCAATTTCGAGGCAATTATTAAAAAAATTAAATTGAAACAATTATAATTTAAAAACAATTTGCTTAGTAGAATTGGGGGCCAGTTCATACATCAAAACAGCTCTCTAGAGTACGTAAGTACATACGTGCGAAAGTTTTCTCACAAAAAAAAAAAAAAAAAAAAAAACATACAGTCGAATTGATAACTTCCTCCTTTTCGAAGTCAGTTGAAAAACACCCTTCCGTTCCACATCCAGTTTTTATTCCCATTCCTACTTTGCCTAACTTTTATGTAAATCTTGTTTTTTCGCACATAAACTTTATAGGATATATTCTGTATTTACATCTTTTTATCCCAGTCCTTTTAGAGCTTCAGACAAAATGAACCAATCACTTTTACTTTGATGAAAACACAATTCAGTAAAGGATAGGTTTTCTTTTCGTGATCACAATGTTTGTGTGCGTACACTAGTTTCTGTGTAAATGGCTAACTACTGTTCAGTTGAATGTCTTAAGGGTATTTCGGATAGAATCTTTGTATTTCTTTGTTGTGTTTGTAAAGGAATTTGATATAAAGAGATTCTCTCCAATTCTTTGTAGTGTTCGCTTTCAAATAAAACAAGGAAGTGCTTCTCTCCTATTTTGTAGGCTAAGGGCCAACGCCCACTATTGATTCAAAGCAGTTTCACGACAACCAAGTAGCCGTTAAATATCAACTCTTTAATTTACATCATCATCAGCCCGAAGACGTGCTGAACATAGGCCTATCCTTTAAATTTCCACACTGCACGACAGCCTGCCATCTGCATCCACTGGATGCTCGCGATTCTCACGATGCCGTTAGGCACCTAGTCACATAGTGGAAGGCTTACCTACGCTGCATCTTCTGGTTAGTGGTCTCTACTCAAGAACTTTTCTTTCCCATCGGTTATCGGTTCTTCGAGCGAAGTGGCCTGCCCATTGCCACTTCAACTTGCAAATTAAGCAACTATGTCGGTGACTGTGACTTTTTAATGAATATCCTTGTTTCGAATTCTATCGAGCAAAGAAACCCCAAGCATAGCTCTCTCCACTGTCCGCTGTGCAATTTTTTTTCGATAAGGGCCACTTGATTTACGCTAGGTTAGATATTATACCCTATATAAAGTATAGTTTGGACAGTTTTAAGCCTAAGTTTAACCGAAAAGTTTAATTTCCAATCAGCGATGGGCTTTTCTATCTAATGGCGTCGGTTTTGTTTACAAAATAATGCTTTAGTCTTTCTTCTGAGGTTTCGTTTTACAGCACTTTCCTCTTAGAATTTTGGTATGGCACGTTTTGTGCATTTTCAGTGTCAAGTATCGAAATATTTTCAGGTTTTATTACATTATCGTCAAAAAATCATAGTAACAGTCGGAGTCAAGCAAAGTAATTCGCGGTCAATTCGTCACATCGTAGTAAAGTGGTGGAGACTTTATGACTTTACTACAGGCTAAAGAGTTTTGGAAACAACACGAAAAGAGATGTTATCACCTCGTTATTCACTTGCCTTCAATACTTAGTGTTAGCTTTTCAGCCAAGAAATCACCTCATAAACTATTTTATACACAATTCGTTTACACTTGTTCTCGCTTCGAGGTTCGAGCACAGAAAGGGGGCGATTACAATGCAACCGCAACTTATATACTGTGTTCGTTGACAGTTGTCAGCAGTCAACTGTCAACGAATACAGATGACGTTTGCTAATACAATTCAATATACAGTTTCGTTACAATGCTATTGCTAGTTTATATCACAGAAAAGTTTTAAACGATTTTTTTTTTATTTTTATTAATATAAAATTGTTTTACATTAGCTTGACAATAATTTGCCACCAAATGCACAGGAGTGAGACGCCAAACTCCTGACAGAGAAAAAATAACAAAAACATATATTTTGATTTATTTGATACTAAGCTGAAAGTGAGTCATATAATTCATAATTATGAACATATTTTACAATGGGACAAACAATGAATTTGCAAAAAAATATATATTATATTTTACGTTAAGCATTTTTTTTTTGTACTGTTGTTTTCGTTTTTACGCTATTTCAGGGCAGGGTTTGAACCAAAGTAAAAGTTGTTCATAAATATGAATACAATTGCCTCCTTTCGACTTAGTACCACTACTCCGTGTTATCCTGTAGAGGCTTAATTAATGGCAATAGTTACGAAGCAAGTTTGAATAGGTGACTGGAGAAAATTAAATCAAAATTACTTTAAATCTAATTACAGTACAACTTGTTAATGTGTCAAAAACATCATAACGTCTACCAAATTAAACTCAAGGGGCAAAGTGGGCAAGAAAGGCAATCGTACGTAAACTTATTTCGCGAGCCATTAAGAGGGCATTTGTTTTACGCCCATTGCGTCTTCCAAAGGCGTGAGAAACGTGGGCCATGGACGTACTTAGGGTGGGGCACGAGTTTTTAGAGTTCAGTAGTACTACAAGGAACTCTACGAGCTATGGAGAGGGCTATGCTCGGGGCTTCTCTACGAAATCGAATCAGAAATGAGGAGATCTGTAGACAAACGAAAGTTACCAACATAGCCCAACGGATTAGCATGTCGAAGTGGCAGTGGGCAGGGCACATATCACGCAGAACAGATGGCCGATGGGGCCGAAAGGTTCTCGAATGGAGACCACAGACCGATAAGTTCAGCGTAGGACGTCTACCTACTAGATGGACAGACGACCTAAAAGAAAACGCTGGATGCAGGCCGCTTCCAACCGGCCCTTTTGGAGATCGATTGGGGAGGCCTATGTCCAGCAGTGGACATCCTATGGCTGAAATAATGATGATGATGGTGACACGGAACCCTTATAAGTTAGTTCTGTCTGTCCGTCTATTCGGTCGTCCTAATTCTTTAGAAATGCTGACTTAATTTGCTATGCTGATAGAATGTTTTTAAAACCTTTATTCAATATTATTTAGAATAGTGATTAAAACTTTTTGAGTTATCTATAAAACTGTAATAAATTCAAGACGTTTTAGCTCTAAGGTCATTGACTTTTTGGTGAAATAATAAACTGATAACCCAACAAAACAAAATGTCAGTGTAGTTGTCTCTTTTGATAAACCTTAAAAACATAGACTTTGACTTTATGTAATTTTAACTTTATAACTTTATGTAATTTTCTACTCATGTTTTATATAGCTGTGTAAATGTTCACGTAACTGACTCTTAGAAATAAAAATTATCTTATCTTATTTTATTTTATCTTATCTTATCTTACACACTAAGTATTTCTCCCTCTACGCTTAAAAAGTATAATAATTATGTTATGTCGCGAAGATACGTCTCTGAAATTTGGCTAAGCCCACCGAGCTTCGTTCGTTCGATTTTTACCAAAATCGTAAATTTTTAAACGATGAATGTGACCACAATTTATGGTTTTGGCTACGAAACCCTAGCATATGCGTGTCTCAACTCGCTCTTGGTTTATTTGTGAATGTACACCGATTACTCCGCCATTTGTTGATTCTTTTTTATTATGCTCTCGAGATGGTCTCACATAAAATTCATTATCTTTGGCTTAGTAGTTTTTCAACAAGCAGTTTAGTTTTTAGGGTTCCGTACCCAAAGGGTAAAAACGGGACCCTATTACTAAGCCTACGATCTCTTTCTGTCTGTCTGTCCTACCTATTAACGGCTATATCTTTCGAACCGTAATAGATAGACAGTTGAAATTTTCACAGAATATGTAACGCTACGGCGGATTAACTAGCAAATAATAAAGGGGTCGATACAACAAACGTATTTTTGTATTAGCTCTAATGTAAAAACGATAATACATACAAGCGTCAAACATGGCACAATTGTAGTATACACTCTAAAGTATAAACAACAAATAATAAATAATGTCCAAGTGCAAGTAGGTGACAAATTTCTGTTTTTTACCAAGTTATTATACTCGAGCGCCTGTAGCAAACAGCGTAACAAATTACCTACTCCAACAAATTTTAAGGTGAGGGTGGTCCGAAGGTGTTATAATAACTGGTAATTTGGTTACTTGGACAACCTTATTGTATTTTGTGGTGGTACGGAACACTCAATGCGCGAGCCCGACTCGCACTTGGCCAGTTTATTTGACATAAAAATAATAATTTTGTTTGAGCGTCTGTTGATTTTCCAATTTAAACAGTGTTCAAGTGCTTAGTAAGTATAAGGTATTTTAAATTGATGAATAGGCCTAGGTCTTAAAGATTAATTTATTACAAAACTAGCGACCTGCCCGCCCGGCTTCACACGGGTGTAATTTATATGCGAAGCCAAGGCGGGTCGCTAGTTATTTATATATATATATCATCATCATCATCATCATCATCAGCCAGAAGACGTCCACTGCTGAACATAGGCCTCCCCCTTTAACCTCCACACTGAACGACAGCCTGCCTTTTGCATCCACTGGATGCCAGCGACTCTTACTATGTCGTCGGTCCATCTAGTGGGAGGCCTACCTACGCTGCGTCTTCCGGTTCGTGGTCTCCACTCAAGAACCTTTCTTCCCCATCGGTTATCGGTTCTCCGAGCGATGTGGCCTGCCCATTGCCATATATATATATTATATGTATATAAATATAAACTCTCCGTGAAAAATAACTGATAGTGAAAACCGCATCAAAATCCGTTGCGTGGTTTAGGAGGAGTTAACGGCCCTACAGACAGACAGACGCGGAAAGCGACTTTAATTTATACTATGTAGAGATAACAGGCTTATCAAAGGATACAATTAAATATGTTTTAAATGTTTATCGGGTCTAAAGCTTTGTCTAGACTCGTGTTCTGTCAACTTAAACACTTGTGTATATTTACCTCATAAATGCCTATTACCCCATTCAAAGGAAACTCTCACTACGTCCGTTCCATAGGTTAATACGTAACACAGTAGGCACCTATAAAACCGAATAGGATGCCTCATAAAGCAGACCCTAAAATGTAACCTTTATGAGGATTCAAAACTATCTTTTCGCGATGTTGTTGTGTAAATATGTTTGCTGGGATTACGGCCTTTTTCTCGCCTTATTTTGACAGTTGTGTATTTATGTAGGGATCTAAACGGTGTTTGGCCAGACGGTACAAGAATTTAATAAATAAAATATCTGTTGGATTTTATTTTTAGGAGGGTAAGTGCTTTGAGTATTTATGTTTGTTGAGTAGTTACAATCTGGGTGTCTTCAAGCCGCAAATGAATCTGTTACTTTTAGTCAAGTGTGCTCCGTCGTAGACCACATCATCACAAACGTCAATGACCTTTGAGCTAGAATGTCTTGAATTTATTTACGTCATTGAATTTATTACAGTGTAATTGACAAAAATAAAAAAGTTGTAACTCCAAAAGAGGACGTTCTTCATTCTTTTTGACACTCTTTGAGACTTTTGACTCTTTTTGTGTGTTTTGTTACGTGGAATTTTTGTCGATTGTGAAATGACGTGGTCCCATTTGAAGAAAAAAATAATCCACATTGCAGGCTTCGACCAAAACAAAATGAATGGACGGGCCCAGAAGGAGCGTATTTTTGAAGATTACAAAAAAGAGCGCTGGCGCTCACTTCGTAAAAGGTGTCACTTTTCATTCGTGACTACATAAATAATCATTCTATTTTGGCATAAAATGTAAATTGATTTCATCAAACGTCGATAAGTAGTCTGCATTTTGTTTTATTCACGTGACACGTCCATGCACGGCGACAAACGATTCAAGAGCAATAGACAAACACGGGTATTTTCTTTTACTCACATAGTTATTATATTCACTATCTATTTTTTTGCAACAAATGAACTGTACCTACATGATCATAATGTGTTGAATGAAGTATATGTCTGACGTTTTTGACTCGTTTTTACTGAGCAAGTCCAATGGTTATGGGCCGTCCATTCATTTTATTTTGGTCGAAGATGTCAGGGTGGAAAATTAGAGGATGTATTTTGTTTGAACTTTTCGCAGGCTTGTTTCTTTTATATTGTTTTTGTATAAATGTATTAGTGTGTAAGTGTGTGTAGCGGTTTTTTGACAAAAATAAAATGTCCTATATTGTCTATTAATTATAAATAATAATAAATATTCGGGACATTTTTGCACACACGGTCATCTGACCCCAAACTAAGCAAAGCTTGTGATATGGCTGCCAGAGACTGATATACATACATATATTGTTTTAAATACATACTTAAATAATTATCGTAATTATTATTCTTCAGTGGTTCTAGAACAAGCTTAGAAAAATATTCAGTTAAATAATGAAGAAACAGACTTCAGTAAAATTATCTTTCTACAAAAATAAAACTCAATAGTGATTTTACAATCTCCGGTCTGCAGCGTGAAGATATTAAAATTAGGTTTCAACGGTTAACGCTGCAAACCTTCTGCAAACTCATGATTGGAAATTGAATAAAACAGTTTTAAATTGATTTGTAATCATTGCAGAATTAGCAAATTAATTGTGTTCTAGAGTCTGGCTAGTGAAAGTAGGGACTGAAAACGTGCGCCAACTTTAAAAAAATCCGCATTGCAACTCCAAAATTAATATGAAATGCAAACATTACTGTGTTCTGAGTGTGTTACAATAAAAAATCATAACTTACAAGTATAAAGTGAGATAGATTAATTATTTCCTTTGTTCAGCAGTGGACGTTTACAGGCTGATGATGATGATGATAAAGTGAGATTATTCCAGGCATTTCACACAAATTTTTGGGGTTTCAAAGCTGATATTTTTGAAATTTTCCGCGCTTTTTCTGCATACTTTCATTAGCCAGACTCTATTACCAATAGAGGCGTATCTATACTAGGTGACTGGTTAGACACTGGAAAATTTCGGGGTGATCATTAGAACAAATTTTAGTATGGGATCAACAATGATATCGCGAAAAAAAAATCGGCAGTTCCATACATTTTATCGAGTGACAAAGAACTTTTTGTATAGAACAGCTGACTGTAAGAAAATATCGGGAGCTCCATCAACAACCTTATCACGGTAATTATCCCGTTATCTATTATAATAAAAGCGAAATTTATCTACACACTCACTCATCACGAAATCTCTAAAACTACTGGACCTACTAAGTTGAAATTTGGCAGGTACATTCCTTATGGGGTGGAAAGGTCTGCTAAGAAAGGATTTAGCGTAAACGCTGTATTAGGGGGGGGCAAATGAAGGTTGAAAATTGTATGAAAGTCCTTTGTTTTTGATGTAAGTGAAATGAAATTATTAATTTATTAATTTTAGTATTCGATGGTTTGAAATAAAATAAATATTTATCTATATTTTTCCGAAAAAGACGGATTAAGGAGGGGAAATTGGGGTTTTCATTTTTGTTGGCAGTTTTGTAATTAAGAAGCTGAAATTTAGCAAGTAAATTCCTTATGGCGTGGAGAGGTCCGCTAAAAAGGATTTTGCGGAAGGGCCAAATTAAGGGGGGCAAATGGAGGATTGAAAGTTTATATGAAAGTCTACGCGTACGAAGTCGCGGGCAACAGCTAGTTAATCATATACTGTAAACAACATTGATATATTCTCCTTGGTTGACATCGTCAAATGTGCACAGTTTAATTTCAGAGTGTTATATCTACGTTAGCAACAGGGTGTCTTGTTTGGGATTTGCCCAAATAATTCTCCTGACAGCTGAGCGCCTCGGGAGATGTTGAGCAAATCGGTATGATGAGATGGAACACCATGGATATGTTTCGAGACAGAATATGTAATTATATTTTGTGTTGTTATGTAATTTAATATCTAGGTACTTTATATTACGAGTGAATCGGTTTCATCTAGGCTAGCGTGCTCAATCGTAGACCGCGTCCAGCAAGTTGGCGGTCAAACGCAAGCCTATAAATGAATATTTTATGTAACAAAATTTTAGTCAAGTATAATAAAAGTTACGGACCCTGGGGTCCGTGCAGTTGCATTTTAAAAGTATTTAAAAAAAAACTTCAAAAAAGGAGGATGTTCTTGAATACGTTGTTTTTTTTATGTTTGTTATGTCTGCATCTAACTTTTTAACTGTTCGACCAGCCACCCGAATTCTTCAGTCTACCCGTGAACTTGGTGCATGTAACTGCGCCAAAATATCGGGAGCTCATTCCACAACCTTACCACGGTAAATATCCCGTAAATAATCATATAATATTGTCAATATTTTCATCCAAATAAACAATCCCCTCTGTTTGTATAGGAGAAAATACCATTGAGTAAAAAACAGGCACTTCGTGTAATAATTTCCTCGTAGATGTCATCATTTATTTGTACAATGTAAATCAGTCTTAACAAACCCCATGAAAGGTTGCACTTCAAAATCCGTCACGCACGCCATTCTATCTTGATCAGCCGCCTGCTGTGCAGCAATTTATAACAATAGAGCTGGCACCGTCGTCTGTCAAGGCTAATGCTGATGAATCGCGCGGTATTCTGCCGGGTCTATCTTGGTATTGATTCTGTGGTCTATTGTCTCTGGTCCTTTAAACGATGATTAAGAGATTTTGGATACTGAAATCTTTAGGGCTGTTTTGACGCATAACACGCTCTCTCGCTTGCACAATTAAAAATTTTATTTATACAATATTATCGATATTCATATCTTTGTGAAACGCACATCTACTTATTTTAGGGTTCCGTACCTAAAGGGTAGAAACGGGACCGTATTACTGAGCCTACGCTGTCTGTCCGTCAGTCCGTCCGTCCTACCTAATAATATCTGTATCATTCGAACCGTAATAGATAGCCAGTTGAAATTTTCACACAACAATTATGTAATGTTACGGCGGAGTAACTAAGAAATGAAAATAAAATCAAAAACTAAAAACTAAAGGGACAAACTCCCTATACAACAAACGTTTTTTAAACGTATTATTGTATTGGCCCTAGTGTAAAAATGGTAATACTTACATGCATAAAAGTTGGCATGATTATAATACACATTTTGGGCGCGGTCGGTACTTGGATGGGTGACCTGGACGTAATGTTGTCTTTATGCACTAGTTTTTTGTAATTTAGAAATTAACTATTTATGAGGTGGTACGGAACCCTCAATGCGCGAGCCTGACTCGCATTTTGTCGGTTTATTTTTTAGGTGTTTTTTTTTACTTTTTACTGTATCTCATATTATTGGTATAAGAATTTACTAGCTTATCAAAAAACACCAGTTAAGTTGTGTTTGAGGCCGTAGACAATTTCCACGCAGCATAATGGTAGATTCCAAAAACCTAAAAAAAAAAAAATCTACAATAGCAAGTACCGTTGGAAGTGCACCACAAAAGAACTTGAACAATTAAACCAATAACGTACAAAATACAAATTGAAAGAAAAGTTAAGGGCCCATAGAAAATTTATCTGAAAAACCTAGCCAATATCTCGAAGAAATAAATACAGGGAATAAAGGCTTACGACCGGAAAGAAAGTAATAATAGCCTATTATTTGTTTCGCATTGCCGGAAATAAATTACTTTGAGAGACACCATTACGTTCGGCAGATAGTAAAAAAATCTTCGATAAGCCTTTGTGAGGGTTTTTCTTTATAATACAGGATTAATTATGTATATGTCTTATTCATTGTTCGTTTTTTTGTGTCCAACGCTTGAAAATATACTTGTCCTTTCTCCAGATGCTTCCTTTACATCCTTTGGCTGATTCGATACTGGCCGCCCACTCAGGGTTAATACTCTACTGGTTATCAGAACATTTTATTAGCCTACTAGCCGTTACCCGTGACTTCGTACGCGCAGGCTTTCACCTAAACTTACAACGCCCTTTTAGATCGGACGCGATCTTAGATCTTAGATCCTTTAATTCGGCCCATTCGCAAAATATTTTCAGTGGATGTCTACACCCCATTAGGAACACACTTGCCAAATTACAGATTCGTAGTTGCAAAACTGTCAGCACTACATGCACACTCCAATGCCACCTTCTTAATCCTTCCTTTTTAACCGACTTCAGGAGAAGGTTATCAATTCGACTGTATGTTTTTTTGTCCCTTACATCAAAAACAACGGACTTTCATACAACCTTTCAACCTCCATTTCCCTCCCTTAATTTGGCCTTTTCGCAAAATCCTTAGCGGACCTCTACACTCCATAAGAAATATACCCGACAAATTTCAGCTTCGTATTTTGAACTATTTTATTGCATTAAAAAAGTGTACCATTATGATGTGGTAAAACGCTATTGTTAGTAACATATTACAATAATAATTGCCAGCGCTTTCGTCTGCAGCTATTTAAGTTCAGTAATAATAAATAATTACTCATCTGACTCGTCTTTGTGTGTGTTCCAAAGCATATAAATGTGAATAGTTACTTATTTAATTTTAAGTTATTTACTAGCTGTTCGCGTAGCCTTTCACACAAACTTTCAACCTCAATTTTCCCCCATAATGAGGCCCTTTTATAAAGGCCCAAACTGTTGGCCATAATTTTCCCCCATAATGAGGCCCTTTTATAAAGGCCCAAACTGAAGGCCAATATCTACACCCCATTAGGAATCTATCTGCTAAATTTCATCTTTGTAAGTCAAGTAGTTTTAGAGATTTCGTGGTAAGGCAGTCCGTGAGTATTTTTGTTTGACGTATAAATTTTTTATTAAAGTGATTCATCATTTTTACAACTACTTTTACTACATAAACCAGCAGTAAACGTTCATTATTTTCATTAAACTCCAGAGACTGCCTTGCATCCGTAATGATCAGAAATAAAGAAACTTAGCTCGTTTTGTTACTTAAAGAAACTATAAGAAATAATTAGAAAAATAATTCTGCCATTTATATGCTAGTTGAAAGAAACTTGGTTTTGCTCGCGTGTATAACGTAGTGTTGCCCTGCGGTCTTGAAGATTGCAAGACCGCTGCCAGAGCGAGCACGAAATATCATCACCGCTTTATGGTTGATATAACGAGGACCCGTACGAAGCGATTTGATTCCACATCGACACCAGCGCAATTTAAACATGATTTAAATTAAAATAATTGACAATATTTATAATTTTACATTGCATTCTGCTTCAATCTTATATATACAAGTTTTATTCGTAGTTTATTTAATATGTTTTATGTTTAGGTTTTGAGTAGGTATTTATATAATTGCTGTCGTGTTTGCATGTGTATATACTCATTGGTAATATAGCATTTTAGCAACGCACACGTGTGACGTGCGTGACGTCACCTGTCGGTTCCAACGGAAGACCAGCGCTGGTTGTTTACAACCAGCAATACATTGAGTTGGGATCGGCTTGTGACAGAAACTATCACTTTGTTGTTTTAATTTTATTCGTAATGTCTGTATATTTTGTTTCTGTCATAAATAAATATTTTTATTTCTTTCTTTCTTACATTTATTGTGCCAACTGCTAGGCTGTGGAATGCGCTGCCTGAATGGGTATTCTTCCACGGTTACAATCTGGATGTCTTCAAATCACGAGTGAATCGGTTTCTTCTAGGCAAGCGTGCTCCAACGTAGACCACATCATTGCTTAACATCAGGCGAGATAGTGGTAAAACGAAAGTAATATTTATTTAAAAAAAAAAATTTAAAACATTGCATTTTTGCAAAACCAAGACCAAAATACTGCAGGACAAACCCCGAGTTTGGGAAACATGATTTTATTAAGTTTCCTTCATTTATTAGCAAAATGAAGACAAAGGCAGACATTGCAATAATTGAGCAAGAACAATGTTAAATCTATTTTTTTATGCCATAGGTGGCAAACAAGCAGACGGGCTGCCTGATGGTAAGCAGTCACCGTCGCCTATGGATACTTGTAACACCAGAGGCATCACAAATACGTTGCCGACCCTTTAGAACTCTATTAACTCGCCTTTTGAAGAACCCCATGTTGTAACTTCTTGGAAACACCGTAGAAGGTAGCTCATTCCATTCCATTCCAAATCTATGAGAATCTTGCGATTCGCAGTTACTAAAATCCCTTTTATCTTTATTCTCCCATTCTATTATTTTCTTCTTTGTCGCTCTTTATTTGAACCAAACACTTTGATAGTTTTAGCTTTATGTTGCTGTTTAACTTGCCAGACTCTTTAAACTAATACTTACTAAGTCATAAGTAATTTATTGATAAAATGTCAATTTACAAGTCATAAAATAAATGTTCACTTAAAGTGAGAAAAATGACAATAAAATGATTAATTGATTGATTAAAACAGAATTCTAATTGCATTACAAAAAAAATATACACGTCATATAATTCTTATCCATATGGTAAAGGTATATTCATTATGTCAAATCTTTAAAATTCATCAAATCTGTAAAAATATTGCTCGATGAGGCATATTTTTAACCAATTTTTGTGAGACTGCAGACTCATGGCTGCTGTTATTTCATTCGGTGACTACCATTCCTACTGATCATACCATTGGTCGGTACATACAAATGTATTAATTCAGGACTGAGTGAATTAATATAAGTCTAAGACCTAAATCAACACAAGGTACCTGTTACGAAACCAAGACCGAGACTAAGCTAGTCCTGCATTTGAGCAACACTACGTATTACGCAGATTTCATTAAAACTTCTAAAGCTAGCAATGACTTCATAAAATGTGCAGTGAATTGTTTGATCGGTCACTTTATTAAAGTTTCTGTCTAGAAAAATTGCCTTAGCATTGTGGGCTGATGAAAAACTGATGGTTGGGTTATTATTTTAAAGTTTTATTAAATAATAAATTTATTTTATTAGGTTTATCTTTTAAAATACTTAATAATAATAATTATGATGATATTATATTTCAAATGTAATTAGCATTCGTAGTTCAATGCTTTTTAGGGTTCCGTACCCAAAGGGTAAAAACGGGACCCTATTACTAAGCCTACAATGTCTGCCTGTCTCTCTGTCTGTTCGTTCGTCTGTCCGTCTGTCCGTCATTCCGTTTGTCCTATTACTTTTTATAACTAGGCTTGCGTTTGACCGCCACCTCGCTTTGCCTGTGTCTTCAAATACAAGTTTATTTAATGAGAAAGATAATTTTGCGAAAAAAATTATTGTACCTACCTACAATAAAAAAATATTTGTAGAACTTTGTAAGTATCCCTAGAACAATAAACTCACCAAACCTTTTATCTAGTATAACTACTATAATTCCAAAATGGTTAATATTCCGAAAACCCGTACGAAGCGCTTTGATTCCACATTTATTGTGCGAACTGCTAATCTGTGGAACGCGCTGCATGAATGGGTGTTCCCCTATATATAGTCAATCTGGGTGTCTTCAAATCACGAGTGAATCGGTTTCTTCTAGGCAAGCGTACTCTTAAAAATAAATACCTGTAGGTACTCCATAAAATATTTCAATCTACTCCGGGTCCCTCTTGGAAAGTTATTTACACCGCTTTCTTTCCCCTGTATTTCCCTGGATGATTCTATGCCTATTAATTGTTGGAAGGCAGCCAAATTAATCAGGATGTTAAATGTGGTGTCCCCAGGTGTTGGACGGTGAGAGGCTCAGATAAGACAAGCATGGGAGATATGGTACAGCAGTCAAGTGGTCCGAACGCACCACGCTAAATTAGGGTTGATGACTTTACTCGAAATCACTCAGCAGACGACCTTACCTTATAAGTGAATTATTAGTTTTTTTTTATGGGCATGTGCCATTATTAACAAAACAACATTCAAGATAATACTAACACTACAAATCCAGTTGCGCATAGACCGTTGAAGGTCTAAAGTATAGGTACTGTTAGTTAGTTTATTGGTGTTTGATAAAATATATCAAACACCAATAATAAATAAGTTATATCCGTTTTAATTCCTAATTATATAATTAGCGTGCCGAACTTACATGTTTTGCGTTATGCTGTTTAGTGGTATTTTCGTAACTTTTATTATGTTTTATGAGAAGAAAGTTGAACTACGCAATAAATATGACATTATAGAAACTGACGTGGTTTTCACACATTTTTTTTTTTTTTTTTGCATTTTTTTTTTTTCTTTTTTTTTTTTTTTTTTTTTTAATGCGGTTGAAACTATAGTCGGAGTGACCGGCTTAATCTTACGTGAGTAATTCCCGTGTAATATAAATAAAATATGACATTATAAGTGGTCACAAAAATTCAAAGTGAAAAGAAAACCCTTTAAACTTCTTCATAAACTCACTTTTAAAGTCACGTTTTAAAATGAACTACCTCTGTTAGCTGTTAGTTAATACTCTTAGTTTTCCTGAAGTTCTAGTTAATTTTTCAGGCGTAAGTACATTAGTACGAGCAAAGTTAAATTCAAGGGAGAAACTGTAAGGAACTGGAAATAAAACTAACACCTATTAAACCACAAAACTCAAGCTTATAATATAGTGACGGTACACTTGTTTTACGGTAGTGCTTGCATACTCGGCGTGCGCGCTTTCAAATATTTTCCATATTTATTTTTTCTTTATTTTCTACAAATAATCTTACGCTTTTACAAAAAACTGCGATCACTAAAGTACTTGAATGATTTAGTTTAGTTAGGATGACACACAATTTTTTTTAATTAAAAATATCTTATTTTGAAACTGAATGAAGTTGATTCCATCCATCGAAGGGAACGTAAAAACGAGTGTTTATTAGAAAAGTTTACGATTTTTTTTCTATTGAGCCAAATTTCTTTAATCGTGTATCGAATCACATCCGAATAAAATATTTCAAGAACATTTATTACATACTAGCTGACCTGACTGACGTTGTCCTGTCTTAGAACTGTCAAACACGCAAAGTTAAAATTGTAAATCTTGTTTTTTACACCTTGGACATAGGAGTGTTAGTAAGGATCCCTATTTAAAAAAAAATAAAAATAGCCTATGTTACCCGGGGATAGTGTAGCTTCCCAACAGTGAAAGATTTTTTCAAATCGGTTCAGTATTTTCGGAGCCTATTCAATGCAAACAAACAAACAAACAATCAAATCTTTCTTTTTTATAATATTAGTATAGATAAAGAAATAATGTCAATTAATCGATTTAAAAGGTCTACTTTTGAATATTTGTGAGGGCGAATCGTCAAATTTGAAGCATAATTTTTCGTCCTAAGAAATCAATATTGGTAGTTTATTGTTTTGTTTTTAAAGGGCTGTGGTTTTTTTAAAATACTTAAATAAAATATTAATAAAAGAGAAAACGAAAACAATTTTAATGTAGCCCATGTTTCAGACATGCAGACAAAACTAACGACACTTGTTTCTCCAAAATTTTTAGTTTTAACAATTTTGGTCATTCTAGTTTTAACTTGTTTATTTCAATGGCAAGCTTAAAATTTCAATAATGGTTTCATATCAAAATAGTTTTATCTTGGAAACCGTAAGGACCGTAACATGACTTAAGACATTTCGCTTGATAGAAAAAAAAAGTAACACTGTTTTTTTTAATTCATTCAAATACTTATTTACTAAACGATGTCAACGATATCTTAACTTACAGATTTCATCATTAGGAAGGAACCGTAAAGGTAAATATTACTTTATAGCTAAACTTTTTGAAAAATAATATGGAGAAAATCTCAAACATAGAAGTAGCAAAACGCACGACTGTCTGTAAGCGCCATGGTTTTGCTCCGCTAAATGCGACTTTATTACAATCCAAAAAGCCATTTATTTATTTTATGGTCATTTGTAGTAACAAGCGTTGGTTTAAAGAGGGAAAACCTCGCCCTTAGAAAGTCAATCCAAATATATTTAAGATTCACGAAACATCGTGACTGTCCCTACTCCCGGCATACCTTGCTGTAAAAACGTGACTATCGTTATGGCTTGATTAATAGCCTTTCCACTAAAAGGGGCCCTTGTTAGGCCCTAAGGGACCCTCCTCAGGGGCCACTAGGGCCTCGGTACAGATGTTTCACAGATTCGGGTGGGGGAGCTAACACGACATGTATTAATGTGTTTCAGCCACGTTTGCAGACCTAATTGAATAACCTAAGGAATTCTTGTGGTTCTAGTTTAAACTTGTTGTTATTCGATACCCGTACGCTATGCATAATTTAAAAAAATTGGGCATTATTTTGTATACACGTTCATATATGACTGCCAGACTGATATAATATATACATTATTATATATAGTTTTAAATACTTTTTTATTTTATTTATTTATTAATAGGCTTGCGTTTGACCGCCAACTCACCCGATGTAAAGCCATGATGTGGTCTACGATGGAGCACGCTTGCCTAGAAGAAACCGATTCACTCGTGATTTGAAGACACCCAGATTGTAACTATCGGGGAACACCCATTCAGGCAGCGCATTCCACAGACTAGCAGTCCGCATAATAAAAGTGGAATCAAAGCACTTCGTACTGGTTTTCGGAATATCAACCATAAAGTGGTATCGATTTAATACATCCAGATATAGAACAAACACAAATGTTTATCACATGAATGTTTGTCCTAGGTGGGAATCGAACCCAGGTCACCAAGCTCAGAAGGTAGGTTCGCTACCAATTGAACCAACGGGCTATCACATACATACGCTGCTGATAAAAAAGGAAAAGTACGCAGCGTTAGAGCCGCTTTACAACTTCGTACCCGTTGACGTAGAGACCATGGGTTGTTGGGGGACTGAGGCCAAAAAGCTCATTTCGGAGATAGGGCACAGACTCAAAGAATAGTGTGGTGACTCTCGCTCCGGCTCGTTCCTGGTGCAAAGGTTAGCCATTGCTATCCAACGCGGTAATGCAGCGAGTGTTTTATGCACCTTTGCGATGGGAACAGTTAAGGGTGGGTTAACAAAATATAGTTAAGTTGATGACTAATTTGATCAAATCAAACTTGTTATTGCCCGTAGCTTAGCTGATATACATATCATCATTATTAGCATATCGCGTGCTGATTTGGACTTGAAGGGCCTTGACAAACAGACAGACGGACAATAGTAATCCTATAAGTTTCTTTTTCCCTTTTAAGGTACGGAACATAGGTACTGAAAAGAGATAACTCTAAGAACGTATGGAGAACAAAAAGAGCTAACATTTTAATACCCTGTCCAATCGATAGAATGGCTTGCCAGCAGTCCACAGTGATTAAGCTATATTTTGGCAAGCGTCCCATGTGAAAACTATAAAAGCTATAAAGTGCCTTATACACCACGCCTTGAACGTCAATTTATTGTAAGCGTTTGTACGATAAAAATATTTGATATTCTAGAAAATTTGCTGTCATAAAATTAGGTTAATAGATTCAACTTTACCAAACTTAGATGAAACGAGATGATGGAAGCGACTGGTGGCCGGAATGCTGGCGCCAACTTTAGCCAAAAACTAAGCAAAGCAATTCAGCGTTGCAATGTTGCCAGCATACTGGCTACTATTATTGTAATAGAAAAAAAACGTAGATATATTGAGTTATTTACTAGCTGCGCCCTGTGGTTTCATCCGCGTTTTATACCTCTTGAAGCAACCTCTGTAGTAGCGACAGCAACCTCCTTTCACTACTTTGTCTCTTTGACCAAAACAAAATGAATGGACGGGCCCAGAAAGAGCGCATTTTTGAAGATTACAAAATGAGCGTCGGCGCTCACATCGTTTCAGTCGGTCTCTAGCCGTAGGAAGTGTGACACAAGACTATTGTTACATGATAACGAAACGTCTGACAAAATTATGCCTTCGTGTGCTTTCCCAAATTGTAAAAACAACAAAAACCGCTATGTATTTTTGTAACAAATTTACTGTACATGGTACTGTACTGTACTGTACATGGTGTATCGAGAAGTTACAACATGGGGTTCTTCAAAAGGCGAGTTAATATAGAGTTCTAAAGGGTCGGCAACGTATTTGTGATGCCTCTGGTGTTACAAGTATCCATAGGCGACGGTGACTGCTTACCATCAGGCAGCCCGTCTGCTTGTTTGCCACCTATAGCATTAAAAAAAACATGGTTATAATTAGGTGTTGAAGTATCTATATGTCTGACGGTTTTTACTCGTTTTTACTGAGCAAGTTCAACGGTTATGGCCCGTCCATTAATTTTATTTTGGTCGGAGTTTTGACTTAGATGACAATTTATTTTATTTTTCTATGGTATTATAAGTGAATATAAAAAAAAACATGTTTTTATTTTATTTTATTAAAACACCAAAAGAAGTTATGATGCTCTGATCGCGAATTTGAAGATTGTCTAATTTAAAAAAAAAAAATGTTACACCCGTTTCGGAATCCACTGTGAACATTCATAATACTACATACATACATGCAAAAATTGCCTTTTATGTAGATAGACTAGGTAAGCTAAGTCAACAAAAAAGTGAACAGTCTCGGGACGCCCGACAGATGTGAAACAATATACAAGCTAATACTCTAAATTAATGACGTCGTCTGCCGCCGCGGCACATACCGTCGCCGTCTGTCGTTGCCGTCTGCGGTCAGCCGTCGCCTGCGGAATTCCACCTTAACGCGTCGGCTGCACGAATCTGCCGCATACCTCGGAAGCGGCGCCTTACATTTTCACAGTGCGAGTATTGTCACATCAGCCGCGCGGCTGCGATGCACAGAAGTGTATGCACCTTAATCATCATCATCATAATCATCATTTCAGCAATAGGACATCAAATGCTGGACATAGGCTTCCCCCATCGATCTCCAAAAGGGCCAGTTGGAAGCAGCCTGCATCCAGCGTTTCTCTGCGGTCTTTTTTAGGCTTCGATCAAAAATGCTTTTAGGTCGTATGTCCATTTTGTGGATGGACGTCCTACGCTGCGCTTACCGGTCCGTGGTCTCCAGTTGAGAACCTTTCGGCCCCATCAGCCATCTGTCCCGCGTGCTATGTGCTCTGCCTACTGCCACTTCAACTTGTTAATCCAGTACCTTAAACGTATGTACCTTAATAACCACTACAAATGTAGGTAGATATTATTTGTCAAAGGCATAGAAAAGAAGAAAAAAATTTAATTAGAGCGGATGTCAAGGCATTTTTGCCAGTTGCACCCATTTAAACGAAGCGTCAGTCATTCGAAATCAGTTAGCAACTGTAATGCGGACAAAGAACTTTGAGTCCTAATCCAAAAAGGTAAGGTCCAAGTTATTTGGATGCGGAGTTCGACACGTTTACATAAATAAATTATTCAAGCAAGGTTCTGTCATAATGCCTGGCGACAAATAGGCATGATGACTAATAGTTTTTTATTACCTCATAATAAAGCTGATCATAAATAGAGCACATCAACGAAAACAAAATTAAAATTAGTTCAAAAATAAATAAGATATAAGCATTTAAATTTCATGCTAGACAGAGAGCGCACTATACTGAGCCGTGACGTCATGGCTCAGGAGCGCAATACAAATGCTATACTAACACACGCTTTGTGAGAAAGGGATAGAGCATCCCCTCCCTATCCCCACCTAAAACTTTAAGCGCTCATATCTCAGAGATTTATCAGCCAATTTAAATTATTTTTTCAGTATGTGTAATGTATTTAGTTATATTCCTCGCTAAGCCGGTTATTTGTAATAAATTAAACATCAGGGCACATGGCTATTGTCCTTCTCATTTCTGTTCTATTTACTTCTCTTTTCTGTAGTCAAATGGACACATTTTAAGGAGCAAACATGTTTCTTCTTTATTGATAATTGATTAATAATATGCTTCAATGTACATTATGTCTTCATTTTGCGACTGAACCAGTTCTTTCTAGTAAAATGTGTTCTATTGTCCATAACAACAGGCTCATATTAACGATTAACCGCAAGCCGGAATGACAGGTAAATAGGTAATTCTCGTCCACGATTCCCGGGAATATTGTCGACCAGCTGAAATTCAACCACGTTCCTGATAATAGAGAATAATCTAGAACAATAAATACGCGTGGGCCATCGACAGAATGAACTAAGCGTGATAAATGAACGCATTACAGATTCAGAGCGCGTGCCTCTAGATACGCAATTGTTCGGCAATGCAGTGTTGCTAGCATATCAATTCTCTCATGAGTGCTCGAAAAATGAACTGGGTATGGCAAGTATTTTCATTTTTAACCAACCCCAAAAAGGTGGAAGGTTTTTTAAATTTAGTAATAGGCTAGTTGTTATTGAATTTGGCCAGTTTTTTTTTTTTTTTTTTTTTTTTATATATACTTCGTTTATGCTGACCCCCGTAAATCAATTTACGTGTTTCTTTTTTTCATTATGTAGAGAAAACTCTCAAGGTTATCACATAAAAATTTCACTTATTTTGATAGCAGTTTTTAAACCAGCTCTAATATTATTAGCTATTATTATTAGTTATATCGATATTTTAATTCAGCTTTCGGCATTCGGGTCTATTCGGCCGCGGACCGGTAAGCGCAGCGTAGGACGTCCACCCACTTTCGGCATTCGGCTCTATTCGGCCACGGACCGGTAAGCGCAGCGTAGGACGTCCGCCTACTAGATGGACCTAAAAGAGACCGCAGGGCAACGCTGGATGCATTCCTCTTACAACCGGCCCTTTTGGAGATCGATGGGGGCGCCTATGTCCAGCAGTGGACGTCCTATGGCTGAAATGATGATGATCTTTTAATGTATGGTCAGCTTTTAAATAAGACAATAAAAAAAGTCCGGTAACTTTTACATTTTATCCAGGAAAAAATCATGGCGCTTCAAGTTTGCAAATACGTTTCAAAATATGTATTTAAGTAAACGCAAACGGAATTTACAGAACACGTAACTATGTTTATTTTAACTTATTTCTAGTAGAGTTTAAATTCAAACCTCAAAAGGGATTACGTTTGAGCGCGCCCAAAAATAAATAAACTACTAAGATTTTCATTTTCGAGTAACTTTTAGGCACCTCATTTGAATAAACTGTGATTCTTGCCTCATTACAGCACAAAAGGTGGGCAAATTGCCCGAATAAGGGATTCGTGAGGACACAAGGAAAATTCTTGAATGGGGAGAAAACAGCCTCAAATTTTATTTGTTAACAATAAGTCTTTTCTAGACATCTTAGATGAAAAGCATCGCACTCTTAGATGAGTACTTTAACGTGATTCGATTTTGGCTCTCAAAAAAGGCAGCGATTCACGAGATGGGGTTAAACTAAAATTACTGAAAGGGTTGTTCATTTCATAAAAGTGCTGTTGTCCTAATAAAGGGTCATCATCACCATAATATTGTCAGCCTATGTTGAGATTAAGCAAGAACTTTTACACTTGAAGCTCTTTATTCGGTAGACCGGCGTGCTGCTCGTCTTATAGGCGATGAGATGTTAGTGGCTAAGAAACTTCTCAGTCTGTAACACCGCTGCAAAGTAGCGAGTCTGTTAATTTTCTACAGGATTCATTTCGGAGAATGTGCATCAGAGCTACATGACCTTATCCTGCCATCCAGTTTCTACTACAGGACAAATAAAAAAACGGCCCACTACCACCCATACATTGTGGATTTTCCTTGGATACGTACTAAACGTTTCTAATCTATACGGCCAAAGATTGGAACAACCTGCCCGCTTCCTTGTTTCCTGAGAGATATAATCTGGACCTTTTCAATGCTAGAGTGAATGGGTATCTTCTAAGTGCTTCATCTTCGACCACATCGTCGCTTACCAACAGGCAAGTTGATGGTCAAAGGCGGATTTATCCGCGCAAAAAAAAAACCCTTCGGTAAGCGCTTAGGGTTGGATCAATTCTGCATGAGCGTTGTGGCTTAGGCAGCTGTTGAGTAAAGAATTGTTTTGTATGTCATTTTTATGTTTTCGACAAACGCATATTGTGTAACTATTATTGTGTTATTATTATTATTGTGGGCAGCGTTCGGGAAATTGCGTGACATCTTCTCGTCCAAGATACCACAGTGCCTAAAGACAAGGGTCTTTGACCAGTGTGTGTTGCCAGTGATGACATATGGTACTGAGACGTGGTCCTTAACTGTTGGCCTTTTGGAAAATCTCAGAGTCACATAGCGGGCAATGGAGAGAGCTATGCTCGGAGTTTCTTTGCGCGATAGAATCCGAAACGTGGATATTCGCCAAAGAACCAAAGTCACCGACATAGCTGTTAAAATTTGCAAGTTGAAGTGGCAATGGGCAGGCCACATCGCTCGGAGAACCGATAACCGATGGAGAAGAAAGGTTCTTGAGTGGAGACCACGAACCGGAAGACGCAGCGTAGGTAGGCCTCCCACTAGATGGACCGACGACATAGTAAGAGTCGCTGGCATCCAGTGGATGCAGATGGCAGGCTTTCGTTCAGTGTGGAGGTTAAAGGGGGAGGCCTATGTTAATTGATTGATTGATTAACTGACTTAATTTATTGTATAATGTTGACATTTTTAGTTTAATTATTTTAAATTTCAATTGGTAATAATTATTATTAATGTAATGTGACTAGCTACTATTATTAATTTTTTCTATTGATATTATTTTTTTTGATTTGTATGAGTCTATGTTACTTGGAAATAAATAAATTATATTATATTATGTTCAGCAGTGGACGTCTTCTGGCTGATGATGATGATGATGATATTGTGTAACTGCGTAATCTCACAAAAATCGTTACTTTCCTATTTTTATCCGCGAGGGCCTATAATATTAGCTTATCTATTAAGATTGTTTTTTCTTAAGGCAGTTGAAAAACATCTTTCTTTGGCTGTTGTCCTTTGAAATAAATAAACTACCATGTTCTCATTGCTGGGACAGGCTGTCTCATAATATATTGGGTCAGTGTAAATACATTGTAACAAATAAAACGCAACAAACATAATTTCTAATCTTTTCCCGTTTCATTAAAATGAAGGGCATCAACGATGGTAAGTACTACTTATGCCATTTCCTGTAATTATTTCCCTTTGATCTAAATGGGGGAACAATAGGGAAACCCATTAAACAGGCCCCATACAAGTACACAGGTATTGTTTTAGGATTTCGCGCCTCAAAGGAGGTAATGAGTTTTATCGCCTTCTTTGTTAAGGAATTTGGAAATTCAGAAAAAATACAGTACAGAAAGGAAATTTCATTATATGCAGATACTTTTTTTTAAAGGACAATTAGTGCCTTTACACATAGACAGCATTTAATAGTATACTATGCAATTAGTGAATAAAGGACGGATTTAAAGCGAGGGCCATAGATGAATCACGAGCAAGTGAAGGATTCTAACGAATGAATGACGAACGTAGGGAGTGATTCGTGATGATTGAATAACGTGATTGAATAGTTAGTGATTCAAGTGTAAGAATCCTGAGCGACGCGAGTGATTCATAGCCCTCGATATAAATCCGTTTTATTCAAAAGTTGTACACTATACTTTATACTATGACTACGAGAAAAAGAAAGACTTAAGGAGTTTGTATCGAGTATTTTTTGCGCAAGGAGGCATAGAGATGGAGGTTGAATATGTATATTGGTGTGTTCTTAATTCAAAATCGTGATTAAAATGGCTTTTTATTCACTGTTTTCAGAGTATAAAATAAGCTTTTAAGAGGGGTAATGGTATAAATATTGTTTTTGTCTACTATTGTATGTTACTAGCTGATAACCGTTACTTCGTACGCGTATAACTCGGCCTTCGACCTTGCTACTATGATCCGCTATAAGGGCTCGGCCTTCTATTGAAATAGTTATTCTGCTATTTGGGGCGAAGACAAATCGAACAAATCAAAGATCATAAAAATATGTCTAGCCGTTCTTGAGTTATAAATGGCATAACTAACCCGACTTGGTTTTATATAATTATATAGATTTTATGCGACTAGCGAGAAACCGGGGAGAGTGGCTTATGCCAGTCTCCTCGGTTCACAAAAGGGGGCCTTAACTCAGCGGTGGGTTATTCAGGGCTGATGACGATGATGATTGTTTAAGTTCAAATATTTTCACTTTATTATTTTTCTATTCTTCGTATTCACACATATTTAGTCATATTAAGTACTCCAAAGAAAAAAATACTCATGAAATGAAATCTATACCTAAATCTCGTGAGAGAAACCGACAAGACCACTTGTCCGGCAACAAAATATGAACAACCATAGGTAAATTAATATGAGAGTACTCGAGAAGACCCCGTACACTTGAAGTGATGTCCCTTAATCAAAACTTCCAAGAGTTTGTACTCTCGAAAAGAAAATTGAAGGATGGATACAAAAAGCTGACATTCAATGATTAAAAAAAAAAAAAAAAAAAACCTACATTCGAATTGATAACCTCCTCCTTTTCGAAGTCGGTTAAAAATTGAAATTAGAAACGCTACTGGTAAGTACTATTTTTTAATTTTTCACTTATTAAAATCAGCAAGACGTTGAACTCTGCTGAACATAGGCTCCCCCTTATAACTCCATACTGAACGACAGCCTGCCATCTGCATCCACTGGATGTCCGCGACTTTCATGATGTCGTCGGTTGATCTAGTGGGATGGCTACCTACGCTGCATCTTCCGGTTCGTGGTCTCCAATCAAGCTATAATTATGGTAATAATATCTTATTTTAAACATCATGGTGTTACGAGATAACTGAAGTAAACAACCGTGATAGTTTAAAACAGTGTTAAATTTAATGTTCCTTTTTAGTATTGTAAATTAAGTAATAAATATTAATTATTAAATATTAGTTTTTTTTTGTTTAAGTATGTATGATAAATGTTTTTTTTTTTTTTTTTTTTGTGTCACATTGTCATCTGACCCCAAACTAAGCAAAGCTTGTGATATGGCTGCCAGAGACTGGTAAACATACATAATAATATATAGTTTTAAATACATACTTAAATAGATATTAACAACCAGATATAGAACAAACCCAAATAGTCATAACATTAATGTTTGTCCTAGGTGGGAATCGAACCCACGCCCTCTAGCTCAGAAGGTAGGTTCACTACCAACTGGACCAACGGACTATCTATTGAAACAACATTTAGTAAATAGTAGTATTTATTATCCTTCTATCGCACAAAAAAGAGTTGGACAGTGGGCAATGAAGAGAGCTCTTCATTGCGCGCTGTGTGACCCTGGCATGAGTTTTTCCAAGAGGCCAGCAGTTAAGAACCACATCTCAGTACCATTATATCATCACTGGTAACATAAACTGGTTAAATACCATTATCTTAAGACATTGTAGCATTTTGAACGAAAATATTTTTTAAGGTTTGATAAACAACACAAACCGACTTACCACAAAAGATTTAAGCACGCTTTAGACAAGTGTTTAGCATATTTTTCGCAGGGAAACAATTGCTAAACACTTGTCTAAAGCGTTCTTAAATCTTTTGTGATAAGACGGTAATGGTTTTGCTACTCAGAACTTCAACATCGAAGTTTCACCTAACAGTTTCGCAAGGAAAATCGAAACCATGCTCCAGTAAATAACTGAATAATCTTCGAACAACCCTCAATCAATTATGCAGCTGTCTCGGCTACGTAGAGCCTTGTTTTAGTAACAGGCTTGTTATGAGCCTGTATAACCTGTGTGTTTTGTATGTAAGACAAATGTAGCTACATGTTTGCTAATCTCAAATACAACAACTTGGATTCAGAGCCGGAACCTAAGTTTTTCGATCTAAAGAAAACATTCATTACTATATTGATTACAATAACAATATTTTTGTCAACCCGTTGGTCCAGTGGTAGTGAACCTGCCTTAAACATTCATGTGATGAACATTTGTGTTTGTTCGATATCTCGGTTTATCTATTTAAGTATTATTTAAAAATATATATGTATGTATATCAGTCCTTGGCAGCCATATTACAAGCTTTGCTAAGTTTAGGGGCAGATGACCGTGTGTCCAAAAAAGTCCCGTATCAACAAACAAATAGATATTAACAACCAGATATAGAACAAACACAAATGTTCATCACACAAATGTTTGTCCTAGATGGGAATCGAACCCACGCCCCCAAGCTCAGAAAGCAGGTTCACTACCAACTGGACCAGCGGGCTATTTAATCTAGTACAGCATAGATAGTTAAATTTATGAAGATTCACTCCATCTTTTGTTTCTTTGTTTTGTTCCTACAATGCAAATGGGCGTGCAATTTTTGATCGTTTGAAGTATGGCTATTACTACCAATCCAAGCATACTGGTAAAAATGCTACTTGAAAGTTCGTTGTGATCTTGCAATCTCCAGAATCTCTACATTTGATCTAGATTAATCTCAAATTCAAGATTAAAATTTAGACATTCATTAACATTTCAAATCATTAAAGTTTAATATCACAATTTGAATAGGAAGGTAAGAATGTTCCGTCAAAAGGACAACTTGGATGGGACAGTGGGAACTTCGAATTCATTTGAATTTTATGGGTTCATTAAAATTTAAATAGTTACTTTAGGAAGATTCGAGATAATGTCTTAGCTTGGATTAAAACTCGTTGCTGTTGATTCGGTATTGTCTTTAAAGAGTGTTAATTTGAATTTGATTGGACTTGACTCGTTTTGTAGTTGTACAGTTTTGTTTGAAAGTTATACTAGGTCACTAAGCCAAAAGGAGTTCATTGTACTTATAATTACGAATCACTCTTATTATGGATCCAACCGAGAAAAAAACAACTATTTCATACTGCACTTTCTTGTCAAGTTTATATAATTATAAGGCCTCTCAATTTCTATTTCAACTGTTTTTTTAAACCCTTATTTTAAGTTTGTACATGTAGGACATGTAGGTATAGTCTTGAAGTGGATTATTGTTTATTTAAAAAAAAAACTTTATGACGTACTTAATTACTGTTTAATCTGTTGTTTGATACTGTTTGATAGCCCGTTGGTCCAGTTGGTAGTGAACCTGCCTTCTGAGCTAGGGGGCGTGGGTTCGATTCCCATCTAGGACAAACGTTTGTGTGATGAACATTTGTGTTTGTTCTATATCTGGTTGTTAATATCTATTTAAGTATGTATTTAAAACTATATACGTATGTTTAAGAACCGATAACCGATGGGGAAGAAAGGTTCTGGAGTGGAGACCACGAACCGGAAGACGCAGCGTAGGTAGGCTTGCCACTATATGGACCGACGACATTGTGAGAGTCGCGGGCATCCAGTGGATGGAAAAGGCAGGCTGTCGTTCAGTGTGGAGGTTAAAGGGGGAGGCCTATGTTCAGCAGTGGACGTCTTCTAGCTGATGATGATGATGATGATGATGACGTATGTTTATCAGTCTCTGGCAGCCATATCACAAGATTTGCTTAGTTTGGGGTCAGCTGACCGTGTGTCAAAAATTTATTTATTATTTACTAGCTGACCTGACAGACGTTGTCCTGTCTTAGAACTGTCAAACACACAAAGTCAAAATTGTAAATCTTATTTTTTTACACCTTGGGTTACATTATTAGAGATTTAGTAAGGATCCCTATTTAAAAAAAAAAAATATAGCTTATGTCACCCGGGGATAGTGTAGCTTCCCAACAGTGAAAGAATTTTTCAAATCGGTTCAGTATTTTCGGAGCCTATTCAATGCAAACAAAGAAACAAACAATCAAATCTTTCCTCTTTATAATATTAGTATATTAGATGTGTTTAGTTTGCACTGGTAACATAATTGAAAGAAGAAAGAAAGAAAGAAAAGAAAATAAATTTTATTCGACACCTTTACAAAACTAAACAAAAAAAAACTAAAAAAAAAAAAAAAAAAACTAATTGTATATTCTTTTTTTTTTAAGTGGAATAATCTTAAACTGGCGCTATTCCTTCAGTCAACCTATGATTGCCAAAAGTACTATTAAACAGAATCTCCTAGTTGGAACTATTAGCTCAAAAGTAAACAGCCCCCACCTTTGGCCGACATAGCATAAAGCTTACAGCACTCGAAATGGTATCTTCCAACTTGGTAATTACAGCGTCTCAGTACACAGGATAGGTTTGTTTTCCACATATGGCAGGCGTAGGTGCTTTCGAAGCCTTATGAACTTGGGGTAAATATCGACGCTTATGAAATGTTACAGTAGAGCATGTTCAATGGTTTCTGGAAAATAGTGACTATACAATATACATATTTGCCCATTATTACAGTTTTATGAAATTTCCCAGGACAAAAGTCTGAGAGTCTGCACGATCTAATTCCCTCCTGCCCTTGTCTAAAACCCCCTCGGTGGCTGACCTCTGTGCCAGACGGGGGTACCTGGATCTCCATAGGAACGCACCGGTATCCTCCTAGCACATTGCCTGAAGAAACTCTCCCGGGAAATGCTCAGGGCATTTCCGTTCCTTTCCTTTACAACGGCATGGGCCACACCACGCCGTTGTCTTCCCTGGGCTTGCTGAATGGAAGGTCAGATCCCCAAATCTGACCACAAGCCCAAAGGCTTTTACGACAGGCAGGGGTTACCGAAGCAGTATTCCAAGACCCTGGCTCTAGGGCTGACAGAATGCAATAAAAAAAAAGGTAATGATGATGATGGGAAATGTATTGAGTTGTGTTACCACGTACAATTTAGAGAGTTCAAAATATTCCATTACGCAAATTCTGCTTTACGTAATAACAAAGTCAAACAACGAAATTTAGCCTTTGTAGGCCGTCTATCTCGCACAAGGTAATACCTACAGAACAACTTATTTGTCGAGTCGAATGAGGGAGCTTTCATCGCGTTTTCTTAACAAAACCGTTAGCCATTGTCGGAATATTTTTCCTTCTCTCATTTGGCCAACTCTGTAGATAAGTTGGTTGAGCTATACTTACTTACATATCTGTTACCAGCATGGAACATAGGGATTGAGCCCTTAAGGTAAGAAATTTTAATTAATGCTTGTTCTTTCTTTGAAAGGTCTTTGAGCAGGAATTTCTTTTTTGGAGAAATCCTTTGTTGTAAGTTCGGGAATTTAATTAAATGAAATCAAGTAAATCATAGTTTGTAATAAAAAAGTTGATTTTCTGTAAAAAAACAAAGGATATTGCACCAACCGCCCAACCGCAGCGTACCTAAAATTCCGCCTCGCCGCACCGGTGCAGCAGTTTGCATTCAGTCACTCATTCCCTAGCAATGTCTAAACATCACAACATATCTAAACATTTGAAATTGTTTCGACAGTTAATTGAATTAATACTTTTTATATAAATAATATTTACGGTATTTATACCATCTCTCTAGATTTGTACGCCTATAAACTAGGCAAAACATGATACAAAGTGACAAATATTTTAACCCACCTATTGTTTTAAATGTGTATATGATTTACTCGTGTTTTGTGCAAATAAATAATATTTATCTTTATTTTTATCACCATTAAAAAATCTATAGCTATTATGTATCGTCAATAGTCTATCATAATATTGTGTAACATTGTCTCATTGGTGTAATTGGCGCAAGCCGTACTAATTGAATAAACAAATACAAATACAAATCAGGCTGTTAGATTTGTAAAACAAAACAGACTTGAAAAATATAATTAAATTTAATGCTTATACTGAAGAAACTATTTAAATCAGCTGATAAAGTTCTGAGATATAAGCGTTTGATTTTTTTTATCTCCTCCGCCATCATAATCATAGTCACAAAATGTTTAATACTATTACCATCGGGATACAATAAATACAGAGTTACAAGCGTGCCAAAAAAAATCCGAATCAAAATTTAGGCGCACGCTACGAATTGCGCAGACTTTTGGTTAGTTACAAAGTAATCACGATCAACGCGACTTACAACGCCGTGCGATGCCAGAGCTACGATGACATAGCGGACAACTAACGTTGAACACTATACAAGCGACATAACGTCTAAATTGGAGTAAATGTGGCATTGTGAAGTATATAATTGATACAATGTATGCACAATGGCGCTCGGACGTTTTATGACTGTTTTCACTGAAAGATTGTGACTCCATAGGAATTATTACTGTATCTCGATGACTAACTGTTATATTATTCTAAAGATAATGCCCTATTTTATTTTATTGTAAATGATTTTGTATTTTCAAAAATGATTTTCTGACGAATTAATTATGAATATACCGAATAATGACGAATTCCGCTTCTACGTATCTTCTCTTCTATCTTCTTCCGCTGGTTGTAAGATTGAAGATATTATTTGATCATTTGTTTTTGAAAATGGACTTCCGCAAGGTAAAGTTGATTCAATCAACTTTCTTCAAAAAAATATGTAAATGACACGGGTATTACTCACGTTTTTTTTTTTACATCGGACTAGGCTAACGTTTGACCGTCATCTCGCTTGATGGAAAGCGAAGATGCGAAGATGTTCAGTGGTTTCATAGCCTATTCAATGCAAACAAACAAACAAACAATCAAATCTTTCCTCTTTCTAATATTAGTATAGATAAAAAGATATGAACACGTAGTCGCGCGTAAACCATTTTTTGTAATCCGTTGGAACCGGGCCTCCAAAATACAGGCATCGCGTAGTTTGGGGCTCACTGGTATCATTTAACACACTATGAAACAGAAATTTTAACTAACTAAACTGTAACTTAGCTTTGTTTAAGTAATAACGAAAGGTACTTGAACATGTTCTAATTCTGTATCACATAGAAATATTTTATCATATTTTTTTATCGAAGTTATTTATGTAAACGATGTGATATTGTTTTTTTTTTCAAAAATATGAAAAAGAGAAAACCTTCGTAAGATGTAGCGTCAACGTTGCTTGTTGGCCGTGTTTTTGGTGGAACAGCGTTACTGTGGGATACGCGGATCTTTCCGTGTGTGTCGGTGATTAAGTGCGACAATCCGCGAGTGTGCGCTATACGTATTAATACAAAAGATAGTGCATTTGTAGTTGTGTGTGTGTATATGCCGACAAATAAATCGAAAAACTTAACGACGTTCACGGACTGCATTGGAACTATAAGTGCTATAAATAGTGAGTACGAAAACGAACCTATTTTTATACTAGGGGATTTTAATGCTCATCCCGGTGAATTATTTTATAAGGAATTGAGTATTTGCTGTGATGAATTTAAATGGCTACTTGTTGATGTAAATCATTTAGGCTTGACTTCGAGTACATTTACTTATGTAGATCAAGTTTGTGGGTCGAAACGTTGGCTAGATCATTGTGTTGTCTCGCAGTCAGCTGCTGTGTCTGTGTGTAACGTGTACGTCAAGTATGACGTGTTATGGTCTGACCACTTCCCTGTTGTATGTGAATGTAATTTAAAGTGTTTGACGCCTGTAACAAATAATGTCGATGTAACTACCAATAAAGCTATTTGGGGGGAAAGAACTACAGAACAAATTACTTTATATCAAACTGAATGCCATAAGCGTCTTAGAACGATTGACTTCCCAAGTGAGTTTCAAAATTGTAGTGATCGTTACTGTAGTGATTGTTCTCACACTAATGTAATTGATAAGCTATATTCTGATATTGTACTCGCACTAATATTGTCATCTGTGAGTCGAGGAGGGGAGCATGAACGGGTGAAACGTAGATATAAACCCATTATAGGTTGGAATAAACACGTTAGTGATAGTCACGGGGCGGCCAGGGCGAGTTTTCAGGAATGGTTAATGTATGGCAGTCCAACTACTGGTGACATCTATAGTAAAATGTGTGAGAAAAGAAAAATATTCAAATCGCGTCTAAAGTGGTGTCAAACTCATCAAGACCAGTTAAAAATGGATATACTTGCCTCTAAGCACTCTGAGAAGGATTTCAGTGGATTTTGGAAGAAAACGAATTGTCTGAAAGGTCGGCCTGGTCTCCCTGTGAGCGTGGACGGGGCTAATGACTTGAAATGTATCGCTGACAAATTTAAAAACCATTTTGTCGTTAAATCGCCATTAGGGCCGTCAACGTCAGAAAACAACAGTGGGGGGACTGTATGTGGCGGATATGTTGCAACCAGAATCACGGCCAGGGATGTAACCAGGGCGATAAAATCCATTTCAAAGGGCAAATCCCCTGGTCATGATGGGTTGAGTATAGAGCATATTCTACATGCAGGACCACACATATGCAGAGTGCTAGCTATGTTGTACAACTTCTGTATATCGCACTCGTATCTGCCTACTGAATTGATGAAAACGAATGTAGTGCCGGTAGTTAAAAATAAAACTGGAGACTTGTCGGATATAACCAACTACAGGCCAATTTCCTTGGCGACAATAATTGCAAAGATATTTGACAGCATTCTTAATTCACAATTAAATAAATACGTACAGTTGCACGACAATCAGTTCGGTTTCCGGCCGGGACTGTCCACAGAAACTGCGATATTGTGTTTGAAGAGTGCTGTCAAATACTATACAGAGAGAAAGACACCTGTCTATGCTTGCTTCCTCGACCTTTCAAAAGCATTTGACCTCGTCTCATATGACATCTTGTGGGAGAAAATGAGATCATTAGATATGCCGAGTGAACTTATTGACATCTTTAAATATTGGTACGGGAACCAGGTCAACAATGTGAAGTGGGCGGGTGTGTTGTCGGACCCGTACAGGTTGGAGTGCGGGGTGAGGCAGGGGGGGTTAAGTTCCCCTGCAATTTTTAACCTGTACGTTAACGGGCTGATCGAGGCGCTCAGCGGGCAGCATGTCGGTTGTTATATAGACGGCGTATGTTTCAATAACATAAGCTACGCGGATGACATGGTCCTGCTCAGCGCCTCGGTCTGTGGACTCAGAAAGCTGCTGAGTATTTGTGAGGGCTATGCTGTGGACCACGGTCTGCTGTATAATGTAAAAAAAAGTCAGTGTATGGTTTTTCAGGGTGGGCCGAGAAAGATAACGGAAATGCCACCAATTAAACTAAACGGGTCACACGTAGAAAGAGTGGAAGTTTTCAAATACTTGGGCCATTTAGTCACACCTACCCTGAAGGACGACACTGACATTGAACGGGAGAGGAGGGCGTTAGCGGTTAGAGCCAATATGGTGATCCGCAGGTTTGCACGATGTTCTACTGACGTTAAAATAACGCTCTTCAGGGCTTACTGCACTACATTCTACACGTGCAGCCTGTGGACTAGCTATACGCAAAAATCGTATGACGCCCTCCGTGTCCAGTTCAACAACGCGTTCAGGATGCTGGTGGGGCTCCCCCGCTATTGCAGCGCATCTACAATGTTTGCGGAAGCGCGCGTTGATTGCTTCTACGCAACAATGCGAAAGAGATGCGGCTCGCTGGTGCGGCGGGTGCGGGGGAGTACTAACAGCATGCTGGCTGCGCTCGCGGGCAGGCTCGACTGCCCTTACATTGCTCACTGCTGTGGAATGCACGTTACACACAGATCTTATAGGGTGCCATTTTAATTACTAAATTACTTGTTTGACATTTTATGTAAATATATTTTAAAATTGATTAGGTTTTTATTCTTATGTAGGTATAATGATTATTATTTTGATATTTATAGAATTAAAAGTAGTGTTAGTATTTAAGCTGTAACTAATTGTGTTTGTGTATTGTAATTTTTGTAATGTGACTGTATTAATTAATTTGAATTGTGAAACTATGAGTTAATTTACTTGAAATAAATATTATATTATTATTATTATTATTATATCTCATAGAAAGAGTTTCACTATCGACATCCAGCTCAAAACTTTCAACCCTCATCACCCAACTGCATTGACCATTCGAGTTTGTGTTAATTTGGTTGTTTTAACAAAGCAAAGTGTAGTTATTTTTTACAATAATAAAAATTATGATTGTTAACCTTCATAATTTTTATCCTGTTATTCAATATAGACGTAGGCAAATCTTATCCAAAGCCAAGATAAAGAAAACTTCGCCAGTTAAACCTGACAGAATTTTATGATAAAAGACGTAAGAAAAATACCGTTATTCGCGGCGCAGCGTAAACAATTTTACCGGAAGGCAAATATTGTGGTAACTCTGTTAGTCTAACTAGATTTATTTTTATTGCCAATTTCATAAATACAACAACTATAGGCAAAAATATTAATACAATATATCTAGACTATAATATTATAAAGAGGAAAGATTTGATTGTTTGTTTGTTTGTTTCGATATATATTTACGAGTCAGCCTTACTTGTATAGAAAAATGTAAACAAGTAAATCTAGTTAGCAAGCGTCATGACAGCAGGCTGCGTGAGCCATACCGCAGAACTGCCCTATACAGTAACAGCACGTTTGTGATGACACTGACTGTTTATAATAAACTACCGCAACATTTAAAAGAGATAAGTAATATTGACATTTTCAAATTTAGACTTAAGAAGTTGCTAATTGACAAGGCTTACTATTCTAATACAGTTTTTAAATGACAAACTGTTAAAATAAATAACTGTTCTGATGTTAGATTTTATATAATTGAGTGTTTTATAAATTTTGCATGTTATGATGCTAGAGCATGGTGTTCTTTAACTTATGTAAATATATTAACATCTGCATGTTACCCAGGTTTCCGCAAAATAAATATTTTTAATTTGAATTTGCATTGAATAGGCTCCGAAACTACTGAACCGATTTGAAAAATTCTTTTACTGTTGGGAAGCTTCACTATCCCCGGGTGACATAAGCTTTAATCTATACCCGTGCGTAATATAAATAATACAAATTATATACAAAATTACAAATATTGTTTAAACACGTCATATTGTGTGTATGATTTACTCGTGTTTTGAGCAAATAAATTATTCCTATTTTTTGTTTTGGGTAGCCGGTTAAAAGTTTACAAGCTATAGATGATTTATTACAACTAATATTAGGCACTTAAAACCACAGTAATTTGTAATCAAAACTTACAAAGTTTAGGATGAAAGGTCAAACTCGTGTAGAATTATTATAAACGCTTGCTTACGTAAATGAGCCCCAACGGGAACTTTATTCCACCCTGAACCTCTATTTCATCCTAGAAATGCCTTGTTTGTAGTAGAACCCCTATATTCATCCTAGGTGGCACTATTTCCTTGAAGTTTCGGATCGATCACTTACCGTCAACTTTTACCCATTGGGCTAGACTTCGAGGACGTTGGTAATAATATGTACTGTACAGTATTGGATACACTGTATTGGAAAATACGTCTTTTCTCACGTCTCTGAAGTTAAGCTTTTAACAGAATCGTTGCGATTTTTGATGCTTGGAATTTTGAGATTGATTTAGGATGTAACTTTTAAACTTTCATGATTAGAACACTTTTTATTTTTATGGAATAGATGTACGTCACACAACGAGCTATGGAGAGGGCTATGCTCGGGGTTTCTCTACGAGATCGAATTATAAGTTACTAGATTAGCAAGTGAAAGTGGCCATGGGCAGGGCACATACCACGCAGAACAGATGGCCAATAGGACCGAAAGGTTCTCTAATGGAGACCACGGACCAGTAAGCGCAGCGTAGGATGTCCACCCACATGGATGATAGACAAACGACCTAAAAGAGACCGCAGAGAAATGCTGAATGCGGGTTGCTTCCAACTGGCCCTTTTGGAGATCGATGGGAGAGGCCTATGTCCAGCAGTGGACATCCTATGGCTGAAATGATGATGCGATATACGTTTGGCCACCAACTCGTTCCAGCTCATGACCAAGACCATTGTAAAATGGTCGAAACGTCGAGCGAAAGGTACCTCTTTTTACTTTAATGAAATAATTCGCGCCAAGTCCTGATGGTAACTAACACACTTAAACATAAAATAACATAATACTATAGACATTTAAACAATAAATTAAAAATAAGTTTTCCCTTAAAAAATAATAATTATTCAATTTACTTGCTGCGTTCTGCGGTTTATAATATTCACAGAAGAGAAAAAGAATTCTACTTCTCTTTTCTGTGATAATATTGAAACAACTGAACAGGTATTATACTGAAATCATAGTAAAAACCAATTTTAATTGAGAAATTGAACTTTAAAAAACACGGTTCAGCCGTCATGTGGCTAACACATAATTATATGGCGTCGGGGGATAAAATAATTTCGGTTTCTTTATATTTTAGGGTGAAAACGCGAAGCGCTGCTTTGAAATATTTTTATTAAAAGCTTTCACATCTTTTATTATTCAATCGGCGACATTAAAATATAATAATCCCTCTAAATAATGACCCATAATTTTTTGTGTGAAATCAGATAGTTTAATGGAAAATTATCAGGTGCCCACAGACCGTAAAAATAACAGAACATAAATCTTTCTAAATATTAATCGAATGGCTTTGTAAAAACGAAACAATGCAGCTGAGCTCAGATCTCAGACCTAGCTTATCACAATGAATTTCGTTTTCACGGATAGTTTAGCATTAAAACGATGTAAATATTTAGGAAAAATTCGCTTAGTAATCGTTTGGAAGCTTAAACGAATTGAAAAATGAATTAGTTTCGGTTGAAATATAGCATTGTTTTTTAATTGGTTTTTTGTTGTGTAAACTTTGTTTAATTTAAAATATTTCGCAATTTTCATTTTAAATCGTAGCAGTGACGTAGCGTTTTGCTTGTGGCGTTGTACCGTAGCGTAGTAATATAGCATCGTAGCATCTTATGCTACAATGCTACGACGCTATGCGTAAGTATCCGCAGCGTAGCACCACGATGTAGCATACAGTAAAAAGTTATAATTCAATAACATAATGAATAAAAATTAAATAATCACGTATATCGATAACTAGCTGCGCCCCGCGGTTTCACCCGCGTAGTGATGAAAAATGGTGGTGATGATGATAAAAAGTAGCCTGTGTCACTCTCTGGCTCTTGATCTATACCCATGCAAAAAATCAGGTTGATCCGTTTTTCCGGTGCAGCGTGAAAGAGGAACAAACATACACCCATACAAATTACAAACTTTCGCGTTTATAATATTACTAGCTGTAACCCGCTACTTCGTACGCGTAGAGCTCGGCTTTTGGCCTCGCTACTACAACCCGTTATAGCCTATGTGTTATTCTAATGTATAAGTTATATTATTGTAAACTTTCATTAAAATCCATTCGGTAGTTCATCCATACATACAAACTTTTGCGTTTATAATATTAGTAGGATATAGTAGGATTGAAAATCATTGTTTGTATGATGACAATTCAATGAGTGAGAAGTCGTTATAAGTCAAAATAGGTCCGGTAAAAATTAATTAGTATCAAAATGACATAGTCATCATCATCATCATCATCGGGCCGAAACGTTCTCGAATGGAGACCACGGACCGGTAAGCGTAGGGTAGGACGTCCACCCACAAGATGGACAGACGACCTAAAAGAGACCGCAGGAAAACGTTGGATGCAGGCCGCTTCCAACCGGCTCTTTTTGAGATCGATGGGGGAGGCCTATGTCCAGCAGTGGACGTCCTACGGCTGAAACGATGATGATGTATTTGTTAGATATATCTAAGCAAATTAACACCAGGAAAAATACAACTACCTTCAAAAATCAGAACAGTACCGTACAGTAAGTACCGTCTCCATACTTCACGCCGTCACTCACATTTCAGAGTCACGTAACACTTTCAAAGGTCGTGGCGCATTCGAAGTTAAATGGGTTTATGCAAAACCTTGCCAGATGGCGCCCTGGTGTAGCATTACATGAAGAATTCAATGGTACAGACTAGGGATGAGGTGAATTTCCGGATCCGGTCAGTATGTGTGTGTATGTAATTTGTGGTATGAACAATTAAGAGTTTATCCATCTAAGTATTAGGATTAAAAAAAAAAAAAAAATTACTTGACTTTTACAATTTTTTGCAGTGAGGTGTTAATAATAGAGAAGTTATAGGCGGACAACGCGTCTTTAAAAACTGAAGAAACGTAGCATATACCATAACATAGCATAGCTTACCTACGCATGTATATGTGCATTTTGTGAAATAAGGGAAAGAATATGAAAGACTTTTTACGCTATATCTGTTGTTAGAAAGAGACAAAAATACAATTTGTTGTGGACACGCGGAGTGCGTGACTGAGAGACGGCTGAACGAAGTCGGGCAGCCAGCCTTGCATTCGTCTAGTCAATATAGTGGCGGGCACAACCTATCTAGGGGTAAAAATATCTTAGATTTTGTGACAATTTTCTACGTTCAAAACAATGCATTCTGTTTTCACTTGTAATCATTGCGATATTTATTTTTAGATAATTTGTTAGTTTTTTAAATAAATATATAAATATGCTTGGATTTAAATAAACATTAAAAGAAACAAGCAAATCATATTTCATAATTATTATAAATGAGAGAGTCTTGGTTTGTTTGTTCCTCTTTCACGTAGCAACAGAAAAAAGGAACGACGTCATTTTTAGATAGAGATAATTGAAGAACTAGAAAGTGACATAGTATACTTTTATCCCGGAATTTCCCTCCGTCACCGTAATATTAAGAACCAGAGTCACCGACATAGCTGTTAAAATTTGCAAGTTGAAGTGGCAATGGGCAGGCCACATCGCTCGGAGAACCGATAACCGATGGGGAAGAAAGGTTCTTGAGTGGAGACCACGAACCGGAAGACGCAGCGTAGGTAGGCCTCCCACTAGATGGACCGACGACATAGTAAGAGTCGCTGGCATCCAGTGGATGCAAAAGGCAGGCTGTCGTTCAGTGTGGAGGTTAAAGGGGGAGGCCTATTTTAAGCAGTGGACGTCTTCTGGCTGATGATGATGATGATGACCGTAATATTATTTCACAAGATCAAAATGCAAGCTATTTAAAGTATATAATTTACAACACTACAATATTTTGTTGTATAATAATGACTGATGGTGGATGACATGATACTTTATCTAAACAAAAAATATATGAGTAATATAAGTACTTATGCACGGTATAATATCTAGTAAAGGGGCGTCCAACAAAATTTTGTGGCGGGCCAGATTTATTTAACTTTGTAACTATGGCGGGCCAAGAGATGTTTCGTAACTGACCAAATCAAGACTAATATAAGTAAAAAGGTAAAAAGGGTATAATTATAACCTTTTGGCGGAATTAACAGCAGGTGTCACTTGTAACTGCATACCACACACATAGATGATATAGATATGAATTACCGTTCTTTGCAAAATTACGTCTAAAAAAAAGTTAAAAGTTACCCACCTTTTGACTCATTCGCGGGCCGGATTAGGAACCTTGGCGGGCCGCATTGTGGCCCGCGGGCCATACGTTGAACACCCCTGATCTAGTCTATACATTTTGGTTCATATGATGTTATTTTATTTTGAGCAGATGGAACGCTAAATGTCGTATAATACAATATATTATTTAATAATTACTAATTATAGTGCTCATAATTTTTTTTCGTTATTTGAAAAAGGTTTACTACTCAATTCCTACGGCTATTACTGTCCGGCATCCGGTATTACAGCCCTATCTCTATAACAAAAGCGTGGGCAGGGCAATCTGTTTGTAGTGCTCAATAAATAACGCGAAATAAAAGCATACCTGCCATAATGTAAGTTCATTTAGAATTTATTTGTGTTTTCAGACGAGTCAATATATCAAGTAATAACAGGTCATTATACGAAATTCTTCCTGCTACGCGACTGAACTTTAGCTGTCGCTTGGGACTCCGTATGCGCAAACTTCATAATTTCAGCCATAGGACGTCCACTGCTGGACATAGGCCTCCCCCGTCGATCCCTAAAAGGGCCGGTTAGAAGCGGCCTGCATCCAGCGTTTCCCTGCGGTCTCTTTTAGGTCGTCTGTCCATCTTGTGGGTGGAAGTCTTACGCTGCGCTTACCAATTTGTATTTTTGTGTTTTTTGCTTTTTATATGTATATAAACAGGCGCAAGGCTATTGAAGTTAAAAAACATCTAACTTGAATTAAGAGGATGGTTGGCAAGTACCAACTTGCTTGGGATTCAGTCATCAAATTAATAAAATGCCAAGCCTAAAAGTAGCACGATTGCCTAAGAAATACTTTTTAACATTTTTATTACGTCTATAAATAGAAATATTAAATCCTTTAATTGCGTTTCCAAAATCAGATAAAAATCCAACCAATCCAATCCAATCTCCTCGGTCAATTATTTATTAAACCAAACTCATTTTTTCATCATTAATATGTATAACTCCCCATTAGAAATTGCGAGACACCACTGTAATCGTCGTTAATACCATTACTTACTTCGTAAAGACAGTTTTTAAGTTCTTCCTCCCTTTACTGCCAAACTTTTCATATTATAAGGAACATCTACTTCGGTCCAACTCTCGTTTAAGGGGGATGTCTCTACGAGTTTTTATTCTTAGCACTCCAAAAACAATGGAGATTCTATTCAATATTAATAAGAATACCCTGAAATTGTAAAGTGCCGTTAATAAAAGTTGAATGTAAAACAATACTTCATAATTTTAAGGTCGGAAAGTTTTCCACAATGAGCCGACGTGATATCGAAGTGGGTCGTCATAATGCTCTCTATTTATGACTTGTGATTTTAAATCGAAAGCATTCAGAGGAAGTTTTATTGTAAATATGCATAGACTAATTTTGAAGAATTTAATTTTCGTGCTTTTTGCTTGTTAAATTCGATCACAAAGTCAATTTAAATTAAAAATCAATGTCAATTTATAGAAGTATCATGTTCACAACAAACCCAATCCGTACCTAAACACTAATATCTCAAGGTAATACTGACACAGATTAAGCTCTACATTAGGTTCAATTGATAGCCCGTTGGTCCAGTTGGTAGTGAACCTACCTTCTGAGCTTGGGGGCGTGGGTTCGATTCCCATCTAGGACAAACATTTATGCGATGAACATTTGTGTTTGTTCTATATCTGGTTGTCAATATCTATTTAAGTATGTATTTAAAGCTATATATGTTTGTATATCAGTCTCTGGCAGCCATATCACAAGCTTTGCTTAGTTTGGGGTCAGATGAACGTGGGTGCAAAAATGTCCAAAAATTTTTTATTTTTTTTTATTTACAAAAACACAAATCTACATTACACTTAAAAATTATCGACATTATACTTAAATTATCGATACTTCAATACATTGAAAGTCTGTGACACCTCATCTCAAATTTTTCAGCCTTATTCCACAGGATTTTATATTCAACGGTGTCATCATGTCAATGTTGATGAGACTAGTCACATGATTTGCGTAAGAAATTCCAACCAGTTTGCATTAAGACCACTGTTTTTGTCGACAAAGATTTAAGCCGACCTTATCGATAAATTATTACCTATGATATGGTTTTACGTTGCACCGATCACTAATCATATCTGTTAAACATCTAGAAAAATATTATACGGAAAGTAATATTAGCAATTGCTATAATATAATCAAAGAAGACAAAGCCACAAAGAATGGATCTGGTCAAAATTAAATTCTTTTTATCGAAATTCAATTCGATTTATTCATATGGGTCCCAAAAGGTCTCTAACGCGTTTAAATGACTCTCTCCAACGTTCAAAATGACTTTGGGATAACATAAAGGATTCACCCAAACCGACCTTTGGGGAGACCTTAAGATTTCATGATTTTAAGATGGACATATCAATAAATATACAGGCGCTTTAGATACTGCTTAATTTTTAAGAATATTTACTTATATATGTGATATAACTAGTCGCATATTTTATGGAAGAATATTTTTTGTAATATAATGTTATATTATTATTATGTGTATCCTATGGACTCCGAAACGGCTAGACCGATTTTGACGGGAAGTTCACTGGCAGATAGCTGACGATGTAAGGAGTAATTCTGCTAGTACTATATTGAAAACAGATGATTTGAAACATTATATAAAAATATTGTTAATATTGTTCTTATTGTTACTTTTGATGAAGTGAAAAATATTGTTGTCTAGGGCTAAGTTAAGAAAAAACAGGCAGAGTAGAAAGTAAAGTAAAAGTTGAATTGCACAGGTGAAAATCCTGCCGGTCGTCAAATTTTTGCTATCAAATTGTCTATAACATTTAGTAAATCGTGAACTGTAGAACAACACTTCAAGTAAGGGTAAAAAGGCTTTTAATATAAACTACAAGTGTCATTGAACAATCAGATCATTAATCAGTGTTGAAATTATATCAAGTAATATACAGGAATTGAATTGAAATATCCTCCTAAACTTTTAAAGCTCTTAAGACAAATAAATATTTAATCATCATTAAATTATAACTACCAGCACAGCTTCATTTGCTATCCAAATATAATCGTTAACTTTTGTGATAAAATTTATGTGCATGTGTAAATCTAGTGCACAAGCTACTTTATTACCGAATTCCATTTATATCTGTGCAGATGTTACGGAGTTGAGTGGTGGCCGAGCGTTAGCATGTGCGCTTTACAATCTGATGGCACTCGGATCGATGCTTGGCCTTGCATCAACGACTTATTTAGTATTTAAATTATGTGCAGTTTCAATATCATCGCTTAAAACGGTGAAGAAAAACATCGTGAGGAAACCGGCATGTCCAAGAACCTCAAAAGTTCAAAGACATATAACACCAAGACACACTGGGCCAGCATGGTGGTGGCCTATCCTCTATACAAATATATATCTCTCTGAGAGAAAACCTGCATCCTAGCAGCAGAAACATAAGGGCTGATAATGATGATGATGAAAGATCATGAAACATTCGATAAAAAGGTACGCGTAAAGCCCACTACATAAAAATTCAATCTTACCACAAGAACATTTTCGCCAATCATCCCATCTAATGCTTCTCATAATGTCACCATACCTATCTGTCGATATTCCGGCCATTTCACCCTAATACCCACCCTGCCATCCTTTCGGTCAGTCTAAATTTCAGAAATATTATGCGAACAGTCCCCTGCGAGAGCCTTACACACTCCATTAGGGACTGATTTATTGCAGCCCACTAAAAGGGTCCCACAAGGATCGCTCCTTGGTCCCTCTTTGTACGTATCACTCACATTAGCCGTATGGAAATTTAGTTAAGGATGTACTATTCGCTATGAGCGTATTTTGCTTCTGATATTTTCCCCGCTGATATGTTTATGGGAATGGTCGAGTATCGTGTAATGAAAATAAAAATAAAGATAAATAAATGCCAGGAAAATGTGCGTGCATTTAGCTTCGTAAACAATCTTTCTGCTTTTAGTGTCGATACAAATCTTGAATGAAAGGGGAAGTCGGACGGGGCTTCTGGTTTTGCCAGCTCTTTTCTTTGTATCATTTTCATTTGTTGTACTTTTTATTATCTCGAGGTTACATTTATGTATTTATTCTATTAGAGACAAGATTTTTGCTCACATTTTTTCTTGACTTTGTATTTGAATCTAACATAAACAGTATCCCGTGGTTTCACTTGCTATATTGAGAAACGATTTATTTATATTTTGTTACACTGCCTATTACCTAATTTCATCAAAATCCAATCAAATATTATGGAGTTGTGTGAACATAAGATGTACACAAGCTTTCGCATTGAGTGTGATTCATTAAAAAACAGTTCGCGTGATGATATTATGAAATTGAGATATTCATAACATTTTATCAATTTAGTACATTATGAAATGAATTAACAAATCGCCTAGATTTTTTAATGAAAATTGGATCACGCCACGTACTGTATCGTCCATAAAACATTTATCATCATCATGGTAAGCCTATATCGATCTACTACTGAGTACAAATTTATTTTTCCTTGTGCCATTGATCCCTTTCGTCGACTCATCGTGCTGGTTGTCTGCCTACGGAACACTTATCTGCTCTTGGTGTCCTGACAGCGCCACCTGACACGCGTGATAATGGTCTCCGACATCCGTGGCTCTTGTCCTTCGTCAGATTTCTGTGTTTCAGACTCGATCTCTCAAGCTGATACCTAAAATGGCACGTTCCATTGCACTTTGAGAGACTCCTATTTGTACACAGCCTTATTAGTTGGCGTTCATGTTTCAGCATTGTATGTCATCGTAGCAGGAAAATTGGATAAGATGGAAAATTAATCTATTTTCTATAATTTATCTTGTAATTAAATATGTGTTTTTTTTTAATCGCGAATAAGTCCGCGTTTGAACACCATTTTGCCTGTTAGTAATATATTTATATATGTATATCAGTCTTTGGCAGGCATTGTACAAACTTTGCTTAGTTTAGGGGCAGATGACCATGAGTGCTAAATTATTTATTATTATTTATAAAATAAAAATTCAATACTGCTCGTTAGTAAACGCATCACTTGAGAACGGCGGCATATTTGGCATAGATAGATAGATAGATAAACTCTTTATTGTTCACACCACAAATTTCATACACACGATAAAACAGCTTAAAAACACGGCATATTGGTTTCTTCTAGGCAAGCGTGCTCCATCGTAGACCGCATCGTCGCTTAACATCAGGCGCGATGGCAGACAAGCACAAACCTATCTTAAAATATATATAAAATATAGTTTCTTGGAAAGTTGAGAAATTCGAAATTAAACCAAAAGTGCTTATTTCTATGGGTTTTTTATGGACCATAACTGTATCGGACAAATTTGGATAGGACAATGTCTGTTGAGTCAGTTAGTAATCATACATAATAATACCGATTCGTTCCCGTAAACTTTAAGACCTTAACTTTGCTCGATCAATTATACTATGAAAATACAATTTACATCACAATTACGCATTTGACCTACTTCGAACTCAAAACTTGACTCAAAGCGATAGGGTCATGGTATAACTTACAAATTGTAATTATCAAACTTTGCAACCAAGTCTATTCAAAAGCAATCAACTCTATCAAATGTAGTCGCTCTATGCTCCATAGTTACAGCCGGCTCTGACAAAAGTTCGAATGGAGCGACAAATGAATACGAAACTACGCGTTAGGGTACAGCCACACTACGACACTCTGATCAATCGGTGCCCCGACAACACGACACGTGTCAGTTTGAAATGAAAATGGGTAATTGTGCAATACTGAGTTGTAAGAATACCGCAAATAGAGCTGGCCGACAGAATAAAGATCTCTTTTCTTTTCACTTTTAGGTACGAAAAAAATTACACACTTAGTTTTCATACAGTTTGGACCGCTTGTGAAGTCAATATTCTCTGTATCTTTTAGAAAGATTACATGCTGTACTAGTTAATGAAATTAAAAAAACTATACTGTAATTGCCTAGATTTTTATAAAGCTGTTTTTTCAGTTTTTTTTCTTGAACTTTTATTTTAAATTTTTTGTTTGATTTTTTCCTTCCTTTTATCGAATGAAAATTAAAAAAAATACTTCATTTTCTTGCCTATACATTCAGCCATCAAAAGATTCCTTTTTTGTGTCAATAGGACCCATACATGGGAAGTTATGACTAAATTAATACAAGAGCCTGTGGGTTCGTACCAAAAATACAAAATGGCTGCCATTCCACAATGGGGAGCAACAAATTTTTTTTTTTTGATTTAGCGGTAAAATTAACCATATATTTTACCATTTCAGGCTCCAACACCGGTAGACAAACACATTGTATATTATTTATGTCTGTGCTCACCATAAATAAATGAGTGATGACCAATAGTTTAATTGTGAAATGTCTACCACAACACTGACATTGTATACTAGACAAAATAATAACAAACGCGCACTAAAAATATTGCGCTCTTTAAATGTGGATGTGCATGCGCGTCAATTTTAAACCTTATCACTTTTGAATGGTAATGACATGTAAATGACAGACATGGCACTTACCATCAGGTTAAGAACCTGTTAAAATTTATTAAAAATATAATGTGATAAGAACCCCTGGTGCGACCTTAGTAGGAAAAGTTCACAAATGCAATTAAAGTCGTGCTGGTTTCAATACTTCGCGCTAAAACGGGACAAGACAAGTTCTGGGTGAAATATTGTAATGCTTGTTATAGAACTTTCATATCACATTAATCAGCTGGTTTTTTGTGTTAGGAAAATTATTATACAGAGATGTGTGTTTTACAATTTTATTAGTGAATGTCATAAGTAGGCAGTTAAATCTTCTGACCTTTTTTACAAGCTTTCATTCAACTTGCCATGTTAGTATGTACGTTTGTATGTGTGGGACAAATATTGCAAATGAATTTTAGACCAGTTATCCGCAACTGATTGTGCTGAAAATTGGCATACTTATATAAGTACGGTGACAATGCAATGTTATGGTACCATCGAGTTTGGTTCCATTGAGTTTGGGTTCATTGGATTTGTTTTCCTAAGCACTAGAGAAGTTGGAAATGTAACTATGAAGTTATTAATAAAGGATAGCATTGTATTGCACTTTGGTCATAAATGAAGAGCGGACGTGTAGAAGATTGTTAAAAAACATAAAACTTTAGAAAGTTTTTTTTTTTTTTTTACGCATAACTTTTTACTGAGTAGTCCGATTTTGATGATTCATTTCTTACATATAGATGTATTTTTAAAATATATTATTAAGGTCTATAGACATTTATTGCCATGTAAGATGTTACATAACTTCCATGAGAACAATGCTAAAAATAAATTTATACAATTCATGTAAAAAAATAAAGTGTTTTAAATATTATGTAGGTATAACTTACGTACGGAGAAGGAATTCAATGGCGTATGTGAATCCACTAACCCGCACTGGGCCAGCGTGATGGATATGGCCCAATCACCCTTTCGGGGGTACCTAGGCTAAAAGTACAGCAGTGGACTGTTAAAAAGGCTGATTATGATGATGATAACTTACTCCGTACATCCATCGCTCTCTATAATACCGACATAATCATCAAAATAAGAAGTAACTTGAAAATAATTCCAAGTTAATTATGAATGAAATTTTAATCACAGTATCGGAAGTATCTTCAATTACTTATTTTCAGATCGGCTTCAATTAGTACACGATGGGGCAGGGTGAAGCGAAACGAGATATTATTGTTAATTAAATCCAATATCCTTTAGAAATTATAAGAAGTCGATTAAGTTGGTAGGTTATTCGTCTAGAGGTAAGTACGAGTACGTATTGATTAAAATTCTTTGGCTATAATGAGATATGAGATAAGTGGAATGTTTAACGATGTCACAGAATACATATAAAAAGTACAAGTACCTACAGAAGATTAACTCCGCAAAGTTATTTAAGTAAGTAGCGACTCTTGCTACTACACCATAAAGTGCAATTCAGGACGTGCGAGCGCTAACTACCTACAACTATAATTTACCTAGAAGTTGCCTGTCTGTCTATCGCGTAACTCTTGTCGCGTTATCAATATTTCGGCATGAAGCATAATTGGTAGGGGCCGTACCTCATAGCAGCTTAACAACATTAAAAACTCATCAAAATAGCCCAGAATTTGTCAATCTTAGACTGTTCAATAGTTTTTTATCCTTTTTTATATCTCTTGCTTTCAATAATTGTAATTTTTGATGTTGGCTTCGGACCATTTCCAAAAGTAGACATACATTGAATATAGCACATTGTTGCACTAAAAAACTACAGTTGGTTAGACATGGTGCTCACAATCACCACGCACTTCAAAATAAAAAATAAAAATAGGAAGGCATGTACATTTTTTTAACGCTGAGAAGTCCGCGTTTGACCACCAACTCGCCTGTTGGTAAGCGACGATGTGATCGAAGATGAAGCATGCAGACTTAGAAGATACCTATTCACTCTGGCCTTGAAAAGGCCCAGGTTATATCTCTCAGGAAACAAGGAAGCTGGCAGGTTGTTCCAAACTTTGGCGGTCAAAACATATCAAACTGTTCGTACATAATTATTTACTAAAATATTTATAGATCGAGGAATCAGCTGTTTGTCATCGCTAAGCCACTAACTATCAAACATATAATACATACTATTCAAATGAAAGCGTGCCTTATTTTTCCATAAAGACAAATGACTCTACCCAAAAAATTGCAATTTTATATACCCGAGCGACCTCAAAGATACATCACCGTAGATTATGGCGTCATCATCATTTGTTGGTAGCACCGCTAAATTGTTGTAGTTCGGGGAATTGGCCTTTTTCCCGACGTTTACTGGAGCGATTTGTTTTATTACCTATTCAGTAATACTAAGGCTAAACTAAGGTTTTATTAAAACGCTGTCCGGCGAAACTATGTAGGTATGTATAAAACCATCCTCATATTATTATTGTAGATGCGTGGAAGTCTCGCACTGTTCGGTTTGATCGATTGTTTCTGCCACACACCTGTAAGTTGTTGAATGGCTTACCACCTTCGGTTTTTCCTCCAAAATATAACCTCAATTGCTTCAAGCGAAGAGTGAATGGAGTCCTCAAAGGTAGGCAACGCACCGCCAATGCCTTGGGTATTGTAGGTGTCCATAGGCGACGGTGACTACTTACCATCAGGTGGCCCGTCGCTTGTTTGTCTAATATTATATTTAAAAAAAAAAAAAAAATGGAGTCTAAGATAGCTCCGATTCACTATTTGTTTTCAAAATCACAATGAAACTACATAATTATCTAGTATATTTAAATTAGGAACATAATTATAGACGAGCAAAAATATTCTTTGGTTTTCGAGATATACCTACCATACGACCTATATAAAACATCATAATTTAATTTACAATAGTTCAAACTTTTGTTCTGGCAAAACATAGACAACACTTCACCACTAGGCGAATAGCATATTAGCCAAAATTATTAAGTAAAAAAAAGAAAAAGAAAAATATTACAATTGATAACCTCCTCTTTTTGGAAGTCGGTTAAAAAAGGATAGTTTTGTGTCAGAATCAGAATCAGAATCAGAATATATTTATTGCAAGAACTGTGTACAAAAGATGTTCATAATAACTAGGGTATCAACAGTTTACCCATTTCGGGCGTGCAATTTTTTTGTATAAAATTATATAAAACTAACGAAAACTATATAAAACTTACGAATAATAATTACACATAAAGCATTTACATTACACATAGAACGAAATAATAATTATACATAAGAGTAAGTATTTACATTAGCTTGGCTTAACTTGTTATAATTCAATAAAACTAAATATCTAATTATCATCTAAGTATTCTTTAAGACTATAATAAGTTTTTATTATAAGCCAGGTTTTTATTATATTAGTTTTAATTAATTTTAAACTGTGGTATTTCTAATGACTTCAATTCTGTAGGCAAATGATTGTAAATTTTAATGGCAGTATAGAAAGAACTATTATAGAACATGGAATTATTTACTTGACGTATGCATATGTTGTACTTTTGTTTACAACGCAATATGTCAGCACGGCTTGAGTGAATGTTATAGAAGTAAGTTCCATTATTCTTTATAAATAAGCATAATTCTAATATATAAATTCCTGTAACGGTGAGAAAGCTATTTTCTTTAAATACATTTCGTAATGTATCAGTACTTTTTAAATTATAAATAATACGGAGGCATTTCTTCTGTAAAATAAAAGTTGATTCTACTTCAACCGAGTTCCCCCAAAATATAATGCCGTAACTCAAGTGAGGATATACATTGCCATAGTAGGCGTTTGTAGCAATGGCTTTTGAAGTAGAATCTTTAATTATTGATAGAGCATAGCAGTATTGAGACAGTTTAGTATTAATTTTATGTATATGTTGTTTCCAGTTTAAGTTAGTATCTAAAAATCACCCCCAAAAAATTTGATTCTTGGACTAAATCGACTTTACTGCCGTTATTTTCAATATTTAGCTGTGGAGATTTTTGTTTGTAGTTTTTAAAGTGAATTAATTTAGTTTTATCAATATTAACTTTTTAGTGTCTTTTAAACTTCTACAAACTAAATGCAAGTCAGCAGCAGCCTCAGTATTTTTTCATTAAAATTAATGCCTTCCTGATCAACGGAGATATTTATTAATATATATATATAATTTATTGAACCTCTGGCTTTGAGGCATGAATATAATATTTTTTTTTTATTTTTTTTTAATCCATAATTGCGTATATAGCTTGATTATTTCATACGAACGGGGTAACATATTGTGGACAAGAAGAATTTAGAATCATACTAATATTATAAATACGAAAGTGTGTTTGTTTGTTGGTTTGTTAGTTCCTCTTTCACGCTGCAACGGAACAAAGGATCGACCTGATTTTTTGTATGGGTATAGTTCAAGAGCCAGACTTACTTTTCAGTCATCATCATCATCACCATTTTTCATCACTACGCGGGTGAAACCGCGGGGCGCAGCTAGTAGAATATAAATTAGAATTCTCCAAAAGACAATTTGGTTTTATTCCGTGGCCATCGTTGAAACCTTGGCCACGTTGGAAAATACTATCAGAAGATTGAATTTATGAATGCTTTTTCCACAAACGCAGTCAGAGATGAAATATTTGACTTTAAATCTTAATTATGTACCTATCTCACTTTTTTTTATCGATTTAATTTAGTTTAGACTGATGTAAGGTATGATACCACTTGATAACTGTTGTAAGTCATATTATTGTGCATCTAATTAACAAGTATCATTGACAGCCGCGAAAAAAAATGACGCCAATTTTGACCATTGACTTTTATTGCTTTAGTATCTAAATGAAAGTTTTATGGCACAGTTCAACATTTTCTTTTTCATGTAAACAATTTATCAGATCTGCAGTGCAAGTACCGTTCTTTATCGATCGTCAAATTCGCTAAAATGCCATAGAATCGATCACAGCGAGTACTGAAAAAATTGCATATTATCGAATTTGACGACCTCAACTGTCAATTTGACGATCGATAAAAGAACGGTACTTGCACTGCTGTATTGTCATTCATCAACTTTTAAGCCTATAAACTAAAGTAGGCAATAAATCCCGAAACACATCTAGCAGAAAATAAAGACACTCAAAAAGATTATTCGAAAAAGAAAGAATGGCTAAAGAAAAGCCTTCTTATAGCGTTCGTTTTGATCACCATCCGTAAATGTTCAGGCAAACAGTCGTTATGAAACGCTGAGAGGTTTTTTCAACTGTATAAATATTTTTATAGATGAATGTAAGTGTAAAAGTATTCAGTATTTTTGTTCGCAGTGTTTTTACTTAAATCAGTAGTGAAACAGTTTTGTTTTACTGACATTTAAAGGCAGATTTCTGGTTTAAGACTTTTATTTTCTCAAAAAGAAAAGAGATTTGATGTTAAATTAGATTAAATTAGAGCCAAGCTAAGCCAACCAAAGAATACAGGAACCTGTGTGCTTCCTTGTTTCCTAGAAGATATAATTTAAGTATTTTTAAGGGCACGGGCACGCATTTTCCTGATGCTGTCCCGCTTTAAGTTTGTAGAAAACTCAAGTTTTGCTGAACATTCGTAAAAAGATGAAGAGGTAGATGAGGATATATATCGAGATTCAGAGTATCTTTCGTAACTTTTAAATTAGTATGTTTTGGGGCAATTTACAAATGAATGAATCCGTTGTTAGGAACGTCAGAACTTTCTTTGTGAAACCAAGTAGGTAATGTTTTTACCTTTAGATTTTACAGCCATAAGTGGTGACATAAAGTCCTTTACCCGTACAAGTGACCGCAAACGAATGACGTTTGTTACATTCGTTGTTTGTTTAGAGGCGTCATTAGTGCCCTCTGGAGTGAACAGGACATTGTCTCAAGTGGACACTAATTGCCTGGTCCCAACAATTGTAGGCAACCATGTCGGAGCTTGTAGGAACTAGATGGACCGATGACATTGTAAGAATCGCGGGTATCCAGTAGATGCAAAAGGCGGGCTGTCGTTCAGTGTGGAGGTTAAAGGGGGAGGCCTATGTTCAGCAGTGGACGTCTTCCGGCTGATGATGATGATGATGATTCTGATCAAGATCATGAGACACAAGTAGCTTTGGGTAGAAAATTTGGACGGAAGTTGTGGTGGCAGATGTCTGCTAATCTGTGGAATACGCTGCCTGACTGGGTGTTCCCCGGTAGTTACAATCTGGGTGTCTTCAAATTACGAGTGAATCAGTTTCTTCTAGGCAAGCTGATGATGATGTAGGAGCTTCGGCCAGCCCAAAATGTTCCATACTAGGTTATCACATAACAAAATAAAACCAGCCAAGTGCAAGTCAGGCTCGCGCTTTGAGGATTCCGTACCACTACATAACTTGTTAGTTACAAAAGTAAAAAAAAATAGTGCAAAAAGACAACACCCCATCAACGCCCACGCGGTCACCCATCCAAGTACCGGCCGCGCCCAACGTTGCTTCACTTCGGTGATCGTACAAGAACCGGTGGTGAACAGAAATTTGACACCAACTCGCACTTGGCTAAAGTATAGTTATACTTTAGAGTGTGTACTATAATCATGCCAAGTTTGACGCTTGTACGTATTACTGTTTTTACATTAGAGCTAACACAAAAATACGGCAAAAAATTCGTTTCTTCAATGCATACCATTTTTATTTTTTTATTTTTAGTTAATCTGCAGTAACATTACACAACAACGAGCTATCTATTACGGTTCGAAAGATACAGCCGTTAATAGGAAGGACAGACAGACTAACAGACAGACATTGTAGGCTTAGTAATAGGGTCCCGTTTTTACCCTTTGCGTAAATGGCATCTACAGAAACTATGAAAACCTACTCCTAGTTTCGACTTAAAATTCAACCATACGTTTCACGGAGTAACTTTTAAAATTATGGATATAAAATACAATTTAAATATCGTCTAAAATATTTTCCGGAAAATATGCACCAAACTTTTCGCCTATAAATATTTTTAGAGCATGTGCTGGGAGCCATTTCTTTGGACGCAGCGTGAAATTGAACTTGGTAGTAAAATTTGGAGACCATTCTGTTGCAAATAAAGACATCGCAGTTGTGCTTGTTTTATCTACATAGGTATCATCATCATCATTATCAGTCAGAAGACGTCCACTGCTGAACATAGGCCTCCCCTTTTAACCTCCAAACTGAACGACTGCATCCACTGGATGCCCGCGACTCTCACGATGTTGTCGGTCCACCTATTGGGAGCTAACCTACGCTGCGTCTTCCGGTTCGTGGTCTCCACTCCAGAACCTTTCTTCCCCATCGGTTATCGGTTCTTCGAGCGATGTGGCCTGCCCATTGCCACTTGAACTTACAAATTTTAATACCTATGTCGGTTTAATACTAACCTACATTCGTTAGATATATATATTTTTTTTAACGCGGATATGTCCACGTTTGACCACCAACTCGCCTGTTGGTAAGCGACGATGTGGTCGAAGATGAAGCACGCAGACTTAGAAGATACCTATTCACTCTGGCCTTGAAAAGGCCCAGGTTATATTTGTCAGGAAATAAAGAAGCTGGCAGGTTGTTCCAAACTTTGGCCGTACGGATTAATTAGATTTTAGGGCGTAAAGGTCCGCTTAGAAAGAATTTTGCGAAAGGTTCGAATTAAGGTGGCCAAAAAGGGGTCAAAAGTTTAAACGAAAGTCTACGCGTTGACAAATTATGAACAATGGCCAGGGCCCCGATTCTACTAAACCAATTGTTTTTAAATTGTTAATTAATTGCATCAAAAATTACACTTAAAGTAGGTATAAAAAATGTCATTTTGTGTGACTAGTTTTTTTTAAATATCTAATTAATTGTCACTTTTGACACTAAAAGTATAAAAAAGTGTAAAATTTTAGGCGATTCATTAAATAACTATAATTAAAACAACTACCTACATTTTAAAATCAATTGGTTTATTCTAATCGGGACTCAAGACAAATGATGCACAGAGATTTTTATGGAATTAGGTAAAGCTTCAAATTCAAATTCAAAATATTTATTTTGCGGAAACATGGATAACATGCAGATGTTAATATATTTACACAAGTTAAAGAACACCACGCTCTAGCATCATGGCATGCAACATTTATAAAACACTCAATTATGTAAAATCTAACATCAGAACAATTATTTATTTTAACAATTTGTCATTTAAAAACTCTGTAATAGAATAGTAAGCTTGTGATAACATTTAAACACCCAGATACAGTTTTACAATAGTTTTACAAAGACTACTCTGATTCTGATTCTGGAACGTTTTAGATTAATACCAACTCCCCTAATCGCCTCAGGTTTAAGACGTGCTATTATTACCAGTCGTAGACACGATATTCCCATTAAATTGAGATCTTGAAGCTTGTACCTACTTTATACCTTTATACCTACAAATTCGGCAACGTATCTGTGATGCCTCTGGTTTTACAAGTATCCATAGGCGACGGTGACTGCTTGCCATCAGGCAGCCCGTCTGCTTGTTTGCCACCTATGGCATAAAAATACATATTTAAATATATACAGTGAGAAACATTAATTTTTTGTATTTTCTACACTTTGGATATTATCAAAATGTTATGGGATTCGAACCTGCAGCATCCTTTTTTACATCTTGAGCGCTCTTTCTGCTAAACTACGGTTGCATTCTTGTCAGTTTATAAACTAAGGATAACAAAATTTAATTTAGGCTAAGAATAGATAAGCCTCACTTTATTCTCGACCAAAATCTAGAAATGTCGTAAAAAATCGTTCCGGCGCCGGAAAATTATGAGGCAGTAAAAGCCTACAGGGATCCAAAGAGATTAATGCCCGACCGACAAGTCTGCTTAGATTAATGTCACAGTAAAAAAAAATACAGTAAGATATCTAAGGACATTTATAAATCAATTACGATTAAAATACATACATTGAACATGCATTTATCAATCATGGTAATAATAAAACAGTTAGAATGAGGAATAATATAAGATTATTAAATAATGTTCCCATGAACTCGATAGATGGCATTATTTGCTGAGTACGTAACTTTTCACACGCATTATGGGTATTTTGCCAGTATTCAGGGTTCTGTTTTGAAATTGTTTTTAGTAGCCTGGTACCCTAAGGCTACCAGTTTTAAGCGATTCTGTTTAGGTGATGCGAAATTTTGCGCGGCCGAAAATCGTATCTTGGCTCGTTAAGGTTCACGTTCACGTAATTTTCCGCAATGCCCTGTTTCAGCGCTGTTTTGAGCCGTAAAACCCCAGGACATATCACGCATTCTTATTGCATAATATTGACATCGTAAAATACCTTTCTGTCAGGTTGTTTTGACTGAATTTTGTCTACTGCTTATACGTATCTCTAAACTGTGGTGTCATTGGTCAAGAAAAAAAATGATACTCCCATTGAGTACCACAACCAGTATAATATCGTAAGTAATGTGTATGTCTAGAATATAAATTCGGTGTTTAGCGGTTATATACAAGTGTAGTATGTGGCTGTGAGATATTTTCATGGAAGGAGCATATAAGTCATCATTATGTACTACATATTTGTGATAGAAAAGTCTGTGGAAAAGTGTGTACAACATATTTGTGATTTTAGTTTACTTGGATTCAGTATTTGTCTGGTCTACAATTTATTTAGAAGACACTAGCAGCGACGCGTGGTTTCACCCGCTATCTTACAAGTATCATCATAATTTTCCCGGTAATATGAGTATGAATAATAATAAAACCAGCTAAGTGCGAGTCGGGCTCGCGCTCTGAGGGATTCTCGACATAGATTGCTAGTTACTAAAGTGAAATAAAATAGTGCAAAAAGACATCATTTCATCAACACCCAGGGGGTCACCCATCCAAGTAACGACCACGCCCGAATTTGCTCGTACGAGATGACTCATACAAAAACCGGTGGTGAACAGAAATTTGTTACCGAGTCGCACTTGGTATTTTTTTTTGTTATACTTTAGAATATGTATTATAATGACATTAATGACCATAGCAAGTTTGACGCTTGTACAAATTACCGTTTTTACATTACAGCAAATACAGAAATACACAAAAAATACGTTTGTTGTATAGGATTTGTTGCACCCTTTAGTTTTAACCTTTATACTTCGGCCTCAGTACATCAAAACAAAAACAAAATGCCGTTCCATAAAAATAAAAAAAAACATTCGCCCGTCAAAATATTATATGAAACAGCCGTAGAGGGAGTATACTTACTTATGCAGCAGATATTCTTTTTCGCAAATTTTATAAGTAATAATTAGATCAAAAGTTGTTTGATTTGACGTATTTAACCGCCCTTTTTTGTCTTGTACAGAGGCCTTTGGACCATAGCTGCGCTATGGTCTGGCTATGCGTTAAAGGACGCTAACTGTTTACCAGTATTATAATATACAGAGACAATAAATATCTTTGAATATTTTTATTGCATAAAAAGCTGCTTAAAAATTTCTAGGCAAGCGTGCTTCTTTGTAAACCGCATCATCGCGCGAGTTGGCAGCCAGCGCAAGCCCATTCATAATAAAAAACAAAATAAAACCTCTTTGTACTCAACTGTACTATTAAACTCGACAAGCTCAATCTGCCTGTACTACAGAGATCTTTAAACGCAGAGTTCCTGATTCGGAACTTCCGATTCCTAATTAGTTGTTTAATGGACGTTGTTTCGCGACGAACTTGATTCTGTTCGGCATTATAATTTAGATTTATATCATTCCGAGGCTGGTTCTCTATTGTTTAGCTCGATTTATGAAGCTGATTGTTTTGTTGGAAATAGAGAACGCGCTTTTTAATGGATAGAGATAGTTCAATATACGCAAAAATAATGTTGGTCGATGATTATAATTTTATTATGTTTTCACACATTTGTTTGCATTACGTAGGAATTACTCAGTTTTTTTTATATATAGGATAGAGATAGAATACTTTGGCTACCAACTCGCCTGATGGTAAGCGACGGTGTGGCCGAGGATGGAACACGTTTATCTAGAAGAAATCTATTTACTCTAGCCTTGATGATGCTAGATTGTAGTTCTCAGGAAACAAGGAGGACGGCAAGGAGTTCCACGTAAGATTAACCCAGTTATTCTGACTATAGTTTTAACCGCATTCGGTGGTCTTTTTCATGGTGAATGCGTGCGCGTGGCTACTGGCTGCGCACTTATGGAAAGCGGCTGCTGATCGGGTGTGGGTAATATAATATTAATCTGCTCCATTTGGGGTCAAGACGATGGGTCCGTGGGTGTGAGTCCAGAATGCTGGGTTTTATTTCGCACAGAAATTGACGCCCTGACGAAATGGCCCTTCAACGTGGCAATGCTGCTAGCATTCTGGGAACTTTCCCTCCAATAATGTTCTTTTAGATTAAGTTTTTAGTTGTAATTAGTTATTTCAACTTTTAGTGTTTATAGTTATTTATTAAGGTTTTCGTTAATTTTCTGTTTTTTTAAGTTGTGCATAATAATGTTTGTGTTAATATTAATCTTACTATGTCGTTAACGAAACAACACATTTTCGGTACTTTTTTTGAGTTTCAATTATAAGACACGTCATCATCATCAGCCAGAAGACGTCCACTGCTGAACATAGGCCTCCCCCTTTAACCTCCACACTGAACGACAGCCTGCCTTTTGCATCCACTGGATGCCAGCGACTCTTACTATGTCGTCGGTCCATCTAGTGGGAGGCCTACCTACGCTGCGTCTTCCGGTTCGTGGTCTCCACTCAAGAACCTTTCTTCCCCATCGGTTATCGGTTCTCCGAGCGATGTGGCCTGCCCATTGCCACGACACGTCGACACGTCACACGACAAGACACGTCGTGTATGTCCAAATCTGTTTTTCCAGATTTTGACGAGCCTTTCTGTGTATCCTTGTATAAACGATCTAAGTTTTTTTTTTTTTTCTTTTTTTTTCCGAAGTAAGTATATTAGGCTTTGTTTAGCTATATCCTGCCCAACGTTATAAAGGAATGTTTCCCAGTCTCATTGTTTGTGAAAGAAATACACCTTAAATGATATTTTATGGGCATTTATGGGCTCTATTTTTTTTAAATACTGCTTTTCCTTATTTTGACAAACCTTTCTGCGTATCCCTTTAAAAATGATCTAATATTGAACATTTTTCTATTATTTTTTATCGATGTAACTATACATTACATTTGGTTAAGCACGTCTGAGAGACGTTTTTAATAGAATGTTTCCCAGTTTCATTGCTTGTGAAAGAAATACACTTCAGACGATATTTTTTCCTAACATTTATGGGCTCTAGAACTTTTTATTTCAGTTGTAAAACTATAGGACAAATTATAAGTTTTATTTTTTTCTTTTAGTTCCTTTTGATGTTTATCTCAAATGCTTTATTATGGCTATATTTTTTTTTTACTTTTATTAAGTCACAAAATAGAGCTAACTTTTATTCTTACAACTAGCCGACAAAAAAGATACTTAAAAGCATCATTAAACAAGTTTACATTTACTAATCTTTAACAATTAGCAAGGAAAATAATTGAAGTGAAACAGTTGAAGTGGCAATGGGCAGGCCACATCGCTCGAAGAACCGATAACCGATGGGGAAGAAAGATTCTGGAGTGGAGACCTCGAACCTGAAGACGCAGCGTAGGCCTCCCACTAGATGGACCGATGACATAGTGAGAGTCGCTGGCATCCAGCGGATGCAAAAGGCAGGCTGTCGTTCAGTGTGGAGGTTAAAGGGGGAGGCCTATGTTCAGCAGTGGACGTTTCCTGGCTGATGATGATGAAGGAAAATAATATGGATCTTTGCTATTAGTCAGTGTTCCTGTATCGTACATTATCTTACCTAATATCATAAGTTTTATAATCTACCCAATTATACCGACACATAACATCTTTCCAGAAAAATAACTCACGATTATTTTTTTCAGAATATCTTGTGAGATTTAAATATTTGATAGTTGGTACACACGAAAAGAAAAACATGTTTTTAATAAATAACAGGACAAGTACAAGATTTGGCAAACGATACAATAACCTAACGTGGGACGTCGGGACAAACAAGCTGAAACTCAAACATTGCGGTACAAGTAAGCAAAAAAATTTTGAAAAATATATATTGTGGCATGTTATAACCTATATATGGGTAAAATATAATATATATAGGTAAAGGATGAACAGTCAGTTCCTTTACCCCACCGTAGTTCAAAGGTACAAAATTTTCAGTATAATCTTTCTTCAAGCGGGCCAATCCTAGGCGCGAATTGAATGAATAACTTTGAGTCTCCAATCACAAGCTCCATACGAAAACCCCACCCTCCTCCCCCTTATCCGCGACCGCCGTGGCTTACGTCTTGCACAAGCAAATTATGACTCGTGCACATTCAAAGTATAAATACAATTTTTGAAATCGAGTATGACCAAATTTGAGAATAATGAAGGTTTTGTAAAATCCATCATCACCATAATGAAAATATAGGAACGTAATTTTTCAGTCTAGACCAAATTACTAATAAAAAATATTAAAGACATTCATGTTAACTTGCTTTCATCCTGAAGTACCCTGTGACAACTTTGCGCTGTTACATATACCTTTTTTTTTTTTTTTTTTTTTTTTTTTTTTTTTTATACCTAGAACGCGGAAGAGGGGTTTGAATCCGTAAACCTCAAAAAGCGTAACAATTATAAATAAATAAATGAATAAATATTCGGGACATTTTTCACACACGGTCGTCTGACCCCAAACTAAGCAAAGCTTGTGATATGGCTGCCAGAGACTGATATACATACATATATAGTTTTAAATACATACTTAAATAGATATTAACAACCAGATATAGAACAAACGTAAAATTGTGAAAAACTTAAAACAACAAATATAAAATTATGAATTATAATAGTACTAGTGACCCGCCCGCCGGGCTTTGCACGGGTGTAATTTACGTGCGAAGCCGGGGCGGGTCGCTAGTTATATATATAAACCTTCCTTGAAAATGTATCTAACTGATGGTGAAAACCCGCATTAAAATCCGTTGCGTGGTTTAGGAGGAGTTACCGGCCATACAAACAGACAGACGCGGAAAGAGACTTTAATTTATACTATGTAGAGAGAGATAGAGACTCTGGACACTGCGTATATTTTTAAGCCATTTCGGATCAAAACGATTTAACACAAAACTGGGCGTCTAGTGTAGATGCAATGCGTGACCAAAATTTTAATGCCGCACTACTGGTTAGAGCTATTATTTCCTTCGCACAAATTCAACATTAATTTTATAATAAAAATTTGCTAAGTAGGAATAAAAAATACGATTGAGCATTATTTTAAGAATAACATAACAATAGATCGAAAAACACATTTTTTGCGTTTTTGTTTTTAACTTCTTTTGCCATCCTGTTAAATATCAACACAAAATTTGCTTGATAACATTTGCAATTTTATTCTAAAGATTTGCCCCAGCTTCGCACGGGTGATATATTATAGCCTATGTCACTCGGGGATAGTGTAGCTTCCCAACAGTGAAATCATTTTTCATATCGGTTCAGTAGTTTCGGAGGCTTATCAATGCAAACAAACAAACATACAATCAAATCTTTTCTCTTTATAATATTAAGTATAGATAATTACTCAATCAGTTTTTTTTATATCTTCACTCAGCTATTTTCAATTTATACTTCTAAACAAATCTGTACTCCAAATATTTTTAATCATTAAACCACTTTTGCACATGCTTGTTCGTAATCTACAAAATGGCGGGCAGCAAACCGCGGTTGAATCCAAACCATTGTCTGTCTCTCATTGTTGTATTATTTACGGGTCGGGGATGTTAGACCGGCTAAACTTATACGGGCTTGTTATAGGAAGTGGTTGTAATGGTCTTACCTAACCTTTGTGACTTTGCTGTTTTACTCGAGATATTTTGCTGTCTTTACCCAGAGGGGGTTATATCATCATCAGCCAAATAATGTCCAAAAACCAAAAATAAATCATTATATCAAATCATCCTATTTAGGAGACCGCTAGACTTGAAAGCGTGGGGTCGCGGGTTCAAACCCCGGGCCCGTCCCAATGAGTTCTTTGGAGTTTATGTACGGATTTTCATACCACTGGCTTTTTGGTGGTCAAACGCGGACTTATCAGCGTCAAACAAAAAAAAAAGGAAAACATCGTGAGGAAACCTGCATACGTACTGAGAACAAATTTAATGGCATTTGTGAATCCACCAACCCGCAACTGGGCCAGCGTGGTGGATATGGCCCAATCCAGCAGTGGACTGTTAAAAGGCTGATTACGATGATATCAAAGCATGCTCGATGCTTTGTTATCATCATACAATTCCTATAGAGTCACAATCTCTCAGTCAAAACAGTCAAAAAACGTCCGAGCGTCATTATACGATACACATACATTGTATCAATTTTATTATATACTTCACAATGCCACATTTACTCAAATTTAGACGTTATGTCGCTTGCATAGTGTTCAACGTTAGTTGTCCGCTATGTCATTGTAGCTCTGTCATCGCGCGGTGTTGTAGTTGGATCGCGGTTACCTTGTAACTAACCAAAAATTCTGCGCAATTCGTAGCGTGCGCCGAGTTTTAGTTCGGATTTTTTTTTGGAACGATTGTGGCTCTATTATGTATTGTATTTCGATGTACCAAAGCCATCATTATAGAAGAGCTATATAGCGAAGGCTTATAAGCTCTAATATAAGGCTAGCATCATTATAGCTAAGGCGGGTTTGCGAAGCCTTAGCTTTTGTGGTATTTTTTTTTATAACAACGCAATATCTTCCCTCCCGGTACATCTATCGGGCAGATTTGAATTCTAAATGTAGATGTATGATGGTATGTATCTTTCATATTGTAGGTAAATTTTTAACAAATTCTTATCACCTGATTTTGTTTTGTCAACGTGCGTATTATTGTTTTTATCAGCAGCGCAGAGTGAATGTTGAGTTGGTACCAGGACAAACCAGCTGTGGTTTTCTGGTACGACATTAGCTTAACAAATATTGTAACATGAATTTATAAAAGAATAAAAAATAAAAAAAAATTGGTTAGAAAGCTAAGGCTAAGGCAAAGCGAAGTAAAACTCCTTTAGACTTCGTGGTTATTATTTTTATTACAAAGTAAAATCTTCGCTCACGACCTCTCTATCAGGGTGGATCCAAATTCTGTCAGTTAAGTTGCCTCGATAATTATTATATAATAGGGTACTTGACTGTATTAAAAATATTATGCCAATTGACGCCATCCATAAACATGACATAATGAAAAAGCATATTTCATTGATTTTAGGATAAAAATATGCTTATTTTTTGTAAAAAACGCGATTAAAATAACTGTATTTTCGACATTTGATCACGTGATCGAAAACGGTCTGTAACTGGCTTCATCCCTAGTGACGTCACACAAATCTAAACAAACAGATTTTGTATTGATATTTGCGAATTTAATGTTGTAAAGCTATTTTGAGAGCGATTTATCCAGAAATTTTCACCAAAAACAGTCCGGAGGTTAAATGTGAGAAGAATGGAGAAACATTTTGTGCAAGCAGACAGCAGTAACTTACCCAAAATTAATGTTTTTATGGTTGCATATTTCTTTAATAATAATCCACGTCATTGTTTCTACGCTGCAGAACTCAAAACGTAAAAACTACAATGTCAGTATTAATTTTTAATTGTTCTCCAAGCAAAACATTCAATCAAGTTGTACAAAAACTATGTTGTAGTAAGTGGATATCACTATTTTGTTAGGTTATGTCGAGCTTTACAATGTTTAAAAAGAAAGTAACAGTACATAAAATAGTAATGCAATAAAAACACAAATTATAATAGAAATATATAGACTCAAATATGTACCTCAAAATGATCTTCGCACATAGAAACACTTGAATTAGCTCCAATACTTTTGGGTTCTCTACGAGCTACTTAGTTCCAACCTTAGATTGATTCCAACCACTTTTTTCGAGTTATGGGGAGTTTTGGGTCCATTGGAACAGGAACAAATATTTTTTCGGGTGTCTTTATGGAAGTATTTGTACATTTTGGCACTACACAATATTTATAAACCATTACTTCTATTAGAAATTAATTAATCATCAAACTTTTGCAGCCTGGCTGCAGTTGTTTTGTTTTGTGTGACGTCAATTAGTCACGCGATCGGAGCTATGACGCAGGTCTGCGTTTTGGCGCGATCTTTTTTTATTCAAACTTTAACATCGATTTATATCGCAAATACGACTGATATCCAGAAAATATAAATGCAGTATACATTATTTTATATCAGACAATAATGTGCAATAGTTTCCCAAAAGTAGTCAAATACCCTATTATGCAAAATTCTGAAAACAATGTGAGCCTATTTCATTTGTACCGGCCAACAGTCTTTCACCCACTTAATATTTCAATAAGATTATATTTGCTATTTTTGGCACATTTAATTTGAATTTATATTCGCTCGTTTAAATACTACCCTTTTTGTATCGGCTAAAGCTGGAAACCACAGAGTTGATATATTAGCAAGGACTTTTATACCCTATTGGCTTTAGGGTAAAAAAGTATCGACCAAAACTGGAAACCAAAGACCCGATATGTTATAAAGAACTTTTTATACCTTATTGACATTAGGGTATAAAAGTATCGGCCAAAACTATAAATTAGAGACCTAATAAAATATATTATCAAGGGCTTTTTGTACCCTATTGGCTTTAGGGTATAAAAAGTATCGGCCAAAACTGGAAACCAAAGACCCGATATATTATCAAGAACTTTTTATACATTATTGACATTAGGGTATAATAAGTATCGGCCAAAACTGGAAACTAGAGACCTAATAAAATATATTATTAAGAACTTTTTACACCCTACTGGCTTTAAGGTATAAAAGTATCAGCCAAAACTGGAAACCACAGACCCGATATATTTTCAAGGACTTTTTATACCCTATTGGCTTTAGGGTCTAAAAAGTATCGGTCAAAACTGGAAACCACAGACCCGATATATTTTCAAGGATTTTTTTTTGTATACGTGTTATATTTCTTGAATCTCTGGAAACCTATTCTATTACACTCAGTTATTAACCTATGATAATTGCATTCCAAAAACAGTATGCAGGCACCTCAATAACCCGCGGTTACCTAACCCTCATTTACCCCGACCTCTATTAATAAAGGGTGCTCTAAGATGAGAGGAATTCTTCTAATTCTTTTCCACTGGGGTCTCAATAAAGCTGGGACATTCTTTGGGCCCGTACCGTATCTTAAGTTCAAACTTTCACATAGTATAGACCCAGAATATAATTGTAATGTTTGTATTTATTTCTATTAATTCCCGAAAAATGTTTTTTTTTCTTCCATAAATAAAAATTTGTCTATTATCTATAGAATATTGTTTTGCTAATAGTTTTATTTGCAGTTTTATTGAACGTAGTATTTTTATTCAACGTGGCAAAGCTGCCACTCTCCTGGGGCCTTACGGACAACCGCTATTACAGGTACCTAATCCGCTCAGTTGGAAAATCACGCGACCGCAAACCGTATTTGGGCGCGATAAGGTTTGCGGTCGCGTGATTTTCCAACTGAGCGGATTAGGCGCCTGTAATAGCAGTTGTCCGTAAGGCCCCTGGCCAGTTTTCCTTCCACCTTTTAGTATTTTTTTTTAGTTTAGTACAAATGAAAGATACCGACATCGCCCACCGGATTAGAAAAACTTCTGTTTATAAATACAAGTTAGCTGTATATGCGTTTTTGGAACTTAATCCCCAAAGGAGTTGTCGGGGATAAAAGTTTGTAGGAGTTTCGCCATTCCATAATTGACCGATGATAAATCCCATCAGCCAGAGGCTTGTCAAAAAAGAGTTTAGGTATTAGCTGATATTTTCACTGTGAGCTAAACATTCACAAACACAACTTGTACAAAATTTGTATCTACAGACAGGTTGCCTGGAAGAAATCGCTTAAAGCGATAAGGCCGCCCATTATACTGCCGTATATTTGTTTTTTATGTTAGTTTAAGTTTCATTTGTAGAATAGAATAGAATAGAATAACTTTTATTGATTCAAACTGGTACATGAGTTGTTACAAATACATAATTAAGTATCACAGTTCTACAATAAAGAAATATTGTATTGTATTGTCCTCTGTGCTGAGTAGAGGCTGTCCACAAGAAAACAAGACCATGGAGCACCTACTGCACTGCAAGGCCACAGAAGACATAATGACTGATGATGACTGATGATGATGTTGGGGCTCCTTGAAGAAACTCAACAACAAGCCTCCAATACCACAACACTAGAGAAATAAGGGTAGAACAGTTTAGTCAGAGACCCAAAGCCAAGTTCCGTTATTTTAAGGAACTCCGCTGGTTTGTACTGGTTTGTATCCCAAGCGGGATGTCAGTGCAACCTTATCTCCCCTACTTTGAATTAGAATTACAAGATACCTGTACCGCGAGGACCTGTAATTAGCTTCTGGATCTATCAAGGTTGTTATACTTTTTTAAGGCTGTTGGTCTTCCTTTGAAATAAAAATAAAAATAAATAAATAAAATAAATAAATATAAAACTATGTAAAGAAAGAAAGAAAGAAAGAAAATAAATTTTATTTGACACCTTTACAAAAACTTATATCTAAAGGATACAATCAGTGTCGAGTGTGATGTACAGTTATAGATCATCCGTTAACTGAATATATTACTACGCCTTCCTATGAGAGAGGGGGAACCAAAACACTATTCTGCCAGTACACCATGACCAAAATACCTTCACTAAACAAGTAAGCTCGCTCAAGGAACGATGGTGGCCGTGCGGTAGCATGTGTGCTTTATAAATTGACGGCACCTGGTTCGATCATTGGAGCTCCAATGACTTATTTAGTACTTCAACAAATTATATGCAATTTCAATGCCATTGCTCAAAAACGGTGACGAAAAACATCGTGAGGAAACTGGTATGTTTAAGAACCCCAAAACTTCAAATACGTATTATTATGACATTCACCAACATGCACTGTGAGTCATCATGGTGAATTAGAGCCCATTCTCTCTCTCTCTCTCTCTGAGAAAAGCCCTGTTTCTCAGCAGTGAGAACATGATAGGCTGATAATGATGAATCAAGTAATAAGTTACCATAGTTTCAACCGGGAAGATGGATTTAAATTAGCGGCGTCGTGGAATCCAATAGTAAGCAAGTATACAAAGCGCGGTGTAGGTACTAGGACATTTACCGATACAGTCAGTGTTGTGTGTCGTAGTGACAACCCTGCCATTTTTCAAGATTGAGGGTAGGAGAACAAAACACCCGCTCTTCTCGCCGGACTCATCCGCAGTTTTCAGTCAGCTCGTGACCACGGCCATTGTAACATGGTCGAAACGTCGAGCGAAAGGTACACATATAAAACTGTCATTTATTTTTACCTAAATTAAATAATACGTGATAAGTCCCGATAAACATAACATGACTGTGTTCAAATCGCGAAAGTTTAAAAATTACTAAGTTACCATAGTATCTAAAGAATTATTTACCAACTCTATCTTCCTTTGAGTGAAATTTAAAATAGCCAAAAATAAATTAACTGCAAAATAAAATACTGAGAGAATAGTTCTGAATCCGTCTCAACTTTCTTTAATCCCATTTTCCATTTTTTCCTTAACATCAATTGGTGGGTAAAATTAAATTTCCAATTGCTTGCTTAGAGTGGGAAATGCAATCATCTTGTTCCGGATTCGATTCCCGGAGAAGACAGGGTCTTTAACGGGGAGAAATAAATTAGTTTTTAGTTGTTGTTCGGAATTAGAATGTCGGGATTGTGTGATATCGATTGTGGTGAAAGGAATTAACATTCTCTGCGTGAGTTTTTAAGCTCTGCTGATGTTCCGAAGTTGTTTTTCTGTTGTAGGTATTGAGTGCTTTAGTCTTTTTTTTACTTTTTAATGCTTTTGTATTAGATTCACTTGAACTTTAACTAACGAAACATGTAAACAAATCTTGGATGATATAAAAATATTGTAATTTTTCAGTTACTTTGATTTAAAGGCCAAACCACTGAACAGGTTTTAATGAAACCAATGGGACAAATCTGAAAGTTGAATCCTTTAATAATTATCCTTTTAAATAAAAAAAGGGGTTGACAGTAAAGTCGGTTTACGGACGATAATTTTACGTGATAACGCTTAGGCTGATCGTGCCTCTCTATCGCTTGTTCCGCGCTCTCGCTTGCACGCGCGGCTCAGGCGGAACGTGACACTTTTTCGTGCGTGCAGCGGCGTTCATCGATTTATAAGACGTTATCACGTCAAAGATAATTTTCCAAATTGGTTCATAAATGGCGGAGTTCAGAAGAAACAAACAAAAATACAACCGAATGAGAAACCACCTCTTTATTTGAAGTTGGTTAAATATGCATTAAAATATTTTAACATTCTAGTTGATAATTTAATGAGTCGTCATATTTGTTAGATTAACCATTACTTATTACCAATAACTCTGTATAGACAAATTAAAAAAAAAGGTAAAACTATGGTTAAAATTCGACGTAGCAACATATACATACTGTATGCTATATTATATTATTATGTTCTACATGTTTGTAATGTTATTAGTTATTTTTTGCGACGACGAACTGTAAATTTATTGTTAGCAGTGTTCTCATGGAAGTGAAGTAACATCTATGAGAATAAATGTCTATAAACCTATAAACAATATTTTACTTAGAAACCTGCACACCTGTTGTTGTATTTCATATCTAGGGCAAGCATTTCTCATCTCATTTCAAGCCTGCCTTCAAACAACAGGGAACTATGTTTACCAACTCAATAAGCCTCCATACCATACGCGTACCCTTTCTGGTACCTTCAAATAGTCCTAGTACAACATTCCGTCCCCAAAGGTTTCCAGTGTTTCCAGTGAACAAATACTGTATCCTTATTTAGTCTCACTTTAATATAAGTGAAAGTAGGCTGGGATAAGAGAATTTATACATATTTGGAGTTGAGCGTAAAAGGTAAACTCAATAAATTAAAAAAACAGTCTGAAAACCCAAATGTTTAAGTATACGTGCTTCTTCTTCGATCACATCGTCACTCACAAGGTGAATTTGTGGTCAAGTGCGTTTAATTTTAATATGAGACGATTTTTGTATTCCCGATAGACAATGTTTTTTTTTTTTAGTTTTAACCGACTTCAAAAAAGAGAAGGTTATCAATTCGATTGTATGTTTTTTAATGTTTGTTACGAGATTACTCCGCCAATATAGAATAGTATTTGATAATTCTATATTGGGTAGGCTGACAACGACTCCAAAAATAACTGATTATAAATTGTAAATAGGTAAGGTATAATGGTAAATTTATATAAGTAATATGGTGGTAATGGGGCCAGCATTTTGGGAATAGTTCTACTGGTAGCGGTTTAATAGAATGATAGTTAGGTTTTAATTTGTTGTTTTTTTATTAAATTTTAATTTTAGTGTTTGGTAGTAATAGTTTTAGGTTTTAAATATCTGTGTTTTAAATATTTTTCGTGTAAATAAAAGATAGTAATCCTTTTATAAAAATAAAATAAAAAAGGGTGAGTTATATATAATTATAATGTTTCAATAATTTCGTTGATTGTCCTTTAATGCTCATTGCTTTGAAGTAATTTTAACATAATTTTTAACTTGTTAGTTTAAGTTTGTAAATGTTGGTATAGTATGGAAATCGCTACTTGTTTTTTTTTTCCAAAACAATACTTTATTTTATTGTTAGTTGTTCTCGAAATTATTTAAATTTTGATGATTGGTAGGGGACGAAGGGGTGCATTGCTCCATATTTATCATATATTATATATATTTCATCATATATATTTTTCTCGGCCGATTATGTTTTATATGTCCTAACTCAACCGATTTGTTCTTTGCTCAACCGGTTACTAAGCTACCAAAAACTTATACTAATGCTTGTATGTACGGTGTTACAAACTAGTGAAACTTTGAATGCAAATATTTTTACAACTATATTTTATTAGAATCTAATTTACAAGCTGCGCCCGCGGTTATTTTCTGTCCGGCCATTTTCCCAGAAACCAGAAAATTTGTGGCACTAAAATCATAACAAATACGTTTTTGTGTGGGCCTTTTGTTTTAACTTTTTGACTTTTTTATTATCTGTTAGTTAATCCGCCGTAACATATTCTGTGAAAATTTCAACTGCCTATCTATTACGGTTCAAAAGATACAGCCCTTTAAAGGTAAGACAGACAGACGGGCAGACGGACAGACGAACAGACAGACATCGTAGACTTTGTAATAGGGTCCTGTTTTTACCCTTTGGGTACGGAACCCTAAAAAGCAAATCCTCAGGTGTGGAATAACACTTCAAATATATATAAATAATACTTTTTCCTTGCATTTGTGACAAGTTCTGACAGCTATGGAAAGTCATTGTAATCTCTACCAAACTACATTTAGCTGAACTTCAACCAAACCTGGTCAAATCAAACCAACAACCGGAGCGTCCGGAGCCAACTTTAACTAACTAGTTTTAGTTATCTGTTCCAATGTACTATAAACAACAATAGAACGAACTTTACAAATGTCCATTGAAACGGCCAACTGCAGCGGAACAGTCGACAGAACCACGATTTATTGTTGGAACGTAACTGACAAACATTTCGAGTAAATATTTGTTGGCGAAATATGACCAAGCTCGGTTAATAGAAATAATTAACTTTCAAATTACTTTTTTAAACTATCACGGTTGTTCACTAAAGTTATGTGATTATTTACGGGATATAAACTGGACTTTTTAACTGTTCTCCAACCACCCGCATTCTTCAGTCTTCCCGTGAACATGGTGCATGTAACTGCGCCGAAGTATCGGGAGCTCATTCCACAACTTTACCACGGTAAATATCCCGTAAATAATCATATAACTTCAAATTACTTGTATTAGATATATATCTACAGGGTTACACGCATATTGATTGTACTGAGCTGAAAGGAGGTCATTGTACTCATCATTATGAACAACTTGAACAACCCTGAAATCACGAAAAAAAAAACAGTTGTTCCATACATTTTGTCATTTTGTCAATGACCGTTTTTAATGAAACAGCTAATATTTTTTTCTCCATTTTAGAGCTGGTCTATTAGTAAGTTCACAATGATGAGTACAAAGACCTTATTTCGGCTTAGTAAAGTCTATGTTCGTAGCTCTGTATATATACATAAAAGCAAAATACCACTCAATTACTGACGTATGACGAAGTTTCAAAAACTACATGACCTATATGAAGCTGAAATATGGAAAATTATGTTCCACACCTTATAAGGCACTTTCTGCAACTTAGCTACCAGCAGACCTAAAGGTTTGCTAAGAAAGAAACTACCCTCGGAAATTAAAAACACTAGGTCGTTCAACGCATTTAAAAAGCGGCTTGCTGAGCATGTTATCAAGCTAATGTGATGGACGATTAATTAGATAGATATTATGTACTGTATGCTATATTATATTATTTTGTTCTACATGTTTGTAATGTTATTAGTTATTTTTGCGACGACGAACTGTAAATTTATTGTTAGCAGTGTTCTCATGGAAGTGATGTAACATCTTATATGAGAATAAATGTCTATAAACCTAGAAAGGATTTTGGGAATGGGTTGAATTAAGGGGGACAATTAAAGTTTCAAAGTTTATAATTATATGACAGTCCTATATATCTGATGTTTGGGACATGTGGTATGCAGGTTAACGGCCGGTTATCCGAGTCGCGTAGGCAACAAAACGCTCCTTCAGCCCCCGCCAAGTTATAGCGACGATGTATTTTGCCACGCAAGAATCAGGACGTCCGCGGGGGGAGTGCAACGACAAAACGAACACAGACCCGACCTCGATGACGCCTGGCGCGGTACTAAACGCGGCGCGCGTAAATTCTCGCGACCTTTTTACGCTTTTAATTCCACTAAAAAACGAAACTATTCACTATCAAAAATCAATCCAAATAAAAAAAAAAAACCGGACAAGTACGAGTAGGACTCGTGCTCTGAGGGTTCCGTTAGACGGAACCCTCAGAGCGCGAGACAAAAAAAAAAACTAACTGAAGTTAAAATATTGAAAGACAAACTTAAGTTTGTAGTTTTTTTTTGATGGGCAAGTGCCTTTAATAACTAAACAAAATACAAGCTAAAACTAACACTACAAATACAGTTAGACTGCCCATAGACCGTTGAAGGTCTAAAGACAATCCAAATGCTCAAGCCCACTATCAGTTGGCAGCGTACCCAACATGCTGGCGGCATTACCACGTTGAATGGCAATGCTAATGCGTTGAGCCAGAAACACGCCAGCATTTTGGTCACGCGTCGCATTAACCAGGCGCTCTGAAAGATTTTTGAAAATGAGGTGAGCTCGCGGTCCCCAAGGGCCCAATGTCTCGACCCCAAACGCCTCAAATATGTAACCACTGCCGAGGTTAGCATATTTGCGACGCTTGTGCTGCTCTGCCGAATTAGCAGCCGCGCCAGCCCTACCCTGTGTCTCAGGAAGATGTGACGGCGCCAAAGTATCGACACAAGTTGCGTCCCATACAAGGGGCCGCCCCAACCTCCAGGGCACAAGTGTCATACCGTCAGGCCTCTTTCCATCGTCACGCGCAAGACCACTCGGTTTGAGCACAGCTGCGACATTGGCGGTGGAAAGTGCCCTGCGTATGATGTCGTTCAGGCTAGCGTGTCGGCCAATACGACCAGCGCTTCTCGAGCAAGAGAGACCATGGTGACCGAGCTGGTCAACAGCAGTACCACACTGACAGCGATGGGCCTCAGCACCTTGCACCCAAGCGTAAGCTGACAGCTAGACGAAATGCGGTTGGATCTAAAAGGCTACCTGTGTTAAAAGAGGGCATGTCTTGCAACCAAAGTCCCGATTCCCAAACAGAGACAGCAAGAATACGAGCGCGATCTGCAATACTAGGACACGTATCTAGTAGCGATTTCCATGCTAGTTCGCAGATCGGCCGATCCCACAGTCTCTGGGAAGACAACTTTGAAGTTTGTAGTTGACAATAAAGTTCTTCCATACATCCCAACTACAAAATGTAAGTTTGTAATAGCAAAATAATTATTTTTAAATACCTTCAAATTTATAACTTTCGGATTTATTCCTATATATGTACTATGAGACCTTGCCTCTTGCCAAATTTCATTATTCTAGGTCAACGGAAAGTACCCTATAGGTTTTGATTCCCCTGTGAAATCGCAAAATATACGACACAAAGGAACCCTAAGAGCGCGAGACCAAAAAAAAAACTAACTGAAGTTAAAATATTGAAAGACAAACTTAAGTTTGTAGTTGACAATAAGGTTCTTCCATACATTCCAACTACAAAATGTAAGATTGTAATAGCAAAATAATCATTTTTAAATGATATACCTTCATATTTATAACTTTCGGATTTATTCCTATATATGTGCTATGAGACCTTGCCTTTTGCCAAATTTGATGATTCTAGGTCAACGGGAAGTACCCTATAGGTTTTGATTCCCCTGTGAAATCGCAAAATATGCGACATAAACGTTCATATCTTTTGATTGCGTTGACTTACAACTTTTATTTTTTTACAGCCGAAAGAAACCGTAGACCCAAGTATTTATTATAAATTTCAACTTGCTACCTTTACGCGTTCTTGAGAAAAAGGGTCTTGACAGACGGACAGACAGACAGACAGACAGACGGACAACGAAGTGATCCTATAAGGGTTCCGTTTTTTCCTTCTGAGGTACGGAACCCTAAAAACTAACTGAAGTTAAAATATTGAAAGACAAACTTAAGTTTGTAGTTGACAATAAGGTTCTTCCATACATTCCAACTACAAAATGTAAGTTTGTAATAGCAAAATAATCATTTTTAAATGATATACCTTCATATTTACAACTTTCAGATTTATTCCTATATATGTGCTATGAGACCTTGCTTTTTGCCAAATTTCATGATTCTAGGTCAACGGGAAATACCCTATAGGTTTTGGTTCCCCTGTGAAATCGCAAAATATGCGACATAAACGTTCATATCTTTTGATTGCGTTGACTTACAACTTTTATTTTTTTACAGCCGAAAGAAACCGTAGACCCAAGTATTTAGTATAAATTTCAACTTGCTACCTTTACGCGTTCTTGAGAAAAAGGGTCTTGACAGACGGACAGACAGACAGACAGACAGACGGACAACGAAGTGATCCTATAAGGGTTCCGTTTTTTCCTTTTGAGGTACGGAACCCTAAAAAAGGATAAAATTGCCTTTCAGTACATGCAATTTCCAGGTTGTTACGAGCTTTCATTAGAGCATAAAACGAAAAAAATAAAGTAACTCGACATTGTTTCAGATTTTTTTTTGATCGAGGAAAATTTATTCTATCGTGTTTTGAACCAAATCATAAACTCAAACACAGATGTATCTGTGACATGTATTTTTTTCCAGTTCAAATATTGTAATTTAACTGAAAACAATTGATTTAAAACCGTCAAATTTGGTATAAGCGGCCGTTAATGGTTTAAAATAAATAAATACTGTTGTAAACGTAGGATGGAGAAAGGAAGTAAATTCGGCGTTGAAATATTAACACGGTTAATTTTAAATTTGCTAAGAAGATTTCTTATGAGGTAAATTAGATTTCTTAGCGGATATCTAACTCCGCTACGAAAAGATTTTGTGAAATGGCTGTATTAAAACCTTTATATAAAAATATACGCGTAGGAAGTTGCAAGCAACAGCTAGTTTTATATATTTTAGCAAGCTGATGTGGCCTGTCATCTACAGAACCGATAATTGTTGGAGACCTATACTGAATCTATGTTGGAGACAGACATATTCTAAAGTGAAGACTACGAATCGGAAAATGTAGCGTGGGTAGCCTTTAGATTCAATGAAGTGACAAAATTCGTAAGGCAGCTGTCATTGGCTGGAAGCGAAAAGCCGAAGATCAGGCTGAGTGACGTGCTTTAGAAAAGGCTTTTGTTCGTCAGTGGCCATGGATGTATGCGCTGTCGAATGGGAGTTCCCTGGATAGTTATAATTTTAAAACATTATCTGAAGATCTTTTTGATCTTATTCCTGCGTCAGATTTTCACTACCGTGTATCCCATCAAAAAGCAACCCCCAAAATTTGCGAAGCAGGGAAGCACACCGTCCTATTTTTCGCTCCTTTCTTCCGTGGAATGTTCTTCCCCCGAAGGTTTTCCCGCCGCAATTCAACATGAAGCGTTTCAAAAAAAGTGTCTACAACCACCTTGCCAGGATGGCAAAGCACGTCAACATTGCTAGTGTTGCAGGTGTCCATAGGTGGTAGTTTCTGCTTACCATCATGCGAGCTGTATGCTTGTTTTCCGCTCGTTTTATAAAGATCTATCTGGATGTCTTTAAGTCACGAGGGAATCGGTTTTTTTCTAGGCAAGCGTGCTTCATCGTAGACCGCATCGTCACTTAACATCAGTCAAAATGTAGTCGAGTGCAAGCAATTAAAAAGGGAACCAATATGATGATGATAATTATTTTGTAGAGCAACTTGATCGAATCTCAAATAGTATAAGCTTAGATTAACTAAACAGAGATGGTAAGTTTCCAAACAACGCCTTCTCAAAACGTAAGCTACAAATTCGCTACGTGTGCTGTGTTTACTTGCCTCGTCACGCACACAGACGCAAAAATTATGCGGCAATAATTAAGTTAATTTTTTTGGGAGCTCTTAACACTATCACTTGACTAAGAGCACTGACCACGGAACACTATTACAGCGGGCACTGACCACAGAAGAGAAAAATTTTTCGTTTTCTCTTTTCTGTGGCACTGACCGCGCGAGCGTCGTTTGGTGTCATATATGGCTCCATTTGAACGGCTTAAATTTTGCGAATGTACTTGGTTTCTGTATATAGTTATTCTAAGAGTATAAGATATTCCTGCAATAATCTTTTATTCACCGTGTTCGCGTCCGTAACAAAGTATTACCTTCAAAAACAAGGAAAACATCGTCCTGACCTGCCACTCAACATGATCGATAGACCATATCTTCATTCAGGATTCAGTAATGAGTTTCTCCATATTCTCATGTTGCGTAAAATGTTGCTACAATACGTGTTTTCAATTTGCCACCTCCTGAAAATTTACTTTGAGCGTTCCAACGCGTTCGTTTCCTTTGATGTCAATGTAAGTAGGGTTGCCATAATCAGGCTTTTAATCAACTCAAACAAAAAGGAAAGAGGTAATTAATTAATTTTAATTCCTAATTTTCATATTTTTCTGGTACGTTTGTATGCGTTTTTATGTGTTTTCTCCGACTGTGGATCAATTTTTTTTTTTTAAATGGTTCTAATCTTTATAAATATATAATCATGCATGGTTCAAGGAAATATATTGTTATTTTTAACTTTTGTAATTATATATATCATCCATAATTATTATATTAGGTACATATACTATAACATCATATATTGTAGATATTTTATACTCTTATTCATAAAAATAGTTTGCGATTATGTATAATTTATGTAGCTATATATTCAAGTAAATTTCATCATCATTACCAGCTTTGCACGGTCCCACTGTTGGGACACAGGCCTTCTCTCAGTGAGAGAAAGGATGGGCCACCATTCTGGCCCAGTGATGGCTGGTGTCATTAAAATTATATGGTTCTTGGGTATACCGGTTTCATTACGATCTTTTCCTTCGCCGCTTTTGAGCAATGACATTGGAATAGTTATTTATGATACAAGTGCGGTAAGTTGGTTATTACAAACGAGTAGACGAATGTTAGCCCGAGAACTACTCCACGTTTATTAATAAGGAGGTTAATGTTTTAGGTATGTTCAAAACCGTTCGGGTTAGTGTAGTGAAAAACTAAGTGTCAGTTTTAAGAGGGGTAGAGCTATCTAAAGAACACGTGATCAAAGTGTGTTACCATTTACTAGAGACTGTGTGTGTGTGTATTATTGTACACATTGGTATTTTTTATAATTCCACACGTATAAGTTTAGTTTATGTTTAAATTCAATTACTTATTAGCCTGACATTAGGCTAGATTAAGTTGTTCAATTTTTTCGAGTTTGTAATAACCAATCCGCACGTGTGCCGCACGTGTGCACGTGCACATTTGGTTTTAGGTTGCATGAGGTAAAGTTTGTCGATTTTTTCTCCTAAAACTTTCTGTGTATTGATTGATTATTTGATAAGTATTGATGAGAATTACAATTTGGTTTCACACGATGAATGCTTTTTAACCGACTTCAAAAAGAGGAGATTATCAATTCGACTGTATGGTTTTTTTCTTCAAACTTCACTGTGTTTTGGATTTCTCATTAAGACCAAACCGTGGACGCGGAAAAAATTGAACAACTTAATCTAGCCTAATGTCAGGCTAATAAGTAATTGAATTTAAACATAAACTAAACTTATACGTGTGGAATTATAAAAAATACCAATGTGTACAATAATACACACACACACAGTCTCTAGTAAATGGTAACACACTTTGATCACGTGTTCTTTAGATAGCTCTACCCCTCTTAAAACTGACACTTAGTTTTTCACTACACTAACCCGAACGGTTTTGAACATACCTAAAACATTAACCTCCTTATTAATAAACGTGGAGTAGTCTTGGAATAGTTAACCCGTGCTTTGTCTTTTTCTCTCTTTCAAAATTTGAACTCGATCGAAAAAGACAAAAGGCGGTGTAACTATTCCGAGGCTACTTACTCTACGTTTATTAATAGGGGGGTAAAACTTCTAAAATACGACCTCAATATTAAATTCCTACACCAAAAAACTTCTAGTCTATAACATCGAGTTCTAGAACTTTCACGACAATTCCATCATTATAAGTAGTCCTTTGACGACGAGAAAACCACTACCCAAACAATTTGACACTGAAAGTTTTCTGGCACGAGCAATATCTAGGACTATTCGCAATCAAGTAAAAAAATTCTTTTATAAAGCGACCCATTTTCGGGTCGGTTTTTTCTCCATTACGGTCTTTAGTGTTGGGTGTAAGCCAGCTTGGAAGGCCATTGATAGCCGGAGGCCGTTCGATTTCCTTTGGCCTAAATAGTGGACTACTTAGGCATAATATCCTGTTATTTTAAATAAAGTTTATGAGTTTTAAGCGAGTTATAGCTTTTTAGAGTTTTGTACCTTAAAAGGAAAAAACGGAACCCTTATAGGATCACTTCGTTGTCCGTCTGACTGTCCGTCTGTCAAGACCCTTTTTCTCAAGAACGCGTAAAGGTATCAAGTTGAAATATATATTAAATACATAGGTCTACGGTTTCTTTTAGCTGTAAGAAAATAAAAGTTGTAAGTCAACGCAATCAAAAGATATGAACGTTTATGTCACATATTTTGCGATTTCACAGGGAAATCAAAACCTATAAGGTACTTCCCGTTGACCTAGAATCATGACATTTGGCAAAAGGCAAGGTCTTATAGCACATATATAGGAATAAATCTGAAAGTTACAAATTTGAAGTTATATCATTTAAAAATAATTATTTTGCTATTACAAACTTACATTTTGTAGTTGGAATGTATCGAAGAACCTTATAATTACAAAGTTAAGTTTGTCTTTCAATATTTCAACTTTAGTTTTTTTTGTGGACTCGCGCTCTGAGGGTTCTGTTCAACGGAACCCTCAGAGCACGAGTCCTACTCGTAATTGGCCGATTTTTTTTTTTAAATCTAGATTTTCTCATATATTTAGTCGATAACTTAAATAACATTCCATCTTCGTAATTAGGTATATAATTATATTATTTTTTAAAATAAATACTAAACTAATCTATTAAACCGCTACCAGTAGGAATTGTTCCCAAAATGCTGGTCCTGTTACTACGTTGTATGGCAATGCTCAATTGCTCATCCTTTGAGCAAAGTAGAGACCTACATTTTGGTCACGTGTTTCATCGACCAGAAGTTTAGTGATGGCAAATGTAAAAAAAAGGTATTGTTATTAATCTTTCTAAATTTAAAAAAAGATTACGTTTCGGTTTCGACTATTGTTGTATTGTTGTTCCACTTTGTTAATTAAATCGAGATTATTTCTGTCACAGACGTCGATTTTGTCATACCATTTTATAAAACTAAACTAAATTTGACAGCTATAAAATGGTGCCATCCTTTTTTTACACAAACTTAAAAGAGGCAGACCATTAAATGGATTAGTTTAACCAGTGCTACAAAAGAATCGATGCCACTGTCTCTCTCATTAGAAATTTTAGAGAGAAAGAGAGGGACCGAAATAATATCGAGCGGAACAGAATACACCCAAATCTAAAACTTTTTTTTAACATGAATAATGTCACATTTTACGAAGCAGAGAATAACAACCCCATTCTTTTTTAATTTCTAAAGGTGAGAAAAGGATGACAACAATTTTAAAGCTGTCAAACTAATCTAGTTCAGAAAATGGTAGGAACAATAGCCGTCTTACCACAAAAGATTTAAGAACGCTTTAGACATGTGTTTAGCAATTGTTTCACTTCGAAAAATATGCTAAACAGTTGTCTAAAGCGTGCTTAAATCTTTTGTGGTAAGACGGTAAATGTTTTCAAATTCCCTCGTAAATTCAATTTTACGACATACTCTTTTATTCAATAATATGCTTGCGTTTAGCCGCGAACTCGTCTGCTCATACTTTTCGAGAATTTGCTAGTCTATATTCAAACCTAAAATATTTTTACCCACGACTATGTTTACAGTATTGAGCTCACTTCAAAGGCACCCTTTCACACCCTCATGCCCCTGTTTCTCTTCCAAGCCAAATCCTACTTTAATCCTTTAAAATACAGCTGAGCATTCTTTGCATTTTCAAGCTAAGGTATTACATGTGAAAGTGAGTCTTAGCGTGTTGTAATGAGGTGTAATTTTGTTCGCAGATGTGTCCGGTTTCAAGATGCTGTGAAGCATGAAACAGGGGGTATGCCTGAGCATATGAACTAGGAATGTCGATGGCTTGGCTCTTTGGGGCGCTCGGCGCTCTGGCACTTATCACCCGAACAGGTAATACATATAAATACATATACTTACTCTCTAAATACCCAGAGACGTTGCCCTTAAATTCTGGGCATTTGGATACACTCAAAGTCATACAGCGGGCAATGGAGAGAGCAGAGCTATGCTCGGCTTCGACCAAAATAAAATGATCGGACGGGCCATAAACATTGAACTTGCTCAGTAAAAATGAGTGAAAACCGTCGGACATATACTTCAACACCTAATTATAACCACATACAGTACATTTGTTTAAAAAAAATTGATAGCTGTTTTTTGTTGTGTTTTTACACTTTGGGAAACCATAAGAAGGCATAATTTTGTCAGATGTTCCGTTATCATGTAACAATAGTCTCGTGTTGCACTTCCTGCGGCTAGAGATCGACTGAAACGAAGTGAGCACCAGCAATCATTTTGTAATCTTCAAAAATGAGCTTTCTTTAGGGCCCGTCCATTAATTTCAAAGATCAAAGATGCATTTCTTCGCGCGATAGAATCCGGAACAAGGATATTCGCCAAATAATCAGAGTCACCGACATAGCTATTAAAATTTGCAAGAATGAATAAAAGAAATTTGAAGTGGCAATGGGTAGAACACATCGCTCGAAAAACCGATAACCGATGGGGAAGAAATGTTCTTGAGTGGAGACCACGAACCGGAAAACGCAGTGTAGGTACCTAAGCCTACGCTGCGTAGGCCACGCACTAGATAGACCGACGATATTGTGAGAGTCGTGGGCATCCAGTGGATGCATTTGGTAGGATGTCGTTCAGTGCGAAGTTCTAAGGGGAAGGCCAATGTTCAGCAGTAGATGTCTTCTGGATGATGATAATAATGATGGGTATTTAGCGCGTGTTTTCACGACCTACCTCATGACCATGATTTGCGCTCACGATACCGGCCACGTATATTCTCCTCTGGGACCAGGCCAGCAAGTGGTCGCCAGACGTCTCCTTGTCTGGAAGCCCTTGGTCCCCGTGCAACGGGTCAAATAAGTGGCTTCTCGCCTGCCACTTTGGTCGCAGAGGATAGGGAGGGCGGCTTAACGCCATACCGACACTCCTTTTCCCCTGCGACCCCAACACCTCCACCATCAAACGGTGGCAGCACTGGCGACTCCGTCAAAGCCACGGACGGTAGGGAAAGTGGCAAAGAAATACCAGCAGTCCTCTCCCGCTACGGCTTACCACCTTCAGCTGCAGTGCCACCCATACAATACCGCAGCCCGCCTCAGTTGCAGTGCCTCCCATATGGCACTCCAACCTACTTTGGCCGCTTCCACACGGGCTTGGGGGGAAAGCCCGGTAAGGCAGCTCGGGCTACTCTTAGTTTTACCGTAGTATGCCCCACCTATGGTTCACTACAAGGCGAGAACCCACGAGGTGGGAGCTTGCTTTAATTTTCTAACCTAACCTAACACCTATCCGTTTGTCCGTCCGTTAAGTAGTTCTAGGTTTTCATTTTAGTTCCTTATTATTCCATAAACAATGTAAACATTTCTTGTGTGAATAAATATTTGAATAATGTGAGAAAATTTAATTCTGTTGGGCTAAGTGGTACGATTTAACGCTGCCCAACGGCCTCCATAATAGCTAGTTAAATAAATATGCCGGCTGAACTATTTGGTCAATTATTGACGTTATTTCAAACTGTAACCAAAATTTATTACAGAAACCCGCAGGACTAGATTGGATACTGTAGAAAGACCCCGAGGGCAGATTCCCAAGTTTCTTATGAAACTAATATTGAATGTAAATGTAGAACTATCCCTGCAGGGTATTTGTATTAAATGGGTGACATAAGTGATGATAGTTGTACACTTGTACAGGCCTTATGGCTAGCTGTTTAAAGCAATCCAGTTTAGTAAAGGTATGATTATTTACGGGATATTTACCGTGGTAAGGTTGTGCAATGAGCTCCCGATATTTCGGCGCAGTTATATCGGGAGCTCATTCCACAACCTTACCACGGTAAATATCCCGTAAATAATTATATAACTTTAGTAAATAAGCGTGATTAGATGATGAAAAATTTTTTGCGCCACCGTAAGCCGTATCACGTTCGCGTGATTTTCCGAACTGCGCTGTTTTATCGTTAGTTTGAGACCGCGTAATGAGTTGGCCGTAAGGCCCCAGTATTGAGTAACTACCATGTTGCATTTACACGTGCGGTAAGAACATAATATAAATATAGGTATAGATGCAGGATGAGGGTTACGCATAAACCTTGTACTAATCCGAAAGAATTTGAAGGAAGCAGATTTGTCACCGAATTACAAAAGATCAGGAGCATCATGAATTCATAACGCTCAGCATTGAGCAAACGAACTGAGGAGGAAACTGAAAGGTCATTGTACTCATCATTATGAACAACTTTTACTATGAGACCAACCCTGATATCACTTTTCCATATATTTTGCCGAGTGTCAATGACCATTTTCTATGGAACAGCCATCGATTTAGTTCCTTTTTCAAAACATCATTGGGAACAGCTGATTTCTTTTCACGATTTTAGTTGTTCCATAGAAAACGGTCGGAACGAATAATACTCGAAAAAATGTGAAGAACAACTGATATTTTTAACCCCTCCTATAGATTTTTTGAGATTTATGAACCCTTTTGGCTTATTTCATCCTTTCTGCGTAACCCTGTAATATTTCTCTATTCCGTTGAGTTCAGTCATGAGTTTTGTGGCCAGTTTAGTAAAGAAATCCGCAATCCTTCATAATACAGTTTTCCACTATCATTTTCATATAACTGATACTTCTATAAAAGTTTTGCAGAAGAGCTCCTTTCTGCAAGGAATAGTCCAATTTGCATTTTAGAAATTTCGACGCCATCCCGTGACTGTGTCTCTGGGTTAGAGTATTATTTGTCCGGATAAAGAAGATAGTTACTTGCTGTAATATCCAATTAAATGTCTTCATCATCATTACGTGGTCCTTAACTGTTGGCCTTTTGGAAAAGCTCAGAGTCACACAGCGGGCAATGGAGAGAGCTATGCTCGGAGTTTCTTTGTGCGATAGAATCCGAAACGTGGATATTCGCCAAAGAACCAAAGTCACCGACATAGCTGTTAAAATTTGCAAGTTGAAGTGGCAATGGGCAGGCCACATCGCTCGAAGAACCGATAACCGATGGGGAAGAAAGGTTCTGGAGTGGAGACCACGAACCGGAAGACGCAGCGTAGGGAGGCCTCCCACTAGATGGACCGACGACATTGTGAGAGTCGCGGGCATCCAGTGGATGCAAAAGGCAGGCTGTCGTTCAGTGTGGAGGTTAAAGGGGGATACCTATGTTCAGCAGTGGACGTCTTCCGGCTGATGATGATGATAATGATGATCATCATCATTATCAGCCCGAAGACCCTTTCTTGAGTGGAGACCATGAACCGGAAGATACAGCAAAGGTAGGTCTCCCACTAGGTGGACTGACGACATCGTGAGACTCACGGGCATCCAGTGGATGCAGATGGCAGGCTGTCGTTCAGTGTGAAGTTCTAAGGAAGAGGCCTATGTTCATAAGTAGACTTCTGGCTGATGATTATGATGATAATGATATAGACTATGAAAAGTTCTCATCACTTACCATCCGGCAACAACCAAACTCCGTCCCTATTCTAGAAAACTACCATATTCAAAACTTGGCCCGAACTGTATCGAGCAATAACTTCGCACCCAGAGGCGATCGTTCCCCAGAATACTCTGCATAGTTAGTACTTACTTAGCCGCACGAATAATTTGCCACAAATGTTTCTGCAAGTGCTTCGATTCAAATACGTGCTTCTAGGTTATATTACGCGTTGTAGAATTACCGAGAATTTAGTGTTAGTAGAACTGTTCTGTGGCATTGTCAGAATAGGTACGCCGTTTCTATATGAGATTGGAAATAGTCAGCGTCTGGTATCTATCTCTTATATTTTTGAGTTCTAAATTTTCCTCTCTCTCTCTCTCTCTCTCTCTTTCTCTCTCTGTCTCTCTCTCTGAAAAAAGGCATATTGTGTCCTAGCAATGGGAACATGTAAGGCTGATAATGAATAGAATTTAGAAAATTCTTAGACAATTCTCATTGAAATGCTTCCTTTGTAAATTAATTTGATTGATCTTTAATAAAAGCGTTTTTAACTTTGATAGAGATACGTATCCTGGTTAGTTTTTTACCGGACAACTGATTTTATTATAAACTAGCAACGCATCCCGGCTCCGCACGGGTTTAAGTCTTATTTTTTACACCTTGGGTTACATTATTGGAGTTTTAGTAAGGATTCCAAATTTTTTTGGAATTGTCACATTCCAAAACATGTCACATGGGGATAGTGTAGCTTCTCAACAGTGAAAGAATTTTTCAATTCGGTTCAGTAGTTTCGGAGCCTATTCAATGCAAACAAACAAACAAACAATCAAATCTTTCCTCTTTATAATATTAGTATAGAAGTATAAACAAACTAACAAATAAAACTAATCTTTTTTTATATATATTCTTTGTTATTGCTAAGTACTAGTTGTCTAGTTAAAACTAACATAGGTTTTAAGCTCAGATCAGACAAACAAGGTGGCATGGCGGGTGCGAACGCATCTGGCCTAAATCAGGCTTGATGTCTTAAACTCATCCAGCAGACTAGTTTGCCGCTCTTTTATTTGCATGTGATATTAGTTAGTTATTAGTTTATTAGTTAATTTAGTAAATGATTTCTCAGGGTACCCAAGATACAGGCTTAGCCTAGTTTGGGGCCCACTGGAAACTTCCTGAGTTTATTAATGAGTGAATAATAAATATTATGTAAGTCTTATATAAAAACTGTATAATATGCTGTTCTTTTGGAAATATATATGATTTATGATTTATGAGATCATCGGTGTAGCAAATCGGTGGTTCTTAGTGTGGGTGAAACATTAGTAAAATTATGAAACAGAACATTTTAAACATGATCGAAAAATTGCTCACCCTTTGATTCTCTAATCAGACGTTTTATGATAACTTAATAACAGGAAATTCAGGGCAAAAATTGAAAAAACACTTTTTCCCACCTACACGCAAACTTATTTTCACACGTAAACTTTAAAATGTTGTGTTATTTTCAATTATTATTAAGTTATTTATTTAACAATACCAAAACTTAAAAAACAAAGCTAGCTAATTGAAGATCGTTTATACCAGTATCGTTTAGTATAGTTTTCAAGTCTATGGTTACTACCAGACAAACCGACCGCATATTCGCTTTGCATCACGCAAGATCACAGTCAAACGTTAGCCTAGTACGAAGTAAAAAAAAAAAAAAAATTATAAGCAAAAAAACAGATAAACAATTTTATTGATAACAGGGTGAATAAGTCAGTCAAGAATTTCATGTTAAAATTAATAAAAATCATAATTATAAATTATTACCCAATTAATTCATAAATTATATAAAGATTTAAGAAACATTAAATTACATTACATTGCGTCCTTAGTTATTTTTATAACATTTCTTTTCACTGTTAAAAAAGTCGTCAATTTTATAAAAAGTTGTTTCAACGAGCCAGTTTTTTAATTTAGTTTTAAATATAATGTCACTAGCGGTACTCGTGATATCTTTCATTAGCAACGAAGGCCTATAGAAAATTCAAACGATCTCTAATTTCAGGAAAAGTGCCCAAAATTCTAGCCGCGTTGCTTCGTTGCATTGCTCGCTGCAGGCTAACTTTCTGACCAAAATACAGGCATTAAACGATAAAACGATCTTCAATTTTAGTTTAGTTTGTTTTGTGTTAGGTATTCTTATTTTCTGTTTCATGTAATAATTTCCACACGTTCGTATTACCATAGCTCGTTCCATACTATTTACTTACCATAGCCCGTTAGAAATGACGATGCAGTCAGATATAATCCGTGCCCTACCATATACCGTGATGATCTAATCATCATAGAATCGCAGCCACAATGGCCTCGGTTACGCGAATGCGGTGATACAAATGAATTTAAACTGTTATGGAATTGTGAGTCCATTTCATCACAGTTATAGCGCATTTGGCGGAGAATTGCGGGCTGGAATGCTGCGTAAACAGATTTTAAGTGCTGCCTTGATATATATGAAATTTAAATTAGGCAGGTAAATAAGCTCAAAGAACCGATAACCGATGGGGCAGAAAGGTTCTTGGGTGGAGACCACGAAGCGGAAGACGCAGCGTAGGTAGTCCCACTAGATGGAATGATAACATCGTGAGAGTCACGGGCATCCATATCACGTGGATGGAGGTTCATCCATATCATGGATAAGGGGCAGATTCAAACTCGGTCCAGAAATGGGACGATATAGAAATCGCGAAACAGTTTGATGCGTACAACTAGTTAATTGCCTAAAGTATATCCCATATTATCCTCTATAGACACGTCCTTAAATAAGCCTGCAACGCCATGACGCTGAATATTACTAAAGACCGCCTCAAGCCAAGAAATGTCGACGAAATTACTCCTTGAACTAAACTATCAGACTGAAGTATCGGTTCTCATAGCAGCTCCTCTCGAGTTCTCCGTTGTTCTCAAACTAACTCCTCGGTTCAGTAGCGACATGATATCGGAACTCCGTAATAATTAATGCACTAAATTATGTAAGATTGATGAAGCAGAATGTTTGTAATTTATGCGTATTTAATAGCGATAATTATGGTAAATTAATGTTCGACAGTATGGAATCAACTGTCAGTTACAATCTAGGTGTCTTCAAGTCGAAAGTGAATCGGTTTCTTCTAGTCAAGGTGCTCCATCGTAGACCGCACAATTTTTTACCCACCGCCGTTATAAAAGGCAATTTTTTCATACATTGCAATTAAAAACCTGTTTTTCTTTTCTTTTTATAATGAAACAACAGCAAATTGTTTCTAATACAGGATAAAGTAATTTGTAGATTTAAAATTTCATTCGACTTCCAAACATCGTTTTCTCCCTTCGCGACTACAAAAAACTGGGTCAAAGAAATAATTTAGTAGCGAAAACGAGATTTCTTGTTCCTCCAAAGAGTCGCCAAAAACAACATGGAGAAAAGGCAATTTTAGTCGTAAGACAAGGAAACTGCAACATTACATTATGCTAAGCAAGAAACGTTTGAATTTTAGCGTAGAGACATTGTTGGTTTATGAGCATTGCAAATTTTATTACGATTACAAATTAAATTTTGCCGAAAAGGAAGATGTTTGGCGCGAACATCTAAAAAGTCGTACTTTTTCCTTATTTTAATGCTGGTCATTATCGTTGTTTATTACCATGCTTGGATGAACTAATGCTCAAACACAAAATTTAAAATATAATTAAACCGGCCAAGTGTGAGTCGGGCTCGCGCACAGAGAATTCCGTACCACCACAATATTAAATAACGAAATTACCAGTTATAACATGGTAATGAACAGAAACTTGTCACCGACTCGCATTTGGCCATTATATATTATTTGTTGTTATATTTTAGAGTGAGTACTATAATCACGCCAAGTTTGACGCTTGTACGTATTACCATTTTTACATTATAGCTAATACAATAATTGATGTAAAAAATAAAATCTTTGTTTTTATTTTTTGATTTTACTATTATTTGTTAGTCAATCCGCCGTAACATTACATATTCTGTGAAAATTTTAACTAGCTATCTATTACGGTTCGAAAGATACAGCTGTTTAAAGGTAGGATAGACAGACGGACGGACAAACAGACATCGTAGGCTTAGTAATAGGGTCCTGTTTTTACCCTTTGGGTACGGAACCCTAAAAAAACGTAAACTAAAAACACGTAAAATAACGTAACGTTAAAATTAAGGTACGGACATAGTTTGTTAACCATTATGTGGAGTCCATTGGTAGAAGGTCTATTATCAATTTTTTCGTGAAATAATTTGCGATCCAACGTAACGTGCGTCACGAAATAACAAAAACTTTTCACAACCAAGAGTAATGGCGTATTTGCATCGCGGCTAATTTGTATGAAAACCCAGCGTGCTGCACTTTTTGTACCTAATGTGACGTCACGAGAGCAATTAAGTGGCATGGTCAATGGGCAGTTTTCTGCTGAAGAAGAAACAGCTGAAGAAACATAGTTCTGCAACCATCGATAGATGGCGCTGACCAGAGAGTTTTAATTTTTTCAAGGTACCTCTATTTTCACAAAAACTTACAATACAAGGAAGAGGAGTCAATAAATTTTATAACACGGCTACGCAAGCTTATATACCAATCTCAATTGAGATACATTTCAAACAAAAAAAAAAACTAACTCAAAATCGGTTCCGCCGTTTGGGAGCTACGATGCCACAGACACCCACAGATATACAGATATAATACAGACACACAGTCACACAAACACAGAGTCACATAGTCTCACAGACACAGAGACACAGTCACACACTTAGTACACAGTCACACTATCACATAGTCTCACAGACACACAGTCACCACACACACACACACACACACACATACACACACACACACAGTCACATGGACACACAGTCACACGGACACACAGTAACACAGTCATACGGTCACTCAGTCACACGGTCACACAGTCACACAGTCACATCATCATACAGTCACATCGTCACACAGTCACATCGTCGCACAGTCACATTGTCACACAGTCACATCGTCACACAATCACATCGTCACACAGTCATATCATCACACAGTTACATCGTCACACAGCCACATTAATTTTTTTTCCGTCGCGGCTGTATTTTGTTTCTATTGTAACTGTGCTGCATTTACATTCCGACTGTACCGCGACAAAATAATTTGGCGGTATTTGTACGTCTGCAACGTTGCAAAATGTGCGGCTAGAATTTACCGACGCCGACGCGCCGGGCCAAGCGCCCGCTATAAGCCAAATCGTGATTTTTTCCCCCATTTCAAGATCATTCCAAGATCCCCCAATCCGCTTAAGCTGAATGGTACCAAAATACTGTAAGTAAAATCGTTGTAAGTAATAAGCTTAGCGACGAGCGGAGCGGGCTTTAAGCGACACATTAAAGCTTAATAGAAAGCCGCGAAAGATAATCCGGAGCGTTATGACCGAATTACTTTTTTAATTTGCAGTTTGGCTTAGCTTTTGAGAGCATTATTCCCGTTGAAGATTTTACGCTCAGTATTTTCAGTTAAGAAAAATAATCCCTGTTAATGATTAAGATTTATAAGCAGTTTAATTATAAAGTTATATGATTATTTACGGGATATTTACCGTGGTAAGGTTGTGGAATGAGCTCCCTATATTTCGGCGCAGTTACATGCACCATGTTCACGGGAAGACTGAAGAATGCGGGTGGTTGGAGAACAGTTAAAAAGTTAGGTGCAGACATAACGATCTACCCTCTTTCTTAGTCTTTTGCTGCGGTTATCACTGGAACTCGAACTCGAACCTAAGTCCCGACAAAACACACTCACTGTATCACTGCGTATAGTATTTTGAACACATTTTGAACGCGAATTTTTATTTTTATTTGCGCCGAAATATAGGGAGCTCATTCCACAACCTTACCACGGTAAATATCCCGTAAATAATCATATAACTTTAGTGAACAACCGTGATAGTTTAAAACAGTGTTTCAGTTTAATTATGTTGGTATATTTTTTAATTGCACGTTACTTACTTCACTTAGAATTTGATTTTGCGTCCAAAAAACAGGGAGGAGAGCGTAAGTCAGTGCTACTTTTTTTTCTATCGACTGAAGTCGTGTTTCGGCTTTTACGGCTTCCTAGATAAAACATTCAATCTTGATATGACACCATTTCTTTAATTTCAAGCTAACCATGGAAGAATTCAAACTAAAACTAGAATGACCACAATGCCTTAAGCAATTGCTGTCGTTTGGGATACCTGTAATGGGGCATCACAGATACGATAACAGTTTGTTTACACTTGCGACCCTCTGCTTTTTGTAGACTGAAGTTGTAGACCATCTGAAGTTACTATGATATTTAACTTAAGGTTAAGACATCATCATCATCATAATTTCAGCCACAGGACGTCCACTGCTGGACATAGGCCTGCCCCATCGATCTCCAAAAGGGCCGATTGGAAGCGGCCTGCATCCCGCGTTCCGCTGCGGTCTCTTTTAGGTCGCCTGTCCATCTTGTGGGTGGACATCCTACGCTGCGCTTACCGGTCCCTGGTCTCCATTCGAGAACCTTTCGGCCATCGGCCATCTGTTCTGCGTGCTATATGCTCTGCCCACTGCCACTTCAACTTGCTAATCCGGTGGGCGGTTGATAAGTTGTTTCACAAAAACTTTGAAAATGAACCAAAAATATAGCTCTGGCCGAAGCGGCGAAGCGAAGTTTCTCAGCAAAATGGTGATAATATTTACAATAATGAGTATATAGAATAAAATAGCTGGTAATAATATAATCAGCGCCTGACATTATCTTCCTCCAGTAAGCAGTTCAAGTGCGTCACAAGTAGCCAATTAGAAGGGTTCGCCATTCGCTTCAGCTACCTAATAAGTACTCGACCTTATAATGTCACGGGTTACGTTCACTTACTGAGACCTGCCACTTTGCTCATCTAAACTACACGATTTAATGAAGTAGACAAAACATCGATTTATAGCAAAACTATTTCTTAGGTTTTCGCTACGGCATAGGGAAGTTCCCATTTCCATGGTTTTTGCGAGTTTTCGCGTTAGTGCTACCTACCCACCGAAAAGTTTTTTTTGTTTAAATTAGAACGGCTGTCAAGGCTTTTTTGTAAGAAATTTGTTGTAGCCAGTTGCACACATATAAACGAAACGTCAGTCATTCGAAATCAGTTAGCAACTGTGATGCGGAGTTCGACGCGTTGATTTAAATAAGAATGTTCAATCAAGGTTCACTCATAAAGCCTAGTAACAGATTTTCCTTCTCATTTCCATTCATTCTCTTTTCTGTGTACCTACCTACGATATAAAGAACACGTGAACAAAGGTGAAACGTGTTATTGGACACATTCTTAGTTTTAAAATAACACGTTGAAATTTAAGTTCGAATTAAATTACTTATTAGCATAACATTAAGCTAGATAGCCCGTTGGTCCAGTTGGTAGTGAACCTACCTTCTGAGCCTGAGGGCGTGGGTTCGATTCCCACCTAGGACAAACATTTGTGAGATGAACATTTGTTTGTTCTATATCTGGTTGTTAATATCTATTTAAGTATGTATTTAAAAACTATATTATGTATGTATATCAGTCTCTGGCAGCCATATCACAAGCTTTGCTTAGTTTGGGGTCAGATGACCGCGTGTATGCAAAAACGTCCCGAATATTTATTTATTAGATTGTAATTAAATTAAGGGGTGCCTTTTGCAAGTGCAACTTTAAAAAAAGGTTTAATCACGATAAATACACATTCAAGTGAAATTAAAAACTTTTGGAAGACGGAAGTGAAACACCGCTTCATGGTTGATATTCCAAAAACCCGTACAAAGCGCTTTGATATCACTTTGTGTGAACTGCTAGTTTGTGGAATGCGCTGCCTGAATGGGTATTCCCGATAGTTGAGATGAAAATGAAATGAAATGAAAATTTATTGATAACAAACGTCCTCTTAATAATAGTAATACATGGTGTCATTACATATTAATATTCCTAGTGGAAGTGCATTGGTAGCCAAACTAGGAAAACCTGTGAGATGGCATACCAATACCCTCCGCCGACAAAAGGTGGTTGGTCATGTGACGATTACACATTACTTTGTACAAAGAAAAAAAGGAAAATAAAGCATGCAAAACCTGTCGAGATGTTAGTAGGTCTGAGTTAGACATTGCCACGCAGTTATACCCCATATGGAGTTTCACTGTTGCGACATTGCTCATGAATTAATGTTAAAAATATTCGGGAATATTGGGAGTGTTTGTGTACTAATAAATGTTAATACCCTCGTTTTATTATTAATAGATAATGTGATAATGTGAGTTTTGTGTGTGATAATCAGATCTGGAATTATGACAAGATTACTAAAATTAATTCTGTAGGCTCATAGCTTTGCTTAAGTAGCCAGCTTTGGAGGGATTTTTTGCAGAGATGTCGAGTCATAGTGTGGATATTTAAAAATTTGTTGAGTTTATTATACACAAATGCACTACGAAAGTAAGACAGTTACAATCTGGGTGTCTGCAAATTGCAAGTGAATCGGTTTCTTCTAGGCAAGCTCGTAGACCGCATCAAAACTTAACATCAGATGAGGTGGCGGTCAAATGCAAACCCATAATTTAAAAAAAACCCTTGACACCACAATGAGCAACTACTGCGTGCATAAGGTATATTTTGAGTAAAAATATTTCAATTCAACGAAACAGAAAGTACATCATTCAGACAAAAACTCCGGCATTTCAAATAACATTTGTTAAACTGATCTCGCGACAGAAAAGATTTAGTCAAGCCTCTTAAAAGGGTTGAAAAAGGTCACTGTGAATGCACGCGAGCTGAAAAGGGAATCTAATGAAACTGGGATGTGACTTTTGTATACATAATATACTAGCTACGCCCCGCGGTTTCACCCGCGTAGTGATGAAAAATGATGATGGTGATGATGATGATAAGTTGCCTATGTCACTCTCTGGATTTTGAACTATATACCCATGCAAAAAATCAGGTCGATCCGTTGTTCCGTTGCAGCGTGAAAGAGGAACAAACAAACAAACACACTTTCACATTTATAATATTAGTATGATTATGATATTTACGATTGTTTTTCTCGATGACGTAAAGTCGCCAGTTATATATATATAAACCTTCTTTGAAAATGTGTCTAACTGATGGTGAAAACTGCATCAAAATCCGTTGCGTGGTTTAGGAGGAGTTAGCGGCCTGACAGACAGACAGACAGACAGACGCGGAAAGCGACTTCAATTTATACTATGTAGAGATTGAACATCAATCAACTAGCCTTATTGTTGAAAAGTTGAACATGCCAAAAGCAGCGATAGAGTAAATAGGTTATATATGAAAAAAATTAGGTTATTTTATTTGGCGTAAAAACTAACCAAAATGGGTTAGTTTTAACGTGAAATATCATAATTGCATTTTGTGCCTCAAAATGAAATTTATTACGTTCGCAGATAGAATTTTTATGGTTTTCGTGCGTTGCTTGCTTATCAAAGAATTTTTATTGTTATTTTTTTCGTTTGACGTACATTTTACGATGTGTGATTGAATTTTTACTAGGTAGGCACGTGTGCGAACATAAATAAACGTGGATATGCTTTATCCGGGAATGTATTTTTTTCTGAGTCTAAGGCACTTGTCTCACCGCCGGCGATGAGCGAGAAGCTATTAGAACTAGAAACTAGATACCTACGAGTTGGCGAGCAACGAGAAGCGAGTGTTTAGTTCCTATAGTTATCTCGCTGGGCTTTAAATCGCTTTATAGCGAGTGAGCGAGTGAGCGAGTGCGGCGGTGATTACTCGCGCCCTTAGAATAACTACTCAGAGAAGGTAGGTTTCCAAACAACGCCTTCTCAAAACGTAAGCTACAAATTCGCTTTGTAGCTTACGTTTCGATTGGTATTTTAAACGATTTAAGCAAGAAAATTAATGGATTACCTATGGAATGTCACACCATAACTCTTATGCTGCTTTTCTGATTTGTTGTGGTACTTCACCGCGCAAATTGTCATAGTAAAATTTTTATATTTTTTTTGGAGCCAATTATGACAACATTTGAATGGCTTAAATTTTGCGCATGTACTTGGTTTCTTTGTGTAGTTATTCTAAGCTCGCGCCACTCGCTTTACGCGGCCGGTCCTGAGCAAACCTGCAAGCGAGCATCGCTGAGCGAGTACTTATCGCTGAGGGAGTATCGCTGAGCGAGTTTAATCTTTGATAATTGTTGTCCTTGTGACAAAATAGTGAAGAGAGAGTTCTCGCCGACAGTGTGAACTGCCAGCGATTAACTATTTATATATGTAACTATTTTATTGATACACGGAATTTATATCTTTTGTTCGTTTCTTGAGCGAAAATATTATTTGATAGCACGGACTAGGTAAAGCTACTAGAAAGTTTTTGGTCGATAGCTAATCGCTTTCTCGTCGGTGGTGAGACAAGTGACTTAGACCACATACTAGCAGTTCGCACAATAAATGTGGAATCAAAGCGCTTTGTACGGGTTCTCGGAATATCAACCATAAAGCGGTGTCAATTTTTCGAGCCCGCTCTGGCAGTCCGATAGAAAAATGGACAGGAGGGAATTAAATAATGCAGATCTGATGCACACTCTCCTGAAATGTATCCGATAAAAAGCGATAGACTAGCAACTTTGCGCCGATGCTCAAGACTAAGAAGCTTAGTCTGAACCAGGGATTTGTTGCTGATGAACCTCTTGGCATGTTTCTCGAGATCCCTACACGCTGGACAAAATGATTGCATTAGACGTAACTAAATAAAATGTGTGAAAACCACGTTCGATTTCGACATTATGAATGAATCTTGCGAAATAGTTTCTTGCGAGAGACTTTCAGATATGTAAAAGTTTTTTTTACAAATAAAATATGCTTACAGACTCAAGATTAGCAAACTTTAGCATAAGCGCAAAAAGATAGAGTCCGCTCCTTTAAAACATCATTTGCATAGAAAATTCGAATTTCTTTGTCAGTCCGCCCCAGTAGATTTACGGGCTTGACGTGAGCAAACTTTCATAATGAGCTAGTAGAAACATTGTCTAGATGATCTGCCCTCGAGTCACAGTTTTTACCGACTTCAAAATGAGGGGAAAAGGAGGGGTTCTAAGTTTGGTTGTATAAAAAAAATTGTTCACCTCAAAACATCGTTATTTATAAACTGATTTAGGGAAAGAATATACTTTTAGATTGGAGCCATAGAAATTGCATCAAAATCGGTTTGTTAGTTTGTTTTTGTAATCAAAATAACCGTTTTTTTTTTGTTTATCTATTCAATAACAAAAACGTAATACCTAATAATATTAATTACCTAATATGGGATTAATTATAATTATATCACTGTACAGGTTTTTTTAAAATTATTATTGATTGATTGATTAACTCTTTATTGTTCAGACCATAAATTTGATACAGAAGACTAAAAACTCTTAAAAACTAGTGTAACAACTGGCGGCCTTATCGCTAAAAGCGATCTCTTCCAGGATTATTCTATTTATACAAAATAAGTGTGGTGTGTGTGTGTGCTTCTATTTGTTTGTAATTTTATTTCTTGCGTACACAATAAAGAGTTTGTACCTATTAAACTAAAAAAATACAACAATAACGAATTAGCTTGTATTTTGTTTAGTTATTAAAGGCTTGCACAGTAAAAAAAAAAAACAATAACGAAAAAATTATAGATATGTATATATAAAAATTACTATAAATTAAAATGAACTGTAATAATAATATATAAGCAAAGTATACATAGAGTGGAAATATTATTTTGAACTTGATAAAAAATTATAAACATATTTTTTATTACCACTTGCCAATCAGTACAAAGTATTTCAAGTTGAGAAACAATGTTAATTGTATCTACACCATTAAATAATAAATAAATATTCGGGACATTTTGCACACACGGTCATCTGCCCCAAACTAAGCAAAGCTTGTGATATGGCTGCCAGAGACTGATTTATACACATAGATATTTTTAAATACATACTTTAATAGATATTAACACCCAGATATAGAACAAACACAAATGTTCATCACATAAATGTTTGTCCTAGGTGGGAATCGAACCCACGCCCCCAAGCTCAGAAGGCAGGTTCACTACCAACTGGACCAACGGGCTATCTAATTTACATACAATTTACATTATTTCCTTGTACCTTACGAGCGCATGCGCACTTCTTGCTTTTTCCCTTGCTTAGAAATTAATGCAAGGTTGCCCGTTTCACGCACCCATCTTCCACAATGTAGTCTCAATCTGTATGTAGAATAACGTCTAATGTTTTTTTTTCACCAGGCTGTACAGACAACACAAATGGCCTCGGCACGGATGGAGTCCAAGAGCTGGACTACACTGATGTGGACCTTGGCCTCACCCAGCGAGGACCACACTTCGATTTGGCATACTCCAGAAACGTGACGGCGTTGGTGGGAAAAACCGCGCAGTTGAACTGCAGGGTCCACGATCTGGGGAATAGAACGGTATGTTGGCATATTTCTTTATTATTAGCTTACGAAATTACCACCAGGGGCCCTACGGCCAACTGCTAATGCGGTATCGGCATTAGTTTTTATTAATCCGCTCAGTTGAAAAATCACGCGAACGTGAACCTTAACGCTCGCAGAAACGGTTTACAGTCGCGTGATTTTCGAACTGAACAGATTTAACGTTAGTTTGATACCGCGTTAGCACTTGACTGTCCCTGGAATCGTGTCTCGTTGTCTATTTAGAAATGGCCCGTTCACTTGACTGTTCTCGACAAAGACAGAATACCAAAATACTACACTAAAGCAAGTCTTAGTTTCAGTCAGCGAGGACCACATGTTGACCAGGCGTGCCCCAAAAATCATTATTTTCAGAGAACAATGATTTGAAACTATTATGGACCTATTTGAGAATAAACCAAATCTAACAGCGTGGGGAAAAACTGCACGGTTTATTTCGAGGTGATTGGAGACAAAGACTTGATTATATAAGAATAAATTTAAAGACGTAGGTCCGTAGAAACTAGGTTAATAGAACAGATTGGAATGCAATGATAAAGAGAAAGATCATATTTTTAGATGAATTTGATCTTTTCGTGAAACCAATGATGGAAACTATAGCAATCATTTAACTGCATGTTATTTGAGAAAAAGCCATGTCCAGCAGAAACATTATATTTTTATGTCAGTTTATATAGTAGTCTATAGTAATCAAGTGAACTGAAGAACTAAATATTTAATTACCTAAATTTAAAAAAAAACTATTAGATTAATCTATAGTGTATTTCTGCTTCGAAGCCGTATCATAAATAAGGAATTAGGGATCAATTATTTATGTTTTACTTTAATTGACTCCTAATTTTTATTTGTAGGTTCTTGATGCGACGTTATCTAATAGCACAATGCCTTAAGACGAAAGTCTTCGACCAATGTGCGTTGCCAGTGATGACATACGGCAGTGAAACGTGGTCTCTCACTATGGGCCTCATAAACAAGCACATCAACACGCAAAGTCGCACAAGAAGCTATGAAGATTGGAGAGGGCTATTCTCAGGGTTTCTCAATCGAATCAGAAATGAGGAGATCCGTAGACGAACGAAAGTTACCGACAGCCCAGTGGATTATGGATTAATATTTGGTTTAAGTGGCAGTGGGCAGGGCACATAACATCACCCAGAACAGATGGCCAATGGGGTCGAAAGGTTCTGGAATGGAGACCACTGGCCAGTAAGCGCAGCGTAAGATGTCCACCCACAAGATGGACGGACGACCTAAAAGAGACCGCAGGGAAATGCTGGATGCAGGCAGCTTCCAACCGGCCCTTTTGGAGATCGATCGATCGGAGGCCTAGGTCCAGCAGTGGACGTCCTATGGCTGAAATGATGATGATGATACGATGATAAAGCAAAAATACACTAGAAATTCGTCTAAGAAACCGTGTTGAAGATGAACTTTGCCTGCATAAATCACATATCGAAAAAAAAAACGTTTCTTAACAAACATTAATAATGCGTATAGATCCCAAGTCTACAATGTTATCTAACTGTTTGAACACTATTTCTAAGATATTATTTCGAAGATTTACTTATCCTAAGGTCCAGACAGAAAGGATCCAGCGGTAAACAGACCCAACGACAAATATTTGCGTACCCTAGCAAACTTCAAACCCACCATAATTACAGAGAAAATTTACTGATACGCCTACCCTGGTCTTGTTTATGCTTATAATTAGAGTAACCTCCCCTAAAAAATCGTATTTCAAGTAGTATAATTAAAACACTGTTTTAAACTATCACGGTTGTTCACTAAAGTTATATGATTATTTACGGGATATTTACCGTGGTATGGTTGTGGAATGAGCTCCCGATATTTCGGCGCAGTTACATGCACCATGTTCACGGGAAGACTGGCATGTAACTGCGCCGAAATATCGGGAGCTCATTCCACAACCATACCACGGTAAATATCCCGTAAATAATCATATAACTTTAGTATAATTAAATTAATCCTGACAAGTTCGAAATAGATTGCATAGTTTTTCAACAGCATCACAGATTTTAATCAAATTAATTTGTACATGTATCTTTAGATTCGTTTGTAAGGACTTATCAAATCACGTGACACGTCACATAGATGGACTCCGACCTAATAAGTGACGGTTTTTAATTAGAATTGGCATTATTAAGTGGTGCAATTAACTTAGCAGTTTCTTTAATAAGATACGCACTTATTTTATTATACTTACATTTAACTAGCGGTCCGCCCCAGCTTCGCACGGGTATAGATTATAGACTATGTCACCCGGGGATAATGGAGCTTCCGAACAGTGAAATAATTTTTCAAGTCGGTTCAGTAGTTTCGGCGCCTATTCAATGCAAACAAACAAAAAAACAATCACATCTTTCCTCTTTATAATATTAGTATAGATAATACAGTTTTAATGGGACTGAGATGCAGTGGTTGGCAAAACTCCCCAAAATAAATTTAGATTTATAATAAAGTAAATAAAAAAAATAAAAAAATACAAAATGTATAAAACAAAATGTATGTACAAAATTAAACTGAAAGAGTAGTAAAATTACAATTAAAAGAGATCCAAAATTCTAAAGCTACAGCAACAGTTTTGATGTTTTTCCTTTTTAGGGAAACTACTAACCAAAACATCATATGTGCATCTTTAAGTTTATGTTGTTTTTTTTTCCTCTAAAATAAGCGCTGAGTTAATTTCGGTAAAATTTATATGGGACCACCTTTGAATTATAACCATAGAATTACAATACCTACTTACGTAGTAGGTAATACTTCTTTGAGTATAACCTTCCAAACAAAACAAAAAACATCAAAATCAATTGGCAGAGTAACCACGTAACAACGACGTTTTATAACCTAATGCCAACGTCCTTGCGTAACAATCAATAATACAAAATAACATAGAGACGAATTGAGAACCTCCTCTTTTCGTCAGTAAAAAAGAATATCATTTTATATATATTTCAAAGGAATTACTCAAATAAAAAATAAAAAAAAAAAAACTGCGAGACGCACCAACGCGCTTTCACCTTGAAAAATACCGTCTAATGCGGTTGAAACTATAGTCGGAGTAACCGGCTTAATCATACGTGAGTAATTCCCGTGTAATATAAATAAAATGTGTGAAAACCACGTCAGTTTCTTAAGTCTAACATTAAAATATTAGTGTTTTAGCGCGACTGTTTTTAATTCATGAGAAACGTACATTTTGTGATAAGCCATTCATCCATTATTGTTTTTTGTTATTTATTTTCACCCATTGACGTGGAATTATTTTTACAAACTTCGACGTTTTAGTCCGCACTCCGCAGTAAGCTTAATCTCTCGTTCACTACAAAAGGGCAAGATTAAATCTTTATTCAGAATGAAAATATATTTTCTTCATTTTAACATCGAGAAGCATATTAAGTATAAAAAAAAATTGAATTTCAACCTCTGTTAAAAGCCAACAATAAGTAAAAAAAATTGAGTCACTTGTTGTCGTCGGTTTTATTGTTGAAATACAAATATTTTTTAACCAATACTAAAATTGGCTTATTGTGTTTTTAAAAAGCAAGCTTTAAGTCGCACAACGAGCTATGGAGGGGCTAAACTCGGAGATTCTCTCCGAGATCGAATCAGAAATGAGGAGACGAACGAAGGTTACCGACATAGCCCACCGGAACCGTAAATGCTGGATGCAAGCCGCTTCCAAACAGCCCTTTTGGAGATCGATGGGGAAGGCCTATGTCCAGCAGTGGACGTCCTACGGCTGAAATGATGATGATGATGATGAATTTTAAATTAACAATAATTTGCTAATGGCAAAAACTGGCCAAGTGCGCGTCAGATTGGCGCACAGAGGGTTTCATACCACCACATTATACGCCTATATCATAATCATTTTGTGTTTACCATTATTGTATTATTTCTATGCTATCAAAAAAAGTAAGATTTATTTTACATCTAAATGATAACAAAATATTCTTATTATTAAAATATGGTATAAGTTATGGAAACTGATTTGGCGTCGACACATTTAATTTATATGACACGGGATTTACTCACGTATGATTAAGCCGGTTACTCCGACTATAGTTTAAATTATATTATATAGTCTTTATCAAGGTATCAAGGCAAGTAGTATACACAAAATACGTAAGTAAGACTGATATGAGTGTAGGAAAATGTATAAAGGTTTTTGTTACAGGTATCGTGGATACGTCATAGAGACATCCACCTGCTGACGTCAGGCAGGATGACTTACACCTCTGACCAGAGGTTCATCAGCGTCCACAACCCTCACACCGAGGACTGGATATTGAAAGTAAGTTTAAATACACTAAACATTGTACGTTTATTATGGAAACTAACGTAGTTTGCAATTTTGTATAATTATACAGGGTTACGCATACACCCTGTACTAAGCTGAAAGGAGGTCATTGTATTCATCATTATGAATAACTTTTACTATGGGACCATCCCAGAAATCGCTAAAAACAAAATCTGCTGTTCTCTACATGCTGTCGAGTGTCAATTACCGTTTTTCACAATAACAAGGCAAGTTAAATAAACGCTTGTAAAAATACAGCCAAATGCGGTTAAAGCTAATCATAGTCAGAGTATCTGGCTTAGTCTAACGTTCAAAGGCTTAACATAAAACTTAATGCACTACTTAACTTATTTAGCACTAAACAAGATCAAAATAATTTTCTAGATAGTAATGAAATTTCATTATATTATCGCCACTCAAAATGTACCCGGTTCCTATCGATTTTTGGCCTCGGCTTCGCAAAATCTCTTCATCTCTTTGTTATCCGACATAACCGAACTATTCAAAAAGTTTCAAAACAAGCTAATAGCTTCATCCCAAGTTTTATTAAGAATGCTTTGGCAACCGCCACAATATAATATTTTGTAAAGATGTAATCAAATACCAGGCTGCTGGCAGCGCAACGTGGCGCGGGCAAAATATGACTCGACGTAGCTTGTTTTAAGTTGACGCGTTTTTACGTCACAGACGCACCTTAGAAAAGAGTTTATTGATTATTTTCAACTTTATTAAAAAAAAACAAGAGCTTTTTCTACATAAAAAAATTATGGCGGAAATCGGTTCAGAAATGTTGGTATATTTATTTATTATAAATAATTACATAAAAATACGACTAAGTTGAGAATCCCCTGAAGTGGGTCAAAAAAAAGTATCTGTTTTACTGGTAAGTTACAAGTTAACTTACACTAAATACCTAAAGTACTTGGCCTATTTACATTTGGATTGTTCAAAGACCCTGAAATTTTAAAGACAATCCACATGCTCAAGCCCACTACCAGTTGACAGCGTACCCAACACGCTAGGTACGCTGATATCTTACGTCAAATATATTTCCTTTTGTAGCTACACAGACCAATACGAGACAAGCACGTCCACATCGTATGCAGTATATTGCAAAAGTTAGATTAGTAATGCTGCCATTAATAACAATAGAAATAAGAATGTACCACAGCGGTCACGCACATTTAACCAGACCTTTATATTCGTGCAGATAAGGTTCCCACAACGTCGGGACTCGGGCGTGTACGAGTGCCAAGTCGGCACGACGCCGCCGATCGGACACCGGATGTACCTGTCTGTTGTCGGTAAGCTTCATCTTTTAATACATCCGCTTTACTTTTTATTTCTTTTAATTCTGACATAAGGCCTCTTTTCCAACCCCAAAAATAGAAATAGCAAAACGCACGACTGTGTGTAAGCGCCATGATTTTGCTCCGCTGAAATGCTACTTTAATACAATAAACCAAGGATTACGGTTATCTGTAGTAAGCCTTCTATTAAATATTTTTTACTAAAGGAGTTTTGTCGATATTCGACCATACCACTCCCATAAATCTAATTACATAAATACTTAAACTAATATTTTTTTGAGTACATACTAAAACTAATTAGTTCAGAGTAACTAATTAGTTTTAGTATGTACTCAAAAAATCGTCTACTACAGCATTCATAGGCCACGACGGCCCATAGGTACTTCAAACGATTACCACTTACATATTTACACAAATACTTAATTACCTAAAGATTTATCCCTCCGAGAGAAATAGGGAAATAGGTACAGTGTTATTAGACTCTTGGCTTCCTTCGATGATGGGGAAGCCAAAAGACTATTACACGTTCTTAAACATTTGGAAATAATTAAAATTTAGTTTCCTGAAAATTTCTATCCAAAATCACACTAAAAACAATACTATTTAAAGAATTATTATCATCAATATTGTTTTGATTCTACATTTTTATATGCAGAATTTTCTGGCGCACGTTACGAATTGCGACTTTTTGGTTAGAATAGAATAGAATAGAATCATTTATTGGCCTTATAACATTCGTTACACTGGGCAAGTCAATTTACAGTGCAACGCTTAACTTAAAATATTACACAAACCAATACAATTAATAATAGCAAAATCAATGGACAACAAGTAAATAAGAATAAGCACAGGATAATAGGATTGGGAATAGAATAATAAGATTAAAATGTCAGTATTAAATTATTTTAAACGTCAAAATGCCACACCTAATTAACTCAATCATTAATGTCAGAAATAAAAATGAACACCATGTCAATCTCATTATTCCACAAAATTATGTCCTATCATAATACAGTTATATTTAGTAGAGATAGTTCCCTATTCCTTCAAGAACGAACACTCTGTCAAGCGCATTCTCATAAACTCATTCAATGTGTAAAAAGGGTTGGACTCGAAGAACTGTTTTATCTTTCTCTTAAAGTCTTTTGAGTGTAGGTTTGTTATATTATGTGGCAGTTTGTTAAACATACAGATTTTATTGTAGATACCTTGTTTTTGTACCTTAGTTAATTTAGTTAGGTTATAGTTACAAGGTAACCGCGATCCGACTACAACGCCACGCGATGCCAGAGCTACGATGACATAGCGGACAACTAACGTTGAACACTAGGCAAGCGACATAACGTCTAAATTGGAGTAAATGTGCCATTGCGAACTATATAATTGATACATAAAATGTACGTACAATGGCGCTCGGACGTTTTTTGACTGTTTTTATTGAGAGTTTATGACTATAGAAATTCTATCTCGATAGATTTAGGTACTATTTTTTCTTTCTCTTAAACTATTGAAAACACCACGTCCAAATAAAAATAGACATAAAAACAAATCTATTTTTACCAACTCCCGTAGCGTTTGTATGAAAAGTATAATAATAACTTGATGTCCGTACTTTCCCAAATTATTTTAAATTTCCTCATCCACTTTCCTACTCCTCGTTTCACATTTCCCTAAGCGCTTTTATCCGCAAACAATTCAAAATAACTTCACAAACTTTATAAAAAATACAAACAAAAAAAATGTCGACGGCAGTTCATCCCATCGCGCATCGGTTCATTACCCCATAACGGTACGTTTGTCTCACCCAGCGCCCTCATTCACAAACCATTGGTACCGACTTCAAAGCCAAAGGAAGCAATATAAAGTTACTCCCTCTGAAGTCATAACTGCCGATGTTGTAAATAAATTTTATTTTCTTCCTTTGAGGCCCTCAGGATTAAAATCATGGATGAAAGTTTCGTGTGAAAGAATTGGCTTTTTTGGCGTCGGAATTCCGGAAGCGTTATGTCGTCATAGTCGGTAGAGTGGAAGGGCTTTTAGGCTGCGTGTTATCATCAAAAAGTTAACATGATTAGCATTTAAAGTTAAACATGTCATCTAAAGTCGTCTAGTTATGAGATGATAAGACGTCTAGTTATGCGAACTAGAGGCAAACAAAATGTTGAGTTTGAAAACCCGTATCAGTTTCCTGCGATACAGGCCTGGCTTAGGGCAGGAATCGCAGTATCAACATAAAATATAGTATTTCTCCTTCATAGATATAAACCAGTGTGTATTTCTAGTTGATAAACAAGTAAGCCTACGTATATATTTTTTTTTTTTTCCTTTATTTTTTTTAAATTATAAATAGGCTTGCGCTTGGCCGCCAACTCGCCTGATGTTAAGCGATGATGCGGTTGATGATGTTTACGCAAATAAAATATTTTTCATTAAAAAAAGACGCATCTTGAATTTGTAGTTCTACCTATATACAGGGTTACTTTAAATTGTTATATTTCAATTTAAACTGTTGATGATCACTCAGTTTTATTGCCAATATATGTATCACAAGTCAAAAACATTTAAATAAAACAAACAACACCATAATTTTGTCAACTAAGTAGAAGAAGAAAATGATCCCCGTTGGTGCAGTTGGTAGTGAACCTGCCTTTTGCGCTTGGGGTCGTGGGTTCGATTCCCACATAGGACAAACATTCATGTGATGTGATGTGAACATTTGTGTTTGTTCTATGTTTGGGTGTTAATATCTATTTAAGTATGAGTTTAAAAATATATATATTATTATAATTATTATGTATGTTTATCAGTCACTGGCAGCCATATTACAAGCTTTGCTTAGTTTGGGGTCAGATGACCGTGTGTGCAAAAATGTCCGGAATATTTATTTTTATTATTTATTTATTAAGTGGTTTAGTTATATTAAGGCCAACCGAGGATGAGGTGGACTGACGACATTAGAAATACTGTCGGGAACGAGTGGATGCGAATAGCGAGAGACCGGGGAGAGTAGCATATACATAGGTAGGCCTATACCCAGCAGTGGGTCACTCAGAGCTGATGATGATGATGATGATTTATAAGTTTCAACTTGCCACATAGCATAGCGAAACCTGTGTTAACATCGCAGACAAGTCATAACTAAAATCATAGTAAAAATTTCATCATAACATTATTATTACGAAAGTTTCACCATTTCGACTGATATAGGGCAAAATGCATTTGGCATTTTGAATATTTAATCAACCCTAACAATTTTGCGGGTACGCAACTTCATAAAAGCAATATTGAACTTTGACCGCTGAAAACTTGCAGAGTATTTTAAAATTTTAAACTCCGGCTTTGCATTCCCTTTTATTACACAAATATAAACTTTTTTGCATACTTATGACTATAAGAAAGTCGCTCTTGGCTTGAAAATATATCAAAAGAGCCTATGTCAGCTTAATTTTAAGAAGCGAAGAGATTAATGTATGACTTCACTTAAGTGACTTATTACTGCATTAAAGCAAGAATGAAAGTATCAAAATTCATTTTGTAACAGCTTCTGAGATGTATAGAGTAATGAGAAAATTATTCATTCTCTAAAACGGGCGGGCTTTTTGAGAATGAATAATTGATTTGGCTAAAATAGGTACACACGTAACTATGTGGCTAAGTGCATCGAAGCACTTAAAAATTGTTCATGTGCAAGTTCGACAAGTCGACTGTTTAACCTTTAAAATGCTTAATTTGTAATTCTTCATTATTTATCTTATTCGTGTTCAAAAAATAGTAAGTTGGTCGCCTACTCTTCCAAACTACCGTGACGCAAACAAATTTTTAGCTGTTTATTTCTTAGTACAGAAAAAAAACGACTTCAACGATCTTCTAAACAAGAGGCTAACAAAGAGCTTCTAACCAAACTGTTTTAACTTATAGACTTAGACTAAAAAAGAGACTAAGAAAACTAAGAAAGAGACTAAGAAAGAGGGTAGATCGTTATGTCTGCACCTAACTTTTTAACTGTTCTCCAACCACCCGCATTCTTCAGTCTTCCCGTGAACATGGTGCATGTAACTGCGCCGAAATATCGGGAGCTCATTCCACAACCTTACCACGGTAAATATCCCGTAAATAATCATATAACTTTATAGACTTCTGTTTTTGGTAGACCCCCTAATTTTCATTGCAGGCATACCTACAGGTTTTGTTTTTGCCTTACAGTCTATTTACTCACATATTGTAGGTACACTGATCACTTGATCTATGAAAACAAGATCCAATTGTGCGGACCTCCAATTACATCATAAATACCACTAATTATCACTAATATATACTGACTTATTTAAGGTTGAAAATGGACCCTTGATGGTCGATATAGACCAGTTTGGCAATGACAGTTCTAAACCGTCTTCTTCTCCCACAAGCAGAGCCGCTGACGACGATCCTGGGCGGGCCGGAGCTGTTCATCAACACAGGCAGCACCATCAACCTCACGTGCGTCGTGCAGCACTCGCCCGAGCCTCCGCCCTCTATACGGTGGACTCACAATGATGAGGTAAGGGACCTCACACGTGTTAGACTCAAAACACACAGAAGCACTTGTTCAGTCACGCTTTTAATTTCTCGCTAACAAACATTCACTGACACATACCATACGTTATTCGCAACCACCTTCCCAGGTGAACACCACACAATATAAAATCACTTATGAGCTTTGTAGTTACACTTATGAAAAACCACTAGGCGGCTGTGCGTCACAATACTCCAACAGAATACTCAAATCAAATCAAATCAAAATAATTTATTTGCTAGAATATAGGTAGGTATATGATAGGTCTTAAGTAACATGATAGGATAGGATAGAATACATGATAGGTAACGTATCGTACTATGCATATGCGTATGCATGGCTTAGCTACAGCTATCATGTTTTGGGGAAACAGCACAGACGCCGGTACTATTTTTACAGCACAAAAGAAATTAATTCGGATTCTTGTTAACATAGAACAGACTGACACATGTAAACCATTTTTTCGTAATAATAAAATACTCACATTACCTTGCCTATACATATTCGAAATTACCAAATTCGTCAGAAACCATCCAAACTTCTTCACAAAACGATCAGATAAGCACACAACCCTAAGATACGGAAATTGATTGATTTTACCAGTTTCACACCTCACACTCCACTCAACCAGTCCCTTCGTGATGGCCATCAAAATATATAATAAATTACCAAACTCAATCAAAAATTATACAAGAGACCGACAATATTATTATTATTATTTTTTTTTTTTTCTATAAATCATTGAAACACTTCCTGATAAATAGATCGTATTATTCCATTGACGAATACTTAACAGATAAAAATATTTTTTGGTATATATTTCTGTCCTTCTCTCTTCCATATCATTTAGCTGTGCCCAACGGGTCCACAATTGTAACTGAAATACTCCACCTAAGAAACATTGTGGAATACTGAAATAAATGAATATGAATAAGTTAAAATAAAGTTACTCCATATCCAACCTTTAAGGTTTGCTAATTACAATGGCATAAGAGCAGATTATTTTTATCAGTGCTTAAATTAAAAATGTCCATTACATAATACATTACATTTTATAATTTATCTTTGAGATACTCATCTATGGTATAATATGCCTTATCAATCGGAAGCTTCTTCAAGCCGGAAAATAAAGGGGTTTTCTCAAGTTTTGATTTAACACGCACTTTTACTTTTACACGCCCATATTGACAACCTTTTCGATCAATTTTCAGTAATTTTTCTAAAATCCAGGTGGTGTCATGGCGTGCGTCCTTTTGCCAAAGTAGTGTTTTAATACGAAGGCATTCTACGAAGTGGGACCGTGAGACTAATAGGGATTGTTTTCATATTTTTTATAGATTGTAATTATAAAACCATTTTGAGCAATAGACTGATCAATAAACATATTTTTTTATTGAAAAATAAGCGCTGATAACGAATATTTTTGATTAAATATGATTGACCTTCATTTGCCTTTGAATGGCGTCAGCGTTAGCGTTATGTTGAAATTTACCTTAGCTGTGTTTACACAAACAAACAACAAAAGTCAAACCACTGTGCAACGTGTGTGCAACTAACGATTTTGACAGATGAAAATATGACAGAAGTAAGTTTTTTTTTTATATATAGACACGACTACGACACTGCGCTTAACCTATCGAACTAATATAACGCCGATGGTGACGTCATCACATAAAAAACCGCATGTAAAACAAATTTATTCAAAAATAGTCTATATTTTTTTGAAAATTACATTAAACTTAAGGGCAGATAATTTGGCCAATCCCCATTGATGCGTAAGTATGACTGCAATCGTGATCGCGTGCTATCTCACTCGTGCACATTTTGAGAGTAAGCTGGTGTGAGTGAGATGGCAAGTACCATCAGACTTATGCGAAGAACAAAGAATTTTTATTATCAATGGCAATGAAGCCCAATGTTTGATTAACGGTCGATGCGTCGATGTTTTTTTTTATTGCTACTAACTCACCCAGCAGCCGTTTGTCCTCAAACTTTTATAAACCTTAGCTATGTTTCATATAAAAATCACATCAAAAAAAAGACTTTCAGTTTCCCCAAATTTTCTAATTTTCCAGGAAACTTTTTTTTTTCATACAAAATTGTTTGGAATATACAAAAAAAAATTAATAGGGGCAAATCGGCCCATCCGTTCTCAAGTGATGAGCTTACCAACAAACAGTTTTTTTATATCTATAAATTGTAGTTTGTGTACCAACGCGCCTGTTGCCTATCAAATTTATGAAATGTATGCATGAAGTCCTCCAGTGCTGATCTGCGTGGTGCTTTCGATTCAGTAAGCATGCCATGTGAACGCATCTTTATGTGGACGGGATAAGGTTATGTCTCATGATAAAGTGTTTTAATGGTATGTTTGATGTGAAAGCGTTTTCCTTGTTGAGATAAAAGTGTCGAGATGAAACTTGGAGAATAAACGAGAGATTTATAGTTTTTATAGCCCGCCCGGTCATAGCGGCGGCAGCGTGGCTAAAAAGCATTGCAATTTGAACTTTATGGTATACTAGCTGACCTGACAGACGTTGTCCTGTCTTAGAACTGTCAAACACGCAAAGTCAAAATTGTAAACCTTATTTTTTTACACCTTGGGTTACATTATTGGAGTTTTAGGAAGAATCCCTATTAAAAAAAAATATATAGCCTATGTTAACCGGGGATAGTGTAGCTTCCCAACAGTGAAGGAATTTTTCAAATCGGTTCAGTAGTTTCGGATCCTATTCAATGCAAACAAACAATCAAATCTTTCCTCTTTATAATATTAGTATAGACTAGCTGCGCTCCGCGGTTTCTACCACGTAGTAATGAAAGTGGTGATGATGATGATGATAAAAAGTAGCCTATGTCACTCTCTGACCCTTGAACTAGTTAAACGCAAGTTAAATAAAATATTGTAAAAATCGAATCTATGTCACTAGTTAAAACATCTTGTTTGTTATGTTTAATACTGATTGGCTAAGAACCGATTTTCATGTTAAGCTGCCGTAAAACAGAAGTATTTTAACAACAGAGTTTCCTTCGGGCAGGAAAAAATGCGCAGGAGGGAATTAGATCATGCTCAAGATGCCGATGCTCAAGACTAAGGAACTTAGTCTGAACCAGGGATTCGTTGCTGATGAGACTCTTGGCACGTTTCTCAATAGACTCCAATGCCCCAAGCTGGTACTTAGCTGGTCTTTTTAAGGGCGCAGGCAGTCCTATTAATCAGGAAAGCTTAGATAACTATGGACTTGTACTAAAGAGAAGATTATCCCAATTACTACAAATCCCAGATAAATAATTAGTTCCAGACTAATTAGCTGTAGGGAAGCCAATCTAAAGACTTGAATCGTGTTCACCTATATAGGAATACAATACATAGGTACAATTAAGGTTGTACTCTTTGTTCCCTATGTTAATACCAACCTTACCAGTATTAACTTGGGCATTGGATTGACGACGTCGCGAACTTAAATCTATCTTCCGGTTGAAATTGCGGTGTGTTCTAATTTCAACCGCTTCACGAACCATTGTTGAATAATAGTTTTCTACAAAATCGAATTCCAGATTATACTATACCTATTAAGACTTATACGCGCTTATACATAAACCTACATGTGCATGTAAACTAAAAAGTAGTTGATTGAATCAGGCGTTACTTTGCGGAAGTCCATTTTAAATGTGTATATGAATTCGTTTAAGCATATATTTAATAGTTAATGATTATAATTTATTAAGTATTTATAATTTGTAAGATGAAGATTATGTTATATTAAAAAGTATAATGGTTTTATTAAATTCATATACACAACTAAAAAGTATAAAAATTAAAGTTAAAACAGTGATTGAAAGTCCTTGTCAAAACTTTTGCTGAAGGGAACCACGGACCAAAACGTCATGTGTATATATTTTGGTTTTTGTGAATTTTTTCAAAAAGTTCTAAGTCTATTTTGATACAAATTATATGGAACCACCAAAATCAATCAAAAATAATCATCAAAATCAATTAATAACTGGCAAAGTAATCTCCTAAAATAGTAGAGTCCTCAAAGGTAGGCAACGCATTGACAATGCCCCGGGTATTGTAGGTGTCTATAGGCGGAGTGACCACTTACCATCAGGTGGCACGTAGCATGTTTGCCATATATACAAAAAAAAAAGACCTCTGGATCATGGTTTAATAATATTTTGTGTTCTAGAGCAAAAAACACTAAATACCAATTTACTTATTCATTCCCTTTCACGTAAGAACACAACGTTCTAAACGTTTCACATACCCGCAAGCAAAAATGAGAGAAATAGTAAGAATTCTCACCCACGTCCTTTACAAAGGCTAATCCGATTAGGCCAATATTTGACGACCTCGATTCCTATTTGGGGGGAAATGGGGGATGAAAGGGAACGGGGGTTAGCCAGACACAGATTACGTTTTAGGTCAAGGGTATCCTTGTGCACATATTTTATTTCTATGCTCTTTGCCAAGTAACGTTGAGAGCCACTTTTGTTATTTACTCTAATCAAACTATAAATGTTATAAATGCTATGAATGTTGGAAAAGTTTGTAGATTTTATCTAACCAACATAAAATAGCTGAATAGATTGAAACAAAATTACTAGATGAATTTCACTGGTTTTTACGTGTAGTAATTATTTAATTCTGTCAAACTAAAACATCATCATCATCATTTCAGCCGTAAGACGTCCACTGCTGCACATAGGCCTCCTCAATCAATCTTCAAAAGGGCCTCTTGGAAGCGGCCTGCATCCAGCGTTTCCCTGCGGTCTCTTTTAGGTCAAACCTATTTTAGGTAGAGGTCTAAAGCATAACAAATAACAAAAAAGTAAAAAATTTGAACCTACAATTACAATCAAGTCACGTTTAAATAAGAACTAAATCAAAATCGGTTAGCCATTTGGGAGGTACGATTTCACAGATTAGATACACAGATACACTTTAAACTTATAACACCTCTCTATTTGCGTCGGGGGTAAAAAACAGGAACATTTGAACATGATTAATAATTATACTAAGGCAGGTGACCCTTTTTTTTATTACCTCATAAAAAAGCTGATCAAAAATAGAGCACCATCAACAAAAACAAAATTAAAATTTGATTAAAAATAAATAAGTTCCAAGTGTTTTAATTTCATGCTAAACAAAAAGTGCACTATAGCACGTGATGACGTCAGGCCGTGCTCATGCCATACAAATGCTACAATACACACGCTTTGCGAGAGAGGGACAGAGCTTCCGCTTTCTATCCCCACCAAAAACTTTAAACGCTTATAATTATCTCGGTAATTTATCTACAAATTTAAATTATTTTTTGCCTGTTACTTATAATAAGTGAACAATAGGACACATGTCTATTATCCCTTGCTTGTTTGATCTTAGTCTGAAGGGCTAGCCATTGAGCCCATAGAAACATACCAATTTCACTATATGACAGGACAAATTTTTCCCTGTAGTCGAGACAATGCCGTGTTGACTCCAGTATTTTATTTTCTGCTGCACCACCAGTTTTACTACAGCACTAAAATGTTCCAACGAACCTTTACAAGATACTACTGGGACAAACCGACTATGTCGAGTCAGCAACAGTAGGTATTATTTCACAATGGCTGTCAACGACACGGTTATTGATCACGGAGTAGACGGCAAGGGGAGATGGCATTTTTTTTTCATAACATCGTATTCTGCCAGAGCAGGCACGAAAAATCGTCGCCGCTTTATGGTTCATATTCCGAATACCCGTACGAAGCGCTTTGATTCCACATTTATTGTGCGAACTGCTAGTTTATGGAATGCGCTGCCTGAATGGGTGTTCCCCGATGGTTACGATCTGTGTGTCTTCAAATCGTGAATCGGTTTCTTCTAAGCAAGCGTGGTCCAACGTAGACCACATCATCGCTTAACATCAGGCAAAACGGTGGTCAAAATCACGCCTATTACTTTATTATTACTATTACTATTCATGTACTATGCCTATTACTGTACTAATTGGTTCGCAAAATGTCAGAGTAATCATCTGTCAATGTGGAGTTTTAAAGGGGAGACCCATGTTTGGTCGTGGATGTCTTGTGACTGTTGGTAATGATGACATTAATAAAAAGACCTAATTCAGAACTTCTCTACTGAAGTTGGCAAAAAATTGACATTTATATTGTATAGAAACAATCTGGGTGTCTTCACGAGTAAATCGGTTTCTTCTAGGCAAACATTGCTTCTGCCGCTATGCCACCTCTTCTTTAATTTTCTCCGTGAACAACTCGGTTATTGACAATTCGATTCCGGGGCGGGTCCGGAACGAGCACAATAAGTGCATTTTATTTTATTTTATTTTGAGTAACGTAAACGGTTCTTGCTGTTATTGTTAAAATTTGTTAGCAGATTTTAGGAATTAAATCTGTTGTTGTGTTTAGCTGTGTATTGCCAATAAGTTACAATTATTTTTCTATACTAATATTATAAAGAGGAAAGATTTGATTGTTTGTTTGTTTGTTTGCATTGAATAGGCTCCGAAACTACTGAACCGATTTGAAAAAAATTTTCACTGTTGGGAAGCTACGCTATACCCGGGTAATATAGGCTATATTATATTTTCAATAAAAATAGGGATCCTTACTAAAACTCCAATAATGTAACCCAACGTGTAAAAAATAAGATTTTCAATTTTGACTTTGCGTGTTTGACAGTTCTAAGACAGGGCTACGTCTGTCAGGTCTGCTAGTCTATACTAATATAATAAAGAGGAAAGATTTGATTGTTTGTTTGTTTGTTTGCATTGAATAGGCTCCGAAACTACTGAACCGATTTGAAAAATTCTTTCACTGTTGGGAAGCTACACTATCCCCGGGTGGCATAGGCTATAATTTATACCCGTGCGAAGCTGGGGCGGACCGCTAGTTTGTTATAAAACTAGCTTCTTAAAGTCATAGACATACATCAGCGCTTACGAAATACAGTTGAATATTTAAACTATCATTACGAGTATTTCATGTAATTTATTTCATGCAATCAACATTCGTATAAATTTTTGTCTGAGCATTTTACTGTAAAACCTTAGAATAACTACACAAAGAAATAAAGTACATTCGCAAAATTTAAGCCATTCAAATGGTGTCATATATGGCTCCAAAAAAAATATTAAAATTTTACTATGACAATTTGCGCGGTGAAATCGTACCACAACAAATCAGAAAGCAGCATAAGAGTTATGGTGTAACATTCCACAGGAAATCCACTAATTTTCTTGCTTAAATCGTTTAAAATACCAATCGAAACGTAAGCTACAAAGCGAATTTGTAGCTTACGTTTTGAGAAGGCGTTGTTTGGAAACCTACCTTCTCTGAGTAGTTATTCTAAGTGTAAAACTTTGTATTTATTAGAAGCTTTTATTTGAATTGTAATGTTTGTACGTTAGTTTGTTTAGGTCAAATCTTGTAAGCTGAATTCGAAACACTTTTTCTTAACCGATTTTGCTGAAATTTTACATACAACTTTAGTTCTGGTGACAATACAATATTTTAAAATGGCCGCCACCACAAGATGGCGGATGGTGTAGGTATATTTTTTGTTAACATTATAATATGGGTATCAAATGAAAGGGCTTAAATATTATACTATATTAAATTATAATACAAAAACTCTGCAGTAAACCTGAATGGTGCAGATACGAATCTAGCGGTCGGTTTTATTAAACTTGTCGTTAACGTTTAAGAAGTTAATCTTATATTGAAGAACAACACTTTAAATTAAATAATTACTTTATCGTTACGAGGGTTTTGATAAAATTTAAAAAAAAAAAAAAAAATTGCATACTTATCCCCTAAAATAAGGTTGCATCGTATTATAATTTTAATTATTCAGCTTGCGCCAAAAATGCATTTCAATGTTATAATAAGCCAAAACTAAAAAAGTAGAATTGAAAACTAACAGCGGAGCGAAGGAACGTAAAATTTCGAACATCGAAAATCGAATCCGTAGAATTGAATTTAAAATTCTTCTATTTGGAATTTGAATTCTGTTGAAATAATCCAGCTCAGAAATGCTCGCGAGCTAATATTTTCGCATCTAGATTTTATCTTGACATATTGTTCTTGTAGTTGGTGTACTTTAGAGACTGGTACGTAGCTTTTATAAAAAAAATCGGCACCTACTTTATCTATGTATCTATGATAACAGTATGTTAATAAATGTTTATGTAGTTTATTAATTATGTATGTGTGGGTAGGTATTAGTATGATGAATATAATAAAATATGACATGCATTCTATGTTTATGTATAACTAGCTGCGCCCCACGGTTTCACCCGCGTAGTGATGAAAAATAGTGATGATGAAGTGGACTAGTATATTAATTATCATCATCAGGATGATGATAGAGAAGAAGTAAGTACAATATTATATTTTTTACAAATGTTCTCTATCAATGAGAGAATATTCTCTCTATCAATGAGAGAATATTCTCTCTATCAATGAGAGAGTACAAATTAATCATCATCATCAGCTTAATATACGATACTAGTCCACTTCTGGACATAGGCCTCTCCTAAAGCACGCCATTCTGCCATGACATGGCATGGTTTTGCTCCATTAAATTGCTTAAGATATAATTTGTTTATTTATAATCCATTTTGTCTCTCTCGCACGCTACGTATGTTGAGAACATGCAGAACAAAGTAGACTGGAACGATCCAAGCTCTTTAGCCAAAAGATCCCATCACATAACAAATCCTTTGTGTCCCATACGAATTGCAAATAATCATAAAGCTGAAGTAATACTAACCATCGCTCAGAGCTGGCAAGGATTCAAATCTGAAGTTAGCCAGTAAATAAACTGAAAATTTCCGTCATCTCGAGCCAACTCTGGTGATTGTTTAGATGGTTTACTGCCACCTTTACCGCTAGAGTTACCATTGTTGAACAATTACTAGACATCGTGTTTAATTTGATGAGCGATGGTGGCTTGGTGGTAGCATTTGCGATTTACAATCTGACAGTACCCGGTTCGATTCTCAGCCCTGTACCAATGACTAATTTAGGACTTTAATAAATTATTTGCAGTTTAAAAGTGAAGAAAAACATCGTGAAGAAACCGGGCCAAGAACCTCAAAAGTTCAGACTTATGACATTCACTAAAACGCACTAGGCCAGCATGGTGGATAAGTAAGGGCCCATCTTCTCTCTCTGAGAGAAGCCTGTGTCGCAGGGAACATTATGAGCACATCACTTTGACTTGGACGTGGCTTTACTCCGACTATGACTATGACTTATTTTACGATAAGTAAAAACACGAAAATATTTAAATATTTGACACTGGCAAATGTACAAGATGTGTGACGCCAAAATCCTATCAAGTGAAACGAAGAAAAAAAGAGGCCATACATTACACCTGAAATATTTCGTCAGAGGCGCACGAAATTTGAGAATTGTAATGATTACAGCCAACTTCATCAATCTAAACGTCGATCGCTAACTGTACGGCTTGCGTTTGACTTTGCTTGTTTATTTGGCAACTAGCTGACCTGACAGACGTTGTCCTGTCTTAGAACTGTCAAACACGCAAAGTAAAAATTGTAAATCTTATTTTTTTTACACCTTGGGTTACATTATTGGGGTTTTAGTAAGGATCCCTATTTTTTTTTTTTATATATTATAGCCTATGTTACCCTGAGATAATGTAGCTTCCCAACAGTGAAAGAATTTTTCAAGTCGGTTCAGTAGTTTCGGAGCCTATTCAATGCAAACAAACAAACAAACAATCAAATCTTTCCTCTTTATAATATTAGTATAGATATCAATAATTTTGTTTAAGTGTCTAGTAGGAATGTTGCAGAGTTTTTATTTTATTTAAGTTTAAATGCTTGCTGTGCTTACAGTGAAGCCAACGCGCACAGCAATCCAGATGGTTTTATCGAAACTAAAGTCGGAGTCGGAGTATTCAAATTTGGCTTGTCGAAGTGGAAGTTAGAGGCGGAAGCAGATGAGAAATGCCTTAATATAAGTGTTATGCGTCAAGCGTCTAATAAGATAAAATAATATAATCATTATTCAGATGTTATTATAGAAACTGACGTGGTTTTCACACATTTTAAACACACACACACACACACACACACACATTGTAATTTTTTTCATATTAGACGTGTTTGTTTAATTCTTACCTGAATAATTTCCGTTTTATGTAAATAAAATTATTCAGATGCTTTACAAGTTAGTGAAAGAGTGCGATCTACAGAAAGCACATGGGGAGAGGGGATCCCCGCGCGAAAAATACTAACTTGTTCCAAACAAGCTTATGTTTCTTTGTTCGTACGTACGCGTTGACAGCGATCGCCGAAGTTTTGCACCTCCGATAAAAAATGTCGAAACCGTTTATTTTTTTTATTTTTTAGGTGGCAAACATGTAGACTGGCCACCTGATAGTAAGCAGCCACCATCGCCTAGATACCTGTAACATCAGAGGCTTCACAAATACGTTGTCGACCCTAAGTCCCTAAGTCAGTATCGGAGGTAGAATATCAATCGGAAGTTCCGAATTTCGGAATCGGAATCGAACCTCAATAACATCCCTAGTGTCTACTCATGTTGAAATCGACTTTAAGTCGATCTCTATTAAGTGAGCATTAGAAAGTTAAACAGAAATACGTATGCTTAGAATAAATACACAAAGAAACCAAGTACATTCGCAAAATTTAAGCAATTCAAATGGGGTCATATTATATGGCTCCAAAAAAAATATAAAAAATTTACTATGACAAATTTGCGGGGTGAAATCGTGCCACAACAAATCAGAAAAGCAGCATAAGAGTTATGGTGTGACATTCCACAGGTAATCCATTAATTTTCTTGCTTAAATCGTTTAAAATACCAATCGAAACGTAAGCTACAAAGCGAATTTGTAGCTTACGTTTTGAGAAGGCGTTGTTTGGAAACCTACCTTATCTGAGTAGTTATTCTAAGTACGTATGTATTTCTGTTTAGCTTTACAGTGAAACCAACCCGGCCACATTTGAGACAATGTATCGTATAAATTCTCATTAGATATTCACTTGCGGCAATATTCTTAATATCCCGCTTGCCGCGAATCTCATTTCACTGGCTGATACGGTTACTTTGTGCACTCGCTCGCTGCACAGATGTGCTGGCGTTACTTTATATGTTTAACGGTATATAAAACATAAACGAGATACGCGACTGCAGAGCCGTGGTTGCCAAACGACTGGACGACTTAATACTAGTGTTTCTCACTGAACTTTGCGACCCCTATTTTTCAACTACTCAATCGATTTTGCTCATATTTTAATTTGAACATTGTATTGAAATGAAATATTTGCCATTAATATTTCATTTAAGATCGGGTAAACAAGTTATCGATAAAAAAAAAACCTACAAACATACAGAAACGTTGACTTGTCCCATTACAATCTAACACCTCTCAGTTCGGTTAAAGCCGAACCATGACTGCAGAGACGAGACTGCAAAGCTGCATAACTTGATGACCATAAATAATGAGAAGGCAAAGCTAGGCTTAGGCAAAGAGGTCACCCGAAGAATCCAACTCGGATGGGCAGTGTTCGGGAAATTGCCTGACATGTTCTCCTCCAAGATACCACAGTGACCAATGTGTGTTGCCAGTGATGACGTGGTCTTTAACTGGCCTTTTGTAAAAAATCAGAGTCACACAGCGGGCAATGGAGAGAGAGCTATGCTCTGAGTTTCTTTGCGTGATAGAATCCGGAACGTGGATATTCGCCAAAGAACCAGAGTCACCTGCATAGCTGTGAAAATTTGCAAGCTGAAGTGGCAATGGGCAGGCCACATTGCTCGAAGAACCGATAACTGATGGAGAAGAAAGGTTCTTGAGTGGAGACCACGAACCGGAAGGCGCAACGTAGGTAGGCCTCCTACTAGACAGACCGACGACATTGTGGATGTGGCCTGCCAGTGGATGGCAGGTTTTCGTTCAGTGTGGATGTTAAAGGGGGAGACCTATGTTCAGCAGCAGACGTGTTCTGGCTGATTATAATGGTGATTTAAGTAGTATTTAGTTGCCGTGCCTGTCGTGTAGGTATGAACCAAGTTTTCGTGTGCCAGCCAAAGCATACCAAATTGCTCATTTGCCAGCGACTTGCAAATTTGTTTCGATACAAAAATTTGTTTTCGACAAAAATTGGCTACCTGATTGTTACGGAGCCAAAACTTGGAAGATAAAGTATGTGGTTTATTTCTGTTGGCCTCGAGAATGTCGTAGAATGTGACTTATCTTTACAATTGAATGGGGGAGCTGCCGTCGTTTTTGCGAACAAATTTAACAGCCTTCCGAATATTTTTTTAGTACACGATTTGGCCAACTGATAGGTTTGCCAGTCTGTGGCTTCTGGAAAAAGCGTAGCGTCGCAAAGTTTCCGGATTTTTTTGTTGGAATAGCTTGAGGGAATTTTGTTAAGAACACATTAACAAAATTGGATAATAATGACTAGTGAATTATCTTTTCGTAAAATAAGGCTAAAGCTGTGATTTAAAAAGACTCGTGGCTTAGATTTACAACTCGCCTACGGCTAAAACATGCCACTTTATGTTTACTTGTATCCAACCTCGTGGGCATTTATTTAGGAACTGTATCTAAATTTTTCCGGGATAAAAGAATCCTATGTCACTCTTTGGCGCTCAAATTATCTCTATGCAAAACCCCACGGCGTTAAGATAATCTAATGTTGAGTGTGTGCAAGCAAACTATCGCACTTTCAGATTTATAATAAGTAAAAAAGTAAGAAGTAAGGCTTACACCCAGTAGTGAGTCACTCAGGGCTGATGGTGATGATGATGAAAGAGAGACCCTCAAAAGGAAAAAACCGTTCGCTTATAGGATCACTTTGTTATTCGTCTGCATCGATTAAATCGTCTGTCTGTCTGTCTGTCTGTCTGTCTCTCAAGACCTTTTTCTCAGAAACGCGTAGAAGTCAAGTTCAAGTTCAAGAAGGAGAAGTTCAAGTTGAAATTTATATGAAATATATAAGTCTGTGGTTTCTTTTGGCTATAAAAAAACTTATTTGTAAGCCGACGCGATCAAAAGATATAACCGTCTAATTATGTCGTATATTTTCGCATATTTTGCACAGTCCCTTCAGTGTCGCTATATAGAGTTTCCACTGTATATTAAAAATATTATTTTGCAATTACAAACTTATTTTTTCAAGTTGGTATTTATTGAAGAACCTTAATGTCCACTACAAAATTAACTTTGTCTTTCAACATTTCTACTCTTTATTGTATTTTTTTTTGTTTTGACTCTTACTAGTCCAATTTTTTAGCATGTTTCCTCCGGCAGATATATCCAATGAATTGTCAGTTTAGCTTTTAACGGGAAACGGAAATTTAACCGATATTCAAATAAACGGAGGTAAGAACGGAACCGGAAGCGCAAAATTCGACTAATCTCAAATCTAATTTAACCAAATAGCCGTGAAAGTTATTTCCTGCGAAATCACTTCACAATAAAAGGAATTGATTTTCTTATCTTAACGACTTAAACGGCCTTAATTTCAATACAAAAGGGTATAAATCAAAGTAAATGGTCGTTATTTACCAGTTTCAGTTTTGGAATGCGGCCAAATGAAGATTTTTGGGGTGCTCATTAGCTATCTCATCATGCTTTGCATTTTTTAAGGGTTGGTATCAATGACTCTTTGAAAGATCCTCTTGGCTGAAAATATTTGGCTGATTAGATTTTGACTTAAAAAAGGAGCTTTCCTTTCCCATCGAGATATAACTCATATAAAGTTACAATCGTTCCAAAAAAAATCCGCAGCAAAACTCGGTGAACGCTACGAATCGCGCAGACTTTTTGGTTAGTTACAAGGTAACCGCGATCCGAGTACAACGCCACGCGATGCCAGAGCTACGATGACATAGCGGACAACTAACGTTGAACACTATGCAAGCGACATAACGTCTAAGTTAGAGTAAATGTGGCATTGTGACGTTTATAATTGAACACAATGTATGTGCAATGACGCTCGGTCGTTTTTTGACTGTTTTCACTGAGAGATTGTGACTCTATAGGAATTGTATTTCGATGGGGTTCCGATTTTAATTTTAAAAAAAATATGTTTGTTACTTCAGGACTCCGTTATTTATAAACCGATTTGAAATAAAAATTTTTTTAAATGAAAAGATATACTTTCAGATTGGTCCCATATTATATATAAATTTCAATTTATAAATTTCATCAAAATCGGTTTAGTAGATTGGCTTTTAAATGAAAATAACTAGAAATTCGTATGTATGATGAGCAATTTTCGCGGTTTCAGAGTTGATCCTATAGTGAAATTTGTTCATAACGATCATTACAATGACCTCCTGACTTTCGGCTAATGTACAGTCCATATGTGTAACCCTATAATAATATAGAGTTGCTCATTTCTTATCAAAAAGACGAAGACACCAAGCGGCGCAAGTATGCATCACTTTCAAGTGAATATATATTTGTGCCGCTGGGCGTCGAAACTTTTGGTCCATAGGCCCATGTACCAAAAAGTAAAAAAAAAAAAAAACGCCACATTTAATCGACGCCGCTGGTGACATGAGAGCTGGCTCATTCCTCGCGCAGAGAATTTCTTTAGCAATTGAACGCGGGAATGCAGCCAGCGTTCTTGGCACTTTACCACACGGACAACATCTTGTTTTTGATTATATTAGTGATAATTATTAATAAGTAATAATTAATGCTTTTTTATTTTCTTTGTTTGATATACCTACCTTTGTACTTAAATAAATAAAATTGATAACATTTCACATGTTTTTGTTTTCACATTGGACATGTCCAATGTCCGTGTTGAACCCGTGCCGGTAGTCGTTGGGAACGATACTCTCGAAGTTGTTGACCATTACACCTATCTTGGACAGATTGTTCAGTTAGGTAAGTCCAACTTAGGCAAAGAGGTCGCCCGAAGAATCCAACTCGGATGGGCAGCGTTCGGGAAATTGCGTGACATCTTCTCGTCCAAGATACCACACTGCCTCAAGACGAAGGTCTTTGACCAGTGTGTGTTGCCAGTGATGACATATGGTACTGAGACGTGGTCCTTAACTGTTGGCTTTTTAGAAAAACTTATAGTCTCACAGCGGGCAATGGAGAGAGCTATGCTCGGAGTGTCTTTGCGCGATAGAATCCAAAACGTGGATATTCGCCAAAGAACCAAAGTCACCGACATAGCTGTTCAAATTTGCAAGTTGAAGTGGCAATGGGCAGGCCACATCACTCGAAGAACCGATAACCGATGGGGAAGAAAGGTTCTGGAGTGGAGACCACGAACCGGAAGACGCAGCGTAGGTAGGCCTCCCACTAGATGGACCGACGACATTGTGAGAGTCGCTGGCATCCAGTGTATGCAAAAGGCAGGCTGTCGTTTAGTGTGGAGGTTAAAGGGGGAGGCGTATGTTCAGCAGTGGACGTCTTCTGGCTGATAATGATGATAACAGTTATCAAAATAGTAACATTTAAATGCCAAGAGAAACATAATCAAAAGAATCATGATTTTCTCAGAACATACGAAACGTTTAATTTATGTATTTTCGCTCTAGAAGTCTCATTGTCAAAGAAATTGGTTTTCGTTGTTATTTCATCAAGCGCTTATTTTGTTACGTAGTAGTTTTCAATGAAACCGTGACGTGCGATGAATTGAATTAAGTCTGAATGAAAATTTACAATTTGACAAGTATTTTCTACTAACTGGAACTCACTACTTCGTACGCGTAGAGCTCGGCCTTCGGCCTCGCTACTACAACCCGTTATAGCCTATGTGTTATTCTAATGTATAAGCTATATTATTGTAAACTTTCATTAAAATCCATTCGGTAGTTTTTGCGTGAAAGAGGAACAAACATCCATACATACAAACTTTCGCATTTATAATATTAGTAGGATAGGATACTAAAAATATTATAAAGGGGAAAGATTTGTTTGTTTGCATTGAATAGGCTCCGAAACTACTGAACCGATTTGAAAAATTCTTTCGCTGTTGGGAAGCTACACTAGACTACACTACACTACACTTCACTATCCCCAGGTGACATAGGCTATATTATATATTTTTTTAAATAGGGATCCTTACTAAAACTCCAATAATGTAACCCAAGGTGTAAAAAAAATAAGATTTACAATTTTAACTTTGCGTGTTGCTGTTGTAACTTAGAACTGTCAACAGTTCTAAGACAGGACAACGTCTGTCAGGTCAGCTAGTTTTTTTAATAAATAGACAATATTTTATTATGTATTTCATTATCTCTATTTAAAATAAACCGGCCAAATGCTAGTCGGGCTCGCGCACTGAGGGTTCCGTACCACGACAAAATGCAATAAAGTTGTCCAAGTAACCGAATTACCAATTATTATTACGCCTAACGCCTACCAAATAATCGAAGCAATCGCTACGCAGCTACAGTTAATAATTTTGCTACCGGCGCTTGAGTATAACACAATTATAACTTGGTAAAGAACAGAAATTTTCCCCTGATTTGGCCATTATTTATTATTTTTTGTTATACTTTAGAGTGTACTACAATCATGCCAAGTTTGACGCTTGTACATATTACCGTTTTTACATTAGAGCTAATAAAAAAATAGATACGTAAAAAAAATATGTTTGTTGTATGGGGACCCCCCTTTCATTTTTATTTCTTAGTTAATCTGCTGTAACATTACATACTCTGTGAAAGATGCAACTAGCCATCTATTACGGTTCGAAAAATATAGCCGTTAATAGGTAGGACTACAAACAAACTTAACGGAGGCTTAACATCAGGCGAGATGGTGGCCAAGCGCAAGCCTATCAACTATTAAAAAAAAAACTTTAAAAAAAGACATACAGACATCATAGGCTTAGTAATAGGGTCCCGTTTTTATCCTTTGGGAACAGAACCCTAAAAATCACATAGATACTTCCGGTAGTTCAGGGGCCTTACGGACTACTGCTATAACAGGCACCTAATCCGCTCAGTTGGAAAATCACGCGACCGCAAACCGTATTTGGGCGCGCTAAGGTTAGCGGTCGCGTGATTTTCCAACTGAGCGGATTAGGTGCCTGTAATAGCAGTTGTCCGTAAGGCCCCTGGTCTCAGTTTTAAGACATACCCGGGTCCACAATTTACAAACATCGCCTTCTATATGAATATCGATATATTTATGATAGTATGATTAATTTAATGTTCCTTTTCTGGCCCAGGAGATAAACTACGACTCCCCCCGGGGCGGGGTGTCAGTCATCACGGAGAAGGGAGAGACGACCACGTCTCACCTGCTGGTGCAGCGAGCCAAGGCGCCAGACTCTGGCCGGTACACCTGCGCGCCAGCCAATGCGAATCCCAGATCAGTGTTGGTGCACGTCCTCAGTGGTAAGTTGCAATTGTTATCAAACTTTAGACGATCTGCGATATTCGACCAAAGTAAAATCAATGGACGGGTCCAGAAGAAGCGCAGTTTTGAAGATTACAAAATGAGCGCCGGCGCTCACTTCGTTTCAGTCGATCTCTGACCGTAGGAAATGCAACGCCACGCTACTATTGTTACATGATAACGAAACATCTGACAAAATGATGCCTTCGTGTGCTTTCCCGAAGTGTAAATACACAACAAAAAACTGCTATCTATTTTTTGTAACAATGTACTGTCATGGTTATAATTAGGTGTTGAAGTCTATGTCCAAGGTTTTGACTCGTTTTTACTGAGCAAATTCAATGGTTATGGCCCGTCCGTTCATTTTATTGTGGTCGCAGTCTGCGATACGCAATAGAACCCAAATTTACCTCGTCAGCTACCTTTACTTTCCTGTTGCTGCTAGTAAGTTTCATGTATAGCGAGAAATACAAATTTCACACAGTTTTTATTTCATTGGAGGCTAGATATTTATCATAAAGGATCACGGATTTGCGCTTATCAAATTCAAATTCAAATTAATTTATTTCAGGCAATAAAATAACCCATACAATTCAATTATTAGGTACATCAAAAAATATATAAATAAATAAAGGCAATAAAATTTAAATAATAAAGTGACACAATACAATTCTAAAGTAAAAAAAGTAATAAGCAATGTCCAATAGAATAATATGTCAAAATAATAATAATAATAGTTCAGTTAATTTAGTCAATCATTAATTAAATCAATAGAAAAATCAAACAAAAAAAAACAAAAAAAAAAAAACAAAAAAAAAAACATCGAAAAAATATCGATTATTAAAATACTGTGTGTGTAAGTCCTTTACAATAATTATCTAGCTTCCAATAAAAATAAGCCTTAAATCAGTTAAGTGGCACCTGCATATTTACATATTTAACACACATTTAAGACAGTCTTAAATGTGTGTTAAATATGTGCTTGCTAAGGCAAGCAGTTATAGGTAGGGCAACAACTGCTTCAAGTGACTTGACTGTGACTTACTTAGCTTGACTCTGATTGTGACTATGACTTGTTTGACGCTATTAAGACTGTAAACTGTTTAATATTACGAATAATGGATATTGAATCCACGGTCATGAAAAGTGTAAAAAAAAAACAATCGGTTGCCTATAACAGCAAACTGATTACGTTAGCTACCTCTTGTAATCGTAATCATGCCATCTCGCACGCGTGGTCCAAATAAGATAGACCGAGCGGAAATTATTGTAATTACTATTGACAGCTAATCAGGCTGCAGTATAATAACATGCAACAATGCGTCCCGTCTCCCGCTACCACCCGCATCAGCTGATGCCAAAAACTCGGGAGTAAAATCCTACTAATGTTTTAAACGCGAAAGTTTGTATGGATGTTTGTTCCTCTTTCACGCAAAAAGTACTGAATGGATTTTAATGAAAGCTTACAATAATATAGCTTATACATTAGAATAACACATAAGCTATAACGGGTTGTAGTAGTGAGACTGAAGGCCGAGTTCTACGCGTACGAAGTAGCGGGTTTCAGCTATTACCATATAAAGCAGATGCAACTATATATTATCAAAACTAAAAACCACCAGCAACTTTTCGACGCAGGAATCCAATTTTGCAGCAACTACAAAATCACACAAAATTCCCGCTAAAAATACTCCCCAAACCCGCAAGCCTGCAACTTGACAACAGCTTAATTAAAGCGGCGGAATGCAGAGCCACCCTCTTCACTCACGTGTGGCGGCTTATTTGCATCTAACCCTGGTTGTTGTTTGTTTCCTTAAGAAAAATTACTTTTACCTTCTTTATGCTGCATAATATAAATAGTAGGTAGATTGTTTAACAAGGGTTGAAAGGAGTATATTATTTTACACGACATGTTTCGATATTTACGATTATTTAATGTGTGAATAATATTAACCCCCGTATAGTGAAAAGTCACTCTTTTGGCTTGCATTAAATACTCTGTTTTTCATTATGAATGTAAGAAAACTAGTAAATAATTATTATATACATATAATACATCTAGGAACACTTTTGGCGTCACACACATTGTCCATCATATTGACGTCCCCCTGTTTTGCTTGCCTTTTTTACCATCTTTCTGTGTATATTGCTTAGTTTTTTGATATCTGCAAGGTAAAAGTGTTCCTGGATGTTATTATACATATATATATATATATATAATATAATAACTAGCGACCCGCCCGCCCGGCTTCGCACGGGTGTAATTTACGTGCGAAGCCGGGGCGGGTCACTAGTTATATATATAAACCTTCCTTGAAAATGTATCTAACTGATGGTGAAAACCCGCATTAAAATCCGTTGCGTCGTTTAGGAGTTAGCGGCCATACAGACAGACGCGGAAAGCGACTTAAATTTATACTATGTAGAGATTATTATAACTTGAGACAGTGACAGTGGCAATTACACTAATAGTGTGGAGCAATATCGAGAAAAAAAACCGTTCGAAAATTAATTGATTGTACCATTTGCTCCATGGTTTACTGTTCTTCAATTTACTTCTCAATATAGGACAACATAGGTTTAGAAACCTTTATTGAAAAGTGGCAAGTTGAATCTTGGTATTGGGGATGATTATAGACATCTTTCCGAACATGAAAAAAACCGGACAAGTACGAGTAGGACTCGTGCTCTGAGGGTTCCGTTAGAGGAACCCTCAGAGCGCGATGCCAAAAATAAATAAATACTGAAGTTAAAATATTGAAAGACAAACTTAAGTTTGTAGTTGACAATAAGGTTCTTCGATACATTCCAACCACAAAATTTAAGTTTGTAATAGCAAAATAATTATTTTTAAATGATATAACTTCAAATTTATAACTTTCAGATTTATTCCTATACATGTGCTATGAGACCTTGCATCTTGTCAAATTTCATGATTCTAGGTCAACGGGAAGTACCCTATAGGTTTTGATTCCCCTGTGAAATCGCAAAATATACGACATAAACGTTCATATCTTTTGATTGCTTTAACTTACAACATTAATTTTTTTACAGCCGAAAGAAACCGTAGATCCAAGTATTTAGTATAAATTTCAACTTGATACCTTTACGAGTTCTTGAGAAAAAGGGTCTTGACAGACGGACAAACGGACGGACAACGAAGTGATCCTATAAGGGTTCCGTTTTTTCCTTTTGAGGTACGGAACCCTAAAAAGAAGAAAAATCTTTATATTATCTGTACTCAGGGACTGTAAGCATGAGTTTCATGGAATACATTTACATAATACGTTTAAGTGTCACATAAGTTGATGCAAAGTAATGGATTTTTCGCGTAAGTATTAAATGTGTTGATGACATGCATAATTTAGTAGTTATAATGCTGTCTATCAAAGTGCGGGCTAGTACAATATTGACTTTCTGTTGCGAGATTCAAATTGAACAGAATTCAACGCAAATTTTTTCGAAATAATATTCATCATAGCTATACTTTGTCAAAGAAACATTTGGGAAAATCACGCGACCGCAAACCGTATATGCGCGTGTTAAGGTTCACGTTCGCGTGATTTTCCAACTGAGCGGATTTAACATTAGTTTGGTGCCGCAATAGCAGTTGTCCGCAAGGTGTCCACTCCTTGAGATATATATAAGACTGACAGTGACAAACATCGACTGTTCTGCACAAAGAAAATTACTAGCATAGAATCCGTCACGTAATTTACAAAGCGTACAAGGCCATCTGTCAAATAGAATAAATACTTTGGAGCCTTTTACAGGTTCCTAGTACATTAAAATAGTGTACAACCGTGCAGTTTTCCGACATGTCAAAAATATTTCTGTTTCGGGTTCTAGTAACAACAATTTTGGCATATGAGTAAAGAATCTAACATGTTTAATTCGTTTATGCTCAATTAGCACTACTTCTATGTTACTACTCCTTATTCTGTGGTGCTACTAGAGTCAACCAGATGTTCTTCAAGTGATATCCTTTGTCCTCAGGAGAGCACCCAGCAGCCATGCAGCATGGAGGTCAGCTTCGCCTTCAGTACCCTCTCTCAGCAGCACTTCTGAGCGCCATCGTCACCTTCATGGGCTGCTAGTATCTGTTAACTCTGAATTCAAATTTAAAGTTCTAAACTCAGTGGATTTCCAGTCTAAACATTTTTGGTTCAAATTTGGATGGATTACAAAATGAAGTGTCGTAGATTTTATACTCTTGCACATTATTTATTGGTCTTACTTACTTAGAAACGTTTGTTAAGTTTATAACTGCTCTGTTTGATGGCAATAATCACGTGTAAAAACAAACAAGCTAATTTAGGTCACGCTTAATTGACATTTTAAAGTAAGACCTCTTGATTAAAAAAATAACTTAGAGGTATTTGTTGAGATCACGAGTTATGCATTTAGAGTTGCCACCTTTCATAATGACAAGCAACATTTCTCTAATCCTAAACGTGCGATCTTTTTGACTTTTTGATTGTCATAAACGCAGAAAGATTACGATTGCCTTTACGTAGTTTTGGTTTATATTGGTCTCATTCACATTCACGTAAGGTGTACTGAAGGCAAGAAAATTTTCTTTTGTAACCTATCCATTTTTCAATTTAAATATAAGGTAACAGGAGATACGATGTTTTGAAATGCGCTGCATTTGAGTTTGTACAAAGACATAATTATTTTCCCGTATAGTACTGTATAGACCTAGCGAACACGCGCAAATGAACCACATGTGAGCGAACAAGTAGGTGTGGATGGACGTGTCAAATAAAGCGAACCTTAAGCGAACGATAGATTCGCTCGCGTGCGCCTGTGATCACTGATTGTCGGTACGTGCAAGCAAGAAGGCAATCGGATTGAGGACACCAAAAAATTATACGCACGCCTTAGAATAACTACACAAAGAAACCAAGTACATTCGCAAAATTTAAGCCATTCAAATGGTGTCATATGACACCATAAAAAATATAAAATTGTTACTATGACAATTTGCGCGGTGAAATCGTACCACAACAAATCAGAAAAGCAGCATAAGAGTCATGGTGTGACATTCCACAGGTAATCCATTAATTTTCTTGCTTAAATCGTTAAAATACCAATTGAAACGTAAGCTACAAAGCGTATTTGTAGCTTACGTTTTGAGAAGGCGTTGTTTGGAAACCTACCTTCTCTGAGTAGTTATTCTAAGACGCACGCATTGACTAAGGATAGGTATAGACTCGCTCTTAAAATTATAATAATTACGAAAGTGAGATAACGTGATATATAACTTCATGAGAGTGAGCAGGACAAAGATTTGTTGTTTGCCATCGACTGATCTAACACTTCAAGTGGCAAGAAAATTGTGGCGTCGTTGAAAATAACTGTAAAAGACCCATAGAAAGAACTCTTTTGGTTTTTTGTTTGTGACTTTGTAAGTGGATTTAGTGCGCGGTGCAGTTTAATAGGGTGTAAAAGCCGTAGTGAATGGAATGAACCGAACATAACCTTTCATCGGTAAGGATTAATGTCGAACTATCGTTATCGCATTTGTATACGCTGAGGAATAGTCTATACCTATCCTTTGACTATGTACGCACGCAAGAAAATTATTCATACGTAAGTTTGGTTCCACGTTTGTGATGCGTAATACGCAAGAAAGGAACTTTCTGCCATCCTCCTTGTTTCTTGAGAACTACAATTTAAAAATCTTCAAATCTAGATTTAATAGATTTCTTCTAGTTCAGCCCCCCGATTCTACTAAACAAATTGTCTTTAAATTGTAATTGTTGCGATTTAAATTTTTAAATAATTGCCTCAAAATTGACAGTTTTTTTAAACAATTTCTTTAGTAGAATCGGGGCCCAGATCTGCTCTATCGCCGTACTATCAGGCGAGTTAGTGGCCAAATGTAGATCTATACTAAAATAATACCTGAGCTGGAATTTGTAGATGTAATCGAATTTAGGTACGACAATCGACGATTTCGGGTACCCTCTGTTTTTTAGATAATCGATACAATAAAATCTTTATCACGATCAAAATATGACGTTGCTTGACAATATATCCAGCCATACTCTATTGGCTATAGCGCTAGAAAGGGACAGAAGGCTCCCAAGGTTTGCCATTTAATTTAGCTCCCAAGGTTTGCCATCTAATTTAGCTCCCAAGGTTTGCCATCTAATTTAGCTCCCAAGGTTTGCCATCTAATTTAGAACGACTCTCTGATATTTCTGGATACATTTATGATATTGAATGATGGTTTATAACAGAAGTAAAATTTTATTATGTATGCAATCCGATTGGGTATAAAATCCTTGGTGGGTATAGGCGCTTTGGAGAACGAGCGTGAGATGTCTAGCAGAGCATTGGTCTGAATGCGTTCGCTCGCGTTCGTTTGCTTGGTCTGTACGTAGCATTATAAACATGTTTTAAAAGGGAAAAATTGTTAAAACGGCACGAGTAGATATTTTTGACAAGGTACTCTAGTGATCTGTAAATTGGAATCTAATGTAATTACTATGTCCAATGGTAAACAGTGAACATAGAAAATTCAGGTATTGTAGTAAGCCTTAGTTAAATGTGATTATAGTTTCTTGTAAATAAAGTTTAATCTTTAGAATTACAGTTATAATTTTTTTATAAATATAAATAGAAATAAAATTACTCAAGTATTTTGTTAATTAAAATTATTCGCATGTTTAAAATGCATTTTTGTATGATTGTTGATAAAATATCTTAATCGGCAAATTTTTATCAGCTACTGGAAAAGATAATATAATTATAATAATTCTTTATTAAAATACCACAAAAACATGATATTATGCATTACCATAAAACTATTATTTAGGCTTTTAACATGCAGGCTTTATCGCTTAAAGTGATCTCTTCCAGGCAACCGTGATTATGTCTCTCCAAAGGCATGTCAAAACAGCCCGATTTTATGTTTCACACTTAACATAATTTATCGTCACTCCATCGTGTCTCAGGGGGTCCTACGCTACAAAGTTTTTTATTTTTTTTATAAATAGGCTTGCGTTTGACCACCATCTCGCCTGATGTTAAGCGATGATGTGGTGTACGTTGGAGCACGCTTGCCTAGAAGAAACCGATTCACTCGTGATTTGAAGACATCAATACATGTTTGAAGTGTTGTTCCTTTGAGGATATAGTTATGCCACAAACTGGTTACATGATTTTTTTTAGTTTTAGTCGACTCCACGTGTCTCTTTATTCTTTTCTATGATACCAAAATTAAGTAAGCAGATCCATTCCGTCACTGAAACCTTATTTTTAGCAGCACATTCATAAAGATCCACAATGCGGACGAAATGTGAATATTTCCCAACTTTGCTCAAAACAACAATACTTCACTTCATAAATAAAAAAAATTAAGAGCAGATTTCCTGGATGGAGCTTCGAAATTTTCAGCTTAAAGTTGTTGAGCAGCTTTTATGGATTAAACCCTCTTCAGATAATGTTATAATATTATCATCCTTCTATCAGACCTTTCGGCCAACGGCTAACTCAGTTTCAAACTAACGTTAAATCCGCTCAGTTGGAAAAATCACGTGAACGTGAACCTTAACGCTCCCAGATACGGTTTGCAGTCGCGTGATTTTCCAACTGAGCGGATTTAACGTTAGTTTGATACCGCGTTAGCAGTTGGCCATAAGGCCCCAGGCCCTAAATGATGCGGAAACACGCTGTAGATGCTTGCATACAATTTGTAAAAAGTCAAAGAATAAAAGTTGTTTATTATGAAAAAAGATACCCTTAGAGGTTGTTTGTATTTATTATCAATAGCTCTGTAATAGCTTAATGTGAAAAAGCTTTTTAAGCAACTCTGCATTAATATTTCAACGTTTTATATATCGAGCCAAAACGTTGCTCATAACACTGTAAGGCGTGGTTCACACGGGTATTGGTCAAGTTTATGATACGAAATTAATATTATGGTACAGGAAATAAAATTTTATCACACACTGCGTTATTAAATTTTATGCAATGTTTTGGACGGCAGATTAAATACTTTATGTTATAGCTAAGTGCGTTTGAAAAAGCGAAACTAATTTTTTTATCCTACTTCCTACTAATATTATAAACGCGAAAGTTTGTATGTATGTATGGATGTATGTTTGTTCCTTTTTCACGCTGCAATAGAACAACGGATCGACCTGATTTTTTGCATGGGTATATTTCAAGAGCTTAGTGACATAAGCTTTTCATCTTCATCATCACCATTTTTCATCACTACGCGGGCGAAACCGTGGGGCACAGCTAGTAGGTTTATATATTCGTAACACTCGGCCCACCGAAAAAATAAATTCGTAGCTGGTTATGAAAATCGGTTACGAGAACGGCAATTTTATTTTGTTTTCGTAGCTGGTTATCAAACAAGAAAAAAAACATGTTCATAGCTGGTTACGAAAATTATGTTACAAGCGTGGACGAAAAGATTTTACGTAGTTTTTTTTAAAATCATTATTACCTCTAGGCATGTCATATCCCTAGGGACATGGCTTTTATTTGATTCTAATTAAATTAGTCAAAAAATATTGATGCCACAAACCTAAATGAAGTCTCTCGCTTGATGATAAGCGCCACGTTTTCCTATTACAGTTACAACGTCAACCAGTAATTTTTACAAATTTAAACAAAATCAAACGGCTCAAATGGCTCTGACCAATGTACATTGTCATCTTAGTGACGAAAAATTTATTACTTTACTTGCTTGCTTAATGCTGGGTTAGATTTTTTGTAGTGCGCAAATTTTGCATACATCAAGCTCTTCGAAAATAAAAAATGGCCTGTATTTTACGTTATCCCCCATTTTTGGATTATATTTTCTTCAAATCTACTTCACTTGAAGCGCGCTCCCGCGTGCCGTTCACTCGCCTTCCTCTAACAGCTACCGGATCTCACAATTCAGTGACTGGTCTTATTTTAACTAAAAAAATAGAAATATATACTAATAATCTTCGACCAAAATAATTTATTTTAGTCCAAGTCAATAATGATATTGAAAGCAAAATAAAAATGTATGCACTGTAAAAAAAGTATTAATACTGTATATACGTGGTATATCACAGTCTGTATCATACAGAGCACGTGTGTAAACGCCTTAACAACTCTGATATCCGATATACAGTCCAATCACGTTCTCATAAATAATCAATTGAAGTTGTTACTTACGTTAAAAAAACGCCATACATAATACATTGCGACGTCCCTGAAAACTTGCCGAAGTCAAACCAAACCGAAAAATAAGTTGTTTATTGGTAGATAAGAAGCTTTGATGATTTAGTTATAGAATAAGTTATTTTCTACCAAAAAAGTTATACATTTCGTTTTAGTGAAGTTCTGAAGTTGAGATAAAATTATGCCCATGGTGGGAAATTGACTTTTTTTCTTTCATTTGTTCGTATTATTAAGTTTGGCTAACATTTTTCTTTGGTAATTTTTAAACTTTTGCGATTTGAACACATGCTTTAAATGTTTATCGGGGCAAGTATAAGAACCGCGGTGTAGGTACTAGGACATTTACCGATACACTCAGTGTTGTGTGTCGTAGTGACAACTCTGCGATTTTTCAAGATCAAGTGAGGGTAGAAGAACAAAACACCCGCTCTTCTCGCCGGACTCACCCGCAGTTTTCAGTCGGCTCGTGACCGCGGCCATTGTAACATGGTCAAGACATCGAGCGTAAAGAATCTATTTTACCTAAATAAAATAATACGTGATAAGTCCCAATAAACATTTAAAACATTATTTTTCTTTTTCTTTCAAGATGAAAATAATTTCAAACTGCTTAGTGAAAACACAGCTGCATAAGGAAGATTAAACGAGTCAAAGATCTTAGGCTCTATTTACATTAGTCAAGATTTCCACTCACGCACACATAGTTTTCGGTCAGCAAATATTGTGATTCGGCAAATCCGGGAATCGTACAAATATTAACTAACGGATTTGCGCAATGTCGGCAGATTTATCTTGCTTTAAGAAATAAAAATAGTGAAAATATAAACGATAGTGGAAAAAACCGACATTATTTCCTGAAGAAAAAAAGTGATATTTAAAGAGTATATTGTACTTACCTAACTTTTCAGAATATGGCTAACAAAGTTTAATTATTTTATTCTGAATTTGATATGTAAACGTTACCAGAAAATGTTTTGTGTTTTTTTTACACTTAAAAAATATATATTTACAGTTCTTCAACATTCTTTTTTAATTTATGTTTTATAATTGACACAAAACCATTAAAGTTATAATATGATTATTTACGGGATATTTACCGTGGTAAGGTTGTGGAATGAGCTCCCGAGCTGGAATCGGGAGCTTATTCCACTACAACACCACTGTAAATATCCCGTAAATAATCATTTAACTTTATTGAACAACCGTGATAGTTTAAAACAGTGTTATAAAAAACATTAAAGCTCAGCAAATTTTTTTAAGAAAAATACGAATGTAAATAAACAAATAATATAATAATAATGTACCTTCGTGTTAAAAGCAAATAAGATAATGACTTGCTATAATATTATTAATATAATTTGTATCATTTATAATTTTGAGTTATAACGATAGTATTATTTAGAAACAATACTCACTAACAGTTTTTCTTAAATTTAAATTATTTATTTTGCTAGGTATATATTTAAAATTGTATAATTTGTTTTTCTTTGTTTTATATTGCTAATAATTATCGTCGTTATAACTTTTAAGTACAATTCTGTAACATTTTAAGTCATAAGTATGAACTGTCACGAGTGTGAATGCACCTTTACATTAAAATAGAGTATGTTAAAATAAATTAATGTTAATACTTTAAAAAGTATAAAATGTAATAGTTTAAATTGTAATTAAATAATATTAAATTATATTTAAAATTTAGAATGTTATTCAATGACATGAACAAAATTAATTATTGTTTTTGTATTGTTTCATTTTATTGTAATTGGATACGGTTGTGTAAATAATTTAGAATAAGATGTTAAGTAATAAACTTATTGATCGTCGAAATAGTTAATTTGTTTTATTTTTTTACAAACTTGTTACCAAAACTTTTGTTTGCTTTAAGAAGCTGTCTGTGTTTGGCAGGGGTAGGAACAACCCCGGGTCGTCAGCATGCAAAATGACGTCTTGTGGGTGGACGTCCTACGCTACGCTTACCAGTCCGTGGTTTCCATTCAGAACCTTTCAGCGCCATCGGCCATCTGTTCTGCGTGATATGTACCCTGCCCACTGCCACTTTAACTTGCTAATCCGGTGGGCTATGTTGGTAACTTTCGTTCGTCTACGGATCTCGTCATTTCTGATTCAATCTCGTAGAGAAACTCCGAGCATAGCCTTCTCCATAGCTCGTTGTGCGACTTTGAGCTTGCTTAAAAGACCCATAGTGAGAGACCACGTTTCAGTGCCGCTGACCGCTGACTGCACATGCAACAATTGCTGGAGAAATCAGTCTAAACTCTACTTACGGGTTAAACAGGTACCAAAACAAACTATACCCTTACATATTATATTAGCAATGACAACTTACAAAGTTGTTTCTACAACTCTAAGAGGGCAAATATTTTGACAGGCTCTCAGTGTTACACGGTTCATTAAACTTACAAGGGAAACCACTTTAGACGAGGAGCCAATGCTAATTATTTTGTATCAGATTAGCATGACCCTTTTAAAGTGTCTGTCCCGTGGAAAGATGGTAACCACCGTCCTTCTACCTTAGAACAGACAAGCAAGGGAGATATGCCTTAGTACAGTGGGCTTGTTCGAATTTTTATATAAATAAAATAAAAAATAAATAAAATAAAATCATTTATTTCAGGCACGTAAATGACCCATAAAATATAAACTAAGAGTACACATAAAAATAAAATGATATCACGCTGTAAAGAGGCGCTCGTCTACTTATACCTAAGTGTAAATCTAAAATCTAAGAAGCACAATATTATAGTGCTGGGTCATTTTTTGTTGGCATCCATGTGCACCGAGACCCAATGCTTAAACATTGGGCTCCTTAAATCGTCAGAGACAGCCTCGAGTATCTTGTTAGCGGAACGACGCAGGCGTATAATCTTATATATATATGACGGGGCGAGCCTGGAAGGCGTGAAGGGGGGGCACCGATCGGTGGATGACCGATCTTCATCAGATTAATCTTGTTTCTATGGCGTGAGTATAGTGGCCGAGGAGAATGAGACATCGCACGTACATTGATACAGTTTTTATTTCGAAGCGCTATGATTACTAATTACAATATCCAAATTACTTGAAAATTACTTGGGGACAAGGTGTTCCGCCTTGTAACGAACGCTGCCACCCTCCAACCAACAATTCCAATTCCTAACCTCAAAAGTGACAATCACAAATCAGACACCAAAGTAAAGTGTGCTTCACCGAGCCTCGCGCACGTGTCCGCTGCGCCGCGCTCACTAGCGCCTCTGCCGGACGGTATACCAACTTACTAAACTCTGATTGGTTGTCAACGACACAACTTCACAACGAACTTCAGCAGAGTAGGTTACTGCAGCGTTACACCAGTGATGGCGCCACCTCTATCACTAGTCCACCAAAACAAAGCTAGGTGACGCCTACCTACATAATCTAAGCCTTAAAAACTATCCGACGGTAGTTGCGCCCGAATGCTAAAACTTCAACGCGCCGACATATATAAATGAATCCCTTGAATTAATATAAATGAATTTACCTTGGTCACGCCATAACTTGAGAACGACTTTACCGATTTCATTCAACTTTAAAAAAAATATTTTCTAATACTTTGTAGAAGGTTCTTACGAAAAAAAAACTGAAAATTGCGCAGAAAATTTGAATATTTCTAAAAACTTAACGACGATTTTAACTTTGCGCGTTAGACAGTTCTAAGACAGGATAACGTCTGTCAGGTCAGCAGTATCTCATAAAAAAGCAGATCATAAATAGAGCCCATCACCAAAAACAAAATTAAAATTAGTTAAATAAATAAATACGTTATAAGTATTTTAATTTCACACTAGACAGAGAGCGCACTATAGCACGTGATGACGTCAAACCGGGCACGTGCCAAAACACACGCTTTGCGAGAGAGGGATAGAGCATCCGCTCTATATTTCAGAGATTATCATCCAATTTAATTTATTTTGCAGTGTGTGTTATGTATTTAGATTTATCTTTCACCAACTATGTTATCTATACTTCTATCTATATCTATACTAATATTATAAAGAGGAAAGATTTGATTGTTTGTTTATTTGTTTGCATTGAATAGGCTCCGAAACTAATGAACCGATTTGAAAAATTCTTTCACTGTTGGGAAGCTACACTATCCCCGGGTAACATAGGCTATAATGTATTTTCCAAAAAATAGGGATCCTTACTAAAACTACAATAATGTAACCCAAGGTGTAAAAAAATAAGATTTACAATTTTAACTTTGCGTGTATGACAGTTCTAAGACAGGACAACGTCTGTCAGGTCAGCTAGTATGTAATAAATAAAGCGTTCGTCTTCAAAATAATAGTGTCTCAATTTTTTATCCATTTCGATAACGCAAAACTTGAATTACGGTACAATACTCATTTTTCACGCACATTGAAAAACTTACAGCGACACCATTGAACTAACTAACTAATAATCCATAATTATGCATAAAAATACGGGATCGGGTGGTCTGTTAGCTTGTTTGAAATCTATTGAAATTTAAAAAATCAAAAAAAAACAAATTTAATTAATGTGTAACAAATTATGAGAATAAATTAATCTGTAACATTGGTACACATTCATTTGGTATACATATACGTTGTGATAAACAATGAAATCTAAATAATAACATCTTTATCAATAAAGCACCGTAAATGACACATGTTTCCCTTATAAGGAATTCAGAACAATTTGCCAGATTACGCGTACACTATAACGCGTACTCCGCACACTTTAATCTACTTAATTCCTCCCTGTAAAATTCTCAATTACCGTTACCTGATACCATAGGCTACCAGTATCTAATCGAGTGTCAACTGAACATTGCTACAGTCCAATGACCCCGCAGTAATTTGCATTTACAACCTACAGGCTGGTTCCTAACGTCGTTACACTTGATTAGAGAGTACAGATTGTATTCAGTAATTACCATGTCATTAGAATTATGTCAGCATCAGAACTGACGTAGGGCGTACAGCGCCACCATCTTAGCTGTTCAGGTGGGCAAAATTGGAACTACAGCCTGCAACTACTTTTTCTGTTTTATTTATTTTTAGTTTCATATATTATGTACTCTTATGATACCAACTGGACCAACGGGCGGTCCAGTTGGTAGTGAACCTACCTTCTGCGCTTGGGGGTGTGGGCTCGATTCCCACCTAGGGCAAACATTTAAGTGATGAACATTTGTGTTTGTTCTATATCTGGGAGTTAATATCAATTCCAGTATGTATTTAAAACTATATATGTATGTATATCAGTCTTTGACAGCCATATCACAAGCTTTGCTTAGTCTGGGGTCAGATGACCGTGTGTGTAAAAATGTCCCGAATATTTATTTAGTGTATATTAACGAATGACTTGAAAAACTGCCTTAAAATTCTCTTTTTTCTTGGTAAATTTCTTTGGTGGCAATACCAAATTCTCCAGTAGCAACATTGTTCCGGCACACACTTTTCTCTAAATCCGACATACAACACAACAACTCATAATACCTTGGACCTTAGCTTGATTTATGTAAATCCCCCTTAATGTGCCTGTGAACTTGGAGGCAGAAAGGGTAGGGCATTAGGCAAGCGGCCACATTTCATGCCGGCTGACAGTTTTAAGTAGATAGTTTAGTTCAGGCATTAGGATTGCTTGACTTTGTTCCCTTTTTGGATGTGACATAATCTAGGATGTTGAAATTCTAGATTAGGTCAAGGAGCCAACGTGGAAAAAACATATCGGCTCGTTGTATTATTTTCCTAAACTTGTGTATTTTCGTGTGTTAATGTTTTTTTTATATTTTTTTATTTAATAATAGACTTGAGTGTTACCGCCAACTCGCCTGATGTAAAGCGGCGATGCGGTCTACGATGGAGCACGATTGCCTAGAAGAAACCGACTCACTCGTGATTTGAAGACACCCAGATTATAACTACCGGGGAATACCCATTCAGGCAGCGCATTCCACAGACTAGTAGTTCACATAATAAAAGTGGAATCAAAGCGCTTCGTACGGGTTTTCGGAATATCTATACTAATATTATAAAGAGGAAAGATTTGATTGTTTGTTTGTTTGTTTGCATTGAATAGGCTCCGAAACTACTGAACCGATTTGAAAAATTATTTCAATGTTGGGAAGCTACACTATCCCCGGTTGAAATAAGCTATATATCTATACCCGTGCAAAGCCGCGGCAGAGAGAGAAGACATGTTTCACCTTGTTATATCACTTAACCACACTCGAGCACGTTCACGAGGACGTAACAATCCACCAGTATTACACAATTATCTATGCATTATCTAATTCCCTCCAGCCCTTTTTTCTATCGGACTGCCAGAGCGGGCACGAAAACTTGATGCTTTTGAAACTTGCTTGATGAAACTTGACCGCTTTATGGTTGATATTCCGAAAACCCGTACGAAGCGCTTTGATTCCACATTTATTGTGCGAACTGCTAGTCTGTGGAACTGTGTAATTGTGTAAAAATTCAAATCACGAGTGAATCGGTTCCTTCCAGGCAAGCGTGCTCCAACGTAGACCGCATCATCGCTTAACATCAGACGTGATGGTGGTAAAACGCAAGCCTATTAATTATTTAAAAAAAAAAAAAAAAAAGTCTAAATCTTCGTGAAATTTTGTGAGCAAGTAGTTCATTTTAATACAATTTTTAAATTAAAAGATGGGAAAAATTGGTCGAAGGTTTGCTAATTTATAAAGGTAGCAAAATCTTAGTTCGTAGATCCGCTAGTTTATTTTCACAAACAATTTATGTTTCAATAACGCAGGCCTCATTTGAAAACCTTTTGTATTAAAAATACCATTACCATTTTATGTTGACTGAGTTTTCTAGTTAGCACGAGAATACTGAACTAAATTACAAAAAACAGCGCAAACAAAATAAACCGTAATTTATACGCAATAACGTCAAAGAACAGCTAAATAAAACAGACACACCTTCCGTGAAATTGTGCCTACAACGAAACCGGGTCATTACATCAGCGCGGCTTTGAAATGCCGCCCCGAATAATATTATAATCATTCATTTACACAACACGCGAAATGACCTACGTCACTAGCAGACGTGGGACCAAGATTATGTTATTTGTACAGAACAGACAAATATTTCGATGGCGTTTTTTTATATTTAGAGACCCGTCATTCGATACAAAAAAGCGTTGTAAAGATATTTCGACCAGATTGGTTCTCGCCTCGGGGGATCCCAGAGCTGGAGCATATTTCGCTCAAAAACTAAACCTTGCAAACCAGCGGGGCAATGCTGTCAGCATTTTGAGGACCTTGCCGATGCTGGTGTTGGTGGCTATTTGTTAACATAGGTTTTTTTTTATTACTATTACTTTCTCTGTATATATTATATTTTAAGTAGTAATAAATTATAGACAAGACATACTTTCTGTTATGTTAGCGTTAACGCCTGCGGAAAGATGAAATTGTATGAAAATGATAATGTCATCCTTCCGCATTTTCTAACAGAAAGTGGGTATTGTCTAACCCCCCAGGTGGGATTCCCCACCACGGCAGCCAACGACACCATCCGGGCTTTTACCACCGCCAACTGCGCGGCCGTTCTTGAGCTGTTTGGTTTGTGGCAATAGTAAAAGATCGGACGGTATGACTTAAATTTTGTGGAAGAAGTACCGGTCCTTAGTGATGTCCTTTTCATGAAAGAAGTCCCACGGCAAACAGCGGAACTAAATTTCTATGTTGTAGTTGTCAGGTGTTGTTACTGTGTTTGGACGCTAGTGAGATTTTTATTAATTTTCCATCGTTAAAGAGTCGTGTACGATGCCAAAAGTTGTTAAAGTTCTACTCGAGAAATGATACTGATAGTGATTGATACGCGATGACAGCGCCGCGTCTGCGGGACTTCTTTCATGAAAAGCACTCTATAGGCTATTATGTCTTCTGTGGTATAGGATGCGACTTGCGTTGACACGTATCCGCTGTTAACTTTATAACATTACTAGTGGTCCACCCTGGCTTCTCACGGATATTATTGGAGTTTTAGTAAGGATCCCTATTTTTTTTAAATATAGTATAGCCTATGTCACCCGGGGATAGTGTAGCTTCCCAACAGTGAAAGAATTATTCAAATCGGTTCAGTGGTTTCAGAGCCTATTCAATGCAAACAAACAAACAATCTAATCTTTCCTCTTTATAATATTAGTAACATTATAACTTTCCAGGGGCCTTTCGGCTGGCTGCTTAAAGCAATCCAGTTTAGGTGATAAAAAAATAAAGCGCGACCGCCGCGTGATTTTCCGAACTGCGCGGTTTTAACGTTAGTTTGATACCGCGTAAGCAGTTGGCCGTAAGGCCCCTGAACGCAGAGTCAAGTTGACGCGGTAGCTGGATTAGCAGAAGACCTCAAAAGGTGCAAATATAAGACCTTGGGCATGTTTTTGAGCCTTTTGATGTCGAAACCATGGGACCGTGAGAAAAGGAGACATTTTTTTATGTGTCTTCACGGCTAAGTGACAAAATGCTGGGCTACTACTTTGCTCAAGGGGTGAGCATTGCTATCATCGACGTGGCCATGGGGCCAGCTTTTTGGGAACAATTCCTATTTTCTTTTAGTGGTTTGCATTTAATTTGTTTTCCTTTGCTTTTCCGTAGAAATTTATATTAAATTTTGATACACATACTATGTTTCAATTGGATGAGTAGTAAGCGAAAAAAAATGATTGGTACGTTTGTAAGAAAAGTACGAAAATGACTTGATCTATCGGGGAGTTCTTAGAATACAAATAGATTTCTAGAAAATGCTAAGCTTTCAATGTCTAGACTGGAATCTCTAGAGCTATCATTTTTTCCTTTATTCGACGATCTATCAATTCATAAGTAAAATGCAAAAGTTAAGTAACTTAAATCCCTGACGTAATCTTTTATTTGGTATACTAAAATCGTCATAATATTATACTAGTGTTGCTCGCGACTTCGTATGCGTAGATTTAATTAGAATATTGTATTGTTCTAGCTGTGCCCCGCGGTTTTTCCCAAAATATATCTATACTAATCTATACTAATATTATAAAGAGGAAAGATTTCATTGTTTGTTTGTTTGCGTTGAATAGGCTCCGAAACTACTGAACCGATTTGAAAAATTCTTTCACTGTTGGGATGCTACACTATCCCCGGGTAACATAGGCAATATTATATTTTCAAAAAAAATAGGGATCCATACTAAACCTCCAATAATGTAACCCAAGGTGTAAAAAAATAAGATTTACAATTTTAACTTTGCGTGTTTGACAGTTCTAAGACAGGACAACGTCTGTCAGGTCAGCTAGTATTTTTATATAAATAAGGCAAGTGCCTTTATTAACTAAACAAAATACAAGCTAAACTAACAATACAAATACTTATATTATTTATTATATTTATTTTTATTTATTATTAAATACAGTTAGACTGCCCATAGACCGTTGAAGGTCTAAAGACAATCCAAATGCTCAAGCCCACTACCAGTTGGCAGCGTACCCAGCATTCTGGTGGCATTACCACGTTGAATGGCAATGCTTATGCGTTGAGCCAGAAACACGCCAGCATTTTGGTCACGCGTCGCATTAACCAGGCGCTCTGAAAGATTTTTGAAAATGAGGTGAGCTCCCGGTCCCCAAGGGCCCAATGTCTCGACCCCAAACGCCTCAAATATGTAACCACTGCCGAGGTTAGCATATTTGCGTCGCTTGTGCTGCTCCGCCGAATTGGCAGCCACGCCAGCCCTACCTTGTGTCTCAGGAAGATGTGACGGCGCCAAAGTATCGACACAAGTTGCGTCCCATACATAAAAATAAATAAATAAATGAGTAGCAGGCTATTAGTACTATTAAGAAATATTGTTTCTTCATGTAAATTTTTTTTTATTATAAATATTACTGCACTATGTGGTTTCGCCCACTATCTAACAGAAATCGTTTATCGATTGTGTGGCATCTTCTCGTCCAAGATACCACAGTGCCCAAAGACAAGGGTCTTTGACCAGTGTGTGTTACCAGTGTTGACATACGGCAATGAAACGTGGTCTCTCACTATGGGCCTCATAAGCAAGCTCAAAGTCGCACAACGAGCTATGGAGAGGGCTATGCTCGGGGTTTCTCTACGAGATCGAATCCGAAATGAGGAGATCCGTAGACGAACGAAAGTCACCGACATAGCCCACTGGATTAGCAAGTTGAAATGGCAGTGGGCAGGGCACATATTACGCAGAACAGATGGTCGATGGGGCTGAAAGGTTTTGGAATGGAGACCACGGACAGACGACCTAAAAGAGACCGCAGGGAAACGCTGGATGCAGGCCGCTTCCAACCGGCCTTTTTGGAGATCGCTGGGGGAGGCCTATGTCCAGCAGTGGACGTCCTACGGCTGAAATGATGATGATGATGATGATGATGATGAAAGTAAGATGGTGCAACCCACTGCCAGTGTTTCACCATAAAACAGCAGTTATTTTCAACAATCGTTCAAAGTTTACATTTACAAAACAAAACAAATTCATAGTTCTCTGTAGTCGTAATTGAGATTAGCGGAAGTGCTAAGTGTAACGGATAACGGCGTAACGGTGCGTTAACGGCGTTGGAAACGGAAGCGTAGGTGGGGCTGTTTGTTTGAGAGAGAAAAGGTTGAGATATTCGGGGTAGTGGCACAGATTAGAAAACATACACACTAATACGTATAATAAATCAGCGTCAATGAACAAGCTTCTTTTTAATTTGCCCTGTTGATTAGTATAATTATATGTATGTGTGAGACAAATCTTGCAACTTAATTTAGGAATTTCTGTTTTTTTTTTATCTTAGGTAATATATAGTTAGGATCTGCCTATTACTCGAGCTAGTACCTAAAAGAGTCTGACGGAAACTAAAGGGGGCGAGGTAAACACGTCCTAATGCACACACTGATATATTTTTCCTAGTTCTACAAACGCACACTTCAATACTGAACGGCACACAACTGCAAACGATGTGCTAAAAATATTAACGACTAGACGATCGAGGGGTGTAAGTGCTAACGGGGAAACTGCAGTTATAAAGCTTCCATTTTTTTTCTGATCCAGTTATACTCAACCGATTGAGCTGAAACTTTGCATACACAGCTTGGATGACAATGCATAATTTGTCAAGTGACGTCATTCTAAATCCAATATGGCGGTCTCTAAAAGATGGCGGACCAGTTATTATTAATACACCCCCAAAAAAATAATATAATAAGCTCTAGTTAAGATTAGTTTAAATTTAAAATTCTTTTTTACCGTTATAATTATTGTATTTTTTGCCACAAATAAATGATGTCTATGTTTATGGCCATGATATGGGTATCAAATGAAAGGATTTGCTGAGAATATATAGAAGTATACGAAAAAAATACATCACATCAAATTCAACATGGTGGACGCTCCAAGATGGCGGACCAAATTTTCTTATCTACTATCATGATGGATATCAAATGAAAAGGTTTGCTGTGAAGATCAAGAAAAGCTGGGTTTTTTTCATACATTTTATTATATCAAACAAATATTTGCATGTCAATCACAGAAACTCAATTTCTCAATATAAAAGTTTGATCAAATTCTCATGAAACACTGTTACCTATAATCTAAAAGTGTATTAAGCTTGCATTCGATTTCGATCCCAATTAAACCAAGCTCAAACCCGATACCGTAATAATTAAAAGATTGTTACCTCCGCTTTACGGGCAATAAATAATTTAAACCCATTTTAAACCTCAATTAAACGTTAAACTGTATAAACCTCTAGTTACGTTTAATCCTGGGTCAAATGCGTGGTAAAATATGACGGCTTAGCTTTGTGTAATATCGTTACTAGGGTGATCAAGGCTTTTAAGTTGCAGTGTCAGATATTCTGTAATGTAACTGCGAATCTCACGTAGCGTAGATACTATAGTTTTGTGTTATCTATATTAATATTATAAAGAGGAAAGATTTGATTGTTTGCATTGAATAGGCTCCGAAACTACTGAACCGATTTGAAAAATTCTTACACTGTTGGGAAGCTACACTATCCCCGGGTGATATAGGCTATCTATACCCGTGCGAAGCCGGGGCGGACCGCTAGTTTTCTATAAATTTAGACAGATTTAAGATACTAATTTGATCATATTTGTTTACTTTACGGAATTTTAAAAATAATAAGATTGTAATATTTTTAAATATGATGAGATCAGCATCGGCGTTATATGTTCATGTAGATGTCTATAAAAAACTTACTTCTGTCATATTTTCATCTGTCAATGTCATTGGGATTTGTTTGGCATTTTTTTGTTTGTTTGTGTCAACGGCTAAGTAAAATTTTATCATAACGCTAACGCTGACGTCATTTCAGGTTAAATGAAGGTCAATCACATTTAATCAAAAATATTTATCTACAGCGCTAATTTTTTTATTAAAATTTATGTATAAGTGATCAGCGAGTCCAATGGTCTTATATGTTTAAGTCTATTATTATTACGAAAACAGCGAACTGATTCTAGAGCAATCGACTTTGTTTCTGTCCTTGTCACCCCCATCTCTATCTGAAGAGTGATATTTGCTGCCTGAAAAAAATGATGGTATCCAATAGACCTAAATCAAGACTACTGTCGTCTTTATCTGTACGTTCATCCTAACACCAATTTCAGTACAACACTAACAGGACCCAAGTAATATAAAACAGTAGTAAATATCACATCGATGAGGTCCACTAAATTATGAGGTTTACGTGGCCCCAGTGATACTGTGAACTAGGGTTGTCACGTTGCAAAAGGTTCAAAGTATCGATACATTTGTACAAAACACAATTAGAGCTAATGACGATAAATTTTCCTCCGTCTCTGACGGTTTCCAGTCGAGCAGATCACGTCAGAGATTTTCGTGTCCAGTCTAATAGTAAATATCTAGTTAACACATTATAAATAACATAATTTTAGCTTAAAATAATAGTTAAAGTTGAGGGCAAATGACATACTGAAAGAAAGAGGTTTTGGTTGCACGACATTCATAAATATACAATAATTGTCACACATAAGAGAAGTTTGCTGAGTTGACGACCCCGCCAATAGAAGCAAAAAATTAATGCAGTGAAAATTCTTAACCAGTACAAATATTTTTTCACCTATAAAAACAAACAAAAGTACTTTAGAATAAAGACTTTGGTAAAACTTGTTTTGACTGAAATGTTGACCAAAACAATTAAATCAAGACTATAAAGAAACAAATATTTATCGATATCTTTACTAAATATAAAAGTTATTTTGATTAACACTCTTGGTCAATTACTTCTTTGAACCAATATCAATCTTTCATCAATATAGATCTGCAAACAACACTATTGAACAATACGTGTTTAGTTAAAGTTTTATCTAAAAACGTACTTTTGACCAACGACTTAAGTCAATAGTATTTTTGACTATTACTTTGCAGCCAAAAGTGTTATTGATTATCTCTATAGTATTTTTTATTATTTGTAAGTTTTTCATACATTAGAGTTTTTTGAATAAATAAATAAATATTCGGGACATTTTTTCACACACGTTCATCTGACCCCAAACTAAGCAAATGTGATATGGCTACCAGAGACTGATATACATACATATATAGATTTTAAATACATACTTAAATAGATATTAACAACCAGATATAGAACAAACACAAATGTTCATCACACAAATGTTTATCCTAGATGGGAATCGAACCCACGCCCCCAAGCTCAGAAGGCAGGTTCACTACCAACTGAACCAACGGGCTAATTGTCCAAAACATTTAAAATACTTTTGGGTTGTTACGAGTTTCTACAGACTGTTGACTTGTTAAGACTGTAACTACATATTTTGTCGATGTTGTCTCATCCCTACCGCGAACCCTCCGATACTGGGCCTATTTGTAAGTAACTGGATGCTGAGTCGATATCACGTCAATTTAGGTTATGAGTTAGATGAAGGTAAATGCCACGATTTATGCATTGAGGAAGTTTTTATGGTGGTTTTATCGATAGTAGGGACTTCAAAAAATTATAGAATTTAATATCTATCCGCTCCGCAGTTTGTTGCTTAATGAGGGTCATTAAGAAATAGGTATCTTAAATATGCAAAAAGATTTGTATGTGAATTTCACAATGTGCAATAAATTACATATTGAGTATATTATACAACAAAAAAAAATTAAAAAGGCCAAATTTTTTCCCGTTTTTTTTTCTGGCATCTGGTATTAATTACTAACTGGGAATTATTACTTATTAAATGATCAAACGAACTTACCTGAACTGAAGTTCGATCTTAATTGTCCTGTCTTCGTCGAAGAGATATAAATTACTTATTAATCTTATTATAAATAAGTATAAGGGTAAGGGTATAAGCTACCTCCATACCAAATTTCATTCAAACCCATTCAGCTATTGCCAATGAATTACGGAGCTGTAGTGGACAAACATCGTAGACTGCATCATTGCGTAACATCAGGCGAGTAGGCGGCCAAACGCAAGCCTATTACTAAATAACAAAATATATCTATACTATCCATACTAATCTATACTAATATTATAAAGAGGAAAGATTTCATTGTTTGTTTGTTTGAATTGAATAGGCTCCGAAACTACTGAACCGATTAGAAAAATTCTTTCACTGTTGGGAAGCTACACTATACCAGGGTAACATAGGCTATATTATATTTACAAAATAAATAGGGATCCATACTAAACCTCCAATAATGTAACCCAAGGTGTAAAAAAATAAGATTTACAATTTTATATTTGCGTGTTTGACAGTTCTAAGACAGGACAACGTCTGTCAGGTCAGCTAGGTAAAGTGCTTTTCATGTTTGAAGTCCCCCAGACGCGGCGCTGTCATCGCGTATCAATCACTATCAGTATTATTTCTCGAGTAGAACTTTAACAACTTTTGGCATCGTACACGACTCTTTAACGAAGGAAAATTAATAAAAATCTCACTAGCGTCCAAACACAGTAACAACACCTGACAACTACAACATGGAAATTTAGTTCCGCTGTTTGCCGTGGGACTTCTTTCATGAAAAGGGCTTTTTTTTCTATATTATATTGAGACAAAAAGTAATTATTAAAGCTAGACTTTTATCTCTCTCTTTGGTTTAATAAACTACTTTGAACACTGTCAAAGGAGGTCCAAACTTATGCTTACTTACAACAGTTACTTGCCAAAGTAAATAAATTAACGACCTGTTAATCAAATACTCGTACCAAAGAGAACTCGATTCGAATCAGTTTACTGGGATTCTATATTGAAGTTAAACTTAACTCGCTGTGCCATTTGAAGATCAATAAAGTTTATTGAACTAAGCTCGGCATTTTAGCATCTCAGAGGTTAGCTAAATTTCTAGAGCTGACTTACTTAAGCATTCCTTGAAAATTTTCTCACGACATGTGGCTATAGTTTTTAACCGACTTCAGGAAGAGGTTATCAATTCGACTGTTTTTTTTTTGTATGTATGTTACGCGATTACTGTCAATATATAATTGTTTTTGATGATTCTTTTTTTATTGGGTAGGCCATAAATCATAGGTGGTGCCATATATGTTTTTTAACAATCTTTTATCACTATGGAAACTGACGTGGTTCTGACACATTTTATTTTTATGACACGGGAATTACTCACGTATGATTAAACTGATTACTCCGACTATAGTTTCAACCGCACGCGCCACGCCGCGCGCGTTTCACTTGTGCGTCGCGCGGCGGCCCGCAGTGCAAAGCGAAAGGTAACCGCGCGCGCGCATTCATTTTGAAAAAGACCGCCAAATGCGGTTAAAACTATAGTCGGAGTAATCAGTTTAATCATACGTGAGTAATTCCCGTGTCATAAAAATAAAATGTGTCAGAACCACGTCAGTTTCCATAGTGATAAAAGACTACTAACTACTACTGCGTGAATAATTCCCGTGTCATTTATGATTTCCAATTTTTTTCGCAATTATTATACACTAGCTGACCTGACAGACGTTGTCCTGACCTGTCTTAGAACTGTCAACTGGCACGCAAAGTCAAAATTGTATTTTTATTTTACACCAAGGGTTACATTATTGGTGTTTTAGTAAGAATCCCAATTTTTTTGAAAATATAATATAGCCTATGTTACCCGGGGATATTGTAGCTTCCCAACAGGGAAAAAAATAATTTCAAATCGATTCAGTAGTTTCGGAGCCTATTCAATGCAAACAAACAAACAATCAAATATTTCCTCCTTAGAATAACTATTCAGAGAAGGTAGGTTTCCAAACAACGCCTTCTCAAAACGTAAGCTACAAATTCGATTTGTAGCTTACGTTTCGATTGGTATTTTAAACGATTTAAGCAAGAAAATTAATGGATTACCTGTGGAATGTCACACCATAACTCTTATGCTGCTTTTCTGATTTGTTGTGGTACGATTTCACCGCGCAAATTGTCATAGTATATTTTTTTTTGGAGCCATTTATGACACCATTTGAATGGCTTAAATTTTGCGAATATACTTGGTTTCTTTGTGTAGGTATTCTAAGCTTTCCTCTTTATAATATTAGTATAGACTAGTCATTGTCCGCGACTTTGTACGCTTAGTTAGACTTACATACATTTCAAATGCCCCCTCTTAATTATTTTCTTTCTTAAAATTATTTTTTATTGGACTATTACACTTCATAAGAAATCTATCTGGCAAATTTCAGCTTCATCGATCAAGCAGTTTCCGAAATTTCGTGATGAAGAATTGCATTTTGTAATACCGCTCCTAAGTCCAGCCTTAAGTGTTGCCAATAAATCAAAGCCTACCCCAGGCTAGCCCCAATTGCTCTGAAAAGATTTCCACATAATCAAAATTCATAAAGAAAGCAAACATGCGGCATACTACAAAGGACCAAATAAGGCACAGTTGAACTATTATCCCGAGGGATTTTGTAGTAGGTACAATAGAAAGGTCAAGGCCGCGTTTTACATAGTTGCGTAACTAAATTTATTTTTCAAAGCGTCAACTAGAGCTTTTGAAGATATACATGGGTTTTTAGGTTTGCACGAATAACACACACTGAAGTTAAACGCTTTAATAGGATTTAACGCGTGTATCTCACATTATTTTAGTCTCACACTAGCTCACCTGACAGACGTTGTCCTGTTTTAGAACTGTCAAACGCGCGAAGTTAAAATCGTCGTTAAATTTTCTGAAATTTTCCAATTTACTGCGCCATTTTCTTTAATTTTTCTTTCCGTAAGTAAAGTAAAAAGTAAGTAAAGTAAGTCGTTTCGGTATTAGAAAACTTTAAAAACGAATAAAATCGGTAAAGACGTTCTCAAGTTATGGCGTGACCAAGGTAAATAGGGATATTTAGGGATGGGGACCACCATCTCGCTTGATGTTAAGCGATGATGCGGTCTACTTTGGAGCACGCTTACCTAGAAGAAACCGATTCACTCGTGATTTGAAGACACCCAGATTATAGAGATAGATTGTTCCTAACGTTTCTAACACTTTGCAGTGGGTGTTGTATTCTAGTAAAAGACCACAAAAAAAAACATACATCATAATGAAAATTATTATCAAGGTTTTTAATAAGCCTTGTCGCTTAAAACGATTATTTCCAGGCAACCATGCAAGGAAAGTAATTTAATATTATAAATGGCTTTAACTAAAATAATAATTATACACACAGATACAGACGTAACACTTATAAGTACTGTTTGCTTCGGGGGTTAATAAAACAAAACCTTACAGTGCAGTGTAACGTCAAACCTTGTTCAATAAAGCCCGCACTTGACCCCTGCCAGGAAATTACCCCGGGCATAGTCGGGGGAAAGAATTTAACGATTGGTTCAACCTACCCGAGTCTACTTGACCGTACGTAGATGTTCATTGTTAAAGGATTAGAGGCAAACAGAACTACTGGGTACAGACCAACTTATTCCTAGTGGCCAAATGATAGAACTAATAAAGTTCTACGGGCGTTTCAGTTTTGTTCGGAAAGTCTATGGTGGTGCCTTCATTCAACTGCATTGATAACTTGGTTTTGTACGCGGTAGTGGGGTAAAATATTGTAAGACTACTGAAGCGTATTACCCGCGGGATAAATAAAATATTAATGTTTGCGAGCGATATAAATATTGTCGTGGTATGAAAGTAATGTATGACACTATTTATGGGTTGGTAGGTCGTATTGCGGAGATAGCTGTGAAGCCATAATGTTCTGATGTAATTTTAGGTGCTTTTAGGGTTCCGTACCCAAATTGTGTAAACGGGACCCTATTACTAAGCTAACGCTGTCTCTCTGTCTTACCTTTTATACTTCTTCTTTCTTGTCTTCGTGTATCTTTCGAACCGTAATCCGTAATACGTTTTCACACTTTGGTTACGGAACCCAAAAAAAAACACGTACTTAAGTTAGTTATAAAATGTTGGAGTTGTCGATGTACTCATTAAAAATTCGTATCGAATTAAGAACCTGGATGAAGTCGGTGAAGAAGGTATAAATTCAATCAATATTTTTTAGACATCCTATATTGAATTGTGGTAAGAAAAGCCAAAATGTAGGTAGGTACAGTAAAATGTATGGTTCTGTATATATGTACGACGTATAACACGGCAACGATCCGACCTAAACAATTAACAGGAACCCTAAAAACACAAAACTAAACAACGTATTTCAAAACATTCTAAAATTCAAATGAAAGTTTCACCCGTCACCCGGTTAGGTAAAGTAGAGCGTGAAAGAACAGAATGGCCCAAAGGGTCGCGATGTCAAGCCTGTCACAGTGCGATTAACAGGCAAGTTGGCTGAAACCGCAGTGTCTGGTTCAACAGTAGACCAACTTCTCCTAGAGATATTAATTAATAAATATTCGGGACTTTTTTGCACACACGGTCATCTGACCCCAAACTATATTTTAGCTAAGCTTGTGATATGGCTGCCAGAGACTGATATACATACATACACATATAGTTTTAAATACATACTTAAATAGATATCAACAAACAAATACAGAACAAACACAAATGTTCATCACATGAATGCTTGTCCTAGGTGGGAATCGAACCCACGCCCCCAAGTTCAGAAGGTAGGTTTACTACCAACTGGACCAACGAGCTATCAAAAAATGTTTTCATTTATTTTAATTAGGTTATGTTAAAGCTAACAAAATGTTGTTTCAAATTGTTAACCGACTCTAAAAACGAGGAGGAACTGAAGACATGTGTTTTTTAGTGATTATAATTTTTCCAATATCTACTTCAGATCGAGTTTCTTTACTGTTGCTTCCTCTACAACAAAACCACTGTTCAAATTAGCTTCAAACGGCCAAACGGCCTGGTTATTATTGGCGCTCGTTAAATATTCAAGCAAAGCGCGTGTCGCACCGTTTGATGACTGTCTAAGTGAGAATTTCTACGGACGAGACTTTTGCGACATAACTGCTAAGATATTTTGATCTAAAACCACACCTACATAATAATATATAGTAACAAAGTAAAATTATTCATAATTTGTTATAATACCTATATACCATGAGGTGGCAGGGTGTACCCGATAGTTTCGATTTGGGTGTTTTCAAAGCGCGAGAGAATCAGTTTTGTTGACTGCATCATTGCTTAACATCAGGCGACATGGTCAAACGCAAGTCTATTATTACATAAAAAATATAGCCCCAAAAACCGTTGAATAATCTATAACTACGCCTACGGCCGGATTAGCAAGTTGAAGTGGCAGTGAGCAGGGCACATAGCACGCAGAACAGATGTCTGATGGGGCTGAAAGGTTCTCGAATTGAGACCACGGACCGGTAAGCGCAGCGTAGGACGTCCACCCACATGATGGACATACCTAAAAGTGACCACAGGGAAACGCTGGATGCAGGTCGGTTCCAACCGGCCCTTTTGGAGATCGAGGGGAGGCCTATGTCCAGCAGTGGACATCCTGTGGCAAAAAGGATGATGATGACGCCTAGGTCTTAAAATACTGTTACCCAACAACAAAACAGCAAGATTTTATCGATTTCTATCAAAGAAATACCCAATGTCTTAAGAAAATAAAAACAGTTTTACCTTTTGCGTATTGTAGTAAATAATTTATAGTCAAAAGAGATTTTGTCCGTGTAGGTACTTCCTAAGTTATTCTGGGCAGAAATTTAGCAAAAAAAAAAAATGTTTTGTGTCCATTGGTGTAAGTAAATAGGGGGAAGATACGGGACGAACTTCTTGACGTGGACTGCACAAATTAGGCTCACGGGCCTAATAAACTTCAGTCACAATCGAACTGTCGTTTTGATAGCACGTGAATTACTTGTCAAAATTGTGTGAAATAAAGCAGCAAAAATTACTTCCTGCGTTTTCACAAGGTGCACTAACAGTTCGAAGACAAAAAACAAGTTTCACGGCATTACTTTTGACTCGTAAATACTTAAAAACAATAACTTAATTTTCTTTATATGTCACTCCTATAGTGTAGTTTCTAATGGAGCGGTGAAGTTGATGTTTACAGTGTAGACGTCAACGTCGCCGAGCCGAAACAGAGCCATATTTATTGGGTACAATGTTTGGATGTCACGCATCTTCCCCCTTTTTAAAACAGTCATTGTTTGTGTCAGAAAGTTTTTTGGACATTCTGCTGTGTTTACTTGTGTACAGTGTCAAAAGCTCAATTACTGGTCATTGGCAGAGCAAAGACAGCAAAGAGACATCTCAATTTGTTTTGAATATTGTTTGAGATAATTTTGTACCTCAGTATCTGAAGTCAGCGACTTTCAATAAAGACATTTTGTTCTCTTTGTATGTAGTCTTGAATGGAAACTAATTAAATTGCTAACAAAATTTATTTAAATGTAATCAACACGGTTTTACCAATGACATTAATTAAATCAGAATGTCAATTAAATAATAACAATTAAAATAATACGTCATACAAATAAGAATAATTAATTAATAGCATTGACATAAAAAAAAATACTCCCCTAGTTGCGTTGCAGTGATGTACCTACTCATGTTGTCTGATTTTTTCTTATATAATTAATAATTAATCTTTTTTTTTAGTTTGTTATTCATTTTTATAACTTTGCTTATTTTTATTTTAACCTTTATTTCTTACTCTTATCATAAGTGAGTTTTTTTATGGTCAATAAAATATTTCTGATTTCCGGGTAATTTTTCACGTTTATCCATAAAAATATATTGTTGCTTTCTGAGTAATGTATTACTTTTAGTAAGTAACTTTGCCTTTGATCGCAATCTCCTTGTGTTAGAAATTCATATAAGATATAAGAAAATCGAAAATATAAGATTTTAAGCACGCAAAAATCTTTTCCCAGTATTATAAGGTACAGCAAGATTAGGATAAGCACCCAATGCTACAGACAATTAACCTATCTCACACCGTTCTTGTATGATGTCCTTAAGACCTCTTCAGACTACGCTATAATTTATGTAACATCATAGCTTTACATCATACCCCGCAAAGTCCTCACTTGATTAGTAATGTTAACACAGAGTATCGCTTAAGGCACTTACAGACCAAAAACGTGTCAAAAGCAGCGCAGGTGGTGAGCAGCGTGGATATCATTTCCACCGCACGAACGCAGCACATCTTCTGCGCCTATGGTAGCATTCACTCCGTTCCATTACAATGGCCTATATATTAACTTTTTAGACTAGGAGCAACATGCCGTGCTGCCGCCACTTTGTATTGATCCCGATGTGGAAAACTAACATGGTGGCCATAGTGATACAAAGGCACATGCCCACGTACGTTTTACAGCTACACTGCTCTGCATTTGGGCTCTATTTCTTTATTTACCACATAAAACGTCAATAACACACTTTAAACGTGTTACTATGATGTTCTTGAGTGGAGACCACGAACCGGAAGACACAGAGTAGGTAGGCCTCCCACTAGATGGACCGACGACATAGTAAGAGTCGCTGGCATCCAGTGGATGCAAAAGACATAATCATAATCATAATCATATTTATTAATAACAGTAGTTACAGGTCATGTCTATTACAAAATGGGTACAAAATTCAAATTATTATCGGTCTAAAAATTGAATTGATTATTATTATTTCCACTGGAGACTAGACACGAATACTCGATTATAGTACAATATAGGTAATATTGTACCACAACCGAGCACCCATGCCCAATCTCCAGTAGAAATAATAACAATATAACACAAAATACCGAATTATAAGTAATAAAAATTACTATTAAAATATATTAATTATCAAAATAGAAAATAGTATGTCAAATACAAATTTAAAATAATAAAAATACAAAACAAGTCAAAAAATAATAATAAGAACACGACACATCATACAAAAAATATCACTAAACAAAACGTAGGTATCAAAATAAAAATATGTATGTCAATAATAAAAATTTAGGATTCAAATTGCACAAATTTATCGACAGGCTGTCGTTCAGTGTGGAGGCTAAAGGGGGAGGCCTATATTCAGCAGTGGACGTCTTCTGGCTGATGATGATTATGAAGCCTTGCCTTCTCGTGGGAGAGAGAATACAGCTGCGGTAGGAAGGATCCTGCGCTGCTGTTGACACACCTTTGGTCTGTACAAGCTTTTAATGATCAGTGTTAACATAGTCTGAAGTGTCCTGTATCAAGGCCGTCCTCTAACAAGGACGCCTCGCTAGCAATTTGTCACGTATATTTGCTGCAGGATCGGCGTTAATTATTTTGTTTGCAGACGTATTAAATGCGACGCCTTGTTAGTAGAGGGCGTTGTAGTGTAGGTATTTTAGTAGTTGTTTGTACGTGAATTAGTGATGGATGTTTTGGCACAAAAGGTATTAATTAATAGGGTTGGGCGGGGAGAACGGTTCGATATAGGAAAGTTGTGATGCTTGTTCTAGGATGGAAATATTGTGATGTGCGTGCTAGGTCGAATCATTATTGATGTTCTAGAATTAACGAAATTGGTAGGTGAGTTTACTGTACTTTTTTTTTGTCAGATATAACTATCATGAAATTTTATAAAAACGTTGTTAATGCTAATTATTTGAATCCATTATTATTGTGTTTTTATTTTTGTTTTTACCTATGAACATCTATTGTTTTCCTCTAAAATATTTTCTAATTAGGTAACTGCAATGTTGTGAATGTAACATTCCAAAAAATATCACATAACCGTAACCTCACCAGGTTACATTGTTAAAATAAAGACCAAATTTTGAATTGTTTTCAAAATTTTGGTCTATATTTTAACCATGTAGTCAGGAATCTACTAAAAACGTAGGCCAATCACATAGAAACAAAGCACCAGTTCAACTTTAGTTAATATTCAAAGATCTAGATTATCTTTTGTCGAGTTCTTTAGTAGTTTCAGGTGATATCAGAAAACCTACGCTTACGAGAAATGGTAGGTATTAATTGTAGGCCCACGCAACCCAAATAAAAACAACTGGTTGTGCGCCACGGTTTCACATGGACATTCCTTCAGAAACCGTGCCTTTTTCAGGAAAAAACTATCTTATGTCACAATCTTTGGCTTTCTAATTACATCCATGTAAGTCAGTCTCACCATTCGTTGTTGCATGAAAGAAGTAAAAACAAACCAACAAACCCATCGTATTACGTTAATCTATACTAATATTATAAACATGAAAGATTTGATTGTTTGTTTGTTTGCATTGAATAGGCTCCAAAACTACTGAACCGATTTGAAAAATTCTTTCACTATTGGGAAACTACACTATCCCCGGGTGACATAGGCTATATATCTATACCCGTGCAAAGCCGGGGCGGACCGCTAGTTTTATAATATGAGTAAGATAGATAAGATATAGTCTGTAAGGATACATATGAGTCTTTGGACCAATCTATCATCTGGAGCTAGAAAATCTTGTCTGTGCTTGAAAACGGACGAACCATGGCATATAGAGAATACGCTGGCGCGATGACCTCGGTGCGTTCCAGATAGTCAAATATGACGGGTGATCGCACTGTCTGGATGAATATTGAGATTTTTTATTTTTTTTTCCAGCAGGGGGAGAGTATAGAATAAAAAAGTAAGATATTACCGTTAGTTCAGAAAGATAAAAAGATTAAGTACGTAATATATGGTAAGAAGTCGGTGCAAATCGTGTTAGAATCCATAGCGATCCCATATTTATGTCGCTTCCTCCAAATATCCTGTCAGTTCGAGTAAACCAAATATTATTCGGCATTTGGTCATCATCTGATGCATAATAAAACGAAAACACAGCTGGTAATAGAGATGTGACAGATCCGGCTAATTTTGTATTCCTAATACTTATTTATTTACGAAATGCTATCTGTAAGATCCATTTCCAATCCGTACAGCCAAGGAATGGATTAATGCGAAAGCTTTTGCTTTTTTTGAGTCAATTGTTTTTTTTTTATTTTTTTTTATCATTTTGTTTTTATGGTTAGAGCGAATAGGTACATTTTAAGACTGCAACCTTAAGTAAAAAGAGAATACAATATCCTTAAAACACGGGTTGTGATCAAACGCCTAGAATGTTTCCATTATAATGATCGTGATTCAGTTTTTTTACGACCAACCACCTGACATAAATATAATTATGCCAATCACCTCGGAAAACTAATTTGACCATTAATCACAATTCAAAGTGATACTAAAACATTGTTTTAAACTATCACGGTTGTTCACTAAATTTATATGATTATTTACGGGATATTTCTTCCCGTGAACATGGTGCATGTAACTGCGCCGAAATATCGGGAGCTCATTCCGATATTTCGGCGCAGAAAAAATTACTTTATTACGATTGAGTAGTATCATTTTAAATTTATATGATTATTTACGTGATATTTAACAACCTTACCACGGTAAATATCACGTAAATAATCATATAAATTTAAAATGATACTACTCAATCGTAATAAAGTAATTTTTTTGAAAAAAATACCGTCTCCATGACTATACCTACAACCACAAACTTAAAATAAATTGACAGAACACAGATGGTAAGTCCTCATCCAAACTTATGCTGAAGGGAACCAAAAACCAATCAAACTCATCTGTTTTTTTTTTTGTAACACCAAAATCAATTTAGATTAGTTTTATATAGGATCGATCACCAACCAAAAAAGAGGAAACATCAAAATCAATTCATAATTGGCGTAGTAATCGCGTCACAAACATACAAAATAACATAATAGTCGAATTGAGAAACTTTTTTGAAGTCTGTTAAAGACATTTTAAATCTGGACGCAGAACGCTTCCAACCGGCTCTTTTGGAGATCGATGGGGGAGGCCTATGTCCAGCAGTAGACTTTCTACGCCTGAAATGATGATGATGAAAAACGTTTTGGCTTAGCGTAGACAGATAATGTGAGTTCAGTTGTTTTTTTCAGCACCTACTGTTTGTGGAGCTTGCAATGCTTTTAGAAACCAAACTAAAGTTTTTCACCCATCCGACCAAAACATAAACCTATTCCGGCCTAACCTGAAACCACCGCCTCTAGCCTATCATCACCAAATATTATACTCGAGTGGAACCTGTCACAGCGCGACATGACGTCATTGGGAACGGAGGCCGACAAACTATCCAATCCAGATAAATCATCGTGAGAGAAAAAGGATCGAAGGATATAATTAAATAACGTTCCAGTGACGTGGGTTGCTTGCGGCTGTCACAATGTACTATGTAAGCGGTTTTTTTATGAAATGATTCGAATGGGCTGAGTGATTTGGGTTAGGGAAATTTTGGGCCTTTCAGTTTCAAATGTGACGCAATGTTGTCGTATCACATTCAATTGTTTCAAAAGACAACTAATACCACCACGCTAATCTTCTTTCTTCTTATATATAAACGGCAATGTGTGTATGTGTGTTCCACATAGACTCCAAAACAGATGGAATTATTTTGACGTGACTTTCAATGGCAGATAGCTGATGATATAAGGAATAATTCACACGAAAAACCATGGGGTCATCATCATCATCATTTCAGCCATAGGACGTCCACTGCTGGACATAGGCCTCCCCCATCGATCTCCAAAAGGGCCGGTTGAAAGCAGCCTGCATCCAGCCTTTCCCTGCGGTCTCTTTTAGGTCGTCTGTCCATCTTGTGAGTGGACTTCTACGCTGCACATGCCGATCTGTGGTCTCCATTCGAGAACCTTTCGGCGCCGTCGGCCACCTGATCTGCGTGCTATGTGCCCTGCCCACTGCCACTTCAACTTGCTAATCACGTGGGCTACGTCGGTAACTTTAGTTTGTCTACGGATCTCCTCATTTCTGATTCAAATCGAGTATAAATCGGAAATATTAGATGAGTATGACAAATCTCACGGACTGCGTTTCCAGATACTCCACTAGGATGTAATAAACCTCATCGAAGCTTCCACATAATTATGTCATAGGTGTTTTCTACTAGCTTCATCAGAAAATTAAACTTATTTGACGGTAGCGAAGCACTATTATTCCACTTTTACTGTGCGAACTACTAGTCTGTGGAATGCGCTCCCTGAATGGGTGTTCCCCGATAGTTACAATCTGGGTGTCTTCAAATCGAGTGTTTTTCTTCTATTCAAGCGTGCTCCATCGTAGATCGAATTGGTAAAAAAAGTAGAAAGTAAAAAACAAAGAGAAAGAAAAAAGTATATCGTAGAACGAAGGAGAATTGCCTACTAATAAAATTATCAATACTTTTACTAAAACCACCTTTTTATGTCGCAATAATCCAAACTCGTAACTAATTAATTATAAAATTTGCTAAAATATTACATAAGCCTTAAAAATAATTACAACCCTCCCTCAAAGAAATAACCTTGTAATATTATCAAGATCTTTTTGTTACGGAATTAATATTTTAATGTCGGGGTATAAAGATTTTTTTATCAGTGTTTTCCTGCGGCTTTGTTTGTATACTTTTTGTCTATACTATCTATACTCTATACTAATATTATAAAGAGGAAAGATTTGATTGTTTGTTTGTTTGCATTGAATAGGCTCAGAAACTACTGAACTGAATTGAAAAATTCTTTCACTGTTGGGAAGCTACACTATCCCCGACTAACAGACTACAAAATATTTTCAAAAAAAATAGGGATCCTTACTAAAACTCCAATAATGTAACCCAAGGTGTAAAAAAAAAATAGATTTACAATTTTGACTTTGCGTGTTTGATAATTCTAAGACAGGACAACGTCTGTCAGGTCAGCTAGTTACCTATATAATTAAAACATTGATCCTGCTTGCAATGTAAAGCGTACAAGCGTGCGCGCGGAGCCAGCGCGGCGCAGAGGGTCTAGACAAGAGCCACTTTCCGTTAGCGTTAACGCCTGCGGAAAGAAGAAAATTGTATGAAAATGACATTAGCTTGAGATAATTTGTCTCAACCTAATGTCATTGTCAATGTCATTTTCTTACAATTTCACCTTTCCGCAGGCGCTAACGCTAACGGAAAGTGGCTCTTGTCTAGACCTCCAACCTCTAGCGTCAGATGATATATTTAATTTGCATTACATTGCGAACAGTTAATTATGATTAATTTATGTTTCACATTTCTGTTCAAAATTGTAACTACGACTAATTCTAATAATATTTTACAAAAATAATGATCATGAAGCACCAAAATACAGGTGTTGCCACACCTAGTTTGGCTGCAGTCATAATGTGTTGTACTTTAATGTAATAAAATGTTGTTTTTTTAGGGTTCCGTACCTCAAAAGGAAAAAACGGAACCCCCATAGGATCACTTCGTTGTCCGTCTGTCTGTCCGTCTGTCCGTCTGTCAAGACCCTTTCTCTCAAGAACGCGTAAAGGTATCAAGTTGAAATTTATACTAAATACTTGGGTCTACGGTTTCTTTCGGTTGTAAAAAAATTAAAGTTGTAAGTCAACGCAATCAAAAGATTTGAACGTTTATGTCGCATATTTTGCGATTTCACAGGGAAATCAAAACCTATAGGTCTCATAGCACATATGTAGGAATAAATCTGAAAGTTACAAATTTGAAGTTATATCATTTAAAAATAATTATTTTGTTTATTTAAGTTTATAACTTACATTTTGTAGTTGGAATGTATAGAAGAACCTTATAGTCAACTACAAAGTTAAGTTTGTCTTTCAATATTTCAACTTTAGGTTTTTTTTGGACTCGTGCTCTGAGGGTTCTGTCCAACGGAACCCTCAGGGCACGAGTCCTACTTGTACTTGTCTGGTTTTTTTAAATGATTAAATACGTGTGTATTTAAGAAGAAATGTCATCCAACGAACAAACCACAATTTTACTTTAAATGTACGTAATATTATAAAAGCATGAAACTAATTACTCTAAAGATTCCGCCCGATTGTTTTAGCGGAAACGGAAATAAATTAAAAGGGAACCTTTCGGAAGGGATTTAATCCGGCTAAATAAAGAATGCGGTTTGGATATTTTCAAAATTGTTTTTGAACAGGTCGGAGAGCATTCAATTTGTGAACTCAAGGATTTTGTAAAAGGGTATAACTTTCGAAAAAACAACTTTCTGAGTAGGTACTCAAATATACTTTCTACGGAATATGGGTCATCATCATCATAATCAACCTTTTAACAGTCTACTGCTGGAATTGTAACCTACCCCCTAAAGGGTGATTGGGCCATATCCACCACGCTGGCCCAGTTGCGGATAGGTGTATTCACATACGCCATTGAATTTCTTCTCCGTACGTATGCAGGTTTCCTCTCGATGTTTTCCTTCACAGAAAATCCAGTGGTATGAAAATCCGTACATAAACACCAAAGAGCTCATTGGTACGGGCCCGGTTTGAACCCGCGACCTCGAGCTTTCAAGTCTAGCGGTCTCCCAAATAGGCTACCACGGCCTACGGAATATAGGTAATCTGAGGTAATTAGGTATTTGTATAATCTATGGTACCTGTTTCTTGTACATTAAAAAATAAATAAATAAATATTCGGGACATTATGCTAGGCCGATTATCTTTATAGTGTTAGTTAGCTTGTTTTGTTATACAAATAAAATCAAATAAAGTTTTAATTGTCCTAGAATTGAACTACTTATTCAAATTAATTAGAGCCAAAATACTGTTCTGATAGCATTTTTTTTAGGCAAAGTTAATCCAAAATAACCTTTTTTCACTTCTCATGTTGGCAAAGTTCTTGTTTATGCCTAGCCTAAGCGGAATAAAACGGTTTTTATGCTCTAGTTTTTATTTATAAAAGTATTGTTCTTATTTATTTAAGTATTCTGTATTTATTTAAGTCTTTGTTTTTTAATAAATGTCTCCTTTTTGTACACAAATGCATAACAATCTTTACTCATTAAAATTGTTCAAAGACGTTTCAGTTTGTAATATATTTGTAGGTGGGAAGTACTGGCCAAACGTAGATATTATATTCTTAACAAAATAAATTAGATAACCTTTGTCAAATTATCACAGGTTTTAGCGTCAACGTGAAGGGATCATGTCGTCTCATTATGTTATTTTCCTAAATATATGCATTTTTGAGTGTTAATGTCTAATAATGGTAGATTATTATTCCTAAGTATTTAAATGTGGGTAAGTGATACAAACAAACAGGTTTTGTTTTGTTTATGTTTTTTATGTTGTTTCCAAAACTCCATTTTTCAAGATCAAGTGAGGGTAGGAGAACAAAACACCCGCTCTTCTCGCCGGACTCACCCGCAGTTTTCAGTCAACTCGTGACCACGGCCATTGTAACATGGTCGAAACGTCGAGCGAAACGTACATATTTTTTACCTAAATTAAATAAAACGTGATAAGTCCCGATAAACGTTTAAAACATCTATAGAAGCCTCTTGTAAAGTCTCTACTACTTTACTGGGGCATAATTATGACATAAATTACGCAAAACGAGACGATATGGCCTTAATGCATTTAGCCTGCCCAGAAAAGGGTGAAAGAAAAAAATTATAAATTTTTGTTTTAAATAAAAATGTTCTACTTCAAAAGTAGCTTTACCCTTAAACCAAAATAAAAAAATATGGATGGGTCCAGAGGTAGTGCATTTTTAAAGATTACAAAATGAGCGCCGGCGCCCACTTCGTTTCAGTCGGTCTCTAGGCGTAGGAAGTGCGATACAAGACTATTGTTACATGATAACGAATCATCTGACAAAATTATGCTTTCGTGTGCTTTCTCGAAGTTTAAATACACAACAAAAAACCGCTATCTTTTTTTTGTAACAAAATACTGTACATGGTTATAATTAGGTGTTGGTATAATAATATGTCCAACGGTTTTGACTCGTTTTTACTGAGCAAGTTTTATGGTTATGGCCCGTCCATTCATTTTATTTTAGCCGAAGGCTTTACCTAGTCTGTGTTCTACATATTATTTTGAAATATTAAGTTTGCAAGGTGACTGGGCACATTTTTCAAAAGTAGATAGTCATTTTATCTAAAAAGAAAAAACATATGGTATAAGTGAGATATTGGGGCACCATATTCTTGGCCTTAGTTTGTACCCGATAGGTAATTTGTTTTTTACCTTTTCATCTCAGTTTTAATTAAACTTCACCAACACTTCTGACCGTCCAATAAAGTTCGCTGCTTTTTGTGCGGATTCAAAGAAACAGGGGCTGCTTTGATTTCTTGATTGGTTCGGATTCCGATCGTTTTTACAGAGAAACAGAGAACAATGTCGTAATTAATGTAATGATTATTAACTATTTTTAGGTTTGTTTTCTTTGGTTTATCAAGGTGATTTAAATTTAAATAGAAGCGTTACACCTACAGCTTCTCCTTTTAGCACTTACGCCCGTCTCGGTCGTCCATTCGTTTACATTTTGAGCACATCGTTTGAAGTTGTGTGCCGCTCAATATTGAAGTGTGCGTTCGTAGAACTAGTAAAAAGATATCAGTGTGCGTAATACGCTGATATTATATTGCAAACGCTGCAATCAATTTTGGGGAAAAAATCGGTACTGGCTTGAGTTTAAGGCAGATCCAAACTACCTGTTGTCAAAGACCCTTAACGTTGCTGGTTCTTTTATACATGGACAGTTCATCAAGTTTAGGTGTAATAAAACATACATAATATTGTCATCATCATTTCAGACATAGGACGTCCACTGCTGGACATAGGCCTCCCCCATCGATCTCAAAAAGGGCCGGTTGGAAGCGGCCTGCTTCCAGCGTTTCCCTGCGGTCTCTTTTAGGTCGTCTGTCCATCTTGTGGGTGAACTTCCTACGCTGCGCTTACCGGTCCGTGGTCCAGAACATTTTGGCCTCATCGGCCATCTGTTCTGCCACTTCAAATAATACAAAGTATTTAAAAAAACCGGTCAAGTACGAGTAGGACTCGTGCTCTGAGGGTTCCGTTAGACGGAACCCTCAGAGCGCGAGACCAAAAAAAAAAACTAACTGAAGTTAAAATATTGAAAGACAAACTTAAGTTTGTAGTTTTTTTTTACTGGGCAAGTGACTTTAATAACTAAACAAAATACAAGCTAAAACTAACACTACAAATACAGTTAGACTGCCCATAGACCGTTGAAGGTCTAAAGACAATCCAAATGCTCAAGCCCACTACCAGTTGGCAGCGTACCCAACATGCTGGCGGCATTACCACGTTGAATGGCAATGCTAATGCGTTGAGCCAGAAACACGCCAGCATTTTGGTCACGCGTCGCATTAACCAGGCGCTCTGAAAGATTGTTGAAAATGAGGTGAGCTCCCGGTCCTCAAGGGCCCAATGTCTCGACCCCAAACGCCTCAAATATGTAACCACTGCCGAGGTTAGCATATTTGCGACGCTTGTGCTGCTCTGCCGAATTAGCAGCCGCGCCAGCCTTACCCTGTGTCTCAGGAAGATGTGACGGCGCCAAAGTATCGACACAAGTTGCGTCCCATACAAGGGGCCGCCCCAACCTCCAGGGCACAAGTGTCATACCGTCAGGCCTCTTTCCATCGTCACGCGCAAGACCACTCGGTTTGAGCACAGCTGCGACATTGGCGGTGGAAAGTGCCCTGCGTATGATGTCGTTCAGGCTAGCGTGTCGGCCAATATGACCATGCAGCGCTTCTCGAGCAAGAGAGACCATGGTGACCGAGCTGGTCAACAGCAGTACCACACTGACAGCGATGGGCCTCACAGCACCTTGCACCCAAGCGTAAGCTGACAGCTAGACGAAATGCGGTTGGATCTAAAAGGCTACCTGTGTTAAAAGAGGGCATGGCTTGCAACCAAAGTCCCGATTCCCAAACAGAGACAGCAAGAATACGAGCGCGATCTGCAATACTAGGACACGTATCTAGTAGCGATTTCCATGCTAGTTCGCAGATCGGCCGATCCCACAGTCTCTGGGAAGACAACTTTGAAGTTTGTAGTTGACAATAAGGTTCTTCCATACATCCCAACTACAAAATGTAAGTTTGTAATAGCAAAATAATTATTTTTAAATACCTTCAAATTTATAACTTTCGGATTTATTCCTATATATGTACTATGAGACCTTGCCTCTTGCCAAATTTCATGATTCTAGGTCAACGGGAAGTACCCTATAGGTTTTGATACCCCTGTGAAATCGCAAAATATACGACATAAAGGAACCCTAAGAGCGCGAGACCAAAAAAAAAACTAACTGAAGTTAAAATATTGAAAGACAAACTTAAGTTTGTAGTTGACAATAAGGTTCTTCCATACATTCCAACTACAAAATGTAAGTTTGTAATAGCAAAATAATCATTTTTAAATGATATACCTTCATATTTATAACTTTCAGATTTATTCCTATATATGTGCTATGAGACCTTGCTTTTTGCCAAATTTCATGATTCTAGGTCAACGGGAAATACCCTATAGGTTTTGGTTCCCCTGTGAAATCGCAAAATATGCGACATAAACGTTCATATCTTTTGATTGCGTTGACTTACAACTTTTGTTTTTTTACAGCCGAAAGAAACCGTAGACCAAAGTATTTAGTATAAATTTCAACTTGCTACCTTTACGCGTTCTTGAGAAAAAGTGTCTTGACAGACGGACAGACAGACAGACAGACAGACGGACAACGAAGTGATCCTATAAGGGTTCCGTTTTTTCCTTTTGAGGTACGGAACCCTAAAAAAATGAATAAAATTTAGTTTACCAATTATTATTTTGTACCGTCAACGTCCTACTGGGACCGACAACATATTTCAACTTCCATTATAAAGATTACTCCATTGTCTTTTATTAAGTACTTAGAAACATACTTACTCATTGTCAGAGCCCGCATTCAAGCCACAACAAGCTCTTCCACGTTCGTAAGAACAATGTTATCTCCTAATGTGATGTTCTGTTTACAAATTAGCATTTACTTATACAATGTTGTCCCAGAGAATGTTATGTTATTTGTTAACTAGCAGAGCACCGCAGTTGTACCGGCTATCCTATGGGAACGGTTTTTTTTTCCGGGACAAACAATGTAGTATTCAGAAAGCCGCTTGCCTTAAGCGGATAAAGCCAACGAGGATCGAGCCAAAACCATGACATAGTGGCTTCCACAGGATGGCCTTGGCAAGTGATCTACCGGACGGCCCAGATGGAGATGAAAGGACGAACTGGACTCCTACTTGAAGGACTGGACTCAAATTGTGAGCAAAAAGAAAGCAGAGAGAAATGGAAGGACAGAAGCCTTTGCCCTGCAGTGGGACGATGCAAGCTAATATACAAAAAAAGTATCATGCCCATGCTATACGAATGCAAAAAGTCATTATCCGTCCGTGGCTCCATACCATAGATAAAAGTATACTCTATATAATCGAAATTGCACTCTACACACACATACACACTACACACATACACTACACTACACACTACACTACACTACACACTACACTACACACTACACTACACACTACACTACACACTACAATACACACTACACTACACACTACACACTACACTACACACTACACTACACACTACACACTACACACTACACACTACACTACACACTACACACTACACTATATAGATTGTACTAAGCTGAAAAGAGGCCATTGTACTTATCATTCTGTATAACTTTTGCTATGGGACCAACCCCGAAAACGGTAATAAAAATCTGCTGTTCCATATATTTTGTCGAGTCTCAATTACCGTTTTCTATGGCACAGAAGTTTTTTTTCCGCGATTTCAGGGTTGATCTTATGGCAAAAAATATTCATAAAGATGAGTACAATGACCTACATTTGGTTTAGTACAGTCTATATGCGTAGCCCTGTGTATTGGACATTGAAACGGCTCAATATTTTCACTTTAATGCCAAAGCCGCGCACAAACTTCGTTTTTCCCTGAAAATTCGTCGTTTGATTATCATCGGAGCGTTCGTGCGGATTTCGTAATTTTCAAGCATTCGAATCGACAGGAACGCGACGTATGTAGATGTTTCCGGATTTAAAGCTGAGACCCGACTGGTACTGGAATGGAGTTACACTTTGCAAAATAATCCTTATAAAAAAAAAAAAAAAAAAAAATATCATCTCTAGACAACTTTCGTTACGACGAACGAAAGTTACCGACATAGCCCACCTATAGCACGCAGAACAGATGGCCGATGGGGCCGTAAGGTTCTTGAATGGAGACCACGGACTGGTAAGCGCAGCGTAGGACGTCCATCCACAAGATGGGCAGACGAACTAAAAGCGATCGTAGGGAAACGCTGCATGCAGGCCGCTTCCAACCGGTCCTTTTGGAGATCGAATGGGGAATCCTATGTCCAGCAGTGGATGTCCTACGGCTGAAATGATGATGATGATCTCTAGACAACAGACATATTCAAGGATACTCACTAGTTGTACTCATCATTATATGGGTGCAACTGGCTACAACAAATTTCTTACAAAAATGCATTGACAGCCGTTCTAATTTAAACAATAATAAAAAATAATAATAAAAAATTTAGAAAAAAAAAGAACCGGCTTTATGACTATGCTACATTTGCAAACTGAAACTAAAACGTAGAAAACTTGCTTTGCTTGACTATGACTTGTTTGACGCTATTGAACACTATATAAAATTGTTTAATATTACGACTGAAATACTTTGAATCCATGGTCATGAAAAATTTTACGAAAAACAACAGGGTCCGGTCTACAGGTCCAGTCGCTATGGAGACACTTCTTTGTTTTTTTGAAGTTTTGTTCTAGGGACAGGTCCTCTATGTTTGCTGTTACGCTGACAGCGTCGCTAGTGGAGAACAAAGTATGAAATTCACCAAGAAATAGCTGTAGTTCCAATGTTGCCCACCTTAACAGCTAAGTTGGTGGCACTGTACAATGTACATTGAATTCGTTGCTTATTGGCAATGACAGTTTTAAAAAGTGCTTATTGATGTTTTTGTAGATTTTTCTAAAAGCGCCGAATCAATGTCGATAAAATTTATATGGGACCACTTATGAGATATGACCTACGAACCAAAAAAAATATCATTAAAAACAATTCTAAATTGGCGGAGTAAACGCGTAACATACATACAAAAAAAACATACACTCTAATTGATAACCTCCTCCTTTTTGAAGTCGGTTAAATCTTTTCTGTGGTACTGTCACACAACGCTTTCGAGTGAGGTCTTACCTTTATAGATACGGGCATATCGGTTGTGAGAAGTAAGCTCGAACATTTTACGTGTTACACGAACGAGGTTCAGCTTTTGCGTATTTTATTTCTCGCAGCGGATTCTCATGCTACTACATTTAAAGATGTTTTACTACTGTTATTTCTATGATGCATATGCTATATTTTCTGTTCGACTCAGTGGTAGCGCGTCTGCTTTCCAAGCCGAAGGTCTCGAGGTGATTCCCGGGCAGATGTTTGAATGATGAATTATAGTAATATCTGCTTTGTGAATAGTTAATTTTACCATCCGTAAAATGTCTTTATTTCAGGCATGGAACCCATATTGTTACACATAAATTCTACATTAATGTTAGATTAGAATAGATTCTTTATTGCTTCTATACAGTACAAGGTGGTAAAAACATTAAAATTAACTTATTAAAAAAGTTTCATAATATGGACCCTGTCGGGCACAGCATAGTAGATCTAGATCAACGTGTTACATCCTCGGCCACACCGTCACTTTTACTACCTATTCTGTATAAAAAAACGGCGATAAAAAAATATGGCGGTGGGGTAAGCTTTCGTTTCTTTTCTCCTCCTTTGTACGTGAATCTTGTACGTCGGTGGGGTCAGCTTTCATTTCTATTCTCCTCCTTAATTTTACTACATTCTCTACATTGTCTTCGGAAACTTTACATTCTCTCATGTTTTTTGGGACTACTTCTAAGCTGTCTTAAACTGTGCTATTACTCGTATGTTTTCTGTGCTTATACTATATTACTCTCTGAGTGCATTTATTGTACAGAAATTTGGCCATCAAAAGACTATTAATATAATATGATTCCAGTACAATTTCCTTCAAAAATCCTTTGATATTTTGTGATGTACGTATTATTTGTAAAATATTTACAGTTTTTATTTGAAAGCTCCTCTGCTCAGCAGGTATTCTTGTTACTGCAGTTCAATACTGAATGACTGACTGCAGTGCTTTGATGTTGTTTTCTTGCTTTTGCAGCCTTTGTGATATAAAAATTGTAGTTTATTGGACCTACAATTTTAAAATACAATATAATTAGTTGTGGTAGTTATTTATAACACGTTAACTGCTGGCCTTTTGTAAACACTCAGAGATGCAAAACGGGTAGTGGAGAGAACTATGCTCGGAGTTTCTTTGCGCGATAAAATCCGGAACTAGGATATGTACCGAAGAACAATCAATGACAAGCTACTAAAATTTGCAAGTTGAAGTGGCAGTGGGTAGGCTACATCGCTGGGAGAACCGAAAACTGATGGAGAAAGGTTCTTGAGTGGAAACTACGAACCGGAAGACGTAGCGTAGGTAGTTTGAGATAGACCAAGGAAATCGTGAGAATCGAGGGCATCCAGTGAACGCAGATGGCAGGCTGTTGTTCAGTATAGCGTGCTAATGGACTTATTTTCAGCTGTGGACGTCTTATGGCTGATTACGATTATGCTGAAGAGTAAGTTTATCCGTACTCAATTTTAAAATAAATAAAATAAAATAAATATTCGGGACATTTTTTCACACACGGTCATCTGACCCCAAACTAAGCAAAGCTTGTGATATGGCTGCCAGAGACTGATATACATACATATATATTTTTAAATACATACTTAAATAGATATTAACAATAGATTTTAACAGCTTACCAGATTTGGGTGAAATTTGGTATGGAGGTAGCTACCTATTTATCCTGGTAAACTCATCACTGGGCGTTAGTTACTCTACTGCAGCTAGAGTGCGCTTTGAAGTTTTTATTCAAAGAAGTGACAAAATGAGCTAGTCTCTGAGAACAAATGAACTCAAGACCCTGTCTCTATTAATTTAAACATAGTACACATTAGCAATGCAAAAATAGAAACGTACCTCTCAGTGTCTTTCAGTTTTATAATCTGACAGAGCCAAGCGAATGCTACCTAGGAGTTGGCAAACTTCAAGACTTTACATAAGTTGAAATTCACTTACTCCCTTGATTACCTGCTACCTACTTTGGATTCTCTGGGGTTTTGAATGGAAGTAGCACAATGAGATGGAAATGAGAGAAAATAGACAAAATATCTTGTAAAAATGACTTAAGAAAAAGAAAACCGTTTTTTCTCTTTTTCCATTCTTGTAAAGTTCTTGTTTATGTCCAGTGTAAGCGGAAAAAACTGATTTTTATCTAAATTTTATTTGCTTTGACAGCTGCAATAATATTATAAAAATCTGAATGAAAACCATGATTTTTGAGAAGTTTCGCTAGGTTTTTGAATGTAAGATTTTAGCAGGTAGGTACTCGATATACTTCAGTGAAACATAAAAAAAAAATTAAGATGTTTTTTTTTCAATGTTATTGCAGTTTTTAGAACTACTAAATGCTCGGACCGAGTTAACTGTTATATTATTGTTTCACTTTTTTTTAATGATAATGTTTGTACAAAAATATGTATAAGTTGAAGTGACCATTGACCACAAATTTCAGGTTAATACGAGTGTTGGTCTTAGACAAAGAACCATCCTACAATTTCATGCATGTTATGCCAATAACACTCTTCTGTTGTAAAATCCACTTCATCATCATCATCATTTTAGGCATAAGACGTCCACTGCTGAACATAGGCCTCCCCCATCGATCTCCAAAAGGACCGGTTGGAAGCGGCCAGTACTCAGCGTTTTTCTGCGGTGTTTTTTAGGTCGTCCATCCATTGTGTGGGTGGACGTCCTACGCTGCGCTTGCTTGTCTGTGGATTCTTTTTGAAAACCTTTCAGCCCCATCGGCCATCTGTTCTGCGTGCTATGTCAATGCCCACGGCCACTTCAACTTGATAATCTGGTTGGGTATTTCGGTAACTTTCGATCGTCTACGGATCTCCTCATTTCTGATTTGATCTCGAAGAGAAACCCCAAGCATAGCCTCCTCCATAGCTCGTTGTGCGACTTTGAGCTTGCTTACGAGGCCCATAGTGAGAGACCACGTTTCAGTGCCGTATGTCATCACTGGCAACACACACGGTAAGACTTTCATATTAAGGCACTGAGGTATTTTGGACAAATACCTCAGTATAAAATCCACATATACTTTAAAAACTGACTGGACCATCTTAGAAGTAAAATACTTACATTTAACAGTATTTTTCTCTCACTACACTACCCGTTTAAACAATCAAGATCTTGCAAACCCCTGATTACGCCCCACGGAGGCAAAACAACAAGTTGAATAAGCTCTAGATTGCAGCCGAGTGCAGCAGCTAGTGTGTACCGCCCATAACCGGATATAGCTAGATGTAACTGGATTTACAATGCAAGTTTAATTGAAAACTAAGATACTACGGGGAAGTTTGACAAACTATGGTAAATGGTGTAAGATCGCAGGAGATTGCAGAACTTAATTGTGTAGCAAAGAGCATGTTGTGTGGTAACACAAAATTGAAATTTAACAACCAACACAGTCACTGCCATATTGTTGTGTTCTTTATTTCTAAAGGGAACTTTTTTTGCAGCCTGGTACCTAAATGAGACAACATAGTACCTAAATGAGACAAGGCTATAAAGGAAAAAGAAGAAAATTTCTTACTAAACCGATCTGTTCAATTGCCTCTACGTTATAAACATGGTCAGACAGAAATCGTATAGTCTATGTAGATTATAGTCATCTATACTAATATTATAAAGAGGAAAGATTTGTTTGTTTGTTCATTTGTTTGTTTGTTTGTTTGCATTGAATGGGCCCCGAAACTACAGAACCGATTTGAAAAATTCTTTCACTGTTGGTTGGCATAGGCTATATATCTATACCCGTGAGAAGCTGGGGCGGCCTACTAGTCATTTAAAAATGGTATAACTACTCCTCATTTTGAACATGTTTCTTAGATAACGCAAAAAATCACCCATTCCATACGTTTTGTCGAATTATATCAATCAATGGTTAATATAAATTTAAACGTCCATAAAACATTTTGTGACACTAAAATGTCCTGACATAAAAAACGGTTTATCAAATTATATACACTAATACAAAAAAAAAAACTATGGCAAAAGAATGCAGGGTTCAAACCAAAATAACCGAATCCAACTAAGGTCTTCAATTTTTTTATATAATCGATAGAGGTTTTCTGATGCACTTTTATCAACTCTGGTGTGCAATTACCGTTCTTTATCGATCGTCAAATTGAACAGAATAAGAGGTCGTGAAATTCGACAAAATACCATTTGATCAGTACTCGCTATGATTGCTTCTATGGCACTTTATCGAATTTGACGATCGATAAAGAACGGTATTTGCACTGCTGGTATGAAACAACTTCCATTTCTTAAAGACAGTTAGGTTTATGATCAACCGTAGATTTATGATGACTGTACAATTGTACATCACAGCTAAATTTTATGACCAACGTGGAAAAATAGAAGTCATAAACTTTTTTAAACGTTTCTCAATCCATTTTACAAGCAAATGGACCAAGACAATGGTAAAAACTAACAAAAAAATATTATTTTCACGTTTACTATGACGTAATAATGGTCGTGCTTAGAAACGTCACGACGTATGTGACCAATGGCGCCACAGCCGTCCGAGACGTTTTGATGGACGTCGAATTAACGAGGTTATTCGTCTCTCAGACATATGTGATTACTCGTGGTTTGAGGGTAGATGAGGAGCCAGTAAGGATGCTTACAAAAGTCTAATAAAACTATTAAAAGCTCAGTCAAATATTACTCGCAATACCACATTTTACGAAAAGAATACACGATCCCATGAAGTAATAACGTTCGTACGTAGAAATGTCATGATTTGTGTGACCAATGGCGCCACAACCGTCCACAACGTTTTGATGAACGTCGAATAAACGAGGTTATTCGTCTCTTAAACATGTGCGATTACTCGTAGCTTGAGAGTAGATAAGAAGCCAGTAAGGACGCTTACAGAAGTCTAATGTCTTATTAGACTTTTGTGTATCAAAAGTTCAGTCAAATATTACTCTCAATACCCAATGAAGTGTACGTAGTACATTTCGATCGATGTCAATACCACATTTTTGAAAACAGTACATTATCCTATGGCATGATAATGGTCGTAGGTAAAAATGTCACGATATGTGTGACCAACGGCGCCACAACCACCCTCAAATTTTTTATGGATGTCAAATTAACAATATTATTTGTAACCCAGACATAATGCAATTACTTTGTGGCTTAAAGGTGAATGTGAAATCAGGACTAATAAGGACTAAGGTTAAAATTCCGACAAGAATATCAAAAGTTCAATAAAATTCTACTCTCAAAAACACAGTCCCATGACATAATGATTGTGTTGTGTTTAGTAGCGTAACATTGCGCATGACTAATGGCGCCACAGCCGAATAAATGACGAAATGTTGAAGATAAAAAACTTAGAACTAGTGTAAAAATGGGTGGCTTTATCGCTATAAGCGATCTCTTTCAGGCAACCTTATGTGTGTTTATGGCACCGTAGCACACAAACGGACGAATTGATTTCAATGCTGTTATTTATTTAAAAGGTAATGTTAAGTTTGATATTAGCTGTAAATTGATTTAAAAAAATCCAGAGCACAATGGTTTTATAGTTATGAGCTCTTTTCAGTTTTTTTTTTTTGTTTGGAATTATCTTTACTATTTCAATTTTAATTACTTTAATATGTAACTCTTGTCACTTGATCATCATCATTTCAGACATAGGACGTCCACTGCTGGATATAGGCCTCCCCCATCGACCTCCAAAAGGGCCGGTTGGAAGCGGTCTGCATCCAGCGTTTCCCTGCGGTCTCTTTTAGGTCGTCTGTCCATCTTGTAGGTGGACGTCCTACGCTGCGCTTACCGGTCCGTGGTCTCCATTGCAGAACCTTTTGGCCTCATTGGCCATCTGTTCTGCATGATATGTGCCCTGCCACTTTAACTTGCTAATCCGGTGGGCTATGTCGGTGACTTTCGTTCGTCTATGGATCTCCTCATTTCTGATTCGATCTCGTAGAGAAACCCGGAGCATAACCTAACGGCTGTTGTCTGTTGTTCTCACTTGGTACTTGTCTTATATATTTCAGTTAGAGTGACTGAGATGACAACTGTTTTCACTCCCACACTAACTGGATTTTCTGTTGAGCCCTTACTGATAATTAATGTACATAAGGGATACCATTCATACAAGGGATTTGCATATTATTTTGTTTAACCTAAATAGAAATTTAGATGTAATGCATTATCAAATATGTTATTCGAGTAAGCAGGTTGTAAATATAGTTCACTAGCTGTTATCCATGACTTCATATGCGTAGATTTTCATATAATATAAACATTTAATCTCCTTTTTTTATAAAAACAATTATGATTTGTTATTGATGTTTATTGTTTTTGACAGCTAATGGAAAAATACAACATGGTATACAAATATGGCTGACATAGCGCGATCTATGGAGCGTTCACACACCACCTTGTTCACTCGTGGTTAGTAGTATTCGCTTGCAAGGTCTGTAGATGGCATTAAAACGTGAAAGGTAAGTCTGAATGAAAACATGTTTCCTACCTCTTAGCCAAAGCTTTTTACTTACAATGCAATAATGACTTGCTTTCTGTTAAACGATTTGTATGCCAAAAATAATGGCTTCCGCTCTAAAAGTGAGGGTGCAAAGTGGGATGATTCTCACATTTCACTCTTGACCCCAAAAAGAGTTTGGATTCAGTGAACTTGGCGTGTTTAGTTAATATTGTTTTTTTTTATTAACAAAGATAAAATATTGATACTAAGATAATTTGAGGACGATATTTTGGTGTGTTTGATATTACATCCATCACTGTCTTTTTTTTATTAGAAATGTCATAAGGGGGAAAGAGACCAAGATAATTTCAAGCGCACTTTTATACCCTTCGTCTTTAAGGTATATAGCATTTCTATCGTGGCGACCGCGACCGGCGATCGCGACCAGCAGCAGCGGCCGTGGCATGCGACCCAATGCTCAGTATGAATTTATATGGAGTGCTAAACAACACAAGCGACCGCGTCGTGGCGAGTGGGTCACTCGCATTGTTTACCTTTACTTTTATGCCAATTATTAATGTAGGTTCAACATATACAACAAATTCAACATAATATATAACAGGCTTAACCAAATTACTTTTTCATTACTTGAAAACCTTTACCGAAATCGATTTACGGTACTAAATTTGTCAATGCTAATTTAACCTAAACTGAAATATTTTTACTAGGTATAAAGAAATTTTTTTGCAGACTAGGTTAAATTACTCAATACTTGATCAATAGTTTATTGCAGACATATTATGTAGGTACACGGAGTTCTTAAATTAACATGTTTAAATATAAAGTAATACATATGACCCTATTTGGGTATGGCAATAGTCGGAACGGAACGATCTATGTACATTTTATATAATATTATTATTATATTATATATAATTTTGTCGAAATTATCATTGAAAAATTCTTCTATGTTGTAATAACATTTGGATTCTAAAATACCTTATATGTTATTTATAAAAGTTACTTCTTTTTTGATATCTTTTAATTCATTTGGCAATTTATTAAATATTTTAACAGCCATTGTTTTAGGGCCAGAGCTGTGTATTTCTGGGTTGGACTTTGGTTCGATTAATTTATGTCTAAATTGCGGCCTAATACTACGCGATTTATCAGTATTTTACCGATATTTTACCGATTTACCATCATAGTATACCGGATTAGTATGTTGAAATGGCAGTGGACAGGGCACATAGCACGCAGAACACATAGCCGAAGGGCCTGAAAGGTTTTCGAATGGAGACCACGGACCGCATGAAATAGTGTGGTTGAAACTATAGTCGGAGTAACCGGCTTAATCTTACGTGAGTAATTCCCGTGTAATATAAATAAAATGTGTGAAAACCACGTCAGTTTACATAATGATAATAATTTATCGTTAAAAAAAATGTACTGAATAATCAACAGACAACTTTCGAATTTATACGTTTTTAAGATGTTTTGCAATTATTATTTTTTTGTCACTCTTAAAGTCATCAGGTAATTTATTGAATAGTTTTATAATAGAGGGACCACTACTATGAATTTCTAGTCTTGATTTGGGTATTGACAATTTATCCTTAAACCTAAATGTAACCATCCGGTTACGTGGTTTTACGGATTTTTTAAAATAATAATCAGAGTATTTTATAAAATTTCAAATTTTGATAATTTATAATGATGTATTATACAATGACATCCTTCCAACTTAAGTACCACCCTTCCATGTAACCTTGTACTACCTTTTATAGACTCCCTATAATTGTATTTCAAACCAAAACAACCCTACAGCTCAGATTTCTACCTGGTTAAATCACACCTAAACAAAATCCCAAACCACTGAACGAGTCGGGTTCGAAAATTGGAAATTCGATTCCAGTGAATTTCCCGCATTAAGGATATGTGCGTAGTACGGGCCGTTCGGTGACAGTACTATAATACCTATCAAGGCTGATGGATCGAGACCTACAACTAGGGATGAGGTACCGGACAGTTTGTTGCCGGACTTAAAAGACTATTCATAAAACTAGTGTTAGGACTCCCTCGCACCCGATCAGCAGCCGTTGTCATCGCGCGTGCGTCGCGTGGCCGCCCGCAGTGCAAAGCGCACTTTACCTTGAAAAAGGTCACCGAATGCTGTTGAAACTATAGTCGGAGTAACCGGCTTAATCATACGTGAGTAATTCCCGTGTCATTTATATAAAAAGTGTTAGGGCTTTTTTCCGGGAAAGTACCAGATTTTTGCCAGTTATTCAACTGCCAAGCAGTAGTGTGCAAGCATTACTGTGTTCTGGATTGATGGACAATATTTCCAGTGACATTAATGACCATAAATATAATTAATATCTAATAACTGGGGCACAGTGCATTATCGCGTAGGGTTTTGAACTACTGAAGTTTTTATTTTCGGGTGCCACTGAACTGATATCGGCAATCATGACGCCTTACCACCTGGGAAGCGAGTCAAGCGACTCTCTCGTTTTTTTTTTCTTGTGACTTATTTGCATGTTTTTTTAATAGGCAAGTCGATTGAGGACTTGAAATTATATTTTCTTAAAATTATCTATATAAAAAATATAAATATATATATATTTTTTTTGTTATTCGTTTATTCTAGGCGGTATTAGAGTGGTTACATTTGTCATAAATCGCTTCGAATTACTTTACAAATGTAAGTAACAAAATGCGTTGCTGATAATTTAATAGCTTTACACTATACTATAAATAATGATCATCGATTTACGCAAACAACATATACATTTAAAGTAATTACCCGGCCTAGCTAGCGACCAACAAAAAATACTGTTTCAATTTCCTGCCATAAGTTAAACGTTCCGCATCTTTAAGCTTTATAGGAGCGAGATACACGAGAGAGAGAGAGAGAGAGAGAGACCAAGAGTGATATTGCTGTCATCTTCTTGTATCGGAGGCCAAGGCCCGTTGAGAGTCTCTACGTCAGTGGAGTACTCTAGTAATGCTAACGCTGTTGCTCTTATCTCCGGTGTACTCTTTTGTCCAATCCGGCAACCGATAACGAAGCGGCCAAAAAATAATGGTAGCATCCCTAACGTGGAATATTGGATTGCCCCAGTGAATATTACCCACCTGAGTTCGCATAATCTACTTTGAAAATCTAGTTAGTATACGTTCATCGCTTATCTTTGGACCTGCGTGCAACAATATCATTTTATTAACACGGGTTGAAATATAGGTTTGTTTTGCTCCGGGTCTTTTTTTTTTTTTTTTTTTTTATGCCATAGGTTGCAAACAAGCATGCAAGCAAGCTTTATGCCTGTCCCCGCATGCTTACCTCACATCCTTATCCCCACATGTAGGTCCCCCTCGCGTGCTTGTCTGTCCCTACATACTTGTTCCCACATGCCTGTCCCAATATACTTGTCCTCACAAGCCTGTCCCAATAGTTTCCCCATACGCCTGTCCCTATACGCCTGTCCCCACCTGCTTGTCGTCACATACTTGTCCTCACAAACCTGTCCCCGCATGCTTTCCCCATACGCCTGTCCCCACCTGCTTGTCCTCACAAGCCTGTCCCCACATGCTTTCCCCATACGCCTGTCCCCACCTGCTTGTCCTCACATGCTTGTCCTCACCATGCTTGTCCTTACATACTTGTCCTCACAAGCCTGTCCCCATACTTTCCCCATATGCCTGTCCCTATACGCCTGTCCCCACCTGCTTGTCCTCACATGCTTGTCGTCACAAACTTGTCCTCACAAGCCTGTCCCCACATGCTTTCCCCATACGCCTGTCCCCACCTGCTTGTCCTCACATGCGTGTCCTCGCATGCTTGTCCTTACATACTTGTCCTCACAAGTCTGTCCCCAAATGCTTTCCTCATACGCCTGTCCCAACATGCTTGTCCTCACATGCTTGTCCTCACATGCTTGTCCTCACATGGTTGTCCTTACATGCTTAACCATGTACCTGTTATAATATTTATGAAAAATTGTGTAATTTTAGGCTTCCTTAGTAGGTATATCAAGAAGGTTACAATAGGATCGTTCCGTCTGGCCTTATTCTAGTAGAGTGCTTTTCATGAAAAAAGTCCCCCAGACGAGGCGCTGTCATCGCGTATCAATCACTATCAGTATCATTTCTCGAGTAGAACTTTAACAACTTTTGGCATCGTACACGACTCTTTAACGATGGAAAATTAATAAAAATCTCACTAGCGTCCAAACACAGTAACAACACCTGACAACTACAACATGGAAATTTAGTTCCGCTGTTTGCCGTGGGACTTCATTCATGAAAAGGACTCTACAACTGAAAACTCAACATACAACATTTCAAAAATACCTTCAAACTTTTACAATCAAAATATTAGTTTTGTTTGGAAAATTTGAGAGTTTAATTTGAATGTAATATTTGTATGTTTGTTCCCAGTTTCCAGGGACAAAAAGTTGTCTTAAGTACTATAACTACGGATTTGGATACAATTCTGTGTTGAGCATCACACCAATAAAAAAAAAAACAGCTGATATACTGTTAGGACAAACAAACTACGCAACATTTTATATTAATATTTTTAGTGTAATTATGTTGTAGTTTAGTAGATTTCTAGCCTTAATTCGCGTGCGAGATTTCAATAAGCTAGACTTCCTCTAAGTCTTGCTTATCGCTTTATCACGGTGTAATGGAAGCAGTACATAAACTTACGTTAATGTTCATTTATTCTATTTATTTACTAGCTGCGCGCCGCGGTTTCACCCGCGTAGTGACGAAAAATGGTGATGATGCTGATGAAAAGTATGCCCGTCTCCTGGTTCTAAGCTCCCAACAAATTTTCAGTCAAATTGGTTTAGCCGTTTTTGAGTTATAAATAGTGTAACTAATACGACATTTTACTTTTATTCAATGTTTATATATATAGATTAAAGTTTGAATAATTAAATAAATAAATAAATAAATATTCGGGACATTTTTTCACACACGGTCATCTGACCCCAAACTAAGCAAAGCTTGTGATATGGCTGCCAGAGACTGATATACATACATATATAGTTTTACATACATACTTAAATAGATAGAAACAACCAGATATAGAACAAACACAAATGTTCATCACATAAATGTTTGTCCTAGGCGAGAATCAAACCCACGCCCCCAAGCTCAGAAGGCAGGTTCACTACCAATTATTTGTCTACTTGCTAAAGAAGAAGAACGCTTAGTTAGAAGAAGAAAAGAAGTTGGAAGGTTCTAAAGGATAAGAACGGAAGGACGGACAGAAAGATTGTATGCGGGTTCTTTGAAGGTATTACAGAACCCAAAAAAGGACGTTCATCATCCTTTTTTGGGTTCTGTAATGGCTAAGTGCCTAACACTAGTGTCAGAATTTTCAGCATTGAAAGCCTCCGATATGGTTATACGACAACTAGCTGCACCCCGCGGTTTTACCTACCTAGATTACTCATATCATCATCTGTCTGCCAGTGAAAGTTCCGTCAAAATCGGTCTAGCCGTTTTGGAGTCCGTAGGGAACAAACACACAGATCGCCTTTATGTATCATCATCATAATTTCAGCCATAGGACGTCCACTGCTGCACATAGACCACCCCCATCGATCCTCAAAAGTGGCCAGTGAAAGCGTTTTCCTGCGGTCTCATTAGGTTGTCCGTCCATCTTATGGGTGAAAGTCCTACGCTGCACTTACCGGTCCGTGGTCTCCACTCGTGAACCTTTCGGCCCCATCGGCCATATGTTATGCGTGCTATGTGCCCACCTTACAGCCACTTCAACTTGCTAATCCGGCGAGAAAAGCCATTATTATTAACGGTCAAATGTCCTATATTTGAACGCTCAAACTCCAAAACCCAAAGCACTGTGCTTGTCTTTCATTACCTACACTATCGTATCTTAACATGAAATTCACATAACAACCCAAACCGAACCTTAACTCTTGAAACAAAAGGTTCAAAGTTTGAATCAAAAAGTGATTGAACTGATAAGGTGTTGTGTACTGGCCAGATAGAAGGTAATACGGCGAGTGGGTTTATTTTGTTGTTATTTTATGGCTGTGTTTTGTATTGCGTCCGAGTGGGGCTTTAAACTATTGGGTTTAAATTTGTTGTAGCCGTTTTACTGAAACTTTATAACCATAATACAATACAATACAATACAATACAATACAATACAATACAATACAACTTTATTACACACCGAAAATACAAATGAAACTTAAAGTAACATAATTTAATTGAGTTATTTGGTACAGGACATATGGATACAAATATTGGTAAAACATCAACAACTTCGGTCGTGCACGGAGTACTGCTCTCACCTTTGGGATGGATCAGCCAAGTACCGGCTTGAGGCATTGGAGTCTATTGAGAAACGTGCCAAGTGGCTTATCAGTTCAATCCATAGTTCGGACTAAGCTTCTTAGTCTTGAGCATCGACACAAAGTTGCTAGTCGTTCGTTTTTTTTTCGGATTAATTTCGGTGAGTGTGCATCGGATCTGCATGGTCTAATTCCCTCCTGCCCATTTTTTATCGGACTGCCAAGTGGGTACGATGAATCATCACCATTTTATGTTTGATATTCCGGACACCCGTACGAAGCGCTTTGATTACACTTTTACTGTGCCAACTCCTAGTCTATGGAACGCACTGCCTGAATGGATGGTCCCAATAGTTACAATCTTCAAACCATGTTGTCTTCAAATCAAGAGGGAATCGGTTTCTTCTAGGCAAGCGTGCTCCATCGTAGACCGCATCATCGCTTGACATCAGGAGAGTAGGTGATCAAACGCAAGCCTATTCCAAAGTTAAAAAAAATACTTCTTTTTCTTTTCTTCTTTTCCTTGCTTGAAAATAAAAACAGTATACAGGATCCAGCTATATCAAATGTGTCACCGGTGTGCGCCTGGCTTATAATAGCATGCGAATAGGTAAGCGTTTACGTATTAATTTGAATGAAATAGTGGTTACTAGTTAATAGGTTGAACAACAGCGAATTAAATTTAATTACTAAACAGGATGTGGCCGCGATAATCCTAACTTATAACCAGTATTATGAATTTATAGAATGTGGTTACTGTTTTTAACTAAATGTTGTTGTTTTAAGCCCCCGACGCAAAAAGAGGGGTGTTAAAAGTTTAACGTATGCATCTGTCTGTGGCATCGTGGCTCAAAAATCTATATATAATATAAAAGCAAAACTCATCTACTCACTCACTCACATATTAAACACGAAATCTCGAAAACTACTTGACCTACGAAGCTGAAATTTGGCAGGTAGATTCCTTATAGGGTGAGGTCCGCTAAGAAAGGTTTTACGAAAGGGCCGAATTAAGTATGACAAAAGGGGGTTAAACGTTTATAGAAAATCTACGCGTACGAAGTCGCGGGCAACAGCTAGTTTATATATAAAAATGAATCCCTATTTACATTGGTCACGCCATTACTTGAGGACGACTTTACCGATTTCAATAAAAAAAAAAAAAAAAATCCTAATACTTTGTAGAAGGTTCTTACGGAAAGAAACTAAGAAAATAGCACAGAAAATGAGGCAATTTCTGAAAACTGAACGACGATTTTAACTTGCGGGTGAAATCGCGGGGCTCAGCTAGTAAATAATAAATGTCCTTTGTACTACCAGTAGAACTACAATGCTGCTTCTTATCCATAGTCCTTGTAGTACTACGTAGTAGCTGAAATCTACGAAGACTCGTAGCAGGTCTACGATATTTGTAGCAGGTCTACGATATTTGTAGCAAAGCTACAAAAACTGTAGCCCCACTTTAGCAAAATACGACAACGAGATACAAAACACGTTTTTTTTTAATAGACAATTCGGTAATTTTCGCAAAGTAAAAGAATCGTTTCTTAAAGCCGTCTTATGGTCAGAAAGCAGAACGCTGCGGAAAGCTGTTCAACGCAGCGTCAATATCTGCTACTCACCGCTGAAGCAATATCCGTCTTACCACAAAAGATTTAAAAACGCTTTAGACATGTGTTTAGCAATTGTTTCACTGCGAAAAATATGCTAAACACTTGTCTAAAGCGTGCTTAAATCTTTTGTGGTAAGACGGTATGCTTCCACAAAATAACAGACCGCACCACACAACTTTTTACAATTCAGTGCCCGACAACGTATACCGCCTGCCGTAGTGTTATGCACATCGATCAAGAGATCGAAGCTGACCTAGGACCCTAATTCTGTGTGAAACCACATAACACGCCGAAAATACGCTGTAAACGTATTATAACAAAGTAACCATGGTACAAAATTCAAATGCAATAAACGAATCAAACCAGTCCCGATTGGAAACTATATTCTCTTGACAAACATGCACAAAACGCGCTAGCTTACTCGACGGTATTTTGACCGTTCAAAACGAGCGCGTTACAAACCTCATTGCAATATCAAACTTGACAACGCCAATTCCATCTAGACAACATAACCCTGCCGTGTTTCGAGTTTGGTCATGGAGACAAGGAGCACAAAGTCAATTTTTCAATTACATTTTCATGTAATGACGTCACGCGTTTATGGCAAGGAATATTATGTAAGATAGAGAGTATGCTTGTAAAAATATGTACATTTTGCTCGAAGTTTTGACCATGTTATAATGGTCGTGGTCACGAGCTGACAGCAGGTTACCACGGTCATTATAATATAAATAAAATAATGCGTTATAAGTCCTGATAAACATTACAACATAAGTACAAATTGCGAAAGTTTAAAGCTACTACTATTCTTAATTCTTCTCGCGAGCGAAAACAAACAAACTGCAAAACATAACAGGTCAGAAAACAATACTTTCTACCTCCATTAGTCTAGACTAGCTGAGCCCCGCAGTTTTACCCGCATTGTGATGATGATGATGATGATGAAAATGTTAAAATGATGATGGTGTTTTCCGGGATAAAAAGTAGCCTCTGTGTTAATCCAGGGTATAAGCTAACTCCATACCAAATTTAATCTAAATCGGTTGAGTAGTTTTGGCGTTTTTGAGTCCAGCCAAACATACACACTTACACACAAACTTTCTCATTTATAATATTAGTAAGATTATAACTTAAATACTGAAGTACTAAGACATTATCAGTTATAATGTAAAATTCAAAGATAAATAAGTTTTAATTCCACCTTGGAGCGTTCATAATGAATTGAGCCTCTTTGTAGCCGAACCATCATCATCTTGAGATGTTTTATGATCAAAATGTAAAGCAGTTTCGAACTTAAGGACTATTAAACTTTCATTATGTTGGCTCTTATACTAAATACATTGATTAACGTTAAGGGAGTAAATAGGCGAAAGTATTCTTTTTAATGTATGTTGCTATGGAAAAATCAATACTAATCAGCAGTTGAGTAGCGGGCTATAATAAAATTCAGTACAATATTATTGCCCGTATAGACCGTAGCCAGCGGATTATAATGAAATTCATTATAATATTATTGCTTGGCTAGACCGTAGCTAGCGGATTATAATGAAATTCAGTACAATGTAGTCAGCGGGTTATAATTAAATTCAGTACAATATGATTGCCCGTATAGACCGTAGCCAGTGGGTTATAATGAAATTCAGTACAATATTATTGCCCGTATAGACCGTAGCCAGCGGATTGTAATGAAATTCATTACAATATTATTGCTTGGCTAGACCGTAGCTAGCGGATTATAATGAAATTCAGTACAATGTAGTCACCGGGTTATAATTAAATTCAGTACAATATGATTGCCCGTATAGACCGTAGCCAGTGGGTTATAATGAAATTCATTACAATATTATTGCTTGGCTATACCGTAGCTAGCGGATTATAATGAAATTCAGTACAATGTAGTCAGTGGGTTATAATGAAATTCAGTACAATATTATTGCCCGTATAGACCGTAGCCAGCGGGTTATAATGAAATTCATTACAATATTATTGCTTGGCTATACCGTAGCTAGCGGATTATAATGAAATTCAGTACAATGTAGTGAGCGGGCTATAATTAAATTCAGTACAATATTATTGCCCGTATAGACCGTAGCCAGCGGATTATAATGAAATTCAGTACAATGTAGTCAGCGGGTTATAATGAAATTCATTACAATATTATTGCTTGGCTAGACCGTAGCTAGCGGATTATAATGAAATTCAGTACAATGTAGTCAGCGGGTTATAATGAAATTCAGTACAACATTATTGCCCAGCTAGACCGTATATAGCCAGCGGGTTGTAATGAAATTCAGTACAATTAATTATTGCCCGGCTATACCCTAGACCCTAGGCAATAATTAATTTCAAAAAGTAAGTAATTATTGCCCTAGGGCCTAGGGCAATAAATACTTACTTTTAGTTTACTTTGCATGACAATAATTAGACATTGTCGAGCATTGTTGTAAGTACGCCATACAAAATTCATACTGACATTCGTCTTGCGAGAAAGGCACAAAACATTATGTCCTAATCAAAACAAAATCTTTAAACATTTATATTTCAGAACTTTATCAGCCAATTTAAATTATTTCTTCAGTAGTTGTATAACATGTAATTATAGGTACACCTGAAACATATACCCGTTTTCTTGGGAAGTAGGGTAAAATAATATTATGGAACATAATATAAATTATGTATGATTTTCGAGCAAGGGTAAAGAATAACATTTAAACAAAAGTTAAAATTATTCAATTAAACCTTCCGTATTTAACAAACGAGTTCAACACGATAAAAGTACAAGGCGCAAACTCAAACAGTTTATAGAAATCGTACAAAAAGGCGCAAAACATTTTACGTGAAACGTACACGTAAACAACTGTAAATGTAGAAAGTACCGCAAAATGGATAAAGGTACTAGTGATGGGAAAGTGGAGCTATTTATGTGAATAGCTCGACATTCGATTTTTCTTAGAACAGCAGCAAAATAAATACAAAAAAAATTAAAACAAGAGACTAACTCTGAAATTTTGGTAAAAATCTGATGTTTCACATTTATTTTGCTAAACATACATGAAATTATTTTCTAGACAACCCTTTGTCTTTTGTTTTGCAGTATCAGGTTTGGTTTAGTCTAATTGTAAAACTTTATCATAATAAAGCCAAGGTTTTAGTGTCAATTGTTTGGAACTCTATATCTATACCTATATTTTTATACTAATAGTTCTATTAGAATAAAAATTTGTAAAATATAATTTATACGGTGTACTTATTAAGCTTCTATTATTAATCTTTAAGTAATATTATAAAGAGGAAAGATTTGATTGTTTGTTTGTTTATTTATTTGTTTGTTTGCATTGAATAGGCTCCGAAACTACTGAACCGATTTGAAAAATTATTTCATTGTTGGGAATCTACCCTATCCTCGGGTGACATAGGCTATAATCTATACCCGTGCGAAGCCGGGGCGGACCGCTTGTCTTTAATAAAAGTGCTATTCAAACAAAGTTACCAGGCACTTCAATTTTAATAACAACATCATCTTTATTCGTCTAATTTCATCTACAAGAGATAATTCAGGTACCATCAAAAATACATTAATTTTGTTAGTACAAATTGTATTCTTAGATTTCTACCAAATGTATTGTTTGGTACATCGTTTTTTATATTAGTTTTGTAGCTTTGTGACGTTCAAATGTGTATCCTAGTGTACATATTTGAAGTAAAGATATATGAACTGAACTGAACATTTGTACTTGTGGCCGAATAAGTTATAATAGTTTTTAATAATATTATAACTGGTTGTTCTATTCGAATAAGTGCCATTCGCACAAATGTACTAGGCATTTTAATTATTTGAACAACTCACATCACTAGTTTATACTGAATTGAAAATGGTTTGAGTCAGATAGTAATACAAGCGTTATAGATTATAAAATAGTATTGTTCGATGGAGAACGTTCTGGAACGTTTCAGATACAACTCGAGTTAGAAATTACTTTTCATCATTGGCCTCATTTTTTCTATAAGAGATGATTCAGGTAGGGTCTACAATACATCTGTACTTGTGGCCGAATAAACCGATTAAAATTTGTTCATTATGAAAACCAGTTGTCTGTATCAACAGTTTATTTATATAACTGGTTGTTTTATTCGAATAAAATTAACATTCGATAAAACGTGTATTTGAATTTCTAGAATAACCCACATCTCTAGTTTATACTGCATTGAAAATGATTCAAGCAAGGTAATACTACAAGCGTAATAGAATATAGAATAGTGTTGTTCGACAGAGAACGTTCTGGAACGTTTCTGATACAACTCGAGTGAGATGACTTATGAATGATTTTTTATAGTACCAACTACTTATATTGTGTTTACATAATTTTGGTTTAGTTTTTTTTATGATACCTTTGATTACAATCTATACATATAAACATGAATGCCTATTTACCTTCGACACGCCATAACTTAAGAATAATACCGAGTTCGTTCATAATTTTTTTAAGGTTTCTAATATTGTGTGGAAGATTCTTACGAAAAATAATAAGAAAATTTGTGCATAAAATTGAAAAATTTCAGAATTTACGACGATTTTTTAACTATGCGCGTTTGACAGTTCTGAGTCAGAACAACGTCTGTCAGGTCAGCTAGTCTATACTAATATTATAAAGAGGAAAGATTTGATTGTTTGTTTGTTTGCATTGAATAGCCTCAGAAACTACTGAACCGATTTGAAAAAATATTTTACTGTTGGGAAGCTACACTATCCCCGGGTGACATATGCTATAATTTATACCCGTGCGAAGCTGGGGCGGACCGCTAGTTTTACATAAAATAACTATAGCATATTGACTATTTCTGGTGGTTACTAAGAGCAGCAGTGAATTTCAAAAAGTTAAATGTTTTATTTAACTACGACGGTTCAGTTTTGAAAAATATAAAAAATATGACAGTTGTGGTATATTAAAGCCGTCAAAATCAAAAACCGTCATGACGAATTTTATCAATGTTAAACCGCCCATCGTTAGGGAAAATGTAAATAAAGACCATCACTTACCATCACTTTTTAGCCGTTTTGGTCGATGACTTCCCAGTAGAATTCCCTATGTCTAGATGCTATGGAACGCATAATGCAAGGGCAACTAACACCCAGAAAATATTGAAATTAATTTTTTTTTAGGCTTGCATTTGAATGCCACCTCGCCTGATGTAACTTAAGTGATGATGCGGTCTATGATGGAGCACTTTTTCCTAGAAGAAACCAATTCACTGGCTTATTGAAGACACATACATTCAAACAATCGGGGAATGCCCAACGACTGTTTTAAAAAGGGGGAAGACGCGTGACATCCAAACACTGTACCCAATAAATATGGCTCTGTTTCAGCTCGAGTCAGTGGCAACTTTGACGTCTGTGTAGACGTCAAAGTAAACGTCAACTTCACCGCTCCATTAGACACTACACTAGACCATAGAAGTGACATTTAAAGAAAATTAAGTTAATTGTTTTTAAGTATTTACGAGTGAAATGTAATGCCGTGAAACTTGTTTTTTGTCTTCGAACTCTTAGTGCACCTTGTGAAAACGCAGGAAGTAATTTTTTCTGCTTTATTTCACACAATTTTGACAAGTAATTCACGTGCTATCAAAACGCCAGTTCGATTGTGACTGAAGTGGATTGTGCCCCGGGGCCTATATTGTGCGGTCCACGTCAAGAAGTTCGTCCCGTATCTTCCCCCTATTTACTTACATCAATGGGAATGCCACACAGAAAGTGCATTCCACAGACCAGTGGTTTGCAAAACAAAAGTGGAATCAAAGCACTTCGTATGGGTTTTCGGAATATCAACCATAACCACAAAATGATGTCGCGTTTTCGTGTCAGTCCTGGCCATCCGATAGAAAAAGGGCAGGTGATGATTAGATAAAGCAGACCTGATGCACACTCTCCGAAATGTATCCGATAAAAAAACGATACGCTAGCAACTTTGCGCCGATGCTCAAGACTTAGAAAGCTTAGTTTGAACTAGGTGACGTTGCTGATGAGCTTCTTGACACATTTCTCAATGGGCTCCAACACCTCAAGCTGATACTTAATGGTTGACTGATCCATACCAAAGGTGCCAGAAAAACTCCATACACTACCAAAATTGTGCTTGATCATTTAAATCATCAGCATCATTTCAGCTATTGGACGTCCACTGCTGGACATAGGCTTCCCCCATCGAACTCCAAAAGGGCCAGTTGGAAGCAGTCTGCATCCAGCGATTTCCTGGGGTTTCTTTTATATCGTCTGTCCATCTTGTGGGTCGACGTCCTACGCTGTGCTTACCGGTCCGTGGTCTCCATTCGATAACCTTTCAGCCCCATCGGCCATCTGTTCTGCGCGCTATGCCCTGCCTATTGCCGCTTTAGCTTACTAATCCAATGGGATCATTTAAATATATTTTCATAAAAGAACTGCCACAAAGCCATAGTGGTCGTTAAAGTATTGAAGACCTATATTGAAGGAAACCATCGAGATACAATACATATAGAGTCGCAAACGTGCCAAAAAAAATGACCGAACCAAAACTCGGCTCGGACGTTTTGGTTAGTTACAAGGTAACCGCGATCCGAGTACAACGCCGCGCGATGCCAGAGCTACGATGACATAGCGGACAACTAACGTTGAACACCATGCAAGCGACATAACACCTAAATTGGAGTAAATGTGGCATCGTGAACTATATAATTGATACAATGTATGTACAATGACGCTCGGACATTTTTGACTGTTCCACTGAGACTATAGGAATTGTATCTCGATGCAGGAAACTCAATTTATTTAAGACAGTATCATAATTGTGTACTCCTACTTGAACCCCTAATAACGCGAACCCCTCTCATTTGTTAAGCGCGTGGCCGCTGAAAAGGATCAAATAATTAATCATGCTACCACTCTTTGTGGGTATTGCTTTTTTAAGGTAGATTTTACCGTTTTTCATGACTGGCCAAAAAACTCTTGTATTCATGAATGCGTATAGTTTAATATATACTTAGGTATAATTTTAAGTAAGCTCTTGAAAATCTACGCCCAATATTCAATTTCTATCTGTACTTCGTTACTTCGTACAACGTAGAACGTAGACGCGGACTCTATCGTAGACCGTAGAGTATCATCGCTTTTAATCAGGCGAATTGGCGGTCAAAAACAAGCATATTATTAAATAAAAAAAATAAAAAATACATACAGAAAACCTAATTTAATTCTTTTTACATCGGACTAACGTTTACGTCAGTGAGATTAACGTCAGTTGTACAAAGTACTTACTATTTTTCATGGCAAAAATAACTTCAACACTAAACATGCCTAATAACGAAATCTACCTTTCCAACTCAAACCAAAATTTATTCATATTTGCGGTTCTGAAATTATGTTAAAATTAACTGCCTTCCGCCACATACTTGGTATATTTGGCTCCGTTTTTGTTATTATAATGGAATTTATAAAGGATTAGCTTTCTCTCTTAACCGCGATTTGCTGGGTTTTTTTTTAATTTCTTCTAGATTTTAAAATATATTACATAAAATATAATATATTAATTTCTATTCACACCATAAATGAGTCTTTCCTAATTTCCTTTCCTTTCTTTCTTAGATACTTACTTCTATATATTAACAAACGTCCCTACGAGTAGAAAGTCAGTAGGGAAATTGGCAATGTTTTGCAATTTCTTTCTTTTCTGTACGTTGTACACTATGCAAGCGACATAACCTCTAAGTTGGAGTAAATGTGGCATTACGAACTATATAATAGGCATGATGAAATTTTTTTTATTACCTCATAATAAAGCTGATCATAAATAAAGCACATCAACAAAAACAAAATTAAAATTAGTTCAAAAATAAATAAGATATAAGCATTTTAATTTCATGCTAGACAGAGAGCGCCCTATACTGAGCCGTGACGTCACGGCTCAAGAGCACCATACAAATGCTATAATAACACACGCTTTGCGAGAAAGGGATAGAACATCCCCTCTCCATCCCCACCTAAAACTTTAAATACTCATATCTCAGAGATTTATCAGCCAATTCAAATTATTTTTTCAGTATGTGTAATGTATTGAATTATATTCATCGCTAATCTGGTTATTTGTAATAAATTAAACATTAGGACACATGCCTATTAATGTCTAGGTATGTACAACGACGCTTGGTCGATTTTTGACTGTTTTCACTTAGGGATTGTGACTCTATTATTTACTCTTGGCTCAGAAGGACTAAAGCAAAAAGTAGTGCTAATATCGCATAAGCATTAAACATGTTACATTCTTTACTCATAATATGCCAACATTGTTGTTACCAAAATGAAACAGATATATTTTTGACAGGACTGCAAATTGCAGGGTTGTACCTACACTATTTTAATGTACTAGGTTCCTTTAAAAGGCTCCAAAGGCTACATACTATTAGACAGACTGCCTTGTACGCTGTAACCCACATGACGGATTCTATATTCTTTATTATTTTGTGACTCTAGGTTTTGTATATCTATGGTTTTATGTCAAAACGTTACTATGCTACTTTATTTTTCCACTGCACAGTTTCTCAACTTTTTTGTCCTTGTTTACACGTACCCGGGTGAACCGTAACAAGCCCGTCTGTCGGTTGTAAGTTTTAATGAGCAGCTTCGGGTCAAATATCGACAACATGGGTGAAAAATGTCAAACTTGAAGGTTGGAAATCCGTTTATATTTTTAAAATGGATCCCGCGGTGTTACCTGCGATTTGTCTAGTTTTACCGCAATTCTGGAGACAAATACACTATGTCCGTCCTCACGATGCACACCTTCCTGCAAAAATTTATCAAGATCGGCCTAACCGTCTAGTCCTGGGGCCTTACGTACAACTGCTATTACAGGCACCTAATCCGCTCAGTTTGAAAATCAGGCGACCGCAAACCTTATCGCGCCCAGATACGGTTTGCGGTTGCGTGATTTTCCAACTGAGCGGATTAGGTGCCTGTAATAGCAGTTGTTGGTAAGGCCCCTGAAAAGCGAAAAAATTGAGAGAGAGACAAAGTTACTTCCGCTTTTACAATATTAGTTGTGATTTTATTTGACAAACGTGAAGTTGTGGCACGTGAACATTACGTGAGTCTGTATATGGTTAAGTAATTAAAACACCATTATCTGCATAAACCATTTGCAAAAAAAACATTCTTCAGTTATTTATTTGTATTTTTACGTAACGACGTCTTTAATTACGTAAAACTAATAAGTTAACCTCTCCCCTCTCTCTCTCTCTCTCTCTGAGAGAAGACCTGATTCCCAGCAGTGGGAATATGATAGATTCATAATGATTATGATGAATAAGATAACAAAATAGATTATAAAAGTTATACCTTTACCTATGACCTTAAACTGCGACCAGAACCCCCAGAGGATGGGCAGCAGCGTCTTATTAGTGCACCGTGAATGTACTGCAATCTCCAAGTCGTCTGCCAAGCGTGGGGATTATGGCTACACCATATGGGAGGCTTTTGTTTAGCAGTGGACGTCTAATGGCTGATGATGATGATACCTTTACTGATTGAGAATGTCAAGGTTAAAATTAAGTGGTGAGTTAAGCCTTTACATGTCAAACAATATTAAAAATATTTTTACAATTCGAAATAATATTGTAAAATCTAGATTAAAAAAATCACCAATATTTAACAAGTGTCTCGCCCCTATCCCACTTGTCTGTAAACAAATTGTATCTCAACAAGCTTACGCATCCCAGCACAAGTTTTAATGAACCGGTGAAGACTGGAACCGGTTTCACCCGGTTATATCCGGTTTTACCGTACACGACCGGATTGGAACTTCGGATTTTAATGATTCAATAGGAGAGGTTTCATGCGAGATTCAGAAGTGCACTTAGATTTTATCGATGTTTTCAGTTGTATATCAAGTATTGATTGTATCATGTAACTAACTGCGCCCCACGGTTTTACCCGCGTTATATATCTCTTTGAAGCAACGTCCTTGGTAGGGACAGCCTTTCGTTTCCTTTCCTTTGACTTAGATGGGTTTTTTCTTAGTCATCATCATCAGCCAGAAGACGTAGAGGAAAGTCACCAAATATGGAATAGTATCCTAATATGGAATACCTTCATTTCTCTAAGACTTAAGTATGAAACGCAACACTCGACCATCTTCTGTTTCATTCGGTCTACTACCTATCGGCGATATGTAGTAGACCGAATGAAACAGAAGATGGTCGAGTGTTGCGTTTCATACTTAAGTCTTAGAGAAATGAAGGTATTCCATATTAGGATACTATTCCATATTTGGTGACTTTCCTCTACACTGCTGAACATAGGCCTCCCCCTTTAACCTCCACACTGAACGACAGCCTGCCTTTTGCATCCACTGGATGCCCACGACTCTCACAATGTCGTCGGTCCATCTAGTGGGAGGCCTACCTACGCTGCGTCTTCCGGTTCGTAGTCTCCACTCAAGAACCTTTCTTCCCCATCGGTTATCGGTTCTTCGAGCGATGTGGCCTGCCCATTGCCACTTCAACTTGCAAATTTTAACAGCTATGTCGGTGACTCTGGTTCTTTGGCGAATATCTACGTTCCGAATTCTATCGCGCAAAGAAACTCCGAGCATAGCTCTCTCCATTGCCCGCTGTGTGACTCTTGAGTCTTTCCAAAAGGCCAACAGCTAAGGACCACGTCTCAGTACCATATGTCATCACGTTTTTTTTCTTACTATGATGTAGGTAATAGTTATGTTAATGTATATAGACTTTCTTTATTTTCTTTTTATTCTTGCCGTTTCATTCAAAATGTATGCGAAAATTTAATTTCCTCATAATTACTTCTTTCGTGTTTTTTCTAATTTTGTAATACTTATTATTCAGCTATTACTTATTATTCGTGATAAATCCAACAAATAAAAAATCATGATATTCGGTCCAGCCATTTTTGATTTATAAAATGGTGTAACCTTAGAATAACTACACAAAGAAACCAAGTACATTCGCAAAATTTGCGCCATTCAAATGGTGTCTCCATAAATAGCTCCAAAAAAAATATAAAAATTTTACTATGACAATTTGCGCGGTGAAATCGTAGCACAACAAATCAGAAAAGCAGCATAAGAGTTATGATGTGACATTCCACAGGTAATCCATTAATTTTCTTGCTTAAATCGTTTAAAATACCAATAGAAACGTAAGCTACAAAGCGAATTTGTAGCTTACGTTTTGAGAAGGCGTTGCTTGGAAACCTACCTTCTCTGAGTAGTTATTCTAAGGGTGTAACTAACCCGACTTTGTTTAATATTTATAGGTAACTATATAGATTTATTGAATTGAAACCGGTCGATCGTCTCCACCAATAGAGACATAATCGTGAGTGCAAGCCGGTGTTATAATAATTTAGATTTATTGATGCTCAAGACAGCTTAGTCTGAACTCGGATTTGTTGCTGATGACCCTCTAAGTACGTTTCTCAATAGACTCCAATGCCTCAAGCCGGTACGAGTGCTTAGCTGATCCATCCCAAAAGTGAGAACAGTACTCCATGCACGACCGAACTTGTGCTTAGTTCAGTTATATCTACAAAATCGAGTAAAAATTCAAATAAACCCATCGTTTTAAGCGAAACTTTAATAACACCAGTAAAACTACTAAAGTCCTGTAGCGGTACATATCGCGATTGTAACCGCTTATTGCTTCATTAAAACTTCTCCGAAGTCCGCAGTGTTGCCAGTAAGTTGCCAGCAATGCGCGCTGATGGGGAAAACTGCAATTTTGTTACACTAAAGTTAGGGAATAATACTTTTCTGGTATCGTACTGTTATTGTTAATGAAAAAACTTGAATGTAAATGAGAAACTATTTTTGTGTTTATTTATTATTAGCTCTATTGTTGATTAAACTTATTTGACCAAAATTTGGCATCAGTGGCGTCGGTTCTGTCATACCACTCACTAAACTAAACCAATCTGACAGGACTAAAATTATCTACCTCTCTTTTAATTTTAATATGTAATAGAAGGATGGCAACAATTTTAGAGCTGTCAAATTTAGTTTAGTTTAGAGTAGGTACATCAGAATCGATGCCAGTAGCAGTGATAGCTCAGTAAGCGCGTTCAAATTTTAATCCCAAAAATAGTATTTAGCTGCCGGTCAAAGTAAACATTGTGTGGAAACTAGCATGAAGGTAAAGCACTTTTTAATGCCTGGCTTGTTATCATCATCATCATCATCATTAGGTAGATGACATTCACTGCTGAACATAATGCTTCCCCCTTATCAAAACTCGACACTGAACGACAGCCTGCCTTCTGCATCTACTGGATGCTCGTGACTCTCACGATGTCGTCGGTCCATCTAGTGGGAGGCTTACCTACGCCACAGCCTACGCTGCGTCTTCCGGTTCTAGGTTTCCACTCAAGAATCTTTCTTCCCCATCGAATCCCCATCGATAGAAGAAATTGTGCCTGCTCATTGTCACTTCAACTTGCAAAAACTTGCAATATATCCAGCTGGCTAAATACAATCCTCAAATTGAAAATTGGTCGCTAAACACCTGACAGTGTGTTCCGGCAGCAAAACTTGAGAGCGAGTTTCTATTCCAGGCTAGGCGTGTTTACTGTCTTCAATCACACTATTACTTACTATCACGTGAGCTTAGTGACCAAATGCTTCGTCTGTAAACCATTAAAAAGGCAGTAGATATACTTTAGTAAGTTTTATAACTATACAATAACTAGCTAATTTCTAAATTAATACAACGACGGCTTGCACTCACTCACGCGGGTTTTAATGAAGTGTAGCTAATTTCTATTGACTTCAAAAAAACACAAAACACAAGCCACTGCAAAGAACAAATATTATATTTTTACACGGTATTTCGAGCCGGGTGGTAACAACTACAAAATAAATTTTGAATATTTTTAATCCAAGTGTGATATTAAATAAAATATATCAAAAGATCGCGCCCGACTTCAAAATCCGGTAAAAATTACATTGTTATTTTGTTCTTTGTAGTGGCATATAAGCTTTTGTGTTTTGTAATTTTTTTAAGTCGGTTTTTTTAAAGATAATTTATGATTTGTAATAAAATACAGCGTTTCGGATCACAAATTTTGATATGATGTATTTATCAGTTCAAACTCGGTACAAGAATCGCAAACTTGGTTTCGTTTGTCGTCTCAATTTTCGATTCAATACGCCGAGAGTTTGGATTTCTGCGCCAGTTCAATTTGGCTGGAAGCTTTGAGGTTTAAATTCATGACTCGGGTGTCATTTTTTCCAGGTTTTCAAGATTTTACGTTCATTTTGCTGCGTTGTGTAGATCTTGGACAACAAATCGACAGGACACTAAACACTGTTTTAAACTATCACGGTTGTTCACTAAAGTAATATGAAGGTAATATATGGAGCTAATATCATCATCATCATCATCAGCCAGAAGGCGTCCACTGCTGAACATAGGCCTTCCCCTTTAACCTCCACACTGAACAACAGTCTGCCTTTTGCATCCACTGGATGCCCGCGACTCTCACAACGTCGTCGGTCCATCTAGTGGGAGGCCTACCTACGCTGCGTCTTCCGGTTTGTGGTCACCACTCCAGAACCTTTCTTCCCCATCGGTTATCGGTTCTTCGAGCGATGTGGCCTGCCCCTTACCACTTCAACTTGCAAATTTTACCAGCTATGTCGGTGACTCTGGTTCTTTGGCGAATATCCACGTTTCGGATTCTATCGCGCAAAGAAACTCCGAGCATAGCTCTCTCCATTGCCCGCTGTGTGACTCTGAGTTTTTCTAAAAGGCCAACAGTTAAGGACCACGTCTCAGTACCATATAATAAAGTAATATAGGGAGCTTATTCCACAACCTCACCACGGTAAATATCCCATAAATAATCATATAACTTTCGGACACGGGACATTGCGCAGAAGACAGAGTGACAATATATTGGTTATAATTTTCTATTGGTGAAATTATTATGCAACGCGCATGATAAAGAATATATTTTATGTCTGGCTCATTATCACACTCATTTAAATAAAAATTTAACGCAGTCATGATTACAAAATTAGCCGATGGCGACCGTCTGATAGCATGTGCGCATTACAATCTGACAGCACCCGGTTTGATGTTCAGCCCTGTACGTATGACTTATAAATTACTTAGCTAAATTATGTGCAGTTTCGATGCAATCGCTCAAGAAAGGTGAAGGAAAACATTATGAGGAAAGCGGTAGTTATGTCTAAGAACCTCAAAAGTTTTAAGACATGCGACATTTGCCGAAATGTACTGGGCCAGCATGGTGGATTAGGGCCCATCCTCTATCAAGACATCAAATGTCACGCATCTGTTACTATCTAAAACTGTATATAAAATAGACTTCATATAACATGACTAACGCAACTATTAAAAAAAAAAAAAAAAAAATGACTAAGCCCATACACAGCTAATCTACATTTTAATTAATTAAGCCCCTGTACCGCAAAACTTTTGTAAATTGTGAATAGATTTTATAATTTTTAATACACACCGACACTGCATTTATATAAAACTAAAAATTGTGTAAGCCGGACGAGTCCATAAACGTAATCTTTATTATACTTAGATTAATAATAGAGATTATAATAATAGATTTACTCTTATGACAATAAAGAATATCTATCTATCTGAGAGAAGGCTTGAGTCCCAGCAGTGGGAAACATGATAGCCTGAAATGATGAAAAATTAAAAAAAATACTTGTTAATCCAATGAATTTAATGTACCTAGTACATATAAATCGATGTGTTAAACATAAAAAGTAACTAAACAAAACTATGTTTTATGCAACTGTATTATAATTATTACACTTTTGTACCTCTCTGTTTAATTATAAAGCCATTTTTCTTACTGATACTTTTTTATAAAATTAGTCCATATTATAAGTACTTATGAAGTGGTGGTTGGTACACCCAAAGTTTCAAGACACAACCCATATTTCACTTTGTGACATGTCCCACTAGTTTTTCGTCCAAGAATATAGACTTCAACACTGATGTTAGTCCAAAGGCGATTGGGGAATACCTACTGCCTATAGAGAAGCTCGCGAGCGGATCTATTGAGTTTTGGCACGAGTTTCGACGTATTTGAAAATATGAAGCATGTTTCTGCATCAAAATTCGTTTGCGCAGCTGCGTTCTGCATACTTTTTGCTTCATTTTCATTCTCCCAACGCAAAATGAGGCGTGTTATAAGTTTTTTTGTGTGACTGTATCTGTCTGTGGCATTCAATTCAATTCAATCAATTTATTTCAGAACACACAATTCCATATTCATACAAAATATCAAAAATTTGAATTAATATTACATACAACTAAAAATAAAAAAAATAAAACATGTTATATCTCAATAATATAAATTATTTCATAAAAATTTTATGTTATATTATGTCAAAAGTAAATTGTATTTTAGCTCCCAAACGGCTGAACCGGTTTTGTTTATGTTTGATCATATGTGAATTTGAATTGATTTAAAAATCAAAGCATTGCCTTGATTATGAGTGTCTTTAGTTACGATTCCAGGAAATCTTTTGAGCAGTATTTGATTCTCAGCTCTTTTATAGGGGTTTAAAAAATACTCGTTTTAATGTTTTTAGGTTAATAAATAAGATGAAAATCAATGCATTTATCAAAAATATTTTAGAATACATTTTTAGTCTAACGATGAAAAAAATATTGGGTCTACAAAATGTTTCATCATCATCCACAGCCTTCCTTATCCCACTACTGGGTATATCCTCTCTCCTGCTATGCCATCTGCCTCGGTCCTGTGCTAATCGAGTCCAGGTCTTTCCCCGTTAGTAATAATATCGTCGACCCATCTTGCAGCTGGACGACCAACGCTCCGCTTACCTTGCCTCGGCCACCACTCTGTTAAAACCTTACTCCACCTGTCATCACTGCGCCTAGCAACGTGTCCTGCCCAGCTCCACTTTAATTTCATTACCGCGATTACGACGTCTCGAACCTAGAACATACAAAATGTTTAGATATTTTTTTTTTTTTAATCTTCTTATCTTACATCGCGAGATCATAATATATCACACAAGCTACCAAAGGTAATTTAAAATACGATCAATTCAAATTGCTAATTAAACTATAATGATTTTCTATTTTTACAGTAAATAACATAGTACCTATTACCATCGTTACTCAAGTTCTAGATCAAACAAACAAACATTATTGTCAACAAATCAGACTAACTAGCTCTGATTCTTTGAATAATGCAACGAAGGGCGGAGACATTCTTACTGAGCGAAGCTCTAGAGCTTTTTCTTCGTACCACGGTACTAAGAATGGATTGCATAAGTTTAGGTAGGGAGATACAGATGTTTTAGTTACTTGTACCGCCGCCACCGAATGTCGCAATAGTTTTTTAAACTGTTTTATCGTATGTATGGAAATTGTGGTGTGAACAATAAAGATTTCACTACCTCTCGTGATAATATAAAAAATCACAGATGATAAATATATTATAGCACGCTAACATTGTGCGTGCCATTGGCTACTCAGTAATGTCGCACCAATAACCGTGATACGCGGCGAAAAACAAACTAGAGTTCGTTAAAGTGATAATTTTAATAACCTAAACAAAGCAGGAACTCATTTCTTGACTCTGTCTTTTTGTCAAACAAACAATGCAAGCGACCGCGTCACGCAACGTGTGGGTCGCTAGAATTGTTTAGCACTCCATAGATATGCATACTGAGTAGTGGGTCGCGCACCGCGGCCGTTGCCGCCAGTAGAGGTCGCTGGATATGGTTACCAAGATCGGAATGCTACCTTAGACGTGCTGCAATCGGCCGCAAATCACGGAAGTCTACCTTTCAAAATATTTATTTAAAAGAAACAAAAAAAAGAAAAGGATATAATATAACGGCTGTCAAGGCATTTTCGTAAGACATTTGTTGTAGCCAGTTGCATCCATATAAGCGAAACTTCAGTCATTCGAAATCAGTTAGCAACTGTGATGCGGACAAAGAACTTTGATACCTAACCCAAAAAGGTAAGGTCCGAGTTCTTTGGATGCGCAGTTCGACGCGTTGATCTAAATAATAATGTACAATCAAGGTTATGTCATAATGCTTGGCGACAGATTTTCCTTCTCATTTCCGTTCTATTTACTTCTCTTTTCTGTGTGCAGAAACATGGGTAGGTACATTATGTTGTGATGGTATTTAAATAAAAGCAGATCGCTATATGCTCGAACCGCATACATGCAAAAATGTGTTTGTTTATTGAAAGTTAAAATCCAATTACTCACATAGTCACATATTGCTGAGAATGTAATCTTAATATACTAACACTATCTTTCTTACATAAATTAATATTTTTCATAATTTAATAATAAAGTTTTATATAATTCAATTAAATAGTCATGAAATAATTTTTAACGTAGGTATTAATTTGGAAATGCTCCGGGTAAGTTTTTCCAATAGTGTGTTTGCTTTGGTGACGTTTTTATTGCATATATTATAATAGGCATGATTCCTAATGTTTAATTTATTACAAATAACCGGCTTAGCGATGAATATAAGTAAATACTCAGAACCCGCGAGTAGCGTTTAGTGAAACTGCAAGAGCTAAGAACCCGCGAGTAGCGTTTAGTGCAAGTGCAGCACGAAAGAGGGTTATGTTTTTCGAGTATATGTATGCATTTATGATAGTTTCTTTGGCACGCCCTACAGCCTAAACGGCTTAGTTGATTTCGATACACATACTGAAAAAATAATTTGAATTGGCTGATAACTCTCTGAGATATGAGTATTTAAAGTTTTAGGTGGGGATAGATAGGTATCTAATAGGTTTAATTGTCCCATCCTGCACCATCACATCAGGGTACTGTTGAAGTGAATAGACATAGTATAATGTAATTTCTATTATGATAATTTATTTCAATATTGACATTGTATGTAATAATAATTGTATAATTCTGATTTCTGATTAATTTAATTTCATATTTTTAATTGTAATTTTTTATGGAACTTGTGTCTGATAATAAAAATTATTTGATTTTTATTTGATTTTGATAGAGAGGGGATGTTCTATCCCTTTCTCGCAAAGCATGTGTTAGTATAGCATTTGTATGGCGCTCCTGAGCCGTGACGTCACGGCTCAGTATAGTGCGCTCTCTGTCTAGCATGAAATTAAATTAAAATGTTTATATCTTATTTATTTTTCAACTAATTTTAATTTTGTTTTTGTTGTTGTGCTCTATTTATGATCAGCTTTTTTATGAGGTAATAATTTTTTTTTTTCATTTTTAATATTTAAATATTTATTAATAAATTTCTACTGTTAATATAAGACAAGGTTAAACATTAGCGAATTACCAGAAGTTGCTAACTGGCTATAGGGCGTCCAAGATACAGGCTTTGCCTAGTTTGGGGCCCATTGGCACAACTATTTTTGCTGCTAGTAAACTGTTCGTTGGTAATTATTATAATATATGATTGTTAATTTAAATAACTGGATTTAGGATTAAATTAATTATTTATTTATTTATCTATTATTTATAGTTATGTCCATAATTCACATTTAATTCAATTATTCACATTTATTATTATTAATATATTATTTAATGTCCTTGTCATTCAAAAAATCATAAATTGTATGCTAATGTAATGCTTTGTCAATGAAATGTGTTAACCTTGACTTTTATTTTCCAGGCTTGCCATGTTATTATGATTCTCCGTTATCTCCCAGACTAATGGAATCAAGAATGGAATGCATAAAAATAAATCCTATTCAAATCACTGATAGCTGGATGCCGCGAGATTTCACAATAAATAAACCCATGGACAATAGCCGCAGAAATAATAAAAACCCGGAAAACAGAAAACTTTTGCGTTTCAATCGCGCGTTATTGTATCCAAGGGGTACTACCATAAGATGAAATGATTTGCAATATGTCATGTGATAATTCGTAAATCGAGCTTTAAATAATTACGCGGAAAGAGTGTATTAAGCCGATGGGGTCGATAGTATCCATTATTATGAAAAAAATTGTTTATGGGAGCAAGTTACTTGATAGCCCGTTGGTCCAGTTAGTAGTGAACTTGCCTTCTGTGCTTGGGTGTGGGTTCGATTCCCACCTAGGACAAACATTTATATGATGAACATTTGTGTTTGTTCTATATCTGGTTGTTAATATCTATTTAAGTATGTATTTAAAACTATATATGTATGTATATCAGTCTCTGACAGCCATATCACAAGCTTTGCTTAGTTTGGGGTCAGATTCTGATGACCGTGTGTGAAAAAAATGTCCCGAATTTTATTTATTTATTTTATTAAATAATTACGTGTAAAGGGTGTATTAAGCCGAAGGGGTCGATAGTACCTACCCATTATTATGAACACATTTGTCTATGGGAGCAATACTGAAATAGGAAAATAATTCAGCTGTTCCATACATTTTGTGTGTGTGAATGACCGTTTCCTGTGGAATAGTTGCAATTTTTTTCTGCTTTTGGGAGTTGCTCCAGCAGCTAAATAAGCTTAATATTTTATAAATCCGACAAAGTTTCTTTAGTCTTATTATATTTTCTAACACGGTACCCCGTTTTAATTTGTATCCTCAAAAATAATAACATTCATTTTAAAATGTCTCTTCATATTCAATGATAAGTTTTTTTTGTTTTTTAGGGTTCCGTACCTCAAAAGGAAAAAACGGAACCCTTATAGGATCACTTCGTTGTCCGTCTGTCTGTCTGTCCGTCTGTCAAGACCCTTTTTCTCAAGAACGCGTAAAGGTAGCAAGTTGAAATTTATACTAAATAATTGGCTCTACGGTTTCTTTCGGCTGTAAAAAAATAAAAGTTGTAAGTCAACGCAATCAAAAGATATGAACGTTTATGTCGCATATTTTGCGATTTCACAGGGGAACCAAAACCTATAGGGTACTTCCCGTTGACCTAGAATCATGAAATTTGGCAAAAAGCAAGGTCTCATAGCGCATATATAGGAATAAATCCGAAAGTTAGAAATATGAAGGTATATCATTTAAAAATGATTATTTTGCTATTACAAACTTACATTTTGTAGTTGGAATGTATGGAAGAACCTTATTGTCAACTACAAACTTAAGTTTGTCTTTCAATATTTTAACTTCAGTTAATTTTTTTTTTGGTCTCGCGCTCTTAGGGTTCCTTTATGTCGTATATTTTGCGATTTCACAGGGGAATCAAAACCTATAGGGTACTTCCCGTTGACCTAGAATCATGAAATTTGGCAAGAGGCAAGGTCTCATAGTACATATATAGGAATAAATCCGAAAGTTATAAATTTGAAGGTATTTAAAAATAATTATTTTGCTATTACAAACTTACATTTTGTAGTTGGGATGTATGGAAGAACCTTATTGTCAACTACAAACTTCAAAGTTGTCTTCCCAGAGACTGTGGGATCGGCCGATCTGCGAACTAGCATGGAAATCGCTACTAGATACGTGTCCTAGTATTGCAGATCGCGCTCGTATTCTTGCTGTCTCTGTTTGGGAATCGGGACTTTGGTTGCAAGCCATGCCCTCTTTTAACACAGGTAGCCTTTTAGATCCAACCGCATTTCGTCTAGCTGTCAGCTTACGCTTGGGTGCAAGGCGCTGTGAGGCCCATCGCTGTCAGTGTGGTACTGCTGTTGACCAGCTCGGTCACCATGGTCTCTCTTGCTCGAGAAGCGCTGGTCGTATTGGCCGACACGCTAGCCTGAACGACATCATACGCAGGGCACTTTCCACCGCCAATGTCGCAGCTGTGCTCAAACCGACGCGTGACGATGGAAAGAGGCCTGACGGTATGACACTTGTGCCCTGGAGGTTGGGGCGGCCCCTTGTATGGGACGCAACTTGTGTCGATACTTTGGCGCCGTCACATCTACCTGAGACACAGGGTAGGGCTGGCGCGGCTGCTAATTCGGCAGAGCAGCACAAGCGTCGCAAATATGCTAACCTCGGCAGTGGTTACATATTTGAGGCGTTTGGGGTCGAGACATTGGGCCCTTGGGGACCGGGAGCTCACCTTATTTTCAAAAATCTTTCAGAGCGCCTGGTTAATGCGACGCGTGACCAAAACGCTGGCGTGTTTCTGGCTCAACGCATTAGCATTGCCATTCAACGTGGTAATGCCGCCAGCATGTTGGGTACGCTGCTAACTGGTAGTGGGCTTGAGCATTTGGATTGTCTTTAGACCTTCAACGGTCTATGGGCAGTCTAACTGTATTTGTAGTGTTAGTTTTAGCTTGTATTTTGTTTAGTTATTAAAGGCACTTGCCCAGTAAAAAAAAACTACAAACTTAAGTTTGTCTTTCAATATTTTAACTTCAGTTAGTTTTTTTTTTGGTCTCGCGCTCTGAGGGTTCCGTCTAACGGAACCCTCAGAGCACGAGTCCTACTCGTACTTGTCCGGTTTTTTTATATATATAGTTTTTTTTTTTTTTTTTTTTTTTATGCCATAGGTGGCAAACAAGCAGACGGGCTGCCTGATGGTAAGCAGTCACCGTCGCCTATGGATACTTGTAACACCAGAGGCATCACAAATACGTTGCCGACCCTTTAGAACTCTATTAACTCGCCTTTTGAAGAACCCCATGTTGTAACTTCTCGGAAACACCGTAGAAGGTAGCTCATTCCACATTTTGCAGTTGGTTAGCTTTTTACCACATGATGTCAAATTTATTTTACCCATCACAACTTTTAACGTCGCTGTTTGTATGATGACGTCCTTACCTATTAATCATCCATGAACTTAGAGGAATCTACTGACACCTCGTTTACCAAAATCGCTTGAAGCGTGTGAGCTGTAAATCTGAAGAGACATACACGTTAACACCCTCAAATAAAAAAAACCCCTAATAACTTAGAATAACTACACAAAGAAACCAAGTACATTCGCAAAATTTAAGCCATTCAAATGGCTCCAAAAAAAATATAAAAATTTTACTATGACAATTTGCGCGGTGAAATCGTACCACAACAAATCAGAAAAGCAGCATAAGAGTTATGGTGTGACATTCCACAGGTAATCCATTAATTTTCTTGCTTAAATCGTTTAAAATACCAATCGAAACGTAAGCTACAAAGCGAATTTGTAGCTTACGTTTTGAGACGGCGTTGTTTGGAAACCTACCTTCTCTTGAGTAGTTATTCTAAGCCTAATAATAATCCTCAAATAGCAACATTTTGCGTCTGGTAAAAATACTTGACACAGAGCAAGCTCCCAAGTAAAAATACTCTGAAAAATATAGAGGTTTTATCGGAAACCTGTAGTATTAGCTTGTTCCCTGAAGGGAATGGAACCGACTGCCGTCGACGATTTGTCTCCATTTGTCGCGGAGACCGCGGTCGTACAGCGAAATAATTAACCAGTTCTGTCAGAGTCCGTGCACTGAGCGATGGAATTTTTAAATTGTTTAAAGATCATCATCATCATCAGCCAGAAGACGTCCACTGCTGAACATAAGCCTCTAGAACGCCACACTAAAGACAGCCTGCCATCCGCGTCCACTGCCCGCGATTCTTATAATGTCGTCGACTTTTCTTGTGAGATAGACTTACCTTCGCTGCGTCTTCCTGTTCGTGGTTACCAATATATCAAATGCATGCATGGATGTGTAATCATATCTATGTATAAACTAGTAGTTTGCCTCAAATTGATACCTCGCGATGTTAGCTGAAATAACTGAAATTGGATGCGTGCATATAACGAACCAAAACTGCAAGATCCTGATCTAATGATCAACATCATCAGTCAGAAGACGTTCACAGCTGTACATTGGCTTCCCCCTTAGAACGGCACACTGAATGACAGCCTGCCCTCTGCATCCACTGGATACCCGCGACGTCGTCGGTCTATCTAGTGGGAGGCATACCTACGCTGCGTCTTCCGATACGTGGTCTCCACTCAAGTTTCGCTCGAAGAAACGATAACCGATGTTTTTAGGTACTTTGTTTTAAATTATTTTAGAAAAATCTTAGAATAACCACCAAAAAATAACAAGATTGTAAATATTTTATTAGATTTGAAGGAGAGTGAAAATTTATAATAATTTAAGTAAAAAACATCGGCTAAGAGCGAGTCGGCTCGCACTCGAAGAATTCACAAAACACAATATAAAACAAAATTATCTTTTTTAATTTGGCTGATTTTTCAAAGAAAAAACACTATTTCAATATTAAGGTCATAAGCTACTTAAATTATATTTGAAACAACTAAAGTCTTAGATCAAAAAATACTTCGAAGTAGAAAAAAGTACCCGCAAACTAGGTGGTCATCCATCCAAGTACCGAACTTGTATTTTTTTTACACACACCACATTCACATCGCTCGAAGAACCGATAACCGATGGGGAAGAAAGGTTCTGGAGTGGAGACCACGAACCGGAAGACGCAGCGTAGGTAGGCCTCCCACTAGATGGACCAACGACATTGTGAGAGTCGCGGGCATCCAGTGGATGCAAAAGGCAGGATGACGTTCAGTGTGGAGGTTAAAGGGGGAGGCCTATGTTCAGCAGTGGACGTCTTCTGGCTGATGATGATGGTTTTTTTAGACATGTCCTTTCAATCGCCATAAATATAAGTAAAAAGAAAAGATTTGTAAAAGTGTCACATCATCCCACTGCTGAACAAGGCCTCCTTCTGTTTTTTTGTTAAAATTTTCATGACCGTGGATTCGAAGTCCTTTAGTCGTAATATTAAACAGTTTACATAGATATTAATATTAATACTAATAGCACATATTAATAGCGTCAAACAAGTCATAGTCACAGTCAAGGCCTCCTTCTTAGAGAGGGTTGTTGCCATAATCCCCACGCTTGGCAGGCGGCTTGGGGATCGCAGTACGTTTACCGTGTACTAACGGGACGCTGCTGCCCATCCTCCGGTGGTTCTGGTCACAGTTTTAGGACATACCCGGGTACATGTACAAGTGTACTAACAGTTAATTAACTTAGCGTTGCCATTGAAACGAACTACAAAGTAACTATTAAAAAAAAGTAGAGCGCATTCATTGAAAGAAACATTTTAATTTAACTTCAGAATAGGTAACTTTACTCGGTATAACTTTATCGCTGGCAGCTGCATTGTAAAAATCTTCAATACATTAATTTAATTACTTATTGTAACAAAAAAAACAGGACAAGTACGAGTAGGACTCGTGCTCTGAGGGTTCCGTCCAAAGAACCCTCAGAGCGCAAGACCAAAAAAAAAACTAACTGAAGTTAAAATATTGAAAGACAAACTTAACTTTGTAGTTGACTATAAGCTTCTTCCATACATTCCAACTACAAAATGTAAGTTTGTAATAGCAAAATAAATATTTTTAAATGATACAACTTCAAATTAGTAACTTTCTGATTTATTCCTATATATGTGCTATGAGACCTTGCCTATTGCCAAATTTCATGATTCTAGGTCAACGGGAAGTACCCTATAGATTTTGATTCCCCTGTGAAATCGCAAAATATGCGACATAAACGTTCATATCTTTTGATTGCGTTGACTTACAGCTTTAATTTTTTTACAGCCGAAAGAAACAGTAGACCGAAATATTTAATATAAATTTCAACTTGATATCTTTACGCGTTCTTGAGAAAAAGGGTCTTGACAGACGGACAGACAGACGGACAACGAAATGATCCTATAAGGGTTCCGTTTTTTCCTTTTGAGGTACGGAACCTTAAAAACCCCAGAAAATACGATTATCAATTTTTTTTTTACTCTACATGAAAAAACCTGAATCAAGTATAAGTAGTTGTTTCTTGGAGTTACTAAATCAATAGCTTTAGTTTACTTTTTTAAACCGCACCTCTATAACCGCCACATTTTATAAAATAAGCAAACCAAAACTCGCAATTCTTAATATATCAATGTGCACCCAACGCTTTCCAAAATAGCTCCTTTCGATCCCGTATTTGCAATAAAAATATTTGAGGAACTTTACGAGGCAGTCCACGACAAGTGCGCAAGTCGATTTCCTATGTAGAATAGAGCAGGATGCGACCTCTATGTTAGACCAAGGGCTGGGTGCACTAGGTGGCGTTCTAACTAATATAATATATCTAAGCTAATATTATAAAGAGGAAAGATTTGATTGTTTGTTTGTTTGCATTGAATAGGCTCAGAAACTACTGAACCGATTTGAAAAAATATTTCACTGTTAGGAAGCTACACTATCCCCGGGTGACATAGACTATAATCTATATCCGTGCGAAGCTGGGACGGACCGCTAGTATACTATAAATATATAGAGGGAAGATTTTATTGTTTGTTTTTCTTACCACCAAGTTATGCCGAACGCACTCTGCGTTCGCTAACTAGTCCGGTCAAGCTGTAGAGACCAAAAGGCCAACAGTACAAGTCAATATAAAAAAAAAAAAAAAAAAAATTGTTTGTTTGTTTGTTTGCATTAAATAGGCTCAGAAACTACTGAACCAATTTGAAAAATTCATTCACTGTTGGTAAGCTACACTATCCCCGGGTGACATAGCCTATATTTAAAAAAAAATAGGGATCCATAATAAAACTCCAAAAATGTAACCCAAGGTGTAAAAAAATAAGACTTACACCCGTGCGAAGCCGGGGTGCGTTGCTAGTATACTATAAATACAAGATGTTGAGTTAGACAGCAGCCATACTTTGAAAAGGTATTTAGTACACGATTCTGAACCCAAATAAGTAATAAAACGGCCAAGTGCAAGTCGGGCTCGCGCACAGAGGGTTCCGTACCACCACTAAATAAAATTAGGTCGTCGAAGTAACTGAATTTACCTGACGAATTTAACTGAAGTAACCAGTTATTAGAACGCCTTCCAAAATTTTCGAAGCAATAGCTACGCAGCCACAGTTAATTATTTTGTTACAGGCGCTCGAGTATAACACAATTATAACTTGGAACAGAATTACTCGCACGCACTTGACCATTATTTATATATTTATATGAGTTGAAAGCCAAATTGACTTTACATTCATTATTATGATATCTACCCGGTCGAATATCAATGCCCGCTATGAAGCAAACGTGCTACCACTGAGCCACACCGATCGTCAGAATCACAGAAAAGAAGAAAAAAATCGTTTAGGTCAGAATGGATATCTGCCGATCAAATGTCTTCATCATACATACATACACACATACTGCCTAATTTACCTATAGCTACTTACACATCCTATCATTTCCCTCATAACACACAAATGTAAAGGTCGTGTATCTTTTTGTTCCCGATCTCATAATCCTTCCCTCTCGAGTTTTAATCCGCTCCGCTTACCACCAAACCGCATTCCATAATGTGTTTAGAGAGCTCTCAAAGTAAATGCGTGTGGGAATTCCCTTTTACCGTCCATATGTCCCGAGACGCTCGACGTAACGTCCTTGTATGGGGAGATGGATGTCAATTTAGTTAAGGTGCTTTATGAAATTAATAACAAAGTTTTTGAGCTGCAACTTTAAAAGGACTGAAAAATTGAAAAAAAAAGTTTTTTTTAAATTAAAGCATAGTCAAATGGAGATACATTATATTATTATAATACATTTTTTTTGTTACAATTTTTTTAAATGAAAGTAGAAAATTTATTCAAAATGTTTTCTTCAAAAATGCTTAACTGCTTAGTATAGTTTAAAAAATATATATATAGAAATTGGTAGTATTTGGGGCGCAGCTCTAGTACATCTAGACAGATCATCGATGTCGATGACGTTACGGCTAGTCTTATCCTATTCAAGAACTTCCACTGAATGTTAAAGCTTTTTCATCATTAATTTAATTTTGGAAAGTGACCTGGTTTTCCCACAATAACATTAATACATCTAACATAATTTAATTTAATTATCAGATACATAGTTCCATATCTAAATCTAATACCAAATTAAGGTTTTTTTTTAACATAAATTATAAAAAATATGCTTAAGCTTTTTAGTTTTATTTTGATTATTATTTATTAGTTAGATGTTTCTGAATGAAGTTAAATCATTTATTCTGCTTTGTATTGTTTTCAGCTTTGATACTAGTCATCAATAAGTTGATAGGCCACCTAATTTCAATGAAATAATTTTCATAAAAAAACCGACTTCAAAATTAGTAAAAACGCAATTTATTTTATTTATATTACATATTTTTTCCAGTTATTTTGATTTAGAACCAAACTATTGAACCGTTTTTGATGAAATGCTTATGGAAACAATCTGAATATACATATATCCTTTCAATGAAAAAATTATTTTCCATACGTTTTATAAATGACGGAGGAACAAATACCAAAATGAAAACCTTTACCAAAGTGCCCATAGCCTCCCACACTATAAAAACGTCATAACTCTCCACTTTACTCATGCCCATGTCCAGTTTCTATCCTACTTCTGATACCCTGAGGGTAGGACGAATGTGAACTTTTAGATTAGGTTTTTTCAATATAAGTTTTGTAACACAGCCCTCTGTTCCTTTAATAGAATTGGGAACAAGCGGCCGTCAAATCTTCCTGTTAGTTTGATAAAAAGGATTTTTGTTGCGGTATCCTGCAGCTATATTCACTTTTTACAATTTCCAGTTTTTCTGCATTTTCCGGGACTAAAAATACCCATCTTGAGTATTAGATCTCAACTACAAAAATGGTGTAATCGAATATTAAGGTGATACGTTTCTCCTATATATGGCGGGAACTTCAAATTTCAAACAGATTTCTTGTCCTTGTAGCTGAGCCATAATTATTGAAAACGAATTAATGCTTGCGCAATTGATTATTATTCTTTGCAAAATTATGTAAAGGTATTTAACTCTAATGCACATTATTAATTATATTTGTCAATAAACTAACTTTTGCTGTTTCAAACGGTTTATTGACAAATGTAAGTAATACGGTGCGTTACTGTTAAATAGCTGTACATGTTGATCTAAAGAACTACAAACGATTTGCGCAAATAATTTGTCATTTTAACATAATTACCCAGCCTAGCTACAAGGACAAAAAAACTGTTTGAAATTTGAATTTCCCGCCATTGGTGAAACGTACCACTTTAAAGTAACATTTTGATACTGATACTGATAACAAAAAAGGTAGATTTTTATTCTGTAACTGGCTGTTGTCTGCGACTACATACACGTATATATTTTTTTTAACTCACGACTTTAATATACATTTTTCACCCCTGTTTTAGCCCCCCTTAATTCAGCCATTTCGCAAAATCTTTTCCTAGTGGCCTCTCAATCCCAAGGAATGCCAAGCTTCAAGTTCGTTGGTCAAATAGTTTTCCAGTGACGTTGTTTTTCTATTATTTATATAATAACCATCGTCCGAATGTATTTCTAGCTTGTATTAACTTGGTAACTTCACTAAAGTTATATGATTATTTACGGGATATTTACCGTGGTAAGATTGTGGAATGAGATGAAGACTAAGAAAGAGGGTAGATTGTTATGTTTGCACCTAACTTTTAACTGTTCTCCAACCACTCGCATTCTTCAGTCTTCCCGTGAACATGGTGCATGTAACTGCGCCGAAATATCGGGAGCTCATTCCACAATATTGCCACGGTAAATATCCCGTAAATAATCATATAACTTTAGTGAACAACCGTGATAGTTTAAAATAGTGTTTTAGGTAACTTCAGTTATAAACTTACGGTGCAATTGGTTCCGAAAATTGCAACTTGTTTAATTAAGCATAAGGAGAGTTTGAGAGGAGTATTATAGGAATTATTATGCTCGGTCCAAGTAATTATTTTCTCTGACAGCTGTAATAATATTGCAATAAGCTAAATAAAACATTTTCTTTTCATATTTCACCGACGTATATCGGGTACTTGTTACAGCCTTAGGTATAAAACCTAGAAAGTGATAAGAACTTGACGTTTTCATTCAACTTTTGGCAATTTTAATACAATTTTTAATTTTAATTTAATTTAATTTTAAAACAAATTTTAATGCAGAGATCAAATAAAATAAAAACTTGGCCCGAGTTTAGTGAAGTTGTTTCTTGGAATTCTCAATACCGTGATAACCAACGCTAGAATGTATTTCTAGCTTTTACCAACTAGGTAACTTTAGCCACGAACTTTGGGTTCAACTGGTTCTGAAAATTGCGACTAATTTAACCTATAGGAGACTTTGTATGAGAAATAACTTTACTATCAGAGCATTGCAAGAACTAAAGTTGTTGATTATGAATACCGAAGTTGCCAAAAGATGTTAGCAAGTACGATTGCCATAAACTGTCGTCCATCCCGCGTTCCTCGGTGAAGTTCTCCAAGCTTAGGCAAGTTGAAATTCTGTCGCCAAGCATCTAACGGTGTGTTCCGGCAGCATTAATTGAGGGCCAGTTCCCATTCCAGACTGTTTACTATATTTAGTAAAAAAGCTCTTGTTTCAGAAAGCTTACTACAAGGTGGATGAATTTATAAAAAAATAAAAAGGCTTAGTGAAATTTAAATATTGACATGGACTTAATTAATTAATATTGTACAGAAAGAAATGAATTTTATATTATAATTATATAGTTACTTCTTTTTGAGAGAGTTGATTTTATTTTATTGTATTAAATTTAATTGGTGTAAATCTACCAAACTGCAGTCTGGTAGCTTTCCAACACGGGAACTTGGCAACATCAAGTTCTAGTAATCGTTTTTTTTTTTGGGAGTTTTGGCGCCAACGCGGAAAAAACATGTCGGCTCGTTGGATTATTTTCCTAAACTTGTGTATTTTCGAGTGTTAATGTGTACTAAATGGTGAATTATTATTCATTAAGTGCTCGTAAACGTGCTCGAGTGTGGGAAAGTGATATAACGAGGTGAAACGTGTCTTTTCGTGTTGTTTCACTGCATGCTTATTTTATAATATAAAGTGTTAGATTAAAAATATAAAAAAAAATCTTGAAATAATTTATAATTTTTGATTGAATACTTAAATTGTTAAAATTCTTAATTAATTAAAAATGTTAATTGTATCCGAAAAAAATAATAAAATAATAATAATATGTTACGTGACCAAATTTATGTAATATATATCATTTTTGTCTAATTTTTAACTAAACCTAATGAGTGTTCAAACGGAGGACGCTGGTGCCTGTAGCACAGTTTAATTACTAGTACGGGTGCCAGCCAGTTCCACACACAAACAACATTGTAAATTTTAAATGTTATCATTATGTCCAGTTCGATTGCTTTTTAACAATATTGTTGTCTTTTAATTTTCGATCAATAAACTATTTGTATTTGTATTTGTATTTGTATTTGTTTCCAAAACTCCATAGGAGCCTCTTGTAAAGTCTTCACCACTTTACAGGGGCATGAGTTCGACTTGACCGTGACTTACTTAGCTTGACTCTGACTGTGACTATGACTTGTTTGACGCTATTAAGACAAAGTAAACTGTTTAATATTACGAGTAAAGGACATTGAATCCACGCTCATGAAGATTTTAACAAAAAAAAAAAACAAAGTAGTCGTTTTTCTATAATTATTTATATAGTATTTTTTTGCTTTGACTATGTACCTATTATTTAATTTTGACCTTTCAAAGGTGAACTTGTATTTCTACTACTTTGTTAGCCATGGTCAAATACCTAGCATATCAAACATTAAAAAAAAAAACTATTATAAAACTATTAGATATTATTATTAAATTAAACTATTATAGTTTTATTTTAAGACTGTTTTCCTATTTCCAACCTAACAGACGCTAATGCAAAACACGCCTCAAGCCAATTCCAAGTGATACCACTCGTTAAAAGTTTACAGTGAATCGTGCTTCAAAGCAAACAGCGGGCTAACTCGTTAACATGCCATAGCATCGGGTTATTTGCTTTGGTTAGGTGAAATTGGTTTTCAGGTTTGCAATTTAAAAAAGTTAAGGTAGGGATAGCTATAAGGAATGGAAGAATATAAGGAAGCACAAATCACCTCTTGCTCCATGCTAACCTCCTGCTGAACAACGACTAACAGTCTGGCGAACCAATAAATGGTGGCATACCGGAGAACCATTTCGAATCCAACGCAGCTGAAATACCACAGATGTGGGCATCGTCCTTGATGCAAAGCTATATTTCTGCGACCGCCATCACGTCTGCCCAGCGTGGCAATTATGGACATTATCTCTAATGCACAGCACTAACAAAAAACCGCCCCCAGTTCTCAGTAGCTTCGCTATTCCTTATTAAAGTGGCGGTCAAGGTAAAGATGAGACGAGGGGTCGTAACCTGTGTAAAACGGAAGGTAAAAACTGGTTGCAGAGACCTGCTAATCGAGCTCAGTGGCATCCATAAGGAGAGACCTACAATAACAATACCGTCTAAATATCAAAACCGCAAGAACTTGACATCTAGTCCTGAAGCCAATATTGCCCCTCCAGTGCCAATATAAGGCAACCTTTATGGGTCATTTAGTGGGTGGCAAGTCATCACCCGCCACAATATTAGGACATGAGGCATAATTAGCGGGAGTCGTACGTCATACCAAAGACCAGCTTAATACTATAATATATTATGTATTTGCATTGTTGTATTTGTAATATTTCCATGTGCAAACAGGCAATGCATAAAAACAATGTTAGAATTAACAAACGGAAAAAATATTTACATATTCAGGCATCGAAGGTTTTCATCATCATCATCATCGGTCAGAAGACGTCCTGTCGACTGCTGAACATAGGCCTCCCCCTTAGCACGCCACACTGAAAGACAGCCTGCCATCTGCATCCACTGGATGCCCGCGATTCCCACGATGTCGTCGATCCTTCTAGTGGGACCTACGCTGCGACTTCCGGTTCGTGTGGTCTCCACTCAAGAACCTTTCTTCCCCATCGGCAATCGGTTCTTAGAGCGATGTGACCTGTCCATTGCCACTTCAACTTAGAAATTTTAATAGCAATGTTGGTGACTGGTTCCTTGGTGAATATCCATTCCGGATTCTAATGCGCAAAGAAACTAAGAGCTTAGCTCTCTCTATTGCCCGCTGTGTGACTCTGAGTTTTTCCAAAAGGTTAAGAACCACGTCTCAGTACCATAATTATGTCCTAGAAGATTTTGCGTTTTTTTCAATGGCAGTTGTATTAACTCGTCTTAGATTTGTTTCGGAACGACAAAATGTCACTCGGCTACCCAGTTTACTAGTATCTATCTAGGTTAAGTACTCCCATTATTAAAACCGAACTAAATTCAATCGCAGTACTGCCCGCCCATAAACGTTAGGCGGGCACTGCACGCCGCCCGTGATATGTGTAGCGTGCTTTCCGATTTCCGGCCGGCGGTGGCGAGCCATTTGCGATGTAGCTTTTACGATTCGGTTTGTATGTGTGAGAATCTACAGGCAAGAACAAAAGTTTCCATTATAAAAATATATATGTATGTATATATATATATGTAATGTATATACATATATATATATATATATATATATACATATATATATGTACCTAACTATGTTTGTTTGGGTGGAATCTTGCAACTCAATTTCGAAGCAGATATCTTCAACCGATTAAACTGAAATTTGGTATACTTATGTAAGTTCGATGACAATGCAATGTTATGGTACCTTGAAGCTAGTCTGATGATGGAGACAGAAGGTGGCCATAGGAACTCCCTAAACGAAACGACGTAACCCCGTCGAGTTTGGGTTAATTACCATTACTAAGCAAAAAAAAAAAATATAGCATACGCGTTCCAGGTGGCAGTGCATAATGCAAGAGAATTCCGTAGTTTTGTTGTATGTACTTATCGTATTTGTATTATAAATATTTATATTGTATATTTGCATTATATTATATAATTATATATCTTTTTTTTCAATAAGACAAGGTGCCTGTATTAACTAAATAAAATACAAGCTAACACTAACACTACAAAACTACAAACAGTTACCATAGACCGTTGAATTATCTATATTTATTAGCTATCTGTACATGTATCTGTTAGTATTTTACATTTACTAGGTTATTGCCCGCGACTTATAACTCGTAGACTTGCATATAACCGTTCAACGTTCATTTGTGAATTCGTTCCTTTCGCAAAATCTTTTCAAGTTCGTCAAGTCGTTTTCAAGGTTTTGTAATGAAGTAAGTCAGTGAGTGATTGGTAAAACTAAGTGTTTATTACAATTATGTCTAACCTGCACGCATATTCTCATCCAATGGTTGCGTGGAAGAGATCGCTTTTAGCGATAAGTCCACCACTTGTGGCACTCGCTCTTAAGTTTTTCTATCTGTAACTCTCTATATATCTATTATTCAACCTATAACCTAACCTAACAAACATTTGAAGTATGAGACGACGTGGTATATCACTTTTGTCCCCGGCAGTACCTCCAGTATGTAGGTAACTGTATATCTAAAGACCGTCTTGGTAAACTACTTTCAGTGATAGTGAATGAAGATAGGAAGACCAGTTTGAAGGTTTATAGCCGATGTATCCTTCACTTATTCAACGCTTACTTGTAATAATACGCTTATACAAGGTTTATACTTAGTTTATCTTTGGCATGGTAAGAGCTTGATGTTTAGGGGTGCTCGTAAAATGTGAGGATGGTCGTTGTTTTGATCACGATGACATTGTTAACGGACTTCGACCTTATTTTCAGGCAATATATGATGACTTAAACCAGTGGTTCCCAATTTGTTTTTCTTGCGTACCACTTCATGAAAGACCTCAAGCTCGCGTACCCCTCGGGCTCGGCTCAAGCACACCAAATCCAGTTGCAGTCCGGTCCGGTGCAGACGCAGTTTGTGAGTACATAATACTCAGCCTTTAATGCAGGAATGATAAATAAAAAATGAAATACTGGTGCCGGGATACTGATAAAATTATTTTAGTCAAGATATTGCCGCGCGTCGCGTACCCCTTGATGCAACTTCGCGTACCCTTAAGGGTACCATTAATTGGGAACCACTGACTTAAACAATTGACTACACGGTAGCTCAGGCTCCTGGGGGGTTACCATAATCTCAAAAACAGTCTTATAATAACCTTACTTAGACTTTTGTCTTGCTCTCTCATTAGCCGAGAGAGCGAGCCGGCTGCGTAGCCGAGAGGACGAGACAAAATTCAATGTAAGGTTTTGAGATTATGGTAGCACACTGTTACCATAATCTCAAAACCTTACATTGAATTTTGTCTCGTCCTCTCGGCTACGCAGCCGGCTCGCTCTCTCGGCTAATGAGAGAGCAAGACAAAAGTCTAAGTAAGGTTATTATAAGACTGTTTTTGAGATTATGGTAACCCCCCCAGGAGCCTGAGCTACCTCTATTAAGTGATTCTGAGATTGCGAAAAGTCGCGCGACTGCAAACCGTATCGCGGCGTGTTAAGGTTGACGTTTGTGTGATTTTCCGCACTGCGCTGTTTCTGCGCTGATTTGAACCCACGTTAAAAGGTATCCATAACACCCCTGATCTTAAGAGCTATATTACAAAATTAAATATTTCAATTAAGGTATTTGTATTTTCGGACATAAAGAAAACCGTATTTTTTTATTTATAAAAAGAGCGGCAAACAAGCATGCGATAACTTCATGCTAAGCAGAAACCACCGACTACACATAAAAAATTACGATTCGGATAATTGGCGATTCGGTTACTCGGCGTTCGGATAATCGGCGTTCTACTGTAATTATGAATTTTATAGGGACTTGGCCACAGATCTGTATCAGGTTGGACGACGCGAGTTCTTTCTTTGCGTGCCTGTAACCCGTCTTAAGTTGGATCAGTGCTCTCATACCGCAAGACAAGGTGAAGGACAAACAAAAGTAAACAAACAGAAATTCTAAAATAAAAGCAAAATAAAATACCGTTTTAAACTATCACGGTTGTTCACTAAAGTTATATGATTATTTACGGGATATACCACGGTACCTTACCTCGGTAAATATCCCGTAAATAACCATAATATAGCTTTATAAGAAAAAATTGCAGAATACCAGCAAAAACGACTGATTAAAAATGCCACAACTTTCCTATATTAAAAAGTACTCTTTGGCCACGACTTTCTGGAATATCTATAGTTTACGAAATTCCTGAGTTAACTATGTTTGTGCGGAGTCAAACAAAAAGTTCCAGAAATAGCCGCAAAGACTATTTTGCAAGTTATCATCTCGGCCAATTATGATGATTTAATTCTATTTGAAAAATGTTATCTACGAAACATTAAGACGAAATATGCTTCAAATTTGACGATTCAGGAAAGAAGAAGTTATTACTCTACAGGAAACAGACACTGAGGAGCTGAGGCCTACATATTATACAAACATACTAGACTTTAATACCTACAAACAATAACATAACATAATATAATTTTGCAAACATAAAACAATAACAGGTGACTGGAGATGTCGTAGATGGACTGCTGAATCAGGTGTTTTACAAATCCACTACCTATTTTCCAAAACAGCTCCGTTATAAAAAACAGCTGAACAGCATTCAGCTGGATTGCCGTTGCGCTACGCGACAGTTTTGATGTAATGCAGAATATAATCAGTAGTAGCATATAAGCATTTGGTGCAGGCTCTACACCAAACGCTTGTACTAATAGGTCGCCCTTTACAATATCTATGGTTTTGTTACCTTCATTACATACTATTTACTTTATTAAGTTTTGAAGCTTGATCTTTAGATCGTTCTTACCACCAAGCGCTTAATCATTATCTTGTAATATTTCCCCGAGATACGCTTCCGCAAACGTGAATCCCACAGCTGCAGAGACCATTTAAAACAAAACCATTCTCTCTCATCAAAACGGCGTAAATTCTCGAATCCATTAATAATTTTAACCATAAACTTAATTACTGACCTAGTTTCTTCAATCGATACCAACTCTTCATTTAAAAATTAAAATGCATTTTTCTCTCATCACGGTAAAAGCCGTTAATACGCAAAGTGCGATAGGGTTGCCACAGCGCATTGGTGATGCATGAGCGGGAATAATGCTAAAATAAAATCCTGCTACAGTTTATTACAAATTTTTATTTAGTTTTACCTGTTCTGCAGTCTGTCTGTCTGTAGTCAAACCTTCAAAATGGAGGCCGCCACTTGTGGCACTAGCTCGTAAGTGTTTTCTATATGTTTGTAATTTGTATTTCTTTTGTACACAATAGTTTCTATCTATCTATCTCTAAAGTTCAACCCCTTTCCCAGTGTTCGACTACTGATCTGAAATTTTGCGTGCTTGTCAAGTTCCGATGACAATACAATATTATGGTGACAGCAAGCTGATTTGATGATGGTGACGGTGGACAACGACACTCCTTGATGGATAATAGTAGACTGGCAGTGTTTGGGCTCATTTTGATCAGCACACCGTTTTGATCACTAATTTCATAAAAACTTGGTTAGATTTTTTTTTTATTGAGTATTATTACTCAAAGTACAACATATCGTAGGCTTCGACCTAAATAAAATGAATGGACGGGCCATAACCATTGAAATTGCTCAGGAAAAACGAGTCAAAACCGTCGGACATATACTTCAACACCTAATTATACAAATACAGTACAGTACATTTGTTACAAACAATATATAGCGGTTTTTATTGTGTGTTTCAACTTCGGTAAAGCCCACGAAGGCATACTTTGTCAGATGTTTCGTTATCATGTAACAATAGTATCGTGTTGCACTTCCTACGGCTAGAGACTGACTGAAACGAAGTGAGCGCCAGCGCTCATTTTGTAATCTTCAAAAATGCGCTTCTTCTGGGCCCGTGAATTCATTTTATTTTGGTCGAAGATCGTAGCAATCGTAGGGTAGTCGTTTTGCGTTAGATCTTGATAATATGTACAGAAAAATTATATTTGCTTTGAAACGTGTTCTAAGACTGCTAATATTAGATGAAACGCTATTAATATCGGTAGGGAAGGAAAACGGTACTCTAAAACTTTTTTTGTACTTTTTCCTCTTATACGTGAAAGGAAAGAAAAATTAAGGAAAGGGTAAGCTACGCCGAAAGGATTGCACTCATAATTATAAACAACTTTTACTATGAGGTCAACCCTAAAATTACGGAAAATTAGAGCTGTTCCATAGAAAACGGTCATTGACACTCGACAAAATGTATGCTTTGAAGTCGCTCAACACACAAGTTTAAAGGCGCTCAGCGAACTATGGAGAGAGCTATGCTTGGAATTTCTATACGGGACAAAATGCAGAACAAAGTTATTCGACATAGAACGAAAGTTACCGACATAGCTCATAGGATTAGCAAGCTGAAGTAGCAGTGGGCCAGCCACATTGCCCGTGGAACCGATAACAGACGGGGTAGACGAGTTCTGGAGTGGAGACCACGTTAAGGCAAACGTAGTGTAGGACACCCTGTGGCCAGGTGGAGTGACGACCTGCGTAAAACAGTGGGTACAAACTGGATTCAAAGAACTGCCAACCGAGCTCAGTGGCGTGCATTGGGAGAGGCCTATGTCCAGCAGTGGACAGTTAGAAGCTGATGATGATGATGAAAATGTCTTGTTTGGTCTTATAGTAAAAGTTGTTCATAATGATGAGTATAACGATACCCTTTCAGCTTAGCATACCCTTTCCTTATAACCCTGTACAACAGTACAAAATATTGTATTCGCTTTGGATATTTCATAGTATATTACGGATTTTTATATTTCAAAAATAATGGACCGTTGAATTTGTCCCAATTTGGGCGCCAGTTTTTAAAGTATTTGTTAAAATGGCGCCCAAAATGTGACTACAATACTAAGTTCATCGCAACGGTGAAAATAGTACATATTTTATAGTAATTTTAATTAAGTAATGGTTCAAAGTCATGACATTCATTCTAATTAGTGTAACGTACATTAATATAAAAGCACTTCGTTATTCGTAACTTAATGTTTTAGTGTTTTTTGTTTCTGCAATTCCCTGCAGAATGCTTTTGACTTGTGACTTAAAAACTTGCTAGACTTCAAGCAATTTAGATTTCGTCAAACTTCAAACTTGTCTCAATATTTGAATGCTAAATTACAATACTCATACTTAACCTTATGTTTTACCAGACTTACTGATTGTTGATGCATAGTTAATAGTCAACTAAATTTGCATCCTGTCTCTTATACTACAAAGCGCTACTGTTTTGCTTCATTTATGCTCATCGAGTGAGTTTCTAAAACAGTTTAAGGCTTCTAAGCTTTCTTAGAGACCTTGACTTGCTTTTGAATACATACAGGGCTACGCTAAAAAAGGTTATGCGGAATGGATGTACTAAGCCAAATGGTGTTATTTATTCTCATCATTATAAACAACGTTAACTATGGGGCCAACCCTGAAATCGCGAAAACAATATCACCTGTTTCATACATTTTGTCGAGTCTCAGTGACCGTTTTCTATGGAACAGCTGATATTTTTATCGCGATTTTAGTGTTGCTCCCGTAGTAAAATTTGTTCATAATGATGAGTACTATGGACCTCCTCCGGCTTAGTACACCCTTTCCGCGTAACCCAGTATATATCAATCTAACAAACAGATCAAAAAAATATGTTAATTTACGACAGTAAAGTAAAATCTTCTGTTAGAATATATATTTGACTCACGGACTTTACTGGACGCATCTCTTATCTATACTAATATTATAAAGAGGAAAGATTTGATTGTTTGTTTGTTTGTTTGTTTGTTTGCATTGAATAGGCTCCGAAACTAATGAACCGACTTGAAAAAATCTTTCACTTTTGGGTAGCTACACTATCCCCGGTTAACATAGGCTATATTATATTTTCAAAAAAAATAGGGATCCTTACTAAACTCCAATAATGTAACCCAAGGTGTAAAAAATAAGATTTGTATTTTGACTTTGCGTGTTTGACAGTTCTAAGACAGGACAACGTCTGTCAGGTCAGCTAGTATACATATATATATATATATATATATACAACTATTATTATTCAAGACATGCTAACAATCTCATAGCTTTTTTATTACGACAACTACAACCATTCCTATATCTTTACACAAATCTTTATACCCGTCGTTTATCAAACATCTGTCTGTTTATTTCTTTTCGACTACCCTCCAATAATTCTTTTGTTAGGTTTATCCGCGTTATAACGGCTTTGTTATAAAGGCTAACGTTAACGGGGACGTTATTTGCTTTTATCATGAACAGGGTACGATTTCATCGTCTTAATAACGTTTCACGTTGACGTGGTGATCGTAAAAGTATACAGCACGTAGAGTCAGTTAGAGATACATACGCATCTAGAGGATGACCACCAAAAATCGGCTAACATTTTTGTAACGAATTAAGTCATATCAAAGTAATGGGCGTAGCATAGCCAGTTTGCGGAAACCCGGTAAGTCTACTCACGGGTGGTCACCCATAATTTTTTTTTGCTTTATTTTTTCACGACATTGAATAATACAATACACCCCAAGCGGGACGTCAGTGCAGGACTTATCGCCCCCATCTCGAATGACCTTGAATACATTCCTTTTGCCGTAATATTAAACAAGATTAAATAGTCTTAAATAGCGTCAAACAAGTCATAGTCACAGTCAGTGACAAGCAAAATAAGTCACAGTCAAATCAAACTCATTCCCCAGTAGTGTCACAGACTTTACAAGAGGCTTCTACGGAGTTTTAGAAACAACACAAAAATACATGTTTCACCTCATTTTATCCACTCCTTACACTTGAGCACCTTCACTTAATAAATAATAATCCACCATCATGATACAAACTCGCAAAAAAAACAGAAGTTTAGGAAAGTAATTCAACGAGACATGTTTTTACCACGTTGGCACCAAAACTCCTCAGCCATCCAAATACTCATAATAATCCTGTTTCTACCTTCTTCACTAGAATAGAAGTAGATCGGGCCGATGTGCACCTCTTTGCTTAGGTATGGTTTTGTGAAAGGACACAGCTTGCAGAGAAATTGGAGGGTGCAAGTACCTATCCCGATGCAAACTTGGCGCCATCTTGAGCCTCGTTGTCCGATACAGTCCCCTTGGCCATATCTAAGCTTGGTGGTACTGTTAAATCCAGACAGGATCAATGTTTAAAAAAAATCTTAATTATGAAATAGGGATTGGTCAGACATGACCACGCTACCCTCATTGGCCCATTCTTAAATCTATTCTCTTCTTTTAATACATTGATCAACTATCTTGCACAGTCTGCACTTCTCCGAATAGATATCAGCAAGCACACTGTTACACGACCCAACATCTTTCAAATGAAGGTAGAAATTAAACCTTTCAGTATATACCCATTACATGGGTACAAACGCGCGCACACGTCTTCTACTATCCCAAATTTGGTGCAGTTTGGTGAGTCGGATTTGCCTATAAAATGTAGAAATCTGTCGAGTGAAATGTGACCGGACCGAAGCCCCATGGCCGTTACAATGTCCGCTCTACTTATATCGCTGACAAACCACGGCGAACGGGGAAACCCAGGTGGAATCGTCTTATACCAAACTCCTTTTGCGACTGAACCCTCGTCAAAGTACTCTTTCCATGACTTACTAACTTTACCTCGATCTCTGACCAAACAGACATAAACACCAAGACCTGGGGCCTTACGGACAACAGCTAATTGCGGCACCTAATCCGCTCAGTTGGAAAATCACGCGACCGCAAACCGTATCTGGGCGCGATAAGGTACACGTTGGCGTGATTTTCCAACTGAGCGGATTAGGTGCCGCAATTAGCTGTTGTCCGTAAGGCCCCTGATCTTGTTTTCTGACTTAAACAGTCAGAAAAGAAGGATATGCAATAGAAGGCTGTCTCTGGGTCAGAGCTTTTCTAGCAAGGTGATCGGTCCCCGAAAGATACAGTCGCCAAAATTGGTAGGACGGACAGACAGCGTAGGCTTAGTAATAGGGTCATGTTTATACTCTTTGTGTAAGAAACCCTAAAAATGTACATTGTGTTTAGTAAAGAGTTCTAAAGTTAATAATAATATTTAGTTCTCAATTCTTTAAACTAGTGTGTCCCATAATATCACCGAATACATTTTATTACATAGTTCGTGACATGTTGCGCTTATGGTTGCGTGGCGCTGTCATCGCGTTACTACTATAGCCGCCTGGCCCATTCGAGGCCATTCTGACCCATTATTGGCCTTTTGGACCCATCTCTGGCCCGAATATTGTTTTTGTCCGAGCGCAATCGCCATTTTTATTGTTTTTATCTTTAGAACAGCGTTGGTTTTAGAATAGTTCGAAGAGAAACTGTTTTCAGTTTTAGTTTGTGTGGGACGCGCAAAAGATTCTTGATTAGGGTTCCGATGGTAACGGATAAGTTAATGGATTTGGGTTTCACAGGATTTCGACTTGAGTACATTTTGTTCTACTGATTTCTGCGTTATCTTTTTATTGTTAACTGTGATAGCTATTTTGCCAGCTGGTTTGGTTTTATGCACTCGTGCAAATTTTTCAGCTTCCATATTTTGGGACGTTTTATTACGATTTCCTAATAAGATTAAGAGATAATTATTATTAATGGTTATTGGTCCACAAATAATCTATTATACAATCTGTGTGTCTTCAAATCACGAGTGAATCGGGTTCTTCTAGGCAAGCGTGCCATCGTAGACCGCATCATCGCTTTACATCACAGCCCTGTCCATAACCTTTCCATAACTCCAAACACGCGCGTAACGCGGCGCGTTAAGTTACAGGTGGCCTTTATTCCTTCGGATATAGAGCTCAAATTTGTAGAGGTTAAATTAACGCGCTGCTTTACGTGCGTGTTAAATTTACAGAACCAAAGCCCATGTAAGCAAGTTGGTGGTCAATCGCAAACCTATTATTAAATAAATAAATAAAAATCAACTGTCGGTCTGTAAGAGATCACTGTTAGCAATAAGATTTTTTGTCCTTGTGTTTAATATAATATTTATGTCATCGTGTACTTTTTATGGTGTCAATGAAGAGTTTTTGTGTTGTGTTTGTAAATAAGTCATAAGTAATTTATTGATAAAATGGCAATTGACAATACACTAAATTTTCACTTAAAAATTGAGTAATAACAAATAACAATTAATTTATTGATATTAACAAACAGATTAAAATATATATATTTAAAAAAAAAAAAACATGTCAAACAATAGGCATGATGCCTAATATTTTTATTACCTCATAAAAAATCTGATCATAAATAGAAAACAATATTAAATTTAGTTCAAAAATTATTAGTGTCATGCTAGACAGAGAGCGCACTATACTGAGCTATGACGTCGTGCCTCAGGCGCGCCATACAAATCCTATACTAAAACACGCTTTGCGAGACAGGGACAGAGTATCCCCACTCTATTCCCACCTAAAACTTTAAACACTCATAGTATCTCAGAGATTTATCAGCCATTTATATAGTGTAATGTATTTAGTTATATGCATCGCTAAGCTTGTTATTTGTAATAAATTAAACATTAGGATACATGCCTATTTTATAATTGTATGAAAAAGGTACGTTCGTATAATTATGAAAAGATTTAAAATTCATCAAATTTGTAAAAAGACAGCTCGATGAGCCATTTTTTTTACATATTTTTGTAAGACTGCTGACTCATGGCTCCCGTTATTTAATGAAGTTATTTCCCGAAGTTAGTCTTAGATTTGTGACTAACTTCGTTTAAGCGCCATAAAACAATTCCTAGTAACAGTAAGCAGCAAGTGTGTGCGGGGCCGCGAGAAGGACACTTCGTGCCAAGCGCACTTGACACAAGCCAGCTTTTAGCCAAGTCGAGTGCGGTGCAAGGGACTACAGCCTACTTTTTGTATGACTCACAAACGAAATAGCTCTTTTTCTTCGCTACTATTTCACGTAATGTCGTATGTGTCATAACATAATATAATTATCTTTTGATTTGACCCTTTGATTATAATAATATTATTATATATGGTACTGTGCCGTGGTCCTTAACTGTTGGCCTTTTGGTAAAACTCAGAGTCACACAGCGAGCAATGGAGAGAGCTATGCTCGGAGTTTCTTTGCGCGATGGAATCTGAAACGTGGATTTTCGCCAAAGAACCAGAGTCACCGACATAGCTGTTAAAATTTGCAAGTTGAAGTGGCAATGGGCAGGCCACATCGCTCGGAGAACCGATAACCGATGGGGAAGAAAGGTTCTTGAGTGGAGACCACGAACCGGAAGACGCAGCGTAGGTAGGTCTCCCACTATATGGACCGACGACATAGTAAGAGTCGCTGGCATCCAGTGGATGCAAAAGGTAGGCTGTCGTTCAGTGTGGAGGTTAAAGGGGGAGGCCTATGTTCAGCAGTGGACGTCTTCTGGCTGATGATGATGAATAATAATATTATATAACTTGGATTTGCTTAAATATCGAACTAGTACCGAAAAAAGGCTGACAAAAACTGAAGGTGGTAATGTGAACACTCATATTGCACACACTGACATATTCTTACTAGTTCTACAAACGCAAACTTCAATATTGAGCCGCACACAACTGCAAACGAGATGATCAAACGGACGACCGACCACAGGGGTTTTAGGTTTAAAAGAGAAACTGTAGGTATAACACTTCTATTTTTTTATCGCGGGTAAGTCTGAGTTTGACCACCAACTCGCCTGTTGGTAAGCATCGATGTGGTCGAAGATGAAGCACGCAGACTTAGAAGATTCACTAGATTATAGATATTAGTTTTTTTTAAATGCCATAGGCAAACAAGCAGACGGGCCGCCTGATGGTAAGCAGTCACCGTTGTCTATGGATACGTGTAACACCAGAGGCATTACAAATGCGTTACCGACCCTTTAAAATTCTATTAACTCGCCTTTTGAAGAGCCCATGTTGTAATTTCTCAGAAACACCACGAAAGGTAGCTCATTTCAGATTTAATTCGTTCATTCATATTTTGATTTTATTTTTTATTTGTGGTAGTTTTATCAGCAATATCATTGAGGTGCATAAAAAATAACTAGTCCGCCATCTTTGGGAGTCCGCCACATTTAATTTAGAATGACGTCATTTTGTTAACCCTTCTTCTTCTTAGTCGTTTCGCTCTTGGCAGAGCGGTCGTGGTCGTCATGTAGTATTATTGGACGGGGCAGATAGGATGCGCTTCACGATGTCTCGCCATCTCTCTCTGCTGGAGGTCATCCTGCTGCACTCGTTTAAGGGACCACCCACTGCAGACTTGATCTGGTCGGTCCATCGCATGGGTGACCTCCCGCGCGGTCTAGTGCCTTCCACCTTTCCCTGGACAACGAGGCGTTCTATGGACTGATAGTCTCGTCTTGAAACGTGTCCAAAGAAGGCTAGTATCCGAGACTGTACTGTCGAAAATAAGCGCTGCTTGATGCCAAGTTCTTGGAGTATCGAGACGTTCGTGCGAAACTCAGTCCACGATACCCCAAGCATTCTTCTCCAACACCACATCTCTAAACCCTGCATTACTATAAAAAAGTAAACATGAATGCAAAATTTCAGCTCTATCGGTTAAATAACTGTTTTAAAATTCAGTTGCAAGATTTTAAACTAACAAGGCAAGTTAAATAAACGCATGTAAAAACAACTGAATTTAATAACGTAAAGTCTAAGCTGTATTAATATCAAGAATAACATTATGGTACCTAAATTATTCTGAACATTGCTTCGGCTTGAATTTACAATTATTGTAAACAATGTTTAACTTAGCCTTGAAGAATAACACGATTGTGAGAAGTAGTATGAAAACTGAGAAATGAGATACACCGAAACACTGAGATACGACGGCGCACCAAGGCTGCAGACGTCGTAAAAAGGGTGGAAGAACTTAAGTGGAACTGGGCAGGACACATGGCCAGACGTAATGATGGAAAGTGGTGTACAGCAGTAACCGCGTGGTGGCCGAGACAAGGTTGGCAAAACCCAGCCGGACCGAGGATGAGGTAGACTTACGACATCAGAAATACTGTTGGGAACGAGTGGATGCGAATAGACCGGGGAGAGTGGCATAAACAAAGGGAGGCCTATACCCAGCAGTGGGTCACTCAGGGTCAGGGATGATCGTGTTATGGTTTATTTGTGTCATATTCGTCTTACAAATACAGCTTTATTTTTTCGTTTTATGACTGAAAATCCTAACCCTAAAACTAAATAAAGCATTTTATGATATCTGGAATGGCTCTTAAACAAAATGTTTTTATTCCACTTTTTAATATGTTATTTCAACTAAGGCTGGTTTCACAGCTGTTCGGGAGACCCACGCGGGTCACACGTAGGGGCTCCCGGAGCGGAGACATAATTACGTGAGATGCTAGAACGTCGTTTCACAGCAATGCGGATTGTTCCGTACGGGACTTGCCTCCGCGTAGATCCCATCTCCCGTAGTACTGGTGACCCGCACGGGTCTCGCGCACAGTTGTGAAACCAGCCTAAAACTTGAACTGAATTTAGTTGCTTTTTGATTCCATAATAAAAAGCTTGGCAAAAAGAAATCTTTTTCGCTGAAATCTAACGTATCTAAGGTAAGCGATAGCAATTCGTCAAAAACCCTTTTCCAATAACTTTTCCATGCAAACATCAATTTTCTGACCACTGCTTATCTTACGTCCATTTGGCGACCGCGTGCATCAGCAAAAAATAAAATAGGGTGACAAATCAGATAAAGGGCAAGACATAATAGCGATTGAGGACGAACCATTTCCCGCTATTTCATGCTTGATGTAGCGCTGGCTTGGGTTGCCAGTTGTTCCGTTTTCCCCGGATACTGTCTTTCGGTGAACGGAAATGTTAAGGTAGCCAAATCTGCTGCACAATTACAGAATTTATTTGATGACAACCTGATAAAAATATATAATAATGATGTATTTTTATGGTTCTGTACCCAAAGAGTGTAAACGGGACCCTATTACTAAGCCTACGCTATCTGTCTGTCTGTCCAACCTACCTTTTAACGGCTGTATTTATCGAACCTTAATGATAGCCAGTTGAAGTTTGCAAAAAAATAATTATGCAATGTTCATCATCATCATCAGCCAGAAGACGTCCACTGCTGAACATAGGCCTCCCCCTTTAACCTCCACACTGAACGACAGCCTACCTTTTGCATCCACTGGATGCCAGCGACTCTTACTATGTCGTCGGTCCATCTAGTGGGAGGCCTACCTACGCTGCGTCTTCCGGTTCGTGGTCTCCACTCAAGAACCTTTCTTCCCCATCGGTTATCGGTTCTCCGAGCGATGTGGCCTGCCCATTGCCACTTCAACTTGCAAATTTTAACAGCTATGTCGGTGACTTTGGTTCTTTGGCGAATATCCACGTTTCGGATTCTATCGCGCAAAGAAACTCCGAGCATAGCTCTCTCCATTGCCCGCTGTGTGACTCTGAGTTTTTCCAAAAGGCCAACAGGTAAGGACCACGTCTCAGTACCATATGTCATCACTGGCAACACACACTGGTCAAAGACCCTTGTCTTTAGGCACTGTGGTATTTTGGACGAGAAGATGTGATTATGTAAAGTTACGGCGGATTAATTAAGAAATAAAACAATAAAGTCAAAAGGTAAAAACGAAAGGCGGTAAAACTTTTTTTTACATTATTTTGTATTTGGTTTAGTTTAAAAACGGTACCTAATACGTACAAGCGTCAAACTTAGCATGATTATAGTACAAACTCTAAAGTAAAACTACAAACAACTGCCCAATACTGCCCAAGTGTGAGTCGGGGACAAGTTTATATTCACCACCTTTACTCGTACGGTCACCGAAGTTAAATAGTACACATGCAAAAATAAATGTTAACGAAGTAGTCTATTGGGTGAGTTCGACAAATAGCATCAAGCCTGATTTAGATGAGTTAGTCTATTACCTTACCATATCTCCCTTGTTTGTCTGATCTGAGCCTGTTACCGTTTTGAATTCTCTGGTACTAAAGACTCTACCATCTGTCTCAAACGTGTCCTCGAGTACTTTGGCCACATTGCTAGGAAACAAGGCTACAACACGGAAAAGTTGATGGTGACAGGGAAAGTCGACGGCAAAAGATCACGAGGTCGCAGCCCAATACGTTGGTCCGATCAGATTCGCACCACTCTCGACACCTCAGTCTACGACGCACTCCATGTTGCTGAGGATAGAAGACGATGGAGATATCAGCAGAGAGAGATTGATGGCAGGTGGTGGTCACCCTCAGACATGAGGAATACGATTTAAGGAAGAGGATAGTTAAAGTCAAAGTTAGATCATTTATTGCACATTAAAAACACACTTACTCACACACACAAACAAACACACAAACGCACACACACACACACACTCACACACACACACGTACATAATTGTGTAAGAAACGATCATCAAGTTAATGACTTAACTTGATGAATAATGCACTAACACATAAACAGCTTGTACAATTTTCCCTGAATTTTATCCACGTGTTCCCTAAATCATAGCAACCCTACACAAGCTTAGGTTGACCTCCTTACTCAAAAACTGTGCTTAGTTGCGAGCTCGCACGAAACTAAGCTTTTAGCTCGTAGTGTTTTGTTTCACGAGGCTACCTACTTACTACCTACTTAGAACTTGGATACCTACCTGGGGGAAACTATCGAGTCGAAGATCTAAGTAGACTTCTGGCTTGTTTTCATCTATCTATATATATTCAATCTATCTATTATATAAAAATGAATCCCTATTTACCTTGGTCACGCCATAACTTGAGAACGACTTTGCCAAATTCAATCATCTTTTTTTTAAGTTTTCTGATGCTTTGTAGAGGGTTCTTACGGAAAGAAAAATCAAGAAAAATGCGCAGAAAATGTAAAAATTTCAGAAAACATAACGACGATTTTAACTTCGCGCGTTTGACAGTTCTAAGTCAGGACAACGTCTGTACCTACACTTCTAGATAATAAATTAATATAATACCTAGCGGTACGCCCCAGCTACGCACGGGTATAGATTATAGCCTATGCCACCTGGGGATAGCGTAGCTTCCCAACAGTGAAAGAATTTTTCAAATCGGTTCAGTAGTTTCAGAGCCGATTCAATGCAAACAAACAAACAACCAGATCTTTCCTCTTTATAATATTAGTATAGATATAAGTTACAGCATACTACAATTTTACTGAAATTTGGACAGGACAACGTCTGTCGAGTATACAAGTAAATAATATAATAAAACTTAAAAACTAGGGTTGCCGTCGGCAGCGGGGCTGGGCCCAAGCTACCGGTATTCAAGGCTACAGATTAAGGAATCTCCTTAACAATGCGCGTCGTGTCCAGAATGACTGCCTTTTGTATTTGGCCCTGATCCAGCAAGCCGTCTAGCAGGAGTCTGTCTATCCTTCTCGGCCTTCACGAGGTTCTCGTCATGCGGAATGGTGATGTCAATTAGCACTGCCTAGTACTGGGCTGGTCGATTATCACGATATCAGGCTTATTGGTAAATTATTATTCTTACTTGAGGTCAAAGATCAACTCAACCGAAAGTTCTTTACGACTGCCACAAAAAGTACACAGAAATATACCCCATAACGACTGCACCGTCGTTTCTGTCAAGTCGTTAAGTTTGGAGGCGGACAGTAAATTTTAATACTGCTTGTTTTGGATATTATAATTATTTCAAAGATACGTTAAGACCGCATATGTACAGAAGATATGAAGTGTGATATGAACATATTGGATCCCTTCTTAATATCATAGACATACATAATACATTTTATTTGTACCCAAATTATTTGACAATGTATCAAGGTGACACTTTTTTTCATCAATGCTGTATGAAAACCTTATTATATTCCTGTCAGCATAAGTATCGTCTCAGGTCCAAAATATCGTGATCATAATTATAGAACGATAGACAAATAGAACAAAAGAAAGAAAAAAGGTATGCTTTTCGAGTTTTGGTGCGTCACAAATGTGTAAAAATCAGTCCCTGAGTATACAGCTTAAATATTGAATACGAATAACTTATCTACCTTTATAAATAATCAGAGATACCACAACATCAGATCATAAATCTCGTGGGTGCGTACATTTTTCAGGAAAATTGGTAAATTCATCAATAATATCTAGAGTTTATAATATTTCAGGACATAAAAGATTATTGAGAAAATAAATGGTGTTTTATATGTTATATCGATGATATATATATATTATAGGGTGGTGATATAAAAGCTTGACTAACGATGAAATTATCCGAACATTAAATAAAAGCAATACTACATGCTCCGTCAACGGCCACATCATCATTTATCATCATTTAATCATCATCATTACAGCCGTAGGACGTCTACTGCTGGACATAGGCCTCCCCATCGATCTCCAAAAGAGCCAGTAGGAAGCGGCCTGCATCCAGCGTTTCCATGCGGTCTCTTTTAGGTCATCTGTCCATCTTATGGGTGGACATCCTACGCTGCGCTTACCGGTCCGTGGTCTCCATTCGAGAAGTTTTCGGCCCCATCGGCTATCTGTTCTGCATGATATGTGCCTACTGCTACTTCAACTTGCTAATTCGGTGGGCTTCGGTAACTTTCGTTTGTCTACGGATCTCCTCATTTCTGATTCGATCTTGTAGAGATTATCATAATTAGTGTAAATCTATTTCATAAGAATAAAACAATTCGATTGCTAGTATAACTAGATGGCACCATTTTATGGCAATTTAAAGGTTTTGTCAGTGCTGTCATCTAGTTATGCTACAATTGAAACTATATGATGCAAACTATCAGGCGCATTTTAGCATGCACTTGAACTGATATAAATTTGTTCCGTATATGGATATTATGGTCTGAAAATCTACGCGAATACGATGACGTCAAAAGTAATTAGAATATAATTATGAATATATATTAGAATAGAAATAAAATTGTATCGTTTCAAACTGCTAATTGTTTGTTTTCTAGCGGTCCGCCCCGGATTCGCACGGGTATTATTGGAGTTTTAGTAAGGATCCCTATTATTTTGAAAATATAATATTGCTTATTTCTCCCGGAGATAGTGTAGCTTCAGTGAAAGAATTTTTCAAATCGGTTCAGTGGTAAACAAACAAACAATCAAATCTTTCCTCTTTATAATATTAGTATAGATAATCATGGATTTCACGCAAAATTGCATATTTACCCGAAATAAAACATACAAAAAAATTACATCTATGCGAAATGACACAGGTGCATTAATGATACGGCCAACAAAAACAACAAGACTATTCTTGATAGAATAAAAGGAAATAAATATTCAAAAACAAACGTAAATATATAAAAAAAAAAAAAAAAAACAATTGAAGTACGTCAGAGAAAAAAAAATTACTAGATGTCAATGTGATAATTTTGCATAGTTGACTTATTGCGAAATTCATATTTTTCATAGTAAAGTTGTCATTTGGCGTATATGTCATTTTGATTATAATTTCACGTATTTATCATTCTACAATCCACATGGTTCAAATGTGTCTATGCATAAAATCCAGAATCGAGTACCAGAATTATATTAATTCAAAGAATAGACAGGGCTCATTCTTCCTCTAAAAGTCCAGCAGTGGACTGTTAAAAGGCTGATTATGATGATGATGATGATTCTTCTTCTTGCCACAAGTTTGCCCGTTTAGTTTAACCTCTCTATGGTATGGTAGTGTCCTCTCACACCACGTACAAACTTCACGAGTTAATAAACAAAAGCCTCCCAAACGACAATAATACTGACCTGGAATTTTTACTGCCATTCCCGAGGTATTATTTTTAATCCATGCCACTGAAATGTGGTCACGATACTTTGACGGGCGGACACGAACGCTCGCCGGACAAAATTAAAACCTGGCATAATAAATATACGAAAAATAATGACTACAACGACATACCTCTACATACATACGCCTCGTGTGTGAGAATTTGTAGCGTAAAGCTGGAAACAAATTATCGGACGCGGCTGACGGACGCGACATAAAGGTATCTAGATAATGAATATACAGCTGTACACTGAGCTGTGCAAACTATCGGACGTAAGTAGTGGACGTAACCTTGGGCTGACCTTGAACGTTCGGACGTCCGACAGAAATCTGGCGCGCCGGATGTTTTTGTCAGCCGTTGTTATCTTTTGAAAGACTGTGCACACTTATCAGTCGCATCCGTCAGTTGCGTCCATCAGCCGCGTCCGATAGTTTGTTTCCAGCTTAAGAGTTTATATTTAACGTGTGTGAAATATGGAGCTATTACACACAATGAATAGAAAAGTTAATCCGTTGGAATAGCCCTAAGTAAAGCTACTACGTACAACAAAGTAGGTATAGGTACGCAAATGGTATCAGAACAGGGCAAAACTGCAAGAAGCTGAATTGGACGGCCTAGCCCATTGACCACACTGTTCATCATTTAAAAAGCATTTTTTAAAGTTTTTATGCAACAACACTCATTTCGCCACAACAAAACGAGCAAAATGCTTGTCTGATGATAAGCATCACGCTAGTCCGTAATAGTTCTACTAGTATTGAATAGTTCTACCATCATCCACTCCGGTTAAGGTTGCTTTATTATAACTCCAATCACTCTGGTTAAGGTCTAAAACGCCTTATTACAACTCCAATCAATCTGGTTAAAGTCTAAAATGCCTTAATAAAACTCCAATCACTCTGGTTAAAGTCTAAAATGCCTTATTACAACTCAAGCGCATTTTAAGATTCGAACCCCATAATAATCTACCTATTCTCTGATCGTAAGTTATACTCCTGAGCTTACACGACTTTAAACTAACTTCTGTTACTTTCAACTCCGACCCTAATTTCAAATTAAACTAAGCCAAACATCGGTAGCCTACTAAAACAATTTTAAACTTCGAAGCAAACGTTAGCGCTATAAAAAGTTCAGCGAATTTTCAGACACCTTTTTTTCAACTACCCGCATTGTTTCTGCCTAACAAGTTTTTCTCTTGGGTTCTTTTTTTCATATTTTCACCTTGTTTGGCTTAGGTAGGGTGACATTAAAATGTATTTTTATCCCATCTATTCGAAAAAGACGAGCGGGCATTAATGAGTTTTTAATCCTCTTTATAAGTGCGCCTCAATGATCTTTGCCGCGCACTTATATATAATTGCGCCGCAATTATCTAGACTATTATTACTAGATGACGGATGGCTATAGACATGTTTGTTTTTTTTATTTATATTACACGGGAATCACTCACGTAAGATTAAGCCGGTAACTCCGACTATAGTTTCAATCGCATTAGGCGGTTTTTTACAAAGTGAATGCGCGCGTGCGGCTACGTCTCGCTTTGCACTACGAGCCGCCGCGAAGCGCGCATGTGATGACAACGGCTGCTGATCGGGTACGGGGGTGGGGGTGCGTAGAAAAATATGCTGCGCCGGCGCACACTGGAACTTTTCCTCACTCGAATCTTCCTGTGTGTCGGGAATACTCCAGCACGCGGAGCTCACCACGTCACCACCAGTTCCACGGTCACACCCACCAACTCCATGAGAACACGGTCTCCAGGTCGGTGGCAGGTGCCATCGTCCACCCCTATTGATGGATGGACGTCGACTGATCTCGAAGGCTTCTCCGATTTTCCAGGGCACAATGAAATTCTCCCGTGCCAGCACTTTCGCCCTGTCAAATCTAATTATAATGATGCGCGCCGGAGCCCAGAGAATGTTTGAAATTATTTACAAGTACCGCCAATAACTTTTAGTCAAAACGTTCCCATGTACGTAGTGGTCTCTCAGACGCTTACACTGTCCAGAGGTCTTGCAGTTCTGCGCCAAGCTTGAGAATGTATTAATTTGATGTCTGGGTCCCAAGCAGGTGGTACTTGCCAACCATCCTAATAACATTTTGTTGATATTAATTTACTGTTTAATTCAGGCGAGTTGACGTTCAAAACCAAAGCCTATTACTGAATTAAAAAAAACTATTATAAGTCAGAACACTTAAGAAATAATTTGTAGTATTTTTTTAATCTTCTTGTTATTATTGCAAGCACTCTGTTGTTTTTTCCCTTATTATATTTGATTGTTATAATTTTGTGTCCATACTTCTTAGAATTAGTGGTGTCTCTACACGTTAGCGATTTAACTTAACGTCGTAATTGCTTGTTACTCTCCACGTGCAAAAATAGCTTTAAATAACATCTAACATTTTGTACGATTTTTTTACAACATATAATTATCATAGAATATAAGAAGTAAATGTAAATGTCATTCATTTTCCTATTAACAAAATCATAATAGTTTATTTATCTTACGACAAAGATTAATAGGTATCATTAACTGATAGCATAACTAAAATTAGTTAATAGTAAAAAAACAAGGTTATAGTTTTGGCAAAAAAAAAACGTTATCTTGTGGGGGGCAGTCATATTGAATTTAGTGTAATGTCACTCACCTTATTATCTACTACTATTCAAGCCCTTTCATTTGATACCTCAAAAAATCTAAGTGTTAGGCTTCTCCCCGTTTATTAGTAAGGGGGTCACAGTTTATCTTGAAGCTCTTACACCCCCCCTTGTTCGTCCGTTTGGTCATCTCGTTTTAGTTGTGTGCCGCTTAATACTGAAGTGTGTGTTCGTAGAACTAGTAAAAATATGTCAGTATCTGCAATAGGAGGTTTACCTCGTCCACTTCAGTTCATGGTGAATTTTTTTCGGGAGTAGCTCGAATTTATGGCAAATACAAGCTATAGGTATGATCAAAGTTTGATACTCATATTGATAGGGTTGACAAGAAATACACACTATCCGCCATTTTGTAACAGCGGCCATTTTGAAAATATTACGGTTTTGGATATTGCATAATATTGTTTTGTCACCAGAACTAAAGGTGTATGAAAAAAACTACCAGCATTAGGTAAGTATTAGATGAAGTAAAATAAAATAAATTTATTATTATTGTTACACGTCAAATTGCGTGTTTATTTGGCTTTCGCTTGACCGCCTCTTCCCCTGGTATGTTAAACGATGATGCGGTCTACGATGGAGCACGCTTGAAACCAATTCACTCGCGACTCGAAGACACCCAGATTGTAACTATCGATTTTTAACTATTCTTAAAGAATAGAAAGGAATACTTTGCTCATGCTTGTTCCCACGTAAAAAATACAAAAGGCCATTTGAATTCCTTGTAAAGTTTTGTGGTTGGTAAGTACTATACCTAATTTTGTATATACATACTACCGGAATCAACAACAGTAAAACTTATGTTTAACAAAAGGAGGTTTATTATAACGAGGTTTTTATACGTTTATGTCGTGCAATAACATTTATGTGTTTTAATACTAAACTTGTAACAAACGAAAATGCCTTATTTTTGTAATTCATTACACTAAAATATAATTTGAGTCAGCTTGTTAACGTAAGTTACAGATTAATTGTAATAAAACTTACTAAAGAACTGCGTGACTTCAGATGTTAAGATTAGTCCAAAATGGAGAAGGTATTTTTAGTTTACCTCATCATCATCGGCCAGAAGACGTCCACTGCTGAACATAGGCCTCCCCCTTTAACCTCAACACTGAACGACAGCCTGCCATCTGCATCCACTGGATGCCCGCAGCAACTCTCATAATGTCGTCGGTCTATCTAGTGGGAGGCCTACCTACGCTGCGTCTTCCGGTTCGTGTTACCTTAGTTTACCTAAATGTGGTGTAACCAGGCCTGCCGCACTCCGCACTTTATGTATGAAGCTACAATTACCCGACTCGTCGGACTCGCCGCGCGATAGACAGAGATAAAGCGACAAGAGTTACGCGATTGACAGAGAGGAAACTTCTAAATTAATATAGCTGCAGGTAGTTAGCGCTCGCAAACCATAGGAAGCGAAATTTAATATAATTAGAATAAATAGAATTGCGTAGAATTTTATTTGCGAAAAAAAAGATTTTGTCACTTTTCAACAAAATGCAACTAACATAGTCGTAACGCATCTTAATCCTGAGGTATAGTGGATGAAACCACGAGGCGCTGCTAGTACAAAAATGTACTCAAAAATACCCTAAAATTCTTACGACAAAACTAAACTATGATTTAACAAGGCGAGTTGTACACTCACTTACACAAGTACAAGTGCACAAGGCCTTACCCCCCTGTTATCATTCATGAAGACATCAAAACAAATTACCCTCCTTATCTGGCCTCCCAGGTTCGTGTTCAAACAAATAGTACACGACTTGAATTAGTGGAGTAGGGCCCGCGTACGCTCGCTACTTTTATAGCGGCCACTTTCCTTATTTTTTTATGTTGATTGAATCGGGCATTACTTTGCGTAAGTTGATCCTCAACACTGTTGTATCTGACCAATCACAGAGTAGTGTATTTCCGCTTCAACAACAATAAGTAAATACGGATCAATTAGTTATGTTTTACTTAAGTTTTTTTTTTAATTATAAATAATAGGTTTACTTTTGACCACCATCTCGCCTGACGTGTTAAGCGATGATGCGGTCCACGTTGGAGCACGCTTGCCTAGAAGAAACCGATTCACTCGTGATTTGAAGACACCCAGATTGTAACCATCGGAGAACACCCTCAGGCACCGCATTCCACAGACTAGCAGTTCGCACAATAAATGTGGAAACAAAGCACTTTGTACGGGTTTTTTCGGGTGTATTAATGGTGATACTAATTTATTGGGTTAAATTTTAGCATCATTGACCTGTTCGCGTAATGTTAAAGTATTTATAAACTTTTAAACACATTTCAAAATTCACTTAATTACATCTTTGCGAGAGCAAATTGGGAATAGCTTGAATAAGAAGTAGACGAATATGGAATGGACGAATTAAGAAGTGGGCTAGTAAGTAGACGAATACTGGATGGACGAATTCGGAAGTGGACAACTCAGAAATTTGACAACGAGAACTTAGGAAAAGGACGTGTTAGGAATGGACGAAATAAGAAGTAGACAAACTTGACCGGAGGGTCTTTAATTATGTCATTTCGGATTTCAAGGTAAACCGTTTGTATATTTTAACAGGCATGGGTAAGTGCTTTTACTGACTAAACATTACATGCTAACTAATCTTACAATAAGTACCTACTATATATATATAGAAAATATTGTAAACCCTCCAATAAAAGAGATGACAGTCGACCTAAAAGAGACCGCATGGAAACGCTGGGTACAGGCCGCTTCCATCTGGCTCTTTCGGAGATCGATGGGGGAGGCCTATATCCAGCAGTGGACGTCTTATGGCTGAAATGATGATGATGATGATGAATAAAAGAGATGATTATATTCAAACAGCTAAACATATTTTCTTCAATCATGGCTAAGAACGCTTAAACTAAACTTATAACAACCCTCTGTTTACGCTGAAGGTTGAAAAGGCTTTTTTGGTCTCCTAATGTGGTAAGGATGTACTAAACACAACCCTACCGCCCTGTCGCTCAGTCTGAACGCGGACCCACGTGTGAATCATGTCTGCCGTAGTTAAGCGGCTCCCAACTTTGGAGCCAGCGGGAAAATTGACGAACATGAAACTGCTGTTGAATATTAATTGACAGCGTAACTAAATGTATTAAAGTGATTTGTCGATAGGAATTTGCAGTGTGAATTCTAAAATTTAGGATTAAAATGTAGTGTTCCACGAAACGGTGGCACCAAACCTAAAAGAGGTCATTATAGCCATCACTGTGAACTACTATTACCCTTGAAAAAGCCAAAATCAGCTAGTCTATAGAAAAAACCGGCCAAGTGCGAGTCGAGCTGGCGCACTGAGGGTTCCGTAACAAAATATAAGAAGTAATGCAAACAAATAACACCACGCCCAGGCGGCCAGCCTATTCAAGTAACGAGCGCGCCCGACGTTGCTTATCTTAGGTTAACAAAAAATTGTCACCGACTCGCGTTCTATCGTATTTATTTTACTTTAGAGTGTGTACTATAATCGTCCGTATTACGTATTATTACCCTTAGAATAACTACTCAGAGAAGGTAAGTTTCCAAACAACGCCTTCTCAAAACGTAAGCTACAAATTCGCTTTGTAGCTTACGTTTCAATTGGTATTTTAAACGATTTAAGCAAGAAAATTAATGGATTACCTGTGGAATGTCACACCATAACTCTTGTGCTGCTTTTCTGATTTGTTGTGGTACGATTTCGCCGCGCTAATTGTCATAGTAGAAATTTTATATATATTTTTGGTGTCATATATGACACCATTTGAATGGCTTAAATTTTGCGAATGTACTTGGTTTCTTTGTGTAGTTATTCTAAGGTATTACCGTTTTACACTAGAGAAAATATTAAAATACATTAAAAAACGTTTGTTGTATGCCACCCTTTAGTTTCTACTTTTTTTCGTTATCATTATTTCTTATTTAATCTGCAGTAACATTACATATTATTCTGGGAAAATTTCAAGAGCTATCTATTACAACCGTAAATACAGCCGGTAAAATGTAGGATGGACAGACGGAAAGATGGACAGACAGACAGCTTAGGCTTAGTAATTATTCCCGTTTATAACCTTTGAGTACGGAACCTTAAAAAGCACATAGATGCCAGTTCATACATGGGAGTCCAGCCCCAATCTTTCCTACATACACCTACAACATGACTCATAACAACGCTTTGAAGTTCTGTTAACAAACAATCCCGCAATATCAACTGTCTACTTCCATAATCAACATTGTTAACATTCCACTAGTTAGTTTCCTGCAACGGAACGAAGCGTGGAGCTTCATTTACTTGCGGGTAAGACAACACCAGGCGTCCCAATATTAAAACAACATTACTTCGTGTTATATGCAACAAATGAAAATGAGTCGCTGGTATCCAGTGGATGCAGATGGCAGGCTGTCGTTCACTGTGGAGGTTAAAGGGGGGGCTATATTCAGCAGTGGACGTCTTCTGGGAGATGATGATGATATGCAACAAAGATCGTTACAAAATATAATGGAATGTTTAGAATAAGGAAATTGTTTCGTATTTTATAACACTATGGAGAAATTAAGCAAAATACAATTTTGACCCAATATTCATCATCTTCATCATCAGACTCCAACTGTCCACTGCTGGACATAGGCCTCTCCCAATGCACGCCACAGAGCTCGGTTGGCAATTCTTTGCATCCAATTTTTACCCGCCGTTTTACGCAGGTCGTCACTCCACCTGGCCAGAGGGTGCCCTACACTACGTTTGCCTAAACGTGGTCTCCACTCCAAAACTCGTCTACCTCAATATTACAAAGCTGATATAACACTCAAAAGCGAGGAGTTCTGTTGCGTCACCGCATTGATGCATGGATATTGCCGTTCAACGCAGGAATTTTCGACAGTCGAATATTCCTGCGATGCGCGGCATGTCTTCAAGTCGCGAGTGAAAAGGTTTCTTTTATCCAAACGTACACCATGGTAGACTGCACTATCAGTTAACATCAGGCGAGGTGGCAGTTAAATTCAAGCCTATTATACAATTATCATCATCAGCTCTAGGTGACCTACTGGCATATGCATCCCTTTGTTTCTGCCACCCTCCGCGATCTCTCGCAATTTGCATCGTTTCCAACGTTTCTTTTGATGTCGCTTTAATATAACAAATTACAATGTTATCCTTGTAGTGACGGTAAAGTTGGCAATTTCACGCGTCGCAATCAAGAAACATTCGGCCGTTGAATACTCTTTCGACGCATCGCATGCTTTCTGTATTCTCAAAGAAACGCATGGAAACGCAAATTCCAGCAATATGCCAAAGCATGGCAACACCCCAATTAATAAGTCGGCTCATGATATGTACGATATATTAAAAGAAGACTTTAAATGTTACAAGGAGCGGATGGAAAAAGACTTTCAAAAAGATCCATCTACTTTTTGGGGCTATGTAGCATCGAAGCGAGCAACTGGCAAATCTGCAAAAAAGTTGCTGTACGAGGGTAAAGTGATACCGGATGATCAAGCTGCTGAATGCTTCGCGAAATATTTTCATTCAGTGTATTCTCCAAAAGCACCACAACTGGACCCAGAGGAAGCGATGAGGCATACTGATAGTGGAAGTCGTCGTATATGCATTACTGAGATACTGGAAGGTGATTTGAAACTCGCTATCAAGTCACTTAAGCCTAAGCGTTCTGTAGGTCCAGATGGGATCCCTCCATTTTTAGTAAAGGACTGTGGAGCAGTGCTGGTCAGACCTTTACATCATTTGTTTCAGCTATGTTATAAAAATGCTTTCTATCCAGATGTGTGGAAACTATCGAGGGTCATTCCTGTTCCGAAGAGTTCCAGATCGAACGTAGATGAATATAGGCCGGTAGCTGTGTTGTCAGTTTTCGGCAAGTTATTTGAGTCAATCCTACAGTGTCGCATTGCAAGGCAGGTAGAGAGTCAGTTATCAGACGCGCAGCATGGTTTTAGGAAGGGGCGTTCTACCTCCTCTAACCTTTTGTCCTTCTGGTCGTACACCGTGGATGCCGTGGACGATAGTACGCAGGTAGACGTCGCTTATTTTGACTTTCGCAAAGCATTCGACACTGTGGATAATGATGTACTTCTGCGGAAACTCTCTAAGCCGGGATTTACTCCCCACTTGCTCAGATTTTTTAGTGAATACTTACGTAATCGTCGTCAATATGTGCAGTACAAAGGTAATGTTTCAAAGCCTTACTATACATATTCAGGCGTCAGTCAGGGTAGCAATTTGGGGCCATTAGAGTTTTTGTTCATGGTAAATGACTTGCCGGAAGTTGTCATCACGGCGCGATGTTTGTTGTTTGCAGATGACCTGAAACTTTTCCTGAGAATCCGGGACAGCAATGATAGTTTTCTTTTCCAGCGAGACATAGATAGAGTGCACCAATGGAGTGAAAGTAATGGGCTATTTTTTAATGAGAAAAAATGCTCAATTATAACATTTACGCGATCAAAAAATCCATTGGTAGTGCGGTATCACCTCGGTAACTTAGAAATCCCGCGTACAAAGTTGGTTAGAGATCTGGGAGTTACATTAAGCGAGGACTTATCATTTCGGATTCACATATATAAAATTTGTACACAAGCTTTCCGATCTCTTGGTTTTGTATTGCGGCAGGCAAGACATTTGGATAGCATTCCTGCTATAAAGGTGCTGTACAATGCCTTTGTGAGAAGCAAACTGGAGTGCAACTCAGCTATTTGGTGTCCACACGAGGTGAAGTACATACAAATGGTTGAAAAAATTCAAAAAAAGTTTATACGGTGGCTCTATCAGAAGCAATATGGGTATTATGTGGGATATCCGTATTTATATCCAAGTGAGTTTCTACTTGGTACAACGGGCTACAATACTCTAGAAGTGAGGCGCACCGTATCACTGATGGAGTATGTGCTACGCATTTTTGTTGGGCGTCTCGGTAACCCATCAGTGCTGGAGCAAATATTTATTGCCGTTCCGAATAGCAACAATGTTCGAGCTTGTCGGCATAAGCTGTTCATGGTGCCAGGTTGTAGGACTGAATTCGGAAGACAGGCCCCGCTGCAAAAAGCAGTGCGCCTACTCAATGCTGTGCTTGACCGGAATCGAGATCTTGATTTGTTCCTTAGTTCCTATGACGAGTTTCACAGAGCGGCAATGGATTTAGTCATTACCAGTCCAAAGCTGGCGTACTTATAAATTCTTAAGCTGTTTTATTTTATGGTTAGTTTAGATAATAGGGTTTAAAGTTATATTACATTTTATGTCATTGTTAGTATCTATTTAAATTTTGTTTAATGTTTTAATTAAGGTCTAGTTTTTAGTTTGTGCTATTGTTTTTATTTTAGTTTTAGTTAACCTTGAATGGGTGAATTGGGAAACTGTAATGCCCATTCAAGGTATGTATTTCATAAATAAAATAAAATAAAAATAAAAAATAAATTAAATTAAAAGGCAAAACTTTGCAAAGTATTTAATATCTATAAAGTTGCCAGTATTATAAAAACCGTAATTATAATAAAACTAGCAAAGCACCAAAAATAGAAGCATTCATGCGTTGAATAGGAAAAAAAAAATTCTGCCCGAGGAATAAGCTAGCCTGCTTATCACCAGCGGTGTCGACTAATCGTGGAGATAGGTCACCTGGAAATTATCGCTTATAGATAAAAGCGCTGCATGGTCTCAATGCCATTCCCTCCTGCCCATTTTTCTATCGGAATGCCAGAACGGGCACAAAAATCGACACCGCTTTATGGTTGATATTCCGAAAACCCGTACGAAGCGCTTTGATTCCACTTTTATTATGCGTACTGCTTGTCTGTGAAATACGCTGCCTGAATTGATGTTCCCCGGTAGTTACAATCTGGGTGTCTTCAAATCACGAGTGAATCGGTTTCTTCTAGGCAAGCGTGCCATCGTAGACCGCATCGTCGCTTTACATGCTAGCTTCTTATATCTCATTCACATCACTTGTTATTTCAAACACCTGTTTCTTGGTTTGGTGTGGTTTGGTCTCATAAAGTTTCATGAACTAGTAATACGTGCTTGTTTGCTGAGCAAACAAAAATGGCTTGCATGTTTGTAAAGTTTGCGAAACTATGGCGGGTAGTTGTTAAACTGTTGCCGAAACAGCGACCTAACCCAAAACGCTATTTGTCATGCCCGCAGCACGACCCACTTGCATATCTTTTAACGTAATGGTATGGCTTAAGCCACAGCGATTGGCGATTTACTATTTGCTAGGTATTTTTAACAATACGTAACAGCATACAGACCTTTCACAGTTATTTTACCTCTGACATTATGACGTTGTCTCTTTCTGGTCGCATGGCATCACTTGCAGACAGAGTGAGACACTGAATTGATATAAGAAGTAAAATAACAGTGAACGGTCTGTACACAACAGAGTTGTGCAAAAAATTAAATTTTTCAATTAGTCAAAAAGTCAGTTTTTTTAAGTTTAAGTGTCAGTCGAGGTGTCGCACAAGGGAGTATACTTGGGAATATGTTATTTTTGGTATATATTCTAAATACAGCTTATAAGAAACCTGCGTGTGCAGTTTTTGCCATAGAGATTGGCGGTTAGCTTTTTGCTAGGCATTTAAATATCGTATATCTAACTAAAGCATAACCAACAAAATTGTATACTAAGGCAAACATAGAAAATTTTAGATTTTCAAGATAAAATATAAATCTAGGTGTGCTACAGGGAAATGTACTTGGATCAATGTTATTTTTCATATACATACCGAAATCTATACTAATATTATAAAGAGGAAAGATATTTTAATTGTTTGTTTGTTTGCATTGAATAGGCTCCGAAACTACTGAACCCATTTGAAAAATTCTTTTACTGTTGGGAAGCTACACTATACCCCGGTGACATAGGCTATAATCTGTACCCGTGCGAAGCTGGGGTGGACCGTATAATGGTATAAATAGAAACGCATTGCTTTGTTTTTAGTTATAGAGATTGCCAATTTGTAAACAACATCGACCATTGACTATGAATCTTCGAAAACCAGAGGATATTTTGTTGTGAGGAGTTCAAAACGATTAGAACGGTGCGAAATCTAAGGAGCTGGCTTTAAGCCTTGAAACAGGTTATTCGTTTCTCTAATATCCCTATATCGATTTAGAAGATTTTTGAAGCAGTTATAGTAATCAATAAATTGAAAAAAACCCAATTCGTGGCAAACAAGCAAGCGGGCCGCTTGATGGTAAGCAATTACCGTCGCCTATGAATACATGTAACATCAGAGGCATCATAAATAAGCTGCCGACTCTTTAAGACTCTATTAACTAGCCTTTTGAAGATCCCCATGAAGCTTCTCGAAAACACCGCGGAAGGTAGCTCATTCCACATTCTGCAGGTGTGAGGCAAAAAAGATCATGTGAATTTTTACTGATTATATCCTAAAATATTTATTCTTTTCCGCTATGAGTGGCTCCAAACCCGCACTACCTTCGTTACTTGCAAAATCTCAGAACACTTAGGTAGCTGCGCGTTTCTGAAAGTATAAATTCTGGCGGTGTCGCCTTGAAGGGATATCAAAGTCACGCGTCGCCCCTTAAATATTAAGGAAATTGCTATTTTTGTAGTAGATGCTAAACATCTGTTACTGAAAGTAACGAAATTGACTCTTGGTTTTTCCCAAAGTTTAAGTTTAGAATTAAGAAAACATTTCTTTTGTCAAATTATACTCTACGTTTTATCAAATAATAGTTTTCTAGTTTTTAGATTGCTTGATTATTCATATTTATTCATTTTCATCATCATTTTAGTCATAGGGCGTCCACTGCTGGTCATAAGCCACACCGATCTCCAAAAGGGCCGGTTGGAAGCGGCCTGCAGCCAGCGTTTCCCTGCGGACCCTGCAGTCTCTTTTAGGTCGTCTCACGTCTGTACATCTTGTGGGTGGACGTCCTACGCTGCGCTTACAGGTCCGTGGTCTCCATTCGAGAATCTTTCGGCCCCATCGGCCATCTATTCTACGTGATATGTGTCCTGCTCACTACCACTTCAACTTACAAATCCGGTGGGCTATATCAGTAACTTTCGTTCGTCTACGGATCTCCTCATTTCCTCATATTTATTAATTTTACCTAATTGTATTAGAATTTTATCTTTTACCTCCATCAGCTCTTCAACACATTCAATATCATCTCACAGTCCGCTGAACTTTAACTACACCCATTAGAATACCTGTATACTGTTATATTTACTAAACTACCTGAGGGTAAAGGCATCTTCACACTACGCTATAGCGAATATAATCACAACATTAATCACAACATACTCGTAGTTATTCCGAACTACCGCACTGTCAAATTTTGACGGAAATCGTAACGCGCGTAAATAAGACATTTTTTGTTGTTAATACATGGACGTTTCTAAGGCTGACTTTCCTAAAACAGTATCGCTGTGTGAAAGCTACAATGACGCTAAAAAAGCGCAAAAAATTGAAGACTTTTTTGCGATTTTTATCGGTATATTTTATTAATTTTATTGTTGTTTTACTACAGAGTGCGATATTACTTTTAAACATACATTTTGAAATCTCTATTGAAAAATTGCACTTTCAATTGAGATTTAGCAGTATTGCTAAGTATGACGCTTATACGTATTACTGTTTCTAAATTTGAGGAAAGAAAAAATTAATATGTTGTGTTGGAAGCCCCTTTTATTTATCGTTTAATTATTATTTCTTATAGTTAATCTGCGATAAAATTACATATTACGTGAAAATTTCAACTGCTATCTATAACAAAAGATACGAACAAGCGGGTGATTAGTAATAGAAAGTTTTTTTAGCATATTTTGGATAAGAAACCCTAAAATAGGGTCACTAAGAGTCGGTCTATAATCACGGATATAGCTTGTATAGTTAAAACTTGACATACCAATGATGGTATTATGTTAGTTAGTTTTTTATATAACTAGCGACCCACCCCGGCTTCGCACGTAAATTACACCCGTGCGAAGCCGGGGTGGGTCGCTAGTTATACATGTATAAAACTTCCTTGAAAATGTATCTAACTGATGGTGAAAACCGCATCAAAATCCGTTGCGTGGTTTAGGAGGAGTTAGCGGCCTTACAGACAGACAGACAGACGCGGAAAGCGACTTCGAGAAGATAGAGAAGAGAAGAGAAGAAGATACATGTATTGGTGTGCGATATATTATAGCTTAGTTTGAAGAGGCTTTATACCAACTGAACGTCATAACCATTGGGAGCTAGCTGCATAAGATAAACAACGCACAAATAGGTGCACAGTTGAATACGCTACACAAATGTTATCTCTAACCGTGTGTTTTGATATAAATTTAGAGGAGACGATACGATCAATACATTTTCGTATAATTATGTTTTTTTATTGTTTGAAGAAAATAAATTAATTATTTAAAAAAAAAAAAAAACTGTCTCGTTATCAAAACAGTCAATTTCAGGGAGATGTTTTTTTTTTCATTTATTTTTTTCATATTAGGTTATCGTTTTCCTCCAACTCGCTTGATGTTAAGCGATGATGCGGTCTACGATGGAGCACGCTTGCATTTGATTTAGATTTAATTAGTTTTAGGTATAAATAAATTTTTTCTATGTTCTATTACTTTGCTTCTTTTTTTATATACAATAAAATTAGTAACGCAAATTTAACGTTATATCGTATCGAGTCTTGTAAAATATAAAGGTAAACCTGCAATTTTTCCTAGTGCCAACATCTGGCATCGCAGGAAAACTCCCAGGCTTTCAGTCTTAAAACTTTCAGAAGCATTTCCCCGCATTTTATGGTAGTTTGTAGGAGAACTTTGCGTGTCAGTTTTTCAGTTTTCAAACATGACTGAGCGCTTTTTGTTTGAGAAAATTTCCTAATTTCTGTGGATATTTTATACGAAAGACTGATAAGTAGTTTTTGAAAGAAGACTTAAAAAGGTTCTTTTAGTCAAGCGTGCTCTGTTTCCTTTTGATTTATTTACTTTGATTTCATTTTTAACCCCGGCGCAAAAAGAAGGATGCTAAAGGTTTTTTTTTATTCTGGACATTTTGCACACACGGTCATCTGGCAACCGGCAGATTGTTCCATTTTTGGATGTACGGACTAGAAACGTAGGATCAAATCTTGTTATGGAAACTGACGTAGTTTACACATATTTATTTATATTACACGGGAATTACTCACGTAAGATTAAGTCACTCCGACTATAGTTTCAACCGCATGACGTAGTCTTTTTAAGGTGCACTTAATCTTACGTGGGTAATTCCCGTGTAATATTAATAAAATATAGAATCAAATCGTTAAGTACCTACGTATCCAAGGAAAATTCATAATGTATGAATGGGTATGCTGTCTTTTTACTTACTCTGTATGAGAAAGGGAATAAAATAGAACAAGTATAAGTTGTTGTTTTTTTAACGATAATTTTTAAATGGCTGAACAGAATTGTTTGAATAATAATATAAATAAATAATAATAAATAAATATTCGAGACATTTTTTCACACACGGTCATCTGACCCCAAACTAAGCAAAGCTTGTGATATGGCTGCCAGAGACTGATATACATACATATATGGTTTTAAATACATACTTAAATAGATAGAAACAACCAGATATAGAACAAACACAAATGTTCATGACATAAATGTTTGTCCTAGGCGGGAATCGAACCCACGCCCCCAAGCTCAGAAGGCAGGTTCACTACCAACTGGACCAACGGGCTATCTATAATATTATATTATAACACATCTCGTTCAAACACATTAAATGTAAAAAAGATTTAGCTTTTTGGAAGCTACGATGCCACATACAGATACACTTTGATAGCCCGTTGGTCCAGTTGGTAGTGAACCAGCCTTCTGCGCTTGGAGGCGTGGGTTCGATTCCTAGGAAAAACATTCGTATGATGAACATTTGTGTTTGTTCTATATCTGGGTGTTAATATCTATTTAAGTATGTATTTAAAACTATATATGTATGTATATCAGTCTCTGGCAGCCATATCACAAGCTTTGCTTAGTTTGTGGTCAGATGACCGTGTGTGCAAAAATGTACCAAATATTTATTTATTATAATATTTATAGAACTTTCAGTGAAGTCAGTTGTTATATTTTTATTAACATATTTATGATTGACAGGCTAGGCGTTTGATCACAGCTCACCTGGTGTTAAGTGACAGTGTGTTCGAAGATGGTAAACACGTCTATTCTGGAATGGAAACACCGTGTCACAGCGAAATTTACATAGACACTGATTTATTCAAGTCTTAACTCGTCTACTCAAGGAAAGTCCCAAGTCAGGGAGAAATGTAATTCAAAGTGACTGTGAGAGCTAGACCTTTAAGCAAATAAACGTTAAAGTACTTTTGGAATAAAGGAATCTTGCGTACAAAAAAGGTTCCGCTTCCTTAGACTGATGGTTAGAATCTGGGTTATAGATGGTTACAATCTGGGTGTCTTCAAATCATGAGTGAATCGGTTTCTTCTAGGCAAGCGTGCTCCACCGTAGGCCGCATCATCGCTTAACATCAGGCGAGATGATGGTCAAACACAAGGCTATAATTTAAAAAAAAAAACACGCGAACGTGAACCTTAACGCACCGAGATAAGGTTTGCGGTCGCGCAACTTTTCTCACCACCTAAACAGAATCGGTTAAAACGAGTAGCCGTAAGGCCCCTCGCCTAGAGTGACAAAACAGTCACGGTGACCAAAGTCACCCGTGCAGGACAGACATTGTCTTATTTTGAACCAACCACACAACACATCGTCACCCATTCAACAAGAGCAATAATAATTTCACGCATTGTTTATGCTATTACCCTGGCTGGGCTTGTCGCTGGCACGGAATAATCCAGGGTTAACTTACGAGGGCTTAGCACGCCACCTTTGTGTACAATGAAGTTATTTCGGTCGTTTAGTCAACTTTGGGAAGTAATTAATTGCACATCAGTTATGTTTAACGCAAATCAAAATACTTTCATCAGTTAAACTGTTTTATAACAAAACTATATAGCGGTCCGCCCCGCTTTCGCACGGGTATTATTGGAGTTTTAGTAAAGATCCCTAATTTTTTTGAAAATATAGTATAGCCTATGTTTAAAAAATTCGTCATATACAAATAAAACATGGACTTCCGCAAAGTGATGCGTGATTTAATCAACTTTTCAATCGACTAGATAAAATAAATAATGGGTAATAATTTAACCTATCATTTATCTAATCTATTCTAATAATATTATAAAGAAGAAAGATATGATTGTTTGTTTGCATCGAATAGGCTCGAAACTACTGGACCGATTTGAAAAATTCTTTCACTGTTGAAAAGCTACACTATCCCCGGGTGACATAAGCTATAATCTATACCCGTGCAAAGCTGGGGCGGACCCCTAGTATTATATATAAATAGTATTTTGGTGGATTTTTTTGTACGTTGTGTAAGTGTGTTTTTGATGCTAAATTAAATAGAGTTTGTCTGGTTTAGTCATAATAGTAAGAGGAGTGCTCTATAATTGTTAGCTCATAATTCTAGAATGACAAAGTTGAAAACAGACACTGTATAGACGTGGGTTTAACATTCATGAATTAATAACTTTATACTCGTACGAATATTTCATAAGTAGTTTGCCTTGCCCACAATGACGTATGGTGCCGAAGCATGGACGTTTATCAAGGAGACTGTATACGAGATGCGAGTCGCACAACGAGCCATGGAGCAGACATAGTTCGAAATATGGAGATCTGAAGAAAAATAAAGTAGAAGACATCGAAACCTGAATAACTAAAGTCAAGTAGACGGACAATTGCCTAGATGTTTAGCAGCAGAGTATGAAATACGGAGTACTAAAGAAGGACCGAAGTGGAAGATATCGAAACCTGAATAACTAAAGTCAAGTAGACGGACAATTGGCCAGATGTTTAGCAGCAGAGTATGAAGTACGGAAACCTGAAGAAAGACCAAAGTGGAAGACATTGGATCCTGTAAAACTAAATTCGATTCGTCAAAAAAAATTGACTAGATTTTTAGCAGCAGAGTTTGAAATACGGAGTACTAAAGAAGGACCAAAGTTGAAGATATCGAATTTTGTATAACTAAAATCAAGTAGACAACTTAAAACTTTTTAAGGTTTCTAACTTTGTCCCCTAAAAACATCAACACAGATTACAGGTATCCTTACCCTGTCTCAAAGCAGGTCCGCGATTAAAAGGTACTACAAAAGGATTCTCAGACATAATCTCCTCTTAAATTTCACTAATGAGAGCGTCTATTTAGTTAATCTGTTTTTATCTTATTTTATCTGGCTGTGGAGTGTTTTGCTAATGTATAAAAATTTTGGGATGCGCGAAGTTTGGCTATGGCCGGTGAAAAAATGTCTTACATAAATTTTATGTTCCCACTTAGCTGAGAAAAAAATGTATAAGCAATTCTTATTCTTAGTCGCACAAGCTTAAAATCGGAGTTTACAATATAAATATCAATATGATTATATTACAATATAGGTACAGCAAAATTCTACTAAAATAGATTGTATCTCCAAATTCTAGGAGATAATAATTATATAATAAATTAGGTGTTCGATTTGAAGTAGGTATAAGCATTCGGGAAATTGCGTGACATCACACAATCAAATCCTTTCCTGTTCATAATATTGGTATAGATTAACATTGTGCAAATTCAAGAGCCAGAGCCACAGAATCCGAGTTGAACGGGGCATTATGGTTATTTCAAATAGCACTGGTTTTGTCAAAGAAAAATTCAGTATATGTCTCAGCAAGCCAAAGCTAAGTATTTTTGACATTTACAACAGTTTAATATTTTTATTTGATTTTATCTCATCTCATTTCATCTCATTTCATCTCATTTCATCTCATTTCATCTCATTTCATCTCATCTCATCTCATTTCATCTCATTTCATCTCATTTCATCTCATTTCATCTCATTTCATTTTATTTTACATGTAAAACAAACAGCTGCTAACAACACAATAGCTGATATTAGATCAATTATTACTCATAAATTGACATTGTAGTCTTATTATTCTATTTCCAATATCATTATCCGGTGCAAAATATTTTGTTGTTGTCTCATGGTAGGTACTTCTATAAATTTATTATTTTGTGTAATATTTAAATTTAAGGGTTGTTGTAGAATGATTTGCCCGGTATAACGAATGTTATAAAGCAAATAAATGATTCCATGATTTTTATTTATATTACACGGGATTACTCACGTAAGATTAGACCGGTCACTCAGACTAACAGTCGAACAGTCGGAGTGGCCGGAGTCTATTCTATGATTCTAAGTTGCCGGAACCATATTACGCCGGATGATTGTACAGCTCTACGAAAAATAAAGTAATTAGGTATTTGGTGAAGTTTTATTGCGAAGAGGAGGGTTGTATCAAACGACTACGTCTCGCCATTTGGCGAAATTAGAAACTTACTCTGTTCTGCTTTTCTTTTCTATATTCCATTATCGTAAGGCGGGTTGATGTATCGCTCCCGTCTGATTTTTATTTGGAAAAACTGTTTTTTGCTTGGTAATGTAATTGTATTTTAGATACGATCGTGTATGCTATTGAATATTGTACGTATATCTGAACGTATAAAACAAGCTAAAACTAACACTAAAAATACAATTAGACTGCCCATAAACCGTTGAAGGTCTAAAGACAATCCAAATGCTCAAGCCCACTACCAGTTAGCAGCGTACCCGCATGCTAGCGGCATTACCACGTTGAATGGCAATGCTTAAGCGTTGAGCCAGAAACTTATAACCATACAATTATTACCGCTGTGAGAGCACAGTGTGTGTGTGCTTGTTTCAGCACAAAGTCCGCGAATAGGCAAACGTAGTATAGGAATAAATAAGCATGGTAGAATTGATAATTTAACAGATAGAAAACTTAAAAAATAATCATCAACTGGCCAAAAAGTTATGACTACAAGCAAACAAAAAATATATTAGAAGATTTGCATTTCTAAACTCAATAATAATTATACACACATGTAAACACTCAACATTTTTGGGATATAAAATTTACCTATATTGTTTTGTATCAAAAAAGGGCTTAACATTGGCTTAACATAACATTACAATTCTTTTGGAGATCGATGGGGGAGGCCTATGTCCAGCAGTGGACGTCCTACGATTGAAATGATGATGATGATGATGATGAACATTACAAATATGTATAGTATTATTTTCTTATGTAAATTAACTAAAAAATCTATGCATGTATAAGTCTGTGAATTTTCATGCATGTACACACACACACCCACACCACACATACTCACACCAAACACATGTCATGTGTGAGCATGCACACACACGCATCCCCATTAAGCAGTTTTGGGACACACCCGAGTCAAACCTATCGACTTAGTACAGTTTATTCCTCGTTAGTCGTATTCCTGTATAAAGCATGTAAAAAACTTTTTTTCTCAATTTTGCCCTGATAACTTGCATCAAAGTGCACCTCACACTGACGGTTAAGTGGTAGCTTGTTTACGACTACCGTGTAACGTGTTGCTCTCGGATGTAAAACTACGTGTTGTATCGATAACGGCTGATCGAGTTAATGGGATTTGCATACGAGATAGCATCGATAAAATACATTACTTCCGACTGTTTTACTCATACTAATTGAATAGTCTTTAAACTTTATTGAGTTGACTTAAATGCAAATTTGTGTATATTTTATTGTCAACCGAAAACAAAATACCCTACCCACTATACCAACTTACTTAATACTGTTTATTTATATTTACATGGGATTTACAGATACCGAAATACCTAATAATTTGTATGGAGTCGCATATGATCAACTAGGTGATTATATTCAAGGGTGATAAAAGGACACTAAAGAGTCGCATATGATCACCCAGGTGATTAAAGTGGAATAGATATGGAACTCCGACAGAGTCACCGACATAGCTGTTAAAATTTGCAAGTTGAAGTGGCAATGAGCAGGCCACTCGCTCGAAGAACCGATAACCGATGGGGAAGAAAGATTCTGGAGTGGAGACCACGAACCGGAAGATGCAGCGTAGGGAGGCCTCCCACTAGATGGACCGACGACATTGTGAGAGTCGCGGGCATCATGTCGATCAGTGTGGAAGTTAAAGGGGGAGGCTTATGTTCAGCAGTGGACGTCTTCTGGCTGATGATGATGATGAGATATCCACAGACATGTTGTATTCAGACTTAAAAGTACTAAGAGTTAGACAAATATTTATCTTAAAAACAGTATTAAACGCGCGTGTAACTTTACCCATTATAAACAAACCGAGCAATAAGCGCCGAATAGATAAACCAGTTCAATCAAAGATGTACTATTCACATATTGCAAGAAGGCACAACTGCTTTCTGGGGCCTTTTTTGTATAACAGACTTAGTCAGCTCATGGATTTTTCCAGCCTTCCAATTACTAAATGTAAAAAAGCGCTTACCAACCATCTACTTAAACTAAACTATGAAGAGACCGAAGAACTGCTGTGTATTCTGGAATATGAAGTATTTAAACCAACCCAATAATTTTTCACACACACGCAAAAAGTACACACATAATTAAACGGGCATCGCCGTGAACGAAACTCGATCAAGGTTGCTGTGCGGCGAGGCCCACACTCACATTCACATACCACACCACACTCTCTCTCTCACACACACACACTTACTCACCCCAACCCAACATATTTAAACACACATACATACTCGCTCCACACTCATATACCAAATGCAATTTTTTCCCGAAATCTATTAGAAAGCATGTTGCATGCACAAAAAAAAAAAAAGTTATTTCTCTAATGCAAGAAATTACTTTAAGATTAATCTAATTAATACAACAATATACTTACAATTAATTAATACTACATAATTAGTGCCAATAATTACCTCAATGACGGCCCATTGACATTTAAACAAAATTTTAAAATTATAATCTATTTATTTAATTTAAAACATAGCCAATTAAATCAGCAGCGACATTAATAAAAGTAAATACTTAACTTAACGCAACAATCTAACATAAATATTATTACCCAAACAACCTTGTTTACAAGTTTGCTAAATCTGAACGACAGTTCAGATCTAGTAGGCTTGTTATACTTGGACCACACACCTACACACCGTACTGGCGCGCTGCTCCTATGACCCTACCCTACAAGTTAAATGAATAACATTGGACAGACGCCGGAGGTTGGAATCGTAGCAGCTGTAACACAGGTCTTCCTAGAACAGCTGCTTACGAGACACCTACAGAAAGGTACACTCATAATGAATTGTTAATTTTAGATTTGTTAAAAATGTTAGGTTAATATTGTAAAATTATAAATATTGGAAATAAAATGAATTGAATTGAATAGAACTAAACCAATCTGTCAGGACTAAAATTATCTTATGAGTAATGGTGGCGAAGCGGTTGCATGTACGGTTTACAATCTGAAGGTATCGGTTTGATCCTCAGCCCGGCGCCAATGAAGTATTTTGGTGCTTAAATAAAACATGTGCAGTTTAGATGGCTTCACTCAATAATGGAGAAAGAAAACATTGTGAGGAAGCCGGCATGTCCAAAAACCTCAAAATTTCAAAGACGACGTTTATCAACATGCACTGGGCTAGAATGGAGGATTAAGTTGTCTATCTCTGGGGAAGACATGTGTTCCAGCAGTGGGAACATGAAAGGCTGATAATGAACGATGATGATGGTGAAAATAACCTGAGTCTCTTTACATTTCAATGTAAAGAAAAACGAAGAAAATATGGTTTGAGACCGTTTTAAAAATAAATAAATGACAAAGGTTGTAAAGTCACAAATCGGCCCCAACTCAGCATGGTGCCGGCTGTTAACCAGCGCTGGTCTTCCTCAGGATCCATTTGGTGATGAGTGTATAAGTGAGAGCAGGATAGCAACAATTTTAGGTATGTAACGCATTCGCAATCAAAAGAGGTCTTATAATATTAGACCCAATATGTTACCCGTGCAGTGTCAACGAAGCTATATAGTAGATCTGTGGGATCACCTATTTTAATCTCGAAGCGTGCAGTATCCATTCGACGGGTATTCTCAACTCATGTATTACGTGTTACATAGAAATTACTCCACATTACGAGTATTAACGTAAACGTACACGATTTGGGTCGTCATTTATGGTATACTTCCCAAGAATGGAACTCCCTGCCGATGCCTGACATAGCCCACCGGATTAGCAAGTTGAAGTGGCAGTGGGCAGGGCACATATCACGCAGAATAGATAGCCGATGGGGACGAAAGGTTCTGGAATGGAGACCACGGACCAGTAAGCGCAGCGTAGGACGTCCATCTTGTGGGTACAAGATGAACAGACAATCTAAGAGACCGCAGGGAAATACTGGATGCAGGCCGCTTCCAACCGACCCTTTTGGAGATCGATGGGCCTGTCCAACAGTGGACGTCCTATGGCTGAAATGATGATGATGATGATGACTTATTGAAGAAACTTTTCAAAGGATGGACCCTAATCCACGATGCTGGTCCAGTGCATGTTGATGAACGACATAACAATATTATGTTTTTGAACTTTGAAGTTCTTGAACATACCGGTTTACTCGCGGTGTTTTCTTTTGCCGTTTTGGAGTGATAGCTTCGAAACTGCACATCATAATTTATCTAAGCACTAAATAAGTCAGGAACGGGTGCCGTTACATTTTAAAACGCACATGTTACCGTTTTGCTACCAACGATCGCTTTCAAACACCTAAGGCCTGTCTAAACATATACCAAACTCTATCAATATGTAATAACAGCCTCCCTTTTGTTCGAAACTACTCTATAACTACACATAGTGCATATATCACCAGTGGAGAGTCTGTAGAGCGTTATCCGTCGCGCTTGACACCAGTACAATAGCGACTGCATGGGATTTTTATTATAACTGCACGAGTTGATATAAAAAAATTGCTCAGAGCTCTGTTGTGGAGTGAACGCCTTTCTAAATTATGGTTAATAGATGGAAAAGTGGTTGAAATTATGTTGGTTTTTTATTAATTAGAAATCTACTTTTAAATACATATATTTCAAAAACTAGCGGTCTGCCCCAGCTTCGCACGGGTACAGATTATAGACTATGTCACCCGGGGATAGTGTAGCTTCCCAACAGTGAAAGAATTTTTCAAGTTGGTTCAGTAGTTTCGGAGCCTATTCAATGCAAACAAACAAGCAATCAAATCTTTCCTCTTTATAATATTAGTATAGATTAAGCTGATATAATTAGTGTTTAAAAAATTACTATCGTTGAAGGTCTAAAGACAATCAAAATGCTTAAACCCGTCATTTGGCAGCGTACCCAGCATGCTAGCGGCATTACCACAGTGAATGGCAATGCTTATGCTTTGAGCCAGTTATCCATATTTGTTACATAAAAATATTAAGAAAAAAGAAACATGCAAATTGGTTCACAGATGCCACCTAATCGATGTACATACATAAAAAAACGGTCCGAAATGAGAAACTTCCTCCTTTTTCAAAGTCGGTTAAAAAATATGTTTTTTTCTTTTCTTTTTAGTGTTATTTACTTGAGTGTACTTATTGCATAAGACATCATAGTAGGAGCATTAGTCCTCGTGGTCCTACTAATAGGAGTACCCAGTAGGAGCAAGCGGAAATGCTCATTATAATTATGGAATTCCAAATGAGCCGTGGTAGCCTATTTGGGAGACCGCTAGACTTGAAAGCGTGAGGTCGCGGGTTCAAACCCCGGGCCCGTACCAATGAGCTCTTTGGAGTTTATGTACGGATTTTCAGCGGCTTTTCGGTGAAGGTAAACATCGTGAAGAAACCTGCATACGTACGGAGAAGAAATTCAATGGCGTATGTGAATCCAGCACGCCGCAACTGGGCCAGCGAGGTTGATATGGCCAAATCGCCTTTTCGTGGGTAAGCTAAAAGTCCAGCGGTGGACTGTTAAAAGGCTGATTATGATGATGATTCCAAATGAAAACACTAACACCTCAACAGCTGGTTCCGTTTATCTGCTGCATGATCTCATTAAAACTCTGAAGTTGGCGGTTACTGACACCCAGGTTACTAAGGTAATCCGCTGAGCTGGGTTTAATCTAGACTCGGACGCATGCCGTGGACCCAGAGCGAGGGATTACAGGCGGACCCGGGATATAATCAAAGCTTCTGGATGAAATCATATTTCCGTCCGCAGCAGATATAGAACTTACTATTAAACTTCTTGCAAAACTGTATTTGTCGGATAGCTAGATGACAAAGTTTGTATTGTTATCTCAGATCAGGCAAATAACGGTTTTTTTTTTTTATAAAAAAAAATAGTCCAACCTTTTTAGTTTTTGCACATGTTTAACTTCTTACATAATCTATATCTACTCGTGGGAACCTGTAATTGGCTTCCTATCGTTTTTCCATTGTATATTTTAGGTTAAAAAGCTGTTGGTTTTCCAATAAATAAATAAATAAAAATAAAGAAGTCAGTGGCTAAACTTATATATGACTAGCTGACCTGACAGACGTTGTCCTGTCTTACAACTGTCAAACACGCAAAGTCAAAATTTTAAATCTTATTTTTTACACCTTGGGTTACATTATTGGAGTTTTAGTAAAGATCCCTATTTTAAAAAATATATAATATAGCTTATGTTACCCGGGGATAGTGTAGCTACCCAACAGTGAAAGAATTTTTCAAATCGGTTCAGTAGTTTGGGTGCCTACTCAATGCAAACAAACAAACAAACAAACGATCAAATCTTTCCTCTTTATAATATTAGTATAGACTAACACCGTAAGGTAGCAAGTCCATTTTCTAGAGGATTCATTTCGGAGAATGTCCTTCGAAGCTTTATGACCTTATCCTACCAGCCCCATTCTACTATAGGACAAGTAGAAAGTCAGTCACTCCTTACACCTGCACTGCACCATACGTTGGATTTCAGATATCCTGGAAAAACTTAATTTCCTCAATCTCTTTTCTCTAAAAATGTTTGCAGCAAAACCCTTCCTGCCGCCATTTTCTAACATAATCCCCTATCAACACAAACCCCCAATTAAGCTGCACAACTGAGCTGGTCTGCACAGAATATCCGAGAAAATTATCGCATCCAGTCACGCAGAGCTTTCATTACTTACTCCAGATTGTGATTGGCATAAGAATGCGCGCAATGGCCGACGCTTAGCTGACTGTCGGTCGGTAGTTGCCGACTGAGTAGGCCGGTAGTTAGCCGACAATATCTTTGTTAACAGCTAAAACCCTATGGTGTTATTCGACTTTTTAAAATCTGCAGCTATCAGCTAAAAAACTTGAACCGAGAATATAGTGGAATAATATTGATTGAATCAGGCGTTACTTTGCGGAAGTCCATTTTAATGTGTATGTGTCCATTATAATATTGTTCTGATTATTGTGGTGCTTTGTTAACCCACTTGTTTCAATCCTAGCTAAATAATCTCTCAAGGGCACTCCCGTCCGTTTCGACAAAAATATGACGGTACCTATCACAGGCCGTGCAAACAAAGGAACAATCCAAAATATATTATTTCCAAACTATTTACCAATCTCCCCGGGATGGGATGGTAAAATATTTCCAGCGTTATGGCGCCAGAGAATTACATGCAAAAAGAATGGCTATAAGTTTTTTTTTCCATATTATTATAAGCTTTGGCTAAAGACATATTCTTGTCTCTTTAGCCAGTGTCATCATCATCATCAGCCAGAAGACGTTCACTGCTGAACTTAGGCCTCCTCCTTAGCACGCCACACTGAACGACAATCTGCCATCTGCGTCCACTGGATGCCGCGACGCTCACGATTTCGTCGATCCTTCAGTGGGAAACCTACCTACGCTGCGTATAATTATCAAGTAGTCGAATATATCAAGTTTTAAAAGATTATTATCTTTAAATTAGTCATAGTCATAGTCACAGTCATAGTCTAGTATAGTCAGGTAATGTTAAGTGTAAGTCACGCCCCTGTAAAGTGGTGAAAACTTTACTAGAAAATACAATAAAAGATGTAATACACTGCAAAAAGACACGTATCACTGCAATATACCACGCGCACTCTTGCACATTATTAAAAAAGCACGTTTTTGAAAAATTACTGATTCCCGACAGGGCAGCTACATAATTATTTTGTTTATATTATACTAGCGGTCCGCCCCAGCTTCGCACGGGTATAGATTATAGCCTATGTCACCCGGGGATAGTGTAGCTTCCCAACAGTGAAAGAATTTTTCAAATCGGTTCAGTAGTTTCGGAGCCTATTCAATGCAAACAAACAAACAAACAAACAATCAAATCTTTCCTCTTTATAATATTAGTATAGACAAGAAGTACTCATGCAAGATTAAGCTTGTTGTTCCGACTATAGTGTCAACTGCATTTGGCGGTCTATTTCAAGGTAGGTGCGCGCGCGCTCCTCCGTCTTACTTTGAACTCCGGGCACTTTGCACTGCGCGATGCGTACGTGATGAGAGCAGCTACTGATTGGGTTTTTTTCGTATAGGTGTTACCGGTGTCTTATTGTGTATTCCACGGTACCTAACCTTGGGAATCCTAGTAAGAAGTGTGAGGCTTTTTTTATGGTTTCCTAAAACGCCAAGTAGTTCCATTCGGCAGTTCTACCCTCTCAATTGGTTGTGGAAGTGCGATCGGATAACAAACCCGGGGTTAGGCGATACAAAGAAAACGTTATAAATCAGATAGTTACGGACAGTTAGGGCGATCGCTCATTTAGATGTATGTGTACGGTGTTTGGATAAAGCTGACTTAGCTTCTGGTGTTATTTTCCTGTAGCCTGAATATTGTCTCACTTTTCAACATACCTACTTCAAAATACTGCTACTCTGTGGAATGCGCTGCCTGGATGGGTGTTCCCCGATGGTTACAATCTGGGCGTCTTCAAATCACGAGTGAATCGGTTTCTTCTAGGCAAGCGTGTTCCAACGTAGACCACAAGGCGTGATGGTGGTCAAACGCAAGCCTATTAATTATATTTAAAAAAAAGGTTTAATAAAGATTATCGAGATATCTAACGAGTATTACTGTGGGGGCTGAAAAATGACAAAGGAGCCAAAGCAGGCCGCGAAATCGCTGGCGCGATGACCTCGACGATTTCCAGATACAGTGGTCAAATCTGGCGGGTGATCGCACTATCTGGAAGATGAGGGAGACCTTAGCCCAGGAGTGGGGTAGGATAGGTAAAAAAAATAGAGAAAATGTAATGTATATGCTCGGGGTTTCTCTACGAGATCGAATCCGAAATGAGGAGATCCGTAGACGAACGAAAGTCACCGACATAGCCCACCAGATTAGCAAGTTGAATTGGCAGTGGGCAGTCACATATCGTCACAGACGTCCACCCACAAGATGGACAGACGACCTAAAAGAGACCGCAGGGAAACGCTGGATGCAGGCCACTTCCAACCGGCCCTTATGGAGATCAATGGGGGTGGCATATATCCAGCAGTGGACGTCCTACGGCTGAAATGATGATGAATGAAGGATCATTTTGTCCGAAAAAAAATATTGATTTGATTTTACGATCAAGCAAGCGACCTGCTCGTATCGTCGCTCAGTTGCATAAAAATATTATAGCGCTATTACAAACAGTACTCTATCTTTCATACAAAGTTTCCAAAAATATTATTCTCTTTGCAGTCATGTTCCCCAGAGTAAAAAATTAAACATAATCGCTTACGCGCTATGGGCACCAAAATTTGCTTTTCTAACAAAATTTATTACTTATATTGTTAGGTATAACAGTAAACAAGCCGTGGCCTCTTAAAGATCTCCTAAACAGTATTAAATTTAATGAAAACACCAACTTTTGCCGTACGGGGGCCTACCATCATATCAGAAACATTCTCGATTTACTCTTACAGCAAATTTGTCTATCTTTCTACTGTAATAATTACATTATAGTTAATTGTATAGTCTACTCTAAGTTTAAATTGTTTTGACCATATTTTGTTTTGTGTGCCAATAAACTAAATAAATAAATAAATAAATAAATTATAAGAAAGATTTTGAGATCGTGGTAGGTCCCCTTGTTACAAGCGCAGTCAAGCGTGAGACCCTCACCGCACGTGCGGTTCCGTACATGAGAGCAAAGATATTTTAATTTCGGGTTTATAGGTACTACGCTAACACGACGTATTTGCTAAGCGGGTGGTGTAGAATTTTGATTTTACTTAGATAGTACTTGAAATGTATACTTACTTACTCCGATATTACGTATAAAATGTAATACTTATTTGATGACTGAATTTCAGTTCCATAATATATTTTCTAAAATTATATTTTAAAAGAAAGAAAGAACGAAAAAAATAATTATTCGAAATTTTTATAAAAACTTATATCTAAAGGATACAATCAGTGTCAAATGGGTCCGTCTCGGCATTAATTCTGAAAGTCAAGGACTAGCGCCGGTTTTAAGACGAAACCTTGACTTTACACTTACAACTTATTTTGCTAGATATTAAAGTCAAACCCGGTGTAAAAACAAATTAATTTCAATATTTTTTTTGCCAATAACAATAACTCAAACTGGTGCACTTCTTTATTTATGGTTACAGGCTAAGCGTTTGACAGCTCATCTGGTGTAAGACGCAACACTCACATAAATGTACTATATTTATTTTACTATTTTGTTTTTTCACAATGTATGATGGGATATTAATTAATCGATGTAAATGACTTATATTATCTCACATCCATATACAATTTTGATTAATGTTACATTTCATACTACGAGATCAAGTAAAAAATAATAAATTGTAATACTCTATTGGAGGCCAGAATCATGAGTGTGCGCTATAAATTCTTCAACTACTCTGTTTTTCAGTTTATTTACTTACTAATTGCGCCTCGGTTTCACCCTCGTAAATATTCCAAAATATACCATTATTTATTTTTTCAGAAAAAAAATCCATTTCACTCTCTGGCCCTCTATTTCTATGCAATAATTACGTCATTTTTTTTTTTCTTCTAAATTGTTATATGAGCTTCCACATGAGTCATGACCCCTCATCTCGCCTAATATTAAGCGATGATGCGTTTTACTATGGAGAACGTTGCCTAGAAGAAACCGATTCATTCATCTCTCCTTTGCTCTGTTGCTACGTAAAAGAACAAACAAACAGCAACATTAGATTTATATAGCCCAGTGGTCCAGTTGGTAGTGAACCTAACTTCTAAGCTTGGGCGAGGGTTCGATTCCCACCTAGGATAAATATTTATGTGATAAACATTGTGTTTGTTCTATATCTGGTTGTTAATATCTATTTAAGTATGTAATTAAAACTATATATGTATGTATATCAGTCTCTGGTAGCCATATCACAAGCTTTGCCTAGTTTGGAGTCAGATGACCGTGTGTGCAAAAATATCCCGAACATACAAACACACTTTTGCATTTCTAATATTATAGTTCGTTGTTGCTACGACTGATCACCTTACCATCCCCTCCCACAACCAACTTGATCAATCAAATCACAGGCACAACCTTCTCAACTGACACTTAGAAGTTTTACTCCCGTTTTACAGCTTTGTTTACGGAACTCTAAAATAAAAATAAAGGCGGAGTAGGTCCATCATTGTTCGCACTTTGAAAGAAAATTTTGGAACAACCGAAACATGGAATGCTTTGTTCGGTTTTTGGAGAATGTTTCGCTAAAAGATCTTCGTCTTGTAGGAAGTAAATGAGAAAATTGATGTTTATTTTGTGTTTTTGGACAAACATGACGTGAACACTAGGTAATTAGAATTACTATTTGAGCCAACACTCAAAGAAGTGGCACATTGCGTCGTCACAAAGATAATTTAAATTTTAAACAGTCTTTTGTCCTTTTTACTAGACTCAGTCCAAGTATAAGACCAGTGCTAATGTAGGTATGGCAGTGAAATGTGCTACTAATATTATAAACGCGAAAGTTTGTATGTTTAGATATATGTATACATGTATGGATGTTTGTTCCTCTTTCACGCTGCAACGAAACATCGGATCGACCTGATTTTTTGCATGGGTATAGTTCAAGAGCCAGAATAGAATAGAATATCATTTATTATCATACAGTTACATTGGTAATAATTTTTTAACAAAAATACAGGTATTACTAATGCATGTATTATTATGGACTCGTCAGTTTGGTGCACAATCTTTTATTTATTTTATTTAGATGTATGCAAGAACCATTGTGTCTCGCTCAGCAAACGAAAATTAAACGAAATAAAAACCATAATGATGGTAGGTCTATGCGCGTAAAAGTGATAAGTTAGTCGGCTGTATAAGGGCCTCGTCAGACTGGTACACTTAAGCATACCAGACGCAAACCAGAGAGTGACATAGGCTACTTTTCATCATCATCATCACTATTTTTCATCACTACGCGGGTGAAACTGCGGGGCACAGCTAGTAGTCGATAATTCAGAAAAACGTCCATACCGTCTATACTCACCGAACACCAAAACCCGCTCAACATGCGCAGAGATGTAATCAGTTGGGTCTCTCTATATCTTTTATTGCATTTTAACAGGGAGTGTTCTGAAAACTGTATGATCTGATGCTCGCGTCGCGGTTTTACCATTACACTAGCCGCCACCATCTGAAAGCTTATCCACATAATTATCATAGATCAGTGTAAATAGCACACGGTGCGACACACGCAATTTTTCTTGCCTCAAACCAGCAAAACGTAGAATGAGCTAACTTCCGCGGCGTTTCCGAGAAGTTAGAAAATGGGGTTCTTCAAATGGCGATTTAATAAATTTTTAAAGGTTCGGTAAAGTATTTGTGATGCCTCTGGTGTTACAAGTATCCATAGGCGATGGTGACTGCTTAGCACCAGGGAGCCCGTCTATTTGTTGGCTACCTTGGCATAAAAAAATCCGAAATGAAGAAGCTGAGGTGAATGAGCGGTGTTACCAGGCTCGATAAAATCTGCAACGAGTACGTGCGAGGAAGCCTGGGCGTACGCGATATCTCCGACAAAATACAGGAGAGTTGGCTGCGATGGTATCATAGCGAAAAGTTTGTTGGTTTGTTGGTTTGTTTGTTCCTCTTTCACGCAGCAACAGAGCAGCGGATCGACCTGATTTTTTTGTATGGGTATAGCTCAAGGGCTGGAGAGTGACATAAGCTACTTTTCATCATCATCATCATCACCATTTTTCATCACTACGCGGGTGAAACCACGGGGCGTAGCTAGTGGTTACATAAAGAGGAAACCACCTGACTACGTAGAGAACTTGGCACTATAACTTTCCATCCCCAGTCGAAGATCCAGAGGCAAGCCCGAGACAAGATTTGACTGTACCATAATAAATGTAAAAGCAATAAAATTAGCAGAACAATAGGCGTCATAAACTCGAGACAGGGTGACGCAAGACGGCGGGAATAAGCCGTGGAAAGATGCGGTGCCAAAAGACAAGAGAGAGAGTAAGGTTTCCAAAGACGATGTCGAGAGTACAATGAAGTGCCATGGAGGATAAAACTAAGGAAGGCAGACCCCGCCACCATGTGAAATTCATAGTCGGGAATAGAGAGAGAGAGAGATAGAGAGAAAGAGAGATCACTAGACTCGGTCCGAGCATTTCATCTAATTCCCTCCTGCCCATTTATTTTACGAACTGCTAGTCTGAAGCATGCGCTGTGTGAATGGATGTTCCCCGATAGTTGAAATCTGGGTGTCTTCAAATCACGAGTGAATCGGTTTCTTCTTGGCGTGCTCACGAAGACCGCACCATCGCTTATCATCAGGCAAGCTAGTGGTCAAACGAAAGCCTATTATTAATATTTAAAAAACGGATGAAAACTACGAATTCCGATCACTTGCGCTAGCAGCAGTGTAGCAGGTGCCCAATGCCTAAGCTTCAGGGAAATATTAGAAAAAAAATGTTTTAGTTAATATTTTTACAATGTTATAGCAGCTATCAGAGCAAATAAATGCTTGGACCGAGTCTAAAATTTATCAATAAACAGATTGAAATATTTCATGAGTTTACCGACAAATGTAAGTATAGTACATTACAAATCTCCTCTGAACAAAATAGCTTTAGAACATGAACTAAACAAGAATAATCAAAGACTATCGCTAACACCGTGATCTTTTACTACCCAGCTTAGCTACAAGGCGAAAAAACTGTTTGAAATTATATTTCCGTCATAGGTGAAACGTACCACCTTAATACAACGATATTATACCAAAAGAGGCGCATTGTCTACACACAGATTTTCTAGAGTCTGGCTAATGAAAGTAGAGACTAAAAAAGCGCGGCAAATTTAAGAATATCAGCATTGAAACCCCAAAAATTAGTATGAAATGCCTGGAATAATCTCACTTGATACTTGTAAGTTATTAATTTTTTATTGTAAAACAGTCAGAACACATATTTGCATTTCGTATTAATTTAGGGGTTGCAATGCGGTTTTTTTTTTTTAATTTGGCGGGCGTTTTCTGTCTCTACTTTCATTAGCCAGACTCTAAATACGTTACCACTTCCGAGTTTCAAGACATAGCTTTGAAACCGATTCAACTGAACAAAAGTAAACTATATTCATCTCGTTTCTTTTGCCATCAAACTAATTACGTAAAAAAGAGACAAGACATTATTGTCAAAGAAATGGCCAGTGTTGCATGCTCAGCAACAATTTTCCCAGAATGAATGAATGAAGGTTCTGTTTTCTGAACAGATATTATTGAAACTTTTATTAGACTATAATTATAGATAAAAAAAATCCTAGGATGTAACATATAAGATCATTGTCTTAATATTTCTGCAAAGGGCTTTTAGTTACCTTTATATATTCACGGTGTTTCCGAGAAGCTACAACATGGCGTACTTCAAAAGGCGAGTTAATCGAGTCCTAAAGGGTCGGCAACGTATTTATGATGCCTCTGGTGTTACAAGTATCCATAGGCGACGGTGACTGCTTACCATCAGGCAGCCCGTTTGCTTGTTTGCTACCTATGGCATAAAAAAACGATATAATGATTTACATCAGTTGCATTTTCTTAAAACCGACTGGACAGGCATGCTTTATACCACAATATCACCTGATGCGAAGCAATAACGTGGTCGAAGATGTAACATGGTAGAAAATATCTATTCACAATTTTTTTATCTACCTATTGACAGACGCAGGTAAAGAATTCCACGCTTCTGCTATTCTGTTCGAAAGGATAGACATTTAAGAGTTGTAAGAACATTTCCAACAATTGTACCATAACCATAAACGAAATGAAACAAGCGCAGCAGGGTGCAGCGTATTAGCTTGTCGTAAAGTCAGCTCGGTCAGTCACCTGCTGCGTTTTTCTTGTACAATAGCTGGTAATACTGCTCGCAAGAAAAACAGTCATACAATTTTTTTTATAATCTTCAAGATTTTTTTTTTTTAACCGACTTTAAATACGAATATAAATCGAAATAATTGCAGGTCTTGTAGCGATTTTTATTTATTTTTTAATTGCATAAGCTATATTTAGCGGGGTCTCAATTGAATTTGATGAAGATAGGTTATTACTGGGCAAACGTGCTCCATCTTCGACCGCATCATCGCTTTCCATCAGGTGAGATCGCAGTCAAACGTAATGGTGGAATATTAGGGAATGAATCCCGTTTACGGAACTTCCCGCGATCTCGATTACGTTAAGTTTTTGTAAAACTATCCAATATTGATCTAGCCATTAGGGTGGTAATGCTGCCAGCATGCTCGGTACGCTGCCAACTGGTAGTGAGCTTGAGCATTTAGATTGTCTCCTGACTTTCAACGGTCTATTGGCAATCCAGCTGTATAATAAATAGTTTAGATAATTATAGTATTAGCTTGTTAAGTAAGTATAGTACTTAAATATAATTAGTTATATAGTTAGATATATGTATTGTTAGCTTGTTTAGTACTTTTGATAACTTAATAAAGGCACTATTCAAACAATAAATAGGCATGATGACAATTTTTTTTTACCTCAGAAAAAAACTGTTCCTAAATAGAGCCCTGGATGGATCAAAAACCTAGAAGAAACCGATTATTTAGTTCAAAAATAAATAAGTTACTAGTATTTTAACTTCATGGTAGACAGAGAGCGCAATGTACTGAGCTATGACGTCACGCCTCAGGCGCGCTATACATATGCTATACTAACACACGCCATGCGAGAAAGGGACATAGTATCCCCTCTCTATCCCCACCTAAAACTTTAAACGCTCATATCTCAGAGATTTATAAGCCAATTTAATATTTTTTTACAGTATGTGTAATGTATTTAGTTATATTCATGGCTAAGCCTGTTATTTGTAATAAATTAAACATTAAGACATATGCCGATTAATAACATATGAATCGGTTTCTTCTAGGCAAGCGTGCACGATCGTAGACCGCATCGTCGCTTAACATCAGGCGAGATGGAGGACAAACGCAATCCTATCCTAATATAAAAAAAAAAAAAAAACTTCAGTGTATTCACGAATCGTCTTGTCGTTGCTAATCAGCTAAGTATCAACGAACATATTTAAATATTCAAACAAATATTACATCAAATTGCCAATTAACCAATTTCGACATCAGATCGACTAATTCCTTGCATCACTCAAAACTCAATATCTCTTAAATTGAATAAATTAATTAATTAATTGTATAATTAAAGACCAAGGTATTTAATTACACGATTTATTTAATGGCGCACTCACTTTAAAGTCTTAAGTTAAATAAGATATGTTGTCTTTCTGTCTGTACTTTGTCCAGACATCGACAAACATTTACAGAGTCCTTTTCAAGTCGGAGAAGTTTAGGGACTTTTGCATGTTGTACACTGTTTATATTTTGTTGGAGACTTTACAGAAAATTGAATCTTTTACGATTTAAAAATTGCATTGCAACAAAATGAAGACGAATTAAATGGTATGCTACGAATATAGTTTGCCCCTACTGAAGTACTTTAAAATTGTATTGTGCTTTAGAGTAATGCCGCCAGCATGCTGGGTACGCTGGGTAGTGGGCTTGAGCATTTGGATTGTCTTTAGACCTTCAACGGTCTATGGGCAGTCTAACTGTATGTGGTGTTAGTTTTAGCTTGTATTTTGTTTAGTTAATAAAGGCACTTGCCCAGTAAAAGAATTTTTTTTTTATCTCATACCGCATATATCGGTGTGGGGTGATACATACCACCATCATAAAATAAGGAAATAAACAACACAATAATTTAGTACCAGTGCGTGGCCTACCATCACCAAAAGCGCGCATATTTCCTGATGAAAGAACTCTAATGATGGGTGATGACTCTGAAACCGATGAAAAAAATAAAAAATAAAAATATTTGGAGTCTACAAACGTTGTCGATCATAAAAAAATTAAAATAGTTTGTTCCTTAAATAAATACTCCATGATGAGGAGCCTTGTTACCCAAGCTAGGAATTAACCTGTGTTATGGCGTAACAATACCCTCCGCCGGACAATATACATACCTACATTCACTATTAAATATTATAATACAAAAACGAATAAAATGAGAGTACGAAATGTTAGAAAAAAATTAATAAATTGGGATATAGTGTTACAAATAACGTGTCGATAAAACGTTTTCTAATGCGCCCTCAAGCGAGTTTTGATGAAGCTAACTGATTCTACAAAAACAGTTAGACTGCCCATATTCCGTTGAAGATTTAAATCAACCCAAATGGTCCTGGCCTCTCAAGTTGCAAACGCTCATTAGAGCTCCGGCCCAAATGCAATGGCCATCAAAATATATAATAAACTACCAGTACAGATAAAGGATATAGAAAATGAAAATAAATTTGACAAAACCCTAAAAAAAATTAAAATTTTAGACAGGATGTATATGTTTGTGCCGTTTGGGGTCGAGACCATAGGACCGTGGGGGCCGGCCGCCCATGATTTATATAGGGACTTGGCCAAACGCTTGATGGAGGCGACATGTGACCGGAATGCTGGCGCCTACTTTGGTCAAAAAATTTGCATTGCCATCCAACGTGGCAATGCTGCCAGCATTCTGGCCACTTTTCCCTCCACCGAAGGGCTTTTAGATTAGTATTTTTAATGATTTCTTCAACTTGTGCATAATAAATTACATTTGCATTATAGCTTAAACGAGTATTTAGAACACAAATCAATTATGGAATAAATCGATCCGCTCCGCACTATATTGCCATACCCAATCAGGGTTATTATGTGTTAAGTACCTAATACAAACATGCTACCTAACATCTGTATGTGAACTTCATAATAATTATGCAATAAATGATTGAGTATTGAGTAATGATGTTACGCACCGCATGTCGGCGTAAGGAAAAACTGCTCCGATGCGCGTATTGTGTGTAAGAAGACCAATACCAATACCAATACCAATGGTATATAATATTATGCATGTATTTTATATATTTTTTAACTTTTTTTTTTAAATTATCTGAAATGTAAGTGAAATCACCCATTTTAGCCATAAAAAAACTCCTTCGCTCGCATTCGACGGGTTATAAAAATTAGATAATATTCGTTGGCATCCCTTGAGAATGGTTGAACTAATAAGGCATTTTTTGTAATGTAAGCCAAGAGAAAGAAAAATTGGAATGGTTACCGGAAAATTGGAAATGCAGGAAGTTTGAATGTGCTTTTTTCTATGGGATTTTTATATGAACTCAAAAGTATAACAAACCAATAGATTTAAATTTGTACAAGACAACGTCTGTCTTATCAGCAAGTTATTTAAAAGGTTAGTATAAAATTCATAAGATCTGATGTAAGTGAGCAAATACGTGAGGTTATACTTCAATATGAGCATTTGAGCAAGCTCTCGGTTCAGACGAGGCCTGTAAGTTTGTGAATCAACTTTCTTAGTCTTATCATTTAGGGCTGCCAAAGTCTAACGATACTTTAATTTTTTATAGCATTATAATTAAATTCAACAAAAAGGTGAAAAAAGCGTGTATGAACAAGTTTCTGAAATTAAAAAAAAAAATTGTCTTCTTTTTTCATCATTATCTCAATTGGTGAAAAAAAGTTATCAGTCGTAGGACTGCACGTCGTCAGATTGATGTGAAAACTTAAATAGCAATTCACCTATTCTACAAGAGATGGCGCTGTATTACAAAATTACGGATACAAAATATCGGAGCGTGACGGTCGCGCGAGCTAAGTGCCTTTTTTTCAATCGCAAAAAGTGACCAACGTGTCTAAAGAAGTTTTCTCTACAAAAATATTTAGATATTCATCAAACGCTTTCAATTCGAAAAACTTGTTATAATAACATGCCGTTGAATGAAAAAAAAAAACAGTATTTTTTTGTGAAATTTTAATTAGTTATTAGTTGACAGCACGCCCTTTATTATGTACTAGCTGACCTGACAGACGTTGTCCTGTCTTAGAACTGTCAAACACGCAAAGTTAAAATTGTAAATCTTATTTTAGTAAGGGTCACAATTTTTTTTGAATATATAATGTAGCCTATATTTTCCGGGGATAGTGTAGCTTCCCAGTAGTGAAAGAATTTTTCAAATCGGTTCAGTAGTTTTGGAGCCTATTCAATAAAAACAAACAAACAAACAATCCAATCTTTCCTCTTTATAATATTAGTACAGAAAACAAGAAAGATAAAAAAAGATTTTGTGTCAAGCTGTGTGAAAATCGGGCATTGCCAAATATTTCAAAGTACTGATACATTTCATCAAAATGCAACCTTATATTCATTGTAGCAAGCTTCACTTTGACGATATATTCAATTACGAACGTCGACAATTAAAGCGATGTGCTAAAATTTATAAAAAAAAATAAAGATTTCATAAATTAAATTTGTGTCAACCCTATTGAGTGCCGATGCCAAGATGGAGTCTGATCCACTCCGATATAAATGCAACGATTGTGAGTCTCAACTCAACGAATTGCAATAAAACTGTAGTGGTAGAACGTAAAACCCACGGAAACTTCTGATAATGTGGTAGATTTTTTCAATCTTGAAATAAACTTTATGCTGAAACAATAAAAAAATGGGAATCTTGTTTTTCTTTTATTTGTTAATTGCAATTTGAAAGAATAGTCCCCCTCATTTTACAATCTGTTACGGGATGAAATATGAAAAACTCCCAATTAATTCACTTATACAGCAAAATCAAAATGAACAGACACTTGCAGGCTGGCTGGCTAGGTGGCTGGCTTATATACACTTCTCCTTCCAAAATCTTGGCAAGCTTGGCGGTGGCATGCCGTGATCCGGGAGATCATGGTGGCTAGCTGTCATTGGTGGATTTGTAGGCAGATGTCACTTCCGTCTAATCAAGTTCAATCGTTTTTTAAAAACTTTTCTGACGGATCTCTATAATTCCGCTTCTACGTAGCTTCAAGTATAATATGGAAATTGGGATAAATTATTCTATTCTATGCTATAGATATTTGTGATGCTAATTAAGTCTAACCTGAAACATAATAGTAACTACATAAAAGAGAAAAAATTACCTAACCTGAAAAAAACATTACTTAAATCTGAAACATCAAATCGTTATAATAATTTGTAATAATGATATAATATTTTTTTTTATATTGAAACTTTCAGCAATTAATCTGCAATGACTTAATCCATTTAACTGCGCCAAAATATCGGGAGCTCATTCCACAACCTCACCACGGTAAATATCCCGTAAATAATCATATAACTTTAATGACTATAACTATTATTTAATTTTAATTTTATTGAAATTAACAGTTATGTACCCGTTTCCTCAGAGCACCTTGTCGACGCGTGTTTCGCCTCTTCACGAGGCATCCTCAGAACGTGACTCTTCGAGCGCTAGGCCGAGAAAATCAATCATTCTTTTCCTTAAAGAAATTTAAAAACGTTTTCACATTATAATACTCTGTAATTCAAACTGCTTCAAAAATAATCCAGCAATATAAAGTTCTCCATTAAGTACGGCACCCTGTAACGACACACGTAAGCAGTTAAAACTTAAACCAGAAAAGTTTGCCAAATCGTTTGTTTGTAGCAAAAGAAACGAGTGAATTGTCTTTGACGTAATTTGAGACACCCACACTGACGGGTTTGCTTATGGAATTTTATACTATACGTTGAATAATGTACACAAAAGTAACTAAGTATAACAATAACACTTAGATAAATTGATAACACACATTTGTATTACTGTATTACCTACACAATCAATTGTTGTAAAAAACGTAATATCTGAAATATTTTATGACATAAAAATATCTGATGATGACAATGAGATTATATTAATACTAGCTGATACCCGCTACTTCGTACGCGTAGAGCTCGGCCTTCAGCCTTGCTACTACGAACCGCTCCAGGAACACAAAATTTCATCTAAATCGCTCCAGCCTTCTTCAAGAGTTTTAGTGAGACAAACGAACAGCAATTGATTTTTTATAATATGTATTGTATAGATCCGACACTATACCGAAGATATCCCGGACATCAGCCTGTACGAGATTAGGATGGCCCTGAAACAGCTCAAGAACAACAAGGCGCCGGGGGACGATGGAATCACATCAGAGCTTCTGAAAGCGGGTGGAACACCGGTACTCAGAGTCCTTCAGAAGCTCTTTAATTCTGTCTTACTCGAAGGTATAACGCCAGAAGCATGGAACAGAGGCGTGGTGGTGCTGTTCTTTAAGAAAGGTGACAAAACCTTGCTGAAGAACTACAGACCCATCTCGCTTCTGAGCCATGTTTATAAGCTGTTTTCGAGGGTCATCACGAATCGTCTCGATCGCAGGTTCGATGACTTCCAGCCTATCGAACAAGCCGGTTTCCGAAAACGCTATAGTACCATAGACCACATCCACACGCTACGCCAAGTTATACAGAAGACCGAAGAATATAACTTGCCACTATGTTTGGCGTTTGTGGACTATGAGAAAGCCTTTGATTCGGTCGAGACATGGGCGGTGCTCGAGTCTCTCCAGCGATGCCGTATTGACTATCGGTATGTCGAAGTGTTGAAGTGTTTGTACAATAACGCCACCATGTCGGTCCGAGTACAGGAGCAGAGTTCGAAGGCAATTCCATTGCGAAGAGGCGTGAGACAGGGAGACGTTATCTCTCCGAAACTGTTCACTGCCACAATGGAAGATGCCTTCAAGCTCCTGGAATGGCAAGGACTCGGCATCAACATCAACGGCGAGTACATCACTCACCTTCGGTTTGCCGACGATATTGTGGTCATGGCAGAGTCGATGGAAGATCTCAGCATGATGCTCGAAGGCCTCAATCGAGTCTCCCAACAGGTGGGCCTTAAAATGAACATGGACAAGACAAAGGTCATGTCAAATATCCATGTTGTGCCCACCCCAGTATCAGTTGGGAACTCAGTTCTTGAAGCTGTTGACGCGTACGTCTACCTAGGACAAACAGTCCAACTAGGTAGGTCCAACTTCAAGAAAGAGGTCAATCGGCGAATCCAACTCGGCTGGGCAGCGTTCGGTAAACTACGCAACGTCTTCTCGTCCAAAATACCTCAGTGCCTTAAGACGAAAGTCTTCGACCAGTGTGTGTTACCAGTGATGACATACGGCACTGAAACGTGGTCTCTCACTATGGGCCTCATAAGCAAGCTCAAAGTCGCACAACGAGCTATGGAGAGGGCTATGCTCGGGGTTTCTCTACGAGATCGAATCCGAAATGAGGAGATCCGTAGACGAACGAAAGTCACCGACATAGCCCACCGGATTAGTAAGTTGAAATGGCAGTGGGCAGGGCACATATCACGCAGAACAGATGGCCGATGGGGCCGAAAGGTTCTGGAATGGAGACCACGGACTGGTAAGCGCAGCGTAGGACGTCCACCCACAAGATGGACAGACGACCTAAAAGAGACCGCAGGGAAACGCTGGATGCAGGCCGCTTCCAACCGGCCCTTTTGGAGATCGATGGGGGAGGCCTATGTCCAGCAGTGGACGTCCTACGGCTGAAATGATGATGATGATGATGATGATTGTATAGATTACTGACCGGTAGTACTAAATCCAAAGAATGTTTTTTTTTTATTTCGTGATAAGTCAGTGAGTGAGTGAGTGTGAGTGCGTTCTAAAGGGAGGCCTATGTTCAACAGTGGACATCTTATGGCTGATGCGGATGATGATAATGATGGTAGTGAGTGGCAGTATTTTGTTTTTATACATTTAGATAGTAGGATAATTATTATAGTAAGATTAAATACTGCTCTACACGGGTCGCGTTACGTTCTCTGTCGCTGTTGAACTCTTGAATTGTTGATCTTCGTATACATACGAAAAATCGTGAGTTTATTACCTCATACGGAAGCGCGAGTTTCCTACGGACTACCGGCAGCATGCGTTACTTTGTAAATCAGTTTCGAAAGTAGCTTTCACAGAAGGCTCGAGTTAAAATTAAAGCCAGGCGTAATTTTTTGCGATTGGCAGTTGGTAGTCGTTAGAAGCAAAAGATTTATCAGCTTATCATGTTCCCACTGGACACAGGCCTTCTCTCAGAGTGAGAGGATGGGCCTTAATATCCACCATGCTGACCCAGTGCATGTTGGCGAATGTCATAATTATGTCTTTGAACTTTCGAGGTTCTTAGACACCAATTTACTCACGATGTTTTCCTGTTTTCACAGATTTTGAGCGATGGCATCGAAATTGCACTTTTTTTTTGGTGCTAAGTCATTGGTGCTGAGCCGAGGATTGAACCGGCGGTACCGTCAGATTGTAAAGCGCACAGTCATGCTACCGCTCGGCCACCATCACTCGTGGGCTGACTAACGTACCTTAAGCTTGGTAGAGACCAGTATCTTGCAGTAGACTGCTCTAGGCTGGTCCTGATAACACTTCTCATTAAGCCATGTTTTTTTAAAGTTAGGCGTTTGACTACAACTTGCGTTGTGAACTAAATGGTAAACAATATCTAGTATGTATATCAAAAAAGTTGACCATCTCGGGGCACCAAATTAAAAGTAGGTTAAAATGAACTTTCAAGATTTGTTGACAAAGTTTCAAGTGAAACTAAAATAGGTGCATTAAATGTATAATATTGATTCATAAACGTGGGCAGTCAAACTTATTTACGCTGATTTTGTGTAATATCCAATTATATCAATGGTAATGGACGCGACACTGTAAAGATGCTTTCGGTCTCAAGCTATTAAAGCTAGCTACAGACTAGTAAACATAAATTGTCGATAGACCGTACGATCACGTGACAAAAAAAAAGGAAAGGGAGTCATTTGCTTACGCACCCCTTTATTGCTTATGGCGCATCGGTCCTGTTTGCTTACGCAGACATGCACTGCGTAAGCCACTTCGGCGCTTCATAAACCAAATCTAGCAAAAATCAGGTCAAAAATTTGTCAAAGACAAAGGTTGAAAATTACCAAGGCTAACTTTTAAATAAAAATTACCAATACAAAAAAATAACTTTTAAACAAGCTTTATCGTATTTTTCTCAGCATACCCTTTCATTTGATACCCATATCGTGGGAGTGCATAAAAATAACTGGTCCGCTATCTTTGGGAGTCCGCCACATTGGATTTAGAATGACGTCATTTACTATGCATTGTCATCCAAACTAAACGTGTATGCAAAATTTCATGCTGAGGGTAACTAGTCTAAAATTCAGTTGCAAGATTTGTCACACACATGCTAACAGGGCAAATTAAATAAAAGCATATAAAAATAACACAGCTAACTTTCAAATTATAATTTTGTTGTTATGGCTTTTCTTAATAATATGAAATTATATTTCAACTAAAACAATTACTGACGAATCAAACTAGAATATTGCAAGTAAACGTTTACTTAATATTATACCAATGACGAAAAGGTAAATTCGTAGACGCTGCGTAGCTTGTAGAAGAGCTACGAACTTTGTAAATGCTGATTGCCGAACCAAATATAATACGAATATTGATGGGGGAAAATAGCTTAGGGCTCTTCAGAAAAGTCAAGTTCATTTGTACAACGATGTAAATTAGTGTTTTGTTAAAGTTTTTTTTTTTTGGCAAGTGTCTTTTTAACTAAAAAAGCTAATATCAACACATAAAATACAGTTAGACTGCCCATAGAACGTTGAAGGTCTAAAGACAAGACTACAGACAATCCAAATAGTCTACTATTTTAATTGGTCCTGCGATGTAAATAAATTTTTATATCTCGTAAGGTAATTTTATTTAACGGCCTCTTATACCAAATTTGACGGTTTTAAATCAATTTTATTCAGTTAAATTATAATATTTGAGCTGGAAAAAAATACATGTCACAGATACATCTGTGTTTGAGTTTATGATTTGGTTCAAAACACGATAGAATAAACTTTCCTCGATTAAAAAAAATCTGAAACAAAGTCGAGTTAGTTTATTTTTTTCATTTTATGCTCTAATGAAAGCTCGTAACAACCTGGAAATTGCATGTACCGAAAAGCATTCAACATTCAGGCATTCTATTATTTTTTTTTGGTTTGGATAGATTTTTGATAATGAATAGTTTCGTTTTTTAGTGAAATTAAAAGCGTAAAAAGGTTGCGTTAATTTGCGCGCGCCGCGCTCAGTACCGCACCAGGCGTCATCGAGGTCGGACCTATGTTCGTTTTTGTCGTTGCACTCCCCCCGCGGGCGTCCTGACACTTGCGTGACAAAATACATCATCGCTATAACTTGGCAGGGGCTGGGGAGCGTTTTGTTTTCTACGCGACTCGGATAACCGGCCGTTAATAATAGGCTTACGTTTGACCGCCAACACGCCTGATGTAAAGCCATGATGCGGTCTACGGTGGAGCACGCTTGTCTAGAAGAAACCGATTCACTTGTGATTTGAAGACACCCAGATTGTAACAATCGGGGAACACCCATTCCACAGACTAACAGTTCGCATAATAAAAGTGGAATCAAAGCGCTTTGTACGGGTAATTTTATCACTACTTATGTGTTGCGATTGTCTCCAGTACAAGCAAAATGCTAACCTTAGAATACTTATCTTATTATACACTTAAAAATGACTCATTAAAATCAAATGTCTGCAAAGTCACGCCACAGCTTAACACCTTAAATTATGGAAATGCCGAAATGGACCGTGAATAGATTTTAATTACGCCGCATAACTCACAATGAAGTTCGAGCTGTAAATCTAGATCTGGACTGGGAATCTAGACCGAGACTTGGACTTGGCACCGCCCCAGGTTATGTATGAACAAGGATTTGTTATGTTTGTTTCTCCTAACATATCTAGTGCCTTGTGGGGCCAGTATATTACTATGCATAAATAAAATGACATTTCTAGAGTTCCATACCTCAAAAAAAAGCAGAACCTTTATAGGATCACTTTGTTGTCCGTCTGTCCGTCTGTCAAACCCCCCTTTCTCAGGAACGCGTAAAGCTATCAATTTATATCAAATACTCAAAGCTATAGTTTCTTTCAGCTGTGAAAAAATAATATTTGTAAGTTAACTCAATCAAAAGATATTTAGGACATTTTTGCACACACGGTCCAGATGACCGAGGGTTCCGTTGGATGGAACCCTCAGAGCGTGAGTCCAAACAAGAAAAAATTATTAAAGATAAACTTAACTTTGTAGTGGACTATCCGATGTATCTGTGACATGTATTTTTTTCCAGCTCAAATATTGTAATTTAACTGAATAAAATTGATTTAAAACCGTCAAATTTGGTGTAAGAGGCCGTTAAGTAGGACTGGTCAATCTGGATACCGCCTAATAGTTGTTAAACTTAAACATACAAATACCTTGAACAACAAACGTTTTTTGAAACATATAAACCATGTCAAAGGTGAAATCGTTCACTACCAACACTAGAGATCAACGTTTGAATCCAAAAATCCCGTAAAAACTCGTAACTACACTTTTATTACCCCAAAACTGTGCACTTTCAACATCGGCCATTCAATTTTCTACTTTAATGCCTAACGATAAAAACATTCAGCCCGCAAATCGTTTTCAAACTTCTTTACCAATGACAAACGCAAAAAGTTTAACAAGTTATACAATATTCAGTTTTATTTTTATGGAAATAAAGATGTATTGGAATGAAAGTTCAGTGTTGCCAGTTACGGATGACAATAGTACCAATCGAGACAATTCATGAATAAATGTATAAAGGATTTTGAATAGTTCTCGAACTCGATTTCAAGAGGGTCCATTTTTATATGAATATTGTTTGTTAAATGATTTATGCGATTTTTCTGTGACGTGGGATTGTTCGAATCGTTTACGTTACGGAATTTTGTAGGCCGTGTGATACAAGCAATATGGTGTGAAAATAGCTTTCTATATTTTATTCCGTTTTATTTAACTTTTGAGAAATGCTTTTGTGCAGAGAAAACAGCAATATTCTTAAATATAACTAGCAGACCTGACAGACGTTGTCCTGTCTTAGAAATGTCAAACACGCAAAGTCAAAATTGAAAATCTTATTTTTTTACACCTTGGGTTACATTATTGGAGTTTTAGTAAGGATCCCTTTAAAAAAAAAAAATATAATATAGCCTATGTTACCCGGGGATAGTGTAGCTTCCCAACAGTGAAAGAATTTTTCAAATCGGTTCAGTAGTTTCGGAGCCTATTCAATGCAAACAAACAAACAAACAATCAAATCTTTCCTCTTAATATTAGTATAGACAAACATTCAATATGTATAACAAAGTCAAGTTAGTTACATCATTTATAACTCAAGAACGGCTGGACCAATTTTCATGATATTTGATTTGTTGGATGCCTCAAGTATTAATAAAATCTCTACATAGAGACGCTTTCCGCGTCTGTCTGTCTGTATGGCCGCTAACTCCTCCTAAACCACGCAACGAATTTTGATGCGTTAACACCATCAGTTAGATACATTTTCACGGAAGGTTTATATATATATATAACTAGCGACCCGCCCCGGCTTCTCACGTAAATTACACCCGTGCGAAACCGTGTGGGCGGGTCGCTAGTAGAAAATAAAATCATTTTTCCATATATGTTGTATGGAACAGCAAGAAGTGAAGTCCATACATCAATGTATAGACTCAATTGTTGTCAATGTGTGTTCAATTCTTTCATAATTACATCATAGAAAAAAAAGCTACCCACGCTGTGTCTTCTGGTTCGTAGTTTCCACTCAAGAATCTTTCTTCCCCATCGGTTATCGGTTCTTCGAGCGATGTGGCCTGCCCATTGCCACTTCAACTTGTAAATCTTGGCAGCATCGTTCTGGATTTTCCTTGGATACGTACCAAACGTTTTGATACTACGCTTCTAATCCGTACGGCCAAGAACAACCTGCCCGCTTCCTTGTTTCCTTAGAGATATAATCTGGGCCTTTTCAAGGCCAGAGTGAATAGGTATCTTCTAAGTCTGCGTGCTTCATCATCGATCACATCGTCGCTTACCAACAGGCGAGTTGGTGGACGAACGCGGACTTATCCGCGTTAAAAAAAAAGCTATGTCGGTGACTGGCGAATATCCTCGTTCCGAATTTTAACGTGAAAATCTTCTAAAAAAGATTTATATAAATAAATTTAAAAAAAAAAAAAAAACAAAAAAAAAAATGATTTTGACAAACTTTGGCAGAGAAACTTTGTGCTTTAGAACGGATAGAGGATTGTAAAAAATCGAGTGAACCTGCAAGGCGCAGCTAGTTCTATCGGTTTCGTTCAAGTAGCTTCGTATTTTGCTCATTTTGTAAACAACAAATCTACCATTGATTTACAAAAATGTGGATGTTGAATCTGGTATAAAATTCACGGAAAAAGTGTCCTAAGTTACCCAATTTAAAAAACTAGCGGTCCGCACCAGCTTTGCACGGGTATAGATTATCGCCTATGTCACCCGGGGATAGTGTAGCTTCCCAACAGTGAAAGAATTTTTAAAATCGGTCCAGGACTTTTTGGGCCAATTCGTTACAAACATACTTACATGCAAATCTTTCCTCGTTATAATATTAGTATAGATATATAAAATAAATAAATATCGAAGAACTACACGTAAATCGTTTCAATTTCAATTCTGCCTATTAACTTGCATTATAAAAACAGATCAAGCCGCTGTATGCAAAATATGCCATTCGCACCCTAATTGGGTCATTATGTTAAAATAATTGTCACCTATTTACCATAATCTGCAATGAATTATATTTTGTTTTTTTGACGCCAACATGAAAAAAACATGTCGCAACATTCTATTACTTATCGAAACTTGTGTATTTTCGAGTTTTTATTGTGTAATAATGGTATATTATTGTTCGTGAGTGTGTTTGAGTGTGGAACTTAAATAACTAATTCTAAATTCTAACTTTACTTTGGACACTGATCCAATATCCATGTGTTTTCTTATCGATGGGTGCTGCAAAAATATTGTTCGTATACCATGAGATGAAGACTACAAATTGTCCGCTTGCCGGCTTATGTCGTGATGGAATAGTTTTGTTCTGATTTATTTTTCTCTGCTGATAAACAAGGATAAGCAAGTGGACTCTTTGATCGAACGCCTAATAAAATACTCGATGGATTTACGTATTTTTGCTCCAATGCGAGAGTATGTTTATGCTGCCTATAAGATATATATACAAGTATATATTTAACTATATGGAAAAGTGTAATGTGTATACACGGGGTTAGAAATAAAAGGTATGCTAAGCCGAAAGGGGATCGTTATAACCATCATTATGAACAACTATTGCTATGGGATCACCAAAAATGTTGTAAAAAATAAATAAATAACAGGATAACCTACCGCCTGTATTACGTACAACTAAATATAAAAAAGGTCTAGGTAGGTCCAACTTCAAGAAAGAGGTCAATCGGCGAATCCAACTCGGCTGGGCAGCTTTCGGTAAACTACGCAACGTCTTCTCTTCCAAAATATCTCAGTGCCTTAAGACGAAAGTCTTCGACTAGTGTGTGTTACCAGTGATGACATACGGCACTGAAACGTGGTCTCTCACTATGGGCCTCATAAGCAAGCTCAAAGTCGCACAACGAGCTATGGAGAGGGCTATGCTCGTTGTTTCTCTACGAGATCAAATCTGAAATGAGATCAGTTGACGAACGAAAGTCACCGACATAGCCCACCGGATTAGCAAGTTGAAATGGCAGTGGGTAGGGCACATATCACAGATGGCAAAACAGATGGCCGATGGAGCCGAAAGGTTCTGGAATGGAGACCACGGACCGGTAAGCGCAGCGTAGGACGTCCATCCACAAGATGGACAGACGACCTATAAAAGAGACCGCAGGGAAACGCTGGATGCAGGCCGCTTCCAACCGGCCCTGTTGGAGATCGATGAGAGATCAGTGGGTAATGAGATCTATGTCCAGCAGTGGACATGCTACGGCTGGAATAATGATGATGATGAAATATAAAAATCTCAAAAACATACAAAGCCAAAATTTGCCAGAAAAATTCCTTATGAGGTGTAGAAATCTGTTAAGGAAGTATCGTAGTTGACAATAGGTACGAATTCACTCGAAGTTGGTTGTTTAATATAAAAGTCAGTTTTACGCCTAGGAAGACGTGGGCAACAGCTCGTCTCTTAAAATATTACCTATGACTTCAAAATGTTTTTATACGGTCTGCTTCAAAGTTTGTTTCTGAAGCGGAAGTAACGATGTTCCATCAATCCCTGTTTATTTTCCTTATAAGTTTTCACCACATAACTTTCTTTGAGTAAATATTGTTTTGAAGTATCATAAGCACAAGTTGGGGAGAAATATTTTTGTGTACGTGGTTTATGTCAACATAGAAATAGTTTTTAGATGTAAAATTGTTCAAGTTTTAATTTACTACAGTTTTTATTAAGGCACACATAATGGCGCAAGGAATTCAAAAAATATGTTTTCCATCGTCAAAAATAATGATATTTTTATAAAACTTGGTTCAATTTTTTTGTAATGTTAACTAAAAACAAACACAAAACAAGAAAAAAAAAACAAAAGTTTTTAGTAATTTTTTACGATTATTCGTTTCTGAAGATTTAGCGCTTGCATAATTAAGTCGGGTTTTTATATATTATCCAGATTTTTTTGTTGGTACGATAGTAAAAGTTTTTACTAATGACGAACACAATGGCCTTCTTATGGCGTAGAATCACCTATACTTATAACCCTGTATATCTATTTATGTTTCTATTCTTTATATAGATGCTTTATTCTAGTGCGCTCGAGATCATCTAGATCATTGTCTGTCTAGTTAGAAATGTCTCTAAAGAATCAAGATAATCTCGAACGCACGAGAATCTGAGTTCTCGCGTCCTGGCTTCTATTATACAGTATTACAAAAAAGGCTTGTACCGTCAGCAAGAAACTTCAACCAATGAGGCACAAATATGCACTCATGAATATTCCGCACATGGCTCACTCGGTACGGACACCAAAAAAACATACTTGTGACGAAAGACATAGTGTAAAATGATAATATTGCAGTGGGTAATGTTTCTTGGTAATTGTGTTAACGGCCTCATAATCCAAATTTGACGGTTTATATAAATTTTATTCAGTTAAATTACAATAATTGAGCTGGAAAAAAATACATGTCACAGATACATCTGTGTTTGAGTTTATGATTTGGTTCAAAACACGATAGAATAAACTTTCCTCGATCAAAAAAAAATCTGAAACAAAGTCGATTAAGTTTATTTTTTTAGTTTTATGCTCTAATGAAAGCTCGTAACAATCTGGAAATTGCATGCCCTGAAAAGCAATTTTATTTATAATTTTTTTTATTTGGATATATTTTTGGTGGTGAATAGTTTCGTTTTTTAGTGAAATTAAAAGCGTAAAAAGGTCGCGAGAATTTGCGCGCTGCATTCAGTACCGCGCCAGGCGTCATCGAGGTCGGACCTATGTTCGTTTTTGTCGTTGCACTCCCCCCGCGGGCGTCCTGACTCATGCGTAGCAAAATACATCGTCGCTATAACTTGGCGGGGGCTGAGGGAGCGTTTTGTTGCCTACGCGACTCGGATAACCGGCCGTTAATTGCTTCAAAATATTATGTAAGTAATGTTAGTGGAATCGTCAATTTTTTAACAGCTTGATAGGCTTTTTATAAAGGACGTCTCTAGAAGCTATGTGATATATTTTTAAGCCACACATTAGTTTAGCGTAAGTTAATAGTAACAAAAAAAGAAACAAGAGTCAAAAAACCCGTGAAAAACTATTTTATTTTAGAACGGATTTTCTCCTTGAAAGGTATATGAAAATGTTGACTTTATTTGGCAATTTTTATGCAGTTTCAAACTTAGATCAGACAATCAAGCGAAATCATCATCATCATCATTTCAGCCATAGGACGTCCACTGTTTGACATAGGCCTGCCCTATTGATCTCAAAAAGGGCCGCTGCATCCAGCATTTCCCTGCGGTCTCTTTAGCCAAGTGAGATAATGTCTTAGTAATAATGGTGAGGGTGGTGAATGGATGCTGCCAAAACTCTCGTATCTTTCTATCAATATTTTAAAATGAGGGGGAAAAAATCCTACTTTCACTGCTCTGTGCTTGCGGCTTCGAAGTACCGACAGCAAAAAAGGCAAACATGTAGCGAGCTTGGCAATACCGCCTCATGATCCATCTTTATTTGTCACTGGGCTAGTGATCTATTGCCAGCGTTGAGAACATTATTAGGTTACCAAAGACGCTGGCTGTACTAGGTGGAGCAGTGTCATAGATTACATAATAGTTACTATAACTAGGAACAGTCATCACTGCACCTAGGAGTTCTGAACAATGTAATCAAATCTCAGAGGTAAATTTTAACCTCCTAATTTTCGTATCAGATTGAAACTGCAAGTAAATACATATGTAATTCGTATATCAATATAATAATCTGGTGGATATTCATCATCATCATCATAATCATCATCATCAGCCAGAAGACATCCAATACTGAATATAGGCCTTCCCTTAGAACTGCCTGCCTTTGAAATAAAATTCCCCTTATAAAATGCTTTAATACATTTTTTTCTCTAGATACAATGTCTTTTGACTGTGTGTGTCTTTTCTAGAAACAACAACATCTTAGTTTAAACAAACGTGCAAGGATGTGTTACCCCATAATACAGTTCTTGGGGACTGCCGTATAATTTTATTGAACAAAGACTTGGCCATTGAGATATGCCCCCATGGCGAAGTAGCAAGATAGATTCAACGGGTATGGAATATAAAGGATTAAACTGTTATTAGTAGGAGTTCTGAAAAACTACGTATCAAAACATATGCATAATTAAACACGAAACTTACAACTAATATGAAACATACTACGTGAAAATTAATCATAGGTACGTGAAATTTAACATACGCGAAATGAGACATACGTGAAATGAAACATACGCGAAGTGAGACATACGTGTAATGAAATATACGCCAAATGTGACACACGATATGACATAATATGTCATATCTATAATATGTCATATCGTGTGTCACATTTGGCGTATATTTTCAATTTTCACGTAGTATGTTTCATATTAGTTGTAAGTTTCGTGTTTAATTATGCAAATGTTTTGATACGTAGTTTTTATTATTATATTAACGACACTAACAGAAGTGTCCATGTATGTCGAAGAAATTCCTGCATTTTGACTTGACTTGACTTCTTGGGTTAATGGCCTCTGCGACTATATAGTTAAAATTTCTGCCAATGTCCGTTTCGTGGCAGCTTCATAAACGGTATTATTTGACGTGAAATAAAAATATGCTCGGTGATCAGTTCACGATATGTTGGTTGAATATTGATTATTCTATTTTGTTAAGAGAATGAAAAGTAATGTGACAGATGTCAAAGTGACAGTGTTTAATAGTTGACATTTCACATAGTGATCATTTGGTGTACCTTTATGTTATTTCACGCAGTTATCATTCCACGTGTTTAAACTTGTTATTATTCATGAAATCCACTCAGGCTAATATTAAACCAATTTATAAAAATGGGTTGAAGAACCTGTGCACGTGTTGTGAGCGTTTGACTTGTTTATCCATCGGAGTTAAAAAGTAATTCCAGCTTGACGTGGATTGATGGTAGCGAGTGTGTGGGGTTCAAACTGATTCAAAACTCAAACTTTTCTTGAAGGTTTGAAGGAAACTTTAGCTCTTGTTGGTTAAGTCCAGAAATCAATGAACTTTGCGAACGAAAGTGACAACTGACGTTCCAAAATGCAAACTATGAATTAGATTCAACGCAGATTTTTTGGGCCAAAATTAAACAAACGAAACGTGATGGTGGTCAAACGCAAGCCTATTAGTAGTTAGTAACGCCATCGCACCGGCTCGTCAAATCAGAGAGGTCAGTGTATATCCTAGGGCCTGCGATCTACAACCGCTTGCCCGCTTCCATCCGGGATGCACCATCCACCGCGTGCTTTAAGACTAAGCTTAGAGCTTGGCTCTTAGGATTTTTATTTTATAATATTGATGATTTTTTTAAACTGAAAGATTATTGACATTATTACTGAATATTTATAATTGTAATTATTGTAATTTTAATTATAATTGTATTATTTTTATCCATTTTATTAACTAATTATTTGACTGTTTAACATTTGTACTTTTATATTGAATTTTAATTGTAATCGTTGAATGAGAATTGGCTGTACTATTTAATTCATTTAATGCAAATCTGACTTGTAACTTTTGGTGTTATCAATAAAATCTGTATTCTGTATTCTATATTAATTATAAAAAAATAAAAATAATAATAATAATAATTGTTTAAATTGGTTTTTTAATCCCCGTTAAACGAGCTGATAATATTCAAACAGCTGAACCAATTTTCAGTAATCACAGCTAAAACATTCGATCAAATTACTTTTCAAACAAAACTGCCATTCCACCAAGCTGTTATAAATAGGACTGTTGAAACCACAGAAGAAAGTCGAAACACGAAACACGATAAATTGGGCTTTTTTGCAGCGTTATTGTTATTGTTATATTTTTTTATTTTGTGTTTTGGTTCATGTTTTGTTGCTAGTGACAGCAGTAATTAATAAATTATTTAATTTATTAATAAATTATTTAATTTATTAATTATTTATAATAAATTATTTAATTTATTAATTTCATATCTAGATGTAACATGGGTGCTAGGTCCACATCTAGAAGGAAATACATTTAGTTAGATATTAAGTGTTTGTTAATTTAAAGATAGTTCACAATGTATTTCCAGTTTTGTGGTCTTTCAATTAAAAAAAAAGAGAGACAAAATGGTAAAAGATTTAAACAAATGAGATCATAAGCGAGATTGAAATGAAATCATCATCAGCCGGAAGACGTCCACTGCTGAACATAGGCCTCCCCCTTTAACCTCCACACTGAACGACAGCCTGCCTTTTGCATCCACTGGATGCCCGCGACTCTTACTATGTCGTCGGTCCATCTAGTGGGAGGCCTACCTACGCTGCGTCCTCCGGTTCGTGGTCTTCACTCAAGAACCTTTCTTCCCCATCGGTTATCGGTTCTCCGAGCGATGTGGCCTGCCCATTGCAACTTCAACTTGCAAATTTTAACAGCTATGTCGGTGGCTTTGGTTCTTTGGCGAATATCCACGTTTCGGATTCTATCGCGCAAAGAAACTCCGAGCATAGCTCTCTCCATTGCCCGCTGTGTGACTCTGAGTTTTTCCAAAAGGCCTACAGTTAAGGACCACGTCTCAGTACCATATGTCATCACTGGCAACACACACTGGTCACAGACCCTTGTCTTTAGGCATTGAAATGAAATAAGAACTAGTATAAAAAAGAGCTCTGCAAAACACGGAACGTGTTGCATTAGACTAACGTACGCCAAAGACAATTTGAAGAAGATGGTTTTTTCCTCTAGAAAATGAAAAATAGCCCGAAAGCGGGTACTGAGTACCACAGGTAAAATAAACAACATAAAAAAAAGTTTTCGTTTTCGATACAGACCTACATTGAAAAGCCACGTATACGAATTCACGTACTCATTACCTTGAGTTTCCGATACTTCTATCTCGTTCTTCGGTATTAAGTTTGTTCTCTATCTCTTTCTAACTCAGCCTCAAGGGAAACTTTTCAGGAACATTTCCGTTGAAAGTGTTTTATTTGAATAGGACCACTGCTTCTACCTGGCGGGCTATTTTGAGAAACGTTTTTGATTAAAATTAAACTTTTAACTTAGACTTTTTGTGTTGTTATAAAGAATTTTGAAACTAAACCAGTTCGCCTTTGTAAAATGCTTGGAAAAAATAATACAATCACTTTTAATAGTTATTTATGATACAAGTGCGGTAAGTTGGTTATTACAAACGAGTAGACGAATGTAAGCCCGAGACGAAGTCGAGGGCTTACCATAGTCACGAGTTTGTAATAACCAATCCGCACGTGTGCCATACAACGTTTTACAACACATTTGCGAGAAAAAAAGGCTACAAATGAAACAATTTTATTATTTTGTTTATAACTTAATATCAGTCACAACAATAGTTTCTATAATAAGAAAATGGCGCGAACATGCAAATAGCGCCACTATCACGTGGTGAAAATTAGAACTACATCTTTCGTCTCATTTTCTCTTTAGTATTAAACTGAGACAAACGTATTGAGCAAAAGCGCTTCCAAGGAGGTTTGATCATTCAGCTTATTTATTCCCGTAATATGAAACTCTTTTGTGGAATTCTTATGTAATTATGATAGAAATTAAAAAAATACCGTAAATCACACGCACGGTGCTATACATCTGAGCGTGCGGACAAATTCATTTCCGCACGCTCCGAGTATGATCCGTAATGTTTAACTTTCGAACGATGTATACAGGCTTCGCAAGTGCACTTTTTGAGCAAATGTGTTGTAAAATATATTAAATTAACCCAATCTCCGGTTTCATGGGTCTTTTTCAGGGTTTCGGTTCTGTACGTCTGTCCGTCTGTACGCCTGTCCGTCTGTCCGTCTGTACGCCTGTCCGTCTGTCTATCTGTCAGTCTATCAGACCGGCCTAAAAAATTTTTTTTTTTTGTTTATATTATAATGGCTGTCAAGGCATATAAACGATACGTCAGTCATTCGAAATCAGTTAGCAACTGTGATGCGGACAAAAAACTTTGAGACCTAACCCAAAGAGGTAAGGTCCAATTTCTTTGGATGCGGAATTTGACGCGTTGATCTAAATAAGAATGTTCAATCAAGGTTCTGTCATAATGCCTGACGACATTTCCTTCTCATTTCCGTTCTATTTACTTCTCTTTTCTGTGGTCCAGCTGTCCTTTTGTCCTTCTGTCCGTCTGTCTGTATGTCTATCTGTCCTCTACATCTGCTTCTCAGTTTCGATATTTTGTTTTATTTTTTTTAGGTAAAGTTATATATAATTTTGTTTATTTAAAACAAGAATTACTCATGTACGATTAAGCTGATCACTCCTACTATAGCTTCAACTGCATTTAGTTGAATGTAGTAGGAGTAATCAGCTTCGAAAAATCTGAGCGCATAATATAACCGCGCAATTTGAAAAAGACCACTATCTTTTTCAAGGTCTGTTCGTTTTGAACAATACATATTAGATATATCGTTCTAATGTCGTTCCGCAGCATGCCCACTTTAGAATGTTATGTACCCGCCATATTGAGGCGCAGTCGTGGAACTGCCGAAAATGTTTTATGCAACGTCCGGCCACAGCTTAAGGAAATTGCGCGGTTATTTTATGCGCTCAGATTTTTCGCATGTTCTACGTCATTTAAAATGAAAGTTTGAATCAAACTTTAATGCTATTATCGTAGTAGTTGCAAAAATGTTACGGATAGGCCTTATTTTATTATTTTATTTTGCATTTTTAGGGAAACTTACAGCCTAATAGTACATAAGTGAACAAAATAATTAGGTGACTAGGCCAATTACAAGTTCCCCATTTGTCAGTACGGATGCGGTACTTCTCATAAGATAAAAGATTTGTGACTAAATCCACTTTGAGTCTAAATCTCGATATGACTACATCGCGTTATTCTTTAAGCTGTATTTTTCTTTTGGGTGCCTTTTGCTTCACTTTTGTTGCACACGTCAGGAATCACCGATTGATATAAAGTGCCTCGGTAACATACTAAGAATAAAACCAGCCAAGTAGGTGCACGGTGTCGTTCACTGTGGGGTTATATATCACCACATAAATTGTTAACTACTAAAGTACAAAGAAGCGCTTTGATTCCACATTTATTGTGCGGACTGCTAGTCTGTGGAATGCGCTGTCTGAATGCGCTGGTGTTCCCCGATGGACACAATCTGGGTGTCTTCAAATCACGAGTGAATCGGTTTCTTATAGGCAATCGCTTCATCGCTTAACATCAGGTGCGTTGGTGGTCAAATGTAAGCATATTATTTATTTTAAAAAAAAAACTTGCATCCCTCACATTTTATGCAAGTATATATTGTACCTTATCCATACAAAATTACCTATTTACCTATTTCGTCTATTTACCTGAAGTTCCAGGTATTGTTCTATGCGAGCGCGTTTGGGACTAACTTATTGTGTCAAAAGTTTAAAATGGCTCCCCATTAAGCTATTAACAAGATAAATCCGCAGACAAATTGGAAACTATCGTGGTTATTTTGCTGTGAACCAATTTCGGCTTGTTTATGGCCAGATAAGTTGGTAATAGACTTGTTTTAGATATAGGTATTTGTAGTAAGAATAGATTAGAATTGGATTTCAACAATTCATTTAAGGCCACTCACGCCTACGCTATATTTCTCTCTCACGTTTTCAACTTTTAAACGATAAAATTCCACTAAATTGGAATTATATCAGACGAATTGGTTGCCAGAGGCTTAGAGAAAATAAAAATACAGAGTCCCTACGGCGCACTGCCAAAGTGACGCCAAAATCGCTTCCAAAACTCACGCACACATACGCATTCAAAACTACGTGAATTTCTTGTCAGAACGTCGTACTGAAAACATCCGTTTTAAAAAGAAACAATGACTTCTTGCAGTGTTAAGAACTGTAAAAACAACACAAAAGTAAATAAGAAGAAGGATGGAATCTTTCCACGCTTAAGTATTGATATTATCACTTTTAGCGATAAGGCCGCCACTTGTGGCACTAGCTCGTAAGCGTTTTCTATCGTGTTGTAATTTTTTTATTTTTTATTTCTGGTGTACACAATAAAGAGTTTCTATCTATCTTATTTTGATGAATTACACGACATGAACTTCAACTACGCACACATGTTTCAAAAAGTGGCATCACTTTTTGTGTTCGCGGTAGTCCATCTGTATTTTTATTTGCTCTGAGGACAGAGGTAGAACTATATTATGTTTAAAAAAAACTTTTAACACTAGAGTGCACGCGCGCTCTACTATAGTAGAACGCACTTACTTTTTTAAGCGCCATTCAATAAGCCTACTCGACAAAATTGCGGAAAGAATTAGTACGACGGCCACTTGCAGCGTGAGCGCATGTTCTTGTAATTAGGTGTTAAAGTTCGGCTTCTACTATTGTAGTACATGCGAGTATTGGCGTAATAAAATTGAATGTAAGTAAACATTGTCTTTGTTGACTTTTTTAGTTCATGATATATAAAAATGTAATGTTTATGTTTTGAAAAATTAGAAATATATATAGTAATTGCTATTTAGTATGTTATTGTGTCTATTTGATAATTATTATTACTTTGTTTTAGCAAAAAGATTGTGAGACGCAATTTTCTTTACGATCTTTCGTTCGAGCTGGCGAAACCCCTCATGGTAAGAAGATTGACCTTGGAAAATCTTCCCCGCGAATTAAAACATAAAACTAAATGGCTTTTGGGGCATACAGAGGAGGTACCTCGGAATGATACTCAAAAAATGGGAAGAGTAGGCAAATGTTACCTATGCTCTCGAGCTCGAAATCGATCCACAAAAAAGTGGTGTAATCGATGTGCCAGGTGGATTTGTCCTGATCACCAAGTTGTGGTCTGTATCGAATGCGAGGATGATGGCCATTAAAGATAGTCATCGCTTATTAAAAGTATTCTTTTTCTGAGCTGATCTCAAATATGCCAAAAATGTTGATTATATTCTTGATCTCTTAAATTGTTCCTAATTTGATTATGTTATATTAAAACTGTACTTTTTTGTAATAACTGTGTTTAATAATAACTAAACAATAAATGTTACTCAGTTTTATCATTTTAAAACCACCCATTTTGAAAATACCCCAAATATTGTTTTCTACTATGGTAGAGCATGCGAGCACCCATGTCAAAAAAAGGGGCGCGTGCACTGTAGTGTTAAAGTTCCAAAAAAACTTTTTAAAATTGAGCTTTTAGGCGTCCTCCATATTGAATTTTGTGTTATTTCATTTTATTTTACCTATTCTTCTCAACAAGTTCTTTCATTTGATATCCATATAGAGTTGCATAAAAATAACTGGGCCGCCATCTTTCCGACATTGCCCACCAGATTAGCAAGTTGATGTGGCAGTAGGCAAGGCACATAGCACGCAGAATAGATAGCCGATTAGGCTGAAAGGTTCTCGAATGGAGACCATGGACTGGTAAGCGCAGCGTAGGATGTCCAGCCACAAGATGGACAGATGACCTAAAAGAGACCGCAAAGATCAGAGATTTTGGAGATCGATGGGGGAGGCCTATGTCCAGCAGTAGACGTCCTGCGGCTGAAATGATGATGATGATACATGTATATGTCGGAGAACACCCGGTACTAGGATGTTTTTTGAAGCTGTGACGTCATTAGTGCTGATGATACTGTTTCCATCACTGGGTTCTACCATTGGAGATAAAACCTTAACTGGCAGAACGACTCTCTTCTAAGCAACTTTGTAGTTTTTAGGCTGTACCAAACTGACTTATTCACGGGGTAGGTCAAAGAAACACATTGAAAGTTCTCATTATTAATCCTTGTTGTTTTATTTCTGCATAGACCCTAAGAAGGTGCTCTATGCTAATGCTGATTTACCGCCACGTTCGTAAAACCCTAGACGCTTATAGAAGAAGGGCAAGAAACTACAGCGCCATCACTTTATCACGATTATTACAGAATAACACTTTTCATAACACTTATTGAGCAATAAATAGTAGTTAACAAAATAGTAACAGCACTCTAAGTGCACCGGATAACGCTTCAAGCAAGACTGCCTGTTTCTGCACTTTGTACTGTGCTCGATGAATGCCTCAAACAGAATGAGCCTGGCTCCACAACAGCTCGCCATTTTATAATAAAGATGGCGTCATGTCGTTGTGAAGTCATAACACTGTTCATTAAAGATCTACAAATAACCTACTTTACAGCAGTTTATAACTTGTTAAATAATCTTAACTATTTACAGAACTTAGCTCTTATTAACACTTAAGCTAAACATTTAAATAATCGAAACAAGGCGCCATGTTTTTCGTTTCGTAAATCGAATATCAAATCAGCTGTCTTTTAATGTAATCATTAACTAATGATTTTAAACCTAATGTTTATCGTTTACAAATCAAGACATGAATTTAGCAATAGATAACTTTACATTTAACTAAAGATTAAATAGTCTTGTGTCATTGTTTCCTGTCCGGAAAGAGAACAAAACATATTTTTACATTTTAGTTTTCCACAGTTAACTTTACGCTTAAATAAGTAAACTAATTACATCAATCAGTTTGTAAACCTTTCTGGTCTTCATTTTAACGGACATTGTTGAATTCGACGTTATTATTTAGAAGCTTATATTGGTCTTGCGCCGACATATATTATACAGATATTATTATAATGTACTTAGAATTCAATGGATCTAACTATAAAAAGAAGCCTTCAGTTTAAACAGCTATTTCAAACAGAGTAACGCAATATTGACCAAAGTAACTTTTAAACAAACTTTACTGATCTATTGAGATCAACTAACTGAGCAGCACCACGAGTGCTTTTTTCTGTTCGTGCTTGTTTTCCTATTTAAAACGATGTCACGTTCTCAAAGCTTCCCTAATAAAAATCCCCAGAAAATGCAATGGTTTGAGCCATCTCAGAGTAAAATTCCTTTATCGCCAAGGAAATCCTATGCAGCGCCATTACTAAGAGAAATCCAGAAAATACCCTGAGATATATATTCCGAGAAATATATATCCCAAGATATATATATGGAAAATTATCCGCCACCTAATTGAATAGCTCGGTCACAAATAAATCTTCTCTCGCCTTAATAAAGATATCCCAGTTTTAGAAGATTCGAAATATATTCAGTTTTATCTGGGGGGTAACAAACGACTGGATTATTTGGTGGAGGTTCGGAAAAGATGGAACGGTTGAAAGTTTAAAAAAAATATGGTTCCGTACACAAAAGATGCAATTACTAAGCCTAAGATATCTGTCTGTCTATCCATCTGTCTATTCGTCCGTCCTACCTTTCAACGGCTGTCTTTCGAACCGTAATAGATAGCCAGTTGAATTTCCATAGAATATGTAATGTTACGACAAATCAACAAAAAATTATAATAAAAAAAAAGCAAAAACTAAACCTCATACAAAAAACGTATTTTTAACGTATTTTTGTATTTGGACAAGTGTAATAACGGTAATACGTACAAGCGTCCAATTTGGCATGATAATAGTACACATTTTAAAAACGGTTATACGTCAAACTGGCCTAATAGTAGGTACACATTCTAAAATAATACAAATAATAAATACTGGCCAAGTGGGAGTCGCTGACAAATTTCTGCTTACCAAAGTTAAGCAACCTCAGGAGTGATCGTTACTTGGATGGGTGAGCCTGGGTGTGATTTTGCCTTTTTGCACTACTTTTTAGGGTTCCGTAGCTCAAAAGGGAAAAACGGAACCCTCATAGGATCACATTGCTGTCCGTCTGTACGTCTGTCAAGACCCTTTTTCTCAAGAACGCGTAAAGATATCAAGTTATAATTTAAATCAATTACTCAAATCTACGGTTTCTTTCAGCTGTGAAAAATCTTGTACGTTTACGCGATCAAAAGATATGACCGATTATGTCGCATATTTTGCGATTTCACAAGGAAATCAAAACCTATAAGGCACTTCCCGTTGACCTAGAATGATGAAATTTGGCAAGAGGCAAGGTCTCACAGCACATATAAAGGAATAAATCCAAAAGTTATAAATTTGAAGTTATATCATTAAAAAAAATAGTTTTGCTATTACAAACTTACATTTTGCAGTTGAATTGTTGTTGTTTTGTTTGTTGTTGTTGCAGTTGTTTATTTGTTGTTGGTTGTTGCCTTATTGTCCACTATGTTTAAAAAGTTAAGTTTATCTTTCAATATTTCAATTTTTTGTTGTTTTTTAGGGTTCCGTACCTCAAAAGGAAAAAACGGAACCCTTATAGGATCACTTCGTTGTCCGTCTGTCTGTCTGTCTGTCTGTCCGTCTGTCAAGACCCTTTTTCTCAAGAACGCGTAAAGGTAGCAAGTTGAAATTTATACTAAATACTTGGGTCTACGGTTTCTTTCGGCTGTAAAAAAATAAAAGTTGTAAGTCAACGCAATCAAAAGATATGAACGTTTATGTCGCATATTTTGCGATTTCACAGGGGAATCAAAACCTATAGGGTACTTCCCGTTGACCTAGAATCATGAAATTTGGCAAAAAGCAAGGTCTCATAGCACATATATAGGAATAAATCCGAAAGTTAGAAATATGAAGGTATATCATTTAAAAATGATTATTTTGCTATTACAAACTTACATTTTGTAGTTGGAATGTATCGAAGAACCTTATTGTCAACTACAAACTTAAGTTTGTCTTTCAATATTTTAACTTCAGTTAGTTTTTTTTTTGGTCTCGCGCTCTTAGTGTTCCTTTATGTCGTATATTTTGCGATTTCACAGGGGAATCAAAACCTATAGGGTACTTCCCGTTGACCTAGAATCATGAAATTTGGCAAGAGGCAAGGTCTCATAGTACATATATAGGAATAAATCCGAAAATTATAAATTTGAAGGTATTTAAAAATAATTATTTTACTATTACAAACTTACATTTTGTAGTTGGGATGTATGGAAGAACCTTATTGTCAACTACAAACTTCAAAGTTGTCTTCCCAGAGACTGTGGGATCGGCCGATCTGCGAACTAGCATGGAAATCGCTACTAGATACGTGTCCTAGTATTGCAGATCGCGCTCGTATTCTTGCTGTCTCTGTTTGGGAATCGGGACTTTGGTTGCAAGCCATGCCCTCTTTTAACACAGGTAGCCTTTTAGATCCAACCGCATTTCGTCTAGCTGTCAGCTTACGCTTGGGTGCAAGGTGCTGTGAGGCCCATCGCTGTCAGTGTGGTACTGCTGTTGACCAGCTCGGTCACCATGGTCTCTCTTGCTCGAGAAGCGCTGGTCGTATTGGCCGACACGCTAGCCTGAACGACATCATACGCAGGGCACTTTCCACCGACAATGTCGCAGCTGTGCTTGCGCGTGACGATGGAAAGAGGCCTGACGGTATGACACTTGTGCCCTGGAGGTTGGGGCGGCCTCTTGTATGGGACGCAACTTGTGTCGATACTTTGGTGCCGTCACATCTTCCTGAGACACAAGGTAGGGCTGGTGCGGCTGCCAATTCGGCAGAGCAGCACAAGCGTCGCAAATATGCTAACCTCGGCAGTGGTTACATATTTAAGGCGTTTGGGGTCGAGACATTGGGCCCTTGGGGACCGGGAGCTCACCTCATTTTCAAAAATCTTTAAATTGCGCCTGATTAATGCGACGCGTGACCAAAATGCTGGCGTGTTTCTGGCTCAACGCATTAGCATTGCCATTCAACGTGGTAATGCCGCCAGCATGTTGGGTACGCTGCCAACTGGTAGTGGGCTTGAGCATTTGGATTGTCTTTAGACCTTCAACGGTCTATGGGCAGTCTAACTGTATTTGTAGTGTTAGTTTTAGCTTGAATTTTGTTTAGTTATTAAAGGCACTTGCCCAGTAAAAAAAAAAACTACAAACTTAAGTTTGTCTTTCAATATTTTAACTTCAGTTAGTTTTTTTTTTGGTCTCGCGCTCTGAGGTTTCCGTCTAACGGAACCCTCAGAGCACGAGTCCTACTCGTACTTGTCCGGTTTTTTTTTGTTTGGACGCGCTCTCTGAGGGTTCCATCTAACGGAACCCTCACAGTGTGAGTCCTACTCGTACTTGTCCGGTTTTTTGTACTTTAGTAGTTAATAATTTATGTGGTGGTACGGAACCCTTAGTGCACGAGTCCTTACTGAACGAGATACTACACTAATTTGTGCTTGTCGATTAGGGCAAGGGGTTTTTTTTTTTTGTTCTTTATTTATTTTGGGGACTTTTGCCAGCAATGGCACGCCAGAGGGGTAATGATCATTCTGCCGTTCTCAATGTCTCCGTCTATCTTATAGGGTCGGCTTCCTGATTTACTAACCGATGGGTGGCTCCGACTTTCGCGTTGTTTTCGGACGATGATATTTCATGGAACTCGTAGATTCGAGGTTTATACTGTGCGGAAACATTGGGGAAGATACGGACCTCTGAGTTTAGATTAACACTTGTCTCTCTCAAAATGTATATTTTTTTAACATTATTTGGTACCTTATAGATGAATGGGATGTATTACCAGTAATGCTGGTACTTAGTTACTATTATTCAGATTTTTCGTTTTTTTTTTTTTTTACAGATCATTATGTTTGTTTATTTTCAACTAGCAACGCACCCCGGCTTCGCACGGGTGTAAATCTTATTTTTTTACACCTTGGGTTACATTATTGGAATTTTAGTAAGGATCTCTATTTTTTTGAAAATATGATATAGTCTATGTCCCCCGGGGATAGTGTAGCTTCCCAACAGTGAAAGAATTTTTCTAATCGGTTCAGTAGTTTCGGAGCCTATTCAATGCAAACAAACAAACAATCAAATATTTCCTCTTTATAACATTAGTATAGACTAGCTGACCTGACAGACGTTGTCCTGTCTTAGAACTGTCAAACAAGCAAAGTCAAAATTGTAAATCTTATTTTTTTACACCTTGGGTTACATTATTGGAGTTTTAGTAAGGATCCCTATTTTTTTTTAAATATAATTTAGCCTATGTTACCCGGAGATAGTGTAGCTTCCCAACAGTGAAAGAATTTTTCAAATCAGTTCAGTAGTTTCGGAGCCTATTCAATGCAAACAAACAAACAAACAGTCAAATCTTTCCTCTTTATAATATTAGTATCTTAGAATAACTACTCAGTGGTAGGTAGGTTTCCAAACAACGCCTTCTCAAAACGTAAGCTACAAATTCGCTTTGTAGCTTACGTTTCGATTGGTATTATAAACGATTTAAGCAAGAAAATTAATGGATTACCTGTGGAATGTCACACCATAACTCTTATGCTGCTTTTCCGATTTGTTCTGGTACGATTTCACCACGCAAAATGTCATAGTAAAATTTTTATATTTTTTTGGAGCCATATATAACACCATTTGAATGGATTAAATTTTGCGAATGTACTTGGTTTCTTTAGATTAGTATAGATTTAAGATGGTTTCGTAAAATCAATACCCAATTTAGGCCCTGAATATTTTCAAATCCAACTTAACAATTCCGTAGCACAAAACCCGAACACCTAATTCGGAATAACAAACTTCCTACGTTTTCTACAAAATTAGTATTCCCCAAACATCTTCAAGATAAAGTAATCTATTTGCGACGACCCTTCTTCGACCAAATTTGCATATTGTAATCAAATTTCTAATTACTTTCCGAAAATTGTGAATGGCTCAATTTTTTCTTAAAGCCAGTGAATTAGTATGAGGAAGCGGTAGCTTGGAATTGCAGGGATTTCTCTGATCTGTTTTTCCTCAATTATTATTAGCCTTAAGGCAAAGCGGCTTAAATGCATGGATGCCGCAGGAAACATGATTGTAAACTGCGATAAATAGTGATTAAACCATAATGTTTCAACTCGCATTTATCTCTCGCTAACTTTCGCGTTTAAGAGTTTGTATGTCGTGAACTTGGGTAGCGTTGCATCAATTTACGCGGTTATGGCAAACAGCAACAAATTCATATTTTGGTTATAAATAGTTAAGTATACAATTAAGTTAAATGTAATTTTGGAAACATGATTTGTGAAACTTTTCTCGAAAGAATAATTCGGCGGAAACAGGCTTTTTAAAACACGTTTTAAGTTTTTTCTCCGCGTCTGGAAATTTCTAACAATTTATTTATTCATATTCTAATGGTCATCTGTGTAATGGAATTTAATGTAAATTCGTTTTATTTAAAATTCAAATAGTTCTTGAGTAATTTGAAGTTTTTAGCATATGTAGTTTCCGTAATTTAGTTCTGAGGCGGGTGGTGCCGATTCGTGCGTATATCTTCCTGCAGGCGTAGATAGCATATTTTTGTCTCTGTTTCGCGCAGAGGCAAAACTTGAATTTGAGCTGACGACATATCGACTCTTAATCAAAATGGTAAGCTACTAAGAATGTGTGAACCTATTTAAAATAATTATTATAATTTTAATAACTACTAGTAATACCTACTATTTACTGATATATCAGTTATGTTTCAATACCTATTTATTGCATAATTTGACATAATTATCGAATACAAAATAACTTTGTGGGCCGTATAATTTGAGACACGGGCCGAGGATTTGACAGATCTGGTAATCTATAATTATTTTAAGTTTGCTCACACTAAAATTATCTAAATGATAAACAATTACTATACTTATAATAAACCGGCCAAGTGCGAGTGGGGCTCGTGCACTGAGTGTTCCGTACCACCACAAAATTCAATAACGAAATCACCAGTTATAACTTAGTTACGAACAGAAACTTGTCACCGACTCGCACTTGGCCTTTATTTATTATTTGTTGTTATACTTTAGAATGTGTACTATAATCACGCCAAGTTTCGTGCTTGTACGTATTACTGTTTTCACATTAGAGATAATACGAAAATACGTTAAAAAAAGGGTTGTATAGGGCCTCCCTTTTCTTTTTGACTTTTATATTATTTGTTAAGTTAATTCGCCGTAACGTTACATATTCTGTGAAAATTTCAACTAGCTATCTATTACGGTTCAAAAGATACAGCTGTTTAAAGGTAGGACAGACAGATGGACAGACAGACATCGTACGCTTAGTAATAGGGTCCCGTTTTTACCCTTCGGGTACTAAACTCTAAAAATGATCTTTCATATATTATGTGAACTAGTACAAAAATGGTACATTCAAATACTAAAATTATAAATGTTTTTTTTTTGGTATGTATATTTATGTGTTATGATCCCACTCGTATACGCTAAACGTCACCATCATCATCTTCATTGTCATCAAGACGTCCACTGCTGAACATAGACTTCCCCCTTAGACCTCCACACTGAACGACAGCCTGCCATCTGCCTCCACTGGATGCCCGCGACTCTCACAATGTCGTCAGGTCTGTCCATCTAGTGGGACTATTCATCTAATTTAGAATTTTCGTTCGTCTACGGATCTCCTCATTTCTGATTCGATCTCGTAGAGCACTGCTGAACCTATAGAGTTCCTTTAGCATGCCACACTGAACGACAGCCTGCCATATGCATCCACTACACGCCCGCGAAACTCACAATGTCGTCGGTCCATCTAATGGGAGACCTATCTACGCTGCGTCTTCAGGTTCGTGGTCTCCACTCAAGAAACTTTTTCTCCATCGGTTATCGGTTCTTCGAGCGATGTGGCCTGCCCATTACCACTTCAACTTGCAAATCTTAGCAGTGACTGTGATTCTTCGGCGAATATCAATGTTACGGATTTTTTCGCGAAAACAAACTCCGAGCATAGCTCTCTCCATTGCACGTTGTTCGAAATTAGATATTTCCAAAAGACCATAGCAGTGTTTCCTAAACACGTTTATGTCACTCGTTAAAACAAACCCAAGCTCGAGGGGTTTACTAGTAACCATTGAAAAGTTGACCACATTATATTATATTTGACAAAATAAATGACATTCCATAAAACATATAATTATATTATCAAATACTTCCTTCTAAAATAACCACTCTCCCAAAACTACTAGTTTTAAAACCAATTAGGTATTTTGAACCTTCTACTGCTACTGTTATTTTACCACTTGCCAGAAGAAAAAAAATACAATGGAGTACTTAGAATAACTACTCAGAGAAGGTAAGTTTCCAAACAACGCCTTCTCAAAACGTAAGCTACAAATTCGCTTTGTAGCTTACGTTTCGATTGGTATTTTGAACGATTTAAGCAAGAAAATTAATGGATTACCTGTGGAATGTCACACCATAACTTTTATGCTGCTTTTCTGTTTTGTTGTGGTACGATTTCACGGCACAAATTGTCATAGTAAAATTTTTATATATTTTTTGGTGTCATATATAACACCATTAGAATGGATTAAATTTTACGAATGTACTTGGTTTCTTTGTGTAGTTATTCTAAGATAGAGTACTAAATTAGATGATTGATTAAATTAAATATCCGGTAAGTAAATATAGGTTTCATTTACTAATTTCATTTCAGACAGCCAAATTGTCGACAATGGCTAGTAAATTACACTTGACATATTTCCCTAAAACCTTAGGGGTCAGTGGTGTTGACACCACCCACCTCCACTCAGGTTCTTCCCATCGACCATCTAACCTGAATTTACCTGGTACCTATACAGCAAATAATTTAAGACATCACATTAGCACAAATCAAAACAGATGTAACCACTGTGACGAGCGGAATTGCTCAATTGATAGAGTATCTGCCTTTTACGCTGGAGGTTTGGGGTTTAATTCCTAACCGGACAGATATTTAAATCATGAATAGTCTGTGGAATGCGCTGCGTGAATGGGTGTTCCCAATGTTCCCTTTCTTTTTTTTTTTTCTTTTTTTTTTCTATAGTTACAATCTGGGTGTCTTCAAATCAAGAGTGAATCGGTTTCTTCTTAAACAAGCATGCTCTATTGTAGACCGCATCTTTACTTAAAATCTGGCGAATTTGCGGCCAAACGCAAGCCTATTATTTATTTATTTTTAAGCTGTACTGGTTCTAGATTAGAAGTTACTTGTGTGTACACAAAAGCACAAGAATTAAACATAACGCCACCACAGTTAAACGTGCAGACTACATGCTATAAATTATGAGAGTTATTAATGTTTTATCCATACTACGTTTCTTTCTATCGGGTTAGACTCATAGCTCTAAAGCTATGAGTGTAAAACATAACGTTATGTATTGTCTATAGCAGTGTTTTTCAACCTGTGGGTCGCGACCCCCAGGGGGGTCGCCAAGCCTTAAACGGGGGGTCGCTGGTACAAAAAAGGCAAGTGTTTGTAGGTCTTATACTACAATAGAAAAAACTACTATTTCAGAAACAAGGCTGTGCCTGTTTATTTTTAGTAATTTATGAAAACGTGGTTTTATTTTAGAGACGCAAATAACTAAATCATTTTCTAATTAAATCATTTCATGTTTTATGTAGCTTTAATATGGACCTGGGGGACGCCAGAATTTTTTCATTTGTAAAGGGGTCGAGTATTCAAAAAGGTTGAAAAACACTGGTCTATAGCATAAGCAGTCGTTGTTCATGTCAGTATAAAAATAGTCATTTTGTAGCCTAAACTGTTGTTGACAAAATGTCTGTCGCAGTACCCATTTACTTGAAAAGTTACGTGGGATTGTATAAACATGCGTGGGTCTATGTGTGAATGTAGAGTTAAGTATGTGTATGTGCGCACCACATTAATGTACTTTGAAGTGAAGAAATGAATTTGACTTAGTACAAGTTCTGAGTAATCGTTTACGTATTGTTCCATACATTGCTGGGCTGAAAGGTATTCGAAAACTTTTTTCGTATTAGAGTGAAGCAATCTATACCTCCAATTACTACCGATTTTTGTTCCTACACGTTTCCGCTGGAGGCGCTTTACTAAAATGTATGGAACAATAAGTAAACGAAAAAAGTTTTCGAATACTATCAAAACTTGTACTAAGGGTAGTACAGGAGACCCGCGCGGGTCGCAATGTATTTTTTTAACTTAATTAACCAAACTAAATATTATGAGCTAACAAACATGAGGGATGGTGTATATTTTTCGTCAACCCTGATAGGAAAATATAAAATGGGTGACGTCATTTTAAAACATTTTTTTAAGCAGCCATCTTGACGTCTGCCTGCTCATTTTTGTCAACCTAAAACCTTTTTGTCGCTATTAGGTATAAATACAAAAAAAAAATATACATACAGTCGAATTGATAACCTTTCGAAGTCGGTTAAAAATTAATATGAGTACCAAATGAAAAGGTTCAAAGAGTAGAAAACGATAGCATGAGTGACATCACACTAAATTCAATATGGCCGCTCCAAGATGGCAGATTAGGTAGGTACATTTTCTTTGCAAAACCAAAAATGCTTATTTAATTATAATGATTTACTATATTATATTTTATATAGACTAATAGTATAAAGAGGAAAGATTTGATTGTTTGTTTGTTTGCATTGAATAGGCTCCAAAACTACTGAACCGATTTGAAAAATTCTTTCACTGTTGGGAAGCTACACTATCCCCGGGTAACATAGGCTATAATCTATACCCGTGCGAAGCTGGGGCGGACCGCTAGTTTTAGATAAATACCAAGTAGGAAATAAAAAACAATGCGTGAAGCGATATTATAGCTCTGGGGAGCGCTTTCATCTTACAGTTTTGCAACAAGCATCCAAGCACATCGCTTCCGAATCCGAGCAAACCACCGCTTTATGGTTAATATTCCGAAAACCCGTACGAAGCGCTTTGATTCCACTTTTACTATGCAAACTGCTAGTCTGTGGAATGCCCTGAATGGGTGTTCCCCGATAGTTACAATCTGGGATTCTTCAAATCACGAGTGAATCTGTTTCTGCTACGCAAGCGTGCTCAACCGTAGACCGCATCATTGCGGTGAGTTGGCGGCCAGCAGCAGATTATTAAATAATAATAAAAAATACTTGCCATGAATACTAGAGTAGCTTTACCTAGTATGTGACTAATTCAAATGTAATAATCGTTGTCACAGTTTTACAGTAGCATAAAATAAATTTGCGCTTTTCAATAAACTAATATAGGTATCTAATATACGGGCGACGCTTGGCATTATAATAACAAATTTACCAGACAGACAATACTTTTACAGAATCGCTCTCTGGACTGCCACTTCTCTTCAATCCGATTACAAACTGCCTGTCTCACAACAAAACCTATTAAAATCAACTGTATATTTCACAAAATAAAGGCCAAAATAGCATCCGAGAAAATGTCGTAATTTCATACCGCCTTAGTTTCAATTCAAGGGACAGTGCCGTTGAAAATTCAATTTTAGATTCGTCGAAAGTTTTCAGGGAAATCTCGTTTTGATGTAAAATGTGCATTTAAATCCAACGTCGAGTCGCTTGTTTCCGGCTTAGGAACTTAAAATTAAAACTTGTCGGGCGTTTGCGTCCAATATACTGGTCTGTTTTATTTCAGATGCCGAACAAAGTAAACACACCTGGTATTTTTTTACCAATCACAGCTTGACTTTGGAATTCTCACATGTTTAGCATGTTTGTTTGTAAAGGTTTTACATCTAAAAATGTTCTGGCTAATCGATGGTTGACAAAATCGATTTAGTACTAGAAGTCTATTATACGTATTTTTATTCGGTCTACGATGGAGGACGCTTGCGCAGAAGAAACCGATTCACTCGTGATTTGAAAACTCCCAGATTGTTACTATCGGGGAACACCCATTCAGGCAGCGTATTCCATAGACTAGCAGTTCGCACAATAATAGTGAAATCAAAGCGCTTCGTACGGTTTTTCGGAACATAAACCATCTTTAATATTCGTGTGTGCTCGAAGAACATTATTCGTATTGGCAAAGTCATTGAAGTTTTAGTGGGACCTCGAAAACTTTCTCTACATAGTAAAAAAATCACGTAAATCAGTTCACAAACGGTGTACATACTCGTACATAATATATATAACAAGAATGTGGACTAAATTCAGAACCTCCTAGTTCTTGAATTTTAACTTTAAGTGAAAGCCCGTTAAAAATAAAAATAAAAAGTTGAACACAACCCTCCAATATATTAAACCATTTATTTGTCAGAATAAAGTAAGACAGAGATACTGGTTTGGCCATCGATCATAAAGATAGTTTGGATTGGTCTTAAACTAGAGCTAGTACCGAAAAAAGTCTACCAAAATCTGAAGGAGGCGAGGTAAACACGTATTGACATATTTTTACAAATTATATTAACGCACACTTCTATAGTATTGAGCGGCACACAACTGCAAACGAGATGCTCAAAATGCCTGTTGACTATATAAGAGGGGGTGTAAGTGCTAAAGAAAACACTGTATCTAGGTAAAACATTTCCATTAATTATTCTCAAAGAACTTGGACCTACCCAAAAAGGTAAGATGCAAGTTTTTTGATATTTTAAATAGTTTGACAGAAGAATTTACCAACCATCCTTTCGAAGAACCATCCCGAAAAAAAACTGTCAAATGACGTAATTATTACAGTTCAAATTACACTTGAAATTAAGCTAATATTAGTCGATATAATATTGCATTCAAACGTTCTCAAATACAATGATCTCATAACATATTACATTATTGAAACCCTGCATGTATTCAAATCGAACGCTAGCAAACGTGCTTAATTATTAGATATATCTGACGAAACCGATATCCCACATTCATCCCCGTTTGAATATTGGATACCTATATGCCACTTACATGGATTTAGTGCAAGTAATGAAAGCTGGCGAACTGAAACCATATGGCTTCGCTTTAAATGGAATCCATTTCATTTATATGCTTCACTACAGTTACATCTGGCTTCTTCATAGATATAATAAGTATTTCATAGAACTGGGCAGCTGACTTTTTGACGTGATAACGTCTTATAAATAGTTCAACGCCGGCTGCTCGCACGAAAAATTGTCATGTTCCGCCTGAGCCGCGCGTGCAAGCGAGAGCACGGAACAAGCGATAGAGAGGCACGATCGGCCTAAGCGTTATCACGTAAAATTATCGTCCGTAAACCGACTTTGCAGATTAACCCTTTTTTTAGACAAAATAAGGTTATATTGCTCATAGTGAGCAGACCAATAAATGAAAATCAAATAACAAAATAATAATTGACAGACAAACAAACAATTATTTTGTGTATAAATAGTACTTGTATCTCTAATATTTTTGTCACCTTGAATAAAAATTAGAAAGCAATTGTCACCAAACAATTAATAATAATTAATTAGGTCGACCGTGACTTAATTCGATAACTATAAATTTCTTTGAAAAATACATAGTAACATGTCATTCATATATTAAAATATGGAAAAGCTTTTTTATAGTGATTTCAGGGTTAGTCTTCCACTAAAGTAGTTCATCATGATGATTACAATAACCTTCTTTAGTCTTAGTAACACCATTCTGTGTAACCCTGTATATATCTAGTAGTCCCACCAGTGGGTCATAGCAGTGGGTCCACGGGGAACCCCCCCCCCAATATTAAGCTACGCTGTGGGTATTTCACATAATACAAATTGTTGAGTAAAACAACGAACATTCATAAAGTAATTTTTTTATTGGTTCTGTCGCCCAAAAACATAAAACTACATAGACTTTGAATGCCTTTTTACTGTCTTTGAATTTCAAATAATGTAAAAGAAATCTGTAGATCGGTTGGTATTCATGCCTTCCTCCGTTCCAATCCTGTGGAATTTGAACGCACCAAATATCTGTCGATGCCGTAGTACTCTATGCAATAATGCAAAAATCCAACATTGCTCTGCATGGCTCCTGCCACTAAAGTACTGTATCGGTGATGCATGACATTGGTATTTCGAATTCTCGATTATTTTCTGTAGTACATAAGGTACATTTTTAAGTGGAAGTATCATACGTATCATACATCATCATCATCATCATCATCATATTAGTCTACGTCTGGACATGGGCGTCTCTCAAACTATGTAAATTACCTTCTAAATAATTATATTACTTTGTTGGTATGTAAACTTTTTTCCGGATTAGTGCATTTTGTTGTTGATCTGTCAATGGTCTTCCGGATATACCCATTCCATTTTTGGTACATCAATTGCCTTCCGGATAGTTGTAATTGTATTGTAATAATTGTAATTGTTTAATTGCTTGTCTGTAAATTGACTTCTAGTTGATTGTACTCCGTGTTTGGTTCATTAACAGCTTTACAAATAATTTTTATTCCGTAGTTAATCGATTGTCGTCCGGTTAACTCAAGTTCGGAAATCTGTTTTTGGTCTGACAATTTCCATCCGGTGCTCTGTTGTTGGTTTGTCAATTGTCATCCGCATAAATTGTAAATAGCTGTTCTAAATTATATTTTTCTAAATATCTATGATGTAAACGCTTATTTTATTGGGCAAATAGATGAATTAAATGTATATTAAATAAAACACATACACTCGAGATAGTATTTTTTTTTAAATCTTTGGACGAAGTTTGCTCACTGGATTACGTTGTCGTATTTCCTATTCACTATAATGCATTGTAACACAAATCGTGTCGAACTAATATATATATATATAGCTGAAGCAAAAGCAAAAAAAAGCAAATCTAGCAAAGCTATTTATTTGCCGTCTGAAGCAAATAATAGAATTAAAATATTTTTGGCAGGTATGGATTGAATGGTATGAGACAACGTTTGAGCGTGAACTAATTAATTTATAAAAACGGGTTGCTTATAATAATAGTTATCAGTTTATAAATCCGACTTCAAAATTATCAAGCGTACAGCGTATAATATTTCTAAATAAAGAGGAGATTGAGAATTTTCCCTTCATAATAAAAAAAAATATCTCGTAAATCTATTTTTTTTTTACTAATCATAATTAGAATTTATTCACTACTTTTTTCCAAGGGTAAGCGGTAAAAGAAAGCTTTATTGATCGAAAATTTTAACTCCATCAAATAGGTAGGGATAATCATTAATGTTTAAAAAACGAAACAAAAAAACACTTTAATGACTCGTTCAATCAAACCAAAGGAGTCTAAATTGGAGAGGTCACACTTAGTGATGAAACTGAAGATAGAGCCGGGATAGTGGAACACATGTCATGGTATAGGGCAAGACAGTGTGAGCTTGCATCATCGTCATCATCATCATCATCAGCCGGAAGACGTCCACTGCTGAACATAGGCCTCCCCCTTTAACCTCCACACTGAACGACAACCTGCCTTTTGCATCAACTGGATGCCCGCGACTCTCACAATGTCGTCGGTCCATCTAGTGGGAGGCCTCCCTACGCTGCGTCTTCCGGTTCGAGCTTGCATAATAAGATTTAAAATAAAAAACTTGAGTTAATATTATTCTAATATTATAAACGCGAAAGAGTTATATAGTTTGTTGATTTGTCGGTTTGTTTTTGTGTTTTTGTTGTCTCTATAACGCAACATGTCTGACTAAACACTCTTTAAAAATAAAGATTTAAAAAAAAAACGCAACTGAGCAACGAATCGATATGATTGTATTCAGAGATCGTTGGTGGGCTATAGAGTGAGTGAGTGAGTGAGTGAGTGAGTGAGTACTTTTTCTCCCGGAATAACGTACAGTTTTTGAGAGAATGTGTACGCGAGTGAAACCGTGGGACGCAGAGTTTTACATAGAGTCCGTTTCACGAAAGAAGTCCCCCAGACGCGGCGCTGTCATCGCGTATCAAAAAAAAAATGAATCGAAATGATACTGATAGTGATATCAGTATCATTTCTCGAGTAGAACTTTAACAACTTTTGGCATCGTACACGACTCTTTAACGATGGAAAATTAATAAAAATCTCACTAGCGTCCAAACACAGTAACAACACCTGACAACTACAACATGGAAATTTAGTTCCGCTGTTTGCCGTGGGACTTCTTTCATGAAAAGCACTTTAATTTGCGATAGATTTCTCCAAGAGTTATTAAATTGAAGCCTTGGCTTTTAAAATTACAAACGCCTACTAACTAACCTCGAGGGGGTGATAATCTTATGGCGTTAATCCCCGCAACGGGCTACCCTTTATTTCATAACCTCGCTAATATGACGTCACTGCTCACTCCTCCGGATTATCTACCCCCATTCCGGGATAGGCTAAGAGGTACGGTTTATATAATTATTGTAGGTTAATAAAAACAATTTAAAAAAACGTCTGACAAAAGAGCCGATTGTCTTCAAACGGATGAACAGGTTTAATTGAATCACAGCTATAAGCATAGATATATTTTACAATGTTATTGCAGCTGTCAGAGTAAATAAATGCTTGGGGATAAGTGGTTGGACCAAGTTAGGTTTAGTGGTTTTTTAAGGTTCCGTACCAAAAAGGTAAAAACGGGACCCTCTTACTAAGCTACGATGTCTGTTTGTATGTCTGTCTGTCTGTCCGTCTGTCCGTCCTACCTATTAAAGGCATGTATCTTTCGAACCGTAATAGAAAGACAGTTGAAATTGTACCACAAAATATGTAACTTTACGGCGGATTCACTAACAAATAATAAAAAAGTCTAAAAGTTTTAAAAACGAAAGGGGGGTCTCCATAAAAAAAACGTATTTTTGTATTAGATCTAATGTATTAAGCTGGCAAAGTGCGAGTCGGGCTCGCGCACTGAGAGTTCCGTACTACCACAAAATTCAATAATGAAATTACCAGTTATAACTTGGTAACTAACAGAAACTTGTCGCCGAAGATATATTCGTACAAAAAGAAAACGAGAGAAATGGGTAAAATTTCATTGAAACAGTACGTGAAACATTCCGTGAAACGGAATTCTGATACTAATTTTGTCAAAAATAGAAGTAGAATAATTTCATATAAAGTTAATTTGAGCTTATTCAATAAAATAATAAACCCATTAAAATCAGTAGTTCATAATCTTTGAAGATTTCGCGTAAAATATTATATTCAGATCATACAATAACAGTAATGAGAACAATCTTTTTTAGAGTCGGTTGAAATGACTGTAATTTCTAAGCAGCCAGCTCCTCACCCCGCATAGGAAGCACCAAAAGATTTATTAGAACAGGGAAGTAGAGTCCTGATACGTAATTTATGGGCCGAAAACTGGAGCCAGCGGGTTCTTTTAATGATAATATCCTGTGGAAAGCAGAGGCAGGAAAGAGGCTATCTTGCGAGGCGTTTGTATGTTATGGCCCTGGATTTTGTAGAGGAAGCAGAACTGTAGCGATTGGAGAGTATTAGCTGTGCTTAGTAGTTGATGTTCTAGTTTTGCGTAGTTTTACGGTTTTAAAAACACATGAAGAAATATTTATGTTTGGACGGATATACATTTTTGTTGTCCTTATAATTTACTTTTACCATATTATATTTAGAAATACCGACAAACTAAATTTCTTCTATCGATGGGGCAGAAAGGTTCTTGAGTGGAGACCACAAACCGCAAGACGCAGCGTAGGTAGGCGTCCCACTAGTTGGACCGACGACATTGTGAAGGTCACTGGCATCCAGTGGATGCAAAAGGCAGGCTGTCGTTCAGTCTGGAGGCCTATGTTCAGCAGTGGGCGTCTTCTGGCTGATGATTATGAAGTTTCCGCTGTCTTCATTTTACCAACCAAACCAAAGTTACCGACATAGGTCAAAGGATTAGTAAGCTAAAGCCCAAAGAACCGATAACCGATGAGTAGACGAATTCTAAAGTGGAGACCTCGTTTAGGCAAACATAGTGTAGGACACCCCGTGTTTCAATATTTTGAGTGAGATAGCTGCGTGGTTTTAACTGACCCTTAAGTTTGTTTTTCTGTCGTTCTAATACGCCATCGTTTACAGAAATAATCTTCGAATTGAACCAATCTTTTGGGAGATTATTTTCCCTTTCCAGAGTATCAATCAGCCACTCACCAAAATGAAGGGCAGGAAATACAATATTTTATTTCTGACAACAAATTATCAGCCCGATCCCATAAGCCGAAAAAGAACCGCAAAAAGATACCCCATAGTTAGCGGCAGAGGCAGTAATCGTTATGAAGCCACGGACAAAGGACTCGACTACCATGTCGGATAAGCAGCAGAGTTGGACTAAAGATATTGGAGGGAGGGGGGGGGGGGGGGGGGGGGGGGGGGTAGTCTTTATTCACGCTAATTATTTCAGACCAATAGTTTCGAACGGATGGATCTCACTAATGGAGATCAACGCCACATAAACCTCAAAAAACTCCCATTGACTCTTACTGGCAGATGACAGTATAAATAATATAGTAATAAGTTACTATATCCACCAGGGAAGGATATCGAAACTATGCATTTACCGTTGTTCCCTCCTATATAAACAAAAATTTAAGCAGCAGTGTTATTTTATACTGCTGTTTTCCCCCTTTTTCAGAGAAACTTAGGACGTGATGTCATATTTTGGGCAGTCGACCCCATAAGCTTCTTAGTACGTCCGCATAGAGAAACCAAGCACAATTCGGGTTACACAGAAAGTTCAGTGTCAGGTCAAGTTAGTTAGCAGTTTTGTATGCGGGAGCCGCGTGTTTTGATGGGACGAGAGCGGACGCAAGCGGCTGTCTTGTTCAAGAGCTACGACACGACTGCAACTATACAACAGCTACTATGCAGTTTTTAGCACAGTTTGAAAGCAGATCTGCGTGTTTTGTAATACAAAGAACTGTATAGTTACCGTGATAAATGTTCTGGATGGGGCTTACAAGTAAACTATTCAGATTTCGAATGTCAGAATTTCAACCGAGGTAATGATTTCCAACTTACGAGTGCGTGAAATCCAGTATAAGGTTCTTAGATATAAAAGTGTTTTGTTGGTATGTTCCAGGAACATCAATTGAGAGCAAGTTCCTATTCCAAGTTAGGCGTGTTTACCATCTTCGACCAAACAGTCATTTAACATTGAGCTTTGGGCAAACGGCATGCTTATCAAACGTAAGAAAAACTTGAGAATAATGTAAAAATAAAACGTATTTATCAGATTTTTCCATCACGTTATCCTAGAATCGAACGGTGGTAGCCGTCTGGTATAATGTGCACTTTTTAAGTTTTTTATGTTTGTTTTTGTGTGTGCATGTGTGCTTTTTGTCTCGTGTTTTGTGAAAATAATCATCATCATCATCATCATCATCAAAATCTTTATTTGGCACAAGGAAAAATACAAACAAAACAATTGAATCCACTGGCTCCGAACTAGTAAAAAACTGTGTTTCGGAAGCCAGTGGCTTCTCCCAGTATTTAAAAATTAAATATTATGTCTTAGATAAAGATATAAAATCAAATTTAATTAGTATAAAATTTAGAAAAAAAAAAGAAAAAAAAATACAAATATAACACAAATTTAGTACTTAATAATTTCTAAATAGAAAATTATACAATTATAATAAAATATTACTTTTACAGTCTGACGGCACCTGTCCTCGCCCTGCATCCATGACTTGTTTAGTATTTAGATAAATTATGTGCATTTTCGATGCCATCCACAACGGTGAAAAAAAACATATTGAGGAAACTGGTATGTCCAAGAACCTTAAAAGTTTAAACACATATGACTTTGCAACACATGCACTGGGCCGGCATAGTAGATTAGGGCCCATCTCTCTAAGAAAAGACCTGTGTTCAGCAGTGGAAACCTGGTAGGCTGCTTTTTAAGCCGATCCCGTCAACCAATTTCCGCCATAGATCATCGAGGCGAACATTCCATCCTTACATCGTGAACTTTGATAAAGTCCGCACGCAGCGCTTCCAAAATTCCTTCCTAATACGAACTGGGGGCCTACCATAAGGTGTATAAGTAATGTTATTTTGATAATACTTTCTAATTTCGTACCATAGACTTCAAAATACATTATCATTATGTTATTACAACGGCTAGGAAGTTTTGATGACGTCATTCTATTTCGTTCACTCATATTTATGAATTTTAATGATCTGTGGTCATTGCTTGGGTTTTTTTTTTTTTTTTGGGTTTTGGTCTGGCTACAAAGGCTTTTGGACCATGTCTTTATTTTGAATCACGGCACTTTATATCATTGCTTGGTTCATTGCCGCAGTGATGCCAATTTAGGGTATTTTACCCTAGATAAAGAGTAAAAATTAGGTCGCAGGGTAATTTTTAGGGTCTAGAATTGTTTAGGGTCTTTAAAGGTAATCTTGAGGGTATTTTTTTTTTACAAACAACTCTTGTAACTTTGAAAACTGATTAATTATGGCTACAGATATATTAGTATTGTACTATAATATAATTGCGTGTGTAAATCAGAACGCACGTTCGATAAAAATTCAACCATTGAATATGAAAGAACTTGTTTTATTAATTATCTGAAACTAAAACTTTAGCCTCATGGTATTTTTATATAAATAGTTATAATTTAAGGGTAAAATTTATCAGGCGTTGGGGTAAAATTAAAATCTAGCTTGGCATCACTGCATTGCCGTTAGATTGTTTGGGGATTCTGGCGGGAACTACGAAATAAAGCGGGTCGTTTTAAAAGTTTTTCGCAATATTCTTGCAAAAAAATAATTATTTTGATGTTAAATAACGATTAAAATAATAAGTGAGCGTTAAATCATGGAAGAAAACGACGGGGGCGGGGGTAACCCGCCCAACACCAATAAGCGCCCTCGGGCACCTGAGGGCGAAGGCGCCAATGTTAAAACCGGCGGCGGTGGAAACGGCGGCAGTGAGACAAATGACTCTAACTGTATGTACTTACCATATTTTAAACCAAACTATAAAAGACAATACCCTGAAAACTCTTCTAATAGTGAATTTAAAGTATTTGTTGAAAGCACGAACCCCAATGAAAAAATAGGGAACAAGAGTCCCATTTATTTGAACAATGCTTTTACCACGGGTGACGACGATACAGCGCGTGAATGCCAATAAAATAGCATTGGTATTCAAGCAATACAACACTGCTAATAACTTTTTGAATAATACGGCTTTCCTTGAAAGGAATAACATGAGAGCGTACATACCAGCTGCTCAAATTGAGAAAACAGGAATTATACGATTTATTCCAGCGAATATTTCCAACAAAGACTTATACACTAAGTTGTCATCAACTTATGAAATTATCGCCGTAAGGCGCTTCACCAGATTGTTTGGAGTTTTGGCGCCAACGCGAAAAAAACATGTCGGCTCGTTGGATTATTTTCCTAAACTTGTGTATTTTCGAGTGTTAATGTGTACTAAATGGTGAATTATTATTCATTAAGTGCTCGTAAACGTGCTCGAGTGTGGGCAAGTGATATAACGAGGTGAAACGTGTCTTTTCGTGTTGTTTCCAAAACTCCATAGGAGCCTCTTGTAAACTCTTCACCACTTTACAGGGGCATGAGTTCGACTTGACCGTGACTTACTTAGCTTGACTCTGACTGTGACTATGACTTGTTTGACGGTAATAAGACAAAATGAACTGTTTAATATTACGAGTAAAGGACATTGAATCCACGCTCATGAAGATTTTAACAAAAAAAAAAAAAGTTAGATTGTTTGGAGTTTTGGCGCCAACGCGAAAAAAACATGTCGGCTCGTTGGATTATTTTCTTATACTTGTGTATTTTCGAGTGTTAATGTGTACTAAATAGTGAATTATTATTCATTAAGTGCTCGTAAACGTGCTCGAGTGTGGGCAAGTGATGTAACGAGGTGAAACGTGTCTTTTCGTGTTGTTTACAAAACTCCATAGGAGCCTCTTGTAAAGTCTCCACTACTTTACAGGGGCATGAGTTTGACTTAACCGTGACTTACTTAGCTTGACTCTGACTGTGACTATGACTTGTTTGACGCTATTAATACCATGTAAACATGTGTAATATTACGACTAAAGGACATTGAATCCACGGTCATGAAAATTTTAACAAAAAAAAAGTCTGATTGCGTGCTTTGTGTGTTCTATCTCTAAAATGTAAAATCGTTTTTCTTGAGATTAATACTGTTCTTTCAGTGCTTTTTTTCGTTGTTAATTTACGGATTAAATACTTAATTCACACAGGACAATAACATAACAAATCGGTTTGATTGAAAAAGTGAGTGCAATGGAATCTTTTTGATTTTTTTACTTTGTGGTAGTCGTTTAGAAATTTAAGTGGTATTACAAAGATTTCATACTATATTGGTGATATGATTATAATGTGCTTTTAGATGGCTGATGAAGATGAAATAATGCAATTTTTGGAAGAAGATGCCACAAGATCTTCCCGCATGCAGCGGCGCTTGCAAATAAGAGGTGCATGTGATCCGTTTGAATTAGATGATGATGAATTTGTTAGAGAATATCGCCTAACAAAGAATCTGGCGAAAAACCTCTGTGAAGAACTGCGACCTTCGTTAAAGGCGGGCGCAAAATCTATGGATTTATCTGTGGAAACTAAGGCATGGTATTCTGATTTATACTCTAACCTCAACAGTCAACTATCCATATTTGAGCGTTTCCGCATGCTCCTACTGTGTTTTCCTAGTGGTAAGAGTACGAGGACTAGTATATCCTTATGCTCCTATTGTGGTGTCATATGATGGTTTGCTATTAAGTACACTCGAGAACAAATGTATAACCCCAAAATTGTAACGTTTAAAAGTAATAAAAACACAAAAATCTGATTATACTAGGTAGAATGTCAGACTTGTGTTAAAAATATTGTCAGAGAAAGAGTTACAGAACCCGCCCCTCAGTAGATAAAGGAAAAGTCATAAATCTTTGATTATATTTCTCTTTGTCTTCAATGTTTATTTTTAACCAATATAGGTACCATCCAGTGCTGTCAAGCTGGAGGTAGAAACGCATCAGGTACCTGGGTTTAAGACTAAGATGGGTCATCATCATCAGCCAGACGACGTCCACTGCTGAACACAGGCCCCCCCTTTAACCTCCACACTGAACAACAGCCTGCTTTTTGCATCCACTAGGTGCCCGGTGCCCGCCCATGACTCACAATGTCGTCGGTCCATCTAGTGGGAGGCCAACCTACATTGAGTCTTGTGTATCGTGGTCTCCACTCAAAAACCTTTCTTCCCCATCGGTTATCAGTTCTTCGAGCGATGTGGCCTGCCCATTGCCACTTCGACATGCAAATTTTAATTAAGATGGGTTTTTGGTCTTACTAGAAATGTTTGACACCATCGCTTGCTAACTACACAATATTATTTTCAGGTCCTGACAGCATTATCTTTCTATGCTACTGGGTCTTACCAGCGTCCTACGGGTGGCATAGCAGGACATTCTATGGCTCAACAAACTGTTTCATCAGTGCTGAGCCAAGTGTCTGCTTGCCTGAATTCATCAGAGTTTAGGCAAAAATATATTTGTTTTCCAGCCAACAACCTTGAGAGAATTAAGATAAAAACAGAGTAAGTAAACTATTATTCCTTTTTCTTATTGATAATAACAAGCAAATTTATGCCATTGGCATTGCCTCGATTATAATAGGATGCGTAACCATTACCAGAAGAAAGTGTCTATATAATTTTTTTATTCAACACCTTTACAAAAACTTATATCTAAGGGATACTATCAGTGTCGAATGGGTCCATCTCAGCATTATGGAAGTTTTTAAACCACGATGCAAAATGAGGAGTGTTATAAGTTTACCTTTGATTCGATCGAGACCTGAGTGATGCTCGAGTCTCTCCAGCGATGTCGTATTGACTATCGGTATGTTGAAGTGTTTGTACAATAACGCCACCATGTCGGTCCGAGTACAGGAGCAGAGTTCGAAGGCAATTCCATTGCGAAGGGGCGTGAGACAGGGAAACATTATCTCTCCGAAACTGTTCGCTGCCACAATGGAAGATGCCTTCAAGCTCCTGGAATGGCAAGGACTCGGCATCAACATCAACGGCGAGTACATCACTCACCTTGAGTTTGCCGAATCGATGCAAGATCTCAGCATGATGCTCGAAGATCTCAATCGAGTCTGCCAACAGGTGGGCTTTAAAATGAACATGGACAAGACAAAGGTCATGTCAAATATCCATGTTGTGCCCACCCCAGTATCAGTTAGGAACTCAGTTCTTGAAGTTGTTGACGCGTACGTCTACCTAGGACAAACAGTCAAGCTAGGCTAGTCTTCTCGTCCAAAATACCTCAGTGCCTTAAGACGAAAGTGTTCGACCAGTTTGTTACCAGTGATGACATACGGCACTGAAACGTGGGCGAAACTCACTATGGGCCTCATAAGCAAGCTCAAAGTAGCACAACGAGCTATGGAAAGGGCTATGCTCGGGGTTTCTCTATGAAATCGAATCCGAAATGAGGAGATCCGTAAACGAACGAAAGTCACCAACATAGCCCACCGGATTAGCAAGTTGAAGTGGCAGTGGGCAGGGCACATATCACGCAGAACAGATGGTCGATGGGGCTGAAAGGTTCTGGAATGGAGACCACGGACTGGTAAGTACAGCGTAGGATGTCCACCCACAAGATGGACAGAAGACCTAAAAGAGACCTCAGGGAAACGCTGGATGCAGGCTGCTTCCAACCGGCCCTTTTGGAGATCGATGGGGGAGGCCTATCTCCAGCAGTGGATGTCTTATGGCTGAAATGATGATGATAAGTTTAACACGTGTATCTGTATGTCTGGCATTGTTGCTCTCAAACAGCTAAACCGATTTTAATTTAGTTTTTTTTTTTGTTTGAAAGCTGTCTTGGACAAGGTTTTTCTTACCTATGATTCAAGAAAATCTGTTCAGCTAGATTATCAGGCCTTTTATATAGTTAAATATTTATACTTATTTTGAATGGTTTTTTATCTTGCGATTGGTCCCGTACTAAAAGTTGTTTATAATGATGAGTACAATGACCTACCCTTTTAGCTTAGTACTACTGTTCCGTGTAAGCATGATAATTATTTGTTTCAGTGTATTTTATTTCTATGAATGGTAATTTGTTTCAGATTTTACAATGAATTCAACATTCCAGGAGTACTAGGATGTGTTGATTGTTCCCATGTGGCCATAGTACGCCCTGCCCTCAATGAAGAACGGTACTTTTGTCGCAAACATTATCATTCGTTGAATGTTCAATTGGTAAGTCACAATACACAGTATAATATAGAAGACTCATTATTTTTAATAACTACAATACATAATATATTTTAGCTTACACTGAATGCCCTAGCAGTCCCGTAACGGTGCTATGGGGGAAGTAATGGCTTTCGGAGATTACAAATAACTTAATATTTATAACCTACTAGCTGATACCCGGTACTTCGTACAGGTGGTGTGCTAGTGCACCACCACCACCAAAGCATGGTGGTAGAGCAATTTATAATGCTCGGCTGGCTAGCTATGGCTATCATCCTAAAGTTATAAATCTGTCACCAAGCACCTAGCAGTGTGTTTCAACAGTTGAGAGCCAGCTCCCATTCCAGGTTAGGTGTGTGTACTATTTAAAATAAAATAAATAAGTTACAATTACAATGAATCAGTATTTATTTAACATTGATAATGAGACTTACTAACCTACTCTTCTAAATTACTATCACAATTAATAACTTTTTTTATTGATCTTTAAACTTGCTATCGCCACAAAACAGTACAGAAGGTCGGCTGCATACATCGAGCGTAAACAGGCACACGCACACAAAGACGCGCACTTACAGCGATCTCAGATAGAATCTGTCGACGCCAGTCGCTAGGGCACCACGTAATTATAGTTTCGCGCGATAAACACAACATTATATGTAGTTGCTTTGCAAAACCTAGCGCTACGGCAAGTAGGTAATTAAAATCAAAGTCAGCCGGAGCAGACTTTCTGTACCCTTTATATTATGTGCTATCACAATGATCAGTCTTTATTTTACATTGATAATGAGACTAACTAAACTTCTAATTTACTATTACAATAAATCACATTTTTTTGTATTGATCATAAAACTTGACTCACTAAACTAATCATAAAACTTGCTATCACAATAAATCATTTTTTTTGTATTGGTAATAAAACTTAACTTACTAAACCTAATCATAAAACTTGCTATCACAATAAATCATTTTTTTTGTATTGGTAATAAAACTTAACTTACTAAACCTAATCATAAAACTTGCTATCACAATAAATATTTTTTTTTTGTATTGATAATGAAACTAAACTTACTAAATCTAATCATAAAACTTGTTATCACAATGAATCAGTCTGTATTTTTATAGTGATGATCAAATGATTATAAACAGTCACCATAAATCAAGTTCTAATTATGTTCCCACAGATTTGTGATGCAAGCATGAATATTACTAGTGTGGATGCTAGTTTTGGTGGTGCTACCCATGACTCATTCATTTGGGCTAATCATCCATTAAAAGCACACCTAGAAGAACTCAGCGATACAGAAAACATCTGGTTTCTCGGTAATTTCTTTTTAAAACCATGTTATATGTTTGGGAGTGTACCAAGCCAAAAGTAGGTACTCATTATTATGAACTACTTTTATTAAAAGACCAAACATGAAATCGTAAAAAAAATGCTGTTCCATAGAAAAAAATCACTTACACTCAAGGAAATAAATGTTTGGAACAGCTGATATTTTTTTCACAATTTCTGTATTAACCATAGTAAAATTTGTTATTAATGATAAGTACAATGACTTCTATTCAGCTTAGTTCACTCCAAGCTTAAACTCTGTACAATCTGTACATTGCGAGATAATGGATTGATATACTTAGTATTCATAATCTCTAATTTTTTCAGGTGACTCTGGATATCCGCAAAGGAAACATATGATGACGCCAATTTTAGATGCACTGCCAAACACTCCGGAGCAGCACTACACCAGTATGCATGTTCTTGCAAGGAACATCATAGAGCGTACCATTGGCCTCCTAAAGGCACGTTTTCGATGCTTGTTGGCACACAGGGTGCTTCACTACGCGCCGGATGTAGCTGGCTCTATTGTAAATGCATGTGTTGTATTGCATAACATTTGCAATAGAGCTAATACTCCAGTGCAGCTCCTGACAGATGAAGAGGCATTGCAAGAAGCCAATCTACAAGTACATTATGCTCCAAGTGCACCACAGAACCCACAAAGCAATAGGGATCTGCAACAGGGCTTAGCATTGCGAAATGCCCTTGTTCTCCAACTCTGGGAACGGCGTCATCTCTCACACTGATTTGTAAGTCTCAAGTAACTTTACATAACTTAACAGTTGAATCAATCTTCATAAAATTTGTCAAGATTAAGTAGTGTTTTTCATAAAGTTGGATAAATGCTACGTTTTATTTATTTAAATAGGTAAATTTAGGTGAAATAGCAGGGCGCAGCAGTTCAGTCAAATAATCTGTAAATAAAAATATTTCTTGAATCTTTCAGTTAAGTTATTTACTCTATTTTTCCAGATGACTTCATTTGGCTGCGGGAAAGACAGCATTATGTAACTTTTCATTATAGTAAACGCATTATCATCTGAGTTGTCGAGCAATAAACGTCAATGGCGATAGAAATGTGCAATGGCATGCAGTTTGCTATTGATACATAGCTACCTGCGCACATTTAAGATTGCACATGTTGAAATCCTTCTCCACAAAGCTGTTGATAATGTTACGCAAGAAGACTGGGCCAAATGTGAGGCATGCCGAGGAGCTCCAGAACAAGGACTCGAGAAAAACCATTTTAAAACATTAAGCACCACCTCTGATAATAAACCTACAGGAAGATGACACAGATAAAGAAGATTCAGTTAAGTACAAAAAACGGCCCTTTTCAGGGCCACAATACGATCTAGACTGTTTCTTTACGATTACGTCTACACAAACATTTATCAAGATATAATAACCTAATATGTTTTGGTAATAAAAAAATAATCTTACATGCTACAAACTTTTATATTCACTTAACGAAAAATTATACAATATCATAATTATCAGGATATTGATATGCAGCTCTATCATTCTTAGGCACACATTATACCACTCCATAAGACCTGTAAGTGCGAGCAAGATAGACAGATAAAAATGATTTATGACACGAAGACTCAGGCGATAATGCGTTTACTTTGTTTCACAATTCTTGATTGCTCGTTTGAATAAAAAAAAACATTACTTTTTTGCTACTCAGTTTGCTACATGCGCTCGAGTATAATAACTTGGTAATGAACAGAAATTTATCGCCGACTCGCACTTGTCCATTATTAATTATTTGTTGTTATACTTTAGAGTGTGTACTACAATCGTGCCAAGTTTGACGTTTGTACGTATTACCGTTTTTACATTAGAGCTAATACAAAAAAACGTTTGTTGTATGGGGACCCACCCTCCTTTCGTTTTTACTTTTTATTATTTATTAGGTTATCCGCCCTAACATTACATAGTCTGTGAAAATTTCATCTGTCTATCTATTACAGTTCGAAAGATATAGCCGTTAATAGGTAGGACAGACAGATGGACAGACAGACAGACAGACATCGTAGGCTTAGTAATAGGGTCCCGTTTTTACCGTTTGGGTACGGAACCCTAACAAGATATATTATTAGTAAGGATTTAAACAAATAAACTATATTATAATAATATTTGTATTGATAATATTATAAATTAATACTATAATGTTGTTTGAATACCTTTCAATCCTCTGCAGTGTCTCCAATATGGCTTCGAGAGCGTGGCTGCCTCTGACAGTAGCGTCGGCTCTAATTCTTGAGGATTCTACTAAGGATCGTCTAGTAGACTCCAGTGACATGGGTGGATCCCTCCTGCGAACCCGACGCGATCTGCCACCGCGACCTACTGCTTGTGGTGTTGCAGGTGGGTCAGGTTGGGGAGAAATAGGTGGAGAGATGACAGGCGGTGCCGGTGGAGGTGGAGAGATGGCAGGAGGTGCCACTGGAGGTGGAGAACGTGGCTCTTGACAATTTTCAACATTCACATCCACAGAGAAGAGAAGTCGTGTAGGATGTGTATCTGGGTTCTGCAAGAAGTAATATTAAGATTTACAAGGTTATTAATTAGTCTTAACACCAAAAAAAATACCATTAATATTACAATAAAAAATTGGTATTGATAGAGCATGATTATGCAGATACCCTGTAGTAAGCCGAAAGGTCATTGTACTCATCATTATGAATAACTTTTACTCCTTTTGGTTTAGTACAGAGTATATTTTATTTATTTTATTTTATTTAAGGTCAAATGCTTGCTGTGCTTACAGCAAAGCCAAAGCGCACAGCAAGCCAACATTTATTTTATTTATTTATTTTCAAATTCAAATTAGCACCGCACAAAAACGATTTACACTAATGACATCAATAACATTTTTAAAAACACAAAATCATAACAAATGTCACATTACAAATAAACATTTTCTGTTATGCACAACAGACATATATATGACCCTATGGTCATATGTGTGACCCTATATAGGAGAGAAGTATGTTTTATCTAGTACTTATATTTTTAACTGTAAGTTTTTGGCTAATGTGGTGATGGACACTCCGTACCTAATTTCCCCACACCTTTAAATATCCAAAACTTCAATAGTATACCTTTTTACTTTTTTTATTTAAGATACACTATAGAACATTAATAATAAGTAGGCATAATGAATACTTTACAAAATTAGGTGCAGTTTAGCTCTGTTGTCGAACATTAACCAACAATTAAATATTAAGATTAACCGGTATCTTAAGTTAATATTTATACTTAGTTGTATATTAATTATTTAAAACTTACTTCTGCTGGAAATGGATCCACCTGAACACCTGGCAACCCTTGTCCAAAGTCCTCTCCCAATATTTGCAGAAATTTCAGCTCTACATCTGTTAGTTTTGCTACCGTTGAGGGCCCACCTCCTGTTCCAGTTTGAGCCATTCTCACTGAACTTACTCTCTTCTTAAGTTTTGATTTGTAATCAACCCAGTACTGAAAAGAGATTAATAATATAGTAGGTGTACCAATTTAAATACATGACCCATAAATTTAAAAGCAATTACTTTGGCCCACTCTTTCCCTTGCTTAGTGGCTCCATTAATTCCTTGTGCATTTAGGATTCTTGCAATCTCCGTCCATTTTCTTTTTGAATGCTCTTTGGCTTCTAATGTTCTGTTGTAACACATTGCTATTTCTCTATTTTTATTTAACATCTCCCATAATAATTCTAGCTGCTGTACCGTGACACGGCGGTTGCTGAAAATGTAAATGAATGTCAGTTTAAATATGCATTTACTCATGCATGAATACAAAATGAATGTGTTTGGTTTGTCTATATTTTAGATTTATTTTGTAAATGCTTATAGCAGAGTTATAATGAGTGAGAGGATGGCTGGCAGTTGAACATTTTGATATTTATAAGTGACCCAACAATACGAACAATAAAATTGCATATCTTATTATCTCCTCCTAAATGGCTGCACCGATTTGGATGAATGAGTTCCTGGATAGTTTGCAAATACAATTGGATCCGCTTGGTGGCGCTGCTGTCGGTATGTCACCAATATGTTGTGGCGCTGCTTTTACTGGCAAGACGTCTGCCGGGTCCGTTATATAAACTTTCCGTGAAATATTATCTAACTGATAGTGTAAACCGCATCATAATCCGTTGCGTTTAGGAGGAGTTAGCGGTTATACAGACATCGAACGAAAGCTACTTCAATTTATACTATGTTGAAATATTAGTATTTTTTTGCCATTAAACCTTTGCACTATAAGGTACATACTTACGTTCTATTAGACATTGCACTTTGATTTGTTCACAGACCACTTTATTATACTGATGGACGAGTTGTGTAATCACTAAACGCTTAATAAACAAGGAACTTCGCCAGGGATAGTAACCAACAATGACAGTTTTAAAACTTACATCAATGGTAACCGTAGATAGTAACCAATTTTAAATTGCACTGTAAATTCAGCTTTTTTGTAAAAAAAAACATGACCTTGGATTTAATGTCCTTTAGTCGTAATATTAAACATGTTTACATAGTATCAAAAGCGTCCAACAAGTCATAGTCGCAGTCAGAGTCAAGCAAAGTAAGTCACGGTCAAGTCAAACTCATGACCCTGTAAAGTGGTGAAGATTTACAAGAGGCTCCTATGGAGTTTTGGACACAACACGAAAAGACATGTTTAACCTCGTTATATCACTTTCCCACGCTCGAGCACGTTTACGAGCACTTAATAAATAATAATTCGCATTTACTACACATAAACACTCGAAAATATACAAGTTTAGGAAAATAATTCAACGAGCCAACATGTTTTTTCTATGTTGGCGCCAAAACTCTTTTTTTTTTTTTGTTAATATTTTCATGACCTTGGATTCAATGTCCTTTAGTCGTAATCTTAATCAGTTTACCTAGTCTTAATAGCATCAAACAAGTCACAGTCAGAGTCAAGCTAAGTAAGTCACGGTCAAGTCAAACTCATGCCCCTGTAAAGTGGTGGAGACTTTACAAGAGGCTCCTATGGAGTTTTGGAAACAACACGAAAAGACACGTTTCACCTCGTTATATCACTTGACCACACTCGAGCACGTTTACGAGCACTTAATGAATAATAATTTAATACACATTAACACTCGAAAATACACAATTTTAATTTACGAACACAATGTAGACAGTTTTTTTTCCTCCGTGATGATTTTGGCATCGCACTCTTGTGCATTTGCCAGTGTCAAGTAATTATGATTGATATTAAGTTTGATAAACATTAAATGTAGTCAAACAAATCAATCAGAGTCAAGCAAAGTAAGTCACGGTCAAGTCAAAGTCATGCCCTAGTAAAGTGGTGGAGACTTTACAAGCGGCTTTTATGGAGCTTTAGAAACAACACGAAAATACACGTTTTAGCGCCTAATATCACTTTCTCAGACTCAAGCACGTCCACGAACACTTATTAAATAATAATATATCAACAATACCCTTTAGCACTTAAAAGTGATTGTTTTATTAATTAATATAGCGTATCTATAAATAATAATTTAAAAATGAAATTTATTTATTTGATTTTTCATAATGACTGCGTGTATCGGAACGTGATTCGAAACTTTAGTAAAACGATAATGTAGCGTTGTCCGTTTTGTTTTATCTTACGTACCATAATCTAAAAATGTATTATCATTATATTATTGTAAATGAATGTATGTAAAAAGAACGGTAACGGCTTAGTAGAGCAAGACAGCGCTATAGATTTGTGTTGCCGTTTCTACTTTCTTGGACTTGTCTGAACGCGTAGAAGTAGCTATAGGTCAGTATACGTACTTAATTATTTTATCGCACTGTGTTTTGAATATTTTTCAGAATAATTTCCCAGTGAGAAAATTTTGGCGTTGCACGTCTAGTGCGTTTGCCCGTGTTGAGTATTGAAATTATATCAAGTTCTATTAAATATCGTCAATTAAGTCAGAGTCAAGTAAAAAAGTCACGGTCAAGTTCGAGAAAGTGTCACGTTTGATTGTCGGAGGCCAAGAAGCTCTAACACTAGGGTTGGCAACTCAGCCTGTACTATTGTGTGCCTACTACAATATTATTCTAGTGATATATCTATTTATTCATCGGAGTCCTTCCGGTGGCCTAAGATTCTGACACTAGGGTTGGATAATACAACCAATATTTTCATGCCTCGTACATATTTTGGTGACTGGAACACACATTTGTTGGAGGCCTTCAGGAGGCCTAATAGTTCTCACACTAGGATTGATAATTCAGCCTTTACTATCTTATCTACTATATATACTAGCGATATAACTACATATTCGTCGGAGGCCTTCGAGTGGCCTAAAGTCCTAACACTAAGGTTACCATACAGCCAGTTGTTTAATGCTCCTACATATTTTGGTGACTAAAACAGATTTTTGGCGGAGGCCTTCGGGAGGCCTAATGATTCTGACGCTAGGGTTGCCAATTCAGCCTATATTATCTTGCTTACTACATATATTTTAGTGAATGACACGTATTTGTCGGAGGCCTCCCAGCGGCCTAAAACTGACATTTGGGTCTACCGCTTAGTCTTTATAAACTTGGTTTATGATTTAAGTATTTGTCAGAGGCCTTCGGGAGGCATAAAGCAGTTTTAATTTCAATGCGATAGTAAAAAAGTTGGTCCTGACTAACTTTTTTATTATCGCTAGAATGGAGCCTCATGGACGCAAAAATAATGTTATTCGCGTTGTTAAAACCAACTATGGTACGGGTTTAATTTAAAACTTTTGTATTATGGAATAAAGAACGGAATCTAACGAACTATGGCCGGGTGTGTGAGTGAGAACTCTGTATTAACGTAGAGCGTCGTCTCGTGCTTTCATAATAAAGCGGAAACGTTTTGACGGCTATGGTATGGTCAAAAGTGGAAATGTTTTGCGCTCGGAACGCTATGTTCACGCAGCATTGTTATTTTGTGTAACGCTTATGGTAAGGCCCCTGGAGCCTTACGGACAACTGCTATTACAGGCACCTAATCCGCTCAGTTGGAAAATCACGCGACCGCAAACCGTATCTGGGCGCGATAAGGTTTGCGGTCGCGTGATTTTCCAACTGAGCGGATTAGGTGCCTGTAATAGCAGTTGTCCGTAAGGTCCCTGCACAGGAATGGAATGCGCTCCCTGCCTCGGTATTCTCTATAAGGTACAACCTGGGTCTCTTCAAGACAAGAGTTAAGGCACCTCATGGGCAAGCGTGCCCCCACCTTAGACTGCATCGTCACTTACCATCAGGTGAGTTGTGGTCAAACGCAAGCCCATTTCATCATTAAAAAAAAGAAACCCTTCCGGTGCCTTCTGTTATTTTTCGTCTCCAATCGCGATTCTTATCCCAAAACTGTTCGTCGTTTGTCGCCGTCGTCTATTACGAACGAGACCGACGGAGAAAAGTTGATTTGTTGACTTCGTAAATTCTATTTGATAAACTGAGTTTACCGTAAGTTGGTAAAGGTACGGGAGTATTTTGGTAATGCCTCGCGGTGGTTCCTAGTTTTCACGAGCAATTTTCTACATGAAAATGTACGAGGTATGTTGTGTTGAAAGTAAAATATATGTTGTTGTTTACATTTTGTTTTAATTACGAAAATGCTTTAATGCTTTGCATTTAATTATTTAGCTTACTCGTGTTTCGTTTAAATATTTCTAGCTTTTAAAATTCGTCAAATTTCCACTTTTTATTAAAAATAGTGTCATTCTTTTTTGTTTGTCCATAGTAGTTTTTTTTCCACTGTATTACAAAAAGCCAATCGATAAATTTAGGTAGGTATCAGAATTTTCGTGTACCTATAATTATAAAAAAAAATAAGGGCGTTACTTTCAAGCCATGTATAACAAGGTAACCATTGAAATGATTTATTTTGTGTCAGTAATTTAACGAAATCCACTCTCAAGCTTTCCCTGCCAGAGTTTTATAGGTAAATAATGACTGTGAAAAATGATAAATGTGTAAAAAAAATCGATGGGGGTGACCTATGTCCAGCAGTGGACGTCCTGCGGCTGAAATGATGATGATGATGATGATTTTTCCGACTGACGAACGCCGTATCCATGGTCACAAAATAAATTAATAAAACACTATTTCAATGCTATTTATGGTATTTATATTTAAGCCCTTCTACTTTGACATTTGACTAATCCGCAAGGGCTTTTTATTCCCAAAGCCAATAGGGTATAAAAAGTCCTTGCTAATCCGATTTTCCAGCGCTGGTATCACGTCATGATGAGGAAATGACGTCATGTTGCGGGCGACCGGAAACGCGCGTGCCTCCTGCACTGGCTGGCAGATTACAGAAATGTCATGATGTTTATACAGCGTTGTGATAACAGGCAGGCTGGGTGCTGGATAGCCTGGTTTTATAGGAAAACATTAGGACTTGGATTAATAAAGCCCGTAACACGTCACTCGACCCTTCTCCTCGTTACTCTTCTATATTGCTTCTATACAACTTTTATTAGCTTCTCTTGATATCTGAGGGCAATTAGGCATGATGATTTTTTTTTTTTATATTAGGTACCTCATAAAAAGCTGATCATTAATAAAGTCCATCATCGGAAATAAAATTTAAATTAGTTCAAAAATAAATGAGTTATAAGTATTTTAATTTCATGCTAGACAGAGAGCGCCTTATACTGACCTATGACGTCACGCCTCAGGCGCGCCATAGAAATGCTATACTAACACACGCTTTGCGAGAAAGGGACAGAGTATGCTCTCTCTATCCCCACTTAAAACTTTAAACGCTCATATCTCAGACATTTGTCAGCCAATTTAATTTATTTTTCACTATGTGTAATTTATTTAGTTATATTCGTTGCTAAGCTTGTTATTTGTAATTAATTAAACAATGGGACACATGCCTGCTTTAAAAGCACCAAAAGTCAACTAACATATCTAATTTTAAGTTTAACTTCCTAGAATTGTTATTTTAGAAGCCCACTAGCCAAAATATTGACCGGAATTAGAATTACCTTAGTTCATCTATGTTGAATTGAAATCTATGTGACTGGATACTGCATTGAGTTCGAAACGCCAAAACGGCTCCGGTCAAGTTTGTCCATTTCCTAACTTGTCAATTTCCAAAGTGGTCAACTTCCTAATTCGTCCATTCCTAACACGTCCTTTTCCTAACTTGTCGTTGTACAAATTCCTAAGTCGTCCACTTCTGAATTCGGCCATTCCGTATTCGTCTACTTATTAGTCCACTTCTTAATTCGAACGTCTAGAATTAAAATGATGTAATATTATAATAGATAAAATCCCTTAAGTTTTTAATTTTAATGAGACGATATGAATATTCCGTTTGTAAAGTGATCAATTAATTATTGTTGAAGTATAATTAGGCACGTTGGGCACTTTTTGGGATACGGAAAAAGCATCGCCGTGGTAGCCTATTTGGGACCGCCGCTAGACTTGAAATCATGAGGTCGCGGGTTCAAACCCCGGACCGGTACCAATGAGTTCTTTGGAGTTTATGTACGGATTTTCATACCACTGGCTTTTCGGTGCAGGAAAACATCGTGATGAAGCCTGCATACTTGTCTTTAAATTGTAATTGTTGCGATTTTAATTGCTAAATAACTGCCTCAAAATTGACAGTTTTTAATATTTTTTTATTATAAGTTATAATATTAGATAGTTGTATTTTTCTAGTATACAAAAATATTTAAAACTGTCAATTTTGAGGCAGTTATTTAACAATTAAAATTGCAACAATTACAATTTAAAGACAATTTCTTTAGTAGAATCGGGGCCCTGGTGGAAAGCAACAATCACTATCTGGAACACTAGTGGTGTGGTGGTGGTCTCTGCTTTTGATGTACTGTCTGTAAACGAGAAAAAATTCTATAAGGGTAATTTTCTCGTTCACTGAATAAAATCCTTGCAACTACGAGCACGTACAATTAAGCTTCGTTTCAACCAATACAACGCAATTTAGTGCTTTTCATCAGCAATCCGATCAGTTTAATTGCAAGTACTCATTTTCAATGGAATATAATTTAATGCGCCATCAGAATGACTTAACGCGCATCAAAATGTTTGCGTCAATTTTGTACCATGTTTTATGATCTAAATTGGGTACTCACATTGATTTACAAAATATATCATGGATGTTGAGTTTCAAAGCTTCAAAACAAGTGTCTTGAGTTGACCTTTAGGTAGGTAAATATTAGAAATAACGATTTTCTAATTTAGGTCTTATGGCGTAATAACAATGTCTAATTTAGGTTGCAACACATGTAGGTTAAATGCACAATCATCTTCATAGTTATTGTGTGTCAAATTTAGGGTGATAATTTTGGCAGGACACGCCCATGAAGTTTCATATTTTTTGCCGGTAAAGTGTACTACAAATAATGTCGTACTTCATTAATGGGTACCGCCCACTTAGTGAAATGCCACGCATAATTAACAACAACAAACTATCGAAAATTGGTTTTAAAATAAATTAAACAAATAAAAATTAATACACTGGTAACTAGGTATATTATTTTTTGTTAAATATTAAAGTTATTTGCAATTATATGGTATATCGCGCAATTACTTATTTGTAAAAAACTATTACTGACCTAATGATTTCATTTCTTCAGCATAACCATGTAACTATCGATTCCGAGTTCGATGAGATTAATATCGATGATCGAATAGGTTTATTAACGATTATACAGTAGGCATCCTTACTATAAGCTGTCAAAATTATCATCCTATATTTGACAAAGCATAGTATGGTTTTAATCGACTATAATATTCGGGCATTTTCATATCCATAGTTATAAAATATCTTTGTATAGACAGAAAGATAAAAATAAGAATACGCGGCGGAATCAAACAAGGATATTGTGTAAAACTAGGCTCGTTTGACTATTCGGTCAAGTTTGTCCACTTCCTAACTTGTCCATTTCCAAAGTTGTCAACTTCCTAATTCGTCCATTCTTAACACGACCTTTTCTTAAGTTGTCGTTGCACAAATTCCTGAGTCGTCCACTTCTGAATTCGTTAATTCCGTATTCGTCTACTTATTAGTGGCTTAAGCTTTCTGGGTAGTTTATTTTTTTCTTTATTTGAACCCTGCATAACTCATACTCCTGAAACCAAAGTAGCTTTATGTAGTCTGTGCCTGAAACAGACATTTTCTTATTATAGTGTGCATATTTTGATAATCAGTTAGTTTTTATGTTGGAACATTTTAGTTAGATATCATGTTGTTTTTTGATGAGCTAATAAATAGCATACAATTTCATTTCATTTGTTCATTTTGCTCGTTTGATTCTGTGCTCACCTATTTTAGAATTGGATGCTTAATAATGGCTAATTAATATCAAATCGATTGCGATTTAGGTTTGATTCGGTTTGATAATTATTTATATTGTGAAAATCTTATTAAAATTAGTAAATTAATTTTATTAGGATATAATATTTGCAATCTAAGTATAATAATATAGCTTCTTCCTACAATTAAAATACACTGACATTTATCGTATATCCCCACCAGCCGAAAAATTATTAAAATATAACTTTTATTATAACATATTAAAATTATTGATTTTTAAATAAAAAAGTAGATAAAACACTTCCACAAGACTGTAATTACTGGTAGTTGGAGCACGAGGACTTGGAAGTACCCCGTGCTTCACCCAGGTGGAGAATCTAGGTTGAGCATGGGTCCAACCCCGAAAATTCAAGATACTTTTGCCATGAATTTTACAAAGAATTCAACATCCATGTTTTTGTAAATCAATTTCTATAATAGTCTAATTTACGATTTCTCATAACCCGTCTGCAAGCTCCAGACATGATAAAATTACACAATTCCGAGCAAAATAGCATCTTCTGAGGGCAACAACTCCCACCGGGTCCGTTGCCAAAATGTTTTCTAACAAACCTACTGAATCCGAACTGTGCTGGATTCTGAGCAGACTTTTATCATAATGGACACCGTGAGTTCACCTACTTTGCATGTCTGTAGCTTGTCTGAAGTTGGATCGATGCTCCAACTAACACGCTGCATTATTCAGTTCGATCTCCGTCGTCTTGGCAGTAGAACGTAAATCAGAAATCAGAAAAAAATATTGGTCATAAAAACGTTAAATGTTATAGGGAAGTAATTTTTTACTAAGTGAAGAGAGGTCTCAAATTCTAAAGGTTGCGTTCTGATCTCGGCTATAGTGACCGGCGACCGTGACCGGCAACCGCGACCCGTGAACGCAACCAGCGGCAGTGTTCCACAGCCACTTCCCACTGTTCTTCTACACAGGTTAAATTTATATGGAGTGCTAAACAATGCAAACGGCCAAGTCATGCGAAGGCACGCCACGCAGTACGGCAGACATCAATCAAAAATACCAAATTACGCGACAATGAACTATAAACAATCTGGGTGTCTTCAAATCTCGATTAAATCGATTTATTCTAGGCTAGCGTGCGCCATCGTCGACCGCTTCATCGCCTAACTTCACAAGTTAGCAATCAAACGCAAGCCTATTACTAAATAAACAAAAAACTAAACAAATAAAAAACACTTTGACTCAATTTTAATTATTAAAATTGAGTGAAACTGCCCCTAAATTGATTTCTTGATGAAATAGTAGATAAAAAACTGCGAGGCGTTGGACTTTCATATACGAAGTACACCCGGTGTCTATCCTCTCATAGGTCGGCCGTTCTGAGCCACAAATTTGGTTTTCACGACACGTACTATTGAAAACGCAATGACATACACCAAGACCTCTATCTCTACACCCGAAAATGGACTGTAGAGGGAAAATTTCAAAGATTAAAATCGCGTGTTTTCGGGTCATATGATGTAGGTTTTAGATTCAAGTCTACACGCTCGAAGAGAACGTTATGATGCCGAGACATCCATTGTTATCTGGGTCCTGCGACAGCTGTATTTTGACGTATGCCGTTGCAATATTGCGGTATTGTGCAGGATGCGCCAATAGACTCTGTTGTTGTGTACAATTTTATTTTGGAAGGGTTATTTAGTGATGTTTTAAATGTTTATCGGGACTTATCACGTATTATTTAATTTAGGTAAAAATACAGTCCGATACGGTCAGTGTTGTGTGTCGTAGTGACAACCCTGCAATTTTTCAAGATCAAGTGAGGGTAGGAGAACAAAACACCCGCTCTTCTCACCGGACTCAGTCAGCTCGTGACCACGGCCATTGTAACATGGTCGAAACGTCGAGCGAAAGGTACATATTTTTACCTAAATTAAATAATACGTGATAAGTCCCGATAAACATTTAAAACGTGTGTTCAAATGGCGAAAGTTTAAAAATTACTATTTAGTGATGTTTGCCAAGGAGTTGGTTGGTGCAAACGTTTGACTCAGAATCGAATCTATTAGTTTTTTTTGATGACCTATTGAGTATGTACGATTGCTCCACAGAAAAGAGAAGTAAATAGAATGTAAATGAGAAGGAAAATCTGTTACCAAGCATTGTAAGTGAACCTTGATTGGACATTCTAATTTAGATCAACGCGTCGAACTCCGCATCACAGTTGCTAACTGATTTCAAATGACTGACGTTTCGTTTATTTGTGTGCAACTGGCTACAACAAATTTCTTACAAAAATGCCTTTACCTACCCAGTTTCAGCCATTGTATACCAACAACCAGTTTGTTGTTTCTGTTTTTCAACCATTTTCATGAAAAAGTGACCGCATCGTTACTCCGTACAAAAACTCTAACGTGCCAAATTCTAAGTTTTTCCTTCATGAAAGTTTGAGGGAAGTTGGTTGTCTAATTACCAGGCAGTGTCAGGCCAGGTCCCAAGTTAGATAGCACCCGCATCCCTGTCCGAAGTTACTTGATTTATTGTGGAGCCTGAGAGTTATCAGTTATTGATAGCTAGCTTCATGGTTTGAGGCAGCTGAGTGAATCTTTTTGCCGAGTCAACATAATAGATCATAGCATGAAAACTTGTGTGTGGTAAATGTAAGTTTATAAATAAGAAAGAAAGAAAGAAAATAAATTTTATTTGACACTTTTACATAACTGAGAGCGTAGTGCTGTGCGCAGATTGACTAAGTGTTCTTATAAGATCAGCAAAGTTAAGCAACGGATGATTCGGCCAGTCTTTGGACGGGTTACCGTGAGTGGCATTTACAACTGATAGGTCATATATTACACGTTGAATAGGCTACCGAGCTGTTATTTTTGTCTTATAAAAAAGCTGACTAAAAATAAAGCCGATCACTGAAAACAAATCTAAAATTAGTTCAAAATTAAAGGAAGATTTAATTTAAGCATTTTCTTGTTATTTATTCGGTGATCGGCTCTTTTTATATTTAAAAGACAACTAAACTTATTTGGTGCACCAAACTTGGTGACTTTCGTTTTATATATTACTAGCTGTGCCTCGCGGCTTCACCCGCGTAGTGATGAAAAATGGTGATGATCACGATGATGATGAAAAGTAGCCTATGTTATTCCCCAGCCCTCTCTTACTCTGTTGCTGTGTGAAAGAGGAACAAACAAACCAACAAACTAACAAACCAACAAACACACTTTCACATTCATAATATTAGTATGATAACTAGCTGGGCCCCGCTGATTTACCTGCGTAGATTACTCCTTATAACATCCGCTATCTGCCAGTAAAAGTCCCGTCACAATCGGTCCAGTCGTATCTGAGTTCATAGGGAACATACATACACACATCGCCTATTAGATAAATATAGATTAGCTTTTAAAGACAATTAAGTATATATCTGATATCTGTCAAGTAAGGCTACTTGACATACGACAAGGTGCACTGAGGAAACGGGTATAATTGTTTACTTCATTTATATTTCAACAATAGAATTGAATAATATTTATAGTAATTTCATAATAGATTCAAAAATTTAGAGTTCATTTCAATTAAATAATATTTACAGTAAATTCATGTTAATTTCAGTATTTATTGTTAAATTTTTCATTTACATTTCAATTAAATATAGTAATTTCAAGATTAACAAATATTTAAAAATTAATATCATTAGTACAAATTGTTAAAACGAATTTTTTGTTACAGATTTAATTACAATTTGTTTCAGGTTAGGTTAATTTTACTTTTTTATGTAATTAATATTTATGTCAGGTTAGGTTTAAATTAGCATCACAAATATCTATAGAGTAAAATAGTTTGTCCCAAATCTTTATTGTACTCATAACGACGTAGAAGCGGAATTACACTAGAAATTCATATACACATTACTTGACATATATTTACATCACTTTTAATTTAAATCAAGAGATAACGCTCCCAAACTCGTTAAAATTGTTCTGCAGCAAAAAAAGCAGAAAATTCTTCTGCAAGAAAAACTTCTTTTACATACAACAATAACGACTCCCACAAATGTACGTAAAGAAATCAAAGCACTAAATTCAAAATGCGCATTTTTATGGTCGCGGGTGAAGCCGTCACGTTAACTCGCCTCTGCAACCCTTTTCCATATTTATAGCTAACATAAAACCTTATGAATGTTCCCACATGATAGTAAAATGAACTGTCTGTCTGTGACAAAATAACTTAGAAAAACTTGGGAGCTTGTGGATGTGGACGTTTTGGGTTGACGTCAGTTATTGCAACGGTTGACGTAGGTATCCAATCTTGTAAGCTTTTGGGAATGGACTAAGTGCAAAACTGCTTAAGACGAAATATGCTTCAAATTTGACGATTCGTCATCACGAATATTCAAAAGTAGACCTCTAAAATCGATTAATTGACATTATTTTTTTATGTTTAATAAATGTTCACGAAATATGTTATTCGGGTGTGTTCACCGATACACGATAAAAGAAATTTGGCTCGATAGAAAAAAATAGTAAACTTTCCTAAAAAAAAAATACACCCGTTTTTACGTTCCCTTGAATGGATTGAATCAACTTCATTCCATTCTATAGAGGATATTTTTATCAAAAAAATTGTGTGTTATCCTTAGATTAACTACACAGAGATGGTAAGTTTCCAAACAACGCCTTCTCAAAACGTAAGCTACAAATTCGCTACGTGTGCTGTGTTTACTTGCCTCGTCACACACACAGACGCAAAAATTATGCGCCAATAATTAAGTAAATTTTTTTGGGAGCTCTTAACAACTATCATCTGACTAAGAGCACTGACCACGGAACACTATTACAGCGGGCACTGACTGCGCAAGCGTCGTTTGGTGTCATATATGGCTCCATTTGAACGGCTTAAATTTTGCTAATGTACTTGGTTTCTGTATATAGTTATTCTAAGGTGTTATCCTAACAATCATTCAAATACTTTAGTGGTCGCAGTTTTTTGTAAAAGCGTAAGATTATTTGTAGAAAATAAAGAAAAAATAAATATTGAAAATATTTGAAAGCGCGCACGCCGCATTACCGTCATACATGTGTACGGTTATCTACCATTTCACCTTAAATTATTTTTGAAAAGTTACTCTATCCCATGGTATAATAATGTACTCCGCCAGGTATGGCCAGGTACGCCGACCGTTTTTCAATTTCTTTAGTCCTGTCCATCCAAAGGTTGCCTGGAAGAAATCGCTTTAGGCGATAATGCCGCCCATTATACTGCCGTATATTTGTTTTTTATGATAGTTTAAGTGTCGTTTGTATTTTTGGTGTGTAATAAAGAAATATTGTATTGTATTGTTATGGCATTGTGAGAGACAAAGGTCACGTGGGTGACACAAGCCTCCGTCATTGACGCTGTGCTACCAGTAGCATGAAATCATAACTCCCCAATCTCCGTGTGTTACCTGTAGTCCGTTAAAACTATCTGGTTTTAATTTAAATAAAATGTGTTTTATATTAAATTCGTATTAACTTGAATTATTTCGATTAAGCGGTCAAAGGCAAGCCTATTATTAAATTGCAAAAACAAATTATTTACAAATTTGAAATGTTGTTCTTTTGGAACATTTCAAATTTATTAGTCAAGAAAAAAAAAGTCTTAGATTTATCCTACACTAGCGGTCCGCCCCGGCTTCGCACGGGTATATATTATAGCCTATGTCACTCGGAGATAGTGTAGCTTCCCAACAGTGAAAGAATTTTTTAATCGGTCCAGTACTTTTTGAGCCAATTCGTTACAAACATACTTACATACAATTCTTTCCTCTTTATAATATTAGTATAGATGTATAAACATTAAACTAAAAAGTGGAAAAAGACAGTTAAAACAGAGACTGGAAGTCCTCATAAAAACTTTTGCTGAAGGAAACCACAAACCAAAAATTCATCAGATATGTGATATATTTTTGGTTTTTGTTGTTTTGTTAAGTACTCAATCAAATTCAATAAAATTTATATGGTACCACCTATGAAGTGACCTAACTACCAATCAAAAAAAAAACATCAAATCAATTCACAATTAGCGGAGTAATCGCGGAACAAGAATACAAAAAAAAAACATAGTCGATAATCTTTTCTTTCGTCGGTTAAAAATTACTTCCATTTTAAATGAATGTAAAATGCCGTTTTTTAGGGTTCCGTATCTCAAAAGGAAAAAACGGAAACCTTATAGGATCACTTCGTTGTCCGTCTGTCTGTCTGTCTGTCTGACTGTCTGTCCGTCTGTCAAGACCCTTTTTCTCAAGAACGCGTAAAGGTAGCAACTTGAAATTTATACCAAACACTTGAGTCTACGATTTCTTTCGGCTGTAAATAAATAAAATTTGTAAGTCAAAGCAATCAAAAGATATGAACGTTTATGTCGTATATTTTGCGATTTCACAGGGGAATCAAAACCTATAGGGTACTTCCCGTTGATCTAGAATCATGAAATTTGGCAAGAAGCAAGGTCTCATAGTACATATATAGGAATAAATCCAAAAGTTATAAATTTGAAGTTATATCATTTAAAAATAATTATTTTGCTATTACAAACTTACATTTTGTAGTTGGAATGTATGGAAGAACCTTATTGTCAACTACAAACTTAAGTTTGTCTTTCAATATTTTAACTTCAGTTAGTTTTTTTTTTGTCTCGTGCTCGTACTTGTCCGGTTTTTTTGTAGTTAATATAACAGACTGTAATTTATTACATTGAGCCTCAAACAGCAGTTACCACTCCAGAGGCTCAAAAGGAACATCCCAAAGCCAGGCTATATAAAGTTTTTGATTTATTGCGTGCGTGGATTTTACTTTCAAAGTGTTCACTCAAACCTACTCCATCACTTCAACAATGTAGGTCACTTCAAATGGCTGAATCGGTCATAATATATTGAAACTATTTACTTAGGTACCTACTGCTTTTATGGGTTACTCAAAACAGTGGTAGTACTAAGCTGAAAGGAGGCCGTCTTTAGGAGAGAGGTTCTCAATTCAAATTTTTTCACGTATGTACACCGACTACACCATTATTATTTTTTCTTTAAATAAAGAGGTGTTATAAGCTTAACGAAACGTATCTGTGTGTCTGTGGCATCGTAGCTCCCATATGGCTAAACCGATTTTGCTTGCTTTGTTTTTGTTTGAAAATTATCTGCTCTTTTATAGTATACTAGCGGTCCGCCCCAGCTTCGCAGGGGTATAGATATATAGCCTATGTCACCCGGGGATAGTGTAGCTTCCCAACAGTGAAAGAATTTTTCAAATCTGTTTAGTAGTTTCGGAGCCTATTCAATGCAAATAAACAAACAAACGATCAAATCTTTCCTCTTTATAATATTATATAGGGTACTAGCGGTCCGCCCCAGCTTCGCACACCCGTGCGAATAGATTGTAGCCTATGTCACCCGGGATTGAGTAGCTTCTCAACAGTGAAAGAGTTTTTCAAATCGGTTCAGTAGTTTCGGATCAGTTTTCGGAGTTAGTTTGCCTATTCAATGCAAACAAACAAAGTCAAAGTTTTTATTTGCTTGCCAATGGGTATATAAAAGGTCTTAAAATATTACACGTACATCCATTAACAGCCCCAAGGGCAAGGGCGTGCAAAATTGCATTAATTTACAAATTATGTCAAAGGACTTACACCAATAATTAATTAAACACCATTTAAACACTATAAATCCATCAACAAGCCAAATCATAAGCATAAAAACGACATGATATTTTCTTTAGGAACTCCTCCATTTCATAGAAGCACTCCTTTACCAACCACTTTTTCAACTGTGTACAAAAACGCCTATATGGGAGATCTACCACTTCTCCTGGAAGAGAATTAAAAACTCAAGCAGCCATGTGAACACAGTTAGTTCTGAACAGCTCGAGCCTTGGCTGAGGTAATTTGAGACGAACTTGAGGAGCGGATTTTTTATTGATATTGTCGTAAAGATCAAATAATGTTGGGTTATTTCTTACAAACTTAGCCATTTCATATATATACAAGCAAGGAACTGTTAACAGGTTATTGGATTTGAAAACTGGTTTGCAACAATCAAATCTTTCCTCTTTATAATATTATTATAGATAAAAAACAATTCATACTTGTTGTTATTAACCTAATTATTACAAAGTTAGGTTTGGTGTTACTTACCAAACCACATTTTCATTTTAAAAGACCTTGTCATTGATATAAATCTAGAACAATAAAATTTATTTTTTCACTTCTGTTTCGTCGCCTCAAAGCGTCATGCTGTAGGGATTTCATTAGAGAAAAGGCCCATCTCATCTGCGTTCAATACAAATAGTTCTAGACGTAAATAGCTACTAGACATTTGTGTAATTTCTAGTGTAGCGATGAGTAATTTATTATAACGTACCTACACAAATATATATCAGTCAGATCTGTGTGGGGAGCAGGTGGTGTTTAATCAACTAGTGAAATTAACTAATACAAAATATAGATAGGACACGGATTTGTCCTAAAACTGCTACCAGCAGATGCTGCTAGCAGCATCTTCCTACTGCATGGAATGAATGAATGAATGAATTCTCTGCGATCTCCAAGCCGCCTGCCAAGCGTGGAGATTATGGCAAACCCTCCATGACAGATAAGCGTTGCGTTCGGCCCCCTAATAACTTCCCTAATAACTCCTATTTATATTTTTGGAATTTAAGAGGAGGCCTATGTTTAGTAGTGGATGTGTGTGGTCCGATGATGATGAGATTAGTTTACCTTTATAATTTTAAAGTTAAAGACAGTCAAAAAAATGACGATCGGCAGGATTTGAACCTGTGCCGTCCGGTTTTACGTCCCAAATACTTTAACAGCCTCGGTTGGTTGACGGTGAAAACGCTCGCAGAATTAGTAAACATCAACAATATATACTTCGAAATGAACCTGTACAAAATTTTAAATTAATGAAAAATTATTCCTTGCCTTTTTTGAAGTGATAAATAAGATTACGCTTGACTGCCATCTATTGTGCGGTCTACGATGGAGCATGCTTGCCTAGAAGAAACCGATTCACTCGTGACTTAAAGACGCTCAGAGGCCTTACGCCTAGCTGTTTAAAGCAATCCAGTTTAGGTGATGAAAAAGTGTTGCGCGACCGCAAACCGAATCTGGGCGTGTTAAGGTTCACGTTTGCGTGATTTTCCGAACTGCGCGGTTTTAACGTTAGTTTGGGACCGCGTAACGAGTTGGGTGTGAGGCCCTTGATTTTAACCATTGCAGTAAGAGGCAGCGCATTCTACAGACTAGCGTATTCCACAGACTAGCGTATTCCACAGACTAGCGAACTCCACAGACTAGCGGTTCGCACAATAAAAGAATTCCAAAGCAACATTATACAAAACCCTTATTTTGTTATTCACCGTTGAAATTCCATCATTATTAAAAGTGCTTGTTTAAAATTAAAACGAGGTTAAACATTTCGAGACCACCGAAAAGAATTTCCGTACCCTAAAGTTTTTCAACTTTACAAAGAAAAGGAAACTTTTAAGTTCGAAAGAAAAGTTTCAGCCCTTGGACCAAATAATACTGGATCTGAAACCAAGAAACGACTGACGAAGGCGTTTACAAGAGTAGGTATATCATTACATCAATAATTCCTATAATTAGTTTTTTTGTTACTTTGGTAATAAACTTGGCGTTTTGACCTCCAAGTCGCCTGATGCAGTCTACGATGGAGCACGCTTGTCTAGAAGAAACCAATTCACTCGTGATTTGAAGACATCCAGATTATAACTATCGGGGAACACCCATTTAGGCAGCGCAGGGTGTCTTCAAGTCGAGACTGAATCGGTTTCTTCTAGGCAAGTGTGCTCCATCGTAGACCGCATCGTCGCTTAACATCAGACGAGATGGCGGCAAAGCGCAATCCTATCTACTATAAAAAAACAAATAACAAATAATATCATATTATATTCAATCCAGTCAACTTTTTAATGATTATCATCCAGCCACCAACGTTGCTGTCGTTCTGGGCTTATCTCCCCTCGAGGATCAACCGTGGGAATTCTAAAAAGGATCCTCTTTGCATATGTCCAAAAAGGCGATTGTTTGTATCATGATTTCTGTTGATTGTCCTTTTTTGTAGAGACCTAGACAGAGAGCGACAGTGGCCGAGCTGTAGCATGTGCGCTTTATAATCTGACGGCACCCAGTTCAATCCTCGATCCTGACCCAATGACTTAATTTGTACTTAAAATAAATTATGTGCAGTTATGCCATCGCTCAAAAACGGTGAAGGAAAACATCGAGATGAAACCGATATGCCGAAGAATCTCAAAAATATAAGAACATATAACATTTACAAACACTGGGCCAGTATGGTGGATTGGGGCCCATCCTTTCTCTCTCTCTCAGAGAGCAGGCTTGAGTCCCAGCACTAGGAACATGATATAGGCGGAAGTGATGAAACCTAGGCAGTCAGTGTTGAAGAAAAATATATGAATGCAATAAAGTAAGTGAGGGGCAGGCCTGTCCAACAGTGGACGTCCTACGGCTGAAATGATGATGATGATGCAATGAAGTATGTTCATAAGCTGAGTGTCAGAGTTGTAGACCCCCTGAAAATCTCTGTCTTAGCTTACTCAGAAAAAAAAATGGTAGTGCTATACCTATAGGTTCCCCTTTAGCTCTAACCCACCATCGTCATCCGTTTCGTCATCTCGTTTGCAGCTGTGTGCCGCTCAATATTGAAGTGTGCGTTTGTAGAACTAGTAAAAATATGTCAGTGTCTGCAATACGTGTTTACCTCGCCACCGTTCATGGTGAACTTTTTTTGGTACTAGCTAAAGTTAATGATACGTCTGTTAGTCAAAACATGTGAAAAAGATCTTTAAACATGATGTTTGTTTGATCTATATGATCAAAAGCGGTCTTAGCTAACAAGTCCAATTAGTTATAAGTTCCAGCTTCATTCTTACAGGGTTCTTTGCCAAACCGCAACGTTTGAAGAGCGTCGTTTCAACGCTACGACGTTACAGCTTTACGTGATACTGAGCAATTTCGTTAAACGTGTCGGCGTTGAGATTACAATCAGAGACTGGACACAGTGCAGATATTTGTGAGATCAGTTCACACACTTCACACCAAAATCTAACTCCGCTTTTTGTCTTTTTCTTTCTTACCTTTCACGTCTTTTTTGCTCTGACAGCTGCAATTGATGGAATAAAAATAAATTTTAATATAATATTTACTCCATATTCATCATCATCATCATTTCAGCCATAGGAAGTCTACTTTTTTTATAATAGATAGGCTTGCACTTGGCCGCCATCTCGCCTGATGTTAAGCGATGATGCGGTCTACGATGGATCACGCTTGCCTAGAAGAAACTGATTCACTCTCGACTTGAAGACACCCACATTGTAACTATCGGGGAACACCCATTCTGGCAGTGAATTCCACAGACTAGCAGTTCGCACAATAAATGTAGATTCATAGCGCTTTGTACGGGTTTTAGGAATATCATCCATAAAACAGTGTCAATTTTTCGTGCTCTTTCTGGTAGTCCGATAGAAAAATAGGCAGGAGAGAATTAAATCATGCAGATCTGATGCACACTCTCCGCCGAAATGTATTCTATAAAAACCGATAGACTAGCAACTTTGCGCCGATGCTCAAGGGTTCGTCTGAAAACCGGCGCTGATAGTCCTTGACTTTCATCATTAATGCTGAGACGGACCCATTCGACACTGATTGTATCCTTTACATATAAGTTTTTGTAAAGGTGTCGAGTAAAATTTATTTTCTTTCTTTCTCAAGACTAAAAAGCTTAGTCTGAACCAGGTATTTATTGCTGATGAGTCGCTTGGCACGTTTCTCAATAGACTCCAACGACCCAATCTGGTACTTAGCTGATCCATCCCAAAAGTCCACTGCTGGACATAAGCCTTTCCCATATATCTCCAAAAGGGCCGGTTGGAAGCGACCTGCATTGAATATTTCCATGCAGTCTTTTAAATGATCTTATCTGCATTTCTATGCGGTCTTCTCAAGAAGTTGGTCGCACTCTAGATACTGTGACTGCGAACGTTTGGTATCCTAAAGAGATGTCTCCACGGCTCCAGAATTAGCATTTAGGTAACTAGGTACTCCAGGTCTACCGTTCAGACGGAATGTTACTCTATTACCTATACTGGAAGCCTGGATCACAACGTCTAGATTACCTTACGTTCTCTATAATATCTTATCTTTATATTAAGGCGATGTGACGCGAGTGACGTAAGGCGACTAACCGATTTTGATGAAATTTTCAATTACTGATTAGTTCAGCGACTAACCCTATGAAATTTAGTAGCGATCTTATCAACAGGATTTTTAGGTGTTTTAATAATTATATTCCCTACAAAAAAACCCAAATCGAATTCATAATACAAAAATCAAATTCATAATAATTATCATATCGCATTTTTTTTTTGTTTCGAAGCTCAATTTTTAGGTTATTTTAATGTGATAGCAATGTTGCTATATATTTTTTTAGGAATTATAAGCTATATTTAATGGAGGCGCAGTTTCTTAACAAATGTGGAAACTTTGAAAAATATAGCAAATAAGAGTATTTTCCAAAAAAAACTTTTTTAACACTTTCTTTTCATAAAAACCTAATTTAGACTATTTAAGAACATTTTAAATTGAGAACCGATGGGGAAGAAAGGTTCTGGAGTGGAGACCACGAACCGGAAGACGCAGCGTAGGGAGGCCTCCCACTAGATGGACCGACGACATTGTGAGAGTCGCGGGTATCCAGTGGATGCAAAAGGCGGGCTGTCGTTCAGTGTGGAGGTTGAAGGGGGAGGCCTATGTTCAGCAGTGGACGTCTTCCGGCTGATGACGATGATGAAGAATATTTTAAAACAAAAAAATGCCAATTTGGTCCAGCTTTTCTCAATTGATGCGGTTTCCAACGAACAGCGTTTAATTTTAGCCGACTTCAAAAAAGAAGGAAGGTTTTGAAATTCGGACCGGTTTTAAAAAAAATAAAAAATATTCAAATTGATCTTTAAGAAAATATCTTTGGCTTTTCACTAGTCGCAAATTCCTTGCCAGTTCAATAAACCTGCTACCTTTCAAGAAAATTTACATACTTTGTCAAAGGTCAGCCTAATTTCTATTCATCTGTGTACTCGCTATCTATCAGGTCATCTGGCTAAGCTATCTTGGTGGTACCAACTTAATCTACTCAAAGCAGTCTGAGAGCTGTCCAACTTACTAAATCTTGGCCAATTTAACACAGATTTATCAAGATCACGATTGGAGGCTCTATTCAAATTATTTCACCTGTAAAGAGGAATAATTTTATTCTAGACAGACGTTTTACCTCAAATCAGACAAACAAGGGAGATATGCCTTAGTACAATTATCGTTCGTGTTTAAATGTTTTTCGTTAAGGCGAAATGGTAGAGACGTTACACTTGTTTGACAGTAATGCTTGCATACTCAAGGGTTCGTCTGAAAACCGGCGCTGATAGTCCTTGACTTTCAGCATTAATGCCGAGACGGACCCATGCGACACTGATTGTATCCTTTAGATATGTTTTTGTAAAGGTGTCGTAAAAAATTTAGTTTCTTTCTTTTCTTTCTTTCTTTCTTTCTTTCTTTCTTTCATAATTGGCGTGCTGGCTTTCATTCAAAAATAATCAATATTGATTTTTTCTTTATTTTCTAAAAATAATCTTACGCTTTTACAAAAAAAACTGCGGTCACTAAAGTATTAGAATGATTCTTGTACTCTATTTAATAGATTATTAAAAAAAATGTTTCCCAATATCTGTGTTTGTTGCAATAAAGTGGCAACTGGACAGTGACGAATTCAATGGTGTGTGTGAATCCACCAATCACTGGGCCAGCGTGGTGGATATAGCCCAATCACCCTTTTGGGGGTAGGCTAAAAGTCCAGCAGTGGACTATTAAAAGGCTGATTACGATGACGTAGGCATTCGAACACGAAATATAAAAGGCATATCTCCCTTGCTTGTTTGGTCTGAGGTCACACCGATTTGCCAAAGTAATCACAAAGTAGTGTAATCACAAAAAAAACTACAGAATAAATTGCCATAAAAGTCAACATGCTAAAACGCGTCGCACTGCCGACCACTCCTAAATTATTATTTCCAGTAAGTAAAATAACCAGGTTGCCTAGTTTAGATACTATAGGTACCCAAATCAGACGCTGTGCTTACTCAAGATGACCACAATATTTGCTCAAGTCCTTCAACTTGGACGTAGCTCCGCTGAACCTGTGGCATCTATGTGCTAAGTTCTATGCAGGACGTAAGTCGCAAGTAAACTACTGCAACTAAGCCTGGAAGTTAAGTACCTAATTGACTAAGTTTTTGAAGTGTTACGGAGAGGAATGCTAGATATTTAGTTATTTGGTTCTCCTTTGTTTTAATACTAGATAGGCTTGCGCTTGTCCACCATCTCGCCTGATGACGATGGAGCACGCTTGCCTAGAAGAAACCTATTCACTCTCGACTTGAAGACACCCAGATTGTAACTGACGGGGAAAACCCAGTCAGGCAGCGAATTCCGCAGACTAGCAGTTCGCACAATAAATGTGGAATAAAAGCACTTCGTACGGGTTTTCGGAATATCAACCATAAAACGATGACGATTTTTCGTGCCCGCTCTGGCAGTCCGATAGAAAAATGGGCAGGAGAGAATTAAATCATGCAGATTTGATGCACATGTATATGATGCATTTTTATGTAAAAAGCGCTGCAAATAAGCAGAAGCATGTTGGTAAGGGAGAGATCGCGCGTGATTTTGTATGCAAGATTATTTTTTTACGTCTTTATTATTTATTCTATGACGAGTAGCCCTTATATAGGTAGTATAATTATATATCAGTGATCTACGCGAGACCACTGCATAAAAAATATAGCCTAGGTTGTATCTGCAGTGGGTCACACTTACGTAGCCTATGTTTTCTCTATATAGTGACTCAAAATTCGGTAGCCTAGGTTTTCTTAGCAGTGACTAAAATATATCTCTTACTGATGTTTCTATCACTTCCATTAGGCGGCCCGTCTGCTAGTTTGCCAAATATGCCATAAAAAATAAAAATAAAACTCAACTGATTGAAACCGTATTCTCTATTACGTCAGTATTTGTGTCTTCCCGGAATCTCATCAACTAAACCTATCTAACTATCACTAGCTAACCCGGATTTGTACTGTTGTTTATTCTATGATCGGGGGTTGGCCAATATTGACACAGCGGCGGTAATCAGGAGGCACAATCGGTCCGATGATTCCGGTCTCTGTGATTACCCTTAATAAGGGGAATTTTGATGATAGAGCTCAAGTGTAACGAATACCAGACCTATTGATATTTTGGTTTGTACTTTGTACGTGGCTGGCTTTGGCTTTTGATCACAACTCAGTGACGATGTAGCCAATGGTGGTAAATTCACCTAATCTGGAGTGGCAACTAGCTCTATAGGTATGAGGCTTCAACTTCGAACACAACGAATTTTCAACGTAATAGTGGTACGTCAACTTGAAAGCAACTCGGCTTTCAAATTGACGTAACCTTGTAACGAGGTAATCCTAGATCAAACGTATTTATTTGTATGGGATATAATTTGCTAGACACCACTAGACACTAATTTTCAAAGTTATGTCGTCAACTTTTTGTGAGCTGTGTGTGTGTGGCACAAAAAGCGATGTGCCTTTATTAACTAAACAAAATACAAGCTAAAACTAAAACAACAAATACAGTTAGACTGCCCATAGATCGTTGAAGGTCTAAAGACAATCGAAATGCTCAAGCCCACTACCAGTTGGCAGCGTACCCAACATAAAAGCGATTAAAATAATGAACAGACTACAAATATCGACATCGAAGGCCAGCCGTCTAAATATCAAGAGAACTTTCTCAGAATCTATACCAGTCTAGTTTTAATTTAAGGTCAAGCAATCAGGCGTACAATGCGACCAACAAATCCCTAGAGCTAAGGGAGGAGCTACCATCGTATTTCTTAAAGAATACTGATAGACTCCTGTGCACATTTTTAGTTCTGTCATTTTGACAATTCTGAAGATAAGTTGGTCATTAGCGTCCTGCGTAGCTTACCCCTATTACGCAAGTTCAGGCCGTCAGGTTGAAACTTACGCCAATTAAAGTTCTGGTTTCATGCATACACTGAGTTTAGTACCTACTTATAGTAAGTACCATTTGGCGAGAATAGGTGGCCGTCCTGTATAAGTTGAATTACATTGAAAGATAGAAAAAAGTAGTCAAATAAACACATCCCGAAATGTAATTAACGGTGTTGCATAATTTATTAGCAACTCATTGAAATCCGCTTTTCGTTAAAAAGACAGTGAGATTCGTATTCAAATTTTAAGTGTAATATATGTGAAAGTTTGTGTGAAATTGTGTTGGTGTGTTATTGTAGTTAGTACCTACCTACTAACTAAATGGATGTGTGTAATGTAACTGCGTGACAAACCTCCGTAACAACAAATAAAGATTTAAAAAAAAGTGAATTGGTCATCGTCATCATCAGCCTGTAATGCCACAATCCGCGATCATCTTTTTTTCACATCCACTTATATATGTGCTATAAGACCTTGCCTCTTGCCAAATTTCACGATTCTAGGTCAACGGGAAGTACCCTATAGGTTTTGATTCCCCTGTGAAATCGCAAAATATGCGACATAAACGTTCATATCTTTTGATTGCGTTGACTTACAACTTTAATTTTTTTACAGCCAAAAGAAACCGTAAGCCCAAGTATTTAGTATAAATTTCAACTTGATACCTTTACACGTTCGTGAGAAAAAGAGTCTTGACAGACGGACAGACAGACGGACAGACAGACAGACGGACAACGAAGTGATCCTATAAGGGTTCCGTTTTTTTCTTTTGGGGTACGGAACCCTAAAAATTGGGCCAACGTTCGCCGGTAATTAATCTCTCGATGCGATTCGCGGTGACATGACGGCGCGTTGAGGCTTAAGGTTATTGGTACAAAAATATGTGCATCACCTATAAAAATGTTTTTTTAAAGTATTTTTCTTTTTTATCACTTTTTTGCCATTGGTAACAAGCAGACGGGCTGCCCGATGGTAAGAAGTAATTTTCGTCTATGGATACTTGTAACACCGGAAGCATCACAACTACGTTGGCGACCTTTTCCTTCAGGTATATTTTCAGAAATATGGCCCGCCAAAGTGGCAAAAAGATAGTCCTGCATTTTTTAACTGTTAGACATTATATATTATATGTACTTGTAAGTTGCTATGGTGATAGGCCATATTAAAAACTCTTGATTCAAAATTATATTTCGAACGTACTACCTCAAAGGTCCTTGACCTTTCGTACAATGATCTCAACCTCAGTATTCTGAGATCTCAACAAAGAATGTTGCTCTTCTGGTTTCCTTATTGACTAAACCATAAAAAGTAAGAATAGTTATATCGGGATGATATCTCTGAAATTTGGCTAATTGCAGCTTCGTTCGTTCGAATTTTTCTATAAACACCAAATTCTAAACTATGAAGATGACTAGGTATAAACAATTGGTAGCTTTGGTTACTGAACCCTACCATATGCGTGTCCTGACTCGCTCTTGGCCAGTTATTTAATGATTATGTGTCTTTATGTTATTTTTTTTTGAGGTAGGTACGTAAATTATAATAGTTTTTTTTTGTATAGAATAGATCTACGCTTGGCAACCAACTCGCCTGATGGTAAGCGACGGTGTAGTCGAGGATGGAACACATTTATCTACAAGAAATCTATTCACTCTAGCCTTGAAGTATTTTTTATGCCATAGGTGCCAAACAAGCAGACGGGCTGCCTGATGGTAAGCGATCAGCTTCCCCTATGGATACCTGCAACACCAGGGTATCACAAATACTTTGTCGACCCTTAAAGACTCTATGGACCGACGACATTGTGAGAGTCGCGGGCATTGGATGCAGATGACTATCGTTCAGTGTGGAGGTTAAAGGGGGAGGCCTATGTTCAGCAGTGGACGTCTTCTGGCTGATGATGATGATGAAAGAACCAGTTACTTCTAATTCTCCTACAATCGAAAAGACAGGTTAGAAGAGTATGAAAACAATGCCTATAACAGATCCATCCTTAGAATGATAATGTTACTACACAATCATCAGTTTAGTCAAGTCTTTTAACATCAGTAACCTTATCTTCTGATAAGTGTGTTGTGCCATATATCTACCGCTCGATTCTCGTCTAACGTTTACGCGCGTCTCATCACTCCAACTCCCGGAGGCACGATAACATGTGACAACGTCAGTTCACTTTCTGTTTGAAGCCAACCGTTTACTTTGAAGGGTTTTATTTTATAGCGGAAAAGATTCCCCGGAATTGGCACATAAAAATTGAAGGAAGTTAGCACAGCTATTCTCATCGCTGGATGGTTTTGAAAGCAAAAATGTACCTACCATGTGTAAGAAAGTAAAAAATTGTAATGCCGCCAGCATGCTGGGTTACACTGCCACTGATTGCGGACTTGAGCATTTGGATTATCCTTCAACGGTCTATGGCCAGTCTATAACAAGACCAGACTGTTTTTGTAGTGTTACCTCGTATTTGTTTTTTTGATGTTTTTTTTAATCACTTGCCTTGCAAAAAAGTAAATAAACCGGCCAAGTGCGAGTCGGGCTCACCATCCGACCAGCTACCAGTTATAACTTGGTGATGAACATAAACCCGTCACCGACTCCGATCTGGCAGATATTTATTTCGCGAATTTTGTTATGTCGTTTAACATGATTTAATTCCATGCTACCCATTTTTCTATCGAACTGCCAGACTGGGCACGAACAACCGACACCACGTTATGGTTGATATTACGAGAACCCGTACGAAGCACTTTGATTTCACATTTATTGTGCGAACTGCTAGTCTGTGGAATCCGCTGCCTGAATGGGAGTCCCAATCTGGGTGCCTTCAAATCAAGAGTGAATCGGTTTCTTCTAAGCAAGCGTGCGCCAACGTAGACCGCATCATCGCATCACATCAGGGGAGATCGTGGTCAAATTCAAGACTATTATTTATTTTAGAAAGGGGTTTGTTTTTAAAGTCGGTTTACAGGCGATAATTTTACGTGATAACGTCGATCATGCCTCTCTATCGCTTGGCCCGCGCTCTCGCTTGCACGCTCGGCTCAGTTGGAATGTGATACTTTTTCGTGCGTGCAAGCTGACTTTCATCGATTTATAAGACGTTATCACGTCAAAAAAAGTTTGATCGTGTTATTTTTTTATATTATACTGAGGGCCCTTAAGAGGATACTAACTAATTGCCAGTAACCCTGTATATATAGAAATCAAAATACGATAAGCTAGTTAAAAAATGATTATCTTTCAGGTTCTCTATATGCCACCCTTTCTATTAAAAAACTTCCCATCTTGTGAAACCATCCAACGCTCGATTCCACCTCAAAAACCATTAAAACTGATTTTATGTCATGCCCATTACCATTCATGCGCAATCGGGTAACAACACTATCAAATTTTGCGCAACCTTCGAATTTGCAGTTAGATTGCGTCATGAATAAATTTACTGGAAAACGTATTTGTTGAAGTTATAAGCGCAAACGGAGTTAGAGCTGAGTATTTGCTGGATTTACCCAGAATTTGAGCCTTCCTAGAACTTCTGAAATCAGGACTAGAGTAAGTAATGAACAGTATGTGATCTTTACTGTAATCAGTTATCCGGCGAAGAATGTAAGTACAGGCCAGCTACTATTCTTTAACATAAGAATTCTTGCAGATAATAAATAATTATTTGCAGTTTCGATCGCTCAAAAACTGTGAAGGAAAACATCGTGAAGAAACCATAATGTCCTAGAACCTCAAAAGTTCAAAGTCATATGACATTCACCAACATGCACTGGGCCAGCATTGTAGACATATTCTTAGGACTTATTTATCGCTTTTACGCGCATAGATCTACCTTCATTATGGTTAAAATTTTCGTTTACAACTAAATTAAAAATTAAAAATGTGCACTAAATTGACGAGTCCATAATAGGAGCATTTGTAGTTTTTTTTTTTTTTACCGACTTCGAAAAGGAGGAGGTTATAAAATCGACTGTATGTTTTTTTTGTTTATAAAAATTATTACTAATGTGACATTATGATGTCGTTATTCGTCGTTACGTCATTATGTGTTGTTTCTGTAGTCGTCTTAGTTATGTCAATCTGAACGAAAATACTGTGACAAAACTATTATTGCGGAACCTGGATTAACGCACTTGGACGTTGGACCACAGCAACGAATCTCAAGTAGAGCCAGGTAATATGCGTATTGATGACAAGTAGAATAAAATTCAGAAATGAGAAGATCACCGAACGAAAGTCACCGACATAGCCAACCGGATTAGCAAGTTGAAGTGGCTGTGGGCAGGGCAGATATCACGCAGAACAGATGGCCGATACAATACAATACAATACAATACAACTTTATTACACACCGAAAATACAAATGAAACTTAAACTAACATAAAAAACAAATAAACGGCAGTATAATGGGCGGCTTTATCGCCTAAAGCGATTTCAAAATTTACTGGAATTGAGACCACGGACCGGTAAACGCAGCGTAGGACGTCCACCCACAAGATGGACAGACGTAAATGAAACCGCAAGAAAACGCTGGATGCCGCTTCCAACCGGCCCTTTTGGGAGGTCGATGGGGGGGCCTATGTCCAGCAGTGGACGTCCTACGGCTAAAATGATGATGATGAGAATAAAATTATATATTAAAAAAAACTTTGTAACGCTGTATCTTTCGAATCGTAATAGATAGCCAGTTGAAATGTTCTAAGAATATGTAATGTTACGGCGGATTAACTAAGAAATAATAAAAAAGTAAAAAAATTAAAACGAAAAGAGTGGGTCCCCGTAAAACAATTGTATTTTTTACGTATTTTTGTATTAGCTCTAATGTGAAACGGTAATACGTACAAGCGTCAAACTTGGCATGATTATAGTATACACACTCTAAAAAAATAACAACAAATAATAAATAATGGCCAAGTGTGAGTCGGTGATAAATTTCTGTTCATTACCAAGTTATAACTGGTAATTCGGTTACTTGGATGACATCCACATATTATGTGGATGAGCCTTTTCACGGTATCGGGATGTGCATTAGTAGAACAACGCAGGAGAAACCGATTCACACGTAATCGTGACAAATGGCGGCACAGTATATGTTATTAGTATGATGAAAAAGAATTGGGAAAGTCCATACTGTTGCGTCTATTAGAACTAAATAGATTTAGAGTTTCCTAATAGCTTTGTGCTAAAACAATAATAGAGATTAAGTTTAGGGCTTGAAACTGCTTCCTAATTAGATAACATCTAGCATTGCCAGCGGTTAACTTAAACTTAGTACGCTATTAGCGTTGATACATTACTTAAACAACAAGGTTTTAACTTGAATAATACAATACAATAACTCCTTATTTAAATACCACAAAACATGGATAACATAAACATTACAATAAAACGATTATCTAGGCTTTTAACAGGCGGCCTTATCGCTTAAAGCGATCTCTTCCAGGCAACCATGTATAAATATAACCTTATGTTTTCTTATCAGTATTCTAGGTGTTTGATTTTGTACTTTCTATATTTCTTTCCGTGATGATTTCTATTGGCTTTATGTATCTATTAAAAGTTGATGATGGTGAATATTTTTTATACATTACATTCCTAATTTTCCTCGAAAAAAACTAGAGTTCTTGTTTCTACAACACTTACAAGAAAATTTTACTTACCAGCGTAACATGAACCTTGCGCACCATAACATAAACACCCACCATAGAGCTACGTTGGCAGCTTAGTCTTGTTAAAGTACAGTATCTCCATCACATTTTCACGCGAAACAATTAACTTCACCAGCTTAAAATCCCTAAATTTATGTCCAATAAAGTGGCCAACATTGTTGAGCCAACTCACCGCAATCTTGGCCCAAAATGATGCATTGTGGAGATTCACAGCCTGATTTAATGTAGCTTACGTTGGCTTCGTGAAAACTCTGTTTTAACAGCCTTCTGAAATAGGTGAGCTTTTTGGCTATTGAATTTTGGAGCACCCTGTTTATGAATAGGTAATAAGCAGATTGTGAGATAGCTAGTGGAAATGAAAATTGGTTCCTACTTAGTTATTTATGAGAATGTCACTCACTCGTAGCAATTGGGATGTAGTAAGTATCACTGGTTGTAGCAATAGCTTTAGCCTTCGTGGCGTAGCTTGTAACTCTTCTGGCGTAGTGCTTGTCACATAGCTTGTAGCTCATTGCGTAGCTGTAGCTTTTATGGCATAGCTCGAAGCGCACATGGCGTAGCTTGTGTCATTCGTGACATAGTCCTAATCGCGTAGCTTATATCGCTCGTGTAACTCGTAGCGCTTATCACGTAGCTTATTGCGCCTGTAGCTTAGCTCTTCGCTCGTGGCGTAGCTCATACCGTTTGTGGTGTCTCGTAGCGCTTATCACGTAGCACTCGTAGGGTAACTCTAAGTCTTATATCGAAGTTATAATGAGTTACTTTCGACCCGGTCATTCTTCGGACGGATTGCAAGTGGCATTTGCAACTATGCGCTACTGCGTTGGCACCTTAAAACATAGCTCCCGACTGTTTCTTTTATAACAAACAACCTTCTACGTCGTGGACAAAAATTCTGACATTAGAATTGGCTTGACCAATCTATATTAATATTATAAAGAGGAAAAATTTGATTGTTTGTTTGTTTGCATTGAATAGGCTTCAAAACTACTGAACCTACTTGAAAAATTCTTGCACTGTTGAGAAGCTACACTATCCCCGGGTGACATAGGCCATAATATATACCCGTGTGAAGCTGGGACGGACCGCGAATAATACATAATTATACGTACATAATACAGTCTATTTGTCTCGTTGATCCCTAATCCATAAAAATTTCATGTTTACCAAAATTTTACATGATGGTTATATTGGTTACTTAGATATCAGGTATACATGTCCAAAGATTGGTTATTTATTTAATTGAAATTTTACTTATTGAAGAATTGACAAAAACATCTAGTCAAACATTTTATTCGGCATGTTAAGTGTGGGTAAACTTCACCCTAAGATTCTGATGCTTCGGATAGCCCGTTGGTCCAGTTGGCGAACCTGCCTTCTGAGCTTGGGGGTGGGGTTCGATTCCCACCTAGGACAAACATTTATGTGATGAACATTTGTGTTTGTTCTTCACACCCAGATAGGGTGTGAATATCTATTTAAAAATATATGTATGTGTATCATATTTTTGGGGGGACAGATAACCTAAAAGAGACCGCAAGGAAATGTTAGATGCAGGTCGCTTCCAATCGGCCCTTCTGGAGATCGATGGGGGAGGCTTATGTCCAGCAGTGGACGTCCTACGACTGAAATGATGATGATGATGATGATGATATGTGTATCAGTCTCTGGCAGCCATATCACAAGCTTTGCTTAGTTTGAGGTCAGATGACCGTGTGTGCAGAAGTGTAAACAAAAAAACTTCAAAAACTAAAAAAGATAAAGAAAATTAAATTGCAAGGTCACTTCAGAAGGTCGTTTTTCCCGAAGCTCGCCAATTGTAACCCGATCGGTAACAATCGACAAAGAAGAGATTACCGATCCCCGTAGGTGGCGCCCCGCGGGCCATTAAAGCATTCATCGTGTAAATCTCCCGCGACATTACAGGGATCGGGAATTTCCCGAAATTCCGGGAATATATTCCCGATAGGGCGTGGTAGGCTATTTTGGGACGGGGATGGATATTTAAGGGTTCCGCTGAGTAGCGCACTTCTTGACTTTCCGACTTAGCGAAAATCATTAGGTAGGTAAATTTTATTTCCTTATCGACAGACAAAACAAAATACCGATTTGGTAGTTTTCATTAGAAACTAGCGGCGTTGCTTTTTCGAATTGAAAATACATAATAGTTTAGTATAGTTTAGTTAGAGCCACACTTCGAAAGTTAGCGTAAAGTATAGATGATGATGCACTTATCTATAGAGAGGGGTGTTGCCATAATCGCCACGCTTGGCAGGTGGTTTGGGGATCGCAGTACGTTTACTGTGTACTAATAGGAAGCGGTTCTGGTCACAGTTTTAGGACATACCCGGGTACTTTTTACTGCGCGTTATTTATTATCTCAAATACTTGTAAAGCCACCTAACCTAACAAAAGAGTGTCTACTTTATGCGATGAACATTTATGTTTGTTTTATATCTGGGTGTTAATATATATTTAAGTATGTATTTAAAAATATTTATACTTATATGTATATCAGTCTCTGGCAGCCATATCACAAGCTTTGCTTAGTTTGGGGTCACATGCCCGTGTGTGCAAAAAGGTCTCGAATATTTATTTATTATTATTTTATTTTATTTTCATATGAAAACTAACAGCTAGATTCAAAATGAGGTAAAACAGATAAAGATAGAAAGCCAATTACAAGTTTCTTAATTCATTTCAATTCAATTCTATGCTTTGCTATGCTATGCTTTTATTTTATTTTATTGTGTTATGATGTATTTTAATTTTGATGTATTTTTAATTTCTTTACTGATATGTGTTAATCATGAAATAAATGAATTTTGAATTTTGAAATTTGAATTATTCTACCGCTCATTCGCTCGCTTCTAAATCTCGTAAGACAAACACTTATCAGAAGAGCGGGAGAGATTGGCGGAATGAAGAGTATAATACCGGAAAAAACGGGATTTATCCCATTCACAGCCATTTAAGAATAAGTGATTGCGTACCGTGATTTAATTTCGACGAAGAGCACCTTACTACTTGGTATACTACTTATCTCATCACCTCTTGCCAGGCTGTTACTCCCGCTTACTCCCAACGCAAAATCTTCAGCGAAATCGCTCTTCGTTGAAATATGAACCTTCATCATCATCATCATTTCAGCCGTAGGACGTCCACTGCTGGACATAGGCCTCCCCCATCGATCTCCAAAAGGGCCGGTTGGAAGCGGCCTGCATCCAGCGTTTTCCTGCGGTCTCTTTTGGTCGTCTGTCCATCTCGTGAGTGGACGTTATACGCTGCGCTTACTGTTCCATGGTATCCATTCGAGAACTTTTCAGCCCCATCGGCCATATTCAGTTCTGCGTGTTATGTGCCTTGCCTACTGCCACATTGTGAACCTTATATTAAATTATATTTTTCATTAGTCTATTAGTTTTTAAGATATTCAGTATGGAGTTTGTATGGCGTACTGGCATGTAACGTTATTTGAAAGTATACTGCTCTTTCTGTATAGCAAGGCATTAAAATGCTTCCTACCCCTTAATTATTATGAGACACAAGGTAGGGCTGGCGCGGCTGCCAACTCGGCAGAGCAGCACAAGCGTCGCAAATATGCTAACCTCGGCAGTGGTTACATATTTGAGGCGTTTGGGGTCGAGACATTGGGCCCTTGAGGACCGGGAGCTCACCTCATTTTCAAAAATCTTTCAGAGCGCCTGGTTAATGCGACGCGTGACCAAAATGCTGGCGTGTTTCTGGCTCAACGCATTGCCATTCAACGTGGTAATGCCGCCAGCATGTTGGGTACGCTGCCAACTGGTAGTGGGCTTGAGCATTTGGATCGTCTTTAGACCTTCAACGGTCTATGGGCAGTCTAACTGTATTTGTAGTGTTAGTTTTAGCTTGTATTTTGTTTAGTTAATAAAGGCACTTGCCCAGGAAAAAAAATGTATTATGCCCCTTAGTTATTATGCCCTTAATTTTTGTAGGTTGGCTTTTAAATTAAAATTACTGGAAAGTTCCAGTGCTTTTTCCAGTTTCAGTTCTTGGGTGACAATAATTGTGATCCAAGTCACTCAATTAACCGAAATTGCATATTATACTGATTTAAATTTAAAAGTTACTGGAAAATTCCAGTTCTTTTTCCAGTTCCACTTCTTGGATATCAATATTGTCATCCAAGTAACCGAAATTGCATATTACACTGATTTAAATTTAAAAATACCTGGAAAATTCCAGTTCTTTTTCCAGTTCCAGTTCTTGGATGACAATAATATTATCATAGTAACCAAAATTGCATATTATATACCCACTTATTTAAATTTTAAAATAATTGGAATATTCCAGTTCTTTTTGCAGTTCCAGTTCTTGGATGACAATATATCATAGTAACCGAAATTGCATATTATACATATTTAAATTTTAAAATAACTGGAAAATTCCAGTTCTTTTTCCAGTTCCAGTTCTTGGATGACAATATAAGTAACTGGAATTGCATATTATATTTTAAATGTTAATCGGGACTTATCACGTATTATTTAATTTAGGTAAAAATATGTACCTTTCCCTCGACGTTTCGACCATGTTACAATGGCCGTGGTCACGAGCTGAAAGTTTAAAAATTACTATTGCATATTATACTTAAGTTGTTTTTTTAAATTGATAAATATTTGCACGTCAATAAAAAATATCATGTTCAGTAGCCTTTTAGTATTAGTGCGAGATATGCGCTTTGCGTCAAGCATAAAGTGTAAAATATGCGCGCGCGTGTCCGGGGCGTGACGCGCGCGTGTGGAGTACCCCGGCAAATGGCGCTGACACGCGCAATAACTAAACTTGGGGTGACCATGGCGCTGCTAGTTTTAAAGAAAATTCATCACCATCATCATCAGCCAGAAAACGTCCACTGCTGAACATAGGCCTCCCCCTTAGAACTCATATACTGGATGCCCGCGACTTTCAAGAAGTCGTCAGTCCATCTAGAGGGAGGCCTACCTATGCTGAGTCTTCCGGTAAGTGGTCTCCACTCAAAAACTTTCTTCTCCATCGGTTATCGGTTCTTCGAGCGATGTGGCCTGCCCATTGCCACTTCAACTTGCAAATCTGAGTAGCTATGTCGGTGACTGTAGTTCTTCGGCAAATATTATCATAATTTATCATCATCATAAACCATACGTGGCAAACAAGTTAACGTGTCGCCTGATGGTAAGGAACCTTTTTTTTTTGGTGCGCTTGTAAAAGGCACCCCTTGATTTAATTACAACCTAGCCTAATGTTAGGCTAATAAGTAATTAAATTCTTAGTGAAACTTCTACGTAAGTTTTAAATGTTTATCGGTTTGAGCTCTACCCTCACTTAATCTTAACAAATCGTAGGCTTGTTACGACGACATACAAACCGATTGTAAAAAAAAAAAAAAATTACATGGTAAGTACACATACATATAAAGTAGCATACATGGTCGTAAGAATTGAGATGTATCTCATGTCTTACAGCGCACAAATGTTTTTTTTTTTTTTTTTTTTTTTTTTTTAAACTATAACCGAGTTCAAGGCTATACCTACATGTACAAACTTAAACTAAAAAGTAGATAGCCTTTAAAATTTACCCCACACGATGAGATTAACAGAAATGACACGGTTGCGTAATCTTTCCAACAATAAAGTCGTTTTATTTAAGAATGCCTAGGTAGGTATATATTAACGTAGGTATAGGTATTACTATTATGATGCTTCCTTACAAATACATACAATCCTCTTTGTTCTAATGTTTCTGCGATGACTGATGCCAGCTCAAATAGAGATTGACAGTCCACGTCAAAACTTTTGCTCAAGGGCACCACAAACAAAACGGCATCGTTGTGAATCTCAGAAAAAGAACTAAATCTTATTTTTGTTGATTTCTCACAAAGTGCTAAATCAACTTCGATAACATTTATATGGGACTACCATTAAGACGATAGACGGTATGCCAAATAAAAAAAGAATCATCAAAATCAATTCATAATTGGCGGATTAATCGCGTAACAGACATACAGAAAAAACATACACCTCCTCCTGAAGTCGGTAAAAAAGATCGCTAAAGTTTTACCGTCATACTACAAAAGATTTAAGAACTCTTTAGACATGTGTTTAGCAATTGTTTCACTGTGAAAAATATGTTAAACACATTTCTAAAGCGTTCTTACATCTTTTGTAGTAAGACGGTTAAGGTTTTCTACGTTTGTTATTTTAAAAACTAAGAATATGTCAAATAATACGTTTCTTATTGACTCTATTAAAGGGAAGACACTGAGTTCACGTGTTCTTTTGACGTTTTCTGTCTAAAATAATGGATTCCTAGTTATACACAAAGTATGGTGACCTCATAGGTATCGCAGCACAAGCTCCGATGTAAGCTATCTGCGGATACCATCTCCCAAGCCTAGATAACGTCTACTCTAGTTCCTGGAAACACACGGTACTGCAATGCGTTTATAATATACTGACTACTAGGAAAATTTCATCATCATCATCAGGCAGAAAACGTCCGCTGCTGAACATAGGCCTCCCACCTTAGAACTCATATACTGGATGCCCGCGACTCTCAAGATGTCGTCGGTCCATCTAGTGGGAGGCCTACCTACGCTGCGTCTTCCGGTTCGTGGACTCCACTCAAGAACCGTTCTTCCCCATCGGTTATCGGTTCTTCGAGCGATGTTGCCACTTCAACTTGCAAATTTTAACAGCTATGTCGGTGACTCTGGTTCTTTGGCGAATACCCACGTTTCGGATTTTATCGCGCAAAGAAACTCCAAGCATAGCGCTTTCCATTGCCCGCTGTGTGACTCTGAGTTTTTTCCAAAAGGCCAACAGTTACGGACCGCGTCTAGGTACGTCTAGGACAACTAAAGGTATGAAGCCTTATTTCTATAGAACTCATGGTGTTTCCAAAACTCCATAGAAGCCTCTTGTAAAACCTCTACCACAGTAAAGGCACATGCAAACGATGCGTAGTAGCTACTTACAACTTCTACTTGCTACTTGTACTAAGCATCGTCTGCAAGCGCCCTGACTTTCTTTGGAAAAGCGCAAGACGTTCAGCACTAAAATTCTCTCAAGGGGAAATGAGAAACAAAAACTGTTGCAGTGCACTCTTATTTTGTAAATATATATAAATGTGTATGTATGTATGTTCCTGACTCCGAAACGGCTGGACAATTTTGACGGGAATTCCACTGGCAGCTGATGTTTTAAGGAGTAATTTCCGCGGGTGAAACCGGGGCGTAGCTAATTTTCTGTAAAACTGCAGAAGTAAGGCAAACCAATATTGCAAACGTAGCTGTTTTTATTCGAAATACTTTACCGTATGTCCACAAACTAACTCGTTTGACCTGGTAAGGCAGTGCCTACAAGTATTTACTAGGTCTGTACCCGGTAATGTGTTCACATACGACGTTTATTGGATTTTGAGAAAGGTCCCTCCCATAAAATAACTTTGTCCCAATATTTCTGGGCTTTGCCTTTTATGTTGACTTATTTCTTTACCTTACAGTAATGGTAATCGGTTTTTGGGGCACCACTTTCGATTTTCGATACCTATGTCTGAAATGGTTAAATTTACGTTTATTTCTTTGCTTTTTAGGGTTTCTTACCCAAAGGGTAAAAAACGGGACCCTATTACTGAGCCTATGTTGTCTGTCTGTCCGTCTTTCGAACGATAATAGATAGCCAAATGAAATTTTCACAGAATATGTAATGTTACGGCGGATTAACTAAAAAAAGTAAAAACTAAAGGGGGGTTCCCATACAACAAACGTATTTTTTACGTATTTTGTATTAGCTCTATTGTAAAAACGGTAATACGTTATTGTACCTAAGTATGTTTTTTTTAATAAATTTCGGGTTACACGGAAAAGTGGTTCTATGTCGAAAGGAGGTACAACTTTTATTATGGCACCAACTCGAAAACGCAAAAAAACTCCTACTAATATTTTTTCGCAATTTCAGGGTTGGCCCCATAGTAAAGTTGTTCATAATGAGAAGTATAACCTCCTTTTCAGCTTAGTACCGTCGTTCTGCGTAAATCTGTAAATATAAAAGTTTTTGGTCATCTTTTGTCCTTAACGGGAGGCCAAATCTCCACGAACGTATTAGTCGAGACATCAGCCCTTGATTTATGTATTTCCTAAGTAATTGAATCTGAGAGTTCGTAAGGAAACCCAAATCGATTATTCCGATAGCTGGCTAATGTTGCCAAGTCTACTGCTCAAAGGGTAGATCTACGAAGTTTTTTTTTAAAATCTTTATGTCAGAAATTTGTCTTTCCCGTCAATGGCATTCTAATATGTAGCAAACTATACAATAATTACTAAATTTAAATAAGAAATCAAACTAATATTATTTTATTTTATTTTATAAGGAAAATATACAGCTCCTAATTAATACAGTAGATATGAGATAAACAGTTACACAAAAGCCAAAAACTTGTTTTCACTAATACAAACTAGAAATAGTGTAAATGCCCCGTTGCAACACCAACTAAGGCCTGGATACATAAATAGTAACTGAAAAACAAACATTCGAAGTCTATACATATGGGATAACAAATTAGTTACCAGATAGAAACAATAAATAAATAACATACAAATTACAAATATATAAAACCTGATACAAATTAAATGTATATTTTTTTTTAGATTTAATTAAAAGAGAACATACCTTAAATATGTAAAATACTAGGTACCTTAAATATCTTTAATACGTAGATATTTAAATAGAGGTGAAGATGTACTAAATAGGTACTATTATTATTAGGAGGGCTTTGGAACTTTGTTAAGTCATTGATAAACTCCATTGACTCCAGTTTTTTGTATTCACATTTTCTTTACAATAAATAAAATACACTATCACTGGCACGACACCATCTTTCCAGCGTTCATGCGTAGTCACAATTTATTTATTTTTCGTTTAGATCGCGTTGTCTATCCGCAAATCAGCGGGCTCGCGTAGTGATGTTCCATGCGCAGATATTGTGTAGTGCCCCACACGATTAGTTGACTCAACATCGGCCAAATCGACGAAAACGATTGAAATTGGTACATAATTATATAGTTATATATCAGCATTCCAATATGGAACAATATGGAAATATGTTCGTTCTATGGTGGCCTTGCTATTCCAGGTATCCATAGACGACGGTATCGTTTAACATTAGACGACCCGCTAGCTTGCTTGCCACCTAAGGCATAAAAAAGATAGGCCAGAGTGAATAATGTATCTTCTAAGACTGCGTGCTTCATCTTCGACCACATCATCGCTTACCGACAGGCGATTTGATGGTCAAACGCGGACTTATCTGCGCTAAAAGAAGCTAGGTTAGGTGTACCTGCTGATTTTGGTGGGACTAAGCTGTCCACGGTATTTTGAATAACCTATACCTACGTAGGTATACCCATTACTCAATACATAATAAGTACATACTCGATCTTAGTTATTGACATCTGAGTTGTCCATACTTTTTTGTACTATTCTACAGTTTTGCTTCAAACGCCTGGTAACACTGAGCTGGCAACTTTGTTTCTTAACAATTATTTATCGCCCCGGAACCGGGCCAAAGTTGAGATTAGTTTTATTAATATCTAAATAAGTTTAATATTCAATTATGAAGGTTCTGTGGCGTTCACAACGATCTGTCTGGATAGTCTCGTCTTATAAAGTTTAATAATTCTCAACTTATGCAAAGTTTTATGGTTTTAATTACTTTTTTTTTAAAGGATATTTATGTATGTATATATATCATAGTTATTTTTTTATTAAATTTATATCTTTTTAAACAATTGTGGTTACATATTTGAGGCGTTTGGGGTCGAGACATTGGGCCCTTGGGGACCGGGAGCTCATTTTCAAAAATCTTTCAGAGCGCCTGGTTAATGCGACGCGTGACCAAAATGCTGGCGTGTTTCTGGCTCAACGCATTAGCATTGCCATTCAACGTGGTAATGCGGCCAGCATGTGGGGTACGCTGCCAACTGGTAGTGGGCTTGAGCATTTAGATTGTCTTTAGACCTTCAACGGTCTATGGGCAGTCTAACTGTATTTGTAGTGTTAGTTTTAGTTTGTATTTTGTTTAGTTAATAAAGGCACTTGCCCAGAAAAAAAAAATAACAATCTATATTCATTAACTTAAATTGACCATATTTTTTTTGAGATAACGTTATATTATCTACTTAATAAAAAAAGTGTCGAACGAAATTTGATTTCAAGGTCTCGTTCTTTATTATGTCTTCTGTGCCTAGTAATTGGCAGTTAATTTGGTGATAATAAATAATAAATTAATAACGAATAATCCAATCAATATAAATGTCCCGAATATTTATTTATGTCCTAAATGTTCCGAATTGGTAGTAAATTTGGTGATAATAAATAATAAATTAATAACGAATAATCCAATCATTATAAAATGTCCCGAATATTTATTTACAACACATTTGCTCAAAAAGTGCACTTACGAAGCCTGAATACATCTTTCGAAAGTTAAACATTACGGATCATACAACGGAGCGTGCTGTAATGAAACGCATCATACAACGGAGCGTGCTGTAATTTGTCCGCACGCACCGTTGTATAGCACCGTGCGTGTACTTTACGGTATTTTTTTAATATCCATTTTTTGTTTTTTTCTCGCAAATGTGTTGTAAAACGTTGTATGGCACACGTGCGGATTGGTTATTACAAACTCGTGACTATGGTAAGCCCTCGACTTCGTCTCGGGCTTACATTCGTCTACTCGTTTGTAATAACCAACTTTCCGCACTTGTATCATAAATAACTATTATGTCCTGAATGTGCCGAATATTCGAGGACGCTAAATAAACTTAATACAAGTATTTGATGAATTAAATCAAAACAAATTCGTAAGTACCTATAAGCAGGTTAAATCTTCAAGCCAAAATACCCTGAGGTATCTGTGCTAGAGGAACCGCGAGTGGCTAACTGGCTACTTTGGAGGTCGTTGAGTAAAACAAGCAGTATAAATCACGGGCACGATAGCTAAATCAATGAGGGTGCTTGTTTAATATCAGGAATCATTTGTTATCCCACTTGAGAGGGATGGAGTCAGGGATTTATTTGGGGTATTGGAATAAAAATGAAAGCGTGCCTGTACCGCTAAGAAACGGAAAAAGATTAACTCTATAAGTTTAATATAATTTATTACACCATGGTATAATAATATACTCCGCCAGGTATAGCGCTCCGAGAAAAAATGTCACGTGGGCGTCCCGCAATGATGTCATCAATGTCATGGATACACGTACACGTGCATAAGGAAGAGCAGAATAAGTAATTTACAACAAGTTCGAGAGAGATGACGATACACGAAACAATGGCGGACTCTCTATGATTTTCTGTGTTAACAGTAGCGTGAAATTATAACTCCCCAATATCCGTATATTACCTGTGGGAATCCAATAGATCAATGTGGTTTTGATAAAATTGTGTTTAATATATTCAATTCGTGCTTAAATTACTTGAGCGGACAAACCAAATGACAATTGAAATGCTTTTTGTATTTTACTTTTTTTTTTTTTTTAACCCAGTATCTGTGTTTGTTACTATAAAGTGGCAAATGTACAGTGACGTCATTGCGGGACATCTCCCAGAGCGCTAGACCTTGTTATCTTGGATCATGTATTACACTAAGTCCTACATACACACGCATTATCAGCTTATCATGTTCCCACTGTGTTAAAGGGAGCTTTTTTTAAAAATAGCATCACTAAAGAAATTAAATGTTTGTAGAACCACCTCCAGAGCTTTTTCTACATCATCATCATCATCACCATCAGCCAGAAGACCTCCACACTAAACGACAGCCTGCCATCTGCATCCGCTGGATGCCCGCGACCCTCACGATGTCATCGGTCCATCTAGTGGTCTCCGCTCAAAAACCATTCTTCCCCATGGGTTATCGCTTCTTTTTTTCTTAATAATAAAAAGGAATCATGGAAATGGAGCAGATTAACCAGTGTACCTACATAATAATTATGATAATAATAATAAATAAATAAAAAACGGACAGAATTGAGAAGCTTGAAGTCGGAGCTTCCTAAAAATACCTACAGTAAAACTTTTTGCGTGACATGGTAAGAACAACCAAAAGATCTAGATAAAGATAAAGATCATTTATTTGCATACCTACAACATGAGAATTTTTGTGTATTTTTATGCACAGAAGATGTTAAAATAAACAAAAATAGTCCCAAATCACGTTGTGCCGCCGGTCAGGCGTACAAATTTCAGAGTGGTAGCACTATGCTCGTGACTCATAATTAAACTAACAATGTCAAAAATAAAAAGTTGAAGAAAAAAAAATACAATTCGAAAATAAAATACCAATGTCAGAGTCTTAGAATAACTACACAAAGAAACCAAGTACATTCGCAAAACTTAAACCATACAAATGGTGAAATATATGGCTCCAAAAAAAAAAAAAAAATTACTATGACAATTTGCGCGGTGAAATCGTACCACAACAAATCAGAAAAGCAGCATAAGAGTTATGGTGTGACATTCCACAGGTAATCCATTAATTTTCTTGCTTAAATCGTTTAAAATACCAATCGAAACGTAAGCTACAAAGCGAATTTGTAGCTTACGTTTTGAGAAGGCGTTGTTTGGAAATCTACCTTCTCTGAGTAGTTATTCTAAGGTCAGAGTCATCTGTTACTAGACAACATACAGCCGCACTCAGAGACGTTACTTAAGCTAAGGAATACTTAAAATAGCTCTGTCTCATTTTCATGTGTGACAATTTCCGTCAACGAGAAGTTGACAGAGCAATTTTGAGTATTCCTTAGCTTAAGTAACGTCTGCGGCTGTTAGTTTAGGTCTAGGTATGCATAATATTTAGATAACCGTTTCATTAAGCAGGTACTAAGTTCGTCCCTGCCACAGTCTCAACTAACTACGTCTTATTCTGGGGCACCCAGGGGCTGGAGAAAGTTTTCGATAACGCGGCTCGGACTTTAGGAATCAATTTCAATTGGGAGGAGTTGAATTAAAGGTTTATTTATCACTTCCGTGTTTAAGGTATTGTTTGAACTGGTAATTTAGGTACAGAATTCCCATTGTTATTTATCATTTTGTATTGTAAATAACGTAGCTAAATAAATAAACAAAAATTACAACTTTTAGAGTATATTCTTTGTTCTTAAATATTTTTACATCACATCACATCACACACAGAAAAGAGTTTTTTTTTCTTTCTATTCTGTGACATCACATCAGTAGCCATTAAACGTCCACTGCTGAAAAATGGCCTCCCTCTTTTTTTTTTGGTAAAATTTTCATGACCGTGGATTCAATGTCCTTTAGTCGTAATATTAAACAGTTCACTTAGTCTTAATAGCGTCAAACAAGTCATAGTCATAGTCAGAGTCAAGCTAAGTAAGTCACGGTCAAGTCAAACTCATGCCCCTGTAAAGTGGCGGAGACTTTACAAGAGGCTCCTATGGAGTTTTGGAAACAACACGAAAAGACACGTTTCACCTCGTTATATCACTTGCCCACACTCGAGCACGTTTACGAGCACTTAATGAATAATAATTCACCATTTAGTACACATTAACACTCGAAAATACACAAGCTTAGGAAAATAATCCAACGAGCCGACATGTTTTTTTTTCCACGTTGGCGCCAAAACTCAGGCCTCCCTCTTGGAGAAGAGTGTTGCCATAATCCTCACGCTGTATCCGGTGTATATGTATCCGCCGTAAAATTATATATTCTGTGAAAATTTCAACTGGCTATCTATTAGGGTTTGAAAGATACAGCCGTCAAAAGGTAGGACAGACGAACAGACAGCAAGACGGACAGACAGACAGACATCGTAGGCTTGGTAATAGGGTCACTTTTTTACCCTTTGGGTACGGAAACCTAAAAATATTTTAAAAAAACCAACCAATAAAGTAATTAGATATCAGTCAATCCACAAACGGCTCAAATATTAAACCCTATTACCCCGGGCGACCCAAAAGAGACCGCAGGGAAACGCTGGATGCAGGCCGCTTCCAACCGGCCCTTTTGGAGATCGATGGGGGAGGCCTATGTCCAGCAGTGGACGTCCTACGGCTGAAATGATGATGATGATGATGACCCCGGGCCGCAGGTAAACCAAATTAAACCAGGACACACGGACGGGTAAATGCACATATTAACTTCGCAAGTCGCTAAATCAAAATTTCAAATCAGTTGAAATAGGTACTCAATTACCCCTTTATAGAGAGGCCGCTGAAAAAATTCAGTTTTTTTTATTTTATTCAAACGGCTAAGGCATTTTTGTAAGAAATTTTGTTGTAGCCACTTGCACCCACCCATATTATAACGCACTAGCATAGCGGTCCGCCCCAGCTTCGCACGGGTATAGATTATAGCCTATGTCACCCGGGGATAGCGTAGCTTCCCAACAGTGAAATAATTTTTCAAACGGATTAGTAGTTTCGGAGCCTATTCAATGCAAACAAACAAACAAACAATCAAATCTTTCCTCTTTATAATATTAGTATAGATAACGTAGCGTAGGCAACGTAGTTGTGATGCCTCTGCTGTTACAAATATCCTTAGGCGACGGTGACTGCATATCACCAGGCGGCCAGTCTGTTTGTTTGTTACCTATGCCATAAAAAAAAACTAAACGTCAGTCATTTGAAATTAGTTAGCAACTGTGACGCGGAGTTCGACGCGTTGATCTAAATTAGAATGTTCAATCAAGGTTCACTCATAATGCCTGGTAACAGATTTTCCTTCTCATTTCCGTTCTATTTACTCCTCTTTTCTGTGAAAGAATGCATCCGACAGTTTCCATAACATTGCATTGCATTTTGCAACCCGCACAACAATGCTGGTGAAACCGCGGGGCTCAGCTAGTTAGCTATAATGTAAAAACAGTAATACGTACAAGCGTCAAACATGGCATGATTATAGTACCTACCTACATGACACACTAAAGTATAACAACAAATAATAAATAATGGCCAAGCGCGAGTCGGTGGAAAATTTCAGTTCATTACCAAGTTATAACTGGTAATTCCTTACCTGGATGACCTCTTTATCATTTCACCGGATCGAAATACCATATTTTACTAATTTTGAAGTCGTTTTTTTATTGATAATTATTTTATTTTGTGGTGGTACGGAATCCTCATTGGGCAAGCCCGACTCGCACTTGGCCGGTTTATTTATTACAATATTTTCGTTCAAACTATTTGGTCGCGGAGCAATAAGTATCTAGGTCGGTCTAAGTATACCTAACTAAGTACCTACTCATAAAACTCATTAAATTTTTGCCCGCTATGAAAATTTATTTCAGAAAACACCTACTATATGCTTACTTATTGAGTAACCAATCATTTCATTAGCTTTGGCACTAGCCGCCACCACCTGAAGGCTCATCCACAAATCATAGATCAGTGGAAATCGCACACTGTGCGATTCACACGATCCTTCTTGCCTCATACCTGCAAAATGTGGAATGAGCTACCTTCTACGATGTTTCCGAAAAGCTGCAACATGGGGTTCTTCAAAAGTCTAGTTAATCGAGTTCTAAAGGGTCGGCAACGAATTTGTGATGCCTCTGGTGTTACAAGTATCCATAGGCGACGGTGACTGCTTACCATCAGGCAGCCCGTTTGCTTGTTTGCCACCTATGGCATAAAAAAACCTGCTTTTTTTGGAGCTCCTATGGTGTGTCAATGTCAATAACTTTGTACGAGGGTCAAGTACCTACTAAGTCGTGCTAATTATTGAGAGGTCTTTAAAATCTATCCATGGCCAATGCTACAGATATTTTTATACATAGATTCCTTTAGGTGTTGCGTGTTTATGTTAGTGGTAATTATTCTAAATAAAATGTTCTGTGTCCGTGCTTGCTTGATACGTTTTCCTTGGCATAAAAAAGGCCTGTATCTAACAGTGGGTTATCAAAGACTGATAACGATGATGACTTGAAGATATCTACGAAGAAAACGTCATGATCCAGAAAAAATACAGGCGGTTGTGTATCCACGCCCATTTAATATTAATTAAAATTAAATTAACCGCTCGAAGCATTTCACAGTTAAACTGGAAATTAATACAATGCTCCAATTACCGGGGAACGACAAACGGCAATCAGCGCAATCCCATTAGTCGGGGTAATGGCAAAAATAGCCGGGGTAAACGGCAAAAAATACAATTACTTCGACTAAATAAACTGCCACCGGTGAACTGATGGGCGGGACGTGTGTTCCGTAGAAAATTAGGTGTGGACTTGTGAAGTGACACGGTGGGTAGCGTGAGGGTTCCGTGGAATAATGTTAGAATAATTGGGCAGATGAATTATGGTTCTGTATCGTGCAGTTGGTACAATCGGTACGGCTTGTTGCACGTAGCATATTATGGTTTTAAAATGTAATATGAAATAGTTTTAAAAATTTCAATCTAATCTATACCTACTAATATTATAAAGAGGAAAGATTTGTATGTAAGTATGTTTGTAACAAATTGGTTCAAAAAGTACTGGACCGATTTAAAAAATTCTTTCACTGTTGGAAAGCAAGCATAATAAATTGCATTGCCTTTCGAAGGGTGCCATGCAACATCTTCCACTAATATTCATGAGCAAAGTCTACCTAATTGAACACACGTTCAATTGTGAATAGACGAGCAGAGCAATGCCAGAATCTAATAAATTTCAGTGATATTATATAGCAAGCCTCCGAAAGTAAGATACAATTTCACCTATTGGTCGGTACCAGACAGCACACGTGGGCCCAGTTGACCATTATCACATGCTAAAAGGTGAAATCGGTCCCAAGGACGAGTTCCTGACTTGAACCACCTGCTCCCTAACCCACAGTTACGTATGCAAAAACCAATGACGGTATACCTATATAATTACCTAACCACTTGACAGTAATTCGTCCTTTACCCCGCCGTAAGCCCAAAGTTACACTTTATCAGCTTAACCTTTTTAGGCGTGATTTGAATGAATGACTTTTGAGTCTCCAATACGATAATCCCCCCGCGACTGACGTGGCTTACCTACATCTTGTACAACCAAATTATAACTCGTGCGCGATCAAGTGTTGGATTATCATTGGCAATAACCCTTCTTTTTTTTTGGATTCTTATATCAACTCAATGAAACCCCAAATCCAGATATTCCCCATGGTTGCATATGCAAATTGGCCCGGTGCAGTTTCCCAGAGTTTATTAGTGTTACTGCAGTTTAGTTTTAATTAACGCAAGGAAAGCAACTTCTAGTTTTTATTATTGCATCGTTAGCAGCGGGAGTAATGTTTCCAAGTTATGGACTACGAGCTGGTAAGGTTTTTTATAACAGTTTCAGCTTTATAATGTAGTTTAACTTTGAGTGTTTTCAGTCGTTAATGCCTTTTATGGACTCTACGCAAAGAAGAGACGACAGCAATTTAAGTCATCTAGGTAAGTAGTAGGACACTTCATTACCTATAGTTAAAAACAAAAATTCTTTGTTTGTAATGTTATGACAGTCAGCAAAACTTGTTTTTGTCACTTTTATGTAAATTCAGTCAGTGATTTTAGGTAGGTAATCTTCAATAATGTTAAAATGCGCAAGCGTGAGAATTAGCTGCGGACGAAAAGTATGCAGTCTTATAGTGTTAATACACGTATGGATTTGGTTAACGGACCGCCGTCTAACCAACGGGAGAGAAAGAGTGAGAATATCATATTTCCCTCTCTTTCTCTCCCGTTGGTTGGACGGCGGTTGAGGTCAACCAAATCGATATGTGTGTTAGGTAACACTATTAATGTCATCATCTTTATAAGTACTTATTCATTCGTCTACTGCTGGACGCATGCCTCTTCTTAAAGAACGGCACAAGAGGACACGATCTTCTGCTTTCCACGTCCACTTGCCATTAGCTTCCGCAGGTCATCGCTCCATGTGGCCACAGCAGGGGCGGATCCAGGATTTTATTTTGGGGGGGGCCATTCTGTATTTCATTTTGGGGGGGCCATTATGACAAGGTCCGAAGGAATCAAATCGAAAAATTGAGTCGAATGTATGGAATTGCTAGGTATTTTGGGGGGGGCATCCCTATGCCCCCCCCCCCCCCCGATCCGCCAATAGTCCGCAGAGCATCATATACGATGTACGTACCTAAAAATTGCCTTCTTTAGTCATTATTAGGTATAGGTATGTACAAGCAAGGACGTTGTTACTCCTTTAGGGTAGGTACCTACCTATACCCTTTTTATAGGTTATACAACGTATAGCGTACCTATACTTAATTTTTTTTTAATGCCTTATGTGGCAAACAAGCAGACGGGCAGCCTGATGGTAAGCAGTCGCCGTTGCCTAAGTATAAGTATTTTTAACTGAAAAAAGTTACGCAATTGTGCAGTTCTAACTTGGGAACAATAAATGATACCGTTACAAAGTTACCTACGTTGTTGAATTTTGATGAAGTTTCAAATCATTGGCGGATAGCGATTCTATACATTCAACTCAAATTTTCGATTTGATTCAGGTGCACCTTAATAGGGAATATGCATGTGTTTTTTTTATATTTTTAATTAACTGTTTACATCGTTATATCATAGTAAAAAATATAATTACATTTGGAAATGCTCAAATTAATTTTTAAAATAATATTTAAAACATTGAATAAATTTGAGCTGTTTGAACGCCGCAATTTTTCGCGGGCCTTGGATGACGTCATAAGCCACGTTCTGTGTTTGTTTACTATAGACGATACAGTTATTTCACACAGATTTTCAGTTTTATTGATATCCAGACCATGGAAGAAGCTAAAAAACATTTTTATAGGTATCGTCTTGTGCCAAAGTGTACAAACACTATTAGAAATACACCCGATAAAGTGTTTTTTTCCTATTCCAAGAGATGCGAAAATACGTAAACAATGGTGTAAGGTTATGAGAAGAGATGAAGTATCTCCAACATCATGTTTGCATTGTCGTGAAGATCATTTCAATGTAAATATGTTATATTTTGATAGCATGGTGTGAGTTAGAAGTATGTTTAGTATTGAATATTATCAAATATTATGCACTCAACAAACAAACAATAAGTAGGTACATTAAGTATTTAGAGTAAACAGTATTCACATTTAAAAAAAAACTTAAAAATTCACGGAAAATTACGGAACATAAGTAATGTTAGGTATAATTACTTATAAATTATTATAATATAGATAGTAGAGCAGCAAATTCATAACAATTTTAATGACCAATGATTATTTATAGGTTATGTTTTGGTAATTACTGCCGAGTGCATTTATGTGTAAAAACCTATGTAATGGATAAAAATATATCATGGATTATAACATTTACCTTGCCGCTTTCACTCCTTTGGTCTCAGCAACTGTAAAATCTGGATTTGATGCAAAATATGCTGTCATTATGAATGCATCAAGATGATTTTGGTAGATTGTCCGAATGTGCTTTGACAAAACCAGTCTCAGTCATCGTCGTAAATGATCTCTAGTCTCACAAGAATGCTAAAATTACACTAGCTAATGGAAAAAACTACAGGAACTCAATATAAAACGATTTTTCTCTCAAACACTACTAAAACAGTATGAATATCGACGCCGCTAAAGGCAATGTTGTGGCTTTTGACGTCACGTTTCGTTTCGACCAATGGTGAAGCGTTTCGCAAATTTGAATTTCCCTCTTATATTTTGCACTTTTTATTTAATATTTTAAGCAATTAAAATGTAAATAAATAAAAAAAAAATCTTTTAGATATAAAGTCAGAACAATAAAGATTCGGAAAAAATTTATTTCAACCAGATTTAAACCACATGCATATTCCCTATTGTCTGAATGGTCCCCCCCAAAATGAAATCCTTGATCCGCCCCTGCTTCAAATGACTGGCCCTGCTTTAGAACCCATCTACTCCAACGGTTTTTGGTTCTACTACAGGTAGCAACTTAAGTAATTAGTACCTAAATTACTTATTCTGTACAAATTCCTAGAGATCAACCTTCGCTTTCGCAATAATTGATTTTCATCGGCTACATTTCTCGTACATTTCTTAGAACGGAAGCGTTATTATTTTCCGTCTTCCCACCCGTGTTAACGTCACGATGTAATTATATTTGCTTTGATCTGAGGATATTTGGTATTATTTGTAGCAGTAGGTAACTTCGTCCGTATTTTCTGAGGGAATATGAATTATTACGGGAAGCGAGTGATTTCGTTAAGTGGTACGTCAACGTTATTTTGTTTGTATTGCGTGTAGATTTTTGTTACAAATAAGCGCTTCTGTTTTGTAGGATCTTAGTTCTGATGGTTTGGTTAAGGCTACACTGAGAGAAAACCGGCGACGTTGTATTATTTTGTAGTAGCTACCTAGGTAACTTTGTCCGTATTTTCTGAGGGAATATAAATTTTATTTAGGTAGGTAGGTATATGACACGGGAATTACCTACTCACGTATGATTAAGCCGGTTACTCTGACCTGATTAGCAAGTTGAAGTGGTAGTGGGCAGGGCACATATCACGCAGAACAGATGGCCGATGGGGCCGAAAGGTTCTCGAATGGAGACCACGGACCGGTAAGCGCGTAGCAGCGTAGAACATTCACCCACAAGATGGACAGAGACCGCAGGGAAACGAATGGTTGCAGACTGCTTCCAACCGACTCTTTTGGAGATTAATGGGGGAGGCCTATGTCCAGCAGTGGACGTCCTATGGCTGAAATGAAGACTTGACTATCGTTTCAACCGCATTAGGCGGTCTTTTTCAAGGTGAATGCGTGCGCGGCTTCGTCTCACTTTTAGGCCGCCACTTGTGGCACTAGCTCGTAAGTGTTTTCTATCTGTTAGTAATTTTTATTTCTGGTGTACACAATAGTTTCTATCTATCTATCTAATATCAAACTAACAAAATAAAACCATGATTTAATACAAAAATTACTTATTTTTATTGAGATACAATCACAGAACAAAAACATTCCGCACCACACAAACAAAACAAGTTCTCCGCATTAACTAGCTCGGCAACGATGGGCCATTGTATACAATTACAGAATGATCCGGGATTATCGGTTAATTATTAATATTAAAAAAAACCTCCGTAATTTGAGACATTTAAAATAAGTAATCACGCAAGCAAGTCAATTATCAATTTTCATGATAATATTGTATTTGGCAAAAAAGAGGTAAAACAATTTGACAAAATATGAAGGTAGTTGTAAAAGATATAACTTCTTCAAATCATGACTGGCCCATCGTGTTACCACAAAATAATTACAAAAAAAACATACAAAGTTGAATTAAGTTGTAACTAAGTAATAAAGACGAAATTACATAATTTTCATATCCATATTTGTAGGTTAAGATCTTAAGCATCGCGGTTTCACCTACGAACATCATTATGTATTTTAAGGGTGATTTATGCTGACCCAGGGCGGGTAAAAATCACTGGTACAAAGTGGGTCTAATTAGGGACAAAAATCAATGGTAAAAAGTCAATGAATAAATAAAAGAAGTCGGTCAAAGTCGTAGTCGGTAAAAGTTAGAACATCATTATGTATTTAAAGGGTGATTTATGCTGACCCAGGGCTAGTACAAATCACTGGTACAAAGTGGGTCAAATTAGGGACAAAAATCAATAGTAAAAAGTCAATGAATAAATGAAAGAAGTCAGTCAAAGTCGTTAGTAGTCGGTAAAAGTTAGAACATCATTATGTATTTAGAGGGTGATTTATGCTGCCCCAGGGCGGGTAAAAATCACTGGTACAAAGTGGGTCAAATTAGGATCAAAAGTCAGTCAAAATCGTTAGTAGTCGGTAAAAGATAATACATTATTTTGTATTTTAAGGGTAATTTATGCTGACCCAGGGCTAGTGAAAATCACTGGTACATAGTGGTCAAATCAAGGTCTAAAACAATGTTAAAAATTCAATGAATAAATAAAAGAAGTCAGTCAATGTCGTTAGTAGACGGTAAAAGTTAGAATATCTATTTGTATTTTAAGGGTGATTAATGCTGACCCAGGGCTAATTATAATCACTGGTACAAAGTAGGCCAAATCAAGGTCTAAATCAATAAAAGCCAATGAAAGAAGTCAGTCAAAGTCGTTAGTAGTCGGTAAAAGTTAGAACATCATTATTTATTTAAAGGGTGATTTATGCTGACCCAGGGCGGGTAAAAATCACTGGTTCAAAGTGGGTCTAATTAGGATCAAAAGTCAATGAATAAATAAAAGTCAGTCAAAGTCGTTAGTAGTCGGTAAAAGTTAGAACATCATTATGTATTTTAAGGGTGATTTAAGCTGACCCAGGGCGGGTAAAAATCACTAGTACAAAGTGGGTCAAATCAGGGTCCAAATCAATAATAAAAAGTCAATGAATAGATAAAAGAAGTCGGTGGAAGTCGTAAGTAGTCGGTAAAAGTTAGAACATCATTATGTATTTAAAGGGTGATTTATGCTGACCCAGGGCGGGTAAAAATCACTGGTACAAAGTGGATATAGTGGATCCGGATATCAATGAATACTTAAATGGAAATTAAAGTACTGAGCGAAGAGTAAGGATTTTTTTTTGTTTCTCTATTCGGCCAAGTTCTTAACAAGATTTTTTTTTTTTTTTTTTTCAATTTGATTGAGAAACTAAATGACTGCAGGTGAAACCACTGAACATAGTTTACAATATTAGTAACTCAATGTTTTTTAAAACTCTCATTTCTCCTTCCTTCTATACTCTATTTTGTTCAACTGGAATAGACAAGTGTGTACGGAATGAGAACAGTCGCGGCGATCAAGTGAACTCCTAACGCCGACTAGAGTAGGATACTATGGTTCTTTACAAGCTTTGGTTTTTCAAAGCTATGTTTTTTTTTTGGTTTACTAGCTTTTATTTCACTTGCCTTGTTAGTATGTACGCTCGCGGTATGTGTGGGACAAATCTTGCAAATGAATTAAGTTATCCTCAACCGATCGAGGTGACTTCGCAACGTCTTCTCAGTGCCTTCAGACGAAGGTCTTCAACCAGTGTGTGTTGCCAGTGATGACACACGGCAGTGGAACGTGGCTAGTTCCTTTTCCAGGCTAGGCGTGTTTACAGTCTTCAACCAAACAGTCACTTAACATTGAGCTTTGGGCAAACGGCATGCTTATCAAATGTAAGAAAAATTATGAGAAAAATAAATATTATTAATCAGATTTATCCATCACGTTATCTTAGAATTGAAAGGTGGTGGCCGACTGGTAGAATGTGCACTTTTTAAGTTTGTTATGACGAAAGTCTTCGACCAGTGTGTGTTACCAGTGATGACATACGGCACTGAAACGTGGTCTCTCACTATGGGCCTCATAAGCAAGCTCAAAGTCGCACAACGAGCTATGGAGAGGGCTATGCTCGGGGTTTCTCTACGAGATCGAATCCGAAATGAGGAGATCCGTAGACGAACGAAAGTCACCGACATAGCCCACCGGATTAGCAAGTTGAAGTGGCAGTGGGCAGGGCACATAGCACGCAGAACAGATGGCCGATGGGGCCGAAAGGTTCTGGAATGGAGACCACGGTCCGGTAAGCGCAGCGTAGGACGTCCACCCACAAGATGGACAGACGACCTAAAAGAGACCGCAGGGAAACGCTGGATGCAGGTCGCTTCCAACCGGCCCTTTTGGAGATCGATGGGGGAGGCCTATGTCCAGCAGTGGACCACCTATGGCTGAAATGATTCTCGCTCATCGCCGGCGGTGAGACAAGTGCCTTTGACCGGGCTGCGGACTTTCTGGGGTCTTATTTGTTGCTATGTGTTCAAATCACGAAAGAGGAATAGTTACGATGGTGATCGTATGCCATGCCGCTCGCGCATTAATCTGTTTATATTCAATTTGACAAATTTCCATCAGACACCCCGTTAGCTTGTCTGCCAAATATGGCATTAAAACTGCATCCCAATAGCTCACGACTGTTCGTTTTCCGCACAAACTCTTACCTCTGTTCACAAACATCCGATAAACCCATTTTAACTAAGGGGGTAAAGGGCCATTCTTGTTACGTAAGCATAATTTAACCCCCCAATTTCAGCAAAAGCAAGCAAAGCTCTTACCCCGCCCCCTCCTATGCTTACGTACACATCGGTGTATATTTTATTAATCTGTTCAGTTTTTTATTGTTATTCAGAGGTTAGAAATAAATAATTTAAAGGCCATTTAATATTTATTATACCATTCCCCCTCTAAAAAGCTTATTTTATTCACTGAAAACAGTGAATAAAAAGCACTTTTAATCACTATTTTGGTGTTTGAATTATAACACACCAATATATTTGACCTCCATCCTCCATCTCAATGCTATACAACCTCCTTTAACCTTCCTTTTTTCTTCATTAAATGTCTATTTTCGCTTAAATCTTTCTTTTTCTCGTAGTCGTGGTATAAAGTATAGTATGCAACTCTTGAATAAAACGGATTTATATCGAGGGCCATGAATCACTCGCGTCGCTCAGGATTCAATCATCGTGAATCACTCCCTACGGTTGTGATTCAGTCATTAGAATCCTTCACTTGCTCGTGATTCATGTATGGCCCTCGCTTAAAATCCTTCCTTTATTCACTAGTTGCATAATATACTATTCTACTGAAATAGGCCAATCGGAAGTTTCTGAACAAAGTTAAAATTATTTAGTACCCTATGTAATTGTAGTTAAAGTTCATATTTGTTCTTTAGATCTGCAATATCCTCTTCGCTGCAATTCTCGACGGTCTTGCAGTGGTCTAACAGTTTTGTGAGCACTGGAAAGAGAAAAATGCAATAAATAAAATCCACACATAATATAAAAAATATGTTTTTAAGTTTTCTAATATGTACTTGGTAGAAGGTTCTTACGGAGAGAAAAATTAAAATTTGAAAATTCCGGAAAACAAAGGTTTTAACTTCACCCGTTTGACAGTTCTATGACAGGACAACGTCGGTCGGGACAGCTAGTCTATACTAATATTATAAAGAGGAAAGATTTGATTGTTTGTTTGTTTGCATTGAATAGGCTCCGAAACTACTGAACCGATTTGAAAAATTCTTTCACTGTTGAGAAGCTACACTATCCCCGGGTAACATAGGCTATATTATTATTATTTTTTAAATAGGGATCCTTACTAAAACTCCAATAAAGTAACCCAAGGTGTAAAAATATAAGATTTACAATTTTAACTTGGCGCGTTTGACAGTTCTAAGACAGGACAACGTCTGTCAGGTCAGCTAGTATATTATAAAATTCAGAACGGTCTACCGGGACTTATTGCGCATTATTGCATTATCAGTGACGTGGAAATCCATACACAGAACAGTGCAGAAGGTCGGCTGCATACATCGCGCGCAAACAGGCGCACGCACACAAAGAATAGGTATCTTCTGAGACTGCGTGCCTCATCTTCCTTGTCATACCCAAGCATCGAACAAATTACGGCAAAACAATGCTTACTATTGAAGGAGCGCGACTCTTTAACCAACTACCCTCACACATAAAAATTTTCACGCATTCAAAAAACAATTGGCTCAACACATTATCTCAGATAAATCATAATTTTTGAAATAATCAAATAATTTTTTTTTTTTGTATTTTTGTTTGATTTTTGTATTGATTTAATTAATGATTGACTAAATTAACTGAACTATTATTATTATTATTTTGACATATTATTCTATTGGACATTGCTTATTACTTTTTTACTTTAGAATTGTATTGTGTCACTTTATTATTTAGATTTTATTACCTTTATTTATTTATATATTTTTTGATGTACCTAATAATTGAATTGTATGGGTTATTTTATTGCCTGAAATAAATTAATTTGAATTTGAATTATAACAAATGCGTGAAGTGGGTACTTCGCAAATTGTTATGTGTGTATTAGTTACCATAAATTTATTTAGCGTTTAAGTATTTATGGATTTTTTACAATTTCTTAGTGCATGCGACGCCGAACACTATTATTTTAGATAAATATGTTATCACTTAAGTGACAAATAATTGTCTTTGTGGTAATAAAGTTCTTTAAACCTAAACCTATCTTCAACCACATCGTCGCTTAAAAAAAACTGTAAAACAGTAATACGTACAAGCGTCAAACTTGGTATGATTGTACTCTAAAGTATAAAACAAATAACAAATAATGGCCAAGTGCGAGTCGGTGACAAATTTATGTTCATTACCAAGTTACGCAACGTATTCGTTTACTTGGGACGATTTTATCATTTCTTTCCCCGAATCTAAATTGCATATTTCACAAATTTTGAAGTCGGTTTTTTAATTGATAATTATTGTATTTTGTGGTTGTACGGAACCCTCAGTGCGCAAGCCCGATTCGCACTTGGCCGGTTTTTATTGAAACGGTTTTTTTTTCTGTTTACCGCAAAAAAAAAAACGCGATTTAAGCGTTGGTAATAGTTGATCATAATGATGAGTAAAATGACCTCCTTTCGGCTTAGTACAGTTTTTATGCGTAACCCTGTAGACATTTAAAACATATCAGTGTTACTTAAAAAAAAAAAAAAAATTACAAACTTCGAACTATCGCGGGTCGAACCTGGACTAGATTGGCACAGGACCGAGGCAGATGGCATAGCAAGAGAGAGGCCTATACCCAGCAGTGGGATAAGGAAGGCTGTGGATGATGATGATGTACAAATTTACGTTGTTTATCACTGTCCGTCAAGAACATGGCTAGAGCGGTGAAGCGCTTCACGTTGCTCAGCCCTCTCAGGTACGCGCATACTGTCTTCTTGGTAAACTTGTGCGTGTCTCGAGCCAGGAGCCGCAACAGATCTGACAGGACGTCGCTCTCTAAGGCGTTCTCGAATATTGAAGGGATCTTCGACGGGTCTATTATCTGAAAAAAATTAAAACAAGACTTTTATGCTTTTTAGGGTTCCGTTTAAAAGGAAAAAAAACAGAACCCTTATAGGATCACTTTGTTGTCCGTCTGTGTCTGTCAAACTTCGACTAAAATAAAATGAATGGACGGGCCATAACCATTGAAATCGCTCAGTAAAAACGAGTCAAAACCGTCGGACATACTTCAACACCTAATTATATAAATGTACAGTATATTTGTTACTAAAATAAATCCCGGTTTTATTTGTGTATTAACACTTCGGTAAAGTATATGAATGCATAATTTTGTCAGATGTTTCGTTATCACGTAACAATAGACACGTGTTGCACTTCCTACGCCTAGAGACAGACTGAACCGAAATGAGAGCCGGCGCTCATTTTGTTATCTTCAATAATGCGCTTCTACTGGGCCTGTCCATTCATTTTATATTGATCGAAGCTGACAAGGCCCTTTTTCTCAAGAACGCGTAAAGATATCAAGTTGAAATTTATATCAAATACTCAAAACAACGGTTTCTTTCAGCTGTGAAAAAATCAAAGTTTACGCGATCAACAGATATGACCGTTTATGTCGCATATTTTTCGATTACACAATGAAATCCTATAGGGTACTTCCCGTTGACCTAGAATCATGAAATTTGGCAACAGGCAAAATTTCACAGCACATATAAAGGAATAAATCCAATGGTCATAAATTTGAAGTTATATCATTTAAAAAAAAAAAATGTTTAGCTCACATCGTGATCGCTTACAATAATGACCCGAATAGCTATAATTATTATTTATAACTGTATAAATTTGAATTTCCCGCCATAGTTGAAACGAGTAACGAACCTTAAACAAGTTTACATAGTATTAAATAGCGTCAAACAAGTCATAGTCACAGTCAGAGGAATTTTCGCGATTTCAGTTGGTCTATAATAAAATTTTATCATAATGGTGGGGTACTATGGACCCAATGACAATATATACAATACAATACAATAAATCTTTATTAAAATACCACAAAACAAGGATAACATAAACATTACAATAAAAAATATTATCTAGGCTTTTAACAGGCGGCCTTATCGCTTAAAGCGATTTCTTCCAGGCAACCGTGGAAATATATATTTTACAACACATTTGCTCAACAAGTGCACTTACGAAGCCTGTATACATCGTTCGAAAGTTAAACATTACGGATCATACAACGGAGCGTGCGGTAATGAATTTGTCCGCACGCTCCGTTGTATAGCACCGTGCGTGTACTTTACGGTATTTTTTTAATTTCCATTTTTTGTTTTTTTCCCGCAAATGTGTTGTAAAACGTTGTATGGCACACGTGCGGATTGGTTATTACAAACTCGTGACTATGGTAAGCCCTCGACTTCGTCTCGGGCTTACATTCGTCTACTCGTTTGTAATAACCAACTTACCGCACTTGTATCATAAATAACTAATCTTTGTATGGACCCCTTTCAGCTTAGTACACCCTTTCACCGTAACCCTTTATAACTATAGTAAAAAACTAAAACTTAAACTGTTGCTTATTTAGTGTATATATGTATGTATATTTATTTATTTGTATTTTATGTTCACCACCGACCGTTTTTCAACTTCTTTAGTCCTGTCCATCCAAAGGTTGCCTGGAAGAAATCACTTTAGGCGATACGGCCGCCCATTATACTGCGGTGTATTTGTTTTTATGTTAGTTTAAGTTTCATTTGTATTTTCGGTGTGTAATAAAGAAATATTGTATTGTATTGTAAAAATAAAAAAAACTCTGTGGGTAGCACTTACACTCAGATACTGACTCCGAGCAGCATCGTTCTGGCTCAGATATTTCCACTCGGCCATGAACTGGACACTGTTGACGGGTGCCACCAGGTTGGCCACTCTATTCTCTTTCTCCGTCACCATTGCATCTGTTATCAGCTTTACCGATTCTGGGCTCGCTAGAAATGGGATAATTATTAGGGTTCCGTAACCAAAGGGTGAAAACGGGACCCCATTACTAAGCCTACGCTGTATTTTTTTTTTCATATAGCCGTTATTAGGTAGGACAGACAGACAGACAGACAAGACAGGCGAAATGGTGGTCAAGCCTATTATATAATAATATTTTAATATTAATTCGGAATATCAACCTTAAAGCGGCGACGACTTTTCGTGCCCGCTCTGGCAGTCCGATAGAAAAATGGGCAGGAGGGAATTAGATCGTGCAGATCCGATGCACACTCGTGATTTTTGGATTATCACACCCACCCCGTACAACCCCGTTTTGTTTACCTGTATTTAGTTCATAGTTTTTCACACTACCCTCGTCTTTGGTCGGACAGTCTTTGTTGGTATCTCCTTGCGGTTGGTCTTCAATCTCCTCGATCTTTAGCCGAGTTGGCGGTTTCTCCGGCGACGATTTCCCTAGTACGATCTCTTGTATGGGGACGGGTTTCAGCGGTCTCTGAAATAAGGAAAATACAAATAATGATAAATAAATGACAAATACCAGCTTTAATCGGTAGACTGGCAAGTAACGACCACACTTCACACATCAGCCAGTACACGTCCACAGCTGAACAAAGGCCTCCTACTTTTTTTTGTAAAAAAAAACATGACCATGGACACAAAATCCTTTAGTCGTAATATTAAACAGTTTACATAGTTTTAATAGCGTCAAACAAGTCATAGTCACAGTCAGAGTCAAGCTAAGTAAGTCACGGTCAAGTCAAACTCATGCCCCTGTAAAGTGGTGGAGACTTTACAAGAGGCTCCTATGGAGTTTTGGAAACAACACGAAAAGACACGTTTCACCTCGTCATATCACTTGTCCACACTCGAGCACGTTTACGAGCGCATAATGAATAATAAATCCCCATTTAGTACACATTAACACTCGAAAATACACAAGTTTAAGAAAATAATCCAACGAGCCGACATGTTTTTTCCGCGTTGGCGCCAAAACTCGCCTCACTCTTATAGAGGGGTGTTGCCATAATCCCCACGCTTGGCAGGCGGCTTGGGGATCGCAGTACGTTCACCGTGTACTAATAGGACGCTGCTGCCCATCCTCCGATGATTCTGATCGCAGTTACCACAATTATCGACGCGGAATCGCCTTGTAACCTCCAATTCACAAAAGCAGTTTTTCATCGCGGAGCGAAAGTTTGAGAGCGGATTTCTTTAAATTACTGACATAAAATGAACAATATTAATGTTAAGGTTCACTTGTTTTATATTGGTTTTGACAATTACGGCTTTATTCATTCGTTTTATGGCAAAAATCCAGATACCTAAATTAAACGATTGCATTTTGTAAGACGGCTCTTAAATAGTTTGTTTTCATACAAGTACCTTAGACCTCAAATGTGGGGGCTTCTTTACAGGCCTCAGTACAGTCACATTCTCCCCGACACCCAGCATCCAATTCTCCTCAGCAGTTAGCAGTTTGGCTGGCTTCGGTTCATCTGGCAACTCCATGATCTTGGGTTGGATCTTCGACTTGGTCACAAACGGTTTGGATTCCACTGTGGGCGTTGGAGACGGCGATGATTTGGATTTGGACTGTAGATAAAAGACAAAGGAAACTTACATTATAACAAATTACTTAAAACATTAAAAAAGAGAGTAAGTTTGAGAGTGTAGTTTTTGGGAAAAAATTCCCATAATGGCCAAGTCGGTGACAAATTTCTGTTCATTACCAAGTTATAATTGTGTTATACTCCACCGCATGTAGCTAAATAATTAACTGTGGCTGCGTAGCAATTGCTTCGACAATTTTGGAAGGCGTTAACTTGATAAATAACTGGTGATTCGGTTACTTGGACAACCTTATTGTATTTTGTGGTGGTACGGAACCCTCAGTGCGCGAGCCTGACTCGCACTTGGCAGGTTTATTTTCGCTATAAGCAAAAACTGTAACTATGACACACTTACTAATTTTTCACGCAATTAGGGACTTCAAGCTACCCTAATGATTTAAGTAATAATAGTCCACATGCAAAAAGGGGGTGACAGTCGTCTGCAGGGTGAGTTCATCTAAAGACATCAAGCCTGGTTTAGGCCTGCTGCATTCGCACCCACCGCGCTACCATACCATATCTAGCGATAAGGCCGCCAAATGTTTCACTATAGTTTTAAGTTGTTTTTGTCTAATGTATATAACTTCTGGTGAGAACAATAAAGAGTTAGCCTTCGACCAACTATGAATGGACCTAGAAGGGCATTTTTGAAGATTACAAAATGAGCGCCGGCGGTCACTTCGTTTCTGTCGGTATCTGACCGCAAGAAATGCGACACAAGACTATTGTTACATGATAACGAAACATCTGACAAAATTATGCCTTCGTGTGCTTTCCCGAAGTGTACATACAAAACAAAAAACCGCTATCTATTTTTTGTAACAAATGTACTTTACATGGTTATAATTAGGTGTTGAAGTATATGTCCGACGGTTTTGACTCGTTTTTACTGAGCAAGTTCAATGGGTATGGCCCGTCCATTCATTTTGTCCCTTGTTAATTTATTCAATAAAAATTACAAGTAAAATAAAAAACTATCATAAATTTAAATTTATAACTAAAACTAAAACTGCTCTAAAACTAAAATTAATCTAATACTAAAATTAATCTAATACTAAAACTAATCTAACAAGCCGCTACCAGTGGGCAGCGTTCCCAAAATGCTGGCAGCATTGCCACGTTGTATGGCAATGCTTAGTCTCCCTTGTTTGATATGAGATTATGACTTACCCCTTTAGTCCCCATTCTAGCTTTAATAGCATCGAGCTGCGCTTTAGCTGCTTTGTTGTGAGGTTCAAGTCGTAACACTTCAGCCAAGTCGCTGGCAGCTGAACGGAGCGAGCCAAGCTTCTCCCTGGCGGTAGCACGGCGCTGCAGCGCTTTAACATAAGTAGGGTCCAGGAGAAGGGCTTCCGTGCAATCCGATTCAGCTTGGTGTAGGCTGGAATGGAAAAGTTGATAAATGTTTTTTTTTTTTTTTACAGTAGATAGGATTGCGCTTGGCCGCCATCTCGCCTGAGAAGCGACGATGCGGTCTACGATGGAGCACGTTTGCCTAGAAGAAACCGATTCATTCTCGACTTGAAGACACCCAGAATGTAACTGACGGGGAAAACCCATTCAGGCAGCTAATTCCACAAACTCCTCTCCTCCTTTCGGCTTAGTAGTCTATATGCGTAACCCTGTATAAACCTTGAACGGTTATAACTTGGGAATGGTTGGAGATGGGTAGGGGGTGTTTTACCAAATAAACTTTTAAAACATCTTTTACCGTGTGTGTTTGTGTTCGATAGTTTTGAGAGTTATTGCGATATCATTGTATTGGCTAATATTGAAATCCTGGCTCAAACTTTGATGTTCATTGGAACAGGTTTAAAATACCATAACTTAAAATTATTTACCTTAGCTTGTGTATTTTTTATTACCCGTGAATAATTTTTTGGACATACCCGGGTGTCCTAAAACTGCAATCAGAATCACCGGAGGATGGGCAGAAGCATCCTATTAGTACACTGTGAACGCACTGAGATCCCCAAGCCGCCTGCCAAGCATGGGGGTTATGGCAACACCTCTCTCTAAGAGGGAGGCCTTCAGCAGTGGACGTTTACTGGCTGATGATGGGATGTGTGATGTGAAATTGAAGATACAAAATAACTGAGTGAGGATATTTCAAGATTTTTTAAGAAGTTCATTATATTATATCATTCATTTTATTTATTATTCATTTCTATTATTTTTTTCTATTTTTTTTTTTTTTTGGGGGCAATTATGGAACAACTCATATAGTTACTTGTCTTTCTTGAGGTAGCAAAGGCCCCTGTTGGCATAGTAAATGGCGTCATCCTTCACCAGCTCTATGGCTCGGTTGTAGCATTTGATGGCATCGTCCCACTTCTCTTTCTTCACAAAGTTGTTACCCTGGAAATTAACATTGATTAGACATAAAAACCAAAATGTATTAACAAGTTGAAATGGCAATGGGTAGGGCACATATCACGCAGGACAGATGGTCGATGGGGCCGAAATGTTCTGGAATGGAGACCATGGACCGGTAAGCGCAGCATAGGACGTCCACCCACAAGATGGATAGACGACCTAAAAGAGACCGCAGGGAAAAGCTGGATGCAGGCCGCTTCCAACCGTTCCTTTTGGAGATCGATGGGGGAGGCCTATGTCCAGCCGTGGACGTCCTACGGCTGAAATGATGATGATGATGATGAGACATAAAAAGTAAATTTTTTCGTATTTACTTTTGCTGAGGCTGAGTGGTTAGCCTTGATGTCATGTTTTAGGTAGGATTGCCATCCGTTTGGGATTCCCCAAATTTGTCCTAGTTTAGAGGGTGTCTGGGGGTAGACCGATATTTGTTTTCAAAAAGTCAGTGTCAGGGTATCATCCGGACACACTTTGAAAACCCCTTGTTTTTGACCCCTTTTTTTTTTTTATATACATACAAACATACAACTGCAGGTTTATTTCTGTAGACTCTCTCCTTTGCTTTGCTTGGTCAATAAAGTCAATGACCTCTTTACGAAGCCTGTTGCTCTGGTAACAACCAGTTTTCGTTGCCATGGTTTTGTTTAATGATTCCAGAACTTTCTTACAGCTTTTACTATTAGCTGTACTACTCTGTTGGGTCATAACTTTGATAATATTATACAGATAAGCCTTAAATCTCGAGCTAGTACTGAAAAAATCGGCTCAAAACTGAAGGTGGTGAGGTAAACACGTATTGCAAACACTGGCATATTCTTACTAGTTCTAGAAACGCACACTTCAATATTGAGATAAATTTAGTATAGGCAAATTAGTTAAGTTTAAAAATGGTTCAGAAGAATCCATGTCATTTCCTGGGGGCAGTGTTTCCAGAGCTTTGATTCGGCAACTCGACCTGACTTTGCCTCGACACCGAATACACTGACTAACTATGGCTGGCATGTCAGCAATCCTTTTTTTATTATTCTGTAATAGGCTTGCGTTTGACCGCCAACTCAACAGATGTTAAGCGATGATGCGGTCTACGATGGAGCATGCTTGCCTAAAAGAAACCGATTCACTTGCGATTTGAAGACACCCAGATTGTAACTATCAGGGAACACCCATTCAGGCAGCACATTCCACAGACTAGCAGTTCGCACAATAAAAGTGTAAACAAAGCAAAAATTTCATTTTAACTTACCCTCTCTTTCTCATACTGGGCTTCCTCTCTTAGTTTCTCCAATTTAGATTGAGCGCTCTTCTTGCTGTCTAAAGACGTTGGTCCCTTATCTTCCATGTCGATGTCCTCACATGCCTTGTCCTGGAAAATTGGTGATTTGTTTTTTTATTTCAATGTATTACTACTATTATACGGGTCCACCCACAAGATGAACAGACGACCTAAAAGAGGATGCAGAGAAACGTTGGATGCAGGCCGCTTCCAACCGGCCCTTTTAGAGATCAATGGGAGGCCTATGTCCAGCAGTGGACGTCCTATGGCTGAAATGATGATGACTACTATTATACGTTTGTTAGATATGGGCGCTCTCCTTCGAAGTAATTGTGACCACTTTAGTGTACTTATAACTATTTGAGTGATGGTGGCTGGGCCGTAGCATGTGTGCTTTACAATCTGATGGCACCTGGTTTGATCCCCGGCCCTGCACTAATGGCTTATTTAGTACTTAAATAAATTATGTGCAGTTTCGATGTCATCGCTTAAAAACTGTAAAGGAAAACATTGTGGTATCGGGACGCCTGGTAAGCGAAGCTGCTACAAGTGAAATGCCGAAGATCAGGCTGCCTTGAGACAGGCCTGCCCAGCAGTGGACTAGGATAGGCCCGATAAACTGACTGTAATAATTACTAGAATTTGAGAACATATTTGCGTCTCAAATGAGGAGTCCTTATAACTACTGTACAGTTAACAGGAGGGTATAGTAACAAAATTACTTACAACATCAAACGTTTCCCATGCCTTGTAATCAGATGATGATATTCTTTTTTCCACCGGTTTTTTCACAACAATTGGCTTCTCCTTTTTCACCTTGCTCCGGACCGGGGGCAAATCCTAACCTCGAAAAATAAAGTTTTATTTTTGTTTCAATGATATTTGCAACAAAATACGAACGACAATACTACGAAATGTTACAAATGAGTATAAATAAATACAATAGTAAAGGTTGTTTGTACGTAATACACGAAAATTGTGCCGGTCATTGCGCTTTGGACAAAGGACAATGTTAATGAATATCTTTCATCTATATTTATCAAAATTATGAAAATGTTGTTGTGGAATGTTTACACAGATAAATATATATATAAAACAATGTTTAAATAATGATCGGAACCTGGTCGTGACCACCGTTGAGCGCAGTTTCTTTTCGCTTCATTTCGGTTTCCCAGGTGTGAAGGTCCGTGATATAGCTATTCAACGTTTTGGCGTTTTCGCGGACTTGTTTTTGGATTTCGAAAGCTTTATCCATAACTTCGTTCACTTTTTAACACAACACAATAACAGAGGTTTCTTTTACCTGTTTGATCAATAAAAGTAGAAAGTAGAAAAGCAGTATAGTTATTTTTGTACTTAGATGTTTTGTCAATTTAATTCGTGTTTTTTTTCCGCCATTACTAAGCAGGCTAAAGTCGTTAAAGCCATACCGCCTCGTATTGTATGCCACAGTCAAGTAGTGGAATACAAAAAATAATTGAAGTGGAATTGTATAATATAATAATAATAATTATAAATAGGCCTGCTATCCATCCGGGATTCTCTGGATTTTTCCTAGTCTATCTAAAATAAGGCATCCGGAGGGCGTCCGGAAGGAGTTTTCAAAAATTGTGTCACTCTGTTTGTGCTTCCGATTGATTGAAAGTTAAGCGATAAATTATAACAAAATCAATTCGTAATCGTAAGCAGCTGCCTAGTAGTTAATTACGGCGCCTTAATAATTTTTCACGGAAGTTTTATATAGTAATATAAAACTGATAATGATATATTATGACTAGCGACCTGCCCTGGCTTCACACGTAAATTATAACCGTGCAAAGCTGGGGCGGTTGAAGTGGCAATGGGCAGGCCACATCACTCGAAGAACCGATAACCGATGGGGAAGAAAGATTCTTGAGTGGAGACCACGAACCGGAAGACGCAGCGTAGGTAGGCCTCCCACTAGATGGACCGACGACATTGACAGAGTCGCGGGCATGCAGTGGATGCAGATGGCAGGCTTTCGTTCAGTGAGGGGGAGGCCTACGAGTGGGTATGTTCAGTAGTGGAAGTCTTCTGGCTAATCAACCGGGGCGGATTGCTAGTAGGTATACCAGATAGGTAAGTAATTATTATGACTAAATGTTTGAATTTGTTTAAATATTTCTGTCACCACTGCAATTTTTAATAGAAAGCAGGTACCTATAAATCATCATCATCATCATTTCAGCCATAGGACGTCCACTGTTAGACATAGGCCTCCCCCATTGATCTCCAAAAGAGCCGGTTGGAAGCGGCCTACATCCAGCGTTTCCCTGCGGTCTCTTTTAGATCGTCTGTCCATCTTGTGAGTGGTCGTCCTACGCTGCACTTACCGGTCCGTGGTCTGCATTCTAGAACCTTTCACCTATAAATGAACCAGCTCAACATTTTAATAACTTCTACCTTGTAGTTACTTAAGTCATAATCAGGTCATTAATTTTAATTAACGCCAACAAGCTCCTGCTAAGCTTGACCTTGCAATGTTCTGTATTGACCCTAGATGCAATACATTCGTCAATCAACGTCAGGCGCTCTCGTATCATCACGATCTGTGTTGCAAAACATAGTGATCAGATAACTGTCTTAATTAAAATTCAAATAAAATATACCTAATATAGGAAGGTACCTACAATTTTCAATTTTGTTCAAGTAACTTAACTCGCACATCTTCCTGAGACACAAGGTAGGGCTGGTGTCGGCTGCCAATTCGGCAGATCATCACATGCGACGCAAATATGCTAACCTCGGCAGTGGTTACTTAATTTGAGGCGTTTGGGGTCGAGACATTGGGCCCTTGGGGACCGGGAGCTTACCTCATTTTCAAAAATCTTTCAGAGCGCCTGGCGCGTGACCAAAATGCTGGCGCGTTTCCGGCTCAACGCATAAGCATTACCATTCAACGTGGTAATGCCGCCAGCATGCTGGGTACGCTGCCAGCTGGTAGAGGGCTTGAGCATTTGGATTTGGGCAATCTAACTGTATTTTAGTGTTAGTATTAGGTTGTATCTGGTATCTGGTATCCGGTATCTGGAATACCGATTAGCTTTATATAACAAGTTTTAAAGCTAAACTAAATTTAACTTGTGCCTTCAAAATCGGGCCCATTGTTTAGGCACTCGCCCAGTTAAAGGCACTTGCCCAGTAAAAAAAAAAAAACTTAAATAACCCGACCAAGTGCGAGTCGGGCTCACGCACTGAGTGTTCCGTTCCGTACCACCACAAAATACAATACAACCGGCAAAGTGCAAGACAAAAACAAAGTCAATAAGAATAATAACAAAGTGCGAGTCGGTGACAAATTTCTGTTTATGACCAAGTTATAGGTAACTGGTAATTCGGTTACTTGGACGACTTTCATCGAATCGAAATTCCATATTTTACAAATTTTAAAGTCGGTTTATTAAATTGATTATTTTTGTACATTGTGGTGCTACGTAACCCTCAGAGCGCGAGCCCGACTCGCACTTGGCCAGTTTTATTTAGATGTTTAAACTGCAATAGATACCAAACAATAGGTACCTACTTACCTGCGTACTGATATAAAGTAGGTATCTACCTAATTCCTTGAGAAAAAAGCTAATTAAAAGCTAACGGGACCTAATTTAGGTACGGTAGGTACTTCTAATTCAATGTCATCTATGTGGAACATCTGACTTTAGCCCATAGAGATAAATATCAAGAGGGTGATACAAACATTGTGTAGGTAGGTAGGTACTCGAAGAATGTGCGCCGTCTGTCGAAATCTTAACTAAATAGGTAACGTAGGTAACTACAATCATTGATAGTGTGGCTTTTTATTAGTACCACAGATGACATAATAGTTAGTACCTAAATAATGTATACATAATAGACATAATAACTTTCGATTTTTGATCGAAGACTATAACAGTAAATCCGGAGTTATAATAGCGTTACATACACATAAGTACTTATAAAGTTACAGAATCACAATTTTTTTAAAATTTGCGTTGATTTAGATTTATAGTGAGCCCATATACCCACCTATGTTTGCTCTCGAGAATGACGTGAACGACCGCCAACGAATTCGACTAGCGAATGACTTCACACTGGTGCGCAGTATAACTTAAGTACTTACTTGTTAGCACCAATGAATTGGTACCATCGGAATAGTTTCACCCCGTCCTTCATCGTATAATCATAATCAATGTACTAGTTCATTACTGGACATAGGCCTCTCCAAAGGCACGATACTTAGCCCGGTCCTTGGCTTTTCTCTTCTAGCCACAGCCAGTTGACTTACGTAGGTATATCGTCACTCCAACGAGCGCCAGTGCGTCCTACGCTACCTTTGCCGATTCGTGGTCTCCACTCTTCAACACGTCTACCCCAACGGTTATCGGTTCTGGGAAAGATATGGCCAGCCCACTGCCACTTCAGCTTGCTAATACACTGAGCCACAGAAGACAGCTGAGCTATAATAGGCATATATATGTCCTCATGTTTAATTTATTACAAATAACCAGCTTAGCGAGGAATATTACTAAATACATTACACATACTGAAAAAATAATTTAAATTGGCTGATAAATCTCTGAGATATGAGCGTTTAAAGTTTTAGGTGGGGATAGGGAGAGGGTTGCTCTATCCCTTTCTCACAAAGCGTGTGTTAGTATAGCATTTGTATGGCGCTCTTGAGCCGTGACGTCACGGTTCAGTATAGTGCGCTCTCTGTCTAGCATGAAATTTAAATGCTTATATATGCTTATATCTTATTTATTTTTGAACTAGTTTTAATTTTGTTTTCGTTGATGGGCTTTATTTATGATCAGCTTTTTTATGAGGTAATAAAAAAATATTAGTCATCATGCCTATTATTATTATTATGTTGGTGATTTTGACTATCCCTCAAAGAAATGCAGAGCGGCTGAGCGGCCATGAACTTATGGACCGTTCAAACTGTAAGTGTCCATGTTTCAGTACCATACGTCATGACAGGTAGAATAGAACGCACTGGACATACATGGGGGTCCATCCTTATTATAAGTCAATGCTTTAGCCTGTGATATGATGAAACCTGCTCCAAAGTTTTTGAAGTCTACGCTTATTCACGTTTAGTTTTATGAGATGGAATTAAAAGGTAAGGTACAGATATACCCTTTCATAATAATGTAGTCACCGAAAAAAGTTCCTGACATTCCTGCTGTTTGGATAAGATTTTGGTACCTATCTACTTACCATTGATCAAGAGCAAGTTTAGTACAAAGTTACAGTAGCGATTATCGGACGATTTTCTCATCCGATCACGACCAATCGATTCTTGAATCGAATCGAATCGAATCGATTTGGCTATGAATGGTAATTCATGGGGTTTAGTGATGGTAGGAGATTGTGCGAGGTGGTACTTCGATGTGCGATATTACGTATTTCGATGAAGGTACGTATTTCGATGAAGGTATAATTATAAAAAAAAAAAAAATTTTTTTTTACGTTCTAGCTATTTAGCTGTATCCATGCCCAGCTCCACTTTAATTTCATTATTGCGATTCCGACTCTTCGTCGGATTTCGGTATTTCTCGAAAGTGTTTCTACGATTAAATTATTCGAAAAACCTCGATATTTAAACATCGAGGCCTCCAGAATAGTCCGTCACAGGTGCTTCGGAAGTCTGTTAGCAAGGTGATGTCAATGAACCCTGACCCAAGCATAACTGCCTTATTTCACCATGATGCGTCGAACAGACGTTAGGCACTTACTTACTTACGTACCTATTACCTTTTTTGTCGATGGTATTACTTAGGTAACTACGATGGCCCGCAGTGGGCGCCAACGTGAAAAAAAAAAACAATTCGGCTCGTTGAATTATTTTCGCAAACTTGTGTATTTTCGAGTGTTAAATGGTGAATGATTATTCATTAAGTGATATAACGAGGTGAAACATGTCACATCTTTTCGTGTTGTTTCCAACACTCCATAGGAAAAAAAAAAGTAAAGTCTCCACCACTTTACAGGGGCATGAATTTGACTTGACCGTGACTTACTTTGCTTGACTCTGACTGTGACTATGACGTGTTTGACGCTATTATTACTATGTGAACTAGAGATGCCACGAATATTCGGCTACTATTCTGTATTCGGCCTATTCGGCCACTTTTTTTGGTATTCGGTATTCGACCGAATAGTACTTATTATTCGGCCGAATACCGAATACCAAATCGTGGACAAAAAAAGACACATCATATTACTCAAGATTTGTATTTATTACCAAATTACAATATTTGAATAAGTAAAATTAATCAGCGGTAAGTTGTGATGGATAAAGCAAGCTTTTCAGCATTTGATGGTAGCAAACGATTACGCTTTTCATCGTAAATGATACCAGCTTCAGAAAACAACCTCTCACTATACACGCTACTCCCGGGAGAAGAAAGATAAACTTTAGCAAATTTTGAAAGGTTTGGGTATTGCTTTTTATTTGCTGACCACCACTTGAAAGGATCAGCTTTCCTATCTAGGCGAGTAGTCTTCAAATAAAAATCTATCTCATTTGCCACAGTATTCTTCTCCATGTTCTCCTCATCATTACTATTTCGCATATTATCAGTAGCGACTTCCTCAAAGCAGTTCCAGAAACTGTCGTGTTTTCAAATGTCTTATCATTTTCATTCAAGTTTTTTTTCTTACGAAGTGGAGAAGAATCTTCATCAGTACTACTAGATTCATCATTACAACTTAGTTTCAGAGCTTCTAGAAGAATTTTTTGTCTTGCTCTTTCCGAGGAAACTTGTTTTGAAACGTGGATCAAGAAACATAGCGACCAGATATTTGTTATTTTCATCAAAGTTAAATCACTTTTCAAGCGTTCGCTTTTGCGTTGGACAAGCATATATTTAGTGCCGAATGTTCGGCGGCCGAATATTCGGCGCTTCGGCCGATAGCGTTGCAGAACATTCGGTATTCGGTATTCGGCTAAATCACTATTCGTGGCAACTCTAATGTGAACTGTTTAATATTACGACAGGACATTGAATCCAAGGTCATGAAAATTTTAACAAAAAAATGACCCGCAGTTTTTATACTTTAGTAACCCTTTCCGACGTACCTATACCTACCATGTTATTGTATTGTCATCCAGATTACAAATCCTTGTCCAGATTACAAATCCTTGTCGGTGCCAGCCAAAGCAAAAATAACCTTAATAGATACCTACTTGATTAATCTATTAATATTTATGATATGAATGTGAAATAGAGATAAATATAAAAGAAATCGAACGAAGGCTAATAATTGAAAAGAAGCGCATCAAAAATTATATGCATTTAGACACAACCGTCAACGGGAATTCCACACATCAGCTGTAAGACTGCGGTGCCAAAAATTAAACTTCAGTGCAGAAAACATAATATCAAAATAGACTGTAGAAAAGTATTTTCCTACAAAGGCAGGATTAACCCTTTGCCGGCACCGACTCCAAAAATAACTGATTATAAATTGTAAATATGTATATAAGTAGGTAATATATGTATTAATAATTTCGTTGATTGTCCTGTAATGCTCATTGCTTTGAAGTTATTTAAATATTATTTTCTACTTTTTAGTTTTAGTTTGTAAATGAAGGTATAATCATGAAGTCGGTTCTTTTTTTTCTAAAAATTATCTTTATTTATTTATTAATAGGCTTGCGTTTGCCTGCCAACTCACCTGATGTAAAGCGACGATGCGGTCTACGATGGAGCACGCTTGCCTATAAGAAACCGATTCACTCGTGATTTGAAGACACCCAGATTGTAAAACTATCGAGGAACACCCATTCAGGCAGCGCATTCCACAGACTAGCAGTACGCATAATAAAAGTGGAATCAAAGCGCTTCGTACGGGTTTTCACAATATCAACCATAAAGCGGTGTCCATCCATACGACATCCATACGATGTCCATACGACAATCCATATTTAAATCGCTTGTCCTTTTTTAAAATGGATAATTTGCGCGACAGGAGGAAAGTCAGAGACCTTTCATTTCTTTTTAAACTAATTCACGGCTTCACTGATTGTCCCTCAATTTTGGAAGATATTTCCCTATACGTTCCTTGCCATTATCCACGTCGCATAATCTCTAAACTTTTTCATGTAGCTTATGCTAAAACAAACTTAGCTTACAACTCTCCTTTATTAAGAATATGTCGTACATATAATGAAATTAAAGCTTCCATAAGCGGTCTCGATATCTTTCACGACTCTTTGAATGTATTCAAGAATAAACTGGTAACCTATATGAATGGAAAAAGCAACACAAATTAATAATATTCTGACATCCTCAATGTAAAAACTAGATTTTCATATATTTTTTGGGATGTGCCACTATCATTAATCTTACATACAAAATTTGTTAAGATTTAATTATCTTATTTTTATTATCTATGTTATAATATAATTATGTATTATATTTATAATTAATATTCAATGTTTTAGTAAAATATATATTGTATTCACATCACACCTATATATATATAATTTATATCTCATATTTTTTGTCTTACCACTTTTAATTGTGAACGTTGTAAACACCTGTTAAGTGTGCACATATCAGAACTGTATTAATTATAAATAAGTGTTATTTGTATTATTTAATATGTGTACTGTTGGTGTTTCTTTATGAATTAAATTGAAAAATTACGATAGAGAAATGGGCAGGAGGGAATTAGATCATACAGATCCGATGCACACTCCGAAAAGTATTAGATAAAAAACCGATAGACTAGCAACTTATCTCTTTCTCCCTGGATTCCTTTGGCAAACCAAGTTATCCTGTCAACTACTCCCAAGTTCAGATATCCCTTTTTATGGCCTCTTATAACAGGTAGGGGATACCGATATATTTATTATTCTATTGCCCCAGTTCATACCGTATAGAAAACCTACCTAGGTACATGTCATACCTATTCCACAGAAAAAAGGAAAAAAAACTTGTGTCATATTCCACCGCTATTTCATCTCGGTACGTGGCCTAAAATAGCCACCGAGCATCCACCGAGCGAATAGATACCAGCTCCATTACTATATCTACTTGTACTGCCCACTACAGCGCGTTGATAATTTTAACAAATGCGTTTATGTAAGAAATCTTTCTTGTAGACCCATTCATCTTTTCTGCGTGAATAGAATTACTTACATCATTGGCATTGACATAAAAACTCGGCAAAAAGCCTTTCTATGCATATTCAAGAAATCAATGGGTAGGTAAGTAAGTACTTGAATATTACAACTGACACCATCCGTTTCCGTTTTATATTTTGTTTATCGTACGTAGCTTGCGATTGACCGCGAGATCTTACACATCATAGATCAGTGGAAATCGCACACTGTGCGATTCACATGATCTTTCTTGCCTCATACCTGCAAAATGACCTACCTTCCGCGGTGTTTCCGAGAAGCTACAACATGGGGTTCTTCAAAAGGCGAGTTAATAGAGTCCTTAAGGGTCGATAACGTATTTGTGATTCCTCTGTTACCAATTACAGATTAACCGTATCATCTAAAGACAATGCAAAGGCTTTGAAGCAAAAAAAAAACATATCTATTTATCTTTAAAATAACAATGCAAATTTTTCGGCGAAACAAAAAAACATTTTCATTTCACCAGCTCGGAAAGCTTGCAAATGTCGTTTTAGTCACTAGCGTCGAATAGTAGATTGTAACACGTATGGATTTGGTTGACGGACCGCCGTCCAACCAACGGGAGAGAAAGAGTGAGAATATCATATTTCCCTCTCTTTCTCTCCCGTTGGTCAGACGGTGGTCCGTCAACCAAATCCATACGTGTGTTAACACTATATATAAGGGAGCAAAATAATATTTTTACGGCGTGGGCGCTTTTTTGAATCCAGAGCAAACAGGCCTTCCCCTTTAACCTTTACACTGAACGACAGCCTGCCTTATGCATCCACTGGATGCCAGCAACTCTCACAATGTCGTCGGTCCATTGGAAGGCCTATCTACGTCTTCCGGTTCGTTTTCTCCACTCGAGAACCTTTCTTCCCCATCGGTTATCGGTACTTCGAGCGATGTGGCCTGACCATTGCCACTTCAACTTGCAAATTTAAGCTTGCTTTTTTTTCTGGTAAAATTTTCATGACCGTGGATGCAAAGTCCTTTAGTCGTAATATTAAATAGTTTACATAGTCTTAATAGCGTCAAACAAGGCATAGTCACAGTCAGAGTCAAGCTAAGTAAGACACGGTCAAGTCAAACTCATGCCCCTGTAAAGTGGTGGAGACTTTACAAGAGGCTCCTATGGAGTTTTGGAAACAACATGAAAAGACACGTTTCACCTCGTTATATCACTTGCCACACTCGAGCACGTTTACGAGCACTTAATGAATAATAATTCACCATACTCGAAAATACACAAGTTTAGGAAAATAATCCAACGAGCCGACATGTTTTTTTCCACGTTGGCGCCAAAACTCCTTTTAACTTGCATTACTATTGTAATGCCATGTAATATAAACAGGCATTATCTGATCTTATTTTAAATCTACTCACAGGTTTTTATCTTCAAATTTTTTGAACATGTACGAAAGAGTGATGTGTGTATTTTTGGAGGCGCGGTCTTAAATATGTAAAGCAGGCAATTTAGTAGTTCACAAATCATCGTATCATGATTTATTTCACCACTAATAATCCTAACTTGAAAACATCGATCACTATTAAACACTGAGTGAAATATTTACTCGTGATTGGATATCGTTTATTTTATATGGAAATGTTTTTAATTGGCATATCAGTGGTACGGTATTGATCAATTTATTTAAAAATAGTTGTTGGGTCCAGTACAAAACTCACCTTTACAACGTTACTGATAAATTACAACCCGAAGCGCTCAAAGCGCGCTTATTAGTTCCGTACCCAAAGGGTGTAAACGTGACCCTATTACTAAGCCTACGCTGCCTGTCTGTCTGTCCATCCGTATATTTTTCGAACCATAATAGATAGACAGTTGACATTTTTACAAAATATGTAATGTTACGGTGGATTAACAATTAGTGCCATAAGTGCGGCCCTACATGGATTATTGCTCCCACCTTTGGAATGGTGTACCCGAATATCAGCTGCAACCTCTTGACTCCCTACAGCAGCGATACCGACGAACCCAATCACTAACAAGCTGGACCCACTTTGCCTCCAAAGAGATGTGGGTTCCTTCTGTATTTTCTATGACTTGTTTGTCGGGGAATGCTCTGAAGTGCTTTTTGATCTCATTCCTGCGTCAGACATCCACTACCGCACATCTTGACACCATCGAACACATCCCCATCTTGCAAAGCTAAAAATCCTACACCATTCGATTTTCCGGTCTTTTCTTCCGCGGACATACAAGGTGTGGAATGTCCTTCCCCCAAAGGTCTTCCCGCCGAGCTTCAACATTAATCGTTGCAAAAAGGCTGTCTACAACTACCTCTCCGGACTGGCAAAGCACCGTCAACACCGCTAGTTTTGCAGCTGTCCATAGGCGGCGGTTTCTACTTACCATCAGGCGGGTCGCATGCTTGTTTGCTGCTTTTTTAATAAAAAGAAAATATTGTTATACGCTTAACAAATCAAACTTTATCAATACTACCGTTATCATCATCTACAGTTTACCCGTTAGTTTTCCCATTATCAAATTCAAGCAATAAATTTTACGTCCGATCTGAATCAGGGGTCATAAATTTATACAAATAGGTATTTAATTAATAATGTTATCAGTACTAAGTATCAATTCACTTGGCACAGGTTTAAAATGCAATAAAAAATGTACGTAATTGAATATTTGACAGACGACCGCTTGGAACGGGTCTTCATTTGATAAGCAGCGTAATGACAAATATGTAAAGTTTGATTAACTGATAAGTAGGTATAAAATGTGGTTATATTTTAATGAGAGTATTTTTGATGAATTGGGTCTTATACAGGGTTATCACAAACTTTTATTTAACTTGCCCTGTTAGTATGTATGTGTGAGACAAATCTTGCAACTGAATTGTAGACCAGTGGCAGGCATGGCGCACTCCGGACTTTAGGTATGTTCGGCCGGTGTCCCTTCCCGAGAGGGTCATAGCAGGGCAATCAGTGGCCGCTCGGCTCGCGCCCGGCCCGCACGCTACGCTAGCCACGTCGCGCCAATTATTATCAACAGAATCAGCAAATTAGGACTCCCAAATGAGGTCTCCATGTTTCATGTAGTTTTTACCTAAATATGCATCGGGATGATGATCTTGTAATCCTCTTAAACTTATACTTTTGCATGATTGTTATTGGACCAAATTCAGAATAAGCGTTAGTTTTTTTGTGCAGATTAAATGTCGTTCCAATTAAAGTAGAATATAAGTAATAGGTATGTACTACATAGGATACATAGCTGGTAAGCAAACACTAACAAGTATTCTGTGTAACACCCCTCTCGAAGAGGGAGGCATGTGTTCAGCAGTGGACGTTTACTGGCTGATGATGATGATGATTCTCTGTAAATATCAAGAAGACAACCCTAACGTTACACGTGCTGCGTCAGGAGAGATAGAGCTACGTGATAGAAAGAGAGCGGCCTTCTAGGTGAATATAGCGAGCGGTATCCAGCGCTGTACGAGTTGAATTGCTACTTTATTGCCACGTAGATAGAGTCTTTATTTATTTAAATTTCTTCGCGGAGTGAACCTGTCTTCTGTGCCAGTGGGCCTAGTGTGAGTTTTTACGTTTGCGTTTACTTACTCGACCGCGTTAACGTAAACCACGATTTGTATGAAAAAAAAAGCGCCATGTAGGTGAAACTGCTCTTATTTCATACAAATCGTGGTTTACGCTAACGCGGTCGAGTAAGTAAACGCAAACGTAGCAACTGGAAAAACTCGCACTTGGCCCACAGGCAGGTAGAGCTGAAATTTGGCATATATGTTTAGTATGGATGACAATGCATGGTTATCTAAATGACGTTATCCCAAATCCAATATGGTGGACTCCCAAAGATGGTGGACCAGTAATTTTTTATGCACCCCAATTATTTTTTATTAAATAACTGATCTCAAATTTTGTTATAATTAAGGAACGCAGAGTAAAGTTTATGAGAGAAGCCAATACAAAATTCAAAACTAAAAATCATACCAACTTTTTAGTAAGTAAGTAGTTAGCTTTAAAGGCTATGGAAAATAATCATCATAACTTATTCAAAAATATAAAAAGGTCTGACAAAAATACAAAAAAATAAGTAAACATAATCAGGTCTATAAAACACGTGAGCCTGAACTAGGTAATCCTGTGTTTCAGCCGAAAGGAGCTTAATAATTAATGATAAATAATAACATGAATTATTATAATCTAATAATCATTATAATCTAATTTAAAAATAAAACAAATTAATCAATTGCCAAGTTAATACAATGTAACTACCATTAAAAAAAATATGATGTAGAAAGAAACAATATTAGGTATATCGAATAACAATGTCAACGTCCGATTACGATAACAAACAATATTCCTTTTTGCACATTTAATAATTTCTCCGTATCATCATATGACATATTTTCTAGGACAGTCTTAAGCATTTTTTTAGCAATTATTGTAATTTAAAGGATATATATTAGCTAACACATTCAGTCTATTGTAAAGAAGCGGACCAAGAAACATGTAGAATTTGGAAGTAAACGCATGTTTAGCGCCTGTTTGTTGAGGGCAAACATGATACTTCCGCCTTTTGTTAGTATGTTCAGCGTTATAAAAAAGGGCTCCGTGCTGCTTTAATACTATGTTTAATATAAATAGCTGCCTAACTTGAGTACACCACATGATTTATATAGGAGGCTAGTGGGAAAAATGAAAGGGCGGAAAGTAGCCACTTTGAGTATTGCTCTTTGGGCTCTTTCGGCTGTTAGTAACAATGTTTTACCTGCACCCCCCCATGTAGTAATACAGTAAGATAAAACCGATAGAAAAGCTATAGAAAAGATATAGATAAGCTGCATGCAAGAGGTTTAACTTATATCAAAATAACCCTGTGTTAATTTTGTTGTCTGTCATCGCTTACCATCAGGCGGCCCGTTAGCTTGTTTGCCACCTATGGCATAAAAAACATTAAATTCCATTTTCAAAAAGTTTCATTCAAAAATATTTACTATCACGGCAAAAAAAAATTTACTTCGCAAAACAATTTTAATAACGGTCACAAATCAACAATCACAATAATATAGAGACACAGTTTACAGCGAAGCTGCTTTAAATATGCATAGACAAGTAAAACTGGTTAAGCTTGAAGACGGTCAACGAACTAGAAAAGCCTTTTGATCGTTGTCATTATAGATTGTGGTAGGAGAGCTTGCAACGCTTTGACTAGGGTCTTATTTCATAAAACTATTCAATAAGTCTGCACTCTGCGCACTCCAACTTTATTTCGCAAATACAACAGGTATTTGTTTCAATGTTTTCAGTATGCAGTTTTTGGGATATAATGTTCAATATTTTTAGTATTAATTACACCCACAGATAAAGGTAAAGGATAAGATTCTATATTGGTGGTTAAAAAAATACAAATATTTTTATACAAAAAAACACTGAAAAAAACCCCGGTCTAAATGAAAGTTGTTTTTTTCTTGAAATTTACATTATTGCTTCGCTAATTACCTACAAAAAAAAGTACCTAAAACATACTCTCCGTTGCGAAGTTATGAATGTTCGGTTTTAATTTGTTGTTTTTTTTTTTATAATAGAGTAAAGAATATACTGTACATAGTTATGAATGTGTAGTAAAATGTATACAAAAGTAGGCTCCAGGTCTATCGTACGTTCCCAAAATAATATACCTGAGGAGTGAGATGATAAAAGAAAAAAAAAAGGATTTATCACAGACCTATTTTTTTAGACCTATTTGGTCTTTATTGTTTTCCTATTTCCGTAGCTTGGTAATCCAATACGTATCTACTGTATTATATTACCACGCCGCGGCTGTCGTCAGTCGTCACCGACTCGCTTTTGATCTCACCCCGTTGTCCGCTGCGACGAAAACGCGGCCAAGTGTCAGCCACCCTTGCATTTTGTAGCACGCAACTCCTAGCCTATCAACCGGTGATTGGTAACAGATTAACAATATATTATTATATAATGTCATTCATATAGTATATTTAGGAATAACTTGCTCTCTTGTTTACTTTGGACTTGGCTTAGAGACAAGCATAATTTATTTCACAAACTCCATGTTATTTGGAGTCATTATCAGTCCTCGAGCTTAATTTATTCATGATCTCACGTGACAATGTCTGGAATTTCTTGTTAGATGTCTCGTCACTCCGGACGAGACGAGCAACAACTATTATGATTAAACGGGAATTTTACCGTGAAAAGGTTGTGATAGGATCCGATATTTCGCCGCAGTTACATGCACCATGTTCACGGGAAGACTGATATAATTGTGGGAACCACCGTGATAGTTTAAAACTGAGACGAGCAAGTCACTTTCTTGATAGTGAACGCGATGCTTGTCCAATCCGTATCAGATGGACAATTTAGCAAAACAGCCGAAAAATTAGGAACAATTAGGAAAAACAAATAATATTAGTCAATAAATAATTTAAATTTTCATTATCAGAAAAATATTGCTAATAATTAATACCTATACTCTAACTTAGGTAGAAATTACTTAGATATAGGTCTGTGATCCCTTCGGTCAAGTAGGCATCCATAGGCAACGGCGACTGTACCTTCAGGCAGCCCGTCGACTTGTTTGCCACCTATGGCATTAAAAAACCTATCTCAAAACAAAAAATATTGAAAGTAAAATATTATAAACTACTGCAAAGATGTAAGTATATAAAAAGGTTCCTATCTCCAGAACATTATTTGTTATCATTAGGTATCACCGCAGGAGGCAATTACAATGTTTTCGGCATCAAAGCCTAGTGGCACGCGTGTTTAACACATCCGGATAGCACCTTATAATTAACCAGACAGACAAACCTTAGGTAGAGTCAGCACGTAAAAGCAAAGAAAAAAGGATTTCGTAAAGGCCGTTTGGCTAGTTCCAATGTTTTTTTAATGTTCTTACAGTACCATGAGCGGTGGTGGCCATGTGGTAGCATTTGCGCTTTACAATCTGATGGTCGGTTCGATCCTCGGCCCTGCACCAATGACAGTTTCGTGCCATCGCTCAAAACGGGCGAAGGAAAACATCGTGAGGAAACTGTTGTCTAAGAACCTTTAAAGTTCAGACATATTATGATATTCACCAACATGCACTGGGTCAGCATGGTGGAGCTTATTCTATCTCTCTGAGAGAAGGCTTGTTTCCCAGCAGTGGAACGTGATGCTACCACTCTTAGCTGGATCAATTGTACCTACTGAAAGACTGCTTGGAGTTTCTTTGCCTGATACAGTCCAGAACGTAGATATTCGCCAAAAAACCAGATTCTCCGACATAGCTATTAAAATTCCCAAGTTGAAGTGGCAATGGACAGGTCACATCGCTCGAAGAATCGATAACCGATAAGGAACAAAGGTTCTTGAGTGGAGACCATGAAAAAAAAGACGCAGCGTACCACTAGATAGACCGACGACAGTGTGAGAGTCGTGGGCATCCTGGATGCAGATGGCAGGATGTCGTTCGTCGTGGAGGTCTAAGGAGGAGGCCAATGTTTAGCAGTGGGATTTTTCTGGCTAATGATGACTGATGTTTGTTTCTGACCGTACCCATACACTGGTACCTTACCTAAATGATGGATCACAGTTATCGCACGATATGATCTAACTTGTGATGTTTATCTATAATCTAGCAGTTTATCACGGTATTTATTTAAGTAAGATGTTCAACATAATAATACGGATTCCGTGACTCTTAAGATTTGTTAATTCATAGGTAGGTACCGAAGTTAAGTCATCTAAATTCTAGTGATATGAGATCACTATCGTGTATAAACTTGCCATAATGATCATTGAAACTATGACTTCATAACATTTATTTATTTATTTGATGATGGGTGAGCAGCATAATTATTCTGATGTCCCTATTTCACACAGTGTCAAAATTTTGTATTTATCTGTTAAGTTTATGTTTTTCATTCCTATCCATCTGTCCAGTTTGTTTTTAAACGCATTTATTGGTTTCAAAGCGACCACCTTCTCAGGCAACCTGTTCCAATTGAAAACGACTCTGTTGCTGAGGATGTGGAGTGCAATGGTGCACGCCACAGTATGGTATTGTGACGTCTGCTTTCTCTTGTGTAATATTTTAGCCGTGTATGTCAGGAAGGTTGTAGAAGCCATAGAGAATTTTAAAGGTTTCAATTAGGTCACCGGCCGTGCAAGCGTCTTTTTTCTAAAGTAGTGAGCCGCAGAGCTTTTAATCTTTCTTCGTAGGGCTTTTGACGAAGAGCGTATGGTATTTTGGTAACTCTTCTTTGAACACTTTCGAGTAGGTCAATATCCTTTTTGAAATAAGGGCTCCAAGCTTGGAACCCATATTCCAGCAGTGGCCTTATATACGTCTTGTAAATCTTAAGAAAAACTTTCACAGTCATACTCTGAAATTGCTCTGAAAAGACTGGTGTATCACGTCGACTTAACACTTATCGCACGTACGTATCGTACATATCACGTATTTATCGAAACTCGTATCTACGCGTGCCTCTACAGGTCACATAGCGGGGACGCGGAGACAACTCGTTTATTCGAGCACATTGCCGAGGAGCTGATAAAGCTTTAGAACAGCACACTTTCGCAGAGTTAGTGGTTCTTGGTGACTGCAATGCTCACCATTCTGAGTGGCTAAGCTCTAAAACTACTAATCACGCGGGTCGTGCTGCATCTAATTTTGCCTTGGCTCACGGCCTCTCTCAACTTGTAACTGGAATTACTAGAATTCCTGATGTTGAGAGCCATGATCCTTCTTTGCTGGACCTTTTCATGACCTCACGCCCTGACCATTACCAGGTTTCGGTCGAAGCGCCACTTGGTCGCTCTGATCACTGTCTCATCCATACCACAGTGCCAAGCTTTGATCGCGCTCGTGCCGTTCCTTCTGGTAAGCGCAATGTTTGGCACTATCGGTCAGCGGATCGTACCTAAGCTCCAAGGTGGAAGTGTTAAAGGGCATAACGCCACTCTTAGTAAAAGCACACCTCTCGACACCCTAAGCCACCCATGCCAATGTTGCCCCTCCGGTGCCAAGATGCGGCAGCCATTATGGGGGGCCCATTTAGTGAGTGGCAAGTCATCACCTGTCTAAATATATTTTGAGATGGGACAGGATAAGGCAGGTGCCGTTTCTCATCCTACAGATCAGTTCTCTTATCCACAACTTGTTTATCTCAATAGCCCAGATTTGTTAACACATGTTGGCTTCGGCTACACCAATACCATAAAAGACCGGGCTAGACCAGTGTATAAGTTTAAATAAAGTATGTATTTTAATATTCCGCGGGAGGCCGTATCCGGAAGCGCGCGTATTCCCTTATGAAGGAGGCCTAATGGGTCCAAAACTGGTCGGGAGCTTGTTAGTTAGTGAATTTAGTTTATACTTATTATATTCATTTATTTTGTAAGTATTATTTACACGTCAAATTATTAAGGATTTTTTTATTTTTACTAAACAATAATAATTAAAAAAAAAATGGGTATACTAACAATTCTAAACATTAGTATTGGTAATATTGGTATACTAACTAATTATATTATATTTTGAATTCAAGGAACTCCTTGAAACTGTAGAACGTATGATCGACGAGCCAGCGCTTTAAGCGATATTTAAAGCGCACCAGGTTGGAAGCGGCAATGACGTCACTTGGCAGTTTGTTATAAACCGTCGGTTCCATGACATGAGTGAGCTTGTCTGTTCCTAGGAGCACCCCTGCACGTCGAGTAAGGTCGCCATATGCCGTAAGTATAATAGTATAAGTACTTAAATTATTTCAAAGCTATTATACAATCACCGATGAAACCTTCGCTTCACTCGGTCAATTAGCGGTATTAGAATCCGCGAACTGGCAGATTTCTTCAACCTTATAACCACTTAGCCTTCACGAGCTGTCTTGACACTAAGCTCATGTCATAAGTACAGTAAAGCCAAATTATATGTGGTTTAAAATAGAGCCACTATCGCATTTCCAGAAACAAACTGTATGTTACTACTAAGATGTTTTTAGTTCCATCATTGGACCAACTCTACACTTAAGTTGGTTAGTTTGTAGGTAACATCGGGTCTATTAGCGGTATTGTCTATAGATGACGGAGCGATCACACAAAACTAACAAATAGGTGTTAAGTTTTTTAGTAGCTTTATAAAATGAAAGAACTAATCAAAGTTCAGTACGTTTCCGGGTCTAATTGGACACTTTGGAGTCTTTTATAAAAAAAAATATAAACAAAATTTTTGCTACTACTAATTGTGTTTTTAGCAAAGATTTTTTGTTACTCACAAGTTTTTTTAAATCCATTATTATGAATAAAAAAAATCTTAACTTGATCAAACGCAAGTTGGTAATCAAACACAAGTTGGTGATCAAACGCAAATAACTTACCATCCGACGAGTTCCGAGTCGATAAGTCACCAACTCGCCTGATGGTAAGTTTGCGTTTGATTACCAAATAAGAAAGCAAGTCCTAGTCAAGTCCTATTCATGCCCCAGTACAGTCTAGCGAAACCTATACTAAACTAGGTACAAGTATATTTTATTTGTTCTGACAGCTACAAAAACTTTATAAAAAACTAGCGGCCCGCCCGCCCGGCTTCGCTCGGGTGTAATTTACGTGGGAAACCGGGGTGGGTTGCTAGTTATATATGATTATATACATATAAGCCTTCCGTGAAAATGTATCTAACTGATGGTGAAAACCGTATCAAAATCCGTTGCGTAGTTTAGGAGGAGTTAGCGGCCATACAGACAGACAGACAGACGCGGAAAGCGACTTTAATTTATAATAGAGAAGAAGAAGAGAAGAAGCTGAATGAAAACCACGAATTCTGATCACATTCACTAGGTTTTTGAACGTTATACTGTAGCAGGTACCCGCTAAAACTCAGTGAAAAATTAAAAGACATCTTTTCAGCTTTTTACAAAGTTGCAATATAACATTATCAGAACAAATAAATGCTTGGAAATCATAAGGCATTTTTTAAATTAAGTATTGTTTATTAAATAATACCGTCAACTCGCCAGCAAGATTGAAGTTTGTGCCAGCTACTCAACCAAATTCTGATCACGGAAAGTCTCACAATCATTGGCCGTCTGGGTGGCATTCATAAACGTGAGAAATGTATCCTATATCGATTACCGCAATTATTATTAGGTACCTAATTAACTTTTTGTCCACCTTCGCACAACACTGTGTCGATATTAGTCTACAAAGCTACTACTATTATATTCTGTTCCACACAACTTTACGCAATGTTTAGCATAATGAGCATCTGTCGCGCCTGATGAGCTTTCTAATGTTTCTAGCCCATGATGGATGCAATTATCGGGCCTTTTGTGCCTTTAATACAACCAACATATCTTACAGTCAGGCGAGGTACCCACCACCGCAATATCTGAACAAAATTGACAGCCTGCGATGGAAAATTTTAGTGTCGTCTTTTGGCCAACTCCTCGCTTAAGTTGGTCAGGTACAATAGTCTAGAACAGACTGAGGCCTAAGCTATTGGTATTACAATGTCAGGTCAGGTCAAGTGGATCCTATTTCATAATACGTACCTTCATAGAAACGAGTCTTCAAGATTTCGTCAGCGGTTGTCAGTATAACTAAGTACATGCTTTTCCTTTTCTTTTTTTTCCTTTTTCCTATCGCCATTTTTGATCTCTTGACCTCAGATCATTCAAAGAGGAAGTTATAGTAAGGTGGTGTAGAGGTTTCTAACGCATCCAGACAACTCGAGTGTGGACAAAAATATACACTATCGAAACTTGTGGCGGAGGCCATTTTGAAAAAATTACTTGGTTACTGCATTGTTTTTTAATGGGGCAAGTGTCTTTATTAACTAAACAAAATACAAGCTAATACTAACACTACAAAAACAGTTAGACTGCCCATAGACCGTTGAAGGTCTAAAGACAATCCAAATGCTCAAGCCCACTATCAGTTGGCAGCGTACCCAGCATGCTGGCGGCATCACTACGCTGAATGGCAATGCTTATGCGTTGAGCCAGAAACACGCCAGCATTTTGGTCACGCGTCGCATTAACCAGGCGCTCTGAAAGATTTTTGAAAAGAGGATAGCTCCGAGTCTCCAAGGGCCCAATGTCTCGATCCCAATCGCCTTAAATATGTAACCACTGCTGAGGTTAGCATATTTGCGTCGCTTGTGCTGCTCTGCCGAATTGGCAGCCGCGCCAGCCCTACCTTGTGTCTCAGAAAGATGTGACGGCGCCAAAGTATTGTCACCAGAAATAAAGGTTTATGAAAATTTGAGAAATATCGCTTAGGAGGCACTGGTTTTAATTCAGTTTGTAACATTTGACCTCACAACTGACATTCAAACATTGCAAGTTAAATAAAAACTAAAAATAGGTACCTTTCGCTCGACGTTTCAACCATGTTACAGCTGACTGAAAATGCGGGTTAGTCAGACGAGAAGAGTGGGTGTTGTGTAATTCTACCCTCACATTATCATGAAAAATTGCAAGGCATTGCATTTTTGCACAGACGGCAATCTGACCCCAAACCCAAACTAAGCAAAGCTTGTGATATGGCTGCCAGAGACTGATATACATACATAATATAGTTTTTAAATACATACTTAAATAGATATAGAACAAACACAAATGTTCACCATACAAATGTTTGTCCTACGTGGGAATCGAACCCACGCCCTCAGGCTCAGAAGGTAGGTTCATATAGAGAAACCCGAAAAACCGATAACCGATAGGGAAGAAAGGTTCTTGAGTGGAAATCACGAACCGAAAGACGCAGCGTAGGTAAGCTAACTAACTAGACCGACGACATTGTGAGAGTCGCTGGCATCCAGTGCATGCAAAAGGCAGGCTGTCGTTCAGTGTGGAGGTTAAAGGGGGAGGCCTATGTTCAGCATTGGACGTCTTCTGGGTAAATCTATCGACAGCTTTTATCAAAATCAGTACAGGCTTTGTGCACAAAAAGCAAAGACACCTAGGATAGTTTGTGGATCTACGGGCAGGAACCACAAGTGATGCGAGCATATCAACTTACCTAGACACATACCCTCCTTTTGATTTTGCGTCGTCGTGTGAAAAGAACATCAAGCCTAGTTAAAACAACAATACCAGACCAAAACTCCTAAAAGATCTATGCCCGGACTAATTATGAATGATGGCTATGATGAAAATCAAATGGCTCTTAAAAATACAACTTTGTAATTTATGATGACAATTAGATTTGTGCGGTTCCTTTTAGAGTCTTAATAAGTGGGTGGTAGTCGCCGGTTCGAGCACCTACCTGGTAAATTGCCATCTAAAGTAATAACTGATTGAAGCAAGGAGTTTTTTTGCAACATTACTGAGAGGCACAGCTCCTTTGATATTACGGTGTGGACGAAAACCGTGGGATCGGGACCTAGGGCCTTACGGCTATCCGTTTTTAGCAATTCTGTTTAGGTGGTAATTGCAAAAAATTGCGTGACTGCAAACCATTATCTCGGTGCGTTAAGATTCACGTTCACGTGATATTCCGCACTGCGCTGCTTCGAGCCCGCGTTAAGAGATGGCCGCAAGACCCCTGGCTGTCTGTGCCTGTCTTGTATCTTTATATGCTTGACGACAAATGTTTAACTTATGTTATGGTATGGTGCGCATAAAAGCACTAAAAACCCTAAAACAGCTACACTGATTTCAGCCATAGAACGTCCACTTCTGGATATAAGCCACAAAAGCCGGTTGGAAGCGGCCTGCATCCAGCGTTTCCCTGCTGTCTCTTTTAGGTCGTCTGTCCATCTTGTGGGTGGACGTCCTACGCTGCGCTTACCGGTTCGTGGTCACCATTCAAGAACCTTTCAGCCCCATCGGCCATCAATTCTGCGTGCTATGTATCCACTGCCATTTCAACTTGCTAATCTGGTGGGCTATGTAAACTCTTAATTGTGCACACTGAATAATAACACCGATCCTTGTACAATTATCCTGTTTAATTGTTTTATTGATTGATTACTTTTACATAGTGGGAGATAATAATATTCCGGATATATTCATATTAAATTATTTTGTAAGTATTATTTACAAGTCAAATTAGTATGGGGAAAATATTGTTATTAAACAATAATAACTTAAAAATAATAATAATGGTATACTAACAATTGTATTATTTATTAATATAGTATTAACAATATTGTACACAATAAATTATATACTTATTTTTTTTTTTTTTTTTTTGTATTTTTAAGTAATTTTTATTTGTTTTTTTTATTTATTTATTAGAATGTTACTAAAAATAAATATAAAAAAAACACACAACTTTGGTCAGATAATAAATAAAGTTATATGATTATTTACGGGATATTTACCGTGGTAAGGTTGTGGAATGAGTGAACAACCGTGATAGTTTAAAACAGATAATAAATAATTTGAATTTGAAAAAAAAATCATTAAAGTAAATTATATTATATTTTGCATTCAAGGAACTCCTTCAAACTGTAGAACGTCTGATCAACGAGCCAGCGCTTTAACTGATATTTAAAGCGCACCAGGTTGGGAGCGGCAATGACGTCACTTGGCAGTTTGTTATAAACCGTCGGTCCCATGACATGAGTGAGCTTGTCAGACTTAGCCAGGTTCCTAGGAACCTGCTTAAGCTGCCCTGCACGTCAAGTACGTTCGCCATACGCTGTGTACGTATGTAAATTTTTCCTGACATACAACGCCACTTGTAGTACGACAATGCAAGGCAGCGTAAGGATTCCAAATTTTTTAAACTGTGGTTTGGCAGTTTGGTCACTGCCAATGCTTACTATTGTACAATATTGAGTGAGTAAGATATTGAGTGGGTTCCATTTACCGCCTCTGATACTCTCATTAATGGGCAACCGTTTAGCATGACAGGAATAGGATCCAGTTGTTACATTAATTACTATTATATTGTATGTCGATACTGAATGCATCACAATACAACAGCACTGGGTAAAATACTAGACTTATTCAAATCTAATTTCCCCTCTAAAATTATTGTACAAAATAATCCATTCCTGCCCCTTGATCCCCACCACCCCCCTTTTATCGCTATTGTCAATGTGTCCCACATAACTAAATCTATGAAAAGACGTCCAATGATAAAATACAATTTTTATAAAGCTGATTTTGAGCTTATTATCAACTAGCTGACCTGACAGACGTTGTCCTGTCTTAGAACTGTCAAACACGCAAAGTCAAAATTGTAAATCTTATTTTTTTACACCTTGGGTTACTTTATTGGAGTTTTAGTACGGACCCCTTTTTTTAAATATTATATTGCCTATGTCACCCGGGGATAGTGTAGCTTCAACAACAGTGAAATAATTTTTCAAATCGGTTCAGTTGTTTCGGAGCCTATTCAATGAAAACAAACAAACAAATAATCGAATCTTTCCTCTTTATAATATTAGTATAGATAATATAAATCATAAATTTATAATTATTGTGTTTAGGGTTTATTAAAATAAAAACATATATATCTAACAAAAAAAAAAAAATGTTTTAATGAAGTTCATTTCTAGGCACAGTCGCACCACCATAGCTGTTCAGTTGACAGCGGCGCTAGTGGATAACAATGTATTGCCACCTAAGGAATTCCCCAAGAAACAACCCTAGTTCCAATTTTGCCCACCTGAACAGCTAAGTTGGTGGCACTGATCATTGTACATTGGATTCGTTGATTCGTTGGTTCTTGTCATATATTTGTAGATATTTCAAAAACCGCCGAATCAATAGCGGTAAATAAAATATGGGACCACCTATGATTTATGGCCTACCTAATAAAAAAGGAATCATCCAAAACAATTCTGTATTGGCAGAGTAACCGCGTAACAAACATTTAAAAAAAAATACATTCGAATTCATAACCTCCTCCTTTTTGAAGTCGGCTAAAAACTTGACGACTGGCAGGATTTGAACCTGCGCCGTAGAGTCCTACTTTGAGCGCTCTATCCACCTATGTCCATATTTCTGTCGGCCTCCAAACATAATATTATTTATAAGTAGTAATACGAATTAAAAAAATATATTTTATAACAAGGTTTTTCGAAAAAAACGTATTCTTCTCCAAACCATTGTTATTTTTTACCCACAGTATAATGTGTATGGGACCGATTATCTACAACACTATACCGAATTCAATAAGGGATCTAAAATCTACTCAATTAAAAATAAAACTAAAAAATCTTTTAGTCAAGAAACGTTATAAAGTTAGTGATTTTATAAATGAAAATTTTTAGTAATGACTGCAATAGGTCAATTTGTTTATGATACAATAATAGTAATGTCTATCTGTTAACAATTTTATTATATTATTAATAACATCATATTTAAACATTTGAAATAGTTTCGACAGTTAATTAATTTAATACTTTTTTTTATAAATAATATTTACGGTATTTTTATACCATCTCTCTAGATTTGTACGCCTATAAACTAGGCAAAACATGATACAAAGTGACAAATATTTTAAATCACCTATTGTGCATGCGTTTTAAATGTGTGTATGATTTACTCGTGTTTTGTGCAAATAAATAATCTTTATCTTTATCCCAATATCATGATGGTAGATAAGAGACGTTTGTCCGCCATCTTGGGCCGTCCGCCATATTGAATTTAGTGTGACATCATTCAATTTTTCGTATTCGTTTCAGTAAACCCTTTAATTTTCTACCCATATCGTTAGGGATGCATAAAAAATTACTGATCCGCCATCTTTGGGAGTCCGCCATATTGTATTTAGAATGACGTCATTTACCTAACCATGCATTGTCATTCAAACAAAACGTGTATGCAAAATTTCAGCTCAATCGTTTGAGGATAACTATTTAAAATTCAGTTGCAAGAGTTGACCCGAACTAACAAGGCAAGTTAAACAATGTAATAACATAATAAAGATGGGTGGATGGGCGACATAATTATATACTGGGCGAAGTAGGATCGAATATCAAACAAAATTATGAATTTTGAAGTTGAAATTTCTATGTAATTCTATGCGTATTTTAGGTAAACATAACGTAACATTTTACGTAAACAAACAGTAGGCGAAGTACGAATATTCGCTACGTAAAATACGTCCATACAAATTTCAACTCGACTGTGTACTATTAATCTTTGGTACTATGAAGTTACTTATTTGACTACTTCGACCAAAATAAAATGAATGGACGGACCATAGCCATTGAACTTGCTCAGTAAAAACGAGTCAAAACCGTCGGACATTTATATATACTTCAACATCTAATTATAACCATGTACAGTACATTTGTTACAAATAATGGATAGTAGTTTTTTGTTGTGTATTTACGCTTCGGAAAAGCACACGAAGGCATTATTTTGTCCATGTTTCGTTATCATGTAACAAAAGTCTCATGTCGCACTTCCTACGGCTAGAGACCGACTGAAACGAAGTGAGCGCTCATTCTGTAATCGTCAAAAATGCGCTTCTTCTGGGCCCGTCCATTCATTTTATTTTGATCGATGTTTGACTATGTATTTTTACATCCAATTTTGACCTTAGAAAAGTGTACATGTTTTTTTTTTTTTTTTTTTTTTTTACATCGGACTAGGCTAACGTTTGACCGCGATATACATGTATTTGTACCCACATGAAATGAAGATACTGAACTGTACTGAACGATTACGAAATTAAAATTTGTATTAAATTCGATACGTATTTTATTGTAGCGATTATTCGTACTTCGCCCAATAGCTAAACTTACGGGTATCTTTTCGAGTTTTGGTTTTGTTTCATCGGACGCTCAGTCTTGCTGTCGGAATTTTAACAACAGTTTGTTCAGCAGATAGGTGATGGTATTGTCGAAGTGGTAACAAGCCTAACCTGAATTAGGAACTGGATCGCAAGCAAGGCTCCTCGAACACGCCGTTGATTGCTTGGCGACAAGAAATAATGCACACCTTTGGAACAATCAAAGAAGCTTAAAGCTCATTTCAACGCTTCGACGTAGAACAAGAAACGACGTATAGGTATTTTTTAACCGGCTTTGAAAAGGAGGAGGTTATCAATTTGACTGTATGTTTTTTTTTTTCGGATACATTTTGTAGTGTGCATTGGATCTGCACGATCTAATTCTCTCCTGCCCGTTTTTTATCGAACTTCCAGAGAGGTCACAAAAGTCGTCACCCTTTTATGGTTGATATACTGAAAACCTGCATCATCATCATCATCATCAGGCTTTCATGATGATGAAAACCTGCATGAAGCGTATTAATTCTATTTTTATTGTGCGAACTGCTAGTCCGTGTCTGTCTGTAGTCCATCTGTCCTACCTATTAACGGCTATATCTTTCGAACCGTAATAGATAGCCAGTTGAAATTTTCACAGAATATGTAATGTTACGGCGGATTAACTAAGAAATAATAAAAAAGTAAAAACTAAATGGGGTTACTAAATGTAACCCCATACAACAAACGTATTTTTGTGTTAGCTCTAATGTAAAAACAGTAAAACATACAAGCGTCAAACTTGGCACGATTATAGTACACACTCTAAAGTATAACAACAAATAATAAATAATAGCCAAGTGCGAGTCGGTGTCAAATTTCTGTTCACCACCGGTTCTCGTACGTTCACCGAAATGAAGCAACGTTGGGAGCGGCCGGTAGGTACTTGGATGGGTGACCGCTTGGGCGTTGTTGTAAGAAGTCTTTTTGCAAAAAAAAAAATATTACTTTAGTAGCTAACAAGTTACGTGGCGGTACGAAACCCTCAGTGCGCAAGACCGATTAGCACTTGGGCGGTTTTTTATTTTCAAAAATTTTGAATACTTACGAAAGAATTCCCCTGTTCTCTTGTTTGTCTGATCTAAAGATATGGTCGTTGAGCGCAACTTTAAAAAGTATTTTTATGAACGTCTAATTAAAAAGTGTCCTCTCAGTCTATTTTATCTTACTCAGTCTCAGCTTTTACTGTGGTATTTCTTGCATGATCTAATAGTGTTAACACACGTATGGATTTGGTTGACCTCAACCGCCGTCTGACCAACGGGAGAGAAGAGAAGGAAATATGATATTCTCATCCTTTCTCTCCCGTTGGTTGGACGGCGGTACGTCAACCAAATCCATACGTGTGTTAACACTATTCACAAACATCCATTATCTATATTTGACCAGATCACGATTCCAATAAAATAAAAGAATATCTTTATTGTACCATTGATCACAATTTACTTTAAATATTTAGGCATCTAACACATAGCTTGCCACTTGAACTTGCGCCCAGCCGTGCATCTTACCAAACTTCACCAGAACTTAGCAAACCCAAACTATAACCATTTCTAGTCTTTATGACATCGAGCATAGAGTTCAAGCAGTTTTTAAAAGATGGAAGTGCAGCAGTAAAAGTTGGGTTGTCGAAATGGAGGAGCACGTTTTTTAGACGACTTTTGAAGAGGTATAAAAGCAAAACTTTTGGTATCTAACGCAACAGTGTGTGTGGACCTACATTCGAACCGCGTCCAGTGTACTCGAGGGAGTGGATTAGAGAAAAAAAAATGAATTTGGTAATTTTTTAAGTTCTATTAGTGAGTGCACGTTGACAGTTTTCTAAGTGACGGGAAAAGTGCGATCTTATTAGTATTTTACCTAGTACATAAGTTTAGTACAAAAAGGAAAAGTAAATACATAATACCTTAAATTAATAATAATATAAAAAGAAGGAAATACTTACAAAAAAAAAACGACTCCACGAGTAGGGAGTGAAATTCAATATACGGGGTTTATTCCCTAATTTTGTACCCTTAGATATTGGAATATTAAGAATAATAATTAGAGATGAACTACCATCGAGATAAAAAATTAATAATTAAAATCACTTTACAATCGGCAAGATATAGCGTCATATTCACAAAAATAGTCAAATTGGAAACCAAATTTTTTGGAAAAGGATGAAAGCTGACTTAAGTAGGTCATATATTTACCATTTTACAAGTTGTTATAAAACTTCAATGTTTGTATCTTAGTTTGCTTAGGTCAAATTTTGCAAGCTGAATTAGAACTAGTTCCTCCTAACCAATTTTGCTGAAATTTTGCATACACTTTTAGTTCTGATGACAATATGCCAAACCCAGTTTTCTAGTTTACTCAAAACGGCTGCCAAAATAAAAATAAAAACGTTAAAATTAAAAGGACTCTGACTTATCACGAAATTCCTACTCATCACAAAATCAAGAAAACTACGACCTACGATTTAAAAATTTGCTATGTTGATTACTGGGATGTAGAGATCTGCTAAGAAATTATTTTGCAAAAAGAACGAATTAAGGGGGACAAAACGGGGTTGAAATTCATACAAAACTCTACGCTATAAGTCGCGGGCAATAGCGGGCGGGTTTATTGTAATATTTAGAAAATGGCCACCAAAATAAAAATAAAAACATTTAAATTAAAATTAAAAATATGCAGTCATACATGTCCCGATAGTTTGTTTTATAACAACAACCACCTAGCCATGTCAGATACCGTCGGTTGGCCAAAGCTCTGACATAAGGGCTAACCACTCACGACCTTACTTATAAACTTTACTAAAGTTGAGCAATGCTTAAAATTGCTCTGTCTACTTCTTGCTGAAGGATATTGTCACACGCGAAAATGAGACAGAGTAATTTTAAGCATTCACTAACTTAAGTAATGTTTTTAAAGTAAGGCTGTCAGTCTTTAGGCCTTACTTACTTTCAGGACACCAATATTATAATTAACTAGCGACCCGCCCGTCCGGCTTCGCACGGGTGTAATTTACGTACGAAGCCGGGGCAAGTTGCTAGTTATATATATAAACCTTCCTTGAAAATTTATCTAACTGATGCTGAAAACCGCATCAAAATCCGTTGCGTGGTTTAGGAGGAGTTAGCGGCCATACAGACATACAGACAGACAGACAGACGCGGAAAGCGACTTCAATTTATACTATGTAGAGAAGAGATAGAGAAGAAAAAGAGATGTGTATTGTGATAACATAAAATTTCACGAAGTAAAGCGTCTCACTAGACCCTTACAATTTCACTAACTAAAAGGAGACTTGCAATCAAAGCTCTGTCCAAAACTCAGATCAGATAATCAAGGGAGATGTGCCTTAGTACATTAAGATCGAGTACAAATGTTCCCGTGATTTAAAAAAAATCGCTAAACCGCTTAACACAAAATATGTAAATACGGCACACATACTGATTTTTGATGCACACAAAGATACTTGCAGCGACAATGAACCATCTAATAGTCCACAAGCAAAAAAGGTCGACAAGGTCGTCTGCAGGGTGAGTTTGACAAAAGGCTTCAAGCCTGATTTAGGCCAGCTGCGTTCACACCCGACACGATACAAAAAACATAATATTACTATCATTTATCTGCGGAAACACCACCACAAGTAGATAAAGTATAAAATAATTAAATTTAAGCATCAATAGCTACCCCTGAATTTAGCCTGTTCATAATTTCTTTATTACGTCAATGATCTTTCCCCCTAAAACTACAACCGTCTTACTACATAAGATTTAAGAACGCTTTAGACATGTGTTTAGCAGTTGTTTCACTGTGAAAAATATTTTTAACACATGTGTGTTTAGCAGTTGTTTCACTGTGAAAAATATTTTTAACACATGTGTGTTTAGCAGTTGTTTCACTGTGAAAAATATGTTTAACACATGTGTGTTTAGCAGTTGTTTCACTGTGAAAAATATGTTTAACACATGTGTGTTTAGCAGTTGTTTCACTGTGAAAAATATGTTTAACACATGCGTGTTTAGCAGTTGTTTCACTGTGAAAAATATGTTTAACACATGCGTGTTTAGCAGTTGTTTCACTGTGAAAAATATGTTTAACACATGTGTGTTTAGCAGTTGTTTCACTGTGAAAAATTTGTTTAACACATGTCTAAAGCGTTCTTACATCTTTTGTAGTAAGGCGGCAAGAGTATAATAACTAAAAGAATACTTAAACTTTACTTCAAAATGTCGCCTATGACATTTTGGACATGAAGATGAATTTAAAAATACCTCGCTTTACAAAATCTTTTCTTGCGCTGCTACAGGAGGTAATAAAATAGAAACAGAAAAAAAAACAGAAATATAACTTTAATGTCATGTTCTTTTTATTTATTATCATGTTCTCCGATTGTCACAATCTACGGATCTTCAAATCACAAGTGAATCGGTATCTCTAGGCAAGCGTGCCCCATCGTAGAACGCATCATCGCATAATATCAGGCGAGATGAAAGTCAAACGCAAGCCTATTATTAAATAAAATAAAAATGAATTTATGTTAGTTTATGATACACATTAATGATTGATTGATTGATTGATTGATTGATTGATTGAACTAAGTAATGTGTATCATAAACACATTAGCATTGCCATTCAGCGTGGTAATGCCGCCAGCGTGTTGGGTACGCTGCCAACTGGTAGTGGGCTTGAGCATTTGGATTGTGTTTAGATCTTCAACGGTATATGCGGGCAGTCTAACTGTATTTGTAGTGTAGTTTTAGCTTGTATTTTTAAAGGCACTTGCCCACTATGTCAAATGTCAATGTCAAAAAAATATTTACTTATACTAAAACCTAAATAACTCAAAGTAATACAAAGAAAAAATAACAAAACGTTAATCTAAAAGCCCCTTGGTGAAAGAAAAATTACCGGTATTCTGGCGCATAAATATTAGTGAAAACTAAGCATTGTTAAAAAATTCGTACACCAAAGAATCATTAGCCTCGTTTGGGCAGTCGGGTAAAAATACAAGTCAAGGTGACACTTATGGTTAACGCCAATCTTCTGAGATTGGATTACCACAATAACAACAGTCATAATTATAAAAACAAGGTTAGACAATAACCATGATCACCTAACAGTCCCATTGATTTTACAAATGGCCTGAACTCGAAATTAACATCAAAATAAATTAAGCTATTAAAAACATCAACTTTTAAATTGACCTCACCTATAAAAAGATACAGTCGAATTGATAACCTCCTCCTTTTTCCGTCCTTAAGTCCGTTAAAAAGTTCTTTCATGGGAGGAATCAAATCAAATCATTTATTTCTAATTTTTTTTTTTTTTTTACTGTACACTTTAGAACGTCAGTAAAATTTGTCTATGCTTAATGTATATATATATATATTTTTTTATTTTTTTTATTATCAAGTGGAAAGATTTGATTGTTTGTTTGTTTGCATTGAATAGGCTCCAAAACTACTGAACCGATTTGAAAAATTCTTTCACTGTTGGGAAGCTACACTATCCCCGGGTGATATAGGCTATGTTATATTTTCAAATAAATTAGAGATCCTTACTAAAACTCCAATAATACCCGTGCAAAGCCGGGACGGACCACTAGTAGTCAATAAGTAAGGACACAGACAAACCCAATACACAATTTTGACAGACCAAGTAGCTTGTGCAACTGCAATCGACATCTTTTCAGAGATATATAGATCATGGCGACAACTATGTTACGGTTTGCCTAGCATCTAGGTTTAACTCAAATTTGGTTAACCGAAATTTGAAAAAGATAATTTTTGCTAGGTTAAATCCTTAAAATAATAGTTGAGCATATCCAAGGTCACTAATAAATAAGCATCCTAACTAAATCTTCTTTTTACAGCTTGTCCTTGAAATTTTGTCATTAATTTAATCCCCAGCTTAAAAAAACTAAACGGTTACTTGCTTAGCTAACAACTAAAAAAGCCGCATTTACAAATCGCCAAATTCATCATCGGTCAACAAAAGTGCTAATTGAATGAGACAATACCAAAATCCTGTCAGAGCCATTTGCAAAACGTCAAAATATATCCGACAAAAAACTAAACATTTTGTCAGTGGTGTCAGTTACCACCTTTTTCATCTTCGCAGCTTTTTGTTGACCACCCAGGTGATTTATAGGTAAAAGGTTAAAGTTGGTCAAACATTATTTTTAAACCAACCAAAGGTAGATTATAGGCACTATCAGGGCCAATTTATAAAACTAAGACTAAAATGTAACATGAAAGATTTTGTTTGTTTTTATTTTGGATACATTTACACAAATTGTAATCATTATTTCGTGGTTCACACAAATAATTCAATTGTAGTTCACATTTTTTTTTGTGTTTGAAATATCTTGGATTTGGAACTTTCAAAAACCATTAGAAAATATTTTATGTAAAATTGCGTTGTTTTCCATCATTAATGTGTTAAGCATTATAGTACTAATATTATAAAACGTAGCTGAACGGGGAAGATAACTCTTTATTAAAAGACAGAATAACATACACATACAATATAAAATTCAAAATTTCTTACATAAAGGGTAGTATGTTTTAAAAAGTTAGCATCCTAATAGCTTCGCTTTGCTTTGGGGGATTAAAGTCATAACATTACTTATCTATTCGGTTATAATCTGTTCCCATAATATAAAATCAATAAAGACATTACATTTTATGCACATTATGATGTGTTAGTAAATCGTTTCCATTAAGAAATAAATGATCGTAATTATCGTAGTGTTAATTAGAGTTTTTTAACAGGTCGCAATAGCCGCTTTTATTGCGGTATGCGGAGCAGCCAAGCTCGACCGCACATACCTCCCACCGTCATCAGCTGCCACCGCTGGAGGAAGTCCCGACGCTCTACAGACTCCTTTAACCAGGACTTCTGAACAAGGAGCCTCTTCAGAGAACTTACCTACTGGAAGCTACACTAACAACTTCGAAGGAGTTATCGTAGATGCATCTGGAGCTGGCACCAGAGCTTCTCCTGATGATGACCAGTCTGGACTTGGTGGATCGAGAGACTCTTATGGGTCACAAAACTCGAAAGTAGGAGATGCCGCATTCAGAGAGTCTATTGCCGGATTCCGCAGCACACCATCCGGCGGCTCTGGATTCAATGGACAAGTTTCGGGAATCGATGCTGGACAGAACTTTGGAGCTTTCGAATCTAAATCTGAAAGACCTCAATCTTATAAAGACCGAAACTCAAATATCATCAGTTACGCCAATGATGTCAGTGTTGATAACTACAGCTATGGCTTTGAATCTGATAATGGTATTGCTGTTGGAGAAAATGGAGTGGCAAATAATGGAATCCAAGCACAAGGTGGTTATTCCTACAAAGGTGATGACGGAAAAGTGTACAAAGTGACTTATGTAGCCGATGAAGGTGGTTATCGACCTCAGGGCGATCATCTTCCAACTCCTCCACCAATTCCTAAGGAAATATTAGAATCTTTGGAGCAGAATGCCAAAGATGAAGCTGCTGGGCTTATTGATGATGGTAAATATTTTTTTTAAGATGACGTCTTAGATAAATTGATAAGTTGAACATAACTTTTGATGATGTTGTTAAAAATTTAATTCGAAAAAAAACCCATTAATGAGGAATAAAATTTCGATTGATTTCATTTGAGCGGCATCTTCGTGACTATCTGTAAAGTTCATGCCAATTAGCTTGCCTAGATTACACAGGATCTATTATTGCCTAGAACAAAACTAGATTGTTTACTTTATACAAACCAATTTAGCGTATCTAATTTTAATATATTTTTCGATTGTTTTTTTATCACATTATGATGTAATAACACCGATCAACGGGCTAATTTACGTACTTGCACAAAAACAACTAAACAGTTTTAGGCGTTAAAGGATGCTATAAAATTTTATTGCCAAAAGAAAATAGCCATAATAACAGGTCTTAACTTTTTGTTAATGACAGCTAAATATCTCTTAAAATATAGAGTAATATTACTGCATTTACATAAGATGATGGATTCGCATTCTGAAATGTTTATGCTCATATTGGGTATATGAGTCAATCACATCGTCTACTGCTGTATTGAAATATCAATGACTATTGTGCGTCGGCTTTGGCAAAGAACACTTTCATTCAAAAAAATCGTCACCGTCACCAATGGGGTTAAGCCCTATTGTGCGATTGATAAATGTATCGTTGACTGATACATCGTTTGCTCAACGACTTGACAAATAGCTAAAAACTTTCGTTTTTATTTACAGGCTCTTACGATGCTCAGAAATACAATGCGGAAGGCGATTACACGCATCATAATGGTGGCAATATCCAATACAATGGTGCCCAATTGTCTCAGTTTGCAAAACGACCTGAATCAGATGCAACGGCAAGCAACACATTCATCAATCAGGACAGCCAAGCTTTTGACAAACCCGGACAGTTTAATGACAACCACGAAGGACAAAATACTCAATCGAACCCTAACAGCCAATCAAACCAGTTTGGATCCAATTTTGCTAACAATCAAAACGGTCTGATCGGATCTCAGAATCAAGAATCTAGTCAAGCTTTAAGTGGACAGCAGGAAACTATATCTGCTGATTATCAAGGGTTTGGACAGTTTGGACAAAGTTCTAGTGGTCAGTTTACACAGCTTAGTCAGACTCAAGGCGCATATGGAGGTCAAAACTCGCAGTATGCGACCCAAAATAACCAACAATCCCCAGTTTCTGAATTTGCAACCCAGTCTTCACAATTTACTTCTCAAACTAGCCAACAAGAGTCAGGACCGCATTCAATTGGGCATTCTTCTCAATCTGGATCTCAAGTCCATCAACAATCAGGATCAACAGTTCAGTTAAATGGTCAAGCCAATCAAGGATCTACTTCCTCATTTGGAGGTCAGCCTAACAGACCATCGTATGGCACAAACTCTGCTTTCAATTCGCAACAGAATCAGTTTGTCAGTCAAGCTTTTAAGCCTCAAGGTTCTTTTGGATCTGCTGAGTACCTTCCACCGTTTAATGCAAACAAAAGGCCGTCTTATAGCAAACCTCAAACAAATGAAGTTTCAACTTCTCAGGATTCAAGCAAGGATAATCAATCTCCGAATGTTGTACCTTTGGGGGGACAAAATCAAGGTTCAACTCAAGATTCTAGTGCATTATCGTTTGCTTCTGTGGGCTCAAGTTTTCAACCTCAGACAACCCAGGCATTAAATGGTTTTGAAAATCAACCATCTAGACCAAATCAGTTCAATTCAAACAACGGTCAGTCAGAATCAAACAGTTTGCCCACTTCTTTCCAACATAGTGGGTCTCACGCAGCTCCTGGATTTGCTACTGCTGTTAAACCAACATCCATACCTAGTATTGAACTTACTACACCGTTAGAGCCAAATGAAACCTCTGATTTCACTCAAAGCTCACAATTCAACACTCAGTCTAACCCCAGCTTTGGAAACTTTGGTTCTCAGTCTTTAAACAACCAAGCACACCCTCAGTCTGGTTTCCAACATAGCATTACCGCTAATCAGCAGCCTACAAGCCAGACCTCATCGCCATCTTTTGCAGACTCTCGTCCACAAGGTACATCTCAATTTGGTTCGACTTCTCCAGCTCCAGCTACTTTGTCTTCTACACAAAGACCTGGCACGAATGAAGAAAAACCACAATACTCACAAAGTGTATTGGGTCAAAATCAGCAGAATAATTATTATTCTACTCAAAAGCCATCTTTTAGTCAAAGTATTGATGATTCGTACTACTACAATCAGCCCTCAAAGCCTTTTGGTACTTCTCTAGCCAGTCGTCCCCAAGGATCAAGGTTTCCAAGCACGCCATCTTATCAGTCTAATGGTGTAATTCCATCACAAAATAACCAATTATTCAACCAGGGGTCACAAACAAGTTTTAACAATTTGCCTATCTCTGCATCAGTATTTCCTTTAGCACCCACACCTTCTTCTCAATTGACGCATACCCAAGGTAGCTTTTCTACAAATGGAATAACTCAAGCTTCAATATCACCATTCCCATCAGTATCTCCCACAATATCGGCTCAATACGATACTACACAAGCAGATCGTTTTGGCTCTAAACCTAATGTGCCATCTTTCCCTTCAAGACCTGGTACTGCTTTTGGCCAAGCTCCATCTACTTCTTTTACTCAGAATCAAATCCAATTTGGACAAACCTCGTCATCAAGCAACAACCAACTATCTAATTCTCAGTCTTCTCCTTCTAAGCCTACTTTTGGACAAATTTCAACTACATCTTTCACTCAAAATCAAACTCAGTTTGGACAAAGTTCCACCATTAATGGTCAACCACAGAGTCCTGAAACAAGTCAACAACAGGATACTAGCTTTACTCAGACTCAACAGTATGACGGTACAGTTTACGAATATAACAAGCCACCAGAAGTTTTGCCTGCCCCAGAACAGACTGATAGTTCTTCAAGCCAAAGCGTGCAAACAGATTTATCGTCAAAACCTCAAACAAGCCAAGAACTGAACCGCGAGGAGTCTAAGCCTCAATTTGGATCACAACAGACACAGTTTGGCCAAAACACGTTTTCTTCACAGCAAACTAATTTGAACCAAGGAATCAAACCCCAGTTTGGCTCTCAGACTTTCAAACCTTTTGGTGGAGCACAGTCAGGTCAAACTCAGTTCATTCAAAACACTCAGTCCACGTTCAATCAACAAAATACCCAAAGACCACAAGTTACTGCGCAACCAACCAAACCTAACGAATCCGTATTCTCAGCTACTAGTCAATTTGCTCACAGCCAACAATCAGGAATAGGATCAAAACCACAATTCAGTTCTCAACCATCATCTTTTGAAAGTGCTCCTAGCTCTTCCCAGTTTGAACAAAATCTGCAACAGAAGACAACACAAAATGTTGTGCAATCATTCAAGCCAATTGGTGGAACACAAACCGCAACTCAGTTTGGGCAGAACATGCAAACTAGCTTTGGGAGCATATCGCAGCAGAACTCTGAGTCTCAATCTCCGGCTCTACCAAATATGCCTTTTGGAAGTGCTTCTAGTCCTTCTCAGTTTGGACAGGCCGTATCAAGTCACGGTTCTCATACTACCGGTTTCACACATAACACTCAAAACTCACAAAATAGTCAGCAGTCATTTGGAACTACAGGATCAATTCAAAGTGCTCAGCCTGCTAAGCCTTTTGGAATTAGTGGATCTCAAGGCTTTCATGGATATCCTTCATCGAAACCCCAGTTCGGCAATCAACTAACTCTTCCTCAGTTTACACAGGGTTCCCAACAGATAGTTGGTGCTACGCAAAGTAACTCGCAACCTCAAGCAGATGCTGTACCTCCGAAACCTTTTGGAAACACACCTGCGATTCATGGATCTCCAGACTCATTGAAACCCCACTTCGGGCAAAACTTTCAACTGAATCAACAATCAACGATGCCTTCTGGATCTTCTTTCAGCCAACAGTCATTCCAAGCTTCTCAATTTGATTCCTCAGGTTTAAAGCCTCAATTTGGAGCACAAGCACAATATGGACAGAAAGAAAACGCTTTAAACAAGCCTTTAGGAACAGCATCTACTCAGCCTCAGTTCGGACAAAACTCTGGTCAAGCCGCAAGTTCTGCTCTTAGTCAACAGTCAGGCGTTCAAGCATACAAGCCATATGGCACTTCATCGAGCTCCAATTACCAGTCACAGAATAAACCTCAATTTGACCAAGCTCCACAAACGTCTGCTGTAAGCACAACAAGTGCTCCATCACAAATTGGTTTCCAGACTTTCGGCACAGGATCTCAAAGCCAGCCCCAAGTTTCTCAGTCCCATTCAGTCCCATGCTGCAAAAGTATCAATAAAGACTCTTCAATTGCACCTCTGAACGTTGGTAAACCTAGTCAAGCCTTTGCCCAAACCCAAAGTCAATTTACTGGATTTCAGGGAGCTCAAGGCTTCAACACTCAGTCTCTGGCTGGAAGAGGAGAAGAATTTGGCGGACCAAGACAGCCTCCAAGCTTCGACGCTCAAACTGGTTACCATTACTAAAACAGTGCCATAAAGATTGGAAGTGACGGAACGAGTGATATAACAATTTTTATGTAGTATATTAAGATTTTACTGCTATGTAAAATAAATAAAGGCTTGATCCTTTTCGTCATATGATGACTTTGTTGTAATAAATTATTATTTTGTAAATAATTTAAAAAGGTCGTTTTACTTTACTCTTTATAATCATCCACATCACTTTGTTATCCTTCTGCTGGTATTAGCCTATGTTTTATCACACTTCATGACATTTAAAATTACCCTAACATCATGATAAATGCAGATGTAACTCTATAAAATTATATAAAAAAAACTATCTAAATGGCTTACCTGATATAATTTAGTGAGGAAATAGTGTAAATCAAGACAAGGAGATGGTATACATCAAGGCAAATAAATAGTGTACATTGAGGAAATTTATTTTGCGAGGATAGACATAGGAACCTACCTATAGGGATACCTTTGCCCTGGAAAATGCAGGACGAATAATGTCGTATCTTCTGAATTCGAAAATTCATCGGGTGATTACTCTTCCACGTGTAGTGGTAACCACTTACCATTAGTTAGCCTGCCTGCGTATTTGTCACTATATGTATAAAAAGCATGTTGCTCTTCGCATCAATAATAACCATTCGGATTTCAAAATTAATTTAGTCTTATTCAGTATAAACACTTACTATTTATGATTTATAGCCAGAATCTAAGAATTCCAATATACTTTATTACAGACCATTGTTTGTGTTCTGCTCAACCTTTACTTCAATGGAACTTATTAGTAAATTTTATTAGACTTGTGTCACTGGTACGTATTTATTGCGAACTTTAGTGCTCATCTTAGCAAAATATCTAATATCAAGCTTCATAATTAGAAAGGATTCATTATTATGTAGCTTCAATATTTCTTAATAAATGAGTTAGGTATATTGGATGTTAAGAAAAGCCACCACAACGCCTGAGAGTTCATACACATATTATTATAGATCTGTGGAAATCGCAAACTGTGTGTTTTACGCGATCTTGTTTGCCTCACACTAACAATTTGTAGATAGAGCTACTGCGGCATTTCCGAGTAACTATAACATGGGAGTATAGAGTCTTTGAGGATCGGCAACGTATCTGTGATGCCCCTGATGTTACAGTTATGTATATAGGCGACGACGATGATCGTTTACCATCAGGTGGCCCGTTTGCTTGTTTGCCACCTAAGTCATAAAAATAAAATAAATACAAGGACTCATATCGGTTGCTACAAGGACTTAATCAAAACAGCCAAATTATTAACAAACCAAATTATTATATACTAGCTGACCTGACAGACGTTGTCCTGTCTTAGAACTGTCAAACACGCAAAGTCAAAATTGAAAATCTTATTTTTTTACACCTTGGGTTACATTATTGGAGTTTTAGTAAGGATCCTTATTTTTTTTGAAAATATAATATAGCCTATGTTAACCGGGGATAGTGTAACTTCCCAACAGTGAGAGAATTTTTCAAATCGGTTCAGTAGTTTCGGAGCCTATGCAATGCAAACAAACAAACAAACAATCAAATCTTTCCTCTTTTCCTCTTATAATATTAGTATAGACAAATACTTTTTTAACAATATTACATACTTGCAAAGTTTTAAATCGTTTTAACAATTAGAAATAGGTTAAAATTTACTTCCGAGTTCTGTTTATTATTGTTAGTTTGCGAGTTATATGGTTACTTTTATGCCCTGGGTACAAACCCGAGCATACCTTTATGCGTCATGTCGGGGTATGGGTGTATGTTCAGGAAGATGTTTGCTGTCGTCGGTCGTCTCTCTGGCCTCGAAGACTGTGACCTGTCCGTCATCTCTCACTTCATAAAGACTTTGAGGGTAAAACTTGAATCTACGCTTGGCTCTACAGGTCACATAGCGAGGATGCAAAGACAACTCGGTCATTCGAGCATTGCTAGAGGAGCTGACAAAATTTAGGAACAGCAGACTTGAGTTAGTAGTTCTTGGTGACTGCAATGCTCGCCATTCTGAGTGCCATTCTGAGTGCCATTCGCCATGCTTGGTTCTAATCATGCAGGTCATGCTGCACCTGACATCGCCTTAGCTCATGGCATCATTTAACATGTAGAAAGAGCTACTTTCCTCAGTGTTTCCAGAATCTACAACTTGAGATTCTTCAAATTCTTCTTTCTATTTTTTTTTGTTTTTATTGATTCTTTTTTCAATAGATTATTTAAGGGTTGGCAACGTATTGTAATGTCTCTGGTGTTACAAGTATCCATAGACAAAGGTGACTGCTTACCATAAGGCGGTCCGTGTGCTTGTTTGCCATCTATGATATAAAAATACCTGTCTTACAAACAAAAACTAAATCAAAATTGGTTTAGCCATTTGAGAGCTATGATTTCACAGACAGACACACAGATAGCTAAAGCTCCGGAGCTAAAGAGGAATACTCCTCTAATAATATCAACGATAGACCGTTGAAGGATCTATCTAAAAAACATTTGTTTTCAAAGCACATCGACCTCAAAAGAGCATCAATTGTTATTTACTATGAATTTAAAAGTTCGAATGACCCGCCGGCCGCCCGGCTTCCATGAGTATAGAATTAGGAATTTTCGACTTCTTTTTACGACTTCAATAAAATGATTATGAGCTTATTTAGTTAGTATTATTGGAATTCATTATATCAAAATTTTATAGATGGTACAGTTATGTATATAAAAATAGACGATTGTTTTTAAAGTAAAGTTGAATGAGATATAATGAACCTAATTATGTAAATTAAAAAAACTGTATTTTTACAACGATTCTCATCAAATTTTCGGGCAGTTTCATCTACTAGCCATTCTCCTTAGTTATAAAAGTCGACATCGTTAGCTTTTTATCGTCTACTGCTTGACATAGGCCTCTTATAATGCACGCCACTGCGTCTATCTAGTTTTTACCTGCTGTTATAAGCAGGTCGTCACTCTAACTGGCCGCAGGGTGTCCTACACTATATTTGCCTGACTTGATCTCCACTCTAGAACTCATCTATCCCATCGGTTATTGGATCTTCTTTTTTTGCTACGTGGCAAACAAGCTAATGGGCTACCTGATGGATTTTGTTCTTCAGGTAATGTGGCTGGCCCACTGCTACTTCAGCTTGCTTCCTTTGAGCTATATCGGTAGCTTTGGTTCTATATCAGATTACTTCATTTCATGTCCCGCGTTGATTCTCCGAGCATAGCTCTCTCCATAGCTCGCTAAGCAACTTTGAACTTGCCGTGAGTGTCTATGTCTTGTCACCGTGGGTCATAAAGGACTGATTAAAGACTTTTGTTTGGAGGCACAGTGGTGTAGACGACGTGAAGACTTGACGAAGCTTACCAAATGCTGCCCATCCAAGCTGAATTGTTATGTTGGCTTGTTTCTCGAAGTTGTTCTTACATACCAGGGTTTGTCCTAGTTATGCGTATTCTTGATCAACTTCGAGATGAACGCCATTATCTACTATCGGCCCTGGGTCTATGTGACTATGGAACATGGTTTTTGTCTTGTCTGTTTATTTCTAGACTGATGCGTCTAGAAGCATCAACTAGGCTAGACATCATCCCTTGCAAGTCCTGCAGTAACTCAACCATCTCAGTCATCATCAAAAGTCAACAGCTTTGTTGAAATTATCAACTTTAAGACACTCGTTTAAAGATATGTAGTTGCATTCTTTAATTTCATTTATGATTTTCTACGATATTTTTCAATATTTTCATGTTCTTTGTGCAAATTAGACATTTATCAGATTTGAATAGAATTTGAGTTTTTTTGTGCCATAGGTGGCAAACAAGCTGATGGTCCGCCTGATGGTAAGCGATCACCGTCGCCTATGGATACCTGCAACACCAGGAGCACCACAGATACGTTGCCGACCGTTAAAGACTCTATTGAAGAACCCCATGTTATAGTTACTCGGAAATGCCGCAATAGGGGACCTCATTCCACAAATTGCAGGTGTGAGGCAAAAAAGAGCGCGTAAAACGCACCGTGTGTGATTTCCGCCGATGTATGATAGATAGAAAATCTTTATTGTGTACATCAGAAATTAAAATTACAACACGATAGAAAACACTTACGAGCTAGTGCCACAAGTGGCGGCTTTATCGCTAAAAGCGATATCGCTAAGAGCTTCCAGGCAACCATTGCTATGATATATGGATGAACTTTCAGGCGGCTAAAAACAGCGCATTCACGTTTAAAATGCATGCTAAAACAGGGCCAACATTCTGCTTTTCTTCAAAATAAATTTAACGCCTGTGAATAAGTTGCTTGCAAGAGGTTTTCTCGTAAAGCGGCGATTTGCTGGAAATTTTAATAGATTGTAAAAATGTGAATAAAATCCCATCGACAAAATACAATAAAAATTTTGTATACATGTTTTTATTTCCTAAATCTATTATTAATAAAGAAAAGAAGCATCAGTGCCTAGAAAAGAAAGTTTATCAATTGATAAATTGCATACAGAGGGCAAAACTCTTAAAAACTAGTGTAATCATCGGTGGCCATATTGCTAAAACAGATCTCTTCCAGGCAAACATTAAATGGTAAGAGAAAATAATGGAAGACGTAGAACTGTAGACAACAGGTGTGCAATAAAAAATAGACTATGAAAAACATTGCTTTTTTATAAACCATAAACATAACATTCGTCATTGTTATACATAGCCAAACTTATAAAAAGCTTAAAGTCCTTTGAGGAGATCTATTAAAAAGTAAATCGGATATGTTATTCAGCGCTAGTCGTTAAATTTACGGCTTATTTACTTATTTAGACTTCTGTTTATTTGCTTTGCCCAATGATTGAAGCAATTAATTAGATGGATTGAAGGCATATAAAATGTGTAGGAATGAGGAAATTATAAATTTTTAAGGAACCTAATAAATATACTTAGTCAATCTTTTTCTACGGAGTTCAAAAAAGGAGGTACATAAGTTTATATTTTAGTACTTCTGTAAGTATTTTGTAGAATTAAAACAGTGTATAATTTATTACAAACAAAATGAAGACCTTTAGAAAAACAATAATTATACCTACTACCAAAATATGACCATAGTGAGTACCTAATCTACTTTTTACATAGTTTCATTCGCAGACCTATATCCAAGTAGACGCCACAAGTCGACCTACCTTGTAGGATATATTTCCAATACAAAATAAAGAATAAATAAATATTGAAAATATTTGTAAGCGCACAGGCTGAGTATGCAAGCATTACTGTCAAACAAGTGTACCGTCTCTACCATTTCACCTTAACGGCCTCTTAGAGCAGATTTAGCAAAAAAATACATGTCACAGATACATCTGTGTTTGAGTTTATGATTTGGTTCAAAACACGATAGAATAAACTTTCCTCGATCAAAAAAATCTGAAACAAAGTCGAGTTAGTTTATTTTTTTCGTTTGATGCTCTAATGAAAGCTCGTAACAACCTGGAAATTGCATGTACTGAAAGGCAATTTTATTCGTAATTTTTTTATTTGGATAGATTTTTCATAGTGAATAGTTTAGTTTTTTAGTGAAATTAAAAGCGTAAAAATCGAGGTCGGACCTATGTTCGTTTTTGTCGTTGCACACCACCCGCGGGCGTCCTGACTCTTGCGTGGCAAAATACATCGTCGCTATAACTTGGCGGGGGCTGAGGGAGCTTTTGTTGCCTACGCGACTCGGATAACCGGCCGTTAAGGCGTCACTTTGCTTCGCCTTAGAATTCTAAGCTAAAACACTTATTTATTACGACAGAATCCCAGTTTGAAAGTTGGTCTGTTGCGTAGTGAATCTTTGAAGAGAGGACGTGATACATACCACATGATACCGTCATATAGTGATGATACTTCCGTCATAAATTCATGATGTCTTCCTCTATCATAGTTTTTACAATTTTCTGACTCATACTACTTAAGCATATCGATTTTAGTGTATTTTTTGTTTTATAACACAGAACCATCGAAATACAATAGATACATACAGAGTCACAATCGTGTCAAAAAAACCGAACCAAATCTTGGCGCACGTTACAAATTGCGCAGACTTCTTGGTTTGTTACAAGGTAACCGCGATCCGACTGCAACGCCGCGCGATGCCAGAGCTACGATGACAGCGGACAACTAACGTTGAACACTATGCAAGCGACATAGATATTAGATTTAAATAGCCCGTTGGTCCAGTTGGTAGTGAACCTGCCTTCTGAGCTTGGGGGCGTGGGTTCGATTCCCGCCTAGGACAAACATTTATGTGATGAACATTTGTGTTTGTTCTATATCTGGTTGTTTCTATCTATTTACGTATGTATTTAAAACTATATATGTATGTATATCAGTCTCTGGCAGCCATATCACAAGCTTTGCTTAGTTTGGGGTCAGATGACCGTGTGTGAAAAAATGTCCCGAATATTTATGTCCCGAATATTTATATTTAATATCTAAATTGGAGTAAATGTGGCATTGTGTAAATATCAATACAATTTATACACAATAACGCTCGGACGTTTTTTGACTGTTTTCACTGTGAGATTGTGACTCCATAGGGATTGTATCTCTATGCACAGAACGTAATGACGTATCCTGCTTATCTATTAGCCAAGTATATTTGAGCTTGTCGGTTTAATAAAAGTTTCTTAAGTGTTTTGGAATATCTAATTAATTTTATTTAAATACAGTTAATAATTACATGCAACTCACGGATCTGATACTTGTTGGTGTAATTTTAATTACAACGTAGTTGCATGAAGCAAGTTTTAAAAATAGATTACCTAAGTTTTCTGAATGTTTTGCATAATCTGACAAGATGCTGGATGCGTTGGTCACGTGATGAGGAAGCCACTATGTAAAATATAATCTATACTAATATTATAAAGAGGAAAGATTTGATTGTTTGTTTGTTTGTTTGCATTGAATAGGCTCCGAAACTACTGAACCGATTTGAAAAATTATTTCACTGATGGGAAGCCACACTATCCCCGGGTAACATAGGCTATATTATATTTTTTTTAAAAATAGGGATCCTTACTAAAACTCCAATAATGTAACCCAAGGTGTAAAAAAATAAGATTTACAATATTGACTTTGCGTGTTTGACAGTTCTAAGACAGGACAACGTCTGTCAGGTCAGCTAGTAATATAATATTATAAAAAGGAAGGATTTGATTGTTTGTTTGTTTGTTTGTTTGCATTGAATAGGTACCGAAACTACTGAACCGATTTGAAAAATTCTTTCACTGTTGGGAAGCTACACTATCCCCGGGTAACATAGGCTATATTATATTAAAAAAAAAAAATAGGGATCCTTACTAAAACTCCAATAATGTAACTCAAGGTGTAGAAAAATAAAGATTTTCAATTTTGACTTTGCGTGTTTGACAGTTCTAAGACAGGACAACGTCTCAGGTCTGCTAGTAGTAGGTATATAAAATTTCTTGAATATTCAATAAATTCCTTATTTATTAATATTAATTGAAATTCCTATCATTGTAATTCATGTTTGTACTTTACTAATTGAAATAAAAACATAATATCGCAAGTCACGTTTTTTTTTTCTAAGAGACTTCAAATGCACTCATAAAACATGTAGGCCTAAGTCGATAATTTTTAAAAACGAAAAAATTATAGAAGATGAAACTCATTGAAAACTTATGGTATAACTTTTATTTGCAAGTTGAAGTGGCAATGGGCAGGCCACATCGCTCGAAGAACCGATAACCGATGGGGAAGAAAGGTTCTTGAGTGGAGACCACGAACTGGAACGCAGCGTAGATAGACCTATGAACCGACGACATTGTGAGAGTCGCGGGCATCCAGTGGATGCAAAAGGCAGGCTGTCGTTAAGTATGGAGGTTAAAGGGGGAGGCATATGTTCAGCAGTTGACGTCTTCTGGCTGATGATGATGATGACTTTTATCTATATCTATACCTACTAATATTATAAAGAGGAAAGATTTGATTGTTTGTTCGTTTGCATTGAATAGGCTCCGAAACTACTGAATCGATTTGAAAAATTCTTTCACTGTTGGGAAGCTACACTATCCCCGGGTGACATAGGCTATAATCTATACCCGTGCGAAGCTGGGGCGGACCGCTAGTATATTATAATAATATGGTTATGGTTAGGTTATGTCAAAAAAAAAAGTGAAAACAAAAGCTGTAGATCTTTTTATTACCTATACTTTGCCATTTAACTTTTTTCCATCGGACTTGTAGTTTTGCCGGAAATCGAGATAAACCGTTATTATTCTTAATCTACCTCTCCCCTTCCACTTCCCGACCTCAGATCGCCTGTAAATAATGTTTCCTTTAATATTAATTATATTATCATCCTTTTCCAATGGGTTTCATCCTACAATTATTAATTTTTCACTTTTTTACCATTTTCAAAGACCTGGGCTCCGAATCTACTAAACCAATTGTTTTTAAATAGTAATTGTATTTTTTTATGAATTGCTTCAAAATTTACAGTTTTTTTTTTAATACAAGTGTCATTAGTGTCAATTTTGGGCATGACACTTAAAGTATTAAAAAAAATGCCCCAAAATTGACACTTATGACGCATCAAGTATAAAAAAAATTAAAACTGACAATTTTGAGACAATACAATATAAAAATAAAAAAACAATTTCTTTTTAAAAACAATTTGTTTAGTAGAATCGGGGTGTAGTAACACAATAGTTTTTGATTTTTACAAGTAAGGCCTTGTATAATAGTTATTATTCCGACTGAAGGACACTAAATCCATGGTCATGATATAAATAAAAAATAAAAAAAGATTTGTGCAAAAAAGCTTTTGCAAAAGAATTGTTCTGACCACAGTACAGAGCCCTTGAAAAGTCAATCAACGCCTCATTAGCAGAGTCCTGGGCATTATAATTGAAGTAGGCATTACTTACGTACTTGACCAAGGAATATGAAAAGTAGATAGATAAGCCACTTGACTAGTTTTGAGTTATGGCGATATAGTTTTTTTTTTACTAAACAAAATACAAGCATTAGTATTAGTATTAACTAACACTACAAATACAGTTAGACTCATAGATCATGCCCATAGATCGCTGAAGGTCTAAAGACAATTCAAACGCTCAAGCCCACTATCAGTTGGCAGCGCACCATGCTGGCGGCATTACCACGCTGACTGGCAATGCTTATGCGTTGAGCCAGCATTATGTTTGTTGCCTCAGATCTCCGTCATTTATAAACCGACTTGGAATTTAATTTTATTTGAAAAGACATACTTTCAGTAAATATAGAAAAATATAAAATTTATACTAAAAATTATTAATAAAATTATACTTCTTTCCTCCTAATTATATTTACTATAATTCTTTCCTACAGAAAAAAAAAACAATGAAATCGGTTAAGAAGTTTGGTTTTTAATTCAAAATAACTGGAAAAAATGGCAGAAAAAATTATTATTCGCACCAGTTTTTATTATATATTTTTATTTATCTTAATTATGATCATACAACAATGTGGCACCTTTATTTAAGATGATGCACCGACATTTTGTATTCGTATCCAATTTTTTTCCAGTGATAATGTTATTGTGTATACTTTTGTATAATGCAGAAATACTAAAACGATCACTTAAACAAAATACAAGTTAGTTTGTTTGTTCCTCTTTCAAACAGCAACAAAGTAACGTTATTTTAGCATCTTAATCATCATCATCATCATTTCAGCCATAGGACGTCCTTTGCTGGGCATAGGCCTCCCCCATCGATCTCCAAAAGGGCCGGTTGGAAGCGGCCGGTACCCAGCGTTTCCCTGCTAGCGTTTCTTTTAGGTCGTCTGTCCATCTTGTGGGTCGACGTCCTACGCTGCGCTTACCAGTTCGTGTTCTCCATTCCAGAACCTTTCAGCCCCATCGGCCATATGATCTGCGTGATATGTGCCCTGCCCACTGTCACTATTTTATCATGGTTATAATAAATTAAGGACCGTAGCCAGACCATACTTTATACAGGGTAATTTTTATCCCGACCAACGTTTTCTGAGCGAATGTACACGTGGGTGCAAAACCACGGGGTGCAGCTAGTTTAAAATATGTACTCAATACTTTATTGGATATTATGAAATTCTGATCATAGGTAGTTAAGATAGGTATCACATAATGACGACCCTAATTGATGGCAACAAAGTGCGGAGCGGATTGATTTATTCCATAACTAGCTGCGCCCCGCGGTTTCACCCGCGTAGTGGTGAAAAATGGTGATTATGATGATGAAAAGCCTATGTCACTCTCTGGCTCTTGAACTAGGTATACCCATGCAAAAAATCAGGTCGATCCGTTGTTTCGTTGCAGCGTGAAAGAGGAACAAACATCTATACATCCATACATTTATATACATCTATACATACAAACTTTCGCGTTTATAATATTAGTAGGATTAAAATAACTTCTATACACTCGTTTAGGTTATAGTAAAATTTTGCAAGCCATGTCTTTTAGGGTTTTGGCATATTTATTTTCATTTTCTATGTCTTTTATATGTACTCGTTTCTTATATAATAAACGGGAAGGATTTGATCGTACTCGCGGCGACACTACATTGTCATACATGGCTATTCCAATTTACAGTACGTCTATCTATACACACGTCTCACATGAGTCTATTAGTTAAAAACCCATCTCACGAAGTCGTGTGAGGCATGACCCGTGATGCCGGAGAGCTTATTGATTTTGAGCAATATCGGGTAGGAAAGTTGGTCAAGCATGACGCGTCGTTGAGAGACTGGGTTCTGTAGGTATACAAAATGTAACTTATTATCCTGCTATCCCGGGATAATAAGAGTTCGGATGATAGAGTAAATTAACGCTTTTTTATATTAAATAATAGGCTTGCGTTTGACCTCCAACTCGCCTGATGTAAAGCGACGGTGCGGTCTACGATGGAGCACGCTTGCCTAGAAGAAACCGATTCACTCGTGATTTTAGTAAAAGTTATTCACAATGATGAGTACATAGTGCTCTTCAGTATTATCACACCTTTTTGAAACACGCTGTATATAGTATGACCTAAAATAGGCACATTTATTTTCAAAGGAACATAATTATACAAGTCGTGAAGTTTTAATGAGGATTCAATAATTAAATACGTACGACAAAATATAATTGTGCTTCAGTACTTAAAGTTAACAAACACATAAAATGTCACATGTCAAATACACAGTTATGAATTATTGATAATTTATTTTATTTAATAAACACAATTACTAATTAAATTATAATTTTCAAAGTAATGTGATTAAAATTTACAACAATAAAATTAAATCGAATACACATAAATAATAATCAATTAATAATATATGCAATAATAAAAACATAAGAAATATAAAATACAACTAGAATAATACTAAATTTAAGCAATTAAATTTAGTATCATCATCTCCATCAGCCAGAAGACGTCCACTGCTAAACATAGGCCTCCCCCTTTAACCTCCGCGCTCTACACTGAACGACAACCTGCCTTTTGCATCCACTGAATGCCCGCGACTCTCACAATGTCGTCGGTCCATCTAATGGGAGGTCTACCTAGTCCCTACGCTGCGTCTTCTGGTTCGTGGTATCCACTCAAGAACCTTTCTTCTCCATCGGTTATCGGTTCTTCGAGCGATGTGGCCTGCCCAATGCCACTTCAACTTGCAAATTTTTATAGCAATGTCGGTGACTCTGGTTCTTTAGCGAATTTAGGGATTTTTTTTCAATACTTTTATATGCAAAATAACAGTTAAATTAACAACAAAAAAATATTATTATCGAAATTTTCTTCAAAATTGTTAGGAACATAATTATATCACTTATTAGTCCGCTGCCTTTCCCATTTCTTCACAAGATTTGTTAAAATTATTTGGCGGCAGGTGTGTCGACAAAAACGTTTTGACGTTATTAAGAACCTCGGGGACATCAATAGAACGTTTTGTATCAAGATGGCTTCGACGACCATCCATGGTAAATACTTAATTATACCTATACAAAACATTCCGACATGATCAAATGACACTAAGGATGTTTACGACTTTACGAATCTCAGTAATTTCTAGACAATTGTGCTTCATCGCTTAAAACGTACCTATTCGTTCGTATGGGCACAGATCACATAATAGACAGTATGATGTGTTTTCGACATTTCTGGGCCATTAAGGCCATTTCGTCTTATGCTTTTACTGTCTTATGTATACCCCAGTGAAGTAGCGGAGGCTTTTTGACAGCGGTTTCTTAATAGGCTTGCATTTGACTACCAACTTGCCCAAGCGATGATGTGGTCTACGATGGAGTAGGAGTACGCTTGCCTAGAAGAAACCGATTCACTAGTGATTTGAAGAATCCCATCTTGTAACTATCAGGGAACACCCATGAGTTTAAATTTTGGTAACAATAATGAAAACACACGTTTTTCCTCATTAAATCACTTGCATACACTCGAACATAATTATTATTTCGATGATTATCCACCATCATTGCACATGAGCACTCGAAAATACACAAGCTAAGGAAAATAATACAATGGGATGCCATGTTTTATTAACGTTGGCGGCAAAACTCCCATATGAAAATCGACATCGTTTTATGATTGATATTCCGAAAACCCGTACGAAGCGCTTTGATTCCACATTTATTGTGCGAACTGCTAGTCTGTGGAATTCGCTGTCTGACTGGGTTTTCCCCGTCAGTTACAATCTGGGTGTCTTCAAGTAGAGAGTCAATCGGTTTCTTCTAGGCAAGCGTGCTCCATCATAGACCGCAACGTCGCTTAGCAGGCGAGATGGTGGCCAAGCGCAAGCCTAACTAGGTACTATATAAAAACAAAAGGTCTTACTGCCTATCGGATTAAAAAAATTAATCCACGGACCCCTAATATTCCTAAAAATCAACAAGCACCATCCCTCAAGCAGATCACGGACACAAATAATAATTAGGCTATCAACGATATCGATCAAGATATTATTGAGCAAGACGATACTCACACAGACGCATCAGGGCATCTTCAGTTAAAGGTTACTCCGTGAGTGCAGTGACGAGCAGTGAACGAATTTACTTCATATAAATAGAATGGACTTAAACGTATTTGTACATTCAGATCTCATCCAGAGTTAGAACAACAACTTTGGAGATGAAGCTGGTAATATAATATTATAATTATTAATATTTTAATTTAAACGATCTAAATTAAATCATTAAACTGAGTCACAGCACCAGGTTTAAAAGGCTAGACTATAATTCAAATATTGTGGTGAACAAGCTGTACTAGACTATGATATATTTAGTGAAAATATTTTTTTTCTAATTTGGTATTGCTAATTATCACAATACATTATTTCAAACGTTGTCAAAGTGGCTGAGACTAAATTAACTTTTCACTTTAATTCAATTCATACATCATCAACCATTTTCCACCCACTGCTGGGTATAGGTCTCCTCTTCAGCGCGCCATCTTTTCCGGTCATCTTTTATTTGACTGTAATAATTAATAATTATTAATTAGATATGAGCGATTCAAATCAAATCCATACTGAGAAAGCGCATTTTCATAAATAAAATATTGAAGTAATCAGGCGGTAGCAGGCTATGACATAAAGTTGAAATATTTTTCTAATTTGATATTGCCAATCAATACAATAATAATTCTGAATGTTCTCAGTAAAGATTTCATAATTATACTACTTATATGTCGTTCTCAGGTACAGACTAGGTAAAAGCTACTAAGTAGCCTAAAGTCTTTGGTTTTCAGTGATTAAGTCAAAATTACTAATTTAGAAGCTTTTATTTTATTTTATTATATTATTTAACTTGCTTTATTTTTGTAACTGTATAATTATGTTTGTTCGGTCGGGTGGAATCTTGCAACTCAATTTTGAAGCAGATATCTTCAACAGATTGAGCTTAAATTTGTCATACTTATGTAAGTTCGGTGACAATGCAATGTTATAGTACCTTCGAGTTGGTCTGATGATAGGGACAGAAGGTGGCCATAGGAACTCCTAAACTAAACGACGTAACCCCGTCGAGTACACTGGATTTGTCTTCCCAAGCACTTTGGTCCTAGATGATAAATTCAATATGGCGGATGCCCCAAGATGGCGGAAAAAATGTTCACATCACGATATGGGCATCAAATGAAAGGGTTTGCTGAGAAAAATACGAAAAAATTTGCGTATAATTTTTTTTTTTAAATTAATATAAAGCTTATTTAAAAAGTGTGTCATAAAATGTACCAGGCATTCATAAATTTGAGTAGTAATAAAAGTCTGGTAAATAATTGCATCCCGTGAATTCCCGTGTCATCAACAGTAATGCTCAGTTATGGTTTTGGTTATGTAGTGCTAAATTATATCATACGGAATTTGTGAAGTGTAACATAACTCGTTGTGGTTTTGCAAATGATCGAATATGTTATTGGATTTCTTAATTTCTTACCCAAATTAACTAAGGCATGACATGACATGACTTTGACCCAGATTAGGTCCAAAGTTATACTCTACTCTAGTTTCAAAATTATATGGTGATTTTAATTTTGTACATGAAATCTTCGTTTGTGAGACATAACCTCTAGTTCAGAGAGCATCCGCATCTTCAAGGTTTTAATTACTTTATGATACTAAATTGCTCAAAAAGCGAGTGCGCTCTTCAATTAACCGATTCAAAATTGGTTTGGCATTATTAAAGTACAAAGTTACTAGTGTAATTAGGTGTAAATTACAAATTGGTTCATAAAAGTCGTGACCGAGTTTGGTAAATATTCTAAATTAAAATCAATTCCTGTGCTCACGAAATTGTTTTTTTTTTACAGTTCATAGTACTATCTTTGATAGCGTGCGGATATGCAGCTAAACTGGACAGGACTTACCTGCCTCCTTCAGGCGCTGCCACAGCTGGAGGCAGCCCTGGCTCCTTGAATGCTCCTGGACCTTCGGGATCATCTGGGTTTGGCCAACCTGCTTCCAACTCTGGCTTCGGACAACCTGCTGCATTCAGTCCGTCTAGAGGTTCTGATTTCGGAAAATCTATTTCCGGCCCTGCTTTCGGTTCTCAGCCTTCTGGAGTTGTCCCTGCAGCTCAATATGGCCAACCTGGATCTCCTTCTGAAACTTTGGATCCCGGATTCGGTCAGGTTGCTCAGAACTTTGGCCCAGGTTCTCAAAACTATCAGAGAAACCAACCCCAACGAGCTCAGGCTGCTGCTGAACAAAACGCTGAGATTCTCAGATTAGATAACCAGAATGATGGAGAGACCTTCTCCTATAGCTTCGAAACATCCAACGGCATTGCTGCTGAGGAGTCAGGAGTTGCGACTAATGGTGTCCAAGCTCAGGGAGCTTTCTCTTACTCAGACGATGATGGTCAAAACTTCAGTGTGACCTACACTGCTGATGAGAACGGTTACCAGCCTCAGGGTGACCATCTGCCCACGCCTCACCCAATCCCCGAAGATATCCTCAAGTCCATTGAACAGAACGCCCAGGCTGCTGCCACTGGCACACAAGAAGGTACATAATTTATTACCATAAATAGCACAACTAAGAATTATACGAATTGTATTCTAAAGCCAAATTTTTTATTTGTTTTAGGTGCATACAATCCCGATGAAGACAACTCTGACAGTGCTCCGCAACAGTATAACTTCAATGCCCCCAACTCATACAGTCAAGGCCCCTCCGGATCCGGGTCTTACAACCAGCAAGGAAATGGACCCATCCAACTCTATGATGCCCCCAACGCTGGTGGTTCTCGTCCTCAGTCTGAAGCTCAAGGCATCCAATCCCAAGGCTCTTCTCAACAATATGGTGCTCCTAACGCTGGTGGTTCTCGTCCTCAGTCTGGACCTCAAGGCTTCCAATCTCAAAGCCCTTCTCAACAATACGGTGCTCCTAATGGTGCTGATTCTGGAAGACCTTCCAAGAGTTTTGGTAAATCTCAGCAAGCTCCTTCTCAAACCTACGGCTCTCCTTCTATTGTACCTTCTGGAATCAACGGTGTTTCTCAAGCTAGGCCAAAAAGTTTCGGTCTAAACCAATTCCAGCCTCAAGGCCCATCTCAGCAATATGGTACTCCTTCTCGCCCTAGCGCTACAAGTGGTTCTAATAGTTTTGGCCCTTCTGCTAACGGATTTGCTTCTTCTGGCTCTGCATCTCAACCTAGACCCAATCAGTATCAGACACTTCAGTCTGGATTCCCATCTGCTGGACGTCCGCAAGGACCCGCACAGGTTGGTCAAGCTCAAGATGATTCCGGATACCAATACGACAGGCCTCAAGGTTCTTTTGGAGTAGGATCTAATGGCAAACCCTCAAACCAAGGCCCTGCTGGTAGCAGAGCTTTTGCTGGTAACCAAGTCCCTGCTGATAACCAAGGCCCTGCTGGTCAGTACCGTCCGCAAAACGGAGGTTCTCAACCTTCTACCACTCAAGGTTCTTTCCCAAGCGCTAACGACGGAAGCACAGGGTACTCATCCGGGCCTGCCCGGGGATCTTTCGGTCCTTCTTCTGGTCTTAGCTCTCAGGGTAGTTTTGGTCCCACTTCCGGTACCTATGGTTCTTCTTCAGGCCCTAAAGGTCGTAGTTCTTTTGGTCCAAGCACCGGCTCTGCTGGCCAGGGACCCTTCGGTTCTACTGCTCAAGGTCCCAGCTCTTTCGGTTCTTCAGGCTCCAATGGCCAGTTTTCATTCAGTCCTTCTGGTGCCAATGGATTTGGAAGGCCACAAGGCTCTTTTGCTGGAACCAAGACTGCTATGGCTGATTCTGGCTACACATACAACCGTCCTGGATCCCAGGCTGGTGCGGTAATGCAGGCGGGTGCGGGATCCCTGCCTCAGGGTGGCTCCAACGCTCCTGGCTCCTTTGGTGGCCCTCGTCAGCCACCGAGCTTCAGCGAAGAAGAAGGCTACAAATACTAGAACCAAAAAGATCAATAGTGAAATTATGATTAGTCAGTAAGTGCATTGTAAAAGTACAAAAAAAGTTAATGTTGTTCCTAGCAGATGTAAATATTTTGTATAAACAAAATGTATTATTTAAACATGATGGAGGAATCACTGTGTGATTTAAATAAAAGTAAACGTTCATAATGGATTGAAGTTTTCTTTACATAAATACCTGTTGTTATACAATACAATACATTTTTATTACATACCGACAATACAAATGAAACGTAACTAAAATAAAAAATTTAACAAATATACGGCAGTATCATGGGCGGTCTTATAGCTTAAAGCAATTTCTTTCAGGCAACCTTTGGATGGACAGAACTGAAGAATTATGGATTTTCTATCCACTTTGAACGGTTCTCATAAAGTTTTACATGACGAGCCAATTCTTAATGCAAATACATAGACCTACAAAACAAGATAGACATGAAAGATAAATTATACACTCGCATAACAATTTATCTATAACTAGCTGCGCCCGCGGTTTCACTCGCGGGTATTACTCCTTATAACATCCTACTAATATTATAAATGCGTAAGTTTATATGTATGGATGTTTGTTCCTCTTTCACGCTGCAACGGAACAACGGATCGACCTGATTTTTTGCATGGGTATAGTTCAAGAGCCAAAGAGTGACATAGACTATTTTTCATCATCATCATCATCATCACCATTTTTCATCACTACGCGGGTGAAACCGCGGGGCGCAGCTTAGTCAGATATATGACTAGTCGTTTCAGAATAAAAAAATAAATACGTAAAATAAATAAGAAAAGCAATGAAAATCAGATAAAACATGATTTGATTTGTAGCACAGCACTACTTTAAATTACATGTATTTCGAATCAAAATGATAGTTTTTATTAAGTTCTCATATCGTGTAAAACATTACGTCGTGTGTGAGCTTCAGTAAATATTTAGAAACGATTCCGCCGTGTGGCGAAACATTATTACGAGCAAGGGTCGTGCGAAGACGCTTGTAGTGGGATCGGCGAGGATTGGTGTATAAGATTACAGTTTGGCTGCTGAGTGATTACGTCTGACAGCTGCTACAAAAAGATTTTCTTTTAATATGTTACTATAGTACATAAACTACCAGTTACAATTTTACGTACAAAACTCTTGTAAAAGCGATCAAGATATGTTTTTCGGTCAGATTTTTACAATTTAAGGTAACTGTTAGAAACATTCTATTAACGACTAGACTATAGTTATTAATTATTAATTCCATAGAGATAAGGTTAACTTTGGCTTAACGCGAGTTATCTTCTAACAAAATATACGTACAAACATATAAACATATTAAATAATTAAATAATCAATCTGTTTCTGTAGCCTTTGAGACATTCGTTTTGGTTGATCAATAAATCAAACTTACATTTTAACATTTCACTGTATCATAGTGTCATTTGTAAGTATGTATTAAACAATAGGTACCTAAGAAATAACAATAATAAAATAAAATAAATTAATATAGGTAAATTAATTAACTCTAATCAAAATTATTATGTTTAATTGAGATATTATTGTCTTACAGTGTAGATGGATTACACAATTTGTGTCACGATTATTCTACCTTATCTGGTGTATAAATTTATTGTTTTGTTTTGTTGTATGTAGATAAACTAGTAAATATCATGACATGAAATTGACATAAAAATTTATGGTACATTTTATGTATCACAGATGATTATTATCTACTTCCTAGTTTTCGAAATTAATTATAGGTTTATAGATTTGTACATAATTGTATAATAATCATCAAATTAAACAATATAATACAGACAGTATTATATTTTCTTTGTTTTTGATATAAAGTTTATTTTTTTTATAAGAAATTAATTCATCGCGCTACCAATGCGCTAATTAGATTTCGTTATTTACAATTATTTGAAATTAAATTATCTTCGATGATAGTTATCTCTAATATAGACCTAAATGGCAGTTTAATTAAATAGGTAATTAATATAATTGCATTTTGCTTTTGGTGTTAAATAAAAAAAATGCACTCGTAGTTAAGCGTGCTTATACCTAAGTAAAGTAAATAACGTTAAGATAGCAGGAAAGCAGTGGACAAGGCTAGCACAGGATCGGAAAAGCAGAGCGCGCTGCAGAGGAGACCTATACCCAGCAGTGGGTGGAGAATGGTTGATGATGGTGATGATAATGATGAAAGTAAATAAATTATTAAAACTCTCGTTCCTAATGCAAGTTTTGATAATTTAACCAAGGACAAAACGGCTAACACTCATGTTATGTTTATTGGTCAAGACGAGCTCCCAACCTGTTCTGAAACCATTAGAGCTCCTTCATCAGGGAGACGGTCACCCATAACGTAAAGTCCAAGTCGTTTTGTCATATTTTGTAGGTAAGTTGTACCAATTCTTTACAATTCTTAGTCTAGCCAATTCTTACCAATCCCACTACATCGCTGTAAGGTATAAGCACAAAAGACATAATAGACATGGTATAAGTACTCCTATGTTAGTGGTGTGAAACCGCGCTAATGATAGCGATCGTGCGATTGTGAGGAACTGGGCCCATACCGTACCGTGAGCCCATAAACGCGATTCAATTTAGGGTACTGCGACAAGTTACGCGACCGCAAACCGTGTCTCCGCGCGATAAGGTTCAAGTTCACGTAATTTGCCGGTCACCTAAATTGAATTGCGTTTAACAGACCGTTCACTACCGTGAGTGGTACGGGCCCTGGGCTAAGTGCGCGATACAGTATAGGTACTACTGCTACCCACCCGAGCTCATAAACTAGATCAGAGGTCCCCAAACTTTTCTGAATCAAAGACTATCTTCTGTTTTTGGTAGACCCCTGATTCCATTGGCTTGTCCACTTTGTCCAGGTTTTATTATGTAGGCGTGGTGTGATTCAAAGAGGCAGATCGGCAAGCACTAGTTTTTGGTGTTTTTTGTTGTGGTTTAGGTACCTTAAAATACCCCAAATGCTAGCATTGCGTTGTATTCTTTTACTCAAAATGTTATGTGTTTATTTCTCACATAATTTTTGACAAAAGAATTCACTTTTGTGGACGTCTGGTTACATTCTAATTACATCTCATAGACCCTAAAATATTATTCCACCGCCATAGACCCCTTGCAGGTTGCAAATCGACCCTTGGGGGTCAATACTCAATATAGGCCACTTTAGAAATCACTGATCTAGAGTAACTCGTCTAATAATTATATCATAAAAAACAGTGCAAATTTAAACAAACAAAAAAACTGTAGTACAACCCTCTTTGTAAATGTCATGAATAAATTTACCAAGTTTAGATCGGATTTTAAAGCTGCACCATCAATCATACCCCAGGCCTCCAACCGTCTAATTATCGAGGGCACATCTTTTAATTGCTCTATTGCCTTCACACCCTCAGGGGATACTTGAACTAATGGAGGTGGTAAAATGAATAACCTCAGCAGAACTGCGACCTACTGAAAACAATAGAACCGAGTTAGGTGAGATTTTAGTATGAAACAATAGACTAAAATTAATGCCTAAGTAAATGGTATTAAGTCATTTGACCTAGGTCTAAAGAGTCACGCCTCCTAGCAATAGCTTCAAAAGCTTGATTGATGGCTGTCCAGTTTAGAACTAGAAGCAGTTTAGCTTATATTTTGGATGGGTGACCTCTGCTAGATTTTTGAGCGCTTGGCTTAAACCTTTCGAAACTTTGTTCCTACCAAGCTACGACTTTATTTTTCTTTTTCCTCTCTTTCTTTTTTCCCGTTATTTTTTGGGGTTCCGTACCTCAAAAGGAAAAAACGGAACCCTTATAGGATCACTTCGTTGTCCGTCTGTCTGTCCATCTGTCTGTTCAAATTATAAATTTGAAGTTATATCATATAAAAATAATTATTTTGCTATTACTAACTTACATTTTGTAGTTGGAATGTATGGAAGAACCTTATAGTCAACTACAAAGTTAAGTTTGTCTTTCAATATTTCAACTTCAGTTAGTTTTTTTTTTTTTGAATTCGCGTTTTGAGGGTTCCGTTGGACGAGCACGAGTCCTACTCGTACTTGTCAGGTTTTTTATTTTTTTCAAACCAAGCTTTTATGAAATTTGTAATAGGAACGGCGTGCTGATCCAAATGAGCCCAAACATTGCCAGTCTACTATTATCCACCGAGGAGTGCTGTTGTCCACCGTCTCCATGATCAAATCAGCTCGCTGTCACCATAATATTGTATTATCATTGGAACTTGACAAGTATGCCAAATTTCAGCTCAATCGAACACCGGGAAGTGAGTCAAATTTAACTTGCAATATTTGATTACAGACAGACTGAGAGACTACTTGGTACTGAGATGTGGTCCTTAACTGTTGGCCTTTTGGAAAAGCTCATAGTCACACAGCGGGCAATGGAGAGAGCTATGCTCGGAGTTTCTTTGCGCGATAAGATCCGAAACGTGGATATTCGCCAAAGAACCTGAGTCACCGACATAGCTGTTAAAATTTGCAAGTTGAAGTGGCAATGGGCAGGCCACATCTCTCGAAGAACCGATAACCGATGGGGAAGAAAGGTTCTTGAGTGGAGACCACGAACCGGAAGACGCAGCGTAGGGAGGCCTCCCACTAGATGGACCGACGACATTGTGAGAGTCGCTGGCATCCAGTGCATGCAAAAGGCAGGCTGTCGTTCAGTGTGGAGGTTAAAGGGGGAGGCCTATGTTCAGCAGTGGATGTCTTCCGGCTGATGATGAGACTGAGAGACAGATACAGACACCACGACTGGTGAAAGTAAATAAAAGCTGGTAAAAAAGAATATGACAAACAACAAATTTAATTCAATCATAATTTATGAAATATTTATAAGTTTCATCTCTTCAATCTCAGACGTTACATAAACAGGATATCAGCGAATCTATTTGCGAACCAATAAACATTTTACGATACAATGCAGATTTTAGTGCATAATAGGTACCTTCATTAGGCAATCTATTCAATCAAGTCTTCAATTGCTAAATCAACATTCAGAGCAATTAAAAAAATGCAATTGAATCATTGACTTATAGGTTGACTTAAGACGGGGTGAATTATTTTTTCAATGGCACCAACTCAGTGGTGCTAACAAATATACTGCTAACCAATTTGTTGTCAGTCGCAGACTTCAATGGTGCGTGGTCGTTGCATGTCGCGTCATTATTGAGAGAAAACTTTAATAGGCACATCAAATTATGAGTATAAATAATAATGACTCATAATTATTATGAATTAATTAAACCGAAAAAGCAACAAACACATTGTGTTTATTGCTTTTTCGGTTTATTTGTATGTTTATCTTAAACGTAGCAGGATAGCAATGGAACGACGTGTTTTTAGGGTTCCGTACCTCAAAAGGAAAAAACGGAACCCTTATAGGATCACTCAGGATCAGATTGCCAAGCGCACATGCCTCCAATATCGCTCTATGTTTGGATCACCCTCTAGATGATTTAGCTCCATGAATTGAATCGTGTACAATATCTAGACTTGTGACTTTTGGCCTTACCGAAACTGATCACGAGTAATCTACTTGAAAAGTTAACATTTCATTTAGAATAATTAATTACATTTGAAGTAGCTTTTTGACTTGTAATATTAATCTAAGATGTTTATATGAGAAAAATCTGCTGTCCCATACAAAAAAATCATTCACTCCCAACAAAATGTATGTATGATGAATGTATGAAGCACTTAGAGCAACTAGGTCGATATTCTAAGATGAAGCACCTGTTTTTTTTCCAGGAATTCCGCAAAGTCTTTTAACAAAAGTTTTTTATTTGATGTACTGAGGCCGCCCTTCAGGGGATACTAACTGTTTGCCAGTAACCCTGTATATTGTTTGTGAGCTCAAATATCTTCAACAGGATAGCATTCTCATGCCATTTACGGTTCGATATAATTCAATAAGCAAACTTGATATTGGCTTTGAAATCCAAAGTAACCTGCGCCATAAAAGGTAACTAAAAGCACAAGTGAAGCCACTTCAGTAGCTAGTGAATAAAAGCAGAAGCTCCGCTTTATAAGGTGCTTAATCATTGCCAGTTTACCTTTACTGGTATTATGCCGGATATTTAGAAAGCTGTACTTATCCGGCCTAATCGGCATTTTCTTATGTTTATGTCGGAAATATCTCAAATAATATTCATATTTTTAATACTTAAAAAAGCGGCATACAAGCATGCGGTCCACCTGACGCCGCCTGATGTTTTAAATGATTATCGGGACTTATCACGTATTATTTAATTTAGGTTAAAATATGTACCTATCGCTCGACGTTTCGACTATGTTACAATGGCCGTGGTCACGAGCTGAACATGCTGCATTTAAAACATGTGTTCAAATCGCGAAAGCTTAAAAATTACTGCCACCTATAGACACCTGCAACACTAGCGGTGTTAACGGTTTCCAGGCCGGAGAGGTAGTTGTAGTAGATACGGTACTCTTTTTAAAACACTACATGTTTAAGCTCGGCGGGAAGACCTAAAAAAGTTAAATAAAGTTTCAAAATACAAAGTGATTGCAACAGGATATCACTGTGAATAACAAAAATCTATTAATTGGACAGCACATTTTTGTCTACCTGCGTGATTTGTTCGCTCGTTACAGAGCGTCGTGATTTACTCAATCCTGCTATTATCCGGCTACAAAATTTCTTCCATATCTGATGGCTCTTAGCCTGAAAAATTACAACACTAACATTTTGACATGATTTGTTCGAAATGTCATAATTTTTCGTCTTATAACTGTTTTTGGTTGCCAATGTTTCAACACTTAACCATAATAAATTTTAAACATAATTTTATTTATATTACTTGAGAATTACTCGCGTAAGATTAAGCCGGTTACTCCGACCTCCGGTTTTTCAACCGCATTAGGCGGTCTTAGAAACCGGTTAAATATCTTGTCATCATAAATTTGTCTAAAAAATATAGTTTCTAGCGATCACTTTTCATCTTCGTTTCTATTTTTGTTACCTGTGAAATTCGTCTGTGTCTGTGTAATTTGTAGTGTCAATACAGTGTTGTTGTATGTGTTCATTTTATCCGGCCAAAACAAAATTAAGTTCATCTCTAGTCGATTTAATGACGGGCAAGGTCGAGTATCGATATCAACGTACACTCCGTACTTATTACTAGCCATTGAAATAGGATTCGTGATAAGATGGCGTTAAGTCAGATGGAGGCAGTGATATTATAAAAAATATAATTATTTGAAATTGCAAATTATTTTTTTAGTTTTATAGCAGCTTATCGATTTATCGGGCAGGATTTTTTTCTATATTAGAGGACAAAAAACATATTTTTATGGATATTTACAATGCGTATCGCAGTATTAGCTAAAAGTTACGACTGCGACCAGTCGCAAAAAAATAATTAAACGTATTTTAAGTTAAATTAATCGGTATTAAAGTTATTGTTGCTAGTTGCTCAAATATTGCTGAGACGTCACCGCATTAACCATAAACAAAAATAGGCACACAACTGACTCAGGTCAACTTCAAACGAGTAATTATCGCTATTTCAAAATGAATTTAGGAGGAAGGTTCTCAATTATGTCCGTTTTTTAATATTATTTGATTTTTATTATTTGTTATCTAAGTGCATATCGGTTAAGTAGCCATTTATGAACCTATTTACGTGATTGTTTTGGCCTTATCTTTAATAACTATTGTTGAATATTGTATAGAATAAATAACGCTGTTGATTACAAGAAATAAATAAAATAAAATAAAATTATTTTTTTGGTCTCGAAGTATTTCCACAAAAAAACATTTTGACAGATCATACTTTATCTAAGTATTTTACCAGCTCCAATCATAAAAATGTTTTTAATGTCTTTTGGCAATATCAATAATATTGTTCGAGCGCTTACTAATTTTGATGCAAAATTAATATTAATAAAGATCACTACGCTTGTCTAAGTCGTAAGTTTAAAGTCTAGTAAACCTCCGCTCACCAGCTTTAGTTTGTGGTTGTTTTCAAGTAATCGAAAAAGTAAGTAGCAAATAAAAAAAATATACAGCAGTACAATACACAGTACAAATATACAGTACAGTAGCTATATTATTGTTTTCAAGGTATCAAATAAATGAGTACGGTAGCTATGAAAAATATCCGTGTAATATCGCATAACCCCATCCAATACTAGACCGGTCCATTTTCGTGCATTACATTTTGATTACAAAATACATGCCCACGACTGCACATCTTCAAACTAGATCGAAGGCGCATCACTATAAATAATAACTGATACGGCAGAACTTTATCAGTTAAAGGTTGACCACCAGTCTAGTAGCAACTAGAACATTAGTACAACAATGAGAGTGGTAAGTAAAGCTTGCAAGATGAACAGTCACGAGCTCGCAAAAAATTAAGTAATTTACTTTGATCTTGGTTGTAAGTGGTATTCAGACCAAGGTCATAAAAATAAGTAGACCATGGATCTAAATTACATACCTAGTAAAAACTTAGTACTTGCACTAAATTGTTTCTTTAACAAATTATGTTAATAAACAAACATGCTTCCCTGATTGCAATGTCGCAAGCATGCTTGTTTGCAATCTGGGTGGCTTATAAGTTGTGATTGAATCGGCGTGCTACATCGTAGACCGCATCATCAGTTAGCACCAGAGGATTCAGAGGTGATGGTCAATCGCAAGCCTTTTTTTCAATAGTAATAAAAAAGTAAGCGCCAGTAAGCTCTTACTGGTTGTTATTTTAATCCGGAAGATAATATTTAAATTTTTCGCGCTTTAATCTAATATGAAGGGTATTTGCGTGGTAGGCATAACATTATGCCTGCCGATTTTATTCCATAAAAAAATCAGCCGTAGTACTTATGATCTTGGACGATTAACACATAACTTTCCTGAAGATATGTAGTCAAATTTAATAAAAAAAACTTTTGGGGGATAATGCGTCTATCTAGTATGTACCAACTAATTATTCTATTTGTTTTTAGATAATCATCTTAGCAGCGATCGCCTTCACCCATGGCGCTAAACTGGAAAGAACTTATCTCCCTCCCTCCAATGCTCCCACCGCTGGAGGATCAGGAAACTTCCTCCAAACCCCCATCTCTGGCTCAGGCATCTCCGGACCTGCATCCGGAAACTACCAGAACACTTTCTCCCAATCAGGAAACGACTATTCTGGAACTGGCTTCTCCCAAGGAAACGACTTCTCTCAATCTGGAAATGGCCTTGCCCAAACTGGGGCCGAATATAACAATGTAAACTTCAACTTTGCCAACGAAGGTCGCCCTGAACGTCCACGTGCTGCTCTTGAAAGGAACGCTGCTATTCTTCGTCAGGACAGCTCCAATGACGGAGAAACGTACTCTTACGCTTATGAGACGGAGAACGGTATTTACGCTGAGGAGAGTGGTGTGGCTACCAACGGTGTGGAGGCGCAGGGTGGATACTCTTACACTGGTGACGATGGTCAGGTCTACTCAGTCAGGTAAATATGTATGCTTGCTTACTTACATACATCGCAAGAAAAACATATCATGGTGGTAGGGTACTTTCTAGGATACTTGTCTGGCTAGCTACGAGTAGGTATCACCCTCAAGTTGAAAATGTTCGTCGATCGTCGGTGTACACTGGCAGCCTCACTTGAAAGCCAGTTCCCATTCTAGGTTATATGGTGTTTACCATATTTACCTATAGTGTCACTGAACATCAGAGTTATGTCCTATCATGTTAACCAAAAAAGTTAAATACTTACATTGAATGCCTTTAGGCAGTTTAAAACATCAAATGAAACACATTGACAGTTCTTATAATTTTCAGATACACCGCTGACCAGAACGGATTCGTGCCCCAGGGCGACCACCTCCCTACCCCTCCCCCCGTCCCTGAAGAGATCCTGAAGGCCCTGGAACAGAACGCCCGCGATGAAGCCGCTGGTATCTATGACGATGGTGAGTCATAACTACGTATTGCAGATTTTCTTCACTGTTGTAGGTATTTGGGTCTCTTATAGTTTGCTAATTGATAGGGGTCTAGTAAACAGAAACCGCATATTTAATTCCGTTGACGGCTTCTCCTCCTGCTGATTTAACTTACCCCTGACTGCAATAATAGTGCACTATAAAGTACCGCAATACACCAGTAGTTATTATGGCATCCTGTATACATATGAAAATAAATCTCCTCGTGGTTTTACCCACGTAGATCCCACAGGAACTGTAAATTTTACCGGGATAAAAGCCTAATCCACTTTCCGGCGCTTAAAATAATATACCCGTGCAAAAAATCATATCAATCCGTTGTTCTATTTTTGCGTGAAATACGAACAAGCAAACCAACCAATATTTTCAAAATGTTAGTGTGATGATAATGATATTTTTATTTTCTGAAATTACATTGATCTTTTGTGTTCCAGGTTCGTACAATGAAGGTAAATACGCTGGAGCTGATAACAATAACAGCGGTTACAACTACCAACAGAACAACGCTTACAACGGTAACAACGATGATACCATCGTCACCAACTCTGCCTTCGCCCGATCTGGCAAGGCTCCTCAGTCCAACGCTGGCATTGCTCCTATTTACGGCGCTCCCAATGCACAAAATGCCCCTACCTTCAACGCTGTGAAAACCATTGCTCCTACTTATGGTACCCCTGACGCCCCTGCCTTCAACAGGAATGCACCAACTTTCAACAGCAACGTCCCGTCTTTCACCACAGCTACTGCTAGCAACGCCCCCAATGCTGGCATCAGCAGAAACTCAGCTGTTGAGAAAGCTTACTTGCCCCCTTTTGCTGACCAAAGGGGAGAAGCCAGGAATGGTTTTGGCAGGCGCCAGCAAAGTTTCAATGCCAGGACCGGTTACAACTACTAAGATGTATTGTTGACTTGTAAATAAATATTTATTTTTGACTGACAAAACATTTTTCTATATTTTATTTATCATACGATTTCCTTAAGCACAACAAGTACACAAATGGCAGAAGCTTGCGTTATTTTTAATTAGCTTACTTGCACCAGCGTTCAGATTAGATGATCACTCGCACGGTTACTAAACATAATTAGTACCATGTTCAAATTCCATGTACATAGTGGTGGCGCAGACTACTGTATAATAGTCTGCAAAGTGCTATAGAATAGAATAAAAAAAATCTACAACAGGCAAAAGCAGAGAGTCAACTAAATAAAAGAAAATTTGCCTGCAAAATTAGGCCTATGAAATTCCAGACATATTATATTATTATAGATCAATCAAACAACATGTCACACTGCAAAATATATTAAGTCATTTAGACTACAGGATGTTATATACAAAAATGTATAGATAAACATCCATACCAACATTAGTTTTATTATGGAAATTTAAACAGAAAAACCAACATTCGTTGTTCCACCCGAACTGTAACCTCGCGACCTGCTATCTCAGCTATTCCTGGACCGATTTTGCTCATATTTGAACTTAAAAATTGTATTGAAATGAACTAAATGCATACAAATTGTCAAATACCATACGCAAGTTATCGTCAAATAAATAATGATACAACCATACATACAAACGCCAACTTTTCTCATTAGAATCTGAGCCCTCTCATCGCTCGGTCATTAAGCACAAAATCATTTCACACTCTTTTTCTGGACAGTTGTGTCTTTGTAGTAAACCCAAACTGAAGACCGTTCTTTCCATGATACTATCGCAAAGCAAAACTTTATTTATACGATAGCCAATCTTCAAAACGATCCTGTCAGTCGTAATCAACCAAACCATTCGTGATAAAAACGTACAAATCAAAATGCTAATCGTTTTATAAACGAAAGCATTCAGAAGCGTAGGGGACTTCATTCATGGGCTCGCTAAACGTAAGCATGATGTGGATCGAACATACCTGGAAGTGGCTGAGCGTACTTTACAACATTTGTTTTATTCTTATTCTACAAAATTAAATTTAAATTTATTATAAATGCAACACTTTATATTCCGGAAAAAGTATTCCTATAAATTAGAGAGTGAAAACGCGAGGCACTGCCAGTTGTGGATATTACAAAGATAATAATATTTTTAATATTTTTTGTACATACAACACCAGAGTGTGTTGCCAGTGATGACATATGGTACTGAGACGTGGTCCTTAACTGTTGGCCTTTTAGCAAAACTCAGAGTCACACAGCGGGCAATGGAGAGAGCTATGCTCGGAGTTTCTTTGCGCGGTAGAATACGAAACGTAGATATTCGCCAAAGAACCAGAGTCACCGACATAGCTGTTAAAATTTGCAAGTTGAAGTGGCAATGGGCAGGCCACATCACTCGAAGAACCGATAACCGATGGGGAAGAAAGGTTCTGGAGTGGAGACCACGAACCGGAAGACGTAGCGTAGGTAGGCCTCCCACTAGATGGACCAACGACATTGTGAGAGTCGCGGGCATCCAGTGGATTCAAAAGGCAGGCTGTCGTTCAGTGTGGAGGTTAGAGAGGGAGGCCTATTTTCAGCAGCGGATGTCTTCTGGCTGATGATGATGATGATTGTACATATCAATCTGATATCAATAGATTAGGTATTTAAGTGGTTAGGCGTTAGTTTGTTTCTCTATACGTAGGTACTCGTTTCTTGTAATAAAAAGGTATTATACTATTAATATTTTTGTCTCTCCTTAATATATTTTATTCTTTATTCTTATTCTTATTCTTAATACTGAAGATAATATAAAACGACTGATGTAATTTCACTTTTAACGCGCTTGTGTTGCTATTGTCAGAGTTTGGTAAGTTTTCAGTTTTTTTACCACAGATCAATAGATGGATATTTACAACGCGTGTCGCAGTCTTATTGGGTATTCAGGTGACCTTGAGCTAGTCACTAATTGTAACAAGTGTCAAATATTTTTTCTTTCTTTATTTCTTTCTTCTTTCACTCCAAAAGTACCTTGTCGCTTGTACCTAGGTGTCCTTGTCGCCCCAAAACCAAAACTACTTAGGCCCAACGACCTCTGCGTTCGCCAACCGCCCGGTCAATCTGTCGAAGCCGTGTGAGGCCAATAAAGTAATTTATTCATAAAAAATTGGCAAATAATTTGTACTGCAAGTCGCTAAAACGTAGCTGAGCATATTCTTAGCTAAAATTTATCGGTATTAAAGTAACGGTTGCTAGTTGCTGAAATATTGATTGATTGATATTGCTGAGGCGTCACGCGGCACTGACCATACATTAAAATAGCCATACAGCTGTCTGGAGTCAACCTCAATCGAGCAATTATTGAATCGAAAATACGGGACGGTTCTGAATTCAGTTTTATAATTTTTATTTGTATACATACCGGTTTCTCTGGAATTTGTGAACCGATTTATGTAATTATTTATTATGTAGAGGAAACCCTCAAAATGGTTCCACAAAAAATCAATTTGGCAGATGCACAGGCAGATCACATTTTCTGAAGACCTTGCAAAGGCTCATGGGCGTACATAACGAGGGGAGGTCAGCAAAAAAATCGTGGAATCAGTTTTTGTGTGTCAATCTTTCTGAAAAATCAGAAAAAGTCAGGGAAGCAAAAAGTGGTCAGTAAAAGTCAGGATTGTCAGGGAAAACGTTGTTGATTTTATTTGGTGTAATACAATATACAGATAAATTCAAAATATTTCCCGCATTGTTCCCAGTGATTAGTAAATGAGGCGTTTAAACCATGCTCTAGGCTTGACCCTTATTAATCAAAACGGAGTGGAGCGTAACGCGGTCCGCGGAGCGATCTGCTCGCGCGCGCTCTTATTTGCTAATATTTCTGTCTGTGATCAGTAGAGAGCCCAAAATAAACCGGCCAAGTGCGAGTCGGGTTCGCGCACTGAGGCTACCGTATTGTCATAAAATTAACTTAGTAAACTATGGCATTTCTATTCGATAAAATAAGGTCAACGTTCGAATCATAAGGTCATCCAACTAACAAAATTACCAATTATAACTTGGTAATGAACCGAAGTTTGTCACCGACTCGCACGTGGCCATTATTTATTATTTATTGTTATACTTTTGAGTTTGTACTATAATCATACCAAGTTTGACGCTTGTACGTATTGCATGCACTATTGCATAGTAATTTAATCTAAATTAATCAGCAATATATCTGGTAAGCGCAGCGTAGGACGTCCACCCACAAGATGGACAGACGACCTAAAAGAGACCGCATTGCAGGGAAACGCTGGATGCAGGCCGCTTCCAACCGGCCCTTTTGGAGATTGATGGGGAGGCCTATGTCCAGCAGTGGACGCCCTTTGGCTGAAATGATGATGATGAATCAGCAATAGGACAAAATCTTTGCGCTCATTCATTTTTTGCGCAGACGTAAATTTTTCCTACCACGTGAAAGCATATTTTTCACTGAATAATAAAGCCTACTAAACCTCCGTTTTAATTTTAGCTTGTTTTAATGGTATAAAAAAGTAAACAGCAATTTAAAAAAAGAGTACGGTAGCTATGTAAAATATCCGTGCAATATCGCAAAACCCTATCAAACACTAGACCGGTCTATTTTCGTGCATTCAATTTGGATTACAAAACACATGCCCACGACTGCACATCTTCAAACTAGATCGAAGGCGCATCACTATAAATAATAACTGATACGGCAGAACTTTATCAGTCAAAGGTTGACCACCAGTCTAGTAGCAACTAGAACATTAGTACAACAATGAGAGTGGTAAGTAAAGCTTGCAAGATGAACAGTCACGAGCTCGCAAAAAATTAAGTAATTTACTTTGATCTTGGTTGTAAGTGGTATTCAGATCAAGGTCATAGAAATAAGTAGACCATGGATCTAAATTACATACCTAGTAAAAACTTAGTACTTGCACTACATTGTTTCTTTAACAAATTATGTTAATAAACAAACATGCTTGCCTGATTGCAATGTCGCAAGCATGCTTGTTTGCAATCTGGTTGTCTATAAGTTGCGATTGAGTCGGTTTCTTAAAGGCAAGCGTGCTCCATCGTAGACCGCATCACCACTTAGCACTGGAGGTGATGGTCAATCGCAAGCCTATTTTTCAATAGTAATAAAAAAGTAAGCGCCAGTAAGCTCTTACTGGTTGCTATTTTAATCCGAAAGATAATATTAAAATTTTTCGCGCTTTTATCTAATATGAAGGGTAGTTTTGCGTAGTAAGGCGTTATGCCTGCCAATTTAATTCCATGGGAAAAAAAACAGGAAAAAATCAGTCATTGTACTTATGGTCTTGAACGAGTAACACATAACTTTCCTGGAGTTATGTAGTTAAATTGAAATAAAAGCTCTTTAGGAGATAATGCGTCTATATATTATGTACCAACTAATTATTAGATTTGTTTTCAGATAATCATCCTAGCAGCGATCGCCTTCACCCATGGCACTAAACTGGAAAGAACTTATCTCCCTCCCTCCAATGCTCCCACCGCTGGAGGATCAGGAAACTTCCTCCAAACCCCCATCTCTGGCTCAGGCATCTCCGGGCCTGCATCCGGAAACTACCAGAACACTTTCTCCCCATCAGGAAACGACTATTCTGGAACTGGCTTCTCCCAAGGAAACGACTTCTCTCAATCTGGAAATGGCCTTGCCCAAACTGGAGCCGAATACAACAATGTAAACTTCAACTTTGCCAACGAAGGTCGCCCTGAACGTCCACGTGCTGCTCTTGAAAGGAACGCTGCTATTCTTCGTCAGGACAGCTCCAACGACGGAGAAACGTACTCTTACGCTTATGAGACGGAGAACGGTATTTACGCTGAGGAGAGTGGTGTGGCTACCAACGGTGTGGAGGCGCAGGGTGGATACTCTTACACTGGTGACAATGGCCAGGTCTACTCAGTCAGGTAAATATGTATGCTTGCTTACTTACATACATCGCAAGAAAAAACATATCATGGCGGTAGGGTACTTTCTAGGATACTTGTCTGGCTAGCTACGAGAATCATTCAAGTTGAAAATGTTCGTCAATCGTCGGTGTACACTGGCAGCCTCAATTGAAACCCAGTTCCCATTCTAGGTTATATGTTGTTTACCATATTTACCTATAGTGTCACTGAACATCAGAGTTATGTCCTATCATGTTAACCAAAAAAGTTAAATACTTACATTGAATGCCTTTAGGCAGTTTAAAACATCAAATGACACACATTGACAGTTCTTATAATTTTCAGATACACCGCTGACCAGAACGGATTCGTGCCCCAGGGCGACCACCTCCCTACCCCTCCCCCCGTCCCTGAAGAGATCCTGAAGGCCCTGGAACAGAACGCCCGTGATGAAGCCGCTGGTATCTATGACGATGGTAAGTCGCAACTATTTATCGCGGTATTTTTTCACTTTTATAAATATTTGAGTTTTTATTAATTTTCTAGTAAGCAGAAACTATTAGAGATCTTTCAGTTCATCCTTCCGCCAAGGCATCGTTTTCTTTACCTGCCGATTTAAGCTGCCCGTTCTTGCTATAATATAATACTATAATTTAACTCCCTAGATCAGTTGTTATTAATATTACATCATGTTGTATACTTATAAAAATAGCTAACTGCGCCCCACGGTTTCCCCCGTATAGTCAGGAATTGTACATTTTGTCGGGATAAAAAGCCTACATCTCTCCGGTCTTAGAACTACTCGTAAATATCCCATGCAAAAAATCATGTCGATCCATTTCTCTATCTTTGCGTGAAATAGGAACAAATAAGCAAAATATTTTCACATAGTTAATGTTAGTGTTAGGTTTATATTTTTTTCCTGAAATTAAATCGTATTTTTGTATTCCAGGCTCGTACAACGAAGGCAAATACGCCGGGGCTGACATCAGCAACAACGGCTACAACTACCAACAGAACAACGCTTACAACGGAAACAATGACGACACCATCGTCACCAACTCTGCCCTCTCCCGATCTGGCAAGGCTCCTCAGTCCAACGCTGGCATTGCTCCTATTTACGGCGCTCCCAACCCACAAAATGCCCCTACCCTAAACGCTGTGAAAACCATCGCTCTTACTTATGGTACCCCTGACGCCCCTGCCTTCAACAGGAATGCACCAACATTCAACAGCAACGTCCCGTCTTTCACCACAGCTACTGCTAGCAACGCCCCCAATGCTGGCATCAGCAGAAACTCAGCTGCTGAGAAAGCTTATTTGACCCCTTTTTCTGACCAAAGAGGACAGGCCAGGAATACTTTTGGCACACGCCAGCAAAGTTTCAACGCCAGGACCGGTTACAACTATTAAGATGTATTGTTCACTTGTAAATAAATATTTATGTTAGACTGATAATACCTTTTTCTATTATTATATTTAAATTAGTCATCTCCTTAGTAACCTATTTTACACAAATGACAGTAGCTTGCGTTATTTCTAATCATTGTACTTGCACCAGTGTTCTGTTTAGATGATCACTCGCACGTTTACTAATCATAATTAGTACCATGTTCAAATTCCATGTACATAGTAGTTATGGTGCAGACTACTGTAGAAGTAATCTGCAATGTGCTTTAGAAAAAATAAATGTCTACAACATGAACTGCTGTTGCGTTCAAATTGTGGTCCAAATAGTTCTTTTCTAGTTCACGTTTATCAAATTTCTTGAATGTCTAGGATGAAATTTTTTTCTCGTACCCTTAAGCGGTATCTTTTAAAGATCTTGGAGTATGAGCGTAAAAGTAGTTTTAAACCACAAGTGCGTGTGTATTATATTTTGAAGTAATACAAAGAGATGGAAAAATATATGTAAAGATAAAACTTACTGCAGACAAAAAGGCAGAGTTTTTAATAACATAATAAAAGAAAATCCGCCTGCAAAATTTGGCCCAAGAAATTCGGATATACCTATTATGACTAATCCAATGACATCTCGCACAGCAAAATATTATGTCAAGTTGTTAAAACATATACTTATATATAAATAAAAAAACCGGACAAGTACGAGTAGGACTCGTGCTCTGAGGGTTCCGTTAGACGGAACCCTCAGAGCGCGAGACCAAAAAAAAAACTAACTGAAGTTAAAATATTGAAAGACAAACTTAAGTTTGTAGTTTTTTTTTACTGGGCAAGTGCCTTTAATAACTAAACAAAATACAAGCTAAAACTAACACTACAAATACAGTTAGACTGCCCATAGACCGTTGAAGGTCTAAAGACAATCCAAACTAATGCGTTGAGCCAGAAACACGCCAGCATTTTGGTCACGCGTCGCATTAACCAGGCGCTCTGAAAGATTTTTGAAAATGAGGTGAGCTCCCGGTCCCCAAGGGCCCAATGTCTCGACCCCAAACGCCTCAAATATGTAACCACTGCCGAGGTTAGCATATTTGCGACGCTTGTGCTGCTCTGCTGAATTGGCAGCCGCGCCAGCCCTACCTTGTGTCTCAGGAAGATGTGACGGCGCCAAAGTATCGACACAAGTTGCGTCCCATACAAGGGGCCGCCCCAACCTCCAGGGCACAAGTGTCATACCGTCAGGCCTCTTTTCATCGTCACGCGCAAGACCACTCGGTTCGAGCACAGCTGCGACATTGGCGGTGGAAAGTGCCCTGCGTATGATATCGTTCAGGCTAGCGTGTTGGCCAATACGACCAGCGCTTCTCGAGCAAGAGAGACCATGGTGACCGAGCTGGTCAACAGCAGTACCACACTGACAGCGATGGGCCTCACAGCACCTTGCACCCAAGCGTAAGCTGACAGCTAGACGAAATGCGGTTGGATCTAAAAGGCTACCTGTGTTAAAAGAGGGCATGGCTTGCAACCAAAGTCCCGATTCCCAAACAGAGACAGCAAGAATACGAGCGCGATCTGCAATACTAGGACACGTATCTAGTAGTGATTTCCATGCTAGTTCGCAGATCGGCCGATCCCACAGTCTCTGGGAAGACAACTTTGAAGTTTGTAGTTGACAATAAGGTTCTTCCATACATCCCAACTACAAAATGTAAGTTTGTAATAGCAAAATAATTATTTTTAAATACCTTCAAATTTATAACTTTCGGATTTATTCCTATATATGTACTATGAGACCTTGCCTCTTGCCAAATTTCATGATTCTAGGTCAACGGGAAGTACCCTATAGGTTTTGATTCCCCTGTGAAATCGCAAAATATACGACATAAAGGAACCCTAAGAGCGCGAGACCAAAAAAAAAACTAACTGAAGTTAAAATATTGAAAGACAAACTTAAGTTTGTAGTTGACAATAAGGTTCTTCCATACATTCCAACTACAAAATGTAAGTTTGTAATAGCAAAATAATCATTTTTAAATGATATACCATCATATTTCTAACTTTCGGATTTATTCCTATATATGTGCTATAAGACCTTGCTTTTTGCCAAATTTCGTGATTCTAGGTCAACGGGAAGTACCCTATAGGTTTTGGTTCCCCTGTGAAATCGCAAAATATGCGACATAAACGTTCATATCTTTTGATTGCTTTGACTTACAACTTTTATTTTTTTACAGCCGAAAGAAACCGTAGACTCAAGTATTTAGTATAAATTTCAACTTGCTACCTTTACGCGTTCTTGAGAAAAAGGGTCTTGACAGACGGACAGACAGACAGACGGACAACGAAGTGATCCTATAAGGGTTCCGTTTTTTCCTTTTGAGGTACGGAACCCTAAAAATAGACAAAATATACATACTAACACTAGTTGAGATCCGAACTGTGATCGCGTTGCTTATAATCTCCGTAATTTCTGGACCGATTTTGGTCATATTTGAACTTAAAATCAGTATTGAAATGATCAAAATGCCTTCAAATTGCCAAATTTAATAAAAATCGGATCAAAAATACGCAAGTTATTGTCAAACTAATAAACAAACATACATAGAAACGCTGAATGACCCCATTAAAATCTAAGACCTTTATCCGCTCGATCAATAAAAAAACAAAAACATTTCACACTCTTTTTATAGGCAGTCGTCAGTCGGCTCTAAACTTAACCCAAAACTGATGACAGTTCATTCCTAGATACCATCTCAAAGCAAACCTTTATATATACGATAGCCAATCTTAAGAATATTGATCCAAGCCTGTCAGTCGTGTTCAACAAAACCATTCGTGATAAAAGTTAACAAATCAAAATGCTAATCGGTTTATAATTCGTCGAGAGCATTCAGAATCGTAGGGGACTTCATTCATAGAATTGTTAAGGGCAAGCACCGGTACAATGACACGATTCAATAAAAAAGTTTTAAGGAAAAACACAAAAATCGACTTCTAGATTAAACCTACATAATTATTATAAATAACTAGCTAAGAGCGTGTTGAGACTTAAGACACGCATACGGTAGGTTTCCGTGTTTCGTAGCCAAAGTCATATATACTAATATTATAAAGAGGAAAGATTTGATTGTTTGTTTGTTTGCATTGAATAGGCTCCGAAACTACTGAACCGATTTGAAAAAATTCTTTCACTGTTGGGAAGTTACATTATCCCCGGGTAACATAGGGTATATTTTTTTTTAAGTAGGGATCCTTACTAAAACTCCAATAATGTAACCCAAGGTGTAAAATCAATAAGATTTACAATTGTGACTTTGCGTGTTTGACAGTTCTAAGACAGGACAACGTCTGTCAGGTCAGCTAGTATATTATAATTGTAGTCGTCTTTGTTCAGAAAACTCTGGTCACACAAAAATTTGAAAGAACGAAGCTCTGTGGACTTTGCCAAGTTTCAGAGGGTGGTGTTGGTATTCCAACATAACTTTTTATGGTTTAGTCAAAAAGAAAACTACTCGAGAAACATTCTTTGTTATGGCAATTTTACGATAAGATCATTGACCTCTGAGCTAGAACGTCTTCAATTTATTAGTTTTATCGCCTCTCATAAAGTTATAATCAGAAAATTCTTGAAACAATTTTGAATGAAGGTTTTTAATATGACCTATCAGCATGGCAAGCTACAAGTTTTTATGTCTAATAGTTTAGAAATGCAGCGGGACAAAATTTTTGCCACTTTGGCGGGTATTTCACAAAATAATAATATACACTTGATAAAAGAGTGATTTATGAAACATTCCTTTCATTTTAAAAGACCTATACACGAGGGGGTGCAGTGGGAAAAAAATCATCACTATTTCACATGTAGCAGAGACACCCTTTTAAAACCCAAAATTATTATTATTCGTGTACTTTTAAGATTTAAATCTATACTTAAACTGTAATTGTGCAAAGTTTTGAAAACTTGCCTTGATAACTATAAAAGTTAGAAGGTTCTAAAAAATTTGGACGGATGGACAGATGGACAGACGGACGGACGGACAGAACGAATTTATAAGGGTTCCTTGGCGGGCTACGTAGCCCTAAAAAGAAAGAAGTAGAAAATGACAGTTAAAACAAAGTCCCTATAAAATATTTGCTGAAGGGAACCGCACACCAAAACGTCACCTGTGTATATATTTTTGGTTTTTGTTGATTTTTCAAAAAGCGCTGAATCAAAGTTTTTCAAATTTTACCACCTCCGAAGTATGACCTACCAAAAATAAAAGAAACATCAAAATAAACATCATAATTGGCGAAGTAATCGAGTAACAAACATATTAAAAAACTTACAGTTACATTGAGAACCTCCGCCTTTTTTGAAGTCGGTTAAAAAGATCAGACATTACCAGTCAAAACAACCGTAATTTTACTTTATGTCTAGTCTTTTTTTTATGTTTCCTCGGTGAAGTACATCTTAAAAAATGTAAAATATTTGCGAACGAGAGACTAGGGAGGAAAGCGGGCTCTTAACAAGGTCACACAGTTCACGGACCACAAAGAGCATCGGTAATTACAAACAGACAATAGCGATTATGATCTATCGAGATATTCGAGATGATTTGGCTGGTCGTGCGTATATTGACCTCATTATTGGAGTACCAAATATGATGCGTACTTTTAGAATACAAGTACGCACTTCAAATAAGTACTTAAGCTTAGTTTTACCACACATACACATGAAAGCTAGGTGCCTTGATGTATAGGTTGGATTTGCCTTAAACTCGATCTAGTACCGAAAAAAGTATGCCAAAAACTGATGGGGAGAGGTAAACAGAAACACGTATTGCATACACTGACATATTCTTACTAGTTTTACAAACACACACTTCAATATGAGTGGCACACAACTGCAAACGAAATGCCCAAAATGATAAAAAGGAGCTTTTTTCTGAGGTTAGGTGTATAACATTTTTTGATGTGAATCATCTACTGGCGCATCTTGGCAGAGAAACCAACTCCTATTCCGTGACGGCAAACATTATTACGCTCTCTTATGCCACCATGCTTCACATTTGCTGGGCGTCCCGTAAAGGTCAACTTTTTTGCGCATTTGACCGCTACCTCACCTGATGTTAAGCGGAGATGCTGTCTACGATGGAGCACGCTTGCCTAGGAGAAACCGATTCACTCGCGACTGATGACATCAAGATTGTAACCGGGAACACACATTCAAGTAGCCTAATCCACGGTATAGCGGATAATAAAAGTGGAATCAAAGCGCTTCGTACGGGTTTTCGGAATATCAAGCATAAAGCTATGTCGATTATTCGTGCCCGCTCTGGCAGTCTAATAGAAAAATTGCCAGGAGGAGGGAATTAGATCATGCAGATCCGATGATTTACATTCTTTTGTCATTATCACAATGTGTCACCAGCTATTACAGTTCAAGCTAACAAATGCCAAGGCTCAGGCTGCATCTTATGATCGATAAATTGTGACGAAATAAAATAAACACTGCTAATAACTTGCTCAGCTCTGACAGCAATAATTAAGGCTTTGTCACGCGTATGTCCGTCTGTCACGTCCCAAACGACCATTATAGGTTAATATTCAATGGTATAAATACACTTTTTTGATGGGACCCATCACATATCTCGAGTAAGTCCTGAACGGGATACACTAAAGATGAAGTGCCTTTTGGTTAGTATTATTGTGAAGTTTTATGTGAAATAAAAGTGTCAAAGTGCATAGTGGTCAAATCAAATGCAATCATAATTTTATCATGGATTTATGATTCGACATTATAATAAGGCCTTTGTTATCGTTTCAGTTGCTCCTAGCTTCAGGGCTAGTTACATCAGACAAACTAGATCGTACTTACCTACCACCACCAGGAGCCAAATATTCTGGAGGAACGCTTGATGACCTTCATCCACCGCTGGAGTTTCCAAAAGATACTTACACGGGAATAAATCCAAATGGTATTTTAGCTGGTTTTTACCCAGATAATACAATGGCAGGAATTTCTACTTACCAAGATTTTGGGAAAGGAATGTCTACAGTTCCAATTGATTATTCTACTTCAACGCTTCCTAACGATTTAAGTCACACCACTTCATTTCCAAAAAAAAACTATCAGTTAACTGTACCCACATCTAGACCAGTTTCAGGTCTATACGATAGATTTCATCCAAAGTCTCCTAGTTCTGGTTATTTGCCGACTAAACAATCGAATGTTGGCACTGAGTATACTGATGCCAATCCTAGACCTAGCTTTGAGAGTATTTCCACCACCAATAGTTATGGACCTGGTGTTGATCAAAAGGATAAAGGGTATTACTATTATGTGCCTACAATGCAATCTCACATGAATGGCATAGCTAATCAAAAATATAATAAGGATGGATCTCCAATTGCTGGGTTTATTCAATTTCCTAATAAAATAAATAATGGTTACACATTCGATAAAGGGCAATATTTTATACCTAAAAGTAGAACTACTGATGACATAATTAAAAATTATCAACCTGGTGCATTTGGATATTATGGAGGAAATCCAATGATAATGACTTCTCAAAATTCCTTGCCAAAAGAGATTGGAAACATGAAACTTACTTCAATATTTGGAGAAAATGAAAACAAATTACCTCCTGCATCAATAAAATCTCAAGGGAAATTGCAAAACAGCAAAATAACATCAAAAATGCCATTCCAGACGCCTTTGGTACGTCTCAACTCAAAAAATGCATTCACAGCCAGCAATTTGAGAACCTCAACAAATACACCTAATACAATCCAACCACAGTTTCCAACAACTACGGTTAAATCTTTTTCAAACAAAAATCTGCCTGCAGAACTTAACCAAAGAAACGGTATTCCAGCACCTCCAAGATCTAGACAAAGAAGACCTCAAGCAGAATCAGAAAGAAACGCTGTCATAGTTAATTATGAAAACAGTATTTCTCCTGAAGGCTATTCGTACAGTTATGATACGTCAAACGGGATTCATGCCGATGAAAGTGCTACAGCAAATAATGGTGTTAGAGCAAAAGGATCATATTCTTATACTGGTGATGATGGGAAAATATACACTGTGACATACACTGCTGATGAAAATGGATTTCGACCAACAGGCGATCACTTGCCTACACCTCCACCAATACCTGAAGCTATCAAGAAAGTTATAGAACAAACTGCTAGAGATACAGCTGCTGGTATTATTGACGATGGTAAGGAATTACATTTTTTTTAGTTTTTTTCCAATGCCAACTTTTTTTTAAATTTTATTTATTTACAGGTTTTTATGATGAAAAAAAGTATGGTCACATGAACTATCAAAGTGCAATGGAACTTTATAATCCATATAAGAAGAACATTCATAAAGTTTCAAGGCTTAACGGTACTAAAGAAAAACCAAACAAATCTTCTCAAAAAGTAAATATGAATAAGCTCAACAACATTCCACTGTATAATGCCTATGTTCCAAAAACAAACGAAAAAAATATTGAAAGCTTTAACAGTTTTCAAAATCTCAGAAACAACAACGCAAATGAAACCTATTCAAAGGAAAACCACTTGATTGAAAATGGATCAACCTTTGGAACTAGATCAATCATTAAAGAAAATACTCAAAATAAAGAGCAGTTGGCTGAACAAAACAGAAGGCCAATCACTTCTGTAACTGATAACCAAATCACAAACGGAGTAGGGGAAATATATTCGACTGAAAATCCTATTGTAAGATACAAACCAACAAACGTTAATGTAGGTATTTCTAATACTGATAATAAAATTAGCCATGACAAAACCTCTAACACTAATTCTGGGACTACTTTCAACAACGAGGGATATTATTATGTACCTCCAATTATTAAATTTAACACAAATACCGAGAAACCAACTTTAAAAAATAATTCGTATACTAATGAATCTGCATTAGAAAGTATTGATACAGAAGCAAATAAACTTACAAATTTTGATGGAGCTCAAAGAAGAAAAAATATTGATGAGGAAGCTATTTCAACACAGTTACCATTTAATGTAAATACTGCTTTGACAGAACCATCAAGACAGCCGTATATAAACGGCCTTAATGAACAACAAAATATAAATAATTACAATACTCAATCAATAAATTTGGGTGAGAGCAAGATTAGTACGTACCCAAATTATCAAGATGAATCTTTGTATGGACTCAATACTACACCAATAACTGCACATAAAATTCAAGAAACCCAGCCTCCTGATGAGTACCTAAACCAATATTTCCAATCAACTACAAACCCAACCATATTTGAGCAAACTATACCTAGTGCTATGGAAAATAGAGTGCATATTCCTCAATCAAATAAAGGAATAACTGTATCTCAAGATTTTGTGACCACCACTTACAGACCATCTATTTCCGGAGATGGAGTTTTGGAAGTAAACCAAAATGTCAAAATTTATGGTCTTGGAAGACCTGAAGAAACAACAGTTAATAATGGCTTTCCTAACAAGGTTGCCGATTATAATAAGAACTTTTACTCGATGACTCCTACTAATGGAGAATCAACTATTCCTGGGTTGTACCCTGACAGTTTTTACACAGGACCACTACAAGATACGACAGTATTTCAAGCGGTTCCAAAACAAAGTGCCCCTTACGGCAATCAATACCTTACAACGAGAATTCCGGAAATTAATTCTGGTATAATAAGTGAGCCGTACTTAAATTCCGGTTTTGATGGACAGCCTCAAGGTGAAGCAGTTAGAATTCCTGATTTCTCTTCAAATGCGTTTGGAAATTCTGGACTGACACCACAACAAGAGCTGGAAGCTGGTGCTAAAAATGGTCCTAATATACCCACTGACAACAAGGGTCACGGTGGAAGAATTATTGGTGAGGATTTCAGTGGACCAAGCCAACCTCAAAAGTTTGATCCGGAAACAGGGTATTATTATAAATGAAATTAATTTAGTTATAAAGTAACAATGGATTTAATATATCAATAAAATTATAAAGTTTTATGCATAATTGTGTTTTTTTATTTGTGTGTTTAGCTGGGCACAGTCTGAATCCTAAAAAAAGATGGAATTAATATTATATTATATTATATTACCTACAGACCGCGGCTCCCTCCGAGTGGACATTCCCTCAGAAATTTAAATTTAAGATTCCATGACTCTCAGGCCTTCCAACTATCTTTATGCAAAAAATCATGTGGATCTGTTACTATTTTGCTAGGTAAAAACAGAACAAACAAACAAATTTTTGCATTTAATTATGTAATATTAGAGTAATAGATTTACTTGTCTAACCAAAGCTACAAATCGTTTTTTTTTTTTAAATCTAAATAATTCTTACTTTATTTTATGTCATCTCTATATATTTGTACGCCTACTAACTAAACTAACTAGGCAAAACATTTAAATACCTATTGTGCATGCATTTTCAAATGTGTGTATGATTTAGGCACTCGTGTTTTGTGCAAAAAATTATCTTTATCTTAACAATTGCTTGAGCTAAGCTAAATTTTTTTGGTGAATAAGCTAGCAAACATTTTTAAATTATATTGAATGTCGTGTAAATAGGCATGTGTCCTAATGTTTAATTTATTACAAATAACCGGCTTAGTGAGGAATATAACTAAATACATTACACATACTGAAAAAATAATTTAACATGGCTGATAAATCTCTGAGATATGAGCGTTTAAAGTTTTAGGTGGGGATAGGGAGGGGATGCTCTATCCCTTTCTCACAAAGCGTGTGTTAGTATAGCATTTGTATGGCGCTCCTGAGCCGTGACGTTACGGCTCAGTATAGTGCGCTCTCTGTCTAGCATGAAATTTAAATGCTTATATCTGCTTATATCTTATTTATTTTTGAACTAATTTTAATTTTGTTTTCGTTGATGGGCTCTATTTATGATCAGTTTGATTATGGGGTAGTAAAAAAATATTAGTCATTATGCCTATTGTCAAGACGTTAGTTTGTTATTTTTCATCTTCATGTTCTAAGTTCATCTGAATAATTCAAGACATAGACGCCGAAAGCTCCCTCTGTGCTTTACAAACGCAATGATCATTCCAATTGATAACTTGAAGCAGTCACGTACCTGTGGTGTTTTGTTACCGGAGATGCTATCTGAAGTCGATAGATGGCAGATCAGCAAACACAATGTTTAAGTGAAGACGTATTTAGTATATTAGTAAAGTAACCTTACTTATATGAAAAAAGGTAGGTATTTTACCAAAAAACATATTTTCCATTAAATTAAAGACTGCTTAACGTAAAAATATCAGAAACTTGGAATGTTAAAATAAATGTAGAACGCCGCAACTGGCAATGACATGAGATACATTTCAATTTGTACCATCCTGAATGCTACTTTGTAATGTATGTGTACTTACCATGTTCTGACAAATAATTAATCTTATAATCTTAAATTAATCGTCAAATAACAACATTATGTATTAGTTTATTGAAAGAGGTCATTTTTCATTTATTTATAGCAGCCTATTATTTCCATGTCAAAGGAAGAACATAATTTGACATGATAATAATAACTTAGCAAAATTAGGCCCAATTTTCTAAAGGTTAACATTAATAGTGCTGTACCACATGTCATGTAATTTTAAAACTAGTAATGCCAAAGTAATACAACACCTAATTAACTGTGCTGTGACATTTTTGTCAAATGCGTGGGACACACTAATATTATAAATACGAAAGTCACCGACTTACCACAAAAGATTTAAGAACGCTTTAGACATGTGTTTAGCAATTGTTTCACTGCGAAAAATATACTAAACACTTGTCTAAAGCGTGCTTAAATCTTTTGTGGTAAGACGGTTAGTGTCTAAATTTGCAAGAGGTGGCGGAGGACCAAGTTTATGGAAGGAAATGGGGGAGACCTTTGCCCAGCAGTGGGACAGTACCTATAGGTAAAAAAAAAAGTTTCTAAATGTGGGTGTGTGTGTATGTGTATCTACACTCGAGTATGTAATGGCTGAAAGGCTTTTAAATTAATCTGGTAAGAAGTAGCTTATATTATACCATGGATTAAATATAAATTTATTTTATCCCGAAAATAACACGGTCCCTGTAGGGTAGCAGGTAAAACCGATAAGAGCAGCTAGTTACCAATAATATTAACAGTAAAAAAGGTGGGAAATTAAACAATAGACAGACAATGGACTAAACATTGTTTTAAACTATTACGGTTGTTCCGTACAGTTATATGATTATATCGACGTGTTAATAACCGTGATAAGGTTGTGGATGGAGCTCCCGATATTTCGTAGCAATTACATCATGAAAGTGCGCCGAAATATCGGGAATTTTGCGTGTAACTTACAAGCACCATGTTCCCGAGAAGACAGAAGAATATGGGCGGTTGGTCGAAAAGTTCAAAGTTAGGTGCAGGCGAAACGATCTAACTCTTTCTTTTTAATATCAGGATTAGGGAGCTCCATCCACAGCCTTATCACGGTAAATATCCCGTTATTAATCATATAACTACGGACAATTGACAAAATTGTATTTGTGTCAAAAATCCACTACACACAGTTACATCTACACAGCTTAGAAATACTATTTTTTTTGCATCAACTCGCATTTTGTTCTTTAAAGCTGAGTCCATTTTTTTTTATTTGGTTTGAAACGTTTAAAACGATGTAAAAATGTCTTTTTACTGCTGCTAACTCTGTCAACCATCTTCTGCAGACAATGTTTCAACAATGTTTCTTTTACTTTCGCGATATTTTTTTTTATACGTGATATGTCCCGATAAACATTTAAAACAGAGTAATAATATAATTATGATAACAAGCAAAAATACATTTAACCATTTAACTCCGTCAAATTAAAAGATATCGAAACAAAAAAACATGTTTGTAATGCTATGATAGTTAACAAAAGGTCAGGTTTTATCACTTTTTGCAAATTTATACTTTTTAAGATTTAAAAGATTTAAGTCTTTTTTTTTTTTTTAATATTATATAATTTGAAAATACGCGAGCGAGTGAGCTGCAAACGGTAACAGTGTGTGGTAACAGTCCCCTTAACGACACAAAACATTATCAATGTAAACTAACACTTAATCTTCAAATAATAAACATCATAAACTCATCTTCTTTCATTAGCGAAAGATTTTCTTACAACAGTCCAATCAATCAACTTACATAACTCAATAAAACTTTTTGTCTGTCTGTACGTTTTTGTATATTAATATCTACGGGTCAGCAACACAGTGTATGGGACAGTGAATAATCTTTAAGCAATGCCATACTGAAACTATAGGAAATAATTTCTTTGGTATTTAATTTTAAATTAAATCTAATATTATGTTGTATTGCTAAATCTGTGCACAATTTTCCCATACCCGAATAACATTTTTTAATTAAAAAAAATAAATGAAAAAAGTTTAATTTAATTTTAAAAAAATGTCTGATTTTTATATTTTTGTAATGTAGTGTGCGTATTGCCATAAAATTCTAATAGACCATTTTCTCGTTTCACCTTGACTACTGTTTCATTTCAACACTAGGTCAATAATGTTCCATAGACTAGCATCCGGCTAGTTTTTGCAAAAGGGTCAAGGTAAAAGGATGAACTCATTTCTGCTGACGTCATCATATTGTACTTTGTATCAACGTAATGATGGTAATTACTTTAATAGGGAGAGCATTATCTTGTTACCTTAATTTGGAAGGCGTTTCTTTCTCTTGATTAATGGTGTCCATGTCAGATTTTTTCACTAACTAAAAAAATGTTTCTTAAATAAGACAAGTAGTTTACTATAGTTAATTCAGTCCAATTCGAACTAAACTCGGTTCGGTTTAACTTCGCAACGTCTTCTCGTCCAAAATACTTCAGTGCCTTAAGACGAATGTCTTCGACCAGTGTGTGTTGCCAGTGATGACATACGGTACTGAAACGTGGTCTCTTACTATGAGCCTCATTAGAAAGTTCAAAGTCGCACAATGAGTAATAGAAAGGGCTATGCTAGCGGTTTTTCTACGAGAAAAAGAGATCTGAAGAGTAGACGAAAAAAAAAAAAAAAAAAATATCGAAAAATTCACGAAAAATTTTATTACAAAGAAAATTCATTTTCCCATACATTGTATATTGAACGGCAATAATTGAAGTCATACATTGACATAAAGTTATATGATTATTTACGGGATATTTACCGTGGTAAGGTTGTGGAATGAGCTGCCGATATTTCGACGCAGTTACATGCACCATGTTACCACGTCAACCTTGTCAACCTTACCACGGTAAATATCCCGTAAATAATCATATAACTTTAGTGAACAACCGTGATAGTTTAAAACAGACATTCACATGTTGCATCATAGACAAAAAAACGTCATTCAAGGTATAAAACGCAACGTCCTTGGATTTTATATATGAAACGATGGTTTGGCGTATTCGATTGACATTTTTAGTTTTACTAAGATTTGTCGCTTCATGAAATAGGGCTCAGTCTATATGACACGTTTAAGTTTGTAATCGCAAATCCTAACAAATGTGTGTGACCTTCACGCTGCCCATCGAGCCCTCTACTTTCATTTCACGGAGGTAGGTACGGGTGCGGATGATTCACGCTCATCTGCATCAATTTGCCACTGAACTGGATTTGCTGTGAGCCGGCCATTATAGGTTCTACTTCGTGTATTTGGCATAAGTTGCAAATAACTCTCGTAGAGTCTGTGCAAAAAGACAACCGTTGTGGTGTCAGGATGTGTGTGTGCTAATGTACTGAATAAAACACCCCTCTTTTTGCGCGGGGGCTAAAAATATAATGTATGCTTGCTATTTGTATATATTATATTGAAGATATTATCAATAGGTAGGTTTTTTGCACAGATTCTGGCGTAGCTGGACCGGATACTATTAAGAAATCACCATTGTTAAGTCTCTCCCGGTTAGTTTTTGGATGGGTGACCGCAAGCGGCATCAACTGTTACTGTTGGCCGTTGTTTGAATGAAACCACGTTGAAGGCCTTCAGCGGCCTAAAATCTTTGACATTTCGGTTAGATTTTTTTGTTTGGCTAACAAGAAATTGAGCTGTTTGTCGGTAAACAGTCACTGTCACCTGTAACACCAAAGGCATCTAAAATCGTTGTCAGCTTTTTAAGACTCGCCTTTAGAAGAACTCTATGTTATAGCTTATCTGAAACACTGCTGAAGGTAGTTCATTCCACATTTTTCAGGTGGATGCAAGTAAGATCTTGTGAATCTCACAGTGTGCGATTTTTCAAATCAATTATATATGTGGATGAGCTATCTGGCGGTGGTGGCAGCTAGTGCGGTGACAAAATCGTGACGCTGCCAGTAGGTGACCGTAGACCGCATCATCGCTTAACATCAGGTGAGTAAGCGGTCAAACGCAAGCCTATTATTAAAATTAAAGAAAAAAAAGAAGGTGGAATGGTAAAGTGCTTCATAACACTCCCCGTAAAACGAATAAAGATTTTCAGCAGAACTTTGAAAAATACGTATTGTTTTTTGTTATTTCAAACATAATCCACGATGCATTTGCCTCTTTTCAATAAAATAAAACCAGCCAAGTACGAGTCAGGCTTGTGCATTGAGGGTTCCGTACTGCCGCATAAACAATAATACATACCACAAAACACCGTTTTAAACTATCACGGTTGTTCCCTACACTTATACAAAAACAACATGGTGCATATAACTGGACCGAAATATTGGAAGCTTCATCCACAACCTTCATCACGGTAAATGTACCGTTAATAATCATATAATAACTAAAGTTACACACCACAAAACAATGTTTAAAACTATCACGGTTGTTCACTACAGTTATACAACAACAACATGGTGCATGTAACTGCGCCAAATTTTGGGAGCTCCATACACAACCTTATCACGGTAAACATCTCGTTAATAATCATATAATTAAAGTTAAATGCAAAACACCGTTTTACACTATCACGGTTGTTCACTACATTTATTTTAAAATGACAACGTGATGCAAGTAACTGCGCCGAAATATCGAAAGCTCCATCCATAACATTATCACGGTAAATATCCCTTTAATAATCATATTATAACTATAGTTAACCATGTCTAAGACAAAAGAAAAGAAGAGTCCCGGGCATCCAGTGGATACAGATGGGAGGCTTTCATTCAGTGTGGAGTTTTAAGGAGAAGGCCTATGTTCAGCAGTGGACATCTTCTGGCTGATGATGATGGTGATGAAGACAAAAAATCTGAACCGTTATGTAGAGAGACATGTTAGATATTACGTTGCTATCTCATGAATAAAATACTTGTGAAATACCTCCCATTTACATCTTTCTCTATGCCCTAAAGGAGAACATGCAACAAGGATGCACCGTAGATGCTTATCGATTAAATATCAAGGTTAACATCATAATGTTCTACATTGTGTTGATTTCGTAATCAACGCCCATTGTGGCGATAGAAATGGGCTAGGAATGGTTGGTGATTGAACAAAAACGATAGATTTTTTAAATAATTTTAGTTTTTTATAAGTATGTGGAAAACGGAGTACCTAAATTTAATGGAGAATAAATTCAAATTCAGATTCAAATTATTTATAGAGAATAATAACGGAATAAATTCCACTCTCACATTTATCTCACAAACTGTTAAACTAAAATAGATTTCCTGGAAAAATAGGAATAAAAAAATATCCTAATACAATAAATAAAATAAAAGAAGTGCTAGATTAGTACAGTCATTTGGTCGAAAAAATAGAGGTTACCTGGAAAGTTTTCCGGGAGTTTTGAAAATTGGCAATTTTATAGATTTTGATATGCTCTTTCCAAATTTCAACTTTGCCACCTCGTATGTTTGCCGCTCGCACCGCCATATTGAAAAAATTGTTTTTTATTATTTGTTAGTTAATCCGCCATAACATTACATATTATGTGAAAATTTCAACTGGCTATTTATTACGGTTCAGAAGATACAGCCGTTAATAGGTAGGTCAGACAGACAGACATCGTAGGCTTGGTAATAGGGTTCCGTTTTTACCCTTTGGGTACGGAACCCTAATAACACAATTTTGTCAAATGAACACATTTTGAAGCAACGATTGATTTCTGAACTATTTCCTGTGCTCTTTATCGCATCCCTATCAACAGTAACTTGACCTCTCAGATCGTACCTTAATCGGAAACTAATGCATTCTTCATTTACATGTCATACTATCGATTGAACTCGAGACGAATCACGATTTGAAACATTACTCGATTATTCGATTTATTCATACTGTCGGAGATTTGACAAATTTAACCCTGATCATTTCTATGTTTACTCGAATTTTGTTTGAGGACGTTTGGAGTACGAATTATATTTTGCTTTAGTAAGTCATAATCATCATCATAGTCAGCCTTTTAACAGTCCACTGCTGGACTTTTAGCCTACCCCCGAAAGGGTGATTGGGCCATATCCACCACGCTGGCCCAGTGCGGGATGGTGGATTCACATACGCCATTGAATTCCTTCTCCGTACGTATGCAGGTTTCAGTAAGTACTTTTAGTTATTTGCGAATGGTAATCGAAATTATTAGCCTCGTGTAAATTTTGGATCAACCATGTTTGATCATAATTTAAGTTTTTTATAAGAGTAAAATGTTGTTACTTTGCACAAGCATTCTAAAATTTATGATTATTGAAGAATAGCATTTTTAAGCTGCCAATAAATATTATTATAACTAGCTGACCTGACAGACGTTGTCCTGTCTTAGAAATGTCAAACACGCAAAGTCAAAATTGAAAATCTTATTTTTTTACATCTTGGGTTACATTATTGAAGTTTTAGTAAGGATCCCTATTTTTTTTAAATACAATATAGCCTTTTTTACCCGGGGATAGTGTAGCTTCCCAACAGTGAAAGAATTTTTCAAATCGGTTCAGTAGTTTCGGAGCCTATTCAATGCAAACAAACAAACAAACAAACAAACAATCAAATCTTTCCTCTTTATAATATTATTATTAGTACAGAGTATAGATAACTAAATTGTTATACAGCATTGTTTTAAAATAGGGTTGTCAGTGAAACATTGGCTTACATAGGTAACTCAAGAAAAGATAATATTTCAAACCGACTTCAAAAAGAAGGTTGTTAATTCGTTTGTAAATCTTTTGTACGTGTTACGCGATTACGTTGCCTATTAAGAGTCGATATGTCATTAGCTCAAATTCAAGTTTTACCTCTGCGCGAAACAGAGATAAAAATATGCTATCTACGCCTGCAGGAAGATATACGCACGAATCGGCACCCGCCTCAGAACTAAATTTCGGAAGCGACATTATGCTAAAAACTTCAAATTAGTCAAGAACTATTTGAATTAAATCGCGAATCGGAAGAGAATAAGGGCCTCTGCAATCTTCTACAAATGTATCAATTTAACATTACACAGTATAACTGTAAGCGAATTAGGAGAAAGAGCGTACCTATGTAGATGTTATTGTTGTCTAGTGCCGACCCTTCTTTCTTTGAATAGGGTATTTGACACTGGTGGAAATAAAATATGAAACCTAGCTATATTGAAAGGTTTTATAATAAGAGATTTTTTCAATATTTTTTCAATAATAATAATCACTCTTATATTTAATTATTTCGATTTCAAAATCACGATTTTTTTATCTATGTGTCACGTGACTCGAAAATCCAATCACAGTGCGTGACGTCAATATGGTGATGACAGCACAACCAAAACAAAACAAAGCAAACAGATCGAAATCAAATCCATTTTCTGTAAAAGTTTACTGAATTTATCAGTATAGAACGAGTTTATTATGGTGATACTCACTTCAAAATGATTTTCACAAACGTAAATCGACGAAGTTGTTAATATTTGTGAAGCATTCTATCTTCTTTCAAGTCACGACCAATTTCTTCGTATTTCAGCTTTAGACGGTACAATTATGAATAATTTCGCAAGTATTGCATTCGAAACATTGGGACACTGAGGCACTACACACCAATGATAAGTTTTACGATCCATTTTCAACTAAATAATTTTACAAATAAATAACAACAACGGCAGCATTTCACGGCCGACTGTGACAGATGTTTGTTTATTTACATGGGCAGCATAGAGTAATATAATGGGCAGATTCCGTTCGAAAAATGCGTTCGGGGCACCCAGAGTGTGATTTGAAAATGAATGACAGATGAACATCAGTGTTTTTTTAACCATCGATTTCACCATTGTTCTATTGTTCAATTGCAACTGAAGTGTACGCTCAAATACTCGTAACAGCCAAGTTGTGTCACGGTTGTTTTTCACACTGACGATGATGTTGTAAACGGCGGTGCTTTATTCTATCGCATGTCTTGAACGCAACTCTGTAGTTAAGTATATTGACGTCACAACGTCGATTTGGCGCGTTTTGATGCGTCATTTAAAAATTGAAATAAAAAGAGCTAGTAATTATTCAATAAATGAACTAATGGAGGGAAGAGTATTTTTTAAAGTGAATACTCACCATATTCTTTAAATTAAAGGCCATTGCAAAATTTTGTCAATATCCCTATTAGAGTTGAATTAGAGGTGTGTTGGTCTGTGGTGTGAGATCGGTGAATAATTTGCACCATCTAGTTCTTATAATTTAGTCTGTGGTTGTTCGTTCACTGTCACTGTCTGTCATCCAAAGGCAAATAAAGCAACGTGTGAAATTTGTCGGTGTTTTTATTTGAATCTTCGAGTAGTGGGCCATAACCGGAGTGGAAAACGTGAGGAGCAAGAAAAGCCAAGTAAAACAACAAATACGTCAAATAAACAATTGTAATAATAATTGCATGTCACAACCCTTCAATTAATCGGTAGCAAAACACATAGCATGTTGCAGTATCATCACAAAATGAAAGGCAGGCAGTATAATCCTGAGTTCACAATAGTCTAGACTTTACGTAACCACTAATTTTAAGCATTAAAGTGTAATAGGTCGTGCTTCAAGTAAGCTGGATTACTTTGCCTCGGGTAGAATAATGGAAAAGAAAAAACACTGAAAAACACACTCTATGGGTAAACTTTTAGAGAGCTTTTGATAAATAGCTTTTTATGATATCAAAATATATTTTAGTCATTCAGTAAGGTGGGTCAGTGATATTTTCATTACCATTGGGTTCATCATTACCCAATCCTAGACTCGGGTCTACAGATACAGGTGTCTCTGAGAGATGGGCCCTAATTCATCATGCTGGCCCAGTGCATGTCATATTGTCTTTGAACTTTTGAGGTTCTTAGACTACCGGTTCTTCACGATGTTTTCCTTCACCCTTGTTGAACGATGGTAACGGCATTTTTTTTTTAAATTCATTGGTATTTATATAATACTAGCAGACCTGACAGACGTGGTCCTGTCTTAAAACTGTCAAACACGCAAAGTCAAAATTGTAAATCTTATTTTTTACACCTTGGGTTACATTATTGGAGTTTTAGTAAGGATCCCTATTTTTTTTGAAAATATAAAATAGCCTATGTTAACCGGAGATAGTGTAGCTTCCCAACAGTGAAAGAATTTTTCAAATCGGTTCAGTAGTTTCGGAGCCTATTCAATGCAAACAAACAAACAAACAAACAAACAATCAAATCTTTCCTCTTTATAATATTAGTATAGATTATTATTAGTATAGACTAGCTGACCTGACAGACATTGTCCTGTCTTAGAACTGTCAAACACGCAAATTCAAAATTGTAAATCTTCACAGATCACTAAATCTTATTTTTTTACACCTTGGGTTACATTATTGGAGTTTTAGTAAGGATCCCTATTAAAAAAAATATAATATAGCCTATGTCACCCGGGGATAGTGTAGCTTCTCAACAGTGAAATAATTGTTCAAATCGGTTCAGTAGTTTCGGAGCCTATTCAATGCAAACAAAGCAAAGGAAAAATTTGATAATCTTTCCTCTTTATAATATTATTAGTATAGATGTCATTGACAAAACTAGCGTGAATATCCATAATTTATTAGCCGTTTTGTCATAATTTTCTTGTGTGATTTTCTTAACTAGCTGTTGCTTTTTAGGGTTCCGTACCTCAAAAGGAAAAAAACGGAACCACTTAGGATCACTTTGTTGTCTGTCTGTCCGTCTGTCAAGACGTTTTTTCTCAGTTTATGCAGATAAAAAAAAAATAATAACACTAGTAGGGGGGCTATGAAATACTCAAGTAGTTTACAAGATAAATCGGTATGAAAGAGCTCTGTATTCACGATAAGTACTTGTTCATGCTAGTAACTGGCGGTCCGCCCCGGCTTCGCAAGGGTATAGATTATAGCCTATGTCACCCGGGGATACTGTCCCAACAGTGAAAGAATTTTCCAAATCGGTCCAGTACTTTTTGAGCCAATTCGTTACATACAAATCTTTCCTCTTTATAATATTACTCACAGATATTACTAGCTGACCTGACAGACGTTGTCCTGTCTTAGAACTGTCAAACGCGCCTAGTTAAAATTGTAAATCTTATTTTTTTACACCTTGGGTTACATTAATGGAGTTTTAGTAAGGCTCCCATTTAAAAAAAAATATAATATAGCCTATGTTACCCTGGAATAGTGCAAGTTCCCAGCAGTGAAAGAATTTTTCAAATCGGTTCAGTAGTTTCGGAGCCTATTCAATGCAAACAAACAAACAATCAAATCTTTCCTCTTTATAATATTAGTATAGATATCTGATGTCAAAAGCTATGTATGCGGTCTAAAGTTAAATGTTAAGATATTCAAATGAGCTGAATCGACAAATTATTACGATTTATATAGTACAGTTAGGATTGGAGAATAAATTATTATTGGAGTCTGAGATGGCTATCTAAAATTTAGGTGTGTTAAAATTGTATGCTCAGTTATCGCGCAAGCTAAGTAAGTTAGCTCTAGTGTCACAGTTTTTTTTATAGTGAAAGCTATTTTGGGGCCAAAGATGGTGCATGTAGACCTTTTTTAAATCTTCCAAAGATACCCGGCTGCATAGGGGTGCAACCAGGTTGTGTGGGATTATACCCACTAAAACCCCCCCGGTGACCAGCCTTAGTGCTTGACAAGAGGGCTCCGGGATCTCCAGAAGAACGCACCGGAGCCCTCGGCACTGCGCTACGGCTCCTCCCGAGACAACCGTGTTGGGAGCATGTAGACCCAGACGGTTCACTGTGGCCTTGAAGACACCCTGGCTATCAGGAAACAAGGACGGTGGTAAAGCATTCCAGTCCCTAGCGGAATGCTTTTAAGGGCTTCATGCACCTAATTTTGACATCAATAATAGTACCTATCTACCAAAACTTAAAAAGTACTACCAACCGTCAGGACTGAAATTTATGGCAAATTAAATTGACAAAAGCAGAAAACAGTTTAGGTGCTTAAACTTACAAAAACTTGAAAAACCAATTTCAAAACTAGTGAGCGCTCGACCACAAAAAGTTGTATGTTTTGGAGCTGGTTCAATACTTTGTTCTCTGAAGCAACAAATCATGTTAAGATAGCAGACTGCAGTAGGTTGATATACTCGTAACTGGCGAAGCACCGTCAACACCGCTAGTGTTGCAGCCGTTGCAGGTGTCAGGCGGCGGTTTCTGCTTACCATCAGGCAGACCGCATACTTGTTTACCGCTCATATTATTAAAATAAATACAATATAATATATTATGTCCTGCACCTGCATACCAGAGAAATGCATAGCAGTTACTAATCTGACTCTGTGTAAAGTTTGTTTGCCTCAGTAAAATCATCAGCATCATCATCATCCAGAAGACATCCACTGCTGAACATAGGCCTCCCCCTTTAACCTCCACACTGAACGACAGTCTGCTTTCTGCATCCACTGGATGCCAGCGACTCTTATTATGTCGTCGATCCATCTAGTGGGAGGACCCTACACTGCGTCTTCCGGTTCGTGGTCTCCACTCAAGAACCTTTCTTCCCCATCGGTTATCGGTTCTCCGAGCGATGTGGCCTGCCCATTGCCACTTCAACTTGCAAATTTGAACAGCTATGTCGGTGATTTTGCCTCAGTAAAATATTGTATAGTAATTAACAAAAAAGTGGTACGTTTTAAGCTCTTGCCTCAATTATCATCAATCTTAAAGCTATCAAAATAATTAGCCATCTAGACTGTACAGATAGATGCTGCAGTTATTCGTGGACCGTGACTTACAAGACGCAGGCTTGTCCAACATCATACCCGTCACATACCAGACTGCCATTAATCATCGCTAATTAATCAAACCTACTTGCGAACATGATCTCCTTATTTGTTAGATATGACGTTTCATCAGATAGGGTCACCAACTTTAACCAAAAAAAATAATTAAAAAATATACGAGATATTTTTGCACTCATGGTTATTTGACCCTAAGCAAAGCTTGTACTACAGCTTCCAGAGACTGATATACATACATGTATACATATTAACCGTCTTACTACAAAAGATGTAAGGACGCTTTAGACATGTGTTTAACATATTTTTCACAGTGAAACAACTGCTAAACACATGTCTAAAGCGTTCTTAAATTTATTGTAGTAAGATGGATATTTTTTAAATACACACTTAAAACCCAGATGTAGAATAAATACAAATGTTCATCGTATGAATGTTTGTCTTAGGTGGGAATCGAACCCACGCCGTCAAGTGCAAAAACAAATAAACATTTCTGTATTTCTGTATATTTCTGTATTTAAAAGCAGGTTCACCACCAACCAGGTCATCGGGGCGGGGCTTCTTAGTCTTAGTTTTGAGCATCGGCGCATAGTTGCTATGTTCTATCTGTTTTTATTGGATACATTTCGGAGAGTGTGCATCGGATCTGCACGATCTAATTCCTTACTGCCCATTTTTCCAAATTTTTCAGCTATCAACAAAATACTCATCAAAAGCTTAGGGTGTGTTGTCCTTGAAAAGACCTAGACTGCTAAGCATGCATTTTTAGTATTATAAATTTACATAATTATTATTTCTATAAATATTGATTAATAATACAGTTATGAGCATCTGAATATTGACAAATAAATTTACATTATTCTAATGAATAAAGTTCGGACATTTCTATATCTCTTCTCTATCTCTTCTTCTTCTCTACATAGTATAAATTGAAGTCGCTTTCCGCGTCTGTCTGTCTGTCTGTCTGTATGGCCACTAAGTCCTCCTAAACCACGCAATGAATTTTGATGCGGTTTTCACGATCAGTTAGATACATTTTCAAGATAGGTTTATATATATAACTAGCGACTTGCCCCGGCTTCGCACGTAAATTACACCCGTGCGAAGCCGAGCGGGCGGGTCACTAGTATAAAAAATTACGTAATATCAAGATGTTTGATAACCCTACGATAGAAGTGCATTGTTCCCCTTATTTAGCCAGGATTCTGTACGGGCTGCATCCATGCGAGTTGCCCGCACCATGAGATGGCTGCCCCACTTCCATGCTAATATGGTTCTAGAATAACTATTTCACCCAGTGAACGTTTTGACTTTACATGGATAAACGTTTTCATATAAATTATACAGTTTAGTATAATTTATATGGGGATTTTGCGAAAGATGTTCATTTGTTATTTATTCACGACTGCACAAATCCCAGAAAAGAGAAGTAAATAGAACGGAAATGACTGTGGGAAATGAGAAGGAAAATCTGTCGCCAGGCATTATGACAGAACTTTGATTGAACATTCTTATTTATGTCAACGCGTCAAACTCCGCGTCCAAAGAACTTGGACCTTACCTTTTTGGGTTAGGTCTCAAAGTTCTTTGTCCACATCACAGTTGCTAACTGATTTCGAATGACTGACGTTTCTTTTATATGGGTGCAACTGGCTACAACAAATTTCTTTGGCACAAATGCAGTAGCAAAATTCTATGTTTAGCCCGGGACTTATTAAAAAAAATCAATATTTGTTAATCCATTGTATAAGATTTGCAACGCAAACACCATGATCGTTTACAATAATTACCCGGCAAAGCAACAAGAACAAAAAAACTGTTTGAAATTTGAATTTCCCTCCATAAGTGAAACATACCACCTTAACAGGATAAATTTAACGACTATCAAAATCAGTTCACATGCCAGTGTTAAGTTCGGTGTTAATGTCACGGCCTTTCCTTTTTGACCGTAGAGCGTCCAGCGGCAGTTCGTTGATGTCTTTTGTATCGACACATCGACAGCGCAGTCGTTTTGATGGGAGATCACAAGGATGATTGACGTTCTTTTAGGTTCTTATGTTTCAGAAGGTGTGTGTAATAAATAAGAGTTTTGGCATTGTTTTCTTGACCATTTTGAAGAACACACTTTAACCAAAATTGGTCTTTCAAGTCTTTTCTAAAGCAATCAGCAGCCTAATTTTGTAGCCTACTTTTTGTTTCAGTGTCTTGTGAAGGAAGTACATCGTGAGGAAACCAGTACGTCGAAGAACCTATAAAGTTTACAGACATGACATTCACCAGCAGGAACTGGGCCAGCATGATGGATTTGCGGCTTTACGACTACTTGTTTTAAGCGATCCTATTTAGGTGATTGCAAATAATTGCGCGATCGCAAACCTTATCTCTGCACGTACGATAAAGGTTCACGTTGGCGTGATTTTACGCACCTCCTTCATCTCCGCAGATAATGATAATAATGAAACTATCCCGGCTTCGCACGGGTGTAAATCTTATTTTTTACACCTTGGGTTACATTATTGGAGTTTTAGTAAGGATCCCAATTTTTTTAAAAAATATGATATAGCCTATGTCACCCGGGGATAGTGTAGCTTCCCAACAGTGAAAGAATTTTTCAAATCGGTTCAGTAATTTCGGAGCCTATTCAATGCAAACAAATAATCAAATCTGTCTTCTTTATAATATTAGTATAGATATCTACGTTTGGCCACCAAATCACTTGATGGTAAGCGACGGTGTAGCCGAGGATGGAGCACGTTAATCTAAAAGAAATCTATTTATTCTAGCTTTGAAGATGCCTAGATTGTAGTTCTCAGGAAACAAGGAGGACGGCAGGGAGTTCCATTCTTGGGAGTACGTATCATAAATGACGACCCAAATTGTTGAGTACGAATCCTTGGAATTTCCACGAGGATATTAGTAGTATTAGGTATTAGTAGGTAGTGTGCAGTCCTATACAATCAAACCTCTACCTATAAACAACCATAAATTATAATAATTATCTTCCATAATAAACTACCTAATTGCACACTACCAATTTAAGCCAAACCCACTAATTGAAAACCGCGACTCCGAAATACTCACAAAACTGGGATTCAGAATTGGAATACACTGTCAAGGAGTGATATATAAACGGAGTCATCACCGAGGCGTGCGCTAACTATTATAACCTGTTGGGAAAACCGCTAAGTATACAGTCTGAGAACACATAGTTTGTTGCTTTGCGCAAACTTATTGTACGTATAATTTTATTACATTTCTAAGCTAAATAGACAATATGGTATTTGACTGTATTAAAAATCGTGATCCAAGCAAACAAGTTCTAGCGCCCCAGGAGTTGTCCCCCAATTACGTCACTGTCCAGTTGCCACTTTATTACAACAACCACAGATATTGGGAAACAAAGTTAATAATCTATTAAATTAAATACAAAAAGCATTTCAAACGTCATTTATGGTATAATGGTTGTCATATGCAACACCAGGGGCATCATAGATACATTGCTGACCCATAAACAATAAGTACATCACGAATACTTTTTCATTATTTTCGTGCATTGTATTCGTCAAATATTTTGAGGCGCGTATAGTAATAATATGTAGTGTTTTCTAAATTCCAAAGTATAATGAAATATTGACGGTGCTAAATAATCACAGTTGAGACTGATTACCAAGCATCGTCGCGGTATTTATTAGTACTTATCCCAATACCTACATTCCAGTTCAGAACGTGTCTCGAAAACGTGTAGGTTCGCTTAGGATTCATCACATTGCAAAAGTTATATTTAAGGGTCAATACTCACTTAGGACCGACAACCCACTAGATAGACCAAAGACATTGTAAGAGTCGCGGGCATACAGTGCCACTTGTACTCCACTGTATGCCCGCGGCAGGCTGTCGTTCAGTGTGGAATTAAAAATAAAACACAAAATCATTTATTCGGGCATAATTTATGGTAAGCTATAGTAATGATCCCAGAGGCTCCCGAACTAGTCAGAGACTGTGTGACGGGAGCCAATGGCTTTTCCTATTAATCCCTTTGGAGGTTAAAGGGGGAGGCCTATGTTCAGCACTGGACGTCTTCTGACTGATGATAATGATGATGATGACTCGCTGATGAGAAGTAACCTAACTTACGTAGTTATTAATTAAGTACTAACAGTAATGAAAGTTAAATAAAACTACAAAACGGAAAATAAACTCGTTTCTCGGGTTTCGAGGAGCTTCAAGTTTCTGAGGACCATAGAGATATTTATTATGATACTTAATAGCAACGCCGTTTAGCCATAAATTGCTCGAGTTTTGGCGCCAACGTGCAAAAAAACATATGGTTAGATGTATTATTTTCCTAAACGTACATAATTATTTTCTGTGTTATTGTATAATAATGGTGGATTAATATTTATTAAGTGCTCGTGATCATGAAAGTCAACATCATCATCATAACCTTTTAACAGTCCACTGCTGGACTTTTAGCCTACCCCCGAAAAAGTAATTGGGCCCTATCCACCACGCTGGCCCAGTTGCGGGTTGGTGGATTCACATACGCCATTGAATTCCTTCTCCGTACGTATGCAGGTTTCCTCACGATGTTTTTCCTTCACCGAAAAGCCAGTGCTATGAAAATCCGTACATAAACTCCAAAGAGCTCATTGGTATGGGTCCGGGGTTTGAACCCGCGACCTCACACTTTCAAGTCTGGCGGTCCAACTAAGCTACCAAGGCTTGAAATGAAAGTGATGGAGGCCAAAATAATATTAAATGTGCCAGAATTGCTACATCTGACCAAATTCCAAATTTATTTAAATTATTTATACTCCTAACATAGTCCACGTGAGTTTCGACCCTTAAGTGCTTAGTTATACTTAACTCATAAAGTAATAATGTTCCTAGAAAGGATACACTGTGATTGAACATTCTTTAGGAAGGTCTGCATGTACAAGGTTACGTATATAGACTGTTCTAAACCGAAGAAAGGAGGTCATTGTACTCATCATTATGTTTTTTTTACTATGGGACCAACCCTCAAATCCCGAATAAAATATTAGCTGTTCCATAGAAAACGGCCATTGACACTCGAGAAAATGTATGGTAAAGTGCTTTTCATGTTTGAAGTCCCCCAGACGCGGCGCTGTCATCGCGTATCAATCACTATCAGTATCATTTCTCGAGTAGAACTTTAACAACTTTTGGCATCGTACACGACTCTTTAACGATGGAAAATTAATAAAAATCTCACTAGCGTCCAAACACAGTAACAACACCTGACAACTACAACATGGAAATTTAGTTCCGCTGTTCCGCTGTTGTGGGACTTCTTTCATGAAAAGTACTCTACAGCTGTTTTTTTCGCGATTTCTATCTTGGTCTTATAGTAAAAGTTGTTCATAGTGATAAGTACAATGACTGCAGTTTGGCTTAGTGCAGTCATCATGAGCCAGAAGACGTCAAATGCTTAACATAGGCATCCCTTTTAGAGCTCTGCACTGTAACGACAGCCTGCCATCTATATCCACTGGATGCCCGCGACTATCACGATGTCGTCGGTCTATCTAGTGGTAGGCTTACCTAAGCTGCGTCTTCCGGTCCATGGTCTCCACTCAAGAACCTTTCTTCCCTATCTGTTATCGGTTCTTCGAACAATGCCCGCCCATTGCCACTTTAACTTGCAAATTTTAATAGCTATGTGGTTCTTTGGCGAATATCCTTTTCTAGATTCTATCGCGCAAAGAAACTCCGAGCATAGATTTCTCTGTTGCCCGCTGTGTGACTCTGAGTTTTTCCAAAAGGCCAACAGTTAAGGACCACATCTCAGTACCATAATGCCATCACACAAAATCCGTTAACAGTGATTTGATTGCAATGTTGCTCCACAATGTTAAAGTAATTATTTAAGAACCCGGTCTCCGCTACCTGAACGCGATAAATAAAATCATAAAATTACTTCTAAACCTTGAAAATATGTCTGGTCACTTCATTAGTCAAAATAATGTTTTTCACAAGATAATTGCAAAAAACACTAACAAATTACAAAAATAGACTAAACTCGCTTCGCTGTTTTACTCACTGTCGTACAGAATTCACTTTGTTTTCACAACAAAAAGTATGTATTTGAAGTTATAATAGGAAACACGGGGTAAATAAAGACGAAACTTAAAGACGAAAATAAAACTAGTCGAATAGAAACGATGGGGTTGATAGAAGCGATATTTAAAGATTTTTTATGGTACCAAATTAATTTGGTACATTTTGTATTCCGCAGGCCTGGCAACTGTACAATGAACTTTGGTACATATTTACCTCGTTTTACGGTACCTCCATACAAAATTCTATTCTAATCTGTAAAGCCGTTACGGGGGTGAGTGGCAACAAGCAAACTTTCACATTTCAAACGAAATCTATCTATTTATATATTTATAAATGAATCCCTATTTACCTTGGTCACGCCATAACTTGAGAACGACTTAACCGATTTCATTCATTTTTTTTTTAAAGTTTTCTAATACTTTGTAGAAGGTTCTTACGAGAAGAAAACTTAAGACAATTGCGCAGAAAATTGAGATTATTCAGAAAAATTAACGTACATTTAACTTCGAGCGTTTGACAGTTCTATAACAGGACTACGTCTGAGTTAGTGTAATGAAGTGGAAAATAAACGTCTAAGATAAACGTTATAGAGACCGCGCCACCACTCAAGTCCTGCGGCGAAAACTGGAACCAAATATAGTTTTCGTATTTCAGTTTTCAAGAGCCACATAAAATATGCGATTGTGGCGCCACTTCCATCGGACTTGAGTGGTGGAGCGGACTCTACTTACAAGATTTAAGGATATAGTTAATATGTATATAGATAGTTATTATAATAAGTGCAATTGCTGCAGGCACATCATTAGGTAAGTTGACCTTACCTTTGAAAAAGGCGGTTAACTGATGCCACCTTAACTCCAAATGCATGATCTCATTGCGGTGGTATCAGGTCATACGTAGGGTGGCAATGTTTCTTGAAAAATCGCGGATAACAGGTGATATATTTGTTTCCCCTGTATAATCTGATAAAATGCTTGTAATGCACTGCCGAGCGAGTATTCCCCGATAGATACAGTCTGGGTGCCTACGATGGAAAAGTTGGTTGGAGTAGCAGTTATTAATATTAAAATGAAATGAGACTGCGAGAACACGGCGGACGGAGTAATTTGACAGTTCTTTGATAACTAATTGAAAGCTTTTAATTATTTTTAAATTACACACTTGTTGACAGTTTCTATCCATTCACGAGCTTGCGAGTATTACAGATCAAAGACGAGATTAAAAAAAAAAAAAACACATCATATCAGAAAATTAAACGGTAAACGAGATTAAAAATGTAATATTAATCGATGATGCGGTCTACTATGGAACACGCTTGCCTAGAAGAAACTAATTCACTGCGTATTGTAGACATCCACATTGTAACTATCGGGGAATACCCATCCAGGCAGCGCATTCCACAGATTAGCAGTTCGCACACTAAAAGTGGAATCAAAGCGCTTCTTATGGGTTTTTGGAATATCCTAGTTAATAGTATAAAAGCGAAAGTAACTCTTTATCTCTGTATGTATGTTTGTTCACTTTTCACAATTAAATAGCTAAGCCGATCTCAGCGAAATTTGGCAGGATGATAGTGGACATCATAAGGACGAATTTATGTACACTATCATCCTGGAAAAAATACTACTAAACTAGAAAATCGCAGGTAGCACCGCGGGATAACACGAACTATAAAACGGTGTTGGTTTTTCTTGCCCACTCTAGCAGTCCGATAGAAAAATGAGCATGAGGGAATCATATCATACAGATGAATTCCAAGAACTTCCAAAACTATGGTTACTTGAAGCTCATCAGACGGCAGACAGCCTCGTGTTTGATCTGATTTAATATTATTCAGACGAGTTGGTCTTCCTAATGAAGTGGAGACGGCATTGGCAGACGCAGTTAGGGGGTTATAAAACAGTGTAGGTAATGACTTCGAGTTTGTTCTGCCATTTTTTTGTACAAAAACTTTAGAGACTTCTCAAAATTTTTACGAAAATGCAACAAACACCGGATTTTTGGCGTTCTGATACTATCAAATAGAAAGATCTATCTTTATATATAAAAGCAAAATTCATCTACTCACTCACTCATTAAATACGAAATCTCGAAAACTGCTTGACTTACGGAGCTGAAATTTGGCAGGTAGATTCCTTATGGGGTGTAGAGGTCCGCTAAGAAAGGATTTTACGAGAGCTGAATCTATATATATATAATTATAAAAGCGAAATTCATCTACTCACTCACTCACTCACTCATTAAATACGAAATCTCGAAAACTGCTTGACTTACGGAGCTGATATTTGGAAGATAGATTCCTTATGGGGTGTAGAGGTCCGCGAAGAAAGGATTTTACGAAAGAGCTGAATATATATATATAATTATAAAAGCGAAATTCATCTCCTCACTCACTCACTCACTCATTAAACACGAAATCTCGAAAACTACTTGACCGACGAAGCTGAAATTTGGCAGGTAGATTCCTTATGGGGTGTAGAGGTCTGCTAAGAAAGGATTTTACGAAAGGGCTGAATCTATATATATATAATTATAAAAGCGAAATTCATCTACTCACTCACTCACTCATTAAACACGAAATCTCGAAAACTACTTGACCTACGAAGCTGAAATTTGGCAGGTAGATTCCTTATGGGGTGTAGAGGTCCGCTAAGAAAGTATTTACGAAAGGGCTAAATAAAGGAAAACAAAAGGGGGTTGATAATATATATGATATATACGAAGTTGCGGGCAACAGCTAGTATAATATATAATAAACTAGCTGCGCCCCGGGGTTTTACCCGCGTAGTGATGAAAAATGGCGATGATGATGAAAAGTATGCCTATGTCACTCTCTGGCTCTTGAACTATATATACCCATGCAAAAAATCAGGTCGATCCGTTGTTCCGTTGCACCGTGAAAGAGGAACCATATAAACAAACTTTCGCGATAATAATATTAATAGGATTAATATTTATTTTTGATGATAAAAGATTCATACAAAAATCAATTCAAATGTTGGAAGAATTCAACATAATATCAACTTCTTACCTTCAATAATTTACAAAAGTAGTTTTTCGTAAAACTCTAAGGGGGAAAGTTTGATAGTGGATTTTGTTAATCTACTGACATAAAATTAATAATTTTAATGTTATGGTTTACATGTTTTATATTTTTCTTGATAATTACGGCTCAAATGTATCGTTTTATGCCCTAAATCCACATACCTAAAATTGAACGATTGCATTTTGTAATATGGCTCTGAACTTATCTGGCAGCACTAAAATTCCTTGTATTTATTTTTATTGCAATACAGGCGTGAGCAAAGGATGCCATCAAAATGGGTATATTAGGACTTGAGGACGTCAGATCAGATAGACAAAGGAGATTTATGGTAAGGTGGCATGGCGGGTGTGAATGCCTCCAACCTAATTTCGGCTTGATATCGTCAATCGAACTCACCCTGCATGATCTAATTCTCTCCTGACCATTTTTTTCTATCGGACTGCCAGAGCGGGCACAAAAAATCGACACCGCTGTCTGGTTGATATTTCCACTTTTATTATGCGAACTGCTAGCTTGCGGAATGCGCTGCCTGAATGGGTGTTCTCCGATAGTTACAATCGGTGTGTCTTCAAATCACGAGTGAATCGGTTTCTTCTAGGCAAGCGTGTTCCACCGTAGACCGCATCATCACTTTACATCAGGTGAGTTGGCGGTCAAAGGCAAGCCTATTATTAAATTAAAAAAATAAACCCTACAGACGACCTTGTCCGCCCCCATTTAAGCATGTGGATTTATTAGTTAGTTTATTGGTGTCATTGGCTGTAACTTTCTTGTGGGGATGAATAAATAGTAAGTGTTCCGTACTTAGTTTTTGCAGGTGAAAAAATATATAGCTCTTTTTTGTATATTCAAAAAGTGGGAGAAATACGGAGATATTTGTTTAGCTTAGCCTGTTATTATGTATGTGTGGGAAGCAACAGAATTTTAGACCAGTTATCCTCTACCGGGTTAGCTGAAATTTGACACACTTATGTAAGTTTGGTGACAATGCAATGTTATGGTACCATCGAGCTGGTCTGATGATGAAGACAGAAGGTGGCTTCAGGAACTACGACAAAACGATGTAACCCCGTCGAGTTTAGGTTCGTTGGATTTGTCTTCTCAAGCACTTTGGTCCTAGATGATGAACAGACGCCTAATAGCTGTTTTAATTTATTTTTTACTAAACATTTATTATGTTACGTGGTATGGAAATGTAAAGATCCGTAGACGAACGAATGTTACCGAAATAGCCCACCAGCAGTGCAAGTACCGTTCTTTATCGATCCTCAAATTCGCTAAAATGCCATAGAATCGATCACAGCGAGTACTGACAAAATGGCATATTATCGAATTTGACGACCTCAACTGTCAATTTGACGATCGCTAAAAGAACGGTACTTGCACCCCTGATTAGCAAGTTGAAGTGGCAGTGGGTAGAGCACATATCACACAGAACAGATGGCCGATGGGGCCAAAAGTTTCTCGAATGGAGACCACGGACCGCTAAGCGCAGCTGATGATGATGATGATGATTTGATTGTCATATTGGGGAATTAATTGTGCAACATAGAGATTGTGCAGAATGTGGAATGTGCTAGGTACCTGAATCGGTTCTCGATAGTTTTAATCTGGGTGTCTTTAAGTCGCGTATAAATTGGCTTCTTCTAGGCAACCGTGTTCCATAGTAGACCGCATCATCGCCCAAAAACAGGCGTAAATGGCGTCAAACGCAAGTGTATTCACAAACAAAATTGCACGCCAAAACTGCTTCTAATACTATAACATTTTGCATAATCCAAAGTATCGCTTCACAATATTTCTTGCTGCTGTTAATTGCTAGGTGTGAGACCTACATACGTCTACATACATTTTACTTTACATACGTCTGTGTGTTGGATACATTACAGATGGTCTATCTAGCTTACTCGCTGTCTCACATTGCGAGATAATGTAATATTGAAGCACTTGCCGATATTGTACAATAATAATAAAACTACTTGGAATTGAGTTAGAGATCGTTTGAACTAATCTAGTCCTTTAGTATGCAATCTTCAAATAGTTAGTTTAGTTTTTTAAGTTTTGATTAACGGCCGGTTATCCGAGTCGCGTAGGCAACAAAACGCTCCCTCTGCCCCCGCCAAGTTATAGCGACGATGTATTTTGCCACGCCCGCGGGGGGAGTGCAACGACAAAATGATCATAGGTCCGACCTCGATGACGCCTGGCGCGGTACTGAACGCGGCGCGCGCCAATTCTCGCGACCTTTTTACGCTTTTAATTCCACTAAAAAACGAAACTATTCACTATCAAAAATCTATCCAAATAAAAAAAATTGCCTTTCAGTACATGCAATTTCCAGGTTGTTACGAGCTTTCATTAGAGCATAAAACGAAAAAAATAAACTAACTCGACTTTGTTTCAGATTTTTTTTTTATCGAGGAAAGTTTAACACTAACACACACTTTTTTAAAGTGGAGTGTATAGGCAGTTGACTTTAAAATTTTACGCAAATATAATTAAATAAATTCCAAAAGTCAGTATGAAAAGGTTTTATAAGGATTCGGACTTCAAAAGTGCGGTCTACATTTGCAGTCTGCGGCTACCGTCGGAGTGATCCACATGCCTTCGAATAGTTTAACTTAATTTACCTAAATTCCTGAGAAATTGCACACACAGCTCATTTATAATATCGCATTAATATTCCAATTATTCTAATCTGATATTATAATTTATACACTCACTGATAGTAATTACATAGGTTTGGCTATAAACTGACCATGTTAGTAGCCGAGATAGCCTCGCAAATTATATCATTACTATAGTATTATAATATAGGTATTTTCGGTTACACTATAAGTCATATTATTTACATATATTTTCGGTGTCTGTCTGTACAGAACTTATGAACAGTTATTTTAAACCAATTTCAGGAGGTCAATGTGGTCTGGTTTCTATTGTTTTTAGGGTAACGTACCCAAAGGGTAAAACGGGACCTTATTACTAAGCTTACGATGTGTGTCTGTCTGTCCGTATGTCCGTCTGTCCGTCTGTCCGTCTGTCCGTCTGTCCGTCTGTCCGTCTGTCCGTCTGTCCGTCTGTCCGTCTGTCCGTCTGTCCGTCTGTCCGTCTGTCCGTCTGTCCGTCTGTCCGTCTGTCCGTCTGTCCGTCTGTCCGTCTGTCCGTCTGTCCGTCTGTCCGTCTGTCCGTCTGTCCGTCTGTCCGTCTGTCCGTCTGTCCGTCTGTCCGTCTGTCCGTCTGTCCGTCTGTCCGTCTGTCCGTCTGTCCGTCTGTCCGTCTGTCCATCTGTCCGTCTGTCCGTCGGTCCGTCTTTCCGTCGGTCCGTCTGTCCTACCTATTAAGGGCTATATCTTTCGCACCGTAATACATATATAGCCAGTTGAAATTTTCACAGAATATGTAATGTTACGGCGGATTAACTAACAAATAATAAAAAAGTCAAAAAGATAAAACGAAAGGGTGTGGTCCCCATACAAAAAACGTGTTTTTTTACGTATTAGCTCTAATGTAAAAACGATAATACGTACAAGCGTCAAACTTGGCATGATTATAGTACACACTCTAAAGTATAACGAAAAATAATAAATAATGGCCAAGTGCAAGTCTATGACAAATTTCTGTTCATTACCAAGTTATAAATGTGTTAGGTATACTCGAGCGCTTGTAGCTTTATTTTGTAAAAATAATTATCTGTGGCTGCGGCGCAATTACGTTGACTATTTTGGAAGGTGTTATAATAGCTGGTAATTTGGTTACTTGGACGACCTTATTGTATTTAGTGGTGGTACGGAACCCTCAGTGCACGAGCCCGACTCGCACTTGGCCGGTTTTAATTATCTCAAAAAATACGAACAAAGTTGTTCGAGCATCAGTTGATTTGGCAATAGCAATAATTTTGTTCGAGCGCTTACTAATTTTGAAGTTTGTTTTTAACCCCTGATAAAAAAGAGGGCTGTTCTAAGTTTCACGTGTGTAGTTGAAAGGTTGTTTTAACATTTTTCCTCCTTATTTTTATTTGATTTTTAATTTTAGTCTACGAACGCAGCATTGCGAGGCAAAGCTTGTATTAATATAATTATAGCTATGTTGGTATTACATATATTATTCACCAGTTGGTTCATAGTTCAATCGTTCGTGGGATGGTAGGTCGATTGCTGAACAAGTGCTATTGCGTAAACCCTAAATTGCTAACAAGAGATAGATTGAAGGCAGACACTATAAATTATATACCTAGACTTGGTGCAACATTCCGACTAAATTTGTGAATATGGTCACATGGCCAGTCCCGTTTGTGTAAGCGCAATGAAAATTGCCGGATACAACGTATTTTTGTCGGAGACCGGATTTATAGAGATGTAAATTTACATTAAAACACTGTTTTAAACTGTCACGGTTGTTCACTAAAGTTATAAGATTATTTACGGGATATTTACCGTGGTAAGGTTGTGGAATGATAGCTGCGCCGAAATATCGGGAGCTCATTCCACAACCACGGTAAATAACCCGTAAATAATCATATAACTTTAAATTTACATTGTTCTAATATTGAATTGAATTAATATTTTTATACCAGGTGTTCTTACAGCTTAAAAAAAATTATGTAATGGTTTGCGTATGACCGCCATAACTCACCTGATGTTAAGTGATGATGTGGCTTTGGACTCAGCTACGAAACACAACGGAACCTTCAAAAGAAAAATTTACAATGACAGTGTTGATAATTAATTTTTATATTTAAGTTTAGATCTACGTTTGTCCACCAACTTGCCTGATGGTAAGTGACAGAAGATGGAGTCATCATCATCATCATCATTTCAGCCATACGACGTCTACTGATGGACATAGGCCTTCCCCATCGATCTCCAAAAGGGCCAGTTGGAAGCGGCTTGCATCCAGCGCTTCCCTGCGGTCTCTTTTAGGACGTTTGTCCATCTTGTGGGTGGACGTCCTACGCTGCGCTTACGGGTAAGCGCTTACGGGTAAACGCAGCGAAGATGGAGTACAAAGATCAAAACGAAATCTATTTACAGTATTTACGATGCCTAGGTTTAGTTCTTAGGAAATAAGGAAGGCGGCAGGGAGTTCTATACTTTAGCAGTACGCATCATAAAAGTCACAAATGTGGAAACAAACCACAGCCTACGAATTTTGAAAATTCCGCGATAGGTGGTATTGGCCAGTGCTTCTATTTTCCCTGTAAAAAATAAGAATAAGCCGAATAACTTGTAAAATTATCCGGCCAAAACTGTAGAAATATTATCTATTCTATTTCTAGCTGATGAAAAAACGCAATTTTAGACAGATACTAAATGGTCTATTACCGGGTTTTGATTAGAGGAGCTGGTACTTATCGTGCTAAGGTTAATGACTTCATTTTGATGTACGAAAATATGAATTATAATTACCATGTCAGAGGCCTTCAGGCAGGTATGATAAAATCTGACGCTGACCCACTCTCATTGAGAAACTACGAGAAAATAAGTAAATTCAATTATTAAAAAAAAAAATACCCAACTGCATTGTTTTTTTTAAATATATAATTAATAGACTTGCTTTTTACCACCATCACGCCTGATGTTAAGCGATGATGCGGTCTACGTTGGAGCACGCTTGCCTAGAAGAAACCGATTCACTCGTGATTTGAAGACACCCAGATTGTGACCATTGGGGAACACCCATTCAGGCAGCGCATTCCACAGACTAGCAGTTCGCACAATAAATGTGGAATCAAAGCGCTTCGTACGGGTTTTCGGAATATCAACCATAAAGCGATGACGATTTATCGTGCCTGCTCTGGCACGCATTGTATAAATTAGGTAAGTAGCTGAAAAGTAACAGCGGGGCGTTGTGTATACTCATATATATAACCTATATATAGATATATATATACTAACTGACACAGACGTTATCCTGTCTTAGAACTGTCAAAATGAGAAGTTAAAATCGTCGTTAAGTTTTCTGAAATTTTCCAGTTTTCTGCGCAATTTACCTAGAGTATTAGAAAACTTAAAAAAATAGATGAATTTATTCGGTAAAGTCGTTGTTAAGCCATGGCATGACCAAGGCAAATAGGGATTCATTTTTAAATTATACTAGCGGTCCGCCCCAGCTTCGCACGGGTATCTATACTTACTAATATTATAAAGAGGAAAGATTTGATTGTTTGTTTGTTTGTTTGCATTGAATAGGGTCCGAAACTACTGAACCGATTTGAAAAAATCTTTCACTGTTGTGAAGCTACACTATCCCCGGTGAACATAGGCTACATTATATTTTCAAAAAAAATAGGGGTACTTACTAAAACTCCAATAATGTAACCCAAGGTGTAAAAAATACGATTTACAATTTTAACTTTGCGTGTTTGACAGTTCTAAGACAGGACAACGTCTGTCAGGTCAGCTAGTATATACATAAAAACATAATCCTCCTTCTTGAGCAGTCGGGTTTAAAGAGAAAGTTACCAACTGCAGTAGTACCTACATTCCACAAAATTCCGGAAAATAAAGTATGAAATTCTGAAGCTTATAACTATATCACTAAAATCGTGATACTGGATTATGCGGAAAGGGTATACTTAGCTGAAAAGGGTCCATAGTACCGATCACTATGAGCAACTTTTTGCTAGAGGACAACTCTGAATATACCGGACCCCTTTCGGCCTAGTACACCCTTTCCGCGTAGCCCTATATAATTTAACTACATAATTTTTATTTACTTGTGTAAAACTCATCTGAATATTCCATGTGACTAGTGTAACGCCTGCTTTCAAGATAAAGAGAGAAGTAGATTAAAAAAAGGAAAAAAAAACCTTAAAACCTTAAAATTGAGGCTAAGGGACACCACGCAGTCTCACTGCTGAGTGAATGAGTCCAACAGCTGCAATAACATCTGAATTTTACAATGTTGTGTGTCAGGCACGTTCTTTCTGCAGTCCATCTTTAAGCTCTTGCCAGATCTACCACCACATTTGATCTAGGCCAACGTATGAACTCCACTGAAGGAGACATCAATCTAAATCCGCCCACATTGAATCTAATTCATACCTTCATTGGCATCTACACCCGTTAAATAGTATTTTGCACGTCAAGCCATAAAACTTTATGGCGATCCTTGATATCTTTTAAGGTATTTTTGAAAGGATATACGATGCCTGCGAAGGAATTAGTATAATGCAAAATGTACAGCAAAGTAATAGTGTTATAGTATTTTGTTAAGTGAAGAGTGGATAGTATAGCTAAATATTATAATTGAAGTTGAGGTGACGTGATCCTAATTGTTTTTTTAAGCCACTGAATCAATTTTGATAAAATGTATATGGTACCTCTGTAGTAAGACCTACCAAAAAAAAAAATATCATCAAAATAAATCAGTAATTGGCGGAGTAATCGCGTATTATAAACATTAAAAAAAACATACAGCCGAATTGCAGATAGTCTGGCACTTGGAATAACTATTATTATTATTATGAATATCTACAAATAAAGAACATTAATTCATATTTAAAATAAGTAAAAACAACGCTGGGAAATACAAGATCCGCCTTCATTGCGTTTACGCATGTTAACGTGTTCCGGCATTGGTCAAAGAGACTGTTCACTACAAGGCTATTGGATTCTAATAAAAGCAAATTGACGTATAAGTAGGAATATCCACGGACGTTTTGCGATAAATTACTATAACCAAAGTACGGGCGCTGAAAAAACGCGTCTAACAGTTCCAATGTCGCAGCTGGGCTCGAACCGATTTGCCCGTGACGATGGAAGGAGACCTGATGGTATAACACTTGTTCCCTGGAGGGTGGCGCGGCCCTTTGTATGGGACGCGACTTGTGTCGATACTTTGGCGCCGTCACATCTTCCTGAGACACAAGTTAGGACTGGTGCGGCTGCCAATTCGGTAGAACAGCACAAGCGACGCAAACATGCTAACCTCGGCAGTGGTTACATATTTGAGGCGTTTGGGGTCAAGAAATTGGGCCCTTGGGGACTGAGAGCTCACCACATTTACAAAAATCTTTTAGAGCACCTGGTTAGTGCGACGCGTGACCAAAATAATAGCGTGTTTCTGGCTCAACCCATAAGCATTGCCATTCAGCGTGGTAATGCTTAAGCATTTGGATTGTTTTTAGGCCTTCAACGGTCTATTGACAGTCTAACTGTTTTAGTAGTACTACTTATAGTGTTAGCTTGTATTTTGTTTAGTTAATTAAAGGCACTTGCCCCATTAAAAAAATCTTTTATAAAGATAGATTCTTCACCTATTTTGCATGTAGGCCAAGGAAGGCTTGATTTTAATTCAAGATACCTTGTACCGATGACCGTGTGTGCAAAAATGTCCCGAATATTTATTTATTTAAGATACTACTGGTGACTCTCAAATCTCAAACGTGACAAGCTCCCTTTTGAACCTTTTTTTTATGCACCCCCATGATATAGGTATCAAAAGAAAGAGTTTGCTGATAAAAATACGAAAAATAAAACGAGGTCACACCAAATTCAATATGGCGGACGCCCCAAGATGGTGGACAAAATATTCTTATCTACCATCATGATATGAGTATCAAGTGAAAGGATTTGCTGATCATGATATTATAGGATGAAATGAAAGGATTTGTTTTTTTAATTATTACTTTTATTAACGCTACAGTTATTTATGATTAATAACGGGATATTTACCGTGATAAGGTTGTAGATGGAGCTTATCACAGTGAGTGTCCCGTGAACAACCGTGATAGATTACAACTTTTTTTTTTTTTTAGAAGCAAAATCGCCACTGACCTTTGATTCTGAAACAGAACACTAATTGCTACCTAAAATAGATTGGAATGCTACAGAGGAGTGTAAAACGCAATAATTTTGTAATTTCATCTGTAATTGCTGCAAAGATTTAATTTTATATTCATTGAGTCATGTTTTATGTCTTTGATGCTACGACCAAATATTTTGGTCGAAGCTCTGGTGAGCAATATAATTATTAATTTATTAGATGTATGGGCAAATTTTGGGATTATTGCAGCTAATATTGTTTTATTGCTGTAGTGTTTATTGTTTTGTGATTTATGAATAAGCATTTAATTTCAAAGCAGAGTATAATAATAACATATCAAATATTATTGAGCAATACAATTATTATTTGTGTTGTGACAATATAAAACTTAACAATTATTTTCAGTAATTTAAATTTAACTCGCAGACTAAACTGAAGAAACCACATGTTTATCTCTAAATAATATAATTAAAAATGTTAATTGTTAATACGTATCCTGGTCATAAGTACACAAACATTTTATTGGTTTATATATTAGCCAACCTGCAAATAGAGATTTCAGTTAATTAAAACGGTCTTGGAATATTCTTTTATTAATACCTAGCTAGTTAACTAGGATGCATATTATAATTGATAGCCCGTTGGTCCAGTTGGTAGTGAACCTACCTTCTGAGCCTGAGGGCGTGGGTTCGATTCCCACATAGGACAAACATTTATGTGATGAACATTTATTTTGTTTTTGTTCTATATCTGGTTGTAAATATCATTTTAAGTATGTATTTAAAAACTATATATTATGTATGTATATCAGTCTCTGGCAGCCATATCACAAGCTTTGCTTAGTTTGGGGTCAGGTGACCGTGTATGAAAAAATGTCCCAAAATTATTTATTTATTTTAACTAAAATAAATTTAGTAGTAGATTTGTCTTTAAATTGTGACGTCACCAAACCTCTTTGCGTGTTGAAATATTGTATCTTGTATCTTGTTTTTATGCTTTTTTTTTATAAATAAAAGGATTGTGTAGAACCACCATCTCGCCTGGATGCGGTCTACGTTGGAGCACGCTTGCCTAGAAGAAACCGATTTACTCGTGATTTGAAGACACCATCCAGACCCAGATTGTAAATTGGGGAACACCCATTCAGGCAGCGCATTCCACAGACTAGAACTTCGCACAATAAATGTGGAATCGAAGCGCTTCGTATGGGCTCGCGGAATATGAACCAAGTGTCTGTGTATTGTATATTGTTGTATTGTATAAGATATCAGACGAAACAAAAATTGGCTGCCAATTACTTTAGAAAAGATCGAGACCTTAAAGTCAAATTTTCGAAGTCAATAACTAATGGGCTCAATAAATACCATGTTTGAGAAAACGATGATAAGGGTCAGATTAATTTTAATGTAAGTATAATGCCTACCTACGATACTAAGATCTCTATGCCAGAAGCCCAGAGGCATTTATTTACTGATTGACGTACAAACCGTCTGAGAGGTCAATATAGAGCAATTTCAATTTACAAAATGCCCGCAGGATGTCTGCAGGTATGTTTTTTAGTAATTACACTGACTGAGGTCACGGTGGATCGATACATAACAATCTCGAGGCTTGATAGTCTCCGGCTCTTTCAATTGGCGTTAAAATATTATGTACGCCGCACGCGACGTGTTAACATAAGTATGAAGGGTCAGTACTAACTGCAATTTTAACGTGTTTAATAACTTGTAAGTAAAAAAAACCTTGAAATTGAATTTAACCTACTTTTAAGTAAATAAATTCTAGAAGTCGATTTTAACCTACTTTTAAGTAACTAAGAAAATAAATCTTGGAAATCTTGGAGTTTTTAAACTGCCCAAAGGGCATAAGTCAAAAGTATATTTATTAATAAAATGGCCTCTGACAGGGCTTATCAATTCGCACTACCCATGGAAGACTGGCGTAAGTTGAAAACACCAACTTTTCAGGAGCATCAAAAAACTGATTTGCGTAGAAATTAGAAGACCTAGACAATTAGTTCCTTTAGCAACATGCTGGCAAAAATTACCTTACAGATACCTACTTACAGATATCTACTTCATTTTTAGGATAAATTAGCAGTTTTTGCGGAAACCTGAAATTAGGTGGTTACTCCATTAATCCCCGGAATAACAATATGAAATTTAGAAACATCTAAAGTTAACGCTTTGTTGCTACGGAAATTAGACGAACTACGTGGTTGTATTTCGAGTTAAGTCTTTATTCCAGCCCACTTTCATATAACTTTTGTACGTAAAAAGTGATACTCTTTTTATCCACGGAAAAATAATTAGAAAATATATAGTAATTTGTATATACGCGTATATTTCTGTATTTTATCACGTGGAAAAAGTATGTGAGTTCATTTTTTTTTTTTTTTTTTAGAAAGACGTACAATAAATGCGTAACTTCGTTTAAGCTAATATTTAAAAAGCAACTCTACAAAAGTAATTAGCGTAACAAAACTTACATAAGTTTTATGGGAATTTATAAAAAAAAAAAACGTACTAATTTTTTAAATCAAATTATATCCGTCATTTATTGGAATAATAATTCGAGGAATTTTGAGTACGTGTATTGGGTTTTCCTCTATCCAATGGTTAAATAAAAAATATTTGACGCAAATGTGTTTACACGTCTTCCATGGATGGTGCAAATTGTTGTAAGTTGTATCGCCAAAGTCAAGCTATAATAGCTTAGCTTGTAGTGTAACTTGAGATTAAAATGTCAAAGCAATCACCTGATAAATTTAATATGAAACCTGTGATACTCACATCTTACGAATGAACAGATTCTGTCTATGAATGGTGCCGATGTCAGTCAAAATATTCACGGCTTCGAATGAAGAACATACCAAGAGTGGCCCTGAACCTTATGCCCTGAACTTAGCAGGTATTTTTGTTTATTTAAAAGGTCAATATTTGGAACATGACATGCTTTGCAACGAAATGACGCCTATAGTACTAAGGTTATATTATAACGTAGATTTTTTGTTTTACCAGGCTTGGCGCACTCCGCACTTTAGGTATGAAGCTACAAGTAGCCGACTTGTCGGATCTGCCGTATCCGCTGCCGCGCGATAGACAGAGAGACAACTTGTAAGTTAATATAGCTGTAGGTAGTTAGCGCTTGCATTTTTTTTTTATGAGTGACTTTTACTGTTGGCCTTTTGGCCTCTACAGCTTGACCGGACTAGTTAGCGAACGCAGAGTGCGTTCGGCATAACTTGGTGGTTAAGTTTATAGGCGACTAGCACAAGGGCACCTCGAAGGTACGAACCTCGGCTTGGGCCGTCGCCGGGAGTGGGAATCAGACTTGCCCAGGCACCCCAGAGGGGGTGTGCCCTGGAGCCCTAACGGTTTGTTGAACTGAATGATTATTTGGAGAGAATCTAACCGATCTTCTAACAGATCCTGTGGGTCTACGATCCTGCCGGCGGGATCGCTGTGTGTGTGTGTGCCTCTGGTAACCGACGCCTGTACCAAAAACTGAATATTTCCTATTGCTAGGAGCAGTCGGATCGGGCGAGCCCAGCGCCGCCGCGGTGACGACGGCGATGGGGTCGTCCGGGTCGCCCAAGATGTTTCTAGGGCGTCTACGGAGAGGAGGAGGGTCTGTCACGTCTGTCGAGTAGTTGGAGGATTTTACTACAAGAGGATTGGGGTGGTGAGGCGCCGCGTCAAAGTAGCGGCGGGAGGTATACTTAAGGTATTGAATCATGGATGGGAGTTCAACATCGCAGTGCAGATCGGCGTTCCGCTTATACCAGCTAGCGCCGACCGCTCTGCGTATGAAGCGGTTTTGAATGACCTGCAACTTGTCCAGATCGATGCGGGAGGCGTGGGCGAATGCCACAGAGGCGTAAGTCATGACGGGGCGCTAGCGCTTGCACGTCCTGATTTGCACTTTATTGTGTAGTAGCAAGAGTCGCTGCTCATTTAAATGATTTTGCGGAGTGAATTTTCTGTTCTTGTACTTATTTATGTATTCTATGCTTTTACTCCGATACGCTTACGCCAACAACAGTTGTTTAATGTGAACGCGTGCATCATTATATGCAATACGGTAAAGTTTTATGTTTGACAGAAATATTTTTAAATGATATTATTAAATACCGATAAATTTTTAAAACAATTAACTAATGTGAAATGTAACGTATTACAAGTAATAATTTATTTAAAAAAAATATATACGTCACGCTTTTAATATTTAAAGTATACATGAAAAAGGTCAAACTCAAGGGGTATACAAATAGCCATCGAACAGCTTTTGATGAAGATAAGCTAATAAAAGCCTTGTTTTAAACAGACAATAATGTTTTTTTTTTAATAATTTTTTTTATTTATTTAAAACACATAGTACGTTACATTTCAAGTTAGTAAGTTGTCTTAAAATCTATGTTAGATTTATCCAGACAACTGGTTCTCGGTAAGGTATTTTTTTAAATTTAATTACCTACATTGCACAAAACTAAAGCGTGCAAACACACGACTGATGCTGTTGTAGGCATAGGCATATCGCGGAGTATAACCGGTTGTAAGATTAAGGAAGTATTTAATTTCGGCTGGCTTTTCTGTGAAGGAAAACATCGTGAGAAAACCTGCATACGTACGTAGAAGGAATTCAATGGCGTATGTGAATCCACCAACCCGCACTGGGCCAGCGTGGTGGATATGGCCCAATCACCCTTTCGGGGCTAAGCTAAAAGTCCAGCAGTGAACTGTTAAAAGCTGATTATGATGATGCTGATGAAGTATTTAATTAGTTTGACCTAACCACCTGCCGATTTGTCACGTGACCCCATAAAAAGAAGTGAAAGAGAATCCTCGACCAAGATGATAGCATCGTCCACTCACATTTACTATTCTTTAGTCATTTGAAAATTATTGCATAGTAAAGACTTGGATAAAAAATACACAGATAGTCAACTTCAAAATAACGAATTTAGAAGCTAGAATGAAAATTAAAATATATGTATAAAAAAAAAAAAAAAAAAAAAAAAAACTAAAATATGTAGAGCACAAGTCATTTGTATTTTAATGACTGTGCCTTGCAGGTTCCTAGTACTGTTCCCATATTTTCTTTTAAAGTCGTAACTTCTTCCAGTATGTACAAATAAAAATATGTAGATAAGTTTTATTATTGTTTAAAATGTAATAATATTATATACCTATTTAAAAAATTGCTAGTTTTTTTTATTGATAAAAATCCAAATGGCTCTCCCAAGGTCTTAAGAAAAACTAACGGAGACTATTATAATAGTTGTTGATGATTAATTCTCTAATGTAATCTATAATCAAGCAAGTTTTTTTTTTTTTTTTTTTTATTATCTTAGAGAAACTAACGGTCTTAATTAAAAGAGTTAATAATTAGCTAGAGACAAAGAGGCCATTTAGAAGTTTCTACTTATAAAAAACAGAGTACATTATATGAACGCTAAAACATGTGAATATTTTTTTTTTATAGATGTATAATATTACTAGAACAAAGAAAAAAGCAATAAACTACTTATAAACTACTTTATATGCTCGAATCAACAATTTTTCAATACAGGTGTGGCTTGACCATAATGAGTTTCCTTTCATGTACGGCTGGAAAGATTCTGGGGTTGAAAATGAAAAATGAAAAAAAAAAAAAAAAAAAAATATTATTACTGTATAAACATTTACAGATATTTTAACAGATAAATTATACAAATGTAGGTTGAACATGCTTATACAGAGATTTTGTGCCCTTGATAGTATTATCTAACGGTCCTCACACCAGGCACAGCCTGTATCGTGAGGACCTGGATACGATTACAAGGACACAAGAGTTAGATCTCAGCTGACATAATTTAACAATTACTTTAAAAAAAAACATAAAAAATTAAAAAAAATTGACGCTACTACAAAAACGAAATATATAGAATATGGCTAGATAATTTTAACAACAGTAAGATTTTATTAAATGGATTTTACAATGAAATAATATAAAAGAAAATGTTGGGTAATCTAGATACGAGTAGATGTTACTGTTTTATTAATATCAAACGTTCTGTGTCATCATAACTGAGTGTAGAAGGTTATGTTGCCTTGCGATTATTTTGATCAAGAAGCTATCTATACAGCTGTGGCTTGACCAAAAAGTTTATTTGCTTATATGGCTCGCAGGTTTTGGAGCCATCTTGCCATAAGATTTTTTTGGTCAAGAAGTTGCCTATCTGTGTACTCTAATCTGCGTTTTTCCTGTTGAAAAGTTCACGAGTTCATTACCTCATCAGGCTTGTGCATTGTTCCAATCGCCCGCGTTACGTAGGCTTGAGATCACCTTATCTTTATCTGTTACCCCATTTCCTATTTAACACAGTGTCTTAGTGTCAAAATATAATTGAAAAATTCATAACGAATGTTTTTTTTTTTTTATGTAGTTTTGTTTTTATTTTGGTTTATTAATGTATATTGTAATAACTTGTCTAAATTTATTTCACATTTATACTGAATAAACAAAAATATAAAAAAATATTTTGTTTTACACACAACATAAAAATATGTTGGCTTCATAGGGAGTTGATGGTCAAATGCGGGCTTATAATTATGCGGATGAAAAAGTATTTTAAAAGTAAGTAGAATACTAGTCTACTGGCCAACCCGGTCGGTAGAAACGATAAAAAGTGTACAATAGGCTTTTCATTTGGAAAATTACAAATTTAATATCTTAATTATGGCTATTAGCGAATTTCCCGTCATAGGTGAAAGTGAAACGTACCACCTTAAGTTTGTACATGTAGGCAAAGTCTTTGAAGACGCTTTTTTTCCGTAAAATTATCTGTATATAGTTCCAGCAAAATTTAACATTGTGGCTCCTACGATTAAAATTAATAAAATATTGGACCTCACACAAAAACCCATAATTCCTACTTTAGCCATTCAACTATTCAATAGAGTTCATCCATAATCATTCTAGTCAGTTCTACAGTCACTCATCATTCAATAGACTACTACGAGCGTTATATTTGTGTACACACCTCAGTTTTGCAACGTTTAATGATCGTAATAGCATAGTTTAGTGTCCATCGTTTAGGTCTGATATCATATACATTCTAGAGACGTGCATTATGTTATAGTTACTGGGGTATTTCGTATAAGCAGACCCACTTTCTGTTAGCGTTAACGCCTGCAGAAAGATGAAATTGTATGAAAATGACATTAGCTTGAGATTACATCTCTCAAAGTAATGTCATTTTCATTTCAAAGTGGTTTCATTTCTTGTCTAACCCCCTGGAGCACTCCGCACTTTAGGTATGAAGCTACAAGCTAGAAGTAGCCGACTTGTTAGACCTGCCGCGCCCGTATAGTTTTAAATATTTATTATAATTTTAGTTCGTTATGATTTCAAATGCAAAAGCTATGGAGAGAGCTATGCTCGCGGTTTTTCTACGAGATCGAATCATAAATGAGTAGATCCGTAGATGAACGAAAATTATCGACATAGCCCACTGGATTAGCCAGTTGAAGTGGCAGTGGGCAGGGCACATAGCACGCAGAACAGATGGCCGATGGGGTTGAAAGATTCTCGAATGGAGACCACGGACCGGTAAGTGCAGCGTAGGACGTTCACCCACAAAATGGACAGACGTACGAAAAGAGACAGGAAAACGCTGGATGCAGGCCGCTTCCAACCGGCCCTTTTAGAGATCGATGAGGAGGCCTATGTCCAGCAGTGGACTTCCTATGGCTAAAATGATGATGATGATGATGAATTAGTACTCGAGACAGACAGATAGACTACACTAGAGAAGCATTAAGGCACTTACTGAAGAATCCCCTCAGATAACAGAGTGACAAATGCAAGCCTAATAAATCTCCATTCCTTGGATTTTATCTATAACCCACTTCAATAGTAAGTTTAAACTTTGAACTTTTGGACTACCGCCTTTATTGGGAAACATTTAATTCCACAATCATGGATCTAGTCGCAGTGTCCACTCCTTGATTATAAGAAACCGTTTATACGATCAACTAAAGTTACAAAAAACAAAACGAAAAAGTTATATGCATTGGAAGTCAAAGTTTGTTTCTTTCTCCACGGATACCGGTGTCTGTGACTTTTGTTATCATCATTTCAGCCATAGGACGTCCACTGCTGGACATAGACCTCCCCCATCGATCTCAAAAAGGACTTTTGGAGATCGATGGGAGAAGACTCTTGTTATATCTCAAGACTTTTGTTATACTTGACTACAATTTTGTTTACTTAAATTTACTTAGGCTATACACAATACTGGGAGAAGAACTTTAGATAGATCTAAGGTTAAACAATGTTAGTACTAGTGTTGTGTATATACCGCGAGCAGACCAGCGAGTGGCAAGCAGCGCCCGATCACGAGTATGCCACATGTGCCAGCCATCGCCCTCCTCAACCTGATCTGAGGGAAGAGAGCGAACCGACACACGACGCCGCCGCAAGAAACCTTCGATGGTGAGCATGAATTCTCGAGGTAGAGTCCTTTTCATGAAAGAAGTCCCACAGCAAACAGCGGAACTAAATTTCCATGTTGTAGTTGTCAGGTGTTGTTACTGTGTTTGGACGCTAGTGAGATTTTTATTAATTTTCCATCGTTAAAGAGTTACGATGCCAAAAGTTGTTAAAGTTCTACTCGAGAAATGATACTGGTAGTGATTGATACGCGATGACAGCGCCGCGTCTGGGGGACTTCAAACATGAAAAGGACTCTACCTCGAGAATTCATGCTAACCATCGAAGGTTTCTTCTCTATGCGAAGTTTGTGTGTTAATTTATTATGTGTTTTTATGTTGTAAAAATCACGGAAATTTAAAAAATGGTTTCATCCCCTAATTTTGCACCCTTAAAGATGGAATATTTTATTTTATTTAATTTGAGAAATATAATAGCCATAGCCCATTGGTCCAGTTGATAGCCCATTGGTCCAGTTGGTAGTGAACCTACCTTCTGAGCCTGAGGGCGTGGGTTCGATTCCCACGTAGGACAAACATTTGTGTTTGTTCTATATCTGGTTGTTAATATCTATTTAAGTATGTATTTAAAAACTATATATGTATGTATATCAGTCTCTGGCAGCCATATCATAGCTTAGCTTAGTTTGGGGTCAGATGACCGTGTGTGCAAAATGTCCCAATTAAGTATATATTTTTTTTAATATTTTTTTTTATTATTAATAGGCTTGCGTTTGACCATCATCACGCCTGATGTTAAGCGATGATGCGGTCTAGGTTGGAGCACGCTTGCCTAGAAGGAACCGATTCACTCGTGATTTGAAGACACCCAGATTATAACCATCCATTCAGGCAGCGCATTCCGCAGACTAGCAGTTCGCACAATAAATGTGGAATCAAAGCGCTTCGTACGGGTTTTTGGAATATCAACCATAAAGTGGTGATGATTTTTCGTGCCCGCTCTGGCAGTCCGATAGAAAAATGGGCAGGAGAGACGGGTGGTTTTTAGAAAAATAATATAATGTGAATTCTCCGTCAGAAACTTCGCTTTTGAAATCTCTGTACCATTAATCATCGTTACAAAGAGCATTATTGATATTGATTGATATACTTATTTATTTGTTTATTTTGCCAGTGTACACATTACATGAGGTCCTAAAACTACATGTCGGTACAAAGACCCTGTTAGGGCGCTGCAATTTAACTTATTTTAATACATATACATAATTTATAACTATATTCTATTATATACTATTATCCTAAATTATAATAATAACTATAAAACAAAAGCGTTTTATTTATAATTATAAAAAATTTAATGTCAGGTTAATCAAATTACAAGTAACATTAAAGGTCATACATTCAATAAAATTATAATAATGTTATTAGCAAAAAATAAAACGAAAATAATATAAATTATTAGGTACATCAAATTAGGTAAAAAATTAATAATCATTGAAATTCATTGAATAAATATTGTTTTAGTAAACAATTTGAGAACACGATTAACTGAATAAGTAAGTACTATTAGCAATTTTCATGCTTTATTTTTATAATGCAAACCAATAAAGCGCGGGAACTGCGTTGAATAGCGCAAAAACTCCTAAAGATTGCATTGGAGCGTTAGGAAATCACTGAGATGCTGTTTAATGCTATCTATTATGTTATTGTGAGGATAATAATTATGGTAGGTAGCTTTTATTGTTTGTGTACACACGGGTTGTAGTTTGCCGAGCAAGACTTAAGATGTGTGTATAATCGCAGCTCAGAGCAAATAAAAATACTATGTGTGTGTGCGTGTGTGTGTGTGTTGTTGTGAGGATATAGGAGTCGCGAGGTCAAAGTTTGGGGCAAACTAGTAAAACAACGGAGTAACAAACAACTAGTAATAAATAGAAAATGAATTACTAGTAAATAACTAAATCTATGATTCAGCTCGCAACATTACCAACTCGTATGTTTCTCAAATTCCACGCAGATTTTGAAACATTTTTTACGCGTCTCAAAGTAGTTATTTGCAAGTAGCATCATTGCAAAGGGAATTACCGCCGATTACTCTGCGTTTTGCCTAATTTGGGCGGAATTTTGTAACTTGGGCGGGCATAATTATTGCAATTTAGGCGGGCACATTGCCACCTTTGATTATCGTGTTTAGTGGCTATGCGAATCTATTAGCCATTGTTCTTTTGATCTATGTTGAATCGTTTTTGATGAAGATATTAAATCAAATTGATTGTGATTGCAATTTGAGTTAAACGAGCAACATTTACTATCAGTCACTCATGAAAGAAAGAAAGCAAATAAATTTTATTCGACGCCTTTACAAAAACTTATATCTACAGGATACAATCAGTGTCGAATGGGTCCGTCTCAGCATTAATGCTGATAATGACAGTCCAGTATGGATCGGATTAAATGCTGTCTCAATATTTTTGTTGGTTTGCGTTCGACGTCCAATTTTATAAACTGTCGTGTTAAAGTGAAGTCCCAAAAACGTTAAAGTCCCTGTAACTCTACAAAAATTCATAGTCGAATCACGATATTAAAAGTAATTTACATTCTTTCGGTCATCATCATCATCATCATCATCAGCCAGAAGACGTCCACTGCTGAACATAGGCCTCCCCCTTTAACCTCCACACTGAACGACAGCCTGCCTTTTGCATCCACTGGATGCCAGCCACTCGAAAAACCGATAAATGATTGGGAAGAAAGGTTCTTGAGTGGAGACCATGAACCAGAAGACGTAGCGTAGCTAGGCCTCCCACTATATGGACCGACGACATCGTGAGAGTCGCAGGCATCCAGTGGATGCAGATGGCAGGCTGTCGTTCAGTGTGACGGTCGAAGGAGAAGTTGATGTCTCTTGGCTGGTGATGATGATGAGAAAGCTTCTGCAACAGAGTAAGGAATGCCTTCTGCGGTTTCCGAGAAGCTACAAAATTTGGTTCTTTAAAAGACGAGTTAATAAAGTCTTAAAGGGACGGCAGCGGCGTATATGTGTTGCCTCTGGTGTTACTGGTCCATCGGTAACGGTGACTGCTTACCATCAGGTAGCCCGTCTGCTTGTTTGTCGTCTTTGACATAAAAAAACAAATATCTTTACAAGTATACCAGGCTGACAGAAAGTAACTAGGACCGTGAATTTTTCATTATTTTAACGGCCTTGAAAACTAAGAATTGTTTTTATGACAAAGCTGCGTGCAGAAGGCTGCTATGGTATAAAACTAAAAGGCGTTGCAATAATAGCCCATAATGGTTTTAAAACCTTAATCAAAATCATCATAGTTATAAGATATACAATCGGGTGTGGTATTTCGAAAAGGTTAATTTACTGACACTAAAGTTAAGTTTTATTCGATATGGATACACAAAAGGTGGTATATTCTGTGAGTTAGTAAACCTATCAAACTTTATTGCCGTTATAACTTACTTTAATCAGATTGATGTTTATGTGTATTTTATTCAGTATAACAAAATAAGTAATTACTAAGTAAACAATACAAAGTTATTTTTCATGTGCCAAGAAAGCTCCTTAAATCATAGATACATTGTCATAGTGCAAACATTGTCGCATCAGCCGCACGCGTTAGACGCGCGCGATCGGTCGCAATGCACGGAAGTGTACCTATTAAGTTTTTGGTGGGTATATAGAGTGAGAGTGCTCTGTCCCTCTCCCACAAAGCAAGTGTTAGTAAAGCATTTGCATGGCGCGCGCATGGCTTGACGTCATAACGTGCTATAGTGCGATCTCTGTCTAGATTTAGTTACTTAGATTGCCCCGGTGGCCCAGTTGGTAGTGAGCCTGTCTTCTTCGCTTTGGGGCGTGGGTTCGATTCCCATGAACCTAAGACAAACATTCATTTGACTAACATTTGTGTTTGTTCTATATCTGGGTATTTAATAATTTATTTAAGTATGTAGTTAAAAATATATTTATTTATATATACATATTATTATATGTATGTATGTATGTATGGCAGACACAAGGTACGCCTGCCAATTCGGCAGAGCAGCACAAGCGACGTAAATATGCTAACCTGGGCAGTGGTTACATATTTGAGGCGTTTGGGGTCGAGACATTGGGCCCTTGGGGACCGGGAGCTCACCTCATTTTCAAAAATCTTTCAGAGCGCCTGGTTAATGCGACGCGTGACCAAAATGCTGGCGTGTTTCTGGCTCAACGCATTAGCATTGCCATTCAACGTGGTAATGCCGCCAGCATGTTGGGTACGCTGCCAACTGGTAGTGGGCTTGAGCATTTGGATTGTCTTTAGACCTTCAGCGGTCTATGGGCAGTCTAACTGTATTTGTAGTGTTAGTTTTAGCTTGTATTTTGTTTAGTTAATAAAGGCACTTGCCCTGTATATCAGTCTCTGGCAGCCATATTAGGTAGGTACAAGCTGTGTTTAGTTCGGGGTCAGATGACCGTGTGTGCAAAAATGTCACATGTTTTTGTATGAAGCCTATAAAATCTGAAATTAAAAAAAAAATTTTTTTTTACCTACTTTAATAAAAGGAGCTTCTTAATTCGACTGTTTTTTTCTGTTTGTTATGCGATTACTCCGCCAAATATGAGTTGTGTGCATGTTTGTCTGTTTGCTGTTTGTTGTCTGTCTTTATAATTATTATACTAGCGGTCCGCCCCAGCTTCGTACGGGTATAGATTATAGCCTATGTTACCCGGGGATAGTGTAGCTTCCCAACAGTGAAATAATTTTTCAAATCGGTTCAGTAGTTTTGGAGCCTATTCAATGCAAACAAACAAACGATCAAATCTTTCCTCTTTATTATATTAGTATAGATTAGCGGTCCACCCAAGCTTCGCACGGGTATAGATTATAGCCTATGTCACCCGGGGATAGTGTAGCTTCCCAACAGTGAAATAATTTTTTTAATCAGTAGGTTCGCAGCCTATTGAATGCAAACAAACAAACAAATCTTTCCTCTTTATATAATTAAGTACAGATTATTGTATATTATCTATTCCATAGATATTGATATAGTGTATAGATATATATACACGCTTGTTCATGTGCTTCTAGTTACAGTATTAACAGTAGTACGAGCCACAGTGAGACGTACGGAAGCCCACGTGAAGTGCAAATCGAGTAGTTTTCGTGACTGCGGTTCACCTTCACAAACCATCTAATTAAGATCTCTTCAGCTCAGCCGGAAGACGTCCACTGCTGAACATAGGCCTCCCCCTTCAACCTCCAAACTGAACGACAGCCTGCCTTTTGCATACACTGGATGCCCGCGACTCTCACAATGTCGTCGGTCCATCTAGTGGGGGCCCTACGCTGCGTCTTCCGGTTCGTGGTCTCCACTCCAGAATCTTTCTTCCCCATTGGTTATCGGTTCTTCGAGCGATGTGGCCTGCCCATTGCCACTCTTCAGCTTTAGAAATAACTTATTCTTCGTAACAGAAATCATAAGTATAATAAATATAAAGTTATATGATTATTTACGGGATATTTACCGTGGTAAGGTTGTGTTCACGGTAAGACATCGGGATGTCTTCCCGTGAACATGGTGCATATAACTGCGCCGAAATATCGGGAGCTCATTCCACAACCTTACCACGGTAAATATCCCGTAAATAATCATAAACTTTAGTGAACAACCGTGATAGCTTAAAACATAATAAATAATAATTTTATACATAACAAAATGTTAAACGTTAAGGTTAATTTTTTTTAGGATATAGGTTTACGCGGACTGGTTTTACTAAGCCGGAAGGGGTCCATTGTAGGTACTCATCATTATGAACAACTTTTACAATAAGACCAACCCTGAAATCGCGTTAAAGATAATATTAGCTGTTCCATACAATTTATCGAGAGAGAATGACTGTTTTCTATGGAACAGCTGATATTTTTAGGGTTCCGTACCCAAGATGTAAAAGCGGCACCCTATTACTAAGCCTACGATGGTTGTCTGTCTGTCCGTCTGTCTGTCTGTCCGTCTGTCTGTCTGTCCGTCTGTCCGTATGTCTGTCTGTCCGTCTGTCTGTCTGTCCGTCTGTCCGTCTGTCCGTCTGTCCGTCTGTCCGTCTGTCCGTCTGTCCGTCTGTCCGTCTGTCCGTCTGTCCGTCTGTCCGTCTGTCCGTCTGTCCGTCTGTCCGTCTGTCCGTCTGTCCGTCTGTCCGTCTGTCCGTCTGTCCGTCTGTCCGTCTGTCCGTCTGTCCGTCTGTCCGTCTGTCCGTCTGTCCGTCTGTCCGTCTGCCCTACCTATTAACGCCTGAATCTTTCGAACCGTAATAGATAGCCAGTAGAAATTTTCACAGAATATATTGTAATGTTACGGCGTATTAACTGAGACATAATAAAAATGACGGGGGATAACATAATGAAAAAGATATAACGGGGGGGGGGGGGGCGGTCCCCATACAACAAATGTTATAAATAGTAATCTTTATAAAATAAACCACCCAAATGCGAGGGGCTCACGCACTGATGATTCCGTACCAACACAAAATACAAAAAGTAGTCCAAAAATACAAAATCACGCCCAGGCGGTAACCTATTCAAGTACCAAACTGGAAATCACTGTTCGAAAAATAGAGCGTAGCGTTAAAATGTAGGGTGGACGGACGGCCAGACAGACAGCGTAAGATTAGCAAAAAAGAAAAAAAGTGGGAAAGTGCGCTAAGCCTAGAAAATACGCCCCCAAATAGAGCATAAATAAACTGGCTTTAGCTTTATTAAATTTAATTAATACCTGAAATGATGAGATTATTCAAAAATACTTTTAACTCTGTTTTTATTATCAAAGATTTATTAAAAGTTTTACATGTCGTGTGTGGATATTATGTATGTAGGTATATTGTAGGTCATATGTTTTGATGTTTCTAATTTCTTAATATAATTATTATGTGAGTATAACTATTTACTTTTGACAACAATTTATTGAAAACAAGAAATAAAAGTAGGTAAATAGTAAAAAAACGTACCTAAAACTACTTTAAACTTAAGCCATGTATAGAAAATATTAAAAAACAGCTAAGGATAAATTAATTATTTAAAAACCTCCGATAATCTTTAAACGGATCACAGCTAAGAACACTCTCCATCAAGTCACCTTACAAAAAACTAAATCAAAATTGGTTCAGCCGTTCGGAGCTACGATGCCAAAGACAGACAAACAAATACACATTCACACAGACATAATACATAGATACACATGTCAAACTAATAACAGTACATAATAATACATTAAAAAGTAAATTTATGATAACTGTAAGTACTAGACCACGTGTAATAATCTAGTCCGAAAAGTTCCAAATGGATGCAAAATTGCAGTCATAATAAACATCCGCTAGAAATACAAAATAACTAATTTTGCGGTGCTCTTAACAATCAACCCAGTTTTTAAAAAAACATATCATGATTTTTTAAATCTGTACGTCATTGTTATTATGGTTATGATCACAGAAAAGAAAACAATTTGTTTAAATAAGAACGACTGTCAAGCCGTTTTTGTAAAAAATATTTACTTCTCTTTTCTGTGGTTACTATGATTCAAAATATTACTGTTCAATTTTTGTACGAGCATTTGGCATCTGGCATTTGTACGCCTTACCGGCACAATGTGATTTACGACTTTATGATAGTAACATCTTTTGTGCATAGAAATGCACAATATTTCTCATGTTGTATGCAAATAAACGATCTATATCTTTGAATTTCAACTTTTTAATTTCGCAAAACCACCGATCGTGAATGCCAATCACAATCCTTTGCAATCGAATATACTCATCGATAATTAGTCCGAAATCAAAAAAATCGACCTCTCGATCCACATTCTCGCAACCTAGGAAGAACAACCTTCTATACCTAAAGATAGTAGGTAAGTACCACATACCTACAGCATGACCGTGATACCGATTTCAGTTCGCTCGAAGCAAAATGCAAGGTATAAAACCGCAGAACGTCTTCTACCCATCACAGTTACACTCAGTTACTTGCATTGAACACACAGTTTAATAGTACATTACTATTATTTTATTATTATAATAATCATGAAACTGGTGAGTGTAAGGATAAGGATTGTCCGGGAAACGTTTGAAACGGGAAAGTTTGTGCTTTTGTCGCTGACCTAATTTTTATCGGAAAAACAATTCTTCTGATTAAATTTTTCTGTTATTACAATGATATACATGTCCACTTTGAACATAATTTATCAAAATACAAGCGTGGAAGTGGAACAATGATTTTAAGTTATCCCAAGCTTTGCTCTATTTTTAATTTCGATTTTAAATTTTATTTCTTTCAGTGTACTTAAACACTATAAAACGTAATTTTAAAAACTCGGGAATAATTTTTCTGGACTTTTTAAAAGTGAATAAGGAATTTAAAAAAAAACGTTATTTTCTTATGATTTAAAGCTGCTCTAATAAAATTACAACATTCCATAGCACTATCCTACACCAACTTTCAGTCATACAAGGATAAGGGTTGTACGGGAAACGTTTGAAACGCGAAAAGTTTGTGCTTTTTTGGCGTTGACCCAATTTTTATCGGGAAGATTATTACAATGACATTATAATGTCCATCTTGAACATAATTTATCGAAATACTAGGGACCTGATTTTTTAAATCGTGAATTTTTATTTCGACAAAGAACAATGATTCAAAGCTCTCCCAAAGCTTTGCTCTATTTTTGCTTTCGATTCCGTGAATTTTAACTTTTATTTCATTCAGTGTAAAACACTAAAAAAGTGTTATAGTAAGCACTCTCGGGATATTTGCCAAAAAAAATCAGGACTTTTTCTTTTAATTTTTTTATAGTCGTCTTCCTTGAAAGCTGCTCTAATAAAATTTCAACATTCTATAGGGCAGTCTTAAGCCAACTTTCATTCAATCAATTTTCAAAATACAGGGTGACTTACAACCCAAACAAAAAAAAAGTGACAAGTACATGGAGTAAAGCCTGTAGTTAATGGTGCAAACAAAACTAATTGGTTGCATCTGCGCCATTGATGGTGCAAGTCAATGGTGCAAACGGTATGTCGGGTACCATATTAGTATAACAAATTTTTTGCTCACATGCAATGCCCACACACCATACAATACAAAATTTAGCAAACTAATATTGAACACAACTAATAACTTAACACGTTTATCTAGATTTCTTCTAGATCAACTCGTTTCGTTTTAAATTCTTCTAGATCAACTCGTTCCGTTTTAACACACCGTCACTCACCATTGGACGGGTGGTCAAACGTAGAACTACTAAAAAAAAAAAAAAAAAACTTCAAAGTTACTTTGTCTCATTCATCTATTTCATGTATCTGTCACGCCCAATTATTTGCATTTCGGTGGGAAAAGTCAACCTGTATATTTTCAAAACCTACCTTCATTTTACGTCGTGTGTCATTAAATTACCCATAACTACTAAAGAACTGATCGTTCACGTGTTTCAAAATACTAAGATAACAATTTCAAATACCTCAAATCGTATAGTTCTTAAAAAGCGATAAATGGCTTATGCCTATGGCTTAATACCCCTATAGGGTCTTTTATGCGTTTTATGTGATACTAAACTAATTACTTATGGATTTTCAATTAAAATTTACGGGATCTTAGAAGCAATACTTGTAAAACGAATAGTGAACTCCTAACCTTTTGATATTACCATTCTTGGGTACTTGATCACCGGAAAAACGTTAACGTTTTACTCACCGGCCTGTGCTATATCTTTCGCGCATTTTCAACATACTAGCAGGGTAAATAATTATTTATCCAGACTCTTGGCCACTGAGCTACGGTCATTTTCCTATCGGCTTCCAAATTCTTCAATTGTCTTTTTGTAACCAATTTAAACGATAGTGGCGCCAACAAATAATTGTATTGACCGTAATATTTCAATATTTAAAAAAAATATCTTTCTGCCCTAAAACCATAAAAAGAAGAATCAAAATATCGCAATTTATATATGAGCTATCTATACATTTATATGTAAAAAAGAGCCGTGTGTGTTAGTCGCCAATAACTCGAAAATGGCTTGACGGTTTTTTTTGTTTATTTTTAGCCTAATGCTGGGGTGTTTAGAAAAAAATATGGGAAAATATGCCGAGAAAAGTGAATAAACTGAAAGTGTTTTTTTCTATGGGATATTTGTATGAACCATTAATTTGGATTTTTACGTTTGTCGGGTCAGCTAGTGTAACATAAAACTTGCTACTTAGACTAGAAACTGCGATCAGTATTATCATCTAGCACATAAGTATTAATTGATCAGTTAACCATTAAACTACTTCTAGATAATTAAATCGGGCTCTTCATCCATTAGAGGCTCAATAAGGCGGTCCTTTACACGGGAAAGGTCATCTAGAATGCCCATCTGTACTGACCAGATAAATAGAATAACAGTCTAGAATCAATCAAAACGAGTTTACTTATTGTATAAATTTATCTTTTATGTAAGAGAGGTATCTAAGTATATCGCATCATTATAAAACTAAAAAGATATTTTTATAACTTTTATGCAGACAGTTGCACTTGCACCTCGCAAACGGCCGCATCTTAATATTTTCTTGGGATAAAATTGCAATGATAAAAACTTTTTTTTTTTTTTCCAAATATGTATAATTTTCTTGTGTTAATAAATAGAAGTTTCCAAACAAACAAACCCACTTAGAGTGAGACTGCCATGCTTTTAATTTTTATCAGCCTTTAATTATAAAGAAATAAAATAATCTTTTATTATCCAGTTCTGAAATATATATTTCTGGTCTCCACCTCAATAGGAAGTTAAATTTAAGTTTTTTTTTTTCTTCAAGTGATTTTATAAAAACACGTTAAAAGCACCGCCGTTTTTTCATTAAAATTAATGTAAACCTGTTAATCATTCGAAAATTTTCGGAAAAATTTCTTACTCTTAATTTTATTCATTACTACGCTATGACTAAAACATCTAAGCGACAGTTCAAATCTCTTTCTTAGCTTCTTTTATCTTTTTCCAGTTTGTAGTAGCTGCTGTCCTCGGCGTATGCCTGGCCGACCGTCTGGACAACAAGTACCTCCCTCCCAGAGGCAATGCTGGTGCCGGCGGCTTCGGACCAGGTTTCGGAGCGGCAGGAGGCCCTAAAGCAGGCTTCGGAGGCGGTTTCGGAGGCCCAGCGAGAGGAGGAGCGGGAGGTTTCGGCCAGGCTGGCGCTGGATTCGGACAAGGCGCTGCTGGATTCGGACAAGGCGCTGCTGGTTTTGGCCAAGCTGGTGCTGGCTTTGGTGGTCATTCTGGTGCTCAAGGGCCTGCCTTCTCTGGCAATGCCTACAACGCCCCCGCGCAAGCTTACGGAGCCCCTCGTGGTGGAAACTCAGCCGATGCCAACGCTCAGATCTTGAAGCTAAACAGCGACGTGACTGCTGATGGCTTCTCTTACGACTTCGAGACGTCGAACGGAATCCGTGCTGATGCGTCAGGTGTGGCCACCAACGGAGTGCAGTCACAAGGCAGCTTCGCTTACAAGGGTGATGATGGACAGGACTACAGCATCACTTACACTGCTGATGAGAACGGATTCGTGCCCCAGGGCGCCCATCTGCCTACCCCTCCCCCGATCCCTGAAGAGATCCTGAAGTCCCTGGAGCAGAACGCCCGTGATGAGGCCGCTGGCATCGTTGATGATGGTGAGTGTTCTTTGTTTACTTTTAAAATGGCACAGAGCTACGTAAAACTATCAAATCTGACGAAATGATAACGATACAATAGTCTAATACGAAAATGTTTCAATACATTTATAGAATGCAATAACAAACATCCAAACATTAATAACATAATTACAGTTCACGCGGAAATCTAATTCTGTTACAAAAAATAAAGCTAATGGCTTAAAATGTTACAAGAAAAATTCAGCCAATTCACAAACATCTACAAGAGCTTGAAAAAGCTGACGTGTAAAAACTTGACCGCAAATGATGATGCATTGTACTAAATTAATATTTGATTGTACATTATGCCAGCGCCACACATTGGACCTGCTTGAACCATGATGTTTCCGGGATTTTTTGGTTTATACTTTCGGTTTCCGTCTAGTCCAAGTTTCTTAAAATGCTCTGGAAAAATGGGATATAAAAGTCTAACTTTAAAACTTATATTTGTCGCAGTTTTATCATCGCACTAGCCGCCCCGCATCCGTATCCGCAGAAATATCATCCATATATCATAGAACTGTGAAAATCGCATACTGTGCGTTTTACATAATCTTTTAATTAGTTTTAGTTTTTTAGTTTTTTTTTTTTTTTTTTTGCATTTTTTTAATCTTTTTTTTTGCAATAGGTATGTGGAATAAATCCTGTGACATTTCCGAGTAACTATCACATGAGTTTTTCTAAAGGGTTGTTAATAGAGTCTTTAAAGGTTGGCAACGTATCTGTGATGCCCTGGATGATACAGGTACCCATAGATGATGGTGATCGCTTACCATCAAGTGGCCCGATCAATTTGTTTAATTTGTTTGCCACTTATCGCATATAAAGTGTTTAAAGTAAGTCAGACAGGCCAAAAACTTAAGTTACCGACAAAAATATAAGCAAAATGCCGGAGAAAAAAATTTGGTCAAACAGGGCTAATGTGTGGCGCCAGCATAATGTTCGATCGTAACGTTTCGAACGCATATAAGCGCATAACCGCGTGTTAACCTTGCGTGAATGATGGTTGGTAGTTAGTTTAATTTGTGACCATCATTTTGTATCTAATTGCTTAAAGGTTGTAAGTTGATGACAACCTTTATGATAAAATTGTTTTGATGTACTTAACTGTCTAGTAATTAAAGTTTGACAATTACTAGACTGCATCATCGTAGGTAGGTATAAAAATCAGCAAAATCCAGTACTTAACTTCAGCTAAATCAGTTTTAAGAACTAGTAATAAAAAAAAAACTAAAATAATGATGCTCATATTGGCCATCTTTTTTAAATCAATTTGAAAGATGCTGTATTACACCAAAATAAATAAACTAAGTAACAAACATTGCGTGCACAGTATTTTCAAAAGGTGATTAAATAACAACTTAAAATAATTAAGACTCCAAAATAAATTATTACAAGCTCATAATATTTTATGATAATTATTTGTACAACAGCTAAAATAACAGACCACCTACTAATCTAGAATCAGTTACAAAATGACGGTGGCACTGGAAGTTGTTGCGTCAGTTGAGACCGCTCGTCTAAACGCGCCTTAATATGGTCGGAGCATAGGTCATCTCTAATCGATTTCACGGTTTGAAAGGTGGAATTTACTCTTGAACCAAGTCCTAGAGCTAGATTTGTAGTATATGCCTTAGGCTACTGTACTTTAGACGGTATGTCGAGCAGATATTTCTATTGTTTCTAAAGTCACAGTAGCAAAACACTTTTGTGGAGTTTGTCTGGGAAAATACCTTGACAGTTATTCAACAGTCAACAGTACGAAATAACTTGTGTTTTGGATTGATGATTCCAATGTTTTCCGTAAAATTGCAGGAGATAAAAAGTTTTAACATTTATATCTCGCACAACACGCGCGGTGCAGTGTTTTAATGTTGAAATTCAATATTTTTGGTAGCAATGCAACTGTGGTATGAGCAAACGAGGCGCTTACGATCAGACAAGCGACTTGCTTGTCTCGTCACTTTATACTTTTCTGCGCCTATTTTCGCAAAACTACAGTAGCTGCTCTTAGCTCTTTGCATAATGGATCTCTAAACAAGCATATTTAATTTATACAATTCAGTTTCTCATACGACCATTAAAAATGATTCACTTTAATGATATATCCTGCTTTAGTTTCTATCACAATGACCGACAACGAACAATCAGTAAAATCGTGACGGGATAAGGCGCGGTGCACACTCCCCAACGGACTGTACGCGCTCACTTAAAAAGGTCACGCTATGTTCCTTTCCATTGTTCATTTCTTGAAATGGTAAATCTTTATTTGAAAGGGTTAGTGGAGAAACCTTGATATTTTAAATACAGATTGTACGTTACAAGGAGATAAAAGCTATGATGTCTAATAAACTATATTTTATGGGGTAGTTACAAATATTTTTAGTGCTTTTTTACGGGATAACTCACATTTCTGACGCTTAATTGAACCGAACAGTTCAACTAAAGTCAGTTAGTTAAACATCTTGGACTACATTTTTGCTGAAGTATTATAACGCCAAGTACATTAATGGTTTATTATTATTGTAAAAAACTCTATCAACAAACATTAGAATACTACAATGTTCAAAATTACAACACACCGGAATGAAAAAAAAAACATCATTTCAAATACCATCATCTCCGATCATTTTGTAATCATCTAAACAAGTGAAGAATCCGACAGTACACACGTGTCCGCCGCAGGTTAGCTGTCAAACTGTCAAGCCGTTGTTGAATACCGGCACTTTATCAGTAAAAACCGCTTGACAGGTGTAAATTACAAAAGAAGTACCAGATCAAATGTGACGAAATCATTATGAGTATTACTTATTATTCTATGATCTTGATCTTGATTATAATGCACGTTTAATATTATAAAATTATTTTTCAATACATGTTTTTTAGTTTTTGCGTGTATTTCCCTTATTATGAACAATGCGATTATATCATGAACAATGAAAAAACTACGTTGCAAAACTTAATATCAATTCAGGTATTTAATCCAGCAAACTTTAGCAATGAAACAAACAATAAATAGACAATAACGAACAGAATAACTTTTGCATTTATAACAGCGGGTAAAAATATATCTATACTTCTTTTATCTACGCAATCCTCACGTACTTTATGTATCATGAGTTTATTATATTTACGAAAGTCAACTTCCTATAAATCAAATGATCATTATAAAATAAAATGATAACACAATAAATTATCATTAATCGATCCACTTCAGTTTGACATTTGCCCTTTGACGCAACTTGTGATCACGAGTTAGCAAATTAAGCCACGATTAACATTGCGTTACTTATCGCGTTACGCGTTGCAACATGTGTACCGAGCTTAATGATGAGAGATGAGCACTCACTGTTTCTGTAGGGATGATACAATATTTTATTGAACTCTTGCTAAATTTAGCAAATGCTAAGAATGTTAAATTTATCAACGTGACTTTGTAACTTTGCTAACATAATATTTTCTTTCTTTTAGTGATTTCAAGGGCTCTACAATTCCTACGCTTAAAAGTTTTGTACATATTTTTGTTCGTTGAAAAAATTAAACGCAAACCGGCTTTATATTAAATTTAAACTAGCTTTTTCACGTCCGCGTTGTAAACAAAACAACATAATATATATTATATCACCCATAAATAGTGTAGTTTTTGTTATATCTCTCAAAGAAGTGTAGTTTTCTATTAGAAGCGAAATCTTCAGAATCGTTTCGGTAGTTCCAGATTATCCAACAAACAAACAATAAATCATCTCATAAAAATTTCGAGAGATATATTTATTTATACGAAAAATATTTAAATCAATTATTATATTACGTCCTATATACAAATTAAAATATATGAAATCCAAGAAACAACGTATAACGTGACGTGTTAGTAAAATTTTACATGTTTTCTATCTCTAATAAATCTCGCTACAATTTTAGTTTGGTCTAGACAGAGCTCATCTCTAATTGTGATGGGCGGTAGTCTAGCTAAATATTAATGGCTGCTACAGTAATGCAAGCTTCATCTAGATAATCGAGCTTACAACATGATGTGCACAGAGATTTATTTTGAAATGTAAATCTGGCATGAACACTGTACAGTGCATTCATGGGATTATAATAGTGCATAATTTTGTTCTCTATTCAATAATTTTCAGATCACGAACTTCGTTGGTTGTATGTGGGGAGGTACACGGCTTATGAAGACTTACGAACTTATGACTTTAGATGGTTATTTTTAAAGTCAGTTTTTTTTGTAACACGTTGGATATGCATTTAACATTAATTAGGAATAATGGAACCATTTTTTTTACAGTATTTTTTAATGATTTCTTTTGTCATAAACAACAAAATAATTATACCTGTTTCATTTTAAGGTCTCAATGGATCATGTCGTCTGTTTAAAATATATTTTTAATTTCATTTAATAACTAAAACAAAACGTGTGATACTTATCATCATCATCATCCTCATCATCGACCATTCTCCACCCACTGCTGGGTGTAGGTTTCCTCTTCAGCACACCAAGCTTTACGGTCCTGTACCAGTCTTTGGCATAAAAATGTCTCATCCACTTCTTTCCTGCCGCTTTAACGATGCCGTCCGTCCAGCAAGCTGGTGGTCTGTTCGGTGGTCGGTTTCCGTTTTGCAGCCACCATTCTTTGACTGTTTTGTCTCAACGTCTTCTATCCAAATGTCCCATCCTTTACATATATTTTAAACTAGCGGTCCGTCCCGGCTTCGCACGGATATATGGTAGATTCACCCGGGGATAGTGTAGCTTCCCAACAATGAAAGAATTTTTCAAATCGGTTCTATAGTTTCGGAGCCTATTCAATGCAAACAAACAAACAATCAAATCTTTCCTCTTTATAATATTAGTATAGATAAAATGAAGTAGCATTAATTACATAACTATTTTATAAAACTCCTCTAAAATTTGAACAAAACACTTAATCGACACCAAATTAAAACATCGCCTAATTGAAAACAACTAAGCATCATCCAATTTCGGTAAATCTTGATAACACCAAACAAAATGCTCCTAACACCCGCGTCAGATTTTATCTACAAACCAGCACTTCTCAAAATTACCCTAAATTTCATCATACTTCTCAAAACGTACTTAAATCGTTTCATATAAAGGCGAAAATTGTCTGCCAGTCAGTTTTTCCCACGTTAGGCAAGGTATGGGAATAGAAGACAAAAGGCAGACATTATGTGTCTATCTTAGGACATATAAACACCAGGTGATTAGAGATGGCTTAATTAGATTCTTACAGATTAAGATAAATGAAATGTTTCGCTGTGGGCTTTGGAATTTTAACACATAAAAAGCATTTTAGTTGAAATGTACTTTCATTCATAAGAATCTGGCAGTCTGGGCATACGACTTTGCTATCTATAAGATATTGTATTTTTTTATTTTTTATTGAAAGATTGGCTTTTGATTTACCTCCATCTCGCCTGATGTTAAGCACCGATGCGTTTACGATGGAGTATGATTGCCTAGAAGAAACTGCAGTGCAAGTACCGTTCTTTATCGATCGTCAAATTTGCTAAAATGCCATAGAATCGATCACAGCGAGTACTGAAAAATGGCATATTATCGAATTTGACGACCTCAACTGTCAATTTGACGATCGCTAAAAGAACGGTACTTGCACCCCTGATTCGATAACGAACATTTAGGTACTTACGGATTATTATGGGAAAGAATGACAGGGTTAATCAGAGATGGTATTTCATTATTCAAATGGTATAGATTATAATTAATGAAAAATTCTATGGGATCAACTCTGAAATAGCGAATACATTTTGTAGACAGTCAATGACCTTTTTCTATGGAAAATAAATTATTTAGGTGATATCAATTTATATTTCTATATGAAAAAAATATGTTTTTTTACTGGTCTTTATTATAAACTAGATCATGTAGATGTCGAAAGTTAAATAAACAAATATAAATAAATACATAATTTTTGTAACATTACATCATGGGTAAAGTAAAACACAGCTGAAGACGCAGCATAGGTAGGCCTCCCACTAGATGGACCGACGACTTCGTGACGGTCGCGGGCATCCAGTGGAAAGTTCAGTGTGGAGTTCTAAGAGGCTTATGTTTAGCAGTGGACGTCTTCTAGCTGATGATGATGATAAAAGTAAAACAAAACATTAAAAACTAGAGATGCTCGGCACTTAGAAATGCGGAAGGCGCTTCCATCTCCTTTGATCGACGGATCTGAATCAAACCTAGTAATTACACATTAGCTAACTTATGTTCTAGATGCGTAACTAGGTCTCATCCTGATTAAAATCATGTGTGTGAAAGGTTATTGAATACAGCTTAATATTGCGATGTCTAGCCGCCAAGCCACCTGCCAAGCGTGGGGATTATGGCAACACCCCTCTCTAAGGGGGAGGCTTTTGTCCAGCAGTGGACGTTTAATGGCTGCTGATGGAAGAAATCAAACTTTTTTAAATGCCATAGTTGGCAAAAAGCAGACAGGCTGCCTGATGGTAAGCAGTTACCGTCGCCTATAGATACTTGAAACACCAGCGGCATCGCAAATACGTTGCCGACCCTTTAAGACCTTATTAGCTCGCTTTTTGAAGAACCCCATGTTGTAGCTTCTCGGAAACATCGCTCATTCCACTTTTTTCTACATATTCATAAACTACGAATAAACTACGAAAAATATACTCTAATAATAGCAAACAGTCAAATTTCATAGAAAACATGGTGAGAAAAAATAATCGGGGCCATTTTTTTCATGAAAAATATCCTGACTATACCATAAAAGTTTACCACCGTCCATGGGAAATGCTCTGAGCATTACCCGGAAGTGTTGTCTCTGGAAACGTACCTACTACCAATCCTTTTCTATGGAGATCCCGGTGCCCTCCTTCGGATACAGAGGTAGGCCACCGAAGGTGCTTTACCAGATGCAAACCAGAATAACCTGGCTATACCCTGGGTATATTTAGATGATTTCCTAACTGTTACCAAAAAAGTATCTCGATCCGTAATTTAAATATCAACAGTTTTTTTTTAATCACAGCTAATGACTAATACAATCATTACCCTCCTTTTTGCTACAGTAAAATAAAATACAGTAAGATAATACACTCCATATAGATTACCATCTTCAAAATTTCGTGTTTCAGTCACGGTCAATTAAGTCAAATTGCTATTACTTACATTTCTGTACAAGAAGAATAATCTCCATTTCAATATCAACTGGATAGTCCATAAAATGCAATATTATAACATTGCATTGTGTTTGTATAGCCGACAACATAAGTACAGTCATTAGTAACGAGTTGAATTGAAACGAACGGCCTTGGCGCTTTCTGATGCGACCGTTACTGTGGGGCTGCTAAACTGGCGAGTGTGTGTCAAAGTTCATAGAAATAAACATAATTAATCGCAAATTTCTTATTGTACTTAATGTGACATTAAAGCGGAAATACACTAGAGATTCGTCAAAAATACCAGTTTTGAATATGAACTTCCGCAAAACTAATTTTATCAACTATGGAAATAACTATCTAATATTTAAATAAGCCACTTCAGCCTAAGGCGTCCGAACAAAATTATTCATATTAATAGAGCTGGTGAAAATGTTACTGACCCAAAGTTAATGAAATTTTATCGCGGTCATCTCGAAAGCTTCCTCTGCATAATAAACTAGTTTTTCGTACTTAACTGCTATCTCACGACCCCTAACACCTGACAATATAACCAAAATCAAATTAACTAACTACTCAACGAAGTCATCGGTTAATACTAAAAGTTTAATATTGATATCAAAATCGCGAGTCTAATGGCCCCTTCTAACGTACATACTACAATACAAATATGCGTGTCTATTTATTATTGCCAAATTATGTTGTAATTGAAAATAGTTCAAAATCTTCACATTACAATGATGGTTTTATAATAGACTACTAAAGGTCATTTTATTTAAAAATACGCAATAAATGATTTGAAGAACAAAGACCTTTATAAACAACATCGACTTTTATTAGAAACAATAGGTCTTTCGACAATTTGCTGTTTTCAAGTTCATTTACATCGTCAAAGCTTTTAGTCAATTGCATAATTCAGATTTAAAAAAATCTGAATGCAAAGTCGATGATAGTATCGGTTGGTCTGCACTTGTGAGTCAAACTTGAGTTGGAATTGAACACCTATTACAGATACAGCAAGAAACTTAAAAAGCAGATTTCAAATTTTATATGACGACATTCATGATGACGATGTACTTTCTAATGCTCTCCTAAGTTATTTCCCTCATGTTGTAAATTTGCCGCTAAGCACTTTACGGGGTTTTCGGTAGCCGGTCTTGAGTACCAGTTCATATTACAGGTACATGGGGCCTTACGGCTAACTCTTATCGCGGGCTCGAATTAGCGCTGAAACAGTGCAGTTCGGAACGCGCTGGGATACGGTTTGCGGTCGCGCAAATTTTCTCAACACCTAAACAGAATCGCTTAAACCAGACAGCCATAAAGCCCAGCATGTCAAGTTCTTTTCGTTCGACAAATTTGACAGTTGAAATCAATAAATTATACATAATGCCATTTGTTCAGTACTAGCTATGATCGATTCTATGTCTTTTTATCGAATTTAACGATCGATAAAGAACGGTGCTTGCACTGCATAATAGCATTCAATCACACAAGACACCAGGCAAGCTCAGCTGAGCTCAAATACCTAGCTGCCAACCATGAAAAAGATAGAGTTCAATGGTTTTGATTTTAACTATCAAATTTTCATCAACGGAGTTCACGAAGAAGTTTTTTGTTGTGACGTGCTTCAGTTATAAGAAAATAATTAATAACCATTATTTGTCATCTTTCCAGGCACTTACCGCGGAGAGGGCGCTGGTGCGGGCGGTTATTCTGGAGCTGGTGGCTACAACGCCGGCGGAGCTGGGGGAGCTGGTGGTTACAACGCTGGTGGTGCTGGAGGTCAGTACTTTCTTCCATCACCCTGACCAGCGCCTCCATATTTTAGCCAAAAGAGTCGGTTGTAGCTCGGATGACTAATCCTTCAAGAGCTCAAAATTCAAAATATTCAAATGCCCACAATATGAACTTATGCATTCAATGCTGATTTCAATCATTAGCAGCATGACAAGTTATCAGTACGACTATCACTGCAGTGGTATTTTAGTGCTACGTTTATTGACACATGCGCACCATTCAGCCAGTTCAGTCAAAGACAATCTCTATCTAAACAATCACAACAAAAAACTCTATTGATCTCTGTTCAATCTGTCCATCTCTACCCACTGTTGGGTGCGGAGTCTTTTTGTCATGTCTTTTCCTTCCAGTGTCATGCAAATCTCATCCATGAATTAAGAAGCAAAGGATAAACTAATGTAAATATTCGTACGTTATGTATGTCATATTTTCCTTGCCCTTTTCATCACTATCATCATCGAAAATTTACCATCCACTGCTGAGAATAGGTCTTCTCTTATTTTCCTCATGCTTAAAATATGTTTTACTTTCCTAGGTGCTGGTGGTTACTCAGCTGGCGGTGCTGGCGCAGGTCGTCCCTTCGGTGGTTCCAACTTCGGTGGTGCTGCTTCTCGCCAGTACCTCGCTCCCAAAGCTGGCCCCCGTGGCTCAGGGTCTGGAAACTTCAACGCTCAATCCGGCTACAATTACTAAATTAATAATTGAGGGTCTTTGTACTATTCGAATGTATAACTTTGAGTATTCAAACAATTTCAAATAGTTTAGGATCCTACTGCAATTTCCTATAGCATTATTATTTCAGTGTATTTCCTTCTATAGTAAAGAAAACGAAATCGAGAACGTTATAAGAAATTGTCAAGATATTGTGGTAGGCCTGCGATCGTGCGATTACCAGAATTCCGGTGTGCTTTGACCGCAGATTGTCATTTATCCAACGTTATAGTTGGATGATGTATTGGTAGCGATTGTTGAAGTACTTTTCGATAACGATTCTCAAAGTTTATATCTTTGTGTAGTACAGTTTTAAAACGCTTATTTATTTTTCGACCTCTCTCTATGAAATTTTGTATCTTAAGGACCCTGCTGACTAGGCTAACGGACGATGTCAAGCTGTGAACCGACAAATGTGATTATTATATTATTATGAATATCGTAACTATTATTATAATTGTTGTACATTAACGTTATGTTTACTATCTACTCATCTTTTTCTCTCTCTCTGATTGTGATCTCAAATCTTTTTGTAAACTAGCTCCGTTGAAAATTTATCTTTCCTTTTTAAATAAATAGGTTAAGGTTAACGATACAGCAAAGCAAAGGACAGTACTGTTAGAAATGTAAGACGGAAAATGTATAAAAAAATGTACAATTAGTTTGTAAGGACCTGTAAATACGACATGATGCAACGAATAAAGTGATGATATGCACAAATGATTTTCATTACAAGGCCTCTTCATAAGATTGAAACAAATAAAAATGATAATTGAGAGTTATTGGTTCTGAACCTTATAAAGCTTAAGAACCAATAGCAGAATCAGGCACTGCAGGCATATTTAAATTTTGATTCTTAAAAAAAAAAAAAAGTAATTATGAAATTCTAATCTAATATAACTAAAGTTCTTGTAACAGACAAATAGCTTAGAGAAAGGCTTATATATGAATTCCAGGTTTTACTAATAATTAAAAACAAGTGCATTGTCGAGCACTACTATCTTTGGCCAGCATTTTTCCATATATCGAAGGTGTGGTAATCTCTACAAATAATGCCTGCTTTTCAAGATGTAATCGAATAGAAAACTAACAGGAAAACATTGTTTGCAAAAACAATTTAATGGTCTTTCTATGATCTATGAATTCTAAACTAAGTACCTACTCCTTAAGGATTTGCGTTTTTTTCTGAATAACACAAAACATGAAGATTCGATATCACTGCGCTCAAATTATTTTAGAAGAGTTTTTACTCTGATATAACAATTTTAAAATGTAATAGATTCTTTAATATATAGTTTATAAATTACAGGACACCCTGTAAGCCAAAACAATGTTTTAAACTATCACGGCTATTATGTGGATGATGTCTTATGTATACCTACTTAAGGAAAGTGAAACAGAAGTTAGCTGATATCTGGAACATTTAAACAGTGTTCATCACGCTATGCGGCTTCAAATTCAAATTCAAATTATTTATTTGTCAGAACATGGTAGGTACACATACATATAAAGTAGCATACATGGTCGTAAGAATGGAGACGTATCTCATGTCCTTGCCTGTTACAGCGTACAAATGTTAGTTTTTCATAAATATTTTTATTAGTTTTTGTTAAAGTTAAAGTTAAAAAAATAAACAAAATTATGTCGGCTTACAGTACAAATTGAGAAAGATCGAGGGGTTTCTGTTCCTGGGTGTTCTAATAACAGTCAGGAAAGATGGGACTCTGAGCTACAAAGTTTATAGAAAACCGATGCACGTAGACCTTTACTTGCATGCCCCTCTCATCATCAACCGGAATCTTAATTCTGTGTTTGGTCCGTGGACAAATCGGGTCTATGATCTGTGTTACACAGAACACCTTGCTGAACATCTGTCTTGATGTACTACGGAATCCAGAAAAATAAACTCATCATAAAGATAATAGCAAAGCGGTGATTCCAAGAAGCTACAACATGGGGTTCTTCAAAAGGCAAGATAATAGAAATAGTCGACAACGTATTAGCAATGCCTGATGTTAAGCTTCGCATAGGCATAGGCGACTGCTTACCATCAGGCAGCTCATCTGCTTGATTGCTAACTAGCTCAGTGGTTGGCGTGGATTCCAATCACAACAATGAGCTTGGGCTGCAGGTAAAGGCAACACCGCGAGGAAACCATGGCATATTCTTGGTATTTTCTAATGCTTGGCTGACTGGCCACCATACCCTCATACGAATAGTGTCCGGCAGCTTCACTTGAGACTCAGTTCTCATTCTGGGCGTGATTACCATCTTGGATCTCACCATCACTAAACATCAGATGAGTTATGACCATACTCATAGCATAATTAGATTCTTTTCGGCCGATGGGGCCGAAAGGTTCTCGAATGGAAACCGCGGACCGGTAAGCGCAGCGTAAGATGTCCACCCGGATGATCCACAAGATGGACAGACGACCTAAAATAGACCGCAGGGAAACGCTGGATGCAAGCCGTTTCCAACCGGCCCTTTTGGAGATTGATGGGGGAGGCCTATGTCCAGCAGTGGACGTCCTATGGCTGAAATGATGAATTGGAAGATTGAATTGAATGTGTCAGAACCAAAAAAAGACCGACGTTCTACAGGTACAGGACTATACACACAGACAGATACTGACTAGGCTTATACTGGTACAGACGATTCTCTCAATGATTCAAGGCCTTGAAGAGTTCCATCCTGATAGTCATGAAGTTTTCCTATCCAAACATGGCATTATCACCTCCAAAGAAAACCTCTAAAAATGTCGATTGAATCAATTGGCTTAACAAATTCAGAATAAATAAAACATGTTCGGCATAGAATGGTTGAAATGCCGTGCGAGCTTGGACGCTCTTTGATGGTGAGCAGTTTTCAATTGTGGGTCACTTATTTACTTGTGTTTTATCGGAATGTTTGTTTTCATCGGAAAAAATTTGGAGGATGTGTGGATTGGATCTTCATGATACATATTTTTTTTTACTATCTGAAGACCACATAATTTATTGTAAAAACTATACTTACTTAACAAGCTAGCATGGTGAACATGCCCTCCAAACTGGACAACTACGAGTAAGACTCGCGCTCCGAGGCTTCCGTTAAACGGAACCCACAGAGCTCTAATCGAAACGAAAAATAACAAGAAGAAAAGATATATTGAAACACAAACTTGACTTTGTTTTAAATGTTAAAACATGTGTTCAAATCGCGATAGTTTAAAAATTACTAAACTTAACTTTGTAGTGGACTATAAAGTGCTTCCATACATACCAACTACAAGATTTAAGTTTGTAATAGCAAATTATATGATATATTTTATTATAGAAACTGACGTGGTTTTCACACATTTTATTTATATTCAGTACAGTATACAGTGCCAAGCGAGACGTAGCCGCGCGCGCGCATTCACCTTGAAAAAGACTGCCTAATGCGGTTGAAACTATAGTCGGAGTGACCGGCTTAATCTTACGTGAGTAATTCCCGTGTAATATAAATAAAAATTATATGATATAGCTTCAAATTAACATCTTTCGGATATTTTCCTTTACATACGCTGTAAGACCTGCCAAATTACACCTGCTTGCTAAATTTCATGATTCTAAGTCAACGGGAAGTACCCTATAGGTTTTAATTCCCTTAAGAAATCGCAAAATATGCGAAAATTGGTTGCGTTGACTTAAAAGTTTGATTTTTTCACAGCTGAAAGAAACTGTAGCTTCAAGTATTTGATATAAATTCCACTTGATACCTGTACGCGTTCCTGAGAAAACAACAACAAAGTGATCCTATAAGGGTTTCGCTTTTTCCTTTTGAGGTACGGAACCCTAAAAAAGCGTTAATCATGCTGTGCAGTGCATCTTCGCTTAGTGTTCAGTGGCGTCAGATCAGTAGTGATTTGCTTTCTGTTTAGTCGCCCTATTGGTCGTCCCAAGTACGCTCTCTGACAGATAATTATGTACTCGTATTTCCTTGACTTCACCTATCCACCTCCACCACCTCCTCCTCCACCTATCCTATCCTCCTCCTCTATTCACCTTCCTTGGTTTCGACCAACAGCTTTTGATTGATTGATTGATTGATTAACTCTTTATTGTTCACACCATGAAATTTGATACAGAGGACAAAAAACTCTTAAAAACTAGTGTAACAACTGGCGGCCTTTAGCTTTTCCACTTCTCTATTCTTCTGGACTGACCAGCACTCTTACCGGTAACCGGTTATCATAGTATTGAAAAGCCGACAGCAAAAGAAATAATAAAAACTTGAAAATGTTATTACATTTTATCCTGGGGCCTTACGGCTAACTGCTTACGTGGTATCAAACTAACGTTAAAACCGCGCAGTTCGGTAAATCATGCGAACGACAACCTTAACGTGCCCATGGGGTCTAGACAAGAGCCACTTTCTGTTAGCGTTAACGCCTGCGGAAAGATAAATGAAAATTACATTAGTTTGAGATAATTTCTCTCAAACTAATGTCATTGTCAATGTCATTTTCATCTTTCCGCAGGCGTTAACGCTAACAGAAAATGGGTCTTGTCTCAACCCCCAGATACGGTTTGCGGCCGCGCAACGTTTTTTCATCACCTAAACTGAAAGCTAGCCGTAAGGCCTCGGGGCCAAGGGATATTTTGGGCGACGGTCAGACGATTGATTTGCAAAAAAATATCACGCGATGTTAGAAAATAAATAAATATTCGGAACATTTTTGCACACACGGTCATCTGACCCCAAACTAAGCAAAGCTTGTGATATGGCTGCCAGAGACTGATATACATACTTAAATAGTTTTAAATACATACTTAAATAGATATTAACAACCAGATATAGAGTAAATACAAATGTTCATCACATAAATGTTTGTCCTAGGTGGGAATCGAACCCACGCCCCCAAGCTCAACAGGCAGGTTCACTACCAACTGGGCCAACGAGCTATCACCCCTACCTAACGTGATCGTTTGCGATAATTTTCATACCCCCTTCCTCCTCTTTTAAAGCCTCTTGTAATTAATGCAGAATCCCTTTGGTTTCTTCAAGGTCAGATAAAAGCATTTCTATAATTGCTACATTCGTAAAACACTCAATAAAAAATAAAATAAAGTTGAATTTTTTATCGAACTCGTTAATAGCAGTTAATTATCGAACATGTTTAATGCATGAATTTAAACGGAATTATTAACTACTTGCAAAAAAACAGACTTGACCTCTACATCTCTATAAATAGAGATTAGGCTCATCTTGCCTTTATTAGGAGTACTTCTATGCGAAAAGTAGGCAGTTTTTGCTGCTTTTAAGTGATTTTACATGCTTGCTTTTAAGGTAGCTACCTGCTACCTTAAAAGCAAGCAAGTTGTTTCTGCTAAAGAGGTCGGGTTGGCAAGGTCTGCTAAGGTTTTTGACAATTTTGTAATCATTCGAAAATCAAATTAAGTATAGTTTAAATACTCGTATCAATTAATTGGTGACAATGTTATGGATTGTATACAACGGTACATCTCGTTTTTTTAATTTTTTATTTACACTTTTGATAATTTTATATTATTATTGAACTGTTCTACACTTTAGATTTACCGTTTAAATGTTATAGAAATAAGTATGTTCAAATGTAATTATATAAGGGGCAAGTGCCTATATTAACTAAACAAATACAAGCTAATACTACAAATATAATTATAGACTGCCCATAGACCGTTGAAGGTCTAAAGACAATCCAAATGCTCGAGCTCACTATCAGTTAGCAGCGTACCCAGCATGCTGGCGGCATTACCACGCTGAATGGCAATGCTTATGCGTTGAACCAGAAACACGCCAGCATTTTGGTCACGCGTCGCATTAACCAGGCGCTCTGAAAGAATTTTGAAAGTGAGGTGAGCTCCCGGTCCCCAAGGGCCCAATAAAAATAAATAAAATAATCAGTTCACTTATATAATATTTAAACTGTTTAGTGGCAAAAGTAAATCCATTAATCTTCTGATATGACTGAAAAAAAAATTCGCGGAAATATATCTTATAAGCAAAGCAATGTCCTTTGCTATCGTGTTTCATGCAGGAGTTTTAACCGTTTTTTATTATTAACAGACTAGGCGTTTTACGCTGGGCTAGACTAGGCACCAACTCGTAACCTAAACTCGGTCCAAGCATTTATTTGCTCTGACAGCTGCAATAACATTGTAAATAGCTGAATGAATCCTTCTACGCTCGATATACCTACTTCAGTTAAATATTAAAGAAAATGGGTTTTTTTTTCAGCAATTTTTGCCAAGTTTTTTAATGTAACTCTTAATACTAACTTAGTATAACTTAGTAACTAACTTAGTATAGTAACTTCACAATTTTTAGGGGTACCTAGGTTAAGAGTTTAAATCCCCATAAATGTCTATTATAGATTATAATTTTTTAATTTTTGAGGATATGTTCGATATTTAATTTTTTTTTAAATTATTTTAGGGATTTTAATTGTATTAATGCCATGCGATTTAAAAAAAAAATCGAACAAAACCGTGACGATCTAATATATTCATATCTGTCTCTTTACAACTTCATCATCGTCATCGTCATCATCATTTCAGCCGTAGGACGTCCACTGCTGGATATAAGATCTCTCTATCGATCTCCAAAAAGGCCGGTTGGAAGCGGCCTGCATCCAGCGTTTCTCTGCGGTTTCTTTTAGGTCGTCTGTCCACCTGTCTTTACACCTTAATCATTTTACTATGCCTTAATCGAGCCTAATAAATTATGCATCTATCACGAAAAGAGGCAAAAATACTCAATACTTAATCATTTATTGCATAATTATTATGAAGTTCACATACAGATGTTAGGTAGCATGTTTAAATTAGGTAACACCATAATAACCCTGATCGGGTATGGCAATATAGAACAAAAAACCGGACAAGTACGAGTAGGACTAGTACTCTGAGGGTTCCGTTGACCGGCAAAATAGCAAAACAATTATTTTTAAATGATATAACTTCAAATTTATTACTTTCGGATTTATTCCTATATGTGTGCTATAAGACCTTGCCTCTTGCCAAATTTCATGATTCTAGGTCAACGGGAAGTACCCTATAGGTTTTGATTTCCCTGTGAAATCGCAAAATATGCAACATAAACGTTCATATCTTTTGATTGCGTTGACTTACGACTATATTTTCTTTACAGCCGAAAGAAACCGTAGACCCAAGTATTTAATATAAATTTCAACTTGATACCTTTACGCGTTCTTGAGAAAAAGGGTCTTGATAGACGGACAGACAGACGGACAACGAAGTGATCCTATAAGGGTTCCGTTTTTTCCTTTTGAGGTACGGAACCCTAAAAATAGTAAAAAATAAAGTAAAAACAATGTAGTTTGCTCTAGAATAAGCTCCGTGAACCTCGATCTACTTTTGCCTTATGGCTGCCGTAGTTTGTACCTATTTGTACTTAGATATCAAATTTGCAATCACTGTGTACGCGCTTCATTTTGATGGTATCACATACTTGAGCTAGATACTAGCAATGATGACCTAGTGATGGGAAAAATTGGAATTATAAAATATCAGTCTTGTTTTTCCACAAGAAGGTAGGTAAGTAGAGTTGTATTAGTGTGTATGTCAGTTAGCATTTATTTTCAAAACGACTGGACAAAATCGGAAAAGATTTTTAAACAGATGTAATGTACAATCTTTCTTGATGCCAGGGGCGCCACTGATTAATATACTTGATTCAAATTTGAAACAGTGCTTAACATTAACTAAAGCAGACTATATAGTACTTGTGGGAGGGTCAAATGATGAAAATCCACTCAATTTGCAGTCACACTTGTATTGTTTAATAAAAAGGCTGAATAACACTAATGTAATTGTATCTGAGGTTTATAAAAATTACTTTCTCAATAGCAATATTCTAAACTCGATGTATAAATTTATTAGTAACCAGTTTTGCTGGTCCACTTTCGCGGGATTTAATATGTTTGATGAGCAAAACCCGACCAAGAATCGTTTGTTACATTTGTCCAGAGGTATTCTAAGAGAGATTCTCCGATTTGACAATAAGCGAAAGTATCTGGAGTACTATTTACCTCGTCCCATTATAGCAAAAAACAATACAAATACAATTACCAGTAGTAAGATATCTCAAAGTACTCAAACCGAAGACTTGAATTTTTTTCGTGACTCCAGTAGAAATAACTAATCATGAAGGATTTCGAGTGTTTCACCAGAATATCAGAAGCATAAAAAGTAAAATTGCGGAACTTGAACTGTATATAGGATCTGTTGATAAAAAATATGATGTGTTGTGCTTTTCAGAAACCCATTTAAAATCTACTTACATAAACAGTATTAAAAAAGAGGGATATGATCTTGCTACACATTTCTCACGAAGTCGAATGCGTTGTGGAGGTGTGTGTATATTTGTACGTAATTCATTAGACTATTGTAAATTGGACTGGCTGCCAGAGGTGTCTGTGGAGGGAGTAATAGAATGTTGTGCAATATCAGTGCCACAGTTAAATTTAATTATTATGGCTATTTATCGTCCCCCTAACAGCAATTTTAATATTTTCTTCGAAAAAAATGATGGAATTTTATTTAAATTAATGCGTAAATCACGTAAAATTTGTAAAAAAGTTATAGTACTAGGTGATCTTAATTTAGATCTATTCAAAACTAATAAGCAGACAAAGCAGCTCGCAAGCACGCTAAAGTTATACAATTGCCATTATGCTATAGATAAAGCAACTCGTATTACTTCTACTACTAGTACCTGCATTGATCACGTTATTACAAACCTTAAAACTTACAAAGCAGATGTACTGAATACTGTATTATCAGACCATACCGGACAGCTCGTAAGTATCCCATGCAGCTTAAGTTACGCAGAAAAATATTGGTACGAATATAAAAGAAGAATAGATATAAATTTGCCAATTTTTTTGAAATACATTGCTCAGGTAAGCTTTGCCGATGTTTATGAGAAAACCAATGTAAATGATGCTTATGATACGTTTTTGGACATATTCAAAATGATATACGACTTATGCTTCCCTTTAGAAAGAGTAGTTGTAACCCATAAACGTAAGCCTAATTGGAAGACAAAAGGATTAGCCGTATCTAGTAAAACGAAGAGGCATCTTTACCTCCAAGTACAAAGAAAGAGATCAGTAATCAATGTCAGTCACTACAAAAAGTATAAAACCCTACTAAAAACGTCTATCCAACACTCCAAACGCAAATCTAATCTTAAGTATATTAAAAACAGCACAAATAAATCTAGAGCTACCTGGGGATTAATAAAAATGCATACTTCACCAACAAATGACATCAAACAGACAATACAATCACTGCAAGCTGGTGAGCGTACGTTGACTAACCCATTAGACATTGCGAATTTTATGAATAATTTGTTTATTACACAGAATGCTTTAAATGATAACGTAGACAACAATACTACTCGTTATAAACCCACATGCAAAGCTGCTTGTGGTAGTATATTTATGGCACCAACAGACACTGGTGAGATACTTAAAATTGTTAAGAAACTAAAAAATAAAAAAAGTTGTGGTTATGACGGAATAACAATGCAAGTGATAAAAGCTTCTATAACATTTATAGTAAACCCTTTGGAACAAATTATTAACCTAATGCTAGAACAAGGTTGCTTTCCTGATCAATTGAAAATTGCTATCGTTAAACCATTGCATAAAAAAGGCGCTAAAGATAATCCGAATAATTATCGCCCTATAGCACTGTTACCCGCTTTTTCAAAGATTTTCGAAAGTGCTATAAACGATAGGTTGTTAAGCTTTTTGGAGAAAAACCAGACCATTACTCCGAATCAATTTGGATTTCGGAGAGGTAGATCGACTACATTAGCGATTTATGAATTGTTGAGTTCAGTGTGTGTATCACTAGATAACAAAAACCCGTGCACGGCCCTGTTTCTCGATATGTCTAGAGCATTTGATTGTGTTGTGCCAACGATCTTACTACAGCAGTTAGAACATATTGGAATCCGTGGTACAGCCCACGATCTATTTAAATCGTATTTCTATAATAGAACACAAACTACGGTTCTTAATAATTTTAACAAAGAAACAAAAACAGTTGAAACCACTCAATCAACTAAGGGAAAAGCCGATCTGGGTGTGCCGCAAGGTAGCATTCTGGGCCCACCGATGTTTATAAATTACATCAATGAGTTGCCATCTTTGATAAAACCTCTCACAGTCCTCTACGCTGATGATGCAACCATACTATTTGTAAAGATTGGACAAGATAAAGCTGATTACGCTGAAACTATCACAACTACGCTAAAAACTTTGATAGATTGGTTAAGCACTCTTAATCTTCAAACAAATATTTCTAAAACTAAGATAATGCAATTTCACAATTATAAGTCTACTCCAATTGATTTAAATATAGGCGTTGCAGGCTCTTCTATTACTGAAGTTCGACAGACTGAATTCCTTGGAGTATCTCTGGACACAAACCTTAACTGGAAATCTCATCTAGTAAATATAAATAATAGAATATCTAGTCATTGTTATGCTTTGTCAGTACTGATAGATGTTGCATCTATTGAAGTTGCCATGAACGCATACTATGGCAATATATACCCTTTGTTGTCATACGGGGTTATCTTTTGGGGAAATTCCGTGAATGTGAAGCAGACATTTATACTCCAAAAAAGATGTTTGAGAACTATTTATAGTAAAAACAGCGATGACACATTACGAATGCTATTTAGAGAAAAACAATTACTAACCTTAACTGGTATTTATATTCTTGAGATATCCTTATTTGTAAGGCACAACAACGATATATTCAAAAAAAAATCTGAGATGCGAATAAGAAGTACCGCTATGCGGGGAAATGATTACCTGTTTGAACCACGCTCGAATTGTACCATTTTTAAGAAAAGCACCTTCATCAGCGCCATCAACACCTATAACTTGCTGCCAAAAACTATTACTGACATTCCTAATACTATGCAATTTAAAACTAAACTAAAAAAGTGGTTGATAAATAATGTATTTTATGATTTAAATGAGTTCATTAATAGAAATAACTCTAATGAAATGACATTAATAAATAAACGATTTTGACAAATTTTCTATATAAATAACATGACTGAGATGAATAATAGTTGCGTCAACTTATGACGCAATTGTTATTATTATTTTATTGTTTTCATTTTGTATTCGCTGTTGACATATATAATTAACTTGACATCATAATCATATAAGAAATTGTTTAAAATTAAATTGTATTATTTTTGTAAATGTAAATATTGAATGCCCGATGTGGGTAGACTGATGAATACAGTTTTTGCACTAACATCTAGCATAATAATAATGTATCAGTTGATCAATAAATGTTTTCTGATTCTGATTCTGATTCATTGCGGTCGTTCTTAGCTGTTTTGGATTTGTTGAGTGGTTCAAAAATAACGAGCGCTTTTCCGATTTGGTCGTGGCTTTTTCATTGTTTCGTGGCATATTTTTGTCACAGTATGATAGATTACCGATTTAAGCATGAAATGACAGCGTTAATAAGTAGCATAGCCATTGAGATCAATCTGAGTGTCTCCAAGTCGCGAGTGAATAAAATTCCTCTAGGTAAGCTTTCTTTATAGCCCGTTGGTCCAGTTGGTAGTGAACCTACCTTCTGAGCCTGAGGGCGTGGGTTTGATTCCCACGTAGGACAAACATTTGTGTGATGAACATTTGTGTTTGTTCTATATCTGGTTGTTAATATCTATTTAAGTATGTATTTAAAAAATATATATGTATGTATATCAGTCTCTGGCAGCCATATCACAAGCTTTGCTTAGTTTGGGGTCAGATGACCGTGTGTGCAAAAATGTCCCAAAAATATTTATTTATATTTATTTATTTATCACAGCCCGCATAATTTCTTAACATCAAGCAAAGAAACGGCCAAATGCAAGACTATTATATTTTAATAGTAATAAAAAAGGTAGATGAAATAAATAAATTATAAAATCAATGAGGCACTCATATGGTTCCCCATTATGGTGTCAGGAAGGTTAAAGAAAGATCATAAATATACCATCCGAAGATAATATATATTTATACTGATCTCTGAAATTTTACTTAGTCCACCGAAATTCGTTTGTTTAAATTTTTATATGACCACTATTATATGCTTTGGCTACGGAACCCTAGCATTTATGCCTGTCTCGACGCGCAGATGGCCAGTTATTTAGGCCCTGCTTGACCGCCCAGCCATGATTTCTTTGAAATGATGACTCGCTAAAAATCTTTTTTTTTCAAGACCAAGACTAGAGCAGTCTTCGTCCAGCACTATACTACTTACTACAGTTAAGTATTGCACACTAGATGCACGACTCAGTGTTAGTACATGTTGGAACGATTCTCCATAATACTTGCCTCGGATATGCCTAATTAAGAGCATGTATTTATGTATAGCCTTCCTACGTGATGGTTCAATGTCAATCATCTTTGAGATCATGAGAAATTTAATTCAAATCTCATATTAAGTAAGTTATAGCTCAAATAACATCAACGAGTAAGAACCTAGTTACGTGTTCCATGGACCGACGACATTGTGAGAGTCGCTGGCATCCAGTGGATGCAAAAGGCAGGCTGTCGTTCAGTGTGGAGGTTAAAGGGGAAGGCCTATGTTCAGCAGTGGACGTCTTCTGACTGATGATGATGAACGTGTTCCAGTACATATAGATCAATGCATCGTAGTGTAAGTATGAGATCGTTGGATCAATGCGTGTTCCAGATTATTTATCTTTCATCTACAATAGTATAATACGTAGAAATTCAATGAATGATTATTATAATCCATTTATATAAAAGCGAAATTAATCTACTCATTCCCTTCCTCACTCACTCACTCATCACGAAATCTCGAAAACTGCTTGACTTATGAAGCTGAAATTTGACAGGTAGATTCCAGGGAGTGTTGAGGTCAGCTAAGAAAGGGTTTTGCGAAAGGGCTGAATTAAGGGGGGCAAAAGGGGGTTGAAATCTTATATTAAAGTCTACGCATACGAAGACGCGGGCAACAGCTAGTCACTAACAGCTAGTCTTATCTACGAAGTGTGAATAATTGAATCTTCAAAAGTAGGCAACGCATGATCAATGCCCCGGATATTGTAAGTATCCATGGGCGGCGCTGACCACTTACCATCCGTTGGCCCGTCGCTTGTTTGCCACATCATCATCATCAGCCAGAAGACGTTCCTTGCTGAAAATTAACTTCTCTATTAGACCTCCACACTGAACGACAACCTGCCATCTGTATCCACTTGATGCCCGCGACTCTCACGATGTCATTGTTCCCCCTAATAGGACGCCGACCTACGCTACGTCTTCCGGTTGTGGTTGCCACTCAAGAACCTTTCTTCCCCATCGGTTATCTGTTTTTCGAGTGATGTGGCTTGCCCATTGCAACTTTAACTTCCAAATCTGAGCAGCTATGTCAGAGCAAGCTAGCGCATTTAGTGCGTGTTTTTCAAGATAATATGGTATTACTTCCAGCTGTAAAAAAATCAAACTTGTAAGTCAGCTCGATCAAAAGATATGACCGTTTATGTCGCATATTTGCGCATATTTTGCGATTTCACAAGGGAATCAGAACCTATAGGGTCCTTCCCGTAGAGCTCGAATCATGAAATTTGGCAAGAGACAGCGGTCTTACAGCACATGTAAAGGAAAAAATCCGAAAGTTGTTAATTTGAAGTTATCTCATATAAGAAAATATTGCTTTGCAATTACAAACTTACATTTTGTAGTTGGTATGTATGGAAGAACCCTATTGTCGACTACAAAGATAGGGTTGTCTTTCGATATATCAAGCTATTTTAGGGTTCCGTACCTAAAGGGTAAAAACGGGACCCAATTACTAAGCCTACGATGTCTGTTTGTCTGTCTGTCTGTCTGTCTGTATGTCCTACATATTAATAGCTGTATCTTTCGAACCGTAATAGATAGCCAGTTGAAATTTTCACAGAATATGTAATGTTACGGCGGATTGACTAACAAATAATAAAAAAGTCAAAAAGTAAAAACGAAAGGGGGAGTGCATACAACAAACGTATCTTTTATGTGTTTTTGTATAAGCTCTAATGTAAAAACGGTAATACGTACAAGCGTCAAACTTAAAATAATTATAGTACACACTCTAAAGTATAACAATAAATAATAATAATGGCCAAGTGAGAGTCGGTGATAATTCTATGTTCATTACCAAATTATAACTGGTAATTTCGTTATTGAATTTTGTGGTGGTACGGAACCCTCAGTGCGCGAGCCCGACTCGCACTTGGCCGGTTTATTACTTGTATCATTATTGTTCTTCCAGTTTTCGAAATTATAATTCAAACGCTACTTCTAATAGCAAAGCGGAAGAGTTTGTAGAAGACCTGTCGGCACGAATTATGAATTATGATCAAAAAACCTGCAGTTTGCGGAAACTTCACAATGCAAAGTCGTCTAACCTTCAGATTTGAAAAATGGAAGACAATTTTATTTTTAGCAAACAAATATGTACATCGTAGTAAAATACTTAAATCTTTGGAATGCATGCTTTACTAGACAACTCCGGGTACAAATCGGCCACATGTCATAATGTATAAAGCATCCGGTAGCACAAGTGTCAAAATGTACAAAATGCCATGGATATTATGTTCCATTGTCGGCATGTTTTCATGACAAAATTATCTGAGTACAAACTGTCTAAATGTCATAATGTGTAAAGCATCAGGTAGCACAAGTGTCAAAATGTACAAAATGCCATGGATATTATGTTCCATTGTCGGCATGTTTTCATGACAAAATGCTCTGAGTACAAACTGTCTAAATGTCATAATGTGTAGAGCATCAGGTAGCACGAATGTCAAAATATACAAAATGCCATGGATATTATGTTCCTTTGTCGGCATGTTTTCATGAAAAAATGCTCTGAGTACAAACTGTCTAAATGTCATCTATACTTACCAATATTATAAAGAGGAAAGAGTTGATTGTTTGTTTATTTGTTTGTTTGTTTGCATTGAATAGACTCCAAAACTACAGAACCGATTTGAAAAATTCTTTCGCTGTTGGGAAGCTACACTATCCCCGGGTGACATAGGCTACATATTATTTTCAAAAAAATATGGGATTCTTACTAAAACTCCAATAATGTAACCCAAGGTGTAAAAAAATAAGACTTACATCCGTGCGAAGCCGGGGTGCGTTGCTAGTAATGTATTAAGCCTTAGATTTAGAAACCAAAAGCGGCTGTGGGGATGTTCTATAGATGCGCTGCCTGAATGGGTGTTCTGTTCGATAGTTACAATCTGGGTGTCTCCAAATCGCGAATCGGTTTCTTCTAGGCAAGCGTGCTGCATAGTAAACCAAATTATTGCAGAAAAAAAAAACATACAGTTGAATTGATAACCTCCTTCAGAAGTCGGTTAAAAATACATATTTTATTATTGATCTAATATACCTACTTTCACATCATATCACATCATCAGCCAGTTAACGTCCACTGCTGAATAAAGGCCTCCCTCTTAGAGAGGGTTGTTGCCAAAATCCCTACGCTTGGCAGGCGGCTTGGGGATCGCAGTACGTTCACCGTGTACTAATAGGACACTGCTGCCTATCCTCCGGTGGTTCTGTCGCAGTTTTAGGACATCCCTCTCCCGGATCCGATTAAGGCATACCCAGAAACTATTCCTCGACTTAACGTAGAAGAGAGACGAGCTAACGTCACCTACAGCTACATAACTACTATCTACACTACATTATCTCTTCTTATATACCTCTCAAGTTCCGTTTCTCATCATTCAAAACCTTCAAGAGTTCACGACACAGCCATAAAGTATCGACAGACCCATCAAAAAACACCTAATTGATTCCATGATACATTATTAATTAAAATAACACGATCTTCATATGGAACCCGGAAGATGATATAAGGTGCCAGAATAGACTTTAATATCAGGGTATAGATGAGTATTCAATGACCGTTGAAAAGCAAAAAGTTCAGTTATTAATAATTTTACTTATCAAATTCTTTAGTTTATGCTGAGAATATGAAAAACTTGGGTCATCTCATAACCACGACAAATTGAAACCTCTTTTTATGGAAAGTAAACATGATATTTTAGTATGTATGAGTCCCTGACGACAAGGAATTAAAAATGTTAAATTAACTATCTACAAAAAAAAACAATATTTATTTGACCTTCATCAACCGTGGTTTCATCTTCGTGGACATTTCCTCAGGAACCCACACGTATAGGCATTCTTTTGATCTTTAAAAGATACCCAGCTGCATTGGGGTGAAGCCGGGTTATGTGAGATTGCACCTACTAAAAACCCCTCGGTGGCGGACCTCTGTGCCAGACAGAGTGTACCGGGATCTCCATAGGAACGCACCGGTATACCATGTTTAGGCCTAGTATTAGTAGTCTGATTACTTAGTCCGATGATAGGACTAATCAGTCTTTCGTCTTAGTAGTCCGGTGTTATAGATAATCGGACTACTGAACCTTTTAGTTCGTTCACACTCGTTGTTGACTAATCTTCAAACGCTATGCAAGCACCATAATCATCATCATCAGCCAGTAGTCGTCCACTGGTGAACATAGGCCTCCGCCTTTAACCTCCACACTGAACGAAAGCCTGCCATCTGCATCCACTGGATGCCCGCGACTCTCACAATGTCGCACGCACCGCACTGTTAAAAATAACTATTTAAGTATTCCTTGCCATTTCAATTTTATCATATTGATATTGAACACATTTTTCATAGTGCTTTAGGTTTACCAAGCTGAAAAGGGTCCTAATATCTTATGTTTTTTGTTTACTATGGGACCAACTCCTGGCCTTGAAGTTGCGGAAAAATATCGGTGATTCCATAGACAAGTATAAATTTTGCCACGTACATCGGACCCCATTCTGCTTACACCATTTACTGTATTTACAAACTATAGTTTACGTTTAAAATACTAAATATGTATACATTATACTAGCTGTGGCCCGCGACTTCGTACGCGTATACTTTCATATAATATTTATATATATATATATATATAACTTTCAACGCCCTTTTGTCATCTTTAATTCGGCCCTTTCGTAAAATCCTATCTTAGCGGACCTCTACATAAGGAAGGAATATACCATAAGGAATCTACCTGCCAAATTTCAGCTTCGTCGGTCAAGTAGTTTTCGAGATTTCGTTTTTAATGAGTGAGTGAGTGAGTAGATGAATTTCGCTTTTATATATATATAGATATAGAAGATATAAGAAATCGTTTATAATTATATTCCTCAATAATAGAAATGCCTCTGTAATAGTGTATTCAGAGATTAATGTATATCCTTAACTAGAATTATGATTATTGTCAAGGATTCGTCTCTGAACAAATGATATGACATGAAGAACACGACATCCATACCTATTTTACTCAGAGTAAATGCTTATTTGAGTCAAGCGATTTATAGAAATGCCTTTGATAGCCGTAGATAATGTGTGGTAGTAACATATTGTACTAGCTGCGTTTCGCGGTTTCACCCGCATTATATACCTCTTTGAAGCATCCTCCTTGGTATAGCGACAGAAATCTGCTTTGACTTAGATGACTCTTTTTTCTTATTTTTTTTAGGAAAATATAAAGACACCAAAAAAGGTTGCGTTGATCTGATTGCTACCAAACTTCACAGGATCGTTTACTGGGCTAAATAAAAGTTTGCCAGAAAATTTCATCAAAATCGGTCGAGCTGTTTCGGAGTCTATGTGGAACATACATACATACATACATACATACATACATACATACATACATACATACATACATACATACATACATACATACATACATACATACATACATACATACATACATACATACATACATACATACATACATACATACATACCCACATCGCCTTCTATATAATTATATAGATAGATTAGGATGTTTGAAAAAACCCTGGATTCTCTTTTTTGGTCAAAAAGACCAGACCACACGGCTGGTCAGCTGATTGTATTATCGTTAGGGTGCAGGGTAAGATGTGAATGAAATCGAACCATAAAAAATGGCTTCAATAAAAAGATGTCCAGCAGTGGTACTTACTTTATGGACTACTTACTATAACGAGTATATAACTAAGGGCTATACTATAACGAGCATGACCTTTTTCTGATGTGGGAAGAAATCTATGTCAGCAGCTGACATGTGATGTAGTCAAGTTATGTAGTACTTCACTCATTAGAACATCCACGGGTAGGCTTTTGTACCTGATAAAGATCACCGAAATCTCCATAGCAACACACCCTAACAACAAGTTAACTGCATTCCTAGGGACATAAAAAGTTGGCGTATTTAATTATACAGTTTTTGTAAATCCGTTGATTGATAATTCCATCAAAAGCTTCAATTTACTTTGACAGGCGTGAATTAAGGCGTTGAAAAAACTAATTGATCAGCACCGTAGGCATTATTATTCATAACGATTGTTAACAAATTGATTTGACGTAATAGTTTTTGTATCCCCAATAAGTATACTAAGAATATTGGATGCTCTTCAAAGGAGGAGCAGAGAAGTTGTATATTTTGCAGCGGGTGGACAACGGTCGATGATGGTGATGATTGGATGCTTAATGGTCAAGTGGCCAACGCTAGTGTTTAAGGCCAAAAGGTCTCAGAAATGGCTTATAACATTGACTAATACTCGAACTCAATTGACTTACGAAAGAAAATAATGATAATACCTTAATTATCGTATTTTGTTTGATGAAATTGGTGTGATTCCGTTGCCGGCGACATGACTGTATGCTTAGTCCCAGATTTGATAGTTTTCGAAAACATTTTCGTTTACGTATTGTTCCATACATTTTAGTAAAGCGCCTCTATCGGAAACGTGGAGGAACTAAAATCAGTAGTAATCGGCGGTACAGATTGCTTCACTCTAATACGAAAAAAGTTTACGAATACCTTTTAGCCCAGCAATTTATGGGACAATACGTAAACGAAAAAAGTTTTCGAAAACTATCAAATCTGGGACTAAGGGTACTGTTGGCGGCGATATTGTCGTTGTACCTATGGGAATGGATTTTCATACAAGTTCAATGAAAAGGTATAAGAACCAATGTAGTGTCGCTTGTCGCTGCTGCATGTCGCCAGCGACACAGACTCTACCTACATTTTCTTTGAATTTGTATGGAGATATATTATGTTCCGAAAGGTACGGCGACACTGTTGCGGCAACAGTGTCGCCAGCCACGGATTCATACCTTTAACGTGTATGTTTATATGTTCCCATGCACCTACAACTTAGACGCCTAGACCGATTTTGGCAACTGAAGTATCGATAGATTCGTTTGTTCAGGGATTGTAGTGATGTTCGTAATTGATGTCATCATGTACATAAAATGGCGACATATAAATTGAGGGCTATTTTTCATTCTGACTATTTTTCAATCACTCGTATGATATTTCGCTCGAAAATATCATGCGAAATGAAACATTTTCTATTGATAGAAAATTAATTTCGAATGGTTCGAACCACTCGTTGTAGTCGCGAGTGATATGATTGTAAAAAAATTGGATTTTTGTTGGGCATTTCGTCAAAAGTCAGTAATTTCGGGTGATATTTTCGTGTTTTGTTTGCATAACACGATCCGCCAAAATGTATTTTTAATATATTTTTACTTTTTTAATAATTTTAACTTACATTATACTTACTACTACATACTATAACTTTATATGTATTATCTTTATATATATTAATTGGTGGCATTTATTTAATGGTATCATTAAAAGTGTTTTAACATTCACCGTTCCATAAATTCCATTATCCTGTTACATAAATTCTTTCCATCCAATGGTTGTCTGGAAGAGATCTTTTTTAGCGATAAAGCACCTGTGGCACTTTCTCGTGAGTGTATTCTATCTGCTTGTAATTTGCATTTCTGGTGTACACAAAAAAAGTTTCTATCTATCAAAACTAGTTCACGACTGTTGAAACAGTTTTTTTTTTAAATGTTGAAGCTAAGAAATTATTATTAAAATTCTTAATAGTGCATAATTCATTAATCTTTGCATCAATCGATAACAACTTAACATCTTTTGTTCATCCCTCATGCATCACGAAAGCTCCATTGCAACAACATCACGATCACAGATTCTCAATTGCAATACATTACGATTATCCAGATCACGATCTAGACAATCGATACCGATCAACACTTTCGTAGGAATCGATTGCAATCGGCAATTAATCGAATCCTTGAAACCTTCTGATATGACAGACGAGGCCGCTTCACGTTCAGTAGCCAAAAAAATAAAAGCAACTAATTACTATAGATGCTTGCATAGTTGAAAATGCTCGTTTATTATCTTGGAAGTGTTACGTCAGTTTTGTGCGTGTCTCAGGATTAGGATCAGGTCATTCAGTATATAATAGGTCAGTTTGTCTCAGAACATCACAGTTTGGTTTGAGCTTCACATTTGGTTGTTTCTGTTTTGGGAGTCCAACTTTATTTGCAAACATGAAACTGGTAATTTTAATTAGATATTTATTCTTTAATACTTCAAGTATTCTATCAGTAAATTTAAAGGTTTAGTTCCTTAAGCTAAATTTACCTGGTCTAAGAAGGGTGTTCTAGAACAAAACCTTTTCCAGAAAGTCAAAGGAACTGCAAATTTGTGATTAAATAATTATTTTGTTCTAAACCTGTAATTTTTAACTTTTTGTATACTAATGACAACTTTTCTCTACAGTTCATCGTAGCCACCCTCGTCGCCGTAGCCTCAGCTGCCCGTCTGGAGCACCTTGAGCGCTCATACCTGCCCCCAGACCAGGGTTCTAGCCAGGGTCGCTTCGGCTCCCAGTCTGGTTTTGGCTCCCAAGGTCCTTCCAGCTTTGGCTCTGGATCCCAAGGTCTTGGAAGTCATGGAGGTTTCGGATCCGGATTCGACTCCAACGGTATTGAGACTCAATCGGCTGGAGTGAGGTCTTCTGGAATCGGATCATCTTTCCCCGGAGCCACCATCAACCAGTACCTGCCCCCTGATCACGGACCTTCTGGATCCAACGGCGGATTCTCCGGATCTCTGCAAGGTCAGTCGTGCAGAAATTTATGGCTTTTATCTAATAAGTCCATCATACACGTTTGTGAATTTAAGTACATACCTATCAGATCTTTTAGCAAACTTTATGAGTAACTGTGACGTTAGAAGCAACTTTGTGAATACGTTTCAAGAATATTTTAATTAACTATTAATAGATTATGAAGTACTTATAGCCAATCAATACTTTATTGTATGAGGTAAATATTTATTCACGAAAGAGTCTTGATTCAAATACAGGTATGATTGGGGCTCATTATTTATAACGAGCTTCCTGATAAATTTTATATACTTAGGCAATTAATTTCTACTATAAATATTTGGTTTGTCTGTTTTCTTTAATTTATCAGTACCATTTTTACACCACCTTCTTACTTGAATCATGATTTTAGTGACAGTTTTAATTTAACAAACACAGTTATCATTCGCCCATACCCAGCCCACTGCTGAACAAGAGCAATCAAGAGAATCTAACATACATCGCTTGTCAAATTATTGGCTAACCAAAATAGAACCTAGTATAATTTTGTGGACATTTTACAAATGTGAAACGACCTATTTTCTTGTTATTTTTTTTATCGTGTTTTATTATTTTGCCTATCTTGTGCAAGTACCGTTCTTTATCGATCGTCAAATTCGCTAAAATGCCATAGAATCGATTACAGCTAGTACTGAACAAAGCGTATTATCGAATTTGACAACCTCAACTGTCAAATTTGATGATCGAGAACAGTACTTGCACTGATGTTGCTTCTAAATATTATTTTCTTTTACAGGATTCCGCAACGCCAACCAGCACTCCCAGTACACTCCCCAGAGCTCCTTCGGTGGTGCTTCTCAGTACCAGGCCCCCAGCACCCAATACGGAACTCCTTCCTTCGGTGCTCAGAGCCGTTACCAGGGAAGCCAGCAGTTCGGTAGCCAGGGTCTCGGCTCCAACCAGGGTCTCTCCAGCCAGTTCCCTGCCACCAACCGTCAGTACCTGGCTCCTCAGAAGTCTTCGTCTAACTACCCTCAGCAAGCTTTTGATGAGCAGACCGGTTACCAATATTAGAGTCTTATAGAAATTGTACTATAAAGCCAAGTTATGTTGGTTGTGTTCATTATAACTGTATGTATGTAATATAGTAGTTGTATATATTAATTTTGGATTTTTATTAACTGGTTTTGTAGACCAGTTCCTTTTTAAAAACTTATAGGGTTTTTATCGTCACGCAAACCTACTATAGTTAACCGCAATCGAGAAAAGGTGGTCTATCTTAGAACATACTTTCAAGAAAAAAAAATTCTCACTATTTTTGAAAAGTGTTTTTGGTTATTTTCAATAATAGTGAATTTAATGATTTAAGGACAGAATACCAGGTGCAGCAATCTCGCTTGCGCATTTGAGTTTTTTAAGCTATAAAATAACTCTTTTTTGAAAAATGTGCTTCGGTCATAATTACGACGTTAATACATCAAAATAATTAATAATATTTTTTTGGAGTTAATATTAGTATAGTGATCACAATAAATGGGAAAACTGTTTATCCCATTTTTGTGGTCATAATAAAAGTATTAATAAAAGTTCTAAATATTTTTAAAAACTTCGCAAAATGACCAAAGCACATTTTTCAAAAGTACACAGTAATCTTATAAAAAAACCATCAAATATGCGAGTGAAATAACGGCGCATCATATTCTGGGCCTTCAAAAAATGCTAGGAAAACTGTTTCTGCCGCAACAAATGACCGCTGACTCGTATGCCTAACTCGTAACCTATAACATCATTGGTCGATAAAATTTTCTAATATATGTTTTATTTTATTTTATGAATGATTATTTACTATCATCGTAACTGCAAGTATCTACATTCATTACACTCAACAAAGCCACAATAATTAAAATACCAACTTTTAATAAAATAATTAATACTTCATGACTACAGGTACAAACTTAAACTAAAGTAGTTGAAAACTACAGTTAAAACAGAGATTGAATTTCCTGTGTATATATTTTTGGTTTTTGTTGATTATTCCAAAAAGTGCTGAATCAATTTCAATAAAACTTATATAGGACTACCTCTAAATTGTGACCTACCAAACAAAAAAGGATCATCACAATCATACTAATATAATAAATGTGAAAAGTTTGTTGGTTTGTTTGTTCCTCTTTCACGCAACAACAAAGCAACGGATCGACCTGATTATTTGCATGGGTATAGTTCAAGAGCCGGAAAGTGACATATGATAGTTTTCATCATCATCATCATCATGACTATTTTTCATCACTACGCGGGTGAAACCGCGGGGCGCAGCTAGTCAATTCATAATTGGTGGGATAATCGCGTAACAAACATTTAAAAAAAACCACAATCGAATTGATAACCTCCTTTCGTCGGTTAAAAATAAGCAGTTTGTACAGCATAGTAACAGCTGTTCACCAGGTTTAGTGAATTCATAATGATGATGATGCGATATAAATGAACTGACAAAAAAATGTGAAAATCGTGATCTCAACGTTTTTTGCTGTCTACGAATTCATCATCTTCACTACAAAAATTATGAAATCACTTCTAGGGTTCCTGACAAATTTGGTAATTTAAATGTGGTATATATTTATGTGCTTCATCATCATCATCATCAGCCAGAAGATGTCCACTGCTGAACATAGGCCTCCCCTTTTAACCTCCACACTGAACGACAGCCTACCTTTTGCATGCACTGGATGCCCGCGAATCCCGCGACTCTTTCCTGTGCTTAGCAATAGCTAACAATAGACGTTAAAATTTTAGAAAGTTTAATTCTAAAGACAACTTGAATATTTTTTTGAATGTTTAGTGTATAAAAACTAAGCGTGTCGATATACGTCAAGCGGGAAGTGATTGGTTTATAGACATTTATTCTCATATAAGATGTTATATCACTTCCATGAGAACACTGCTAACAATAAATTTACAGTTCGTCGTCGCAAAAATAACTAATAACATTACAAACATGTAGAACAAAATAATATAATATAGCATACAGTACATAATATCCATCTAGTTAATCGTCCATCACATTTGCTTTAATTTTATGTTGTGACAACATGCTCAGCAAGTCGCTTTTTAAATGCGTAATTGGAAGCGAAAAGCCGTATATCGGGCAGTGTTTGCCTTGGCAAAGGCATATGTCCAGTGGATTTAGGCTAATTGTGATGATGATGGTACACAAAAGCAAGCAGATAGTATGAAGCACATATATATGCAAATCTAGTGAGAAGTTTTAATGTCTAGTAAAATCTATACATATTATTTACAACACATTTGCTCAAAAAGTGCACTTACGAAGCCTGTATACATCGTTCGAAAGTTAAACATTACGGATCATACAACGGAGCGTGCGGAAATGAATTTGTCCGCACGCTCAGATGTATAGCACCGTGCGTGTACTTTACGGTATTTTTTAATTTCCTTCATAATTACATAAGAATTCCACAAAAGAGTTTCATATTACGAGAATAAATAAGCTGAATGATCAAACCTCCTTGGAAGCGCTTTTGCTCAATACGTTTGTCTCAGTTTAATACTAAAGAGAAAATGAGACGAAAGATGTAGTTCTAATATTCACCACGTGATAGTGGCGCTATTTGCATGTTCGCGCCATTTTCTTATTATATTATAGAAACTATTGTTGTGACTGATATTAAGTTATAAACAAAATAATAAAATTGTTTCATTTGTAGCCTTTTTTTCTCACAAATGTGTTGTAAAACGTTGTATGGCACACGTGCGGATTGGTTATTACAAACTCGTGACTATGGTAAGCCCTCGACTTCGTCTCGGGCTTACATTCGTCTACTCGTTTGTAATAACCAACCTACCGCACTTGTATCATAAATAACTATTTTGTATGTCAAAGATACACAATTTTCATTAAAGTATGCAGATTTTTGAATTATAATTTTTAAGAAATTGGCCAGTGATGAATTTTCCAATAAAATTACAAAAATAAATCTAACGCGCGTTGTTCTTGGTTTATGACCAAGGAACCCTAATTACAGAACGCGTATAAAGTTGAACTAAAATAAAAACACCGCGATTAATATTTGGACACGGGTCATTAGAAAAATTCGTTTGGTTTTTATTTTAGTTTGAGCGTTGATTCGCACACCTGTTCCTGCGAAATGTTAAACTCACTTCTTGTTAATTTACTACAATTATAGCTCAAACAAAATTTTTGTTTGAGCATAATTTTATTTAATCAAAGTTTGCGTGACTTTTTTAGCGCTGACAACTCCTCGTTTGATTGACCATCAACTCGCCTGTTGGTAAGCGACGATGTAGTCGAAGATGAAGCACGCAGACTTAGAAGATACCTATTCACTCTGGCCTTGAAAAGGCTCAGTACCCTTAGTACAAGTTTTGATAGTATTCGAAAACTTTTTTCGTTTTCGTATTGTTCCATACATTGTTGGCCTGAAAGGTATTCGAAAACTTTTTTCATATTAGAGTGAAGCAATCTATACCGCCGATTACTACCGATTTTAGTTCCTCCGCGTTTCCGCTGGAGGCGCTTTACTACAATGTATGGAACAATACGTAAATGAAAAAAGTTTTAGAATACTATCAAAACTTGTACTAAGGGTATAGATTATATATCTCTCAGGAAACAAGGAAGCGGGCAGGTTGTTCCAATCCTTGGCCGTACGGATTAGAAACGTAGTATCGAAACGTTTGGTATGTATCCAAATAAAATCCGCAATGTATGGGTGGCTGTTTTCCTATTTGTCCTGTAGGAGAAAGAGGATGGCAGCATAAGGTCATGTAGCTCTGATGCACATTCTCCGACATGAATCCTGTAGAAAATTGACAGACTCGCTCCTTTACGGCGGTGTTCTAGACTGAGAACTTTCTTAGCCACTAACTTCTCATCGCCTATAAGTCGAGCAGCACACCGATATCGATACAGGTACCGATTGAAGAGGTTTTTTTTTTTTTTTTGGACAAGCATTTTATGTCAGGTGTACTCGAAAATTGATTTTACGTTTGACCACCCACCCAATCGCCTGATAGTAAGTGGTGATGTGGCTCAGGAAGAACATGATCTAAAGAAATCTATTCACTATAACATGTTTTGTCTAAAATTCTAAATTAAAGTTCTCAGAAATATGACAGTTTTTTATGCCATAGGTGGCAAACAAGCAGACGGTCCGCCTGATGGTATGCAGTCACCGTCGCCTATGGATACTTGTAACACCAGAGGCATCACAAATATGTTACTGACCCATTAACTCGGCTTTTGAAGAATCCCACGTTTTAACTTCTCGGAAACACCGCGAAAGGTAGATCATTTCACATTTTGCAGCCGTGAAGCAAGAAAGATCGTGTGAATCGCACAGTATGCGATTTCCACTGATCTATAATTATGTAGATGAACTTTCACGCAGTAGCGGCTAGTGCGATAATAAAACTGTGTTGGCACGGAATTCCATTCTTTGTATACGTATCATACTGCATGGAATTACTAATTCAATTAAGGTCGTCCACAGTTCTCTTGTTCGCAAATCATCATCATTTCTGCCGAAGGACGTACACTGCTGGACATAGGCCTCCCCAATCGATCTCCAAAAAGGCCGGTTGGAAGCGACCTGCACGCAGCGTTTCCCTGCGGTCTCTTTTAGGTTTTATGTCTATGTTGTGGGTGAACGTCGTACGCTGCGCTTACCGGTCCGTGATCTCCATTCGAGAACCTTTTGGCCTCATCGGCCATCTGTTCTGCGTGATATGTGCCCTGCCCACTGCCACATCAATTTGCTAATACAGTTGGCTATGTCGGTATCTTTCGTTCGTCTACGGAGCTCCTCATTTTCTCTGATAAGATTCGATCTCATAGAGAAACATCATCATTTCAGCCGTAGGACGTCCACTGCTGGACATAGGCCTCCCCCATCGATCTCCAAAAGGGCCGGTTGGAAGCGGCCTGCATCCAGCGTTTCCCTGCGGTCTCTTTTAGGTCGTCTGTCCATCTTGTGGGTGGACGTCCTACGCTGCGCTTACCAGTCCGTGGTCTCCATTCCAGAACCTTTCGGCCCCATCGGCCATCTGTTCTGCGTGATATGTGCCCTGCCCACTGCCATTTCAACTTACTAATCCGGTGGGCTATGTCGGTGACTTTCGTTCGTCTACGGATCTCCTCATTTCGGATTCGATCTCGTAGAGAAACCCCGAGCATAGCCCTCTCCATAGCTCGTTGTGCGACTTTGAGCTTGCTTATGAGGCCCATAGTGAGAGACCACGTTTCAGTGCCGTATGTCATCACTGGTAACACACACTGGTCGAAGACTTTCGTCTTAAGGCACTGAGGTATTTTGGACGAGAAGACGTTGCGTAGTTTACCGAACGCTGCCCAGCCGAGTTGGATTCGCCGATTGACCTCTTTCTTGAAGTTGGACCTACCTAGTTGGACTGTTTGTCCTAGGTAGACGTACGCGTCAACAGCTTCAAGAACTGAGTTCCCAACTGATACTGGGGTGGGCACAACATGGATATTTGACATAACCTTTGTCTTGTCCATGTTCATTTTAAGGCCCACCTGTTGGGAGACTCGATTGAGGCCTTCGAGCATCATGCTGAGATCTTCCATCGACTCTGCCATGACCACAATATCGTCGGCAAACCGAAGGTGAGTGATGTACTCGCCGTTGATGTTGATGCCGAGTCCTTGCCATTCCAGGAGCTTGAAGGCATCTTCCATTGTGGCAGTGAACAGTTTCGGAGAGATAACGTCTCCCTGTCTCACGCCTCTTCGCAATGGAATTGCCTTCGAACTCTGCTCCTGTACTCGGACCGACATGGTGGCGTTATTGTACAAACACTTCAACACTTCGACATACCGATAGTCAATACGGCATCGCTGGAGAGACTCGAGCACCGCCCATGTCTCGACCGAATCAAAGGCTTTCTCATAGTCCACAAACGCCAAACATAGTGGCAAGTTATATTCTTCGGTCTTCTGTATAACTTGGCGTAGCGTGTGGATGTGGTCTATGGTACTATAGCCTTTTCGGAAACCGGCTTGTTCGATAGGCTGGAAGTCATCGAACCTGCGATCGAGACGATTCGTGATGACCCTCGAAAACAGCTTATAAACATGGCTCAGAAGCGAGATGGGTCTGTAATTCTTCAGCAAGGTTTTGTCACCTTTCTTAAAGAACAGCACCACCACGCCTCTGTTCCATGCTTCTGGCGTTATACCTTCGAGTAAGACAGAATTAAAGAGCTTCTGAAGGACTCTGAGTACCGGTGTTCCACCCGCTTTCAGAAGCTCTGATGTGATTCCATCGTCCCCCGGCGCCTTGTTGTTCTTGAGCTGTTTCAGGGCCATCCTAATCTCGTACAGGCTGATGTCCGGGATATCTTCGGTATAGTGTCGGCTCAGCTTGGCTCTTGGGTCTTTGGCCGAGCTGCTCACAGGTTTAGCAACCGAAGTGTATAACTGTCCATAGAACCTTTCGATTTCCCCTAATACCTCGGCTTTGGTCGACGCTACACTACCATCTTCCCTCTTCAGCTTTGTCAGCTGGCTTTGCCCAATAGACATGTGTCTTGCAAACACTTTGGAGCCTTTGTTTTGCTCAATCGTCTCTTTAATACTGTTCGTATTAAAGGTACGTATGTCGTGCCGCAATGACTTCCAAATTTGTCTATTGAGCTGCCTATATGAGTCAGCGTCATCGGAACATTGTAGTTGTAACGAGCGTCGATCAGCCATGAGGTTGCGGGTATGATCGGATAATTTTTGAGGTCTATCTGTGCGCCGGCCAGGTCTAAAAAACTTAGAACCTACCGCATGGACAGTTTCCACTAACCTGTTATTAATCTCATCCACGGAAGCAAAATTCTCCAGGCAATCAAAGCGATTAGACAGCTCGAGTTGAAAGCTCTCGGGGTTTTGAATATGGGCATGGTTCGGTCGGAGCGTGGACTTCATTAAGCGGGACCTCTCAATTTTAACGTTAATATTCAATGTGCCTCTTACTATTCGGTGATCACTACCGGTACCAGAGAAACATCGTTCGCTCGTAAATAAGTAAATTATTAAAAAAAAAAATGTCCCCTTATAAAAGAACTGTCATATCTTCAAACGGCTGAACCGATTTCCTTGAATTATAGCTAAGGACACTCACGATCAAGTCACCGTTAAAACCAAAAAAGAAACTACGATCACATAGACAGAAAGACAGACATACACACATAAAAACATCCCTCTTCCTGCATCGGGAGTTAAAAATGTTATACCACTAAATGTGAATTTGCAAAAACCATCGAAACCAATTAATTATTTTTTTGACAAACAAAGAAAGTATTTGCTTCGACATCTTTTTATTTGCCGGAGTAACATGGCAAGAGTCAAAAAATCAGTTAGTACCATTTTACACAGTCAAATGAGGAGGAGAGAGCTATGCTCGGAGTTTCTTTGCGCGATAGAATCCGAAACGTGGATATTCGCCAAAGAACCAAAGTCACCGACAAAGCTGTTAAAATTTGCAAGTTGAAGTGGCAATGGGCAGGCCACATCGCTCGAAGAACCGATAACCGATGGGGAAGAAAGGTGCTTGAGTGGAGACCACGAACCGGAAGACGCAGCGTAGGTAGGCCTCCCACTAGATGGACCGACGACATAGTAAGAGTCACTGGCATCCAGTGGATGCAAAAGGCAGGCTGTCGTTCAGTGTAGAGGTTAAAGGGGGAGGCCTATGTTCAGCAGTGGACGTCTTCTGGCTGATGATGATGATGATGCGTAATAATGGTGGATTATTATTTACTAGCTGCGCCCCGCGGTTTCACCCGCGTAGTGATGAAAAATGGCGATGACGATGAAAAGTAGCCTATGTCACTCTCTGGCTCTTGAACGACACCCATGCAACTGCAACATGCACCCCTAACTTTGGTTCTTTGGCGAATATCCACGTTTCGGATTCTATCGCGCAAATTACTATTATTATTACGCATGTACACTCGAAAATACAGCTAAGGAAAATAATACAACGAGACGACATGTTTTTTTCACGTTGGCGTGAAAACCTTGTGGTTTTAGCGCCAAGCCCAAAGCGCGTGCAAGCACCCCCCCCCGTCCTTGACACATGAACTTGATCTAAGAGATACTTTCCTTTGCATGACGCAACCTTCTTGCTGGCGCTGGTGCGCTGGTTTACTTTCCACGCACGCGCGTGTCGAGCTAGCATTATTTCGATTAATTTCAGATTGATTGCGTTTATCGGAACTTACGCCCACACAGCAACTTTACACAAACATCATTCAAACTAGGGAGATGTGGTAATTATAAGAAAAGTACTAACAGACGTATATGGATTTGGTTGACGGACCGCCGTCCAACCAAAGGAAGATAAAAAGAAAATTTTCTCTTTCTCTCCCGTTCCTTAGACGGAGCCGGTGGTCCGTCACGTCTCATCATCATCATCATCATCATCAGCATCAGCCAGAAGATATCCACTGCTGGACATAGGCCTCCCTTTAACCTCCACACTAAACGAAAGCCTGCCATCTGCATCCACTGGATGCCCGCGGCTCTCACAATGTCGTCGGTCCATCTAGTGGGAAGGCCTACCTACGCTGCGTATTCCGGTTCGTGGTCTCCACCCAAGAACATTTCTTCCCCATCGGTTATCGGTTCTTCGAGCGATGTGGCCTGCCCATTGCCACTACAACTTGCAAATTTTAACAGCTATGTCGGTGACTCTAGTTCTTTGGCGAATATCCACGTTCCAGATTATATCGCGTAGCTCTCTCCATTGCCCGCTGTATGACTCTCAGTTTTTCCAAAAGGCCACCAGTTAAGGACCACGTTTCAGTACCATATGTCATCACTGGCAACACGCACTGGTCAAAGACCCTTGTTTTGAGGCACTGTCCGTCACGTCTGTTAGCTACTTAAAGTAGCGTGCCGGGTGCCGACGCATCCAGTCTTGATGTCTTTAGGGTGCGTAGGGCAAACTCATTTGACTTCATAGCTCAACTTGAAATTATACCAAAAAACTGGACAAGTGCGAGTAGGACTCCAACGAGTCCAAAAAAAAAACTAACTGAAGTTGAAATATTGAAAGACAAACTTAACTTTGTAGTTAACCATAAGGTTCTTCCATGAATTCCAACTACAAAATGTAAGTTTGTAATAGCAAAATAATTATTTTTAAATGATATAACTTCAAATCTGTGACTTTCGGATTTATTCCTATATATATGCTATGAGACCTTGCCTTTTGCCAAATCTCATGATTCTAGGTCAACGGGAAGTACCCTATAGGTTTTGATTTCCCTGTGAAATCGCAAAATATGCGACATAAACGTTCATATCTTTTGATTGCGTTGACTTACGACTATATTTTCTTTACAGCCGAAAGAAACCGTAGACCCAAGTATTTAATATAAATTTCAACTTGATACCTTTACGCGTTCTTGAGAAAAAGGGTCTTGACAGACGGACAGACGGACAGACAGACGGACAGACAGACGGACAACGAAGTGATCCTATAAGGGTTCCGTTTTTTCCTTTTGAGGTACGGAACCCTAAAAATTAAGATTACCATGTGTTATCCTTCCTTGCAGAATTGACATTCAAAACAGAAAGTGCACATAGTTTTGGTCAAGTGCAAACATTCTATAATCATTGCAAGGTTGGCTGTTATCGATGTCACCAATGATGTCCGTTTTTTTAAATAGTTTTTTTAATAAGCTGGAGCGCTATAAAAGAGGAAGGAATTTTGGAAAATGCCACAGAACATCTTTAGCTGTCTAAGGTTTTGGTGATTGGAAACTTCAGAGAACAAGGAAAATGAATTTGGTAAGAATAAAAGAGTGGATTGAAGCTTTCTTGGCTATATTTTGTTCTGAAGAATTACTTGAGTGGTAAAATAATTTGGCCTCGGTTGCGATAATTGATGATTGATGATGCAATAAATGATTATCTCAAAAAATCTGGAGATATAGGAAGCCTTCGATGTTTGTTTGTTATGCCTTCGATGTTTGTTTGTTATGCCTTCGATGTTTGTTAACATTACGATTGAATATTTCATAGTAGTTTTATATATTTGTGAAGTTAATTGCTGAGTGAGATATAAAGAATAATGTTAAACTATTTAGTAAAGTTTACTTAATAGTTTCCTTTTTTTCATGGACGCTTTCTTGAATGCTTGTACTCTATGTCACTGTCACTATTAATACTATTCAAATTACACCTTACATATCAAAATCCATTGAGCCATTTAGGCTGTAGGGCGTGCCAAAAAAACCTCATACGTACATAAATATTGGGCTGCTTCAAACAAAGGGTGAAAAGAGTCCTCAAAGGTAGGCAACGCACTGACAATGCCCCGGTATTTTAAGTGTCTATAGGCAGTGGTGACCACTTACAATCAAGTGGCCCGTAGCTTGTTTGCCACTTATACTATTTAAAAAAAAACGAAAACATAACCTTCCTTGCGCAGTCGGGTAAAAAAGCAAAGTTTCGTAAACTTGCCTTAAAAGACACATCATCCACATCGGTAATATATTTCAATTTCCACTTCTTTAATTTACTTCAATGTTTAAAAAACAACATTCTTTTTCTAGATACTTTTAGCAGCAGTCATCACACTCGCCTCAGCAGGGCAGCTGCCCTCTAGGAGCTACATCCCACAAAGGCAAGGTCAGGGATCAGGAAGTTTTGGGGGTCAAGGAGGGTCGGGTTCCGGGAGTTTTGGAGGTTCTCAAGGCCAAGGAGGTTATAGTGGTGGCCAAACTGGAAGCTTCGGAGGATCTGGAGGATTTGGTGGTCATGGAAACGGGAACAGACCTCAGCAAGCTCAGGAAAAGAATGCTGCTATTCTGAAACAGGATCAGGCTATTGATGAGAGTGGCAGTAAGTACCTACTATTTCTTTTTACATAGAACGAAAAATACTAGAAAGGAAACTTGTTATTTTCACACAAATACGCCATCTTTTAGCATGACGTTGAAACTGGATAGTCATCACATAACAAAGCTATATAGTGTTTAACAGCCGTGAAAACAGATGGCGTGCAAGTTCTTATACAAAATTGTATGGATCATACATAATATTTTACTACATAATGGAGATAAATTAATTGGCATAGTATTCCAAATTTTAGTAGTTAATTGGTAAGAATTTTGGTTGAATTCCAAAAACGTTAACATTAATCTGAATATTTCTCATTTTATAGGCTACCACTTTGGCTACGAAACTGAGAATGGCATCAGAGCTGAAGAAGCTGGCAACCCCGTCGAAGCTCAAGGTGGTTTCTCCTACAAAGGCGACGATGGCAACACCTACACGGTCACCTACACTTCTGGAGAAGGTGGCTTCAGACCACAAGGGGAACATCTGCCTGTAGCTCCTCCCACTCCGCAAGCAATCTTGGAGGCTCTCCAAAAGAACGCTCAGGATGAAGCTGCTGGAATATTTGATGACGGTAAGTGTACGAGTTTTTTTTTTTTACATTTTGTAAACTAGATCAGAATATTCTGATTTAACCAGAATATGTCCTAAAACTGCAACTATAGCCACCGAAGGATAGACAGCAGCGTCTTATTTACAACACGGTGAACGTTTTACGATTCCCAAGCTACATGCATAGCGTAGGGATTATGGCAACACCCCTCTTTAAAAGTGAAGCATCAGCAGTGGACGTTTACAAGCTGATGATGTGTGTGCATTAAAACTAAATCTCTATCATTCGTCGTCTTTGTAATAACGTTATTTTCACTGCATAGATATTCACCTCAAAGGCTTTTGAAAACATTGCTCAAAATGTTTTTGCTGTTATTTCAAATATACTTAGTCTAAGTTTTTTAGGCTCTGAAAAGTAATTTTTTTACTGTATTGTCCTACTCCTGGGCAAAGGTCTCCCCCATTTCCTTCCAAATAGTGCGATCACCTGTCAGATTTTACCAGTCTAACGCGTAGAGGTCATTATGCCAGTGCTTTCTCTGCCTTCCTTGGCTCCTTCGTCCGTTTTCAGGCAACTACTGTATGATCTTTTAAGTCCATTTAACAGAGTGCATTCTGGTCCCATGCCACGCCCAACTAAATTTTAATTTAGCAGCTTTAATTCCAACATCAGTGGTTCCAGTAATTGAACGGAGCGTCGTGTTTCAGACTCAGTCCATCCTTTTTGGTTCTTAGGACGCTGTGCACCATTTCTCTTTGATAAACCCCGAGTTTGAACTTATCTGAGCATCAATCAATGACCAGGTCTGAACACCGTAAAATAGGAAGAACACATCAGCTGCAATAAAACTGCAATAAGCTAAAACATTTTAATTGATATTTTACTGTATATTCAGCTACCTGCTGCAATTTTACTTTCAAAAACCTAACACAAATTACCACATTTTACGGATGTTATTCTGCTTTATACAAATTACAGCAACTCTCAAAGTTAGAAAACGTATTTTATAACATTTTACTTATGGTATTACAAGATTTAAAAATATATATATATATATATATTGATTAATTTCCCGAATTAATTAATATAATTATTATTCTATTGATTTATTTATTTTATTTAATATTTTAAGGTTTGTACCGTCCCGATGCCCACGGCGGTCACTCCGGAGGCCATTTCGGCAGTGGCACTAAGTCTGGCCAGGGCCATCAAAGCGGATTCAACTCCAACACTGGATATACCTACTAAACATCCCGCAAACATATTGCAAATCTCAAAGACAATGTAAATACTTAATAAAAATTGTATACCTACGAGTATTTATATTATAATGATAATGATGAATAATAAAATCAATAAAAAGATCACAGCTGCTTGAACTTTTCATTTAAGTAACACCATCTAGATTAATCTATAAACACTACTTGTAAGCTCCTGAACTTGAGACTTGATTGTACCTGGCCAACGTGAAAAAAAAACATGTTGCCTCATAATTATTAGTATTTTTCTAAACTTGTGCATTTAATGGTGGATTATTATTATTTATTCTGTTCGTGAAGATGCTCGAGTGTGGCAAGTGATATTATGATGAGGTGAAACCACGTCTTATTGTGATGCTTCCAAAACTCCATAGAAGCCTCTAGTAAGTCTAACTTTAGTCTTCCTTTCTCAAAGGTATTACTTTACTAGATTGACTTACTTACTTGATTCTGACTGTGACTATGACTTTTTTGACGATATTTGTTAAACTTGAAAATACTTCAATACTTGAAACTGGCAAATGCAACAGACGTGGGACGCCAATATACTCTAATGAAGAAAGAACAAAAAAGGTTGTACCTAAGCAATCAAAATCCCAAGAGAAATCCGAATTCCAGACATTTAATTCAAATTGGCAATTCAACGCGGGAATGCAGCCAGCGTTCTTGCCACACTTTTACTTTACCACACGAACAACATCTTGTTTTTAATTTTTAATAATTAATAATATTAGTGATAATTAGCACTAAGTAATAATTCAGCATCATCAGCCAAAAGACGTCCACTGCTGAACATAGGCCTCCCTTTGAACGAAAGCCTGCCATCTGCATCCACTGGATACCCACGACTCTCACAATTTCGTCGGTCTATCTAGTGGGAGGCCTACCTACGCTGCGTCTTTCGGTTCGTGGTCTCCACTCAAGAACCTTTCTTCCATATCGGTTACCGGTTCTTAGATCGGATGTGCTTTTTTTTTCTTCGTTTGATATACATTCGAATTGGTTCAATACTCTGTGTCAATATTAATCCATCATATACTTCTCTAGTTTGACTTACATAACATAACTCATTACTGTATAATGTTAAAAAAAATGTTATAATATTTTTTATGGGTTTTTGTGGTTAAATTTCGTTGGTAAATGTGACTTTGATGTCTAGACATGTTGATAAGCTTGTGAAAATAAGTGGTTGAACTCAAGTTTCGTAGCCTTGGGTTTTGTGGTTTGGACCTACGAGTATGTCTCTATTACCTACCTATTTTTTATCTCAATTTTATGTTTCCATCTTAAATACACCAGAATTATTTTGAGTACGAATCGAGGTGGCGTTTCAGCGTACAAGCGACCATGAAACAGTCGACTCTTTTTAGTTTACGATTGGCACCTGTTTTATTCCGAAAAAAAAGAAAATGTGACATTAGTTCTGTGCAAAAAGTTCTAAATACATCGTATTAATTTTTTTCTTCTCATTATTTGTTCTTTTAGGATTATGGGGTTCAATTCAAAAGCAATTTTAAATGACTTTGTATATTCTTATAATAAATAGTACCGTTTTTCTTCACGGTATACTGGAAAACATTAAAACTATGCATTATAATACAATCGGCTTAAAGATAATGAAGGTACATGTTCAATCTTTTTATTCTATACAAGAATTTATGACAAAAGTTAATCAATACGATTGCGTTCTCCTAATCGCAATTAAAATTCACATCATACCAATTAATCTTCCTTTTTCACGCTATTCAGTTATACAATAAAAAGCTCTGCTAAAAATAAAGTAGAGCATTTTATATGACACTCGTTGAATCAACCAATAAGGAATCAATGACGCTTGTCGAGTGTCATGTTATGGCCAATCAAAGCTTTCCCCGAGCGCACGCGTGTAATGTCAACACTAGGAAAGTTGCTCTACTAAATTTTTTGTCTTCCTATGTTATGGGTATTTAAAACTATAGACTGGTTATGGTATTTAGAATTTGTAGGGTTGTCTGAATCCAGCGGAAGCTTGCGCGGAGGCGCGGGCGTATTGGGGCTGTCCCACGGGAGCAGCACCAGTTCCGTATTTGGCAGCGTTGTATTGACCTGAAATAGTCAAATAAACTCACATCAACACACATAATAGATAAAAACCAAAGTATAATAAAATAAGACTAACAAGAATTACAATAGAATGGGTAAAAAAACCTTTACATTTATTCTAAAAAGACCCAAAATATTTCTATGAGATCTTCACAGCGAAGATAGAGCTAGATTGGTGAAATTGAAAACGATCGGATACCCAATGTCAGCAGATAACTTAAAAAAAAACATCAATTATCTTTAGATTAGATTGTTTCTCAGATCCTAACTACTTCAAAACCTTTTCATATTTTCTCTCTACAAAAAAAAAAAACAAACTACTAAAAATCAGTAAAATTTCTCGAAAAGTCCATTGTGGCATCGTCCTACGCTAAACTATACTTAGTGTCAGTACATTCTGTATGTTCCCAAGCTTCCAAAGTGAGAGGGTCATTGTGAAACAACGCAAAGGTCAGTGCAGCACCCATGGGCAAGAACTGGCGCCAGCTACTCGCCTACTATAATGTCATGTGAAAATTCCCAGAAGTAAGATGAGTCACACGATATGACGGAAAATAGGATACTATGAATGGAGTTTGACTTGAGACAAGTTATAATGACCTAGTGTTATTGGATGCTATTAAAAACAGCCGTGAATTTGTATATTTGTCCGAAAGCTTGACACTAGTTAAAACCAGTGGTGATAAAAGTTTATCACGTTATTATGAAGATTAATACGCTACAAGCTTCTTGCCCAAGACTTTTTACGCGTAGACTTTTCTAAAAACTTTTATCCCCTTTTTGACTCATTTAAGTATATTTTTTCGTATAAAAGAATCTAACCAGATGTGTAATAATCTATACATAATCTACCTGATAAAATTTAGCTTCATAGATAAATTAGTTTTCGAGATTTCGTCTTTAATGAGTCAGTTAGTAAGATTGGCGTTAGAAAGGCTTATGTTCAGCATTTAACTTCGTCTCATGGGAGCTAATGATGAAGAAGAATTTGTACCCACTATTAATGTGAAAGTTGTTTTTTAAATGATTTCTCATAGAATGGAGTCCTGGATTGATTGGAGGCTACTTTATTTCTTGGAAAGTCGTGTTGATTGGTAATCATGAGCAGCTGAAAGATGCAGCAGTCACGAAATCAATAGAGTTAGCAACGATCCAAGTGGCACTGGCATAGCTTGTACCTTTATTAAAGCAGTATTGTCACTATGATATGATTGTTTTTATGTCCGACGGGTTGTATGAAGGAAAGCAGTTACCGTCACCTCTGGATGCCTGTAATACCAGAAGCATCACATATACGTTGTCAACCTTTTAATACTCTATTGACTCGCATTTTGAACAGTAGCTATCAGTAAATAGTTTCAACCGACTTCGTACTGAATGGTCATTATCCAAAAGCACCAATAAAACTGAAACGTTTTAATACTGAATATAGTTCTAGCTTTAAAACTAATAACTAAACCATTGGGGCATGAGCATTTGGATTGTGGACCGACAACGGTTTAGCAGTTTAAATGATAATAGGCCAAGTGATTTAGGTATTAAGTGTTAGCTTCTATTTTGTTTAGTAATAGCATTAACTTTACCTACGTAAATTAGCATCAGTATTTGTAACGTTTTAGATGTGAAATATGGTAATATTAGTCCGTCCAGGAGATTCTATCATTATACGATTAGTAAATCTGTTTCACACGATCCTGACATTTTCCAGCGCAAGCCTGTATTTGCTATAATAACCCATCATTACTCTACGTCCCTGGCTTAGGCAAGATGTTTAGAAATTACAAATCGAGGCTGGAAATTGAAACAAAATGGGTTAGCGCCTAGTTTAACTAAATAGTTAAACTGAGTGTACAAATTATAAGTACCTTATAATGCGCTAAATTTATAGAGTATTGTATTGTATTAGTAGCGTAATATTTCATACGGCCGATAGAACGTCACTAGGTAAGGCGTTCAAGTACCCCTTGCTGGTCTGAAGCTGCCGTGCAAAATGATATTTTTTATTATTATATAGCGTTACGTTTGGCCGCCAACTCACCTAATGTTAAGCATTCGTATAGCATCGTATAGTATTCGATGAAGCATGCTTGCCTAGAAGAAACCGATTCATTTGCGATTTGAAGACACCCAGATTGTATCTATCCAGGAACACCCATGCAGGCAGCGCATTCCACAGACTAGCAGTTCGCACAATAAAAGTGGAATCAACACACTGATTTGTGTGAGCTCCAGCTGCCCGATTGGCATGAGTTTACACAATTACGTGAGGAGTGGCATCCTTTAAAGTCGGAGACCGAAATCCACTTTGAGGTAAACGCACCACCTCAGCCAACTCGGTCAAGTTACGAGTAATAGCAGTCTCAGTGGCTTCGTGTACATCTAATATGGTGCTCGTGTTAAAGTTTAAAGCCTATCTAAATGTGACACTGTTTGAGTAGCTGATGACAAAGTGGTACGTACCATCATCGATGATGCCAGCAGCCTCATCACGGGCGTTCTGCTCCAAAGCCTTCAGAATCTCTTCGGGTACCGGGGGCGCGGTGGGGATGTGCGCTCCTTGGGGCTGGAATAAGATAATGAAAGATATTTGTTTTAGACCTAGCTTGTTTTTTATTTTAGTTTAGGTAAGTTCGTTGTAATTCTATATTATATTTATTTATCTTGTGTCAATTAATAAATATATCAAAATGTTTTCATTATCATCATCATCATCATAATTTCAGCCATAGGACGTCCACTGCTGGACATAGGCCTCCCCCATCGATCTCCAAAAGCCGGTTTGCAAAATGTGCAAAATGGGGGCTTGGCAAAATGTTTTGGACCTCATAAAATTCTAAAACATTATTCGACACTACAGTAAGTTCAACTAAACGATGCAAGCCTGCTAGCTTGCATTATAGAATGAAAATGGTAATTTATGGTTGGTCGATACCATTATTTTTTTACCTAAACAGTTGTAAAGCGAGAATGGCTGCAAGTGACATACGAGTTATGTTACTAGCGAACCGCCCCGGTATCGCACGGGTGACAGTTTTTTATAATTTTTTTTTTTTTAATAATTAATAGGCTTGCGTTTGACCACCATCACGCCTGATGTTAAGCGATGATGCGGTCTACGTTGGAGCACGCTTGCCTAGAAGGAACCGATTCACTCGTGATTTGAAGACACCCAGATTGTAACCATCGGGGTGTATACCATTTTGTTATAAAAAACTTTTGTGATTTTTTTTCTAACTGATGGTGAAAGCCTCATCAAAATCCGTTGCGTGGTTTAGGAGGAGTTAGCGGATATACAGACAGTGACGCGGAAAGCGACTTTATTTTGTACTAAATAGAGAAGAAGATAGTTTATTTTACCGTTCAAAATGTCAAGCAAGTCTGGTCTACTTTGTCTTTGTTTTAAGGTATTTTAATGCAGTAGCAATTCTTAATACATAGTGCCAAACTAAACTATTAAAATAATTTCAAATAAAGTCAGTACCTGGAAACCTCCCGGTCCGGCCGCGTAGCTGATGGAGTAAATCTGACCATCGTCACCGGTGTATGAGAAACCGCCCTGAGCCTCGATTCCGTCAGCCTGAAAAAATACAAAACCAAAATCTTTAAAATTAAACCTTATTTGTTTGGTTGTAGAGTGCAAAAACGTGCAGGTATGGCTCTATTTAAGCTAAATGAGGCTGCCCTGAAGATAAAACCACAAAAACGTACAGGCAGGTACAATGCTCAAAAGTGACAAGTATAAACTTAGCTGATATTTCAAAGGTAACCTACGACTCAACTGGAATATGCTAGTAAAAAAAAAATTGCTATGATTTTTTATTGTCGAGCCGAAAATTCACGACGCTAGATAAATCTGGACTTCCAACCCTATGTCCAGTTGTCCAGCCAGATGACACGTTTAACTCAAAAAAAGGGAAGTATTTTTTTTTTTTTTTTCTCCGTGTTTTACTTATCGGAGGGCTTATCGGATGAGGCTAGCACAAGATCGTACAGAATAGCGTGAAAAAGAATAGGCGTGTACATACTCTGCAGTGAATATAAACACGGGCACTAGAATTAAATTATTCATACTATTGGATATAGTTAAAAAACTATAGAAGTTAATTTTTGTAGGAAAAAAAGAAAAGCCTCCTCTATATAATAAAAAAAAAAACAAGTAAATTAGTTCGTGTATTTAATATACGTACAATAAACGGAGATCCTATAAGGGTTCCGTTTTTTTTTTCTTTTGAGGTATGAAACCCTAAAAATTTAAAAGGGGCTGAGTAAATAGAGCCATGTTGCTGTAAGAACCTAATTCAGCACAGCAGTAGTTACATCTTTTTTAGTTTCAACACTCGATGATGACGCAGACTTGCTTAATTTCAATTATCTCCCTTTACATCTGCATTTGCAGAATCCTAAGCAACATCTATTTTAATTTCCATAATGATGTATCTAGTTATGTAAAGATGTGTAATTTGTTGTATTACCGACCCCGCACTTGTAAAGTGAACGGTGGGTCAGAACGCACTGGGGTATCTAAGTTGATACGACAAGAAACTATGCGACAGAATTTTGTCTTAATTTTTGGACGTTAGTCATACTAATATTATAAATGCGAAAATTTGTTTGTTGTTTTATTAATTCGTTTGATTATTTATGTTTCACACGGCATTTGTTTATCAAAATTTTTTGTTATGCAATAACGCATCGAATCAACGTGATTTTTTGCATAGAAATGTCGGGCCAGATAGTAGCCCAAAGTATTTTTTATCCTGGATAAAGTACTGTTCTTGGGGTAGAGTTAGTTTTTTGTTAGTGCAAGAAAGTAGGTTACAAAATTATGAAAATAATGTGTGCCTAATTAATTGACGAGTATGCTCTTCTACGAACAACCTATATTGTTTTACAGTAGGTAGCAATCGACAGCTGTTTTATGCTTCTTTCATTAGTTAAATCCATCTAGAACTAAGCATTTAAAATAATAGCTAGCACTTTTAAACGCTATTAGCACTCCAATCAACTGTTAACTTGTTTGAAAGTTTGATAATAAAACAAAACACTTAAAAAATGTGTTAGAAGCAGAATTCATTCTGTCATCCACTTCAGTGCCAGTGGAATCCTATAAGCTTAGAAGAAAAAAAATTGATTTGCTTGTCAGATACATCTGCCCGCGTTGTCCCCAAACATCCATATGAGTACAAAGTTGACAGTGTGTTTTTGACAAATATTTGGGTTAGCGCCATCTTTCATCCTAATCAAAACAATTAGGTATTTATTTATATTTCTTGAGAAGTCTTGGATGTTTTGTCGCAAACCGCACATCACATCTTAGTGCGTTCTAACTTTTCGTTATTTATCGGTACGCATCTTGGCATTGACATTTTAAGTAAATTACGGTGTTATTGAGCAGATGAAGTTTTTTATTACCACATTGTAATAGGATTGGATAGTTTATAGAACGAATGGAAGCGTTCTTAATAAGCTATTATCATTTGAGAAACAAGGTCAAGATTACAGTCTCAAAGTATTTCAAGAGCATTTTGACTTGTAACTTGAAATAGTGAATCTTTACTCATCTGGTAGTTTAATATTAAAATGAAATACCTCAATCGTTAAACTATTTTTACACCATTGATAAATGGAATCAACGCGGAACATTGCAAATTTTTAACTCTATATAAGTAGATGAATACAATAGCAATAATTAATAAATAATTTAATTTATTAATAATTAATATAATTTGCATAATATTGTTCGAATTTATTTATTTGTATTTAGTGAATTACTAGGTGACTTTTTAATATTTACTCTTTTTCTAGCTAAGACAGTTTGTTAATTTTAATTCTAACTATGCATTTGCTGATGACCTTTCCGCCAGAGTGGCCGGTGCCCTTTACTGATATACGAGTGTGCAGGTCAGGTCACCTCGATTTAACTCTGAGATTAGCAATACATTTATGTATGGTAATACAAGCTTACTTTGTAAGTAATCAGAAGTTGGTACATGTATCTAGGTGGTAGAATAACTCTTTAGAGTATTAGCATGCAATCAAATTAATACTTGGACCAAGTTTAGTGTTGCCAATATGTTATTTTATTGGTGCATTACTTTACAAATGCCAAGACAAGATAAAGGTGTGCTTAACTTCTGAAGGTACAAAAGCAATTTGAAATGTAAACCGAGATGAACCACACCTGACCTGTACGCGTTGGCGCGTAAATCACTGCTAAAGTGCAGTGGCCAATCCCTGCGACCTGGATTATCCAGGATATAAAGTTTTACAGAATATGCAACGTTTTATGCTATAACTTGCCCGAACCGGAGTTTCCTCAGGTTCAAAATGTTTCATTTCAATTTAATTGACTAAATTTTAGACTTAATTCTTGACTAAATTTTATACTAAATTCTTGACTGAATTCTTGATTAAATTCTTTAGTGTTGAAAACGACAAGCAACATCATGCAAGCGGTATAATCTGTTAATTACCTTTTAACTTTATTTTTTTACCAAATAAAAATTTAAATATTTTGTTGTCATGTGTACAGGCTTCAACAGTGTTGATAAAGGGGGCGTCGATATATTGCTCAACTTATATTTTTTCATTTGAGACATCTATTGTCTCGTATTGGTAGTGAAACCGTATCGTATGTCGTGACGGACGTGACGCCATATGCCGCCGTTTTTCAAATCTGCCGGGCGTCTCGTCACGGCCAACTTTTTAAAACTTTTTAAAAAACGAATTAATTGTCTTACGTTTGACCGCTATTCGCCTGATGTTGCGGTGATGCGGTCCACGAAGAAACACACTTGCCTATATAGATGAAACTGATACAACATTCCGCCCGTTTGCACCACTAATAAGTACCGTTTTGTTTTTTAATAAACTCGATCAAAAACATATTTAGAGATATTCATTACTAGGTACAAGACGCACGAAATGTGCTTCAAATATATGCGCTTACGTGAAAGCTGCAATGCTAAAGTGCTGGGTTGCTAAAGCTCATTTGGTTTCGTAGTTAAATTACAATTTTTATTAGGCACATACTGACAGGCTAGGCATTGCATCGAACCTGGTGTAGCAATGATGCAGTCTTTGATAAAACACATGCTTAGCAATTACTTAGTCATACACGATTTGAAGACTTGAGTGAAGCTATAGATTACGCGGAAGGGGTTACTAAGCCACAAGGGGTTCATTATACTTATCATTATTTACTAAGGGACCAACCCATCGTGCTCCATCGTAGACCGCATCATCGCTTAACATCAGGCGAGGTGGTGGCCAAGCGCAAGCCTATCAATATTTTTTAACGTGCTGTTGACGGTCAAACGCAGGCCTACTACTAAAAAAACCGGACAAGTACGAGTAGGACTCGTGCTCTGAGGGTTCCGTTAGATGGAACCAAAAAAAACAGAGACCAAAAAAAAAACTAACTGAAGTTAAAATATTGAAAGACAAACTTAAGTTTCTAGTGTTTTTTTACTCGGCAAGTGCCTTTAATAACTAAACAAAATACAAACTAAAACTAACACTACAAATACAGTTAGACTGCCCATAGACCGTTGAAGGTCTAAAGACAATCCAAATGCTCAAGCCCACTACCAGTTGGCAGCGTACCCAACATGCTGGCGGCATTACCACGTTGAATGGCAATGCTAATGCGTTGAGCCAGAAACACGCTAGCATTTTGGTCACGCGTCGCATTAACCAGGCGCTCTGAAAGATTTTTGAAGAAAATGAGGTGAGCTCCCGGTCCCCAAGGGCCCAATGTCTCGACCCCAAACGCCTCAAATATGTAACCACTGCCGAGGTTAGCATATTTGCGACGCTTGTGCTGCTCTGCCGAATTAGCAGCCGCGCCAGCCCTACCCTGTGTCTCAGGAAGATGTGACGGCGCCAAAGTATCGACACAAGTTGCGTCCAACAAGGGGCCGCCCCAACCTCCAGGGCACAAGTGTCATACCGTCAGGCCTCTTTCCATCGTCACGCGCAAGACCACTCGGTTTGAGCACAGCTGCGACATTGGCGGTGGAAAGTGCCCTGCGTATGATGTCGTTCAGGCTAGCGTGTCGGCCAATACGACCAGCGCTTCTCGAGCAAGAGAGACCATGGTGACCGAGCTGGTCAACAGCAGTACCACACTGACAGCGATGGGCCTCACAGCACCTTGCACCCAAGCGTAAGCTGACAGCTAGACGAAATGCGGTTGGATCTAAAAGGCTACCTGTGTTAAAAGAGGGCATGGCTTGCAACCAAAGTCCCGATTCCCAAACAGAGACAGCAAGAATACGAGCGCGATCTGCAATACTAGGACACGTATCTAGTAGCGATTTCCATGCTAGTTCGCAGATCGGCCGATCCCACAGTCTCTGGGAAGACAACTTTGAAGTTTGTAGTTGACAATAAGGTTCTTCCATACATCCCAACTACAAAATGTAAGTTTGTAATAGCAAAATAATTATTTTTAAATACCTTCAAATTTATAACTTTCGGATTTATTCCTATATATGTACTATGAGACCTTGCTTCTTGCCAAATTTCATGATTCTAGGTCAACGGGAAGTACCCTATAGGTTTTAATTCCCCTGTGAAATCGCAAAATATACGACATAAAGGAACCCTAAGAGCGCGAGACCAAAAAAAAACTAACTGAAGTTAAAATATTGAATGACAAACTTAAGTTTGTAGTTGACAATAAGGTTCTTCCATACATTCCAACTACAAAATGTAAGTTTGTAATAGCAAAATAATCATTTTTAAATGATATACCTTCATATTTATAACTTTCGGATTTATTCCTATATATGTGCTATGAGACCTTGCTTTTTGCCAAATTTCATGATTCTAGGTCAACGGGAAGTACCCTATAGGTTTTGGTTCCCCTGTGAAATCGCAAAATATGCGACATAAACGTTCATATCTTTTGATTGCGTTGACTTACAACTTTTATTTTTTTACAGCCGAAAGAAACCGTAGACCCAAGTATTTAGTATAAATTTCAACTTGCTACCTTTACGCGTTCTTGAGAAAAAGGGTCTTGACAGACGGACAGACAGACAGACAGACAGACGGACAACGAAGTGATCCTATAAGGGTTCCGTTTTTTCCTTTTGAGGTACGGAACCCTAAAAAAGATTCCTTACCTCACGTCCCTGCTCCTCAGCCTTGATTCCATTCTCCGTTTCATAGTTATATCTGAAGGAGTCTTCCTTCACGTCAGAGTCCAGGGCGATGATGCGAGCGGTCCTCTCGAAGGAGGCCTGGGGCCTGTTCGACTGCTCAGGGTACGAGGGGAGGAGGGCGGCTGCGGCAGCGCCGAAAAGAGCGGTGATCAGGAGCTGGAATAGAAATTACCTCCACATAATACAAAGCAAGTTATGACTAAATTAGAAATTATTAAGAGTTAGTATGACACTCTTGTGTTTGATGCTAATGTTTTTTTTTTATTTCTAGGCTTCGTTTACATTACAGACGCGGGAAATACTCGATAAGTTGATTTTATTATCGTCTTTGTTTCAATCACCCAAACTTATTGGAATTTATTTAATCGTACACCGTTTTGTCTTTTGCGTATTTTGACAGTGCTGTGCATGATTTGTGAATTTTGTGATGCTGTCACGAATAATGTAGTGCGTATGATAAAATTGAGTATGGAACAAACTCAGAGCTGTTTTGCGTGGAACGCGTACATGTGTCTTTAATGTGAACGATACGTTTTCTCAGAGCTTATCAGGGTTATTTCATTCATAGCTATTTAATTTAAGACTCTCTAGATTGTCCTTTGTTTATCCGAAACAAAAAGCGAGAAGTGGACAAAGTTGACCGAAAGGAATATTATCTCCACATTTCATGTAGATCTTGGAGATCAGAGGCAACTAAGATGCGATCATGCAAACTTCCGCGTCCATAACAATATTCTTTTGTAATTTTAATTAGCAATAATACTAATTATCATTGAAATATCATGACATTCTGTTCCTCAATAATTCACTTCATTAGGCAATGAACAGAACAATATGATATGTATTTTTGATTTATCTTAGGCTTTTGTTATCTGCCAAAGAAGAGATTGCAATTAAAGCTCCGCTCAATGGCCAGAACTATCTTTTTTCGTACGTTTGCAACATTTTCTAAGATATCTCTATCTCTTTCGCCATAAAATATCAATTCAAAAATTGCATTATAATATTTGCAATGTAATTCTAAGGATATCCAATGGTTTCACTGTTATTATTTTGTTCTCTATTTTTAAAAACCGACTTCAACATGACTAATTACGCAATAAAATCTTTTACTTAAATGACATATTTTCCAGTTATTTTGATTTAAAAACCAAAATACTGAACCGATTTTAATGAAATTTCAAAATAGGTTTGTGTTTGGTTTATGTAGATGTTCTGAAGTAACAAATATATAATACAATATGAGAACTGATTTTTTTTTACCTTGACATGTTACTTATAAAAATTGATATCCTACAATTACGTATTAAAATGATAATGATACAAAAATTGGGTGATTTACAATTTAGTATTAAATAGTAATAAATTAATCATGATTCTGTATAAATAATGGACAATATTTTTACACTATGCTTCATCAATCATAAGTTGAATTCAGGGTCCCGTGATCGTGTTACGAAAACAGGTGATTTGCATTACCATGCATAAATCCAATGACTATTTTGCAATGTAAAAAATTTGTTTTTTTTTCTTTATGATCTGTATAGAAGTTTATGATTTGAGATTTAAACAATACATGTTTACAAAGGATGTATTTAGAAAGTTGACTCGTTCTATAAAAAAACTGAAAAACCTGAGACAAAGGGTGAAATATACATATTATAATACATAATAAAAAGTAATATATACATTGGTTTTTTAATATATATTTTTGTATTAATATTTTTTCATATAACGTTATTTTATGTTTTTTAAAATAAATATTATTATATAGGTTTATAAGTTATTGTATGTAAATATTAAATTCAAATGTCACATAGTTTTACTCCTGAGAATGTTGTACAAAGTTACAAAGTTGGTAATTTTGAAGTGTAAAACTTTTTATTATAAACAAGCACACTAACCAAAATACGCATTGTTTAAGTTACTTAAGTTAATAAGACAAAAAGTTTCACAAAGATCTGCCATGGATCACATTGTCACACCCATTATTGTCACAGAATACAGAAAAGGCAGATAACTAACTTCAAAACTAACTGATGCTGGAATTTAACAATCAAAGTTTTTGTGGTGGCTTAATATAAATCCGACTTTTACATATTAATAATAACAATCTGTCGTGTCTATAATGAATTCTGGTGAAATACAGCCCTGACGAGTGGGTAAATTAAGATGTTCATTGATCGCATGTGGCGGGGTCATAATACAAATTTTATAAAATTATTGGCATTTTTTACTTAATCATTACAGGTAGATTTGTATTGTTACGGAGCAAACTGTTTTCATGGTTATAATAATATATATATATTTTTATAAAAATGTTTGTAAAAATGGTGTTTACTTAAAATATACGGGAAAAACATTTAACATGTTGAATAAAACGCCAGCTTTTAATAAACGGCGTTATACACTTAAGTACGTAGTTGTGGCACATTTTTCCTGTTTCGAGAGTTGTCTCTCTGCATATATCTGTTGTCGCACCTACTATTGTGTTGTAACGCCTATTCTATCCTGCGATTTAGAGATTTAATCATCGATACCCGACTTTGGTGCATTGTTACAAGAGGCTAAAATGCCTGTACTTTGTTTAATGTTTCCCTGGCCTTGTTTATGTTTAGTTTTTTTTTACCAACGTACGGCGACCACTCAATGACAATAATGGTCAAACACAGTTACATTTTTTGTCTCATCTGGAAAATTCATCTCTTTCATTTTTATGTTTATTGCAGTTTTTTTGTACGCGTTAGACCACCAATTTTTATACAAACAATTAAACTTCTTGGAAATAAAACAATTATGTGAATAACATATTACTATCACAAGATCATCTTATTTTTCTAAATTAAAAGAGAATTATTATTTATTTTTATTTCTCAAAAAAGTCAATTAAAGTGATTCCCAACTGTTTTCTTCTTTATATGATCGGAGTTAAGATAAATTAACAACCTAACAATAATTAAGTTAATAATTAGTGTGCATTATGTGAAACTTTTAATTATTTTTCATATTCTATCAAAAGTATTAGGATTGTTAAAATTCTAATGTTTTGAATTTTAATTGCGCGCCTATTACAAACTTAAACGTATTAAAACTGATTAAATATTTTTGCACATTTTTAACATCGTCACATTTTGATGTTACAAAATTTTGTCACAATTTGTACGGAATCCCGGAACCCAAATTAACACACGCACTTTATCCGACTTTCAAATATGGAACACTCGCAAAAAATATCACTCGATTACACAACTAGTCGCGCCTATATCGATGTTCAAATGTTTTATCGACTATCGATAGATCACTCACCAATTTCATGGTTGATGCTTAGGGTCGGAGGTGAACTCAGAGAATGATGTACATACCGACGGTCCCCCCTATTTATATACGTACTGCATCTGTAAGTGTTACAAAATTCATTCTAGTTTATAATGAAGTGGCTTTTCCCAATATATGCTTGGAGTTTGAAGTTCAGCCGTCAATTTTTGCGGTACTTTTTTGCGATGTTAATATGGAATTTGCGTAACTTGAACGAGTGACATTAGAGATTTGTTACGGGTTGGGAAATGGTACTTGAACCTAGTTTATCTAGTGAGTGTGTTTGAAATGCTTATTTACTTACTAAAATGGGTGACTTAGTTTGAAAAATTTGTATTTTCTTCACAGTGTATAGGCAGCTCTGAGAAGTAGAAGATGGTAAAATGCATATCCTATATTGATACTGGCTTTCAGTTAATGCTGGACCACATCGTTACACCCTTACAGTTGATATTATATTATATTTATGGTTATACCACACCCTTAGGTATTAATTTTTAAACCTAGAGGTAGCTAGATGTAAACAGAGGGGTGTTATTAGTTTTACGTATGTAACTGTGTGCCTGTCTATGACATCGTAGTTCTCAAACGGCTGAAGTCATTTTGTTTCATCATCATCATCATCAGCCAGAAGACGTCCACTGCTGAACATAGGCCTCCCCCTCTAACCTCCACACTGAACGACAGCCCGCCTTTTGCATCCACTGGATACCCGTGACTCTCACAATGTCGTCTGTCCATCTAGTGGGAGTCCTCCCTACGCTGCGTCTTCCGGTTCGTGGTCTCCACTCCAGAACCTTTCTTCCCCATCGGTTATCGGTTATTGGTTGATTTTGTTTGAAAGGTGACTTCATTTGAGATATTGTTACATTTGTTTCATTTATTTTATTTCTTGCTTGACCTTTAAGTTACAATAAACCACATAGTTATAATGTTCATCATCATCAAATTCTGTTATCTGATAAGAGAATTGATGTTTTTGCTTGCCAAACTGTGTGTCAGTGTAAGGACCAGAATACCAGGTGCACCGGTCTCGCTTGCGTATTTGATGTTTTTAGGGTTCCGTACCCATATAATTCAACAAAATCTGACCAACCATTGAAGATCATAATCATCATCAGATCTTTTTATAGGGGGTTTAAAAAAGCCAGCTTAGGTAATGTTTTTATTTTGTTAGCCTACTTGTTTTATATCATCAACGATATAACAATTTACTTGTGTAATCAAATAAAATAACCGGCAAACTGTGAGCCGGGCTCGCGCACTGAGGGTTCCGTACCACCACAAAATACAAAAACTAGTGCAAAAAGATAACATAACGCCCAAGAGGTTACCCATCTAAGTACCGACCGCGCCCGACGTTGCTTAACTTGGTGGTTAATAAAAATTTGTCAACTCGCACTTGGCCATTATTTATTATTTACTTTAGAGTGTACTTACCTATACTATAATTATGCCTAGTTTGACGCATGTACGTATTACCGTTTCTACATTAAAGCAAATACAAATAGAACGGACAGACGGACAGACAGCGTAGGTTTAGCAATACATGTTTACCCGTTTAAACCCATTGGGTACGGAACCCTAAAAATCAATTAAAATTAAACAAAAAAATATGTATAAAAATATTTGCTCCAAATTTATTAACCGAATTAAAGAGGTGAATTAGGGAGGACCTTATTCCGTGAATGATAAACAAAATTATACTATAACTCTGTTTTTTCATTTACGGCATATGGTTCATACGAGTACCTCCTGAAGTCAGTTAATAATTTTGGAACAAATTATTATTTTTATATAAATTTTTGTTATACTATTAACTCTGTTTTTCATTCACATGATTATGAAGTGAAGCGACGCTGGTCAGCAGTGCAAGTACCGTTCTTTTAGCGATCGTCAAATTGACAGTTGAGGTCGTCAAATTCGATAATATGCCATTTTTTCAGTACTCGCTGTGATCGATTCTATGGCATTTTAGCGAATTTGCGATCGCTAAAAGAACGGTACTTGCACCCCTGGTGCGGAGTTGATAAGTAGACGGAGACCCTTATTTAGGGCTAGAAAGCTCGAGGTGGTCCCACAAATATGTCATTAATTTTGTCTCTGCCGTTTATGGGGTTCCGTTCCTAAAGAGTGATAATGGGACCCTATACCTAAGCCTACGCTGTCTGTCCGCCGTCTTACCTTTTAACGGCTGCATCTTTCGAACCGTAATTGACAGCTACTTGAAATTAGTTAATCCGCCGTAACATTACATATTCTGTGAAAATTTCAACTGGCTATTTATTACGGATCAAAATATACATGACAGATGGGCAAACAGGCAGCGTGCAGGCTTAGTAATAGGGTCCCGTTTTCACCCTTTGGGTACGGAACCCTAAAAAATGACACATGTAAATTCAAGGAATAAACTAATTTCTGACGACATTTCTACTATTTTTTCTAATAATATTTTTGTTATGTGGTCATAATAACCATATAAGTCGACACTATTGCAGTTTTCAATTACTTGCAAGTATGCGTAGTCTATTAATCTAATATTAAGACTTCCGAAACATCATTACTGCGTAGTTACAAGGTTCTTACCATCCTTGACATTTTGAACGCGATCTCGAAATACGCCTAAGTCTGTCCTAAAATAATTTCATAACCAAACCAATATGTTTTTAAGAATGCGTTGTTTTAGAGGTTACTATTAGCATCATTGCCTTTCCTTTCCCACTGCTGGGTTTTATTATACTTCTGTCTATACTTGCTACGAGACAAGTCGAAGATATTGTTATACCATAAGTAAGTACATATAAGCAGATTATAAATTAAAAATATTCCGGCCGATTATTTGCCCTCTAACTTTTTTGCCAATTTTTACAATTATATATTATATTTTAACAATATTTTTAGGGTTCCATACCCAATGGGTGTAAATGGGAACGGGTAAACGGGTATTGCTTAGCCTTCGCTTGACGAAAAAAGCATATTTGGCATTCTAAATCTACCAAAAAAAAATATGTAAAGAAAACTCAATTTCTATTTTAATTCATATTAAAATTTTGAAAAGTCGTTACATATAAGCCTGTTACCTCTATTTTACAAAGGTAGTTTTTCGTTAAAGTTCTCGAAAAGAGAAAGTTTGAGAATGGATTTCGTTAAATTACTGACATAACATAAAATAGATAGATAGAAACTCTTTATTGTGAACACCAGAAATAAAAATTACAACACGATAGAAAACACTTACGAGCAATATTTTTGCGAAAAATATTTTACAACACATTTGCTAAAAAGTGCACTTACGAAGCCTGTATACATCGTTCGAAAATTAAACATTACGGATCATACAACGGAGCGTGCGGTAATGAATTTTACCGCACGCTCCGTTGTATAGCACCGTGCGTGTACTTTACGGTATTTTTTTAATTTCCATTTTTTGTTTTTTTCTCGCAAATGTGTTGGAAAACGTTGTATGGCACACGTGCGGATTATTTATTACAAACTCGTGACTATGGTAAGCCCTCGACTTCGTCTCGGGCTTACATTCGTCTACTCGTTTGTAATAACAAACTTACCGCACTTGTATCATAAATAACTATTAATGTTATGGTTTACTTGTTTTATGTTTGCCTTGACAATTAGATTCATAACTCAAAAATGCAATTACGGCTTTATTTCTCCGTTTTATCCCCGAAAATATGCTTTTTGTAATATGTCTCTTAAAACTTGACTCATGAACGGATTGTTGCGGTACATTATCTGCTTTATCCGTTGGGCAAAAACCCTATAACTTTTAAATTGCTAAACAGATTTTGGACAAATTTAATTCAGAACTGCTGCAATGATACTTGCTTTAAAAAACTGCATTAAAATCATTCAACCCATTTTGGAGAAAAATTGTAAACATTTGTGTAACGCAAAAAAGTTCTTGAGTGGAGACCACGAACTGGAAGACGCAGCGTAGGTAAGCTTCCCCTCCTACTAGATGGACCGACGACATCGTGAGAGTCGCGAGCATGTAGATGGCAAGTCCTTCAGTGTGGAGGTCTAAGGGTGAGGTTTAGCAATGGACCTCTTCTAGCTGATGATGATAATGATCAAACTTTAAGATTTTTGTTGCAACTTTTTTTTTTTATTTTTTTTTTTTTTTATTGTTATTCGTATGTACCATGCCTAAAACTATTGTCAAATAGTAAAAGGCGGAGCTATGTTGCGCACTTTAAAGGAATGGAACGCACTTCCGATGGCAATCAATCTGACACAGTTCATGTGCAATATAGTGGGTAAATTTGTTGAGAATTAACAGAGTTTTTACACCAATCAAAGGGGATCTGACATAGACAGGGTCTGATTACTTACTATCATTATAGACCTTTTTGATCTTCACCAGGAGTTCGAGTGACACTTGTTTGGATGCCTAAAAGGACCATCTTCCCTAAACTATATTATGATCATCATCAGAAGACGTCCACTGCTGAACATAGGCTTCTCCTACAGAACTCCGCATTGCACGACAGCCTGCCATCAGCATCCACTGGATGCCCGCGACTCTCACAATGGCATCAGTCCATCTAGTGGGAGGCCTGCCTATGCTGCGTGTTTCGGTTCGTGGTCTCCACTCAAGAACCTTTCTTCCCCATCAGTTATCAGTTCTTGAAGCGACCTATCCATTGCCACTTTAATTTGCAAATCTTAGCAGCAATGTCGGTGACTGTGGCTCTTCGGCGAATATCCTCGTTGTGGATTTTATCGCGCAAAGAAGCTCAAAACCTATCTCTCTCCATTGCCCACTGTGTGACTCTGAGTTTTTTCAAAAGGCCCACGTCTCGGTACTATCCATCATCACTGGCAACACCCACTTGTCTTTAGGCACTGTGGTATTTTAGACGAGAAAATGTCACGTAATTTTGCGAACGCTCCGAGTTGGTTTTACTATACTTTAGTATTACATAATATTATGAATCTTGTAGTAATTCTAGGTTGTTTTTAACTTTTCAATTAGCCCTTGGCCTTTTGGTCTAGACTTCATTCATGGTCCTCTGACCTATATCAGCCAGGAATGTGACCTTTATGAGATATTGTTATTTATGTAGGTACCCAATAACCCATCTTGCTTTGTTATGTCGAAGGTTACTTCAAACAATGATGTTTTCTTTAGTCATCATCATCAGCCAGAATACGTCCACTGCTGAACATAGGCCTCCCCCTTTAACCTCCACACTGAACGACAGCCCGCCTTTTGCATCCACTGGATCCCCGCGACTCTCACAATGTCGTCGGTCCATCTAGTGGGAGGCCTCCCTACGCTGCGTCTTCCGGTTCGTGGTCTCCACTCCAGAACCTTTCTTCCCCATCGGTTATCGGTTCTTCGAGCGATGTGGCCTGCCCATTGCCACTTCAACTTGCAAATTTTAACAGCTATGTCGGTGACTCTGGTTCTTTGGCGAATATCCACGTTTCGGATTCTATCGCGCAAAGAAACTCCGAGCATAGCTCTCTCCATTGCCCGCTGTGTGACTCTGAGCTTTTCCAAAAGGCCAACAGTTAAGGACCACGTCTCAGTACGTTTCTTTAGTATGATCTTTTAATTGGTATTGTTGTAAAAGTTAATGGCTTCATAGGTATTTTATGAGTAAGCTTGAGTGTTCATGTTTTTCATGGCATTCATTTGAATATAGTAATCATATTTTTCTTTTATTCAGCAGTGGTTAGTTGTCCATCCTATCAGGGACGTTAGTAGTCTATTCTTTGATCCTACTCAAGGATTGAGCACATTAGAACGAGCCGCAGTGGGCCGGGTCGCGTCGCAATAAATACTTTCACACATTTTATATGGAATTGCGCCCGGCATTATGTGCGATACTTCAAAATTCAAAAAATTCAAAATTCAAAATTATTTTTTCAAGAAATGTACATTTTAAATTGTTACTGGCTCTAACTGCCAAACAGGCCCCCGATTCTACTAAACAAATTGTCATTAACACGTTCGTTGCATTACGAGATCTATCAGATCTCTTGCAGGACTTTTGTATTGTGCGTTGACTATAATCGTGTTATTACACTCCTTGCGGGAGGCTCTAACGTGTGAAGTTATCTAAGTATGAGTAAGACAAATATACATATTTGCTTCCTACTTAAAGGTAAATTCAAAGACATAAAAAAACTGTATTTTTAGGAGACCGATTAGGTCTCAAACGCACCAAAGGGTAGGTTAGTTACGAGATCTTTTAGGTCTCCAAAGCACCAGCTGAAAGTTCTTTGAAAATGATGGCGCAATGAACGTGCGTGCGTTGTAATTGTTGCGAATTTAATTGTTAAATAATTGCCTCAAAGTTGACAGTTTAAAAAAAAACACACTAAGTTATAATATTAGGTGGTTGTATTTTTCTAGTGTTTTTTTTAATTTAAAACTCAATTTTGAGGCAGTTATTTAACTATTAAAATAGCAACAATTACAATTTAAAGACAATTTCTTTAGTAGAATCGGGGTCCTGGGTGTATACTTTAATCTGTAATACGTTGTGTAGATAAATTACGTTGTGTAGGATTTAGCCATATTTTAGTGGAGAAACGTGTTTTACTTCATTTAACCTATGCAATTTTACTCTCTCTTTCAAAATTACGTGATATTTGTCGATACCCACCCTCACCCTCACGTGAGATTGGGTGAGATTTGGCTCTACGACACGAGTTACAGAATAATTGCAAGGAATTTAATTGTACACATTTAGTAACTAACAACATAAAATCAATTTGTAATGATCATTAGGCCATAATCAAGAATTATGCACCAACATTTAAATGCCACGAAATGAATTTCAATTTCTTCATCAAAACTACGAGTAACTTAGACATTACCTACATACGTTATCAAATTAATCTTTAACGTTTCAATTAACGTGTAGGTATTGAATCATAGTGAATTATTTAACAACTCGTTGCCATGTGCTTCACTTTTTAAATAAAAATTTACGAAATACACGATGGAGTAAATTTTCAAAGAAATTTTTGAAGAAATCATTAACAAATTTTTATAGAAAGATTCTTGAGTGGAGTTGAGTACCGGAAGACGCAGCGTAGGGAGGCCTCTCACTAGATGGACCGACGACATTGTGAGAGTCGCGGGCATCCAGTGGATGCAAAAGGCAGACTGACGTTCAGTGTGGACGTCTTCTGGCTGATGATGATAAAAGTAAATTGTAAGCCATTCGGGGTCGAGACATTGAGCCACAGAAAAAAAAACATTAATTGGGCCTTTGGGGACATCAGCTCACCTCATTTACTAAAATCTTTGAGAGCGTCTGGTTAATGCGACGCGTGACCAAAATACTGGCATATTTCTGGCTCAACGCATAAGCATTGCCATTCAGCGTGGTAATGCCACCAGCATGCTGGGTAGGCTGCCAATTGATAGTGGGCTTGAGCGTTTGAGTTGTCGCTAGACCTTCAGCGGTCTATGGGCAGTCTAACTGGTTTATAGTTTAGTGTTAGCTTGTATTTTGTTTAATTAATAAAGACTTACCATATTTAAAAAAAAGTTTTTTCATACAAGCTCGTCTGTTATAGAGATGCGTTGAAAAACAGGGCGGAGGTCTTTTCTCAACAGTGGAAGCCACAAGCCTAGCACTGGCTTTGAACAAATTGTCTTTCCACCGTTTTTAGGGTTCCGTACCTCAAAAGGAAAAAACGGAACTCTTATAGGATCACTTCGTTGTCTGTCTGTCTGTCCGTCTGTCTGTCCGTCTGTCCGTCTGTCAAGACCCTTTTTCTCAAGAACGCGTAAAGGTATCAAGTTGAAATTTATACTAAATACGTCTACGGAATGGTCTACGGTTTCTTTCGGCTGTAAAAAAATAAAAGTTGTAAGTCACCGCAATCAAAAGATATGAACGTTTATGTCGCATATTATGCGATTTCACAGGGGAACCAAAACCTATATATATCCCGTTGACCTAGAATCATGAAATTTGGCAAAAGGCAAGGTCTCATAGCACATATATAGGAATAAATCTGAAAGTTACTAATTTGAAGTTATATCATTTAAATATAATTATTTTTCTATTACAAACTTACATTTTGTAGTTGGAATGTTTAGAAGAACCTTATAGTCAACTGCAAAGTTAAGTTTGTCTCTCAATATTTTAACTTTAGTTTTTTTTTTTGGACTCGCACTCTGAGGGTTCTGTCCAACGGAACCCTCAGAGCACGAGTCCTACTCATACTTGTCCGGTTTTTTATTCACGCATAAACGCGAAAAAGCGAAATGGAATATAGATACCTTTATCTCTTTCTGTGCCAGGACCGCAGGCTGAGAAAAGAAAACAAAACAATTTTAAAATTCCATCACTGGGAGATAATAAACAATGATTATATTCGTCCTTGGCAGCTATAGGAATTAATTTCATTAAAATTCCTCCTTAAACACCAGGGAGACATCTTCTCAGACAGATTCTTGAATACTTCCTACATTCTGATTTATCAAGACAATTACTATGATTAAGTTACTTTAATTCTCCTATGCTAATAATCATCATCATCATTTCAGCCGTAGGACGTCCACTGTTGGACATAGGCCTCCCCCATCGATCTCCAAAAGGGCCGATTGGAAGCGGCCTGCATCCTGCGTTTCCCTGCGGTCTCTTTTAGGTCGTCTGTCCATCTCGTGGGTGGACGTCCTACGCTGAGCTTACCGGTCCGTTGTCTTCATTTGAGAACCTTTCTACCCCATCGGCCATCTGTTCTGCGTAGGTATTTTGGACGAGAAGACGTTGCAAAGTTTACCGAACGTTCTGCTATGCTAATTACTGGATTTAATACTTCCTCTTGACATGTACAAAACATCGATACATATACCTCTCTATCGACTGGAATAACTAAAGCTCGTTGCAGACTATCCAAATTACAAGTAGCAAGTACAAGTAGCAAGTATACGTTCCAAGAACACGTAGCAAGTACAAGTAGAACGTGTAAGTAGCAAGTATAAGTAGCAAGTGTAATTAATAAGTATAAGTAGCAAGTACAAGTAGCAAGTACATACTACGCATCGTCTACAATGTTTTGCTTAGTGCAAGTGGCAGTGGAAGTGCTTAGTAGCACTTCGCGCTGGTCCATGCACAAATGTTGCTTCGTTTCCCCGCGCTACTCACGCGACGCCCACTGCGCACTGTTCGTCTCGTTCGAACAATTACGAGTAGGCGTACTCGCAAGCGAGTAATGCGCGTCACCGTGCAAATGGCTATTTACGTTTGATTGCCTACTTGTACTTGCGACTTGTACTTGCAAGCTATTTCGCATGGTCTGCAATGGGCTTTACGGAGCTTGCAGACGATCTGTAGTATATTGAGAGTGTGTACTATAATCATGCCAATTGCCAAGTTTGACGCTTGTGCCAATGCTTGTACGTATTACAGTTTATACATTAAATCAAATACAAAAATTCATTTCTTGAAAGAGGACCCCTTTTAGTTTTTATTTCTTGACTTCATTGTTTTCAATCCTATTTTTTTTTATAATCCGCCGTAACAATACATATTCTGTGACAATTCAACTGGTTGTCTATTACGGTTCGAAAGATACAGCCATTAAAAGATAGAACAGACAGACGGACCGACGGACAGACGGACAGACGAACAGACGAACAGACGGACAGACGGACAGACAGCGTAGGCTTAGTAATAGGGTCCCGATTTCACACTTTGTATGCGGAACCCTAAAAACTGCCGATAACGCAAGTCAATCGACCCTCCACGATCACACGCCTTCATCGTCGCCTGCGCAAGGACTTTATTATAATAATCGGATGTATTAAGCTATTATGAATCGAATTCCTCCGTGCATTGTGCATTAGTCACCGTTGTAGGATGATCATATTAGATACCTACTGTTTGGAAGGTTGTTTTCGTATAATTGATTATTAGGGTTCCGTACCCAAAGAAAGAAAAGAACGAAAGAAAATGAATTTTATTCGACACCTTTACAAAAACTTATATCTAAAGGATACAATCAGTGTCGAATGGGTCCGTCTCAGCATTAATGATGATAGTCAAGGACTATCAGCGCCGGTTTTCAGTCAAGAGAGTGTAAACGGGACCCTATTAACGCTATTTATCTATTTACTATATAAGCCTACGCTGTTTGTCTGTAGGTCCGTCCTGCCTTTTAACGGCTGTATCTTTCAAACCGTAATAGATAGACAGTTTAAATTTTCACAAAATATGTAATGTTACGGCGGATTAGCTAAAAATAATAAAGCAATAATTATGATTATTTACGGGATATTTACCGTGGTAAGGTTGTAGAATGAGCTCCCGATAGTGCTTTAGTTAAAAACAGTGTTTCAATAAAACTAAAGGGTTCTCATACAACATTCTTTTTTTTAAACGTATTTTTGTATTTGCTCTAGTGTACAAACGGTTATATGTACAAGCGTCAAACTTGGCTTGATTACCCATAGTAAACACTCCAATGCAAAAAAGAACTGGATAAGTGCAAGTCAGTGACAAATTTCTGATCACCAAACGTCGGGTGCGGTCGGTACTTGGATGGGTGACTGCCTGGGCGTGATGCTGTTTTTTGGAATACTTTTTTGTACTTTAGTAGTTAACAATTTGTGTCGCGGTACGGAACCCTCCAAGTGCCTGACTCGCACTTGGCCGATTTATTTTAAAACCCTGTTTTTTTTTGTTTTTTTTTTAAAATTAATTTAATAATATGCTTGTCTTTGACCGCCAACTCGCCTGATGTTAATCGATGATGCGGTCTGCGGTGGAGCACGCTAGAAGAAAAATCGGTAATCTTCGAATGGCTTCTTGTGTCTATCTGTCGCATCGTAGGTCCCAAAAACTTTTGATTTAATAATTAAGACCTCTGTTTTTTTTTTTCTTGGTTGGTCGAAGGGCAATCCAACTACTTTTTATAGGATAATTAGTTTAGATATATAGAGTCATTTATTGAAAATTAAAAATAAACTAAAAACCTAAACTAAACGGCCGTGGCCTATTTGGGAGACCGCTAGACTTGAAGCGTGTGGTCGCGGGTTCAAATTCCGGGCCCGTACCAATGAGCTCTTTGGAGTTTATGCACGGATTTGCAGACCACTGGCTTTTCGATGAAGGAAAACATCGTGAGAAAACCTGCATACGTACGGAGAAGGAATTCAATGGCGTATGTGAATCCAACCAACACGCAACTGGGTGGATAATGGATATGGCCAAATTGCCCTTTCGGGGGTATCCCTAAGTCCAGCAGTGGAATATAATATTAAGGGGCTTACTATTAAAAAAACTCTTATGCTCATTCTTAGTAAAATTAACCTAGAATCATTTCAAATTTATTGCACGGTTCAAAGAATAAGAAATGACCGTTTAAACAAAACCAATTAAATCATACTACGTAACAAAACAAACTGGTATCAATGAAGTAATGGCTATAATTTTAAACTAGATATCAATTTTGATATATTAATAACACGGTTCATTCCAGTTAACAGTTCATTCACGGGTTGGTTTCGAAAAGATTGCATTGTTTCCAAATTGTTTCATATCAATCGGAGATGCAGACGGGTATTGTTGGTCAACACACAATACTATGTTACTGGGAGAATGAAATACTTTATATTTGATAGAATGTCTAGGTAGTAAGAACCTAGGCAAAAGTAATGTATCACGAGTATCAAAATGTCAAAACACTGGCAGAACATATAAAAAAAACAAAAAAAAACTCTACCTGCGATTGGACACACTGCAAACTCGATGTGGTGCTGATGATGAGACTTCGTTCAGGACACATCACAAAAAAAAGAAACTGCTGAGTATTCCAAACTATATAAATTAAATAATGTTAAATGCACGCGATAAAATTATTTCAATGTGTGATAATCCCGAAAACCTAATAAATTTTTAAGAAATAATAATTTAAGGAAGACTGATTGTCTTGTTATAACAACTGCCTATCCATATCAGAGGTTTTCGAGTGGCCTGATAACTCTGATGTTAACAGCCAAAAGGGTAGTAGAGTATTAAAAAAAACCCAGACAGTGCTGACCACTCAACCTAAACAAACCTTGGACGTACTATCATAATAGTTTGTCCAAGATACAAACATAAAGATATTTACAAGCATATCGCGGAGTAAACCAGTTGTGAATAGTTTAAACACAGAATTGGCGGAGTAATTGCCTAACAAACATACAAAAAAACATACAGTCGAATTGAGATAAATATTCGGGACAAAAATATTCGGGACATTTTTGCACACACGGTCATCTGACCCCAAACTAAGCAAAGCTTGTGATATGGCTGCCAGAGACTGATATACATACATATATATTTTTAAATACATACTTAAATAGATATTAACAACCAGATATAGAACAAACACAAATGTTCGTCACACAAATGTTTGTCCTAGGTGGGAATCGAACCCACGCCCCCAAGCTCAGAAGGCAGGTTCACTACCAACTGGACCAACGGGCTATCAAATATTCCTCCTTTTTTGAAGTCTGAAATGCCTAGACGTTTTACTAAGTTCCTATAGAATTAGTTTCAGCGGCACAATCTGTTTTATTCGTCTAATAACCTCAGATATGGTGAAGATCGCCCCGGGCGTGTTGCGTAGTAAGGTCAGTGGGTACAGAATACTCGCTGCAGAAACTATAACTGCGGTAAAGCTATTTTGTAATAGGCTTAAAAGTTAACTATAAAGAGTGGAGACATACGCCTACGCGAATCTTTTATAGCCAGACTAACTGTGCCCCACAGATTCACCCGCTTGAATATTCGTTTAAATCTGTTCGGCATAAAAGGTATCTTAAGATTCCCAAGTCACTCCAAATCGCTCCATTGTTCTGAACAAAGAGCAAATAAACCAACAAAAAACACACATTCGTATAAATAATTATGCTGAATTACTTATTTCGTAATTGGAGAGTGCATCATATCTGCATGATCTAATTCCCTCCTGCCCATTTTTCTATCGGACTGCCAGAGCGGGCACAAAAAATTGATACCGCTTTATGGTTGATATTCCGAAAACCCGTACGAAGCGCATTGGTTCCACTTTTATTATGCGAACTGCTAGTCTGGTGGAATGCGCTGCCTGAATGGGTGTTCCCCAATAGTTACAATCTGGGGTGTCTTCAAATCACGAGTGAATCGGTTTCTTCTAGGCAAGCATGCTCCACCGTAGACCGCATCATCGCTTAACATCAGGTGAGCTGGTGGTCAAACGCATTAAAAAAACAGTGAGAGGTGAAAGGTTTCCTAATATTAATTGAGCAACGCAGGATTAGCTTGTCACTTTGACACCTGTCACGAGACATCTCTTGCGCCAATCAGCGCTGATAGTTCTTGACAGACTGACGGCACTGATTTCTAAAAGTAAAAACGAAAGGGGACCCCCCCTTGGGTATACTCGTAACAAGTATGGGGATACAACAAGTGTATTTTTTATGTATTTTATGTAAGTGCTCTAAAGTAAAAACAGTAATACGTACAAGCATCAAACTTGGCATGATTATAGTACACACTCTACAACAATAAATAATGACCAAGTGTGAGCCGGTGACAAATTTCTGTTCATTATCAAGTTATAACTGGTAATTCGATTACTTGGACGGCTTTCACCGAATCAAAATTTTATATTTTTCAAATTTTGAAGTCTGGTTTTTAAATTGATAATTATTTTATTTAAGGTGGTACGGAACCCTCCAGACCCTCCAGACTTGGCTGGTTTTTAGCAATGACGTACTATAAATGTATTTTCATTCTTTCTTTCTTACTGTCGTTCTTTCCCTCTTTCTTTCGCTCCAGTATTGTATGATTTTTCTAAAATTGCGGCAACCCCACAGAACCCACGAACAAAAGTTGAAGATGAAGTAGGTTTTTTTTTCATGTCAGTAAAAACCACAACGTCGATCCATTGCTCTGTTGTCGCGAAGAACAAACAAACCGACAACCCGCCACTTTCTCCATTATAACATTAGTATAAAGTATGATTTTTTATGCGTACCTACAGACAGACATTTTTCATATTTAGTTACTAAGAGACAGTGAAAGGTTTCCTAATTTATTGATGACTTGATTGTGTAAGTATGATTAACCTGTCACTTTGACACCTGTCAAGACCTCTTTCGATTCCATATTGTAGTTTTCATGTCACAAAAAACCACAATGTTTTGAAATACTGACACCTTGAGTTCCGGAACACTTGAAATCTTGTCGTTTCGCGGTCCAGTCCTATACTGTGAGTTTGCTAACATCCTGCGAAATAGTCTATGATCATCATCATCATCACATGGTTATTATCACCTTATCATGTAACTGCTGGGACACTGGCCTTAAATTCTCTCAGAGAAAGAGAGGATGGGCGTTAATCTACCATGCTGCCCCCCGATTCTACTAAACAAATTGTCTTTAAATTGTAATTGTTGCGATTTTAATTGTTAAATAACTGCCTCAAAATTGGCAGTTTTTTTTTTTATTCTAAGTTATAATATTAGGTGGTTGTATTTTTCTAGTATAAAAATATATTTAAAACTGTCAAATTTGAGGCAGTTATTTAACAAATAATATTGTAACAATTACAATTTAAAAACAATTTATTTAGTAGAATCGGGGCCCTGGCCCAGTGCATGTTGGTGAAAACCATGTCTTCGAACTTTTGAGGTTCGTGGACATCCCGGTTTCCTCACGATATTTTCCTTCGCCGTTTTTGAGCGATGGCACGAAACCGCACATAATTTATTTAAATTCTAAAGGCCGAGGATAGAACCAGGTGCCGTCAGATTGTAAAGCGCACATGCTACCGCTCGGCTACCACCCAACCCTCCCAGTCTATGATAATATACCAACAATTATATTTATTTTCTTATTATATTGAACGTGTTATAAAAATAATAATAAATTCACTCTTTTAAGCTGTCACGGTTGTCCACTAAAATTATATGTCAAGCTTTGATTATACAGATCTGAGATGTGAAGTTATGTGTGTGTGTGTTATGTGTGTGTGTTATGTGTGTGTGTGTTGTGTGTGGGTGTTGTGTCGGGAGCTCATTCCACAACCTTACCACGGTAAATATCCCGTAAATAATCATATAACTTTAATCACAAATTCCATTTAATATAGATAATATTAAAGTATCTATAAGTGCTTGCAAGTTAAATTATGTACTAGTGTGCTTAATTTAATAAAGAAATAAATGAACTATGATTACGTCATCGGTCTATAAAAAACCGGACAATTGTGAGTAAGACTCGCACCCTGAGGGTTCCGTACAAACTTAATAAATATGTATGTAGATCCATCCTGGGAATCTTGACGAAAAAGATTGAAAAATGAATATACATACCAACTACAAAATGTAAGTTTGTAGTAGCAAAAACCATTTTTTTATGTGATGTAATATCAAATTAACAATTTCCGTTTTTTTTTCCTATAATGTGCTATGTGAAATCTTGCTTTTTGCCAAATTTCATGATTCTAGGTCAACGGGAAGTACCCTCTATGTTTGGTGTCTCATGTGAAACCGCAAAATATGCGACATAAACGGTCATATCTTTTGATCGCGTTGACTTAGGTACAAGTTTTATTTTTTCACAGCTAAAAGAAACTGTAGACCCAATTATTTGATACAAATTTCAACTTAATTCCACGACGCTTTCTCAAGAAAAAGTGTCTTGACAGACGGACAGACGGACAACAAAGTGATCGTATAACGGTTCCGTTTTTTTCCTTTTGAGGTACGGAACCCTAAAACCAGCCAAATGCGAGTCAGGCTCACGCACTGAGAGTTCAGTACTACCACATAAAATTAGTTGCCTGCTAAAGTACAAAAAAGTAGTGCAACATCGAGCCCAAGCGGTCTCTCATCTAAGTACAGACCGCACTCTCCGTTGCCAACTTTGGTGAACTGAAATTTCTCACCTACTTGCACTTGGACTGTATTTATTATTTTGTTGGTTTACTTTAGAATGTTTACAATATTCATGCCTAGTTTCTTATAAGTGGATCCCTTTAGTTTTTACTTTTGACCTTATTATTTTTTAGTTATTAATCCGCCGTAACATTACTTACATAATAATATTGTGTGAAAATGTCAACTGGCTATCTAACACGGTTCGAAAGTTACAGCCGTTAAAAGTTAGGACAGACAGACAGCGCAGGCTTAGTAATAGGGTCCCGTTTACACTTTTGGGTACGGAACCAAAATAAAAAAAACTATTTATATTATACTGTTTTAGACTATCACGGTTGTTCACTAAAGTTAAACGGTAAATATCCCGTAAATAATCATATAACTTTATTTATATTATATCATCATAATCATCATCAACCGATCTCCACCCACTGCTGGGTATAGGTCTCCTCTTCAGCGCGCCATCTTTTCCGGTCCTGTGCTAGCCTTGTCCACTGCTTTCCTGCTGCCTTAACGATGTCGTCCGACCAGCGGGTAGGGCCCAGATTCTACTAAACCAATTGTTTTTTAATTGTAATTATTTTTATTTTTATTGTTTAATGAATTGCCTCAAAATTTACATTTTTTTTAATACTAAGTTATATTAGGTGGGCCCCGATTCTACTAAACCAATTGTTTTAAAATTGTAATTGTTTCAATTATAATTTTTAAATAATTGCCTTAAATTTGATAGTTTTTAATATTTTTATAAAAGAAAAATACCCCCACTACCCCCACCTAATATTAAAACATAGTATAAAAAAATTAAAAACTGTCAATTTTGAGACAATTATTTAGAAAACTAAATTGTAACAATAACAGTTTAAAAACAATTTGTTTAGTAGAATCGGGGGCCTGATGGTCTGCTTAGTGGTCGCTTTCCGTTCCGTGGCCACCATCCTTTATTTATATATTTATATTGAATATATTTTCTTAATATTTATGAACAAAATTTTCAATTAGTCCAATTATGTTGTAGAATAATGCAGCCTTTACAAATTCAAACATTTGTGGTCAGTGTCTATTATACCATACTTACTTTATTACTTTCGTAAATACATAATTCAATCATCATTTTCCTTATCTTAGACGAAACTGAAAGTGCGAGTATTGCGCAGTAAGGTCACTAGGCCATTCGCAAGTCCCAAGAATTCATCACAATAGATGAGCAGATAAAACCTCTTCAGAGTACGCAACATGTATCATAGCATCATAATTAACGCACTTTTTTTTTTTTTTTTTAATTGTTGTCTAATACATTGTTCATATACAATTAACAAAAATGTAGCACCAAAAAACCACGGAAGGTTTGTCTTGGCACACAGATTCACCCCGCACTGACAAACAATACAATTTACAACACACAATTTGCGTTTTATATACTTGCAGCGGCCGTTGAAAAGTCAACACTTGTTATACGCTAGTTTCACAATGAGGATTGTTCATATTTTTTTAAAGATTGTAATTACAAAACCATTTCGAGCAATTGACTTACTGATCACTATTCATAAATTTTTATTAAAAAATAAGCACTGATTGTTTATTGTTTATTGTTTACTAACTAAAACGGCACACAACGCCAACGCTGCTGCCGCAACAATGCTGAAAATCTCATGTGACAGTCTGTTAAGTTAACGCAAATGTCCGGGCTTTGTCCGAGGCTTGACTACAGAAGGTCATTTTACGTTGTAAATTTTTGCAGGTCATACTTCAATACGACAATTTCTCTGCAATCGAATCTCAGCCTGTAGAGTCCTTTTCATGAAAGAAGTCCCACGGCAAACAGCGGAACTAAATTTCCATGTTGTAGTTGTCAGGTGTTGTTACTGTGTTTGGACGCTAGTGAGATTTTTATTAATTTTCCATCGTTAAAGAGACATGTACGATGCCAAAAGTTGTTAAAGTTCTACTCGAGAAATGATACTGATAGTGATTGATACGCGATGACAGCGCCGCGTCTGGGGGACTTCAAACATGAAAAGCACTCTACACCTGTGTTTAGTGTTTTCTATCGTGTTGTAATTTTTATTTCTGGTGTACACAATAAAGAGTTTTTATCTATCTATCTACCTGTGAAGTAAGTTTTGATGCTTCGATACTATATTATACTTAGCGTAGTCTGAAGAGGCCGATAGTGTAGGTAGACCTATGACGTGATTAATTTCGGTAGGTGTGTTATATCAGGTCATTTATCAGGTGATGTAATGTATAGGCATGCTGGGTGATAGAGCCTATAGTAGACAGGCTTTGAGGATAATTTTAAACGTATGACTCATGAGTTCATATTTTCGAATTTTAAAGTATGACATTTTATAGTTAGACTAAGTGTTTGACCACAGTTCATCTATGTAGTGTAGTGTAGCTGTAGTCAGCCGCCTAGCCAGTCAATCATAAAAACGTGTGAAGTCGAAAAAAATCATTAAACCATAATTCGCTAGATAAATTAAAGGGTCTAAGAGAATGAAGTTATGTTTTATTAGGTAGTAGCAATATTATTATTTAGGCACATAACTTTAACACATTAGCTGCATGTGTTACTCCAACTGCAAAGCAACTGCTTAAAACCGGCACTGTTTATTATATCCTAGCTGACCCAACAAACGTTGTCCTGTAGGTAAATATTTCATGGTTTATACATAAATCTAATAAAAAGCACATTCGATTTTCCCTTATTTATCTTTTCCTAAAATTTCGTTAAAAACTATTACGTACTTTTAAAAAAATCGTCAAATCTATAGTAACCCGCTTCAAGTAAGAAGAAAACAACAAAAGCAAAAACGCCTTACGTTAAACCGTCATCAAGTTACTCAAGAGCTTGAAAATACTAATGTAGGCGCGTAGAAACTTTTTGCTTCTCTCGAAGCCTAACAGGCTTTAACTTTTATTTCAGGCGCGTCTTATTTTCAGCCACAGAAAAAAGAAGTAAATAGAACGGAAATGAGAAGGAAAATTTGTCACCAGGCATTATGAGTGAACGTTGATTGACCATTCTTATTTAGATCAACGCGTCGAACTCCGCATCACAGTTGCTAACTGATTTCGAATTAATGACGTTTCGTTTATATGGGTGCAACTGGCTACAACAATTTTTTTTAAATGCCTCGAGAGCGGTTCTGATTTAAACATTTTTTTCTGTGTTCTGTGGGAGTACTGAAACTCCCATAGATTTTAATTAAAAATATTAAATTAACCAAAATGCATTTTATTCATTTACATGCCATAAAATAAACAGTTAGCTCACATTCTTTTTCATACTAGGGTTATGTAATCATCATCATCATCAGCCAGAAGACGACCACTGCTGAACATAGGCCTCCCCCTTTAACCTCCACACTGAACGACAGCCTGCCTTTTGCATCCACTGGATGCCAGCGACTCTTACTATGTCGTCGGTCCATCTAGTGGGAGGCCTACCTATGCTGCGTCTTCCGGTTCGTGGTCTCCACTCCAGAACCTTTCTTCCCCATCGGTTATCGGTTCTTCGAGCAATGTGGCCTGCCCATTGCCACTTCAACTTGCAAATTTTAACAGCTATGTCGGTGACTCTAGTTCTTTGGCGAATATCCACGTTTTTCTTCCCCAATGGGAAAGAATGGGTTAAGAATGGATTGGTTGGGTTTGGGTTATGTAATATTATTATTAAATTAAATTTCCTTCTTTGTCTTAGATAGATGTACCTAATATAATAGAACTTAGCAAATCCATGATCAAACTTCAAAAATTTCGAAACGATACTCAAAATTTAAATGAACCTTTTAAATGTTATAGGTATTTGGAAAGCACCCTTCTGCGGCGCTAGAATATTTTGAAAACTTTGGCATAATTTTCACCCTAAGACCCTTTGCACATCACCGCAGTTAAACGTATTCTGTTTGCGAACCAAGAAGGACGCAACAACTCTTGGTACACAAAATTCTACAATAATATCGGGTCATCCACTAATGCCGTTCTTGCCGGACTCTACACAAAATAAAATCTAAACAAAATCTGTACAAATAAGAATGATCCATTAATTAGTGGCCCTTCTATAATAATAAGTACATAATCATACCAATTATTGCCGTTGCGTTATACATTTTGGCAATATAATAACGTTAGTGCATGGGTCGCAACCATCGAGATACAATACATATAGACACAATCGTGCCAAAAATGTCCAAACTAAAACACGGCGCACGCTACGAAATGCGCAGACTACAACACTGCTCGATGCCAGAGCTACGATGACATAGCGAACAACTAACGTTGAACACTATGCATGCGATTAAATTGGAGTAAATGTGGCATTGTGAACTATATAATCGATACAATGTATGTACAATGACGCTGGGACGTTTTTTGACTGTACCTACTGTGTGTTATTTTTGAGAGATTGTGGCTCTATAGGAATTTTATTTATCTTAATGGTCGCAACTTCGCAAGTGAATCGCCATCGCCTAAAGCGATATTCCTAGCAACTGCGCTAGTGTGCTAAGGGCATAAAAATAACAACTCTGCAATGATTACCTAATGTTTATGGTACAAAGATTCAGATGACACTTGGCGGGAGTATCCTTCATGCTGGAATGCACTTGGTTCATAATGATTGTAAGGTTGGGAAACTATCTGGTATACTTGAGAAGGCTGTTGATGTTGGTGGCGAATTGATGTCTGCTGATGATGGATTTGAGCCTGACGAGCTGGAGCCTGATGAACTTGAGTGTGGTGGCTCTGAGGCTGATGGATTTGAGATTGATGGCTCTGGGCTTGATGGATTTGTGCCTGATGGGTCTGGGCCTGATGGATTTGAGCCTGATGAATCTGGGCCTGATGGATTTGGGCCTGATGGATCTGCGCCTGATGGCTCTGGGCTTCATGGATTTGAGCTTGGTGTTCTTCTGCTTCGTGATGTTGTTGTTCTACGTACTTTCCTGTAGATATAAAATTAATATTTAAAGTTTTTTTTGTAATTTTACTTGTATCTCACATTTCTGATGCATTTAATTTTTATTTTTAACTCTACTTTAAAAATATTTTTATAACAGTGTGACCTAATTGGGGTTTGTATCCACGGATCCCGGTATCGGTTTGAATTAGCCACGGATACCGGCAAGTTGTATCCACCGACACCGAGAGCGGTTTTCGTTAAAAAAATCAATTTTCATTGTTAGCTTTAATCTAAATTCTTTCTGCAGTGATAAATGCTGAATATTATTTTACATCATCATAAAATATTTTAAAGGTAAGTAAATAACTGCAAGTCTGTGGAATATGCTGTCCAAATACTGCCAGAATGGGTGTTCCCTATGATAATTACTATCTATATGCCGTCAAGCGAGTGAATTGGTTTCTACTAGGCAAGCATTCTCCACCGTAGACTGCATCATTGCGCAACAGGTGAGGCGGCGGTCAAACGCAAGCCTATTATAAAATAACTGGTCCGAAAGACCCCGATAAACCTCTGCGAAGTTTTTTGGTGACAGTAAACAAGTAATATTGTATGTAACATTGTCATAAATAAATTTAAAAAAAAACCCACTGCACACATTCACACAAAAAGCTAGACATCTTGATTTATTTTATTTTATTTGCGCATATTTACTAATTTTTAATAATAAATATGTATTTGATTTTGAATCCTTACCATCGTCATAGATTCCAGCAGCCTCATCCTTGGCGTTCTGCTCAATGGCTTTGGCAATAGCCTCAGGAATGGGAGGGGGTGTAGGAAGGTGAGCCCCTTGAGGCCTGAACCCATGCTCGTCAGCGGTATACGTGACAGTGTAGGTCTGGCCGTCATCGCCTTTGTAGGAGTATGCACCATGCGCTTCACTGCCTTTGTGGGCTTGGCCTACTTCTTGAGCTTTGATTCCTGGAATATCAAGTTGAAAAGTTTTAATAGTTTTGTATATACTATTGTACTGACAAAACAGTCCAAAAAAGTTTTTTTTTTTTACCTGGGTTACGGGTACGTCTTAAAACTGCGACCAGAACCACCGGAGGATGGGCAGCAGCGTCTTATTAGTATACGATAAACATATTGCGATTCCCAAGCCACCTGCCAAGCGTGGGGATTATGGCAACACCACAGTCTAAGAGGAAGGCTTCGGCATTGGACGTTTACTGGCTGATGTATGTATGTAACATTTTTATTTGTTACATTTCTTTGGAAAATTATATAAGACTGTTTAAAATTACGGGAAGCAGAGAGAAAAATAAATCCCTCCAAAGCTTTGTAGTGCCACAGGAAATAATAAAAGGTACGAAACGAGTTAGGTGCTGCAAAATGTTATAACATTACAAAATGGTTATTAACCACTTTACAAACTTCCGTTATAAGCGATGATTATACAATTTAACGGTACTTGCGAAAACCATTTTTAAATGATGTTTTAGATGGTCATCTTTTCTATGTGTAATGTCATTTTGTGTTTTAAATAAACTCATAAGAGTGGCGAGATAAACAAGTCGCTTGCCTGATGGTAAATGCCACGCTTGCTAATACTATCAGTGCTACCTAGAACGGTGAACTTAAAAACCCTGCACGCTGCTCAATAGGGATCTTTAACTTCAGCCTACAATAGCTTATAATTTTGTGTGTGTTTTCATAGTAATTATATATTAATAGACCAACGAAGATGTACCTAAGTGATCACTGCTGACTATGGATAGATAAAATATACTAATATAAATGCATTATCAATACGTCGCCTATCTTTGAGGACTCTATTCACCCTTTGCTTGAAGCAATCGAGGTCATATTTCAGAGGAAAAATTTAAGGTGATGAGCCATTCCAGAACCTACAGATATGTGGCAGAAACAATCTATTCTATCGAACTGTCCAAGACTTCCACGTATCTATAATATGTGGTGGGTTGTGTTATATGTATTCAAATTAATAGCTTACCATTTTCAGTTTCATAAGAATACTGGTATCCGTGATCATCAAGCTCTGACACATAGCTTAAGATCTTCGCAGCCTTCTCAGCGGAAGGTCTGTCTTCATAGGCTGATGCATGTGACGCATGTCCAGTATAGGCTTGTGATTGGTCGTTGTATAGTCCTTGTTGTTGGTACTCGAGCTGGGATTGGTAGATTTCTGCTGAGTTGGCGTAAGACTCTTGCTGAGGAGCTGTGCTGTAGATTTGGCCTGCTGATGCTGCAGCTATGATGGCGGCGATTGGAGCAAGCTGAAAGGTGACATATTAAGGGTTTTAATATTACACTTGGTAATTTTTTAGTGGTAATGTAGGTGCCGTGACTGTTCTTATATTTTTTATTTTTTTACTTGTTAAATTGAGTCGACACTCATAACTCATTGCTAGCACATAAGTTTAGTTATATGAATGAAACAAATTTTATCGTTGATGTTAATGAACATTAAGCATTAACAGGATCAGTTTTATTTAACAAGTTTTTCAAATTTGACAAATTTAAAGGTGGTCCAATGAGAAAAGTTTTGAATAATTACAATAAATTCTAAAAAATACAGGCTTACGCGGATACAGTGTACTAAGCCGAAAAGGATCCGTTATATGGACATATGAACAACATTTACACTGGGGCAACCCAAAAATCGCAAAAAATTTGCTGTTCCATTATTGTCACGTATAAATCACCGTTTTTTTTTCGAAATTTCAAGGTTAGTACCATAGTAAAAGTTATTCATAATGATGAGAATAGCGGCATCCTTTCGGCTTAGTACACCATTTCCGTGTCATCCTGTATATGAAAGGTTCCCAGTTGTTTGCCAGTGACACAAAAATTAAAACACTTCAAAACCATCACAACAAAAACAACACTTTGAAGCTTCAAACAATCCAAGATCAAAATCTTAGTAATTATGATCATCACCGTCATCATCAGCTTATATTCATCAAACTGCCTCTTCAAAACACTAATATTAAGCTGGTAAGAAGATGTTTGATCCAAATTCCCTATCATTAGGTAAACCACTACCAAACTCTTCACCACGACACGCATTAAAACTCTCACTTTACGCACTAAATACACCAAAACCACGTACCAGTTTCATTTTGCTATTTGTTTTGGTATGTTGGCTGTACTAAAGGCACCTAGGAGGTGAATGCGATCAACATTTCTCCGTCACGTTTATATACTGAATTTCTTTATACGAGATCGTATGGAGGCATTGGCGGCATGCGGTGTGTGGTTGGACTACTGAAGTTGAGGAGTTGATAAAATTAAGAACTGAGTTAAACTTTGAATCAAACTAAAATATTAACTTTTTATCTTATTGAATTTATGTAACTTTACTATACTGAAAACAAATTAATATATTTAAGCGTGTTTTTTTTATATTTTCTTTTGTTTTTGGCAATAAATATATCTTGTTCTTCTTATTATTATTCTTAAAATCAAATAAAAACAAACAAGTACTAAAATATATAAATAAACTAATCTAATAAACTGCTACAAGTAGGCATCGTATCCAAGATGATGGCCGCATTGCCGCGTTGAACTGCAATATACGTAGGTAAAACGTTGCGCAAAATATCGGCCAGCATTTTAATCATGAGATAAATATGATAAATATTCAAAAATATTTTTAGTGCGCGGTCCCTACGGACCACAATTGGACCCCAAATGACTCAAAAGTTTATTTAGATTGACCAAACTTCTTACCCGTGAGAAAGATGTTAGTGAGCCATCATTAAAATTCGAAGGAAAATCATACGCACTCACACGTAATGTTCTGTGAAGCCTTTTTGACTGTAGGACCGCCTTAACTTCTTTTTTTTACAATCTGGCAGCCGCCAGATGCATTCGCTGACTTGTGAAAAATCCGTGAATTAGTTTTGCTCATAGCCCAAAAAAAAATAAGTGAGATTTGGACACCATAATTATATTAAACTAGCTGACCTGACAGACGTTCTTCCTGTCTTAGAACTGTCAAACACGCAAAGTTAAAATTGTAAATCTTATTTTTTACACCTTGGGTTACATTATTGGAGGTTTAGTAAGGATCAATATTTAAAAAAATATATAGCCATGTTACCCGGGAATAGTGTAGCTTCCCAACAGTGAAAGAATTTTTCAAATTGGTTCAGTAGTTTCGGATCCTATTCAATGCAAACAAACAAACAATCTTTCCTCTTTATAATATTATTATAGTATAGACTAGTATGGAGTATAGATATTCGCTAATTAGTATCATTCATTAGCAGCCAAAGTCGTAAGTTCACACTCTCAGCGAGCAAACACAGGCGCGAGAGCATTGTTAGGTAATCTTAGGTAATCAGATGTGCTCGACGGCTGAACAAGTGGAGCGGTTTTTGGGTAGAGCTGCTAAACTTATAGAATTGGCCGAAATAATATTTTGTAGCCCAATACAGTTATACAGTCTCTCCGATTTATCATGAGAGCATAAAAATATAGTTTCAGCTATTTACAAAAGCTCGCACCACATACCTACATTTAATTTTTAGTCATCGTCATCGTCATTTCAGCCATAGAACGTCTACTGCTGGACATAGGATAATTTTTAGTACCGTCGTAAATTTATCGGACCTTACGGTCTCCGTGTGTAGGGTTTTCTAGAAGCTTGGATTTTGCACCTTCTTTTGCGCCTGTTTGTTAAGTTTTACATTATATAGTGTCAAAAAAAAGGATAAAAAAGGATACAATTAAGTATGTGTAAAATCTATATAGGAATTTGTAAAAAAACAAACAATATAGCTATCACATTATTTCACTTTAAAGCCCAGGTCCTGTTCTTTTGTTTTCTCGTGTGTGTTGTGTGTTTTCTCTTTTTATATTAATTTAATTAAAATATATTTTTCATCAAAAACCGATCTGTCTCATAAATACATGTCAAACTACAAGTTAATTTTACCATAATCGATAGCTCGTGCAGGTCTCAAATCAGACAAACAAGGGAGATATGCCATAATACAATTATCGGTCGTGTTCAAACGCCTTAGTGTATCACCCACTTTTTCACTATACCTACCGATAAACGGCTACGGCGCACATAATATTTTTTCCGCACACTAAGAAACGTGAAGCGACACCAATAAGCTAGCGAAATGTCCGCATCCAAAAAAATGGCAGCAAGGTCGTGTTAAAACATATCAGTGTCAAATTTTAGACCATAATTAAGTCGATACAATCTGTTCACTTTATTTTCGTTCCTGTCCACCGACTAAGCAAGTTATTAAAGCAATAAATATAAAAAAAATGTTTTCATGGACGAATCGCCCAGATAGTATGCAGGGTGAGTTCGACTAAACTGTTTTTTTTATTAACTCACAAAAAATAAGTTTTTCCTTAAATAAAAATATGTCTATTGTCTATTTAATTTTCATGTATTCGCACCCGCCACGCCACCTTACGATATCTCTCTTGTTTGTCGTATCTGAGGTGCAGTAAGCACTAACGATATACATAGCTAAAAAAACAGCATAAATGCACTGCGAGCTAGCCCGCTCTACTCGTTCCTCGCTCTTCGTGCGAAAACAAACTATCATGTCGGTATTATCTCGTTAAAGAATGGTCAATATTGCATCAATAATACGTCCAGTTAATAACACTGCCATTATTGATTGCTTCTTGTTAATGACTTACGTAATATGTAGGGCGGGATTATTAGGTCGAAATTACAGTATTAGATAAATACCAGCTGCGCCCCGCTGTTTCACCCGCGTAGATAACTGCTTATATCATCCGCCTTCGACCAAAACTAAATGAATGGACGGGCCCAGAAGAAGCGCGTTTTTGAAGATAACAAAATGAGCGCCGGCGCTCACTTCGTTTCAGTCTGACTTTGTTTCAGTCTGTCTAGCCGTAGGAAGTGCGACACGAGTCTATTTATTACATGATAACGAAACATCTGACAAAATTATGCCTTCGTGTGCTTTCCCGAAGTGTTAATACACAACAAAAACCGCTATCTATTTTTTGTAACAAATGACATGTTTATAATTAGGTGTTGAAGTCCGACGGTTTTGACTCGTTTATACTGAGCAAGTTCAATAGTTATGGCCCGTCCATTCATTTTATTTTGGTCGAAGTCATCAACTATATATCTGCCCGTGAAAGGCCTCTCAAAATAAGTCCTGCCGTTTTGGAGTCCATAGGGAACATACATACATCCCAATATTGATTATAGGTAGATATTAGAAGGTTTAAAAGACTAACCGATAGAGAAGAAAGTTTCTTGAGTGGAGACCACGAACCGGAAAACGCAGCGTAGGTAGGCCTCCCACTAGATGGACCGACGACATCGTGAGAGTCGCTGGTATCCAGTGGATGCAGATGGCAGACTTGAGGCCTACGTTCAGCAGTGGACCTCTTCTGACTGATGATGATGAAAAGATTAGGACAGCCGGACAGACGGTCAGAACGAACGGGTTCCTTGTTCCTACGGAACCTTAAAAAGCTTGGTCCATGAAGTTTACGCCCGATACTGTCCTGCAAGCGTGGAGTCTTCGGCTAATACTTAGCAAACAAATGAACGAGTATTTTAATTTGCGTGTGAATAAATAGATAAAATAAATATGTACGCGAAAAACTTTAATAATTGAGAACCGCGGAGTTAACTTGTGCCCAATTTGTCGCCCAGAGTTACGCATACAAAATTCTGGTTTCGGCTTGCATTTTATGCTCGTATTGGCCTTAAAAATATTTTAATTTATTTTTAACATTGAAAAAAAAAGGCTAAAAAGAATTAAAAAAAATTGCAAAATGTTTCTATAACAATCTCTATGATACCTACTTATTCATACCAACTAGTCGACAAAAAATAATGAATTCAAACGATTGCAAAATGCTGCTGTTGTTTTGAAAATACCCGAACAATGCGATCGAGATATCAGTTGTCTATCTTATTCGGAGGTACTTACATTAATATGGCGAACCGCCCCGGCTTTGCTTGTTATCCGTATCGTCAATATATAGGATGAGAAAAAATCATGTTCCGTAATATAATTACTAACTAGCTGACCTGACAGACGTTGTTCTGTCTTAGAACTGTCAAACACGCAAAGTCAAAATTGTAAATCTTATTTTTTTACACCTTGGGTTACATTAGCGGAGTTTTAGTAAGGATCCCTATTTTTTTTTAAATATAATATAGCCTATGCTTAGATTAACTACACAGAGATGGTATGTTTCCAAACAACGCCTTCTCAAAACGTAAGCTACAAATTCGCTTTGTACCTTACGTTTCGATTGGTATTTTAAACGATTTAAGCAAGAAAATTAATGGATTACCTGTGGAATGTAACACCATAACTCTTATGCTGCTTTTCTGATTTGTTGTGGTACGATTTCACCGCGCAAATTGTCATAGTAAAAATTTTATATTTTTTTGGAGCCATATATGACACCATTTGAATGGCTTAAATTTTGCGAATGTACTTGGTTTCTTTGTGTAGTTATTCTAAGAGCCTATGTTACCGGAGATAGTGTAGCTTCCCAACAGTGAAAGAATTTTTCACATCGGTTCAGTAGTTTCGGAGCCTATTCAATGCAATCAAACAAACAATCAAATCTTTCCTCTTTATAATATCAGTATAGATGTACAAATCAGCGTGATTTATCACATAGATGGATGGATGGCCAGTTTGCTTAATTTTCAGCTAAAACATACAACGAAACAAATACAAAATTAGCTATTAACAAAAGTTACTGTAATCTTTTTCTTTCTTTTATTATAAACGGCAATGTATGTATGTATGTGTGTTCCCTATGGACTCCAAATGGCTCCAAATGCAGCCAGTACATAAATCAATGGACTTTAAAAAAAAAAAATTTTTTTTTTTTTTTTTTTAAATTAATGAATTACTTAATAACTTAATAAACCATAATACTAAATTCTTATAAATAGAACAGGAACTAGAATTTTGGTACAATCCATTATTTGCTTCGAACTTTATATATGTGAGCACAAAAAGGTGTTGCTACACATTTTATTATGATGTTTTGATGTATAGATAGCGCTGGCGTGGGATTGTGCCAATTAAAAATGAATAATTAATTGTATCTGTAAAATATTTCGCGTTAAGTGTTAAACTTTTGAGGTCTTTTTAGTCAAAAATCTCAAATATATTATTATGATTTTAAGTTTTGTGTTCAAAAGCCGACACTAATCTAATTAAAAGTGTGTGTCATCATCATCATCATCAGCCAGAAGACGTCCACTGCTGAACATAGGCCTCCCCCTTTAACCTCCACACTGAACGACAGCCTGAGTATAAATACACAAATAAAACCGGGATAAATTTTTTGTAACAAAATAAATATACTGTACATTTTTATAATTAAGTGTTGAAGTATATGTCCGACGGTTTTGACTCGTTTTTATATACTGAACAATTTCAATGGTTAGGGCCAGTCCATTCATTTTAGTTTAGTCGAAGATTGCACTGCTATAACTTTTTTGCATTTGAAGTACTAGTGTATTTCATTAACTTACTCGTATTTATGGTCAGAATTCTCATAGTTGATGAGAAACGCTTGATGGAGGCGACATGTGACCGGAATGCCGGCGCCTACTTTGGTCAAAAAATTTGCATTGCCATCCAACGTGGCAATGCTGCCAGCATTCTGGCCACTTTTCCCTCCACCGAAGGGCTTTTAGATTAGTATTTTTAATGATTTTGATAATTTATTGTTCATTTTAATTTGTATATAATAATTAGGTAGAAACTACAATATAATGTCCTGATTCTCATAGTTTACATACATATTATCATTTCACATAAGTAGTTCATTCAAAGTTACCAACATGTTTTTAGTTTTTTTTACTGTATAATAGGCATTCGTTTGACCGCCACCTTCCTTGTCGTTAAGTGACGATGAGGTATTGTACAAAATACATAATATACTTGCAAAACCTAAAAACCTACAAACTACTATATCTATACTAATATTATAAAGAGGAAAGATTTGATTGTTTGTTTGTTTGCATTGAATAGGCTCCGAAACTACTGAACCGATTTGAAAAATTCTTTCACTGTTGGGAAGCTACACTATCTCCGGTAACATAGGCTCTTAGAATAACTACACAAAGAAACCAAGTACATTCACAAAATTTAAGCCATTCAAATGGAGTCATACATGGCTCCAAAAAAAAAATATATATAATAATTTGCGCGGTGAAATTGTACCACAACAAATCAGAAAAGAGCAGCATAAGAGCACTATCCCCGGGTGACATAAGCTATAATCTATACCCGTGCGAAGCTGGGGCGGACCGCTATAGTACTATATACTTGCAAAACCTAAAAACTACTAAATTGACTTAGTTTTCTTTTAGTCGTCATTATAAGCTTATCGTGTTGCCACTGCTGGGACTCAGGCTTTCTCTCAGAGAGAGAGAGGATGGGCCCTAATCCACCATGCTGGCCCAGTGCATGTTCCTGAATGTCATGTCTTTGAACTGCCGAAGTTCTTGGACATACTTACCGGTTTCCTAACGTTGTTTTCCACATAATTTATTTAACTACTAAATAAGTCATTAGCACAGGGCCGAGGATCGAACTGAGTGCCGCCAGATTGTAAAGCGCACATGCTACCGCTCGGCCAAGAAGAAAGTTTTCTCAAATATAATTAAATATTCCGGGACAGTTTTAGGTACAAACTTGAATACCCAGCCAAGTCAAGTTTTAATTATCTAATAATTAAAAAACAATTTAAAAAGTTCAACACATTTATTCATGTATTTGCACTTTAAAACTATAATATACCACAGATTCTTTGACGAAAACTTCTATGTTACAATATATAATGGCACAGCAATTTTTATTTGAAGTCCATTATCTTCATTGGCAATAGACAGCATTAAAGTTTTATATTATTATTACTTATTCTTTATCGGAATCTCTTTAAACCTATGCAAAAACATAAAAACGGCGGTAGATTCCCAGAGATTCAAAAACTAAAAAATCTTACTCCGTCGGTCGCTCAAAAAGATTCAAATCAACCAACCCTTCACACTTACGATTAACCTCAGCGTAGCATGAACAAGCTAGTTAGTAAATTTTGAAGGTAAATTAGCCCGATATTTATAAACGCAATAAAGGTTCCTTGAATTTCACCTTGAGTGCTAAGACTCTCTTTGTTACTCCTCCAAGCCCTCGTGTTTGACATTCTTAGTCGTCTCACAAAAGGTTACCTCAGTCCAACTTAAATGAGTATAGAGTTAGGGATTATGTCGTGCATGACAACATCAGATCTGTTATCCCTTAATAAGGTAACCTTAATAAAAACCTTAACGTTACCTCGTTTTATCAACTAAAACGCCAAAACACGGATTAAGGAAACCTTAAGAGAGAGGATAGGGAGAGTCTCTTAATGAGTTAACTTAATAAAAACCTTAAGGTTACCTCATTTTATCAACTAAAATGCCGAAACACGACTTACGGAAACCTTAAGAGAGATGATAGGGTGAGATAACGTCTATAAATATGGAGGTTAGAATACTTAGAATCGAATTTTCCCTTGCTTTAAAGTACTGTCATATCGCTAATGATTTATATGGACTATTAACTTTGTTCAGTTTAGTAGTATTGTCCGTTCTTGAAGCGAGGGAAGTATCTTGAAGGCTGGTACTGCGCACGCGCCGCGACCACGGCGGGGGTGTACTTGGCATCGTGGTAAGATCCTGGTGAAAAGAGAAAGAGGTTAAAAAACTGCAAATATAAAATTCTTTAACCCAGTTATTAATGTGTATAATATAAGTGGGTTAAAAGTGTTATTTTCACTTCATTTGTAAAAACAACAAATCTTGGAAGTAGACAATATAGATATAATATAATATAACGAGTCTTCAAACCCAAAAATAATTTTTTTACAATGATTTTTCCACCCCACTCAGAAAGTTTAAGAAGGAAAACGTCCAATAGTGAGAAACGTCCAATAGTGAGAAACGTCCAATAGTGAGAAACGTTCAATAGTGAAAAACATTCAATAGTGAGAAACGTCCAATAGTGAGAAACGTTCAATAGTGAGAAACGTCTAATAGTGAGAAACGTTCAATAGTGAGAAACGTCCAATAGTGAGAAACGTCCAATAGTGAGAAACGTCTAATAGTGAGAAACGTTCAATAGTGAGAAAAATCCAATAGTGAAAAACATTTAATAGTGAGAAACGTCCAATAGTGAGAAACGTTCAATAGTGAGAAACGTCCAATAATGAGAAACGTCCAATAGTGAGAAACGTCCAATAGTGAGAAACGTTCAATAGTGAGAAACGTCCAATAGTGAGAAACGTTCAATAGTGAGAAACGTCCAATAGTGAGAAACGTCCAATAGTGAGAAACGTCCAATAGTGAGAAACGTCCAATAGTGTGAAACGTTCAATAGTGAGAAACGTCCAATAGTGAGAAACGTCCAATAGTGAGAAACATTCAATAGTGAGAAACGTCCAATGAGTAGTATGCCTAATTCCTAAGCCTTTCTAGAAAAAATGTCGAAACTAAACAAAAAAATTCGACGAAAATTTTCAAAATTGTTTCTACAGAAATAAATGTTTTTTTTTCTAAGTTACTTTGTATGGACCTACTGGCTAGCCCTGTTGTCACAAACTTTTAGGATGTTCGAAAGCTTCTGCCATTGCTGAATAGTGATTGTCAATGGAACAAACAATCATGACAATATTTTATACGTTATCTAAAAAAGTTATTTTTCCTTTTTTACTTTTCAATAATAGCTTTAAAAATCTTGATGTAGATACATCATCATTAGCCGGAAGACGTCCACTGCTGAACATAGGCCTCCCACTTTAACCTCCACACTGAACGACAGCCTGCCTTTCGCATCCTACGACTCGCACGACGTCGTCGGTCCATCTTATGGTAGGCCTACCTACTCTGCGTCTTCCGGTTCGTGGTCTCTACTCAAGAACTTTTCTTCCGCATCGGTTATCGGTGCTTCGAGCCATGTGGCCTGCCCATTGCCACTTCAACTTGCAATTTTTAACAGCTATGTTGGTGACTGGTTCTTTGGCGAATTTCCACGTTTCGGATTCTATTGCGCAAAGAAACTCCAAGCATAGCTCTCTCCATTGCCCACTGTGTGACTCTGAGTTTTTCCAAAAGGCAAACAGTTAAGGACCACGTCTCAATACGATATATCATCACTGGCAACACACACTGGTCAAAGACCCTGGTCTTTAGGCACTGTGGTATCTTGGAGGAGAAGATGTCACGCAATAACTTTAGGTGTAGATACACCTACAGCTATTCCACATTTTAGTCATCATCTTAGTCAATGTTTCCTGTTTAATTCGACAACAATTCTAAAATAGAGTTTAATTAGGTGTGGCCCTACATAAGACAAACAACCTCGTACTGTCGCATAAAATACAAAATTTATTATCAGTTTTAACACTACATTATTCATGAAAAGATAAAAGACATAAAAATTCAAGTGATCTAGTAAAACGACACGATTTCCAAACCATATTGACTAATGAACGAATTAATCTAATCATAAAGTTCAATATTAGCAACACAATAGACTCAAATGTCCAAATAAGGCGTGGCCGTGGAGATATTGAATATTATTAATCACAGGATGTTACCGTACTTCTTATAATAACTCAATTTGGGATTCCGTAATCAAAAGTAGAAAACATCATTTGTAAGTAGAAAATTTATTTTAAGGTCTTTTACTAATATTGGCAAATCATTTTGAATAGAGTCTATTAACGGCTGAACTGTGCCTAGTTTTAAACGGCCAGTATGATCTGATTGCTATAGCGCGTTTATCTTATGAGCAGGTCATGGTTTCGTTTCCCAGCCAGGCAGGTATTTGAATCTTGAATTTTGAGAAGCAATTGTGCATTACTATATAAGTCGCTTCTTAAAATTCATAATTGTGCATTACTATAAGTCTTATAGCAATGCACAATTGCTTCTCAAAATTAAAAATTCAAATACCTGCCTGGCTGGGAATCGAAACCATGACCTGCTCATAAGATAAACGCGCTGTAGCAATCGGCTCATACTGGCCGTTTAAAATTAGGCGCAGTTCAGCCGTTAATAAACTCTATACAAAATGAAATGATTTGCCAATATTAGTTTGTATTGAAACAAAATAATAACGATACAATTTCCATTTAAAAAATGTACGGAACAGTGAAACAAATTTCCGCTCGCGCTTAGCCGGATTTCAGTAACATCGCCCTAAGCTTTACGTATTGCTCAAAGCTACCAAATATTTATGATCATTGGATGCTACTAAATCATTGTATACGACCAATAAATATAATTTTTTTAGAGAAGGACAATGACTTGTAATTACAGATGATACTTTAGTTTTATGAAACGGTTTATAATAAATAACAATTATTATAATTATTATTTAAGGCGCTTCTAGTATGAGATGGGCTAGTTTTTGGCATCAATATAATTATGATGATTTATTGCCGATTAACTTATACGACCATTATTAGACCATACTTAAACGACTCACGATAAAAACAAGTTTAAAATAGTAAGTAGGTTACGTTAAGTTACACCTTATCAATTGTTGCTCCATGGATTTTTACAAAACTTATCTAATTTTTTATATTTTAAGTATGTACGATTTTTTGTTTAGTTTTATATTTTTTGTGCAAGAGTCAATTACTTAGCTTCGCTCAGGCTATCTACGTTCATCTCATTTGAAAACGAGTATTTTTTTTTAATTTAATGTATATATTTTATGCGTAGGTAATTTTATTTCTTAGGTAGGCCTCTCACTAGATGGTCCGACGACATTGTGACAGTCACGGGCATCCTGTGGATGCAAAGGGTAGGCTGTCGTTCAGTGTGGAGGTTAAAGGGGGAGGCCTATGTTCAGCAATAGACATTTTCTGGCTGACGATGATGATGATGATTTTTTTTAATATTAAGTTCTATTATGTTTTTGTAAAATAAAAATTGCTCTCATTATAAAAAACTGCTTCAAAATTAGTAAGCGCTCTAGCAAAATTATTGCATCCTAATCAATAAGCATTCGAATAATATTGTTTGCATTGTTAGATCTGGTTCAATAACTACGAAATTAGCTTCGTATTCCCACAATTCTGTGCAAAAAGACACCTTACTGGCCAAAGCCAAAGTCTCAGTTCGAGTTAAAGTTCCGTTTCAATAAACTCTATGGCTAATCATTTGACCACAACATACTGACTGATGCTAGATAACTCTGCCATCGTATATCGATTTTTCTGATTATAGGAGTCATCATCATCATCATCATCATCAGCCAGAAGACGTCCACTGCTGAACATAGGCCTCCCCCTTTAACTGAAGAATAGCCTGCCTTTTGCATCCACTGGATGCCGGCGACTCTCACAATGTCGTCGGTCCATCTAGTGGGAGGCCTACCTACGCTACGTCTTCCAGGTTTTAGGAGTAAATAAGTGATACTTACCATCATCAAAGATGCCAGCAGCCTCATCCCTGGCGTTCTCTTGAAGCGCTCTAGCGATAGCTTCGGGCACGGGTGGCGGGGTGGGTATATGAGCTCCCTGGGCCTGGAAGCCGTTGTCTCCAGCCGTGTACCTCACGGAGTACACCTGGCCGTCGTCTCCGGTGTACGAATAGCTTCCTTGCGCTTGGATGCCGTTGGCTTCGACACCTGATTCTTCGGCGGAGATGCCTGGGAAACAAAAAAATGTTACTAGTGTTTGTTTGAAGAAAAAAGGGGATAGGGTTATTAAACACTGAGTAAAAAGACGAGCAGATCTGTTTTCATAGTACGTGCTATGCTATGGCAGTAATCGTCTTGAAAAGGGGTTTTCAATAAACGCTTAGTAGTCTTTCTCCCATACATCATCAGTCATTTTCTCTCATAAAAATATTGAACTTGCTCGAATAAAACAAACGACAGAGTAACTATTTTTAAGAAAATGGACCAGTCCTTATTACGTATGACTATTCTACATTAACAGCCGCACTCAGAGACGTTACTTAAGCTAAGGAATACTTAAAATTGCTCTGTCAACTTCTCGTTGACGGAAATTGTCACACATGAAAACGAGACAGAGCAAATTTAAGTATTCCTTAGCTTAAGTAACGTCTCTGAGTGCAGCTGGAAGTCACTAAACTGACAGCACAAAAATAATCTGCATCTAGTTTCATTTTAAAACATGAAAGAGAGATGCCAATAATTGTAAAGATGTTAAATTTAAAAAATGGTAACAGAATAATTGAATCTCAATTGCATTTTTCCAACTAATAGTTAACTTCTAAATCATACTAGTATTAAAAATGTAAAAAAAATCTGTGTAATCTTTTTACTTCTAAAATAGCAGCAAGCAGTCACCAAAAAGAGGATAGAATACTTATATTTTGAAGAAAATCAGGTACTGGAAAACCTCGTAGCTAGTATCTAATAAAATTCAGCCCTCACCATTTTCCGTATCATAGGCGTATTGGTACCCCCTCTCGTTGACCTCCGATTGGGACCTCAGTATAGCAGCGTTCCTCTCAAGTGAAGCCCTCGGTCGGAGGTCCTGGTAGTATTGGGAGTACTGAGGATAGCGGTACTGGGGAGCTGCGTAGTTGGGCAGGGCGGGGAGCGCGCCCGCTGCGCAAGCTCCGACTAGGGCGGCGAGGATGATCTGTGAAAAACATAAAACATTAAGATACTTTACACACGAACATTAAAAGATTTCAATTGTGAAACAAACTTTTTATTATTATAAATGGTCGAAATATTCTGTGACCAAAATGCTAGCCTAGATACATTGTCAACAGAATTTGCATTGCAATTCGAGACGGCCTTGTTAGCCTACGAATTCGACCAGCGTTTTGGGTTTGGTGTTTTCAAATTTCCTGTAAATATTAACGTTCAAAGTTATAAAAATTATTAATTGAAGATATGAGGAACAAAGCATTTCTAACTTTCTACCCCCATTTGTGTGCGAAATTTTATTAATAAAGTGAGAGATAAGACTAAAAATCTAATGACATTTCACAGGAACATATTTTTTATAGCGACACAATCTTCGTGACAAACACCAACTTGCGTGTTGGTAAGCTACTATGTGACCGAAGATGAAAAATGTGATTAAAAAGATTAAGTATAAAATTATTTAAGGGTCAGAGTCAAATGGAAAGCATGTTTAGCACAGAAACAAATCAAAGTGAAAACTGAACTAATAAAACAAATTACGAACAAAATCGTAGCACACTATTTTAGCATATTATTGTACGTACGTTGTCATTATTTATTAAACACAGTGGCATATCTACATCTAGTATGTACTCGTATAAATTATAAAACAAAGTCGTGGTTGTAACACCATTTATAACTCATGAATAGCTGGACCGATTTTCATGATTATTAATTTGTTGGATTTCTCTCCGCCCCGAATAGCAGAATAAAAAATAACGGAAAAAATTTACGAAAAAATAAACTACGAAGAAAATACATTTTTATAAGGAACGGCAAGAATTGAAGTCATGACATATTACACCATAGACAAAAAAAATATCATCTAAGTCACAAGGAGTTGCTGTCGCTACCAAGGAGGTTGCATCAAGGAGTTATATACCGCGGGTGAAACCGCAGGGCGCAGCTAGTATACATAATAAGCCAAGAATTATCACAATCCAATTATGTCACATTACAAAACCATGATCCAATGTTATCCAATCTTTTTTTAACACAAAACAACCTAATCGTGATGAAAACACAAAGAAAGCGCACAATGAAAAATTGGGACAGAAACTGGTTCACCAGCTACTGGACTTAAAGATGAAGTAATAAATGAACTAGTTATCGAAACGTACCAATTTCATGTTGGCTGTTTGAATATCGATGAAGGAATGTTGTCGAAACAGATTCACCGGGTTTTATATAGGTGCTTCTAATCTTCAATGTCACGGCCAGGGAGTAGGCTTGCGAAGCTACGCAAACTTCGAACTTGCTCCAACATTTACGATCGAAGGGAATCGAGTAAAATCGATTTAGTGTCTAATATCGATTTTCGATGGAAATGATATGGTTTTTTCAAGGACACAGCTATTGTGTTTGACATTTGGAGTTTATGATGTTGGTCGTATGTTCACTATTTGGTAATCGATTAAATGTTATTTATATCTCACAGAAAGTTTCGTGATACGATTTAGTTGTTGCATTAACGATCTTGATATCTTTTGATGGAATCAATTTCATACTATTGAGACACTATCAAGCCCAGCAGTGTTTTTACCCAATTCCCAAAAATATTTTTCTCGGGACAAAAAGTAGCCTTATCACATTTTGTCATAATCCTTTGAGCCGTTATGAAGTTGAGTAGAAACAACTTCGATCAAAGAAACAAATATACTATCACACATACTCACAAAGCTTCACATTTATAATTATAGTGTGATTTTTAACCATTATTAAGCATCATGTAATTTAAAAAATTGTGATAGAAAAAAACTATTCATTACAAAAAAAATTAGTGAAATTTTGTTACTTTCATCCTTATTTGCTAATTAAATAGAATTTTCAAATTAGAGCAAATTTTTTTTTTCCTTTTTGGTACTTAAAGTTTAAATTTTTTCTAACTCCGTTAGAAATTGAATTAAAATCGACAATTCTGATCACTTTTGCTAAACCATTGAACCTAAGATCAAAATAATGTGGGGAAAAAAATTATATGCTTTTAGTAAGCATTTTCATATTTATTGCAGCTGTCAGAGCTGAGCAACTTGGACCGAGTATAGGTATTTATTTTTATCTATATTCATGCAGACAAATGAGTTCAACTGATAATGTTTTGGTCTGTCAAAATTAGAAAAATTACAGGACATGTGCAAATTAAACCCAAAGTCCTTGGTTTTGATTTTAAGAGACACAACTTCCTCCTACCCTGTGCTGCCTCCTGCACGAGAAGTCCTGAAGCCCCTTAAGTTAAAGCCCGTTGCAGACGATGCGCAGTAAACTGGCGCATGTAATACTTACGTAAGTTAACTGTGCATCGTCTGCGACGAGCTAAACCACTTTTTACTTAGTGCCAGTGGCAGTGGAATTTGCTTAGAACCTGTTGCAGAGGATGCGCAGCACTAGCGCAAGTATTACTAGCACCAGTTAACTGTGCATCTATAACACCTTTTGCTTAGTGCCAGTAGCAGTGGAAGTTGCTTAGTTCCCTTTGAAGACGATGCGCAGTACTAGCGCAAGTATTACTTGCGCCAGTTTACTGCGCATCGTCTGCAACGAGTTTCTAGTGGAACCTGTGATACCAGACCAGCCGTCGCCGTTCTGAAAATCAATTAAGACGTAGATACGTTTTGATTTTGCTAAAAGTTCAATATCTTTTCAATACTTGATCTAGATTGCAAAACTCTCATCATTTGATTCGGTAATTACGAACACATCTCGATATATCGATTGATATAATTTATTAAACCCAAAGGCCATATTTTGAACAAGTCTTCGTTAAGTAGTAATTTCATTAAGTATAGATGTTTGCGGTTTTTATAGCCCTGTTTATTATAATGTTTTTTGCCAAATTAGCAAGTTGACTAGTACATTTGGGAACTGTTTCTGATTTTAATGAGTATCCAATGTGATAATTTTCTTTTTTATGATATTGATGAGAAGTAAGCCTTAGAAATAAAGCCTGTTTGTGATTTATCATCATGGTTTCTTCGTTAAATCATTAATAAGTAATATCTACCATGTTGGATGAGGAAGTATCTTAGAATAGAACTTTATGAGAATACCAACTGATGAAAAACAAATCAAAATGTCAATAGATATTTAAAAAAATTAAGCACTAACGTAGTATATAAATAACTATTTGACCTGATAGACGTTGTCCTGTCTTAGAACTGTCAAACACGCAAAGTCAAAATTATCTTATTTTTATACACCTTGGGTTACATTATTGGAGTTTTAGTAAGGATCCCTATTTTTTTTTTTAAATATAATGTTGCCTATGTTACTCGGGGATAGTGTAGCTTCCCAACAGTGAAAGAATTTTTCAAATCGGTTCAGTAGTTTCGGAGCCTATTCAATACAAACAAACAAACAATAAAATCTTTCTTCTTTAGAATATTAGTATAGATAAGATATATTTGAAAAAAAAAACTGACACAGTCTGAGATTTTTTAGAAGTAGACAAAGCTATAATTTAGGATAGGGAACGAAATATTTATATAACGGAATAAGGAAGAGGGGGTGGAATTTACTTCCATTTTCCATGGGGGAAATGATCGTCGATTGATACGACAAAATTGATTTCACGTTTAAATGTAAAACGTTTTTTTTTTTTTTTTTTCGTTATTATAGGATTTTGTTTGACTGCCAACTCGCCTGATGACTTAGTTTCTTTTCAATTTTTATGTTTTTAGTTTTCACATAATTTGATCCGGCAAAAATTGAAAAGAAAAGGCACCGTTTCTAGCACCCTGACCCAAAAATGATTTATGACTTTTGTATCTATGTGTCTTCGGAGCTCCTACGACTGAACCGATTTTGATTTAGTTTTTTTTGTTTCAAATGTGACTTTATCGTAAGTGTTCTTAGATATGATTTAATAAAAATCTGTCCAGTGTTTATCAGCTCTTTTATCGGTTTAAAAACTCAATGTATACTTGTGTTTTATTTTGTTGTAGGTTAGGATAAGTTAAGTTTATTCGTATTGTATAGACTAAGCACCCAACGGTGCACCCAAGTATCAACTTGAGCCTCTTGATGCATTACAGCGTAGAGCTTCATCGTCGCTTACCAACAGGCGAGTTGGTGGTCAAACGCGGACTTACCAGAAAAAAAAACTGTAAGAATTGTTGACGATCCCAAACTCACCGAACACCTAGAGTCGCTCAACATGCGTAGAGTATAATAAAAAAACAAACAAAAAAAAAAACCATTTTAAGTTCCTCGCTTAACCATAATATATGACTTAATTACACCACATACAACATACCAACATACAATCCGACACAAGATAATAGTGAGGTGTTCCTAAAGTATTGTTCCTCCCACGCCCGTGTCAAGGGAACCGTGAATCATGGAAGAGTATTCATTAGAGATGAGACACTCCTGCCGGTATTGTAGGATCCGGCGTAACCGATTTATGAAAAAATAGGAATAACCACTGTAATAAGTAAAACTGTTTTTAAGGTATATAGTGAAGTATTTATTTTTTTATTTAACTTCTTTTTACTATTACGTAAATATACCACTTCAATAGCTATTCATTTTAAAGAAATTGTTGCATTATCTTCCAGTTCTAAACTATATTAAAAGTTTTCAGCTCATTATGAAATTCAAATTCGTTATTAAAATAAATTCCGAACAGACGTGGAAACAAGGAAGAGTGACAAGAAATAAAAACACATTACGTTAATCATTTTTTTTAAAATAACTGTTGATGTTTTTTACAAAAAAGAGTATCTAACATGCCTCTTATAATAAAGTTGCAATTGCCGTCTAGAGAAAACTAAAAAATTATTTTATTTGGACGTTTGAACGAAAAAATAAAGCGTACATGATTTTTGAATTTCATTGGTAGTAATTTCAAAGTTCGATTGGCTCCAGTTTCTCCTTATTATAAGCACTAAATAGTCATCAAAAAATACACAGACTTTTAGCGTCTGTAACTTTTTGGGTGCTGGTATCCATGGGAGTACGTGCGGTTGACAAAAAGTCGTATAGTCTACCTATGGGAATATGCCGGATGTGAACTCTCCGACTAAAATAATATGATTACACCTCTAGTATTGTTTGGATACAAATAGTATAGGAGCTTAATTATGGCAGTTAGTTGGCTATTATTAACTTTTACAAGGTGCTTCCGAAAAAAGACAATGTTCGATACACATGATCGTCTCGTCCCAAGGGACAAGCTTTCAGGTTCGCCTACGGAAAAGTGTGTATTTGCGACATTCTTATGAAATAAGCTATAACATGCTTAATAACTATAATACTAAGGTTAATATCTGAACCCCTTAAATATTTTGGTAGCTCTTAGATAGTCGCAAGTGCAAAAAATAGCGGGATCTTTCTTTATTTAGCGCTTAGGTTTTTTCATGGCCATGGATAGAGTCCTTCAGTCGTAATTTTAAACAAGTTTACATAGTATTAACGTCAAACAAGTCATAGTCAAAGTCAAGCAATGTCAGTCACGGTCAAGTCAAACTCATGCCGTAGTAAAGTGCGGTGGAGGCTTTACAAGAGGCTTTTAGTGAGTTTTGGTAACAACACGAAAAGACATGTTTAACATCGTTATATGACTATCTGCACTCGAGCACGTTCATGAGCACTTAATAAATAATAATCCATTATTACACATTAACACTCGAAAATACACAAGTTTAGGAAAATAATATAACGAACCGACATGTTTTTTTTAATTCACGTTGGAGCCAAAACTCCATCTGATTTGTATTATCAATTAACTTAATTATTTCATAACTGACTTGTTATAGCGCTGCTATGCATAATAAGAATATTCATAGTGTGAATTACGCTTAGTTTATTCACTTTCTTATTTCACGCAATTGAACTTCGTAGATTTAATTGTACGTTACCAAGACGTAGTTCAGTTGTTCATCCAGTGGATGCAAAAGGCAGGCTGTCGTTCAGTGTGAAGGTTAAAGGGGGAGGCCTATGTTCAGCAGTGGACGTCTTCTGGCTGATGATGATGATGAAGACGTAGTTTTTGTACATTTAGATTGAATTGATTTAAAGGCATTTTTTCACCTTAATTTTACACTTAAAAGACAGTTTTCTGGTTAGGGATGTTTATTAGATTAGTGGTTTTTTATATCTAAAATATTTAAAACGTGTTATAAACAATTTACCGTACCAATAAGCTCTTGCCTTTTCAATAGTCCACTGCTAGACTTGAGCCTACCCCTGAAAAGGCGATTTGGGTCTTATCCACCATGCTGGCCTGCGTGGTGGATATGGCCCAAATTGCCAAACAAATGGTTCGAACCGTGCAATAAAGTTGAAATAATTTTAGCTTAACTTTACTAAGAATGAGCAATGAGGAAGGTCCAGTAGGTCTTAGTTTTTTCAATAGCCAGCCTTTTAATATTAAAGTCCACGGCTGGACTTAGGGATACCCCCGAAAGGGCAATTTGGCCATATCAAAGGCCATATCCACCCAGTTGCGGGTTAGTGGATTAACATACGCCATTGAATTTCTCCGTACGTATACAGGTTACCTCGCAATGTTTTCCTTCACCGACAAGCCAGTGGTATGAAAATCCGTGCAAACTCCAAAGAGCTCATTGGTACGGGTTTGAACCCGTGACCTCGCGCTTTAAAGTCTAGCGGTCTCCCAAATAGGCTACCACTGCTTTTTATTTTATTTGTCGACTTGAAAGACATCCACGAATTTCAAGTTCTAAGCTTTTCATTCAATCCAAAGCATTTGCCTAATTACATACCTTCAACTTCTAGGTCTTATGCAAATACTAAGCTTAAGTAGGAAGGCACAATACAATACCTAGGCCGTAGGCGGGACGCGGCATTTGTTCAACTCATGTTACATCTTCCTGTCTAACAGACAGACAGACAAATCGCATCTTGATTGATGGGCTGATTATAAATTCCTTTGTAGATTTAGGAGCTTGTTAATCTTGTGAATCTATGTTTAGCAATTTGCTACGGATTTGCTCGTGAATGGGATATTACATATGACTAATGATGTTACAATGAGTGGCATGATTAGGTATATCGAGGAGGTACCGATGGTGTGCATAAGTTGTCCTGAAAGAAGCTATTTTGGATTTTTTACATACTTAAACTTACCCTTGATTGTGACGCGGAGATCTTTACGGAAAGCCGTAAAGATCTCCGCGCCTGCTGTCCAGGTGCCAATTGCTAACGCGGTCTCAAACTAACGTTAAATCCGCTCAGTTGGAAAATCACGCGAACGTGAACCTCAACGAGCCCAAATACGGTTTGCGGTCGCGTGACTTTCCAACTGAGCGGATTTAACGTTAGTTTTATACCGCGTTAGCACTTGGCCGTAAAGCCCCGGGCCTTTATAACTCGTAGTTCGCCCCGAACCTTACAACCAATAAATCTTCGGAAACCCGCAACCGATTTTCCCCATAATCGAATTTAAAAATTGTTTTGAAATGAACTAGATACTTGCCTACAAAGTTTCATGAAAGTCGGATACGCAAGCTAGCGTCAAATAAACCATGCATAGAAACGCTGACTTGTCCCATTAGAATCTGAGACCCCTCTTCACTCAGTCAAAAATCAACACCGTTTAATTTTTTTTATACTCACTCAGTTTTTTTTTAATGTGCAACAAAAATTAAACTCAGGTAGAGCTTCTCTTGCATCTGTAATGTGAACAGGGCCTAACTTACAAAATAGTGTTGTAAGCTTAGAATAACTACACAAAGAAACCAAGAACATTCGCAAAATTTACGCCATTCAAATTATGGCTCCAAAAAAATATAAAAAATTTACTATGACAATTTGCGCGGTGAAGTCGTACCACAACAAATCAGAAAAGCAGCATAAGAGTTATAGTGTTACATTCCACAGGTAATCCATTAATTTTCTTGCTTAAATCGTTTAAAATACCAATCGAAACGCAAGCTACAAAGCGAATTTGTAGCTTACGTTTTGAGAAGGCGTTGTTTGGAAACCTACCTTCTCTGAGTAGTTATTCTAAGGTTGTAAGGTATAATGTAGTATCAGAATTCAATTTTACTTTAAGATAACTTGTCTAGAATATCTTTAGATTCAAAAGATAATATGTAATTACATAATTCAATCCAATTCTCATATTTTGTATTACGCATAATGGGATTCCTGCGTTCTATAAACTAGACTAATTTGTTTTTGTCGTATGTTTATCTGTAAATCTAAATATTTATCGCATACAGGCCAAGAATATGTCTTCTACCTACATACACTCACACCTTTATTCACAAACCTGTGTATGCACAAACATACACAGATTTTTAAGTTTTAAGCCGAGTTTTACGATTTCTGCCTACACCTTAATGGTGTACATCACAGACCTATATCCAAGTAGACGCCACAAGTCGACTTTGCGTGTCATATTTCCAATACAACTATGATAAATTGTCGCAGTTGATTCCGATTGGTGCCGCGAAGACACGTTAATTTGAAATAAAAATGGGTAATTGTGCAATACTGAGTTGTAAGAATACCTACCACAAATACTTTTTGGAGTGGGCCGACAGAATAAAAATATTTCTTTTCACAGGAAACACTAAAATATCATGTTATTAATTAAATCAATGAACTGATAGACATTTCTAAAATTGCAAAATAAACAATTTGACCTACTGCCGCCATAACTAAAATGTCTCACTCATTTCTCACTAACCTTATAATAAACTAGCGGTCCGCCCAAGTTTCGCACGGGGATAGTGTAGCTTCCCAACAGTGAAAGAATTTTTTAAATTGGTCCAGTACTTTTTGAGCTAATTCGTTACAAACATATATACATACAAATCTTTCCTCTTTATAATATAAGTATAGAATTCACGACCTTATTGAATTCGGTATAGTTTTGTAGATAATACGTCCCATACACATTATACTGTGGTTCATTAGGGTGGTTTTAGATGGGCGATTACGGTATCTGTTTTAGTCTCTACGATTTTTTACCACCAAGTCAGATATTGTCGGAAATAATTCTGGATTAGTTTTCACAATAGATTCTAGGATCTTCTTTTTTCGCGTCGATGTTCCGTAAATTATAATTTTATTTTCAAATTAAGTTTCTAGACCAAAATTTGGCCACCCCAATGACACTCTCCGTAGCTTCATCCAGGTTGTCTAGTGTGCAGGTTGTAGGACACGCTGCACACTCCATCAAGTGTGACATTGACGCCTATTCTGTCATACCACTAAAGTAAATCAATCTGACAGGACTAAAATTATCTGCCTCTCTTTTCATTTTAATACGTGAGAGAAGGATGGCAACACTTTTAGAGCTGTCAAATTTAGTTTAGTTTAGAGTGCATCAGAATCGATGCCATTGTCTAACACCTGACAATACGTGACTTCACACCACAAAGGTAAGATTCTAGGATAATTTAAGGTCTGTGATTTTCACGAATAAGGCACTTTCGAATATAAATAGGACGGAAGCAAAATAATTTTATGATTAGTAAAAAAAGACGTGCAACGAAAATTAAGATATTCTTTTTGTGAATTATATACTAAAAGATCATTTATGTGCTTCTAAATCATTGGTAGTTACTGCAAATGTTTCTTACTCTAGCTTTATTTCACAGAATAATTGATTTCTGAGACAATTTCATGGTTAGACATCGTGCGTCCATCTTGCGAATTGATTTTATTGCGCAGACTGCAGCCATGATTCTAAAGTTTCCTATAACTTCTTCATTTCTCGAGAAAATGTCGAATAAAATTATTTCCATAAACATAGATTTACAAACACAAAGATGTTGGTTCTAGTATAAAATTAACAAAATATGTGTCCTGAGATATATCGTGGAAATAACGGCAAGCTAATTTTGATACGATATCGTGTTAACAATGCCTAATTTAGCTTTAGAGCTATTTTAGACATAATAACTAGTAGGGAAATTTATTGACAAGAAAAATTAAAATTAAGCACATCAAAAATAAACCTAAATCTCTACTTAAATCAAATTATAAAAACTAGAACCGAAATATAAAACTAAACTTATCTCATATACCACTGCCAGTAATTTTAGTATATACACACAGATTGCTAAATAGTTGCTACGGTTTTAGTATACCTTGTGTTTATAAATTACTAGCTGACCTGACAGACGTTGTCCTGTCTTAGAACTGTCAAACACGCAATGTCAAAATTACAAATCTTTTTTTTTACACCTTGGGTTACATTATTGGAGTTTTAGTAAGGATTCCCAAATTTTTTTTGAAAATATAATATAGCCTATGTTAACCGGGGATAGAGTAGCATCCCAACAGTGAAAGAATTTTTCAAATCGGTTCAGTAGTTTCGGAGCCTATTCAATGCAAACAAACAAACAAACAAACAAACAATCAAATCTTTCCTCTTTATTATTATTAGTATATATATATTGAGCGCCAGTTCGAAGTCCATTAGTTTGTAAATCTATACTCATACATACAATAATATTTGATCTTATTTATACCAGCCTCCTAATTAGGTATACGTAGACTTGTTTTGGTTTTGAAATGTGCTTCGTTTGAAATGTCTTGTTTTCGCACATTATAGTTTTCGTCAGCGAAAAGTTGATTAAGCATTGTATATAGGTATTAAATTTGTGAACGTTCGTGAGGAGCGAGTTAGTCAGCTGCAAAGGAGTAGCACCACATTTAGTTGTGTTTTGAAAAAGTAAAACTAGTTAACATGATTTTTGAGATGACTTTGAGGGTAGATACAAAAAAAAATTAGCGTAACTCAAAGAGGCTGACCTGACCATCAGAAAACGGAAAGGGATGATGAACATTGAGGCTCTTCGCTGTAAGACCGTTCACCGAAACAACTGTTGGGACAATTATCGCCGAGTCAACATGGCGGTGGTCAACAGTCATGGCGGTAACCTCTTGAGCCACGTCAAGTTGCTGAGTTTGTCTTTCTCAGCTTTCACGAGGTTCTCGACACGCGGGATGGTGCTATGGACGAGTACTCCCCAGCGCTGAGACTGGTCAATAGAATATAGTTTTTTGTTTTTTTTTTCAATTATCAGGCTTATTGGCGATTATAGTTCTGTCCATGGTCATAGAGCGATCCCAGTAGACCAAAGTACGACCATTCTCAAGAACTAACGCTGGTATTTATTTGGTATTTTTTATTGTAATTTATTTTTACTGAACGGTACATAAATTATATATTTTTTTGTTGTAGTTCTCTAACTTATCGTCTGCACTACCCATTTTGGAAATAATTGTATCGTTAGACAAAGTTTAATGAGGTCATTGAATGAATGATTTTACAATTATTTTGTTACTTACCAACCTTGGATTGAGAATTTTGCAGCTCGTATTAGACCGTCATAGAGTTAATTGTTCAAGATATAATAACAATCATTAGCTGTTTTATTATTATTATTTTACTATAGATCAGCGTTATAAAACACGGTGTTGATGTAAAAGCAGACCATCAGCCCGATGACATGCCGACATGCTATGTGCCCTGCCCACTGCCACTCCAACTTGCTAATCCAGTGCACTATATCGGGTTACCAGAAGGGTTAGGTTTCTTTAATTATTAAAAAAAAAAAACTCAATTTTTTTTATTTTCCCCGTTCTTTTTCTTCTTGATTTCTTGAAAGTACATATATGCTACTTGCGTTGAAACCCTTGCGCTTTCGCACCTTCCCGATACGCAAAACATAGCTGGTGCGGTGGCTAAATCCGCAGAAGGCCTCAAAAGCGCAAATATAGTAGCCTAGACAGCGGGTATAGTATGTTTGAGGGTAGAAACATTAGGAATGTGAGGGTCAGACGCCTATTTTTAGCAATTTTTTCGCGATATTTTTACAGTATTATCAGGTCGAAGCATCGCGTGACCAAAATTATGAAAAAATCATCATCAATAATTAAATGTCCACTGCTGAAGTGAAAGACTAATAATAATTTATTTCCATGTTTTTCCTTAGTACCCTACGATGTTGCACACTTTATTCAGATGGCAACATTTGATTTATGATTTGATGGATACAGAACTTGAAATGTCAACGTCAGTAATACAAATTTGATCAGTTGAAAAACATACAGTGAAAAGACAACATGTTGGAGTTTTTGGCGCCAACGCGGAAAAAACATGTCGGCTCGTTGGATTATTTTCCTAAACTTGTGTATTTTCGAGTGTTAATGTGTACTAAATGGTGAATTATTATTCATTAAATGCTCGTAAACGTGCCCGAGTGTGGGGAAGTGATATAACGAGGTGAAACGTGTCTTTTCGTGTTGTTTCCAAACTCCATAGGAGCCTCTTGTAAAGTCTCCACCACTTTACAGGGGCATGAGTTCCGTCCATCCTAATCCTTCCTATATCCTAATTTTCGCGTATCGTTTCCCTACCTTTAAATTCTAAAACTAAACTCATACGACTTGAATATGGCAACTGCATCAATCATGCGGAGCCAAAAGCCCCAACTCGGGGAAGAAGAAAAAAAAAAAAAGACAACATGTTGTTATTGCGATTAAGTAATAAATCCTTATAAATCATACAAATCACGCTTTCATTTCTGAGATTAAGATATGATCTTACAGAAGAAAGGGTGGGATCAGTATTGGATTGCGGCCAGAATTATGGTAACGATTCTTACGGACCGCTGTTCATTAGATAGCGATATATATTTATTTTAATTTAGGTAAGTTTGATATGAATTCGAATCTATATACTTTCTTGTTTTTGTTAATAAACTTATTTGCTTTAAGTGCATAATATTTTCAAGAGGAGGAAAAGAGGACAGAGGTCCTAAACTATAATAGTTTTCTAAAGTTATATGATTATTTACGGGATATTTACCGTGGTAAGGTTGTGGAATGAGCTTCCCGAGTTCGAGTTCCAGTGATGACCGTAGCAAAAGACTAAGAAAGAGGGTAGATCGTTATGTCTGCACCTAACTTTTTAACTGATCGATCAACCACCCGCATTCTTCAGTTTTCCCGTGAACATTGTGCATGTAACTGCGCTGAAATATCGGGAGTTCATTCCACAACCTTACCACGGTAAATGTCCCATAAATAATCATATAACTTTAGTGAACAATCGTGATAGTTTAAAACAGTGTTTTATAATACTTTTCTTCATTGACATTAAACATTTTTAACGGATTTCATCGGTAGACTAGATGATGGATGTCTATAGAAATTATGAAATAATTTACAAGTACCGCCAATGAGTTTTAATCAAAACTTTCCCTAGTAGTCCCCACGGTGTCGGTGTTGTAATTAATTTCATAACATTTCTATAATCTGGTTTTAGTGATAATCTTAGTGTTTTGAACGTGCTCCATCGTAGACTACATCATCGCGTTGATCATCAGACAAGGTGGTGAAATGCAAGCCTATTATATGATTAGAACAAAAACTATTCTAATAATTATTCCATTCTAACATTGAATGTTCTACATTTGAGGTTTTTTTTTTAAGTTATAGCTAATCCAGAAATTTGGCGATCAGTTTCGAACCTGCGCGATCATTGGTTTATGCCCCAAGTGATCTAACCGCTAAGCTACGGTCGCTTCCTGTCAGCCTCCAAACTCTTGAACTGTCTTTGCAACCATTCTAAGTGATGGTCACGTCACCTATAATTCTTGCTACAAGCAAGTAACTATATTCAGATAGAAACTTTGCAGGCCTCAAAACCACAGAAAAGAATGAAACCCTTGTCTTTTCTGGCTCAAAACTGACTAAATAATGCCTTATTACTAACTTTAAAAAAATTGTCCCTTACATTTTCTGTCTCTATTCAATGTTAATGCGGAACCCCAAGTGCTCAATTTAGTAAACTATACGCTTTCGTGAACATCTATTTATCTTAATTCTATTTATCTTGTCTTCAACTACTTTAATTGGTGTTACATAAAATTTTATGCTGTTTTGTTTCTTTGATATTTCGGAAGAGAGAGCTAGGTTTAAATTAATTCTTCACTTCACATTCTTCAAAACAAAATCTTTGTTATCCTTGTATTCGATAGGAAAATAAATCAAAATCTAAGATCAGACAAATAAGGAAGGTATGCATCGAGATACAATACAATATTATACATATAGAGTCACAATCGTGCCAAAAAATGTCCAAAACAAAACTCGGCGCACGCTACGAATTGCGACCTACAATGTTTGTTCGTTTATAATTATCATCTTTGACAGGATTGACCCATTACACATCGCAAATATCAAAGAACAAAGAAAATCAAAAGTCCGAACTATTTAATCCCCGTAAAAAATTTGGACATCTCCTTGAACTTTGTCTACTGTTTTTATATTTTAGTCAAGCTATTTTCCACTTTATGACTTTACAATAACGGTGATGGAATTAGTAGGGGTTAGTACTAGTTTCTACAAAACAAACTTCGGTGATTTTAAGCTCCGAATGTTTTAACGGTACATTTAATTCGGCTGATATTTCATACTACACACACACAAACACTTAAAGTTTTCTTTAGAGTTTAAAATTCAGCCAAAATGACATTAATTTATTAATTTTCTACTGCGATCAAAAAAAACTTGGAAGTAATGATTCCTTACTAATTTTTTTACACATTTTCAAATATCTGGCCTAGAGCGTGTCGAGACACGCGTCCGGTAGTGTTCCGTAGCCAAAGGTTCATAGTTCAAAAATTGGCGATTATACAGAGAAATGTTCGAACGAACGAAACTCGGTGGACAACCAAAGTTCAGAGCTAGTCCGTAAAATATAAGTAATTAAGTATAATAAAATATTTAAATAAAACAGGTGCCACTTGCAATAAAAATAACCATAAATTTTAAAAGTCATGTACTCATAATAAATCAATTAATAATTTAAAAAAATATGCAGATTTCATATAAAATTTACCGCTCGGCTGATCGATAGTCAAGCGTCAAGCAATAAACGTCAATATAACTGACCACACAAGGCTGTGGCATTTGGCAGATGAGTTCACTTGGTACGTACCTTCGTCACCTGATCTAGTTATGATTATAGAACTTGGCTGGGTGATAGGAGGAGCGGAGAAGTGGTTTTGATATCACATGCATGATCTAATTCCCTCCTGGGGCCGTACGGTCAACTGCTATGCGGCACCAAACCTTAACGCGCCCAGATATGGTTTGCGGTCGCATGATTTACCAACTCAGTGGATTTAACGTTAGTTTGGTGCCGCAATAGCAGTTGTCCGTAAGGCCTCTGCCCTGTTTTACAAGATTTTATTTAACTTGCCCTAGTTAGTATATTCATACGTTCGTATGTGTGGGACAAATCTAGCAACTGAATTTTAGACCAGTTATCCTGAACCGATTGAAATGAAATTTGGCATACTTAAGTAAGTTTGGTGACAATGTAATTATATGGTAGCATTAAGCTGGTCTGATGATGGAGACAGAAGGTGGCCATAGGAACTCCTAAACGAAATGAAACCCTGTCGAGTTTGGGTTCGTTGGATTTGTCTCGTCCTGCACTTTGGTCCTAAATTATAAATTCAATATGGTGGACACTCCAAGACGATGGATAAAAATTTCTTATTTACCATCATGGTATGGGTTTTGAATGACAGGGTTTGCTGAGACGAATACGAAAAGGTTGTTTTAGAAAAAAAAGTTTTATTGAATATTTTATTCTATCGCTGAAATGCGCTGTTTGAATGAGTGTTCCCCGATAGTTACAATATGGGTGACTTCAAGTCGCGAGTAAAACAGTTCCTTCTAGGCAAGCGTGCTGCGTCCAAGACCGCATCGTCTCGCGGTGAGGTAGCGGTCAACGCAATTCAATTAAAAAAACACAACATTATTATAACCTTTGATAAAGGCAAACCATCGAAATTCTTTTAAAACAACCGGACAAGTGAGTAGGTAGCACCCTGAGAATTCCGTACAAACTTAATAAATATGTATGTAGATCCATCCCGAAAATCGAGTCTTGACGATAAAGGTTAAAATGATTGAAGTATTGAATGGCATATTTAACTTTATAGTTGGCAGACAGGGAGCACCTGTTTACCATTACAAAATGTAAGTTTGTAATAGCATTTTTTTCTGTGTTTTTTTCAAATTAACTAATTATTAGAAAGACATAAGAGAAAACGCAAGATTTAATTTTATATAAATCGCTCCTCTCGCCACTAAATCGCTACCTACCTAAACCCAAGCCTCCGGCGCCATAATTAACAACATTTGAATACTAGACTAATTAAAAGATACTCTTTATGCATCAGTTGGTGCGAATAATAAAGGTAACTAGGTACATAAAGGTCGACAAGTATGTACATCAGATGGTACGATCAACACGGAGCAGTTTTTGTAGAACCAGGATGTGAAAAAAGGTGATGTCTTTGATAGATGCAGGTCAGCGTGAAGGGTGTTACAGAATAATGAAACAAGTTCCAGATATTGAAAGTACAATAAATATTATTCAACAACTAGCAAGCAAAATATATTACTTAGTTACTAAAAACCACATAATAATGTTTTACATATTAATTTAGTTCGATGTGTAACATTATTGGCGCGCCTTGGCAGTAAAACCGATCGCTCTATTTAGGTCGAAATTCTGCAGCGTGTGTCTAACGCATTTATAAATCAACCTCATCTAGTGAAGCTCTATACGGTAGAGGTTTGCGCTGAGCCAAAAAAAACATACAAACTGGAGTGTGTTTTCTTTGGTCTGCAAAGAAAATAAAGCCAGTCGCATCCAGGCGCGCGCTAGCGCCAGCGCGGTAGCGCGCTGGGTCAGCGGCTTCTACTTTATAAAGCACAAGTGCGGAAACACATGGAATACTGCTCCCACCTCTGGAATGGCGCATTGGAATACCTGCTGCAGCTACTGACTATCTACAGCAGTGTCACTAGGATTGTTGACGATCCCAAGCTCACTAATATGCTGGGCCCACTTAGCCTCCAAAGAGATGTGGGTTATCTGCATTTTCTATCGCTTGTTTTTCGGGGAATGCTCTGAACAGCTTTTTGATCTCATTCCTGTGTCGGACTTCCACTACCGCACTTCCAAACACTTTCATAAAATCACCCCAGTGTCTTGCAAAGCTGGAAATCCCACGTCATTCGATTTTTCCGCTCCTTGCTTCCGGGGACCTGCATGGTGTGGAATGTCCTTCCCCCAAAGGTCTTCCCGCCGAGCTTCAAGATAAAGCGTTTCAAAAATGGTGTCTACAACTACCTCTCCGGGCTGGCAAAGCACCGTCAACACCGCTAGTGTTGCAGGTGTTCATAGCTTTCTGGTTCAACAGCTTTGATTGATTTTCTAAAAAAGATACATTTGAAGGTCTAGTTTGAACTCAATAATAATCATTGTATATAAACTATCTAAATATTATATATAAACTATCTAATTATTTGGACTATTACGTTTCTCTCAAGAACCGAAAGGAACAGAAATGCCATAATGACAATGATACACTCCTCAATCATCCTGGAATCTGACAATAAGACTGGCCAGTGACAGTCATCCTGCGGAGGATGAAGTATGTCAAAAAACTAAGAAATTAATTCGTTGTGTATTTGCGGGTTTATTACTCTAATTTCTTACTGAGCTCTAAAAACTCAAACATTTTATATGCAGATAATCTTGTTATGTTTCTGTAATAAGATAATGTTTTGCATCGATCGTGACATTTAATGAAACCCTCAATTAATCATCGCATAGAATGACTGATGCACTTCCATTGCATACAGCAAGTTAATAACATAAAGCAGGTACCATAACTAATTCATCAAGAAATACGTTCAGTGCTATATACGAATCTAACTTGATATAATCTATACTAATATTATAAAGAGGAAAGATTTGATTGTTTTTAGGGTTCCGTACCTCAAAAGGAAAAAACCGGACAACGAAGTGATCCTATAAGGGTTCCGTTTTTTCCTTTTGAGGTACGGAACCCTAAAAAACATCTAATAATAAAATAAATAAAATAAAATAAAATAGCCTTTTATTTCCTCAACCTATAAATAAATACACCTGCATGCATTTGGTTGTTTTTTTTTTAAGTGTACTTAATGGTTATTATAATATTGAAATTTGTAGATTAAATAATAATCAGTGCCTAGTATTAAAGATTAAGTTACAATTATTGCATAGCATTACAATTAAAAATAAAAATTTAAATTGTATTTGATGGTAGTAATAAGTTACAATTATTGTTAAAAAACATCTAATACTACACGTTTATTAGTAAGGATCTAGAAAGTAAGTCTATAATTTTGAAATTTCGATAATATATAATTTGAATTAAATTTCACATACTAAGCTGTACTGAAAATGTGTTATTTAGTCATTTGATTAAAATTCAAGAAATTGTGACCAGTAACAATATTCATAGCAAAATTACTGTCCTAATATAAATCTTCGTATCCAAAGTCGCGTAGAGCCGCGGGCAATAGCTATTATAATTATCTTTGCACTTGTAAATTAAAATTAATGTAATAAGAAGTCATAAAACTGTATTAAGGTTAGTTTAAAACGTAATGAAGATATTTTGACATTGTAAGTTTCGTAGTATGAAAGATGTTTGCATTTAAAGTTCAAGTGCTAATCGTTCCATAAATATGGCATTAAACTATTTAATTAGACTCCGGGTTAAAACAGGATGTTAACTTTTTATAATGGTTGGGTACTTATTTTTACAGGTTTTTGACTTGAATGCGTCTTTAGCAAAAAACGACTGATAACAAAATCGGGAAATACAGTTTGATGCTGCAGCGTTATCTATACTAATATTATAAAGAGGGGAGATTTGATTGTTTGTTTGCATTGAATAGGCTCCGAAACTACTGAACCGATTTGAAAAATTCTTTCACTGTTGGGAAGCTACATTATCTCCGGGTAACATAGGCTATAATATATTTTCAAAAAACATATCCTTACTAAAACTCCAATAATGTAACCCAAGGTGTAAAAAAATAAGATTTACAATTTTGACTTTGCATGTTTGACAGTTCTAAGACAGGACAACGTCTGTCAGGTCAGCTAGTATTATATTATAAAGAGGGAAGATTTGATTGTTTGTTTGTTTGTTTGCATTGAATAGGCTCCGAAACTACTGAACCGATTTGAAAAATTCTTTCACTGTTGGGAAGCTATACTATCCCCGGGGGACATAGGTTACATCAAATTTTCAAAAAAATTGGGATCCTTGCTAAAACGCCTATATTGTAACCCAAGGTGTAAAAAAAAAGATTTGCAATTTTAACTTTGCGTGTTTGACAGTTCTAAGGCAGGACAACGTCTGTCAGGTCAGCAAGTAATATATAATTATTATGTACATCCCAAATTTAATTAAACCACTCGATAGCTAAAGGATCAAAGAATACAGGGTTACGCAAATAGACTGTACTAATCCGAAAGGAGGGCATTGTACTCATCATTATGAACAAATTTAGTGTTACTATGAGATCATACCTGAAATCGAGAAAAAAATTAACTGTTCCGTACATTTTGTCGAGTGTCAATGACCGTTCTATGGTACAGTACAGCCACAGATATACACAACCAGATCGGCAATATATTTTAGTGAAAGAGACAACTTGATATGGCTCAGCACAAGTACGAAAAGGACATAAATAGATTTTGTTGTCCTTATCGGCGTGACCTGTTTTTGGTACCTCAAGTGTCAAAATCTGTAATAATCAGTGACAAACAAAACGGGTCTGAATTATATTTATTGGCTTTTTTTGGTGATTTAATGTGATAAATGCGTGTTTCCTCTGAGAAATAATTGTAAACGATATTTTACAATGGTTGGTTGTAGCATTTTGGGCTGCAAGAAGCGCAGTGAGCGAAAATACGATGAAATATCATTTCACACGTAAGTAAACATATAAAGCTTGTAACGATCACCTAAATAAATTCAGGATATCAATTCGCAAATATTTTATTCATAATTAGTCAGTTTTTAGGTCGATTTGTGGTCTAATTCTATGAATTTTATCAAATTATTCACTTAGAAAATAAATTATGAATGTGCCAGTTTATGAAAGAAATTACCCACCGCAACTAACATAAATTATTCGTTCTGCAGGTTTCCAACTGATCCTGTCACATTTCTGAAAAAAGCTGGCACATTGCAAGAAGTGCAAAATACCGACCCTTTTATGCCCATATGAATATGGTGAATGTTAATATTAAATATATATTAATGAGGCCACAGTTATGAAGCTGGAAAAGCAAAAGGCGATTTCGGCGAACCGATTCAAAAAGCTACGCGCTGTTCGTGAAATTTGTACTGTAAACATTAAAGAGTCTATTTATCTAATTATTTGGAATGTTATACATAATTCCATTCATGAAAAAACTAAACTGACCAAGCGCGAGTCGGGCTCGCGCGCTGAGAGTTCTTTACAATCACAAAATACAAAAATTTGTGCAAAAAGACAACATCACGCCCAGGCTGTCACCCATCCAAGTACCGACCGCGCCCGACGTTGCTTAGCTTAGTGGTAAACAGAAATTTGTCACTGACTCGCACTTGGCCAGTGTTTATTATTTGTTGTTTTACTTATGTTCACTATAATCCGCTAAATTTGACGCTTGTACGGATTACCGTTTTTACACTAGAACAAATCCAAAAATACGTTTAACGTTTGTTGCATGAGGGACCCCCGTTCCGTTTTAACTCTGACTTTTTTATTATATTTTATTAATTATAAAAAAATCATGCTATGGTTACTTTACAACCTTTTTTCTAGTACTATATTCTAATCCTAACAAATAATTATAATAAAAACGCAAGTAACTTTCTGTCTGTTTTTACGAGGAAATGGCTAAGTCATGGTATAATAATATACTCCGCCAGGTATAGCAATCCGAGAAAAAATGTTTACGTAGGCGTCCCGCAATGATGTCATGATGTCAATTTACAACAGGTTCGAGAGAGATGACGATACACCACGTAACAGCTGATTGAATAAAGTGGCAACTGGACAGTGACGTCATTGCGGGACCACTCTCAAATTGCTAGACCTTGTTTTCTTAGATCATGGGCTAAGTCAAATTTTGTCAGGACGATAGGGGTGTGTCATGAGGACAGACAACGTACTTTTCTTCCCAGAAAATTGCAGGTAGCTCCGTGGGTTGCAGCAGATAGTGTATAAAATATAAATATTTAAAAGGTAGTATTGTTTCCAAAGTACTCATTGAAGATTCACACCTATCATAGTAGGTAAATTACCCTAACTTATAGCAAATCATTTTAATGTGGCAACACACCTTGTTGAAGCGAGAGGCACTGAGCTAGCCACGCTCATTGAAAATCTATAGGTAGTAGATCTGTGAGTACAGCATATTGTTTTTTTTTTCGCAATTTCAAGGATGGTCTCATGGTAAAAGTTGTTTATTATAATATGTGCAATAACCTCCTTTCTCAGTCAGATATAAATAGGTTTCCAAAAAATTCACATAATTGTCTAAATTACAGCATCTTTATTCTGCTGCAACATTTACTCAGTAATAAGATAGTAACAGTTCGTAGAAGGCGAATGATTAGAATGCTATTACCAAACATAGACCCGGCTGAATGACCTAGTTGGTATGTCTGACTGAATCACCGACAGGGGTAAGTAACATTTTAAATTTTACGAATAATAATATGTACATAATAAGCTTGAACCAAAACTACAGCTGACTTATCTGTAAAATCAAGCCACCATCATATTTTCTTAATATAACCACCACCAATTAAAAAAGTGTTTAAACACAATGTCCATTTTCCACCACCCTTTAAAAATAAATACCGGGTTGCGTGGAAAGGGTGTACTATAACCGAAAGGGGTCCATGGCGGAACTATGTACTCTGACATCGCGGAAAACCACTGTTCCATAGAAAACGGTAATTGGCATTCGACAAAATGTATGGAAGAGTTGATAATATTTTTTCCGCTATTTCAGGTTTGGTCCCTTATTTAAAGTTGTTCATAATGATGAGTATAATATACCTCTTTTCAGTTTAGTACCACCGTTCCGTATAACCCTGTCTATGTTGGTAGTACTGTGAGTACGCAAAATTGAACTGAAACATAAAACCAAACTTGATCTTTTAAAAGCTATGACGGCTTATCCGCTGAAACACTGGCTTGAAGAGAATCGAAAGAAAGATCTTCATGCAAGAGACAGAAAGAAAAACAGCCCAAATGCAGGTACATTCCGTGTACCAGCCAACCTTAATAAGGTTGGTTGGTATTAATGGGCTACCAAAACGACAGACTTGTAGTCGACAAGCGCAAAAAACTCTGTATGAGTAAGATAAAGAAACAAATATTTGTGAGTTAGAGCGAGAGAGAAAGAGTCTGATTAAAAGCCCGTCTGTGGAGTAAACCGAAAATGTTGGCGACCTCAGCGTGTGAAAGGTCGTCTCTACGAAGCGCGCAAGGTGCTGCGACCGCGCCTACTCGTTGGTAGGTACGCCCATCTTTAAATTATGCATCATATTAGCATCTCTCGACTGTATGGCATTGTTTTCTGTTCTCTATCGCACCATCATAAATCAAATTTATAAATATACATTATCTTTCCTTGAATTTTGGTTAAAAAATCTATGGAGGACATTGCAGTCCCGTCCTCTGAGGCCTATAATTGATCCCGATTTTTTGACAAAGTAACTGGTTTCCAGTTCTAGGTGCTCCTAGGTTTTGCCAGCTTTGTTTGTCCCGTTTGCTTTGTTGCTTATAATTATATATATTTTTTGTAATGTATATTAGGAATAAAAATTCCCCTGTTTTTTTCTTCTTCTTTGTACGAAAGAAAAAATACAAATAAAAAAAACATGGAACTAAAATAAACTTACCACATTCACCTAAAAATTATTATACCTGTTAAAGTTTTTTGAATGTATGTGTATGAGTAGGTTTCTAGGCTTCGCTCGAATTTTTTATTTGACACAGATAAGTCCGCGTTTGAACACGAAGTCGCCTGTTGGCAAGCGACTATGTGGTCGAAGATGAAGTACGCAGACTTAGAAGATACCTATTCACTCTGGCCTTGCCTTTGGCTCTGGTCTTTGCTGCCTCTCATTTTACAGATGACCATCTATAAAACTTTTTTTTGTATGAAAGTAAAAATGGCGAAAATTGTGAGGCCGTAAAACTACAGTTATTTATTAAGGATTGTACAAAAGTTGCCCTTAAGAAGTTTTGGAACATTATCAATAACTATGTATTATAAGTACTGAATAATGCATGCAGTACGAGATTTCCTTTGTTAACCAACTGGATTTTAATAACCAGCCAAATGTGCTCGTTTCATATTAGTATAGTATCTTAATTTTCTTCTACAATACCTCCATCTAACGAATGATTCATGAACTACCAGATATATGGTAAGGTTTATGTTTACGTAGAGATCGCAAGCACTGCCAATCATGGTCATGCCATGTTATCAAGTTATTCATAAATTCGTACCTACTCCACCTTGCAATCACTCGTTACAAAATTGTACTGAGATGAATCGGTAGATGTCGTTTCTGTCAATCTTACTACAAATATTTAATATCAAACTTTTAACGAGCTTTTTTTGAAATTATTTATTAACATGCAATGTTTTTACGTATGTATATTAATTGCTTAGGTCAAATCTTGCAACCTGAATTAGCACCACTTGTATTTTCACCACTTGTATTTTCACCTTTTGTCCTTAACTGTTGGCATTTTAGAAAAACTTAGTCACACAGCGGGCAATGGAGAGAGCTATGCTCGGAATTTCTTTGCGCGATAGAATCCGAAACGTGGATATTCGCCAAAGAAACAGAGTCACCGACATAGCTGATAAAATTTGCAAGTTGAAGTGGCAATGGGCAGGCCACATCGCTCGAAGAACCGATAACCGATGGGGAAGAAAGGTTCTGGAGTGGAGACCACGGACCGGAAGACGCAGCGTAGGTAGGCCTCCCACTAGATGGACCGACGACATTGTGAGAGTCGCGGGCATCTAGTGGATGCAAAAGGCAGGCTGTCTTCAGTGTGGAGGTTAAAGGGGAGGCCTATGTTCAGCAGTGGACGTCTTCTGGCTGATAATGATGATGATGATGATGTATTTTCACATGTTAGTTCAGCTCCTATAACAATGCATTTTATCCTACCTATGCATTGTTATGGTGTTTGTTGTCTGTGTTTTGTGTGTTAATTTTGAGTCTTGTAGATTAGAACATACAATGGGACTGCCATGAAGATTGATTTTCCAAATAAAAAATAGGCAGTCATGAGGACTGTGGAAAGACGAACGCATGTCGGTGACGCGAACCCATAATTTTTACCCAGTTTTGCCACTACCAAAAATGGCTCAATTGGGATAAAAAAATCACTTCAAAAAACCAATGTTTATGCAGGGTTTTGAGAAAAGAGTAGGTATGCTAAGTTGAAATGAGGTCATTGTACAAATAATTATGAACAACTTTTACTATGGGACCAACCCTGAAATCGCGAAAAAAATATCATTTGTTCTCATCGAGATACAATTCTTAGCTGTTTCATAGAAAACGGCCATTGACACTACAAAATGTAGGTATGGAACAGTTGTTTTTTTTTGCGATTTCATGTTTTATCCCTTAGCAAAAGTTGTTCATAATGATGTGTATAATGAACCCTATTCGAATTAGCATACCCTTTCCTTGTAATCCTGTATAACTAAAGATAAAAAATAACATAATTACAAACGAATGAAAATTAAATTTAAGACATGCTTCTACTTCTGTGTGACACACTCCGTTTCGGTAAAATAAAGTCACCCAGTATGCAGATGTCTAGATAGATAATGCTTCGCCTAGCATTTGAAACGGATTCGCGACGACATTAAACTATTAGAAACTATTTAGGGCAGATAACCGACATTGAGTCTGAGACGAAATGCGTGAACTTTGCGCGTCGTGAGTTGTTGACACGCCGCGAGCGGCGAGCGTAGGTCGATCTATGGGGTGGTATTTTGTTTCTTACGTTTTGGAACATTTGCTAAGGTACTAGGAATTGGGCACAAAAAAGAGAAGTAAACAATTTTTTTCTTTACTGTGAAATTAGGTACACAGGCTTATTGGTAACTTGCTTATAAACTGTCGCTGGCAGCTTCTATTAATCATACTTATATTTTTTTGTTTTATGTCGTTCAGGTTTTACAATGTTATGGCAACAGTCCAGATGCACTCTTACAGCGTTCGCACTTTTAAGAGCCTTCTTAAATTTTTAACATAAAAGCAATGCAAACGTTGTATTTGGCGTTCTGATAAAATAGAAAGATCTATAGAAAACTTGAATCCCTGTACCCAATAAACGGCTAATATAACGGCTTAAAATTTTGGAAAAACTCAACCCAGCTTATTACCTCTAATTTATAAAAGATGACTGAGGAAAGTTTGAGAGTAAATTTCGTTAAATTACTGACATAAAAAAAATTATGTTATGGTTTACTTGTTTTATATTCGTCTTTAATTATATCTCTTAACATAAGTATCTTTGTAAAAATGACTTGTCTGATACAGTTAATATGATTTATGGCCAATATATGCAAGTATCTCATATTGTTTAAAATACCGGGTGACTTTTTTTACCATGATGTGACAAATATATAGAGTAGATGTATATAACTTAGATAATTGGACTTTTGGATTGGATTGGATATTTGGACTTGGACGGCCGATTATTCGCTGAATGTGTTTGCTACTTATTAGGTACCTCGTAATTATAATACTTATAGGATATTTTTTATAAAAGTGTAACTGGATGGTTTTGGTATATTTAGATATTTAGATTGTTTTTGATTTTGTATTTTGGAATTACACCTACCCACCGCGGGAAGAAGTCGGCTCTGGGAATCAGGTTTCCTTGTCCGGAATACGACGCATTATAATAACAAATGTTTATCTAAATATTTTTTTATTATTATTTATTATTATTAATTTGCAGATTTTTAATTTAAAAAGTAAATTTTATGGAACATATATTTTGAGGTGATATTAGAGACGTTATAGGCGAACAACACGGCTTTAAAAACTGACGAATCGCAGCATATACCATAACATAGCATACCTTACCTACGCATGTATATGTGCATTTAGTGATATAAGAAAAATAATATGACAGACTTTTTACGCTATATCTGTTGATAGAAAGAGACAAAAATACAATTTGTTGTGGACATTCGGAGTGCGTGACTGAGAGACGGCTGAACGAAGTCAGGCAGCCAGCCTTGCATTCGTCTAGTCAATATGGTGGCGGGCACAACCTATCTACAGGTAAAAATATCATATACCATTTACAAATTTATGAGCAATATTTTCATACAAAAGCGGTTTATGAAAATATATTTTTACCTTTGCTTTCAGTCAGCTTTCAATATTTTATTTGGTGTATCTGTAACACAATTTTTCCGTTTAAGTAAAAAAGTCACCTTGTATATTAGGTAGGTTAACCTACCCATCCGTGAACGTTGTGCTACCTTATCTTCCAACATTATAATAGAACTATTGCAAAATGCATTCGAACAAAAGAGATTTTTTTCATCACTTGGAGATTACATTTGTTTAACTTTAAATTTCTTCACAGTTAACATCTTTCAAATATCACTATAACATCCGATGACCTAAGTTGTATTACTCCACAGACAGAAAAAAAAATACCTATCACGTCAGTCTGATCTGACAGGTCATCTTCAAGCTAAGTACTACTTTGTTTATTCACTTTCATTTTTGCAACACCCTGTATGTCATAATGGACTATTTTAACACGCACTTTTAAAGAAGTCTACCAAAATTACGTACCAATGTAGTAAAGGAGTTTGTACACTATGGATTCGACAGTCGACACAAACTCGACTCAAATTAAAGCCACGTTCCTAGCCAGAGCACTAAAATAATAATGTAGGCATCTACACTAATATTATAAAGAGGTAAAGTTTGTAAGTTTATTTGTTTTGTTTTAACTCCGAAACTACTAACCGGTTTAAAAAAAAAACTTTCACCAATAAATATCAACATTATTCTCAAATACCATAGGCTATGTTTTATGATGATAAAAGGTTATTTTCTATACTAAATAACCGTATTAGTAAAACATGTTGGAGAAAAATAAGCTAATTGGCTTCTTTATCGGCGTACGCTGACCTAATAATTAATATTTGTAATGTTTCTTACTGCTAACTAGATATATTTATTCAGTAATGAATAATTTGTAAGTTTTAACATAAAAGTTTGTATGCTTGTCAAACAAAATGTTGCTGTAAACTAGGAACTAACTACGTGTACTAGTTCAGCGCACTTTTTGTATTTAATAATAATAAATAAAGATACTTACATTTTAATTTAATTGACTAGAGGCGGTACTCCTAATCTTTTTTAATTTAAATAAAATCTTTGGTCAAATAAAATATTAAAATTATTTTTCGTTTGAATTCCTTCTCCTTCGCCAAATTAGAATATATCATCATTAAAATTGGTTTAAAACATTTGCAATGTACTTAATATAATTATACTACAAGGAAGTCTCATAAGTATTTCTGTCCGTCCGTCCTAATCCTATAGAACCATTGTAACTTCTATAATTATTACGGTAAATGCAGGGGCGGATCCAGGATTTGATTTGGGGGGGGGGCATTCTGACAAGGTTCGAAGGAATCAAATCGAAAAATTGAGTTGAAAGTATACTTGCTTGTTGTTTCACCTGTTATTTTTTTAACTCAAATAAAAAAGAGCAAAACTGGAAATATTACCTACTTGTATTTAACTTTTTGTCAACTAAAAAAACTGTGAAACATGTTTATTTATTTGTGGTAACACAAATATTTTAGTATGCTATAAAACCGCACAGTTCCTTTCAACTTATTTCTTTGAGTCGATATTGAGTCATTACAGTGTGAAAACGCCTTAAAGAGGTATGAAAATTACCGACTCTATTAATAAGGTATTGCCTAACAGTGACCTTGATCGTAAAGATAGAGATCAAAGTTAATTAGATACTTGAGTAATGGGTTTATAATATATGTACTAGCTGACCTGACAGACGTTGTCCTATCTTAGAACTGTCAAACACGCAAAGTCAAAATTGTAAGTCTTATTTTTTACACCTTGTTACATTATTGGAGTTTCAGTAAGGATCCCTATTTTTTTTTAAATATAATATAGCCTATGTTACCCGGGGATGGGAAGGCGACGACCAGTCTTTGCATGGGTGACCGTTAGTGACATTTACAACTAAGCACTACCTTGAGCCGGATGGCAAAGTTTAACTGTAGGTCCCGATTGTTTTTCCTATAACAATAACTGCCAAGCCATCTCTTTCTGTATTGTCTTTTTTACTGCCAGAGTGGGTACGAAAAATAGTCACCGCTTTATGGTTGATATTCCGAAAATCCGTAAGCTCTTTGATTCCACTTTTATTGTGCGAACTACTAGTCTATGGAATGCGCTGTCTCAATGTCGAGTGAATCGATTTCTTCTAGGCAAGTAAGCTCCATCGTTAACTGCATTACGCTTTAGAACGGTTATACTTTTTTTTTTCTTCAAAAAAAAACACAGATACCTCCTGGCGATCTAAAACTCTGACATTAGGGCTAGCCACTCAGCCTTTACCAATATATTTTAGTAAAATTAATTAGTTACAAGTAGTTACTTACATCTCAATTATATTCAATTAATCTTTGAAGCAACTCTCAATTAAAGAAAAGTTAAAAACACGATTTTCAAGTAGCGCGCGTTAAAAAAATAACTTCTTTATTGAATTCAATTGACAGCATCTAATTAGAAACAGTTATATGATTCAAGTGAGATATTGTTGTGGTCTAAGTTATAAACGAATAGATTTTAGTTTTTTTTTTTTTTTGATTTCGTTAGTATTTCACATTGAAATTAAACAATTTTACAAAGGATTAAACACACCGCCTCTCCGTACTTCTGGATACCGTGAATGACTATGTACGAGTAGGTACATAAATAACGTTTTGATTGAAAGTCATTGAAAATCATCATAATTATTATCATCCTTATAACTAATTTCTATAGACATCCGTCGTCCGTCATCTAGTTTACCTGTGACCACAGACACTACAAATAATTTGAAACAAAAGGAATTAAAATAATATAAAATATACTTAAAACCCGTTAACGACCACTTATACCAAATTTGACGGTTTTAAATCAATTTTATTCAGTTAAATTACAATATTTGAGCTGGAAAAAAATACATGTCAGAGATACATCTGTGTTTGAGTTTATGATTTGGTTCAAAACACGATAGAATAAACTTTCCGTGATAAAAAAAAAATCTGAAACAAAGTCGAGTTAGTTTATTTTTTTCGTTTTATGCTCTAATGAAAGCTCGTAACAACATGGAAATTGCATGTACTGAAAGGCAATTTTATTAAAAAAAAAATATTTGGATAGATTTTTGATAGTGAATATTTTAGTTTTTTTGTGAAATTAAAAGCGTAAAAAGGTCGCGAGTATTTGCGCGCGCCGCGTTCAGTACCGCGCCAGGCGTCATCGAGGTCGGACCTATGTTTGTTTTTGTCGTTGCACTTCCCCCGCGGGCGTCCTGACTCTTGCGTGGCAAAATACATCGTCGCTATAACTTGGCGTTTTGTTACCTACGCGGCTCGGATAATAGGCCGTTAAAAGTGTTTAATTTTAATATGGAAACTGACGTAGCGTTGACACATTTTTAACGTGTTTGTCTGTGTATATGAATCTGTGTATTTATGTGTCTGTCTGTGGCATCGTAGCACACAAACAGCTGAACCGATGTTGACGATTTTTTTTTTGTTTGAAATATGACTTGATCGACAGGGTTTTAACTATGATTCTAGAAAATATGTTCAGTTTTTTGAAGATTATAAGCTCTTTTATCGTAAAAAAAAGTGTTTTAGTTGTACGGAATTAGCACTACGCTTCAGTACCTAGCAGGACAGCGAACTTTAATCGCAAATAACTTTTTAACACGGTTCAAACATTGTTTTATCTACCCTAGGCTCGTCCATGTAACATAAATAATTAGACTAGATACTCCGACACCTGAGGATTTAGGTACTAAATTTTATAGTCAATTTTACAGACACATTCATGTCTTCAAAGATATAAAATATTTTACAACACATTTGCTCAAAAAGTGCACTTACGAAGCCTGTATACATCGTTCGTAAGTTAAACATTACGCATCATACAACGGAGCGTGCGGTAATGAATTTCACCGCACGCTCAGATATATAGCACCGTGCGTGTACTTTACGGTATTTTTTTTAAATTTCCATTTCCATAAAAATTGTTTCATTTGTAGCCTTTTTTTCTCGCAAATATGTTGTAAAACGTTGTATGATACAAGTGCGGTAAGTTGGTTATTACAAACGAGTAGACGAATGTAAGCCCGAGACGAAGTCGAGGGCTTACCATAGTCACGAGTTTGTAAAAACCAATCCGCACGTAAATAACTATTGCAAACTCAGACTGTTTCAACCGCATGCAGCGGAGTGATCGGGCGGTTCAGATTCTAAAGTATTTTTAACCCAGCACAGCGATTTTTTATTTTCAAAATGTTGAAAACATGCGAACGAGATCGCCTGTGGTGGGAAGCGAGCTCTTAGCTTAGCCCACGCCCTAAGTTCAAGGCCTGGGTGCCTCTAGTAAATAAGCTTCAACCAAGCTACTCAAGTTTTGTAACCCCAATTAAACTATTCGTGATATTAAACAATTTTTACTTTCAACTTGCAGGTTAATTATGTAATTTAATAAATTTTGTAACTTACTCGTTATGGAATCTTTTGATGTTATCAGTGATTATGACTTTATTCGTTAGAATCAACACTTTAGGGTCAGGTGTCAAATGATTGTGTGCTTATGAGGGTTACGCATATAGACCGTACTAAGCCGAAAAGAGATTATTGTACTCATTATTATGACCAACTTTTACTATGGGACCAAGCTTGAAATCGCGAAAAAAAACTGGTCCATAGAAAACGGTCATTGACACTCGACAAAATGTATGGAACAGCAGTTTTTTTGCGATTATTGGGTTGGTCCCGTAATTCAAAAAAAAAGTTGTTCATATTGATGAGTACAATGAACTCCTTTCGCCATAGTACAGTCTATTTGCGTAACCCTATATTTTGATTCTCATAGGTAAAGTTTACTATGTCAAGTTGTTCCCCAGATGATTCGAAGAGGACCGACCAGTATAGTAGGCGCGGAGAAATACTTATTTGTAAGCCTTCGCAAAACTACACTAACATTATAAAATGGGAAAGTTGTCTTTGTTTATTCCTTTTTCATGCAGCAAAAGAGCAACGTATTATTAATTTTCTCCATAGGCCAGGGAGAGTGACTTAATTTCGTTTATAAAAATGTGCTTATCTACCGTTTTGTAGTCAATGTCCACGCGAACGAAACCGCTGGACGTATACAGGATGTAAGGGGAACACTCTCGAAGCCGAAAGAAGGTAATTGTACTCATCATTATGAACAACTTTTACTGTGGGACCAACCCTGAAATCGCGAAAAAAATATCAGCTGTTCTATAGAAAACGGTCATTGACACTCGACAAAATGTATGGAACAGTTTTTTTTCTCGATTTCAGGGATAGATTGAAGTGATTAAACCCCATAAAACAAAGTGATTAAATCCCATAGATTAAAGTGGTTCATAATGATGAGTACTATTACTTTCTTTTGGCTTCGAGAGTGTTCCCCTTACAGCCTGTATAGTGAAGTATAATGTTTATTTTTCTGACACCGGTTTAATACCGTATTTAATTTGACAGCTTTTTAAGGGCCAGGTTACCAGACGCAGCGATTTCGGACGGGCTTTGATTTTTTTAAGTACGACAATTAAAAAAATGCTTCGGTAATATTACCACATAGATATTTTAAAATATTTTGAACAATGTTTTTTTTTATTATCTATATCTATACTAATCTATAGTAATATTATAAAGAGGAAAGATTTGATTATTTGTTTGTTTGTTTGCATTGAATAGGCTCCGAAACTACTGAACCGATTTGAAAAATTCTTTCACTGTTAGGAAGGTGCACAATCCCCGGGTAATATAGGCTATATTATATTTTCAAAAAAAATAGGGATCTTTACTATCTCCAATAATGTAACCCAAGGTGTAAAAAAATAAGATTTACAATTTTAACTTTGCGTGTTTGACAGTTCTAAGACAGGACAACGTCTGTCAGGTCAGCTAGTTGTTTATAATGTTCAAAATAAATGAAAAAATGTGTCATTTTTATGGTCAAAATAAAAAAGGCAATTTTTCAAAAGTATATTGTAGTTATACTTTTCAAAAAACAACAAATGTGCGGATATAGCGGCGTGCCAAATTCTAGCCTTTTATCTCTGTCTCGGAAAGGCTAGGAATTTGGCGGTCCGTTCATTTATGTCATCGCAATTGTTTTATTACTATACATATTACACGTAGAGGGACTTATATATACTGAATCTATGATATTACAAAACCATTGAAGTTACGTTTGAACTGTGACGAAAGAATCAACCTTTTTGTTAAAAAAAATAGGCAGAAGCGTTGCTCTATCGTTTACGATGCATTACATTGTTTGTCATAGTATTTGCCGCTCCGCGTCACACCTTCATAATTGGCATGTTTGTCTATTTTTTCACGACAACTGCAAAGCGAAAAGGATGCTAATTGCTTAACAACATCTAAATACATAATAGAGGCACAATCGTGGCAAAAAAATGACCGAACCAAAAATCGGCGCACGTTACAAATTGCGCAGAGTTCTTGGTTTGTTACAAGGTAACCGCGATCCGACTGCAACGCCGCGCGATGCCAGAGCTACGATGACAGCGGACAACTAACGTTGAACACTATGCAAGCGACATAATGTCTAAATTGGAGTAAGTAAATGTGGCATTGTGAAGTATAATTATAATTACAATGACACTGACGCTCGGACGTTTTTTGACTGTTTTCACTGAGAGATCGTGACTCTATAGGAATTGTATCTCGATGCGTAACAAGTGCAATGTGTATATTATTCAACATACTCAACTCGATATTACGGTCCGAAAGATACAACCGTTTAGAGGCAGGACAGACGGACAGACAGGCAGACAGACACACAGGCATACATACAGACATCGTAGGCTTAGTAATCATCATTTCAGCCATAGAACGTCACTGCTGGCCATAGGCCTCCCCCATCGATCTCTAAAAAGGCCAGTTGGAAGCGGCCTGCATCCAGCGTTTTCATGCGGTCTCTTTTAGATCGGATCTTTTAGGCTTAGTAATAATGTCCCGTGTTACCCGTTGGGTTCGGAACCCTAAAAACGAACTGAGAATTTATTTTTCTAATTCGGTAAAAAAACAAAGGAAAAAAGATTGCTTATGGATTTGGTTGACGTACCGCCGTCCAACTAACGGGAGAGAAAGAGTGAGAATATTATATTTCCCTCTCTTTCTCTCCCGTTGGTCAGACGACGGTTGAGGTCAACCAAATCCATACGTATGTTAACACTATAACATGAACAATATCATTCTACATTTTGCACGGTATGCATTACTTTTAGTTCAGTAATTTAATTATTTTTGATGTTCACCATAACTCACGTCGAGTTTTGTAACTTTGCTGATAAATGAGGAGCCTTGTTCTATTTCACGTCCCTGATGTTGCATCTCATGTTGTTTGTTTAAAAGTAAGATAGCGAGCTTTAGGTTATGGTCGTATACAGATTTTGCGAGTTCGTTGGTGCTATCTGTAAGTTAAGGCCGGATGCACATCGTAATTACGCGAAACAAATAATATTAAAGTTATATGATTATATAACTATGAGTAGGGAGCTCGTTCCACAACCTTACCACGGTAAATATCCCGTAAATAATCATAAAACTTTAGTGAACAACCGTGATAGTTTAAAACAGTGTTTTACAAATAATATTATTTTTATTTTGGAGTGGACTGGAAGCGACTGATGATCAGAATGCTGGCGCCTACTTTAACCAAAAAAATTTCATTGCCATTCAACTTAGTCTTGGCAATGTTGCCAGCATACTGGCCACTTTTTCGTCCACCAAGGAGCTTTTAAATAAATAAATAAATATTAGGGACATTTTTTCACAGACGGTCATCTGACTAGCTGTTTAGATTAGCTGTTTGTATAACTTTCTTAATTTATTTAATGAAGGCACAGATGAAGGGCCAGAATATACCGGGTGCAGAGATCTTGCGCATTTGATTTTTGTAATAGTTTTTATAATGACCATAATAAAAATAGTAAAAACTGTTTATCTTATTTTAGTGGTCATAATAAAAAAATAAAAATTTGTTTCCTTATATTTTGAAAAATTAAATTTGCAAAATTACTGAAGCACATTTTTCAAAAGCAGGCAGTAATATTAGATTTAAAAAAACATCAAATGTGCGAGTACAATAGCGGAGACTAACTCTGCGCTCCATCTCAATGAATGTGTCTTACGCCTTACTCTACGTCTGTCTAAATTTAATTATTACTGTGGTGCCAAATAATAATTGCATCTGTGGTGTACGCCCTGCCTTATACTCATAAGTAGAACTTCCCAAGAATGTGCCTGTGATTTAATCACAAACATTGCTAACTTAGATTTAGGCATTCACCATTTGTCTGAAAATGTAAACCGTATAACTCTCAGAAGGACTAATGCATTCTGAGCTACTCTATTAGCGAGATAAGTTTAGATAGGTACTACTCCTCTCTCATTCACTCCCCTGTCCTTCTCGATAAGAGTGACAGATAACAAAAATAATATGAAGTAATTCTTAGACATCGTATAAAAATAAAAAGGGTTTTTTTAACTACAAGAGTGGAATACTTAAAACGTCCTTTACAAAAGTTAGTAGACGGATTATAAATATACTAATTAACCTTCTCAAGTCGAATTAAAAAAGCTTAAGCCAGTCGAAGTTAGTCATAGATCAAGTAGGTAACACATGTATTGAGGGTTCCCATCCATAGGCAATGCACGTTGTCAACAACTAGTGATGTTACCATACTCCGTATTACCGTATCATCATCATCATCATCATCATCAGCCAGAAGACGTCCACTGCTGAACATAGGCCTCCCCCTTTAACCTCCACACTGAACGACAGCCTGCCTTTTGTATCCACTGGATGCCCGCGACTCTCACAATGTCGTCGGTCCATCTAGTGGGAGGCCTACCTACGCTGCGTCTTCTGGTTCGTGGTCTCCACTCAAGAACCTTTCTTCCCCATCGGTTATCGGTTCTCCGAGCGAATTACCGTATACCGTACTATAAGCTTTATGCGACCTCGTAAACCCTATAATTATCTTACTAACCTATAGCTATTAAAATTGGCAAACTGGAGTGGCAATGGTCAAGCCACATCGCTCTCAGAACCGATTAGCGATAGGGAAGAAAGGTTCTTGAGTGAAGACCACGAACTGGAAGACGCAGCGTATGTAGGCCTCCCACTAGATGGACCGACGACATTGTGAGAGTCGCGGGCATCCAGTCGATGCAGATGGCAGGCTGGCATACAGTGTGGAGGACTAAGAGGGAGGCCTGTGCTCAGCAATGGACATCTGGCTGATGATGATGATGAACCCCTATATCTTCGGAACTCCTAATCCAATTTTCTTTTATTTTAACTTAAAAATTGTATTGGTATAATCTAATTGCTAACAAAATTTCATGATGATCGGATCAATTATTGATATTATTGATATTGATATGACCCAAATTATCGACGAACACAAATTTCGTCTCATTATTTGTCCAGAAATGTATAGGTCTAAATGTGACCTACATTTCAGGGCGTATTATAGTTCCATGAACTTTTTAAGCAAGTCAATAATTCCAACACACAATTTTTGAGTTCAAACACAAGAAAATTGACTAATTACGGTTCCGAAGATAGGAGTAATGACATTACCCCTATATCTGATATCACAGCTGATTTTTATTTCGTGATTACAGGTTTGAACCTGAATAGTTTGGTCCCATAGTAAAAGTAGTGCATAATGAGTACGATGGCCTCCTTTCGGTTTAGTACAGTATATATGCGTAATTGCGTAACCCTGTATAACGTGGAAAATAGAGTAGGTAAATAGTGAATACTTACTACATTACATCTCATTTCTCGAAAGAAGAAAGTTTTAGAGCCAATTTCTCATCTTATAGTAAAACTAATATTATAAAGAGGAAAGATTTGATTGTTTGTTTGTTTGTTTGTTTGCATTGAATAGGATCCGAAACTACTGAACCGATTTGAAAAATTCCTTCACTGTTGGGAAGCTACACTATCCCCGTTTAACATAGGATATATTATATTTTCCAAAAAAATAGCGATCCTTACTAAAACTCCAATAATGTAACCCAAGGAGTAAAAAAATAAGATTTACAATTTTGACTTTGCGTGTCAGGACAACGTGTGTCAGGTCAGCTAGTAGTAAAATATATAGGATATATAAGACTTGGCATTGTAATCAGTTTTATTACTAACTGGAAAAATAATGGCTTTTTTTTGCAAAAGAAGTAGCTAATCGAAAACACCGCATTTAATTAATGGAATTGACCGTATCTACTAGTATATCATCACCGTACCTTCTCGGAACGGCCGTAGCACTATCACTGAAGACGAGTCATATGTTCTCTATATGGCAAAACTAATACAAATTCATGATGCTTCACCATGAATTAAATTTAAAATTATTGTTTTAAAGTTAACTTTACGGTAGGTACCGTATATCGTAATTCCTTTTTTTTCCTTTTAGTTTTCAATCCTACTTTAAAAAGGAGATTCTCAATTACATTCTCTTTTCTTGTGTAGATATTATAATATTGACGTATTTTTACTAATTTATTTGACATTATTCGTACCTGAATACTTTAATTAAATATGTATTAATTTTATTAACTAATGTAATTAGCTTTTGTTATGACATGTACCTAATTACTTAATTTTGTAGTTTATTAATTTTTATAACTTTGTAATATTTTTGTATCTCTAGTGTAACTGGTGTATAACCGTGCTAAATGAATAAATAATTAAATATAAATAAATAAATATTTCGGACATTTTCGCACACACGGTCATCTGACCCCAAACTAAGCAAAGCTTGTGATATGGCTGCCAGAAACTGATATACATACATATATAGTTTTAAATACATACTTAAATAGATATTAACAACCAGATATAGAACAAACACAAATGTTCATCACACAAATGTTTGTCCTACGTGGGAATCGAACCCACGCCCTCAGGCTCAGAAGGTAGGTTCACTACCAACTGGACCAACGGGCTATCGACTGGACCAACGGGCTATCGCGTGGTATCTTCGCTTATTTGAATCGATTTTAGTAAATATTTATGTTTTATGCAATTTTTGTACGCAGTGCATTGATTCCATTTTTATTATATGAACTGCTAGTCTGTGGAATGCGCTGCCTGAATGGATGTTCCCCAATATTTACAATCTGGCTGTCTTCAAATCACGAGTGAATCGGTTTCTTCTAGCAAACGTGCTCCACCGTAGACCGCATCATGGCTTTACATCAGGCGTGTTGGCGGCCAAATGCAAGCCTATTATTAAATAAATAAAAAATTAAAATACGCCTCTCCATGAGGTAACTATAAGTATTGTGTGTATACCCATCAACCATGGAGCACTCAGGATCCTTGCGGCGGCATCATACGGCTGATCGCCCTTGTCCCTAAAATATGGTTGAGGAGAGCGATGGCTAGCACATGCGTCAACTCCTGAACGGATGCTGCTTACGGGAGCGGGACTTCTCGGTGTATATATACACGCAACATAGTTATAAGATTGTATATTCCTTTTGTAAAGTAATTTTTATGTAAAATTACAAGACAAATCGTACACGTTGACAAAAGGCACGGACCCTGAAGTCCGTAAAAATTTTCCCTACACTGGTAAAGTATCTACAATGTTGCTGTTCATAAGCGCGAAAGTTGAAATTTGGGGTGGAGGTACGAGTAGCTCGTGGATTAGGATTCCTCCTCCATATAGACCTTGGAAAACATATGTTATTTGTAAAATGTTGTTGCAGGATAGCGGAAGAAAAAAAATAAGAAACAAAGTAGTACAAAATAATAACGATAAAATGTGAATTATATTAAATCTACTAGCCCGAAAATTTGTACGCGTAGACTTATGTAAACTTTCCTTTGCCCTTATTAATTCAGCCCTTTAGCAAAATTCTTTCTTAGTGGACCTCTAAACACCACAAAGAAAAAAAAAAGAAAAAAAAAAATTATATATATTTTTTTTTTTTTTAAATTAATTTCATAATTATATATTAAATTTTGTCAAATTTAAGCTTCGTAGTTCAAGTAGTTTTCGAAATTTCGTGATGAGTCAGTGAGCGAATGAGTTCGCTTTTATTTCTATAGCTATGTATAGATAAAAATACTTACGTAACATTTTGATGTACCAAAATTGAAATTACCGAAATAGGATTTTCGATCATAACATGATATTTCCATCCATTAAACATAGTTTATACGGAATCGCTATAATTACAGATAATAAAGACCAAATACATGATTTTGAATAAATAAGTTACTAACCTATCATGTACTCGTCCGGGGTTATAGCAAATTAACATGTTATACAGCTATTTATATAGCAATTACCTAAATTAGTAATTGAGCGTTTTGTTTTAGGCGCAATTAGCAAAATAAATCCATGTTCCTTGGATCCTCAAAGTCCTTGCGCATCTAAAATTCAACCTTATAACTCAGAGTTGGAATATCCGTGAAGGGACAAATTCGAATGCCGATCGAAACTATATCATTCAAAACAAAATAAATCCATGTTCCTTGGATCCTCAAAGTCCTTGCGCATCTAAAATTCAACCTTATAACTCAGAGTTGGAATATCCGTGAAGGGACAAATTCGAATGCCGATCGAAACTATATCACTCAAAATATTGAACAGTTCGCATCAGTATAAATTGTGGGCAGATTCACTGTGCAGTCACATTTACCTCTTGTAATCCTCTCCGAGCGCTCAACTATGAAATTCGTTAGTACAAGTGTTTATTTATTTAGCAATTGTGATAAAGTGTTTACCTCTCTATTTGGTTGTCACGATGTGTGGTTATCGTATTGCGTGTTATATCAAGTGCTTTGGTAATAGGAGAGATGACCTAGAATCTAGACCTGGATTGTAACTGATAAGCTTTTTGTGAATTTTTCCAAATCAAATCTAATTTTTACACAAATTTCATTGAGAATCTAGACCTGGATTAGAACTGATAGGCTTTTTATGACTTTACCTAAATCAAACCTAATTTTTACACTAATTTAACTAAGAATCTAGACCTGGATCGACCTGGATCGGAACTGATAAGCTTTTTGTGACTTTACCCAAATCAAACCTAACTTTTACGCAAATTTAACTGAGAATCTTGACCTGGATTGTAACTGATAGGCTTTTTGTGACTTTACCCAAATCAAACCTAATTTTTACACAAATTTAACTGAGAATCTAGATCTGGATTGGAACTGATAGGCTTTTTGTGACTTTTCCCAAATTTAATCTAATTTTTACACAAATTTAACTGATAATCTAGATCTGGATTGGAACTGATAGGCTTAATGTGACTTTTCCAAATCAAACCTAATTTTTACACAAATGTAACTGATAATCTAGACTTGAATTGGAACTGATAGGCTTTTTGTGACTTTTCCCAAATCAAACCTAATTTTTACACAAATTTAACTGAGAATCTATATCTGGATTGGAACTGATAAGCTTTTTGTGACTTTTCCCAAATCAAACCTAATTTTTACACAAATTTAACCAGCTAAAATTCGGTATGTAAAGTTTTTTTTTTGTATTTTTTTTATATTTTTATTTCGTAGATAAAGCTATTTTAAGAAACCAATTTCAATATTTTTGTTTTCTATTGAGTAGTTATTTTACAATATTTTTTTGAAAATTGAAATTATGTGACTTCACCATATAGCACAAAATTTCGTTGCGTTGAGAAGTCTAAAAAAGCACCCCATATTGGCAGCCCTGAAAAAAACCAGACAGTCAAACCACAGAAATGAAAAAATATTCTATTCTGTGTGACGAACAGTGTGTCAAATGTATAATATTTTTATTCTTAAAAGGCACAGAAAATAAAATGCTACACCGTGACGTCATTTAAAGGTCAATGAAAGTCGAATGATTTCTTAGTTTTATGTTAAAATAAATGGCATCTTATCGTTTTAAAGGGTCAGAGTAGAAAAATAAGGGTTAGTAACATAAAATCTCGAAATGGTTTTGGAATTGGCATAGGTTAATTTTTTTTAGCATACCGAATTGGAAGAGTATACTTTTTTTATCTTGTTATGGTCTAATCTCGGTCCAATTATTTATTTGCTCTGGCACCTGAAATTACAAAGTTAAAGTCTGAATTTAAAAAAATATTATTCATTGAATTATATCGGGTACCTGCCTGTCTTACGTTCAAAAACCTAGCGAAAGTGATCAGAATTCGTGGTTTGCTTTCAGCTTTTTACAATGTTATTGCAGCTGTCAGAGCAAATAAAAGCTTGGACCGAGTTTAGTTTAATATAACGATAACGCCGTAAACTTAAAATAATATAAAAAATATATATATATATATATATATATATATTTGAACTTGATAAAAAATATTCTCCAATTTTTTTTCCTCCAAGGTAACGTTCCTTGATTATAAATGAGACTAATAGTTTAAAAAAAAAACTTTTTTTAAGTTTTGGTAGGTCTAAGTTATGTGAAAATTTGACATGGATTTGCCCCTTGCCGCCCGTGCCTTTGCCCTTACCCCGTGATGACCCGCGTAAAAACTGGATGCAGAGAATTACCGAGCGATCTCAGTGTCAGTAGTCCTATTTTTATCGGTTAAAAAGAACATTTCTAGAATTGTAACTTTTCCAGAACAATAATCGTTCAAATTTACGTGAAGTCGCCGAGGAAAAATATTTGTCTAAATAAATATTTTTGCGTCTTCATGAGAGCTTCCTCCTTTTTTGTCGGTTAAAAAGAACGTCTTCTCTATAATTGTAGTTATATAAGTGTTTCTTGACTTTTTCAGAGCATTACAGAAATTTGGGTTTTATCCTGCGTATGGCTAACGGTTTTACAAATATTAATGCAATTGCCGCCTTGTACAACGCTCTAGTCAGAAGTCAGCTTGAATGCAATGGAGTCATCTGGTCCCCTCACGAGACGAAGTACATTCTTATGGTCGAAAGGGTACAAAACAAGTTCATTAGGTACTTGTATTTGAAAAAATATGGAGTATATCCGTTTTATCCATTAATGTACCCTACTTTATTTATTTTAGGCATGGTTGGATACAACGAACTAAGGGTCAGGAGAGAGCTCACACTTGTTTCTTATATTTTCAAGTTGCTGAGAGGCAGGGTGCACAATCCGGATATACTTAAGCAGATATACTTCTGCGTTCCTGATAGGTATGTGTGGAGGCGAAGACTGCCAAAACTGGTATCGGTGCCGCGCGCGCGAACTAATCTTCTCCAGGAGGCACCTTTTACACGAGCACTTCGCACTCTTAACGTCATTTCCGTTGAAATTGACCTATTTAGTTGTGCTCTGAGTGAATTTACAAAGATAGCTTTAAAGGTTTTATGTTATTAGATAATTAAGTGTTGTCACAATGTTTTTTTTTTAATATGTAAATTTGCTACACTATCGCATTAGGTTATAACCTGTAATGATAGTTCTAAGTTGGAAATAAAATAAATAAATAAAATAAATAAAAATTTATCGATTGACAATATTATACGCGAAGTCGTCTACAGTACGGAAAAGGACGCTTTTCCTAAATGGAAAAGGTCATTTCACAACGCGTCGACTTGAGATCCTCCTCCTTTTTTTGTCGGTAAAATAGTTATTAGTTATTGTGTACAAAAAAAATAATGTGCAGTTTTCGAAGCCATCGCTAAAAGACGTGAAGGAAAACATCGTGAAGGAACCGGTATGTTCAAGAATCTTAAAAAGCTTACAGATATAATTATTAAGAGATTCATCAACATACGCTGGGCCAGCATGGTGGATTATATAACCCCAATTCTATGTACTCTCTCTCTCTCTCTCTCTCTGAGGGCCTGTGTCTCAGCAGTGGAAACAAGACAGGCTGATAATATGAATGGTATGGTGAGCGAGTCCAATCAAAATAATGTATTTCTGAATGGTTTCCATTATGTGCAATTAGCTATCGCGCATCTCAACGTGAAGCTAATTATGCACGTAGCTATGTCGTAGAATCTGGAACATTTACGTTCACCATTCACAATTGCAAGCAGAGTCAAGCTAATTCATTCAAATGTAATTCTTTCCAAATTTGAGCAACGCTTTACTTTTTGAAAAACTATACATCTTTAAAATATTTAGCTACGCTTTGTATTTAGAAAATTGTTACAATCATTATTAACAGCACATTCAGCCCACTATAGAGCCTCTTTTGCCAATTTCCTCTGTTTATTGCTAATCTCATCCTTTTCTTCGCAAATTTGATGTATGCCATCACGAATCTGGATGTTCTAATTTCCTTCTGCCCATTTTACTACTTTCCTGGGCCAGGGCAGGCACAAAAAGGCAAAACCGTTTTATGGTTGATGTCCCTAAAATCTGAACGAAGGGCTTTGATTCCACTTTTATTGTGCGAATCGCTAGACTGTGAAATGCGTTGCCTGAATGAGTGTTCGCTGATGGTTACAATCTGAGTGAATCGCGTCAGATTATAAAGCGCACATGCTACCGCTCGGCCACCAGCTTTATTTTGCCTCGTCCTCCGCTGTCTCTACAATATTAATATCGTGCCTTTTTTCTGAATGTTGTGACACTATTTTTATATTTCTTCCAAACGCATGTCCAACAACATTTATATAAAACTAAAAGCCAACAATTTTCTCACCTACAAGTGCGGTAAGACTTCGTTTATTTAATAATTGTGAAGCAGTGAAATAACCACAATTTTGCCGCAACGCAGGAAAATGTCACTTTACGGTGATAAAGCTATTTTGGTTTGGAATTAAAGTTATTTGCACACCTGTAATGGTGTATGGGCCTTTCAAAACTAAGCAATCGACGATTACAAGTCAATTAGTGTAGGCGGTGCCGGCAAAAAAATGGGTTACCTCAAGGCAATGATTTGGCACCGATATTGTTTGATGTATATCTAATTTTAAAATAATTTTTAGTTGAGGCAAGGATCAATGGTTAGAATGTTTTTCGTCAGATCTGTTAATCGATTATATATTTTGTGAGATAGATTAGGTGTAAATAGTTACATGGAATTGCGGTAATGATCCAAGAGGAGCAACATTTACTACCGGACTAACCCGAAGTCGTGAAAATATCAGCTGTTACACATATTTAATTGAGTGTGACTTTTTAGTGATATTTTTATATTGAACAGTATTTTTTTCGATTTCAGTGGTTGGTCTCATAGTAAAAGTGATTCATTAACATGAGTGCGTTCTTTCGCATTAGCGCCCCACCGTTCCTACAAGGAACCTGTATATACGAAGTACATTTTCGTTCGGGAAATTCTATCTTAATAACTGCGGGTCCCAGCTGCATCCAGCTGATACTGTGCTGATACTAGGCTAATAAATCACCTCGATTATACAATTCAGTTCTTTTCAGTGTGTCATCTTAGATAGGCAGTTCTTTCAATCAATTCTAGCACTTGATTCTTTCGAAACCACGAACCACACCAATCTTTAAAGGCTTGAAGTTTTGATCATTATATTTATTTCCATTCCAGTTCATCATCATCGCCGTAGTCTCCATGGCGACAGCAGACAAGCTGGACAACGTCTACCTCCCGCCTGGAGCCAGGTCTTCAAGTGGTGCTAACGCTGGTCTTCAGGCTCCAGTGGGACCTTTGCAGAAGCAGCAGGTAGGACTTAATATATTACGAAACCACTAACGTATCTGTTTGGAGATCATTAGAGCTAGCAGCAGCAACCGGGTACCTAATCAAACAACAGTCAGGTAGATTAAACGTTTTTGACGACATTATCATTAAGGTACCCAAACATTCGATTTTCGGGTCACGCATACTACCATAATTAAATAATAATTTCATAATACTTAGATGCCTATTACTTGCACCGAAAATGGTTAGAATATGAAAATAGTAAGTAGGACGACCTCTACCTAATTGGAATCAAACCCTGGATGGTCAGCGTCCGACCAAAGTTTGCTTGCCTGATTAAATTTTTAATGGATTGACCTCTCCTGTTAAGTTTTAAGAACCTGTATTAAAAAAGACTGCTCTATCGTTTGTACATAATATTTTCACAGTCACTTATAAATAACTCATGTAGTCATATAGATCGATATATGTAGTATAAAATTTAATGTGGGTAGTTTTTGTGTGTGTTTATTTCTAAGTATGTCGTGACTGAGTAAACGCTGCATCATCTCATCCAACATTTTTATTAATATTTTCTCTATCTTCTCCATAGAGCTTTGGAGCACAGCCCAACTTGGGAGCATCAGCATCAGCGTCTGCGTCAGCATCAGCCAATGCTGAAATTCTGAAGTACGACAATGAAATCACCCAGGAAGGCTACCACTACGCTTACGAGACCAGCGACGGGACAAAGGCTGAGCAGGAAGGTATGTTTGTGAAGAATGAGATCTTCACTATGCAGTCAACAAGTTAATTCAAGCCAAATTTTGGTAAATAAGTGACCACTAGAAGAAAAAGAACCGTGTAAAGTTATTTTCTAAGCTACAAGCTAAGTCCCGCTGATTCATGAATCACGTGATTTACTCCTTATAAACCAGCTATCTGACAGTAAAAGTCCTGTCAAAATCGGTCCAGCCGTTTTGGAGATAGGAAACTTACACGTCGCGTTTTATATCATTATCATCATTTCAGCCATAGGACGTCCACTGCTGGACATAGGCCTCCCCCATCGATCTCCAAAAGGGCCGGTTGGATGCGGCCTGCATCCAGCGTTACCCTGCGGTTTCTTTTAGGTTGTCTGTCTATCTTGTGGGTGGACATCCTACGCTGCGCTTTTCCATTCAAAAACCTTTCGGCCCCATCGGCCATCTGTTCTGCGTGATATGTGCCATGCCCACTGCCACTTCAACTTGTTAATCCGGTGGTCTATGTCGGTAACTTTCGTTCGTCTACGGATCTCCTCATTTCACGTTTTATATGTATAGATATACATCGAGATCTTTCACCGAGGGCAATTTTTTTTTCTTGGTGAAAGAATAAAATAAAATAAATAATACCTACTTGTAAGACTTGGTCTTAAATAGTCATGTGAGATAATAAATCATGGGAACTATATCACTGATCTTATCATCACGTTTCAGGTCGCGTGATCCCCGGTGCAAACCCTGAAGAAGGTTCCCTCCAAGTCACCGGTTCCTTCTCATACATCGGAGACGACGGCCAGACCTACTCCGTGAGCTACACCGCTGATGAAAATGGCTATCATGCGGAGGGTGCCCATCTTCCAACGCCGCCGCCCATCCCTGAGGCTATACTGAAAAGCTTGCAGCTTACTGATGCTGGCCGGTCTGAGGGTAAGATACCTGATAAATTTGACTTACGACTTTTTATCAAACTCGCCGCTAAAGAGCAGTTGTATCGGTGAATAGTTAAGATTCATAGAGTGCCTAAAGGAAGCGTCCAAACCGAAAGTCAGAATAGAAGACGAGTGCTAACAGACGTGTGGATTTGGTTAACGGACTGCCGTCTGACCAACAACGGGAGAGAAATAGAAATTTTTCTCTTTCTCTCCCGTTGTTTGGACGGCGGTCCGACAACCAAGTCCGTCTCGTCTGTTAGCGCTATTAAGTCGTGGTTTACCGTGAGGAAACGAAAAACATATAAATAATTTGACACAAAAAAAAACACGGCCAAAAAACCAACAAACAAAACTGCAAGAGCAAACAAGTTCCATAAAAATAAATTTATTGCTCTTTCTAAACAAGCAGGCGTTTCACTATAAGAAGTACTGTTTTATAGACCCACTTTATTAAAACTTGCATGAGCAATAAAGAAACTGCATTCATGCATGTTCCTTGATGAAGGAGCTCTAATACCTCCAGAACCGGTCGGCGCCCTTCTTGACCGATAAAAATACGCGAGGATATCATTGGCGGATCCAGAACACCTTCCAGAACACCATCCAGATCCCAAAACACCTAGCAATTCCATACATTCGCTCAATTTTTCGATTTGATTCCTTCGAATCTTGTCAGAATGGATGCTGGATGCCCGCGACTCATTACAATTACTCATTACAAATTTGAAACTTACCTACTTCTAATTTTTGTATTGATTTGAAAATTTTGAAACTAGACTAGAATAATAAAATGCAATTTGGATACAATAATTTGGTCCCATCGAAATGATTTATTGATATATCCACGACGCAAAAAGAGGGGAGTTATGAGTTTAACGTTTGTATTTGTGTTTCTGTGTGTCTGTAGCATCGTTGGTTCCCAAACGGCTAAACCGTTTTGAAAGGTTATTCAAAAAGTTTGCTCACCCATTTCAAGACATCAGGTCTCCTTTGGAAGTTAAAAAAATGCTCTATAATTCTGTATTTTTTTATTATAATAATTTATTTCGATAATTTATCAAAACGTACGGTATATTACGGACATCTAACTTTTTACCGCAAATTTGTGAGGAGACGAGCAAGTCGCTCGTCCGATGGTAAGCGTCACACATAACCATAGCAGTAATACATTTAATTTGTTTTCCAGGTACATACAATAGCCAGAAGAGCAGCTACGACGCAGACGCCGGCTACTAAACATCGACTTCCTTGCAAGTTTCTTGCAAAAAATGCTTCTTATTACCTACTTTAGTACTGCCAACAAGTGCAGTATTGTACATTTTCCAATAACCCTGTACAAGTATCTGCCCAAAAAGGTGTGTGCAATAGTGTAACTTTTGTCTATACCTATACTGCACAAAATCAACTGATAGGTTTTCAACTTTCTTGCAAGATTGGCATCAAAAAACTGTTAAAAAAAATTACGACTGGCAGGATTTGAACCTGCGCCATCCGGGTTTACGTCCCGAGAGCTCTGACTGTTAAGCCACGGTCGCTCTCCTGTGAAATTTTTGAGCTGTCTTTGCAACAAATCTAAGCTTTGGTAGCGCAATTATATTCTTAAATGACCATTAATCATCATCATAATTCTTAAATCCAAAGCTGTGAAACAACACTTCAGTTATAAAAATTACTATCAAACTATGTATTTACTTGTTTTGACAATAATTTTACTAGGTGTATTTAAAAATGCAAGTAACTAGCATAATGCTAATCCCGATAGTAAACAATTAGTAACAAAGGGATACATATTATTTAACTTTGGGGAACACACTCTAAAAACTTAACTACTATTTTATGTTACCAGATGCATGTGTTTTACGTTACCATTTATGCATGTTTTTATGTTACCGTTTATACATGTATATTACGTTACCATTTATGCATATTTTACGTTACCTTTTATGCGTTTTTACGTTACCATCGAAGGATATATTTTATGTCACCATTTATACATTTTTTATGTCACCGTTTATGCATGTATTTTACGTTACCATTTATGCGCTTTTACGTTATCATTTAAGAATATATTTCACGTCACTATTTATGCAAGTATTTTGCGTTACCATTTATGCGTTTTAACGTTACCACCTAAGAATATATTTTACGTCACTATTGTTGCATGTATTTTACGTTACCGTTTATACATGTGTATTACGTTACCATTTATGCATGTGATTTATGTTACGTTTATACATGTATTTTACATTACCATTTGTTCATTTGGTTTACTTTAACGTTTATGCATGTTTTTACGTTACCATTTATGCATGTTTTTATGTTACTGCTTATACGTGTATTTTACATTACCGTTTATGCATGTGGTTTACGTTAACGTTTATGCATATTTTTACGTTACCATTTATGCATGTTTTTATGTTACCGTTTAAACATGTATTTTACGTTACCATTTATGCGTTTTAACGTTACCATCTAAGAATATATTTTACGTCAATATTTATGCATGTATTTTACGTTACCGTTTATGCATGTGTATTACGTTACCATTTATGCATGTGATTTATGTTAACGTTTATGCATTTTTTTGCGTTACCATTTATGCAAGGTTTCACGTTATAATTTATTCATGTATATTTCACAATCTTCATGTATCATCACTATAGTTTTTGATTTCCCTCTATGCGAGTAGTCATAATATTATTAGGGTTTGTACTTTTTGTATTTTTTTATTGAATGTGTGTTTGATTGGACGATATGGCCAGTATGTGTTGAAATAGTCGTTATCTGTTATAATTAAAAAATTGTAAATAATTTTAATTATTGTTTTGTTTTTGTACCCGGTATTATTTTTTTGTGCAAGTCGCATGCATCCAGTGGATGTAGATGGCAGGCTGTCGTTCACTGTGGAGGTTAAAGGGGGAGACCTATGTGGGCGTCTTCTAGCTGATGATGATGAATTAATTTTAGAATTTGTAGTGAAACAACATTACGACCTATTTCCACATCCATGCTTGAATACCTTCTTGTTTTGACTCGAACAAAGCGCCTGAACAAACTATTGTAGTTACAGTTTGTAATATTGTAGCGAAATTGGTCGGCGCTCGGGCAAAATTATCTTTATTATTCGAGCTTTTTTAAAAACTACTGAGCTAAAATTAATGAAATTTTTGTGGGATCTCTTCGAGAGTTTCCTATCTACTATATAAAAATAAGTCGGGTTTTCCTTCCTGACGCTATAACTCCAGAACGCACGAACCGATTTCCACGGTTTTGCATTCGTTGGAAAGGTCTCGGGCTCCGTGAGGTTTATAGCATATAGGTTTATAGTAACGAGGCCGAAGGCCGAGCTCTACGCGTACGACGTAGCGGGATTCAGCTAGTACATGATAAAAAACACCCATTGGTTTACAGATGTCGACGTAATCGACGTACATACATAAAATAAAATAAGAAATACGGAAAAACATATAAAAAAACAATAATATATATATAAAATAATATTATTATTATTTCACTTTATTTCAATATAAACACGGGTCTAGCCCGGACATTTGGTAGGCATTGGTGGGGCCGAAGCCAACACCAAGAGGCCCCGTTGAATATAAAATACAATATTATTGAATGTGTATAAAATGGATTATAAAACTATTGTACAGTATAGGACATAAAATGTCTAGGCTATTGAGGTGAACAACTTGTGGATGGGATAACAGATCTATGGTATGAGGTACGGCACCTGCCAATTATGCCTCATTTCAAAATACTTAGGCAGGTGATGACTTGCCACTCACTAAATGGGCCCCCCATAATGGCTGCCGCATATTGGCACCGGAAGGGCAACATTGACGTGGGTGGCTTAGGGTGTCGAGAGGTGTGCTGCACTTTCACTAAGAGCTACTAGCGGCGTTATGCCCTTTAACACTTCCACCCTGGAGCTTAGGTTTTTAGCTCTTGCGGTTTCCACCCCCAGACGGCCGGTTAAGGCAAGCCAGGGGTCAGGGTCTCTGGGGTTTTAGACCCATGGAATCGGGGTACGCGGTGTCGCCACTCACCGACGGCTCGCCATAAAGCCGCCCCTGCGTATATATATTTGCGTGTATTATTTATTATTAATATATATAATTGTGAACCTATTTCCTTTTTTTTTTTCGAAGTAGGTTAATAATGTAAGATACACTTTTTCTGTTTTTTTTTGTGAATTATGTCGCGTTTGGTCACGAACTCGCCTTTTGGTAAACGACGATTTGGTCGAAGATGAAGCACGCAGACTTAGAAGATACCTACTCTGGTCTTGAAAAGGACCAGATTATATCTCTCAGGAAACAAGGAAGCCGGCAGGTTGTTCCAATCTTTGGCCGTACGGATTAGAAACACGTGATAAAATCTGTGAAAAGTATTTAGTTCCAATGTACTTGACTTAGTAGGTACATGTACATAGATGGTATTGTAAATTGACTCATAAAATCACAAATAGTTCTATACATAAACCAACCGTTTTCCCGGTTTCGGGGTGAAGATAAATCATAATATAATTAAATTTAAATAAATAACCGATTAATAGGTACCTATTTATATAATTAAATAGAATTAAATAGGTACAAATAGCTGTTAAAATTTGCAAGTTGAAGTGGCAATGGGCAGGCCACATACTGAACATAGGCCTCCCCCTTTAACCTCCACACTGAACGACAGCCTGCCTTTTGCATCCACTAGATGCCAGCGACTCTTACTATGTCGTCGGTCCATCTAGTGGGAGGCCTACCTACGCTGCGTCTTCCGGTTCGTGGTCTCCACTCAAGAACCTTTCTTCCCCATCGGTTATCGGTTCTCCGAGCGATGTGGCCTAAGATGAAGCACATGGTTGAATATTTTTTTTATTGGTTTCTGTATCCAGTTGGATAAAAATCTAAACCTGCGCGATAACTCAGACAAAGAAAGGAGAATGTGATGAATTTCACCCACTTTTTAGAGTTCGTGGCTTTGAAGATCATTGGCGGATGCGTTTTGACAAGGAAGCCTTATAACTTAATTATACGTTTTTTCTGTCGGTTTGTCCGTCCTATTTTTCACTCTAGCGGATAAAAACGACTTTTGCGCGCCAAACTGGTGAGATGAAAAATTTATTACCACTAAGGATTTTACTTTCCCGCGACTTCAGCGGAAATATCACGACAGAACATTCATGACACGCTCAGATACTGGATGTTGTAACGAATCACTATCAGAGAAATATTGAAAAAGGCACCACACACCCTTAGAATAACTACACAAAGAAACCAAGTACATTCGCAAAATTTAAGCCATTCAAATGGTGTCATATATGGCTCCAAAAAATATAAAAATTTTACTATGACAATTTGCGCGGTGAAATCGTACCACAACAAATCAGAAAAGCAGCATAAGAGTTACGGTGTGACATTCCACGGGTAATCCATTAATTTTCTTGCTTAAATCGTTTAAAATACCAATCGAAACGTAAGCTACAAAGCGAATTTGTAGCTTACGTTTTGAGAAGGCGTTGTTTGGAAACCTACCTTCTCTGAGTAGTTATTCTAAGCCACACACCGTACTACCATCCGCTAGATCTCCACCTACGGATCTACCACCGTAGAATTTGATGTACCAACTCTCTGAACCTCTGACACACATTCAAGAAGAACATAACTTGTCCATGACGCCATGTACTGACAATCACACTCTCAAATTAACCTTGATATGAATACAGTTATTTAACTACACCTATCTGTCAGGAATTCGTCACGATGAATTGTAAAGGTATGGAATTATAGAGGTGCTTAGGTGATGAGTCATTTCAGAGGTAAGTGTTAACTTTGCATCTTGGAAACAGCAGCTGAAAATGGTTTTTAGGGTTCCGTACCTCAAAAGGAAAAAAAACGGAACCCTTATAGGATCACTTTGTTGTCCGTCTGTCCATCTGTCCGTCTGTCAAGACCCTTTTTCTCAAGAAGGCGTAAAGGTATCAAGTTGAAATTTATACTAAATACTCGGAACTACGGTTTCTTTCGGCTGTAAAAAAAAAGTTGTATGTCAACGCAGTCAAAAGATATGAACGTTTATGTCGCATATTTTGCGATTTCACAGGGGAACCAAAACCTATAGGGTACTTCCCGTTGACCTAGAATCATGAAATTTTGCAAAAGGCAAGGTCTTATAGCACATATATAGGAATAAATCCTAAAATCATAAATTTAAAGTTATATCATTTAAAAATAATTATTTTGCTATTACAAACTTACATTTTGCAGTTGGAATGTATCGAAGAACCTAATTGTCAACTACAAAGTTAAGTTTGTCTTTTAATATTTCAACTTCAGTTAGTTTTTTTTTTGGATTCGTGCTACTTGTCCGGTTTTTATTTATATACTAGCAAACCTGACAGACGTTGTCCTGTCTTAGAAATGTCAAACACGCAAATTCAAAATTGAAATTTTTATTTTTTTACACCTTGGGTTACATTATTGGAGTTTTAGTAAGGATCCCTATTTAAAAAAAAAATATAATATAGCCTATGTTAACCGGGGATAGTGTAGCTTTCCAACAGTGTAAGAATTATTCAAATCGGTTCAGTAGTTTCGGAGCCTATTCAATGCAAACAAACAAACAAACAAACAATCAAATCTTTCCTCTTTATAATATTAGTATAGATATAGATTATTTTGATATTTGCCCTTCTGTTTTTTTGGGTTTTTACACAAAGTTAGATGTATCGGTGGTACTAAGCAAAAAGAAAGCCATTTTACTCATCATTGTACACAGTATAGGAACTCATAATTATGAAGAACATTTATTACTGAACCAACCCCGAAATCCTGTTGCTGCTCTGCCTTGTTGACTGTGAAGGACATTTTCTATGGAACAGCTGTTTTTCGCGTTTTAGGATTGGTCTCATTAGTCTCTACTGTTCACAATGATGAGCATAGTGACCTTATTTTGGCTTAGTACCACTGATTTGTGTAACTCTATTTTTTTATTGCCGGTCCAGTTGGTCGTGAACCTGCCTTCTGCGCTTGGAGGTGCGGATTCGATTCCCACCTAGTGCAATTATTTATGTGATGAACATTTGTGTTTGTTATATATCTGGGTGTTAATATCTATTTAAGTATGTATTCACAAAATATACATGTATGTATATCAGTCTCTGGCAGCCATATCAAGCTTTGCTGATGACCAGAGTGGTCATGATCGATATGACGATTGTACATAGTAGAATGGAAAACGACCCGCACACCCACTGGCTCAACCCAGTATTGCGATTCCCCTTTATCCCACCAGTGGTTGAGGTGGAATCCTTTGAGCCCCGTTCACCCGCCAGTGGGATAAAGGTAATCCTTCAAGATTCGTTCACCTTCAAGATAGTTGAGGGACAATCGCTCAAAACCGTGTTTCCCACCAGTGAAATGAAGAGTTAAACGGGAACAATGGCGAGAGAGGGAGGAGGCTTATGCCCTGCAGGTGGCTGAATGAGCAGTAAATGATGATGATGGAATGAGGAGGAATCTCTCAAGACCCATTCACCCACCAGTGGTGGGTGGACGTAGCGCGGTTTTAAATAATTTTAATAGACAATTATAATCGAGCGCAGAAACGTTGACGGATCGCAGGCTTGGTCGGTACGCGACGTGATACTCAGTGCCTTCAGGGGGTGTGTCTTTACATAAGACGTTTCCATCAGATGTAATGACACTTTCATTACAATGAACACGTTCGCCCTACATTAAATACCTAGTTATAGAAAGTCTTTGGTGACCCTTATCGTTTTATCGGCGCGTAGACGCGACAAAGCTAGAATATGGAAACGTTCGTCTGTTTCTAGCGGGATGAAAACGGTGTAAAAACAATTTGTCGACAGCCCGTGCTAAGCCTGCAGTGGGGACTTTAAGATTACCGGTGAACCCAGTACTGTAACCCATTTCGTAGTTTTTTTTTTCTTTCCAGCGTTGATCACTGTCTGTCAATCCTACCCCGTTTTTCTCGATTCACAGCATTGTGATTTTCTTTTCCGATCTGTGTTGATATCTGTTCTGTGATCAAACAACATTGTCAGCATAGAATCTTTGGTGATGACATCAATTCAAGTTAAAACGGTGAAGTCATATTCGCAAGTCCTATGTAAAGTCATGTTTATATTTAACGTACATTATGTCCTTATACGATAATCATCATTTTGCTAGTACAAATTACTGTTTATTAGTTCCCCGCGTATTTACCAAATTTTCAACTTTACCGTTATTTTAAGGATAAAAGTTATCAACTCGAATTGATGTACTTTAGGTAATGTCTCTACGTCAGTACTTTAGGTAACGTTACTTAGTTTTGCTTACGCAGAATTGATAAAACTTCACAAGCAACAATGTCACGGATATGGGACAGTAGGCCACCACTATTTAAACAGCATAGTAGATACCTAGGTACATAACAACCTAGCTCATAATAATGAGCCAATGACTAATCAGCAGTAAAAGTAAGCTAAACTTTCTGGTTTTCTCTCGATTACCATCACACGTGTATTTCGCTCAAGCTTGTTTCAGAAATGTTTAATACAGTTCTATTAGCTTCACTCCATGTCGGTCCGAGTACAGGAGCAGAGTTCGAAGGCAATTCCATTGCGAAGAGGCGTGAGACAGGGAGACGTTATCTCTCCGAAACTGTTCACTGCCACAATGGAAGATGCTTTCAAGCTCCTGGAATGGCAAGGACTCGGCATCAACATCAACGGCGAGTACATCACTCACCTTCGGTTTGCCGACGATATTGTGGTCATGGCAGAATCGATGGAGGATCTCAGCATGATGCTCGAAGGCCTCAATCGAGTCTCCCAACAGGTGGGCCTTAAAATGAACATGGACAAGACAAAGGTTATGTCAAATATCCATGTTGTGCCCACCCCAGTATCAGTTGGGAACTCAGTTCTTGAAGCTGTTGACGCGTACGTCTACCTAGGACAAACCGTCGAACTAGGTAGGTCCAACTTCAAGAAAGAGGTCAATCGGCGAATCCAACTCGGCTGGGCAGCGTTCGGTAAACTACGCAACGTCTTCTCGTCCAAAATACCTCAGTGCCTTAAGACGAAAGTCTTCGACCAGTGTGTGTTACCAGTGATGACATACGGCACTGAAACGTGGTCTCTCACTATGGGCCTCATAAGCAAGCTCAAAGTCGCACAACGAGCTATGGAGAGGGCTATGCTCGGGGTTTCTCTACGAGATCGAATCCGAAATGAGGAGATCCGTAGACGAACGAAAGTCACCGACATAGCCCACCGGATTAGTAAGTTGAAATGGCAGTGGGCAGGGCACATATCACGCAGAACAGATGGCCGATGGGGCCGAAAGGTTCTGGAATGGAGACCACGGACTGGCAAGCGCAGCGTAGGACGTCCACCCACAAGATGGACAGACGACCTAAAAGAGACCGCAGGGAAACGCTGGATGCAGGCCGCTTCCAACCGGCCCTTTTGGAGATCGATGGGGGAGGCCTATGTCCAGCAGTGGACGTCCTACGGCTGAAATGATGATGATGATGATGATGATTAGCTTCACTTGTACATCATCATCATCAGCCAGAAGACGTCCACTGCTGAACATAGGCCTCCCCCTTTAACCTCCACACTGAACGACAGCCTGCCTTTTGCGTCCACTGAACGCCAAGTTTCGGGGAACACTCATTCATTCAGACAGCTCATTTCACATTTGCCTCAATGCGTCTAGACTCGATAAAACATGCTATCAATGTTTTATTTTGGCAGCCCAGTTTAATACGAAGAGATAAACCCACGCTTCCTGTTTTCAAATGCCTAAGTTTTAATCTTTTTTCTCTTTAATTTTATTTGACATGTAAGTAATTCAATGTTTTTAAAGTAGTTGTACCTCTTGACTTCCTTAGACTGATGCTATTTATTATCATCAGGGGTGCAAGTACCGTTCTTTTATCGATCGTCAAATTGACAGTTGAGGTCGTCAAATTCGATAATATGCCATTTTTTCAGTACTCGCTGTGATCGATTCTATGGCATTTTAGCGAATTTGACGATCGATAAAGAACGGTACTTGCACTGCAGTTATGATTGGACTAGGCTAGGCTACTTAACATGGAGACATGGCATGGCGGTTGTGGCGGTTGGTAAATCACCATCAACACCACAATTGTGATACAGTGATGCAATATGTCCATAGGCGGCGATTTCTGCTTACCATCAGGCAGACGGCAAAATTGTTTGCCGCTGGACATAGGCCTCTCCCAATGCACGCCACTGAGCTCGGTCGGCAGTTCTTTGAATCCAGTTTTTACCCACCATTTTACGCAGGTCGTCACTTCACCTGGCCACAGGGTGTCCTACACTACGTTTGCTAAACGTGGTCTCCACTCCAGAACTCGTCTACCCCATCGGTTATCGGTTCCACGGGCAACGTGGCCGGCCCACTGCTACTTCAGCTTGCAAATTTTAATAGCTAATAGCCATTGAGCTATATCGGTTACTTTTGAAAACCAACTTTTTAACTTTTTTAAAAGGCCTAACCTAACTACAAACAAAACTTTAATTGATCTTATCAGCTAGTAAATTAGTGATGCATAGCTACGGCCCAAACCCAATGGACACCAAAAAAACCGGACAAGTACGAGTAGGACTCGTGCTCTGAGAGTTCCGTTGGACGGAACCCTCCGTCCTAAATCGATCCACTCCGCACTTTGTTACCATAATTAATTATCTAATCAATGGTAATTTATTATGTCTTCCGTATCAATGTGTGATTCTTAAAGATTTGTATGTGAATTTAATAATGTGTAATAAATTTATTGATTACCAGCTGTGCCTCGCGGTTTCACCCGTGAGTTAAATCGTGGTTAAGTTTTCTGAAATTTTCCAATTTTCTGCGCAAATTTCTTCATTTTTCTTTTCGTTAGAACCACAATCCACAAAGTATTAGAGAGCTTTAAAAAAATTATGAATGAAATCGGGAAAGTCCTTCTGAAGTTATGGCGTGACCAAGATAAATAGTGATTCGTTTTTATATTGTATATAGATAGATTGATTGTTTTCTCCAGAACCACTGAGTAAATATAGGTACTTATTCAAACTTCGACCAATATAAAATGAATGGACGGGCCATAACCATTGAACTTGCTCAGAAAAACGAGTCAAAACCGTCGGACATATACTTCAACACCTAATTTAAACCATGTACAATACATTTGTTACAAATAATAGATATCGGTTTTTTGTGTAGTTACACTTCGGGAAAGCACACGAAGGTATAATTTTGTCAGATGTTTCGTTATCATGTAACAATAGTCTTGTGTCGTACTTCTTCCGGCTAGAGACCGACTGAAAAGCCGGCGCCAGCGCTCATTTTGTAATCTTCAATAATGCGCTCTTTCTGGGCCCGTCCATTCATTTTATTTTGGTCGAAGTATTCATAACGCATAGTATCTGTGTTCCTCTCAACTAACCACAACATTGCAAGACCAATGAACTTGAAACAACGTCGTCTTTGAAACAAATCACTCTGTAACTCTTAAATTAGTTTATTACTTGCAAGTGGTTATGTCATTGTTGTGCAAATAGCATGATTCAAATGATTTCATATTAGTTCCGAACAATTTAACATTTATAGAAGTTGTTTAGCAGGAATGCGAGCCTATTAGATGACCTTTTATAGGCGGTGATAGGCGAAAAATTGCCTACAGTTTGTATTATTGTATTATTAACAAACAATTTACACATTATTTACTAAAATGTGTTGTCTAAATGATGCAATTTTTTTATTTTTATTCAATCTATTATATTTATTAGCTTTTAAACTTGCGCGAATTGACCTCTTGTTCGTAATAAATGTTAAAAGAATAAAGTGAAATTAAACTCATTCAAAATTTTATTTGGTTTATAAGTTCAAATTTAAAATCACTTATTTTTTTGACGTATGATTGATTTATTTAATTACAAAGGTAGGTATATCAAACGAAAATAAAAAAGCCTTAATTATTACTCATTACTAATTATCACTAATATTATAAATAATAAAAAATAATAAATAAAGATGTTGATTTTGAAAAAAAATGCTATTTTAGAAGTTTTTTTTTTATTTATTTGGTAGAATATTAGTTTGAGCCATGCCTAGTAGGTTAATATCTAGTCATTTGACCCCACTGCCAAATGACTACACTTATAGCACCAATGTTTCCGTAGGTGTAATATTGATTATTGGCCCAGCTTTACGGGAGATTTCTCGGGTCGAGAATAATCTTGAATCACATTTCACATTGCTCTCGACCCCTGAGCTAAAACTACATCGAATCAAAAGAATAATTATAACTTGTTATTTTTAACTTTACTGTCAAGCTGTAACGCAGTGAAGCAGCAAAGTACTTAGAAAGCTCTAAGTACCTATGTTGAGACATTGGGCCCTTGGGGAAAGGGAGCTCACCTCATTTTCAAAAATCTTTCAGAACACTTGGTTAATGCGACGCGTGACCAAAATGCTGGCGTGTTTCTGGCTCAACGCATAAGCATTGCCATTCAGCGTGGTGATGCCGCCAGCATGCTGGGTACGCTGCCAACTGGTAGTGGGCTTGAGTATATGGATTGTCTTTAGACCTTCAACGGTCTATGAGCAGTCTAACCGGATTTTTTGTGTTAGTATTAGCTTGTATTTGGTTAAGTTAATAAAGGCACTTGCCACAGTAAAAAGTATTGGTCTAAATTATTTCGATCGTTTTCTCATCAAACATCGCGTTTATAATGACATCAAATTATAAATCGTGTAGCGTAAATCATCATTGGTGTAGCGCGAGAAAGAAGTCATGCCCCCTGGCGTTTCCTCTCCGGTTATGAATGAACTGGATAAAAGCTAGGTATTGCTAATTATACCTAAGTGTACCATCTGTACAGTTACGAACAAAAGTATTAGGAAACTTTGTCACCGCGTAGAATATCTCTAATAAGAAAGTGATCTATGTATAATTGTACGTAGTAGTAAAAGTACGCAGGTATTTTTTAAGAAAAAGAAGGGGTTGTCCTCTCTGTGGTAATTTAATCTTACACGCGAGCACTCTACGCACTCTACACATATATGAAGGGAAGATATATTATAATCCTCATAAGTGTATATGTGTGCTGTGCAAAAACATCCATACAAAGTCCGACAGCTCGACCACTTCTCTCCTCGCCTGTACACGCACACACCCACGTGGCTAGCACGTCGTTACAGGCAGTAGTAATTCGACTAAGTACGCGCGAGCTTAGTGCAGCTTGGCATCTGATACCATGAAGTTCAGTGGTGTGCTTTTACTACTAGTGCTGTGTTTTAGAAATGGGATTGGCAAATATTCGGTAAGTTGTTGGGATTCATTTTTGGCGCGTGAAAAAAAAACATGTCGGCTCGTTGTATTATTTTCCTAAACTTGATTATATTCGAGTCACGTCATCATCAGCCAGAGGACGTCCACTGCTGAACATAGGCATCCCCTTTTAATCTCCACACTGAACAATAGCCTGCCATCTCCATTATCTGGATGCTCGCGAAAATCGCGATGTCGTCGGTCCATCTAGTGGGAGGCCTACCTACGCTGCGTCTTCCGATTCGTGGTCTCCAAACAAGAACCTTTCTTCCCCATCGGTTATCGGTTCTTCAAGCGATGTTGCCTGCCCATTGCTCCTTCAAATGTTTATAGCTTTTGAGTGTCATTGTGTAATTGCATGGCATTGTGTGTGAAAAAATGTCCTGAATATTTATTTATTTATTATTTAATTATGGTTAATTTTTATTTACTAGTTGCACCCTTCGACCAAAATAAAATGAATGGACGGGCCCTAACCATTGAACTTGCTCAGTAAAAACGAGTCAAAACTGTCGGACATATACTATAACACCTTATTATAAAATTGTACAGTATATTTGTTACAAAAAATAGATACCGGTTTTATTTGTGTATTTACACTTCGGGAAAGCATATGAATGCATAATTTTGTCAGATGTTTCGTTATCACGTAACAATAGACTCGTGTTGCACTTCCTACGGCTAGAGACCGACTGAAACACCGGCGCTCATTTTGTAATCCTTAAAAATGCGCTTCTACTGGGCCCGTCCATTCATTTTATTTTGGTCGAAGGTTGAACCCCGCGGGATTACTCCTTATAGCATCAGCTATCTGCCAGTGAAAATCCCGTCAAAATCAGTCCAGCCGTTTCGGAGTCCATAGGTGACATAGATACATACATACATCGCCTTTTATATATATAATATAGATTTTATTTTGGTCGAAGTATAGATTGAGTGTTCGTTAACGGGCTTTCTCTTCTTTTTTGTATTCGGTTAAAAACTAGACTAAAGCCACACTCAACTCAGTCTAAGTAGGTATTTATTTTCTAATCTTTTATGTTTATCTGTTTATCTTTAAAAATATTATGTGCGAAAGTGTTATAAAGGTATAGGTCTGGCCTGTGAGCGCGGCCTTAAAAGTGTTGAATTTTAATCCATGGGTTTTAATAGGTATAAGGTAAATCAAAGTTGACTATGACAACATTTGAGCTCTATTTAAACGTACGAATATCAGTGACAGTTATCCTCTGGAAAGCCCAAAAGTCGTCATTGGTCTATATCTATCGACAGAGGTGATTTTTAGGGTTCCGTACCCAAAGGGTAAAAACGGGACACTATTACTAAGCCTACGATGTCTGCCTGTCTTTCTGTCTGTCAGGCTGTCAGTCTGTCTGTCTGTCCGTCTGTCAGTCTGTCAGTCTGTCAGTCTGTCAGTCTGTCAGTCTGTCAGTCTGTCAGTCTGTCAGTCTGTCAGTCTGTCAGTCTGTCAGTCTGTCAGTCTGTCAGTCTGTCAGTCTGTCAGTCTGTCAGTCTGTCAGTCTGTCAGTCTGTCAGTCTGTCAGTCTGTCAGTCTGTCAGTCTGTCAGTCTGTCCGTCTGTCTGTCTGTCCGTCTGTCTGTCTGTCTGTCTGTCTGTCCGTCTGTCCGTCTGTCAGTCTGTCTGTCTGGCCGTCTGTCCGTCTGTCCGTCTGTCCGTCTGTCCGTCTGTCCGTCTGTCTGTCTGTCCGTCTGTCTGTCTGTCCGTCTGTCCGTCTGTCAGTCTGTCTGTCTGGCCGTCTGTCCGTCTGTCCGTCTGTCCGTCTGTCCGTCTGTCCGTCTGTCTGTCCTACCTATTAACGGCTGTATCTTTCAAACCGTAATAGATAGCTGGTTGAAATTTTCACAGAATATGTAATGTTACGGCGGATTAATTAAGGAATAATAAAAAAGTTAGGATGTAAAAACGACATGGGGCATATGGGGTCCCCATATTATTAGGTATAACAAGCGTATTTTTGTATTAGCTCTAATGTAAAAATGGTAATACTTACAAGCGTCAAACTTGGCATGATTATAGTACACACTCTAAAGTATAACAACAAGTAATAAATAATAGCCAACTGCGAGTTTGTGTCAAATTTCTGTTCACCACCGGTTCTCGTACGATCACCGAAGTGAAGCAACGTCGGACGTGGCCGGTACTTGGATGGGTGACCGCCTGGGCGTTGATGGGATGTTTTCTTCTTGCACTATTTTTTTTACTTTAGTAGTTAACAAGTTATGTGGTGGTACGGAACCTCAGTGCGCGAGCCCGTCTCGCACTTGGCCTGTTTTATTAATATTTTTATCGCGTAGGTTACCTAACTTTATAAACAGAGATATGCAACTTTGTCATTGAAATGAAACACTTTTGATGGATTTTATCGAGTGAATTTTACATTATTTAATTCCTGGCATTTCGAACACTGACTGCAAAGTGTTTGTCCGTGGTTCGTGCTCACAGGTAGACATGTCGGATTTCTATAGAAATACTTTGAAAATATTTCCACGAAATAGAAAAAGAATTTAAGAAAAACAAAAATTAGTAATATTCAAAAATATTTATTTTTTTGTTTTAATTTCAATAGTAATCTCTACATAGTATTAATTGAAGTCGCTTTCCGCGTCTGTCTGTCTGTCTGTCTGTATGGCCGCTAACTCCTCCTAAACCACGCAACGGATTTTGATGCGGTTTTCACCATCAGTTATATAATTTTTCAAGGAAGGTTTATATATTATTTATATTTATATATATATTTAACTAGCGACCCGCCCCGGCTTCACACGTAAATTATACCCGTGCGAAGCCAGGCGGGCGGGTCGCTAGTATACTATATAATAAAAAATATACCAGCCAAGTGCGAGTCGGGCTCACGCACTGATGGTTCCGTAGCACCATATAACATGTTAGCTGCTAAAACACAGAATACATAATTATTAGTAACTAAAGTACAAAAAAAATGTGCAAAAGACAACATCCTCCCATCAACGCCTAGGCGGTCACCCATCCAAGTACCGACCGCGCCCGACGTTGCTTAACCTCTGTGATCGTACGAGAACTGGTGGTGAACAGAAATTTGTGACCGACTCGCATTTTGCCATTCATTATTATTTTTTGTTATACTTTAGAGTGTGTACTATAATCATGCCAATTTTGACGCTTGTGGTAATACCGTTTTTACATTAGAGCATATAATTTTTTTTTTTAATACGTTTGTTATATGAGGACCCTCACCCCTTTCTTTTTTACTTTTGGCCTTTTTATAAATTTTTTAGTTAATCCTCCGTAACATTACATATTCTGTGTAAATTTCAACTGGCTATCTGTTACGGTTCGAAAGATACAGTCGTTTAAAGGTAGGATGGACAGACGGACGGACAGTCGGACAGACAGACAGCGTAGGCTTAGTACTAGGGTCCCGTTTTTACCCTTAGGGTACGGAATCCTGAAAAATATATGAAAAATTAGTAGGTATTTGAAAAGAAGACATTTGAACACGAACGATAATTGTAGGTAGACATAAATCTCCTCTAACTGGGTTCTGTTTTTAAACTTATTTTTTTAAATTTCAGAACAAAGCCAGCAGACGAAGCAATGTTACTCCCAAAGACCCTCACTCCAATACAATCGAATACTACACCGAATCCACTGCACACAAAATTTCCATCCCCATCATGATCCATCTAGACAAAGCCCTAACAAAAGACCTGTCAAAAGAACACAAAAGAACTGTAAAAAAGTACTTCCAAGACGTCATAAAAAGCGTCGAAACATTATTCAGGCATCCAAGTTTGAATCAAACCATACATTTTAATCTACTAGATGTGAAAATGCTGAGAAATGCGACGAAAAAGTTCCAAATGATCGAAAATGTGTCTGAATACTTGAACAGTTATTGTCAGTGGCAGGGAACGAGGAAGGTCTTGAAGAAGTGGTACTATTCGGTGCTGTTCACTGGATTGGATGTTTACTATCTAGATGGAAGGAATAATAAAGTTAGGACTAGTACAGGTAAGATTAGATAATTGCAATCGAAACTGACGAGGTTTCACACATTTTGTTTTGATTTATTTATACAGAAAACAAGCAAGCTCAAAGTCGCAAAATCGCCCAAAGCGTATGTGAATCCACTAACCCACAACTGGGCCAGCGTGGTGGATAAACCCAATGGCCCAATCGCCCTTTCGGGGCTAGCCCTAAAGTCCAGTAGTGGACTATTAAAAGACTGATTAGATACGCTAATTTATATAGGAATTACGAGCAATGATGGCCGAGCGGTAACATGTTCGCTTTATAATCTGACGGTGCCCAGTTGAATCCTCGGCTCTCGATGCCATGGCTCAAAAACTGTAAAAGTTTACATACTGAATTATATTTGCGTACAACAGACAGTTCCAATGCATTGTCTAATCTAATTAAATCACTACGTTAAGTCGATCTTCTATACAGGCAAACATGCTCCATCGTTGACAGCATTATCGTTTGACATCAGGGGGAGTTGGCTGTCAAATGCAAGCCTATTAATCAATAGAAAAAATCGCTCTCGTTTGCTAACCGTTTAGTTATGTTTCGGAAAATTAACAATTTAGATAGGTATTGTTTGCAAAAAAGCTGAGCACATAAGAAGTCTATTTCCCTTTCATGATTATATTATAATAAAGCAGCAAAAGAATAACAGCCAAAGCACATAGGTATGTATAAATATTTTTTTTGTCTTGTTATGATGCATCGTCTCTGCAGCCTTATCCTAAAATAAAACCTTTGGGAATCTCTAACGTAGCATTAAAAAGATGCCTCTTCGATTGCAGGTCGAGGGTACATGAGGGGCATTTGCAGCATCAGAAACAGCTGTACGCTTCTGGAGTGGCACCCTAAGAACATAGCTTACATCATGGCCCATGAAATAGCGCACAGGTCTGATTACTTACTTCTTTATTGGCTACATTTATAACTTAGGTGATGTATAACCGATGGTAAATGGTACTATAGAAAACTAAGAGTAAATTAGAATAAACTGAGTGGACAGAGTTATGATTTATGTCATAGTTTTTAGCCCGCCCAAATGCATGACTGAAAGTTGTTAGTGGATAAAAACCGGGACGTTTTAAAGGGGAAAAAATAGGGCCCTGACAAAATCAGCATGGATAGTATGGGCAGCGTAAAAACTTTAACATAAGGACATTATCTGGCCACTCAACTTATTCGAATGATGGCTGATCATTTTTCAGCCAGTAAACATCCACTTCTGAACAAAGCCAAGAAAACGCTATTTAAAAATTCTGTCGTATGTGTTTATTCTTGTCGGTAATGAAAAGTATTCAACGCAGATTTGAGTGTGTGTAATATTCCTGAATCTGACAGATTCTGAAACGCGTCGATACGACGTTTAAAAACCGATACCGGTATCCGTGGATACAAACCCGTTTATTGACTCCTCTGTAGTTTATTTTGTACCTAAAATTCCTTAAGCGATGACAACGTTGCGCTTTCAGTTTCCTCAGAAAACTGTATCCATTTTCTGATATTTCCATCTTGTTATTTCAGCCTTGGCGTCACCCACGACGGACCACCCTACAACCAGTGCCGTGGGCAGCGGTACATAATGGGTGCACATTACAGTCCTCGTAACCCAGCCACCGCCTGGTCACCTTGTAACAAACTAGCGCTGGAAAAATTCCTGAAGTGAGTACAACCTAACGTACTTAGGACACTGGACGCTTTACAATACGATGAGGTGACAATAAAGGTTAGGCGGCAAATGGCAAGACGGGCACCGAAAATCCGCAACAGTCCAATTTGCGAGTTTTCGGTATCGATCAGTGTATAGATCACTAGCGCGCATAGGGAAAGGTTATGTCCAGCAATGGAATGATGATGATTCACAATCAGATAGCTGGTACTCTGATTGAAGATGGGTGCGAAGTACATACAACCTTCGCAACCTTGGTACCGCTTGGGCGCCATGTAAATAGCAGACGCTGGAAAAAATTACAACCATCTGCTTGATCTAATTCTTGCACATTTTTCTATCGGACTACCAGAGTGGGCTTGAAAGGCGACATCGCTTCAAGGTTAATATTCCAAAAACATTTACGGAGCGCTAAGATTTCACTTCTAATTTGCGAATTTCTTGTCTGTGGAATGCGCTGCTTGAATAGGTGTTCACTGATAGTTACAATCTAGATGTCTTCAAATCGCGAGTGAATCGGTTTCTTCAAGGCAATTGTGGTCCATCGTGGACCGCATCATAGCTTAACATAAGACGAGGTGGTGGTCAAAGGCAAGCCTATTACTTAAAATAATAATAAAATGCAGGAAACCAGTCTAGAGGTACATTACGAGTGCAAAATACAACCCTCACAACCAATTTACCGCTTGGTAAACACCCTGTACGCAAAAACTATGGAAAAAATAGGTATATTATATTTAAAGACAATCAGAGTCAACGGTATATCATGGGTGTGAATAACACCCTTCCAAACTCACCACGTGGCGAGTACCTACCTATTTATCTATTACCGGCGATACCGGTACATTGGGCCCGATTTTGAAGGCACAAGTTAAATTTAGTTTAGCTTTAAAACTTGTTATATTTAAAAAAGCTAATCGGTATTCCAGAGGCACCACTTAAATTATTATAAAAACGTCAAAATCAAATTTTTAAATCGAATGAACGTAATGTGCCGTAAACTACTCAATTCACGTTTAAATGCAGTTTTGCTATTCTGAAGGCACATTTTAAATGATTTTAAATCGTTTTAGTTGCCAAAACAGCTGATATTTTAGCTTATAGGTTAGTTTTTTAACAAGGACCATTTGAGGTCCTCTTTAAAATAACTTGAATTTCAAAGTGAGTAACTCATTATTTGTGTTTTTTGCTCAAAAAAACAAACGTGTCCTAATGATCAACATACAGATAAACATATCAAAGACTTAAAATCGTATTGGTTCGACGGGAAATGTGATCAAATGTGGATCAAACATGATCTACTTTTTGCGACTAACAAGTGGCACCAGTAATAGAAAAGTAGATTATACTTATCTGATTTATGGTTGAAAACAATACAAGACAATACATATTACAAGATCTAGATGCGTGATGGACCCTGAAGGAATTATTATTATGCATCTCGAAGATGCGTTTATTCATTCCAGTGCTGTAAGAAAACTGCATAACATAGAGTTGGAGCTAAGGAGAACATATCAAGGTCAGCACCTACCAATACGTAAGATTCGCGGCGCCCGGTGGTTTTCTATTTTCCTATAATAAATAATGTCTTTTGTCGGTTCGCATAGAGCACATCACTTACTGTTAAATTTAATCAAGATTGGTTCAATGGTCTAGTCATGTTGTGATAAATTGTTGAATAGGTACGTAGACAGAGTAAAGGATGTTTCTATTGAAGCAGGGATGAGAGGAGCTGAGATGAGTAGACTTCAGTAGTGGAGACGAACAGATACGTGTAGTCGTGTAGCAGAGACGAGCGGAGCGGGCGCATGATCCAATAGCATAACTTTATACTTCGCTCCTTTCAGCTGCGCTAATCTGCTTGCTTGCTTGGACTGGTAAGCGCAGCGTAGGACGTCCACCCACAAGATGGACAGACGACCTAAAAGAGACCGCAAGGAAACGCTGGATGCAGGCCGCTTCCAACCGGCCCTTTTGGAGATTGATGGGGGAGGCCTATGTCCAGCAGTGGACGTCCTACGGCTGAAATGGTGATGATGATGATGATGAATCTGCTTGCCATACAATTAATTCCCTGTCTCCGTTATGATCCATTGAAGCAGAGCGGAGACTAGATGTGTATTTCAACCAATGTGATTAGTCGATTCCAGCATGTCTCCTGCCCACTGTCCTGGTCTCCGTCTGTGCGAATGTCTTAAGTAGCTAACAGATGAAACGGACTTACTTGGCTGACAGACCGCCGTCCAACAAATGGGAAAAAGAAAATTTCCTTTTTTCCCTTTCAGTTGGTTGTTATCAAAATACACATGTTTGTTAGTACTTATACATCCAAACTAATAATGCACACTACTACCATACCAAAGGGCATTATAGTAGGATCAAAAAAAGGAACCGAACGAGAACCCATACTAATTTCATTCATAATAATTCAATGGTGATGAGTAAAGATCTCGCTCTATAACATTACAGAACGGTTACCAATTCTTCGACCAAAATAAAATGAATGGACGGGCTATAACCATTGAACTTGCTCAGTAAAAACGAGTCAAAACCGTCAGACATACATATACTTCAACACTTAATTATAACCATGTAAGTACAATACATTTGTTACAAAAAATAGTTAGCGGTTTTTTGTTGTGTATTTACACTTCGGGAAAGCACACGAAGGCATAATTTTGTCAGATGTTTCGTTATACACTTCCTATGGCTAGAGAGTGACTGAAACGAAGTGAGCGCTGGCGCTCATTTTGTAATCTTCAAAAATGCGCTTCTTCTGGGCCCGTCCATCAATTTTATTTTGGTCGAAGTACCAATTGGCACATGCGAAAAGAAAGAAATAATGCTCATATGACTGTTCCATTCCTTGTGACCGACCTACACTACACTGTTAAAAGTCACACTCACAACTTAATGCGGTGTGGACAGAGTACTTAATAAAAAACCTTAAAATTGTTTTTACTTCCAGGTGCTGCTTAAAGCTACACAATCTGAGCATCGCACGAATGTGTGTCAATACATCACCCCCATGAAATAGTACTGCAAGGAATATCCTAATACTACTCTACCGAGCAGTAGGTACAGCTATGTCCGCTGGTCCATCAATCTGCTGTGACTTCAGAGTTATAATGATTTGGGTAGATTCTAGCAAGGTTCAGAATGCAAAATACATAGACTACAATATTTATATAATTGAAAGATGCCATTGATAATATAAGTGGATTTAATAATATTTAATAGGAAAACTGTAAAAATGTTTCAAAACTTAATCTCTTTGAAATAAATACTACATAAATAGTAATATTTTTTTTATTTCATTTACATTTAAATACATATGTCAAATAAAAAATATTTGTTATTCACTAATATCTATTCAAATAACCCACCTCTAACCGTTCCCGGCGCAAAGGTACCCAAAACACTCGCTGCATTACCACGTTAGATGGCAATGGCCAACCTTTGCACCAGGAACGAGCCAGAGCGGGAGTCACCACACTTTATCTTGAGCCTGTGCCCTATCTCCGAAATGAGCTTCTTGCTCAACGGGCTCGAAATTGTAACGCGGCTCCAACGCCGCGTACTTTTCCCTTTTCTTATCAGCGGCATATTCCGCCCTGCTGATGGTGAGTGGACGGTGCGACTCAGGTGGCTGGCTGCGACAGTGCTGACGCAAGTAGCATCCCATATCAGGCACTTCCCGTTCTTCCAAGGCACGAGAGTCAGCCCGTCCGGCCTCTTCCCGTCAGACCTGCAGAGCCCGGTGGGAACGTTTGCTGACACAAAGGCTCTCCGTACTATGTCATTGAGTGCATGGATCCATTCATCGTGCTGAAACCAAATAATCTAATTTAATACTTGGCAAGATCGAATAGAAAAACAGCAGTCGATAATGGATTATCTTTTCATATTCAATTGATTCGCTTTGAATTTGTTAGACCTTGCTAACATTTTGAACAAGTGGAAGTGTATTGCGCTGCGAAATTTTGAAAGTGACCCGTTAAAAACTACATTTGCTTTTCACATTCAATAATATTACAAAAGCGAGTTTGTAAATGCGTCTGTTTGGTTTCTACTCACAAAACTGTAGGATAGTGACTAAAATCACGGACACTGCCTGTCCAGTATATATTCTAGCTACGGCCGTTGACCAGAACGACTTAATGCTTTATCATAGTGAGTAAAACCGCGATACACTGCCTATCCAGCATATATTCTAGCTACGGCCGTTTTACCTGATGTTTAGTGATGTTGTAGTGGTAAAACCATGACGCTGCGTCAGCATACTTCCCGCTGTAGATACAAGCTCTGTGCCTGTGATGAATAGGTCAAGAGCCGTAGCATTTTAATCCAACTTCGTTCTAGATTGTGTATTTTCGACTGTCCAGCCAGAGTGATCGTTGTTTTTTCGGTTATCGTTGACTTGATTCTGTTTTTCTGTGAATTCTGTTGATCCACTGACCAATAAGAGGTTTGTTCATCTTTTTATTTGTGGACACGGAGAGAAATTGAAATAACCAAAAAATTTAATGTTTTTACCAAATGGACGTCATCCGGCAAATTTTTATTTCTTTTTGTGACCATGGATACAGAGTCCTTCAGTCAGAATACTATTGAGGTTTACATGATATTAATTAATAACGTGAAACAACTCTCACAGGGAGAGTCGAGCAAAGTAAGTTGCGGTCAAGTCCAAGTTATTCCCTGATAAAATGGTGGATACTTTACAAGAGGCCTCTGTGGAATTTGGTAAACATCCGAAAATACATGTTTCAGGTCAATAAATCGTTTGACTACACTTGAAAACGGTCGATAAAACTTATTAAACAGTAATTTACTATTATTAAACGATAACACTCGAAATAACACAAGTTTAGGAAAATAATACAATCAGGAGACATGTTTTTTTTCACGTTGGCGCCAAAACTCCATGAGCCGGCAACATATAATGAATTGCCATAGCTATGAAATCTGAAATCGAGCCTTTATTTTTCCCAAGAATGTGTTATAATTCGCAAACAAATGTCTAACTTTCATTACCTGTGTTTGTTTTCCGTGGCAAAAGTGTCCCTTTGAACTTTAATAAATAAATTTACTATGGTAACGAAAACTTTCTTGTACTTTAGTGATGTTTTGTAACAATTGAATTGTATGCGAACTATTAACATGTTTCTCTTAAAAATTAACCTGCAGAATAGCTGTAGCACCCGTCGAATCATCATCATCATCATTTCAGCCGTAGGACGTCCACTGCTGGACATAGGCCTCCCCCATCGATCTCCAAAAGGGCCGGTTGGAAGCGGCCTGCATCCAGCGTTTCCCTGCCGTCTCTTTTAGGTCGTCTGTCCATCTTGTGGGTGGACGTCCTACGCTGCGCTTACCAGTCCGTGGTCTCCATTCCAGAACCTTTCGGCCCCATCGGCCATCTGTTCTGCGTGATATGTGCCCTGCCCACTGCCATTTCAACTTACTAATCCGGTGGGCTATGTCGGTGACTTTCGTTCGTCTACGGATCTCCTCATTTCGGATTCGATCTCGTAGAGAAACCCCGAGCATAGCCCTCTCCATAGTTCGTTGTGCGACTTTGAGCTTGCTTATGAGGCCCATAGTGAGAGACCACGTTTCAGTGCCGTATGTCATCACTGGTAACACACACTGGTCGAAGACTTTCGTCTTAAGGCACTGAGGTATTTTGGACGAGAAGACGTTGCGTAGTTTACCGAACGCTGCCCAGCCGAGTTAGATTCGCCGATTGATACAACCGTCGGATACAATTAATAATATAAAAATTTATGAAGTAAAATGTTTACTAAGAATAATATCAATAAGCATTTTAGGTAAAAAGCTTGCAACACTTGCTATTTGCCTAATGAGTGACACCACAGGTAATCATAAAATCGGAACGAAATCGGAAGGAATTACCGGTTTTTTAATGATGTTTTTTCATCTGTCAATTCAAAATAAATGAACAAAAGTAACTCAAATTCCGGTCAATATTTTAGTTTATGGGTGCCTCTAGAATACCAATTGTTAGAAGTTAAACTTATAGTTAGAAATTTTAGTTAGCTTTCTAATTTTAAATGGTGCCTTCAAAATCGACCCCATTGTAGATACAACTAAGCAAGAGTTGCTAATACCCCGGACATCTGGGTGAACTATGTAACTATGCTATGGGTGAGGCGTCCAATTTTCACCCGACACTTCTTTAGAACCCCTGGATATCCCCAGGCGCCCTCCTAAACTAAAATAAGTACCCCGAAAGGCACCCTACTAGCTCCATGTGATGATTGTTTTTAACGCCTGAGTGAAATATCACCGACTATCACTCGACAGTTTTATAAATGCCTAGCGCCTGCAACATTTTATATGGCAACCAGTTTTCATTCCAGTGTTTTGATATTGTTTTTTTGTATTAATTTACTGAATTTATCTAGTATTTTTAAACATTTTTTTTTATCACGAATTAGTCCACGACAGTCCTGGTAGATTCTCAATTATATTATATTATTGTATTATTTTATTTTATTTTAATTAGACTTTTGTTTGTGTAGATACGTAATAATTATTGTCTTTGCGTTGTTTGTCATTTAATTTTTAAGAAAACATTTCACCTGTGAAACAAGCGTCACAAGGGTGGAAAACCTGTGTAGCATTAGCGGATTCAGCCAAAACACCTAGCAATTCCATACATTCGACTCAATTTTTCGATTTGATTCCTTCAAACCTTGTCAGAATGCCCCCACCCCAAAATAAAATCCAGAATGCTCCCCCCCCCCCCCCCCCCCCCCCCAAATGAAATCCTGGATCCGCCCCTGCTGTGTAGTCGTTATTTTTTGTAAATATTTTGCTCTATAGCAGCTGCAACAGATTAAAGCTGAATTACAGTAAATTCTGGTCACTTTTGCTAGGGTTTTGTTGTAATGCTGGAGCTGGTAGCCGATTCATCGCAGAAATATTTTACACGATGATTTATTCCTACAATTTTTATATCTTAATGCTGCTCTGAGCTAACAACACTCGGCCCCATATGATAAGTTTTATTTCTTGGTTTCAGGAGCAAGCATTCGTGGTGTCTTCAGCCAAACTCAATTAAGTACCAACCTTTTAGATGAATATAATTTACGAGTACATTAACGATAATAATAGTGTAGAAGGTGGTCACCCTTGACACTGCGCGCATTGTCAGGAGATCACCCTGCAGCCCTGGTGGGTTACTATAATCTCAAAAACATTCAATAATCTTACATTGACTTTTGTCTTGCTCTAATACTCTCTCATTAGCCGAGAGAGCAAAAATTCAATATAAGGTATTGTATTATTTTATACTAGCTGACCTGACAGACGTTGTCCTGTCTTAGAACTGTCAAACACGCAAAGTAAAAATTTGTAATTCTTATTTTTTTACACCTTGGGTTACATTATTGGAGTTTTAGTAAGGATCCCTATTTTTTTTTAAATATAATATAGCCTATGTTACCCGGGCATAGTGTAGCTTCCCAAAAGTGAAAGAATTTTTCAAATCGGTTCAGTAGTTTCGGAGCCTATTCAATGCAAACAAACAAACAAACAAACAATCAAATCTTTCCTCTTTATAATATTATTATTAGTATAGAAGTATAGATTACGTTGGGGCCTTGACGTCTGCGAGCTCACCTCATTTTCAAAAATCTTTCAGACCGCCTGGTTAATGCGACGCGTGACCAAAATGCTGGCGTGTTTCTAACTCAACGCTTAAGCATTGCCATTCAGCGAGGTAACGCCGCCAGCATGTTGGGTACGCTGCTAAATGATAGTGGGCTTGAGCATTTGGATTGTCTTTAGACCTTCAACGGTCTATGGGCAGTCTAACTGTGTTTGTAGTGTTAGTATTAGCTTGTATTTTGTTTAGTTAATAAAGGCAGATTGATTTAGAGATTATGGTAACCCAGCTGACCACCGTTAGATTGGGTGCTGCCCCGCTGCCGGCGGTATCCGAGTTTTCAGTGTTTATTTTTTTTCACAATAATCCAAAAACTTGAAAATTAAGTGTTAAAATAAATATCATAAATAAATAAATATCATAATAATAGTGTAATCATAGTGATTGGTAAAAACTTTCATATACTTAGCTAGTACTTTAGTAGCCATTATGTAACTAGTCATAACTTATAAACTGTTCATTTAAAAAATTATGCTAAGATTATGAAAATTATTCAACATTGCGTTTAATAAAATAACATGTAAGTAAATTAATAAAAATATTTTAAAAGATACCAACTTTTCAAGTTACAGAATTTTTTTCCAATAAAAATTACATTATAATACAGCGACAGCGACAGGCAACAGAATAAACTGGCCAAGTGGAGTCGGGCTCGCGCACATTTAAAAATATTATCAATTTTTTTTTCTTGATTATAAGTAAAATGAGCTCATTTTGGCTTAATATGTACACATTTTAATCACACGCGTATAAGTAACTCAATCTCTCTGTTTATATTTGTCAATTTTTAGAAATAAACGCATGATTCGATTTTAATAAAATTTAGAGTTAAAATTTAGTATCATGAAGTCGTTCATAGAATGAATTTTATCAAAAAAAAATTGATATTTGGAAATTAAAGGTAAAATCACGAGGCACAGCTAACATACATAATATTATATTATAAACTCGATAAATAGAAATATAAATAATCACGAGTGAATCGGTTCCTTCTAGGCAAACGTGCTCCAACGTAGACCGCATCATCGCTTAACATCAGGCGTGATGGTGGTCAAACGCAAGTCTATTAATTATTAAAAAAAAAAAAAAAAAAAAAAAAAGTTTCTTAGACGACTCTCAATGTAGTCTATAATATACATTTCCGCTTCAACGTTTTATTAAGTACAATAACGAATTAGAGATCAATTAATTATGTTAACCTAACCTCAATTTTTTTTATACATCTGAAAATAATATTATTCCTGAAACGAATTTGTAATGTAGGTAATTGTAATGTTTGAATTAATAATTATGAACTTTATATTATAATCTGAAACATAAAATTAGTTTAGCCTGTAACTTACAGAACCTAATTACAAATTAATTACGAATTCGTTCCAAGTATTTTATTCGGTTTTTTTAGGTTAAGTTATTTTTTATTTTTTTTTCTCTTCCCCGAGTTGGGGCTTTTGGCTCCGCATGATTGATGCAGTTGCCATATACAAGTCGTATGAGTTTAGTTTTAGAATACTCGTAATATTAAACAGTTTACTTTGTCTTAATAGCGTCAAACAAGTCATAGTCACAGTCAAAGTCAAGCTAAGTAAGTCACGGCCAAGTCGAGCTCATGCCCCTGTAAAGTGGTGGAGACTTTACAAGAGGCTCCTATGGAGTTTTGGAAACAACACGAAAAGACACGTTTCACCTCGTTATATCACTTGCCCACACTCGAGCACGTTTACGAGCACTTAATGAATAATAATTCACCATTTAGTACACATTAACACTCGAAAATACACAAGTTTAGGAAAATAATCCAACGAGCCGACATGTTTTTTCCGCGTTTGGCGCCAAAACTCTAGGTTAAGTTCAATAAGCATCTTTAACAAAGTTCTGTAAAGGTTTTATTCTCTTTTTTTTTCTTTTTTTTACGTTCTCTAAAGAAGTCGCTGCAGGTTTTTGTTCCCTCAATGAATGAATACAGATCGATATGTCACATCCCATGTTCTCTATTGTTAGCTTCGATCAAGAATGTACTTCTTGATCGAAATTGTTAGAGCCTTTCTCCGTATCTCTATAACTTAGCTGTCGTTTGATAGCATTGTTCAGAGAGAAAGGGGAGATTGAGGAAACGAATAAATTAAATTACGATTTTATAGGCACAGAGGTGTGTACTAATAGTTCCTAAAAGGTTTTTACTACTTACAGACTTCGTTAAGTTTATTATGTGTGAAAGCTATAGATTGTAAAAAGCTCAAGTTTTAAACTGACTTCAAAAAAGGTGGTTCTCAATTCAGCTTTTTATCTATTTTTGATCAAATCTTGCAATCTGAATTAGAAACAGTTCTTCCGAACCGATTTTGTTGAATTTTTGCATAGTTCTGGTAGCCAATGCTCAATAATACGCAATTAGATAATACCAAGGATCATGGATTTTGTCTATGATAATACGTAGGCAAGGCGCACCTAGTTTAATATAAACCTACGGTTGGCCACGTCGATGACGGTGGAGCATGTACTACTGCATTGCAAGGCCACAGAAGATATACGATTAAGGAGGATTATACGAGACTCCTTGAAGAAACTCAACAGCAACAAGTCTCCAATACCGCAACACCTGGCGAAATAGGGGTAGAGCAGTTTAGCTAAACCAAACCAAACCAAAACCTTAGTGAAACCAAAGTCGTGCTTAGAATAGTTAAGTCAGCGACCCAAAGAGGTAAATAAATAAATAAATATTCGGGATATTTTTGCTCACACGGCCATCTGACCCCAAACTAAGCAAAACTTGTAATGTATGGCTGCCAGATACTGATACATATAATAATCTTTGCTGATACATACATTGTATTAGTACCTAATAGATCGTTGAATACGCATTTTATAATAAAAATATCTTGTTTTATTCGTAGATAACTAATAAACCGGACAATTGCGAGACGGGCTCGCGCACTGAAGGTTCCGTACCACCACAAAATTCAATAACAAAATTACCAGTTATAATTTTGTAATGAACAGAAACCGTCTTGCACTTGGCCATTATTTATTATTTGTTTTTATATTTTAAAGTCAATTGTACCAAATTTTACGCTTATACGTATTACTGTTTTTCCATTAGAGCTAATACAAAAATACGTAAAAAATATACGTTTGTTGTATGTGGACCCCCCCTTTCGTTTTTACTTTTAGACTTTTTTATTAAGTATTTCTTAATCCGCCGTAATATTGCATATTCTGTGAAAATTTCAACTGGTTATCTATAACGGTTCGAAAGATACAGCCGTTACTAGGTAGGACAGACAGACAGACACCGTAGGCTTAGTAATAGGGGCCCATTTTTACCCTCTGGGTAAAAACCCTAAAAAGATATGCGGTGCGATGGATCTTTGCGAATTGAACAGACTCTATTAAACTACTGGTTCTTTTGGTACATTTCTCTTTACTTTGGATAAAATAAGCCTTTAATTAGCATCATTACTCTACTCCCTCTGACCCGTGACAACCGTTACTCCTTTGTTTCGTTATCAGCACAATTAACGCATTGCGAGGATTTGCATAAAGAATTGCGCTTTCTGTTTGCAAGTCTGGGTTACTGGCACGAGCCAAAAAAAAGATCATTATCATCATTTCAGCCACAGGACGTCCACCGCTGGACATAGGCCTCCCCCATCGATCTCTAAAAGGGCCGGTTGGAAGCGGCCTGCATTCAGTATTACCCTGCGGTTTCTTTTAGATCGTCTGTCCATCTTGTGGGTCGATGTCCTACGCTGCGCTTACCGGTCCGTACTCTCCATTCCAGAACCTTTCGGTCCCATCGGCCACCTGTTCTGCATGATATGTGCCCTGCCCACTGCCACTTCAACTTGCAAATCCGGTGGGCTATGTCGGTAACTTTCGTTCGTCTACGGATCTCATTTCTGATTCGATCTCGTAAATAAACCCCTAGCATAGCCCTCTCCAACTCCATAGCTCGTTGTGCGACTTTGAGCTTGCTTATGAGGCCCATAGTGAGAGACCACGTTTTACTGCCGTATTTCATCACTGGCAACACACAAGGGTTGAAGACCTTCGTCTTGAGGCACTGAGGTATTGTGGCCGAGAAGACGTTGCGTAGTTTACCGAACGCTGCCCAGCCGAGTCCTTATCTAAGTGCTGGGTATATATACCTATATCCTCTCTTTTACTACGCCATCCTGACTCGGTCCTATGCTAACCAAGTCCAGCTTTGACCCGCGGTAGTGACAATATCATGCCCATCTTGCAGCTGAACGATGGGTCGAATACTCCATAACAAATGTAAAGTAAACTGAAGAAAATTCAAACCCAACCATTATTCTAAAAACCACCAAAAATAATGAAACAAAACACTTTCACTTGAAATAATGCCCGTATCCGTAAACACAATGCTTAGCATTCATAGCCGCCCGTATTCATATCAAATTCAGAGCACGCGTCCGTCTGTCTGCAGAGCGGTGTTGCTAGTGAATAACTAGAAAACTCCTAGAATATCACACCACTCTTTTTATTTTCTTAATAAAAGTTTAAAAAAAAAAAAAAAAAAAACTACGAAAAAAAATTACAACTGAAGGATAAAAATTAAGAAATAAAAAGCAATTGAAAATTATAATCGATGGAGTTAGTCGGAAACGGTTTTTATTTAATGCTGTTGGTGAATTTAGACAGATATTTATACTAACGGTATTTTTTACAGAAGAGAAATAAATAGAGCGGAAATCTGTTACGTGAGTTACGAGTGAACCTAGATTGAACATCCTTATTTAGATCAACGCATTGAACTCCGCATCACAGTTGCTAACTGATTTCAAATGACTGACGTTTCGTTTATATGGGTGCAACTGGCTACAACAAACTTCTTACAAAAATGTAATTAACAATGTTTTTTTTCTTCTGTGTTGTATTTATTTATGTTACATGTAAAATAAAGCCTATGTCACCCGGACAATAATAATCGATTGACACCAAATCCCACGAAAACCTCATTCACCAAAATCGGATTAATAGTTTAGGTCATCATCATCATCATCATCAGCCGGAAGACGTCCACTGCTGAACATAGGCCTCCCCCTTTAACCTCCACACTGAACGACAGCTTGCCTTTTGCATCCACTGGATACCCGCGACTCTCACAATGTCGTCGGTCCATCTAGTGGGAGGCCTCCCTACGCTGCGTCTTCCGGTTCGTGGTTCCACTCCAGAACCTTTCTTCCCCATCGGTTATCGGTTCTTCGAGCGATGTGGCCTGCCCATTGCCACTTCAACTTGCAAATTTTAACAGCTATGCCATATGTGGGAAACAAGCTAACGGGCCGCCTGACGGTAAGCCATCACCGTCTTACTTACATACTTGCAACACCATCACAGCTACGTTATGATTTTTAAACTGACACGAGATTATTATAATTATAAATAAATAAAATAAATAAATATTTGGGACATTTTGCACATACACGGTCATCTGACCCCAAACTAAGCAAAGCTTGTGATATGGCTGCCAGAGACTGATATACATACATATATAGTTTTAAATGCATACTTAAATAGATATTAACAACCAGATATAGAACAAACACAAATTTTCATCACACAAATGTTTGTCCTACGTGGGAATCGAACCCACGCCCTCATGCTCAGAAGGTAGGTAATATGACACTTCACATTTTTAGATGCAATTTTAATGTTTTCACACGTTTTTCAGTTAACCTTTGACCCAATTTTATTGTGATAATAATAATGTTCTTAATCATAAACTACTTACAATACTTGTAGTGTTAATATAGGGCAGAGCCTATCTTCACAAAAAAACCGGTTCAGTAATTCCGGAACAGAGTGGTAATTTTTTTGGAGAAATTTCATATAAAAACTCCACTAATTTCGGGTAAATTCACGCCCATGGCAACACCGCCAATAAAGAAAAACATGATGTTATTAGTATTCTCTGGATACGCGAAACTGAAAGTTTCCATTTCTCGGCGAAAGTATGAGATTAATATACTTGTAGAAAGCAGATTTTATGGCTACTCAACAGCATGCACATTGCGCTGCGATCATTACGAGAGTGGATTTTCCTCCAATGTCTCCACGGATCAGGCTAAAGACCAAAACTTTAAAGAGCGATTAATCCAGAAAAACATAATACATAATTAAAATAAAATAAATTAATATTCGGGACATTTTTCACCCACATCTGACCCCAAACTAAGCAAAGCTTGTGATATGGCTGCCAGAGACTGATATACATACATATATAGTTTTAAATACATACTTAAATAGATATTAACAACCAGATATAGAACAAACACAAATGTTCATCACACAAATGTTTGTCCTACGTGGGAATCGAACCCACGCCCCCAAGCTCAGAAGGCAGAATTATTTATGTATCAGTCTCTGGCAGCCATAGTACAAACTTTGCTTAGTTTGATTTGGGGTCAGACAATTTTCGACCAAAATAAAATGAATGGACGGGCCCAGAAGAAGTGCATTTTTGAAGATTACAAAATGAGCGCCAGTGCTCACTTCGTTTCAGTCGGTCTCTAGCCGTAGGAAGTGCGACACAAGACTATTGTTATAACGAAACATCTGACAAAATTATGCCTTCGTGTGCTTTCACGAAGTGTAAATACACAACAAAAACCCGCTATCTATATTTTGTAACAAATGTACTGTACATGGTTATAATTAGGTGTTGAAGTATATGTCCGACGGTTTTGACTCGTTTTTACTGAGCAAGTTCAATGGTTATGGCCCTTCTATTCATTTTATTTTGGTTGAAGCAGACAATGACAATTATATTTTCTTTGGGGACAGATGACCGACGACCGTGTGTGCAAAAATTATTAAAACCTAAATATTTATTAATTAATTTAATTAATTAACGAAAAACTAATGTACAAAATTCTATTGGTATTACTAGAAGTATTATTTTAATATTTTTAATTTCAGTCTTAAATAAAAGGTTTTCTTCTGAACCGCAGTATGCGCATTGTGCCAGTTAAAAATGTTAAAATTAAAAGTTATGCATAAAAACGCCTTGAACCTACAAAGTGTAAAAAATAACACCATTTCAAAATGCAACAAAAGTAAAAGTGCAAATTAAATAATTAACGAAAGTAAAACCTTGCCTATTCACACTAACAGCTGACATAGTTTGGAAAATAGTTTTTTGTCAGTTTGAATTGCAATTGAGTAGTGATGCGCCCGTTAAAGTTTTGTCCATACCATATCGATTTTTGATATTAAGATGACCGCCAAAAACTTAACGGATGAATTAGTTATTATTTTCTTTCCAAAATAATGTCTAATATAATAATGAAAAAAAAAACACTGTAGTACCTTCGCATACATTCTGAGAAAATTAGGTATGCTCTTCACATTTGTTCTGTGAACAAAGTATTTTTTTAATTTATAAACCTTTGAAAACGACCAACTTATGAACAATTAAAGCAAACAAGCAACTTAGGCAAGTATCTGATTTTATATTCAGATTAAATTCCACGAATTAATTTTTATTTTTCTTCAAGTTTATTACATTTATTTATCGACAGCCATAACAAAAAAAAAATCTAACACTCGATAGTCTCGCATTTTCCCAACCCTAACGATTCTAACACTCGTTCCGAATGGCGTGCACAATACCGCGCAGTCGCAAGCTGCTAAACCGCGGGAACTGCCGCTTGCGAACTAACGGTAACACACCGGCAACTAACAACAATTAAAAAGTTAGCAAGCGACAATACCGGCACGATAAAATAAAAGAAAAATAGGCCGTTAGCATGTAAATATTTACCGAAAAAAACATATATTAAAAAGTTATCTGTCAAAAGTTACATTTTGGCGGGAAGGGAAATGTTTAGGAAAATATTTATTAGAAGTGCTTAGTTGTAACAAAATGTGAAGGTTTTCATCGGGTTTTATTTTATTTTCTGTAATTATGGTGTTTTACTGGAGGGTGTTCCTTGCTGCGGTGCTAGTGGTGATCTTGGATGTTACGAGCGAAGAGCTTTTTGGAAATGATGTAAGTTTTGTATGGAGCTTTAATATTAGTTGATAATTTATCTATGATATGAGAATTTGAACACAAACAAATTTTCATATAAAATTTTTGTAATCAAACGAATTCATATCAGTACTGGAATTGACTATTTATAACCTAGTAAGCAAGTATGTCCTGTCAATATATTTTTTGGCGGGAATTGGGTAAGTTAGGGCACGCTACTTATAGCATCTCAGTGCCTTCTATCAAGCACAAAAGCAGGTCAGTATGGGATTTTTAATAGGTATTAAGTATTTTACACTCGACTAACAGCTAAAGTATCACAATTTATACTTTTCGAGTATTGCCTGGTCATAAATGTGTGAAAATTAGTCGTTAAGTTGCTACTTTTAGGCCGCGCTCAGAGCTATACATACCTCTTTCGTACATTGTCAATGTAACAAAATTCGCTAAGTGGGAATAAAAACCCACTAGGCTTAGAATAACTACTCAGAGAAGGTAGGTTTCCAAACAACGCCTTCTCAAAACGTAAGCTACAAATTCGCTTTGTAGCTTACGTTTCGATTGGTATTTTAAACGATTTAAGCAAGAAAATTAATGGATTATCTGTGGAATGTCACACCATAACTCTTATGCTGCTTTTCTGATTTATTGTGGTACGATTTCACCGCGCAAATTGTCATAGTAAATTTTTTATATTTTTTTTGGAGCCATATATGACACCATTTGAATGGCTTAAATTTTGCAAATGTACTTGGTTTCTTTGTGTAGTTATTATAAGCCACTAGGCATCATTTAAAAAAAAAGTATTTATGCCGAATACAATAGTGTCACAGTTATGCTGTTTTTACAAGCTTTTATTTAAGTTGCCCTGTTAGTATGTATGTGTGGGACAAATCTTTCACCAGTTTTCAACCGATTGAGCTAAAACTTTGCAATTTGCATACACGTTTAGTTTGGATGACAATGCATGGTTATCTTAATGACGTAATTCAAAATACAATATGGCGGACTCCCAAATATGGCATGGCGGACACGTTATTTTATGCACCTCCTTGATATGGGTATCAAATGAAAGGGTTTGCTGAGAATAATACGAAAAATAAAATGACGTCACACTATATTCAATATGGCGAACACCTCAAGATGGCGGACAAAATTTTCTTATCTACCCTCATGATATGATTATTAAATGAAAGGGTTTGCTGAGAAGAATATATATTTTTTTTTATAAAAAAGTTTTTTTTATCAAAAAAATATTTATAAAACTAGTAGTAAACTACTATTTATTATCAGTAAATCTGTACAAAGTTCTTCACGACAGTCGGTAGTGGGTAGGTAGCAACATACCAAATCTAGGGTCATAAAACTAAATCTAGGCATAAAAGACCCACGCAGGTTACATTACGCATTCAAATCGCGCGCATGATTAGGCATTTTGTGCACTATGTAGGCACGACCAGAACCATTGGTCGCTTAGTCCAGGGTTAGTCCAAACTTTATAGTGATTTGGTTTTAGATGACAGAACTATAAAACGAACAAAGTATTTCTGTCACCGTCTAATAGTCTGCATTGAAAATATTGCGATAATTTTAGCTAGAAGCAATTAAACACTTTTCTACTCATTACAATACACCAAACAAAATACAAAGTAGCTTAAAATCAATACAAAAACCGGCAGTATAATTGGCGGCCTCATCGCTTTAAGCGATTTCTTCGAGGCGACTTTTGGATTGACATTACTGAAAGAGGAGTAAGGGTTAGCGGTGAATAATACATAATATAATATACATAATAATTATGCTTGTAATAAGTAAAAAAATTAAGCAAACGTTAAGCTACATCTAAGCTAGCAGCATGTATTTATTATATTATGTTTAAACAAATTGGGACTTATTCGGGACGCGCATTATTTTATGGGTACAAATAGGTTCTTTTCACTCGACGTTTTAACCATGTTACAATGGCCGCGATCACGAGCTGACAAAAGCTGAGCTGTAAGTATTTAGTTTTAGTAAACAACTAGCAGTACTTATTTCAAATTTTGGAGTTTATTGCACAATTGGACAGTGCTCTCTGGTTCTCAGTCAAGTCTAGTTTGTGTCCAGTAGTATTTGACTTGGACTACAAGCACAGAAGACCTACAAGTGCACAAAGACCCTTATAGCAATAAATATAGATAAATACAAGTAGCCCACTCACAGTTCAAGGTTTTAGAGTAATTTGAACAATGAGAGGAATTCGATGACGGTTGCTTAACCTTGACCTGGGGGAAGTTCGGATTATTGGACATGCTGTATAGTTAGAACTTTCGTGATTCTTGCTTGTTGTGTAGGCTGATTGACAAGTCCTAGTGTTAGAGTTTCTAGGCCGCTCCAACCTCACTGTCACGATTTGTGGCTATCACACCATAATCACACTAATAATTATACTTATGCAAAAAAAAAGTATGCTAATTCATCATCATCATTTCAGCAGTAGGACGTCCACTGCTGGACATAGGCCTCCCCCATCGATCTCCAAAAGAGCCGGTTGGAATCGGGCTGCATCCAGTGTTTCCCTGCGGTCTCTTTTAGGTCGTTTGTCCATCTTGTGGGTGGACGTCCTACTTTGCGCTTACCGGTCCGTGATCTCCATTTGAGAACCTTTCGGCCCCATCGGCTATCTGTTCTGCGTGCTTTGTGCCCTACCCACTGCCACTTCAACTTGCTAATACGGTGGGCTATGTCGGTAACTTTAGTTCGTCTACGGATCTTCTCATGTTTGATTCTATTTCTGACTCCATAACAGCTGAATGGATTTGTATAAAATTTAGTATGGAGGTAGTTTATAACATCGGTTATATTTTTTATCCCAGAAAAAGAAACGTTATTTTAGGGTAGGTACTTAGGTAAGTAGGGTTCATACTACTGGCTTTTCAGTGAAGGAAAACATCGTGAGGAAACCTGCATACGTACGGAGAAGAAATTCAATGGCGTATGTGAATCCGCCAACCCGCACTGGGCCAGCGTGGTGGATATGGCCCAATCACCCTTTCGGGGGTAGGCTAAAAGTTTAGTAGTGGAGTGTTAAAACGGCTGATTATGATGATGATGATGATGATGATGATGAGGTGGTAGGGTTCCGTTTTTCGTAGCCAAAGTCATATCGTGGTAACCATCACAATAGTTCAGAGATTGGTGGTCACAGAAAAATTCGAAAGAACGTAGCTTTGTGGACAGAGGATGTCTATTATTGTCTATACTAAAACTACAATTGTGCAAAGTTATGGGTATTTTAGTACTAAGTGCCGTGGGGAATAAAAGAAATATTTGAAATATTTTGAATAGTGAAATAATATTTCAGTTTTTGGTTATACCAACTCCAACTTTTATCTGTTTACAAACATATTATTTACTAGCTGCGCCCCACGGTTTCACCCGCGTAGTGATGAAAAGTGGTGATGATGATGATGAAAAGTAGCCTATGTCACTCTCTGGCTCTTAAACTATACCCATGCAAAAAATCAAGTCGATCCGTTGTTCCGTTGCAGCGTGAAAGAGGAACAAACATCCATACATCCACACATCTATACATCCATACATACAAACTATCGCGTTTATAATATTAGTAGGATTTAGTATGGGAATGCTCAAAACTGCCACCATTGAGTAACTTCGAGGCTTCGGGGTCACAGCGCAAAACACAGAACTTACATTTTAAGATCTCTGGGTCAAACATAATTGACTCACAGTTCACACTGGCATCATTTCAGAAGCCGTCGAAAAAAACAATCGATTACCAATTGTTACGTTGCGATCTAGTTTTACGTAACAACCTTCTTCAGACAACGCTATAACTTGTAGCGTCATTCTTTACTCACTCCTAGCTTGTCCCACGATAACACTAACGTAATTATATGAACAAGTCCATACTTCAGCATGATCATCATCAGCCAGAAGACGTCCACTGCTGAACATAGGCTTCCCCCTTTAACCTTCACTCTGAACGACAGCCTGCCATCTGCATCCACTCGCCAGTGCGTGTATGGAATCCAGTATTAGATTGACTTAAAAATAAACTTTATTAATTTTAAAACTTTTTAGGCACAAGCTTTTTCGTATTCTTCTCAGCAAACCCTTTTATTTGATGCCCATATCATAATGTTCACATTTTGTCCGCCATTTTGAGACGTCCGCCATATTGAATGTATAATGACTTTTGACGAATTTTTTTGATGGCATTTTAACTGTTCTCCAACCCCCCGTATTCTTCAGTCTTCCCGTGAACATGGTGCATGTAACTGCGCCGAAATATCAGGCACTCATTCCACAACCTTACCACGGTAAATATCCCATTAATACTCATAATATAACTGTAAGTTAACTTACTATCCCGTTGGTCCAGTTGGTAGTGAACCTACCTTCTAAGCCTGAGGGCGTGGGTTCGATTCCCACGTAGGACAAACATTTGTGTGATGAACATTTGTATTTGTTCTATATCTGGTTGTTAATATCTATTTAAGTATGTATTTAAAAAACTATATATGTATGTATATGTATATCAGTCTCTGGCAGCCATATCACAAGCTTTGCTTAGTTTGGGGTCAGATGACCGTGTGTGCAAAAATGTCTAAAAAATATATTTATATTTATTTATCAAAACCCCTGTGATAGTGAAATCTGAACGAGCTAAGATTATCAATTCGCAGTCTCTAGCCGAGAAGTCATTAACCTGAACCAGTTATCAATAGTTATCACTAAATTATGCAATGAGTACGCTAATCTCGTAAGCAGATTACCTATTGAACTTTTATAAATATATTTTGTTATCTGTGTCAGTGTGGTTTCTTCAGGTCATGTAAGAAATATCAAATTGATAAAAAAGTTTCACGTTTGCACTCTCTATCTCTGTGTGTGTGTGTGTGTGTGTGTGTGTGTGTGTGTCAATTTTTTTAAACATTTAGTCAACACTACCCTTTGAATACACTTAAGTAATACTATTTTAGTCATAGTCGTACATTTAATAAAAATTTACGACTATGACTAAATTACTGTGTATTCAAAAGGTAGTATTGATTTTATGTTTAAAAAAAACATATTTCATTTCATTTTCCATTTCAGCCATTTGCGGACTATTGAAAGGCATTCGCTGAAACCAAGAGGCCCTGTTTATAAAGAACACAATTATTGATAAATGTCTAAAATAAAATAATGAAACAAAAAATATTGTTAGCTTAGAATAACTACACAAAGAAACCAAGTACATTCGCAAAATTTAAGCCATTCAAATGGTGTCATATATGACACCAAACGACGCTCGCGCGGTCAGTGCCCGCTGTAATAGTGTTTCGTGGTCAGTGCTCTTAGTCAGGTGATAGTGTTAAGAGTTCCCAAAAAAATTACTTTATTATTGCCGCATAATTTTTACGTCTGTGTGCGTGACGAGGCAAGTAAACACAGCACACGTAGCGAATTTGTAGCTTACGTTTTGAGAAGGCGTTGTTTGGAAACTTACCTTCTCTGAGTAGTTATTCTAAGATTGTTAGTCAGTTTTTATTTCAATTTAGAAAGAGCAAGAATCAGCAAGATCTAGTTATCAATTTAAGCAGTCAGTTAATTTTAATGAGCCTAAAAAAATACTAATTTCTTAAAGAAAAACTTGCATCCTATATTTTAAATCTTGTAGGTGACTATATTAATTAAAAAGACCACAAAAACAAGATTAACATTGCAATAAAACCATTATATAGAAATTTTACAGGCGGCCTTATCGCTTAAAACAATCTCTAGGAGGCAAAGTTGATAGACCATTTTATAGAATAGATTAAATTATTGAGCGTTTATGCATATAAGAGTTAGTATTCAACAGCATCAACCTAAATATTTACATAGCTTAGTCTAATGCATCTAGTACATTGTATAAAACATACCTACTCGTACACATCCATTAAAATAACATTTCTAAGTGTTAACCTAACCTTCCGTTTACGGTCAAATATTTCAAAGTTCCGAGATTCCCACCGACGGTTTATAGCTCTGATGTAACGCAAACATTTGCGCGTGCGTTCCTACACGCACTTATGGCCAAAGACCTGGGTCAATGGTGTGCTAAATTCTTGGGTATTAGTGTCATTATCATAGCGTCTTAAGATAATGAGGTGAAATAAACATAATGACAGATGAAAATAGGTTAGCCAAAGTTAAGTTGTTTGAAATATATTTTGACTATAGTATCGTAAGAACATACCAAAGGCACACATAATACATAATATTAATTAGTACAAGTAGGAAGTAGGTATAGAAAATTCAGTCCGCAAAATCACGAAAATAAGTAGCGACTCTTGCTACTACACAATAAAGTGCAATTCAAGACGTGCGAGCGCTAACTACCAACATAGAAGTTGCCTCTCTGTCCATCGCGTAACTCTTGTCGCGTTATATCTGTCAATCGCGCGGCAGCGGGCGCGGCAGGTCCGACAAGTCGGCTACTTGCAGCTTCAACCTAAAGTGCGGAGTGCGCCAGGCCTGCTAAAGGATAGAGTTGCAGGTAGGTCACAGTAGGTACTCTTTTAACTATAATTGGCCATAAACTGATGAACCCATATTGTATCCTTCTTTGACAACCAACGAACGTATTCTGAAAGAATGGCTAATCAAAAAGTCTAATTCGAGTCTTATTAAACCTTAAAGATAGGGTTGAGTATGAGACATAAATGAAGTTTATTTCATTTAATATTATTAAGTAATAGGCTTGCGTTTAACTACCACCTAGCTGATGATGCGGTTTACCATGGAACACGCTTGTGTTGAAGAAACCGATTCATTCGCGATTTGAAGACACCTAGATTATAACTAGCTGGGAACACCCATTCAGCCAGTTTATTCTACAGACTAGCAGTTTGCACAATAAAAGTAGTATCAAAGCGCAAAAATATATTATAGCAAAAGTACGCTCTTCATTTAACAATTTCAGTCCTGGGGCCTTACTCCCAACTCGATACGCGGTCCCAAACTAACGTTAAAACCGCGCAGTTCGGAAAATCACGCAAAAGTGAACGATACGGTTTGCGGTCGTGCTACATTTTTTCATCATCTAAAATGGATTGCTTTAAAGAGCTAGGCGTTAGGCTAGACCTTTAAATTGGTGGATATTTTGACTTCTCAAATCACACAATTACCATTATCAACTGACCGAACATCAATACGGTTAATAAATATACGCCTGTCACTCGTAATAATAAATGTTGTTGAAATAAACGTCCTAACCGTGAACTAAATGCTTGTCGCGCCAGTTTTGTACGATTTTTTTGCCGCATAACATTTTGACACTAACAAATAGCTTTCAAACGAAATGGCCATGCAACTACCGGTTTAAACAATTAGACTTGTACAAAATGTTTAAACATAATGTACAATTAACACAAATAGAAAATAGCTCAATGGTATGATGATGCACTGAGCTGTGGTTAGACTGATTCTAGATTAATTATCGTATTGCCGAGTAAAAGTTTTTAAAAAAGCTTGCATACTAAGGTCCCGCAAGAGTTAACGCTTTTGTTGTATGTATATTAAAAGTTGTTCATAATGATGAGTACAAAGACGTCTTGTCAGCTTCATCATCATAATCATCATCATCAGCCAGAAGACGTCCACTGCTGTACATTGGCCTCACAGGCTTTTCTGCTTAGTACAGTCTATATGCGTAATCCTGTCGAAAATTCAAAAATTCGCCACCCACGCTTTAATTTCAAAGACAAGAATTTGGTGGCCGACCGATGCGCAAGTTCGAGTCCTGCTAGAAGTCCAATTTTTGAAATTGTGTGTAACATTTAAATACTAAATCCTAGAGTACAGAACACTTCAATATATAATGATCTAAGCATTGTTAGATATGTACGAACAAGTGAAGTCGAAGAATAATTATGTATGTCTTTAAATAAGATCTTGTTCATCTTCATCGACTATCTCTCTCACATAGAAATTGTCACATTAAAATCTCTAATTCTAAAACTAACTACACCAAACAAAAGTTAGCACCAAAGACTTTCTATAACTAGATATTTAATGTAGGGCGAACGTTCAGTCACTATATCTGCTGTTAACGTCTTATGTAAAAACACACCCTTGAAGGCACTGAGTGTCACGTCAGCACCGACCAAGCCTGCAATCGGTCAACGTTTCTATACGCTCGTCTTATAATTGTCTATTAAAATTATTTAAATACATCTGCTGAAAACGTCTTATGTAAAAACACACCCCCTAAAGGCACTGATTGTCACGTCAGTACCGACCAAGCCTGCGATCCGTCAACGTTTCTACGCTCGTCTAATAATAATCTAATAATAGACAACTATTAAAATTATTTAAAACCGCACTACGTCTTGTTGTAACAAAAAACATTGCAGCAAAAATTGCCAATCCCTCACCCCGTGCCGCAGACATTTGACTGTATTGTTTCCATTGAAAATAATTGTCACTACAAGTATGGGCTACGTAAAAGCTTTAGCTAGTCTGTGGCTAACAAAATAAAAATGTGAGGTAAGAGTTAACTTTACCTAGTCTGTGGTAAAAACGTGAGGTAAGAGAAACGGCAACGGGTTTCTAGAGCAAAATAATTTGTCACCAAAACCAAATATGGTAACATTTCTAAACGCTTTAATACTATATCGAACTAAGAGGTTTAAAGAACTTGCAGCATTACTCATGCTTGTTTTGAAACACAAGCAATGTGTACCTACTAGATAATGCTAACAAATTTCGGTACATACTTAGAATAACTACACAAAGAAACCAAGTACATTCGCAAAATTTAAGCCATTCAAATGGGGTCATATATGACTCCAAAAAAAATAATATATTTTTACTATGACAATTTGCGCGGTGAAATCGTACCAGAACAAATCAGAAAAGCAGCATAAGAGTTATGATGTGACATTCCACAGGTAATCCATTAATTTTCTTGCTTAAATCGTTTTGAAATACCAATCGAAACGTAAGCTACAAAGCGAATTTATAGCTTACGTTTTGAGAAGGCGTTGTTTGGAAACTTACCATCTCTGAGTAGTTAATCTACCCTTAAATTAAAATAGGTTTTTTTTGTGCAAATTCTAACAAAAACTTAAAATAAATAAGATCTCCAACTCAGTTATAATTTTGCCGACGTATTTTGCAATAAACCCTGTTTTTTGACCGACTTCAAAAAGAAGGAGGTTATCAATTCGACTGTATGTTTTTTTTTTTATCTACGAAAATAACTAAAAGCTAATTTTACCGACCTTTAAGCTTTAGGTATGACATTTTTTTTTTCCTTTTATTAATTTAGGTTTTATTTTGTTTGAAAGATGACTACTTTATTATAATTAACAATTTATACAATAAAAATTACAAGGTATAAAATAAGCTATTATTAATAATAGCTATCTTATTAACAGCTATTTTGACAAAAATCTAACAGAGACATATATAATTATATTTTAACTAACAAAACTAATAAAAAAACTCACAGTTGTACGCCCTACCTGGCAAAGACATTGGATATGTTTCCATTTGTACGACCCTGTATGCTGCTTTATAATTATGTATACCTACCATGTTCTGACAAATAAATGATTTGATTTTATTCAAAGCTTTCTGTCTATATGATAATTATACAATAAGCATTAGAATTCGTTTAATACCTTACTGAATTATCGTTATATAACTTACCTACATAATAAAGTCAAAGTTGAAGGACCTACAGTTACTTTACTGCATTGTAGGCATCTATAAATTTAGCTTTGAAGTTAGAACGCTCGCAATCTGGACTCTGGAGTAAACCTGTTATTAAAGCATTTATTTATGGTGTGGGTAGTTATAAAACTCAGTGCGTAGGCCTTTGGAAAGCCTGAACCTGCCCACAAATCAATTTGCTCTGTAGTTACGGAATGTAATAGATTGTACTAAGGAAATATCGTTAACCGATTAAAAAATACCGCAAAAAAAGAGGTCTAAATGAGAACGCAAGGAAACGTTGGATGGAAGCCGCTTCCAACCGGCCCTTTTGGAGATCTATGGGAGAGGCCTATCTCCAGCAGTGGACGTCATATGGCTGAACTGATGATGATTTTAAAAATAGGAAGCCTAAGTCCAGATTCAGACGCGAATAATGTAGGCCATTGTTTACACAAAATAATAGCCAAATTTGGGTCATTATTTAAAGAAAACGCTTAAATCAGTTTGGCTTAATTTTAAGTTTTAAGTCTTATAGTAGGTTACTTTTACAAGATAATAATTTACGTGAACCGTTCACGGTCTCAGCCAAGTCGGTTTATAGCTATTTTATTCAAATTATTTCAATGACTTTAACGCCAGGTAAATGAAGTTTAATTTTGCAATGACCGAGGTAAAGATGCTTGCTTTGTGCTAATTGAATAAGTTGTAAATAATAACATTCTACAACTCAAGGTACTACTTAGCAGTCGCTAAAGGTGTGTTTTGTTCGGTAATGAGAATTTATTGTGATTATGACCTCTAAGATCAATCGATAAACTTTATAATCTATCTTCTAAACGCTTAAAAAAGTTTCGGCAGCCTTACTAGGAGCGCAATCAATCTGATCTAGTAAGAATTTTTGTTTAACTTAGAGGAGACGTCTTTCTGAAAGTAAATGTCAATAACGCCTTCAATTTCTTGGTCAAAACGTACTCTGTTGACGGAGGCTAAAACCCTAGATTTGTACCAATTCCTTTGGCAATAGGATGGTAAGCATTCAAAATTAGTGTAGCGAAATCCTTATATCTTAAGAAGATGGGGTAGTCTACAGGGAGATCCTCTGGGGCTGGCTATATTTAGTTTTACAATTCATCCCATCAGTATGTAAGAAGTAAGACTATGTTACAGTCTTCCTGGCAAATAGACGATGGATGGATGGATGGTATTTGTGTTACAATAATTATAATACATCTTAGTAAAATTACGAGTTGTAAAATGATTCAACAGCTTAGTACTGATTATTTATTATCAGAGAAACACAGTGTAAAGTTAGCCATTCACTAGTCCGTATCAGATGGATTGTATTTTTCTGAATGCAAACCAACTACTTACTAATCTGTGACAAGTTGCCACAGATTAGTAATTAAGTAGTTAGTATTAATTCGGTGTAATCTAACCCGTCAGACGCGTACGTTGCAGACAAGTTAACAGTTCAAAATTTCAACAGTTCGAATTCTAGGTGGCTTAAGTGCGGTACTTGCAATCAAATTAGAATCTTGCTTTACTCATCATTCAAAAAATACAATAATTCCAAATATTCCAGTATACCCAATGAGCAGAAAAACAACACAAAATTTAGCAATAAAAAACCTAAGGGCAATTTTATGTCGTTGCTCTCAAAATACGTGCGCAATTACAGAAGTATTCCAATTAATCCAGCAACTCGTCAAGTCACGACTGTTTGTTTGTCAAAGAAATTGTTCAAAATTACCAATTCATATCACGACATGCCCTGAAACGCAGCATGTCGGGTCGCAAGAAAGAACGTCAAGAAAATGAGACGATGTTTTATGTAACAGATTCAAAAATGTAAAGTAGTTTGATTGAATATACGCACGATTGCATCAAATAAAGTAAGATTACTTTTTTCTAAGTCTTTGTGGGAAATCTTCTCATAATATTGACGGTACTAGCACTTATATGCAATGTATTTTGTTGGTGGTCTCCCACTATGGGCCTCATAAGCAAACTCAAAGTCGCACGAGCTACGAGCTAGCTTGGGGTTTCTCTACGAGATCGAATCAGAAATGACGAGATCCATAGACGAATGAAAGTCACCGACATTGCCCACCGGATTAGCAAATTGAAGTGGCAGCGGGCAGGGCACACATCACGCAGAACAGATGGCCGATGGGGCCGAAAGGTTCTGAAATGGAGACCACGGACCGGTAAACGCAGCGTATAGGATGTCCACCCACAAGATGGACAGACGACCTAAACGACCACAGGGAAACGCTGGATGCAGACCGCTTCCAACAGGCCCTTTTAGAGATCGATGGGGAAAGCCTATGTCCAGCAGTGGACGTCCTACAGCTGAAAGGATGACGATGATGATAGCACTTACATAAATAGCTATTTCCCATGTAATATCTATTCTCAAGTGTTAAAGGCAGTCACCCTACTAGATCCATGCAAAACCAACCTGTAATTTGAATGCTTTAGCCATTTGACGGTTAATGCCTTGACTTTGACTACGCGTTGTACAATGTACACTCAATTTTCGTTACTTGAAAATGTTGTACATACAGGCTGTATGATACCAACGATGCTTTTTTTTCAGCCGGTTGGTGTTCAGCAGGTCTTATGAACGACGGATTATTCATTAGGGAGCATCGTATCTATCGCCATCTAAAATAGGCATGTGTCCTAATGTTTAATTTATTACAAATATAGGCTTATCGATGAATATAACTACATTACACATACTGAAAAAATAATTAGAATTGGCTGATAAATCTCTGAAATATGAGCGTTTAAAGTTTTAGGTGGGGATGGAGAGGGGATGCTCTGTCCCTTTCTCGCAAAGCGTGTGTTAGTATAGCATTTGTATGGCGCGCCTGAGGCGTAACGTCATAGCTCAGTATAATGCGCTCTCTGTCTAGCATGAAATTAAAATACTTATAACTTATTTATTTATGAACTAATGTTAATTTTGTTTTTGTTGTTGGGCTCTATTTATGATCAGCTTTTTTACGAGATAATAAAAAAAATTACATTATGCCTATTAGGACGGAATCCACCGCCACGGAATGAAACAGCTACGAGCATTGCCATCTTTGACATAGAATAAAATGATCTCTTAGCTCTTAAAACCTTTCACCATCTCGCCAACGGTACTTCAGTAAGTAAAGGACAGTTTCTCACTTGACACTTCACAATCCACATGACAATTGGAGCATTGACGAGAACAATGCGGCACTCACCGACCGTTTAATTCTGATGATAATAAAATAAGGGTCAAAATGTCACGCTTTTTATCAGACACGCGCTAAATAAAGGTGTCATCAGTTATCTGTTATACAGGTTGCGAGTGATCAAGGAAATGGCCGTATTTTATATAGATACATGTTTGTATTGGTAAGTTGGTGACACTACCCAGGGTCACCAACTGACCCATTTTAAGTCACGCGTTTTACAAAACATCTTATTGTACCACGTCCACAATACATATTGGTCGTGTTTGCCTCAAGATCGTTCTCGAGCGTTTAAAAAAATTCTTTTGTACTACTCTTATTAAAATTTCTGAAAATAAGTCTTTAAGATAGGTATTAAACTTCGTTTGCAGTATTTCTAGAATGTTTAAATTAAGTACGTCGGAGAGGTCAAAAACTACGAGTACGAAAACAAAACAAAAATGCTCAGGGACGATCATGGAACAAACTCGGCCAATAGGTATGTGAAGGCGAGGTTAAAACTAAATGTAAAAAAAAAAGAAAAATCTTTATTTATGACAGAAACAAAAGGTACATATATTACGATTGTGGTCCACAACTACCTGAAACCCATTGGTTTTTGATGTTTTACATGCAAATGCTTTTTTAAACAAAATTCCTACAAGCTATCTGCCAATAGACCGAAGAAAACCCAAATCCTATGCTTGGTGATATCAATGCGGCCTAATTACCTACTTAAGTTATCTTACTGTCAATGACCAGTCACTGTTTTTGAAGTTAATGGGATGTCAAATAGTTCAATGGATTCTCTTTTTTGTGCTATAATTATATCCGTTGAACTATTTGACATCCCATCCAACACAGGAGTGGAAACTCGAAAAGCTTGTTAAAGCCAAATTTGCGGCTTTTGCAGAACATGCCTTTCAAAATTAAAAATTATGTCGTCTGTGGCTATTTCTTTCATTATTTTCTTCGATAGTAGCTGTCACCGCATAATAATAACACATAGGCAGGGAAGTACTCTTACCTAAATATTTATTTAGGTTAAGATAAAAATTCTTAACCTGTGACATCCTATGACGAAACATTGATAAAGCTAACAATTTAAATAAAGATAACCTTCATAAAAAAGTGACTGGTTATTGACAGTAAGATAACTAATAAGTAATTAGGCCGAATTGATATCACAATCATCAGCCTCTTATTGTCCATTGCTGGATAAATAGGCCCCTTCTAATGCACGCAACTGAGCTTGGTCGGCAATAGCTGAAGGAAACGGCGAATTGATATAAAACATAGCAAAGTTCTGTTCACACACTTACTTTTTAAGAATAGTATTCATCCTCTTCTCTTCTCTTCTTATGACTATCACTACACCACAATCTTAACTTTCCAGTCTTTCTCTTAAATCACATTTATTAGACCTCAGTAAATCTACCTATTTTAGATCCAAGATGAGGCGCTAAGAAGCAATAAAACAGCCCCAGCTAAAAACTAAAAGTGGCAAACACCATTGAGAAAAATAATTGCACAAACGTATGCTTGATTGCTACTGTCAATTTTGCGCCAGGACAGCGAATATATCATTGGTCATAATCAGTGTAGTGCACAAAAACCCTTACCCGCATGACTAGATAATCCCATAATTTCTTACTCGAGTAATTTATCTATCGATCTTAAGGACATTATGGAGCTTGTTTTTATCTTTTCGTTCGATGCATATTTAATTTCAATTATTTATGAATGAACCGGTTTTCTGTTTACAAAAGTTCTTTATTATAACGAACTTTTATACTTATATTTTATCTAATCCACCATAGTTCTTATGTTTGTTTTATATGCTCCAAAATATTGCGTCTTAAAATCTAGTTTAGGCTACATTTAAATTAATAAATTAGAACTCAGGCGAAACACCCAATATTAATCGTCAAAATTAACATAATATTCGCATTTAGGGGTACCTAATTGGAAGACTTTTACCGTCTTACCACAAAAGATTTAAGAACGCTTTAGACATGTGTTTAGCAATTGTTTCACAGCGAAAAATATGCTAAACACTTGTCTAAAGCGTGCTTAAATCTCTTGTGGTAAGACCATTATAGTTTTCTTTATCATCTGTTTGCAGCAGCCATATTTTTTTTTGTACTTTGTGTGGATTAGTATACAGGGTTATCTTTTGATTAAAATGTATTAAATATAACACCAAACCGCATTCACCTTGAAAAAGACCACCTAATGCGGTTGAAACTATAGTCGGAGTGAGTAATTCTCGTGTAATATAAATAAAATATTTAATATAAGCTTGTACTCTGTGTTGCCACAGATATACTTATACAGAAAACTCACTAATATTTTGTCCAATTAGATAGGTCCTACACAAGAACAAAATTAAGACTAGTCAAGTACCATAAATACCTCGGAGCTGCGATTTCAAATCAACATCACTGCAGAAGCATGCGTGGTCACCGAGTATACGGTGTGTTCCATCATAAGTTTGTTATTAAAGAAAGCAATAATGTAAACCGACTTCCCAGTTTTACTGAACGTTATTCTTCTTGAAAGAATGCACTGGAAGAAGCACTAGTTTGACCATCATCATCAGCTCAATTTGCCACTGTCTAAAACATCTTCTTCAGGTGTCTCCTCGTTGCTGTAAGTTGGTCGTCCGCTCAGCAAACTTTTCTCTGCCTTATGCCAAACGAAATAGCTGTCCCAGGCTTCTATCTATGCTGATCCATTTCCAAGTGTACACCCAAGAATTTTTCTTCTTCCAGGGCGTGGTTTGCCTTAAACTGGGCAACCATCATTATTAGCTGGAGAAGCTGGTATTTTAATGTAGCAAGACGTGGCCAAGATAACCAAATTTCCTTTTCTTCGTGGCCTGCAGTAGTTCACGGCTCTTGCTGATCCACTGTAGAACTCTTGGAGATTTTGTGTACTTTATTAGGTACATAAAATTCTAAGGTAGAGCAACACATCTCGAAAGCTCCAAAAAACTTCTGCGTGTCACCTATTAGCTTGTCTATTTTGTACCAAGCAAAATAGTTTTCCCTTTTGGTAATGCTCATTGTACATTACAATGTCAAACCTACTCTCTTCCACTGAACATCACCAACGAAACAATTTTGGCATTACAAAAACCGCTGTGCGAGACTAATTGCCAAAGCGCGAGCATTGTAGCGGGTGTCAACGCACCGACCCGCGAGTGTGACAGATCATGGCGAAACTAATGCGACAGTTCTAGGTGGAAAGCAACTTTAGAGCTTAGGGCCGAAAAACATTAAAAATAGAGACCGAACGACGTTGGAACACTAAATTCGGCGATGCCAACGTCGCTCATCCCTACTCAGGAACATTTAGTACCTGGGTGCAATGTTGTCGTCGCTGATTTTAGCATATCGGCGACATGGCACCGCTTTTATGTGTAAGCCTTTATTGGATCATCATCATTATCAGCCTATCATGTCCCCACTGCTGGTACAAAGGCCTTCTCTCAGTCATGTCAACCATAATGTCTTAGAACCTTTGAACTTCTTGGATGTACCAGTTTCTTCACGGTGTTTTTTCTTCACCGTTTTTGAGGAATGGCACCGAAACTGCAATTGCAATTGGTGCAGGGCCGTGGATCGAACCGAATTCCGTCAGATTGTAGCGCACATGCTACCGCTTGGCCACCATCGCTCCACAACCAATCAGAAACAAATAATTATTCTTTGATACTTAAAACTCTAAACATAATGAAGCTGCCAAACTTCACCCGCTTGGACGCCAAAGAACGCGACTGCTGTCGAATGACATTTTGGGTCAGGTCAGGTATCGCTGGTTTCACAGCTGTGCGGGAGACCCGTGAAGGTCGCTTGTACGGGCTCCCGAATCGGAGGCATACGTGAGGCGCTAGACCATCGTTTCACAGCGACGCGGATTGTTCCATACGGGACTTGCCTCCGCGTAGATCCCGTCTCCCGTAGTACGGGCGACCCGCAAGGATCTCCCGCACAGCTGTGAAACCAGCTTAAAACTTAAAATAATTTCTTCTATCCCAAATTAGAGATCCATCTGTGCATTGTACCAATAAAAAACCTGTTTAAAACAAAGAAGGTTTGTACAATGCAGACACGCCATAGTTTTTGCATAACAATAAGTAAAGCACGTTAGATCAAACCTGTTCTAATGTTCTAAATAATGCCGTAATGCTACTATTTGTTTCGTGACTTGAATTCATTCATGCCAGTACCAAGGTTAGACGGGACGTGAAACTGGGTCTATATTTTTCAATTCTAAAGCTTAGGTTTCTAAAAATTTAGTCATATAGCGGGCGGCGAATGTAATTTTGTTTGGAATTAGGACGCGTTTCCACAGAAACGTAGCAGACCTTACAGGAGACGTGCCGAAATTGACCAATCATCATTTCAGCCATAGGACATCCACTGCTGGACATAGGCCTCCCCCATTCATCTCCAAAAGGGCCGGTTGGAAGCGGCCTGCATCCAGCGTTCTCTTTTAGGTCTTCTGTCCATCTTGTGGGTGGACGTTCTAAGTCCAATTTTTTTTTAAAGTAGGTACCTACTTCAGAATAATTATAAGTATCTACCCTTCTTTCTTGCGTTCATCGGAAGTAAAGGAGTGATATTATCTCAGTACAATCACAAACCACAAACTTTTACTGCAATTAATATTACATAAATCTGATTGCAGATGATATTACACATTCCATGCAACACCACAAAAACAGTACTTTCTACGGGACCGACCAACTTCTTTACACTCAGCTAAATGATGGAACTACATATTAGCTATAGGTGGAAGTCAAATTTGTTCATAAAACACAGAAGTGGCGCCTCCGTTCAAGTTGCTAGATAGGTTGGTCGCATTGTAGAGTCGGTACAGTAAGGAAGCTAGAGTAATCTTGGCATCTCGTCGCTAGCGTTGCGTATCGTACAGTTTCAACTATCTCCGCTCTCCCTGATATTGTGATAACGTGTTGAGTTAAGGCGCGGTACAATCGCAAAATTAACCAAAAGAAGTGTTTTAAACGCTTAGTGCGATGTGACTAAATTAATTGATCAGATAAAATAAATACTACAAGCATATAAAACACCTGGTGGATTAGGTCCACCATGCTGGCCCAGTGCATTTTTCCACCATGCTGGCCCAGTGCATTTTGGTGAATGTCGTTATTATGTCTTTGAACTTTTGAGGTTGTTGGACATACCGGTTTTCTCACGATGTTTTCCTTCACGTATGCTATTGAAACTGCACGTAGGTACTAAATAAGTGATTGCAGGGCCGAGGATCGACCCGGGTGTCGTCAGACTGTAAAGCGCACATGCTACCGGTCGGCCACCATCGTTCCTTCGTTCCATCGTTTTGTCAATTGTGTACACACATACGTAGAATTATGCATGTGTTCCGTCCACACCGATTAAGTTTTACATCAGAAAGTTCACATACATTTTGTTCCGGTCACGGTCCTCAGACCCATCATATTATCTTCTAAAGTTAGGGTTTTAGTTTCGCAAGATAACCTGATAGTATTTTGCATTTCACCATAGCATTTACTTAAAGGTTGTACATTTGTTCCGGTTGAAGCACGACTCTTGGGAATGTTTATGGTTAATTATCTGTGTGCATCGGCTTCGATTGAAAAAAATACCAACGAATTATTAAGACTACTAATGGATTAAATTTAAGCCGGAAAGGTGAGAAATAAATATTAAATGAGAAAGAAATGTAAAAACATTTGTAAATGTTTATACATTAATAAATACATTTTCATTTTCAAATAAATATTTAAGCCGGAAAGGTGAGAAATAAATATTATATGAGAAAGAATGTAAAAATATCTATAAATGTTTATACAGTAATAAATACATTTTCATTTTTCAGTTTCAAATAAATATTTAAGCCGGAAAGGTGAGAAATAAATATTATATGAGAAAGAATGTAAAAATATCTATAAATGTTTATACAGTAATAAATACATTTTCATTTTTCAGTTTCAAATAAATATTTAAGCCGGAAAGGTGAGAAATAAATATTATATGAGAAAGAATGTAAAAATATCTATAAATGTTTATACAGTAATAAATATATTTTCATTTTTCAATACTCAATACTCAATCATTTATTGCATAATTATTATGAAGTTCACATACAGATGTTAGGTAGCATGTTTGTATTAGGTACTTTACACATAATAACCCTGATTGGGTATGGCAATATAGTGCGGAGCGGATCGATTTATTCCATAATTGATTTGTCTTCTAAATACTCGTTTAAGCTATAATAACATTTTGCTAGCAATATGTTTTTTAGGCTTTTGTCATATTTATTTTCATTTTCTATATCCTTTAGCTGTACTGGTAGCTTATTATATGTTTTGATGGCTATTGGATCTCATTGGATTTTCAGTTTCAAATAAATATTTAAGCCGGAAAGGTGAGAAATAAATATTAAAGGAGATTTTTTTTTAAATATCTGTAAATGTTTATACAGTTATAAATATTTTATCATTTTTATTTTTCATTTTTAAATAATTACCATTTTTAGCAAAAAAAACTGTGGAAAAAAAATTATACAACTAGCTCACGATAAAACTATACCTAATAAACAATAGAACACTGGCATCTAGGCTAAGATAAGTAAGTATAGTTTAAAGTCAATAAATAAAATTAAATATTTTATTTGATTTTGTTATTTTCGGGTAATGTAAAAATCAACAAATAGTGCCTGGAAATAAAAAAGCAATCACGAAACTACAAATTAAATTTCAAAATACGTTACTCAAAAATAAAAATCTATAAAATGAGCTTCACTAGTGGATTTGATTTAGCAGCCTCCTTAAAGAACTCCATGTTATAGATACCGGAAAAAGTAGAACAGTGTTTCCGAACAGTGTTCACAACTTTTATTTTTAACTAGCTGTGCACCGCGGTTTCATCATCATCATCAGCCAGAAGACGTCCACTGCTGAACATAGGCCTCCCCCTTTAACCTCCACACTGAACGACAGCCTGTCTTTTGCATCCACTGGATGCCAGCGACTCTTACTATGTCGTCGGTCCATCTAGTGGGAGGCCTACCTACGCTGCGTCTTTCGGTTCGTGGTCTCCACTCAAGAACCTTTCTTCCCCATCGGTTATCGGTTCTCCGAGCGATGTGGCCTGCCCATTGCCACTTCAACTTGCAAATTTTAACAGCTATGTCGGTGACTTTGGTTCTTTGGCGAATATCCACGTTTCGAATCACATAATGTAATGACAATGTGGTAAAAGAAGCCTAACCAGGATTAAGAACTTAGCTCTAACAACTTGACTGGAGAAAACCAGTGTGTCTTACTCCAGATCGCAAGGCGTGACGGCGTGTCGTCGTGCGGAAGAGCAGAAACGTGACAAACACTGCATTCCCGACTCCGTTAGGATGCTGCTAAATGCCTCCAACTCGTGCCGTATTATTACTCTAACTGTTCAGATATTACGGCATCTCTACACATTGTATAACAGTACCTTAAATGATATAATATATAACAGCTCTACCGTTGAAGGTTTTGAATCAAAACAACTGTGGAAATATGTGACAGCTTAAGGGATTTATTTATATAAATACTAGCGACCCGCCCGCCCGGCTTCGCACGGGTGTAATTTACGTGCAAAGCCGGGGTGGGTCGCTAGTTATATATATAAACCTTTCGTGAAAATGTATCTAACTGATGGTGAAAACCACATCAGAATACGTTGCGTGGTTTAGGAGGAGTTAGCGGCCATACAGACATACAGACGTGGAAAACGACTTTAATTTATACTATGTAGAGATAGAGAAGAGAAGAGAAGAGAAGAGAAGAGAAGAGAAGAAATAGAGATAATCATAGACATCAACAAGACACCGGCATCGGTGACCACTTACCATCAGATGTCCCGTGGCTTCCCCAGTCCCCCATATTACTAAAGGTACCTCAAACCCTCACGTCACACTCAAATGGTGTTTTTTTGTTATATTATACCAAAACACCGGGGGTTATTCCATGAAAAAGTCTATAGAAATATTATGACAACTTTAGGTACAATAGGTACCCAGGGTATTGTCAATGCGTTAGTATCTTTGAAAACTCTATCCACCCTTCGTTTAGTTATATTAATTTACTTAAATAGAAAGTTATTAAGATAAATATAAACAGTGTGATTTTTTTTTTTAATTATATTCGGAAAACTAACAGCTACTTAAAAAACATTATAATCGATTATATATAACTTAAGGCTTATTAAAAGTTTTCACATATAGGCTTTATATGCATAATAAATTTCTTTTATAGGTGTGTCTATAGAACCTATGCACTGAAAAAACAGACTCCTGCTGAGTCTTGCCTTCCAAACTAGACTTCTTCCAAAATATGACCTTTTCCTTCTTCAGTTTTGAATAGAGAGTCATCAGTTCAACAAAAGTAAAAGGTAAATCCAGTAAATTAAATTATCTCGGTTATATTCTTGACCAGATGTTAAAAATTATTTATAATTTCGTAGAAACGCCACTTTTTCTGTTTATTCTGCGGCCCCTCACCATTAAAATAAATACAAATTAAATTATTATATTAGAAACAAGTCTTGAATTAAAATTAATAATGGTGACTACAACGAAAAACACCTGCAACTAGGTAAAAAAATTACGTTATTAATTTTTTAACTTTCACGATTTGAACACATGTTTTAAATGTTTATCGGGACTTCTCACGTATTATTTAATTTAGGTAAAAATATGTACCTAAATTAAACAACAAACAATAAACATTTAAAAAATTACATTAAATCTTAAGCTCGCGTTGAAGTCTTTTCTTCATGCCTTTAGTAAACTATTTCAATAAAACTTTTCGATTATTTAGTTTTAATAATCTAATTGTGCATTATCATTATTTTTGTTTGCTAGGGTATAAGGTACGTACGAAAAGAAAGGATTTTTGAAAATTAACACCTAAATAGTTTTAAATATAGGATGAAAGATTCTATCAGGTCGTCATTTTTGAAGTCAGAAACGTGGAATTTGGTATTTTGACTTCTGTTTAAAAGTAAACATTTGTGGTATCATCATCGTTTTTTGGAAATTCATTACCTAAGGGGTTTAAATGGGGTATAATAGGGTTTAAATAGGTAAAAATATGCAAGTTCATTTTTGAAGTTAGAAACGTGGAAATTGGCGTTCTTGCTTCTGTTTATAAACAGTAGTTACTTGAATTAAACAGTATTCAGTATTTATGTTATATTTTCGGCTGGTGGAACTAGATTGATTATTATTACATTATGTCATTAACTAATATTTATTATTTATAAATTGTAACATTGATAATATGTCTGGATTATCAAACTTATTAAAACACTAATTTATTAGCTTGGTTTGTAAAAATTATACCATTATTATTTATGTGTATTGGATTTGGAATGTTGTTGGATCTGTATTTTTGTTCTCACCTAGACGGAGTATCGGACGACCTATCATAACTCGTAATTTTTATGACATAAGGAAAAATTTGATTGGGATTGGACTAGGGGGCCAATTGGAGGTTAAAAGTTTAAACGAAAAATCTACGCGTACGGAGTCGCAGTAGTTCGCGTAGGTATAATATTTCCAGTGCTATCTTGCAGAAAATGAGTGCAAATTATGTTGTAACTGGTAACCAATGTACACGGTTCAGTAGTTCCGGAGTAAAACTCTAATCACTTCCGACGCGGTCAACCGCACTGCCAGACCGACCAACTTACCTCTACAGTTGGCTAAATAATAGAACTAAAAAAACCTACGGAGAGCTGACAGTTTTTTTATGAAACACGATGGTGGCTCCCTCAGCCATCTCTACTGATAAGCTTCGATAGAAATGTTTATAATTTCTATTCAAATATTGCATTAGTAATGAGGATTGTTACGTGGTAAAAATAGATTGAAAGTTTTGTAATAGTTACAAAGGTCAGAAAAATGTTGTACTAAGTTTTTATTGGCAAGTATGCTCTTTACTAAGGGTGGGTTGCACCATAGTATAAAGTTAAGGCTTATGTCAAATTTTACAGTAACAATAACGCTGACTTTAGCAATTACTGCGAATTGCGTTGAACCAGCGTATTCACTAGTACCTATAGTTAAATTTGCTAGGGTCGCAAGTCAAATGAGACCTTATTTACTACAGACGCATAACTGGAATTATATTTCATGCATCTGACAGATATTTAAAATAAACAATACCGGAGCGTGGACAAATAAGGTTAACAGTTAAAGTTGTGACGTCATTTAACAATTGTCAGATGGTGCAACAATTTTTTTGCCTAACCGGTACTTTAACTGAAATATCGATGTTTGTTAAAGCCAAAGTAAGATGGTGCAGCCCACCCTAATAATTTCATTGACAACAATTTTTTTTTAAATAGACTTATTTATTTGCTTCATAATATCACAAACAATAATAAGTAACAAAAAGGTAGCATAAAGTAGCTAACTAATGAGACCAAGGACGTTATATACCCTAATAGGGTATATAACGTAACGTAGGGTAGGGGATGAGAGGGAGAGAAAGAAAAAAAATTCTCTTTCTCTCCCGTTAATTCGACGGCGGTCTGTCAGCCAAATCCACACGTTTGTTAGGGCTATAAAAAAATACAAAAAATATAAGCCTACTAAGATACCTGTATTAATTTACAAATTAGAGATTTTGATACTATGTTACCAAGGCCAAATTATACCCATTTATTTATATGCTAACCTGTTTGCTCTAGGCTTCACAAATTTATTACAGCACCAAAATAGAATTTCAACAAACAACTTGTTCTTACCAAAATTCTACCTACCCAAATTATAGCTCGCTTCCTAATTAGTAAAAGCAATTTTACTATTATTCATTATTTTTGTAATATGTAGTTTTGTCGTACCTATTTGAATCCCATTTCTGAGCAAAAGTTGTTCCATTCGAATACTCTAATTTGATTAGTCAGAGCTTTATTGCAGAGCCTGTAGTATGTTATTTGTGTGTTAATTATACCAAAAAATATTATATAACACCAAAAACACAACCGTTTACTAAAATTATTAGTCAAATTAGAATTTACATGTCAGAATTTTTTTATACAAACAGTTACAACGCTATAATATGACATTAGCAGTCAAAGAATTTCCAAGTGCGGGAATGGGTGTCGATATAGATCAAATTTTACTATTATTTTCGCACCAAAATGTAGGTCAGTGGTCTATTTTACCAGCTTAATTACCTTAAGCAATTTTTGTATTCAACAAACCGTTATAATCTTGGAAACATCTTCAATTAGTCTACTAACTACGTGGTGTTGCAATTGCACTGCAGTAGATTAGTTGCCGCCCGCGGTGTTACGCATAATTTTCCAGTTCTCTAAACAATTGTAATGAAAAATATTCTTTGTTCAACCAAAATCGGTAGTCATTTTTTTATCCATAATTATGAATAAACAAGGCAGATACAGTAGTCGTTCCTAAATTTTAATAAAAACTGTTCAGATGCCTTGTGAAAAGGTAATATAGGAAATAGCAAGTATCACCACCATATTATTTATATTACACGGGAATTACTCACGTAAGATTAAGCCGGTCACTCCGACTATAGTTTCAACCGCATTAGGCAGTCTTTTTCAAGGTGAATACGCGCGCGCGGCTGCGTCTCGCTTGGCACACAACACCAACACAATCACCATCATGCTTTTTTTATGATATTAGGGATATGGACAGACAGTTACTTTTACGTTTTTGATATCAATACACTTGCCATCGTGCGTGCTCCATCGTAGACCGCATCATCGCTTACCATCAGGTGAGTTGGCAGCCAAGCGAAAGCCTATTTTTAATAATTAATACTACCACTATATAATTATTTATTTTTCAAAATACCCGCATTTTTTTAGTTTCGAGATATTTCAGAATTCCATCTATCTCTACACAACTTTCAACTAAATCTGTTTTGCCGTTACAGAGTCAAGTAGCATCAAAACATTTACATTGCACACACTTACTCGTATCTATTAACATCAGTAAAGTATCATACCAGGCATCAGTGTGTCTACAGGGTTACGCGGAAAGGACGTACTAAGCCGAAAAAATTTTGTATAAATGCTTATTTTGTAACAATGAAATTCATCCAAGAAGAAAAATATAGGTCCCATTGTATTTATAATGATGGTGATGATGATGAGTTAATTTTTTTCGGAACCTTTTCGGCTTAGTACACCCTTCCCGCGTCACTCCGTATAGTAACAAATATTTTATTATATGGTAATACCAACTTGTAGAAGTATTGCGTATCACGTTTTTAATTATCAGTTAATTATAATACTAATGTCCAGTTAGAACGAGGCCTTGCTGTGAGGCCGATGTTTTGTGTATATCAAATAATAGGTGCAATTAGCTTGAGTGATTTGATATTATACGATTAATGGGTGATCAAAAGATACCAAAACAATCATATGAATCGAGTCACCTATGGTCACCTAGGTGCAGGTGATCAAAGATTCGCCTATGGTCACCCAGGTGATTCCCAGGTGATCAAATTCGATTAAAAGTCGACTTTTATCACCCAGGTAATCAAAGTTGAATAGACCATTATTTTGTTTAGAGCCAGTCACAAACTCAGATCAGACCAACAAGGGAGATATAACATAATCAGTCACACTTAGTCTACTGCTGGACATAGGCCTACCCCCGAAAGGGCAATTGGGCCATATCCACCATACTGACTATTTAAGTAATAAAAAAAAAAAGCGGAAAAGTTGTCTGCAGAGTTGAAGGTTGTTAACAGCTCGCCGCCCTAGTGCTTGAATGTCCAACAGACCAATTCCACCCAAAACAACATTTTTGTTTTAAAATTTAGAGAAAAAAATTACTCTTTTTACCATATTGATTATTTTATTTTATTTTCTATATTATTCGTACTTTTTGCAAAAATAAAAAATCCTATCTCCGTAATTAAAATAGTCTTTAGTGCTTGTTTGTCCTAACTCCATAATTTGCTCAAACGAACGCATCCAAATATCAAGCTCCGTTCTTGTATGTCCAACCTCCATAGGCCAACCAATCACAGCTAAGAATTTTACGCTGGGACGTTTCGCCGTCTTGTTTGCATAATGTTTGGTTTGTCAATGAGTTGACAGCATTTCTAAGCTCCTGTTTTAAATTAAAGAGTATAATTAGTTTTTACATAAATGAGTGCTTGAAGATGTCTGTAACTACAAAAAAACATCAATATAAGCACGCGGAACTGGATTTAGAAAGGTACGTTGGCATTTAATTTGTTTAACAGTGATGGAATTTTGTGTCAAAATATACCTACAGGCTGATTCAAAATCGAATGAATTAAAAAGTAGTTCATTAATCGCTTAGTCTACGTTAAAAAAAAACACGCGAGTGCATTTTAACCTACTTCCAAAAAGGGCGTTCTACTTTTGATTATATATTTTTATTTCTATATTACGTGATATAATTAATAATAGAATAATTTAAAATAAATTAATGATTAGGAATATTTAGGAATTAGTATAAGCTAGGATTATGTTAGGTTTTTGATAAGACTACGATAGAGATTGCTAGTAATGTAATGTAGATCAATCATCATCAGCCAGAAGACGTCCACTGCTGAACATAGGCCTCCCTCTTTAACCACCACATTGAACGACAGCCTGCCTTTTGCATCCACTATTTGTATTGTTTTTTTATATTGTAGATTATGTCTAGTGAACCTTGTGATATAAAATGGAACGTTAAAATATACTAATTTGAATAGATTATAGATAAAACTTGGTTACAGCGATATGTAAACGGCTTAACTAGCTTAGGGTTCACACATCGTCTAACGCTAGGTATTAGGTACAGGCTGTAAGGAATAGGTCAGTCACATAATTCACTTCCAGTACATAGCACTAATTTGACATGGATTCTATCAAGTTCGTATTATTGTACGTAAATATTGCGTCATCTTGCGGCCACCTGTGGGCCCAACCTCAACAGTAGGTATATTTTGGCAGGGTGCGTGTAACATGACTTTACGGGACTCATAAAACAGCCCATCTCCGCTTTCTCACGAAAGAATTCTACCTAGACAGAATAAGTGTCCTATTGTCTTGCGCTTGAATAAACGTTTATTGCCGTTCTAACGGGTAACGGGATCGCAGATGTACAGGGTTTGCGTAATATCACTTGCGGTGAATATTTTCGCCGAAAGTTCTAAATTTAGCTCGGCGTCGGTAACAGTTAGGTAACAAAGATAACTTTGGAAATAAAAATACCGGATTATGGTAGATTATGGGCGAAGCATCGCATAGCTTGCGTGGACATTCATGTGATGAACATTTGTGTTTAACAAATATCTGGGTATAAATATATCTGGGTGTACACATTTTTTTAGTAATGTATTTAAAAACACATATTATGTATGAATATCCGTCTCTGACAGCCATGTTAGAGGCTTTACTTAGCTTCTAATCTAGCTAGGTCAGCTAACCGTGTCGGCAAATATGTCCCCAGTATTAATGGAAAAAAAAATCAATAACAAATCATTTATTCGGGCATAAAATTATAAAGTAAGCTATGGTGTTGATCCCAGAGGCTCTTGATCTAGTCAGGCTGTGTGACAGAAGATAAATTGATAGAATTGTATGGAAGAAAAATACGGAACCATAAAAAGTGCAAAGCATAGGTGTTGGAATTTGGGTTTTTTTGGGTTAATAACAACACGTTTCATGCACAAAAAAGTAAATAGAGGTATTATAAATGTTTTATATTATTGCTTTCAGGATCAACACAGTAAAGAAAAAGCTATTTTTAATAGACTCTGACGATGAGGAGAATGTTATTACAAATACATGTAAAAAAAGCAAACAAGAAGAAAAAGCTTACAACATTATGATGACATGCAAAGGAAAGCTGAAAGAAAGAAATAATATGAAAGTTAAACATCTAGAAAACGAAACAAGCCAAGAAGTGAAACAAAATTATGTTAGTTGTGAAGAAAACAAACAAAACACAATTGTTCTTACAAAAGAAAGAAAAAAGCTGAAAACTAAACAGCAAGAAAAAGAAGCAAGCGAAGAAGTGAAACAAAATGAAAGCACAGCTGATCTTACAAGAAAGAGAAAAAGACAACCAGAGCAATGGAAAAGAAACATCGTGAAAAAGAAAAGAGAAGCAGGTGAAGAATATGTAAATACTAGTGGAGAAAAAAAGCAGAAAAAGGTTGTTCAAACTGGATGTGAAGCAACTTGTCACTATAACTGTTCAACTAAAATTTCACTTAGTAAAAGAGAAGAGATAATGAATCAATTTTATAACCTAAGTGATAACCAAAAATATAAATATTATAACGAATACACTGAACGAAACCAAACAGAAAGAAAGAGAACCCAGAAAGAAAATAGTAGGAGGAAATACAGTTTTCTGTACTATGTTCTTTGTGAAAATATCAGAGAAAGAGTATGTAAAAAATTCTTTTGTACTACATTAAATATCTCTGTTAATAGAATATACCACTTTTACAAAAAAAAGAATACCACAAAAACAAACATAACACCTACTCCTAAAAAAGGCAGGTATGTGAAAATACAAACTGATCCTGCAAAAATCGAAGAAATCATAAACCATATAAAGTCATTTCCCGTTCAGGAATCACATTACTGTAGAGCTACCACAAAACGTCAATATCTAGACCCAAGTCTTAGCATCACAAAAATGTACTATCTTTATGTAGAAATGCACCACGAACCAGTGAAAGATAATATATATCGAAAAGTTTTCAATGAAAACTTCAATTTAAGTTTTCATCGGCCCAAAAAAGATACATGCGATATATGTTGCGACTACAAAGCAATCTTAAATCCTGATGAAAATCAACAACTCAAATATAAAGAACATATGATACGTAAACGAGAAGGTGATGAAGAAAGAGCAACAGACAGGCAGAATGATATTATAAAAAATATAAACGCTGCTGTCATAACCTTTGATTTAGAAAACATTTTCAGTCTACCTAAAGCAAACATCTCATGTTTTTATTATACTAGTAAGCTTACAGTGTATAACTTGACAGGACACTGTAATATAGATAATTCTGCCACCAATGCTATTTGGGATGAAACAAAAAACGGACGAAGTGGAGATGAAATAGCCAGCGCATTAGTCAAAATTTTAATCAGAGTAGTAAAAGATTTGCCAAGCCACATTACAAAAATTATTCTTTGGTCTGACTCTTGTGTACCACAAAATAAAAATTCGCACATGAGTATGGCATTAATAAATTTTTTACAGTCTGAAAATGCCAAAAATATAACAGAAATAGAGCAAAAATTTTCTGAACCAGGCCACGGAAACGTTCAAGAAGTAGACTGTGTACATAGCTTAATAGAACGTAACTTAAGGTATCAAGAAATGTATAGTCCTCTTGGATTGATGCGGGCCTTAACAAAAATACAATCGAAAATTAAGTTATTTTTTTTGCAAATGCAGGACATGGACTTTTGCGCGTTTCATGATGAGGCAGTGAAACTAGGATTTGGTCAAATACCATACAAAAAAATTAAATCTATAAAGTATAATAAAATGAAATGGAACATAGTGGAGTACAAAACAAGTTTCACGGCAACAGCCATATCAACAAACGTTGAACAAAACAAAGTGTACGTTTTGAGTGATATAACACTTAAAAAACCAAAGAATTCTTTAACTGATAAAAAAATTCAGGATATACGTTCGGTGTATAAATTTATGCCGCTAGAAGATAAAAACTTCATGGAAGCCTTAATCAAAAAGGTCTTAAAACACAGGGATGATGATAAAATACAAACTGTGCTTTCTACTGGCCTGAATATAAATGATGTAAGACGGAAAAATAAAACAACGAAACAAAAAAACAAATCTAAAGTAAAAAAAAGTACTTCGGTCAGAGGGAAAAAAAAGTAGAAGCTTGCTATGCTTCATGAAGAACAATATCCTAAGTCTACCTATTTTATATTTATCGTATAAGGACTGATTATGTAGTACCAGCTGCTATTTTATGCTAATTATGTTAGTTAATAAATTTTTGATTATTTGTGAGTACTAGTGTATTTATTTTCATACTCTAATTTAAACTTCCAAAAACTTTATCAAACTCACGTAAGCATTAATAATGACACCTACTAATATGAACCATAGACTACCTCAATCCACCACTATCACCATTCAATTCATCATCCAGTCACCTCAGAAGTCTCAAATTTTAATGCCCCACTATACCTAGTATTTTTTTTTTTATATACTCATCTAAATTTATACTTTCTCCAGTCCTTTCCCAAGGGGGACAAAAAGAACCCTACGAGACCCTAGAGCTATAATGTAAATATTATGCTCTAATTAAATTAGTTAAATTCATTAAAAAGTTGAACATGCTGTATATGTATTGATGGTAGTTTGGACAAACAAGCACTGAATTCTCTAATCGTGTTCATGGGCTATCTCCATGTCGTTATGTCCAACCTCCAGTTACATAATTTCTACGGAGGCATTTTGTCCAACCTCCACAGATAAATGAAAAAATATCGGTTTTATGCTTATCATATTAAAATACAATATAGACAATCATATAAATATATACACCATTGTTCCTAAATCATCAAATATTTTAATAAATTTCAGCTAAATTAATAACAAACTAAAAAAAACGTCCCCTGTAAAATTTGGTGAATGGTTGCTTGGCCATTCAAGCACTAAGGCAGCGAGCTGCTATCACTGTACCAAGCACAAGTTCGATCGTGCATGGAGTACTGTTCTCACCTTTGAGATGGATCAGCTAAGTACCGCCAATTTCATCAAAAATAGTTCAGCTATCCTTTTTTTTTTAGTTTATTTGGTTCACAATTTGGTATATACACATATCTTATACTAAAATCTTACACAAAAAAAACACGGTGTAATTCCTAACACTAGTGGACACAGCACGCAGTTTACGGACAATGCTAAATAATTAGATTAATCATAATACAAATTATCTTACGTGTAAAATATATATATATAACAAAAACAAAATATTAGGAGGAAAACCAAAAACACCACTTCATGCTGAGGCCAAAGAACCAAAAAATCATACTTAATATTATAAATGTGAAAGTGTGTTTGTTTGTTGGTTTGTTTGTTCCTCTTTCACGCTGCAACGGAACAACGGACCGACCTGATTTTTTGCATGGGTATAAGTTCAAGAGCCAGAGAGTGACTTAGGCTACTTTTCATCATCATCATCACCATCACCATTTTTCATCACTACGCGGGTGAAACCGTGGGGCGCAGCTAGTATGTGTGGTAACTTGAAACATTTCCTATTTTTCAACCGCTTTCCTGATCGGGGAACTTCTAATTTGACATGCATCTAGCTCTAAAAAGCCAAAACATATACCTTAGCATTTATGATTAATAGTCCGATTCAGTCTATTTTGAATAGGTACGTTACACCATTCTTCATTCCATTTTATGCTAACCTTCACAACCCAGGGTCACGTATCATTCTAATTCATGCAGTTCAACTAAAACACAGGCCGATGTTTCCGTCATCCATCAACTTTAACCGCTCGTTCTAAATGAGTCGTGAATTCGTGATTAAACGCAAGATATTTAGTAGTTAAGCACACGACTTGTCAATGGAGTCTATTCTGTCGTACCCCACGATAATGGACTAGCATAGAATCCATCACGTGATTTACAAAGCGTAGCAGGCCGTCTGTCAAATAGTATGTAGCCTTTGGAGCCTTTTACAGGTCACACACACACATAACGACAGAAACACAGATACACAAAACAGCATACAACCCAAAAAACACATTAAAACAGTGTACAAACCTACAACTTGCGTCTTGTAAAAAATATTATTTATGCTAAACTAGCAACGCACCCCGGCTTTGCACGGCGTAAGTCTTTTTTTTTTTTTACATCTTGGTTTACATTATTGGAGTTTTAGTAAGGTTTGTAGTTTAGTAAGTTTTAGTAGAAGTAGTATTTAAAAAATAATAATATATAGCCTATGTCGCCCGGGGATGGCGTAGCATCCCAACAGTGAAAGAATTTTTCAAATCGGTTCAGTAGTTTCGGACCCTATTCAATGCAAACAAACAATCAAATCTTAATTCCTATTTATAATATTAGTATAGATAAGCACTACTTCTATGCTACTAGTTATTATTCTGTGGTCGTAACTAGACTACACTCACATAAAAGAAAAAAAATACTACACTAAACTAAACCAATCTGACAGGACTAAGAAATTTCCTATCCCGAAAAACCGTCGTAAAGGCGAGTCAGAAGTTTCAGAATTCATTTCGGAGAAAGAACCTTCAGATGATGATGAACTTTCAAGATGCGTCATACATACGACAATTTATGTAATCACAGAGACTCCTGTAGTTTGACGCTTAAAAGTTATTTTGATCAAGTACCTACTTAACAACAACAAACAAACATACATACACAAACACTTAACAATAACTTTAAAATTGGAAACATATTCAGTTCGTAGCCGATTACTTAGTATTGTTTTTTCTTATAGTGTTAACACACGTATGGATTTGGTTAACGGACCGCCGTCCAACCAACGAGAGAGAAAGAGTGAGAATATCATATATCCCTCTCTTTCTCTCCCGTTGGTCAGACGGCTGTTGAGGTCAACCAAATCCATACGTGTGTTAACACTATTAACTTGCCTTTTCTTAAGTTGCGTTCGTAAAAGTTAAGTAAAAGGCTGATAAGTATTTAATTTAATTCTAACGAAAACTTCTACGTGTAATTAAAAAAATAAGAATGTCTCCAATAACACGTCTCTTATTGTCCCTACTTTGTTCACTGCTCTTTAGAAGTAGCACTACACTACTTATCACTGACATTTTGTCTTTCACTACACTAACTCGAACGGTTTTGTTCTTCTAACAATGTTATAATGTGTAATATTCTTAGACAATCTTTTAGTGCCAAGCGACAATAAGTAAATCAATAGGCCAATTTAGTAAGAATAGTAAGTAAAAAGCCTCCACAAATCAAATGTCGAAACCGTAGCGGAACGAAAGGCAGACAACTTGTACATATTCATGAGTTTATTACACACCAAGTGTAATACTGGGCCAGTATTGTTTTTGTTTTAAGTACTCTACAGTAAGTTTACTGCACATCATCATCATCACCAGCCAGAAGACTTCCACTGCTACAAATAGGCCTCCCCCTTTAACCTCCACACTGAACGACCGCGTGCCTTTTGCATCCACTGGATACCAGCGACTCTCACAGTGAGGTCTACCTACCTATAGCTGCGCCTTCCAGTTCGTGATCTCCACTCAAGAACCTGTCTTCCCTATCGGTTGTCGGTCGTTCGAGCGATGGGCCTGCGCATTGCCACTTCAACTTGCAAATTTTAACTTACTGCACCTACCATAGAATATCTAAAATTACGTAGGCATATGCCAAAATTACGGAACATACTGTTATTATCAAAGTTCAGATTTAAGATCTTTCTCAACGCGTAATATTCTCATAACTATGACCCGACAAAGTATTAAAAAGTACCCCAATATTGTTTTATTTTTAAGCCTGCTAGTTCCAGTACTCAGAAGACGCTGCTGCCCGTCTTCTGGTTGATATCCCTCAGCCAACTTCTACGGCACCCACGGGAAGAGAAGGGAGAGGGGGCGAGTGGGGGGTCAGGCCGGTACTTCCTAAATAAATAAATAAGGGCCATCAAGTTAAATACTCCTTATTTTAAACGTGTAGGGCGTATCCACATAACTCTACAATTTAATGGGCATATTGCAATATCAATTACTTATCTAGCAGTTTGACAAGGCGTAACAATAACTAACAGGTTTCTAAGCCAGTTGTTTTCACTAATAAATTATGGGTAGATATTTATGCAGATGTCTGTCCTTGGAATTTTCTTCGTGAGTATTAAACAGGCTATTTAAATATGCGTATATAATTTTATTATCCAACAACATCTAGGATTCTCCTGATTTTAATAAAATAGGTGTATTAGTAGTGTCTATGACCTAACTAAATTGTTGATTTGAGGATCTGATAGACCTTGGAAAAATACTTATTTCGTTAAACAAGTCTTCGCATAATATGTTACTTTCAACATAATAATATATAAAACAAATTTCTAAGTACAAAGGTACTTATAAAAAATATTAAAATTGGTTCAACCGTTTAGGAGCTACAACGCCACAGACAGAGATACAGATATACGGACACACAGATACATAGATACATATATACACAGATACACATATACATAGATACACTATGCTTAGATACACGGACACACAGGTTAAACTTATAACACCCCTCTTTATGAGTCGATTTAAAAAGAAAACAAACAGTTGAATTTTCACAGATTTTATCGGAGAAGGTACAAAAAAAAATGCGATCCAATTGGGCCGTAAAGAAATTCAAATGGACAGCAACTTTTAGACTTTTGCGATTTGAACGCATGTTGATTTGATTTGTTTCAGCCTTCATGACATAGTTTTTAGGCCCAAAGCCTCGAATTGGATAATAAGACTTGATAGCCCACTCCCACAGCGAACTTATTTATACCTAGAAATATTGCTAGGCCTCGGATCAGAGAAACAAGGGAGATATGCATACAATTATCGTTCGTGTTCAAATGTCTCCATGTTTCACGTTTCACCCACTATTTTCACTACCGATAAACCGCTTAACCACAACCTATTTTGTGCTAATAATCCACATGCACAGTCCTTGTCCTTAAGCAGTGCCTAAAGACAAGGTTCTTTGACTAGTGTGTGTTACCAGTGATGACGTATGGTACTGAGACGTGGTCCTTAACTGATGGCCTTTTGGAAAAACTCAGAGTCACACAGCGGGCAATGGAGAGAGCTATGCTCGGAGTTTCTTTGCGCGATAGAATCCGGAACGTGGATATTCACCAAAGAACCAGAGTCACCGACATAGCTGTTAAAATTTGCAAGCTGAAGTGGCAATGGGCAGGCCACATCGCTCGGAGAACTGATAACCGATGGGTAAAAAGGTTCTTGAATGGAGACCACGAACCGGAAGACGCAGCGTAGGTAGGCCTTCCACTAGATGGACCGACGACATTGTGAGAGCCGCGGGCATCCAGTGGATGCAAATGGCTGGCTTTCGTTCAGTGTGGAGGTTAAAGGGGGAGGCCTAGTTCAGCAGTGGACGTCTTCTGGCTGATAATGATGATAATGATCATGATGATGATGGTGATGACGATGATGATGATGGGTCCACATGCAAAAAAAGGGATAGATAGGTCGTCTGCAGGGTGAGCTCGACTAGAGACATGTAGCAAGCCTGTTTTAAGCTTGATAAGTTCGCACACGCTTCGCCACCATACCTCCCTTGTTTCTCTGATCTGTGTTATATGCCAAGCCTGCTTAGTTATCAACAGTCTACTTAATAATTGGTTTCGGATACGCTGACATTAAATTAGAGCCTAAAATACAAGCCGCCAAAGTTAAGGCCCAGTTTGACCTGAATTCCATCTAGTACCACAAAATAAATTGAACCATAGTACTTCCAAATGCTGAAGGTAGGTCTTAACGTGTGCTAATAACTGTTATTTCATTATTAAAGGATATCCTAAGGTATATGTGTAGAGTTGTAGACCATGGGCGTAGCCATGTTGGGGCAGGGTGGCTCACGTGGCCCTGGCATGACATCTGGAGTGACCCATTTTTACAAATTTTAACGCAGCACTTCATACTCATACATCGAGATACAATTCCTATAAAGTCACAATCTCTTAGTGAAAACAGTCCAAAAAAATCCGAGCGTCATTGTACGTACATTGTATCAATTATATACATCACAATGCTACATTTACTCCAATTTAGACGTTGTCGCTTGCATAGTGTTCAACGTTAGTTGTCCGCTGTCATCGTAGCTCTGGCATCGCGCGGTGTTTAAATACTAAATATTCGGTACATACCCCAGATTTTTATTTTTTGCCCCACCCTAAGCTAATGCCTGGCTACGCCCGTGCTGTACCTACACTGTGTAGGACTTGTTGTAGGACTTTTACTGATTCTAAGCAAACAAAATAACAAGATGTATATTTGTTCAGCAACGAGAAAAATTAAGCGCTCGATCAAGTTGAAATTAGCCATTGCCAAACCAAAAGGTCATCATCATCATCATTTCAGCCATAGGAAGTCCACTGCTGGACATAGGCCTCCCCCATCGATCTCCAAAAGGGCCAGTTGGATGCGGCCTGCATCCGGCGTTTCCCTGCTGTCCATCTTGTGGGTGGACGTCCTACATTGCGCCAACAACAACCCACAAGGGCTCAAACAAAATGATTCGCAGAGGAGCTGGTTAAAAAAGTACAGGTCCAAAATTTATTAATATTTAGAAGGACCACCGCGTAAGTTAATATTTGATTAATATTCGGGACATTTTTGCATACACGGTCATCTGACCTCAAACTAAGCGAAGCTTGTGATATGGCTGCCAGAGACTGATATACATACATACATATTTTTAAATACATACTTAAATATATATTAACAACCAGATATAGAACAAACACAAATGTTCATCACATAAATGTTTGTCCTAGGTGAGAATCGAACCCACGCCCCCAAGCTCAGAAGGTAGGTTCACAACCAACTGGACCAACGGGCTATCTAAACATAGTAAAATTAAGAAGCATTTAAATCCGTTCTCAAATGTCGACTTAAGTCATTGTAAATACAACAAAGAACGTATTGAAATTGAGAACCTGCCTCTTGAATTCGGTTAAAAAGAGAAGATACTAACCTTGATGACAGAGTTTTTAGGCCACCCGAAGGCATCATGCAACTGACATAACATAATTGTGTGCATCTGAGTTGTGCGCACGCGCACATCGCCGAGATAACAACATATAAATGCATAATTCGAATTCATCGTTTTGACCCTGTCTTTAACTAGCTCAAGAGATTGTCTCGTATAAACTATAATGATCATAATAAAATTGTTCATTATCCAATAGATGTACCTAATAATGCCTAAAGTGCCAAGATAAAGATATTGCCGTTTTTGAGACAAAATAAACAAGAACAACATGTAACAGGTGTTGTAGAAACTAATACTTATAAGGGTTTTATTTACATTACACGGGAATTACTCACGTATGATTAAGCCAGTTACTCCGACTATAGTTTCAACCGCATTAGGCAGTCTTTTTCGAGGTGAAAGCATGCGCGCTATACTTAGTCGGAGTAACCGGCTTAATTACACGTGAGTAATTCCCGTGTAATATAAATAAAATGTGTGAAAACCACGTCAATTTGTATAATAATACTTGTAAGGGTTTTATTTACATTACACGGGAATTACTCACGTATGATTAAGCCAGTCACTCCGACTATAGTTTCAACCGCATTAGGCAGTCTTTTTCAAGGTGAAATCATGCGCGCTATACTTAGTCGGAGTAACCGGCTTAATTACGCGTGAGTAATTCCCGTGTAATATAAATAAAGTGTGTGAAAACCACGTCAGTTTCTATAATAATACTTATAAGGGTGTTGAGGAAATAAGAAAGGAATACTTTAGGATTTTTTATTGATTTTTTATTTATCCCTTAAATATGCAAACCGGACCCGGCAGACGTCGTCCAAGAAATGTAACGCCGCATTAAATATGATACTTTAAATAACAATCCAATTGTGTCCAATTGTGTTTTCAAACCGTCCAGGAACCCATTAAAATAAACACACAAAATTTCATCCAAATTGGTCCAGCCGTTTAAGAAGTAAGGAGTACGTCACTTAATACATGAGAAAGTCTTAAAACTATAAGAAGAAAAGGTAGGGATTAAAAGGGCGAGGAAGATAAAAAGAAGATAGTACCGCTAAAATTATCGAAAAAGTAAGATTTTTGTGTTAGTTACTTAACTTCACTAAACGTATGAATCGCATGATACTAACAAGAGCAAACTTTAAAAAAATCGCATCAAAAAAAAAACAGCCTCTTAATCATATTCAACCTAACCCCACTGATAAGATCTCAAATAGCAATAAAACTGTTAAGACTGTGTAATGTCAAATCAAATGCAAAGTGCGAGTGGGGCTCGCGCACCGTGGGTTCCGTCATCATCATCATCAGCCAGAAGACGTCCACTGCTGAACATAGGCCTCCCCCTTTGACCTCCACACTGAACGACAGCCTGCCTTTTGCATCCACTGGATGCCAGCGACTCTTACTATGTCGTCGGTCCATCCAGTGGGAGGCCTACCTACGCTGCGTCTTCCGGTTCGTGGTCTCCACTCAAAAACCTTTCTTCCCCATCGGTTATCGGTTCTCGTGGGTTCCGTACCACTACAAAATTCAATAACGAAATTACCAGCTATAACTTGGTAATGAACAGAAATTTGTCACCGACTTAAACTTGGCCATTATTTATTATTTGTTGTTATACTTTAGAATGTGTACTATAATGGTACTAAGTTTAACGCTTGTATGTATTACCGAATTTTACATTAGAGCTAATACAAAAATACGTAAAAAATACGTTTGTTGTATGAGTACCTCTCTTTCGTTTTGACTTTATGACTTTTTTATTATTTCTCTGTTAATCCGCCGTGTCATTACATATTCTGTGAAAATTTCAACTGGCTATCTGTTACGGTTAGAATGATACGGTCTTTTAAAGTTAGGACGGACAGACAGACAGACAATGTTGACTTAGTAATGGGGTCCCGTTTTTACATTTTGGGTACGGAACCCTAATGATCGTATAATTGTTTATTCAAAACAAAACCACCAAGTTACGTCCTTTAAAGTTCATCAGAAACAAACAATGGTAGAATAAAGACCATCATGCATAGATCCACGGCCATGCATTAGGATTTTAGCAACAATCATCAACAATTTTACAATATGGCTAATTCTTTGGGATTGGGACAAGAAGAATGAAACGCGTATTTAGAATATTAATAAAAATATTCAATGTTATTGTATTTTGACCAAAGATTTTGACCATTAAAACCGTATAGATAAAATTACACGGCAATAAAAATTCAAACTACAACACACATTTTATCATCTTGTTAGTCAGTTCATGGACCACAGAATACGGACTAGTAGCTTAGAAGTAGTGCTAATTTAGCATAAACGAATTAAACATCTTACATTCATTACTCATGTGCTCATGTGTAATAAAACAGATATATATTTTTGACTGGACGGCAAATGTACACTATTTAATGTACTAGGGACCTGTAAAAGGCTCCAAAGTCTAAAAAATCTACATACTATTTGACAGACGGCCTTGTACGCTTTGTAAATCACGTGATGGATTCTATGCTAGTCCATTTTCTGAGGCATGGACCACAGACCTGTATAAGGTCTTTGGCATGGTCCATAGAGCAATGGTTCATTGACAGCCATACCTATTCGCAAAAACCATGTTGTTGATACTGGGGCTAATAGGGGATAACTGGGGATATTGGGGCTGGCATGGACCCTGCGTGCTAGGGATCCACCGTAAACCGCATCATCGCTTAACATCAGGCGAGTTGGCGGTCAAACGCAAACCTATTATTTAATAAATAATGAATAAATAAGTTATCCCACAGGATCCTCAAGCGTCTTTGAGTATCGGAGGTTAAAATCCATCTATATATTAACTTAATCCACTTAAAGATCATTAAACATAAAAAAATAAAAAAATAACTCGCTGTTTCTTATCAATTGCACCCAACAAAATCTAGCAGAAACTCGTTAAGAAGCGCAAGGTTGCAATGTTGTTAATATCACTGACAAATTACTACAGTTGCCCACACGAGTGGTATTAGGGTTTTGGTAATTTTTACTAGCTTTTATTTAACTTGTTCGTTTAGGTCAAATCATGAAAGCTGAATAAGCCAATTCCTTCTAACCGACTTGATAACATTTTGCATACACCTTCAGTTCTGATGACAATATAAAATGCAATACTTACCTACCCAACATTGTAGTATTTTCAAAATGGCTGCCAAAATAATAATAAAAACATGTCATTAAAAATTTAAAGCCCCTAATAAATAATAGCTTGTTTAACTATGTTAATAATCTGTGAGTACAGTCATGAAGCATGCGCTTTATAAGACGAGAAAGTTTAGATGCGTATTCCAATTTAATAAGCTTGTAAGATGAAACTTTCAAATTGTCGAAACAATTGCTATTACTTTGCTACAGGCGCTCGAGTATAACACAATTATAACTTGGCAATGTACAGACCATTTTAGGCCATTATTTAGTTGTTATACTTTAGAGTGTGTACTATAATCATGCCAAGTTTGACGCTTGTACGTATTTTACATTAACGCTAATACAAAAATACGTTAAATAAAATACGTTTGTGTTACGGGGACCCCCCCCCCCCCCCCCCCCCTTTCTTATTTACTTTTTTTATTATTTGTTAGTTAATCCGCCGTAACATGAAAATTTCAACTGGCTATCTATTACGGTTTGAAAGATACAGCTGTTTAAAGGTAGGACGAACAGACGGGCGGATAGACAACAGACATCGTAGGCTTAATAATAGGGCCCGTTTTTACCCTTTGGGTACGGAACCCTAAAAATAGTGGAATTGAGAACGTCATATTTTGAAGTTGGTTTAAAATGCCTCATTCGAAAACTGATTTAATTCATTATCATTACAAAAATTCAAACAATTACGAGCTTTAACGTACTACTACCTAACTACGCTACTGATAACGATCACAACCATCATCAAACACAATCATACAAAATTTGCATGAGCACCCGGAAATTTTCGTCAAATCCTTCGGACAAATTGTCCGCGTGTCTGTACGTTCTTTTGTTTTCCACATTGTCTGAATGGTGCACATCAAGATCTTGAATTTTTCGTCTCGGCTCGCCACATTCTTAATTACATAGGCGGTTTAAACAAAGCCGATGCTACTTGTGCTTAGTAGCAAGTAAACCACATCAAAAATACTTTAAAAAATTAGATCTTTTGGAAAATTGTTTTCAAGACATACCTAGATGTTACACAAATATTTTTATATTTGGCTGCGGCCCCGTTGGATGTTGGGGTAATTTTGCAAAACGCGTAAGTGTGACGTTGTGCTCGAGAATGAACATAATGGAGCACATCGATCTAGAAGATTTTTTTTGAAGAGTTCATGTTTCTTGCTTCTCTAATAGTGCTAACAGACGCTCGAACGCGGCTGACGGACCGCCGTCCAACCAACGGGAGAGAAAGTGTGAGAATATCATATTTCCCTCTCTTTCTCTCCCATTGGTCAGACGGCGGTTGAGGTCAGCCGCGTTCGAGCGTCTGTTAGCACTATAATCTCACTCGCGAATTTCAACATTTCAATATATGCTTGTGATCCTCCCCTGTTTCGCACGGGCGTAATTTACATGCAAACCTGGGGCTGGTCGCTAATTATCTATACTAATATTATAAAGAGGAAAGGTTTGATTGTTTCTTTGTTTGTTTGTTTGCATTGAATAGACTCCCAAACTACTGAACCGATTTGAAAAATTATTTCACTGGAAGCTATACTATCCCAGGGTAACATAGGCTATAACCTATACCCGTGCGAAGCTGGGGCGGACCGCTAGTAATATTATAAAAACCTTCCGTGAAAAATTATCTAAACTCATCACGTTATGCCGAATACCCGCTGCGTTCACTAACTAGTCCGGTCAAGCTGTAGAGACCGTAAGGCCAACATGTTTGTAATAATCCTAATTAGCTTTTTAAATGAAGAAAAATTTGAAAAAAAATCCCGGAAAATTTTCTCTCTAGTAGGTATAAGTACTGTTATATTATAATTATACGAAAGTTTCGTTTGTTGGTAGGCATGTCGGTATGTTTGTTCTTCTTTCACGCAGCAAACACTTACATGAAATAGGATAGTTTTAATGCCGGAAAATACACGGTTCCTAAGGAAATGTCCACGCGAGTGGACACGCGGGGCGCAGCTAGTTAGTAGCACAATAAGCAATTTGCTATCATTACCCAGAATACAATCTGAGTTCGCAAATTATTGCAGCTTTCATTTATCGATTCGTACCATCGAGTAGACGATGCAACATGGCATTACGGTTGCAATCGAGTCCATCATTCGAAGAATCGTTACATGTGCTGTCTCTCGGAGTAAAAAATCTTACTTCATGCACGGATTTTGATATAAGAAATCTCATTTATTGTTTAGGGTAGCCCATTAACAGTAACAATCTACTGGTAGAGCTATCGATAAAATATAAGCCTACAGCTAATAAACCTACAATTAAAATATTGTTGAATGTACCTTTTTTGATGACTATAACTTTTAACAAATAATGCGGCCGTACCGTCTTCTGTTTTAAGCGATTCAGTATAGGTGACTGCGAAAAGTTACGCGACCACTAACCGTATCTCAGCACAAAGGTTCACGTTCCCGTGATTTTCCGCAATCACCTAAACAGCAGTGCAAGTACCGTTGTTTTATCAATCGTCAATTTGACAGTTGAGTCGTCAAATTCGATAAAATGTCATTTGATCAGTACTCACTATGATCGATTCTATGGCATTCTACCGAATTTGACGATCGATAAAGAACGGTACTTGCACTGCAGTCGCTTAAAACAGGCACCTATTCAAACAGTATTCTCTCATGACAAAAAAACATTCAAGGATTTTGCAGATGTTCAAATCGAATCAAATAAAATAAAAAAATTCTAGAATATAGGTACATGATAGGTCTTAAGTCGCTCTATATCCAACCTTTAAGGTGTGCAAATTACAATAGGTATAATTATAGTAGGTACAGCTTAGAATAACTACACAAAGAAACCAAGTACATTCGCAAAATTTAAGCCATTCAAATGGTGTCATATATGGCTCCAAAAAAAAAAAATTTACTATGACAATTTGCGCGGTGAAATCGTACCACAACAAATCAGAAAAGCAGCATAAGAGTTATTGTGTGACATTCCACAGGTAATCCATTAATTTTCTTGCTTAAATCGTTTAAAATACCAATCGAAACGTAAGCTACAAAGCGAATTTGTAGCTTACGTTTTGAGAAGGCGTTGTTTGGAAACCTACCTTCTCTGAGTAGTTATTCTAAGAGGTACAGATTATTTTTATCATCGCTTAAATTGAAAATATCCATTACATAATACATTAACATTTTATAATTTATCTTTAAAATACTCATCTATGGTATAATATGCCTTGTCAATAAGAAACTTCTTTATTCTAAATTTTAAAATGTCATTATTATTTTTAAAGTTCCTTGTTTAATATTAATAACTGAGAATAGATGAATAACCAAAGATAATTAAATAAAAAAATATAAAAAAATAAAAAAAATTATCAGTGTCTTTTATAATTTCTGGTAACTTGTTATATATTTCTACTCTTTTTACAAAAACACTTTTACTAAACTATGCTGTTTTGCATTTGGGCGCACTTAGTACATTTTTGTGTCGGCTAACCGTCAAAGTTTTATAGTCATCTCTATGATTTCTTAGAAGCATAGCCGATTCATAAATGTACATGGAAGGCAAAGTCAGCAGTCTCAGATTCTGGAAGTACGGCTTACACGAGTCTCTTGGCTTTAGCCTACATATTGCTCGAATAAATTTTTTATGTGCTTCAAATGCTGATTCTTTTTCGGTAGAGTTATGTTATTCGCACTTGCTATTACCTCTTCAATCTACCACATCCGTCAGGGCAAACCGTAACCAATTCTGAATGCGGTACCTTCGCATCAAGGCAGACAATTGAAGGAATCCAAATGTCAAACTTGAACTGTTTCTTTCACTTGAACAAAAACACGACCCTGACCTATGAGCTTTTGGCAATACGAGACACACTTAAAGAATTTGACAAAGGATTTCGATAAGTACTAACACGATTTGTATAGTCTATAATATCCACCTAGAATCTAGATTACTATGTACTTTTATACTACCTATAAGCTACGATCAACATCTTTTATTGAAATCTATGAACTTTAAAGGTTGACTTCTTTACTTCACGGCCGATCGTTGCCGCGCGCGTCTAACGCGCGCGACTGATGCGAGAAGTCTATGAAAATGTATGGCGCCGCTTCCAAGGTTTGCGTTAGACGCGTGTGGTCTACGACTGGCGTTATTATTTGGCCTATTATAAAAATTTGGCCTCAATTCCCTGGGGAATATAACCAATTTTTAGAGCCACGTTACGAGCGTGTTTGTACTTAGTTAGTGAATAAGGGCCTAATACTGTATGAAACTAAAACTTCGAACACTTTTCTATTTCTATACTATAACGACTTCGAAATGTATTCCAAATCAAAAATGTGTGTATTGTATGTATGAATGAATATGTATGTATGAATCCAATGTATTCCAAATGTATTCAAAATTGAAGTTGTGGTCTATACTAATATTGTAAAGAGGAAAGATTTGATTGTTTGTATGTTTGTTTGCATTGAATAGGTTCCGAAACTACTGAACTTATTTGAAAAATTATTTCACTGTTGAGAAGCTACACTATCCCCGGGTGACATAGGCTATAATCTATACCCATGCGAAACTGGGGCGGACCGCTAGTCTTAGATAAATGCCAATTGATCAATACTTGCTATGATCGATTCTATGGCATTTTATCGAATTTGACGATCCATTAAGAACGGTACTTGCACTGCTGATAGACCATAAATTCCTTTCATACTTACCTACTGGTTAATTATGCCATTTGTAATCATTGCTCAAGCACACAAACCCTTGCGTTCAAAAAGCAATCACTAAGCTGCATCTGTTACGTAAGCTACCAGCTCAGACGAGTATAACTTGCAACCCATTGTATTCAGATCATCCAGACATCACTGTAAGGCAATTACACACTTTCACGCATACTCAGGTACGGGACTTACTGAGACGGAAATTTTAAGTGAAATCCTACCTTACTTATTATAGAAACTGACGTGGTTATCACACATTTTATTATAGAAACTGACGTGGTTATCACACATTTTATTTATATTACACGGGAATTACTCACGTATGATTAAGCCAGTCACTCCGACTATAGTTTCAACCGCATTAGGCGGTCTTTTTCAAGGTGAATACGCGCGGGCGGGTGCGTCTCACTATGCACTCGCTTTTCCTACCTCACTTTTTTTTACGCAGATAAGTTAGCGTTTGATCATCAACTCGCTTTTAGCGATAAGGCCAGTTGTTACACTAGTTTTATAATAGTGTTAACACACGTATGGATTTGGTTGACGGACCGCCGTCCAACCGAGAGAAAGAGTGAGAATATCATATTTCCCTCTCTTTCTCTCCCGTTAAGGCCACACATTATTAAATATAATTCCTTTCCGTGCACGGTTGCCTGGAAGAGATCGCTTTAAGCGATAAGGCCGCCTGTTAAAAGCCTAGATAATATTTTTGTTGTAATTATTATGTTATCCTTGTTTTGTGGTATTTTAATAAAGAGTTTTGTATTGTTATAGAAACTGACGTGGTTTTCACACATTTTATTTATATTTCACGGGAATTACTCACTAAACTATAGTCGGAGTGACCGGCTTAATCTTACGTGAGTAATTCCCGTGAAATATAAATAAAAAGTTTTGTATTGTATTGTATTGTTGGCCAGACGGCGGTTGAGGTCAACCAAATCCATACGTGTGTTAACACTATAAGGGTTTTTTGTCCTCCGTATCAAATTTAATGGTGTGAACAATAAAGAGTTAATCAATCAACCAATTAATCAAACTCGCCCGTTGGTAAGCGACGATGCGGTCGAAGATGAAGCACGCAGGCTTAAAAAGGCCCAGGTTATATCTCTCAGGAAACAAGGAAGCTGGCAGATTGTTCCAATCCTTGTCCGTACGGATTAGAAGCGTAGTATCGAGTTTGGTACGTATCCAAGGAAAATCCACAACGTATGGGTAGTAGTGGGCCGTTTTCCTATTTGTCCTGTAGTAGAAAGGGGATAGCAGGATAAGGTCAAATTAGCTCTGATGCACATTCTCCGAAATGAATCCTGTAGAAAATACTTCAGGTAAATATTAGGTAAAATATAATATTTTCATTTATATTTTTACAATGTTATTGCAGTTGTCAGACGCATTATCTCAACGGCCGAACTGTAAGTGTTAGTACTAAACTAACTTATCTTACAAAGGCCTTAAACTCTCTGCACTTAGCATACAATCACAAACGCGGAATACTTCTTATGTGTAAATTAAATTCCAACCTTGCAATGCACAGATAAAACTTAAATTTACATATTTGACTACAAAAAAATTTGGTCAACACAAAAGATGAATTAACAATGTATTTCCGCAAAAACTACGATGGTAATTAAATATTTTAGTGTCATGCGTTCTTCTTGCATAGCGTTATTTATCAAAAATTTAAACTTACTTGGGATAAATTCGTTATTTAGACTTAAGTTTAGGTACATGGTCGATTTCCCTTGAAGCTTTTGAAGAAGTAGGTAAGTTATATGGAAAACTATAGCAATGATAGAAACAATTATGGTACTAAGAGCTCCTTTGTTTCGTTCAAATGCTTGCTTTGCTTAGAAGCCAGCGCGCAATGCACGCCAAAGAAGGTATCAAAAAGATGTAAAATAACTACGACTATACAAAAAATATCAATCTGACTAGTTTTCTTAGGATCAATATTTAACCGAAATTTTAAATTAAGTAGTTCAACGAAAAAGAAAAACTGAAACTTGTAAAATTAAATAGGTATTATACCCTATCAGCAGAATTCATCTCCTTTCACCAAGCTTCCGATAATTGCAAGTCTCCGTGCGAAAACCATCCATTGTCCAAATTACGGTGTCGAGGCTAAATTTACTTAATAACAGAGACAATAGCTCACAGGAATAGGGTTAATGGTTAATGTTTAGAAAACCTAATAAAACAGGTAAAACAAACAGCTGTCCCACGACGAACTAGACAATGATGGTGATGATTTGAATGTGACACCTAATTTGACATCTTAATTAAGGTAGCACAACATAATGTGGTAGGTGTAAGCACCAGTCCAGCACCAGAGAATAGTTAGCAAGCTGAAGTGGCAATGGGCAGGCCACATCACTCGAAGAACCGATAACCGATGGTGAAGAAAGGTCCTTGAGTGGAGACCACGAACCGGAAGACGCAGCGTAGGTAGGCCTGCCACTAGATGGACCGACGACATTGTGAGAGTCGCGGGAATTCAGTGGATGCAGATGGCAGGCTTTCGTTCAGTGTGGGGGTTAAAAGGGAAGGCTTATGTTCAGCAGTGGACGTCTTCTTGCTGATGATGATGATGATGATTAAGCACCAGTCAAAATTAGAATTATTTCCATGAACATTATAGCGACACACAGATAGGGAAAGCGCGAGACCGAGATCAATGGCTTTATCTTGTATCGCAGAGGCCAAGATCCACTTCGGGTCTCTGCGCCAGTGGAGTAAGATGCAATAACACAGTACCATGCTCGTTTTTAATCCCTAAGTGCGGAGATACCCCCTGACGTATAGCATGGAATAGTTACACCGTTTTTTGGTATTTTCGAGCAAGTTTCAAATTTTTAAGATAGAAAACTACCAAATCTGAATTTCTATTTCAAGGTTACTGCGCATTTATTGATGAAGGAGGTAGTGGCTAACTTAATGAACTGTTTGTGTAGCTAAATGAGGGACCTAAATATTTACAACGGGTGGCGTGACAGGAAACTTGAACAAAAACTACAATGATGCGGCCCTTCATTAGCTCTACAAGTAAATTGTCTTCACTGGGGGCAGTTATACTCCCATGGCAAACTTCATTAAGAAAGTTAAAACTTTCTTCATGTCTATCAAGTCTAATTTCATGTAATTTGTGTTGTTTCAGGTACACTCCAAGCAGTTACTTGAACATCTATCAGAGTCTGAAAAGCTATTTCTTTTCGGAGCCAGTCCTCATGGTATGTCGCATTTTATGAGCAAAATAAATAATTTGGGCTGTTTTAAGCAAAGGGTGAATAGAGTACTCAAAGTTAGGCAACGCACTGACAATGCCCCGGGTATTGTAGGTATCTATAGGCGGCCAAGCCGGCGATATAATATGGCGGTACATTCCATCAAGTGGCCGGTCGCTGGTTCGCCACTTATTCTGTAAAAAAGGTATCCTAGCGTAGGTTCTACAAAACCAAAGGCTTTCTTCTCCAGGTAACCAGATTACTGTTTATATTATGAGCTAGCTACAGTAATCTGAGAATAGTCTAGATGTTCTAGATGTAGACAGGAATTTACATTAAAAATAAGATCTAGACTCCCTTTAAAATGCAATCCCCTAATTAATAAAACCTTATTAAAGGCGACCCTAGAAAGATAATAACTAATGTACCCATTAAGTATAATGTGCTTGATATTTATTTCAGAAGCACAGTTCGAAATAGCACATCTACACCACCAGAAACGTCGTAAGCGCTCTCTATCCTACGATGACCAAGATCTAGTTGGCCTGAAGAAGCATCTAGACTTGAAACTTAGTCCTAAGAAAAGCTTCCTAGATCCCAAGTTCCTGCTACTGAGGAGGTGGTCCAACACGACTGAAGCTGGGTTAGACCAGCATGATGATGAGGAGTTGGATAGGTGTTATTATAGGAGTGAGAAGGCTGCATTGTATGCTTGTGGTGAAGTGGTAAGTAGATTCTAAGATATTTCTAATTTGATACTAAAGATCTCATTAGTATAACTGTCTGAAACACGTTTGATGAAAAATGCTTAAGTTACAGCAAAAATTAGCTTTAAAATAAACATACCACCTTTGTTATCTGTGAACATTACCAGATCATGTATGGACAATTAATGCATGGCATGACATATACCTACTCGTTTATATATAAATCCCGTACACAAGAGATAAGCGATGACTGGAGAGGGAAAGTCAAGGGTGGGGGCGATTGGCGTGCTTTATTACGAAAGGCTTATGTCCAGTAGAAGAATAATGTGGACTGATAATAATGATAATGGTTAAACAATCATTTAATCCTGCTTTTTATTGTTGTTTTTTTTTGCATCATAAAACGATTTTTTTCTGACAAGTCATAAATAAAAGGTAAGTAGATATATGAATTAAAAGAAATTAATGGAAAACATTTTTTTCAGAGAGGTTTAGTCAAATCTAACGACAGTTACTATTATATACATCCGTTACCGGACAGATTTCACAACGAACAATTAAAAGCACACGTTATAGTCAAACGCAAAGCAAATCCATTCGACAATGGAGAAAATGAAGACACTTGTGTCGAGAGAATTAACATTAGTGATACCATATCAGAAACAAATAAAATCTGGAGCAAACATAGAAGAAAAAGAGCCGTGACACAAACTGGCGTAAACAAAAATAATTTAGAAGATTTCAAATTAAATATAGCTCATAGAAATAAAACAATAGCCGCGTTTATCGAGAAACTAGAAGTAACTGGTACTAGACAGAAGCGAGGAGTTTTACCAGCTGTTTTCGTGGAAACGGCAGTATTTGTAGATAGAGATCTATACAAACACATGACGACAAACTTTCCAAAGGACACAGAGAGAGAACTAGTAAGATTCGTACTAGCTATGATCAATGCAGTACAGCTAATATACCACGACCCGTCTTTAGGAAGACCTGTGAACTTTATCCTAAAGAGATTAGAAATTCTACATGAAGATCCTGCTAATTTGAAGAGGCCACACGATATAGATAGGTTTTTGAGCAATTTCTGCACGTGGCAAAGGTTGGAGAATCCTCCGGGAGACAACGACCCTTTACATTGGGACCATGCTCTTATTCTAACTGGATTGGATTTGTATGTTGTGAATAAAAATGGGAAAGTAAGCAGCCAAGTAGTCGGTGAGTAATCCTAGATTAAAACCTAAATGGTAGCTCATCTATTCAATATCCACAAGCCACATGATATTTCCACCACCACCTCCCACTAGATGGACCGACGACATAGTAAGAGTCGCTGGCATCCAGTGGATGCAAAAGGCAGGCTGTCGTTCAGTGTGGAGGTTAAAGGGGGAGGCCTATGTTCAGCAGTGGACGTCTTCTGGCTGATGATGATGACATGATATTTATTTAACATCGATTACACCCCATCCAATCAAAGATTTTGGTGCACGAGTATTTTGCTAAGAGCATAATCTAAGTGGGAAGTGGGAACACTGTCAGACCTATCAGTGGATTACGTTCATAATGACACCATTCTATAAACAAATCTTCATAAATGAAAGTTCAGATACGTTTATAATACAAACACCATGACAATGACGCTAAATAAGATCATTCACAAATGATCGTAATTCTGAACGCTTTCATTGCAAATCAGTGTTTAATGAGCGTTCCTAATGCCTGTATCAAATAGATGAAGTAACACCAATCTTCATCGGCTTCCCAGGAAGATTTATTGAGGTTTTCTTGATACCACGATATAATTTCTTTGCTGTCATTAATGCGATCAATTCTACTTTGAATAATGACGTTGCAGGTCTTGCACCGGTAGCTGGAATGTGTACAGTAACAAGCAGTTGCACGGTGAATGAAGGGAGGCATTTCGAAAGCGTATACGTAGTGGCCCATGAAATCGGACACAAGTAAGTTCAGTCTCTTTTCTTCTTATAATATTCATAACTGCGACCAGAATTACCGGAGGATACGCAGCTGCGTCCTATTAGTACCTGCCTACACGGTGAACGTACTGCGATCTCCAAGCCACCTAACAAGCCAAGCGTGGGGATTATGACAACATTTGTTCAGATTTTATAGCTGATGGTGATGATGTGATGATGATGATAATTATTCATAATATAATAATCATTTTATTGATAGGACGTCCACCTACAAGATGGACAGACGACGTAAGAGACCGCAGGGAAACGCTGGATGCAGGCTGCTTTCAACCGGTCCTTTTGGAGTAGTCCACCAGTGGACGTCATACAGCTGTAATGATGATGATACCATTAATTTTGATTGATTTTAAAATTCACGCTGTATATATTTTTTCATGAATGATCGTTATTTTGTGCTAAAAAATAACATCATCATCATCATTTCAGCCGTAGGACGTCTACTGCTGGACATAGGCCTCCCCCATCGATCTCCAAAGGGGCCGGTTGGAAGCGGCTTGCATCCAGCGGTTCCCTGTGGTCTCCTGTAGGTCGTCTGTCCATCTTGTGGGTGGACGTCCTACGCTGCGCTTACCGGTCCGCGGTCTCCATTCCAGAACAATTCGGCCCCATCGGCCATGTGAAATCAAAAAATAACCTTACCTTGTTTTTCTTTGCACTTTGTGGAAGTTATACTATTCTTGGCAATATTTCGACTTAATTTAGATCATGGCTCTTTGTAGAACTTATTTGTCTCCTTTGTCTACTTTTATGTCTTATCATTGTTCCCTGTTCTTAGAAACTCAGTGTGAAACAACAAACACAAAAAACGTAATTTAAAATGAACCAAAAAATTTACTAAGTAGATGATTTTGTCATTCTAGTTTAGGAATGCGCCACGACGGACTGTTAGCCGACAACGGCTGCGACCCGAGTGCCTACATCATGAGCCCAACATTAGGGAGCGGGAAGATCACCTGGTCGCAATGCAGCAAGAACTACTTGCAGAAGTTCCTTGAGTAAGTTTGTATATAGCAATCCTACGCTATCCGCGCCGTCGCGTCACGAGTTCTACGTCAACCATAATTAGCATTTTTTTATTATAAATAATTCGGTACCATCGAACTGATCTGGACCTGAGTATGTCCAAAAACTGCGACCAGAACCACCGGAGGATGGACAGCAGCGTCCTATTAGTACACGGTGAACGTACTGCGATCCTCAAGCCGCCTGCCAAGCGTGGGGATTATGGCAACGCCTCTCTCTAAGAGGGAGGTCTTTGATCAGAAGTGGACATTTACTGGCTGATGATGTGATATGATGTGTAATGAACTGACCTGATGATGATTCCAGGAGACAGATAGAGGAATTCTTCAATAGCTACCGTAGAGTTTGAACTTCTTTGGTTTGTTTTTATGAGTTACATAAGCGTGTTGTTCTGTTTATTTTTTACTATAATAATTTTATACTCCTTTTTCCACAGCACGGTACAATCCAGATGTTTGTTAGACCATGGCAACTCAGCTGGTCAGTTGGATCACAGCGCCGAAGGTATCTTACCAGGAGAAAGATTTGATGCCGATCAACAATGTGAGTAGAAAATAAATTATAAAAAATGTGTGAAAAAATGACAAAAAAAACAGTGGTTCTGCTTTGCTGCATTTTTCAATGTGATGCTTTGGCCAAGAAATCTCGGAAAATAATTCGGAAGTAATACCATTTCGCTTGTCGCATCTAAAAATCACACTGTGATCCTGCGATCTCCTTTTGCATGACTGCCATCAGAACTAGGAAAACAATGGGTAAACGAAGTTATTTTCATCAACATCGGACATCCACTGCTGGTCATAGGCCTCCCCCATCGATCTCCAAAAGTGCCGGTTGGAAGCGGCCTGCATCCAGCGTTTCCCTGCGGTCTCTTTTAGGTCGTCTGCGTGTGATCGTCGACTTTATTTTACTCCTGACTATTCCTAGGCATGCTGAAATACGGACGAGGAAGTCGTCACTCAGGAGCGCAAAGCCTGGAAGATATTTGTAGAGATCTCCACTGCCAAAGAGAAAGATACACTTGGACTTCGCATCCGGCCTTAGAAGGAACAAGATGTGGTGAAGAAATGGTGAGAATCACAGGTGTTAAGAGTTGAAACGGTTGTGCCGAAGCTCAATACAGTTTTTTAGGAGAGGTTTTTTATCTACAGCAGTGGATTGACACAGGTTGATTCTTCTTGAAAGCTATTGGAAGGCTCAGTAGTGAGAGCTTTCGGAAATGCCCATAAATTATTATCTGACTGAATAATTGTAGATCTGTTCAATGTTATGTCAATTAATGACAAGCTCGTTGCTACTCTAAATGACTACACTCTAATAAGGGGCAAGCCTTAGGGGCAAGCTCTTTTCAAAAGAAAAAGCAAAAGAATGCATTGCTTTTTAGGATTTCGTACCCAAAGTGTGTAAACGGGACCCAGTACCCTTGATAGTTTTCGAAAACTTTTTTCGTTTACGTATTGTTCCATACATTTTAATAAAGCGCCTCCAGCGGAAACGCGGTGGAACTAAAATCGGTAGTAAGCGGCGGTATAGATTGCTTCACTCTAATACGAAAAAAAATACGAATTCCTTTCAGGCTTGTTCCATACATTGGTATGGAACAATACGAAAACGAAAAAAGTTTTCGAATACTATCAAAACTTGTTACTAAGGGTACTGTTACTAAGCCTACGCTGTCTCTCTGTCTGTTAGTCCGTCTGTCTCTCTGTCTGTCTGTTAACGGCTGTATCTTTCGAACCATATTAGACGGCCAGTTTAATATTTCACAGAATAATGTTACGGTGGAATTTATTTTATTTTGTTCGGTCACGAATAGGATGTGACACTTTAATTAAAATTATTTAAGGAACGTTCAGCGTCCATCCTAAATACTAATAAAGTCCAAAGTAAAAACTAAATGGGATCCCCATACAAAAAACGTTTTTTAAACGTATTTTTATAGTATTTAACAATTTATTTGGTGGTGTGGTACCAGCAGTGCAAGTAACTATCATTCTTTATCGATCGTCAAATTCGATCAAACACCATAGTGATCATAGTGAGTATTAAAGAACGGTACTTGTACTGCTGTTTATATTAAAAACAGCCGACTCGCACTTGGCCGCTTTTTTAAACTATAATGATGGTAGTACTGCCGTGGTGGAGAGTGTGTGGAGCGCGCTGGATCTACAGCCGTGCGCGGCGCGTGGGGCCGCTGGTCTCCATGGTCGGAGTGCGCGTCCGCTTGTCTGCTGGACGACACGCTGGCGCCCGCCGCTGCTGGCGTGGCGCTTGCCACCAGGCGGTGCACCCGACCTAGGTAACTCCACATATTACTACCAATCTAATTACTAACTGTTACCGGTAAGCAGTTACTGAAGAATGTTGCAGAACTGCGGAAAAAAATACTGCGGAATATTATTTACTGCTGCCAACAGTACCGGCGTTAGGGTAGGGCGCGGGCGACCGCTCAGGGCGCCAGATATAAAGGGGCGCTGTAGGCCGCAGAATGCATGCGGGGCGCCGTAGAAATATCGCCCAGGGCATTGGTAGTGCTAAAACCGACACTGGCTGCCAATGGCAGTTTCTAGCGGTCACTAGCACTTGCTGATATTTACTACGCCAGCATGGAGGATTAGGGTCCATTCTCCCTCTCTCTCTCTCTCTCTCTCTCTCTAAGAGAGAAGGCCTGTTCCCCAGCTGTGAGAACATAATAGGCTGAAATGATGAGTGATATTTGCTGACCGTTCTGACCGTTAGGTACTGATGGTCACTGACATTATTAACGCTGACCAGGGGTAGCACTCTATGTAAAGTTCAACAGTTATAATATTTACTGACCGTTACCGACAGTTACTGGAGGTGACTGACATTAACGTTTACTATGGGCAAAGTTCAACAGTTACTGACAGTTATCGACAGTTGCTGACGGTCACTGATGTAACTTAATGTTACACTCTGGGTAAAGTTTTCTAAAATTCGTGTTGATTTTACAGGACCAGTAACGGAAATAACTACTGCGTAGGCCACGACAAGAAGTACCAGTCATGTCATGCACAACAGGTAGGTACCTTATTAATAAATGTACGGAAATCTAACAAAAGTTAGTAGCAAAGAACCCTAATTAGATATGTTCACTGTAAACGTAGGACAACGCAGCGCAGCGCGCAGCGTAGGACGTCCGCCTACAAGATGGACAGAGGACCTTAAGGCGAGGTTTTCCCACTATTATTTTATTTTATTTTATTTTATAGCCTTTTTTGCTGGTCAAGTTTCTTGCTTCTCATCTTGCAATGATGTCAATTATCTATTTTACTGTAAGATTAATTAATTATAATATTTTTGTTATTAATATATTTTAGATGTCAGATTTTTATGATATTATTAATTAGTCATTGACATCGGCTCCGCTGTATTCCTTCCAGCTTGCCTTCCGGCATAGGCCTCTTCCTGGGACTTCCATTCATGCCTCTTTTGTGTTAATTGTTTTCCCACTATTAAGCAACGCTTATTACTACAGATGACAATAATGCTTAATATATTGTATTAAAGTCGCATTTAGTGGAGCAAAACCATGGCGCTTACACACAGCCGTGCGTTTCGCTTCTTCTATTTTCTCTATGGGGTTTTTCTCATATTTTTCGAAAAGTATGTATAGCTGTAATGTAAAATGTATCTTTGCGGTTTCCTCCTTAATTATGAAATCTGTAAGTATATTAAGATAATATCATAGACATCATTTAATAAATAGGAATTTGAATGAAAAAAAAAACGGTTCATTTTTTTCTTCTATCGAGCGAAATGTCCTTTGGGGTTTCCTAGATATAACATAAAAATTTTATATGTCACTATTTTTATAATTTTAAAGTAAACATGGAAGTACACTTAAACTAGAACGACCAAAACCGTAGCGAAACGTTGGATGCAGATCGCTTCCAACCGGCCCTTTTGGAGATCGATAGGGGGAGCCCTATGTCCAGCAGTGGACGTCCTACGGCTGAAATGATGATGATGACTGTAAACGTAACGTTTCCAGTGTAACAACGTTCCCCGGATGACAGTTCGTGAGTTTGCCGACGAGATCTGCTCGAGAGCGAGGGACGTGGACCCTGATTTGATTGGCACTGGACTGCAAAGGATAGACTCTGATGGTAAGCCAATCTAACATTACAGTTGCATTACAGTTACTGACCGTGTAACTAATTAATAACAGATATATAACTGACAGATACCGTTACTATTTTATGCTGAAAGTAGCTGTCAACGAATTTAACTAAAGAGTTCGGAACCCAAAAAGGTCCAATTTCTTTGACAAGGCTAGGATCATCGCTATAAAGTCGATACATATATAAATAGTTATAATATTATGTAGGTTAAAAATTGTAGTATCTACTCCTGATTTATGTACGTACCTACCTTTAATACAAAAAATTTGCACGTCCGCTAGGACAGACTGTTGAAACACTATATAACCATTGAAATTTGTTCAATAAAACACACTGTTGTTGTTCACAGTTTATGCAATAAAATTTACTTCACTTCACTTCCCTTCCCTTCACTTCACTTCACTTTACACTATTTTCTTCCCATAAATATACCTAGGTGCGTGCGGCTAATAAAATTGTCCAGCCTATCTCCAAATCTCCCAAATCACATACCTACCTACTTATTTAGTTGTGTACCTACTGTTTTAGAACAGTGAATACAATCGTGACGAGCAGGGAATAAGAGCATACGATCAAAACCCCCATCCCTCGCTTCCTCCCATAGAAATAGAATAGCATAGTACTAGATCCCCTTCCTAGACCTTCCTCCACTTGCTATGAGGCAGTGCGGCACCCAGTCTTACGTAATCTTAGTAATTGCCCACCACCATGTCTATTATGTTTTCTGTGCCACCACACAACAAAAAATTGGCCGTCACGGGACACCCGGCAGATGAGAAACATGACGGCATAATATAGAGCGTCATGCCGTTTGCCGCCACGGCATACGAGTCGGTGTTACTGCCAAGACGCGCCAATAGACGTTTCACATCAAACATGTGTGTGTATAGATGTGAGCAGCGCCTGCGCAGTGTGGTGCGACACGCGCGGTGGTGGGTACAAGTCGCGCGGCTGGACGCTGCCCGACGGGACTGCCTGCTCGCGCGCCGCACCCATGTTCTGCATACAAGGACACTGTCAGGTCAGTTTTACTTCCTTAACGTCCAGTATATAGACAGCCAACAATCATTGTTACGTCAAAATTATTTCATAAGAGAGGCATTTTAAATTTTCCGTTGGAGCTAGAGATCTTTCGCATCCTTCGTATTTTTGTAGTATTTTGTATGAGTAGTGTGAGGGACGTGTACATTTTTTGAATGAAAATATTTATATACGCATTTTAAGTCAGCATTCACTGCGACGCGTTGACGTAAATAAATATTTATGAATGTTCAATAATATGCCTCTTTGCGTCATTGATATGCCTGGGTCACAGATCTGTGGCCTGGGTAATTTTACTTCTTTTTTCTGTAGTCTCCACAAGGACATTATAGGGTATGATAATATAACGTACTTGGGTCTCCACTACTCGTAGACAGAGAAAAAGAAACCAATATCTATTCCAATACTTTACTACTGGGGCATACAACATGACAGTAAAATACGGAAGACGACGCGGTATAGCTCTAATGGCTTTAGCCTGCCCGACAATGGGCAATGGGGAAAAAATGTTAAAGTCAGCTAACCTGTCTCTCCTGTCAAATATTATCAAGCGAAGCGGCGTGGTGGTTGATTGTTGTCTATTTTCTTTTTATTTATTGAAAATAGTAATAAATCTCAATGAAACAAAAATAATATTTGTAACGTGCAACTGATCCAAGACTAAGTCAAAAATGTATGATTGTGCTGTACCTGGTTGCAAAGCAAAGGGGGTGCATAACTTTCCAAGGAATGAGCAATTCAGAAAACTATGGGAAATAGCTGCTAAAACCAGCGAATCTAAGATCTATAATCCTACGAAAACTTGCAAAATTTGCGCAACCCACTTCAAACCCGACGACTACTTCAAAGAAGGATTTTACACAGGTTTGTTACATTAAATCTACTTCAACATCTATTCACAGTTCTCTAATGTTCAGTTTGTATTGCAACCTGTTTTTGTTAAATACAGTACAAGCTCGTTAATCTAGCCTTCAACGATCTAACAAGTTCAGGTATACACCGTTTTTATCCCAGATTCAGTAATTCGCATCTTTCATGAACACTAACACATAATGACTTGATACTAAAGCACTTCAATATCTATGCATAACTTAACACACACATATTTGACCCAAGATCTGTTCTGCTTCAAGAACATCTTGAAGCCAACAAGGACAATGTGTCGACATGAAGCTATACTGGGAGCATTACCTCAAAGATGTTTTTCATTTTGTTGGTCTCGATATTATAGGCATTCAGCCTAGTATGGGACAACAGGAATGTCTGTGAATTGTTTCCTTAATTTTTAGTGTACTTATAGTTTTGTTAAAATGTAGTTCATTCGTATTTTTGGAAAATAAATTATCTTATTTTAAATAACTGAGCTTGTACTGTATCTATATTTGGCTCTCATTAAACCATATTTTCTGAATTTGCATTTTCCAGGTGTTAAAAATAAGAAACGAGTTTTGAAAAAGAATGTCATCCCCTCACGTTTTCCGTGGAACACAAAGAAAAAGTCACTTCTCAGAAAAATGGGGATAGAAGTAGAGAAGAAAGAAAAAAGTACTGACACAGTCACGACAGAACCTAAAAGCGATGAAAAAATAGCAGATTCTGTAGATCCTCAAAATCAGGATAAAAATATTGAAAAAATGGATGAAGATGTGGCTCCAACAAATTCTGTGATTACTCTGAATCAAGATAAAGAGACTGAGAAAATGGAAGAAGTTATTAATATATCTGCAGTTTCACAAAACCAAGATAACAACATTGAGACAACAGTAGATATGGCTGCCACAGTGTCTGCTGTTTTCCAAAATCAAGATACAACTTACAAAATAGACGAGGCATCTCCAACAATTTCTGCAGTTCCGCAGACTGACAAAATAGATGAGGCATCTCCAATAATTTCGGTAGTTCCGCAGACTGAAGAAGTAAAAATAACGGAAACACAAATCTTACAGGCAATCCAAGCTGAAACTAAACTAGACAAAACTGAGTTAAGGCTGACCAGACAGAAAAATAAACAAAAACTGGCCTTAGAACACTATAAAAACGATAATCTACAAGTACTTGCCCATACTGGAATTCAATCTTTTGAAAAACTTCTGGCGGTGTTTGAGGCATTAGGCACTGAAGTCTACTTTCTAGAAAGTAGACGTAATGTCATCAGCGCTGAAGACCAATTCTTCCTAACATTGATTAAACTGAGACAAAACAAAGAGGATGATGAACTAGCAAAACTTTTTAGCATAACTCCTGCAGTCGCAACAGACATTTTCATCACATGGATAAACTTTCTTTACGAGAAATGGAAGGTGATAAAACTGTCACCGGAAAACGTTGAAATTCTCGTATCTCCCCACGATTATCTATCACAGTCAGATAGACCCACAGATGGTCAATCTAAAACATCTTCCACTGATGAGAAAGGCGGCAAGAATACTAAGGCAAAAGCAAAGAAAAAAATTGCCAAAAAGAGTGACCAAGATTCAAACAAGCTTACCGTTCCTGATACGATTCCAGAAGGAATTTCCAAGACATACACAATTCTGCAGTCCACACAGAATATAAAACACGTATCGAGACCCAAACTCTATTTAGTTTGTAAGATTTTGTGTTGTTATATTGACAATACTATAAATCCTTTTATTTATCGGATGCCCGACCGTAGTCAGGTATAAAATTGTTAATTAAATAATCTTATTTCATAATTACACTAATATTATAACAACAGTACAGTACGTTTAAAGCTAAGTTTTATTTGTTATGAATACTGATTTAGGTACAATACAAATAAATCAAATTTGCAGATAATTTGAGTTTTAATGGTTGAGTTTAATAAGCAAGAAACTTTTCTTTCAACTACGTAGGAATGTTATCATTAATCACTACAAAACCGATCACAAAGGACATATTTTTTGCTTAGAACCAAAACAGTGCAAAAATGTTATATGAAATCTCATTACATAATGCACTGTTTTTATTTTTTATTTAGATATAAATTTACCACAGACGTTTAATGTCTCCCATTAAGTTTAATATAAATGCATGCATTAGATCAAAAAGATACCGGCTCAAAATAAAAATCGGCGGAATAAAACCGCCTTGGTGAAACTAATTGTGTTTTAAATGTTTGAGGAGAAGATGAATTAAACTTTGTTTTCATTACCTTGAGTTTTTATTGTGACCTCACTTTTTTTTCAGTACGTTGTTTATTATCATATGATAAGTTAAAGCACTCCTCCGTAATTAGCTAAAATGCAGTCTATTCGAATAAAACAAATATTTATTTTCTTAAGACAAGAATAAATATTAATTTTTTAGAGCAAGAATGTTTGTTAAATCCAATATACTAGACTTAGAGAAATCATATTATTATTCCAAGTAACTCTAGCTATATAATCCTTACTCTCATTCAAATCAGTTTAGCCGTGAACAGTAATATTATTTCATGTGATAATTCTCTTACAGAAGTTCAGTTGTTCTTCCACTCCCGATGCAGAGTTTTCTCTGAAGCAATCTGACTGCGAATGGGAAGCGTTGCAGCTGCAAACAGCCACGCCGCACACTCATACTACCTCGTAAGAACTTTTATTTTTAACCCTCTATGCAAACATTTATAAGTTTAACACGTGTATCTGTTTGTCTGTGGCATCATAGCTCCCAAACGGCTGAACTGATTTGGATTTTGTTTCTTTTTGCTTGAAAGGTTACTTGCGAGAGTATTCTTAGCTATGATTCAAGACAATCTGTTCAGCCGTTTGAAGATTATTAGCTCTTTTTTTCAAATTTCTATATACCTCGGGTTCTCTTACGATCACCGAAGTTAAGCAACGTCGCGTCAAGCGAGATCAGTACCTTGATAGTTCAAAACAGTGTTAAACATTTTTATGTTATTTGGTATGACTTTCCAGAACAAAGTCTTCTTGGCGCCGTGCAGTGGGTTCTCAGTGGCGGCCACAGAGCGGTTGTCACTACCACTGCATCGCGGGCGGGGTGGGGGTGAGACTAGTGCGCGGTGCCACCACTGCTGCCACCACTATCCAGCTGTGTCGCGACACGGCTAGGAACGACCTGGTAACTACTCAAGCTATTTTACACCATATTGACCACAGAATTTACCATAATTATAATACTCAGTTTACTTATTCTACCACTTTACGAAAATGAAAGGGTTTTCTGAGAAGAATACGAAAAAGCTTGTTTTCAAAAAGCTTTTTTTTAAATTGATTATTTAATTCGTTTATTAAATAATAGGCTTGCGTTTGACCGCCTACTTGCCTGGCCAAACCAAGCCGCCCAAACGTCAACCAAAGCAAATGTCCAAGTTTACAAATATATTCAACCAATTTATTTGGATACTAAGTAGGGATTCCTTTTCCTGGCCAAAACCGTATAACTGCCAAAAAAACATCGATTTTTTTATTTAATTTTTTATAATTACTTGGGTTTGACCGCCAACTCGCCTGACCAAACCAAACCGCCCAAATCAAACCAATTTTTCCAAGTATACAGATATGTTGGTGGGTTTATGTGTTGAAGTGTGCCCTATAATTTCCCCTGCTTTATTGAACATTTCCAGGGCTGCACGCAACGCAAGTCCCCATACCAGTATGCGACAATGGTCTGCAGCAAATATAAGGAGAGGGTGAGAAGACTGTCCGGGCTCGGCATGCAGATATCGCCTGTTTTAGGTAACAATATTTTAGCTACCTAATTTGACAGTACTTATATAATTATATTTAAGTACCTTTTTTCACTCTCGGGCCTAGCTCGAACTTTTGAGAGGCATTGTTGAGGCCAAACCGATGGAAATTTCACATGGTAGTGAACCTACATTCTGCGCTTGGGCGCGTGGATTCGATTCCCACCTAGGCTAAACATTCGTGTTAAGAACATTTGTGTTTGTTCTATATCTGGCTGTTAATATCTATTTAAGTATGTATTTAAAAATATATATGTATGTATCAGTCTCTGGCAGCCATAGTACAAGCTTTGCTTAGTTTGGGGTCAGATGACCGTGTGTGCAAAAATGTATGTAGTATTTATTTATTTATTTACACTTCCATCAACGCCACTGGGGCAACTGTTCCAGCGCCCCAGAGCCTCACTCCGTTATTTCAAGGAGCTGGATTGGCTCAGGTACATACCTGCAGTGGAAATGCACAATACACCACAAGCGGGACGAATAAGAAAATTGCAGGCCGTTGCAGTAGATTCTTGCAGAGAAAATGCACATTACACCCCAAGCAGGATGAATAAGAATACTGCAGGCCGCTGCAGTAGATTCTTGCAGGGAAAATGCACAATACACCCCAAGCAGGATGAATAAGAATACTGCAGGCCGCTGCAGTAGATTCTTGCAGGGAAAATGCACAATACACCCCAAGCAGGATGAATAAGAATACTGCAGGCCGCTGCAGTAGATTCTTGCAGGGAAAATGCACAATACACCCCAAGCAGGATGAATAAGAATACTGCAGGCCGCTGCAGTAGATTCTTGCAGGGAAAATGCACAATACACCCCAAGTGGGACAAATAAGAATATTGCAGGGTGCTGCAGTAGATTCATGCTGGGAAAATGCACAATATACCCCAAGCAGGACGAACAAGAATATTGCATGCCGCTTCAGTAATGTACTGTTATGTTATTTCCAGAGGAGCCAGACCGTCCGTGCCGTATCGCGTGCCAGGACGAGCGCGTGCCGCACAGGTTCTACTTGGTGAACGGACAAGAAGGCTGGTTTCCGCTCGGCACTGCATGCGGCAAGCGGAACGCTTCCTACTGCGTCTCAGGGAAATGTCTGGTAAGAGATTCTACTCATCACCATCATCATCATTTCAGCCATAGGACGTCCACTGCTGGGCATAGGCCTCCCCCATCGATCTCCAAAAGGGCCGGTTGGAAGCTGCCTGCATCCAGCGTTTCCCTGCGGTCTCTTTTAGATCGTCCATCCATCTTGTGGGTGGACATCCTATGCTGTATGCTGCGCTTACCGGCGATTCAGTACGCGTGCGATTCTACTCATGTACAGCTAAATTTAAAGATCATCAGCATTAGCCTACTGACATCTATTCTCGGTCCAAGAATTTATTTTCTCTGACAGCTGCAATATAATAGTACACAAGGGACACACAAGGGATGTAGGTGATCTTACATACGAGATATATTGGCGGCACGACGAGCGAAGCGAGAAAGGTGCTAATAGTTTGAGGGTGTAAAAGATCACTTACCCACGTATGTAAATAATCTACTTTTCATCACTAGTGTAAGGTAACACAAAAAAAAATCCTAAGCAAAGCACCAGGTTCACACCACAGAGGTTTTACATAGGTGTTAACTTCATTTAACCTAGTAAAAAAATTCTGACATGGTACGGACCTACATAGTCAAAGAAAATAAAAAAGAATTTTTTGAGACTAGAATAGTTACACATTGGTTTCGATTCTGTCATGCCACTCACTTTAAACTAAACCAATCTGACAGGACTAAAATTATCTACCTCTCTTTCCATTTTATTGTGTGAGATAAGGATGGCAACAATTTCAGAGCTGTTAGCAAATTTAGTGAGGACATCAGAATCGATGCCATTGATTTTGAAACCAACAAACTCCAGTTTATTGACTGCCAATCACGAGTGAATCGGTTTCTTCTAGGCAAGCGTGCTCCATCGTAAACCGCATCGTCGCTTTACATCAAGCGAGTTGGCGGTCAAACGCAAGCCTATTATTAAATAATAATAAAAACCTCACCTGGTAGCGATGATGCGGTTTACGCCGAATCACGCTTGCTTAAAAGAAACCGATTCACTCGCGACTTGGAACACCCATTTAGACAGAGATAAGGTCATGAAAAACTTGTATTTCCAGGAGTTCGGTCCCGACAACACCCCACTCTCAGAGTCAGTGTTCACTCTGCCGCTGTTGAGCCGGTACAACACGAGCGTGTCCCGTTCCTCGCGGCACCGACGCAGCGTGCGCCCGCGCCGACGCCGGACCCTGGCGCGCGACCGTGTCACCGTGAAGACCACGCTACAAGACCAACATCTCAACGATATCATCGCTAGACTCAACCTCACTAGTAAGTTTTACCACAAAAAGGTATTTGGTGCTAATCACACAGTATTGCTGCCTCGGGCAGAGTGCTGGGAACCCTGCGCGTTCTTATTCAGATACCGGTGCCCTTCAGGCGTGCAGAGGCTGTACACACTACAAAGCCCTCGGAGCGAAGTTATGTGGGACTAAAACCCCTGGTTTTAGTTGATGCAGACTAAAAGTCAAACCAGTGCTTTAGTGGATGCAATTTAAAATAAACCACGGTTTTAGTGGATGAAACAGACAAACATTGGTATATTTTTACTTACAAAAAATATTGGTAATTAAATATAATCATGTAGCATCCGTCCACAGTTATAGTAAATGTATACTATTATTTGTATTTCCCAGATAATGTGAACCAGCACATAACGTTCTTCGACGCGATCCCGGAGCACATTGAAGTAGACTTCAGCAACCCCATACATATCGCGCCGGAAGACGCTTTCATCAGGAAAGCGCCAAGACCTACCTGGGACTGAATATTAATATTAATTAATATTAATATTCGGGACATTTTTGCACACACGGTCACCTGACCCAATAACAATATAATAAAAGAGTTTGGTCATTATCGAGATAATCGCTGACTAGTTAATAGGCATGATTCCTAATGTTTAATTTATTACAAATAACCGGCTTAGCGATGAATATGAGTAAATACATTACACATACTGAAAAAATAATTTGAATTGGCTGATAAATCTCTGAGATATGAGTATTTAAAGTTTTAGGTGGGGATGCTAGACAAAGAGCACGCTATACTGAGCCGTGACGTCACGGCTCAGGAGCGCCATACAAATGCTATACTAACACACGCATTGCGAGAAAGGGATAGAGCATCCCCTCTCTATCCCCACCTAAAACTTTAAATACTCATATCTCAGAGATTTATCAGCCGAATTAAATTTTTTTTTCAGTATGTGTAATGTATTTAGTTATGTATATCGCTAAGCCGGTTATTTGTACTAAATTAAACATACACATGCCTATTCGCGCCTAGGATTGGCCCCGCTCGAAATAGTTTAGGTTGACATGTTAGAACCTTTGCCTCATGCGGGGTAAAGGATGAGCAGTCAAGTGGTTATATTGTCATTGCTCTCAACACATCTCGTAAGTGGGACAAGTCATTTCTCAATTCGATATAGCATAGATTGGCTTATCAAATGTTTGTGCATAAGAGGATTAGTCTTAATCCAGGGCATTATTAAATTATCTGATTTATAAACTGGACAATGGCGTCGATTCTGGCATGCCACTCACTAAACTAAACCAATCTGACAGGACTAAAATTATCTGCCTCTCTTTTCATTTTAATATGTGAGAGGATGGCAACAATTTTAGAGCTGTCAAATTTAGTTGAGTTTAGAGCACATCAGAATCGATACCAATGTTTGTTTTAGTTAAGGATTTTAATCTACAGAATACCTGTTGCTAAAATCATGGTCACTGCATGACTGGACCATATAGTCTGTTGTATCATAATTACCTATTTGTAAATAATAAATTAAGATCATCAGTTAAGTTTTATTAAAGGCCACCACAAACGGCGGACTATTTTGCGAATCAGCAGTGCAAGTACCGTTCTTTATCGATCGTCAAATTCGCTAAAATGCCATAGAAACGATCACAGCGAGTACTGAAAAAATTGCATATTATCGAATTTGACGACCTCAACTGTCAACCTTTCTGTTTGTCTTTTATAAGGTGTTTTTGATGCACGCCTACCTACCATTTGTTCCAACCTGGTGGATGACTGGTAGAAAATGCTTAGCATTAAGTCCTCCAATTGTACATATCTACTTAATTTGTAAGTGTGCAATAAAGTATTAAATAAAAATAAATAAATAACTGTCAATTTGACGATCGCTAAAAGAACGGTACTTGCACCCCTGATGGACGGAAAAAAACTGAAGTAGTGAGAGACGGTCCGGACTAAAAGTCCATTGTCTGTGGTGGCATTAAAGGTATCTAGGATTGCGAACTGCAATGTTGTGATTTAGTAATTTATTGTTAGACAATTTTGTACTGAAGTGAAAGGTTATTAAATGAAAAATAAAAAAGTTTTTATATACAAGGTATGTTTTATTATATTCACAATGTAAAACAAGGCACTTTTTCATAATCAATGTTTTTTTCTGAGGAACATTGTAGCACTTACTTGATACAGATACAAAATATTATCTACATAAAATGAGGTATTCAGTTCTTTACGAAGCAGTTTATTAATGCTAACGCAAAAAAACAGTCGAATTGATAGCCTCCTCCTTTTGAAGTCGGTTAGTAAGAAGGTTCAGTGATGAACCTTCTTTGAAGATTTTTAGAAGAAAAAAATATTTGCAATAACATGGCAGGGTGTCTTTAATAGTGTTAACACACGTACGGATTTGGTTTACCTCAACCGCCGTCTGACCAACGGGAGAGAAAGAGAGAGAAATATGATATTCCCTCTCTTTCTCTCCCGTTGGTTGGACGACGGCCCGTCAACCAAATCCGTACGTGTGTTAACACTATTACTGGGATGTCTATGACACATCAATAAGGCTGTTAATGCAATTTTTTTTTTCTAGTCTAGAGTGACTGAGTGGCATCAGTATAATGGAACATCGCAGTCTTTATAGTGTCTCTCCTTAATTTTTACATCGGGCTACACTCTTTGACCGTGATCTCATCTGATGGAAAGTGTTGATGCGGTCGAAGATAGAACATGTTTGTTCAGTAATAATCCTATAAACCCTAGATTTAAACACTCAAGATCGTAGAATCAAATCCTTATATCTTAGATTAACTACACAGAGATGGTGTTTCCAAACAACGCCTTCTCAAAACGTAAGCTACAAATTCGCTTTGTAGCTTACGTTTCGATTGGTATTTTAAACGATTTAAGCAAGAAAATTAATGGATTACCTGTGGAATGTCACACCATAACTCTTATGCTGCTTTTCTGATTTGTTGTGGTACGATTTCACCGCGCAAATTGTCATAGTAAATTTTTTTTTTTTTTGGAGCCTTAGTGACTCCATTTGAATGGCTTAAACTTTGCGAATGTACTTGGTTTCTATGTGTAGTTAATCAAATCCTTATATCCATTTCTGCAGAATTGCAGAAACACAGATGAAACCATTATGTTGTATTTACAAGTATTTATTTAACTTACAATGTTTGTTAGTTTGTTTAGGTGAAATCTTGCAGGCTGAATTAGAATCAATTCCTCAGTCCTAACCGATTTTGCTGTAATTTTGCACACATTTAGTTTTAGTGGACACATAGGCATCGATTCTGATGCACTCTAAACTAAACTAAATTTGGCAGCTCTAAAATTGTTGCCATCCTTCTCTCACACATTAAAATGAAAAGAGAGGCAGATAATTTTAGTCCTGTCAGATTGGTTTAGTTTAATGACAGAATAGGCCTCATAGGCTTCGATTCCGATGCACTCTAATCTAAAATTGACAGCTCTAAAATTGTTGCTATCCTTCTCTCACATATTAAAATGAAAAGAGAGGCAGATAATTTTAGTCCTGTCAGATTGGTTTAGTTTAGTGAGTGGTATGACAGAATAGGCCTCATTGTCGGACCTTCGTCTAATGATAGGTACCATCACAGGTCACTGTAAGCTAAACAATTACTTATACAAAATTGGAGCCACGGATAGCCCTCTGATCAAGGCTGTCTACGGGAGAACGAGACCGTGGAGCATGTCCTACTGCACTGCAAGCCCACAGAAGTATATGATTAAGGTCAAGACTCCTTGAAGAAACTCAAAAACAAGTCTCCAATACCACAACACCTGACGTAATATGGGTAGAGCAGTTGAGTCAGCGACCCAAAGCCGTGCTTCTTTATTTCAAGGAACTCGGCTAGTTTGTGTCATCATCATCAGCCAGAAGACGTGCACTGCTGAACATAGGCCTCCCCCTTTAACCCTTTAACCTCCACACTGAACGCCTGCCATCGACTCACAATGTCGTCGGTCCATCTAGTTCCCACTAGGCCTACCTACGCTGCGTCTTCCGGTTCGTGGTCTCCACTCAAGGAACTTTTCTTCCCCATCGGTTATCGGTTCTTCGAGCGATGTGGCCTGCCCATTGCCACTTCAACTTGAAAATTTTAACAGTTTTGTGTCGGATGGCGGGCAAATGCACAATACACCCCAAGCGGGATGTCAGCCTTATCACTTTGAATTAGAATTATTGTAGTATTTTCAAAATGACGTAGTAGATGATACTATGAGATTTAAAAAAAAAAAATAAAAAAAAAAAATAAAAAAAAAATAATAAAAAAAAAAAAAAAAATCTTCTTCTTCTTATTTGGTTTTATATTTCATAGCCTTACGTTTACTAAAAGCTGCAGTTTCTCATGGCAGCTGAGAATCGCGTCGGGTCTGTCAGGAACCACTGCCACAACTTTCTCAGGTTCTTTTTGTCTCCGTTCTGAAAAAAAAAAAAACTTTATAAGATAATAAATAAATAATAACACGGAACCGGAGTGCGGTCTCATACTATAGTAAACGCATTGTCATCTGAGTCGTCAGGTCATAAATCATTGTCTGTCTATTTCGCTCGCACCCACATGTCATTGTGTTTTTTTTTTTTGGCGCCAACTTGGGAAAAAACATGTCGGCTCGTTGTATTATTTTCCTAAACTTGTGTACTTTTGAGTGTTAATGTGTACTAAATGGTGAATTATTATTCATTAAGTGCTCGTAAACGTGCCCGAGTGTGGGCAAGTGATATAACGAGGTGAAACGTGTCTTTTCGTGTTGTTTCCAAAACTCCATAGGAGCCTCTTGTAAAGCCTCCACCACTTTACAGGGGCATGAGTTCGACTTGACAGTGACTTACTTAGCTTGACTCTGACTGTGACTATGACTTATTTGACGCTATCAAGACAAAGTAAACTGTTTAATATTACGAGTAAAGGACATTGAATCCACGCTCATGAAGATTTTAACAAAAAAAAAAAAAAAACCTGTCTCAAAGAGAGTCCGCCATTGTTTCATGTATTGTCATCTCTCTAGAACTTATTGTAAATTACTCTTACTTGCCGTGTACGTGTATCCATGACATTGATGACGTAGTTGCGTGTCACCCACGTGATATATTTTCCCGGAGCGCTATACATGGCAGAGTATATTATTATACCAATATTGTACGAAATTCTTCCTGCACCGCGGCCAGACTTTAGTAACTAGTAACTACCTTTACACGTGTGTACAGTCCAGTTTCTACAAGCACTTTCTTGTCTACACCGTCCATCTGGTGTTTCAACGAGTGCGACAGAGAGGCGACGGTCAGATCCCAGCAGTGGGCTTGCTTGGTACATCCGCTCCATATGTAGTCTTGTAAGGGCTTCGCAGTGTTTTTACTGTTGACAGAAATGGTACATTTATTTATTGACATCCTTACTAATATTATAAAAGCAAAAGTAACTCTGTCTCTTTGTCTGGATGTTTGTTCGCTTTTCACGACTAAACTGCTAAGCCGATCGCGACGAATTTTGGCAGGATGATAGTGTACATCATATGGACGGACATAAGGTACTTATTGTCCCAGAAAATGCGGGAAAATTGGAAAATCGCACCGCGGGGTTCAGCTAGTAATTAAAAAAAGGGCATTTACAGAGCGCTGTCACAGTATATAAGCTAAAGCAGTAGTTTGACTAGGACGTTTCTTTGAATTCGGTATGTAAAGTTTTTTTTTTGTATTTTTTTAATATTTTTTATTTCGTAGATAAGGCTATTTTAAGAAACTAATTTCAATATTTTTGTTTTCTATTCAGTATTTATTTTACAATATTTTTTTGAAAATTTAAATTATGTGACGTCACCATATATATAGTACAAAATTTCGTTGCGTTGAGAAGCCTAAAAAAGCACCCCATATTGGCAGCCCTGAAAAAAACCAGACAGTCAAACCACAGAAATGAAAAAATATTCTATTCTGTGTGACGAACAGTGTGTCAAATGTATAATATTTTTATTCTTAAAAGGCACAGAAAATAAAATGCTACAATGTGACGTCATTTAGAGGACAATGAAAGTCGAATGATTTCTTAGTTTTATGTTAAAATAAATGGCATCTTATCGTTTTAAAAGGTCGGAGTAGAAAAATAAGGGTTGGTAAGATAAAATCTCGAAATGGTTTTGGAATTGGCATAGGTTAATTTTTTTTTGCATACCGAATTCAATGCATACTGCCGGTCACAGAGCTAGGGTTGCTACTACCGGATTTTAATTTTCATTATTTTATTGTAGTCTTTTACGCTGACGACGAATCTCAATCATCGCGCGCGACTATCGCTCGGAGTGTACCGTGATGTATCGTAGCGGGCGGGGGAGAAGGGTGTCGTTTGATTACATTGCTTAATTCGGACGTTTGTATCAAGTAAATTTTCTGCTTTAGCTTATCTACTGTGGCGCCATGGTTTTACTGGATTTTTAACTTTTATATTAGCTTCACTTGTTAAAACCAAGTATGGAAACTAACGAAAGAATGGAACTCCCTGCCGTCCTCCTTGTTTCCTAAGAACTACAAATCTACGCGAAGTTCAAGGCTAGAGTGAATAGACTTGTTCTAGATCAACGTGTTACATCCTCGGCCACAGCGTCGCTTACCATCAGCCGAGTTGGGGGCCAAGCGTAAAAAAAAACTATATAAGAAAATTTTAAAAATACTCCTAAGTTGACCTCCTTCTAACTGTCATATTGATTTGAAACTGCAAGTATATGTTTGTATTATTATGTAATTCAGATGACAGTACAATAACTTGGTACCATTTAATTGATCTGATGATGAAGCCAGGAGATGAAAATTGGAACTCTTTAACTACTAGTGAACCCCTCGAGTTTGGGTTCATTGAATTTTTATTATAAAACTTAATTACGTACTCACAATTCAACTAAAGCATATTCCTTTTTCGCAAATCCATCTCGAACGTTTTGTTTCAATTCCTTCAAACTTCCTTGCAGATCGTTGTACGCCTTGACCAATAATGATGGGTCATTTGTAAGGGGCACGCCAAGTACGGAACAAAGCGCTTCTAAGAGTGGATTATTTGTTTGTAGCTTCTGTGAGCAGGCTGCGTGTACAGAGCAAATCTCGTTCATGGATTCCTGGACAAAACATGAAACACTTTAGAATATTGATAAAATAAAGTTGTTAATCTTGTTCTAATATTATTATCATCGGATTTAAATGTCCGGTTTGGTCGGACAGTCCGTTGGTGCCGTTCTGTCTGGTGAATCCGGACTGCCAGTGCCGGCAGTCTGTTGGTGCCGGACCGTCCGGTTTTGTCGGACAATCCATTGGTGCCAGTCTGCCCGGTGGTCCCGGACTGTCCTGTGGTGCCGGACAGTCCTACATCTTTATTACACAGCAAAAATACAAATTAAACTTTACTAAAATAAAAAAACAAATATACGGCAGTATAATGGGCGGCCTTATCGCCTAAAGCAATTTCTTCTAGGCAACCTTTGGATGGACAGGACTGAAGAATTACGGTCGGTGGTGCACATAAAATATAAATAAATATATGTATATACATAATATTGATTATACACTAAATACGCAATGCTACATACCATAAATATTATAAATAAAATACATAATATCATAGATAAATATATAACATATATAGGTAGTTTTTTTTTTTTTTACTTTTTTTTAGGGCAAAGGGTTTATTTCCCTTTTACAAAGATTTATGGAACTACCCTTAGGCAACCGCCACGAATGAAAGCTCTTGACAGACTGATTAGGCCCTCTGGCTCTGAGCCCGTACCGCTGACGCGGGAGTGCCGATGCAGCAATAAGACCTCAGAAGTCTGGGCGTAACAATACCAATTAACATGAACTAAGATAATGTATACACTTGATTCTTAAAACTAGGAAGTGATTGAGATTTTACGTTGAGTCAGCTTCGGATATGTCTTCGGATATGTCCGTGCACTTGTGCAAGCATACTCACAATTCTGGCAGCAACAGCGTTTCCCTCGTCCACCACATACAGCTTCAAGTCGGCAGCAAACTGCACGAATTCTTCCACTGTCTTCAGCTCGCGACGCAGTGAGTAGTACAATATTCTGTCGAGGGTGAGCGCTCGCTGCCAGACATCCACCAGGTGGGTTAGAGAGGTTTGTATCTGTCTGAAATTGAAAATATTAAATTAAAAAATCCCGTTCAATAAATATCCCGTAAATAATCATATAACTTTAGTGAACAACCGTGATAGTTTAACAAGAATAAGAATAAAATATATTTATTGCCAAAAAACAAAAACAATGGACATATACTATAAGAAGACACAATGTTTGGCAATAGGGGTACGCTCAGCGCTGTACTGCGATGATGGCGCAGTATAGCAGATGGCATGCTTCGACAATAATAAAATGAATGGACGGGCCCAGAAGGAGCGCATTTTTGCAGATTATGAAATGAGCGCCGGCGCTCGCTTCGTTTCAGTCGGTCTCTAGCCGTAGGAAGTGCGACACAAGACTATTGTTACATGATAACGAAACATCTGACAAAATTATGCCTTCGTGTGCTTTCCCGAAGTGTAAATACACAACAAAAAAACGCTATCTATTTTTTGTAACAAATGTACTGTACATGGTTATAATTAGGTGTTGAAGTATATATCTGACGGTTTTGACTCGTTTTTACTGACCAAGTTCAATGGTTATGACCCGTCCATTCATTTTATTTTTATCGAAGAAGACATCATAAAAGACCTATTACACAGCAGTAGGATAATGAAGGCTGTGATTGATGATGATGATGATGACACAGAACCAAGGCAGATGGCATGTTAAAAGAGATATACCCATCAGTAGGATAATGAAGGCTGTGATTAATGATGCTGATGAACCAAGAAAGATGGCATGGTATTACACCTATACCCAGCAGTAGGATAATGAAGGCTATGGATGCTGATGATGGAACGACAATGGGTTGAAATACTTACTGCCTAACCTCCAAAGCAGCCGCAGTGGCAGTGCCCACAGCCAAGTCAGTCCGACTTTTCACCAACTCATCCACCGCACTCCTAACTTGTTGCTCGGCAATGTTCTCCTCTTGTTCCAAAAGCTCCAAAGTGCTTCGAGCTTCCAAAAGACAGGTCGTTATTTGACTGGGGTGGACGTTATTGTAATTGGACACGAGGGTCAGTTTTGCTTGTTCGCCACTCAGAACTGCCTTTGACTTGACATATGCAGAAGCAGCATCTGATAATCTGAGAAAGAATATATACATTTGTTAGTCTTATATACAATAGTACAGGGTTATCAAAGATCCCTCAAAGCCTAAGACGAGGATGTGTCTTCTGACCATCCTCACATACAGTGCTGAAACATGTAGACTAAAACTGAGACTATACTGAGACATGAACCCTAAAAAGACCACGCACAAAATCCAAGTGGCAATAGGAATGGTCATATGGTTAAATGCACGTTTTTTTTTTTTTTTTTTATTAGAACGGCTGTAAAGGCATTTTTGGCAAATTTGTTGTAGCCAGCTGCACCCATATAATCGATGCGGACAAAGAACTTTGAGACCTAACCCAAAAAGGTAAGGTCCAAGTTCTTTGGATGCGGAGTTCGACGCGTTGACATAAATAAGAATGTTCAATCAAATTTCTGTTATAATGCCTGGCGACAGATTTTCCTTCTCATTTCCGTTTTATTTACTTCTCTTTTCTGTGGTTAAATGGATCATGGGACTCAAGTGGAAATGGGACACTTGGTCAGAATAAGACAGTAGTGGACCAGGGGGTCTAGACAAGAGCCACACACTGTTAGCGTTCACGCCTGCAGAAAGATGAAATTGTATGAAAATGACATTAGCTTGTGATAATTTCTCTCATGCTAATGTCATTTTCATACAATTTCATCTTCCCGCAGGCGTGAACGCTAACAGTGTGTGGCTCTTCCCAGAGCAGTCACAGAATGGTGGCCATGAAACAAAGTGACCACCGTGCAGACGACCAGCGGTAGTAACCGTTGACGAAATTGGCACAGGACTGGAAAATGATGTAGCGCTAAAGAGGAGACTTATAAATACATAGCAGTGGGTGAAAAACTGCATTCCCCAAATTTTTTTTGCATGTCGTCTGAAGTTGCTGTCACTCACAATTGAATGAGGTATCAAGCAGAATGTTTCACTCTAATCATCCGTTGATTTCACAGTATTGACAGTTATCCTAACCTTCCCTCCATAGTTTTGGCTTCCACGCCTGCGGCCTGCAACTCCTCAGTGATATTGTTGAGATTGTTACCGAGGTGCTTGGAGATGTACAGATCGTGGTGAGAACGGAATAAAGCCAAACACTGCCGGTACGACTCTACCGGGCTGTATGTCATGAAACGACGAGCTATATCCTGAAAACATAAAAATTACATGTATTCTTCCACTTTCAAACATACAGAATAAATAATGATGTACATTATGTAATTATTTTTTTTAATTCAAATTACTTCACCTTTTACTTGGGGGCTTAAGATGGGCCTATAGTAAGGCATGTAGACATGACTTACCTTTTTGGACACGGACTGCAGATTAGCATTTACTGTGGTACGAACCTTATCTCCTTTACTATTAGCGTACACATCCAAGTTGTCGGCTATGACTTGGATAACTCCTTCCATGAGTATCGCCATTTCTTGAGCCAGAGCTGTACAATCTTCAGCTGCTGCAGCCTCGTCCTCCCCACACTGCCGGCGAGCAGAGTTCAGCTGCGTCAGCTCTAATGTTAGCTGCTCTTTGATCAGGCTGGAAAGCACATGGATATTATTGAATAGAGTTTATTTGGACAGCTTTATAAATACCAGGAAAACCTGGGTGTCTGGAAATTGTAAAAAAAAAAAAATATGCAGTAAATTTTTTTTTGTTCGACAATTATTCTCCATGACTACGTCTCTGTTAATGTTTCCAAGACAGGCCTAGTTGCGGAAAATGCCTGCTACTCAAGTAAGTCAACGTCAGTCTAAGCATTGAGGCTGTAGGTAGTAACTAGAGATGGGCAACTCGAATTAACTCTAGTTCAGGTTAAGGTCAGGTTATTTCAAGTCAACTCAAGTTAAAACTTATTAAAACTCGAGTTAACACAAACAAACATCTTCTTGATTCAAATGGATTTTTAAACTGAACAGATTAGTAGATTTGTTCATGATGTTAACTTTGAGTTGACTTAGAGTTGGCTAACTCGAGCTAACGCAAACATCTTTACAATTCAAATAGATTCTCAAACTGAGCAGACCAGGAGATTTGTTTATCAAGTCAACTCGAGTTGGCTATCTTGAACAAACATCTTTTAAATTCAAATGGATTCTCAGACTGAGCAGACTAGTAGATTTGTTAATCAAGTCAACTCGAGATACTCATATTTGTACTCGAGTTAACTCGATTTGGTTTAAACCAGAGTTCGCCCATCTCTAGTGGTAACATAAAACACAATACACCCATTTTGGCTTAGTGCCATTGTTGTATACTCACTCATTCTGCCTTATCAAGTCTTTCACAATATCTTCTTGCTTCTCAAGAACAGTTAGCCTATCTTCTTGGAATTTTATATCTAACTCGACATCCTCTTTAGCATCCTGATCTCCTGGTAAACAGATCCCTGGGTATTGCTCTTGTATTGATGTTATGGCAGCTTCAAGATCTTCTGGGGAAAGAAGAGCACCATTTTTCTGTATTTCATTGTATCTGAAAGAGATAAAGTTGTGATGATTATACAAAAAAAATATTGTTGTAGGTAAGAAAGGAAGAAAAAATAAAGTTTTGTTTTATAAATGCTATAATTGGCAAACTAGCAGATGGGCTGCCTGACAGTAAGCAATCACCGTCGCCTATGGATACTTGTAACACCAGAGGCGTCACAAATACGTTGCCGATCCTTTAGGACTCAATTAACTCGCTTTTTGAAGAACCCCATGTAAGTTTGCTTCTCTGTGTCACCATTCTATAGCGATCTTCAAATCTATAGATTTCACATTGGCATGCTAAAAAGGGCCGTTAAATATAGTGCTTGTAAACAGTTGTACTAAAAGCCAAAAGGAGCACAATGGTGCTTAACAATATGAACAATCATTTAATGGTTGGTTCGATTAAATGGGCTGATTATGATGAAATATCAAGGTAAGATTTGGAATTCAACATTTCAGGGCTTAGAAATGACTTTTTATCAGCAACATATCGAGGTATAAGACAAATTAATGAAGAAATTATAACGGATAGAAGTCAGAAGGAATGACCATTAACTACCTTCCTTTTATTTTATTTTGCTGATCTAAGGTATGTATGTTTAGCAACTGAAACATCATAAAGGTACCTGTATTCTTCACGAGCAGTTAAAGCATTATTATGGTCCAAACTGTTGTAAATCCAGCGCAAAACACCAGCGAAGTCCGGATCGTTCAACATCCATTCAAAAGACAACTTGTAAGTTTGCACGCCTAAACTCTGAAGGAATCGTACAAATTCTTCGTCAGTTATATCGTTTAATACGTTCATTATGCACCTTTGTAGTTTCTACAAAATATTTTATTTCAATAAATATCTTTTATTTTAATTTAACCGTTGCATGATTTGTTTTGTTCGCAAAATTCAAAAACATAGATCGAATTGATTTTGAAATTGACTTGACGTTCGTATCACTACCGTCGTTTGACTTTTGATAATTTTTTTCTGCCATTACTGACCTTGCTAAAGCTATGAAAGCCATACCGCCTTCTCTTCCGTATTTTCTTGTCTACCCCAGTCTGTCTGTATGCCCCAGTAAAGTAATAAACACTTAAATATAGGCTCATAGGGAGCTATAGAATTGACATGAAAATACAGGTTACATTAAAATACCTACCCACTGAAAATAGCCACACTCAAGCACATTAACAAACCCCAATAAAGAATAATCCATCATTACCATAATATACTGGTTTTTTTTTTTTCATTTTCCATAATTTAGTTTACAAGTTTAGGAAAATAATATAGGCGACATTATTCGTTTCCCTTTGACGAAAGTAGTCTTCCATAAGCTCTTTGGTTTCCACGTTGGCGCCAAAAACTCTGACATTTGAATTTGAAGTTTCGTTTTTTTTTTTTGTGTTTAGGTCCATTACTGGGCAGGCTGCAGCAATTATAGACATACCGCTTTGTTTTACGTATTTTGCTGGCAACTGTTTGTGTTACAGTAAACATAGTGGAGACTTTGCTAGAGACTTACAGATACTTTTGGTAACAATAGGGTGTTTGACTGTATTGAAAATATTATGCCAATTGACATCATCCATAAACATGACATAATGAAAAAGCATATTTCATTGATTTTTTTATAAAAATATGCTTATTTTTTGTAAAAAACGCGAATATAATAACTGTATTTTCGACATTTGATCACGTGATCGAAAACGGTCTGTAATTGGCTTCATCCCTAGTGACGTCACACAAATCTAAACAAACAGATTTTGTATTGATATTTGCGAATTTAATGTTGTAAAGCTATTTTGAGAGCAATTTATCCAGAAATTATCACCAAAAACAGTCCGGAGGTTAAATGTGAGAAGAATGGAGAAACATTTTGTGCAAGCAGACAGCAGTAACTTACCCAAAATTAATGTATTTATGGTTGCATATTTCTTCAATAATAATCTACGTCATTGTTTCTACGCTGCAGAACTCAAAACGTAAAAACTACAATGTAAGTATTAATTTTTAATTGTTCTCCAAGCAAAACATTCAATCAAGTTGTACAAAAAGTATGTTGTAGTAGGTGGATATCACTATTGTTAGCTTTTCAGCCAAGAAATCACCTTTTAAACTGTTTTACACACAATTCGTTTGCACTTGTTATCGCTTCGAGGTTCGAGCAAAGAAAGAGAGTGATTGCTTTTTTTTTATGATTGACTTTTACTGTTGGCCTTTTGGCCTCTACAGCTTGACCGGACTAGTGAGAGTGATTGCAATGCAACCGCCACTTATATACTGTGTTCGTTGGCAGTCGACAAAAGACTGTCAACTGTCAACGAACACGTGTGAACTTCGCCAATACAGTTTCATTATATTGGTGTTGTTAGTTCATCTATCCATTAAATGATTAAACTAAAGTTGTTCTACATTCGGCCATCCGACTCAATTACACGTCCTCGTGTATACGTGTCATGTATTATATGATAATAGACGTTATACGTGTTAATTAAATGTGTACTTTACAATCTTATTTTGAAGTCTTATACTATCGTTTTATGTTACATAATATCAGAATGCAACTGCATACTGAAAAGCACATCATATCAGACTAAAACCGAATCTGGTTTAGTTAAGTCAGTACGCAACTGCGTACACTGTCTCTTACGCAACTGCGTACATCGGCTCTTACGCGACTACGTACACCGGATCTTACGCAACTGCGTACAATGTCTCTTACGCAACTGCGTACATCGGCTCTTACGCGACTACGTACACCGGATCTTACGCAACTGCGTACAATGTCTCTTACGCAACTGCGTACATCGGCTCTTACGCGACTACGTACACCGGATCTTACGCAACTGCGTATAATGTCTCTTACGCAACTGCGTACATCGGCTCTTACGCGACTACGTACACCGGATCTTACGCAACTGCGTACAATGTCTCTTACGTAACTGCGTACTGGAGGCTCCGCTGCAGGCTCAGCTGGCAGGTTCGACGGCAGGCTCAGCCGCAGGCTCAGCCGCAGGCTCGACAGCAGGCTCAGCCGCAGACTCCGCGGCAGGCTCCACTGCAGGCTCCGCTGTATGCTCCGCCGCAGACTCGACCGCAGGCTCGACAGCAGGCTCAGCCGCAGGCTCGACGGCAGACTCGACAGCAGGCTCAGCCGCAGGCTCGACGGCAGGCTCAGCCGCAGGCTCGACAGCAGGCTCAGCCGCAGACTCCACTGCAGGCTCCGCTGTATGCTCCGCTGCAGACTCGACCGCAGGCTCGACAGCAGGCTCAGCCGCAGGCTCGACGGCAGGCTCGACAGCAGGCTCAGCCGCAGGCTCGACGGCAGGCTCAGCCGCAGGCTCGACAGCAGGCTCAGCCGCAGACTTCGCGGCAGGCTCCACTACAGGCTCCACTGTATGCTTCGCCGCAGACTCGACCGCAGGCTCGACAGCAGGCTCAGCCGCAGGCTCGACAGCAGGCTCAACGGCAGGCTCGACAGCAGGCTCAGCCGCAGGCTCAGCCGCAGGCTCGACAGCAGGCTCAGCCGCAGACTCGACAGCAGGCTCAGCGGCAGGCTCGACAGCAGGCTCAGCCGCAGAATCGGCGGCAGAAATTTGCATATATAACAATAAGTACACTAATCGGATATATAATCTGAAGAACTTTTAACATGAGCACAGTTATTTAGTAATTAGTATTAAATTAATCATTAGTAAATAAATTATAATCAAGAAAACGCAAGGAATAAAACAGCCACTTTGTAAAATAACTATTAATTAGGGCTCTAAAAAAAACATGACTAGCAAACAGGTTTTGAACCACTTAACAAAAGACAAATTACACTCTGTGGACATGGGAAAATAAGAAGACATCTGTAACTTATTAATCCCGATTCTGATTTGTTAGCTTTTCAGCCAAGAAATCACCTTTTAAACTGTTTTACACACAATTCGTTTGCACTTGTTATCGCTTCGAGGTTCGAGCAAAGAAAGAGAGTGATTGCAATGCAACCGCCACTTATATACTGTGTTCGTTGGCAGTCGACAAAAGACTGTCAACTGTCAACGAACACGTGTGAACTTCGCCAATACAGTTTCATTATATTGGTGTTGTTAGTTCATCTATCCATTAAATGATTAAACTAAAGTTGTTCTACACTATTTTGTTAGGTTATGTCTTTACAATGTTTAAAAAGAAAGTAACAGTACATAAAATAGTAATGCAATAAAAACACAAATTGTAATAGAAATATATAGACTCAAATATGTACCTCAAAATGATCTTCGCACATAGAAACACTTGAATTAGCTCCAATACTTTTGGGTTCTCTACGAGCTACTTAGTTCCAACCACTTTTTGCGAGTTTTGGGGTCCATTGGAACAGAAACGAATAGTTTTTCCGGTGTTTTATGGAAGTATTTGTACATTGTGGCACTACACAACATTTATAAACCATTACTTCTATTAGAAAATTAGTGATTATCAAACTTTTGCTGCCTGGCTGCAGCTGTTTTGTTTTGTGTGACGTCAATCGTCGCTCGACCGGAGCTATGACGCAGATCTGCGTTTTGGCGCGATAATTTTTTATTCAAACTTTAACATCGATTTATATCGCAAATACGACTGATATCCAGAAAATATAAATGCAGTATACATTAAATTATATCAGGCAATAATGTGCAATAGTTTCCCAAAAGTAGTCAAATACCCTATTATGAAAATAAAACACCTTTACTTTACTCTCGCCGAAGCCTTTCACATCATTATATCACTTACTCACACTCGAGCACATTCACGAACATTTGTCTTCATCGTCAGCCTAAGATCATTCATCATCATCACTATCATTATAAAACGTCCACTGCTGAACACAGGCATCCCCCATAGCGCCACACTGAACGACAGCCTGCCATCTGTATTCACTGGATACCACCACATAAAGAGAGAGGCCTACTCTGCGTCTTCGATTCGTGGTCTCTATCTCCACTCATGAACGTTTCTTCCCCATCGATTATCGGTTCTTCCAGAGATGTAGGCAGCCCATTGCCACTTAAAAATACAGTTTTTGACAGATTTACCATACCGAAATATATCGAATTTCGTCATGCCGATTTTTGACACAGTACCAAATCAGCTCAGTAGGATTATTATCATTTGATTTCACCGGTGATTATTTTAATAAGCGAATACGAAAAATCAAACGAGCGATTCATAAATATAACAAACCAGCATTACGAAAAATGTGAATAGGGGTTTGTGGGCGAAATAGGTACGAGTAAGTACCTATTCGCTACGTAATATACGTATAAAAGTAGGTATCGAGTGTCATAAAAAGTTTGAATTTCGAATTTGAAAGTTATTTTACGTAGCGAAAATTCGTACTTCGCCCACAGATTTATTATAATTAACTGTGATCAAAAACGCTCTAATTGTTTATCTAAGGGCAAACCATAGACGTCATACCTAAAATCTTTGGGGCAAATGTGGTAGTTGGTAACTTGATTGGTGATATATAAAATACAAGCTAACTAACAATAAAAACTACCTACTTGGTTACCTTTATAACTTTTTATTTTTAATACAATAATAGTTGGACTGCCAAGACACTCCAAATGCTCAAGCCCACTTAACTACCACCCCGGACCCAGCATGCTGCCGGCATAACCACGCTGAAAGGCAATGCGCCAGAAACTCGCCAGCATTTTGGTCACGCGTTGCATTGATGGTCGGTGCGTTGATCGGCACCTGAACCTATTTCGATTGCATATCGTGCACATTGCATGACTGTTTATAGGTACTATGATTGATACGTCAAGTACCCACGTCGTCATGGGAACAAACTCCCATGACAAAGGTTCCTCCGTCACAAAGATAGATAAATCAATTCGTGTTTGACACAAATTACGAAGGAAGAGACTCAGATTGGCCCATTAAGTCCATTTGTCAATTCGGTTGCAGTAGCCCCGTGTACCTACAAGTACACAAAATTCTTGATCGAATGCTAAATAATCTAGTCGTTATAAGCAAACTTAAACACAACATGGCAGGTAGGTACTACCTATATTCATCTATGGTAGGTACCTACATACATGCATACTTACTACATACATACGATCCAGAAAACTACTACAACAACTTTTAAATTACTCAAAAAGTATTCTTACTATGGGCGTTCTGTTTCAAACGTCGATTTTGTTGTCTGTGGAGATCTGTCAGTGCAGTGATGTTCTGTGGTTCTGTCTGACAATCAAGTCAATGGCGATTTCGCGCGCTTATGGCGGATAACAGGAAAGTTATATATCCTCTTGTTTTTGATTCTAAATGAAATACCTGCTTTGATTAACCTTCGGGTCGCGGTCCTGCCATGTCGCTCTCATAACTTTATCAAGCTCACAGCAAAGATAATTTAACGCACAGGCCACCTGAAAAAAATCTAAATTTTAATGCATCACCATTAGGGATGTTGTGACTGAGTGTACCGCTGGCACAGATAACATAACAGTGAGTTACGTACCCTCGCACTTGAACGCGCGAAAGTTCAAGGTCGAGGGGGCAGGCACTAGGCAGGACATGATTTCGGGTGATTGCCGAGTTGTTTTGGTTTAGATTGAGATGAGCCAAATTGTCTCTAATGTCTACCTACGCAGTTCGGTTCAGGGTCCTTATTCCGTAACTTTAACACGCATTTAAGGCTGTGCATAAAGTTAACCTCTAAAAATGTTACCTCAAGGCATTTCATGGGGAATGTAGGCCAACTTTTAGAGCGCGCGTGTTTGAAGTTATGGAATCAGGGCCCAGAGATTTACCATAATGCTAGACTATAGACAAGTTCCGCTTGCTCTATTTGCGAAGTACATAGGTACTTACGTATTATATTCGATACGTGGCTTCTTTTTTTTTTTTTTTTTTGTTAAAATCTTCATGAGCGTGGATTCAATGTCCTTTACTCGTAATATTAAACAGTTTACTTTGTCTTAATAGCGTCAAACAAGTCATAGTCACAGTCAGAGTCAAGCTAAGTAAGTCACGGTCAAGTCGAACTCATGCCCTTGTAAAGTGGTGGAGACTTTACAAGAGGCTCCTATGGAGTTTTGGAAACAACACGAAAAGACACGTTTCACCTCGCTATATCACTTGGCCACACTCGAGCACGTTTACGAGCACTTAATGAATAATAATTCACCATTTAGTACACATTAACACTCGAAAATACACAAGTTTAGGAAAATAATCCAACGAGCCGACATGTTTTTTCCGCGTTGGCGCCAAAACTCCTATACGTGGCTTCAACCAGTGTGTGTTGCCACTGTTGCCAGTGATGACATACGGCACTGAAACGTAGTTTCTCACGCCATACAAGCAAGCTCAAAATCGCACAACGAACTATGGAGAGGGCTATGCTCTTAGGTTCTCTACGCTACGAGATGGAATCAAAAATGAGGAGATCTGTAGACGAACGAATGTTACCGAAGTAGCCCACCGGATTAGCAAGTTAGGTAGGAAGTGGGCTGTCAAGGGCACTTATCACGTAGAACAGATGGCCGATGGGGCCGAAGGGTTCTCGAATGGACTCACAAGATGGACAGACGGCCTAAAAAAGACCGCAGGGAAACGCTAGTTGCGAGCCGCTTCCAACCAGGCTCTTTCGGAGATCGGTGGGGGAGGATTGAGATCGAACTGGGTGCCAGAAGAAGCCTACACTTAGAAAAGTACCTACCTATAATCCCAACCGCCACATTTTTTTGAGTACCTAGGTACTCAAAAGGAAAAAAAAATAACCCAAATATTGAATCAAGGGATTACATTTTTGTCCGTCTATTCTATCTACAGCATTACATATTTATTCTGTGAAAATGTCATCTGGCTATTTATAATCTACCTATTACCTTCAACCAAAATCATTTTATTTTGGTCGAAGTCTATTACGGTTTAAAAGATACTACCGTTGAAATGGCAAGTACAGAACTCCCTAGCCAACTCTTTACTTATAAGAAGGAACTATTCAAAATTCCGCTTTGTTCAATAACTTACGATGATGGCTCTCCGTTCAATTCTATTTGACTCTATTATTGTAAAGTTGGTCGCACTGCACCTATGCATTATAATGAAGAGGCGTTTGACTTGAAAGTGTCTATCCATGGCACAATAGTTGAAAGCATAGCCTACGTAGTATAAAAGCCGTCGAGCACTCTTGACAGCTGCAGAAGTGCAGGCTTGCTTCCGTACTCTCTTCAGGCTATGGTCACAGATGAAATAATAGTGACTTGTAACTTTGGTGGCGTGTTGGTACGGCTCCATTGTGTACCGAGCTTTAAAATTAGTTTTTTATTTTATTTTAATTATTCGCCCATCGGACTGGCTAAAGCTTTTAAAGCCATACCGCCTGTTTCAAACTGATTGTTTTTCGCGCCATTAAAAAAATTTAGGTTTTCTCTTTACTGCAACCTCGCGATGGCAACGTGAGAAAAATCATATTGCTTCGTTGTACTATTTTCTTATACTCTTATTATTTATTGTGTTCGACGTGCTCGAGTGTGAAATACTTATAATGAGGCGAAACGTGTCTATTCGTATTGTTTCCAAACTTCGTAGAAGTCTCTAGTAGGTACTTATATAAAGTCTCCATCACTTAATTTAATGGGGTACCTATTAAATCTTTATAATCTAATCTTTGCTATTACCAAGGGTAACCTAGGTACCTATAAGATATTTGGGTATTACTTAGACTTGATCGAGATTTACTTTGCTTTGACATCTTTGAGTCAGTCACGATGACTTGTTTGATATTTCAAACCTTGAAATTATCGACTATTTACTGCACAGATATGTAGATCTGTGATTTACTGGATATAGGTAGGTACTTGTAACTGGCTAAATAGACAAAAACTCTAGAGCCAAAACCTAAAACTTACTTGTTACATACGCGCGAGCGGGTTGGCACATTGTCTTCATCACATTTAGACATAAAAAGGCGACCTGTAAAACTTTAATGTGAATCAAGCTTTTTGTCTTATTCGAGCGGCCGGTAATAGGTAGGTTACTAGATGGCACCTACCTACTAGATGGCGCGGCTTGCACATTTGCACAAGTTGGTCATCTTCTTGCTTCTTGAGTAATAGTGTTCCGTGTTGGTCATGCAGCATCACGGAAGACATAAGCAACATGCTATAGGTATTATCTGAAAAATTGACTGGTAACTTTAATTTCAGTAAAAACGTGACAAAATGGACTGTCGTCCAAACTATCACAAACAGAAACTAGGCGCTATCAAGCATCCTCCACTGCATTGTCTAGCAAAAGCAAGCATGTTCCATTCGAGCCACTGAATCTACAATTTTCAACCTTCACCCAAAATGCCACAGTTCAATATTCCCGAGCAAAATAATTGCATGGTTTTTGCATTTCCATTGTCAGTAAAGTTATTCTAAAACGTATGCTTGAGATTTACGGTTTAAATTGTTTTAGCTGTAAAATCGCTTTGTGGAGTCTTTGAGTAAAACCATTGAATCCACTTGTTCGTGCTTCGTGAGAGCCTGGTACTTACTTTCCTGAGATGCTGCGTTTCTATAAATTTGTGTTTGTGTTTAACCGACTTCAAAAAGGAGGAGGTTATCAATTCGGCTGTATGTGTTTTTTTATTTTATTTTATTGAAGTTTATTCAAATCAACAGATAATGAGGCCCCTGGATCTGCCAAAACTTTACGCGATTTATGCTACGCTAGAGATGAGAACGTGACGTCTCATCTCTAGCGCTACCTACTCATTGCTAAGTTGATGAAGGATTGTTTCGTTACTCGTTCTGTGGTAAAATAACGCCCAAAAATAGAAGCCAGTTATTTTAAAAAGTGTCCATCAAAGTTGCCGTTGACAGCTTTGACGTTGGACAGTAAACATCTTCCATTAAAGTCGTCGAGTGATTTGTGGTGTAGTGTGTACACGCCTTGAAATAAACACATTAGATGAAGCGAAATTTTTTTTGAAATCTGAACCATAATTATGTTATTTAAGCAGCTTTCATTAAATATATTATAGGTACGTTTTTATCTCATATACCAACACAATAGTAGGTACATAATAGGTAGGTAAATATGTAGTAGGTATGTGTACAAAAAGTATAAGTCCTTTTTCCTTGCACTAAAATATCCTGTCGTTAGCGTAGTAGGATCTTAGGACAGCCCTATAAGCCAAGCCTGAGCTAGTACTTATCTACGGCAAAGTTTATCCCTAGCCCTCTGTCAATTCGGGGTATCACGGCTAAATCGATCTGTAATTTGGAGAGGAAGTTGTGTACCTACACCTAATTATCATTATGTGCATGATTTTGGTGATAATGTCCCGCATCCCGATATAAAACCTATAATTTTTGTCCCGATTTTTTTATGGCACGCTCAATTCGTACCTATATTTCGTTCAGAATCGCAGCACAATGAAGCGTCGCAAAAAATACGCGTCGACTAGAGGGCAAGGTAAGGACGATTTTGGTGATTTTTGAATCCCCGTCCCCCCGTCCCCTCGTCATCACGAGCAACCGATTGTCCCGATTATTTTTTCAAAAAGGTGGCAACCCTACTTTCCGTACGAAATGCTATAGACTTGATAATAATTCCCTTGCTTTTTGATTGTATTTAAAACGCAATAAACTAAAATAGGTATATCATGCAAGATGTCCCATAACTCAGAAAGCACAATCATGATCAAAGCTCAATGATATCTGAATTATCTCGGAATACCTATTGCATTGCAAATCCAAAACATCTGTGCACGGCGGACGTTGACCCCGATTCGCGTGACGAAATTTAGGCGGAAAGATACTGGCCAATTATCTTACTATCTGATCAATGATCTACGTCGTTTCGCACCTATTCAATTTATGATTATTTATTACCTATTAATTACTAATGATATAGTAGATATCTTTATCTCTACGTCTCTGATTCTCTTATAATATTTATTTATTACCATTCCAAATGAAATGAGTCCTCAAAGATATAGCTCCGGGTATTGTAGGATTTATAGGTATGCATACCTAGTCACTAGTCAGCGGTAACCACTTAGGGGGCGTCCATAAATTACGTGAGATGTTTAAGGGGGGCAGGGGTCGAGTCAAATCTCATCTAATCTTACGTTGGAGAGAGGGGGGGTCTCGGCAAATATCACGCATTTTTTTTCTGATTGAAACGAAAAAAATTATACTATATGGGCCCCCCCGCGCATGATTCTCCATGGACTGAATTAGAGTAGATATTCTTCTTTTAATCACAGTAGTTACGATTTAAGTATTCTATTGTAAATTTTTTATTACACTTATAATTAAACTTCTAAGCAATATTGATTACTAGTCTTAACTAGTCGTAAATAAAAGCACGAAGCAAATTTTTTCTTTTCTTTTTACAATAACAATCCAACGCGTTTACGTAAGAAACCCACATTTTGAAAAATCTCATGTGAGATTGGGGGATGGGGGAGGGGGTTGAATAAAATCTCACGACATCTCACCAGGGGGGGAGGTAGGGACAGAAAATTTAAAAAAAACACCTCACGTAATTTATGGACGCCCCCTTACAAGCAGGCCAGTCGATCGCTAGTCTACAGTAAAAAAAAACACCCTGTATTGTGAATAACTAAATTAAATTCGTTTAAGCTAACAAAACTGTAGAATTTCAAGGTATCACGGTATCAAACTAACGTTAAATCCTCTCAGTTGGAAAATCACGCGAACGTGAACCTCAACGCGCCCAGATACGGTTTGCGGTCGCGTGATTTACCACCTGAGCGGATTTAACGTTAGTTTGATACCGAGTTAGCCGTTGGCCGTAAGGAGCCTGGTGGGCGGAGAGATGAATAAAAAAAAACATAAATAAAAAAAAACATCGCCCATCATTAGCAAATGTCATTCTATGACAGTGTAATTAGAAACACCTATAAGCCTTCCTTTCCTAAATTCCACGTCTAAGAAAGTGTATAATCCCTTTAGGTTGCCAACCATTATTTCCGTTGCTGTCGCAGTCTAAATGCTCATGCTCGATCCAAGCATTTATTGCTCTGACAGCTGCAAAACATTGTAAAAAGCTACCTACTACTTGCCAGACGAGCCATCTTCTCCTAGCCTATCTGCTAAAATAATCAACTGACAGAATTAGGTACGAGTTAATTAGGTCCATAAAGTAATGCAGAAGGTATTTTATAGTGTTTGTGTGTGGACGAATTATTAATAGTAGGTATTGTGGCCCAGTTGAGTTGGTTTAATAAAGGGATTAAAAACGGCCTTTTTGGCTACTACACAGGAAAGTCAGGTTAACTTTCCTGCTGAGTCTTTGAAGAAGGAATCAGAATCAGAATCAGAATCAGAATAAATTTATTGCAAAAACTGTGTACAAAAGATGTTCTTATTAGCTAGAGTATCAACAGATTACCCATTTCGGGCGTGCAATTTTTATGTTTATAACTAACTAAAAACTAGATAATACTTTGATAATACTAACCAAATAATCATTACACATAAAGCTTTTACACTACACATTACACATAAAACGAAATATTAATTACAAATAAAAGTAAGTATTTACAATGACGCTTGGCTTAACTTGTTATATTCAATAAATATTTAATTATCATCAAAGTATTCTTTGAGACTATAATACGTTTTTACTATTAGCCAGGCTTTTAGTTTTACTTTAAGCTGTGTTATATCTAATGACTTGAATTCTGTAGGCAAATGATTATAAATTTTAATGGCAGTGTGGTAGGAACTATTGTAGAACATGGAATTATTTACCTGACGTATGCATATGTTGTACTTTTGTTTACAACGCAATATGTCAGCGCGACTTGAGTGAATATTATAAAAGTAAGTTCCATTATTCTTTATAAATAAACATATCTCTAATATATAAATTCCTGTAACGGTGAGGAAGCTATTTTCTTTAAATACATTTCGTAAAGTATCAGTACTTTCTAGATTATAAATAATACGGAGGCATTTCTTCTGTAAAAGAAAAGTAGATTTTACTTTAACTGAGTTTCCCCAAAATATTATGCCATAACTCAAGTGAGGATATATATTGCCATAGTAGGCGTTTGTAGCAATGGCTTTTGAAGTAGCATCTTTAATTATTGATAGAGCATAGCAGTACTGAGATAGTTTGATATTAATTTTATGTACATGTTGTTTCCAGTTTAAGTTAGTGTCTAAAATTACCCCCAAAAAATGTGTTTCTTTGACTAAATCGACTTCACTACCTTTATTTTCAATATTTAGCTGCAGAGATTTTTGTTTGTAGTTTTTAAAGTGCATTAATTTGGTTTTATCTATATTTACCTTTAAATTTATATTTTCCAGCCAATTTACAATATTTTTTAGGGTGTTGTTTATTTCTGACTCAAATTCTTTTTCGGATTGAGCATTTTTTGGAATGTATACTGTCGCATCGTCAGCAAACATAATACTAAGATGGTTTGTAACTAAGGGTAATTCATTTATATATATTAGGAATAGGAGTGGTCCTAATATGCTACCTTGTGGCACTCCTAACAGTATATTCATAAATTTTGATAAGACTTGGTGAACTGTTTTTGTGTCATTATCGTAGGTCTTTAGAGACACGGCTTGGGTTCTGTTTTTTAGATATGATTCAATCAGTTTAAGAGCTTGGCCTCTAATACCAACATGTTCTAGTTTATTAAATAACGTTTGGTGTACCACACAATCAAAAGCTTTAGACAAATCTAAAAATAATGCCACCCCTGTTTTTTTTGTATTTAAGTCATCCCAGACCTGCTTGAGCATTTTGAATATTGCTAGGGATGTGTTTTTGCCTTTTGTAAAACCGAACTGATTTTTATTGAGGATATTATATTGGTTAAGAAACGAGTACAATCTATTGTATATTGCTCTTTCAAATATTTTAGAAAAACATGGCAGGAGTGCTATTGGTCTATAATTATTGACATTATTTTTGTGTCCTTTTTTATGTATAGGTATTATTAAAGCCCGTTTTAGTTCATCGGGAAAGCATCCAGTAGAGAGAGAAAGGTTGATAATGTGGACGAGAGGATCAACAATAAAGTCAATGCAGCTTTTTATTAATTGCATTGAAATATTATCGTGTCCAGCAGACTTTTTACTTTTAAGTTTTTTTACAATATTTATAATTTCTATTCTGTCTACTGGAGACAAAAAGATTGTTTTGGGATTTGATTGGGTTAGGTTTTTATTACTAAAGTTATTTATAGGAGCGTTAGAGTGTGAAATTTTATTTATATTAATAAAGTGGTGGTTTATTTTTTCAGATATTAGCAATTGATTGGTAACATCTTCATTATCTATTTTTAAATAATCTATACTAGTATGTATGTTGTTGACAGGACACGTATATTGTTTTATAATACCCCAAGTAGCTTTTGTTTGATTCGTACTTCTCTTTATGTACTTTATGTTGGTAGCCTTTTTTGAGAACTTTATTACTCGTTTTAATGTTCTCGAGTACTTTTTGTATTTATTTACGTTGTCTTCAGTATTGTGTGTACATGTTTTTAAATATAATTCTTTTTTTCTTTTACTAGATATTGCAATACCTGCAGTTTTCCAATTTGGCTTCTTTCTATGATATATTTTTACCTTCTGTAAAGGTATGCATAAATTAAATATAAGAGTAAATAATCCTATAAATTCAGTATAAGCTTTGTTGACATCAGTTTGATCATAAACATTCGAAAAACTAAGATTGGATATATAATTTATAAATATATGAAGATTTGTGTCTATATTCCTCTTTTCTTCAAACCAATACTTTTCATTAAAGCTAAGATTTGTTTGTATTTTAATTTTTTGTGATGTGTGATCTGTCATCTCTCTTTGTAAGTGAATAATTTCAGTTTTATATTGTTTAGTGTTTGTCAGAATATTATCAATGCACGTTTGAGAATGAGGTGTAATCCTTGTAGGTTCTGCAATGGCAGGATGCATTTTGAATGAAGTCAAAGTGTTTCTAAATGTTTCGCTCATATTGTTTTTTTCTAGTAAGTTTATATTAAAGTCCCCCAGTATGAAAACTTTTTTCTTATTATGTCTAGCCCTGACAGTTAGTTTGTGTAGCAGCGTTTCGAGAGTTTGAATATAAAGGTTGAAGTTGCTATTTGGAGCCCTGTAATTGCATATTATAATTGCATTTAATTCAGGCAGCAGTATTCCACAACATTCAAAATGGCTTTCAATTGACATTTCAGTTACCCAATCAAGTTTTTTGTAATTTATAGAATTTTTAACATATACACAAACTCCACCCTGTAATTTTTTTTTCCTTGAAAAGTGGGCTGCTTTTTTATATCCATCAATTTGTAATGTATCTGCTTCGTTGTCACGTAAATGTGTCTCCGTAAAGCAGCATACATGAGGTTTATGTTCCGTATTAAGTAGTTCTATATCATCAACTTTATATCTCATACTACGTATATTTGTGTGCATTATACTAAATGAATTTTTATTATCATTATCGTTAGTTACGAAAAAACTGAGTTTCATTTTCAGTTGGTTTGGTGGTAGAGATGTTGTTCAATGTGTGGTCGTGTTGCTTTTTAAAATAAAAAGGTATAGTCCCTGGTCTGTAAGTAAGTTTATTATTCAAAGTTTTTTCAGCAGATTTATTTTTGTATGTCGTAGTTTTACAATTTTTTCCAAAATAGTAAGGTATGGTTCCAGGTTTAGTTTTGTTTTGAGTTTTATGTCCCATGGAACGTGTTATATTTTCGTCTAGATATGACGCAGTATAATCATCTGTATTTATTTGATCGTTTATTAATCTCGCCATGTGATACGAGTTTTTCGGAGCTTTCCTAAAGTTTGGCGGTGAAACAATTTCTAGGTATTTGCAATTTTTAAATTTTCTAATCATGTTTTTGAAATGTGAATTTAGTATATGCTCATTTAAGTACCGGTTATGCAATACTCCTGCTATAATAACATTTTGACACTTTAATGATTTCAGCATTGTTGACATTTCTAGCAGTAGTTTAGTAGGGTTTGTATCGTTTGATCCTACGCTTATTACCATCCAGTCGTTTTCTTGTAGATTTAGTTGGTCAAAATCTGTTTTTGGCAGTATGTACTCTCCTGGTGCTCCGGAGTGGATGAAGTTAATGATACTGTAATTTCTTGAATTTTTGTGTTCAGATCGCAAGTTTATCATTTGTGATGCCAAATTCTTACATGTTTGATCACCAATTATCACTATTTTATGTCTTTTATCTGAGGCCTGACTTGTCTCTGGTTTATTATATGTGTTACATTTTACAGGTTCAGCAGCTGATGTTGTAACATTTTGCTTATTCTGTTTTTTATTTGTATTTGAAGTCTGTAATGGTCGGGATGGTTCAGATATATCACTTCTTTCCTCCGTTGCTCGCCTTTCTTTTGTTCGTTGCAGATCCGTTGTATTAATTTGTACTTTACCCGAAGCTGTTTTTCGTTGGTTCTTTCTTGATTCGTCCATTTGGTGACTCGTACGTAGAGGTGTAAAAGGGAGTTCGTTTGTAGTAGTAGTAGTAGTAGTTATTGTAGTTTTATTATCTACTTTTGATGATTTCTTGGCATTTTTTCTTGGGGTAGTTTCATTCAGGGTAAGAGATTCTTTCAACGCTAAGTTTTCTGTGTGTAATTTATTAATTTCTTCTTTAGCATTAATTAGTTGGTTGGTCAGCTCTTCAATTTCTAATTTAAGATGGAGCATTTCGTCATTATTACTCATTGATGTATTGCTGTCGTTAAAGTGTGTTGTGGTATCTTTTGAAAAAGTCTGATCTTCAACGGATTGATTCAACAATGAAATGTCGTCCATTGATATTTGTAAGTTGAACGCTTTTGGTTTTCTTAAGGTTACATTGTCATTTGTATTTTTGTTCGAATGTTGGTGGGTACCGACAGGAGTGTTCGAGTTATCGCCTGTTGGTTTTTTGTTGCAGATACACGCCTGACACTTCCAAGAAGCTTTCTTCTCAGGTTCCATGATATAAAATCTTGTCGTCGAGACATTTCCACAAATTAGGTCGTATGTGAGGTTGCACGAAGAGCACAATAGGTACTGGGACTGGAAGAGCACAATAGGTAATAGGAATTGGTTTTGGTAGGTAAGATGACCTTTTCCTTCTAAAATTTAAGATTTCCTTCCTAAATTTAAGATTTCCTTCCTAAATTTAATATTTCTTAAATAAATTTAAGATTTCCTTCCTAAATTTAAGAAGGGAATGTCATCTTGCCTTCCTAGTGGAGTTGGGACAATTTTGAACACCAGAGTTCAAAATTGTCCACGAGAGCGAAGCCGTGGGCACAAGCTAGTTTTATATGATGTATAGCTACGATTTTTTACGCAGGGGGGGAGGATAAAATCTTGATAGATTTTTAGATTCGGGGGTGGCAGTTTTGTCGTATTTCTCAATATCATTTTAGACTGAGTAATTAATTATGTAGCACATAATTCTAACATTGCAATAAATTAGACGTTCATAGATAAGTCGGACAGTCCATCAAAGAATTAACATTTGCCCGATAAACTCCGACATTGTGTCTATCTGAGCATCTAAACCTAATTTTGAAGATGATAAGCATTTCCGAATGCAATTTTGGCTCCGAGATGTTATTTAGAGCAACCGTTGACCTAACATCATAAAATAGTTAACCCAGTGCAGAGAGGTCTCAGATCCTATCAGAACAAAATTATGTACTTACGTATGTTAGTTTATTTGTATTACGATAAACCAGGGGCGGATCCAGGATTTCATTTTGGGGGGGGAGCATATTTCATTTTGTGGGGGGGCCATTTAGACAAGGTGCACCTGAATCAAATCGAAAAGTTGATTCTATCCATGATCCTTGGTTGAATGTATGGAATCGCTAGGTGTTTTGGGGGGGGGGTGCCCCCCCCCCCTGGATCCGCCAATGCGATAAACGATTGCCCATGAAAGACGATCCCAAGCACACTAACAAGCTGGACTAACTTAGCCTCCGAAGTGGGTTCCCTCTGCATTTTCTATCGCTTGTTTTTCGGGGAATGCTCTGAAGAGCTTTTTGATTCCATTCCTGCATACCATTCCTGTGGTAGTAGAAGACCGACTTCTACTACCACACATCCCGACATCGTCCAAAAGCTACCCCCACATCATGCAAAGCTGGAAATCCCACACCGTCTGATTTTTCCGCTCTTGTCTTCCGCGGACCTGCAAGTTGTGGAATGTCCTTCCTCCAAAGGTCTTCCCGCCGAGTTTCGACATGAAGCGTTTGTCTACAACTACCTCTCCGGGCTGGTAAAGCACCGTCAACACCGCTAGTGTTGCAGGTGTCCGGCGGCGGTTTCTGCTTACCATCATCTTCTGGTTACATGCGGACCGCATGTTAGCTAGACCATTGATCTTCATGTTTTGTAGGCAAGTTATTCGTACAAATACAATTTTGAGTTTTAATATGATCATATGTCGGTTGAGGGATTACGAAGATAGGGGTTGTGAAGTCACCGTTCGTGCCGAAAAACTATAGTAAATAGCTAAGTAGGTATGAACCTATTGGTATGAACTAATTGACCGAGCGAAGCGAAGATCTCAGAGTCCAAAGGAACATAATTGGCGTTTGTATTTATTGATGACCGGCGGGGATGTCCTGCTTACCTTCTTGTTTAGCCTGTTCATGTGAAAATTAGGTTACGACATCGCTATTATTACTAGAGCAGACTTCTCGGCTTTTAGTTTTTGTTCAGATTGTTTTGAAACTGACCATCCCAAAGATGATTTGGGACATCAGAGTGGCACTGGTAGAGCTCTGCAATGCAAGTACCGCTCTTTATCGATCGTCAAATTTGACAGTTGAGATCGTCAAATTCGATAAAATGCCATTTGATTGGTACTAGTACTAGCTATGATCGCTTTTATGGCATTTTATCGAAATTGATGATCGATAAAGAATGATACTTGCATTGCTGGTTTATTAGGTCGCGGAGCTCTTTTTCGAGCACAGAGTCATGATGCTTACGGGAAAAGAACGTCACATCCAGGATATAGAATGCCTATCAAAATGCCACTATAGTATGAATCTACAGGATGGGATAGGGTAGAAGGGTAGGAGGATTCTATGCAACAGCTGATATTTTTTCCGCAATTTCAGGGATGCTGCCAAAGTTGTTCATAATGATGGGTACTATGAACCCCTTTTGGCTTAGTACACCTTACCGCGTAACCCAGTATTGACACCAGGCTCATTTTTGAAAATCGTTGTAGCTTTTAGGCTGTAGTTAGGAACATACCAGCATACATACATGCACATTGCACGCTAATACAGTACCCCTTACCTTTTTGCTTTGCGTTGTCGGGAATAAATCAACTGTAATTAGCTAACCGTCACTAACGGCCATACCATGTAGAGACTTAGGTACGTATACGTACTTGCGCCCCTCGCGTGACGAGCTCAACTTACCATGACTCATGGTAGGGTTTTCCTTTACTTACCACATGTACCTACATTTTAACTAGGCGCCTATCTATACCGCAAATGCGTACAAGTTGCGTATGTGATTAGGGTTTCCATATCTCAGGAATTTCCCTGGGATCTCAGTACTTTTCGGTTTTTTTCAGCATTGCGGCCGGACTTTGTAAACCTCAGGAATCTCAGGGTTTTTTTTTGTATAATAATGCCAGATAGGCCACATAGATAATTTTCAGATCTTTTTTATTACTAAGTTACAAAAACAAATTTTATAGGTACGTTTGCGAGATAATTCGGAAATTGCGACAAATTCTCAGGATTTTTCAATGGAAATCAGGCTTTTTCTCCGGACTATTAAATTTCCCATCTGGTAACCCTATAGTAAAATATGCTTGTAGTATTTTATGAAGGTTTTTTATGCAATAGCCTATCATGTTCCCACCAGGCCCTCTCAGAGAGAGAGAGAGAGGATGGACCCTATTCTATCATGCTGGCTCAGTGCATGTTGGTGCATGGCATAATGTCTTTGATCTTTTGTGGGTCTTGGACATACCGATTTCCTTACGATGTTGTCTTTCACCGTTGTTGAGCGATGTTCTAGATAAATAATTTGTACAGAGAAGAAATTCAATGGCATGTATGTGAATCCACCAACCCGCAACTATAGGCCAATGGATATGGCCCAATCGCCCTTTCGGAGGTAGCCCAAAAGTCCAGCAGTGAATTATTAAAAGGCTGATTATGCTGACATTTGTGGTCAACCAAAATACGAGAGCAATATAAAACAGTTCCTTATTTGGATACAACAATTTTAAGAACCTTTTTCTATTCTGAAAATTCCGAGAAACTACACTACAAGGGTTATAAAATTATCACCGCCAACAAAAAGTTATGTATTGTACCTTACGAGCAAGTAGGTAACAAAATTTAATGACAATAACAATATAGTCCCTATCAGGACCTGCCATACGTACAGGCTCTCTAACAAAGGGCCTCACACGGGAATCGAACGGGCTACATCCTCATTTGGGTAATGTCCCTTAATGGTTCGTAATGGCCCTAAAGTCGGTCGGTGGCGCAATCTCTGTTATTATGGCCCATATTGAGGGACCAGCTAGGGGCCCTATTAGGCCCCTTGGCCCTTGACATCATCTAGGTACAGTGTAAACTCTATAGTAATAATAATAAAATACCCAGGCCCTTAAATTTCGCTATATACAGTGTAAACTTTGTATAGAAATATTTTATTATTATTAAGTTTAACCATAGACAAAAGGAATTTTGTCTATAGATTAAAATAAAGATAGTAGTGGAAAACAGTATAATTTTTTTTACAACACATTTGCTCAAAAAGTGCACTTACGATAACTGAATACATCTTTCGAAAGTTAAACATTATGGATCATACAACGGAGCGTGCTGTAATGAAACGCATCATACAACGGAGCGTGCTGTAATGAAACGCATCATACAACGGAACGTGCTGTAATGAAACGCATCATACAACGGAGCGTGCTGTAATGAAACGCATCATACAACGGAGCGTGCTGTAATGAATTTGTCCGCACGCTCCGTTGTATAGCACCGTGCGTGTACGTTACGGTATTTTTTTAATTTCCATTTTTTGTTTTTTTTCTCGCAAATGTGTTGTAAAACGTTGTATGGCACACGTGCGAATTGGTTATTACAAACTCGTGACTATGGTAAGCCCTCGACTTCGTCTCGGGCTGACATTCGTCTATATACAGGCTTCGTAAGTGCACTTTTTGTGCAAATGTGTTGTAAATAACAGTTTCCTCACGATGTTTTCCTTCACTGCGATGGCATCGAAACTGATATCATTATATCTCATATTTATGAAATAGATAAAAAAAAACTCAAACTTATAAAAATAAATAAATTTTTATTTTTTAAATTCTTGTATATTTTTCTTTAACGTTTATGGCACCAACATTAATTAGCACCTAAAACAAAATATTCTTATAAATAATAATAATACTTCAAATTTATTGAGCAATAAATATCAAACCCATGCACTAGGTTCTGTATTTAGCAATAATTATAATTTATTACCTACTTATATTACTTATAAATATATTTCTATTTACAGTGATATGTTTAATCTATACTAATATTATAAAGAGGAAAGATTTGATTGTTTGTTTGTATGCATTGATTAGGCTCCGAAACTACTAAACCGATTTGAAAAATTATTTCACTGGGAAGCTACACTATCCCCGGGTAACATAGGCTATTATATATTTTCCAAAAAAAATAGGGATCCTTACTAAAACTCCAATAATGTAACCCAAGGTGTAAAAAAATAAGATTTACAATTTTAACTTTGCGTGTTTGATAGAGCCTATGTTCAGCAGTGGACGTCTTCTGGCTGACGATGATGATGATGATGATGTGTTTGATAGTTCTGAGACAGGACAACGTCTGTCAGGTCATATAAAAATATGGAGATATAAAAACATCATTCAGTATCTTCTGGTCCATAGTATTTTTATTTTTGTATAATAAATAGGCTTGTGCATAATCGCCATCTCGCCTATTTTTAAGAGCCGTATTACAAAATGCATCGTTCAATTACAAATTGTATTATCTGTATTTTCGGGCATAAAACGAAAAAATCAAGGCATAATTGTCAAGACGAATATAAAACAGGTAAGCCATAACATAAAAATAGTTTATTTTATGTCAGTAATTTAGCGAAAGCCACTCTCAAACTTTCTCTCCGAGAGTTTTTGTTTAAAAACTACTTTTGTAAATTAGAAGTAAAAGCTGATAATATTGAGAATTTCCAATATTTTAATCCATTATTTTCAATAAAAAATACAGATCTATTTATTACAGTAATTGAATTTTCTATTTTTTTTTATTATTATAAACTAGCTGCGCCCCGCGGTTTCACCCGCGTAGTGATGAAAAATGGTGATGATGATGATGATGATGAAAAGTAGCTCAAGTCACTCTCTGGCTCTGGAACTATACCCATGCAAAAATCAGGTCGATCCGTTGTTCCGTTGCAGAGTGAAAGAGGAACAAACATCCATAGATCTATACATCCATACATACAAACTTTCGCGTTTATAATATTAGTAGGATAGGCTTGCGTATGGCCGCCAACACGCCTGATGATGCGTTATTCTATTTGATAGAATAACACCAAAATCCAGTTTTCGTTAGTTTTTTTCGTCAAACCATGTCAGAGAGCTCTTAATCGATGATGCGGTAAACGACAGAGCACGCTTGCCCAGAAAAAAACCGAGATTTTAACTATCAAGGAACACCCATTCAAGCAGTGCAACAAAGATTCTAAACAATAAAGGCTCATGTAATCAATTTTTGCAAGACGATTTTAACTTCAACGCTATTCAATTTTCTTCAATTGAATTCATTGTTAGATAATGGCGTAGATTCTGTTGTACCATTCTCTACACAAAACTAATCTGCAGTACAGCAGTATCTGTGTACAGCTCTTTATCTATCGACAAATTTAACAGCCGAAATCGACAAATTCGATAAAATCTATTGTTGATTGAATTTGATCCGTAGCGCAATGATTAATTCTTGGCATTTTATCGAATTTGTCGATGTCAACAGTCAAATTTGTCGATCAATAAAAACGTTACTTGTATGCTGACATGAATAAAATATTCGGCATCTCTTTTCGTTTCAATACGTCAGAAAAGGATGGCAACAACTTAAGAGCTGTCAAATTTTGTTTAATTTAGAGAATGGTACAATAGAATAGACGTTATATTCTCCTTTCTTGTAAATATAATTTGTTACTACCTATAATAATTATATTTTATTTATATTACACGGGAAATATTCACTTAATATTAAGCCGATCACTCCGACTATAGTTTCTACCGCATTAGGCGGTTTGGTAGTACAAAGCGAGACGCAGCCGTGCGCATTCACCTTGAAAAAGTTGTAATGCGGTTAAAACTATAGTCGGAGTGACCGGATGAGTAATTCCCGTGTAATGTAAATAAAATGTGTTAATATGTGTAAAATCTTAATTTAAATGATTATTCGTTGTTCGTCGTACAGTAGAGACCGTGTCGGTTTCCGGTTGTTGTTGGATTTTTCTTCTGTTTTCGCGCTCGCGTATGCGAAGTTATCACATAGGAATATTACCTGAAAAAAAAACATAAGGATTGTTGTAATGTAAGTTGACAGCAATTATTGCTCAGTAATTGGGGACGCCACTCTGCAGTGCAAGTACTGTTCTTTATTGATCGTCAAATTCGCTAAAATATCTTAGAATCGATCATAGCGAGTACTGATCAAATAGCATTTTATCGAATTAGACAATCTCAACTGTCAAATTTGACGATCGATAAAGAACGGCACTTGCACTGCAGAATAGGCCTCTGTTTATGAAACCAAGAACGATAATAGTACTTTTGCCTAAAATAACATGAATGGACGGGCCCAGAAGAAGCGCATTTTTGAAGATTACAAAATGAGCGCCGGCGCTCATTTCATTTCAGTCGGTCTCTAGCCGTAGGAAGTGCAACACGCGACAATTTTTTTTTTTTTTTTTTACAATAATAATATAAATTTTATTAAATTATTAATATATACACGCGACTATTGTTACATGATATCGAAACATCAGAAAAAAAATATTATGCCTACGTGTGCTTTCCCAAAGTGTAAATACACAACAAAAAGCTGCTACCATTTTTTGTAACAAATGTACTGTACGTGGTTATAATAAGGTGTTGAAATAATGTCCGACGGTTTTGACTCATTTTTACTGAGCAAGTTCAATGGTTATGGCCCGTCCATTCATTTTATTTTGGTCAAAGCTTTTGCCTATGATTAAACTTACCGCATAAAACAAGGAGAGGAACGCGATCCCAGCCCCGGTGAGGACGTCCCACCAGTGGTGCCTTCTATCTGTGATCCTGGTCAATGACGCCACCACAGAGAAGGTGGTGCTGAGGAGTTGCAGAACTGGCACGAGCAGGATGGTGCGATGCTTCCAGTTGAACGCGCGCTTTTGTAGGTATAACTGTTGGGAGACAATTTGATTGTGAAATATGTTTATCTAGCTGTGTCCCGCGGTTTGACCCGCGTGGTTACTCTCGATAAAAGTAGCCTTAGTTACTCCTTATAGCATTAGCTATCTGTCAGTAAAAGTCCCGTCAAAATCGGTCCAGTCATTTTGGAGTCCATTTATGATACATACACACATCGATTTTTATATAACATGTATTATTTATATTAAGTTGGTGTATTTAGTATCTAATTTAGTAATTTTAAAAACTAAGTGCATCCCAAATGTGCCAATGAATGGATTAGTGAAGAAATCAGCATAGTAATAAAAATAAAATGTTGTAAAATGTTATATTACTGTTTTGGTATAATTCATTGATACAGCCAATTAATAGGAGAAGCCATTGGCTCTCATCACACAGTCTTTGACTAGTTCGGGAGCCTCTGGGATCATTACTATAGCTTACTATAAATTATGCCCGAATAAATGATTAAAATGAAAAAAAAAAAAAAAAAAAATTCGTTCTTTCTTGCGTACTAAGAAACCTTAGATCTCGATATAAAGAAAGAAGGTAAGACAGTGGCAAAACTCTTTTCTAGTTATCCCCAAAAAATACTACTGAAAACCGTGGGGAACTGGTTGCAAGGAAATTTAATACTGACCGCAACAAACAATCCACAGAAGACTGACATGGAGGTGTGTCCAGAAGGAAAGCTGCGGTATGAGTCCAGTTGCTCCCACCACGAGAACCTCTTTGAGGTGCACTCGAAATTGCTCACGAATTCAGATCTGCGGACAAAACCATACAAGTTATGGAAAAGTTATTTCAGCAGCGTACAGTCGGATGCCTGTCGTCGACTTTACTTGCGAATCAGGGGTTGCAAGTACCGTTCTTTTATCGATCGTCAAATTGACAGTTGAGGTCGTCAAATTCGATAATATGCCATTTTTTCAGTACTCGCTGTGATCGATTCTATGGCATTTTAGCGAATTTGACGATCGATAAAGAACGGTACTTGCACTGCAGTTACCATATCAGTCTATGTTTATAATCCTTTTCGAGAACATTTTCATCATGTTAGCTACGTTTTTTTATAGAATAAGTGGCAAACAAGCTACGGGCCACCTGATGGTAAGTGGTCACCGCTGCCTATAGACATAGACACCTACAATACCCGGGGCATTGTCAGTGCGTTGCCTACCTTTGAGGACTCTATTCACCCTTCGTTTCATCATCATCAGCCTCCAACTGTCCACTCCTGGACATAGGCCTCTCCCAATGCACGCCACTGAGCTCGGTCGGCAGTTTCTTGCACCCAGTTTTAACCCGCCGTTTTATGCAGGTCGTCACTCCACCTGGCCACAGGGTGTCCTACACTACGTTCACCCTTCGTTTGAAGCAGTCCAAATTATACTTCGGAGGAAAAACCTGACGAAGTACCTGTCAGTGACAAAAATACTTCGGTTTCTCCATTGATATACAGGGCTACGCATTTACCTACCCTGTACGAAGCCGAAAAGAGGTCATTGTACTCATCATTATTTGATTCATCATTATGAACAACTTTTATTATGGGACCAACTCTGAAATCGCGAAAAACATCAGCTGTTCCATACATTGTCGAATGTCAATGACCGTTTTGTTTGGAACAGCTGATTTCTCTTTCGATTCCAGGGTTAGTCCCATAGTAAAAGTTGTTAATAATGATGAGTACAATGACCTCTTTTCGGCTTAGTACAGTCTATATGCGTAACCCTGTATTATGTTGGTTTTCTCACGATAAAATATTCAAGTTTTTGTAAATGAAAAGGAAACTTAGGTACCTACCATTGGAAAGCTGGATCTAAGACTAGTCAGTCAGGTGTTCAATTCCATATTGGTTTTCACTTACCCATTACAAGTGTTAGCAGCATCTGGCTCGCAGATGTAAAAGAACGTCGGCCGCGGGCCCCCAACGAGGCCCTTCATCACCTCCACTACAGCCAGGTTCATCATCAGCCCGTACAGATACGCCCTGTACAGCCAAGAGGTGTTCCGAAGAGTTTGGTAGAGTTTGGAGCGAGATTCTTCGCTGTCAGAGTCTGTGAATATTAACTCTGTGAAGAACATCTGAAAAGAAACGGGAGAAGATAGAAATACATTTCTCTAAAGTTTAAAGACATAATATGATATTCACCAACATGCACTGGGTCAGCACGGTGGACTAGGGCCCATCCTCTCGCTCTCTGAGAGAAAACCTGAGTCCTAGCAGTGGGAACTTGATAGATTAAAAAAATTAAAATTATTATGACGATACTTCATAAAAAAAAAAACTTGATTTTATTTTAGAAATCTTTATAATATGCACAAAAAAGTAAAATCAAAAGATTTTTTTTTTTTTTTAAATTAATTATAGTCATCATAATTTTATAATAATGTATCTAATAATATCAAAATGTTGGACGATAACAAATTTAAATAAAACCTTTCGTTAAACTACCCTAGGGTAGGTATACCTACTTTTGGTAGGTGTTTCAAAGTGGTCTACGAACGTTCCTACTACCATAGATAAATGTACTAGACGACTTGGGAGTGCCAAATATATGGAAGGTAATTTTCAGAATCATGCTTAGGGGCGTGTCTTGGCAGAAGCCTATGCCCAACAAGCCTAGCAACACCAAGCAAGAGCTGTGGACAAATTGTCTTTCCACCAACACTACACCGTTTTTATCCTCACGTAGACGCGACAGAGCTAGACTAAGAAATATGGATAAGTTTGTCTTTTCCTGTCGTTTGTCTTTTCACCCGTGCTTGCCTAAGGAAGACCAGCAGCAGTGAATAGATGCAATAAGGCATAGCGTCCTCTGATCCTCTTTCGCCAATTTTCCATGTTGATAATGAATTTAAAAGATACTATACTCACAACAATTAGAGGCCATAAGAACAGCACAGTCATCAGCACAGCTGACGAGACGGTGTCTCCATTGTAAGGGAAGGAGAGTGCAGGGTCGTTGCAGTAGAAGCCGGATTTGTGGCACGGGATAACTCCGAGTTCAAACAGACCGATCAGGCCCAGCACTGGAACAAGGGAAAGGTTGGATAAGTTTTATAGTTCTACTAAATTTATTATGATATCTGTGAGGAGTGATAGTGGCCAAACGGTAGAATGTAAGCTTTACAATCTGAAGGCCCCTTTTTTGCGCCTTTTCGTACATTTTCAATGCCGTCCCTCAACAACGGTGAAGGAAAACATCGTGAGGAAACTGGTATGCCCAAGAACCTCAAAAGTTCGAAGACATCTGACATTTACTAAAATGCACTAGGCCAGCATGGTGGATTAGGAGCCATTCTCTCTCTGAGAGAAAGCCCGTGTCCCACCGGAACATGACAGCCTGATAATGATGATGATGATGATATGTTGCGTAATAAAGTAGCGTGGTTATGCAGACTAGAAAGTCTTCCTCAGCCTGGAATACCCAGACATGAGAACACCCTACGTACATCCTACGTACGTCCCACTACATCCTCATACGTAATTCGCAAAACAATTTGCCTTTGACATTGACTTTGAACTCCAGCGGACGCGGGTCTTGCCAAATAAATTGGGTAATGACATAATGGCAACATTCGGGAGTTCGTACCCACACGTGTAGAGGTCGATCGTTGGCTGTTGGTTAAATTTGAACCAGGAGTTCCTGGTCTATTATTATGGATAGATTAGTATCAGGAAAGGTTCTTGGTAGTTCCTCATTGGTGTCTTCGACCACAGATTCAGTAACATGAGATGACTTGTGGTGAAAAGTCTGTCAACTATGCATGGAATTGTTATTGCTATTAAACCTATCACTTGTAAAGATGTTTTATTTGCAGGTAGACTTGGTTTGTAAAGAACGTCGAAGACTTGCTGTCTTTGAGTAGACATTCCCAAGAAGAGATGTAGGTATAATGTAATGTGTCTTTGAGTATACATCCCCTCTAGGGAATCCTGCAAAGCCTGCTGTTATTAGTTATAACAAAGATTATATACAAAGATTATATACTAGAGAGTTATAATCATGACTGCATTACGTTTATTTACATAATGGCATCGATATTGATGTATCACTTACTAAACTAAACCAATCTGACAGGACCTTAGAATAACTACACATAGAAACCAAGAACATTCGCATAATTTAAGCCATTCTAATGGAGTAATGTATCCAAAAAATAAAATAAAATTACTATGACAATTTGCGCGGTGAAATCGTACCACAACAAATCAGAAAAGCAGCATAAGAGTTATGGTGTGACATTCCACAGGTAATCCATTAATTTTTTTGCTTAAATCGTTTAAAATACCATTCGAAACGTAAGCTACAAAGCGAATTTGTAGCTTACGTTTTGAGAAGGCGTTGTTTGGAAACCTACCTTCTCTGAGTAGTTAATCTAAGGACAGGACTAAAATTATCTACTTACCTCTCTTTTAATTTTAATTTGTGAGAGAAGGATGGCAACTAGTTTAGAGCTGTCAATATTACTTTACTTTAGTCTATAGAACATCAGAATCGATGCCATTGTCTATGTTATGCAAAGATATGCGGATTAGGATAAAACTTGACACGTCGTACGGGGGATTTTTAAAACATTTATATGCTTGTTTAAACATTGGACATAACATTTAAATATTTATTGTAGAATTCCCGAGGTCTGGGTTAAGTACCTCAGAAGAGAAACAAATAAGTGTATGGCCGGTACCATTGTCGCTGATAATAAGTGGTAGCGGTTTTACTAATACACATTGTCAATACAACATGTACCTATACCTACATATATTTCCATAATTGAATAGGCTTATAGATAGATATAATGTGGGTACAGTTATACAGTACAAATAGGGAATATAAAATATATAACCACAACTGCCTTTTAGGTACATCATAAAACAGTCATGGGCAAATCCTACCAAAAGTTTGTATGTATGGATGTTTAGATGTATTGATGTTTGTTCCTCTTTCACGCTGCAACGGAACTACGGATCGACCTGATTTTTTGTATGGGTATAGTTCAAGAGCCAGAGAGTGGCATAGGCTACTTTTCATCATCATCATCGCCATTTTTCATCACTACGCGGGTGAAACCGCGGGGCGCAGCTAGTATTAAAATATAAATAAGTAGGTGCCGAAGAGTAGATAAGTACTAGGTACCACAAATACCTTAGGGACTAGATTTTGCCGCAATACAACAATAAAAGGCTTTTATAATACCATAACTTTAGAAATAAAATACCTACGTACCTAATGCCACCATTACTTAGCCAGCATAATCACTTATATACACTTATAAATCTTTTTCCAAAAAAAATATTGGAGTCGCACGTCCTCTGCACGTCTTGCCAGTGTACTTTAATATTTTCCAGTTTTCGGTTTCTGTAACTACCTAAGTAGGCAGGTATCGTCAAAAAGTCATAGTCAAAGTAAAGCAAAGTAAGTCACGTTCAAGTCCAATTCAAGCCCCAGGGAAGTGGTGGAGTCATGTTAAAATACGATGAAGACTTCTCCATACAACTTTACAGATAAGAACTTTACAGGTCCACACTGTGTATCCAGAAACGCTTGGAAATGTTATATAAATAAGTATGTACCTATGTACTAGAAATATTTGATGACCTGCGTTAGCTGAAGCTGGCTGCATCTAGTACCTACGACTCGCGACGTCCGTGAACCTAACCTATTTATTAACCGACATAAAAAAGAGGGGTTCACAATTCAGTTGTATTTTTTATGTTTGTTACCTCAACTCTATCATTTGTAAACCGATTTGTTTTTTTTTTTATTTGAAATGTATATACTCAAAGATTGATCTCAGAAATTATATCAAAATCGGTTGTTGTTTGATTTTTAAATTGAAAAAACTGGCGAAAATAATTATGTCGTGCTAGTAAACGAAAGTTCAAGTAGGTTTTTTTTTTTAATTGATTATGATTAAGTCAATAAAATACTTTTAAAATATTGCCTATGATAAAGCAATAGGTATATTTTGTGTAGATATATATTAATGTGTATATTCATATATAAACAAAATGTTGGTTCAGCTACTCGCCAACAGATGGCGACAGCGACATTCTTATAAATTGTGTTTTATTTCATAAAAAAATGAAGTATTATATTTATTTGCATAACTTATTTAATGGAACTTAAAAAACAGAATTATAAAAAAAAAACCTTAAAATATTAACTAATAACTAAAACATAAAATAACTAAATAAAAAGTATTATAATATTTAGTGCATAAATTTAATTCCATGGTAGGTCTAGGTATAACGGTTCCATCAAAGAATGGCAATGGTATAATTTATTATTTAATTTTTAAACAAATACCTACAAATCATCTTGTACGTGAAGCATACCAAGCATTACATGGCATCACCGTCTATGTAGATAAGCTAGGCAGCTGGTAAATATAGAATAGAGCTGGTTATAAATCATCATATCCTTCACGTTTAATTTCACGTGCGCTGTCTCGTGGACATACAGGTAGGTAAGTATCATCATAGATAAATGTACTAGGTATTATGCAATGTAGTTAGCGGCAGTTTATCGTATGTATATTACTTATGTAACAGAATAATGTCAGTTGACATTAGTCTGTTATTGGTTATTCAAAGCGGTATATTCCAGAGCGTGGTCGGCCGTCCAAGTGGGTACAAAAAATCGTACAGAAATACCTACGAGGGGATGGTGACACATTCAATTTCGCTAATTTAAGGCCCTCTGTTCTGACTTTTAGCAATTTTGGTCATTCTAGTTTCAGTGTGTCTAATTCCAGGGTTAGCTTAAAATTATAAAAATTAAAATAGTAATAATTAATAATTAACTTTAAATAATTTTAATTTGAAAGGTACATTTTACATTACAGCTATACTTTTCGAAAAATATGAGGAAAACCTCAAACATAGAAATAGCGAAACGCACGACTGTGTGTAAGCGCCATGGTTTTGTTCCGTATGGCGAGGTTTTCCTACTTTTAAGAAACGCTTACAGATGAGCATAATCCTTGGTTTATTGTATTAAAGTCGCATTTAGCGGAGCAAAATCATGGCGCTTACACACAGTCGTGCGTTTCGCTACTTCTACTTTGGGGGTTTTTCTCATATCTTTCGAAAAGTATAGCTGTAATGTAAAATGTACCTCACCGGTTTCCTTCATAATTATGAAATCTATATATCAAGATATCGCAGACATAATTTAATAAATAGGTAATTGTATGACTCCAAAAAAAAAACAGGGATAAAAGCGCAAATCCGTGCTACTTTGATGTATTTTTTCTATCGAGCGAAATGTGTGTAATCGTTTTTCAGTTTCATGGGTTTTCTAGATAAAACATTCAGGGGTGCAAGTACCGTTCTTTTAGCGATCGTCAAATTGACAGTTGAGGTCGTCAAATTCGATAATATGCCATTTTGTCAGTACTCGCTATGATCAATTCTATGGCATTTTAGCGAATTTGACGATCGATAAAGAACGGTACTTGCACTGCTGCTTTGTTATGACACCATTATTATAATTTTATTTTAGGGTTAAGCTAACCATGGAGCTTGGAGCTGTTGGCCTTTTGGAAAAACTCAGTCACACAGCGGGCAATGGAGAGAGCTATGCTCGGAGTTTCTTTGCGCGATAGAATCCGAAACGTGGATATTCGCCAAAGAACCAGAGTCACCGACATAGCTGTTAAAATTTGCAAGTTGGAGTTGCAATGGGCAGGCCACATCGCTCGGAGAACCGATAACCGATGGGGAAGAAAGGTTCTTGAGTGGAGACCACGAACCGGAAGACGCAGCGTAGGTAGGCCTCCCACTCGATGGACCGACGACATAGTAAGAGTCGCTGGCATCCAGTGGATGCAAAAGGCAGGCTGTCGTTCAGTGTGGAGGTTAAAGGGGGAGGCCTATGTTCAGCAGTGGACGTTTTCTGGCTGATGATGATGAACCATGGAGATAGTAAAATTATGCACCCTATAACTAGAATGACCATAATTGCTAAAAGTTGGAAAAGAGCGCCTTAAACGTAATATTGCTCAATTTAGTTTTGCTACTCTACGCTAGATGGCGAATGTAACTCGACGCTTCCTTATTGGAATTTATCATGCATTTAAAAATGCACTATTATTATTATTCAAATAATTAGTCGGTTATAACATTGTAAACATGTTTTTGTAACCTTTTTTTAATATCATGTGAAGAATCATCGCAATGCATCGCATCGCAATCTTGGATCCCAGCAATTACCGATTTTGCGGGCTGACACGGTCATAAATTTATTTTAATCAATTAAAATTGAGGTTTCTCGATGTTATCGAATTATCCAATAATTAACTAGGTATCTATTAAAACATTTATGTTCCCCCTTCGATCAAAATAATTATTTTAGTCGAAGTGTTCCCCTACAAAATGGTGTGGGTTCACATTCGACGCAGATTTAGGACAACAACGATTTTTTTAAAGAGCGGCAAACAAGCAAGCTTTCCGCCTGATGGTAAGTGGTAATCGCCGCCTATGAACACTATTAGCGGTGTTGTCACAGAAGACATAATGGCATCTCTAAACTAAACTAAATTTGACAGCCCTAAAATTGTTGCCATCCTTCTCTCACATATTAAAATGAAAAGAGAGGCAGACAAATTTAGTCCTGTCAGATTGGTTTAGTTTAGTGAGGGGTATGACAGAATCGACGCCAATGTTGTCGATGCGAACCCCAACCAATGGTAAATAATATAATAATTATCATTGACGTACTACCCACATGAACTTAGCATAGGTACAATTACCTATTGATATTCAGCTATACTATAATATAGTTATTACTATTATTCTAACTGCATAAACCTATATATAAGTAAGTACCTATTAGGTAATTAGTCTCAGGATAAATTCAATCACGAAGATTAAAAACACTGTTTTTTACTTTCTTTTCCAAAAAAGGCCACTGCGATTCCCTGCGTTTAGCCACATGCGTCGCTGTGGGGTCCAGACATCTGTGTTACATTATTTTTTCAACCTGTTTATCCCTTTGACGTGGTTTATTTTTAATATTAAGTTGGTGATGTTTGACATATTTTGATGCTGTTTTTACGTTTCCTAATTATAAAGGCGTTGTATTTTATGTGAAAAGTATAGAGTTATTTAAGTTAAATGTCAAGCTCATTAACGATAGTTTTTGGATATTTTTAGCTTTATTTGATTCTGGGAGCAAGTTGTTGATGAGGTTGACGTTACAGGGTTAACCTGAAGGGTACTATGCCGAAAGGAGGGCATTGTACTCATCATTAAGACATCATTTCAGATCATCTGGGCTGGGACCAACTGTAAAATCGCGGGGAAAAAACACCTATTCCATACAAAATGGTCATTCACACTCGACAAAACGTATGCAACAGTTGATATATTTTTGCGACTTCAGAGTTGGTTCCATAGTATTAGTTCATAATGATGGGTACTATCACAGAAAAGAGAAGTAAATAGAACGGAAATGAGAAGGACAATCTGTCGCCAGGCATTATGACAGTACCTTGATTGAACATTCTTATTCATATCAACGTGCTGGATGTCAACGCGTCGAACTCCGCATCCAAAGAGCTCGGACCTTACCTTTTTGGGTTAGGTCTCAACGTTCTTCGTCCGCATCACAGTTGACAATTGATTTCGAATGACTGACGTTTCGTTTATAGTGCAACTGGCTACAACCTTACAAAAATGCCTTGACAGCTGTTCCAATATAAACAAAAAAAACTTTTCTTTGTGTACTATAGACCCCTTTTCGGCTTAGTACACCCTTTCCGCGTAAACCCGTAATAGGCATGATGACTAATATTTTTTTATTACCTCATAAAAAAGCTGATCATAAATAGAGCCCATCAACTAAAACAAAATTAAAATTAGTTCAAAAATAAATTTGATATAAGCATTTTAATTTAATTTAATTTCATGCTGGACAGAGAGCGCACTATACTGAGCCGTGACGTCACGGCTCAGGAGCGCCATACAAATGCTATACTAACACACGCATTGCGAGAAAGGGATAGAACATCCCCTCTCTATCCCCACCTAAAACTTTAAACGCTCATATCTCAGAGATTTATCAGCCAATTCAAATTATTTTTTCAGTATATGTAATGTATTTACTTATATTCATCGCTAAGCCGGTTATTTGTAATAAATTAAACATTAGGAATCATGCCTATTATATGTGATATAAGCAAATGAGGTTTGCTACATCTCGTTTTCCCGCATAGAATTCAAATTCAAATTATTTATTTGTCATAATGTAGTAAGTCTGCAAGTCATAATGATCATGAACTATTATAGTCATCAGTTTCTTCTAGACAAACGTGCTCCATCATAGACCGCAAGGCCCGTTTACACTTTGATTAGTGCGAGTGCAAGTGATTATTGATTAGTACTTTTGCGAGTGATTAAAGTATACACTTTCACTAATCAGTTATGGTCCAAGTGTTTTTAGTACTAATCACTAAGCACCTGCATTAATCACTCGCACTAATCACTAATCAAAGTGCAATCGGGCCTTAAGTCCGGTCGCTATTGAGATACAATACATATAGAGTCACAATCATGCCAAAAAAATGACCGAACTAAAACTCGGCGCACGCTACGAATTGCGTAGACTTTTTAGTTAGTTACAAGCTTAGCGTGTGTAGTTCTTCTAAGGTTACAAGGTAACCGCGATCCGACTACAACGCCGCGCGATGCCAGAGCTACGATGACAGCGGACAACTAACGTTGAACACTATGCAAGCAACACACGTTTCACGAATCACGCGTTTAACTTACCAATTAAAAAAATAGGTAGGTCGACCCCTAACGTCCAGCAAGCGTGACGTTTGCCTGTACATAGCCCCGTGCTGGAATGCGTCGACTGCGACTCGACGTCCCGACTCTGAAACAAACAATAAAATTATTAATAAAAATACTTTTTAAAAACTAGCTTTTTAGGGTGCCGCACCCAAAGGGTAAAAACGGGACCCGATTACTAAGCCTACGATGTCTGTCTGTCTGTCCGTCCTAACTTCTACACATTAAAGGCTATATGTTTCGAACCGTAATAGATAGCCAGTTGAAATTTTGTTACGCCACTAAACGAAAGAAACCCCATACTATTTATTTAACGTATTTTTGTATGAGCTCTAATGTAAATATGGTAACACGGGTATATAGTACACACTCTAAAGTATAACAACAAATAATGAACAATGGCCAAGTGCGACTCAGTGACAAGTTTCTGTTCATTACCAAGTTATAACTGGTAATTTCGTTATTGAATTTTGTGGTGGTACGGAACAGTGCGCGAGCCCGACTCGCACTTGGCCGACTTATTTCTTATTCTTGTCAGCATACCCTTTAATTTGATACCCATATCATCATGGTAGATAAGAAAATTTTGTGCTAGAACCCGTCTCTAACTCAACAGCTGTCGATTCTTCTACAGATAATTATGGCCAGCCCATTGCCACTTCAGCTTGCTAATCCTTTGAGCTATGTCGGTTACTTTAGTTCTCTGTCGGATAATCTAATTCCTGCAGTGCAAGTACCGTTCTTTATCGATCGTTAAATTCGCTAAAATGCCATAGAATCGATCACAGCGAGTACTGAAAAAATGGCATATTATCGAATTTGACGACCTCAACTGTCAATTTGACGATCGCTAAAAGAACGGTACTTGCACCCCTGATTCTAAAGCATAGCTCCCTTCATAGCTTGCTGACTACATGTAATAGGTACATATAGAACAAAAACAAACTAATGCTCAAAACAAAAAAAAACGTTTAAAAAAACGTTGGTGTTGCTATATAAAATTTCTTTGAAAAAAAATTTTGTCTATTTAATTGTATATACTATAAGTCCAATGGGTTTTCGTCTCGTCCCAAATCTTGATAAACACGAAGTCTCCAAGCTAACATTGTTATCTAAGCTCCTGTAAATCGGTCTGACCTTGGCAGCTTGGCCTCGCTTGACCTTGATGCTTGACCCCGTTTGACCTTGTAGGTCACCTCCCCCAAGGACTTGGAACTAGCTCTGTTCTGGTGGAACGTTGACCTCTTTTAGGATTAAAGTATAATGTTGTCTGCATTTTATTACGTACACTGTTTGTTTACTTAGAATATTGTGAAATGTTTTACGGTTTGTTTCATGATATGAGACGACTTTGTTACCAATGGACTTTATTTTTGTCACCCGGTTTAAACTAGTTTGGACTGCTTCAAACGAAGGGTGAATAGAGTCCTCAAAGGTAGGCAACGCACTGACAATGCCCCGGGTATTGTAGGTGTCTAGTAGGTGTCTATAGGCGGCGGTGACCACTTACCATCAGGTGGCCCGTAGCTAGTTTGCCACTTATTCTATAAAAAATATATATATATATATAATATCTCTAAATATATATAAAACTAGCAACGCACCCCAGCATCGCACGGGTGTAAATCTTATTTTTATTACACCTTGGGTTACATTATTGGAGTTTTGGTAAGGATCCCTATTTTTTTTTCAAAATATAATATATCCTATATCACCCGGGAATAGTGTAGCTTCCCAACAGTGAAAGAATTTTTCAAATCGGTTCAGTAGTTTCAGAGCCTATTCAATGCAAACAAACAAACAATCAAATCTTTCCTCTTTATAATATTAGTATAGATAGATGTATAGATAAAGTCGTGTTAGTTACACTATTTATAACTCAAGAACGGTTGAACTGATTTGGCTGAAAACTGGTGGGGAGGTAGCTTAGAACCAGGAGACGGACATAGGCTTTTCATCAGCATCATCACCATTTTTAATCACTACGCGGGTGAAACCGCGAGCTAGACTTCTACTAAAGCTGAGCCCCTTCGCAGTGGTACAGTTATTCGATTCGATTTGGAACGGTGTTTATACCTACCATGTACGAAAATTCTATAAAAATCTTCAAAAACACCAGAAAAAGAAGAGAGCAAACTATTTGCTCTAGGTTTGATGAATCATTATGTTAGTCATTTTGAACGCATGCTTATCATGGGTAAATAACTGAATATCTCTTTATGCTATTTTTGTCTGCAAATATTTCGGTAGGTACCTAAACGTACTCGTCATTGTATAAAAATGCCCATTATTGAGTTTCCCTCTTGTCCCTCAAATAGGTCTCTAGTTTCTAGGTTCTCTAGTTTAAAATAACTAGAGAACCGCTGTGAAGTGAAACCGCTGATACTCTAGATGCCGATTTTTTTCTTTATATTCTAAGTTATTTTGTTATTTTTTTAAAGTAAAAAATAGATCTACGTTTGGTTATTTTGTTGTTTTTTTTTTTAAGTAAAAAAATAGATCTACGTTTGGCCATCCACTCGCCTGATAGTAAGCGACGGTGTGGCCGAGGATGGAACACGTTGATCTAAAAGAAATCTTCTGTTTTTTTGTTATTTGTGATTTTGTTATAATATGTATGACGAATATTAGCCCATTAATAAAGATTCGTAGATCACCATTATTAGCGTATCATGTTCCCACTGCTGGAACAAAGGCCTTCTCTCAGAGAGAGGATGGGCCCTAATCGACCATGCTGGCCCAGTGCATGTTGGTGAATGCCATGACTTCGAACTGTTTAGGTTTTTGGACATACCGATTTCCTCACGATGTAGTCCTTCACCGTTGTTGAGGGATGGCACCGAAACTGCACATAATTTATTTGAGTACTTAATAAGCCATTGGTGCAGGGCCGAGGATCGAACCGGGTGCCGTCAGATTGTAAAGCGCACATGCTACCGCCCGGCCACCATCGATCATAGAAGTTAGAAGTATAAATAAACCCAATACGGTACTTTACCTCCACTGCTCCATATGAATTAAAAGTCACCATATTTATCATCCTGTCTTCTCGAGCAAGAATCATTTGAATTCACAATAATTATTTCAAGTGATTCTTTTCAATAACTAAACCTAATCTTTCGTTTAAACAGTTGAGCTCACCACAAACTAAAATGACTAATAAAGTAAACTATATCACTGAGACACCTTTATTTGCGAAATGCTACACGATACTGATTGAAAAATGACGATAATTGTGAGTAATAGGGAAATGGCACTTCATTGATAACACGTTATCTTGTTTTGTCAATTGACGTGAAAAATACAAAGAATACCTGGGGCCTTACTGCTTACGGCTAACTTAGCACTAAAACTGCGTAGTTCGGAAAACCACGCGAACGTGCCGAGATAGCGGTAGCGCAACTGTTCTCATCACCTAAACAGAATCGCTTGAAACAGGTAGCCGTAAGGCCCTTGAATATCTGTATTTATAGGCCATGAATCAGGCGTTGCTTTTAATTTGAGTCCTGCATGGCTCAGTGGTATCGCTGCCTTATCAAGAGGTCTTGGCTCCGATTTCCGGTCGGTAGATGTTCGTTTTGAGTTGAGTGTTACTTTTTAGGGTTCCGTACCCAAAGGGTGTAAACGGGACCCTATTACTACGCCGTCTGTTTTTCTGTGCGTCCTACCTTTTAGCAGCTGTTTCTTTCGAACCGTAATTTAATAGCCAGTTAAAATTTTCACAGAATATGTAATGTTACGGCGGATTAACTGGCAATTTTTTTTACACTGATAAGTCCGCGTTTGTCCACCAACTCGCCTGTTGGTAAGCGACGATGTGGTCGAAGATGAAGCACGCAGACTTAGAAGATACCTATTTACTCTGGCCTTGAAAAGGCCCAGGTTATATCTCTCAGGAAACAAGGAAGCTGGCAGGTTGTTCCAAACTTTGGTCGTACGGATTAGGAACGTAGAATCGAAACGTTTGGTACGTATCCAAGGAAAATTTACAATGTATGGGTGGTAGTGGGCCGTTTTCCTACTTGTCCTGTAGTAGAAAGGGGATGGTAGGATAAGGTCATGTAGCTCTGACATTATCACAACAAACGCATTTGGATTGTCTTTAGACCTTCAACGGTCTATGGGCAGTCTAACTGTATTTGTAGTGTTAGAATTAGCTTGTATTTTGTTTAGTTAATAAAGGCACTTGCCCCAGTATTTATTAACTAAAAAATAATAATAAAGTTAAAAAGTAAAAACTAATGAGCCCATAAAACCCATACAAAAAACGTTTTTTTAAACGACTCGCACTTGGCCGGCTTATTTCTTGTTATTGTGTTTATTCCATGGCAACACCGAAACAGGGAATCCTAAAATTCTATTCAATCAATGACAACCGACACTGTGTAAGGTAGTCATCGAAACTAATGTTGAATATATGAATGGAGGTGTTGTTTGTTTCACACAATTGTAAAACGTCATAACTATTCAACAAAAGGGTAATTTTACACACGCAATTGTTTACAATTTTGTAACAAGGCTTGAGATATAAATATTATTTATTATTTACCTCTTTCCTGAAGCTAAGTGTGAAGGATGCCATCTTTTTGATTCCCTCTATACTTGTAACCACTGCTGAATTACGTCGAACCATTTTATAAGTTAACTTAGCATTCAGGGATGTAAGTCTACACCAATCCAAACCACTTAAAAAAATACGTGAATTGTTTTTTTTTTGTTACGCTCCAAGTCCGATGGCGATATATCCACGTGGTTATATTATCTTTGACAGATACCCAGCTGTATTGGTGAGGTTCATCGAATTTAACTTAAAACCCCATCAGTGGCCTGAATCTGTTTAGGACCACAGAAATTTCACGACACTAAATTTTATTTATTTATTGTTGAACACTATTTTGAACTGTCACGGTTAAGCACTATTGTACATTTGTATCTTAAAAATGTTTTTAATAAATATTCAGTTTCTGTTTTATTTTATTTAGTATGATTCTTTCACGCTGTAGAATAGCGAAATATTTAGAGTTGTTGAGTTTTCATGCAATTTTTCGGAACACTTTTGTTCTACGCGTATTTTATTGAGATTCTCAACTTTCACAACTGTTTTGTAGAAGTATTAAAATATTAATTAATTTAAACGCACTGTCCACAGCTTATATTCCTCAATGAATGACAACAATTGGCATACGTGACAATAAATTTATTCTAAGTTACGACTAGATGAGTAATTTAGAGGAAAACCCCGGCACGGGCGTACTTTTGATACCTATAGGATTAAGTACATTTAATTTGTAAATCCTACGTAAAACTAGCCCAGTACGTAGTGACCACAGACCTTTACATTTTGCAAGAATAGACACCGCAAGATCGTCATGTTTTTTTATGCTATTGATGGCAAACAAGGCCTGGTAAGCGATCACCGGATATGCCTTTAACACCAAGGGCATCACAGATACGTTACACGTTGCCGACCCTTGAAGACTCTAAAAACCCGCGTAGCGTTTGGTAACTATGAAAACCCACAAAAAAAATTGTACCTACCTACTAATACATATGTCACGAGTTTTTACTCGACTGCCCAAGAAGGAGAGATATACTTTTCGGGCGTATGTATGTTTGTTTGTATTATTTAAATGTTACTATCATCTTCATTGGATAGGCCTCCCCTTAGAGCGCCACATTGGACGACAGCCTACCATCTGCATCCACTGGACTCTCATGACACGATGTCGTCGGTCCATCTAGTGGGAGGCCTAACTACGCTGCGTCTTCCAGATTGTTCCCCATCGGTTATCGGTTCTTCAAGTGATGTGGCCTGCCCTTTGCCACTTCAACTTGCAAATCTGAGCAACAATGTCGGTGACTCTGGTTCTTCACCGAATGTTAATGCTCCTAAAGCTTAACAGGTTGACCAATTTTGATGTGTGACGTGTCATTAGGTTCGTCTTTCATGCCCAGAATGTCATAGGCATTTTTCAGTCGAGTATTTTGTTCTACTTTTAATAATCAACTTGTTATAACTAACTTACTTGCGCAATTTAACAATTTTGTATTGACGTTTTATTATACGTGCTACTGCTAAAATGACGGAGATGGAACTGAAATTATGCCGTATGGTAGGCCACAGATATTTGACTTGTAACTATGGAGTTATTAATAAAGAATTGTATTGTATTGTATAAAACGTAGGCGAACTCGCGGTGTCTACCGTAATAAAATTCTGTGTAAGTGACTACAATTTATTCTGTGCCAGTAGTGGTTTTTATTACTAAATCTAATTAAAATTGTAAGAATTGAAATTGTGCTCTTCTTTTTGCATTACGTTAATTAATGATGCCTATTAATGACCTATATTCTCACGTCACCAGGTGAGGAAAAATTTGTAACTACTTTATTACTGACAGTGAATGTGTTCGACTAATTATGGTCGAGGATAGTAACACGCCAAGCTTAGATTGTAAGCTAAAAGAGGCTAAAAGGCTTTGGATTGCAAGTTCGACTTTAGGCCTTTTTAGGTCTGATGGATTCGCGCCCGCCACGGCACTTTGCCATATCTCCCTTGTTCCACTGATGTGAGTTATAGGCCCTAACAGAAATAACTCTAATGCATATTCCTAAGCATAAATCCTGATAAATCTAACCTCAAGCGATTTTATCGTCAATTATTACCGACCGGACACCGCACCGGACAAATGGCAACGATATTTCTTATTTACTTAGCACATAATAAAATATGGTGACAATAAATAAGCACCCAATAAATATGTGACGCCTAATAAATATGTGACGGTAAAGGCGTAACCACACTTGAACATTTATGACATTCATGCACCTAATGTCGAACAAAAGTGAGCATTCTTATGAATGCAAATACAGGCAGATGCATTTCGTCAAACAAAAGCATTTTAGCAAAAATATTCTTATTTGATGTATTCATAAATTTGCATTTAGACAAGCACAAAAAAACTGAGATTTATGCAAAATAAATGACATGAGTTGAACTTGAAAATCTTGCACTTGAGCGTCCGTGAGTGAGAATAATAAACAAAATACTTGATTTGATACTTGGTTCTAAGAAAATGTTTGTTTTCTGTAACACAGGTCTTGGTCTGAGGTCTGTGGTAGATACTCTGTGGTCGAACTGGACTTACTCACAAACCGGAATGCATTTCCCTTCAAACCTTGCTAACTTTTAACCGACTGACCAAGAAGTAGGGTAATGTTTTTGGCTTGTATGTAGCATGTAAGTATGTTTCTGGTTTCATGTAGTACCTCCTGTAGCCTAAACGGCTTGACCGATTTTGACGAGTGAAGTGTCGTTGGATCCCTTTACGAAACGGAACGGTGATTTCACGGTGCGTTCCGGTCCATTTCGAACACTGGTGGTACTGGTATATGTCCTTTATTATCTACGAATAAAGGACACACTACACATAGTTAGGCAAAATTTAAAACAAATGCTCAATATTCTGATCGTCTGAATGCTCAAGTCTATATCCGCCTTAATTACGCAGCGACGCTGACTGCTGTACGCCTGTCTCGGGTCGCAGGCGAGAGGTTATCTGTTATATCTTGCAATGGTTCTATGTAAGATGGAACCAAGAGTAGATCGAAACCAGATATAAATTGCATACAAGTGCCTTTATTAACTAACAAAATAATAGCTAACTCATACTCATACTAATTACCTAAATTACTGGTGTGGTGTGGTGTGGTGTGGGTATGGTGTGGCCTACATTACTTTACAAAACAGTTGGGTTGCTTATAGACCGTTGAAGGTCTAGACTCTAGAGACAACGATGTTTTTTAGGGTTCCGTACCTCAAAAGGAAAAAACGTAACCCGTATACGATCACTTCGTTGTCCGTCTGTCTGTCCGTCTGTCTGTCTGTCCGTCTGTCAAGACCCTTTTTCTCAAGAACACGTAAAGGTATCAAGTTGAAATTTATACTAAATACTTGAGTCTACAGTTTCTTTCGGCTGTGAAAAAATAAAAGTTGTAAGTCAACGCAATCAAAAGATATGAACGTTTATGTCGTATATTTTGTGATTTCACAGGGGAATCAAAACCTATAGGGTACTTCCCGTTGATCTAGAATCATGAAATGCGCTCTGAGGGTTCTATCCAACGGAACCCTCAGAGCACGAGTCCTACTCGTACTTGTCCGGTTTGAGCAAACAAGCTTGCGGTCCACCAGCCGCCACCTATGAATAGCTGCAACACATGCGGCGTTGTCGCGAGCACCTAAAAATTAAATGAGCTCCCAATGTTTCGGTGCAGTTACTTAGTCCACAACCGTAAATATCCCGTAAATAATCATAGAATAGAATAGAATAGAACAGAATAGAATATAACTTTGCAGAACAACCGTGATAGTTTAAAACAGTGTTTCACCTACAAAATTATTCAGTACAGCTGGCTCGTTATTGCATATCTCGGGTCTTTTTGAAACACAAATAACTCAAGATGGGCATTGGATAACTGAAGGCACCTTAACTAACCTGGCTTATCTGGTAATCATTTTTGTAAATTGGAAATGTAAAAAATAAGTAGGCGAAGCCAAGTATGCATTTTCAAATTGTAACTGGGAAAAACCACCTAAAAAGAGCTAAAAGAGCAGATAACGCGCACAAACCAGACAAAAAACAGACGCCCTAAAAGGACATACGACCTAAAAGGGCAGACGACCTAAAAAAGCAGACGACCTAAAAGAGACCGCAGGGAAACGCTGGATGCACGCCGCTTCCAACCGGCTCTTTTGGAGATCGATGGGGGAGGCCTATGTCCAGCAGTGGACGTCTTATAGCTGAAATGATGATGTTTATTCTAATTGTTTAATTTAATTTAATTTTGACATTATGCAATTTAATAATTTTGTTTGTTATTTTTAATTTTATTATTTGAATGTTTTTTTTTTCTATCGTGTTTTTTTTTCCGTGTTTGATCTATATGTAACTATAATAAGAATGTATACACTGTGACATGTAACTATATTTGTTATGAATAAAAAAGTATGAGTATGAGTATGAGTATGATGAACTAGGCAAAAACCATCGCCTCTACGTATGGTGATTTTGGTGACTAGACCATAGATTCGAAATGTCAAGAATTCGAATTCGAAATGTAGAATGGAAATGACCTTCCCAATTAGAAATGTTTTAATTTCCAGTGTTTTTACTAGTGAAAGTTTTTATAAAGTTTTATTTAACTTGCAAAGTTTGTTAGTTATTAGGTCAAATCTTGCAAGCTGCATTAGAACCAGTTCCTCCTAACTGATTTTGCTGAAATTTCGCATAGGTACACCTTTAGTTCTGGTGACAATACAATAAATGTTTTTATATTTGCGGTCATTTGGAAAATATTACAATATTGAGTATGCATAATATGCATACTCAATATTGTAACATTTTCAAAACGACTGCAAAAACAAAAACATTTAAAAATTTATTGCATCATTTATGTGATAGTTTGTTTTGGGAAAATGTTGTCAGAACGTTTGGTATGTTAGCCTTTTTAGTCTGTTTTGGTGACAATCTTCGGAAGATACCAGGCTGCATTGAGTACAGTGGTGTTTAGTGAGATTCATCATAATAATTATTTCAGCCATAGGATTATTTCACTGCTGGACATAGCCTCCCCCATCCATTTCCAAAAGGGGCGGTTGGAAGCGGCCTGCATCCAGCGCATTCCTGCGGTCTCTTTTAGGTCGCCTATCCATCTTGTAGGTGGACGTCCTACGCTGTGCTTGCCGGTCCGTGGTCTCCATTCGAGAATCTTTCAACCCCATCGACCATCTGTTCTGCGAGCTATGTGCCCTACCCACTGCCACTTCGACATGCGAATTCGGCGGGCTATGTCGGTAAGTTTCGATTGTCTATGGACGAATATCGTCGTTTCATTTTATGAGATAGCTAGTTGCTACTAACCCCCCACGGTAGCCTTTATACCGGAGGGTACCAGGATCTCCCCGGTGTCTGAGGTTCCGGGACTTATGCCACACCGCGCTGTTGGTTATGATTATGGTTGTACGGATCCCTCAGTGCACGAGTCTGACTCGCACTTACCCGGTTTATTTCACAATTTTTCCTTCCTTACAAATGATGTGTAGGATCATTAATAACTTTTCTAAATAACCATTTTTCCGAGAGGGCATGCACAAAATAATTATTAAGCACTTATCTCCAAAACCAATGACGAATAAAATTATCTTTTGTCCAAAACTAAGCAGTCATCCTTACAGTCAAGTAGTAAAACGTGGTAAAGTCATAGACTTCACGTGAAAGATAATTATATATCTAAAAGATAAAGCACAGATGTTTTATAATGACTTCATTTATCAATCACACAAATACCGTTCAAAACAATGTTATTTTCTTTTATAGATTCAACTCGGCCCGCGTATCCTGCAATGTGGGCCCAGTTGATACTCTTACTTATCCTAACATTGTCAATATCATAAGCTCTAGTTCTGCTGGATTTTCGTTTCATTTTCCTGGATTGCTATGGACGGTAGTAGGTATAGTAGGTACTATGCCGAAAGAAGTTAAAAATTGTTCTAGTTATGAACAACGAATTTCTACGAATGTAAAGCTCCGCGGTCACATTGCGAGTAAGGCCAAGCTCGCCTCTAAGAAACTTGGTGTGCTCAACAAGGTGAAGCGGTACTTCACGTCGAGACAAAGAAAGCGCAATGCTTTACAAAGCAGTCCGACCTCACATGGAGTACTACTCCCATCTATGGAACGGAGCACCCAAGTATCAGCTTGACCCACTTGCTGCATTACAGCGTAGAGCTGTCAGAATTGTCGACGATCCCAAGCTCACTGAACGCCTAGAGCCGCTCAGCATGCGCAGAGACGTTGGGTCTCTTTGTATATTTTATCGCATTTACAACGGGGAGTGTTCTAAAGAACTGTTTTATCTGATGCCGGCGTCGCGGTTTTACCAACGCACTAGCCGTCACCGCCTGAAGGCTTATTCACAGATCATAGATCAGTGGAAATAGCACACTGTGCGATTTACACGATCCTTCTTGCCTCACACCTGCAAAATGTGGAATGAACTACCTTCCACGGTGTTTCCGAGAAGCTACAACATGGGGTTCATCAAAAGACGAGGTAATCGAGACCTAAAAAAGGTCGGTAACGTAGTTGTGATGCCTCTGGTGTTACAAGTATCCATAGGCGACGGTGACTGCTTACCATCAGGCAGCTCGTCTGCTTGTTTGCCACCTATCGCATGAAAAATTCTTTGGGAAAGGAGAAATCTCGAATTTAAAAAAATATAGACATTCACGCTCAATGAAAATCAACAGCAATTATTTTTTTATTCGCCACACCGTCTTGCCATATCTCCCTAGTTTGTCTGATCAGCATGCCTAACATGCGCACCGCGACAAAATCTTGTCGTCACTTTGTAGAGTGAGAATGCGACAAGGCGCCTACGGTTTCGTATACGACTGTCTAGCTTTGGCTCGATAAAAAGAGTCGACAAAATTTTGTCGCGGCGCGCATGTTAGCCCGACTGGTCTGATCTAAAGCCTTTTATCAGAACAGAACAAGGCATGAATATGAATTTGAATTTGAATTTGAAATGGATATACCTAATGCGTGAAATATAATCGATCACGTACTGGTTAACTAACCTCGTACTTATCAGTTTATCAGCCTTATCAGAAATCGCTATAACCAGCTGATAAAAACTATCTTTTAAATTAGCATAAGTAACTACGATGTTTTGTGTTTATGTGCACTTATAAAAAGTGTTTGTTTGTTTGTTTGTTTACTTTGATATTTAAAGAGCAACAAAACTAGAAGATAAGATAATGGTGACTGACAAATATTAAACTAAGCAGGTGCTTTAAACTATGTTTTATGGCTACCTTTTTATTTTCTTTCTAGGCATTTTCCTTTATTAGGATTACACAAATTAAGAACATTTATTTCCGTACCACCACAAAATAAAATATTAATCAATTTAAAAAACCGACTACAAAATCATTTGATTCGGTGAAAGAAATGATAGTCATCCAAGCAACCGAATTACCAGTTATGACTTGGTAATGAACAGAAATTTGATACCGACTCGCACTTGGTCATTATTTATTATTTGTTGTTATACTTTAGAGTGTGTACTATAATCATGCCAAGTTTGACGCTCGTACGTATTACGTTTGAACATTAGAGCTAATACAAAGATACGTTAATAAAATACGTTTGTTGTATGGGGGACCCCCCATTTTTGACTTTTTTATTATTTTTTAATTAATCCGCCGTAACATTACATGTTCTGTGAAAATTTCAATTGGCTATCTATTACGGTTCGCAAGATACAGCCCTTAATAGGTAGGACAGGCGGACAGACGGACAGACGGACAGACGGACAGACAGAAAGACAGACAAACAGACATCGTAGGCTTAGTAATAGGGTCCCGTTTTTACCCTATGGGTACAGAACCCTAAAAAATAATTGAACGTAAAACCCTCAGTCGACGGTGTGTCTTCGATTACGTTAGCTGTCAAACGTAATAGTAATCGCGTTGTCCCTGTCCCGCTCATACCTTTGGCTTTGTAAACGCCATGCGCGAGAGCAGAATGGCTTGATTGCGATTAAAAGTAAAAGGTAACGCAACCAGTGTAGTCTTAAAATATCTCAACTACCGGGACTTGGTCGACACTTCCGGGTAGAGGTCCCGTATCACCAACTATGATTGCAAGAGACAAACGTCAGCAGGAGCACAGAATACTTAGCAGTGCAGTATACCTACCTCAGATCAGACAATTAAGGGAGATCATCGTCATCATTTCTGCCATAGGACGTCCACTGCTGGACATAGGCCTCCCCCATCTATCTCCAAAAGGGCCGGTAAGAAGCGGCCAGCGTTTCCCTGCGGTCTCTTTTAGGTCGTCTGTCCATCTAGTGGGTGGACGTCCTACGCTGCGCTTACAAGGCCATGGTCTCCATTCCAGAACCTTTCGGCCCCATCGGCCATCTGTTCTACGTGATATGTGCCCTGTCCACTGCCACTTCAACAAAATCCGGTGGGCTATTTCGGTGACTTATATGTCGGTGAATTAAGGGAGCTATGCATTAGAAAAACTGTTTCAAATTTGAATTTCCTGCCATATGTAAGAGGTACGGTATCTAAGCGAACAAATAAGCTTGTCAAATTTTACGTCTTGTTTGAACGTTTTCATCAAACGTCAGCGCATACGCACATGCTAAGACAAACAAGATGCCAGTTTCAAACCAGTTTCTGTCAAGTTATATAAACATATAGTAAGCTAAGTCATGTTAAGCTAAGTTTTATATATAAACAACTCCATTTGCTCGGCCGGCTCGGTTTTTACAGTTTACTTTAGTTTAGTTATGGCCAAGGATAGATCGTCCTTACTATTTGTATTTTTGTATTTTTATATTTTGGCAATTTGTATTTTTTTGCACGGAGCTCTAAAGAATAGGGTACTTGACTGTATTAAAAATATTATGCCAATTGACGCCATCCATAAACATGACATAATGAAAAAGCATATTTCATTGATTTTTTGATAAAAATATGCTTATTTTTTGTAAAAAACGCGAATAAAATAACTGTATTTTCGACATTTGATCACGTGATCGAAAACGGTCTGTAACTGGCTCCATCCCTAGTGACGTCACACAAATCTAAACAAACAGATTTTGTATTGATATTTGCGAATTTAATGTTGTAAAGCTGTTTTGAGAGCGATTTATCCAGAAATTTTCACCAAAAACATTCCGGAGGTTAAATGTGAGAAGAATGGAGAAACACTTTGTGCAAGCAGACAGCAGTAACTTACCCGAAATTAATGTTTTTATGGTTGCATATTTCTTTAGTAATAATCCACGTCAATGTTTCTACGCTGCAGAACTCAAAACGTAAAAACTACAATGTCAGTATTAATTTTTAATTGTTCTCCAAGCAAAACATTCAATCAAGTTGTACAAAAAGTATGTTGTAGTAAGTGGATATAACTATTTTGTTAGGTTATGTCGAGCTTTACAATGTTTAAAAAGAAAGTAACAGTACATAAAATAGTAATGCAATAAAAACACAAATTATAATAGAAATATATAGACTCAAATATGTACCTCAAAATGATCTTCGCACATAGAAACGCTTGAATTAGCTCCAATACTTTTGGGTTCTCTACGAGCTACTAAGTTCCAACCTTAGATTGGTTCCAACCACTTTTTTCGAGTTTTGGGTGCATTGGAACAGGAACAAATATTTTATCCGGTGTCTTTATGGAAGTATTTGTACATTTTGGCACTACACAATATTTATAAACCATTACTTCTATCAGAAATTAATTAATCATCGAACTTTTGCAGCCTGGCTGCAGTTGTTTTGTTTTGTGTGACGTCAATCAGTCATGTGATCGGAGCTATGACGCAGACCTGCGTTTTGGCGCGATATTTTTTTATTCAAACTTTAACATCGATTTATATCGCAAATACGACTGATATCCAGAAAATATAAATGCAGTATACATTATTTTATATCAGACAATAATGTGCAATAGTTTCCCAAAAGTAGTCAAATACCCTATTGATTTGCTTATGGCTAGTAGAGCACTAATGACAAACAAGCAAGATAGGTGAACTTTACATTATCATATTGTAGTAGGTGAATAAGTACCTTCTAGGTCTACGTGCCCCATCTTCGGCCACAACATCGGGTGAGTTGGTAGCCAAACGTAGACCTATCTAAGGCTGAGTTTGCACTAGAGATGTGCGTGGAAAAAATCGACCAATAGGAGACGGGGCGAGACGGATTGAAGCGATCCTATTGGTCGATTTTTTCACATAAATCTATCTGGTGTACGCAGCCTTTAGGTCGGCCACAGTACATCAAAACAAACAACTTTTGATCTGATATTCTACATAAAAAGTTCTCCCAGGTTCTATAAAGCTTGGGGTCCAGGAACTGTGAATATATTCAACTTGCATTGTAGCTTTGTAGGTATGTGTGCAAGACAAGTTGATTGCGACATAAACTAACGCAGCCCACGAGGTTATATCGCATCGACCTAGAGCCCATTACATAGAAGATAGCAGCCCATATGTCTGATGCATAAATTATCACAACACGCCAATAATTTTGTTATAACTTCCAATATAATGTTGTTTATTCGTCTCTCTATACTTCTATTTCTATGCAAATCTGTCTGTCTGTTTATATTTCTGTTTATATTTATTTATATTTTTACTGCGTTTCTGTCCCCTGTTCCACTGTCTCCCAGTGTCTCTATCTTAATGTCTTTATATCTCCCTGTCCATTTATCTATCTGTTTCCTGTTTTTCTGTTTCTCTCTGTTTTATTCTAGTTCTCTTATTTTATAAATAATAGGCTTGCATTTAACCGCCAACTCTTTTGGTGGAGCACGCTTGCCTAGAAGAAACCAATTCTTTCGTGATATGAAGACCCAGATTGTAACTATCGGGGAATTCAGACAGCGCATTCCACAGACTCAGTTCGCATAATAAAAGCGGAATCAAAGAGCTTCGTTCGGGTTTTCGGAATAGCAACCATAAAGCGGTGTCGATTTTTGTGCCTGCTCTGGCAGTCCGATAGAAAAATGTGCAGGAGGGATTTAGATCATGAATCTACTTACATCTTTGTTTTTTAATTTAACTATAGGCCTGCGTTTGCCGCCATCTCGCCTGATGTTAAGCGACGATGCGGTCTACGATGGAGCATGCTTGCCTAGTATAAACCGATTCACTCTTGATTTAAAGACACGTGTGACAATTTATGTGTATCTGTCTTCGTGTTCCACTATCTCGAGGAATCTTTGTCACTGTCTCTCTATATTTTGGTTCCTCTATCTCCCTGTATATCTATCTCAATGTCTCTGTCTTCTTACCCCTCTATTTCTCTGTCCCGTATCTCCTTGTCTCTCTATATTTTTGTTCGTTTGTATACTCCGGTGTCTGTATCTCTCTATATATATGTTCATCTATCTCCCTCTGTCTATCTCATTGTCTCTATCTCACCCTATCCCTCTGTCTCCCTGTCTCTCTAAATCCCTGTATATCTGTCTCAGTGTCTGCCTCCTCAATCTGACCATCAAGCCCATCAAGCCGTTTAGGTGTAGCTACTATTTGCAATAGTGGCGTCTCCATTAATTTCTACATTTCTCTGCCAAGTTGTTGTTATTATTCTTTTGGAATAGTCATAGATGTCAAAACAGGTTTTCCCTGAAGTTTGATATTTCTGTAGTGCATACCTTATTGAACTATTAAATAACCAAGATATGTCATAAACTTACCGCTTCACTCAAATTGTAACTTGAACCCATTTTGACTGTAAAAACTTCAGTACTTTCCGTGGGGGTTATTTTGTTTGCGGTAACACAGTCCAATGCACCCATTTTCAAACTTTTTAGCAATTTCACAGATTATAAAATTATAAATAAAAGATGTATAAAAGCGTTCAAACCGGCAAGAGTATCAAGAACGAGTACCGCATACACTAAAATAAATCACTTTTTTTTCAAGCCTTCGCGAATATCGCTTTTTAGGCTCTTTACATGGTAAAAAAACTATTTTAATTTTAAGCTTTTCCCGACGCCTGTGCACGATTCTCACGCACTATGTAGAAACGTTCAAGTGATTCTACTTATGTTGTTGGACTGAATGCGCGCGCGCACGGCGCCGTGACGTTGACACGTGTGATTACTTGATATAAGAACACTGGATGCGTCATCAGTGGCTACGCTAAACGGAGCTAGTGGTACCGGTACAATACGGTACAATTTGATGGTACACTTTGAACTATAATTTACTAGCTGCACACCGTGGTTTCACCCGCTTGAACATTCCCTCAGGAACCGTACATTTTCCGGGAGAAAAAGTATCATATGTAACTCTCCGGCCCTCCAACCTACCTCTTTGCAAACATGTATAAATAGTTTTTTTTAAACCTGATAAAAGAGCCAATAATCTTCAAACAGCTGAACATATTTTCTTGAGTCATTGCTAAGAACATTCTATTTCAAGTCAGCGTCCGAAAAAAAAAACTAAATCAAAATTGGTTCAGCCGTTTGAGAGCTATAATGCCACCGATAGACACACAGATACACGCGTTAAACTTATAACACCCCTCTGTTTGCGTCGGGGGTAACAATCAAGTTAAGTTTTTGTTAATACTTGAAAAGGGGCAAACAAACTACCACATCGCTTGAAGAACCGATAACTGATGGGAAAGAAAGGTTCTTGAGTGGAGACCACGAACCGGAAGACGGTAGGTAGGCTTTCAACTAGATGGACCGACGACATCGTGAGAGTCGCCGGCATCCTGCAGTGGATGCAGATGGCAGGCTGTCGTTCAGTGTGGAGGTCTAAGGGGGAGGCCTATGTTCAGCAGTGGACATCTGGCTAGTGATGTAGATGACATAAATATATTTTAGTGTCAGACATCAGACGTATCGTGCCAGGAAAATGAGGAGAAACTGGACAATCACAGTTGGCCAGTTTCAGTATTTGTATGCCATATGCCACATCCAGATATAACAAACTTTTTAATAAAACACCGCGAGTGGATGAGTCACATCATACCTGTTCAGGTATGATGTGACTCACTAACAGCACCAACCGCAGGGAAAGTTTTAAACACCATGCCGCCATGATCTTTAAATTTATGCGTTAAAATCATAAATTCTTAGCAAAATTGTAAACAAAGGTGTTATCATAGCATTTTTTTAATTTCATATATTATAATACCTAGATACATGCCTAACTCATCTGAAACACTGTTTTTAACTATCACGGTTGTTCACTAAATTTATATGATTATTTACGGGATATTTACCGTGGTAAGGTTGTGGCATGAGCTCCCGATATTTCGGCGCAGTTACATGCACCATGTTCAAGGAAAGACAAAGCCCGTAAATAATCATCATCGTCATTTCAGCCATAGGATGTCCACTGCTGGACATAGGCCTCCCCCATCGATCTCCAAAAGGGCCGGTAGGAAGCGGCCTCCATCCAGCGTTTCCCTGCGGTCTCTTTTAGGTCGTCTGTCCATCTTGTGGGTGGACGTCGTACGCTGCGCTTACCGGTCCGTGGTTTCCATTCCAGAACCTTTCGGCCCCATCGGCCATCATGATACGTACTGCCCAAGAATGGAACTCCCTGCCGTCTTCCTTGTTTCCTGAGAACTACAATGATAGCCCGTTGGTCCAGTTGGTCGTGAACCTGCCTTCTGAGCTTGGGGGCGTGGGTTCGATTCCAACCTAGGACAAACATTTATGTGATGAACATTTGTGTTTGTTCTATATCTGGTTGTTAAAATCTATTTAAGTATGTATTTAAAAACTATATATGTATGTATATCAGTTTCTGGCGACCATTTCACAAGCTTTGCTTAGTTTGGGGTCAGATGACCGTGTGACTGTTCTGTGGTACTAGTGACGGACGTAATAATGAAGAATCACGTCACTAGTAGTAATCTACTAGCTACTAGTGACGTAATTCTTCATCTTGGCAAGTGCGATCAGTTCCGGTTGGTTATTGTGATGATTAATAGCTTAAGACTGTGACTATATTACTACTTATTGCGGAAGCAGATGATACATGGGTGCAAACGCACCGAGGTAGAATCTGGACTTTGATTTAAAAAACCGGACAAGTACGAGTAGGACTCGTGCTCTGAGGGTTCCGTTGGACGAAACCCTCAGAGCGCGAGTCCAAAAAAAAAACTAACTAAAGTTGAAATATTGAAAGACAAACTTAACTTTGTAGTTGATAAGGTTCTTCGATACATTCTAACTACAAAATATAAGTTAGTAATAGCAAAATAATTATTTTTAAATGATATAACTTCAAATTTGTGACTTTCGGATTTATTCCTATATATGTGCTATAAGAACTTGCCTTTTGCCAAATTTCATGATTCTAGGTCAACGGGAAGTACCCTATAGGTTTTGATTCCCCTGTGAAATCGCAAAATATACGACATAAACGTTCATATCTTTTGATTGCGTTGACTTGCAACAACTTTTATTTTTTTACAGCCGAAAGAAACCATAGACGCAAGTATTTAGTATGAATTTCAACTTGATACCTTTGAGAAAAAGGGTCTTGACAGACGGACAGACAGACGGACAACGAAGTGATCCTATAAGGGTTCCGTTTTTTTTTCCTTTTGAGGTACGGAACCCTAAAATTAGCGAGTCTGTCAATTTTCTACAGGATTCATTTCGGAGAATGTACATCAGAGCTACATGACCTTATCCTGCCATCCCCTTTCTACTACAGGACAAGTAGGAAAACGGCCCACTACCACCCATACATTGTGGATTTTCCTTGGATACGTACCGACCAAATGTTTCGATTCTACGTTTCTAATCAGTACGGCCTAGGATTGGAAAAACCTGCCGGCTTCCTTGTTTCCTGAGATACAACCTGGGCCTTTTCAAGGCCAAAGTGAATAGGTATCTTCTAAGTCTACGTGCTTCATCTTCGACCACATCGTCGCTTACCAACAGGCGAGTTGGTAGACAAAAGCAGACTTATCCGCGTTGAAAAAAAAGCTTAATTGTTGGCTGCGGCGCCTTTTCATACTTTGGTTCACTTTTCCTTGGTGTGAATTTATACAAGTACTTACATGGCTGGCATCCGAAATCAGCGCTGGCCCTGCAGTAGAGCGAGAACTCTAGACTCTAGGCGCACGATAGCAAGGGCCGCCAAAATGCAAAAGGCGAAAAAACCTATTGCGCGGTGGCGTAGAGCATCCTGGCGCAAGCTATTTAGGAGACTGGACCTTTAGTAGGAACAGGAAAATAAAACTATAGGTAGTAACTTCTGAAAACATATTTTATATGTGATTTTTATCTGTTTATTCCCTAAGTCTATACTTTCACAAAACGACATATTATCACAATGTCCTTTCATGGGCAAACCCTGTAAATCTTCGCAAAACCACAATATCACTGTGGTTTTTGTATTGTATGGTCAGTCGATATGGCTATTTATGGACTTGTTAAATACGCACGGATTAATAATGAATATACTCTACATTGATACTTGACTTTATATGAATATATATATATATATAATATACTAGCGATCCGCCCCAGCTACGCACGGGTATAATTTACGTGCGAAGCCGGGGCGGGTCGCTAGTTATATATATATATATAAACCTTCCGTAAAAAAAATCTCTAACTGATGGTGAAAACCGCGTCAAAATCCGTAGAGTGGTTTAGGAGTTCGCGGTTATACAGAAAGACAGACAGACGCGGAAAGTGGTTTAAATTTATACTATGTAGAGATAGAGATAGAGACTAGATATAGATAAGAAGAGATAGAGATACTTGAAGAGTTGGATCCACGCATGTTCATTCCTGCTGGACACTGTACAATTAGACAGAAATGAACTGACTGAAATCCACAAAGGACCGTAATTAGCGGTAGAAAAACATTTATTTTCTGTGGTCTAGGCCCAACGTCCACTAGCCCTGGCGTCGGGGTAATAGAATACGGCACCGGTAACCCCTGCCTGTAGTAAGAGGCTACTAAAAGGGGATCTCCGGGCTCGGGATGGTCAAAGTTGGGGCTTTGACCATCCACGTAAGCGTGCCCAGGGAGAGAACGACAACGTTGTGTGACCAACGTTGTCGTGGGTGGAGGGGCTGAGACAACACGGTTGTCTCGGGAGGAGCCGTAGCGCAGTGCCGAGGGCTCCGGTCAGGGCCGGATTTAGAGGTCCAGAGGCCTCGGGGCAACAAAGGAGCGGAGGCCCCCTCGCCCCAAATTATTTTCCAAATAAAGTAAACAATTTTTTCACAATCAAATATGACATTTGGTTTATATTGTAGATTAGTAGATTACAAGATTACGATGAAAATACTCACGTCTTAACGTCTGTGGTCTGTCCGTAAAAATTCGAAATGGTTTACATTTGTTGCACAATGTTCGCAAGTTCGTAGCTCCTCAGACGCACGAGAAAGTACCAAATTCTGGGATTCCCTGCTACAAGCACGCCACTCAGCGGACACTTGTCAACGCTGCGACTGGTCGTACACTCGTACAGACAAAAAACGGGGGAAACAGGTACCGTCGTTGCCGTCGTATCTCGTATCGACACGCCAATACGAGAAATGGGCTGAATAGGCTTGTAAAATACGCAGAATATACTATAAATTCCCCATCCGAACTGGCAATTTTTATTCTACTGTGGATTCACATGGACAGGCAGAGGGCAAAAAAACCTCACACTCGCTCGCTGGTTGAAGAAAATTATGCTTTTGGAAAAATATATCAATAAAAGAATAGACAACTACATGAAGACAAAATTACGCACGGAAACTTCAATGGACACATTCTTTTCTCGATCATGATTCACGAGTCGATTATTAATATTAGCCTTTGACTGCTTGTCACGATGAGGTGGGTTTTGTATGACAATCGGAATCAATATTCTTCAATAATTATACAAATAAATTATTATTGACCGACTATGATTTTTTTCAATTTCTTGCGTGCAGTAAAGTTCGTGAATGGCATTTAATTGTGTCACAATAATAATTATTTGCCTATCAAAATGCATATCTTGCTGCATAAAGAAATATGAAAAAAAATACCAATTAGTCAATAATAATTGATTTATTTAAGAATTGAAGAACACCGATTGTTCATATACTGCAATTAATTTATATGTACATAGAAAAAAAAAAAAAACAAAGGAAAAGATGCTTACTAGTGTTAACTAGTTGGAATTTGCAAGATTTTTTTTCCGAAGTCTCTATTGTGGGGGCCCCCCGTTTGTGGAGGCCCCGGGGCTTTCGCCCGGTTGCCCTCCCCTAAATCCGGCCCTGGCTCCGGTGCGTTCCTCTGGAGATCTCGGCGCCCTCTTGTCAAGCACTAAGGCTGGTCACCGGGGGGGTTTTAGTGGGTATAATCCCACATAACCTGGCTGCACCCCAATGCAGCAGGGTATCTTAAGAAGATTACCCCTCGAAAAAAAAAAAAAAAAAAAGGCCCAACGTCCACTGTAACTCGAGGCAGCGTCGCAGTGGCAGCGTAAAAGCGACAGTAGAAAAGTCAGCGATGGGCCTAAAATGCAAAACCACTTGACTACTACGTCTCGCCGCACCGTTCGTCCGAATTATACATTCCAGAAAATCCCTTTGGCCGGCATTGTAACTGTTAGTGCCGTTACTTATGATGAATTTTTCCCTTTTTCTCAAACAAATGAAGAACCTTTCGCAGCCATCGCAACTGATCTACATGGCGCAACTAACCTGCGACAAGATGTGTTATTATAGGGTACGACCTTTTTACATCACCAAATAGAACAACATAAATCAGTTGAGAAAAAAACAACACATTTTTTTAAATAAAAAGTTCAATTGTCAAAAACCTCAACAAAAATCGCAAAACCAGTAAATAGATACAAAATAATAGCAAAATAAGTGTAATTCTTATTATACTGTAGAAGTGAAATAACGGAAGGAAAATGAATATACCAGAAATCAATTCCTACGAAGAGCAGGCCATCGACGCGATCGTGACAGTCGTCAACCAAGCCAAAAGCCGGCTCAACATTCGACAGAACCTGTTTCAGTTAGCCGGTAAGTAAAACTGGTCTTTACGGGATATCTTTCGAAAAAGCAAGCCTTGAAATTATACTACTTGATTCCAACTTCTTTTCTTCTATTGGACGTCCAGACAAAAACTTTAAGAGGGGGCATCCGACATTTTATGCTAATTTGCCATGATATTCTAACTAAACCAAATATCCGATCATCGTAATAATTGATATATGTGAATTTTCAATTCATTTTCTTTCCGCCATTAAGACAGAAACATAATAGCAAGATATTTACTCGATACTTTAATGTTTTGAAAATGGTGCCTTTTTGCAAATTTTTTTGATTTTACTTGGAAAGTACTTCAGTTACATATCTAAAATAAATACTCACCGATGCCAGCCGTAGTTTGTGTAAATTTCATAATTGAGTAGTGACGAATCGGACACAACATATAAACATATTCGGACACTTGTCCGAATTGCACAAAATGTTTCCACATTTTACATACGCACTGTGAGACTCGGTCGCTACAATTTATTCCCTTAAAAGTAAAATATCGGTTCTTCGAGGGATGTGGCCCTATTTTGGCCCTTCAACTTGCAAATTTTAACAGCTATGTCGGTGACTCTGGTTTTTTGGCGAATATCTACTTTTAGAATCTATCGCGCAAAGAAACTCGGAACTCGGTTCTCTCCATTGCCCGCTGTGTGACTTTTAGTTTTTCCAAAAGGCCAACAGTTAAGGACCACGTCTCAGTACCATATGTCATCACTGGCAACACACACAACATTGTGAAAGTCGCTGGCATCCAGTGAATGCAAAAAGCAGGTTGTCGTTCAGTGTGGATGTTAAAGGGGGAGGCCTATGTTCAGCAGTGGACGTCTTCTGGCTGATGATGATGATGAAAAGTAAAATATGAGTGTTTATAATCTAAAGGAAACAGGTGTCTTCTATGGAAACGTGTTCTATCAAAGACGCAAAAAGAACATCGTTATGGAATTTGGGAGAATATGGATATGATTCATTTTAGCTAAGAAAGACGTCTGAAGTATAATTTCCCGCGTGTACCAATAAAGCACTTACGGAAAGATCCTAGTTATCATGATTATCAGCCCACTATCTATCCCCATCTATCCACTTTTGGCTACAGTCCTTTCTCAAGGTACGCCAGTTGGCTCTATCTTTTTATTTCCAGTTACCAACTGCCATCTTAGGTATATTGTTACTCCATTGAGTCACAGAGCATCCCTGCGATTACTGATTCGGGGTCTCTACTCCAGTACTTTAGCGAAGTGGCGCAAAAACTCTAGAATGGATTTTGGCCTTTGATAACAAAACGCCACCCATGACTCATGCAGATCCTTCTCCACGACGTCTGACCAACGGTATTTGAGACGCTCTATTGGACGACGACCATGGCAATTGGCAACAGTCCAATCCAACCGTCCAAGCTCTGGATGCCATACGCTGTAATATCAGGCCGTGAAGACACTCACTCCCCCTGCAGTTTCACTCGCAATCTTACAAGAACTGCAAATTTTTCTTGGGTAAAAATTGCCTCCATAAACCCGTCACGGAGTAGCGTGGAAACATACATAGGTTGTCCACTAACTGGTGCATTTATAATATTAGTGTGATTGATCAGGGAGCCGTGGAGATATCGCCGCATCACTAAAAGTACCTCTTCACCACCTCCACCATCCGTTGGGCCGAAATTGCGAGAAGTTCTTAGTGAAAACCATCGAGAAGGAGTGGCTTCTAACCCCTATCTTCGCGTATATTAAGAGGTTCATGGGAAGCTCCCAGGATGAGTCCTCTCACTTCTATTATTTTGAGGTTTTGCTTGCTTAAATTTACTATTGCTACTTCTGTTCTTCTCTATCTCTTCTCTTCTCTATCTCTATCTCTTCTTCTCTATCTCTACATAGTATAAATTAAAGTCGCTTTCCGCGTCTGTCTGTCTGTATAGCCGCTTACTCCTCCTAAACCACGCAACGGATTTTGATGCGGTTTTCACCATCAGTTAGATACATTTTCACGGAAGGTTTATATATATAACTAGCGACCCGCCCGGGCTTCGCACGTAAATTACACCCGTGCGAAGCAGGGCGGGCGGGTCGCTAGTAATGTATAGAGAAAGAGAAAGAAAAGAAATTTACAAAAGTTGATATTCACTAAAAGGGTTTTGAAAATTTTATCATCATCATCAATCATCCATTTAAATTTACTGGATGCTATTCAACAGGAAATCTACTTTTAAAGTTAATTCCAAGTACTTACTTACTTCCAAGCATCAAGATATTAAATTCGTTTTTCTACTTGATATAATGTCACTTACTCTCTTGATAAGCAAAATACTATCATTAGATGTTCCAATTAACTCCGGAAAAGCAGACAATGGCCAAAATCTGACGCCGACTTGCCAAGTGGGTGAATTGCTTTTTTGGGGTCCTAGCAAAAAATAAATAAACCGCCCAAGTGCGAGTTGGGCTCGCGCTCTGAGGGTTCCGTACCACCACAAAATTCCATAACGAAATTACCAGTTATAACTTTGTAATGAACAGTAATTTGCCACCGACTCGCACTTGGCCATTATTTATTGTTGGCTGTTATACTTTAGAGTTTAGAGTGACGGATAGACAGACAATGTAGGCTTAGTATCAGGGTCCCGTTTTTACCGTTTGGGTACAGAAACCTAAAAATAATTGTTTTTGCTCTACATTGCTTTGAAAACCTTTGTTTGAGAAGGAACAACTAGCGGATTGCATGATATTTTCAGGTGGTGTTCAGCCAGCCTAAGGTATCGTACCCGATCCCTCAGTCTACCGTCGCCGTATTCTTTAGGCTTCAAGAAAAGCATATGGGACCTCCGAACATCAGAACTATCCCATCGGTAAGTAAATGATACAATCAGCTGGCCTAGAATGTGCGCCGCTACAAATGTGTGTGTGTGTGTGTGTGTGTGTGTGTGTGTGTGTGTGTGTGTGTGTGTGTTTGTGTTAGCGGGAGGGATGCGCGCGTGAGTGTGTGAGGGCGGGGGTGATAGGCTTGCGTTTGTACACATTATGCTACTACTTAAATAAATTCGTCTTTTTAGATGACTTTCCGAATCGAAGGACACCACACGGACCATGATGTCCGCTACGTCACACTGACCACGGACTGGCTGTTGTCTGTCATCAAGATGAAATCTAAGCTTTTCAAGAGAATCGAGGACATAGCTTTGTTTTAGGATTTCTGGGCCGACAAACTCCAAGCTCGCGGAGTAAAGTTGATAAAAGCTAGCTCTTTAAACTCTCCAGAGGTTTCAGTGACGTTGTTTGTTACAAAAGCTAAATTTAATTATACTTATCTATGACATGCACATAGAACAGTATCAAAACTACGGCTTATGGGCCATACCCACCTAGGGCATGTAATACCGAAACTGAGTTCAATATTGGGCTTTGATACCAGAATTCCAGTGTTAGTTCCGGAATTTGTGGTTTTCTTAATGAAACAGTTGCAATGACAATATAGAATAGAATAGAATAATACTTTATTGTTCAACTGTGTACAAAGGTCTAAGGCTTATTAAGTAATTAGTCACAACAATTGTGTTCATATAGAACATACAATAGAATTATTAGAAACACATATTATATTAAAATACTACATAAAACATTAACTACAATTATTATAAGCGCAACAATCGACCACGGGGACTAGGTAACAATATCAATGTAATACATAATTATATTTTAGGTAATAAACAGTGTTAATAACTAGTTATATTATAATTATTATTTATAATTATCTTTAAACAGAAAATCACGCAAACCTAATATTTATTAAAAAAAAAAACAAACAAACAATTTTATGTAAAAAATTAATAATAACCAACAACATATTAAACCGGACTTCCGGTATGCATGCCCTAGCTGCCACTTATATTAGTTATTACTTTAGCATTACCTTTTACTTTAACCAAGGAAGATAGACTAAGAGGAAAGACAATAGCGGAACGCGAACTGCGATACTAGCGCTACGGTAATTTGTAGAACCCTTTCGTACATTATCTGACTGCAGCGCTTACGGAAGTTCGAGACAACCTATATAACGCTCAAATTACGGCGCCATCTACGTTCGTACCGCTTTTAGGCAAATGTTCCGAGCTACGCTCTAATGTTCCGCTATTGTCTTTCCTCTTAGTCTATCTTCCTTGCTTTAACTTACCTTTTACTTTTAAATTCTAACTTTAGGGTTACCTTTTACCCTTAGCGTTTAACTTTAATTTTGTACTCGTTATGTGCTCTATACTTATTTCATTGTGTTAAGCTTCTTTATTATTTCATAGCATATAGATAGGTCTATTTATCCTAAGTCTAGACCAAGTTCTTGTGCTAAGTGTTTTTCAAGATATTTGTGGAGTTAAGGCGGTATGTGCAAATAAAGGAGCTGTTGCTTGACTCAGATATTTTTTATTTAATCACATGACGCAGAGACAATATTTGATAAGTAATGGTAAGTACCTACACCGTTTCATATATCAATCGATTTTTTTGACAAAATGTTTTGCAAATTCTATGGGAAAAAAGTACCGTACAAGGCTTTCTCTAACCGTAGTTTTTTCCCACATATGTACTTCCGAAAATTACGGCTTTCTACAACGACCACTCCCATCATCATCATCATCATCAGCCCTGTGTAACCTGCTGGGTATGCTTCCCTTTGTTTATGCTACTCTCCCCGGTCTTTTTTTTTCGCTTTTGATGTTTTGGCATCCCTTTGTATCTGTCGCCTAGAGCGACCTCTGACTCTACCCTAGGGCTGGCACTGCGCAGGTGATACCGAAGCCGTCTTCTAAGACCCCGGCTTCAAAGTCAACCCTGGGACAAACCTATGTTCATCATGGAACTGATGAAGTACTGTTAGCTTAAAAGATACGTTATAGTATTCATCCTTATTTAAATAAATTAAAAAATTTGAATTTTATAATATTTAATTTATTAGAGAATTATCAAATAAATAAATATTCGGGACATTTTTTCACACACGGTCATCTGACCCCAAACTAAGCAAAGCTTGTGATATGGCTGCCAGAGACTGATATACATACACATATAGTTTTAAATACATACTTAAATAGATATTAACAACCAGATATAGAACAAACACAAATGTTTATCACGCAAATGTTTGTCCTAGATGGGAATCGAACCCACGCCCCCAAGCGCAGAAGGCAGGGTCACTACCAACTGGACCAACGGGCAACACTCATTTTGCACATATGCACGCGTGCATGATTATAGTCATATTTATTTATATTAAATTAAATATATAGAAAAATTGTAAGTAATTAATTAGTTGTGATCCATTTTGTCAGTGCTGATAAAAAAAATACGTATGGTATGTTCTCAGGGTACCCAAGATATAGGCTTAGCCTAGTTTGGGGCCCACAGATTTTTTTTTGGGTTTCTCATATTGTGTATATCTATTGTAAATTTTTATGTGCTCCTTTTTGGAAATAAATTTATTATCATTATAGTATCTCTACGTTGTATATAGGTACCTAAATGGTGATAGTAGTACGCAATACAATACAAATATGTAGTCGTTTTCATACGTTGTTGGGCAAAACCGGTTTTTGTGACTAAATAGAGACGTGAGTTTAGGCTTGTACGCACAAACATATTAAAAATTATATAGAACCATGGTAAAGCTAAGTATGTAAGTATAAGTATAAATAAATTATCAATTTAAAAAACCTACTTATTTAAATACGCAGTTTCGTTTACTTGGATGTTTTACCTACATCAATGACATATTTTTGTCAGTTTTAATTTAAATCAAACTACTAAACTGATTTTGATGAAAATTCTATAGGACCAATCTGAAAGAGATATATTATACCTACTATTAAATAAAAAAAGATTTTTCCATGTAGGTTTATAAAATGACGGAGTTCTGAGCTAACAAACATCCTACTAATATTATAAACGCTAAAGTTTGTATGTATGGATGTATAGATGTATGGATGTTTGTTCCTCTTTCACGACGCAACGGAACAACGGATCGACCTGATTTTTGCATGGGTATAGTTCAAGAGCCAGAGAGTGACATAGGCTTTTCATCATCATCATCACCATTTTTCATCACTACGCGGTCGAAACCGCGGGGCGCAGCTAGTAAAAAAATAAAAGTAAATTGAGATCCCCTCCTTTTTTGAAGTTGGTTAGAAAAACTATCACAATATTGTTTACTTCTTGGTTCATATTTCCTGGTTGGACATTTGGTATTGGACTTTTTTAGGCGTATGAAGGACTTTAAGATCAGGGAAAATTAGAAAGTTTCCGCATTTTTGTTGTGGACAAAACCCAAACCACAGCCCAAAGTACAAAATATCCTTATGGCGTGCCTCGTACGAGGGATCTTAAAAACACTATTAAAATCACCAACAAATCACCACAAAGTCACAGCACTAAGTATATATTTCAATAAAAAGGAGGCTGAAAACCTTAGAAGGTAGGCAACTTACTGGCAATAGTGGCATCATTTCAGGCATAGGACGTCCACTGCTGGACATAGGTCTCCCAGCACCGACCTTTTTGGAGATCGAAGGGGGACCATCGATCTCCAAAAGGGCCGTTTGGAAGCAGCCTGCATCCAGCGTTTCCCTGCGGTCTCTTTTAGGTCGTCTGTCCATCTTTTGGGTAGACGTCCTACGCTGCGCTTACCGGTCCGTGGTCTCCATTCGAGAAGGGGGACCATAGATCTCCAAAAGGGCGGTTGGAAGCAGCCTGCATCCAGCGTTTCCCTGTGGTCTCTTTTAGGACGTCTGTCCATCTTGTGGGTGGACGTCCTACGCTGCGCTTACCGGTCCGTGGTTTCCATTCGAGAACCGATCAATAATATCAATCAATAGTAGGTATTAATTCAATAGTATTGCAATAGTGGCAATGCCCCGGGTATTGTAGGTGGCGGCAGGCGGCGGTGACCACTTACCATCTACAAGCCTAGCACGGGCTGTGGACAAATTGTCTTTCCACCGTTTTTATCCGCGAGTATAGACAAGCTAGAATATGGATACGTTTGTCTTTTTCTCGCGGGATAAAAATGGGAAAAAGGGAAAGACAATTTGTCCACTGTTCATGCTTGCTGCTTGCTGGCTTGCTGGTCGCCCTTGATTGTGGAATACCCGGCTTCGCACGGGTGTAATTTATGTGCGAAGCCGGGGTGGGTCACTAGTAATATAAAATATTTATTTATACCTCCCGTGAAAAATTATCCTACTGATGGATCCGTAGGTATCAATATCCGTTGCGTGGTTTAGGAGTTAGCGGTTATAGGTACAGACAGACAGACGCGGAAAACGACTTTAATTCATACTATGTATATAGGTAGAGATAGAGAGGAGATTCGTTAATGTGCTCAAGTGTGGGCAAGGGATATAATGAGATGAAACGTGTATTTTAATGTTGTTTCCAAATCTCTATAGAAGCCTCTAGTAAAGTCTCCGCTACTTTACTGGGGCTACAGTGGGCTTTACAGTAAAATACAGAAGACGAGGCGGTATGGCCTTAATGATTTTAGCCCGCTCAGCAATGGGCGAAATACACAAAAAAAACCTCTCATATAAAAAAGATCCAATTTCTTTGATATAAAACCTACGCAGTCAAAACAAACATAATGACATTTATGCCTAATTTATTCTCAACTTTTTTGTTTTTGTTTTAACAGAATTTTAAAAAGTTTTTTTTTTTAATTACTATACTTACTTGAAAATGTTATAATCAACTTCAACTCTTATTAATGTCAAATTTTATAATCGTGTTCACAGATCGTGTTGATTCCTTTTTGAGTGCTTTTTGATTTCCTTTTGAACAGTCTTGGAACAGTCATTGACGTACATAATACAATAAATTATATTTTTATAGCCATTTAAATTTTTCTCAAACAATGAATACGCCTGGACCTGTAATTAGACCGTATGATGATGCAGCTATTGATGCCCTAGTCAACATATTAAATGAAGCAAAGTACAAAGCCGGGATTCGGCTCAATTTATGGCAGCTAGCGAGTTAGTCACACGATTTACTCGCTTAAATCACCATTATAAATATATTCATCAGTCGATATCAAGCCTCTGCTGAACATAAGCTTCTCACAGTAACTGTATAGGGTTCCGTAGGTAAGAGGAACCCTTTTCTTATAAGTTCGTTCCGTCCGTCCGTCGCAAATCGTAATCCTTTAGAACTTTCTTACTACGCGTAATGTTTTTCCATACGTTCCCGTACGGAAATGGTCACCAGGTGATTATATTCCCAGGTGATAAAAGGACAATAAAGTCAATTTTTTTATTTTTTTTTGGCTACTGCCCCATTGGTGTTTGGGGCAATTTCGTCACCTTTATTCACCCAGGTGTTCAAAGTGGAATAGACCAATGTATACAGGGTTCCATGCCCAAAAGGTGTTAACGAGATTTTATTACTGAGTAACGCTGTCTGTCTGTCCTACCTTTAACGGCTGTATCTTTCGAACCGTAATAGATACCCAGTTGAAATTTTCTCAGAATATGTAATATTACAGCGGATTACCTAACTAAGAAATATAAAGACTTCCTATCGTAAGAAATATTAAGAAGTCGACTTTTATCACCCAGGTGATCAAAGTGGAATAGACCAATAATAAAGTCAAACAGTAAAAACTAAAGGGGATCTCATACAACAAACGATTTTGAAAACGTATTTTTGTATTTGCTTTTGTGTAAAAACGGTAATACGTAAAAGCGTCAACCTTGGCATGATTGTAGTACACACTCTAAAGTAAAACAACAAATAATAAATACTGGCCAAGTGCGAGTCGTTGACAGATTTCTGTTCACCGCCGTTTCTCGTATGATCACCGAAGTTAAACAACGTCGAGCGCGGTCGGTACTTGGATGGGTGACCACTGACTACTTAACTGATGGTTACACTACTTATTTTTACTTTAGTAGTTAACAATTTATGTGGTGGTACGGAACCTCCAGTGCGCGAGACTCGCACTTAGCCGGTTTATTACTACGTTTTATAACTACAATTATTTATTGTGTGTACTATAATTTTAAATTTTTTGTTTCAAGGAAGCCGCAATGAGTTCCTATCCAAAGCCAAGGTCTCCCTCCACATGCTTAAGAACCCCCTGGTGACAGCCTGCGAAAAGTTCATCGCAGAGACTATCGAGAGAGAATGGAGGCTAACAAACACGTTTAAGTTTGCTCTCCGCTACATGGGCAGCTCTGCTGATGAGACCGCGCGTTTCTTATACTATGAGGTTGGTATCGAACTAATTAATGAGTCCAAATTAGGTACATACGTCTTCGACCAAAATAAAATGAATGGACGGGGCCAGAAGCGCATTTTTTAAATTGACAAAATGAGCGCCGGCGCTCACTTCGTTTCAGTCGGTTTCTAGCCGTAGGAAGTGCAACACGTGACTATTGTTACATAATAACGAAACATCTGACAAAATGATGCTTTCGTGTGCTTTCCCGAAATGTAAATATAAAAAAAAGCTATCTATTTTTTGTAAAAAATTTGCTGTATGTACATGGTTATAATAATTAGGCATTGAAGTATATGTCCGAAGGTATTGACTCGTTTTTACTGAACTAGTTCAATGGTTATGGCCCGTCCATTCTTTTTATTTTGGTCGAGGACCTACGTCACAAAATACATATTAGTACAAGTACAGAAGATTTAGTCCGCAAAATCATTTAAATAAGTAGCGACTCTTGCTACTACACAATAAAGTGCAATTCAGGACGCGCGAGCGCTAACTACCTACAGCTATATTAACCTAAGAAGTTGCCTCTCTGTCTATCGCGTAACTCTTGTCGCGTTATCTCTGTCTATCGCACGATTCGCACGGTAGTGGTGTCTATTATGTCTTCTGTGGCAGCGGCGCGGCAGGTCCGACAAGTCGGCTACTTGTAGCTTCATACCTATGCTGAGTGCGCCAGGCCCTTCGATCAAAAAATGCCAGGCCTAACTAAAATTAGACTACGTTAGTAATAAAGAATAAACCGGCCAAGTGCGAGTCAGGCTCGCGCACTTAGGTTTCCGTACCGCCACAAAATACAAAAAGTACTAATTATAAACCTGGCCGGTTTATTTATGCTAAAATACATATAGGGACATTATTCAATATTTAATGTTATTGCAGCAGTTAGTTTTTTTTTGTTAAAAAAAAAACTTGGTACCTATAGTCCGTTTTCGCAAAGACGAGAGTGTACAGAAGGGCTATTTCTGATTTTAGGCCGTCTTCAGCCAGCCTACCGTGGCCTACCCGATCCCTCAAGCCACCGTATCTGTGTACTTCCGAGTCGAGGACAAGCATCTTGAGCCGGCAGAAGTTAAAGGAGGGCCCCGGGTAAATGATATCAAGCTTATATCAAACAAATGAGTACAACTAAGTACAATTATCGTTCGAGTTCAAATGTATACTTGTTTAGGGTTCCGTACCCAAAGAGTAAAAACTGGACCCTACGCAAGTCGGTGACAAATTTCTGTTCACCACCGATTCTCGTAGGAACACCGAAGCCGAGCGCGGTAGACTTGGATGGGTGAACACCAGTCTTTTTGCACTACATTTTGTAATTTTAATAGCCAACAAGTTATGTGGTGGTACGGAACTCTCAATGCGCGAGCCCGACTCGCACTTGGCCGGTTTATTTTTACTATTAACTTATTTACAGATGACGTTCAGAATCGACGGAGAATTCTCGGACCACGACGTCCGCTACGTCCTCCTGACAGCCGACTGGATCCTGGCCGTCATCAAGATGAAGATCAGCCTCTTCGAGAGGATCGAGGCCCTCCAGCTGTTTTAACATAACACCACTGTTCAACAAGTTACAGAATTTTTGATTAGTTAGACACGTGTTTCCTAATTGCTTAAATCGTTTTAGAATATTTACTTAGATAAGTAGTTTATTGAATTAAAATTTTAAACAATTATGAATGGTATGATTGTAACCTTCGACCAATATAAAATGAATGGACGGGCCATAACAATTGAACTTGCTCAGTAAAAACGAGTCAAAGCCGTCGGACATATACTTCAACACCTAATCATAACCATGTACAGTACATTTGTTACAAAAAATAGATAGCGGTTTTTTGTTGTGTATTTACATTTCGGGAAAGCACTAGAAGGCATAATATTGTCAGATGTTTCGTTATCATGTAACAATAGTCTCGTGTTGCACTTCCTACGGCTAGAAACCGACTGAAACGAAGTGAGCGCCGGCGCTCATTTTGTGCTCTTCTAAAATGCGCTTCTTTTGGGCCTGTCCATTCATTTTATTTCGGTCGAAGATTTTAACGGTGTGTTCGCCGCTTGCCCCCTTTTTTGTCTTCGTCTATTATTTCTAGTAACGGACAGCTTGAGCAGTTAGCCAATGATCAACATACACGGACTGCTCGTGCAGTCAAAGTCAACTAACTGCTTGAAGCTGCCATTGATAAACTGCAGCAGTTCAAACCAACTGCTCGTCAGGCGGGAGGCACGCGCGGCGTGGAATGTAACTGCTTGACCGCACGATGAAAAAGTCTCACTAGTAAAGTCAATAGAACTGATAATTGTACTAATGGGAATAGACGGAAATTTCACCGCGCTGTCGACCGCACGAAACAGTCGCAACTGCTCGCGTGTTCCGTGTATACGTAAAAAACTGTAGTTTGCTATGCAGTAGCAGCTTGAAGCAGTTGATACTGGCTGTTTCAAGCTCTTGGTGTTGATTTTGGTCTTGGTGTTGGTTTTGGCCCCACCAATGCCTATCAAAATATCCGGGATAGACCTGAGAATGTTTCGAAATAACATAATAGGAATAATATTTGAAAATAGCAGTAAGTATCTACCCCAAGCAAGGTACGACCGTACTGGTACTTCTGGCATAGTTTGGTTGTGTCATTGGGATAATATACCCCTTTGGCCTAAATAACAGGTTCCTAAATCACTACTGGTAGTGTCATGCAGTAGTACGATAAATGACATAGAAATCGATAATAAATATGCCAAAACCTAGAAGACATACTGCTCGCAAAATGTTACTATAGCCAAGGAAGATAGACTAGGCTTTAGCTTAGACGACTACTTCCAAGACAAATCAATGGAATCGATCCGCTCCGCAGTTTGTTGCCATACACAATCAGGGTCATTGCCATGTGATATCTAAGAACTGTCCGTGAATTTCATAATGTACAATCTAAGTGTACAATAATTTTTTTATGTTCTTTGCGTAGCCGTGTTTGTTGTTTCTATCTTCACATCTGCAGATTGTCTAGTAATTTTCAATTTCATAAGCAGATGCCTTATCCGCTTTGTATTCAAAGAATATCATAAATATAAATGTTTTAGTTTGTATCTTGTTCATCTCAAAATGAACCATCCCGTGAGTCAACTAGAGCAATTTACATAAATTTAGGGGGAAAATAGATTTCACTTGAAAGATTGAAACGTGAGGAAGGCATAAGGATGAGTCATCATTCAATTTATAGAATTCTTCGAACCATTTGCATCAGAAATCAGGATATAGGATTTATTTTAAATTCTTGATATTGAACGGGTAAGGAATTTTAATTTTGTGTTGTTCACAAGTTGTTCTAGGATGTTGTCGCATTGTTTTATTTTAACTGGTGATTCTTTTTATTTTAATTGGTGATTCTTTTTATTTTAATTGGTGATCCTTTTTATTTTAATTGGAGTTGCTACGTTTGTGCAAAAGATGTATTGTAAAGAATTCAGGATTGGTATATTTCGCAGAATAATTTACATAGTTTCAAACTATCACGGTTGTTCACTAAAGTTATATGGTTATTTACGGGATAGCCCGTTGGTCCAGTTGGTAGTGAACCTACCTTCTGAAGTTCTGAGCTAGGGGCCGTGGGTTTGATTCCCACCTAGGACAAACATTTATCTGATGAACATTTGTCTGGTTGTTAATATCTATTCAAGTACATATGCATTTAAAACTGTATATGTATGTATATCAGCCTCTGGCATACATACCACAACCTTTGCTTAGTTTGGGGTCAGATGACCGTGTGTGCCAAAGTTTCCCGAATATTTATTTATTTACTGTGGTAAGAGGTGGTAAGGTTGTTGAATGAGCTCCCGATATTTCGGCGCAGTTACATGCAGTTACATACAAAGAACATGTTCACGGGAAGTCAGTGAACCCTAAAAAGAATTGAATACTAAGAAAAGAAAACAGAATAGTTTGAAAAGCAACAATGAGTGAAAGGATATGATCTATCACACAATTTCTAAGAAACTTACTAGACCAACAATTTCTGAACCTACTTACGCGCCTACTTACCGACTCATTGTTCGAAACGGGTTATCCATCGATTCAAGTCATTGTCCTTGTTTTGCGCAACGTGCGGAACTTTCACCGCTGATCTGAAATTCAAATGTTGAATTTATTTAGAGATTTGCTCGTTACATCACTCTTTATTTATGAGAATGGACTAGTTTTTTTGGCTGCTGCAGCAGTGCAAGTACCGTTCTTTATCGATCGTCAAATTTGACAGTTGAGATCGTCAAATTCGTTAGAATGACATTTGATTAGTACTCACTATGATCTATTCTAGAACGGTACTTGCACTGCTGGTCGGTTTTGGTCTTGGTGGTGCTTGATCATTTGGATCGTCTTTAGATCTTCAATGATCTATGGCAGTGGTTCCCAATTAGTGGTACGGTACGCGTATAGTTGCATCAAGAGGTACGCGCGGCAATCTCTTGACTAAGAGAAATTTTATGAAAGACTACAAATGGACTGCAGTCCAACTACAATGTGCATACAGCGTTTCATACTTTACTGGACCTCGCACACTGAGTCTGCACCGGACCGGACTGCATTTGGTGTGCTTGAGCCGAGCTCAAGGGGTACGCGAGTTTGAGATCTTTCATGAAGTGGTACGCAGGAAAAACTAATTGGGAACCACTGGTCTGTGGGCAATCCAACTGTTTTTGTTATAATAGGTCAAGTTCCTAGTTTAGGTTTGTAGTTTTAGGTAGCTACCTACCTACACAATTCTTTTTCGCCCATCGTGCAGGCTAAAGCTTTTAAGGCCATACCGCCTGTTCATCTGTTATACCTACACTAGAAATTCGAAAAAAACACATCACTTTTAACAAGAACGATAATATTTTTGTCTATGCTTTTAATTAATAACAAGTCCCACTCATAAAGGCTTGCGTGGTAGGTACAAGGTGATACCTGATGTCTCTCACATAATTACACACAATCATACTGTGTTTAGTAAATTCCGATGAGTGTTACGCGAGCGCACAAGTTTTATGTAACAGTGTTAGGTTAGTGACAATACTGTCAATGGTGACTACAGTTAGGTACCTAAAAGCTTCGACTAAAATAAAATAAATGGACGGGCCCTAACCATTGAAATTGCTCAGTAAAAACGAGTCAAAACCAGCGGACATATACTTCAACACCTAATTATAAAAATGTACAGTATATTTGTTACAAAACATAGATCCCGGTTTTATTTGTGTATTTACACTTCGGGAAACCATATGAATGCATAATTTTGTAAGATGTTTCGTTATCGCGTAAAAATAGACACGTGTTGCACTTCCTACGGCTAGAGACCGACTGAAACGAAAAAAGAGCCGGCGCTCATTTTGGTATCTTCAAAAATGCGCTTCTACTGGCCCTGTCCATTCATTTTAATTGGTCGAAGCCTAAAAGCGGTAAATACACAATGTATAAATAAGCCTTGATTCACATGTATACATAATACCTACAGTTATGTAACGTTTCGTATAACATGAGATAGAAATAATTAAAAAAAGATCATGCGCAGGCGCAGGGTCAAGAATTGAAGTATAATTCAAGCGTGTTTAAAAGTTAGAAAAATGTTCATTAAGTGTTTTTTTTTTCAAAAAATCTCGCTTTTACTTCCTTCTAGGAAGTACCTATGTACCTACCTATCACAGACTCCATTTTATAAATAATGATGATGATCTTGGGCGTTCGGATTGTAGTTTCAAACACATTTTGAAACTACAATCCGAACGCCCAAGATCATCATCATCAGCCGGAAGACGTCCACTGCTGAACATAGGCTGCTGAACGACAGCCCGCCTTTTGCATCCACTGGATACCCGCGACTCTCACAATGTCGTCGGTCCATCTAGTGGGAGGCCTCCCTACGCTGCGTCTTCCGGTTCGTGGTCTCCACTCCAGAACCTTTCTTCCCCATCGGTTATCGGTTCTTCGAGCGATGTGGCCTGCCCATTGCCACTTCAACTTGCAAATTTTAACAGCTATGTCGGTGACTCTGGTTCTTTGGCTAATATCCACGTTTCGGATCTTATCGCGCAAAGAAACTCCGAGCATAGCTCTCTCCATTGCCCGCTGTGTGACTCTGAGGATTTCCAAAAGGCCAACAGTTAAGGACCACGTCTCAGATATGAACGCCCAAGATATGAAACTAAAAACCTGTCAAAAATCAAGAAACGTTTGGCTTTGAAACAAATTTGGCATGTTTTTTCTAAACTCTTCTTCAAATTGCGAATGAACCGGTTTCTTCGAGGTAATCAAAGCGTGCTTGATCGTAGACCGCATCAGGCGAGATGGCGGTCAAAAGCAAGCCTTTTTTTAAACAAAAAATAACTGAACAGATTGGAACAAACCTATGATTACCTATGACTTAGTACCTAGGTAAAAATAACATCGATCGTGTTCAAATGTTTCCGCGTCTCTCCCACTTTTTTCACTATTCTATGACAAAAAACTGTTTTATCGCCATAACGGCACACTAACTCAATTTTTCAAGCGCACTGTGAGACTTATGCAGCAATGAGATTATACCAATATAAGATCATTGACTTGCAGCGACGCCAATAAACTGACAGAAGTCCACATGCAATACGACAAGGTCGTCCAGGGTCTCCAGGGTGAGTTCGAACTTCAACTCAAGACATCAAGCCCAAGCCCGATCTATGCTTTTCGCACCCGCCACCTTACCATATCCCCTTTGTTTCTTTGATCTGAGTTCATGACCTATGTGAAAGTAGCGTAACTTTTGTTTTTAGTTTAAAAAAGCGCTAAACAACTTGAATAACGTCAGACTGAATGACTGACTGAGAATTGAAACCAAAACATACAATTCAATAATGCTAATCGTGGGAATTCGAAATCAACAAGGTCTTCCTGGAATCAACATGGAAAAAAAATCATTCATAATCTATGACTTAACAGATCCAATCTTAGTAAAGGTGCAGAAAATAATAAATGACCATAAACCAAATAGCTAGAGCCATGTGCTACCTGGGTTGCGACCAACTTACACTGTAGAGTTGAATGTGAGAGACACTATCGTATTTGAACATAAGAACTATCTGCAGAAAATTAGTTCACAAATTTCGACAACTGTAAAAGATAAGTTGGTTTGTCTAACTTGACTCACGGCAAAAACTTGCAACTTAATCAACCTACCTGTCATTCGTGCGCCTGGGCTATGCGCGTGAGCACGCCGCGTTTCCGAACGAATCATTCTTGATTTAAATTTTAGGTTTTTAAGTGAAAAAGTGTTTTGAAGTGAATATGGTGAGGACATTCAAAGTGGTTGGTTGTTTTAAAGTGCCGAAAAGGTCAAAAGTAACGCCAATAGATAGCAACGATGGGATTTTTACTATTGACATGTCGTCCACATCTACGCTGGATATTGCTGTAAGTATTGTTATTAGAAAATACATTATTTATAAGCCCAATTATTAGTTAGTTTGGCTATTACGGTAATACGTAAGAAACAGAGTTTATTTTGGTAGGTTATGAAGGTGTCTTTTTTTTATCCCACACCTTACAAAAAACTAAATGGGTAAAATGGGACGTTTGCCCGGTTTACCTAAAATGTTGTAGTTGCCTACCTACAATAGGTAAGTACTAGTTTTCGCGCATTTCTATTGAGCGGGAATAAATTATTCAAAATTGCGGTCTTCTAGGTATACTAGGGATGTCACGGAGGTTAGATTCCGATAAGTCAGAACTTCCGATTGATTGTACCTAGGTACCTATTACAACTTCCAATTCCGACATCGGCTCCGACATTTTTGAATCGGCGATTAGGTAGGTAGGTAGGTAGGTACCTATAATCGGTAAATATTTTTTTTCTAGGCCTAGTAACTTAGAATAATTACACAAAGAAACCAAGTACATTCGCAAAATTTAAGCCATACAAATGGTGTCATAATATGGCTCCAAAAAATATATAAAAATTTTACTATGACAATTTGCGCGGTGAAATCGTACCACAACATATCAGAAAAGCAGCATAAGAGTTATGGTGTGACCACAGGGTGTGACATTCCACAGGTAATCCATTAATTTTCTAGCACAAGCACATTTTAATCACAGAAGATATAATAGACACTTAAATCGTTTAAAATATCAATCGAAACGTAAGCTACAAAGCGAATTTGTAGCTTACGTTTTGAGAAGGCGTTGTTTGGAAACCTACCTTCTATGAGTAGTTATTCTAAGCCTAGGAAGGTCTGGGTGTATTATGTTAACCGAAATTAAAAATCTAAACCTATTTGTTTTGTTCAACTCTACTCTGCTTACTCTTGGACCCCGTTGGGAATAAATTGAATGCCTATTTAAATTTCTAAATATTTTTGGATTTAGTGGGAAAATTTTTGGACACGTTTGAAACAACACATACCTACCTACCTATCTCATCTGCCTCCGCCTCTGACTTCGTATTTCGTATGTCAGTCAGTAGTCTAAGCGTACGAAGTCGCGATCAACAGCTAGTCTAAGAAACCTATCTAGGTACTGTAGGCTCAACAATGAGCAATGCTATTCAAAACATAGTTTTATTACTCGTAGAGGTACTTATTATCTTACGCTGTGGTTAAATATTCTTTCATCTTTCTACAGTATAGCGGTATAGGTAGCTCCCATTGCTCGCCTATTGTCGTGATAATTTTGTTTATAAAAGCCTCTTTTGTTATCATTAGATTAACAGATGTTTTCAAGTAACCACAGGTTAGATAATAGTTTCTGCGGGTACCGAATATAGTCACAAGTTAAGGCCCTCTTTTCCCACTTTTAGCAATTTTGGTCATGCTACTTTTAGTTTGTCTACTTCCATGGTTAGATTAAAATTAAAAAAAAAAAGGTTTTGTATTAAAATTTTAGGTTCGAATCTTAGGTTCGAGTTCGAGTTCCAGTGATAACCGTAGCAAAAGACTAAGAAAGAGGGTAGATCGTTATGTCTGCACCTAACTTTTTAACTGTTCTCCAACCACCCGCAATTCTTCAGTCTTCCCGTGAACATGGTGCATGTAACTGCGCCGAAATATCGGGAGCTCATTCCACAACCTTACCACGGTAAATATCCCGTAAATAATCATATAACTTAAAATTTTATGTTTATCTAGGAAGCTGTAAAAACTGAAACACGATTACAGTCATTTCGCTCCATAGAAAATAATTGCAATTAAAGCTGCGGACTCGGAAAATGTACTAACGTCGAATAATTCACGCAACTTTAGATTTTTTTGGGAGCTCAATTACGAAAAACGTAAAAATCGTCAAATTTTCCTGTTCTGCTTCCTAATAAACTGCTAGGTTTATAATAATAGCTCAAAATAACTATGTAAATAATGAAATTTATTGAAGGGCAAGGATTTAGGTAAATAAATACATTAAAATAAGAATCTAAATTACTTTACTTTAATAATTATTATTATCAAGACGACCTACAAAATAACGAGTTAATAATCAAGAATTGCAGGGAATATTCCATTAGTGGCCGTTCAGTGGCCGGAGCGTTCGGACGTGTGCTCTGTGACGAATTTATTACGATCCCTCTCGCTCTAACTTTACTCCCGCTCTAAAGAACAAGCAAGATGACCGCGGGAAACATTCCGCGCGCTTTCCCGCGATTCTTCTGTGCGAGAAACTGGGCCCTTAAGTAACACTGATTTGCACATTACTCGCTGGTTTTTTTAAAATTCATTTTTATACCTATTGACTAAATGATGTCTACGATATCTTAATATACAGTACCCGTAGCCCCAGATTTGATAGTTTACGAAAACTTTTATCGTTTACGTTTTGTTCCATACATTTTAGTAAAGCGCCTCCAGCGGAAACGTGAAGGAACTAAAATCGGCGGTATATATTGCTTCACTCTAATACGAAAAAAGTTTTCAAATACCTTTCAACCTAGCAATGTATGGAACAAAACGTCAACGAAAAAAGTTTTCGAAAACTATCAAATCTGGGACTAAGCCCCCAGATGTCATAATTATGGACGGAACCGTTTTAAATTACAGCTACTCTTTTCGAAAAAAATTGAGAAAACCCTCAAAAATAGAAGTAGGCAAACGCACGACTGTGTAAGCGCCAATCGCCATGCTTGCTGCACGCCAATCGCCAGTTTTGCTAAATGCGACTTTAATACATTTAGGTATATTAAGCCTTATATCTGCAGCTGTAGTAACAAGCGTTGCTTGAAAGTGGGAAAACTCGCCTTAACGCACGTGTGCCGTGTTGCTTACTGTATGAAACTGTTACGTAATCTGTTGCTCGAGGAAGTTTGTTTTTCTCGGAAATTACAATAGTTCGCGATTATGGTGAATCATCTGATTAGAAAGTGTTTTAATTGTAATATTATACCTACCTGCTTTCTACCTTTCTGTACTTACTTACCTACTTAAGGTGGTAAGTTTCACGAATGGCAGGAAATTCAAATTTCAAACAGTTTTCTTGTCCTAGTAGCTAGGCCGGATAATTATTTTAAAATAACAAATGCGCAAATTGTTGGTTGTTCTTTACATTACCATTTACAGCTATTTCATTTAATAAAATTTATTAATGAACACCAACATGATGTACGTCCTTGCTTAACATGACGGAGACAAGGCACAAGAAGTATAAACTAAACGCCACCACAAGTATAGGTGCAGACTACATGCTATTAAACAAACGAGAGTTAGTTTTTGGAATATAAGTAACACACATACAATTTAACAGTAACGCGCCATATTACTTACATTTGTCAATAAACCGTTTGAAACAGCAATAATTAGTTTATTCACAAATGTAAGTAATAATGTGCATTAGAGATAAATTTTAAAATGATAAATTGAGATAAATTGCATGTAAAGGTTTAAATACATGATTTTGTAAAGAATAATAATCAAAACACCGTTTTAAACTATCACGGTTGTTCACTAAAGTTATATGATTATTTACCGGATATTTACCGTGGAGGTTGTGGAATGAGCTCCCGATAATAATCAATTTGGGCAAACATCATGATCGTTTACAATAATTACCCGGCCTAGCTACAAGGACAAGAAAACTGTTTGAAATTTGAATTTCCCGCCACAGGTGAAACGTACCACCTTAACTTTAAATGGTATGTCTTAGCATAATATACCTACCTACCTACAAAATATACAAAAGTGTGTATGCTGCGTAATCGTCGCGTATAGTACCTATTATACCTATACAAAAATAGATTTTTTTAAATGTAGGTATGACAATGCATTATTTTTTACTGAGCAGTAGGCCTAGCACGGGCCGTGGATAAATTGTCTATCCCTTAGGTCTATCCCCTGTTTTTATCCCGCGAGAAAGAGACAAACGTATCTATATTCTAGCTTTGTTGCGTCTAGGCGTGGATAAAAACGGTGGAAAGACAATTTGTCCACGGTCCGAGCTAGGCCTGAAGTCAGTTTTATTTTTATTTTTATTAGCTATAGGGTTTTAGGGTATACCTTCTTGTAAAGTTGGTTCCATTTATATTTCATGATACCGTTTATATTGTACGCTCGGCCGCTGGAACTCGTAGAACAGGTTTGAGAGGGTTTCGTTACAAAATAAATAGGCACAGAAGGCGCATGCACACAAATGCGCGTACCTACAACGATCTCGGATCAAGTGTTATAAAGTAACATATATATCCAATAAATGTTTTTAAATGAAATTCTAATCCTAATCTAAACTTTTCACAGAACATTATTTTTGCCATGCCAAGCTACGATTGCGCGTAGGTAGGTTTACCATTTGATAATGAAGTCTTCACAAAAAGCCAATAAAACAACCTATATCAATAAAAGTCCGGACATATTAGTATGTTGATTAATTTTGAAAAGAAGCTTTTTGTTTAGGGTGACGTAATCAAGATTTACTTGTATTACATCGCCCAAGATTAAAAAGCCGTACAAAGGTTTAAAATCCGGACATGTCCGGACGGATAGTAACTCCACGCGTAGGTTATTAAAATCAAGGCCAGCCGAAGCCGGCCTTCTGTACCTGTTTATTTTGTGGTTTCGTGCAGACTCGTCTGGATCCTTGAGTGCTTTAGTACCTAATTGCAAATACAAAAAAATGCGCGAAAGGTGAAGGCTTTACAACTGATCATGAATGCATGAATTCGGCAAGATTAAATAGCAAACTTAAATAGATAGTACCTTACCTACCTACTGATAGGAAGGTCAAGAGTCAGGCCGAGAAAGCGTTTGACAGCTCCAATATTATATTGTAAAAAAAACCAGAATGAAAACATTGTCTTTTAAACTGACTTCAAAAAAGAGGCGGTTCTCTTTTTTATTTAATTCAGCTCTGTGCCTAGGTAGGTAGTAGCAAAGATTATATACTAGAGTAGTAGGTACCCAGAGAGAGAGATAAGTAGAGAGATAAGTAGTAGGTACCTATCATTATGAACAACTTTGACTATGGGACCTTCGAAAAATAACAAATACCTACCTACCTAGTAGGAAAAATTATACACATCGTGTCTTAGACATGTAGGTATAATTTTTCGAAGTAGGTAGTACCTAAGGATGGGACCAAAACTGAAATCGCGAAATAAATCAGCTGTTCCAAACATTTTGTAGTGTCAATGACCGTTTTCTATGGAACAGCTGATATTTTTTCGCAATTTCATAGTTGTTTATAACGATGGGTAGGTACCTACTATGGAGTATGGACCCCTTTCCGCGTAACCCAGTAGGTACCTATACCATAGTAGAAACAAAAACTATGGCTATACTCAGCAATGGGCGGAATTGAAATGCTGATGAATCTTTGACTACTTTCCGTGACTTTGCGTTTACTCAGTACTTACAGGCATAGATAATAATTATATTTATACCTACCTATATTGTCATTGCATACAGGTGTTTCCGTAAGTCACCACATAAATATCTGAGTTCGTAGACAGTACGTAGGTAAATGCGTGGTCATTCATAGCGCGCCAAGAATCCATCTTGTTTACAATGTAGCTATAAACAAGTACGGTTTTATCAATAACTGGCTACTCGACACTTGAAACAATAAAGTTCGAGAGTAAGAAGTTTGTATATCTTCTGTGACAGATGTTTACTACTGGAGTCAATTGATTTTGATAAGAAATATATACCTACTTAATGTGTAGTTATTCTAAGGTTATAATAATTGTTACATATTCATTCTTTGGCCTTTTGGAAAAACTTAGAGTCACACAGCGGGCAATGGAGAGAGCTATGCTCGGAGTTTCTTTGCGCGATAGAATCCGGAACGAAGATATTCGCCAAAGAACCAAAGTCACCGACATAGCTGTTAAAATTTGCAAGTTGAAGTGGCAATGGGCAGGCCACATCGCTCGGAGAACCGATAACCGATGGGGAAGAAAGGTTCTTGAGTGGAGACCACGAACCGGAAGACGCAGCGTAGGTAGGCCTCCCACTAGATGGACCGACGACATAGTAAGAGTCGCTGGCATCCAATGGATGCAAAAGGCAGGCTGTCGTTCAGTGTGGAGGTTAAAGGGGGAGGCCTATGTTCAGCAGTGGACGTCTTCTGGCTGATGATGATGATGATTCATTCTTTGACGCACTCCTGGGTAGAGCTAAAATCGACTGGGCATTATCTATACACGGCTATCTCACTTGCCAGTTTTTATTTCATGTTGATTTATTTTATACTAGATGGAGAACGAAAAAAATACCAAGGCAGTCCCGCCATGTAGAAAGCTACTAAAATCCCAAAAAAAAAATCACATTGTCCCTGTCCCTGTCCCAGCTGAAGAACTTCCCCAGGCCATGAAAAACCATGACCCACTTGGAAAACCCTGAACCCACTTGGGACCGAAGTCGGGATAACATGGCAAAGTGGGGTTATATAAAGGGCTCTGATACCGAATGTCTTTGTGGTGTGAACCCTCAGACAATGACACACTTGATGGAGTGTGCAGATTGTCTTGCACACAAGACGACCTGAATGAAGCCACGGAGAGTGTCATTGGGTTGGCAAAATTTTGGTCTAAAAACTGAATTTGAAAACAAAATAATAATCTACGAAACATCGACTTGACAGAAGAACCACAATGACCTTGCGGCTTGGTACCACCGTTCTGTTCTTTAAAAGTTATTGGACCAAAATTTGGACACCCCAATGGCACTCCACTTGGCCTCATTCAGGTCGTCTAGTGTGCAGGTTGTAGGGCACGCTGCACAGTCCATCAAGAGTGACATTGTCTAAGGATACACAGCATCATACTGAACCCATTCGTAACAACTAAAGTTCAAACTTGACCACATTTTTGGCAACCAAGGGGCTTTCACCTCTAACCGACATACCCTTACTTGAATACCTGGCCTTCAATAAAACTGATCTTAAAATACATCCTTATCACCTCGTGATAAGATTAAGTTTAGCTTATTTTAGTTCACAAAGGGAAGTAAAGGTTTGTAGGAAATTCCTCGCACTGTAATGCTGGGAATTCCTTTGGGTATGAAACAGCAGCTTGGTTTTAGTACGCGAGACACGCTTTACTATGTAAATTTTTTGGAAAGAGAAAAACTGATTTGGTTAACGTAAACGATGCCAATTTTTTTTGCAATAAGATGCACACACGCACAATATGTACTTTGCCTTGTAAAATACGAGGCAGTCATATTTTTTTCGTTCCTCCTGAGAATGTTTTGGCGTCTCACGTCACGTCATGTGCATTTTTTTTTGTTAGTCCTCACCTTAGAATAACTACACAAAGAAACCAAGTACATTAGCAAAATTTAAGCCATTCAAATGCTGTCACAGGTAGGTATATGACACCAAAAAAAATATAAAAAATTTACTATGACAATTTGCGCGGTGAAATCGTCACAACAAATCAGAAAAGCAGCATAAGAGTTATGGTGTGACATTCCACAGGTAATCCATTAATTTTCTTGAAGGCGTTGTTTGGAAACCTACCTTCTCTGAGTAGTTATTCTAAGGTCCTCACATTATAAGAATTTTTGTTTGTTTACTTTTCTTTTTTGTAATACCTACGGACCCCTTAGATTTATCGACAGGGACTGCAGGGACCTTTATTGTATTTTTAATGTAATTATTATATGTATTATAATCCTGCCAAGTTTGACGCTTGTACGTAGGTATTACCGTTTTTACATTAGAGCTAATACGTAATAAAATACGTTGTTTAATTTTAATTCTTGACTTTTTATTATCCACCGTAACATAAGATAAAAATTTCAACTGGCTATCTATTACGGTTTGAAAGAGGTAGGACGGACAGACAGACATCGTAGACTTAGTAATAGGTTACGGAACCCTAAAAATTAAATAACTATAGCTAAAAATCATCCGAGACTGCTCATACTTATGGCGACACTGACGACTTATTAGGCCATTCCAATAGCTCGCTACCGGTTACGAAAACGACTGCGAGTGAGTGAGTGAGTCATCTGTATCACCACTCACCGTGTTTCCTCCACGCTTTGTCACGGTCTGGTAGTTTGTTTATACCTATATCTGTGTAACGTTTTACCTGTTCGCAATTTGTATTCAATCCATTGACAACAAAACAATATTACATTGAACTGGCTACTAGACTGACAATAGAATATTGAACCAACTTTTTAAGGGTTCCGTAGTAATCCGTATCCAATGGGTGTAAACGGGACCCTATTACTAAGCCTACCCTGTCTGTCTGCCTGTCCGTCCGTCCGTCCGTCCGTCTTATCTTTCGAATCGTAATACCTAGATAGCCAGTTGAAATTTTCACAGAACATGTAATGTTACAGCGAATTCACTAAGAAATAATAATAAAGTAAAAATTACACGTAGTTTAAAAAGAAAACCCCATTTAATCGATCTAGATATTGCCATATAGGTATGTCTTCTGTGATATTACTATCGTCTTTACCACGTCTTCATAAAAGTGAAACTAAATCGAGCCGTAGAATAAAATATAGTACATACAAGACCTAGCCTCTTAGAATAACTACCTAGCCGTCTTTTTACACCCACCTAGAGTCACTTTCCATTGAAGCCATTTCTATAAAGTTCGCAGACCTACTACGCAATGCGACCAACTGATCTTTCAGTTCAGTGGGGTCGCCACCATCTTATTTTCTAAACAAAACTGCAGTGCAAGTACCGTTCTTTATCGATCGTCAAATTCGCTAAAATGCCATAGAATCGATCACAGCGAGTACTGAAAAAATGGCATATTATCGAATTTGACGACCTCAACTGTCAATTTGACGATCGATAAAAGAACGGTACTTGCACCCCTGATGGCATCCCATGGAAAATTTTAGTTCCTTCATTTTGTCTACTTTTGATATATTTTTTACTAGCGACAGCCCGCCCGGCTTCGCACGGGTTCAACTTACGTGCGAAACCAGGGCGGGGTGCTTGTTACATATATAAACCTTCCGTAAAAAATTATCTAACTGATGGTGTAAACCGCATCAAAATCCGTTGCGTAGTTTTCATACATAGGGACGGACAGACAGCGGGAAGCAACTTTGTTTTATACTATGTAGTGATATAGAATAGATCTACGTTGGCCAGCAACTCGCCTGATGGTAAGCGACGATGTGGAAGAGGATGGAACACGTTGATCTACAACAGTGGTTCCCAATTAGTGGTACGCGTACTCCCAGGGGTACGCGACGCGCGGGTACCAGTTTTATTTATTTATTTATCAGTCCTGCATAAAGGCAGAAGAGGACCAAATCCAGTTACAGTCCGGTCCGGTCCGGCGCAGTTTGTGAGGACCAGTAAAGTATAAAATTTTATGAACGACGTCACACCGTATGCTGTCCGTTTGTAGTCCGTCTGCATCCAACGGACCGTATACCGTATACAGCGTGACGTCTTTCCGTATTTCATAGAATTTCATACTTTACTGATTCTCACAAACTGAGTGCACCGGACCGGACTGCAAAAGGATTTGGTGTGCTTGAGCCGAGCTCAAGGGGTACGCGAGCTTGCGGTCTTTCTTGAAGTGTTACGCAAGAAAAGCTAATTGGTAACCATTGGTGGATCTAGGGGGGGAAACCCCCGAAAACACCTAACGATTCCATACATTCGACTCAACTTTTCGATTTGATTCAGGTGCACCTTGTCTGAATGCCCCCCCCCCAAATTAAATCCTGGATCCGCCCCTGTTGGGAACCACTGATCTAGAAGAAATTTGTACACTCTAGCCTTGAAGATGCCTAGATTGTAGTTCTCAGGAAACAAGGAGGACGGCAGGGAGTTCCATTCTTGGGCAGTACGTATCATAAATGACGACCCAATTCGTTTAGTACGAATCTTTGTAATTTCCACGAGGAAGGGGTGGTAGTGTGCAGTCCTTCTACTTGTCCTGCAGTCCTATCTTTTAACGGCTTCATCTTTCGAACGGTGTATTAACTAAGAAATAATAAAAAAAGTCAAAACGAAAGACTAGGTAGATACAACAAACGTATTTATTAACGTAATTTTGTAATTGCTCTAATGTAAAAACGATAGTACGTACAAGCGTCAAACTTGACATGATTATACGTACTCTCTAAAGTATAACAAGAAATAATAATAAATGGCCAAGTGCGAGTCGGTGACAAATTTCTGTTCGTTACGTGCATGGTTGACCGCCTGGGCGTTGCTGGGATATTGTCGTTTTGCACTATTTGTATGTACTTTAGTAGCTAACAAGTTATGTGGTGATACGGAACCGTCAGTGCGCAAGCCCGACTCACACTTGGCCCGATTATTTTTTGGATAATAATAATATATTTATTGCCAAAAACAATGTACAGAAACACAAGGAAAAACAATATCCCTTTGCGCAGATTTTTTTAACGTTAGAACGTAACTGGTAGGCCGAATAGACTATTGAAACCAGCGACCGAATAATCGCTGATTGAAACATTAAAATAAACTATATTTTTATTCTATTTTTTACAGTTTTTACAGTTTCATAAAGTTTTTGCGTGGCTCGAGTAGGTATAGGTGCCTACGAACCACCCAACCAAAGTACAATACCAATCTAGCCACAATCATGTTCTTTATTAAAATCAGACCAATAAGTTCCTCGAAGTATTTTATTAATCACCCAATTTAAATTCAAGGTGAGAAACTGCTGAATCCCAACAATATTTTTTTTCCCTCCAAACCACAGAATACCATATTAGTACAAATACCCAAACCATTGTTACAAATTAAAATACCAGGGTCTTGCCCTCTAGCGGTGAGTAGCGAACTATTCAGATATCCGAGATGCGTCTCCTTTGAGAGCCATCTATGAGCGAATAGCAGAACTAAAAACGGAATTCCGCAAAAATGCTACGAATTTGCAAGCTACGCTTTAAAAGCTACGGCTACGAGATTGCTACGAAAGGAAACAATAATACAAAAAAAAGAAAACGCATTCATGAATTATTTTTACATTCTTTCGCAGTAGATACTTATTTTTCTTTTGTTGATTTTTCGAGACTAAAGATGTAGTGTAATCAATGAAGGCTGTATGTAACCATTTTGTTATGGGAATAAGTCGGACAATTTTGTTTATTATTGAAACAATAAACAAACCGCATCCGTCGTAGAACGCCGGTGGGTGAGCCGATCCCTACAGTTTTTTAATTTTTGATTGGCTTCGCACCTAACTCCCCATTCGGCCGGGTTGAGTCAAAGAACGTAATCGAAGCAGTCAGTCAGTCGGCGAATGCACGGCGTGCTATACGAACGCGACTTGCTTTCTCGCGCATTTCCTCTCAACGAACGCGATCGAAAACTTATTCGAATTTTAAACTTTTTAGTTTGAACCATTGAACGCTTTTTTCGATTTTAATTTTCGATTGAACTCTATTCTACTTTTGTTTTAATTATCAAATAACTTATTTTTGTTGTGTTTTGTTTTGTGCCAGTGTTGTGTTTTTTGTTTACATTTTTTTGGACACTGAAAATATTTTGGAAAATGTTTTCGGGATATAGTCGCTGATATTTTCGGCTACGTGAACGAGGTCTAGTATTTTTTATTGGTAAGTTTTTCGTAAAATATATCTATCAGCAGACCAGGCTAGCTATAAATATTATGGTTATATTATACAAAGTTTTTCACATTAGTGACAATTACCATTTAAATAACTTAACGGTTGTCTATTTACAGATTTTCTAGATTTTTTTTAAGATACGTATTTACATAAAAAACAGCCGCGCACTTCTAAAATATTTATTTGAAATATACCTTCCTACTGAAACTTTTATTTAATCCATATTAAGAAAGCTTCACTGATAGGCATTTTTCTATACAACTAAATTCCCACTAGTAAATAAAAAAAATATGTGTCAAATTCGTAAAGACCTGCATAACTAAGTTACGTAGAGTCAGTCCATCGGTATGTCAATAGGTAAACAAAAGGATAATTTTATCATAATGACTGGTGTCATTAATAAAAATAGTCGTTAACTAAATATTAACTAAATGTGGTTAGTTAACATAGGCGATAAAATGCAATTTTATGGACTTAAAACGGATTAGTTTGATTGACAGATTGGACAGCCTTACTTTTTAATCGGCAGTTAGGACATTTTTTTAAACATAACAACGCTTCGACTGTTTCACTACTATAAAAAAGTAGTACCTACCTACTACAAAATTTTCTACACAATTTTTCCAAAATACCTACATTTTACGAAAACTAAGTCAAGCAAGTAAAGAAACTAAATCTATTTATAAAACTACTGTCGCGAAGCACCTCAACAGGTACTCTGCGAAATACCCGTATGCATAAATCACTTGTCATCATGTGAGCTGATAATTAGTTGCTGAGAGTGTACTATATTAAATCAAAAAACATGGTTATATTTAAGGTTAGACTGAGTGACTATGAGCACCGTGACGGTTCATACGTTTACACTGATATGTGGCTGATGCAGACTGGTACCTGGAGCGCTCGGCTTCCTAGGATTTCTGATACTGATGCACAGCTGAACAGGCTCTGGTACCTGGAGCCATAGGCCTCCAAGGATGCTTAGAAAATAAAAACTCAACTACAAAATACAACAAAATTAATATATGTTATCCATAATATCTTGTTTTTTATATATTTATTGTAAACAAACTTTAATTTTAGATTATGAATAAATAAATAGTGTATATACAACAATTCATAACTGAGTTACTCGTGAAAGGACATGTCATAGATAATCAAATCAAATCAAATCAACTTTACTGCAATGAAAAAGTTATAATAATAATTAAATAAAGTTTAAATAGGTTTCTCATTACATAAACCGGTCGTACAAGCCATCGAAAGCTCACAATAAAAGTCTCGATTTTTTTAAATAACAAAATATATTATAATAATGCAATAGTTTCATATAATAATCCCGGTCACATATTTAGTTTTTTTTTTTCAGCAAGGCCTCCTAGTTTTTCCCTCCTATCTTCAGCCCCACCAATGCCTCTTAAATGTTCAGTCTTCCTTGACCCGAGAGTCAAAAGGAGTAATTTAATAACAATGCTAATTTCTTTCTTGGCGCTTAATAAAAAAAAAAACATACCTATCGCCTCATTATATATATATATATATATTTCATATATGTATATCTATATATATATTTTATGTATATATTTTCCTAAACTTTACCAGAACATGACTTGGATTTGAAAGTTTTTTTAAACTGCGTGACTGTGGCCGATATTTAGTAAAATTTGAAAATATTTGACGCTGGCAAATGCACAAGAAAAACGGATAAAAGCAATACATTTGTTTATTTCGTTACCAAAAGTCCAGTACACATTTTAGTGTAGTTTTAATTCGTGGTCAAAATCGACGTCACTTTTAAAAGTGAATTTTATATTCTAGTCTGCATAGAAAGCAGACAGAGTAAGTTTATACGTAACCCTCGGTTATCTAGGTGCCATGACCTTTGACGATTGAGTGCCACCGCAGATAGTAGTTACGGAGTTTGTTTCAAAGTAAAAAGGGGGCGTCTACGGGATAAAGAAAGAAAGAAAACTATTAGTTCATTATTTAACTAAGATAACCTTCTTTGAGACAAATCGAACTTCTTTTAGTGGTCCGGCAGCAGCCAGCATTCTTTTATACTTATAAATAACTAGCGGTCCGCCCCAGCTTCGCACGGGTATAGATTAATAGCCTATGTCACCCGGGGATAGTATAGATTCCCAACAGTGTAAGAATATTTCAAATCGGTTCAGTAGTTTCGGAGCCTATTCAATGCAAACAAACAAACAATCAAATCTTTCCTCTTTATAATATTAGTATAGATAAAAACATAATTATAAAAAAAAAAAAAACTATGACTATCCTAAATGTACAAACTTAAAATAAAAAAATTGAAAATGACATTTAAAACAAAGATTGGAAGTACTTATGTGTGGAAGTACAAAACTTTTGCTAAAGGAAACCACAACAAAAACGTCATCTGTGTATAAATTTTAGGTTTTTATTGATTTTGTCACAAAGAGCAAAAGTAAATTTCGAAAAAATCAATATGGGATCACCTCTGAAGTGTGATCTACCAAACGAAAAAATAATCATCAAAACCAATTCATGATTGGCGGAATAATTGTGTAACAAAAATAAAATAACAACATACAGTCGTATTGATAATCCCCTCCTTTCGTCGGTTAAAAAAGCTAAATAGCACTGACTCATCACGAAATTGCTAAAACGAGTTGACATACCGAAATTTGAAATTTGAAATTTGCTGTTTGGCAGGTAAATTTTTCCTTAATGGGGAAATTAAAAGATCCGCTAAAACGATTTTGTGAAAGGGCCGAAATAAGGTGAAAGCATGAAAGTTTATAAATAAAAATGTATAATGAGATAAAATGATATATAATGATATAAAAATGTAGAGAAATAAAGATTCAAAATGTAAAGAAATAAGGGTTGTGTGTATGCCTCGAGCATTCATGCTCACCATCGAAGGCACCTTCTTGCGGCGGCGTCGTGTGTCGGGTCGCTCTCTTCCCTAAGATATGGTTGAGGAGGGCGATGGCTGGCACATGTGTCATACTCGTGATCGGGTGCTGCTTGCCACTCGCTGGCCTGCTCTCGGTATACACACAACACTAGTACCGAATTGTTTTAACCTTAGATTAAGATAGGTATAACTAACTTTCCTCTCCCTGTATTGTGAATAACTAAGTAAATTCGTATAATAAAAGTCACGGAACCTGGAGTCCGTGGACTTGCATTTTAAATAATTTAAAAAAAAAAGTTTATAAATAACCTACGGTTTAGGGAGCTGTAAGGTACTTTGTAGAAGGTTTTTACGGAAAGCAAAATTAAGAAAAATGGCGTAGAAAATTGGAAAATTTCAGAAAACTTAACCACGATTTTAACTTCTCGTGTTTGACAGTTCTAGGACTTCGTCTGTCGGGTCATAGTTTTATATAATTTTAGACATCCGTCATCAAGTCGACCCAAAGAAAAAAAAACTCTTTTCTGTGAGTCTACTTATGACCACGGACACTGCCTGTTCGAAACGTCTAGAATCAAAATAATGTAAATTACACGCGATCAAATCCGTTCTTTTTTATTGGCATGGCCGTCAACTCGCCTGTTGTTAAGCGATGATGCGGTCTACGATGGAGCACGCTTGCCTAGAAGAAACCGATTCACTTTTAATTTGAAGACACCCAGATTGTAACCATCAGGGAACACCCATTCAGGCAGCACATTCCACAAGACTGTTCGCACAATAAAAGTGAAATCAAAGCGCTTCGTACGAGTTTTCGGAATATCGACCATATAAAGTGGTGTCGATTTTTCGTGCCCGCTCTGGCAGTCCTATAGAAAAATTGGCAGGAGGGAATGAGATCATGCAGATCCGATGCACTCTCCGAAAGGTATCCGATAAAAAACCGATAGACAAGCAACTTTGCGCCGATGCTCAAGGGATTTGTTGCTGATGACGACTCATGAGTCTCTCATTGTACTAGTTTTAAATATTATTTATTTATAACTGTCAGTCTAAGCTATGCTGCAGTCTATCATGCTGAACGATATTGTGGTCGAACATGGCGAGAGATCGGGAACTAACTCTATCGTCTGTCGATTTCATTTTCATTGCGTGTTTAAAAGTTCCCGTTAATCGAAAATCATGGGAAAGTAAAGTTGAATTGCACGTAAATTGAAATAATGTTTCCGTAAATGCGCTTACCGTTGACATTATTGCATGACAAATTTATTTGATGGTGCAAAATAATATAATAATTTAAACATACTAGCGCGACTTCCTACACGTATACTTTCAATAGGTGCCAATCGTCTGTCGTAAAATCCTTTCTTAGTAAGACATCTGAACCTTAATAGGAATCATCATCATTTCAGCCACAGGAACGCCCATTGCTGGAGATACAAAAGGGCCGGTTGGAAGCGGCCTGCATCCAAAGTTTCCCTGCGGTCTCTTTTAGGCCGTCTGTCCCTCTTGTGTGTATGCAATATGTTTGGTCTAACAATGTCTCCGACATGTGTCGGAGAAAGTATAGAGGAACAACAAAAAAAAAAAAGTAGAGAAATCCCGACCAAGAGAGAGAAGTCATCGACCAGTGTGTATGATGACATACGGCACTGAAATGTTGTATCTCTCACTATGAGCCTCATTAGCAAGCTCAAAGTCGCACAACGAGCTATGGAGAGGGCTATGCTCAATAGGAATCTACCTGCCAAATTACAGCTGAGTAAGTAATTTTTTTTTTTAAAGTAGGTAGGTATGTGTGTAGGTAGGTGGTGGTGATATGGTAAATATATATATATATTTTAAACAAACAATGCTAAGTAGCTATGTCGTGTAACTAAATCTTAATCATTGTACTAATTTACATTCAACGACAATGTAACCGGTAGACATGTGATATTTTCCAAATAAAATTATTTTTATGAAACCCATAAAGTATAAAACAATAAAAGCTTCATCGGAAGTGGCTGCAAATACTTCATTTTATTACTGTTATAAACGCACCAAACATGGTGTATAAACCTTTATATTGCACAAAGGAAATGGAATAACTAAATTTATATTTTGTCACGTGGGCTTGAAATATTGAATGGAAAGGTTTTATTGTTTTAGCAAATAGTCACCTATAATAAATATCTGGCATGTATGTTTGTATGTAATCGACTATTGGACTGAGTCTTTATTCACTAACCAATAACTTCACATGCAGTAGGCCGTGCGACGCGGTCGCGTTCGCCTAGTCAGAATGCTACCTTGCCGCGGCTACTTTAGCGTCTATTCCGTAAGAAATAAAGGCAAATTTTTTGAGGTTACAGGTTTAAGTACAGGGCTATATTTCTATGGATACTTACTTAATTACCTACATATTTTTACTTTCTCTAATATTGAAATAGATACCAACCAACGTAATTACCAATTTCATAATCAACTCTACTAAAAACTCGAAAGCTTTTCGTTGACACAAATTTTCATTCGAGTTACTAACACAAATCTCATTTCATTACGAAACTCACACCTACTCACTTACTTACGGCTGTCAAGCGGTGAAATGACCCAATTATAGTAAATTTTCATCAGTGCAGCAGATAAATGTCATCTTAAGTACCTGCAGACGAATTTTTATTTCACGTCTATTTCATCTATCATCTCTGCTCGTAACATACTTAGTTTAATTGAGAGACATCTTTTAGAATTTTGGCCTTTTGCTAAAAAGACTATAATTTTATATAATAAGTATATTGCATTATAATTTAAGTAAATTAAAGACTTTTTAATAAATGCTTACTTTCACTACGTTTATACCAATATGGATTGTTATTGAAGTGTAATTTCGTCATTTTAGTTATTGAGGTGCATTCACTTCGCAGCTACTTTTTGAAGAGTTAAATTTCCTATAGATGCACACTGAGAAAAACCATAGACCTATATCTAAGTAGACTTCACAAGCGGTCCAAACTGTATGAAAAGAAATTTAAACAAATAAGGACTCGTATCTACGAAGCAATAAAGTAGCAATACAACTCGCACAGCCCTGGATACCGCTTGCTATGTTCACCTAGAGAGCCGCTCTCTTTCTATCACGTAGCTCTATTTCGCTTGAATTGGTACGTGTAACGTTAGGGTTGTCTTCTTAAACAATGTTAATTTCGATTCCTTGTTCTTCGTTTTTTTTCACCCGTAAGCACAATAGTATATTTTATACGGATTATAGGATTGTTTAGAAGTCAATTGTTCGTTGCAAAAATCACAGAAAAGATGCCGATGTAGTGTGCGAGCCGAGCGATTACCCTGCCATACGCCTGCCCGAAAGGCGCGCCGGCTGAACGTACAAAAACTGCGGAGTGACACCCGCCCTGACGTAATGAATAATTTTATTCCTTCGCTCGGGAGTTAACCATCGAACAAACAAAACACAGCATAATAACAAAATTGTAAATTAAACTTTCTCTACAAGACCATGATCGAATCTGAAGACCTAGCTAAAACCTAAATACATTCTTAATAATAACTGTATACTTACCTAGTTATAGATCCAATCGTATATTTACTGCAAGAGTCCATTGACCTAGTCTATGTTTTTTACAAGTCTGACTATTTTGTACTAGCTGCGGCCCGCGGTTTCACCCGCGTAGATATTCCCTCAGAGTAAATTTTCTGGGATAAAAAGTAAAAGAGCTGTGCCATTTAAATGGCGCTAGATAGCGCTGTTTTCTTCCATACAAACGCGAACAAGTAAATAAACGCATTTTTTCAAAATATTTTTTTTACTTATTTGTTTCTGGACTTTTTAATTTTGACAACTTTGACTCTTACTTTTGTTCGTTTTGTGTCTCAATTATGTTTAAATTTAAGTATAATTATTACCCGTTTGCCGTCGAGACGGCGGGGCCTTGGTGTGCTGAAGCACGGAAGTTTGTGCTGGACCTGGGGCGCCGCATGAGGGAGAAGGGCCTCGATCCACGATCGGGTTGGTTCCTGGCACAGCGGATTTCTCTCGCAATTCAGCGGGGGAACGCAGCCAGCGTATAGGGGACTTTCGGTCAGGGCTCGGTCCGCGGAGGACTTTTCGAGTAGGTAATTAGTATTAATTGACAATTTATTGTATATTATTTCTGTAAGTGACGTATTAGACAGTAATAATTATGTAAATTAAGTATAATTATTAAAAAAAAACGCTTAATATTAATGCATTCTGTCCTCACCTGTAATTTAATGTTTATCAGAGGCTTATCTCGCATTATTTTATTTATGTAAAAATAGGTACCTTTCGCTCGACGCGGCGACGTTTCGTTTGCGTTTTAACGTGTTGATAATATTGATGTATACAGTGTAGGTGGACTTAAATAAATAAATAATGCAATTGGAAAAACCCGCACTAGGCATTTCTGTTTCACTTTGGTCGCAACATGATTAATCTCGAACCTACAGCTCATCCAGCACTTCAATAAAAACTTTAATTAAATAGTGTGACATGCGTTAAATATACTCACATTTCAGTTACGATGAAGATAGACAGACTAATTAAAATATTCCATGCAATAAAAACCAATTTGCCACACGACTCTTATAATGAAACGCGTGAAGTATCTGCAATAACAATTATAGATGTACTAAAAAACATGCATAAGTTACTTGTTAAAACACACCAAAGGAGTCTAAACTTCCATCATCATCGTCATGCTCAGCCTTCCTATACCATTGCTGAGCCTCTCTCTTGCCTAACCGGTAGCTAATGAAGAGTTTCACTATCCATGGGCCTTATTATGATTCTTTGATCGGGATCGAAATTGCATGCCGTCCCGTTCGTATCTATTTACTCGCACCACGTGCGTAAGTGAGATGGCACGCGATCGCGATCACGATCCGAATCATCCATAATAAGGTAGCATCTTCTGGCTACTCGCAGACTTTCCCCACCAAGAGTGAAGTAACTATGGGCCTTGTTAAAAAATCCCAAACTTGAGGGCTTTACTGCAGGCTTCATAGTCATCAGCCAGAAGACGTCCACTGCTGAACATAGCCCCTACCTTTAACATCTACAATGAACGACAGCCTGCCATCGTATTCACTGGATGCCCACGACTCTCACAATGTCGTCGGTCTATCTAGTGATTCTAGTGGAAGGCCTACATACGCTGCGTCTTCCGGTTCGTGGTCTCCACTCAAGAACCTTTCTTCCCCATCGGTTATTGGCAAGCTTCGCTTAGTTTGGGGTCAGATGTGTGTGCAAAAATGTCCCGAATATTTATTTATTTATTTTATTCGAGCGATGTGGCCTGCCCATTGCCACTTCAACTTGCAATTTTTAATAGCTATGTCGGTGACTCACTCTGGTTCTTTGGCGAATATCCACGTTCCGGATTCTTCGCGCACACACTGCAGGCTTGGCATGATTGAATTCTTTGATTTGTATCACAGATTTTTAAAAATAAAAATCAGATGTTTAATAATTGATCTTTAATTTACCTCTTTGGTTCCTTTTTGTGCAAATTTTTCTGCGAATGCACGAATCTTCTGTACATTTACTAATATGTATTCTGTGGCATTACTATGTACTACATGGTCTCACACTTACTTTTACAGTTACTCTGCAACGTTTAATTTTATCAGCTAGAAATAGAAAGCGCCATTGTCGTCTAAAACCGGCGTTAACCCAAAAACCCTTTTTCGAAACGTAAAAAAGGTGTTAAAATAAAACCTACTCGTTAATTATTCGAGCCCATTGTGCACTATAGATAATAAAATAGCCCTCGAAATTTCACGGAAGCAGGTGTTTATAGGGTAAAGGTACGTTTTTGTTGCGACGAATGGTGAATAGAATTGCGTGAGAAAACATCGGAATTTGTAGATGGACCTGCATAGCAAATGAGCCGCGATAAAAATTTACCCACTCTTTTTGTCCAGCGAGAAAAAATTAAAACGTATCCAAATTATATCTTTGTCACGTTATGCACGGTAATAAAAAAAGTGGACAACATTTTATCGCCACCCCCGCGCCTCGCTTGCTGGGTTTGAGCGCCCTCTTGAAATAATATGAACATATGATTTTGACTCTAGACTTTTATCTAGAATTAGTATTGTTTTTTAAAAGTAATAAATATTTGGTGTACTAGTTACAAGGCAACTCGGGCAAGGCTTTATTACAAAGTTTTCATGCGTATAAGTTAAAATAAAAACAATAGTTTAAACTGGTTTACAGTAATTATTTAAAACACTGTTTTAAACTATCACGGTTGTTCACTAAAGTTATATGATTATATCCCGTAAATAATCATATAACTTTAGTAATTATTTACGTATACTATTATTGTTACTAATGCGTACTACAGAGGCTTCAACTTTCTTTTTGTATAAACTCATTTTTGTATTCGTATTGTTTTATATAAACCGGTAGACACATACATAATTCAAAAACAAAACAAAAATTTCGTCTGCTATTGGAGGATAAAACTTCGCAAGCAAATCACACCTTAAATCTCATTCACAAGATAAGAATACGATTTCCCATCGATTCTTTGAACCGAATTGTGTTAAGTTACTTAATCGTGGCGCTTCCTGTTGTGTAAGAACGACCGACAATTAGGTGGAATACATTAAACAGCACTGATTGGTGAATGGATCAGTTATTGATAGACAGTAGTTGGCAGGGAAAGACCAAGATTATTCTCTGGTTGCGGTTTACCGTTTTCCAGATTTATCGTCGTTAGAGAATCGACGTCGATCAAAAAGCTGGCAGGCTAAAGGTTGACTTCCGTGCATCGCGGGCGATTGAAGCCGCGCGCGGCTTGAATTCTGTACGGCGACGTCAGTCGTCGGTCGCACGCGTCTGACGCAGACCTCGGAAGCGACGCCATACATTACATGGTGCGAAAATTTGACGCATCAGCCGCGATGTCAATGCCGGACACATTTGTCTATGGGCAAAAACCACAGCAATGCTATTTTATTTACTCGTTCTGCCTTGATTTCACATTAATTATATTCAATCAATTTATATCTTCAAATATGTTGAAATACGCGATCGAGATACAGAGGCACACGACGAACGAACGGCACGAAGCATCGATTCTATGATTGCACATCTTTGTCTCAAACCTGTTAATTCCACTCCCCCATAACACCACGAATCAATAATTTAACTCCATAACCAGTCACGAGCCGGCACTTATGGGATCGACAGCTGAACAAACTATGGGTTTTATAAAGATGTTAGGAATACAGGAGCGGAGTAAGGAACGAGTAACCTGGGGCAAATGGGGTTTTCACATCACTGATTTGCTTATTAAAAAATCAAATAAATAAACTTAGAATTTTAATAAAATTTTCTTCTGCTGCAAGGCTGCTAAAACTTCAAATAGCAATAAGTAAAATACGAAACGGCAATTTTACAAGAAATTGTAAAAATGCATGTTAAGTATTGATATAAAATAAATAAAAACTTTTCATACTTTGGAGATGCAAAATATTTTGAAACTAAGCGCTTAGTTGTGCCTCTCTAACGAGCTTTTATGCAAAACTTAACTTTCTTGTAAAATATGGATTACGCAACTTCTAATTACGCAGTTTTTTCTAAATTTTAATGTTATTTTCTTCTCGTTACAAAAAACAATTAGCTTGATATTATTCACACCTTGTCTTGTAATTGATTTAAACCAGCGTCACACCTCTTGAGCAAGTAACTAACACATGCCAATTGGTCAAATGACATAGATGCATGGAATTTCGACAGATAAAATGGCCATTTACGTAAAACATGGTGTGTAAATAGTGTAAATACCAAGTGTCCAAGAATTTATTGCATTTTGAACAGGCAGATAGCGGGATTCTTTAGCTTTACGGATATTTAACTCCGCCACATAGATTTTTATTAGGCTTTAGAAATGTAAGCGTACGTCAAAAATGAATAAAATACATTCACACCTTTTTCTTATCTATACAGAGTAACACGGAAGTGGTAGCAAAGAAAAAAAAAGAAAATTATCATTATGAAAAACTTTAACTGAGCTTTTTTATTTTTTTATCATTCCTCTGAGGATTTTGGCGTCGCACTCTTGTGCATTTGCCAGTGATTTGTTAAAATTTATTATCAAGTTTGATGAAATGTAGTCAAACATGTCAGTCACAGTCAGAGTCAAGCAATGTAAGTCATGATCAAGTCAAAGTCATGCCCTAGTAACGTGGTGGCAGCTACGAAACAAAACGAAAATACATGTTTCACCGCGTACGTACATAATATTATGACTTTCCAACACTCGTGCGTACTCAACAAATAATAATCCGCCAAAAATACACAAGTTTAGGAAAATAATACATTTAGCGACGTTTTTTTTTTCCACGTCATCATCCGCATCATCGCTTAACATCAGGTGAGTTGGCAACCATGCACAAGCCTACCTATTTTTTTATTTTTTTTTAAACCGCGCTAAAATACTCGTTTCCTTAGAATAACTACTCAGAGAAGGTAGGTTTCCAAACAACGCCTTCTCAAAACGTAAGCTACAAATTCGCTTTGTAGCTTACGTTTCGATTGGTATTTTAATCGATTTAAGCAAGAAAATTAATGGATTACCTGTGGAATGACACATCATAACTCTTATGCTGCTTTTCTGATTTGTTGTGGTAAGATTTCACCGCGCAAATTGTCGTAGTAAATTTTTTTTTGGAGCCATAAATGTCACCATTTGAATGGCTTAAATTTTGCGAATGTACTTGGTTTCTTTGTGTAGTTATTCGAAACTCCTGTCTTTTTTTATCTTTATTTTAGAAATTTGTCGTTGCCGACAATGGCATTCTAATAATTAACAAACTATACAATAATTACTAAATTTAAATAAGAAATTAAACTAATATTATAAGAGAACATACCTTGAAGTCTTCTTGTCTCTATCCGATGATGCTCCTGTTGATCTACAAATTTCAACATGACGGTTTTTGACAGATTTACCAAATCTGTCAATTCGTAATTTATCGATGTTAAATCGTCGTCGCGAAAAAAACAGGCCAATCTATACTGATATTATAAAGAGGAAAGATTTGTATGTAAACTATGTAAGTATGTTTGTAAGGAATTGGCTCAAAAAGTACTGGACCGATTTTAAAATTCCTTTCACTGTTGGGAAGCTACACTATCTCCGGGTGACATAGGCTATAATCTATACCCGTGCGAAGCTGGGGCGGACCGCTAGTAGACTTATATTATTCCGACATATCTTATTCCGCCCCTGTTCATGAGCACAGTGAGGGGCGAAGGCAAGATGAGTGACGTGGAACATGCATTCGAAGGGAGATGGTGATCTATTGACGAGCAGGCCCCCAACTGAACTGTTATAAAATGATTGATGAACAAAGGAATAAGTTCGATGGAGATTAATTTATCCACCTACCTAAGACCCCGCGTACATATTTCTGTACGAAATAATGTACCTTTAGTCAGGCCCAACCACAGAAAAGAGAAGTAGAAAAAGAAATAAAAATATTCTCTTCTGTGGGCCCAACACTAATCCTGACTTTGTACTCATAGAGACCTAGAGTACGGTTTCTGTACATATTGGGCCTGATAAGAAATATTTCAATTTTCACACTTTTATGTACAATGTTTCTTTATATTATATTATATTACAAACAATATTGAGCCCTGGGTATTAGGAAGTTAAGTCAACATGCTCCGTTTTTGACAATTCTAAATAATGCTCAAGAAGATTCTCAAAATATGAGAAAAATAAGAAGAAAAAAGAACAAAGAAGAAAATAAGGAAAAATAAAGAGGGAATCTTTTTTTTCTTCCCTTTACTTCCTTTTCATAATTTTTTTTTTTTTCATATTTTGATAATCTTCTTCATTATATATAATTGTCAAAAAATTTGCAATTTAACCTCCTATAGCCCAGGGCTCAATAAGAAAAAGGTAAAGAAAAAGAAGAAGTACAAAAATTAATAATAAGAAATATAAATGTGAAAAAACCCGGGTGAACATAGAACTGCTGAGACGACACAGTGGGTGAGATAAATTATAAAAAAAAGTTGTCTTTTTCTTTATTCCGTATAGTTATTGTCTATAGACCATCTAGATGTCGAAGAAATTTCAGAAGTTAGAATTCTTCATTTCATAAAATAAATAATAAATAAATCTTTATTTCTAAAAACAAGCTGTGGAATCTTAAATTAATACTAAAACAAAAATACTAAGTAAGACTAATGTAACATAATGTTTGTTATGAAGTGACAAGTTTTTACAGTAAAATTTAAGATGTTGACTTTGACAAAGACCCCTACGGTGAGCTCATGCATGGCCCGTATTGTGGTGGCCAAGTGACGATTATTCTTTTGGAGACATCCAAAATTGTATTATATTATATTGCATAGGTATTTTTTTTACTGGGCAATTGCCTTTATTAACTAATCAAAATACAAGTTAATACTAACACTACAAATACAGTTAGGCTGCCCATAGACCGTTGAAGGTATAAAGACAATCCAAATGCTCAAGCCCACTACCAGTTGGCAGCGTACTCAACATGCTCGCGCCATTATATATTATCAATATAAAATATTAATTAATTGATTATAATATAAAATGGTAGTAAAGTTGAATAAACGCGAGTAAAAACAGAGGTGTGTCCTAGCTTTTACCAGGTAACCTAAGGCGCTATACGATGTTTATATTGCAACACCTAATGGTCTAAGATGAAGGCATCAGTTTTGCAATAACCTGCAGCTGTGGATAATAGGCCAATGCGGGTAATGCGACTTACGGTGCTTGTACGGTTTTGTTTACGTGATGCAAGTTTAATAATATTTTAGTTCACCCGTACGAAGCGCTTTGATTCCACTTTTATTGTGCGAACTGCTAGTCTGTGGAATGCGCTGCCTGAATGGGTTGTTCCCCGATGGTTACAATCTCGGTGTCTTCAAATCACGAGTGAATCGGTTTCTTCTAGGCAAGCGTGCTCCAACGTAGACCGCATCATCGCTTAAAATCAGGCGTGATGGTGGTCAAACGCAAGCCTTTATTTATATATAAAAAAATAAAATAAAACATTTCCGCAATAGGACATCCTCTGCTGGATATAGGCCACACCCATCGATCTCCAAAAGCGGTTGGAAGCAGCCTGCATCCAGCGTGTCCTTGCGGTCTGTTTTAGGTCGTTTGTCCTTGCTAGATTGGCTTGCATGTTGTAAATAGACAAAAGTTTTTTTTATATATTACATGAATGTTTGTCCTAGGTGGGAATTGAACCCACGCCCCCAAGCTTAGAAGTTAGATTCACTACCAACTGGGCCAACGGGGCTATCAAACTGAACCTGAAACTTAACAAAACGTAAGAATATAAAACTCAAATTGGTCGTAATCTACCATTTGGTACTTTAGACGTAAAAGGAAAGAAGTGGTTTTTTTTGGGTAGTCTTTAGGAAAATTAGAAAATCTACGCTAAAACAGAAGGGTGCATATAAGTAGGTATTTTTAATTCTGCTAAGTTTAGAATGTCTACCGACCCGAGTGCAACCGTTAATTATGCACTATAATCGAATCAGTTAGAAACACGTTTCGTTCCCAATCGGAAATAACTTCAATTAACGCACTTACATAGTTCTGAAACGTAGGTGCTGGGTAAATTAGGGAGCGCGTTTGAATCAGCGCAGAGCGTAGCGCAGTATTGAAAGCTTTGTCGGAAACCGGCGAGTTTTTGCTTTCCACTACACGGTGATTCTAACTACACGATTCGACTAGTATGACACTGGCGTACATTCTGCGTGGCAATTATGGCGCATTCAATATTTCTGTCCCTACTACTCCCATGGACCACAGCATTGACGTTACAATGGGAGTCACAGTAATAATATCTAATGCTCCAGAATATTCCCGTTGTGGTCATGATTTTCTAGCATTAAATTTAAATCAGCTATTTGATTGTTATCATTTCATTTTTGTTTTGATTCTTTTGAACTTATACTGCCCTATCTATTAGAAAAATACTATTTCTCTATTCCAAAATTCCCTACCATCTTTTTTATGATAAAAATAAAAATAGACCTAGGTATTGCCATCATATTGGTTTAGTTTTAGGACGATGTTGGACATTGTTCAAAAGCTCTACGTTTCGTTCGAAAGTATTTTTTATATATTTAAGTGTTATACATCACTTGAGAATTTATTATTTTAATGTTATAGACAAGTCAAAAATTACGCTATAACGTTATGTTGCTTGTTACATAATTGTTCTACACTTCGCTGTCAAGAACAATACGATTCGCTGTTATAAATACGCTACACGCTACGCGGTTTCAGAAATGTAACCGTAACAGTGTACGATGGTTTAAATATAGTGTCGGGTCCTAGATTTATGAGTTGGAAGTCAATTGTACTGGAATTATTCATTAGCCACGGTCACCGTGAGCCATTTGCAAAATTGGTAATTATAGAGTTTGTAATATCATCATTATCGTACAAGACTATAGGAACGCCGCGCCATTTCACCCGCTATATCCTGGAAATATCATGGAACCACCTTCGACCAAAATAAAATGAATGGACGCGCCATAACCATTGAACTTGCTCAGTAAAAACGAGGCAAAACCGTCGGACATATACTTCAACAACTAATTATAACCACGTACAGTACATTTGTTACAAACAATAGATAGCGGTTTTTTGATGTGTTTTTATACTTCGTGAAAGCACACGAAGGCATAATTATGTTAGATGTTTCGTTATCATGTAAGAATAGACTCGTGTCGTATTTCCTACGGCTAGAGACCGACTGAAACGAAGTGAGCGCTGGCGCTCATTTTGTAATCTTCAAAAATGCGCTCCCTCTGGGCACGTGTATTAATTTTATTTTGGTCGAAGGGAACCACAGACCTATCTAGTCTATCCATGGAACCTATAGGATAGAAGGTAAAATGCACTGCTATAATTAGGATGTAGAGGTTGTAGAGTCCTACGAGTGTGGAAAACCCTTCCCTTGATTCCAACTCTGGCCGTTTTAAGCAAAAAGTTCATCGCGCCGTCTTTTGGGAGGTATAGGTTTTAACCATTGAGATTACCTATAGCTCTCCAAAGGCACAGAGAAAAACGGCCATTGACCTAGGTACCATGTTATCGCCGATAGAAAACGATAGTATATATTGCTCTCTATTCATATACATGCATCGCTTCCCTGTCGTTTACCATATGCGTGTCTCGACACGCTCTTGGCCAGTTATTATCGTATATGTATACATAGTCATGCCACGAATTGATGGTTACATAGTTTTTGATAGTAAGTACATAAAAATTTAATCACATCACTTCATCCGCCAGTAAAAGTCCACTGCTGAACAAAGACCGCTCTTAGAGAGGCGTATTTCCACAATCCCACGCTTGGCAGGTAGATCGCAGCACGTTTACCGTGTACTAATAGGACGAGGCTGCCCATCCTCCGTACCCATACCACAGAAGACATAATAGACACCCATACCTCCGGGTTTGTCTTAAAAATTATATGCTATGACAGGGCCGGATTTAGAGGTCCAGAGGCCTCGGGGCAACAAAGGAGCGGAGGCCCCCTCGCCCCAAATTATTTTCCAAATAAAGTAAAAAAAAAATTTTCAGTCGAGTTTTTCAATAAATAATTTATTGTGAAACCAAGTAGATTCCCTTAGTATTGAACAAACACATATAAATATAAACGGAAACAAGAATTATCTGAAATTAAATTTTAGGGTTAACGAACGGAACCTTAAACTCCCTCAAGATGGGTAGTGAATTGGAAGTGCTTATCAGGGCCATTTGATATTTTGATATTTCACTGATCTGATTGCCTGATTGGAGTGAACAAATATAGATCAATGATTTCTGTTATTTAAGATTAATATAATCAAATAATCATGTATGTATAAAGTACTGTAGGCTGTAGGTAAAGGTGAAAGAGCAAAAAAAAACAAATATCAAAGGAAAAGATGCTTACTAGTGTTAACTAGTTGGAATTTGAAAGATTTTTTTTTCCGAAGTCTCTATTGTGGGGCCCCCCCGTTTGTGGAGGCCCCGGGGCTTTCGCCCCGGTTGCCCTCCCCTAAATCCGGCCCTGTGCTATGATATTATAAAAAAAATGTATACATATTATTGCAGGCGACTGTACCTATTCTACTTATAATTTTAAGTTAACAAAGACAGCTAAGTTAAATTTTTATGAAAAGATAAATTGAGCATTGTCCATTGTGAAGAAGCACCATTGTGGGTATTGTGGCATTATACAATGTTTGGTCCTCATATCCTTTGACGTCATTAAAAAGTCAACATATTTGTGGTGAGTTGATAAAAACTGGAGATAAGAATGTGATCGTGGTACCTATATTTGTGATGGTCCAGTCAATACAACAAATCAATACAATGAAATGAAAATGTATTGTTAACATTGTTATAGACGACACTTCTTAGCGAGCGATAGTGGCCGAGCGGTAGCATGTGCGATTTACAATCTGACGGCACCCGGTTCGACCATCGGCCCTACACCAATCACTTATTTAGTATAGCTAAATAAATTATGTGCAGTTTAGATGCCATAGTTCTTCTTTCGAGTCGATGTTTCGTTATTATTTTGTTTTCAAAGCCACCCCAATGGCCCTCTCCGTGGCTTCATTTAGGTCGTCTAGTGTGCAAGGTGCAAGTGGTAGGGCCAGTGCTCGAAATGGACCGGAACGCCGTTCCGGTTCCTGAAATCACCGTTCCGTTTCGTAAAGGAATTCAACGACACCTCACTCGTCAAAATCGGTCAAGCCGTTTAAGCTACAGGAGGAACTACAGGAACCCAGAAACATACTTACATGCTTACATACAACCTAAAACATTACCCTCCTTCTTGGACAGTCGGTTAAAAATTCGCAAGGTTTGAAGAGAAATTCGTTCCGGTTCGTGACTTACAGCTGCACTTAGAGACGTTACTTATGTTAAGGAATACATAAAATCGCTCTGTCAACTTCTCGTTGACGGAACTTGTCACACATGAAAACGAGACAGAGCAATTTTAAGTATTCCTTAGCTTAAGTAACGTCTCTGAGTGCGGATGTAAGCCCAATTCGACCACTGTGTATGACACGCTGCACATTCCACCAAGTGCAAATGCCATCGTCGAAGGAAAGGAGCAAGGCTAATTTCGCAATAATGGTCTGTAGAGTTATCCTTACAAAGTTGTATCGGAACTTTATAAAACAATGTTCTTTATAGGTCAAAACTTTGACTATAGTCAGTAGTAGCATGAATAAACCACCGGTATTACCTATATTGATTGTAAAATGACTACAAGATGACTATCCCACCGCAGGAGCTTGTCATACGATTTTCCCACATTAGTTTCATTTCCATTGTTCTATTCTTTTTGATTGTTATTCATATCAATGCACAACAATATGGTTACAATCTCACGTACCGATTCCGTCTACACTAACATGACACTAATCTGTAACTAAATTAATTTTCAGTATTTTAAAATAAGCTTTTCATCCCCCCACCTCGGAAAGAGTATTTTCGCTCTTCGATATCTGAGTGCAAAAGCAGTTTTTATCCGCTAAGTAGAGGTTAAAGTAAAATTGAATTTAGAACATCGTGTGCACTAAGTTTGTGAATTCAAACATCATTAAACCTATTTACTACTGCCTCCATGGTGCCGAATTTATCATACAACCTTTTTTAATTTGTCAAAAACTCAGACTCGGAACCTTCTTGGTGTACTTTATTTTAAATTGCTTTGCGAGCGCCATTTTCTTTTCATGTCATATTGTTAAAACCTTGGGTTAAAAACAAGAATCTTGAAAACAATTACGTGGAAAACCAAAAAAACGCAAGCCTAAAAAGTTTTCACTTATTAAAACGAAAGGTTTTTACAATCCAGATCTCAAGACAGAGATGTAATAAATAAATAATAGCCAAACCTTAGAATAACTACTCAGAGAAGGTAGGTTTCCAAACAACGCCTTCTCAAAACGTAAGCTACAAATTCGCTTTGTAGCTTACGTTTCGATTGGTATTTTAAACGATTTAAGCAAGAAAATTAATGGATTACCTGTGGAATGTCACACCATAACTCTTATGCTGCTTTTCTGATTTGTTGTGGTACGATTTCACCGCGCAAATTGTCATAGTAAAAATTTTATATTTTTTTTGGTGCCATATATGACACCATTTTAATGGCTTAAATTTTGCGAATGTACTTGGTTTCTTTGTGTAGTTATTCTAAGAGCTAAACAGTACATAATAACTAACGATACGATACTATACTACGGTACTATTGATATACGATATGAAAAGAAGCCAGATCAGCCCAACGAGGCTTATAAGAGTAGTTTTAAAAAAGTTCCTCAAATAATTCTGTTGATTGCGGCGCGAAAAAGTGTGCGTCAACCTTAACAACAATGTTGGTTTCCTAGATAAACTTACTTGTTAATTATTACTTTATCACTTATTACATAGATAATTATGTTCTTAACTATGTTATTTACTTAGGCCATTAAATATAGAAAGAGCTATAAAAGTTTCACTTGTGCCCTTTTCTTACTAAGTAACTTCAAGACCTAGTATTGAACTTAACGGTTGCTATGGCAACGAATACAATGCACTGGCTTTATCGCCAGCCGTTACACTGCAATTAGTTTCCCACTTAATTGCTGTTCTAAAACCACTCGAACGTGAACTCTATTTTAATAAGCATAAGGGTTGCAGAGAAAATTTTGATTGGCTCGGCTATGTGCACAGTTGCTGTGAAAACTTTGGACTCTATTTCAAGGGCAATGAAGTCGTTTATAAAAGCACTCGAAAACCTGCAGTAACTAATAATTATAATCGAATCAAATCACTTCAAAGCTTAACTAGTTAAAAATAGGATTTATGTTGCCTCAAAACCTCAAATACACAGCGCCAACCAAGTTCGAACTAACATTGGATCAATAGATTTTGAAGCTTATCCTGTTGGGATACGGTTGATTACAGTAAGTAATAGTTAAAGTTACAGTAATTTTACAGTGGCACTGATTGATAAGAGTAAGTTTTTACGAGATGTAGAGTCGATTGTGTTTATGGTGGTAGAAAGTTTGGCGCCGCGCTGTATTGTTTTATGCGCCGTGTTGTTTTAAAGGTATCTACATAGTTATCAATAAAAAAAAGATGTCACAAAATTAGTAAAATACGCAATTTCGGTTACTCACTAACCAAATAATAATAATAATATAATCCTATTGTGATGAAATTTCTATGGGATAAATCTAAACTTCAACGAAAATAAAATGAATGGACTTGCTCAGTAAAAACGAGTCAAAACCGTGGGATATATACTTCAACACCTAATTTAAACCATGTATAGTAGTACATTTGGTTTTTTGTGTATTTACATTTCGGGAAAGCACTCGAAGGCATAATTTTGTCAGATGTTTCGTTATCACGTAACAATAGTCACGTGTTGCACTTCCTACGGCTAGAGACCGACTGAAACGAAGAGAGCGCCGGCGCTCATTTTAAAATATTCAAAAATGCGCTTCTTCTGGGCCCGTCCATTCATTTTATTTTGGTCAGCGAATCTAAAAGTATACCCTTTGATTAAAAACAATTTTCCAAATGATTTCATAAATGACGGAATTCTGAGGTAACTAAGCAATAGTGGTAGTACAGTACTATACATTATATATTAAAAAACCGACTTCAAAAAACCACAAAACAAACATTCGCAAATTCGTTGAATTCGCCCCCTGAATGGGTGTTCCCAGATAGTTACAATCTGGTTGTCTTCACATCGAGAGTGAATCGGTTTCTTCTAAGCAAGCCCACTACAAAGAGCAAAATAATATTTATACGTGGATTTTGAAGTCTTTTGAGAACTTCCTCCCTTTTCGAAGTCGGTTAAAAATCGGATACAATAATAATAATAATGTAATAGCATCATAACAGCAAATACAACTTTTCTTTATTTTGAAGTGAAAAGATCACGACCTTTCACTTCCTCTATACATACAGGACCTTACGTCAGTGACAGACAATTTAAACCTCAGATCCAACAAACAAGGGAGATATGTCTTAGTACAATTATCACGAGTGATGGTGGCCGAGCGCCCGAGCGGTAGCATGTGCGCTTTACAATCTGACGGCACCCGGTTCGATCCTCGGCGCTGCACCAATGACTTATTTAGTACTGTGCAGTTTCGATGCCATCTCTCAACAACGGTGAAGGAAAAAATCGTGAGGTAACCGGTATGTCCAAAGACTTCAAAAATTCAAAGACATTATGACTTTCACCAACATGCACTGGGTCAGCATGGTGGATTGGGGCCTATCCTCTCTCTGAGAGAAGAACCGAGTCCCATCAGTGGGAATATGACAGGCTGAAATGATAATGATGAACATTACATATTCTATCAAAACAAAACATCTGGCTTTTTATTACGGTTCAAAAGACGTAGCCGTTAATAAGTAGGACAGATAGACAGCGTAAGCTTAGTAATAGGGTCCCGTTTACACCCTTTGGGTACGGAACCCTAAAAACTACATTACCCCACCAAAACAAACCACTAACTACATAGTTCAGATACGAGAAAACTTACTTCATTAGATGAAGACAAAGAAAGAACTTCTACATTTTCTTCGTGTTCTTGTAACGTTTCTTTACATCAGAGTCGGGGTCAGTCACCTCCGAAGTTTTCCAATAATGAACTAGAAGTATTTACCGAAACTTCCTTTTACCCTCTTACGTCCTAAAAACCAGGGAAAGCCAATAGGAATGTTGGAAAAGGTTCCTAATCCAAACTCCTTCAAACTTCGCTTACGGAACCAGATAACCGGGTGATCCCACTTCTGATTTTGTGGCGTAGATATAGAGGGGTAGACTACGCATTTTTTGTGAAGCTGTACTTGGTCGTCGTTTCTTTTAAAAAAAAAACAGCCGGTTGGTATTAAGGTGGTACGATTCACCTATGGCGGGAAATTCAAATTTTAAACAGTTTTTTGGTCCTAGTAGCCAGGCCAGGTAATTATTTTTAAATAACACAGTGTTTGCGCAAAATATTGGCTGTTCTTTATATTATAATGTACAACTATTTAACAGTAACGCACCATATTACTTACATTTGTCAATAAACCGTTTGAAACAGCGAAAATTAGTTTATTGACAAATGTAAGTAATCATGTGCATTAGAGATAAATAGCTTTACATGATTTTGTAAAGAATAATAATCAATTTGCGCAAACATCATCATGATGTTTGAACTATCGAGGCTCTTGTACATATTGGTTTCCTCACGAATCCTTCACCGACTTCTAGCGATGTTCATCGAAAACTGCACATAATTTATTTTAGTACTAAATAAGTCATCAATGCAGGGCCGAGGATCGAACCGGGTGCTGTCAGGTTGTAAAGCGCACATGCTACCGTTGGGCAAACATCGTTCACTTTCGCGTTTAAAATATTAGTATATATAAAACACTGTTTTAAACTATCACGGTTGTTCACTAAAGTTGTATGATTATTTACGGGATATTTACCGTGGTAAGGTTGTGGAATGAGCTCCTGATATTTCGGCGCAGTTACATGCACCATGTTCACGGGAAGACTGAAGAATGCGGGTGGTTGGTCGAACAGTTAAAAAGTTAAGTGCATACATAACGATCTACCCTCTTTCTTAGTCTTTTGCTACGGTTATCACTGGAACTCGAACGTAAGTCCCGACAAAACACACTCACTTTATCACTGCGTATAGTATTTTGAACACATTTTGAACGCGAATTTTTATTTAGTATTAGTATATATATTATGTATATTAGTAGTGATACGAAAGTGAGTTTGTTAGTTTGTTTCACGCAGCAACAGAGCAACAAATTAATGTTTTGCGTAGAGATAACCATAAACTTTTCATCCTCGAAAAAAATAAGATCTGTGGCTGCGTTCACGCGGGTGAAACCGCGAGCCGTCGCGCGACGTGTGTAGCACTGGCTGAAGTGGGTCGCGCGACGCGGCTGCTACCGCCAGTCGCGGTCGCCAATTTCGGAATGCTACCTTTAGGTTCGATATAAAAGTTGCGTACTCAACTCTAAGTCTGTGTGCTACGAACCCGAAAGTTGACGGCACGCGCCTCGGTACAAGTTTATCCTTTAACAGACGTAACCGTCGTTACAGTTTTATTGCGAGCTCCTACTTACCACAGATACGTACCTACTCTACTATATTATCTTTGGGTTTGCACTAAATGCGACCAATACAATGTAAAGCCTTATGAGAATTTTATTTATATGACACGGGATTTACTCACGACTATAGTTTCAACCGCATTCGGCGGTCTTTTACGCGCGCGCGAGGCTGCGTCTCGCTTTGTCTTATGGTCGCATATTGGTCATCTGCGTAGTTGCTATGCGCTGCTTAAAAGTGGAAAACCTTGCCTTAAATTGGAAATGTATACCTTTTTTTAAATATATTTAATAGGCTTGCCACCACCATCTCGCCTGATGTTAAGCGATGATGCGGTCTACGTGCCTTTCCGGCAATAAAGCGTAGACTATCCACTTCCAACGCACATTCTTCATGTTCACTAATCTGGTTTATCTTTACAAGTTGTATAATCTTAATTCAGTCCACTGCCTACACCAAACTTTACATTTCTACTGGTTAAAGTTACCTACATAAAATAAGATACGAACTAAGTTTAAAAAGTACTCTTTGAACTAAGTCATACATTGACAAACTGAACTGGGGGTTAGACAAGAGCCACTATCTGTTAGCGTTAACGCCTGCGGAAAGATGAAATTGTATGAAAATGACATTGACAATTTTCATACAATTTCATCTTTCCGTAAAATGGCTCCTGTCTAACCCCCCTGGTGAGCAAGCGTGATGCTTACCATCAGGCAAGCATCTTGCTCGTTTCGTCATTCGGTTTCATTAAAAAAAACGCAAACAGCTATAAAGGAACTGGTCGATTTTTCCTTACTTTTGTGTAACACTTGAAAAAGGTGACTTGATTTTAATTTAATTGAAAAAATCAATTTATAAATAGTTGTAATTACAAAAGCCAAATTAATTATTATTTATTGTTCCTGTGGAAATATTTTATTGTTGCTAAGGTAAATTTATTTAGTCGGGTACTTTTGTACAGCACCTTGATTCAAACCTGATTTACTAGTATACTATTTCAAAACTAAATATATAACTAAATATAATTGAAACTGAAATAACCAAAACATAAGGCCAGGTAGTTGCTACAGCCTGCCCATAACAGTTGCTGCTGCTGCCTCCGTAGGCAAAGCCTCGGGAAAAAGCTTGTATTTTAATTATGCGTCGCCCACAATCGAATCTATCACGAACTGTTTAGTGATCGTATTTTTTAAGAAACAGTTAAATTAGGTCGTATAAAAGTTGTATCTTGGTTAGTCAAGACCTGCATGTTCTAGGAGATAGACTGTCATGTCATGTATTACAACTAGGGTTGCCATACGTCCAAAAATTTTGTCTTTTATCCGGAACGCGAGGGAATTCTAAAACGTCCGCAATGCTAGATATGAAATGAAAAAAAAAAACAACTATAAATCATTTTTAACCGACTTAAAAAAAAGGAAGGTTTGGAGGTTCTCAATTCGGTACAATAAATATGTAATTATTGTGATTGTTTACATCTTAATTAGCATGAAAAAAGTATAATAATGTACTTGAAGTAGAAAACAAAACCTTATTCGGTACATATTTTTATTATTATTTTATATGTTTGTACATCGATTACGCACACCTGTGAACCAATTTACGAGTTAATTTTTTCATTATGTAGAGGAAACTTTCGAGGTAGTCCCATAAAAACTTCACTAATTTTGGCTCAGTAGTTTTAAAACTAGCTCCAATAATATGAATAATTTTGCTCGAGCCCCTACTATTTAAAAAATCTTTTTCATTTCATACATTATTCATAATGTAAGTAAGCTTCGTAATCTACTACAATATTTATATTTTACAAAAAAAAAAAAAAATGGTCTTGGTAGGTATTTGTTGCTGCATAAAAAAGGAACAAACAAACACATTTTCGCATTTACTATTCGTTTGTGAACATTACATAAACTCATAACATCGAAGCTCCAGGCGTGGCTAGATTTCTACCTGACATAATCCTGATAGACGCTCCGTAAAGCGAAAGACCTAAGCCTGAGGTACGCCTGACAGGCAGGACTTCTCAGTATTATGAGCATGCGATAAACTAACTGCAAACTCGAAGAGCTTTTAAACCATATTGAAGATTATGGCATTATAGCTTCATAGGTTTCGACTTTGACAGTTCGAAACGCTGCCCGGCTGCACTGCCATTCGTACCCTGTATATTTTTGAGTCTCAATGCGTAATAATGGTGGATTATCATTTATAAAGTATGTATGTATTTATAATAATATAATTTTACATAATAAGAACTAAAACTATCACTACCTAATTATTATATACAAATTAAAATGAACAATAAATTATCAAAATCATTAAAAATACTAATCTAAAAGCCCTTCGGTGGAGGGAAAAGTGGCCAGAATGCTGGCAGCATTGCCACGTTGGATGGCAATGCTAATTTTTTGACCAAAGTAGGCGCCAGCATTCTGGTCACATGTCGCCTCCATCAAGCGTTTGATGGAGGCGACATGTATGTATGTATTTATAAAGTGTATTTTTTTAAATATTTAAGCAACAAACAGTCTACAACAAAATTTAAAACAAAAGAAGTATACAGAAAAATAACTAGTTGAAATACCAGCATCGTTAACCACGGATTAATAAGTGTTGTGTCAAAAGCCCTATAGAAGCCTCTTGTGAAGTCTCCATCACTTTACTAGGGCATGACTTTGACTTGACCGTGACTTACACTGCTTGACTCTGTGACTGACTAATATTAATTTAATACTTGATACTGGCAAATGCACAGGAGTGCGACGCCAAACTCCTCACAGAAGATGGATAAAAAATAAAGTATACTTTTAGAGTTCTTCAGGTCAAAAATGAGTGAAAATTAGGCGTTTAGCTCATGGAACAGATTGCAAGTAAATCTCGGCCTTGCATTGAAAATTGGTGCTCACCTCATTTCACCTCTAGGTTCGGTTTAATAACTTCCCCATCACCTGTCAGCGGCTTCCTCCGGACGGCGGGAGAAAGCTGAGAAGATAGGGTTACCATAGGGTTAAAATAATAACTCCATTAAGCGTTTATTTGCTCTGAAAGCTGCAATAACATTGTAAAAAGCTAAATAAAACCATTTTCTTAATATACTGCCGGTTTTTGTATTAATTTTAAGTTACTTTGTATTTTGTTCGGTGTATAAACAAGTGATATGCACATGTTTCTGCCGCTAGATGGCTCAGCCATTAGTGTCCCTTTTTATGTTTTTATTTTTTTAGCTAAAAGGTTATTTACTGTTACGGTTTTTCTCAAATGCCCTGCCTGAATGGTTTTTCCCTGATAGTTACAGTCTGCTCGTCTTCAAATCAAGAGAGAATCGGTATCTCGAGTGCTCCATCGTATACCGCATCATCGCTTAACATCAGGCGAGCTGGCGGCCAAACGCAAGCCAATTTTTTTTAAGTTCTATAGATTGATTCGGAGTAGATATTGCGATTCAAAATAATTTCCACGGAATTAAAATCGATTGGAATCCCCATCAAGGAGTAGAAAGCGTTCCTAACTTGTCTACAGATGGCTAGATAATTCATGTAGTGGCCACACTAATAGCGTATGTAAGGTTAGCCTACGAGTGTTGCCAGTTAATCAGTGCCAGATGTGATGGATGAAGGGAAAGGAGAATAGTCGAGTCTGTGGTGCAGGTAGTTTTGTACCTTGACCTTCTTTGAAGTTCAAATCATTCGTAATGGTGCTTGAATGTGAAATATTAATTACTTTTTGCTTATTATACGATTTCTATTATACCACGATTACTATGTTTTTCTTAAATTTATTAATAGGCTTGCGTGTTTGGTCGTCTACTCGCCTGATGTTAAGCGCCTATGCAGTCTACGAGGGACTATTACTATGACTTACTGTGACTTATTGATTACTAGCTGACTCGACAGACGTTGTCCTGTCTTAGAATTGTTAAACGCGCGAAGTTAAAATCGTTGTTTTCTAAAATATAAAATTTTCTGCGCAATTTTTTTAATTTTTCTTTCGATAAGAACCTTCTACAAAATATTAGAAAAAAAAAAATTAATGAAATGGTGAAGTCGTTCTCAAGCTATGGCGTGACCAAGGTAAATAGGGATTCTTTTATATATATTACTAGCGGTCCGCCCCAGATTCGCACGGGTATAGATTATAGATAGTGTGGCTTCCCAACTGTGAAAGAATTTTTCAAATCGGTTCAGTAGTTTTGGAGCCTATTCAATGCATACAAACAAACAAACAATCAAATCTTTCCTCTTTTAATTTTTTAATCATTTCTTCAAAACTGACAGTTTTTATTTTATATACTAGTAAAATACCACCACCTACTATTACAAAAATTTGCATAAAAATTACTTATGATAATTGTAGTAAAATGTAATACACGTTCGTATGGATTTGGTTGACGGACCGCCGTCCAACCAACGGGAGAGAATGAGTGAGAATATCATATTTCCCTCTCTTTCTCTCCCGTTGGTCAGACGGCGGTTGAGGTCAACCAAATCCATACGTGTGTTAACACTATAAAAAGAATTATCCGCTTGTAAAACAGAGTATGTTATCTAATTAGACAAGTATATAACTATTTATTATGAATCATCGATAAATGGGACAAACCAAGTGTGCTATTAATTTTATTATCATTAAAACATACGCTAAAAATACTTACAAGTTACCGATAAAGTCTTTTAAATTTTGCCGACGCCCGATTACTTACATTATTCCTTCCGTTTGTGTACGTTGATAACCTCGTAATCGAGATTTTTTGTAAACAAACAAATAAATCCACGCGAGATGATAATACTCTGTTATTTTTATCTCCCAACTGCATTGAAAATGGCAGAGTAATAACCTTTTATAGAGAATAAACCCGCTTACCCGGGCATATCCTAAAACTGCGACCAGGGGGTCTAGACAAGAGCCACATACTGTTAGCCTTCACGCCTGCGGAAAGATGAAATTGTATGAAAATGACATTAGCTTCAGATAATTTATCTCATGCTAATGTCATTGTCAATGTCATTTTCATACAATTTCATCTTTCCGCAGGCGTGAACGCTAACATGACGCTAACAGTGTGCACCGGATGATGAGCAGCAGCGTCTTGTTAGTACACGGTAAACGTACTGCGATCCCCAAGCCGCCTGCCAAGCGTGGGGATTATGGCAACACCCCTCTCTAGGGAGGCCTGGAGTTTTGGCGCCGACGTGGAAAAAAACATGTCGGCTCGTTGGATTATTTTCCTAAACTTGTGTATTTTTGAGTGTTAATGTGTACTAAATGGTGAATTATTATTCATTAAGTGCTCGTAAACGTGCTCGAGTGTGGGAAAATGATATAACGAGGTGAAACGTGTCTTTTCGTGCTGTTTCCAAAACTCTATAGGAGCCTCTTGTAAAGTCTCCACCTCCTTACAGGGGCATGAGTTTGACTTGACCGTGACTTACTTAGCTTGACTCTGACTGTGACTATGACTTGTTTGACGCTATTAAGACTGTAAAATGTTTAAGATTACGACTAAAGGACATTGAATCCACGGTTATGAAAATTAAAAAAAAAAAAAAAAACAAAGAGGGAGGCCTTGTTCAGCAGTGGACGTTTAATGGCTGATCATGTGATAGAGAGTAAAGGGGAGAGAAATAACCAACGTGTGAAAATGCAAGTTTGGGAAAATAAGGAAACAGGGGAGTAAAATGGATAAACAGATAAACAATTTTATTGATAATAGTGTGAATAATAATAAGTTGGCGTCTTTCATGTAAAAAAAAAAACAATTATTAAATTAATAAAGGTTATGAATAGTATTTTTTTTCAAAACCTAAGTATTTTATAAATACAAAAATATTATAAAGAGGAAAGATTTGTATGTATGTTTGTAACGAATTGGCTCAAAAAGTATTGTACCGATTTTAAAAATTCTTTCACCATTTAAATGCTACATTATCATCTATATATCTATATCCGTGCGAAGCCGGGGCGGGCCGCTAGTATTTTATAAATAAGGTCGCGATTGACATATGATGCGGTCTACGATGAACGATTGCCGGAAAAAACTGATTCATTCGTGACTAAAAGACACCAATATTGGAAAAAATTTAACACTGAAACTATTTTAAACGTATTACTTACGATTTTGAATATAGAATCTTTTTTTTTTCTTCTTGCAAGGGTTTTAATTAACCAAACAAAATACAAGTTAAAACACAGTTGGACTTTATATTATAGCCCGATTGAAGGGTCAAAGACAAATTGAACTTTTATATTATTACTGCCAGGATAGGCGTATGACTACAGGGCCCCGATTCTACTGAACCAATTGTTTTTAAATTGTAATTGTTTTAATTTTAATTGTTTAATGATTGCCTCAAAATTGACAGCAAATTTTTTTTTTCATACTAATTTATAATATTAGGCGGTGGTACTTTTCTAGTATAAAAAAATAAAAACTGTCAGTTTTGAGGCAATTATTTAAAAATTTAAATTGATCAATTACAATTTAAAAACAATTCGTTTAGTAGAATCGAGGCCCAACTACCTGATGTTAAGCGACTTTGTGGACGAAAATACTCCTAACGCACAGTAACTTAACAAAAATTACTCTTACTTTGACAAAGCTTCGTTTTTTCTCATGTAAGAAATGAAAAATTACGTAAGTTTACTAACAAGTCCATTTGTATAGACTCGTTAATTTATACATATCAACGGCATAATCCTAATCATAACCGGTCATAACCAGTTCAACCTGAACTGTAAATCATAAATATTAATAGCTTAACACATGCCTGTCCGTCTGTCACTTACTCTGCAAGTTCAACTGAGCGAGTACAGAAATATATTGGTACCATCATTGCGATCGAGTTTTGTAGAGTAAAATTTGTCGAATGAATTTCGGTTTCGGAATTCACATGTTTTTGAATATTTTGGCGCGCTCGAGATTATTTCCGACATCGTCTTTTTTTCGCCCACTTCTGAGCAGGCTAAAGCCATTAAGGCTATACCGCCTCGCCTACCGTATTTTACTGTCATGAGTATGCCCCAGTAAAGTTAAAGTAGTGGAGACTTTTCTAGAAGCTCCTAAGGTGTTTTGGGATCGAGATGAAAATACACGTTTTACCCCCATTATATCAATCCCACACTCGAGCACATACACGACAACTTAATAAATAATAATCCAGCATTATCACACGTTAATACTTGAAAATACACAATCTTAAGAAAATAATACTAAATGTTTTTTTCTTTCAAATTATTGTTTTATTCGCGATTTTTAAGGATTACCCATAGTAAAAGTTGTTCATAATTATGAGTAAAAACAACGAATCTTTTTCGGATTTACTCCATCCTGTAACCCTGTATAAGAAACAAGATATGTTTTAATCTTAGTTATGGATAAAGATTACAAAAATCATAAAAAGTTGAGAAGTTTGCTGATGGGAAAATGCGGTCAGACAAACGCCTAGTCATTTGAATAAAAATCTAATTCCACGAGTGCATATTCAAGTTTCGGTAGGTACCAAAAAAAAGGTGCTTTTTTAAATCTGTTCTTCCCCTTATTGGGGCTTTTGGCTCCGCGTGATTGACGTAGTTGCCATGTACATGTCGTTTAAGGTGCTCTCTGATAATATGATTGAATACCTGAATATCACAAAAAAAAAACAAGCAAAGATATCCTAGAACAAAATCTAACTTGCAAACATTTTTTTTAAATAATTTTCTAGAAATCAAGACCAATGGACCTTTTAGATTCAAGTCTTCATCCATCCGTATTCCGTGCCACGATCTGATCATCCCGTTAGTCGCACAAAAGGTATCAGATATTTATACAGACATCAATAGGTTTTTGTCCCATTCTGGGTTCCAAATCGTTGACAATGGGTCCAAGTGCTACGCCACAGTTACTATTGTAGTGTAAGAGCTAGGAACATAACTTTGAATTTTTTCTCGAAGTCTTTGTCGCGGTTACAATACAATAACACTTTAGTGAGTGGCAGCTAAATATGCGCGGCTATATCGAAAAAAAATATATCTCCTCCGACAGCTTATAAAATATCAACATAAAAATTGCTATTACACTACATGCACGGTTATTCTAAAGATAATGCACAATAGTTTTTTTTCTCACTCAGTAAGTTAAAAACTTGTTAAAGAGATAACTGTGGCCAGTGCGCGCTGTTTTAATAATATAGGAATCCTCATTATTTTTTCCTTAATAGGAAACCTTCTTAATTTTTCTTCAAAATAAATAAGATAACCACTGTAAATAAGACAGAAATTTGTTCAGATAAGTCATTGTGCGACAATCAAAATGCAGGTAACGCAATAATGCTAGCTCTCCGACTACATCAAAACGCATTTATGCCTTATTCATCTCGAGTTGTTTTTATAACATCTTGTACAAACACTTAATAACAATAGAAAACCAAAATAAACACCACGAATTATGGTCGCGTTTGACAAGAAATAGGAGCAAAATAAACAAGAATTCGTGAGTTTTGTGAGCACAAAGAATGGAATTTGGTAGAAAAATATCGGCCGCATATTTTGATAGTCTTGTTGAATACCTCTGGTGTTGCAAGAGTTGCCGGTGAAATGTAAACTTTCTGATATTTGGATTAGATATTTTTGGATATTCCAGCTGTCGGTATAAATAGAATTGTAAGGCTAATTATGCAGCTGGAGAAAATATATGATGACACATTTATTATAAATTGTGGAAAATTTTACAAAAAAATATGTCTGGGGTTTCAATTTCCTAAAATTTCAATGGTTAACTATACCAGGGTTGCCACCTATTTGAAAAAAATCGTAAGAAGCAGTCAGTCATCGTTGACGGGAGGGGGTGGGGGTAATAAAATAGCCAAAATCGTCCTTACGTAATTAATTAATGGCCCTCTAGACGACGCGTATTTTTTGCGACGCGTCATTGTGCTACGAATTTAAAAGAAATGAGCGTTCGTCACAGTCATGTTATAAAAAATCGGGACAAAATTATAGATTATTGGGACGCGGGACAATATCATCAAAATCGGGACAAGTGGCAACCTTGTACTATGCAGCCAGACAAACTATTATGCATATAATTATGTATTGGAATTTCCAAGGAATACTTGCATGTGTATTTTAAACAAAAATAGCTATAGTTTTCCCGATTTTTTTGCTAGTTATACAAGCAGAGGAAATTGAAGTTCAAAGGAACATTGATCATTTGGGTGTCCATTATTGGGCAGTAGGTACGCATCATAAATGTCAAATCTTTGCGTATAAACTTTTGGAATTTCCGCGAGGTACGCTGGTTTTTGCAATGTTTTCCAGGAACTGATCTTTTCAATTTGTTTGATGCATCCCACAGACAGATTACAAAGAAAGATTAAGGATGTTTTATTTAAGTAATTCATGATTCACGATCTATTAGTTTTTGCTGCAAATAATCCTGTACCTCAATTTAAAAAAGAAAATTAATAATATTTCCTTTGGAATGTCCAGATGAGAGGAGTCAACTCGGCGGCAATAAACTCGACCGTGCGGCCGAGTTGATCCTGTTTTATTTTAGCTACTTTTCTAGTGGTCTACTCGACCGACAGTGGAAATTGCTACAATCAAAGACACAATCTTTTACAACAATTTTAATAAATATTTATCTTGAGGCATCTTGATAATTATACTAAAGGTATATATGTATATATCTCAAAACTTAACGAGTTAAATGAACTTGATTGAGTTATAAGTAGAGTTTACTACTGATTACTTACCCTATACTTCTGTCTATAACAAAGTGTTCAAAATAATAAATGCTTACTCTTACTACTCCTACACCAAATAAAACAAGTTTTTTATAGTTGTTTTTTTGTCATACAAGCTTTTATGAAATTAGTGATCGGTACGGCGTGCTGATCAAAATGAGCCCAAACACTGGCAGTCTACTATTCACCATCACCATCATCAAATCAGCTCGCTGTCACCATAATATTGCATTGTCATTGGAACTTGACAAGTATGCAAAATTTCAGCTCAATCGAACACCGGGAAGTGGGTCAAATTTAACTTGCTAGATTTGCTTACAGACAGGCACCGGGACAGGATAGATTAGCAAGTTGAAGTGGCAGTGGGCAGGGCACATAGCACGCAGAACAGATGACCGATGGAGCCTAAAAGTTCTCGAATGGAGACCACAGACCTGTAAGCGCAGCGTAGGACGTCCACCCACGAGACGGACAGACGACCTAAAAGAGACCGCAGGGAAACGCTGGATGCAGGCCGCTTGCAACCGGCCCTTTTGGAGATCGATGGGGGAGGCCTTTGTCCAGCATTGGACGTCCTACGGCTGAAATGATGATGATAATGACTGGGACAGGTGAAACTAAATAAAACCTTGTTAAAAAGGTATATATAACATCATTACCAGTATCAAAAACTAGAGTTGTAGATTCGATGACCGACCGAAACAAGATCTCGCAGTGTACTGGAATATAGCTGGAACGTCTGGAATAAATCAACGGGCGTTTGCATAAAGGCGTGTTTATAAGTTTGTTGCTAGGGTTGCCACACTGGGAGTTTCCTCGTAATTTTGGGGGAAAAATTTAGTTCTTTACGAGATTTAGGGGAAATTGTTTCATGTGATAAATCTTTGTGGACAAAATAATCAAGTTAGGGATTTGTTAAAAAAAATATATATATATATATATAAGGTTTTTCTTCTTAAATACAGAGCATCTGTATTTAAAACTGCATGGTACCTGCAGGAAAGCGGTTGAACACGCGAGGCGCTGTTAGTATTGGTACCATTAAAAAATGGTCCAAAGAAGTAATTTGGTAAGCAATGATCAGTGCCTTATTACCAATGATAATTCGGTTTCTTCTAGGCAAGCGTGCTCCATCGTAACCGTATCTTCGCTTAACATCAGGCTAGCTGGCGGTCAAAAGAAAGCCTATTACTAATAAATAAATAAAAACACTTAGTTTATTTTTGGTTTACTTGAATTTTTATTTTATTCTAATGATTTTTCATCATTAATTTTCTGTGTCAAAAAGAACCGTACTTCTACAATAATAGTCAAAGTTACAAAATAAACGTCAGTCTCAGTTCGGACCAATCTACTATATACGGGTTACTGGTAATCATTTAGCATCCTCGTAAGGGCGGCCTCAGAACATCAAAAAGGACAACAACGTTCTATGACTTTTCGAAGGAAAAAAAATATCATTTGTTCCATACAAATAGTTTGGGGCCCATTGGCCCAACTATTTTTGCTGCTAGTAAACTGTTCGTTGGTAATTATTCTATGATTGTTAATTGAAATAACTGGATTTGGGATTAAATTAATTATTTATTATTATTATTATTGAAATAAAACTAAATAAATAAGTAAATTACAAAAAAAAAACAAGTATCGTTTCCCTACCTTTAAATTCTAAAAATAAACTCATACGACTTGTATATGGCAACTGCGTCAACCATGCGGAGCCAAAAGCCCCAACACGGAGAAGAAAAAAAAAAACATTATCACCCGACATCATATTATATGAAACAGCTGATATTTTCATAAGAAGTGACGTACTGGAGGATGATAACTGATTACCAGTAACCCTGTAGCTATATAACAAAGGCAATGTATAACTATTACGATCATAGGAGTTACCTATAGGTACTTATAGTTCTATACATTGTGCATTGGTATCACATTTTGATAGCCACTCATGTAAATTGCCACAATTGTTCTCATGTGCCAACGTTTATAGACAGTCAAATAATGTCATAACCAAATAAAATGGATCAAGGTAACCGTGCACTGCACTGGGATGAACTTTGGATAAAATCTGGTTCAAATATTTCTTCGCAGCTCTGCTTCTGCTAAATATATGTATTATCTTCGATTCACCAGAATTTTGCCAACGACTGTTCAGTTTATCAGATATTTCTCGATAAAAACTCGGGGTATTGGACGAAGTAAAGATCGCCGAATGCGGAATGAATGCGGAACGAATGCGGAATGAGGAACTACAATCAGAATATTCAACAAGTAATTCCCGAATGTTGGAAAAATAATATGTGAAACCACCATGTCATGTACGCCAGCTTCCTGCGTCAAAAGTACTGAATCGTAAAATAATTAATACGACCGTACTGTAGGTATATTCTCCATTTATTTCGAGATAAATAGTTTCCTAACAACTACCTTACGTTACAATTATACTTGATAATAATACATGTTCGTTCGTTCGTATTTCTTGGCAAATTTAATCCATATCGGCTAATTCGTCATTTCGTGAAAAGTTAACAAACAGATAACAGAGGAAGAGGGAGAGATGTTACTTTGGCATATAAGAACATAAAGTTGGATTTCACTTTCTATTCTGACTCTACAAGAAATTTCCGGCCGTCATTTTACTGTAGAGTATTTTTTTATCTGTCGGTTCGTCCTCTAGTAAGGCAGACCAGAAATGGTCGCTTAGACCTGCAACCATTTCTGGTCTGCCTGGTGCGCGGTATCATTTCCTATCATGAACAGTAGACACTGCAATGTTATTAAACAGCGTCAACTCGTGAATTGATGATGCAATTGGGATCGTTGTCACTGACGTTCCATACGTTATGGTAATCATGATGTACATCATAATATGATCAGCGAAATGGCTTAATTTCTATATGATTTAGTTGATTTCTCTCAATAGTTGAGATCTCAATAGTATAAAATAATAAATAATCATATGACTTTAGTGAACAACCGTGATAGTTTAAAACAGTGTTTTACATTTCAAGACCTACCTAATTGAGTAGCATCAACGCTATTTAATCATTATAAAGTCGTGGATTCTTTAGAAACCGTTACTCGAAAGCATGTCACTGTACCCGGGAAGCACCTTCTATTAGAATATTACAGGAAGGCTGTAAAGTGTCAAAGCCTCTTAGTGTTCATTACAAGGGATTATGTCACGGCTAAACTGGCCCAAGTAAATGCAATAACTGATAACTAGTTATCATAATACTGTTGTAAATTCGAAATTATGTTTGTTCCTCTTTCTAGCAGCGACAGAGCAATGGATTGGCGTGATTTTATGCATAGAGATGCCAGAGAGTGACATAGGACTCCCGGAAAAAAAGTACGATTCCTGAGGGAACGTCTGATTTATCTATACTAATATTATAAAGAGGAAAGATTTGATTGTTTGTTTGTTTGTTTGTTTGCATTGAATAGGCACCGAAACTACTGAACTGATTTGAAAAATTCTTTCACTGTTGGGAAGCTACACTATCCCCGGGTAACATAGGCTATATTATATTTTAAAAAAAATAGGGATCCTTACTAAAACTATAAACTACAGATTTTCAATTTTGACTTTGCGTGTTTGACATTTCTAAGACAGGACAACGTCTGTCAGGTCAGCTAGTTTGTAGATATTGAAGATTGGGAATCGACGGACGAACCGTATACCGCGGTTTTAAGAACGGCGATTTTACCCGCAGCTCGTCGTCGCTGATCACGTTGAGAAGCTATTCGAGCATCTCAATTGAGGCAGTTTTTAAAATGAGGTGTTTTCTCCCCCTCCCCCCTCCCTTTCCCTCTTCAAATATCTACTACAATGTAATTTAATAAATCAGTTAGTTTCTACTATAATCTATGTATGTATAAATAAATAGCAGATCTTTTACACAGGGTGTATTTATTTAATTTATTAGACATAAAATGGTACATCAATAAAGATTGTCGACCCTAGCCACCAAACTGAGCGATAGCCCGGTTGAACGAATTGTTGAAATGTCTCTGAGAAATCAAGGGACCCCCAAAACACAGGCTTGGCCTAGTTTGGGGCCCACAGCTAAAAGTTAAAATACTTAGCCTAAAGCAATCTAATTAATTTGTAATAATTTGGATATTATTATTAAATAAATAAATAATATTAAAATTTTTGAAATTTTGATAGCCAAGTAAAACTTGTGTCTTGAAACAGTGACGCCTATAAACTGCCGGTTCGGCTCGCCCCGGCTGCGATCAACGACGCACTGTTTATGGCGAGCACAAGCCGCTAACCAGCTCGTCAGTTTTATAAACCGCGGCATTGCACTGATACACTGTCGAGCTTTACCGACAAGCCATAAAACATACTCAATACTGCAAATGCACAAGAAGTGCGACGCCAAAATCCTCTCAAGAGGAAAAAAAGATACCTAACAATCTATTCCACAGTAGGCAATATCCCATAATATTATCCTAGTCATAGCATTGCAATTACATTTTCCGCGACCGTTCAGTTGATTGTAAGCATTGTGATTACAACTATTATTGTTACGGGGGAAAACAATAAATATCCTGGCTTTGAATGGTTTACGGCGTGCCATTTAACATGCGTCGTTTTATGGTTTAAATTTAATTTTATGGAAAACTAGCTGCATTGCGCGGATTCCATTAGATTTTTGTTATTGTATACCGGTTTGAGGACTCGTCTTTTCATTATTTGTTGATAAATGCGCTAAAATATCATAATGTTTATCGGGACTTATCACGTATTATTATATTTAGGTAAAAATAGGTACATTTTACCTAAATATAATACGTGATAAGTAACGTGTGCTCAATTCGCGAAAGTTGAAATTTACTATCATAGGTATTCTGTGAAAACTTAAACCGACTATCGCTATTACGGTTCCAAAGATATTGCTCTTTATATGTAGGACGGACACTGCCTTTGTAACAGTTCCGTGGCACCTTTTGGGTACGGAACCCTAAAAAGTTCTCGTTTCTTCGTTCCCGAAAGATAAGAAGGACTTTAACCTCCAAAAACTTAGGACAGTATTGTTTTACAAGATAACACAATAATAATGATAAAGTTAACGGCATTTTAACGATTTTCCTAATATAACTCTCATTCTGCTTGAGTAGCTTTTATTTAATCAGTGAATATAGGGTTAGGTGGAAGGGTGCAATAAGCTGAAAGGGGTCCGCTATGTACTCAACATTATGAACAACTTTTATAGTGGTAACAATCGTGTGGATTTGGTTGACGGACCGCCGTCCAACCAACGGGAGAGACAGTTTTCTTCTCCTTGTAGCTAGGCTGGGTAACTATTTTAAAATGACACAGTGTTTAAATAAATAAAATAAATAAATATTTGGGACATTTTTGCACACACGGTCATCTGACCCCAAACTAAGCAAAGCTTGTGATATGGCTGCCAGAGACTGATATACATACATATATAGTTTTTTTAAATACATACTTAAATAGATATTAACAACCAGATATAGAACAAACACAAATGCGTTTGCGCAAATTGTTGGCTGTTCTTTACATTATAATGTAAGTACAGCTATTTATCAGTAACGCACCTATTACTTGTTTGTCAATAAACCGTTTGAAACAGCAATAATTAGTCTATTGACAAATGTAAGTAATGATGGGCATTTTGCGCAAACATCATGTTCGTTTTTATTACAGAAACTGACGTGGTTTTCACACATTTTATTTATATTACACGGGAATTATTATTATTAATTAATAATTAATAATTAATTATTATTTGTTTTATCTTACGTGAGTAATTCCCGTGTAATATAAATAAAATCATGTTCGTTTTCTATAGTTACCCGGCCTAGCTACAAGGTCAAGAAAACTGTTAGAAATTTGAATTTCCTGCCATTTGTGGAACGTACCACCTTAAAGATTATCCGCAAATATTTCTGCAGAGACTTGCAAAAGTATCGATACGAACCCTTTATCGATAGTAATACATGAAAGTTTCTGATTCCCACACAGATCTACTAAAAGCCGCAATATTTTACAATCCAATCGACCAGTAATAACGGTAATTATTTAGAACATATGGACACCACTTCAAAGCAATGTTATCGTATCTTCTCGCTTATAAATAACAACCGGGTCGGAGGCGTGAACTCTCTGGACTTTCTTTGTTGAGCTAACCGATGCAGTCCGAAAATGGGCACTATTTTAAACTAAACTTATTTAGTGTGGTTTGCGAACAAAACCTCTTTATTGTCTTTCGAACAAAACCTTCCGTGTGACTTGCGACTAAAACCTATTTAGTTTAGCCTTTTTTCGTGACTTTTTGGACTCGAAAATTATCGAAGAAATATAAGAAAACAAGTATAATTATTTTAAAATGTTATAGACAATTCAAAAAGCTTATGAGCGTCAGGATTCGAACCTGCATCATCGGGTATATGCCCAGAGCGATCTTTCCGCTAAGCAACGGCCGCAAAAAAAAAACTATTTTATTCAATACAGAATCACGAACTGTTTCAAGAATGCGTTTCGTCTTCAGTATCAAAGATTCAAAGCCGACATTCGGTATTTCCTCACATTTTGGGCGTGAAGTATTGGATTAGATTCGGAATCAAAAATGTCTTCCTTATGCTGTAACATCTTCCCGTCATTTGGTATTTTTAACCTTTAGAATGTCCACTGAACGGTCCAGTTATAGGAATTAGGAAGTCCTGTTACATATTTTGACTTTCCGTGGCCGGATAGAACTGTGAGTATTTTTGTAACACGAATCTTTACCGAGAATCGTCATAATTCAATGAAATGTTCAACTAGCTATGAAAAAAAGCAAATTAAGCTTTTGGTTAGATCAGTCTGTACATAATTCATCATCGAATTTTAGGATGACATCATTTTTTATTTTAAATTTTTTTTATTTTCTCGCTCTCATGTCTGTTTATTTGTCTGTTAGATAGACATGATTGTCGCTTAACATCAGGCGAGATGGCAACCAAGCACAAGCTATCTATCTATTATAAAAAAAGGTACAAAATCCCAATCCAAAGTCAACATTTACCCACTTTCTTTGCAATAAATAAATAATTAGTACATAAAAGGTGGCGTATAATTTTTGTAACTACTAGCTTTAGCCCAAATCTTAGTTTTTCAGGTAATCTGATAACTCTGAAAATTATTCAAATAAATTGTAGCTTGCTTAACAGTAAACAAGTGTCTAATTATGATACAATTATGAATTACGAAAACATAAAAATCGTTCCTTTTTGTTTGTCATCAATCAATTCAATCACAGTTAGTAATATCGGTAATATCATCATCATAAATGATTCAAATATTTTTTGAGAATATTTTAATTCCCATTTTTATTCATTTATAATTAGCTTGAAATTAAATAAAATGAAACCGTTGTTTTATTATTCCAAGATATATATATGTATATATCAAATTTTGTGATTATTATTGTTAAGTAGTTGAATAATATTAAAACTAAAACAAATAACAAATTCCTGGCATTGCCTTAGAAACGTGCTTTCCTAATAAAGCAGTTTTCCTATTTTGGTAGCCAGTTGTTTTCAGGGTTAACTTGAAGCTAGACATAACATCATTGTAAGCTTCGATCTATGTTGTAAATTGTTATTGTTACACAAATAAATCATTATAATAGTAACAATAATATTTTGCAAAGCTAGATAACCGCTTAATAATGGTCATCTGTAGTAATAAGCGTTGCTTAAAAGTAGGAAAACCAGCCTTATTTTTTTTTTTATGGCAAAAGTTAAGATAACATTTTTGCCAGCAACAAGTATGGCTGAAGAGAGAAAAAAGAAGACGGAATTTAGAATCTGTTAGATGAAACAAAGAAAATATCCTATATAACCGTCATCAATGTATAGCGACGTGGGTTTGAGGTTTTAAAAAAATCAATAGACAGACCTAATTTGAGTTTCTCTAGTAGATAGCATGTAGGTATTAATTAAATTTAGCGTCATTGCATCAAACACAAAACAAAACGCAAGCCTTCTTTGGCGGCAAACATTGAATAGGTAGACTGTAGAGATAGACAGCCTTTTCTATCTAGGATGGCATAAGTCTAGGTTTCCTATTTGTACTTGTCATGTTTAGCGCCAGAGTGTAAATAATGGAAACGTTGACAGGTACAAACTTTCTTGCAGTCATTATTACTAGAGGCGGTTATTCGATCCCTGTGCTTGAAACTTGTGGTAAAGACCCACAATATCTTTCTGGTACTAAGACCTCACGATTTCGTAATGAGGTCTAAACGACCTGATATGCAACTCACACTCCAGGGCCCTGATTCTGTAACTACAAACACGCACGTAACGCGCCGTGTTAAGTTCTATCCTCTAATGTATCCAACCATATTCGTTCTGGGCATGGTTAGATATAATAAACTAGAAGTAAGAAGGAACTGGGCGCTCGCATATTATATGCTAAGAGTATTCCGAGGCGTTTTGACAAATCCGGAAATATTGTGTCCGATGAAGTTGAGCGTGCCGGACGGGTACGTGGCGCGCCGGCGGCGGCCGCAGTTGTTCTCGGTCCCCCGCGGTAGGACTAACTTACTTGCTAAGAGCCCATTGATTCGAATGTTGCAAGCACTAAATCAAGTTGCAAAGAAAATAGACCTGTTTGTGTGTTATATTGTAGAATTTAAAAAGGCGGTATTGTTCCATTTATGTTATGAATTAATTAATAATTGAATAACTGATTTATTGACTACTTTAATATAATGACATTATAATCTAATTTAATCTAAGCTAATGCATGTATTATTATTTAACTACTTGACTAATTTTATCATAGTAATTAATTTCTTAAAATGTTAACATGTAAACTACACTATTGTATTAGGTTAATCCTGTAAACATTGTTGTAATGAATGAAAAAAAAATTAAAAAAAAATAATTATCCTCTTAAAATTTGGACTCGAGAGAGAAAGTGTGAGAATATCATATTTCCCTCTCTTTCTCTCCCGTTGGTCAGACGGCGGTTGAGGTCAGCCAAATCCATACGTGAGGATACGGTTTGCAACTTTTCGCAATCATTGCAACATTTCGTTAACAGAATCAATTACAACCGGTAGCCTAGCCCTGATGTTAGACTAAAACATAACACGCTTGCCAAGAAGGAACTTATTTAAATCTCAATTTGCAAGGACCCATAGTGTACTTTTCACATCTCAATAATGCACGCCCCGCCTTCTACCTCCCATCTCCATCCTAAGGTTTCCTATTACCTATTAGAAACTACCTACTATAGTTATAAAACTGTTGTCATCATGGGTTCCAACCCTTAACCACTAGTCACAGAGTAGATAATATTTCTAACACCAGCCTTGTCTTCTGCGATATTACTTTACTAGCACTGTCGTGTGACAAGGCGTCGCCTTCAGAGACAGGCGCGAGAAAGTTTTGCATTGTCAGTATAAACGCAGAAAAGCTATACGCCTAGGTTTACAACACAGACCTATATCCAAGTAGACGCCACAAGTCGACATTTTTTAAAATTTATTTAATAATAGGCTTGCATTTTACCGCCAACTCGTCTGATGTTAAGCGATGATGCGGTCTACGGTGGAGCACGCTTGCCTAGAAGAAACCGATTCACTCGTGATTTGAAGACACCCAGATTGTAACTATCGGGGAACACCCATTCAGGCAGCGCATTCCACAGACTAGCAGTTCGCATAATAAAAGTGGAATCAAAGCGCTTCGTTCGGGTTTTCGGAATACCGACCATAAAGCGGTGTCGTCTACACCGTCAACACCCAAAAGACATGCAGTCTATGGTACACCGAGCGGTTTACATAAAAAGTATATGTGTCTATGAAATCCAAAAAAAAAGTTGAAAAACAAATGACAGAAGGTGACATTTGGTTCGAAGGACAACGGAGTGGTGGTTTAAAAAATGGTTGTTAGTTTGTCCGTGTTTTTTATGTTTGGATTGTTGTTATTGACTTGATTTTGGTTCCTCAAAATACCACGAGTAAATTAAATACGTGTGAATGTCGTTTAAATAACCTCACACTAACTTAATACTTAACACTTGCATGTCATATTTCCAATACAATTATGATTAATCGTCGTAATTGAGTTCGGCTTAAATCAGTCTGCTCAATCGGTGCCTCGACGACACGTGTCAGTTTGAAACGAAAATTGATAATTGTGCAATACTTAGTTGCAAGAATACCACAAATAGAGTTGGCCGACAGAATAAAGATATTTCTTTTCACAGGTAAGTACTTTTATGTACGAAAAATTTGACACGCTTAGTTTCATACAGTTTGGACCGCTTGTGGAGTCTACTTAGATATAGGTCTGAGGCTTACAACGTCATTGAGCTGAATGCACTTTACCCAGTAACACAGGTTTGCACAGTACGGTGGTACTAAGTCGAACGAAGGTCATTTGAACAACTATTAGAATGGGACCAACTCTGAAGTCGCGAAAAATTATCAGCTCACCCATCAGCATCACATAGTAAAAGTTGTTTATAATGATGAGTACAGTGTACTCCTTTCGGCTTAGTACAGTTTTCCGCGTAACCCTGTAGAGTAGTCTGAAAAGGCCTGCAGGCTGCGGTTACGGCACAAGAGAAATGGTAATAAAAGTAACAAACCAGCGAAAATTACACCTTCGAACGCTTTCCATTGAATTAAACTGTAACCACTCCGCTTGTTGCAATAAAGGAAACGCTACACGATCAGTCTCAGATCACGCACGAGGTCGCGGTTTGATTGTTGTCTTGACGCGGTCACGTTAAGGCTTTGTGAAGATAATGGGTCTGAGTAAGATTGATAAACACTTAAGAAAATACTACTTGAATACCTAAGTTGACTGTAAATTACTTAGATATAAGAGTTAAGTGGTTTAATAAAATAATAAAAAACTATAAAATAAATGGAAATACTTATGATTTTTACGGATCAAAAAAAATGGGACTATAATTTAATAACATATAAAAACTAAAGAACAAAACTAAATTATTACTTATCACTATAAGTATTTGAACCAACTAGAAGTGAGCTATGCATGCTAGTAAAATCACATGTTAAATAAAAATCAAACAAAATTAATAGTTTAAGTTGTCATTATGAAAATTCACTTATGTCATAAATGCATTATTTTTTTTCCAAATTTCATTAATAAATTTTATAAAACTTCAACAATTCTTTGTAAGCAGCTAATATTTGTGTCAGTCTTGACTGACCGTGTAGCCGTCTGAGCTTATAAGAAAGGGTCTATGATTGGATTGAAGAAAGTTATAATCTCTTTAATCCAAGCTTAGTTACCTATTACGTATAGATTAGATAACAACTCTGATAATAGCGAAATATTGATCAAAATTACGTAATTTTAACAACATTACAGAATGACCAGTTGATGACGTTTCTTAGTAAAAATTGAATTAGGTAATAAAAAGTAATTATCAATCTATTTCAAAGTCTAGACAGAAACAAACTGTAGCTAAGTTTCTGTAACATTGAAAGTGCATTTATCAGACAGAACACACGTAAAAAAGATTGCCAAAAAGCTAAAAAAAAGAAAAGAAAAAAAAGTTTATTCGTGACAAACAACTTAATAAAAATCACTAAAAGACAGTACCTAGATGAAAAAGTCAAAAATCAAAGCACTGTATTAAACAGTTACGGTGACTTACATAATATATACCAGTAATTACTAATTTAACAAGTAGAAATTATAATATTGAAAACCTCCGAATAACTCAGAAAATACGAAACTATCCATGACAAAATAAGAACCATAAAAAGAACTGCTTTCGAATAAAAAACCGCATTCAAATCGGTCCAGTAGTTAGTTTTTTTTAATATGTTTTTTATAAACAATTGGCTTGCGTTTGACCACCATCTCGCCTGATGTGAAGCGATGATGTGGTGTACGTTGGGTGGAGCACGCTTGCATAGTAAAAAAAAACACCATGCAACAAACTATCTCTTACCTCAAACGCCGTTCCGTCGTCCTCTATGCAGTCGCGGGTAAAACAGATCAACCGGATCACTACAGGACCAAACAGTACTACTTAATGCTACTTTTAGAACTAACAACAAATTTGAACTCAAATGTTGACGTTTACCATAACGTTGATCAACGCACGCCATAAACGTTTTACGACGCCGATGAAGATAATTCAAATACGCATAAAATCCGTCTCAATAAATCACTAATTCACCAGCGTTTAAATTACGAAAGTAAAGTTGTAAAGTTATAGGTTAACGTTGAAATAACAGACTAATTTCATAACTGGTTGAATGCTGTACCTAGTTATGTATAACGCTACGATTATGTTGTTATGGATGAGCTTCATAAAGAATGGGAGTGGAGTGGAGAAGACTGATTGGAACTGAAGTAGAGTGGATTACGGGACGGATGCGAGACTGGATTGCACAAGGGCAGAAAGAGAGTAAAGTGGATGCCGAGTTAGATTGGAAAGGGTGGGCCTATAGTAGAGAAGATCACGCGACGAATGCAGGACTGGTGCGGTAAGCGCGGGACGAAATAAGAGTAGATTATGGGACGGATTCGGGCCTGGAGCGGAAAGAGCGGTTATAGGTATAGTGGATTACAAGACGTATGCAGCTGGGGCTAAAACGGAAAGAGTGGGAAAGGAGTAAAGTAGATTTTTTAACTACGCGAGCGAAGGCGCCGGTATCAGCTAGTAGAATAATAAAAACACTGAGAGCCTTTATATTAGTAAAATGAGCGCGCGTGCAAGAGCAGGATGCACGTATACGTGCATCCCATTTTCAACCTTCGCAACTTGTTTGACGCGCAAGATGCATTTTTGAACCCGAAGCAGCAGCTTCCCGATAAATTGTCGGAATTATTTCAAATTTAAATAACCAGCAGTGCAAGTACCGTTCTTTATCGATGGTCAAATTCGCTAAAATGCCATAGAATCGATCACAGCGAGTACTGAAAATATGGCATATTATCGAATTTGACGACCTCAACTGTCAATTTGACGATCGTTAAAAGAACGGTACTTGCACTGCAGGTTTGCTCAAAGACGCTATGTAAGTTATAATCGGATTCTTCGAAAGTGTCTATCGTCTTTTCTGTTGGAACATTATCGAATCCAATACCTGAAAATTACTCTTCAAATTCACCAGCTTAAAATTCTTGAATAGGTAGTCAAGTGATCTTGGACCGTCCACGCCTACTTCGTACTACGTTTTTATTGTAATAACATAACGGTGTACGTCTATCATATTTACGAGTAACCGTAATGCATTGTGAATTAACATTTTAATAATGTCAAATGCACGTCAAATGCTATTAACGGTCTGAGTACTTGACGATCGTTGACACCACATGAGACGCTGAATACGAACTTCGGATCGTTCTACTGATTGTTACATAACCGTGTGAGAAATTTGAAAAAATGTGTGAGATCAATAAAATTATGGGTATAACTTTAAATATTCGCTGGGATGCCTCCTAAAATAATATTAATTATATTGTGTTTCGTTTTGTTGGTCTCCATAGGCTTTGAGCCTAGTGTGGGATCGCAGGAATATCTGCAAATTGTCCACATGAATTTTAGTGAACTTTTACTATAATTAACATAAAGTCGCGAGTGTATCTGTTTCTTCTGGGCAAGCGTGCTCATTTGAACATTTGCACATTGTGCACATTTAAAAAATGCCTCTTACTTAAACTAGATTTGTGTCCATGTGAGGTTAATTTTGACTTTACGTCACCTCTTATTGGACATCCCTATCGGATTTCACGAATAAGGTCTTTTGGACCTCACCCACATGCACCCACATAGTACGTGAGTAAAAAAAAAAGCGACGAAAAAAAAAGGATGAGATTGTCTATTGGACGCGTATAATAATATATTTTAAACTTATTTAATTTACCTGTGATGTCCTTCGACTAAAATAAAATGAATGGACGGGCCCAGAAGAAGCGCAGTTTTGAAGATTAAAAAATGAGCGCCGACGCTCTCTTCGTTTCAGTCGGTCTCTAGCCGTAGGAAGTGCAACACGAGACTATTGTTACATGATAACGAAACATCTGACAAATATATGCCTTCTTGTGCTTTCCCGAAGTGTTAATGCACAACAAAAAACCGCCATGTATTTTTGTAACAAATGTACTGTACATGGTTATAATTAGGTGTTGAAGCATGTGTCCAACGGTTTTGACTCGTTTTAACTCAGCAAGTTCAATGGTTATAGCCCATCCATTCATTTTATTTTGGTCGAAGGTGGTGTCACCGATTCCCTGCAAATTCAGAATTTCCAAAATGATTCTTTGTTTAGGATGTGAAGGTGACAAAATGTAACAAAGATAATTATCAACTCCGGAAAAATCTCAAACATCATCTCTAGAATTTTAATTCGATTCATACCTTAAATAGACTGAATCGGGAATTCGGCTAAGAACAAAACCAGACACTATGTTTAGAGTCCCGTACATAAATCACACACATATTATTCTCATAGATGCGAAAGCTGCTAGTTGAGTTGTTCTGTTAGTACGACTCAACACCGGACGGCTGAACCTATTTCGATGAAATTTTGTACGGAGTTTGTTTATAATAATATATGTAAGATGAAAACGTCATTCAAACGAAGGGTGAATAAAGTCCTCAAAGGTAGGCAACGCACTGACAATGCCCCGGGTATTGTAGGTGTCTATAGGCAGCGGTGACCACTTACCACCAGGTAGCCCGTAGACTGTTTGCTACTTATTCAAAAAAAAAAAAACCCTAATATATAAGCCAGCATACGAGATATCTCATAATAATATCCAAGAATTTACATAATAAAAAATTCTGGATAAAAATATCCCCAAACGTGTGATTTCTTCAAGAAGCTGCATTTGTAACCAGTTTAACTTGTTTGGATAAATACAATGCTGCTTACATAATGCAAATGATTGCAAATAAGTATTATTGGCGAATATATACAGTAAACATTGTAAGTAACTATTTGTCATTAAGATGTTAACTCATAACTAAACATTGCCAAGTATGTTAACTGTTTCTGTGACAAGCTTCCATGTGCTTAAGTTGCCTCAATTACTGAGGTATGGAGGAGAGTGGGTTATATACCTGGTCTGAGAGAGAATATTTTCTAAATTCTTTGCAACAACTTGAAATCACAGACGAAAGTGTGTCAACAATTTTCAGACTTCAAAACCAGACGTTCTCAATAGACTATCGGACAGGTGTTTGATTTATAAAAAACTAGTGACCCGCCCAGGCTTCGCACGGGTATAAATTTTATTACTATATATAAACCTTCCGTGAAAAATTATCTAACTGATGTTAAAAACCGCATCAAAATCCGTTGCGTGGTTTTAGGAGTTAGCGGATATACAAATTACAGACAAACAGATGCAGAGAGCGACTTCATTTTATACTGTGTTATGTAGAGATAATAGGCTTAGAAAAATATAATTAAAAGTTATACCTACATCAGAAAAAAACTTTTTAGTAAGTCCTTAAATGTGGAAAAAAAGGAACGCATTTTTTATGCGTAATAAGTCCCGATAAACGTTTAAAACACTTCAAATAAATAAAAAAACTCCCTATTTTATTATCTATTATTCAACCTTACTCTAAATAATATTCTTTAACTAATTTAAAATATATTACATCTAAAGTGTGTAAGTAGGTTAGAAAACTGTATCGACTCGAGAACCAGGTCTATTATGCGTGCACACGACAGAGGTTTAGCATTCGATCATTGTCGATTTCACATTGAGATAACGGACCCCTATTTTTTTCTTCACGACCATGGATACAGAGTTCTTCAGTCGGAAAATTAATCAAGTTTACATAGTAATTAATAACGTTAAACAAGTCATAGTCACAGTCAGATTCAAGCAAAGTAAGTCACGATCAAGTCAAACTCATGCCTCAGTAAAGTGGTGGAGGCTTTGCAAGAGGATTCTATGGAGTTTTGGAAACAACACGAAAAGGCATGTTTCGCCTCGATAACTTTGCCACACTCAAGCTCGTTGATAAATAATAATACACCATTATGATACATTAACACTCGAAAGCACACAAGTTTAGGAAAATAATACAAAGACCCGACATGTTATTTTCACGTTGGCGCCAAAACTCAACTGACCCCCAAAAACGGAAGTGACGCCAATTTAAAAAAGAACACTAAACAATAGAACGAAGATCAACTGACTAATCCATTGTTACTGGCCGTTATAAATGTAAAAAAAGATATTTGCATAGAAGTCAACGTGCAGAATTTTAATGAGACAGGTTTGACAAATACGGCGGATGATGCGGCCGGTAGCTGTCAAACCTTATTTGGCAGCTGTCAAACTGTCATTGACTTCATGCGCAAGCGCGTTGCCTAGTTTAATTTATGAATGGGCCTAAAAATAGAAGTTTATTGAACACAAATGTCACAGATGTCGGTGTAAGGAGTAAAAGGATGAAAGAAATGGGACAGGGTGGTTTTTGACGATCTTTGTGACGTAATAATTTTAGTTGATAGGCGACCACATTTTTATGTCGATACAAATGCTACTGTTTAATTAGACATCATCATCATCATCAGCCAGAAGACGTCTACTGCTGCACATAGGCCCTTAGACCTCCACACTGAACGACAGCCTGCCATCTGCATCCACTGGAGACAGACAAAAAAAATAACATCAGAAAAATTATCTATGGTGAAATAGACATCACATCATTTAAATGCTGTTTGTTGGTAAGCTTAATAACTTTAGGAAAGCTGGACCGATTTGGCAATTTTTTTATATGTTCGTAATAGTCCTATTACAACTTCAGGAAAGGAAAAAAGGGTGCACGACATCAGTTGATCTGGAAAATTAAGGCAAAATTAAAGTGCTTCATAATTAATTATTTTACGAACTCAAGACAATAAATATGTGTACTAAAGATGAAACGAGATGAAAGATAAGGTCAAGGTGATATGCACCTAGTTGATTATTCAAACGGTGAATATTGATTTTTAAATACTTATACATCAAAACAAAATAAGCACTCAAGATGACATGAGGTACTCTTAGTATAAATCTAGCCTATTTAGGGTTACCGGATAGAAAATTTAGAAATCCGGAGATGAAGCCTGATTTCCATTGAAACATCGTGAGAAGTTGTCGCAGTTTGCGAAGTTTCTCGCAAACATAATAGTTATAGAGCTTTGTTGAAAAGGTAAAAATGATTATTGGTAAAACACAGTTATGTATTATTGGTAAACTATCACGGTTGTTCACTTAAGTTATATGATTAGGGAGCTCATTTCACAACCTTACCACGGTAAATATCCTGTAAATAATCATAATAATAATATTTAAATATTATTGGTTTTGTGCACAGGGAGGCCTAGCCCCGCCGTGATACTTAAAGAGAAATATAAAGAACCCAGTTTTGGGGAAGACGCTGTCTGCTGCAACACAGCTCACGCTAACGCAGCAGGCAGGGATTCTACCTGTATTTTGTGCTTCTTATGTAACGATAAATACATTTTGTATTTGTACTTGTATTGTTTTTTTTTGTTGTTGTTGTAATTTTGTAATAAAAAAGATCTCATAAATCTACTCTACATTGTTGAAAATTCTTAAACCCTGATATTTCCTGCGATATACAAAACCCGGCCGCAATCCTGAAAAGAGCCAAAAAAACCTGAAACCTCAGGACAAGACCTGAGATATGGTAACCCTAAGCCCATTACACTATTAAAGTAGGTACCTACATTTAATAGACACTAAAATATGCTAGCCTTTCCAAAGCACCTTATCTATTATGCACATCCCACGAAGGTCCCAAGGTCCTAAGTACACATCCCAAAAGGTGCGTCGGCGAGAATCGTACCCACATTCCTATGTAAATGCCGCATATTAGGCATTCTATGTTCTAGGTACAAAGTAACGTTACAGCGATGGCCTGGATTCCTGATGCCCTGTGATTTGATCGGCATGGTAATTTTGGGTGCGTCCACAGATCAGAAAAGCAAGTGATATGCTTTAGTACAAATCGTTCGTGTTCACAAATGTTTTCTATTTTCACTAAACTGCTCGGCACACTTGCTCATTGTTAACGCACACTGTAGCAGCGACACTATTTTTTTTATTTTTTATCATATAATAGGCTTGCGTTTGGCCCCCAACTCGCCTGATGTTTAGCGATGATGCCAATAAACTACACATGCAAAAGAAGGGCGGCAGGGTCATCAGATCAGGTAGCCCGTTGGTCTAGTTGGTAGTGAACCTGCCTTCTGCGCATGGGTTCGATTCCCACCTAGGACAAACATTCATGCAATGAACATTTGTGTTTGTTCTATATCTGGTTGTTAATATCTATTTAAGTATGTATTTAAAATATATTTGTATGTATGTATATCAGTCTCTGGCAGCCATAGTACAAGCTTTGCTTAGTTTGGGTTTAGTTGGTGTTTCCGCAAAATAAATATTTTGAATTTGAGTAGACAGGAAAAATTTAACTATCCCTGTAAATTATCCAAAACAATGGCAAGTTATTTTTACATTTTAACTGTTCCGTCATAGAATATTTTCGCTATGGTTCCGTCAACCAATCGGCTTACCAAGTTTAAATGAATACTAATTTTACTTACTTACTTATTTATACTTACTTACCTATTTGTACTTACTTTTCATGGGAAACCATAAAACGGAAGAAAACACGCACTTTCCATCAGTCTTCGAACATAATAACCACATCGAGTTGGCCATAGACTTGGACAGATCACGCAAGTTGTCCGTTAAGAAATTGTTGATTTGTCGTTGAACCACGTCACGTATCCATTACGCACTTGTATAGTACTAGACTTGTATGTATTTTGAATACGTCATTTGCATATGTCAACATTGATGAATAACTTTGCGTGAGGGAATAGCAGACATTTGGCGTCAATTCTGTTGTCCCATTTTCTAAAGTTTAGTCGAATTCTAAGATTTGTTTACATACTCGTATATAGTGTGTATTAATTGATTATTTTCATAACCCCCGATAAAAAAGCTGATAAATCCCAAACAGCTGAACAGATTTTCTTGAATCATAGCTAGGAAGCTATCCAGCCGTTACACTCTCATTTTTATCATCATCATCATCATCAGCCAGAAGACGTCCACTGCTGAACATAGGCCTCCCCCTTTAACCTCCACACTGAACGACAGCCTGCCTTTTGCATCAACTGGATGCAACACTCTCGTTTTGTAAAACAACAAATAATAAACACCGGCCAAGTGCGAGTCGAGCGCCCGCTACAGATCCCCAACCTGAATTAAAGGAAACTGATTCTATTGTTATATGATTATTTACGGGATATTTTTTTGTTTATTTTTCTATTGGGTGCGGTTGCACTCGTCCATCACTGGTGTTTATTTTATTTAACTATAATAATAATTATAATTCTTCAAACTATGATACCTTTTTGTGCAGAAGTTGCCACATGCAAGTCCACACAATTTTACAAACTCGCGTTCTGTAAATCATCTCTACTTCCGCGAAACTGCAGTTCACAACATATAGTTCCAATGTTATTGCAACAGATGGCGTCACTAACAAGGAACGTTTCCGTTCTCCCGTATTTACCCGCAACCGTAACCTATCCGTAAACTTAAACCGTAACTGTAACTGAAATGTTGTTTGACTGCGCCGTAAACGTTTTAAGTTAACGACGACTCAAATTGGGTTTACAGTGCGCGTTAGGAATGTTGTTAGTTACGTTGTATTGTTTAAATTTAAACTATTTCTGCAGGTTAATGCGGTGGTAACTATCTTTACGGCCGTACCATAGTATAAATAATAGTACAGTCGTACATGTTAAATAGGTAGTTGGATTAAAGCTTGAAGAAACTGTAGCTGCTTTATTAATGAATCCTAATAACCTAACTACAGAGACTAATAACTTCAAAGACCTATTTCCGTCGTAGCTATCTCGCTCGTACATATTTAACAATAAAAAAAAACAGATTGGGCGTTATCTCTGTTCATGCCGATATTTTTGTTTTGGCGAAGGAGATTAAAATAACTGTATTTGTTTTATTCCTCTACCAATTGTTTTTTTTATATTGACCAATTGTTTAAACCCCAGAGCAGTCCAGCCCAGTCGTATGTTCCCCGATAGTTACAATCTGTTGCGAGATTGATTTTTTGAATAGGTTCTAGGTAAGCGTGCGCCAACGTAGACCGCATCATCGCATGTGGCCGCCATCACAAGCTTATTATTAATTGTTATAATGCGCGAAAGAGATAGCTCTGGCCGGGGTGGGCTCTTAATAGATCAGGGGTTAGGCTATGTGCAGTGCCTTATGCAGTTGCTCATGTCACGAAACGCGAAGTCCCGCTTCCAAGTTGCGCTGCCGCTACTGCTACTTTTTGGTCTGTGGAAAAAAGCCCTTATTGTGTTTTAAGTGAAATTCTAGAATACGTATGCCAGTACTTAACAGGAGTGTTTGTTTGTTACAGAGAGTATCAGAGCAGCATCCCCCTGCACCTGTGGAGATGCAGGCGCGACACAGCTTCTGGTGGCACCTGCTCATAGACCTGCCTATACTGCTGCTAGGTCAGTTTTATTGTAGTACTTACGAGTATATTACTTAATTCGTTTTATTTTATTAATGTATTTTGTAATATTAACAATAAATCTAATCTATATTCCTAATGAGCTTAGAGAGACTTGCAATCCTACGAACTGCTAGTCTGTGGAATGCGCTGCCTCAATAGTATTCCCCGATATAGGTACTTGCAGTTACAACAAACGTATTTTTTTACGTATTTTTTGTATTAGCTTTAATGTAAAAACGGTAATACGTACAAGCGTCAAACTTGGCATGATTTTAGTGCACACTCTAAAGTATAACAACAAATAATAAATAATGGCCAAGTGCGAGTCGGTGACAAGTTTCTGTTCATTAAAAGTTATACCGAGCGTCACTTGCAAAATATTAACTATGTGACGGCATAGCAATTAGTTAGGCTAGTCAGAACAAATCGTGTTTTTAAATTGATAGTTATTGGATTTTGTGGTGGTACGGAACCCTCAGTGCGCGAGCCCGACTCGCACTTGGTCGGTTTATTTTAAATTCATTTCCTCAAATATCGTACAGGTTTAAGTGAAGAAAATAAGGAATACCTAGGTATGTAAACGTTAATTAGGTGTTTCAATATGGACATTACTCCATTAAAGTCGCCATTAAACACAAGTAATTGATAATTATACACGCGTCAGTGATTCCAATTAACTACATCATTATCACGGTTCACTGAGTCGTTAAGTGTCTACTATTTATAAATCGCGTGACTATTGGACGTTAATTTTAATATAGCTGTAAATTAGTCAGTATGTACGTGGATTCATCATTTCAGCCGTAGGACGTCCACTGCTGGACATAGGCCTCCCCATCGATCTCCAAAAGGGCCGGTTGGAAGCTGCCTGCATCCAGCGTTTCCCTGCGGTCTCTTTTAGGTCGTCTGTCCATCTTGTGGGTGGACGTCCTACGCTGCGCTTACCGGTCCGTGGTCTCCATTCCAGAACCTTTCGGTCCCATCGGCCATTTGTTCTGTACGTGATACGTGGATTACTATCAGGCGAATAACCTGCTTGGATGTTTCCGAGGAGTTACATCATCGAGTTCTTTCGGATGGACACTCTATTTGGCAACAGGGTGCCGGTGGCAGGGTGAGCAGTCCCAAACTTACAGATTTTTCTGTATTCCGATTTAAGGTCCAACCTAACTGCCTCGGTAGCCTACTGATCATTCATCATATATTTTCTTATTTTTTTGTCGCGTCTTTTAAAAGCTGTGCTCCTTTCGGCCGTCTCACTGCGTGACCTATATTGCTAATATTTATTTGAAAGCTATGGAGATGTAAAAAAGGCCAAAGCCCTTTAAAAATGTGAGAGAATTACTATTTTATTTTATTAAATTTAATAATAGGCTTGCGTTTGACCGCCGTCTCGTCTGATGTTAAGCGACGGTGCGGTCTACGATAGAGCACGCTTGTCTAGAAGAAACCGATTCACTCGTGATTTAAAGACACCCAGATTGTAACTACGTACATATATTGTGTTGTATATCTTTATTCAAATTATAAGACTAATTATTTAACAATAATTATTTTGCTATTTTAAAAACAAATTGATGAAAACTTAAAATATAAACTAAAAACTAAAACTTAAAACAACTAAATAAAAGGTACAATTAAACTAAAATATGATTGTATAAAATATACAAACATACTACCTACTACAAAACAAAAACGCCGTCGAGATCACCACCGTGCGGCAGGGTTCCCAGAACACTAGCAGAGTTGCCCCGCTGTATAGCAATACTTAGCTTGTATATTGTATATCAACTAGTCACGCTATAGTCAATAAATAACTGTTGTCTTATTTCACCATCATCCATAACATACTACAGAGTATGCAATAGTACCTTGCCATGACTTTTCCATAACCAATCAATCAATCAAACATTCTCAGGTTAAAAAACTTAAATACCGCAAAGCCGTCGGTATGTTTATACAAACAGTCTCACGAGTTAGTTTCGGGAATCTGACACTGGACAGAATAAACAACAGTTACTGCATAACAAACTGATTGAACCCGCAGTGACTGTAGAGTAAGCTATGGCTTTACATAAACAAGCTATGATCCCGTACTTACTGTTGACTAAACTGTGTTTTACATGCACAAGCCATAGAATGTGGACAGACGATACGAGCAATTTTGTCTCACGTTCGTAATACAACACTTTCTTCGCTTGGTGAGTAAATACGTTGATTACTTACTTTAAAACAAGTTGATGAGTAGGTATTAGTTTTTTAGTTAATAAAGGCACTTGCCCCAGTTAAAAAATATTAATTAAAAAGCTGTTCATAATTATGTGAGTACTTACAACAATTTATTCAACTAAATTTAATTATTAAAGTGACACGCTTTATTGCACAGAAAGATATAAGCTTGTCTCATCTAGTATTTATAAAAAATATCAATAAATCTCAACTATATTCCAGTCCCGCGCGGGTCGCCCGAGTAGATCCCGTCTCCCGTAGTACTCCCGGAGCGGAGACATACGTAAGGCTCTAGAACATCGTTTCACAGCGACGCGGACTGTTCCATACGGGACTTGCCTCCGCGTAGATCCCGTCTCCCGTAGTACGGGCTCCCGGAGCGGAGACATACGTGAGGCGCTAGAACATCGTTTCACAGCGATGCGGATTGTTCCGTACGGGACTTGCCTCCGCGTAGATCCCGTCTCCCGTAGTACGGGCGACCCACACGGGTCTCCAGCACAGCTGTGAAACCAGCCCATACAAACTATTAATTAAGCTGTATCTTATAAGGCAAAGCACATGGATACTACTACACAAACTGTTGCATTAAGAGAACCACACGCATCAAATTACTGCGGTAACTATTGTGAAATCTATGGACACAAATGTGATATCTTTGTTATGATTTGCATTGTTTATGGAATGATATGGTATGTTCATAGGTTGAATGTAGTTTCTTGGTATTGACATAGAATAAAATGAAGTACACAGTTTTGGTAGTTTGAATAGGGTTGCCAGAAGAAAAAACTCCTGGGAAAAAAATATCCGCATATTTCCTTCAAAGTTCTAATTTCGCGGCATCATGAACTCATATTGCGAACTTTTTCATTTCTAGAAGTCCAGACGTTTTGGATTCCCCCCCCCCCCCCCCCCCCCCCCCCCCCCTTCCGGACAAAAGCCTAAATTCCTGGACGCGCCGGGAAATTACGGACGTATGGCAACAACCTTAACTTTGGACAGCATTTTACAGTGGTCAGTAGTCGGATGACCACCGGTTATTCTTACTACAAGAATGGTTAAACGACGCCATGGAAAATCTGCTGTTCCATACATTTTGTCGAGTGTCAATGACCGTTTTCTATGGATCAGCTGATTATTTTTTCTGCGATTTCAGGGCAGTCCTATAAAAAAGTTGTTGTTCATAATGAGTACAATGGACTCCTTTCGGCTTAGTGCAGTCTATAAATGTGTAACCCTATATATCCATTAGTAACGTTGAAATGTAACTATCCAGTGACGCACACGCCGTGAATACTCCATGACTCAGTTCTTCTGGCAAATTAATTTGTAGAATGCATCATTCTGGATAACGCCTAATCCAGGATTTAGGATTTTGTTTCTTTTGACAGCTACAAGCGCATATGATTTTGGTAGTGACTGTACCGATGTTAAAATGATCCTACTTTAGTAGTTTACGATACAACATGAGTTTCTATGGCAAGTTAACGTATGCTTGAGGCTATGTAGGGGAGGGAGGGGTGTTATGGTAAAAGCATAAACTCTTTTAACCTTTAACGGGTCATGCAAATAATTACAAACTAAATGAACAAAGTAAACAAGTCAACTATTAATAAAAATCGATTTGCCACTTCACACCAGTAAATCACTTCGCGGTGCAGTGATATAATTTTTGACACCAAATTATTGATATCATTGGTGTCAATATGTCAAGTTCACGATTTAGTTCACGGCTACGAGAATACGTTTGTCAAAAATAGTGATAAGATAACATTAACACTGCACAAAAATTATGTAACATGTTTTTTATCGTTTGATGATATCTAAATAAAAAAAGTAGAATCAAATCCTTAGATGGAATTTAACGGAAAAGAGTATAATTAAATTTATCGATGGATAATAGCTGAGTGAAATAAAAACCATAGATGTAATAGCGAAAAAAAGTAGAATCTAATCCATTGATGGATTATAGCAGTAAAAAAGCAGATTCTGATCCATTGATGGTTTTGTTTAGGGGATTAGAGCGGAACAGATCAATAAAACATGTGATACCAAAAAGGTGTGAGGTATATAAATTACCTCAAAAAGTTCCTAACATCGTTGCAGTGACACAATTTTTGACACAAAACATTGATAGCACAGTCGGTGTCAATAATGTCAAGTTTACGAATTAGTTCACGGCTACAAGAATACGTCTGTCAAAAATTGTGATAAGATTACCCTCTACAAAAATTATGTAACTAAAGAATTAAATCCATTGATGGATTATAGCTGAAAAAGAAGTAGAATCGAATCCATTGATGGACTTGTTTAAGGGGTTAGAGTTGGTATAATAAAACATGTGTTATCAATATATAATTGACCTAAAAAGCTCCTAACAAAAAAAAAAACATTCGTGCTTTGAAGACACCCAGATTGTTACTATCGGGGAACACCCAGGCAGCGAATTCCACAGATTAGGCAGTTTTAATTTTAGTTATTAAGCCCAATATTAAATTACAAACTGAGATGGTACGGTATAAGAAATTACCCCTTTAATAAAGATAAAAATTCAAATGATATTGGAATCAAAAGCGACATAATAACAAGACTATTCAACAGCTAGGAACGGTAAATGTGCTTGTTTAGCATTAAAACCTGCATGCTTAATATCTTTAGATCTACTTGGTCTACATAAGAACTTGTAACAGGACTCATTTAATGAAAACAGAGACGTTATTGTTTTAAACTGTGGTTTTAAATCAGCCATTCTCATGACCGTTTTCGTGGTCACGATCCAGTGTCGGTTACATCTCGCTGGGTGGTCACTGGTCAACTGCAAGTGTCACGATACCTGACACTGTTGACACCTTGACACTTCGTCACGATGAGCTGGATAGTCGTCTACATAAGTTTAAAAAAATTAAAAAGATCACACGACAGAAGTAAAAACTTTATAAGGTTGACTATGTATCTCTCGCTTCCTCGCTCCCTTAGAATCGAGCCGACTTTACCTGAGCGTGACGGGCACGCGAGTTCAGTGCCTTTTCCCTATCCCAAATAGTGCCCAACGTACCTAAAGAAGTTTTTACTTCAAAAATGAACAAAAAGTACATTCATAACTTTAACGCAACTAATTAATGTTCAAATTTCTTTCTACAGAATTCACTTTACACTTTTTTTTTATGAAAATTGTAAATAGTACCCAATGTATCGTTTAAAAAACATACATCCAAACGCTACTGATATACTACCGCATTCTTTAGTCCTGTCCATCCAAAGGTTGCCCGGAAGAAATCACTTTAGGCGATAAGGCCGCCCATTATACTGCCGTATATAATAGGGTACTTGACTGTATTAAAAATATTATGCCAATTGACGCCATCCATAAACATGACATAATGAAAAAGCATATTTCATTGATTTTTTGATAAAAATATGCTTATTTTTGTAAAAAACGCGAATAAAATAACTGTATTTTCGACATTTGATCACGTGATCGAAAACGGTCTGTAACTGGCTTCATCCCTAGTGACGTCACACAAATCTAAACAAACAGATTTTGTATTGATATTTGCGAATTTAATGTTGTAAAGCTATTTTGAGAGCGATTTATCCAGAAATTTTCACCAAAAACATTCCGGAGGTTAAATGTGAGAAGAATGGAGAAACATTTTGTGCAAGCAGACAGCAGTAACTTACCCAAAATTAATGTTTTTATGGTTGCATATTTCTTTAATAATAATCCACGTCATTGTTTCTACGCTGCAGAACTCAAAACGTAAAAACTACAATGTCAGTATTAATTTTTAATTGTTCTCCAAGCAAAACATTCAATCAAGTTGTACAAAAAGTATGTTGTAGTAAGTGGATATAACTATTTTGTTAGGTTATGTCGAGCTTTACAATGTTTAAAAAGAAAGTAACAGTACATAAAATAGTAATGCAATAAAAACACAAATTATAATAGAAATATATAGACTCAAATATGTACCTCAAAATGATCTTCGCACTTAGAAACACTTGAATTAGCTCCAATACTTTTGGGTTCTCTACGAGCTACTTAGTTCCAACCTTAGATTGGTTCCAACCACTTTTTTCGAGTTTTGGGGAGTTTTGGGTGCATTGGAACAGGAACAAATATTTTATCCGGTGTCTTTATGGAAGTATTTGTACATTTTGGCACTACACAATATTTATAAACCATTACTTCTATTAGAAATTAATTAATCATCAAGCTTTTGCAGCCTGGCTGCAGTTGTTTTGTTTTGTGTGACGTCAATTAGTCACGTGATCGGAGCTATGACGCAGGTCTGCGTTTTGGCGCGATATTTTTTTATTCAAACTTTAACATCGATTTATATCGCAAATACGACTGATATCCAGAAAATATAAATGCAGTTGTAGAACAACTTTAGTTTAATCATTTAATGGATAGATGAACTAACAACACCATTATAATGAAACTGTATTGGCGAAGTTCACACGTGTTCGTTGACAGTTGACAGTCTTTTGTCGACTGCCAACGAACACAGTATATAAGTGGCGGTTGCATTGCAATCACTCTCTTTCTTTGCTCGAACCTCGAAGCGATAACAAGAGTAAACGAATTGTGTGTAAAACAGTTTAAAAGGTGATTTCTTGGCTGAAAAGCTAACAAATCAGAATCGGGATTAATAAGTTACAGATGTCTTCTTATTTTCCCATGTCCACAGAGTGTAATTTGTCTTTTGTTAAGTGGTTCAAAACCTGTTTGCTAGTCATGTTTTTTTTAGAGCCCTAATTAATAGTTATTTTACAAAGTGGCTGTTTTATTCCTTGCGTTTTCTTGATTATAATTTATTTACTAATGATTAATTTAATACTAATTACTAAATAACTGTGCTCATGTTAAAAGTTCTTCAGATTATATATCCGATTAGTGTACTTATTGTTATATATGCAAATTTCTGCCGCCGATTCTGCGGCTGAGCCTGCTGTCGAGCCTGCCGCTGAGCCTGCTGTCGAGTCTGCGGCTGAGCCTGCTGTCGAGCCTGCGGCTGAGCCTGCGGCTGAGCCTGCGGCTGAGCCTGCGGCTGAGCCTGCTGTCGAGCCTGCCGTTGAGCCTGCTGTCGAGCCTGCGGCTGAGCCTGCTGTCGAGCCTGCGGTCGAGTCTGCGGCGAAGCATACAGTGGAGCCTGCAGTGGAGCCTGCCGCGAAGTCTGCGGCTGAGCCTGCCGCGAAGTCTGCGGCTGAGCCTGCTGTCGAGCCTGCGGCTGAGCCTGCCGTCGAGCCTGCGGCTGAGCCTGCTGTCGAGCCTGCCGTCGAGCCTGCGGCTGAGCCTGCTGTCGAGCCTGCGGTCGAGTCTGCAGCGGAGCATACAGCGGAGCCTGCAGTGGAGCCTGCCGCGGAGTCTGCGGCTGAGCCTGCTGTCGAGCCTGCGGCTGAGCCTGCTGTCGAGCCTGCGGCTGAGCCTGCCGTCGAGCCTGCGGCTGAGCCTGCTGTCGAGTCTGCCGTCGAGCCTGCGGCTGAGCCTGCTGTCGAGCCTGCGGTCGAGTCTGCGGCGGAGCATACAGCGGAGCCTGCAGTGGAGCCTGCCGCGGAGTCTGCGGCTGAGCCTGCTGTCGAGCCTGCGGCTGAGCCTGCGGCTGAGCCTGCCGTCGAACCTGCCAGCTGAGCCTGCAGCGGAGCCTCCAGTACGCAGTTACGTAAGAGACATTGTACGCAGTTGCGTAAGATCCGGTGTACGTAGTCGCGTAAGAGCCGATGTACGCAGTTGCGTAAGAGACATTGTACGCAGTTGCGTAAGATCCGGTGTACGTAGTCGCGTAAGAGCCGATGTACGCAGTTGCGTAAGAGACATTGTACGCAGTTGCGTAAGATCCGGTGTACGTAGTCGCGTAAGAGCCGATGTACGCAGTTGCGTAAGAGACATTGTACGCAGTTGCGTAAGATCCGGTGTACGTAGTCGCGTAAGAGCCGATGTACGCAGTTGCGTAAGAGACAGTGTACGCAGTTGCGTACTGACTTAACTAAACCAGATTCGGTTTTAGTCTGATATGATGTGCTTTTCAGTATGCAGTTGCATTCTGATATTATGTAACATAAAACGATAGTATAAGACTTCAAAATAAGATTGTAAAGTACACATTTAATTAACACGTATAACGTCTATTATCATATAATACATGACACGTATACACGAGGACGTGTAATTGAGTCGGATGGCCGAATGTAGAACAACTTTAGTTTAATCATTTAATGGATAGATGAACTAACAACACCATTATAATGAAACTGTATTGGCGAAGTTCACACGTGTTCGTTGACAGTTGACAGTCTTTTGTCGACTGCCAACGAACACAGTATATAAGTGGCGGTTGCATTGCAATCACTCTCTTTCTTTGCTCGAACCTCGAAGCGATAACAAGAGTAAACGAATTGTGTGTAAAACAGTTTAAAAGGTGATTTCTTGGCTGAAAAGCTAACACAGTATACATTATTTTATATCAGACAATAATGTGCAATAGTTTCCCAAAAGTAGTCAAATACCCTATTATATTATATTTTATGTTAGTTTTAGTTTCATTTGTATTTTCGATGTGTATATGAGTATTGTGTATTGTATTGTATATATACCTACTAAAAGTTTTTTAAATTTATTTGTCTCAGTGAAAAAACATACATACATGAGTTACACAACTCTGCCAAATTGCGTAGCAATTTGTAGGCAAAAATCTACTCTTATTACTTATATTTCACTATGTACGAGGAAATATACCACGCACATAATTATCACGCAGAACAGATATGGCCGATGGGTCGAAAGGTTTTGGAATGGAGACCATGGACCGGTAAGCGCAGCGTAGGACGTCTACCCACAAGATGGACGGACGACCTAAAAGAGACCGCAGGGAACCGCTGGATGCAGGCCGCTTCGACCGGCCCTTTTGGAGATCGATGGGGGAGGCCTATGTCCAGCAGTGGACGTCATATGGTTGAAATGATGACGATGATGAGAGATGCAAGGTTTTACATAACATTTTAGACATATTATTAAATAAATGACAATACTCTAACAAAAATATAAATAAAACTTTATAATATATTTACCTGTTTCATATTAAACTTTTCCAAAGAATTTATTTTGACAACGTTGCGCTCCTAATCAGGTTTTTAATTAATACTATATTTACCCAATTAAAAGCAATAACAATCAATCACCTATCACGCTTTACATAACCGACATTGAATCGAACAGTATCAATGAAATATAACTTAATAATATCGCTTTATTTAATTTATTATGTAATTATTGACACGTCATATTGCATCTCATTTGGATTATCTCTATTCATAAACATTTCTTAGTAAAAGATTATTGCGTTTATTTGAACAAATTTTTATATTACTAAAGAAAAGGTTCAGTCGATACTTACTTATTGTTATCTAGGTATTTATTTTATCATATATTATTGTCTTATCTGGTTTTTTTACTTGTGTTCATCAGCTGAGCTGACTCTAAACCTCCAGTCATAGTAAACATTCTACTATTCCAGGAGTTATTGTACCTACATTTAAATAAAACTAAACAAAACACAATTCACATTGAAACAATTTACAAATACTGTCAAACGTTATTAATTGCTCTAACTTTTATGTTCTAACTAAGAGGAAATGAAACAAAAACGAGTAGGACTCGTGCTCTGAGGGTTCCTTTGGACGGAACCCTCAGAGCGCGAGTCCAAACAAAATACAACAAACAAAAGTTGAAATATTGTAAGACAAACTTAACTTTGTAGTTAGTTGACAATAAGGTTCTTCCATACATACATACCAACTATAAAATTTTAGTTTGTAATAGCAAAACAATTTATTTATTTATTTGATATAAACATAAAATTACAAGCAAATTATATGTTTTCAGAATTTTTCCTTTATACCTATGTGACCTTGCCTCTTGCCACATTTCAGGATTCAACGGGAAATACTCTATTGATTTTGATTCCCTTGTGAAATTACAAAATATGCGACATAAACGTTCATATCTTTTGATCACTTTGACTTACAAGTTTGTTTTTTTCACAGCTAAAATAAACCGTAGACCCAAGTATTTGATACAAATTTCAACTTGATACCTTTACGAGTTCTTGAGCAAAAGGGTCTTGACAGACGGACAGACGGACAACGAAGCGATCCTACAAGAGTTCCGTTTTTTTTTTCCTTTTGAGGTACGTAACCCTAAAAAGTGAAGGAACCTACATTTCCTAAATAAAAGAAACTATTTTACTGGGTGAAATACCCACGTAACATATATCATCGAATCAAGATTCTAATAAACAAAAAACAATCTGAAAAATAAATAATCCCAAATGCGTTTGATTTAATCGGTATAAATAAATCTAAAGCCATAAATCTCTTTTCTCTACGAGTGTACCAAACGCGATCGCTATTCAAACACAAGAATGTTATCTTGTTTATCTGTAAGTCACACTTCGCTAGCCGATCTATGTAGTCACAATGTCAGAGTTTATTTTTTACACGAGCGTACATTGTAAGTGTCGGCGATAAGATATGGCTTGGAAGGTTTAGGATGTCTAAATATTGGGAGCGCTGTCATCCACATGGCTTCGTCGCAGAATGACCCATTTGCAAAATGTCTCCTCCGCAAATCGCAAATCGTTGTCTTTTTTACTTTTTGTTTTTTGTAGTGGAACGAAACTTAGGCAAGGAGGTCGCCCGGAGAATCCAACTCGGATGGGCAGCGTTCGGGAATTTGCGTGACATGTCCGCGTCCAAGATACCACAGTGCCTAAAGACAAGGATCTTTGACCAGTGTGTGTTGCCAGTGATGACATTATGGTACTGAGACGTGGTCCTTAACTGTTGGCCTTTTGGAAAAACTGAGAGTCACACAGCGGGCAATGGAGAGAGCTATGCTCGGAGTTTCTTTGCGCGATAGAATCGGAAACGTGGATATTCGCCAAAGAACCAGAGTCACCGACATAGCTGTTAAAATTTGCAAGTTGAAGTGGCAATGGGCAGGCCACATCGCTCGAAGAACCGATAACCGATGGGGAAGAAAGGTTCTGGAGTGGAGACCACGAACCGGAAGACGCAGCGTAGGTAGGCCTCCCACTAGATGGACCGACGACATTGTGAGAGTAGCTGGCATCATGTGGATGCAAAAGGCAGGCTGTCGTTCAGTGTGGAGGTTAAACGGGGAGGCCTATGTTCAGCAGTGGACGTTTTCTGGCTGATGATGATGACGGAACCCTCAGTGCGCGAGCCCGACTCGCACTTAGCCGGTTTTTTAAACGTCCTGTTAATTTTTTAATTGCATTGTAAATAACATTATCTTGAAATAAAATCACTTTTGCCATCATTAAATATACATTATTTAGGTATGCATACTCAAAGTTGCCAACTGTTTCGCATTTCTAATGCATACCACTTTACTCTATCGATGTGAACCTTATCTCAATCTCATCAAATAAACAGTGAACCTATTTCATTTGCGACAGTTTTCTTATTAAAATTATCGTAAGGTGAAATAATCTAATGGTTTAACGTAAAAGTGATTTGTGTAAAATTGTGTTTTCTACTTAGGTTACCTCTCTGATAGTGTTGTTATTTCAGCGATTATTAAACGACTTCCAAAAAAAGTTTTTTTTTTGTTTGTTACCTCAAAAATCCGTAATTTATGAACTAATTTGGAAAATTAAAATCGGCTTAGTAGTTTGGCTTTTAAATCATAGTAACTGGAAAAGCGCTTTGATTCCACTTTTATTGTGCGAACTGCTAGTCTTTGGAATTTGCTGTCTGAATTGATGTTCCGTTGCTCTGTTACGTACCTAACAGATGAGGCCTTAAGGCCAACTGCTAACGCGGCACCAAACTAACGTTAAATCCGCTCAGTTGGAAAATTACGCGAACGTGAACCTTAACGCGCCACGATACGGGTTGCGGTCGCGTGATTTTCCAACTGAGCGGATTTAACGTTAGTTTGATACCGCGTTAGCAGTTGACTGTAAGGCCCATGGACTTGGTTGACGGACCGCCGTCCAACCAACGGGAGAGAAAGAGTGAGAATAACATTATTTCCCTCTCTTTCTTTCCCGTTGGTCGGACGGCGGTTGAGTACAACCAAGTCCATACGTCTGTTAGTACTGTAACTGTTTGCAAAAGAAACAAACAAAATTAAATACACTATTACATTCAAAATAATATACAAAAAGAATAGAGCAAAACCGTCGCTTGCGCATATTCCAGTATTCTCCTAACTGCCCGGAGCGTGGGCGGTTTCCCTGGCCGGTAATGCCAGTAATATTCACAGGCATTTACCGCATTATAAAGCCAGGTATTGCCAGACGTTGCGATGCCTGCGGCTAGCCTACAATAGGTCTGTGGTTAGTTGGCCCATTGTGTAAAAGGTTGTACTTCGGTAATAATAATAAAATAGTGAGATTTTGAAATTACGAGATAACTTAAAAAATTCGAAATGTGGGACCACATACAAATACAAATAAACTTATTTTTTTTAAATGTGGGACCACATAGGAGTACAAATTTAAAAAAAAAAATTGAAATTTGTACCTAGACCCCACTAGGATACCCTGCTCATGAGGCAGACTCACTACCACTGAGCCATACCAGTCTTCAGTTTTGTATTAGGTTGGCAACTGTCATAGTAGCGATAGCATAATAGATAGGTACATATTAGCTAGTAGCTAGAGTCCGTTTCACGAAAGAAGTCCCGCAGACGCGGCGCTGTCATCGCGTATCAATCACTATCAGTATCATTTCTCGAGTAGAACTTTAACAACTTTTGGCATCGTACACGACTCTTTAACGATGGAAAATTAATAAAAATCTCACTAGCGTCCAAACACAGTAACAACACCTGACAACTACATCATGGGAATTTAGTTCCACTGTTTGCCGTGGGACTTCTTTCATGAAAAGGACTTTACTCTAAATGTTCAAACCTTTGAAATGTTGAGTTTTGAACGTGGGTAAAGGCATTCAAAAACTGAAATCACATGTATATATTCTACATGTCATTCTATATATATATAAAAATTAATTCATATTTACCTTGGTCACGCCACAACTTTACCGATATCAATCATCTATTATTTCTAATTCTTTGTAGAAAAAATCTTTTATTTTTATTATTAACCTATACTGCCCCAGTCCTGGGCAAAGGTCTCTTCCATTTCTTTCCAGACAGTGCGATCACCCGCCAGACTTGACCACTGTATCTGACACGTGTCAAGGTCACCGCGCTGAAAAATCTTACTGAAAGAACAATTAAGAAAAATGAGCAGCAAATTTGGGAAATTTCAGAACACTTCACCACGATTTAACTCGCGGGTGAAACCACGTGGCGCAGCTAGTAATATATATTTTACTTAATAATAAGGCAGACGTGCTGTCGCAGAACGAGACATTTTGCGACAGTACGATTGACATTTGGTCATTTTGAGTGAAGCTCAAATATGTTGGCAGCTAGCTGGTCAATATTGGGCTAAAATTATTCTTATCTACTTGTTTACAAGTTATGATGACGTCAACAGGTTTTTCTTTTGTGAATAGTTTGCAATTCTAATAGAGCTGACAGAATAAAATCTAGACAACAGCAAAGACAACGATCGTTATAACTATAGATTCAACATCGACGCGCCATCACTCACAGTCGCGCATTTCAGATAATATTAATCTATTAAAAAAACTCACTTCAAAATTTGCGATATAGCAATTTTGAACAAAAATCTGATTTAAAAGTCAAACAACTGAACCGGTTTTAATGAATATCTATAAGACTAACCTGAAATGGACCTTTCAAATAGAATAATAATTTTCCAAATCAGTTCATAAATGACTCAATTCTGAGGTAACAAAAAAAAAGAACCCCTTCCTTTTTTAATTGTGTTAAAAAGACAGTCAAACCGAAACTAATCCCACATCATACTAATATTATAAATGCGAAAGTGTGTTTGTTTGTTTGTTTTGTTCCTCTTTCACGCAGCTACGGAACAACGGATCGACCTGATTTTTTGCATGGGTATAGTTCAAGAGCCATAGGCTACTTTTCATCATCATAATCATCAACACCATGTTTCATCACTACGCGAGTGAAACCGCGGGGCGCAGCTAGTCTATCTATATACGCAAAATAACGGTAAAACGTCCACAATAGTTGAGCCATTCACACTACCGGCTTTTCTCATTGCGATAATCTCGAAATGCGAAAACCGTTCCATTGTTACAGAATGACAGATAGAAATGCGAAATTGTTGTTTTTCATTGTACAAAACGATGAATTGTTTTGATAAACAGCGGATGTTAGGTTTTACTAGGAAACTAGGCTTACAACTGCGCTATACCGGCTATCTGGATTGCCTTCGTCACTTAGCTTCCAGAATTCACATAAGTTATCAAAATAAATCGTTTTTTTTTACATCGGACTAGGCTAACGTTTGACCGCGATCTCGCCTGATGGAAAGCGATGATGCGGTCGAAGATGGAGCACGTTTGCCCAGTAATAACCTATTAACCCTAGACTTGAACACTCCATGATTGTAATGCTGCGGAAACAATAATTCCACTCAATATAATAATTTAAGAAATAGACACGCACTTCAAAACACCACCCCCTTCGAAAGTCGGGCAGTCGGGTTAAAATGCAGTGTTTGTCAGCAAAGTTTTTTAACACGCTTTTAATCAAATTGCAATGTTTTTTAGTTTGTTTATATTAGATCAAAATTGCAAGCTGAATTAGAACTAGTCGCTCTTAAACGATTTTGCTGAAATTTTGTACACACCTTTAGTTCTAGTAACAATACAATGCAATACTAAATAAAGTTATATGATTATTTACGGGATATTTACCGTGGTAAGGTTGTGGAATGAGCTCCCGATATTTCGGCGCAGTTACATGCACCATGTTCACGGGAAGACTGAAGAATGCGGGTGGTTGGAGAACAGTTAAAAAGTTAGGTGCAGACATAACGATCTACCCTCTTTCTTAGTCTTTTGCTACGGTTATCACTGGAACTCGAACTCGAACCTAAGTCCCGACAAAACACACTCACTGTATCACTGCGTATAGTATTTTGAACACATTTTGAACGCGAATTTTTATTTTTATTTTTGAGGCAACCTAATACTGGATTCCACGCACTGGCGAGTTGAAAACCATCACCTCGATTGAAATTCTGACATTTCGAGATCTCAATAGTTTCCTTTACTAGCCTTGGTCAAAGACTACTATATATATACGGAGAGCCTTGGTATGTAATGGCGTTCGGTGGACAGGATTTCAGGGTTGTGAAATTCGATCCAGTGGTTAGGACCTGCGTCCAGCAGATGCTCAGCTATGGCAGATTTGTGTCTCTCGTTGTTTTTTACTGCCTTAATGTGTTCCTTGATGCGGCATGAAACAGTTCGCTTCGTCTGTCCTATGTACGAACTTCCGCAGCTGCAGTTAATTTTGTACACCCCGGGATGCTGAAAGGGAATCTTGTCCTTAGGGGAACGCAGACATTGCGCAATCTTTTTATGAGGAGTAAATATGGTCTTGATAGCATATTTGTCAAGAATTCGACCTATTTTATCTGTGACTCCTTTTACATATGGCAAAAAAGTCGGCTGTCGTTCCACCTTCGGTTTCTTCTTTCTTCATTCCACAACCTTACCACGGTAAATATCCCGTAAATAATCATATAACTTTAGTGAACAACCGTGATAGTTTAAAACAGTGCAATACTAAATATTGTAATATTTTCAAAATGGCCGTCAAAATAAACACGTAAAACATTTAAATAAGACCTTATTTTAGCCTTAGCGATCTAAGATAGAACACTCTGGCATTGAAGTTTTTTTTTCATGACCGTCGATTCAATGTCCTTTAGTCGTAATATTAAACAGTTTACATAGTCTTAATAGCGTCAAATAAGTCATAGTCACAGTCAAGCTAAGTAAGTCACGGTCAAGTCAAACTCATGCCCCTGTAAAGTGGTAGTGACTTTACAAGAGGCTCCTATGGAGTTTTGGAAACAACACGAAAAGACACGTTTCACCTCGTTATATCACATGCCCACACTCGAGCACGTTTACGAGCACTTAATGAATAATCATTCACCATTTAGTACACATTAACACTTGAAAATACACAAGTTTAGGAAAATAATCCAACGAGCCGACATGTGTTTTCCACGTTGGCGCCAAAACTCAGCGCCTAGAAGAAATCGATTGAGTTCTTGCCATTATTTGTAAATATTCGGGACATTTTTTCACACACGGTCATCTGACACCAAACTAAGCAAAGCTTGTGATATGGCTGCCAGAGACTGATATACATACATATATAGTTTTAAATACATACTTAAATAGATATTAACACCCAGATATAAAACAAACACAAATGTTCATCACATGAGTGTTTGTGCTAGGTGGGAATTGAACCCACGCCCCCAGCGCAGAAGGCAGGTTCACTACCAACTAGACCGACGGGCTATCTTCTGAATTTATAATTATGTACTATTTATTTATGGGCTAACTCTAGGTACTTTGCTAATCCTTGAACCTAGTTGAAATAAAAATCAAATTTAAAAATTGGCGGAGTAATCGCGTAACATACATACAAATTTTTTTTTATTACCGTCTCTTTTTGGAAGTCGCTTAAAAATAGGAATCAAAATGAATACATATTTACTTTATGATATAAACTATGGACCTGTTGGGAAAAATTTTGGACCCTTTTGGGAATAAGCAACTAGATCGATTAGACCATCTCGTTATAAGCTTCTGAGCTGCTCCAACTGGAAAACAAATCTGGGCAAAAATGCCCCTGTTAACAGACTAGCCAGGGAGTTTGATGTTTTCTCCCGAGATGACGTAGTAGACTTATTCGCTGGTGGCGTGGGTAGGTTCAAACTATCTATTCGTAGGAAACTATCAAACTGCTGTAATAAGTAATGTTTTTCTCTTATTCTTAGATTCCTTTAATCAGTCAAATATTAATGTATAATGTACTAACTTATATTCCAAAAACTAACTCTCATTATTATTATTTTTAATAGCATGTAGTCTGCACCTATAATTGTGGTGGCGTTTAGTCTACTTCTTGTGCCTTGTCTCCGTCATGTTAAGCAAGGACGTACATCATGTTGGTGTTCATTAATAAAATAAAAATAAAATAAAAAAATAAGCCGATGACATTGATTGAACTTTAGTTAAACCAATATTAAAGGACCCCCATTTCTTCATTTGCAATTTTTTTCAGCCTTCCACTTTAACTGCGCGCCGCGAGCCCATTTTCTAAATGTGATTACAGTTGTATAGCGAGTAAGGAAGCATTCCTTTCCTAAATTTAGGAACCTAACTCCTAACTTTTATTAATCTTACCTGAAGTTAGTGTTTTTCTAAATTCAGTGTCTGAATTTAGGCAAATCAGCCTTACTAATATTATAAAAGCGAAAATAACTCTCTCTGTCTGGATGTTTGTTCGCTTTTCACGACTAAACGGCTAGGCCGATCTTAATGAAATTTGGCAGGGTGATAGTGTACATCATAAGGACGGACATAGGGTTACATTTTCCTTAAAAAATGCCGAAAAACTGCAAAATCGCGGGTAACACCGCAGGTCTCAGCTAGTACTATATAATATTATAAATGCGAAAAGTTTGTTGGTTTGTTTGTTCCTCTTTCACGCAGCAACAAAGCAACTGATCTAACTGATTTTTTGTATGGGTATAGTTCAAGGGATGGAGAGTGACATACAAAACTTTTCAACATCATCATCATCACCATTTTTCATCATTACGCGGGTGAAACCGCGGGGAGCTAGCGTAAAATAATCTCATTAGTCGGTAACCCTGTTGGGCTACTAACTTTGTCAGTTCGTTGACCACGCTGATAGTTTTTGCGAAATGTCATATGAATGAAGTAATTGACTTCAATAGATTTTACCTAGATGACTGGAATACATGACTGGGCTGGTTCAGGACAATAACCTCAATGCACATTTTTCCTGTATAAATAGTGTAGTTTTTTTTTTTTTTTTTTTTTCGGGCAAGTGCCTTTATTAACTAAACAAAATGCAAGCTAAAACTAACACTACAAATACAGTTAGACTGCCCATAGACCGTTGAAGGTCTAAAGACAATCCAAATGCTCAAGCCCACTACCAGTTGGCAGCGTACCCAACATGCTGGCGGCATTACCACGTTGAATGGCAATGCTAATGCGTTGTATAAATTAATTCGTAAGTAGGCTTATTTTTATTTCTGGTGTACACAATACAGAGTTTCTATCTATCTATCTATCTATCTCACATATTATGAAGTTGGGTTTGGTCTATCTAATACTCGTAGATATCAATCATCATCATCATCATCAGCCAGAAGACGTCCACTGCTGAACATAGGCCTCCCCCTTTAACCTCCACACTGAACGACAGCCTGCCTTTTGCATCCACTGGATGCCAGTGACTCTTGCTATGTCGTCGGTCCATCTAGAGGGAGGCCTACCTACGCTGCGTCTTCCGGTTCGTGGTCTCCACTCCAGAATCTCGATCCCGATCAAAGAACCATAATAAGGCTGCAGGTCATAACCACTCCTTAAGTATTATTACATCTATTGCCACGTATCTTTAGGTATTACATAAATACAAGTACGTGCCTAAAACTTTTAATGTAAATGTTAATTAAATAAAACCAAATAAATAATTTAACCCATGAATTCTAATAACAAATTAAAATAAATTCTTCCGTAACTTTCTTTTCTCCTAAAGTTATAATACAAGTCTCTCTAGCTCTATGATTCTCACACCTGTCTACTGTCTAGTGATGGGACATGTTACGTAACTAATAACGATAACTAGGGACGAGCGCGGTCGATAACACCAACATCCTATGCGTTTGTTCCGGTGGGATGTGAGACATTATTTTAAAAATAGTTATACCACGTCATTGCCTTATTAGGTTGGTAATTAATTAGTTATTATAATACGATGAGTTTTATGACTTACTAGTTAGTATCTATGCATTCTTGGAAAATTGAATAAGGCATAAAATCCGGGCTGGCTAGGCATCGATATCACGGCTAGTATCGCAGGTGATCATAGGTCCCTAGTACATTAAAATATGAAGAAATTATTGCACCTCAAAGGGTGAAAAATTTGGGGATGAATCCCATTTATTTAATTTCCCGAATAGTCGTTCTTTTTTTATAAACTTTTAATTATTTCTCATTAAATATCACTTTTTGCTGGGACAAGTCTTCTCCCAGAGAGAGAGGGTGGGCCCTAATCCACCATGCTGGCCCAGTGCTTGTTGGTGAATGTAATATGTCTATAAAGGTTTGTGCTTCTTGGACATACCAGTTTTCTCACGATGTTTTCCTTCGCCGTTTTTGTGCGATTAAATAAGTCAGGCACGGCAGAGGATTGTACCGGGTGCTGTCGCATTATAAAGCGCACTTTTCCGCTCGACCACCATTGCTCGCATAATTTAAAACTCCGGAATGAACTAGTACAATCGTTAAGTACCTTCATTGATAAATGAAACGTGGCGCCTCAGATCGACCAAGACACATTTCGCCTGCCTGGCTTACCGAGTCACTTAGTTTACTTTCAGACAAATACAAACATTCATTCACAAGCATCTAGACTGTACCTTAATTGATAGATGAAACGTGGCGCCTCAAATCGACCAAGACACATTTCGCCTGCCTGGCTTACCGAGTCACTTAGTTCACTTTCAGACTAATACAAACATTCATTCACAAGCATCTAGACTAATCTCCGGCATCCAGCCCATCTCCGATAGCACACGCTGTGTACAGTCCACGCCAATATGTATGACCACTCTGAATGAAGTAAGCATTCCAGAGATATTTGTAGAAACGACAGCTCTACACTACATGCGCGATCACATTTTTGTTACTGCAAAAAAAATATACAGATTTTTCAAACAAGTATTTTAAAACGCCGCAACAACACAGAAACGCCGAATTTTAATCGTTCTCTTTCTATCTCTCTCTAGCTCACGTAGAACGTTCCCAGGTGCGTTATTCCAGGGCGTCAAGTCTCCTAATTTATTAATAAACCCATTGGATTGCCACTCCAGCGACACTCAACTGAGATTCTATTATGAAAGTGCAAAAAGATTATTCTGTCAAAACTCCAATGGCCTCACAATGTAATGTCGGTTAAGTGTCATTGCAGTGTCAACCCAACTGCGATTAATAAATTAGCAGACTTGGGCTCCAGGACTTGTGATATTAGCTTTATCACTGTCACCTCTCATTTAGATAGACATAAGTGCGACGGAGATGAAAACAATATCGCATGCACTGATTTAAAAATTATTTTCCTTCTGAGACACACGCAAAAGTTCCCTTTATTAAAAATCACGCAGATTTATTTTGATTGTCTGCGCAAAGCCTTAGGTGTTACCAAATGTAAAGGTACAATCGGCAAAAAAAAAGTAGTTTAGTCGACATTGGACCTATTCGCAAAATTACTTATAGTCTTATAAGGACCTGTTCGCAATATGCCTTATTCGGGAAATACAGTATACGTATTCATAACAAGTATTATTCTTAAAACGACTTATTTTCAACGAGACTTATTCTAAAAGAGACTTGCGTTCGTCAACTCTGAGAACGAACTGTTTCCCCCGATTGTCAATAGTGTTGACGTCATGGTGTCACCAAGCAGTATCGACTCGTCAGAGCGACCATAAAAGTTGCTCGTACACTGCATACATGAATCGTACCGCTCTCATTAGCTCCATGCAATGACCCCTCACCACCTAACGTTAATTACAGCCAACGACCACACAAACTTTATTATACAACCAGCAAGTTTTATAAACAACCCTACCACCTTATAAATAAGAGTTCAAGCTGGAATATTGACCGATTTGAAATTTAGGTCATGTGGTGCAGCATGCTAATTTAATAAAAAAACACAGTCTGTAGTCTTGCACCTATGTATTATTTTGATTTAGAATTTTGAACTTTAATGCTTAGAGATAAAAGTTAAAATAGGTACGCTTTCTTCTGAAGAAGATATTTGATGGGAAAAAATGCACATAGGAAAAGTTATTAATCATCGTTTCAGCCATAAGACGTCCACTACTGGACATAGGCTCAGCACTCGATCTCCAAAAGGGCCGGTTGGAAGCGGCCTGCATACAGCGTTTCCCTGCGGTCTCTTTTAGGTCGGCTGTCCATCTTGTGATACTAAAGCAAATTAATAAATGGATAGATAAAAAAATATTTTTCCCAATGAGGTCCAAATTAGGTCCAATCCAGTGTTCTCTTTGATGTTATAAAGTTGCATACTAAATTGATTCTCTTTGTAACTTGATAATCAGTGGCTATGTCGTGGGTAATACCCAAAATTCGGAAGACAATTAGAAGCGAAAAAATTACAATATTGCACCGTTTATTCAGCAACACTCGCACACTGTGCGATTCACGCGATCTTTCTTGCCTGCACCTGCAAAATGAGTTACCTTCCGCGGTGTTTCCGAGAAGCTACAACATGGGGTTCTTCAAAAGGCGAGTTAATAGATTCTTAAAAGGTCGGCAACGTAGTTGTGATGCCTCTGGTGTTACAAGTATCCATAGGCGACGGTGACTGTTTACCATCAGGCGGCACGTCTGCTAGTTTGCCACCTATGGCATAAAAAACACAAAATGACTGGAATATAGGTAAGTTTTTTAGTAATAATATTTATGTTTTTTTTCATTCTGCTGCATTTCCGTCTAACTATAACACCTGGTCGGCAACGTATCTGTGGTTCTCTGGTATTACAGGTATTCCTAGGTGATGGTGATCCCTTGCCATCAGACAGCCAGTCTGCTTGTTTACTGCTGTAGCATAACTTTTTGACTATGCAAACTGCTAGTCAATGGAATGCGATGCCTGAATGGGTGTTCCCCGATAGTTACAATCTGGGTGTCTGCAAATCGCGAGTGAATCGGTTTCTTCTAGGCAAGCGTGCTCCAACGTAGACCGCATCATCGTTTAAAATCAGGCGAGTTGGCGGTCAAAGTTAAGCATATTATAAAATAAAAAAATATAACTTTTAACAGTATATGTACATACAAACACAAATGTCTCCCAGTGGAAGACCAGGAATAGACGAAATAAATAAACTAAATCAACTGACTGGAAATAGAATACTTGTATTTAGATTATTGCAGAACCACAGTGCAACACAGCATGGAATGACTTAAATTTATATTTCAGTCATGTAAATCATAATTTAAATTCTAGAGCTGCAAAAATGTACACTACTTCTCGGCCTATAATGTTAAGCTCTCGTGAAGTTAATCTAAGCATAAAATACTAATGACTGTTTAAAAACCATAATTTGCGTGTTAATTTGTACGCTTGCATGCCAATCTTAAGTTATTAACTTATGTTAAGGCCGGCCGCACACCGGAGCCATACGCCACATCTACAAAACCAAATGTCAACGGAATAAATGACAAACTTTTTTTGCAGTATAGTAAACTAAACTGCACTCCTCGAACTGCACGCGCTACAAATCGGCTTTATGTACTCATGGAATGGTACAAATTGAGATAAATAATTGTATCTTTTACATACGGGGATTAAAAACTGAATTTCAGAAACACGCTAATGAATGAATTATAGTTATAAATTGTGAAACTTAAATCACATTATATTATCGTCATGTTTAATGAGAGTATACTATAGTTAGGACTTTTATCTTCTCTCTGGCTAGAAAAGCCCGTGATATAGGGACTGGTAGGGATGGTAGCTGTCTAGCTGAGCTGTATTATGTGCACTTTAAAATCTGACGGCATCCGTTTCGATTCTCGGCCCTGCACCAATGACTTATTTAGTATTTAAATTTTAATAAATTATGTATTGTACAGTTTCATGCCATCGCTCAAAAACGGTGAAGGAAAACATCGTGAGGAAACTGTTACGTCTAAGAACCATAAAAAGTTCACAGACATGTCATTATTCAACATGCACTGTGAAGCATGTTGGATTAAGTCCTATCCTCCCTCTTTGAGAGAACGCTTGTATCCCAGAAGAGGGCACCATCATGATAGACTGGTGATGATGGATCGTGCTTGTGCCACAGAATAAATAATAGCAATCACAGATTATAGGAGTGCGCTAAACGTGACCGCGGCGCCACGTTCCTGGTACCCGATGCAAATGTACGGTGTGCCTCCGGCCTAAAGCTAACGGGCTAGCTTTATGATGTGTAAAACTTGTATTTACATACAGGTTGAAGCCGAGTGCAACTTAATTGATGTTCAAGTTACTGGCTTAATGCAAAGTGATAGATGGCGTTATAAGTGTCTACTGGAATAAGGCCGGAGACGCATGCAAATGAATAATCCGGCCCATCTTGTCCGGTATAATTTTATTCTATAGCTTTTAGCGATAAGGCCGCCACTTGTGGCACTAGCTCGTAAGTGTTTTCTATCGTGTAGTAATTTTTATTTCTGTTGTACACAATAAAGAGTTTCTATCCATCTATAGGTATATTATAGGTCTCTTTCAACTGTCTGGAGTGAAATTTAGCTGTTTATTTACTGTGATAATTTATACCTACTTCTTATGATGATCTATCTATCTAAATATTATTTCAGAATAAATGCGATACACAAACTATACATTTCCTGAAATGAACATATAGATTGTTTGACGAAAAAAAAATTGCTGACTAGAAAATGTAGCCTATGTATGACACTCTGCGAATGAGGACGAATGGCTAAAAGAGCTATTATAGAAACATTATAAAAAATACAAGCGAAGAAAGATACATCAAAAAATATTTCTTGCTTTATTTTTTTTCTCACTGTACTCCGAAACCATACCCTCTATTTTATTTATATTACACGGGAATTACTTTACTCCGACTATAGTTTCAACCGCATTAGGCAGTCTTTTTCAAGGTGAATGCACGCGCGCGGCTGCGTCTCGCTTGGCATACCCTCCATTTTGGGCAGTCGGATAAAAATACTATCATTCAAGGTTTTACAAAGCACCTATGACGACCTTTGAAAATATGTCTGTATTGTATTTGTATTGTTTGTAATGTTTTCTCCCGAGATGACGTCGTGGACTTATTCTCTGGTGGCGTGGGTAGGTTCAAACTATCTATTCGTAGCAAACTATCAAATCGCTGTAATAAGTAACGTTTTTCTCTTATTCTTAGATTCCTTTAATTGGTCAAAAATTAATTTAATTTATAATGTATAATGTACTAACGTATATTCCAAAAACTAACTCTCGTTTGTTTAATAGCATGTAGTCTGCACCTATAACTGTGGTGGCGTTTAGTTTACTTCTTGTGCCTTGTCTCCGTCATGTAAGCAAGGACGTACATCATGTTGGTGTTCATTAAATAAAATTAAATAAAATTATAATAAATAAATGTCCCTTGTATGTACTGGGTTATTGCTAACATTGACGCAAGCAAGTTAGAGTCCGGTTCGTTCTGAATCTAGCCTAAATCACCGGCCATACAAAAGGTGTAGAACAATTTTCTTGTAGGAGTAGCTACAGTTTATCTCTACGTAAAAATTTATTCAAATCAGATATTTTGGAGCATAGAGCATACTCTTTCAATTTTGTGGGACATTATCATTCTTTCATTTTCCCACTGTTGGGACACAGGCCTTTGGCCAGAGAGAGAGAGAGAGAGAGAGAGAGAGAGAGAGAGAGAGGATGGGCCCTTATCTACAATGCTGGCATGTTGGGTGAATATCTTACGTCTTTTAACTTTTACGGTTCTTGGTTTCGGGCTTCTTCACGATGTTTCCTGCACCGTTTTTGAATGTAAATACTAAATAAGTCACTGGTGCAGGGCTGAGGATCGAACTGGGTGCCGTCAGATTGTAAAGAGGACATTACTAACGCTCGGCCACCATCGCTCCGCCGTATAGTAAGTATATCATGCACCGTAAAGTGGGTGGCGTAGATAAAATAAATTCATCATCATCATCATTTCAGCCATAGGACGTCCACTGCTGGACATAGGCCTCCCCCATCGATCTCCAAATGGGCCGGTTGGAAGCGGCCTGCATCCAGCGTTTCCCTGCGGTCTCTTTTAGGTCGTCTGTCCATCTTGTGGTTGGACGTCCTACGCTGCGCTTACCGGTCCGTGGTCTCCATTCCAGAACCTTTCGAACCCATCGGCCACCTGTTCTGCGTGATATGTGCCACTTCTATACTGCTACCCACTGCCACTTCAACTTGCTAATCCGGTGGGCTATGTCGGTGACTTTCTTTCATCTACGGATCTCCTCATTTCTGATTCGATCTCGTATAGAAACCCCGAGCATAGCCCTCTCCATAGCTCGTTTTGCGAAAGTAAATTACTGTGTATTAATAAATGACCATTACATTTTCCGGCTCTACCTTCACTGATCACCAATATCCGAACCCCATTACCTCACATTACGGCTGCATCATCAGGCCACAGCTCCATCATCAGTCGCACCGCGAGAAGAGGTCACGGCGTGCACGGCGATAACCGTCAATTTCCTATTGAAAACACACGGGAACTATTTAGTTGTAAAAATTGTAGTTATATCTATACCAATATTATAAAGAGGAAAGATTTGATTGTTTGTTTGTTTGTTTGCATTGAATAGGCTCCGAAACTATTCTTCCACTGTTAGGAAGCTACACTATCCCCGGGTAACATAGGCTATATTATATTTTCAAATAATTAGGGATCCTTACTTAAACTCCAATAATACCCATGCGAAGCCGGGGCGAACCGCTAGTATAGTTAATATAGTTCATTTCAAATCTGTAATGTGAACGTCATTTAACGGAACAGGGAAATCTGTAATGTGAACGGTACAGGGTGATCCAAGTCTGTGTACTGTGTGTACTGTGTCAAAAATTTAGTTTTGAACGAAACAATTGTATACAGATGCCTTATTATAGATGTCTTATCGTGATTCGGATTGTGATCGTGATCGCGTGCCATCTCACTTACGCACGTGGTGCGAGTAAGTAGGTGCAAACGGGACGGCATGCAATCTCGATCACAATCAAACTTCTATAATAAGTCCGCAGGTTGTACTAATCACTATGCACAACTTCTACTATGGGACTAACCTTTAAATAGCGAAGTGCGAATGGTCCGTTTTCTATGGAATAGCCGATATTTTCTTTCGCGATTTCAGGGTTGGTCCCATCATAAAAGTTGTTCATAATGATGGCTACAACCTGTATTCAATTGTTTCGTTCAATATTTAATTTTTGACACTGAAAAGATTACTTTTTTACTAACCTTATATTTACTCAAAATTAGACATTTGGTGAATTGGACGTTAAAAGAAAATGCTAACTGTTCACTACGAAACTGCAACCTTTATACATTGTAAGAGCAACAAAAACTATCTGCATACTAGAAAATATTCTACCAACAAAACGCGGTCCCTTTGTCTTCGCATAGGTAAATAATAGATACCCATTTTAATGAGAATCTACATGTTGCAACGTTAATTACAAATGAATACGATGAATTACAAATTCTGGCATTTGTCCAGCGGTCTCTTTGATAAACTTGTAATTAAGTTGCGTATTGCATGTAAATACGTTGTAATTGCAATCGTCGAAATTACGAATGATAATTGCTATTGCAGTTTTTCCATCTAGACCTTTAGAATAAAATAAAAGCCTTGCTTGTCGTGCCCCCAATCCAACCTAGTCGGTTTTACCGTAGAATAGGGCACTTTCCGGCCAGGTGGAGCGACGACCTGCGAAAGGCTACTTGCCGGTGGCAACCGAATGCGGAAAGCCAAGACGTAAGCCATACATTCTTGATAAGGTGTGTAAATTTACAAAACAAAAACATCATCATTTCAACCATAGGACGTCCACTGCACTGCACTGACATAGGCCTCTCCCTCATCGATCTCCAAAAGTGCTTTCCTTGCCGTACTTTATAGACACGAGCCGATAATTGACGACCAGTATTGTACAACATGGATTGTACAGCACGATATTTGGAATCACTTTACATAAATTATTGGTCGTGCTTTCCTTCCCTTATATTAATCGTGTCGGCAAATATCATATTGTACATTATAGATAGAAAGTTTATAATTATTTCCCACTCGTTTATTTATTTATTTATTTATTTACATTGCCATATAATGCGTTGTAACATTTAAAATGCACTAGATACACATTATACCCTGTTTATAGGGTGTTGCAAACAGTAAATGGTTTTACTTATTCTACTTAAAATTACACTAAGAATAATGTTCATAAAATACTTATGAGATTGAAAGATTTTTCTTGTAAAAACTCGTCTATTGTGTAATAACATTTTTTTATCAAAAATAATTTCAGTTTGTTTTGGAACTTTCCGTCATGTGTCTCTTCTCTTATTTCTTTCGGTAGATGGTTGAATATTTTGTACATCATGTACTGAGGACCTCTTCTCAATCTGATGAACATAACTTTTTATTTACCAATCGAATGGTAAATAAAAAGTTTAAAAAAGTAATTTCCTGGAAGAGATCGCTTTAAGCGATAAGGCCGCTTGTTAAAAGCCAAGATAATATTTTTATTGCAATGTTTATGTTATCCTTGTGTGGTATTTTAATAAATAGTTATTTTAATAAAGACTATTGTAATTTACTAAAAACGTTAGTCAAGTTAATCTAAGCTAAGCAATTATCGTATTCGCGCTTGAATATTAACGTCAGAGAGAAGTTAACTAAACTAAGTTTCTAAGTTTAGTAAAGACGATAGTGTTTTAAAAAAACGTACACTCGTTTTTCACGACGTATTATGTAACCGTGTGTTTTCAGTTTGATGCCGCAGACCTCCCAGGCGAATGCAATTCCATTGCAACCGCAATTGCAGTGCCCTACTTCTTGAGCTATTTATGGTCTAAATCTATTTAGGGTACCTGGGTAATATAACATAGGTTATTGGGTAAAATAATCTATTATCGATGATTGTTAAACTAATTTTATTGTTATGTTATTGTTAAATTTAAATGTTAAAGAATACAATACCTACTTCAAGTAGGTATTCTTTGAATATTCTATCATCATCATCAGCCAGAAGACGTCCACTGCTGAACATAAGCCTCCCCCTTTTAACCTACACACTGAATGACAGCCATCTGCATCCACTGGATGCCCGCGACTCTAACAATGTCGTCAGTCCATCTAGTGGGAGGCCTACAAACGCTGCGTCTTCCGGTTCGTGGTCTCCACTCAAGAACCTTTCTTCCCCATTGGTTATCGGTTCTTCGAGCGATGTGGCCTGCCCATTGCCACTTCAACTTGCAAATTTTAACAGCTATGTCGGTGACTCTGGTTCGTTGGCGAATTTTCTATATTAATATGAAAATTTATTTTAATACAATTCAATAGTAGCTATGATACAAGAAAATCTGTGCAGCTGTATGAAGATTATCAGCTCTTTTATCAGCGGTTTAAAAAATATAATCTTGTATTATGATACATTGAAAAATAAACTATGTCCTATTTTGTCGTAGCGCTTGCTTGTTAATGCCACTCGCAGACACCCATCTTCACTTGAAAAGGTGAACTGACCGATAAATCACTAATCTATTGAGACCGACTACGTTAACTACATTACGAGCTGTGTGTAAGATACAAGATACAAAAGAAAAACCGCGTGAAAGACACGCTGTGTGCAAGTGGCGGCCGCAAGAAATTTTTCGCATGGTCTGTCTTCGGCCTAATTTCGTTCATAAAGCTGCCAAAAGTGATCAGAATTCATGGTTTTCATTTAGCTTTTTTACAAGCGTGGCGTTATTCAAAGGAAAATTGTTTAACTTCTTGATCAGAACATGGTAGCTACACATACTTACATATAAAGATTAAATAATTAATACGTCACAAACTACTTAATTCTAATTACAAAGAACCAAACTATAAATTTGTCTAATCAAACAGCCCGCCCCAGATCGTTCCTGGTGCAAAAGTGCCCATAACACTGGCAGCATTCCCACGCTGAATGGCAATAGCCAATCTTTGCACCAGAAACGAGCCAGAGCGGGAGTCGTACTTCTTGATAACGAAGGGTTACTATAAAGTAGACGAGTTCCTTTAGACCAAATTAAAAAATATAGTAATGTTAATTAAGTTTGACAGTTGTATTTTGACATTTTATGGAATTTGAACACTTATAATTTTATTGGTAACTAGCTGACCTGACAGACGTTGTCCTGTCTCAGAACTGTCAAACACGCAAAGTCAAAATTGTAAATCTTATTTTTTTACACCTTGGAGATATTATTGGAGATTTAGTAAGGATCTCCCTATTTTTTTTGAAAATATAATATATCCTATGTTACCCGGGGATAGTGTAGCTTCCCAACAGTGAAAGAATTTTTCGAATCGGTTCAGTAGTTTCGGAGCCTATTCAATGCAAACAAACAAACAATCAAATCTTTCTTCTTTATAATATTAGTATAGACAAAGTAAAAATATTTGATATTACATATTAGAGTTACTAAATATGTACAATAATTATTATTTTGAAGTAGGTAGTTTGAAATTTGATTATACTGAGGTAAATTTAATTGGTTATTATAAACAGCGATATAATAGGTACCTCAAAGATTATATAGTAATGAAAAAGTTGAAGAAATCAGTATTTAAAAACTAAAACTATCACTACCTAATTATTATATACAAATTAAAATGAACAATAAATTATCAAAATCATTAAAAATACTAATCTAAAAGCCTAATAAACCTCTAAATACTAATCTATCTAATTAATTGGTTATTATTAAATAAAATTTGAAATATTATAATATTAAGTACAAAATTATTGTATGTCCGTTAAGGACGAAGCTGTTGAGACGAAACCTATTCATATATGTATACAGTGGCGCAATAAATTGATTCTGATTCAAAAAAATTAAGCAAAAAAAAAAAACTTATGTTATTGCAAATGTCAGAGCAAATAAATGCTTGAACCGAGTTTAGTTGTATGAATTTTCCGCGAATTGAACCGTTCGGTGCGGAAAAGTGTATGTCTAGGCACGACGATACCAGGCGGTGTGAGACGACCAAAACAATTTGATAATTACTTAGCTCCAAACTTGGTGTTGCCAGTTACAAAGCCATGTGCAATGGTAGTTGCGTAACATTTGGCTCGTTTACGAGTTTTTGCGGTCGTGGATATATAACAATCGAGATTTTCCCACGGATTAGATGTGCTCTACATTTTATATTGTTTATTTTACTTAGGTAAATACTGTGCTCCAATCTAGTGGCAGAAAGAGTCATTGATCTATTACCGCGTCAAAACGTTGACCGTGTTTGCCCAAGATTCTTCCCGGACATTTTTTGTACTTCAGTTTATGACCTTATATGATCTATTGTAATGTGTGTATTTATTTCTGTTAATTCTCAAAAAAATTATTTATTTCCTTCCATAAATAAAAATTTGTCTATTGTCTATCTAAATCTAAATATATTGTGTAAACTTAAATACCACTGACTGACTGACTGGCTGACTGAGTGACTGAGTGACTCATCACAAAATCTCGAAAACTACTTGACCTAAGAAACGTATATACTCTATCTACTCTATATCGTGAATAAGTCCGCGTTTGACCACCAAATCGCAACGATGTGGTCGAAGATGAGGCACACAGACTTAGAAGATACCTATTCACTCTGGCCTTGAAAAGGCCTAGATTATACCATGATCTCTGTAAAAAATATATAATTAGGGTACTCAATTACTCATGCCAAACCTTTTTTTAATTGTTTTATTTTAAATATGTTTATGTCATAGGTGGCAAACAAGCAGATGGGCCACCTGATGGTAAGCAATCACCGTCGCCTATGAATACTTGTAACACCAGAGGCAACACAAATACGTTGCCGACTCTTTTTGTTGTAGCTTCTCGGAAACACCGCGGAAGGTAGCTCATTCTACATTTTTGAGGCAAGAAAGGCGTGTGGATCGCACAGTGAACTATAGTTTATAATATAAGACATCGAAATAAATATAAAATCGCTATATAACTCTTATATTTTTACGTTAATGACCTTTCAAATGTTAGTGACACTTTTTGGATTGTGTAAAAAGTATAAACCTTAGAATAACTACTCAGAGAAGGTAAGTTTCCAAACAACGCCTTCTCAAAACGTAAGCTACAAATTTGCTTTGTAGCTTACGTTTCGATTGGTATTTTAAACGTTTTAAGCATGAAAATTCATGGATTACCTGTGGAATGTCACACCATAACTCTTATGATGTTTTTCTGATTTGTTGTGGTACGATTTCACCGCGCAAATTGTCATAGTAATTTTTTTATTTTTTGGAACCAAATATGACATGAATGGCTTAAATTTTGCGAATGTACTACTTGGTTTCTTTGTGTAGTTATTCTAAGGTATAAACATTATTTTTTCTGAATAATTATTATAATAATAATAATAGAATTTATATACTTTCTTATGCCTAATTCTGATTTACGACTGCCAAAGCAGTTAAAATTATGCAAATGATAGTGAAACCATTGAATTGAATGCCATAATGTGGCAATTAAATTCATTTATGACGTATTTACATAATTAGTTACAAATTATGCAAAATATTTAGTTGGACCCATTAAAAGATTCTTAACATTTTTATCTTAACTTTTTATGTTAATAATTTGAACTGCAGTTAACCTTGGGTTGCCGGGATTTATAATAAAATATGATAATTAGTAATTTTGTACCGTTTTATGAACAAAAATACAGACGTTGAACGTTTTTTAGGGTTCCGTTACCCCTAAGGTACTAGAAAGAAATGTCTGTCTGTCCCTCCGCCGTCCCAATTTTTTAGAACCTTCTAACTTTTATAGTAAACATGAAACTTTGCACAATGACAGTTTTATTATAGATATCAATTTATAAGGTATAAAAAACATAATTTTGCATTTTAGGGGAGGCTCTGGTACATGTGAAATGAGGATAAAGATTTTATTTTCGCTGCACCGTGTGAACTAATCTATCTGATACTGGCGTCGCGGTTTTATCATCGCACTAGCCGCTACCTTCTGAAAGCTCATTCCACATATCATAGCAGTGGAAATCGGCCAGTCACACGATCTTTCTTGCCTCACACCATGTCTTCTGTGCTCACACCTGCAAAATGAGGAATGAGCTTCCTTTCGCGGTGTTTCCGAAACGCTACAACATGGGAAAAGTCTGAACAGGTCGGCAACATACTTGTTATGCCTATGGTGTTATCCATAGGTGATGGTACTGCTTACCATCAGGCAGCCCGTCTGCTTGTTCCCAACCAATGGCATAAAAAAGCTCAATACAAGACAAGCGATAAACAAAAAACAAACACAAACTAACGATGTCCTAAATCATAGTTTCCACAATAAAATGGTACCACTGAACTACTAACCGACCCCCCACCGAACAATTAAAATAACAACTATTAAACTCATGTAGGCGCATAAATAAGTCACAACTCATCAGCACGTACTGTGACGGACAGACCGACGAAACAACGGTGAAATATTATATTATTAGTTAGACATCGGACTGTGCGCCTAATTCGGAAGAGAAAGCATTGCGACAAAAAATGTTGTGGGCGATGTGGGATGATTGTGAGGCAATGTTTTTTTTTTATATATAAATAATAGGCTTGCGTTTGACCACCATCTCGCCTGATGCAAAAAAAGCTAAAGCTAAAACTAGATATGCTCTAGAAATAAAAAAGTCTAGAAATCGAGAAACAGAGCTCATGAAATTGGAACGCAATGAAAAATACGAGAAAGCTAAGCTATTTATATTGCACGTAATAGAAGAAGACGAAGTAAAACCTTATAAGTTATTTTATATTCTTATCTTAGCACAAGAATAATTTAAGGTCTTGCCAGAGGATGTTGACCTATCCAAGTTAAGTCTTGCTTAAAATTCTTGCTATTGTTTTCTGATATCATGTTGAAATCAACCTGCCGGCTTCCTTGTTTTTGAGTGATATAATTTAGATTTTTTAAGGTCAGGGTGATCAGTGGACCTATATGCAATAAAAGCATATAATTTTAGTACTACGAAAAAAATCTGTTTTGAAACTAGAAATAGTAAGGCAGATTTGTCTTTAAGCGTTCGTTCTGAGACATGGCTTTTACAAAAAGATCCAATCTGTTAAGGCTTTAAAAGACTAAAAGCAGCAACAGTGGAAGTGCGCGCGTAGTAATACAACGAATTGTATGAACCATTACTCCCTAAATACGCTCCAAACAAGTCAAAGTGATACAGCAGCTTGTGCGGTAGTGGTGCATACAGTTCCTTGTTACGAAACGCGAAGAGCGACGTTCAAAATATGCTGCCGCTGTCACACGTTTAACCTGTGGAAGATTTTACGTTCTCATTATAAAAACGACATCTCTAAATTATAATCATTTTTAACATAATTTTGGATTAAAATAAAAGTGGGCGTTTTCAATTTCAGCATTGCCGCGTTTATAATCTGTTAAATATTCTTTTCTTAAAGTAAGAAGGCTGATAATGAATTTACAAGCTACAAAAATGTTTTTACGTAACATATCACGTTTTTATTGTGTTCAAAGTGCTGCTTATCATTTTATATTTTATTGAGAATCCACGAGTGCATTATCAGTTTTGTATGGGACAAGTTCTCCTACGCAAGAATTTATGGATTTTGTTGTAAAATGTATGTGGTTATCTAAAGTGAAATGTGTGAAGATTATTTTATAGCGTTATCTGAACTCAGTTTATTAGCAAATTTATAAAATCATAAAGGCTGAGTAAGTAGCCAGCCCCTGTGTCAAGAGTTTTAAACAAGGGAGATATGGTAAGGTGGCATGCTGGGTGCAGACGCATCAGACCTAAGACTTTATGCCTTTAGTCCAACTTACCCTGCAGACGATCTTGCCGTCCTTTTTTGTTGTTGACTATTTTGTTGTGTCTATTATGTCTTCTGTGCTATTAGTTAGTTTATTAGCTTTTCGTATTCTTCTCAGCAAACACTTTCATTTGATATCCATATCTTGAAAGTGCTAAAAAAATAACTGGTCCGCCAGCTTTGGGAGTCCGCCATATTGGATTTTGAAGACGTCATTTAGCTTACCAAGCATTGTCATCCAAACTAAACGTGTATGCAGAATTTAAGCACAATATGTTGGGGACAACTGGTCTAAAATTCAGCTGCAAGATTTGTCCCAGACTTACATACTAACAGGGCAAGTTAAATAAAAGATCGCTGCCGTGTTTCGCTTTTCGTCCTAAACCCGGTACCGATAGATACAAGGTTAAGCAAGTCTTGGAAATCAAAGATTGGTTTATCATTGCTGATCTATTGAGATCGGCTAGCTTAGCAACGCGATACAATACAATACAATACAATACAACTTTATTACACACCGAAAATACAAATGAAACTTAAAGTAACATAAAAACAAATAAACGGCAGTATAATGGGCGGCCTTATCGCCTAAAGCGATTTCTTCCAGGCAACCTTTGGATGGACAGGACTAAAGAAGTTGAAAAACGGTCGGTGGTGCACATAAAATATAAATAAATAATATATACATACATATATACACTAAATACGCAATGCTGAATACATGCCATAAATATTATAAATAAAATACATAATATATATACGTACCAATTAACACGAAGAAAAATAATGTGTATAGACTTGATGACGCGATGAGCGCTACAAATATCTAGTCTAGGTTTCCAATCGCGCGCGATTGGAAATACTACTAGTGCGCGCATCGGCAGGTATTTGCGGTTTATTTACTTAGATTCCCAATACCAAGGGTTCTGATCGCCAGATCTTGATTCAAGACAAGTGGTCCGGTCGAGAAATGCGATCTCTAATGCATTCTGATGGTAATGACGCACCGGAATCGTCTAGCGATAACGAAAGTGTGACGGCGCCGATTTATATTAATTTAATTAACTCCGGGGCTGAACAGAAGCCCTTTACAGATTTGTTGTCAATCGACTTCGATTCCTGATGAATGTCATTATTAATTGATGAGATAATTGGTAAGAAATCATCGGACATAAATATTATGTCTACGCCTAATATTCATACAACTTTTATCAGTCTAAAAAGAAAAAAAAATCCGCTGTTGTTTTATTTCGTTATCATTCCACATAATTAAGGACATTCCATAAAATTAAATAAAGCTCTACTCCTTAAAATAAAAAAAAATATCAACAAAAATTGCTTTAAAACATCAACAATAATGTTTTCTTAGGTTTTCGCGATTACGGTTTCAACCACTAGATGGTGCTTTGTTAATCCTTAAATTCTCGTGGTAAGAGAAAAAAAAAAAGGATTTAAAACATTTACATGCCGCCAGCATGCTGGGTACGCTGCCAACTGGTAGTGGGATTGAGCATTTGGGTTATCTTTAGACCTTGACGGAGTATGGGCAGTCTGTTCTAGGTTCTGCTAGTGACACTTTGGACTTCTTTGAGGTTCTCGCCATTCCATTTTTTTTTAAATCTATTCATAGGCTTGCGTTTGGCCGCCATCTCGCCTGATGTATAGCGACGATGCGGTCTACAATGGAGCACGCTTGCCTAGAATAAACCGATTCACTCGTGATTTGAAGATTTCCACTCTCGTATATATACTTACTAATGGTTGCCTGGAAGAGATCACTTTTAGCGATAAGGCCGTCAATTGTGGCACTAGCTCGTAAGTGTTTTCTATCTGTCTGTAATTTTTTTTTCTGGTGTACACAATAAAGAGTTTATATCCATCCATAATATACTCTTTTAACTGGAGTGAAATTTAGCAGTTTATTTACTGTGATAATTTATACTTCTTATGATGAAGTCCAGTTTCCATTTGATCTTCCAAATCACCATAAATTTAAAAGAAAAATATATATTTACATAATTTGCCACGGTTATTAATAGAGCGAGGAAACTGTGGCGACTCGCCCATTCTAAAGATTTATGGGCTTGGCATAAAAGTTGCATACCTTTTCGTAAAGGGAAACTACCGAAACCGGGCCTTTTATAAACTATTCAAGTTAAAATAATTAGTGTTATTCTACTGTACCTAGTTTAAAGCTAAAGTAAAGATTGTTACTAGGAAATATATCATGGTTTATCTAAAACCAGCTTTGCAATGAGCCGCTTTTCGAAATAAAAATATCCCCTCTTTCTTCAGTCTTCGATTATCTTGGCGTGAAAGAAGTACAAGCAAGCCAATATACTTTTGTATTTGTAAAATTACAAGGAATAAATAGCAATTATTTCTTGCCTCTCACCTGCAAAATGTGGAATGAGCTACCTTGCGTTGTTTCCGAGAAGACAGCATGGGGTTCTTTAAAAGGCGAGTTAATAGATTCATACAGGGTCGCCAACGTAATTAAAAATTAAAGTATCCATTAGTGACGGTGGTACTAAGACGTGGTCCTTAACTGTTGGCCTTTTGGAAAAACTCAGAAGTCACACAGCGGGCAATGGAGAGAGTGCTCGGAGTTTCTTTGCGCGATAGAATCCGGAACGTAGATATTCGCCAAAGAACCAGAGTCACCGACATAGCTGTTAAAATTTGCAAGTTGAAATGGCAATGGGCAGGCCACATCGCTCGAAGAACCGATAACCGATGGGGAAGAAAGGTTCTGGAGTAGAGACCACAAACCGAAAGACTCAACGTAGGTAGGCCTCCCACTATATGACCGACGACATTGTGAGAGTCGCGGGCATTCAGTGGATGCAAAAGGCAGGCTGTCGTTCAGTGTGGAGGTTAAAGGGGGAGGCCTATGTTCAGCAGTGGACGTCTTCTGGCTGATGATGACGATGATTAGTGACGGTGAATGCTTACCATCAGGCTGCCCGGCAGCTTGTTTGCCACCTATGGCATATAAAAAGCTATTGAGAAATAGCTGCAGATTACCATATATAGTGTATTTCCAAGTTTCTTCACTTTCTAACTCGCCTTCAACAAATCAGGCCTTTGCATAAAGCCCGTTGGAATCATGCCTTCTCATTGGTAGCTCCAATCACATGTCATTTACTCTTCTTATCTCTTGTCAGTCAGTCTTCGACAAATCAGACCTTTCGCTCGCTAATCGGTCCCGCTTGAATCAGGCCCGTTCGAAGGTTTGATAGGCTCCTAACAAGGTACCGCGATCAGTCGCCGAGTTCCGAGATAATCCGGGACAAGTAGAATGACTTCCGCACTTAGACTGTGCAAGATAACGGATTGAGATTGTGCTGGTGCTACACTGAGAGATGTGAAAATGCTTTTTTTTAAAATAAATTTTGTGAAATAAAGTTTTGAATACATACACGATGGTTACGCCAGATTATAGTTTAAATTTTTTATTGTTTATATTTTGGTGCATTTCCTATGTTCCTCCTTTACCCTCAAACAGCACTAACAAGAACCTGCTTGGTGAACTATATTTGCAACGGACATTATGTACCTATGCAGGTTAGCGCGCAGTGCAAGAGCCATCCGTAAAACAGTGTGTCATTGACTTCCGCGCGCATAGCACTAAGGTGTAATTTTTGACCTGCTTTCGCGTTTTGGTGCACTCATCTTGGTGATCTAATACTTCACCGGCTGACCATTGTGGTCTAGCATATAACAATATTGTGGTTCGCCGTATAAATAACTGTGGTGTGTGAAACGAAGAGCCTAAATAGTGACACGTGTCGAAGGCGTCACTGGACCTTTGGAGCGGAGAACGAGGAATACCAAGTAAGTGCTGTTCCCGTCTGTCCGAATCCCTCTCTTTGTTTTGTGTGTACCACTCTTCAAATCAACAAAATACAGTCCACTCATTTCTAGGGGCCCTAATTGCCCCACCGTAACTTGGCGAAACCATAGTTTTCCTTCGAGCCGGATATTGCGCTCCGGCTTCTTTTCTCTTATTAAGGTATATATTATAGGCCCTAGTAAGCTTATTATTATTCATTGCGAATATAATTATAAATTACTTTGATATAAATAGCGTGACATTGCGTCGTCTATTTTATCTCCTTAAATCTTTAGATTTCCTGTCGTAAGCATTGAGCTAGGCATAAAATCAGCCAGATATAATATTTATCTGTCCATATTTATATATATTTTACATAAATATTACATTTATATAAGTAAAATAACCAAAATTTAACACATATACCACAAGTTTATTATCTACCCTCGCGTGCATTTAACGTTGTGCTTACGTGTTCCGTCGTTTCGAACCTCGCGAGTCATTCGATATTATCCGACCGCGTAGCGTAGTTCGGCCGTCGCAGGCACAGCGCTCTTGTCGCGCGTTTGCTAATAATAACCTACATAATTTGTCCGTATAACATTTACCATATTCTTATCAGCGATTCGCAAGATACTAATATATTGTATACTCGTGACATTTTATCCATGCATCGATTTGTATCATCTGCTATTTAGTGTCCAGTTTTAATTGCCTATAGTAGTAGTAGTATATAAAATAGCAAAAATGTCGACAAGTAGTGAAATCGTCGATGCAAAGATAGCGATGTTATTGTCAAAACGCGAAGCGATATTCGACATAGTACAACAGTGTTGTGACTTAGCTTCCGCGAGTGACATTCTTACGAATGACGCAAAAAGGGAACATTTTCTAAATCAGTCCTCACAGATCGATTCGTTGCGTGATAAATATGAAAAGATTGTCGACGCCTATAATACGCGCACTTTGCAAATAACTCCAACAGCGAAGCCAGACTATACATGCCTTTTTGCTTTTGAGTCTCTGTATAGTAAAATAAAGAGAATACATACTCAGTGCGTCTGTCCAGGTATCCCATCATGGGATGATAGGGGTACTTCTCTTGCATTGCATAAGGGTAGGCCTAGGTTGGCTCCTATACAGCTATTGGAATTTGATGGTGATATAAAGTCTTGGCCGATGTTTTATGCGACTTATAAATCTACCGTACATGAAAATCCGATGTTAACGCCAAGTGAGAAATTATATTATCTCTTGCCTAAATTAACTGGGCGTGCAAAAATTGCGATTTCAGGCATCACTCCATGTGCTGAAAATTATGAATTGATTCTTCAGACGCTTATCAATAAATTCGAGGATAAGAGGATGCTTATTTCCGCCTATTTGGCCCAGATGTTTGATTTCAAACCTTTCCAAGTCGCTTCTGCAGCTAGCTTCGATTCTTTTATGGATAACTTCTCAAGTGCAGTGAGCGCTTTAAAGAATCTAAAATTAGATAACTTATCCGATCTTATAATATTGCACATTGCTTTGAAGAAGCTAGATTCAGAAACGGTCCGCGCGTTTGAAACCAAGCATGGTAATAAAATGCCAACATATGACGAGTTCGTTGAATTTATTACAACTCGTGCCAAAGTGTTTGAACGAACTACTTGCGCTTCAAACACTCTTTCAAATAATAATAATAAAAAACCTAACACTGGCATTACTTCTAAAGTACCTAAATATCAGGCTTATGTAAGTACAATTGATAAGCCTGGTGCATCTACTGCCTTTAAATGTCTATGCGCCAACGTGACGCACACGCACTTATATAAGTGCGCTGATTTTAATAAAATTACAAGTCCTCAGGAGCGTTACAAATGCGTCAAAGATAATAAATAAATAAATAAATAAAATGCAAAGTATGTGCAAAAGCGCATCATGGGAAATTGCATTTCGTGCGTACGGACGTCAGTAGCCGCGCGCCGCCGCCGCCGTTATCTAGACGTAGGGCACCCGCTGCGAGCGTCTTATCACCGCCGGCGCAGGAGGCGAATGAGTCATGCAAGACACCTGTTGCTTCGATACCTACTGCAGTCCCGCGTTCAGACGTTGCATTGTGCACGACTAACGCAGGTACTAAAGATTCTAGCTTATCTATTCGGAAGGAGGCTACGCACAATACTATTTTATTATCGACTGCTCAAATTATAGTATACGCTTCTGATGGAAAGCGTCATACAATACGGGCTTTGTTGGATTCCGCTTCACAAAGTCATTTTATAACAAGAGAATGTTGCGATCGATTAGGCATCCGACTTCTTAACACGGAACGTACTATTATTAGAGGTTTTGGTGGTTCGGAGAAGGTCTTGCAAACTAACTCGATCGACATAAAGTTTTATTCTCGATTTGATGACAATATAAACTTTGAAATTTCACCACTCGTGGTGGAGAAAGTAACTGATTTATTACCTACAGCTGTGGTAGATACGTCTGGACTATCACACTTGAAAGGTCTACCCCTAGCGGACGCAAGCTTTGGCGTACCTGCTGGGATTGATGCGTTAATTGGAGCTTCCCTATTTCCGCATTTATTATTACCTGACGTCCATGCTTCGCGCGAGGCGTCAATACCCGTTGCACTGCGCACGGTTCTGGGTTATATCCTTATAGGATCAGCACCCACTATACCTACAACAAGTATACATATGGCCTTGACATGTTGCCTCGTTCAAGAGCCTACCGCTATTGACTCGTTAGTCAGGCGATTATGGGAACTAGAAGAACTTCCTTCTGCTCCCGTTCAGCATCCAACGCATATTGAATGCGAGGATTTTTATGCATCGACTACTACACGCGATCCTGTTAGTGGCAGATACGTAGTAGGCCTGCCATTTAAGGACGATCCATATTCCCTAGGGAATTCTATAGAAGCAGCTCGTAAACGTTTTATGTGCTTAGAAAGAAAGCTAGAAGCTTCGCCTCAATTGAGGTCGGCATATGATGACGTCATTAAAGACTATCTCGCGAAAGATTACGTGTCTCCGGCGCCGCCGTACGATCCGCAGGACCCTGCGCCGATCTACGTCATACCCCATCACGGAGTCGTTCGCGAAGATAAAGCCTCGACAAAGCTTCGCATAGTACTGGATGCTAGTAGCCGTTCCACTTCCGGACGGTCACTTAACGACATCCTACATACCGGTCCGAACCTGCAAGGTAATTTATTTAAAATTATTTTAAATTTTCGCCTACACGCAGTCGCGATGACCGCGGATTGCCGTCAGCAATTTCTTCAAATAATTATGCGTGAAGCTGACCGTCGTTATCAGTGCTTCTTATATCGGTTCAATCCACAAGATCCTCTCGTGCTATACCAGTTCAATCGCGTGTGTTTCGGCTTATCGTCGAGTCCATACCATGCATTGCGCACGGTAACTCAACTTGTCCAAGACGATGGCGCGAAATACCCGCTCGCTAGTAGTATTGTACTACCTTCACTCTACATGGACGACGTTGCTTTCTCGCTGCCCAATGAGGGTGAAGCAGTAGCCGCGTCACATGAGCTGATTGAACTATTCAAGGGCGCACAGTGGGACCTTGTGAAATGGAACAGCAATTCCCGCGCGGTGTTGGATAATATTCCCGATACGCACAAGCTCCCTACTGAAGTGGAGTTTGATAAATCGACCAATAAAATATTAGGCCTCCATTGGTCTACTGAAGATGATTCATTTTACTTCAAAGTTACCCCGCCGAGTGATGACACTTGTACAAAGCGCTCGATATTGTCTACAGTCGCCCGTCTTTGGGACATTATGGGCTTCGTAGCGCCGACGGTGGTTTACGTGAAGATATTAATTCAGTCTCTTTGGCAATTAAATTTAGAATGGGACGAAGTTCCACCTGCACACATTATTAATATGTGGAGACAGTTCTGCGCCGAGTTACCGGCACTTAATAAGCTTCGTATACCACGTCATGTGGGCGTATCGGATGACTGTGACGTCACCCTTTTGGGTCTCTCCGACGCCAGTCTTAGAGCTTATGGCGCAGTGGTATACATGCACACCAGCTCCGCTGCCGGTAACAATGTACGCCTTGTATGTGCAAAAAGTAAAGTTGCGCCTACGAAACCAATGTCGATCGCGCGCCTTGAACTGTGTGGAGCACTTTTGCTATCCAAGTTGCTTCGCACTGTCCAAGACAATTACGCCGATCACATACCTATCAAGACTTATGCTTTCCTTGACTCTAAGGTTGCATTGTATTGGATAAAAAGTTCGCCACACCGGTGGCAAACGTTTGTCGCCAATCGGGTCGTACAGATAACGGAAAACATTCCACCTGATAATTTTTTCCACTGTCCCGGTGTTGAGAATAGTGCGGATATTTTGTCCAGAGGTGTGACTCCCGAGAAACTCATCTCGCACCCTCTGTGGCTCCATGGACCTCCGTGGGCCTCGTTAAACCCGTCTCAGTGGCCTCTCAAGAGCCTAGATGGGCAACCTATTTCTGACATACCAGAAGAAAAGGTTTTAACGCACACTGTGTGCACGCCTGTAAAGCAGTGCGCTTTACATGGTCTCGCTCTACGCACTTCATCGTGGGGCAAGTTACTGCGTATAATTGCGTACGTATGTAAATTCGCAAAATTGATACCTCGCCGCGGCACTACTGCAGTGACTGCCGAGGATTTAAATTTTGCTGAAAATAAAATGCTTAGCGCTCTGCAAAGTCAGTACTTTGCAGAGGAATATAATAATATTGAAAACAACAAGGTTTGTTCTCCAGCTTTCAATCGTTTGAGGCCTTTTATTGACAACGGTCTGATCCGCGTCGGCGGTCGCCTTGTCAATTCGTCGCTGGACTATGCTCAAATGCATCCAGTTATTTTACCACGCAATGATCATGTAGTGAACATGATTATTGATTATTATCATGTAAAACACTTGCATGCTGGACCTGAGACATTAATGTCGTTGCTGCGACAACGGTTTTGGATATTGTCGGCACGCCGCCTAGTGAGACAAAGAGTTCACAAATGCAACACTTGTTTTCGTCTTAAGCCGCGTCCGACTTACCCACTAATGGCTGATTTGCCTAGTGTACGTACACGTCCAGCGGTTAAAGCTTTTACAGAAACAGGTTGCGATTTTGCAGGACCCATTGCTTACACTCCTGTACGCCGTCGTGGTGTGCATAGCGAGAAGGCCTGGATTGTATGTTTTACATGTATGACCACGAGGAGTTGCCACATTGAGGTCGCTACGTCTTTAAGCACTCCCAGCTTCCTGGCCGCGTTCAAGAGGTTCCTCGCTAGACGAGGACCTGTTAAGGTTCTTCATAGCGACAACGCTACGAACTTTCAGGGCACCGCATCGTATCTCCGCGATCTCTATAAGTTTCTTAGGGATGATTATTACCCGAAACTTGAGGTGGAGTGCGCTGAAAGCCGCATAACCTGGAAGCCAATATGCCCCAACGCGCCGCATTTTGGTAGCTGTTGGGAAAGCATGATTAAGGTTACGAAATCAATTCTGTTCCGAGTCATCGGACAGCAACTGCTTTCATACGAAGAGCTCTGTACTGTTCTTACGCAGGTTGAGTGTTTATTAAATTCACGCCCGCTGACAGTACTAAGCTCAGACCCCGCGGAGCCTTCGGCTCTTACGCCGAGTCATTTTTTACACACTGCGCCTCTACTTTCGTTGCCAGCGCCTGATGTAAGCACTGAAAATATCAGCTTGCTTCATAGGCATGCGTTATTGGACAATTTGGTCCAGTCTTTCTGGAACCGCTGGAGGATGGAATATCTACACGGCTTACAGGTTAGACAGAAATGGAATACTCCTTCCACGCCTATCACTCCGGGTACTGTCGTAGTAGTGATCAACGACAACGTGCCGCCTCTAGCCTGGCCTTTAGCAATTGTAGAGAAAGTGCATCCTTCCAAGGATGGTATCATACGGGTAGCGACTGTGAGACTCGCCGGGAGAACTTACCTCCGTCCAGTCGTTCGCTTATGCCCTCTTCCAACGCAGTAGTAAGATGAATATCGCTTCGCGTTTTACATTAAGTTAACATAATTATATTATAAGTTTATATTACATTATATACTATATCATATAGCATTATGCCATATCTTATTTTTATATTTTCCCATTTTGTTTTACGGATTCCTTGTTAGTGCCTCATACGCATTGAGCGTTATTCTCATTCTTCAATAAATAGAGTTAAATCTCTCGCCTTATAATTGTTTTAAAGGTGACCCTTTAAGGGCGGGTGGATGGTTACGCCAGATTATAGTTTAAATTTTTTATTGTTTATATTTTGGTGCATTTCCTATGTTCCTCCTTTACCCTCAAACAGCACTAACAAGAACCTGCTTGGTGAACTATATTTGCAACGGACATTATGTACCTATGCAGGTTAGCGCGCAGTGCAAGAGCCATCCGTAAAACAGTGTGTCATTGACTTCCGCGCGCATAGCACTAAGGTGTAATTTTTGACCTGCTTTCGCGTTTTGGTGCACTCATCTTGGTGATCTAATACTTCACCGGCTGACCATTGTGGTCTAGCATATAACAATATTGTGGTTCGCCGTATAAATAACTGTGGTGTGTGAAACGAAGAGCCTAAATAGTGACACGTGTCGAAGGCGTCACTGGACCTTTGGAGCGGAGAACGAGGAATACCAAGTAAGTGCTGTTCCCGTCTGTCCGAATCCCTCTCTTTGTTTTGTGTGTACCACTCTTCAAATCAACAAAATACAGTCCACTCATTTCTAGGGGCCCTAATTGCCCCACCGTAACTTGGCGAAACCACACGATTAATTAGCGTAACTCAATACGCCTTTTCCAATGAGAAAATGTCAAAAATGTACGATGCTATAAATGAAAATATTTAGCATTCTAATAGAATTTTTGATATTATTTTTCATAAAAAATATTTTAAGCTGATTTAGAATCTATTTCAATGTCAACTGAATTTTATTGTTTTTTTAGCTATTGTTTACATATATTACATATAAGGTAATACCCAGTTATAGGGAAAATTGTGTTTCCAACAAAATACTGCAAAAATGTCGCTCGCATACATTTTGTCGCACATATTTTGCTCCGTCTTGTATACATAAAAAAAAGCTTTTCATTGACTACCATTCAGAAACAGAACTAAGTTGAATTAGGGCTTAGCTCATCTTATATACTAAGCTATAAAAGAACCTTTATCCCTTGCTATGCAAGCAACATTAGCAAGCTGGCTTGTCACCTAATGCTCACCTACCATCTATTTCTGAGCAAAGGGGTATGCTGAAAACCAGCCCTGCGTGACCCTTCGGGACCTCGCAGTACAGCGCTGAGCGTACCCCTATTGCCAAACATTGTATCTTATTATGTTTCTTATAGTATATGTCCATTGGTTTTGTTTTTTGGTAATAAATATATTATATTCTTATTCAATCAAGCGTTCTACGACATCGATAAAGAATTTATCTGATCGTAACATTCTAAATGTATTTAATTAATACTAGTTTTTACTATTTATAACTATTTATTGACATTTTATATTTTTTACATCTGACATATTATACGTATGTATTCTCTCTTCCCCTCCGCACATATCTGAGTTTTACTAATCAGGAGGTCCTTGTCACTTGGCGTGTATGCTAGGCCTGTAGAGCTCGGTGTAGCACCAGCTTTCACCTAGATAAAGAACATTCGTACCGTGACATTTAGCCGGTGGGTGTGATACCATCCGTCCCGTGGGAAGTAATAGCCGTATGCAACAGAAAATTTATTAAAAAGTCGCGTTGGACTAGTTTAAGGTTGTCTCGCTTACGTAGGTTTCGAATGATTTATTAGGGCAGTTACAAATGACATTCTTTGTGTGGATGTTGTAACTGCCCTAAAAAGTTACGTCTGTGCTATCTACAATGAAAAATGTCAACTTAAACAGACAGGCCATACTTCATAGATAATTTTTCGACGTCCTTTGTGGGTCTCTCGTTTTAAATTATCAAATTGCCTAGAAAAGGAGAAACAGCAGGGGAAGTACCTACTTAAAACTTATTTCTTATTCTTGTTTGAGATTACCTTCTTCCTTGTTTGTCGTATAGGCTGAGTGGCTGCCCTAGTGTCAGAGTTTTAGGCCCGAAAAGTCCTCGTTCATGGATGGACTTTTGTTCTAGAACCCGGGTCGGCCGTTTTGGAGATCGATGGGCGAGGCCTATGTTCAACAGTGTACATCTTGTGGCTGAAATGATGATGATGATATTAGATTTTGTTTTAGTCAATCAGTAGTAGCGCTCAGTTTTAAATGCCACCTATGGTCACCCATCCAAAGACTGACTGTAACTCTGAATTCAAATGTGAGTTTGATTCCACGCGCAACTCATTCAGTGTTCACCTTGCCATATCTCCCTTGTTTGTCAGTTCTGAGGGTAGGTGCTAACACAAAGTTTACAAGCTCCTAAGTTATAAGATTGGTCACAATCAATGATTTTCGTAATTCGCGTGGGTTTAGGAAGTAGAAAGTAGAATAATTGAAATAATATTACAATCTAAGTTGATCTTACGAGTTTTCCCACGCGATTTACATTTGGGCTTAACTTAAGCCGGTACAGTGTTGCCAAGTTATTTGAGGACTTGGCCCCCAAATAATAACCTAACATTTTATAAAAATGTTACACTTACTTTATTTTCGTAGTACCTCTTTACATTTTACTTTTTAATTGTATTCATCCTACTAATATTATAAACGCGAAAGTTTGTATGTATGGATGTATGGATGTTTGTTCCTCTTTCACGCAAAAACTACCGAATGGATTTTAATGAAAGTTTACAATAATATAGCTTATACATTAGAATAACACCTAGGCTATAACGGGTTGTAGTAGCGAGGCCGAAGGCCAAGCTCTACGCGTACGAAGTAGCGGGTTCCAGCTAGTATTTCATATTCTGTGAAAATTTCAACTGGCTATCTAAGTCATTCTGAGTATTACGGTTCAATGGATAATGAATAGTTATGATTTCACTTTACAATATCATCGATTTAGGATAAAATTAATGTATACTAAAATTCCTAAAATCATCAGAGAATTAAATGTTGGAATGTTTAAAAATAAACTAAAAACTTTATTAGCACAAAAAAGCTACTATGAAATTTCAGAATTCCTTAATGATAAAAATGTTTTGATATGTAATGTAGACATAAACAAATAAAATAATAATAATAATAATAGCTTAGATAGGTAGTAATAAACATCTAATTAAGGTATAAAATACAACTAAACCAAAATATGATTCTAACAATATTCTAACATAGACATAATTTTGTTTATTTTTTTCCTTTTTAACTTTAACAAAAACTAATAAAAATAATAAAAATATTAATAAAAAACTAACATTTGTACGCTGTAACAGGCAAGGACATGAGATACGTCTCCATTCTTACGACCATGTATGCTACTTTATATGTATGTGTACCTACCATGTTCTGACAAATAAATAATTTGAATTTGAATTTGAATTTAATATATTTCGAGAGAGGTAGTATAGTAAAAATGTAACTTTAGACAAGCTTTATACTTGCGATTCCATAAACAACCAAGACCATTGCTTCTCTTTTAAATCAGCGCGCTTTTGGCACATATTCAACGTGGAAAATGACAGACTTTATTTCTTTGTCAACGGCTAAATACATTTACCTGTGCTTAGAATATCGCAAAAACGAAGCCTGGATATGGGAGCTAAGAAATCGCACGGTAAAATAATCTCTTTTCATAAAAAAATACTAACCAAATTAATATACACTTATCCAAATGTGCACAAAAACAACTAAAAGTCTGTGGCGGGACTTTCTTTTTTGTAACTGAGTTATAAAACGAGCATAACGCTCACCTGATGGTAAGCGTCAAGCTTGCCTATAACAGTTCAGTCAGAATTTAGGACTCCAGCAGTGCAAATACTACCGTTTTTTATCGATCGTCAAATTTGACAGGTGAGATCGTCATATTCGATAACCAGTACCAGTACCATTTGACCAGTACTCGCTATGATCGATTCTATCACATTTTATCGAATATGACGATCGATAAAGAACGGTACTTGCACTGCAGCTATTCAGAACTCTGCGCGGCAATGCACTGCGCTCACCCTGAAATAAATATTCTAATAGTTAGCCAAGTAATTTCACTAGAAACAACCGAATCTGAAACACATTACAGTAGGTAATGTGTGCACACTACTAAGGTGCCACCAGTGGCAGCTTAGCGTACCCAGCATGCAGCATTACCACACTGAAGCTTGCTTGACGCATGCTTATACGTTGAGCCAGGAAAACGGCAGCACTTCTCTTTCGAAGAGGCGCTCTGATAAATATTTGAAACTATAGAAACTACTTTGGCCAACTAGAAAACTTTTGTATTTTCGAGTGTTATTGTGTAATAATGGTGGTTTATTATTTATTAAGTGTTATTGGACGAGCACGTGTAGGCAAGTCATAGAAGAACCATATTTTCGTGTTATTTTCAAAACTCCATAGAAGCCTCTTGTAAAGCCTCCACCACTTTACTAGGGCATAAATTTCATATGATCATGACTTAATTTGCTTAACTATGAATAAAACTTGGTAATACATATTTCAATACTTGACACGGGCAAATGCAAAAGAAGTACGACGCCAAAGAGTTTTAGCGCCAACGTGGAAAAAAACATGTCGGCTCGTTGGGTTATTTTCCTAAACTTGTGTATTTTCGAGTGTTAATGTGTACTAAATAGTGAATTATTATTCATTAAGTGCTCGTAAACGTGCGCGAGTGTGGAGAGTGATATAACGAGGTGAAACGTGTCTTTTCGTGTTGTTTCCAAAACTCCATAGGAGCCTCTTGTAAAGTCTCCACTACTTTACAGGGGCATGAGTTTTACTTGACCGTGACTTATTTAGCTTGACTCTGACTGTGACTATGACTTGTTTGACGCTGTTAATACTACGTAAACTTTTTAATATTACGACTAAAGGACATTGAATCCACGGTCATGAAAATTTTTACAAAAAAAAAAAACGATGCCAAAATCCTCACCGAAGAAAAATGGCCTTAAAGGCTTTAGCCTGCCCGATGGGCGAATAAAAAAATAGAAGAAAACTGTTTTCGAAATCAAGTCTCGTGCTTACAGAGACTCGGCGATACAAGAATTGATAAAGCGGCCATTCTCATAAGGAATATTATAAATGATGATTATTAAAACTGTATTACTAAACTTAAGAAGGATTCGCGCTAAAGATTATATAGAAAAAAGAGAGAGAGAGAGTAAATAGTAGTCGTAGATGCGATAAATAAATAGGTGAACCGAGAAATCCACAATTTCTCCGTGTCGGTCACTTTTGCGACACAAATCGAAATCGTCTCCACGTGTATCTGATTTGAATTGCGTGACGAAGAGGTATTCACTGAACTGGTATTCTCTAATCAATTTTCCCCGCTATTGTCTATGCGATAAAGCTTAACATAGCTTGAATGGTGCGCAGTTTAACAGAGTAAAATACAGTAGACAAGACAAAGCGTTTGTCGCGGTCTTTGATAATGTTTTATTCACTGATAGTAAATATCAACTGTACAGTAGCGTTCGTGTCGCTTTTATAAGTAGTAATTTGCTTTCTAAGAATAGAAAATATTTGATTTCGCACACTGAGTTAGTATGTACTATGTACATATACTAACTAAATCAAGCGGTCCAAAAATCGAGTAATTTATCTGAAAACATTACTCTTCAATCTGAAACGCGGTAATGTTTGCAAACAAATATTGTTTTGCTGTTTGTCTAACGGTTGAACAACTGGCAAATCCTAAATGTTTACATATCCGTATAGTGCAACGCAAACACACACAACAAAACAGCAGTGACAAACAAAACAGAAAATAAACTGGCCAAGAGCGAGTCGGGCTCGCACACTGAGGGTTCCGTACCCTCCGTTCGTTGCGTGCATGGATCATAACAGTTTCTCGGCCTTTAAGAGATGTTTTGTGGTGTCATTATCATCAGCTAGAAGACGTCCACTGCTGAACATAGGCCTGCCCCATTAACCTCCACACTGAACGACTGCCTGCCATCTGCATCCACTGGATGCCAGCGACTCTCACAATGTCGTCGTTCCATCTAGTGGGAGGCCTACCTACGCTGCGTCTTCCGGTTAAAATACACAACGACAGGCAACATTATTTTCTATACAAATAAATAACTTGAATTTCTTTTTGAAAGCATCTAACTCCATAGACACGCATACATCCACGATTTCAATTAGTACTTATTCGTATAACTCTTTTGCGTTTTTTGTTTAATATTGCAATAATTTTGTGAATATGTGAGACTTTTGAAAAAACTCAGTCACACAGCGGGCAATGGAGAGAGCTATGCTCGGAGTTTCTTTGCGCGATAGAATCCGGAACGTGGATATTCGCCAAAGAACCAGAGTCAATCATAGCTGTTAAAATTTGCAAGTTGAAGTGGCAATGGGCAGACCACATCGCTCGAAGAACCGATAACCAGTGGAGACCACGAACCGGAAGACACAGCGTAGGTAGGCCTCCCACTAGATGGACCGACGACATAGTAAGAGTCGCTGGCATCCATTGAATGCAAAAGGCAGGCTGTCGTTCAGTGTGGAGGTTAAAGGGGGAGGCCTATGTTCTGCAGTGGACGTCTTCTGGCTGATGATGATGATTGCAATATGTAAAAAAAAACCTTTAAAAAACGTTCACGATTTGAAAACATGTTTAAAATGTTTATCGGGACTTATTCGCAGTTTTCAGCCGGCTCGTGACGACGCCATTCTAACCTAAATAAAATAATGCGCAGTAAGTTCCGATAAACATTTAAAACATTGCAATATGTATTCTAGCATAAAATTAATATTACTTACAACGTTTCTCCATTTCCATGTGCAAACAAATGTAGATTTAATATTTACTGCTAAATATTTTGATACAAAATTTAACTTGGTTAGTTTTAGTATATTTGAATTGTTTTTGGATTTGGAATTACACGTACCCACCGCGGGAAGAAGTCGGCTCCGGGAATCAAGTTTCCTTGTCCGGAGTACGACGCATCATAAAAACTATCCACAAATTTTTGTCCGAATAATATTTATTATCATTGTTATATTAATATACCTAAAGTTATATGATTATTTACAGGATATTTACCGTGGTAAGGTTGTGGAATGAGCTCCCGTAAATAATCATATAACTTTAGTAAACTACCGTGATAGTTCAAAACAGTGTATTATTATACCTGTTCGGAAAAACAGGCGCAAGTAATGAGTTCCACACTCCTGCTATCCGGTTCAAAAATCGGATTGGTAACTCTTAGTGCGTCTAAATGGCATTTCCACCATAACCAATTCCAATCTGGGTGTCTTCAAGTCGAGAGTGAATCGGTTTCTTCTAGGCAAGCGTGGTCCATCGTAGACCGCATCATCGCTTAACATCAGGCGAGGTGGCGGGCAAGCGCAAGCCTATTTTTAATAAAAAAAAAAAAAAAAAAAGGTCTCTTTGTCGTAATACTGCTTATGTACTTCAATTATTAGTTGTGTGCTTCGGCACAATTTCAAGTTCAATTCAACAAGTTTGACTGTATTTCTCAACTAGAATGCAATAGTCATCACAATGTCCGTTTGCGGTTCCATACGCCTGCAAGCGAAACCGCGTGAAACCCTATAGCTAATTGTCGTATTTGATTACAAACATTCAGGTTGATTTATTCATAGAATGTGTTATTGCCGGTTTACGTCTGTTTATAGTTTAGTTATTAGGGTTTTGTAAGACAGATTTTATGTCGAGTTTTGCCCAAGATATTAAAAACTGGATTCAACACATCGAGTTGTACCTATCTCGATGATTCAACAACACAAGTATTATTATAAACTAGCTGATCCACAGTTTTTTTTTTTTTTTTTATTAGAACGGCTGTCAATGCATTTTTGTAGTAGCCAAGTTTGTTATATATTGTTATTGTCACGTAGTTCGAAATCAGTTAGCAACTGTGATGCGGAGTTCGAAGCGTTGATCTAAGTAAGAATGTTCAATCAAGGTTCACTCATAATGCCTGGTAACAGATTTTCCTTCTCATATCCGTTCTATTTACTTCTCTTTTCTGTGAGCTGACCGACAGACGCCCTGTCCATATTCAATAGTTTCTAAGCTCATAAAAAAAACCATAGAAAAAAGTTTTATTTTATTTTATCGGGCAGCTGATATTTTTCGCGATTTCACGTTTGGTCCCATAGTAAAAGTTGTTCATAATCAACGGACCCCTTTCGGCTTAGCACACCCTTTCCACGTTACCCTGTAGGTATACATGGACTCTAAAAACATAACATCCCTTTTTTGGGCCATCGTGGATTCAGGAAACAGTTTCAAGACAGCGAATGCATAGAAACTACAATAAAGCTCTAAATAATACATAGCGCTGGCTTTCTGCATTGACCCCGAGGGCACTGCGTTTCTCACTCTGATAATATTATGGGAGAGGCACAGATTCCAGTTTTCCCATGCAAGGAACCAAATTGCAAAATAAAACCGCGACTAGGCATTCGGGTAAAAAAACGGGTAATAAATAGATAAACTCCTTACCTATTGATACCCGTTGGTCCATTTGGTAGTGAACCTGCCTTCTGCGCTTGGGGGTGTGGGCTCGATTCCCACCTAGGACAAACATTTATGTGATGAATATTTATGATTGTTCTATACCTGGGTATTAATATCTATTTAAGTATGTATTTAAAAATATATATTATGTATGTAGGTATATCAGTCTCTGGCAGCCATATCTTACTACATATACCATAACTAGCTTTGCTTAATTTGGGGTCAGATGACCGTGTGTGCAAAAATGTCCCGAATATTTATTTATTTATTGTACACACCACAAATTACATACAGACCTTAAAACAGCTTAAATAAACTGGCCAAGTGCGAGTCGGACTCGCGCATCGAGGGTTCCGTACCACCACTAAATACATAAGTAGTGCAAAAAGACAACATTACGCCCAGGCGGTCACCCATCCAAGTACCGACCGCGCTTTACATTGCTTAACTTGGTAAAGAACAGAAATTTGCCACCGACTCACAACTACAATAAACTACAATACATAATGTACTAGTGTGTACTACAATAATGCTAAGATTGACGCTTGTACGTATAACCGTTTTAACATTAGAGCAAATATAAAAATACTTTTAAAAATTACCTTTGTTCTTAGAATAACTACTCAGAGAAGGTAAGTTTCCAAACAACGCCTTCTCAAAACGTAAGCTACAAATTCGCTTTGTAGCTTACGTTTCGATTGGTATTTTAAACGATTTAAGCAAGAAAATTAATGGATTACCTGTGGAATGTCACACCATAACTCTTATGCTGCTTTTCTGATTTGTTGTTTCATCGCGCAAATTGTCATAGTAAAATTTTCATATATTTTTTGGAGCCATATATGACACCATTTGAATGGCTTAAATTTTGCGAATGTACTTGGTTTCTTTGTGTAGTTATTCTAATCCTTTGTTGTATAAAGTCTTTCGTTTTCATTTTTAAACTTTATTATTTCTTAGTAAATCTGCAGTAACATTACAATAATTATTCTCCAAAATAATGTATTACGTTACATTTCGAAAGATACAGTCGTTTAAAGGTAGGACAGACAGACAGACAATGTACGCTTAGTATAATAGGGTCCCGTTTTTACCCTTTGGGTACGGAACCCTAACAACAACTTTAACATGGGGTTCTTCAAAAAGGGCTATTAATAGAGTCTACGTATCTGTGATGCCCTGGTGTTGCAGGTATCCATAGACGACAGTGATCGCGTACCATCAGGTGGCCCGCCAGCATGTTTGCCACCTGTTTTATTAAAATAGTACTAGCTCTAGCTAATTGGGGTACAGATTCTATTTTATTCGTCTCTATTGCAGGGCCTATTTTACCATTATTTTCGACTGCTTTTTATCTCTAAATCTGTAGGATACCGGGTGAAGCCGTGGAACACTCCTAGTACAAAATAATATAGTGACCCAAAATACAAACAGGTCAGTATCTCGGATCAGACATACAAGGGAGATATGCCTTGGTACAATAATATCGTGTTCAAATGTCTTCGTGTTTCACCCACTTTTTTTACGACACCGCTAAACCGCTTAACGCAATAACTGTAAGTTCTTCACACTTACAAATTTTTCAAACTTGCAGCTACTCCAATGAACTAATCACCCACAATCCTGTCCTCTGCGGACCTGCAAGGTGTGGAAAGTCCCTCCCCCGAAAATCTTCCCGATGAGCTTCAACATGAAGCGCTACAAATACTACCTATCTACAAACATTTCTCCGAGCTGGCAAAGCACCCTCAACACAGCCAGTGTTGCAAATTTCCATAGGTTGCGATTACCGCTTACTATCAGGCGGAACGCTTGACAGATTGTCGTTCTTTTTCATAAAAAAAGGGGTTGTCTGTAAAGTCGGTTTACGGACGATAATTTTACGTGATAACGCTTAGGCCAATCGTGCCTCTCTATCGCTTGTTCCGCGCTCTCGCTTGCACGCACGGCTCAGGCGGAACGTGAAAATTTTTCGTGCGTGCAGCTGGCGTTCATCGATTTATAAGACGTTATCACGACTAAAGGCAACAAGCCTGATTTACGTATGATGCGCAACGCCACGCCCCCTTACCATATCTCCTTTGTCTGTCTGTTCTGAGGTCGGTATGGTGAGCAGGTCAGCACTCAAACAATCAGCCTGATGGGCCGATGATATCGACCTCATTTTGTCCACAACTCTTACTTTGAACATCTGACCACAGGATATCATTTTAGAGCGGAAGAAGGATCAAAGAAGACCGAAAATTTATAGAATTAACACAGTTAAAAAAAAGTTGTCATGTAAAACTTCTTTTTGCAATACTTTGTTGCAGCAGCCGGCAATTATGACAATGATGAACTTCAAAAAGTTTTTGTTTGTTAATTGTTTTCATGACAACGGATACAGTCCTTCAGTCGTAATATTAAACAAGTTTACATAGTATTAAATAGCGTCAAACAAGTCATAGTCACAGTCAGAGTCAAGCAAAGTAAGTCACGGTCAAGTCAAATTCATGCCCCAGTAAAGTGGTGGAATTCTTCTGCAACGATGGTACAAGTCCTGTATGAGAACCAGCATAATCAGATAAGCTCCTTAACACCAATCAGCTATCTCCCATCAGTATTGTTACATCTGCTTCCCTGATTGTCGGACAAGCTTACACCACCACTGTTCGTACACGAGGTGACGACCGACGCGACTACAAGACAGCGGCTCAGGGGGTCTAGACAAGAGCTACTGTTAGCGTTCACGCCTGCGGAAAGATGCAATTGTATGAAAATGACATTGACAATGACATTAGCATGAGAGAAATTATCTCAAGCTTATGTCATTTTCATACAATTTTATCTTTCCGCAGGCGTTAACGCTAACAGTGTGTGTGGCTCTTGTCTAGACCCCCAGGAGCGTCGCGCTCGCGTCTCTCGTCGTGCATTGGCATGTCGCTCAAGTTTGTTGCCACGGTGACGTACGGCTATGGACTGCTACGGAGCTCCAAGTGTGACAGCTTGACGAAAAAAAGACCGCGCTTGTTAATAATGGCTTGCCTGAAAGTGGTTAGCGTCTAAAAACTCGCCGTATTATCACACTTCGAAGTAATAAGTAATTGAGTCGGAATTGTGTTTTCTATCTGTTTGTAATTTATATTTCTGGTGTACACAATAAAGAGTTTCTATCTATCTAATATTATAAATACGAAAGTTTGTGTATTTGTTAGTATGTGTAAGTGAGTTACTACGTTTGTTACTCGACTGCGTAACGGCTAAACGGGTTTGGATGAAATTTGGTATAGATGAACTCATACACTGGATTAGCACATAGGCTTAATTTATCCCGAAAAAAGTTACAGTCCCTGTAAGATAGCGAGTGAAATATTTTGGATTCATCACCGACATTAGACAAAGACGAGTATTGCAAATAAAATAAATAAGGTTCCGTTTCTAAACTTTTCGCGACACGACTATATGCGCGTCGCCGAGTATCCCAATACATTGATCGCTACTATGAACGAACAGCCTTTACATTGGTGAGTATACTTTAACTTAACTGTAACAAGCATTAACTGATTAGGTCAAAGTACTCGTTAACCGTTAGAGCTTCCCTTAATGCGAGACTGTAGCCTAATGGTTGTGATTTGATAATGGACTTAACCCATCCTTAAATGGGTTTTAAACTGTACTTCGAGCATGTTTCTAATTCTAGTAGAATGTGGTCTAAGAAACTTGTCACGAGCGATTTTAATAAACCGGCCAAGTGCGAGTCGGGCTCGCGCACTAAGGGTTCCGTACCAACACAAAATACAACAAGATCGTCCAAGTAACCGAATTACCAGTTATTATAACACCTTCCAAAATAGTCGAAGCAATTGCTACTCAGCCACAGATAATTAATTTGCTACAGGCACTCGAGTATAACGCAATTATAACTTGGTAATGAACAGACATTTTCACAGACTCGCACTTGGCCATTATTTATTATTTGTTTTTATACTTTAAAGTGTGTTCTATAATCATGCCAAGTTTGACGCTTATACGTATTATCGTTTTTACATTAGAGCTAATACAAAAATACGTACCACATACTAAATACGTAGGCCACCCGAGGCCTTCTGGCCCAGCCCGACTCTGGGCCTTACGGCTAACTCTTAACGTGGGCTCGAATTAGCGCTGTTCGGAAAATCATGCACGCGAACGATAGTTGCGTTCGCGCAACTTTTCGCGTTCGCCATAATCGCCGGTAAGGCCCCTTGAGACAAAACTTTACAAAAAGTATTGATTTGACGTTTGTTATTTGCTAGTATATAATCTTTGCTTATACGCAGCATCGATTATATATCTAATGGAACCAGCTACTTGTACTATTTATTCTGTGACCATGCTCTATCTACCGAGATGGCGCCACTGTGTATTCAGTTGTATTTACCCACTAAATATTTAAACAACACGAAGTTAAATTCCTATAACCTTATGAAAACTCATTGGCTCGGAACTTCATCGGAAGTGTTGCAATTCAAACAGGATATTGTTGATTCAGTTTCTAGCCCTTGTGCATACCGGCGAGTTCGTCGCCCCTGTTACGCAATAACAGTCACTAAACGATTGTAAATAAGGTCTGTAATAGGTACGTTTTGAAAATGAAAACTCTTGTCCATTGTCAGACCGGATGAACTTTACCGGCCTCTTCAAGAACTTTCATATTGTCCCCATATCATTATCCTACGATACGGCTTCTGCTGCCGCCGGTCGTGGTCGCCGGTCGCGGTCGCCAAGATCGGAATGCAATCGGAGGAGGCTAGCAGCGTCCCGCAGTTTAACCCATAATTTTCTAGTTCCTGGCGGTTTTTCGGGATGAAGGATGAAGAATGTAGTCCAAATTGTGATAAGTACGAAGAACTAAACGAATCTTACATTAAGTACTAGCAAATATAAATTACTTAGGTACTAACCAGGCTCATTGATTGATTGATTGATTGATTAACTCTTTATTGTTCCCACCATAAAATTTGATACAGAGGACAAAAAAGTCTTAAGAACTAGTGTAACAACTGGCGGCCTTATCCCTAAAAGCGATCTCTTCCAGGCAACCTTAGGATGGAAAGGATTTATAGAAGACGTAGAAGTCATTGTTTTGTATCAGGATTTTCCGTATATTTTTTCTTCGAATTAATTTTAAAATGACGCAGTCCCAATTCTTTTGACTCCTCTAAATGACTCTTACCATTTCTTAACAAGGATTTCCTTCGAACCTTGTACAGTCATAACCTAAAAATTTCTCAAATTTTGTAATGAATCACTTCAGCCACCATCCTCTCACCCCACCGCTAAGATCTCCGCAAAAGTGTCGCGTTGGTAACGTTTGTCAGTTCGAAATTACTCATTGTAAAATTTGGGTTAGGTAGGTACCTATATATAACAAGGTAATAACCTACAATTTTTCAGAAACATTCGCCTAAAATATTGACTTATTTATTACCCCCTCTCGTTAAGGTAAACTTTTACTGCACCCAATTATATTTTTAACGATTCTATGATTTACTGAAACTCAAATTAAAAGGATTTTAATGGTCTACCTTTGCTTGTAAATTATTTTTATCATTATGAGTTATGGAATATTTCGAACTAAATTTAAAGATACTCCTTTACGGTGCCGAATACCGGAACATCGATCAGTAAAAGATTTCGAATTCTTGGATCAGAATTGGGTCGAAATGTGGCCCAAATATTATTCATATGGGTATACGATTTTATTTTATTGAAATATTTTCATTTATTGCATAAGTCTTTCTTGTGAATATTCGTGGCAGTAAACGAGATTTAACTAAACCGGCCAAGTGCGAGTTGAGCTCGCGCACAGAGGGTTCCGTACCACCATAAAATTCAAAATGTAGTGCAAAAAGACAACATTACGCCCAGGCGGTCACCCATCCAAGTACCGACCGCGCTTTACATTGCTTAACTTGGTAAAGAACAGAAATTTGCCACCGACTCACATTTAGCCTTTATGAATTATTTGTTGTTATACCTATTCTATGAAAATTTCAACTGGCTATCTATTACGGTTCGAAAGATACAGCCGTTAAAAGGTAGGACAGACTGACAGAAAGACAGCGTAGGCTTAGTAATAGGGATCCTTTTTTTCCTTTGGGTACGGAACCCTAAAAATATGAATGTTAATGGTATGATTCCGAACTTGGCAGCACGCAGCAGTGCTGTCGCGACAATGCTGCCGTAGCACTACTGGTTCCCATACATTATCCATAGGTTTATAATATGATAGTGTTAACACACGTATAGATTTGGTTGACCTCAACCGCCGTCTGACCAACGGGAAAGAAAGAGAGGGAAATATGATATTCTCACTCTTTCTCTCCCGTTGGTTGGACGGCGGTCCGTCAACCAAATCCATACGTGTGTTAACACTATGAGAATACATTCCGAGCTACGCAGCAATGCCGCGACAGCAATGCAGCCGCAGCCTCAGAAGTCGGAACGTAATCTCATATATTATAAACCTATTATAGTATACTATACTGTATGCTTTTCTATAAGTAGGTATATGTACCTACCGTGCAATTAAAAATAAATAATTTTATTTGAATCGTATGCCACTTTACCTAATCATTAAACACACGTTTTTATCCAAAAACCTTTATAGAACTCATTAGTTAACAGTCACTTCTTAACATTTGTGTGATAAAGCATTTAGGTCGACTGCCATTGTGTGTTTAAGATTTGTTTAATTTGTTTGACCTGACGTTTTATTTTATTTGGAACTGTTAGTTGACATAGCGGATAGTACGTAATGTCTAAAGTAGAACAAAATTTTGACTTCATATTTTATTTTGATAAGATGTTTTTATTTCAAACTAGCGACCCGCCCGCCCGGCTTCGCACGGGTGTAATTTACGTGCAAAGCCGGGGCGGGTAGCTAGTTGTATATATATATATAAACCTTCCGTGAAAATGTATCTAACTGATAGTGAAAACTGCATCAAAATCCGTTGCGTGGTTTAGGAGGAGTTAGCGGCCATACAGACAGACAGACGCGGAAAGAGACTTTAATTTATACTATGTAGAGAAGAGATAGAGAAGAGGTAGAGAAGAGAGAGAAGAGATTAAATTACCACAATAAAGATTACCTTCATGATATTCTCGCACAGCCAGGTCAGGACAGGTGGAGTGACGACCTGTAGCCAGGTGGAGTGACGACCTGCGAAAGGCGGCTGGTGGCAAGAAGATGCGAAAAGCAGAAGATCGTGTCTTGTGGCGTTCTTTAGGAGAGGCCAGCAGTGGACGAACATAGGCTAATAGCAAAGGATGATGATGTCTCTCGCACAGGACACGTTGATAACAGCATAGACAAAAGATACCAGTAACTAAACTCAGTCTAAAGGCCCGTTTGCACTTTGATTAGTCCGAGTGAAAGTGGCTATTGATTAGTAATTTTGCGAGTGATTAATGTATACACTCGCAATAATCAGTTATGGTCCAAATGTGTTTAGTACTAATCACTAAGCACCTGCATTCATCACTCGCACTGATCACTAATCAAAGTACAATCGGGCCTTATGCTGCATTAAAACTTTTGTTTTAATATTTCACTGAAGGATATCTGGTACCTGCTACAGGTCTTACAGTCTATTACGTCTTACATCAGAATTAGTAGTTTTCATTCAGCTTTTTACAATGCTATTGCAGCTGTTAGAGCAAATAAATGCTTGGACCGACATTACGTCAGCGGTCGTTCGTGATTTATATCAAACTTATTTTTTTGTTTTCGCGTTTATTACACATTGAAAACACACTTTTATTGTATCGTATCGCGTGTCTTTTTTTACATTATTTTAAATGTTTATCGGGACATAATATCACGCCTTATTTTATTTAGGTAAAAATAGAATAAGGTGTACACAAGTCCCGACAAAAATTTATAACATATGGTCCAATCGCGAAAGTTTTACTACATTTTTATTATAGAAACTGACGTGGTTGGTCTTCACACATTTTATTTATATTACACGGGAATTACTTACATAAGACCGGTCACCTCCGCACGTCTAATGCGGTTGAAACTATAGTCGGAGTGACCGGCTTAATCTTACGTGAGTAATTCCCGTGTAATATTTAAAAAAAAAACATTTTATTTTCATTCTTGACGTTTTGAACGCTTTGCAGTGTCCGTGGTCACAGATAGAATGAGTAGATGACAGAAAAAAAAGATTATTGTTTATTTACAATACAATTGTGTTGTCCACAGTTGCAGCAGTATGCATACTTCTGGAAGTGGGGGCGCTACCGAGCCGGAGAAGCGGGTTCACCTGCAACGATCCTGCTCTCTCCTTCCCTCACACGAGGGACACATTCTCTATCTCGCTCGTCGCTTTCATCACTGTCATTGTGCCGTTTTTGATTGTAAGTCCTAATTTTATTATCTACAGAACTAATTTGTATGAAAAACCACCATGCCATATAATAATAAGTCAAAATAATTACGTACTTTAATTCGAAAGTTGACTACCTATCTTCGAACAATGTATTTTTTGATCGAAGATTAATGGATTAATTTGAGGAATTTATTTGGGAATTCAGTTTAAAGCAAAAAGGATAGTGTGTTTTTTTTTTATAAATAGCTTTATCTTTATTTTACAATTTTTTTTACTTTTTTAATGTTATAGACGATTCAAAACTTTCAATATCGAAATCATAATAATAGTACTTAGTAAAAAAAGTAAACATTTACAACCGGCAATATTCTACATGATTTGTTTTACCTAAGGTGGTAACGTTTCACGTAACGTACTATGTGTTTTAAATAATAAAAAAAAAAAAAAAAAAAAAAAAAAAAAACTTATGGCGGGAAATTAAAAATTCAAACGGTTTTTTGTCCATGTAGCTAGGCCGGGTAATTATTGTAAACGATCCTGATGTTTGTGCATATGATAATTATTCTTTACAAAATCATGTAAAGCTATTTATCTCTAATGCACATTATTACTTACATTTGCCAATAACAAACAATAACAAACTTTTGCTGTTTCAATCGGTTTATTGACAAATGTAAGTAATATGGCGCGTTACTGTTAAATAGCTGTACATTATTATATAAAGAACCTATAATACTAATAATATACCACCTTAACAAACTCTCACAACCCTTGTTCCAGATATGGGCCGTAGAAGCGACGCTACACCAGGACGATGAATACAACCTCAAACAGAGTAAACTCCTTGCCAGCGCCAAAACCACGGCATTCATCTACCGCGACTACATCTACGGCGCCGTGGTCAATCTTACCATACTAGAAGTGGTCAAGTGCGTGGTGGGGTCGCCGCGACCGACTTTTTTCGACCTATGCGCGCCGGAGGAAGCGAAGACTTGCAATGAGTAAGTTTGTTCGATTATTAGTTTTTTTTTACAGTGCTGTAGACGAAAAATTTACTAAATAAATAAAATTTATATAACTACACTCGTGGAACAATTTTTTATGTAAGCAAACTATATTCATTGTCATCTTTTGAAATGGGCACTGTGGAAAATACTGACAGCATTTCAGCAGTCTGAAATGCAAAAGTATTGAAATTGATGACATTTTTATTGTTTCAAAAATGAGACTAAAGTACGATGTCTTATTCATGGGAAGTAAAAATGACATGTGACAGGAAAGAACCATTGTTATCACATTGTTATAATGTTTCGCGAAAACCCTACTCTAAAAGACTGTGGTTCTCAACTTTAGTTTTGTGTCATACTACAAGATTTTTGTTTTCTTTTTTACTTGTCTAAACCGTGTGTATTGTTTACTATGTAGCGTATGTAGCCATTATTTTGTATTTAATTCTTATTAAATAGTCTATTGTATACTATTAATTACTATACTTATTGTAACTGTTCTTATTTTTGGGAAGACACTGTCTGCTGCATCACAGCTAACGCTAAAACAGTAGGCAGGGTTACTTATTTTTTCTGCATCTATGTTTAACAACATAAAATGATTTTATATTTTTGTATTTTGTATGAAGACATTGTTCGATGACAGTAAATTTAATCTTACTAAGTTATTTATGAATTACGGCACAGGAATTATATAAATTTTATTTTCTTTTAATGTGCATACCTCGAGAAGGTATTTACCTAAAATAATAGTTAATAAAAATTTCGCCCAAATGTTCCTCGTTTGACCAGTAACTCGCCTGTTGAAGTTGAAGCACGCAGACTTAAAAGATGCCTAACCATCCACTTTGACCTTAAAAAGACCTAGATTATATGTCTCACTCAGGAAACGATTAAGCCGGAAGGTTGTTACATTCCTTGGCTGTATGGATTATAAACGCACAATCAAAACGTTGAGTACGTATCCAAGGTAAAACCACAATCCATGGGTGTTGGTAGGCTGTCTTTCCACTTTTCTTATAGTATTAGTCCTGTGATCTGTCCTGTATACTATTTCCTATGTAAGTTATACTAATATTGTTTTTTTCAACAGTTCAGAATACGTAAGCAGCTACACCTGCACTTCGACAAAATACTCAAGGTACCTGCAGATAGACTCAAGTAGGAGTTTCCCTTCTGCACATTCATCTCTGTCAATATACTGTGGACTGTTCCTTGCTGTGAGTATTTAATATTCAAAAGTTTTACTGTTTGTTTTTTTACTGTGATTGCTGTGGCAAATAAGCATTTATGATAGAACTGAGTGCGTTTTTATCTCGTACTCAATGCTACTATTTATTTATAAATTCCAATATAAGCACATAATTGGGTTTTCCATGGTTATAATTTGTATTTTTACCTAGTGAAATTAAAAAGTAACCATACTACACGTTATCAATGAAATATCCATGTGATGAGCAATCTATAAAAATATCTGTATAACAATGTTACATTATAACATAATAATAATAGTCCACGGGGAAAATCCCATTATTTACAGTGGTTTTACCTAAAACATTTATATTTATATCATACAATTATTATATTTATGTATACTTAGGTACTTTATAGTGGTTAATGCCTTAATTACTCCAACCTTCCTCAACTAACATAGTAATATTAAATAAACACAAGCAATTATGTATTTTGATTTATTTTATCATTTTCCGCGACAGAACGATAATTTACAAAATAAATAGTAGGTTTTCTTATCTTTTTAACTGTCCTCAAAAATGGGCTCTTCTCAATACGGTTGTTTTTTGTTTATATAAGTGACGGAGCTCTGAGGTAAAAAAACAATTAAGAAAAAAACAGAATTGAAAACCCCCTCCTATTCTGAAGTCGGTTGATAACATATGAATTGTTATTTGCATGTAAAAAATCGCTGCGTTAAAAACCTAAAGCTGGCCAACAATTATGATCACGTACAGAGATTGACTATAAATATAAATTACATTTCTAACACACTGAGTGATATCTGTCCAAGTTACTGCCGCCACTGATTTATTTATATCTCTGAGCTCATTATCATTATGTGCTAAAATGTAATGTAGCTGTCTCGAAATTTGCACACATGTGCCTAATGATCCACTTTAGGCAGACATCTGCCAAGATGGTAATTAAAACAAGTAGGTTTGTGGGCTAGACCACAACACAGAGCTATCTAAGAACTAGGCACCAAACACATGTCAAATTTTATCAGAAACTAATTCTATTTATGTCAGTTTGATTATCTTGAAGAGATTGAAAGAAAATAAGGAAATCCATTTACGATTGCAATTTCTCCAAACAGCTTTACGACTGCGTTAAGTACAAACATAGTCTAGTTAAAATCAATTTACATAAACATGAGTTATTTAGCTTTAATTGATAATAAATAAATGTAATAGTAGTTATTGAAAATTTATGATAGCAATTGAACTACTTATTTAAAATTTATTAATTTCAATAGCATTCATATAAACTACATTAAAAATTATGTATGTCAGTGGCCTTTATAAAAACTCTTACGTTAGGGTTAGCTACTTGGTTTATACGAACGAATCGTGTAATCTGATGGTCTACCATAACCCAAACAATAATGTATAACAAATCTGATAATTATAGCATGTCTTAACGCCAAAATAACACTTAAAATAAAAGATCCAAACACATTAAAGAGCAACACAGTTCAGGAAGATGCAAAACAAAATAATGACGCCAACAGAAGTAGGTGACAAACATCAGAAATGCAAGATTTCGAATTATATTTAGCCATAAGAACATTAGCTACTTCTCAATTGGATCTAGCTAGAGTTACTTTCCAATATGTCAATGACCTGATGATATCACCTTTATGCTTATATTGCAGCCTTTGATCGTCAATGCATACAAAATTAACTCTACATCCTTAGGCAGTAACTTGATGATAATATTGGTCTAAAAATAACAGTCAAAACCCGTGTTGCACGCGCACCCAGACATTCGCAGTTGAAAGTGTGATGACGATAAACTTTGCCGTATTTGTGCAAAACCAAATTGTAATGCCATTATAATTATAATTCAAAAAAGGGGCGATAAGACCAGTATTGAGGTCCTACTTGGGGTGTATTGTGCATTTGCCCTTGCCAGCCTACCCAAACCAGCCGAGCTCCTTAAAATAACGGAGCACAGCTTTGGGTCGCTGACATAACTGTTCGACCCCCTGCCTTGTAACGCCATAAAACCAATAGAAAACTTAAAAGATACCTTATCTGTTCATCTTGTGTCATACATCTATTACAAGCGTGAAAGTACTCCCATTGCTTATTCCGTTGCCTAATCACGCAGAACGGTTGTCTTAAATAAGGCGTTCTTACGTGTAACTGAAAGCGAAAGCAGCCTTCAAAAGAATTTGCATCTACGACCGTATCACCATCCGGCTAGACGACACGTGGTTAGAACAAGGTGGGATTGTCTAACTCTAATTTATGGGTTGTTAACCTGTAGTGTATGGGTGGGACCCGGGTATGCCCTAAAACAGCGAGTAGAACCACCGCAGGATGGGCAGCAGCGTCCTATTAGTACACGGTGAACGTACTGCGATCCCAAGCCACCTGCCAAGCGTGTGGATTATGGCAAGACCCCTCTGAGGGACGCATTTGTTCAGCAGTAGACGTTTACTGACTGATGATGTTGATGTAACCTGTAGTCCTTAGACTCGTGGATTCCATAGCTGCTCTAGCAGGGGTCTGCGAAAGGGCTCGAGACTACTGATCACTGAGAAAATATAAAGATGACATACACTTTTGCCAATTTTGCCTTTTTTAAGCCAATCTCATCCAGGCATTACCATTGTTAAATGGTCCACCATAGCAAAAAAAATAACGGCGTTACCTCTAATTTGATGGGCGACACAATATAATAAAATTTCTGGAACAATTCTATTCATTTAGTTGTTAGAATATGGGGCGGCCATTAGTATGGGACGCTACTTGCGTTGATACCCTTGCACCGTCTCATCTTCCTAGAACGCAAAATAAGGCTGGTACAGCGGCTGAATCTGCAGAAAGCCCCAAAAGGCGCAAATATAGCAACCTAGACAGTGGGTATATATTTGAGCCTTTTGGGGTCGAAACTTTAGGCCCGTGGGGACCGGGCGCTAAAAATATTTTTAAAGATTTATCTAGTCGTCTGGTCGAAGCATCTCGTGACCAAAATGCTGGCCGATATCTTGCACAGCGTATTAGCATTGCAATTAAACGCGGCAATGCGGCCAGCATATTGGGTACGATGCCTGCTGGCAGCGGATTATTAGATTAGTTTAGTTATATATTTTAGTACTAGTTTGTATGTATTTTTAAGTAGTTTTTTTTTTTTTTTTTTTATTAGATACTAGTTATGCATATGTTATTATTATTATGTTTTGAGATAATAAACTTATCCTTTAGTTAAACATTCATAACATCAGACCTTTAGTTGTTTTTTCTCGAATGTATGCAAAAAATTTAGTCATTTGTATTTTCTAAAGTACCTATAAGTAATACTTTCGTAAATTTTTCCTTCAGAGATATAAAAAATTAATTTCATGAAAGATATGGTTATACGTTTGTAGTATTGACCACCTCTGATTTGAGCGTCAAAATCTTGCATATGGAAACTTTTTGGTAGGTAGGTGAATTTTGTGGCAAGAAAAAGTATATGCACATAAAACTAATTAATACCTAAAAATACACAAATTAACTAAAGTATCTTTTCGGTATTTTGTTAGTTACATCAATAAATATCCAGTAAATATCTGGATCTGTACATGTACCCAAATTTCTTTTAATAATGTGTTAGCTGTTGTTGTTCAGCTTGATATTTTAATCTGTGCCCACTATTTCCAGTGGTACCTCCAAAGGCGAGCGTTCAGCTGGCACAACCGGTCCGTTCTCGTGGTTCCGTTGGTCCAGATCCTCTGCATCATCTACGCGGCGGTCTGCGCTCTCACTAGAGTAACCGACCACCGCCACCACTGGTGGGATGTCCTCATTGGCGGACTCATGGGCGTACTGTCTGTCATTTACACGGTAAGACGAGTAAAGTTACTCTACTTTTCTATCCCTTTTCCACTCATCTGTTCAACTATCTACTTCCTGATCTTCAACTTCGTCGATTTTACAACCAGTCTTTCCTTGCTTTTGCTGATTCAAATCGTCTGCAACTACTACTGGCGGTCTGCGCTCTCAGTCACCAACAGGGTTTTTTTGTCTGGCTCTTTACCGAAAGGTTCGGCATTTCAGTCCGTAATTAGTCGTAATTACTATAGTATGGTCTTTGTCGAAGTTCATTACTAATTATCACATATTTATTTAATAGGGTACTTGACTGTATTAAAAATATTATGCCAATTGACGCCATCCATAAACATGACATAATGAAAAAGCATATTTCATTGATTTTTTGATAAAAATATGCTTATTTTTTGTAAAAAACGCGATTAAAATAACTGTATTTTCGACATTTGATCACGTGATCGAAAACGGTCTGTAACTGGCTTCATCCCTAGTGACGTCACACAAATCTAAACAAACAGATTTTGTATTGATATTTGCGAATTTAATGTTGTAAAGCTATTTTGAGAGCGATTTATCCAGAAATTTTCACCAAAAACATTCCGGAGGTTAAATGTGAGAAGAATGGAGAAACATTTTGTGCAAGCAGACAGCAGTAACTTACCCAAAATTAATGTTTTTATGGTTGCATATTTCTTTAATAATAATCCACGTCATTGTTTCTACGCTGCAGAACTCAAAACGTAAAAACTACAATGTCAGTATTAATTTTTAATTGTTCTCCAAGCAAAACATTCAATCAAGTTGTACAAAAAGTATGTTGTAGTAAGTGGATATCACTATTTTGTTAGGTTATGTCGAGCTTTACAATGTTTAAAAAGAAAGTAACAGTACATAAAATAGTAATGCAATAAAAACACAAATTATAATAGAAATATATAGACTCAAATATGTACCTCAAAATGATCTTCGCACATAGAAACACTTGAATTAGCTCCAATACTTTTGGGTTCTCTACGAGCTACTTAGTTCCAACCACTTTTTTCGAGTTTTGGGGAGTTTTGGGTGCATTGGAACAGGAACAAATATTTTATCCGGTGTCTTTATGGAAGTACATTTTGTACACATGTACATTTTGGCACTACACAATATTTATAAACCATTACTTCTATTAGAAATTAATTAATCATCAAACTTTTGCAGCCTGGCTGCAGTTGTTTGTTTTGTGTGACGTCAATTAGTCACGTGATCGGAGCTATGACGCAGGTCTGCGTTTTGGCGCGATATTTTTTTATTCAAACTTTAACATCGATTTATATCGCAAATACGACTGATATCCAGAAAATATAAATGCAGTATACATTATTTTATATCAGACAATAATGTGCAATAGTTTCCCAAAAGTAGTCAAATACCCTATTAAAATTCAAAACCAAAGCAAACGTTTGACACGCCATTGTGTGTGGCATCCGTAGTCACGTCGTGGATTAGAATAATCTCAGGTCTCGTGTCAACATTGTTTTCCCTGTAGATATCCTTACACAAGCCATACAAACCAAGGCGTTCTATTAAAAGGGCTTGTACTTGACGTTACTTAACGTACAAATCATAGGTCAAGGGTTTAAGTTGTTGTATAATACATACATACGGTAAAATTATTCAAATAATTTACCTAACCAGAAGCAAAGTCTATTCTTACTTAAGCAACTTATTTGCTTCGTCTAAAAATATGAGATATATACGAATACAATTCACTTACATGAGTACATACATTGCTTTTCTGCCTATATATAATTAATATATTTGAAATGTTACTTACACGATAAAGATGTAAGCGTCGCCAATAAGCTTCTGGGTTATGGCCGATAAAGATACTAGATAATTTATTTGCACAAAACATACACACATTTAAAAACGCATGCACAATAGGTGGGTTAAAATATTTGTCACTTTATATCATGTTTTGCCTAGTTTATAGGCGTACAAATCTAGAAAGATGGTATAAAAATACCGTAAATATTATTTATATTAAAAAAAATTAAATTGAAGTTTTAAAGTGTTAAATTGATTGTCGAAACTATTTCAATGGTTAACATTTCAAATAGTTTACAGATAGAAATTACTATAATTGTATGATACAAATTGACCCACTGCAGTCATTACTAAAAAAAACATTCAGCCGACGCCGCGTCGTAGACAATACCGTGGCGCGTCATGTGATTAAATTAAGATATTCTGAGAGTTCTAACACATATAATTTCTTCTTATAACTAATAATGTCTGTTCCAGGTGTTAGTGCTCTGCAAGAACTTCTCTCAGCCAGCTGTGGTCAGCACCAGCGATATCTCAAGCAGCGACGGTAACAACCACCAGTCTGTACGGAGACTTCTGTCTTCCAGCCAGCCCCACGTTGTCGTACCCTAGCCAGAAGCAGTGTAAGCATCGCTTACGGAACATGTTAAATTATTGCTACTTATGTAGCAGAAAAGTTTCATTATGAACATTATGCTTTTGCTAGAGCATTTTGTCGTACAATCATTCTGAAAGTATTCTATTTGAATTTAAAATGGAATTATGTTTAGAAGTAAATCAGAAAAGTCAATGCTAAAACAAACTATGGTGTCAGCATTATCGTAGCTAAAATAAGATCATCTTTTTAGCATATTGCTCTAAAATAAAGTAAGTAGTATTAGAACTTTTTTCTTACAAAAATTGTGCTAAATAACAGGAATTGAAATAACCCTGAACAGTAGCTTGCTGAAGAGGGGGTTATTGGTGTTGTATCAATCTTGCAAAAATGCTATGTGAATTGCGTATCATGATAGTGTTGAGTTGTTAAATTAAGTTTGATAGTGAGATTATGAGATCTAATTAACAATAAGAGTGTGCGGATTTCATCACGTTATGTACATTGTAAAATGTAACAACTGTAGATAGTATTGGGGGTCCTTCACTTAAAAAAAGTTGTAAATAATTAATTATAAAATTTTAACCTCTCGTTAAGACCTACTTTAACCTCTTTACGAGGTTGGTTATGACGGTATTTTCTTTTTTATTATTTTACTGTAGTTATATTTTTTTTTTGTAACGGTGTATTCGGATAATTTTGATAGCTTTGTTATTTAGCAATATTGTCAAAATCCGTTATGAGGTAGTTTACCCTGTAGAAAGACGTATTTATAACAATTGAAAATTTTATTTTGAATACTCTTACTCAGGGTTTAATGGGGGGTTTTTATTGAAAATTATCTCACAACCTCTCGCAAGTAGCTTCCCAAAGGTACAACTACCTTTGTCCCATAACTTTTTGCAAAACCAAAAACATTTTTTAGTTTTGTTTTTGTAGATGCTAGAGTCAGTTTCTAAGGGTTGGAACGGCCGCTGCGTTCCTTCTAATCTGAAATGAATATGCTATTGGCATCGATTCTGATGTTCTCTAAACTAAACTAAATTTGACGGCTCTAAAATTGTTGCCATCCTTCTCTCACATATTTAAATGGAAAGAGAGGCACATCATTTTAGTCTTGTCAGATTGGTTTAGTTTAGTGAGTGGTATGACAGAATTGACGCCACTGGCATTTAGAGCCATTATAAATATTTTCGTATGGAAGACATAATTACGAATGACTAAAAGTTATGGAATTAGAGTTGTTATATATGATCTAAGGAAGCTGCCTGCGAGGGATTGTTGCTAATAATCTCTCTAGATCCTATACTCATCAATATGTCTGTATAAGTAAGTATATTACTTGCGGCAATGTAACTAGAACTACTCTGAATCATCACCGCTCTGCGCCTATAGGCCTGTTTGCACTTTGATTATCACTTGACAAGTGCAAGTGATAATTGATTAGTAATTTTACGAGTGATTAAAGTATACACTCGCACTAATCAGTTTTGGTCCAAATGTGTTTAGTACTAATCTCTTAGCACCTGCATTAATCACTCGCACTAATCACTAATCAAAGTGCAATCGGGCCTTAACTTAAGTCTGTAGAAGCAATAAGTAAATAATAACCGTAGGTGTTCTATACAAATAATAATAATAATATATAACTTTACTATACACCGATTTAAAAAAAAAAACAGAAGTAGGTAACTTAAAAATAATACAAAACCGGCAGTATAATAGGCGGCCTTATCGCCTTAAGCGATTTCTTCCAGGCAACCTTTGGATGGGCATAGCTGAGACAGGAGTGGGTATTACAAATGTGTATAAATAGTAGACCTCGATGCGAATCCGTGATAATGCCTAGTTTTAATAGTATTTAAATGGCAGCTGTAATTCTTTTGAGATTTTTTGTAACTTTAAGTCTAAAAAGGTTTGCGTAAATAATGTTTGAAGTTTTTTAATCGACTGGGTGCTGTCACTGTCTTTAATTATAAAATGGATGGGCGAAAAAAGTTTGAGAATCTCTGACACGTTTATTAATTGAAAACCAGTAATAGGTGTACAAAGTGTGCGTTTTTGAGAATATACGTGAACGCGAAAACATATTTATTTGCTGCATTAAAGTTAAGCTTTTCAAGGCCAATTTCTACTTACACTTGTCAAAATAATATTAATATCTTACTAATAAATTAAATTAAACAGTATTCATTGTACAGTACCTGTCTAGTCGTAAGTTTTAATAATTTTATTTTGTTAATGAGATATTTTACCAACTAATAAAATATTTTTTTTTAAATCTGTCCCCACCTTTACATATGACAGATAATGTAAACATGTCTTATTTGTCTGTAAATGTGCTTTCTTTCTCTCTGTAAGATTGTATACATTGACATTCCCTTGCATTTAGTGTAGGTACCATTAGTTTTATTTTTTTAACGTTGGAAATTGTAAATATTGTGTAGGTATTGAATTATTTCGTGTTAGGAAAGTGCGTTTGGATGTATGTGTCTTGAATAAATAAATGAAAAAAAATGTTTATGAATCTCTTTGAATTTTTCATTTCTAGTTTTTAGTTCCATTGATTTACAAACATATTTTTTTTTTTACTAATAAGTCTTGCGTTTGACCACCATCACGCCTGATGTTAAGCGATGATGCGGTCTACGTTGGAGCACGCTTGCCTAGAAGAAACCGATTCACTCGTGATTTGAAGACACCCAGATTGTAACCATTCAGGCAGCGCATTCCACAGACTAGCAGTTCGCACAATAAATGTGAAATCAAAGCGCTTCGTACAGGTTTGTTTCGTCGTTCTGTAGATGTTGGATTTTAGTCTCAGATCAGACAAACAAGGGAGATATGCCTTAGTATAATTATCTTTCGTGTTCAAATATGTATCTCCATATTAAAAAAAACACTAACGCAAAAACTGTAAGTACGGCTTACTTACTCATTTTTCACACACACTAAGGTACTTCCAGCGACACTAATGAACTAATAGTCCAGATGAAAAAAAAGGCAGTAGGTCTATTGAGAAACGTGCCAAGCAGCTCATCAGCAATGAATCCCTGGTTCAGACTAAGCTTCTTAGTCTTGAGCATCGGCGCAAGGTTGCTAGTCTATCGGTTTTTTATCGGATACATTTCGGTGAGTGTGTATCAGATAGCCTTCTCCATATATAGCTCGTTGTGCGACTTGTAAATAATATTTAAATACGGAACCCTAAAAAGTGTAGAAATTCTTGACGCAGTTATCGTAGGAGATACCAGTAATACATTTTATTATACATTTCTGCTAAGTATAGGTTATAGGATAAAAAATGTCATCAAAGAATTTCTCGCAAGATGAAAGCGAGTGATAAAATTATCATCAAAAGCATCCCGTGCCGTGCCCTAAAGGGGCGAACAAAGGGATTCCAAAGTGATCGTAAATAAACAATTCACCTCAAGCTATTTCCTATAAACGTACCTACTTATACTGCACTTTACTAATAACTAGGATTACGCATGTAGACTGTACGAAGCCGAAAGGAGGTCATAGTGCTCATCATTATCAACAACTTTTACGATGGGACCAACGTTGAAATCGCATTTTTTTTAAATAATAGAATGGCTTGTGCTTGGCCTTCATCTCGCCTGATGTTAAGCGATGATGCGGTCTACGATGTAGCACGCTTGCCTAGAAGAAACCGATTCACTCTTGCCCTTGAAGACACCCAGATTGTAACTAACGGGGAACACCCATTCAGGCAGCGAATTCTGCAGACTAGCAGTTCGCACAATAAATGTGGAATGAAAGCGCTTCGTGCGGGGTTTCGGAATATCAACCATAAAGCGGTGTCGATTTTCATGCCCAATAAAAAAATGGGCGAAAATAATTATTGACAATGTCATTTTCGGAGGGAATTAAATCATGCAGATCTGATACCTATCAGCTGTTCCATTTTGTCGAGTGTCAATGACGTCATTGACCATATTGTGATATTTTTTCGCGATAAATATTTTCACTTCTATCATATAAACTTGGTGGCTGGTTAGACAGTGGACCTAAGCCTAGTCTACCTAGAATATTAATTCTGATTTTAAGTCAGACTCACATAACCGGTTTATGTAAAAAAGTGCATAAAAAGTAAATTGAACTCGAAGCATGGATTGCAGACCGCGAACACAATGGTTCGCGTGCTCGCGGCCATTCCAGGGTACTAGTTGCATTGTAGGGGACAATAAATTTGCGGACTATCCGAACCCTACGGGTTTACCCGTCGATAACTGCAGGACCACTAAAATGTTCGAGTCGTCCCCAATTTTTTCGAGATAGAAGTAGGTACTACTTTGACTATATAGGACTTTGACTTTTTGTCAGGAATTAATTTTCCCGCCCGTTTTCATAACGCGCTTACTTTCTTGGCTTTCTTATAGATCTGTTTGCGACATAGGTACGTAAGTGCATACGTACTCGCATAATACGTGTCTATTTCATCCGTATCCATTTTGATTTTTGTCAGGAATAAATTTTCCCGCCCGTATTCATAATACGCTTACTTTCTTGGCTTTCTTATAGATCTGTTTGCGACATAGGTACGTAAGTGCATACGTACTCGCATAATACGTGTCTATTTCATCCGTATCCATTTTGATTTTTGTCACGAATAAATTTTCTCGCCCTTATTCATAATACGCTTACTTTCTTGGCTTTCTTATAGATCTGTTTGCGACATAGGTACGTAAGTGCATACGTACTCGCATAATACGTGTCTATTTCATCCGTATCCATTTTGATTTTTGTCACGAATAAATTTTCCCGCCCGTATTCATAATACGCTTACTTTCTTGGCTTTCTTATAGATCTGTTTGCGACATAGGTACGTAAGTGCATACGTACTCGCATAATACGTGTCTATTTCATCCGTATCCATTTTGATTTTTGTCACGAATAAATTTTCCCGCCCGTATTCATAATACGCTTACTTTCTTGGCTTTCTTATAGATCTGTTTGCGACATAGGTACGTAAGTGCATACGTACTCGCATAATACGTGTCTATTTCATCCGTATCCATTTTGATTTTTGTCACGAATAAATTTTCCCGCCCGTATTCATAATACGCTTACTTTCTTGGCTTTCTTATAGATCTGTTTGCGACATAGGTACGTAAGTGCATACGTACTCGCATAATACGTGTCTATTTCATCCGTATCCATTTTGATTTTTGTCACGAATAAATTTTCCCGCCCGTATTCATAATACGCTTACTTTCTTGGCTTTCTTATAGATCTGTTTGCGACATAGGTACGTAAGTGCATACGTACTCGCATAATACGTGTCTACTTCATCCGTATCCATTTTGAATTGGAATTTTTATGTAATTTGATACGTATTTACGATACGATGAACAGTTTTAGGTAAAGTATAACCAGTTTTTGGCTCCGCAGTTACTGCCGTAAATATCTGTTTACCGGTGCCTCGCCAGCGATGTCGCTATAGCAACGACTATCCGTAGTACGTACTTCAGAGTAATCCGTATCCGTACTGCGTTACTTTGTCTCTGTACCCCGTTGCTCCATCTTTGTACTTCGTTACTCTGTCTCCGTATTTCGGTCCTTCGTCTCCGTACTTCGTTACTACGTCTCTGTTACACTGCCTCCGCACTTCGTTACTCTGTATCCGTATACTCCGTTATTATGTCTCCGTACCATTGCCTCCGTACTCTGGTACGCCATCGCCACTCCGGTACTCCATATTCCATTACGCCGACGCCGAGACAAAATTTGACGATGTGACAGACAATATACAAAAAACCGTATTCTCTCATCGCTGTTCAAAAAAAAAAAATTGTGGCGCGCATTACTAGGGCTTGAAAATCTAACAGACAGATAGCGCTATACGTTTTATCCAATGGAGACGCTGTTATCTACATATACCTGTGCCTATATGCGTCCATACGAGTAGCTGGTCATGCAGTCTGTTGTCAGCAAGTTGCCATGGCAAATTGTATCATGCTGGAATTTGTTATAATTACATTTCAATTAGGTTTTTGCAATAGCTACGTTGCTAGTCTCCACGCCCACTTGAAGAATTCACCCTGTATACCTATTTATAATAGGCGTGGATGGCTAAATCCAATGACAATTTAGGCTTATAGGTATTACCTTTGGATTAGCCCGAAACTATGAGGAATAGCGAAAAGTACTCAAAGGAGTCTCATATACCTAATCATAAATATCAATAATTCATAATTTTATTTATAATTACAATAAAAATAAAAATATATGTTTTTTCATAATTTATGTAATACTTTTGTACTTGTGTTTGTCACTGAACTCCTCCAAAAGTTTGATGATTTTTAGGGTTCCGTACCCAAAGGGTAAAAACGGGATCCTATTACTAAGTCTACGATGTTTGTCTGTCTGTCTGTCCGTCTGTCCTACCTATTAATGGCTGTATATTTCGAACAGTAATAGATATAGGTATAGCCAGTTGAAATTTTATTTTCAAAATATGTATTGTAACGGCGGATTGACAGTTCGGTAATAGTGAAACTGTAAAATTTGCGAATAAATAGCGAGTCGCAAGTTCTATAATCAGGCAGCGGGTGAACCTACTGGGCCTTTTTTTATTATTTTCTATATTGGCTGGTACTATTGACCTTTTGGCCTCTACAGCTTGACCGGACTAGTTAGCGAACGCAGAGTGCGTTCGGCATAACTTGGTGGTTTAAGTTTTGGGCGACTAGCACAAGGGCACCTCGAAGGTACGAACTTCGGCTTGGGCCGTCGCCGGGAGTGGGAATCAGACTTGCCCAGGCACCCCAGAAGGGGTGTGCCCTGGAGCCCTAGCGGTTTGTTGAACTGATTGATTATTTGGAGAGAATCTAACCGATCTTCTAACAGATCCTGGGGGTACCTACTGGGCCCACAGAAAAGAGAACTAAATAGAACGGATATGAGAAGGAAAATCTGTCGCCAGGCATTATAAGTGAACCTTGATTGAACATTCTTATTTATATTAACGCGTCGAACTCCGCATCCAAAGAACTTGGACCTTACCTTTTTGGGTTAGGTCTCAAAGTTCTTTATCCGCATCTCAGTTGCTAACTGATTTCGAATGACTGACGCTTCGTTTATACGGGTGCGACCACAGAAAAGAGAATTTTTTTCTCTTCTGTGGGTGCGACTGGCTACAACAAATTACTTACAAAAATGCCTTGACAGTCGTTCTAATTTAAACAAAAAAAAAATCTTTTCTGGGGCCTATGGTATCGAGTCCTAGAGCCCTTGCGTTTTGCAACGCGTCGTAAAACTCGAAACTGGCGATGTCTTCGTGAGATACGGAGAAATGAGTGTTATAGTGGTACAACGAACACGAAGGCTTGTTAGTTATAAAAAACCGGACAAGTACGAGTAGGACTCGTGCTCTGAGGGTTCCGTTAGATGGAACCAAAAAAAACAGAGACCAAAAAAAAAAACTAACTGAAGTTAAAATATTGAAAGACAAACTTAAGTTTCTAGTGTTTTTTTACTCGGCAAGTGCCTTTAATAACTAAACAAAATACAAACTAAAACTAACACTACAAATACAGTTAGACTGCCCATAGACCGTTGAAGGTCTAAAGACAATCCAAATGCTCAAGCCCACTACCAGTTGGCAGCGTACCCAACATGCTGGCGGCATTACCACGTTGAATGGCAATGCTAATGCGTTGAGCCAGAAACACGCCAGCATTTTGGTCACGCGTCGCATTAACCAGGCGCTCTGAAAGATTTTTGAAGAAAATGAGGTGAGCTCCCGGTCCCCAAGGGCCCAATGTCTCGACCCCAAACGCCTCAAATATGTAACCACTGCCGAGGTTAGCATATTTGCGACGCTTGTGCTGCTCTGCCGAATTAGCAGCCGCGCCAGCCCTACCCTGTGTCTCAGGAAGATGTGACGGCGCCAAAGTATCGACACAAGTTGCGTCCAACAAGGGGCCGCCCCAACCTCCAGGGCACAAGTGTCATACCGTCAGGCCTCTTTCCATCGTCACGCGCAAGACCACTCGGTTTGAGCACAGCTGCGACATTGGCGGTGGAAAGTGCCCTGCGTATGATGTCGTTCAGGCTAGCGTGTCGGCCAATACGACCAGCGCTTCTCGAGCAAGAGAGACCATGGTGACCGAGCTGGTCAACAGCAGTACCACACTGACAGCGATGGGCCTCACAGCACCTTGCACCCAAGCACAGAAAAGAGAAGTAGATAGAACGGAAAAGAGAAGGAACATCTGTTACCAGGCATACGAGTGAACATTCTTATTTACGTCAACGCGTTGAACTCCGTATCACAATTGCTAACTGATTTTGAACGCGTAGCTGCTCCATCGAATTTATTCCACAATGCATTCTTGCGCTGTAATTACGTGTCGCCTAGCTAGCAAAGATTTTATTTAAAAAAAAGGAAGCATATCCTATCACCGGTATGTCTAAATTGTTTATAATTTTATTATTTCACCGTGTTTTAATTACAAAGCTGTTGACAAGCCGTTGACAATAATAGTGGTTACCATTATTTTATCGATATCGATACTTTTAGATTTTTCTTATAGTACTAACAGACGTATGGACCAAGTCCGTCTCGTCTATTAGCACTATTACATTTCCCGTAATTTTCTATTGTATAAATAGACATTGAATTTATTACAGTTTTCCAGGCAATCCGTCTACTAGGCAAAAATGGATTGATGCAACAGGAAGACGTGATTGGATTCCTACGAAACAAGCACAATTTGTTAAAAAAAAATTTTGGACATATATGTATCACGACAAATAAAAGATACTTGAAGCCATTAGCAATATCACAAAAATAAATTATTTATTTACATTCAGTGGTTAAAAATTAAATCATATCACCAACACCAACGTCTTCATACTACTCTCAGACAACCTCATTTGAATCTCCAAAGAGACTTAAAATAGCTTCACCTGCCTGTTCAAATTCTTCGACTCCCAAGAAAACGCAAACTAAAGGAAGTTATAAAGTTATAAATTATTTTTCTTTATAGATATTTGTGATGCACATTTGAGACTTCCTTCAGTACTCAGACTTCATTTGTAAAGTGACGCCTGATTCAATCAACTAACTTTGATATTCATTATTGATAATTTTATTCAATAAAAAACCTAGCCAGCTTCAATTGCGATCCTGAAACATTAAACTCCACTTTTTAAAATATCCCGGTTGTTCACTATTTAGTTGTATGATTACGGAATATTTACACATTATTTATAACGTTTTTGAGTCATTTCCTGTGCCGAAACATTAGGAACTCCATATCCACAACATAATCACGGTAAATAAGTCGTTAATAATCATACAACTGTACTAACACTCCACGTTTTTAAATAAGTCACACCCACGATTCCATAATATTTAATGGTATAGACAGACGGACAGACTTAGTAAATTAGTAGACTTAGACTCGTAGGCTTAGTAATAGGGTTCCGTTTTTACCCTTTGGGTACGAAACCCTAAAAAGTCAAAAAGTTAAAACGAAAGAGGCGTCCCCATACAGCAAACGTATTTTAACGTATTTTTGTATTAGATCTAATGTATATGTAATGTAGTGTAACGATAATACATACAAGCGTAATAATTGGCATGAATATAGTACACAGACACACTAACTAAAGTATAATAAATAATGATCAAATGCGAGTCAGTGACTAATTTCAGTTCATACGAACGAAGCAAGTCAATCTTGCTATTTTTTTTAATCGACTAGTGGAATTCCTACCATCTAATATGCTAAAGTATATAATAGGCATGTGTCCTAATGTTTAATTTGTTACAATTAACCGGCTTAGCGATGAATATAACTAAATAAATTACACATAGGTACTGATAAAATAAATGAAATTGGCTGATAAATCTCTGAGATATGAGTGTTTAAAGTTTTAGGTGGGGATAGAGAGGGGATGCTCTATTCATTTCTCGCAAAGCGTGTGTTAGTACAGCATTTGTATGGCGCTCCTGAGGTGTGACGTCACGGCTCAGTATAGTGCGCTCTCTGTCTAGCACGAAATTAAAATGTTTATATCTCATTTATGTTTGAACTAATTTTTATTTTGTTTTCGATGATGTGCTCTATTTATGATCAGCTTTTTTATGAGGTACTAAAAAAAAATAGTCATCATGCCTATTAAGATTATCGATAAAATTAAAACTGCACACAAAACTTTCCCATCACTAGCTGTGATACCACATTCTAAATTTTAGGATGAGGTTTTTTTTTTTAATGGCTCCTCACGAAAATAGCATTTAACCGTATCAAGTAATATATTTATTTTTCTACCCATTTAAAGTCACATAAAACGAACTCTAAACATAGCCTACGTCAATATCATGGTCAAATCATGACCTAGTAAGGTAATGGAAACTTTTTAATCAAGTTTCTATGGAGTTTTGGGGCAAAACAAAAAAATCACATTTGCAACTTCCCATTGTTTGCCTACACTCACGCAAACCTACGAATTTGCCTTAATCTTATTTAACGGATAATAATTCAATATTATTACACAAGCACATGCATTAATACACTAGTTTTGTTAAATAAAAAAAGCAAAATCGATGAAAAACTCTTAGCTAAATTATTTTAACCCTCGTGCTTATCGTGCAGTTTAATTTGGAACTATTTTAACTATGTCGTAGATAAATTTACGTTAAGGACTGTTGAACTCATACTAGTTTTTTGAACTGCACAAAAATCGTGCAGTTTTTTTGGAATAGCAGCATTTACCGAAATAATTGCGCAAAATGCACAGGGAACTGAACCGTATTGCACCACGAGAAGGTCAGTTTTAAACTTTAACAAAATGGCGTTCATAACCTTTTGGATTAATGATAATCTTGACGAATTATTGCATTCCTTCCTATGTAGTTAAATTATGACGTTTCGTTTACATGTGTGCAACTGGCTACAACGGATTTCTTGCAAAAATGCCTTGACAGCCGTTCTATTTTAAACGAAAATTTTTTCTCTTCTGTGCACCCAAGCGTAAGCTGACAGCTAGACGAAATGCGGTTGGATCTAAAAGGCTACCTGTGTTAAAAGAGGGCATGGCTTGCAACCAAAGTCCCGATTCCCAAACAGAGACAGCAAGAATACGAGCGCGATCTGCAATACTAGGACACGTATCTAGTAGCGATTTCCATGCTAGTTCGCAGATCGGCCGATCCCACAGTCTCTGGGAAGACAACTTTGAAGTTTGTAGTTGACAATAAGGTTCTTCCATACATCCCAACTACAAAATGTAAGTTTGTAATAGCAAAATAATTATTTTTAAATACCTTCAAATTTATAACTTTCGGATTTATTCCTATATATGTACTATGAGACATGGCTTATGGCTCGATCTTATGGCTTCTTGCCAAATTTCATGATTCTAGGTCAACGGGAAGTACCCTATAGGTTTTAATTCCCCTGTGAAATCGCAAAATATACGACATAAAGGAACCCTAAGAGCGCGAGACCAAAAAAAAAACTAACTGAAGTTAAAATATTGAATGACAAACTTAAGTTTGTAGTTGACAATAAGGTTCTTCCATACATTCCAACTACAAAATGTAAGTTTGTAATAGCAAAATAATCATTTTTAAATGATATACATTCATATTTATAACTTTCGGATTTATTCCTATATATGTGCTATGAGACCTTGCTTTTTGCCAAATTTCATGATTCTAGGTCAACGGGAAGTACCCTATAGGTTTTGGTTCCCCTGTGAAATCGCAAAATATGCGACATAAACGTTCATATCTTTTGATTGCGTTGACTTACAACTTTTATTTTTTTACAGCCGAAAGAAACCGTAGACCCAAGTATTTAGTATAAATTTCAACTTGCTACCTTTACGCGTTCTTGAGAAAAAGGGTCTTGACAGACGGACAGACAGACAGACAGACAGACGGACAACGAAGTGATCCTATAAGGGTTCCGTTTTTTCCTTTTGAGGTACGGAACCCTAAAAAGTACAGAGGGTTCATGAACTGAAGGGCTGAATTTAATAAACCGTGAAAGCCTCAAATGAGAAATGTCTTGGTACAATTTTGTCGTTTGTATTGAAATGTCATATATTTTTTTTATCTATTTTAGGGTATACAAAGTCCTTGATTTCGTTATTCTTTAAGTTCTTGATCATTCATCTCTTTCTCTTCTCTATTCTATTCTTCTTCTCTATTCTTCTCTTTCTCTCCCGTTGGTTGGACGGCGGTCCGTCAACCAAGTCCGTCTCGTCTGACGGACTTGGTTGACGGACCGCCGTCCAACCAACGGGAGAGAAAGGAATGTCTCTTTGCCAGCACAGGTGTTTAATCCATGTATAATCATGTCATATTGACAACCAGCCGGCATGCTGTGAAGCATGCGTGGCTAATTAAACGTATTGCCTAATAAACGTTGACATTACTTAGCGACACTTCCATGCTCGTTGTCCAGTAAAAGCCAGAAGAGGAGAGTCCAGCGAAAACTTGATCGCATGGAAATTCTGTTAATTAGAATGAACAGTTTTTTTTTAAGTGAAATAGTACATTGTTAACCTAGGGGTATAAGTAACTTATTTAGTCACGAGACGGGGTTTGGCGCTCGAGCGTAGCGAGGGTGCTAATAGTTCGAGGGACTAAATAAGTCCTTAACCCCGAGGTAAACACTGTGCTTTTCATTACAAATACAAGGAAACTAAAAATAAAAACATGAACTGACTAAAGAAATATGAGTGAATTTAATTTTACATAAATCAACATTGTTGGTTGAGAAACGATGTTAGTCTCTCGAAATCCTTTAAATGTACATTGTGTTTAGTACTTAATGTAGTCTTTTACATAGAATACACGCTCCATAATGTTGAAGGTTTGTAAGTCTTTGATAATTCGTTGAAATATATTAGCAAAATGTTTTCTGATAACGATTTCACCTTTTTCCCAGCGCGCCTTTTCATAAAATGTATATTTCTTTTGATTTAGGTGGTAAAAGGTTTTCCACTACTGCTTTAGCCTCTTCTCTTATGAAATCAGGCGTTAAATCCTTATCGGAATCAGATGAACTCATTGTGTTAATACAAATCTGCTATACGGAAGTATAAACAAAACTCTACAATGAAGATTGGATTCCCACCAATATTTTTTTAACATCCTTACACTGGCAACTGCCCGAGAAGTGCGGGAGCATAATCCTATGGGGAGAAAAAAAAATGAAAAAAAGTTGGAACATGGTTCAATCATAGGCTAAGTATACTAACCCTCTACGGGTTCAATACCGTAGAGGGAGTATACTTAGCCTATGTTCAATACAAATGTGAAATACGAACTAGTTTTTAAAAAAAATAATTTTAGTGCCTGTCTGTTGTGGAATGTCAGTCACTTTTCCCTAGGGCTGAAATGAATTACTTACAACCCACTCCTCAGGCAACTTCAGACCTACTTTCCGAGCATGAGTAATGAAAACTTCTTTACGGCTTTTTTGTGTATACGTTACGCAATATCTTCGCCGATTTTTTTATTTATTGAATTGCTTACAAAAATACCACAGTGCCTAAAGACAAAGGTCGTTAACCAGTGTGTTTCTCATCATCATCATCATCATCATCATCATCATCATTTCAGCCGTAGGACGTCCACTGCTGGACATAGGCCTCCCCCATCGATCTCCAAAAGGGCCGGTTGGAAGCGGCCTGCATCCAGCGTTTCCCTGCGGTCTCTTTTAGGTCGGCTGTCCATCTTGTGGGTGGACGTCCTACGCTGCGCTTACCGGTCCGTGGTCTCCATTCCAAAACCTTTCGGCCCCATCGGCCATCTGTTCTACGTGATATGTGCCCTGCCCACTGCCATTTCAACTTACTAATCCGGTGGGCTATGTCGGTGACTTTCGTTCGTCTACGGATCTCCTCATTTCGGTGTGTTGCTAGTTATGACATAATGGCAATGGTGGATCGTGGTCCTTAACTATTGGTCATTTGGATATCCATCCACTAAATCAGCATACGCGCACCCTCTATTCCTACGACGCTTCTTTTATGAAAAATATTGCTTCCATCACTTTTTTTTAAATTCTCGCTGACTATCTACAAAATTTTTGAAAACGTGCGAATGAGTGACTATAGCTAGCCACCACCGGATTCCAAACTTTTCAAAAAAAAAAAAAAGTTGTATTCACAAGGCACGCTCTCATCTCGGACCTATAACAGTCAATGGCACTTTTGGTCCCAGCTAAGCAAACTGCCTCGTACTTTATGTTTATGTTGTAATGCATACGCGTTATGCAATATTATATGTTAATAAGAAATAACTAAGTGGATGTGTGTGAGTTTGAACTGTTATTATATACTGTGGTTTGGGCTCAGATCAGAAAAACAAGTGAGATATGCCTGGGTATAATTATTATACAAGGCATATCTCCCTTGTTTTTCTGTTATTATTGTTCGTTTTCAGGTGTTTCAATTTTTCATGCATTTTTTCATTCAAAACGGCTAGCACTTGTTTTTACGCACACTAAAAACTTGCAGCGACACCAATGAATTAAGTCTACATGCAAAAAAAAAGAGCGACAAAGTCCTCTGCATGTAGAGTTCGACTAAAGGCATCAAACCTGATTTAGGCCAGATGCGTTTGCACACTCCACGCCACCTAACCATATCACCCTTGTTTCTCTGATCTGAGGTTTGGATTGTTATTTGTACTGTGGTTTGGGTATGTATTGGTGGAGGTGATTGAACTTTTGATGTGATTAGAACTTCGGTTGAATAGTTATTTTTAGGGTTCCGTACCCAAAGGGTTTTACCCTATTACTGAGCATATGCTGTCTGTCTGTTCGTCTGTCTGTCTGTATATCTGTCTTTCTTTCTTTCGAACCATAATAGACAGCCAATTGAAATTTTCAAAGAATATGAGTAATGTTACGGCGGATTAACTAAGAAATTATTTAAAAAAAAGTGTAAGCAAACTCCTTTCAGTTGGTATATACAGGTTTTATTTAATACTCTGGCCATAAACTCTTATACGTATGTATATAATTTAACTTGTAAGTACTTCAATAATTATTAGCACTTTAAATCTAGGTACACTAAGGCAGAGTAACAATGTATAATATTGAAGGTGCTTACTGCACCGCTGATCAACCCGGACTCCCCACTCTACCCTTAATTTCTTTTTTTATAATCTAACTGAATAAACTGTATTAGCTCTAATGTAAAAACGGTAATACAACAAAAGCGCTTGACAAGCGTCAAACTTGGCATGATTATAGAACATATTCTAAAGTATAACAACGAATAATAAATAGTGGCCAAATGCGAGTCGGTGACAAATTTCTGTTCATTACCAAGGTATAACTGGTAATTTCGTTACTGGGATGACCTTATCATTTCTTCCACAGAAGCGATACCACATTTTACTAATATTGAAGACATGTTTTTGAATTGATAATTACTGTATTTCGTGGTATGGAACCCTCAGATGGCATAGCAAGAGAGAGGCCTTTACCCAGCAGTGGTATAAGGAAGGCTGTGGATGATGATGATGATGGAACCGTCAGTGCGCGAGCCCGACTCGCACTTGGCCGGTGTATTTGCTTATTTGGTACCAATAGATAATGACTTATTGGTGGCATATTCAATACGTAAAATCACAGACAAAACGAATGTAAAATTTATGTATCGAATTCCATACAGATGTCAATGTCGAAATTGAAAATTTGTATGGAATTCGATTCCTACGAAAATATTCAAATTTAACATTGGATGCCTGCAATGAAGCATAGATAAACATATATACTAGAATGAAGTTAGGAGGCAAAACGGCGCCGAGGTGGCGGTCAAACGCAAGCCTAATATTACCTTTTAGCTTTGCTATGCCGCGTTCTTTAGATTCTTCTCTTTCATTTATAAAAACGCAGCCAAAAGTAATAATGCTAGAAGTAAAAGCCCTTTTAGCACTTTAAAAAGAAAGTGCAATCTCTTGTTATTGGAAGCGATTACCAGTTTTGGAGTTAAAATCAAAATAAACATGGATATACGAATATGTTTGCCCTTCCGTATTTGAGTTTACACGTCTAATTTCGGACGCGCGCGTTGCAGGAACTATGTCGAATGGATTAGTCGATTCGGGAAAAAGCTGTAAACCCTTGATGCGATGCTCCTGGCACGGCTTTCTGGTGATTGCTTTTTTTAACCGACTTCCAAAAAGAGGCGGTTATCAATTCGACTGTATAATGCTTTTTTTTTTTTTTTAATTATTGGCAACTGGGTATAAAATCCATAGATAAGTACTTTTTAAATATAGAACTTCGTTCGGAAATTTTCTCGAAGATATAGAATAGGTCTACGTTTGGTCACCAACTTGCCTGATGTTGAGCGACGGTGCGGCCGAGGATGGAACACGTAGATCTAGAAATATATTCACTGTAGCATAGAATATGCAAATTGTAGTTATCAGGAAACAAAGAGGACGGCATAGTTCCATTCTTGGGCAGTACCAAAGATAATATATTGTCATTGGGCAGTACGTATCATACATGACGACCCAAATCGTTGTGTATGAATCTTTCGAATTTCCATCGAAGGATGGTATTGTGCAGTATACTTGTCCTGTATAGTAAAAGGGGAAGAATAAGATCATGTCATTTTACTCAAAAAAGTCACTAGTTATGGGAGATGGTGTACTGCAGTAACCACCACACAGCACCACGTGATGGCCGAGACTAGATAGTAGGTTGGTGGAACCCAGGCCGACCGAGGATGAGGTGGACTGACGACATCAAAAGTAGGTACTGTTGGGAACGAGTGGATGTGACTACCGAGAGAAACAAAGGGAACTATACCCAGCAGTGGGTCATTTAGGGTCGATGATGATGATTTTAGGGCATTTTGAATAGTGACTAAGTGTCAAGCCCTACCCGCGGCACAGCGAAATAAAAACCAACAAAGGGCCGATTAGCGGTGAAACCGACCTGTGGACTGTTTATCTTGCACTCGCTTTATAGTTAGCCGTTATACACACTATGTTACCGATGGCTCGTGCTTTGTCGTGTGTTGACAGATGTAAAACAAGACCCTGTGGGAGGTAGCAAGGTTGAAACTTCGGCCAAAATGAAATGAATGGACGGGCCATAACCATTGAACTTGCTCAGTAAAAACGAGTCAAAACCGTCGGACATATACTTCAACACCTAATTATAACTATGTACAGTACATTTGTTCCAAAAAATATATAGCGGGTTTTTGTTGTGTATTTACACTTCGGGAAAGCACACGAAGGCATAATATTGTCAGATGTTCCGTTATCATGTAACAATAGACTCGTGTCGCACTTCCTACGGCTAGAGACCGACTGAAACAAAGTGAGAGCCGGCGCTTATTTTGTAATCTTCAAAATACGCTTCTTCTGGGCCTGTCCATTCATTTTATTTTGGTCGAATTGTCGAAAATGTCTTATGGTGACAGCTGGCAGGTTTATTTATTTGTATCCCTTTAGGGTATACAAAGTCCTTGTTTGTAACTAGCTGACCAGATCACCAGACAGACGTTGTCCCCAGGGGCTTTACGGCTATCTCTTAACGCGGGCTCAAAACAGCGCTGAAAAAGCGCAGTTTGGAAAATCTCGCGAACGAGATGATAATTTTACGTGATAACGTCGATCGTGCCTCTCTATCGCTTGTTCCGCGCTCTTGCTTACACGCTCGGCTCAGGCGGAACGTGACACTTTTTCGTGCATGCAGCCGGCGTTCATCGCTTTATAAGACGTTATCAAGTCAAAAAAATAAACATGGTCGAAATGGAAATACAACTTTCACCTTATTAACTAGGTACAGCAAAAGGCAAACTAGTGGCTGTTAGTTTATTCATGTGTTTCCTGTAATATTCTCTACAATGATAGAGATAAACTAGCCCTCGTCTACATTAATTTCATCCGTGTCGCGCTGTTAAACTTATCACAGTAATGCTTCCATATTCATGTCCATTAATACTAATCCAAAAGCAGACTATGTTATCGGTTCCCGGTTGTAAATTAATGTACAGTGCGACCAGCTTATCTTGAGAAGTGGCCAAATGAGAGAACAGTAGTTCTAGTACAAAAATACGATGCTGGCTCCTCCATTAAACTGTACAGATTAGTTGGTCGCACTGTAGATTACAAGTTGCGGTTGGCCAACATCCCGAATAGGACATATAAAAAGTTTACCGTGACCACACACGAAGCAATAAAAAAAATTGGTAGGTAAAATTAAATTAAAAAGTATCGCGCGCGGGAAAAGTTTTTTTTTCTTTTTTAATGCGTACAGCGTGTTGCATTTCGTCTAAATAGTTTTCATTGATAGGTACGTAAAATTCGCATCGAATATGTAGTTATTTGTACTTTAGTGTTGCTTCCAAAACTTCATGGAATACCTACATAACTCAAGTAAAATCTCCCACACTTTCCTGAGCCATGGCTTGGACTAGACCGCGACTTACGCTGCTTGACTTATAGGTAGGTACTGCGATTGTGGCTTGATTGACATATTTAACAGGAACTTGAAAACACACTGCATGGCAATAAAGCAAGACGTGTGACACCAAAATTCTTTCACGTGGAAAAAAAGGGAGTATCTACCTATAACTTTATATAACATTTTGTATCTCGATGATCTTTATAAAAAAGTTTAGTCTAAACAAACAAGGAAACTAAACTACGTTATCTAGTTCAACTCATTTAAATAGGTACAAAAGAAATTACAAAAGAACTTTACTAGGATGATTCAAAAGAAGTTTTCATTGAGACCGCACACGATGCAATAAAATTACGCGCGCGCGGGAATTCAAAAATAGGTATGTGCATTTATTATTATTTTTTATTAGTGAACATTAGTATAATGCGTCTCTCCAAAAAATGTAGGAAATATTCTTATTCGAGATAAGCAACATGAATGCGGACCTAATGGCTATAATGCATTTAAATCAAGTTTATTTGATTAGGGTCGTTTGAAAAAAGCGTTAATTTATATATACCGATTGTTCAGAAGGGTTAGGTAGATAATGTTTTTCGGGCGTTTTTATTATGTAAATTTGACTATTCACCGTGTAAAACCATTATTAGTTCTTATACATCCTATAGCCGAACCGGCTAGATACATTTTGAAGTGCAAGCAAAGTGTCCTCATTTTCGTGACCATAATAAACCTAGGTGACCATAATATACCTATCTTAACTCAGGTAGGTGTTCTTACTTATAGGTAGGTACTTATTTGAAGATTTTGTTTTGATTTCCTTGTTGCGTTTACGATTACGCCTAGCTCACACACAATGCTAAATTGAGAGTCTACATTTATGTAGGTCCTAACAATGACCCATTGTTTAAAACAATTTTAAACATCGTGTAAGAAAGTTATGCTGTGCTTACCTAAGCGCCAGAATACCATGGTGCAGTGATCTTACTCGCGCATTAGATATTGTTTACGGTTCCGTACCCAAAGGGTGTAAACGGGACCCTATTACTAAGCCTACGCTGTCTGTCTGTCCGTTAGGTGTCTGTCTGTCCTATCTTCTAACGGTTATAATATAATAATATATCTTTCGACAGCCAGTTATAATATTCAACAAATATTTAATGTTACGGCGGATTAAATAAGAAATAATAATAGTCAATATGTTAAAACGTCCTGTCTCCATACAACAAACTATTTTTAACGTATTTTTTATTTGTTCTAGTGTAAAAACTGTAAGAGGGGAAGTCAGTTCAAAGCGGTAGCGGTCCGCTTTGGAGGCAAAACGGCCATGCTCAATTACTCTGTCATTTTAAATAACTTAAAAAAAAAAAAAAAAAAATATATATATTATGTTACCGTTATTTCACAGTGGAAATATAAATCTAGGTAGGTATAACATCAAATAAAAATTAAAAGCGTATGTTAGACTATCACCATAAATTTGGATGGAAACGCCTGTCACAAAACTCGTAGCAAATTCACAACCCGACATACATAACACACATAAACCGACAATATTTTGCTTTATTTTTTTAATATCTTTGGAATATTCGATGTTAGCTACGTCCCGCGGTTTATCCCATAATGCCTCAGTCAGTACTGTACAGTTGACTATTTTTGAATCGCTTGTATGATATTTCGCACGAAAATATCATGCGAAATTACTGACTTTCCATCGAAATCCCAAACAAAACTTGCTTTTTGGAAATAATAATATTACTGACGCAACGAATGGTTTGAAACATTCGAATTTGCTCTCTATCAATTGATATTTTTCGTTCCTATATAATATATATTCGTGTGAAATCTTGAGCCATGTCTTTTTCGATTGCCCATCATTTGGCATTCAGCGCCTTGTGCTAATGGATGGGCTTCTTGAACTTTATGATGACATTGAGTTGGTCCCGGGCATTAGACGTGATTTAATTTGAGTAATATGTACATTGTTGAAATACTGTAAATATTAAGATGTTAATTATTGTAATAAATGTAACTTTTGTATATGTAGAAAATAAAATAATAAGAAAAGAAAGAAAACAGATGAATAGGCGGTATGACCTTAAAGGCCTGTCCGATGGGCGAATAATAATTTAAAAATAAAAACGTCGTCAATTGTCAATCGTCAATGTCAATCAAATCGAGGCTTGTCAAGCTCAAGCTTTATTTATGGCATAGATTCCGATTTAAGTTTAAGGGAATTTAATTGGATAAATAAATATTGGTGTGGTGAATCACGATCACGCGTATCTAACTAAACTCTAAAGTCTGAATCAGAATTACGAATCTCGTGTCAACCTCTGCCCGTACGTTTTAAACGACGTGACCCTGCCAATCAGGTACATAGGTGTTTATCCGATGTAGTTGCAGTATATTAGGCACTTGATCAAGTTCATGCGGCATATCAGCTGCGGTTACCGGTTATGTTAGCAAAGACCTACAAGTAATAGAGGAAATTCTGTGCCTGTACATACAACAACTATCCAGCGGTAAGCCAGTGCTCTGGTGCAAAACAGTAAAATTCTGTGGTGCATAAATAATAAAGTTAGTGCATTCAATAATATCACATCTAAAAGGAGTTAAAATCATGGATAAGGTGATGGTGGCATGGTCGAAGACAAATCGCTGGCATAGAGGTATGTACTGAAATAGGTAATGTACTTTTAGGTTGCCTCCTTAGATACATACATTCGTCAAAGGTTGCCTCGCCCAAACGGAACAACAAAACCTATTACTAAGCTTAAACCGTCTGTACCAACATATTCTCATTTGAGAAGGGGAGGATAAGTCTTGCACTGACGCCCCGCTTGGGGTGTATTGTGCATTTCCCCCTACCAGCACCTACCCAACCCAACCCAACTTAATGTACCAACATAAAAACAATAAAAAAAATATTGTACTACAAAGGAAACTTGGTTGGAATGAAAAGACCCGAATTCACCCGTGCCCTCCTGACCATTCATGCGCCACCTACACGAGCTACTCAAGATGCAGGGAGCGTCGGGATAGTAATTTAAATTAAGGTTAAATTAAAAACCGAAGCATAGATCTGCTCAGAAGGACATGAGCTTACTTACTTACTTACTTAAAGCCTTATAAATTTCGAGGTTTTGCTGCCATGTGCCATTTTGAGTTGGTATTTAATGGAATGCTACTTAGCACAATGATAATATGTGTGATTAAAAAGAGAGTGAATAGGTATCTTCTTAGTCTGCGTGCTTCATTTTCGACCACATCGTTGCTCACCAACTGGTGAATTTGTGGTCATATGTGGGCTTATTCATGATAATAAAAAGGTTTTATTTGAAACATAATAGTTATACTAAAGTTATAATATGATTCGACAAAATAGTGTTTCATAATAGTTATTTTTTTCATCATATTTCAGGGCTACTAATATTCCTGATCATAGAACTGCGTGCGGTGCCGGTCGCCCAGCGCGGCTTCACCTGCAATGACCCAGCACTCTCACACACATTCACCGGCGACACTATCACGTGGAAGCATTTGTTTGGAACTGTGCTGCTCCTACCCCTGGCCGTGGTATGTTTTGTCCTTCTTGGCATGTCAATCAATACAGCTCCAAATCTAGTTTACATAAATATATTATGACAAAATATGAGACTAGCTGTGCCCAGCGGTTTCACCCGCGTTATGTACCTCCTTGAAGCAAATCGAGTGAATTGGTTTTTACTAGGCAAAGCGAGCTCCATCCTAGACCGCATCATCGCTTAACATCAAGCATTGGCGGTAAAACGCAAGCCTGATATTAATAGTAAAAAAAAAAACAACCTTGGTAGCGACTGCAACCTCCTTTAGGAGACCTAGCATCTATGGTATGTGTAGGTATTGTAGTAAAACAACTGATTGAGAGTTAACCGTAGAATAGCTTTATTCAATTTAAATAGCTATATTTATAATATGGAAAGGTGCATTCTCGCTCGCATTGCCGTGGTCTCACTCGCTCTTTGCACCACATAAATATACGGGCGGCGCTCGAGCTCTTGCCTCCCATCCATGATTCAATACCTTAAGTATACCTCCCGCCGCTACTTTGACGCGGCGCCTCACCACCCCAATCCTCTTGTAGTAAAATCCTCCAACTACTCGACAGATGTGACAGACCCTCATCCTCTCCGTAGACGCCCTAGAAACATCTTGGGCGACCCGGACGACCCCATCGCCGTCGTCACCGCGGCGGCGCTGGGCTCGCCCGATCCGACTGCTCCTAGCAATAGGAAATATTCAGTTTTTGGTACAGGCGTCGGTTACCAGAGGCACACACACACACAGCGATCCCGCCGGCAGGATCGTAGACCCACAGGATCTGTTAGAAGATCGGTTAGATTCTCTCCAAATAATCATTCAGTTCAACAAACCGTTAGGGCTCCAGGGCACACCCCCTCTGGGGTGCCTGGGCAAGTCTGATTCCCACTCCCGGCGACGGCCCAAGCCGAGGTTCGTACCTTCGAGGTGCCCTTGTGCTAGTCGCCTATAAACTTAACCACCAAGTTATGCCGAACGCACTCTGCGTTCGCTAACTAGTCCGGTCAAGCTGTAGAGGCCAAAAGGCCAACAGTAAAAGTCACTCATAAAAAAAAAAAAAAAAAAAACGAGCTCTTGCATTCCAGCCGCGGCCGGCGCAGTGTGCGCATGTCGTACAAACGAAGGTGAACAGCCCTGGTGCTACACTCCTTTGACTTAGATAACTATTTCTTTTTCCCCCCCTCGTTATAAACCTCCTTGGTAGCGACAGCAACCTCATTTGACTTAGATGACTACTTATTTCTTTTTTAAAGGTTATAATTTATTAATTAAAAAAACAAACTTTTTTAAAACAAGTTTATGCGTATTCTCAGCAAATCCTTTCATTTGATACCTCACAGATAAGGTAGTAGATCTGTGTGATACCCATATTATGGGGGTGCACAAAAATAACTGGTTGTCATTTTTGGGAGTCCGCCATGTTGAATATAGAATGACGTCATTTAGCTAATCATGCATTGGCATCGATTCTGATGTACTATAACTAAACTAAATTTGACAGCTCTAAAATTGTTGCCATCCTTCTCTCACATATTAAAATTAAAAGAGAGGCAGATAATTGTAGTCCTGTCAGATTGGTTTATTTTAGTGAGTGGTATGACAGAATCGACGCCACTGTCATCCAAACGAAACGTGTATGCAAAATTTAAGATCAATCGTTTGGGGATAACTGTTTTAAAATTCAGTTGCAATATTTGACCCACACTAGGAACGCAAACTTGTTAAATATTATCTTGACAGCTGAAATATTTTTGTGAGCGAACTTATTCTTCACAAGTGCACCTAAATATACATTTTTGGGGGGTAAGCGTGGAGGCGTGCTCGCCGCATCCCCTGCAAGCCCTGTCAGTATCTGAATTCGTTCATGTACTGACGGAGCTTCAACTCCACTTAAACACTACATGGTGGAAGGGCCTCTTCAGATACCCGCCTGGCTTATTACCACCCTTCCATATAAGCGTGTCGCCAAATGATAACAATTGTGTTATCGTGTTCCGTCACTACTATGGAAGCACCAGTTCCCCCTCCCCCCGATGATGTGCTACACTAACGAAGACTGTAGGGCCGAGTGGAACAAAAAAAGCGGCTGCAGCTTACAGATGTGAAAGGTGGTTGTGGGGTCCAGGGAGACCCGGTGAAACGGCTGACCGCTGGCCGCCCGCGGGATAGTACAGGGACCCGAACCCGGGGATTACTTCCAACCTCCGCCCCGGGAGGCTGTCCCACCATCCGGCGCATAATCCTGTGGAGTAGCTGTCGTGCCGGAGTAGGAGACCGGAGTGGATCCCGACAGTTGCTCCCAGGGGGGACCGGGGGCCCTTCCGTCCCCCACGCCCACCAGTCACTACTCTGTTTTCATAAGCTGCTTATAGTTCCACTTATGCTCTTGCACTTTTTGCCCCTCGGTTTTTTTTGTCGGAAGTGATTCATCATTCTTTAAATTCAAATTTTTTAATGGCCAGAAAACATAAGAAGAACGTATCTTCAGCGGCTACGGACTCCATTTATCAAGTGGACTTTTGTAACATCCGGGGTATTCACGCTAATCTGAATGAGGTTCACCATCACCTTGAATCTGTGAAACCCGCCCTGCTCTTCTTGACGGAGACTCAAATATCGAATCCTGCCGAAACGTCCTACCTTTTATACCCTGGGTACAAACTCGAGCATACCTTTATGCGTCGTGCCGGGGTATGCGTTTACGTTCGGGAAGATGTTTGCTGTCGTCGTCTCTCTGGCCTCGAAGACTGTGACCTGTCCACTCTATGGCTTCGCACAGACTTTGGGGGTCAAACCCGTATCTACGCGTGCCTCTACAGGTCACATAGCGGGGACGCGGAGACAACTCGTTTATTCGAGCACATTGCCAGAGGAGCTGACAAAGCTTTAGAACAGCACACTTCCGCAGAGTTAGTGGTTCTTGGTGACTGCAATGCCCACCATTCTGAGTGGCTCGGCTCTAAAGCCACTAATCACGCGGGTCGTGCTGCATCTGATTTTGCCTTGGCTCACGGCCTCTCTCAACTAGTCACTGGAATTACTAGAATTCCTGATGTTGAGAGCCATGATCCTTCTTTGCTGGACCTCTTCATGACCTCACGCCCTGACCATTACCAGGTTTCGGTCGAAGCGCCACTTGGTCGCTCTGATCACTGTCTCATCCATACCTCAGTGCCATTCTTTAATCGCGCTCGTACCGTTCCTTCTGGTAAGCGCAATGTTTGGCACTATCGGTCAGCGGACTGGGACGGATTGCGTGAGTTCTACGCATCCTACCCCTGGAGGCGGATTTGTTTTTCTTCAGACGATGTTGGCACTTGTGCTGACTCCGTCGCTGATGTCGTGCTTCAAGGAATGGAATGTTTTATTCCAAGTTCTGTCGTGCGTGTCGGTGGGCGGAGTCGCCCATGGTTTAACAAATCCTGTGCGGAAGCTTCAAGCCTGAAGCGAACCGCCTTTAAATCATGGTCCGAAGCACTTGCTAGTCATAACTCGGACACCTCCGCCTTGAAGAAAAAACTTAATGCTGCCTCCAGGTCCAGCAAAAGGATTATTGCCGAGGCCAAAGCAGCCCATATCAGCAGAATTGGCGACCGACTTGCGTCATATCCAACTGGAAGTCGAGCTTTTTGGTCACTAGCCAAGGCTGCTGAAGGCAACTTCTGTCAGTCCTCTCTACCAGCCCTGCGTAGGCCGGATGACACATTGGCCCATAGCGCAAAGGAGAAAGCCGATATCCTTGGTACTCTCTTTGCCTCAAACTCGACTCTCGACGACGGGGGCGCCACATCACCCAACATTCCGCGGTGTGCGAGTTCCATGCCTGAAGTACGTTTCTCTCAGAGATCAGTACGGAAGGAACTCATGTCCCTTGATGTGCGTAAGTCGAGTGGGCCAGATGGCATTCCGGCTATCGTCCTTAAAACCTGTGCTCCTGAGTTGACTCCGGTCCTAACGCGTCTTTTCCTGCTTTCGTATTCAACTGGATGTGTGCCGTCATCATGGAGGACTGCCCTAGTCCATCCGATTCCTAAAAAAGGAGATCGGTCTGATCCGACTAATTACAGGCCCATTGCTATTACCTCCCTACTCTGTAAGGTGATGGAGCGTGTGGTAAACACCCAGCTCCTCGGATACCTGGAGGAACACCAGCTCATCAGTGATCGCCAGTACGGTTTTCGTCACGGCCGATCAGCTGGTGATCTTCTGGTATACCTCACTCACCGCTGGGCTGAAGCCGTTGAGAGTAGAGGGGAGGCGCTTGCAGTTAGTTTGGATATAGCCAAAGCTTTTGATCGGGTCTGGCATAGGGCACTCTTATCCAAGCTACCATCTTACGGCCTTCCCGAGGGGTTATGCACTTGGGTCGCCAGCTTCCTATCTGATCGGAGTATTAAGGTCGTTGTCGACGGTTCTTGCTCCGACAGCATGCCTATCAACGCTGGCGTCCCACAGGGTTCTGTGTTATCGCCAACGCTCTTCCTTCTCCACATCAATGACATGTTGCTTTCGAGCAATATGCATTGTTATGCGGACGATAGCACGGGCGATGCACAGTATACCGGTCGTGCTAACAACCCTCATGCCGTAGTTGAAGAAAGTAGGAGTAAACTTTTGTCTGAAGTCGAGACCTCTCTTGAGCAGGTCTCGGTCTGGGGTGAACTGAACCTGGTTCAGTTTAACCCAACAAAGACGCAAGTTTGCGCGTTCACCGCTAAAAAAGCCCCATTTGTTGTAGCTCCTCATTTTCAAAACACTCCCCTCAAGGTTTCAGAAAGCATTGGAATCCTTGGAGTCGACATTTCTACGAATGTACAGTTCCGCGGTCACATCGCAAGTAAGGCCAAGCTCGCATCTAAGAAACTTGGTGTGCTCAACAAGGCGAAGCGGTACTTCACGTCGAGACAAAGACTCTTGCTTTACAAAGCGCAAGTCCGACCTCACATGGAGTACTGCTCCCATCTATGGAATGGAGCACCCAAGTATCAGCTTGACCCACTCGATGCATTACAGCGTAGAGCTGTCAGAATTGTCAACGATCCCAAGTTCACTGAACACCTTGAGCCACTCAGCATGCGCAGAGACGTTGGGTCTCTTTGTATCTTTTATCGCATTTACAACGGGGAGTGTTCTGAAGAACTGTTTGATCTGATGCCGGCGTCGCGGTTTTACCATCGCACTAGCCGCCACCGCCTGAAGGCTCATCCACACATCATAGATCAGTGGAAATCGCACACTGTGCGATTCACACGATCCTTCTTGCCTCATACCTGCAAAATGTGGAATGAGCTACCTTCTACGGTGTTTCCGAGAAGTTACAACATGGGGTTCTTCAAAAGGCGAGTTAATAGAGTTCTAAAGGGTCGGCAACGTATTTGTGATGCCTCTGGTGTTACAAGTATCCATAGGCGACGGTGACTGCTTACCATCAGGCAGCCCGTCTGCTTGTTTGCCACCTATGGCATAAAAAAAAAAAAAAAAAAAAAACATACCAAATTATTTATCTTTTATCTCTGCCTTTGAAGATTAAACCGTGAGTAAAGTCATACACTCGACCTTCTGCATACCTACGTACGTAAGCATTTATGAAGATTAGATCATACAGACATGTAAATATCTTGTCATCCTTACAATACAAAATTATTAGTAATTTTTAAACTTTCGCGACTTGAACACATGCTTTAAATGTTTATCGGGACTTATCACGTATATTTTAATTTAGGTAAAAATATGTTACCTGAATTAAAATTATATTTTACCTAAATTAAATAATCCACCAACCCGCACTGGGCCAGCCTGGTGGATATGACCCAATCATCCTTTCGGGGGTAGGCTAAAAGTCCAGCAGTGGACTGTTAAAAGGCTGATTATGATGATGATGATGAAATAAAACGTGATAAGTCCCGATAAACATTTAAAACAAAATTATTGTTATATACAACTTTTAACCGACGAAAGGAGGAGGTATTCTATGCGGCTGTATGTTTTTTCTGCTTCTTCTTATGTTTGTTACGCGATTACTCCGCCAATTATGAATTGATTTTGATGATTATTTGTTTGTTTGGTAGGTAATACTTTAGAGGTGGTCCCATATAAATTTTATCGAAATTGATTAAGCTATTTTAGAACAAAACAACAAAAACCAAAAATATATACACAGATGACGTATTGGTTTGTTCCCTTCAGCAACAGTTTTGATAAGGACTGTCAATCTCTGTTTTAACAGTCATTTTTTACTTTTCTAGTTTATGTTTGGATAGTCTTGAAGAAGAGGTATGTTTTTTTTTTTTTTCTTTTAATTTTTATTATTAGATATTTATTTTTTCCTCTATTAGTAACTTCGAACTCCTGCAGATGTATATCGTATTAAAAGCAATTTTGCAATTTCGACCTTATTCTGTCCGTCCATTCGTATAATGGCGCACGGAGCTTGGGAGGTTTAAATAATTATCAACAACAAAACAGGCTTCAAATTTTGTAAAATGCGCAATTTTCTTTTACTAGGAGGATAATGTTAAAATATAATAATAATATTTTTAATACTGGGCAAGTGCCTTTAATAACTAAACAAAATACAAGCTAAAACTACAAATACAGTTAGACTGCCCATAGACCGTTGAAGGTCTAAAGACAATCCAAATGCTCAAGCCCACTACCAGTTGGCAGCGTACCCAACATGCTGGCGGCATTACCACGTTGAATGGCAATGCTAATGCGTTGAGCCAGAAACACGCCAGCATTTAAAATAATAAATTGCCAAATTTATTAAAAGATATCGAAAAAGAAGTAATTTTTACAAATAACTTAAAAGGTATTTTAGAATCCACATGTTATTATAACTTAGAAGAATTATTCAATTATAATTTTGACGAAATGTACCTACAACTACATCGTTCCGTTCCGACTATTGCCATACCCAAATAGGGTCATATGTATTACTTTATATTTAAACATGTTAATTTAAGAACTCCATGTACCTACATATGTCTGCAATAAACTATTGTGTATTGAGTATTGTTATGCCATCCAAGTAAACGAATTTTGCAGTTATTTTGATTTAAAAACCTAACTACTGAACCGACCTTCATGGAATTTTTATGGGTCTGATCTGAAAATATATCCATTCAAAAGTATTTACCTAATCTGTTCGTAAATCATGGAGTTCTGAAGTAACAAACATAAAAAAAGTACAACCGAATCGGGTTTAAAAAAAAAAAAAAATTGACTTGCATTTGACCACCATCAACTAAAAACTACTAGCTACTGGTCGGTGCTGGCCCAGGAATGCATGAATTACAAATGGAAAAATTACAAAAATACTTTCAATTGGTTATTATAATCTAATGAATCAATAACCAAATGGCCATTTTCTATGGAACAGCTGATGTTTTATTCACGATACCAGAGTTGCTCCCATACTAAAAGTTGTTCATAATGATAGGTTCTATCGACCCCTTTCGGCTCAGTACACCCTTTTCGCGTAACCCAGTTTTATTTACACGTACGATTTCTACTTCTTTCAGTTGTTAATAACAGAGAGGTTGTGCCACGAAGATGAAACAACCAAGCCGAAGAAACAAGCACTGCGATGGTACAAGGAATACGTGTTTGGACTCCTGATGAACCTCATAGTAATTCAGGGCGTCAAGCTGTTAGTGGGGGCTCCCAGGCCACACTTCTTCGACACTTGCAGCCCGAATGAAGCTTTGACGTGTCAAGGGTAAGTGGTATATATTTAGGGTTCCATACCCAAAGGCTTAAAAACGGGACCCTATTACTAAGCCTACGCTGTCTGTCGGTCTGTCCTACCTTTTAATGGCTTTTGTACTGTGGTTTGGTTATGTATTGGTGGAGGTGATTGAACTTTTGATGTGTATAGAACTTCGGTTGAATAGTTATTTTTAGGGTTCCGTACCCAAAGGTTAAAAACGGGACCCTATTACTAAGCCTACGCTGTCTGTCGGTCTGTCCTACCTTTTAACGGCTTTTGTACTGTGGTTTGGTTATGTATTGGTGGAGGTGATTGAACTTTTGATGTGTATAGAACTTCGGTTGAATAGTTATTTTTAGGGTTCCGTACCCAAAGGTTAAAAACGGGACCCTATTACTAAGCCTACGCTGTCTGTCAGTCTGTCCTACCTTTTAACGGCTTTTTATATCTTTCGAACAGTAATAAATATCCAATTAGAAATTTTCACAGCATATGCAATTTTAAGCGGATTACCTAAGAAATAATTAAAAAGTCAAAACGAATCGGACACACAACAAGAGACAACAGTGACATACAACAGTGTTTTTTTAACGTATTTTAGTATTAGCTCTAATGTAACAACGGTAATACGTATCACGTGACATTGTGATAAAAATATCTGCTGTTCCATAGAAAACGGCAAAATTTAAGGAATAGCTGATTTTTTTTCGATGTTCGATGAGTACAATGACCTACTTTCGGCTTAGTACAGTCTATATGCGAAACCCTGTACTTGTAATAACACCAGTGATGTTTATATTGCAGTTCTGAATTCGTCTCCCGGTACACATGCTCCAAGCCACAGCTGTTATCCGGCGAGTCCAACAAAAGCTTCCCGTCCGGGCATACGTCTCTCGCCGTACATGCAGGACTTTACATAGCTGTGAGTCATCATCATCTTCATTTCGGCCGTAGGACATCCACTGCTGGACTTAGGCCTCCCCCATCGATCTCCAAAAGGGCCAGTTTAAAGCGGCCTGCATCCAGCGTTTCCCTGCGGTCTCTTTTAGGTCGTCCGTCCATCTTGCTGTGAGTAACTAACTTAAATAGCACAGAGTATATTGGTCGTGCATGAAACCACACACCTTTTGATCATAGTACCAGCTCAGGGGTGGAGTTTATTTAGAAATGTGCCAAGAGGCTCTTCAGTCCCTAGTTCAGACTAAGCTTTGTTTTGAGTAGCGCAAATTTGCTTGTCTATCGGTTTTTTATCGAATACATTTCGGTGAGTGTGCTTCGGAACTGCATGATCTAATTTCCTCTTGCCCATTTTTCCATCGGACTGTGAACAACTGTGACTGTGTGTGAGTGGGTACAAAACGAAGCGCTTTGATTCCACTTTTATTGTGTGAACTGCTAGACTGTGGAATACGATGCCTGACTGGGTGTAGTTACAATCTGAGTGTCTTCAAATTACGAGTGAATAGATTTCTTCTAGGCAAGCGTTCTCCATCGTAGACTGCATCTTTGGTATAGGCGGTTTCTGCTTACCATCAGGCGGACCGCAAGCTTGTTTACCGCTCTTTTGATTTAAAAAGAAATATGTGTAAATGCTTGCTACCTTAAGCAGTTTATAATAATTAAAAAATTTCTTTCCAGTACTACCTATACAGACGAGCGAGTAGATCAACTATAGTGTACACCTCACAAGCAGTGTCACTAATAGCCACAGTATACTGCGGGATATCCCGCATGATGGACCACAGGCATCACTGGTGGGACGTGCTGGCGGGTGCCACCTTCGCTATACCCATACTCTTTTACACTGTAAGTATCTAAAAAAAACAGCGTCACTATTCATCTACATCAGCCAGAAGACGTCCACTGCTGAACATAGACCTCCCCCTTTAACCTCCTCCCTGAACGACAGCCTGCCTTTTGCATCCACTGGATGCCAGCGACTCTCACAATGTCGTCAGTCCATCTAGTGTTGGTGTTTATATATATAACCTTTATTCACTCTTCTAAATTGCCTCAAGACAGTCTTTGTTAGTTTGTTAAAATTTTCATGACCGTGGATTCAATGTCCTTTAGTCGTAATATTAAACAGTTTGCATGGTCTTAATAGCGTCAAACAAGTCATAGTCACAGTCAGAGTCAAGCTAAGTAAGTCACGGTCAAGTCAAACTCATGCCCCTGTAAAGTGGTGGAGACTTTACAAGAGGATGGAGTTTTGGAAACAACACAAAAAGACACGTTTCACCTCGTCACTTGCCCACACTCGAGCACGTTTACGACCACTTAATGAATAATAATTCACCATTTAGTACACATTCACACTCGAAAATACACAAGTTTAGGAAAATAATCCAACGAGCCGACATGTTTTTTCCGCGTTGGCGCCAAAACTCCACAAGGGTCTTTGACCAGTGTGTGTTGCCAGTGATGACATATACGTACTGCGACGTGTAAATATGTATTAAAAATATATATCAGTCTCTGGCAGCCATATCACAAGCTTTGCTCAGTTTGGGGTCAGGTGACCGTGTGTGCAAAAATGTCCCGAATATATATTTATTTATTTATTATATTGTGGTGTCTATAAGGTGCTTAAGGTGTTGTATTTTTTTCAGATTTTCTACCTCTGCAGAAATTTCGAAGACTCAAAACAGAAAGTGATAGATGACAGTGATAAGTCAAATAATTTAAAAATAAGTAGCAATATACCGTTGATTGACACTAAGGAAACATTAGATGCTAATTAAATAGAGGAATTTAAGGTGGTAAGTTACAACTATGGCGTTTTTTTTTTTTTTTTTTTAATAGATCGGCTTGCTCTTGGCCGCCATCTCGCCTGATGTTAAGCGACGATGTGGTCTACGATGGAGCACGCTTGCCTAGAAGAAACCGATTCACTCTCGACTTGAAGACACCCAGATTGTAACTGACGGGGAAAACCCATTCAGGCAGCGAATTCCACAGACTAGCAGTTCGCACAATAAATATGGAATCAAAGCGCTTCGTACGGGTTCTCGGAATATCAATCATAAAACGATGTCGATTTGTTGTGCCCGCCCTGGCGGTCCGATAGAAAAATCATACAGATCTGATGCACACTCTCCGAAATTAAAATTTCTAACTGTTTTCTTGTCCTTGCAGCTAGGCCGGGTAATTATTGTAAACGATCATGATGTTTGCGCAAATTGATTATTATTCTTTACAAAATCATGTAAAGCTATTTATCTGTAATGCACATTGTTACTTACATTTGTCAATAAACTAATTTTTGCTGTTTCAAACGGTTTATTGACAAATGTAAATAATATGATGCGTTACTGATAAGTTTGTTAGCTGAACCAACGTATTGCGCAAATACTGTGTCATTTCAAAATTATTACCCAGCCTAAGGACAAAAAATATAATAATATATAACTTTATTATACTTACACCGAAATAAAAAAATACAAAAGTAGGTAATTTAAAAAATAATGCAAAGCCGGCAGTATAATAGGCGGCCTTATCGCCTTAAGCGATTTCTTCCAAGCAACCTTTGGATGGACATAGCTGAGACAGTAGCAAAAACTGTTTGAAATTATTTTTTTTCCCCCATAGGTGAAACGTATCACCTTAAGGATGATTCACATTACACCGTTGTCTTGTTGAGGCCTTCCTTAAAATTTTTGAAGTATAATCACAGAATACATATAAGTACATATACAGAAGATTCACTCCGCAATATCATTTAAATAACTATCTTCTTTTGCTACTACACAATAAAGTGCAATTCAGGACGTGCCAGCGCTAACTACCTACAGCTATATTAACCTAGAAGTTGCCTCTCTGTCTATCGCGTAACTCTTGTCGCGTTATCTCTGTTTATCGCACGATTCGCACGGTAGTGGTGTCGATTATGTCTTCTGTGGCAGCGGGCGTGGCAGGTCCGACAAGTCGGCTACTTGTAGCTTCATACCTATGCGGAGTGCGCCGGGCCTGGCGGTAGTGAATTATTTTTACGATGTCTTTGCCAATTTGCAGTTAACGTCTTGTCTATAATAGGCATGATGACTAATATTTTTTTATTACCTCATAATAAAAGCTGATCATAAATAGAGCACACCAACGAAAACAAAATTATAATTAGTTCAAAAATAAATAAGATATAAGCATTTTAATTTCATGCTAGACAGCGAGCGCACTATACTGAGCCGTGACGTCACGGCTCAGGAGCGCCATACAAATGCTATACTAACACACGCTTTGCGAGAAAGGGATAGAACATCACCTCTCCATCCCCACCTAAAACTTTAAATACTCATATCTCAGAGATTTATCAGCCAATTCAAATAATTTTTCAATATGTGTAATGTATTTAGTTATATTCATCGCTAAGCCGGTTATTTGTAATAAATTAAACATTAGGACACATGCCTATTATGCGGAACTAGTTGACAGACAACACAAGTATAAATTAAAAAAATTTACTTCGGACAAAAAAACTGATGTACCTCAAGCGGCAAGGCATATTTGATTGAATCATAACAATGAGAAGCCACAGGCAAAACTAATCTCAGATGGCGCCACGTCTGTCTTTTAGAAAAATAAAATATTTACCTTTTTTTGTCTGTGATTTTGCAAAATCCTCAAATCCATGTATGGTTCAAATTCAAATTTAAACTAAAAATATTTATTTTGCGGGAACATGGGTAACATGCAGATGTTAATATATTTACACAAGTTAAAGAACACCATGCTCTAGCATCATGGCATGCAACATTTATAAAACACTCAGTTATGTAAAATCTAACATCAGAACAATAATTTATTTTAACTATTTGTCATTTATAAACTCTGTAATAGAATAGTAAGCCTTGGCCGTGGTTAACGCCATCTATCGCATTGTTATGAACTATTTTTTACTGTCTTCCTGAAAACTTCCCATTGTGCTAGTTGGAGCATTGATCCTACTTAAGACAGGCCACAGACACGCAAAGTAGGTGAACACGCGGTGTCTATCCGATAAAGGCCTGGCATTCCATGAAAAAATATTTATTGAAATTATTTGTAAGATATTATGTATGATAATAAGTGATAAATATTTTTTTGTGATGTTATTTGTTGTACTCTAACTTAATTGGGCGTGGGATATACAGGGTTACGCATATATAGACTACTAAGCCGAAAGGAGGTCCTTATACAACTATACTTGTACATCAATCTGTGTGTCTTCAAATCACGAGTGAATCGGTTCCTTCTAGGCAAGCGTGCTCCAACGTAGACCGCATCATCGCTTAACATCAGGCGAGTTGGTGGACAAACGCGGACTTACATGCGATAAAAATAAAAATAAAACTTAAGGTGGGATCAACCCTGAAATAAAAACAATATCTGCTGTTCCATAACGGTCATTGACACTCGACAAAATGTATGGAACAGCTGATTTCTCTTTCGATTCCAGGGTTGGTCCCATAGTAAAAGTTGTTCATAATGATGAGTACAATGACCTCCTTTCGGCGTAGTACAGCCTATATACGTAACCCTGTATTTATTTGATAATACATATGGGTATTGAAAAATGCCTTTTAGAAACCCTGGTTTAAACTGTATGTTGAAATTAATTTAAATTTAATTGTTTTTTTTTTAATTTATTTGTTTCATTCATTACAACTGTTAAGTCAAAAAGGTATGTTTTTTTCGTGTTTATGTTTGCTTGGGCTGAATTAGTTGTTGTTGAATTAGACGTTGGAACCTCTGCAACGGTCATTTCCTTAAAAAAAAGCACTAGTTTAATTGTTCCAGTGTTAAAAAACTATTTTTATTGCATTTTTCAAAAAAGATATTCTAAAATAAATATTTTATTTTTAATTGTATTGTCTACATTTAAAAAGTAAAATCTTATTTGGCATTCACATTGGTAATATACGTGCCAAGTTTCATCAATAACGGTCGAGTAGTACCTGGTTTTTTTCTCTATGAATGGCATTGACAAAATTTTAAAATTATTGACCTGTCGATAAAACTTGGTGATACCGTTTTTTGGTTCAAAAAATTTATATTTGTATGAAACCAGTTCAATATCCGTATGCTTAGACCCAGATTTGATAGTTTTCGAAAACTTTTTTTCGTTTACGTATTGTTCCATACATTTTAGTAAAGCGCCTCTATCGGAAACGCGGAGGAACTAAAATCGGTAGTAATCGGCGGTATAGATTGCTTCACTCTAATACGAAAAAAGTTTTCGAATACCTTTCAGCCCAGCAATGTATGGAACAAAACGTAAACGAAAAAAGTTTTCGAATACTATTAAAACTTGTACTAAGGGTACAGATACTTTTGTATTATTTGTGCTGTGATCGATCTTAAGCTATTTATTCCATTTAAGTATTTACTTTTACTCGGTCCAAGTATTTATTTTCTATGACAGCTGCAATAACATACAGGGTTACGCAAAAAGGGTGTACAAAGCCGAGAAGAGGTCGTTATACTCATCATTATGAACAACTTGTACTACGGGGACAACATAGAAATCGCGGAAATAAAAAATCTGCTGTTCCATACATTTTATTGGGTGTGATTGATATTTTTCTATGGAACCGCTAAATTTCGTGATTTCACGGTCGGTCCCATAGTAAAAGTTGTTCATATTAATAAGTACAAGTCCTTTTGGCTTAGTACAACCTTTCGGCATAACCCTGTATAAGAATAATAACATTTATTGCTTTTCTGTTAAAGCCTATAGGTACATCATAAATATAGGTATATAGGTAATTAGATATAATTTTACAAATTTTGTTGGTTTATGTGAAGGATTGGACATTGGACAAGGGGCCTTACGGACAACAGCTAATTGCGGCACCTAGTCCGCTCAGTTGGAAAATTACGCGAACGTGAACTTTATCGCGCCCAGATACGGTTTGCGGTCTCGTGATTCTCCAACTGAGCGGATTAGGTGCCGCAATTAGCTGTTGTCCGTAAGGCCCAACGTCACTAAGCTACTAAGATTTAGTTAAACCCTCTACACTAAGTTAAAACAGTGTTGTAGCCACAGTTTTTAACTCTAGGCATTATTGTCTTCCCCGTGAAGGTGAGCTTAACTAAGTTTGTCATAACAGTTTTATTAATATAATATTTGCATATACTGTCGAAGAATGAAAATAGGACAATGTATGATAAAAATAATGAAAATTATGAAGATTCAATCTCAAGATGATCTTATAACTACATTATAGACAAATTAAGATGGTTTTGTAAAAACAGTCAAATACCCTATTACAAAAACGCAATAAAAATTTAAAATTGCAATCAAATGTCCAGTAAAGTAATGAACCAACCAGCGTTAAAAAGTATGTTTGTGAGCTAAATAATCTAGCTATTGTACAGAAAGTACATTATTTTATAAATATTTATAATTTATTTTTGTATGTTGCACAATAAATGTTTCACTACAAATTATTGTTACATTATTTATAAACAAGTTATTACTAATGTATAAATTACTAATGTATAAACGTGAAAATCTAATTTCGGTTATATGTATATTTTAATTACAAATAGGTATACTCGGTGACCGTGTAACTGAAGCCAAAAGGCGCCATTGCTGTAGGTTCATTATAAACAACTTTTGTTTTAGGACCAATCCTAAAATCGCTAAAAACTCCTGTTCCATAGAAAAGTCATTGGCACGTTGCATGATTAAACAATTCCAGGGTTGGTATAACTGTTTGAAAAAAAGTTAAAATGTTGAAGTTGTTTTTAGCCAATATAATTTTATATGACCATGTTTCATTTTAAATTTATAAATTTTTAGCTTCCGTTATTAATAGGTATTCTATAACTTCTACAAGGATAAAACAATGTTGTTACACTAAAAACAGTCAAATGGTAATGGGACCACACTGACAAAATGCATATCATAACTTAAATACAAACTAAGCAAACCTACAATTTGGTAATCACGGTATAATTATACCGATTACGTTGAAGCTCACCGTTTGCCGAGCGTTTATGACATTAAATTTTAATAACCTTTTACGTTGTGCAAACACAATGAAATATCAATGTCCCTGAAATATAGGCAGGTAGTAGAGTAGTAAGAGAAGTAAGCCATCTTATTCTTATAACATAAATAGCTTAGGTTTTTCCGCGTTGGCATATTCTCAGAAGCCGTACATTTTTTGGGGATAAAAATCCTATGTCACTTTCTGCCTCCCAAGTATATCTATGCAAAAAACCACGTTGGTGCTTTGCTTTGTTGCTGCAAGAAAGAGGAACAACAAACAAAACACAATTAGTATGATTTTGAATGGATCACTTGAATCATACTTAGTTTTGCTGTTTTTGCACACAATTCTTAAATTTGATTCGCGTGCACCGTATATTGCAAACTTCTGCGTCGCTGATCATCCATGACGCAGTGTGGTGAATAATAAAACGAAATAAAAATGCATGCACGCGCAACGTCCGCGTTGAACGAAATCAAGCTAACATGGTGATAAGTGAAACGTGCTCTTCTACTTTAGAATTTCTACTGTGGCCTCATAAAAGCTTTCGATACTATGAACAAAATGAAACCCAAAATACATCAAGCATTCTGATTTCGTAATAATTAGATCAAATCTATTGCGATATGTAGACAGTCGTTCCGGAAACTAAAATGAAGTTCCTGACACTTTTCTGGTTTTTATTTTCTATTTTCGATAGGGGTTTGGCAAGGCTTGATATTAGGACCACTTTTGTTAAAAGCTTTATAGTCAACGAACAAAAACCGACTTTTTTGATTTTGTGCGATCTTTGTTGGTCAGAAAGTAAGTATTTCAGAGATATATTTATTTTTATATTTGTACAAAATAATTACCTGAAGTTATTTTTACGCAAACGATCTTCGATTATTTTTCAGATGAAGTAGTTCTGTTGGCAAGTGAAGTGTTTAAACTTGGCACTAGAGTATCAACATCTATGAAGAATGAAATAAAGTATCAAGACCACGATTTGCTGTTCCTACTAGACCTAGATTGTCCTCGTGGTGATCAAGTTATTAATTTGGTAAGATCTTAGATAGTACCCTTCAGTTAAAGACTGACAGACATTCCACCGTGCATATTTTTTTCCTCTTGAGGATTTTTGGGTTCTATTATGATCAACAGGGTCTATTCCACTTTGATCACCTGGGTGATCATAGGCGACTCTTTAGTGTCTTTTGATCACCTGTGAATATAATTACTTGTGTTATCATAAGCGACTCCATTAAAATGATTATTTTGGTATCTATAAATCACATGTAAAATATGTACCTAAATAAAAAAAAAATGTGTTGCATTTTAAGCGCTACCAGGGCCAACTAGTTAAGTTTCTTGTAAAATATGTTTTTATCTATAACTATCCACCCGCCCGCCCGGCTTCGCACGGGTGTAACTTACGTGCGAATCCGGGGCGGTTCGCTTGTTACATATATAAACCTTCCGTGAAAAATTATCTAACTGATGGTGAAAACCGCATTAAAATCCTTTGCGTAGTTTTATAGATCTAAGCATACATAGGGACGGACAGACAGCGGGAAGCGACTTTGTTTTATACTATGTAGTGATTTGATTTAGATTTCATCTGGTTTTGATTACAGTGCGTTTACTTTCCTCCTCCTCCTTGAGTCGTATTCCTCATGTCTGAGGGTCGTGATCACCACCTTTCATCAATCTCTCTCTCTCTGATGATATATTTCCATCGTCTTCTATCCTCAGCAACATGGAGTGCGTCGTAGACTGAGGTGTCGATATTGGTGCGAATCTGATCGAACCAAAGTATTGGGCTGCGATCTCGTGACCTTCACGATCACGATTTACTTTAGTGTGTGCATAATTTTTCAGGCATCTTCAAAAGTTCTCTTCCGAAGGCCATACCGTTGGCTTGTTCTCACCAGTTCTACTGAAAAGACCAAATTGCACCTTCTTTGGAGCAGCCCTTTGCTCCCTGACAGCGAGTTGGTATTGGCTGAGCGAAGGGATGATTCTTATTTCATGACGGAACGTAAGTTTCAACGTCGAGTTAAATGAAAATCTAGCGTGCCGCATTTTTTGACGTGGTAATTTTTCGACTAGGTGCTATGACGTTATGAGAGCAATATAGTAGTAGTTTAACTATTCGCACGGTTACCTTTTTTGCCATAGGTGGTAAACAAGCAGACGATCTGCTTGATGGTAAGCAGTCACCGTCGCCTATGGATACTTGTAACACCAGAGGCATCACAAATACATTGCGACATTTGCGAATTGCGACCCTTTAATAAATGCTTTTTTAAACTGCTTTCTAACAGTTTTTACAGCTTACTATGGAATCAGTTTGTTTTACGCAAGCGTCCATCGTAGACCGCATCATCACTTAACATCAGAAGTTGGAGGTCAAACGAAAGACTTAAAAAAAATTGCACGATTTCAGTTTTACAGTCTATCCTGGACCTGATAAGTCTGTGGATTGGATATCACCCTTTTTGACCCCTTTAAAATTTCTACCCTTAACAACGTTTTTGATTTTCAAGTGCACAAGCCATCCCTAAACCAGTCCACTATTCGCTCTCCTCGTGGCTACTTCAACGGTACGCTTGTGGACGTGCGACCTCGTCGGGAACAGTTCAGGAGACGGCTGGACCTTATGGGGCATGCTCTCACCATGGCCAACGTGATACAAGACAGCAACAGATCACGATATCATCTGCCGATGGAGGATGGATTGTAAGTGCCGTTCCTTTAAGTTATTTTTTAGTCCGCGTTTGATCACCAACTCACCTGATCAAACGAGCGAGCGGCGAACGGACCACCTGATGTTAAGCGGTGATTTTTTTAGCTAACGAGCTTGCTTGTAACCTATGGCATAAAAAGTATTAAAACTTATAACAACAAGTAAAGTAAAATAATATTTATTTATTTACACAGGGATTTCCAAAACGATCCAATACCGAAAGTGAGCTGGATGAATGCAAAGATTGCGTTTGGTATGCTCAATGCGACTCCTCGCTTCATCTTCAGCTACCGTTGGGGGTACAAGGTTGAGGGGCAGTGGTCCGGCATGATCAATGACTTGAACACTGGAAGGGCTGACATTGGTAAGTGTATTATAATTATAAATTTGTCCTCTTTACAAATATGAAATGTTGCCAATTATGATAAGTAAGTCCTTGTCGTAGGTACAAACTGCGTTGTCTCAGATTTGGAGCGCCTTTCAGTTGTGGCCTACACCGACACTCTGGCCCCGTTCAAAGTGCGCTTCATATTTCGGCAGCCACCGCTATCCTACGTCTCCAATATCTACTCCCTGCCATTCAGCTCCAATCTATGGATAGGTACGGCTGTGTGTGCAGCCATCTCGGCGGTGGCAATCTGTATCGCTGCTCGGTGGGAACTACAGTTTGGTAGGGTAAGTTTAGTTTTTTTTTTTATATAGAACAAGCGGCCCGCCCCACCTGCGCACGGGTATATATAGCCTATGTGATCTGGGGATAGTGTAGCTTCCCAACAGTGAAAGAATTTTTCAAATCGGTTCAGTAGTTTCGGAGCATATTCAATGCAAAAAAACAAACAATCTAATCTTTAGTGGCCACCCGACCCACCTGATGGAAAGCGATGAATTGATAACCGATGGGAAAGAAAGGTTCTTAAATGGAGACCACGAACCGGATGACGCAGCGTAGGTAGACTAGGTAGGTCGGTTTACGGGCTATTAGAGGAAGACACGTACTTAGCGCTTTATAATTTTCACTTTTTATTAGATAAATTATTATTTTGCGTGGGTGCACGGGCCGCAAATGGTCCGCAGGGTATGTGCGTGTATCGGGTTAACCAATCTTGTATTTCGTCTTTTAAAAAGTTGAAGAAATGGAGATGGTGTTGGAAATGGGTAAGAAATCTCAATACATAAAGAAGTGGGCTGATGATGTTTCAATTTCATAAACAAATTAAGATCGAAGTGGGGGTGATGGTGGTACCGCTCTCCTCACCTTGGAAACGAGAAGATAATTCTTATTCAGTTATATGACTACGATATCCGGGGATATGTCTAGTGCACATCTAGTAAAACGATTTCGCAAAAAAAAACTGCCGTTTTCGAGATCCGTATGGAGTCCACCACCAGGGGTCACGCTCTTTTTACTTTGCCTCTGAACATTCCTTTACACGCAATCTTACCTACCTTTACCTACTTCTCCGTATACGAGTTCTATTTCACTAAGTCAGCCAGTACGTGAGTGAGTGAGTCACTGGTCAGTCAGTGAGTGGTAATTTAACTTTATTAGAAAAATACGCAAGTCCGCGTGAACCTGTAACGACCAATACGCGAGTTGAATGCTGGCAAACTAAAAACAGGCTCTGCCTACATGTTGACGTCATGATCATGATGATCAGATTAATGTTGTGATAATGTGGTGCTTAGTGGTTATAAATCAACTCTGTCTGCTTTGTGCTTTATACCCTAAACCAACACGTAATAACCAGTCCTAAGTTATCAAAAACATCTCAAAATCTTCCAACCATCCTTCACCCCCATGGAAAAAATCCTGCTGGCGCCCATGAGGACCGACTTGCTGAACATTGCACTAGGTAACCAAAGTGAAGAGAGACAGTTGTAGGCAGCTGCTGTATACAGCGTGCTACCGTCGCTGCACGTAGCGTTGTCCAGGTCGCTGAGTGCAGCGCGATTTAAGAGTGCGTATAAAGCGAGGAAAATTTCTGATTTCACCCGCGCGTCTCGCATCACCCGCATTAGTGTGAAACACAACCACGGCAGCGCGGCAGTCGCGCGCAGCTCCAGTACACATAACTCGCGTAGTCGAACTCGTCATGCGGCAAGGAGTAATAAACACAGGATAAGCATAATGTTGGCGTTTTGGCGATTAGCTGGGTTTGGTCGCGGCGCGCAAAACCGTAAATTGTTTATTTCAATTTTCAAAATTGTGTTTGTTGTATATTTTTAAACTTAATTTTTAAGTTTTCTACAATATCAATATAAAATTAATAAATTATATAAATTAAATTGAAATTGCCTAAATTAATTTTCAAATTAAAATTTTACGCTTGAGACAGAGAGTCAGAGATCGTTAAACATTAAATCAAACTAAACTAAACTAATGCTATGCTATGCTACGCTACGCTATGCTATACTATACTAAACGAAACACGCGAAACGAAATACCCGAAAGCCCGTTGGTCCAGTTGGTAGTGAACCTACCTTCTGAGCTTCGGGCGTGGGTTCGATTCCCACCTAGGACAAAATTAATGTGATGAACATTTTGTGTTTGTTCTACGAGTATACCTGGTTGTTAATATCTATTTAAGTATGATTAATTTAATTTAATTTAATGTAATTTAATGCAATGCAATTCAATTCCATTCCATTCAATTCAATTTACTAAAAAATATCATCATCATCCTTCACAGAACCTTCCTCATTATTTGAAGTCGGCCTAATATACCTACTGTTTGACCTACCAGTACCTACCCGAGCCAACCCGGCCGGTCTAACAGTAGGTATTACTACTTACCTTTTTATCCGACTTCAAATAAGGAGGAAGGTTCTCAATGCGACTTGTATAATCTTAGTGTCTCTGTCTACTTGGTCCACAGTGTTGCACCGCAGTGTTGTAAAGCAGTGTTGCACCGCAGTGTTGCAACGCAGTGTTGCAACGCAGTGTTGCAACGCAGTGTGGCAACGCAGTGTTGCATCGCACTGTTGCGCCGCAGTGTTGCAACGCACTGTTGCACCGCAGTGTTGCAACGCAGTGATTGATAATTTTATTGCATACCTACCTTGCCAAAAGATTCGCTTTTTTACCAGCTAAGGAAACATTAACTTTTTTCTGAGATTCGTCACTGTCAAGAAACATTTTACTGTTTAAAGGCAAAGTTTATTTTTATTGTTTCATTCAAGAGCAATGTTTATAACCTCAAATAAGCCACAAATGACAGCACCAGCGAAGGTGGCGCCATCTGAGATAAGTTTTGCCGTGGTTTGCCTGTAGCTTCTCATTACCCAAAATGTATGAAAAATACTGCGTTAGTTCCCTAATACTCACCCTGTGAAATCATTTACCACTGAATAAAACTCAAAATATGTAGTGATGGTCAAAATATTTTCGGATTTGAATTAAATAAAGAAATTTCGTTAGTGAAGCTACTTCTCAAAATCTCTGAAATATTGGTGCCGTCGTTTGGCTTTAGTCCTCAGCAGCCATAAATCGATGCCACAGACTTAAAATATTCAAGGATGGCTGAAATATTTTCTGATTTAACGTCTTCACTGAAATATTGAAGATGTCTTCTAGTATTAGAACTGAACAATCTATAATCACCGTTACTGATTTAAAATATGCAAGGATGGCAGAAATATTTTACGATACAAGTCACGATTCTCTGAAATATAAGAAACATTTTACTGTTTAAAGGCAAAGTTTATTTTTATTGTTTCATTCAAGAGCAATGTTTATAACCTCAAATAAGCCACAAATGACAGCACCAGCGAAAGTGGCGCCATCTGAGATAAGTTTTGCCGTGGTTTGCCTGTGGCTTCTCATTACCCAAAATGTATGAAAAATACTGCGTTAGTTCCCTAATACTCACCCTGTGAAATCATTTACCACTGAATAAAACTCAAAATATGTAGTGATGGTCAAAATATTTTCGGATTTGAATTAAATAAAGAAATTTCGTTAGTGAAGCTACTTCTCAAAATCTCTGAAATATTGGTGCCGTCGTTTGGCTTTAGACCTCAGCAGCCATTAATCGATGACACAGACTTAAAATATTCAAGGATGGCTGAAATATTTTCTGATTTAACGTCTTCACTGAAATATTGAAGATGTCTTCTAGTATTAGAACTGAACAATCTATAATCACCGTTACTGATTTAAAATATGCAAGGATGGCAGAAATATTTTACGATACAAGTCAAGATTCTCTGAAATATAAATGCTCTCATCTAGTGTTGGACGCAAATCACGCAAAACCTCACCTAATCCTCAAAAAAAAACTCACCTATGTTTCCAACCAATTAGTTCAAAATATTCAAAAATAGCTATTTATTTTTTGATATAACTTCACTTTGCTGAAATACTGGTGGTGCCACCTAGCGTTTGATCTGAGAAACTCGTATTTTATGCTACTGATTCAAAATATTTAAAGATGGTACCGCACTGTTGTACCGCACTGTTGTACCACACTGTTGCACCGCACTGTTGCACCGCACTGTTGCACCGCAGTGTTGCAACGCAGTGTTGCACCGCATTGTTGCACCGCAGTGGTGGACTGCAATTCAACCAGTATAAAAAAATACTGGTCGAATTGAAGGTACTCTAAGGTAAATGAGAACCTTCCTCCTTATTTGAAGTCGGATAAAAAGGTAAGTAGTATTTGACTTTGACTAAAGTAAATAGTCCCGCTAGTGTATTGTGCATTTCCCCTTACCAGCACATACCCGAGCCAACCCAACTGGTCAAACAGTAGGTACTTATGTTTTTAACCGACTTCAAAGAAGGAGGAAGGTCCTCAATTCGACTAGTATTTTTTTATACCGGTTGAATTGAGAACCTTGCCCCTGTTTTGAAGTCGGTTAAAAACATAAGTACCTATTGTTTGACTTTCCACATTTAAATATTTTTTTATTAGAAGATGTTTTTTTGCTTCCATTATTACCAAGCTATTTTTTGTCTGTTAAAATTGAGAACCTTCCTCCTTTTGCAGAAAGCCGCTTCTCGTAAAAACGTGAGAAAATGTGGATGGAACTCTCAAGTCAAATTAACCATCACATTAATTTAAATGATTTTTAATTTTAATTTTATAAAATTATAATGAATCTAAATTATTTTATAATGTCATTTAATTTTTAGTTTTATCTTTCTGACTCTCTCTCTCTGCTTCTCTCCGTCTCTCTCTCTCTCTCTCTCTCTCTCTGTCTGTTTGTCTGTCACAAAGAAACACTCCGACTCTAATAGTTATATTACTGAGCATACATAATAATGGATTCGTTAGGGCCTAGTCGTATCCATTTTATTTGTATCTATGTTATTTTTTCGTAGTAGCTTTACCTAGTCTGTGCTCTAAGGTCATTGTCACCACTTGGTAGCCGCATCAAGTGGTCGCGTTCGAGCCATCGATTTTTTATATTATCCTTTGTTTGAAAATACAGTAGGTGTTGATATAATCGCACTCGGAAGATAAAACCAAGGCGAAAAGCAAGCGCGTGCGTCCTTCCCCGTTGAGGCACAGTGCGGTACTGAGGTTAAACGGAGCATGTTTCGCTATTTAGATGCAAAGCGCAACAGAATAAGACTGAATATCGGACTTGCCGTTTGACCGAATAGTTGCTTAGAACTAAAGGACGTAAGTCTCAAATCGAATATAATTTATTATGAGAGTACTAATTAATCTAGGTAAATTTTGTCTTAACACTGGAAAACAAACTATATTTTCCTTCGGTGAGTATTTATTTTAGATATGTAACTGAAGTACTTTCCAAGTAAAATCAAAAAAATTAGCAAAAAGGCACCATTTTCAAAACATTAAAGTATCGAGTAAATATCTTGCTATTATGTTTCTGTCTTAATGGCGGAAAGAAAATGAATTGAAAATTCACATATATCAATTATTACGGTGATCGGATATTTGGTTTAGTTAGAATATCATGGCAAATTAGCATAAAATTTCGGTTGCCCCCTCTTAACAGCGCACGCAGCAGCGACGCGGCGCGCCAGCTGCAGTCCACCGGGTTGCCAGCGATCCGCAACACGCCAGCAAAGCTCCCGAGCCTCGTCACGGTTTCCTCGTCTACCCTCACTAAGGAGTTGTTGCGCAGGTCGAGCAACTGAAACAGAATACCACAAACATTGTCATCGGAAGGCCCAGTTTAGATGACTGAACCAAAATGGCGGCCTTTCAAAGTGGTCTAGGGGGGTAAGGGGGGTGATATTTTGTATCAGGGGGTTTTTGAGGACTCTGATTCTATTTCTGAAATGGAAAATTATTATGATTCTGCAATTTTTTTAGATGAACGTCGTACAATCGAGCTTTACAGGTAATTCGAAGGGCCTGCTTAGATTTCAGATGAGATACGAAATGAGTCGATAAATACTAACTAATAACTATTGCCTAGCACATATTTCCACAAAATGTATTCTGTGCTAATCTACTATATAAAAATAAGTCGGGTTTTCCTTCCTGACGCTATAACTCCAGAACGCACGAACCGATTTCCACGGTTTTGCATTCGTTGGAAAGGTCTCGGGCTCCGTGAGGTTTATAGCATATAGGTTTATAGTAGCGAGGCCGATGGCCGAGCTCTACGCGTACGAAGTAGCGGGATTCAGCTAGTAGTAAATAATTATGATGATTAGTGCTTTTTGTTGATGAACCGGCCTATGCAAGGTGAATAGAAGACACAAGTCGACCTCTCCCTCCATAATTTTACTGAGCACTTCTCGCTTCCTGAGTCATGAGAACAGATATAAATGTTTAGTGGCAAGTAGTGGCAAGTGTGAACTGTGAGTGAACGGATGTCTGTTAATCATCATCATCATCATCATCATTACGTGTTTATGATAAGTACGAAGCCCGAGTAAGCTAGGCTAGGCGACTGTCCTCGATCTTAGGTATACCGAATGTTAGTGTAAGTATACTGACTTTTATATCGGGGCGCAGGTCGTCAGCGTGCAGTCGGGCGATGCTGTTGTTTCCCAGCAGAAACTCGTAGAGCCGCTTATCTGAATCAGGCGTGATGTTCAAACGAGGCACAGACGTTAGGCCAACACCCTCGCAGCGCACGCGCACCACCACCCGGCCGCGGCTCGGGTCGTCGTCAGGCCGCCAGCCACAAGTGCACGCGGCCGGCAGCCCGACATTCGCGCACTCGTGGACGATTTCATTATCGGCACACAGCATCTGTTCTGGCGGCACATCGCTCAGCGCGCGGCCCTCGCTGCAGCGCATATCGGATTTAATATGTTTCAGCGGCTTGTAAGGGGAGTCGAGTGCGCGCCGTGTCCAGTACATGCGGCAGTCGCACTCTAGCTTTGAGCGTTCATCGATCAGTACGTCCACAGGATATAAAGTTGATACGGGAGTGCTCCGCGGGCCGTGCGTTGCGTGGATATACTGCTCACGCGTCATCCCCACCACGGTCAACGGCGCACCTTGGAGGTGCACCTCTACGTTAGTCATAAATCTCTTGAACTGCAAGTCCTCGAACTGCGAACGAAAACAAATGTAGGTATTGTGAGTTTAAGACATTGCGAGAAACACCCGGTTTATAAATAGGTACTTACGATGTGAGTGTATCACATAAAAGAAAAATTTCTTTTCTGTGGGGAAAATTTCTTTTCTGTGTTATTCATATTCATTTTGGAATTAAAAACTTTTACCTAATTTTATTGCATATTTTACATTATTGTAATTTCCTTTTCTTTCGAGCACATTGCAGTGCCCGAGGTCACAGGTAGACTAGATGTTGCATGTCCATAGAAAATGTTAGGGAATTATTTACAAGTAGTGCACATAGTTTTTAATCAAAACGTTCTCTATGTACCCACGCAGTAATCGCTTTCTTATAATTTTTTTGCATAAATGAGCTGCGCCCCACGATTATATTTACCAGCGTGGACATTTCCTCAGGAACCGTACATTTTCTGGTATACAAAGTATCGTTTATCTTCAGCTCTCCAATCTTTAGATAGCTCATTGGTCCAGTTGGTAGTGAACCTGCCTTCTGGGTTTGGGGGCGTGGGTTCGATTCCCACCTAGGACAAACATTTATGTGATGAACATTTGTGTTTGTTCTATATCTGGTTGTTAATATCTATTTAAGTATGTATTTAAAACTATATATGTATGTATATGTCTCTGGCAGCCATATCATAAGCTTTGCTTAGTTTGGGGTCAGATGACCGTGTGTGAAAAATTTCCAGACATTTTTTTTTTGTAAAAAATTATGTCGTTCCCCAATTCCGTTCATTCGTTGCGTTAGTGCACGAAATAGGGACAAGCAAGACGTAATAAGTAGGTATAATACCGTATCCATAAATAAAACACGTTCAAAAATTTAGTACACGTTACCCATAGCTCGGACACCTTCGTCCGACTGAGGTCCAGGTAACTCAGGTGTATCATATTACGTCGCCAGTCGGAACATATACGGCTGACGTTGGTGTCTCTCAGAAACAACATTGTCAGCTGCGTTGACGCGCTTATCGCAGACATACCTACAAGTGATAATCGTCGTTAAAGGATTATTGACACATAAAACAGCTTGTAGTCAGGGGCGGATCCAGGATTTCATTTGGGGGGGGGGGGGGGGGGGGGGGGCATTCAGACAAGGTGCACCTGAATCAAATCGAAAAGTTGATTACTTGATTCTATCCATGATCCTTGGTCGAATGTAGAATCGCTAGGTGTTTTAGGGGGGGATCCTGGATCCGCCAATGCTTGTAGTCTATGTAGTAAAGTAAGTCTATTTACTTTCTTGTATTGTGCAGAAAAGCGTTTATTATCACAAAAACTGAATTTTGTACTAGGAATAGAAGTAACTGCATGTCAGTTGCGCTTATGTGGATACTTATTAATAATACTTGCCGAAGAATTATTCATTTAAGTGTTCAAAATACATTATGATAACTAAACTAAATACAAGTTAACACCACAAAAACAGTTAAGACTGCTCATAGACCGCTGTAGTTCTAAATACAATCCAGATGCCTGATCAAGCCAACTGCCAGTTGGCAGCGTACCTAGCAGCCTGGTAGCATTACCACGCTGAATTGAAATGATTATGCGTTGAGCCAGAAACACGCCAGCATTTTGGTCACACGTCTCGTCATTAACTAGGCGCTCTGTTTTTTTATAATGGGGTGAGTTCCTGGTTCCCAAAGGCCCAATGTCTCGATCTCAAACGGCTCAAATATGTAACCACTGCAGCACTGACCACCGCCGCACCAGCCCTACCTTCTGTATCAGAAAGATGTGATGACGGCACCAAAGTATCGACACAAGTCGCGTTCCATACAAGGGGCTACCCCAACTTCCAGGGAACAAGTGTCATACCGTTAGGCCTCTTTCCATCATCACGCACAAGACCGCTCGGTTCGAGCACAGCTGCGACATTGGCGCTGCAAAAAGCCCTGCGTATAATGTCGTTCAGGCTGGCGGCTTGTCGGCTAATTCGACCAGCGTATCTCGAGCAAAAAGACTAATGATCGAGCTGGTCAATTACAGTGCCGCATACTGACAGCAATGGGCCTCACAGCCTTCCACCCAAGCGTAAGCTGACAGCTAGAAGAAATGCTTCCTTGTGGCACCTACTATATTTATATGTTTTTTTTTCTGACTTTCGACAGGTGTGTTTGTTCCGTTTCTATACTCCCTTCCAAACTCAGGGCCTTACGGACAACTGCTATTACAGGCACCTAATCCGCTCAGTTGGAAAATCACGCGACCGCAAACCGTATCGGGGCGCGATAAGGTTTGCGGTCGCGTGATTTTCGAACTGAGCGGATTAGGTGCCTGTAATAGCAGTTGTCCGTAAGGCCCCAGGTGATGAAAGTTGTGCATTGCCATCGTAGGTCTGTTAAACATTCTGTTATGTACAAGCGAGATGCTTCCTAGGCGAACGATTTTCTCATCTCGTTCATCATCATCATCAGCCAGAAGACGTCCACTGCTGAACATAGGCCTCCCCCTTTAACCTCCACACTGAACGACAGCCTGCCTTTTGCATCCACTGGATGCCAGCGACTCTTGCTATGTCGTCGGTCCATCTAGTGGGAGGCCTACCTACGCTGCGTCTTCCGGTTCGTGGTCTCCACTCAAGAACCTTTCTTCCCCATCGGTTATCGGTTCTCCGAGCGATGTGGCCTGCCTATTGCCACTTCAACTTGCAAATTTTAACAGCTATGTCGGTGACTTTGGTTCTTTGGCGAATATCCACGTTTCGGATTCTATCGCGCAAAGAAACTCCGAGCATAGCTCTCTCCATTGCCCGCTGTGTGACTCTGAGTTTTTCCAAAAGGCCAACAGTTAAGGACCACGTCTCAGTACCATATGTCATCACTGGCAACACACACTGGTCAAAGACCCTTGTCTTTAGGCACTGTGGTATCTTGGACGAGAAGATGTCACGCAATTTCCCGAACGCTGCCCATCCGAGTTGGATTCATCTCGTTACCCAGTTGTAAAATTGTATAATAATAAATAGCTTCGGCTTCACCAAGCGGCGACTCACCACCTGTCTCGCACAAATTGCCGATGCGCGTGTTATTCTTGAGGTCAAGCGAGGTAAGGTTCAGCGGAGCGAGCTCGGCGACCGCGACATCGTCCAGCTCGTTCGAGTCCAGTCTCAGTTCCTGCACCCCTCGCGCCACAGCAAACAAGCCGCTGAAATGATTTATGTAAAAATATTTGATAGAGAAGTTAGGAGCAAAACATATTGAGCAGGGGCGGATCTAGGATTTTATTTTTGGGGGGGGGGGGCATTCTGACAAGGTTCGAAGGCATCGAATCGAAAAATTGAGTCGAATGTATGGAATTGCTAGGTGTTTTGGGGGGGGGGGGGGGGGCATGGCCCCGAAGGCCCCTGGATCCGCCAATGATATTGAGAATCCTGAAGTTTAGGTGAAGAGGAAAACCGAGATAGATAAGCATAGAGAAATTATTTTGGCAAGCGTTGAGAAGTTATAGAGGCAAAAAGGCTAACCGTGGCGTCTCCGTTTGTCCGTTCGTCTGCCCGTCTATCCGTCCGTCCTAATTCGTTAGTAGGAAGGTACTTTCTAATTTTTACATACACTTACTGCACACTCATGAAATAAGCCCACAAACTTCATTCATTCGAATTTTTCTATTACCATTACCTACTTACCACCAATTTCAACACTAAATGTGACCGCAGTTACATGGCTTTGGCTACGAAACCCTACCATAGCCACACGTTCTTGGTCAATTATCTATACTAATATTATTTTATTTATGAAATACATACCTTGAATGGGCATTACAGTTTCCCAATTCACCCATTCAAGGTTAACTAAAACTAAAAATAAAAACTACAGCACAAACTATAAAAACAGACCTTAATTAACATTAAACATAATTTAAATAGATACTAACAATGATATAAAATGTAATATAACTTTAAACCCTATTATCTAAACTAAACCATAAAATAAAAAAGCTTAAGAATTTATAAGTACGCCAGCTTTGGACTGGTAATGACTAAATACATTGCCGCTCTGTGAAACTCTTCATAGGAACTAAGGAACAAATCAAGATCTCGATTCCGGTCAAGCACAGCATTGAGTAGACGCACTGCTTTTTGCAGCGGGGCCTGTCTTCCGAATTCAGATTATAAAGAGGAAAGATTTGATTGTTTGTTTGTTTGCATTGAATAGGCTCCGAAACCAATAAACCGATTTGAAAAATTCTTTCACTGTTGGGAAGCTACACTATCCCCGGGTGACATATGCTATATATCTATACCCGTGCGAAGCCGGGGCGGACCGCTAGTTTTTAATAATACCTAAGTTCCCAAGCGTAATTCGGTTGGTCCGTGGAAGGTATTCTAAGACTTTTTAAAGCTGTAGGCTGTCTAATCAGTTCCAAATTGTATGTAGAGGATGGTCCTGACGGAGATAGTTACCTCGGAAGCGTTCGGAGTCGATTGCCTTGCAAGAAGAGCCGTCGTAGATTGGGCGCGCTGTCTAACATCCCCACCGGCAGAGTCTCGAGCGCGCCTTTTATGAATGCGAGGTATCGGAGTGCGTTCGCGTTGGTCAACAATTTCCGTGACAGAGAGGTGAGGTTTTTAGCTTCTTCGATAATGAGGTCCTCAAGGTGCGAGCAGTTGGCCAACCAGCCATCGGGCAACTCTTCTGCTGCTGGCGATATTAGCCGCAGGGAAGTTAGATTGTAACAGTCTTGAGCGCGGCCGTTGATTCCAGCTGCAGAGTGGTGGCGGACGACCACACGGTTAGGCCGTCCAACCGTGGAGGTACCGCGGGTACCGCCACCGCGTCGCCCGCATTATCATTTATGATCAACAGATGGCGCAGATTGTTCGAGGAAAACACCGCCTCGGGTGGTCGGTTGACGCCGGTGTTGGACAGGTACAGCCAGCTAAGTGGGGCTGGCAGTGTACCCAGCTCGCCGGCAGGCAACGTCACGCCCTCTATCATCAGTGATACAAGGTTCCTCAGCGGACCTAGAAAGCCGCGCTCGGGCTTCACATGGTTGTCCTGTCGTGCTGTGATGCGCAGCCTGAGCAAGTCCTCGAGGCCGAAGAAGTGTCCCTTGGCGAGTGGCGGCGCTTGCGGAATGTCTAAGAGTGAGATCTCGGATAGTTGCTTGTCCGACGTGCCCAGCCGGTAGGGCGCCAGCGTCACGTTAAGGGTGGCGAGCGTGTCCGCCAGCGAGCCGGCAGACGGCAATGGACACCTCTGGAAAATGACATGTGTCTCGTGCGACACAGGGTCCACGGCGGCTCTCGGAAGCGCGGGGGACTCCAGCACGTTGAATCCGTTACATCTCACGGTAAGACCATTCGTCTGCCGGATGTTTATTGGTTTACCTACAAAGAACGATAATAAGAAATATTAGTGAATTCATGCAGATAATTATATATTTTTTTATATAGACAATGATCTGTTCAAAAAGAATTTAAAAAAAACTTTAGGTACTTGGTTACCGAAAAGTACTTTTTCATACCCCCATCTCGGAAAGGGTATTTTTGCTCTTCGATATCTGAGTGTAAAAGCCATTTTTATCCGCTAGACTCTAGAGGATAAAGTAAATTGAATTTAGAACATCGTGTGCACTAAGTTTGTGAATTCAAACATCATTAAACCTATTTACTTCTAACTAAATATTGTGCTTTAATAAAGAATACAGAGCATTTAAATACATAATATGTCAAATAAATCCCAAACTAAACTAATAACTATTCAAATAACCCACCCCTAACCGTTCCCGGCGCAAAGGTACTTCTACCAAGTCTTCTAAGTTTACTTCTACCTCCATGGTGCCGAATTAATCATACAACCTTTTTTTATTTCTTCAAAACTCAGACTCAGAACCTTCTTGGTGTACTTTTTTTTTATTGCTTTGCGCGCGCCATGTTCTTTTTACGTCATATGGTTAAAAACAAGAAACTTGAAAACAAGTGAAAAACCTAAAATGAGCACAGTTAAAAGTCTGTGAAAATGAGTGATTCTAGCGACGAAGAAGTTTATATGACGCCAACAGAATTGACTGAAACTGTTAATAATGCGCAAATGTTTTTTTGTTGCATTTAGTCATTTCCTCGCTGATGTGGGATGAAAAGTTACGTGTTGCACTCGAGTGCAAAGATTTTTCACCTCGTGCTCTTTTGATTCCCTCGAACGCTCAAGGTTGTAATTTTTTGAATCTAATAATATTAGAAATCCTTCGCTTGCTCGCTCATCAAAATTGAACTCACTCTTGTATAACAAATAACTATTGTCGATTACGGCACGATTATTATAATTTAAAGTAAGCCTCATTCTTAAATACTATATATATATTTTTTTTTTTATCAAAATGACAATGGAAAATTTATTGTAAATTATCACTCGAAACGATTATTACGTGTAGGTATTTCTAAAGCGTGGGCACCACGGAACACTATTACTCAAGGAGGTGGTGGGCACTCGCGACTGGCGCTCAACCGACTTGATCCGAGATCGCTGTTCGTACTTACCTACCTACGCGAATTTGTATGCGTGCGCCTGTTAACGCTCGTTGTAAAGAGCTGTCCTTCTGAACCTGTTCATTTTGTGCACATAGACCCCAGGAGTTCACTTGCCTGTCTAAACTTGGATTATTGCTCCAACTAGCACGCTGCATAATTCAGCTCTATCTCCATCGTCGTGGGAGTTATTGTCGATACAAAAATGCCAAACTCTTTGAATAGTGTGCCGTGCGGATGGAGTTGAACTACCACTAAATAGCCCTCGCGACCTCATAGTAGGTACAAAAATACAGCTCGCTGGGTTTTCATACAAGTTGCCGTGATTGCGGGATCTCTCGTGATAAAGAATTGTCCAAGTTCTCCACTGCACGATATTGAAGAATGGAGGGAGAATGTTCTCGTATGAAATACCGTTACATATATCCCACCCCCCCAGCCCATAAAAAAACCATGGCCCACTTGGAAAACCCTGAACCGACTTCGGTCCAAAGTGGGCCGAAGTCGGGATAAAATGGAAAAGTGGGGTTATATAAAGGGCTCTGACACCGAATGTCTTTGTGGTGTGAACCCTCAGACAATGACACACTTGATGGACTGTGCAGCGTGTCCTACAACTTGCACACAAGACGACCTGAATGAAGCCACGCAGAATGCCATTGAGGTGGCAAAGTTTTGGTCCAGAAACTTGATTTGAAAATAGAATTTTATTTTGCGGAACATCGACTCGAAAGAAGAAGATATATCCCATTCCACATAATCGTGAGCTGACTAATTAATTAGGGGGGCTGGTGGTACCTTCTACTTTATAATTGTGCCCTTCGTAGCTGTGGCTACCACCGATGTATTCGCAGTGGGGGTGTCGGCAGCGCAGCGCCCAGGGGTCGTCCGGCTCGCGCGGTGCTGCGGCCGCGCGCGTCGCCAGCGCTGCCACTGTCAGCAGCGCACACATGGCTGCGCCCGCGCCGGTCACGTGGCGCGCCGGGCGAAACATTCGCGCAACGGAACGATTCCGCTCTGCTATTATGTTTATTATTCTACTACACTGATCTCTACCTTATCGCAAAAATTACTTTTGAAAATATATTTTATTCGCATCGAATAAGGTAAATACGCGTTGAGTATTTGTTGTACAAAAACAGTGATAGTGACTCGGCAGCGCACGCCTCACTGGGACCAGTGGTCCAGAACGTCATATTTTATACCTAATTACTTCGACCAATATAAAATGAATGTACGGGCCATAACCATTGAACTTGCTCAGTAAAAACTAGTCAAAATCGTCGGACATATACTTCAACATCTAATTATAACCACGTACAGTAAATTTGTTACAAAACATAGATATCGGCTTATTGTTGTGTATTTACACTTCGGTAAAGCACATGAAGGTATAATTTTGTCAGATGTTTCGATATCATGTAACAATAGACTCGTATCGCATTTTCTACGGCTAGAGACCGACTGAAACGAAGTGAGAGCCGGCACTCATTTTGTAATCTTCAAAAATGCGCTTCTTCTGGGCCTGTTCTTCCACTTTATTTTGGTCGAAGCCTAATTGTACCTAATTAGATTGCCCAAATTTGCAGACCTCATAGTTTTGTGTTATTAAAAAAAAAGACTACCAGCTATTTCCCGCGGCTTATAGTATTGAAATCTACTTTACTTCATCCCGTTTTTTAGTTTCTGTCTCGCAACCATCCTGTAATCCACTCTACCCTCCACTCTACTAAGGGTAGTACAATGGTACTCCTGTACTACCCTTTCCGCTTAAGTTCCGCATTCGCCCCTAAATCAACTCTACTCCCGTTCCGCTCTTGCCGCTCCAGGCTCGTATCCGTCCCGTAATCTACTCTTCTTCCGGTTCTATCCTTACCGCGCCAGTCCTGCATTTGTCCCATAATCTTTTCTAATACAGGCCCACCCTTTCCAATCCAACTCGGCATCCGTCCCGTAATCCACTTTACACCGTTTACGCCTTTTTGCAATCCAGCTCCGCATCCGTTCCGTAATTCAATCTACTTCAGTCCCACTCTTTCCGCTATAGTCCCGCATCTGTCCTGTAATCCACTCTACTTTAGTCCCCTTTCCACCTGAATGGTATGCCTACTTTTATACTTAGTGTTGTTTAGCAATAAACCATAGTTTTTATCTATGTTAAACACTTGCAAATCAGTGAAATTTGTAATTTCTTTACTTGATTTACGACATACTAATATTGCCATCCAAGTAACCGAATTTACCAGTTTTTGGTTTAAAAGCCAAACAACTGAAATAATCTTGATGAAATTTCTATGGGACCAATCTGAAAGAACATATATCATTTCCAAAAAAAAAAAAACATTTTACATATCTGTTTATAAATGACGGAGTTTTGAGGAAGCAAACATAAAGAAAAGTTCTGGAATGGAGACCACGGACCGGTAAGCGCAGCGTAGGACGTCCATCCACAAGATGGACAGACGATCTAAAAGAGACCGCAGGGAAACGCTGGATGCAGGCCGCTTCCAACCGGTTCTTTTGGAGATCGATGGTGGAGTATGTCCAGCAGTGGACGTCCTACGGCTGAAATGATGATGATGAAACAAAGACAATGCGAGTGTGAGTCAGGTTCGCGCACTGAGGGTTCCGTACCACCACAAAATACAGAAAGTGGTGCATTTTTTAAAAATACCTGTGACAGCCTTAGCGCAGCACAGCATTGTTGAAGGTAGTCTGAAAGATATCGCTCATAGCGATAAGACTGTATTTTGTTCCCATATTAATGTATTCTTCTTGTAATATATTGGTCTCGTTTTTACCCTTTGGGTACGGAACCCTAAAAAAGGACGAGTAAAAAATTTATTTGCGTGGCATTGTTTGCGTAGTAATCCTTACTCATACCAAATATATTTTTTATTTCGGCTAGTATCATTTTGTGTCAATTGTTTTTCAAATCGATCTTTTTGCGTTAAGAGGGCCTTGCACAGTGTACGTTGTGTTGCCCACATGAAATTTAGGTCTTGCTCCGCCTCTGCTGGAAGAGTAAAGCCAAAGATCGGGTCGAGTGGCATGCCTTGGGAGATGCCTATATGTCCAGCAGCTGGGAAGCATTATTTTATTAGCGTTGTAGTAGGTAAATCAAATGGTTCATACAATAAACAGGAAAAACCCAAGTAAGTAGGTACTTATAGAATAGGGAAAGATAACATTTGGATTTTAAACAAAAACAACTCATTATTATATTAGTTAAACTTATTTATAGATTTCTGCCTAATTTAAAATAAATTCATTTTATGTTAAACTTATTTATAGGTTTCTGCCTAATTTAAAATAAATTAATTTTATGTTAGGTACCTATCTATATCTATGTTTATCGTACCTACCTACAAACGTTAATAACACAGAATTTAGTTAATGGGTTGTTCCGAATAGTCCTACTACTATAGTAGTAAAATAAATCAAGTGCGAGTCGGGCTTGCCCACTGAGGGTGCCATGACACCACAAAATAGGTACAAAAAGTAGTGCAAAAAGACAACATCACGCCCAGGCGGCACCGGCTCGTACTTGGCCATTATTTATTATTTGTTGCTATACTTTAGAGCTTGTACTATAATCATGCCAAGTTTGACGCTTGTACGTATTACCGTTTTTTAATTAGAGCAAATACAAAAATTGGCTATACAAAATACAAAATTGGAATTTTAAGGGATAAATCCTTTAGTGTTTAATTATTTCTTTCTTGTTTTCTAGTTAGTCCGCCGTAATATTACCTACATATTGTTAGGGTTCCATACCTCAAAAGGAAAAAAAGGAACCCTTAAAATCCTATAAAGAATCCTATCCTTGATCCTATAAAGGATCACATCGTTGGCCGTCTGTCAAGACCCTTTTTCTCAAGAACGCGTAAAGGTATCAAGTTGAAATTTATACTAAATAATTGGGTCTGCGGCTGTAAAAAAGTTAAAGTTGTAAGTCAACGCAATCAAAAGATATGAAAGTTTATGTTGCATATTTTGCTATTTCACAGGGGAATCAAAACCTATAGAGTACTTCCCGTTGACCTAGAATCATGAAATTTGGCAAAAGGCATGGTCTCATAGCACATATATAGGAATAAATCCGAAAGTCGCAAATTTGAAGTTATATCATTTAAAAATAATTATTTTGCTATTACAAACTTACATTTTGTAGTTGGAATGTATAGAAGAACCTTATAGTCAACTACAAAGTTTAGTATAACGACATAGTCGACATCTGTCACTTGTCAAGTTAACCGTTTCCAAATTAGCTCCAGTTTTTTAATCGAATTATTGTGTTAAAAGTTGTGTCTACTTGTTGAACTGTGCGCCATTGGGTGACGCAGATTACAATTATCAACACAGAGTGTTATCAAGTAATATTATGCAATACTGTGAGTACAATTAACAAAATTCCAAAACTCGGATTATCTGGTGAATAAAAATACAAACTGAGAGGTTTACCCTCATTAAAAATTCACGCTACGCCTGATGGAAAATTCATACTAATATCCTGTTAAGCAACTTGTTGTGTAGTCGGACAAGGATACTGTGGTATTTGAGCATAACGATTATAATAATCATTGCTACAAGAAATTTCGCAGGAGTACTAACTACCATGTCTCCCACCAAAATTAGCTGGGGATGTTGTGGTTTGGGCCTTACGGACAACAAATATCTAACTTGCACCCAATGTAAAAAGGCGTATCATTTTGAATGCCTCAAAAGCGATGTAAAGAATACAGGCAGTTGGACATGTCCTTTGTGTTCGAGTGCTAAGGCCAAAGGAAAAAATGATAACACGCCAGTGCGCATCACCCTGGGCGATCTCAATCAGAGAGCCGTGAAAAGACCTGCTGTATCGCCTCCTATGCATGAGACCAATAAACCACTGACCCACGAAGACGTCCGCGACATAATTAAGACGGAGATGAGTACATTGCTAGCGAGAATTGATAGCACAATTACTACTGCACTATCGAGAGAATTGACTTCTATCAAAATGGATATATCCGAGCTAAAGGATTCTTTTTCTTTCCTTAGTAATCAGTATGAAGAAATGAAGCTGGAGTCAGTTGATAATAGCAATGATATTAAGATATTGCAGGAAGAAAACAATGGTTTGCGAGCTACTGTAACGGATTTAGAGCACAAATACAACCAGATGGAACAGTTGAATCGCAATACTAACATAGAAATACAGTGCGTACCAGAGAGTAAGTCAGAAAATTTAGTATCTATGATGCTACAGCTCTGCACATCTGTGGGATGTACTACTATTAAGGACGATAACATTTTAAACTGCACCCGTGTAGCTAAGATGAATCCTTCAAGCTCCAGACCTAGATCTATTGTAGTACAACTGAGTTCGCCGAGATTGCGCGACGGTATTTTGGCTGCAATCATAAAGTACAATAAATCGCACTCAGGAAACAAGTTAAATACAACGCATCTTGGTAGCAAAGGTGAGAGAATGCCGGTGTTTGTCGGTGAGCACTTGTCTTTCCACAATAAAGGCCTACACGCGGCCGCCAGGTTGGCCGCCAAAGCAAAAGGATAGGTATAAATACGTGTGGGTGAGAAATGGAAAAGTCTACATGCGTAAAACAGATGAATCGGACTTTAAATACATTCGTAACATGGACTGTATCAATAAGTTAGTTTAGTTTTATTGTGACAAAAGCACGCGTTTTTTTTGTTATTTTAGAAAATTATGGTTGGAATATTACATATATTTTACCAAAATGTACGTGGTCTTAAAACGAAAATTCTACCATTTACAATAAAACTAGCTAGTTCAAATTATGATATAATAGTGTTGACGGAGACGTGGCTGAACTCTACAGTATTTTCTACAGAACTTTTTGATAGTCGATATAATGTGTATAGAAGAGATAGAGAGACATCTAGATTAAGTATGAAAAGGAAGAGAAAAAATAAAATAATAGAGGAAGGGGGAGGGGTACTTATTGCTGTAAATAAAAAAAATTGCGTCAGACGTATGACTCATTGGGAGAGCGACAGTGAAGATGTATGGTTACTATTAGATGTAAAAACTTCTACAGCACATGAGCATATTGCTTTTTGCGCTACTTATATACCGACACCAGTTGATAAAAAGTATCTTAAACATTTCCTTGATAATTGCAATCGTGTATCAGAGCAACATAAACATAAAACATGTATTATCGGAGACTTTAATTTAAGCTGTGTAGACTGGTCTTCAGTAGATGACTCCTTTACTCAATACACAGTTGCGTCAGTGGCACAACCCCTTATTGATTTTTGTAATTTAAATAATTTTAAACAATTAAATAAGGCTCTTAATTGCTTGAATAAAATCCTGGATTTAGTTCTAACCGATATAGACTGCGTTGAAGTTACAAGATCAGACTTTGAAATTAGTAAGTTAGATAAACATCATCCTCCGACCAATATTTATATTAAAACTATGCACGTAACTAAACTTAAAACAAAAAATAATTTAAGGTATAATTTTAACAAGTGCGACTATACTAATCTAAATAAAACAATTGATGCAGTTGACTGGATTAATTTGGTGGACTGTTGCAGTGATGTTAATGAAGCTTTAGTTGCTTTTTATTCTGTACTCAATGACACTATTAAAACCCATGTCCCCTTTAACAGATCAAAAAATTCCAAGTTTCCCGTGTGGTTCAACAGAAATGTAATAAGAACAGTGGGAGAGAGAAATAATGTGTTACGGAGATTTAAAATTTATAAAAATCCAATGGATGAGGTTACTCTTAAAATATTGAATAAACGCTGTGACAAGATGGCAACTGAAAGCTACAATAATTATCGAAACTTTATAGAAGATAAAATTAAAACTCATCCTAAATTGTTTTGGTCCTTCATTAAAGCTAAAAGGAAGGGGAGCTCTACATATCCTGTTTCACTATCCGATGGAGCGGAAACAGTTACTGGTGGAGAAAATATCTGTAATCTCTTCGCGAATTATTTTGCATCGGTTTACCATAATGAGAGTGATGACATTAGCGAAGAGCGCAATAAAGCCCTTTCAAATCAACTAAATAAATTTAAAAATAATAGTAATTGTTTTTCGGATTTACAAATATCTAAAAGTGCAGTGAAAAAAGCTTTTGAAAATCTCGATATTAGCAAGGGAGCAGGACCTGACGGTATACCCTCTATATTTATAAAAAACTGTGACTCGAGTCTCTCACTACCTTTGTGTTTAATTTATAACAAGTCTCTAAAAGCTGGATCATTTCCTGATAGTTGGAAGACAGCACAAGTAGTCCCTATATTCAAGAGCGGAGATGATAACATTGTGAGTAATTACAGGCCAATTTCGATTATTTCAACATTTGCAAAAGTTTTTGAATCTATTATATTCCCTCACATGTATCAGCACTTTAAGCAGTCTATCACTGATCATCAGCATGGTTTCATTAAACAACGGTCAACATGTACAAACCTGTTAACATTCGTCGAAGACCTTGCTGAAGCTGTGGATAATAACAAACAAGTTGACGTCGTATACACAGATTTTAGTAAAGCTTTCGACAAAATTTCACACGCCATGCTCGTTTTCAAGCTTTCCGCTTATGGAGTATCTGGTTCTATGCTAAATTGGGTGAGTTCATATTTAAACAATCGCAATTTTCTTGTTGTTGCAGCGGGTTTTGCTTCAACAACTCTTCTGAAAATAGGGTCTGGTGTTCCCCAGGGCTCACACTTTGCTCCTCTATATTTCAATTACTTTATAAATGACCTCCCAGATTGTCTGACTCATAGCACACCTTTTATGTTTGCAGATGATCTTAAAATTTTTAAAGTAATAAATACTGTAGAAGATGTAGAAAGGCTGCAGAATGATCTGAACAGTCTTAATAAATGGTGCGAGATAAATGGAATGATTTTAAATGCCAATAAATGTTGTCAAATTACTTTTAGTAGGAAAAAATATAATATCAATGCGAATTACAAAATAGGAACCACCGAGTTAAAAAAAGTCAAAACAATGAGGGACCTAGGTGTAACATTTGATGAAAAATTAACGTTTATCCCCCACATTGACCACATTACTAAGAAATCTTCAAAGATGTTGGGATTTGTTATTCGAAATAGCAAAGAGTTTCATAAACCTGATACCAAGATTTTGTTATATAACTGCCTAGTTCGTAGCGTATTAGAGTATTGTTGTCCGGTCTGGAGGCCGCATTATGCCGTGCATTGTTTAAGGCTAGAAAGAATACAAAAAAGATTTTTGTGGCACTTAGCTTATTCTGCAAAAAAAGCTAAAATTATCCGTTCTTATGATAAAAGGCTAGCTCATTTTAATATACAAATGTTAGCAGATCGCCGAATTAAATTAGATTTAATTTTTCTTTATAAATTACTACACAATTGTATCGACTGTCCAAATCTTTTAACCAAATTTAAATTTAGAGTACCATTTAAATATCCGCGTAAAGCCATAACTCCTTTTGCTCCTATATACCGCAGAACTGTGTTGGGGGCCAACTCACCAGTCCCAAGAATAAGTAGACTCGTCAATACATATCATAGTAAAGATTTAGATATTTTCGGAGACACATTATCAAAATTCAAAATTAAATTAAACTTATCCATGGCCGAAATGGCCAACTCTACTTATCACGTTTAGTTAATTTATTTTATTATTGTTAGTTTAACTTTTTTCATTATTTTTACTTCATATTAATATGTACCTATTTAATTATTAAGAAACAAGTAATGCATGCTGTGCTTCCTTTAAAAGGTAACACATTTAGCTAAGTTCATTTATAAGATTTCAGTGTATGTAATAATGTAGTTATCAATGTGAAGCCTTAATAAATAAATAAAAAAAAAAAAAAAAAAACTATAGTTTTTTTTTTTTTGGTTCTTTTGGACAGAATTCTCAGATCGCGAGTCCTACTCGTACTTGTTTTTTTATTTTACTAGCTATCCATTACGGTTCAAAAGATACAGCCGTTAAAAGGTAGGACAGACAGCGTATAGGCTTAGTAATAGGGTCCCGTTTTCACCCTTTGGGAACGTTTTCACGGAATCCTAAAAATTTGCCTGAGCGTTCTGTAGAAGGTGACCGTGACATTTATTTGGGTATTAGGAAACAAAAGTAGAAGATACTTACTATTGATCAAATAAAACCGAAAATAAATAATAAAAATTCACAAGAGTAATTTGAAATCCGGGACATAGTACTTATTAGGTATTTCTAACTCACAGAAAAGCATTTTGGAACTCATATTGCTGGCCGTTGGCCGTTTCAGACATGCGTAGCACAAGTTGCAAGTGCCTACGTTTTGCCTAGTGCAAGTAGCAGTGAAAGTACTACTAAGCACTACCACTTCCACTTGCACTAAGCAAAACGTTGCAGACGATGCGTAGTAGCTACTTACAACTTCTACTTGCTACTTGTACTACGCATCGTCTGCAAGCGCTCTTAGTAAAAGCTGCGCAAGTCGACTAGCGTTTTGTCTGTTAGCACACTTCCACATGCATTTCGCATACAGGGTTAAACGGAACGGGGCTACTAAGCCGAAAGGTTATGAACAACATTTACAATGAGACCAACCATAAAATCGCGAAAAAAACAGCTGTTCCATAAATTGATTCTCACTCAACCAAATTTACGCTCGCGGTACACGAGTCCGACTCGCACTTGGCCGGTGTTTATTTGTAATGTATAATTTGGTAGAATAATAAACCACAGATGAGCGAATGAGTCAATCAGCGCTATGATGAAGCAAACGCTACGCGACGATCACGCGTAATGACATTTCTAATGAAACAGCATCTCGCGATTCCACTTGGCAAAACGTTGCAGACTATGCGTAGTCACTTGAAACTTGTACCTGCTTGCAACTTGTACCGACTACGCATGGTCTGCAACGGCCTTATATCAGTTTCCCAAATTATATTTCAGCGAGAGGCGCAACTGGACGGCGGTCTCAGCGACGCCGTGTTTTGGACGATGAGTGCTGTCAGCCAGCAGGGCTGTCACATGGAACCGCGGCGGACCCCGGGTGAGATGTACCTACTCACGCTTACTTACCATCGAGCCCTCATCTGCTGTTGCTCCTTATCAGCCTTTCATGTTGTGTCCACTGCTGGGACACAGGCCTTCTCTCAGAGAGAAATGATGGGTCTTAATCCACCATGCTGGCCCAGTGCTGGCTGGTGATTGTCATACGTCTTTGAACTTTTGAGGTTCTTGGACGTATCGGTTCCCTCACGCTGTTTTCCATCACCGTCGTTGAGCGATGGTATAGATACTGCACATAATTTAAGAACCTACATTGGTGCAGAGCCGAGGATTGAACCGGGCGCCGTCAGATTGTAAAGCGCACATACTACAGCCCGGCCACCATCGCTCTATAAATTCAAAATGACACAATATGTAAAAAAACGGAGAAAAAGAAACTGCCTTCTAACGGGCAAGCCTATGTTCAGTAGTGGCTCTCTTCGGGCTGATGATAATCTGGACTGCTTCAAAAGAAGGGTGAGTAGAGTCCTAAAACGTAGGAACCCACTGAACCACGCATTGTAGGTGTGTACAGGCGAGGGTGACCACTATATACCATCAGATGGCTCGTCGTTTACCGCTTGTCCCATTGGACATAGGGCCACAGAGGGCGACGAAACGACGCCCGGTCGGACAGTACCGGGCGGGCGCTCATTTTCTCTGGGGGCAGAAACCCCCAGAGCCCAGCTTCGGCAAAAAGGTTTATACCATGACGCCGATCTCCTTACCTCTCCCGTTGGGCAGAGGCAGATGAACCCAGTATCGTAAGTAAGTTTGCCGCTTCTCTATCTCTACATAGTATAAATTAAAGTCGCTTTCCGCGTCTGTCTGTCTGTCTGTCTGTATAACCGCTAACTCCTCCTAAACCACGCAACGGATTTCGATGCGATTTTCACCATCAGTTAGATAATTTTTCACGAAAGGTTTATATCTGTAACATAACCAGCGACCCGCCCCGGCTTCGCACGTAAATTGCACCCGTGCGAAGCCGCGGCGGGTCGCAAGTATTCTATAAAAATAGGTGCAGTGTCGAGTGTGGTTTTGTTATAAATAAATATTCGGGACAATTTTGCACACACGATCATCTGACCCCAAACTAAGCAAAGCTTGTGATATGGCTGCCAGAGATATATAATTACTTTCTTTTTTTTAATAATTATTAGGCCACCATCACGCCTGATGCGGTCTACGGTGGAGCACGCTTGTCTAGAAGAAACCGATTCACTCGTGATTTGAAGACACCGAGATTATAATAGATATTAATACCCAGATATAGAACAAACAGATATATTCATCACATAAATGTTTATCCTGGGTGGGAATCGAACCCACGCCCCCAAGCTCAGAAGGCAGGTTCACTGCCAACTGGACCAACTGAATCTGAATGTTCTCCTTCGATGTACTCCGCAGGTCGTATAATGGAGTGGGTGGTGTTCACGGCCCTGATGGCTCTGTACGCGGCCTACTCCGCTAACATCGTGGTGCTGCTGCAGGCGCCCTCCCACTCCATCAGCTCGCTGGCGCAGCTCGCTGCCTCCAAGATAACACTCGCTGCTAACGACGTCGACTATAACCATTTCATTTTTAAGGTGAAAAGAATTGCTCATTCCCCTAGTACAGTGGTTCTCAATCAAGAAGTGGTTCAAGAAAGACCTCATACTTGTGTACCCCTCGTGCTCGGCTCATGCACACCAAATCCATTTGCAGTCCGGTCCAGTGCAGACGCAGTTTGTGAGGACCATTATTATAGTACACAATACTCAGCCTTTATTGCAGGAATGATAAATAAAAAAACCGGACAAGTACGAGTAACACTCGTGCTCTGAGGGTTCCGTTAGACGGAACCCTCAGAGCGCGAGACCAAAAAAAATACTAACTGAAGTTAAAATATTGAAAGACAAACTTAAGTTTGTAGTTTTTTTTTACTGGGCAAGTGCCTTTAATAACTAAACAAAATACAAGCTAAAACTAACACTACAAATACAGTTAGACTGCCCATAGACCGTTGAAGGTCTAAAGACAATCCAAATGCTCAAGCCCACTACCAGTTGGCAGCGTACCCAACATGCTGGCGGCATTACCACGTTGAATGGCAATGCTAATGCGTTGAGCCAGAAACACGCCAGCATTTTGGTCACGCGTCGCATTAACCAGGCGCTCTGAAAGATTTTTGAAAATGAGGTGAGCTCCCGGTCCCCAAGGGCCCAATGTCTCGACCCCAAACGCCTCAAATATGTAACCACTGCCGAGGTTAGCATATTTGCGACGCTTGTGCTGCTCTGCCGAATTAGCAACCGCGCCAGCCCTACCCTGTGTCTCAGGAAGATGTGACGGCGCCAAAGTATCGACACAAGTTGCGTCCCATACAAGGGGCCGCCCCAACCTCCAGGGCACAAATGTCATACCGTCAGGCCTCTTTCCATCGTCACGCGCAAGACCACTCGGTTTGAGCACAGCTGCGACATTGGCGGTGGAAAGTGCCCTGTGTATGATGTCATTCAGGCTAGCGTGTCGGCCAATACAACCAGCGCTTCTCGACCAAGAGAGACCATTCTGACCGAGCTGGTCAACAGCAGTACCACACTGACAGCGATGGGCCTCACAGCACCTTGCACCCAAGCGTAAGCTGACAGCTAGACGAAATGCGGTTGGATCTAAAAGGCTACCTGTGTTAAAAGAGGGCATGGCTTGCAACCAAAGTCCCGATTCCCAAACAGAGACAGCAAGAATACGAGCGCGATCTGCAATACTAGGACACGTATCTAGTAGCGATTTCCATGCTAGTTCGCAGATCGGCCGATCCCACAGTCTCTGGGAAGACAACTTTGAAGTTTGTAGTTGACAATAAGGTTCTTCCATACATCCCAACTACAAAATGTAAGTTTGTAATAGCAAAATAATTATTTTTAAATACCTTCAAATTTATAACTTTCGGATTTATTCCTATATATGTACTATGAGACCTTGCCTCTTGCCAAATTTCATGATTCTAGGTCAACGGGAAGTACCCTATAGGTTTTGATTCCCCTGTGAAATCGCAAAATATACGACATAAAGGAACCCTAAGAGCGCGAGACAAAATAAAACTAACTGAAGTTAAAATATTGAAAGACAAACTTAAGTTTGTAGTTGACAATAAGGTTCTTCCATACATTCCAACTACAAAATGTAAGTTTGTAATAGCAAAATAATCATTTTTAAATGATATACCTTCATATTTATAACTTTCGGATTTATTCCTATATATGTGCTATGAGACCTTGCTTTTTGCCAAATTTCATGATTCTAGGTCAACGGGAAGTACCCTATAGGTTTTGGTTCCCCTGTGAAATCGCAAAATATGCGACATAAACGTTCATATCTTTTGATTGCGTTGACTTACAACTTTTATTTTTTTACAGCCAAAAGAAACCGTAGACCCAAGTATTTAATATAAATTTCAACTTGCTACCTTTACGCGTTCTTGAGAAAAAGGGTCTTGACAGACGGACAGACAGACAGACGGACAACGAAGTGATCCTATAAGGGTTCCGTTTTTTCCTTTTGAGGTACGGAACCCTAAAAATGAAATACTGGTACCGGGATACTGATAAAATTATCTTAGACAAGATATTGCCGCGCGTCGCGTACCCCTTGATGCAACTTGGCGTACCCCTATGGGTACCACTGTTGGGAACCACTGCCCTAGTACAACCAATTAGTTCAACCGTTGAACTAGTGGGAGTTTCTTTTCCCAGTAGTTCAACTGTTTATTTTTTATTTGTTTAGCCACTGGGTCAAACCAGTTAATTAATTCCCACTTGTACACTCGATTAATTCAACCTCCAAACTGGGCTGATTCAGGTGAAATGCCTGCATGCATGAATTTATGTGTGGAAGTTAGTTATACACGATTTATTTGAAATATTCCAGCAATACAAAGATCCCGTGCGTGCCGCAATATATAAGAAAATCGAGCCGGTGAAGGGAAAGCATCAGTTTTACAATCTGAACGAGGGTGTCGAAAGGATTCGACAGGTAAGTAATTAAGCTGTAGTTTTTAACCTTGCTTATAGATGTATCATTTTTAGGCAAATATAAAACACCAATGAAGATCTCTTCAGAGTCTTCTGACTAAGCTATAATAACAAACCCGTAAGAATATCCCGTTAATAAAGTTATATGATTATTTACGGGATATTTCCACAACCTTACCACGGTAAATATCCCGTAAATAATCATATAACTTTTTATTTTTTATTGAACTTTAGTGAACAACCGTGATAGTTTAAAACTGTATGCTATAATATTATCAATATGAATGGTTATAAGTAGGAAAACTGTATTAAAAGTCTGTGGCAGTAAAACTTTTCCCGCACTATCCGTACTTCCGTAGATAAAGAAACCCCTGGGGTATTTTTCTTTTCACTTGAGAAGATTTTGGCATCGCACGTCTTGTGCATTTGCCAGTGTCAAGTAGGTATTGAAATATTTTCAAGTTTAATTAGATATCGTCACAGAATACATATAAGTAGGATATCGTCAACAAGTCGAGAGTCAAGTAAAGTAAGACACGGTTAAGTGCAAGTAATGCCCTAGTAAAGCGGTGAAGACTACTAGAGGATTATTCTATGGAGTTATGAAAACAAATAAGTACGTTTTACCTCGTTATACAACTAGTAGGTAACTACCACATAAGAGCACGGTCACGGACTCTATCCATGAATAAAATTATAAATTAACACATAGTAGATAATATTAATAATATTTTTTTGTTTAAATTAGAACGGCATTTTTGTAAGAAGTTTGTTGTAGGCAGTTGCACCCGTATAAACGAAACGTCAGTCATTCGAAATCAGTTAGCAACTGTGATGCGGAGATCGACGCGTTGATCTAAATAATAATGTTCAATCAAGGTTCACTCATAATGCCTGGTAACAGATTTTCCTTCTCATTTCCGTTCTATTTAGGTACTTCAGAAGACGTCCACTGCTGAACATAGGCCTCCCCCTTTAACCTCCACACTGAACGACAGCCTGCCTTTTGCATCCACTGGATGCCAGCGACTCTTACTATGTCGTCGGTCCATCTAGTGGAAGGCCTACCTGTGGGTACACAGGTTTAAAAATCATAATTATAAAGTTATATGATTATTTACGGGATATTTACCGTGGTAAGGTTGTGGAATGACGCGAAGACGCTGTGAACATGGTGCATGTACCTAACTGCGCCGAAATATCGGGAGCTCATTCCACAACCTTACCACGTTAAATATCCCGTAAATAATCATATAACTTTAGTGAACAACCGTGATAGTTTAAAACAGTGTTTTATCATATACTCGTAGAATCAGCGACCCTATTTATTTCACGTTGGCGCCAAAACTCCCCCGGGAAAAAACAAATTTTATTCGTTCCTTTTTTATTTGTGGTTACCCGAATGCCCTTGAAAATAACCACCATGCAATTTCCAGGGTCTTTTCGCGTTTCACTCGATAGACGAGCAAATCTACCGACGAATCGAGGAGACGTTTCAATCGCAAGAGAAATGCGACCTTATGGACGTAGACTTTATGAACGCTTTCAGTCCGTATGCGCCTATGAAGAAGGACTCTCCTTATTTGGAGCTTATGAGGGTTGTGTAAGTATCTTTAGTACCGACTTACGTAGAGAGCGCCACTATAGTGTTTTCTAAATAAAGGGGACAAGGGAATTAGTTCCCTCATTTGGGACCAAAGACAGTGGGTTATCGTCATTGGCTTTACCGCTTCGGCTATTTTCGAAACCAAGTTTCCGAAAAGGAAAAATTATTCGGCTTCTGATTACAGTACGCTTACTCCCAGATTTGATAGTTTTCGAAAACTTTTTTCGTTTACGTATTGTTCCATACATTTTAGTAAAGCGCCTCCAGCGGAAACGCGGATGAACTAAAATCGGCGGTATAGATTGCTTCACTCTAATACGAAAAAAGTTTACGAATACCTTTTAGCCCAGCAATTATTGGGATAATACGTAAACGAAAAAAGTTTTACTATCAAAATACTATCAAAATTTGTACTAAGGGTACAGATAAACTGGGTTGACCTTATCGCGTAGGTCTGGAGGCGACCGTGTGGGGGACCGCAGTGGCCCTGGCAATGGGCAAGTGATATAACGCGGTGAAACATCAGGCGAGTTGCCGGTCAAACGCAACTGTTAAAAAAAAAAACTTTCGTGTGGTTTCCTAAGCTTCATAGAAGCCTATTGTAAAGTCTCCACCACTTTGAAGGGCATGACTTTTACTTGACCGTGACTTACTTTGCTTGTCTCTGACAGAGACTGACTTGTTTCAGTATATAAAAGGTACTCTTTGCTGACTTGTTTGACGACATTTCAATTTTAATACTTGACACTGGCAAATGCACAAGAAGTGCAAAGGAAAAAAAGGATGCTTTTCATTTTCTTACGAATATTTAATAATTTCCTCTGTGAAGATTTTGGCGTCGCACTTCTTGTGCATTTGCCAGGGTCAAGTATTAAAATATTATAAAGTTTGATGAAATATCGTCAAGCAAACTAGTCGAGGCTTCTATGGAGCTTAATGGCTTTGACTTTATAGTACATTTAGTCCAGTAAGGAGGCGTTCAAGTATTATGTAAGCGCTTGGGGGGGGGGGGGGGGGGAGGAGGAGATGTTTGCTTACTTTTGCTGACAAGGGGGGGGGGGGGGGGGGGGGTTTAAATAATTGTATAAAATCTGCTTACGTAATACTAGATAAGCCTCGGCTTACTGGACTAAATTTAGTGACCAAATCCAAGTGTTCACGATAGTTTCAAACGCATCCGCGAGACCGGCATCCAGTCAGCGCTGCACCGTCGGTTCCACGTCCCCAAGCCAGTCTGCACGGACAAGGGCTCTGCGTTCAACAGCGTCGGTGTCTCTGACCTTAAACCAGTTCTGCTCCTCATGGGGATCGGAGTGGCAGCCAGCGTGGCTGTGTTGGTAGTGGAGATCACCGTGTTCCACTTGTGAGTGATCTTTCAACAGTCACCAAAGTAAATTCAGATGGAGTAAAAGTTTTTGTTTCAGGAGAGTTAATTTAATAAAAATAAAGTCAACCTTGACCATAGAAAAGAGAAGTAAATAGAACGGGAATGAGAAGGAAAATCTGTCGCCAGGCATTATGCACTCATAACCTTGATTGAATATTCTTATTTAGATCAACGCGTCGAACTCCGCATCCAAAGAACCTTACCTTTTTGGGTAAGGTCTCAAAGTTCTTTGTCCGCATCACAGTTGCTAACTGATTTCGAATGACTGACGTTTCGTATATATGGGTGCAACTGGCTACAACAAATTTCTTACAAAAATGCCTTGACATGCCTTTATATTAGAACGGCTGTTCTCATATAAATCTTACTATCTTACTAATATTATAAATGTGAAAGTGTGTGTTTGGCTGGACTCAGCGCCGAAACTACTCAACCAATTTAGATGAAATTTGGTATGGAGTTAGCTTATACCCGGGATTAACACATAGGCTACTTTTTATCCAGAAAAACACCATCATCATTTCAAAATTTTCATCATCATCATCATCACCATTTTTCATCACAATGTGAGTGAAACCACGGAGCTCAGCTAGTAATAATTTTTTTTTTTTTTTTTTTTTTTATATAAATAAAATAAAACTTTTCTGTGGCAATGACCCTAGCAGGTTTGTCTCAAGATAAAAGAAACACAGATTAATTTTAAAAACTTGTAATGAAACAACACCATTTTATGTTAGCATAAAATAAATAAATGCCTAAGATAAAAACAAAATTTTACATCCACAGAACACGAGAAATGAAGAAACAACCACTGGAATTCAACAAATGATGTGAAGCAGTTCATAGAGATTTTAGAACCATCTCAATATTTAATAACACCTGGGGGTCTAGACAAGACCCACTTTCTGTTAGCGTTCACGCCTGCGGAAAGATGAAATTGTATGAAAATGACATTGGCTTCGGATAATTCATCTCATGCTAATGTCATTGTCAATGCCAATTTCATACAATTGCATCTTTCCGCAGGCGTGAACGCAAACAGAAAGTGGCTCTTGTCTAGACCCCCAGCAGTTTGTAGTAGTCAGCACAATAAATGAGTACCTAGTCTATACTAATATTATAAAGAGGAAAGATTTGATTGTTTGTTTGTTTGCATTGAATAGGCTCCGAAACTACTGAACCGATTTGAAAAATTCTTTCACTGTTGGGAAGCTACACTATCCCCGGGTATCATAGGCTATATTATATTTTTTTTTTTAATTGGGATACTTACTAAAACTCCAATAATGTAACCCAAGGTGTAAAAGAAAATAAGATTTTCAATTTTGACTTTGCGTGTTTGACATTTCTAAGACAGGACAACGTCTGTCAGGTCAGCTAGTAAATTATAAGTATTGGTTTTATGATGTAGTAAAGTATGAATATTAACAGATATCAAATTCCATTAAAAAACGATTAGATTTTTTTCTCATTGATTAATAGCTTTCTCCTTTGATTGCCACCTCGCCTGATGTTAGGCGATGATGCGGCCTACGATAAAACATAGAAAAAACAGATTCATTAGAGACTTGAAGACAGATTATGGAGACCACGGACCGGTAAGCGCAGCGTAGGACGTCAACCCTCAAGATGGACAGACGACCTAAAAGAGACCGCAGGGAAACGCTGCATGCAGGCCGCTTCCAACCGGCCCTTTCGGAGATCGATGGGGAGGCCTATGTCCAGCAGTGGACGTCCTACGGCTGAAATGATGATGATGTTTTATAAGCTTGAGTTTGATTTGTTTTATTTATTTATTTGTTTGTTGCTGAGCTAAAATAAGGTCTGAGGGTGTAACAAACATAAGAGCAAGTACCACTGCAAAACGTAACAAAAACAGTGAAATAGTCCTGCATCTCATTCCCTCTTTAGTGTCAAAGAGAGACATAGTAACTTCGACCAAAATAAAATTAATGGACGGGCCATAACCATTGAACTTGCTCAGTAAAAACAAGTCAAAACCGTCGGACATATACTTCAACACTTAATTATAAAAATGTACAGTGTATTTGTTACAAAAAATAGATAGCGGTTTTTTGTTGTGTATTTACACTCCGGGAAAGCACACGAAGGTATAATTTTGTCAGATGTTTCGTTATCATGTAACAATAGACTCGTGTCGTACTTCCTACGGCTAGAGACCTACTGAAACGAAGTGAGCGCCGGCGCTCATTTTGTAATTTTCAAAAATGCGCTCCTAGGCCCGTCCATTAATTTTATTTTAGTCGAAGCACAGTAATAGTAATTTACCGCCCTATTCACAGTCGTAAGTCGTGTCACAGTGTAGTTCCTTCGATATCAGGTGTCTATTTAATAAGACCGGTGTCTTCAGACAGCGTTTTCTCTGTAACCAGCTGGTTAAGGTGGTCAATTAGCCCTGCGATCGACATCTCTCCGTGGACCTTGTTGTCTCGAGTGCGGACGTTCACGGTACCAGAAGTTTTCTCGCGGTCGCCCACCACTGCAAAATAAAACAAATTTGAAACTTAACTGACCAATGGGACAGGGGCAAAAAAGCCGATGACTATGATGATAATTTTTGTGACATACAAATTTTATGTTGTCATTCACAGCTAAGTATTTGTTACATTTACTATATTAGTTTTTTAATTTTATTCCTTTTTTTTTACTTGGAAATCTATTTAAGTTTAACAGTTTGTGTAGTCACGGTCATGTCAAACTCATGCCCCAGTAAAGTGGAGACTTTACAAGAAGCTTCTATGGAGTTTTGGAAACAACACGAAAAGACACGTTTCACCTCGTTATATCACACCCACACTCGAGCACGTTCACAAGCACTTAATAAATAATGCTCCACCATTGTTACACATTAACACTCGAAAATACACATGTTTAGGAAAATAATACAACAAGCAGACATGTTTTTGGGCCAAAACTTCTTAGCTCCGGATAAAGGTGGGTGGGTTGGGGGATTAGACATGACCCATTTTCTGTTAGCGTTAACGCCTGCGGAAAGATTAAATTGTATGAAAATGACATTGACAATGACATTAGCTTGAGAGATGTTATCTCAAGCTAATGTCATTTTCATACAATTTCATCTTTCCGCAGGCGTGAACGCTAACAGAAAGTGGCTCTTGTCTAGACCCCCAGGTGTTGTAATGAGCTGACCTAGAATGTAGTTGAACTGCGCGAGCTGTGCGTTTCTAACTTTCTTGTTGAGAGTGTCTCCCGCGTCCGTGTCTACCTCGGACATGAAGCCAGCCTTGAACAGCTGCTCGTTCACCTGCAAATATATTTTTTTATAAATAAATATTTCGGAACATTTTTCACACACGGGGGTCTAGACAAGAGCCACACACTGTTAGCGTTCACGCCTGCGGAAAGATGAAATTGTATGAAAATGACATTAGCTTCAGATAATTTATCTCATGCTAATGTCATTGTCAATGTCATTTTCATACAATTTCATCTTTCCGCAGGCGTGAACGCTTACAGTATGTGGCTCTTGTCTAGACCCCCAGGTCATCTGACCCCAAACTAAGCAAAGCTTGTGATATGGCTGCCAGAGACTGATATATGTAAATTATATAGTTTTAAATAGATATTAACAACCAGATATAGAACAAACACAAATGTTCATCACATAAATGTTTGTCCTAGGTGGGAATCGATCCCACGCCCCCAAGCTCAGAAGTTAGGTTTACTACCAACTAGACCAACGGGCTATCTAAATAAGTGGCAAACAAGCTACGGGCCACCTGATGGTAAGTGGTCATCGCTGCCTATAGACACCTACAATACCCGGGGCATGGTCAGTGCGTTGCCTACCTTAGAGGACTCGATTCCCCCATCGCTTGAAGCAGGCCGCCTTTCCCCTTTTCGTTTACTTTTAGAATTTTTTATTATTTGTTAGTTCTTCGACCCTGTATGCTACTTTGTATGTTCTGACAAAGAAATGATTTGATTTGAGTGTTTCTACTGAATGTTTGATCTTTATTACTATAAATATAAGATCTATTTTACCTGTACAGCGTAGTCGTCGAACGCTGGTCCGACCGGAACCACGCACACTTGTCTGGGGCTCAGCCAGAAGGGCCACTTCCCAGCGTAAGACTCGCTCAGTATGGCAATCATTCGCTCCACTGACCCCAGGATCGCTCGGTGGATGATCACTGGACGCTTCTTGTCTCCAGATTCACTGTCAATCATAAAGCATCTCGGTTAAAGTCTGTTAATTTAAATTCATTCTTTTTTGAAGTTTTGTCACCTGCCTTACTTCTCATGTCTATTTAGATCGAGGCATGTAAAATTCTGAATTTTCAAGTAGTTCATAGGTTAAAATTTTGGTCATAGTTGAATCGCTCCGGAACCTGGAAGTTTAAGCTACCACCTAAAATAGCTAAGGTAGAATCCCTCTACCAGCTAGAAGTTTAAGCTATCACCTGACATAGTTGAGGTTAATCGCTCTGCCAGTTGGAAGTTTAAGCTATCACCTGACATAGTTGAGGTTGAATCACTCTGCCAGTTGAAAGTTTAAGCTATCACCTGGCATAGTTGAGGTTAATCGCTCTGCCAGTTGGAAGTTTAAGCTATCACCTGGCATAGTTGAGGTTAATCGCTCTGCCAGTTGGAAGTTTAAGCTATCACCTGGCATAGTTGAGGTTAATCGCTCTGCCAGTTGAAAGTTTAAGCTATCACCTGGCATAGTTGAGGTTAATCGCTCTGCCAGTTGGAAGTTTAAGCTATCACCTGGCATAGTTGAGGTTAATCGCTCTGCCAGTTGAAAGTTTAAGCTATCACCTGACATAGTTGAGGTTGAATCGCTCTGCCAGTTGGAAGTTTAGGCTATCACCTGACATAGTTGAGATTGAATCACTCTGCCAGTTGAAAGTTTAAGCTATCACCTGACATAGTTGAGATTGAATCACTCTGCCAGTTGAAAGTTTAAGCTATCACCTGACATAGTTGAGGTTGAATCGCTCTGCCAGTTGGAAGTTTAGGCTATCACCTGACATAGTTGAGGTTGAATCGTTCTGCCAGTTGGAAGTTTAGGCTATCACCTGACATAGTTGAGGTTGAATCGCTCTGCCAGTTGGAAGTTTAGGCTATCACCTGACATAGTTGAGGTTGAATCACTCTGCCAGTTGAAAGTTTAAGCTATCACCTGACATAGTTGAGGTTGAATCGCTCTGCCAGTTGGAAGTTTAGGCTATCACCTGACATAGTTGAGGTTGAATCGCTCTGCCAGTTGGAAGTTTAGGCTATCACCTGACATAGTTGAGGTTGAATCGCTCTGCCAGTTGGAAGTTTAGGCTATCACCTGACATAGTTGAGGTTAATCGCTCTGCCAGTTGGAAGTTTAGGCTATCACCTGACATAGTTGAGGTTGAATCGCTCTGCCAGTTGGAAGTTTAGGCTATCACCTGACATAGTTGAGGTTGAATCGCTCTGCCAGTTGGAAGTTTAGGCTATCATCTGACATAGTTGAGGTTAATCGCTCTGCCAGTTGGAAGTTTAGGCTATCACCTGACATAGTTGAGGTTAATCGCTCTGCCAGTTGGAAGTTTAGGCTATCACCTGACATAGTTGAGGTTGAATCGCTCTGCCAGTTGGAAGTTTAGGCTATCACCTGACATAGTTGAGGTTGAATCGCTCTGCCAGTTGGAAGTTTAGGCTATCACCTGACATAGTTGAGGTTGAATCGCTCCGGCAGCTGGAAGTCCAGCTGTATGGTGGCACACTGATGCGAGCGTCTCAGGGCGTCTTGTATAGTGATATCTATCTTGGGTCCGTAGAAAGCTCCATCGCCGGGGTTCAGTTGCCACGGCTTGCCGAAACTCTCCAGGGAGTCTCGTAACGCCTGAACACAGGACAAACAAGGGTAAAAAGTAAAGCTGGAAACAAACTATCGGAGGCGCCTGATAAGTGTGCACAGTCTTTCAAAAGACAACAACGGCTGACAAAACATCCGGCGCGCCAGATTTCTGTCGGACGTCCGAACGCCAAGGTCAGCCCAAGGTTACGTCCATGACTTACGTCCGATAGTTTGCACAGCTCAGTGTATATTCATTATCTAGATATGATAATGTTGCGTCCGTCAGCCGCGTCCGATAATTTGTTTCCAGCTTAAGTATCGTGGAAGATAGCAGAATCCTACGTTTTGTATTTATTACGGGCATCGCATTCCTGTCATCATCATCATTTCAGCTTATCATGTTCCCACTGTTGGGCCTTCTCTCAGAGAGAGTGGATGGGTCTTAATCCACCATGCTGACCCAGTGTATGCTGGTGAATGTCATAAATGTCTTTGAACTTAAAGAAGATATAAATTTAATGTCTTGCTAGACAGAGAGCGCACTATAATTACAAATGACGTCACTTGGTACGCCATACAATCTCCATACTGACACTCACTTTGCGGGAACGAGACAAAGCATCTCTTCCTAATCCGACCAAAATCTTTAATCACTTATATCTCAGTACTTTTATGAGTAGTTTAAATTATTTTTTTTCAGTATAATTTTTTTTTTTTTGTTGGGAAACATATTTTTCTTTTATTTTTAACAAATCAGACACCTGACCTGAAACCCCATTACACCCCAAGCGTAGTCTGTGCAGTACTTATCGCCTCATCTTGAATAAGAAATACCATCAGAAGAAAGTTAGAACCTTAAGAAAGGCTTTGCGGGAGGCCTATTTTTATGCCCTAGGTGGCAAAAAAGCAGACAGGCCGCCTGATGGTAAGCGATCACCGTCGCATATGGATATATGAACAGCCCTTATGAAGAACCCCATGTTATAGTTACTCGGAAACGCCACATTCATTCCAGGAGGGATTCATTCCACAACTTGCCTATGTCCAAAGGTGGACTAATTTTTATTTATTTATTTAATTTTATCTTTATTCGAGACCAACAGCACAAAAACATATACATAAGTATTAAATAGTTATTTTAAAGTACAGCCATTAATAGGTCAGTAATAGTGTTAGTAACAATGTCGAAAATCACTACTAAAAATCATATGTGTTGCATACTAAGCGCTAAATAACTCAAGCTTCAATAAGTTGATAACAAAGGTAATTAACAAAATTAAGCACATTTATACATAAGTAGCACATAAAAACCAATACTAGTTAAAAATTATGGTTAGGTATCATAATAGGCATGATTCCTAATGTTTAATTTATTACAAATAACCGGCTTAGCGATGAATATAAGTAAATACATTACACATACTGAAAAAATAATTTGAATTGGCTGATAAATCTCTGAGATATGAGTATTTAAAGTTTTAGGTGGGGATAGAGAGGGGATGTTCTATCCCTTTCTCGCAAAGCGTGTGTTAGTATAGCATTTGTATGGCGCTCCTGAGCCGTGACGTCACGGCTCAGTATAGTGCGCTCTCTGTCTAGCATGAAATTAAATTAAATTAAAATGCCTATATCTTATTTATTTTTGAACTAATTTTAATTTTGTTTTCATTGATGTGCTCTATTTATGATCAGCTTTTTTATGAGGTAATAAAAAAATATTAGTCATCATGCCTATTATAAAAAAGTGCAGGTAATAACAATTTTTCTAATGTCATTGCTAATGAGGATTAGAGTGTAAGGTTACCTTCTCTGCTTGGTCCCAAGTGGCGAGATCTCCGAGGTACTTCTCCGGCCGAGTGGACAGCTTCAGTTGGAACGTGAACCCGAATGTGGTGTACACAGCTTCTAGGAACTGTAGGCAGCCCACCTGTTTCAAATTAAATAAATAAATATATTAAATATTAACTAACTACTAACTTTCTATCCCTCCCCATGTCGCACGAATTATGGCCAGCACTCTCCGTTACACCGGATGTGCTCAGCCTACAACAAACTATGCCATGACTTTGACATTTTCGGTGACAACATCAATTGTTTCAGACAAAATTTTGTGCTTCAAAATCTTTAATTTATTTTTTTTATTTTTATTAGTTAATCTTTAGTTTATTTTAATCAAAATATGTATTGTTGTAAGTGTTATATTATTTGTAGCATGCTGTGTTTACCTCTAGAAGGTTGTGCATTCATCGCATCTAACATCGCAAATGTTTTCATTCCTAAAATAAGAGTGTATGACCAGTTTGGTGAAACTACAATAAAAAAAATATAAAAATAATAATAATAATATTAATAAGTATTTTAAATATATATTAGTTTTCGAGATAAATATATTTTCTTAATGCATGTTACTGTTACCGATTATATCAACAACACTAGGCGTCCGAATGATTTTTACAAGCTTAATTTAACTTGTAATGTTTGTTAGTTCGTTTACCCGGCCTTAAGGGGTGGTAAGTAGCCAGCGGAGCACTAGAAAGTTGAGGGCACACCCATGCGGTTCTTTCACCGGCAGCCCAAGGTCATTATTAAACCCAAGCCCTGCGGAATGGAATTCATACGCGCCAACCACTGACTTACTGTTGCAGGTAGTGCACTAGGTCATTGGGTATCGTCACAAATTGCGTACCAGGATTTGGTTGTAAGTTTCACCCATGTCTGTCCAATATTTTACCATGGTATAATAATATACTCCGCCAGGTATAGCGCTCCGAGAAAAATGTCACGTGGGCGTCCCGCAATGATGTCATCAATGTCATGGATGTACGTACACGTGCATAAGCAAGAGCAGAATATGTAATTTACAACAAGTTCGAGAGAGATGACGATACACGAAACAATGGCGGACTCTATGATTTTCTGTGTTAACAGTAGCGTGAAATTATAACTCCCCAATATCCGTATATTACCTGTGGGAATCCAATAAATCAATGTGGTTTTGATAAAATTGTGTTTAATATATTCAATTCGTGCTTAACTTGCTTGAGCGGACAAACCTAATGACAATTGAAATGTTTTTTGTATTTTATATAATAGATTATTTTAAAAAATACCGGTATCTGTGTTTGTTACAATAAAGTGGCAACTGGACAGAGTGACGTCATTGCGGTACATCTCCCAGAGCGCTAGACCTTGTTTTCTTGGATCATAACTTTACAATTGCTTTTTGACAACTCATACAAAGTTGACAACATAGCTTTGTAAAGCGTCTAGCAAATTATATCCCATACAAATAAACATGTTTGATCTAGCATTATAGACGCTTTAGAAAGTAATGTCGTTAACTTTGTATGAGCTGTCAAAAAGCGATGTACATAATGGACATACTATAAGTTAAAAAGTTATATGATTATTTACGGGATATTTACCGTGGTAAGGTTGTGGAATGAGCTCCCGATATTTCGGCGCAGTTACATGCACCATGTTCACGGGAAGACTGAAGAATGCGGGTGGTTGGAGAACAGTTAAAAAGTTAGGTGCAGACATAACGATCTACCCTCTATCTTAGTCTTTATACTATAAGTTGTTGTGGTATGTTCTTACCATTTCCTGTTCGATGTGCTGCGGCGCGCAGAATATATGCGCGTCGTCCTGCTGGAAGCGGCGCACGCGCGTGAGGCCGGTCAGCGCGCCGGACAGCTCGTTCCGGTGCAGCACTCCGAAGTCAGCCAGCCGCAGTGGCAGCTCCCGCCACGACCGGGTGCGGTTGTCGAACATCAGGCTAACGGGGAAATAATAAACATTTCAACTTGACGATTCACCAACTGACAGTAGTTAAGAGCATTCATGTTGTGGCGGAGCAACACCTAAATTTCATAAGGGCAACACACATTTTGCAAAGCCCTCTGGTAACGTAAAGAGATGAATTAGAAAAACAATTGAAATTAGTGTTGCCACCTTTTTGAAAAAAAGTCGGGACAATTGGCCGGTCACCGTTGTGAGATTACTACATTATTTATTCTCACTTCAAAATCTGCTTAAAATACAAAATTAATAAAAAAATGGTATTTTACGGCGAAAACATTTTTCGGCGTTTTAAACGCGACAAAAATTTCTACTTGTCTTGCCCTCGAGCTGCGAGGCCCCTAGACTCCTCAAAAATAAGTAAGTTATAAGTACACATTTTAATTTCATGCTAGAGAGAGAGCGCACTATACTGAGTTACGTCGAGTATGACGTCACGGCTCAGGTGCGCCATACAAATGCTATACTAACACACGCTTTGCAAGAAAGGGACAGTATTCCCTCTCTTTCCCCACCTAAAACTTTAAATGCTCATATTTCAGAGATTTATCAGCCAATTTAATTTATTTTTTCAGTCATCATCATCAGCTTGAAGACGTCCACTGTTAAACATAGGCCTCCCCGTTTAACCTCCACACTGAACGATAGCCTGCCATCTGCATCCACTGGATGTCAGCGACTCACAATGATCATGTCATCGGTCCATCTAGTGGGAGGCCTACCTACGCTGCGTGTTCCGGTTCGTGGTCTCCACTCAAGAACTTTCATTCCCCATCGGTTATCGATTCTTCAAGCGATGTGGCCTGCCCATTGCCACTACAACTTGCAATTTTTTTTTTTTCAGTATGTGTAATGTATTAAGTTATATTCATCGCAAAGGCTATTTATCTATCTTATATATATATAAAAGAAAGTCGTGTTGGTTACACTATTTATAACTCAAGAACGGCTGAACCGATTTGGCTGAAAATTGGTGGGGAGGTAGCTTAGACCAGCCAGACGGACATAGGCTGGCGCTGCCATAGGCGCGGGTGAAACCGCGGGGTGCAGCTAGTTAAACATAAGGACACACGCCTATTGTTTAGTACTTACCAATGTCCAGGGCAGTTCATCGGCTTGAGAGCGAAGGTTTCCTTCTCGCAGTCGAATGAGAACATGTTGTCAGCGTAGTGAGCCCAGTGGCCAGACGTCTGCCACAGCTTGGCATTGTACATGTTGGGAGAGACCACCTCCTGGAAACCACGGGTGCTGGGGAACAAAGTCATCCACATCAAATATCAAGCAAAATTTACACTACAGTACGACCACAGAAAAGTGAGTGTACCTTGATTGAACATTATTATTTAGATCAACGCGTCGAACTCCGCAACTGATTTCGAACGACTGACGTTTCGTTTATATGGGTGCAACTGGATACAACAAATTCTTACAAAAATGCCTGGACAGCCGTTCTAATTTAAACGAAAAAAAAATAAAAAACTGTGGGTACGACTTAATTTTAAGAAACACTTCAACCACAGAATACATATTGTACAAGTAAAGAAGATACACCCCGCAAAATCATTTAAATAAGTACCGACTCTTGCTACTACACAATAAAGTACAATTCGGGACGTGCAAGCGTTTTTCCCGAATCTACGAGTTATTGACAATTCGTCCGATAGCCTTATTATAATCAGTTAATGGAGAGTATGCCGAAAAGTATTTTTTTATATAAATAAATAAGAGGCTTGCGTTTGACCTCCATCACGCCTGATGTTAAGCGATGATGCGGTCTACGGTGGAGCACGCTTGCCTAGAAGAAACAGATTCATTCGTGATTTGAAGACACCCACATTGTAACCATTGGGGAACACCCATTCAGGCAGCGCATTCCACAGTCTAGCAGTTCGCACAATAAATGTGGAATCAAAGCACTTCGTACGGGTTTTCGGAGTCCTACTAATATTATAAACGCGAAAGTTTGTATGTATGGATGTATGGATGTTTTTTCCTCTTTCACGCTGCAACAGAACAACGGATCGACCTGATTTTCTGTAAGGGTATTCAAGAGCCAAAGAGTGACATAGGCTACTTTTTATCATCATCATCGCCATTTTTCATCACTACGCGGGTGAAACCGCGGGGCGCAGCTTGTATGAACATAAAGCAGTGACGGTTTTTCGTGTCCGCTGTGGCAGTACGACAGAAAAATGGGCAGGAGGCAATTAGATCGTGCGGGTACTTACCGATATTGCTCCCTAATGAAGTTGACGAGGGTGTTGTAAATATGCGCGCCTCGCGGTTGGAAGAAACACGACCCGGGCGACAGCTCGTGGAAGAAGAATAACTCTTGCTCCTAACAGAATAAAGACAATATTACGTTACACACTTTTTAACAACGGCTTGATACCTAAGGATTCAGGAATGGTACCATGGAAGATAGACTAAGAGGAAAGCCAATAGCGGAAAATTAGAGCGTAGCTCGGAACATTTGCCTATAAACGGTATGAACTTAGATGGCGCCGTAATTTGAGCGTGTTATAGGTTGTCTAGAACTTCCGTAAGCGCTGCAGTCAGATAATGTACGAAAGGCTTCTACAAATTTTCGTAGCGCTAGTACCGCAGTCAAGTTTCGCAGCATTAGCACAAAAGTGTTAAGTGGTAGTGTTATGGAAACTGTTCTAGTATTTGGTGAATCATCATCATCATCATCAGCCGGAAGACGTCCACTGCTGAACATAGGCCTCCCCCTTTAACCTCCACACTGAACGACAGCTCGCCTTTTGCATCCACTGGATGGCCGCAACTGTCACAATGTCGTCGGTCTATCTAGAGGGAGGCCTACCTACGCTGCGTCTTCCGGTTCGTGGTCTCCACTCCAGAACCTTTCTTCCCCATCGGTTATCGGTTCTTCGAGCGATGTGGCCTGCCCATTGCCACTTCAACTTGCAAATTTTAACAGCTATGTCGGTGACTCTGGTTCTTTGGCGAATATCCACGTTTCGGATTCTATCGCGCAAAGGAACTCCGAGCATAGCTCTCTCCATTGCCCGCTGTGTGACTCTGAGCTTTTCCAAAAGGCCAACAGTTAAGGGCCACGTCTCAGTACCATTTGGTGAATGTACCTTTCCAATTTTCCTATGATCTCTTTTAGCGGCCTCCTCTTGTATGGTTTCCCATTCTTTCAGTTGTTTGGGTTCGGGGAAGGAGACTCCGTAGACTCTCTGTAGGCTCTCTGCATCAGCTTTGCCCTCCCAGTACGTTGCAGAGTTCTGTAACAAGGTTGTAAAGGTTACATGGTTGCGACAATTGACAACAAAGTTTAGTTGTTAATTTTTTGACTAAACTTCCTAAAATCTCAACAAAACTTAGATTTTATAAGGTTTTATTTTGATTAGGATGTTTGGTTTATTTTTAGGAAGTGTCATTCAGTTTTAATCTACGAAAAAAGGAGGTTTTCAAGTCGACGCGTATTTTTTTAAATTTATTACCACGCATAAAAAAAATCAGAGCAGGCCGATTATGATGATTATTTTTTTAGATTGTTCAATTTTAATTTTACGAGGTTTGAAAGAAGAATGTACCACTTACCTCCTCTCCATACTAAAGTTGCCTGGAAGAGATCGCTTTTAGCGATAAGGCCGCCAGTTGTTACACTAGTTTTTAAGAGTTTGTTGCCCTCTGTATCAAATTTTATGGTGTGAACAATGAACATGAAAATATATTTATTAACATAAACATAGACTCAAATAAGGTATGTATGTACATTAAACGAACAATATAAAAAGGCTTATGCTTATGAGAGAGTTGGGTAGTATGAAATATAATAACAGCGATTCCCGCACTAGGCTGGGCCTGTATCGCGGGCATCTGGTACGGTTTTACAATGAAGAGTTAATCAATCAATCAACTCACCTTAGTAACTTTCAGGGCTTTGACCTTCCCCGTATGCCTAACATGCGGCCCCCGACAGAGGTCGATCAGCGGGCCGCATCTGTACACCGTCGTAGTCGGGGTGTTCACCTTCTCATTCAGAATGCGAACTTTGAACGGGTTGTAATCAAACATCTCTAGCAGTTGTGCTTTAGTCAGCTCTAGCCGTTCGAATGGTTGTTTTTCTTTTGCTATCTTTTTCGTTAGACCTTCCAGGACGTGGAAATCGGTGGACGATATCTGCGGAAGATAAATAAACATATCTGTTGATTAAAGTTATACATAATATCTAGATTAATCACTTTGGCTGTAACATATATGTTACATTATGTTACTTTGGCTGTAACATATATGTTACATTTTGTTACTTTGGCTGTAACATTTATGTTACTTTGGCTGTAACATAAATGTTACATTTTGTTACTTTGGCTGTAACATATATGTTACATTATGTTACTTTGGCTGTAACATATATGTTACATTTTGTTACTTTGGCTGTAACATATATGTTACATTATGTTACTTTGGCTGTAACATATATGTTACATTTTGTTACTTTGGCTGTAACATATATGTTACATTATGTTACTTTGGCTGTAACATATATACTATTAGCTACACAAATAATAACTTACTCCTTTCTCTGGGTAAAACATGTCATAGTAGAATCCTTCTTCGATAGGCGGGCCGTAGCACAAACAACCACCATATACCTGAAAAATTTACACAGAACTTTATAAAATCTGAGCGAATCTAAGTGTTTAGTCATAGAACTATTGAGTTCTACGATGGAGCAACCTTGTCTAGAACAAACCGATTCATTTGTGATTTGAATACACCCTGATTGTAACTATCTGGGAACACCCATTTAGGCAGCGCATTGCATAGGCTAACAGTTCGCACAAAAAATATAGAAACAAAGCGCTTCGTATGGGTTTTTGGAATATTAACCATGGAGCGGTGTCGCCTTATCGTGCCCACTCTGGCAGTCAGATAGAAAAATTAACAGGAGGGAATTAGATTATGCAGATCCGACGCACACTCTCCGAAATGTATCCGATAAAAAAACCAATAGACTAGCAACTTTGCGTCGATGCTCAAGACTAAGAAGCTTAGTCTGGACAACGGGTTCTTTGCTGATGAGCCTCTTGGCTGGCATGTTTCTCAATAGACTCCAACTCCCCAAGCCGGCACTTGGCTGATCCATCTCAAAGGTGCGAGCAGTACTCGATGCACGACCGAACTTGTGGTCGGTAGTGAAAGCAACTGGCGTCGTACGTTTTTCATGATACGAGATTCCTTAATACTAATCACGTTTTTTTAATGCCATAGCTGGCAAACAAGCAGACAGGCTGCCTGATGGTAAGCAATCACCGTCGCCTATGGATACTTGTAACACCAGAGGCATCACAACTATGTTGCCGACCCTTTAAGAATATATTAACTCGCCGGTGAAGAACCCAATGTTGTAGGTTCTCGGAAACCGCAGAAGGTAGCTCATTCCACATTTTGCAAGTGTGAGGCAAGAAAGATCAGTGTCGCAGTGTGCGATTTCCACTGTTATATTATGATATATATATATATGTGGATGAGCTTTCAGGCGGTGGCGGCTAGTGCGATGGTAAAACCGGGACGCCGGCATCAGATCAAACAGTTCTTTAGAACACTCCCCGTTGTAAATGCGAATACACAACGATGCGAATCAATGCGAATTGTTATTATACTTTGTAATAAAATGTATACATACCCTTTCCATAGCTTCCCCCAGCATATGTGCAGAAGAGTGCCAGAAGACAGCCTGAGCGTCGGTGTTGTCCCACCTCAGCAGTTCCAGCTTGCAGTCACCTTCCAGCGGCCGGTCCAGGTCCCAGAGCTCATTGTTTACTCTGGCTATGATGGTTGAGTCTGCGAGGCCTTGGCTGCAGAAGAAGAAATTATAAGGTGGTGGGTATGTACCACCACCTTAGTAGACTCGGCAGCCTAACTATGTTAAATTTAAACTGTACATTAATTATAAACCTACACATACCTAGTATGATATAGCAGACATCGTGAGGCTTGAATCTAGCAGCTGTAACACAGGTTTCACCTAGTACAGCTGCTTACGAACTCTCTACAAAACTTTTTTAAATGTAATTGTTTTTTTTTTAATATACATTTAGTGTAATAAAGTAGGTTAAAAATGTTTTACCAGTTTTTTGGGAATAAATGTATTTGTATGTATTTATTCTTCGGTATCTTAACTTAATTACTTATTTCTGCATATTTTTTTATTCAAAAAACAATTTTTTGATTCGTGCCACTACCCGGAGGTGATGACATCTGCACAGTAGATATATAAGCTAAAGCAGAAGGTCGACTTTAAACAAACGCCTGAATTGAGTGACATAATCAAACGCCCCTTGCCCCGCCCGCTACGATACATCACGGTACGCTTAGAGCAAAGATAATATTATATCGTCATTGGCTCTGAGCAATGGTCGCCGCATCATTGGGATTCGGTGGGTGAGTGTATTTGTGTCTGTGTGTGTGTTTGTGTGTGCGTGCGCGTTTAAAACGTTTAAAACCCGACCGTAGCAACACAGAAATTTATATAATATTGAAGACTTGAATGCGGGTGGTTAGTTGAAAAGTTATAAACGATCTAAATCTAAATGATCTCTTTCTTAGTCTTCAACCGTGATAGTTTAAAACAGTGTTTTAATTATTAAGCTTCATAACACATTATACAGCCTGCTCTCTTAGTATACTTACTATTGGCTCCAAAACTCGCTTGTTGGCAAATAAAATAAAATAATTAAAACATTACTTAAAGGAACTGTGGTTTTGAACAATTTAAATATTAGCAATGTGCTGTGAGCATATTTAAAAAATATAGCCTAAGATATTAGTAAAATTGTACATTAATAAAAGATTTTTTAATTATTGCAATTTAAATCATAAGGGATGTCACAATGATAATAAAATTAACTTAAATTAACTCTTTGTAAATACAAAGAGTTAGTTTTAGAGCTTGTAACTATTTCTGTACCTACAATACATAATTAACAGTAGATGTAGGTTTTAATTTAAGTTTATAATTCATATTTATTGTAATATCTAATTTGTTTTGGGTTAGGAAAAATTCTATTAACCAACAAATTCCTGTGTATTGAAAAATCAATTAATTAACAAAGACATTATTATTTTTCTATATAACATTTTTATGCATGTACTTTTAAGCATAATAAACACATTATGTGGGGTACAAAATTCTATCTATCACCCGGGGGTCTAGGCAGACAGAACTTTCTATTCATTATTGACAATCCCTCGCTCCTCAGTTCATTAGTCAGGAAGAGCACAGCGCCGCCCAAGCTAGTCACGTCACTACTACAGCATAGCGAGCAAACGATCTGCCTTTCTTGGGTTCGAGACTGGAGCTGACGAATTAAAAGAACAACCTAGTTCACACAGCTGCATACTAAACTGAGCACTATTGCCCAACAAGCCCCTTTACACATAAATAATAAATAAATATGCAGGACATTTTTCACACACGGTCATCTGACCCCAAACTAAGCAAAGCTTGTGATATGGCAAAGACTGATATACATACATATAGAGTTTTAAATACATACTTAAATAGATATTAACAACCAGATATAGAACAAACACAAATGTTCATCACACAAAAGTTTGTCCTAGATGGGAATCGAACCCACGCCCCAAGCTCAGAAGGCAGGTTCACTACCAACTGGACCAACGGGCTAACTAAACTACATGATAAGCTTACCTAATTCCTTTAGCTACATCATATGGAGACGTCTTCCATGCCTTTGCTTCTACCGTCTTCCCGTCCGGCAAAGTGACTACTATACTCATTTCTGGCTTCGCGGCTAACTGTTCCTGATACTCTGTCTTGTATTTGTCCCATAGCGTGATGCGTTTCTGGATAAATTCCGGCCAGGGGTTCAGTTCGGAAACACCGGAGATATCTTCTGCTTTTTTCTTTTTCTCCTTCATGGCTTTGGTTTTTGACTGGAAAGAGAGTTAATAGTGAGAAGAGGAATTTTAACAATAAGATCTATTTTCGAAAACAAAACACGCTTTCGCCTCTGCTTAAAATGCAAGTGCTTGGTCCGCCACCATTTCCAGGAGAATTACTGGGTATAAAGAAAATAACATCTACGGCTTACTTACAATGTTACTTACTTAAAAACGTTACTTAAGTTAAGCAATGCTTAAAATTGCTTTGGACGGAAATTGTCACACGTTAAAACGATACAGAGCAATTTACAATGCTTTATGGTTGATATTCCGAAAACACGTATTTGGATTTTTAGGGTTCCGTACCAAAAGGGTAAAAACGGAAGCCTAGTACTAAGCCTACAATGTCTGTCTGTCCGTCTGTCCAGCCTACCTCTACCGCGGCTGTATCATTCGAACCGTAATAGAAAGCCAGTTGAAATTTTCACAGTATATGTAATGTTACAAATTAGTGTTATTAAATGAGAAATAATAAAAAATCAAAAAGTAAAAACGAAAAGGGGGTTCCCCATACAACAAACGTATTTTTTACGTATTTTTGTATTTGCTCTAATGTAAAAATGGTAATACGTACGCGTCAAATTTGGCATGATTATAGTACACACTCTAAAGTATAGCAACAAATGATAAATAATGGTCAAGTACGAGTCAGTGACAAGTTTCTGTTCATTACCAAGTTATAACAGGTAATTTCGTTATTGAATTTTGTGGTGGTATGGAACCCTCAGTGTGCGAGCCCGACTCGCACTTGGCCGGTTTATTTCTGCTATACTACACTGTGTTGAACGGCAGGGTGGTCAGGCATTTTTTGATAATGCGTCTTAAATAGACAACAGAAAGACCGATCAAGAAATGGATTAAGAAATTTGATAAATCACCAGATGTTGAAGAATAAACTGGTTTCTGTGTGAATATGAACTAAAATGTTATTACTGTAAATTAATCGTTTAATTATTATTTCTCTAACAACAAATTGAGAGAAAGTAATATTAGAAGGTGACCAACGCGGCATTTACACTCAATACCGACCGCACAATGTGCAAGTATTTATAAAGTTTTCTGAGAGGAGTTAATAAAAAAAATTATGTAGAGAAATACGTAAGTCGTTTCTAGCGCATTTCCTCGTAACCGTGATTCATCTCCACAAATTGCTGACGAAATATTCCTGCAAAACCTACGAACCCATGTGGCATACGCGTAGCCCTCGGTGCAGCGGAGCACGCACACGCCACGCACAAGCCCGAGGAGCTTTAGCATCACTCGAATACAGTTTACTGTACAACACACTGCTGGGAAAATAATAAAGTGCTTAAAACCCTGCCTTTTCGTCAATATTTAGTTTTTGAACTCCTTCAACAGCGGTATCACCCATCGCGCCCGTGTAACAAGTTTGACACTTTTGACAACTTTGCTTTGACAATCATTCATCATTGGTTTGACTTTTTTTGTTCTTTTTTTTCATGATTTTGGATACAAAGTCTTTCAGTCAAAAAAAACATGTCGGCTCGTTGTAATATTTTCCTAAACTTGTGTATTTTCGAGTGTTAATGTGAAATAATGGTGGATTTAATATTTATTAAGTGCTTGTGAACGTGCTCGAGTGTGGAAAAGTGTAGTGATATAGCGAGGTGAAACGTGTCTATTTGTGTTGTTTCTAAAAATCCATAGATGCCTCTTGTAAAGCTGCCTGTACCACTTTTGTGGGTCATGAGTTTAACTTACTTTGCTTGACTCTGACTTCTTTGACGCTATTTATGACTATATAAACTTGATTATTATTACGACCGAAGGACTTTGCATCCATAATCATTAAAAAAACTAACAAATACAGGAAGTTTTTGGCGCCAACATGAAAATGTTATTTCGAATTCTGTGGTTTCATAATATATATAATCATAATCAAAACCTTTTTTCACAAACTAAGTTGCCAAAACAATAAAATACTTTTGACTGAAAAATATTATATCCAGTCAGCACAGATATCTGTGCCAGTCAGTCAATTCTCCGACTATAGGTGCGTTCGGATAGGCTATGATGGCATTTTTAGCATTGTCAAAATTGGCGTTGATGTAATGCGTTCGGTTTGAGAATTTTGCAATTTTTGCCACTTTTGATCCCTATCCTAAACGAACGCTACAGTCACCAGCGATGACGTCAAACACAGTAGTTCAAGGAGAATACAATCCGTAGTTGACCATAGATTTGTTGTAAAACGAGAAACTGACAGTCGCGCGCAAACAAAACACCAAAACACCGCGAAAAACAAACGTCAAAATCTTAATGTCAAAAAACGATCACAACGATCCCATGTCGCGAGGTGGGTCAAAAGTGGCAGATTACGATGGCATTTTTAGTTGTTTTCGACCTATCCGAACGGCGAGCGAAAACAGTTAATAATGCCACTTTTGCACACACATTCCCAAAACGAACGCTACATGTGATCATTATTGGCGTTTGTAACAGTTATTTTTGCCACCAAGGGGCTATCCGAACGCACCTTATGATAGTTATATGGGCAGTCAATCGTCTGTCAACCCAAAAAGTACAAAAATCATCCCTCTACGACAAAAATAGTGACCCTGAAAAAATTTCAAGCCACAAACATTTTACGTCGGGATATAAACCAAATTATGTCATTTCAAAAGTCTCCCAAAATGGTTGGAAATGTGCAAATAATCATGAGTTCACTGAAACAATTCGAAAGAAAGCTGGACAAGTTACAAGACGATGTCGACTTCCATGGTAAAACTTTGAAAGAACTTCGGTTTTTAGTGGCTGGCCTCTCCGCTGGAACGATAGCAAACCCAGACGTTAGGACAGATGATTATACAAAACGTACGCTTAACAACAAAACTCATAAAATCAACACTGCACAACAATATGACGAAGTCCCATCAAACAAAGATATGCCAACAAAAGTAAAGAGGAAATACGCTGTTCAGCCTTTCCCATCAAAAATTCAAGAGAAATGGCTGGGTAAAAACCCAGTCGCGTCCCAGAAAACGTTGCAGCGCAGTCCTTGCCATGTAACGCATAAAGCTTCTAGCCCTCCTTCAATCCCAGTCAAAATTTCTCTTAAATCATTTAAATCTTCGCGGCCAAGTAAAGCCGAAGCTCCACGAAAGGCCACAACTTTGAGAACCCAAAAAGGGGCGGACAAAAAGCGCAGTATTATAGAATAGTAAGTCTGGTCTGGGGATAAAGTTTGGTATATCAGACTAAAATAATATGAAAAATACTGCACAAATTGTCTACATTCTTTTCTTTGATAAGGTTTGCTAATTTTTAAGTTCATACTTACATAGATTCTTCTGTTTTGGTAGTGTGGGGTCACAAAATAAAATTCAATATTAATTTCCGAGTTTTATTCACAATTCACGAAACCTAAATAGTAGACCCCTAGCACAAATTAACGCTATTTACGTTTTCGATAGAAATGTCCGAAAAAGGATGGTAGAACGTGTACGCCCATTGAATAAAATTAGTCTTTAGGTTTTATCGAAGTTTACGTACGCCTGTTAACATTTTCAAACTTTTTGCTATCGAAAACGTAACGAAGTTTTTTATCGATTGTATTTATGGGGTAGGTATCTACCTACTTACTACGGAAGATCTCAGCATGATGCTCGAAGGCCTCAATCGAGTCTCCCAACAGGTGGGCCTTAAAATGAACATGGACAAGACAAAGGTCATGTCAAATATCCATGTTGTGCCCACCCCAGTATCAGTTGGGAACTCAGTTCTTGAAGCTGTTGACGCGTACGTCTACCTAGGACAAACAGTCCAACTAGGTAGGTCCAACTTCAAGAAAGAGGTCAATCGGCGAATCCAACTCGGCTGGGTAGCGTTCGGTAAACTACGCAACGTCTTCTCGTCCAAAATACCTCAGTGCCTTAAGACGAAAGTCTTCGACCAGTGTGTGTTACCAGTGATGACATACGGCACTGAAACGTGGTCTCTCACTATGGGCCTCATAAGCAAGCTCAAAGTCGCACAACGAGCTATGGAGAGGGCTATGCTCGGGGTTTCTCTACGAGATCGAATCCGAAATGAGGAGATCCGTAGACGAACGAAAGTCACCGACATAGCCCACCGGATTAGTAAGTTGAAATGGCAGTGGGCAGGGCACATATCACGCAGAACAGATGGCCGATGGGGCCGAAAGGTTCTGGAATGGAGACCACGGACTGGTAAGCGCAGCGTAGGACGTCCACCCACAAGATGGACAGACGACCTAAAAGAGACCGCAGGGAAACGCTGGATGCAGGCCGCTTCCAACCGGCCCTTTTGGAGATCGATGGGGGAGGCCTATGTCCAGCAGTGGACGTCCTACGGCTGAAATGATGATGATGATCTACCTACTTCATCCAAAATAAAATGAATGGACGGGCCATAACCATTGAACTAGTTCAGTAAAAACGAGTCAAAACCGTCGGACATATACTTCAATACCTAATTATAACCATGTACATTTGTTACAAAAAATAGATAGCGGTTTTTTGTTTTGTATTTACACTTCGGGAAAGCACACGAAGGCATATTTTTGTCAGATGTTTCGATAACATGTAAAAATAGTCACGTGTTGCACTTCCTACGGCTAGAAACCGACTGAAACGAAGTGAGCGCCGGCGCTCATTTTGTGAGTTTCATAAATGCGCTTCTTCTGGGCCCGTCCATTCATTTTATTTTGGTCGACCAAAATAAAATGAAGCCTACCTACGGTATTATGTGCGAATATAGTAGTAATGTAAACTAGCAATCTGATTTAGTAGTGCTAGTACCTAATAAAAATGCGAGGCCTCTTATAAAGGTACCTAAAAAGGTTGTGGGATGTATACAATAGACGTAGCAGGAAGTGCAATTAGGTCTAGGAACATATCATCTAGTTCAACCACAGAAGAATTCATAAATTACTGTTTTTTTTAATTGCAATAGAATCGTAAGGAGGAATCTACACGTTCTGGCTGAATTATTCTGGATCTCCTTGCCACGATCCTGAAAAAAAAATTAACAAAGCTTGAACTTGGCTACAGCTTCAGAAAAGAGAAGTAAAAAAAAATACTTTTACTACAGCCAACTACAGCACTACAGCCCCTTTTATTGTTGGGGCAAATTGGCCATCAACAGTGGTAGGAGATAGTGAGATTGTTTAAAGACGACTGGTCGATGACACTACTAACAGAAAATAACAAATGGAAAAACTAAAGACTGATAATGATATTATTAGATTGAATGGAAAAAATACTTTTTTGTTTGGGAATGAGAGAAGAGAAGAAATAAATGTAATGGAAGCGGAACTTTACTGGCTAATGGTTTTGGCGCCAAATGACAAAACAGGTCGCCTGCAATAAGTTTAGTAGGTACATAATAACTCTATACTAACAACTGAACGGATTTGAATGCAATATGGTATGAGGGTAGTCATGCCGTATTAACACTAGCTCCTATCCGAAAAATTTACTATTTCTGTAGAATAGCGGGTGGAACTACGGGACACTGTTATAGCAGGCAATTACTCACAGTTTATGGTACATGATCTCCACAAGCAGCACAGCGGGCGCCAGTAAGAAGCCGTAGAGTGTTGCCAGCATGGCAGGGTACATGTCGGCCACCCCCACACTGCTGAACGTGGACACCGTGCCGGAGCACCGCGGCCGCGGGACGTGGAGCCGCCGGTGCATGCACGACTGGATACCGGACTCCCGAATTTTTAAGAAGCTGGAACAAGATTTTTTATTTATTTATTTATTTAAGTCCACCTACACTGTGTACATCAATACAATTTATCAAAACTTTAAACAGAAATAAAAATATAACTAAATGTCACAATAATTACAGGTGAAGACAGCATGCAATAATATTGAGCGATAAAATAAAATAATATGTAGTTAAATCAGTTAAACATAAACACGAATGAGGTATAAAACGATAATTATTTTGTTAACATTCAAAGTTTTGTCAGTATTAAAAATTAAAATTAATAAGTCAAGTAATAAATGTCACGAAGAAAATGCAAATAATTAAAAACTGTTCAGATAGTCAGAGACCTCAGAGACTTCTTAAAACTAATAACGTTGTCACCAAATATATCGATATCGGTTGTCTTAGACAGAGTGTTATACTGACGCACCATTCTAGACAAGGGTGCATTGAATCCCAGGTTAGAGCTAGAACTCGGAGCAGAGAAAAGATTGAAGCGCGATACTCTAGGTAACGTTCGAGGATTAGTTAGAGATAGCTGGTAAAGTAAGTCCGGAGTGTCTAAAATTCCGTTAGCGAGTTTGTAAAGACATAAAAGGTCCAGTGTCTGCCTACGATGTGTCAGTGATTCCATCTTAAAGTACTGGAGTCTAGCGTCGTAGCTCTTGAGTTCCTTACCAAGATAACACGAGTACGTTAAGTGCCACATGAACCTTTTCTGCACGCTTTCCAGTCTCTTTTTGTGAACGTCGTAGAAAGGATTCCAAACAATGCTACAATATTCCAAACCACTTCGCATTAAAGAATGGTCAAGCATGATTTTGGTGGTGGCTGCCTTAAAATCCCTGCAATTCCGCAAGACAAAGCCTAGGCTCTTAAATCCTCTGGAGGAAATATTGTCTACATGTATGTGGTACCGAAGTTTACTGTCTAAAGTTACGCCTAGGTCTCTTATTTGGTTCACATTAGAAATAGCAGTATTTTTGATCATAAATGTAGGGCGCTCCATGGGGTTTGTTTTCCTGGTAAAACACATAGCGAAACATTTGGATACATTTAAACTCATGAGGTTGTCGTCACACCAAGTGTCTAGCCGATTGATGTCTTCCTGTATTCTGTCCACATCACAATTGGAGTCCAAGGCCCGGAAGAATTTCAAATCGTCAGCGAAGAGAAAAAAGTTTGAGTGTTTGAAGCACTGGTCTATATCGTTAATTACATTACATTAAAAAACGTACATTAAAAAATTCAGGGCCAAAATGTGAACCTTGTGGAACACCCAAGGAAACACCAAATGGGTCAGACGAATCTCCATTGACAACCACGACCGACGATCTTTCCCGCAGGTACGATCCACACCAGGTCTGCAGAGGATCAGCAATACCACAGGTCTCGAGCTTGCTAAGAAGAATCTGGTGGTTGACTTTGTCGAACGCTTTGCTGAAGTCGGTATAAATAGCTCCCACGGTAGAACGCTGGTCGAGGATACGAGATACGTCATTGGTGAACGAGACGAGATTTGTTGTAGTGGACCTTGATTTAGTGAATCCGTGTTGGTTTGGGATGATTATACTTTTGAAATGACAGGAAAGAATAAGGAGTAGTAATTTTTCAAAGACTTTAGCGAAAACTGAAAGAATTGAAATGGGTCTGTAATTGGTAATGGCATCCTTGACTCCATTTTTGTGAAGTGGTACAACCAAGGCTTTCTTCCATAACAAAGGAAAGGACGCGGAGGTTAATGATTTATTGAAGATAAGTTGCAAAGGGTGAGACAACGCGGGGGCACATTCAACAACAAATCTAGAGGGAATACCATCCGTACCAGCCCCCTTAGAAGGGTCCAGTCTTTTTAATATTTTTAAAACTTGGTTATCTTTCAACATGATGGTAGTAAGGAAGTTACTAGTAAGAGCCGGTACTTTGCTACGTGTTTGGGACAAAATAGTATCAGCGTCACAATTACTGTACAGCGACGCAAAGTTTTCAGCGAAAAGGTTGCATATTTCTTTGCTGCCTACGGCTGACTTATCGCCCAAAAACATCTGAGCCGGATAGTGACTACTGTTGTTACGCTTACTTTTTATAAAAGACCAAAATAGCTTTGGATTGGATCGTAAGTTGCACTCCAGACGAACTAAATACTTTTTGTAACAAAGGGTTTTTAATTTATCGGAGCGGTATTTAGCTAAATCAAATGCTAGCTTATCACGTGGATTATTATTAAATTTCCGTAACTTTTGATGGTATTTGTATTTTTCCCGTAATAGGCTTATGAGGTCACGGGAAAACCATATCGGGTATTTTTTGGACCGGGGTTTTGATTTAGGGACGTGCTTTGTTATAGCTGCACGCAGTAGCGTATAAAAGACAGAAACCATATCATCTACCGAGTCGCAACAAGAATTTTTTTTGTCCCAGTCGACATCGTTCAAATCGCATATAATATTTGTATAATCAGCCTTGTAGAAACAAAAGCGTGCATGGTTGTTGGCAGGCAAAGTTATGCTGGCGTCAAAAGAAAATGCGAACTCTATAGGGGGGTGGAATTGGTCAATTTTTGACAGAGGAGAAGGACATTTTGTTACATTGATAACCGGTTGCGAGCTTAACACCAAGTCCAAGACCTTGCCCTGAAAATTTGAAACGCAATTATACTGCTTCAAATCGTTTAGTAAAGCAAATTCTATAAGCTTATTAGCCATATCACTATTGGACTCCGTCTGACTTTGACAATACTCGTCCAGAGAGTCCCAAGGTATAGACCCCAGATTGAAGTAGCCCAAAAAAGCTACGTTATCGATACCGACCCTCTCGATGACTTGATTAGAGTTTTTAATAAACTCAAGAAGAACGTCTTTTTTTATTGGGGATGGAAGATAAGCAGCGCAGATATACATTAAACGTGATCTACCTTCAGCACTCTTAACCTCTAAGCTAATCCATAAGTCCTCACATCTAGATTCGAGAGAAGACAGACGGCTCGAACTTAAATGCCTAGAAACCGCTATGAGAACGCCACCTCTAATTTTTTTATGAGTATAAAAGCCGTTGCCGCTACCTATTTCTCTATCCCTTTTAAGCATTTAAGCAAGGGTAGGTGTGGGTAGGTACTTTCTAGGTTACTCACCTAGAGCTAAAAACGTAAAAAGCTGCCTAATGTTTAAAATGTTTGTTATGTGAGAATGTGTCTCCAATACAATGAAATTTCGAAAGACCACCATGACTATTGATATTTTTAATAAAAACATATTGAAATTTAAAAAAGATATACTAAATATTGTTTTTACGGTCCATAATAAAAGTAGTTAAGTTTATTTAATATGATTGTATCTAAATTGGTTTATAATACCAACTTTACCAGATGCTGCATTAAAAAAATATGTGTACTTAATCATATTTAGGAATATAGTTTACTCTAAGTTTAAATTGTTTTGACCATGTTTAGTTTTGTGTGCCATTAAACAAAATAAATAAAATCAAACGCCAAGTATCCGGCGTGTTCTGACAGCCTCATTTGCAGCACCGGCCCTGGGGTAGAGCGACAGGAGCGGTCTCGGTCTAGGCGCCAGATTGCGAGGGGCGCCAAAATGACAAAAGCGAAAAAAAAAGAGAAATTTTGGTGGTGTCTCGCGCCTCGGGGCGGGGCGGCGTGGTAGGCGGTGGCCGGCCAGGCACGACCAAAATTTAATATTTCCATGTGTTTTTTCGCTTTTAGCATAGGTAATTTAAAAAAAATTGTTTTGGAAATGATTTATATCCTGGATTAGCATATGGAATACTTTTTAACCCGATATCGCATCCTGTAGGATAGTTTTCAGGTATGAAACGCACCGAAAGATAATCTCACTACCCTGATCAAAGGCTCCCAGCGCTGCTTATTTGCTTTGATCATTTATAATATAGCTTGGTACCCGAGCTAGTACAGTTTTTTTAACATGAACTGAAGGGGGTGACGTAAACACGTATTACACAGGCTGGCATATACCATAGATAAACATATACTTACTAAACGAGATAAAAAATCAAATGATGTCTACAAATGGACGACCATTGATCTAGTTCTTCTAAGTGGACGACCAAGGATAAAGTTTAATAATACCTAATTGCCAATGTGCACAAGTTCACACAACAAACCGCCAGTTTTGATTATCTAGTTATCATCATCATCATTTCAGCCGTAGAACGTCCACTGCTGGACATAGACCTTCCCATCGATCTCCAAAAGGGCCGGTTGGAAGCGGCCTGCATCCAGCGTTTCCCTGCGGTCTCTGTTATATCGTCTGCCCATCTTGTGCGGACGTCCTACGCTGCGCTTAACGATCCGTAGTCTCCGTTCCAGAACCTTTCGTTTCTATCTAGGTATACCCCTCAGAATTTTTTTTAAGTGTTATAGGTACTTACAGGGGAAAATGGCAGTTTGTCGTGAGAACACGTGCACATTGGCAATTAGGTATAATCAGTACAGTTGCATAATTATAGATTTGATTTTCGACCTAAATAAAATGAATGGACAGGCTTTCGTTTCAGTCGGTCTCTAGGCGTAGGAAGTGCAACATGTGTCTATTGTTACGTGATAACGAAACATCTGACAAAATTATGCATTCATATGCTTTCCCGAAGTGTAAATACACAAATAAAACCGAGTCTCTATCTATTTTTTGTAACAAATATACTGTACATTTTTATAATTAGGTGTTGAAGTATATGTCCGACGGTTTTGGCTCGTTTTTACTGAGCAATTTCAATGGTTAGGGCCCGTCCATTCATTTTATTTTAGTCGAAGGATTTGATATAATTCTCACTTGATTTTATAAAGATCGTTGAGTGGCGCTCGTTTCTGTCCCGGCACCCAGGGGTCTATCTCGTTGATGTAGTCTATCTCCACCAGGTCACATTTCTCGTGCTCCTGGTAAGTCTCCTGGATCAGCCGGTACCCAGGGTTCAGTTCCATGTGAAACGCAAATAAACCCTGGAATGGTAACGAATCAAATTATGAGTGAATCGGTTTGTTCTAGGCAAGCGTGCTCCACCGTAGACCGCATCATCACTCAATATCAGGCGAGTTGGCGGTCAAACGCAAGATTTAAAAGATTTAGAAAATGACGTTACCTTTGTACATAAATTAAAGCAGTTTCTGACCGGAAAAGTCTTTTATTCTATTGCTGAATATTTGAGCGAAAATAGCTTACAAATTACACAAATTTAAATAATAATCCAATTCGACTATGACTTAATAAATTGACTAATAATAAATTGATAAGTTGACACTGAAATTATTATTAAATATAAACAACCATAGAAAAATGTAAATAAGACCTGATAAATAATTGTATTGTTATTAAAAATTGTAATAAATATAACCGTCCTCCTCACTCCTACACGTGCTGTGCCCGACAGGGTCCATATGAAACTATGTACCTACTGATTGAATTTTCATGTTTTTTACCTTGTACTTTATGGAAGCATTAAAAAATCTAATCTAATCTAATCTATAAAAAAATACAACAAGGTATCTCGTTGGTGGCAAGGTATCTCATTAGTTTATGAAATAAGTTTAAAATAAACATATTTTTCAGCTAGATGTTTTATTAATTAATTGACAGGCTTCAAAAACTGATAATAACAATTCAACATGACATTCAATTTTACACCATGTAGGTAGGTACGCAGACAATCTTCAAATGAGGTTGTAACATTCCTCCCCATTTAAATCTCGTCGATGAGGCGACGTGGCGGTCTGCCTTGCCGTTGGCTTCGACGGGTCTGCGGGGCTACAATAGTGGCTGCCGGTGTAGCAAAGGCTGGTGATGCAGATGTTGATGATGCGGATGGTGGAGATGCGGATGCTATAGGTGAGGGTGTTGAAGATGCAGGTGATGTGGATGCAGAAAGAATTGGTGATAATGGTAAAGGTGCAGATGGCATACATGTGAGGGGCGTGCACGTGGTTGGAATGTGTGAATTAATAGACGGTGGAGTGAGTGGCGTGGTAGATGGTAAGCATGAAGAAATTGATGGTGAATCCGCTGCAGAAACAACTCGCGGTCTTATGTGATCAGCATGACGTCTTTGTTCTACCCCGCTTGGTGTTGTGATGAGGTATGAATATTTATGTTTTCGGGCCTTCACTGTCGCAGGCTGCCATTTTTTATCCAATTTTGTTTTTACATATACTTCTTCCCCCGGCTGGTAAGAAGGGGTCGATGAGGTCATGATATTAGCTTTAACCTGTTTATATTCCAGAATCTTCCTCTTATCTGGCCGTATGTTTGACAGTAGGCAGTTTAATTGTCTACCGAACATCATCTGTGCTGGTGACTTGCCGGTGGTGGTATGAGGAGTGTTCCTATATGTAAATAAAAATTCTGATAGCCGACGTTTCTGGTGACTTATGTCATTTGTGGCCATTCTGGACTTGAAAGTTCTCACAAATCGTTCTGCAAGTCCATTTGTGCGTGGATGATAGGGGGATGATGTTACGTGTAATATTCCTTGAGTTTTACAATAATTTTGAAATTCATATGATGTGAGTTGTGGACCGTTATCAGAAACAATCATGCGTGGGAGGCCGAATGTACAGAATATGTCATCTAAAACTGTACAAAGTTTCTTTGAAGTAATATTCTCCATAGGTCTCACTTCAATCCATTTCGATAACGCATCGCATAAAATAAGCCAATACGTGTTTTCAAATGGTCCTGCAAAGTCTATATGTATTCTATCCCAGACCTGTTCTGGGATGGACCATGAAAAAATTTGAAGTTCAGGATTAGATGGACGATTTTCTTGACACCTTGTGCATCGTTTTACAAAGTTGTCTATGTCTTCATCGATCGATGGCCACCATACATAAAATCGAGCAAGAGCTTTCATAGCAGATATGCCTGGATGTCCTCTGTGGAGGTAAGTTATGACGGTTCTTCGAATTGATTCTGGTATAATCATTCTGCCTTGCCACATAATGATATGGTTTTCGATTGACAGTTCGAAACGTTTTCTGTAAAATTGTTTCATATCTTGCTTGTACTCAAGTTCTCTCCAGCCAGTCTTCAAACACTGACGTACCTGTGATAATAGCGAATCTTTTGATGTCTCTTCACTTATTGTTTTCTCCGATAACTGAAGATCCGATAATTTAGACCCCAAAAGCGTCGATGTAATTTTGTGGACTGCACATTCTGCATTCGAAGGTTGAGTGTCCGGATTTGGTAGTCTAGAAAGACAATCGGCCAATATGTTGTTTTCTCCTTTTTGATAGCATATGTTGTAATTGTAGCTACCAATTAGTAGGGCCCATCTCACAAGTCTGTTGTTCACAAGTTTCGGTAGGTTACGTTGAGTGCCCAAAATGTGGATCAATGGTTTATGATCTGTAACCAAAGTAAATTTTGTTCCTCTCAAGTATTGATCAAATTTCTTGATTCCGAATACGATGGCAAGAGCTTCACGGTCGATTACGGAATACTTGCTCTCAGCCGATCGGAGTTTCCTTGATGCGAATGCAATAGGCTGTTCTTGGTCTTTTGTTTTATGAAATAAGACCGCTCCAACTCCTTTTTCCGAGGCATCACATGCTAGGAACAGGTCACGATTTTCGTCGTATGCTATTAATGATTTAGCTTTAGCAATGCTCGCTTTTGTTTCCTCAAAAACTTGTCCTTCGTGGTCAGTCCAACGCCATTTTTGTTTGCCGCTTGTTAGGTCGTAAAGATCTGCGCACAGTCCATGTAGATGTGGAATAAACCGTTCGTAAAAGTTGACAAGTCCAAGGAATGATCGTAATTCTTTTGCGTTGGTAGGTTGTGAAGCCTTGGTGATTGCGTCTATCTTCTCTTTCGTTGGGCGTACGCCGTTTCGATCTATTGTGTGACCGAGATATTCTATTTCTTTCTCTAAGAAACTACATTTCTTTAAATTCACTTTTAAACCAGCTTGGTGTAACCGGTCTAAAACTGTAGAAAGCGTGCGTAAATGCTCATCCATACTTTTTCCTGTAATGGCAATGTCATCAAAATACACTGCTACGTCATGCATATCTCCCAGCAACTGGTCGAGGAAATTTTGAAAAATTGATGGGGCTGTTGAAATACCGAACGGCATTCTGTTGTACTGGTAGTATCCTTTGTGGGTTGATATTATTAGATACTTTTTTGAATCTGGTGCTATTTCAAATTGTAGATAAGCATCTTTCAAGTCAATTTTTGAAAAAATTATGCCGTTCGCCAACTTTTGTCGTAATTGGTCAAAAATAGGAACTGGATGTAAATGTTTTGTTAAAACAGGTTTAAGGGTGGTACTGTAGTCTCCACATATCCTGACAGGCTGTAGGTTTTAAAATATTTACAGTGGGTGTAGCCCACTCTAACGGTGTTATGTTTGGGTCTACTTTCTGTACAATACCGGCTTCAACAAGGCGGTCTAGTTCACGTTCAACATTTTTCTTCATGCTGAATTTAATCGTTCGTGCAGGAAGGTGTACAGGTTCCGCTCCAGGTTTAACATGGATGTTAACATGATAGTTATTTACTTTGCCTAGTTTTCCATCAAATAGCTGGTTGTGTTTACTGAGTACTTGTTTGAGTGTTGCCGGAGTTGTTGTTTTGACTGAGTAGACAGGTTTCGGAAATTCCATGTCAAACATTTCACTCCAGTGAAGACCAAAAAGCATTGGGTTTGCGTTTTTCATAACCACAGCAGGCAATTTTTTTTGTCGTCCTTCAATCTCCACTGTCATGTAGGCAAGTCCTTTTGTTTTAAGTTTGTTATTACCGTAAGCTTTGAGTTTAGGTGCCCTTGATAAAGGTGGTGATCCAATTTTCTCCCAAACATCAGTGTTAATGATTGTATACGTAGATCCAGGATCCCAATCCATGGTACAGTTCACTCCATTGATTTTTACGTCGATTTGTTTGCAATCTTTCTTTCGAGTGCGGGCAACGTTACAGAACTCGTCGTCATCATCACTATCCGAAGTGTCGTGCATGGAACTCGACGTAGCTGTTGTGGTTTGAGTGTCGGCAACTCTTTGTAATTTTTGCTTGCCGATGTATTTTCCTTTCGCTGGAATTATGTAAGCACGTCCTGCTTTTATACAACAACTTTCAAAATGTCCCTTAACATTGCATTCGTTGCAGATGTGGTGTTTCGCTGCGCATTTAGAGATATCATGCTTGTCACTCTTACCACATCGTAGACATTGATTAGAGTATAACTTGCGTTGTGTGTTATATTTATCTACCTCAGGTCTCTGAGTCCCTTTTCTTTTGATCCGGTTGATACTCTTGTCTGGTGTGTCATGTTCGGCTTGTTCACGGGATTGGGCAACAGCAAAAATTTCTTGAAATGTAATTTCACGTGTTGTTCCGTTTTGTGTTTCTTGCAAATCAGGCCATTTTTGCTTCAGATCTGTTTCTAAATCTGGGTGATTCAATCCCGTGGCAAATCGATCACGAAGTTGGCGTTCTAGGAACTCTTCTTTGTATCCACAGTCTCTACTTAAACTTTTCAACCTATTTATATAATGTTCCATTGTTTCATTTGATTCTCTTGTGCAGTTCCAAAAATCAGTTAATGCTCGATATCTAGTTTTTTTAATTTTGTAAAGGTCCAAAAGTTTGGTACGTATATCATGATACGTGCTGACTTGGAAACATGGTGTCAACGCTATTTTGATTTCGCGGAATGTCTCTGGTGTCATTAAATTTAATAGTATGTCCTTCTGTAAATTTTCATCAGTTACGTTTAATGTATGACATTTGTTTTCGAAAAAATCTATGAAATCTTCTATTTTGGTTCGTTCATAGTCGTATTTTTCCATGTTGAAATTTTTTATTATCATCATTTTGTTGTCATTTTTACTTGGAGCGCTCGTCACGCACCGTGTTTGTGGGTCTTGACCCTTACGTACTGTTTCGATGAGTAATTTCAAAATTTCTGTTACCTGTTCTTGCTGTACCTGTTGAGCACGCAAAAACTGTGCAAATTGTGAGTCGTTCATTATTGTAATTCACTTTATATTCTCGTCGCCAATGAAATAAGTTTAAAATAAACATATTTTTCAGCTAGATGTTTTATTAATTAATTGACAGGCTTCAAAAACTGATAATAACAATTCAACATGACATTCAATTTTACACCATGTAGGTAGGTACGCAGACAATCTTCAAATGAGGTTGTAACAGTTTAGTTTAGTAGCTTTGCTTAGTTTGGGGTCAGGTGACCGTGTGTGCAAAAATGGCCCGCATATTTATTATTTATCTCGTTGGTGACACGGTATCTCGTTGGTGGCAAGGTATCTCGTTGGTGACAAGGTATCTCATTGGTGACAAGGGTATCTCATTGGTGGCAAGGTATCTCGTTGGTGACAAAGTATCTCGTTGGTGGCAAGGTATCTCGTTGGTGACAAAGTATCTCGTTGGTGGCAAGGTATCTCGTTGGTGACAAGGTATCTCATTGGTGGCAAGGTATCTCGTTGGTGACAAAGTATCTCGTTGGTGGCAAGGTATCTCGTTGGTGACAAAGTATCTCGTTGGTGGCAAGGTATCTCGTTGGTGACAAGGTATCTCATTATTAACAAGGTATTTAGTTGGTGACAAGGTATTTCATTAGTAACAAGGTATCTAGTTGGTGACTACATTTGCTACATGTTACTTTTGAATTTTTAGTTATAATAATTAATTAATTAATTAGTCGAGATTAACAAATCCAGGCTAACTAGATACTATGTTTGTTTTCGTGCAAGTGGGCCTTAAGGCCGTTGCAGACCATGCGTAGTACAAGTATAGCAAGTGCAAGTTGCAAGTGCCAACTACGCATCGTCTGCAACGTTTTGCTTACTACAAGCTGGGCAAGTGGCAGTGGAAGTGCTTAGTAGTACTTCCACTGCCACTCAAGTGCTCACTGCCTCAAGTGTCTCCTGTTGCAGAATATGCGAAGTACAAGTATCAAGTACCTACTGAGGCACTGTGGCAGTGGAAGTGCTTAGTAGAACTCGCGTTGGTTCTTGCGCAACTGAAGCTTATCGTTTCTCCGCGCTACTCGCGCGACGCCCACTGCGCATCGTTCGTCTCGTGCGAGTACATACTCGCACGCGAGTTGTGCGCGTCACTTATAGCGGCTATTTACGTTTGAACGCCTACTTGTACTTGCTATAATTGCACTTGCAAGTTACTTCGCATGGTCTGCAACGAGCTCTTGTCTCTTACGAGTTCAAAATGTAAAAGTATGTCAAAACAGCTACGCTAATGCTTACAGAATAGTCGAGGCAGCGTCACGGCTCGCGTGACAAATAAATCAAACAAACAAGGTTAGGGTGTTTGTCTGATTTGAGTTGGTAAATCAGACAAACAAGGTTAGGGTGTTTGTCTGATTTGAGTTGGTAAATCAGACAAACAAGGTTAGGGTGTTTGTCTGATTTGAGTTGGTAAATCAGATAAACAAGGTTAGGATGTTTGTCTGATTTGAGTTGGTAAATCAGACAAACAAGGTTAGGGTGTTTGTCTGATTTGAGTTGGCAAATCAGACAAACAAGGTTAGGGTGTTTGTCTGATTTGAGTTGGCAAATCAGACAAACAAGGGTGTTTGTCTGATTTGAGTTGGCAACGCTAGCCATGACGCTGCCTCGACTATTCTGTAGGCGTTAGCGTAGCTGTCTTGACATACTTTTACATTTTGAACTCGTACGAGTCCACGCTGTCCAAAAATTAAGTGAATGCAAAACTTCGACGAGGATGGGATTCGAACCCACGCGTGCAGAGCACATTGGATTAGCAGTCCAACGCCTTAACCTCTCGGCCACCTCGTCATGTGCAACGTGGGACTAAATAACTGATTGTGTTATCAGGCAGATGCAGATTAGGTAGCAGTTGGTATGTTAGAAGGTTGCTCGGAACAATTGTTGATACAAGTGCATTGGCCCAAGTGTTTTATTATCCTAATTTTATAATTTTTTATAATTATTTTTTTTACAACAACTAGCCTTGTTATTATGTAAATCAGACAAATATGAGTGTTTTTTTAGTTCAGGCAGAATTTTAAACGGGGAACAGTTATCTCCACAGAAAAGATTTTTGTTTGTTTAAATTAGAACGGCTGTCTAGCAGTTGCAACCATATAAATTCGAAAAAAAAGTCATTCGAAATAAGCACTGTGATGCGGAGTTCGACGCGTTGATCTAAATAAGCATGTTCAATCAAGGTTCACTCATAATGCCTTTAACAGATTTTCCTTCTCATTTCCGTTCTATTTACTTCTCTTTTCTGTGGTGATATCCCCAACCAATTGCGCTGAAATTTTGTACTTTTGTGTATTTATTTTAATTTCGTTTCTACCATGCAATTTACCTCAAAAATCTGAACCTACTTGTCTAATTCTCTCTACTCCTTCGTCCATGGTGTAAAAATTTGGTTTCTTGCCTTTAGGAGCTATCTTCTTGTCATAGATAGCTTTACGGACTGGCTCGTTCAATTTCTGAATAAAAGAGGTTATAACTTAGTACCTTAGTACTAGGTATAAGACTAGGTAGCTAGGGGAATAAAACTACAGACATCCGTCTGTCTGTCCTAGTTTTAACTAAGTATCTTTATGTCTTAGAATAACTACTCAGAGAAGGTAGGTTTCCAAACAACGCCTTCTCAAAACGTAAGCTACAAATTCGCTTTGTAGCTTACGTTTCGATTGGTATTTTAAACGATTTAAGCAAGAAAATTATGGATTACCTGTGGACTGTCACACCATAACTCTTATGCTGCTTTTCTGATTTATTGTGGTACGATTTCACCGCGCAAATTATCATAGTAAAATTATTATTTTTTTGGAGCCATATATGACTCCATTTGAATGGCTTAAATTTTGCGAATGTACTTGGTTTCTATGTGTAGTTATTCTAAGCTTTAAGTATAATTTCCCTCGGAGTATGTTCTTTAAAACAACAGCTGCATTATCGACAATATTTGAGAAAAGGTTATTTTATTGTCTACAATAATCCGCCCGTTTTGGTTTTAATTACATTTGAGTCTAATTTATCTCGGGGTATTTAATATGTTCTTCATTATATCGGCCACATTATTGACAATGATTGAGAAAATATTATTTTTCTCTATTGGTCCTCTGTCTTGGTAATTAATAATGTTGTAAAATCAGGTGGTCTTACCTTAAAAAAATACCTATTGTACTCAAAATCGCTAGCTCCCAGCTTGAGCGGTGAGTTCAGCAGGTCGGGCAGGCTGCGGACCGAGGAGCTTGGTGCCCGCAGCAGCACCACGATGTTAGCGGAATACGCAGCGTATAGGATTGTCATTGCGATGAACAAGATCAGCATTACTACTCGACCTGGAGGAGAAAAGTTGGGAGAACGGGTAGAAACCGAGGTTAATATAATTGATAGTGTTAAAAATGAGGTTGAAAGTGTTGAAACCGACGTTGAAAGTGTTGAAACTGAGGTTGAATGGGTTGAAAAAGAGGTTGAAAGTTTTGGAACTATAGTTGAAAGTGATGAAACTGAGATTGAAAGTTTTGAACATGAGGTTGAAATTGTTGAAAATTAGGTTAAAAGTGTTGAAACTGAGGTTGATAGTGTTGAAAATAAGGTTGAAAATGTTGAAACTAAGGTTGAAAGTGTTGAAAATGAGGTTGAAACTGAGGTTGATATTGTCAAATAGTCGTTAAGAGTGAACTATTTTGCTAAAATCATGATTAAAACAGAATATTGGCATATTTTGAATCGAGTTAAATCTGAGTTAAAATAACCAAGTTAAAAACTGAGTTGAAAATGAGGTTGATATTAAAGTTGAACGAGCCTACTTATAAACTGAGTTGATATTTTATCTAGGTGACTAGAGGAAGACCAACAACCATAACCTGCATTGGTTGCCTTTAGCTGCTACACCAGTTACATGTATTTACCTGCTGCGTATCTAGGCTCAAGAGTACATCCCTGCTGGAGGACAGCTCCTATGATCAGGATCAGCACGTCAGCCCATGATCCATCTAGTTGTAAAGGGTGCTGTGAAACAATCATGATCATTGATATGTCCGTGAGAAAATACTCCAGAAGAAGAATTAATAGAACTACCAGCTACGACGCATAGTTTAAATGGGAATACGATTCATTTGGATAGAGAACGGGTCTTCTTGAATATTCCGCACTAGCCCTTTGGTCATTTCTTAAAAGCGATCGTAAGGCCTTGTCCCCTTGAATCCCTGATATCAAAGGCTGGCAACTGAAGGCAAAGTATAAATAACTACGAAGTACGGAAGCTTTACTTACCATGCTCATGCTAGCCTCCCACTTCGACGTAATATACAGGAACAACGCACACCCCATCACGCATATGAAGATAGCCAGCCAGACCATGCCAGTGAAGGGAAGCGCGAAGATGTTAGCCAGGTAAGCTAGTGGTGGCTCTCGGAATACAAAGCGGACAGCCGTGGAGCCAACCATGGCAATATAGTCTACCTCCTGCATGCGTTCTTGGGTGAAGATTGTCAAGGTTCCTGATAACAATTTTAGACAGGAAGATAGAGGTATTAATTAGTTAGGTTCTCAAAACACAAATCTGCTAGTTGCATATGGTCTCAGATTAAGAGAGTTAAGAGTCAGGGTTCTTGATGATTGAGCATTATTACAGGTAGCTAAGGAAGGATATTCGTTTTAGGTGGTTTGTGCCAAAACTAGCAACCTGTCTTTGCTTTGTAATATAAGCCTTGTTTTTCACCTTTTTGTCATATACAATTTGTATTACTTATCCTTTGTGTATAATCATAGGTATCCATAGAATATTATGTACGTACATTATTTAAAAAAAATCGGTATGCGGTCAATATCCTTCATTATCAAGGTCATGTCTATATCAAAGCATGTATCTATTAATACTTAAACCAAATGCGTGGTCATTTAACCTTCAATGATTGATCATGTCAGCACTTACCAAGCTCAAGGTTCTATTTTACCTACCAAGGTCACCTTCCTTCTTCATCAGATAGTCCACAATGCCTTGCCACTTCCCGTCCTTGTCTTTATATCCCCAGGTGTGAGTGAAAATCAGCTTTTCAGACGCGTTTAGCATCTCAAAGCAAATGCTCACGATGGAGTATGACATCTTTGTGATGGAGTCTTGGTGGAGATTTCTATTCATAAAGCAATAAAATAACTTTTAGAAATAATTCCACATTGTCGATATGCGGTTCAGGTGACCGACTTATCTACGGGGTTACGCAGAAAGTGTGTTACTATGCTGAAAGGGGGCATCAAACGCATCATTCTATGAACAATTTGTAGTACGGGGTCAACAATAAGATTGCGAAAATTATCACCTGCTCTATAATTATATTTTGTCGCGTGTGAACGACCGTTTTCTATGTTTCTGTTTTCGCAATTTCATGTTTGGTCCCTTAGTAAAAGTTGTTCATAATGATGGGTAATGACGGGTCGGTTTAGTGCACCCTTTCCGCGTAGCCTTGTATAAAGTTGAGTTATAGAGAAATCATCGTATTTTCTAAACAAAAACTAAGCTGGCAGACTTCCATGGAATACTTTAGTTCCATTGGTCGTAGTCCTTCGCAGATAAGTTCGTTGCACTAATCGCCCGGTCAGATGGGTACGAGACAAAGGGTGGGTGGGGTACCTACCCCACCCGGGTGACAAGGATGGGTGGGTCGGGTGGATGGATACGAGATCAGTGATACTTTTGATGATTTACTTATAGAAAATGGCATCAATGTAAAAAGGCTTTATATTTGTACAGTCCAAGGGCGGATCCGGGGGGGGGGGGGGGGGTCCAGGACCTAGGTGGACCACTAATTATAATAAAACATAATTATAAAAATTTACTTATAACTTCTTGTGACTTGAGACCCCCCCTGGCATCCGCACTTGGTACAGTCTACCATTTTCAATAAGTGAACAATTAACACCACCTGCTTTCCACTACTCTCTACTCTCTCTTTTTCTAGAATGTTCACTTCTGACCAACAATATTTGTTTTTTGATGAATTTTTTTAATCACTACAACACTAATCATAAATCTCCGACTTGAGTTATCGTAGTATTATAACGATACTTCTGACTAAACCACTTGTTCTTGATGATAAATAAAGTGGAAATTTCTAGGAAAAAGAGAGTATAGAGAGAGAGAGAGAAAGAGAGAGGGAGGAGAAAAGTAGGTGAAGTTAGATGTTCATTTAAAAAAAAAAACAGTATAATCTTAAAATGACTAGGTACAAAGCTTTTATATTGACGCCCTTTTCTAAAGGCCTTTCTTTCTCTACTTACAATCTATCACTCATGTGTTTTCTTGTCTCATTGCTATCAGTTATCACACTGACCATTGTCAGCGTGTTTCTTCTCACATTGTTCCTTCTAGCAGACAACACCTTCGACCTTCTGTAGTCTTCTATCCACCCATTCTTCTTTACCACTATATTTTTTACCATAGAGTCGTTATAGAGAGCAAGACTATTGGTTTTCGGGTTGTTGTAGCTTCGCCAAGAGGCTCTTCTAGTGAAAATTAGTTCTGAAGTTTCCGTGATTTTGTAAACTGCAACATAAAATCCAACAAGAACTTCCAGAAGCTGCATTATCATGACCGATTTTGTAAACTGCAACATAAATTCCAACAAGAACTTCCAGAATCTGCATTATCATGACCGATTTTGTAAACTGCAACATACATTCCAACAAGAACTTCCAGAAGCTGCATTATCATGACCATCATTATCGAATCATTATCTATCATGTTTCCCACTGCTGGGACACTGGGAAAACAATGGATCGCCTTGCCTCTGTCTGTGTTTTCGCAGCATTACAATCCTAGAGTTCAAATCTAGGGTTAATAGAATATTAAGGTAAACGTGCTCCATCTTCGACCGCATCGTCTTTCCATCAGGTGAGATCGCAGTCAAACGTTAGCGTAGTCCGATGTAAAAAATATTAGGCAAGATTATGTGCCATGAAATTGTTTGAGTAGGTTACAATCTGGGTGTCTTCAAATCACGAGTGAATCGGTTTCTTCTAGGCAAGTGTGCTCCAACGTAGACCGCATCATCGCTTAACATCAGGCGTGATGGTGGTCAAACGCCTAACTGCCAAAGCCTATAATAATATATAAAAAAAAGGTGCCTCTACATTACAACATAGTCTCAGATATGTACTTAATTACTCAAGTAACCTTTTTTGCACCGAAAAGGTACCTATAAGCATTCGTTTTGTGTCCTTCTAACGACCCAAATGTCCATTTAAATTTAAATGTAAGTACTTTAAACATACGGAAATTGTATACTTAGTTTTTTTATGCAAAAACTAGTTGCCAGTCATTCAGTTGCAAGCTGAATACTAAATGAGGAATGTGTAAAAACCTAGTTATTTGCGTGTAGTTGTACCTACATAATTATTTTATGGCCCAGTAATTTGTTACATGCCTACTCGTAGTTCATTTAATTAAAGACCGACTTCTTATTGCTTTCAAATTTTTTTGTTGACATAAAAATAAATGATAAACGTTGTTCAATGTTATTCTAAAAATTATACCCAATAGTTTTTATTATTCATCATTATCTATACTACATATAATATTATAAAAAAGAAAGATTTGTTTGTTTGTTTGCATTGAATAGGCTCCGAAACTACTGAACCGATTTGAAAAATTCTTTCACTGTTGGGAAGCTACACTATCCCCGGGTGACATAGGCTATAATCTATACCCGTGCGAAGCTGGGCGAACCGCTAGTTTAGGTATAAGTTAGCAAATCTCAATCTTATAAAATGTTTAAAATATGTGATAGGCCAGGTGAACCTTAAATAACTCTAAGAACTTCTTGCTGACAGAAATTAAGTGAGGTTTTGACAGAGTCATTATGGTTGGAAACTATAAATCTAAGTGATTTTTCCGGTGGAAAAGTATTATTTCCCTCTTTGTGATGCACACTAAATCTTAGCTATATTTCATCACGATCTTGTTCTGCCGTTTTATCGTGAAATGGTATGAAAAAGAGACTCAAAAAAGCCCACATAGCTTACCTTCGACAAACAAAAACTGATAATCATCTATCTTCTTAGCAATAACCACATCGCTGTTGACCAAGATGCTGAGGTCTTCTAGAACAGTCCATTGTTCATCATCGGTGGTGATCAGAAGCCAGCGGTAGGGGGCCTTGAAGTAACCTTTTTCGTTCGCCTTAAATATAAAAAGCAAAATGAGTACAACTTTTAGATTCGTTGAGAACATTTTCAATATTTGACCCAACCGTCACTTTCGGCACAGTTATATGCACCATGTTCTCGGAAAAACTGAACAATGCGGTTGGCAAGAAAGTTCAAAGTTAGGTGCAGGCACAACGATCTACCCCTTTTCTCAGTCTTTTGCAACAGTTATCAAGCTCGGAGTCCACAAAAACACTCTCTGTATCACTGCGTATGGTATTTTGAATACATTTTGAACGCGGTTTTTTTGCCTTGTATATATTATGTTCCTTCCCATTTGACTTCGACAGGCTTGGATGAAATTTGGTATAGGAGTAGCAATGTTTTTTATGCTGGTAAATTTAACGGCACCCATAAGATATCGGGTGATACCGCAAATTCACTCAGAATTGAGATCACCTGCAAAAGGAATCGATCAGCCCCAGGACAGGAGAGGTCAGTCACCACTATGACATGCTGGAGATAGTACTCCGTCCTGTTCGGTTGGAAGGAGTACGCGAAAGAAACTTCAGCATCGCATAGAATCTTCGTAAGGGTTTTGAGCTCATCTGAAAATGGAAAGGTATGTAAAAAACTGATTGTGAAATGACACAACGAGCCAGATTATCATGGCAAGGGTTTGCATAACCTTTGAACATCAGTGACTTCTCGTAAGGTAAAAATTTAAATAAAGCAAAAAAAATAAAGCTTTTATTTAAATAAAGCTTTTTGTATAAAGCAGCTTAAACTGGTAGCACATGCCCCTTGAAAAAAAAAACCGATATGTCGCCAACAAAATATCTCTATCTCTTCTCTTTCTCTATCTTATCTTCTCTTCTCTATGACTTCTCTTCTCTACATAAAATAAATGAAAGTCGATTTCCGCGCAACGGATTTCGATGCGTATTTCACTATCAGTTAGATAATTTTTCACGGAAGGTTATATAACTAGCGACCCGCCTCGGCTTCGCACGTAAATTACATCCGTGCAAAGCCGGAGCGGGTCGCTAGTCTATACTATAATCTATACTAATATTATAAAGGGGAAAGATTTGATTGTTTGTTTGATTGTTTGTTTGCATTGAATAGGCTCCGAAACTACTGAACCGATTTGATAAATTCTTTCACTGTTGGGAAGCTACTCTATCCCCGGGTGACATAGGCTATAATCTATACCCGTGCGAAGCTGGGGCGGATCGCTAGTAATCTATACTAATATTATAAAGAGGAAAGATTTGATTGTTTGTTTGCATTGAATAGGCTCCGAAACTACTGAACCGATTTGATAAATTCTTTCACTGTTGGGAAGCTACACTATCCCCGGGTGACATAGACTATAATCTATATAATCAGTGATGCGTTTATTATGAAACAATGATGACCACTAAAACCCGTATTACTATTAAATTTTACTAGGAAAGAAAAACTCACAACTACTCCAGCAGATATGCGGCATCAGAACAGCAGAAGGCTGGTCATCCATCCCCACAAAAGATCGTATCATGTCCACGTCACATCTCCCGACCCTCAAAACGCAAAAGAACATAAAAACTACATTATATTTCATGTTTGTGTTTGTTCAAGTCAAATACATTTGGTCGAGTAAATTTCAGCTATACAAATATTGTAGTTAAGAAGGTATTTTTGTTCATGAATAGTTAAAATGCTGAAGTCTAGTCAGAAGTGTGTTCTGAGGGTACAGTGACGAAATATAATGTAACCAGTTTTTTTTTCAACCGATTTCCAAAACGAAGATGCGAAAATCGACTGTTTTTGAAGTGAATACTTCATTAGGCACGTTTACATATACATGTTGTCTAAAAGCCCCAAAAAAAAAAAAAAATGGCACGTTGGGCAATTTTTGGGATGGGGAAAAGCACTGAACTCGCGTGACCGTCACGCTTAGATAATCGTCCGGGCAAGTCTGCTCGAGCCTGTCCTTTTTTGATTTTTTTTGATTCTGTCCTTAGTTGGCTCGGTCGCTCCCTTGAGCGAGAGATATATAGTCAACCCTGATGAAATTTTCACTTCTGCATACTTTTTTGTGTGTGTGTACGGAACATCTTCTTTTACAAGCTTGCAATGTTTGTATGAGTGATGTGGTCCTTAACTGTTAGCCTTTTGGAAAAACGTCAAAACTAGAGTCACACCACAGCGGGCAATGGAGAGAGCTATGCTCGGAGTTTCTTTGCGCGATAGAGTCCGAAACGTGGATATTCGCCAAAGAACCAGAGTCACCGACATAGCTGTTAAAATTTGCAAGTTACTGATAACCAATGGGGAAGAAAGGTTCTTGAGTAAGACCACTAACCTGAAGATGCAGCATAGGTAGGCCTTCCCGTTAGATGAACCGACGACATTGTGAGAGTCACGGGGGGCTGTCGTTCAATGTGGAGTTAAAAGGGGATGCCTATGTTCAGCAGTGGACGTCTTCTGGCTGATGATGATGAGACAGATCAAAATATACATCATACATGTGTATAGGTACACCTAGTAGTATATTCCTTGAGGTACACATTGTTTTCCATAAACCAGCTCAAACTCGGCATAATTTTAGCTGCAAAAAACCAGCGCTGGTCTTCTGTAATACCATAGATAAATATATACGTAATACCAGGTAATACCCACCTACTTATTAGTTTATAAAAATAAATCCTCATTCATAGAATTATTAGACTTTTCCTCCACGTGCAAATGGTTTTTATCTAAGTTATTTATGTATTAGTTTCATGAGTTCAGAGCAGGTAAAATATCTGCTTTAATCAAAGAACAACAATGTAAATGGGTTATCTGTGGTTATTTATATTGTCTACACACGGGAATTTAATCTTCTATATATATAAAAATAAATCCCTATTTACCTTGGTCACGCCATAACTTGAGAACGACTTTACCGGTCTCATTCATCTTTAGTTTCCTAATACTTTGTAGAAGGTTCTTACGGAAAGAAAAATTAAGAAAATGGCCCAGAAAATAGGAAAATTTCAGAAAACTTACCGACGATTTTAACGTCGCGCTTTTGACAGTTCTAAGACAGGACAACGTCTGTCGGGTCAGCTAGTTTTTTATATTATTAAAATTTAATTTATATTGCAATTCAACTGACGATGCGTTGAATTGAACTAGGCCATTTATTATTGTTTTACTTTGGAGTGGGTACCGTAATCATGGCAAGTTAGACGCTTTTACGCACTTTTACGTATTACCGTTTTTACATTAGAGCCAATACAAAATCATGTTTTAGGATATTATTACTCCTATTATTAAAAACAATTTATTTTGCGGAATCGAAAACATCTATTTTTTACCTCTTGACAGATCTCTTATAAAACAAAACACAACTCTATTGAAATAAAATAATAAAGGCGGCCGCGAAGGTCGCACTGGTGAAAAAGAGTTCCGCCACACCACCCCCCCACGGAGAAAGGAAGAATAAGCTGGAAAAAAAAAAACATATGTAATCACATATCTAACATCCCTCTAAACTTCACCCTCCTCCCGGACCGGGTGATGACAGGAGCTGGTGTAGGTGCAGGGACCAACGCAGGCGTGAAACTGCTAGCTGGAGTTGGCGCAGGCGGCACAATTGGTTCACAATTGCCAAACGCCGAATCCAAATGGGCAGGCTTAACGCGATCTATGCTAACTGTACGTTCCCTTCCATTAATATCGAGAGTGATCGTTTTGTCTCTTCGCCCGATGATACGATGAGGACCGGAATAAGGCGGCTGCAACGGTCTTCGTACTGTATCATCGCGTAACATGACATGCGACGCTTTAGCTAAATCTTTAAATACGAAAGTCGATGGCTGGGCGTGGCGTGTAGCAGGGACAGGACGGAGAGCTTCCATATAATTGCGCAGCTCACGGACGAAATTTACAACGTCACTAGGGCTCTGCGATGTTATTGGAGGTATGACGAGTTCTCCAGGCAAGCGAAGAGTCTCTCCATAAACGAGCTCTGCAGAAGATGCCTTCAAATCTTCTTTGAGCGCCGTTCGCATCCCTAATAAAACTAACGGCAAAGCTCTTACCCATGTGTCATTATGACACATCAAAGATGCTTTAAGCTGCCGATGCATGCGTTCCACCATACCATTTGCGCAAGGATGGTAACTAGTCGTGCGCACCCGTTTGGTACCACATACATCCATTAGACGGCGAAACAACACAGATTCAAACTGCCGGCCCTGGTCGGTTGTCAAAATGTTTGGTACCCCAAAACGGGAAACCCAACCAGTTACGAATGTATCTGCTACCTCTTCTGCTGTGATTGATGACATAGGCCATACTTCAGGCCACCGTGTGTATCTATCAATCGCAGTCAGGCAATAATTGTACCCTTTCGAGTGAGGAAGTGGTCCAATAATGTCTAAATGCACCGACCTAAATCTGTTTGACGGTAATTTAAACTCTCCAAGTGGCGAATTAACATGGCGAGTTACTTTACTGAGTTGGCAGCGTAAACAAGTTCGAGCCCATTCACGGCAATTTGCGTTTACTTGAGGCCATACATACCGTTCAGTTACCAAGCGAGTGGTTGCCCGCGCGCCAGGGTGACTGAGGTTGTGACACCTGTCGAATGCAGCTCGACGGAATGCTGGTGTCAGGTATGGACGTGGTCGCTCAGTTGAAGTATCACAAATTACTGTGATATTTGTGCCAGGGATGAGGATGGGTTCGAGCTTTAAAGACGAATTCCCACGCATACTAGCTAGCTCCTCATCCGATTCTTGCGATAACGCGAGTGCAGCGAAATCCTCTTCAAGAGAAATAGACTCAACGCGCGACATGGCATCAGCTACGATGTTATCAACCCCTTTAATATACACTACATCAGTAGTAAACTGGCTGATGAAAGACAGTTGGTTTAATTGGATAGGCGGCAATTTCTCACGTCGTTGTACAAAAGCGTATATTAGCGGCTTATGGTCAGTGTAGATAGTGACGTGTTGTACCTCCAACAGGTGCCTGAAGTGTTGAACACTCTCGTACACCGCAAGGAGTTCCCGATAGTACGCCGGCCACTGAGCCTGTTTAGCAGTCAGCTTTTTACTAAAATAGGCTAGTGGCTGCCAATCATCATTATCGACGCGCTGTTGTAGGCAAGAACCAACGTGCGTTCCTGAAGCGTCAGTAAACAACCCAACCTCAGCACTGTTATTTGGGTGTGCTAAAATTGTAGCGGACGTCAAGCTTTTCTTGCATTCTTCAAAGCACTTTTCTAGCTCAGGAGTCCACACAAAAGGTTTATTGCCTCTGCCTTGAATAGCAGTGATTGCTTCAATTAACGGCGCTTGGTACTTAGCCGTACTTGGCAAAAACCGGCGGTAGTAATTGACCATGCCTATGAATCTGCGCATACCCTGAACTGTCTTTGGGGGCGGGTAATCCACCAGAGAACGAATTCTGTCCTCAGGAGGACGCGTGCCCGCAGCATTGACTCGATGCCCAAGGAAAGATACTTCTGCGGCACCAAATACGGACTTGGCTGTATTAATCACAACGCCATAGTCGTGCAATCGCTGGAACAAGATTTCCAGATGCTGCGCATGCGCTATTTGGTCTTTTGAGTAAACCAAAATGTCATCAACATAGACATAGCAAAAGTCTAAGCCACGGACTACTTCATCGATAAATCTCTGAAAAGTCTGCCCAGCATTACGCAAACCAAAAGTCATATACAGAAATTCATATAATCCAAATGGAGTAGTTATCGCTGTCTTGCACACGTCGCCTGGATTCACCGGTATCTGTTGATAGGCCTTGACCAAGTCTATAGTACTAAAAACGGTACAGCCAGACAAGTTGTGCGCATAATCACCTATGTATCGGACAGGGTAGCGATCAGGAATCGTCCGGGCGTTTAAGGCACGATAATCACCGCAAGGACGCCACGTTGAGTCCTTTTTAGGTGCGAGATGCAGAGGCGATGACCAAGAGCTATCAGATGGTCGGCAAGTACCAGCTCGGACAATGTCTTCGAACTCTTTCTTTGCAATGCCCAGTTTTAATGGTGCCAACCGACGCGGTCTAGATGTCACAGGGGGACCGTCGGTAGTATTTATATAATGTACGGTGCTGTGTTTAATAATTCTAGGAGCACCAGGTGGTCGCGTTATACTTGGGTATTTCTCCAAGATCGCTGTGAATGGCGAGTCAGGAAGAGATACTACCTTCACACTTTGCTGTTCCGCGGTATAAAGGTCCGCGGACGAAGTAAGCCCAGTTTTACTATCGCACAGCTTACCTTTTGAGCAATCGGGTAAAAGCTGGTAATGCGACAAAAAATCTACGCCAATAATACCACTTTCCACATCCGCCACGACAAAGTTCCAGGTGAAATCCCGTCGTAGCCCTAAATTTAAGTTCAACTGGACCAGCCCATATGTGAATATCTTACTGCCATTAGCTGCAACTAAATTATATGATAATGGCTGAAGCGTACGTCCTTTTATAAAGCTACGAGGAACGCAACAAATATCCGAACCAGTGTCCACCAAAAATTTCCGGTTGGATCTCCGGTCGGTCACGAAAAGGCGGCGACTAGCTGGCGAGCAACTGGATGTCGCCTCTAACAGTTGCTGTTTTGGTTTCCCTGATCACTAGGCGGGGAACCGGACCACTTACATGGAGGCACACATTTACGTGCTTTTGTCGCAAAACGGTCATGATAAAAGCACAAATCATAGTTACGAGAACGTGATCGGCTGCGACTACGATTACGGTTACGATTGAAGTCACGACTACGCGTACCAACATGCGAGCTGCAACCAGCAGAGGAAAGTGACGCTACTAAACGGGTCAATTCATCAACTTTTTTAGTCAGCTCCTGTACAAGATCAGTATTCGAGTTAGGCGAAACCGTACATACCTCCAATGAAGTTGATTTAGCGTTAATTTCAGCCAAATTGTCCGCTAGTTCGCTTAGCTCAGCCAACGATTCTAATCGTTGAGCAGCCAAGACAGTTTGAAGATATCGTGGCAACCTGCTCATCCAAATTGTCTTCAGAATATCCTCCGGAAATGCTGCACCGGCTAACGATCTCAGATGACGCAGAAAAAACGACGGCTTTTGATCGCCGATCTGCTCCTTCTCTAGAAGACGGCGTATTTTCTGCTCCCGAGAATCTGAGAACCTAGATATTATTGCATTGCGCAATTTCGTGTAGGGTTGCTCCCTCGGAGGTTGGATTATGAAATCCTCTACTTCGCGAGTACAATTGGTATCGAGGTGCGCAACTGCGTAATTAAACTTTGTGATTTCTTGGCTAATATTATTGATGGAAAATTGCGCCTCTAAACTCGCAAACCATAGGGCCGGGCGATCTCTACAAAATGGAGGGGTACGTATAGATACTCTGTTAATCATTACCTTCTCCGCACCGCCTGTGCCAGATCCGCTGTCACTGCTTGACATTTCACGTCCACCCGTACCCGCGGAAGCTGGTTTGAAGTCTTCCTGCTCACTGTCACTCATGACGTGTGCTGTCATGAAAAACCATGCTAAGAGAAAAACAAAATTCAAAAACAAAAACTGAAAACAAAAGAAACGTGGGAGTGTGGTGTGCGCGAATGCCCTACAAAAAACATTGGTACAAAAATATCTTAAAAATATGTACAAAAATTCACCAAAATAAAATTAAATTAAATACACACACAAAAAACACACAACAATATAAATCACACTTTGTCTTTTTAGTCCACACTGGTTCTTCCAAAAGATACTTCGACTTTAGTCTTGACGCGCTCCATGCGTTCGTTGCCAGCAGCCAGCAGCACAGCTCTCGTAGTCGAATTCACCACTTCTTTTTCTACGTTTTCGTATTCTCATCGACGAACAATCAGACGACCGTAGTCGCTTCACTCGTACCACCAAAGAAAGTACTCGTACCTATTTGCGTACCTTTGCTCTTCTTGTGTTCGAATCCACTTAATTTATGTTGTGTTCGTATCGGGGTCACCAATTTAAGATATTATTACTCCTATTATTAAAAACAATTTATTTTGCGGAATCGAAAACATCTATTTTTTACCTCTTGACAGATCTCTTATAAAACAAAACACAACTCTATTGAAATAAAATAATAAAGGCGGCCGCGAAGGTCGCACTGGTGAAAAAGAGTTCCGCCACAATGTTTTAGAAAAAAACTTGTTGTATGGGGAACCCTCTTTTGTTTTTACTTATTCACTTTTTTATTATTTCTTAGTTAATCCGCCGTAACATTACATATTCTGAGAAAGTTTCAACTTGCTACTTAGAATGATATTCTAAGATTTGCTATTGTGAAAGATACAGATGGACGGACGGACGAGCAGACAGACGGACAGACAGACAGCGTAGGCTTAATAATAGGGTCCCGTTTACACCCTTTGGGTACGGAACCCTAAAAATCATATTTTTTTTAAGGCCAGACGTACTTATGAGCAGTCTCTGGATAAACGAAAAAAAAACTCGAATCGAATCGATACTTCCTCCTTTTTTAAAGCCGCATAAAAATACGTAAACGCTAATGAAAGATTTACCCACTTTTAACATAAATATTTGTTATTTTTTATTTACTAGGTTTGCTTTTGTTTGCGACAGTACTTGTGGGGTCAAGTGGGGTGCACACACAGAATATTATAATCCCTTTAGGATTCGTAATGACACGTTTTACTTTGGTTGTACTGTCCATAAGTAGATGCCATAATATCCACAGCAAAGTTATCCGTACAAGCGGCCAAATAACGAACTAAAACTTTCAATGAGTACTTAGCTGTTAGTTTTATGAAGATGGCGCCCAAACTCAACTTAACAGATAAGTTGGTTACTGAATCACTATATACCATTACACTTATTTTGTCGTTACGCATTCATGATAATGTATCATCATCATCAACATCATCCTATTTGATGTTCCACTGCTGGACGTAGGCCTGTCCCAAAGAACGCCACAAGGCACGATCTTCTGCTTTCCATCTAGTTGGAGGCCTACCTACGCTGCGTCTTCCGGTTCGTGGTCTCTACTCAAAAACCTTTCTTCCCCATCGGTATCGGTTTTCCGAGCGATGTGGTGTGACCTGCCCCAATTTTTTCAGACAGTCAATCAGCAATTGCTATTGCTAACAACCCAGTTCACCACCAGAGAACCAAACACGTGGACGTCAGGTGTCACTTTATACGCAATACTGTAGAGTCAGGTGTGATAATGTTGGTGTACCGAGAAACCGAGAGGATGGTAGCGGATGTGCTGACCAAGCCTCTTCCCAGAGGAAAGTTTGAGTGGTGTGTGAAAGCTATGGGGTTGTGTGTATGAACAGTGAGTGAGTGTGTATGTATGAGATGGAGGAGTGTAGAAACAAATAGGTTTTATTCAGTTTCTTAAGATCTCATTGCATACAATGACATAGGTCTTCAGAAATTATATTGACAAGAGTTGTCACTCAGAAAATTTTCATGTTGCAGTGAACATGTAATTTTATGTATTATTTTATTATTTGCGCTGTTTATGTTTTTGTCCATGTATATATAGTTTAATATATCTATTAACTATATAGATTTATGTTTTTACGTTCCTCGAGACCTCCAACAGGTACGCAAAAGCTGATAGTGCGATGCCGTAATGGTAGCAAGCTTTTTCGCATCAAACTCAGATTTTAATGCAGCTGAATTTCGAAATATCAAGACAACTGCGTAAGTATTTGTTTAGACAAGAATTAAAACCTCAACTGTGCATTGGCAATGTGTTTTTAGTTTTAGTTTTCAGTAAGATATTTGCATCATATTTCAGGTTATAATGGGTATTTACTTGCATGTATGACCTCTATGCCTAATGTGTACTAAATATTTGTTTTTTTGCAGATCATCAAGACAGTCTTACGGCGATGATGCGATTGGATATGTACAGTTGCAACGAGACTCGAATGTGTGTACACTTAGGTAAATGCAAAGTTTGTCCAGAACATCGAGTACGGTCAAAATCCTATGCAGCAACTATGACAGTGGATGAGAAGGAGGGTAAAGTAGTCAGTGTACAGTGTCACGATTGTGCTGGATCCCAGGGTGGATGTAAGCATGCTGTTGCATTCCTGATGTGGGTTCACCGAAGAAGTGAAGAACCATCAAGTACTTCTGTAGAGTGTTATTTGAAGAAATCTGCATTGGCCCCAGTAGGGACTACTTTAAAATGTATAACTAGCAAAGAACTTTCAAAAGCAGTACCTACTCGCTCACAGAACACATCAGGAAATTTGTTATTTACGGAATTTGTACAAGAAGCTGGAAATAGACATATTAATTCTTGCCTAATACTAAAACATCAATCAAATTTTCAGGTTCCAGATTTGCAAAAACTGTCATTACATTATTTAATTAATAAATACAGTAACCGTGTATGCAATACTTTATTTAATGAAATATTGCATGTATTTACCCAGTCAAATATAGACAAACTTGAAGAAGATACTCGGGGTCAACATGAAAGTAATTTGTGGCATTAAATGAGGTATTGGAGAATAACTGGTTCTACTGCGTATAGTGTCAGCAGATGCAAAACTGTGGATGGAACATTAGTAGCGACTATTATGGGAGCTAGGACACCAGAGACAAAAGCTATGAAAAGGGGACGTGCTTTAGAAGAAGAAGTAAAAAAATGTGTCTCTAAGCAACTAGGCAAGAAAATAGAACAGTGTGGGTTGATAATATCACGACAATATCCTTACATTGCTGCAACTCCAGATGGAATTTGTGATAAAACCATAGTAATAGAAATAAAATGCCCATCTACAGTTTTTTTTTTTTTTATTATGTAAAAGAAGATAATACCATTAGCGAGAGATGTCTGACTCAAATACAACTACAAATGTTTGTATCTAATTTAAAAAAATGTTACTTTTGTGTAGCTTACTGGAAATTTGAAAATAATGGAGTTGTTCATACATTAGTAATTGATTATGATCAAGCCTATGTCAAAAATACTATCCAGGATCTAACATCCTTTTGGATTAATAATATATAACCTTTGTTGTATGAAAGCACGAAATAAATAAAACAAATATGTATTGCTATTAATTATTTTTATTTGTAAATTCCTATTTTTTTTATAAGACTATCTTGGAGGTTAATAAGTGCACATGAAATTGTTACACAGTCGTCTATTACACGAATTATATTGTTATTTATATCGTTCAGGAGATACGTCCGAGCGCAATCATATTATAATGATTTTGATAAATTATTGTTCATTTTAATTTGTATATAATAATTAGGTAGTGATAGTTTTAGTTCTTATTAAATGTTTAGATAAGTTTCAAATTCCGATTATATATATATTCTTTTTTTTATATATATATTCGGGACATTTTTGCACACACGGTCATCTGACCCCAAACTAAGCTTTGCTTGTGATATGGCTGCCAGATACTGATATACGTACATAATATAGTTTTTAATATATACTTAAATAGATATTAACAACCAGATATAGAACAAACACAAATGTTCATCACATAAATGTTAGTCCTAGGTGGGAACCGAACCCACGCCCCCAAGCTCAGAAGGCAGGTTCACTACCAACTGGACCAACGGGCTATCTAAATTGTACCTTGCCGGTAGTAACATCAGTGTGAAAATTAAGACAAATACACTTCAGTGTTTTAACCATCGATTTCGACGGTTTACCTAAAACTGAGGTATAGGTACACTCAAATGTTGGGAACAGCCAAGTTGTGTTACGGTTGTTCTTCACACGGATGGTGACGTTATGAATGGCGAAATCGCACCCAGACGTATCTCTTAAACGCAAACCAGTACTTGACTTTTGTTCACAAGCGGTATGGCCTTGAAGGCTTAAGCCTGCCCGAGGGGCGAATAAAATAAAATTAAAAATGACTTTTGTTCTGTCATAGTACTGATTATTGACGTCACAAAATGGCGATCGTCGTTTTGGCGCCTATTTGTGCATCATTTAAAATTTGAAATAAAAACAGCTTATAATTATTTACTACGTACACTAATGAAGATAAAAAAATATTTTCTAGTAAATATGGACCATATTTTAAATGTGTGAAAACCACGTCAGTTTCTATGATAAAATGGACCATATTCTTTAATTTTAAGGCCTTTGTAAAATTTTGTCAATATCCCTATTGCGAATTTTAATTGAAAAAAATATATACCTTTATACCTAATTACCTCTTTGCTCTTTTCCTTATTTCGATATTATATTTTCCTTTTGGTTGATCAAGAGCGCGTCGGAGCACTGCTCGAATGCGCTATACTATATGTACCATTATGGTCCCTATGTACCGCCTAAATGGGCCGGATTTAGGGGAGGGCAACCAGGACAATAGCCCCGGGGCCTCCACAAGGGAACAGACATTTATTTAGAGTAAAAATTTTCTAACCGAATAATTTTATGCAAAATTATAATCGACAAACAAAACCTTCCAAGTTCTGATAAGAGAACATCTTTTCCTTGACGACATTGACGAAGAAATTGTTGAAAGAAATTGTTTTGTTTCGCAATAGGTTATTGAAACACTCGATTGAAACAAAATAAAAATAATTAGGGGTTTCCACTCCTTTGGGGCCGGATTTAGATATTTTGGTTGGGGCACCTCTAAATCCGGCCCCTGTCTATAGTGCCAGAGTCTGTGTTTCCCGATTCCCGATAAGTACTATCTAGGCAAAACAAACATCGAAGAATTAATATTCATATTGGCTTGGTGTGCAACACAGGCCAGACGGGAGATCTACATTCCCTGTTCTAAACGTGGAAAGCCATAGTGTTGCGAATCATTCCTTTGTTCAGGTATTTATACATTTGTTATTTTAGATTATTGAGTTATAACTAGTTACTTAGTTAAATTCCTAGATTATTTGCCACTAATGAAAACTTGAGGTTCCAAATTCAAATTACTTATTTGTCAGAACATGGTAGGTCCATTCCGTTTTTAAACGACTTCGAAATAAGGGGAAGTTTCTCAATTCGGCCCGAATTTTAATTTTTAATTTTTTGAGTTTTTAATTTTCATACTTTTTTTATTGAATAAAAATGAATAAAGGCTTACGCTTGACCACTTTTTACGCTTGATGCTTAGCGATTATTCGGTGCAGTGTATAGTATGCAGTATTATAGGTTTAAACCTATTCACTCCCACTGTAAACCAATTCTCACGGTAAACTATAATTAAACTTAGATTTATTAGTAGTTAGTTTTAGATTAATTTTAGTTTTATATTACATTTAGTCATACATTTGATATATTTTCTAGTCTAAGTAGAAGGAAAATTTATATATTAAGATATCGCAGACTTCATTTAGTAAATAGGTATTTGAATGATTCTAAAAAAAAAACTGGCTGTTTAGCGCAAATCAATAATGCTCCCATATTTTTTTCTATCCTGCGAAATGTGTTTCGTACTTAACATTTGCCTAGATAAAAAATATTTTTTTGTGAAGTACGTATACGTAGTACCTACTAGTAGAAGCAATCGCATATAGAATTCGGTATGTAAAGTTTTTTTTTTTTTTTGTATTTTTTTTATTTTTTTATTTCGTAGATTAAGAAACTAATTTCAATATTTTTGTTTTCTATTGAATAGTTATTTTACAATATTTTTTTGAAAATTGAAATTAAGTGACGTCACCATATAGCACAAAATTTCGTTGCGTTGAGAAGTCTAAAAAAGCACCCCATATTGGCAGCCCTGAAAAAAAACAGACAGTCAAACCACAGAAATGAAAAAATATTCTATTCTGTGTGACGAACAGTGTGTCAAATGTATAATATTTTTATTCTTAAAAGGCACAGAAAATAAAATGCTACACCGTGACGTCATTTAGAGGTCAATGAAAGTCGAATGATTTCTTAGTTTTATGTTAAAATAAATGGCATCTTATCGTTTTCAAGGGTCGGAGTAGAAAAATAAGGGTTAGTAACATAAAATCTCGAAATGGTTTTGGAATTGGCATAGGCTAATTTTTTTTAGCATACCGAATTATATATATATTTTTATTATAATAAATAAGATTAAACAGATTAAAAAAATATCATTATTTTGGTGACAAGACCTACTTTTCTCCATGAATACCTCAAAGTCTATTAAAGGCTAAATTACGACTTTCATGGTTATTTCTATAGTTACTATTTCGCTGTTATTTAGAGATTATCATACTAATATTATAAATGCGAAAAGTTTGTTGGTTTGTTTGTTCTCTTTCACGCAGCAATAGAGCAACGGATCGACAGATTTTTTGCATGGGTATATTTCAAAGGCAGGATAGCGACATAGGCTATTTTTCATCATCTCCATTTTTCATCACTACGCGGGTGAAACTTCGGGGCGCAGCTAGTATTTCAAAATTCATACCAATTTATGAGTTTAAAGCGGAATAATATAAACTATTTGTAGACTAATCTTTAGTGTATTTCCGCTTGTTGTTATAACTGAATCGGATATAAACTAGAGATACGACTTAAAGAGCATTGAAAATGAGTTTACGCCTCATTCCATCATTTATCGAAATAAAAAAATAAAAAATACACATTTAAATAAATAAATATTGTAAGATTATAAATTAAATTCATTTAAGTTATATGATTATTTACGGGATATTTACCGTGGTAAGGTTGTGGAATGAGCTCCCGATATTTCGGCGCAGTTACATGCACCATGTTCAAAATCAATACCCGTAAATAATCATATAACTTTAGTGAACAACCGTGATAGTTTAAAACAGTGTTTTAAATTCATTTGTTACTACGACGCTGTAAAAATCATGTTTTTTTGTTCTTTCTCTATAAAGAATAAATAGTGTGTAAAGTTTTTTGTATACAAACAAAATCTACGTGTTTTTATGTCCTGTAAAAAAAAACTAAGTGCTTTAAGTCCTGTTGCTCAGCCCTCAATGTTAATCCAAAATAACAACTTGTTATTAAAATGTAGTTATTGTGCAATAGGGTTCGTCCATACTCTGGTCCATGGATACCTGTGTTATACCTGTGTTTCCCCACGTATTTAATCTATGTTCTTACATTAGAATTGTGTGGTAGTACCATCGAGATACAATACATAATAGAGTCACAAACGTGCCAAAAAAAAAACGGAACCAAAACTCGGCGCATGCTACGAATTGCGCAGACTTTTTGATTAGTTACAAGGTAGCCGCGATCCGACTACAGCGCCGCGCGATGCCAGAGCTACGATGACATAGCGGACAACTAACGTTGAACACTATGCAAGCGAAATAACGTCTAAATCGAAGTAAATGTGGCATTGTGAACTATATAATTGTACAATGTATGAACAATGACGCTCGGACGTTTTTTGACTGTTTTCACTGAGAGATTGTGACTCTATAGGAATTGTATCTCGATGGGTAGTACGGAACCGCCGGTCGGTGCCTGACTCCGACTCGCACTTAGCCGGTTTTTGTAAGTGCTTATATACCCATTTTAATATTTATACGTTTCATTAATTTCTCGAATTATTTTTGGCCCTAAAACTTGTCAACTTTTTTTAGAAATTGCTAAGTGAAAATGGGCGATCCTTTGGTCACGGAAATTGTTTACTTCTACCCGAAACCCAATGCTGAAACACACAACACCATCAGGTATTTTATTATATGTAATTATACTACTCGTTTAATTTTGGTCGGGGAAAATGCACTCCATTTGTCCCGTTAATTTGTCCTTATATTATGTTTTTATTTTTATACCCAGTAAAGATACATTCATTCTACACTGTACTGATTGAAATGAGCTACAGGTCAGGGAAGCTATGGAACGTTCATTTGAGCGGGAATAAATTGACGAATAGCAGCGATTTTCTTACGCACCGCTCCGGTGCTTAACGCGCGTCAAGCACCTTTCGCTTACGCCGACATGCGGCGTGCATTTGGGGGGTTAATTTCCTCCTCGAGGATTTCGGCGTCGCACTTGTGCATTTGTCAGTGTCAAGTATTGAAATATTATTAAGTTCATAAATTTCGTCATATAGTGCGTTCGGATAGGCTATGATGGCATTTTTAGCATTGTCAAAATTGGCGTTGATGTAAAGCGTTCGGTTTGAGAATTTTGCAATTTTTGCCACTTTTGATCCCTACCCTAAACGAACGCTACAGTCACCAGCGATGACGTCAAACACAGTAGTTCAAAGAGAATACAATCCGTAGTTGACCGTAGATTTGTTGTAAAACGAGAAACTGACAGTCGCGCGCAAACAAAACACCAAAACACCGCGAAAAACAAACGTCAAAATCTTAATGTCAAAAAACTATCACAACGATCCCATGTCGCGAGGTGGGTCAAAAGTGGCAGATTACGATGGCATTTTTAGCTGTTTTCGACCTATCCGAACGGCGAGCGAAAACAGTTAATAATACCACTTTTGCACACACATTCCCAAAACGAACGCTACATGTGATCATTATTGGCGTTTGTAACAGTTATTTTTGCCACCAAGGGGCTATCCGAACGCACCTATAGTCATAGTCAAAATCAGAGTCAAGCAAAGTAAGTCACGGCCAAGTAAAAGTCATGCCCTAGTAAAGAAGTGGAGGCTTTACAAGAGGTTGCAAGGTAGTTTTAGAATCAACACGAAAATACACAAGTTTATGAAAATAATACGAGGTGACAAGTTTTGGTCACGTTGTCGTCATTTTTATTTTATTTTTTATTTTGACTTACGCTGTTTGCCTTTCGGCCTCTACTATTTGACTATAGTCAAAGCATATAGAAAGCGTAAGTCAAAATAAAAAATAAAATAAAAATGGGGGCAACGTGACCAAAACTTGTCACCTCGTATTATTTTCATAAACTTGTGTATTTTTTAGTGTTAATGTGTAATAATGGTATTATTTTCTAGTTAGCCACCGCTGAGGGCGTTCGGCTTAACTTGATGGTAAATTTGTTTAAAGTTGCCGCCAAAACTTCCAAGATGGTTTTTACAACGTGTTTTTGTTAGGTATGAAGCCCTGAACCCCCCTACCGGAGAACCCGACACGACGATAGTGCGCCGCGGGCAGCCCTTCAGTGGTGTGCTGGCATTCAACAGGCCCTACAATCACGATGACGATATCATCCAGCTGCTTTTCACACTTGGTGAGAGACCACAGAATTATAAATGGCATAGAATCCGTCACGTGATTTAAAAAGCATAGCACGCCATCTGTCTAATAGTATGTAGCCTTTGGAGCCTTTTACAGGTCCCTACTACATTAAAACAGTATACAACCCAGCAATTTTCCGTCCTGTCAAAAATATATCTGTTTCGTTCTGGTAACAACAAATTTGGCATATGAATAAAGAATGTAACATGTTTAATTCGTTTATGCTATATTAGCACTACTTCTATGTACTACTAGTCCTTATTCAAGAACAAGGACTTTGTATACCCTTTCACACAGATATACACACCCTTTCAAGAGAGACCCGGGAATTCTAGAAAGAAATTAAGGTCAATTTGACACATATAAAACCTTTTTTACATGACTGCCCAAAAAAGGTTTTTTATTAGGGATCATCGGTGGTCGATCGATGTGGTGAGCGCGCGCGTAACGTGCTATACGCTGGGCGGCTTTCCAAAGGCCCAATGCCTAGACCACAAACGGCTCAGCTACACCTTGACGTTATAATATTATCACCCATCTGCATTATATTGACAGGCGACAAACCCCACATGGACACGCAAGGTTCTGTCTTCGTCAAACCTGACGTCATCTCCAACAAACATAACTGGTCAGCCAAGTTCCTCAGCAGCGAGCGGAATAATGTGTCCCTTGAGGTAAGTACTTAGCTCATTATTAGGCACACAAATTATGGCTAAGCCTTAGCTAATAAGCTGATGGACATATCAACTTAGTAGAATAAGAATATAGATATATATTTATAAATCTGTGCCGTGCCGACCCCCTAGGATTCATGATTCCTAAACTTGCTTTACGTACTTGCCATCAGGTATCGACACCAGTGGATGCACCAGTTGGCTGCTGGCGTCTGCAAGTAGTCACCAGGCAGAAAAACTCCTCTGCTCGGAAAGTGTTCGACTTCAAACACGACCTATACATTTTGTTCAACCCTTGGAATCCAGGTAAATGCTTTTCATGAAAGAAGTCCCCAAGACGTGGTCGTCGCGTATCAGTCACCATTCAGTATCATTTCTTGAGCAGCACTTTTAAAAACTTTAGGCATCGTAATCTTACTAAACACAAAAAGCGTCCAAACACAGCGGGGTGAAAACCACAACATGGAAATTTAGTACCGCTGTTTGCCGTGGGACTTCTTTCAAATGCATAATATTCAAAATATTTATTTTGTGGAGACACGGGTAACATGCAGATTGATTGATTGATTGATTGATTTACTCTTTTTTGTTCACACCATGAAATTGTTAATGTATTAAGATAATATAGACCACCATGCTCTAGCATGGTGGTTTCATGAAAAGCACTGTAGTTGACCGACCAGCAGGTTCTCCTTAAAAAACTTATGGGTTAAATTATGCTTATTATCCACTCTTTGTTTACATTATCCAAGTTAGAGTATGTTTCACAGATGACCAAACGTACATGGCGGACACAAATCTTCTTCAAGAGTACATTCTCAACGACATGGGTAAGATCTGGGTGGGGCCTGTCCAGTCCACGCGTGGAAAGCCGTGGGCTTTTGGCCAGTTCGACGATGAGGTGCTGCCTGCTGTCATGTTCATGTTGGATAAAGTAGGGATGCCTTACCAAAAGTAAGTTTCTCTGTTCGTTTAGACAGTTTGAGGGTTAGTATCGTCTTACCAGGGTAAATTTAAAATGATATTTGAATAAATTTTCAACCAATCATGCAAACAGTTTGGAGTTGCAGTGTTCAAAATAAACCTAATTCCATAAACCTCTTTCCCTTTTCACTTATTTTCTTTCTATTGTGCATTGTCTTGTAAATCTGAACAACTTAATTACCTACTTCTCCTGTGACTTCTCCAGTCGCGGTGACGTAGTCAAGATGGTCCGCTTCATCTCAGCGGCAGTTAATTACAACGACGACAAAGGCGTGCTTAAAGGCCGCTGGTATGGGGATTACGAGAAAGGTACCGCACCATCCGAATGGACCGGCTCCGTGGACATCCTCGCGCAGTTCCATAAAAAAATGGAGACGGTGAGCTACGGACAGTGCTGGGTGTTTGCCGGAGTTGTGACTACAGGTTAGTTGGAATGTCATCATTCTGGTGCTTGAACAAGCACTATTCTTTTTTAATCTTACTTGTACTAATAGATTTTAGAGAACCAAATCATAACCTGCCTATATATGTTGGAAAAAGAAACATCTCTGGTGCATTGTTTTTAGCTGTTGCCCGCGCCTTTACACTTTCATGTAAACTTTCAACCTCCTTACGCCTCTCATAAGGGTGGTTCCTGTAATTCGGTCCTTCCGGACAATCCTTTCTTAGCAGGCCTTTACAAATCTTCATACGGAGACTACGTATCAAATTTGTAGTTATTTGAGTCATGATTTGTTATTTTGTGATGACTGTGCAGCCAGTGAATGAGTGAGTGGTATTTCGCTTTTATACATACCTATGTAGATACATATTCTATCGACTTTTGCTACAATATATTATATTTGCTGAGCACATTGATTGAGAATCTAGGTGGACTGAAATTATCTTGAAGTTCAGCTGGATGTCTTGACTCCATTGTGACATGAAGATTTTGTTGTTGTATGATTTCAGATTAGTTGAAAAACCCAACATAAACAGTTTTACCAACCTTACTTTTTCCTTTCAGTGTGCCGTGCTCTGGGCATTCCTTCTCGAGTCGTCTCCAACGTCGTATCAGCTCACGACGGCAACAATTCCCTGACTATTGACAAATTCTACTCAGAGAACATGGACAAAGAAATACTCCATGACGATATGAACTCAGATGTAGGAAAAGACTCCATATGGAACTACCATGTATGGAACGATGTGTGGATGGCGAGGCCTGACTTGCCTACAGGTAAATTTAATAAGATGCCAAACATGCGTCCTTTCATCTTCTATTTCTTGTTTTATGTTAGGTAGGTCGTAATCAAATTCATGCCTAAATCTATGTAAAAAACGCATATTGACATAATACTACAAACAACGACGAGTATATTGCTTCGTAATAAATAAATTTAAATATTGACATCATGAAAAAAGATATCATCAACAGCCAAAAGAAATGCACTGCTAAACATAGGTCTCCCTCTTAGAAGTCCATATCATACTGAACGACAGCTTGCCATCCGCCATCTGCATTCACTGGATTTAATTTCATTCATTCATATGCCATGATCTGAATTTGTGTTTAAATATTAAACCATGCGAGCGGAAGTTAGTAGTTTGCACTTTGTTCCAACGATGAAGTTTGTAATGGGGGTAAGTATATCCTGGAAAAACACGGAAACTTTTTACTCCGAAAAAAAATAACGGATCCTGCAGGCTAGCGAGTAAAACTGCTGAGTGCTGCTATTTGAAATATTGAACAAATGTCACTGCATTCCACCAGGTTACGGCGGCTGGCAAGCCATCGACGCGACTCCCCAAGAAAAGTCCTCCAACATATACCAGTGCGGCCCAGCTTCCCTCGAAGCCATCAAGCAAGGAGTCATCGGTCTAAACTACGATGTGGAATTCATGCTGGCTTCAGTCAATGCAGACCTGATGCGGTGGAGGAAGGACGCTGATGCCGAGACTGGGTTTTCCTTAGTTGAAACGAATAAATACCAGTCAGTATCTTTCAGTATCCCTTGGGCCAATATCTTTTATATACTGTTTCTTAGACATATCTCTGGTGTTTTTAGTGGGTACATGGCAGATCAATAATTTTTATTTTTTCAGATAATTGTTAGTAATTGTATTTATTCTATCCTAACCCTTATTCTTAGGGCACCTTTGTCTACTCGTGTCTCACCTATGCAAAAGGCATCTTCAGTATGACGTGTTGACTCTGTGATCACTTGACCGAGAATTAGCTGCAAAGGAGGGATGAGATGAGATGGTGAAAGGCGCTCTAAAGATAAATTATAATAATTAAAAAAAATTGGAAGTGTTTGATCCCATAATCCTTATACTAGATTAGACAATGAAGGGAATTTAAAAAAAAAATTATACGACTGCAAAACAGCTTTCAAGTCGTACTTCCGCAGAGGAACGCCTAAATAAATAAATACTTACTTCTTTTCGTTTTTATTTTAACTGAAGACTGATTACAAAGTGAAGCTCAAATTATTAAGAGGATCTCATCGTCTCGTCCTCCTCATGTCTGAGGGACGTGTTTCATCCCATTTGTCTCCTTTGATTATTTAGCGCCGTCTTCTTCTATCCTCAGCGGTATGCAGCGAATCGTACACTGAGGTCTCACCCATATCAACGTTATTTGAATTTACATCTAAATAATTTTTTGATAGAAAATTTAAAAGAAAATAGTTTTTACTAACTTTAAGCTGTTCTACCCATCTTTTTCCCTTCACATCTTATCGTATATTATCGTTTCATTAATAAGAGTCCTTAATCTGCTTTTTCTGATGTATTATCACCACATCTTGAACTTTAAATCTTCTTCTAGTAATAATCACTATTGAATACCTAAGTCATTATAATCAGTTAGACTTAGTGCCTTTAGATGCAGAGTGATCTAGATTAAGGCACGCACTTTTTGCAGCATTGGGCGCATGATCCTGACCAAGAAGCCATACGTGTTTGACCCCAACGGTAACCAGGATCGAGAGGACATCACTAATCAGTACAAGTACAGTGAGGGAACAGACTCCGAGCGACTCGCACTTATGAACGGCGTGAGAAATTCGGAGAGGGCTAAGAGGTACTTCATGGAGATTTTATGGGTTTGCAATCAGCTTGAAAATATTCGAATAACAAGAAATAAATAATAGGAGCAGAGGATCATCATCATCATTATCAGTCTATCATGTTCCCACTGCTGGGTCACAGGCCTTCTCTCTCAGAGAGAGAGAAAGAGAGAGAGAGAGGATGGGCCCTAATCCACCATCCTGGCCTATTGTAAGTTGGTCATTGTCTTTGAACTTTAGAGGTTCTTGGACATACGATGTTTTCCTTAGCCGTTGTTGAGCGATGGCATAGTAACTGCATATATTTTATTTGAGTACTAAATAAGTCATTGGTGCTGGGCCGACAATTGAACTGGGTGCCGTCAGATTGTAAAGCACACAGTCATGCTAATGGCCGGCCACCGTCGCACAGATAGGATACCACTCTTCTATTCTTTTATATTTGGAATGTTTGGAAGTTTTCTTTTAGTCATGAGTTTGGTGAATAATACTGTACTCGTTTTTTTATGCCATAGTTGGCAAATAAGCAGACGGGCCGCCTGATGGTAAGCAGTCACCGTCGTCTATGGACACTTTTGACATCAGAGGCAATACAAATACGTTGCCAACCCTTAAGGACTCTATTAACTCGCCTTTTAAAGAACCCCATGTTGTAGCTTTTCGGAAACACCGCGTTGGGTTACTCGTGTAGAAAATTAAGTTAATTATTCAATGACCGACGTATTACTCATATCAAAACAAAAAGGTCATTCCTGATTACAGCAGGAAACAGGTTATTTAAATACTTTAATCTCTGTTTCAGATACTATTCAGTGGCGGCTAGCGTCCAGAATGATATCACCTTCCAACTGCGAGACATCGACACTGTGCAGATTGGAAAGGACTTCAGAGTCACTGTCGACGTCGAAAACAAGTCTCATCAGGTAACTAAACTGAGAGCCCAAACCAACCGAAGATCAGGCTAGGCTGGGGCGTTTCTTGGGGACCTATATCCAGCAGTGAACTAGTTTTTTTTTATGCCATAGGAGGCAAACAAGCAGACGGGCTGCCTGACGGTAAGCAGTCACCGTCGCCTATGGATACTTGTAACACCAGAGGCGTCACAAATACGTTGCCGACCCTTTAGGTCTCGATTAACTCGTTTTTTGAAGAACCCCATGTTGTTGATGTTGTAGCTTCTCGGAAACACCGCGGAAGGTAGCTCATTTCACATTTTGCAAGTATGAGGCAAAAAGGATCGAGTGAATCGCACAGTGTGCGATTTCCACTGATCTATGGTGTGTGGATGAGTCTTCAGGGCGGTGGCGGTGTTTTATTATATTCGGAAAATATACAGTGATAGACATCTAGATTACTAAAACATTGATTATTTAAACACCATTTAGCAGTTTTCGCATAAATATGTGCAACAAATTTGTAATACTATTGTCGTTAAAGCGGAAATACTCTAGAGATACGACAAACAAACAGTTTGAAATGAACTAACGCCTGATTCTGTTAACTTACTGTTTTACTTGCAGGGTCGTCATATTAAAGCTTCTCTGTCAGTTTTACTGTTTTACTTGCAGGACCGTCATATTAAAGCTTCTCTGTCAGTTTTACTGTTTTACTTGCAGGGTCGTCATATTAAAGATTCTCTGTCAGTTTTACTGTTTTACTTGCAGGGTCGTAATATTAAAGCTTCTCTGTCAGTTTTACTGTTTTACTTGCAGGGTCGTCATATTTAAGCTTCTCTGTCAGTTTTACTGTTTTACTTGCAGGACCGTCATATTAAAGCTTCTCTGTCAGTTTTACTGTTTTACTTGCAGGGTCGTCATATTAAAGCTTCTCTGTCAGTTTTACTGTTTTACTTGCAGGGTCGTAATATTAAAGCTTCTGTGTCAGTTTTACTGTTTTACTTGCAGGGTCGTCATATTAAAGCTCCTCTGTCAGTTTTACTGTTTTACTTGCAGGGTCGTCATATTAAAGCTTTACTGTCAGCTACCAGTCTCTATTACAATGGCGTAAAAGCTCATCTTGTGCAAAACATCGTTGGAAACATCTATGTGGGACCTAACAAAGGTACGTACGTTATATCATACTAATATTATAAATGCGAAAGTGTGTTTGTTTGTTGGTTTGTTTGTTCTTCGGAACAACGGACCGACCTGATTTGCATGGGTATAGTTCAAGAGACAGAGTGACATAGGCTACTTTTCATCATCATCATCACCATCTCCATTTTTCATCACTACGCGGGTGAAATTGCGGGGCGCAGCTAGTAAGTTATATTTCAACAATATTTTTTTATATGATATAACTTCAACTTTCGGAGTTTTTCCTTTGTGTGTGCTGTAAGACCTGTCTCTTGCCAAATTTCATGGTTCTAGGTCAACGGGAAGTACCCTATAGGTTTTGATTCCCTTGTGAAATCACAAAATACTTATGCGAAAATATGAGACATAAATGGTCATATCTTTTGATCGCGTTGACTTACAAGTTTGATTTTTTCACAGCTAAAAGAAACCATATCCTCGAGTATTTGATATACATTTCAACTTAATAGTTTTACGTGTTCTTGAGAAAAAGGGTCTTGACAGACGGACAGACGGACAACAAAGTGATCCTATAAGGGTTCCAATTTTTTCCTTATGAGGTAGAGACCCTAAAAATGAAATGAGGAAACATTTGAACACGTACGAAATTTTCGTTTCGATCAGGTGAGGTGGCGGTCAAACGCTAGACTATTAGTAAGATAAAAAAAATACAATGAAAAAACATTGATGTAATATTTGGATCGGCTTAAAAAATCTTACATGAGTAATTCCCGTGTAATATAAATAAAATTATTTGGACTCTTTAACCCTTTTCAGCGGAACAAATAATTCTCCTAGTGACAGCAAGTCAGTACCTGCCCAAGCTGGTGGAGTACTGCAACATGAAGATATCAGCGATGGCCATCGTTGAAGAGACCAAGCAATCCTGGGCTGATGACGACGACTTCCAAATCCTCAAGCCCAATATCATCATCAAGGTCAGAAAGGCAACATGTTTGAATGTAGAGCGCTACTCCCTTCTACAGCCCTCTCGCTCATGTATTTTCACAAATCACGGTGTGAATTCCCAAAAAGTGACAAAACCAAGTTCTGCTGACTATCATTAGTAATCATAACATTACAAGCAAAGGTATTATAAGTAAAGATAGCCATAGGACAACCACTGCTGCACATAGGCTTCCCCATTGATCTCCAAAAGGGCCGGTTGGAAGCGCAGGCGCATCCAGCGTTTTCCTGCGTTCTCTTTTAGGTCGTCTGTCAATCTTGTGGGTGGACATCCTACGCTGCGCTTACCGGTCCATGGTCTCCATTTAAGAACCTTTCAACCCCATCGGCCATCTGCTTGGTGCGCTATGTGCCCTGCCCACTACCATTTCAACTTACTAATCCAGTGGGCTATGTCGGTAACATTCGTTCGTCTACAAATCTCCTCATTTCTGATTCGATCTCGTAGAGAAACCCCGAGCATAGCCCTCTCCATAGCTCGTTGTGTGACTTTGAGTCTGTTTATGAGGCCCATAGTGGCAGACTACGTTTCAGCGCCGTATGTCATCACTGGCTACACACAGAGGTCGAAGAAGAAGTTTGCAACCTATGGCATAAAAATACACCTAAATAAAGATGCTCATAAGCTTGTCGGTATTTTATAGGATTTTCCACGGAGAGTGTTCAACGGAACTTCACGAACTTGTTCCCCCATCACCTTTTCATTACCGGACGTCCAGACGAACGGCAAGGCGTCATCCTTACTTGCTCGAAATGCCATTTGTTCGCACCAAGCGTTTTGACTCCTCTTTCTTAATTAGAACAGCAAAACAATGGAACACCTTGCCCCAGCCTGTGTTTCTGCAGCATTACAATCTTGGAGTGTTCAAGTCTAGGATTAATAGGTTATTACTGGGCAAACGTGTTCCAACTTCGACCGCATCGTCGCTTTCCATCAGGCGAGATTGCGGTCAAACGTTAGCCTAAACCGATGTAAAAAAAATGAAAAAGATGCTACTTATTCATCTCTCTCCTTAGTTCAACGAAGACGTGATCCTCGGTCAGCCAGCCCTCGTGACTCTATCCGTTGTGAACCCACTCGAGCAGCCGCTGCGGAACTGTGAGTTCCGGCTGACGTCATCCGGCATCATGGGCAGAACTCTGAAGTTCCCCGGAAGTGACGTCCAGGCGGGCCAGTTGCTGACGACTCAGCTGCCTGTGTACCCCAATGTAAGTTTTTTAATTATTTGAGAGCCATATTACAAAATACATCGTTTAATTTTAGGTGAGTCGCAATCTCTCAGTGAAAACATTAAAAAAACCTCCGAGCGTCATTGTACATACATTGTATCAATTATATAGTTCACAGTGCCACATTCACTCCAATTTAGACGTTATGTCGCTTGTATAGTGTTCAACGTTAGTTGTCCGCTATGTCATCGTAGCTCTGGCATCGCGCGGCGTTGTAGTCGGATCGCGGTTACCTTGTAACCTCCTTGTAACTAACCAAAACTCGGCACAATTCGTAGCGTGCACTGAGTTTTGGTTCGGACATGTTTTTTGGCACGATTGTGACACTATAATATATTTTGTATCTCGATGCTTGTTATAGAATCATTTCGCCTTTTTTTCAGAAATTGGGAAATATCTCATTCGTGGCGACTTTCAAATCGACAGAACTGAAAGACATCAACGGCTCGGCCACTGTTGAAGTATTTGAAGGATAAACTACGAAAATATATTATTTTTAAGCACTGATTTTGCTAAATTTACAGACTATTGTGTGCTTATTATGTCGATAATGATATTTGGAGTCAATTTAAAAAAAGTCCCCATTGCAACCCCAAAATTAATATGAAATGCAAATATTACTGTGTTTCTGACTGTGTCACAATATAAATTAATAACTTACAAGTAATAACTGATATTTATTATTCCAGGCATTTCATACAAATTTTTGGGGTTCCAATGCTGATATTTTTACATTTGCCGCGCTTTTTCAGTCTCTACTTTCATTAACCAGACTTTAGGCCCTTGCCAGTCAAAAAAGGTTAATTAGGAATACAGAATAATTTACACGTGAGCTAAGAATCAATTACAATTGACAATCAAACGAAATGACCAAGTGAAGTTCGATCACAGTTTTGTGATCAAAACATTCGATGCACCATTTCAAGAAAACATCCCTGATGCACCATCCCTGATGCACCATTTCAAGAAAACATCCCTGATGCACCATCCCTGATGCACCATTTCAAGAAAACATCCCTGATGCACCATCCCTGATGCACCATTTCAAGAGCTTAATTTTTTAAATAATGTATGGCATGGCGTACTGTAATTAAAAAGTTAATTTGTGTATTACTCCGTATTTACATAAAATATTTATTTAAATTTAAGAAAGCAATGTGCCTAATATGAGGCTATTATTATTTATCCAAAACGAGGTTTTTTTAAAATATATAATCATAATAATGTAATTATAATATAAAGTATTTTGTAATTAGTTTCATTTCAACATTTTCCTTTTCTTTATAACTCTTGTTTAAATATTAAAATTATAGGCTTAAATTACGTTTGACCGCGGTCTAGAAGAAATAGATTCACTCGCGACTTGAAGACCCAAATTGTAACTATCGGATTGTTAGATCATCATCATCATTCCAGCCATAGGACGTCCACTGCTGGACATAGGCCCCCATCGGTCTCCAAGAGGGCCGGTTGGAACCGGCCGTCATCCAGCGTTTCCCTGCGGTATTTTTGCGGATTGTTACATAGAGATATGTACACCTTTAAAGATAATTTACAAATGGCAGAAAAGACCGGAAGGCGGTGGTAGAGGCCCTGAGGCGAACACCAGAGTTAAATGGGATATAAAATAATTCTGTGTAATAGTAAGATAGTTATCGTGTGGCGGTCGCTTTCTTGCTTTTAATATATTATGGTTGAGGAGAACGATTAGCACATGCGATAACTCGTGAACGGGTGCTGCTTGCGGCGGGACTGCTCGGTGTATACCAAAGATAATATAAGCACTTGATCGCACATAAATCATCTTTCCCTTTTGCACGAGTAAGCCACATCGGTCGCGGGGGTATCGAATGACGGCTTGTGATTGGAGACTCAAAAGTCATTCATTCATTCCGCGCCTATAGGATTGGCCCGCTCGAAAAAGATTAAGATGCTAAAAATACCATTTACATCACGCGAGGTAAATTATGAGCAGTCATGTGGATAAATATCATCATTGGTATATACCTACACGCAACAAAGTAATAACTTTGTATATTATTCTTGTAAAGTCATTAGTTTTATGTGATACTAGCTGCCTTAGTTTCACACGCGTTGATTACTTCTTATAACATTAGCTATCTGCCAGTGAAAGTCCCATCAAAATCAGTCCAGCCGTTTTGGATTTCATAGAGAACATACACACATCGCCTCTTATATAATTATAAGAAAAAGAAGTTTATAATTTATATGATATGATATTATATGTTTATTTATAATTATAAAAAATTACATGTCAGGTTAATCAAATTACAAGTAACATTAAAGGTCATACATTCAATAAAATTATAATAATGTTATTAGCAAAAAATAAAACGAAAATAATATAAATTATTAGGTACATCACATTAGGTAAAAAATGAATAATCAGAATAAATAAAAACAACACTTAAGTACAGCTTAAGATGTTATTCGGTGTTTGGAACGAACTCCTCGACGGTGTATGGTGCCATGTCAGTTAGAAATAGCTTGAGTAGTTAGAGACTTCGCTTCTCGTATAAACATGGGCAAAGCATTAAATAGTTGAGCACCAATGACCCGCGCGCACTTTTTTATAATTATATTATTTTATATTTGACAAAATAAATTGTTGTAAGTTGACAAAAGGCCCCTGGAGCACAAAAGACATTGCCGGAGTCCGTATATATATAGAGCTGCACTATAAATAATAAAAATAATAAATTAACTTTAAAGAGTTCATAATGGCATAAGGCAGCCTAAAAACCATTAATTAACCTTCGCCTGTAACAGTCGGGTACAAAAGATAAACTTCCCTAAAAAGGAACATCGCGACAATTAACTTGACGAGACGTCGCATTACCATCAAAAAACCGGACAAGTACGAGTAGGACTCGTGCTCTGAGGGTTCCGTTAGACGGAACCCTCAGAGCGCGAGACCAAAAAAAAAACTAACTGAAGTTAAAATATTGAAAGACAAACTTAAGTTTGTAGTTTTTTTTTACTGGGCAAGTGACTTTAATAACTAAACAAAATACAAGCTAAAACTAACACTACAAATACAGTTAGACTGCCCATAGACCGTTGAAGGTCTAAAGACAATCCAAATGCTCAAGCCCACTACCAGTTGGCAGCGTACCCAACATGCTGGCGGCATTACCACGTTGAATGGCAATGCTAATGCGTTGAGCCAGAAACACGCCAGCATTTTGGTCACGCGTCGCATTAACCAGGCGCTCTGAAAGATTGTTGAAAATGAGGTGAGCTCCCGGTCCTCAAGGGCCCAATGTCTCGACCCCAAACGCCTCAAATATGTAACCACTGCCGAGGTTAGCATATTTGCGACGCTTGTGCTGCTCTGCCGAATTAGCAGCCGCGCCAGCCTTACCCTGTGTCTCAGGAAGATGTGACGGCGCCAAAGTATCGACACAAGTTGCGTCCCATACAAGGGGCCGCCCCAACCTCCAGGGCACAAGTGTCATACCGTCAGGCCTCTTTCCATCGTCACGCGCAAGACCACTCGGTTTGAGCACAGCTGCGACATTGGCGGTGGAAAGTGCCCTGCGTATGATGTCGTTCAGGCTAGCGTGTCGGCCAATATGACCATGCAGCGCTTCTCGAGCAAGAGAGACCATGGTGACCGAGCTGGTCAACAGCAGTACCACACTGACAGCGATGGGCCTCACAGCACCTTGCACCCAAGCGTAAGCTGACAGCTAGACGAAATGCGGTTGGATCTAAAAGGCTACCTGTGTTAAAAAAGGGCATGGCTTGCAACCAAAGTCCCGATTCCCAAACAGAGACAGCAAGAATACGAGCGCGATCTGCAATACTAGGACACGTATCTAGTAGCGATTTCCATGCTAGTTCGCAGATCGGCCGATCCCACAGTCTCTGGGAAGACAACTTTGAAGTTTGTAGTTGACAATAAGGTTCTTCCATACATCCCAACTACAAAATGTAAGTTTGTAATAGCAAAATAATTATTTTTAAATACCTTCAAATTTATAACTTTCGGATTTATTCCTATATATGTACTATGAGACCTTGCCTCTTGCCAAATTTCATGATTCTAGGTCAACGGGAAGTACCCTATAGGTTTTGATACCCCTGTGAAATCGCAAAATATACGACATAAAGGAACCCTAAGAGCGCGAGACCAAAAAAAAAACTAACTGAAGTTAAAATATTGAAAGACAAACTTAAGTTTGTAGTTGACAATAAGGTTCTTCCTTACATTCCAACTACAAAATGTAAGTTTGTAATAGCAAAATAATCATTTTTAAATGATATACCTTCATATTTACAACTTTCAGATTTATTCCTATATATGTGCTATGAGACCTTGCTTTTTGCCAAATTTCATGACTCTAGGTCAACGGGAAATACCCTATAGGTTTTGGTTCCCCTGTGAAATCGCAAAATATGCGACATAAACGTTCATATCTTTTGATTGCGTTGACTTACAACTTTTATTTTTTTACAGCCGAAAGAAACCGTAGACCCAAGTATTTAGTATAAATTTCAACTTGCTACCTTTACGCGTTCTTGAGAAAAAGGGTCTTGACAGACGGACAGACAGACAGACAGACAGACGGACAACGAAGTGATCCTATAAGGGTTCCGTTTTTTCCTTTTGAGGTACGGAACCCTAAAAATGATTCATCCATCTTCGATTCTCCGAACTACATTCATGAATGAAACCGCTTCCAAATGACATGGAAATAAACTTTATTTCCTTTGCCATACAGTTCAAAATTATTAATAGGTCTTCTTTTGGTAGGCACTTTTAGGGTATGTTCCAAAGCTTGTAAAGTATATCAAGACTGCCAAGCATTTTGCAGAAATAATAATATATCATTACAATGAGAATGCATAGTCTGTTTGTCACTTGTTCACAACAAAACGGCTGTACAAATTAGAATAAAGTTTGGTGAGGAGATAGATTGTATTCCGCCGGCTGGGGACACTACCCAACGTCTTGTTTATAGTACTTAGGTACTTTTTATTTATGTGAAATGACTGTGTTGGCTAACGGCAATGAGTTGACATAATTAGAATAAAATATAACGTTTTTTAAAGTTAATTTATTGTTTTTGTTTTTTTAACAATAAATTATTCGAAGAACATATAATAATTAAATCTTTGTACGGAACCGTGGTTTCGTATACAGAAATATATTTTTTTGTACTAAACTGGTTTCCTCAAAAGGGTTTTTTTTCCTCATTCGTAACTGCTTAGTGCTTACGGAACTACGCTTACGCAGGTGCGGCCGAAGGGGCAACTACGAGTTAAGTACCTCCTAAGTATGAATAGTAATTATAATAGGTTGAATTGCATCTTGAATTTACATCGGCACTTTTCATTATACCTAGATAAGTAGCTGGAGTACCTTATTACACAAAAAGAGTACAACCCAATTGTTTTAGTTTTTAGGGTCATACCCTAAGGGTGGAAAAGGTCCTATTACTACGACTACGCTGTCCGTTTGTCTGTCCATCCTACCTTTTAACACCATAAACGCAGTACCGGCGTTAGGGTATAGGGCCTGGTTGGGCGACCGCCCAGGGGGTCTAGACAAGAGCAACTTTCTGTTAGCGTTCACGCCTGCAGATAGATGAAATTGTATGAAAATTACATTAGTATATGAGATAATTTCTCTCAACCTAATGTCATTGTCATACAATTTCACTTTTCCGCAGGCGTTAACGCCAACAGAAAATGGGTCTTGTCTAGACCCCCTGGGCGCCAGATAAAAAGGGGCGCCGTATAGGCGCCTATAAAGGGGCGCCGCAGGTATATAAAAATCTGTAGATCTATTCTAACTAATCTATTCTTTGTCTTTTTTCGGGTTGAATGGCAGAATGAAGTGAAAGGCGTAGAAACAAGTGAAAGAAGTCTCGCCCGGGACGCTGGTAGTGCAAAAACCGGCACTGCTTATACGAACGCGTAATGAACCTCTATTTTTTGGTCGGTTAGCAATGTGGTAAAGCGTATGTAAAACAGTGATTAACCATAAGTCGTTTCTGTGCATGTAGCAATTACGAGAGGCGTGGTTTCTAAGAATGACATGTGGCACTTGCAATGCTTGCTGCGCCTGAAGCGTCCTTTGTAATATGTATGAAGAAAACAGTTGTTTGAAATTAGGGCAAAGGAATTATAAGGAATTCGTTGATAACTAATTCAACGAACAATTAAATTAAATTGACTTTTTTTTTTCCTGGGCAAGTGCCTTTATTAACTAAACAAAATACAAGCTAAAACTATCACTACAAATACAGTTAGACTGCCCATAGACCGTTGAAGGTCTAAAGACAATCCAAATGCTGAAGCCCACTACCAGTAGGCATTTTTCTTGTGTAATGATGAGAACATAATTATCACGAGTAACAAAGTTACGTAACAGTAGTACTGAGCCGGAAGCAGGTCATTGTAGTAATTTTTATAACTTTTGCTATGAGTATTTTAAAAAATGGGCTTTCGTTTGACCACCAACTCGCCTCAACCAAAACCAATCAATCAATATTGAAACCGAGGAAAGATCAGTTTCCCATAGAAAAAAAAAGAAAAAAAAAAATGTAATAATAAAATCATATTCCCATGCATTTTATATGGAACGGTAAGAATTAAAGTCTTACAAAATGACTTACCTATTACATCATACAAAAAATATAAATAAACGGACAAGTACGACTAGGACTCGTGCTCTGAGGGTTCCGTTGGAAAGAACCCTCAGAGAGCGAGTCCAAAAAAAAAACTAACTGAAGTTGAATGTATCCGCAAATAGGACACCATTCCGACTGGCTCCTACTTTCCGAGATGTATAAATATTTTGATACCTAACCGGGTTTTTGGGCGTTTCCCTGACATTAACCCTCAAATTTGGCTCCTATATTAAAAACAAAGCTCATTGGCTGCCTAATACCTTTTAAACTTCTTGTTTTCCTTACTGTTGCACCATTAGTTAAGAAAAATAAAGTAGTACCGAAAGTACCGAAAATACCGGGAAATCCCGGTTATGATGAGACCAAGTACCGAAATTCCCGGTTCTTAAAATCAGTACCGGTTCCAGAAATCCTAGTGGAGACCACGAACCGGAAGACGCAGCGTAGGTAGCCCTCCCACTAGATGGACCGACGACATTGTGAGAGTCGCGGGTATCCAGTGGATGCAAAAGGCAGGCTGTCGTTCAGTATGGAGGTTAAAGGGGGAGGCCTATGTTCAGCAGTGGACGTCTTCTGGCTGATGATGATGATGATGATGATGAATAACTTATTAGGCATAGATTACTCTACATGCTACCTAAGATCTGTATGTAAATTTCATAATATGCAATAAATTATAAAGTACTATAGCTGCGTACAGCGGTTTCACCCGCGTTATAGTATAGGTATACCTCCTTGAAGCAACCTCTCAAGTGTCAGTGTGACTGGCGTAGTATTTTTTTTCTTCCCCGTATTGGGGTTTTTGGCTCCGCGTGATTGACGCAGTTGCCATGTACAATTCGGAATTTAAAGGTAGGGAAACGATATGCGAAAATTAGGATATAAGTAGGAAGGATTAGGATGGACGGATATTGGGTTAGTTTTAGCATAGACAAAAGTACTGTTGTCTATGGTTTTAGGTAAGTACAAAGAAATTGGACCTCTTTGGGTAAGTAAGTTCATGCAGTATGCAGATTAATGACGAGTGGTTAATTATCTTTGATGCAGCCCCTTCGACGTAAAATGACTATTGCACTTCTTACGCTCTGACTAATGGCTTTGCTGATCTGATGATGGTACACGGATGTCACGCCTCCACCACGTAGATGAGTAATGGACATTCCTATATTAATTATTAGTAATACTGATGTGGTAACTTAGTTTAACTTTATCTTTGTTCTGTTTTGTGAGTCATTTGAGGATTTTCTTGGTTTGATAATGTGGTACGGCACAACACCGTGGTAACATAACCGTGGTGTTACGACATAATCCACGAATACTCGTGATATGAAAACTGGACCATTGTGCTTACTATACCTATTCACATCACACCTATATAGTTATCATTTTTTATTTTTAGGGTTTCGTACCTCGAAAGGAAAAAACGGAACCCTTATAGGATCACTTCGTTGTCCGTCTGTCTGTCCGTCTGTCAAGACCCTTTTTCTCAAGAACGCGTAAAGGTATGAAGTTGAAATTTATACTAAATACTTGAGTCTACGGTTTCATTCGGCTGTAAAAAAATAATTATTTTGCTATTACAAACTTACATTTTGTAGTTGGAATGTATGGAAGTACCTTATTGTCAACTACTAACTTAAGTTTGTCTTTAAATATTTCAACTTTAGTTTTTTTTTTTGGACTCGCGCTCTGTGGTTCCCCCTTCCAACGGAACCCTCAGAGCACGAGTCCTACTCGTACTTGTCCGGTTTTTATTTTTTGTCTTACCACAGTTAATTGCGAACGTTGTAAACACCTGTTAAGGGGGCACATATCAGAACTGTATTAAGTATCATCATCATCATCAGCCAGAAGACGTCCACTGCTGAACATAGACCTCCCCCTTTAACCTCCACACTGAACGACAGCCTGCTTTTTGCATCCACTGGATGCCAGTGACTCTCACAATGTCGTCGGTCCAGTAGGTATTAAGTATAAAAAAGTGTAATTTGTATTATTAAATATGCTGAACATCGGTCCATCTAGTGGGAGACAATCAAAATCCGTTGCGTAGTTTAGGAGGAGTTAGCGGCCATACAGACACACAGACAGACAGACAGACGCGGAAAGCGACTTTAATTTATACTATGTAGAGAAGAGATAATCTCATTGTCCAATATACTGTCTCTATCAAAAATTCGCTTTCCGCGTCTGTCTATATACGGTTTTTGATGCGGTTTTCAACATCAGTTAGATAAATTTTCATGGAAGGTTTAAATAAAACTTACACTCGTGCGAAATCGGGGCAAGTCGCTAGTTACGAGTAGGTATACCTAACTAACTACCTCTAAAAGCCTCTCGCGCATTTCGAAGAAAAAACGGTATTAGGGATACTAAATTATATTTTTACTGTTTCAAAATCAAGTGACTAAACCTGTTTCTATATGTATAATTATTCCAACTGATTTGCATGTACGAAAAAGAAATCAAAGTCGTCTGGATAACACATACCCAGTCAGTAATTTGCATTGAAAACATGTTAATCGACCATTTGATTTAATTTAATGAACACTGTTATTCAGTACCTATTTATCTGATAATGTAACCAAAACACTGTTTTAAACTATCACGGTTGTTCACTAAAGTTATATGATTATTTACGGGACCACGGTAAATATCCCGTAAATAATCATATAACTTTAATGTAACCAAGTCTCGCTACTCTATTACTGTAGATGTTTTCTAAAGTTTATTTATTTTTATTTATTTAATTAACAGTGCAACTCCATGGACTTTAGGGTCCGTGAAGATAAAAGTTAGTAACTATAAGTAATAAGTATATAAAAAAAAAAAATGCTGTTAAAATTTGCAAGTTGAAGTGCAATGGGTGTGGGGTGTGGGTGTGGTGTTTGCAATGGGCAGGCCACATCGCTCGGAGAACCGATAACCGACGGGGAAGAAAGGTTCTTGAGTGGAGACCACGAACCGGAAGACGCAGCGTAGGTATTATATTGGCTAATCGTAACATCCGATTCAGTTATAGATTTCAGCGAATCTAGACAATAATAGTGCATGACCGCAACCAAAACAGATTCGAATTGGTATTTATGTCTTCTGTGCTATAGGTACGTGTGTACCACTGCAGGTGTAGGTACCTACTACCTACGTACAGTTGGTGACAGACAGTACTTCGCTATTTTTATCATATTTTTTTGCATATTTGGTAGGTAAAATCTCCCATGTACTTTATTATTTAATGACCAAAATGCGTTTGCTATTTTAACAAAGTAAGTTTTAGACGCAGCGTAGGGAGGCCTCCCACTAGATGGACCGACGACATAGTAAGAGTCGCTGGCATCCAGAGGATGCAAAAGGCAGGCTGTCGTTCAGTGTGGAGGTTAAAGGGGGAGGCCTATGTTCAGCAGTGGACGTCTTCCGGCTGATGATGACGATATAAAAAAAAACTTGGAACTCAGTTTCGATTTGTTTCTAATAACCTTACGGCTAGCTGTTTAAAGCAATCCAGTTTAGGTGATGAAAAAATGTTGCGTGACCGCAAATACACGTTCGCGTGATTTTTCGAACTGTGCGGTTTTAACGTTAGTTTGATACGTAAGCAGCGGCCGTAAGGTCCCTGGGGTTCGATTTGAACTACCTATTGATTAAATTATATTTGAAAAAAATGTTGCGTGACCGCAAATAATTCACGTTCGCGTGATTTTTCAAACTGCGCGGTTTTAACCTTAGTTTGATACCGCGTAAGCAGTTGGCCGTAAGGTCCCTGGGGTTCGATTTGAACTACCTATTGATTAAATTATATAAATCGGAGTTCTGAGATATAAGCGTTAAAAATTTTGTTCGGATTAGGAAGGTTTGCTCTATCCCTTTCTCGCAAGATGAGTGTCAGTATGTAGTTTGTATGGCGTACTTATATGTGACGTCATACATATGTATAGTGCTCTCTCTGTCTAGCAAGACATTAAAATGCTTATAATATCTTCCTTAATTTTGAACACAATTTCAATTTTGTTTTCGATGTTCGGCTCTATTTTATCAGCTTTTTCAGCCAGCTTCTTAAGTCAGCTTTTTTATAAGACAATTTAAATTATCAGTCCGGTAACGGAAACATATTGAGATTATTGAGTGCAGTAGATATAGGTAGGTAGGTACTTTGACTCTTTTAACCATTTTAACCCTAATTATCTTTCCTCCGAGAATTATCTAAATTGATTTGTTACTCACTCTACCCAATCATATACCTAGGTTAAGTTTCCTTTACAAATTGTAAGTATTTAATGAATCATAAAAGTAACAAAATAATAAAAATCCCCAATCGATTTCACCGGCACTCGATGGCAATGACCGAAATTTTTCATCCATATTTAAAAAAAAACTTGTTCTATCAAAAGTCACGAAATCTTTCCTCTTTCGTAATACATACCTACATACATCGTGTTTAACACAGTCTGGCCTTAATGGGTACCTGTTTGGATTCTTTGGATGTCCATACAGGGTTATTGGTATTTTGCCAACAGCTTCTCGCAGTAATTCCTAACAGCATGCATGACAATTTTTTTTTATTTGTTGGCGGCCAAACGCAAGCCTATTTAATAATAAATAAACAGTGCAGCTCCGGTTCATTCCGTTCCAGTTACTAATATAAAAATTTGATTTTGACTAAAAACTACATGAACGTTGTCTTGCAGCCGGATCTTAGATTATAAGCTATTTATATTTCAAATTTCATTCAAATCAGTCGAGCCGTTTCTGCGTGAAGCAGTAACAAACATACAAACATTAATTAATAATATTAAATTTGATTAGTGTGATGTTCAGTAAAAAAAATATTTAAGACTCTTATTTCTAACTTTCTATCACAAAAAAATTGTGAACAATTTATGATAGGTTAGGTACCTACCTTACTTATACCTAACTACACGTGCTATCTACAGAAAAACAGAAACTTAAAATAGAAAACCTGTCTCTAGATTTAGATAAAATAAACACGTAAAAAACTTTCATACCTACCTACTAGTGTAGACTCTTGAAGTGGTGCCAAATCTAGATTTAAATAGGTATATGCACATATCTCTACATAGTATAAATTAAAGTCGCTTTCCGCGTCTGTCTGTCTGTATAACCGCTAACTCCTCCTAAACCACGCAAGGGATTTTGATGCGGTTTTCACCATCAGTTAGATAATTTTTCACGGAAGGTTTATATATATAACTAGCGACCCGCCCCAGCTTCGCACGTAAATTATAACCGTGCGAAGCTGGGCGAGCGGGTCGCTAGTACTGTATATGTAAGGATTTTTTTGTCTGCTGTTCGCTAGCTAAAAACAGTCAAGTATAATTTACGAAATATAAGATGAGTGCTTTTTACAAGCTTTTATTTAGTTTCACAGGTGTCTGTCTGTAATCTAATCTTGCTAGTTAAATTTGATTCACCGTGACTTGACTTCTCGACTATATACCTAGTCATTGCCTAGTCACAATTTTTTTCTGCTAATGTCAGATTCGTGGCAAAGTCGAGAGCGAATCGAATTCTTCTAGGCAAGCGTGCTCTATCGTAGACCGTATCGTCGAGATGGCGGCCAAGCGCAAGCCTATCTGTAAAAACTTATATGTACATTTAGATGCCTATCTATTATTAAAAAAAGCTTCATCAACGGTATTATTTAACGCGAAATAAAAATAAGCTCGGTGATCAGTTCACGATACCTTGTTTGAATATTGATTACTAGCTGCGCCCCGCGGTTTCACCCGCGTAGTGATGAAAAATGATGATGATGCTGATGAAAAGCCTATCTCACTCTCTGGCTCTTGAACTATACCCATGCAAAAAATCAGGTCGATTCGTTGTTCCGCTGCAGCGTGAAAGACGAACAAACATCTATACATCCATACGTATACATCCATACATACAAACTTTCACTATTATAATATCAGTGTAGGATTCTAAAACAACAGAGAACACATTCAAGACATTCGATTGAGCAGAAAGGCATACTTGTCTTATCAAGTTCCGATGACAATACAATATTAGGGGTCGTCCATTAATCACGTGATGTTTTTTTTAGCATTTTTAACCCCCCCCCCCCAAACCCAAAATCACGTGTATTTTTTAGTACCTAAAAAGAATCTTTTTTTTATTCGGGCAAGTGCCTTTAATAACTAAACAAAATACAAGCTAAAACTAACACTACAAATACAGTTAGACTGCCCATAGACCGTTGAAGGTCTAAAGACAATCCAAATGCTCAAGCCCATTACCAGTTGGCAGCGTACCCAACATGCTGGTGGCATTACCACGTTGAATGGCAATGCTAATGCGTTGAGCCAGAAACACGCCAGCATTTTGAAAAATAATTATACTTAAAAAAAGAATCTTATCTTTTTTTAAGTATAATCTAATTTATACAAAAATGTCTATATAGACAGAAAGGTTGCAGGTTACTTTTGATTGGCGCTTTACGGTTTAAAAATCGCGCGTTTGACGAAAAAAAAAATACACGTGATATCTTACTTAACCCTCCCTCCCACCCTTGTGATATTTCGTGATGTTTTCTAAACCCCCTCCCTCCGTTTCAAGCCTCACGTGATTAATGGACGGTCCCTTATGGTGACAGCGAGCTGTGATGATGGAGACGGTGGACAACAGCACTCCTCGATGGATAATAGTAGACTGGCAGTGTTTGGGCTCATTTTGATCAGCACGCCGTTCCGATCACTATTTTCATAAAAGTGTAAGGTTTCGAGCATATTTATGAACATTAGTCGTTCCTTCAACATTTAATTTGAGCATATTGGTTTTCTTTGGTATAAATTTACCACTGGCAACTCCAAAAGTATTGGTGAAGAGTGGCTAGCTTGACTACTTATGACTTTTAAAACTAATGCCAGTTGGGACCTAAAAAGTAAAGAGGGGATATGAGGTTTGGTGGGAGGGCACTCGGCAAGCGGGGATCATTCGGTCGTTGGGATTCGAGTCCAACGGACGTCAAGTAGGAAAATAGTGCTAAGTGTATTGGAATAAAATTGTTATAATGTTGTAATATAAAAAGTGTGGTGATATCGACATACCAGTGGAGTTTTATTTGAGTCAGGTCTTATAAAAGCTTCGTTTGAAAAACATATTTTTCAATAAAAAACTATAGGCTTACGCTTGACCGCCACCTCGCGAGGATGAGGTCTACGATAAAGCACGCTTGGCTAGAAGAATCCGATGCGTCTTGAAGGTAGTGTGCCACCAACTTGTTATCACAGAACATCTGTCATACTCTTTCATAGCGCAGGACCGAGGCAGACGGCACAGGCAGGTAGAGGCCATCCCGCAGTGGAACAAAACAGACTGTGGATGAAATAATTACGAATCAATCATTAGAAGGATTTTGAATAAACCGGCCAAGTGCAAGTCAGGCTCGCGTACTGAGGGTTCCGTACCACCACAAAATACAATAAGGTTGTCCTAGTAACCGAATTACCAGTTATTATAACGCCTTTCAAAATTGTTGAAGCAATTGCCACAGTTCATTATTTTGCTACAGGCGCTCGAGTACCTATAACACAATAGGCATGTGTCCTCATGTTTAATTTATTACAAATAACCGGCTAAGCGAGGAATACAACTAAATACATTACACATACTGAAAAATAATTTAAATTGGCTGATAAATCTCTGAGACATGAGCGTTTAAAGTTTTAGGTGGGGATAGGGAGGGGATGCTCTATCCCTTTCTCACAAAGCGTGTGTTAGTATAGCATTTGTATGGCGCTCCTGAGCCGTGACGTCACGGCTCAGTATAGTGCGCTCTCTGCCTAGCATGAAATTTAAATGCTTATATCTTATTTATTTTTGAACTAATTTTAATTTTGTTTTCGTTGATGGGCTCTATTTATGATCAGCTTTTTTATAAGGTAATAAAAAAATATTAGTCATCATGCCTATTATAACTTGTTAATAAACAGAAATTTGTCACCGACTCGCACTTGGCCATATTCAGACTTTTTTAGTACCTATTTCGGACGGACGGACGGACGGACGGACTGATAGACAGACAGACAAACAGAGACAGACAGACAGACATCGTAGGCTTAGTAATAGGGTACGGGGTTCTTTAGGTACGGGTCCCTAAAAAGCAAAAGAATGAGTGCTCAATTCCTACCAAGATACCGATAAACAATATTGGGCTCGGGTTAATGACCATATGTTTCGATAACCTTGTAGTTTTGTGGTCAACTTATATGATTACCACAGAAACAATGTTTCAGATAATATCTGATAGCTCTGAATTAATTTAAATCACGGAAGATTTTATTTATATAAATTTACACCGGATTAGTAAGTTGAAATGGCAGTGGGCAGGGCACATATCACGCAGAACAGATGGCCGATGGGGCCGAAAGGTTCTGGAATGGAGACCACGGACTGGTAAGCGCAGCGTAGGACGTCCACCCACAAGATGGACAGACGACCTAAAAGAGACCGCAGGGAAACGCTGGATGCAGGCCGCTTCCAACCGGCCCTTTTGGAGATCGATGGGGGAGGCCTATGTCCAGCAGTGGACGTCCTACGGCTGAAATGATGAATGATGATGATGACCTTTGACCACCTAAGTTGAGATAAAAAAGAGACTCGTAGAGATAAAAAAAATCATTGTGTATAGTATTGATTTGCATGCCAATTCAATTAAAAAATTGCTAGGAAAGTAATAATCATAATAATAAGAACAAAAATATATTGGTAGTTTTATTTTTTTATTACCTAAATAAATAATTGATCTATTCCACTTTGATCACCTGGATGATAAAAGTCGACTCTTTAGTTGATTTTGATCACTTGGGAATATAATCACCTGGAGGACCATAGGCGACGCCATTTAAATTATTGTTTGAGTATCCTTTGATCACCTGCACCTAGGTGACTCGATTCAAATTATTGTTTTGGTATCTTTTTATCACACATCGGACTTGTAGTTTTAAAATCAATTTTACTACAGTAAGTTCCCTCATAATTAAGGAAACCTGCGAAGGAAACTATAATGTTAGAAACAGGAAAGTTTCGGACTAAAGTCCGAGAAACAACGAAGCAAATACTGGCACCAAGGGGCTACCCTGGATGACATTGACACATATTTGTCATGAATTTTGTAGAATTGATGATTTGTCTGTTCGTCTTCTGACGTTGTTTACGGAGAGTAACTATTATTTGTAGAATTAATGCGTATCTACTTCACCCACTATAGCACATAATGTATTTTTTTTTCAAACATGCTCCGATATTCGGTCATTATTTTCCTACGACAACAGGGTTACGCGGAAAGGGTGTACTAAAAGGGGTATTCGGGATTTCAGTGTTGGTCCCATGGTAAAAGTTGTTCATAATGATGAGTACAATGGACCCCCTTCAGCTTAGTGCATCCTTTCCGCGAAACCCTATATTGTACGCGCGCACAAAATATTTAGAGGACACAAAAATTGGCCGTCAATTACTGTAGCAACGGTCGAGGACTTAAAGTTTACTCACGATTGAGAAAAAAAAACATGATTGAGAAAAACAAACTGTTTATCGAGTTATCTACTCCGCCAAAAATTCAATATAAACGTGAAAATTGCTTTATAACATTTACATTGCTATTTTCTAAAAATAATGTATCGGTTTTTAAATCTAACTGATTTTTCTAGAGATTGTATTAATAAAAATAAATTCTAAACTTTCGCGATTTGAATAGATTCTAAATGTCTATCGGGACTAAAATAACACGCGATAAGTCCTTATAGACATTAAAAAAATATTTAGGCGAAAAATAGCTCTAGCCAGATAGTGGGCTCTTTGTACCTGCTCTTACGTTTATGATTTACACCGGTTTTTCAACCTTATTAATGACGCGACGCCCTTAGTATGAATAACATTTTCGCGACCCCCTACCCTCCACTGTTTATAATTACATATTATTACATTTATTCTATTAGAAATACCAAATACCAGTGGCTTTAGATAATAGCAGAGATAATGTTTGGCAAACACGAGGTGGAAAAGCTCAAAAATATACGTCTCTGTGACAGTTAAGTACTATTCATGGAAGTTCCCTTTAGGGTATAAAACGTCCTTGGTACTATTCAACGCAGGATAAGTGATACTTAGCCAAAACAGATCCTCATCATATAAAAAAAAAAACTTCTTTTACTGAGGCTTCGCGACCCCCATAGAGAGGCATTGCGACTCCCCAGGGGGTCGCGCTCGCGACCCACACGTTGAAAAACACTGATTTACACTAACCAAGGACGTTTTACCTGTTCCCTTTAATATATATAAGGTCCTTGACACTAACTGAATAGGTATAGTGTTTGCGATTCAACACGGATTGACATAATCTTCCAAGGTGAGTCGATGACTCGTCCGTCGTGACTATGACGTGGAGACGGCCTTTGGGAATTACTATTTGTAGCGTTAGACTGTTGTTTTTAACTATAGGCAATTTCTGTGAACTTGGACGTTGGCATAACACTATCATCACAGGGTGGCCATAAAGCAAGGTATAAAATTGGTGGATTACGATTATTATTTATATTTCCGCACTGACTATGAAGGTCAGTCAACTGTCACTATTAAATGTTAGTAAACTGGCATGAACAAAATGTCAGTAAACTGGCATGATGAAATGTCAGTCAACTGGTATGACAAAAAGTCAGTCAACAGAAATTATCAAATGTCAGTAAAATGGCCTGATCAAATTTATTGTTACTTTTTTTTTAATGTTAGTTATCTGATAATGATCAAAATGACAATTGGCTTTTAAGTTCGATTTATTATTATGAGAGCAGTCTCATAATTCAAAGTAAAGAGCACAGAATTACCTAGATCATTTCATATCCAATGTTTAGCAGACAAACTAACAAGTTCTGAAAAAAAAGTTAAAACTTTTGGTAATGATCAATTATGTATTAGGCCACTTGTAGAATGGCCTCTACGCGATAGATAAAATGGCAAGCTGACTTGCCATTTAGCTATCGCGTTTTAGTCTAGCGCCACCAAGGACTTTGTATACCCTTATAATAATTCCATGAGCACCACACACCACTTTGACACATCCCAATTCCTTCTGCGCCGGAAACTCCGGGTTCGATTTCCGGTTGACAGATATTTTACGTATGTCTGAGAAAATTATGGCGCATCTCCGGCATAGGGAAACTTAGTGGCGAGCCACTTGAGTGTATTATTATTAGTAATTTATTTCTCAGTATATATTGTCACCCTATTGACAGGCGCCGTCCGAATATCGTAACTTATTCATAAACACCGAGCGCGCGAAATTTTGCGTCAGTTCGGATCGGTGCGCGTACGCAGCTGGGACGCGCGTTCTAAATTTGAATTTCTTATTTCGAACGTGGAACGCGAAAATAGTGTTGTGATTTGTTGTTTTGTGAATCTACATTTTTGTTGAGGTATTTATTGATTTTTTATTTTGGGTTACTGAGCTGACTACGAGATAAAAATAATACAAAAAACGCACAGCAGTTTATAAATTATAATCTATCGAATTTTTTGTGGAGTGCTTCTAAAATAACACTAGGTAATTAATATAAATGCGAAAGTTTATCTCTTATTTATTTATTTTATTATATAAACGTTTTATTATAAAATAGATATATATTTGTTCCAAGCTCTGGAAAGGCTGAAATTTATCCCTATCTGGGATGAATTTTGGTATGGAGGTAGGAGTTTTATTTATGTTCAGATCTCCATTTCGTATTCCCAACTAATAATTGATATTATATTATTTATCGAAATATAAATATACACAAGGAAATTATACATAATATTATATACAACTTATCGATAAAACTACTATGTACGACTAAAATATAACATATACAAAAAAATAAAATAAAATAAAAAGTCCTAGGTGAAAAAATCGCCACCATGCGGCAGGTCCCCAGAATATTGCGAGGCTTAATTTTTGTACTTTATTTATTATTTTTATTTTTGGAAAAAAAAAAAAAAAAAAAATGAAAAATATAGAATTTGAGCGAGATTCTATAGTAAAATTTTCTTAACATACATGAATTTTACCTATGTAATTTGGGATCTTTATCGTAATTTTGGTGAATACAAGATAGAGTTAACATTCTTAAATGTTTGCGTTTCTATTATTACACATTAAAATTAAACATTTAACGAATTTAATTCCATATATTTTACATAATTTAAATTTCTGTCAGTGTCAGTGTCCGCCCTTCATTGCAGTGTCCGTGGTCTCAGGTAGATTAGATGACGGATGCTCAAATATAAGGTACCTAATCTAAGCTTTAAACATGTTAACTATAATTATTAATAAAAAAATAAAAAAACAATTATTTTTTTTTTTTTTTTTATTTGTAATCTATTGATTGTTTGTTGTTATTTGCATAGGTATTTACTTTATATTTTTTTTATTTTTACTTAAGGCCACACATTTTTAAATATAATTCCTTTCCGTGCACGGTTGCCTGGAAGATATCGCTTTAAGCGATAAGGCCGCCTGTTAAAAGCCTAGATAATATTTTTGTTGTAATGTTTATGTTATCCTTGTTTTGTGGTATTTTAATAAAGAGTTTTGTATTGTATTGTATTGTATTTTTCTATTCTCAAATATTTCTTAACAATTTTTTTTGGCGACAACAGAAAATGAAAAAAAATGATCTTATATGGTTTTAGGCATGTGAAGTGTACAGAATACCCATGTACACCTTTAATTAAAATTCACGATATTATGAAATAAAATACACGGATGTTTTACTCCTAGTTTCAAAATAGTGTTTTTGAATAAAAACGTCAATCTTACGGCCCACGTGCCAGTAGATATATCAGATTATATTGGCTAATCGTAACATCCGATTCAGTTATAGATTTCAGCGAATCTAGACAATAATAGTGCATGACCGCAACCAAAACAGATTCGAATTGGTATTTATGTCTTCTGTGCTATAGGTACGTGTGTACCACTGGAGGTGTAGGTACCTACTACCTACGTACAGTTGGTGACAAACAGTACTTCGCTATTTTTGTCATATTTTTTTGCATATTTGGTAGGTAAAATCTCCCATGTACTTTATTATTTAATGACCAAAATGCGTTTGCTATTTTAACAAAGTAAGTTTTAGACGCAGCGTAGGGAGGCCTCCCACTAGATGGACCGATGACATTGTGAGAGTCGCGGGTATCCAGTGAATGCAAATGGCGAGCTGTCGTTCAGTGTGGAGGTTAAAGGGGGAGGCCTATGTTCAGCAGTGGACGTCTTCCGACTGATGATGAAGTTTTTTTATAAATCAAATTTTAATATAATATTACCTATAGGTATAATAACTATTAATTTGATAGTAAAACAAATAATATAATATATCGTAACAGATTAAATTGTAACACCTAGTTGGGTGTTATAGTTTTTGTAGAAACAACAAACAAACTGTCCAAACTATAATTTTGACATTATAATTTCCACTGCAATTTTTATTCGTTGTATTTTGTTTAATTCATTTTTAATTATTGTTACTATTGACATGTACCTATTTCTAATTTTGTTTTACTTTATTTTTTTTTTATGTAATTTGTGTCAAAATGTATATGGACCTGGTCTGAAATAAATGATTAATAAATTAATAAAAATAATATATTACAAATGTTTCCAACTTGTATGAATGAATGAATTCACATCACTAAATTACACAGGCAAAGTTATGTATATTTTTATTTTTAAAAAGGGTATATTTTTTTATAAATAAGTACTCAATAAACTACATGTAGTTACATTTTGTATAATTTCCCAGTAAACTACATTTTAAGAATTTTAAGTACTTAATAAGCTACACAGACTTAATTTTGTGTATATTATGTGCATTCGTTTATTTAATGATGTTGCTGACTGTACTGGTACAATAATATCTGGGTTCCTATGCTGAAATTTAGTATGAATTGGAGCAATTGGAGCTGCAATCTTCGTTCAATTGGTAATGGACTACAATCATAGAGTAGGCGTTCGACATAATGTATTTAATAACCTATAGATAGCCTGTTGGTCCAGTTGGTAGTGAACCTGCCTTCTGAGCTTGGGGGCGTGGGTTCGATTCCCACCTAGGACAAACATTCAAGTGATGAACATTTGTGTTAGGTCTATATCTGGTTGTTAATAGCTATTTAAGTATGTATTTAAAACTATATATGTACGTATATCAGTCCTAGCATGCAGCCATATCACAAGCTTTGCTTAGTTTGGGGTCAGATGACCGTGTGTGAAAAAATGTCCCGAAAAATAATACCTAGCTTATAATGAAACCAGGGGCGATATCTAAGAAACATACATAGAGCCTTCGACCAAAATAAAATGAATGGACAGGCCCAGTAGAACCGCAATTTTAAAGATAACAAAATGAGCGCCGGCTCTCATTTCGTTTCAGTCGGTCTCTAGCCGTAGGAAGTGCAACACGTGTCTATTGTTACGTGATAACGAAACATCTGACAAAATTATGCATTCATATGCTTTCCCGAAGTATAAATACACAAATAAAACCGGGATCTATTTTTTGTAACAAATGTACTGTACATGGTTATAATAATTAGGTGTTGAAGTATATGTCCGACGGTTTTGACTCGTTTTTACTGAGCAATTTCAATGGTTAGGCCCCGTCCATTCATTTTATTTTAGTCGAAGCATAGAAAATCTCCCCCCTTAAAAATGTTAAAATTAAAATTATTTACAACACATTTGCTCAAAAAGTGCACTTACGAAGCCTGAATACATCTTTCGAAAGTTAAACATTACGGATCATACAACGGAGCGTGCTGTAATGAATTTGTCCGCACGCTCCGTTGTATAGCACCGTGCGTGTACTTTACGGTATTTTTTTAATTTCCATTTTTTGTTTTTTTCTCGCAAATGTGTTGTAAAACGTTGTATGGCACACGTGCGGATTGGTTATTACAAACTCGTGACTATGGTAAGCCCTCGACTTCGTCTCGGGCTTACATTCGTCTACTCGTTTGTAATAACCAACTTTCCGCACTTGTATCATAAATAACTATTATCGAGCATTATTTAATTTAGGTTAAAATAGGCACTTGCGCGAAAAGGTCCGATAAGCGAAAGATTAAAAGTTACTTAGGCATAAACGTTCGAAAAGCTTACTCGGTAGCAAGTTTCTTGCGGATCACATTTCGCAATTTTTTTTTGTAAGTACATTTATTTTTTTGTTTTGTTGTGCGGTTTATGTTCCCCAGTTTCCTATTATATTGGCTAGCTAGTTTGGCCATTAGCTACAACCTTTCAAAAAGCTGGTAAAAGTGATCAGAATTTGCTGTTCGTTCAACTTTTTACAATGTTATGATAACTGTCAGACGCATTCTTTTAGCGGCTGGACTGTAGTGTATATTATATGCAAAATAATGTAATAAGATAAGATCTTTCAACATTATCATTCTATCTAAAAAGCGAAGATAATTATTAATTATAATAACTCCAAAAATAGCTGTCAATGGCATCGATTCTGATGCACTCTAAACTAAATTAAATTTGACAGCTCTAAAATAGTTGCCATCCTTCTCTCACATATTAAAATGAAAAGAGAGGCAGATAATTTTAGTCCTGTTAGATTGGTTTAGTTTATTTTAGTGAGTGGTATGACAGAATCGACACCATATGTTACTAAGTAATAAAATCATATTGCTACAGTCAGAAGCTCTGGCAGTGGTTCTGCAAATAACTTATAAAGATACTGAAATAGGTTCTAAAATAGCTACCGGATGCTACTAATAAAAATCTAAATACAAAAAATTTGAGCTCTGCATAAAACCAGCGCCGATTGAAAGTTGTTAGACGTTTAACATACGGGTGTCATTTTATTTATGAACGTACCAGCATGGGCGTACCCAGGTTTTGATTTAGGGTGCGGCAAATAAAATCTATAGCAGGTACAGTTTTATAAAACAAAAAAATCTAAAAAAAATATTTTTATGTTAAGCAATAACAATTTAAATACCTATAAATACATCCTATAATATATCCTTACAATGAAACATTATTATAAAACTAGTGCTAAATAAGGAGATTTCCTCTCCGTCAAAAAATATTTTGGACTGATTAAAAAAATACCTACCTACTGATAACTTTTACTATCTAATATTTAATCTTAATATTACTAATATACCGTTATTGAACACTACAATAAAAAAATACAAACGAATATTTTTTGTTCCAGAAATAAGTGAAAATGGGCGAACCTTTGGTTGTTGACATCGTTTACTTCTACCCGAGAGACAACGCACAAATACATAACACTCAAAGGTACAAAGTTAATATAATATATGTGTTAATATTATAATATAATTTACAACACATTTGCTCAAAAAGTGCACTTACGATAACTGAATACATCTTTCGAAAGTTAAACATTACGGATCATACAACGAAGCATGCTATAATGAAACGCATCATACAACGGAGCGTGCTGTAATGAATTTGTCCGCACGCTCCGTTGTATAGCACCGTGCGTGTACGTTACGGTATTTTTTTAATTTCCATTTTTTGTTTTTTTCTCGCAAATGTGTTGTAAAACGTTGTATGGCACACGTGCGGATTGGTTATTACAAACTCGTGACTATGGTAAGCCCTCGACTTCGTCTCGGGCTTACATTCGTCTACTCGTTTGTAATAACCAACTTTCCGCACTTGTATCATAAATAACTATTATATGTTAATATTTTTTCATCATCATTATAATCAGCCTTTTAACAGTCCACTGCTGGACTTTTAGCCTACCCCCGAAAGGGTGATCGGGCCATATCCACCACGCTGGCCCAATGCGGGTTGGTGGATTCACATACGCCCTTGAATTCCTTCTCCGTACGTATGCAGGTTTCCTCACGATGTTTTCCTTCACCGAAAAGCCAGTGGTATGAAAATCCGTACATAAGCTCCAAAGAGCTCATTGGTACGGGCCCGGGGTTTGAATCCGCGACCTTACGCTTTCAAGTCTAGCGGTCTCCCAAACGGGCTACCACGGCTCTACCAATATTTTTAAAATTTTATTTAATTGTTTTAATTGGAATACCTATGTACAATATTATTATCTTCTATATAATTATATAAAAGTTCACTCACTCGCTCATCACGTAATCTCGAAAACTACTAGCTGAAGTTTGGTAATTAGATTAGATTCCTTATAAGGTGTAGAGATCCGCGAAGAACGGGTATTGCGAAAGGGTGCTTGCTGCCCTTTCGTAAAATTCATTTTTCAGGGGACAAATGGAGGTTAAAATTTTGTATGAAAGTCCTTTGTTTTTGATGTTAGGGAAATGAAATTTGGTATTCATGTTAATAGTTTGAAATAAATGAATACTGTAGCATATTTTTTTTCCGAAAAAGAATGATTGTTGAATGTATGGGGTTTTTATTTTTTTGTTGACATGCAGTTTTGTAATTTTGATGATGAAATTTGGTAAGTAGATTTGGTGGTCCGCTCAGAAAGGATTTTACGAAGGGGCTAAATTAAGGGGTGTAAAGGGGGTTGAAATATTAAATGAAAGTCTACGCGTACGAAGTCGCGGGCAACAGCTAGTGTTATATAATATAGGCTGTTAGATTATATAAATTACTACATCGTTGCATAAAATATAACAGGGGTGGCCAAACTTTTAAAGTCTAATAATATGCAGTCTACATTGCAAAATAGGGTCGTTCCCATTTACCTAAGTGGTCTACCACCAGTAAGTAACGTTTAAAAAAAAACTTTTTTTACATGGCAGCGCGACAGTAGATTAACGCGAGTAGACAACGCCGACTGAAAAGTCGAGTCAAGGCGGGCCTTATTAGTCTCGCGGTCGACGTCTTGGCCACCCCTGGAATAGAATATAATAGAATAACTTTTACTGTATAAAACTGGTATATGAGCTGTTACAAAATACTTACATTCACAGTTCGACCCTCTTCGGGCTAAAGTAGGCAGGTACTTACTTATTAACCCGAGAATTGTGAAGAAATTGGGAAATCACAGGCAAAACCACGAGATACGCGAACATCCATTAATTAGTTTTAAAAAAATGTGTCTATTACTAACTTTTAAGTTTTTCTCTGCAGATATGAAGCAGTGAACGAAGAGCCTCAGACGACGACAGTCGTGCGCCGCGGGCAGCCCTTCAATGGCGTGGTGGCATTCAACAGGCCCTACGATGATGCCGACGATCTCATCCAACTACTCTTCACACTTGGTAAGAGATACAGGCCCGGATTTTCGTTTAAGCTCCGAGATCATCAGGTGCTCTAAAAAGTTCGTCGTGCCTTGAATTTCAACATAAATTCTGAGAGGGCTCATGCCAAGTCCATTTGAACCATAAACTGATTTACCTGCATGAACTAAAAAGCAGTCAACTGACTTTTTACTACACACAGCAAACTTTAGCAATATACGCGCCAAGTGCGAGTCAGCCTTTAATTTATAGAATAAGTAGCATACAAGCTAAGTCAAGTGGTCACCGCTGCCTATAGACACCTACAATACCCGGGGCGTTGTCTGTGCGCTGCCTACCTTTGAGGACTCTATTTACCCTTCGTTTGAAGCAGTCCAAATTATACTTCGGGGGAAAAACCGAAGGTGGTAAGCCAGTCCACAACTTACAGGTACGTGGCAGAAACAATCGATCAAATCGAACAGTGCGAGACTTCCACGCATCTATAATGTGCTTGCACAGCACTAAGAACAAAATCGAAAAGGACAGATATGACATGACGCCCCCATGACAGATAAGCGTTATGGCAGACCTGTCGTATGTTCAGCAGTGGACATCTGATGGCTGACGATGATGATGATAAAGTCAATACGTACCTAGGAAGCAAACGAGCATACCTTGACCTGATTAATTCGATATCATCCACCAAAGTCATTGTTTTGAAAACATTCTCCTTTTACAGGCGACAAGCCCCAGATGGACACGCAAGCGTCCATCTTTATCAAGCCAGACGTGGTTCCAGATAAACATAGCTGGTCGGCCAAGTTCCTGAGCAGCGAGGGAAATAACCTGTCTTTTGAGGTATACCCAGTTCATAAATAACATAGAGTAGATTATCTCCATTTGACAGATGATATTGAGAAGTAGTTTTTATATCTAAGAAAATAACGAGCGAGAGATCGTCGTAAAGTTAGCAAGTATTAGCATGTTTTGAATATTCTAAGCGTTTCTGACCACACAATAATTTTATCAATTCTATCAGTGGGTGGTCAAATGGCGTAGTTCATCTTAGGGAATGGAATCATTTTATTCTACCTAGCTTTTCAACGTGGCTTCGTTTATGAAATAAACATAATATATTTATTTTTCTCAGGGTTAATTTCTATCACAGAGAATATTTTCAAACTAGATCCAGTATAGCCAGTCGTTGTAGATACAGTATACCTACCTACCGTAGTAGTTCCTTCCGAACCATTTATTTATGTTATTACCATTTATTTGTTCAGCATTTAAGTAATTATGTTTTTTTTTTATTTCTCCTTGCATTGCATGCGACGACGGATCCTATTATATTAGTTAAAATTTTGTCTTTGTTTTAATACAGTTCTTTAATTAAACCTAAACCTAGAGCCAGACCTACAGTAGATATACAAAATAACAATTTTATAAGTTTTTATATTTAACTTGTCTTGTTTATGTTATTAAATAAAGGGCTATTATATTGTTAGTATGTTCGTTCGTATGTGTGGGACAATTCTTACAATTGAATTTTAAAACATTTATTCCCAACCGATCGAGATGAAATTTTGCATAGGTGTTTAGTTTGGATGGCATGGTTAGCTATAACGTCGTTCTAAATCCAATATGGCGGACTGCCAAAGATGGCGGACCAATAGTTTTTTATGCACTCCCATGATATGAATATCAAATGAAAGGGTTTGCTGAGAAGAAATAGTAAAATAAAATGACGACTAAACTCAATATGGCGGACATTCCAAGATGGTGGACGAAATTGTCTTATTTACCATCGTGATATGGGTATCAAATAAAAGGGTTTGCTGAGAAAAATACGAAAAAAAGGTTGTTTTTAAATATTATTATTAATTAATAATATAATAATATTTTTTATGTATTTCTTTGAAATAAATAAATCATTCGAATTTTGATTTTAGTAGGTAGGTACTATAATATCTTTGTTTAATGTATTAAATTTCAAATCAATTTTTTTACCCTCTGCATTATAGGGTCGCTTGTATCAGCTGCGTATATAGAGAAGCTACGTTTTTTTTTTTTTTTTTTTTTTTTATTATATTAACTCGTACTTTTGGCCTTACAGCTTCTACAGCTTACAGCTTGACCGGACTAGTTAGCGAACACAGAGTGCGTTCGGCGTAACTTGGTGATATATATAATATACACTCCGTATATATACTCCGTACGCCTTAGAGGGGTGAGAGGAGAGGGGAGAATGTAAATATAATTCCCGCATACTGCAGAGCAATGATCTTATTGGTATAATATAATTGATGCAGAGTGACCCCCTCGATAAGTAAAACGTTTGGTGCTACTTTTTGTTCGGCAACATTGTATATTTTACCCAATAATTCACGTCACTAATGAATTAATTATAATTAAATTTATGAATAACGAAGTAAATTACGCATATCGGCGCCTAATCAATCAATTATTATTATAATTTATGGCATACATTTGTCAGATCAGACGAAAATGTTTGTTATGGTGTCTCATAGCATTTTATTTTGGTTAATTATTTATGGGTGTTGAATATAAAACGGCTTATTAGAGGTTATTTACATATTTTTGTATTGTAGCCATTGAAATTCTAAAGCATTTTAAGATAGGTACATCGGTCATTGTTATTAGGTAGTAGCTGTGCCCCGCGGTTTCACCCACTTTCATTTATCTTATGAGTAGGTAACGTTTAACACTATAAGTGGCGCTATTAATTAGGTACCTTTTGTAAATTAGTTACCTATCTAGAATAGCAGGCAATCATTAGCAACATCGCAAGCCAAAAATAATTATATAAAAGCTGAGAAAATGGATAAAAATAGGTGTTGCGCCATAGTTAGATGCACCAGTATGTATAGGTACAAACACTTGTTCAAACAATGTTATTTACAGTTTGCTCATGGTGTTATTTTAGCGTGCCTAACCTTGGAAACTAGGCAAATCGTTAAGATGTAATCTTGTAGTAGGTATACCTATACGTATTATGGGGTCAGCTGATAGAAACGTTTTCAAGATGTAGCGTCTTTTTTAGGGTTCCGTACCTCAAAAGGTTAAAACCCTTATAGGATCACTTCGTTGTCCGTCTGTCCGTCTGTCAATTCCCTTTTTCTCAAGAACGCGTAAAGGTATCAAGTTGAAATTTATATTAAATACTTGAGACTATGGTTTCTTTAGGCTGTGAAAAAATAAACGTCAACGCAATCAAAAGATATGGACGTTTATGTCGTATATTTTGCGATTCCATTAGGGAATCAAAACCTAAAGGGTACTTCCCGTTGACCTAGAACCATGAAATTTGGCAAGAGGCAAGGTCTTACAGCACATATAAAGGAATTAATCCTAAAATTGTTAATTTGAAGTTATATTATGATATAACTTCAAATAATTTTATATTTTATATTTTTATTAAATTATTATTTTTTTATATGTAAAAAAATAATGTTTTTCAATTACAAACTTACATTTTATAGTTGATATGTATGGAAGAACCTACAACTACAAACTACATAGTTAAGTTTCTCTTTGAATTTTTAATACAAAATTACAACTTTAGTTGGATTGTTTTTGGACTCGTGCTTGTTTTGCTTGGTTTTTTTCTGCTCAGAGCAGTTTAGCTTCGCACGTCGTGCAATGTAAAAAAGAACATGTCACCACATTGTATTATTTTCCTAAACTTGTGTATATGTTATGACTGTTATATATTAAGTATTTGTGAATTGAGTGTGGGAATCTGATACAATGAGGAGAAAAGTGTATAATCATGCTGTTTCCAAAACCCCACAGAAGCAATTCAGGCGCGAAATGCGCGTAAATTTATTTATTTATTAGTAGTATTTTTTGCGTAATGGGTTTACAAAAGTTACAGGTGTCGTGTAGTTACAGGTGTCGTGTAGTTACAGGTGTCGTGTAGTTACAGGTGTCGTGTAGTTACAGGTGTCGTGTAGTTACAGGTGTCGTGTAGTTACAGGTGTCGTGTAGTTACAGGTGTCGTGTAGTTACAGGTGTCGTGTAGTTACAGGTGTCGTGTAGTTACAGGTGTCGTGTAGTTACAGGTGTCGTGTAGTTACAGGTGTCGTGTAGTTACAGGTGTCGTGTAGTTACAGGTGTCGTGTAGTTACAGGTGTCGTGTAGTTACAGGTGTCGTGTAGTTACAGGTGTCGTGTAGTTACAGGTGTCGTGTAGTTACAGGTGTCGTGTAGTTACAGGTGTCGTGTAGTTACAGGTGTCGTGTAGTTACAGGTGTCGTGTAGTTACAGGTGTCGTGTAGTTACAGGTGTCGTGTAGTTACAGGTGTCGTGTAGTTACAGGTGTCGTGTAGTTACAGGTGTCGTGTAGTTACAGGTGTCGTGTAGTTACAGGTGTCGTGTAGTTACAGGTGTCGTGTAGTTACAGGTGTCGTGTAGTTACAGGTGTCGTGTAGTTACAGGTGTCGTGTAGTTACAGGTGTCGTGTAGTTACAGGTGTCGTGTAGTTACAGGTGTCGTGTAGTTACAGGTGTCGTGTAGTTACAGGTGTCGTGTAGTTACAGGTGTCGTGTAGTTACAGGTGTCGTGTAGTTACAGGTGTCGTGTAGTTACAGGTGTCGTGTAGTTACAGGTGTCGTGTAGTTACAGGTGTCGTGTAGTTACAGGTGTCGTGTAGTTACAGGTGTCGTGTAGTTACAGGTGTCGTGTAGTTACAGGTGTCGTGTAGTTACAGGTGTCGTGTAGTTACAGGTGTCGTGTAGTTACAGGTGTCGTGTAGTTACAGGTGTCGTGTAGTTACAGGTGTCGTGTAGTTACAGGTGTCGTGTAGAAAGAACAGAGTCTGGGTACTTTCAAAATTAGTTTGATCTTTTTTCTTTAGAATTATTGGATCTACTGCGCAAGTACGTACCTACCTATGTACCTACATGAGTAATAATTTTATTACGTTTTAGGTTTTTATAGGTAGGTACTTAAATAGTTACTGACATAAAACACGAGTAGGTAAGTAGTAAACACGTAGTAGTAAGTAGTAGGTAGGTAGTACTTCAACTGAACATATATTTATAATAAAACCTTATAATAAAGGCCCTCCTAGATAGAAAAAAATCGCATAAGTAACGAAAAAATACTTATTGCTTAGAATAACTACTCAGAGAAGGTAGGTTTCCAAACAACGCCTTCTCAAAACGTAAGCTACAAATTCGCTTTGTAGCTTGCGTTTCGATTGGTATTTTAAACGATTTAAGCATGAAGATTAATGGATTACCTGTGGAATGTCACACCATAACTCTTATGCTGCTTTTCTGATTTGTTGTGGTACGATTTCACCGCGCAAATTGTCATAGTAATTTTTATTTTTTTGGAGCTATATATGACACCATTTGAATGGCTTAAATTTTGCGAATGTACTTGGTTTTTTTTGTGTAGTTATTCTAAGACTTATTGTTATTATTGATTTTACTCAAACTATTCGTAAATGCCATCAATACAATAAAAATAAATTATAGGTTTTATTATTTATAATAGAAAATGCGAATTTTATTAATATTATCTCGCTGGGGTTAAATAAGACCGGTTACCAGGTCGACCAACTTATTTGTAGATTTGGCGAATTGATGGAACTAAAGATTTTCTACGGATGTCTGCCAATTTTTCTCAGAAAATACGATAGTGTCGCTAGTTCAACTTTACTGTTAAATTGTTGGTACCGTAATTTGCCTCTAGTCGTGATTCCGATAGGTAATATGCCAACGTTTTACGAGTTTTCTAAGATTCTTGACGTAATAATAATGCTAATATTCCGTTTAATATGCATTTGATGTTATCAAACGTTTTAGGTCCTGTTTGAGAGACGATAATGGTAATGAATTTAAGTATCTATTAAGTGAATATTTAGCGTAAATACTTAGATTTCTAGGCTTTGAATCTCGTACTTACCTACGTATTTACCTCAGGGTTCTTATTTATTTTTTACTAGCTGCGCCCCACGGTTTTACCCGCGTGGACAAGAACCGTGGGTAAATTTACCCACAAAGTTACCCACAGGAACCGTGGGTAAATTTTCCGGGATAAAAAGCCTGTGTTTTTTTACATCGGACTAGGCTAACGTTTGACCGCGATCTCGCCTGATGGAAAGCGATGATGCGGTCGAAGATGGAGCACGTTTGCCCAGTAATAACCTATTAACCCTAGACTTGAACACTCCAAGATTGTAATGCTGCGGAAACACAGACAGGGGCAAGCTGCTGAACATAGGCCTCCCCCTTTAACCTCCACACTGAACGACAGCCTTTTGCATCGACTGGATGCCAGCGACTTCCAATGTCGTCAGTCCATCTAGTGGGAGGCCTACCTACGCTGTGTCTTCCGGTTCGTGCATGGTCTCCACTCAAGAACCTTTCTTCCCCATCGGTTATCGGTTCTTCGAGCATTGTGGCCTGCCCATTGCCACTTCAACTTGCAAAACAAACAGCTATGTCGGTTACCGGCTCGCCAATCATCGCTCAAACCACGAATTATGTAATTACCACCAGGTATCGACTCCAGTGGGTGTGCCTGTCGGCTGCTGGCAGCTGCAAGTGGTCACCAGGCAGAAGAGCAGCACCGCTCGAGAGCTCTTCGAGTTTAATCAGGACTTGTACATTCTCTTCAACCCCTGGAACCCAGGTAAGACAGGCTTTCATTTTTACAAGCGTTTATTTAACTTGCCTTGCTAACCGGCTTCATCATAGGTACGTAAGTAATTCCCGTATCATGTCTATCTCTTCTCTTCTCTATTCTCTACATTGTATAAATTTAAGTCGCTGTCCGCGTCTGTCTGTCTGTATGACCGCTAACTCCACCACGCAACGTATTTTGATGCGGTTTTCACCATCAGTTAGATCATTTTTCACGGAAGGTTTATATATATAACTAGCGACCCGACAAAGTCGGGGCGGATTGTTGTTGTTAGTTATAAATAAAATGTGTGAAAACCACATAAGTTTCCATGATAAAATTTGTCTTGATAGCTTGCATTAAATCTTGCAACTGAATTTTAAAACAGTTATCTACAACACACGTTTAATTTGTATGACAATGCATGGTTAGCAAAGTGACGTCATGCTAAATCCAATATGGCGGACTCTCAAAGGTCGGCGGACTAGTAATTTTTTATGCACCCTCATAATATGGGTATCAAATGAAAGAATTCGCTAAGAAAAATACGAAAAATAAATTTACGTCATACTAAATTCAATACGGGGGACGCCCCAAGGTGGCGGATAAATTTTCTTAATTACCATCATGATATGGGTATCAAACATAGGCCTCCTCCTTAACACGCGCACTGAACGACAGCCTGCCATCTGCAACTGCAGCCCGCGTCTCTCACGATGTCGTTGGTCCATCTAGCTAGTTGCCTAAACCTACGCTGCGTAGGTAAGCATCATGTCCGTGTTTAAGTCGTGATCATCATTTCAGCCATAGGACGTTCACTGCTGGCCATATGCGTCCCCCATCGATCTCCAAAAGGGCCGGTTGGAAGCGGCCTGCATCCAGCGTTTCGTGATAATACCTACCAATCAATATTTTTTACAGATGATCAAACTTTTATGGAGGATACGAACCTCCTTCAAGAGTATGTGTTAAACGACGTGGGCAAGATCTGGGTGGGGCCTATCAAGACCACGCGTGGGAAGCCGTGGGCTTTCGGCCAGTTCGACGCCGTGGTGCTGCCAGCTGTCATGTTCATGTTGGACAAAGTGGAGATGCCTTACCATAAGTAAGTCCAGAAAAAGGCACCCGGGGTTTTTAGATTTTTTACATATTCCTAGCGTCCAACGTAGAATTCTACAGGGCTTTTAGAGCTAAGTGCTCTTATCAACACAAAAGTCATTACTTTGTAAGCTACTAATATCTTCTACACTTTATTTGATCAAAGACTAATATATTAAAGACTGGATTATTCTTCGACCAAAACAAAATGAATGGACGGGCCCAGAAGAACAACATTTTTGAAGATTACAAAATATAGCACCGGCGCTCACTTCGTTTCAGTCGGTCTCTGGCCGTAGGAAGTGCAACACGAGACTATTGTTACATGATAACGAAACATCTCACAAAATGATGCCTTCGTGTGCTTTCTCAAAATGTAAATAGGTACACAACAAAAAACCGCTATCTATTTTTTGTAACAAATGTACTGTACATGGTTATAATTAGGTGTTGAAGTATATGTCCGACGGTTTTGACTAATTTTTACTGAGCAAGTTCAATGGTTATGGCCCGTTCATTAATTTTATTTTGGTCGAAGGGATTATTCATAGACCGTTGAAGATCTAGTGTTAAAAACCGACATATAATACAAAGTTCATTACATGAACAAAGTTCTGTAAGTTGCAGGTGACTGTATTAAGGTACAGCGTATAACAGACTTTTAAGCGTTTCTTAAAAGCTGTCCCACTTATAAGCAACGCTTATTACTACAGATGACCATAATGCTTAATATATTGTATTAAAGTCGCATTTAGTGGAACAAAATTATGGCGCTTACACACAGCCGTGCGTTTCGCTACTTCGATTTTTGAGGTATTTCTCATATTTTTCAAAAAGTATCTACCTATAACTGTAATGTAAAACTGTACCTTTGCGATTTCCTCTATAATTATGAAATTTGTATATTAAGATACCGTAGACATCATTTAATAAATTGAATAAAGAGTAAATTGATGAGTACTTTAATGAATCAAAAAAAAAACACAGAAAAACGTTAATTAGTGTTACTTTTTTTTTTCTGTCGAGCGAAACGGCTGGCCTTGTAAACATCAAAATATAAACTATCGCCATTTTAAACTTTATCCATACGCGTTTAGACGTTTAGGCATGATTGAGTTTCAAATAAACACTCCAGCAATTAAATAATCGAGAGATTACCTACCTACTTCATAGTTTTTGTTTGTTAACGCTTTTATAGTCGAATATGTAGGTGCCATCTGGGTTAGACCTAATTCAAGATCCGACCAGCCAATGTCAGCAAATTTGCATCATCGTACGTACGTGACAAGCTTATATAATGCAGATGACAATCATGGTTGCATACGCAAATACATATTTTGTGCAGTAAATCTAGAATTTGCATCCGCAAAGCACATTTGTGCACGAATCTTCCGTGTTTTTTTTTCTTTTCCTTTATGTTTATGAGGCTGATAACAGAATGGCTGTAGTAAAATACTGCTTTAAATGCCATCTACATAGGTAAATGGAAACGTTAGCATGTCTGCCTATACAGTTTGAAATAGTATCGAATATCGATGTCGGGTATCCAATGACGGCTCTACAATTTCATGTATTGGGATACTCTCTCTTGATTACTAAGAAAGGGGCAAAGGTTTGTGGCAACCTAATAGTCAGATGTATCTACCTTCTTCGTCAGTTTCACGGAATAAGTCACGTTTAATTCCCCTCCTGCCCATTTTTCTATCGGACTGCCAGAGCGGGCACAAAAAATCATCACCGCTTTCCGAGAACCCGTACGAAATGTTTTTGCGAACTGCTCAGCTAGTATGTGGAATTCGTTGCCTGAATAGGTGTTCCCCGATAGTTACAATCTGGGTGTCTTCAAGTCGAGAGTGAATCGGTTTCTTCTAGGAAAGCGTACTCCACCGTAGACCACATCATCGCTTAGGTACCATCAGGTGAGTAGGCGGCCAAGAGCAAGCCGATAAAAAAAAGATTTTGGCGGAAAAATCAGAGTGAGGATGCATAGATCTGCCATGTATATATGTACTCACCCTGACCTGACTTAGGTATCCAGGGGAGGACTGAGGATGAGGTCTGAACTCATCTGGTTAGCTAAGCCAAGCGATTGATCAAATCAATGTTTGTCCCTAGTCGTGGTGATGCAGTCAAAATGGTCCGCACCATCTCAGCAGCAGTCAATTCCATCGACGACGGCGGCGTGCTTGTCGGCCGCTGGGACGGGCAGTATGATGACGGCACCGCTCCTTCAGAATGGACAGGTTCTGTGGATATCCTGGCGCAGTTCCTCGAGACCACGCAGGAGGTGCCCTATGGACAGTGCTGGGTGTTTGCTGGAGTCGTTACTACAGGTAGGTTGGAAACTTTGAACTCGGTTGCTAACAAAGGTGCAGTGTATACTTATGACTGTTATTCATGATTTTTCATTTTTGGAGCAGTGTTGCATAGGAACTGGTCATTTTAGAGCAACGCTTCATAAATTAGTCATTTTGGAGCAGTAATGTAATAGTAATTGGTAATTTTGTAGCAATGTTGCATAGTAATTGGTCAATTTTAAATTCTTCAAGACCATCTATGATAAGCCATATGGGCATGTATAAACACAATTTGTTTTAGGTTACTATCTCAAATATGGTCTAATGTACATGTCAAAAGTCAATGGATCAAGTAAGGGTCAAGTTTGATATTTTTGACCGACTTCGAAAAGGAGGAGGTTATCAATTCGACTGTATGTTTTTTTTTTTTTCGTTTAGCAACAAGGTTCATCAACTGAAAAAAATCTAAATAAAATAATAATAATAAACATTTGAGTAATTTATACACACACGGTCATCTGACCCCAAACTAAGCAAAACTTGTAATATGGCTGGCAGAGACTAATATATTTTTAAATACATACTTAAATATACATTAACACCCAGATATAGAACAAACACAAATGTTCATCACATGAATGTTTGGCCTAGGTTGGAAGTGAACCCACACTCCCAAGCGCAGAAGGCAGGTTCACTACCAACTGGACAACGAACCGACGGGGCTATCAAAAAATCTAATCTGACTTTTTCTTTCCAGTATGTCGCGCTCTGGGCATTCCTTCCCGCGTCGTCTCCAACCTGGTATCAGCTCACGACGCCAACAGCTCCTTAACTATTGACAAGTTCTACACGGCAACTATGGAGGAAATGGACTCCGACCCCACCAACTCTGAAGGAATGGACTCTATATGGAACTACCACGTGTGGAACGATGTTTGGATGGCGAGGCCTGATCTGCCTTCAGGTAAATCCCCTTTGCTTCTGGTGAGACATGCTAAACTAAAGAGCTAAACCAGTCTCTCATAGCTAGTCTTCTCATGATAACAGAAGAGTTAGTGTTCAAAAACTGTTGATGCTATCAAAACGTAGTATATATTGATATACGAACGATTTTGTAAAAGGAAGGAAGGTCGTTGTGCTTCCGGCGGCACAAGTTTCTGAACAATCCTAAAGAGGGTTGTTCAGATATATTCTTTGATTTAAATTTGATTCCCATCAAGGGCGTTTTATAACACAACGTCCTTGGTTCCAATGCATACAATAAGTACGGCGTTTTGGCGTTAACCCCTTACTGTTGTTCAGTTCATTTTCATCATGCTATTTGAAGGCGCTTAGTAGGTACCTTGAGCATAAATTTTTTTTTTAATATAAAAAGTGCTAGACAAAATTTCTTAATCGACAGGTTACGGCGGCTGGCAAGCCATTGACGCGACTCCCCAAGAAAAGTCTTCCAACAAATACCAGTGCGGTCCGTCTCCCCTCGAAGCCATCAAGCAAGGAGTCATCGGTCTCAACTACGATGTGGAATTCATGCTGGCTTCAGTCAATGCAGACCTGATGCGGTGGAGGACAGACCCTGATGCTGAGACTGGGTTTTCCATGGTGGATACCAATAATTACCAGTAAGTCAATGTGATCTCCCCGTCATTTCTTTCTGCCTTTCTTAAGGTTGGCAGGCTAGGTGTTTGACCACAACTAAGTGCTGGTGTGGTCGAAGATGGAAAACACTCTACGCCTAAGCCTAGAAAATTCCTTAGCGGGAACTGTCTTTCAAGTAAGGCTGCCAGAACGCACCGTTAAGTTATTGGCGACGAATTTTCAATTTAAAGGTGGCCAGCCGTATACTAAACCGTACTTAACACCATGCTATGGATTCCTCACGATGTTTCCTTTTCGCCTGTAGCATGGGAGTCGAATGCGCCATTCACTGAGCTACCATTACCTACTACTAATCTCGTCGACTTTTTTACTTAGATACAAGTCCTCCCAAAGCTATTCTAGCAGGTTAACGCTGTCTACCAGATTTTCCAAGCCCACGACATTTTGACCAAACGATACGTTATTCCACAGCATAGGCCGTATGATCCTGACCAAGAAGCCGTACGTGTTCGATCCCGTCGGCGACGAGGACAGAGAAGACGTCACCACGCAATACAAGTTCCGCGAGGGAACCGCCTCCGAGCGACTCGCGCTTATGAATGGTGTGCGGTACTCGGAGAGAGCTAAGAGGTATGATTAAGAGATATTTTGTGTTGGTATTTTTATATCCGAAACAGCTACGTTTAGCTTCTATTTCGCCTGACATGTCGTCGAATTATGAAGATACTAGATGAGAAAGGAAGGTTGGAAGAATGGGTCTCAAAAATCTACACGGGGAAGTTTGTGTGAAGGTTTGCGATCACCGTGACGACAGACTTATACAGAAAACTGCTTATATAGTCATTAGCTCCATCTGGGATTTTAAAAGGATCCAACAAATACCTACTTTAAAAAACAGGGTATCAGAGCCAATGGGGCATGCGGTGATGACCAATGGCTATGATATCATTTGCTCATAACGATATGTTAAAACATACCTGATTACAAGACGAAAATTGCTGTTCATCATCATTTCAGCCATAGGGCGTCCACTTCTGGACTTCCCCCATTGATCTCCAAAAACCTAGTTGGAGCCGGCCTGCATCCAGCGTTTCCCTGCGGTCTCTTTAAGGTCATCTGCCCATCTTCCGCTGGCAGGTGGAAGAAAAATTTGCCAGAGTGCTGGCAGGATTGCCACGCTGAATAACAATGCTAGCCTCTAGCATTCCGGTGAACATCACTAAGTTCATAACGATGTTGCAGATACTACTCCGTGACGGCCAGCGTCCAGAATGACATCACCTTCAAGCTCCGGGATATCGACACTGTGCAGATTGGCAAGGACTTCCGGGTCACTGTTGACATCGAGAACACGTCTGATCAGGTAAACATTTTATCACTATAGGTACGAGTAACCCCAACAAAAGAATCGTAAACCGCATCTTATTATGAGGCGAAATGGTGGTCAAGCGTAAGTCTGTTTTTTTTATAAAGAATATGAAATTAATAATATTTTAAAAGCTTTTTAAAACAAGCTTTTAAGCGTACGCCATATTTAATTTAGTGTGGCAATATATTGTTTTTTGTATTCTTCTCAGCAAACCTTTCCATTTTCAAACCCATATCATAGGGGTGATATTTGGGAGTCCGCCATATTGGATTCAGAACATGCATTCTCATCATAATAATCTCCCAAGGGTGACCATAACTGCGAATATCAGAAAAGCTCTTGTCCTCTTGTCCAAATGTTCGTATAAGTTCCCATGGGAATAAAAATCAATGACTTTGAGTTTGCTGTATATGAGACAACAATGTTTTCTAAACCACTTCTTACAAAGTCCCCTATGATTTTGTGATCGGTTTTTGACATCGTAGTCTGTGCGAACAAGACAAGGCCAAAGCTATATAAGATTAATATAAATATACAATACAAAGCATAGCATAAAACCTCATAAAACGCATGTGATATTGATTTATGTTTATGGCAGCATTTGGCTACAAAGTATGATTGGTTGATTAACTCATGAAAACATTGCACCGGCTTTAAATCACTCGTGATTTTAGCCACAAAATGTCACGTTTCGCCATAAAATACATTGTAATGCCCCGGTTTATTGAAAGCTTTATTACATAGACTAGTAGGTTGGCAGCCGTCCCACTTGGCCACAGGAAATCACTGGCTGTTAGAACAATACTGAAACTGGCCTATTATTGGACCATCCGGGAAAATTTACAATGTTCTGCATTACACTAAACTTCAAGTAGGTACCTACTCTAACTAAGCCCACCCGAACTTTTCAAAAATAGCCAGCTTCGTTGGTGCCTCAGAAAACCTTCCATATTACCTACCTATTTCATCTTCCTTCATAGTCATAACAGCTTTAGATGATAAAAGGATGTTGCTTAAAAAATTCTTACCTAAGTATATAACAATTAATTGGGTCGACATAATTTATGATACGTATAGGTACTGCCTAAGAATTAAACTCCGTCCTCCTTGTTTCTACAAACTATACAATCTAGGCATTTTAAGGCTCATAGATTTCTTCTAGACCAACGTGTTCCATCCTCGGCCACACCGTTGCTTACCATTAGGCGAGTTGGTGGCAACAACAGAGACCTATTCTATATAAAAAAAACCGGACAAGTACGAGTAGGACTCGTGCTCTGAGGGTTCCGTTAGACGGAACCCTCAGAGCGCGAGACCAAAAAAAAACTAACTGAAGTTAAAATATTGAAAGACAAACTTAAGTTTGTAGTTTTTTTTTACTGGGCAAGTGCCTTTAATAACTAAACAAAATACAAGCTAAAACTAACACTACAAATACAGTTAGACTGCCCATAGACCGTTGAAGGTCTAAAGACAATCCAAATGCTCAAGCCCACTACCAGTTGGCAGCGTACCCAATATGCTGGCGGCATTACCACGTTGAATGGCAATGCTAATGCGTTGAGCCAGAAACACGCCAGCATTTTGGTCACGCGTCGCATTAACCAGGCGCTCTGAAAGATTTTTGAAAATGAGGTGAGCTCCCGGTCCCCAAGGGCCCAATGTCTCGACCCCAAACGCCTCAAATATGTAACCACTGCCCAGGTTAGCATATTTGCGACGCTTGTGCTGCTCTGCCGAATTAGCAGCCGCACCAGCCCTACCCTGTGTCTCAGGAAGATGTGACGGCGCCAAAGTATCGACACAAGTTGCGTCCCATACAAGGGGCCGCCCCAACCTCCAGGGCACAAGTGTCATACAATACAATACAATACAAAAACTCTTTATTAAAATACCACAAAACAAGGATAACATAAAAATTACAACAAAAATATTATCTAGGCCACAGGCATACCGGCATACAGGCCTCTTTCCATCGTCACGCGCAAGACCACTCGGTTTGAGCACAGCTGCGACATTGGCGGTGAAAAGTGCCCTGCGTATGATGTCGTTCAGGCTAGCGTGTCGGCCAATACGACCAGCGCTTCTCGACCACGAGAGACCATGGTGACCGAGCTGGTCAACAGCAGTACCACACTGACAGCGATGGGCCTCACAGCACCTTGCACCCAAGCGTAAGCTGACAGCTAGACGAAATGCGGTTGGATCTAAAAGGCTACCTGTGTTAAAAGAGGGCATGGCTTGCAACCAAAGTCCCGATTCCCAAACAGAGACAGCAAGAATACGAGCGCGATCTGCAATACTAGGACACGTATCTAGTAGCGATTTCCATGCTAGTTCGCAGATCGGCCGATCCCACAGTCTCTGGGAAGACAACTTTGAAGTTTGTAGTTGACAATAAGGTTCTTCCATACATCCCAACTACAAAATGTAAGTTTGTAATAGCAAAATAATTATTTTTAAATGAATATACCTTCAAATGTATAACTTTCGGAATGTGCTATGAGACTTTGCCTCTTGCCAAATTTCATGATTTTAGGTCAACGGGAAGTACCCTATAGGTTTTGATTCCCCTGTGAAATTGCAAAATATACGACATAAAGGAACCCTAAGAGCGCGAGACCAAAAAAAAAAAACTAACTGAAGTTAAAATATTGAAAGACAAACTTAAGTTTGTAGTTGACAATAAGGTCCTTCCATACATTCCAACTACAAAATGTAAGTTTGTAATAGCAAAATAATCATTTTTAAATAATATACCTTCATATTTATAACTTTCGGATTTATTCCTATATATGTACTATGAGAACTTGCTTTTTGCCAAATTTCATGATTCTAGGTCAACGGGAAGTACCCTATAGGTTTTGGTTCCCCTGTGAAATCGCAAAATATGCAACATAAACGTTCATATCTTTTGATTGCGTTGACTTACAACTTTTATTTTTTTACAGCCGAAAGAAACCGTAGACCCAAGCATTTAGTATAAATTTCAAGTTGCTACTTTTACGCGTTCTTGAGAAAAAGGGTCTTGACAGACGGACAGACAGACAGACGGACAACGAAGTGATCCTATAAGGGTTCCGTTTTTTCCTTTTGAGGTACGGAACCCTAAAAAAAAGAAGTTATCCGTGTTTTTGTGTGTGTTCTATGGCGTCCTCAAAACAGAGTATCCTAGTAGGCCTTTGAGAGTGATGCATTTTTTTGGACTCTGTTTCCAAACCTAAGATGTGACAGAGTGTAGGTATAGGCAGAAGAATCATGGCTTAAATTATAGTTATGCTAATATGGGGATGGTTATTTGTCCACAGGGCCGTAACATTAAAGCATCTTTGTCAGCTACCAGCGTTTTCTACAATGGTGTTAAAGCCGAACCTGTGAAGAAGATCGAAGGCAAACTCTTTGTGGGACCTAAGAAGGGTAAGTTTTACATTTGAAGGATCATTCGGATCTTGTTTACCTAATGTGGAACATGGCGTTCTATAGTACCTATCCAGAAGTGGAGAATATTAGGTACATAGCAACATATTAGGTTGACGATGACTAGAATAGCTATATTGATTTTTGAACATATTTCGGTGGCTCTGCAAGTCTTCGTGGGTCTTGGCAATCAACAGTCTGTCATTGGCCCTTTGTTTGGCATCTCTTCTCCATGAAAACCTTTCCATTCACCTCAAGTCTTTGATTTCTTGTCGATTGTTGTCTTACGAACAAAATCTTTTGACAGTGGAAAGAATAAGCATCTTGGTGACAGCGAGTGACTACCTGCCCAAGCTGGTGGAGTACTGCAACATGAAGATATCGGCGATGGCCATCGTTGAAGAGACCAAGCAGTCCTGGGCTGATGACGACGACTTCCAAGTTCTCAAACCCAACATCGCCATCAAGGTAAAAACTGTTTTTTAATTTAGTCACGATTTTGATTTGTGTGTGAGTCTAAGACGAGGGTAGTTCTGAACCTGATATACCATCATTTCCGATTTTAAATCTTAAATAGACTTGTCAGTTTTACTTACCACAGAGAAAACTTTTAATCTCCTTTTATCTTCTATTCCCTAGTTTAATGAAGACCTAATCATCGGCCAGCCGGCAACAGCGACTCTTTCCTTCTTGAACCCACTCGATCAAGCCCTGACCAACTGCGAGTTCCGCGTGACGTCATCCGGCATTATGGGCAGGACTCTGCGGTTCAACGCAAATGATGTACAGGCTGGCCAGCTGCTGACGGCACAAGTGCCCGTACAGCCTAATGTGAGTATTATTGTTTAAAAAATAAGGAGCAATGTTGTATAGCCTGTTCAACTGCTCACAGCTCTGCTCTGCCCGTGCCAATGTGAGTCAAATAAGGAGCAAAGTTGCTGGAAACTGGCGCCAGACATTATCAATGGCGAACCTCGTCATCAGTGATTAGGGGCTATGGGCTGAAAACTCTGGTTTATGATGGGTGAAATGAATGAGTTCATCATAGTGGAAACAAGGCTGTAGGTGCTTCGAATATTTTGCCATTTTTATGAAATGATAATGGGAGTGGGCGTGCCATGCAGACGAATGTACCCGGAAAAGTGGGTCTCCACGGAGTAGGTGCCACTGAAAAGTCTGAAGGACCCGATGGCATGACGAGCTCAGCAGGTTTAACAAGTGAAACTAAAATTAACCTGATTCCATCCATGCCAGTTTGTGCAAAAAATTTCAACAATAGATAGATTTAGAACATTTTAAATGACAGTTTTTCAAGGGCTTATCCGATCTAAAGTTATGTTTTTATCAGGGGTTATTTAGGGTATATATAACATTCTTGGTTTTTATTCACAGAAACTGGGCAAGATCACATTTGTGGCGACCTTCAAATCAACAGAACTAAAGGACATCAACGGCTCGGTCAGTGCTGAAGTGTTCGAAGGATAAACCAACCGTAGAAATAACTCAGTTACTATAAGTCATATGGAACTGTCAATACCTCACCTACCACCTATCAGAAAACTGCCAGTGCGCCAGCCTCACAGACGTAGACAGGTTTCAGGCTTAAGTGAGGCCTTATAAAGTACTAAATGTCATTCATAGCCCGTCATTCTAATAGCTACTTAGAGTCTGGCTAATGAAAGGAGAAGCCGAAAACGCACGCAACTTTAAAAAAATCCGCATTGCAACTCCATAACTAATCACTGTGTTCTGACTGTGTTGCAATATATTAATTTTAATAATTTATGTATCAAATAAGATTATTCCAGGCATTTCATTTTTTTTTTTTGGGTTTTCAATGCTTATATTTTTAAATTTGCCACACTTTTTCAGTCTCTACTTTCATTAGCTAGACTAGTAGCATTATGTGTAAGAATTCAAAAATCAATTGGAAGAGAATTGGAACTTAGAGAGTATTGGAAGAGGTGTGCATTTCAATGTACATCTATCATTACCTATTGACTGCTTAGAGCTAGGAGCATGCTTAAAACTAGCATGCTAAATCAAAGCAAATGTGAACAGCTGAAGAGCATGCTAGTTTTAAGCATGTGTTTCCAGATTAAAGGGCATTAATAACTGAGTTTTGTTACATATAAATGAGCATTTACATGTCTTAGTTGTTTTACATTTGTGGACTTAAGAAACATAAGACGGGTCTGTTTAAAAAAAAGTTCTTTCGTTTTTGTGCGTAATGTCGTTAGCACATCCACGAGGGTAAATTTACGACGACGTACGCATTACATTTTAGTATGTACAATACCAATGCCTTACGGACAACTGCTATTGCGGCACCAAACTAACGTTAAATCCGCTCAGCTGGAAAAGCACGCGAACGTGAACCTTAACGCGCCCAGATACACCTTCGTAAATTGCCCGGGTTATTACTATCTTGAGTATAAATAAACGAATCGAAGAGCACAATTCAGAAAAAACTGGACATTTTAGCTAGATTATGTTTGTGTTTAAATAGGACGCAAATTAACACCAGTGGGCGAAGTTTATAATTTACGTATAGAATTCCATACAATTAAAATCTCGAAATTAAATTTTCTATGAAATTCGATAAGTAAGTATATTAATTTATACGTGTACCGTTCGTACTTCACCCAAAATATGTTTTTTTTATATAAATAGAATATTAATAAATGTTATGAATATAAACGTGCCATAAAATGGTAATTGTGAGAAAGGTAGCTGATACTTACCAACGTATATTAGTCATTAAGATATTTACGTATAAAATACATTTTGTAATCTCTTTTTAGTAAAATAAATTTATATTTTAGTATGAAAATATTTTTTAATCAAGACCCTAAAGCTAAACGACAACCCTAGATCAAGAACGAGATAGAGACTGCTCCGCCTTTAAGTCCGTATATGTTTTTTTATTGGTTCTATATCTATACTAATATTATAAATAGGAATTAAGATTTGATTGTTTGTTTGCATTGAATAGGCTCCGAAACTACTGAACCGATTTGAAAAATTCTTTCACTGTTGGGAAGCTGCACTATCCCCGGGTGACATAGGCTATATATCTATACCCGTGCGAAGCCTACTAGTTTGCAATAAGTTAGTAACAAAACTATACAGGTTACACGTAGCGGTGGTACTGAAGCGAAAGGAAGTAATTGTACTCATCATTAAAAAAAAATTACTAATGGACCAACTCTAAAATCACTAAAAATATTCAGCTGTTCAATAGAAAATGCCATTCTCACTCAACGAAATATATGGAACACTTGATATTTGTAAAGCCGTGCTTGAGAAAGCCGTGGTAGCCCATTTGGGAGACCGCTAGACTTGAAAGCGTGAGGTCGCGGGTTCAAGCCCCGGGCCCGTACCAATGAGCTCTTTGGAGCTTATGTACGGATTTTCATACCACTGGTTTTCGGTGAAGGAAAACATCGTGAGGAAACCTGTATACGTACGGATAAGGAATTCAATGGCGTATGTGAATCCACCAATCCACACTGGGCTAGCGTGGTGGATATGGCCCGATCACCCTTTCGGGGTAGGCTAAAAGTCCAGCAGTGGACTGTTAAAAGGCTGATGATGATGATGAAAACAATTACCTTTCGGCGCAGTTCCGTGTATCCCTGTGGAGGTACTAGAAAGAAGTATAATTTTTTTTAAATTAATTTTAATTATTTTTTTAACCCGCGATAAAAAAAGCCCCACAATCTTTAAACGGTTAAACAGATTTTTTTTAGTTATAACTGATAACGCTCAATCTAAACATATCTAAAAAAAATAGGTTCAGCCGTTTGGGAACTACGATGCCACAGACATACAGAAAGAGGTTTTACGCGAGTATCTGAAACGTAGAACTTATAATAACACGCGCTGTTTGCGTCGGGGGTTAAAACAATATTAACAAGAAACATTGAAACAGGTCGTTTATAAAAACAATGTTTATTGATCAATTCCATACGACCACCACTTTAGATCACACTGATTACACAAAAAATCAAATTATATTGTCACTATTTTGTTCTACAATTTTTATTTCCACTACACTTTCGTTGAGATTTTGAGCGCGAAGTCTGACCACTTACACTAGAAATCAGCGCGAATTTGATATTTGCGTATTAAAATCGCGCTAACGAAAGTCGAAACGCGATGCAGGGGTGCAAGTACCGTTCATTTATCGATCGTCAAATTGACAGTTGAGGTCGTCAAATTCGATAATATGCCATTTTTTCAGTACTCGCTGTGATCGATTCCATGGCATTTTAGCGAATTTGACGATCGATAAAGAACGGCACTTGCACTGCAGTATCGATGCAGGCTCAACCGTTAATAGCTGTTTTTTATTTTTTGTAAAGATTTTGATAAGATAGGTCGCTTTTTAGGGTTCCGTAGTACATATGAAACCCTTTAATAGTTCTGTCCGTCTGTTTTTTTTTAATATAAATAGAGCGGACTTTGACAATGCCAATGATGTTGCATGTTAGGACTTTTTTAAAGAGTGGGAAAAAAGCATGCAGTCCGTCTGATGGTAAGCAGAAACCGCGGTCTAGACACCTGCAGCACTAGCGATGTTGACGGTACATTGCCAGCCCGGTGAGGTAGTTATAGACACCCTTTTTTAAAACGCTTCTGTTGAAGCTCGGCGGGAAGACTTGGGGAAGGACATTCCACATCTTGCAGGACCGTGGAAGAAAGGAGCGGAAAAATCGGATGCTGTGGGATTTCCATCCTTTCAAGATGTGGGGGTGAGCTTTTTGACGTGGTCGGGATGATCGCGGACGCTTGTGCTATAGACATAAGTGACAAAATTTTACATCGGACTATGCTAACGTTTTACCGCAATCTCAACCGATGGAAAGCGATGATGCGGTCGAAGATGGACGTTTGCCCAGTAATAACATATTAACCCTAGACTTGAACACTCCAAGATTGTAATGCTGCGGAAACAGACAAGGGCAAGGCGTTACATTGTTTTGCTGTTCTAATTAAGAACTAAAACGCTTGGTGCGAATGAATGGTATTTCGACCATGTATACGACTAGCCAAAAGGCAAAAGGCAGGCTGTCGTTCAGTGTGGAGGTTAAAGGGGAGGCTTATGTTCAGCAGTGGACGTCTTCTGGCTGATGATGATGATGATGATGATGATGATGATACGACTATCCTATATTCTCGACATTTTTTTATCTATTTACGCCGACATTCTCAAAAAAAGTATCGTGAAGCAAAAAATCAGTTGGAATTTTTTATATCATAGAACAAAAAAAAGCACATTTTTAATTACAGAAACTTCCTTTAAAGTTCACACAGCGCTGATTTCCTACACTAACCACCTTCAACCAATATATAACTTAATCTATGTACAGTTCATTTATGATGATTTTAAACTAGAAATGGTGTAAACACAACAATAGCATGTAGACATATATAGCTATCACATAGAAGCTTGGTGCTCAGTTATGTATCCATTTGATCACGAAATAACAGTTTGGAAGTAAAAATCTAACGGTTTACGGTCAGTATTGACAGTCACTGTTACAGCCCAGAAATGTGTCGACGGTCAGTATTGCCTGTCACTGTTAAAGGTCAAGAATGACCGACGGTGTCGACGTTCCCGTTACAGTTAAAGATCAGTAAAGACGTACGCTATCGACGGTCAGTATCGCCTGTCACTGTTAAAGGTCAAGAATGACCGACGGTGTCGACGTTCCCGTTACAGTCAAAGATCAGTAAAGACGTACGCTGTCGACGGTCAGTATTGCCTGTCACTGTTAAAGGTCAAGAATGACCGACGGTGTCGACGTTCCCGTTACAGTCAAAGATCAGTAAAGACGTACGCTGTCGACGGTCAGTATTGCCAGTCACTATTAAAGGCCAAGAATGACCGACGGTGTCGACGATCCCGTTACAGTTACAGATCAGTAAAGACGTACGCTGTCGACGGTCAGTATTGCCAGTCACTATTAAAGGCCAAGAATGACCCACGGTGTCGACGGTCAGTGTCACCCGTCACTGTTAAAGATCAGGAATTACCGACGGTGTCGACGGTCAGTATCACCCGTCACTGTTAAAGGTCAGGAATTACCCACGGTGTCGACGGTCAGTATCACCCGTCACTGTTAATGGTCAGGAATTACCGACGGGGTCGACGGTCAGTATCACCCGTCACTATTACAGGCCAGGAACGATCGACGGTGGCTACGGTCAGTATCGCCCGTCACTGTTAAAAATTACCACCGGGGTTGACGGTCAGTATTTACCGTCGTGTGTTTAACACAAAATACTGGCAAAGTTACTAAAATCGAATGCAGTTTATATGATATTTTGACACACTGACTAGTTTTTGACAATATGTTGACAGTCCATCCACTAATATACACGAAAACAAAACGATACAGACAAATTAATTTACAAATAAATACATGTATATAGGCCTAAAGTTTGCTATTTATTCAGCAAAATGGATACATAACTGCAATAAAAATGAGTATGTAACTAACTTCATAATAAATATATTTCATTTGAAGGAACTCCAGACGGGACGGGCGAAGAAGCTATTGAAATTAAATAATATAATAAATAGATAGTCATATAAAAAAACCGACTTCAAAATTATTAAATACGCAGTTTGGTTCACTTGGATGACATATTTATACAGTTATTTTGATTTAAAAACAAAACTACTGTACCGATTTACAATTCCTTTGGAACATTTGTAATAAAAAAAAATTGCAAATATAGCACCCTCGATAGCTGGTATATATTTGAGCATTTTGGGGTGGAGACGCTTGGACCGTGGCGACCAGGAGCCCATCGTATATTTAAAGACCTATCAGGGCGACTGGTCGAAGCAACTCGTGACCAAAATGCTGGCCTTTATTTTGCCCAAAGATTAAGCATTGCCATACAACGTGGCAATGCTGCCAGCATTTTGGGAACGCTGCCCACTGGTAACGGCTTGTTAGATTAGTTTTAGTTAAGATAGTTGTTATAAAAATGAACAATCGGTTCATAAGTTACAGAGTTCTGAGGTAACAAACTAAAAAAAAACGAATTGTGAACCCCATACTTTTTTGAAGTCAGTTCGAAATTACAACAATTTGCAGAATTATTACATGCCTTTTCACAAAGACCTAAAGTCATTATGAAAACTTTCTTTGACTATCCATGGGTCTCAAACAAAGATAATATAACCACTTGGTCGCGCATATAGTCGAAATTCCCTTTTGCAAAATGATGCCACGTCGGTCGCGGGGCGCAACTTTTTATTGGAGACTGGACACGACTCGACGGTTGTGATTGGAGAATCAAGTCATTCATTCAATTCGCGCCTAGGATTGGCCCGCTCGAAATAGTTTAGGTTGACATATTAGAACTTTTGGCTTACGGCGGGGTAAAGGATGAGCAGTCAAGTGGTTATATTGTCATTGGTCTTAAACCAGTTATGTTGACAACAATGTTCGCCTGCAATATTGTTTTCAGTTGCAAATACATTTCGGTACATTTTTCTATCATTTTCATTCGCGATTTTGCGATTTAATCAAAAAACTATGTCTACTCTCAAATTTTGAGTAATACTTAAAGAAATATATTAATTTAGATTGTACCAGTATCAAGATTCACTCAAATAAATATATTTTCTAAATATAGAAAAGTTTTTAATATTGCTTTTATAATTTAGTATTTAATTTCTAAGATTTTCCTATCTGAATACCCTCAAAACGGGTATTGCATTTATACAATATTCTAGAACATTTAAAAGGTCAAACCGAAATGCATACATGACTTAACTTTCCAAAAGCAATGTCTTTTAAATCGAACACTGTAAATAACTGATTTACTAATTATATTAATAAAAATATGTTGTACTTAATCCTTCATAGACAAAGCGAGACTTTTGCCCGTTATCACTAACAGTAGGAGTCGCCTAAATCAGATTCCTAAATATTTAGGAGTTGAGGGCAAAAAAACGTTTCACAAAACTTTAGGTGATAACTAGTGACGTTAGGCGTCACCTAGAGTTACGACTCCGATTCGGGGATGCCTACGGTCACTCAAATTTAGGATGATAATTTTGACAGGTCACGCCCATGAAGTTTTGTATTTTCCGGTGAAATTTACTACAAATAATATAAAGTACCGCGCCCTCAGTGAAGTGCCACGCTTAATGAACAACCACAGACTATAGAAAATCGGTTTTGAAATAAAATTACTTAATCAAACAAATAAAAATGTATACATAGGCAACTATATTATTTTATTGTAAATATAAAAGTTATTTGTAATTATCTATCGCGCAATCACAATTTTTTTTTGTAAAAAAACGATTGCTTACATAATTAATGATTAAATTTTTTCATATAATGTACTCTGTTTTTATAAGTAGAAACTTTGAAATGGCTCCTTTGTCTCTAGCTTATTATTAACTCTGTTAATTAAGACCGTTAGTTTCTCTAATAATAAATAACCATGCAACTATCGATTCCAAGTTCTATGAGAATAACATCGATGATCGAATAGGTTCATTAACGATTATACACTACCTCATCCTTACTGTGAGCTGTCAAAATTATCATCCTAAATTTGACAAAGCATAATGATACTATTAAACTGACAGCCCGCGCCGAGCTCGCTCACTCACGTCAAAACCATAGATAACTGTCAAAAATTTTGGCAACTCTTAGCTTAGGAGTCACCTATTACAAATGGATTGGTGAAACAGATTACCCAAGACTGCTTAGATTAGGAGCTCCTTATTAAAGCTGGAAACACATTATCGGACGCGGCCGACGGACGCGACGTAAAGGCATCTAGATAATGAATGTACACTGAGCTGTGCAAACTATCGGACGTAAGTCGTGAACGTAACCTTGGGCTGACCTTGAGCGTTCGGACGTCCGACAGAAATCTGGCGCGCCAGATGTTTTTGTCAGCCGATGCCACGTCTCAAAAGACTGTGCACACTTATCAGTCGCGTCCGTCAGCCGCGTCCGTTAGTTTGTTTCCAGCTTTAGGCGTCGCCATATTCGTGATTAGTGAAAACGGGCATTAGGATCTCATTCAGAAATGTCCAATAAGCTTGTCTTTATAAAATTTGCTGTCTCGTTTCCGCACGTGACATTTGCGGCGAGAAATTGACAGCATTTTATAGCATTAACTTACAGAACGTTTGTGAATAAGGAATTAAATTATAAACGAAAATTGTTCAACACTTACACAACTAATATATTGAGAGTATTGTATTGTGGAAATATCTCGACATGTGTAGCAAAGTTTTTTTAAAGTTTACGCTGACCTAAGCATAATTAAGAGCATTAAGGCGTTAGACAATATGATATAGTAACTAACGTGCACTGACTAGATATATTCGATTTGAATATTGTTCTATTAAGCACTAAATTAATTCAATGGCGTATGTGTATCCACCAACCCGCACTGGGCCAGCGTGGTGGATATGGCCCAATCACCCTTTCGGGGGTAGGCTAAAAGTCCAGCAGTGGACTGTTAAAAGGCTGATTATGATGATGATGAAGTACTAAATTCAGCGCTCAGATCAAACAAGGGAGATAAGGTGACGAACTTCGACCAAAATAAAATGAATGGACGGGCCCGGAAGCGCATTTTTGAAGATTACAAAATGAGCGCCGGCGCTCACTTCGTTTCAGTCGGTCTCTAGCCGTAGGAAGTACGACACAGGACTATTGTTACATGATAACGAAACATCTGACAAAATTATGCCTTCGTGTGCTTTCCCGAAGTGTAAATACACAACAAAAAACCGTTCTATATTTTGTAACAAATGTACTGTACATGGTTATAATTAGGTGTTGAAGTATATGTCCGACTGGTTTGACTCGTTTTTACTGAGCAAGTTCAATGGTTATGGCCCGTCCATCCATTTTATTTTGGTCGAAGGTGAGGAAGCGTGTTGCATCTGCCCTAAATCAGGCCGTCAGTCACTCACCCTGCAGACGAACTTGCCGTTATTATTTTTATGTGGACTATTCGTTACGTTTTTTGGTGTCGCTGCAAGTTTAGTACAAAATTAACATTTTTTAATTTTTTTTAGTTTTAGTTTTATCTCCGAAAATACAAATCTGTTATAATTGAATGATGCATTTTGTAATACGACTCTTTCTTTTTCTTTTTTTATCGCGGAAATGTCCCCGTTTGACCACCAACTCGCCTGTTGGTAAGCGACGATGCGGTCGAAGATGAAGCACGCACACTTAGAAAATACCTATATTCACTCTGGCTTTGAAACGGCCCAGATTATATCTCTCAGGAAACAAGGAAGCGGGCAGGTTGTTCCAATCCTTGGCCCTTAAACTCCCGGCGCACCTTTAAACTGACTAAGATGAGTAAGGCCTATGACTGTGTTTTATTCAATCAACATTTCCACAATACAATATCCCCACCGACTCCTTACAAACTACTGTACTTTGGTTTTACCGGTAACCATTTTGGCGTATTCTTGGTAGAATCGCGGGAAGACGCTCATGAGCAAGTATATGACGGCGAGGTAGGCCGCGATGCCGAGCGACAGAATGAGGTCAAATACTGCTGGCTTCACACTGGAACAACAAAAAAAAAACTTATAAACATGTAACGGTTGCCTGTTGCCGGTTGCCAGAGATCGCTTTAAGCGACAAGGCCGCCTGTTAAAAGCCTAGATAATATTTTTGTTGTAATGTTTATGTTATCCTTGTTTTGTGGTATTTTAATAAAGGGTTATTGTATTGTATTGTAACGCATTGGAGGACGTTTTCAAGCTCTTGGATTGGAACGGATTCGGCATCAACATCAATGGCGAATCACTTACCTACGTTTAGCCGATGATATAGTCATCATGACAGAGTCGCTGGGGGACCTCAATACGATGCTCAGCGACCTCAATAACCTTTCCCAACAGGTGTCTTAAAATGAACATGAACAAAGTTATATGATTATTTACGGGATATTTACCGTGGTAAGGTAAGACATATATTTATCTATGGTAAGACTAAGAAAGATGGTAGATCGTTATGTCTGCACCTAACTTTTTAACTGTTCGACCAACCACCCGCATTCTTCAGTCTTCCCGTGAACATGGTGCAAGTAACTGCGCCGAAATATCGGGAGCTCATTCCACAACCTTACCACGGTAAATATCCCGTAAATAATCATATAACTTTAGTGAACAACCGTGATAGTTTAGAACATGAACAAGACAAAAATCATGTCCAATGTCCATGTTGAACCCGTGCCGGTAGTCGTTGGGAACGATACTCTCGAAGTTGTTGACCATTACACCTATCTCGGACAGATTGTTCAGTTAGGTAAGTCCAACTTAGGCAAAGAGGTCGCCCGAAGAATCCAACTCGGATGGGCAGCGTTCGGGAAATTGCGTGACATCTTCTCGTCCAAGATACCACAGTGCCTCAAGACGAGAGTCTTTGTTTTTTTTTTTGTTAAAATCTTCATGAGCGTGGATTCAATGTCCTTTACTCGTAATATTAAACATTTTACTTTGTCTTAATAGCGTCAAACAAGTCATAGTCACAGTCAGAGTCAAGCTAAGTAAGTCACGGTCAAGTCGAACTCATGCCCCTGTAAAGTGGTGGAGACTTTACAAGAGGCTCCTATGGAGTATTGGAAACAACACGAAAAGACACGTTTCACCTCGTTATATCACTTGCCTACACTCGAGCACGTTTACGAGCACTTAATGAATAATAATTCACCATTTAGTACACATTAACACTCGAAAATACACAAGTTTAGGAAAATAATCCAACGAGCCGACATGTTTTTTCCGCGTTGGCGTCAAAACTCACGAGGGTCTTTGACCAGTGTGTGTTGCCAGTGATGACATATGGTACTGAGACGTGGTCCTTAACTGTTGGCCTTTTGAAAAAACTCAGATTCATACGTAACGGGCAATGGAGAGAGCTATGCTCGGAGTTACATTGCGCGATAGAATCCGAAACGTGGATATTCGCCAAAGAACCAGAGTCACCGACATAGCTATTAGGTACATTTTGCAAGTTGAAGTGGCAATGGGCAGGCCATATCGCTCGGAGAACTGATAACCGATGGGGTAGAAGGTTCTTGACGAACCGGAAGACGCAGCGTAGGTAGGTCTCCCACTACATGGACCGACGACATTGTGAGAGTCGCGGCCATCCAGTGGATGCAAAAGGCAGGCTGTCGTTCTGTGTGGAGGTTAAAGGGGGAGGCCTATGTTCAGCAGTGGACGTCTTCCGGCTGATGATGACGATGATGATGATGATGATCAAACAATTTAAGATGGTTTCATAGAATCAGTCAAATACCCTATTCCGTATCTACAATACAGTGTGATGTGATATCTTACTTGTATACATATAACGTGGCAGAAGTGGGTGTATACAGTGTGAACTCGGGCTCGCGCTTGTCCACCGCGTGTGCGCTCACTGTCACGTCCGTGTACCGAGACAGGGCCCTCTCTAGGGCTCCAGTTACACCTGGAATAAAAAGTATATATATAATAATAGGCATACTACTACTTACTTATGTTGACGCAGCGACCCAAAATGTGTCTTGGCCTCCGATACTTTTTTAAAACGCCATTCTTCTCTATCTTGCGCAAGAATAGGCAATAGGCAATAATAGGCATGATGACTAATATTTTTTTATTACCTCATAAAAAAGCTGATCATAAATAGAGTACATCAACAAAAACAAGATTAAAATTAGTTCAAAAATAAATAAGATATAAGCATTTTAATTTCATGCTAGACAGAGAGCGCACTATACTGAGCCGTGACGTCACGGCTCAGGAGCGCCATACAAATGCTATACTAACACACGCTTTGCGAGAAAGGGATAGAGCATCCTCTCTCTATCCCCACCTAAAACTTTAAACGCTCATATCTCAGAGATTTATCAGCCAATTTAAATTATTTTTTTCAATATGTGTAGTGTATTTAGTTATTTATATTCTTCGCTAAGCCGGTTATTTGTAATAAATTAAACATTAGGACACATGCCTATTGAAGTCAGTTCAAAAGTACAACAGTTTACAGAATTGTTACATGCATGCGGTTTCACAAAGAGCTGAAGTCATTATGAAAACTTTCTTTGACTATCCATGGGTCTTAAACAAAGATAATAATAACCACTTGATCGCGCATGCAGTCGATAATTCCCTTTTGCAAAATGGTGCCACGTCGGTCGCGGGGCAGCTTGTGATTGGAGACTCGACGTGACTCGACGCTTGTGATTGGAGAATCAAAAGTCATTCGTTCAATTCGCGCCTAGGATTGGCCCCGCTCTAAATAGTTTAGGTTGACATGTTAGAACCTTTGGTTTATGCGGGGTAAAGGATGAGCAGTCAAATGGTTATATTGTCATTGATAAAATCTATATTTAACAAGATGGACAGACCTAAAAGAGACCGCAGGGAAACGCTGGACGCAGGCCGCTTCCAACCTGCCCTTTTGGAGATCAAAGATATTTCTTTATACTTTTAGGTACTAATTCAAATTATTTATTGAGAATAAAAACGGACAAATTCCACTAACATTTATCTCACATACTGTTAAGCTTAAATATATTTCCAGGTAAAAATAGGAATAATATTATAAAAAAAAGTCATATAATAAATACAACAAATTGCTGTAAAAATATGTCAACACAAAATCAGTATGTCATACAAATTGTCATCATAGTCATCGGCTTTTTTGCCCCTGTCCCATTGGTCAGTTAAGTTTTCACAATAAGTCAAAAACACTTTCGTTACATTTTTCCAATTGTCACAAATAATATCACAATCAGTGTTGGTGGAAAGGAGAATTTGATTTGGAACGAAACATTTGATACGCTTAGTTTTCATACAGTTTGGCCCGCTAGTGAAGTCTACTTAGATATAGGTGTTAACGGAATATAATTTAGTGAACGCAACCTAGTAACTGTCAACGTCAAATCAAGACGTCATGACAACCGATTTTGACACAGTCTCTTCGCCTCTGTACTGTTCATGTGCTATCACGCATTTATCTATTACTAGCAGACCTGACAGACGTTGTCCTGTCTTAGAACTGTCAAACACGCAAAGTCAAAATAACAAATCTTATTTTTTTACACCTTGGGTTACATTATTGGAGTTTTAGTAAGGATCCCTATTTTTTTTGAAAATATAGTATAGCCTATGTTAACCGGGGATAGAGTAGCTTCCCAACAGAGAAAGAATTTTTCAAATCGGTTCAGTAGTTTCGGAGCCTATTCAATGCAAACAAACAAACAAACAAACAATCAAATCTTTCCTCTTTATAATATTAGTATAGACTAGCAACACACCCCGGCTTCGCACGGGTGTAAGTCTTATTTTTTACACCTTGGGTTAGATTATTGGAGTTTTTGTAAGCATCCCTTTTTTTTGAAAATTTAATAAAGCCTATGTCACCATTTGAAATACCACCATTTATTCAATGCAAACAAACAAACGAATCAAATCTTTTCTGTTTATAATAGTATAAATAATTAGTAATCACTGTATATACTCGTTTAATTGCACAAACTACGCCCATAAAACTTGACCATGATCCAAGAAAACAAGGTCTAGCGCTCCGTGAGTTGACATTCAATTACGTCACTGTCCAGTTGCCACTTTATTGCAACGAACACAGATATTGGAAAACAAATGATTAATTAAATACTAAAAACATTTTGCCATTTGGTTTGTCCGATCAAGCAAAGCAATTCAAGTTATGCACGAATTTACATTATTTACATCAAAACCACATTGATTTGTTGGATTCCCAGAGGTAATATACGGAGATTGGGGAGTTATAATTTCACGCTACTGGTAATACAGAAAATCAGCTGTCACATAGATTTTTTTGGCGCCAACTTGGAAAAAAACATGTCGGCTCGTTGGATTATTTTCCACTTCCACTTTAAACTTGTGTATTTTCGAGTGTTAATGTGTACTAAATGGTTAATTATTATTCATTAAGTGCTCGTAAACGTGCTCGAGTGTGGGCAAGTGATATAACGAGGTGAAACGTGTCTTTTCGTGTTGTTTCCAAAACTCCATAGGAGCCTCTTGTAAAGTCTCCACCACTTTACAGGGGCATGAGTTTGACTTGACCGTGACTTACTTAGCTTGACTCTGACTGTGACTTGTTTGACGCTATTTAGACTAAGTAAACTGGTTAAGATTACGACTAAAGGACATTGAATCCACGGTCATGAAAATTTTACAAAAAAAAAAAAAGCTGTCTCATAGAACTTTCGCCATTGTTTCGTGTATCGTCATCTCTCTCGAACTTGTTGTAAATTACTTATTCTGCTCTTGCTTATGCACGTGAACTTGAATCCATGGCATCGAAGACGTCAGTGGGTGTCACTCACGTGGGATTTTATCTCGGAGCGCTATACCTGTCGGAGTATATTATTATACCATGAACTTGACAATAGGTCTATGGTGTGAACAGTTACCTGCGTTAGGAGCGCCGGTGGCGACAATCTGCGGCGCCCGGGGCTGCGACGACAAGTAGCTGAACCAATGTCTCACGGCATCCTCTTCCACACTCTGAAACATAATAGGCACAATGTTACATTACACCTTATATGGAGTTAGCAATTTTTTATGCCTAATAGTTATTTATATTGTAAAATGTTATTAATTAGTATACATAATATATTTTGTGTCCTACCTTATTCTATTTCCGATGTACTATTTGTTTAAATTGCATATTGATACTATTTTAGGGTTCGGTACCCAAATGGTAAAAACGGGACCCTATTACTAAGCCTACGAAGTCTGTCTGTCTGTCTGCCCGTCTATCTGTCCTACATTCAAATGGCTGTATCTTTTGAACCGTAATAGATAGCCAGTTGAAATTTTCACAGAATATGTAATGTTACGGCAGATTAACTAACAAATAATAAAAAAAGTAAAAAAAAAAAAAAACGTAAGGTGGGTCCCCATACAACAAACGTATTTTTGTATTAGCTCTAATGTAAAAACGGTAATATGTACAAGCGTCAAACTTGGCAGGATTATAGTACACACTCTAAAGTATAACAACAAATAATAAATAATGGCAAAGTGCGAGTCGGTGACAAGTTTCTGTTCATTACCAAGCTATAACTGGTAATTTTGCTATCGAATTTTGTGGTGGTACGGAACCCTCAGTGTGCAAGCCCGACTCGCACTTGGCCGGTTTATTTATACAAATTTGTGTTAACTAAGCTCAAGGGTTCATCTGAAGTCCTTGACTTTCAGCATTAATGCAGAGACGGACCCATTCGACGCTGATTGTATCTTTTAGATATAAGTTTTTTTTTCTTTCTTCTAAAAAAAAAAAACTTACCAATGCCTCATCGTACAAAGCTGCGTCCTCATCGGTCCCTTCTCCGGTGATATTGTAGATATGCGACGCTAACGCGCGCGCGATATCCTGAATGTTCGCCACCAGGTTCTGTGTGCTCTCTTCTGTCGGTACGTCCAGTATGGAGCTTCTAGCCGATTCTTTGTGGGACTGAAACAATAATAATAATAATAAGTGAGTGGCGACACCGCGTACCCCGATTCCATGGGTTTAAAACCCCAGAGACCCAGACCCCTGGCTTGCCTTAACCGGCCGTCTGGGGGTGGAAACCGCAAGAGCTAAAAACCTAAGCTCCAGGGTGGAAGTGTTAAAGGGCATAACGCCGCTAGTAGCTCTTAGTGAAAGTGCAGCACACCTCTCGACACCCTAAGCTACCCCCACGTCAATGTTGCCCTTCCGGTGCCAATATGCGGCAGCCATTATGGGGGGCCCATTTAGTGAGTGGCAAGTCATCACCTGCCTAAGTATTTTGAAATGAGGGATAATTGGCAGGTGCCGTACCTCATACCATAGATCTGTTATCCCATCCACAAGTTGTTCACCTCAATAGCCTAGACGTTTTATATCCTATACTGTACAATAGTTTTATAATCCATTTTATACACATTCAATAATATTGTATTTTATATTCAACGGGGCCTCTTGGTGTTGGCTTCGGCCCCACCAATGCCTACCAAATGTCCGGGCTAGACCCGTGTTTATATTGAAATAAAGTGTTATAATAATAAATAAATAATAAATATTCGGGACATTTTTGCAGACACGGTCATCTGACCCCAAACTAAGCAAAGCTTGTGATATGGCTGCCAGAGACTGATATACATTCATATATATTTTTAAATACATGCTTAAATAGATATTAACACCCAGATATAGAACAAACACAAATGTTCATCACATAAATGTTTGCCCTCGGCGGGAATCGAACCCACGCCCCAAGCTCAGAAGGCAGTTTCACTACCAACTGGACCAATGGGAAGAATAAAGAGTTAATTAATCAATCAGATGTTATCTCAAGTTCAATGTCATTTTCATACAATTTCATTTTTCCGCAGGCGTTAACGCTAACAGAAAGTGGGTTTTGTCTAACCCCTCTGGTGTCTAAAGCTTTAGAAGTACATAAATAAAATAAAAACCCAGACAAGTACGAGTAGAACTCGCGCTCTGAGGGTTCCGTTGGACAGAACCCTCAGAGCGCAAGTCCAAACAAAAAAGTTGAAATAGTTAAAGACTAACTTAACTTTGTAGTGGACAATAAGGTTCTTCCATACATTCCAACTACAAAATGTAAGTTTGTAATCGCAAGCCTTTTCGCGTAACCCAAGAGTATACGTTACAGCTATCTCACCTGCAAGGAGCTCAAAGTGAACGCCGCCATTCTTCTGATGCTGAACCGCTCGTGCTGCCACGCTAGCGATTCGTCAGCCAAGTTGATCTTCTTATGGTTGACGGGCGCTCCGAGCCGGGACTGGAGCGAGTGCGGCGCTCCGCCCTGCTTGGGGGGCTTCGAGACGTGCATCGTCACTCCGCGGCTCGAGGAGATCGCATCGAGGCACATGGCGAATGATACATCCTAAAAATGCAGAAATATTGTTGTTTAATAAATAAAACACTTTTACGCCAAAGAACCAGTCACCGGGATAGCTATTACAATTTGCAAGTTGAAGTGGCAATGGGCAGGCCACATCGCTCGAAGAACATAACTAATGGGCAGTACGAGCGTTAGGGAGGGCGCGGTTGAGCGACCGCCCAGAGCGCCAGATATAAAGGGCCGCCACAGGCGCCTATAAAGGGGCGCCTTATAGCCGCATATTATACCTCATGCATTTAAAAATATATACTTACTTTAGAATGTGTACTATAGTCATGCCAAGTTTGACGCTTGTACGTTTAACCGTTTTAACATTACGTTTGTTGTATGGGGGCCCCCTATCGTTTTTATTTTTTGACTTTTTATAATTTGTTAGTTAATCCGCCGTAGCGTTTCATATTCTGTGAAAATGTCAACTGGCTATCTATTAGGGTTCTAAAGATACAGCTGTTTAAAGGTAGGACAGACAGACGGACAGACATCGTAGGCTTAGTAAAAGGGTCCCATTTTTCCAGTTTTTAAAATGCAAAAAAACTCTGTTTAATTAATTAGGCGAATTACATATTTTAAGTATGTTAGAAATTGATATTCTGTGCGATCAATTGAATGATCTATGTAAACGCATTATGCAATCTGTTAGGTTTTGTCGTCCGTAGTAAAAAAAGTTTTGTTCATTCTCTTCATTCCTGATCGCTCTCGAGCTTGGACGTCGATTTGCTTGCTCCTTGAATAACAAATAAATGTCTGCAATAATCCATCAAAAGCTGGTATTGATTATGTCCAAAACATTAAAGTATTGACTTTGTTTCGACTATTTCATTTAAATCTAAACTTTAAAAAAATATAATATTTAACCTAGGTATTAAAATTATCATTTATACACTATCATTAATCAATGTGTTGCCAGTGATGACATATGGTACTGAGACGTGGTCCTTAACTGTTGGCCTTTTGGAAAAGCTAGAGTCACACAGCGGGCAATGGAGAGAGCTATGCTCGGAGTTTCTTTGCGCGATAGAATCCGAAACATGGATATTCGCCAAAGAACCAGAGTCACCGAAATAGCTGTTAAAATTTGCAAGTTGAAGTGGCAATGGGCAGGCCACATCGCTCGAAGAACCGATAACCGATGGGGAAGAAAGGTTCTGGAGTGGAGACCACGAAACGGAATACGCAGCGTAGGGAGGCCTCCCACTAGATGGACCGATGACATTGTGAGAGTCGCGGACATCCAGTGGATGCAAAAGGCAGGCTGTCGTTCAGTGTGGAGGTTAAATGGTGCATGATGATTAAAATTATGCCATCTCTCTACTCTAATAGTGCTAACAGACGCTCGAACGCGGCTGACCTCAACCGCCGTCTGACCAATGGGAGAGAAAGAGAGGGAAATATGATATTCTCACTGTTTCTCTCTCGTTGGTTGGACGGCGGCCCGTCAGCCGCGTTCGAGCGTCTGTTAGCACTATAATTGATACGCCCCTAGCAACAAAACATGATACAAAGTGACTGATATTGTTTTTGCAACATTTGTGCATGCGTTTTAAACATGTGTATGATTTAATCGTGTTCCATGCAAATAAATTATCTTTCTATTTTCTTCAAAGGACGTGAGTTCGATCGAATGTGAACAATGCGTAGAATCAAGGACTGTAGAATGTGCCGTGAACAAGTTGTATGAAAACCGTAACAGATGGCGTTGATTGTCCTTAAAACGCGCAAACGTTTTGTTCCGCTGGAACCATGACTTCGTGATTCGGAACTTTAAACGGTTGTATGTAGGGGACACAAAGGTGTACCCCTTATACTTTATCCGTTCTTAACCCATTTCAACACCTATCATCCATTTTTGGAAGCTGGTTTTTAAGTAAGCCGCTAATCAGTAGTTCAGTACTATCAGATCATGGTACTCCGCCAGGTATAGCGCTCCGAGAAAAAATGTCACGTGGGTGTCACCCCCTCACGTCATCAATGTCATGGATACACATACACGTGCATATGCAAGAGCAGTATAGAATAAGTAATTAACAAACAAGTTCGAGAGAGATGTGAGATGAGATGATGCAAAAATGTCCCGAATATTTATTTATTTAATAAAGCATTCGCAAAATCTTGTCATTTTAATTTATTAGAATTTTCTTTTATTCTGATTGCCACCACTATCTCCGCCGCCACTGCAGCAATGGGATTGCCCAAACTTTCTGACCTTATAGTTTTACAAGTAAGTTATTTACTAAAAACATAGACTATTTTAAGAGACTAATATAAATAAATTTGTTTTCTATACGGTGTTTTTAAGTGTGATGACGTCACCATTGGCTTTATATTAATTCGTGTAGATGTCTATACAAAAAAAAACTTATGTCATATTTTTCATCTGTCAATGTCATAAATGTGATAGCACAATGGTTTGGCTTTTTTTGTTTGTTTGTGTGATCGGCTAAGATATATTTCAACATAACGCCAACGATGTCTTGACGTCATTCAAGGGTAATTGAAGGTTAATCATATTTAATCAAAAATATTCGTCATTTAATCACGCTTATTTTTTTAAATAAAAATTGATGTATTGGTGTCGCAAGATAGTGATCAGTAGGTAAGTCTATTGCTCGAAATGGTTTTGTAAATACAACCTACAAAAAATATGCACAATCCCCCTTACTAACCTGAAGTAACGAAGCGTCACTGCCATCGAGCTGCTCCTCCAGCCATTTCTTAGCCGCGAAGTAGTTGAGCGCATGCCCAGTAGAGTGCAACACGAAGAGAAGGGAAGCGGCCCCGCGGACCGCGCCCAGTGAGTAAAGCCGGGAGAATATGCGCGCTAGTTCTAGCACCGCTACTGCACCAGAGGCGTTGGAGTCTGCGCTTTGAGATAGTTCCTATGGAGAGAAACAGTGTATAGTTACACACCATGTTTTTTTGAGATCTAAAAAAACCGACGTACCGTTTGCACCATTGACTTGCACCATCAATGGTGCAGACTCAACTGCTATGTATAGTTTGCACCATTCAAATTTATACAACTACTTCACCTTGCTTTCCTCGTCTTAGATAAAATAAAAAACATTATTTTGTCGGGCATTCTCAGGCGTTCCGGACTAAAGCTGTACTGACCTATAAAACTGGGTTTAATAAAAACTATTCCTACCACGAATTTTATAACAGACAAATGAATTTGACGATACCAGGTACCAGGATAGCAGAAACGATGGAGAGATGTGATCACGGGATTCACGGATCGCGAAAGGGAAAAACCTCTTCATGGTTTATGCATTCCTGGTACATGAATTTGGTAACTATTCGTAATTACATTGCAAATTCAAATAGAAATTGGCCGACTCTTATTGAATTTCAATGGTGCACGGTACACAGCAGTTGCATTTGCACCATTGATGTTGCAAGTCAGTAGTGCATACGGTACGAGGTGCAAACGTTAGTTTCGTTTGCACCATTAATGGTCCAAACAAAACTTATTGGTTGCATCTGCACCATTGATGGTGCAAGTCAATGGTGCAAACGGTATGTCGGGATTTGAATGTTTTTTTTTGACATTGGGTTTCAAAATGATCCGTTGATTTGGTCTTATTCTTATCGATAGGAAGCATACTAATATTATAAATGTGCTTGTTTATCCTTTCACGCAACAACAAATAAACAAATCAATGTGATTTTTGTATGGAGATTGTGCATGGAAGTCTCGCACTGTTCGATTTGATCGATTGTTTTTGCCACGTTGTGGAATGGCTTATCACCTTCGGTTTTTCCTCTAAAATATAACCTCAACTGCTTCAAGCGAAGAGTGAATAGAGTCCTCAAAGGTAGGCAACGCACCGCCATTGCCCCGGGTATTGTAGGTGTGCATAGGCGACGGTGACTACTTACCATCAGGTGGCCCGTCGCTCGTTTGCCTACTATTATATAAAAAAAAATATATTGGATATTGTTTTATCCTAGACTAGCAGACCTGACAGACGTTGTCCTGTCTTAGAAATGTCAAACACGCAAAGTCAAAATTGAAAATTTTATTTTTTTACACCTTGGGTTACATTATTGGAGTTTTAATAAGGATCCCTATATTTTTGAAAATATAATATAGCCTATGTTAACCGGGGATAGTGTAGCTTCCCAACAGTGAAAGAATTATTCAAATCGGTTCAGTAGTTTCGGAGCCTATTCAATGCAAACAAACAAACAAACAAACAATCAAATCTTTCCTCTTTATAATATTAGTATAGATAAATGTGTTCCTGAAGGAAAGTCTACACGAGTGAAATTGCCTGAATGGGTGTGTCTCAAGAGTTACAATCTGGGTGCTTTTATATCAGGAGTGAATCGGTTTCTTCTAGGCAAGCGTACTCCATCGTAGACCGCATCATCGCTTAACATCAGGCGAGTTGGCGGTCAAACGCAAGCCTATCATTAATAAAATAAAACTGCAGGGTGCAGTAATTAGTAATGTATGAATTTTAGCCATATTTGAGACACATCTGCATCGATTTAGGGGTATAGAAAATATGGTAGAAGACACATGAAATATATGGCATAAGTAACAATTTTAGGTCAGTCCTTTAAAAACATAAAAACTGTAGTACATACAGGCACAATAGCGGAGGAGTCATAATGTGCAGCGATGACAATAGTCTGTGAGGAGCCTGCTCTGCCGACCAGTTTGCCGTGCAACGTCACAGGCTTGGATTCCACCTTCTGAGGGGCAGGTGCTGTGACCACTGTGGACAATGGCAATGATGTTGCATGTTAGGACATACAATGTTACAGTTGTTGCTTATTAGGGCATGTTTTAACTTGTGGTCGTAATCCTCTGCCTGTCGTAAGAGCCGACTGAAAGTTTTTTTTATTGCAGGACCTGCAATATTAGTTTGAAAGAATGAAAGAAAAATTATTATTTATGACAGAAACAAAAGATAAATAGACTTACGAGATAAAACAATAAAAATAATAGTTTCTGCCACAAGCTGATGCCAACTCAGCGTAATGTGTAGTTTTGTGAGTTTTCGTGCCAGATTTGAGGTATTGGCTACCTGTTCAAACAAGCCCAGGTAAAACAATGGCATAACTCTCATATAACCCGGCTGCATTGGTGTATATACTGTATATGTACTGGCTATATACCATAATGATGAGTATGATGACCTTCTTTTGTTTTAGCACACAGTTCTGAGTAACCCCATAATATTTTGTTTTATTATCATAGAAAAACTTACAGCTGGGTACAAAATTAGGTAAAAAAGATAAAGATAGAAGGCCAATTACTAGTTTTAAAAATAGATGAATAATCACATATATTGCTGACTACATCATAATTAAACATTAGGCCATATTATAATGCACACCATGACAAAATATTGTCTTGCTCTTACTCGTGTGAATACGAACAAAATGCACGATATATTGTGCATTTTTCGAAATGCTAGGCCAAATGCTGCTAATGCTGGATTCTCGCAGCTACAACATTTTGTTGATGCTTATAAGCATTGACAAAATATTGTAGCATGTTAGCCCAGCAGGTGAGGTATAATTAGAAACCTACCATGTGAGTAACACTTACCAATTTGATATCCGTTAGAAGACACCGAGTTAAGCATGGCTTCTAGAGCCGTACCAGACTTCTCGTCTGTGATGAAGCTGTGCTGCAGGTCACGGAGTATCTCCTCGACATCTGGAGACCACTTCATGAAGTAAACCGGAGCGTTTACTTCTTGCTGGCTCATTGCCATCTCCAGGAGTTGGATGTGCTGGAAAATTAATAATTTTAAATATTAGTTGGAAAAATAACTATACAATACAATACATCTTTATTACACACCGAAAATACAAATGTAACTTAACTAAAATAAAATAAACTAATATATGGCAGTATAATGGGCGCCACTACATGCGTTACTATATTGATATACAATTACATAGATGTTGAGTGTGGTACAACAAAACACGAAAAAAGTTTCATGAGTTTACCTATATACATTTTGATATATTAGGTGGGCTGAAAAGTTCGTAGGCTGGCATAGGTTTTTTTAAAAATAGAATTTGATTTTTTTATTCAATATAGCTTCCTTGTAGAACAACGATTATAGCGGTAATAAAAAAAATCGATACCATTTTTATAATACGATTTGTCTTTAGCCTCAAAACAGGCTTCATTTTCGGTGATTACCTCTTCATCAGAGCAAAATTTCCGTCCAGCGAGCATCCTCTCGAGTTCTGAGAACAGAAACAAGTCGCTGGGGGCCAGATCTGGAGAGTACGGTGAATGCGGAAACAATTCGAAGACCAATTCTTGCAATTTCGCCACTCCTTAGAATCATTGATACGTTGTTGTTTTTGGTCGATTGTGAGCTCGCGCGGCACCCACTTTGAACAGAGCTTTCGCATATCCAAATATTCATGCACGATATGACCAACGCGTTCCTTTGATATGTTTAGGGTGGGTCTCTGCTATCTCAATCAACTTCAATTTACGGTTATCAAAAATTATTTTGTGGACTTTTTCGATGTTTTCTTTGGTAACAGCCTCTTTGGGGCATTTGCATGCAGTGGACACTGCATGCATCGTCCTCGGTGCTCATTTCGACTCGTTTAAATTTATTAAACCACTTCTCTATGGTTGATTTTCCTGGTGCAGAGTCTGAATAATGTTTAAGCAAGCCTTGTTTTCAACAGTATTTTTTTTTTTGCCTTAAAGCAACGCTTTATTAACACACCAAAATTACTTTTTATCCATTTTTTCAAAATAACAATAGTTCTTTCGCAAAAAATGCTATAACTCAGATACTAATAGTGCCACAGCTGTCAAATTTATACACACGTCTTTTAAAGGATAGGGCTAGCTAAAACTCATTTGGATTTGATACTAGTAGCACCATGTATGTGTCAGCCTACCAACATTTCAGCCCCTGTTATTTATCATAGATCTTTCATAACATTTAAATTTTTAATTCAAAAAAAATATACATAAATCTTTCATAACATTAACTTTTTTACCTCTTTCTCTTCCGCATTGAGCAAGGTGTCATTCCTCGGCAGAACCAGCAGTAATGCCCCTGCTTTGTTGCGAATCTCCATAAATTGGTCAATGGTGATGTCTTGGACACGAGCCACCACACAATGCCGAGACGTACTCCATGATGTCAGAGAACGCCCTTCCAGGTTGAAACTGGTGCTGCGGCAGCCTGAAATTACATTGATAAAGCTTATATTAACAAGCTTTTATTTAACTTGGCCTGTTAGTATATATGTGTGGATCAAATCTAGCAACTAAATTGAACATACCAGTATTTAAAAAATAATAATAGATAGGCTTGTGCTTGGGGCCATCTCGCCGATGTTAAGCAACGATGCGGTCTACGATAGAGCATGCTTGCCTAGAAGAAACCGATTCACTCTCGACTTGAAGACCTGACTGACCTTGAGATTGTAACTGACAGAGACCCATTCAGGCAGCGATTTCCACAGACTAGCAGTTCGCACAATAAATGTGGAATCAAAGTGCTTCGTACGGGTTTTCGGAATATCAACCATAAAACGATGTCGTCTTCGTGTTTTTTTCGTGGCCAACTGATTAAAATATGGCTATTAAATCATGCCGATCTGATGCACACTCTCTGAAATATCAGCCGAAATATAAGTTTCTATACCTATATATATAAAAGCGAAATTCACTGATTAAACACGAAATCTCGAAAACTACTTGACCTACGAAGCTGAAATTTGGCAGGTAGATTCCTTATGGGGTGTAGAGGTCCACTAAGAAAGGATTTTACGAAAGGGCCGAATTAAGGATGACAAGAGGGGGTTGAAAGTTTATATGAAAGTCTATGCATACGAAGTCGCGGGCAACAGCTAGTAATAAATATAAACCAGTTATCCTCAACCGATTGAGCTGAAATTATGGATATACACACAAAGATATATTGGTACGAGTACAGAAGATTCACTCGGCAATATCATAATTATAGATAAGTAGCGACTCTTGCAATGAAATGAAATTCAGGACGTGCAATTCCTTGCATGGTCCACACTCAGTAGTTATACCTACAGCTATAAATTAAACTAGAAGTTTCCTCTGTCTATCGCGTAACTCTTGTCGCTTTATCTCTGCCTATCACGCGGCAGCGGGCGCAGCAGGTCCAACAAGCTAAATATAACACGTCCTGTGAAACCGACTCTGTCAGGTCAGTCAGTTTCACAGGACGTGTTATATTTATCAATTGATTAAACAGGTAAAAAAACTGATTCATTTTTGCAACGGGTCAGTATTGGTTGGTTCTTCATGAACGACCGAACGACACATGTCTATATGCAAATAAATCATACTAATATTATAAATGCGAAAGTGTTTGTTTGTTTGTTCCTCTTTCATGCAGCAACAGAGCATCATATCGACCTGATTTTTGGCATGGGTATAGTTCAAAGGTCGGAGATACTTTTCATCATCATCACCATTTTTCATCATTACGCGGGTAAAATCGCGGGGCGCAGCTAATTCAATATATTTATCCGTTGATACAAAAGTCTGTACTAGCTCAAGATTTATTTACGTAGGCTGATTATGTTTTAGTCTCCAAAAATATAGACACTAAAATAGCTATAGATCCTACAAATTTCAAGTACCTACTTAAAATAAAAACAACAGTTCCAGGGAAAAAGTTTTATATCTTTCGGACTGGGACAAGTTAGCTAAATGAATGAAATAGATTCTAAACGAGGATTATTTGCGCTTCTTTATCTGATAAGTTGTAAACAAAGTAAACAGTACCTAACAGCCTAGGAAGGAACTAAATAATAACCTCAAAACTACGATCAATCGATTTTATGTCTAATAAATGAAAAGCAATATATTTGTGAACATTTACCATGTGGAACATTGTGCAGGTCATATTGCTGCATCCGATATACAGAGAACTCATGGGAAGCGGCTACAGGATAAGCAGGAGCCACTATGAGTAAAAGAGGCACGGCGACCAGCAAGTAGAAGGGCAAATAGCCCTTAAATATTTCGGCAAAGCTGTCCGCTTCGTCTAGCCACATCTTGATGACTAGTTATTGTAATCTCCTAATGTTATTACCACATAAAACCAATTTTTTTGCACATACTCCAATTAGAAACCCTACGTGTGATAAGTCGGTCAATGACATTCGTTTTTTGCGTGATTTTAGTGCGTAACTTGACAGTTTAAACATAAATCGACTAAATTACGATATCGATTAGATTTTATGACTACTCGATCGATTCGTTGAAGCAGGCTGTTTAAATAAATTCTGATAGAATAAATAAATAGGTAATAAAAAAATAAAAAATGGGACCTTTTTGCACACACAGTCATCTGACCCCATATTAAGCAAAGCATGTGATATGGCTGCCGGTGACTGATATTCATACATATATAGTTTTAAATACATACTTAAATAGATATTAGCAATCAGATATAGAACAAACACAAAATGTTCATCACATAAATGTTTGTCCTAGGTGGGAATTGAACCCACGCCCCCTAAGTTCAGAAGGCAGGTTCACTACCAACTGGACCAATGGGATATCTGAATTGAATTGAATTATGATGTTTACTAAAATTAATCTAGGCTATAAGACAAGCTACCTCCACGTCAAATTTCATAATAATTCGATCAGGGCCCTGATTCCGTAAATTTAACACGCACGTAACTCGACTCGATTTTATGTAAACTACAAAAAAAAATACCTCTATTTCCCTGGAATAAAGACCAACTTTTAGAGGTTAACTTAACTCGCCGCGTTACGCGTAACTTCAAGTTATGGAATCAGGGCCCAGTTGTTATAGAGTTGAGTGCCAGATAACATTGGCGGATCCAGGGGGGGCCATGTCCCCCCCCCCCCCCAAAACACCTAGCAACTCCATACATTCGACTCAATTTCGAACCTTGTCAGAATGCCCCCCCAAAATGAAATCCTGGATCCGCCCCTGCCGGACAATCATAATATATTATGTAAAGCTTAGAAAAAAATAACATGGGTAGGAGTAAAGCTCAAAAGCAGGGTAACCTTATCATTATTTTAATCGAAGTTCTGAAATAATATATTATGTTGTGATTAGGGTAGTTATTTTTTTTCAGCAGAAAAATCTAACCAAGCATTTTTGGATTTTTTTATTTTGCACATGAATAAGTGAGGTAGTAGGTAGTATCAAAAAAAGCTTTTTCCAACTCGACTAATCTATTTATGATCGACTAAACTAATATGAATTATCCAGCGTTTGTTTGGTACATCACTATTCATTTATTTTTTGTCTGTGGCAAGTCTGTGGTGTTCAGAATTTAAGCATTTCGCTACACGCAAAAATATTACCGTGCATGGCAAAGAGAATAAAATCATTACGTTTAGTGCGTGTATCACAGATCTACTACTATCTGTGGCGTGTATCGAAACGCTTATAGTATGGATTTGGTTGACCTCAACCACCGTCTGATCAACGGGAGAGAAAGAGAGGGAAATATGATATTCTCACTCTTTCTCTCCCGTTGGTTGGACGGCGGTCCGTCAACCAAATCCATACGTGTGTTAACACTATTACGACAAGCTCAGGAACTATAGGACTGACTATGATTATGTGGTACCTACTTGCTGTTGGTCATGGCATCTTCAGCGTCTCCTGACTGTTGGTGAACTCAGATGATGTAGGCATAACCATAGATAAACATATACTAAAACATAGACGCTGTTCACTGGACACTGCTTGTCCCATTCAATCAAAATAAACGCCTGAAATAAAAACCTCGTCTCGTATTTTTTTTTCAGGCGCTTCACCGTATTAAAACTCTGGGTATTAATTAGTAGGTAGTACTCTCGTAAGTACTGGCTGCCCAGACTCTACAGAGCCAGAGGTGCATTGCGCGTTGCGTGTGTGGATAGCTAGATAGATAGATAAACTCTTCATAATATTGTTCACACCACAAATCACATAGACACGATAAAAAATAGTGCAACAATCGGCGGCCTGATCGCTAAGAGATCTTTTCCAGACAACCTTAGGATGCGGATGGAGAGGATAGCTAACTTCTTCATGTGTAAATGTTGGTGTAAGATATTGCGCATACAATCGTCTGAGATGCCCGCTATCTCAAGTATTTCACGCACTTTCGCTCATGGCATGGAGTTTGGCGATCAGCTCTAGTTTGGAGTCATCTTGGATGATCAGCATCACTCATGCTTGTTCGACCATAACGAAAATAATGATAATTTTAACAGAGTGGAGTCCTTATATTTTTTGCCAAACTTTTATTTCGTTAAAGTTATATGATTATTTACGGGATATTTACCGTGGTAAGGTTGTGGAATGAGCTCCCGATATTTCGGCGCAGTTACATGCAAGAAAATCAAGAAATTGTGCTGCTCGGCAGAGCAGCACAAGCGTCGCAAATATGCTAACCTCGGCAGTGGTTACATATTTGGGGTCTAGACATTGGGCCCTTGGGGACCGGGAACTCACCTCATTTTCAAAAATCTTTCAGATGCGACGCGTGACCAAAATGCTGGCGTGTTTCTGGCTCAACGCATTAGCATTGCCATTCAACGTGGTAATGCCGCCAGCATGTTGGGTACGCTGCCAACTGGTAGTGGGCTTGAGCATTTGGATTGTCTTTAGACCTTCAACGGTCTATGGGCAGTCTAACTGTATTTGTAGTGTTATTTTTAGCTCGTATTTTGTTTAGTTATTAAAGGCACATGCCCAGTAAAAAATAAAAGAAAATCATGCATGAAATATCGGGAGCTCATTGCACAACATTACCACGGTAAATATCCCGTAAATAATCATATAACTTTAGTGAACAACCGTGATAATTTAAAACAGTGTTTTATTTCGTTTCCGTAAAACATACCTAATGTTTATTGAACAAAATCAGTTTTCTCCATGTTTGGACAGACAGACATCGTAGGCTTGATAATAGGGTCCCGATTGTACCATTTGGGTACGGAACCCTAAAAAGCATCAGTCATCAGACAGAACGTCAGAAATGAAATCATATTATTCCACAAGAGATGACGCTATTTGTGCGTGACGCTCTGCCTAAAGAAGTTTTCGCAATTTGAAACTAAACAAATATAATAATCATCATCATCATCATCATCAGCCTGTAAACGTCCACTGCTGAACAAAGGCCTCCCTCGTAGAGAGGGGTGTTGCCAATTAAATTAAACTTTTTATCAGACTTATTACCTACTATGCTTAGGATACTTACTTCTACAACTCTATTCAGCAATGTAGAGCTAGGTACCGAAGCGATTGTAACCGGCAATCTTAAACCGTTTTAATTTCTAACGATGTAATACATTGCAACGATTACCTCGATAGCACGAGCAAAACGGAATTAAGGAGCCTCGAGCGTATCCGTAAAATTGTGGTTAGCAAACTGCTAACGATCCACCTCGATATTAATTTACCAAGGATCTATTTGGAGGTACAGCGCGACACAGCTTTACCGAAAATTTTACTCATAATATGAATGTATGTGCTGAATTCGGTATGTAAAGTTTTTTTTTGGTATTTTTTTTATATTTTTATTTAAGAAACTAAATTCAATATTTTTGTTTTCTATTGAGTAGTTATTTTACAATATTTTTTTGAAAATTGAAATTATGTGACCTCACCATATTGCACAAAATTTCGTTGCGTTGAGAAGCCTAAAAAAGCACCCCATATTGGCAGCCCTGAAAAAAACCAGACAGTCAAACTACAGAAATGAAAAAATATTCTATTCTGTGTGACGAACAGTGTGTCAAATGTATAATATTTTTATTCTTAAAAGGCACAGAAAATAAAATGCTACAATGTGACGTCATTTAGAGGACAATGAAAGTCTAATGATTTCTTAGTTTTATGTTAAAATAAATGGCATCTTATCATTTTAAAAGGTGGGAGTAGAAAAATAAGGGTTGGTAAGATAAAATCTCGAAATGGTTTTGGAATTTGCATAGGTTAATTTTTTTTAGCATACCGAATTGCTGATGAATATCTTTAGGTCGGCAACGTAGTTGTGATGCCTCTGGTGTTACAAGTATCCATAGGCGACGGTGACTACTTACCATCAGACAGCCCGTCTGCTTGTTTGCTATCTATGGCATTAAAAAAGCTGTCACTACGTTTGGCAAAGGTTTACTAGTCAAGCGTCAAGAAAGTTTGAGGGACGAGCGTGGAGGCTTGCTCGTCGCATCCCATGCCGGTCCGGTTAGCGCATAATAATTATATTAAAACATAAGAGTATGTGCTTTCGCTTAAACCAAAACTGGTGGAAGGACCTCATTTGAATTCCGTCTGGTTTGCTACCGGGTGATACCAAGCTGAGCGTATCGCCGTGTGTCTGCGTCGACGTGTTCCGGTACGACATAGTGCAGGAGTGCCAGTCCCTCCCCCTCGTATAGCATGTTCTTCTCTTTATCATGAGAACTCGCGGGTGCAAAAATGCAGTCGCTGAATAAGTAGTGACAGTGTGGCGTGGGGGCCGCAGGGAGACCCGGTGAAACGGCTGACCGCTGGCCGCCCGCAGGACAGTACAAGACTCGAACCCGGGGATTACTTTGATACTCCGCCTCTGGAGGTTGTCCCGTCATCCGGTGCATACTCCTGTGAGCCGTGCCGGAGTAGGAGACGGGAGTGGATCCCGGCAATGCCTGCCAGGGGGGGGCCAGGGGTCCTTCCGTCTCCCACGACAGTCGATCACTATACTGTACTCGGTGACTCATCATAGACACCTGCATTTTATCGCTTGATAGAGAGCCTGGCATGCTGTACTTCCTAGTTAACTCAAATTCACAACTCAATGGCCAGAAATAATAAGTGAATGAGCATTTCTTCAGCAGCCTCCGACTTCACTTTTCAAGTGGATTTCTGTAACATTCGAGGTACTCATGCCAATCTGAATGAGGTTCATCACCACCTCGAATCCAAGAAACTTGCCTTGCTCTTCTTAACGGAAACTTAATTTCCAGTCTTGCCGAGACGTCCTACCACTTATAGGTACCCCGGGGTATAAACTCGAACATACCTTCAGGAGTCGTACCGGGGTATGCATAATGGGATATGGGACTGCGGGGTATGTGCAGGAAGATGTTTGTTGTCGCCGTTTTAGTGGCCTTGAAGAATGTGACTTGTCCACTTTATGGGTGGTGGTGGCTAGATTTCCTAGAAAATTTGCGTCGGGTTTTTTCCAAGCGGTGCGTGGGGCGATTTTGTTTTACAGTGAGGCAGAGTAAGAGAAATCCCCCCTTTCGTAGCATCTATGTGCTACGATGATCACTACGCATGTTCACCTTATACATTTTGTTCATTTGTAGTAGCTAATTATCTAGAAAGCGCTTTCAGGTGGCCGAAAAGTCAAATCAAATCAAATCATTTATTTGCTAGAATACATTACATTAAAAGGTCTTAATATGATATTTATGTCACTTTGTACTCAGTCTGCAAGCAGACGTGCAAATGCTCATTTTTATACTAAAGAATTTAAATAGGTATTTTAGAAACGAATAATATTAGAATTAAATTCCATAAATTCCTTAACACTATAAAATAACTAAAATAAGTCTGAGACCTACCCAATCAACTTTTTCAAATAAACTATAGTTTTGAAAATAATATTTTAAAACACAGTCATATTTGTCATTTGTACAATGTGTAAAATCAATATCAATACAACTAGCTACGGTATACAAGGTAGGTACCGATAAACCCAAGCGGCAACACCGGGACCGACCCGGTCGGACCGGGAGCGCACGTTGTACAAAACGACCAACTTAACTGTACAGTCGGCCAAACGATACAACTAAAAAGTTTCTATGATTGGCTATCAGTTTTATAAACTGCTTTTTTGCGGTTACTCGCGTTTAATCAGAAATTTTAGATTGCCTGAAGTTTTGGCCGGTTTTCAGCAGTCGTGATCGAAGGGGGTGGGTACGGAACGGTTTCATAACTAAAGAACGTTTTGCCGGTATAGTTAAATATTGTAGGTTACTTTAATGAAACCACCCGCTTCTGAAAGTCAACTAAAAATCAATAAAAAATAATTAATAAAAAAAAAACACTAAAACGTGATGCGAAAATAACCTCAGAAATCGTTGGTTAGTTATGATCAGCAATTGCAATGGTGGCTCCCTCGCTCAACTTGACAGATAAGTTGTGGGTAGAGCAGGGCGGGGGGCGGCGCAGTGCGGCGGTATCGAGCGATGCCGGCGCGGCGGCGGCAGTCAGCTCGCGGCGCCGTCGGGATGCGGCGCGCCCTGCTGCTGGCGTTGCTCGCCAGCTCGGCGCGCGCCCACAACACCACAGACCTCGACACGGACACAAGCGACCCGCTCTACCCCTCCCCCTCGCCGACCGCGACCGACGAGAAAACTCCCCTTTTCCCCACCGACCTGTTCACGGAGGAGCAGCGTCGGTCGGGCGCCGTATTCTTCCACGTGCTCGGCATGGGCTACATGTTCGTCGCGCTTGCGATAGTCTGCGACGAGTTCTTCGTGCCGGCCCTCGACGTCATCATCGAACGGCTCGCGATCCGCGACGATGTCGCCGGCGCGACCTTCATGGCTGCAGGCGGCTCCGCGCCCGAGCTGTTCACCTCGGTCATCGGCGTGTTCGTCTCCTTTGACGACGTAGGGATCGGGACGATCGTAGGCTCGGCCGTCTTTAACATTCTGTTCGTGATCGGTGCGTGCGCGCTGTTCTCCCGAACCACGCTGACGCTCACCTGGTGGCCACTGTTCCGGGACTGTACGTTCTACTCGGTCAGTCTCCTGCTGCTGATCTACTGCTTCCGGGACAGCCTCATATACTGGCAGGAGGCACTGGCGCTGTTTTCGTTGTACATCGCGTATGTGCTGTTCATGCGATGGAACCAGCCGGTGGAGAGATCAATCAAGAAGCTGATCTACAAGAACAAGGTGACGCGCGTCAGGAGTACTGACCAGCTGATGCCCACGGTGAGCTCGCCCGCTAGCTGCATGCGTAGCGAGTAGTAACGTCGCGCTTCGTGGCCTCTTCACCAAAGCCGAATATACAAGGCAAGAACCAATAGAATAGCACAAAACTTACAGAGATGTGATTTTTGTGGAATCCTATTGGTACGATCCGTTTCAATGGACATGCTTCAATTCTCACATCAAAACATTACTGTTTGTGGTCCCCTGAGACTGATGAGAGGCTCGATATGCTAGATAGCCAATACAGATAGATGTGTCCAGTGTCCATACATTGATCGTGTTCTCGAGATTTTTGTTTTGTTTTTGTGCCTTTGGTTTTTGACCCGCTCTGGTTTATATAAGCGATAATAGGTAAATATTTAAGGTTCGAATTTGAACTACGAAATAAATTTTATTATTTTTTGAGCGCTTAAGTTTAGTAAGGTCACAAACTGAATTGATGGTACAAGAGCAAAAAGTGTCCCGAGAAGGAAGTTGGGGGAAACGCGGCCAACGTGTGGATCCGGAATTAGAACAAACACGCGTCCAGTGCCGGATTAAGCAAGCGCGGGGCCCGTAGCAAATTCTTTCAAAGAGCCCTTGATCTACTATGGGTTCTTTCTTATTCTTAAGTATAAAGTGGTAAAAAAGTTGGTAGGAAAAGTTGTAACGTTTCACGTTTTTGTGACATCAAGTAACTTCAATATACCACATCTTAATAAGTTTAATTCAAAAAATAACGCTCGGGCAGAGATGATTCGGTTTAAATAAGGCCCTTTTCGCGCGAGGGCAGCAATTGCTACTCTTGCTACGTGGTTATTCCGGCACTGCACGCGTCGCGTTCGTAGAGTACGTAGCGACTCGCATTTGGCCACGAGGTGTGGCGCTACTATACTCCGTGCAAGTTTTAACTAACTCTAACGGCTGCAAACATTTTATTTTAATATTTCACTGTAGTATATCAATTACCAGCTCAAAAAGTGATAATAGTTATCAGAGTAAGGTTTCCATTTAGCTTTTTACGTCTACACATCAGCTGTATAAGCTAAAAACTTGGACAGTGTATACAAAGTATTTACTCGACTAACAATTGGCGTAGATTTGGATAGAAGTTATCAAGACTAAGATAATCCGTTTAAATCTTATAATATACCTACTCTAGATTTACGCCAACCACTAGATTAGACCTTGATAGAGCCTGCTGATGTTAGTCATAAATTAATAACAAGATAACCATCAACATGATAACATCACAGTAGTTACGCATTTATTATTCAGAAATGGGATTCAGACAGATAGGCGGCTAATGTGATTTATATTCCACCCTTGTTCAGGTAAAACCGATGGTAATTCAATCGAAATTGTAAATTCTGCCTCTACTTTGCGTAGTTCCATTCATGAAGAAGGTAGGTAAGTAAAGGTAGGTCCTACGGTTCACCTTTTAATGCCGCCGCCACAAATGGGTCAGGCAAGTGCGTTAATTAATTTAAGAAAATGCAAGCAAACTTCCACTAAATACCTAAACTATAATCCATGCCCAATTATCAATAAATAAGAACCTAAAAATCCACAATAACTTATAATACCTAATCATAGATTTATACCTATTGTAATTGAAAGAATTTCAATAAAAAAGATATGCCTAACAAATAATCTGGATTACCCATAGACCATTGGAGGTCTGAAGATAAGCTAGGTAATGCTCAAGCCCACTACCACCTGAATGGCGATGTTTTTTTTCATGAAAAAAAATTTACGTTTTGCAAACTTTTGGCCACCAACTCTGTTTGGCATACACTTCGAGCCAGAATAACGGTGTCATTTTGACGTTTGCGCCAAGATCGTGCTTCGCATAGTCTAAGTTCTCCCTCTACGGTGCTTCGGCTTTTTTGTTTTGGATTTTATTTTAGAACTAGCTGCACCCCGCGGTTTCACCGGCGTAGTGGTGAAAAATGGTGATGATGATGATTAAAAGTAGCCTTTGTCACCCTCTGGCTCTTGAACTATACCCATGCAAAAAATCAGGTCGATCCGTTGTTTCGTTGCAACGTGAAAGAGGAACAAACATCCATACATCCATACATACAAACTTTCGCGTTTATAATATTAGTAGGACACTGTTTTAAACTATCACGGTTATTCACTAAAGTTATATGAGTATTTACGGTATATTTACAGTGGTAAGGTTGTGGATTGACAAAATACACGTGAAACATGTGTTCAAAATTAAAAATTACTAAAACATACGTATTTTGTTGCAAGTATTGGGTCATACACAATGACTGTTTTAAAAAGGGGGAAGACGCGTGACATACAAAAATTGTACCCAATAAATATGGCTCTGATTCGGCTCGAGTCAGCAGCGACGTTGACGTCTACACTGTAAACATCAACTTCACCGCTCCATAAAAAAAAAAAAAACCGCTTATTAAATTTTATGTTTTTATTGTTTTATTTAATAATTGTATGATCTAATTGTCGATCGAAATAAATGAATTTGAATTGAATTGATTGAATTAGACACTACACTAGACCATAGAAGTGACATTTAAAGAAAATTAAGTTAATTGTTTTTAAGTATTTACGAGTGAAAAGTAATGCCGTGAAACTTGTTTTTTTTCTTCGAATTGTTGGTGCACCTTGTGAAAACGCAGGAAGTAATTTTTGCTGCTTTATTTCACACAATTTTGACAAGTAATTGATAATTCACGTGCTATCAAAACGCCAGTTAGATTGTGACTGAAGTGGATTGTGCCCCGGAGCCTGCCTATATTGTGCGGTCCACGTCAAGAAGTTCGTCCCGTATCTTCCCCCTATTTACTTACATCAATGGTCATACAGAATCAATGTGTGGCGCCGGCATTACGGTTCGTCCTCCAATATTAAGCCTCCTGGTTTTATTTGGGTTATATTAAAGGTGGAGTAGGTTAGAGTACGGGAGGAAATCCTTTTTTATTTCGTTTGTTGACTATCTTGTGACTCTATTTGTAAAATTGGAGAGGTTTGCAACCTGTCTTTGAGGTTAATATTAAAAAGGTTATGTAAATGTTAGGAACTACACTAGGACTGAGTTTTTTTTTGTTCTGACATCTGCAATAACATTGTAAATAGATGAATGAAAACATTTTCTTTTAATATTTCACTGTAATAAGTAATACATTTTAGTTTGTTTAAACAATGGTGTTGGTAACTTTACTGGCATACAAATATTTGCGTATATGTAATACCAGATATAGTAAAAAAAAAAGTAAAAGTTGACAAAGGGCACGGACCAGGAGTACGTAGAGAATTAAAAAAAAAATGCGTATGTGTGTAGTGAGTACCTTTAGGATCACTATACCCTGCACTAGGTCTTGCAAGAGCCTAATTGCAGCGTAGTTCCTTCTGGCCCTCTGGCCACTACTTATATTGGCTACTAGCTACAATAATTTGGTAAAATTCTAGCAAAAGTGATTAAACCTCAAGGTTTTAATTATAATTTTTCAATACTTACCATCAGGCGGCTCGTTAGCTTGTTTGCCAACTATGGCATAAAAAGCTTTCAGAGCTAAAAGACGGACCAAGATAATCAAAAAGCGAGTTTTAACAGAAAACCTACGTCATCATCAGCCAGAAGACGTCCACTGCTCCACACTGAACGACAGCCTGCCTTTTGCATCCACTGGATGCCCGTGACTCTACACAATGTCATCGATCTATCTAGTGGGAGGCCAACGCTGCGTCTTCCGGTTCGTGGTCTCCACTCAAGAACCTTTCTTCCCCATTGGTTATCAGTTCTTCTAGCGATGTGTATATGTGTGTCGATTACGTTGGGTGTTTCTTTTTTATCATGTAGAAAAAACCTCTCGAGGTAGTCCCACAAAAAATCATTACTTTTGGCTTACTAGTCTAAAAAAATCTTAAATAATATGGATAATTTTGCCCGATCGCCAATCAATTTCGCTACAATTTTACGAACTGTGATTACATCAAGGACGTGACTGTGATTATGCACCCTAAAGGGAAAGTCCTTGGATTACAATAGTTTTGTTCAATCACTTTGTTCAAGTCAAATCAAGGAGGTATTCATGCATGGATGTTTAAATAGGTCGTAATGTTGTTTCACTACAAATTAAAAGAAAAATTTAAACTGACTTCAAAAAACCATTAAAAAAAACACTAACATTGTGTTGCTACAAAGAACAAAAGAATACACGGATTTTGAAGTTGGCTTAGGCTCAAGTAAGAGCCTACCTCCCACGGGGAGACTAGTTCCAAACATAAGTCACCAACAAGTCATATCACTGGAAAGTCACAGCACTAGTATTCTCGGCAGAACATGCTGACGCGTTATTATTATATTACCATTCAGTTGGTGATTGGTTGCGCCGTATGGAGACTGCCATTAAAGCACTAGTGTTGTGACTAGTGCCTATTAGTGACTTTCTAGTGACCCGTTGATGATTTATGTTTAGAAATTGTTTTGTAAATTCCCTGTTATAGTCAGTGTGCCTTACTTTTAATTAAAATGTCAAATAATTACCGCCACAAATAGAAAATTAGAAAAAGTCTCAATAAATCGGCTTTATTAGATCTGTCATTGACAGAAAAAGGTCCACAAGTACTAATTCATTTTTCCATTAGGGTGCTTAATTACGGCCACCCTTCCAGAAACTCCCACAAATTGTGGAGAAATAATGACCAATCAGAGATGACATTACGCTGAATTACGTAATTGGAGATACCATTACATTAACCGTAGTGGAAAAAGATTTAAACGATTGTTTTTCTTTTCTGTGGGAAAAATAATGTTATGACGAATATTTTAAGATCTATTTATTGGCTTGAAAGAGAATTTACAATCTAAAAGTACGTGAAACGTTTCAATAGACATGACGTGTCCTATATTATATTGTAGCACGTCATTAAAAAATCTTACATAGAGCTCATTAAAAGAAAAAAAGCGACTTATAGCACTACACTTGGCCAGTATTTATAATTATGTTGTTTTACTTTTGAATGTGTGCTATAATGTCAAGTTTAACACTTGTAAGTATTACTGTTTTTACACTAGCTAGACCAGGGGTGTCCAACATACGGCCCGCGGGCCACAATGCGGCCCGCCAAGGTTCCTAATCCGGCCCGCGAACGAGTCAAAAGTAGGGTAACTTTTGACTTTTTAGACGAGATTTTGTAAAGAACGACTAGTCATACGAGTGAGTCATACGTCGTGTGCTCTGAGGGTTCCGTACGGAACCCTCAGAGCACGAGTCCTACTCGTAGTCGTCCAGTTTATTTTAAACTTATCGCTAAAACCTAGGAAATATGATAATATTCACGTCAATTGAATTAACAAGACAAAGCATAATTTTCTACTTAACGCATTAGATAGTCGGGTAGTCAGGTATTTCCGCAAAACAACATAGCGCCTAAGTAATGTCAGTAATGTTGCTCTAAGTTAAGCCAAGCACGCTTTACGCCAAATGCCAAGTTTAACATTAGCAAGTTGACGTTAGGGCTCGTTCACATACATAATTCGCTTCATTATTTTATTACAGCTTTTATTTAACTTGCCTTGTTAGCAGGGGTCAAATCTTGAAACTGAATTTAGGACCAGTTAACTGATTGAACTGAAATTTTGCATACACGCTTAGTTTGGATGATAATGACAGAACATGATTAGCGAAATAACGTCATTCTTAATCTAATATGATGGCGGACCTGCTATTTTTATGTACCTTCATGATATGCCATCAAATGAAGGGGTTTTCCGAGAAGAATAAATATTTCTTTTAAATTACTAATTTTATTTTTATGCGTCGGGACTCTACACCATGTCAGCTCAAATCCATGTTTTTCTACTGAACTAAACAGTCACAATTAAATTTATGCGTTCTCGCCTGCAGAATACATACGCACGAGTTGGTGCTTGCTCAAATATAAATAACGTAAACGACAAATAATAAAACTTTAGATTACTCAAAAACCATTGTAGTTTAAAAAATACGGGCCGAATTGAGACGTTCCTCCTTTTTTGATGTGGTTAAAAATAAAACTAATTTAGATAAGTAAATAAGACTATGAAAAAACTAATTGTTATAAACTTCTTTGAGATTGACCAGATGTGAACCAGATTGTGAAAAAGAACTTAAAACGTGTTTATTAATGATTTTCAAATCATCAAATTCACAACATCTCAATTCACAATTATAACATAAAAAAGCCTTAAATATTATTAATAAAAAACACGGTGCCCGTCTGTTAAAGTACCAAGAGCGCTGTAATTGCCAAAGAAATTCTCTGTGCGAGGAATGAGCCAGCTCTCTTATCACCAGAGGCGTTGACTAATTGTGGCGAAATTTTATAAAAAAAACTTTTTGTTACTTTTCTATAACGTGGTTTTAAAGGTCTATTTTCGCTGAATTAAATTATAGCAAAAAGTTTAACCAATAAAAAATAAAAAATAAATAATAATATAAATGTATTCAACTCAATTTCTTTTTCCCGTTTATATTAAACGAATTTTTATCTTCTACTATTTTTAATCAAAACTTGAATTATTTAAGTAGTGTTTGCCATAATTTTCGATATATAATTTATGTTTAAAATTATCATGCAGTTTTTATCCACAAAATGTTGATAGTGTGCAATATATATATATAGCTATGGAGCGGCCGGTGAGCGCGGCCTTAATAAAAAAAACTCAACTTCAATTAGTCGTTTTCAACTAGGTATAACGACGGTGTGATCACGCCCTTACGGCGTGGCGTGCCGTTACGACTACGTTCTACGTTTTACGTAACCTGCCGTGATAAGTTTACGTGTACGTATGATTTGATTTTAACGATAGTGCGTACGTTCGTAGCGATTAGTCAGGTAAATAAGTTTGTGAGTTTATTATTTTATTATTCAATGTCATTGTTATATAATTATCTAATACTACTAGGTGTTGCCCGTGACTACGCGTAGATTTTCATTAAAACGTTCAACCCTCTTTGGGTCTCCTTAATTTTTTTTTTTTTTTTAAAGATTTTGTTATGATTCTGTTAGTATGTAGGTTTTCGTATTTATACAGGGTGTATCTCCAGACGATGCACAAATTCAAGGATATTATTGTAATCATAATTAATAAACACATTACTTTGGGACCAACCCCGATATCGCGTGCCATTTTGACTTTAATTAAACCATTTTAACCGATCAAGGACACGGATACATAAATAAGATCTCTTGGAGTCATAGAGACGATTTTTTTGGAGTTTATAGCATTTGAAGAAATAGAGACAACTTTTTGGACACACAGTGATGATCTGTTAGAGACTTAGACGTAGAGACGATTTGAGAAAGATTGCATTCACGGCTCATCGTGAATGTAGCTAACTGAAAGTAAAATTATAGTTATTAATCAATTTTTTTTATATGATACTGTTTCTTAATAACCATGATGAGTGCGCATGTTTTGGGATATGATTTAGTTCACAATTGTCAACACACTTAGTTTTTGTTATGACTGTATCCTGTTTTGTGTACCTCATTAAATAAATAAATAGGTTTTCCCCTACATTGAAACATCACAAGAACATGATGAGTACGCATGTTTTGGGATATGATTTAGTTCACAATTGTCAACACACTTAGTTTTTGCAAAGATTATATACGTTTTTGTTATGACTGTATCCTGTTTTGTGTACCTCATTAAATAAATAAATAAATAGGTTTCCCCCTACATTGAAACATCACAAAACATGATGAGTACGCATGTTTTGGGATATGATTTAGTTCACAATTGTCAACACACTTAGTTTTTGTTATGACTGTATCCTGTTTTGTGTACCTCATTAAATAAATAAATAGGTTTTCCCCTACATTGAAACATCACAAGCTGATATAATGAAATCTTTGTTCGCGCCAAGTTCGCGCCTTGCTACAAGACTGTAGATCGCTACGAGCTTCGTAGCCACGTAGCTCCGTAGACGTCCCTACGGGCCTCTACGATAATAGCTACGCTACGTCGTAGAGCTATTAAAATGATGCATTGTTTTGTTGCCAGTAGGAATGGGAAATGGAATGGGATTCTAGGTTTCCCTAACATTTGTTTCAGGCCGAATGGTCGGGGTGTTCGGGAAATAGTGGGAAAATAAATCAAAATGGAACATAAAACTTTTATTGCCATATGCACGCGTCACGCCAAAAATATTATAAAACTACTACCTGCACCCCAGTTTTACCTGCATCGCAAGATGAATAGTATTCTTAATGGATATACCTAAATCTTTTTTTATTACAACCAATTTATTTAACTTGCCTTGTTAATATGGGTCAAATTTTCAACTGAATTTTTAAACAGTTATCCCCATAGATTTATGCTTAGACGTTTAGTTTGGATGACAATGGTGTCTATCATGTAGTATTAGTTTTAGTTTCCAGCAGATTTGATAATTTAGTAAGTAGTAAAAAAAAAAAACATGGTCTTGCTTACTATTTGTAATCAGGTATACGGCTTGCCTTGATACAGGCTTTGCCTAGTAAGGCAACCAACAGGAATTCTTATTTTAAGTAATTTAGTTGGAAATAAAACTATTTTTTTTTTTTATTCTGTTGTACTATTATCTAAACTAAATTTGACAGCTCTAAAATTGTTGCCATCCTTCTCTCACATATTAAAATGAAAAGAGAGGCAGATAATTTTAGTCCTGTCAGGTTGGTTTAGTTTAGTGAGAGTGGTATGACAGAATCGACGCCATTGGATGGTTAACTAAGTAATGTCATTCTAATTATAATATGGCGGACTCCTCAAAAATAGCGGACCAGTTATTTTTATGGTTGGTAATTAACCTGGCTAACCATGAATCTGAATCATGAATCTGCTGTTTCATCCATTTCAATAATAATTCACATTGAATTACTTTTTCAATGGAACCGTTGATTTTGTCCCATATTTGAAATAGATCTTAATTATGTGTACAATAGTTCTTTTTAGTAACGCTACCGCTCCGTCTAACCCTGTACGCAACTGGAGTATTCCGTTAGCTCCAGTCTTGATTATCTAAACAACTTCCCTACACATTAAAATGAATAAAAAAAATAAAAAAAAACCTATACGCACACACAAACTTTTGAATTTCATGATATTAGCAGTGCTCGAAATGGACCGGAACGCACCGGAACGCTGTTCTGCAGGGCAAGTACCGTTCTTTATCGATCGTCAAATTCGCTAAAATGCCATAGAATCGATCACAGCGAGTACTGAAAAAATGGCATATTATCGAATTTGACGACCTCAACTGTCAATTTGACGATCGCTAAAAGAACGGTACTTGCACCCCTGCAGTGCAAGTACCGTTCTTTATCGATCGTCAAATTCGTTAAAATGCCATAGAATCGATCACAGCGAGTACTAAAAAAATGGCATATTATCGAATTTGACGACCTCAACTGTCAATTTGACGATCGCTAAAAGAACGGTTCTTGCACCCCTGGTTCGTGAAATCACCGTTCCGTTTCGTAAAAGTTCTCCTCATATCGTTCTGGTCGGCAAAAAACCTAGGACCAACCAACCAACCAGGTACCAAACCTTTAGTATGTTTGGAAATACTAGGGAAAAAGCGGAAAAAGAGGTCTATGTCACTCTGGACGTAAAGAGGAATCCAACGATACTTCACTCGTCAAAATTAGTCAAGACGTTTAGGCTACAGGAGGTACTACAGGAACCCAGTTTTTTTTTTTTTTTTTACATACATACATGCTTACATACTCCTTCTTGGACAGTCGGTTAAAAGTTTACAAGGTTTGAAAGGAAATGCGTTCGGTTCGTAAGTTCAATTCGACCACTGGATATTAGTGTTATTTTGTATATTCCTTAGGTAACAAGCAAACGAGGCTTAATAAAAGTTTGCATAGACCGACTGTAAAATTCATGCAACCATAGCAATAAACAGTCTTATCGCTCAAAGCAATCTCTTCCATAACTACCGGCTTAATTGCGAAAGCTCTAAAATTTTACGCTTCCACTTGATATGAAATTAAATCTCCCGCTGAAGCGCAGTGCTGTAAATTTTAACATAGTATGCATTATTATTTATCATTGAAACCGCCACATCTGGGTAGTTATGGCAGCTAGCCCGATCCCAGGGCATGCACAAAATGTTTTTATTTGAGTTTATTACTTTCTACTTATTTTCTGTTTTGTTTATTTTTATTTTGTTTTACTGTAATCATTTTCAAATAGCATGGCACTTGACAACCACCACAGACTAGTTTTAAACCGACTTCAAAAAGGAGGAGGTTATCAACGCTGGGGCGGAACGCTAGTATATTATATATATTATTTAATTGCACTGACAGCTATATTTTCACTAATCTTGACCTACAAAGTAATTTTAATTTAATTCATATCTTAACAGTTAACATTATTCAAAACACACAACAATAATTGCAAAAGTAAAGAAACGTTACTCGACGAGCTTTTGAGGAAACCTTAAAAGGTAAAGAATAGGTACTTTCCCGTAAACAATAGGCCCGGTTCTGGAACAAAAAGCATTGCGATGTGAAAGAAAATGTTTTTATTTTTAACAAAAACTTGGGGATTGTGGAATCGTGGCTGTTTTTAACCTACGAAACATAAAGGTGGGTGTTGTTTATTCGATCATTTTTAATATGCTTTACAACGTACCAAGTGCTTTGATTGCATTTTTATTGTATTTTCTGTATATGCACTGCCTGAATAAGTGTTCCTGTTCCCCGATAGTTACAATCTGGGTGTCTTCAAATCACGAGTGAATTGGTTTCATCTAAGCAAGCGTGCTCCATCGTAGAAAGCATCATCGCTTAACATCAGGCGAGTTGGCGGTCAACCGCAAGAATATTACTCAATAAAAAAAAAAACTATAAATACGTCTTACCTAAAGCTACAGAGATTACCAGAGTAACTGTATTTGCCTGCGTAACTGTAGGTAAGTGCCAAAAAAATGTATTTACTCAGATTTTTAAATTATGAATAAGCTATAATTTGAAGGCAAAGCTTTTATCTACAAACCTGATAGTTTCGAAGCCCTAATCTCAAGCTCAGTGGACCTGAAATATTTATATCGGTAACATCGTCTGGGTAACTCGAATCAGTGCACGGTCCCTTTCGGGCTCGGACGGTTCCGATTGAGGACTAGGTTGCGCGTCCATGTAAAACAAATCACACCGTGGATGCCAGCAGCGAGTTAACAATTGACTTTAAAAATGGAGATTCTCAATTCAATGTGGTGGATATACCAAAGTCACTTCATCAAAACTCTCGCGTGAGGATTCATTATAAATTATTATAGTAACACCGGCTTATTGTTATAATAATTGATATAGCAAAGTATTTATATTATGTCAGGATGATACATTTCTGAAATTTGGTCTCTACAGAGTTTCAAATTCAAATTCAAAATATTTTATCAAGGACAACTAAAAATCCATTGGGTTAGTACAAACAAAACTTATAAACTATTGTTAGATACACAAAATCATACAAAACTAATATTATATATATATATTTTTTTTACACCAACTTCTGAACGATGAATGCAACCACAATTATATGGCTTTGGATACGGAACCCTATCACATGGGTGTCTAGTTACGCCCACGACCAATTATTTCATTGAATCACCACGCCTCACCTTCGGCCGTGATGTACTCGTCTTTGGTACTCGTCAACAAACCAGGCAAGCAGTCTGTTTGTCATTGACACTTTGGCACCGAAATTTCGCAAAAATAGTAACTGAGATTTCGCAAGTTTGACACTGAAATGACGAAAAACTAGTAGCAGAAATTAAAAAAAAAAAATTGCTTTTGGTACGAGATACGATATGTTGCTCATGTCCAATTTCAAGGTCCATCCATCCTTGCCCGGACGGGGCCCGGTGTAACGCGGGACGCGCTTTACTGGCCAGGGCTCCCGGCTGGCACCCCGCCAGCTCGTATATTATCTGCCAAGTGGCAACCCTGGCTGCCTTTGACAAGTTAAATAACGTTTCAGCCATGCGATATCGATAATGTTTGACATTTCGCTAGAGGTGATTATTCATGCTACGTATTGACTAGCTAGTAGCTCTGGCTTCGTCCATCTTTTTGGTTACGGTGATATACTCCACTTTGTATTTGATAACATATGGTACTGCAACGTGTCTCTTTGGAGAAACTCAGTCACACAGCGGGCAATGGATAGAGCGATGCTCGGAATTCTTTGCGCGATAGAATCCAGTAAGAGGATATTCGCCGACATAACTGCTCAGATTTGCATGTTGAAGTGGCAATGGAGAGGCCACATCGCCAATAGCGAAGAAAGGTTCATGAGTGCAGACCACGAAACGGAAGACGCAGCGTAGGTAATAGCCTCGCGCATCCAATGGATGCAGATGGCAGGCTGTCGTTCAGTGTGGCGCTCTAAATGTCTTTGTTCAGCAGGGGACGTCTTCTGGCTTATGACGACAACTCACTTTGTTGTCAAACATCTCTATTTTTCTACTTAAAACGTAATAGGCAGGCCATCGAGAAGGTTTTAGTTGGTTAAATCGTATGATTTAACCAACTAAAACCCTTTTTAGCCCTTTTTTTTTTTAAATAGCCGGGTATATTATAAAGAATTCGTCCTTTCAAGTTTAAGCAAATCGCGCACTGAGGGTTCCGTACCGCCACAAAATTAAAAAACGAAATTACCAGTTATAACTTGGTAATGAACAGAAATGTGTCACCGATTCGCACTTGACCATTATTTATGGCAAATTTGACGCTTGTAAATATTACCATTTTTACATTAGGGCTAATACAAAAATACGTTAGTTGTATGGGGACCCCCTTTTGTTTTTACTTTTTGACTTTTTATTAATCCGCCGTAACATTACATATTCTGTAAAAATTTCAACTGGCTATCTATTACAGTTCGAAAGATACAGTCGTTTAAAGGTAGGACAGACAGATGGAAGGACAGACATACATCGTAGGCTTAGTAATAGGGTCCCGTTTTTACCCTTTGGGTCCGGAACCGTTTAAAACCATTATAAGTAAGCAACAACATGAGCGTCGCATAAAGAGTGGTCGATTTTTTCTCATCAGTTAAAAATAATAGCATGAATCCAACAGAGAATAACATTATTGTAAACCATCTTGGGACAAAAATTACTTATTTTTTTATGAATACGAAAGCAAACGAGCTTTACAAGACAATCGTTATTTTTTAACGACTTGAACATAAAGTAAATAGCCTTCAAAATGTTCTTTTTCACGTTAATCTCCAACTTGAATGATAACATTACATATTCTGGGAAAATTTCAACTGGCTGACTATTACGGTTCGAAAGATACAGCCGTTAATAGGTAGGTAGGTAGTAATAGGTAGGTTAGTAATGGGGTCCCGTTACACCCTTTGGGTACGGAACCCTAAAAATGTTAGAAGTTTTGGCGCCAACGTGAAACATAATGTCGCCTATATAATTGTACTAGCTGCGCCCCGCGGTTTCACCAGCGTAGTGGTAAAAAATGGTGATGAAGATGATGAAAAGTAGCCTATGTCACTCTCTGGCTCTTGAACTATACCCATGCAAAAAATCAGGTCGATCCGTTGTTCCGTTGCAGCGTGAAAGAGGAACAAACATCCATACATCCATACATCTATACATCCACTAGCTAGAACCCGCTACTTCGTACGCGTAGAGCTCGGCCTTCGGCCTCGCTACTACAACCCGTTATAGCCTATATGTTATTTTAATGTACAAGCTATATTATTGTAAACTTTCATTAAAATCCATTCAGTAGTTTTTGCGTGAAAGAGGAACAAACATCTAAACAAAACAATACAAACAAATACAAAAATATTTATTTGTCTCTTAGTAACAGATATACAAGTTAGGTGAATATCTGACTCCTATGCTAGGTAGATTACCTGTATTATAGGAGTCAGTTCCTTCCAAGTAATAGTGACAGATATTGACAAAACTAATAACTAAATTTAGTATCATACATCTGATACATCCAGTGTATACATTCATACATACAAACTTTCGCGTTTATAATAATAGTAGGATATCCCCCATCCCGGTTTTACCACCGAACCGGCCGCCATCGCCAAAAATGCCATCCGCACATTATAGATGCGTGGAAGACTCGCACTGTTCGATTTGATCGATTATTTCTGCCACGTATCTATAAGTTGTGGAATGGCTTACCACCTTCGGTTTTTCCTCCGAAATATAATTTGGACTGCTTCAAACGAAGGGTGTATAGAGTCCTCAAAGGTAGGCAACGCACTGACAATGCGGGGGGTATTGTAGGTGTCTATAGGTGGCGGTGACCACTTACCATCAGGTGGCCCGCTGCTTGTTTGCAACTTATTCTATAAAAAAAAAGAAAAAAAAAAAGATACAAACTTTCGCGTTTATAATATTAGTAGGATTTTGTTCTCCACGGTTAAAATAGAATTGCCGACAAAATACAGTTAAACTAACTTGTTTGCTATCCCTCTGATTTCAGTGTACAGAACACTGGCATGTGTACAAACAGCGTACTATCGTGTTTTGGCTGAACATGACTACTTTAAACAAACACTCCAATAAACATGTTGAAATTAATAGTGTGCTAACATTGCTTTGGAGTTACGGAAAGAGCATTTCCCGGTGTATATATTACTCTATGGAGCATTTTTACGACTATTCGGCAAGTGACAGATTCTAGAAATGACAGAAAAATGGAAATGGATTCTGGAAAAGGAAGATTGCAGATGCTAAAAATTGCAAATAAAGATGTTATGCTACTGTATGCTCGGGCTATAGCTATGCTCGGAGTTTCTTTGCGTGATAGAACATGAAACGTGGATATTCGCCAAAGAACCAAAGTCACCGACATAGCTGTTAAAATTTGCAATTTGAAGTGGCAATGGGCAGGCCACATCGCTCGGAGAACCGATAACCGATGGGGAAGAAAGGTTCTTGAGTGGAGATAACAAACCGGAAGACGCAGCGTAGGTAGGTAGGCTAGATGGACCGGCGACATAGTGAGAGTCGCTGGCATCCAGTGGATGCAAAAGGCAGGCTGTCGTTCAGTGTGGAGGTTAAAGGGGGAGGCCTATGTTCAGCAGTGGACATCTTCTGGCTGATAATGATGATGCTACTGTATGGCAAGACGAGCGAGTGTGTCTTTGAACTTTTGAGGTTCTTGGACATATCGGTTTCCTCACGATGTTTTCCTTCACCGTTTTCTGAGGGATGGCATCGAAACTGCACATAATTTATTTAGGTAGGTACTAAATAAGTCATTGGTGCAGGGCCGAGGATATAACCGGGTGTCGCAACTTAATTATGTAGGTGCCAACTTAATTATGTAGATGTCAACTAATTATGTAAGTGTCAACTTAATTATGTAGTTGCCAACTTAATTATGTAGATGTCAACTAATTATGTAAGTGCCAACTTAATTATGTAGATGCCAACTTAATTATGTAGGTGCCAACTTAACTATGTAGATACCAATTTAATAATTAATTAATTATCAATAACTTTATTATTATTATGTAGGTGATAACTTAATTATGTAGCTGCCAACTTAGTAGCATGACAACGCTTTCATCTTTATTTCGCAAACAATAAACTCGACCAATTACGTTCTTCCTAAGGTATTTCACATATTTCTTTCCTGAATAATTGATCATCTATCCACACCCGAGGCACCGATAAAGCCGTTTCCCAACTCGTAGCGATGGGATTACTATATAACTTGTATGCGTCGGATCTTTTACGGCACCCGCGCTCGATATATTATTGCTATCCCGACATTCCCGACTTATAAATTATGAATGCGAGTGTTCTTATATTCCCGATGGTACTAACTCGGGTAATGAAATAATGGTAATGAAGAATGCGTATTTGTGTTTTCATTTTACTGTCTAACTTCACTGGTAAAGAGTTTATTTGAATTTTAGAATTATAATTTCATTTTTTAAATAAAAAAAAAATAGGTATGTATATTTTTGTTGATAAGACTACCCGTGAACTATTTTGCTAAATGAATTTTGACAATTATTATAACTTAGAATTTCTGTTCTAACAATCTTCTTGATTTTTTCTTTTATTTTACTATTTTAAGCCGTAGTTTTTTCGCAGTCGCAGTTTTGTTTTTTCAGGTATTTCAACAATAAAAAAACAGAGTATTATAATGTTAATTCATGTTTATTAAACATGCTTTTTTTTAAACATTTTTAATTATTATTTTGTCAATTTTATTTGTTAATATATATTTATCTTTTGGAAATATTAAATGCATTTCTGTTCTATTATCAAACTCAGATGTTCAAAACATCTCAATTCACAATTATAACATTAAAAATCCCTTAATTACCAATTACTAACTAATATACATTATTAAAAATCAAAAACAAGATGTTGTCCGTGTGGTAAAGTACCAAGAACGCAGGTTGCATTTCCGCGTTGAATTGCTAAATATATAATTCTGTTCTAAGAGACCCATCAATTATGTTCTTTATATTTTTTTTTTACATTTTTGTGTTTATTCGGTGCGTAAACCCAGATGCGAATCTTATCAGCTTATGTTCTTGTTACCGTATTTTTTTAAATATTGTCCATAACATTTAAATTATGTTTTTAATTATTTATTTAGTTTTCCTGTTCCAACATAATTTTTTTGCAATCATGCTGTGGCGCTGTTTTTATTTTTAGTTTTGTCAACAAAATACATGTTTATAACACCAGTAAATTCACTTTTTCGTAACAATAAAATTTGTCATGTGCATAGGCTACATTGACGTCAATTCTGTTGAACAAATTTCTAAGCTAAACTAAACTTGACGGCTCTAAAATTGTTGCCTTCATTATCTTATGAATTTTAAGGAGCCTTTTCACATTATGACATTGACAAGAGATGCAAAATAATTTGAATGCTGTCAGATTAGTTTAGTTTGGAAAATGGAACAATAAAATCGACGTTGTCTATCTCTGCTGGCTTAACTGACCCGAGCCTGTTTTTACAGCACCAGACGGCCGCTCAGACCTTGGTGAGTTTTCTTTGAATATCACCTTTTTCTTTCCTCTCTGCACAACTGCGGGCAAGGTAGACATAAGGCTTTTAAATCTCGAACACAGCTTAAAACGTTTGCACACTTCCACCGCTACTTCCACCAAACTATAAGAAAAGCGACATTGTAATTATTTATAAAGTAAACTATTGCCTTATCAACTTAGTGGTTTGTTGTTTGACATTCTGATGTAATTTATACGGTGAATGGTTTCACATTTTAGCGAAGCAATTTCGCTGCTAAGGTGGAAGTGTGCTAACAGACAAAACGCTGGGCGACTCTTGCGCAGATGTCCCTAAGAGCGCTTGCAGACGATGCGTAGTACAAGTCGCAAGTAGAAGTTGAAAGTAGCTACTACGCATCGTCTGCAACGTTTTGCTTAGTGCAAGTACTACTAAGCACTACCACTTCCACTTGCACTAAGCAAAACGTTGCAGACGATGCGTAGTAGCTACTTTCAACTTCTACTTGCTACTTGTACTACGCATCGTCTGCAAGCTTAAGCGGCAGTGACTGAATCGCGAGATGCTGTTTCATTAGAAATGTCATTTTGCGTGATCGTCGCGTAGCGTTTGCTTCATCATAGCGCTGATTGACTCATTCACTCATCTGTGGTTTATTATTCTACCAAATTATACATTACAAATAAACACCAGCCAAGTGCGAGTCGGACTCGTGTACCGCGAGCGTAAATTTGGTTGAGTGTGAATCAATTTATGGAACAGCTGTTTTATTCGCGGTTTTTTGGTCTCATTGTAAATGTTGTTCATAATTATAAATACGTAACCTTTCGGCTTAGTAGCCCCGTTCCGTTAAACCCTGTATGCGAATTCAGACTATCTCGCGGAATATACAGCAGGGGTTAGAAAACAATATTTTTAAGCATTAACTTTAGCGTTTCCGTGAATGGTCGACAAAAAGCTTGATTAATTTGTTGTTTAGATCTGCAAATTTTTAAAAGCACGAATCCTAATTTTTCTGGTACAAGTGTATGCCTAAATCTATCAGCACTGTTGCACATTTTAATAGACCGCTCGGATCAGTTGTGCCGCAGTTTGCTTTGCTTTAGCTTGGATCAGTACTGTTGTATTGAAGTTTGCTTTGCTTTTGATCGGGTCAGTACTGTTGTATTGAAGTTTGCTTTGCTTTTGGTCGGGTCAGTACTGTTGTATTGAAGTTTGCTTTGCTTTTGCTCGGGTCAGTTGTGTTGAAGTCTGCTCTGGTTTCGCTCAAGTCAGTGGGGCCGAAGGAGATATAACTATGCCATTGCTAGTAGAGTGGACTTCTGTTGAGCTGACTGACCGCTTAGAAACTTTTCCTGCCGTTAGATAAATATGTTTTTTTTTAATACATACATGTGTGTTTTTGATGTAAAATCTTCCAAAGATTATATGTTAATAGATTTAATTTTAGCGCATTTTCACTATTCAAATTGCGGCATGTTTATAATAATCAATGTTCTACATTTTGTACATGGCCTGGAATCAAATCAATTGAATTAATAAAAACTCAATATATTATTAAATCGTTACGAATTACTTAATAATTATTTCTAGACTACAATAAGTATTTAGTGAATTTCCAGTCTAAAATGCATATTTATACTAGGTATTTTAGTCTTGAAGTCGGTTTTTGTTTTTTGTCTTAAAAGTGGTGCTCTCCAATTTATGCGTGGTCGAGATTGCTTTCTTCAGTATCTAGAGCCCTCATCTGTCTCTCATTTTCGTAAAATTTGTTGTAATGGAGATAGGGACAGATATAACTTCGACTGAATATGAAAGTTCGGCGATGGTAGCCGAGTGCGGCGCTGATGGCCGAGCAGTAGCATGTCCACTCTACAATCTGACGGCACCCGGTTCGATCCTCGACCTTACACTAATGACTTATTTAGTGCCTAAATAAATTATGTGCAGTTTCTATGCTATCGCTCAAAAACGGTAAAGGTACCGGTAACATTGTGAGGAAACCGGTGTGTCCAAGAGCCTCAACAGTTCAAACACATAATGACATTTACCAACATGCACTGAGCCATTATTAGGGCTTATCCTCTCTCTCTCTCTCTCTCTCTGAGAGAAGCTTGTATCCCAGCATGGGGAACATGAGAGCCTTCCATCAAAGAAGAAGAGGCGGAAGCAGGCGGTGTTTCCGAGAAGCTACAACATGGGGTTCTTTAAAAGACGATTTAATAGATTCTCAAAGGTTCGGCAACGTAGTTGTGATGCCTCTGGTCTTACAAGTATCCATAGGCAGGGTGACTGCTTACCATCAGGCAGCCCGTCTGCTTGTTTGCAACCTATGGCATAAAAAAGGCTGATACTAAATGAGAAACTGCCAAATTGCCTCATCAATCCGAACCACTTAGCTCTAATACTTTTCTGAATTTCTCATTTTCACATCAATATTAGATTATTATTTGAAGTCTCAAGAGATAACGTAAATACAAACTTGACCTCAGCACATTTATTTCTTTAGACCTTTATTTGTCCTTATTGTATGCCCATTTTATATGTCATCATCATCGTCAGCCAGAAGACGTCCACTGTTGAAAATAGGCCTCCCCTTAAACCTCCACACAAAATAACAGGCTGCCATCTGCATCCACTGCATGGCCGAGACTCTCACAATGTCGTCGGTACATCTAGTGGGAGGCCTACCTACGCTGCGTCTTCCGGTTCGTGGTCTCCACTCAAGAAACTTTCTTCACCTTTGGTTATCGGTTCTTCGAGCGATGTGGCCTGACCATTACCACTTCAACTTGCAAATTTTAATAGCTGTCGGTGACTCTGGTTCTTTGACGAATATCCACATTCCGGACTCTATCGCGCAAAGAAACTCCGAGCTTAGCTTTCTCCATTGCCCGCTGTGTGACTCTTGAGTTTTTCCAAAAGGCCCACAGTTAAGGACCACGTCTCAGTACCATCAAGTCATCATTTTATGTATTATTTTCAACCAATGACTATTAGTTTTGTTCAGAAAATATGACAGTCGTTAGCGCGGTTATATTCTTGACAGTGGTGCTCACTGAAACCTGCAGATTAATTTATCGCACTGTAATTTAACTTCGCAATCAGAGGTATGGAAAGTCCCACTAGAAAGCCAACTTACTGTAGAGTGGGAAAATGATCTCATTTTACACAGGGATGCTAACAACTTTGTTCAGAAAACAGGGTGGTGGCTCCCTCATTCGACTCTAATATATAAGTTTGTCCCACTAAATTACAGTGCGACCCTCCATCCATTAGGTATTTACCTTGTTAAATTAATCATGTTCCCCCAGGAAAGGGTGACTTGCTGGTTTTCCCCGTAAATAGGTAAATCATATATAAATAGTTATACGTAGTCATAGGTAAATCTATGGTTATAACAACGTTAGGCAAATATATTAAAAATATAGATAGCGGGTCAGAGCTCAAAAATGTTCAAACCAAAAGTAGAAAACCATACTCACTGGTGTCGGTTCTGTTGTACCCTTGTTACACGACTTCAAAAAAGAGGAAGGTTCTTAATTTGGGTCGTATTTTTATCTAAACTAAACTAAATTTGACAACTCTAAAATTGTTGCCATCTTTGTATTTAAATAAATTAGGTGCAATTTCGATGCCATCGCTCGCAAACGGTGAAGGAAAACATCGTGAGGAAACCGTTATAGCCAAGAAACGTTCAAATCATGTAATGTGACATTCACCAACATGCACTGGGCCAGCATTGTGGATTAGGGCCCATCCTCTCTCCCTGAGACAAGGCCTGTGGCCCAGCAGTGGGAACATAAAAGGCTGATAAATTTGAAGTAACAAAGTGTGAAAATAAAACCTTCCTACAAAAAACACTTCGATTTCAAATTTGTGTTTTATTTAAAAATAACTCTCGTAAATCCATTGACGCAATTTACATCAGCAAATACCTATGTTCAGTAAAATAAATAACTTTAAAAAGCTTTTATTGAGTAAAACACGCCCAATAGCCACTCGTCTGTAAAACGCCCGCCGGGGTTCGGCCGGAGTCAGCCGAATCGATGCATACTTCCACGGCGCGTTCGTGTGAGCCTCTGGGTCAAGCCATTGTTGAACTTATCTTGGTATACTTATGCCTCTGAGTGAAATTTCTTTTTATGTTTGATTTAATGTGTATGCATGTTCCCACAGCCATAATGCGTCAACTGATTTTGATAAATGAAGTGTTGACAGATTTCTATACGGTCATTGTACACACGAATCGTTTTTAGGGTTCCGTACCCAACAATAAAAGAATGGGTACCCCCCCCATTCAAAAAACGTATTTTTAACGTATTTTTGTATTAGCTCTAATGTAAAAACGGTAATATTTACAAGCGTCAAACTTAACATGAAAGAACAAATAATAAAAAAATTGCCAAGTGCGAGTCGATGGCAAGTTTCTGTTCATTACCAAGTTATAACTGGTAATTTCGTTATTTAATTTTGTGGTGGTACGGAACCCTCAGTGCACGAGCCTGACTCGCACTTGGCCGGTTTTTTTGTGGTTTTGAGAGCAAAGCTAGACGCTGGTGTGCGCGCACACTCAACTTGAAAAAGACCACCGAAAACAGTTGAAAAATTCGGTATTGAGTAATTCCCGTGTAATATAAACAAAATGGACTAAATGCATAAAAACCAGAAGACGCAGAGTAAGTAGGCCTCCCACTAGATAGACCGACGACATCGTGAGAGTCGCTGGCATCAAGTGTAAGCAAAAGGCAGTTCAGTGTGGAGGTTAAAGGGGGAGGCCTATGTTCAGCAGTGGACGTCTTCTGGCTGATGATGATGATAAACAAAATGTGTGAAAAACACGTCAGTTTCCATAATAAAATACAAACGTATCTTGGCATATGATCCACGAAGCTACATTGAAGGGTTTAATCCGGTTCAACAACGCCTGGTCAGTATGCGTGATTCTGCCGGTTCTACGACCCGGATGAACGCAAAACCGTGAATCAATGTTTTGGCAATACTATTTTCTATTTATTTCACTTGTAAGGAAAATCATTCTTGCTTTGAGCCTTTGAACGTCCCAAGATTCTATCAGTGCAACCAGCCTTAAAGCCAGTATGTTACACAGAATCGAACACAGTACTAACGAAACCAAAACCACAGAGTGTATAATACTACATAAGTTGGTATTTCTTTAGGAACCGTACATTTTCTTATCATCATCATCATAATCAGCCCTTTAACAGTCCACTGCTGGACTTTTAGCCTACCCCCGAAAGGGTGATTGGGCCATATCCACCACGCTGGCCCAGTGCGGGTTGGCGGATTCACATACGCCATTGAATTCCTTTTCCGTACGTATGCAGGTTTCCTCACGATGTTTTCCTTCACCGAAAAGCCAGTGGTATGAAAATCCGTACATAAGCTCCAAAGAGCGCATTGTTACGGGCCCGGGGTTTGAACCCGCGACCTCACGCTTTCAAGTCTAGCGATCTCCCAAATGGGCTACCACGGCTTCCATTTTCTTATAACCGTACATTATATTTTTATACGGTAAGTAATTATTTCCCGTTTGTTCTATTGCAATAAAATTACTATCCGAATCACAGGCGCTATTTTTGAATCGCTCGTATAGGTAATATCGCACGAAAATATCATGATAAATGAAAGATTTTCTATTGATAATAAAAATAAAAATAATAAAATATTTACTGACTAAAAGTTTTTAAAATTAGACAGTAACAATAATTGTATAGCTAGTCATAGAACATACAGAGATGATTGTTATTTTGAAACTGTGGAACTGGCTGGCACCCATACTAGTGATTAAACTGTGCTACAGGTGCCAGTGCTCTCCGCGTGAAGTACTAATTATAAAGAATAATATAATGCAATTATACAATTAATAGTTCTTATGAATTTGTGATAAATTATGCAGTTAGATAATTAGAATTATAATAATTTCATAAGTATTATACTTGATATAGCACTTATCGTAAGCATGCATATTAATAAATAAATAAATAATAATAATTGATAGAAAGCAAATTGGAATGGTTCAAACCACGTTGCGAGTCTGTGCAAAATTAGAGGCGTCGTAGAATAACGGTGATCTAGAAACAGTAAATTAGCATACGTGCGACCTCAATCCCCACGAAGCTTTTCTTTTTGCACAGATTCTACCTATTGATAATTTATACAAATAGCAAGCATCCATTAAACTTTTTAATCCCCGATGCACAAGAGGGGTGTTTTATCCAGTAAATTAGCACACCATCATCATCATCATCAGCCAGAAGACGTCCACTGCTGAACATAGGCCTCCCCCTTTAACCTCCACACTGAACGACAGCCTGCCTTTTGCATCTACTGGATGCCAGCGACTCTCACTATGTCGTCAATCCATCTAGTGGGAGGCCTACTTACGCTGCGTCTTCCGGTTCGTTGTCTCCACTCAAGAACCTTTCTTCCCCATCGGTTATCGGTTCTTCGAGCGATGTGGCCTGCCCAATTGCCACTTCAACTTGCAAATTTTAAACAGCTATGTCGGTGACTTTGGTTCTTTGGCGAATATCCACGTTTCGGATTCTATCGCGCAAAGAAACTTCGAGCATAGCTCTCTCCATTGCCCGCTGTGTGACTCTGAGTTTTTCCAAAAGGCCAACAGTCTCACGTCTCAGTACCATATGTCATCACTGGCAACACACACACCTTTTGCACAGATTCTACCTATTGATAATTTATACAAATAGCAAGCATCCATCATACTTTTTAATCCCCGATGCACAAGAGGGGTGTTTTATCCAGTAAATTTGCACACGTGCGACCTTAATATCTACGACGCTTCTCTTTTTGCACCGACTAGCAAGTGATATGATTAAATCAAAAACTGCGAATTTTATTTGGGATTTCGTTCGAAAGTCAGTCATTTCAATTTCGAATTATCTTAATCCTAGCTGCGCCCCGCGGTTTCACTCGCGTAGTGATGAAAAATGATGAAGATGAAAAGTAGCTTATGTCATTCTCTGGCTCTTGAACTATACCCATGCAAAAAATCAGGTCGATCCGTTGTTTCGTTGCAGCGTGAAAGAGGAACAAACATCCATACATCTATACATCCACAAATACAAACTTTCGCGTTTATAATATTAGTAGGATCATACGAGCGTAGGTTATATGATTATTTACGGGATATTTACTGTGGTAAGGTTGTGGAATGAGCTCCCGATATTTCGACCAACCATCCGCATTCTTCAGTCTTCCCATGAATATGTTGCATGTAACTGCGCCGAAATATCGGGAGCTCATTCCACAACCTTACCACGGTAAATATCCCGTAAATAATTATATAACTTTATTGAACAACCGTGATAGTTTAAAACAGTGTCATACGAGCGTTCCAAAAATCGAGCCCCCGAAAATACCAATTAGCACTAGATCCGAAAACGAACCAAGCGACCAACTTAACTATACATTTGAATGGAGCAGTAACCTTCGAAAATGTCTAAGCAAAACCGAAAGTGTCTCATATAAAATGGGAGTTCATTATTTCGCCAACTCTACGAATAAGTTGGTCACTATAATTGCTTTGTAGCTAGCGAGATACAATACCTATATAAAATCACAAACGAAAAAAGTCTGAATCAAAACTCAGCGCACGATACGCATTGCGCCGACTTTTTTGTTAGTTGTAAAGCAATCATGATCAGACTAAAACGTCGCGCAATGCTAGTCCTAAGATGGCATAAAGCGACGTTGAACAAGTGACATAACTTCTAAATTGGAATAAATGTGCCATTGAGAACTTAGTAATTCGATGTCTAGGTACAACGCTCAGACGATTTTTGGCAAAAATTGTGACTCTATAGGTATTTTATCTCGATGTTTGTAGCCCTAATACTTGCGAATCGAATAACAATATCGATTGATGATTTATGAGAGGAAGGCACGCGAATGCGCCAAATAACAGGAGTGGGTATGACTTGCCGAATCGATTAATTACGTGATAATGTCGATGATGTTGTGAAAATCTGCGAATGCTGGTAAATGGAACGAGAAATATTTTTAGGGTTCCGTGCCCAAAGAGTAAAAACGGGACCCTATTACTAAGCCTACGCTGTCTGTCTGGCTGTCCGTCTATCCGTCTGTCCTACCTTTTAAGGGCTATATCTTTCGGAAATCTGTTGAAAACACAGACCAGGGCCTTACGGACAACAGCTAATTGCGGCACCTAATCCGCTCAGTTGGAAAATCACGCGACCGCAAACCGTATCTGGGCGCGATAAGGTACACGTTCGCGTGATTTTCCAACTGAGCGGATTAGGTGCCGCAATTAGCTGTTGTCCGTAAGGCCCCTGGTAATGTTACGGCGGATTAAATAAGAAAGTAAAAAAATAAAATAAAGGGAGAACAACAAAACGTATGTTTTATACGTATTTTTGAATTTGCTAGGGTAAAAACGGTAATACATACAAGCGTTAAACTTGGCATAATTATAGTACACACTCTAAAGTATAGCAACAAATAATAAATAATGGCCAAGTGTGTTCAGTGTGGAGATTAAAGGGGTAGGCCTATGTTCAGCAGTGGACTTCTTCTGGCTGATGATGATGATGATGAAGTGTGAGTCAATGACAAGTTTCTGTTCATTAGCAAGTTAAACAACGTATTTTGCTGCTTAGATGACCTCTTCATTCGATCGTCTCACCGAATCGAAATGCCACCATATTTTACTAATGCTGAAGTCGGTTTTTTTATTGATAATTTTTGTATTTTGTTGTGGTAAGGACCTCACTGCGCGAGCCTGACTTGGCCGGTTTATTTTGTAAATTTTTCGTACGCGTGGTTTTAACGAGGTGGTTCCCAACAGTGAGCTTGATCTTTCGGCAAAGAATAACTTCGTGAGGAAACCATAGCATGATGGTAGAGTATTATCTAGTACCCGTCTCTAGCTTACCATCCTCATGAAGAAAACATGTCACCAAGCCCCTGACGGTGTGTCCCGGCAGCTTTACTTGATAGCCAGTTCCCAATCGAGGCTAATGTGTTTACCTGCCAGCATCTCAACAAAAAAAAGTGTGCTTAAAATCTATTCGTATTAAATAACACTATCATCATCATCATCATCATCATCATCATCATCATCATTAGCCGGAAGACGTCCACTGCTGAACATAGGCCTCCCCCTTTAACCTCCACACTGAACGACAGCCCGCCTTTTGCATCCACTGGATACCCGCGACTCTCACAATGTCGTCGGTCCATCTGGTGCGAGGCCTCCCTACGCCTATATACACTATCGCCTTTACTAATATAGAAAATCTAAATGAACACATATGTACACATATCATAACAAAACCATTCACATCAAATTCATCTATATCAAATTCGAAAAGTTTAAATAACAGTTTAATTTAAAAGTAATCTAACAACAATATCATTTAACTACGTATAGATCTAAAACGACATAATATGAAAACGAATATGCTAAGAATAACAAAGTACCTCGCAAAATTACTCACAACTTAAAAACTAAAAAACTAATTTTAATTGTGTCTTTCAGTATCTGTCCAGCAAAATCTAGCTGGCAGTCTACTCCTATCCGTTCTTACTCCGACCGACGTTGAAGGTCTACTCTCTGGGAACTCTCCACATCCATCCTCCATTCTTTTATCTTTACGAGCTGAAAGTAAAACTGTTATTTCTGTTCTCTTATTGGAATCAGGTTTGGGAAATTCTTCTTCAGAACTATATTCTTTTTCATCAATAAGATCCTCACTTAGCTGTTCTAACCGCGATGGTATTCGTACTCTCGGTTTTGGGGAGCGGGGGGTCCGAGCGCGTATGTTTACTAAATAATTTTCAATACATGCTAATCTTTCCAAAATGCTATCAAGCTTTTCTGAGTTGCTCATGACTAATCTCTGCATAGATTTCATGTCTTCTTTTATTTCGGTATTATCAAAATCTTTTATGCAGTCATTTACTGCGTCTACGATAGGCATTCGTATGCTTTCACTAAGAAAATGTTTCTCTTTCTCATTCATTAGATGTATTTTGATTTTTGTTTCCCCGACATCATTCAACTCAGTTGCTAGACCTTCAAAAGATTCCGATATGCGAAATTTATTTGAATCTCGTTTCTTTCTTTTGTTATTTGCGGTGTTTTTGTGGCATTTTTCTTTTTTATCTGATAGTTCAGATAGAGTGCAGGATAAAGATTGATTCATATTAATGTCATCCAAAGTGTTGCATTGAGAAGAATGGGTTGCAGATTCAACGCTGTAACTTTCTCTGTAGTTTTTCTTTTCTTTTTTTAACGTATCTATTAGTTTTTTTGATCTCTTATTCTCAAACGTTGCATCGTCAACTTTTTCGTGTTGTTCGTGGACTTGGTCTGTATTTTTGCATTTGGTGCATGTTTTTACTGTGTAATACACTGGAGTACAGCCTTCTTCACTCGGCGGAATAACAAGAGGAACTAAATTCTTCGCAAATTTAATAGTCTGTTGCAGAACAGTATCGTGCTTTCTTTCTTTTTTATTCAATATGCTTTTTGCTTCGCATTTTTTATTTTTTTGTGCTTTGTTGGTACTCTTTTCATCTTCTCGTTTATTTTTTTCTGGTTCATCATTTTTTACTAAATATCGAGGATTTTTTGAAAATCTCTTGTGGACATAGAGTACCGTATTATATGAGCCTCGATAAGGAAAATAGTTGTCCAAATTAATTCCGCCGAAATCTTTGACGTCCTGGTCTGTTGGCTGGTCTGTTGGTAAAAGGGTTAAGAGAATCAACGGAAAGAAGAGGAAGTATGAAGTATAATTCTTCAACATGAATCTCTTAAAAAATAAGGGTGCTTTTCCACCAAAGACGTTCGAGGCAGCTCAGCAGTGTGCGAGAAAAAAATGACCAATAAGAGGGAAGGCGAAACGGACTGAAGCGATCCTATTGGTCAATTATTTCCTCGCACATCTACTTCGCACATAATTATCTGGTGGATACGCAGCCTAAGGACTGGAATAATATTGATATTTTTAGTCAATTGGTCACCATTCGCTTTAAATAAGTATAATAAGGGTATCTATTTTAATTTTATATTTGATTTTAACACTTTTTTATGCATTGCAAAGCACTATCCTGATGTTTTTATATTAGCTACTTAAAACCTTACATAAGGGACATGTACTTTTGTCAAAGCTTAAAGGTTTAAAGCTAAAATAAGCGCACTTGCTTCCAAAAAGATAACTAAAGAGAAGTAAACGTAGAATAAATTTAACCACTTCAAGAAACCACTTAACGCTATTTTTACACTAACCCAATTCCATTTAATATTGATTATAAAAAAGTGGAGTTATTATTAATAATTTTAGAAATAGCAGTTATCGGTAATACAAAAAGCAAATATATTATACAAAGATTTAGATTTCCAAGACACTTTGAGTCATATAAAGATATTTGACATGACAGTGATGAAATATGACATTTACATTTTAAAACCTGTTTGCAACCAAAAAGTTCCAAATTTTAAAACATGAAGTAATAAAGGTATCATTAATTCTACTGATACAATCTGTCTAGGCAACAAAAAGCAAAAGAAAACCTAATAAACCAAGCAGAGCTCGTTAGCAGAACGTTTTGGTCTCTACGCTAAACTGTTTAAGTCTCTTTTCGCGAAGCTAGCATCCCTTTGAAGCTTATACTTGAGTTTTGTGCGAGGGATTTTGGTTTTTGAGTTGGTGAGTTTAGGGTTGATATTCGGTCGAGCTGTTTGTGGCTGGGATCGTGAAATGATAGGGTTTTCGTGACAAACTGCAGGAAATCCCGGGCAGGGCTCAGGCGTCGCTGAGCTCGGCAGTTCTAATGGCTTCGTGTTCTCGATACGGCTTCAAAGCTTGCTTGCCTTTCTGTGGTTCGATGTATTTTTTATGGTTTTTATGTTTATAGCGAAGTAACTTTTATCAAAAAGGCATATTGCATCAAGCTTAGGTTTAAAGGCACTAGTTTTGCACGGTATTATATTAAATAATGGATTTTATTACACGGTCTACAAAAGTCAATTTAAATGTAATGTTTTGACTGTCTTGATAAGTAGGTATCGAGTATGGAGTATCCACTGCAGTCATTCATGGCGTGACTCGTCCAAGAATCAGCTTTTTTAGTTTTGTCTGAAAACATCTTGTCTGTTAGAGTCTATAACAATGTTCAAGTAGTCGATTGTTTGAAATTTTGTCTGTTAGAGTCTATAACAATGTTCAAGTAGTCGATTGTTTGAAATTTTGTCTGTTAGAGTCTATAACGATGTTCAAGTAGTCGATTGTTTGAAATTTTGTCTGTTAGAGTCTATAACAATGTTCAAGTAGTCGATTGTTTGAAATTTTGTCTGTTAGAGTCTATAACGATGTTCAAGTAGTCGATTGTTTGAAATTTTGTCTGTTAGAGTCTATAACAATGTTCAAGTAGTCGATTGTTTGAAATTTTGTCTGTTAGAGTCTATAACAATGGTAGAGTCTATAACAAAGGCGCTCATATTGTAATCTTCAAAAATGCGCTTGTTCTGGGCCCGTCCATTTATTTTATTTTGGTCGACGGATTAAAATATACTTAAAAAATATTTTCATTCCAATTTTACAATTTATTGCAACTGTCAGATGCATTTTCTAAGCGGTCGGACGTAGACGGACGGACGTGTTTTTGTAACAGTTTTGGCATTAAATCCGACACACAGATTAGGTAAAGCTACTACGTAGACACTACCTATACGATACTTTAGTGTCTGCAGGACAGACGTACGATTTCTATAATTCAGAGCGACCATAAACTTCGGCGCGTACTTTACCCTTACTTCTATAATTATATACCTACTTTGTGCCCCGAAGAGCTTTCTTAAAAGTAGACTCAACCGGAATACGTGCTTAGAAAGAGAATCGAGAATTATACAAACGCAGTTGTTTTTTCCTGCGATTTCCTTAGCTTTGCAAACATTAGAGGAAAAAGCGACTTTCAACAAAGGTAGTTGTGCGCTCTCCTGAACTAAAAAATGTTTCCATCATTTCAGCCATAGGACGTCTACTGCTGAACATAGGCATCCCCATCGATCTCCAAAAGGGCCGGTTGGAAGCGGCCTGCATCCAGCGTTTCCCTGCGGTCTCTTTTAGGTCGTCTGTCCATTTTGTGGGTGGATGTCTTACGCTGCGCATTCCAGTCCGTGGTCTCCATTCCAGAACCTTTCGGCCCCATCGGCCATATGTTCTGCGTGCTATGTGCCCTGCCCACTGCCACTTCAACTTGCTAATCTGGTGGGCTATGTCGGTGACTTTCGTTCATCTATGGATATTCTCATTTCGGATTCGATCTTGTAGAGAAACTCCGAGCATAGCCCTCTCTATAGCTAAAAAAGTTTACTTAAACTGAATTAATTTATTGACGCCACTGCGAGCCGACTCATTTCTTTGGCTATTCAACGCGGGAATGCAGCCGGTTCACTTGTTGTTTTGCTACACGACACTAAGTTTATTTGGGTTATTAATTTATTTAATACTTGTAAATAAAAATTAAATATTTATCCAAATCTTAAGTTAAAGAGGTCAAACTAGATTTATTTTAATGAAATTCAAACAAAATTACAATGTGAGAATATGAATAAATGTTAGGTATGAAATTTGAACATAATCACAATGTAATCATAATCTGTTCTTGTTATTTATTTACAAATAAATAACAACACAGAATGAAATCGTTCTTTTTCTACGTGTCGCGTACTAATATGATCGTCAAGGTTAAGTCGTACCGTCAAGCATAGTCGAATTTTGTTGCATGGAGCCTTTTTTACCTCGTGGTCGTATTAAGAGCCGTGTTACAAAATGCATGGTACAATTTTAGGTATCTCGATTTTAAAACAAATAAACCATAACATTAAAATTGTTTATTTAGATCAAACAGTTCTTTGAAAACTCCCCGTTGTAAATGGGATAAAATGAAAAAATGAAAAATATTTTATTTGCTTAAACATAGGCTTACATATTTGTTTATAAAATAGGAATACACACTGGCTTATGTCTATGAAGGAGAAATACTAATTGTGTATACTGCGATTCCTGCACTAGGCTAGGCCTGTATCGCAGGAAACTGATACGGTTTATCCAACTCAACATTTTGTTAGCCTCTAGTTAGCATAATATTTTGTTTATGTTATTAAGTATGTAGTTTTAAACAAAGGTGCTCATTCAAAACCAGTGATAAGTATAAATATGTTTACTTATTGATCAATATACAGAGAGATCCAACATCTTCGCGCATGCTGAAGTTATTATGTTGAAGACCAGTGCTAATGCTATTTATCACAACCCTTTGTTATTTCAAAGGTAACATATTATTTACAACATACTACTATATACACTTTTCTACATACAGAGAGTTTCCTATAAATTCTGTCTCTACAAGTTACTATAAAAGTAGTTTAGTTTACAAACATCAAAGCTGCCGTTATGTGTGCCTACTATAATATAAGGGCTTTTTCAGACGATTCACAAAGATTTAGACACCTAAGGCCGGACGGACACCGTAGCCACACGCCACAAAGTCGAAACGAAATTTAATGTTTCTAAACAACAAAAACGCTATGCATTTGTGCCACAAAATAAATATAAGTATTCACGTTTGCTCTCAATTAAATTCCAACGAGACTTAAACAGTTTTTTTAAATTTCCCAATATTTAGAATTGGTGGCACACGTAATTGGCGGAATATCTAATAAAAAAAGGTTTTTTTTTTTTTTTAATGCAAGCTTTTTTTAAACTATGCTTTTATATATTTTATTCGTGGGCATTTTGAAAATACTACATTATTGGATATTGCATATTGCATTATCACTAGAACTAAAAGTGTATGCAAAATTTCAGCAAAATCGATTAGGAGGAACTGGTTCTAGTTCAGTTAGCAAGATTTAACCCAACGAACAAACTAACATACAAATATTGCAAGTAAAATAAAAGATTGTAAAATTTAAAAAAAAATTGTGTATCGCTATTACTAGCTATTTTAAGCATTATTTAATTTAACTACCGTTTCTAAGTGTAGACGTACGTGTACGTACGTACCCTAACCTCACACTGTACCCGACACATATGAGGTCACGTGTGTACCCAAAATAAACACGTTGTATTTTGGGTAAAGACCATCGGACAGTTATTGTTTGGTCAAAAATATTATTCTTAGTGAAAAACATATAAAAATGTAATAATGTTGTACTGAAAAATTATTTAAATCAGCTAATATAGTTCTAAGATAGATTTGTTACATTGTACGGAGGCAGAGGTTCGCAGTTCACAATGGATTTTTATAATAATATTAAGGAACAAATACAGAACCCTCTAAAATAAGGGCTGTAAGTGTTATATAGTAGATATATATTTTTTGTTTGTTTATTTCATTTGTTATTATTATGTATAATTTATTTTTTATTTTTGTAGGCAAATTTTATTTATAAACTTGTTAATAGGTTTTAAAGTGTAATTTTTCTTATATCCATGGTTGGGTGAATTGGGGCCCCCTGTAACTGCCCACCTAATTGTATGTTAAATAAATAAATAAATAAAATATACAGTTTGTGGTTGGATTAGGAAGGGATAGTAAGGGGATAGGAAGGGATTTTATATTTAATCTCCCTTATATTTTTATTAATTACCAGTGACGTCACTAGTAAGTATAGTGCGCTCTCAGTCTAGTCTAGCAAGACATTACAGTAGTTATATTATCCTTAATTTTTCACATATTATAATTTTGCACATATTCAATATTTTTTTCGACAATCGGCTCTATTTATGGTTAGCTTTTTTATGAGACTAAAAATAATAATCCGGTAGCCTATTGTCATGAATGGTCGGTGTGCGGCTAGCTTTATGCACGTTACGGGGCCCGGTGGAAGTGATTAATAACCTCGGCGGTGTGTGCGCACGTTAATTTATTCCTTTGTGCGGTGTGGGCTCGGATTTATAACCTAATTTCACTGAAAATTACCGTAATCGCCGGGAAAACCGCTTTTTTCGGCTCATGTTATTTTTTGAGCTCTTATGACGGTTTAGGCCAAATAAATAATTATATTTCAGGTTTGGGAACGGTTGATAAGCCACAGCGAAAAACACAAAAAATCATGGCGCGAATATTTTCATGAGTTAAATCCATTGTAATGCCGCCCCAGGCCGCCAAACAATTTTCAAAAAGACGCCATAATGAAAAAGCGAATGACAATCATATTAAATAATATTATTATGACGTAACCCATGGTATAATAACATACTCCGCCATGTATGGCATTCCGAGACACACAGGTCAGGTGGGTGACACAAGCGTACGTCATCGACGCTGTGTTACCAGTAGCATGAAATCATAACTCCCCAATCTCCGTGTGTTACCTGTAGGAATCCGATTAAACTATGTGATTTTAATTATAATAATATAATAATAATAATATATAATATGTTTAAAATATTAAATTTCTATTTAATTTAGTAATTTGATTTGATTTTATTGCTTCTCTAGAGAGGACAAATAAAATGACAATTGAAATGCTTTTTGTATTTTATTGAATAGATTATTTAAAAATTACCCAATATCTGTGTCGGTTGTAATTAAATGGCAACTGGACAGTAACGTAGGCTTGTGTCACCCTCGGAATACCAGACCTTGTTTTATTGGATCAGTACGCACTCCCGGAGAGTTTAATTATTTAAAAAAAATACTTGTTTCTTTTCAGTACTCCCGGAGAGTTTCATTTTTTAAATAATTTTTTAATTTATAATTTTATTACATACGGCCAGTTTCAGAATCATTCAGTAAAACCCATGTATTATATCGTATACCACAATATATAAAGCTGCGGTAACCGATTTACTAAAATAGAATATAAAGCAAAATTTAAAAAGTTAAATTTTAGAAAAGATTACATTACCCGGCTTCTAGACCATAACTACATGTACAAACATAAACTAAAAAGTTAAAAAATTACCAAAAAAAAACCATTTATTTATCATAAAACAAGTAGGTATGCAAAAAGGATATAACGGCATTTAAAAACCACTAAGGTTTATTATTAACGCTATTTCTACGTCGATCAACTATAAAATAATGTTAATATCTAAGTTAAAAGTATAGTCTAAATAAAATAGTTAAAACAGAGATTGGAAGTTCTCATCAAAACTTTTTCTGGAGGGGGAACCAACGTCATCTTTGCGTTTTTTTAAAAGCGCTGAATCTATTTTTGTACAAGACCTCTGAAGTGTGACCTACCCAAAGACGTCATAAGAAATTCTTTGGACCTACCAATAAAAAAAAAACATCAAAATAAAATCATAATTGGTGGAGAAATCGCGTAACAAACATTTAAAAAAACACAGTCGAATTGCCTCAAATTGCCTCCTTTCGTCGGTTAAAAATAGAATTTCATCTTTTGACAATATACTGCAGTTGTCAGATGGATTCTGGATGGACGTTAACTGACGTAATTAGCCTTTAAATTTTGCAGTGTTGGGATCATAACGATATTTTTGTGAAATTCTATTAATCTGCGAGTAAAACCGCTCAGTACTGTTTGTATTAAATATGTGCGCTGTTTCGCTAAGGCGAGTAAAACTTTCTTCTTTGCGATACAAAAAAGAAAGATGCGAATTTTCCAAAGGGATAAAACCAATGGTTACCTATAAATTCGAAGGAGATCGTAAAAGTAAGGGCGAAATCGCACTGAGTCTTATTGTCAAAGTTCCAACGTCTTCAAAGTAAAAGCCACAAAATACTTTTGTAATGTGACGCTGTAAATCTCGAATGCCATCTAGCGCGCCTCAATTTTATAAAAATAAGTGTTTATTCTATCGGCCCAAAATCTATTTAAATCATGTAAAACGTGATCTGAAAAACTTCCATACAACACGTGGGAATAGGCTACCAGTATGATAATTATATTTTATTGTCTTATAAAAAAGCTGACAAAAAATTGGGCCTATCAACGAAAAAAATAATGTTCAAAGTAAAGGAAGATTTAAGTTTAATTTCTTGCTAGACATAGAGCGCACTATACTTACAGATGACGTCACTTGGGAGTACACTATACAAACTCCATACTGACACTCTTTTTGTGGAAAAGAGGCAGAGCATCCCTTCCTAACCCGAGCAAAATATTGAAGCGTTTATATCTGAGAACTTTATTAGCCGAAACACTGTTTTAAACTATCACGGTTGATCACTAAAATTATATGATTATTTACGGGATATTTACCGTGGTAAGGTTGTGGAATGAATATCCCGTAAATAATCATATAATTTTATTAGCTGATTTAAATATATTCTTCAGTTACTTAGTTGTATAAAATTAAATTGAATTTTGCACTAAGCATGTTTTTTAAAATAAATCAAACACCTGTCAGGTAGACTAATAAAAAATAATGATAAAAATCGGATCACAAACAGCAAAAACAGCGTAAACCTTTTTTAAGTCGGTTGAAAAATCTGAGTGTAGTGCAGTTTAACCCTGAAAATAATGGAGATAAGTTTCCCGCATCCTGCCGGTTCTTCGCGGCTTTGCGGGACTTTTAGTGCGGGATTGCGCAAGGCGGCGAGATGAATGATATCATGATGTCTCATGTATTGTATCAGGATTGAATTAGATCCAACTTAGAAATTAATACCAAATAATGTTTTAAAAGCTGTTCTCATCTATACTAATATTATAAAGAGGAAATATTTGATTGTTTGTTTGTTTGCATTGAATAGGCTCCGAAACTACTGAACCGATTTGAAAAATCCTTTCACTGTTGGGTATCTACACTATCCCCAGGTGACATAGGCTATAATCTATACCCGTGCAAAGCTGGGGCGGACCGCTAGTCGATATATATATATATAGAGTCAATACAAATAGAGTTACAATAGTGGTAAATAATGTCCGAACCAAAACTCGGCGCACGCTACGAATTACGCCGACTTTTTGGTTAGTTACAAGGTAGATAACCGTGATCCAACGCCAGAGCTTCGATGACATAGCGAACAACTAATGTTGAACACTATGCAAGCGACATAACGTCTAAATTGGAGTAAATGAGCCATTGTGAACTATATCTATACTAATATTATAAAGAGGAAAGATTTGATTGTTTGTTTGTTTGCATTGAATAGGCTCCGAAACTACTGAACCGATTTGAAAAATTCTTTCACTGTTGGGAAGCTACACTATCCCCGGGTAACATAGGCTATATTTTTTTTTTAAATAGGGATCCTTACTAAAACTCCAATAATGTAAACCAAGGTGTAAAAAAAATAAGATTTACAATTTTAACTTTGCGTGTTTGACAGTTCTAAGACAGGACAACGTCTGTCAGGTCAGCTAGTACATTATATAATATATTGATACAATGACGCTCGGATGTTTTTTGACTGTTTTCACCGAGAGATTGTGGCTCTATAGGAATTGTATCTCGATGGCTGTTCCATAAATTTTGTCGCAACATGATTATCCCTATCTTAGATTACTTGCTCCCAATCCTGTGTCATATTTTTAACTTCTCTATATCCAACGGTGTGTTTCCTTCCTCATGGAAAGAAGCACAGATAATTCCACTACCTAAAAAAGTCAACCCGTCATCCTTTTCCGAATATCGACCCATTTCTATCCTTCCTTTTCTATCCAAAGTCCTTGAACGTTTAGTTCATAATCAGCTAAATATTTACCTTACCAGAAATGACCTCCTTAATCCTCTTCAGTCTGGCTTTCGTCCGGGGCACAGTACGGTTACAGCGCTTGTCAAAATCACTGACGATATTCGTCTAGGGATGGAGAACGGTAACTTGACCGTGTTGGCGTTACTGGACTTTAGCAATGCTTTTAATTCTGTCGACTTTGAAATCCTCCTTGCTATACTTCGCTCGTCTAACATCTCTTCAATGGTAGTTGACTGGTTTCAAAGTTACCTGTATGGGCGTCGGCAGAGGATTCGCCTAGAAGAGAAGTACTCTTTGTGGTGTGTCACATCTGCTGGTGTACCGCAGGGAGGCGTCTTATCTCCATTACTCTTCGCTATCTTTATTAATGCAATCTCTCATAACCTTTCTTCTTCTTACCACCTCTATGCAGACGATCTTCAGTTGTATTGCCAAGCCCCACTGGGCTGGCTATCGGAAGCTGTGGAGGCTATAAATGATGACATGCGTCGTATCTTACAATGGAGCCAGTCGTACGGCCTCAAAGTAAATCCTTTGAAGACGCAAGTTATTGTCATAGGCAGCTCCCGCACTATCAGCCAAATTGATTGGAGTTCACTTCCACGAGTAGTCTTTGATGGAGTTACTATCCCTTTCAGTGACACAGTTAAGAATCTGGGTGTATTATTCGACCGATGTCTATCGTGGGGTCCACAGCTTGTTGAAACAAGCCGGAAAATGTTTGCTGCCGGAGGTTCTTTACGTAGGCTTCGTAATTTTCTGCCCACCACCACTAAAATTGAACTTGCTCAGTCTCTCTTACTTCCAACTCTTGATTATGCTGACGTCTGCTATCTAGATCTCACAGAAGACCAGCTGAATAAACTTGAGCGCCTTCAAAATTTTTGCATAAGGTTCATTTTTGGCTTGCGCAAATATGACCACGTCTCTGAATTCCGCACTAAACTCAAGTGGCTACCCATTCGTCGTCGCCGGGATGCTCACATACTCGCCCTTCTTTATAGTATTCTTTACAATCCTGCTTCACCTTGCTATCTTAAAGAACGTTTTAAGTGTGAATGTTTTGCTCACGTTCCTAAACAAAAACGCAAGAAGCTCAATAAAAAAGCAGTAAAAGGCAAGCTTATAGGGTATGAAAACGATGATGGTTATCGTATGATGGTTCTAGCAAAATCTACATGCAGCAGCCAAATGGTTTCAGCGATGGTACATCAAATGTATGTCGACTCAAAAGAAGTTTGTACGGTCTCAAGCAAGCTCCCAGGTGCTGGAATTCATGCTTTGAAGAGATTTTGCTAGAAAAAGGCTTCATACAGAATTCATCTGACTGTTGTCTGTTTACGAAAAATATAGGCAACAAGAAAATATTGATAACCCTGTATGTGGATGACGGGCTTGTAGCTACTACTGATGAAGAACTGGCGAACCAATTCTTGAAGGAGCTAGGTGAAACGCTAAAGATCACCAGCAAGCCAGCGTCATACTACTTGGGACTTGAAATTGTCCAATTAAAGGATGGTTCTATTACAATCAATCAAGAGTCATACGCCAAGAAGGTACTGGAACGTTTTAGAATGATGGATTGTAACCCAGTCTCAACACCCATAGAAAGAACTTGTGAAGTAAGGTCTGTCAGAAAAATAACAATATGTTGTCAAGTGCTTAAAAATAATAAATCTTCGAGTAAATAATAAATTGATCTGTAATTAAAAAGTGTAAAGAGACTCCGTTATATTGGTGTGTATTACTCAACCTCTCACTGCGTTAGAAGACTGGTAAGTCGTATCAGTTGTCACATTAAGTTCCGCCATTCCCTTCTCACTAGGTTCCTGAGATCATCAGAAAACTGCACGCTTGACATTCCTCAACATAACACGACTTTTTATTCCTCATCATTCACGGTGAAAGCTGTCAAACTCTGGAATGACTTGCCGCTTGAAATCAAGCGTGCCCCCTCCCTCGACGTTTTCAAACTCCGCGTAAAAGCGCACTATCTCGCACTATAGCTGCTATCTAGACTCTAATTTCTGTGACAAATATAATGTATGTAAGTATCAACATGTGTATATCTTTGATAACAGTAGGTATGTTAAATATTTTTGATGTAGTTTATTAATTATGTAGGTAGGTATGTAGTATGTTATTTATATTATGTAGTCTATGTATATGTATGTATTAGTATGTAATATTTATTTGTAGTCTATTGATTGTTTGTTGTTATTTGCATAGGTATTTACTTTCTATTTTTTTTTATTTTTAGTTAAGGCCACACATTATTAAATATAATTCCTTTCCGTGCACGGTTGCCTGGAAGAGATCGCTTTAAGCGATAAGGCCGCCTGTTAAAAGCCTAGATAATATTTTTGTTGTAATTTTTATGTTATCCTTGTTTTGTGGTGTTTTAATAAAGAGTTTTTGTATTGTATTGTATTGTATTGTCAAGTGTTGACTATTCTCTATGGAACAGCAGATATTTGTTTCTCGATTTCAGGTCTAGTCCCATAGCAAAAGTTGTTCATAATGATGAGTACAATGACCTTCTTTTGGCTTAGTACGGTCTATATGCGTAACCCTGTATTTTTTAACACTTCGAACAAACAAATTTTGATTAATCACGAGACTTTACAATCTGTCCATTTTCCAATGCCGTCACCATTCAGGAGACTCGCAACTTGATAACCGCCTGGATTCCTCAAAAAGGATCCCAAATACCTTCCAACAATGACGCAACCCAGCCAAAAAACACCTTCACAGGAAATTGAACTCTATCCCCTTCGGCGGAAATGTAAAATTGCCATACTTACCTTACAATCTTGGCCTACAATCGAAATGAGAATTTGGTGACAGGCGAACTTTCCGAATTAGGTCGCCGGGTAGCGAAAAATGGAAAATGGACCCTAACTTTTATTAGTAGAGATTGAATTCGGATGATATTGGTTCGAGAGATGTCTGTTGGGTGAATTGTAGAACTTACAAGCAGCTTGTTAAAAATTCTACATTGAAGTGGTTTTACCCAACTGCCCAAAAGGAGGGCTATGTAAGTGGCTGTAGGTATGTTTGAGGTCAGATTTTGAAAGGCGAGGTAGGTGTCCTTAGATAATTATATTATTTCTAGTTTCTCTATCTATTGTTTTTTTTTTATACAATAGATCTACGTTTGGTTACCAATTTACCTTTTTCCCCTGTTACTCTAATAATATTATTTGTTTGCCTCAAATTGTAACATGGTGACTTTTATATCTTCGCTATCACTAAACCGATCAGTCGAAATTCAAATTTAAAAATTGTATTGAATTGATCTAGTTGGCTACAAAATTTCATGTAGATTGAATTAGCAATCCGCAAGTTATCATCCAACAAATATACAAACATACATACAAACGACTTGTAAACGAATTTGAGATTTATTTTCTCTTGATCATCGTTTTCTAATTAACTTAATATAACCCTAAAGGTTTACAAGTTATTTTGTTATTAATACAAAATTTGTAACGCAAATCCCACGTAGTCGTAGCACAGCTACGAGGTGCTACGAATCATCTACGAATGTGTACCGTAGCCGGTAGCACCGCTACGAGCGTAGTAACGTGAAAAATTCAGCTTTTGAATGAGACTCCGACTTGAAAGAGCTATATAGAAAGCTTACATTGTGAGAAATGTGAATGAAAGTCACTGACTTTGAAAAACGAGCAAAATATGTTAAACAAAGCTACGAGATTTTTTACAGGGTTAATTTTTTCTTGTAATTATTTTATATATATTTTTTTTTATTGGGCGTAAGTTTGCGTTTGCCCACCAACTTTTTGCTTTTTGGTAAGCAACAATGTGACAGAAACGCAGACTTAGAAGATACCTATCCACTCTAGCCTTGAAAAGGCCCAGATTATGTCTCTCAGGAAACAAGTAAGCTGGCAGGTTGTTCCAATCCTTGGCCGTACAGATTAGAAACGTAGAATCGAAACGTTTGGTACGTATCCATGGAAAATCCACAATGTTATGGGTGGTAGTGGGCCGATTTCCTACTTGTCCTGTAGTGGATAGGGGGTGGTAGGATAAGGTCATTTAGCTCCGATGCACAGAGTTAGTTACAGAGCCATATGATACCACAATAACTATAGTCCCATGTAGTGATTTCTTTTTTTTCTCTTTCATACCGAGACGAAATAATTTTAATTGGATCTTTAAATGGTATCGCGGTCTTAAATGAAAAGGGACGAGCCCAAGCGAAGCATAGGATGCGATTACCTACAAATACAAAGCAAAAAAAACTGCTAGAACTGCTGGTCTGTGGAATACTCTGCCTGAATGGGTGTTCTCCGATAGTTACAATCTGGGTGTCTTCAAATCACGAGTGAATCGGTTTCTTCTACGCAAGCGTGCTCCACCGTAGACCGCATCGTCGCTTTACATCAGGTGAGTTGGCGGTCAAACGCAAGCCTATTATCAAACAAAAAGCTTAAAATAAACTATTACAGTCAGAGTATCTGATTTAATCTAACAACATGGGGAATTCCCAAATAATAAAGACAAAGAAAAAAATTACACTGTCTTCTGATTTCAAACTGAATATTACCTAGATGCTAACAATAATTAAAAAAAAAAAAAAAGAGTTTGAGATTGTTTTTTTTTTTTCATTTTTCTATGAGCTGGGGCCTTACGGACAACTGCTATTACAGGCACCTAATTCGCTCAGTTGGATAATCACGCGACCGCAAACCGTATCTGGGCGCGATAAGGTTTGCGGTCGCGTGATTTTCCAACTGAGCGGATTAGGTGCCTGTAATAGCAGTTGTCCGTAAGGCCCCTGGTTGATAAACTTAAACGTTATCTTCAATCTTCTCGTGATCACGGTGTTGTGATTCGAAAGTCAGTCATTTCAATTTCGTATTTCAAAATATCATACGAGCGAAGGTTATGTGATTACTTACGGAATATTTACCGTGGTAAGGTTGTGGAATGAGCTCAGCATTTCGACCAACCACCCGCATTCTTCAGTCTTCCCGTGAACACGGTGCATGTAACTGCGCCGAAATATCGGGAGCTCATTCCACAACCTTACCACCGTAAATATCCCGTAAATAATCATATAACTGTAATACTCAGATTTCTCTGACCAAGCATTTATTTAAATTTTAATGAAGAGAATCATAGGTATAAACACCACCAAAATATGTCACTTGCAATCGGAGCGACCCCTATCTAGAGTTGGAGTTGTCAACTTAATTTATAGTTGGACATACGGTTAGCCGGAGGTCCAACGGGTCGTAGCTCAACTGGGCCGGAGTCCCAGTTTACAGCCCTCTGTCAGGCCCAGTTGGAATACTATAGGGTCCAAGAAATTGAGCCAAAGTTCTAAGGCAGACTGAGACGGAACGTGTATGCTAATCCGAAGGGAGACGGATAGATAGATATCTCTTAATTGTTGACACTATGAAGTACATACCTACATAAGATAAAAAAGACCTTAACGGCGCGTTCACCGTCTAGTGCTCTTCTCATCTCTTTCGCACATTTTCGACGTATTTGAAGATTAAAAATCACGAGTAATAATTTAAAAAACCGATTGGACAATATCTTTAGAATAGCATTGCAATAGTATTTAATTCTATAATAATCTATACTAATATTGTAAAGAGGAAAGATTTGATTGTTTGTTTGTTTGTTTGCATTGAATAGGCTCCGAAACTACTGAACCGATTTGTAAAATTCTTTCACTGTTGGGAAGCTACAATATCCCCGGGTAACATAGGCTTATAATCTATACCCGTGCGAAGCTGGGGCGGACTGCTAGTATGGTATAAAGCAATTTTCGTGTTTCGTTCGTCTAATCATAGCAGAGATCACTCTCGATCAAGTCACTTTTAAAACAAAATAAATAAATAACTAAATCAAAATTGGTTTAGGAGCTACAATGCCACCGATGGATACACACATTGAACTGGCCCGGGTGTCTCGCCATTAGCCGGGGGCCCGAGACTGGAGACCCCCTATCCTACCTACCCGCAAGCCACGCAGGCCCGGCTGGCAAACGCCACCTCAAATATATGACCGTTGATGGTCCGACGCTAATAACACCCCTGTGTTTGCATTGGGGGTTAAAGAGTATTTAATATCAATAAATATTAATAAACAGCCTTGAATGTAGTTCTGTAAAAAAAGTTTAGTTGCATTCATTTAAACTAAACTCATTTTGTGTAGCTGTAGTGTTGCTTAAGATGGGAATTCAGCGACTTTTTACACTTTTTCGATCTGATAGAATAACTTTAAAAGTATACCTTATGTATTTTATTTTGTTGTAATACTTGTTTCAAAGAATTTACGATATACCGTTAACCGTAAATAGGAAAAAAGGTTTTTTTAGCTCTTTTTAAATTATGAAAACTAACGTGGTGTTCAGACATTTTCTTTATAGTACACGAGGATTGCTCACGTATGATTCAGCCGGTTATACCTCTTAGAACTTATAACGAAATAAAACAGAAAAAGTTAACTGTTCTAATTTTGCCGGGTCAAAGTTTTGTGAAAATTATGCGTCGAGTAAAGCACTTAAACAAAATACTAAATACATCCTATAACTATCAATTATTTAGCATAGATAACTAGATTTTTAGAGCATGGTCTAGAACTATATAATTAGTCATCAAAATTTAATTAGTTGTACTTAAAGTTATGATCATATATTTATTCGTAACAAAATACTTATCATCGTTATTTATTTAGTAAATAGTACATTGTAGTATTATTTTTATTTTATGTAAAAGTAACGTAAAAGCGGGCGAGCTACGTATTTTTTTATCTTAAACCTAGAATACTTATAGTAGTAGAGACTAATATAAGAATTTATTTGCAGATTTCTCAAGGAATTTGCAAGTTTTAAAGGTATATTTTGAACCATGCCCAGTATTTAAAACCTTTTACCCCATAGTTTACTGCTAGAACGATTTAACTAATGATTCTAAATGATTTCCTCTTTCTTATGCTGTCCTATTACTTTATGTGTACTTAGCCTATGTTCGACCTGGGTGAACCAAGGATCCAAGGTGACTCTAGAAGGGACCTGACAGTCACTACGTTGGCCGGTTTTCGTGAAAAGTGTTAGCGAGAAAAGAAAAACCCCCTCTTTTCCAGGGGACGTCCGGTTGTGGCAAAAAGGTTATGAACAGCTGTAATACGTGCAATTAATTTAATTTGTCAATTTCTGGAAGTTATATGTCATATTATATTCAACTCGACGATCTGATCCGATCTGTGGTTCTGTATATCAGTCTCTGGCAGCCATATCACAAGCTTTGCTTAGTTTGGGGTCAGATGACAAAAATGTCCCTAATTTATTTATTATTTATTTATTCCTAGGATTGTAAACATAATCGAGGGACTAAATAAGTCTTTAACCCCGAGGTAAACACTGTGTTTTCATTACGACTGAAACTAAAAATAAAAACATGAACTCATTGTGTTAATACAAATCTGCTATACGGAAGTATAAACAAAACTCTACAATGAAGATTGGATTCCCGCCAATTTTTTTTAACTTCCTTACAACTGCACGAGAAGTGTAGGAACATGGTTTATAACAAATGTGAAAATAGAACTTGTTTTTTTAAAATAATTTGAGTGTCTGTCAGTTTTCAACTGTCACTGTCAGTTGAAAGTGATTCTCCCTAGGGCTGAAATGTATTACTTTCAACCCACTCCTCAGGATCTTCAGACCTACTTTCCGAGTATGAGTAATGAAAAATATATTACAGCATTCTGGGAATCTTTCCATATATTTATAGTCTTTTAGTTCAAGTTTTTAGTTTTTATTTATGTATCTGATTACGAAAACAGACCAAACCGTTTTGGTTTTCACTTAAAAATTTAAGTTTTCTTTAATTTTCTGTTTTTAAAGTTGTGCATGATAAAATATTCAGAAAAGACTGGAAAACTTTACTAGTCTTAATTTACTTTTACGGTAAACACGAAATGGACGTCGTTTGAACCTTGGCCAAAACTTTATAAAAGTACCACGCATTACATTGTGCAGTTTTATACAACTGAGACGAGGCAAGCAGTCTCTCATCTGATGGTAAGTCCCCGCTTGCCCATAATAGTTCAGCGCCACCCAGATTTTATAACTACAATAGTCCAAAACCTATCGTAGCAATGCGCTGCACTCGCGATCCTTAAATAGCTCTTTACGCCCTGTAATTTCACTGGAAACATTGCCAATACTTTCCACAATACTTGTGATTTGTTTCCCAAAATCATTGACACGTGCATAACCGATATTTCCACAGTGGCGTTTGGTTCAGAGTGAAATTGGTTCGAATATTGCAAACCGATTCGGGCCACTGTGCATACGGGGTGCCACTGGCAGAATGCCAGGACCTTGGACATAAGGGGCGATCGCGTAACCTGCGCCCAATGAATTGTTTCTTTTCTTTGCAAATCTGTATGGAAATTGATTCTAGGTTTAAGTGCAATTCAAATTCATTTATTTCGATCGATAATTTGATCATAAAATTATTAAATAAAACAATAAAACCAAAATTAAAATTAAATTAGGTACATATTTAAAATTAATAAAATAGAGCTAAACTAACACACACCTAATACACACCTTTCACCATTTGCTTGTTAGTCAGTACATGCACCATTGAGTAAGGGTTCATGTACCTACTGACAGTCAAACCTATTTGCAAATACGTTTAGGATGGTGTTGGGGCTGGCCCGGACCCTGCGCGCCAGGGATGTGCACCGTTTTCGCAATGAAATGTTTTACAGTTAAATGGAGCACAGTTTTTAGATTAGACATGTTTTGGATGCGGTTTTTACAACATTAATGATTCGACCAACATAAAATGAATGGACGTGCCCAGTAGAAGCGCGTAGTATTTATTATTTGTTGTTTTACTTTAGATTGTTACCGTTTTATGCACTACAGCAAATACAAAAGAATACAAAACGTTTAAAAACGTTTGTTGTATGGGGTTTTTATTAGTTATACTATTCGAGTTAATTAAAATGTTTATTTAATCAGCTGTTACATTATAATTATATTCTATGAAAATTTTAAACTGGCTATTACAGTTCGAAAGATACAGCCGTTAAAAGGTAGGACAGAGCAACAGACAGACAGCGTAGACTTAGTAATAGGGTACCATTTACGCCATTAGGGTACGGAACCTTAAAAATATTGTAAAAGGTATATTATTATGGCTATAATTATAACTAACCTTGTCAAGGTTATGATATAAATAATCGACTAAAATAAATTGAATGGACGCGCGCGCTAACCATTGAAATTGCTCAGTAAAAACGAGTCAAAACCGTTGGACATATACTTCAACACCTAATTATAAAAATTCAAATTCAAATTCAAATTCAAATTATTTATTTGTCAGAACATGGTAGGTACACATACATATAAAGTAGCATACATGGTCGTAAGAATGGAGACGTATCTCATGTCCTTGCCTGTTACAGCGTACAAATGTTAGTTTTTTATTAATATTTTTATTAGTTTTTGTTAAAGTTAAAAAGGAAAAAAATAAACAAAATTATGTCTATGTTAGAATATTGTTAGAATCATATTTTGGTTTAGTTGTATTTTATACCTTAATTAGATGTTTATTACTACCTATGTAAGCTATTATTATTATTATTTTATTTGTTTATGTCTACATTACATATCAAAACATTTTTATCATTAAGGAATTCTGAAATTTCATAGTAGCTTTTTTGTGCTAATAAAGTTTTTAGTTTATTTTTAAACATTCCAACATTTAATTCTCTGATGATTTTAGGAATTTTAGTATATATTAAAGGAGCCATACAGAACAGAAAATGTACAGTATATTTGTTACACAAAATAGATCTCGGTTTTATTTGTGTATTTACACTTCGGGAAAGCATATGAATCCATAATTTTGTCAGATGTTTCGTTATTACGTAACAATAGACACGTGTTGCACTTCCTACGGCTAGAAGCGACTGAAACGAAATGAGAGCCGGCGCTCATTTCGTTATCTTCGAAAATGCGTTTCTACTGGGCCTGTCCATTCATTTCATTTTGGTCGAAGATATAAAGGTTACCTGTAAGAGATTTTTGATGATTTAAAGGCAACCCTGTACAAATGGAGTACGTATGGTGTTCTAGTCTTCTCTGCCTCGTCGTCCCTCGTCCGTCGTCGCCCTGTCTCGTTTAGGCTCGGGTTTATATCTGAGACAGAGGCAGTATAAAGCATGGGAGACGTGCGCCATCGCCTATGGCCTCACACTCCTAGGGGTCCAAGAAAAATACTGATGAATAACAGAAGAGCCGAAAAATTTTATGTAGTAAAATAGATTTTAAAAAAATATTTTTTACTAGCTGCGCCCTGCTGTTTGAGCCGTAAGTTAAAACCATCGTTGAGTTTTCTAAAGTTTTTCAATTTTCTGCGCAATTTTCTTAATTTTTCTTTTCGTAAGTACCTTCTGCAAAAGACGAATGAAATCAGTAAAGTCGTTCTCAAGTTATGGCGTGACCAAGGTATATAGGGATTCATTCATATATATATATACATATACATATATATATATAGATTTCAGGCAGATTTTGAAGTGATAACTTCATATTTGTCAATTTCAAAAAACGGAAATCCGAAAACCTGGTTTCAATTTATATTTCTAAACCATCTTTTTGCGTTACCAGAGAGCCTCGCAAAATGTATGTTGCCCACACATTATCTAAGTAGGTACCAAGTATTTGTAAACACTAATATGCAATATACGTAAAAATATAAAATTGCGTTTTGAAGGACTCTCTCCAATGACGATGCTCTCCCCAAACCTTTCTAAGGACCTTTCGGTGCGTAGTAACGATTCGTTGCCAAAAATAATTTTACCTCAACCAAGCCTTCTCTTTCATTCTTCTCTCTCTCACTCTAAAGTACCCCTGACTCACTTTACAAAACTTGTTTTGAACAATCATTTCAGATTGCGTTGTCCATTGTAAAAAAATCAAAGTAATTTCAGCCCAAAAGTCTTCTAAGCTCATTGTTTCAGCCTTACTTATAAAAATCAGGTCAATCAAAAGTAATAATTAAGAAATGTCTATAAATAATATACAAAAAATTGCCTGCCTTTTGCATCCACTGAATGTCGACGGTCCATCTAGTAGGAGGCCAACGCTGCGTCTTCCGGTTCGTGGTCTCCACTCCAGAACCTTTATTCTCAGTCGGTTATCGGTTATTCGAGCGATGTGGCATGCTCATTGCCACTTCAACTTGTAAATTTTAACCGGTGACTCTGGTTCTTTGGCGAATATCCACGTTTCGGATTTTATCCCGCAAATAAACTCCGAGCATAACTCATCTCCATTGCCCGCTGTGTTACTCTGAGTTTTTCTAAAAGGCCAGTAGTTAAGGACCACGTCTCAGTAGCATATGTCATCACTGGCAACACACATTGGTCAAAGACCCTTGCCTTTGGGCACTGTGGTATCTTGAACCAGAAGATGTCACGCATTTAATTGTATTACGAGCACTTAACCAACCTTAGTTTTCCGCCTCTCTACCTCTCTCTCTAAAAGCCCTTCAAAAGTGAGATAAAAACACTCGTTTTGTTTATTAGACCCTTAATCGACATTTGATGCGACGATCACAGCCCCAGAGATCTGCGGTTTTATGTGATCTCGGTTTTAAATGGGAGGCGTGACTGATGGGGGAAAACGGTAAAAATGTTTCTGAAAAGCAGCAAAAAATATATGTTTTTAGGAATCCGTACCTCAAAAAGAAAAAAGGAAAACTTATATTATGATCACTTTGTTGTCCGTCTGTCTGTCAAGACCTATAGGGTAATACCCGTTGACCTAGAATAATTAAATTTGGCAAGAAGCAAGTTCTCACAGCGTAATAAGATAGCCCGTTGGTCCAGTTGGTAGTGAACTTGCCTTCTGAGCTTGGGGGCGTGGGTTCGATTCCCACCTAGGACAAACACTTATGTGATAAACATTTGTGTTTGTTCTGTATCTGGTTGTTAATAACTGTATATGTATGTATATCAGTCTCTGGCAGCCATATCACAAGCTTTGCTTAGTTTGGGGTCAGATGACCGTGTGTGCAAAATGTCCCGAAATATTTATAATTATGTAAAGGGAAAATCCGAATGTTGTTAATTTCAAGTAACATTACATATTTAAAAAAGTTACATATTACAAACCTACATTAAATATTGTTGTTGATATATATGGGAGCACCTGTTTTTGAGCTAAAAAGTTAAGTTTGTTCCTCAATATTTCAAATTTTTTAACCCTTTTTCGTCTAGACTCGCCACCCGGGATAAATAAATAAATAAATAAATAATATTATATGTAAAATGTGAAAGTATGTGTTGGTCGCATTCAACTACGTAACGGCTCAATGGATATGAATTAAATCTGGTATGAAAACAGCTTATAACCTCGATTAATACCCACACTACTTTTTATCTTGGAAATTTTAAGGTTCCTGTAGAATAGCGTGCCAGGACGCAGCTTTTTAAGGCCCTCTTTTCCGACATTTACCAATTTTGGCCATTCTAGTTTAAGTGTGTCTACTTCTATGATTAGCTTAAAATCATAAAAATGGTGTAATTATTAATATTTAATCTAGGACCCCCCAAAACACCAGAAAAAAATATGAAAGGAACACTGATTTACGCCTTTCTCCATGTTTTGTTGGATTTATTTAAATACCTACTAAGCGCGCGCGTTAAGTTAAAATTGGAAAATCTTTTTCGGGTCACCAAGATACCGGCCTAGCCGAGTTTGGGGCCCACTGCTAATTCAATTTAACCTAGTTTATATATTATTTGTGGCTATGTATACAATATAATTATGATAATGTTAAACCGTTTCAGAAATAAATATTTACTTTACTTTACTTTACTTTACTTTACTTTACTTTACTTTACTTTACTTTACTTTACTTTACTTTACTTTACTTTACTTTACCTATTTATTAAATGATGTCTGCTGCAAAATGTGGAATGAGCTACCTTCTGCGGTGTTTCCAAAAAGCTACAACATGGGGTTCTTCAAAAGGCGAGTTATAAGTATTAAAGGGTCGGCAACGTATTTTTGTGATGCCTCTAGTGTTGCAAGTATCAATAGGCGACGGTGATCGCTTACTATCAGGTGGCCCGTCTGCTTGTTTGCCAGCTATGGCGTTAAAAAAAGGTAAACGGGGCTACTGGTAAGTGGTAACTAACCGACAACCTCTAAGGGGCAGTATGAGGACAAAAACATGTTTTGTTCTACCACTCTAATACAGTCTTTGACAAAAAAACATGTTTTGTTCTACCACTCTAATACAGTCTTTGACAAAAAAACATCTTTTGTTCTACCACTCTAATACAGTCTTTGACAAAAAAACATCTTTTGTTCTACCACTCTAATACAGTCTTTGACAAAAAACATCTTTTGTTCTACCACTCTAATACAGTCTTTGACAAAAAAACATCTTTTGTTCTACCACTCTAATACAGTCTTTGACAAAAAACATCTTTTGTTCTACCACTCTAATACAGTCTTTGACAAAAAAACCTTTTTTGTTCTACCACTCTAATACAGTCTTTGACAAAAAACATCTTTTGTTCTACCACTCTAATACAGTCTTTGACAAAAAAACATCTTTTGTTCTACCACTCTAATACAGTCTTTGACAAAAAACATCTTTTGTTCTACCACTCTAATACAGTCTTTGACAAAAAAACATCTTTTTTTCTACCACTCTAATACAGTCTTTGACAAAAAACATCTTTTGTTCTACCACTCTAATAGAGTCTTTGACAAAAAAACATCTTTTGTTCTACCACTCTAATACAGTCTTTGACAAATATAATTACCTGATCTAAGAATACAGTATATAAAACTAATAAGGCGTAATAACTTAATAAGCAAATTTCCACATCAAAAGTCCTCCCTAAACCAAATAACCTCGGCGGATCGCCAAAAGCAACTTTATCCATCCATTCATTCCCAAACACACGAATTCCCGTGTCACCAGTTAGTAATGCTTGCTCATTCCTTCAAGAAACCGACCTAATGGATAGCGGCCATTCCCGTAATGGCTGACCAGACAGAGGGCATTCTATCATTGCTCGTCTGAATAATAACTATTGTACTTTGACTAAACGGACATGCATCTTTACAGGGAGATATAAAATGGAAGAAGGGAAGTTAATAGTAGATACAAGGGAAGAAGGTAATCTTTTCCACACTAGATATTTTGGCGCCCGACGAACGAAGCAAGGAGCCCGCGCTAATAGTTTGACGGTGTAAAAGATCACCTACGCGTGTGTAAATAATCTACTTTTTATTACTAGTAGGACAAAATAAATCCGGTTTGACAAACAGATCAACCCTCATTTCACACTGAGGTAGTCATAAAATATATTTTTCTGTCTAAATTAGAACGGCTGTCAAGGCATTTTTGTAAGGTTGTAACCAGTTGCACCCATATAAACGAAATGTCAGTCATTCGAAATCAGTTAGCAACTATGATGCGGAGTTCGACGCGTTGATCTAAATAAGAATGTTCAATCAAGGTTCACTCATATGCCTGGTAACAGATTTTCTTTCTCATTTCCGTTCTATTTACTTATCTTTTCTGTGGGGGTAGTAAATATACATATACCAGTATAAAATGAAGTACAGGTGCTCCAATTAAATTTGACAGTAATCTTATGTCACTTAATATAAAATTGTTATTGGAGTGATTTTCATGAAAGAAGCCCCCAGACGCGGCGCTGTCATCGTGAATCAATCACTATCAGTATCATTTCTCGAGCAGCACTCTTAACAACTTGAGCCACCGTACAAGAGTCTTTAACTCTCAAATTTTTCCGTTATAGTAAATAAACCAGCCAAGTGCTATTCGGGCTCGAGCTCGCGGATAGACGGACAGACGGACAGACAGACATCGTAAGCCTAGTAATAGGGTCCCGTTTTTACCCTTTGGGTACGGAACACTCGGTATATAGGTAAAAGATTGAGAATCTATGTCGGTTTAATAAAGCCACCGAAAATCATTACATTTCACAACATTTAAATATACTGTTTGCTGCACAAAATGTCCCCAAACATTTTAAAGCTTAAAAATAAAACAGAACTCACTTCAATAACGAAGCTTACCCTACTTTGCCATCTGTTAGAGCACTCGAGTTCATAAACTATTACGTACAGAGCGAGCAACTTAACAGCACAATTGGTCAAATAGAGAAACTAAAAAAAACCTGCTGTCGCTCTATATGCATTGTATCTCGATGCATATACTATTGAATTCAACTTTTTTTGTTAAGTATATGTATCATCATCATCATTATTTCAGCCGTAGGACGTCCACTGCTGGACATAGGCCTCCCCCATCGATCTCCAAAAGGGCCGGTTGGAAGCGGCCTGCATCCAGCGTTTCCCTGCGGTCTCTTTTAGGCTTTTAGGTTTTTTAGGTAAGTATATGTATATATTAATTAAATTTTTTGACATTTGTATTATGTTTAAAAAAAATGTTTATCGGGACTTATCACGCATTATTTTATTAAGGTAAAAATAGGTACCTTTTGCTGGACGTTTCTACTTAGCCTATTATACAACAAAAGTTAGATTTCCCATAGTTGCTTAAAAGTAGGCAACTCTCGAGGCAAGGCGCAAACGTAGACACTTTTGTGTCTTGTGTCGGATACATGCTACCAATGAATATTTGATTTAAGTATGTATTTAAAAACTATATATGTATAATATGTATATCAGGGTCAGATGACCGTGTGTGTAAAAATGTCCGATTTTTATATTTTTTTATTTCTTAACCAGTATGAAATCACCCACTCCCTGCGTAGACTTTGTGTCCAGTTGCTTCCACTTGATTGGTACTGGGTGTGCCGTGTCGGCAACAAAAAGTGTCTACGTTTGCACAGCGCCTTAAAAATATCTATGCTTCTCCCCGCAGCACGGGAACGCGACCACATCGAGCGAGACATCAGTGGGGACGAACACGACGGCGGCGGCTACCCCGGGCCCAAGCAGGGCGCCGCCCCCGGCTGCCAAGTTCCGCCACGGCCTCCTGCAGCTCATGATTCACACCATCGACCCGATGCATGATGGTGAGTTAGGTACGCACGCTTTGCTTTATTCGCTCTTACCGTACTGGGTGTGGATGGTCGCTCACTTGGGGAATGCGGCCAGGGGTTTTACGGCTACGTCTTAGCGGGGGCTTGAAACAGCGCGGTGTTTGCGAGAACCTACAACAATGGGTTCTTGAAAAAACGAGTTAACAGATTGTTATAGGGTCGACAACGTAGTTGTGATGCTTCTGGTATTCGCACAATTGCCGAGACTCCCGAGTCAACACGTTTCCGACCGCCATTTTAGATAAAAATACTGTCAAATTAGATACCAAAAGGTTTAAAACCAAGAAATCGCAACGAAACAATTAAAATTAGTTAGAAATCATGACACTCGGCCATCCGGCAACGTGATGCCTACCATAAATTACCAGTATAATAAATGTGCATTTTCCCATTTGTTACACATTTTGTACAAAAATTTACATCAAACTTAACATTTACACAAATCAATCAACATGTACATTCAATGACTACTTTAACTGACTGTGCGATGACTGAACCATGTTTGACGATTTTATGCAATCACTGGGTAATTTAGCATGTATGTGTCCCGCTGGATGTTAAGCGAATCGTTAGTCGTCAGATTTATTATATTGCTGAATTGAGTTAAGCTTAGTTAATATCTTTGCCTTTATATATCGAATTGAACTCTACAAAGGTTATCAGCTAATTATGGGAAAGTTATTTTATTTAAAGAATATTGGACCACGTTTATTTTTATTTTCGACTGTTTATTTTTTAATGTAATCTGCTGGAGGCAATGTATGCATTTCAGTTTGGTGTGACAATGGAGTCTGTCTAAGATGCTGGCAATCAGCCAGATACGCCACCTAGGCTGCTGCAGCAAGCAAAGAACGACAAATAAAAATACTGTTAGTCAAATTAGATACCAAAAGGTTTAAAACCAAGAAATCGCAACGAAACAATTAAAATAAGTTAGAAATCATGACACTCGTATCCATATATAGATGACGGTGACTGCTTACCATAAGGCAGTTTTTATTTTATTTTTCTTCATGAGCGTGTATTCAATGTCCTTTACTCGTAATATTGAACAGTTCACTTTGTCTTAATGGCGTCAAACAAGTCACAGTCAGAGTCAAGCTAAGTAAGTCACGGTCAAGTCGAACTCATGCCCCTGTAAAGTGGTGCAGACTTTACAAGAGGCTCCTATGGAGTTTTGGAAACAACACGAAAAGACACGTTTCACCTCGTTATATCACTTGCCCACACTCGAGCACGTTTACGAGCACTTAATGAATAATAATTCACCATTAAGTACACATTAACACTCGAAAATACTCAAGTTTAGGAAAATAATCCAATGAGCCGACATGTTTTTTTCCACGTTGGCGCCAAAACTCCCCATAAGGCAGCCCGTCTGCTTGCTTGCCAGATATGGCATAAAAAAGTGCTGTGCGGAAAATCACGCAAACGTACGGTTTGCGATCGCGTAACTTTTCGCAATAACCTAAACAGAATCGCTATAGCCGTAAGGCCCCAGGATTGACCTAGTTGGGGACAGTTGGGGGCAAATGCAACGCTATTTAAAATTATTTACTCTTTGGTTGGGAAGTTCTTTAAACTAGCGCTCACCCACACTCTCCTATTCATACTCATTCATTCATACGCAGGCTTAAAAATAATATAAAATTTAATGTCAATTAAAAGTACTTAATTGTTAATAGTAAGGTCCTAGGGACTTCCCAGCCCATAGACAGTTGAAGGTCTAAAGTCAATTGAAATACTCGAACCCACTACCAGTTAGCGGCGTACGCAGTATGCTGGCGGCACTACCACGCTGAATGGCACTGCTTTAAGCCAGAGAAACCAGGATTTTGGTCACGTGTCGCACAGAAAATGAGGTGAGCTCCCGGTTCCCAAGGGCTATTTACTTATATTTCTGTTTATTTTATTGGTTGGCCAATGTAAAACTGGGCAAACTGGTAAACATGTTGTAATTATTGAGATATTGTTATGATAAGTATTTATTTTGGCTTAAAATATACATGAAGGTCCATTAAAAAACAAAGCATCTTTTCTAAAATCATTAAAAACCCGTTGTGTCAGCTTTTAGTGCCTCAAAGATTCGAAACACTCCAAATTGGCGAAGAGCCAAAATATCTCAAGTTCCTTGCCAGGAATGGTAGTTGTAGAGATGTAGAGTACAAAATATCTCAAGTATCTTTTTCCATGCATTCTGCTATAGATTTTAAAAATCTATAAAGTTTCTAATCAATGACATAGGTACGTTTTGGTTCACAACCAAACTAAACGAAATGAGGTTAATTCTTTTATACTGTTCTCTAAACTAAACTGAATTATTGTAACTTTTTAATGCGTGATAAATAACAATTTTCAAGTGCGTGTCGTGCCACGCTTATGGTAAGGTTCCGTAACTATATCGGGAATCGGAAAACTATATCTGAAAAAGTTATTGCCCGTGCTCCATGGGAGTATTTTGGTACAACTGCAGGTGACACATATAATTTTTATAACCCTTGCAACACGTATCTATAATCGAATTAATTATTTTTAAATTAATCTCAAGCCCTCCAAACTTTTATTTACTGAATTGAGAACGATGCAAACCAACTCCGTACTCTATTTATTGAATTTTGTGAAAACCAGATTAGACTATTCAACACAATTTACGCCCAGAATTTAACAAAATAAATTCCATCACGGCACGTCTAGAGAAAAATCTAATCATCTCAATGCAGTCACGCCATGAATTGAGTTACCGTTCACCGCCCATTGCGCAGGTCGCACTACACGCGAGACAGGACGGGACGGGACGAGGGGGGGGGGCGAGGGGGAAAGTGTAACCGCTGAAACAAAGGTCATTACGGAGGCTACGGCTCGACTAATTCTAGTATTTTTTTAATTACAAACATGTATTTGAATTTTCTTCAATTAGGTCTTCAACCAGTGTATATTGCCAGTGATTACATACGGTACGGACATCCTATGGCTGAAATGACGATGATGATTTGAATTGTAAATATCCGGGGATGCTTTTGTAACCATTCAGTAAAGTTACTATAACGCTGTATAGACAAAGCATGTAATTAAGAGATTTTAACAGACCGTACTCAAATTGAATTGATCGATTGTTTCTGCCACGCACCTGTAAGTTGTGGAATGGCTTACTATCTTCGGGTTTTCCTCCAAAATATAACCTCAATTGCTTCCAGCAAAGAGTGAATAGAGTCCTCAAAGGTAGGCAACGCACCGCCAATGCCATGGGCATTGTAGGTGTCCATAAGCGACGGTGACTACTTACCATCAGGTGGCCCGTCGCTTGTTTGTCTACTACTATATTAAAAAAATATATATGTATATTTAAACTACCGTAAATTGATGGCACATAGTATAATTCATGTTTGTCTTGACGTGATTGATCAAACGAGCTTGAGCGTGAAGTTCTATTATTGATATAGGAAATTTTTGTTACATAATGTTTCAAAAATCTTAACACCGTAAAGTGTTTGAGTAGCAATCATAAGAAAGGGGGGTAAACGGAGGGGATGATAATGGCCTACTTTCCACACCGCACGCCAAGCTAGCTGCACCGACTCCAAGACGCACTGCACTCTACCAAGGTAAGTAATCAATTATACTGTTGTTATGTTTTATACTGCCTTCTTGTTAAATACCCAGTTAAAACACCTTGTAGAAATGTAGACCTTACTCATCGAGATACAATTACTATAGAGCCACAATCTCTCGGCAAAAACAGTCAAAAAGCGTCTGAGCGTCGTTGTACATACATTGCATCAATTATATAGTTCGCAGTGCCACAATTACTCCAATTTAGACGTTATGTCGCTTGCATAGTGTTTAACGTTAGTTGTCCGCTATGTCATCGTAGCTCTGGCATCGCGCGGCGTTGTAGTCGGATCGCGGTTACCTTGTAACTTACCAAAAAGTCTGGGCAATTCGTAGGGTGCGTCGAGTTTTGGTTCGGACTATTTTGGCACGATTGTGACTCTACATGTGTATTGTATCTCGATGACCTTACTACAACATTCTGGCCACTTTTTCCTCCACCAAGGAGCTCTTAGATTATTTCTTTTTTATGTTTTTTTAATTTGTGTATGGGTGGGTACATAATATAATATTTAAGTAGAAATAGTTTTTGGTATTAAATATCTGTGTTTTGAATATTTATCTTGTAAACAAATATACTACTCAGACCTTACTGAATCCTGGATTGATATGCTTATTCTCTAGAAAATTATTCAACGAAAATCGAAAATATACGTACTTCATAACATGTCCAACGAATGAGGTCTAATCAAACTCATACATAACGTTGCGTAAGGATATGAGTTCAAAATATACCTCAAAATTGATTTGGCTTCATTTGCACCAGTTTTCACCAAATTTCTTGGTTCAAGGTTCTTAGAAAGATTTGCCACAAATAAACGATGGCTATGTCCATGTCTAATGTAAATCTAATGTAGATTGGTTGGTTGCCGTTGGTCCAGTTGGTAGTGAACCTACCTTCTGAGCTTGGGGGCGTGGGTTCGATTCCCACCTAGGACAAACATTTATGCGATGAACATTTGTGTTTGTTCTATATCTGGATGTTAATATCTATTTAAGTATGTATTTAAAGCTATATATGTATGTATATCAGTCTCTGGCAGCCATATCACAAGCTTTGCTTAGTTTGGGTACAGAATTCAGATGACCGTGTGTGCAAAAATGTCCCGAATATTTATTTATTTATTTATTTAAATATATCTTTTGATAATTATTATTATTACCTAAACATATGATCGAAGAAGAAAGAAGAATATCTGAAGATTGACAAACCTAGCTGTCTCGAAGATTAGTAATTCTATGTACTAAATGTTATCAGTCATTTGGTACCTATTTTTACTAGCCCTTGAGACCGCTGTAGCCAATGGAGCTGTGGACCAATACAAGCAATCGTAAGACAGTGTTTAACGCCAGTGGTCAAAAAACTCAACCTCTCTTCTCACTTGGTTGGGGACTTTTGTAGATATGATTGTGCTTTCCTTAGAATAACTACACAAAGAAACCAAGTACATTCGCAAAATTTAAGCCATTCAAATGGTATAAAATTTTTACTATGGCAATTTGCGCGGTGAAATCGTACCACATCAAATCAGAAAAGCAGCATAAGAGTTATGGTGTGACATTCCACAGGTAATCCATTAATTTTCTTGCTTAAATCGTTTAAAATACCAATCGAAACGTAAGCTACAAAGCGAATTTGTAGCTTACGTTTTGAGAAGGCGTTGTTTGGAAACTTACCTTCTCTGAGTAGTTATTCTAAGGTGCTTTCTTATTTTGTATCAGAGAGAGATTTTTTATCTAGCCTGGATTGAGTACTGCCTCTCGTGACTTGAGAGTCAGTACTCATTCCAGTCTAGACGCGACCATCATGTGCATCATCACCTAATAATAATAGTTTATTAACCGACTTCGAAAAAAGAAGCAGGTTTTCAATTTGGTCCGTTTTTTGCCCTACGCAACTCCTAAATATTTAGGCATCTGATTTAGATTAGATTAGATTAGATTTTTTAATGCTTCCATAAAGTACAAGGTAAAAAACTTGAAAATTCAATCAGTAGGTACATAGTTTCATATGGACCCTGTCGGGCACAGCACATGTAGGAGTGAGGAGGACGGTTATATTTATTAAATTTTTTAATAACAATACAATTATTTATCAGGTCTTATTTACATTTTTCTATGGTTGTTTATATTTAATAATAATTTCAATTTATATTTTTTATTTATTTTATTATTTTTAATTTAGCCGACTCCTAGGGTTAGTAAAAACGTGCAATTTTTCACCGTTTAAACCGTTGTTTCCCACCTTGCTTTTTTGACAGTACCTATTCCCGTGCATATTTTGGAAACTTACCGTCTTACCACAAAAGATTTAAGCACGCTTTAGACATGTGTTTAGCATATTTTTCGCAGTGAAACAATTGCTAAACACATGTCTAAAGCGTTCTTAAATCTTTTGTGGTAAGACGGTTAGTGTTTGGTTCAGGGAAAACTTTAGTTCTATTGAAACAAAGTCGAGAATAAACATACTCGGAGCAGTTTTCGCATATAAGTGCAATGAACATCCTGTAATGTACGGACAACATAAACATCTAGACTAGTAGTTTTGTTCTCCCAGTCTTACTACTTTATGCATGAAACTGTCAGTACAGCGCTGTGGTAGAATGAGCTTTTCTAGGAAGATTAATTCTAAATAGAACCAACTTCAGCCATGTTTTGTGTGGATAACACCAGTACATGCCGGGGATATTCATATTCATATTCATTTATTAATAAAATGTTATTTTACATGTCAAATAAAATTGTTAAAATAATACAAATCAAATAAAAAATTATGTCAATCAAATAATAAATTAGATCAACCAAATAATTTAGAACTAGACTAAAATAAAAAATTATATCAATCAATTACATAATCATCATCATCATCATCATCAGCCAGAAGACGTCCACTGCTGAACATAGGCCTCCCCCTTTAACCTCCACACTGAACGACAGCCTGCCTTTTGCATCCACTGGATGCCAGCGACTCTTACTATGTCGTCGGTCCATCTAGTGGGAGGCCTACCTACGCTGCGTCTTCCGGTTCGTGGTCTCCACTCAAGAACCTTTCTTCCCCATCGGTTATCGGTTCTCCGAGCGATGTGGCCTGCCCATTGCCACTTCAACTTGCAAATTTTAACAGCTATGTCGGTGACTTTGGTTCTTTGGCGAATATCCACGTTTCGGATTCTATCGCGCAAAGAAACTCCGAGCATAGCTCTCTCCATTGCCCGCTGTGTGACTCTGAGTTTTTCCAAAAGGCCAACAGTTAAGGACCACGTCTCAGTACCATATGTCATCACTGGCAACACACACTGGTCAAAGACCCTTGTCTTTAGGCACTGTGGTATCTTGGACGAGAAGATGTCACGCAATTTCCCGAACGCTGCCCATCCGAGTTGGATTCTTCGGGCGACCTCTTTGCCTAAGTTGGACTTACCTAACTGAACAATCTGCCCAAGATAGGTGTAATGGTCAACAACTTCGAGAGTATCGTTCCCAACGACTACCGGCACGGGTTCAACATGGACATTGGACATGATTTTTGTCTTGTCCATGTTCATTTTAAGACCCACCTGTTGGGAAAGGCTACTGAGGTCGCTGAGCATCGTATTTAGGTCCTCCAGCGACTCTGCCATGATGACTATATCATCGGCAAAACGAAGGTGAGTGATGTGTTCGCCATTGATGTTGATGCCTAATCCGTTCCAGTCCAAGAGCTTGAAAACGTCCTCCAATGCGTTCGTGAACAGTTTCGGAGAGATAACATCTCCCTGTCTCACGCCTTTCTGCAATTGGATTGGTTCCGTGCTCTCGTCCTGTAATCGGATCGACATGGTGGCGTTTCTATACAAACACTTCAACACTTCGATATACCTATAGTCGATATGACAACGCTGGAGGGACTGTAATACTGCCCAGGTCTCGATGGAATCAAAGGCTTTCTCATAGTCCACAAACGCCAGGCATAATGGCCGATTATACTCCTCAGTCTTCTGTATAATCTGGCGGAGGGTGTGTATGTGGTCTATGGTGCTCCAGCCTTTACGGAAACCGGCTTGTTCGGGAGGCTGAAAGTCATCAAACCTGCTTTCGAGACGGTTCGTAATGACTCTAGAGAACAACTTGTACACATGGCTCAGGAGTGAGATGGGTCTATAATTCTTCAATAAGGTGTTATCACCTTTTTTGAAGAAGAGCACCACCACACTCCTGTGCCATGCTTCAGGCGTAGTATCATCGAGTATGACGGAATTAAATAACTTCTGGAGGACTAACAGTACCGGTTTTCCACCCGCTCGCAGTAGTTCTGTCGTGATTCCGTCATCACCCGGTGCCTTGTTGTTCTTAAGCTGTTTCAGAGCCATTCTAATCTCGTACAAGCTGATGTCTGGGATGTCCTCAGTGTAGTGTCGGGTCAGTTTAGCTCTCTTGTCCTGAGCTGTACTGACAATAGGCTGTCGTGTCGAGGTGTACAACTGTCCGTAAAACCTCTCAAGCTCTCTCAGAATCTCCGACTTTGACGAAATGATACTGCCATCCTCGATCTTCAGCTTTGTCATTTGGCTTTTCCCAATAGACGAATTTTTCGCGAACACTTTCGAGCCCTGGTTCCGCTCAATTGCATCCCTAATACATCTTGTATTGTAGGAACGCAGATCGTGTCGCACCGATTTCGAGATTCGTCTATTAAGTTGGCCATATTCCGACATATCAGCTGAAGATTGCAGTCTCATCTCAGTCCGGTCCTTCATTAGCTTAATGGTTTCGTCTGAGAGCTTCTGAGGTCTTTTTCGGGGTGGGGTCTTAAAGAACTTGGACCCCACTGCTTGGACAGTTTCCACCAGCCCATTGTTTAATTCGTCCACAGTTCCGCTTTCGGCAAGGCCCTGGAAGCGATTATGCAGTTCGAGTTGGAAGTCATTTGGGTTTTGGATTTGGGCATGACCAGGACGGAGCGTGGACTTCACCAGACGCGACCTCTCTAGCTTGATGTTGATATTCAATGTGCCTCTGACAATACGGTGATCACTACCGGTTTTCACCCTGCTGATCACGGAGACATCATTGAATATTCGCTTCTTGGTCGTCATGATGAAGTCGATCTCATTTTTGGTCGAACCATCTGGGCTCATCCACGTCCACTTTCTGGATGGTCGCTTCTGAAAGAAGGAGTTCATCAAATAGAGTTCCTCCTTCTCCATGAAGTCGACCAGCCGCTGGCCCCTCGGATTCCGCCGTCCATACCCATATGACCCCACTCTTAACTCATCGACATTCCGTGTGCCCACCTTTGCGTTAAAGTCACCCATAACAACGGTGAAGTATGTTTCGGAGGAATGTATGGCTTCGGATATCTCCTCATACAGAGCCTCTACTTCATCGTCAGGGTATGTCGAGGTCGGCGCATATACCTGTATGACCTTCAGCGAATAACGATCGGTTATTCTGAGTATAAGGTATGCTACCCTGCTCGACACACTATCGACCTTAATCACGTTGTTAATGAGTGACTTGCGGACGATAAAACCTACACCACCCTGGGACTTTCGTTCTCCTTCCCGGAAGAAGAGCATGTTCCCGGAATCCAGAACTATCGTATCCTGTCCCTCTCGTCGGATTTCTGATAGTCCTATGATGTCCCATCGTATTTTGCTCAATTCTTCCTCCAGCTCTACAATCTTCTCGTCGGTCCTCAGTGTGCGAACATTGTGCGTTACCAGGGCCAAATTATGTTGGGGGTGGTAGCGGGGCAACTGCCGGAGATTTTTCGCACCCCCTGCTCCACCGTTACCTGACCCGCTACCTTGGTCAGGGATAGAGGAGCTGCCGGGGACTAGGGGCCGTGATATTGTTTTGTCTGTCATGGGGGGGGGGGGGGGGGGGGTTGCCATAATCCCCACGCTTGGCAGGCGGCTTGGAGATCGCAGAAGGATTCACCATTAAAGTAGGAGGATGCTGCTGCCCATCCTCTGGTGGTTCTGGTCGCAGTTTTAGGACGTGCCCGGGTCAATTACATAATCAGTTATAAAATAAAAATTACATATTTAGGAGTAAGTAAAGACAATAGAACAATTTCTAAATATACCTGACTAGCAACGCACCCCGGCTTCACACGGGTGTAAGTCTTATTTTTTTTACATCTTGGGTTACATTATTGGAGTTTTAGCGAGGATTCCTATATTTAAAAAAAAATTATATGTCTTATTTCACTCGGAGATAGTGTAGCTTCCCAACAGTGAAAGAATTTTTCAAATCGGTTCAGTAGTTTCGAAGCCTATTCAATGCAAACAAACAAACAAACAAACAAACAATCTTATCTTTCCTCTTTATAATATTAGTATAGATAGATCAGTGAAAGGCTTGCACTTGACATTAAGTGATGATGCGGTCTACGATAAAGCACGTTATGCCCCGTCCATTCATTTTATTTTGGTCGAAGGTAGCAAGTACATGTTGCAACGTTGCAAGTCCCTACTACGCATCGTCTGCAACGTTTTGCTTAGTGCTAGGTTAGTGGCAATGGAAGTGCTACTAACCACTTCCACTGCCACTTGCATTTTTTATATTGTTTGTTTATTATTTATCTAAATAATATCGGTGTGAAATAGACCAAAAAGATTAAACTAAAAATGTAACGATTTTATTAGTCATAGTTATGTGCATTTTGCGACCGCGATTTGATAAGAATAAAATAATGAGCATTGTTATCGGAAATGCAACATTAAAATTGTACCTATTATACTCGGTCTAAGTTTTTTAGCCCTGTCAGCTGCAATAACGTTGTAAAAGCTGAATATAAACATTTAATTTTAATATTTCATTCAACTATATTGTGCCAGTAGCTGCCACTCTTACGTTCAAAAACCTAGCGAGAGTAATCATAATTAGTGGTTTTCATTCAACTTTTTACAATATTATTGCGCCTGTCAGATCAAATAAATACTTAGACCATGTTTATAATCACTTTTGCTAGTTTTTTGAAAGTAAAATTGTAGCTAGAATGTAGCCAATACAGCTGTAACACCAGGGGCATCACAGTTACGTTGCCGATCTTTAAAGACTCTATTAACAGCCCTTTTGAAGAACCCCATTTTGTCATAGTTACTCGGAAATGCCACAGGATGGGAGCTCATTCCTAATATTACACTGTATAGATTTGAAAATTCATGTAATATGTTATTTATTGATATATGTAGGACTCGACAGCTTAATCGTCCAATGTGATACGCCACAGACAATTAAACATAAATTTATCATTGTTTTACATAATATATGAGTGTTCCTGTTTACACTAGACTGTCTGTCGCGTTCCATACACATTTTCAACGACGATCTGACAAAAAACGATAGATCTGCGTTTAATGACAAGTCACATGAAGAGTGCATGGACAGGAGAGCGAGCAAGAGAGCGCTAGAGCTGACTGTGCGTTTAAAGACAAGGAATATGAAGAGAGCTTGGGCAGGAGAGCAAGTCAGAGAGATAGAGTAGACTCTGCGTTTAAAAACAAGGAGTATGAAGAGAGCTTGGGCAGAAGAGCAAGTCAGAGAGATAGAGCAGACTCTACATTTAAAGACAAGGAATATGAAGAGTACTTATACTGTTAACGTACTGTTAAGAGTAGGAGAACGAGCAAGAGAGAGAGAGAGAGAGAGAGATAGAGCAGATTGTCAAATATGTACACGCATTTAGATGTTAATTGCTCTATGCACATTGCATATATTTAGTTTGGCCGGTGGTACCGTTCTAATTAGCATTTAACATCGTTTCGGGAAAATTGAAGCAATTTGGGTCAGAATAATTAGTAATCATGTAGCCATGATTACTATTTTAGTTCTGTTGTAAATTACGGAAGCTAGGATGTACTAGTGACATTTAAGCAGCACTATTTTGAGAGAGAGAGTGAGGGAGACGCCATCGTTGTTTTTGTACAAAAGTTATAGCCTCTCCTAGAAAAAGTTTAGCTCCATAATTTGGCCAATACCTATACATATAAGTTACTTTTTAGCGTTTCGTACCCAAAGGGTGTAAACGGGACCCTAAGCCTACGCTATGTCTGTATGTCTCTCCGTCAGTCTGTCTGTTCGTCCTACTTTTTAACGGCTGTATCTTTCGATCCATAATAGATAGCCAGTTGTTGCAATTTTCACAGAATATGTAATGCTAAGAAATAGCAATATAGTCGATAAGTGAAAACTAGGGCGTATACGGGTATACACCAAACGTATTGTTATATTAGCTCTAATATTAAAACAGTAATACGTACCAGCGTCAAACTTGGCATGATTATAGTACACACTATAAAGTATAACAACAAAATAATATATAATAAATAAGGGCAAAGTGTGAGTCGGTGACAAATTTCTGTTCATTACCAAATTAAGCAACGTAGGGCGGTGTCGGTACTTGGATGGGTGACCGCCCGGACGTTGTGATATTGTGTTTTTGCAATACTTGTATTTTGTAGTGATGCGGAACTCTCAGTGCGCAAGCCCGACTCACACTTGGCCGGTTTATTATACCGTATGTTCGTTTGCGATTTTATATTACTAGAGTAAAGTTATGGCGACTTTTACAGGTAATAAGGTTTTATTATGGCAGTATGGTATGACATCGAAACATGAACGTGTTACGAGCATGATCTTTATTATTACATGCCATGTTCTGAACTCTCTGGGGTCGAGGACACAAAAATATCCTACGTAAAATGATTGTAACCTTGTTTAATATCTATTTCTATTGATTGGGTAGGATTTATTTCGGTATATTTATTTCAAAGACCAAGGTCATGACTAATGTCACGAAACATGCGGTAGAGGTAGGGCAATAAATACAATACGTCGATTAATACAAGGTTACGCAAATAGACTGTACTAAGCTGAAAGGGGGTTATTGTACTCAACATTATGAACAACTTTTATTGTGGCGCAAATCTGAAATCGCGAACAAAATATCAGCTGTTCCATAGAAAACGGTCATTGACTCTCCACAAAATATATGGAACAGTTGTTTTTTTTTTGTGAGTTCTTCTATGGTATAGTATAGTATAGTGTTCTTGTTGATTGGTCCTATAGTAAAAGTTGTTCATAATGATGAGTAGGTACAATGACCTCCTTTAGGCTTAGTACAGTTTTTATGCGTAACCCTGTACATTTACTGGGTCCAGTTTGTCTTTTTCCAGAACATAATTGTAGTACGGTAATGCTTATCTTTTTTATACGGAAACATCTACTTTTGACCACCAACTCGCCTGATGGTAAGCGTCGTCTGATCTGAGATTGGTACCTTAGAAAAAGTTAGGTATTCATAATTCATATAATATTTTTTTTCTAGAAAATGTTACAGTACTTCGGAATAGCCAATATAATATACCTACTATTTATACATGTGTACATAGTTTTAACTGTGGGCCCCAAACTAGGCAAAGCCTATGCTATGGAGCCCGTTGATTTTCTATAAGAACATTTACCTTTTAAATCAACTCTGTTATGACTTTTCAAATTGTGATTTTGTGAATATTGTGTTTTCCGTTATGAGTATAACGGACCCCTTTCCGCGTAACCCTGTATAGGCAGGTACTCATTTAATCTGTCTTTGTTAATTCAACAGTAGATAAGCCGATAACTTGACAAGTCCGTAGTCACCGAACTTGAAACGGCAGGACAGCTTAGCGGCCATTGTGCTAATCCCTATCAGGGATCCCTATAAATAGGTATAATAGGTAGGTATACCTAATACTCCACCGATACGGTGTAAGGGGGAGGATTCACTGAGAACTTTCCAATAATGCTAATTTGTACATTTTGTACGCTGTAACAGGCAAGGACTTGAGATACGTCTCCATTCTTACGACCATGTATGCTATTTATATTATTATGCATGTGTAGGTACCATGTTCTGACAAATAAATAATTTTAATTTAATTTAACCTAACCTGAAACAAAATCTAAATATATATCTGGGGGCAAAAATCCTGTAACATAATGAGCTTTATTTTCTCAACAATACATTTTTCAATGTCGCTTATAGCAACTAATTATGCTTCGATATTTTAGTAAACTTAAATAAACTAGCAGTTCACCCCGAACCGTAACCACTATGTTGATACCACTGTGTTTTACCGTACTATGTACAACACAGTAGTATTGTACTGTAGACTAGTGTTTTGTGTACAAAATACTTACATGTGTAAGAAGGTGAATCGAAACAAATGGCGTCCTTCTAAATCTTTATTTCTATCTCTCTCTTACACTTAAATATGTATATATTTAATTAACTATCTCATTCATACATTTTAAGCTTTATCTACTCTTTCATACTTACACATATCTCGCATCTATTCATCTCATTCACACTGTTGTTACGTTCCATTCTGTCCTTGCACTCTTTCTAACCTACTTATTAACATTCATTCCATCTCATTCTTATGTTTTACTGGCATCATGCTAAACATGTTGCTTACACATGTTTTCTTTCTTTTTAGGGTACCTCAGAAGGAAAAAACAGAACCCTTACAGGATCACTTTGTTGTCCGTCTGTCCGTCTGTCAAGACCCTTTTTTCTCAGAAACGCGAAAAAAAAATCAAATTGAAATTTATATCAAATACTCAAAGCTACAGTTTCTTTCAGCTGTGAAAAAAATCAAACTTGTAAGTCTACGCGGTCAAAAGGTATGACCGTTTGTCGCATATTTTCGCATATTTTGCGATTCACAGGGGAATCAAAACCAATAGGGTACTTCCCGTTGACCTAGAATCATGAAATTTGGCAAGAGGTAATATTTTGAGAGGTAAGAGGTAAAACTTGCCTAGTTTTTTCACTATATCTAATCGCTATGCTTTTTATTATAACTTTAAATATCAAAAAACTCATTCCTTGTATTGTAAATAAGCTTTTTGCCTATAAAACTTCGCGAAAATTTGATCAACGAAACGCAAGTTATCGTTGAAAAAATATACAATCAAATATGCAAACATACATAGAAACGCTGACTTGGTCCGAGACCTCTCTTCACTCGGTCAAATTTAGTTTTTATATATTTCTTTATCAACAGCTATTTTCCAGCCACTGCTGGGTAGATAGGTCTCGTCGTCAACGCGCCATCTTTTCCGGTCCTATGCCAGTCTTGTCCACTGTTTTCCTGCTACCTTAGCGATGTCGTCCGACCAGCGGGCTGGTGGTCTGCCCGGTGGTCGCTTTCCGTTCCACGGCCACTATTATGTGACTGCTTTGCTCAATGACAATAAAACCACTTGACTGCTCATCTTTTACCCCGCCGTAAGCCAAAGGTTCTAAAATGGCAACCTAAACTATTGCGGGCCAATCCTAGGCGCGAATTGAATGAATGGCTTTTATTTTGAGTCTCCAATCATAAGCTGCCCCTCGCGACCGACGTGGCTGAATTTAGTAAAAGGGAACTTTGACTACATGCGCGATCCAGTGGTCATATTGTCTTTGGCTTTGCTCTGTCCATGTTCCCTTCTGATATTTCTTATAAAACATTTATGTTTTTTATGGCATGGTATGAACAAATGAACTGTCACTTTGTATATAATTTAACCTCATAACAACTGTGTATACCAGGCCTAATTCTAGTCTTTTGTACCCACGACAGTGAAATGGCAGATTCGGCTTAAGTACTTTCGGACGTTCAGAAGCTAGATGGCCTTAAATCTAGAAATTCTTGAAAGGAAAACTTTTTCTAATGTTCTTTTGTGAAGTATAATGTCAGAGAAGTAGTCTCAAATAGTAGATTGTGCAACAAGTGCATAAATCAAGTCATTTTTAACCGACTCAAAAACGTGTGCATCTGTGTATATGTATGTCTGTTTATGGCATCATAGCTCCCAAATGGCTGAATCGATTTTGTTATTTTTTAGGGTTACCGTACCGTACCTCAAAAGGAAAAAAACGGAACCCTTATAGAATCACTTTGTTGTCCGTCTGTCCGTCTGTCTGTCCGTCTGTCAAGACCCTTTTTCTTAAGAACTCGTAAAGGTTCAAGTTGAAAATTATATTAAATACTTGGGTCTACGGTTTCTTTCGGCTGTAAAAAAATAAAAGTTCTAAATCAACGTAATCAACAGATATGAACGTTTATGTCGCATATTTTGCGATTTCACAGGGGAATCAAAACCTATAGGGTACTTCCCGTTGACCTAGAATCATGAAATTTGGCAAAAGGTAAGGTCTCATAGCAGATATATAGGAATAAATCCGAAAGTCAGAAATTTGAAGTTATTTCATTTAAAAATAATTATTTTGCTATTACAAACTTACATTTTGTAGTTGGAATGTGTGGAAGAACCTTATTGTCAACTACAAAGTTAAGTTTGTCTTTCAATATTTCAACTTCAGTTACAGCTTGGCAAAAAAGAGTAGAAATTAATTGGGTCGCCACTATCGCAAATAGTTCTAAATACTAGCAACCCTACAGTACATCTGTGGAAGATGATTGGATGAAATCCTTTCACTGACGTGTTTTCCACAGTACTGACAGAATAAAAAAAACTGTTTACGTTTCAAGACTTTTTTGCCAAGCTGTAGTTTATTTTTTGGACTCGCGTGCTGAGGGTTCCGTCCAACGGAACCCTCAGAGTTCGAGTCCTACTCGGTTTTTTTTTTGTTCGAATGGTGACTTAATGTATAGGGTTCTTAGCTATGCCTCTAGAAAATCTGTTTAGCCCTTTAAAGATTATCAGCTCTTTTATAGGTTTCTTTAAATTTTCATTCTATGGGTACTTGATTATCAGCCCGTATTTTACGTTTATCAGCCCGAGCTGAAGACGAGGGCAGATATTTAAGTCGAAGAAAAAAAAGGGTTTTATGCACTAGTTATACACTCGGCCTTTCACTTTAATTGCGTGTAAATGAAACAGTAATATTTTAAGTAATATCGCTTTAGATAAAATTAAAACTGAAATTTGAACAAAGATTTATTTTTATTCGATAAAAATTACATTAGGGTATTTTGTAATACCCTGATCCGGGTATTATTTATGATTCATTAGTAAAACTTCCTATATTTAATATAAGTACTTTTTATCACAAACTGAACCTCTTTGAGCAGATCTAAAGAATTAAAAAAATTATGCACTAGTGCATAACAATCAGTTTTAGTCCGCTTACACAGGGCATAAACAAGAAATTTACGAGTATGATAAGTGAAAAATACACCACACACCATAAGCAGCAGCAGTATGCGTTTTCTGCAAAGAGTAGTCAACAATATTAAGTTGTAAATTCATCTTTAAAAAAAGTTCCTTTGTTTTTTTTCCAATCTAATGGATCTCTACAAACACAGCAACGAAACAATAGCCATGTGTCCTAATGTTTAATTTATTACAAATAACCGGCTTAGCGATGAATATTACTAAATACATTACACTTACTGAAAAAATAATTTGAATTGGCTGATAAATCTCCAAGATATTATGAGTATTTAAAGTTTTAGATGGGGATAGAGAGAGGGTGTTCTATCCCTTTCTCGCAAAGCGTTTGTTAGTATAGCATTTGTATGGCGCTCTTGAGCCGTGAAGTCACGGCTCAGTATAGTGCGCTCTCTGTCTAGCATGATATTAAAATGCTTATATCTTATTTATTTTTGATTTGTTGATGTGCTCTATTTATGATCAGCTTTTTTATGAAATAATAATAAAATATTAGTCATCATGGCTATTCTTGATAGAACCATCTTAAATCTGGGCAATGTGGACGGTAATAGTACGGCGCAACGCAGTCACTGAAAATATATTAGCCCGGTGGAAATTCTTTCTAGCATTCACAAATTCAAAATGCAGCTTAAAGTTGGTAATTGCACGACCCCCGTCGGACTCGTATACTGCACATTTTAATTTCACATTCAAAATGATACTACTAGGCAGTGTTACTTGTTGCAGTTGTTAAAAATAGGTCAAACGAGAGGCAACTTTTGTGCTAAATGTAGGCAACACATAGGTGAGGAGAGACGGGACTACATAATTACTATAAAGAAACCAGACAAGTACAAGTAGGACTCGCGCTCTGAGGGTCTCGTTAGATGAAACCCTCAGAGAGCGAGTCCAAACAATAAAAAAACAACAAAAAAGTTGAAATATTGAAAGACAAACTTAACTTTGTAGTGGACAATGAGGTTCTTCGATACATTCCAACTACAAAATGTAAGTTTGTAATAGCAAAACAATTATTTTTTAATGATAAAACTTCAAAATAACTTTCGGATTTATTCCTTTATATGTGCTGTGAGGCCTTGCCTTTTGCCAAATTTCATGATTCTAGGTCAACGGAAAGTGCCCTATAATTTTTGATCCTCTTGTGAAAACGCAAAATATGCGACCTAAACGGTCATATCTTTTGATCGCGTAGACTTACAAGTTTGATTTTTTTACAGCTAAAAGAAACCGTAGATTTGAGTATTTGATATAAATTTCATATTGATATCCTTACACGTTCTTGAGAAAAAGGCTCTTGACAGACGGGCAGACGGACAACAAAGTGATCCTCTAAGGGTTCCGTTTTTTCCTTTTGAGGTACGAAACCCTAAAAATTACAACGATCTGTAACAATCTTCACCCGTCACTCTCCACCTAAAACTAGCCAACAATGCGCCACATCACAAACACAGACCAAGTTTGGACGTACGTCCGTCTGCTCGCGGCAGATATGAAACGAGATAACTAATAAACCAGCGAGTAGTTTTAACTGTGTTAAAACGTTAAACTTTCAATTTTGATAAAAATATAGATAGGTATATTATTAGGGGTGATTGAACTGCATAAATAGAAGCTTATACAAGAGTAGCTTAAAGCTTTGACAACAAACCGTAATAAAATTAATAAACAGAAACTTTTATGAGGGTAGACTGTGAGTTAACAAATTTTGCATATCCTGTATTTTGACGAGACTGGCGTTAAACAACATTGACGAAAAAAGGGAGGAGGCTTATGTGTCCTACACCACTATGTGTCCTTCAGCCCACGCTGAATGAGCTGTCAATGATGATGGTGTCTTTTGTTGGATCATTGCTCCAACTAGTACGCCACATAATTCAGGTCAATCTTGGTAGTTAGCACTAAACTTCTGTCTTCAATATAAATTACAAATAGCGCCATAGTACCCTGAAAAACTCTTGGAAAGCAATTAGTTGACAAAATAGATCTCGTGACTTCAAGGTAGATAAAAAATGCAGGTTTTCATATAACTTGACGTGCTCACGGGATCTACACTTTACTAGTAATCATAGGAATATACAATGCGATTAAAATAAGAATAGGATTTGTCTAGCACCATTTTGTGACGTCAAGACGACAATTAGTAAAGATTTTTATTCTAATACAAAATATTATTATGACAATACATATACTTAATAATAAATAAATAAAATTACCGATATACTTTAATATTTCGTTTAATTGGCAAATTCTACCAAAATCAACTGAAAATTACCGTCTTGACGTCACAAAATGGCGCTAGATCGATCCTATTCTCATTTTGATGGCATTGTACGTAGAAGTAGGCTCTCAAACTAGCGTAGTCAATATGCCAAGTATGTATGACGGCTGGTCATACTCTTAGCCACTCTGATCACGTCACTCCCCACAACAACACGCACCATGCATAGGTTTACCTCAACACTAACACGAAATCCTTCTTAAAACTGAGAACCTTTGCCAAACATCAATAATGGTTATTACCCACCATTGTCCCCAGGTAAAGTAGACGAGAAAGCGACGCAGCTCCACGCGATAGCCTCTCTCAAGGTGCTCCTGGAAGCCACGCGGCCGACAGCTGGAGGTGCCGGGGCGACGGCCGCCAGGCACTCGGCGGCAGCCGCCCAGCCCAAGGAGACGCCCTTGGACCTGCCCAACGGTGGGCTGGCGCAAGACTCACAGTTAGATGCTATAGAAGAGGTGAGCTTAATCATCATCATCATCATCATCAGCCTCTAACTGTCCACTGCTGGACATAGGCCTCTCCCAATGCACGCCACTGAGCTCGGTCGGCAGTACCTTGCATCCAGTTTTTACCCGCCGTTTTAAGCAGGTCATCACTCCACCTGGCAACAGGGTGTCCTACACTACGTTTGCCTAAACGTGGTCTCCACTCCAGAACTCGTCTACCCCATCGGTTATCGGTTCTTCGAGAAATGTGGCCGGCCCACTGCCACTTCAGCTTGCTAATCCTTTGAGCTATGTCGGTAACTTTGGTTCTATGTCGAATCACTTCGTTCCGAATTTTGTCCTGTATAGAAACTCCAAGCATAGCTCCCTCCTTAGCTCGCTGAGCGACTTTAAACTTGTGGACCACCTTAACCGTGAGTGTCCACGTCTCGGCACCGTAGGTCATAACGGGTAGGACACACTGGTTAAAGACCTTTGTCTTGAGACACTGTGGTATGGACGACGTGAAGACCGCCGCGTTGAAGCTTAATAATCTTATTTAATTAGTAACATCATTTTTGGAACGGTCTTACATCTCCGCAAACCCATTAGCCGTTGGGTGATATGGTGGTGATCGTATAAAATTTTAACGTTGACAGATGACTCGTCAAAAATAAGAGGGTAGATGCTGATGGGTAAGAGAAAAAAAATGCTTGGATCGAGAATAGTTAATGACATTTTGACGTTGAGTCACTTCGCTCTGTAAAAACAGTTAGACTGCCGATAGACCGTTGAAGGTCTAAAGACAATCCAAATGCTCAAGCCACTATCAGTTGGTAGCGTACTCAGCATGCTGGCGGCATTACCACGCTGAATGGCAAAAACCTTCGCTCTGTAAAACCTTGCCCCGTAAAGTATACAGGGAAATTAAGAGACGCACCGTCTATCTGAACCTTTCAACATAATGTCATTATCATCAAAGAGCTGGAAGCATTTGTAATTTTTCAAGCAATAATCATACTCGTAAGTATCCTCTCAAATACCTTTTCTCTTGAATGCACTTTGAACAGTCTTTTGCGATATGAATAGCGATTTCTTGTTTAAGCTCGCTCAAGCTGCGACGCCATCAGTTCTTGTCGTTACGAAATTGAATTCTTCTCGGAATATGTAACTAGAGATGCGAGATAGCATTCATTCAACTGACTCCATTCCAGTTTTAGAACGATTTTATGGATGATACTTAGGCTTGTCGGTTGCTACTTTGCAAAGGGTAGTCCGACGGCAAAAGGTGGTCGTGGTTTAAGTAATATAGCAACTGCTAAAATGTCATACAATCACAAAAATAAAATATATGAATTTATTACTTTTTTGAATAACTTTATTAATTTAGACTAGGGTAGGGTAATTAAAAATTCCTAAACTACAAGAAAACAGGTAAGATCGTGTCGGAGCCACAGTTGATTGAGTATTTTAGCCTTTTCTCGGGTAGATTTTTGTACTTTGATTATCTACCCCGAATGAATAATCCATAGCAAATTGTAATCACAATTCGATTACAAATTTAAGATTACAGTTCGAATTCAACTTGTGATTACAATTCATATACAAAATTTGACTACTTAAAAAATAAAAAATATACTATTCAAATAATTATATTTCCATTTTAATTTTTTTATGTACACGTTACACGAGGTCCTAAAAAAACTACACGTCGTTGGAACAAAGAACCCGGTCAGGGCACACCAATTATTATTTCTAGCACATAATATCTTAAATATAAAAAATTTACTGTAACATCAAAGTTTCTTCTATTCGTAAAAACAAAATAAAACTATAAACTTAACCCCCGAAGTTCCTTACGCAGTGTATGTCTGCGTAAGCAAAACAGGGCCGACGCGCCATAAGTAGCTTGCATCTCGCTGTCACGTCACGGTTATTAAAATAGCTCATTCTAAATGCCTATTTTCTACCACTTATCGGCCATACAGTTCTTCATTTCCTTGTATAGTACATATAGGTCAATGCTTGTAGTAATATTTTTCGCCTGAAAGATAGGCTTGCGTTGCGTTTTACCGCCATCTCACCTTAAATGAAACGTAAATACAATGTAAAAAAAAATCACCGATTTTGGATAAGTTAACAATCTTTTTGAACAATCTCCGTTTCGAACGAACCACTGTCGTCTCTAATGTAGCAATGTGTGCTTCTACGTAATGGCGCGCTGATCAATTCACGCCGATGTCTCGTTTGATCTATGTGTAATTGGACAGGGGAAATTGTACGCCATATTGTTTCCATGTTACACTGTAGAGAACTTCGATGAGTATTTGCTGTACAAGACATAAGACGCTGTATAGAACGAAGCTTTTGTGTGTTTCAAAGCGCAGGTTATGAAATCGACTGCTTTCTTCTTCTTAGTCGTCCATTCTTGGCGGAATCAGAATCAGAATATATTTATTGCAAGAACTGTGTACAAAAGATGTTCATAATAACTAGGGTATCAACAGTTTACCCATTTCGGGCGTGCAATTTTTTTGTATAAAATTATATAAAACTAACGAAAACTATATAAAACTTACGAATAATAATTACACATAAAGCATTTACATTACACATAGAACGAAATAATAATTATACATAAGAGTAAGTATTTACATTTGCTTGGCTTAACTTGTTATAATTCAATAAAACTAAATATCTAATTATCATCTAAGTATTCTTTAAACATCGGAGTGGTCGTGGTTGCGTTGATGGTACAAAAAAAGGCTCCTCACTGTCGTCGTCCATTCTTGTTTGTCACTGCATACTGCACCATGGTAGACTGCGTGGCTTTTTTGATCCAGCTAGTTGGTGACCGACAAGGGCTACGCTTTCCCTTTACTAGTCCTTGTTCTGCTTGTACTACAAGCCTCTCCATCGAGTTCGCGTTTCTGGAGATATGCCCAAAGAACTTTCAGTATTCGCAACTGCACAATCGCCGATAGTCTATCTTGTATATGAAGCTATTTGAGGATAGTTATTGGTGCGGAACTTTATCCATGGTATTTTCAACAGCCGCCACCATTTCCTTTCACCATTTTTGAGCGATGGCATCGAAAATGCACGTTGGTGCCGAGTCTAGGATCGAACTGGGTGCCGTCAGATTGTAAAGTGCACATGCTACCACTCGGCCACCTTGACACGGACACAGTAAGTCCCGTTCCCCTAGTTCCGTTTCTAAAAGAACTGAATAAACCTAAACTTGAATTTCGATCTTATTGTTGACGTTGATTCTCCTGGGCTCAGGAGAAATGTGAATCATCCGAGTTAAATTACATATTGACAAGCGAACATTGATGTTAATTGTAAACGTTGATTCTTTTGTTTGTTTCAGTAGATTTCCACTCCCTGAGCATTTCATTCAGACAACATCTACACCCACACAAAAACCGAATTTTACCCTAAAATTTCATAAAACGCCTATTCATTAGCTTGTGTCTTCACGAATGTCTTCACGAATCTTATACAATCTTTGTTTCAAACCATTATTTACCAGTCCATCAAAATATGCTAAATTCAACCTTATTCCAACAAGTAGCAAGGTTTGAGTATTCATAGTCATCAATTTTAGCGGTTGTGTCGCTGTCCAGAAACAAAAGGCTTCTTGGCCCACGCTGAGCCACAATGGCGGGCAATTGTATGAGGTCGCTAATGTTCAGATTTGAGCCGTGAGAGGCGGATATGAATGGTTTTTGTAATTCGGAGTGAACACTGCAAAATGACGAGCTATGGTGTTCGATTAATCTACTGGTTTTGTGTGGAAACTGTTATGGATCACTGACCCGGAAATTTCGGAAACTTCCGATAAGAACTGTGCGATTCACACGATCTTTCTTGCCTCACACCTGCAAAATGTGGAATGAGCTACCTAACGCGGTGTTTCCGAGAAGGTATAACATGGGGTTCTTCAAAAGGCGAGTTAATAGAGTCCTTAAGGGTCGGCAACGTATTTGTGATGCCTCTGGTGTTACAAGTATTCAATGGCGACGGTGACTTACCATCAGGCGGCCCGTCTGCTTGTTTGCCACCTATATATGGCATTTAAACGGAATCCCGGTCTAGTTGACGCCTTCTTTAATCTAGATAATCATCAATCATGATCCGAAGTGCAACCTAACCATGTCTTATGTGTCTCAAACTAGATTAGCAAAGACCTAACTTTGACAAATGGAATCAAGTAATGCGGCTAACTTTGGCTTTAGATAATAATTTTATCTTGAATTTAGTTTACGAAGAGCTTAAGGAGTAGGACGCCCGCCCACAAAATGGACAGATGACCTAAAAGAGACCGCAGGGAAACGCTGAATGCAGGCCGCTTCCAATCGGCCCTTTTGGTGATCGGTGGGGGAGACCTATGTCCAGCAGTGGACGTCCTATGGCTGAAATGATGAAGGAGTAAATTGGTAAATCAAACCATGATCTGGGGCTTTGTAAATTTTTTCAATGTAAAGGAATAGTGGTCATAACATGGATACTAACCAAAGAGTGCATAATACAAGAGTCGCACATCGGACAATGGAGCGTGCCATGTTGGGTATGAGCTTGAAAGACTGAATCCAAAATACGGAAATCTGACGAAGGACAAATTCACGGACGTCAGAAACAGTTTAATCTTACTTTTGGAATTTATCATCATCAACAGCAGCTGGACATTGGTTTCCACTGAGCTCGGTTCTCTAGATCTATTTTTTAACCACCGTTTTACGCAGGTCGTCATTCTACCTAAGCGTTGGGTGTCCTATAATTTCAGGTTTGCTTAAACGTGTCACTCTAGAACCCGGCTGTCTCATCGGTTTTCGGTTCTTCGGGAAATGTGGCCGGCCCACTACCATTTTTTTTCAGCTTAATAATTCTTTGAGCTATATCGGTTACTTTGGTTATTATGTCTGATCGCTTCGTTTCGGATTCTGTGCCGTATAGAAACTCCTGTTTTTTTTATTGCGGCAGTGCATTGCTTTACAAGCTTACAGTCTAATTTTCCAAGTTTCCTTGATACGGCATGCTTATTTCTCCAATTCTGCAACCCTTACATGTTAGAGAGAGTAAATCCGACGTGAATCCCACAATACATGTGAATTATGTATCACATCCGGCCATGGTTTCCGGCCGACATCAGTCACACCTGTATTCTGCCTTATTTTTACTCGCGTCGTGTTGACACCTCCAAATATGGTTTAAACCTTTGGGAATAAATGAAATGTAAAGATGTGGTTATATATTCATTGATAAAATGTTTGTAGGTTTATTTTTTTGTTATTTCTCAAATCTCCATAATTATGTTAGTTTACTTACACTAATACTATTGGCGGACCGCGGTTTTAACCGCACGTATTCTTTAAAAAAAAAAAAATTGAAACCGTTTGGATTTTTTTGTCCTAACCCCCATAATTATTCATAGACGTAAATAAAGATACCTCGAATCCTCACGTCACCCTCAAGTGGTGCTTTTTATATGCCAAAACACCACGGCTGACGTAAATATTCGAGGTACCTTTATTTACGTCTATGAATATGGGGGTATGTCTAATATTGTACATATTTATTTGAACACTGTGTGATCTCTATGAATTGAGCAGATTAATAATCAAAATTTTATTCCGGCAAATTCAAATTTCATGCTCGCTGAGTATCAGCTATGAACTCTATCTAAATAGTGAACTTTTCGAATAACTCCTAGTGTAAGTTTGAACGCTTGCTGGGACCTCGTTTTAAGATTTTCTGCTTGACCTGCTCTCGTTAGAAGCTGTCTCATAGTTTTGAACATATTTTTGCAGCCTCGGGTATTTTATTATTTTAGAATCTGTAATGAAAATCTCTGCCTATTTCCGCTTCGCATGTGTTTTTACATGCTTATTTTTTTAAATTTATCTTGCTCTTTAGTATGTTCGTTCGTATACAAGTGTGAGCCAAATCTTGCAACTAAATTTTAGACCAGATATCCTCAACCGATTGAGCTGAAATTTGGCATACCTACTTATGTACTCGTAAGTTCGATGACAGTGCAATGTTATGTTACCATCGAGCTGGTCTGATGACGCAGAATGTGGACATGGGAACTCCTAAGCGAAACGACGTCGCCCCGTCAATTTTGGGTTCGTTGGATTATATCTCCCCAAGCACTTTGGTTCTAGATAATAAATTCAATATGGCGGACGCCCCAAGATGGCGGACAGAATGCTCTAATCTACCATCATTATATGAAAGTGTTTGCTGAGAAGAATACGAAAAAGCTTGTTTTTTAAAGTATTTTTACTACTCTAATTGCTTGACGCTTTCCATTTTTTGTATCAATATGAATTTAAAATCTGAATAAAAACATATTTTTTAATATTTTATACCAGATAATCTTACGTAAAAAAGCAAAAGTGACCAGAAGTTACTGTTTACGTCCGCTTAATAGATAAATTTACGCCCCTTGTGTCTTCTTGGCTTTCTTCCATTTATGGACTAGGCCTCTCTCGATTTCTTCCACTACTTGCGATCTTCTGCCTTGGACATACAGTCGTGACCTGTGTCTCTTCGGATATCGTCAACCCAGCGTTTCAGTAGGCGGCCTGCTGGTCTGGTGTTTGCCGTAAATCTCCACTCAATGATGCGTCTCGTCCATCGGTGATTGTCCATCCGAGCTATACGCCCCTGTGTAATATGTTTAAGGTATACTTAATTATATTGTTGTATTGCAGATAGGAGACCTGGAGGAGGACACGACGCCGCTGGACATGTCGTGGCCCTCCGGGTTCCGCAAGCGACTCACGTACTTGTTGGTCGCGCCCATTGTCTTCCCTTTATGGATCACCCTCCCGGACACTAGGACGCCGAGAGGTGAGCTAATTAGACCTTATATCTTAAACATTAAGGCACAAAACCATTAAAACTTCATGTTATGACTATGACTGGATGTATCGCAACAACAAAATTTTACACCTTGTGAATTGACAAATTTGACACCACACACCTATCGTTTGTTTTGATTTTGGTCCATAAACTTGAGCTTCTATTGGATAACAGTAACTTCTAACACCTTATGACTGTGACTTAATTTCTATTACACTGTCTATTTATTGCAAAGTTTCACATTCGTTTCTTTTCGTTAACCACAAGTAGCGCCTCAACTTCCTACAACAAATTAAATTTTCAGATACCTATCTGACCAAACATTCAATAGTTCACTGACAGTTAAAATAATATCTAAAATAACTACAGTGACTAACTCACATTTTCTCGGTAAATTAAGTGAAACGAATGTCCTGCCCGTCCGTTTCCAACAGTTAGTTATCCATCAGACAACAAAAATCGCGGAAAGTTGTACCAAATTTCCTATCTACAGTTCTACACAAATTTTTGGGCTCAGCGCAGTCAAAGCGGCGCTAAATATGTTTTATCGTAACCCTTCATATTTATTGAACTAAAGCCCCATGAAATAAACACAAATCCGGACCTATATTTGCAGAAAAATAAAACTATTGTCTTCTTTACGTTTTCCTTTGAGATAGATATCCGTAGTGCCAAGGACGTTTGTCCGCGAGTTTTAAGGGGTCAAGGTTTTTAAGTGTTTGTGCACTAACATATAAAACTTAAATTGGACAAAAATTGGTACATGCTCTATCTATGATCTCCATGGACTTATATTTATTTCGCAAATGGTTAAAACAACTACATTTTACTACAAAGAGAAAAACAGTTTTTTTTATAATAATGGTTTTAATCACCTCTTGAATGTGCGAGCGAAAAGTACACACTACTAATAATTCCCTCGGGTCATATCGAGAAGCTATCTCTCGTCCATAAAAGGTCCTCAGATCGAAGGCAGGCCACAGACACTAAAGATTTTCTGGGTCATCACTACCGCGGTCTGTTTCTGACCTTTTCAGAAACCGCTCTAGAACAATGCTCGTAAAACATACGAAGTTTTATGACAACATATATGGCACTACCATATTTGCCCGAACAACCAGTTTTTCAGTAAAATAGTGCTCGTTGTGGGGCATAAAATTTTGGAACACTGTATTTTCGAGGGCTTATAAAATGTAGATTGGGTCATAATGTTTGGTAACTGCCGATATGTCGTGTAGAATTGCCATAAAGATTTCTAATTGTAAAGTATAGTCATTGGTTTTTCTTATCTGGATATGTTATCTCGACTAGATTGAGTGACTGGCAGTGTCAGAATCAAAGTCGAAGATCGGGCTGAGTGCCTTGTTCAGCCGTGGGCTTACATAGGCTGATTATGATGTACTGAAAAATTTACTTACTTGAACTAATAAAATAAATATTTACAAATGAAACACGCCGTACAAATCGCCACCGTGCCCCAGAATACTGGCAGCATTGCCCCGCTGGATCGCAAGGCTCAATTTTTGAGCTAAACAGTTACCAGGGGGCTTAGTCCCAGATTTGATAGTTTACGAAAACTTTTTTCGTTTACGTATTGTTCCATACATTTTAGTAAAGCGCCTCCAGCGGAAACGTGGAGGAACTAAAATCGGCGGTATAGATTGCTTCACTCTAATACGAAAAAAGTTTTCGAATACCTTTCAGCCCAGCAATGTACGGAACAAAACGTAAACGAAAAAAACTTTCGAAAACTATCAAATCTGGGACTAAGCCCCCTGATCTGGGATCCCCCGAGGCGAGGACCAGTTATACTTATTAGTCAGTCATTATCAGCTTATCATGTCCACACTGCTGGGACACATCTCTCAGAGAGAGAGGATAGGCCCTAATCCACCATGATGGCCCCAGTGCATATTGGTGAATTATGTCTTTGAACTTTTGAGGTTCTTAGACATTCATACCGGTTTCCTCGCGATGTTTACCTTCACAGTTTTTTACGGATGGCATAGAAACTGCACAGAGTTTATTTAGGTACCTACTAAATAAGTTATTGATGCAGGGCCGTGAATCGAACGAGTGCCGTCAGATTGTAATGCGCACATGCTACCCCTTGGCCACTATCGCTTTTTTATCATAATATATATGTTATAATATTAGAGTTTATTATTCTACGTTTGAGACTCAACTCGTTTGATGTTTCTAAAGATAGAGTATACATAAATATGATATACAGTGTCTCAGAGCAAATAAAAATACAGAGTCCCTACGGCGCACTGCCAAAGTGACGCCAAAATCACTTCCAAAACTACGTGAATTCCCAATAAATACACGACTCACGCACGCATACGCATTCAAAACTACGTGATTTTCTTGTCAGAACGTCGTACTGAAAACATCTGTTTTAAAAAGAAACAATGACTTCTGGCAGTGCTAAGAACTGTAAAAACAACACAAAAGTAAATAAGAAGAAGGGTGGAATATTTCCACACTTAAGTATTTATATTATCACTTATTTTTATGAATTACACGACGTGAACTTCGACTACGCACACATGTTTCAAAAAGTGGCTTCACTTTTCGTGTTCGCGGTAGTCCCTCGGTATTTTTATTTTCTCTGAATACAGTGTAAACTCTATATAGCGACACTGATTTAACGACAAGCTCCCTAAAACGTCGCAATTACTTGACTTTGATTGGTTTACCTTGTTGTCCATACAATGACACACTATGTAACATCGCACCCACTCTAAATAACGACAACAATACATCATTATTAAACAATAAACAGCACATTCTAACACCTCGTATTTAAAATAAAACAAAACAAAATACTGTAGCAGTAAACTAGTAGTAAATACATATTATAATTGACCGACTTCAAAAAAGAGGAGGTTATCAATTCGACTGTATGTTTTTATGTTTTTTTTTTTGTTTGTTAAATAATGTTGACTTTTTTCTTCTCTACATTTAACAACTCTCAATAGCGCCATAAAATGCGCGGTCTCTTAAGTGACGCTATATAGAGTTAGCACTGTATGTTCTATTTATGCTATCTAAAAGATTCCATTCCATTCATTTTTGTACGCCCTTGTTTTGAAAGTATATATTCCATATAAAATTTATTATCTCTGTGATCTCTATTGATTTATATTAAACATGGTGTCCTCAATAACCCTGACATGGGACGAGGCGTGTCACGGCCATTTATAAATTTTTGAGTGTTAAAAGTAAATTTCATTTTATTCCACACAGTGCAAGGCGGTCGGTAGCACTTCAAGGTTTTTAGAATGGTGTTATTGATTTTCATTCAATTTTGATGAATTGGAGTTCTATTTTTAACTACCGACGCAAAAATAGAATGCACGCTGCTATCTCACGCGCGCTTTTGATGTTTATTTAGGATATTAAATAACTGTCTACTTTTTAAAAAAGCTCTATTAATATTAAAAAAACACTACCTTTTTCGTATTCTTCTCAGCAAACCCTTTCAGTTGATGTCCATATCATGATGTGAACATTTTTCCGCCATCTTGAGGCGTCCGCCATATTGAATTTATTATCTAGGACCAAGGTGCTTGGGAAGACAAATCTAATAATCTCAAACTTGACGGGTTACGTCGTTTCGTTGAGGAGTTCTTATGGCCACCTTCTGTCTCCATCATCGGACCAGCTCGATGGTAACATTGCATGGTCACCGAACTTACGTAAGTATACCAAATTTCAGCTCAATCGGTTGCAGATGTCTGCTTCAAAATTGAGTTGCAAGATTCCACCCGAACAAACATAGTTACATAGTTTACATAAGCTTGTAAAATGTGCTTGGGTCATTTTGCTAGGTTAATATTTCAAAATATTTTTTTTTTTCGGGCAAGTGCCTTTAATAACTAAACAAAATACAAGCTAAAACTAACACTACAAATACAGTTAGACTGCCCATAGACCGTTGAAGGTCTAAAGACAATCCAAATGCTCAAGCCCACTACCAGTTGGCAGCGTACCCAACATGCTGGCGGCATTACCACGTTGAATGGCAATGCTAATGCGTTGAGCCAGAAACACGCCAGCATTTTGGTCACGCGTCGCATTAACCAGGCGCTCTGAAAGATTTTTGAAAATGAGGTGAGCTCCCGGTCCCCAAGGGCCCAATGTCTCGACCCCAAACGCCTCAAATAAGTAACCACTGCCGAGGTTAGCATATTTGCGACGCTTGTGCTGCTCTGCCGAATTGGCAGCCGCACCAGCCCTAACTTGTGTCTCAGGAAGATGTGACGGCGCCAAAGTATCGACACAAGTTGCGTCCCATACAAGGGGCCGCCCCAACCTCCAGGGCACAAGTGTCATACCGTCAGGCCTCTTTCCATCGCCACGCGCAAGACCACTCGGTTAAAATATTTAAAACAAATTTTTGTTTGATGTTGTTTTGTTGTTCATAAAAAATGGGTTAAACAGTTTTCCTTTTTATTCTTGTAAGTATAAAAATATTAAAACATAAATCTTCTTTTCTTTTCAGGGAAGAACCTGTTCCCTATAACATTTATAGGGTCTATAGTTTGGATAGCATTTTTCTCATACCTCATGGTGTGGTGGGCCAACGTGGCCGGCGCCACGGCCATGGTGCCCCCAGAGGTGATGGGGCTGACGCTCCTGGCGGCGGGGACTTCAGTGCCGGACCTCATCACCTCGGTGATCGTCGCGAGGAAGGGCTTCGGGGACATGGCGGTGTCCAGCTCCGTTGGGAGTAACATTTTTGATGTTACTGTTGGGTGAGTAGTAATATACATTCTTTTATTTAATAAAAAGAGCTTGTGGTCCACCTGATGGTAAGCAGAAGCCTTTCTCAAGTGATGCGCTTATCAATGAACAGATACGCTTATTTTATTTATACGCTTTTTTTTTTTTTTTTTTTTATAGATACGCTTATGCCTACAACAACAGCAGTCTGGTGTGTTCGCGCGCTTCATTTTTTTGTGCAATGTAGGTATTTAGATTAATTAGATTTAAAAAATATCTTACCGAGAACCAGTTGTCTGGATAAATCTAACATAGATTTTAAGACAACTTACTAACTTGAAAACGTACGTACGAACTATGTGTTTTAAATAAATAAAAATAAAAAAATTACACAGATATATCTATACTAATATTATAAAGAGGAAAGATTTGATTGTTTGTTTGCATTGAATAGGCTCCGAAACTCCTGAACTGATTTGAAAAATTATTTCACTGTTGGGAAGGTACACTATCCCCGGGTGACATACGCATATTTTTTTTATATTCCTTACTAAAACTCCAATGATGTAACCGAAGGTGTAAAAATATAACACTTACACCCGTGCGAAGCTGGGTGCATTACTAGTTATATATATATAGATGTAGGTATGTTAACCGATTTGCATGATTTGTTTTTTAGTGTTCCGTTCCCAAAGGGTAAAAACGGGACCCTATTACTAAGCCTACGATATCTGTCTGTCTGTCCGTCCGTCTGTACTACCTTTAAACGGCTGTATCTTTCGAACCGGAATAGATAGGGAGTTAAATTTTCACAGAATATGTAATGTTCATCATCATCATCATCATCAGCCGGAAGACGTCCACTGCTGAACATAGGCCTCCCCCGTTAACCTCCACACTGAACAACAGCTCGCCTTTTGCATCCACTGGATACTCGCGACTCTCACAATGTCGTCGGTCCATCTAGTAGGATGCCTCCCTACGCTGCGCCTTCCGGCTCGTGGTCTCCACTCCAGAACCTTTCTTACCCATCGGTTATCGGTTCTCCGATCGATGTAGCCTGCCCATTGCCACTTCAACTTGCAAATTTTAACAGCTATGTCGGTGACTCTAGTTCTTTGGCGAATATCCACGTTTCGGTTCTTATCGCGCAAAGAAACTCCGGGCATAGCTCTCTCTCCATTGCCCGCTGTGTGACTCTGAGCTTTTCTAAAAGGCCAACAGTTAGGACCACGTCTCAGTACCATGTAATGTTACGGCAGATTAATTAACAAATAATAAAAAAGTCAAAAAGTAAAAACAAAAGCTACAAGGACAAAAAAACTGATTGAAATTTGAATTTCCCGCCATAGGTGAAACGTGCCACCTTAACGAGTTTTATTTTTATATGGAACTTTTTGACTAAAAATCATTGGCGGTACTGGTAAATAATTTTATATCGTGTCTATAGACATCCGTCATCTAGTCTACATGTGACCACGGCTAGAAGACACGCGATAGAATTGTTTAAAACATAAAGGAGGTACCTAAACGAATCTAAATAAAATATACCGAGCTTTTTAACTGTTCTCCAACCACCCGCATTCTTCAGTCTTCCCGTGAACATGGTGCATGTAACTGCGCCGAAATATCGGGAGCTCATTCCACAACCTTACCACGGTAAATATCCCGTAAATAATCATATAACTTTATAATATACCGGATAGAATGCTAAGCATTCTATCCGCATTCCACATTTCCTAAAACATGCATAGCCTGAGCGTTCTGTTATTCAAGCTTAAAATTAAATTAAGTTTTAACTCGTCCTGGCCCAGCTCTCTGCGGATTTATAAGTAACATAAATGCGCCTCTTTAGACTCCTCTCATTTCCCCCCTCTTTTCTCTACTTCAGTTGGAGAGCGGCCAGAAATTACCGAGGATACGTACACATCCTTCAGTTTGGAATTGTTTAAAAAATGTGCTTATTATATAATGCATAAAAAAAAAAATGCTGTGGGAATAAAATATTTAAAACAAGCTGCGCCCGCGGTTTCACCCGCGTAATGATGAAAAATGGTGTTGATGATGGTGAAAAGTAGCCAATGTCACTCTCCAGCCCTTGAACTATACCCATGCAAAAAATCAGGTCGATCCGTTGTTCCGTTGCAGCGTGAAACAGGGCGGATCCAGGATTTCATTTTAGGGTGGCATTCAGCCAAGGTGCACCTGAATCAAATCGAAAAGTTGAGTCGAATGTATGGAATCGCTAGGTGTTTTAGCCATGGCCGGATTTTGGATTTTGAAAATGGATTTTGATTCAGTTTTCACTATCAGGCATTGAAAAGGATAGGCAAAGAGATACATAAAAATTATGTACTATACAATCGTAGTTCGTCTAAAATCCTTATATACTACGCGATGTCATCTCTGTTTGTTACGGTTGACTCAATAGTAACCATTCCTTTCATTAAAACTTTTGATTTGTGAGGTAATGTTCATTGTATATTCATATTGTATCTTCTTATTCAATTCCACATTTTTCACCTCTTTTTTCGAAATACCATCCGTGCGAAGCCGGGGCTGGTCACATGTGAAATATAATAATAAACAAGAAACTAACAACATAAATATTATTATACATATTTGGAATCGTAGAAACATCAATAATAATTATTGTTTGATCATACTCGCTTAGCGGTAAGCGCAGCGTACGACGTCCACCCACAAGATGGACAGACGACCTAAAAGAGACCGCAGGGAAACGCTGGATGCAGGCTGCTTCCAACCGGCCCTTTTGGAGATCGATGGGGAAGCCTATGTCTAGCAGTGGACGTCCTACGGCTGAAATGATGATGAATGATGATATTTCGGCGAAAACACCATTCATTTGAAAGTTATTCAGAAGTTCTGTGATGCAATAATATCGCTTCAAACAACTCCACCTGGCCTTGCAAGCGGTTTGATAGCTCCAATTAAACCCCAGTCATGACCTTCTACTGACAAACTATCAAACTCGTGACTGCGGAAATGGATTAACTACAGAAATGAAAAGCAAAATATAAGATCTACGGAAAAGTTTTCTGTAAAAAAAGCAACCACGTCACGGATTTCACCATAGATTTTACCTATTAACTTTAGATTTTAACTTTTGACATTGGGTTTTAACGCGTTATCTTTAAATTGTTAACTGATTTTAAGGATTATTTTTTTATGAATATGCTTTGGGATTGATCAGCTAACAACCAGCTTAGAGCGTTGGAGTCCATTGAGAAACGTACCCAGAGGCTCGTCAGCAACTAATTCCTAATTCAGCAAGTTTAGTCTTGAGCATCGGGAAGAAAGGTTCTTGAGTGGAGACCACGACCCGTAGACGCAGCGTAGGTAGGCCTCCCACTAGATGCACCGACGACATAGTGAGAGTCGCGGGCATCCAGTGGATGCAAAAGGCACGCTGTCGTTCAGTGTGGAGGTTAAAGGGGGAGGGCTATGTTCAGCAGTGGACGTCTTCTGGCTGATGATGATGATGATGATTGTAAGCATTGTAAAGCGTGATACTCAATAATTGGACAATCTTGTTCAAATACAAACAAACGTAGCCTCAATTTGTAACAAAAATGATGAATTGAACATTAAAGTATCCTTACAATAAATCGTACACAACGTGTTTTGTTTCTGTGAATGCTCGCAGCCACAAATCTTACGAGGGACTTATGGCTGCCGCTCGAGCAACATTTGCTACTAACGGGCAATTTGTCATGGAAATAAAAGCATCAGATCCTTAACTTACTGTTTTGTTTGACATATACATTTGTACCTGTTGATAAAGCATTGCTAGGAAACAAGGCGACAAACTGGAAAAGTTGATGGTGATAGGGACTGGGAATCCAATTTTATCAAAACCACATTGATTTATTATCAATGTGGTTTTGATAAAATTGTGTTTAATATATTCAATTCGTGCTTAACTTGCTTGAGCGGACAAACCAAAAATGACAATAGATATGCTTTTTGTATTTTATTTAATGGATTATTAAAAAAATGTTTCCCAGTATCTGTGTTTGTTACAATAAAGTGGCAACTGGACAGAGTGACGTCATTACAGTACATCTCCCAGAGCGCTAGACCTTGTTTTCTTGGATCATGGGTTTATAACGTCCATGATGTGATGTCTCACCAGGGGACCCCGTACGTCACAAAATTGTTTGAAGATAAAAAAAACAGTACGATTCTTGTACTATTCCATGGCTACTCCACGTTTATAAATAAGGATATTGGAAACCATTTCAATGGTTTGTTGTCTGGAATTTGTTTTTAATTCATATTTACTAACTTTTCCATTTCGATTCTAGCAGTCAAATGTTTTTTTTTCGAAAATCGCATGAAAAATATAGTCATCGGTTAATATACAGGGGAGGGGGGGTTACCTTGCATCTGAAATTATTATTTTTTTATTTTAGACCGATCTATATAAGGGGAAGTTCTTATTTCATTAATACAACAACAAAAAATACAATTGTACTCGCTATAATATAAGACCGCCTTCTGTGACTCTGTTGTATTCTTCTTGAAATCACCTTTTTTTGGTGTCAATTAAGTGTTGTATAAATTAGACTCAGGGGCGGATCCAGGATATTTCATTTGGGGGGGGGAATTCTGGATTTCATTTTGGGGGGGCATGCTGACAAGGTTCGAAGGAATCAAATCGAAAAATTGAGTCGAATGTATGGAATTGCTAGGTGTTTTGGGGGAGGGGGGGCATGGCCCCCATGCCCCCTGGATCCGCCAATGATTAGACTTGAACACAAATATGTCCCTTGTCTGATCTGAGTATAAAACATATGTATTATCAAGAATGACGTGAAGCACCAACCGCCAACACAGTCGGCAAGCAACTAACTTTATACTGATGCACAGTAGGTATACTTATGAGCACCATCGAGTCGGTACCATTGGAAAAGTACTTTTTCCGCGTCTCTAAGTACTATCAAAGATTATATACTAGAGGTACTATTTATGACAATGATACGAGTGGACAGTGTCTCTATATCAATCAAAACTCTCCACACTATACAGGGTTATGCATATAGACTGTACTAAGCCGGAAGGAGATCATTTTACTTATCATTAAGAACAATTTTTACTCTACCATCCCAAAATCGTGAAAAAACAGCTGCACCATACATTTTGTCGAGTATCAATGACCGTTTTCTATGGAACTGCTGTTTTTTAAACTAATTTCGGGTTGGTCCCACAATAAAAGTTGTTCACAATGACCTCCTTTTGGCTTATAACAGGTTTTATGCGTAACCCTGTATTACACATTTACCCTGTATTTGTAATAAATCCTACACACAGAACGACTACATTGTTGACCCGAAACTGGGACAGAAATCTGGAAATTCCTCTATTTGCCTACGGTACACATGACAATCCTTTTCTTGGACTCGAGCGTTACGATTCGGCACTCACTTGGATCAATACCTACTCCGCAACACGTGCCAGCTACGACTATATCTATAGCGGTAAGGTCGAAAATCCCGCAAACTTTCGACAGTCGTAGTTTCAAATGGATTTGAGCTGTAGTTTTCGAGATAACTTCAAATATCGTTAGATTATTGAAGGATTTGGTCGTCGGGAATTAGTCGTATTGCTTTATAGAATTGTTTTTTAGGGTTTTTAAGTGATTTTTAGGGTTCTCTACGTAAAGGGTGTAAACGGGACCCTATTAGTCCGTGGTCTCCATTCGAGAACCTATCGGCCATCTGTTTTGCGTGCTATGTGCCGTGCCCACTGCCACTTCAACTTGCTAATCCGGCGGGCTATGTCGGTAACTTTCGTTCGTTTATCTCCTCATTTCTGATTTAATCTCGTAGAGAAACCCCGAGCATAGCTCGAGCATATCTCCATAGCTCGTTGTGCGACTTTGAGCTTGCTTATAACACCCATAGAGAAAGACCACATTTCAGTGCCGTATGTTATTGTATATAATATCACTTATCTTGTAAAGTTGTTAGTCTGTTTGTTTATTTTCTTTTGTCTTATATAAGGTGTTTTTGATGCACGCATTGCTCACCTACCATCTTTTTTTCTGAGCAAAGGGGTATGCCGAAAACCAGCCCTGCGTGACCCTTCGGGACCTCGCAGTACAGCGCTGAGCGTACCCCTATTACCAAACATTGTATCTCCTTATGTTTCTAATAGTATATATATATCCATTGTTTTTGTTTTTTAGCAAATAAATATATCTTAACTAGCTTTGAGTAGAATTACAAATATTGGTACTCGTGAGCATTCTATTTTCATTCGAAGTATAGTACCTGCGCACCAGGTGTGCTGGAATGAAACCGCACAAACCTATTCCAATGGAAGTCTATACCAGGCTAAGTTAATTAAATCTTGAACGCAATACACCTCATGCTGTTTAGTTTTATATAATAATACTAGGTGCGCCCCGCGGTTTCACCCGCGAGTTAATATCGTCGTTAAGTTTTCTGAAATTTTCAAACATTCCGCGCTATATATTTTCTTAATTTTTCTTTCCATAAGAACTTACAGAGTAATAGGAAACTTTAAAAAAAGATGAATGAAATCGGTAAAGTCGTTCTCAAGTTATGGCGTGACCAAGATAAATAGGGATTCATTTTTATATATATAGACTAGCTGCGCCCCGCGGTTTCACCCGCGTGGATTACTCCTTATAAATAATAATGTAATGTAATGTAGTTAAATAGTAGACATTTTACGGCGTGGTAATTTTACGACTTACTGATACTTGTACTTTTTGTGATGTTGACTAGCAGCGATGTGGTCATTTTGCGAATTGGACAGTTTGAGAATAGATGAGATTAAGTCAAATTGCGACTCGGGGCCTGTTATAACAAATTATTTTATTCAGTTAAATTACAATATTTGTGCTGGAAAAAATACATGTCACAATACATCTGTGTTTGAGTTTATTCATTGGTTCAAAATTTAATAGAATCAAATTTCCTCGATCAACAAAAAATCTCAAAGTCGATTTAGTTTATTTTTTCGTGTTATGCTCTAATGAAATCTCGTAACAACCTGGAAATTGCATGTACTGAAAGGCAATCCTATTCAACATTATTTTCATTGGATAGATTTTTGATAGTGAATAGATTCAGTCCCGCGCCAGGCGTCATCGAGGTCGGACCTATGTTCGTTTTTGTTGTTGCACTCCCCCCGCGGGCCTCCTAACTCTTGCGCGGCAAAATACATCGCTCTAACTTGGCGGGAGCTGAGGGAGCGTTTTGTTGCCTACGCGACTCGGATAACAGGCCGTTAAACAAGTTTTCATGTATCTATCTATATAAAAAGCAATGTGTGTATGCATGTTCCTTATATTGAAGATAATAAGTTGAAATAAGTTGTTTTTCCAAAATTTCAAGCCGTTATTTTCAATAAAAAATACAAATTTATTTATTACAGAAGTTTTGAATCTCCCAAAAATGCCGTTTTCGTTGCTGTTTTCGTACAAAAATGTGGGCTCTTAATAAAATCACCCGAGTAATATTTACCATTTGAAAGCTTGTTTATATGATAACAAACGTTCCGTGATTAAACTCACTTAAGTCGGAGATTTGTGTGACGTGATCGATAATAATCTCTTGGGGCCATTCTAGATCTATTTTGCTCAAGGCAGCATTAAGGTGCTATTTCAATAACGAACGCAAACCGCAAACTGCAGATTGTAAATGCCGTCGAAGTCTAACCCACCCTGCAGACGATCTTGCCGCCTTATTAGAGTTCTGTAAACGGAACTCGGGGGTTAGACAAGACCCACTTTCTGCTGAAAATTACATTAGCTTGAGATAACATCTCTCAAGCTAATGTCATTGTCAATGTAATTTTCATACAATTTCATTCTTCCGCAGGCGTTAACGCTAACAGAAAGTGGGTCTTGTCTAACCCAGCTGGGTGTAAGCGGGACCCTATTACTAAGCCTAAGCTAACTGTCTGTTCTATTTTATAACGCCTGTATCTTTCGAACGGTAATAGATAGCCAGTTGAAATTTTCACGAAATATGTAATGCTATCGCCGTTTTTAATTGATTTAGGTTCTAAATAAGTCATTGGTGCAGGGCCGAGAATCGAACTGGATGCCGTCATATTGCAAAGCACACATGCTACCATTTGACCAACATCATCATCATCATTCTATCATGTTTCCACTGCTGGGACAGAGCCCTTCTCTCAAAGAGAGAGGATGGGCCCTTATCTATCATGCTGGCCCAGTGCATATTGGTAAATAAGATGTTTGTATTATGTTTTTGAATTTTTGAGGTTCTTGGACATTAACACTTAACCTGCGAAGAAGTGGGTTCCCTCTGCATTTTCTATCGCTTGTTTTTCGGAGAATGCTCTGAAGAGCTTTTTGATCTCATTCCTGCGTCGGACTTCCACTACTTCACTTCCTGACACCGTCAAAAAGATCAACCTCACATCTCTTAAACTGGAAATCCCACATCTTTTGATTTTCTGCTCATTTCCTCCGCGTGCAAAGTATGAAATATCCTTCCCCTAAAGGTCTTTTCACCGAGCTTCTACTTTGTTTTAAATAGGATGTTTATAACCACCTCTCCGGGCTGGCAAAGCACCGTCTCGCAGGTGTCCATAGGCGGCGGTTTCTGCTTACCATCAGGCGGACAGCATGCTTTTTTTCCGCTCTTTTAATTAAAAAACCCAGCCAACATCGCTAATAATAATTATTCATGGCTAACCTAATGATTAAAAAAGTTGAAAGAGGTGAGATATGGATCAACCTTTTGCACCTCACTGTTGTCAACGTCCATAGCACGTTGAAATCACAGGTTCTCGTACGATCACCGAAGTTACGCAATGTTGGACGTGGTCAGTTTTATTTGAATTCCGTTGAATAATATCTACTTTCCGCATCCCAGAACTATTTCTGCGGCGTGCGGTGTGCGGTTTGCGGTCACCGTCGAAATCGCACCTGTACCAGTTACAAGCGTGACCTTAGTCTTATTATTATTATTAGTCATAACACGACCCACCCCTCTCCATACCGGGGTGAAAAGTTCCTACAAAAATATAATCGGCAAAACGGGTAACCCTGAGGGTGGGTAGCTGAGGGTTCTGTACTTCTCGTAAACTCTATAATAAGTTTGATATTAAACTAGCTGTGTCCTGCGGTTGCAGTCGCGTGGATACCCTCGAAAAAAATAGCATAAGCTACTCCATAATTATAACATCAGCTACCAGTGAAAGTTCCGTCGAAATCGGTCCAGCCCTCGCGTAAAAACGATAATACGCACAGGCGTCAAACTTGGCATGATTATCGTACACATTCTAAACTAAAACAACAAATAATAAATACTGGCCATGCAAGTGTGTGTGGGGAACTAATATCTGTTCATGAAAGTTATGCAACGTCGGGCGCGGTAAGTCTAAGTGCTTCGATGGGTGACCGCCTGGGCGTGATTTTGTATTTTTGGACTATTTTTTTTTGTTTTTTAGTAGTTAATATTTTATGTGGTGGTACAGAACCCTCAGTGCGTGAGCCCAAACTCGCACTTGGCTGGCTTATTTCTATTATATTATTCTTTATTTTCACAAATTTAAAAAGACCTAATTACTTATTTTTAAGCATAATAGCAATCGCAACGACAGCACTAAAAAAAGTTGGCCAGCGACTGACTTCACATTGGGACGTAGTATATTTATTTTATCAGCAGCACTGAGTTTGTCACCATTAGAAACGTTAATTCGCCCTGTCCTTGCTATTATAAGTCAATGGTTAGTTATGTCCATATTGTCCATCCCTTTAGTCATTTCTGTCATCTCTCATATACCTATAGTTGTTTAGGAAATCTGTTTTACTCTAAAGGGTTTCCCTTTACCTTTAGGCACGGAACTCTAAAAGTAACAGTTTGATATTTATCAGCCTAATTCGGCACGAGGCCTTGCCCCAAATATCGGGTCGAACAAATGCCAACTCCTATAAAAATATTTAAACTCACCGTGAAGTAGGTACTTTCTAATTAAGTGGCGTTGATTTATTATAAAATCCTTTATAATTTGGTATTTACTGAGACATGGCATTCAGTATTTATCACCTTGTTAATTACTTTCATTGAATTCATACTCATGAGGCTTAATATTCATTGACCTATTTAAATATTGCTTTGTAAGGACAGGGCCAATGAACTGTCCCTGACCCCCTCTTTTGGATCCGGGGTTAAAGATACTAATAAATATTATTTGGATTTTAAAACAAGTTTATCCTTGTGGAACTTTTGTTCTCTCAACTAGTACCTACCATCAACCTTATCATCTTTATTATCAGCCTATCATGTTCCTACTGCTGGGGCACAGGCTTTCTCTCAGAGATAAGATGGGCGCTAATCCACCATGCTGGCCCGAGTGCATGTTGTTCCATCAACCCTATAACTCGTTCTAATTCATATTCCAGGTTACCTCTGCCATGGCTGTTATATGGACTGATTAACGGCGAGCCAGTGCAGGTGAATTCCAAAGGCATGATTTGCAGCATCGTCCTTCTCTTCGCCATGTTACTGTTCGTCATCCTCAGCATCGCCTGCTTCAGGTGGAAGATGAACAGGGGTCTTGGGTTCACCATGTTCTTGCTCTACTTTGTATTCGTTGCAGTGAGCTTGGGGCTCGAGTATGGATACCTACACTGCCCTGAACATCACTGAGACTTGTCCAACTGAAGGTACTCTTTCATATGTTGAAAATCAGATGTTTGATCTAGAAAAGTGACAAGAACTGCCATAGGAATGTCAAATAGAGAAATTGTAAAAGTAATTTGTATAATACGTAAAATGACTAATCAGAAACAGTTCCAATAATGCCTGATGATAATAATCGATAATATAATTATATAAAATTATATAGACGGTACAAGAGTTGTAGAAGATCGTTGATTTGTTTTGTATTTTAGTTGTTTAAATGTCGTAGCACAAACAGAATGTAAAATACATTGCTCAAATTATGTACTACATTATGTTGTGATTGGTTTGCCGAATAGAATTACTTTAGACGTTTTTGATATTGTAAAGCTTGTAACAAACGTGTAAAATGTGAAAGAGAGACTTAATTAAGCACCAATACGCATAAGTAATAAACAAAATGAAATAGTAAAACAAAATATAATAGCGACAGAATATATTCCTAAAGTAAAATGCAACAAATGACGACGAAGCTTCTTACAAAATATAAATAAGACTTTGAATTGTATAAATACAGACATACAAAGTTTTTGTAATTGAAATTATAATATATTTAGCCATCAATAGAGACTGTAGTTATTTATATGAATGTTAGTTGTTTATTAAACTTGATGGCGCTTTTGAATTTTTACAAATAAGTTCAATAATAGATATATTAGAGTCGTATGTGTTGAATAATATCGTATGTATTTTTGTAAATATTGATTCGTTTAATTTTATAGTTAAGGTGGTAGTGACGCGTCTGTTTATTTTGGATTTGATTTTGGTCTTTCTGACCAGCAGTCCATGAATTGTTGGTGTCGCATCGCCGTGGTTCAATGTATAAATGGTTGTTGTCTCAGCACAAATTGATAGAAACGAAAGGGATGTAAATACACACGTAGAGGTCGTAAGAGAAAATGGGAGCGGGGCAAATGCATTTTTAATATATATTTCATACTACATAAAATGTGCCTAAGGGTTCGTATGAACTTATAACATTTAGCTTCGATATTTTTACAGAAACAAAATATTGTCTTTATAAACTACATAATTGATTAGATGCAAGACATTGGTCTTAGTGATGGAGAATGTACTTATTGTGTAGATCGCATTGGTCCCGCTCTACGATTATATACGGTGTTTACACTGTCTTTACAACTTGTAATCTGTAGTGTCATTAATTTATTTGCTCTTCTATATTTCACATAAGATACGGACGAAACGTATATAACTTCTTAGCTTCATAGTATAATAGTCAATTCTTTAAAATAAATCGTGTAAATCGTTTTAAGTCCATCGAGATACAATTCCTATAGAGTCACAATATCTCAGTGAAAACAGTCAAAAACGTACGAGCGTCATAATATATGCATTATAACAATTAACATATACTTCACAATGCCACATTTACTCCAATTTAGACGTTATGTCGCTTGCATAGTGTTCACGTTAGTTGTTAGCTATGTCATCGTAGCTCTGGCATCACGCGGCATTGTAGTCGAATCGCGGTTACCTTGTAACTAACCAAAAAGTCTGCGCAATTCGTAGCGTGCGCTTAGTTTTGGTTCGGACATTTTTTGACACGATTGTGACTCTATATTTATTGTATCACGATGTTTAAGTCTCTCTATTTTTCTTTACATTACTTAAGTGTTACAGGTACGGTTCTGTCAATTCAGTAAAATTGATGATTTTAAACATCTATTACTACCGTCCATAGTTTTGTTCTTCGTGCTATAAAGCTTTCGCAACTTTCATCTTTTTCTTCATCTTTTACGTATAATAACAAAATGTAATACAAATTCAAATTTGTAAGTTCAATTGATCAATCTCAAGGTTTTATCTTAATCCCGCCTATATGACATAGCAATAAATAGACTAGAATAGATAGTTAAATATTATATTTGTATGATAAGCTTAAACAAATAACATGCATTGTCGTATCGCTCAAAACGTCAAGTAACACAACTTCTTCGACGATTCTAACAATATGAATGCGCACAAGTAAAATGGCGGATCCTAGATTTGCTCTGACTTGACATTCAAGCCCGATTGACTCCATGAACCTTGTGAAATTGATGATTTTTACCATATAGATTAATACAAGCTGTGGATTATACTTTGGCATTAAAGCTGCTGTTAATATTCTGTAGTATATAGTTTTTGTTGTTAATACTAATCAATATACGCGCAATATGAATTGAACACAGTACCATTGTATTACCATGTTTACCTAAATAATATAGTCAGATGTATCTATAATTTTTTGTATTAGCTACGACAGTTAAATGTTGACAATTTTTAAAATTTAGCAGTATTCGATAGTAACATTTTGTCAATTGTATTTTGTAACATAATTAAATATACTTATGTATCTATTATTTATACTACCTACGAATATTAAATTTTTTAAGAATTAAATACTGCATGATTATTCTAATGCCAAGGTTTCATCCCACCATGATGTGATAGAATGTCGCATACATTACGAATGTTATCGAGACAAATAAGGACATATCGGTAGGTACCACATGCGACTAGGTCATAATCTGTGATAAGAACATGCTTATGACGTATTTGTAAAGTTAGACGTTCATCTCGTTTCAACTTCATAGTATTTATGTATTGTTAGCTTGGATTTGAGCCTTCTGTAGTTCGCTTAGCGGCGCCACTACCCACAGTTTCAAAGTTTTCGACATCTATTGATTCTTCAAATAATTCCTTGAATGTTTTCTTCCGAACATACAAAATCAAATCAAAATTGAACTGTAATGTAGTGGCCAATCTATAACAGTACTTTTAAGATTGTAATGAAATATTATACTCTAAGCGAATAACGTTACGAGCTAGGGTGTAGAGTGCTATAAATATTAAAATATTAACCTTTTAATATCTGTACTTAGTATAACGAAAGCACCAAATACTACGCGTTAGTATGTAATGCATAAAACGCGAATCTATACGCTATTTATAAATACTTGTATTGTACACTAGTTATTTCTATCTATCTCTTGTATAATGTAATTTAGAATTTGTAAATTATCATCCTTACATACTGTTTATATACATAGTTGAAGTAGGTCGGACCGATATACGGTCATTAAGTATTATATACTTTTCACCAAGGAAAACGAAAGCAAGATTGTATGTAGTTAAATTGGAAATGGAATCCAATTTTTCTTTCGTTAGCTTTGCGTGTGTGTCCTCACGATTCAAATTCGCCTTCTTGCATGTCATACCACGTAGTTACATTAAAATTGCATTTGTTCAGTACCAAATAGCACAAGCCGAGCTAGTTCTCATTAACTTTCAAATTCTTCGTTACTACTAAGTAGTCTCTTTTAAGGTTAAATATTTCGGTATCAGACTCATCGATGCCTCTTATAAAATATCTTTTAATATTTCTTCGTAGTCTAAGTTTAGGCTTAATGCTATCATTAAAAAAGTGTTTACAAACAAATTGAAATACATTATAAATTATCCAGGTAGATTGTTACTAGAGTGATGGTTTTTATATAAAAATATTAAAGTATAAAAATTATCGCTGATGATAAAGAAATATTAATTGTGCGTTACTTTCTTGGACACGATCTGTGTAAATATGAAAACCATAGTAATATTGATTGATTGATTGTTTGGTTAGAAGAAGTAGATACTGTTGTGTCTCCGTGGAATTCAGCTTTAAAATGGACCTGTTGGAGAAAGTAACGCGGGTCTATATAGTCATTTATTATGTTTATTGCTGCAATGTCTCGATTTCGATGAGCAAAAGATCAAAGAGATCTGGGGAACTTTGTAAAAATTACTGTGACAAAGAAGGAAGATAATATTTTCTCTTAGCGAAGAGCAAAAATATTTAAAATACATACAAAAGTGTGATTGAACATGCTAAAGATTTATCTTTTGATCAGTTTTTTTTAATTTAGTCTATGAAGTTTCAATGCGATCTAACGGCGGTACAAAGTATATCGAAATCGAGATTTCAGCGTAGGTTGTTAATAGTGATATTACAAATTAAGTAAAAATTAAAAAAATGTTATTAATTTTAAAATGTAGATAAGTTTTAGGAATTTTCATCATGTTGTACTTAACGAGTAAAATGAAAATGGACGGAAGCATTTGATGGGGTTTCTTGAATCGTAATTTTGAAATGTTTTAGCAGTATTACTAGTTTTTTTGTGCTAGATAAAATTTCCCTTAAATATGGTGTTTCGGAAAAAGATATTGATGATTGTGATACCTATCTTCCAATGAATTAGGTAACCGTTGAACATTATAAAATAGATGCAAAAGTCTAGATGCATATAGGTACAATTTTACCAAAACATCAAATTTTTGGTAGGTGTTCTGATTCTTTCGTATTGTGTAAAATTTTGCTATTAAATAATTGTTGCTCTTATCAAAGCTTTTAATGATTGTTGACGATTTACAAATTGTGATAGTTTTGAATTTTACTAGTTTATTGCGAGCAGATATTTATAAATATTTGTTTAATTAATGTTTATTGGTTTTGATGTATAAGAATATTCGGCGTAATCACGCCTCGGCTGTCAACGGTATTATGAAAAATTACAATAAAAATTATAAAATAGTGAGTGAAATGTGAGTTCGTATTTTTTTTTCGCCCGTGCCTTCTTGATATTAATAATTATAATTATTATTTCCCTTTATTTCTTAAAATTCTCGGGTCTAGCCCGGACATTTGGTAGGCATTGGTGGGGCCGAAGCCAACACCAAGAGGCCCCATTGAGTACAAAATTTACAATAATAGGTATAAAATTAAATATAAAACTATTGTACAGTATTCTTGATGGTATGTTCCTGGTCTATGGTATGAGGTACAGCACCCGCTTCAATATATTTTGGCGGGTGATGACTTGCCACCCAGTAAATTGGCCCCCCATAATGGCTGCCGCATATATAGGCACCGAAAGGGCAACATTGGCGTGGGTGGCTTAGGGTGTCGAGAGATGTGCTGCACTTTCACTATAAGAGCTACTAGCGGCTACTATTATTATTAATTATTATAATTAATAATAACAAGTAGAAATTGAACATTTTCAAAGCTCCCGATAAAAGTGTGACGGACTCGTGTCTCACTCCCACGGGGAGTGAGAGCTGACCACAAAATATGGCTGTTTTTTTTTAAATAGTATAAATGTCAAACATCCTACCGGCCACCTGATGGTATAAGTGGTCACCGCTGCCTATAGAGACCTACAATACCCGGGGCATTGTCAATTCAAATATATTGTTCCTTTAGATAGTTTCCTTTTCAGAACAGTTTCCTTGTTCTTTCCTTGTTCTTTTAGATAGGCCGGGTAATTATTGTAAACGATCATAATATTTGCGCAAATTGATTATTATTATTTACAAAATCATATAAAGCTATTTATCTCTAATGCACATTATTACTTACATATGTCATTTTTGCTGTTTCAAACGGTTTATTGATAAATGTAAGTAAATGATGCGTTACTGTTAAATTGCTGTAGGTACATGATACTGTAAAGAACAACCAACGATTTGTGCAAACACCGTGTCAAATTATCAACTTTTGGACTTATTCCTTTATATGTGCTATGAGACCTTACTTTTTGCCAAATTTCATGATTCTAGGTCAACGGGAAGTACCCTATAGGTTTTGGTTCCCTTGTGTAATCGCAAAATATGCGACATAAACGTTCATATCTTTTGATTTCGTTGACTTACAACTTTTATTTTTTCTTAGCCGAAAGAAACCGCTGACCCAAGTATTCATTATAAATTTCAACTTGATACCTTTACACGTTCTTGAGAAAAAGGTTCTTGACAGATGGACAGACAGACGGACAGACGGACAACGAAGTGATCCTATAAGGGTTCCGTTTTATCCTTTTGAGGTACGGAACCCTAAAAACTAAATTGTTTGGGAGCTACGATGCCACAGACAGACACACAGATACACACGTTAAACTTATAACACCCCTTTGTTTGCATCGGGAGTTCAAAATAGAGTTAAAACGAGTAAAAATATATCTAATACTTATTATATTTATTGAGTCATACACCAATATTATAATTATTACTCTACTTACATAAACTACATAGTATATAAAAACTGAAACACTACGCAAAATACAATTGTTGATAATCATTTCAAAAATAAACAACAATATGTACAACAATAATGCACATAAACTGCTTGTAACAAACGATCATACACAAATACTACTAAAAAGAATAAGAATGCTTATTGCAATACCATCAAGAGCTTTGCTCATTTTAAGTCAAATTTATAGCTCATACATAAATGTAAAGACAGTCATATAAAAAAAATATATGTTAAACAAAAGTCGGTTTCTCCTATTGGTACTTTTAGTGTTTGTACTTTAAAGTAATAAAATGAATTTTAATTTTTTAATTAATTTAATTCAATACTGTAATAATACAGCTAATTAATTTATTGTGTGCTGTTGCAGTTTGTATAAATATGTCTATGCACTTATTTAAATAAAATATAAAATAATATTTATACACATCAAAATATATTATTTCTTAATATTAAACAGAAATTATTCTAAGATACAAGACCACTTTGAGAACCTACACACATACAAAACTACATAGAGACCCTCAAACTGGGACCTGCCAGTTTCCCATCACAGGTATCAACACCACCAATTCCAGACTTGCTTCTTCAACTTCTTTGACTCGACAAGAGATGGCTCTTTCAAAAATAAATTCCCTGTTTAAAATTTAGGGTACTTTAAAGTAGTGCGTGCCGCAAACGCGAGCGACAGAAGAGCCAGAAAGCCAGTAAAGCTGCGACAGCTGCACCTGCTATAAACGTGGCCTCGTCTCTTCTGGTTCCTCCAGCTTTATCTACTACTGCACTCTGGAACAAGAAGTTAAAAAGTATATTATTAACACTTCTCCATCTCCATTCATTACGTCGAAAATATCAAAAGGCTCTCAAACAGCAGCTCGTCTGTTGGTAAGCAATGGCATGATTTGGAGCAGATCTTTGGAAAGTGAAATGAATAAGTTTTTCCAGCCTCCAATACTGAAGTAATAATATGCTTAGAACAGCCTCACGTCATAGCCTCAAAGAGTTCCGGATTCTGCCACATGTGCCCAAAGATCCACCTTCTGTAACAGTACATGCTTTACTCACCCATCCACCGTGCCTGATTGCCCATGGCGTGGCGCACTTAGCGACATGCTTTGCCGCCCAGTCGGCTGCCCTGCACCAGCCACCGACACGCACCGCCCTGGCACACACCTCGCATAGGAACGCTAGGACCACCAGGGCTCGTTGTTCCACGTGGGCTACTGCCTAGAATCGTACAAGATTTATCTATTTCAGAATCATCAATCTTCTTGGCATTTGCTGACTATTTCCAAATAACATATTGGTTGTTGATAACATGATGGTGATGAGAAATATTATAAAAAGAATTATATCTTGCTGTGATCTGTATCTCGATTTTGTCTAATTTTAATCGCATTGAATTGATCGAAGGTACCACCCCTCGTATATTTGCCCAAAAATAAGGTAAAGTAAGTTCGTATTAAACCCAGTTCCCAGCCCAGCAGTTGCCTGATGTTAAGGCCACTTGAAGGCCTCTGAGTAAAAATAGGATGGATATTCGTAATATACGGGCATTCGTTTGGGATTCGATACAGGTGTAAGACTTACGAAGTAATATCGGCTGCTTAAAAACAAATTCCACACAAATTGGCAGGTCAACAAGTTCAAGGTGCTAAATACCAACCTACGTACCAACGACCACCTTAATGAAGCCAAAAAAATTGGCTTACAGAATTCTAAATTATGTTTGGCACGCCGTGCTGCGTCGGTAGGTATAGTCTATAACAACTCACTTACATCAACGTAGACATCACAAAATCAACAGGTTCCTTTTAGCCATTGGTAACATAATTATTATTTTCAATTTCTTCCCCATGCCTTCTCAGATTACTACCTCATCGAAGCGGCACAAGGATGCCTTGTTTTTTCGTAATTTCTCATAGCTTTCTCCAAAACACATCTATTTCAATGCATCATCTTCTAAAATACTATCAAAAAGTCCTTCTGTATTACCTGACAGATCTCTTGCATGATGTCCTCAAACTCCACCTCGTCAAGGCTCAGTAGTGGTATATGCTCTGCTCTGGCTGCTAGTCGTCCTTGAGCTTTCGTCTCCCGGAACCTCCTCGCGGCTCTCTCCAGGGCACGCCAATCTCGCCAGTACAAGAACCACCCTCTGAAAGACCAGAAAATTACAACTTCATTAGGTCATAGTAATATAATATTGCTCACCTGCCAAAATAAATTAATCTTGCTGAAATTTAAAAAAAAAACTTTCTTTTCTTTAAAAAAAAAACTCTGTAAAGTCAGTGAAGCAAATCAGAAAACCACTCAAAGAAATGAACTATATGACCATTGAATAGCACCACGAGAGACATTAAGTATGCCAGATTTTGGTTTAAAGAGCCATTCTTACCTCGGTTCTGGCCTGGCAGCCACCGCCATGCAAGGTGGGGGTCTCAACTCTTCCAGCCTGAGATGCTGCAATAGTAATGCTCGAAACAGTCTCACTCCTCTCTCTTCCTCTTCTCCCAGCAGATCTGGACCTCTCCAATGACCCTGGCAGTCGTCAGGTCGCTCTTCGTCGAGGGAAACTTGCCGGAGCAGTGGGGCTCGCGGAGAGTCGTAGTCTTCCAGGGACTGAACACTGCAAGCTAAAAACAGCAGATAACTGGTTTAGACAATATTTATTAAGGACAGCAAAAAAATTGACATACAGCAGAGATTCGACATATCGGTGACCCATCACAAATTACTATAAATTTCACTCAATGATTGACTAAATCTTTATTGTTCACAGCGCAAAATATCATACAGAGAACAAATTTTTTTCTTAAAAACTAGTGAAACTAATGGCGGCCTTACCGCTAAAAGCGATCACTTACAAGCAACCTTACGATGGAAAGGATTTATAGAAGACGTAGAAGACGGATGTGCAGTAGAGTATAGACTATGAAATGAGCCTGCGGTGTGATGTCGCAATGCCTGTAGTAAATAGGTATGAACCAGTAAAATAGCATTCAGCTAAAGACTAGAAACTAGAAAAATAGATGAATGATTTGCATCTAGGGAAAATAACTTTTCATTTATATTTGCCAGTAGAGCAACAATTCTTCGGAAAGTTCTTGCCTTAGTAAAATAAAAACAAAGCGACTAAATTGAGTTACTTTCTTGTACTTTATTAGTCTAGGGCACGACACAATTTATGACGTCTCGTGAGAAACTTCAATACAAGAAAATAAAAGGAAATAAGTATTTTATTGGTTCTTGAATAATTAAAAGTGCTTCATCATTTGAAAACCTAAATTGAGACAAAACTAAGTTATTAAAGAAAATGTTAATAAAACACATAAGTGTCTTATGCACCTATCTATAATCGTCAATCAAAATGAACAGTTACTAAAAACACAGTCTAAAGAACATCAAAGAGCATTAAGTTACAAACAACTGAAAACATTTTTCATAACAAGTCCAATAAAAGTCCATTAGCTATGAATCTCCTTAGCTATGGTCTCCATTAGCATCAATTTATAAATATTATTCGGCTCATAGCAACGCAACCTCATCAATAACATCACTTATTTATCTACAAGACAGCACTTATAGCACTGCGTTATCGACAAACACTGCGAAAAATCACTGCAGAACTAAGTTTCCATTACCTTGTTGCACAGCCGCTAGAGTAGGCACAATATCCATTTTTCCACTTGGATCTTTAACTAGAACTTTCAAATAGTCTTTGCAAGAAGGACTAGACTGTCCCTGTCGATTATTTCTGTTAGAATGTTGGAGCTGAACGCTAAACAGACGCGACCTTGGGTAAGGCAGGTCAGGACCCTGACATAGTTGTTAACGCATGCGCTAGGGTTGTTTTCTGATTGAGGGAAACTTTGAAGATGAAATCCTTTTCGAGATAGATAATTAAGTTGTCGATATGAAGCTGTATAATTATTATTGGATGGAAGATTAGTAGCCAGTAGCTACCCTGACTTAATAGATTTTGCGATTTCAATAGTATACCTACTCGTAATTGAGCTTCCAGCCAGATATTTATGATTAAGTCCTTTTCTGTTATGATAACTTTTTACACGACTGACCAAAAAAGTTTTGGCGGCAATGTGTATAATACGGTTGTCTGTACTTCGGTATTCTATACAATGCCTGAGGCAATGCATAAAATAAACTCTATTTAAAACTCGACTTTAATTATATGTTTGTGTTGTATAGAAATAGATGTCAGAAACAATAATATGAAAAAATAAATGACTATTTTGTATATTTTGTCTTTTATTTAATATTTTTCCAAATCTACGTTAGGTATTCTATGCAATTCCTGGAATATGTGTACAATTCAGTTCAGTTCAGTTTCTAGGTTCAGTATACAATAAATTATTGGGTTTCTTAGCTTCTGAAAGCCTAGCTAGACTGATTTTAATTTGATATTGTATCGTTAGAGTTCTGGCAAGTATCAATCTAGCCCAACCTAAAATATATAGGGCGACTATGAGATATAAATTAAACCAGACTCGTTTTTCAATAATTCTGACCTCAAATATTTGTCATATATCTATCATCGTCTCAACCTTGTGGAACAGATCCAAAAAAATATAACATTACCATAAAATATACAGTAGTTTAACAGAAATTGCCATTAGAGTTATGACGCGTCGAGATAGAAATTTAGTGAGATATCATTTGGCGTCGTTCGTATTCGTATTTTTTCTAAGGTATATTATTTAGCTTATTGGACGTAATTTCAATATTATTACGTATTTCTTCGCCTTCAACAGGCGAGGACTGGCAGAAAACGGGCGAGACACAGCACGAGATCGAAGATCTCCAAAATTTTAGAAGTCTTTGCCCCAGGGGATATCCAGCCCCAACGTAGATACGAAAGCTCACTAAATTTTAAAAACAGGAACATATTTTTGAAGTGAAAACTTCTTTAGCCGCTTTGAGCGATTTTTGGTATGGGAAAAACCAAAGATAAACAACCACTTGATCGAGCAATTCCTCATAATTCCCTTTTGCACGAGTAAGCAACGTCGGTCGCGAGGGGTATCGAATGGCGGCTTGTGATTGGAGACTCAAGTCATTGGAGTCATCATCCAATTCGCGCCTAGGATTGGCCAGCTCGAAAAAGATGTACATAGGTATGCTGAAAATTTATAGATTTGGCTTACAGTGAGGTAAAAGATGAGCAGTGAGATGGCGGCAGTCCTCATGACTACCTATATTTTTTATTTACTAATATGTCTAAATACATCTTATCTAATGTTATCGGTGTGGTCGAAGATACTAACACACCTAGCCTAGCCTAGTCAATGTGACCGTGCTCATATAACCACAGTTCCGTCTTTATCAGTATCTTACAAAATATTCCATACCATACGATTTCTGTACAATATTAAATTAAAAGCAATTGGCAGATAGAGGGCAGCGTACTCCGCGTACTACGGCTGTCGATTGTCTGATTGAGCTCATTTATTCCCATCTCAATTGTCGTTTATCAGTGGTTGTGCAACTATCTACCGGAAGGACCACATTGGCTCGGATTATATTCTGATAACTCGAGAAGAACACATGTGCTCGCTTTAAAAATTCATTTAAACGACAATTTTAAATCGAATTTTGGAATCTGTGATGATGCTAAGAAGTTAAGGACTGGTGCAGATGAAAAAGACAATGTTGAAAAGGCCACAATGAAGACGAATAAAAGAAAGTTGTCATCGGATTACAGTGTAGAAGTGTCGTGTTGTAGAAAGCTCTCGGTTTTCGCGTGTGCTTGTGCAGTGCTTTCTCTGATAGTTCATACGTATAATTATGTGGAAAGTGGTGTAGTTGATGAAGAAGCTATGGTTTTGATGAGGAATGTTCTAGATGAGAAGCTTGAGGAGCGGATAGAAGCGTATTTAGCTGAAATTAGTGGGACCACGCCGCGCAGAACTAAGAGGGAAGCTAAACTGGTAACATTACCAAATTTCTTCCAACAATTTTTTTTAACCATTGCAGCATTATAAGTCTCTAAATTCCATGAAAAAACTTGAGTCCAAACAAATTTTTTGCATACGATATTGGCGGAAATATTGTAATATTTGTCATCGATAGTATCAATAAGAGCCAGCTTTTCTTTTGACGATGAGCGCACATAACAACCACAGTGCCTGCTAAAAAAATTACTGATTGCATGAGGCGTTACTTTGCGGAATACACTTAAGATTCTTTTGAGATTCAGAACTTCTTCTATATTGTCTTGTTTTGCTTCTTTTAGAAGCCTTCAGTTATCCAAGAAGACAACACAGTGACTCCTCACGTAGAATTCTTCAATCCAAAAATGAGACCAGAACTGGAGGAGAAGGATGCAGTGGAAATGCGGAAAACTGGAGCTAAAGGTCCAGCGCCTGGTGGTGATACTTGGGTCTGGTTGACCAGCTACTCCAGAGTTCCAGTAAGATTTTTACACCTACGAAACACACTACTCATATCACGGCTTTAAAAGTGTACCTACAGAAAAACTTTAAGCACGGGCTAGCCACACTAATTAAACTTTATTTAATTAGTATTGACTCTAATTAAAAATATAAGCTAACTTACTGTTAGTAATTATTATCAACTCTAATTAGCCTTGGGTATATAAACAATCAGTTAAATTACCCATAGACCGTTGAAGATTTAAAGACAATACGAATGCTCAAGCCCGCTACCAGGTGGCAGCGTACCCAGCATCATCATCATTTCAGCCATATGACGTCCACTGCAGCAGCTGCTGGATATAGGCATCTCCCATCGATCTCCAAAAGGGCCGGTTGGAAAAATACAGTACTCAGCTATACCCAGCCCAGCATGTTAGTACCCAGCATGCTGGCGGTGTAACGGTCTATGGGCAGTCAAACTGTTTTTGCATTGTTCGTGTTAGCTTGTATTATTTAGTAAATAAAAGCTCTTGACAGTTTAAAAAATACTCACTGAGAAACAGATTGTTTTTTCTCACCTGTTTTTAGACGTTGATTTGGGGCAAGTTTGCCTTTAAAATACATCACTGTTAACAAAGCTTCTCGCGTGACTTTAAACTGATTTACAACACTATTTCTGTTAAAAATCACGATTAGATTGTTATCACTATCACAAATTGTTATTACTACGGGTACCTCTCGTTTTGTGTAGCAAATAAATCAAGAAACTGCTAATACAAACCAAGCTATTTATAACGCAAACGTAATTAGCTCACGAGTTTTCTGAACTCGTAGAAGTCCGCATTTATTTTCACACTAGTAATTATGGCTTACCTGGGCATTGTCAAAGACATTGAAAAATAGACGGCCAAGTGTGAGTGGGTAACAAATTTTAGTTCATTACCAAGTTATAACAGGTAATTTCACCGGATCGAAATGCCATATCTTACTAATTTTGAAGTCAGTTTTTTATTGATAATTATTGATATTTTGTGGTGGTACGGAAGCCTCAGTGCGCGAGCCCGACTCGCACTTGGCCAGATTATTTATTTTTACAAGCTTTCATTTATTATTTAACTGGAAATGTTTGTTAGTTTGCTTGGCTCATATCTTGCAAGCTGAATTAGAACCAGTTCCTCCTAACAGGTTTTGCTTAAATTTTGCATACACCTTTAGTTCTGGTGACAATAGTCAATATTGAAATACATATTATCATAATAGCCACCAAAATAAAACGAAAGACATTTAAATAAATTTTTTAAGTATCACTTGTTTAAAAAAACGGGTGATGAAATAAAAGCTTTAGGAACAGGAATTAATTAATTAAATTAATTAAGGAACAGAAATATTGCCAGTTTTAATATGCATACCAAGTTTTATCAAATTAGGATGAAGAGTTTCCAGAAAAGTTCACCAAGTAGTAAAAACAAGCCCAAGTTCAGGCTACTGTTAATTTTGTCTTGACTTCTTTTAAGAGGTATTGATTCAAACTATAAATAACCACTCATAAATCCAATTAAAAGTAGTTTTTCTCTATAGAGTTCCAATAATTTTGATTTCAGTATAAAGTAGTACAAGGGTTCTGCAAAGCCACTCAAGACTACTGCCCTCCGGGAGTGCAGGGGCCCAAGGGCCCAACTGGGTCTCCGGGCCCCAAGGGGGATAAGGGAGACGCCGGAGCCCCTGGTACTGCTGGACACGGGGGTAGTAGAGGACCGGTGGGCCCACCTGGGCCTAAAGGTAAGATTATCGCATTTCTACTTCTTTTTACAGTGCCTCTCAAAAGTCAATTACTTAAAGTTTTCCCTGTCCAGCTCTGAACAGAGGTTCTGCCGTATTTATCCCATAATATTACGCAGTCGGTCTTCTGAACTTGCCGTAGCGTGTGGATGTGGTCTATGGTGCTATAGCCTTTTCGGAAATCGACTTATTTGGTAGGGGTTTCTCTACGAGATATAATCAGGAATAAGGAGATCCGTAGACGAACGAAAGTTACCGACAGCCCAACGGATTAGCAAGTTGAAGTGGCAGTGGACAGGGCACATATCACGCACAGCAAATAGCCGACGGGGCCACAGCATTTATTATAACTTTAAAAAACATGTTCTAGGTGAACGAGGCTTTCCGGGTAACCCAGGGCTGGACGGGCGTGATGGTGTACCAGGGGAACCTGGACTAGATGGGTTATCCGGGCGGAATGGAGCTGACGGTGCGGCAGGAAAAGACGGCCGGGACGGTATCCCGGGCAAGGATGGCAGTCCAGGGAAGAATGGCAAAGATGGCAAGGATGGTAGGATGTGGAACATTATTATATGTACGAAATATTAATTCTAATGGTCACCTTTGCGAGTAGACGTGGCAATGGGCAAGCCACATCGCTCGAAGAACCGATAACCGATGGAGAAGAATGGTTATTGAGTGGAGACCACGAACCGGAAGTCACAGCGTAGATAGGCCTCCCGCTAGATGGACCGCCGTTATCGTGAGAGTTGCGGGCATACAGTGGATGCAGATGGCAAGCTGTCGTTCAGTGCGAAGGTCTAAGTGGAAGGCTTATGTTCAGCAGTGGAAGTCCTATGGCTGAAATGATGATGATGATGAATTATTATTACCTTAAACGCTTATACGATACCATTTGAATTATGCAAATGAATAATACAATTCTGTCAATTTTTGACCAAGCTAAACATAATTTTCCAGGTAGATCAGGAGCACCTGGGCCTCCAGGTCTTCGAGGAATGAAGGGTGACCGTGGCCCCATAGGACCCAAGGGTCACCGGGGAAACGACGGCAAGGACGGCATGCCGGGTCGGCCGGGCCTTTCCATCTACAACTACACTCTGGAGAACGAGCTGTTCATACCACCTACTTTTGCACGTAAATAATATATAAATCACCTTAGAGTGAAAACCTCGGGAATGCAATTTCGGTCATTTCCTTATTAATACATTTCTGGGAAGAAAACTTCCCAAAGCATGTCCTTATTTCCCTCAAAACCAAAATTGCATTCCCAAGGTTTTCACTCTAAGGTGACGATATGTTTTTAACATTTATTATGTCATAAGTGGCAAACAATCAGACTGCCTACTGGCGAGCAGTCATCATCGCCTATCTTCTCGGTAACACCGTAGGATGGGTGACGATACGGTCTAGACCGCATCATCACTTTCCATTTGATGAGGTTAGCAAACACAGGCCCATGTAATCATCATCATCGTACAATCTCAGGAACGCGCGATTCATACGATTCTTCTGGCCTTACAGCAGCAATATGTGAAATTGAAGTAGAATAAGCTCCCATCGTCCTACTGATATTGTATATTTTCTTTCAATACTTACTACTTCCATCGTCACATTCGTCACCCATCCGCATTCGAGGATCAATTACATATTTTGCTCATAAGGCCTATTCACACTTGTCTTGATACACCTAAATTGTACCTAAAAGGCACCTAGCACCGAGTTAGAGGGTGGTCTGTAATTGCCGGCTTTTAACCATACAAAAACAGACAATTTTTTTCGATTCAAGATATTTTCTGTTGTGAATTTTCAGAGGAACAAACTCGAGTCATAGTCCGTGAAACAGAAACTTTACGTCTTAGCTGCAACCCTATGGGCCGGCCCGAGCCTGCCGCCGAATGGAGGAGAGCTGATGGTACTGCTGTTATTCAGGTAAAAAGCAATAAACAATAATCTATAAATCTACGACGATACCTGCCAGGAAGTTTTAGCCCGCAAACGCGCGATTTATAGGCACCAACGTGAAAACAACCAACTGCTGCCCTCGTCGCAAACCCAATTTATTTCCTGAAAATGTGACCAGATCTGCGGCTACGTGTAGGTTTATTTAGCTATGAGCGAAGATGTTAGGTTAATCAATCAGGGTTATTATGTGTTAAGTACCTAATACAAACATGCTACCTAACATCTGTATGTGAACTTCATAATAATTATGCAATAAATGATTGAGTATTGAGTATGTAATGAATCAGACGCTACATAAACTCATCTATTCTAGATGTTACTATATATTATGCCAGTGAAGATGATGCTATATGAACCAGCATTTAGTCAAGTGCACATCAAAAACCGCAAATAGGCACCCTAACACCACCCTATCTGGCAAATTTGCCATGAATTTCCATGCACAGATTTCACCCTATGGTTTGGCTTTAAATCTGATACTTTAAATCCAGGGTTCATGGCGAGACGCATCTGTGAGCGGCCACCAGCTGACTATCCCGAACGTATCACGCCGGCACACGGGAAAGTACGTGTGTCTAGCCAACAACGGGATGCTGCCTTCCGCCAACCAGACCACGGACGTTGAAGTGCATTGTATGAGTTACTTCGCATTTCTGTAGGCTATCGGACTGTTTTTTTCATTGTCTTATAAAAAGCTGGCCATAATTGGAGCCAGTCACCGTAAACAAAATTAAAATGTGCTAAAAATTAAGGAAGATATTGTTAGACAGAGAACACGCTATACCTATTTTCAAATGACGTCTCTGGTAAGTACGCCTTACAAACTCCATACTGACATTATGGGAAAGGGACAGTGCATCCCTTCCTAATCTAACCACCACAGAAAAGAGAAGTAGACATTTTTTTCTCTTCTGTGCTAACCACAATCTTTAAACGCGTATATTTCAGAACTTTATTAGCCGATTTAAATAATTCTTTCACTATTAACAATAATAAATCTTTGACCAATCAAACAACTGTTCGATAGCCTATTGCATTTCCTCCTCTTTGAATTGCATTTCTCATATCTGAGGATGAGATCACCATCTACTATTAGTATATCTTATTATCGTTTTCATCGTCTTTTATTTTCGGCGACATGGAATGCATCGTAGACTGAAGTTTCTAAAGTGGTGTAAACTAATCGGACCAGCAGCTATCAAGTTGCGTCCTCGTGATCTTTTGCTATCGACTTTCTCTCTTTTATCTATACATAAAGCATAGACGAAAGAGAGAAGCAAAGCATAGACTCTATGCCATCTAAAGATTGTTGTACATTCCTATAGGAAACGGTGAATTATAACTGTTGAATAAGGCTAGATTCACTGTTGTTGATGACTTTTTACTTTGTTCCAGTCAGTCCTTACATCCTCGTGCCCAATAACGTCGTTTTTGTCACAAATAAAACAGTGAAGATCAGTTGCGAGGTAATGTTGACTCTTCTTCACTTATTATTCACTTGTCATTAGAGTAATTCGTGTTTTGCGGTACTAATTGAAATAAAAATAATAATTATTATTATTGAGGTGATGAGTCCCACACCGACGGCGATGGTCCGCTTGGGGTGTATTATGCATTCTTCTAGCCAGCATCTACCCGAGTCAACCCAGTTCCTTGAAATACCCAAACGAGGCTCTGGGGCGCTGGCACAGTTGCTCTAGTGATGTAGATGACGGTGAGAACTGAGAACCAGTCAACCTGTTGTGGTGACATGTATGGTATTGTGCTATCTCATGTAATCTGGTGGCAATACTAGTTTCTGGTGTTGCGTCGCAATACAGCATAATTATTTCATCTTTTAAAATCTTGATATTTTTAACGGGCTACTTTTTTTAACTTTGTTGACTGCAATGCTAACTTAGCATATTATGGATACTTATTTTTCTCTATAGTACCAATTGTTCCCTTGTCTTTTATCAGCTCCATTTACGGTTCCCAGGTCCAAGCGTGGCCTGAGCCAGTGCTGGCTTGGTACGCGGACGGAGTGACCATCGAAGGCGGCATGTACCGGACCGAGGTAGCCACCACTAAAGAGCCCTGGCGTTGGATCATGACCCTCGAAATCCCTAGAGTGAGGGAAACTGACCTGAGGAACTACAGCTGTGTCGCCAAGAACGAGCTGCATAACCAGACGATAAAGGGCGAGATAAAGCTAAAGTGTATGTTTGTTATGCATAACTATAACTCATTATACCCAATAAAGTAAATTTATAGGAAAAAAACAAGAACCGAATACATTGCTACACCTACATTTACAAACTTAAACTAAAAAGTAAAAAGTAACATGCAACATTACTTCAAAGCAATGAGCATTAAAGGACAATCAACGAAATTATTGATACACTATTAAATAAGTTATTTTTGGAGTCGGTGTCAGCAAAAGTCAGGTTTATTATTTCTCTATGGTCAGGTTAATCCTGCCATTATAGGTTTTTTTTCCTGAAAATTTATTTTATTTTAACCTCCTTTCAGTTCAGTTCAGTTTCAGTTTCACTGACCTAATTCTCCTAAGTTTTAGGGCATGTATTCTAGATGGCGCTGTACGTTGTTAAAACGCGCAAGTGACATTTTTGCGTAGTTCAGTGTCCGTACTAAACTAGTGTTGGCAACTCAAAGTGTATCAAAACTCGTGTCACAACTCGATAATTGAATTTTAACTGTCGCAAGGTAATCAAGGTCGACATAATATCAGTTACAAGATAAACATACAGTCGAATTGATAACCTCCTCCTTTTTAATTCGATTAACAATCTACAGGTTTACTCGGAGAGGGTGAACTTACTAAGCCTAAAGGGGTCTATAGTAGGTACTGGTGCTCATCATTATGATATGAATTATGAACAACTTTTACTATACGACCATCCCTGAAATCGCTCACTTTAGATATTCCTATTTCCTGCTCAAAAAACCGGACAAGTACGAGTAGGACTCGCACTCTGAGGGCTCCGTTAGATGGAACCCTCAGAGAGCGAGTCCAAACAAAAAAAAAACAACAAAAAGTTGAAATATTGAAAGACAAACTTAACTTTGTAGTGGACAATAAGGTTCTTCCATACATTCCAACTACAAAATGTAAGTTTGTAATAGCTAAACAATATTGTTTTAATGATATACCTTTATATTTATAACTTTCGGATTTATTCCTATATATGTGCTATGAGACCTTGCTTTTTGCCAAATTTCATGATTCTAAGGTCAACGGGAAATACCCTATAGGTTTTGATTCCCCTGTGAAATCGCAAAATATGCGACATAAACGTTCATATCTTTTGATTGCGTTGACTTACAACTTTTATTTTTTTACAGGTGAAAGAAACCGTAGACCCTAGTATTTAGTATAAATTTCAACTTGCTACCTTTATGCGTTCTTGAGAAAAAGGGTCTTGACAGACGGACAGACAAACGGACAGACAGACGAACAACGAAGTGATCCTATAAGGGTTCCGTTTTTTTCCTTTTGAGGTACGGAACCCTAAAAAGGAATCATCAAAAACAATTCTATATTGGCGGAGTAATCGCGTGACAAACATACAAAAAAAACATACAGTCGAATTGATAACCTCCTCCTGAAGTCGGTAAAAAAATATAAACAACTACATTTATCTTTCATTTTCTTACTTTTTGACAATATTAAATCATATAATATGTAATCGAGAATTTTTATCGCATTAGAAAGTACTTACCTAGGTATGCGAGAATGAGGCATAAAGAGTTTTCCATTGAAGACTATGTAATGCACCTGCATTGTAAATACCTCTAGCGTTCCCATAGTTGTTATAGACTGCGGTGGAAGCCACTTACCTGTTCTCCACTATAAAAATCTATGCTATTCTGACAGATCCCGGTCCAAACGAGAAGATAACCCCCCAGCAGCCGGAACATTATGGCATTCCGCCTCCACCCTTAACCTCCTACGAGGAAATCTGCCAGGTGCAGCGCTGCCCGTCCTGCCCCCGCTGTGACCGCGCCCAGCTGCTTATAACTACTATGAACGCTACTGCTGCCAAGCCCAGAAGGAACACCAGTAAGATCTATGTACCTATACCTTTCTAACTAATCAGTCCATCACCACACCCTGCTTCTGGCGTGCTTGACAATATCTTTTGATCATCTGGCTGGTGGAAACCAAATGGTGGCTCTATGTTGTCATCATTTCGCAGTTACCACTGCCGGTGACTGCCTTAGTTTACAGTCTCAAACTATTAAATTTTGCATGGCGGAGGCACTGTCTAGTACTTATTCACTATCATTTTAGAGTCCCAAAGTTATCTTCCGCTGCTTCACGAGAATTATTGTTATCATTCGAAATAGACCATAGCTATTTACCAGTTTTGACCACACCGTTGTATGTGTTTGTAATGTGGTAAAGCATAATATGGAAACGTTTAAATAAATGGCAGATCCAGTAGACTTTATGTAGCAAAATCCTTGGCACAAATAAGTACGATTATGGATAAACTTGGCTGTATTTTTTCAGATTGTCAGCTCTATGCGATTGGCAAGCCCGTGTACCATCGCTTTAAGGACGAGCTTTTCGGAGCTTGGCTCAGAGACTCTAATGCTACAGATATCCAAGTAAGATGTATTAGCAGAATACCACAGTGCCTCAAGACGAGGGTCTTTGACCAGTGTGTGTTGCCAGTGATGACATATGGTACTGAGACGTGATCCTTAACTGTTGGCCTTTTGGCCACAGAGTCACACAGCGGGCAATAGAGGGAGCTATGCTCGGAGTTTCTTTGCACGATAAAATCCGAAAAGTGGATATTCGCCAAAGAACCAGAGTCACCGACATAGCTGTTAAAATTTACTTCGAAGAGAATCCATGTCTGCTACCTAATTATCTAAATATCTGGTTTCAGAAAGAAAAACTATGGACCACTCAGGAGAATGACTTTGAAAGACTGAGAGAGTACAGAAGCAAGGTTAGCTTTAAAGCGGACCACGTTGACGAGTTTCACAAACTGCAGAAACCTTTCTTTGTAAGTTGTATATCTTTCAAAATATTTATTACAACACATTTGCTCAAAAAGTGCACTTACGAAGCCTGTATACATCGTTCGAAAGTTAAACATTACGCATCATACAACGGAGCGTGCGGTAATGAATTTTACCGTACGCTCAGATGTTTAGCACCGTGCGTGTACTTTACGGTATTTTTTTTTTTTCCATTTTTTGTTATTTTCTCGCAAATGTGTTATAAAACGTTGTATGGCACACGTGCGGATTGGTTATTACAAACTCGTGACTATGGTAAGCCCTCGACTTCGTCTCGGACTTACATTCGTCCACTCGTTTGTAATAACCAACTTACCGCACTTATCATAAATAACTATTTTATTCTTCATCATTCAGACATCCATCTATGACTTTTGATTACTTATATCATTGTTTGAATCGATTCGAATATTGCCTACTTTCGCAATTCCATCCAGAAAAATATGACAAATCAAATTTATTTATTTCAGATATTATTCACTGTTTTTCACGGCCATGAATATGAGTACTGACATCATAGTCTAATTTCGCAATCGCAATTCTTCTCTTCCCGAATCTTCTTATCATCATCTCGTCTGTCCAGGGTAACGGGCACATCGTGTACAGCGGCTCGTTCTTCTACCAAGCCAACGAGTCAGGGCAGCCGGGTGAGATCATCCGGTACGACCTCACGCAGAGCCGTATTAAGACTGTCCAGCTGCTGCATGCTGCTGGTAGACTTTACAGTGCGCAGCACAACCAGGTAGTAACAGCGTAAGCGTGAGAAAAAAACAATAACGTTACATTAGCTTGGCGCAGAGTTAGAGTTGGTTACTGCCACCTAAGCCCCAATGCAATCCCGCTATGTTTAACTATCACGCTTCCATCTGCCACCACTTCGTGCCACCCCATGAAATCTGGAACCCTTACCACTTACCAATATGTTTTGATGTGAAGAGACCTTCACAGCAATAGTACAGCATAATTGACGGACGTGACGTCAAATGCTCTCTTATGCCGTCATGTTTCACATGAGCCAGGGGCCTTACGGACAACAGCTATTACAGGCACCTAATCCGCTCAGTTGGAAAATCACGCGACCGCTATCCGTATCTGGGCGCGATAAGGTTTGCGGTCGCGTGATTTTCCAACTGCGCGGATTAGGTGCCTGTAATAGCTGTTGTCCGTAAGGCCCCAGGAGTCCCGTGATAGCCAATTTTTTTTATTATTGGTGTTTTTTGTTCCACTTTCTAGCAGCAACAGAGAAACTGATCAACGTGAATTTTTGTATAGTTCGATAGTTAGTAGGCTGGAGAATACTAAACTTTTCTTCGCAGAAAAGTGTACGGTTCCTGAAAAAATACCCATAAATCAATTAAAAATAATTTAACTAAAAATACTGGCGGCCAAATTTTGATAGGGAACCTGGTAAATATATATTCTCCTGATTATAAAAATAATACATAAAAATTTGGTTATCAGCAAAAAAACCGACGAGCGCCTGCAGCCGGATCTTAGACGAAACGTTTGGTACCTACGTATCCAAGGAAAATCCACAATGTATGGTGGTAGTGGGCCGTTTTCATAATTGTCCTGTAGTAGAAAGGGGATGATAGGATAAGGTCATATAGCTCTGAAGATGACTATTCATCATCCTTCACTTGAAGTAAATGATATTGTACTCTTCTCGTTAACAGGTAGATTTCAGCGCTGACGACAATGGACTCTGGGCTATTTACTCCATAGAAGGCTCCAACAACACTGCAGTGGCCAAGCTCAAGTTTGATCCCAACAAAGAAGGGCTAGAAATTGAATACACTTGGAATATATCGCTGAATCATAGACAAGTAAGTTTCATGCTCATGATAATAACAATTATGGTCTCGATCGTTAATCACCATCACACTTGGCTAAAACTCTAAATAAAGTATAGTTGCCCGTGTGGTAAAGTAACAAGTACGCTAGCTTACTATGTTTATTATGTACAAACACACAAAACTACAGAATACACACATCATCCCTACAGATACAATACAACAGAAACAACACACAAAACAATTCACTTTTTTATTGTTTTTATCGCGGATAAGTCCGCGTTTGACCTGCAACTCGCCTGTTGGTGTGCGACGATATGGTCGAAGATGAAGCATACACACTTAGAAGATACCTATTCACTCTGGCCTTGAAAAGGTCCAGATTATATCTCTCAGGCTGTGCTGGCAGGTTGTTCCAATCCTTGGCCTACGGATTAGAAACGTAGATTCGAAACGTTTTTATACTGTTTTCGTTCAACTTTTTATAATGGTACGGGAACTGTCAGGCTCCTTATTTCAGCACTTTTTAGGGTTCTGTACCCAAAGGGTAAAAACGGTACCCTATTACTAAGCCTACATTGTCTGTCTGTCCATCTGTCTGTCTGTCTGTCTGTCTGTCCTAACTTTAAACGGCTGTATCTTTCGAACCGCAATAGGTAGCCAGTTGAAAGTTTCACAGAATATGTAATGTTACGGCGTTTTAACTAACAAACAATAAAAAAGTCAAAAGGTAAAAACGAAGGGGAAAACCCCATACAACAAACGTATTTTTTTAACGTATTTTTGTATTAGCTCTAATGTTAAAACGGTACCTAATACGTACAAGCTTCAAACTTGGCACGATTATATTACGCACTCAAAAGTATAATAACAAATAATAAATAATGACCAAGTGCGAGTCGGTGACAAATTTCTGTTCATTACCAAGTTGTAACTGATATTGTATTTTGTGGTGGTACGGAACCCTCAGTGCGCGGGCCCGACTCTCATTTGGCCGGTTTAATTTTTTAAACTATAATCATGATTGATCATGTTCCCAGATGGGCGAAATGTTCATAGTATGCGGAGTTCTGTACGGGTTGGACTCAGCCACGGAGCGAGAGAGCAAGGTGACCGTAGCCATCGACCTCTATCTCAACAAGCCGGTGGAGGTGGCGCTGCACTTCACCAACCCATTCCGGAAGACCACTCAGCTTGGATACGATCATATGCATAAGGTATGCTGGTAGTACACAGCACATCGTCAATGCAGGACTTATGCCCGGTTTCTGAGGTCCATAGTAAACTTATTGCTAGCTATTGATTCAACAAAGTTATACCTATGTAAAGTTATAAGTTACATACATAAATAAAATAAATAAATAAATATTTTGGGACATTTTTCACACACAGTCATCTGACCCCAAACTAAGCAAAGCTTGTGATATGGCTGCCAGAGACTGATATACATACATATATAGTTTTAAATACATACTTAAATAGATATTAACAACCAGATATAAAACAAACACAAATGTTCATCACACAAATGTTTGTCCTAGATGGGAATCGAACCCACGCCCCCAAGCTCAGAAGGCAGGTTCACTACCAACTGGACCAACGGACCATACATTAATACATACATACCTACATGAACTCTAAAATCGTAACCTTATAGTTCTGTGATCATAACACTCATTTTTTGTCATCGATTTAAAAAACGGATGTCAAAATGTGTACAACATTTCAATTCAATCGTTCGTTCATTCGTTCAATTTATATTTGTGTATTTTTTTATTTGTTGTTTGATTGGTATTTGTTTTTTGTTTCAATACGCAATTTAGTTAAAATTTTCAAGTTATTTTGATTTAGGTTTAGGTTTAAAGAACTTTATTACCACAAAGACAATTATTTGTCACTTGAGTGATAACATATTTAAAAACCAAACTACCGATTTTGAAGAAATTTCTATGGTATTGTCTATCTAAAAGTATATTATTATCCTTTCAAACAAAATTATTTTTCGAATCGTTTTAAACGTGGAATTTCGAAGTAACAAAGATTTAAATAAAAAATAAATAAAAATAGGTACCGAATAACCCTCCCCTTTTGAAGTCGGTAAAAAATATAGCTCAGTTATGCTGTATTTTCTTTTGACACATGGGTAATTTCTGTTCCAGGAGCTATATTCGTGGGACCGCGGAAATCAACTGACTTATCCAGTGCGATACAACGAATTACCAGGAACTTGACAGAAATTATATTATGTGTCCTATTAAATTAACTAGGAGAATTTATTTTTGTACAGCATTTATTACAATTTTCATATATTAAAAAAATACTTTTATTTTGATGTTATACTTTTACTGCACAGCCATTGGCATGTAAAAAGCTAAAATAAAACTTCTGACTGGACGTAATAAAATTAATTTAGGTAGATACTTAACTTACCCATATATCGCACTCTTAATATAACAAAGACTGAACACGAAATTTTGGCAAATTGAGTTTTGGTAAAATATCGACCTAAAAGAGCATGCTCTACAATCTAGGCGAATAAAAACACCTGTTTTCTATAAGCAATAAGGTTTATAACTTCTTGAGTCTTTATCCGTCCCTCACCTCGCGCGCTGTAACTCGGCAGTACAGCGGCTGATTCAGATTTCAGTGTTGCGTCAACCGCGGTGGGAGACGGTTTTGCGCGACGACGACTGATTTGTACATACGTCTTTGTATTACTAAAAATTAAGTATTTTTTCTGTAGGCTTCTACACAATTTATATTGTATAGATGTTCCCTCTCCCTATCCTCACGCTTACGGTTCTCTTAAGTCGTGTTTTGGAATTTTTCATTAATAAAATAAGGTAACCTTAATGCTACCTCATTAACAGCCGCACTCAGAGACTTTGCTTAAGCTAAGGAATACTTTGCTCTGTCAACTTCTCGTTGACGGAAATTGTCACACATGAAAACGAGACAGAGCAATTTTAAGTACTCCTTGACTTAAGTAAAGTCTCTGAGTGCGGCTGTTAACGGCCAGTTATCCAAGTCGCGTAGGCAACAAAACGCTCCCTCAGTCCCCGCCAAGTTATAGCGACGATGTATTTTGCCACCCAAGAGTCAGGACGCCCGCGGGGGGAGTGCAACGACAAAAACGAAGGTCCGACCTCGATGACGCCTGGCGCGGTACTGTACTGAATGCGGTACACGCAAATTCTCGCGACCTTTTTACGCTTTTAATTTCACTAAAAAACGAAACTATTCACTATCAAAATTCTATCCAAATAAAAAAAAATTGAATTAAATTGCCTTTCAGTACATGCAATTTCCAGGTTGTTACGAGCTTTCATTAGAACATAAAACGAAAAAAATAAACTGAATCGCCTTTGTTTCAGATTTTTTTGACCGAGGAAAGTTTATTCTATTGTGTTTTGAACCAAATCATAAACTCTAACACAGATGTATCTGTGATATGTTTTTTTTTCCAGCTCAAATATTGTCATTTAACTGAATGAAATTGATTTAAAACCGTCAAATTTGCTATAAGAGGCCGTCAAGGAAGGATACAAATCTGATGACGTCATCAATGACGTTATGTCTCACTATCCCCATTTGACCAGCGTAGGTAGGCCTCCCACTAGATGGACCGACGACATAGTAAGAGTCGCTGGCATCCAGTGGATGCAAAAGGCAGGCTGTCGTTCAGTGTGGAGGTTAAAGGGGGAGGCCTATGTTCAGCAGTGGACGTCTTCTGGCTGATGATGATGATGATGATCCTCATTTGAAGTGAACTGAGGGAACCTTGAGAGACGGGCGAATCACAATGCCAAACATTCAAATTATTTATTGAGAACATAAACGGATAATTCTACTAAAATTGTATCTCACACACTGTTAAATTGGAATCGATTTCCTAAAAACAAATAGGAATTAATTTTAAAAACTAAAATAATAAATACAACAAATTGCTGTAAACATATACGTAGTATAAGTATGAAATCTTTGATATCAACATAAAATTTGTACATAATTGTCATAAAATTGTCATCGGCTTGTTTGCCCGGTCTCATTGGTCATAATAAGTCAAAAACACTTTCGTTACAGGTTACAGTTTTCCAATAGTCACAAACAATATCAAAATATTCAAATATGAGGGAGGGATCCCTCCTTCCCTCTTATTTCCCTCCCGGCTTAGAGGACCAACAAAGATAACCTTAGAAAAGTGATCACACTCAATCAAGGTGAAGATTTGAGGTAAGTACCTATTTATATGGCGTTTATAAATTAATATGGGTTAGTTTTATGCAAATGTACTTTTATAGTATTGTGTCAGTTTCTGTTAAGGCGCCACCCTGAGGCGACCCCAATAACTACACAGTAAGTATGAAACTACTAAACTGAACTACATGTTGACTTACCAACATTTCTAGATTTAGAAAATTAACTAGATGGCGCTTTCGTTAATTATGCAGTTGTCTTAGTTCGTGCGTAGATGGCGGTACCGAGAAAATCATGCCAGATTGTTGAAAAGAAGCGAGAATAATGAAAACTTATAAACACAATTAGAGAAAATTATTACATAAATATAATAAATCAATGTATTATTTATTAAATGATAACTATAGCTAATCCTATTATTTTAATAATCGAGTCTCTGGAAGCTATGCAAGATTAAGGAGTCTATTCCATCCAGTCCAGGGTAGGGTATCTAAATAATCCATTCCAATTCCAATCAGTTATTCTAGGACAGGCCAGACAGCTCGTGAAATAGTTAAAAGTTCCGGAGCCAGCCTTCTAGAATATTCAACTCCATTATAGAGAACCTCTGCGAAACCAGAATTAGATATAACAAAATTATACTTTACTGTCTGCAAGGGAGGATGCTAATTATAAGACATTGGCATTTTTAAAATTAATTATGGGCTTGCGATTGATCTCCATCTCGCCTGATGATGCGGTCTACGATGAAACACGCTTGTCTAGGAGAAACCGATTTAGGTATTTGCAACTTGAAGACACCCAGAATTTATATTTAACTATCGGGGTACGGTATTGTATCGAATTCCAGTGTAGCAGTTCGCAGTCGCACACAGTTCGCAGTCGCACAATAAGAGTAGAATCAAAGCACTTCGTACATATTTTATGTTTTCATTATTTATGTATTCACATTTTTACTATGTAATTAGGTCATATTTTGTACATAGTAAATTATTGATTAATTATGACATTTTATGACAATAATAGTTAAAGCATCAGCTGCAAGTTCTTCTTTACTTGTTAGAAGTAGTTTTGTATTTTTTTCGGTGTTTATTACAATGTTTGAATTGGATACCTACTTAAAATATAGTTTTTCAACAATTCAACATATACCTACGACGTCAATAATAATTACAGAAAAGTACCTCATCAAATGTAATTCTGAGTTGGCTGCTGAAACATTCAAATTAGCTCAGCATATTGAGACCAGGTGGACAGAATCACCTGTACCAGGTAGGTACAGGTGATTCTAAATAAATATCTATTTTGGTTTCACCTGAATCTGGTGCTATTTTGGCACTATTCCGACCATTGTGTTCAAAAGCTTAGTGCTTGCTATCTTTGTATCTGAGCTATAAATCCCGGTACAGATCGTTATGATAACGCAGTAAAATCTCAACACGTAAGTTCAAAACTTCACTAAAGACTACCCCAAGCCTAGCCAAATAACTTTAATTGCATCCTCCGGCATCCTTTACAAAGGCCGTAATACCTGCGCCGTGCGAGCCGAAGCCGACCCCTACATGCAGCGCTCGGCTCAAAAGTCGTTCGCGTCGGGCGGCATTCACTATCCCATCTCCACCCCCCATTTTTCGCCACAATACCCAGCAATACATTCCGTGACTTGGCAGAACTTGATGTCGAGATATTTGGCCCCATCTCGCGATCAATACGAGTGCGCAGCGCCATCTAGCCGCCCATCGCGCAGCCAAATTGCAGTTTAATAGTTCATTAGATCCGGCAAAAATGGCGGGGGACACGACAGTTTAAATTCAGAACGCTGTATCGATTAGGGGGGATACATCTATTAAATAATTTCCATTTATGATTGCTGGAAAGGGGTTTTGTTCAAAATGGCGGACAGTGGTTACGGCACTCACGGAGCTTAGGATTTAAAACTTCCAAATACTTAGACACCACCTATTCAGAAAATGTTTTTGTTACGAGTTACGAGAATATAAACGGGATGTTTACCGTGATAAGGTTGTGGAAGGAGCTCCCGATATTTCAGCAGTTACATGCACCATGTTCACGGGAAGACACGGTAAATATCCCCCGTATGAGCCTGCTGTCGAGCCTGCCGTCGAGCCTGCGGCTGAGCCTGCTGTCGAGCCTGCGGTCGAGTCTGCAGCGGAGCATACAGCGGAGCCTGCAGTGGAGCCTGCCGCGGAGTCTGCGGCTGAGCCTGCTGTCGAGCCTGCGGCTGAGCCTGCCGTCGAGCCTGCGGCTGAGCCTGCTGTCGAGTCTGCCGTCGAGCCTGCGGCTGAGCCTGCTGTCGAGCCTGCGGTCGAGTCTGCGGCGGAGCATACAGCGGAGCCTGCAGTGGAGCCTGCCACGGAGTCTGCGGCTGAGCCTGCTGTCGAGCCTGCGGCTGAGCCTGCGGCTGAGCCTGTGGCTGAGCCTGCCGTCGAACCTGCCAGCTGAGCCTGCAGCGGAGCCTCCAGTACGCAGTTACGTAAGAGACATTGTACGCAGTTGCGTAAGATCCGGTGTACGTAGTCGCGTAAGAGCCGATGTACGCAGTTGCGTAAGAGACATTGTACGCAGTTGCGTAAGATCCGGTGTACGTAGTCGCGTAAGAGCCGATGTACGCAGTTGCGTAAGAGACATTGTACGCAGTTGCGTAAGATCCGGTGTACGTAGTCGCGTAAGAGCCGATGTACGCAGTTGCGTAAGAGACATTGTACGCAGTTGCGTAAGATCCGGTGTACGTAGTCGCGTAAGAGCCGATGTACGCAGTTGCGTAAGAGACAGTGTACGCAGTTGCGTACTGACTTAACTAAACCAGATTCGGTTTTAGTCTGATATGATGTGCTTTTCAGTATGCAGTTGCATTCTGATATTATGTAACATAAAACGATAGTATAAGACTTCAAAATAAGATTGTAAAGTACACATTTAATTAACACGTATAACGTCTATTATCATATAATACATGACACGTATACACGAGGACGTGTAATTGAGTCGGATGGCCGAATGTAGAACAACTTTAGTTTAATCATTTAATGGATAGATGAACTAACAACACCATTATAATGAAACTGTATTGGCGAAGTTCACACGTGTTCGTTGACAGTTGACAGTCTTTTGTCGACTGCCAACGAACACAGTATATAAGTGGCGGTTGCATTGCAATCACCCTCTTTCTTTGCTCGAACCTCGAAGCGATAACAAGTGCAAACGAATTGTGTGTAAAACAGTTTAAAAGGTGATTTCTTGGCTGAAATGCTAACAATCGGTCGCAGGTATAGTTTGAAACCATTGTTGTTTGTAGTTAGCAAGTACTGAAATTTATTTCGCAATTATCATAAAAATCCCAGTTACCTAGTAAGTGATTAACAGTTTCGATAAATGATAATTGAAGATTTCTCTATTTACCTTGTTTTGTTGTTGGCACATTTGTAAAAACCGACGTCCGTATCGTTACACCCCGCCCTCCCATTTCCCTCCCTTTCAACTAAATGAATGAATCATCGAGCATTTACCTACGTAGGAATCGATTTTTCTATACATTGTAGGCAGGTGATATAGTTATGTTCAATTTTGTACAACGATTTGTTTTGTAAACTAGTTAGTGTGTATTTGAAACGTACGTAGGTATAACCGTGGCAGTAAAACATATAGGTAGGTAACATCTGAAATAGTTATTTATGATACAAGTGCGGTAAGTTGGTTATTACAAGCGAGTAGACGAATGTAAGCCCGAGACGAAGTCGAGGGCTTACCATAGTCACGAGTTTGTAAAAACCAATCCGCACGTGTGCCATACAACGTTTTACAACACATTTGCGAGAAAAAAAGGCTTCAAATGAAACAATTTTTATAGAAATGGAAATTTAAAAAATACCGTAAAGTACACGCACGGTGCTATACATCTGAGCATGCGGTAAAATTCATTACCGCACGCTCCGTTGTATGATGCGTAATGTTTAACTTTCGAACGATGTAGGTATACAGGCTTCGTAAGTGCACTTTTTGAGCAAATGTGTTGTAAACACTTTTTCTGGTATACCTACTTAATTTACTGTAATTATATAATCTTTAGGCTTTTTGGCCGGAAGCTTTATCTTGGGAATAGGTATTTGGAAGCAATCATAATGCATTTAACACCCTTTTTAGCGTTTCTTGGAACTTATTAAAACAAACTATAAAATATTAAAATGCGGAAGTTCTGTTTGATACTGACAAAATAGTTGGTTTTTCAAATTAAATTGAAAATTAAAACACTTCGCAATTCCACCTAAAAATAGATATAAAAAACTAACATTTGTACGCTGTAATAAGCAAGGACATGAAATACGTCTCCATTCTTACGACCATGTATGCTACTTTATATGTATGTGTATTGTGTACCTACCTACCATGTTCCGACAAATAATTATTTTGAATTTGAATAAGGGTTCCTTGTTTTACCACAGAACCCTTGAAATATCATTGCTCTAAAAGGTCATTAAAAGAGGTCACGCTTACTACTTATCTAATAACTTCCCTTTCATCAGCTGACTGACACAATCACCTACAAATACAATAACATTATGTACGCCAGACGGTAAAATACCTACCGCCTATGTAGTCTATGTACCGTTGGCGCGGGCGGGACTCTAGTACCAACTGTTGTGTAAACTACGGTCTCGGTCCGAGTTAGAATTCGTGCACTCAGCAGAATAAGCGCTTTATAAAGTGCGTTGCATGGTCTTGCAATAGGGTACTTGACTGTATTAAAAATATCATGCCAATTGACGCCATCCATAAACATGACATAATGATAAAGCATATTTCATTGATTTTTTGATAAAAATATGCTTATTTTTTGTAAAAAACGTGATTAAAATAACTGTATTTTCGACATTTGATCACGTGATCGAAAACGGTCTGTAACTGGCTTCATCCCTAGTGACGTCACACAAATCTAAACAAACAGATTTTGTATTGATATTTGCGAATTTAATGTTGTAAAGCTATTTTGAGAGCGATTTATCCAGAAATTTTGACCAAAAACAGTCCGGAGGTTAAATGTGAGAAGAATGGAGAAACATTTTGTGCAAGCAGACAGCAGTAACTTACCCAAAATTAATGTTTTTATGGTTGCATATTTCTTTAATAATAATCCACGTCATTGTTTCTACGCTGCAGAACTCAAAACGTAAAAACTACAATGTCAGTATTAATTTTTAATTGTTCTCCAAGCAAAACATTCAATCAAGTTGTACAAAAAGTATGTTGTAGTAAGTGGATATCACTATTTTGTTAGGTTATGTCTTTACAATGTTTAAAAAGAAAGTAACAGTACATAAAATAGTAATGCAATAAAAACACAAATTATAATAGAAATATATAGACTCAAATATGTACCTCAAAATGATCTTCGCACATAGAAACACTTGAATTAGCTCCAATACTTTTGGGTTCTCTACGAGCTACTTAGTTCCAACCTTAGATTGATTCCAACCACTTTTTTCGAGTTATGGGGAGTTTTGGGTCCATTGGAACAGGAACAAATCTTTTTTCGGGTGTCTTTATGGAAGTATTTGTACATTTTGGCACTACACAATATTTATAAACCATTACTTCTATTAGAAATTAATTAATCATCAAACTTTTACAGCCTGGCTGCAGTTGTTTTGTTTTGTGTGACGTCAATTAGTCATGTGATCGGAGCTATGACGCAGGTCTGCGTTTTGGCGCGATCTTTTTTTATTCAAACTTTAACATCGATTTATATCGCAAATACGACTGATATCCAGAAAATATAAATGCAGTATACATTATTTTATATCAGACAATAATGTGCAATAGTTTCCCAAAAGTAGTCAAATACCCTATTCGTATCACTTAAGGTCCACTTTTCCAACTTTTAGCAATTTTGGTCATTCTAGTTTTAAATGCTTATCGGGACTTATCACTTATTATTTTATTTAGGTAAAAATATGTACCTTCTTTTCCCACTTTTAGAAATTTTGATCATTCTGGTTTTAAATGCTTATCGGGACTTATCACTTATTGTTTTATTTAGGTAAAAATAGGTACCTTCTTTTCCCTGTTTAGCAATTTTGATCATTCTGGTTTTAAATGCTTATCGGGACTTATCACTTATTATTTTATTTAGGTAAAAATATGTACCTTCTTTTCCCACTTTTAGAAATTTTGATCATTCTGGTTTTAAATGCTTATCGGGACTTATCACTTATTATTTTATTTAGGTAAAAATATGTACCTTTCGGTCGACGTTTCGACCATGTTACAATGACCGTGGTCGCGAGCTGTTAGCTTTATATTACAAAAATTATGTGTTATCTAGGAAAAAGTACCTGAAACACGATTAAGGACATTTCTCTCAATAGGAAAAAATATTAGAGTAACACTGATTTGGCACTTAGAAAAGCGCTTAGACATCATTCAGTAAAAAGTTATTAGAATGGATCTATGGACTCTATATCCATTCTAATAACTTTTTACTAAATGATGTCTACGATATCTTAATACAGATTTTATAATTATGGCGGGAATCGTAGAGATACATTTAACATCACAGCTATACTTTTCGAAAGATATGAGAAATTCTCGAAAATTGCTCGACTAAAAATTCGACTTTAATACAATATTTTAAGCCTTATATATCTTATATCTTAGTCATCTGTAGTAAGCGTTGCTTAAAAGAGGGAAAACCTCGCCTTAAAGCAAAACGCTAGGTTTATAACCTGGGGCCTTATTATGATTCTTTGATCGGGATCGAAATTGCATGCCGTCCCGTTCGTATCTATTTACTCGCACCACGTGCGTAAGTGAGATGGCACGCGATCGCGATCACGATCCGAATCATCCATAATAAGGTCCCTGCTGCCTTATTATGGATGATACGGATCGTGATCGCGATCGCGTACCATCTCACTTACGCACGTGGTGCGAGTAAATAGATACGAACGGGACGGCATGCAATCTCGATCCCGATCAAAGAATCATAAACTACTATCCATAAAGCGCTGCATCGCTGTATTCCCGCGGTCTGTCTCGCCGGTAGCCCGATTTTACATAAAGGTATATACCGTCTGTCTGTATTATGTGAGTAGGTAGATAAGTAGGTATATAGTATGCAGCGAATTATGTCAGTCAGCTGGTAGAAAGCGAAGGTTTCCAGGAAGTCAACGAAATTTTGCGCTTTGACTAGGTACCGGTACCTACCTGATTACATAGTCTGTGGAATACGCTGCCTGAATGGGTGTTCCCCGATATTTACAATCTGCATGGGTGTCTTCAAGTCGAGAGTGAATCGGTTTCATCTAAGCAAGCGTGCACCATCGTAGACCGCAAGGAGGCCAAGCGCGAGACTATTTTTAATTTAAAAAACCGGACTTTGAGGGTTTCGTTAGATGGAACCCTCAGAGAGCGAGGCCAAAAAAAAACTAACTGAAGTTGAAATATTGAAAGACAAACTTAACTTTGTAGTTGACTATAAGGTTCTTCCATACATTCCAACTACAAAATGTAAGCTTGTAATAGCAAAATAATTATTTTTAAATGATATAACTTCAAATTTGTACCTTTCGGATTTATTACTATATATTATGTGCTATGAGATTTTGCTTTTTGCCAAATTGGATGCGTTGACTTACAACTTTTCTTTATTTACAGATGAAAGAAACCGTAGACCCAAGTATTTAGTATAAATTTCAACTTGATACCTTTACGCGTTCTTGATAAAAAGGGTCTTGACAGACGTCCATCTGTCTGGACAGACAGACGGACAACGAAGTGATCCTATAAGGGTTCCGTTTCTTCCTTTTGAGGTACGGAACCCTAAAAAAAACAAAATAAAACATCTACAATCAATCTAGGCACCTTTGTAGGTTTTCTTGCCTCGTCTGGTGTACAGGGTTACACGGGTCGATTGTACTAAGCCGAAAGGAGGTAATTTTAATCACAATGTACTTACAGCTTTTACTACTATAGAACCAACCCTGACATCGCGAACAAATTTAGCTTAGCAAAATGTCATTCATACACTTCAACTTGTTATTTTATTCCCAAGTTCAGGGTTGGCTCCAAATACCATAGTAAAAGTATATACCTATCATATCTCCATGGTCAAAGTTGTTCCTGAAAAGGAAAATACTTAGATATATGTATATAATAAATTGAGACATTGCAAACCCCACAGAAAAGAGAAGTATATAGAACGGAAATGAGAAGGAAAATATGTTACCAGGCATTATGAGTGAACCTTGATTGAACATTCTTATTTAGATCAACACGTCGAACTCCGCATCACACTGATTTCGAATGACTGACGTTTCGTTTATATGGGCGACTGGCTACAAAACAGGGCTACAACAAATTTCTTACTAAATTTCGATCTTATTCCTTCGAACCTTGTCAGAATGCCCCCCCCCCCCCCCCCCAAATGAAATCCAGAATGCCCCCCCCCCCCATATGAAATCCTGGATCCGCCCCTGTACGAACCTCAATGGATTTGTATGGCGGTAATCGCTTGGAGACTAAAATCGTCGAGTATCGAAGATTTGCGTAGCGTTGTGTAAGAAGGGCCTTAGTAGTACCAAAGATTATATACTAGAGGTAGTACATATGTTTATCTATGGTAGTACCTATCTATGGTAGTACTTACAACACGGATATTGCCCTAGCTAAACTGCATCTACGAATTAATAGGTCCTAATATACGTAGATACTGAAAATTTTAGATTCTTTCATAAGATAATTTAATGAAAAATAAAAAAAAGCAAAATTAATAAACGTACATCATAAGATAATTTAATGAAAAATAAAAAAAAGCAAAAATAATAAACGTACCTAATGTGGTCATATTTTGACAACCTTCTTTGAGCAAAGTCGACATTTCTGCCCTACTGAATGGGCGCCAGCAAAATTTGTGGAATTTCATTGCTGGTGAGTTTTAGCCACCAGCAAATTCCTTTGAAAATCCATTATTGTTGATTTTAGTTTCAAGATGTGGCTGTTTAGGTACCTATAGGCTACAAGCGTCATTGCCTAATTCATCCATGCCATCATTGATTTTAAAAAAAGCGGTAAACAGTGCGGCGCGATGAAATTTTTGCAATTTTTCATAGTGTTTTCCATCAATTTTAGTGATGTTTTAAATGTTTATAGGGACTTATCATGTATTATTATTATTTTCGTATTATTTACGTTCACGTTTCGCAGTTTTCCGTCAGCTCGTGACCACGGCCATTGTAACATGGTCGAAACGTAGAGCGAAAGGTACATATTTTTTTTCTAAATGAAATAATACGTGATACGTCCCGATAAACATTTAAAACATGACTGTGTTCAAATCGCGAAGGTTTAAAAATTACTAATTTTCGTGATATTAAAAATAATTGTAAACAAGACTGACTTGGCTAGACTCAGAGCTGTGTCACAGTCTGAATCCGGGGCATGGTTATACGCGCTGCCCTCACCTCACTTGGGCACTTTAATGGACGACGACTCACTGCGCGTGGCTGTGGCCTTCCGTCTGGGCTGCAAGGTGTGTGAACCACACTTATGCATCTGCGGTTCCATGGTGGAGGCTAATGGCCATCACGCTTTGAGTTGTCGTCGCTGCTCATGTAGGTTTCCTCGTCACCATGCCCTTAATGACATAGTTCGGAGAGCCCTTGTTTCAGCTAACATACCTTGTGTGCTTGAACCACCGGTCTTTGCAGATCGGATGGCAAGAGACCGGACGGCTTGACACTGGTACCGTGGAAAAACGGCAAGTGCTTGGTGTGGGACGCTACTTGCGTCAGCACGGTAGCTGCCACCCACCTAGGTCGTACGGTACACTCCCCAGCAGCTGCAGCTGAGAATGCCGCTTGCATGAAGCGGCTGAAGTATGCAGCTATGGTGCCACATTACATTTTTGTACCGATTGCCGTGGAGACCATGGGCAGTTGGGCCACTGAAGCCAGAAGCTTCATTGGCGAGTTGGGGCGCAGGTTGAGGGAAAAAAATAACGACCCTCGCTCCGGCTCGTACCTGGTGCAAAGGTTGGGCATAGCCATTCAGCGTGGCAATGCTGCTAGCATTATGGGCACCTTTGCACCAGGTACAGTTAGGGGCGGGTTATTTGATTGATTGTTATATTTTTTATTTATTTTAAATATTTAGTTTGTATTTAAAATTTTAATTTGTAGGTAGTTTGTTTAGATTTTATTATAAGTTTTAGTTTTTAGTCATTAATTTAAGTTTTCGTAAATATTCTAATGTTAAGTTGGCTTGTAATTTAAAAATAAATAGTAATAAAATTTATAATCGAAGATCTGTAAATATTGTAAACATTACTAAATAAATTCTTATTATAGGTACGTATACTTATTAGGTACGCATTGGATAGATTGTATGTCATATCTGTAGGGTTTTCCCAAAGATGCAAAAAAATGAGAGATTTTTGGGTTTTCACCTCTTTGTTGAATAATTTTGAATTGGGTATTTTTTTGTAGATGTAAAAACTTTTGCAGGTTGACACCTTAATGATAGTGAAATGTAAGTAGGTATTAAGAATTATTCGGAATTGTATTTATTACACAAAAAATCTGTGTACAAATCAATGTAACAGACATGACCAAAATCTTGCCCTGTATTTTGGTCAGAAAGTTAGCCTTGCAATCCAGCGAGGAACCGTGGTCAGCATTTTGGGCACTCTGCCTGAAATTAGAGATCGTTTCTACTATCTATAGGCCTCCGTTGCATATACATCGTATAAACGGTCTTCAATAATTTTATTATAGAAACTGAAGTGGTTTTCACACATTTTATTTATATTACACGACCATCACACCCACACGCATTCACCTTGAAAAAGACCGCCTAATGCGGTAGAAACTATAGTCGGAGTGACCGGCTTAATCTTACGTGAGTAATTCCCGTGTAATATAAATAAAATTACCTTCAATAAGTTTAGTTTTTGAAGTGTTATTTAGTAGTTGCTTGGTACATTGATTTGTATACAGAATTAATCTTGGATGGGTACGATGTATGGATGTCAGATCCGACAAACAAGGGAGATATTATCGTTCGTCGAGTGTTAAAATTTCTGTTTCTCTTCTAAATTAATTAATAAAATTAGAAAAATAAAAGAGGTTAACTGGTACCTGAAAAGTAAAATAAATAAATAAATAAATATTCGGGACGTTTTTGCACACACGTTCATCTGACCCCAAACTAAGCAAAGCTTGTGATATGACTGCCAGAGACTGACATACATACATATAGTTTTAAATACATACTTAAATAGATATTAACAACCATATACCTATAGAACAAACACAAATGTTCATCACACAAATGTTTGTTCTAGATGGGAATCGAACCCACGCCCAAGCTCAGAAGGTAGGTTCACTATCAACTGGACCAACGAACTAAGTATACCAAGAGTTTCAAAAATAGGTAACTTTATAAATAAATACAAAATATTTATTTGACAAAGATATACTCGTACACTTGGCCGAAAGTTTCGTCGAAGCTCGTACTTACCTACAAGTTATAGGAGAATCTCTGACTCCTATGCTATGCTAGGTAGATTACTTGACTTAGATATAGGAATCAGTTCATCAACGACAAATTTCACAAAACGAATAACCACTACAAACTAATAACCCCACACACATTCACACAGGTGTGTGTGTTTGGGGGGGCGTAAGTGTGTGTAAGTATTTGTATGAATATCAGTTTGTTGACAATACCTCGCCTTACCGATTCATTTTACGATAAAAAAAATATTAAAAAAAAATCTCCTATATAGTACGGGCCGAATTGAGAACCAACAAATAATAAATAATGGCGCGTCGGTGAAACCCTCAGTGCGCGAGCCTGACTCGCACTTGGCCGGTTTTTTTTTTATATTACGGAAAGAAAAAGTGGGTAAAATTCAGTAGCTGGAATTATCTCCTATTTTTCTACTCTTAGAGGGTGGAATATTCTCTTCAAATTGAAATGGAACTAGGTTCTAGATTATTATAGCCTATGATGTAAAAAAGAATAGTCATAATTGGTTCGCAAATGGGCGATGATAATTATCTCGTAGCATACCTACGTAGGTACAAAATTCTAATGAAGATCCTCCTTTTTTGGAATCGGTTGAAAATTCAAGTAGAACCATTATCATGCATTAGTTCCACATAGATTACCTAACAGTATATACCGAGGCAGGCACAAAACAGAATACTTACTAGTTACTACGTAACGAATGTAATGTTTACAAAAAAATGATAAACAAAGAGGTCAATGCTCAGTGCGGAGAAAACAAGCTCTGTAGCGCTGCAAAGCGATGGCACCGCTGACGGAGCGAACGCAGATTAGATAATAGCTAGTAAAGCAAGAAAGCCACAGAATAGAATAAGAGGAACAATAGGAAGTGAGCACACAGTCTTGCCAGTTGCCACAGTATAAGCGGCAGTTACAACAGGTCGGACACCTGACGTCGGCACCCCCCGCGCCCCGCCGCCATCAGCTGTTAATGTCCCTACCCCCCGCGCCCGCCCGGCCTTTCCCCTTCGTTTGTGTAATGCGGGGAGGTACGCCCAAATTGGCACACGGATGGAATTTAACCTAATTTGTTAGGTTTGTACAAAATGTTCCTTCGTGTTTGTTCAATTTGGCATTGTCTTGTGTTGTGTTTATTTCTTATATGTGCTTGTGTTTTTAGTAATTTCCTTACATACCTATTACCAACTTGTAAAGTAAATTAGAAAACAGATTTCAGTATCGAACATAAATAAAGTCAAGTATTTTCTAAATAACCACAATGCGGCTGTCCAGCGCGCAGCGATGCAAGTAGCTATATGTAAGGTGGTTTTTTAAAAACATTTATGGATCACGTCTGCAATTGAGCATCAATAAATTATAACAAAATTTCCACTTACTCATCGATTTTATACAAAACGAGCATAAAACAAAAATTCCGACTTTTAATAATATATCGCACATTATGCCTGGCAGTGCCAAATGAATAATTTATCGCGACGTGTCGATGCGGGGCGCGCATCCCCGGGGCTGGTGGGGTGTCCCGGGGGGGTGTCGGTGGAAGGGGAGGTGCGGGAGGGAACGGCTCCGCGCGCTCAGTCCGCGCCGAGCGGCCGAGCAAGCGCCATGTCCGCGTGCGCGCCGCGCGCCTGCTGCCGGCCGCGCGCCCCGCCGACGCTACTTGACATCACAGCTAAGATCGTGGCCGCCGCGATCCCCTTCCAGCGCATCGAAGAGCGCTACGAGCGCATCCCGGAGCCGGTGCAGCGGCGCGTGGTGTACTGGTCCTTTCCACGAGATGAGCGCGATATCTGCATGTACTCATCGCTGGCGCGCGCGCCGCCCGACGACCACCGCAACATCGCCTTCTGCCGTGGCCTCAAGCTGCTGGAGGCCGGCTGCGTCGACAGCGTGCTACAAGTCGGTGAGTGTCCACCGGCACCGCGCCTGCGCCTGTTTACTAATATGCGCCTCGCCCACCCGCGCCGTATAAATAAAAACCTCGACGTGTGCGATCGATAGCTGCTCCTCTCGGGAATTATTCATGCGTCGGCTCGTAAAAGTTTCAGGAGATTAGGGCCCGTCAGGGCTGATCACCGCAGCCTCGTCCGCTAGGCTCCGGCTCACACTGGCGCGACTAATAGATTTATCTGTCCGATACCGATAACCGGCTAGTTGCATTGACGTTTAATCAATAAAACTCAAGAGGATTTCAACAATCGCTTTGATACGTTCACAGGACATATGCACGTACACGAGTATTATGTACCCCTGTGCCACACTTGACGATGTATAGATCCAATTATAACTAAAAAAGTTGTCAATTTGCATACCATTTGCAATTTGCCGATCCATATCGATTAATCAATAAACCACTTCCACGTCGACCTCAAAACGGCAGTAATTTACTGGAAAAACGTGTGTCACTAATAATCGAAAGCGTGATTAAGAACTACTTTCAAAAGTGTGCTGATGCACTATAAAATTCGGCTAAGATTTACATAACTGGTAGTCCCGTTACATAGGGAATTACACAACCGGATTCTTTCTGCGCTGTCTCTGGCAGTGAGCACTCCAGTCACACATTGCACTGTGGGCGCACTCCGCGGACTCCGCACGGAACAAGCAGCATTAATCCATGCAGGCATCGTTTGTTACTGTCGCCGCTCGCTCTGAATAACGGACGCGTATAAACAATATTAATTGCCTGTTTTTTTTATTTTATACGGCCAGGCTCGGTTTTATTGTGCTCGGCCGTGGGAGGACGGGCGTTACATATTCATTTGTGCTTATCTGCCATCAGCGCGGCGATTACTGGTCATTTTGGGCCGCGCCGCGGTCACATACGCCACATTTGGAGGTCGACGTTTTTCATACCGTCGTCACGTTTCTGGAGAAACTACACGCAGTAACTTTACAAAAGATATGGAGTTAAAAACACGAATTCATAGTTGAATCATGTCCGCAGTCCGATTTTAGGCACTGGCTTTCGTCCAAGTTTAGGGTGATGAGAGTAACGCCGTTCTAAGATACCGCTTTCGATATGAATCGAGTTCCTACTTATGCTGGAGATAAACGCTTTAGGAGCGTATATATCTCATGTCTAAGTAATATAAGTTCCCACACCCATATCATCTGAGTCACACAATCTACGATCAGAAGGAACCGCCCACTTGGGTAAAAACAGGCTGAATTATATTCTGAGAAGTCGACGACGGCCAGTGGAGGTTTTCCTGACCCAAGGAAGGATTAAATTGTCTGCTATGTAAATTTTTAGTTCCAACGAGGTCAGTGAAAACGACGTTGGCAAAATACGACATAATGTTGATGAAAAAACACTAATTCCATTAGATACGCAGAATATTGTACCTCGAGAATTTCCGATGGCATTGCGCTTTATAATGCTTTTTGCATCAATAATGCAAGCATATCGAGTTGCAACGGTGACAGAAAACTGGCAGACCTAAATGCCACACGAAGGAAAAAATATCTCGTTGGCACCGTTCGAGCAGCGACAGCGAGTTACCAAACGAGAATTGCCAGATTCGTGGACATGAATAAAAGAACACCGTCTGCCCTGAAGGTGCATGCAAATGATCGAAAACGAGCCCCACATTTATAATGTATCGAAGTCTTATGAGCCTTTTTAATTGTCATGCAAAAATAAACGAGTGCACCCGGCACAGCTCTGTAAATATTTTAATTCAATGTTAATAACTTCATATCAATTCAGTCCGTTTAAATCTCGAAGCGGAGCGAACCGGTTCTAAGATCGAGCTCGCTGAATAAGGGTAAATTCGATTGAATTATTGAATGTTAAGCCATATTAAGATTTAATATTAGATTAGGGAGATTACGGAAGACATTGTGAAGGAATTACGGTAACGATCAATGAATAAACAAAGATGGATGAGTTCAGTGTTTCGAAGGACAGTCTCAAGTATTCCATAGATTATTTAATTCGATCGATTCCCATTACCTAGTATACCGGGTATTGAATTTTTAAGCGCACAGCCCTCGTTCCCCACCATTAAATATTGCGTTGTCAGTGAATGATTCAATGTCCGCTAGCCTCTTTGCTTTTAGAGGTTCATATATTGCAACGCGGGCTATAAATCTCAATCATTATCACGTTCGTCCATAGTTGTAGTTCTCAGAAGGTTTAAAGTCAAGCGTTTTATTATCAACCCGTGGTCATGATTCATGCCCCACGATGATCTTTGATATCCTTTCTTGTTCGTAACAAGTTTCTTGTGAAGTTTAAACGTCGCGTCGTCACCAGTTTTTGTGGCTTCGGCTATTTACAGAAACGAAGTTGTATTTATCTTTATTTAGAACATATTTGAAATTAGCTAAATAATGATGGGTGACCCTAGATTTTTATGATTGGATCGGACAGATGCCTATAATCAAAAGCTTTCAAAATACTCTGATGAGAAAAACTCCGGTCGTATAAAATTTATAATCTTAGGTATCCGCAATTTGCAATAGAACCAAGTCAAACGTCGCTAAAGAACGTGAAACAAAGACACGTTGAATAAAGAGGAAATTAAACCTTATCACAGCAAAAGCAATACTGTGATTGCATCAACAGATAAAGTTATATTAAGATTACTAATTATAGCCATACGTTTGCATTCATCAAAAGATAAGATTCTAATGGCAAAAATTAACTTCCGTGTAACCAACACAGCAGTAATTCATTCCAGTTGTGCCTATTTTAACTACATTGAATGAATTTGTATGAAATAGCAGTACAAATGACGTTTTTCTAAAATCATAATCATCATCATCGAGAAGAAATCCACTGCTGAATATAGACCCTTCCCTTAGTTCGCCACACTGAACGACAGCTACTGGATCCACTGGATGCCCGCGACTCTCAAAAAACCGTTGTATTTATTGCTCATCATTTTTAAAGCACCATAAATTGACAATTCTTTAACAGTTTGCTCACTAATTGTACAAATAGTTTAATACAGGGGGTTTTTCGCCCAGTATTTATATTATTCATAGAAAATTATGAAACTGGTATACTTAGCCTGTATAATAAACGAATTTATAATGGTTTCAAGTGCAGCCAGTAAAGAAATTTAAAATTTAGATTATTAAGAATTGTAATCATGCTTAGTACTTTAAAGTCATTACCATTACAATTTACCAGAACTGGCTTGAGTATGTCAAAGTCTACTGTAATATCTGTTCAAGTAACTAGACCATGATAACGTAATCTTGGTACGTGCATATGCGTCTAATGATTATGTTAGTTCATTCGTGCTAGGAGTGATGTTTCAGTATTTTTACTGTCTGATGCAAATTGAATTTCAAATAAGGTTCTTGATTTACTTAGAACTATTGATAATGACCCGACCAATATTCGAAAGAAATCGACAGGAGAATAAGCAATACTTGGAAACGCTATTGGTCTCTAAAAGAAATAGTTAAAAACGAAAACATGCCCATGTCAGTGAAAAGTAAATTATACAACACATGTATTCTGCCATGTCTTACCTATGGGTGTCAAACTTGGCCTGCCACAAACAAAAACAACCAAAAACTTCTAACTTGCCAACGCCACATGGAGCGAAGTATGCTAAGTATAAGGCTACGAGACCGGTGGACTATATCAAAAATAAGGGAAAGAACAAAAGTAAATGATGTTTACAAAACAATTAAAAAACTAAAATGGAACTGGACCGGACACATTATGAGGACATACAGAGAAAAATGGACGAAAGACATTATGGAGTGGTATCCCAGAAATGGGAAAAGACAAAGAGGACGCCAAATTAAGAGATGGGAAGATGATTTGCCAATGGGATGGAGAAGATTAGCTCGAGACAGAAAAGTGTGGAAGGAACTAGGGGAGGCCTATGTCGAAGGACAACCTGGCAATTTAACTTAACTGGTTGCTGAAAATCATATTATTATCTACATATTATTTACTAGTTTATATTCCATTTTCGTTTTATATTATTTAATTTAAGATAATTATGGTCAGCGAATAAAGGCTCTATCTATCTATCTATTGATAATGACCCGATAATATTCTAAAGGCCGGCAAAACCAGTAACGTTGCAGGTTATTGGAATATATGAACTGTCTATCCTTGACTTTGGTTCAATCTCAAATATCGTCTAAAACATTGCGTTTACGTCTTGCTCTTCAGTCTTATTGAAAGTTACTCATAGAAACGCGTCATATCCTTAAAAAGCTACATCTGCCAACAATCGCAATTCATAGCAACAAAGAACGAACTGAACAAACTGACAAACAGACAAACTGAATGCTCCTCTGTCCAATAACAGAGTTTCATAGTGTCTACACAAGAACGTTTCTGTCGCGCGACCTCGCACCAGAAACTAATGTAAATAGATCCTGAATCACCTTCACAACCTCCCCATCGCTGCCTACGTTAATACCAGGAACGAGAGGCGAGGCAGATCTCAACAAACTGGCCACATTTACAAAGACCTGCTTGTGAGTACCGAAAGCACCTCCGCATTTTAGAACCCAATTGCAAGCTTTTGTCTGCAATCGATTGGGCCTTATCACGAAGTTTTAGAGCGTGTTTTGCAGCGTTCGTGTACTGCATGATAGTGGCAAGAGCACAGTGGTTCGTTGAAGGCAAACAAGATTGTGAGGAGTCGTGAATGCTTGATTTGATGGTGTATGGATAAATGCTGATTGTTAAATGTATGGGAGGCCTGTACACATAGAACAGAAGTACATGCGGGTCAAGGTTTGGCCAAACGTTAAAATAAACGAAACCTTTTATGGAAAAGTCAATAGATTCAAATTTGATCCACTTCACCTCAATTGACACGATGTTATTGCTCTATTGAGCAAGTCACGAAGCTTAGATAATTTGGGCAGACAAGACAATGTGACGCTCGATGGACACAATGATGAAATAAGAAACCAGATAGCTAAACGCTGAAGAGACACATAAAAACACTACGAGATTCAGGGGAGAACATTTCTGAGCATATTATACTCGCATACGACAAGTCCGTACACATTCGCTCTAATTCCAGCTATGACAATAAATAATAAGCTTAAAATAACTGTTTAATAATGTCACTAACTATTGCTTGTATTTCCTTAACTGGTCACTCAAAACAAAACAGCTATAATGGCTCTATTCAATGTGGGAAACTGCGAGGTGCTAATCACAATATCACTGATGCAATAACAGAAAGGCATGTTAGCTGGGCTAATAATACCTAACTATACGTCTACTCATAATTGACACGTCCCTAAACGAATCATCATGAGGAATCACAAAAATAATTATGTCGAAGGTAGAGACCTTCGACCAAAATAAAATGAATGGACAGGCCCAGTAGAAGCGCATTTTTGAAGATAATAAAATGAGCGCCGGCTCTCATTTCATTACAGTTGGTCTCTAGCCGTAGGAAGTGCAACACGTGTCTATTGTTACGCGATAACGAAACATCTGACAAAATTATGCATTCATATGCTTTCCCGAAGTGTAAATACACAAATATAACCGGGATCCATTTTTTGTAACCAATAAACATACATTTGTAAATATACAATATACATACAATATACATTTTTATAATTAGGTGTTGAAGTATAAGTCCGACGGTTTTGACTCGTTTTTACTGAGCAATTTCAATGGTTAGGGCCCGTCCATTCATTTTATTTTAGTCGAAGCTCTCTATAATATATTTTACGTACATACAAATTTTAAATATAAAAAAACATTATTTATAATCCAAAAGATCTGTATAAATATCTCAATAACGGTCTAAGCATGCCTATCTGTGTTGTGATTTGACACTATTTAATACTACCATTATTGATTGCACCAAACTAAAATATACTATCTGAGTATATAATATTATGTTACCATTTCATTTCATAACTGAAAATTACAAACTGTATAAATAAAGCATTTTAAATCTAAAATTGGCTTTGACGTACTTGTATGATGTTGATCCTTATATTCGAAGTGACATAAATTAATATTTTACCTACTAGGGTTTTTGCTCTGTGTCACAGCCTGGTATATAATTTTATCTTTGGTTAACATGCTCACAGTCCACAGCGATTTCCTACACTTGCTGCGTTGTCGTCAATGCATTTTGATTGGGAGTTGGTACTGTCGGTCCGTCGCTCATATTGGTATTTCTATATCTCTTACTAAACTATGTACTAAGAAAAATTATACGCTGATAATGATGATACGAAACATGACAATAACTTTAAAAGATGAATATCATACAAGTAATGAGGTAGTAGATGATAATTTTACAAGTTGCGGTAAATGACATATTACTTACTTCACTAACATCAACAAATTTAATACTTAATAAAATAAAGTAAATTAGAAAAAAAAAAACAAATGCCGTCTTTAAGATTACATGTACAAACATAAACTAAAAAGTAGAAATCAAAACATCATCTGTGTATAGGTATATATATTTTAATTTATATTATATTTAAATATCACTGTATCTATATCGATAAAATATTATGAAGACCGACCGACCTCTGAAGTATAATAACCTACCATACAAAAATAAGAATCATCAAAATAAATTCATAAAAGGCGGAGTAATTTATCAAACATAGTTGAATTGACAACCTTTTCCTTCTTTGAAGTCGGTAAAAAATTGCACAAAAGCACATTATTCTATTACATTACATTTATTCTTAATTTACTAACAAGTTACTATATTTTTGAAATTTGACTTTTAAAGCTCCATTTTATCGCTTCGACTTCGAGTGACAGTTAACGTAATCAACTCATCACGTGATCTACTATATAGGAGCCAAAGATTTCATAATGCATTCGCATGCTGTGTTCACAGTTTTTAGGATGGACGCTGAATGTTCCTTAAATAATATTAATTGTAGTGTTAATGGTGTCACATCCAATTAGTGAACCGAATTTTAAAAAAAAGAATAGGAGCAGAGAGTGTGATCGAATCAGTAGTGACGTCATCCGATATCGTGATTAACTTACCCAGCGGTACCCAAATAATAATGCAACAGTATCTCTTGGTATTAACCACATCCTATTTTGAAAACAAATACGGGGATTTAACACTGCTTGTAATCTTTATAAATATAAAGGAATACTGCCTGATTGACTGACTGATAGACTTATCACGGAATCTCGAAAACTATGAACTGACCTACAAACCTGAAATTTAGACAAATTTGAACTTGAAATTTTTGGCTGAGATTTTGGCAGGTACATTTCTGAGGTATAAGGTCCGCTAATTATGTTGGGTTATCCGCTGCGGACAATTGAAAGAGCTATGCTTGGAGTTTCTTTGCGCGTTAGAATAGAATTCGGAACGTGGATATTCGCCAAAGAACCAAAATCACCGACATAGCTATTAAAATTTGCAAGTAATTATAATTACGAACTACTAATGTTCACTTTTGCAAGTTGAAGTGGCAATGGGCAGGCCACATCGCTCGAAGAACCGATAGCCGTGGAAAAGAAAGGTTCTTGAGTAGTGACCATGAACTGGAAGACTCGGCGTAGGTAGGCCTCCTACTAGACAGACCGACGACATCGTGAGAGTCGCTGGCATCCAGTGGATGCGGATGACAAGCTGTCGTTCAGTGTGGAGGTATGAAGGAGAGGCCTATGTTCAGCAGTGGACGTCTTCTTGTTGATGATGATGAAGGTCCGCTAAGAATGGATTTTGAAAAAGAGCCGAATTAAGGACGGGAAAAATTCAAATCTACTCTAGTATTCTAAGCCCAAGAGCAACTATTATCCTTCATTGTTTTGCTATTCACATTATTTATAATGTAAATAAATAGGCGCCTATTGGGATCAGATGATGCATACATGCATAGTACGTAATAAATTATTTCTAAAATGACACACTATAACAATTATCATAATTTACTGTGACTAAGTAGTATTTATATACTAATACAATACACATAAAATTTGTACATAAATAGTAGGTGCTCATAATATTATGAGTTATATTATCACTAAATTAAAAATAGATTTTCTGTATACGTAACGTAATGATTATGTATTGTAAAAATTATCTATAGTCAAATCAGTGTGTCTAGTAAAAATGAAATGACGGAAACGAAATAAGACAAAAATTAGGTGACAACCATTGACCTATATCTGAAAACACTGAATGTAGTCAGTTGACGATAGGTTTATGTCAAAAAAAAAAAAAAGATGAAAATTAAAATAACAACAATGACAAAACCAAAAGAAGGTAATTGTACTCATCATTATGAACCACTTTTAGTATGGGACCAACCCTGAAATCGCGAAAAAAATATCAGCTGCATTGGCTGATTGCTATTCAGCGTGGTAATGCCGCCAGCATGCTGAGTAGTGGATACGCTGCCGACTGGTAGTGGGCTTTAGTATTTAGATTGTCTCTAGACTTTCAACGGTCTAATAGGTAATCCAACTGTTTTATGTTTATTAGGCTTAGTTTAGGTAATGATAATTCGTTAGCTTGTATTTTTTACCGACTTCAAAAAAGGAGGGATTCTCACGTTTTTTTAAATGTTTATTACGTGAGACCACCTTTTAAAAATCTTTTTGAATCTTTTTGATACTTTCAGGTTGGTACCATAGAAGTTATTATCAAAATCGGTTTTACATTAGGTTTTTAAATCAAATAAACTGGAAAAAATATGTCATCCAAGTAAACGAATTTACAAATTTTGAAGTCTGTTTTTAAATTGATAATTATGTTTAATTAACAAAGGTACTTGCTTGATATATAAAATAATCAACAAATATTGTTGGTCTGCCAAACAAAACAACATTGTTGATTTGTCCCTTTTGGCCCCTGTTTGCCCCTATCTCCTCTTTGAATCACATTCATTTCCGTACAATGTTTCTGGGTATAAAATACTCGTGAATACTTATTCATTCGGAACCAATGGTTTTTATATTACCTATTACAATGGAAAAATACCTAAAATGGTACTAGAATTCGTAATTTATTGTTGAATACGGTACAGCCAGTTTGATCTGTAAGGTATGATAAAAACTTAACTTCCAACCACAAATGTATTAATATTTTACGGAACACAATAGTACAATTTCTAGAACTGTTTGTTTATTTATTTTGAAACAAATACCAATAAAAGCCCTCTTTGAAAAGGCGTATTTTTGTACTTATCATTACCTATTTAAATTCTATCATAGTCATAGTAGTCATAGTATTTTATTGATAACAAATTACAGGTACACGTCCCAGAAAATAAATGATAATAAAATTATTTAAAATTATTACAATAATATTTTAAAAAATAACATTTTCAAACTAAACAGAAAAATAATAGTAGGTATATTAATAAATAATCAAAATTAAATTAATTTCATCCTTGTCACGTCATTGAAATTATAGAATGCCTGTTCGACAAGCCAGTTTTTTAATTTTAGTTTGAAGGACTCCCTCGATACAATACAATACAATACAAAAACTCTTTATTAAAACACCACAAAACAAGGATAACATAAAAATGCTCGATGGAGCACTTCTCACCTCTTGCGGTAGCCTATTGTAAATATTCTATCCTAAGGATAGGAACAGACAATTAGACAGGAACCTATAGAAAGAGAGAGAGTGTGAAAGAGCCTTTGCCCAACAGTGGGGAAGTCTCAGATCAGACAAACAAGAGAGATAATGGCAAGCTAGAGGCGTGGCGGGTGCGAACGCATCTGTACTAAAACTGCTATATGATGAGAGTTTCTTTTGATCAAGCTGACCCTGCAAACTTACTTCGCCGCACTTTTTGTGTAAATGGCAATATGGCCTATTAGTTAGTTTATTTGCGATGCTGCTAGTTTCTAAACCTGCATGAGAAAATAGAGTAAATGTGCCGTTCTTACAGTTTTGGCGTGAAAAAAGTGGGAGAAACACGGATACATATTACCAATACGAACACGGTAAATAATTGTACTCAGGAATATCTCCCTTGTTTGTTGACCTAACGGGGCAGTATAGTTCAGAAAAAAAAAACTTACAGAAAGTGAGCAGGCCTGACATTGCCTTGACCGTGGCTTACTTTGCTTGACTTTGGCTTGCTTGACGATGCATTAAGAAAACTAGAAAATATGTTTAAAAAAACACTTGACACTGGCAAATGCGCAAGACTTGCAATGCCAACGTCCTCTCAAGAAGAAAAGAAAAAAAACTAGCCGAATGCATGTTGTACTTATCTTATTGCGTACGTAGTACGTACGTCATACAGTGCGTCTTGCATTCAGCGCATCATGCGCATCTAAAATCCCTAGCAGACGTGTGGATTTGGTTGACAGACCGCCGTCCAACCAATGGGAAAGAAAGACTGGGAATAACATATTTACATCTCTTTCTCTCCCGTTGGTTAGACGGGGGCGTTCGTCAACCAAATCCACGCGTCGTTGCTGGTTGAGAAGAATGAACGACACGCTCGTACGTATCATTTTCATTACATCTCGCATTCTAAATTGCGCATGTTATTTGCAAGGTCTGCAAGACGCAATAAATAGGTTCTATCACACGTTGTTTGTGTTGTGAGTCACCATCATCATCATCAGCCTATCATGTTCCCACTGCTGGGACCTCTCGGTAGAGAATAGTATATTCCTTGGCTGGGGCACAGGTCTTCTTTGAAAGAAGGAGGATAGGCCGTAATCATGTTGGCCCAGTGCATGTTGGCGAATGTTATATTTATGCCTCTGCACTTTTGAGGTTATTTGACATCCCGGTTTCCTCACGATGTTTATCTCCATCAATTTCGAAAAATAATTAGTTTTTTTTTTTGTTTGTTTTCTTAGCTTCGAAACTGCACCTCGGTCTCAATTTAGGTACTAAAATATATGTCACTGGTGCAGTGCAAAGGATCGAACCGGGTGCCGTTAGATTGTAAAGGGCACATGCCATCGCTCGGCCACAATCTCTCATCATCATCGCTTGTGTGAGTGGACACACACAAACTAAGATAAATTAATTAATTATTCCACTGTATTTCCTTGTATGGCGTGCTATAGAAGATGGTACACACTCAAAGATAAAAGTGAAACCTTACAAAAATATTGTGAACTGTTATTATAGCTGTAGGTAGGTAGCGCTCGAACGTCCTGAATTGCACTTTATTGTGTAGTAGCAAGAGTAGATAGTTATTTAAATGATTTTGGGGAGTGAATCTTCTGTACTTGTACTAATGTCTTCTGTGACCTCAACCGCCGTCTGACCAATGGGAGAGAAAGAGAGGGAAATATGATATTCTCACTCTTTCTCTCCCGTTGGTTGGACGGCGGTCCGTCAGCCGCGTTCGAGCGTCTGTTAGCACTATAAGATCTCCGCGGGTATGTCTTGAGGTTTAGGTTTGACAGCTCAAAGTGACTCATCATAAAAATCGGGTTTTTATCACCACTATATCATACGAAGACGCTAAATACATATTTGCAGGCCTGTGCTGTAATGTAAGCATACTGAGTAAACCGACTACTGAGAAACTGCACAAAGGAAGCATTACGACACGGCCTGTCGCTGCAATAACCAACCTTGTTTCAATGCAATAAGAGCAACAAAAACTGCGGTATCAAACGCATTGTTAAATTTTCATCGAAACCACCTCAAAAGCAAACTTTTTGCTGATTTCTCTTGCGTAAACGTGAATGACCTAAGATCGCGAGCTCGAGTAATTCCTACCTTTATAATTTTATGGGAGTAAAAAATTTGTTTGTAATAATTACTACCTATGGTGATATGACGCATCATGCACGGAAAGGGTGTACCAAGCCTAAGGTTCACTTGCCTAAAAAACAATAGGCATGTGTCCTAATGTTTAATTTATTACAAACTAGCAGACAGACGTTGTCCTGTCTTAGAAATGTCAAACACGCAAAGTCAAAATTGAAAATCTTATTTTTTTACACCTTGGGTTACATTATTGGAGTTTTAGTAAGGCTCCCTTTAAAAAATAATAATATAGCCTATGTTACCCGGGGATAGCGTAGCTTCACAACAGTGAAAGAATTCTTCAAATCGGTTCAGTAGTTTCGGAGCCTATTCAATGCAAACAAACAAACAAACAATCAAATCTTTCCTCTTTACAATATTAGTATAGATAACCGGCTTAGCGATGAATGAATATAACTAAATACATTATACACATACTGAAAAAATAATATAAATTGGCTGATAAATCTCTGAGATATATGAGTATTTAAAGTTTTAGGTGGGGATAGAGAGGGGATGCTCTATCCCTTTCTCGCAAAGCGTGTGTTAGTATAGCATTTGTATGGCGCTCCTGCGCCGTGACGTCACGGCTCAGTATAGTGGCGCTCTCTGTCTAGCATCTAGTATATAATTATCTTTGCTAGCATGAAATTAAAATGCTTAAGTATATCTTATTTACTTTTGAACTATTTTTTGTTCTTGTTGATGTGCTCTATTTATGATCAGCTTTTTTATGAGGTAATAAAAAAATATTTGTCATCATGCCTATTCACTCAATTGCGGAAATTCTACGTTGGGTCGAAATTTATCCAGTGGTGTAAAAGTTTAGAGAAATTTTCCGAATTGCTCGTATTTTTAGGGTTCCGTATCCAAAGGATACAAACGGGACCCTATTACTGTTTTTAAATTTTAATGTCTTATATTAAGTATACTCTTTTCGCTTTAGTATATACCTATATAGTGTGGTAAAGTGCCAAGAACGCTGGTTGCATTCTTTTTAGGGTTTCGTACCTCAAAAGGAAAAAATGGAACCCTTATAGGATCACTTCGTTGGCCGTCTGTCAAGACCCTTTTTCTCAAGAACGCGTAAAGGTATCAAGGTGAAATTTATATTAAATACTTGGGTCTACGCTTTCTTTGGGCTGTAATAAAAATAAAAGTTCTAAGTCAACGCAATCAAAAGATAAGATCGTTATGTCGCATATTTTGCGATTTCACAGGGAATCAAAACCTATAGGGTACTTCCCGTTGACCTAGAATCATGAAATTTGGCAAAAGGCAAGCACATAATTATATAGGAATAAATGCGAAAGTCACAAATTTGAAGCTATATCATTTAAAAATAATTATTTTGCTATTACAAACTTACATTTTGTAAATTATTATAACACCGGCTTGCACTCACGATTATGATTCTGTCGGTCGACATTTTGTAGTTGGAATGTATGGAAGAACCTTATTGTCAACTACAAAGTTAAGTTTGTCTTTCAATATTTCAACTTCAGTTAGTTTTTTTTTGACTCGCGCTCTGAGGGTTCCATCCAACGGAACCCTCGGAGCACGAGTCCTACTCGTACTTGTCCGATTTCTTTTTATAGATATAATTTATTTTATAGGCGTATTGCGTTTGACCGCCCGCGCCATGAGCCTTGCCTAAATTGGTATTATTTGAATTATTTAATTTCTAAAATTGTAATATCCGATTGGAAAATCCCTTTTCCATGGCGTGCTAGATGGCCCATGGCTAAAGTATTAGGAGCATAGAGCTGTTATCGAGAACGTATAATATAAAATAAAATAATATAATATAAATATAATTATAATTATTTTAATTGCTCGATTTTTCCTCAAACTGTCAATTTTATCGTGGCACCTAAATAGGTTTTCACCATCGATTTGCCAGTTTCCTCAATTTGCGGACTGCGGTTTTACCACTGGTTTTCCGTGCGAGATAGTATACCTCATATACCTTTACCTTATACTTTATTATTTGGAAATTACTTATTAGAACTAAATTCAATGATATTCAGGGGGCTTAGTCCCAGATTTGATAGTTTTCAAAAACTTTTTTCGTTTACGTTTTGTTAGTACATTGCTGGGCTGAAAGGTATTCGAAAACTTTTTTCGTATTAGAGTGAAGCAATCTATACCGCCGATTTTAGTTCCTCCGCGTTTCCGCTGGAGGCGCTTTACTAAAATGTATGGAACAATACGTAAACGAAAAGTTTTCGAAAACTATCAGATCTGGGACTAAGCCCCCAGGTTTCAAAATTCGATTATTTGCGACAGTACTTCCAATATGTTGACCTGGGGACAACTGCTATTACAGGCACCTAATCCGCTCAGTTGAAAAATCAAGCGACCGCAAACCTTATCTCGCCCAGATACGGTTTGCGGTCGCGTGATTTTCCAACTGAGCGGATTAGGTGCCTGTAATAGCAGTTGTCCGTAAGGCCCCTGAACTCCTATCTGGCAAGTTGTAGCCGCTGAGCTTGCGCAGAGACGTTGGTTCGCTCGGCTTGTTCTACAGATATTATAACGGGGTATGCTTCGATGGACTTTTTGACCTTATCCCTCCATCCTGGTTTTACCACCGAACCGGCCGCCGTCGCCAGAAATGCCATCCGCACATTATAGATACGTCGAAGTCTCTCACTCGATTTTTTCTGCCACGTACCTGTAAGTCTTTTTGGGTATGCTGTCTTAACCAGTCTAGCTGCCAGTCCATTTGGATGGTTTCAATTCTTCCCTTATATAAATAATAATATTCGGATTTTTTTTTGCAATTAATTAGGCAAAGCTTTTGATATGTCTTTGAATGTTGCTTTATTTTTCTGCAAGTGTTTTAATTTGTAGGACATTATGTATGGTGCATGCGATTTTGTTTTTGTGATCGCTGAATGATATTTTGATTTGATATGCAAATTACTAAGATGAACAACTGTTAATGTGTGTAAATAATATAATTACGTGATTGGAGAATGGAGAACTTCTTCGTTCGTTCCATTTTCAGTTTCAAAACGCATCGATCTGTCGTTTGCATTTCGTTGGCTAAAACTCCATTGATTCTAACAGAATTGTAGTTACCGTCTATTCCCTAATGAAAAGAGTCAAATACCCCCCCAGGCAGGTCAGGCGCAATTACCGTCACAAAGGGCGAGAGGTGGCGGGACCACAATTAGCCCAATCAGGCGGCAGGAAATACTGATTAAGCCTTTATAGTTGTTAGTAGATGGGATTGGACTGGACTAAAGTTTATCTTGTTGGATGTGGTTGCTTTGGTAATTCTAGTTCTGAGAAAAATACAGAAGGTTTGTTTTGTAATATTTGCGAAGAATAAACCAAAAACATTCAAACAAAACTATATAGAACATAGAAGTTGGTAAGATTGTTTTCTCTCGGTAAGATGTGGTCTAAATTTTTTTTATACTAGCTGTCCGCCCCAGCTTCGCACGGGTATAGATTATAGCCTATGTCACCCGGGGATAGTGTAGCTTCCCAACAGTGAAAGAATTGTTAAAATCGGTCCAGTACTTTTTGAGCCTATTCGTTACAAACACACTTACATACAAATCTTTCCTCTTTATAATATTAGTATAGATATAGAGTTTACAACTACTTTTGGCCACCAACTCGCCTGATGGTAAGCGACGGTGTGGCCGAGAAATCCGAGGATGAAACACGTTGATCTAGAAGAAATCTATTCACTCTAGCCTTGAAGATGCCTAGATTGTAGTTCTAAGCAAACAAGGACGGCAGGGAGTTCCATTCTTGGGCAGTACGTAACATAAATGTCGACACAAATCGTTGTGAACGAATCTTTGTAATTTTCACGAGGATGGTTCACGATGTAGTGTGCAGTCCTACTTGTCCTGTAGTAAAGGGGGGAGGGTGGAATAAGGTGATGAAGCTCTTGCGCACACTCGCCGAAATGTATCCAATAGAAAGCTACTTTACGGCGCTGTTCGACGCTTTGCAATTTTTAGCAACTATTTTGCTGTCACCAATCGCCGGTCAACCGAATCTAAAGCTTCCAGCTGGTACTTGGCTACTCTCTAAAATCCAGTTTTCTATTTACGATTCTCCGACAAATGATAAAATATCGTCTAGTAGACATCTCGCATGTTTACCACGTGTCCACGTTAAACTAACTGACAATGGCTGATCGAGCCCACTGCTATCATTATACTGTTGACATTAACAAATGATTCGGTGTCTGCATTACAAAACTTGTCTTCTGACGTCTTCAGATACAGGATCTATTGTGCCGTCACAAATTAATAAGCGAGTGTGTGTTTCCACGGACGATATCGTTCAAACACCGATGCTGAAGAAAAAATACTCTACCAAAGTCTACTTCATCATCATCATCATCATCTCCTAAAGAACGCCACAAGGCACGATCTTCTGCTTTTCGCATCCACTTGCCACCAGCCGCCTTTCGCAGGTCGTCACTCCACCTGGCTGCAGGGCGTCCTACTCTACGTTTACCGATACGTGGTCTCCACTCTAGAACCCGTCTACCCCAGCGGTTGTCAGTTCTTCTACAGATGTGGCCAGCCCATTGCCACTACTTGCCAGTCTACTTACCATCATTAAATGCATTATACTGAAATTTCGAGCCCAGAACTTAGCCCAGAACTTTTTTTTGAGGAATAGGCTTGCGTTTGACTGCCAAGTGTGCGTTTTTATAATTTACTAGCGGTCCGCCCCAGCTTCGCACGGGTATAGATTATAGCCTATGTCACCCGGGGATAGTGTAGCTTCCCAACAGTGAAAGAATTTTTCAAATCGGTTCAGTAGTTTCGGAGCCTATTCAATGCAAACAAACAAACAATCAAATCTTTCCTCTTAATATTATTAGTATAGATTACCCGAATATTTGACAAGTTTAAATGACAAATATTTTAAAACAACAATTTAAAAAATTCTAATTCAAAAACCATACTATTAATGACTTTTTAGAGGACAAACGGGCTTGGAAATGTTTGACTATAGGTAATATTGACATTGTATAGAATTTAATTAAGTATAATTTATTTGACATAGTTATTTATGATATTTATTATTCATACATTTTTATTACAAATCATTCGCATTGTTCAAAATTTGACGTTCAAAAGTTTACATAACTGTACTAAATTGATAAAAATAAATGATTAATTGATTGAGGGCGATGAATTCCAAAATTACGCGAAAGTTGTATTTTCAAACACACAGTTTATTGGTAACAAACGTAAATGATGTCTACGATGCAGCACGCTTGTCTAGAAGAAACCGATTCCCTCGTGATTTGAAGACACCCATATTGTAACTATCGGAGAACACTCATTCAGGCAGCGCATTCCAAAGACACACAAGCACGCAAAGTAGTAGTTCGCACAATAAAAATAGAATCAAAGCGCTTTGTACGGGTTTTCGTAATATCAACCGTAACTGTCGATTTTTGTGCCCCTGGCAGTCCGACCATTTTAGAGCCGTTTCCTTCATCGTATTAAGCCCAGTATTTATGGTAAACTTTTGTTTCTAAACATAGTTGCATAAACATGTTGCTGGGTTGTCGCTAGCTGGTCGGCAATCATCAACATGCAGTGATCAACTCCGCAAACACACAGTGTTGCAAGGAACATGTTGACCGCATCTCAGAAACATTTATGCAACCATGTTTATAAGCGGGGCTTTAGAATCGACGTCATTGTCCAAATTTTTTCCGGGCCCTTAAAATACTTTGTAACCACGATAGACCGGCTCGCGGAGACGCTCACTTATTCGTCGAAACGCTACAGTTTAATAATGAGTTAATGTCAGCATAATCGATCATGTCCATGTTATATTGACGTTCTTGGAAGGATTGATAGTGTTCAGAGAAAAAAGTTTCTCGAAAGGAAGGTGTATTCGAAGTTATGATGAAAAACTAATCAAGAATAATATGCCATTAAGCGGGGAAAACATGAGGATAAAAAATCAATCTGTTTTGAGACCTAGTTTTTTTTTACGAAAATGGTTAGTCTTATGTTACGTAAATTGGGTACCTAAATCTACTAGCACCTAAAACTTTTTGCTATGTTAACATATATTTTTAAATATTTGCTACAAATTAAAAAAAAAAAAATAAGTAGTCAGACATTTCTTCAGATGGCGCTATTTTACCAAGTACCAAGTACCCACAGACAACATCTGACCCAAACATCTGATACCTACGCAAATGTTCGGATGGGCATATCTAGCTAGATATATACATCAATGATTATTCCACATTTCTCGCTAAGCCTATCAAATAAAGTCAAGCACTCAAGATATATAAAGTCAAGCACTCAAGATATAGGTTCCCAAACCCAAACATTGCGTTTTTACAAAACTATCGTATTTGCTAGCGCATATAGACAGTAACCTCTTGTCCCCAATAGGGTAGTTGACCCAAAACCGCCTATCTTTTGATAACAAGAACTGTGCTAGTTAAACTTATGAGCGTGCCATTTTGATCTCTATTTCAAGTAGTTTTAGGTGTGTTGTGGCATGGGGTAAATGACAGCTGTTACAGAAGATTAGATCATACAACAGCTGGAGTTAGTATTGCGAAAATAGTGTTTGTTTTGTTTGCCAAATGGTTGATAACGATTGCAGATGGTCGAGTGACCGTTATAGAAGTGACACGAATACCCTTCCCAAATACCACCCTTCCCACCCACCCTTTCTTCCCGATTGACATTTTCCTGTCCAAATTTCAATAAATTTGGACATGGTCATGTGTTTAGGACACAATAGAAAAAGCACTTTCAGTTTTTCCCAAATTTTCCAATTTTCCGGACAACTTTTCAATTTTTTCTTATTCTAAAAAATGTATTCGGACTATTACGAACATTAATAAATCGTTAATTTAAAAAAAACCTTTTTTTAATAAAAACTTTTTTTGTATTTTTCTACGCAACCCCTTCCATTTGATACTCATATCACGATGGTAGTTAAGAACATTTTTTCCGCCATCTTGGGGCGTCCGCCATATTGAATTTGTCATCTAGGACTAAAGTTTTTGAGAAGACAACTCCAACGAACCCAAACTCGACGGGGTTATGTTGTTTCGTTTAGTTCCTATGGCCACCTTCTTTCTCCATCATCAGACCAGCTCAATGGTACCATAACATTGCATTGTCACCAAATTTCAGCTCTATCGGTTGAGGATGACTGGTAAAATCTGTTCCACACAAACGAACGTAAGAACATACTAATCAAAACAAAACAAAAAATATTGCCAAATCGATCCAGTCGTTGTCAAGTGATATCGATATTGCCAACGAACCGCATTTGATTTTTATTTAAGTACATAGATAATTATAATAATAATAGGTAATTATATAGATAATGTTTTTTAAACTTTTTTTCTTTTCGCAGGTAAGTTAACTGTCAACATATCGCTCAGTCCAACCACAGAAAAGAAAAGAAGATTCCAACTACTTACACCACACTTACACTTTGCATGTGGATTTTATTCTCGTAGGTAAGTATTCTCATAAAAAAATATTGTAAAATTGTAGATATTTTCAAATAACAAAATAATTACCAACGAAACCAACCAAATATAAAAATTAGTAAAGGCTTGAAGCTAGGTTATTAATGATTGATTTTGCAGAGAGGAGTAGGTGATGGATTTTAATGGATAAAAAACTTCTTATTTCTAACGATAAAAACTATACTTTTCCCAACGATATTTTTTGTCTAATGAATCACAAGTTTTCGACAATAACGTGCTAAGAATCCCGCTTCTGAAAAACATCTGGCAACTCTGTACAAGCTACCAACCTTGCTCTACCTCTAAGACAATGGTACCAGCGGGGTCACTGCTATGATTACCATTGCCACGACGACGCAGCTCGACTACCGGAAGATGGTTGTTACCACCACTTTGTCCGATTCGAACATTGTGCGCAAGATAGACACGGTTGGCGCGAGATGCGTGGAGAGGCGTTGGATTTCGCATTGTTTCAATAAACTTTACTAAATCAAAAACTACTTTTTTTAAACTAGCTTTTTGTATTCTTGTCAGCAAACTCTTCCATTTGATACCCATATCATAATGGTAGATAAGAACATTTTGGCCGCCATATTGAATTTATCATCTATATAGGACCAAAGTGCTTGCATGGGAAGACAAACCCAAATTCAAACTCGACGGGGTTTCGTTTAGGAGTTCCCATGGCCACTTTCTGTCTCCATCATCAGACCAGCTCAATGGTACCATAATATTGCATTGTCACCGAACTTACATAAGTATGCCTTTCTGCTCAATCCGTTGAGGATGATTCAGTTGGAAGATTTGTCCCACACATACGAACGAACATACATACAAAAACAGGGAACAGAGCAAGTTACATAAAAGCTTGTAAAAATAAACCGTCCAAGTGCGAGTCGGGCTTGCGCACTGAGGGTTCCGTACCACCACAAAATTCAATACCGAAATTACCAGTTATAACTTGGTAATGAACAGAAACTTGTCACCGACTCGCACTTGACCATTATTTATTATATTTTGTTGTTATACTTTAGAGTCTAAAGAGTTTAGAGTGTGTATTTACTATAATCATGCCAATTTTGACGCTTGTATGTATTCCTGTTATTAAAATTAAAATAAATATTGGTTTGTTGTATGGAGAACCCTCGCCAGTTGAAATTGTCACAGAATATGTAAAGTAACGGAGAATTAACTAAGATTTAATAAAAAAAAGTCTAAAAGTAAAAACGAAAGAGGGTTCTCCATACAACAAACCAATATCTATTACGGTTCGAAAGATTGTAGTATATCTTTTATGTCATCATCATCATCATCATACTTCATCAAATAACCTTGACCCTAGACTCTATAAGACACCTGAGTCTAGGGTCAAGGTTCCAGGTTTCGAGGATTTTTCAGACACTTCTTTTGGTATTTTCCAAATTTTATCAGACACCTCCGCATTGCTTGTCAGCCCGTCTCAGAGTTCCATCTCTGGTTATTTTTTGTTCCTCCTTTCAAATTTCAAAGTTTATCGAATCGTAATAGTGCCTGTGTGTAACAAAAAAAGAGTTAGCATAAGATTAAAAAAAAGGTTTGATGAAGTATGATGATGATGATGACATAAAAGATATACTACAAGATACAGCCGTTAATAGGTAGGACAGACGGACGGACGGGCAGACAGACAGACATCGTAGGTACGGAATCCTAAAAACACCCAATTTGAGAACTCCTCCCTTTTTTGTCGGTTAAAAATGGCAAAAAATTAAAACTGATTTCACATGATTTTATATATATAGGTAATATTATTTAATTACTGTTTTTATCGTTGTTATTTCTTACCATCACAAAATGTTGTTGAGACGGGTTTACCAGTTAGGGTTACCATATTGGTTTTAGCGTGACGTCATGTAGCCTATAACACGAGGAGTACTAAGAGGCGTCGATAGATACCTCGTTGGTCCAAATATGATTAGTAATTCAGGAGTTTCATACATACATAGACTGTTAAACTCATAACCCTCCTTTTGCCGTAGTCGGGTAATATTTTTAGCGTTACTAATATTATACCACGATCGCCCTAATAAAACGTTAAAATCAACCAAAAAATATCTCTAACACCTCCACTTTCCGGCCTCAGGTCAAAAGCAATCAAAACTATGACTATAAATAAAATAACCCTAAAAGGCAGTGGGCCTATTTCCACCCGTCCCAATTCGACCCGAAACGTACAGCAATCATCTGTAATTTAGGACAATAACTTGTACCAATAATAAAAATAAATTACTGTATACCTGCCCTTCCATTCCGGTTCGATATGTGGTTTTTTTTTTGTTATTTTTTTGGATTGTGCGATCTGAATTACTAACGGCGAAGTTTTGTGATTCAAACGGATTGTATCGGTGCTAATATTCATGGGTGTTTGACACCGTCCGTAAATCTTGATCAATAATAAATTATTGTCATCGTTTTTCTTTTAATTTTTGGTTTCAGACATCTGGGGCCTTACGGACAACAGCTAATTGCGGCACCTAATCCGCTCAGTTGGAAAATCACGCGACCGCAAACCGTATCCGGGCGCGATAAGGTACACGTTCGCGTGATTTTCCAACTGAGCGGATTAGGTGCCGCAATTAGCTGTTGTCCGTAAGGCCCCTTGTATGTGTAGTCAGTGTCATGTCAAGGTTTGATATCATGTATGAACTTCGAAATATTGAATAGGTGTGTTATTGCTATAGTAATATCCAGATTTGCATTTACCGCGTCGTGTTGTGCATATCTCAGGGTTTATACAACTTTTAACCGACGAAAAAAGGAAGAGGTTATCTAGTCTACACTTATAAATATATATATCAGACTAGATGGTGGACAAACGCAAGCCTATTATTAATTTTAAAACAAAAAGTTACATTACAGCAACATTTTGTTAAAGACAAAATTACATCTGTCAGAATTTTATTTTGTACATACGTCTTAGGTAAGTACCTACCTACTACATACATACATACATACATATTGTAAGTAATACCATATAATTATATTTTACCTACCTACCTAGCTATTTTGTTATACAAAAGTAACCGTTTTTCCATAATTTTTGCGTGACAGATACACAATTTAACAATACTAAATCGTGCAATATTGTCGCTGATTGTTGGTTGTCATGATTGTTTTAAGAGGGGGCAACCGAAATTTTATGCTAATTTGCCATGATATTCTAACTAAACCAAATATCCGATCACCGTAATAATTGATATATGTGAATTTTCAATTCATTTTCTTTCCGCCATTAAGACAGAAACATAATAGCAAGATATTTACTCGATACTTTAATGTTTTGAAAATGGTGCCTTTTTGCAAATTTTTTTGATTTTACTTGGAAAGTACTTCAGTTACATATCTAAAATAAATACTCACCGAAGGAAAATATAGTTTGTTTTCCAGTGTTAAGACAAAATTTACCTAGATTAATTAGTACTCTCATAATAAATTATATTCGATTTGAGACTTACGTCCTTTAGTTCTAAGCAACTATTCGGTCAAACGGCAAGTCCGATATTCAGTCTTATTCTGTTGCGCTTTGCATCTAAATAGCGAAACATGCTCCGTTTAACCTCAGTACCGCACTGTGCCTCAACGGGGAAGGACGCACGCGCTTGCTTTTCGCCTTGGTTTTATCTTCCGAGTGCGATTATATCAACACCTACTGTATTTTCAAACAAAGGATAATATAAAAAATCGATGGCTCGAACGCGACCACTTGATGCGGCTACCAAGTGGTGACAATGACCTTAGAGCACAGACTAGGTAAAGCTACTACGAAAAAATAACATAGATACAAATAAAATGGATACGACTAGGCCCTAACGAATCCATTATTATGTATGCTCAGTAATATAACTATTAGAGTCGGAGTGTTTCTTTGTGACAGACAAACAGACAGAGAGAGAGAGAGAGAGAGAGAGGGAGAGAAGCAGAGAGAGAGAGTCAGAAAGATAAAACTAAAAATTAAATGACATTATAAAATAATTTAGATTCATTATAATTTTATAAAATTAAAATTAAAAATCATTTAAATTAATGTGATGGTTAATTTGACTTGAGAGTTCCATCCACATTTTCTCACGTTTTTACGAGAAGCGGCTTTCTGCAAAAGGAGGAAGGTTCTCAATTTTAACAGACAAAAAATAGCTTGGTAATAATGGAAGCAAAAAAACATCTTCTAATAAAAAAAAATTTAAATGTGGAAAGTCAAACAATAGGTACTTATGTTATTAACCGACTTCAAAACAGGGGCAAGGTTCTCAATTCAACCGGTATAAAAAAATACTAGTCGAATTGAGGACCTTCCTCCTTCTTTGAAGTCGGTTAAAAACATAAGTACCTACTGTTTGACCAGTTGGGTTGGCTCGGGTATGTGCTGGTAAGGGGAAATGCACAATACACTAGCGGGACTACTTACCTTAGTCAAAGTCAAATACTACTTACCTTTTTATCCGACTTCAAATAAGGAGGAAGGTTCTCATTTACCTTAGAGTACCTTCAATTCGACCAGTATTTTTTTATACTGGTTGAATTGCAGTCCACCACTGCGGTGCAACAATGCGGTGCAACACTGCGTTGCAACACTGCGGTGCAACAGTGCGGTGCAACAGTGCGGTGCAACAGTGTGGTACAACAGTGCGGTACAACAGTGCGGTACCATCTTTAAATATTTTGAATCAGTAGCATAAAATACGAGTTTCTCAGATCAAACGCTAGGTGGCACCACCAGTATTTCAGCAAAGTGAAGTTATATCAAAAAATAAATAGCTATTTTTTAATATTTTGAACTAATTGGTTGGAAACATAGGTGAGTTTTTTTTTGAGGATTAGGTGAGGTTTTGCGTGATTTGCGTCCAACACTAGATGAGAGCATTTATATTTCAGAGAATCTTGACTTGTATCGTAAAATATTTCTGCCATCCTTGCATATTTTAAATCAGTAACGGTGATTATAGATTGTTCAGTTCTAATACTAGAAGACATCTTCAATATTTCAGTGAAGACGTTAAATCAGAAAATATTTCAGCCATCCTTGAATATTTTAAGTCTGTGGCATCGATTAATGGCTGCTGAGGTCTAAAGCCAAACGACGGCACCAATATTTCAGAGATTTTGAGAAGTAGCTTCACTAACGAAATTTCTTTATTTAATTCAAATCCGAAAATATTTTGACCATCACTACATATTTTGAGTTTTATTCAGTGGTAAATGATTTCACAGGGTGAGTATTAGGGAACTAACGCAGTATTTTTCATACATTTTGGGTAATGAGAAGCCACAGGCAAACCACGGCAAAACTTATCTCAGATGGCGCCACCTTCGCTGGTGCTGTCATTTGTGGCTTATTTGAGGTTATAAACATTGCTCTTGAATAAAACAATAAAAATAAACTTTGCCTTTAAACAGTAAAATGTTTCTTATATTTCAGAGAATCATGACTTGTATCGTAAAATATTTCTGCCATCCTTGCATATTTTAAATCAGTAACGGTGATTATAGATTGTTCAGTTCTAATACTAGAAGACATCTTCAATATTTCAGTGAAGACGTTAAATCAGAAAATATTTCAGCCATCCTTGAATATTTTAAGTCTGTGGCATCGATTTATGGCTGCTGAGGTCTAAAGCCAAACGACGGCACCAATATTTCAGAGATTTTGAGAAGTAGCTTCACTAACGAAATTTCTTTATTTAATTCAAATCCGAAAATATTTTGACCATCACTACATATTTTGAGTTTTATTCAGTGGTAAATGATTTCACAGGGTGAGTATTAGGGAACTAACGCAGTATTTTTCATACATTTTGGGTAATGAGAAGCTACAGGCAAACCACGGCAAAACTTATCTCAGATGGCGCCACCTTCGCTGGTGCTGTCATTTGTGGCTTATTTGAGGTTATAAACATTGCTCTTGAATAAAACAATAAAAATAAACTTTGCCTTTAAACAGTAAAATGTTTCTTATATTTCAGAGAATCATGACTTGTATCGTAAAATATTTCTGCCATCCTTGCATATTTTAAATCAGTAACGGTGATTATAGATTGTTCAGTTCTAATACTAGAAGACATCTTCAATATTTCAGTGAAGACGTTAAATCAGAAAATATTTCAGCCATCCTTGAATATTTTAAGTCTGTGGCATCGATTAATGGCTGCTGAGGTCTAAAGCCAAACGACGGCACCAATATTTCAGAGATTTTGAGAAGTAGCTTCACTAACGAAATTTCTTTATTTAATTCAAATCCGAAAATATTTTGACCATCACTACATATTTTGAGTTTTATTCAGTGGTAAATGATTTCACAGGGTGAGTATTAGGGAACTAACGCAGTATTTTTCATACATTTTGGGTAATGAGAAGCCACAGGCAAACCACGGCAAAACTTATCTCAGATGGCGCCACCTTCGCTGGTGCTGTCATTTGTGGCTTATTTGAGGTTATAAACATTGCTCTTGAATAAAACAATAAAAATAAACTTTGCCTTTAAACAGTAAAATGTTTCTTATATTTCAGAGAATCATGACTTGTATCGTAAAATATTTCTGCCATCCTTGCATATTTTAAATCAGTAACGGTGATTATAGATTGTTCAGTTCTAATACTAGAAGACATCTTCAATATTTCAGTGAAGACGTTAAATCAGAAAATATTTCAGCCATCCTTGAATATTTTAAGTCTGTGGCATCGATTTATGGCTGCTGAGGTCTAAAGCCAAACGACGGCACCAATATTTCAGAGATTTTGAGAAGTAGCTTCACTAACGAAATTTCTTTATTTAATTCAAATCCGAAAATATTTTGACCATCACTACATATTTTGAGTTTTATTCAGTGGTAAATGATTTCACAGGGTGAGTATTAGGGAACTAACGCAGTATTTTTCATACATTTTGGGTAATGAGAAGCTACAGGCAAACCACGGCAAAACTTATCTCAGATGGCGCCACCTTCGCTGGTGCTGTCATTTGTGGCTTATTTGAGGTTATAAACATTGCTCTTGAATGAAACAATAAAAATAAACTTTGCCTTTAAACAGTAAAATGTTTCTTGACAGTGGCGAATCTCAGAAAAAAGTTAATGTTTCCTTAGCTGGTAAAAAAGCGAATCTTTTGGCAAGGTAGGTATGCAATAAAATTATCAATCACTGCGTTGCAACACTGCGGTGCAACAGTGCGTTGCAACACTGCGGCGCAACAGTGCGATGCAACACTGCGTTGCCACACTGCGTTGCAACACTGCGTTGCAACACTGCGTTGCAACACTGCGTTGCAACACTGCGGTGCAACACTGCTTTACAACACTGCGGTGCAACACTGTGGACCAAGTAGACAGAGACACTAAGATTATACAAGTCGCATTGAGAACCTTCCTCCTTATTTGAAGTCGGATAAAAAGGTAAGTAGTAATACCTACTGTTAGACCGGCCGGGTTGGCTCGGGTAGGTACTGGTAGGTCAAACAGTAGGTATATTAGGCCGACTTCAAATAATGAGGAAGGTTCTGTGAAGGATGATGATGATATTTTTTAGTAAATTGAATTGAATGGAATGGAATTGAATTGCATTGCATTAAATTACATTAAATTAAATTAAATAAATCATACTTAAATAGATATTAACAACCAGGTATACTCGTAGAACAAACACAAAATGTTCATCACATTAATTTTGTCCTAGGTGGGAATCGAACCCACGCCCGAAGCTCAGAAGGTAGGTTCACTACCAACTGGACCAACGGGCTTTCGGGTATTTCGTTTCGCGTGTATCGTTTAGTATAGTATAGCATAGCGTAGCGTAGCATAGCATAGCATAGCATTAGTTTAGTTTAGTTTGATTTAATGTTTAACGATCTCTGACTCTCTGTCTCAAGCGTAAAATTTTAATTTGAAAATTAATTTAGGCAATTTCAATTTAATTTATATAATTTATTAATTTTATATTGATATTGTAGAAAACTTAAAAATTAAGTTTAAAAATATACAACAAACACAATTTTGAAAATTGAAATAAACAATTTACGGTTTTGCGCGCCGCGACCGAACCCAGCTAATCGCCAAAACGCCAACATTATGCTTATCCTGTGTTTATTACTCCTTGCCGCATGACGAGTTCGACTACGCGAGTTATGTGTACTGGAGCTGCGCGCGACTGCCGCGCTGCCGTGGTTGTGTTTCACACTAATGCGGGTGATGCGAGACGCGCGGGTGAAATCAGAAATTTTCCTCGCTTTATACGCACTCTTAACTTAGCCTAACAGCACTAAATATTGTAGCAAAAAACTAGAATCTGTGAAACGTGATAAAATTGTCTGCGATTGCGCCTTAATTTGGCATTCGCACCTTTTGCAATTTGCATTTTTACACCATTGTTTAACCATTTCGTTTTTGTTCGTATTGATTTACAACTTGCGTGGCTCGCTGCACAGACGTGCATATAGGGTTACCATCAGTCCGGATTTGTCCAAACTTTTAGATCTTTGTCCGGGCATTGTCCGGTTTTTATATGTCCGTTTTTTAAGCGTGGATGATGTAATACGAGTAAATTTTGATTAACGTCTCACTAAACATAAAACAAAAATCTTCTTAAAAAAAAAATAACCAACATAATTATGTCCGGACTTTTATTGAAATGCCGGTTTTATGTTAGGACTTTTCAAATTTTAATATGGTAACCCTACGTGCATACAAACAGGTTAAATCAATCAAAACCAAAATGGCTGGCGTAAAGCGTTCTCGCGAGTAATAAACAACAATGTATAGACATATTAATTTGACAATAACCATAACGCAGGCGGTGGGTGGGTCTTAACTCAAGCTGGGTGGGTTATTGCGGCCATAGGTTGCGCCTTAAAAACTTCGAGCTCTCCCCTCCACCCTTGTGGGGTCGAGACTCACCTTTGATGAGTCTTTGGGTCAAAATGTTACAAGTTTACAGAGTCCAAATAGATTACAGCTAATCTTCTTTGAAACTTTTTTAAAGGTTAATGTTGTATGGATAGCGAGCGATGGTGGCCAAGCGGTAGCATGTGCGCTTTACAATCTGACGGTATCCGGTTCGATTCTCGGCCCTTACTTATTTAGTACTTAAATAAGTTATGTGCAGTTTCGATGCCATCACTCAAAAAAGGTGAAGTAAAACAACGTGAGGAAACCGATATGTCCAAGAATCTGAAAAAGTTCAAAGACGGATTAGGTACATTCACCAACATGCACTGAGCCATTTCTCTCTGAGCCTCTTTCTCTGAGATGAGGCCTTTGTCTCAGTAGTGGGGTGGAATCATGATAGACTACTAAAGAAAAGAAAAAATATCCCTTCTCTTTTCTGTGGCTGATAATTAGGTATTGTATGTAGGTATGTTAGGTACGGTAGGAGTAGTTTAAGTTTCCTAATGTTTTTACTAATTTTGTTGTACTAGTCTTTTTTGGTAAATAAAGGCATTTTTTGGGCAGCAGCGTCCTATTAGTACACGGTGAACGTACTGCGATCCCCAAGCCGCCTGCCAAGCGTGGGGATTATGGCAACACCCCTCTCTACGAGGGAGGCCTTTGTTCAGCAGTGGACGTTTACAGGCTGATGATGATGATGATGAAAGACATTTTTTTTTTTTTTTGTGATACGGCTGTCTGAGATCGTTTTTTTTTTTTTTAATTAAGTACAAATTCTCAAAAACTTACAGCTAAAACCAAAACATTGAAAACCTCAACTTTCAAATCATTATAAAACGCAAATATGTTTTGGATTATTAGATTTCATTGTTAAATAATCAATGCATATAATGACCAAACACAATTTTTTATCTGGCACCTTTATATTGAAAATTCTAACGTTTCCCTCGGTTAGAATTTACAGACCAAATTATCCATTCTCTAGAAAACCAAATATTATACGCTCTGGCTGAATGAAACAGCCTACTAGTGCCTGCAGGTTGTAGAAAAAAGTAGAGGTTTGGCAAGTTTTACCTGGCCCGAGCTCGTGTTGGCCGCATCTCTGCTAATGCATGTGCCAATTTAAAACTTGAACCACATTACACCGAGTCCCGTCAGTGCCCGGACACGGACCGGACAGTCCTGACAATAAATAATATTTGACTTTTAATAATAAATATGATTCGTGCTGGTGTAATCCTAAATGATAATTATTAACAAAATATTTAATTACTAAAAACTACAATATATGTCCTGATTTTCAGAAAAATGCGTTTTTTTTAAATTGAATACGTATCTTTACTGCAAATTAATGCTCTATTTAGGCCGAACGGCCTTATGACGCCACAGGCAATAGAGGCAACAAATTTTTATATCATATACATATATATTTTAAAGTGCCTTTATTAACTAAACAATTTGTATGGCTAGTAAGAACTTGTTTGCTTGCCTGTGACGTCACTGGCGTCGAGTGACAAATGTCATATTATTATGCCACTGCGTAAACGCTCCCGTTTACGCGATATTACAATATGTTGAATGTTAATGTCGATTTATAATACAAATACTGAAAATTATGAGGGATAAATCACAAGATTGCTCTATTATAAAATTTTATATTATATATTACAGACAATTGTTGGTAGTATGTACAAGTGGCAAGTAGAGATGGTTTCGTAAAAACAGTCAATACCCTATTGTGAGCACGAAATCATGTCATTGTTGTGTACTTACGAGAAGTACTTGCAAAATAATTTCAAGTATGGAACTTATAATACTTTATTCATATTGTATGGTTTTTCTTTGGTTTCACACGGACGCGCGATGTTGTCTGTTATTTGAAGTTTTATCATCATATGCCTCTACACGGGCTTGATTTAAAGGCTGTTAGCTCAGCTCAACGAACTCTCCATCTGTGCCACTCAAAAAAACTGCCGATAAAGTTTTGCGCGTCTGGCACTGACACCAAGGAGGTCTGAACCGTCCCTGTACGGACGGGACCTACCGTAATGCGAATAAAGCTTTATTAATCTGCCAATATAATGCGCTGGCCTGCAATTTGGCAACCTCGTGTGTTTCGACACACTGCAGTTCTGGATTCATGCAGTTTCCTTTGGCATGCTTTATGGCAGCGTCCGTTCGGTTATCTAGGGCTTTAAGGTTCGAGTGCAGTTACGATAAAATACTGTTTCGACACACTTAAGTAATATCATAAAAGTAAAAACCGGCCAAGTGCGACTCGGGCTCGCGCACTGAGGGTTCCGTGTACCACCACAAAATTCAATAACGAAATTACCAGTTATAACTTGGTAATGAACAGAAACTTGTCACCGATTCGCACTTGGCCATTATTTATACTTTAGAGTGTATACTATAATCATGCCAAGTTTGACGCTTGTACGTATTACTGTTTTTACAATAGAGCTGATACAAAAATACGTTAAAAAATACGTTTATTATTATATAACAACCCCCTTTTGTTTTACTTTTTGACTTTTTTTATTATTTATTTCTCAGCCGTACCATATTCATTACATATTCTGTGAAAATTTCAACTCTCTATCTATTACGGTTCGAAAGATACAGCCGTTTAAAGGTAGGCCAGACGGACGGACAGACAGACAGACATCGCAGGCTTAGTAATAGGGTCCCCTTTTTACCCTTTGGGTACCCCTAACCCTAAAAAAAGCTTTACGTTTGTTACCTCTGAACTCCCGTGTTTTCATACTTGCTATCTAGTCATATCGAGATGTACTCACTTAGTCATAAGGCTTCTAAGTTCTAACCCTTTGTTTTCACTCATCTCTAGAACGGCTTCGTAGAATCCGTTTAGCTTTGGATGGCATATTTGTAAGTTTCATATAACTTTGAAGAGCACATTGGATGTTATCCCCGAAAATTTGTTAGGTAGATACTTGTAGGACAGCAGGTAAACCGTGATAAGAATTTGAAATTAGTTTTTCTATAAAAAAAATCATTAAACAAGTGTAATGTCCTATTTGCCCCGAGTTCCCCTTTCGGCCCATCGCCACTGTAGGGTTAACATCAGCGCCGCTTAAAATGTTCTTACACAGCTACCAACCAATTAAAACAAAATTAGTACGAGTAACAAAAAAATCAACTCTAATTATCTTGAACTCACAAAGTAGTATCGCGTGTCATTAGACCCCTGCGTAGCAGAGATGCATCTGCATATAAGATTAAAATCTGGTAAACTCTATTTCTTGCCTATAAGGTTTATAGTTGAGTATTTTTACATCGCAATTTATATTACCCCCTCGAAGAGAAGCCCTTTTTTCTTAAAGCTTTTTTCTTTGTACCTCGGTCGACGAAACTCCGAGTGGGCGAATAGGCTCCAGATGTATGCAGTATGCACTTGCATTCATCACAACACGTATAATTCTGAGAAGAGACTCGCCTATTCTCGCCCGCTCAAAATTATCTCGGTCACTCTCACTCTAAAGGTATATGTAACGAGAAAGATAGTGATTGAAATAATCTCGAGTGCGCGAGAATAGGGTTCCTTTATTCACCTCACGTTGTATAATCTCGGTTGGAGATGATTTTTTTATTCCAGCATCTCCATGTGGCCGCCATTAGCGTGTCTAGCTCGACTACAAATTAGTTTTTTGTTTTCACCAACACGAACACATTTTGCATTGTTTCCTGCTACTGTGTGGCTTATCTTTGAATTTTTGTTTTGTGATTTATAGGTATACTAAATCCTAGAACGTTGTTGACTAAGATTTAAAACCTCCTAAAAATAGTTGTATACCTATAAAACTTATTGCAGAATCCGTGTGGGGAAAACCACAACTATAAATTTTATTTTGTTCGAAAAACTCGAGAATTCTTGAGACTTGAGAAACATTAGGTAGGTACATGCCATGAAATCGAAATCGCTTATTCTGAGTGACACTGCGATTGTTATAAGAAGGCGCATTGCGCTTACCATTCGTTAAACGATTAGTTCGTTTCCAATGTAGGTACTTATTGTCGAATTGTTAATTTGTACTCGAAAGTGCATGAAGACTTTTAGTCCTAAAGACTGGTTTTACAAACTACTGGGTGACCAAGTAAACTGAAGTGTTGAATGGGTGAGCCACCATCGTTTTTTATAGCAAAACTGGCGGCCTTTCGATGAAAATTCTAGTTTAATCATTTCGCCAACTTTACTGATAACTTTGTCGGTCTGTATATTGACTTTCAACTCGAAGGTACTCGTACCTCTCGATGGGTTCGTGTTCAACCATTCTAACAATGGTGTGGAATTAAAAAATATCTTCAATTCAATCTCGTTCTTATACGACTCTGATAAGGTCTTAATTGGGCTGGTGGTTTTTTAACCCGTTGAAGGGCAAGGCTATTGTTTCTGGTTCTTTTTTCTCTTGACCAATTCAGTTCGGAGGCCCACCCGGATGTATGCAATCAAGCTTTTTTCTTGTAATGTTTCAAGGTATTAACGAAACTTTGAAGGGAAAAGTTGCTGGAGCCTGGTTTCTGCGATTCCTACTTTGTATTCTTCACTTCTGTTTGATGTACCAACTTGGTTTCAGTCACAGTTCTTACGCAAAAGTTTTAATTATTCAGCCAGGATTTTTTTCACCACTGCTCAGGAAAGAGCCTTTGCTTTTCTCCAAAAGCAAAAACCTGTCATGGAAAGGAACCAGTCAAACAAAAATTAATCCTCTTATTCTCCGAAAACATAATAGGTAGGTATGTCGATTCGACGATGAACTTATTTTACGGAAACCACAAAAAAGTCTAATAAAAATCATAAGTCATAAAAAAAATTGCATCAGCAAATCAATCGCCAACTTTGCGTCACTGGACAATCCAAAAAAAATCCTACCTACTGAGTGTTGCCAGATGTAAGGTCAATGTGGCTCCGAAAAGCAAAAATGTAGCCCAATGTCGTCGTCGCTTGTAAAGGTTAACGAGTACAATATTCAGTCTACTTTAGAACCTGTGCCAAATTAGGCCGAATGGTGTTTTTTGGTTGCCTTTCAATTGTACCTCTGCGGTATATTAAATTATGTAAAATGCTTCGCTGAATGTCGACACTGGAAGTTGGAATTCTACATGCTACTTCAGAAGTGTTTTCGTCGATTCTCATTATCTGGTAGCGCAATCGGCAAAGTCAATTCATCTGGCAACACTTCAGAAGTGGGCTCGTCGCGAGAATCGAACCGGCTTTGCAGTCCGCGGCATCCGGAAACTGCGCGACACGCTGCTCGGTCGATGACAGGTATGATGCATTGTGTCACGTGGACACTTGGACAGAGACAGGTTATGTCGGGACTTTTTATTCTGGATAATTGACGTTTCTGTACAGAGAATTTTTGGCCCAAGCGTATAGACTACACAAAACCAAGGATCATCTATTAAGGAGATGAGAATCAAGGTTACGTAATCTCCGGTACTTTCATCATCATAATCAGCCTACACTAGTCCACTGCTGGCCATAGGCCATAGGCCCAAGACGCGCCACTCAGCCTCAGATCAGCTCAGATTCAGAGTGTCTACTATAGAACACGTCTACCCCAACAGTTATCGGTTCTGCAACAGATATGACCGGCCCACTGCCACTTTAGCTTGCTAATACCACAGAAGACAATAGTCACTAATACGCTGAGCTGTCTTTGGTTCTCTAGCAAATAACTTCGTTCCGAATATGATCCCACAGAAAACGCCGAGCATAGCTCTCTCCATACCCCACTGAGCGACCTTGAGCTTGTAGACCGCTCCAGCTGTGACTCCAACTCCAGCACTTTGATTACTCAAAATTGCGTCTTTCACTAGGGATGCTTACTGTTCTTGACAGCTAATGTATTGCTTGGTAGATACACAAACATTGCCGAAGTGCAGCAAGAAGACAAAGATAAAACTTTTCAGTTTGAAGGGCCAGTATCGAACAATGCTTATATCTCAGAACTGTAATAACCAATTTAAATAATTTCTTTAGTAGGTGTATAACATTTAAATATATTTTTAACTAATGAAACACCAGTCCGATAGCCTTTGTTTTCAATGCTAGATGTTTTTGATCCAAGCTTCGTTGAATAATCTTTCTTCACAAAGACTATCACAGTGTAGTTTGATAGAGTCCACTATCAAAATGAATGATGCTAGAATATGGATAAGTGATAGTGGTGACTGGTGATATGAATTGATAATCTACTCTATTAACAAAGTTGTATTGAGAACAACAAGCACCTGACAGGTAAGTAACCTTTTAATGAAATGGATAAGTATAACTTTCTTACAAGTGTAACTTACTAGAATCTTAAAAGTAAAGATTACAATGGGGAAAAAAAACACAACCAATCCGAAAAAAACTCATACTTTTTAAACGGGTGATAATATTTTGATCAAACAAAGTTCCGCAGGTCCGCTAAGAAAGGAGTTTACGGAAGGGCCAAATTGCGGGTGACAAAGGAGGTTGAAAATATATGAAAGTCTACGCGTATACGAAGTCGCGGGCAACAGATAGTAATAATTTATAATATTATCGTTGTCCCAATGTTTTTTCCAGTCAAGTTTATCAAAGCTACTTGTACCTCTTCACCCCTTATCATCACAAAATTACCATCGGAACAGAGAGCCCATATAAATACGAATAGAAAGTAGGTACAGATATGCATATTTTCAATTAAACACATGAGTTTGGATTCCAAACAAGCGGCGGCTGGAGTTTATCGAATGTCAACAACAGGAATCGCGTAGAAATAGGGTTGCCGTCATAGACCGCATAAATATCAATGGTTGCCGTGTTTTATATAAGTACCCTATATGATCGGGTAAGATTTAGGATTATAACGTTTCTAAAGACAAGCGAGAAAGTGTAACCTAAAATATCAATTAATAGGAAACCCACAGAGGAAACCAGTTAATATGATAGTAGTAGGATGACATTGCGGACATTTGACTAAGTGCATTGATTTGTCAACTGCCTACGACACCATTAATATTAACACTGGCTAAATAGATAAAATATCTGAAGCCAAAACGAAATAAAAATACTGATGACGAGGTATTCTTTAAAATACTGCATGGAAATGCTAAATAACCAATAACACTTCCAACCTGTCAAGCAGATGGCAATGCAAAAAATAAGGCATTCGACAAGGTAGTCTCTTAGCTCCCATTCTTTTTAACATATGTATTTATCAATAACCAAGCCTAGTTCTTATGTGAAAAGGAAAGGTGCCAAAAAAACTCGCCACAATAGAAATAGGCCACGGTTAGCAAATCAAATCGCAAAACCAATGATAAGCTAGCAATAGCCTATCCGGGTAAAGTAAACTCAGCCATTCCTTCCCCTAATCCAGTATAACGTACAGCCTAGGAGCTAAGTCTGGTTAATCTCGCTCGCTGAAAGGGCCGAACTTAGCCTAATTAAATTTCCGAAGGATTTGGCCGTGCATTCGATTGTGATATCTATTCTGAGAATGACACCAATAACTATAGTTGAATGAACTTTTATGGGACTAAACATTTCTTTATGTGTGAATGATTTTTTTTTCAAGGTTGGTTCCACGGTAAAACTTGTTCATAACGGTGATATTGATATATTCTGATGTTCGTAAATTGTCAGGATCTCGTCATGACAAGGACCGCCCAAGAATACTGGTTATTTCGCGTATATAGTTATTTATCAACGAGGTAGCTTCCATTTACTTTGAGTCAATGATTTACACTACAGTCTTGCAGCCATAGATATTTTAATTTAACTGGCATCAAAAAATCGAATGTCCTCAATCCAAAGTATAGACGTGTTCTAAAGTGGAGATCACGCATCGGCAAGCCTAGCGTAAGCCGCCCGCGCCCTGAGACTATGGAGTGCAGCTGGCAGTGACTGGTTTCAAAAATCTAAAGATCGGGCTGAGTGATGTGTCTTAGGCGAGGTACTTTTACTTAGGTAGGTAGATATAGGTAGGATTGGGTGGTACTTTTAGAAAGCCACAAAATTCCACAGGGAAGTTAATTTGTGTATACAACTGAGTGCCAAGTCCAGCATATCGCTCGCCTAATCGTGACCATCAAGCTTTCCCGTAATAGTTAGTGCCTGAAATTAAGAACTTCCAGAGTTGAAGTGATGACATATGGTACTGAGACGTGGTCCTTAACTGTTGGCCTAGTTCGGAAAAACTCAGAGTCACACAGCGGGCAATGGAGAGAGCTATGCTCGGAGTTCCTTTGCGCGATAGAATCCGGAACGTGGATATTCGCCAAAGAACCAGAATCACCGACATAGCTGTTAAAATTTGCAAGTTGAAGTGGCAACGGGCAGGCTACATCGCTCAAAGAACCGATAACCGATGGGGAAGAAGGTTTTTGAGTAGAGACCACGAACCAGAAGACGCAGCGTAGGTAGGCCTCCCACTAGATGGACCAACGACATTGCGAGAGTCGCGGGCATCCAGTGGATGCAGATGGCAGGCTGTCGTTAGGCCTATATTCAGCAGTGGATTCTTCTGGCTGATGATGATGATGACAGTTAAAAACTGCGTAGAACTGTACGCTCGTCACCCTGAGCTATTAGACATTAAATATCTTTATGCCCAGTAATTTCACTGGGTTAATAGCCCCACATCTTTCTTCTCATGTATTACGCAGTTTACTAGGAAGCTGACCTCCGTGTGCAAGTGTTAAAATCATTTCTGGGAAGAGAATTCGGCTCGCTTATGATGGCTGCCACAAAAGGCCATTCGGGGAAAACGAATGCATTATGTTGCCCTCGCGGCTTTGGCTTAATTTGTGACGGACATCCACCTTAGATCTCAAAGCCTCTTTAGACTATGCTTTAATTATGTCCTACGACACTATAATTATATTAACGCTATATTACTACAGTACCGCTCCCATAAGTTAGTTAGATAGCCCATTGGTCCAGTTGGTAGTGAACATACTTTCTGAGCTTGGGGGCGTGGGTTCAATTCCCACCTAGGACAATCATTTATGTGATGAACATTTGTGTTTGTTCTATATCTGGTTGTTAATATCTATTTGAGTATGTATTTAAAACTATATATAATATGTATGTATATCAGTCTCTGGCAGCCATATCACAAGCTATGCTTAGTTTGTCACATGACCGTTTGTGCAAAAATGACCCGAAAATATTTATGTCTTTTCTGGGAGTGGTAAAGGCAGTGTGGGAGAAGCTATTGTAAAGCCATGGAGATAGGCTGATGCAATATAACATACCGTAGTCTGAAGAAGCTGTAATATATTCTGCAAGCCCCCCGTCGACAGATAATATTCCTGTCGAAACCAATTCCGAGCCTGTTTCAGTTTCTAAAAAATTTGCGTGTCCAAAATGTTCGACAAGCCAGTCTAACAAATTGAAACATTTTTGTCCAAACTGTTAGATCATCGCACTAGTTAATGGAACTAATGAATGGATAACACACACACACACTGTTTTTCTTTATGTTTCTAATATAATATTATTATGTCCATTGTTTTTGTTTTTTGGCAATAAATATATCTTATTTTATCTCATAAACGTAAATAACTATTAGTGCCATAAAAATTTTTTTTGTACAAAAATATTTGAATGTTACTTTTAAACATTTAGATTCAGATAATAAAAGCATTTGTTAGGTTTTCCTTTAGATATATTGTATTTTTTTTCTCTGTATTTTTTTTTCTTGAAATGTGTTAAGTTGTCGAATTAACCTTCCGAGGAAATAACCTTCGTCTCCATAACAGTGAATCGACTCCAATAATTTCGTACCGGTGGTGGTAGTACTTTGACAAATCTCGTTTAGCATTTTATCGAAATCACTACAAGTTACAATACCGTCTGTGAGCACTGTGGCAAAATTTTATTTACCATCTCGTGTATCATCATCGTCATTATCATCATTTCAGCCGTAGGACGTCCACTGCTGGACATAGGCCTCCCCATCGATCTCCAAAAGGGCTGGTTGGAAGCGGCCTGCATTCCTGCGGCAGCGTTTCCCTGCGGTCTCTTTTAGGTCATCTGTCCATCTTGTGGGTGGACGTCCTACGCTGCGCTTACCGGTCCGTGGTCTCCATTCCAGAACCTTTCGGCCCCATCGCTCATCTCGTGTTTACTTTTGTGAAACTATTTTTTTTAATTTTTCCTTTTTAATGCCAGATATTTAGCTAAAGCCAAGTTTTTATAATAGTTTTGCCAATTTTTGTATTAATTTCCAATTAACGGCATGTCCTTTATTTTGTGAAACTAGTAGAATAAGAAAAAAAAAAAAAAAAAAACGCAATTTCAAATCTATATGTACCTATGTACAAATTTAAACTAAAAGTGGAAATTCAATGACATTTAAAACAGAGATTGAAAGTCCTCATGAAAACTTTTGCTGAAGCGAACAAACCAAAACTTCACCCCTGTATACATTTTTGTTTGTGTTGATTTTTACAAAAAGCGCTGCATCAATTTCGTTAAAAATTATATGGGACCACCTCTGAAGTATGACCTACCAAACGAAAAAATAATCATCAAAATCAATTCATAATTGGCGGAGTCGCGTAACAAACATACAAAAAAACATACAGGGGAATTGAAATCTCCTTTTTTGAAGTAGGTTAGCAAAAAGAATGCCTTTCAAGCCTTCGCGGGTCGAAGTTGTGTGAACATGAGGCGCTGAGTTGCCACCTTAAATTAAGGACGCATCCCATTCTCAACCCAACATCTACCATTGCCGAGAGGTACGAGACTACGAGAGCTCTATTACGCCCCTTATCTAAAACGGAGGCATCTGACTCAATTAATATCTCATGCGCAGAGCCCTTGAGCGACCACTTCCTTTACTTCGGAACCCTTGGAGACTCGAGTGGAAGTGGATGTTTTGATGGTGGTCGGTTCTTGTGATGTAGGCACATATATCTACGAGTAGGTAATACCCACGATTGGATGGAATTAACTACATAATAGCAAATGGTATAAAAAAGTTGTTATTTAATTAAAGAAAAAAGTTCTAAATTAAATAATACGTGATAAGTCCCGATAAACATTTAAAACAAAAAAGTTGTTATTTGAATATGGAACTTAAGTTATGATAATATCGATGATTAAATAAATAAATAAATATTCAGGACATTTTTGCACACTTGGTCTTCTGACCCCAATCTAAACAAAGCTTGTGATATGGCTGCCAGAGATTGATACATACATATATATTTTTAAATGCACAATTAAATAGATATTAACATCCAGATATAGAACAAACACATATGTTCATCACATAAATGTTTGCCCTAGATGAGAATCAAACCCACACCCCCAAGCGCAGAAGGTAGGTTCACTACCAACTGGACCAAAGGGCAATTTGAAAACTGATTATGTAGGTTTGAGTGAGAAAGATCATTTCAGCAAACTTTGCCGAAGCATGATCAAAAATAGTACATTATACAAAAAGTGAAAAAAAAGGAATTTATTTAGGCAATAAGTTGGATTCTAAGTGCAGTGAAGGATTCTAGAGGACCGAGATGAAATTTTTTTCAAGAGTTGTGTAGTTATTTTACTTTTTACCATTGACTGCAAGAAAAAACAACTAAGTTAGGAATTTTGAATGAGCCGGAAGTTTTCATAATTTACTTTCTAAGACCCTGAAAAGCTCTTATTCCTCGACTTCTAAAAACTGTTTATTTTTTTCAGTAAAGTAGAGTCGTCTGGCTTGTTGTACCTTTATTGACAGATTCCACCAAATCCACCAATAAAAATATTCGGCATCGAGAAGATACCATTTGCACTTCAAAATACTTATTTAGGCTGACGCAGCGTCAAACTGTCTTGGCCTCTGATACTAATAGATTCCATTCACACAAAAAAAAACTTGGGGCGTATCGAAATACGAATTCCTAATATCACACCGTCTCATTTCTCGAATAGAGCGACCGCCAACGAACCGAACAAAATGAACATCAACGCCGAAAGTTATAAACCGCTCCGTTCCACCTCGCAGCCCATTGTTTTTAAATTTCATATTTTATGCAACGGAACAGATGCGTCACGATCCTCATGCCATAAACGGAACGCACCCCGCTGATCACCAGTATGAATTGACCTCCCCCACCTCTTTCAATCTCTTCAGGGTCGTTTTATCTCTTCGTACCTTCGTGTAGCAGGGGAATTTGATCTAAACATGAGGGGTCTTAAGTTAATGGTGGGTGGAGGGGCATACATTGGCGCCATCGGCTCTTGCTATCGATCTTTGTTTCGTGCTCCCCCACGTCTTAAGCTGAATTAGGCCTAGAAATTTATGTAACGGCTGTAGCCAGGGGAGTTTCAACTGCAGGATTAAACTTTGACGGTGACTAATTTCAGATCTAGTGGAAGATTGAATTGAGTTTAGTTATGTTTTGGTGTCGGGAATTTAGAATTTGGCAACACTGGTTATTGAATTGCTGGCTAAATGGAAATTGTTTGCTTATTGTAGGTTTGGACTTTAAGCTCTTCTAAAAGTCTATTTTCCGTCATTGTTTCAATTATAATCTGGCGTTTATATATTCATAAATTTTATTTTAAACAGTGTAAAATACCGCTGGATACCAAATAAACTTGAAATCGTATTTTTTTTTGATCAGTTTGTTATTGTACTTTTTAAATTATAGTTTTGGAGTAGTGGCGTAATTTACATACCTATATCTAAATATAGTACTGTGGCGTAATTTCTTCTGTGGTCATGAGCTAAATTTGAACAACTTTAATTCATTTTCAAATAGTATAAGTGGGACTGGGCTGTCATGTCAGTCGAATGTCGGAAGATCGTTGGGCCAAAACCACAACACAGTGGCTACCACAGAATGGCAAACGACCTCCCGGACGGCCCAGACGGAGATGGAGGGACGAACTGGACTCCTACTTGAAGGACTGGACTCAAATTGCTCAAAACAGAGAGAAATGGAAGGAGGGAAGGTCTTTGCCCTACACTGGGACGGTGCAGGCTAATCATATCATCATACTAATATTATAAATGCGAAAGTGTGTTTGTTGGTTTGTTTGTTCCTCTTTCACGCTGCAACGGAACAACGGAACGACCTGATTTTTTGCATGGGTATAGTTCAAGAGCCAGACAGTGACATAGGCTACTTTTCATCAACATCATCATCACCATTTTTCATCACAACGCGGGTGAAACCGCGGGGCGCAGCTAGTACAATAATAAAATTAAAAAAACAATGTATGTAATTCATTCTCTAAATGTCTCACTAAGATCAATACAATTTGGAGGATCAGGTTTGCCAGCACCACCACCAATATTTAAAAACTGGCAACTAGAGATGCCCAACTTTATTAGTTTTTTTTGTTCAAAAGCAATAAGCGTCGGCAAACAGTTAACGTCAGACCGACTCATTCTCATCCCCTGCTCACGTCGCAGACAATACCAAGTTATCGGTCCGACTAAACAAGTTTTCGAGTGGGGATGCCGCTTATCTGTTCAGGCACATGTGAGCCGTGCCTCAGGCCTTTAAACTAACACCACCATAAAAAGACCCCCCGCCGCAGATTAATAAACAGTTACTATGCAACCTCCCAACGAAAGAGGTCGTACAAGGAAATGGGCTTGTAAACTGAGAGCTCAAGTTATACAGGTTGGAACATAAAAGCTTTTGCCCGATTACTCGGCTGCCTGCCTCGCGTGCGTTCTATTTTCAAAAGTGATAATGATAACCGGATAGAGTTGCGATGCGAGATTTCAAACGCAATTCGATATTTGAAGTTGCTTTTTTTTCTTTTCTACGCGGCCTGCTGCTATAACTTTTTTATTGTTTTTTTTGTGACTCATTCTGACACTTTGAACGATTGTTGTCTATTCATTTTGCTTTGCTAATGCTAAATTTCATGCGTTATATTTCAAAGTTTTTCATTTAGCTGGGAGGGGTGCAGTAAAAACGGGGCGTGCTAGAAAAACTAATGTAAGCAAAGCTGCGGCACCCTTGTTTGCCTCCCAGATTACTGCACAGGATGGCCGAGTTGCCCTTTACATTTGAGTCTTGAAATATCAGCAGTTTTTTCATAAAATAACACCATACAGTACAGCATCTTATACGACTGCTGGTTTTTTCTCACAACTGAGCGACTGATGTTTAGCAATAAATTATTGAATTTTTTCTCCTAGATAGATATATAAAAGACAAAATAATTAAATTTGTATTCCGGAAAAAGACTGCAATATTTTATTGCACAATTTTATTATAATTTAAATTTGGACACATTGATTACATTTAAAAAAAATATATATTCCGGAAAACTACTGAAATGTTTTATTTGCATAATTTAATATTATAAAAAAAAATTAGACATTATATGGCTAAATAATTTTTTATATTTTTTTGTTTTCTATGTTGCGTATGGGTTTTTTAATGTCTAAAATAAGGATTAAAAATAATTAAGAGTGCCAAAGTACTGAAAAAATCACTGATATTTTTAATATCTCAAATCCCAACGGCATGACACATTCTACAATGGTAACATTAAAAAACAAAACCACGTACGTCCATTAACCCTTGCCTCCAACATCAACATCCAAAAACTTGCGCATACCGTAACGTCTGGTTAAAAACCCCACTAGGCGTTGTAACCGGCCGTAAGTCCTGATTAACTGTAATGGTGCAGCCGGCCCGCGGGAGTAGGGGTAGGGCACAGGTTATATGATAGTTACTATACGGTTCTTCGAATGTGGATGGTGGAAGATGGACGGTGGATAATACCACCTAATTACAAAATGGGAAAATAAAAAAAATACAGTCAGAATTACGGTTTGACAACACCTAACGTTCGAAGATGGAGAAGCAGTTCGACACAATTTTTCTATTTTTCCTGCACCAAAAAGATGTAGCCCTGTGTTGGGATTTGAACCCACATCCTCTGGCGTGGCATCCAAGCGCATTTCCCGCATATAGTTATATTTTTTTACGGTTCCTATTTGAATGTCCACGGTGAAAGCGCAGCTAGTTGCATATAATTTTAGGCAGTAAAAGGCTAAGGTAAGAACAAAATAAAGAAGAGCTTGAACCTTTGTATGCGTGTGCGCAGGTAACCGTCCTGAACAAACGTTTTTTTGTCAAAGCATACGAATTCTTGTACGTCAGTGCGATTTATGTCGAATCTTGAGACACTCGTTCGGTCAATTTATGTCCAACTCGCTAAGAAATACTGCATATTGTGGGGTTTTTTACGATACAACGCCGCAATACTTTATTGGAAGGTTGAAAATTGTTTGACAAAATCTGGGAGCCTACCAAAACCTAGGGCCTTAGACAAGACCCACTTTCTGTTAGCGCCTGCGGAAAGATGAAATTGTATGAAAATTACATTAGCTTGAGATAACATCCCTCAAGCTAATGTCATGGGCTTAGAATAACTACTCAGAGAAGGTAGGTTTCCAAACAACGGCTTCTCAAAACGTAAGCTACAAATTCACTTTGTAGTTGCTTTTCTGATTTGTTGTGGTACGATTTCACCGCGCAAATTGTCATAGTAAAATTTTTCTATTTTTTTTGGAGCCATATATGACACCATTTGAATGGCTTAAATTTTGCGAATGTACTTGGTTTCTTTGTGTAGTTATTCTAAGGTCATGGGATTGTCAACGTCATTTTCATACAATTTCATTTTTCCGCAGGCGTTAACGCTAACAGAAAGTGGGTCTTGTCTAACCCACTGAGCATTTTTATTACAATCTCACAGAACTTTCCCTCGTTCTCCCTTTTGTAGAATTCCATTTGAAAGATTGCAGTAGCCCCCTGGAGCTCGGCCAATGTTTGGCAATGTAAAGAAACTAGGGAATAATCCGTTGTAAACGGTTCCAGATTAAGTTTGTGGTCTGTGTTAAAATTATAGGACAGTATTAACTTTTAACTGATTATTGCTTCTTTGCCAAGATTTTGTAACTGCTCTATCTATACGAGAGTTCACAAAAAGGGAAATTATAATCTTCTGTTAATTTCCCAATGCTGGGGCCATGACCCATCACGGGGTCAACTTCTCCCTTATCATGTTCCTCCATCTAGGGCCTTACGGACAATTGCTATTGCGGCACCAAACTAACGTTAGATCCGCTCAGTTGGAAAATCACGCGACGGCAAACCGTATCTGCGCGCGGTCGCGTGATTTTTCAACTGAGCGTATCTAACGTTAGTTTGGTGCCGCAATAGCAGTTGTCCGTAAGGCCCGTGTTCTGGATTTCAGCAGCGTGAACCCCTTTGGCAACGTTGATGTTGAGGGTGCTGATTTGATATGTCAAACGCATTGGGCTCCTTCTTCTCGGTCTTTTACTTTCTATTTCAGTGACGATCAGTTTTTTGAAGTTGAGTTGGACTGATGATAAAGGCAAACTGCCGCCTGATTCCATTAGCTGTCACTTGCAATCACAATCACACTATCCCGACCGCAATCTTTTCAATTGCAAGTTGCAAACTTCGCGCAACTCAAGCAGAAGGCACTGCATTACTTCCGAGTTCCGCTTACAATTTCGACTCACCGAATATTTTGACGTAGACGCTAGCCGGGTTAAAATCCTCATGTCACCGTTTTTAATCATCCTCTGCTAGCCCGTGGCCAGGCATAAAGCAGTTTAATCCATCCACGTAGGATGAATTAGTTGCAGGACGGGCCAACGGCACGTACAGATGTTTACTCTATGGATTGACCTAATTGGGTTTACCTTTGGAGACGTTGGTTACGGGCTCACTGTTTAAACTATCGCTTTATTGGTCCTTTCAAGAGATTGGTAAATTTAGTTAAATATCATCATCATCATCAGCCAGAAGACGTCCACTGCTGAACATAGGCCTCCCCCTTTAACCTCCACACAGAACGAAAGCCTGCCATCTGCATCCACTGGATGCCCGCGAGCGCGACTCTCACGATGTCATCGGTATATCTAGTTAGTGGGAGGCCTACCTACGCTGCGTCTTCCGGTTCCTGGTCTCCACTCAAGGACTTTTCTTTCTCATCGGTTATCGGTTCCTCGAGCGATGTAGCCTGCCCATAGCCACTTCAACTTGCAATTTTTAACAGCTATGTTGGTGACTCTGGTTCTTTGGCGAATAGGTATATCCAGGTTCCGGATTCTATCGCGCAAAGAAACTCCGAGCATAGTTCTCTCCATTGCCCGCTGTGTGACTGAGTTTTTCCAAAAGGCCAACAGTTAAGGACTACGTCTCAGTACCATATGTAATCAGTAGTAAAATATAAGTAAGAATAATAGTGCCTCGCGGTTTCACCCCTAAGAAAACAGCTACTTACGTTTTCAACAAGGACCAGATTTTTACCTGTTAACATAGTTCTCATGAGAGATCTAGTGAAGCTTCTTTGCCATCAAAAAACAGCCTTAAAAAAATTCGGAAATATAAGTAGTTTCCTTTTGTATATTTCTCCGGAGAAGCCCTCCAACGGTTTCAAATTATAACTATCCCTGTCATCTGTCACACAAGCGTTGGATTATACCTACCACCCTCTAGTTATAATTTAAACTAAACTGTGCGAATCGAATCAAACGTCTCCGAAACAATCCGAACCCTTCCGACTTTCTCCGAACCCTTCCGACTCCCGACATTCGGTTGCAGATTTCAATGTTTTACGACAAAGCCAATTTTTAGTCCCCCCACCTCTTTAAATCTGATATTCTCGGGGTGTCAGCGGGAGGGGGGTATCTCGATTCTCAGTTCCGAGTGTAATGGACATGTTTTATAACACAACCCCCCGGAATTAAGGCGCGGGCCGCGTATAAAACGCGTAATAGAATTTCAGCGATGACGAGCACCACCCTTGATGGTCTCTCTTTACTGCCCATGTAATGTAATGTCGCGCGCATGCGCCGTGCCATACGACGTAATGTTGCGCCGCAGACGTGACAATGGGAACACTGTCATATGAATATAATTTTCTCACGGTTTTGAACGTGTAATTTCAGTAATGGGCATTGAAATAAAATGTAAGGGTATGGAGGAGAACCGGCGGAATGAACATTTCAGATTACGTTGCGAAGGTTAACATTAAATTTGGCTTTATCAACAGTTAGTTTGTATTTTATTAATTTAATTTACAGAAATATGTTTGCCATGCACAACATGAACATTTTTGATTTCGCAAACCATAGAGTCTAATAACACGCACTGGCAGCTTAGAATGGACCAAAAAGAACAAACCCAAATCGAAACTTTTCTCCATGTGAATAGCCAATGGCGTGGGGGAGGCGCCGGCGCCCTCATTGTTATCCAATTACGGCCTCCCGCGCGATAATACGCGGCGAATTCAAATTAGGAACGGGAGAGAGCGGTCGCCGACCCCGCTGCCTGATCAATCGCTGGACCGCGCCCGGCCGTACTAACTATTCCTGAATCTGTGGTGCAGCCGTACGTGCGAATGCCAGTTGCATGTGAGAATCGATAGGAGTTCTGAGTGTCATCAGACAGGGAGAAAAGGGAACTTTGTTCAAATTTACCTTGTCCCCGCGCTGCCGTCGCATATTTTATGCTACACTTGAAATCTTGTGAAAAGTTCATAAGATCCAAAAAAACGCATGCCTGGATTTTACGCTCGTTATGCGTTGTACACGCTCTAATGCAGGGAAAATAGCATAATCATCTACTTTGTTAGACCATTTACATTGTAACTTTGTTACATGGATAAAAAAAAAATTACAAGCCACGATTGTGATGCGACTTGCGTGTGTAAAGCAAACATTATAATTGCCGCCACTAAATTCGAAAACCGAACTCTTGCGTGCGTCTGATTGGACAACCCGATTTTAGAATCAAGCAATCTAAGTATATACCTATAAGGAGTAAGTAAAAGGTGATGTGATGTATATTCCCTATGGACGCCGAAACGGATGGGCCGATTTTGATGAAATTTACAGGCAATCTTCAGATTAGCTCAGCGAGTGATCATATGAAGTAGGTATGGTAGCGAACACTCCAACAGTTTTTTTTTGTGTTTTAATATTTTCCCTAGAGAAACAAGAAATAGACTTGAAGTCTATATATTGACATTTTGGATTTTTTGTTGTCCTTAATAAAATATTTTGAATTTGAATTACATCATGCTTAGAAAAAAAAAATATAGTCAAAGAAGGTTGCTTCAAGGAGATAATATTATAACGCGGGTGAAACCGCGGGGTGCAGCTAGTGAAGTTATAATGAGCTACAAGGAAAGACTGGCATAAGAACAATAACCACGTATTTACCAGGCTAAGTGCAAACTATACAATAAAAATTATTTAACAAATTTTCAAGTCTCAAGGTCAGGGCAGAACTGAAAGACCTCTAGAGGTCTCGCAGTTGAAATTTGTTAAATAATTTTTGAACGCCGTAAGCAACTACTGCGAAGAACTGTTACACTGCAGTGTTCTTTAATATAGGAATTACAATAATGTAAAATACGCGCGATAAAATATTTCAAAATGCAATCACATAAAAAAACAAAACCGGAATTCGGAAAAAAAAAAAAAGGAAAAAAAAAGTATATCTGAAATGTGTATCTCCTCAATAATGTATCTAAGTAAATTATTTTACCTAATTTACTTTATAATGGTTCCATTTTTTGGCAGTAAATATTACAAAAAAGGTTAAAAACCGACAAAAATAAAATCAACTGCAAATGAGTAGGTAATAAAAAAACTGGGACACATTAAAACTTCCGACTAAAGCTATAAGAATGCATAATAGTATTCACAAGATTAAAGAACCAAAATTAATACATAATTAATTTTATACCTGAACTTAAATAAATCATCATCATCAGCCAGAAGACGTCCACTGCTGAACATAGGCTCTACGCTACGCTAAGTCTTCTGGTTCGTGGTCTCCACCCAAGAACATTTCTTCCCCATCGGTTATTGTTCTCCGAGCGATGTGGCCTGCCCATTGCCACTTCAACTTGCAAATTTTAACAGCTATGTCGGTGACTCTGGTTCTTTGGAGAATATCCACGTTTCTGATTCTATCGCGCAAAGAAACTCCGACAATAGCTCTCTCTATTGATCGCAGTGTGACTCTACGTTTTTCCAAATGGCCAGCAGTTGAGGACCACGTCACAGTGCCATTTAAGTCATCAACTTAAATACGTGCATGACTAAATAATATTCATAAGACTAAAAAATAAATTACTTTTAGTTTTTTTTTTTTTTTTTTATAAATATGCAATTTGGAACAAGTTTTTTGAAATCGCAGCGCGGGAACTAGATTTTCCCGACTAGTTGCATTCGAATCGGTATGAGGTCGGTGAGGCCCGAATTCGAGATCCGGAAACGGAACGTGTTATGCATTGATTTACAAACACATAGATGTTGAGTCTTATACAAAATTCACAAAAAAATATCCTGAGTAAACCTAATTTAGACATCCATTTTAGATTGATTGATTTGATTTAAACATTTCTTTATTTAACATGTTCTCAATGCATAAATAAAAATCACGTTACTTTAGTAACTTTGCCTACATGACCTGTTAGTCTATAATTTTTAGCATTATAGAAATAATTAATAAAAATTAAAAGCCCCTGGATAAATGAGCTGTTGGAACAGATTTTTTTGAATCATACCTAAGAACAATTCCGATCAATACACCTTTCAAGCTAAATTAAAATTGGTTCAGCCGTTTGGGAGCTACGATGCCACAGACCAGAAATTGTCATCTAAGTCAAAGGAGGTTCCTGTCGCTACCAAGGAACAATACAACCTCCTTGAAGCAACTCAAGGAGGTTGCATTGTTTTTTTTATCTTTCACTGGCAGATAGCTGTTGTTATAAGGAGTAACTTGGGGTACCTACTTTTTTCCCGGATATAACGCTGGTGAAGCTGCGGGGCGCAGCGTCTTTAAACTAAATGTATCGTAGGTACATTATTACAATGGTTTTAGTCTACTTTTGGTGTGGTCTACTTTTGGTGTGGTGGCGCTGCGCTGATCCGATATCCATAGTTTTAAATATATTTGGTGTTCTGGAACGTTCTTATAAATACGGAATGCCCAATGACGATTGTTATCTTTGGGAATATCCCATAAATACCGTGGATCCCTTGATGTATCTGTACGTAGAAGGACAAACAAACCTGAACAAGGCTACAAACAAGACAACCCTGCCTAAGAGTAGGGTTGTATACGACCGGTTTTTTTTTTTTTTTTTTTAACTCTGATAATCCCGCGTTTGACCACCAACTCGCCTGTTGGTAAGCGACGATGTGGTCGAAGATGAAGCACGCAGAGAAGATACCTATTCACTCTGGCCTTGAAAAGGCCCAGGTTATATCTCGTTTTTTCGGACATGTCCGGGAATTCAGCCTTTTATCCGGAATGCGGCGGAAATGGAGGGTGGGATTCCAAAACTTTCGGAAATCTAGAAATTTAAATAAAAAGACGAGTTCATTAAGCTGCGAAAATATGAACTTTGAAGGACATGTCCTTTTTTGATATATGAGTTTTTTTGCATCTGGTAACCCTACCTAATAGGGGAGGACGAAGATAAGCATTTCGAGTTTGGAACGTGTTTGGAAGCTGTAATCAAAAAGCCTAATTTTCACACAACGTTGACCCGGAAAACTAGAAAAATATTTTGTTTTATTTTATTAGTAGGTATACTAAAGTGCGGCCGCTGGAAGAAAACTTCTGTCAGTTGATATAACATTTAAATATTAAATATTCGGGACATTTTTGCACACACGGTCATCTGATCCCAAACTAAGCAAAGCTTGTGATATGGCTGCCAGAGACTGATATACATACATATGTAGTTTTAAATACATACTTAAATAGATATTAACACCCAGATTTAGAACAAACACAAATGTTCATCGCATAAATGTTTGTTCTAGATGGGAATCGAACTCACGCCCCCAAGCGCAGAAGGCAGGTTCACTACCAACTGCACCAACGGACTACCAAAAACAAAAAAAAAACATTGATAAGTGCTAGCCAATAAGCACCTACTACGGTGAAATATTAATCAGATTTTTTCATCATCACACCTTTGACCAAAATAATATGAATGGACGGGCCATAACCATTGAAGTTGCTCAGTAAAAACGAGGCAAAACCATTGGACATTGGCCTCGATTCTGTCATACCACTCACTAAACTAAACCAATCTGACAGGACTAAAATTATCTGCCTCTCTTTTCATTTTAATACGTGAGATTGGGATGGCAACAATTTTAAAGCTGTCAAATTTAGTTTAGTTTAGAGTGCATCATAATCGATGCCATTATACTTCAACACATAATAATCATGTACAGAACATTTGTTACAAAAAAATGGATAGCGTTTTTTTTGTTGTGTTTTTACACTTCGGGAAAGCACATGAAGGCATATTTTTGTTAGACGATTGGTTATCATGTAACAATAGTCTTGTGTCGTACTTCCTATTATACGGCTAGAGACCGACTGAAACAAAGTGAGGGCCGGCCCTCATTTTGTAATATACAAAAATGCGCTCCTTCTGGGCCCGTCCACAAATTTTATTTTGGTCGAAGCATCCGACTGTTGTTTCACGCTATCTTCCTAGGTTTCGCATAATTAAGCACGTCGTTATTCACACTAGTAATAATATATTATTAATCATGCCACTTTGCTTGTTTGTTTATCTTTCATGCAGCAACAGAACAACGGATCGATGTGATTTTTTGCATATAGATTTTTATCCCGGAAAATTTACGGTTCCTGAGAGAATGTCCAGACGGGTGGTACCGCGAGCACCGCTAGTACATCACAATGAATCGTAACGGTTACTACATTGACCGCGAGATCGTTTTACATGACGTGACTGTCAGGCAAGACTGACTGACGCTGCGGTTGCCACCAAACTGGATCGCGTGGACTTCCCACGATTCCTGGATCAAAATGGATTAAATAAATTTAGGATTGAACAATTTTACCACCGAGAGCTAGAATTGATTTCCATATTCAGGTACAAAAACAAAGGAACAGCACTGAGCTCCAAGGCTCAGATTGCCGACGTATATAGCTCAGAAGGTCGCTTGCCTAAAGTGGGGCTGGGCTGGTCATGTCAGTCGAATGTCGGAAGATCGTTGGGCCAAAACCACAGCACAGTGGTTTCCACAGGATGGCAAACGACCTCCCGGACGACCCACACGGAGATGGAGGGACATACTGGACTCCTACTTGAAAGACTTGACTCAAATTGCCCAAAACAGAGAGAAATGGAAGAAGGGAATGCCTTTGCCCTGCAGTGGGACGATGCTGTCTAATATAATAACAATACCTAACAACCAACCAACCAAATACCTAACTTTTATATAAATAAAACCTTAGATTATTTGTCAACCGTAATCTCTCATTAATTTATCACACTGCAAACTTTCAACGACAGAGAAGTTAAATAGTCTACCTACTCTAGACGTTGGACGAGGTACGGTTTTCACAGTAGAACCCATCTCCCCACTGATTATCGGTTGTTCTTCAAATATGGCCAGCGATCACTTCAGCTACTAATTATTCACCTTAAAAGATAAAAAGCATCAAATTTTAAAATACCTCTATCCGAAATCACATGGAGTAAACACTGGCAAAAATGTCCAAGGCGTTTTGTATGCTCAACAAATTTTCTTATCCACTGTGCCTTGTTGAACAAATGACATTTCAACCATGGCGTGTGTTGATTTATTGCGGAATTTGTTGATAATCATGTTCTAAGTATTTAATGTTTGTTTCAGGTACGTACATCCACGCATAACTTTTCACAAGAACTGTTTAGTTGAGCTGGCGGGTAGCGAGAATCGGTAAGATAAAAAGTACCTAATGACAATGGCGTTGATTTTGTTGCACCATTCTCTGAAGTGAATGATCTAATAGTACATTATTGTCGCGGTCTGTAAAGACTGTGTTGCTAGCAGTGATAAAAATGGCCAAAAGGTCAGCGTAGCGTAGGTCCAGACCATCACAGCGCAGTCAGCATTGCAGCCCTTGTTGGACAAACTGGAATAAATCACTAAACTTATATGATTATTTATGGGATATTTACCGTGGTAACGTTGTGGAATTTCGGCGCAGTTACGTGCACCATGTTTACGGGAAGACTGAAGAATGTCGGTGGTTGGTTAAAAAGTTAGGTGCAGACATAACAATCTACCCTCTTTCTTAGTCTTTTGCTACGGATATCACTGGAACTCTAACTCGAACCTAAGTCCCGACAAAACACACTCACTGTATCACTGCGTATAGTATTTTGAACACATTTTGAACACGCGATTGTTTTTGGAATAAATCACCTTCATAGCGCGTACAGCAAGCGCTGCAATAATGACCCTAGAGCGTAGCTAAGCTTAGCTCGAGGCCATCATAGCTTGGCCAGCAGTGCAGTAATTGCGGACCAAGGCAGCGCAACTTTGCTGGCGCCTATTCAAAAACGCGGAAAGGTCGACTTTGCTTAAAGAAAGTTGTCAAAATAATGACCACAATCATCATCATCATCATCATCATCATCATCATTTCAGCCGTAGGACGTCCACTGCTGGACATAGGCCTCCCCCATCGATCTCCAAAAGGGCCGGTTGGAAGCGGCCTGCATCCAGCGTTTCCCTGCGGTCTCTTTTAGGTCGTCTGTACAGTTACAGTGACCACAATACAACTGTGCATTACATGCTTTGAGTCAATAAACTTAACTAATCTGTTATCTGACGTCTGCAGCTCTCTCACTCGCACATTTTCACATTGTTGAAGATATAAAATTCAAAATCAATGAGTGTGAATTTCCAAAAAGTTACAAAATCATGACTTGGTGTCTATCGTAACATTACAAACAAAGAAATGTTTGTTTCGATATCTTGTAATTTGACGGAATAACATGACACGAGAAATAAAAATCACTTGTTACCATTTTACTGTGTCAATTTAAAATATATCAAATCGACAATTTCTATGTTTGTAATGTTACGATAGACACCAAGACATGATTTTGTTACTTTTTGGAAATTCACACTCATTGATTTTATATCTTCAATAATGTGAAAATGTGCGAGCGAGAGAGCTGCAGACGGGAACAGTCTCCCCCAGTAAAGGGATGGAGACTTTATTTGCTTATTACACATTAACACTCGAAAATACACATGTTTAGGAAATATGAAATGATATTTTTATATACCTACCTACGTTGGCGCCATAACCTCTTTTCTTATCACTAAAGCGGTTATATTATCTTTCACTAAAACTATCTCTAATGGCAGCACGTGACATCCTGTCCGTTTCCGAGACCTGTCGGTTTCCTTGCGTCGCCCTGAACATCTGGCCCGCATCGGCGTTAACGTACTTTTTACTTCATAGACCGGACAGGGCCGTATCTAATGCAATGTCTTAAATCATCATCATCATTTCAGCCATAGGAAGTCCACTGCTGGACATAGGCCTCCCCCATCGATCTCCAAAAGGGCCGGTTGGAAGCGGCCTGCATCCAGCGTTTCCCTGCGGTCTCTTTTAGGTCGTCTGTTCATCTTGTGGGTGGACGTCCTACGCTGCGCTTACCGGTCCGTGGTCTCCATTCGAGAACCTTTCGGCCCATGTCTTGAGTAGTCTCGCCCAAAAGAATTGCCCCTTGCCTTGATTATACAGTTTTATTCTGTCACCCTGGCGTACGGCGGCGCTATGATGGGAACGGGCTGGCGTGAATACAGCAAATAAAATCCCTTTGTCTCCCAGATAAAACGTAGATTATATACAAAATAAATTCTATACTTAGAATAACTACACAAAGAAACCAAGTACATTCGCAAAATTTAAGCCATTCAAATGGTGTCATATATGGCTCCAAAAAAATTAATTTACTATGGCAATGTGCGCGGTGAAATCATACCACAACAAATCAGAAAAGCAGCATAAGAGTTATGGTGTGACATTCCACAGGTAATCCATTAATTTTCTTGCTTAAATCGTTTAAAATACCAATCGAAACGTAAGGTACAAAGCGAATTTGTAGCTTACGTTTTGAGAAGGCGTTGTTTGGAAACCTACCTTCTCTGAGTAGTTATTCTAAGATTCTATACAAAAAAACAGCTTTGCAGTCACATGACAAATTGATTTAAGAAAACTACGTTAGTTTCCACAAATTCCACCAAACTACATCAGATTAGATACAATTGTAGACTTAGAAACAAGTATATTATTAAAAGAAAAACAAAGAACCCAACTGCAAAATGTCTGAGACACTCGTGACTTACAGCCGCACTCAGAGACAATACTTAAAATCGCTCTGTCAACTTCTCGTTGACGGAAATTGTCACACATGAAAACGAGACAGAGCAATTTTAAGTATTCCTTAGCTTAGTAACGTCTCTGAGTGCGGCTGTTAGAGACGAAACTAGTGACACCTCGCACATCAAAATCAGTAAAGCCGTCTAGGCTATTATAAGAGATACCTAATAAAGAAACATGCATACATACATACAGCCGAAAAGCACACCCTCCTTCTTGGGCAGTCAGATAATAATTTGAGACGAGTCGCAAAATCTAAAGACTTAAAACAGAATTGAGATAAATTATTTTCGTGATGTTCCGAATGCAATCTGAACAGAGATTGCACTAGCTTTTGCCCGTGGCTTCGCCCGCGTTTTGAACAAAACGTAGCCTATGCATAGACTGTAGGTATGAAGTTATATGAACCTATTCAATGAGCCTGTAACTAAGTGATATAGATTTCTGTTGGCTAAATAATTTTTAGAATCTGTTTGCAATAGTTTCAGATAAATGTTACCTCCTACAAACATACAAAATCACAAACTTTACCTTATAATATATTATGAAAATAATATATACCCTACTAATACAATTGATTGATTATCAATTTCACATTTGATCCTAACAAAAGCCACCAAAACTTGAAAGACTGACCTTTCCAACTTGAACTATTGACCTTGCGAAGTGTGCAAGCAAAAAACTTGGTACCTACTTTACATAGATTTTATTATTTTTGGAGGTAACTTCGCCCCTTTATTTATCTACCCTAATGGCCTTACGCCGTCCCTTGTTAAAACCACTTGCAGGCAATAAATTTGTAACTACCATCCGGCTAATGTATGGTAATTTACATTTAGGTGTGTTCCGACTTGCACATCTACATTGTGACATAATTACCTGAAGAGTTGAATAGTGGAGCCACCTTCGTATTTTTTTATACAACTGACAGCCAGACAGTTGTACATTTTCAGTTCCACCATTTGGCCAACTCTACAAATAAGTCGGCCGCTATGTACCTATGCTCTTTGATTAAAAAAAAGAAAAAGGTGACAGCTGTCATGCGGGCGATTGACGCGCCAATGAGTGTTATTTTTTCGAAGATGCTAATTATTTAGTGCCAGTGTCATGCACGATGGTAATGGTTTTTATTTTATGCATGTTCAATGTATTTTTGCAAACTGTTACATTCTTTGTGTAGTGCGTGCAAAATTAAGTGCTGATCGCACATCAGTGTCATGTTTCCTCGTTTTCCAGTCCTAAATTATGATGCAGTCCGCAGTTATGCCCAAAAAGGTTTAACTTTAGTCATTTCGTTCTTAGATCAGCCAACTGCCAAACAAGCAACTGATCTGACGACCCACCGCCACAGATATACACAACCCCACCGCGCAACTTTTCTCATTGCCGCTCCTCAGACGTTTGTCAAAGAAGTTTCCATTCGCAAACATAACGCATCAACCTCTTTGAGACGTTTTAGAACAAAGAGCACGTTCTCTCCCATAGATGTAAAGTGTTAATAGATTTCCGGCACCTGTGCTTTATACTATTGTTTATTCTATGGCTATATGCGTAGGCAGGTGCGTTTCGCGATTACGATTGCGATCGACACGCCCTCTACGGATATTGGTTTTACTCAGAGGTTTTACTTAACACCGGGTGGAAGTGCTTTGATGTCATGTCTTGATCTTCTATCTTCCTAAGTTTGTATAGCCTTTTTATTATTAAAAAGAAATTGAAACAAAAATTATTATTATATATATGTAATATTATAGGCGTTATTATAACGCCTTCCAATCGTCGGAGTAATTTGCTACGCAGTTTGCTACAGACGCTCGAGTATAATAACTTGGTTATGAACAGAAATTTGTCACTGACTCGCACTTGGCCATTATTTATTATTTGTTGTTATACTTTTGAGTGTGTACTACAATCGTGCCAAGTTTGACGCTTGTACGTATTATCGTTTTTACATTAGAGCTAATACAAAAATTCGTAAAAAAAAACACGTTTGTTGTGTTGTTACACGTCATCAAGTTTCGGAGAGCATTGGAATCCTAGGAGTCAAAATTTCTGCGAATGTACAGGTCCGCGATCACATTGCGAGTAAAACTAAGCTTGCCTCTAAGAAACTTGGTGTGCTCAACAAGGCTAAGCGGTAGGTACTTCACGTCGAGACAAAGACTGCTTTACAAAGCGCAAGTCCGACCTCACATGGAGTACTGCTCTATATTTGGAACGGAGCACCCAAGTATCAGCTTGATCCACTTGATGCTTATCGTAGAACTGTCAGAATTGTCAGCGATCCTAAGCTAGAGCCGCTCAGCATGCGCAGAGACGTTGGGTCTCTTTGTGTCTTTTATCATGTGTTCGAACCAGCATTGCACTAGCCGCCACTGCCTGAAAGTTCATCCACATTTCATAGATCTGTGGAAATCGCACACGGAGCGATTTTTACGCGATCTTTTTTGCCTCACACCTGCAAATTGTGGAATGAGTTGCGGCGTTTCCGAGTAACTATAACATGGGGATCATCAAAAGGGCTGTTAATAGAGTCTTTAAGGGTTGGCAACGTATATTTGATAGTGTTACAAGTACGCTGATCGCTTACAATCAGTCGACCTGTTAGCTTGTTTGCCACTGGCATAAAAAAGTTGATTAAATTCACTTTTACACCATTATGAAATGTTTTTTTTTATCGGTGCACAATAGGCTAAGATATCGTGTAATATAAACATTAAAAAAAACAGTCAAATTAGCACCTCATTTGTTCATGTAGGTAGATTGAAAGAAAGACAAGCAAGAAAGGCAAGATTTTTTTTTAAATATTTTTGTGACAAAAACAAAAGATACATAAACAAAAAAAAAGGCGTGCCAAAACGTATGAGTATACACACAAAAAGTGGGCGAAACACTGGTGAAACATGGAGATGAACACGGACAATAATTGTACTAAAGCATATCTCTCTCGTTTTTCTGATCTGTTGCCCTGGAGTACAGAGCATAGGTTCAGTGCTTATTTAAAATTACAAAAAATTATAACCTAAACAATGTCCGTCTTACTACAAAAGATTTAAGAACGCTTTAGACATGTGTTTAACATATTTTTCACAGTGAAACAACTGCTAAACACATGTCTAAAGAGTTCTTAAATATTTTGTAGTAAGACGGTAAATGTCTCGAAACTACAGAGAACGATTTAATATGGATCAAACTAGATTAATCTGCGTTTCAACTTGTCCTATTTGACAATGGTCTTGTCAATTATGATTAAAATACTAGAATAATAGCCAAAACACTTAACAAAGTAGCGTCCAGTTACTGATGATTTATACAATTAGGTCGAGAACTGCAATTATTCTAATGAAGACGATTCTAACTCGAGATATAAATAATAGATGAATAATTTAAGGCTATAAACTGGAGTAATGGATCTATTATTTCCACTGGACCAATCAGGCAGAGTTTAGATAATTAAGGCTTAGGTCATCTCTAAACAAGACTGGATAGTGTTGATCTCCTATCCGATAACGAACTCTTAGAAAAAGTTTGAAACAGTTCTAGAGTAGACAATAAAAATATCATTATCATCATCATCATTTCAGCCATAGGACGTCTGCTGCTGGACATAGGCCTCCCCATCGATCTCCAAAAGGGCCGGTTGGAAGCGGCCTGCAACCAGCGTTTCCCTGCGGTCTCTTTTAGGTCGTCTGTCCATCTTGTGCCGGACGTCCTACGCTGCGCTTACCGGTCCGTGATCTCCATTCGAGAACCTTTCGGTCCCATCGGCCATCTGTTCTGCGTGCTATGTGCCCTGCGCACTGCCACTTCAGCTTGCTAATCCGGTGGGCTATGTCGGTGACTTTCGTTCGTCTACGGATCTCGTAATTTCTGATTCGATCTCGTAGATAAACCCCGAGCATGGCCCTCTCCATAACTCGTTGTACGACTAAGTATTTTGGACGAGAAGACGTTGCGAAGTTTACCGAACGCTGCCCAGCCGAGTTGGATTCACCGACTAAACTCTTTCTTGAAGTTGGACCTGCATAATTGGACTGTTTGTCCTAGGTAGACGTACGTTAACGCGTCAACAACTTCTAGAACTGAGTTCCCAACCATTGGCGGATCCAGGGGGGAGGCATGGGGGCCATGGCCCCCTCCAAAACACCTAGCAATTCCATACATTCGACTCAATTTGTTGATTTGATTCCTTCGAACCTTGTCAGAATGCCCCCCCCCCCCCCCCTCAAATGAAATTCTGGATCCGCCCCTGTTCCCAACTGATACTGGGAAGGGCACTTAAAATTTATAAAATATGAAATAAACAAATAAAATAAATAAACTATGGATGGCTTATGCACAATTGGTGGTATGTCTGTGCAAAAAGAGAAGCGTCTTGCCACCACGAATGCCACGACGGTTCTCTTTTTGCGGGAACTCGTAATTTTCCAAAATATCCGGAAATCAAAAATCCGGTCTAAGAAACAAGCCGGAAGTTCGGACGAATGATGGTAACCCATTTTACCGCACGCTCCGTTGTATGATGCGTAACGATGTATACAGGCTTCGTAAATGCACTTTTTGAACTGTAAAAAAAATTACTACTTTTAAAATTAAAATTTGGAAAAACAACCTAATTATTGTCATTGCATTTTCCAGCGTTCACCAATGTGATAAGTTTTAATATCGTATATCTGGAACAAAAACAGTAAAGAATGCTTCCTGATTTTTAACATTGAATTCTTCTATAAAGTGGTAAGATTTAAAATCGCCTGTCGATTTTGCAGGAACAAATGTGTTGGCCATTATGTTCCCCCTAGGAGCTATTCGCGACAGTCACAGATGTCGCGATCCACTTGTTACAGACCTACCAATTTATCCGTAGAGCTGAGGGGGAGAGCCACCGTTGTATTTTCAGAACAAAACTGACACATTCTCGTTGAAAATATTTAGTTTACCAATTTCATCAACTCTACAGTTATGTTGGTAGCTTTGTATCAATGCATCCGCCATTCCATTGCGCTGAGGAGGGTGCGCTTTTGTTTCTTTTTTTACGTCACGAGTCGGTCTGTGGCCAGCTCGAAGAAAAAACGCAAAATTGATGACAAGTGCAGTGATCTAGTTTAAGAGTAACGGCCTTACTTATAAACGTTACTTAAGTTAAGCAAAGCTTAAAATTGCTGTCAAGTAATTATCTTTAAATTCAACGTGGTAATGCCACCAGCATGCTGGGTACGCTGCCAACTGGTAGTGGGCTTGAGCATTTGGATTACCTTTAGACCTTCAGCGGTCTATGGGCAGTCTAACTGTATTTGTAGTGTTAGTATTAGCTTGTATTAAGGCAATTCCCAGCAAAAATTGCAATTGCAAGGCACAATTGCAAGGCCCAGAAAAAAAAACTTTTATTTTAGGAATTTATAAACTTAAAAAAAAACTTGTGATGAGTAATTTATTCTCAGAAAAGTAAGGAAATAATATTTGTCAGTAAAAAATTAGCAATTAGCAATTATTTTTTCAAAATGTGTGAAAAGGATGGCTGGATATCATATTTTTGGCTCCAGATTTCTTGTCTATTTAGTTAACATGAAGGTAGGTACTCGATAACTCAAAAGTTAATTTCGGAGGTAGGTACGATGGTACCTACATAATAATAACATATTGGACTCAGTCATAGATACCGTCGAGTATATTTATTTAGTCAGACGAAGGAGCTTATCTTAAGAATGGGGCCATACACCTAATTACTTACATTAAATAATACGAATTCCTATCAGTACATAGACACGATAATTATGTAAAGGACACGAGACTGACGGTTAAGGTCACAAAAATGTAACATTGACTTGACGATTGACACGCCCGCCACGCACACAGCCGTAGCGTGTCGGTACACTAGTACATAGCGCGCACACGAGGGCGCACGTGACGAAATGAGATGTGACGTCATGATCACACCCACACTAGCACGTGCTATACACGTGACGTATACAGTGCTAGGGATGTGCGCCTGTCGGTGCGAGACCGATTACTCACTACTGTTACTCATAATTACGTTGTAAGCGATTATTATTTCTGTATGTATGTTACTATCGGTAATAAATTGAACCTTACCATTTAATTAACTAGTATTGTTTAAAAAGTTATGTTAAGTCGTGTGTTATACCTGTATGTGAAATGACCTAATGCCTGTAGCCGAACCTATTTCAATAAAATAAAATAAAACAAGAAAAAATAAAAAATGCTTACTAAATAATTAATTGCTATAAATAAAATAAAAGAATTATCTTTCATAATTTTGAACCAATTATCAACAGCACATTTTTTGTTGAAAAGAAAGTAAATGGTTATGGAGGTATATGATTATGTGATATTTCTAATTATAATGTTATTCTTTTGGAAATTAAATAAACATTTCGGACAAAACATAAAACCTGGTGCCTGGTGATCCTGGTGCAAAGGTTGGCCATTGCCATCCAACGCGGTAACGCAGCGAGTGCTTTGGGTATCATTGCGCCGGGAACGGTCAGGGGTGGGTTATTTGAATAGATATTAGTTTATTTATTAGTGAATACCAAATATTCCCTTAAGTAACAAATGTTTATTATTAAATTTTACGCTAAGAAAAATATAAATAAATGCTAGACACTACTGAAGAAAAAAAAAACATAAAACTAAACACTAAACATAAATCTACTTAATACTTCTTTAAAAATATTCGTGAAATATTCAATAGAAATCCGGAAATCTATTTCTTATTAATATTCCACCCCCACCACTCACATTACGAAATGATTCCAATCCATCGTGAAAAGGCCGCGCACACCAGTGCGAATGTAAACAAAGTGACGTAAAGACGTGACTCACACATCCACGCTTTGTCTCGACTACTTGCGATGCACACAGACAAACCAGCCTGTGATTAATGTAAACAAACCGGTTCGTAGACACGCTCGCTACACTCACACTACCGCAACTTCTGCCTTTACAAAACTGGGCCATCTGGAATGAACCTCTATTCAAATATAAGTCATCTATGTTATTTATATTGCGGCAACCGTGTAGATACTTTTTATTAATAAGTATATTGACATCGTAATGTTATTCCAATCTTGTCCGATTCCTTCCAATATGGCAAAAGCGATCCCAAAGCTTGTTGCCACGCCGCCGCCATCTTGATTTTACTCCAAGTTCTTTAGCCCTTACTGCTGAGCAGGTACCTTTTTCTGTGAGGAATATTAAAATTTATTAAAAATAACCATCATTTCTTTTGAAATAAAACCCGAAAGCTACCAACTCCCATAACAAAGAACAATAAAAACCGGCGAACAGATAGCAGGAATAAAACAAAAAAAATTAAAAATAAAAATCACAATACAGTCGTGCACGAAAGTTATAACCGGCTGGATGTGAAACAAGTACAGTCGTAAATAAAAGGGAATAGCGCGCGGCCCGACGCGTACTGTTATTGCTCGAAAATTTATGGCATTTACCCAAAAATTACCAGCTTCAGCCAGTTTACGACGCACTGAACTCAGACCCTACATTATATACAGTGGTTGTTAAGTAAACGCTCCCTTTTCGCTTATTGCTATAATCAAAATTGAATTATTAGTGCATTAAAACCTTGGAATAGATATTCTGCACGAGGTAATGGCCAGAAAAGACTGAAGTAAAGGCTGGCCAGAATCAATTTATCCAAAACGCTTGTCTTTGTTTAGAGCATAATATTTAGAGAGCCTTATCTGAAGACTGTCAGAGAAGATTCTCTATTTATATAGCGTCGTCTGAAAGACATCTGAATTAAAAACGATGACAGTCTTACATCAGCTAAACTCGGAACAAACAGCATATTTAGCCAAACATTTGGCCAATGTCTCCACGCCCACGCCCGTCGTTTTGCAACCCGCTGTTCGCCCATTATCACCGTGGTATTCTAAATGAAAAGCATCAGAAGAAACGTGAAAGTGGTTCGTCCTACTCTATAAATGTTAAAGTTTGAATATTGATGTTCTTGAAGTGTTTGATTGTACTCTTAAACAATTGGAGCAGAAACTAAAACATAAATATCGATTACACGCCAAAAATCAATAGGTACTAAACTGAAGAAATTGACAATGTTTTTAAAATTTCAAATTGAATATTTGATGGTCGACTTTCAACTACATTTTAAATCATTGTCGATATTTATCATTTTAGGGTTGAGAGCGTGGTGAAAGATTTGATCAGCTTGCCTAACTAAGATTGAAAACTCTCAATACAATGAGACTGCCAGAACGCACAGTCATCAGACCACTGCCAACAGATTTTGGCATTACACAACCTTCCCAATCTAAATCAAAAACACATAAAAAATCTTCCACGATCACCGTAAAACTAAAAAGGCATTTTTTTAACGGAACGTGTTGTAATTCTCTGCGAAACTGGTTTGTTCTAAAGCTGCAAATCAAGAAGCTCTTAGAATTACAAGTAGCCAAAGCAATTCTGACAACTTTCTAAACCATCCAAGAGTTTGGAGGCTGATCACGTTAATCAAGCTGGTGTAATATTGGTTAACCTAGATCTGAGCTGGTTGGAACATCCACCGACATTCAGATTTAAATTTCTATGTTGATGCTTTCATTTTCTTAATGGCTTTTGAAACATTATATTGCATGTTATTCTAAAATACTGGCAAGTTTTTCAAGAAAAATATTTAATATCTCTAATGTTCAAAAATTTCTTTAAAATATTCTCTTGGGCTTGCGTTCGTTTCAAATTAAAAACATTACGTGTTTTTCATGTCTCTTCCAAATTGTTGTAAAACAGATTTTGGGATGTCTTATGAGATTGTGAATGACCTAATCAAGTTAGCAGATACAAGAAAGGGTGCAGAATTCTTGCAACTCATACAAAACCAGACTAATATTCTAAAACGATTTGTCCAATACAAAATTGCATTACGTATTTGTTTATGTATTCGTATTTCTGTAATCATCAAGCTAAAAAAATATTCAATTTATTAGATAAAGAAAACTATAAAATGTTCCTGACAAATCCGCCATTTGTCCGCAGCAGACGTAGTTATTGTTTCGTCCGCTGATGTAACGTGACCCGGTTAACTATCCAGGTCAATAGCGGGGTCAAGGCGCCCAGCTGTACTTTCAACAGCTGTAATAAACACAATTATCTCATTACTGCTTTTACTAGCGATAATGGCGATTGTAATCCATTCTTGGTCATGCACGTGCTTATTGCAACCTTAAAATATTCACACACCATGACAGATTTGATTCTAAGTAAAGCATAAATATATTATACAGTCATATCATCATCAGCTCCATGTCGATCTATACTGTTTATTCCCCTTTTCTCTCCCAAAGTAACATAATATTACATAGTATATTTATTGGCCTGTATCAGTTCACTGCTAAATATAATTTCTCTCTTAGAGTCATCCTCCTACTCTAATCCCACTTATGTAGGCAGAGGTACAGCCTGACGCCAACTTCTTTGGGAATGTGTTTGCTGGTGGAATATGGTGTATATTCCGAAAGGAGGCGTGATAAATGCGCTCTCTTCTATTCTATAAGTCAATAATGGTACACTTTCAATCGCAGTTGATCTGTCACCCACCTGGGGCTCTGTTGTTCAGATGATTCTTACGTTACCCCTGAGAAGACAAGGAGCTGTATCCTGAGCTGGGACCGCACGGCCACTCTCTCTTAGATCTCTCCTAAAGTAGCATAATTATAATTTTATTATCGTGTCACCATTCTGCCCTCCTATTCAATGCTGGACATAGGTCTCACCCAAAGCACGCCAGTCTGCCCGATCCTATATTCAAGCCACTGAACTGAATTAATTTCGTAATAATTTCGTATATCATCACTCATCACACTATATATGGTATGGAGTCGCAGGGGATCTTTAGACTATATTTGTTGATACATGGCATCTGCTCTAGAACACATCTACCCCAAACTCTAACGTTTATCAGATCTGAGAAAGATATTACCGGCCCAATCCAACTCACTTCACTGGTATTACATTATAAAGTCACACATAGGCCAGTTAGGTCCAACAGTAGTAGGTAATATTAACAGGTAAGCTAAATAAATAGGTCTAAAAGTGGTCACATTAACAGGTAAGGTAAAGGTAGGTCCAAAAGTAGTAATATTAACAAGGTACACGTCTAACCTGTCCCATGTCAGCTTTCAGATAGGTACCGTTCAATAAAATAAGGCCTCAATATCCTGTTTCTTTCTGTTCTTTAAAATGTTGTGCATGTCATCTGTGGGCTCTGTGGCTATGTAATTTTTCAGCTAATTTTACTTCATTATGCTGGTCTATTATTAAATAAAAATCATTTAAACTTATAGCAAAAACAATGACCGTCTTACTACAAAAGATTCAAGAACGATTTAGACATGTGTTTAGCAGTTGTTTCACTGTGAAAAATATGTTAAACTTTGGTTAAACACTTGTCTAAAGCGTTCATAAATCTTTTGTAGTAAGACGGTGAATGTTCTAAAAAGGGGGAAGACGCGTGACATCCAGACATTGTACCCAATACATATGGCTCTGTTTCGGCTCGAGTCAGCGGCGACGTTGACGTCTACACTGTAAACGTCAACTTCACCGCTCCATTAGACACTACACTAGACCATAGAAGTGACATTTAAAGAAAATTAAGTTACAAGTAATTCACGTGCTATCAAAACGACAGTTCGATTGTGACTGAAGATGATTAGGCCCGTGAGCCTAATTCGTGCGGTCCACGTCAAGAAGTTCGTCCCGTATCTTCGCCCTATATTTACCTACATCAATGTGCAAAAAGCGTTAGTTCAGTTCAGCAGTTATCATAAAACTACTTACTACTACTTATTGTAATTGGTTTTCATTTAAATATTTTTGGCGTGAATGTTGAGATGAGTTTTAATTTATTAATTCTTGTCCCTCAGACGCTGTGCTGCATTTGCTATTTTTAATGACACTTGAAAATCTATCTGTATGATAAATATAATAAGAAGAAAGAAGTTCCTTACTTCTAATTTTCTTATCTGACCGATCAACCGACTCACTCCACGTCAAAATGTATGATAGCTCTAAGATGTGGTGAAATGCGCCTATACCAACTGACACCTAAAATTTACTACTGCGACGCCACAATGCGTCTTGTGGACATGTTCAAAGCAACCATAAAGCTCTCCGATCTCTACATAAACAGGCACGTGTTTACATAACGTTACAGAAACCTACCTAGTCCTAGATAGCAAGTTATCTCACCCAGCCATTCTATGGCGTTCGTGAGAAAACTAATTTAAAACCGAGTCGGACGTCCGTAATCAACCGTAATCGATGCAACTCGGAGTTCGGACACGCCGTCCCCGCACTAATACCGCGCTCGGACGTGACGACACGCGTGTCCGGCGAATCGGCACGAACGACACGTTCCTAATTCGAATTTCGAATCCAATCTCGATTTGCTGCAGAGATGTCATTTTCATACGTGGAAATGAATAGAAAATCGAAAACGGATAAGTTTCCTGGAAGCAGGAAATATAATAAAACTTTACATAGGTACGTACAACTTTAAGCTCCTACTTTTTACGATTCAAACTTAACTCAAACGTGTCACTTATGTATAATTTAGGTAGGTATGGGATCACTGATAAAGATTTACCTAGTGCCCCTATGTAGGTAAGCAAAGACGATATTATAACCAGAATTATTTGTAGGTACCTAAGTAACCGTTGGTTAACCCAATCAAGGTTTTAAGTAGGTATCAACGTTCATTACCCACCAAGATTGGAATCAAATTGAATGCTCTGTTAGCGCTGAATGACTAAACTGCTGAACAATCCGTAATAAGACTGTCCCAGAAAGCAGCTGTGCCAACACCACCCGTAGCGTCCAACTTTTTTATTAAGAAAAAAAACCTTCATTCTTTTTCTGAGTGCCAGTTTCCAATTGCGTTCGGTTCGAAATTCAAAATCTACTTATTCTAATTCAAGTCTTATTTCCTTCACTGTAGAGTTTGGTTCCTATTTAAAATCCCTATCGGGATTTCTTGGTGTAGTGTTGCCGCAATTGCTTTTCAATCGGCATTTTTTGTCACACAACAATGGGTACATTCGCCATTTTGTCGTTAGATTTCGCATCGGTTCGCTAAGATTTATAGCACTGCGTAATTGATTGTTAAAGTGTTTAAAAATAAATTCGTTCCTGCTGATAAAAAACCACAAATTTCTGGTCTTTGTGCAGATTGGCTGATTTCAATTAACATAATTTTTCCAGCATTTTTTCAAATTGATTTGTAATTTCAGGGGCTTTGTTGGCCGTTGTGATGATTTGCCATTTATTCATCTCCTTTAGGTATCTGCGACCGCTACTAACCCTCTAGAAAATTTCGTGACCCTTAAAATAGATCCAAAGTGATTGTTTAGATGGCGCTAGGAGTATCGAATTAGACTGAAACTGTACGAAAACACAGAATATAATAATAGTTAGTACTACGGCAACGAAACCAATAACTTACCGAACTTTCCTTTGCAAGCACCTTTAGTAATACAATCGATATCCAGTAGATGGCGCTTTACAATAAAATAATCCTACTTTAAAATGTCTTATAATAATACATTTTTTTAGTTAAATAATTTAGAATGTAAATAATTAACATTTAACTAAAATAATATCAGGAATTTCAACATTACTATTTTTTCATGGATAATTAAGTTGATAGTTTTCGTAAACTTTTTTCATTTACGTATTGTTCCATACATTTTAGTAAAGCGCTTCCAGCGGAAACGCGAAGGAACTAAAATCAGCGGTATAGATTGCTTCACTCTAATTTGAAAAAAGATTTCGAATACCTTTCAGCCCAGCAATGTATGGAACGAAACGTATACGAAAAAAGTTTTCGAAAACTATCAAATCTGCCCCCTGATCAAATGGCATTTTGTCGATCTCAAGGTACATTTTTGTCTTGAAAAGTACTTTAATAATCAATAAAATTATATAGAAAAGGTTGTGTTTTTTATTTAAACATCGCCTCATTGTTTTACTTTCTTAACTTGTGTACTTTTCACGTTCGCGTGATTTTCCAACTGAGCGGATCTAACGTTAGTTTGGTGCCGCAATAGCAGTTGTCCGTAAGGCCCCTGGGGCCTTACCTACGGCCAACTGCTAACTCGGTATCAAACTAACGTTAATACAGCGCAGTTCGGAAAATCACGCGAACGTGAACCTTAACGCGCTCAGATACGGTTTGCGGTCGCGCAACATTTTTTCATCACCTAAACTGGATTGCTTTAACAGCTAGCTGTAAGGCCCCAGGACCCAGGAGAGTCAATCCACAAAACCATAGCAACTCTTGCTACTACACAATTATACTGCGTGCTTCGTCCTCGAGATTAGTAACGTCAGAGTATTATTTAACACAATGTAGTATCGCATAGGTGTCACCACTTCAGCACTATAGTTTAGAGAAAAGTTGCCACACTAGATGGCAACACACTTTTTTTTTTTTTCTTCTACCTTCTACCTACTTCCGCTTAGGCACTCGTGGCTCAGACTGCTGCTCTTCATTCATTCGCAATTTAGTGCTCGACCACTTCACATGTTCGTTCACTAGGTACCTACCTATCTCGCACAAAATAGGTTAACTGCCGAAACGTGCTAACGAAAGTAGTTTGGAGTATAAAAAACCTAGCTTAATTTTTTAAATAAAATTTAAAAGTAAGTAAGACGTTCGCGACGTAAAAAAAAAAACTCTTCCGTGCCAAGTTCGTTATCAGCATCGAGCCAATCTTCGGAACGCCATAGGCATCGCCACGACGAATCGAGGATGTAAGTACCTGATATATTGTCATTTCAAACAAGGGTATCCGAATCTATCGGAATGTTCAGTGGGGTTTTTTCATAAAATACCTACCTCACAAATAAAAGAAGATTATGCTATTGCTTAAGAAAAATGCATCAGAGTAGTCAAAAGGACTAGCTTGCCGCATTTAAAATGCAACGGTTGTGACATACATAGGTTATAATATAAGTGCATCGGAGTAGTCTATAGGACTATATCGCCGCATTTAAATCCTGGCCTGTAAAAGTGCATCAGAGTGGTCTGTGGGGCTATCTCGCCGCATATTTGAAGTGAAACGGCTGTAAATTGCCAAACCTATAAAAATGCATCAGAGTGGTCTGTAGGACTATCTCGCCGCATTGGAAATGCAACGTAAATACCGAACCTATAAAAGTGCATCAGTGTAGTCTGTGGGACTATCTCGCAGCATTTGAAATGCAACGACTGTAGGTAAATTGCCAAACCCATGAAAGTGCATCAGAGTAGTCTGTGGGACTATCTCGCCGCATTTGAAATGCAATGGCTGTAAACTGCCAAACCTATAAAATGCATTATAGTTGTATTTAAAACTATCTCGCTGCGTACAATTACAATTCTTTATCGGTCGCTTCCTGGTTTTAGGTCAAGAAGCAAATACGATCCCTATTCATCAGAAATATATAATCCACTTAAAACCATCATTGGCAGGAAATAATGTAATACCTACCCGAAATCATCATATCCGATAACCCATCAGAATACTCGATCGCTTCGAATGTTCATGATGAAGACAATACATTAACAAAGAAGTGGCATCGTGAATTGTCACTTCCGGTTTCAACAGAGAATTTTACAATAAAAGCTATTCTGATTCTGAGTTCTAAGTAGCAGGGACTGCACGAATAGGTATTATAGCTGCACTACAGATTGAATCCGCAGTTCCGGAACAAGTCGTTATATGAGATGGCTAGCAGCCGGCATTTCATCCCTCGGAATAATAATATCCGATAAGTTATGCGCCAGCGAGAAAAATAATGTTTTATCAACAATCCGAACCTGAATCAAGGCGTAATTTCGCACTTTGTTTTGTAAAGAAGGAATTAAAGAAAGAGTTTTCTATCTCTAAGATTGAAAAATTCCTATTCGGTAACAATTTACTAGATTCTATTAAAATAGCAAAGGTTATTTTTTTTGTGTGTGGGATCCGTATAGTCGGAATTACCGGCTTAATCATACGTAATTAATTCCCGTGTATAAAAATATGTAACAAAATATGTGAAAACCATGCACGCCAGTTTCCTTAATAAAACAGTAAAGGCTGTTTCAAACCGTACCCTCGCACCTGAAACTTCTCCTGACCATCTCACCTCGCTGTGTGGACCCGAAACTAGAAGCTTTCAAGAAACCTAAACCTTTGACGACAGCGAGTAGGTACATCGATTAATTTAAACTAGATGGCGAAGTCGCACGCCACTGCGTCATCAGCCGCCTGCCACGCAGAGCACGCTTGGCGGGAACTCATTTCACAGCTACATGCAGCATGTAGCGAATCAAGCAGACCCGCCACCAGTAGACCCGATACACTACGCTGGCCACCTTGTCCTGTTTTATAAGCATAATAAAACACATGCGGCCATACTAACTTGTCGCGGGTAAACGGTTGTAAAATCAAATTTGATAACCCAGTTCACCAACCAATTTTACGGCAAATATTTTTACATGTTCTGAAAAATGACAATTAATATATAAATACCATTCAAACATTGCTGAACATTGGAGTTATTTCCAAATATAGCCAAGCTGAAGCCCTGTTCTGGACAATTCGTATATCGTGTGTTCTTGGTACTAAAAACAAATGGCAAGATGAGACTCATCTTGAATTTAAAAACTATTAATATACACAAAACATTTTAATTTAATATCCAAAGAACAACATAGCAAGCATAGATTTAAAGGATGCCTAAATTTTTGTTAAATTTCATCTGAAGTCACGGTAAAACTCCGTTTCATAATTGACAATAAAATATTTGAAAATAAAATGTCCTCGCAAATTAGTATCTATACGGCTCCAATTTATTTTTAGTAAACTGATTGTGAAGTTATCACGGTCATGTGGTTTTCATCATCATCAGCATTTTAGCCTAATCGTATCCCACTGCTGGGACACAGGCATTCTCTCAGAGAGGTCTTATATACATATATATATATCATCTATATACTTAGGTGATCCATTCTTAACTGGTTTTTTCTATCAATACCTACTCAAAATTTACTAAGGAATTTAGAGTTTATTACCAATGAAGAAATAAGTGTCAGACTACCTTCCAAAGCCTTCCAATTATTTCGAATATCGAGTAGATACATATAAATGACACAATCATTGCTATCTGTTTAAATTGGCACATGAATGCCATCGATCATTCCGTTCATAAAATCAGAGAAGATAGCTATAGGTATCCTAGATATATTTAATCTCTGTCGCCTCAACAACGGGATGGGGGTAGGTAGCTTGTAATGGTCAACAACTAGTGGAGAATGGTCAAATATTGAAGGGCTATTACACATCAATAGTCATGAAATATTAGCTGCTTACTTTGCACTAAACGTATTTTTTTAATATTTCAATAACTGACAAATATTACTTGGGTGCTGTGATATACTACTGCGAGCTACATTAGCCGCATCGGAGGCGGTAAACACCTTCACTTGAACAAGGTCACATGGCAGTGGTGTAAATCTCACAAAATAATAACTGTAGCTTTGTAACGCCATACATTTATCATCAGATATAACATAATTGCCGATCAGGAGTTCCGTCGAACCCATCCATGATGATACTATATCAATAAAACAAACGAATTTTGGCTATCGAAAATAGATTGCTAAATTTCCAGTCCCACAAATTGAATTATTTGCTACCAAAATTAACAGAATGCGCCACATACGTCTCTAACACAGCGACCCCGAAGCATTCGTTTTGACATTAGACAAATCTCAAGAATATTTTATGCCTTTCCGCACTAGCTGCGATTATACTTAATTCAAGTTCATAAGTTCAAAAATAATTAATTAATTGAGAATAATAACGGACAAATTCTACTAACATTCATCTCACAAACTGTTAAACTAAAACACAATTCCTAGTAAAAATAGGAATAAAATTAAAAACCAATATTACTAAATACAACAAATTGCTGTAAAAACATGTCAACATAAAATTTAATTATTTTTTTGCGCTTTCCGTTTTCGTCTGCTCAATTCTAAATTAGTTTAAAATGTATAATGTGATGTATGAGTTGTGTGTTCTTCCAGCAACCACAACTGTCAAACCCAGGATAGGTACATTATCCTGGTTGCAGGAGTATTGTCCGGCTGGACTGCGTTGCTACAGCAATGCGTGCCGGTCTCCGCCATGGATATAATGATGTCTTTATAACAACTAACTCGTTAAAGAATTATGTTGTGTACTTAAAACTTGGTATTTGTACTGAAATCGACATTAACATTTACGAACTATCAATCCCAATCATCTTAGAAATTCAACAGTGGCAAATACGGAACTATCAATAATCACGGAGTTGCTTTCTCTAATTGTTGGAAATGTATCAGACGATGATCAAGTTATAAGATTTTGAAAAGGTGTTTATATTATACTAAGGACACCATTACCTAATTTTAATGCTACGTGGGGTGCAAATATAGTTTTTAATCAATTTGGCATCATTCTTTTCTAATAAAAGTTTGACATTAGAACAACTTTTAAGCAAATGTACTTATGACCTACTAGGTACTTTGCTTGCATGTGGCCTGCATATAGAGTGCAAACACTGTCTAAAATTAAAAGAGATAAATTAATATTATTTTAAACCACCATATAATTACAAAAATTACAGAATTGATGACTACTAGTACTAGGTACAATACAATACAACCAAACCTGCATTTATGTCATCTAATAGATGACCATTCTATCTCATGAGTAGATGTCTAATCAAACATCATATTTATGCTACTATATAAATTATGATATCACTTCATCAAAACTCGCGTGAGGATTCATTATAAATTATTATAACACCGGCTTCCACTCACGATTATGTTTCTATCGGTCGAGACGATCGAATATACTTATATGAGATGTGTAAATTCATAAACAAAAAAAAAAACAAAAAAAGTTTCCTAACATTATTATGAATTGTATTGCGACGTTCCCTCCACTCTCTCTCAACATCTACATTGTGTTAAATAATACTCTGACGTTACTAATCTCGAGGACGAAGCACGCAGTATAATTAATGATTAAACGAACTTACCTGTACGTGAAGTTCTATCATAATTATACGAAGTGCTTCGTCCGAAGAGATTAGTAACACCCGCCCACCCAGGGTACCCCTGAAAGTTGCGGAAACATCGCAATTTTCTAAATTAAATGAAGAGCAGCAGTCTGAGCCACGAGTGCCTAAGCGGAAGTAGGTAGAAGGTAGAAGAAAAAAAAAAAAAGTGTGTTGCCATCTAGTGTGGCAACTTTTCTCTAAACTATAGTGCTGAAGTGGTGACACCTATGCGATACTACATTGTGTTAAATAATACTCTGACGTTACTAATCTCTTCGGACGAAGCACTTCGTATAATTATGATAGAACTTCACGTACAGGTAAGTTCGTTTAATCATTAATAAAGTGCAATTCAGGACGCGCGAGCGCTAACTACCTATAGCTATATTAACCTAGAAGTTGCCTCTCTGTCTATCGCGTAACTCTTCGCGTCGCGTTATCTCTGTGTATCGCGTGAGAGTGAGCACGGGAGTTCCCGCTTCCGATAAGTCGGCTACTTGTAGCTTGATAGGTACCTAAAGTGCGGAGAGCGCCAGGTCTGGCCAGGCCTGCCAGCGCGAAGGTTAAGTAGGTACTTAGGTAGGTAAGTATTGGACCTACCTACTAAAACAGTAATTACATTCCAGCCTAGAAGTTCATAGGTATTTTGTGCTCATCTTTACGGTAGCTATCAGGAAAGTAGTGTGTTTATTTATGTAGTCTAGTTGTGTGCTTTATTTACCTATTTACTTGAATAAGATTTTGACGAGACAGTAGGTAAGTACCTTCTAGGTACCTGTAAAGGAGACTGGATTTGTGCGCGTTCAGTCGGTAAGTACCTACCTAATTTACCAAAAGCGGACATGGCTATGATTCTTATACCTACCTACTAAAAAAACCGGACAAGTGTGAGTAGGACTCGCACTCTGAGGGTTCCGTACAAATACTCGCACGAAGCGGCAACGTCGCACTCTGCTTTTTTGCTCTGCTATGTAGGTAGGTATATGAAGATAACTGCCTATAAGGTCAAACCGCATCAAGGCGGTGCGGTACAGTACTGCAAGATTATTTAACCGACTTCAAAAAATAAGGAGGTTCTCAATGATTCGGTTGTTTGTTACTTTAGAACTCCATCATTTAAAAACTGATTTGGATTTTTAGATTGATCCCATAGATATTTCATTAAATTTGTACAATATTTTCGTTGGTTTCGTTCAGTAGTTTTAGGTACCTACTAATTTTGAAGTCGGTTTTTTAAATTGATAATTACCTAACTCGGGCGAATAAACATTAATACAGAAAAGTATCTCCATTGTATGTATGGCTTTGGATAAGGAACCATACCACCAAAATTATGTGTGTCTTGAACGCTCTTCTTTAAGAGGGGGCATCCGAAATTTTATGCTAATTTGCCATGATATTATAACTAAACCAAATATCCGATCAACGTAATAATTGATACATATGATTTTTCAATTCATTTTCTTTCCGCCATTAAGACAGAAACATAATAGCAAGATATTTACTCGATACTTTAATGTTTTGAAAATGGTGCCTTTTTGCTAATTTTTTTGATTTTACTTGGAAAGTACTTCAGTTACATATCTAAAATAAATAATCACCGAAGGAAAATATAGTTTGTTTTCCAGTGTTAAGACAAAATTTACCTAGATTAATTAGTACTCTCATAATAAATTATAATAAACTTAAATTATTTTATATTATCTTTTAATTTTTAGTTTTATCTTTCTGACTCTCTCTCTGCTTCTCTCCGTCTCTCTCTCTCTCTCTGTCTGTTTGTCTGTCACAAAGAAACACTCCGACTCTAATAGTTATATTACTGAGCATACATAATAATGGATGCGTTACGGCCTAGTCATATCCATTTTATTTGTATCTATGTTATTTTTTCGTAGTAGCTTTACCTAGTCTGTGCTCTAAGGTCATTGGCACCACTTGGTTGCCGCGTCAAGTGGTCGCGTTCGAGCCATCGAGTTTTTATATTATCCTTTGTTTGAAAATACAGTAGGTGTTGATATAATCGCACTCGGAAGATAAAACCAAGGCGAAAAGCAAGCGCGTGCGTCCTTCCCCGTTGAGGCACAGTGCGGTACTGAGGTTGAACGGAGCATGTTTCGCTATTTAGATGCAAAGCGCAACAGAATAAGACTGAATATCGGACTTACCGTTTGACCGAATAGTTGCTTAGAACTAAAGGACGTAAGTCTCAAATCGAATATAATTTATTATGAGAGTACTAATTAATCTGGGTAAATTTTGTCTTAACACTGGAAAACAAGCTATATTTTCCTTCGATGAGTATTTATTTTAGATATGTAACTGAAGTACTTTCCAAGTAAAATCAAAAAAATTAGCAAAAAGGCACTATTTTCAAAACATTAAAGTATCGAGTAAATATCTTGCTATTATGTTTCTGTCTTAATGGCGGAAAAAACATGAATTGAAAAATCATATATATCAATTATTACGTTGATAGGATATTTGGTTTAGTTATAATATCATGGCAAATTTGCATAAAATTTCGGATGCCCCCTCTTAACATGAATTTCCGGTTACGTAATTACAAACCCAATTTGGGGTCTTTAGGGGTAGGTCCTAAAGCCGAGTTTTTGAGTTTAACGTCATCGTCTGCTAGAAAAAATGAGGTTTATGACGTCAGATTTTTGATTGGACCTTTGTGTCCGAAGTTATGGACCTTAAAAAAATCGGGTATTTAGGCTCTGTCTCGCTACTTAGTAGCTCTAGTACCTAAGAGTCTTAAAATACTAAATGACCTATCGTTGGAAAGCCAGTGAAGGTCACTATCCTTGCCTGGATTGACCTGGGACAAAATGCTTGAGGAGCCGGGTATTTCAGGTCGTCAAAATCGTAAGACCTAACTTAGACTATAATTTAAACTAAAAACTAGAACTAGTTGTATTTCCTAAACCAGAGCCTTAAAAAATATGCAAAAAAAATACTAAAGCTTAAAATGAGCTTTACTACCTCGAGCCAAAATTTGGGCGTGGTAGGGTGTTGTTTTCTCCACTACTTTACTGGGGCAGACAGGACAGTAAATTACGAAAGACGAGGCGGTATGACCTCTATAGCTTTAGCCTGCTCAGTAATGGGCTAAAATAAATGCTAACGTGGTTAGGTGTGAATAGGGTATTTGACTACTTTTGGGAAACTATTGCACATTATTGTCTGATATAAAATAATGTATACTGCATTTATATTTTCTGGATATCAGTCGTATTTGCGATATAAATCGATGTTAAAGTTTGAATAAAAAAAGATCGCGCCAAAACGCAGACCTGCGTCATAGCTCCGATCACGTGACTAATTGACGTCACACAAAACAAAACAACTGCAGCCAGGCTGCAAAAGTTTGATGATTAATTAATTTCTAATAGAAGTAATGGTTTATAAATATTGTGTAGTGCCAAAATGTACAAATACTTCCATAAAGACACCCGAAAAAATATTTGTTCCTGTTCCAATGGACCCAAAACTCCACATAACTCGAAAAAAGTGGTTGGAATCAATCTAAGGTTGGAACTAACTAGCTCGTAGAGAACCCAAAAGTATTGGAGCTAATTCAAGTGTTTCTATGTGCGAAGATCATTTTGAGGTACATATTTGAGTCTATATATTTCTATTATAATTTGTGTTTTTATTGCATTACTATTTTATGTACTGTTACTTTCTTTTTAAACATTGTAAAGCTCGACATAACCTAACAAAATAGTGATATCCACTTACTACAACATACTTTTTGTACAACTTGATTGAATGTTTTGCTTGGAGAACAATTAAAAATTAATACTGACATTGTAGTTATTACGTTTTGAGTTCTGCAGCGTAGAAACAATGACGTGGATTATTATTAAAGAAATATGCAACCATAAAAACATTAATTTTGGGTAAGTTACTGCTGTCTGCTTGCACAAAATGTTTCTCCATTCTTCTCACATTTAACCTCCGGACTGTTTTTGGTGAAAATTTCTGGATAAATCGCTTTCAAAATAGCTTTACTACATTAAATTCGCAAATATCAATACAAAATCTGTTTGTTTAGATTTGTGTGACGTCACTAGGGATGAAGCCAGTTACAGACCGTTTTCGATCACGTGATCAAATGTCGAAAATACAGTTATTTTAATCGCGTTTTTTACAAAAAATAAGCATATTTTTATCAAAAAATCAATGAAATATGCTTTTTCATTATGTCATGTTTATGGATGGCGTCAATTGGCATAATATTTTTAATACAGTCAAGTACCCTATTGCGGGGATTTCTTCTCATATTGTTTATCTGTACCTGGGGCCTTACGATTTGGAAAATCACGCGACCGCAAACCGTATCTGGGCGCGATAAGGTTCACGTTCGCCCCTGTGACCCCTGCAAGTGAATCTGGGCTCCGATTATCTACGTTTAAACTGTGACTCCTGCAACTAAGTGAATCTAGGGCCTTACGGACAACAGCTATTGCGGCACCAAACTAACGTTAGATCCGCTCAGTTGGAAAATCACGCGAACGTGAACCTTAACGCGCCCAGATACGGTTTGCGGTCGCGTGATTTTCCAACTGAGCGGATCTAACGTTAGTTTGGTGCCGCAATGACTGTTGTCCGAAAGGTTCCTGGACTCTAATAACTGCTTCCTTTGATTTTATGACTATCTACACTCAAGCATCGACCTCTGCTAGTCGCCTATGTACCTAAAGTACCTATACCTATATTCTATATTCAAAATGTCATACACAAAATGTGTTTCTTACCAAAACTAGTCGGGACATAGTAGGTAACTAACTACCTTCGCTTCCCAGTTCACGATCAAGGTCGGATGATTGTATGGATTCGGAAATCAGGTACCTATTTAATACCTAGTTCTAGGTAATAATGTAGGTAGGTACCTATAAGTATTTTTTGAATAGTGTGGATGTTTTGTAATTTTTAAGGTTTTTATTCATGGTATTCATGAGTAGATATGTAGGTACCTAACCTTCTTTGCAAAATATGGTCCGCCGAAGTATGTATGCGTACCTATAGAAGTTGCCTCTATCGCGTAACTCTTGTCGCGTTATCTCTGTGTATCGCACGACAGAGGACACGGGAGTTTCCGGTTCTGAGAAGTCGGCTACTTGTAGCTTTATAGGTACCTAGAGTGCGGAGTGCGTCAGGTCTGGCCAGGCCTGCCCGCGCGAAGGTTAAGTAGGTACTTAGGTAGGTAAGTATTGTACCTACTAAAACAGTAATTACATTCCAGCCTAGAAGTTCATAGGTATTTTGTACTCATCTTTACGGTAGGTAGCAGGAAAGCAGTGTGTTTGTTTGTGTAGTCGGTAGTCTAGTAGTGTACCGACTTCATAGTAGGTAGTAGTTGTGTGCTTTATTTATTTACTAGAATAAAATTACGTAAAATTTTGACGATACAGTAGGTAGGTACCTACTAGGTACCTGTAATGGAGAGTGGATTTGTGCGCGTTCAGTCGGTAAATACCTACCTAATTTATCTAGAATTTTACTAGTAGCCTATGTCACTCTCCGGTTGAGAACTATAACCCATGCATAAAATCAAGTCGATACAGCGCTGGCAACGTCGCACAGCGCGGGCCTAACTCTCAGCACGAACTGGCAACGTCGCATTGTGAAACGAAACTGACCCGACTACTACGTTCTATTCTGTGATGCATTCTGTGAGCGCGAAGAAAAGCGCCATCTACTGATATCTGGTGCGCTTCTCTTGAAATGTTGCGCTACCGTAATTTTTTGAACCCTTTCGTACGCCATCTCACGTAAGTTCGAGACAACCTATTGCCCGGACAAATTGTGGCGCCCTCTAAGTTTCAACAGGTATTTTGGCAAATTTCCGGGGTACGGTACAAAGTACTGCTATCATCAATCTTCTCTAGTATAATAATCTTTGGTATCTGTTACCAACATACATACCTATGTATATACAAATACTTTTGAACATAAAAAATATTGGTTTCAAGTAAGTAGGGTTGTAGAACGATGGTGGCCGAGCGGTAGCATGTGCGCTTTACAATCTAACGGCAACCGGTTCGAACTTTGGCCCTGCACAAACGAAATTAATGTACGTAGTACATATAGGTCAATACCCTGCACCAATGAATTATTTAGTAAGTAGGTACCTACCTAAATAAATTATGTGCAGTTTCGATGCCATCGCTTAAAAACGGTGAAAGAAAACATCGTGAGGAAACCAGTATATCCAAGAACCTCTAAAGTTCAAAGACTAGTATTACATTCCCCAACATGAACTGGGTGAGGAGCATGGTGGATTAGAGTCCATCCTCTCTTTGAGAGGTCTTTCCCAGCCAGCCAGAGTCCTAGCAGTTGAATATGGTAGGCTGAAATGATGATTACCAAGTTGCATAATTTCTTAGGTCTATAACAATGGGGAGACGCTCTGCTTATTTATCTCGCCAGGTGGCGCATTATCGCTGGTGTTGTTTCACTGTTAAAAGTGTCAAATATCAATAGATAATTTTAGTAATTACACAATAAATATCGTCTGGTATGAAAACATGCCTCTGTGTAGTGCATTTCAGTGTTAAAAGAGCAACGTTTATTTTTATTGTTTCATTCAAGAGCAATGTTAATAACCTCAAATAAACCACAAATAACAGCACCAGCGAAGGTGGCGCCATCTGAGATTAGTTTTGCATGTGGTTTCTCATTGCCAATTTTCATTTTTAGTTATAAACGAATAGCTCCTTTGAAACTTATCAGATTGGTTGCCAGTACGTGCAGAACTGGCTACCAAGAACGCCAACAAAGTCTCACCAAAAAAAAAAAAACATGGCACAGAAACGCGTTCGGATTTCAAAGCTTGACGAATTGGAGGCGATTGCTCCAATTGCTTGTGACGTCACAAACGCGTTCAAACCGTTCAAAAACTGGGGTGCAGCAGTATTGTGTTTCCTACTTGAAAACGAGAAATGGAGCCTTTTGGTGCTCGTGAGAACGTGAAATTACGCGGAGATTCAATTCAGATCATGTTCGGTTCGCAGACTAAAATAGGTACTTACCTAGTACTACATGGACACAACGCCCAGTAACAACATGGATTTTTAACCGACTTCGAAAAGGAGGAGGTTATCAATTCGATTGTATGTTTTTTTTTTTGTATAATTATCTCGCATAAATATAATGCCAAATAAGTACCTAAGGTATCTAAGTTGTTAGGTTTTTGGCAGTCCCAACAAAATTAACAAACCAATCTTTGAATATGAACCTGTTTTTCGGTAGAAACTATTCTTTGAAGAAGTTCGATACCCTACAAAAATTATTAGCAAAAGAGCGTGGCAAAAACTACCAAGAATTCATTGCCTAAAACTAAAAATAATACAAATTGTCATTGCTTAAAACAGACTGGTAGATTCCAAAAAAATTATATAGGTAGGTACGTACTGAAAAGGTACGCCAAATGTGCAGAGGCCAAGTTTATGAAAAATTTACAATACATATAAAAATAAAATTAGATCTAATACATAAAAATATATATTATAGGTGCCATCATCGACAAAAGGAACATAAAAATTTTGATTTTCGTAATTGAAATTTGTATGGAATTCGATACGTATTTTACGTAGCGATAATTCGTACTACGCCCGTACTGATCGTATACACATCTTACATTACGTTTTGTTTTTTTAAAGTTTTTGTTCTTCGCTTACAATTCAAAAGGTTTTCATCAAATTAATAGCTTATGTGCAGTTTATTTTCGAATAGCAACAGGATGTATCCATTTTAGAAGTATCGTAATATTTCAAACATTTGACTTTACTCTGCGCTCGTTAAAATCTTTAAACGGGCCATAAAACACTCAGGTGTTTTGTAAACTGCCCTCAGGGGTATTTACAAAATATTATACACTTTTAGAACCCATTAAATTGACTCAAAATATACATTCGTCAACAGTTTCTGTACTGATTTACAAACATAGATAAAAACCGTACAGGCACCATCGAGATATAATACGTATAAAGTCACAATCGTGCCAAAAAAAATCCGAACCAAACTCTGTGCACGCTACGAATTGCGCAGATTTTTTTGTTAGTTACAAGGTAACCGCGATCCGACTACAACGCCGCGCGATGCCAGAGCTACGATGACATAGCGGACAACTAACGTTGAACACTATGCAAGCGATATAACGTCTAAATTGGTATGTGGTATGTGGCGTTGTGAAGAATATAATTGATACAATGTATGTACAATGGCGCTCGGGCGTTTTTTGACTGTTTTCACTGAGAGATTGTGACTCGAATTGTGATAGGAATTGTATCTCGATGACAGGCACACAAAATATTGCACAGAGATATAATGGGGTCAGGTGTGCCGGAGAGTGGGAGTGGGATTGGATACTTTTTTATCACGGAAAAAGGACAGTTCCTGAAGGAATAGTCTATATACGCGGGTAAAGTGCGGGGTGCACCTAGTTTCAGTAATCTGTTGGACTCATTGGATTGTACTCATTGGATTGAATTTACGCAGATAATAAAATTGTAGGTAATATATTGGACGGCCTTATCGCTTACACAACCATCCTTAGACCTCGAGTGGTTTAATGATTGACGCCCTAAGGCATAACGCCCGATGGTTATTCGAAGCGGCGGCGCCGGCGGTGCCGGCGGTAGGAATGTATATTTACATTCCTTAGAGAATGCATCTCATAAGCTACTGCCTTTCCTTCATTGGGTACTTACTGTATACGAAGTACAAATATTTACGTCCGTAAATACGAATCAAATTCCATAAAAAATTTGAAAGAAAAATTTGTATTTCCTTTACATACCTACGTACAAACAGACTCGATCATTTTCTTACATCAAATCATAATGCCAAAGTTGTTTATTAATAATTTACTTGTTTCACAGTCACTAATCATACAATGAATTCGAAACTCCGCCTTCGGTTTTATTTATAAGCTTAAAATTGCTGTCAACTTCTCGTTCACGGAAATGACAGATGACAGAAGAAAAAGAGACAGAGCAATTTTAAGTTTATAAGTAAGGCCGCTTACGTATAAAATAAGCCAGGTTGACGCATGCATTATTTCTAGTTACATTCCAATAGTGACCTGTTATTAACGATGTTTTGTCACGTTTCCGTGGCTATTACAGTACGTATCCCTATTTCACAATCATCTTCGTAAATATTTGATTGTTGAATTTAAATAAGCAGGGAGGTGTCCTTCAGGGGTATCATTTAGGACCTCTACTGTTAAATCTTGTTCATTATTTTAGTAGTAGAATTTTCAATTGTATTTTACGTCATTTGTGTATTGTTACTTTCTTTTTCTGACTATCAGTAAATAAATATAAATAAAAAAAAATTGGGACATTTTTGCACACTCGGTCATCTGACCCCAAACTAAGCAAAGCTTGTGATATGGCTGCCAGAGACTGATATACACACAAATATATTTTTAAATATATACTTAAATAGATATTAACACCCAAATTTATAGAACAATCCAAAATGTTCATCACATGAATGTTTGTCCTAGGTGGGAATCGAACCCACGCCCCCAAGCGCAGAAAGTTCACTACCAACTGTACCAATGGGCTATGCTGAACTATCAGTACTAGCATTTGTATCAATTATCAACTCATCTCAATAAAATACAATACAAAACTCTTTATTAAAATACCACAAAACAAGGATAACATAAACATTACAACAAAAATATTATCTAGGCTTATTATCTCATCTCATCTTTTATCTAGAATCCTGTCATTGTTCCAGGGTTCCACCTGAGCGGTGTGGTGCGCGCGCCCGCGGCGGTGCCGCCATGTGCCGAGCCTGAGAGGTTGTACAGGGTCACAGTGTCATTCGACAGGTACGTTTCTTTCCACATCAAGGTCTTTCACACAATTCCAATGTCTTGAAACTTCACAGTCGCTCCACAGGTTGCTATATATACCTTGACTTCAGTTACAGAACGCGTCACGCCATCTTAATAGTAAATTTTAGTCGGCCTTGGGCTTCCAATCTTGATCTTTCGTGGGCTTGCTCTGCGGCATAGAGTGCTAAAATAACTATGCACACTCGGAACTGTAAGTGCCAGAATGATCCAAAGTAACATGCATGCCTAACCCCTAAGATAAATCCAAAACAAACACAAACAGAAAGTGTTTCATGAGAAGTGTACCTGCTATTTCCGTGAAGAGAGAATAGGTGCCTAATAGCTTTCATGATCGGCTAAAGCCACACAGTGACTGAAAGAAATGACAGATAAAATGGAGAACAATCGTTTGGGAGACACTCGATTTGAATTTGAGTATATGACGATGGAACAGCTTGCACAAGAGAATTTTCCGAAAACAAGTATGATTTCATCAAGAAGAAAATCCTCTGGCTAGCCTAGATCACAGAATACATAACAGTCCTAGGTATATTAAAAATAATCCATCCAGACCCATCAACGCCAAAAATTTGCCCAACTTATCCTAGAAGCCACAATAAGCCAGATAAATTCTGTAGACACCAATTCAGGCGTGAAATTACTTTTTCTAGTTCTCAATATCCAAAGAAATCTCTCGTTTTAACCACAGTCGTAAACATCTAGTCAATTGTCAGCGTTTATGGAGGTGACAAAGTTTTCTTTCCTCAACAAAAGGTATTATGCTGGTACGTTGCCCTTTCTTATAAAGGGCCCTTTTTAGAACGATGTCCTGTTACAACAATAGCTGTGGGTCTTTGCGACCCCTTTATTATTGGACCTTTGTTTTTTTGTTAAGAAAGCAATTTGTTAGTAACGCTTCCGATATTTTGGACTAATTATGTTTATGATGCTGCTGCCCTTCTAGTTATAAAGGTAACAGAACTGATAAACAATAGAGGATAAATGTTCCGTGAACTATTTACCCTATAGTGTACCTTGTTATAAAGGCTGTAATTTTTAAGAAACTCCTCTTCTAACGTCACTTAATTCTTTTCAGTTGCATTTTCAATCTAGATTGAGATTCTTGATGTTGACGCTGATGCTTTTCTGAAACATCTTTAAAAATCAACTTGCGTTTGTCTGCCACCTCGCCAAATCTTAAATCATGATGCAGTCTACGATGGTGGGCGCTTAAAAAAAATTATAACAGGCTTGCGTTTGACCGCCAATTCGTATTTCGTCCACCGACAGATCACGTTCACTCAGTTGAAATTGATTGGCTAGTTATGATTATAATAAATTTTGTGGTACATCAACTACCTATGTATAGCTTTCCTTATCCCGCTGCTAGACCTCAGCTCTGTTTACCATCTAAATTGATCCTGTGTTAATTGGAGCCAGGTTCCAGAGTTTTTTGCTTGTGGTTATCATTGACCTTATCTATTCGTTTCGTAGATGCAAGATAACAGGAGTGACATGCAGCTGCGAGGCGCGCGACATCTTCTGGTGCCAGCACGTGGTAGCGCTGGCGCTGTACCGCATCAGGAATGCCGATTCGGTGCGCCTGCGCGTGCCGATATCAGGTGAGCTGGCCACATCTACGACTAATATGGATGAGGTACCTGGGGCCACACCGTGTAAATCACGTGAACGCGTACCGAGATACGGTTTGCGGGAGCGCAACTTTTCGCAATCACCTAAACAGAATGGCTTAAAACAGGTGACGGTACGGTCCCTGGTCTGGCGAAGCAAGAGCAGATAGATCAGGACAGTATAGCAATATTGTGATCGAGCGATGTGCATAGAAAACAGCCCGATAAACATATTTTTGATTGATCAACTCTTTATTCTCCACACCATAAAATGGGTTAAACAGACAGAGGCGGAAAAGATAAAGCGATAGAGAGAGAGATAGAGTGTGTTAAGTTGTATTTGTGTTGTGTTGTGTGTTAAGACCGTACAATCATAGATAAACATATACTAGAATACAGTTACACAGGCTGAAATGACGATTACTGATATACATCTGTGCATTTTTGTTGCATTTTAAACGTTGGGAAAATGATACCATCTTTTAAACCAAATACATCGTCAGTAACCTTTTTTCAATTCTTTTGTAGCGACGAGATGGAACTGATCGGCTTAAAAACTTCACTGTCGCTAACTACTTTTTCACGAGAAACAAACCAGCATACGACCCATACAAATTCTCTTCTTATTCCAGAAACCCTGCTCCAAATGGACAGGCAGCAGCTACAGAAGTTCGTCCAGTACCTGATAGCGGAGCACCATACAGAGGTGTTGCCGACAGCGCAGCGGCTAGCTGACGAGGTGCTACAGGCTCGATCGGCAATCAACAGGATCTGTGGGGCCCCGGACCCCACGGCTGGGCCTCCGCCTGATGCGCACCACGCGTGGCACTTGGATGAGCAGCAGGTAACCCTTAAATATAAATATTTTCTGATCTTCCATATTTTGCATACCCAAGTTGGCCTAACAAACTTAAGAATAGGATTGAAAATCTATGAAAACAGTGGCATTCCCATATTTTAACCAGGTTAGGATAGTCAAGTTTTTTTTCTTTGTTTCAGGTCTGCGAACAAGTGCGAGCATATCTATTACAGGGAACCTATTACAATGCAAATAAGCAGCTTAATTCCTTATTTTCTAAGGTAAGTTAAACCTTCCATAAAACCCAATAAATTCCACCTGTATCTCTATAATTGAGCTCTATTGCAAAACACACCATTGGCATTTCATTGTTTGTATTGTTTCTCTGCATCTGATTTGATGGTATTCTATGAAGTTTGCACCTAACAGAATACACCGAATACACAGAATATACCGAAGTTATTCACCAGCTCGCTGATGATTCATCTCCTCCAAATTCTCTCAATCAAAGACTTCAAAATAACTGGAGATAGGACTGAATCTCAGAAAAATTATGAAAGTGGAATATTCTACAATAAATAGTTTTAATCCATCATTTTGGGGGAAAATTATATTTATTGTATGGAAAAATTAAAAAAATATCTCCGAATAATGAAAAGCAAAATATATGATCTGGTGAATTATCCCGGTTCGGAATAGCTCTAACATAGGTAAAGCTACTATTTGAGTTCTAATGTTTTCTGTAGGTGGCGATTTGTCACCTTTGCAAGACAAGATTCAAGATTGACAAGATTGCGTGTTGCATATGTTAATGATCGCAATGGCAAATGCTAAAAATGCGACGCCAAAAGCCGCAATAAGCAAAAAAAGATTGCGCGTGTTTATTTATTGCTTACGCATTGCAAATTGCAATTTTTGCAAGTATTTACTTCGTCTAATGAGATTCCTGTGTTTGCAACAAAGCATTTGGGTCATTTGGATTCACTCTTTCTCGCAGCAGCTTTTTATGCTTTACGGTAAGAACGTCACTCATTCTCGACGCCAGGTCTCCATGTATATCATGACTGCCGGTCACGATTTCAAACCCCATTCAAATCCTTACGGTTTTTACTTCATCTTTCAGGTAAGAGAAATGCTCCGAGCCCAAGACTCAAACGGGCCGAGAATGCTAATGCTGATGACGGAGCAGTTCCTATCAGACCCGCGACTCCTGTTGTGGAGGAACCAGAACACCCCTATGACGGAGAAGTGTCGGCAGCTGTGGGAACAACTTGGAGCCTTATGGGTTAGTATTAAAATTGAGCTTTGATTGATATACCCTTTTTAATTGACTTTAGAAGAGAAAGTTCTTAATATGACTCCATTTTTGACCGACTTCAAAAAGGAGGAGGTTATCAATTCGACTGAATGTTTTTTTGTATTTATGTAGGTATCTTATGCGATTCGACGTCATAATTCATGTCATCAACTAAGATTTTTGAAGCACAGACCTAAAAAATGTTATTATGTATTTGAAACGTATCGCTTGACGCCTGTCTTACGTATCGTACGTAGATATTCATATGACCATTAGGTGCAGTCCAATGTTATTGGCGACCTGACTTGCGGTTTTGTCCCTTAAATCCTACCTTGAACAATGCTCGCTTCAAAGATGGAGGATAGAAGACACTGTGTGATGCCAAATTTCTTTTAGAATAGACTGATGTTCTTAACTAAGGCGACAATATTTCCAGAATTCTTCTCCAGTGCCACATTTCATTTAAAAATCAGTGTGATGTGCATAGTATTTAACATCATTATGTTTTGTATTACAGGTCAGCATAGTCCTTGACCCAGGGAGCAACAAGTGCCACAGGATGCAGTGGAGGTGTTTACTGGAGAAGTGGTCTGCAGTGGAGGTCTGCCCCACTGAGGATCCGGATCATAGGTCTTTTCCTCTGGTCAGTATATTTACTTGGTCTTGAAGCACAAAGCCATCTGATATCCTAACCAAATCATAAACCTGGCAATACACGTCGACTATAATTTGCCAAGCGAAAGCAAGTGCCTCTACCTACCAATGTCTAGACAACTAATTTGCCTAGGCTTGCCATTATTCGTGTCGTTTGGCCAAATGCTGTCCATATAAATATGGCTTGTTTGACGTATTTGCACTTTGCTACCGCCTCATCTTCCACATTTTACTGTCATAGTCATAACCATGCCCCAGTAAAGTAGTGGCGACTTTACTTAGAGGCTCCTCTGTAGTTTTGAAATGGACATAAAAATACACATTTTACCCCTTTATATCACATTCCCACACTAATGCATATTCATGAACACTTAATAAATAATAGTCCACCATTATTATACATTAACACTCGAAAATGCACAATTTTAGGAAAATAATACAATGAGGCGACATGTTTTTTCCACGTTGGCGCTAAAACCTCTTCTGATCTATTTTACTAAGGATGCATTCCAAATCACACTAACGAAGAGCTAATGTGAACTGCAACGTGGCGAAAAAAAATGTGTACCTTGTTGGTTCTCATTAGCGCTGTTGCCGTCGCCCTATTAGTGTGGTATTTTTTCACTATTTTAATATGTACTAGGCGATTGGTGGCGACGTCGGGTGTCCAGAATGGTGGCTTTTATTTCGCCCAGAAATTGAGTATTGCCATTCAATGTGGGAATGTCGCCAGCATTCTGGGAAGTTTTCCCTCCACTGATGGTCTTTTAGTTTTAGTTTTTGGTTTTGATTTAGTTATTTTAAGTTTTAGTATTTAGTTATTATTTTAAGTTTTTTAATTTTATATATGTACCTAGTACTCAATTTAATACTGATTAATTTGTTCACAGTATGCGAGGGAAAGAGAAAGAAACGAGAGAGATCGAGACAGGGACCACCGCGACAGGGATAGAGAGAGACACCGAGACAGAGAGGAGAGGGACAGAGAAAGGCTGAGAGAAAGAGAGGAGCGAGATAGGTAAGCAAAGTACTTCTCACAGACAAGTGCCTAAATATTATTTATCATAAAAATGTGGTACCATAGAACAAACTAAAATTTGTACTCTAATTTCCAGAGAAAGACATAGAGAAAGACAGAGGAGAGAATTGCATTCCCATTCGGAGAGTTCCGATGAAGAATCTAGGCCTAACAAGTAAGTATTGTTTGTCTCTTTCCCTATTAATGCACTTGTTTATACCAGACTGCTCAAGGAGTAATATTTTTGGGGTTTTTGACTATTCTTATGTGACTTGCTGTAGTCCAAATGGCTGGATTGATTTTGTGAACATCAGATGTCATTAGATTCGTCTCAATTACCAGACATACCTATTTTATTTTTAATAACAAGTATAGTTTGTGTTTTAAAACCTCTGATAAAAGAGCTGATATTATTCAAACGGGAGAACAGATTTTCACGAATCATAACCAGGAATCCTTTCGATCCAGTCGCCTTTCAACCAAAAAATATACTAAATCAAAATTGGTTCAATCGTTTGTGAGCTACGATGCCACAAGACAGACGTTAAACTTATATAACACACCTCTTTTTGCGTCAGGGATAAAAAAAAAACTATAAAACTGTCTGTGTCTGTGGCATGATAGCTCCCAAGCGGCTGAGTCGATTTTGATTTAGTTTTTTTTTATTTTTTTTGAAAGGCGACTTATCGACAGTGTTCTTAGCTATGATTCAAGAAATTCTGTTTAGCCGTTTAAAGATTATCAGTTTTTTTTTATTGGGGGTTTAAAAAAATATATTTATACTTGTTAATGTTATAAATGTAATAGAAAAACTAAATTTAAGGATGATAAATAAATGTGTGAGGTAATAACTACTCGTTGCTAAGTGGTTTGTATCACTTTCTCTTTTTATTTATATTTGCCTGTTTCCTCTTCCAGTTATGAAAGAGAATACAGGAGAGCTAGTAAGAGATTAAGACTAAATAACCAGAGGTCAGCACCGCCGATGACGCCACGGACTGTTTTTCATAAGTAAGTCGCTCTCTTAAGTCATAAGTCATTTATTCTTTAAAGATTTCAATTTATCATCTTGTCTCGGTATTTTTGTATGTCCGTGCTAGCATTTGTTTCGCTTTTCTTTCTAATACTGACCCACCTATCTCCCTCTCGGTCTCTTTCATTAACGTGGTATGACCATTTTCTTCTGTCTTGCACCTCTTTCATTCACTCTACAACTAGTCCAGACTTAACACTTAACAGCTATGAATGAATGCTATGAATGGCTTAGGCAAGTAGGCACCAGCATTCCAGTCACTAGTCTTCTTCACAAAACGCTTGGTCAGGTTCCTACACAATTCCAGAGCATTCAACCTCCACGGTCCTAAAGTCTTGACCCCAAACAGCGTTTGACAGAAGTCGTCTGTCTTTTTCACTCACAGAGCATAGTTGTTGGACTTATCACACTTTTTAATCTCCATTAAATTGTGATAGACGCATTTAAGATAACTTTACTTGTCTCTCTTACTCACTGAGTGTTGGGCATTGGACATAATTTACCTATCTCTTTCTGTCTCTTGCAGGGCGTTAGACGCGGTAGACATATCGTGGGAGAACGAGCACTTGAAGAACATCCTGAGCAACGATGAGTACTATGAGTGTGAGAAGGAAGAGGGGGGTGCGGGCGCGGGAGGTTCAGGTGACCTGCAGTCCTACCCCAAGTTCAACGACGACGGACAACCGCTATGGCACGGTGAGTGGATAGTGATATACCTACTGCAGTGCTTCGGACTATTTGACCAGAATGGACAACTGGGATGCAACACTTATCTCGGTACCACTTTTACGTCTGGGCCATTCATAGGAAAAAGCAAAATTCCCAAGGTCCGCTAACTTGTGACTCTCTGAGAAAAGCCATTATTGTGAGGTGCAAGCAAACTTCCATAATTTTAGACTGCCTGTTTGGATTGTAATGATGGTACATCTTCCACAGAACACTTACCAGTCGTAGGGGCGAGAATAGAAGCGTTAAGAGCGCACGGTCGTGCGCCAGCCGCCTTGAGGCTGGCAGTCAGCGCAGCGCGCGCCATGAGGCATCGCCAGGTATGTTTAATCAAACTTAGACAGATTTTTTTACCACGCCTGCTGCCCATTTTATATGTGGACTATTAGTTAGTAAAATATTAATAAAATTTCTGCCGCCTTTGCTGGGATAGACATGAAAATCGAATTATTATTTTAAGTGTCGAATCGCGACGTTCATTGGTGAGCCTACCACTCGTGAAAAATCTTTATGTTTAGTCACACGTCTTCCTTTTCTCTGTTCAATATTCATTTCCTCTCTGCAGGAAGCAGCCCAACGTCGATGGCAAGAAGTCGGTGCGGGCGAAGCCTCATCCAGCGGGAACAGCTGTTCGGGCGCCGATGCTTGCTCCGGCAGCTGCGAGCGAGTGAAGTTATCTCTTGTGATAGCACACATGGATGCCGGGACCTGCCTGCCCAGCAGCGCAACCTGCGCTCTCTCGCACACGCACAGGTGTATTGGAAGAGGTAAGTAGCTCTACTCCCATCAATTGTACGAAGTAACCAATGATATTGACTTCCTCAGCCGTCTGTGATGAAGTATTCCATGCTTGTTTCGTGAAGTATACCGTATGGTATCATCTAAGTAAAATTAAGAACCATTAGGTTTGTGAGGACGCATCAGTAGCATCCTTACTAGCTGCTTAATGGCAATTATCCATTTTTTGCAGTAAACATTCTTGATAAGTTGCTTCTATCTATGACCAGTCTGACAATGTCCACTAAGTGACTATTTATAATACATGTTAATTTAATTTCAGACAGCCGCTGCTGGACGGGATGGACACTAGAAGCCATCTGGTGCGTGTACGAGTGTCTGGCAGACGCTTGTCTCGCGCCGGACGATCAGCGCGCTTCGCCTCGGTTACACACAGCGTATTTAGACGAAGAACCTAACACTGGCTTACCACCTAGGTAAGGTGTCTAAAATCATCAACCTCTTAGATTTCCAAAATAACGCCGCTCATCTCTCAGAGTGATTGATAATGGCTACAACAAGATCTCTTTGACCGAAAAATTTACCACGCATGCATGGAAAACAACAAGGCATGCGAAAAGGCACTGAGCTTCTTTAATAACATAATTATAACATGTCATCTTGCGTCACGTTTAATTAATATATCATTTCTACTATAAATACTTTCGCGGATTTCTAATCTCAATTTCTCGTCAGGTATCAACACGTACCCGTAGCGGGCAGCAAGAACCCTGAAGAAACATATCTTGCGCTCGCTTTAGAAGCGGCGCTACTGGGTTTAGGCGTACAACGGATGCTACCCAGTGGACTGTACGCGCAGGAGAGGTATTGCAAGCAGGTTAGTACTTTAGGAACCATTAGTATTGGGATGTATTTCATTATGATAAAAGTTATTCATACTAAACACGAGTAAATCATACACACATTTAAAAACGTGTGCCCAATAGGTTACAGCACAGAAAACAGAGTAATATTACAATGACATTGAATATGTTGTTAGGAACAAACTTTATTTTCAGTGCGCATAGCACTAGTCATGTAAGCACATCAACAGCCAACAAAACAATAAGAAATTTTAAAATATCGCTATAACTGCTCCCATCAGTGAAATGTTCGTCTTCATTTTGAATTTTTTAATAGTTCTGGCTAGGTGTTTGACCACTACTCGCTTGACATTAAGTAACGGTGGTGTGGTTGCATATCGTAGACACTCTAAGCCAGGAATGGCCTCAATGGAATTCTTATCCACATTACTTTGCGCTCAGTTGCCATACTTGTAGTGTGTGTGCTGACACACTTTGTCTAGACCTTTTAGGACGGCCCAAAGCTCTAACTTGACAGTTCTGATCGTAATATTTGATCTTACAATGAAGCATTGAATAACCCCAAACTCATAACGGCAGGAAGAGCGTCTAATCAGCCAACTGCAGCGCGTAGAAGGCGAGGCAGCAGCCCTAGTGTGCAGCCGAGTAGCGCGCGCTTTACTAGCGGGTGGCGCTGCTTCTTGTCTTGGCGCTCACGTGCATCCGAGAGCTGCGCCGGCGCATACATTCGCGCGGTTTCTATTCCTGACTCTACTGCCCGCTGACCCGGACCTGGCGTACCGCGTTGGACTTAGAGCTATGAGGTGAGATAACACAAACTAACCAAATTATTAGCGACCTCAAAGAATAGGCTAACAGACCACACTGACTATTTTTAAAAGCTTTTATTCAACTTGCCTTGTTAGTATGGATGAGTCAAATCTTGCAACTGAGTTTTAAAACAGTTATCCTTAATCGATTGAGCTGAAATGTTGCATACACGTTTAGTTTGAACGACAATGCATGATTAGCTAAATGACGTCATTCTTAATCCATAATGGCGGATTCCCAAAGATGGCGGACCAATTATATTTGTTATAAAAGTTATGAACCCCCATGATAATATCATGATAGTATCACATGAAAGAGTTATACAGAATAATTCAAAAAATGAGACGAAAATGTCGGCACACTAAATTAAAAATGGTGGACGTCCTAAGATGGCAGACAAAATTAAAAAAAAAATATTTTTGGTTGTAGGATCTATAGTTCCATCTGTTTGTTTCAGGTTACCGATGGTAGAGGAAGCGTACGCGTTGGACGGGGCCGCGGGGGGTGCGGGGGCGGCGGGAGGCGGCGCGGGCGCATGGCACACTCTGCAGCACGCTGAGCAGCAGCAGGCTGCACTAGCCAGCGCGCTACTAGGTAAAGTAATATTAGAAGTAAGAGTGAAACTACTTGAGTTCCGTACAAATTAAACACTTGACACCAGGTGGGTTACCATAATCTCAAAAATATTCTCCAAATAACCTTACGTTGAATTTCGTTTTTCTCTGTTATTAGCCGAGAGAGCGAGACAAAGCCCAATGTAAGGGTGGTAATAGAATGTTTTTGAGATTATGGTAGCCCATCAGAGAGCGCGCCAAGACAAAATGTTGTCATCTTTTTTGGATTAGTGAAAGATCGTCCAAAAACAAGACGAAGTTGTTCTCTTTGCATGACAATTAAAAGGATGTTTTTACAAAAATTGTGGCATTTTGGGTTGTAATGTATGTATTAGCGAGAATTTGGGTAGTATTTCAGTATTTAATTAACGAAAAAAAAATGCGAGATAAAAAAATATTTTTTGAAAAAGACGATTTTTGGCGCTGCGTGTATGTAAGATCTAGTAGACCTTCCAAAATAAAGCTAATCTAACCCAATGTTGGCTACCCAGGTGCCGCCCGAGGCAACCCCGGCAGGCTCCGCGCCGCGCTGGGCGCCGCCCAGCGTCACGTGCGCTCCGCAGCTCAGCTGTTCCGCCTTGCGCAAGATGCCCTGAGGCACGCCGCGCCGCCTGACGCGCCGCACCACCACCGGGACCTGCTGGCTGCTGCTTTCGAACTGGGGCTTCAGGTTTGTTAACTGTTTTGATGGAGGGAAATAATGTTCCCAATATATAAAAAAGGGCCCTAAAATTAACTTAATACCAAGTCTACGCTGTCTGTCTGTACTTTAAACGGCTGTATCTTTTGAATTGTAATAGATAATTGAACTTTTCCCAGATTATAACGTAATGTTACAGCAAATTAACTATGACAATAGTAAAATCAAAAGATAAAAAAGCAAAGGGAGGCCCTCTTACTACAAACATATTTTTGTCATTGCCCTATTGTAAAAACGGTAATACGTACAACCGTGGCATGATTATAGTACACACCGAACAAATACAACTAATAATAAAGACAAGTGTAAGTGGGGCGCGCGTAAGATCCCTAGCTAAATTAAAAAATATATATATATGGTTTTGGAACTCGGTGCGCGAGTCTGATTCTACCGGTGTTTATTATTTTTGTATTCGTGAATCGACTCTATTAATGGTCAGACTTTTTATGAGGCAACAAAAAAGAATTAGTCAACTTGATTTACCCCTAACGAAACAAGGGTTATTACAAGTGTAACGTGTGTGTCTGTCTGTACGTCGTAGCTCTCAACTCTCAACCGACTTCTTGATTAAAACGTTATTTTTTTCATAGGTGGCTTTTTATAGGTAACTAGATCTAGAGTGTTCTTTAGATTAGTGTTCTTTTTGAAAGATAATAACTCTTATCGGTGGTTAAAAAAATCAATTTATTTTATTTCATCAAAATTCACGTGAGGATTCATTATATATCGGCGACTCGCGTGTTCGCGACCGCGGACTTGGCACTACCAGTGCGCGAGCGACCGTCTCGGGGAGCGCGCGTGTTCCCTGACAAAGGAGCTCTAATGGCATCGAAACCGGTCGATCATCTCCTTTTTTAAAATGTAATAGTAGACAAACAAGCGACGGCCACCTGTTGGTAAGTAGTCACCGTCGCCTATGGACACCTACAAGACCCGGGGCATTGGCTACCTTTGAGGACTCTATTCACTCATCGCTTGAAGCAATTGAGCTCATATTTTGGAGGAAAAACCGAAGGTGGTGAGCCATTCCACAACATACAGGTGCGTGGCAGAAACTGTCAATCAAATCTAACAGGGGCCTTACGGACAACTGCTATTGCGGCACCAAACTAACGTTAAATCCACTCAGTTGGAAAATCACGTGAACGTGAACCTTAACGCGCCCAGATCTACTTCCCTCCTGCTCATTTTTCTATCGGAATGCCAGAGCGGGCACAAAAAATCGACACCGCTTTATGGTTGATATTCCGAAAACCCGTACGAAGCGCTTTGATTCCACTTTTATTATGCGTACTGCTAGTCTATGGAATGCGCTGCCTGAATGGGTATTCCCCGATAGTTACAATCTGGGTGTCTTCAAATCAACGAGTGAATCGGTTTCTTCTAGGCAAGCGTGCTCCATTGTAGACCGCATCGTCGCTTTATCAGGCGAGTTGGCGGTCAAACGCAAGCCTATTATTAGATTTTTTTACAGATACGGTTAGCGGTCGCGTGATTTTCCAACTAAGCGGATTTAACGTTAGTTTGGTGCCGCAATAGCAGTTGTCCGTAAGGCCCCAGTGCGAAACTTCCACGCATCTATAATATTATGTGGATGGCTTTTCTCGACCGATAAACCCTGTGTTTGTTTGTTGTCTGTGTTTTATGTATTAAGTATGCGTCCTCTAGTTTAGAATATACAATGGGACTGACATGTAGAATACTATATAAGTCCCAAAAAATAAATAAATTATAAAACAAAAAAAGGCATATCGTGAGTGTAACAATTTATTATTTTGTTTGTAGGTGTTACGCATGACGTTGTCGTCGGTGAACTGGCGGCGGCGTGAGATGGTACGCTGGCTCGTTACGTGCGCCACGGAGCTTGGCCTGGATGCACTGCTCTCCATCATGCAGAACTGGTAACTTTACATTCTACTTACCTATACCCATATTGCATAAAAAATTACTGGTCCGCCATCTTTGGGAGTCCGCCATATTGGATTTAGAATGACGTCATTTAGATAATCATGCATCGTCATCCAAAATAAAAGTGAATGCAAAATTTCAACTCAATCTCAAGTTAGTATTAAAATTTGTTTTAAGATTTGACCCAAACTAACAAGGCAAGGTAAATAAAAGTTTGTGTTACGCTTTCCAGAGCGGGCTCAAGCAAGGTTTTAGACTTAGGAATCTCAGCGGGTCAGGCTTTTTTTGGGAATAGTTAACACGAATAACACGTTATTTATAACATACTTTTGCAAACATTTAGTTTATACTAAATACCAAACGCTTTCAGTCCACCTCAGTATTGCTAGAACTGTGTCCACCCCGCAGGTACGAGCTGTTCACGCCGACAGAAGCGACGGGCCCGGTGGCTGCGGCGGCCATGTCTCACGCGACGGCGCTCCGCCTCGGCCTCTCCTTCGAGCAGCAGGAGAAACTTAGCGCATGCGCGAGGACGCTGGCCTTGCAGTGCGCTGCTAAGGTACGTACTTCATTCATCCAATAGTCTTAGCATTGGCCTGTTTCCTGTTTCATTGGTTATTGGTGTAGCTAATGGGGAAACTGAAGAAAATTATAACAATTTCATAAAAAAAAATCATTACTACACTTGGTAATATTTTTTTCTTCTATCCTTGATTGGATTTGGCGTCGTTCAAAAACACTTCATCCCCTTCCCGAGCGACTATGGAAGTCGAGCATTCATTTAGCCACGCTATAATATACTTACCTGTAATGCCATTCCTTAATGAGGGCGCAACTCCTGCGCACCTGTAGTTTTTCTAAAATTTTAAAAATTAATAAGCTTATTTATTTATAATTGCGTAGGTATATACTCAATTAAATTATATTCCAGGATCCTCCCGGCTGTGCTCTAAGCGCTCTATCCGTCTGCGAAGGCTCCGCCGGGGCTTTCGAGGCGGCCTGCGCTGCCGTCGGAGGCGCGGCCGCTAGGGGAGCCCTAGCCTCGAGCCAACTGTTTGCTGTGGCCAGATATATGGAGCAACGGGGCCAGCCTGCGAGAGCGATGAGACTTGCAACACTAGCAATGAGGAACCTACACTTGCATTATAATCAGGTTAGTGAAACATGTATAAATAAATAAAAACTAAGCACCCCCGATAAAAGAACTGATAATCATCAATCTGCTGTACTGATTTTCATGAATCATAGCTAACAACACTCGATCTCTGTCATTCGCACAGTCACTTAATTCCACATCTCACACTCTGCGTTCGACCGGGCTACCCCTTCCCGTTTCACCCCTCAAATCTTACCCTTCCCTTTCCTTCCCCCTCACTCCTATTAACCCCTCCTTCCTCTCCTTCCTGTCCCTTCCTCTCCATCCTCTCCTCTCCTCAAAACCTCATTTCCTTTTTGCCTCCCACATCCTGACCAGAAACTCAATTTCCTATCCCACCTTATCTCATGTGGTGAAGGGAAGGAGTATACCGATAGCTCCATCCCTTCACTACCCAAACACTTTCCCTACAAAACCCCCAATTCACAGGCAAACAACACTCGATCAAGTCACTTTTCAAACAAACAAAAAACTAAACCAAAATCAGTTCAGCCGCTTAGGAGCTAGATGCCACAGACAGACACAGATACACAGTCACGTTAAACTTACCACCTCTCTTTTGGCGTCGGGTTTAAAAAGCACCATGTTGCGTGATTGGCATAGGTCGGACAGTGCCTTGAGAAGACCGTCTCTCTGCCAACTTTTGCTAAGATCTACTTTGGGGTCATCATAATTATCTCAGTACCTACCCCATACAACCACTATATTCGTTTGGATTATCTTCAAATCCTCGCCAAGGAGAACTGTTTTTTTTATTTTATGCCATAGGTGGCAAACAAGCAGACGGGCTGTCTTATGGTAAGCAGTCACCGTCGCCTATGGATACTTGTAACACCAGAGGCATCACAAATACGTTGCGGACACTTTACAACTCTATTAACTCTCCTTTTGATGAACCCCATGTTGTAACTTCTCGGAAACACCGTAGAAGGTAGCTCATTCCACATTTTGCAGGTATGAGGCAAGAAGGATCGTGTGAATCGCACAGTGTGCGATTTCCACTGATCTATGATGTGTGGATGAGCCTTCAGGCGGTGGCGGCTAGTGCGATGGTAAAACCGCGACGCCGGCATCCGGTATTTACTAAGCATGCTACGCGAGGCTATCGAAATTAAAATCATCCAAATTTTTGTAGAGAACATGGTTGGCTACCACCTGCTTGGGATCCAGCCATCAAATTAATAAAATCCAAGCCCAGCTCAGAACTGCACATCTGGGGCCTTACGGACAACTGCTATTACAGACACCGCAAACCTTATCGCGCCCAGATACGGTTTGCGGTCGCATGATTTTCCAACTGAGCGGATTAGGTGCCTGTAATAACAGTTGTCCGTAAGGCCCCTGGACACCGCGAGCGACTATTGCCTTGCTAATACGTAAAATATAAAGTTTTGAATAAAAACCATTGGTGGTACTTTTAAATAGTTTCATAACATTTCTTAAAGACATCCGTCATCTGGTCTACCTGTGACCACGGACACTGCAAAGTTTTATAAAAATCAGGAATCAAAATAATGTTAAATACACGTCATAAAATCCGTTAAAAGTGTTTAATTCAAATGTTTACGTCGACCGACTTTTCCAGACAGTTGGCCAAATGCCGGAACTAAAATTTTCCATTCTCAGATCTTGGGTTTTAAACTTAAGTTTTGTTTTATTAAGAAATTACGATGGTGGCTCCCTCTTCCAACTGCACAGATAAGTTGGTCTCTGTAATAATCGCGAAACCCTAAGAAAGCGTCACAATTTTAATTAACGACGGGTCTCCAGGCCGTACCGTATAAAAACCCTTGACTCAAACCGTACGATTTTCTATCATTTTAGGACAGTCACCCAGCGATAGCAGATATCCACTGGGCGGTGGCGCTTGCGCACTCGCTAGGGCGGGCGGAGTTACAAGCCATGCTACCACTACTGGTGAAGAACGTCCAATGCGCGCCTGTGTTGGTGAGTTACCTTACCTTTTACCCAAGACCTAGGGCCATACTCCCAACTCCTTGTCTCAAACTAACGTTAAAACAATGCTGTTCGGAAAATCACGCGAACATGAACCTTAACGTACCGAGATACGGCTTACGGTCACGCAAATTTTTTTCATCACCTAAACTGTATTGCTTTAAACAGCTAGGCGTAAGCCCCTGGGGCCTTACGTCTAGTAAAATAGAATGGAATATTTTATAAACAATATATTTTTACACCGTACATTGTTATCCAGTTTGAACTAAGTCTTAAATCGCGGCCATTATAGTTACTAATACAATATATAATAATTTATTCATATTTTTTACGTATGGTGATTTTAAATACCGATGTGCTATCAAGTTTATTAAATTAGGTGGTGTGGCAGCGAGTTTACAGTCCAGACGAGAATGTTCACGAGTTTGACTTGACCGTGACTTACTTTGCTTGACTCTGACTTGTTTATATTACGACCAAAAATAATAAAACGTCATTGATTACGACGCTTTTTTTACGCTAACAACGCTTTCGTTCCCCAGTCGGACGTGCTGCGGCGGTGTTGCGTGGCGGCGGCGGGGTGCTCCCGGTCCCGTCCCCCGCCCCCGCGCCCGCCCACGCCCCTGCGCCCCCTGCTGGAGGCTGCGCTGAGAGCGTACGCCTCCACCACGCACGCGCGACTGGCGCACATCTCGCCCAGACACTACGCTGACTTTGTCGACTTCCTCGGTAAGTCCATAGAAAATCATCATCATTGGCACTCGACAAAATGTATGAAACAGCTGATTTTTCTTCGCGATTTCAGGGTTGGTCCCATAGTAAAAGTTGTTCATAATGATGATTACAATGACCTCCTGTCAGCTAAGTACAGGGTAAACAGGGAACCCTGTAAAGCAAACCGATTAGAAGTGATATCACATTACACTAATGTTATAAATTCTTTAGTTTGCGTGTATGTGTCCTCCGTAACGGCTGAACGGAATTGGATGAAATTTGGTATAGAGGTATAGTTTATCTCCTAGCAGTTGCACCCGCTATCCAAAAAGGAATTATATATTCGGGATTTTGGTATGAAAAGTAGCATTTGTGTTAAATCAGAGTACCTCTATACCAAATTTCATCCAAATCTGTTCAGCCAACTTTCACATTTAAACTTTTCATTGACAATTTTTATTTTTTTCTAAAAAAATAACTAAGTACCTACCGCAAGAAATTAATTTTGAAAATAACATAAAAACTATAGGTAAAATAATATGAACTATTCCCGTTTTCTGTCCCTCATATTGTTATGTTATGATTCCTAATCAGACTGAACTTTTCTACTTGTTTCCGCAGGTAAAGCTCGTGACACATTTGCTCTGGCGCACGACGGCCCGCACCAATTCGCGGCGCTCCTACAAGAAATCAAACTCAAGTACAAGGGCAAAAAGAAACTCATGTTCCTCGTCAAAGAACGATTCGGATGAACTGACCGATCCAAACACTTGGGATAGTTAGTATTACGTATGGGAAAATTTATGATACTGGCAACTTTACAACTTGCGACGTTGTCATCAGTTTTTTTTTTATCTATGGTTGCCGTAATCTATTGGTTTTTGAACGCGATTTTATGCGCGTGTAAAATTGCTACAATAGCGCGTTGTTTTTTTTTAACGTTGATATATTTTATATCAAATTGTTTTATTAACAAGTGCAATCATTGTTTTGATTCAATAATTTTGTTTTTTGTTGATGTTGAGTTTATGAACGTGCAATAGCGGCCATGTTTGTTTAGCGCTACTATGACATTGATTTCGAATTATAGAGGACTTGCAAGTTAATAGTGCTAACAGACGCTCGAACGCGGCTGACGGACCACCGTCCAACCAACGGGAGAGAAAGAGTGAGAATATCATATTTCCCTCTCTTTTTCTCCCATTGGTCAGACGGCGGTTGAGGTCAGCCGCGTTCGAGCGTCTTTTAGCACTATAAAATTACCATATTGGTAATTACACATTACCTCATGATACGGTACACAGTGTGTTCCGTGTACCATACCAGTCTTTTCTAAAGTATTATTTTTTATTTAATAATTAATTAAAAATAATAACTGACCTCGTAAACGTCATTTTAATGTAATTAATATTGTAATGATCTCAATGATTCCATTTGTGTAAATAGGTTTAAGTATGTAAATATAGGCAGGATTAGATTATTGGGTAAAATATTAGGTAGTTGTAAGTAGTCGCTTTACGGTCTAGGTGTTAGTTGCATGTTGTATAAAAATGTAAAGCAGGAATGTTTCATGAAAACTGTGATTCCTATGGTTTGTGTAACGCACTCAGACCGCGGTATATTTAGTGTTTAGGTGATAGTGCGCCATTCGTATAGCGTCCAATAGTAATGAGAAATGACACAACACCAAAGAAATATAATTGTAAGTCCATGTGCGGAATAAGCAACGCCATTCATTGTTTCAGTATTCTTCTAGTATTCATTACCTCTAGATATTCGTTTTTGTTTATACATTTAGCTAGAACTCTGTTATTCAGTGTCCATAGCACTTTTTGGGTGCAGCACAACTTATTTTAGGGAGTAACACAACGAGTCTTTTGAAAGCAGAAAATCTTATTTATGGAGTGCAGCACAACTCATTTATGAAGTTCAGCACAACTATTTTATGAAGTGCAGCACAACGTATTTTAGGGAGCAGCACAATTCGTTTATGGTGTGCAGCAAAACTTATGTATGAGGTAAAGGAACTAAAAAAAATATGGAACAAACTATGCTGGCGCCATTTCTAAAAAAAAATCCATCCTCATTGAAGTGCTTGGACACTGGGTGTTTAAAAAAAAGAGTTTAAGGTCACAACAAAGATCTGCTTCATTTTATACACTATCAAAAATGTTTTAGAATACCCACCTTTTATTTGTTCTTGTTTTTTGACTTGGAAACGGTATAAAGTCCTTGATAGATCATGTCAAAATAGTTTTGCATTCAGGGTTTATTATTTTATTATTTATCTAATTAATTATTTCAGAGATACTTTGGGGGTTTTTCGTAAATTGGGTCCGTATTTTTAGTAATACTAATTTTGTAAGATAATTATTACCGTTCCATGTCAAATACTAACTCTTATGCATAAACGCTTACTAAGTTGATAATATTTATGTTTTTATCTTGATGTTACATCTGACATTTCTAGTCAGTGTTGACGATTTTAAGCACAGACTAGCCATTTATGCATAAGAGGGTAAGTTTTTATCTTCATATTGATTTTAACTTAATTACAATTATAAACAAAAATAATTATTTAGAGTAGATAAGAAATTATTAACAAGAAGTGCATTTATATAAAGATAGAAATGATTAATATTTAAAATAATTATAGAGGTGGTGTTTGAATAGTGTTCAGAGATTAGTATGAATTATAATGTAATTAGAATGTATGATGGACTTTTGTACTTTTTGTGGTGTGTATGAGGGTTGCGCAAAATATAATTACTAAATATTCTTGCCGAGCCCATAGATGACAGCTGTAATTGATTTCCCAAACTGCATTTTGCCAACCCTATCAAGTGTCAAATCATTAAAATAAATGTTAAAATATATTAGAATATGCATTCTACAAAATAGTGTACATAATGTAAAAGCATTTTTTGTAGCACACCTAGGGCGTGTTCCGAATCTCGCCAACAGCGCTAATTAGAACCATCACAGCATGAAGAAAGTTTTTTTGTACTCCCTGTAGGCAGATTCGAAACGCGCCCTGAATATTTGACATACCTAATATGCCGTTCTACAGAATAATTATTTGTTAGTTTACCACAGTTAAAACAATAGATTCAAATGTTCTTATGATAGTTACTGGCTTTCGTCGTGCCTGGATAAATAATTATTGATACAAACGCCAACATCTTAATATTGACTACAACATAAATAAAATGTTGAATAACAAAGACCGTTAATTGCATTTAACAGTGATGTAATATAGGGACAGATATAGAGCACAGATTACGTAAAGCTACTACGAAGTCTTTGGACTAGAGGGAGGGTGAAAGTGGTCATATTTCAAACAAGTTCGGCCGGTCCAGTGTGCGTTCAGTTCTTTAATTTTGTTATGGATCTTTAAAATCTTATTCAACCGATTGGCGTCAATTTGTGGTAACAGTATAATATGGCTCAATTGATGTTCTTCGTGGCCCTCCATCTCTGCGTATATTACATCAATACTTGAAATATGTTTTTGCGAATATTTTCACATATATAATTTAACATTATTATTGCCTACTCGTTTGTGTATTAGTCAATTTAAGATAGACTAGCGACGTCTGAATATTTTTTGTATGAAAGAGAAATGATTTATGAAAGCAAATGACTTTTTCAATGTTGAGCAATAACTTAGCCTTTGGCCGGTCTGATGATACTTCTGTGTCTAATTTTTTTACAATTATTGGAACGGGAGATGTATTTAATATTTTTGAGGTTTCAAATATTTAAGCGATAATAATTTGTAGGGAATTAATGGGGGTTGGCAACTCAGTGGTGCTAGCATACCCAGTAAATTTTTACATGACATTTTCCAAATATTAAAAAATAGGTACTAAAGTGCGGCCGCTGCAAGAATGCGTCTGACAGTTTCCATGACATTGTGAAAATTTGAATGAAAACAGTAAATTCTGATCACTTTTACTTCAGTTTTGAACGTTTTCATTCAGATTTTTACAATTTCAAGCTGTCAGACGCATTCTCTCTGTACCTATGCTAGCATCTGAAAAAAGTGTCTACTGGTCAACCTTATTACAAACTGGAATTTTACTGGTTCTATGACTTATGACTTAAAATGCTAAACGTGTCTAAACTTTATTGAAATTATATTCTAAGCAATATTATAATATTGTATAGATTCTATTATTATTTGAATGCTAGACTCCGATTGAGTAAATTAAATGGAAAGCACAGATCTTTAACAGGATAGATCTTGTGAGCACGTCTAGTTGTATAAAAACCAAGCACGACACGAGAGCATTCCATTTGCACGGCCAACTTACTTATATTAATTATAATAAAAATTTGATATTTTTGTATTTTGACATCTGACGCGCTACTGCTAAGACAGCGGTGAACGAACTGAATAGGCCTTTGTCCTAATGTTCCATTTATTACAAATAACAGGCTTAGCAAATAATAAAATTAAATAAATTACGCACACTGAAAAAATAATTTTAATTGGCTGATACATTTCTAAGATATACCTATGCTAGTTTTTTGGTGGGGATAGAGAGCGGATGCTCTGTCCCTCCCCCGCAAAGCATGTGTTAGTATAGCATTTGTATGCCGCGCGCACGGCTTGACGTCATCATGTGCTACAGCGCGCTGTGTCTAGCATGAAATTAAAATACTTATAACTTATTGAATTTGGGACAAATTTTAATTTTGTTTTTTTGTTGATGGGCTCTTTTTATGATCAGCTTTTCTATGAGGAATACAAAAACTAGGACATAGGCTTATTATGCGGGGTGCTAGTCAGACTATTGTTACAAATTAAGACAGACCACAGGCACACAAAGTAGGTGAAATTGAGGTGTTTATCTTTTTTACTTATTCAAATCAAATCAAATTAAATCTTTCGGAATCTTTTTTAGATTGTTCTATTTGATGTATTTTAATCTTAGTAAAATTTCATTGTTGCTATGTTTGTGTAAACATGCTTTACGAAATGTAAGACTTGCCAAATTCTCAAAAGCAAATAATTGACCTAAAGTGCCTTCAGGCGAGTCCAAATTGTTCATCAGGCCGGCTCGAGTTTTGTTGTATTTTATTTCTAATTTTAATGTGAATGGTTCAATGCATATTTTTTGTAATTGTGTTGTACGTTAAACGTGGACACCTTTCAGTGCTGGTAATAAAGAAGGTGATAATATTATTTCAATATAAATAATTGAAAAATATTTTTCGTTGTTTCCATTTGTCACACGCCTTGTCTAATTAGCGCCATCTAGTGTAGCTCACCGGAAAAAGGCCCTGAAAAGCACTCATTATCCTGTTCTAAGAGTAAGGTCATGGCTACCCTAGTCACTCAATATACATGATCCAAAAAAACAAGGTCTAGCGCTCCGGGAGCTGACACCCAATAGTATCCTTTTTTTAACGCCATAGGTGGCAAACAAGCAGACGGCCTGTCTGATGGTAAGCGATCACCGTCGCCTATGGATACCTGCAACACCAGGGGCATCACAGATACTTTGCCTAAAAGCACAGAACTATATCTAAGTATAGGTATGTGCCTAAAAGACTATCAACAGCCTTTTTGAAGAACCCCGTGTTATAGTTACTGTATTCTCTTTGTAGTTACTCGGAAATGCCGCAGGAGAGAGCTCATCCTAAATCCGAAATACGCGTGCATCCTACAATATCCCTTGGAATGTCTGAAGCTTCGACCAAAATAAAATGAATGGACAGGCCCAGTAGAAGCGCATTTTTGAATATAACAAAATGAGCGCCGGCTCTCATTTCGTTTCAGTCGGTCTCTAGCCGTAGGAAGTGCAACACGTGTCTATTGTTACGTGATAACGAAACATCTGACAAAATTATGCATTCATATGCTTTCCCGAAGTGTAAATACACAAATAAAACCGGGATCAATTTTTTGTAACAAATAGGTATACTGTAAATTTTTATAATTAAGTGTTGAAGTATTTATGTCCGACGGTTTTGGCTCGTTTTTACTGAGCAATTTCAATGGTTAGGGCTCGTCCATTCATTTTATTTTAGTCGAAGGTCTGAAGAACAGAAAAGAGAAGTAAACAAAAAATTATATTTTCTGTGGTCTGAAGCCAAAATTTAGGGAAAAAAATTAAAAACAGCAAATTGCTGTCATTCAAACTCATATAAAACAAATCAACAAAAACAAACAAATCGGCCGAATGCGAATGCTGATAAAAGTGTTTTGAAATTTACAATTAATTCGCTTTTATATATATATAAATGTTATTGTTTGTGAATTTAATGGCATAATTATGTAGCTAAGTAATACATATTGAACTTTAATATCTGCAACTAGTATAGTAGTTATCTGGGCTTTAATTAGTTCGTGTGGGCTAACTTCTTGCTCTGCTATAAGTACAAAATGCAAGTAAGTAGTATATACCTACCTCCCCTCCTCGCGTGGATCTCCTCATGTCGTGACCCCCACCTCTCCCATCAGTCCCTTTATGATCTTACGCCAACATCCCCTATTCTCGGCGACATGCAGCGCATCGTAAGTATACTGATGTGTCTAAGGTGCAACCTGAGTACCTACCCTTCGACCAAAATAAAATGAATGGACGGGCCCAGAAGAAGCGCATTTTTGAAGATTACAAAATGAGCGCCGGCGCTCACTTCATTTTGGTCGGTCTATAGCCGTAGGAAGTGCGACACGAGTCTATTGTAACATGATAAGGAAACATCTGATAAAATAGTGCTTTCCCGAAGTGTAAAAACTCACCAAAAAACGCTATATTTTTTTTTTGTAACAAATTTACTGTACTTACATTGTTATAATTAGGCGTTGAAGTATATGTACAACGGTTTTGCCTCGTTTTTACTGAGCAAGTTCAATGGTTATGGCCCGTCCATTCATTTTATTTTGATCGAAGTACCTACCTACTTTTAATACCTACCATTCAATGTTAATTAATTACTCGCGCGACTTTTTCCGCGTTGCCTTTCATATTAACTTTCAGTGCCCATTTGCCGGGCCCCTTAATGCGGTCCTTTCGCATCCTCTACATCCCATAAAGAATCTACCAAAATCTGCCAAATTTCAGCTTCGTAAGTATATAGGTAGGTCTAGTAGTTTTCGAGATTTCGTGATGAGTGTGTGAACACTACAAATTCAAATTATTCAAATTCAAATTATTTATTTGTCAGAACATGGTAGGTACACATACATATAAAGTAGCATACATGGTCGTAAGAATGGAGACGTATCTCATGTCCTTGCCTGTTACAGCGTACAAATGTTAGTTTTTTATTAATATTTTTATTAGTTTTTGTTAAAGTTAAAAAGGAAAAAAATAAACAAAATTATGTCTATGTTAGAATATTGTTAGAATCATATTTTGGTTTAGTTGTATTTTATACCTTAATTAGATGTTTATTACTACCTATGTAAGCTATTATTATTATTATTTTATTTGTTTATGTCTACATTACATATCAAAACATTTTTATCATTAAGGAATTCTGAAATTTCATAGTAGCTTTTTTGTGCTAATAAAGTTTTTAGTTTATTTTTAAACATTCCAACATTTAATTCTCTGATGATTTTAGGAATTTTAGTATATATTAAAGGAGCCATACAGAATACACTTTTTTGCATGAGTGCAGTTTTGGCCGTACGTGGGCAGAGCTTCATCTCGGCCTGTGTGCGAGTTCGAATACCTATACATAAAAAATATACAATCTTAGTGAGAAGGTTTTCGGTCGATATTTATGTCTCAATAGAAAGAAAATTAAATGGGTAGTTTTAAAAATCACTGACATAGGTTTATTATGGCCCTGGGGGTCGCCAGTATTTTTTAACATGTAAAAGGGGCGTTTTCAAGAAGGTTGAAAAACACTGGCGTAGACTAAAACAAGGTGAATGTTGGCAGGAAGTACGGAGTTGGGTGTCGTCGCCGCTGGGACACCACCTTCTGCTGGACATGTTCAAAGAAACTGGAGGAACCCTGAATCATTTTTTAAAAGTCAGCAGATCCATACTTTCCTATTATTTATCTAACTCAAACAACAAGCAGATAACAGGATCACACTAAAACTCTGTCCAAGCATTTTTTGAACGTATAAGACTATAGCATACCTACCGTTATTACTTCATAAATTTTCATTAAATTTTCAGAAGTATGTTAGTCTCAACAAAAAACCAGAATTCATGATGAGCAGCAAACTGTTTCTAGCACCGAACACTCAACTGCAGTGTTATTTGAAAGACGAAAAGGGTGTGGACGAGGTTGAGTGCCCCCGAGATTCTGCCCTACAATGGGTGAGTAATGGCCTTAATATAGACCTTATTCGAGATGAGGGCAATGACTCTGCCGGGCTAACATGCGTGCTGCGACAAAAATTCGTCGACTCTTTTTATCGTGCCAAAGCAGAACAGGTGTATACGAAACCGTAGGTGCATCGTCGCGTTCTCGCTCGATACAGTGACGGCAAGATTTTGTCGCGGTACGCATGTTAGCCCGACTTGTGCATTTCTACCAGCATCTACTTGATTCAACCAAGCTGCTCCTGAACATAGCATGGTTGGATAGTGCCCTTGCACAAATTAATCTTTGAGCTTTGTCTCGCTTTCTCGGCTAGTGAGAGAGCAAGACAAAATACAATGTAAGATCTAAAAAAGATTACTTTACAAAATGAGCGGCTAACCAGTATGATGTCCACCTGATGGTAAGCAGAAACCGCCGCATATGGACACCTGCAACACTAGCGGCGTTGACGGTGCTTTGCCTAAACCATAACTGACAATTGTTATTAAAAATTTCAGGTGAAGAAATTTATCGATGTTAAGAGTGATGGATTAGAGACGAACGTCCCTGCATCAGCACAACTTGTGTTGTTAAATGTTAGCACTTTTAAGGTAATACCTATCTGATATGATTCTATTACGCATTTTTTTTTATAAATAATAGGCTTGCGCTTGACCACCAACTCGCCTGATGTTAAGCGATGATGCGGTCTACGTTGGAGCACGCTTGCTTAGAAAGAAACCGATTCACTCGTAATTTGAAGACACCCAGATTGTAACCATCGGGGAACACCCATTCAGGCAGCGTATTCCGCTATTACATCAAACCACTTCGCTACATATAATGTTCTCTATAAAACAACCTTTATTCATGTATGCCACCCCGGGCCAATGCCACTAAATTAGTTTCGCATGCGGTATTTGCCACCGGGGTGGTGGCAAACATGGCACCATTGAACAACCTATACTACAGTTCTCTTCTTAGTCGGACACTCTTGGCAGAGTAGTCGTGGTCAGGGGCGGATCCAGGATTTCATTTTGGGGGGGGGGGGGGGCATTCAGACAAGGTGCACCAGAATCAAATCGAAAAATTGAGTCGATTGTATGGAATCGCTAGGTGTTGGGCGGGGGGGGGGGGGGGGGGGGGGGGGGGGGGGGCATGGTCTCCATGCCTGCCTGAATCCGCCAATGGTCGTGGTTGGTAAGAAGGTACACGGTGGGTCTTCAAGGTCGTCTGTCTTCTCGGCGGCGATCACTGATTTTGCAATGCTTCTCCATTTTACTCTGTTATGGTAGACTTAGTTGCTGTCTTAATGAGGTCCGTCCAGCGGTAGGTGATCTGCCTCGACCACACTACAACACAGTGCATTTTATTTATTCATCTCCGAGTAGGTATCAAGGTTCCCTGGAGACGGGATCTTGGAATACTGCTTCGGTATCCCCTGCCTGTAAAAGCCGACTAAAAGGGCTTTTGGGCTTGTGGTCAGATTTGGGTATCTGACAAGGTTCGAAGGAATCAAATCGAAAAATTGTGTCGAATGTATGGAATTGCTAGTTGTTTTGGGGGGGCATGGCCCTGGATCCGCCAATGGGGTACCTAGTACATTGTGGACCCCTATCGGCTTATAAGTACACCCTTTCCACGTAGCCCTGTATACCTAGTTCGTAGGTAAATCCGCGCGGCGCAGGTAATAAGTAAGATATTATATAATATATTTCATACCTTTACTTTCAGAGTCCGTGGGCGAAAGAGAACGGAAACGCTTTGATGAAAATATACAACTCTTTTAGCTACACGCAAGATGTCAACTATGAAGCTCGAGTGAGTATAATATGCTAACAAACAAAAGACCTTAGAATAACTACTCAGAGAATGTAGGTTTCCAAACAACGCCTTCTCAAAACGTAAGCTACAAATTCGCTTTGTAGCTTATGTTTCAATTGGTATTTTAAACGATTTAAGCAAGAAAATTAATGGATTACCTGTGGAATGTCACACCATAACTCTTATGCTGCTTTTTTGATTTGTTGTGGTACGATTTCACCGCGCAAATTGTGATAGTAAAATTTTAATATTTTTTTTGGAGCCATATATGACTCCATTTGAATGGCTTAAATTTTGCGAATGTACTTGGTTTCTATGTGTAGTTATTCTAAGCAAAAGACAAAATATCGACAGTTGAGGGAACGTATAGGTGCAAAATCCCACAGCGCTTCGACTGCTAAAGTAAAACAACAAATAATAAATACTGACCAAGTGCGAGTCGGCGACAAGTTTCTGTTTACGGCGCGCTCGTACTTAGGTGGGTGACCGCCTGGGCGTGATGGTGTCTTTTTGCACAACTTTTTTGTACTTAATTTACAATATATGTGGCACGGAGCCCTCAGTGCGCGAGCCCGACTCGTTCTTTGCCGGTTTATTTTCAATTGATAATTATTGTATTGGACCTAACTTTCATACCTATACTGGGCCGACAATGTTTCAGATTCTGGAACTTCCGTTGCGCGATCGAGACTTCAAAATGATAGTGCTAGCGCCGAACGATGTGGACCTACTCCACACCTTGTTCAGGAGACTGTCGCACGACGGGCTGAAGGCGGCGATATGCAATATACAGCCTCTGTTCACCAGCCAGTCCAAACTCACGGTGCCCGTCATACAGTTCACCTCGGAGGAGACTTTTGAAGAGGTTCTTACTGCTCTTTTTAGGGTTCCGTACCCAAAGGGAACCTTATTACGGAACCTTATTACGGAACCTTATTACTGTCTGACCTGTCTGTGTCTATCTGTCCGTCCGGGCAATGCCACACGGTTGACACGGTGCGTTGCGGCACCATAATACGTTTGCTTCTGCGTCGCCGCTGCTTTATTAACCGACTTCAAAAAAAGGAGGTTATTAATTCAACTGTATGTTATTTTTTGTTTATCAGCCATAATAGCCAATGATATTGTGCCGATGTTGACGTGATCGCGCATAAGTTTCAATGACTTTGTTAAAGCTTATAGTTGAAATCTATTGTAGTTTTTTTTTTTAATAAATTAATTTCACAAATAAAAAACTTTCTAACTTGATTTTTTAAAATCAATTTTTGTGGTAAATAGCTTAAAAACTATAGATACTTATAATATCCGCATCTCTCAGGCGCATTAGTTGAAATTCACGTCTTGTAAACGCAGCACATTTTTTTTAGAATTTGGGCCTGTTGGGTGCTGTTACAATATCACAATACGGGAGTGCAAACGTTAACGAAAACGGAGCCCAATTTAGTGTATTGTCATGTAAGTTATTTATCAATACCTATTACAAACTATACCATAACATAGCCATTTAGCCATACATGATTGAAGCAAGTGTATATTTTGTTCTCTTTTATTTAGTCCGTCTGATAAAAGTAGGCTAATGACGAACGACAAAAAAAATACGAAATAACCTAGATCCAAATCAATGCAAAAAAAAATGTTCTAACCGTGCCTCATCGTTACGAAAAGCGCAGATACGGCCACTCATTGCAAGACTGTAGGGGTCTGGGGGTTCAACCGCCCCCAAAAATGTCTTAACCAACCCACCGTTTTATAGAAAGAAAGAAAGCAAATAAATTTTATTCGACATCTTTTCAAAAACTTATATCTAAAGGATACAATCAGTGTCAAATGGGTCCGTCTCAGCATTAATCCTGAAAGTCAAGGACTATCAGCGCCGGTTTTCAGACGAACCCTTGAGTTTACACGTCGAACGCGAAGCGGAGATGTAGTATCCCTCCCCCCCTCAAATAATTCCTAGCGACGGCCTTGTCCAGAGCTCGATTCGACCCCCCCGAAATGATTTCTTAGCTACGGCCTTGACTCGATGTAAGGAGAATCAACGAAATCGTGAGGCACTTGTAGAGCGAGAGTCGACGTAATGTATGTAAGTGCCGAATACAATTCGATTTCTTGTGATATAGACGATGATGATCATCATCATCATCATCATTATTCCAGTCATAGGACGTCGGCTGCTGGACATAGGCCTCCCCCATCGATCTCCAAAAGAGCCGGTTGGAAGTGGCCTGCATCCAGCGTCTCTTTTAGGTCGTCTGTCCATCTTGTAGGTGGAAGTCCTTCGCTGCGCTTACCGATGACGATGATGATGGTGATGAAAATTATATCAAATGACAATTGCATTTTTTATTTATAATAAGCTTGCGTTTGGCCGCCAACTCGTCTGATGTTAAGCGATGATGCGGTCTAAGATGGAGCACGATTGCCTAGAAGAAACCGAATCACTATTGATTTATATATATTTATTAATTTTCAGATTTATACGTAAGGTGGTACGTTAAACCCCCATCGGAAGATAAGGGTCTGAAGGTCAAAAAGCAGCCATTTTTCTTTGGTTTGGTGTATCAAGATACTCCCATATTTACTGGACAATTCAGCTATGAGTTTCAACAGTGATCGATGGACTCTTAATTGTCTAACTCAGGCAAAAGGTCGTTTCTCTTATTCACGCAGAACTTTTAAGTCCACTAAAGCATGTAATAATAGCAGAGGCGGATCCAGGATTTCATTTTGAGGGGACCATTCAGACAAGGTGCACCTGAATCAAATCGAAAAGTTGAGTCGAATGTATAGAATCGCAAAGTTGTTTTGGGGGGGCCCCCCCCCCTTTGCGATTATAGTCCCCCCCCCCCCCCGGGGGGGGACTATAATATGGACTTCCCTGTTTATTGTGTAATAGACTTACCTACTACTAAAAGTACGTCGTCTGTAATGACTCTTAGAATATAACGGCATTCCATGTATATTAATTAGTTTGTGATTATGTAAAACTGTGATTAAAGGTAGTGAATAAATAAATATTTAATTTTGATGAGTTTTTTGTTTAGTGCACAATTAAATATTATACCTTTTTAGAAAGGACAAGGATTAAATTTGACTACCTATTTTTGTTTGTCTATATCTTTGATAATATGAATCGATATATACAAGGTGTGGCGTAAAGAGTAGTCAACCCGTTACCTATGGTTGGGGGCATCATGAGTAATCAGAAAATCAAAATTAGGTCCATAAATTTGACTAAAAGTGCCATGCTGGCTTGCGATTATTGGCCCTTTTTAAAATTTCATAATAAATAGACTCTTTGTCACTCTTTTTGATGGCATGATCACAAATAAAGGTATTTTCTCAAGCTGTTTTTTGAGAAGTACTCTTTGATAGATGTGCTATCCAACGTAAATACTTGTTTTTATACAAATAGCTTAAAAAAATATATTAATAAAAATTGAAACATAATTGACTGGTTGACTATTTACGCCACACCCCGTATTTATTTTTAAATTGAATTGTCTGTATCCCTAATAATCTCTATAGTAGTCACATTTAAATTTGAAGAGAATTCCACTTCTAAGTAAGGATGGCACATTAGCCGATGAAACCCGTTTATTAAATTTCACTCACTAAACGTGTAGTAGTTTTTAATTTGTGTGGTCACGGTTCAGGCACGGCTTTACAGTAGCGGCTGCCGAAGGCTGTCGCAGGTTGCCGGGGACTTTGGTCTCGGAGGAGTCATCATAGAGCTCCTGGTAGCCCAGCACCAGCGGCGGCAAGACTACGAGACTTGCTTTACGCTCGTTGACAGCCTACAATAAAGTATTTTACAAACATGATAGTGATTGTAATTTTTAAACTTTCGCGATTTAAACACATGTTTTAAATGTTTATCGGGACTTATCACGTATTATTTAATTTAGGTAAAAATTTGTATCTTTCGCTGGACGTTTTGACCATGTTACAATGGCCGTGGTCACGAGCTGACTGAAAACTGCGGGTGAGTCCGGCGAGAAGAGCGGGTGTTTTGTTCTCCTACCCTTACTTAATCTTGAAAAATCGCAGGGTTGTCACTACGACACACAACACTGACTGTATTGGTAAATGTCCTAGTACCTACACCGCGGTTTGTACTCTTGCTTACCTACTATGGGATTCCACGACGCCATCCATCTTCCCTAACCTAAAACCTTACCTAAATTAAATAATACATGGTAAGTTCCGATAAACATTTAAAACATGATAGTGATTACCCACAGTTTCCATGAGCCGTAGCGCAGTGCTTGCTACAATGGCGGTGTTGTTGGCTCCAGTAAGTTTCTTTTTACATCGGACAATTTTTTTAAATCTGAACACAGCTCATCTCACATCATACATCATCAGCCAGTAAACGGCCACTGCTGAACAAGGGCCTCCCTCTTAGAGACAACACCATAACATCCACGTCTGACAGGTGGCTTGGGGATCGCAGTATGGTCACCGTGTACTAATAGGACGTCACTGCCCATCGTCCAGTGGAGGTCGCAGTTTCAGGACATACACGTACCCGTGTCCTTTGCAGCTCATCTGATTCCAACGAATTCTCTAATTTCGACGTCAGTTTCCAACACAATGTTTCAGAATAAAATGTCAAATGTAAACGTTACCTCAACGTAGAATAGAGATGAAAGCGCAAATAATAACAATAACGGCGCCATAACATTTTATTTCGTTGTGTAATCCTCTATAACTCGGAGTGGATTTTACTACTGCCTCAAATGAACCGTGAATTTCAATCATTCTGCTTTGGACATTTAGGTATGCGGCTTGAAATTAAATAATAAGTTTATAGGTTCGTGTACTTATATAGTCAGTTTAATAACACTGAGGACCATTGGCGGATCCAGGGGGGGGGGGGGGGGAGTATGGAGGCCATGCCCCCACCCCATGCGATTCCATACTTTCGACTCAACTTTTCGATTTGATTCAGGTGCACCTTGTTGATGGCCCCTCCCAAAATGAAATCCTGAATCCGCCCCTGCTGAGGACACACATTTTGAACCCCCTCCCTATTCCGTGGTTGAACACAACCCCCCCCCCCCCCCTGCGGCCCTCACCTCTCCTGGTGACTAAATGTGGCATTCTCCAGATCTTATGGTATGAGCCCTCTCATATTCTGACAAAAGCAACGAAAACTGGATTTTTGGCGCTCTGATTCCATCAAATTAAAAGATCTGTACTTAGAAAATTCAATTTCTGTAGTAAATATCTGTACGTACCTAGGGTTTATTATAGAATATAACGACTTCAAATATTGGAAAAACTCAACATAGGTAAGTAGTTCTCCAATTTACAATATAGTCTTTCGTAAAACTCTTGGAGGGACAGTTTGCGAGCGGATTTCGTTAAATTACTGATCAATATAAACTACTGCACAAAATAAACAATTTTAATATACCTACACAAGGAAATTATACATACATATTATATACAACTTATCGATAAAACTAGTATGTACGACTAAAATATAATATACACAAAAAATAAATAAAAAGTCCTAAGTGAACAAATCGCCACCATACGGCAAGGTTCCCAGAATGCTGGCAGCATTGCCCCGCTGGATTGCGAGGCAATTTTAATATTATATGGCTTAGGTAGGTAGGTACTTATTTTACATTCGTCATAACAATTCAAGCTTTTTTTAGGTCCTAAAATTTTAATTTTGACCTGGTTTTTGAGAGACTTTAATTATAAGAGGTTTATTTTTTATACATTCAGTTTAGGTCTCAGGTTTAGGTACATAAGAAACTATACTTAATATTGTATTGCAGACATAATAGGGAATATGCATGTGTTTTTTTTATATTTTTAATTAACTGTTTACATCGTTATATCATAGTAAAAAATATAATTACAGTTGGAAATGCTCAAATTAATTTTTAAAATAATATTTAAAACATTGAATAAATTTGAGCTGTTTGAACGCCGCAATTTTTCGCGGGCCTTGGATGACGTCAGAAGCCACGTTCTGTGTTTGTTTACTATAGGCGATACAGTTATTTCACACAGATTTTCAGTTTTATTGATATCCAGACCATGGAAGAAGCTAAAAAACATTTTTATAGGTATCGTCTTGTGCCAAAGTGTACAAACACTATTAGAAATACACCCGATAAAGTGTTTTTTTCCTATTCCAAGAGATGCGAAAATACGTAAACAATGGTGTAACGTTATGAGAAGAGATGAAGTATCTCCAACATCATGTTTGCATTGTTGTGAAGATCATTTCAATGTGAATATGTTATATTTTGATAGCATGGTGTGAGTTAGAAGTATGTTTAGTATTGAATATTATGCACTCAACAAACAAACAATAAGTAGGTACATTAAGTATTTAGAGTAAACAGTATTCACATTTAAAAAAAAAAAAAAAAAATTCACGGAAAATTACGGAACTTAAGTAATGTTAGGTATAATTACTTATAAATTATTATAATATAGACAGTAGAGCAGCAAATTCATAACAATTTTAATGACCAATGATTATTTATAGGTTATGTTTTGGTAATTACTGCCGAGTGCATTTATGTGTAAAAACCTATGTAATGGATTAAAATATATCATGGATTATAACAATTACCTTGCCGCTTTCACTCCTTTGATCTCAGCAACTGTAAAATCTGGATTTGATGCAAAATATGCTGTCATTATGAATGCATCTAAATATTTTTGGTAGATTGTCCGATTGTGCTTTGACAAAACCAGTCTCAGTCATCGTCCTAAATGATCTCTAGTCTCACGAGAACGCTAAAATTACACTAGCTAATGGAAAAAACTACAGGAACTCAATATAAAACGATTTTTCTCTCAAACACTACTAAAACAGTATGAATATCGACGCCGCTAAAGGCAATGTTGTGGCTTTTGACGTCACGTTTCGTTTCGACCAATGGTGAAGCGTTTCGCAAATTTGAATTTCCCTCTTATATTTTGCACTTTTTATTTAATATTTTAAGCAATTAAAATGTAAATAAATAAAAAAAAAATCTTTTAGATATAAAGTCAGAACAATAAAGATTCGGAAAAAAAATATTTCAACCAGATTTAAACCACATGCATATTCCCTATTATGTAGGTACATGGAATTCTTAAATTTGTTAAACTACTACCTGCGCCCCGCGGATTCACCTGCGTAGTAATGAAAAATGGTGATGATGGTGGTGATGAAAAGTTGCCGTCACTCTCCGACCTTTGAACTATACCCATGCAAAAAATCAGGTCGATCAGTTGTTCTATTGCTGCGTGAATGAGGAACAAACAAACCAACAAAAAACACAGTACTTATTGCATTTATAATATTAGTATGATAGATATTCTTATACCTATATAGTCAACGTACAAGCGCAGCATACAATCATTGTATCGGTATATTTATCGTACATATAATGTTAATATTTATTTCTAAGCAGAGTACTTACTTATACATCATCATCATTTCAGCCGTAGGACGTCCAGTGGACGTCGACAAAGGCCTCCCCCATCGATCTCCAAAAGGGCCGGTTGGAAGCGGCCTGCATCCAGCGTTTCCCTGCGGTCTCTTTTAGGTCGTCTGTCCATCTTGTGGGTGGACGTCCTACGCTGCGCTTACCGGGCTGTGGTCTCCATTCCAGAACCTTTCGGCCCCATCGGCCATCTGTTCTGCGTGATATGTGCCCTGCCCACTGCTACAACTTGCTAATCCGGTGTGCTATGTCGGTGACTTTTGTTCGTCTACGGATCTCCTCATTTCGGATTCGATCTCGTAGAGAAACCCCGAGCATAGCCCTCTCCATAGCTCGTTGTGCAACTTACTTACTTACTTATACGAGTAGGTATAATAATTATTAGTATTATACGCTTAGTTGATGGCTTATATAGTGATCTTCGTCTTTTCAACATTGCATTGCATGGCAGTCGCCATTTAGCAAATAATCATGAAACTCACCATGAAGTTTTAGTATCGGGGGGTGTAAAGAAGATAAAACAAAACTGTAATGCGTCTGTCTTTTGTGCTAACGCGCCCTCATTAGGCGCTTTAGTGAAACAAAAATACCACCTAATTTCAAACTTCGTCAACCGCCATGCCGTCATTTGTCGTGGTTAAATCTTCCTGTGACCTCGCCGATGGCTCGAGCTCCGGTAGTGACGGCAGGCCCGCTTTAACACCAGCTTCTTTTAGCATGGAGACCAATGTGGTTAGGGAACTCGCCAGCTGGAATGAAAACATTCCATCACTTAAAAATAAAACGGTTTTGATAAAAGCTTGGACGACCCATCATAATAGGTACGTCCAAGGGTAAAAGCATAGTAGAAACATAGCATAGTAAAAGCTTAGAATAAAAAATTAAAGAAATAATTAATTAATTAATTTTAATAAAAGAACTATTATTCTAAGTGGACGTACCGTAAAAGTAACGAAATAATCAGCGTCATCATCAGCCAGAAGACGTCCACTGCTGAACATAGGCCTCCACACTGAACGATAGCCTGCCATCTGCATCCACAGGATGCCCGCGACTATCACAATGTCGTTGATTAATTAAAATTATAACTGTACCCTTAGTACAAGTTTTGATAATATTCGAAAACTTTTTTCGTTTACGTTTTGTTCCATACATTGCTGGGCTGAAAGGTATTCGAAAACTTTTTTCATATTAGAGTGAAGCAATCTATACCGCCGATTACTATTGATTTTTTAGTTCATCATTTTAGTTCTTTTAGTTAGTTTTTTAGTAAATTTTTTAGTTCATCCCCGTTTCCGCTGGAGGCGCTTTACTAAAATGTATGGAACAATAGGTAAATGAAAAAAGTTTTCGAAAACTATTAAATCTGGGACGTACTGAGGGCAGTGCGCGAGCCTGACTCGCACTTGGCCGGTTTATTTTCTGGAGACGCAAATGTTTTTTTAAAGGTGTGTGTATCAAACGCGTCTATGATTTTAATAATGATTTAAGTATAAGGTTACATGAGCATCGGGCTTTTCCTCCGCTTCAATCAGCGTCACTGTCCTCATGGCCTCCTCCATCGCCTCTGCGAGTCGCCCTGCACGCGCGTGTCTCCCCGCCAAGTTTAAAGAGAGGAGTGGGTCTTCTGAAGCCAGGGCTACTGCTCGCGCGTATGCAGGGTCTGAACGACTGTCGCCCAGACGTTCTAGCGCTATGGCTATTAGCAGGACCTATGTAGCAACAAATAAACAATACAGTAGGAACTACCAATACTTATTTTTTAATGCATCACTATGTATGGTTAGTTAATCCAGTGGCGGATTTACCAGCAGGCTGAGTAGGCTGGAGCATGGGGCGGCAGATTTTAGCGTCGGCAAATTTGGGCCAATTTTTGTTAAATATCTTACAGAAACTAAAAGATTCATATTTATATACAATTCATAATACAACATTCGACATGAACCTAATAATTATATCTGACCACTTAGATAAATTTTTCTACAGTTTGCGTAGTTGCATGATTGTGAACTAGCACTAGGGCCACTAGAGTATTGAATTGTAGAGGTCATAGGGCCGGCAAACTGTGAATAGCCTACTGGCGGCAAATGTGTAAATTCGCCACTGAGTTAAGTGCCTACTGTGTAAGGTTGTGTAGGTTGCAATGCAGCAGCAGAAGCAAGCCTGCAGAATGCAGATGCTGGTCGTCGGCACATCAGCAACGCGAGACCCAAGTTGTGAGATGCACGTCCACTCAGCGGTGCCGACCACACCGCTCTTTGGAGGCATGTCAACGCCTGGAACAACAGTAAAGTGTTTTTAATGCGCTTTTTATGGATAATTAATAATTTAGAGCATTAATTCAGATATTAAGCATTATTGTGGATAGTTTGACTAAGTATCCAATTTCGTATTATGTCGAGTTGTAGCTACGTACCTCATCAAGATACAATTCCTATAGACTCTATTCACTGAGAGATTATACACAATACACAATAGAATCACAATCTCTCAGTGAAAACAGTCAAAAACGTCCGAGCGTCATTGTATCAATTACATATAGTTCACAATGCCATATTTACTCCAATTTAGACGTTATGTCGCTTAGATAGTGTTCAAGGTTAGTTGCCCGCTATGTCATCGTAGTACTGGCATCGCGTGGCGTTGTAGTCGGATCGCGGTTACCTTGTAATTAACCAAAAAGTTGGCGCAATTCGTAGCGTGCGCCGTGTTTTGGTTCGGACATTTTTTTGACACGATCGTGACTCTATGTGTATTGTATCTCGATGACCTACCTACCAAACATTAATTAGGACAACCTTAGACATTCTATTGGAGGTCTAAGGGTACATTACATCACGAGTTGATACAATATCTTTTATAAATAATTATATAAAAGAACTTATAATTATGGTATTTGTAGCAAACAATACGTAATGGGCAGTCTAACTGTATTTATAGTGTTAGTTTTAGCTTGTATTTTGTTTAGTTAATAAAGTCACTTGCCCAGTAAAAAAAAGTGATATAATGAGGTGAACAATACGTACTGCAACATATTTCTTCTTCCCAATTAAAGCCAGCCCAAGATTGCTGTGAGCTGCCACACAAGTTGGGTGAGCTGATAAAGCTGCTTTGAGCCTTGCTAGAGCTGCATCCAAGTCTTTATGCTGCAGCATCATGGCAGCCAAGGCCAGGGCTGCTGCATGCTGTGTAGGTTGTTGCGCCAGTGCTGCACCAAGAAGCTGGAAGGCACCACGAGGGTCACCAGCTCGGAGACGCAAGGCTCCTGCTGCTGCGAGGGTGTCAGCGCCACATGCATGGGAACTAATACAATAATTTTATGAAACTGGCTATGCATTTAATCATAAATAGGTCGAAGATAGTCGCACGCCATGGCTTGATTTATGTAATAAAATTGTTGAAAAACTCTGACATGATAGAAGATTAGTACCTAACCGATTTTTTATTTATTAAATTAGATCATCCAGGGAATCTAGGCTTGGGCTGTGATATAATCAAGTCTAAGCCTAACCTATTACTAAATTATCTTTGGCCTAACTGGCCTTCGATATGAAGGAACTGCATAATACTTATTATAAGCTCTTACCTGTTCTATACTATATGTATGTTTGTACTTACCTAGTACTTATATATTCGCATTACGAAGCGCCTTACGCAGTGCATGTCTGCCTAAGCAAAACAGGACCGACGCGCCATAAGCAGTAGCAAATGGCTCCTGATCGTCAATGTTTTGCTGCGCGATCGATCAGTCCATCGATAGCTAGCTTCAATAGCTAGAGACTGAATGCATCTTTACGCTGTCTCGTCACGGGTTAAAGTAACAATAGCTGGGTACATAAGCTTCTCAAGTGGTATTTAACCTACCCCAGGACATGTTCATAAGCCGCCAGGGCTCCGTGAATCTCATCGCATGCTATTAAGAGCCTGGCGAGCAGTGCCCCGGCTCTTTCTCCACCTCCAGCTTGAACTGCTGATCGTGCCCACTCCACGCCCCGCTGTGTGTCGCCGAGATTCCATGCGCATTCCGCTAAAAATATGTATAATAAGTTCGTAAATTATGCTTTACAACTAGGTACACTGCGAGGATGACGGCATGAGCAGTTTATTGTAAATTGGTGAGGTGGCAGTTGTGGTGTTAGGCCCAGTGGCGAATTTACCAGCAGGCTGAGTACCATGAATCAGGGTATCCAAATGCATAGGTCAGTAGGGGCGGCAAAATTTGATTAGCCTACTGGCGGCAAATGTGTAAATCCGCCACTGGCTAGGTCACACTAATGCTGTTGTCACGTTGGCGTTAGACTCATTGTGTGTGTGTCATTAATACTACTTGCTTACCCAAACTACAGTAAATATCAGCATCAGGTAACTTCGTCAGTTTATCAGCTTCTAAGTAAGCTTCCAAGGAGAGCTGAAATCTTCCTTGTCGAAATCTGTTAAAAATACATAATATTTATTGTCATGGGAGGGTAACATGAACTGTATTGGGTGACTTTAGAAACTTACAAGCACTTTGCTACTTGTTTAAGTGGTTCAGGATCTTGAGGTTGCAGTCTGAGACAGGCATGAAATCTTTCTAACGCTTCTTGTAGTCTGCCAGCGTCGGCTAGAACTGATCCCTGAATACATTGAAAATAGTTAACAAGGCAGCTAAAAAATAATAATAAAAATGACAATAATTATCCGCTGACCACCGGTAGCGGATTGTTAGATTAGTTTTAGTTTTAGGTTAATTTTAGTATTAGATTCGTTTTAGTTTTAAATTTAAATTTAAGTAAATTTTTATTTTACTCATAATTTTTATTGAATAAATGAAACTAAATTTTAAAAATAAAAATGATGAAAAAAAAAAATACATATGTACTTTTACGTAATGTGCGAATCTATGCTTGTTATCATTTTCCCTTTGTAATTCATCCGCCAAGTCATGACACATTCCATGTTCACCTCTAACATAGCGAGCGTGAAGCAGCCAGTTTCTAGAACCTCGATCAAAATCTGAAATAACAATAAGTCATGCTTTTTATTCATTGGAACTTATTTGTAAGACTTTCCGATATAGGTACTTTAGTTACTACCTACTTACTACTTAGGTACAACTACGACTAGTTACACATTTGATTAAACTAATTTTGTACTACCTACCATTATCCGGAATATTTTCCATTGCTAAGGAGTGTTTTCGCATCTTGATATCCAGTGATTTAAAATATACCTACTACGCACGATAACTTTCTTTAAGTGTAGCCCAGATAAAGAGTTGCTCCTTGTTTGCAGCTGTCGCTGCTATGGTAACGAGAATAACGGGTAAATACTAGGCTGATATTTTGAATTTTATTTTAGCAGCCCATGAAAAGGGAACCGTTTTAGCATTTTCGTCCAAGCTCGTTCAAAAATAGATATAATTATATCTATTATATAATTATGAATCTACTCGTACGAAATATTTCGTAGTCTGTGGTGTGTCAACTGCGTTTTCGAACGAAACGAAATGACAAATCAAAAATTGACAAGTGATATCAGCAGCAAAATGGATTTATCAATACATCGCGATTTTATTATAATTTCATAATTTCCACATTAAATACAACATCAAAAATATATTTCATACATAATGGAGGATATGGCGCGTCTTGCCTTAGTGGAAGAAAGTGTGCGGGATATTGATAAATTCCAGAGAATATTGTATGAACTTTTGCGGCACATAAATAACATTTTAGAGAATCCTCACGACTATCAGCTCAGAACAATAAAAAGCAACATTCTAAGAGAAGTAGCTAACTTTGACTCATTCAGTGATTACCTGAAATATGTTGGATTCAAGCTGGTAAGACCAAAAATTTATTATCAGCTAAGTCACGACTTCTTTTGATCACATTGATTTGAGTCACGATTCTCTTCCTAGCCTACTTTATTACGGTTTACAGTAACGAGTGTTTTCTTCATTCACATCTGCATTGACGTGGTAGAAATCTTTCATAGTACTTATATCAAAGTTTCTCACTTATGTAGGCTTGCCAACTTTTATTTACGGATATGTTAGAGACTAGCAACTATTATGCGGGACTTGGGCAAAAAAGCGGGTCCTGCCTACAAATGTACAGAAACGAAAAAAAAAGCAATCAGTTACATAAAAAAAATATTACAAAATAAACCCTTCACTATCACTATTATAAAGTAACATTTTTTTTTACTCAATTCAATAAACAAAGCTCTTTGCTCAAATCTGTCTAATCTCAAGGCATTTTCCTGTTTGAAAGAGTACTTGTCTAATCTCGCTATGTTTACCATAAAATGGGACAATTAGCGTCCCACTGATATGTCTCACGGGATGCATTATTTTGGCCTCAAAGACTGGACATCCCATTTCACACAGGACGGTTGGCAACCCTACACATAAGCCAGTTATTCAACCGCCGAACCTAGCTGAAGATGTGTTGTTAAACTGTCCCAGTTTGTAGGGCATTATTTTCATACAAGTTACAGCTGCCTGTGTATGCATTTTTATGCTCATATAATGCTTACAGCTAAGGTAACCAATTTTAAAAAATGCCAGCCATTTGAGGTAAAAAAATTAAATAATTAAATCCTTCGCAACACGCAGTGCACATTTTAGAAAGATTGCCTAGGTAAAAAATCCATATAAATTAAAAAGCCAATCAAAATCCTCACATAAATGACCGAGTTTGAACTCTAGAGTGATCAGAGATCAAAATCCAGAGTGAATTCTTTAGGCTAGCAATCTGTTGTCTGCAAACGAATGAATCAAATAGAATGGGTCGCAAGCACAGTGGTATTGATTAGTTCACTATGACGTAAAGTATTTGTTCAACACTGTTTTAAACTATCATGGTTGTTCAATAAAGTTATATGATTATTTACGGGATATTTATCGTGGTAAGGTTGTGGAATGAGGTCCCGATATTTCGGCGCAGTTACACGCACCATGCTCACGGGAAGACTGACCACCTGACGCGAACATGGTGCGTGTATCTGCGCCTAAATATCGGGAGCTCATTCCACAACCTTACCACGGTAAATATCCCGTAAATAATCATATAACTTAAGTATTTGTTTGTTCGATCGAACTGTTTTCGGAAAGGATGACTGCGATCCAAAAATGTAAACTTTGCAGGCCGAAGATAACTTTGTTTATCCAAACAAGTCAACACTGAGCAACCTGAGAATGGCACAGGTGGCCATAGAACGGAAGATCAACTTCTGTTTTGGCTCCATAGATAACAACAAGACCCTGAGGATTGCTCTCAGTCAGCCCATCATCACCAGAGTTAATATGTTCAAGACTAATCCTTTGGTAAGTCTTCATGAATCAATAGAATAATAATGTGCTCTGCAAAATTGTGTTAGTATAGTCAAGGAAGATATACTAAGAGGAAAAACAATAGTGTATATCCATTTAGTATACAAATACAATACAAATACAAATAATTTATTTTCATTATAGTACTTTCCCGAAACAATAACTGCGCTAACCATCAAATTGGGTTTGATCACCCGTATCTTGAAGTTAGGCTTCCCTTACATGGCAAATAAATTTAAGTACATTGAGAATTATAAATTGTGAAATGAAATGAAAATTAATATCCTAATTAACATGCAAATATTATAATTATTAAATTTATGTCAGAAATATCATGCAAATATATTATTATAAAATTATTAAATTGTTCCTAGATCAAATTTTAATTAATTAAGGTAGGTTGACCTACCTGATGATATAAAAATGTTGGACGGTAACAAATTTAAAAAAGAATTGACTAATTGGCTTCTTAACCATTGTTTTTATAGTGTTAAGGAATTTATGGAATTTAATTCTAATATTATTCGTTTCTAAAATACCTATTTTTTATATTATTTAAATTCTTTAGTATAAAAATGACCATTAGCACGTCTGCTTGCAGACTGAGTACAAAGTGACATAAATATAATTTTAAGACCTTTTAATGTAATGTATTCTAGCAAATAAATGATTTGATTTGATAGTGGAGCGTAGCTCGGAAATTTGTCTAAAAACGGTATAAACTTAGATGGTGCCGTAATTATTATTTATTTGTCTTATTGTCTTCAAAAGACAGATTGCATTAAAAAGGGATTTAAAAAAAAAGTGTACTTACCTGATGTGTGACTCACATACAGCATGCAAGTTTTTATGGAGAGAGCTATGCTCAGAGTTCCTTTTCTTTGTGCGATAGTCCAGTTTTACCAACATAGCTATTAAAATTTGCAAGTTGAAGTGGCATATTGCTTGAAGAACCGATAACTGATAGGGATGAAAGTTTCTTGAGTAGAGTCAACAAACTGGAAGAAGTAGTAGGTTGGTCTCCCACTAGATTGACCAACAACATTGTGAGAGTCGCGGGCATCCAGTGGATGCTGGCAGGCTGTCGTTCAGTGTGGAATTCCAAGGGGGAGGCTTATGTTCAGTAGTGGATGTCTTCTGGCTGATGATGATGACGATGAACTCTATGTAACTGGAAGCATTAAGAACTCTCAATGATAATCCACTTCTGTGAATCACACCATCTAATCCACAGACCACAACCAACTCGTTCCTCCTGAAGATCCAAGGTCTGTTCAACAACATGCTGGCGTACGAGGATCTAGAGCTGCAGACGCTGGCACGGGAACAGATACCCATTGTGACGCTGCAGCTCATGGCGTTAGATAGAGTGAGAGAACAGCAGATGGAGCTGAAGACTGGTGAGGGGTTGTAAGATACACGGCTTAGAATAAGGCCCAACTCCTGATGAGACGAGGTGGCGTTGCAGCGTACAAGTGCCCTTGGAAAAGTCAACTTGTTTCACAGTAGGTTCATAATTGTCCCTTCCACGTCGCTCCACCGCCGTGCCTCGTCTGTCCTAATTCCAAACTCCAGTAACAAAACTAAAAACTTGTTTTGACTAAGAATTCTTGGTCAAAACTTTTGACTGATTTTCACAGTCAAAATTAAGTATTTTTGACTGTTCAAGAGTTATGACGGTATTATGTTTAAAGTATTTCAATTGACGAGTTTAAATGACGTACCGACAGTAGGCACAGATTTTTGTGTCTCTGAAGTTGGCTGCAAGACTAGTAGCTAAAGCCAAGGCAGTAGCTATGGGGGGGCGCAAGGGGTGAGCTAATTGCGTATTGGTTTAAAGAGCCTAACTTCAGAGACAAAGATCCACTGTACCTACTGTGTGTACGTTTTATTATTTTCTTTCCAATTATGTTTCAAAGAAAACGTCTTTATAATCAAACATTTTTTAATTGTGCTAAGTAGAATGTCATAGTATAAAGTAGCATGTAGCAAGTAATAAGTCATTGGTGCAGGTCCGAGGATCGAACCGGGTACCATCAAATTTTAAACCACCATCGCTCGTTTTTTTTATTATTAGTAAATGGCTTGCATTTGAACGCCAACTCGCTATAGGCAATGATTGATTTTCTAATTAAACCTTTTGATTGTGTTATATATATATATATTTTGCAAATAATTCTGTTATCTTCAGGTAAAATCAAAGGGCACGACCTGCCGTTTGACATAGCCCTCCTTATGGAGCTTCTGTCTTGGTTCAAACACAATTTCTTCTCGTGGGTGGACAAACCTGACTGCGAAGTGTGCGGAGGGCCGACCACCTTCACTTCCACTAGCTCTATGACTACTGCCAACGAGACTTGCAGGGTTGAGGTCAGTGTCAAATATTAAACAATACCATGCTCATCTGGATAGCCCATTGGTCCAGTTGGCAGTGAACCTACCTTCTGAGCTTGGGGGCGTGGGTTCGATTCCCACCTAGGACAAACATTCATGTGATGAACATTTGTGTTTGTTCTATATCTGGTTGTTAATATCTATTTAAGTATGTTATTTAAAACTATATATGTATGTATATCAGTCTCTGGCAGCCATGTTGTGACATGGCGCGTTATATCTACATACGCTTTACTTACCCGTAACGATTAGGCGTGTTGTTACAATTCCGCGTAACTCTCTATTATATATTTTTAAATATATATTATAGATCTACTTTTGGCTACCAACTCGCCTGACGGTAAGCGACGGTGTGGCCGAGGATGGAACACGTAGATCTAGAAGAAATCTATTAACTCTAGCCTTGAAGATGCCTAGATTGTAGATCTCAGGAAACAAGAAGGACGGCGGGGAGTTCCATTCTTGAGTAGTACGGGTTGTCTTTATATAAAAGACGACCCAAATTGTTGTGTAGTATTTAATTAGTATCTAAACTATTCCTAATTCCAGGTATACAAATGTAGTCGTTGCCCTGGCGGCGCGAGATTCCCCCGGTACAACGACGTGCGCACTCTACTGCGCACGCGCCGCGGCCGCTGCGGAGAGTGGGCCAACTGCTTCGCGCTGCTGTTACGGGCTTTGGGCTACGACACGAGATACGTGTACGATACTACCGACCATGTTTGGTGCGAGGTAATTTTGTTAGTGCCGTGGGTCATGATAGTAGTGCAGTGGGTCATGGTATTAGTGCCGCGGGTCACAGCATTAGTGCCGTGAGTCATGACATTAGTGCCGTGGGCCATGTCATTTGTGTCGTGGGTCACGACATTAGTGCCGTGGGTAGCTGAAAATGTGTTTGTTTAAATGTCATTGTCTGTGACCAATAACGACATTATCTGCCTGTGACGATTCCGACAATTTGCCGGAGCTTCAAAAGTTTGAGGTTTTAGGCTTCACTTGACTGCCCACAGTTTTAAGTACTTGACTAGTATTCTGCGAGTACAACATTTGTCTTAAAATTATAACATTTTCTTAATTTGTCGAGGTGTTCGACTTCGACTCCAACACCTGGCTGCACTGCGACCCGTGCGAGGCCAAACTGAACACGCCGCTGATATACTGTCACGGGTGGGGCAAGAAACTGGCGTACGTCATCGCCGTGTCCCGGGACGATCTGCAGGACGTCACGTGGAGATACACCCTCAATCACAAGGAGGTTAGTAAGTGGGCTAAACCCGGTAACAGAAAAAAAAGAATAAATAATGTGACGGGTTCTATGCTCTTTATTGCTTGTGGTTGTCCACAAAATGTTTTAATATACTAGAGACCTGTAAAAGACTCTAAAGACTACGTACTATTTGACAGAATGCCTTGTACGGTTTGTAAATCACGTGAGAGATTCTGTGCTCTTTGTTGTGCTCTATATTATGCTAAAATAACTGACACCATGTATAACATGTAGATTTAATATTGTATGACGTACTTGCAATGTCCGAACGTGAGGGACTTTAGTTTGTAACATCATAATGCACCACGTTGGCTACAATAAATATTTTTTAAGTTGAAGTGTTAATGGGCAGACCACATCGCTTGAAGAACCGATAACCGATGGGGAAGAAAGGTTGTTGAGTGGAGACCACGAACCGGAAGACGCAGCGTAGGTAGGCCTCCCACTAGATCGACCGACGACATTGTGAGAGTCGCTGGCGTCCAGTCGTTCAGTGTGGGGGTTAAAAGGTGAGGCCTATGTTCAGCAGTGGACATTTTCTGGCTGATTATGATGATGATGAAGCGAAATAAATTGATGTAGTAATCTGTTTGAGAGTGTTGACGTAGAACTTATCACTGAGTAGTTTGATGGTCGTCGGTCTCTAGGTCGGGCTAGATTGAGGGCCCCAGAGCACGGCACCACCTAGCCCCCCGATAGCTACGACACTGGGTGCAAGAGACTTATTTAATTTTATTTTATTTTTTATTTTTAGGGTTATTCCCTAGAATCGTTTGTCTCATGTTTCAGTTAGGTCACGGGACCAAATGGCGGTACACTGTCCATCATAAGGAAGTCTCTGGGTTATTCCCTAGAATCGTTTGTCTCATGTTTCAGTTAGGTCACGGGACCAAATGGCGGTACACTGTCCATCATAAGGAAGTCTCTGGGTTATTCCCTAGGATCGTTTGTCTCATGTTTCAGTTAGGTCACGGGACCAAATGGCGGTACACTGTCCATCATAAGGAAGTCTCTGGGTTATTCCCTAGGATCGTTTGTCTCATGTTTCAGTTAGGTCACAGGACCAAATGGCGGTATACTGTCCATCATAAGGAAGTCTCTGGGTTATTCCCTAGGATCGTTTGTCTCATGTTTCAGTTAGGTCACAGGACCAAATGGCGGTACACTGTCCATCATAAGGAAGTCTCTGGGTTATTCCCTAGGATCGTTTGTCTCATGTTTCAGTTAGGTCACAGGACCAAATGCCGGTACACTGTCCATCATAAGGAAGTCTCTGGGTTATTCCCTAGGATCGTTTGTTCAGTTAGTTTAGATTTACTTTGTACAAGGCCTGCATGAATTATTTTTATTTTATTCTTTATTTCAGTGTAGGTACCCTACATATTGTTTGTCAGTGCGGGGTGAATCTGTGTGCCAAGACAAACCTTCCGTGGTTTTTTGGTGCTACATTTTTGTAAATCGTATAAATAATAAAATAAAAAAACCCGCCTGTTAAAAGCCTAGATAATATTTTTGTTGTAATTTTTATGTTATCCTTGTTTTGTGGTATTTTAATAAAGAGTTTTGTATTGTATTGTATATGAACAATGTATTGAATAAACAAACAAAAAAAGTTCCATGTCGTATATTTATGTTACCCAGGTTCTGACACGAAGGACAGAGTGCACCGAAGACGAGTTGATAAATGCTATGTTGACCCTGCGGTCCGCGCGCCAGCGGCAAGTCAGCGACGCGCGGCGGAACTACCTCGCTAAGAGGACTCTGCAAGAACTTGTCACACTAATGCAGGAGAGGTAACTATAAACCCTGGATGCAGGCCGCTTCCAACCGGCCCTTTTGGAGATCGATCAACATCATCAGCCGGAAGACGTCCACTGCTGAACATATGCCCCCCCCCCCTTTAACCTCCACACTGAATGAAAGCCTGCCATCTGCATCCACTGGATGCCCGCGACTCTCACTATGTCATCGGTCCAACTAGTGGGAGGCCTACCTACGCTGCGTCTTCCGGTTCGTGGTCTCCACTCGATCCATGCATGGTTGCATGGCATGCAAGCAGCAAAAGCAAATCAGCATGGCTGAAGGAAGTAGTCAGGTTTTAGGTTTTTGACTTGTATGTATATCAATATCAAGGGAGACCTTTGCCCAGCAGTGGGGAAAAAACAGGTTAAAAAATTTGGCTACTCAGCTTTTTTATAATTTGTATTGTATGTGAGTTCAGAAAGCCATCAGACTACGAGGCCCACGGTCGCATATCCGGGTCGGCGGTCTGGCGCGCCGAGCGAGGGGAGACGGGTTCACAAACATACACCTTCCTACTCACGGAGCCAGGAAAATACGCCATCAGGTAATTGCCGCGTAAATATATTTCTTGATTTGACTTCGCTGATGGGCCCAAAAGAAGCGCATTATTTAAGATTACAAAATGAGCGCCGGCGCTCACTTCGTTTCAGTCGGTCTCTAGAGGAAGTGCAACAAGGTTAGTACAACAACGATAAGGTTGTGGAATGAGCTCCCGATATATCGGCGCAGTTACATGCACCATGTTCACGGTTGCCAAAAAGGTGGTAATTCGAGTTTCAGTGATACCATAGCAATTAAAGGACTAAGAAAGAGGGTAGATTGTTTTGTCTGCACTTCTGTCTAACTTTGAACTCTCCTGCCAACCGGGTTCAACAGTCTTGCGCCGAAATATCGGAAGCGCCATCCACAACCTTATCGCGGTAAATATCCCGTAAATAATCTTGAAACTGTAGCGAACAGCCGTGATAGTTTAAAACAGTGTTTTATATTGTTTTACACCTTACCACGGTAAATATCCCGTAAATAATTATATAACTTTAGTGTTTTATATTGTTTTAGATATCACGGCGGAACAGACAAGTACCGAGTCAGTCGCGACCAGACGGAACTGCCCGCCGTGAGCGGGTGGCTCGCCGGAGCGTTTCACGCCAAGAACATCATTCGGAAAGTGGAGCAGGACTGGAGGAAGGTCTACCTAGCCAGGGCAGGTGGGCTTTAAAACATGAGTCATTTATATGATTCATGGATATCGTAAAACAGACTCATGAGTCAAATATGACTTACGAGCTGCGCCCCGTGGTTCGATTCCTGCCTAGGAATATTGATTTAAAAAAAGATGCAGTTTTAGTTTTTATCAAAATCAGGCTCGAGACTCCTTTACTTTTCGCTATTCCACATAGTAGAGGATTTGGCCATCCACGCCCTCTTGAAAAATTCACTCGGTATTATAATGATATACAGTGAATTTTGTAGGTGTATAATTATGTTATATTAGTAGTAGCATAGGTAGTAGTAGTAGTGACCACGACCACGGTATGGAGTTACGGTAAGGTACGGGTATGGAGACCACGGACTGGTAAGCGCAGCGTAGGACGTCCACCCACAAGACGGACAGACGACCTAAAAGAGACCGCAGGGAAACGCTGGATGCAGGCCGCTTCCAACCGGCCCTTTTTGAGATCGATGGGGAAGGCCTATGTCCAGCAGTGGACGTCTTACGGCTGAAATGATGATGATGATGAGTCGTAGTACTTGTGTAGTATTGATACATGAAATATATTACACACATACACACTTACGCATACACAAACGCACAAATACTGCATGCATATAATACTATTAGTTTAGTCAATATCTGTCATTATTACTTGGAAGGAACTGACTAATATAGAATGATAATACAGATAATCTACCTAGCATAGGAGTCAGAGATCCACCTAGCTTGTATATCTGTTACTAAGAGACAAATAAATATTTTTGTATTTGTATTTTGTATTGCAGAGGGTGAGAGTGAGGGCAGTATATCGTGGAAGGTGTCTGTGGGCGGAGGCGCCCGCGGCGCGGCGCTGAGCGTGCGGCTCAGTGCGGCGGTGTTCGAGACTGGGCAGCTCACGTGGCGGGTGGGGTTCGACTCCCAGCCAGAACTGGAGGCGCAACTAGGAGGTAACCTACACAACAGTCTACACTCACAGTAAAGCAAAGCTGTAAATGTAGGGCTCCGTCCAAAATACGCCAATAATAACGCCCGCGACGCTATAACATAACTATTTATTATTAGATAGCCCATTGGTCGTTGGTAGTGAACCTGCCTTCTGCGCTTGGGGGTGTGGGTTCGATTCCCCCTAGGACAAACATTTATGTGATGAACATTTGTGATTGTTCTATATCTGGTTGTTATTATCTATTTAAGTATGTATTTGAAAATATCTGTGTTGTATATCAGTCTCTGGCAGCCATATCACAAGCTTTGCTTAGGTTGGGGTCAGATGACCGTGTGTGAAAAAATGTCCCGAAATATTTATTTATTATTTACTAGCTGCGCCGCGCGGTTTCACTCGCGTAGTGATGAAAAATGATGATGATGAAAATAGCCTATGTCACTCTCCAGCCCTTGAAATATACCCATGCAAAAAATCAGGTCGATCCGTTGTTCCGTTGCACCGTGAAAGAGGAACAAACAAACCAACAAACAAACCAACAAACAAACCAACAAACAAACACACTTTCGCATTTATGATATTAGAATGATTATTTATTGTTTATTATTTACCCGGCCTAGCTACAAGGACAAAAAACAGTTTGAAATTTGAATTTCCCGCCACAGGTGAAACGTAACACCTTTAATGGCTGATGGCATAGAAACTGCACAAAGATTTATTTGAGTACTAAATAAATAAAAATGACCAAAGCACAGTTTTCAAAAGTAGAAATTTAAAATTACTATCTAAACAAACAAAAACCGGACAAACTCTCTCGGCTCTTGCCAAATTTCATGATTCTTGGTCACCGGGACCATGAAAAAAGAAATCTGGGAAAAATCATGAATACGGGTTTTGTAAAATCGCAAAATATGCGAAAATAGGCGACATAAACGGTCATATCTTTTGATTGCGTAAACTTACAAGATTTTTTCACAGCTGAAAGAAACCGTCGATTTGAGCATTTAATATAAATTTCATCTTTATATCTTTACGCGTTCCTGAGAAAAAGGGTCTTGACGGACGGACAACAAAGTGACCCTAAAAGGGCTCCGTTTTTTTATTTTGTGGTACGGAACCCTAAAAAACAAATGCGCGAGCTGCATACGGTATTCTGGCCCGTAATGAATACACTTGCCAGTTAACACTCCAAACGTATTCCACGATGCTTTATAATAGGCATGATGACTAATATTTTTTTATTACCTCATAAAAAAGCTGATCATAAATAGAGCACATCAACAAAAACAAAATTAAAATTAGTTCAAAAATAAATAAGATATAAGCATTTTAATTTCATGCTAGACAGAGAGCGCACTATACTGAGCCGTGACGTCACGGCTCAGGAGCGCCATACAAATGCTATACTAACACACGCTTTGCGAGAAAGGGATAGAACATCCCCTCTCCATCCCCACCTAAAACTTTAAACACTCATATCTCAGAGATTTATCAGCCAATTCGAATTATTTTTTCAGTATGTGTAATGTATTTACTTATATTCATCGCTAAGCCGGTTATTTGTAATAAATTAAACATTAGGAATCATGCCTATTGTTATAATAAGGTACTGTGGGCTCATTATAGAAGTTTGATTGTGATCGAGATTGCATGCCGTCCCGTTCGTATCAACTTACTCGCACCATGATCGTGATCACAATCCGAATCACGAACGGACATCCATAATACCATAGCTGTTATTGTCTACAGAATCGCCGACCCATTTTGAGCGTCCGTTTTCCACCGTCACGATAACGGCTGCGCTGTCCGGCGGAGTGGGCGACGTGGCGTGGCAACACGCGCAGCTCTTCAGACAGTCGCTCGACGCTAAATCATGCGCGTTCGAGATACTCGCGCGCGTCGACAAGGACTAGTCAACTGCTGGCCAGTAAGGAAACACTTAGAAACGTTACTTTTAAGCAAAGATAACATAACCACTTGATCACGCATCATGACGTCATAATTCCAATTTGTACGAGTAAGCCACGTTGGTCACGTCAATGGGGATTGTTCATTTTATTTAAAAAAATAAGCGCTGATGACGTCAGCGTTGGCGTTATGTTGAAATTTATCTTAGCCATTTACACAATCAAAAAAAGCCCAACCACTGTGCAATGTCAATGACATTGACAGAAGTAAGTTTTTTTTTGTATAGACATCTAAACTAACTAATATAACGCCGATGGTGATGTCATCACAATTAAAAAAAAGCACACTTTTTTTTTATTGCAACCGTAATGAAAACAAATTTCTTTTAATTGGTATTTTATAGTGTTAACAGACGCTCGAACGCGGCTGACCTCAACCGCCGTCTGACCAATGGGAGAGAAAGAGAGGGAAATATGATATTCTCACTCTTTCTCTCCCGTTGGTTAGACGGCGGTCCGTCAGCCGCGTTCGAGCGTCTGTTAGCACTATTATAAGGTCAGAAAATTTGGGCAATCCCTATTATCCCCCTTTTATCCCCATTTTTGTAAAGGTGTCGAATAAAATTTATTTTCTTTCTTTCTTTCTTTCTTTCTTTCTATTAGCGCCTAGGATTGGCCCGCTCGAAAAAGATTATGCTGAATATTATCACTTTTCATCGCGCGGGGGAAAGGATGAGCAGTCAAGTGGTTATATTGTCATGGGTTTTAAACTGAGACTCAGAGACGAGTTTTAAGCGTGGACTTACGCTTCATTATGACAAAATTCAGTGCTTACGCCCAAATTTGTATTCAGAAACGTATAGAACACTGCTTAAAATTAACGCAGGCTAAGATAGCGTAAGTAGTGAATCGACCACTTGAGCCGATCTTAAAGCAGTAGTGGCGCCACCAAGCGAGCAAAAGTGTAGTTACTATTGACATTTGACATATTTGAATAGATTCACATCATAAATATTTTGTTCCGCCAGTATTTTTTTATGTACTGGATCTTTGTAGATCCAGGTAAACATTAATAAATGTTCCTAAATTGTGGAACACTTGAATTATTATTTTCTGATCACATCTTTCCAATTCATGGTAGGTAGGAAGACTACGGAGCAGCTGTTCTCATTGAAATATTGATTTAACAGCTGTCAAGGGTGACCAATTCGCCATATTCGATTTTTGGAGTCCAACCTCGAAAATATGGTTCGACTTCCTGGCCCCCGATTCTAATAAACTGTTTCAATTTTAATTTGTAAACAATGGCCTCAAAATTGACAGTTTAAAAAATAAATACTAGAAAAATGTCACCACCTAATATTATAACTTAGTATATAAAAATATTAAACTGTCAATTTTGAGTCAATTATTTACTAATTAAAATTGAAACAATTACAATTTAAAAACAATTTGATTAGTAGAATCGGGGCCCTGGTATGGCCAGGAAAACTATTCTGACATCAGAGACAGCAGCCATGCTTGAATTTTACACCGATACAGCCGCTCCATAATATTCTGACCTACAATGATACAAGTGGTTATAATCTTTTGGACCGTCAAAAAGTTATGTTATTAAATGGGCAAAATTGGCGTCTTAGGTGAAAGATTACTAAAAGCTTTTTGCGTTAAACGCACGATATACATCTAGTTCTATATTTAGGCATAACGTTTAGAATTTTTTATAATGCTTTTCACAAACGTTTGGATAAGCTATAGTGTAAAGTGCTCTATCAACTTCTCGCTAACGAGAAGTACCATGCGCGAAAACGAGATAGCACTTTTTAGTTAAAACAGGCTTATTGAACGTTTCTAGTTTAGATTGTTTTTTTTTTTTTATGAAGACGGGACCGGAGCTCCAGTAATTTTCATACAAACGTAACTAGTAACATTTTTCGGAAAGTAGTCGTCCAATTTTTATGAAACTTGTTGAGTATACAGGGTTATAAGGAAAGGGTGTACTAAGTCGAAAGGGGTTCGTTACACTTATCATTATGAACAACTTTAACTATGGGACTAAACCTGAAATCGCAAAAATAATTTCAGCTGTTCCATACATTTTGTCAAGTAAGAGTAGGTAAGTAACAGTTTTTTTTTTCGCAATTTCATGGTTAGTCCCGTCCCATAGCTTATAATGATGAGTATAACGAACCAGCAGTACAAGTACCGTTCTTTATCAATCGTTAAATTTGACAGTTATGATCGTCAAATTCGATAAAATGCCATTTGATCAGTACTCGCTATGATCGTTTCTATGACAATTTATCGATCGCCAAATTTGACAGTTGCGATCGTCAAATTCGATAATATGCCATTTGATCAGTACTTGCTATGACATATTATGGAATTTAAAGATCGACAAAGAACGGTACTTACACTGCCCTTTCGGCTTAGTACCCTTTCCTTATAGCCCTGCATACTTTAGAACCAAGTTTTAGCAAAACCGGAAAAATAATATGTGAAAAATTTACCTGGTATGTTTGTATGACTGAAAATAATCCGAGCTCAGCGGAACTATTACATAAGCTGCCACTCGCTATTGTTTCGCGCGCATGGTGTAAATTGGCGATAGCGAGTGCCAGCTCATCCCATCATGGTCTCATTTTAACTTTATACTTCCAAATATAGCAAAATTCTAGTCGTATTTGAAAATATAAAATGGTGCTGGAATATGCCTGTAATTGTATAATGTTTAAGAACTATAGTTATTGCATATTATGAATTAAATATTTAATAGTTACTTTATTCATTCCAATAAATATTTTATGTAATTATGACCATTATTTTATGAATGTACTAAGTATGAAGTTTTGGTGGAAAAAATCATGTTGATGTTAGCCTTAAAGCTGCCATACACGGAGAGATCAATCTGACAGGCAAATCTGCATTTTGGTTTAACTGGACACGATTAGCCTGCCTAACATGCGTACTGCGACAAAATCTTGTCGTCACTTTGTCGAGCGAGAAAGCGACATGGCGCCTACGATGTTCCGCGGTGTTTCCGAGAAGCTACAACATGGGGTTCTTCAAAAGGCGAGTTAATAGTCCTTAAGGGTCGGCAACGTATTTGTGATGCCTCTGGTGTTACAAGTATCCATAGGCTACGGTGACTGCTAACCATCAGGCGGCCCGTCTGCTTGTTTGCCACCTATGGCATAAAAAAACGGTTTCGTATACGGCTGTCTCGCTTCGGCACGATAAAAAAAGCCGACAACTTTTTGTCGCGGCACGCATGTTAGCCCGGCTGGTCATTTCTAATAAATTATAAATGACCAGGGGCCTTATGACTCGAACTAAGTCTGAAACAGCGCAGTTCGGGAGATCACGCGAACGCGTGCTTTTGGTGAGCATATAATTTATCATTACTCCTAAAGACTGCCACAAAGAGCATATCACTAATACACGGAGAGATGACGAGAAAATCAGCAGTTTAGTTTGACTGGACGCACGATAAGGGGCCGTACCGTCACCTGTTTTAAGCTATTCAGCAGGCAAGTAACGTTCTTTATCGTTCGACGAATTCGACAGATGGAAATCGATTAATTCGATAAGTTTTCTGAAAACATTATCGATTCTATGGTTTTTTATCGAATTCAAATTGTCGATTTCAAGTGTCAAATTTGTCGATTGATAAGAACTGTAATAGCACTGCTGTTTAGGTGATTGCGAAATGTTGCGCAACCGCAAACCGTACCTCGGCGCGTTAAGGTTCACGTTCGCGTGATTTATTAGCCAAAGCTAATTATAAATTAAGCTCAAAAGCTTCATTTGGAAACGCTTCAATCCTGAAATCGTGAAAAAGATATCAGCTGCCATACATTTTGTAGTGTGAATTACCGTTTTCTATGGAACAGCTGTTTTTTTCCCCGCGATATCAGAGTTGCTCCCATACTAAAAGTTGTTCATAATGATGGGTACTATGGACCCCTTTCGGCTTAGCACACCCTTTCTACGTAACCCAGTATACATACAGTTTCATCGAAATCGGACTCATAGTTTGCTGTTTGTGCGCTGCGACAAAATTTGTAAAAAAAATATGCGAAACGATGCATGTCACGTTCTTATCACGTTTTCGCACGACTGTGTCAAGTTTTAGTCGCGTAGTCTGCTGGGAGCCGTTAATATATAATTATATTCTACTCTTATACTTCCCGACACATTTATAAAATTTCGACTTTAATCTTGTATCTATAGTTATTGGCACTGCAATGTCAAATAAAACAATATTTAAAAATATGAGCGAGTTTTATTATATTCAAATTTTCTCATTAAATAATATTTTTTATTCTAAATAGGCATTTCCATTTTGCTGCATCAGCGTTCTGATAATTACACATATTAATAAGTACAGCATTATTATTAATTGTTTAAAATGTAAATTTTTATAATTTATGATATTTATGAACAATGTAAAGAAAGTTTATTGTAATAATCAGAGTATTGAAATAACATAATATCAGAGAGCTAATATTCAATATTCAATTATTTTAGTTAAAAAACTTACTATTAAAATTAATAATATTTTTTTCCATTAGATCATACAAACACATGTTTTACAGTCTTTAGAAATAGTTTAGGGCGCATTCACATTAGACTGAGCAACAGCACTGGAAGGTATTACGAAAGGCAAAAAAAAGTTCCTAAAATGCGACAGATGGCGTTGACGAGATATGGCTCTGAAGATATTACAAAACCACAAAAGAAACAGGGTCAGTAATTCAATCTTAAGCTTATTCTCATAGACAGACAATGTATTATGTCTGTCATACTTGTTTTAGTGATAGGAGAGCGAAATAAATGACACAAAAAAGTAATTATGTCAGTAAGTAATTTTTTTATGACATTATTTTAAAGTGTAGTTATTTTTACATTGAACAATTGCGAAAAAAATACTAATCATGTTTCGTCAGCGCCATCTATTGATGGTTGCAGAACTATATTCCTGCAGCTGCCACAAAACTTTCCATTAGCAACGCGGCTGTCATGCTGCATCCAGCATGGCAGCGCGAGCCGAGCAGTCGCTTGGCGACTTAGCTGCAGTTATGTAAAGGCGCTGGTAAAGAACAGCTGCAGAGCCAAATCTCCTAGTATGAAAACGCCCTAAAATCCACCGCAGACGACATTATCGATCGGCGAGCGCAAAACTAGAGAAGACAGGAAGAAACTAAGAAAAGAACAAAACAGAAAGAAAACTCGCAGACTATCCGTCGTCTTTGGTGACATGACACGAAACAAATCTGCAGTGCAAGTACCGTTCTTTATCGATAGTCAAATTTGACAGTTGAGATCGTCAAATTCGATAAAATTCCATTTTAATTTTATTGAGGTAGATGATCTCATCTGTCAAATTTAACGTTCGATAAAGAACGTTACTTGCACTGCAGAATAAATATATTTCGAAGTCATAATAATAAAATCACAGGACGTACTTACAAACATTTAACTAACATGTCAATTTTAAAAAGGAGTCAATGACGTCGATTATAAAGTATCATTATTTAAATTTATGTGACAGTACTTCAAAATGCATTTCAATATGCGAAATAGAACACAATTTTTCAGAGCTGTCTCTAGTTTAGAAAATGGTTCAAGAGGGTCGACGTCAAAGTATAACTAATAACTACGAATCGTCACAGATGAGTAGCGTAAGGACCAGCTTACAAGGTTATGGCCGACACCGCAATGGTAGGTGCCTTATTGGATCCTAAATAGTCACCTGGCTACTCGGTTTTGGAACTAGACAACGGTCAGATATCAGCAGTGCAAGTACCGTTCTTTATCGATCGATAAATTCGATAAACTACCGTAGAATCGATCATAGCTAGTACTGCTCAAATTTTATCGAATTCGTTGATGTCAGCTGTCAAATTTGACGATCGATAAAGAACGGTACTTGCACTGCTGCATTGCCACCTACCGGCATTGTGTTTTTGGTCTAAAGCGGTGGCTTAATTGCCTATCTCGTAATTAATTTCAAACCTTTTGTGAAGTGAACATCATTCAAGAACTCAGTACACGCCACAACTATTTCAAACAATTTTTTTTTTTTGGGGGGTGGGGGAAAGTAAGTATATGTAAAAAGTATGAACATGAAAATTGCTTAAAACATTTGCTAATTTATACTAAAGAGAATGCCTAAACTTTTTTTTTAATTCTCACTTAGTTCTTTTTATAATCAAATTGATCTGCAAAATGGCCCAGGAGAGAGCTTTTAATATTTACTATGTCTGTGCGCGCGATGAAATCGACAGCCAATCACAGCCTCAGTTAACGACTCCCTGGAGTTCAATATTTTCATACAAACATATCTTAAATTTAGAAACTAATTGGCAAAGGCAAATTGATGATGCTTCTAATTGTATTCATTTCGCCAAGACTCCAAATCAATCAATTCAATCAATCAATTCTTTTCCCTCCAAATCCGGTAGATGATATTATAATAAGTTTAACCTCGTATTTTGCATACCAATAACACTCCGCAGGAACTCATATCGAACGCCAGGGTCCACGGACTGGCATTTATACGTGCCGTATAACCTGAAAAAGTATTCTTGCATTTTTTTGCGACATTTACTGCGTTGGAATCTTCATTTGAGTTTTACGGACTATGACAAAATGACGAGGCATTTTACGATTTGCCTTCGGCATTTTGCAAACCAGCGAGCGTTTCTAAACAGACGACGCCGTTTGTATAATAAAGAATCATACAGGCTATAACAAAATGACGAGGCATTTTACGATTTGCCTTCGGCATTTTGCAAACCAGCGAGCGTTTCTAAACAGACGACGCCGTTTGTATAAATAAAGAATCATACAGACTATAACAAAATGACGAGGCATTTTACGATTTGCCTTCGGCATTTTGCAAACCAGCGAGCGTTTCTAAACAGACGTCGCCGTTTGTATGATAAAGAATCATACAGACTATAACAAAATGACGAGGCATTTTACGATTTGCCTTCGACATTTTGCAAACCAGCGAGGGTTTCTAAACAGACGACGCCGTTTGTATAATAAAGAATCATACAGACTATAACAAAATGACGAGGCATTTTACGATTTGCCTTCGGCATTTTGCAAACCAGCGAGCGTTTCTAAACAGACGACGCCGGTTGTATAATAAAGAATCATACAGACTATAACAAAATGACGAGGCATTTTACGATTTGCCTTCGGCATTTTGCAAACCAGCGAGCGTTTCTAAACAGACGACGCCGTTTGTATAATAAAGAATCATACAGACTATAACAAAATGACGAGGCATTTTACGATTTGCCTTCGGCATTTTGCAAACCAGCGAGCGTTTCTAAACAGACGTCGCCGTTTGTATGATAAAGAATCATACAGACTATAACAAAATGACGAGGCATTTTACGATTTGCCTTCGACATTTTGCAAACCAGCGAGGGTTTCTAAACAGACGACGCCGTTTGTATAATAAAGAATCATACAGACTATAACAAAATGACGAGGCATTTTACGATTTGCCTTCGGCATTTTGCAAACCAGCGAGCGTTTCTAAACAGACGACGCCGTTTGTATAATAAAGAATCATACATACTATAACAAAATGACGAGGCATTTTACGATTTGCCTTCGGCATTTTGCAAACCAGCGAGCGTTTCTAAACAGACGACGCCGTTTGTATAATAAAGAATCATACATACTATAACAAAATGACGAGGCATTTTACGATTTGCCTTCGGCATTTTGCAAACCAGCGAGCGTTTCTAAACAGACGACGCCGTTTGTATAATAAAGAATCATACAGACTTATAACAAAATGACGAGGCATTTTACAATTTGCCTTCGGTATTTTGCAAACCAGTGAGTGTTTCTAAACAGACGACGCCGTTTGTATAATAAAGAATCATACAGACTATAACAAAATGACGAGGCATTTTACGATTTGCCTTCGGCATTTTGCAAACCAGCGAGCGATTCTAAACAGACGACGCCGTTTGTATAATAAAGAATCATACAGACTATAACAAAATGACGAGGCATTTTACAATTTGCCTTCGGTATTTTGCAAACCAGTGAGTGTTTCTAAACAGACGCCCCCCTTGGTACGCTTGGTCTCCTGGGAGCCCGCGTCCGCCTCGCCCCGCGCCTCGCCCGCACGGCGCGCGTCCGCGGCGCTAGTCACAAGGAGCCCTGGACGTGCTCCCTTATATCCTTCACCACCACGTCACCATTCTGCACCGCCTCTAGCACAGCCAACACCAGTCGAGTTACCTACAACACACAACACACTTTTTAGGGTTCCGTACCCAAAGGGTAAAAACGGGACCCTACTACTGAGCATACACTGTCTGTCTGTCCGTCCGTCCGTATGTCTGTCTGTCTGTCTGTCCGTCCTACCTTTTAACAGCTGTATCTTTCGAACCATAATAGATAGCCAGTTGAAATAGTCACAAAATATGTACCTAATGTTGCAGCGGATTAAATAATAATAAAGTCAATAAAACCGGCCAAGTGAGAGTCGGGCTCGCGCACTGAGGGTTCCGTACCACCACATAACTTGTTAACTACTAAAGTACAAAAAAGGTGTGCAAAAAGACAACAATCCATCAACGCCTAGGCGGTCCCATCCAAATACCGACCGCGCCCGACGTTGCTTAACTTCGGTGATAGTAGGAGAACTGGTGGTGAACAGAAATTTGTCACTGACTCGCACTTGGTCATTATTTAGTATTTGTTGTTATACTTTAGAGTGCGTACTATAATCATGCCAAGTCTGACACTTGTAAGTATTACCGTTTTTACATTAGAGTTAATACAAAAATACGTTTAAAAAATACGTTTGTTGTATGGGACTCTTTTATTTTTTATTTATTTTTTGTAACTAATGTACTTGTCATGGTTATAATTAGGTGTTGAAGTATATGTCCGACGGTTTTGGCTCGTTTTTACTGAGCAAGTTCAATGGTCATGGCCAGTCCATTCATTTTATTTTGGTCGAAGGTGTCACCATGACAGTCGGATTACATTTTGCTTTGGTTATGTATGTTTCTTTGCTAAAGCCAGCTTGCTGAAAAATGAGTTTTTTTAACTATGAACTTATTTATGCTACTGAGTGAAGAGACGAGCAAGTCACTCGCCTGATGGCAATCGCCACGCTTGGCCATAATAGTTCAGTGCAACCCAGAATTTAGAATTTCAATCTCAGATCAAAAAAACAAGGGGATGTGGTAAGGTGGCGGGGTGGCGGGTTCAATCGCATCAGACCTAAATCAGGCTTGATGCCTTTGGCCGAACTCACCCTGCAGACGACCTTGTCGCCCTTTTCGCATGTGGAATATTAGTAATTTATTAGTGTCGCTACAAGTTCCTTAGTGTACGTAAAGTTAGTAAGTAAGCCGTACTTACAGTTACTGCGTTAGGCGATTTAGTGAAAAATATATATGAAAATCGAGCCATTTGAACACAAACAATAAATAACTCGTCACCGTGAGATATTAGATGTTAATTTTTTTTATGCCCTGTAATTTCACTATTATGTTTGCACAATACTACTTGGCAGTTGAATAACTGTCAAAAGTGTGTTACTTCCCCAGGCGGACAAAAGAGTCCTACAAGTGAGACCATTGACGAAATAGACATAACATTAATGAGAGTTACCTTATTTTTGGCGGCGAATTCGAGCATGTCGCATGCGTTTCGAGCCGACAGACTCTGCACCAGCTTGTCCACGCATTTCTGCTCCAAATCCGGCATTATGTAGTACGAAGCTAGAAGCAGCAGCTGCTCTAGCCCCGTGGCGGGTAGAGTGCGAAGATAAACGTAATCCTTTAAGCTTTGAAGCGTGCTTTTAGATGTTCCCGGGACGTCGACGTGGCCTTCAGTCGTCTCTTTCCAAGTGCCGCAGAGCATCCGACGTAAGACGGGACTGGCGGCGGCCAACACCGCTCTGTATAAAGTAGGAAAAAATTATATACTGCGTATACCAGAAGCGAACTAAGGGCAGCTAAAGTAGCGCGGATATCTCACTCGCGCTCATCCAAAAATTAAATCCACTTTATCTTCTAAAACGACGAAATCTACTTTTTGAAGATTAAATAAAACACTGAGGGAGAATTAAAAAACGATTAGGCATTCTATATATTGAGTCACAATGGGGGTGATGCAACTTAAGTGTGCTTGTTTCGTACGAAAGTTTTGAGGGTTAGGAAGGTAAACCACATGGCCCACCTCCTCTGCTCTCGGAGGACGAAATATTTTTTATGACTCGTCCGCGTCATCGTCGTCTTTCCTATAAGTCTGTCTTACGTCTAAGGTGCGCTACATTAAAGAAAGTGCATTTTCCGCGCATGCTCCTTGGCACCTGTAGGCACTTGCATAAACTTGTCTTAGGGTTAATTAAGGCTGCGCTAAAAGGCCATAGCTATCAATTTTGCACGATAAAAAAAAAATTGAGGATAAAAATCACTGAATTACAATTAAAAAAACCGCTTGGGCATAATCTTTAGAATAACATTGCAAATGGTATAAAGCAACTTTCGTGTTGATATTTTATAGGATGGCGGAGAGATAGAAAAAAAAACGAGTTTTTTTTCTCTGAGTTTTTATTTTAAACGAGTTTTTTTTTTCTTATACCTGTGAATGCGAATAGCACCGCCTTCGCCGCGTAGCTCAAAGTCAGTTAACTCGTCATCTTCGTAGAGCGGCGCGAAGGAGTTCACATTGGGCAGGACGTCCATGACGGTGGAGACATCGAACGTGTACTGCTGCTTCTTGTTCTCGTGCAGCAGGTGCCAGGTGCCGTCGTCGCTGGTGAAGCACTTGTCCGTGATGGAGAACTCGTTGCACGTGAACTTTATCGTGTACGTGAGGTCGTCTTCTTCGGGCCGGAGTTTGAAGAATCTGTAATAATAATTAAAACATCGAGAACAAGTATTAATTGAACTTTTTTTAAACCCCAGAGAAAAGAGCAAGTCATCAGCATCATCATCATCATCACAGCCCTGGGTATAGGCTGCTGGGTATAGGCCTCCCTATGGTGCCTTAGTCATATTGCAAAATACCTTAATTTAGGAATGAGGCTTTGTTACGCTTAAATAAATATAATAATTGTGCCGTAATCGACGAAAGTACTATTCGAAAACCAATTGAGACTTTTATTTGATTACCTTTTCTATTAGAAATAAATGTTTTTAAAGTAACATATACATAATTATTATACATCATCATAATTCCAGCCATAGGACGACATCTGCTAGATATATGCCTCCCTCATCGATCTCCAAAAGGGCCGATTGGAAGGGGCCTGCATCCAGCGTTTTCCTGCGGTTTCTTTTAGGTCCTACGCTGCGCTTAGCGGTCTGTGGTCTCCATTTGAGAACCTTTCGGCCCCATCGGCCATCTGTTCTGCGTGCATTGTGCCCACAACATATACCTACCTAACAAATTGTTTTTAAACGAAACTCCCAAATTTAAACTTTTTGCTTTGCCACCCCTAGCGCTACAGTTGCGCGTAGGTTATTAAACTCAAGTACAGCCGAAAGCCATCTGTACCAATTTATTCTAGGATGACGGTGAATCTGTCCCACAGAAAAGAGAAGTAAATGAGAAGGAAAATCTGTCGCCAGGCATTATGAGTGAACCTTGATTGAACGCATCAAAATTGCTAACTGATTTCGAATGATCGACGTTTCGTTTATATGGGTGCAACTGGCTACAAAAAAATTCTTACAATAATGCATTGACAGCCGTTCTAATTTAAACTTTTTTTTTTTACCTGTGCTCTGTCCCAGTTTGTGCGAATGACAACGATACCTTATGAATATGAGGTTCACGTATGTGTTGGTGTGCCCGTTGTTGATCTGGCTGGCGATCACTCTGGCCTGGAACACGGCGGCGCCATTGATCACAAACTCGCTCGAGTTCTTGACGGCGCACGGAGTGTTGTAATTCGTCACTATGAACTTCATCTGGAGCTTGTTTCCGCGCTGCACCAAATGTTTATGTTCCATTCTGTAACAATGACAATAGGGCATGATGACTAATATTTTTTTATTACCTCATAAAAAAGCTGATCATAAATAGAGCCCATCAACGAAAACAAAATTAAAATTAGTTCAAAAATAAAGCAGATATAAGCATTTAAATTTCATGCTAGACAGAGAGCGCACTATACTGAGCCGTGACGTCACGGCTCAGGAGCGCCATACAAATGCTATACTAACACACGCTTTGTGAGAAAGGGATAGAGCATCCCCTCCCTATCCCCACCTAAAACTTTAAACGCTCATATCTCAGAGATTTATCAGCCAATTTGAATTATTTTTTCAGTATGTGTAATGTATTTAATTATTTTCCTCGCTAAGCCGGTTATTTGTAATAAATTAAACATGAGGACACATGCCTATTGACTGGTGAGTATTTGATTTATATTAAAAAACAGAATAAATAATAATAATAATGCCTTTATTCCCAAATAAATTACATAAAATTTCACTGTGTAGTAGTTAATTGTAGTGTTTGGGCACCCAAATTTGGGTATAGGCCTCCTCCATGCAACGCCATTCTTGTCGCTCTTGCGCCCAGGGCCGGATTTAGAGGTCCAGAGGCCTCGGGGCAACAAAGGAGCGGAGGCCCCCTCGCCCCAAATTATTTTCCAAATAAAGTAAACAATTTTTTTTCAGTCGAGTTTTTCAATAAATAATTTATTGTGAAACCAAGTAGATTCCCTTAGTATTGAACAAACACATATAAATATAAACGGAAACAAGAATTATCTGAAATTAAATTTTAGGGTTAACGAACGGAACCTTTCGAGCTTTTTTCGCCGAAAAATCGTTGATGATTTCGTTGAAATCCAGTTCTCGGAGTAAATCGCTTTCAATGCTCAGGAGAGAAAGCTTCGATAGACAGTTTTGTCCCATCGTGGTTCGAAGCCAATTTTTTATAATTTTCAGTGAAATATCAAAAGAAAAGATGCTTACTAGTGTTAACTAGTTGGAATTTGAAAGATTTTTTTTTCCGAAGTCTCTATTGTGGGGGCCCCCCGTTTGTGGAGGCCCCGGGGCTTTCGCCCCGGTTGCCCTTCCCTAAATCCGGCCCTGCTTGCGCCAGTCTCGTCCAGACTGATTCCGGCAGCTTCGACCATGTCGTCGCGCCATCTTCTTCTGGGCCGCCCCTTTGACCTGGTTTCTTCTCTGGGGTACCTGTGCAGGATTCGTTCGCTCCGGCGCCCATATGTAGCTCTCGCAACGTGACCAGCCCACTTCCACTTAAGCCTGCAAAGCATGCTTGCGAAAAAACAGAATAGGTCTATCAAAATACACATTGTAAAGAAATTAATATCTACATTAATTCCCCAACGACATCGCAGAAGAAATGCTTCTATTTCCTTCCTTCCGTGTTTCCTTCGAGAAAGACTTAAATACAAGGAATATAATACTCTCTGCTGAGGCTTAAATATAAATTTGAACAATAAATACCGGCCAAATGCGAGCCAGACTCATCTCGCTTGGTGCCGAGGGTCTGATGATCATAGCTGATGTTGAAGCCGGGAGTGGTATAATAAATCTCTTCAATCACTCTCAGTAAACATTAAAATTAATATAAAAAAAAAACATCGTTTGGAGTCACATAATATACAGGGTTATAATATACAGGGTTACGCATATAGACTGTACTAAGCCGAAAGGATGTCATTGTACTCATCATTATGAACAACTTTTACTATGGGACCAACCATGAAATAGCGAAAAAAGAACTGTTCCGTACACTTTGTTGAGTGCCAAATGTGTCAATGACCGTTTTCTATAAAATAGCTGATTTCTTTTTCGCGATTTCTGGGCTGGTCCCATAGTAAAATTTGTTCAACAAAACAATGACCTTCTTTCGGCTTAGTACAGGGTAAATGCGTATGCATGTTGTTTTTTTTTAAATAGGAAAATAATAATTTTTCCGTCACGACTACGAAGGTGCATTGCAGTAAGCAAGATGATTAGATGAGTATCAAATTGTCCGTATTTAAGAAGAAGCCATCGAGGAACAAGTCAGTGATGATTTGACAGTTGAACAACGAACATGAAGGCGATTCTTGCAGTTTTGTGCCGTGAGTTTTTATTTATGTAAATTTCTCAAACATGGTATTCAATGTGTACATTATTTGAAAAACGCTTTTCGACTAATTTAGACTTGGAATTTACAGACAAAAATACTTGGCATTTCCAGATAGCTATGGCTGTGATTGGCTCATAGTACGGCATCTGGACAGGCCATAGGCGTCTAGTTTTTTCTTCTTTTGGTTGCTAAACGACGGCGGTTTACATGTGAAACTTACCCCAAAATTTACTCTCATGCTATGTATGGAACATGCGGACTGACAGCCGTACTAAGAAACGTTGGCAAATTTAATCTATCCTTCACTGCTCCGTTAACTTTTCGCCGATGGAAATTGTCAAGTGGGATAACGAGACAGCAAATTTTAGTTAACAAACGCTTAAGGCGAGGTTTTCCCACTTTAAGCAACGCTTATTACTACAGATGACCGGCTTAATATATTGTATTAGTTGCATTTAGTGGAGCAAAACCATGGTGCTTACACACAGCCGTGCGTTTCACTACTTCTGTAATGTAAAATGTACCTTTGGGGTTTCCTCCATAGTTACGAAATCTGTATATTAAGATATCGTAGACATCGTTTAATAAATAGGTATTTCAATGAATTTTAATAAAAAACAGGGAGAAAAGCGCACAACAGTTTATTTCCAATTTTTTTTCTATCGAGCGAAATTTATTTTATCGTGTTTCGGTCTTTGGGGTTTCCTAGATAAAACATTCAATTTTGATGACACAATTTTTATAATTTTGAAGTAAACATGGAAGTAGTCACACTGAAATTAAAACGACCAAAAATTGCTAAAATTTGGGAAGGAGGGCCTTAATTAAAGTTTGTAAGTAAGGCCGTGTACGAGGCGCGTAAATAAATCAATGTATGTTTTGTTGCAATGCAGTGACTTCGGCGGCGGCGTGGATGATTGCAGAGGCCTATGAGAGGACTCCCCTCGGTGATTCCATTGATAAAGCCACCCTGAAGGTGCTGAAGGTAAACACATTTTATTTTTATTTTATTTTATTTTATTTATTTATTCAAATTACAACTATCATTACAGCTATCATTACAACTATCATTTTAAATACTTTCCCTAACTTCAGATTCCAGAAGAGCTCATTCCACAACCTTGCCACGGTAAATATCCCGTAAATAATCATATAACTTCAGATTCAAGGTTTGCCAACGGTATCATTGGAATAAAAAAATCGCGTTTGCAGCACCATCGGCCCCCGGGTATGTCCTAAAACTGCGACCAGAACCACCGCAGGATGAGCAGCAGCTTCCTATTAGTACACGGTGAATGTACTGCGATCCCCAAGCCGCCTGCCAAGCATGGGGATTATGGCAACACTCCTGTCTTAGAGGAAGGCCTATGTTCAGCTATGGACGTTTACTGACTGATGATGTTGTGTATCCGCAAGACCATAATGTGTTCCATGACAGGCGTCATACCTAGATGTAGAATCTGCCAGGCTCAACTAGGAGTCTGCGGGCCACGCGAGCCGATTGCATCTGGACAGGGTGAGGGTGCACTGAACAGTCGAGCCCCAGGTCGCCGGAACCGATGGCGCAACGAGCTCGAGAGGTTTAATAAAGATTGGTCGGTGTTGGCCCCGGAAAGAGACAAGTGGAACGGGTTGGGGTAGACCTTTACCCAGCAGTGGGACAACGCAGGTTAAGAAAAAACTACCTAAACTCGGTCGAAGTATTTATTTACTCTGACAGCTGCACTAACATTGTAAAAAGCTGAATATAATTAACATTTTCTTTTAACATTTTACAGAAGTATATTGGGTACCTACTAGCCTTACGTTCAAAAACCAGAATTCAGAATTGAAAAAAGTGATCAGAATTCGTGGTTTTCATTTGGTTATTACAATGTTGTTGAGCTGCCAGAGCAAATAAATACTAAGACCGAGAACAGGCAATTATCTTCGTAAAAATTAATTGCAAATAACTATTTTAGCGTGATTATCGGATTTTAAATAATTTCTAGGAAGCGTATCATGACAGTACGGATAAGAACGTGATCACTTCTCCTCTGGGGGTATTCCTGCTGCTGTCACTGTACTCCGCCGGCGCCGGCCCTGGCAGCCGACAAGAGATTAACAACTTCCTCGGAGAAGGTGATCAAAAGCAGGTAACTTTGGCTTTAAAAAGGATGTTACAAACCCCATCCCCCCAGGGTAATAAGTACTGCTACAAGAAGTGTTCTAGAACGGAGAAGGCGATTAACCTGGTCCTGACCAAGTGAGCAAGCCTCGCGAGACTTTATTTATATAGACTAGATCTACGTTTGGCCACCAGCTTGCCTGATGGTAAGCGACGGTGTGGCCGAAGAAGGAGTACGTTGATCTATAAGAAATCTATTCACTACTTGAAGATGCCTAGATTGCAGTTCTTGCTTCTGTCTTGGTCTGGCTACTTAATTTACCAATGTCTAGACCGATACACGGAGCGTGCCACGCAGGGCTTGCTCGGTCAGTCTGGATCTGGACTAGGCTAATGACAAAGATAGCGAAAGGAGACTGACGATGTACCTACAACTGCAGGCCTAGCACGGTCCGTGGCGTGGGCAAATTGTCTTTCCATCATTTTTATCCGCGCGTAGACGCGACAAAACTAGAATATGGATACGTTTGTCTCTTTCTCGCGGAATAAAAACGGTAGAAAGACAGTTTGTGCTAGGCCTGCTGGAAGCATAACTGCAAATTTTGCCGTGTCTCTTTAATGAGCGTTAATATCATAAAAAACGAATTTTCACTTATGTTGCAACATTCTTAGTTGAACTTTGGTAAATTGAACAAAATGTTCGTTGCCGTTTGTGATTATTATTGGAAAATTAAATGGCGGGGAAAACCGAAACAAAACGATCAAATTTCGTTTAAGATATGATCTAAATGGTTGAACGAATCATCTCCTTAAGGGTGCACTTCGAATGCATGTTTATCTAAATTTTTAATACCTCAAATTTAAGTTTAATTATGATTGATTTTGATATCAAATAACAATTATTAAGTTAGTATTAAAAAGTTATCAATTACGCCAGCAATTAAGACAAATAGGTACCATTACTTCTTTACGTCATACTCATAAATGGTAGGGTTGGAGTTGATGGAAATAATCTACGGAATCATGCAGTGGGTATCCTTGGTGGCGATATGAAAAATACACTCGAATATTGGCTCTTGTAATTTTTTAGTTTGACAAGTTAGATGTTTGACTTTTGCTCATATTATGTGACGGTGTATTCGATGATGGTAAGCCCGCCTAGCTAAGAATGTGCACTTTGGCTGCCGGAAAACACCGTTACACCGTTATTGTTAGGTGGTTAGGTGTTTTTACGACAGGTTTTCAACAAGCCAGCCGGGTATTAGAAAGTGGTACTACCACAAAATAAAATTATTTATAGAAGAAAACTTAAAAAACAGCTTTTTCGCATTCTTTTTAGCAAACCCTTTCATTTAATATCATGGAGGTGCATAAAAATAACCGAACCGGCATCACTGGGAGTCCGCCATATTGGATGTAGAATGACGTCATTTAGCTTACCATGCATTGTCATACAAACTAAACGTGTATGCCAAATTTCAGCTCAATCAGTTCAAGATAACTATTCTAAAATTCAGTTGCTAGATTTGTCCCACGCAACACATATACCAACAGGGCAAGTTAAATACGTTAAATAAAATATTTAAAAAATCATACCCAATTTTAATGCCACACCCTTCGGATTACACTACATTCCACTTCCTGAACAGAATGTTGTCTTATTTCAGCTGACCGAATCATACAGCGGCCTCAGCAATGAATTCGCCCAGATGGACCCCAGCTACCTGACCCTGGCTAATAAGGTCTACGTGTCCGACAGATATGAACTGAATGAAGCCTTCGCCAACGTGGCCAGGTCTTACAGCAGTGAGGTAGATACAATCGACTTCATTGACAACGAGAAAGCAGCCAACGCCATTAACAGCTGGGTGAGTCTTAGTACTTAAAATTTCCTAGTTTCTGAGGTTTGCTGAGATTTTAGGAGATAGTGCAGTCTATGAAGCAATAATAATGGAAACCGCTTTGTTTATGACCTAGTCTGATTTTACAACAGTTTCTTTACATATATATTTTTTCTAGCCCGGTCATTTAATACGCATTGGTAACACCAAGATAACACAAAGAGGTGTTTAATATAGAAAAATTTAATTAGTGGGTGTGTGAATCGGGCTATGAAAGTATTGTATACAATCTTCGAACAAAATTAATTTTATTTTGGTCGAAGTATAGAATAAGACCTTTTCTGGCATGATGTGCCCTGTACGAAATAGTGTCATTACCCACATCAACCCTATTATTATAAAGTTAAGATATAAAAAAAATATATAAAAAAAAAAATAAAAAAAAAATAAAGGTAAAGTTTGTGAATTTGTATGATCATCATCATCGTCAGCCAGAAGACGTCCACTGCTAAACATAAACCTCCCCTTTAACCTCCACACAGAACGACAGCCTTCCTTTTGCATCCACTGGATGCCCGCGACTCTCACAATGTCGTCGGTCCATCTAGTGGGAGGCCTACCTACGCTGCGTCTTCCGGTTCGTGGTCTCCACTCAAGAACCTTTCTTTTGAATTTGTATGTTAGTGGTAATTCACTGGATCAGTTTTTGTTTACCTTCTCCACATTATGTAGAAAAAGAGTAACAGAATGACATGCTCTAAGTGTGTATGGATTTTTGTTACAAATAAAATATTGTCTATTGTCTATTGTCTACATGCGATCACAGAATCGTTATACCTATTCGTGGAAGTTTTTGTTTTAGCGATACTTACTAAAATAAATGATCGTAATTTTCAGGCCGCCCAGAAATCCCAAGGCCACATCACGAGCCCTGTCTCCGCATCCGACATAAGCACTGAGACAGCCGTTGCACTTTTCAACGTGATATTCTTCGAGGTAAACACATCATCATCACCAGCCAGTAAACGTCCATTGCTGAACAAAGGCATTCTCTTAGAGAGGGGTGGTGCCATATTCCCCATGCCTGGCAGGCGGCTTGGGGATCGTAGTACGTTCACCATGTGCTAAGAGGACGCTGCTGCCCTGCATCCTCTGGTAGTTCTGGTCGCAGTTTTAGGACATACCCGGGTATCCGAGTCGGGACATATTCTTCCCTAATTTTGATTACATTTGACGGTTCTATTTCCTGGCATCTGTTACCTTTTCTGCCCCTTTGCTGACTAGCGAGCCGGTGTTTTGCCCAACTAACTATTTATACAGAGTGGAAACTTTATTAGACAGTAAGAACAGCTGCCTTAACCGTCGCAACTTCATAAAAACTTTTGTACTCAAATGTATTGGAAACGTATTTTATGATTTTTGACGTTTTTAGTTCTCTAACCTAAGTGGTTCCATAATGATTTTAATTCTAATTACAGAATCGAACGGCATATTTTTGGGTCACCGTTTTTCTGACTACATTTAATCCAAAATCTACAGATTCAATCAAATTGCCTCCAAAGTCCACGGAGTGTCTTCTCAGTTTCATGTTGCTTACTGCCCTTATTGACGCTATTACAGTATCCATCCTGTGGACATGATCTGAGAAAATACTAATAAATAATAATAATAATAAATAATGTTTATTTTCTAAGCATAAGTTACAAGAGGACCCATGCGTATGATGGCAGATCATCGGCAGATAGTGATTTTGCGATTCGGCTGCGTATGTTCTTAATGCTGTAGCGTTTCACGGAACGGAGTTTTATGAACTACTAACTGACCTGACAGACGTTGTCCTGTCTTAGAACTGTCAAACACGCAAAGTCAAAATTGTAAATCTTAGTTTTTTACACCTTGGGTTACTTTATTGGAGTTTTAGTAAGGATCCTTATTTTTTTTTAAATATAATATAGTCTATGTTACCCGGGGATAGTGTAGCTTCCCAACAGTGAAAGAACTTTTCAAATCGGTTCAGTAGTTTCGGAGCCTATTCAATGCAAACAAACAAACAATCAAATCTTTCCTCTTTATAATATTATTATGGTATAGACAACCCTTTAACTTTTTTTACATAACTCTTGAACTGTTTTCAGGGAGAATGGTCCGTGCCATTTGACAAGAGCAAGACAAAAGATGAAGAATTTTACTTGGACAAGGATACTGTGCTTAAGAAGCCCAGCATGACGTTGGTGGACTCGCTACCATATGCCAAAAGCGAGGACCTTGGAGCCAGTGTAAGATTTCATGAGACCATGTACACTACTCTTCAGTGTTCCCCCTTCTAAAAACAAATCCTTTTCACAGCTGATCGAGCTTCGGTACAAAGAGGAAGGTTTCCGAATGGTGATGGTAGTGCCGGACGAGGTAGACGGTCTACCAACGGTGCTGGAGAGGGTTGCTCAGAAAGGTCTGCTAGAGGACATGTTCAAACTGGAGAACATTAACATCCATCTCTCCTTCCCAAAGTTTGAGATCAGGAAACAACTGGATTTTAAAGATATCCTAACTAAGGTATAATTTTATCTCCATTTATACTTATATGAATGCTAGGTCTAGTCTACATCGAGAAGGAAATATATTTTAAGATGGTTCACAATGTATGATGGTTCTCAATGTATTTCCAGTTTTGTGATCTTTCAACAAAACATAGCATATTCTATTGTGGCAAGATAATCTTCAAAATAGGTAAATTATCCTTGTACAAGCACTGATGTAAAAAAACTCGTACAAAGGCAGTCAGGTTTTTATTACGTAAGCGTCAAATCCAGTTTTGTTTAGATTAACTAAGGTAGACGGATGGACGCAACAAAACGCACGATCTGATTTCGTGTACCAGAGCCAGAAAAATAAGCATATATTGACAATTTCAGTTGGGATTATCAAATATATTCGACGAGCCAACGGCCGGGATTGTTAAAGACGAGCCCGCTAAGGTCAACAAGATTTTCCAAGAAGCCTACGTGAAATTCGACGAGAAAGGAGCCATCGCTACAGCTGTTTCCGGTATGTTTCGTCATAGAAGTGATAGTGGTTGAACTTGGTTACACCTTCGATACAGTGATAAAGGACTGTTTTTTTTAATACTAGGCTTGCGTTTTACCTCCAACTCGCCTGATGTTAAGCGCTGACGGTCATTTCTAGTTAGTTGTTATATCGGTAGCTATTTCATAAAACACTGTCATTGACACTCGACAAAATGTACGAAACAGCTGATTTTTTTTTTCGCGGTTTCGGGGTTGTGCCCATAGTAAAATTTGTTCATAATAATGAATACAATACAATCCTCTTTTCGGCTTAGTTCAGTATTTATGCGTAATCCTGCATAGCTTCACAATTTTTTTTTTCAGTTTATCATGACGGTACAAAATCAAAAACTTCATAATTAATTAGGATTTATTGATTAAAAACCGGACCCTATCACTAAGTCTAAAATGTCTGTCTGTCTGTTCTACCTATTAACGGCTGCATCTTTCGAACCGTAATATATAGCCAGTTGAAATTTTCACTGAATATGTAACGTTACGGCGGATTAATTAAGAAATACACAGTTGTTTTGTACTTTAGTAGCTAACAAGTTATGTGGTGGTACGGAACCCTCAGTGCGCGAGCCCGACTCGCACTTGGCCGGCTTCTTTTTTTATCGTATTTGTTTCCTGGTTTTGGTACATGTGGTCTATTGTGATTATTTTATAATAACTAGCGACCCGCCTGCCCGGCTTCGCACGGGTGTAATTAACGTGCGAAGCCGGTGCGGGTCGCTAGTTATATATATATAAACCTTTCGTCAAAATTATCTAACTAATGGTGAAAACCGCATCAAAATCCGTTGCGTGGTTTAGGAGTTAGCGGCCATACAGACAGACAGACAGACGCGGAAGTGACTTTAATTTATACTACATAGATAGATGTCTCATATTAATTACTGGTTTCTGTTTCAGGAATGTTCATGAACTCAAGAATGTCTGCTGCAGTCATCCCGCCACCATTAGAGATTAAAGTAGACCATCCTTTCTTGTTCTACATACTTTACAATGACAAAGTATTGTTTGCTGGAACTTACGCGCATTGAATTTGTAGTATCAAGTGATGCCATTCAATGGAAATTTAAATAAAATATATTATCACCATGATTTACCTTGTGTTTGACTATTTTCCCTCGACAAACATTAAGCTATTATTACTACTACAAAAAAGTGGAATGAGCTACCTTCCGCGGTGTTTCCGTGAAGCTACAACATGGGGTTTTTCAAAAGCGCGAGTTAATCGAGTCCTAAAGGGTCGGCTACCTATTTGTGACGCCTCTGGCTGGTGCTACAAGTATCTACAAGTATCTAGCAGTCACCGTCGCCTATATCTATAGGCGACGGTGACTGCTAGATTATTTATACTAGAAAAATACAACCACCTAACATTATAACTTAGTATAAAAAATATATTAAAAACTGACAATTTTGAGGCAATTATTTAACAATTAATATCGCAACAATTACAATTTAAAGACAATTTGTTTAGTAGAATCGGGAGGCAGGTGTAAGGTAACAACTAGACAACCAGGACAACGTCTGTCGGGTCAGCTAGTTTATAATATTATCGTGATATAATCTGATTTGAAATCTCGGGGTTGGCAATCACCGGTTTACATACCTAGGAGTAAAAAAACAACAGTTTGTTTTATCACGACCACGGCCGCGGTACAGTTAGCAAGATTATTATATGAACAAGCTAAATTGTACGTTACATTTTCTGATAATCGAACCGATTCTTGGACCATAGATGTTTCTATCACAATCTCCTCATACACATGGAAAGAGTGTAAAAAGAAACTACATAATGTCGACGACCAGAGAATTAGCCCGAGTATTTTTCCCTCATCTGTCCATCATAATATCGATTAAATAAGTAAGACAATATTTATATTAAAAAAACACTGGAATAATACTAATTGTAAAATACAGAAGATATTATGTTAGCAGAGGTAATTACTTATCATATTATGTAAGTCAATTTATTAATAGCCAATCATTTCTTAATTAGAACCTGTTTCAAAACCGGTTCGGTAATTTTGTTGCTGTCTGTACAACAAAGGTCAAGTTCATTATCACTAGATTTAATGCGAGCTGCAAACGAGGCAACTTGTAAGCTACTTAGTTGCTTGATTCGTTTTTACAAGAGAAAACCACAAGTTGATTTTGTACTAGTCGTTTGTTTTGAACTGAGAACCCTACAACTTTACAACCTTTGGGCCGATTTGTTCATATTCAAATTTATACGTGTCGTTAAGTCTATGACGTTCATATCAGCCAATCCGCGCTCATAATGTGAGCAGTTATTCGCGTAAGTGCGCGAATAACGCCTAGATAAGCTGGATTTATGAAATGATCCTGAAAATAGCTCGGATGATTGCGAAACTGTCGAATATCCCAGTCTTTTGCAATCGTCCTAAGATTATCGCAAATATTCGATTTGTCCGATTATCCTACGAGATATCTACGCAAGTTATGGTCGAACAAATCTTCATAGATCAAACGCCAATTTGTTCGAAAAATCTCGTTTAGCTCGGTCAATAGGCATGTGTCCTAATGTTTAATTTATTACAAATAACCGGCTTAGCGATGAATATAACTAAATACATTACACAAATTGAAAAAATAAATTAAATTGGCTGATAAATCTCTGAGATATGAGTGTTTAAAGTTTTAGGTGGGGATAGAGAGAGGATGCTCTATCCCTTTCTCGAAAAGCGTGTGTTAGTATAGCATTTGTATGGCACTCTTGAGGCGTGACGTCACGGCTCAGTATAGTGTGCTCTTTGTCTAGCATGTAATTAAAATGCTTATAACTTATTTATTTTTGAACTAATTTTAATTTTGTTATTGTTGATGTGCTCTATTTATGATCAGCTTTTTTATGAAGTAATAAAAAAATATTTGTCATCATTTAATTATAATTATATTACCTATTATAATTACGTTGCGTTGTAAACAAAATAAATATTTGTAAGTTTATCGATTTTTAAAACTTGATGTTATCTTGAATACTTTGACTAAACTGAACTGGGGGGTGTTGTATGAAACCCATAAAAAAATATACGCATGAAAAAATAACTATGACCATAGACAAAAGTATTGAAGTAAAAGTATATGAATCCTTGCTATGACTAAAATAAATCAACATAAAATGTCAGTAAAAAAGGAACAACTTTTAAAACATGATCATCAACAATATTCGACAACAATAATCGCCGAACATAGAAGTTAGCTCCTCGTTTGTACCAACCATAAATTAAATACTAATAAAAACTATCAATGTACATAAAGAAGAATGCTTTCGGGGAACAACTCAGTGGTGTTTTGATAGTTGGTCAGCGAACATGAAGACAATATTTGCGGTTTTGTTGAGTAAGTTTAGTAAATAAAGTTTGCCGGTTTTTATCAACATAGTGCTTTTGCCATAGAAACCAGTCAATCTAAAATGTAGACGGTCACTACCATAATCCCTTCCACCCTAGATTGGCTCGCTAATAAAGTTATGGGTAACCAGGTTTTATATCCTATTATGATGTACAACTATATAAATATTATTTAGTCTCCACCAAGAATCCATTGTTTGTCTCATAACTCATTGGGGGCGTGGGTTCGAGATAGCCTGTTGGTCCAGTTGGTAGTGAACCTACCTTCTGAGCTTGGGCGCGTGGGTTCGATTCCCACCTATAGGACAAACATTTATGTGGTGAACATATGTGTTTGTTCTATATCTGGTTGTTAATATCTATTTAAGTATGTATTTAAAACTATATATGTATGTATATCAGTCTCTGGCAGCCATATCACAAGCTTTGCTTAGTTTGGGGTCAGCTGAACGTGTGTGCAAAAATGTCCCGAATATTTATTTATTTTAACTCGGCTGAAACTAAACAAACAAAAAACGTATACATAATCCCCACTGCGAAATATTTAGTATGGCGGTGGAGAAAATAAGACCGTTCGCAATGGTGAATTTAGGGGTTTCAACTTTTGGTACAAGAAATAAAACATATTAAATGTGAGAGAAATCAAATGAACAGTATTTTTAGATAAATAAGCAGTTTTTTTACGGCCCAAAAACATTATGTACCACGGTACCACGCGCACTGTTTTTTAGATAGTTTAACTGTTTATAAATCAAACAGTATTATTACTATAGAAACTAACGTGAGCGTGATTCAGACACACTGCTGATTTGCCATCATGGATTTGTCCTGAATATTTATTTAATGTTCGCTTTACCCATATTAGCGCCGGCAAACTACGCCGGTAAGACCAGGTTGAATCGTCTTATACCAAATCTAACCCAATGCGAAGTTAATGTTACAATCGATTTCAAAATTTGTAACGAAAACATCATCAATAAAGCAACATAAAAAAAAACATTGACTTGGGCACAGAAGATATGATAGACCTGATGCCTTATTATGGATGATTCGGATCGTGATCGCGATCGCGTGCCATCTCACTTACGCACGTGGTGCGAGTAAATAGATACGAACGGGACGGCAAGAATCATAATAAGGCCCCTGGACGGGGTCTTTAAGTTAGTTGTTATTTAGTGGTTGACCAAAACATTTTTATTTTTCACTTACTTGTTTGGCTTCCATTTCAAGTAGCGCAATGGCGCCTTTTCCAGGTTAGTCATATCCGATATTTTAATAACGGGTGTTCTGTAACCCCTAGACATTATCGTAAGTATAATAAAGATTCACTTTAATGTATGTACTACAGAGATTATATGCTCTTATTAACTTGCCCGCGGTCACTGTGCGAATGTCCGTTAACATGACACTGCAAAACGAATAACGTGCAACTGTCAACCTGTATCGACTTTACATTTTATTGAACTGTGATGCAATGTGGGTAGTTGTGAAAACATCATGACTGCAGCGCTTCGTAAGGTTTAATCTTATTAAGGTGGTACGTTTCACCTATGGCGGGAAATTCAAATTTCAAACAGTATTCTTGTCCTTGTAGCTAGGCCGGGTAACTATAGTAAACGATCATGATGTTTGCGCAAATTGATTAATATTCTTTACAAAATCGTGTAAAGTTATTTATCTCTAATGCACATTATTACTTACATTTGTCAATAAACAATTTTTTGCTGTTTCAAACGGTTTATTGAAAAATATAAGTAATATGGTGCGTTACTGTCAAATAGCTGTACATGATAATAAATAAAATAAATAAATAAATATTTCGGGACATTTTTCACACACGTTCATCTGACCCCAAACTAAGCAAAGCTTGTGATATGGCTGCCAGACACTGATATACTTACATATATAGTTTTAAATACATACTTAAATAGATACGTTAGCCTAGTCCGATGTAAAAAAAAATTTAAAAATATTAACAACCAGATATAGAACAAACACAAATGTTCATCACATAAATGTTTGTCCTAGGTGGGAATCGAACCCACGCCCCCAAGCTCAGAAGGTAGGTCCACTACCAACTGGACCAACGGGCTATCATATGTAAAGAACAACCAACAGATTGCGCAAACACTGTGTCATTTTAAAATAATTACCCGGCATACCAAGACAAAAAAACTGTGTGAATTTTGAATTTCCCGACCTATGGCGGGAAATTCAAAATTATGAAACCACCTATGTGAAACGTACCACCTTAACTAATATAGTGTCCCGTTCTTCCGGTCAGAATCGGGACGGGTCTACCGGTACGATTCTGCTGAGACAGTCATGTTTGCCGAGTAGTTTTCTCTTTGACTAAACCATAATAAACCAGCCAAGTGCGAGTCAAGCGCACTGAGGGTTCCGTACTTTACAAAATACAATAATTATTAATTTAAAAAACCGCCATCAAAATTAGTAAATTTTCGATTCGGTGAAAAAAATTATAAGGTCGTCCAAGTAACCGATACGTTGCTTAACTTGGTAATGAACAGAAATTTGTCAACTAGTCCTTTTTTTTTGCTCTAGTGTAAAACGGTAATACGTGCAAGTGTCAAATTTGCATGATTATAGGACACACTCTAAGGTATAACAACAAATAATAAATAATGGCCACGTGCGAGTCGAAATTTCTTATGGGAGACCGCCTGGGCGTGATTTAGCAATTAACCGTTTATCTGGTGGTACGGAACCCTCAGTGCGCAAGCCCGACTCGCACTTTGCTGGTTTATTCTATAACCATCACTTTCTGAACTACGAATATACCACATTTACATTGCTTTAGCTCCGGAATCCTATCATATGCGTGTCTCGACACGCACTTGGCCAGTTATCTGATGATTATTGTGGTTTTGCAGTGGCGCTGGCGTGGGTGAACGCTGACTCAGAGCCGTTCCGGTTCTATGGGCATGACTACGACAGGACACCGCTTGGTAACGCGATCGACAAGGCCACCCTGAAAGTGCTCAAGGTAAAAAAATAAATATATATATATACTAGCTGACCTGACAGACGTTGTCCTGTCTTAAAACTGTCAAACACGCAAAGTCAAAATTGTAAATCTTATTTTTTACACCTTGGGTTACATTATTGGAGTTTTAGTAAGGATCCCTATTTTTTGCAAATATAATATAGCCTATGTTAACCGGGGATAGTGTAGCTTCCCAACAGTAAAGGAATTATTCAAATCGGTTCAGTAGTTTCGGAGCCTATTCAATGCAAACAAACAAACAAACAAACAATCAATCAAATCTTTCCTCTTTATAATATTAGTATAGATATATAGTTTTATTTCCAACTAAATTACTTAAAATAATAGTTTGCTGCTGTTCCTGGTAAAATTATAAATATATTTTTTTTCGGACTAGGCTAACGTTTGCCCGCTATCTAGCCTGGTGGAAAGCGATGATGCGGCCGACGATAGAGCACGTTTGCCCAGTAATAATCTATTAACCCTAGACTTGAAAACTCCAAAATGGTTTCTGCAGCAGTTTGCAGTTCTAAGAAAGAAAGTGGAGGCAAACCGCTTGGTGCGAATAAATGGCATTTCGACCAAGTAAGGGTGACGCCTTGCCGTTAGTCTGGACGTCCGGTAATGAAAAGGTGATGGTGAGGTGAATAATCCATCTTCCCAGTTGAAATTGCGATGTTTTCTAATTTCAACCGCTTCACGAACCATTCTAGAAAAATAATGTCGTTCAGTGGAGAGGACCTTCGGATCGTGGAGCTCGATCCAGTGACCGGATCCCGCCTCAAGCAGATGTTCTGCAATAGCTGACTTCTGTGTCTGGCGATTTTTGACGGCCGCGATATGTTCTTTGATCCTTCTGCTATGGTACGCTTTGTTTGACCTATGTAGGAACTACCGCAGCTACAATCAACCTTGTACACACCAGGGGTCTGGAAAGGAATAACATCTTTCGGTGTCCTTGTATAATGTTCCTTACATTACAGCAGATTTTAACAATACAATACAATATAAAACTCTTTATTAAAATACCACAAAACAAAGATAACATAAACATTACAATAAAAATATTATCTAGGCTTTTAACAGGCGGCCTTATCGCTTTTTAAAAATGGGTGGGAGGAGCACCGAACATGTTGAGAAGCGCCTCCGCTCCAAGTTTGCTGTTTAAATTATTACTGTATGTTATACGTTATAAGGTTTACATTTAAACTACTATCGGTTTTGCTACTATGGTTTCGCGGCGGAGGTATGCTACTGGCGTTATACTGTTCTGTGTCTATAAGTATTATTTATTATGTGGGCATGAGAGAACGGGGAATTAAATACGTTTGGGGTAAGATAAGAGGTAGGTGTAAATGACCTATTTTGACCGACGAAAAAAAGAGGAGGTTTGATAACCTCCTCTTTTTTTCGTCGTTTTCTCTTTTTTATCCACGTTACTGTATAACTAATTCTAACTTTACCTTTTGTATCATAAACTCGTAAACTTTACCTTTCTATCATAAATTCTTAAACTTTACCTTTGGATCACAAACTCGTAAACTTTACCCTTTCTATCATAAACTTTTAAACTTTATCTTTGTACCATAAACTCGTAAATTTAACCTTTGTATCGTAAACTCTATGACTTTACCTTTCTATCATAAACTCTTAAACATTACCTTTATATCATAAACTCGTAAACTTTACCTTTCTGTCATAAATTCGTAAACTTTACCTTGTCATAAAAATTACCTTGATATCATAAACTATTAAACTTTACCTTTCTGTCATAAAATTTACCTTGATATCATAAACTATTAAACTTTACCTTTCTATCATAAATTCGTAAACTTTACCTTTCTGTCATAAAATTTACCTTGATATCATAAACTATTAAACTTTACCTTTCTATCATAAATTCGTAAACTTTACCTTTCTGTCATAAAATTTACCTTGATATCATAAACTATTAAACTTTACCTTTCTATCATAAATTCGTAAACTTACCTTTGTATAGTAAACTCCAAAAAATACGTCCAAATGGTACTAATGGTAAAATTTCAATAATTTTCAGGAAGCGTACGAAGGGGGCAAGGATAAGAACGTGATCAGCTCCCCCCTGGGAGTACTACTGTTGCTGTCCCTGTACTCTGCTGGGGCCGGTGCCGGCAGCCAGCAGGAGATTGCAGACATGCTCGGGGGTGGTGACTACAAAAAGGTAACTAGTCTTTACGAGGCGGAGAGAATTGTTATTTGTCATTCTTATAAATGCAAATGTGTGTATTTGTTTATTGCGAATAAGTCTGCTGTTTGTCTGTTGGTAAGCGATTATGTGGTCGAAGATGAAGCACGCAGACTTAGAAGATTCATATTCACTCTAGCTTTGAAAAGACCCAGATTATATCTCTCAGGAAACAAGGAAGCAGGTTGTTCCAATCCTTGGCCGTACGGATTATAAACGTAGGATCAAAACGTTTGGTACGTATCCAAAGAAAATCCACAATGTATGGGTAGTAAGTTAGATGGTTCTAAAAATTGGGACGGACGGACAGTCAGACAGATAGACAGAACGAACTCATAAGGGTTCGATGACACAAAACCAACAAACACAAAAGCATACACAACGCTTAAAATAGCCCAAAATAATACAGTCGAATTGAGAAAGTCCTTTTTTGAAGTCGGGTGATTCAACCCGACCTTCTATTTATTAACGATGTAAATTTTTTATGCTTCTCTCGTAATCTCGACAGTATCGAGAATTATTAAGTTAATAGACCTTGATTGTAACGTGGTAGATATAACATTAACTGTTGGTCTTTTGGAAAAACTCAAGAGTCACACAGCGGGCAATGGAAAGAGCTATGCTCGGAGTTTCTTTGCGCGATAGAATCCGAAACGTGGATATTCGCCAAAGAACCAGAGTCACCGACATAGCTGTTAAAATTTGCAAGTTGAAGTGGCAATGGACAGGCCACATCGCTCGACGAACAGATAACCGATGGGGAAGAAAGGTTCTTGAGTGGAGACCACGAACCGGAAGAGACAGCGTAGGTAGGCCTCCCACTTGGTAGATGGACCGACGACATTGTGAGAGTCGCGGTTATCCAGTGGATGCAAAAGGCAGGCTGTCGTTCAGTGTGGAGGTTAAAGGGGGAGGCCTATGTTCAGCAGTGGACGTCTTCTGGCTGATGATGATGATTATGAGATATAACATGTTATATCAAAGAGTCAAACTGTTGCCACATTTTTTAACATACCTATATATACAAAACAAAAAGAAGATAACCCTCGAATGCCCTCGATGTGCCTCTCGAGTTGATTAGGTACTTACATGCTATTATGTAAAGCAAACATTATAAAGGCCTCTCTTGAGTTATGAAGTTGTGATTCTAGTTTCCTCCTGCCCACTTTCATATCAGACCGCCAGAATGAGCACGAAAAGGCGACACCGCTTCATCTATACTAATCTATACGAATATTATAAAGAGGAAAGATTTGATTGTTTGTTTGTTTGTTTGCATTGAATAGGCTCCGAAACTACAGAACCGATTTGAAAAATTCTTTCACTGTTGGGAAGCTACACTATCCCCGGGTAACATAGGCTATATTATACATATTTTCAAAAGAAATAGGGATCCTTACTAAAACTCCAATAATGTAACCCAAGGTGTAAAATCAATAAAATTTACAAATTTACAATTTTGCGTGTTTGACAGTTCTAAGACAGGACAACGTCTGTCAGGTCAGCTAGTGGTTGATAATCCGAAAACTCATACGAAGAGCTTTGATTCCACTTTTATTGTGCGAACAGCTAGTCTGTGGAATGCGCTGCCTGAATAGGTGTTCCCCGATAGTTACAATCTGGGTGTCTTCAAATCGCGAGGGAATCAGTTCTAGACATAAGGTAATAGACCCATCAGACCGCATCATCGCAGGTGGCGATCAAACGCAAGCCTATTACCATATATAAAAAGATGGGTTTTCAAATGCGTGGAATGTCTAATAACACAAATGATGATTGGTTTTGATATTCAATATCAGTTAAAAAACAATTTCGTGGAATATTTTTAAATTGGTACTTAGATTGAATCAAGAATTATGTAGGTATAACTAACTGTACAGATAAAACCAATATATTTTTAGGCATTCGATTGTGTTATTTTAGAAGTTTCGTTTGATTATCAACTTTAGTTCAAGTTAGGTAACATTTTGTTTTAGGGTTCCGTACGTAAAGGATATAAACGGGACCCTATTAAGTCTACGCTGTCTGTTTGTCTATCCTACTTTTTAACGGCTGGTTCTTTCGAACCACAAAAGATAGCCAGTTGAAATTTTTACAGAATAAGAAATAATAATAAAGTAATAAATAATGAGGGACTGCCAAACAACACACGTATTTTTGTATTTGCTCTAATGTAAAAACGATAATACTTAAAAGCGTCAAACTTGACACTATGTACACACTCTAACTAAACTATAACAAGCAACTAATAAATAATGGCCCAGTGCGAGTCGGTAAAAAAAATCTGTTCAACACCAAGTTAAGCAACGTCGAGCGCGGCCGGTACTTGGATGGGTGACCGCCTGAGCGTGATGTCTTTTTTGCCCTGTGGTGGTACGGAACACTGTGCACGAGCCCGACTCGCAGTTGGCCGGTTTATTTTATGGTTGACGAGTTAGCTGTTATGCCTATTGTGACATCTTGTCGTGGGGCTCGGGAGTTGGTTTTTTTAACACTGCTTCGGTTTTCCCTGTCTGTCGACAATGGGCCTTGGGCTACTGGGTTGTCAGAATTGGGGTCTCCTAACTTTGCGCGTCCAATCAAGCTTGAGGCGGATAGCACCGCGATGTAGCCACGTCGTTGTGGCAAGAAGGGAGAGTAGAAACATTGTCCTGGGGTGTTGCCTCAGATAAACTGCTAGGAGACACCAGTGCGTTCCAATGGAGATCCCATTTTTTAACATAACCTGATGTTTAGCGATGATGCGGTTCGATGAAACACGTTTTCGTTTTGAACCAACTTTTCTGCTTTATGCATAATTTGAGACCGTATTTCATTTCATTTATTCAATAACATACAAAACAGAATGCAATAATTTAAAAAATAATATTGAATTTACATTTTAATTATCAGTTTTTTTTTTTTACCTATACTTTCCCACTGCTGGGCAAAGGTCTCCCCCATCTCCTTCCATAAATCTCGGTCCTCCGCCACCTCTTGTCAACCTCTCCGGAATGAGTCAAGATCGTCACGCCAGCGTTTCTTGGGCCTGCCTTGACTGCGCCGTCCATCGGGCATCCACTGCGTGACGATCCTGGCCCATCGGGCGGGATGCATACGCGCCACATGTCCCGCCCAATCCCATTTTAGTCTGGCAGCTTTTTGGCCAACGTCGACCACACCTGTTATGGAGCGCAGCGCGCTGTTGCGGACTCTGTCCATTGTTTTGATACCCAGCACGCTGCGTTCCTAAGAAATAAATTGTTTTGTCTACTTAATAACATAGTAACATACAATATTATGGAATACAGTAGGTACAAAAAGTGATCTGCAAAAGGTCCCAAAGGTCGCAGCTAACATGATAAGAAGTTGATATCTATAAAATGCACTTACTTGTTTTTAACATTGAGTTACTTGTTAAATAAAGCTTCATTGCAGCTTTGATCTTTTCGCTCCGAAACTTATCTAGGCACTAGCTGTTCCTCGCGACTTTGTACGCGTAGACTTTAAGTAAACTATCAACTACTACGGTCCTTACGGTACTTTATACGGTCCTTTCGCAAAATCCTTTCTTAAGGGGCCTGTATACCGTCTGCAGCTCTCTCGCTCGCACATTTTCACATTATTGAAGATATAAAATCAATGAGAGTGAATTTCCAAAAAGTAACAAAACCATGTCAAGGTGTATCGTAACATTACAAACATAGAAATGTTTGTTTCGATATCTTGTAATTTGACGGAATAACATGACACGAGAAATAAAAATCACTTGTTACCATTTTACTGTGTTAAATTAAAAATGTATCAAATTGACAATTTCTTTGTTTGTAATGTTACGATAGACACCAAGACATGATTTTGTTACTTTTTGGAAATTCACACTCATTGATTTTATATCTTCAATAATGTGAAAATGTGTACGGAACCCTAAAAAAACATAAAAAATGCATCGAGATAAATGTACTACGTACTTAATAACTGACACTATTATGATGATGACCTGCTAAAATGAATGTTGTAATTTCAGCTGACTGAATCATACAGCGGCCTCAGCAACGAATTCGCCCAGATGGATCCCAGCTTTCTGACACTGGCTAATAAAATCTACGTGGCCGAAGAGTTCGACGTGGATGATGCCTTCGCCACCGTAGCCAGGTCTTACAACAGTGAGGTGGACAAGCTCAACTTTGGTGACAGTCAGAAAGCTGCTGACACCATTAACGCCTGGGTAAGTATCTATAGTTCTTCAGTTTTTTAGATAAGGTAGCACCTAAGTGGCTTCAGCTGCCTTTAAAACGTCTACATTCAATAGCTAAGGCATATTTATACTTTTACAAATTAGTGTCCGATAGTGTTTTGAATTAGTGTCCGATTTTCGACCCGGGTATGTCCTAAAACTGGGATATGGCAACACCCCTCTCTAAGGAGGCCTTTGTTCAGCAGTGGACGTTTACTAGCTGATGATGTGATGTGTGATGTCCGATTTTGGTGTTGTCTATGATAGCGTACTCTCTGTACACTTTATCAAAAAGACACCAGTGCGTCCGAGATGAAAAACGCCTAGTTGTGTCTATATCACCATTGAAGCGAGTGCTTAGAAGTACTAAGAGGATTTATCAACTTTCCAGTAATTAAACGCATCGTCGTGTTTCGGTCTCGGTCTGTCTTTTTGATTCTTAGGACGCTGTGCTCTATCGCTTTGGCAAACCCAAAGTTTGAACTTCTGGGGATCGGAACATGTTAGAACGCTGCGTTCAATTACTGGAATCGCTGATGTAAGCATCAAATCTGCTGAATTTAAGTGGGCTTGGGCGGGACACGTGGCCAGGATGCACCCTGATAGATGGGCCCATAGGATCACAGTGGATGCCTGAAAACGGACGTTGACACGTTCCAGATACAGTGGTCAAATCTGACTGCGGGAACGCACTGTCTGGAAAGAGATGGGGGAGACCTTTGCTTAGGACTGGGACAGTATAGGTTTATAAAAAAATAACAACTTTAGTTAATGAAGTCCTATAAGAATTAGGAACTGATGCAACCAAGAGTGGTTTGGTATAGTTAGTTTGTAGCTAACGAGTTTTTTGTATTTTTAGTCCAACAAGAAGACCCAAGGTCATATCAAGAGCCCTGTTTCTCCTGACGATTTGGGCCCAGACACCGCCGCTGCACTTTTCAACGTGATTTTCTTCCAGGTAAACATTTCTTAGTCTTCGTAAATCGCATGTTTTATGATTTTCCCATGGTGTCCATTTTCATTATGCGGTAAAGCTGCTATAGGTTCAACCACATACCTACTATATCTAATCTGTGGGTTCAACTGTGTGGACTGGTTATCTTTAGGGCAAAAATTTTAGGCTGTTTTATTAAGATATCAGACATGGTATAGTGACCGACAAACATCTTGAGCGAAAAGCGGCGTAGAGGAGGGAAAGTTGGCTCATGTACCCGTATACATGCACATATTACAACCGATCGCGCAGACTCGTGCTGTCGAATTCTCTTCGTACCTCAACAAAAACAGGTTCGCCAGAGTTATTTGCCGGTATCTGCACTAGTATTTGTAACACCCACCAGTACGCAAATGTTTTGTATTGTCGTAGTCTTTGGATTCCATGAAACCTAAATATCTCACAACCTAGATTCTGTTTTCTGACCTAACATAAATCTTACGCAGGGCCACTGGCATGTGCCGTTCAACGCGAACGACACCAAAGACGAGGACTTCCACGTGGACAAGGATACTGTCGTCAAGAAGCCCACCATGAAGCTGCTGCAGTCGCTGTTCTACGCCGAAAGCAAGGACCTTGGAGCCAAGGTAAGATTTTAAGACATTACTACGCCCCACTTACATTCTTTTCCGCAATAGACCACACACATTTTTTATGTTACCTTTTTTTCTTTTGTCCGAATAAACGGAATCCTTATAGGATCACTTTGTTGTCCGTCTGTCCGTTTTTCTCAAGAACGCGTTGAGATATCGATTTATTTATCATGTTTAAATTTATATCAAATATTAGAGTCTACGGTTTCTTTTTGCTGTAAAAAAATTAAACTTGTAAGACAACGCGATCAAAAGATATAATATGGTATTTTGCGATTTCACAAGGGAATCAAAACCTATATAGTACTTCCCGTTGACTAAGACTCATGAAATTCGGCAAGAAGCAAGGTCTCACAGCACATATAAAGGAAAAAAAACTAAATTTGTTAATTTGGTATTACATCACAAAAAACATTTTGTAGTTGGTATGTATGGGAGCACCTGTTTGCCAACTCCAAAGTTAAGTTTGTCATTCAATATTTCAATCTTTTTAACCTTTTTCATCAGTACTCGATTTTCGGGATGGATCTCCATACATATTTATTAAGTTTGTACGGAACCCTCAGAGTGCGAGTCATACTCACACTTGTCCGGTTTTTTTTTTTAAATGGTTGCCCTGTAACATTTTGCGGTAACCACGAATCGGCAAACGTAGCGTAGAACGCCGTAAGTGAGGCTCAACGGAGTAATGATTTACGGTAGGCAGGTAGCAGTGGCAACACTGGCGACTGAAAATCGGGCTGAGTGGTGTGCCTTGGGAGAGGCCTATATCCAGCAGTGGACTAAGATAGGCTGATTATGATGACGATGATGGTTTAACAGATTGTTTAAAATTTGCAAGTTGAAAAGTCAATGGGTAGGCCACATCGCTCGAAGAACTGATAACCGATAGGGAAAAAAGGTTCTTGAGTGGAGACAACGAACCGGAAGACGCAGCGTAGGTAGGCCTGCCACTAGATGGACCGACGACATCGTGAGAGTCACGGGCATCCAGTAGATGCGGATGGCGAGCTGTCGTTCAGTGTGGAGGTCTAAGGGGGAGGCCTATGTTCAGCAGTGGACGTCTTCTGCCTGATGATGATGATGTGTGACAGATAATCAATGTACTATAATAATTACGTCCAGTCTTGGCTCCATACGATGCGACGAAACTTCGTTAGCTTTCGATTATTTATGGAGAAAATACTACACTTTTGTAACCAGCTCGTCTCCCTAGGCGCTGAATATCTGATTCGAACTAAGGTTGAAAGATATGGGCAACATTGCTGTCATTATAAGCGTGGTTCCCATCAAGTGTAAAACCTGGAAAATCTAAAACAAAACCTTTTCCTTACACCACGGAATACTAAAATATAACTTTTTCACAGCTGATCGAGCTTCCTTACAAACAGAGCGGTTTCCGCATGGTAGTGGTCCTGCCCGACGAAATTGACGGTCTACCATCGGTTCTGGAGAAGGCTGCGCAGAAAGGCTTGTTGGAAGACGTGTTCAAGCTAGCCCCGGCTGGCGCTGATGTCGATCTGTCCATTCCCAAATTTGAGATCAAGAGCAAACTAGACCTTAACACTATCTTACCCAAGGTAATATTTGATTCCCAGTGCGAGGTCAATTGTGCGAGTCCTCCAGGCTATAAAGAACCACAGCCCACTTGGAAAACCCTGAACTGACTCCGGTCCCAAGTGGGCCGAAGTCGGGATAACATGGCAAAGTGGGGTTATATAAAGGGCTCTGATACCGAATGTCTTTGTGGTGTGAACCCTCAGACAATGTCACTCTTGATGGACTGTGCAGCTTGCCCTACAATCTGCACACTTGACGACCTGAATGAAGCCACGGAGAATGCCATTGGGGTGGCCAAATTTTGGCCTAATAACTTAGTTTAAAAACCAATTTTAATTCACAAAACATAGAGACGCAACGAGAATTTATTTTTGGATGGAATAATAAATCATATTGACAATTCCAGGTGGGAATATCAAAGATATTCGAGGAGCCAGCGACCGGGATCGTCAAAGGCAGCCCCGTGAAGGTCTCCAAAGCCTTCCAGGAAGCGTTCGTGAAGGTCGACGAGGAAGGCGCCACCGCTGGAGCTTTTACTGGTGAGTTTCGTGATAAGAAACCTCAGGTGGCGGACTAACTCTTTCTGGGCTTGGCTTGAATGCAGTTACAGGTTTTGGTAAAATTTTGAATAAACTGTGTGTTTAATACTAATAGTCATAGAAAACGTCCGATAATAAATGAAACCGAGAATTTATTTTAAAATCATAATTTACGCGAATAGAACCAGCTCAAACAAGGGCACAAAGCAAAGAAAAACATCCGCAAAGAAACAGCAATTAGAAAACATCCAATACTAAATGAAACGAGAAATTTTTAATAAATTCATAAACTACGCGAATAAGCCAGCGCGAATAAAGCGAGCGCAAAAAAGGTCACTAAAAACAATTTGTGCTTTAATTTAAAAACAATAAGGACAGGAATATATAACGGTACCTAATTTAAAGTTTTTGTTTTTTCAAACAAGTGGGTGCGTATATAAATAATGTACTTGAGCGTCAACCTAACATATAATGAACCCTATAAAGGTATGTGTTTACTTAGAAGTTATGTTAGAAGTTGGTTGTAGTCATTGTTTATAATTTTTTTGGGGCGATAAAATATAACTAGGCGCACAGGCGGAGAAAACAATTATTTTCTCTGCATATGTTGTTGGTATTTTTTTTGTTTTGTTTTTGAGTTATAATAAATTTTTCATGTTTAAAACCCTATAAAGTCACGGGATGTATTTCTTTACAGATTTCACAATTGACACAAGGGCAGGCTATGAGAATTCAAAGATTTTGTTCGCAGTCGACCGTCCTTTCCTGTTTTTAATATTATACCAAGACAAAACAATGTTTGCTGGAACTTACTCTTCTTAAATAAAGAAGATTTTAAAGTCATGTTTTAAGTATATTTTTTTGGAAAGTATATTCTTAATTTTAAGTTAAATTCGTATTGGAGAAGCGGCTAGAGCTAATGTTGTTATGTTTATTTATCCATTTTGCCAAATACTTCTTTTTGCCTTTTTCTTATCTACCTCTTGTACTTAATTAAGTGTTAAAAGTATTATTTTTGATTAAATGTTTAAAAGTTTAGTGAAAACTTGTGTGAATTATTAAAAACTAAATGAGTGGTTACCCCTAATAAATAATTTCCAAGGTAAGTTCGAGTAGATAGATGTCTCAAACGAATGTTTGCAAAATTGTTAGCAACTGATATCTGTGAAAGAGCGGTCAATCTGCTCAGCTAACAAAAAAATTAATAATTTTGTATATTAATTTTAAATATAAGTACTACCATGGTTTGCGAAAAAAGAAAGTACAGTGAGAACAGAAACCATTTTACAGTAGCTACTTTCTTTTCTTAATGAAGAAAAACAACTGCTATTAATTTTGGAATTTTATTCGGCAGGGGCAGTCGCTGTACCGCCAAGTCTTGACTCCACTCTACCACCGCCCATAAAGTTGCTAGTGGACCATCCATTCTTATTGTTAATTTTACATGAAGACAAAGTTTTGTTTGCTGGCACATACACGCACTAATTTTACTTAAACCTCCATATAATAAAGACCCGTGTACTTGCATCTTTTCCGATCCACCGAAACTATCATCACCAATTTTTTACAAGTTTAATTAATTTGTTGTTGTTGAAAACATAAATTGTACTATAAGATTACCATGTACTCGTCTGTATATAGCTTTTTTTTTACCCGCTAGGAACGTTTATTTATTTATAAGATACATAAAAAGGCTACAACTTATAATCAAGGAAACTATAAGCGAGCAGACGTAGCGCGAAACAGGCGAGCGCAAATAATATAACAATCAATAATAAAACAAAAATAACAACATAGAAATGGTATGGTAGGTACGATACATGCGTTTATGTTACTTGTTTTGTCATCGCAGTGTTGTTTGATATGGCAGAAATAAGATAAAGGTTAAAAAACAAAAACCCGACTACGATTTAAAAAAAATGAATAATATTAAATATTTTTCACCAACGCCAAATAAGCTCACAGTGGACCGTCCTTTTCTCTTTCTACATAAAGACAACACTTTATTTGCTGGCACTTACATGAAAAAGTACGGATTAATGAATTGAGTACAACAACAAAAAAAATGTACCTACATTAAATACATAATATAGTCATATACTTGAACAAAATTAATAAATGAGTATGAAATAATAATTATCCACCTAGGGGATAAAGCAGTGTCATAAGTCACGGGCGTCATATGGAATCCCGAGCGTTATGAAGGATTCGAGAGTTAACTTCCAAGCGAAGCGAGGGGTTAAGAATATAATCCTTTATTACGCTAGGGATTCAAGCACGCCCAAGACGAAGACACCTTTATCCCAGAGGAGAATACTCTAATTTTCACACTTTCTGCGAGACAATAAATTTATATACCACTATTTTCGCTGTGGTAAAAATGTATACTTTATAGAAGAAACATTTTTTCGTGTGTTTTGTAGGCTATGTAGATTAGGTAGGCATTCGATTGTATTGTGTTGTTATATTTACTATACAGATTATACTAAACCAATCTGACAGGACTAAAATTAACTGCGTGTCTTGACACTTCTGAGAAAAGAATTTACAACATAATTGACGTCACCATTTATGTTTTTCATTCGGCAGGAGCGGTCATGGTATTCATGAGTAGCGATTCTACTCCGCCACCACCCAAGAAGTTTGCTGTGGATCATCCGTTTCTGTTTCTCATCTTACATGAAGATAAAACTTTATTTGCTGGCACTTACACACATTAAATAGAATATTATTCATTTTGAAAATATCTATATATTTTAACAATGGTGGTTTACTTATTTGTTAGAATTTCTGATATTATAAGATTTCTAAATCTTTATGACTTTTTCTGGGCACATTCACAAAAAAAAAAACACCTCACGTAATTAATGAACGCCCCCTAATAAGAAGACACGGCAGCAGGTTTATGAGTTAACTAATGCGATGACCGAAGTGATCGTCACAATGATTTGTAACGTTTGTGCGACTCTTTGACGATGAATACATAATCAAAGGTGCGACTGTCTAAAACATAGATAGACGATAGACGCTAGCGCTACGGCTATTACCATTAAACTATACGGGTACGAATTAGACACAAGTTAGTTCAAATGTGCGATTATCGCTATTTTGACCGCGACGATCGCTCTACCATCTGTTACTGCTTCTGCAATCATCCGATTGTCAGTTAGCTATCAAGCCTACGGGTAAGAAAGTTGCGTAAAATACGCGAACGAAACAATCGCGAATATAGCAAACATCACGAGAAGCAGTGGGTTTAGGTTGGTATAGTAAAAGTAGGGTGATAGCGACGGCAACGTCGGCAACCCATGAACCATATATTTTTTATACCCATATATTTTTTATTTTGCGTGCTTTCATTCGGCAGGAGCAATTATTGTCTTGGACAGCTTGCCGGCCATCCAGCCACTCCCGAAAAAATTCACGGTGGACCATCCTTTTCTATTTTTAATTTTACATGAAGACAAAATATTGTTTTCTGGCACTTACACACATTGAGATGTATCAAATTATGAACAATAATTATGAATTGGTTACGGTATTTGTTTATTTAGCCAATGGTATTGTATTTGATTAATAAATACTGGGAGGTACTAAATATTTGTGTTTACTTTTTATTCAACAAAAAAGTCGTTTTTAATGTGTGATTAATATTTCCCATATGTAAATATTACTAAAATACAGGTTTTAATATACGGTCAAAAAACTAAAGCCTTATTTAACCTGTGCATAATGCACGCGATGCAATCTTAAATTTGCAACTAGTAATTAGTAGAATATTTTTAACTGGTAATATGAAAATAGGAAAATTAGGACTTTTACTTTTTTAGGACTTAACTTTTAGAACTAAGCCATCCAATTCGCCCCGAACTGTGACCTCGCGAGCCGTAATACGCAACAACAACTTCAACAACTTCGTGATCGATTTTGCCAATATTCAAACTTAATTTGCATGAACTCCTTGTCTACAAAATTCAATGAAGATCAGATAAATAGTAACGCAAGTTATCGTAAAACAAACAAATATACATACAAACGCCGATTTGTCCTCGCGTATGTTTGTGAAATACGCGAACAAAACAATCGCGACTTTAGCAAACTCTTGGCGAAACGTTGCTTTAGCTTGGTATGGTTATATGGTAGGTGTCGGTTTTAAAAAAATAATAATATTGTAAATAGTCTTGCGCTTGGCCGCCAACTCACCTGATGTTAGGCGATGATGCGGCCTACGATGGAGCACGCTTGCCTAGAAGAAACCTATTCACTCTCGACTTGAAGACGGTGACAGCGACCTATGATGTTTTTATTCCTTATTTTGCGTGCTTTCATTTTGCAGGAGTTATCGTGGTTTTGGAAAGCCTCTCTTACACCATGCCAGTCCCGATAAAGTTTACGGTGGACCGTCCATTTCTATTTTTGATTTTACATGAAGACAAAATATTGTTTGCTGGCACTTACACACATTGAAATGTATCACATTATCTACAATTATGTACTGGTTACGGTTTGTTTAGTAAATTTTATTTTATTAAAAATACTGGAAACAGTACCAAATTGGTTTTACTTTTTGAACGTATCACACTATCACATATCATAAATGTGAAAGTTTGTGTGTGTGTGTGTGTGTTTGTTTGTTCTCCTTCATGCAGAAACGGCTGGACGGATTTGGATGAAATTTGGAATATACATAGTTTATGCCCTGGATTAACACATAGGCTATGTTATATATTTTTATCATCATCATCACCATTTTTCATCACAACGCGGGTAAAACCGCGGGGCACAGCTAGTGATTAATATTTCCGAAAACAAGCCTATGGCACGCGATGAAATCTTGAAAATAACTGGCCAAGAGTGTCCAGCCTGACACGCATATGGTAGGTTTCCGTAACCAAAGCCATGAAATTGTGGTCACTTTCATAATTCAGAAATTTGTGGTTATAGAAAAAAATCGAACCAACAAAGCTTAGCCAAATTCCAGTATGTACCATCTCGACATAGCATATTATAGACAATATGGTTTAGTCAAAAAGAAAACTAAGGAAACATTCTTTGCTAAAATCATTTTCCGAAAAGGTTAATGACCTTTATGCTAGAATGTCTTTTATTGCAGTTTAATAGCTATATATCTCGAAAAAGTTATCAGAAAACGTATTTTTGAATTTCTTATTAAATGTAATGTCATATTGTTAGTCACCAGTGTAAGTTACAAGTTTCTGTCTAATAGTTTAGAAATGCAGGGGGGCAACTTTTTGCGACTTAGGCGGACTACATTTCGCAAAAGATACACTCGTTAAAAATATGACGTCATTCTTCATTTTAAAAGACCTATACAATTCAACGATACCCAACGGGAAACGGATGCAGCGAAAAAAAAACATTACCATTTCACATGTACCAGAGCCACCCCTAAAGAACATAATTATATTTTTTTTTTATAATATAAAAATTGAGATCTATACAAAAACTGTAATTGTGCAAAGAAGTATAGTAGTAGTGTGTGTGTGATATCTGTATAGAGAAGGCCTGTTTCCCAGCAGTGGGAACATGATAGGCTGATAATGATGGAGATGAGAATTATCTTAATAACTATAGATGTAAGAGGGTTAAAAAAAAATTGGATAGACAGACGAACGAACGGACAGAATGAACTTATAAGGGTTCTGTGTAGTACTACGGAACCCTAAATTGACATAACGCGAAAAATAGCGCTCACTTTGTTCGTGTATTACTACTTCTAGTTCTTATCTACATTCGACAGGAATAGTTAAAACAGTTCGCGCTCGCTGTTGTACTTATGAATAATTTGATCTAACGTACATTGCTAAACATTGGCGGATCCAGGAGGGCCATGCCCCCCCCCCCTACCCCCCAAATTCGACACATTTTTTCGATTTGATTCCTTAGAACCTTGTCGGAATGCCCCCCCCCCCCAAATAAAATCCAGAATGGCCCCCCCAAAATGAAATCCTGGATCCGCCTCTGTTGCTAAAAAGGCTTTAAAAATTTGCGCTTGCTTGGCTCGCGCATTTTTACTAATTGTAGTTATTGTGCTTTTTTTCTGGGCAAGTCCCTTTATTAACTAAACAAAATACAAGCTGTTTTGTAATAAATTTAACATTTAGGACACATACCTATTTTCGTGTTATATAAACAAAATAGATTAGTATTTATTATTAATGCTTTATGTAATACTTTTTGCATTCTACATAAAAGTTGATTAAACGTCGTGGCACCACTGCACTAGCATTAGTTAGTTAGCGTGGCGATCCAAATCTTAACCTTGAGTGTTTGTTTTAATTTGGCAGGGGTAGTCATTGTCGCAGTGAGTTCGCATTCCAGACCGCCACCGCCCATGCCGTTCAAAGTGGACCACCCCTTCCTGTTTTTGATTTTACATGAAGATAAGACCTTATTTGCAGGCACTTTTACACACTGAATTGTTTCTAAAGGGTAACAGTAATTCCATGAAATACTATATCATAACTAATAATATTAACAACGTAGCCAATATAACTAAATGTTTAGCAAAACGTTTTTTTAACTTTTTTACCATCATACTAATATTATAAATGCGAAAGTGTTTGTTTGTTCCTCTTTCACGGATCAACAGAGCAACGGATCGACCTTATTGTTTGCATGGGTATAGTTCAAGGGTCGGAGAATGACAAAGGCTACTTTTCATCATCATCATCATCGCCATTTTTCATCAATACGAGACCGCATAAAAAGTATATGTGTTAAACAAAAATATTTGATGAGAATAAGATTGAAACCAGGAATGCCATCCTATAAGTTTCAGATAAGAAACTTGGGATTATTATTATTATTAAATTCTGATGTTTGTTACGTAATTTTTGTGATATTTTTCTATTGTTATCAATGCATGTTTTTTTTTATATTTTTATGAAAAACTTTTACGGAAAACCAAAGTTATTTATTAACAAAGTGATCAAAACTGAAAATCGAATCATCACACTAATCATACTTATATTATAAATGCGAAAATGTGTATGCAAGTGTGTGAGTGTGGACGTTTGCTTGCACTCAGCTGGATTGAATAAAATTTGGTATGGAGGTATAACCATGAAGAAAAAAACCATGGTTCCTGTTGGATTGTAAGTGAAACTGCAGGTCGCTGCTAGTAATACCATATACGTGTAAACCTAGTTTTTATCACAACCCTAAGATCTAGGCTAGAAAAATGATTATGCAGTATTGATTAAAAACACCATTTACACTACACAATTAATTATGATATAATTTGATAGGGTGAGTTTATTTCTGTTTGTCAAAATTTGTTTTGTTTTTTGTTGGTTAGTAGTCCAGCACCATTTGTGGAGTTATCAATGGATACCTACTCATCATTATTAGCTTATTATGTTCCCACTGCTGGAACCAAAGGCTGGGACACAGTCCTTCTTTCAGGGAGAGAGGATGGGATCTTTTTGAGGTTCTTGGACATACCAGATTCCTCACGATGTTTATCTTCACTGTTTTTGAGCGATGGCATCGAAACTGCACATAATTTATCTACATACTAAACAAGTCCGTGGGCACAGGGCTGAGGATCAAACCTGGTGAAAGCAAGCGTACATGCTATGGCCGCAAGGAAACGGCCTACCACTCGGCCACCATCACTCATTACAAACAAATAATATCTAATAAGGAAAATTAAGAATTAAGAACCAAAGCTCCATGGCTTCGAACAAAATAAAATGAATGGACGAGCCATAACCACTGAACTTGCTCAGTAAAAACGAGTAAAAACCGTCGGACATTATACTTCAGCACCTGATTATAACCATGTACAGTACATTTGTTACAATATAGATAAGCAGTTTTTTGTTGTGTATTTACACTTCGTGAAAGCACACAAGGGCATAATTTTGTCAGATGTTTCGTTATCATGTAACAATAGTCACATGTTGCACTTCCTACGGCTAGAGACCGACTGAAACGAAGTGAGCGCCGGCGCTCATTTTGTAATCTTCAAAAGTGCGCTTCTTCTGGGCCCGTCCATTCATTTTATTTTGGTCGAAGCTCCAGGGTGGTTAAAGTGTTAAAGGGCATAGCGCCGCGAGTAGCGTTTAAGCCGTTGCTGACAATGCAAAGTACAAGTGGCAAGAACCTACTACACATCGTTTGCAACGAGCTACACACTTCCACTACATACATACTACTAAGCAGTTCCACTGCCACTTGCACTAAGCAAAAAGTGTGTAGTTCGTTACAAAAGAAGCGTAGTTGTACTTGCTACTTGTACTTGCCATGGTCTGAATGGGCTTTAGTAAAAGTGCAGCACACCTCTCAACACCCTAAGTCACCCACCCACGCCATCGATGCCCCTCCGGTGCCAATATAAGGCAGCCATTATGGGGGGCCCATTTAGTGGGTGGCAAGTCACCACCTCATCATCAGCCAGAAGACGTCCCCTGCTGAACATAGGTCTTCCCCTTTAACCTCCACACTGAACGACAGCCTGCCTTTTGCATCCACTGGATGCCAGCGACCACTGGATGCCAGCGACCACCAGACATCACCTGGCTACATGTATTTTGAGATGTGACAGGATAAGGCAGGTGCTGATTCTCATCCTATCTGTTATCCCATCCACAAGTTGTTCACCTCAATAGCCCAGTTTATTTATAACCCAATAGCATTTATAGTCCATTTACCAACATCATCCTAATCCACATAGTTTAATTTATTTTTAGCACAAAAAGGCCTCTAAGTGTTGGCTTTGGCCCCATTCACATCAGCAGCCATTAAACGTCCACTGCTGGACAAAGGCCTCCTTCGAGAAGGGTGTTGCCATAATCCCCACGCTTGGCAGGCGGCTTGGGGATCGCAGTATGTTCACCGTGTACTAATAGAACGGTGCCGCCCATCTTCCGGTGGTTCTGGTCGCAGTTTTAGGACATACCCGGATCCATTGGCCCCATTGATGCCGTAAAGGACCGGTCTAGACCCGAGAACACTATGAAATAACAAGGAAAATGGTATGAAATGTATTGTTTTCTGTTTCAGGGATAATTGTGCAGCCACTTTCACTTCTATCAAGAAAAAGACAACCAATAAAGATTACAGTAGACCATCCATTCCTATTTTATATTCTTAACAATGACAAAGTGTTATTTGCTGGTACTTACACTCATTGAGTTGAAGTGAAATATAACATCAAAGTAAAACCTATTTTTTTTACAACCTCTCGTGGAATAATACGCTGTAATCTTCTACTTTACGAAATAGGGCAACTAACAGAATAGGTCTGTGGGGCAACTACATATATCAATACCATAATTTCCAGTCATTAAAAATATAGTAACAAATAAATTTAGTTTTATTATGAACTAGCGGTCCGCCCCAGCTTCGCATGGGTATAAATTATAGCCTATGTCACCCGGGGATATTGTAGCTTCCCAACAGTGAGAGAATTTTTAAAATCGGTTCAGTAGTTTCGGAGCCTATTCAATGCAAACAAACAAACAAACCAACAAACAAACAAACCAACAATCAAATCTTTCCTCTTTATAATATTAGTATAGATAACTGGCGTGGTTTTCAGACATTTTATTTATAAGACACGATTATAGTTTCAACCGCATTAGGCGGTCTTTTTCGAGATGAATACACGCGCGCGGCTCCCTCTCGCTTGCTCAGAAGCTTAGCTCAGCAGTTGAAACTATAGTCAGAATAACCGGCTCAATCTTACGTGAGTGATTCCCGTGTTATATAAAGAAACTTTCCATTATTAATTATTCTTTAAAAATATAGTGCGCGAGTAACATAGCGCTAAAAGTTATTAATTCATCTATAATTTATCAATAGAATAAGCACAATAGAATTGAACACAGCAGCTGCTCCGATATTACAGAATAGAAAATGACGCGAAATTTGCTATTATCACAAGTAAAAAAATCGCTATCATTTAATTTTAGGGTTCCGTAGCAAAATAACAGTTATCCTTATGGTTTCGCCGTGTCCAACGGTCATTTCATTTAGAAGCTACTAGGGCTATAGCTATAAGCAGCGTGGCAGAACAACGAAACACTATACTCGGAACACCGAGGACGCTCTAGGAAGCCTGCGCAGACATAAGCGAGCTGCTGGCTTTCCGGGAGGAGACCGGGTGGCTGAATTAGCTGCAGCCGGGTGACGCAAAATGAGCCAATAAATGGCCTAGTTGCGGAAAATGCCCACTACACAAGTAACAAGTAGGACATAGCTATAGTACTGAACTTTGATATACGTAATAGACAACTAGCCGAGTCTCATGCTTATATTACACTCCGTGCACATTTCCTTACAAAACATACATTATTCCAGGATAAAAAGTACCCTGTTTCACTCTTCAGCCCTCTAATTATCTCTATGCAAAAACATCACGACAATCCATTGCTCTATTGCTACGTGAAAGAGGAAGAGACAAACACACTTTCGCATTTATAATATTACTAGCAGTCCGCCCCAGTCCGCGCTTCGCACGGGTATTGATTATAGCCTATGTCACCCGGGGATAGTGTAGCTTCCCAACAGTGAAAGAATTTTTCAAATCGATTCAGTGGTTTCGTAGCCTATTCAATGCAAACAAACAAACAAACAAACAAACAATCAAATCTTTCCTCTTTATAATATTAGTATAGATTAGCGACCCGCCCAGGCTTCGCACGGGTGTAATAAAATTTACGTTCAAAACCGGGGCGGGTTGCTAGTTATATATAAACTTTCCGTGAAAAGTTGTATCTGTATGTAGTTCCATTTAAATACATAGTTTTATCATACGTTTATATGTAACATTTTGTTATTTAATCTGTGGCCAATGTTTTGGTAAATAATAGAAATGCAATAATATTACAATAAAATTATTATACTTATTAAGTTTGTATAAAAAAAATAAACAAAATAATAACTTTTTTTTATTTTATTATTAAAATAAGGTGCTATGGAAAATAGGTGGAATAGTCGAGAGGCAACAGGAGCTGGCATGTCTAGAAGAACAGGGAGGTAGAATAGTTGTTGACAAAGACAACATCATGAGCCGAGTTAAAACACACTAGGTACGATAGCTCTGGCACACAGCAGATAGAACAGGAATATCAAGAGAGCATACTTGGTACACAACAGCTGGTAGAAGAGAGATCTGGGCGATGTAACCTGAGAGGCGTGAGAGGTGTGAACCTTACTCCTATTATGGTCAGATAGGCCAGGATTCGCTTTGACTTCACCAACTTATTAAGTGTAAGTAGATCTATTGCACATAAAAAACTAACAAAGCTTTGTCAATATTGGTCTGGTAGTTTAAGAAATGTTTGTATGAAAATGACCAAGCTCCAGGGAACCCAAAAGTTAATTTACATGTAGGTATATAAGCCTAGTTACATGCTTATAAATAGATAGGTATAAACATGGGCCGTGTCATGTAAACATTAAAAAAAATGCGCTTTAATGAAAGTTTAATTCACATGGCAGCACTCATGGAAGAAGAAGCAGAATGGACACTGCCGTTTGAAATTACGGAAGGACAGACGGACGGGCCGAACCTTATTACACTTTTTACTATGCCGTTGATAGTCTTTGTATTTGCACGAAACCCTTGAAATCGGGCTGTACTCAAAACAAAAGTACTCACCTTAGGTAATCCTCCGTATCCATAGCATATGTATATATTTTGTAAATAGAGTCTTAGTTAATTGTATTATTAGTATCGAATTTAACACTTTCACACTTTAATAAAATGCACTGCACACACTTTGAACCAAAACAAACCAATTTTCTTTGTTTTGTTTTGGTTTTTTTGTTTTTATTTGTTGTAGTTGTCATAGTTTTTTTCATGACCATGGATTCAAGGTCCTTCAGGCGTAATATTAATCAAGTACATAGTCTTACAATAGGGTATGACCACCCCTCCTTGTAAGTAATATTGTTCCTTGATGACCACACGACAGACCAAGTTTGCAATGACTTTGACTAGACCGTAACTTACTTTTCTTGATCCTGACTGTGGTGATTAGGATTAGGACGTGTTCGTCGATTATAATTTTATTAAAATTTTAAAACATTTAACTGTGTGTCACTTGAGACTGGTAAATTCACAAGACGTGCGAAGCCAAATCCAAAATCTTCTAGAGAAATAAAAATGTTCCTTGGTCGGGTGTCTATAATGTACAACATGATATTTGCCGACACGATATTCCACGGCATGATAATGTACAGCATGATAATTGGTGTACATGTACATCGAATATCATGCTGTACAATCCAGGTCGTACAATACTGGCCGTCAATTATCGGCTCGTGTCTATTAAGTACGGCAAGGAATGCACAGCCAGGATTGTACAGGCAATAATCCGTGTACGTGGGAAAAGTCCACGTTTTATCGGGCTGTACATTATTGTGCCGTACATTATCATGTCGTGCAATACGGGCCGTGTTTTGACGAAACGGGCCGAAAATGTACGACCAATAATGTACAACATGATAAAAGGTGGCATCGCCCGTATTGGCTAATATTCCTGAAATGTCTCTGCTCTTATTGGCTGTTGAGTCTATGACGTCTGTCGATTCCATGCTTCGTTTGAACAAGATAGTGTAAGATAGTCACAGATAAAAAATATGAGAACCATCAAAACTTTTTGATGGTGACGCGGAGTGAGGAGTACAACTATGTTAGATCTGTCACTCATTTCGAACCTAACCAACTCAAGTCTGACTCCAGGTGGGCTCCCGCCAGAAGCTCTTGCGGTCGCCCCTGAGTATCGCTTCGCCACACTCGACCTTCGCTTCACTACGGAGGTCACCGGCTCGCTTCGCTCGCCACCTCCCCCCTTCGCTCCGCTCGGTCTCGTATGGCTCGCTCTCACTCAGGACCTCCCTAGAGCTTCTGGCTCCCGCGCTTTTTATATACACTCTAGAGGTAGGGACCACAAGACTAGGTGGAGTCGGGGTGCTCTGTGTCGGTTCTGTGGCCCATTTCGAACCTAACATACTCAAGTCAGAGTGCTCTGTGTCGGATCTGTCACTAATTTCTACCTAATACACTCGAGGTGGAGTCCGATGTCCAAGTCTAAAGGAAGCTTCAGATTTGAATTTTTATGGTCACCAATTATCGTGCTGTACAATATTGGGGTGTGCATTATTGAATCGTGTCAATAATGTACGGCATAATATTGTACGCCACAATATTGCACAGCATGATAATTCGTGTACTTGTACATCAAATATCATGCTGTACATTATTGTGTGTGCATTATTGGGCCGACCTGATAATGTACGGCATGATAATGCACGACACGATATTGTACAACATGATATTCCATGTACATGTACACCAATTATCATGCTGTGCATTATTATGCCGTACAATATCATGGTGTACATTATCTGTGTCGTACATTATTGCCTCCCCCTTGGTCCAAAAAAACTTTCGCTTTGTTTGCTTTGAATTTGATACAAAACGATTCATAGAAACTTTGTATTTTGGTAATTCCTCAGTTTTCAGGATTTAGACAGTGATCAATCTAATGAGAAAAATGAGCTCCATTAGAAAATACATCGGTAAGTTAGTAGTTACTCGGCTTGGCCTCGGTGATTCCTGATGTAGGTTATGTGCTGTTTCCATGAGTTTCTCTAAGGATCTTCATCTAAGTTAAACTTTTCATCATCATATTGAATTATAGAGGAAAGTAAGCTATGCTATGCTACGTATTCTTCAGGTCCATCCACCCTCTACTTAAAGAACTGTCTAACCCCAATTTTGAAAAGGTGTTTGTTTTTAAGGCAGTATCCTGTGACGATACTGACAATTTGCCGGAGCTTTTCATTTAAGATTTAGTAGTCTCCAGACACATCTCTGATTTAGATCGGGAAAGCCTTGACTGCCTACAGGTTTTAGTACAGTGTTCTTTATGAAGTCATATTGTCTGCTGCCAAATCCTGATTCTGATTTGGCTGAAAGGCATTGGGATCATTGGCTCAGGTTCTACAGGGCGTTTAGCATGGGTTGACCCTCCGTGCCAATTCGTCGTTACCCTACGTCATTACCCTTGGATCTGCTTTGCCCTTTGATCCATTGGAGTGTGGTATGATTGTTGTTGACACCACCTCTACTAACAGTTGCAGGTGTCCATAGGCGGCGATTACTGCTTACCCTCAGGTAGCATGAATGCCTGTTTGCAGTCTTTTTAACCCCCGACCCAAAAATTTGGATGTTATAATTTAACGTGTGTATCTGTATGCCTGTCTGTCGTATTGTAGCTCCCAAGCAGCTGAACCAATTTTGATTTAGTTTTTTTATTGTTTGAAAGGTGATTTGATCAGCTGTGTTCTTAGCTATGGTTAAGAAAATCTGTTCAGTCATTTGAAGGTTATCAGCTCTTTTATAGGGAGTTTAAAAAGTCTATTAATACTTGTTATTTAAAATAAACCGGCCAAGTGCGAGTCGGGGCACTGAGGGTTCAGAACCACCAATTTCTTAGTTAATCCACTGTAACATTAAATATTCTGTGAAAATTTCAACTGGCTATCTATTATGGTTTGAAAGATATAGCCGTTAATAGGTAGGACAGACAGACAGACATCATAGGATTAGTAATAGGGTCCCGCATTTACCCTTTGGGTACGGAATCCTAAAAAAAAATTTCTTGCAGACATTGGAGCGAACTTAACGGATGATATGTACCAGGGTGTATATCACGGGAGCAAAAAACATGGCCCTGATCTAGAGGTAGTTCTGAAACGAGCTTGGGAAGGGGGTATGGACAAAATGATAGTAACTGGGGGAAGCTTCATTGATAGTAAGAAAGCTATTGATTTATCACGTAGCAATTGTAAGTATTTAGACACAGTATTTACTTTCCTAGTACAAAAGAGTAAAAAAAAACAAAAAATTGCTTTAGAAATACCATTGATATAATATTAGACAAGACAGTAAACGATCAACGATCACACTTAAATCACAGCCTTTTCATGAATTTGCAGTCTTAGCTATGATATGAGCTAAGATTGCAAGTTCATGATTCGGCTTACACTTTCCGTAACCTTGTACAGGGTTACGCATATAGACTGTACTAAGCCGAAAGGAGGTCATTGTATTCACCATTATAAACAACTTTTCCCTTGGGACCAATCCAGAAATCGCGAATTTGTCTGGTTTTTTTGGGATTAAATGTTGTAAAGTCATGGATATTATATACCTTTTCTATTCCGTCCATGGTAAAAAAGTGTCCAAGGTAAAATGGTAAATTGTTACACCGAGTTTTTTTTTTTTTTTTGGTTAAAATTTTCATGACCGTGGATTCAATGTCCTTTAGTCGTAATCTTAAACGGTTTACATTGTCTTAATAGCGTCAAACAAGTCATAGTCACAGTCAGAGTCAAGCTAAGTAAGTCAAGGTCAAGCCAAACTCATGCCCCTATAAAGTGGTGGAGACTATACTTTACAAGAGGCTCATATGGAGTTTTGGAAACAACACGTAAAGACACGTTTCACCTTGTTATATCACTTGCCCACACTCGAGCACGTTTACGAGCACTTAATGAATAATAATTCACCATTTAGTACACATTAACACTCGAAAATACACAAGTTTAGGAAAATAATCCAATGAGCCGACATGTTTTTTTCCACGTTGGCGCCAAAACTCTGTTACCCCTAGAAATGTAATGGTGTTACCTAACATGACTCAATTTCAGCTCGACTGTACTCTACTGTGGGTTGCCATCCTACTCGCTGCACCGAATTTGTTGAATCTCCAGAAACATACCTCCAAAGTCTCCGAGACTTGATCACCAACAATGAAGACAAAGTGGTGGCAATTGGGGAGTGTGGGTTGGACTATGAGAGATTGCATTTTTGTGAGAAAGATGTGCAGCTCAAGTAAGAAATCTCCATAATATTTTAATTACCTAACAGGTTATTTTAGGATTGCAACTCGCCATCACTCATTCGTATTGGCATAAGTGCGACAGGGACAAACAATATTGCATGCACAAAAATATTCGCAAAGGCCTAACCCATGCTCACAATAAAATGTATTCCACCCTTTTTAGGGTTCCGCATCCAAAGAGTAAAAACGGGACCCTATTACTAAGCCTGTCTGTCTGTCCGTCCTACCTATAAAGGGCTGTATCTTATCTGTAGCCATATCTTTCTAACCGTATTAGATAGCCAGTTCAAATTTTCACAGAATATGTACCTAATGTCTAGTGTTACAGCGGATTAACTAAGAAATATTAAAAAAGTCAAAAAGTAAAAACGAAAGGGGGTCCATGGGGACCCCCATGGACCAAAAAACGTTTGTTGAATGGTCAACAAACGTATTTTTGTATTACCTCTAATGTAAAAACGGTAATACGTACAAGCGTCAAACTTGGCATGATTATAGTAACACAGTAAAGTATAACAAAAAATAATATATAGCGAGTTGGTGACAAATTTCTGTTCATTACCAAGTCACAACTGGTGATTTCGTTGTTGAATTTTGTGGTGGTACGGAACCCTCAGTGCGCGACCCCGACTCGCACTTGGCCAGCTTATTGTGAACCTCTTCTCAAAACTATTTACAAACTGATTCAATGACAGGAAATTTTCTTCATATCACCAAAAAGAAGTTAAGCACTAATGTTAGAAATATGTAATATGTTACCGGCAATGTGTATAATCCGGTATTCTATACAATGCCTAGGCAATGTATAGAATGCCTAAAACGTTCAGGTAATGTATGAAATAATATTTATTCTATACAATGCCTAATGCACAGCCGGTAATGTGTGTAAAAGAGGAGAGCAGGGAAGGGGGTGACGTGCGAGCAGGCAATAAACTCCTCGCGACGCGGGCGGGAGGCGTGACCCTCTAAAATAGCTTATAAACATGGCTCAGAAGCGAGATGGGTCTGTAATTACAATACAAAACTCTTTATTAAAATACCACAAAACAAGGATAACATAAACATTCCAACAAAAATATTATCTAGGCTTTTAACAGGCGGCCTTATCACTTAAAGCGATCTCTTCCAGGCAACCGTGCACGGAAAGGAATTATATTTAAAAAATGTGTGGCCTTAACTAAAAAATAAAAAATAGAAAGTAAATACCTATGCAAATAACAACAAACAATCAATAGACTACAAATAAATATAACATACTTATATATACATATATACATAGACTACATAATATAAACAACATACTATATACCTACCTATATAATTAATAAACTATATTAAAAATTATTAACATACCTACAGTTATCAAAGATACATACACATGTTGATACATACATTATATTTGTCACAGAAATTAGAGTATAGATAGCAGCTACAGTGCGAGATAGTGCGCTTTTACGCGGAGTTTGAAAACGTCGAGGGAGGGGGCACGCTTGATTTCAAGCAAGTCATTCCAGAGTTTGACAGCTTTCACCGTGAATGATGAGGAATAAAAAGTCGTGTTATGTAATTTTAAAGCAACAAGGCAAAAAAGCACGCGCGCTCAGACGCTCACTCAGACATTACATTTTTCAGATACTTCGAGTACCAGTTAACACTAAGCAAAGAATACAACCTTCCATTATTCCTACACTGCAGAGCGGCTGCTGACGATTTAGTACATATACTTCACAGGAATGTGAACAAGATTGTAGGCGGTGTAGTGCATTCATTTGACGGCCCAAAGGAAGCTCTGGACAAGATACTGGCATTGGGATTGTATATAGGTATAAATGGATGGTCAGTTTTGTTGTTTAATTAAGCAAAAAAACAACAATGTTAACCCAAAAAGATCAGCGGCCTTGAGAGCCGTATAATATAATCATCATCATTTCAGCCGTAGGACGTCCACTGCTGGACATAGGCCTCCCCATCGACCTCCAAAATGGGCCGGTAGGAAGCGGCCTGCATCCAGCGTTTCCCTGCGGTCTCATTTATGTCGTCTGTCCATCTTGAGGGTGGACGTCCTACGCTGCGCTTACCGGTCCGTGTTCTCCATTCCAGAACCTATCGGCCCCATCGGCCATCTGTTCTGCGTGCTATGTGCCCTGCCCACTGCCACTTACAAAATGCAATGGTTAAATTTTTTGTGTATGTATTTCCGAGCAAAAAAAGAAAAAAATTAAGCCCTAATTGTCAAGACGAAAATAAAACAAGCCATAAACCATATTATTAAAATTGTTTATTTTATGTCAGTAATTTAACGTAATCCACTCTCATACTTTCCCTTGGAGTGTTTTACAAAATGCTACTTTTGTTAATAAGCTGATGTGTTGAGCTTTTCCATAATTTTAAGCAGTTATTGATGATAAAATATACAGATATGTTATTACAGAAATTTAATTTTCTATTTGATAGACTCGAAACGCTAAAAATTCAGTTTTCGTTGCTTTTTTCGTCAAAAAAATGTGTGAGTTGGAACATGATAGGCTTAATATTATGTGAATTGGTGATTTTGAATGTGACTAAGTCATCGAGATACGATGCAAATAGTGTCAAAATTGTGCCAAAAAAAAATACCGAACGAAAACTCGGCGCAAGCTACGAATTGCGCGGACTTTTTGGTCAGTTACAAGGTAACCGCGATCCGACTACAACGCCGCGCGATGCCAGAGCTACGATGACATAGCGGACAACTAATGTTGAACACTATGCAAGCGACATAACATCTAAATTGGAGTAAATGTGGCATTATGAAGTATATAATTGATACAATGACACTCGGACGTTTTTTTGACTGTTTTCACTGAGAGATTGTGACTCCGATGACGTGCCATCGTGCTCGCGCGCCCAAGAATCACGAACTGATGTCCATAATAAGGCTGCAGTACTGTGTAACCAATGACGATTTATATTATATTTGTGTGTAACTCAAGTTTTGAACTTATTGGGTACACATTTTTTTTAAATTACCTTTTTTATTCTGGTCAAATTATTCTCATAATTCCTATCAGTTCCAACAGTTGGGGAGTAGGGACATTATATAAGGTACAAATTAAATTTACAGTCTCGATTCAAATTATTATTATGCTGTGAATCCAATGAAAAACTATTTGTTCTAGCTCCCTAAGAACAAAAGAGAACTTAGAAGTGGCAGCGACAATACCTCAAGACAGGCTGATGATTGAAACGGATTGTCCGTGGTGTGAGGTGAAGCCGACACACCCTGGCTACCAACATGTGGTCACCAAGTTCCCTAGCGTGAAGAAAGAGAAGCACAATCTCGACAGCCAAGTGAAAGGACGCAATGAACCTGTCAATATTGTGTAAGTCTTAGAATAACTACTCAGAGAAGGTAGGTTTCCAAACAACGCCTTCTCAAAACGTAAGCTACAAATTCGATTTGTAGCTTACGTTTCGATTGGTATTTTAAACGATTTAAGCAAGAAAGTTAATGGATTACCTGTGGAATGTTACACCATAACTCTTATGCTGCTTTTCTGATTTGTTGTGGTACGATTTCACCGCGCAAATTGCCATAGTAATTTTTTTTTTTTGGAGCCATATATGACACCATTTGAATGGCTTAAATTTTGCGAATGTACTTGGTTTCTTTGTGTAGTTATTCTAAGGTGTAAGTAAATAAATAAATATTCTGGACATTATTTCACACACGTTCATCTGACCCCAAACTAAGCAAAGCTTGTGATATGGCTGCCAAAGACTGATATACATACATATAGAGTTTTAAATACATACTTAAATAGATATAAACAACCAGATATAGAACAAACACAAATGTTCATCACATAAATGTTTGTCCTAGGCGGGAATCGAACCCACGCCCCCAAGCTCAGAAGGCAGGTTCACTACCAACTGGACCAACGGGCTATCTTAACATACAGTACATAATTATGTGCAGTTTTTGATGAGGTCATTCGAAAACGGTGAAGGAAAATATTGTGAGGAAACTGGTGTGTCCAAGAACCTCAAAACAAAGCACTGGGACAGCATGGTGGATTAGGGCCCAACCTCTCTCTAAGAGAAGGCCTTTGTCCCAGCAGTGGGACAATGAGAGCACCACATGAGAGGCTGATAATGGTGATGACATTTTATGTATATATTTATCTATGATACTAGTAAAAAGTAGAAATAGTAAAAGTTGATCATAATGACTGGTGTTATGGACCCCTTTTGGAGACCTATTTATTTATTTATAAATTTTTGGAGACTTGGACCTTTTTTTATGGTGTTTGGATTCGCGGGTATCCAGTGGATGCAAAAGGCAGGCTGTCGTCCAGTGTGGAGGTTAAAGGGGGAGGCCTATGTTCAGCAGTGGACTTCTTCTGGCTGATGATGATGATGGACCCCTTTTAGCTAAGGACACCCTTTCCGCATAACCCCGTAAATGGCTTGTTATAATGTCAGGCCAGGGGCCTTACGGAAAACTGCTATTACAGGCACCTAATCCGCTCAGTTGGAAAATCACGCGACCGCAAACCGTATCTGGGCGTGATAAGGGTTGCGGTCGCGTGATTTTCCAACTGAGCGGATTAGGTGCCTGTAATAGCTGTTGTCCGTAAGGCCCCTGGTCGTCTGGTAAGCGATCACTGTCGCCTATACCTGTAACACCAGGGGCATCACAGATTTTATTATTTTTCTTTTTCTTTCAGGCAAGTGCTCGAGATCTTAGCTGCAGTACGAAACGAAAACCCTGATGATCTAGCAACAGCTATTTACAATAACACCAACAAATTGTTTTTTTCTAAGTCATAATTATATTGGTAATAAGTGAAAATAAACCTAGTGAAAAAAGCAGAATATTTTATTTACAACTGCGCCGCGTTCACCCGCGGGGATTACTCTTTATAACATCAGCTATGGCCTATGTGCCAGTGAAAGTCCCGTCAAAATCGGTCCAGCCGTTTTGGAGTCCATAGGGAACATACATACATACACACATCGCCTTTTATTATAGATAATACTAGAAAATAAACAGACAAGTACGCGTAGGACTCCGTTGAACGGAACCCTCAGAGCGCGAGACCAAAAAAAAAAGTTAAAAACGGAAATATTGAAATCAAGCTTAACTTTGTAGTGGACAATAAGGTTCTTCAATACATTCCAACTACAAAATGTAAGTTTGTAATCGTAAAACAATGTTTTATATGATGTAACTTCAAATTAACAACTTTTGGATTTCTTTATAATATGTGCTGTAAGGACCTTGCCTCTTGCTAAATTTTATGATTCTAGGTCAACGGGAAGTACCTATTGGTTTTGATTTCCTTCTGAAATTGTAAAATATGCGAATATATGCTACATAAACAGTCTGTATCTTTTGATAGCGTTGCGTTGACTTACAAGTTTGATTTTTTCACAGCTGAAAGAGAGTCATACCCGTGTATTTGATATAAATTTCAACTTGATATCACTACGCGTTTCTAAGAAAAAGGTCCCGGCAGATAGACGGACAACAGTAATCCTATAAGGGTTCCGTTTTTCCTTTTGAGGTACGGAACTCAAAAAAAACGGTGTGCTTTATAGTGTTAACACACGTATGGATTTGGCTGACCTCAACCGCCGTCTGACCAACGGGAGAGAAAGAGAGGGAAATATATTCTCACTCTTTCTCTCCCGTTGGTTGGACGGCGGTCCGTCAACCAAATCCATACGTGTGTTAACACTAAAAGACAACACTACAGAAGTGAAAACTTCATCAAGGCGAAGTTAATAACTGTATCTCTCTCGCTCCCTTAGTCGACTCGAGCCGACTTTACCCGAACGAGCGTTACATAGCCGAGCGTGACGATACCCACAAAATAAAGCGCTCAGCGCGCCTAAACAAGTCTTGTTAACCTAGTGAATAAAAGCAGAGTATTTCACTAACAATATTTTATTGTGGCATCTTAAAAATTATCATACAACACAACATACATCTTAAAATTCAAAGGAACACGCTGTATTGGTGTATTTACACAATTTTGACAATAATTTAATCACCTCGATACAATAGATTAAAAACATATCGAACATAAATGTAGAAAAAAAATTGATTCGAGACTAATTGGAAATGGGAAATAAAAACACGATTCAACATAAATAGACTAAAAAAACTCTAGTTTGTTCAAATTAACTTGTCCCACAGATGTATAACATTTGAAAACACCTAGTTCCAGTACATCAGTGGCTTTTTCCAGGCTCAAATACTGCCACACAAAAAGTCCCCGAAGTTCAATTGATGGGAATCTTTGAGTTCCATTAGTTTGGATGCATGTAGTTAAGCCAAAAGGTCGATTGCATAAATGCCTAATATTATTTCGAATGATGATGATGATAATGTATTAAAAAACTAATTGTGTAGGTGTAATTATCGACAAGTCGGGCTAACATGCGTGCCGCGACAAAATTTTGTCGACTCTTTTTATCGTGCCAAAGCTAGACAGTCGTATACGAAACCGTAGGCGCCTTGTCGCGTTCTCACTCTACAAAGTGACGACAAGATTTTGTCGCGGTGCGCATGTTAGGCATGCAGGGTAGAAAAGAACACATACTTTTATTGTAGCGTTTAATTTAGCAAAAAAAATGGCATGACAATTGGAGATTGATATCACACAAGGGTTTTACATTACATAGGAAGTAACAGGGTGTCAGAGATGGTATGACAATTTTACTGAAGGGGGACAGAATATCATGCTTTTTTTACTCAACCGACCCCTAAACTGAACGTCTTTTATGCTACCCTGGTCTTGGATTACACGTACACAACTTGAAATACATTATTGTCAGCCTATACTAGTCCACTGCTGGACATAAATAAGCCTTTCCCAAGGCAAGCCTCAGCCCGATATGGCTTTTCTCTTCCAGCAGTCTTACATATATTAAAGAGAGATTAAAGAGTTAATCAATCAATTAATATATTGTCATTTCGAGTCTCAGGGCATCCTAACGTTCACAGATTCGAGGTCTCCACTCTAAAACACGTCTGAACCAACAGTTTTCAGTTCTGCGACAGATATGACTGGCCACTGACACTTCAGCTTACTAATACGCTGAGCTGCGTCGGTGACTTTGGTTCTCTGGTGAATAACTTCGTTCTGGATACGATCCCTCAGAGAAACGCCAAGCGTAGCTCTTTCCATAGCTCACTAATGACTTTCAACTTGTATAAGCTTAAAACATTAAACATCATTAAACGTAAAGTTATTAGACATTATTAGGGCAATCGACCATTTGGCTTTTTCAGGGACTTTTTAAGAGCCAGTAGCCGAGACTAGTGGAGCAAGACATGCCTCTTAAAAAAACAGCGGGACCAGATGATTTGAACAGACTACCATACTTAAATCTCATAGGTGTTTTAAAACAATTCCAGCATTTTGGATGAGGTTTATGATATTTGGATGAAAATTAAACGGTAACTAGTTTTATGACGGAAAGATTCAGTCGAATTAAATGCTTCATCAGGAATGTTGGAACATAGAATTTCACAATGCTACACTTCTACCAATTGTCATGGATATAAGAAAATATATTTCATGATATGATTACAATTTAATTATTGCTTTGGCGATAAAATAATAAATTAGATTCGTTGTAATTGCTAATTTCAATGATGTACTCAAAAATTAATTTCACTGTGAAAGGAGAATATGAAAGGACAGAGTGTGCCAACGGAGGAGTGATGTTCTTTGTGCATTGATTTTTAACGTGAAGTTATTTTTTTTACAAAATGTAAACTTGGTTTTTAAATTAATTAAATAAATAAATTCTGCCTATTTAATTTGTTTCAAAATTAATCTCACCATCATACAACTTGTTCTAAATTTTCTATTAAGCTCAATTCACACCAAGGTGGCTTCCTAACAATACATAACCTATATGTAAAGGTAATTTTTGTGTGTTGGTTGTGTGGCCGAAACTGTCAGAATAGTGTCCTTTTCAAATAGCATGGCACTTGGCGACCACCACTAGTTTTCATAGTAGCGCTTAGCCATATATTTTCACTGCAAAATGTTAATCTTTAATTTGGTTCTGTGACATCACGTTCAATATTTACCAATCACGTTACATTCTATCCTACTGTCAAACCACCTGTCAAGTGCCTTGCTATTTGAAAAGGACTATAGATGAACGCCACAGAAAAGAGAAGTAATTAGAACGGATATGAGAAGGAAAATCTGTAGCCAGGCATATGAGTGAACCTTGATTGATTGATTGATTAACTCTTTATTGTTCACACCATGAAATTGAACATTCTTATTTAGATCAACGCGTCGAACTCCGCATCACAGTTGCTTATTTCGAATGACTGACGTTTCGTTTATATGCGTGCAACTGGCTACAAAAAATGCCTTGACAACCGTTCTAATAAAAATAAAACCTTTTCTGTTATAAGTGCTGCCATCTCAGTGTGAATTGAGCTTAATGTTGGAACAAGGGCTGATTTAGGACTTTACATAAATCTTACTGCTAACATTAGGAATTTAGTTTAAAAATATAATCATTTGGTCTTCGACATGTAAAAATCAACTGTAATCATGTATGCACTCCTCCTTTCGCACTGAACACACAACTATCACTAAAGACGGCTTGTACTCTTCAAGGTATTTCCGAGTACACGTTCACTTGTTCCCTGAACCAATGGAAGTATGTCGACACATGGAACCTTGTCACATTTAACGCTGACTGTGTTCTGTTCTGGAGTATCTCTGGAGCCCAGTCGCCACTGAAAAAATAAGAGAAATAGAAATTAGACAACAAAATAAAAATGCACACCCGTTCATCTGATCCTTAACTAAACAAAGCTTGTACTAAGGCTGCCAGACACTGATATACACATCTATATAATTATGTATATATACAGGGTGTGGCATAAAGAGTAGTCAACCCTATACCTATGTTTTTTAAATTTTATAATAATTACACTCCTGGTCACTCTTTTCGATGGCATGATCACAAATAAACGTATTTTCTCAGCCTGTTTATTGAGAAGTAGTCTTTGATAGATGTGCAATGTAAACTTGTTTTTATACCGCTGGCTTTGCCGCAGAACAGGGGCCTTACGGACAACAGCTAATTGCGGCACCTAATCCGCTCAGTTGGAAAATCACGCGAACGTGTACCTTATCGCGCCCAGATACGGTTTGCGGTCGCGTGGTTTTCCAACTGAGCAGATTAGGTGCCGCAATTAGCTGTTGTCCGTAAGGCCCCTGTATGATAGATTTCAGGGTTGGTCTCATAGTAAAAGTTGTTCATAATGATGAATACAATGACCTCCTTTCGGCTTAGTACAGTCTATATGCGTAACCCTGTTTAGACAGGTCTTTCTTCCAAAGACGTGACTGCAGTGTTAATACTAAAATAACACTATCACAATAGATTTTTTCTTCGATTGCAAATGGCACAACTGAATGAATAATATAACCAATTAATCACATAGACTGTCTCAAAAGTTCCAGAGTAGGTCAAGACTTAAAATGGAACCTTTTGTCCGTAACACCACTTTGACACAATGCTACGAAAATGCAGATAAATCACAAGGTCATGCTAATTACAAACTTAAACATGATCTCATTTTCAGGAACAGTCAACAAGGACAATGCTCTTATCAATAACTAAACTTCTATTCCAACAGTGTGAACTTCTCTGGAGAGTTAAAGGAGTTTTTTTTTAAATATAAAAAGAGCGGCAAATAATTTTTCGGTCTGCCTGATGGTCAGCAGAAACTGCCGCATATGGAGACCTGCAACACTAGGGGTGTTGATGGTGCTTTACCAGTCCGGAGAGGTAGTTATAGACACCCTTTTTGAAACACTTGATGTTGAAGCTCGGTGGGAAGATTTTTGGGGAAAGGATATTCCACACCTTGCAGGTCCACAGAACAAAGGAGCGATAAATTCTAGCGGTGTGGGATTTAAAGCTTTGCAAGATGTGGGGGGTGAGCTTTTTGACGGTGTCATGTGCGGTAGTGGAAGTCTGACGCAGGAATAAGCTCAAAAAGCTCTTCAGAGCATTCCCGGAAAAACAAGCGAAAAAATATGCAGAACCCACTGAGCTTGGAATCGTCAAGAATAGGCATGATGAATAATATTTTTTTATTACCTCATAAAAAAGCTGATCATAAATAGAGCCCATCAACAAAAACAAAATTAAAATTAGTTCAAAAATAAATAAGATGTAAGCAGATATAAGCATTTAAATTTCATGCTAGACAGAGAGCGCACTATACTGAGCCGTGACGTCACGGCTCAGGAGCGCCATACAAATGCTATACTAACACACGCTTTGTGAGAAAGGGATAGAACATCCCCTCTCTATCCCCACCTAAAACTTGAAACGCTCATATCTCAGAGATTTATGAGCCAATTTAAATTATTTTTTCAGTATGTGTAATGTATTTAGTTATATTCCTCACTAAGCCGGTTATTTGTAATAAATTAAACATGAGGACACATGCCTATTCTAATGGCTCGCCTCTTATGAGTCAGGTTAGAGTAAATTTTACTAAACTTAATGCTTTTGTTTAAAATTACAGCTGCATTCAGTGTTATACAGCTTTCACAATATAGAAAGTATCACATTTCTACAGAGTTACGCATATAGACTGTACTAAGCCGAAAGGAGATCATTGTACTCAGCATTATGAACAACTTTCACTTTGGGACCAAACCTGATAACGCGACAAAAAATCAGCTATTTAACACAGAACGGCTGATATTTTTTTTCGTCATTTAATACACTAATCTCTATTATTTACATAACTAATGAATAAGATTTATAGTACATATAACTGATCGCAGATAAAATCAGAACACAAAAAATATATATAATACTTACATAAATACTTTCGTCTTCAAATAATCAGCAGTCAACTGATAGTAGTCTCCCGAATACTTCTTCACCGCATCATATCCTGCCACGTAATAGCTCTGGACATTGTCCACGAGTCCCGGAGCGTACTGATCAATGGTTGCTACCACTACGGGAGTTTTCTCAACGACATAGTCTTTAATGTTGCCATAGAAGATACCAAGCTTCTTAACTGCAACGATTATTGCATCTTTGGAGAGTTGCGAGTACGGTGTTACGACTTCTGCTGTCTGGGTGTAGTATATCGGTGCGTTCGTTTCGACCCAGAGGTAGCCCCGAGCTGAAGTGGACAGCGTTTTCTGCCACGCTTTTTGACTGTGCTCGAGGATGCCGAGGTCTTTGAAAAGGCGGCCCGTTGCGCTCTCTGAAAATGAAAAGGTAATGTTGAATGTTAGGGAATGAGACAACACGTGTTTATCTTTTTTTTGGAAGTGAAAACTTCTTTAGCTTGTTGAGTACTTTTTGGGATGGGGTATAAGCACTGAGCTCGCGTGACCGTCACGCTCTTTATACTCGTTCGGGTAAAGTCGGCTTGAGTCGACTAAGGTAGCGAGCTAGTGAGCAATGACGTTGTACATTTTCTTTGGTAGCGAGAGAGATTATAGTCAACCTTATTTTTTTTCCATTATGGTATATAATGATATAAATAATTATGATATCCTTTATGAGAATAATAAATATCTTTAGTCTCAATTAGTATTAATTTGACAAAGCCGTTGCAGTTGTAAATAACAACTGCATAATTATTGACAAGGCCATTTTACAGCCGATAATGATTGATGATTGCGTCATGTTAATTTTAAAATGTGGTTTTATCCTGTATATGGCATCGTCAAGTGTATATTAGTTCATATTAATTATACCTAAAACCCGAAATAAATGAATTGAATTGAAGTTTTCACTTCTGTCGTGTGGTCTTAAGCATACACTTTTTACCCCAAATGCAAACAGAAGGTTGTTATAAGATTAACATCTGTCTCATTGTGTCTATCTGTGGCATCATAACTCCCATACAGTTGAACCGTGACTTGATCGAGTGTTCTTAGCTATGATTCAAGAAAATCCTTTACTTTGCAGTCTTTTTTTTTATTTAGTAGTAGGCTTGCGTTTGACCGCCAACTCGCCTGATGTTAAGTGAAGATGCGGTCTACGGTGGAGCACGCTTGCCTAGAAGAAACCGATTCAGTTTAGTCTTTAGACCTTCAACGGTCTGTGGGCAGTCTAACTGTATTTGTAGTGTTAGTATTAAGTTTTATTATTATTTATTAGTGCTTTGGCATAATTGTACTGTTGTAATAAGAGAAGCCACTGGCGCCCGACACACAGTCCCAGACTAGTTCGGGAGCCTATGGAAAATCACGTTATGTAAAACTAAATTTATGTCAAAATAAATTACTTTGTTTGTTTGTATTAGCTTGTATTTTGTTTACTTTAAAGGCACTTGCCCCTAAAAAAACCTTTTAAGATTCATCATCATCAGCCAGAAGACGTCCACTGCTGAACATAGGCCTCCCCCTTTAACCTCCACACTGAACGACAGCCTGCCTTTCGCATCCACTGGATGCCAGCGACTCTTACTATGTCGTCGGTCCATCTAGTGGGACGCCTACCTACGCTGCGTCTTCCGGTTCGTGGTCTCCACTCAAGAACCTTTCTTCCCCATCGGTTATCGGTCCTCCGAGCGATGTGGCCTGCCCATTGCCACTTCAACTTGCAAATTTTAACAGCTATGTCGGTGACTTTGGTTCTTTGGCGAATATCCACGTTTCTCTCTTTTCACGTTTGTCTTTTAAGATTATCAGCTCTTTAATCAGGGGTTAAAAAACCAATTTAAACTTGATTCAACTTATAATTATTCATCACCTATGTAAATGTGACTAGTCAATCTATATGTATAGCAAATATGGCAACACCTTTTAACAACAATGTAACAGTTAAAGATAAGAGTTCATGGAGTGGGTCATTTAGTACAATCTAATCTAGAAGCAAGAGCATATTAACTATACCTCTCCTAAGCATATTCTTATCAAACATTGTAATGAAATCAATAATTACTGGCTCAAGTGCCCTGATTCTACTAAACCAATTGTTTTTAAATTGTAATTGTTTCAATTTTAATATTTAAATAATTGTCTCATATATTTGTATATTTGCTTTTTAATATTTTTTTATACTAGAAAAATAACAACACATAATACTAAATTAAACTTAGTATTAAAAAAAAACTGTCCATTTTGAGGCAATTATTTAAAAATTAAAACAATTACAATTTTTAAAACAATTGGTTTAGTAGAATCGGCGCCCAGTACAAGGTAATATGGACGTTGCTGAGGATGTTTGTAGATATTCAGTATTGAGAATGTAAACAGTAAACATATTAGCCCCTTATCAAATCCACACTAAAATTTGATTAAAAAAAATTTAACATAAAGTGTATACAAATTTTTGTGCTTTTGTGTATCCCGGCTTTTTTATCTCCATAAACCGCCGACCGAGTTTTTAACCCGTGACGCAAACCGAGGCGTATTAGAAGTTTAACATGTGTAAATATGTGATCTGTGTACCTCAAGATGTTTTTCCTGAGAGATGCATCAAAATTGCACATAATTTATTTAGACACTAAATAAGTCATTGTTGCAGGTCCTAGGTTTGAACCGGGTACTGTTGGATTGTAAAGCGACATGCTTATATCATTGTTAGCCAATTACCACATATATGCTACACCAGTAATATTTATTCAAAAACAAAACAAAAAATTTATGTAACAGGTTAAAATCAGTAAACTTACTGGGGAAGTTGCCGTTGACTCTTGAGACATCGTAAGCCACCAGCCCCGCGATGCCAACAAGGAGGAAGAAGCTCGCCCACAGCCAAGGGAATCTTCTAGAGCTTGTCATTCTGTCTAGAATATCCTGTGGAAGAACAATGTTATTGTAGTTTTTCCTATGCCAGTGCTGTCATTGGTGCCAATGTTAAGATATTTTTTTTTTGTTATTATTTAATTTTAGGCTTGCGCTTGACCGCCAACTCGCCTGATGTTAAGCGATGATGATGATGATGATGAAACTGATGTTGATGATGCGGTCTACGGTGGAGCACACTTGCCTAGAAGAAACCGATTCACTCGTGATTTGAAGACACCCAGGTAAATAAAGGATTTATGGTGGGCACGAGCCGTTACCCATACCTATGAGGCATTGATTTAAGATTTTAGGAACATTTTATATGACGAACGAGGCTCAGTCTACGCCTTCATATAAAATGTTCGTAAATGCGTGCCTCGTCCGGGTCGAAACTCGTGCCGCTACAGTCTAGCATAAATCATCCTTTACTCTCAATTTGATGTACTATTATAGCAGAACAAAATTTGCTACTTATGCTTTCAAGTGTGATAATGTAGAACTTCCTACACACAATTATGTTGAACAGATTATTACCTACATATAATTATGTATATAGGTTATGTAGGTACAATGCACAAAATCACACAATATGTATTAATACATGCATATATTTGTATGTGTTTGTATGTCCACACTCATGTCCGTAACAGATAAATGGATTGGAATTGAATTTGGTATCAAGGTCATTTTTAAACTAGATTAACATTAGCAGATGAAACTATATGCTGCTTTTGTAAAATATTTATTTACAGTTATGTAGCATGTAGGTATTTTGCAGACATAATTTTTGGGAATAGAATTTACTTTCCCCCAAAGGTTGATATTAACTACTTTAGCCCTTATGGTCCAGTTGGTAGTGAACCTGTCTTCTGCGCTTGGCGGTGTGGGTTTGATTCCCACCTAGGGCAAACATTTGCATTTATTCTATATCTGGATGTTAATATCTATGTAATTATGTATTTTAAAATATATATGTATGCATCAGTCTCTGGCAGCTATAGTACAAGCGTTGCTTAGTTTGAGGTCCCAAATATTTAATTACTTTGTAAATATTTTATAAATAATAAATATTTTGGGACATTTTTGCACACACGGTCATCTGACCCCAAACTAAGCAAAGCTTGTGATATGGCTCACTGTGTGATATCTCACTTTAGAAAACACTGATCCAGATAATAGGCTATGACCATTCTGAATGTCATTAGCATTCATTCAGTCTTTAGACTTGAGCGGGAAGTAAAACACACCTACAAACAAATTTAAACATATTTATAACATTGGTGTGACAGTTCAGTCTGTGTACACCTGTGTTACCCAAAGAGGTCTATATCGACCTCTGGGGGTTGACAGCAACCTACAAGGGGTCCATGTGAGCAAAGAAAATAATTGGGGGACTATGGATCTCATTTAAGCAATACCACAATGGATAATCAATCCACATGGTGACATTGAAGAAACAGATGTCATATTACAAGAGGAACTGATCATAATAAGTACTAGCGAAAAACTTACGGTTACAGCTTAGAAACGTATATCAGCTATTCTGCCTTCAAAAAGATATACCTGTTACTTCACTATCACTACATAGTATAAAACAAAGTCGCTTCCCGCTGCCTGTCCGTCCCTATGTATGTGTGGATCTATAAAACTATGCAACGGATTTTAATGCGGTTTTCACCATCATTTAGATAATTGTTCACGGAAGGTTTATATATGTAACAAGCGAACCACCCCAGCTTTGCACGTAAGTTACACCTGTGCGAAGCCGGGCGGGCGGGTCGCTAGTATTCTATATTATGGAATATCGTGAGAGTTTTTAATTGTTTTTCCATCCTCATTCTTAGTGGGAACGTTTCAGCGCAGGTGCCAATCTTTTAACAAAAAATAATAATCGTCTGGACATCACTAACCGAGGAGATTTAAGATTAAACCTAACTAAATTGATGCTAAATATTGAAAATATTTTATCAGAATATCAGGTTCATCCCTCATTATTATTTCCTTAGTGATTGTGTTTAATGTAATACATACTACATTTTATTGTTTTAATTTGAATTTGATTAAATAGTTAAATAAATGACCAAGACAAAACAGACCAGCAAGTTTATGTTATCTGGAAGCAGTTTAATCCAGATTTTACTGTATTATCATTATCAACATAGGTATAGTAAGATAAATATGCAAATTAAGTAGCTATTTTAACGATACTACATTCAATATTCCAAATATGGAATCTTATCGATGTGGCAATGCTTTCAAGTTTCTTTTTTAGAAAGTTGAATAAATGAGTTTTAAAGTTGAACAAGTATAAAGGCTAGGCTTCATCAGAAAAAACTAAGAGTACCTAGGTTATCAATCCAGCTATTTGAAACTCTCCTCATATCACAGAATGATAAATATTATATGTATAAAATGTTAAAAGTGCAAGCTATGACCAACTGTGTTTGTTCAACAAAATTATGATAGCTTTCTGTAAACATTGAATGTACATAGAACATACAGTAATGTAAGTAACTACAAGGTAACTACGATTAAATTTAATAATGAGATTGAGGAAAAAGATTAATTATAGTATACAACGTACAAGTGTGAAAATTAACCTCGTTACCTGACTGACCTTTAGTAAAAGCAAATCACTTCACGAATCACAAATATTCACGTATGGAAATTCGCGATCACCACCCGCGAAGTAACGGGCGCAACTCATCAAAATGTACTGTTAACCGCGCCCGAACTGACACTACGCACGGAATAAAAAGTGGTTTAACTAGTTTCGTTCGCTGGCAAATACGTAGCGGAGGATTAGAATACTTGAGACTCCAAACTGCGCTTAACAAAGCTGCCGCCCATTATGATATGAGGAACATCCAAACTTCCAAAGCTACGCTACCGAAATTTATAAGTAAAACATTATTACCTTCGAACTGTTTCACAAATAATCCGGAATTCGTAGATATATAACTGTATTTTCGTTATTTCGATCGCCTTTGAATGGAAAATTACGGAGAATATGTCCGCCTTCAAATGTCGATTTTTTGAACTGTCAGAATTGCCATGTAAAAAATCTCAGAACCTACTACCTATGTACAGAAAATTAGTGGGAAAGGTCAAACGTTTGAATAGCCTCTGGTTTTACTAAAGGTAGGCTGTATCGTCACGTTAAATAAAAAAAATTGAAATAATTATACTTTACTGAGCAATAAAATGACAGTAAACTATTCTGAATTATTGCACGATTGAAAACTTTTTTGACTATCGGCTTTTTGTTGACTTGTTGAATGTTGTGGTCATAAAAAAAATCCTAAGTAGAAATTATATTTTGTAACAGGCAACAGATATTAAAAAAATTATAGGGATGTGACACGTGTAATGATGTGACACGACCAAACGGAACTTTTCGATTTTTGTTTTGGTTACATTACCGAAGTTTTCAGATTTTGTCTGTGGGTATGAAATTGGGATTCCGAACGTTTTTACCCCCGACGCAATAGAGGGCTGCTAGACGGTTCATCGTAGCTCTCAAACAGCAAAACTGATTTTGATTTAGTTTTTGCGGTGACTTGATCAAGAGTGTTTTTACGTCTAACAGAACGAACTTAAAAGAGTTCCTTGTAATACCATTAAACCCTAAAAACATCTTATTTTACAAAACGCACAACCTAAATCTCATAGAGAATTTTATGGCCACTGCATACACTAATAGCACTGCTCAGCAAGCAGGGCCACGCCTTCGACAAAAATAAAATTAATGGACGGGCCATAACCATTGAACTTGTTCAGTAAAAACGAGTCAAAACCGTCGGCCATATACTTCAACACCTAATTATTATAACCATGTCAGTACATTTGTTACAAAAATATGTAGCGGATTTTTTTGTGTATTTGCACTTCGGGAATGCACACGAAGGCATCATTTTGTCAGATGTTTCGTTATCATGTAACAATAGTCATACGTTGCATTTCCTACGGCTAGAGACCGACTGACACGAAGTGAGCGCCGGAGCTAGTTTTGTAATCTTTTTAAAAATGTGCTACTTCTGGGCCCGTCCATTCATAATTTTGGGCGAAGAGCCACGCGGTGGATTACTCCTTATGTCAACAGATAACTGCCAGTGAAGTGAAAGTCCCATCAAAATCGGTCCTGCCAGCGGATTTTGGAGTCCTTAGGGAACCACATCTTACCCGTGGTACTATCATTGGTACTACTAGTAGTAACACGGTTTTTTTGCCCATGGTACTACCAACCTGTCTGGTAGTACCACAGGCACAGTAAGGAACATACATACACACATTGGCTTTTATATATAAGAAAGAAGATTGACTGACCTGGCATATCTTGTTGGTCCTCTCAACGGTTTCGTCCTTCTTCTTGCCTTTCAGTGCTTCGACCCCCACTTCCTTGTATTCAATGACTGTTGCCTTCAGCGACTTCAGTTTCAGCTTTGGACTGACCTCCGCCCAGTTACTATCTGCAATGGGAGTCTAATATTATTTGGGAAAATTACAACTGATGTTGGTTCTGTTATACCATTTTTTTATCAAAATTAAATTTGACACCTACAAAATGATGCTATTCTTTTCTCAGATATTGTTTTGTTAATGCCATAAGCGGCAAACGAGCAGACGGTCCGCCCGATGGTAAGCAGTCACCGTCGCCTATGGATACTTGTAACACCAGAGGCATCACAAATACGTTGCCGACCCTTTAGGACTATTAAAGATGTAGATCATTTGAATAACAAAATGACGAAAGACACCTCAGTTTTTGGTCATTTATATTTTATACATAGCAGTAAGCCAAAACGGTAAATATCCCGTAAATAATCATATAACTTTAGTGAACAACCGTGACAGCTTAAAACAGTGTTTTAGCAGTAAGCCGTATCTTGGAAATCGCAATGTCCACCAACCTGTCGGCCGGCCGGCATCGCTGAAAACATGTCTTTGAGCTGTTTTCTGCTTTTCAATGTCATCATGCACATTTCCATCTACGTGACTGGAGCAACTGTGCCAGCGCCCCAGAGCCTCACTCCTATATTTCAAGGAGTTAGGTGGGCTCGGGTAGGTGCTGGTAGGAGGAAATGCTCGTAAAGTGACTTACTAACGTAGTGTGAAAAGCTATCTGTAGATAATGTTGCATAAGTCATCCCTCTCGAGACAGTCATGACAGTATCTGTAGAACTGAGTGGTAACATACAGCACTCTGTCCTACAGATCAATATATCTATTAACTTACCAATACAAATTACTATGTGGTCTAATGGCCGTTTTCAATAACTTACTTACTTTTAACTGGTAGTTGCTATCTTTACCTACCAGTAAAAGTATCACTGACTGTTACTTCTATTTCAATAACAAAATCTTCAAATGCCTATCGGAGTTATGCGACAGATAGAATCCATAACTCTAGTAAGTTCGGCCCTCGTTTCGTTCATTGTGTTTATCAATAATGAAGCCATATTTTTGGATAACAGAGTGACCAAATTGGCCAAATTTCTATACATATTTAGTATAATTAATGTATTTTTTTTAATTTTATCGACTCATATTGCCAGAATTTCGAAGAATTAATAAATGAATCGGAAATTTTAGTTTATTTTTAATTTAATTTTTGCTTTTTACTATAAACACAGCACAATTTTTTTAAATTATATTTTCTTTTTTGTACTTTTAATTATATATCTTACTTATTTGCAGCTAAAAGCAAGGCCGATGTACAAAGATGATCTTTATTTATTATTGGAATTCATCGCTCACATAAAAATAATCTCATTATTTCATTAGACATAGAGATAGACATAATTTATTTGTGGCAAAAAATACAATAACTCAATATACATGGAAAATTAAATTAAATTTAAAATAAAACTAAATAAGAACTTATTATATTAGGACTTCGTGAATGGAATTCGCCAGCTTCAAACAGTTCATTATCACTATCATCACTTAATAACTCCATATTTTAAGTTAAAACTTTAAAAAATACCACTCAACTACAAAAATATCTGTGTAACCAACCAATTAACCTCCGAAATTGAGAGATAAGTGAAATCTCTAACCACCTGTCATTCAAGTTACTGACAGTAAGCACTATCGCGACTCTGAAACGCATTTTTTTCTTCTTCTGAAACATTCTATCTATGGTTAGACATTTTGCCTCCGGGCCCCCAGGTAGATAGATAAGCATTGGGGATAGACTATACCTGTCTATCCTTGTTTATTGAAATGCAGATAGCTACCATTGGTAGGCATTTTAACTAGTGGTCAAGAGTAAGTTAGTTATTGAAAACGGCCGTAAGTTACTTTACTATTAGATAGTAGTCTAGTATACCGCTTACCAATGTAGTCTAGTAAAGTGGCAGACTTATCAATATAGTTTAGTAAAGTGGCAAACTTACCAATATAGTCTAATAAAGTGGCAAACTTACCAATATAGTCTAGTAAAGTGGCAAACTTACCAATATAGTTTAGTAAAGTGGCAAACTTACCAATATAGTCTAGTAAAGTGGCAAACTTACCAATATAGTCTAATAAAGTGGCAAACTTACCAATATAGTCTAGTAAAGTGGCAAACTTACCAATATAGTTTAGTAAAGTGGCAAACTTACCAATATAGTCTAGTAAAGTGGCAAACTTACCAATATAGTCTAATAAAGTGGCAAACTTACCAATATAGTCTAGTAAAGTGGCAAACTTACCAATATAGTTTAGTAAAGTGGCAAACTTACCAATATAGTCTAGTAAAGTGGCAAACTTACCAATATAGTCTAATAAAGTGGCAAACTTACCAATATAGTCTAGTAAAGTGGCAAACTTACCAATATAGTTTAGTAAAGTGGCAAACTTACCAATATAGTCTAATAAAGTGGCAAACTTACCAATATAGTCTAGTAAAGTGGCAAACTTACCAATATAGTTTAGTAAAGTGGCAAACTTACCAATATAGTCTAGTAAAGTGGCAGACTGTTTAGTACGCCTATAGAACAGCTGTCGCCAGGTAGTGTTGCACGAATCTTCCTTCTCCAGACAGTCCACTAAGCAGTCTACTTGCACTCTGTTGTATGGACCTGGTGAGGGCCCTATAACTTACCAATACAGCCTAGTAAAGTAGCAGACTTACCAATAGTCTACGAAAGTGGCAGAATTACCTAGTAAAGTGGAAAACTTACCAATATAACCTAGTGAAGTGGCAAACTTACCAATATAGTCTAGTAAAGTGGCAGACTGTTTAGTACACCTATTGAATAGCTGTCGCCAGGTAGCATTGCACGAATCGTCCTTCTTGAGACAGTCTACTAAACAGTCTACCAGCACTCTGTGGTATGGATCTAGTGTAGGCCCGGTGAGGTATTGGTTTGGAAGCCTCTTCATTATCTGGTTGAACGTCACTTGAAGCTTGTTGCCACATTTGTTGAAGAATATGTCCTGGAAAGGAAATATGGCTTAAATGTTTGTCTTTGGGTTTGAGACAGCTACTTGTTTTATTTATTTATTTTATTTACATTGCCATAATAACGCATTGTAGCATTTAGAGAAAAATGCACTAAATACAAATTATACTCTGTTTATAGGGTTTTGCAAACATTAAATGGTTTTACTTATTCTACTTAAAATTACAAAACATTCATAAAATACTCATGAGATTGAAAGGTTTTTTTCTTGTAAAAACTCGTCTATGATGTAATACCTTTTTTTAAACAAAATTAATTTTAGTTTATTTTGGAACTTTGTTCTGATATTTTATAAGTTACTAGCTTTTACATGCGGCTACCTCTCCGTTATTTACCCAAGACGGTTGTGTGTTAGTGAGTATGTTTGTTACTATTTTTAGGGTTTCATACCCAAAGAATGTCAACAGGACCCTATTATTAAGCCCACGCTGTATGTCTGTCTGTCCTTTAAACGGCTGTATTTTTTGAACTGTAATAGACAGCCAATAGAAATTTTCACAGAATATATAATGCGGCAGATATTAAATCGAAAAGTAAAAAATTTAACGACATACAACATACATATTTTTCTCTTTGCTCTAGTGTGCAAACGGTAATATGTACAAGCAACTTTGGAGCTTAATAATAAACGCAGGCATGATATACTTACTAAATAAAACAAAAAAATAATAAACATCGGCCAAGTGAGAGTCAGGCGCGCGCTAAAGATCCCAAACCGAATTAAAGAAAACACAATTTTGGGTGTGGAACCCTCGGTGCACGAGTCCGACTCGCACTTAGCCGGTGTTTTTTTACCAAAGTTTTCGCTTATTCTTGTTTCTAAGATAATAAGTATTCTACTTCAGTCTAATGAATACTACTTCCTTTCTAAATGTCACCAAGATTGGTTCAGCTAGTTAGTTGTGAAAAGGTAACATACAGATAGAGTTGGTATACATTAAAATTATTCTAGTATTATCAGTGATATTAATAGCTATACATACCATATATAGCATTGATGCAATATTTTGTAACTATTGATAGAACCATGCTAGTTATTATGGAATTTTATCCTTCTAATTATCCTTGGTAAAAAAGGCTAGTCATGAATTAGTATTAATAACTACAGGGTCACAAAATGGTACTTTTTTAACACTAATATTTGGTTTGCGCCTGACTGCCAACTCGCATGATGTTAAGCTATGATAAGGTCTACGATGGAGCACGCTTGCCTAGAAGAAACTAATATGTGGGATTGTACCCTCATAATACCTCCCCAGTGACCAGCCTTAGTGCTTGATATGTAAGCCCCAAGATCTCCAGAGGAATGCACCGGAGCCCTCAGCACTGTGCTACGGCTCCTGAGCCAACTGCGTGTTGTCTCGGCTTTTCTCCCGGGGCTCACTTGGGTGGATAGTCAGAGCCCCAACTTCAACCATCTCAAGCCCAGAGGTCCCCTTTTAGTAGCCTCTTACTCGTCAGGGGATACCGGTGCCGTATTCTAATGCCTCGACACCAGGGCTAGACTTAAGAAGACCTAGGTTTATGTCTCTCAGGAAACATTCAGCCATAGACATTCACTGATCTCCAAAAGGGCCGGTTGGAAGCGGACCGCATCTAGCGTTTTCCTGCAGTCTCTTTTAGGTCATCTGTCAATCTTGTGGGTGGACACTGGACGTCCTATGCTGTGCTTAATGGTCCATGATCTCCAGTTGAGAACCTTTCACCCCAACGGCCATCTGTTCTGCGTGCTATGTTCCCTGCCCACTGCCACTTCAACTTTAGTGTTCCATGCCTTGGCTGTAATAATTATGAATGTGGATTTAAACTTACCTTGTATTTACTCATCTGGCTAATTAAATCATTGGCCAGCTCTTTGGACAGTCCGTTCTTTTTGCTGTTCACTGTATCGAACATAGCAAACAGTTGATCCTGGCTGATCTTGGCTGACTCCATGTTTCCGTGCCGGTCTAGCAGGTTGGAGAGGTAGTTGACAACGTATTTCGAGTAGTTTTTCAGATCTATTACTGGTAGGAAGAGTTCTTGCCACGCTGCAAAAAATATTTACTTTTAATAATAATCAATAAAAAAACTGTTTTAAAAATGTGTAAATACGTCTCACGTCGTCATACGTCGTAAATAGTTATTTCATTTTTAATTATTTTTATATTGGAATAGGCTTGCGTTTGACCGCCAACTCGCCTGATGTTAAGCGATGATGCGGTCTACGATTGAGCACGCCAAATACTTTCTAATTACTTTCTCATCTGTTATTATTAATGTCATCGGATCGAAATCTTTTACCCTTTTTTCCCCCAACAGAACTTAATATTCTCCTACACTAGTTCACGATTGCACTTCATCTCACTGACTGCTACCTGGTTATTTCGCGATAAGGAGGTTATCTCTTATCGCATACACTTTGAAGGATGTCAAAAGTAACTGATTAGGCTTTTTCATAGGTAGTTTATATCTAGTCAACCGACAGCAAAATGATAATTCGCTGTCAACCGACTTCATAAAAGGAGGTTCTTAAAGACAGTCTTTTCTTTTATGCTAACCCTTAAACAGTTATGGTTAGGGTTTGGTACTATAAGAAACTTCTATAATTATTGAGATAAATGTATAAAAAAGTTTTAGTAAGTATTGATCTAAATTTCAAAATTTCAATATTTCAATAGTAAAAAAAAAAACGGGTTTTGCAGGTGTATCTGGCACAGTTGTTTTTTTTGTTTTTTTTTTGCTGCGCTTTGCTTTTTGCATTGCTTTGCTACTTTTTGCTTTTTTTATTCGTGTGGATTTTCATTAGTTTTTAAAAACTGAAGGTTAATGTGGTTTCATATGTATCTTACATTATGTATATGTCATATGTACGAGTATGTGGTTTCATGGTTTCATAAGTAAGTGTTCATGTGTCGTTTTGTGAACCTATCAATAAAAAAATTAAAAATATCAAGTTTATCATTTGCGCAATATATAGTAGCAGCTGTAACACAGGTCTTCCTAGAACAGCTGCTTACGAGACACCTACAGAAAGGTACTTACACTCATAATTAATTGTTAATTTTAGACTTGTTAAAAATGTTAGGTTAATATTGTAAAATTATAAATATTGGGAATAAATGAATTGAATTGAATTTGCGCAATATGACCCGCCAAAGTGGCAAAGAGTTATATTGTTTGCATTGCATACCACCTGCATTTCTAAACTATTTGACGTAGAAACTCATAACTTGCCATGCTGATAGGTTTTTGGCGCAGTTACCACTAATGGGAAGAGTGAAGAAAATCAATATCGGTTTCTTCTAGGAAAGCGTGCTCTTTCATAGACCACATCATCGCTTAACATTTAACATCAAGCAAGTTACTCATTTTAGCACATTTTACTTTATGGTTTTCTCGTGATGTGGAAAACAATGGCAGCTCTTACTGTTGGGATTTGAACCCACACTTGGAAGTCGAACGAGCCAACCACTGAGCCATCATTGTCTCAAAAATGATGTCGTGTCTTACCCTTCATTCCAACAGCGAAGTCACTCAGGCCGCCTTGTCCAAAGGCCCACAGCAGTGTGAGACCAATGGGTGGTCGGTTCTGGTATGAGTTGCGAAGGCTAGCGCTCTTCTGTACAGATGCGACGCAGAACTCCGGGTAGTCATTGGCCAGCATTTGCAGGAGGATTCTGTGTCCATTCACGTTTTGACCTGGGAATCAAATGAAACGATCTGAGTGAATCGGTTTCGACTAGGCAAGCATACGAACAGATTTGATTCCACTTTTATTATGCAAAAAAACGCTATTCTGTGGAATACGCTGCCTGAATGCGTTTTCCCCGATAATTACAATCTGGGTATCTTCAAAACGCAAGTGCATCGGTTTCTTCTAGGCAAGTGTGCAACATCATAGACTGCATCATCGCTTAACATCAGGCAAGGTGGCGGTCAAACCCAGGGTATTGCATTGTAGTTAAAGCATTTTGTGCTAGTTTGCTCTGACTTATAGTATAAGGAGTACATATAGACATACTTTTTAGCTAGCAGGTGTCAATATTTCTGTGAATGTAAGAGAGGTGAGAAAATTCAGCGAGAGCGAGGAAAAAAGTCTTCCGTAAATTATAAAATGGTGCTCGTTATATCTTTTCACAGTAGTTCAGTGGTCTAGTTCATACAACTTAATTAGTGAGATGCTGTATTTCTTATTTATTCAGTTAAGCAAACTAATGAGATTTTTTGCTCATTTGTTCAGTTGACTGAACTAATGAAACTTTATTATTGAAACTGACGTGGTTTTCACACATTTTATTTATATAGTCCGAGTAACCGGCTTAATCTTACGTGAGTAATTCCCGTGTAATATAAATATAATGAGACTTTATTTACCATTTGTTTAGTTGACTGAACTAGTGCGATTTTTTCCTCTGTTCCCATTAGTACAATTATTAGTTCCATTGACTGTACTAGGCTCCATTTGTTCAGTCGACTGAGCAAATGAGTCTTCATTTCCCATTTGTTCAGTCGACTGAACTAGTGAGACTTTATTTCCAATTTGTTCAGTTGTCTGAACTAGCATTTTTTCTCATTTGCAATACATACCTCTGCTCATATCATTAGCCACGACCGTGAGCGTCACATCGAAGAACAGCTGAGTATTAGCTTTTCCAGCGTCCTGAAGCACAGCCTCCAAAATAGCCCTTATATCTATAGGCACAGCAGACAACGGGTACAAAGTCGGGTAGTTCGCAAACGTGGGGTCTTCAACGTCTATCTGAGTTTTAGAGTTGAGGAAGGTAGCGAGTTCTTTTAACCAGACTAAGGGGGCATTGGAGAATCGAACTTTGTTTGTAGTGATGATGGTTGCCAGTTCTGTTGGATCAATCTGGAAGAAATGTTTAATTGCACATAAGAAATATTATAAGAGCACAAAAAATAAAATGAACAAGCTGTAGCTCAGAAAGCTAGCTTTCTCGTTAAGTTTATTTAGTTGATCTTCGTACGCTCCCGCCACATACTCTGTTTTTGGTGGGCAGTTTCATGTGCAGCTAGTATATTTATTAGGCAGTTAGGGGGTATCAGCACAGCGCAGCGCATTATTACCATGGGGCCTTTCATTACGCAGCAGGCATAGTGCAGCTACGGCGCGTGTCTTCGTACCACTTCTAGTATATATTTATGTATGGTACCACTAAGGCCACCATTTCGACGTGCCGCTTCCGATGTGATGAGTAAATATAGAAGCCATATAGTGATACAAAGGAGCCCGTAGGTGCAGGTAACAAGTAGAAGTAGCAAGTACAAATAGGCGTTCAAACGTAAAGTAGCCACTCGCGAGGTGACGCGCACAACTCGAGATCATCGTGACGAACGATGCGCAGTGGGCGTCGTGCGAGCAGGGCGGGAAAACGAAGATTCACTTGCGTTAGAATCAGCGCGAAGTGCTACTAAGCACTTGTCTTCGAGATTGATGGGGGAAGGTCTATGTCCAGTGGACTTCCTATGGCTGAAATGATGATGATGTCCAGCAGTAGATTATAATAATAGTATATAGTAATATAGACAGATTATAATGATGAAATATATATAAGTGTGCATATTTGTTACTCTTGCAACTGTTACAACAGTATGACCTACTTCTGAATGTAGCCAGATAATGGTTTTGAGCAAAAAACTTTTAGCTTAGATAACATTTGTGTAATGTTATAATGCAAATTCATTTCATTGCCGTTTTAGGTTTACCAGTTGCATGGTAGGCATTTTGAATTGAGTTTATTATAATACAAACACAAATCATTTATTCGGGCATAATTTATATTAAGCTATAGTAATGATCCCAGAGGCTCCCGAACTAGTCAGAGACTTGTGTGACGGGAGCCAATGGCTTCTCCTATTAATGTATCAATTAATTATACCAAAACAGCAACATAACATTTTAAAATTAAGTAAAAAATATTTCAAATTATTTTATAATTAATTAATATAATTTACTTTAACTTATTACTTACTAGCTGTTGCCCACAACTTCATATAATTGTATTTATTTAGTTTGTTTGTATGTGTGTTTATTTATTTATTTTATAACGTTGGTTTAGTTGTTAGTGAAGCTGCCTTCTGCACTTGGGGGTGTGGGTTCGATTCCCACCTAGGACAAACATTTATGTGATGAACATTTGTGATTGATCTATATCTGGTTGTTATTATCTATTTAAGTATGTATTTAAAAATATCTGTGTTGTATATCAGTCTCTGGCAGCCATATCACAAGCTTTGCTTAGTTTGGAGTCAGATGACCGTGTGTGCAAAAATTTCCCCAATATTAATTTACTTTATTTCTGCTTAACCCAGTATATTATATGTGATAGCAAAATACCACTCACTCATTCACTGACTCATCATGAAATCCAGAAAACTACTTTACCTACAATACTTAAACTTAGCGCCTAAATTTAGTGCTTAAATTGCCCTTTCCGCATAACCCTGTAGATTGACAAAGTAGTTCAGGTATATAGTGCTAGTTAGCTTGTATTTTGTTTATTTAATAAAGGCACTCACCTAATTTAAATAAATAAGATATAGGAAGTTTTTATAGTTATATATATATAAACCTTCAGTGAAAATGTATCTAACTGATGGTGAAAACCGCATCAAAATCCATTGCGTGGTTTGGGAGTTAGCGGCCATACAGCCAGACAGACAGATGCGGAAAGCGACTTTAATTTATAATATGTAGAGATTCATCATCATCATCATTTCAGCCGTAGGACGTCCACTGCTGGACATAGGCCTCCCCCATCGATCTCCAAAAGGGCCGGTTGGAAGCGGCCTGCATCCAGCGTCTTCCGCATCTTCCGGGATGCTTTTGGCGTTATACCTTCGAGTAAGACAGAATTAAAGAGCTTCTGAAGGACTCTGAGTACCGGTGTTCCACCCGCTTTCAGAAGCTCTGATGTGATTCCATCGTCCCCCGGCGCCTTGTTGTTCTTGAGCTGTTTCAGGGCCATCCTAATCTCGTACAGGCTGATGTCCGGGATATCTTCGGTATAGTGTCGGCTCAGCTTGGCTCTTGGGTCTTTGGCCGAGCTGCTCACAGGTTTAGCAACCGAAGTGTATAACTGTCCATAGAACCTTTCGATTTCCCCTAATACCTCGGCTTTGGTCGACGCTACACTACCATCTTCCCTCTTCAGCTTTGTCAGCTGGCTTTGCCCAATAGACATGTCTCTTGCAAACACTTTGGAGCCTTTGTTTTGCTCAATCGTCTCTTTAATACTGTTCGTATTAAAGGTACGTATGTCGTGCCGCAATGACTTCCAAATTTGTCTATTGAGCTGCCTATATGAGTCAGCGTCATCGGAACATTGTAGTTGTAACGAGCGTCGATCAGCCATGAGGTTACGGGTATGGTCGGATAATTTTTGAGGTCTATCTGTGCGCCGGCCAGGTCTAAAAAACTTAGAACCTACCGCATGGACAGTTTCCACAAACCTGTTATTAATCTCATCCACGGAAGCAAAATTCTCCAGGCAATCAAAGCGATTAGACAGCTCGAGTTGAAAGCTCTCGGGGTTTTGAATATGGGCAGAACAGATGGCCGATGGGGCCGAAAGGTTCTGGAATGGAGACCACGGACTGGTAAGCGCAGCGTAGGACGTCCACCCACAAGATGGACAGACGACCTAAAAGAGACCGCAGGGAAACGCTGGATGTAGAGATTACAACAAAATATTTCACATTTATTCATGGTGGTTACACTTACAGCTTGTAGAGCCCCATCGATAGTTGTAGGTGGTTTGGGCTTTGCAGGTTCATTCTTCTTGTTCTGCTTATTTTTATTCTTCTTTTCTCCTTCTTTTTTCTTGTTGGCTGGTTTCCTATCATCATCATCAATCTCCATTCCGGAGTAGAATGACTTTATTTGAGATGGGGGTACTGAAATAACCAGAAAATTTAATTTAATTTAATTCATTGCTTAACATCAGGTGAGATTGTGGTAAACGCAATCATATTATTTATATATACTTTAATTTTATTTTATATCTGGAATAAGTAATTTGGACCTGCTCATGGAGGTCCTAGTTCAGTAGGGGGGACAGTTAAGGCTAACGAATTTGCTATATTGGTATTTGGTGTGTTGGTTCTTCAACTGATACATTTTTCCAGTTTTCACAGTAAGTAAGTAAGTAAGAGAAATTGCTTCAGTGGCTACTGCAACCCTGAATTGTATGAAAAAATTGATTAAGTATTTTAAAATTGAACTTACTAATAGATTACAGGTAAGTAATAGCAACCAAACATACAAATATGCAAATTAAATGTTTCAAAACTCAACGTCAACTATTAGAAAGTAAGTGTAACTAGTGAGAATTCGGTAAGAACAAATAAATATAATAAAATAAGGCGTTGGAAATGAAAGTAGAGCAACTCACCGACGTCTTCAAGTTTCGGTCCATTTTTCACAGCCTTTTTCTCATCTTCTTTACTTTTTACCTTTCCATTCAGAGACTTCTTGCTTTTTCCAACAACTTCCCATTGACCACTCGACATTATTACAGGAAAATTCAGTAGATTTTTTAGTAAATTCTTTGTAAATAATAGGAAAGCAATAGGTTACACGTCAAACTCAAATAAATAATGGCAAAAAAAGTATTTCAAATTATAAAACCATGGCGCGATTGATCAATATCATAAGCATGAGAAAAGGATAACGAAAATCAAAAACATCCGTGATAGAACGAGATATAACTAAAACATGCTTTCACCGTGACAGTATGGTTAAATGAAAGGGAGAATGCTCTTCTCTGATTGGTTGAATAATTCCACTTTGGAACAAACGTGGCAGTAGCAATAAAAATGTTGCATCAATGCAATATGTATGAGTTTCGTAACAATTATTGCAGTGCGATAGAGAAAATGCATTATAATTATTTTAGCTATATAAAATATTATTTCAAATAATTTTCTTTTACGCTTCTTTACTATTTTGAACCCGTTTACGAATTTTACGTATTCATTATTCAATATTTTGGATTACCGGTAAATAAATTCTTATTTAATTTAATATTTTTATTATATTATTCGCCCATCGGGCAGGCTAAAGCTTTTAAGGCCATACCGCCTGTTCATCTGTTTTGTATAGTCTTAATACGTCAAACAAGTCACAGTCAGAGTCAAGTTAAGTAAGTCACGGTCAAGTCAAACTCATGCCCCTGTAAAGTGGTGGGGACTTTACAAGAGGCTCCTATGGAGTTTTGGAAACAACACGAAAAGACACGTTTCACCTCGTTATATCACTTGCCCACACTCGAGCACGTTTGCGAGCACTTAATGAATGATAATTCACTATTTAATACACATTAACACTCGAAAATACACAAATTATTATAATAATTTACTATCATATTTTTACTATGGTGGAGTTTTATCATCTCTTTTTACAACGGAATACCATTTTTTACGAAGTTTTGGGTCTCTCGGCACTTTCAAAAATCGTTTTTACAACACATTTGCTCAAAAAGTGCACTTACGATAACTGAATACATCTTTCGAACGTTAAACATTACGGATCATACAACGGAGCGTGCTATAATGAAACGCATCATACAACGGAGCGTGCTGTAATGAATTTGTCCGCACGCTCCGTTGTATAGCACCGTGCGTGTACGTTACGGTATTTTTTTAATTTCCATTTTTTGTTTTTTTCTCGCAAATGTGTTGTAAAACGTTGTATGGCACACGTTCTGATTGGTTATTACAAACTCGTGACTATGGTAAGCCCTCGACTTCGTCTCGGGCTTACATTCGTCTACTCGTTTGTAATAACCAACTTTCCGCACTTGTATCATAAATAACTATTCAGGCGTTTTAAAAGAGGTGTTTGTACATTTTGGCTCTATACAATATTTGTACATAGTTAAAAAAGATAAATTAGACACAAATCGGGCACTTAATTTGCATCAGTCTCAATTATCCACCCAAAACACTGCGCGCCTTATAGCGGGCCAACGGTTAACTGGCGGCGACTGACCCAGTGACGTCATACGCACCCACGTACATTTCTTTTAGCGGCAGGAACGGCATAATGTTTATTACTTAACTAGCTGAATCCCGCTACTTCGTACGCGTAGAGCTCGGACCTCGGCATCGCTACTATAAACCTATATGCTATAAACCTCACGGAGTCCGAGACCTTTCCAACGAATGCAAAACTGTGGAAATCGGTTCGTGCGTTCTGGAGTTATAGCGTCAGGAACGAAAACCCGACTTATTTTTATATAGTAGAAGAAGATATCTTCGTAATTAATGGTCCGATTTGGATAATTCAAAAAGATATATCATTCTTATGTCATGAAGAATAAAGTGAGTACTAGTTCTATTGAATTTGCTATTACTTTACTGATCCCTGTGACTGATCCCATTCTCTATTGACAGTTGTTGTCAACAATCAAAGTCAAATATTCTTTCCTCTGTGAGGATGTTGACGTCGCACTCCCGTGCATTTGCCAGTGTCAAGTTTGTTTATATTTATGCACAGATCTATCTGTGTATTTATGTTTACCTCGCTCCAAAGAACTTGGATCAAAGAGTACTTTTTACTTGGATCTTACCTTTCTACTAAGTCCAAGTTCTTTGCCTCGCCTCTTTCCGTTTTTGGCAGATTTTTTTGATACTAGCTCGAGTAGATAGGTTTATGTAGATTAGGCAGATCCGCACAAAGATCTCGAGTGTGGACAAATGATAATACGAGGAGAAATTATGTGTATCATCATGTATCCAAAACTCCATAGAAGCTCTTCTCATAAAACTGTGTTCTAGTCACAGTGTATTAAACGTCTGTGGTTCTAGTAAACTTTTTATGACTCTAGCATGACCACAAAGGCATGACTTAGATTTGACTTTGGGAGATGCGTGTGGAAGAATAATAGATGGCTGAATCTTTGGAGCGTATTTATTGGCCGGATAAATTGTGCCGCGGGACATGGGCTTCGCGCCGTAGTTGAGTAGCGACTCGAGTGCGCAGGCGACACTAGCCGGCAACGACGATGGCCGGCGCGCGCTAGCTAACGGTAAATCGAGATAGTAGGAGCGCGCGCGCGGCGATGCTCGTGTGTAATATAATATATTATTTTGTTTGGTGTGATGAATGTATGAAATGTAATGTATGTGAGTTATGTGTGTTTAAGTGTAATTCTATACTTAACTAGATATGAAATAATATATAATAAATGATTTGAATAGTGTAAATAGATAGATAGAATAAATTAATAAAATATATAATAGGTTACCTACATCACTCCCTTCCAGAGACCGACTTAGGGCGTATAATAATCGGGAAAGTGAACTCTCCTCCCCGATCGTGTAACTCTCACTGGAGGAGTCTGTGGTGTTGGCTGTGGAGGGTCTGGAGGTGGTATGTCGCGTCGCAGTGAAGGTGTGTCGGCGGACAGTATATAGGCTGGTTTAAGGCGGTCTATGCTTACCGTCACGTCTTTGTTCCTGACACGAATCATAAAAGTTTTTGCACTCCGCTTGAGCACTTCGTATGGGCCAGTGTACGCTGGCTGGAGTGAGCCACGTAGCACTTCTTCCCTCAGAAATACGTGACTACATGTGGCGAGCTCTTTAAATACGAAGGCTCTGGGCTTAGTGTGGTGCTGGGGTGGGACTGGACGTATGTTCTCGGCAAAAGATTTCATACGAGCTGAGAAATCGGTGATGTCGGTGGTATAATGGGCAACATCGTGGCCGAAAAATTCGCCAGGCAGACGTAGCGGCTCACCGTACACCAGCTCAGCTGATGATGTTTGGAGGTCTTCTTTGAAGGCACTCCTTATGCCGAGAAGCACGAGTGGAAGTGACTCGATCCAGTTGGCGTCAGCGTGGCAGGTAATTGCTGCCTTCAGCTGCCGGTGGAAACGTTCGACCAAGCCATTACACTGGGGATGGTAACTCGTCGTCCTACGGTGATCGAAACCGATGGACTTGGACAGCTGCTGAAACAGTGCCGACTGGAATTGTCCGCCTCGATCGGTTACGATCTCGGTAGGACAACCGTATCGGGCCACCCAGCAAGTAATAAACGCTTTGGCCACTGTTTCGGCGGTGATATCGGTAATAGGCACAACTTCCGGCCATCGCGTAAAGCGATCGACGGCTGTGAGGCAGTACCGATAATCACCAGCGGGTGGTAACGGGCCGATCAAGTCTAAATGGACACATTTGAAACGCGCTGAAGGTACATCGTGCGTACCTAAAGGTGAGGCAACGTGTCTTGTGACCTTCGAGCGCTGGCAAGTCAAACATGCTTTAGCCCATTCTCGGCAGTTCTTACGCATCAGTGGCCAAACGAAGCGTTGTGCAACGAGCTTGGCCGTGGCGTTGGCACCGGGGTGGCTGAGTGAGTGGAGGCAGTTGAATACCTGCTGACGCAGTTGTTGCGGGACGAAAGGCCTGGGTGTCGGTGTACTGACGTCGCAGTACAATACTGCACGACTCCCGGGTACGCTCGTCTTTGTTAGGCGAAGCGAGGTATCGCCTTTGAGGTGATCTTCGAGATCTTGATCAGTGGCTTGGAGCTCAGCCATCACTTCTAGATCGACGGGCATCTGCAGTTCATCAACGCGCGACAGTGTATCGGCAACCAAGTTGTCCTTGCCGGCGATGAAAACGATGTCGGTGGTGAACTGCGAGATGAAGTCGAGGTGTCTATACTGACGAGGCGAGCAGTTACTTTTCCGCTCGTGGAAAGCGTAACACAGCGGCTTGTGGTCAGTATAGATCGTGAAGTGAGTGGCTTCTAGCATGTGCCGAAAGTATTTAATGCTCTCGTAAATGGCAAGGAGCTCGCGGTCGTACGGAGAGTACTTTGTTTGCGAGGGGCTCAACTTGCGAGAGAAAAATGCTAGCGGCTGCCAGTCTCCATCCTTCTGCTGTTGTAGGACCCCACCTATCGCCGTATCAGAGGCGTCAGTGACAAGTCCTAACTTAGCCTGACTGTCAGGATGAGCCAGGAGAGCTGCGTCGCATAGGCTCTTCTTGCAGTCCTCGAACGCTTGTAATGAATCGCCCTGTATGACGACTGGATGGGAAGCTTTAACCGAACCGGTGAGCAAGGCATTCAGAGGAGCTTGAATCTGAGCGGCTTTAGGCAAAAATCGCCTGTAAAAATTTACCATCCCCAAAAATCGTCGGAGTTCTCGGACGGTTTTTGGTGGGGGGAAATTGGAGATTGCCTCTACCTTGCTTTCCAGTGGTTTGGTGCCCTTTTCAGAGATATGATACCCGAGAAATGTTACCTCAGATGCACCGAAGACACACTTGGCGGTGTTGATAAGTACGCCGTAGTTTTTCATACGGGTAAAAAGTTGGCGCAGGTGGTCTTCGTGATCACGTGACGTTTTGCTATAGACTAAAAAATCATCAAGATAAGGATAACAGAAGTCGAGTCCACGCGTCATTTCGTCTACAAATCTCTGAAAAGTTTGTCCTGCGTTCCTAAGTCCAAAAGTCATAAAAGGAAATTCGTACAATCCGAAGGGTGTGGTGATCGCAGTTTTGGGTATGTCCTGTCCCTCAACTGGTAATTGATTATAGGCCTTAACTAAATCGATAACCGAAAAAAAAATACAACCGGACAAACTGTGTGAAAAATCTTGTATGTGTTTTATCGGGTACTGATCGGGTATTGTTCTCGCGTTGAGTTGCCTATAATCCCCACATGGACGCCACCCATTATCTTTCTTTGAAACAAGATGGAGAGGAGATGCCCACGAACTGTCAGACGGTCGTGCCGTCCCGTTATTCAACATGGCTTCGAATTCTTGCTTTGCGATTTTTAATTTATCGGGAGCGAGTCGGCGTGGAGAGGATGATACAGGTGGGCCTGGTGTAGTGCGAATGTGGTGTGTAGTGTGGTGTTTGAAAACACCCGGAGTACCAGCGGGGCGTGTTATCTCCGGATATTCGGCTAAAATTTTGTGATACCTGCTGTCACCACCAGTCGCTACTTTCACACTTGAAACAAGCTTATTACTAATATATATACATGCTACAGTGCTAACATTGGTGAGGCTATCGATAAGTTTTTGTTGGCTGACGTCAACGATGAGGCGGTAATGTGAAAGAAAATCCACGCCTATGATAGCTTTCGTGACGTCAGCAACAACAAAGCGCCACGGAAAATTACGGCGTAGGCCTAAATTCAAATTTAATTCAATATAGCCAAACGTGTCGATAGCCGAGCCATTGGCAGCACTGAGCTGATACGCAGTTTTGGCGCGGCGCTCACGAAGCGCGGAAACAGGGTAAACACAAATGTCACTACCAGTGTCGATGAGTATTTCCATGTTGGTCACGCGATCCGTGATGAACAGGCGACCCGTTGAGCTGCGGCGGTCGTCTGTCGCCATCACTGACCGCCCGTCGCGTTTCCCGTCGCCTTAAAATCACAGGGTTTCACGCACCTGTGCGCTTTGGCCCCGTGCTTACTGTGGTACCAACAGATGGGGTACCTTCGGTAGTTTGATTGCGACCGGTGCACGGATCGGTCGCGTTGGCCTCTGCCTCGTTCTTGAGATCGCGGTCGGTGCTGGGACTGAGATGTTAATGCGCTCACCTGTCGCGTGAGTTCGGCTACCTGTCGCGCTAACTCCTCGATCGGCGAAGCTGATGCTGCTGGTACTGAAGTCGTCGCGACCTGGTGCGCCGGCGTCGCGATGCCGTGGACGCGGTCGGCAAGGTCAGCGAGTGCATCCAGGGTCAACGTGGATTGTGACGCGATGATTGGCTGCATTGACGGAGGTAGCCGGCTGGTCCAGATCGTCTGCAGGAACTCCTCTGGTATTTCTGGGCCAGCGAGGTGTTGCAGGTGGCGCAGGAACTGTGACGGCTTGCGGGTTCCGAGTTGTTCGTGAGTGAGCAGCTGTTTTACTTTGTTCTCGCGGGACGCCGACAGTCTCTTGATAAGCTCGTCCTTCAACCGCTTGTAGTTCGGGGGACCGGTGAGGATGTCTTCGATCTCTGCGGCGTACTGGCGATCAAGCGTGGCCAAAATGTGATAAAATTTGGCCGTCTCGTCCGTCACTCTTGCGATGGCAAACTGTCCCTCCACTTGCGCGAACCAGATGGCAGGTTTTTCAGGCCAAAATGGAGGGATTTTGACTTGGTACGGCGGTGGCGGCGTACTCGACGTTATAGGTACGACGGGAGACGCCATCTTGAGTCTGCGGCGTGGTCGCGTATCGACATTAACTCGCGTATCTTCCGTGTTGGATCCACTTGATGTTGTCGGGTCTGCTCCTGTTTTCTGTTCAGCCATCACGTCGGGGTCACCAGTTTGGGAGATGCGTGTGGAAGAATAATAGATGGCTGAATCTTTGGAGCGTATTTATTGGCCGGATAAATTGTGCCGCGGGACATGGGCTTCGCGCCGTAGTTGAGTAGCGACTCGAGTGCGCAGGCGACACTAGCCGGCAACGACGATGGCCGGCGCGCGCTAGCTAACGGTAAATCGAGATAGTAGGAGCGCGCGCGCGGCGATGCTCGTGTGTAATATAATATATTATTTTGTTTGGTGTGATGAATGTATGAAATGTAATGTATGTGAGTTATGTGTGTTTAAGTGTAATTCTATACTTAACTAGATATGAAATAATATATAATAAATGATTTGAATAGTGTAAATAGATAGATAGAATAAATTAATAAAATATATAATAGGTTACCTACATGACTGCGGCTAATTTGAAAATATTTTCAAAATATACTTATCACCACACTTATCACTGGCAAACTAAATAATAAGTCTTATGTCATAAGCAAATAATAAAAAAAATCTTTTAAATGCCAACGTCAAAAGACGGTCGATATGCTGTCAAAATGACAATGTTCCAGTTTCCACTTTCGTAATTTCGTCTTTCCGTATTTTTTTCCATTTACGAAAAGTAATCGGCCTTGTTGCCTTGCATCGCAGCAGCTGAATTCTTATTTTTTTAAATCAATTCTATACGCGAAGATAAGTCCGCAAATCTAATCTATTATAGCTGTTATTTAAACTATTAATACTAAACTCAATATATCAGTGAAATATGGAATATAAAGTTATGTTGGACGATGTCAGCAGCAACCTCAGAGAGAGGGTGTTTTTCGCAGCCAGGGATGGAATGTCCCTCACCCTTTACGCGTTATTGTACGAGAAAAACACAGACGAAATCGATGATATATTGAACAGCGTGAGTATTCCGTTAAAACTTGTATTTTACCGTTTATTACTTCTCATTATTTTGACTGTCATCTTTTACTGAGAAGTCACAATACATAATCTATTTTTATCGTGCAAATCCAAATCAGTCTGTGCGTTACCATTTGCGCGTTACATGTTAGCGTGTGCTTTATTAATTGCTTTTTGTGCGTAGTGCGACACATTAATCGTAACTTTATTTTATTACGATTACCCATTATACATTTCGACGACTATCTTCTCTTAGAATTCGCATGAACATGACTTGAGAATATGTATTGTTATGTCCAAACACGAAATCAAAGCCATTATAATTATGTACCATTATAGTATAATAGTATAATATTAATTCATACCTTGAGAGTAAAAATGTATCACCAATATGCAAGAATAACTCTGTACTAAGTCAAGACAATGATAATGTTATCAAATTTATAGTAAAGAGCTATAGAAGGTTATCAGTCACTATAATTAATGGGAAAATGACTATAACATTTTATATTGTGACATTATTACTTGTAAAACAGTGTTTTAAACTATCACGGTTGTTCACTAAAGTTATATGATGTTACATGGTGCATGTAACTGTGCCGAAATATCGGGAGCTCATTCCACAACCTTACCACGGTAAACATTATTACTTGTTTTTGCTAAAAACTCTGTCCAATAATTAACTCTCACAATGTCTTCGGTCCATCTTTTATCAGTTTCATCAGTTTAATTGCCTGCTACTGCCATATTCTAAACCCAATCGGTAACATTGGCTTCGTGATCATGTACCTTCTCTGTCAACTCAAATGTAGAACTCGAATTGAAACTATCCGATTTGGGGTCGTCCATTAATCACAAATGATGTTTTTAGCAACTTTTTAACCTCCGCTCTAGGTGATATGATATGGAGGTTTTAGTCTAACCTCCCCCCGTACATACACATGGATAGGGCGCTATCCAAATCATGTGTATTATTTTGGTACAAAGATGTTACAAAGCTCTGAATCTGATTCCAAAAATTCCGTTCAAAAATAGTTCATATTACACAATATTCAGTAAAACAACAAATAATAAACCACTTTTCGGGCACTCGCTAAAGATCCCGCACTGAATTAAAGAAAACGTATTTTATTGGTGTGGAATCCTCAGTGCGCAATTCAGACTTGCACTTGGCCGCTGTTTATTCTACTCCAGTCTACGAGCTATTCCAGCTACTCTGAGGAATAAAATTCCACTCACAAGCATATTCTCTTTTACAGCATAGGGTCAAAATAAATGACAACACAAAATCAATAAGCTTAAACAGTTTTTATGAAAGTTGTGCATGTGCGTTGCATCTGTTTGCATCACTTACAATGCCATATTGTGGCTCATCAGTAATATACACTGACCTTAAAATTCGTATTTAAATTATTTAGTTGCATCTGTTTGCATCACTTACAATGCCATATTGTGGCTCATCAGTAATATACACTGACCTTAAAATTCGTATTTAAATTATTTAGTTGCATCTGTTTGCATCACTTACAATGCCATATTGTGGCTCATCAGTAATATACACTGACCTTAAAATTCGTATTTAAATTATTTAGTTGCATCTGTTTGCATCACTTACAATGCCATATTGTGGCTCATCAGTAATATACACTGACCTTAAAATTCGTATTTAAATTATTTAGTTGCATCTGTTTGCATCACTTACAATGCCATATTGTGGCTCATCAGTAATATACACTGACCTTAAAATTCCTATTTAAATTATTTAGTTGCATCTGTTTGCATCACTTACAATGCCATATTGTGGCTCATCAGTAATATACACTGACCTTAAAATTCGTATTTAAATTATTTAGTTGCATCTGTTTGCATCACTTACAATGCCATATTGTGGCTCATCAGTAATATACACTGACCTTAAAATTCGTATTTAAATTATTTAGTTGCATCTGTTTGCATCACTTACAATGCCATATTGTGGCTCATCAGTAATATACACTGACCTTAAAATTCGTATTTAAATTATTTAGTTGCATCTGTTTGCATCACTTACAATGCCATATTGTGGCTCATCAGTAATATACACTGACCTTAAAATTCCTATTTAAATTATTTAGTTGCATCTGTTTGCATCACTTACAATGCCATATTGTGGCTCATCAGTAATATACACTGACCTTAAAATTCGTATTTAAATTATTTAGTTGCATCTGTTTGCATCACTTACAATGCCATATTGTGGCTCATCAGTAATATACACTGACCTTAAAATTCCTATTTAAATTATTTAGTTGCATCTGTTTGCATCACTTACAATGCCATATTGTGGCTCATCAGTAATATACACTGACCTTAAAATTCGTATTTAAATTATTTAGTTGCATCTGTTTGCATCACTTACAATGCCATATTGTGGCTCATCAGTAATATACACTGACCTTAAAATTCGTATTTAAATTATTTAGTTGCATCTGTTTGCATCACTTACAATGCCATATTGTGGCTCATCTATACTAATATTATAAAGAGGAAAGATTTGATTGTTTGTTTGTTTGTTTGTTTGTTTGTTTGCATTGAATAGGCTCCGAAACTACAGAACCGATTTGAAAAATTCCTGCACTGTTGGGAAGCTACACTATCCCCGGTTAACATAGGCTATATTATATTTTAAAAAAAAATAGGGATCCTTACTAAAACTCTAATAATGTAACCCAAGGTGTAAAAAAATAAGATTTACAATTTTGACTTTGCGTGTTTGACAGTTCTAAGACAGGACAACGTCTGTCAGGTCAGCTAGTCAGTAATATACACTGACCTTAAAATTCCTATTTAAATTCTTTAATATGAAGCAGTTTGTAATCTAGCCTACTTTTTGCACCAAATGTTTTCAATTCTGCAAGCTATTAACTAATTAAAATCACTGTAGTGTGCTAATCAGTATACAGATCTATCCAAAGTTTACAATGCAATTAATTAGGTAAGTACATACCTCTGTTTAAATTTTAGTTTTTAATACTCTTTATAAAATGTAGAATTAGCCTTGACATAATATTACTTTAAGTGTCTTTTTCTTTCTTTGATATTTGGAACTGCCTACAAATAGACTACGTAATGTGATTAATGTCTGTCATCATCATCATCAGCATCATCATGTCAGCCGTAGGATGGCCACTGCTGGACACAGGCCTCCTCCATCGATCTCCAAAAGGGCCGATTGGAAGCGGCCTGCATCCAGCGTTTCCCTGTTATATTTTTTTTTATTATGGCATCATTGCCTGTTACATTATTAGATGATTTTTGAGTAAATTTTCTTTAGATACTGTTTGTTGTTTTTAGATGTGAAAGAGTAATGTTGGATCTGCATGATCTAATCCTTCCTGCCCATTTTTCTACCGATTACATTCTGCCAATTACAGGCAGGGTGGGCACCAGATCATAAGATAATTTTACATTAATAAAAATTTATATTATGAATTAATTACCAACGGGACACACATGAGTCTCATCATCATCACCCAGAAAACGTCCACTGCTGAACATAAAACTCCCCTTCAGACTGAACGACAGCCTGCATCTGCATTCACTGGATGCTCGCAACTCTCATGATGTCGTCTATCTACCTAGTGGGAGGCCTACCTGTACCTACGCTGCGTTGTTGGGGTGGTAGCGAGGCATCTGCCGGGATGCTTCGCACCCCATGCACCACCGTTAGCTACTGGCCTACTACCTTGGCAAGCGATAGAGGAGCTGCCACTGGGGGCCGTACACAACGCTTTCTGTCATGGGGAAAGGGGTAGCCATAATCTCCATGCTTGGTAGGCGGTTCGGTGATCGCAAAACATTCACTGCAGTAGAAATATGCTGCTGCCCATCTTCTGGTGGTTCTGATCGCAGTTTTAGGATGTGCCTAGCATGGATCGTGGACGCTGTTTTTCGCGTGTAGACGCGACACGAGATCTTTGTCTCTTTCACACGGGATAAAAATGTTGGAAAGACAATTTGCCCACTGCCCTCGCTAGAACTGCAGGTCCACATGTGTATCCCATTAGTGAAATCAGTGCCGGAAAGGTGAGGTTAATGACATGTTAGTGACCTACTGTTTTTAGATGTAATTTGTCTCCAAGATTTACCCGCCTTTGTGCATTAATAGAAACACAGTTAGGTCATCCATACCAAGGATACAGTATTGATGTGTTTGTTTTAAGTAAAAAATATATTTTTCCTAGGCGTCAATTCTGTTGTACCATTCTCTAAACTAAACTAATCTGACAGGACTAAAATTATCAGCGTCTCTTTTCATTTTAGTATGTCAGAAAAAGATGGCAACCATTTTAGAGCCGTCAAATTTGGTTTAGTTTAGAGAATGGTACAATAGAATGGTTTGTTGTATGGTTTTGCCTAGAGAGGTTATTCTGAACCCAAACTCATTATGCCAAATACACATTTTTTTATAGATTAATAGGCTTGCGATTGACTGCCACCTCCTCGCCTGCTACAGTGGTGCATGCTTACCTAGATGAAACCGATTCACTCACTACTTGAAGACACCCAGATTGTAACCATTGGGGAAGTTACATAAGCATTCCACAGACTAGCGGTTATCACAATCATAGTAGTATCAAAGCCCTTCGCTAACAAACATGCAAACAAATATGGGAGAGTTCACAAGACTTTGTGCGTGAAAGAAAACCATGTGTTAAACACGCCAAAAAAGTTCGCTTATCTGCCGCTAACTCCTGGCCTCAGAGCAAAGCTCCTGGCTTAGTACCACCAACGCCGGCAAACTGATAAGGTTGCGCCACAGACTAGGTAAAGCTACTTTGGGTTGCACTGATAGCAACAAGGACAAGGACAAGGAGGACAGGAGGAGGAAGTTGCTGACACCCCTAGACTTTTTGTCGGCCAATGTTGGCCAAATTAATAAAAATTCTGTTGTGTGCGTTGACCATTTAAATGCAAGTACTGATAGCAAAGTCATGACTGTCCATACTCATTTTAAAGGGGTTTTAGGGTTGGCTTTACTTATTCGAGATGGGAGAGACGACTCTTGCAGTGGCGTTTTGCTTAGGATGTATTATGCATTTCCCCCTACCAGCATTTACGCGAGAAAACCCAGCTCCTTGAAATACTGAAGCAAGAGTCTAGGCTGCTGGACTGCTGGCACAGTTATTTGTATATATTAATAGTCTTGCCTCCGACTGCCCATTTGCCTGATGTTAAGCGATGATGCGGTCTACGATGGAGCACGCTTGACTAGAGGCAACCGATTCACTTGTGATTTGAAGACGCCCAGACTACTCATAATCAGCCTTTTTTAATAGTCCAGTGCTGGACTTGGGCCTACCCCCAAAAGTTGGGCCCAGTTGCGGGTTGGTGGATTCACATAGGCCATTGAATTTCTTTTCCGTACGTATTGCAAGTTTCCTAACGATGTTTACCTTTACCGAAAAGTCAGTGGTATGAAATTCCGTACATAAACTCTAAAGAGCTTATTGGTACGGGCTCGGGATTTGATTTGTGGTCTCCCAAATAGTCTACCACAGCAGCCTCCCAGACTACTCATACATAGGTTACTTCTAACACTCTAATCCATTTCTTCCAGGATGTCCGGTTCGAAGGTGTACAATGCACACCCCTCATCGCGGCATCGCGGCACGGGCGCGAAGGCGCAGTCAGGATACTACTGGAGAAGTTCCGCCCGCCCGTCAGATTGGAGACTGAAGGGACGGTGAAATTCGACGAATATGTCATTGAAGGTGAGGCTTACAATCGAGTTTTTCGAACAGGGTGTAAGGGAAACGCTCCCGAAAACGAATACTGTTGATAGCGATTGCTGATACCATATAATAAAAAAACGCAATGTAACGCAAATAGAATATCAGCTGACGCTAGAGGTCAACGAACGACCTGCACCGCGCGTGACCGCGCCGCGCCGTGCGCACGCTTGTACGCTTTACATTGCTGGTTTGCAAAATTGTAAACCACAAAAACAACCATGAGATTGTGTTTAGAGCGTTTTGGTGTCGGGAGCGTTTATTTTACACCCGGTATAACTATGAACGTCAAATCTAACCCCCGTGGATATCTTCGGCCCGATAGTCTTAAGTTTTCTGCTACTTGCCTTGTATGGATATTTGTCGGTTGTTATGTACTCGGTCATTCTGTCTCCCTTTGTTTGATATATTTTCACAATTAAACGGCTGAACCGATCTTGATGAAATTTGGCAAGGAAGTTGTGTGCATAATGATAAAAGATCTAGGATTTTTTTTATCCCGGGAAATGCAAAAAATAATAATAAAAAGTCACGGGTAAAACCGAAGGCGCAGTATTAAGGTCTTTGTAACAATCTCAAAACCCCATTTACAGATAAACATCGAAAGCGAAAACGCAATAACCTATCTTCCGTTCTAAAATAAAAAGTTCGCGTAAATCCCAGTATGTTTGCCAACGGAGTTGAGAGTACTGAAATATTTCTTGAAAATAAAAATATAGAGCATTCCGCTCCGTCGTAAACAAAGCGGCACGGGTTCGCGACCAAAACAAAGCGCTCATGGCGTAGCCGGTCTTCGCAAATCAGCGATGTTAGGCTAAAACTATGTTGTAGCTTATATTATGACCAAAACTTCGGTCAAAGCATTTATTTGCTTTGACAGCTGCAATAACATTGTAAAAAGCCGAATGAAGCGGCTTCCGTGACATCCCGAGATCGTATACTGTTGAAACATTTACAAAATCGAGCATTCGAATCGAAAATGTATGGTCCGCTTTCATGAATTGCCTTGACTTTACGATCTCGACGAGTGTACAGTCGGTGCGAATGTAGACGTCAAATGGTGCATTATCGAAGAAAAAAAAAAACATCCGACTTGAAGTTCATAACGGGTTTCATCCTCTAATTTTCTATATGCTTTAAAGATATACTTAGAAGATGTCTATTCACTCTGGCCTTGAAAATGCCCAGATTATATCTCGCAGGAAACAAGGAAGAGCAGGTTATTCTAATCCTTGGCCGTGCGGATTAGAAACGTAGAATCAAAACGTTTAGTACGTATCTAAGGAAAATCTACAATGTATCGGTGATAGTGAGCGACTTCCTACTTGGTCTGTAGTAGAAAGGGGATGGTAGGATAAGGTCATGTAGCTCTGATGCACATTCTCCGTAATGAATCCTGTAGAAAATTGACAGACTCGCTCTTTTACGGTGGTGTTCTAGACTGAGAAGTTTCTTAGCCACTAACTTCGCATCGCCTAAAAGTCGAGCAGCACGCCGGTCTACCGAATCAAGAGCTTCGAGCTGGTATTTGGCAGAGCCGTCCCAAAGATGAAAGTCCAGTTCCACACACGATCGGACTCGAGCTTGATATAGAGTAAGCAACTGCCCCGGTGTGAAATATCGTCTAACCTTACTTAGGACGCCCAGCTTTTTGCCAGCTAAATTAGCGTTTGACTCTAGGTATGTGCCGTAGTGGAGAGTCGGTGAATGGGATAACCCTAGGAGTTCTAGGTGGTCTGTCGGAGGTATAGGAACATTCCGAAGCAGTGGAACTTTTTTTGCGGAAAAAAGACAATAAGAATAATTCAGTTCATAATCGGCGAAGATAAATTGGTATCCCGTAATGTACGTAAAACAAAATATACAGTCCTTTTTGGAAGTCTATTAAAAATCACACAAAGACAGTTTTTCACCGCGTTGACTCAGTGTTTCAGTCTTAGGTCTTTTCCGTCGCCAATGCACGCGTTTCGTATTTTTAGTTGTGAAAGTTTACATACAAAGGAAAGGCAGTACATGGAACCCGAATGATATTTGGCGGGCGTCCAGAAGCTTCTTTGTTTCCCGGCTCATATGATTTATCTTGATTACGTTCCGATTTATAAATTTCACATGGCGTTTTTGGCATTGCTTTACGCAGCACGCTTCGAGTGGTATCTTTAATCACACTAATGTTTTTAATGCGCTAGTGTGTGTGTCAGACGAATAATAATATTCTTGATTTGTGTGTGAGTGTGTAGTGGAAAAGACCGAAAACAATAGTGTGGTGGAGGAGTCTTATGTCCAGCAGGAGATCGATAACTAAGATGATGTACATCCATAATGGCTGAACGAATTTGGATGAGTGTGGAGGTAGCATGTACTCTGTATTCTCTCCTCAAGTCTGAGGGTTGTGACCTCCACTTCGTCGTTCGTATCAGTCAAAATTTTACGCTGTCTCCTGTTTGACATACAGAGTCATATGGAAAGGGTATGCTAAGCCGAAAGGAGTTCGTTATGCTGCATCATTATGTACAACTTTTACGATGGACCAACTCTGTAATTTACGGGAAAAAAACAGTTGTACCATACATTTTACCAAGTGTGAATAACCGCTTTCAATGGAAAAGCTGATTTTTTTCTCGGTTTCAGGGTTGCTCCCATAATAAAAAAAATACATAATGATTAGTATTACGAACCCCCTTCGGCTTAGCATACCCTTTCCTTATAATCCTGTATAGAGCTAGCATCATACACCACCAAGTCTAACCTCTCCGCACGTGGGCCACTCGTGGCAGCCACAAATCGCCGCCACTGGAAGCTGGCTCATAACGCCCGCCGGCGATAATCGTGTGCGGCAAGTTCATAGAGTCTGTTCAAAAAGATAGTGAATTTGGCCAAAAGGAGAACTAGAAAGAATATTAAATGGCAATCCGCCTCTGCTATCTGAAAAATGACAAATTATCATGAGCTAATAATAACATGAGCTGTCCTATCATCGTGTTGTTTTGTTAAGTTAATTTAAGTTTTTTTTTCTTTTTTTTTTCTAAGTTGTCTGTGTTCTGTGGAAGGAAGGATTGAGTTGCTGGAAGCTTGTCGGCATTCTATAGGATTTTCCACGGAAACTGTGCAATAGAAATTAACGAATTTTTTTTTTTTAATAGATAGGCTTGCGCTTGGCCGCCTTCTCGCCTGATGTTAAGCGACGATGCGGTCTACGATGGAGCACGCTTGCCTAAAAGAAACCGAGATTATTGAGATGTTTGTCCAATCTCTTTTTGAACAAACTCTATAAGGTTATAAGTGTTTCCGTAAAAACTGTAGTACGTAGCTTGGTGACTGCGTTTTGTGGCTGTTGTGAGTGGGTACGGCGAATCAAAACGCAGGATTTTTTTCGAGAAAGTGTGAATTATAGCGAGTAAAGCCGCGGCCGCCGCTAGTTCCTTGTACGAGATCTGCCGTAAATCGCGATGCGACCATTAAGAGGTAGCTATGTCACTATTTACTATGTATGTTGTATGCCAATTCTATATTTACCCATTATTATTTTTATCCTTGATAGCGGTATGTTTGTCGGTTGGTTTCTTCCGTAAACACAAACCACTGCTAAAGGAAAGTATGTGTACTCGTATCTTAGAACTACGCATTATCGAGCTCAGCATAAAATTAAGGAGCTTTCAGACAACTATAAACAACAATAAATAAATAACTATAAACAACAGTGTACGGGTTATGTCGAAAGGAGCTCATTGTACTTATAGTATATACATAAAACTAACGTAACTATGGCGGGCCAAGAGATGTTTCGTAACTGAGCAAATCAAGATTAATTACTATAAGTAAAATGGTAGAAAGGGTATAATTATAACCTTTTGGCGGAATTCACAGCAGGTTTCACTTGTAACTGCATGCACAGGCACACTGATATAAGTAGATGATATATATATATGAATCTCCGTTATTTATAAAATTACGTCAAAAAAAGTTAAAAGTTACCCAACTTTTGACTCATTCGCGGGCCGGATTAGGAACCTTGGCGGGCCGCATGTTGGACACCCCTGGTTTAGAGAGTATTTTATTAGCGTTTTGGCTTCGAGAGCTTTTCCCTCACACCCGGTTATAACCTGCTAAATATCGGAGATAGTAGAAAAAAAGACTGCACGACTCGCTACATAAATGCTGCGAAGTGATTTGCTAATACTTCATCATCAGCCGGAAGACGTCCACTGCTGAACATAGGCCTCCCCCTTTAACCTCCACACTGAACGACAGCCCGCCTTTTGCATCCACTGGATACCCGCGACTCTCATAATGTCGTCGGTCCATCTAGTGGGAGGCCTCCCTACGCTGCGTCTTCCGGTTCGTGGTCTCCACTCCAGAACCTTTCTTCCCCATCGGTTATCGGTTCTTCGAGCGATGTGGCCTGCCCATTGCCACTTCAACTTGCAAATTTTAACAGATATGTCTATTGCTAATACTTGCTTATTCTTTATTTTGTAAGTCATATTGGCTGCCAAATTTTCCGAGATCTTTTCCCCCAATATACATACCAAATATTTCTTAGAAGTCACGCTTGTATTTGAGGTGCTCTGGGGCCTTACGGCTAACTCTTAACGCGGGCTCGAATTAGCACACAGTGCTCATAGAATCGATCATAGCGAGTGATCAAATGTGTTTTTTTATCTTTGGATAGTATCGTGCAAACCGTAACTGATAGCCAGTGGAAATTTTACAGAATGTTTAATGCTACGCGGCGGACGGCGGTGTATTGGTCCCCATACACTTGTTACTTGTGTATTGGGCATTTTCCGCAACTAGGCCATTCATTGGCCAATTTTGCGTCACCCGGCCGCAGCTAATTCAGCCACCCGGTCTCCTCCAGGAAAGCCAGCAGTTCGCTGATGCATGCGCAGGCCTCCCAGAGCGTCCTCGGTGATCCGAGGATAGTGTTTCGTTGTTCTGCCACGCTGCTGCACTCCAGCAGCAAATGTGCGGCCGTTTCTTCAGTCTCCAGACACCCTCTGCACAGGGGACTGTCTGTAACCCCAATTTTAAAAAGGTGTTTGTTTAAGAGGCAATGACCTGTGACAACCCCAACAATTTGCCGGAGTTTGTCACGTTTGAGATTCACCAATCTACGAGAATATCTCGGTTCGAGTTCCGGGTCCCCATACAACAAACGTATATTTTTACGCTTTTTGTATTAGCTCTAATGTAAAAACGGTAATACGTACAAGCGTCAAATTTGCTATGATTATAGTACACACTCTAAAGTATAAAATAAATAATAACCAAGTGTGAGTCAAGGTGCGTTCGGATAGCCCCTTGGTGGCAAAAATAACTGTTACAAACGCCAATAATGATCACATGTAGCGTTCGTTTTGGGAATGAGTGTGCAAAAGTGGCATTATTAACTGTTTTCACTCACCGTTCGGATAGGTCGAAAACAGCTAAAAATGCCATCGTAATCTGCCACTTTTGACCCACCTCGCGACATGGGATCGTTGTGATCGTTTTTTGACATTAGGATTTTGACGTTTGTTTTTCGCGGTGTTTTGGTGTTTTGTTTGCGCGCGACTGTAATAATTCTTCAGTTACTCGTTTTACGTCAAATCTACGGTCAACTATGGATTATATTATCTTTGAACTACGGTGTTTGATGTCACCGCTGGTGACTGTAGCGTTCGTTTAGGGTAGGGATCAAAAGTGGCAAAAATTGCAAAATTCTCAAACCGAACGCTTTACATCAACGCCAATTTTGACAATGCTAAAAATGCCAGCATAGCCTATCCGAACGCACCTTCAGTGACAAGTTTATGTTCATTACAAATCTGGTAATTTCGTTATTGAATTTTGTGGTGGTACGGAACAGTCAGTGCGCGAGCCCGACACGCACTTGGCCTGTTTATTTATTTTAACCTCCACACTCATACAAACAAAGTTTATTATACAATATACAATTTATTGATTCTGTTTTTATGCATGGAAACTTATTTGGACTTATATGATTTTTTTTATTTATATTTGTATTGTTATTCTCGAAGTTTCTCAGATTTTTCTTAAGTAAATTCAGTAGTTTTTCGTAAGTGGTGTAAGCTCAGTGTAAAAATCTATTTTTGTTCGGAAAATTGTCATTTATTTTCGGTATAGGTTTACTCACGATATTAGCACGCCTGGATTACACATACAAATAGTGTCTGATTCATAATTACATTCGGTATTCGTGTCATTTGGACATGTATATTTAATTTTGTGTCATGGGTGTGGGTTAAGTAAAATTAACATTGTGACACTTTTCGAGATTATAGTGAGAACTGTAATGCCTGTAGAATGCGATGACCGAGACCTAGAGAAGACCTTAGAATTAGAGTGTGTCATCGAAATAAAATAAAGTTATTTTTAACAGACTTCAGAATAGAGGTTCACTGTTCGGCCGTTTTTTTTTTAAATGTGTGTACACCGATTAATCTGACATTTGTGGACCAATTTACGCAATTCTTTATTAATTTCTAGCTGCGCCCCGCGGTTTCACCCGCGCGGATTACTCCTTAACATCTGCTATCTGCCAGTGACAGTCCCGTCAAAATAGGTCTAGCTGTTTCGGAGTCAATAGGGAACATACACACTACATAGTACCATAGATAGTACTAGCTGACCCGACAGACGTTGTCCTGTCTTAGAAATGAAAAACGCGCTAAGGTAAAATAGTTGAAAAGTTTTCTGAAATTTTCCAATTTTCCTAATTTTTCATTCCATAAGAAGTTAAGAACCTTCTACAAAATAATTATAGTAACCCCCATTAATTTGTATCACGTGATTTGCGGACCCTATCTACTCAACGTAGTACCTACTCAACGTACAATACAAAGTGCGCTAAAAAGCTACCTCCAGCTTAAGATTAGCCGTACGTTCAAAGGTTCCAGTACATTCCGGAGGTCAAGTTATTTGGACCTATTGATGATTTAATGATTTACAACTAAGTACACATTTTGACTTTCATCCCCTCTCCCAAGGGAACCATGCGCAAAATTTCGGGATAAAAAGTATCCTATAACCTACCTCGGAGTATGAACTCAAATTATGCTAAGTTTCATTTGAATCCATTTAGCAGTTTCGGCGTGATGCGCGGCCCAGATACAGACAGACAGACAAAAATGAAAAAAATTCCAGTTTTGACTTCAGTAACAAAAATAGCACTATCCATCCAAAAAAAAAATATATCTTCAATGTACAGAATTGGACCTGTTACAGTTTTTTTATAAGTATAGATATACCCACATCGATTGGAGATGTAGAGGAAGCTCTCGACTTGGTCCCTCCCACAAAAATCTCAGTAGTTTTTATACCAGCTCTAATAATACGAATAATTTTGTTTGAGCGCCTGTTGATTTGCCTATATCAATAATATCGAAGACTGTTTTTGTATTGTTAATTTATTTTTATTTATTCCAAAAATTTACGGTTCATAAATATAGTATTTAAAAACTATGGATAGTAACTCAGTTCGGGCACTGTAATGGAGTGGAGGAAAAACATCAGTTTCTTAACTATCACAATTTTTTCATGTATCAAATAACCAAAATAAACAAAAGAAGTTCAATTCGAAGATAACATAATACCTAACTGCTACAAAGATTGAATGCCCTTTCGTTGTTGTTCATCATCATCATCATCACCATCATCATTATTTCACTGTCTACTGCTAGACTTACGCCTGTCCTAGCACGCCACTGAGCTCGGAAAACAAAGCAGTTCTCTTCATCTGTTTTACCCGCCGTTTACCGCAGGTAGTTACTCCACCTGGCCGCAGGTTGTCCTACACTACGTTTGCCTAAACGTGGTCTCTACTCTAGAACTCGTCTACTCTATCGGTTCTTCGGGCAACGTGGCCGGCCCACTGCCACTTCAGCTTACTAACCCTTTGAGCTGTCGATAACTTTAGTTCTATGTCGGATCACTGCGTTCCGAATTTTGTCTCAAGGAATTCCGAGCATCTTGGCTTTCTTTTTTGCTGTACTACGTGACCCATTCTAGGGGGAAATTAGAAATTAGGGGGGGGGGAGTCTTCAAAATACCACTCTTGGTCTCAGGGGCGGGGCGAAAACCAAAGCCCACAAGCCTAGGTTTTCGTCACGTAGTCAATATCCTCTACGGAAATCTCGCGTTTTTCGAGCTTTATTCAAATACGGCGCGCAAAATTTAGCGCCTTTTAAACTCACATGTGGCAACACTAACACATCATAATGAGCTAAATGATTTTAAACCATATTTATGAATTGCTAAGTAAAAACTAGTCCGAAAAACGGAGGAGGGGGGGGGGGGGGGGTTTGGCATAAACTACGGTGGTCACCGAGGGGGGAGGAGGATAAATTGGTCACGTAGTATAGGTATGTTCCCTAAAAGTGGAGTGCCTATTTCATAAACGCTTCTTAACTTTTGGCTTGGCTAAATAAATTTAAACTCAATCGTTCAATTTTCCTTGCAGAAGCTATAGTCCTCCAAGTTCGACCATCTTCCTCCATTATTACAGGAGCCACGGCCCTCTGGTGTGCGGCCGGCGCAGGCCACCTGGGCATCGTCAAGCGGCTGGTCCGCGCTGGCGCAAACGTGAACCACGCCACGAAGACCCTCAGTACGCCTCTCCGAGCGGCCTGCTTTGACGGACGACTAGATATAGTCAAGTATTTAGTGCGGCATGGAGCAGATATACACAAAGCGAATAAATATAATAACACGTGTTTGATGATCGCGGCCTATAAGGGACATTTAGATGTGGTAAGTGAAGTTAATCTAGTCATAGTGGTTTCTATACTGGGTTAGGGGCCGTCCATTAATAACGTGATGTTTTTTTTTGTATTAAAAAAAATAATTACTATTTGTATTTTCGGGCATAAAACGAATAAATAAAGCCGTAATTTTCAAGACAAATAAAATAAGTAAACCATAACATAAAAATGTTTATTTTATGACAGTAATTTAACGTAATCCATTAACTTTCTCTCCTAAAGTTTTACGAAAAACTACTGTTGTAAATTGGAGGTAACAGATGGATATATTGAGTTTTACCAAAATCTGAAGCCGCTACATTCAATAAAAAAATACAGATCTATTTAATACAGCAACTGAATTTTCTACAGATCTTGTTAGTTGAAAGAAAAATTATACCAAAAATCCAGTTTTCGATGCTTTTTTCGTCAAAAAATGTGATGGGAACGAGAAATGAGATCATCAAATGAGAAAGACTAATTACATCTTCAGGTACAATTCCTGCTGGACAGTGGCGCGAGAGTGGACGAGCGGGCGCTGTGCGGAGCCACGGCGCTTCATTTCGCGGCGGAGTGCGGCCACGGGACCGTCGTCTGCGCACTACTCGAGCACAAGGCTAGAATACTCACCAATGAGAATGGTAAGCTGATAGGACTGTTGGAAGCTTAAACCGTCCTACCCTTATCCACTTGGTGGGGTCCGCGTAGATTTTGTCTATTCGGGTTCCACCTCAGAACAAGGGAGATGCCCTAGTACAAGCGCTTAGCGCATATTGAAATATTGGTGCATGGGCATCGAGATACAATTCCTATAGAGTCACAATATCGGTGAAAACAGTCAAAAACGTACAAGCGTCATTGTACATACATTGTAACAATTATATACTTCACAATGCCATATTTACTCCAATTTAGACGTTATGTCGCTTGCATAGTGTTCAACGTTAGTTGTCCGCTATGTCATCGTAGCTCTGGCATCGCGCGGCGTTGTAGTCGGGTCGCAGTTACTTTGTAACTAACCAAAAAGTCTGCGCAATTCGTAGCGTGCGCAGAGTTTAGGTTCAGATTTTTTTGGCACGATTGTGACTATATGTATTATATCTCGATGTGCATGGGTTATGCACATACAACATATCTATACTAATATTACAAAGAGGAAAGATTTGATTGTTTGTTTGTTTGCATTGAATAGGCTCCGAAACTACTGAACCGATTTGATAAATTATTTCACTGTTGGGAAGCTACATTATCCCCGGGTGACATAGGCTATGACATAGGCAAGGCGAACCGCTAGATGGAGAATAAAAAGAGTAGCCGCAAGTCCTTAATAAAATAAAAAATTCTTCGAAGTGTTCTTTAAACAATGGACACATTAAATACCATGTTTGAGAAAAAAATCTGAAGCTTCTTATATTTTTGTAGGTATGACACCACTGCAATGCGCGGCTGAGCGCGCGAGGGCTGGCGTAGTGGAAATATTAGCGTCACGGACTGACATCAGCCGCGCGCAGAAGGTAGAAGCGTTCGAGCTGCTCGGAGCTTCCTTCGCCAACGACAAGGAATATTATTGCTTGCGGGTAGGACAACATTTTTATTTTAATAATGTTGGATTCATAGTAATGTTTATAGTTCGCGCGATACTTGGTAGATTAAACAATCATCATTGTTTTAGCCACAGGACATCCTCTGCTAGATATATGCCTCCCCATCGATCTCCAAAAGGTCCGGGTGAAAGCGGCCTGCATCAAACGTTTCCCTGCGGTCTCTTTTAGGTCGTCTGTTCATCTTGAACAGACGACCTACGCTGCGCTTAGCGGTCCGTGGTCCTCATTCGAGAACCTTGAAATTAGAACCTAAGGCACCTCACGGGTTAAAAGTAAACCTTGGGCTTGATATCAATTGTAAAATATTGCTCACCCTTTAAACTGAACCAAAGTATCAACCACTCAACAATAAATCCTGACTTCAGTCCTGCGTATCGATTTACCCGCAGCGCTAATTAAAAAATATATACTAAAACTTCCTAATTTCGTCCAACAGATGGCGTACCAATACCTACACAGAGCTATGGCGATGCGCTACGATACGCGATATGGTCTGTTGTTGAAGAAGCCAGCCGAACCTATCCCCGCTTATGATAACTGGAGGGAGAGCACTACGATAGAGGTGAGTTTAGTTACATCTGTTGAATAATAGATGGCGTAAAAGTATAACGATATTGAATAACCACCGGTTCCGTATCACCACATAACTTGTTAGTCACCTAAAGTGCAAAAAGACAACATTCCATTAACGCCCATACGGTCACCCATCCAAGTACCGGCCGCGCTCTACGTTGCTTCACTTCGGTGATCGTACGAGAACCGGTGGTGAACAGAAGTTTGACACCGACTCGCACTTGGCCATTATTCAGTATTTGTTGTTATACTTTAGAGTGTGTATTATAATCATGCCAAATTTGATGCTTGTACGTATTACCGTTTTTACATTAGAGCTAATACAAAAATAAGTAAAAAAATACGTTTGTTGTATGGGGACTTTAGTTTTAACTTTTAGACTTTTTTTATTATTTGTTAGTTAATCCGCCGTAACAATACATTTTCCGTAAAAAAAAATACTGGCTATCTATTACAGTTCGAGAGATACAGCCGTTTAAAGGTAGGACAGACACAGTCAATTTAAACTTAGTAATAGGGTCCCGTTTTACCCTTTGGGTACGGAACCCTAAAAATAATTTACATCTCAATGAAATGTATAGAACAACTGATATTTGGTTTGCGATTTCACGGTTGGTCCTATCGTAAAAGTTGTACATAATCAAGCTTCATACCTAAAGTGCGGAGTGAGCCAGGCCTGCCCCAAAGCTTATAACATAGGCCAATGATGATGATGACGTCTGTCCCCAGGAAGTAGAACGTCTCCACGGCAACTCCCACGGGCTCCACATGGAGGGGCTGACGATCAGGGAGCGTGTGCTCGGAGCCACCTGCCCGGACCTGCCTCACCCCATCGTGTTCCGAGGCGCCGTGTTCGCTGACGAGGCGCGCTTCGACCGCTGCCTGGCGCTCTGGCGCAGGGCGCTGCAGCTCCGGCAACAGAACTCGGTGAATATGAAAACAAAAAACTATTCCAAGTAAACGAAATTGCGTATTTTACTAATTTTGAAGTCGGTTTTTTATATTGATAAATATATTTTTTATGGGAGCTACCCATATATCGCCCTATCCGTAGCAAAGAGCCACTATTGCAAAACCACAGGTTTTCAGGAGATTTTTTTTAAATTTTCACTAAAATTTCTTAGAGAATGTATGTTTTATGGTATCTTAAACGATTAGACAATGAAACAAACGTGTGTGATATTTTTATTTATTTATTACCATCAGTTTTTATATTTATTTTGTCCCTTAAAACTGTATTACCGCTGTATTCCGCGGAATATTAGCGCATTAACGTGAACTTAATCGCCATAAGGGGCACGGAAAATGACGTGCACTCGTGAATTTAAACGACGTTAGTTGTTTTACTTCCAGTAAGTATTATCATCATAAATACCTTTATATGGACGCACTGGCGTTAGTGGCGGTATTCGTCGGAGAATATTGTTACGAAGCTGTTTGCGTAAAAAAAAAAATAAAAAAATAAGGTCGTTTTTTTTGTCAGTTTGACTACGCATATACATTATAACATTAAAAACAACATTACACACAACAACAACAATTAACATTATAAAATGCAATAAAAGAAAAAAAAACCCTAACGGCCACTGTGGCCCTCTTTTACGGATAGAGCGATATGTAGATGCCGCACTGACTGACACATACACACGATGTACTTATAACACCCCTTTTTGCGTCGGGGGTTAAAAACAGAATCAAACTACATCCAAAGTAGAGTTCGTCAACAAACGTCAAAGTAGCTGATGTAAATGATTAAGGTGCTGCTTGTACAGTTCCGAAGTTGACACTCTGTATATTATTTGTCTTTGTCTGTAATGCTTTGTGTTTCTTTTTCAGGTGTCAGTAGTGAAGGATTTGCTCAGATTTGCTCAAGTATTCTCACAAATGATCCACATTGGAGGCATTCAGCTACCGTTATCACAGGTAACCTTACTTCTTTCAATAATAGTACCAGTATACAGTGCCGGTTTTAGCACTACCAGCGCCCTGGGTGAGATTTCTACTGCGCTCCCAAATTCTGCCATTCAAACAGAAAAAAGGCAAACAATCGATTTTTTATGCATGATGCATTAAGAATAATACTGATGCATGATTTAGGAAGCATTATAGGTAGGTATAATATGGATATAAAGGGGCATTTGCGGTGCCCCTTATACATCAGCACGGGTTCATCTGCCTCTACCCTATTGGCAGAGGTAGGGAGATCGGCATCATTATAAGTGTTAATCTTGCCGAGGCTGGGCTCTGGGGGCATTCCACCCCCAGGGAAAATGAGGGGCGAGCGCCCGCCCGGTGTTATCCGACCGGGCGTCGTTTCGTCGCCCTCAGTGGACCTGTGTCCATGGGAAGGTGGAGGGGCGAGCAACCGACCGGTACTAGCCGACTCCCCTTATATCTGGCGCCCTGGGCGGTCGCCCAACCGCGCCCTACCCTAACGCCGGTACTGGCAGTATAAATAAGCATCACAGACCTATATCCAAGTAGACGCCATAAGTCAACCTTCCTTGCATGTCATATTTCCAATACAATTATGACAAATAGTCGTAATTGAGTTAGGCTAAAATCAGTCTGCTCATCGTTGCCGCGACAACACATTACTATACTACATATTGGGTAATTGTGACTATGACTATGACTATGTGCAACACTGAGTTGTAAGAATACCACAAATAGAGTTGGCCGACAGAATAAAGATATTTCTTTTCACAGGTAAGTACAAAAATTTGACACGCTTCGTTTTCATACAATTTGGACCGCTTGTGAACTTTACTTAGATATAGGTCTGTGATAGGCATAGTCACACATTTTCAAAAACTGTTCTTTGTTTATAACGCATCTACATTTTCAAAATCAGTTAATTTCTGCAATATCATCATCATCATCATCAGCCAGAAGACGTTCACTGCTGAACACAGGCCTCCCCCTTTAACCTCCACACTGAACGACAGCCTGCCTTTTGCATCCACTGGATGCCAGCGACTCTTACTATGTTTATATGTATCATTATTTAAAAAAAAAAAAAATCGCGCCAAAACCCGGCTGGTTAATTCATGTAATACTCAATTTAATTCTATAGATATTGCGGCAACACCTAACATTGTTTTAAACTATCACGGTTATTCACTAAAGTTATATGATTATTTACGGGATATTTACCGTGGTAAGGTTGTGGAATGAGCTTCCGATATTTCGGCGCAGTTACATGCACCATGTTCACGGTAAGACTCAACATTCTCATTCCACATCCTTACCACGGTAAATATCCCGTAAATAATCTTATAACTTTACGTCCTAACATATTCAAAAATAAAGTTGTTGAACTTTTGAATTGATATGAGTAGGTACTACCAAGGAAGATAGACTAATAGTGTTAACACACGTATGGATTTGGTTGACCTCAACCGCCGTCTGACCAACGGGAGAGAAAGAGAGGGAAATATTCTCACTCGTTCTCTCCCGTTGGTTGGACGGCGGTCTGTCAACCAAATCCATACGTGTGTTAACACTATAAGAGGAAAGGCAATAGGGGAACATTAGAGAGCACACATTTACATTACATTTAACATTAGAGCGTTTATTTTATTTATTTTATTTTATTTGAACTTCCGTAAGCGCTGCAGTAAGATAGCTTACGAAAGGGTTCTACAAATTACCGTAGCGCTAGTATCGCAGTCAAGTTTCGCAACATTTCAAAAGAATAAAGAAAAGCGCCACCTACTGGTGTGGGTTGCGCTTCTCGCAATAATTCTCCAATAATACGAATAATTTTGTTTGACCGCCTGTTGATTTGACAATATCAATAATTTTGTTCAAACGTTCTAATTGCTAATTATATTTTCAGGTGTGCTACGTCTTAGAAGCGTGTGCAGAAGAGCTGAGAAGAGGTCAAAAACGACTCGAGAAACCGCAAGCAAACCACGACCCGGAATCATTAATAGTATGTTGACTTTACACAGACGTATATCACTTTTTATATAGGACTAGCTGCGCCCCGCGGTTACATCCGCGCATCGACGAAAAATGGTGATGATGATGATGATGACAAGTAGCCTATATCACTCTACGGTCTTTGAACTATACGCATGCAAAAAATCAGGCCGATCCGTTGCTCTGTTGCTGCGTGAAAGAGGTACAAACAAACCAACAAACAAACACACTTTCGCATTTATAATATTAGTTGATATATCTACGTTTGGCCTCAAACTCGCCTGATGGTAAGCGACGTAAAAAAAAACTTATGTAGATAAAAAATATTTTATCTACGTTAGTTAATTTGGACTAGTGAAAAATCCGTACACCACATAGTATCTAAAACACTGAGATACGACGTCGCACCAAGGCTGTAGACGACTGGTATGAGCACCCGCACATACAACAAATTGCAGGTGTGAGGCAAAAAAGATAGCGTAAAACGCACCGTGTGCGATTTCCATAGGTCTATGATAAACTTTCAAGCGGTGGCGGCAGGTGCAATGATAAAACCGCGATCCTGGAATCAGATCGAACAGTATATTAATCTTATCTATTCTTATTTTTACGTATCGAATCCTCGTACTTCGCTCACAGTACGTCTGTGAAATATTTAGCAGCTGTCAGTGTTGGCCATAACACCGCAGCCGTAACAAGCCGTGGTAGCCCATTTGGGAGACCGCTAGACTTGAAAGCGTGAGGTCGCGGGTTCGAACCCCGGGCCCGTACCAATGAGCTCTTTGGAGTTTGTGTACGGATTTTCATACCACTGGCATTTCGGTGAAGGGAAACATCGTGGACTGTAAAAGGCTGATTATGATGAGTGTTGGCCAATTACAGACTTTGGATAAACGCACCTTATGAGTAAAATGGCTAGTACTTTGTGAAGATGCAAATGAATTAAATGAATTTAAAGTTAAAAAAAAAAAACCTTTGTAACCATGGAAACTGACGTTGTTTTCACACATTTTATTTATATGACACGGGAATTACTCACGTAAGATTAAGCCGGTCACTCCGACTATAGTTTCAACTGCACTCGGCGGTCTTCAGTGCAAAGCGAGACGGAGCCGCGCGCGCGCACTCACCTTGAAAAAGACCGCCGAATACGGTTGAAACTATAGTCGGAGTAACCGGCTGAATCATACGTGAGTAATTCCCGTGTCATATAAATAAAACCTTTGTTAGCTTTTGTGTTGAATTAACAGTGTGTTTGCTACTTGCTAAAATAAGCTTGGCACCATTTTTTTGTACGTAACATACTCAGATCATACAAACAAGGGAGATATGGTAAGGCGGCGTGACGCGTCTGGCCTAAATTAGGCTTGATGCCTTTAGTCGAAGTCACCCTGCAGACGACCGTGCCGCCCTTTTTTTTGGCATTTGGACTATTAGTTCATTGCTATCGCTACTGGTACTTAGTGTGCGTAAAAAAGTGCGGAGTATTTGCAGTTTTTTAGGTGGTTTCTCATCACCAAATGAAATGGAAATGAGAAATGAAGACATTTGTACACGAACGATAACAGGCTAGTTGACTGATGTTTCATTATTACAAATAGCGAAGGATACAGTTAAATACATTACACATACTGAAAAAATAATTTTATTTGGTTGATAAATCTCTGAGATATGAGTATTTAAAGTTTTAGGTGGGGATAGAGAGGGGATGTTCTATCCCTTTCTCGCAAAGCGTGTGTTAGTATAGCATTTGTATGACGCTCCTGAGCCGTCACGTCACGGCTCAGTATAGTGCGCTCTCTGTCTAGCATGAAATTAAAATTAATACCTAAATTTATGCCTATTGGTTGATAAATTTCTGAGATATAAGCTTTTGAAGTTTTTGGTGGGGATTTAGAGAGGACGCTCTGTCCCTTTCCCGCATAGCGTGTATAGCATTTGTATGGCGCGTGCAAGGCTTGACGTCATAACTTGCTATAGCGCGCTTTCATCAAGTAGTAAAATTAAAACAAATTATTTATGAAAAATTATGAAATTAGTTTTTTTATGGGTTCTATATTATATAATCAGCTTTTTTGTGAGGTAATAAAAAAAAAATTGGACAGGCTTATTGCACTAAGGCATATCTCCTTTCGTCAACAATACCACAGTGCTTTATAGACAAGGGTCTTTGACCAGTGTGTTTTACCAGTGATGACATAATATGGTACTGAGACGTGGTCCTTAACTGTTGGCCTTTTGGAAAAACTCAGAGTCACACAGCGGGCAATAGAGAGAGCTATGCTCGGAGTTTCTTTGCGCGATAGAATCTGAAACGTGGTTATTCGCTAAAGAACCAAAGTCACCGACATAGCTATTGGAATTTGCAAGTTGAAGTGGCAATGGGCAGGCCACATCCCTCGAAGAACCAATAACCAACGGGAAGAAACGTTCTTGAGTGGAGACCACGAACCGGAAGATGCAGTGTTGGTAGGCCTCCCACTAGATGGACCGACGACATTGTGAGAGTCGCGGGATGCAGATGGCATGCTATCGTTCAGTGTAGAGGTCTAACGGGGAGGTCTATGTTCAGCAGTGGACGTCTTCAGGCTGATGATCATATTTCCCTTGTTTTTCTAATCTGAGGTAACACACGCACGCACACTAACAATCACTTCAGTTGCATATTGGATCGTTGTAGTGTAACAGTCACGCACACATGCACCCCGCACGCACACTAACCCACCGCCGTGTGTACATGATAAGAGGTATAACTATTGATGCGTAGAGTTTGGCCCGCACTTGCGTGTTTCAGGAGGAATACGAGGGGAATGTCCGGACGGCACTGTACTTGGTGGCTGTCGCTGGAAGACTGCTCGAGAACGATGGAAACGACGAGGTCAGAATTGAACTTATCTTTTTTTCTTTCCTCTGTGACGAGTTTGGCGTCGCACTCCTGTGCATTTGCCAAGTGAAGTCATGAAATTATTATCAAGTTCAGTGAAACGAGTCACAGTCAGAGTCAAGCAAAGCAAGTCAAAGTCATGCCCTAGTAAAGTGGTGGAGACTTTACAAGAGGCTTCTATGGAGCTTTGGAAACAACATGAAAATGCCACGTTTTTTACATTGGACTAGGCTAACGTTTGACCGCGAGTCACGTTTATTATCAAGTAGTTGAGTTTTTCCAAAATGTTCATACATTATCTATTATTCATTAAAAAAATACAGAGGTCTTACGGCTGCCTCTTAACGCGTGCTCGAAATAGTGCTGAAACAGCGCATTGCGGAAAATCACGCGAACCTTAACGCGCCGAGATAAGGTTTGCGGTCGCGCAACTTTTCGCATCGCCTAAACAGCAGTGTCTTCGTTCTTTATCGATCATAGCGAGTACTGATCAACTGACATTTTATCGAATTAAGCGATCTCAACTGTCAAATTTGACGATCGATAAGGAACTTTCACTGCAGAATCGCTTAAAACAGGTAGCCGTAAGAAAACAGGTAGCCGGAAGAAATTGAATATTTTATAGATATTTCTATTTGATAGAATCAGAACGTCTAATAGAGTCTAATATCAAACTACCCTCATTTTTCCCCGCAGGAGACGGTGACGGCAGTGCGTCGCGCGGTGTTCAGCTTGCGACTCGTGCGCCTGCGCAACGGACAAACGCTCCTCCACCTGGCGGCCGACAGACGCACGCCCGTTGACGATTTCCATACCAGTGATGTGTGCCAGTAAGTCTAAACCACATCTAAAACGGTCTATGCAGCTTGGAGGATCAAGCTAAGTGGCGTGTGGATAGGATGCTCTATCCCTTTCTCGCAATGCGTGTGTTAGTATAGCATTTGTATGGCGCGCCTGAGGCGTGACGTCACGGCTCAGTATAGTGCGCTCTTTGTCTAGCATGAAATTAAAATGCTTGTAACTTATTTATGAACTAATTTTAATTTTGTTTTTGTTGATGTGCTCTATTTATGATCAGCTTTTTTATGAGGTATTAAAAAAATATTAGTCAGACTAAGCCTTGAGCATCGGCGCAAAATTGCTATAACAGGCGGTTTTTTTATAGGTTACATTTCGGAAAGTGTGCATCAGATTCAAACCATTCCAGAGAGTAAAAAAAAGGGGGGGGGGGGGTATTACTAAGCCTACGCTGTCTGTCTGCCCGTCCGTCCTCCTGTCCCGTTTTAACGGCTGTATCTTTCGAACCGTTATAGATAGCTAGTTGAAATTTTCACAGTATATGTAATGACACGGCGGAATTACTGAGAAATAAAAAAGTCTAGAAGTAAAAACGAAAGGGGGTGTCCCCATACAACGTACGTATTCATATTCATTTATTTCAGCATTCTACAATGTTTCTTAGGTGGTAGAAAAATAGTTCAGTTACAATTCGGTATGCTAAAAAAAATTAACCTATGCCAATTCCAAAACCATTTCGAGATTTTATCTTACCAACCCTTATTTTTCTACTTCGACCTTTTAAAACGATAAGATGCCATTTATTTTAACATAAAACTAAGAAATCATTCGACTTTCATTGTCCTCTAAATGACGTCACATTGTAGCATTTTATTTTCTGTGCCTTTTAAGAATAAAAATATTATACATTTAACACACTGTTCGTCACACAGAATAGAATATTTTTTCATTTCTGTGGTTTGACTGTCTGGTTTTTTTCAGGGCTGCAAATATATGCTTTTTTAGGCTTCTCAGCGCAACGAAATTTTGTGCTATATGGTGACGTCACATAATTTCAATTTTCAAAATTTTTTTGTAAAATAACTATAACTACTCAATAGAAAACAAAAATATTGAATTTAGTTTCTTAAAATAGCCTTATCTACGAAATAAAAATATAAAAAAAATACAAAAAAAAACTTTGCATACCGAAATTCGGTATGTAAAGTTTTTTTTTTGGACCCCGTCGCTATTTTTGTTGTTACTCTAGTGTAAGAATGGTAATACGTACAAGCGTCAAACTTAGCATGATTGTAGTACACACTCTAAAGTATAACAATAATAAATAATGACCAAGTGCGAGTCGGTGACAAAATGCCGTTAATTACCAAGTTAAGCAATGTAGATCTAGATGATGGTCTAGATTAGTCTCTGTTGGTAAAAACCACAGAATTTTTTTTTTTGTTTGTTTTTTTTTTTTTTTTTTTTTTTATTTTTTATTATCTTAGAGAAACTAACGGTCTTAATTAACAGAGTTAATAATTAGCTAGAGACAAAGAGGCCATTTAGAAGTTTCTACTTATAAAAACAGAGTACATTATATGAACGCTAAAACATGTAAATAAAAAAAATAGATGTATAATATTACTAGAACAAAGAAAAAAGCAATAGACTCTAAATAAACTAAGACAAACTAAGATGTGCACTTAACATGATAAGAAATACATTTAATAATATTTAAGACAAAATAGTACCAAAATTTTCACACATAATTATTGAAAAAGTTGTCACTTAACCACTTCCTTATGGATGAAATACTAGAGACAAATATATCCATACCTAGACTATATTTACGTAACCTATTATAGGTTCCACACGCACGAACGATAAAGCTATTTTGCCGATAGTTAGTTAATGAGACAGATGGTCTGAAGAGCGGTTTATATTTCCGAAATAATCCAGTTGGGACATAAAGATTAATTTTACTAAGAAGATCAGGGCAGTCAATTTTAATTGTAATTGTAGTGCATTTGTGTAAGAAATTTGTTGTCGCCTGTTGCACCTATATAAACAAAACGTCTGTCATTCGAAGTCAGTTAGCAACTGTGATGCGGACAAAGAACTTTTTTAAAATTATAATTAGGCTTGCGCTTGGCCGCCAACTCGCCTGATGTCAAGCGATGATGCGGTCTACGACGGAGCACGCTTGCTTAGAAGAAACCGATTCACTCGACTTGAAGACACCCAGATTGTAACTAACGGGGAACGCCACTCAGGCAGCGAATTCCACCGACTGGCAGTTCACACAGTAAATGTGGAATCAAAGCATTTCGTAAGTTTGTTCTCGGAATATCAACCATCAAGCAGTGTCGATTCTTCGTACCCACTCTGGCAGTCCCATAGAAAAATGCGCAGGAGACTTTAAGACCTAAACCAAAAAAGTAAGGTCCAAGTTCTTTGGATGCGAAGTTCGACGCGTTGATCTAAGTAATAATGTTCTTTGGTTCAATCAAGGTTCTGTCATAATGCCTGGCAACAGATTTTCCTTCTCATTTCCGTTCTATTTACTTCTCTTATTTTTTTTTTTTTTATTTACGGTAATAAACAGCTTTAACAACATGAGACATAGTAAGAAAAATAAGAATAAACAAGCCTTAAAAGTTTTCACAAATAAAACAGAGATACAATCCAGTTCCGTGAATGTTGAAATAACAAATGCAATAAAACTAAGAACACACAGTGCAAATTCATCATCATCATCATCAGCCGGAAGACGTCCACTGCTGAACATAGGCCTCCCCCTTTAACCTCCACACTGAACGACAGCCTGCATCCACTGGATACCCGCGACTCTCACAATGTCGTCTGTCCATCTAGTGGGAGGCCTCCCTACGCTGCGTCTTCCGGTTCGTGGTCTCCACTCCAGAACATTTCTTCCCCATTGGTTATCGGTTCTTCGAGCGATGTGGCCTAATTAAATTAATTAAGTACAAATTAAATTTACAAAAAAACAAATATATATATATATTTATATTATATAATTATGTATGTATAATCAATGGTTGAAGCCATATCAATCTGACAAAAACCGTCAAACGTGTATCTGTGGTAAAACGCCATTGTTTGTACCCAGGTTCCCTTGTCCGCGAACGACGCGGCTCCTCCTAGAGTGCGGCGTCGACGTGGACGCCTCGGACGACAAGCGACGGATCTCCCTGCACACTGCGCTCATATCCCATCAGCTTGTGCCTGGTACCTTTACACATTGTTACAACACTGCGGGCTTGTGATAATAGTACAATACAATGACTTTATTAAAATACCACAAAACACTGTTTTAAGCTGTCACGGTTGTTCACTAAAGTTATATGACTAAGACTAAGAAAGAGGGTAGATCGTTATGTCTGCATCTAACTTTTTAACTGTTCTCCAACCACCCGCATTCTTCAGTCTTCCCGTGAACATGGTGCATGTAACTGCGCCGAAATATCGGGAGCTCATTCCACAACCTTACCACGGTAAATATCCCGTAAATAATCATATAACTTTAAGGATAACATAAACATTACAATAAAAATATTATCTAGGCTTTTAACAGGCGGCCTTATCGCTTAAAGCGATCTCTTCCAGGTAACCGTGCACGGAAAGGAATTATATTAAAAAAAAAGTTGTGGCCTTAACTAAAAATAAACAAAAGTAAATACCTATGCAAATAACAACAAACAATCAATAGACTACAAATAAATATAACATACTTATATATACACATATTATACACATACATAGACTACATAATATAGACAACATACTATGTACCTATATAATTAATAAACTACATAAACATTAATTAACATACCTACACATGTTGATACATACATTATATTTGTCACATAGAAGTTAGAGAATAGATAGCAGCTATACAATACAATAACTCTTTATTAAAATACCACAAAACAAGGATAACATAAACATTACAATAAAAATATTATCTAGGCTTTTAACAGGCGGCCTTATCGCTTAAAGCGATATCTTCCAGGCAACCGTGCACGAAAAGGAATTATATCTCGCTATAGTGCGAGATAGCGCGCTAGTAGATTATGCACTAAGGGAATAAAGCAGTGTCTTACGTCGCGGCCGGTATATTGGACCCTGAGTAACGAGGGACTCTAGAGTTAACTCCCGAGCGTAGCGAGAGAGTTATATAGAGTCCTGAGTGAAGCGAGGGGTTCAAGCTGCCTAAGATGAAGACAGGCTTTATTCCAGAGGAGCATACTCTACTTTTCACACCTTCTGCGAGACAATAAAAAGCCAGGTTTCACTGAAAATCACACCACCAAACACCGTCTTTTGTTTCACATTCTTTGTAAACGCAACATTTTTTTTTGTTCGTCGCAAATTGTTTTACAATTTTTAATAAGTATTGTGTGGGGTCCCAGCAGACGAGCGCGAGGCGTCCAGCGAGGCGCTGTGCGCAGTAGTGTGCGAACTTCTCTGCCGCGGGGCTCATGTGGACGCCTGTGACGTGGACGGGATCACGCCGTATCTCGCTTCCATCGGAGGTACAGTTCTTTATCTCGATTTGACTCCACTCGACAACTTTTGTCGATTCGACTATGCTCGGCTCGACTCAACTTTATTCTACTCGGCTTGACTCAACTTTATTCTTCTCAGCTTGACTTCAACAAAAGTGAATTGATAATGATACTTTACTCGACTTGGCTTGACTCACAATACTCTATTTCTATTGCCTTGACTTTAATCGAAATAATTCAACAATACAATACAATAACTCTTACTCGACTCAACTGTATTTACTCGACTCCCCATTAGTCCCCATTGTATTCAATCGACTAAACCAGATGCAACTTTACTCTGTTCGACTAACCTCGGCTTCACTCAACTTGACTCTGCTTAACTTACTTTTCACAACTCAACTTATCTTCACTTCAATTGATTTGTTCGCATTTGGTTTTGACTTGGCTTGGTTTGACTCCATTTACTCGACTCGTGCCGTGGGCCGTGGTAGCCTGTTTGGGAGACCGCTAGACTTGAAAACGTGAGGTCGCAGGTTCAAATCCCGGCCGTACCAATGAGCTCTTTGGTGTATGTATGGCTGTTCATACCACTGGCTTTTCGGTGACGTACGTGTGATTTCACCATTCCGCAACTGGGCCAGCGTGTTGGATATGGCCCAATCGCCCTTTTGGGGTTAGGCCAAAGTCCAGCAGTGGACTATAAAGGTGGTACGCTTCACCTATGGCGGGAAATTCAAATTTCAAACAGTTTTTTTGTCCTTGTAGCTAGCCCGGGTAATTATTTTAAAATGACACAGTGTTTGCTCCAAATCGATGGTTGTTCTTTACATTACCATGTGCAGCTATTTAACAGCAACGCACCATGTTACTCACATTTGTCAATAAACCGTTTGAAATAGCAAAGAATCGTTTATTGACAAATGTTAATAATAAAGTGCATCACAGATAAATATCTTTACATGATTCTGTAAAGAATAATCAATTTGCGCAAACATCATGATCGCTTACAATAATTACCCGCCCTAGCTACAAGGACAAGAAAACTGTTTGAACTATGAATTTCCCGCCATGGCTGAAACGTACCACCTTTAATGGCTTTATGCTTCTCAGGTCGATTGCCTTGACTTTGACCGACGAGACTCCACTTGTCACTTGAAATTTGTAGACTTGGTTTGAGTCTATTTACTCGACCCAACTCCACATGCTTTAATTGCAATTAACATGATTCGATTTGACCCTACTTTGTTCGACTTTTGCCAAAGTTTGGCTAGTAGTCTATTCACCGTTCTTTTTTACTCTTTCCATATGAAGCTATTGTCTTTTCCACAGGTCCAGCGGAGTCTCTAATCAGATCAGCTCTCCCCTCTCGCTCGCTCTCGTGCCTAGCGGCGGGCGTGCTCGCTCACCGCGAGATGTACTACTCCCCGAGCGCCGTGCCGTGGGACTTACACTCTTTCCTACTCATGCATGGAGTAAAGCCGAGACATTAGCGTCATAGGTATGTAACCCTGGTATCTGTAACTAGTATGCGAGTGAGACGACTTCAACTGTCGCTCGCGTGGAGTAAAGCCGAGACATTAGCGTCATAGGTATGTAGCACTGGTATCTGTAACTAGTATGCGAGTGAGACGACTTCAACTGTCGCTCGCGTGGAGTAAAGCCGAGACACTAGCGTCATAGGTATGTAGCCCTGGTATCTGTAACTAGTATGCGAGTGAGACGACTTCAACTGTCGCTCGCGTGGAGTAAAGCCGAGACACTAGCGTCATAGGTATGTAGCCCTGGTATTTGTAACTAGTATGCGAGTGAGACGACATCAACTGTCGCTCGCGTGTAGTAAAGCCGAGACACTAGCGTCATAGGTATGTAGCCCTGGTATCTGTAACTAGTATGCGAGTGAGACGACTTCAACTGTCGCTCGCGTGGAGTAAAGCCGAGACACTAGCGTCATAGGTATGTAGCCCTGGTATCTGTAACTAGTATGCGAGTGAGACGACTTCAACTGTCGCTCGCGTGGAGTAAAGCCGATGTATTTTTTTGCACATTGAAATCTATACTATTATTATAAAAAGGAAAGATTTGATTGTTTGTTTGTTTGTTTGTTTGCATTGAATAGGCTCCAAAACTGAAACTGAACCGATTTGAAAAATTCTTTCACTGTTGTGAAGCTACAATATCCCCGGGTAACATAGGCTATATTCTATTTAAAAAAAAAAAAATATAGGTATCCTTCCTAAAACTCCAATAATGTAACCCAAGGTGTAAAAAAAAAGATTTACAATTTTAATTTTGCGTGTTTTACAGTTCTAAGACAGGACAACGTCTGTCAGGTCAGCTATTATTATATAAGCCATAAGTAATTTATTGATAAAATGTCAATTTACACGTCAAATAACAAATGTTCTCTTAAAGTGAGAAAAATTACAATAATAATTACTTGATTGATTAAAACAGAAATAATAAAACAAAAAATAATAATAATACATGTCAAACAATTCCTATACCTATATGGTAAAGGTACATTCATATGTCAAATCTATAAAATTGATCAAATCTGTAAAAAGACTGCTCGATATACACATATGAGTTGAACAGTGTAATGTATGAATGGAGGTAGTTGTCAAATCCACACCTACCTACATACAAAGGTTCAATAAACAGTCTTGAGTTAACTGCAATGGTGGTTTTATTGCTTATTCACATTGGCGCAGTTTAATTGGATTTACGTCGAAAATATTCAAGATGCCGTACGGAAAGTTGCATGAATTCGGTATTCATGACCATGAATACCGAATTCGTGAATAGCGTGTTTCGTGCGTGGTCTACCTCCATTCATACATTACAAACAGCAGTGCAAGTATTGCTTACAAAAAAAAGAACCGTTCTTCTTATCGATTGACAAATTTGACAGTCGACAATTTGTCGATTGATAAACGGTACTTGCACTGCAGAGGAGATGGTGATAGGCGTGATGGTGGTCAAACGCAAGCCTATTATTTATTTAAAAAAAAGTTAAAAATAGGCCACACACATCATCAGCCATTAAATGTCCACTGCTGAACAAGGCCTCCCTCTTATCCCTCTTAGAGAGTGGGGTTAAAAATTGGCCACATCTTTTATTTATTTTTTTATAAAAAGTGACGCATTATGCTTTCTTGCCACGGTGGAGACCACAGCAAAGAGAAGTAAATAGAACGGAAATGAGAAGGAATATCTGTCGCCAGGCATTATGAGTGATTAACTTGATTAAACATTCTTATTTAGATCAACGCGTCGTACTCCGCATCCAAAGAACTTGGACCTTACCTTTTTGTTTAGGTCTCAAAGTTTTTTGTCCGCATCACAGTTGCTAACTGATTTCGAATGACCGACGTTTCGTTTATATGGGTGCAACTGGCTACAACAAACTTCTTACAAAAATTCCTTGACAGCCGTTCTAATTTAAACAAAAAATTAAATTCTTTTATGTAGAATTTGCGGTGTAGTGAAAAAAAATTATGAAGAATTTAGACATTTGAAACCGAACGACAATAATTTGTACTAAGGTATATCTCTCCAGTTTATCTGATCTGAGTATAAAAACTACCCAAACTATGAAAAGTAGACAATGCTGTCAATTCTATTGTACCATTATCTAAACTAAATTCGACAGCTCTAAAATTGTTGCCATCCTTCTCTCACATATTAAAATTAAAAGAGACGCAGATAATTTTAGTCCTGTCAGATTGGTTTAGTTTAGTGAGTGGCGTGAAAGAATCGACGCCATTATACCGTGTGGTGTATAAATATAATGTGTGGGGACTTTCTTTTCGGTGGTCGAGACCTTAAACTTAATTTGCTTGGGGTTCTTCAAATTATGAACACACTAAATACCACGTTAAAGAAAATAATACAAAATCGTTTATGTTGCAGGTCGAGGAAGATCGCGTTCTGTGTGAGCAGCACGGCTGTTATTCAACATTTTATTCGTACTTGCCAAGAAATTACCAAAAAAAAAAGACGACCCGACTTTGTCCATGAAATTGACGTCTGCTTTGACACGGAGCTAGCTAAAACTTATCGTTCTTTCAAATCTACGTATATTCAATATAAATCACAGATACTCAAAGACTATGTATATGCTAAAGAAAAAGCTACAACGTTTAAAAAAAAACAAATTAATAACTTGTCAAACTTAAAGCCCCAATAGACGTGTGGATTTGGTTGACCTCAATCGCCGTCTGACCAACGGGAGAGAAAGAGAGAGAAATATGTATTTCTCACTCTGTCTCTCCCGTTGGTCAGACGGCGGTCTGTTAACAAAATCCAAACTTCTGTGCTCTGTAGATTTTCAAATCAGGCTTGTAGATGATTCTAAATATATTCTGACGACCATATTTTTAGCCGGAAATTTAAGGCTGTTTCCATAAATACGGCCTCAGAATCGATTAAAAAAAAAAACATGTTGTAATCGACGCTATAAACAGTAGACCGGAAATAATTAGTTTGATCGGTAACAGGGGGATAAACCGAAAAAAAAACCTGTTTGTCGAACCAAGGGGATAGAGCAGGGGGACAGACAAGAGTAATTCATCAAAACACCCAAGCCAATTATAATATATATATATATATATATGGTTTACTTGAGGTTCTAAGAATATGTATGCCTTCCCAAACCTACAATTAGCAAAGTTTATGACGTCAATAAAAAAGCTAAAATTTGGAGAGTATTTTTCTTCAAAGAAACCGTATTCATATATATCATAGAACACAGGGCTAATGTGTTCAAATTTTTGTCCAAAACGGCTCAAATTTAAAATATTAATGTTGACAAGTACGTGAAGTATTGTGATAAATAGATTTAATGTAGTGTTAAGTGTAACGACGCTAGTTGTTTTGCTAATGCAAAATATATATAGCATAATGTTGAATTATACAATATACAGGATGTAAGTTTAATAACCCATTTCCTTTGACACCAAAAATTAATCATTACTAATTTTAAACTTATGACTTTAAAAATGTTTAAATTTAAAACTATATTTACTCGCTTAAAAAATACTTTTTTTAAGGAAATTAAGTAAGTTAAAGTAATAACTTTGAGTTTCTAATAACAAAACAAAGCAAAGAAACTACCTAATTTCACACTGTTTTAACACACTTTCTTAACGATTTGTACGTGTTTATAAGTACGTGTACGTACGTGTTTGTACGTGTTTTTGTTTGTTTTAAGGTAGCATTCCGAACTTGGCGACTGCGACCGGCGACCGCGACAAGCGTCTGCGGCCGTATCGCGCGACTTACTGCTCACTATTACAGCGACCCACACGTCACGCGACGCGGTCGCTTGCATTGTTTAGCACTCCTTATAAATTCATACTGAGCAGTGGGTCGCGCGACGCAGTCAAGGCCGCCTGTCGCGGTCGCTAAAATCGGAATGCTACCCTTATGATTAAATACTCCATCGCTATCATATTCCTGTCTAAATCGTTAATGAACATTGTTAAATTGTTAATTTTTTCTATTGATATTTTTATTTTTTATATAAATAAGTTATAATTATAAATCCATCTAGGTGGATTCTATGAAAGTTTAGTATATATTGGTATAATCTCTGATGATCTAAAACCACCTTTAGAAGTAGAGATTCTGTAAAACTGCTTTTAGGAAATGGGTTAATTATATTACATCCTGTAGTTTATTCAAACGATCATTACGAATTGATAGATTTATTATATTAAGAATTAAGAGAGAACGGGATCGTAAGAATTATCTTTGATCCCACTTCTGATTTTGGTTTAGAATGAGTTTCAATGTATATAGGAGTTATGTACAAATCCTGGAAGGGAACGTAATGTAAATATTGGACAAAAGAAGTACAGAGGCGACGATTCTTTTGTACTATTCTTATGAACAAAATTCTGTAGGTTGCTATCCTTTTCTGATTTATTGAAATGAAAAGAGACATACGTATAATGCTGTCATGTCGGTTTAGTTCATGGTGAAGTGTGCAGTGGAATCGTAAATATGTATGGATGCAACATTTGACCAAATGTGTTTCGAATTTATGGATTTTTTTATAGTTTGAAGCGATCTTCTATAGCTAAGCAAAGCAAAGAGTTTAAAGGTTTTTTAACAAAAGTGGTTCAGCTAAAATTTAATGTTCTAGTAATTATTAAACTTTCGCGATTTGAGCACACGTTTTAAACGTTTATCGGGACTTATCACGTATTATTTGATTTAGGTAAAAATATGTACCTTTCGCTTGACGTTTCGACCATGTTACAATGGCCGTGGTCACGAGCTGACTGAACGTCGAGCGAAAGGTACATATTTTTTACCCAAATTAAATAATACGTGATAAGTCCCGATAAACATTTAAAGCTTGAATATTCAACTTTTTTAATTACGAAAAATATCTGATATTTGATCAAAATAGCCATATTCGTAAATCATAAAAATTGCCATTGCCTTGTGTCACACAATTAAATTGTAGAGAGAGATATATAACGATATTATTAAAGTTAGAAAGAAACGACATTATATACCTTGTATGTATTGTAAATTTAACGCACACATAGACAAATAATTTTAAGAGCTATAGCTATTTTGTAGAGGATACATTTTAATGAAAATGTACCCATTCGAACTAGAAAATATCTCGAATAGTTATTAACTTTAAAAAAATGAAGTTGCGCCTTTAGTGTCACTAATTTTTGAATTCTAGTCAATATTTGTTTGGTTTTAGTAATATTATTAATAAATAAACTGTATACATTTTTTGTCAATTGTAATATATTGATGATAAATACTAATAAAGTAACTGTTAACTTTAGGCCTTTTGGAAAAGCTCAGAGTCACACAGCGGGCAATGGAGAGAGCTATGCTCGGAGTTCCTTTGCGCGATAGAATCCGGAACGTGGATATTCACCAAAAAACCAAAGTCACCGACACAGCTGTTAATATTGGCAAGTTGAAGTGGCAATGGGCAGGTCACATCCCTCGAAGAACCGATAACAGATGGGGAAGAAAGGTTCTTGAGTGGAGACCACGAACCGGAAGACGCAGCGTAGGTAGGCCTCCCACTAGATGGACCGACGAAATTGTGAGAGTCGCTGGCATCCAGTGGATGCAAAAGGCAGGCTGTTGTTCAGTGTGGAGGTTAAAGGGGGAGGTCTACGTTCAGCAGTGGACGTCTTCTGGCTGATGATGATGATGACTAATAAAGTATTGCAAATGTAAATTAGTGTTAGTTAAAGTGTTTATTAGTGGTTTAATTTAGATTTGAAATATTCAATATCTTATTTAAAGTCTGTTTATTTTTAGATCTCCAACTATGTAAACAAACTAGCGACCCGCCCGCCCGGCTTTGCACGGGTGTAATTTACGTGCGAAGTCGGGTCGGGTCGCTAGTTATATATATAAACCTTCCGTGAAAAATTATGTAACTGATGGTGAAAATCGCTTCAAAATCGGTTGCGTAGTTTTAAAGATTTAAGCATACATAGGGACGGACAGACAGCGACAGCGACTTTATTTTATACTATGTAGTGATATGGCTGGCAGGCGACCAATGACAATCACTAGCGAGGAAATTCAGAGCTGTTATTGGTCGAAAAACGCCATGATTGATTTTTACATGGTCGGATATCTAAAAAGAAACATACTTTATATGTCTAATTGATAGTATAAAACAATACTTTGGAATTCATGAAATAAAAATATGTACTTCAAAATCGACACAAAATGTTTTGTGGTATAATTATGTATTGTTTATGTCTTAGACAATGCATACCAATATTAAACATTTTATATGTATAATAAAATACTTCAAAATCCATACAATATTTTATGGTATACGTATTGTTTTGTATGTCCCGGATAATATCGATGTAATGATACGTTTTATTTTTATATGTATAAACAGATATTTTTTTAATATCACGAGTACTTATCAAATGTACCTGGATTAATAATTGTAATATCAACTATAATGTATAGTATAATAAATAATAATTAACATCGATATAACAGGTGACTTTTTAATACAAACAAAAAAAAAAAATGGGAATGACAGTCGAAGTCGAAGCTTATGTTTTAGTTGCTGTGCAGTTTTTTTATATCTATTGTATGGAAGATAGACAATACGTGTTGAATTTTTCATACAACCAAATAATTCGAAAACTAAAAAATTACAAAAACAATAAAAATACTTTGTGCTATCATATTTTTTTTTTCTTTCATGTTTTTTTTTTGCGTGTATATACTAATGTTATAAACATGCAAAAAACATTAACTTTTATTCCATGTCATATAAGCTTTTCCTTTTCGCTGAAAAAAATTCAGCCTGTATAACATAATAAAATTTTCAATAAACAAGCTTACCTATACTCAAATAGTGTTCAAATTAACAGTTGTGCCAAATTCGTTTCACTACCATCTTTTAATCTTTGCTACAACAAACAATATTGTTCATAACAAACTTTTCCTAACTAATATACTGCGGAGTTTCCTATATTGTCAAGTTTTTATTGTGTAGTATATAATCTTTCATGACAATATAAATACCTAAAGACAACTAACTTATCTGTTCAGTTGACAAACCGTTAAAGAAAATAAATAGAAAAAAAAACGATTGTTCACACCTCAAATTGTAAATATATGTTCACATCATAAATATAATAAAAATAACATTTGAAGTATTTTTTTTTGGTGCACAATCCAATGACATTTTAATTCAGAAGCGTATTTTCGAAATTCAGGTTTTAACTCCCATTGTGGATAAGGAACCTTTTTTTATCTCCCGTCCAGTACAGACGGACAGTTCAGTTGACGGTGTTGCCAGGATGCAATATTTTTCGCCGGACAGTTGAGTTGGTGGTACCGATGGTGGTACATAGTTACATACCAAACTCAATGATAATTGAATTAATGTTATTTGGTGTTTCGAGTGCAAACACTATGTTGTACGTTTTGCATTTAATTTAAATTTTAAAATAATTAACGAAATGTACTAAGTGGTTAAATTTTTATTTATTTATTGGTTGCGTCGTGAAAGTTGTTGCTGCTCTGTTTTTTTTTCATTTTGCTTTTTTTTTTTGATTAGTGATTTGTAATGAAATTATAAATGGCCATTTTCCAAAAACAGCGTAGGCAGGACCGGAGCTCGGGTCGTCCGGTGGTTACCCTACCTTTAATTAAATAAGCCCACACATTTATTTGTGCTCTTAAATCTCTGGCCGTTTTTAGGGCCGGTACCGTTGATCTTGTTCATTCTACATCGATGATCATTAGGATAAGCTTTATTTTTTTCTCCTTATTGATCTAATGAGACCCAAGCCTTACTAACGTCTATCGAGTAATGTACCTATCAGCTATTGGAATGATAAACTTTGGTCTTCTATTTTACGAATTAATTTGTTTGTCAGGAAATGTCAATATGCATTTCAAAAGTAAACAAGCTTTCAGCTATTGTAAATAAGAATTTTATTTATGTGCGATTAAAAAGATATTTTTGTCAAAAAATCGATGAATAAAACGTTAAAATTTGACAAATTATCTTTTAATTATGACCCCAGTTTTTCCCCCAGATTCCACACACATTATATTTGTACACCACACGGTATAATAGCGTCGATTCTGTGATACCGCTCACTAAACTAAACCAATCTGAGAGGGCTAAAATTATCTGTATGTGAGAGAAGGATGGCAACACTTTTAGAGCTGTCAAATTTAGTTTAGATAATGGTACAATAGAATTGACACCATTGTCTACTTTTCATAGTTTAGGTAGTTTTTATACTCCGCAGTGCAAGTACCGTTATTTATCGATCGTCAAATTCGATAAAACGCCATAGATCGAGCATAGCGAGTATTGATTAAATGGCATTTTATCGAATTAGACGACCTAAACTACCAAATTTGACGATCGATAAAGAACGGATCTGAACGGAACTGTCACTGCAGATCAGATAAACAAGAGATATATACCTCAGTAAAAATTATTAGCGTTCCGTTTCAAATGTAAGTACGGCAAACTTGCAGCGACACCAATGAGCAGGGGCCTTACGGACAACTGCTACTGCGGCACCAAACTAACGTTAAATCCGGTCAGTTAGAAAATCACGCAAACTTGAACCTTAACGCGCCCAGATACGGTTTGCGGTCGCGTGATTTTCCAACTGAGCTGATTTAACGTTAGTTTGATGCCGCAATAGCAGTTGTCCGTAAGGCCTCAGGGGTGTAAATAGGCCGCTGAGTCCCGGCAAACTCATGGGATGGGGCCCTCCCACTATGTCAGCATCATCACAATCAGCCTTTTTTAACAGTCCACTGCTGGGCTTTTAGCCTATCCCCTAAAGGGGGATTGGGCCATATCCACCACGCTGGCCCAGTGCGGGTTGGTGGATTCACATACGCCATAGAATTCCTTCTCCGGACGTATGCAGGTTTCCTCACGATGTTTTCCTTCACCGAAAAGCCAGTGGTATGAAATCCGTACATAAGCTCCAAAAACCTCATTGGTACGGGCCCGGGATTTGAACACGCGAGCTCACGCTTTCAAGTCTAGCGGTCTGCCAAATGGGCAACCACGGCTATTCAATATCCCTCAATGTAAAGAAGCTCAACCTACGTTGTAGTTTATCTATACTAATATTATATAGAGGAAAGATTTGTTTGTTTGTATTGAATAGGCTCCGAAACTACTGAACCGATTTGAAAAATTCTTTCACTGTTGGGAAGCTACACTATCCCCGGGTGACATAAGCTATAATCTATACCCTATGCCCGTGCGAAGCTGGGGCGGACCGCTAGTTTTTAATAAATCAAAAATGTGTAGGTATAGTATTTTAATAGGTCGCTTAAATTATTTGAATTAAACAATTGAAATTTTAATTTGACAAATTGAAATTTGTTTTGCTCTCTCATTAGCCGAGAGAGCGAGACAAAGCTCAATATAAGACTCGAAGAGTACCTTTTATATACTGATAAGACCATTAGAAAGGTACCTACGCCGCCACTAGGTCGGAAGCGTACGCAGCGTACGGATTTGTGGCTTTGTATTGATTTCTATGGTACCTACTGCCGTACTGCGTGCACTGGATCGGCAAATACGCGCCATAGAAATCAATAAAAAGCAACAAATCCGTACGCTGCGTACACTCGGATTCCAACCCAGTGGACGAATATTTTTGAGGTTGTAGCCCTTGATTTGGACGCAGTTTTAGGATCATTCTCGATAGATCCATTGCTAAGAGCCATAATTAATCTATCGAGATTTTTTTCTCTCTTTAGATCCCATTTTAAAATTATGGATCTATCAAGAACTTTTTGTCTCACTAGATCTATTAGTAAGTAGTTCCTCGATGGATCTATTGAGATTTTTAATTCTGGTTGGATCCCATTTTGTACGTTTGGATTTCAACGATGAATGCTCCAAACTCAAAGGTACCTAATAAGCAGTGGCGTAGTCAGGAAAGCAAAGGCCCTGCTGCAAAAAAATTGGGGACCAAGGGGGTTAAGTTTTATCAAGTAAAAATATTATCATAATTATATGAATAAGAGGTGCAAAGCTACATACCTACTACATGTATGTGTATGAGTTGCCATGATAACCCGTTATTTATATTAAATTCTGAAGGTGGGAGAAATTTTCGCAAGGTCAGTTTGAGGTTTGCTAGGGCCCCTTGAGCTTGAGGGCCCCGTTGCACTGCACTACTTAGCCACCACCAAGCTGCACCACCAAACTTATAACATGATTGTATAAATATATTATAATCAATATAATTATATAAACAGAGGATCTCATTGTTTCCAACTGAACTTATTACGGTATCTACTGAACCGAATTGACAATACGAACCGCATCCGTGTGAAGACGGGCGCAAAGACAAAGGCTAACAACAAAAACAGCCTGCTTGATATGAATGTAGATAATTATTATTGTAGTCTGTTGTTAGTGTAGTTAGTAATTACAATTGTTGAGGAAGGTGTGATGCATCAGGACAGATTTGAGAGCCAGAAAAAGATACAGCATGAAACTTGACTAGATGCACAAAGTGACGTACCTACTATTGAATGTGACCTATAGGGATAGCGACGAAATAGTGTGACAAAAAGGCGCCCCCCTTAATATTACTATACTCATTGCGAAAAGGCGTCAGACAACCCTCGCTTGGCGCAGGTATCCAAACATGGCCGAACTGCCGCAAGGAGGTCCCAGATTATGTTACTTTGTGGCACATCCTTGCTTAATCCATAGACAAAAATGTTGCCATTATAATTAAATCATTATTATCATCAGCTAAGGGACGTCCGCTGTTGAAGGTAGGCCTCCTCCTTTAACCTCCACACTAAACGACTGCCTGCCTTCTGCATCCACTGGATGCCCTCGACTCACAATATCGGTCCATCTAGTGGGAAGCCTACCTACGCTGAGTCTTCCGGTTCGTGGTCTCCGCTCAAGAACCTTTCTTCCCCATCGGTTATCGGTGGTTCGAGCGATGTGTCCTGCCCATTGCCGCTTCAACTTGCAAATTTTAATGGCTACGTAGTGACTTTGGTTCTTTGGCGTATATCCACGTTCCGGATTATATCGCACAAAGGAAATCCGAGCATAGCTGTCCATTGCCTATCCATCCTTACATTCTATCGACAACGGAATTATGCCGAACTCTACACTGCGTCTACATAGCTATATAAAATTGTAGGTAGGTACCTACGCGCTGCATTTCCCTCGCGGAAGGCTGCCATTAATCTCTGAGATTGCCTATATTGCAAACATCATTGCCGGTTCGCTACGAAGCGGATGTTGTTATGACATTATGGAAAGATTACCTCGTCAACGATCTCTAAACTTTTTAAATAAATACTACTCGTAGGTATAGTTGGCGTGAAATTGGGTTTAAGAAACGGGAAGGTTACGAAAAGGGAAGTCTTTAGCGTTCAGAGTAGCCAAAAGAATCGAAAACGTATAAATTGATTTATATGAATGTAGTCACAATAATAAGTAAGCATCCAAAGTGGTTAAAATGTTTTAGTATACACAGTAGTCAAATATAAAATTTCAACTTGTTCATAAATGTTTTCAAATTACACGTTCAGTGGTATAATACGTACCTAGGTGTATCTATGGAACTAGGTATACGATATAACGATACGTGTTGATAGTAACGTCGTCGTAGATTTATACATTAACTATCTTGCCCGCGAAGCTTCGTTCGCGTAGTGAAACAATCTAAGTAGGTACTACCGTCCCGCTATTTCCGTTTCAGTCTCGAATTTACTCTACTTCAGTTCCACCCTTTCCGATCTAGTCCCGCATCCGTCCTGTAATCCACTCTAGGTACTCCTGTCCCGCCCTTTTCGCTTTAGATTCGCATTCATCCCGTAATCCATTTTTACTCCGATCTCACTATTTTCGCTCCAGTCCCTCATCCATCCAAGTGACTTATTTCAATCCCATTCTTTCCGTTTTAATCCAGCATCCGTCTCTCCCGCGTTCCACCCCCGGCCCGTTTCCGTATCGTCCTTTGAGTACCTATACTACGATGATAAAAGTCACAAACAGACACTTGTTTAAGATTTTTCCATCTATTAATTTAATCGCGTTCCAACAAAGCTCCTGACGCGCCTTTCATCAAGATCTGTATTTTTTTCAGAATTGAAACCCGGGACTAAGTTTTAGTCTTTCCAACTCACAGTAAAGCTTTTAGGTACTCATTTCGCCTTAGTTTAATATCTTGTTTATGCCTAGGTATACCATAAATTACGTACTTAGTCAGTCCACAGTTCCACACGGACATGGTGTTATAATAAATAGTGGGTTTTCATTTGTTCTATACAATGACATAGAAGGTTCTATAGTAGGACAAGGAGGAAGCCCAGTTTCTCGTATTTTGCATATTTTTGTCGATAGGGCTAGTATAGGTGTACCAGAATCTGATGGCAAAATTGCTTGAGATCGAAGTGGTTTTTTTTTTAAATTTTTACATAGGACTAGGCTAACGTTTGACCGCGATCTCGCCTGATGGAAAGCGATGATGCGGTCGAAGATGGAGCACATTTTTCGACATTTGTACGAATTTTTTAAGTATTTTCAAGAAAACGACACGTAAGCTCAGGATTTGACACAACTCGTACTTTGACAAGACAGATGATAGTTTGGTATTGCCATGAAAATCTTTATTTGTTTTTTATTTATTATGCCATGAGATTCTGGTACACCTCTATGTATAAGTGTATTGAAAAATAAAACATTTTGTGTTTGTAAATGTCTTTGAGCTCACATAGATGCACGTTTCCTCAGAATTAATTCCACCTACCTCTACCTAGTGTCGTAGAGTCATAATCGACATGAGATGACTAAGCAAGCTCTATAGTTTATTCAGCAGACGTGATTATCGATGGTACACATGGCCCAGTGACTTTGGGCACGTATCACCGACGTAACTTCTTGCTGGTCATGAATGACTGGCTAAATGCTTTATTAAACATTGAGCTTGATTTTGTAATCCTTAGCATTTCAAATTTTTTCATACTATAGCCTAAATACACATAGAATATGAGATAAAGATAAAGATAATTTATTTGCACAAAAGACGAGTAAATCATACACACATTTAAAAAGGCATGCACAATAGGTGGGTTAAAATATTTGTCACTTTGTATCATGTTTTGCCTAGTTTGTAGGCGTACTTTAGAGAGATGGTATAAAAATACCGTAAATATTTTTATACTAGCTGACCTGACAGACGTTGTCCTGTCTTAGAACTGTCAAACACGCAAAGTCAAAATTGAAAATCTTATTTTTTTACACCTTGGGTTACATTATTGGAGTTTTAGTAAGGATCCCTATTTTTTTTTGAAAATATATTCTAGCCTATGTTAACCGGGGATAGTGTAGCTTCCCAACAGTGAAGGAATTTTTCAAATCGGTTCAGTAGTTTCAGAGCCTATTCAATGCAAACAAACAAACAAACAAACAAACAATCAAATCTTTCCTCTTTATAATATTATTATTGTTTCTCCTTTATTTCAATATAAACACGGGTCTAGCCCGGACATTTGGTAGGCATTGGGCCCAAGCCAACACCAAGAGGCCCCGTTGAATATAAAATACAATATTATTGAATGTGTATAAAATGGATTATAAAACTATTGTACAGTATAGGATATAAAATGTCTAGGCTATTGAGGTGAACAACTTGTGGATGGGATAACAGATCTATGGTATGAGGTACGGCACCTGCCAATTATGCCTCATTTCATTTTTATTATTATTATTATTATAGTATAGATAAAAAAAGTTTAAAAAAAATTACTTAATAAAATTTTAATAGTTGAAATATCATGTTATTAATTTAAATACCTAACAGATAGACATTACTAAAATTGTATGATAAACAAATTGACCTACTGCAGTCATTACTAAAATTTCTCATTTATCACTAACTTTGTGATAACATTTCTCGACTAAAAGTTTTTTTTAGCATAAAGCCAAATGCAGAAACACCATAATTATTGCGTTCCAAGCATAGCATAGCGTAATCAGCCTTTTAATAGTCCACTGCTGGACTTTGGCCTACCCCCGAAAAGGCGATTGGGCCATATCCACCACGCTGGCCCAGTTGCGGGTTGGTGGATTCACATACTTACGCCACTGAATTTCTTCTCCGTACGTATGCAGGTTTCCTCACGATGTTTCCCTGCGCACTTCCTGCGTTCCATAACAAATTTTTATTATACCTACAGGGTTACGCGGAAAGGGTGTACTAAGCAGAAAGGGGTTATACGTTAATTATATTAGATATAAGTTAATTAAGAATTTTGGGGGTATGGGCAAACATGCCTCATTTCAATACAATAGATAAGTTAAATACCAAGATCTGGAGTCTGGTTTTTTTGGTCAACTTATACAATTTGTTTTGTCAATTGCACATTCACAGCTGAAGCATCCAATTAATTTTAGGGCTGTCAAAATCCTGCAGCATCAAAATTGCTGCCTGTGTTCTACTCAAAGTAAAGAAAACAAAGGACGAACCATCGTTACTTTTGCTACCAAACTGAGGATATCCACATTACAAGACTCTCTGGAACTACTTTCAGTTTCTAGCAGCCGCTCGGCGGGCCAGCACGCATTCATTCGAGTTACGTAACTCGCTCGCGCTGTAACCCGCATCTTACTGACAGTCTGACACACTTTTTATTATACAAACGGTTTTTAAATACCAAACTTAATTGTCGGCTGTAAAAAAAACATAATCATTTATATTTCGATTCTGTGGCAACATTTTAGCGTGATTTTTAAAGTTCGATCGTTTTATTCGAGTTTAAATAGATTCGAGTGATTCGCGCGTAAGTTCACTTTGCCGGTGTTTAAGGTTTCTGTTCGTTCTTTCCTTTTTATTGAATTAAAAATGTGTGGAACGCAGTGTATTTTTATTCTGTGCGATAGTGATGTGGTTATTTCGTGAAGTGTTGACATAAAAAAGCACCATCTGTCGAAAAGTAAGTTGACCTAGGTTAATACATAACTATCATACATAACTTAGTTTAAGTCTGTGGTTTGCACAGTTATTATTTATTTAGTGCTTTATTTTAAAGTTCTTTACATTCTTCCAATAGTTTATAAACAAATGCAGAACTGAAATTCTGTCAATGAAATTATTAACAGAATTTTTAGTTATTTTAGAGTTGTGTCGATGATCGTCTGTGTCAATTTTCAGGATAGAAATAATAAGTATTTTATCTAATCGAAGTCTTGTATGATAAAAACACATTTAATTATTAAGAAGTTGTTTAATTTTAATAAGCAACTATTTACTTAATTAATTTTTGTGGGTATCTTCGTGAATGTTAGGTCGCCCCACGCAAACACCTACTTAACAGCCTAAAACGTCCAAACCGCTGTCAAACTGCGTCTGGACCTACAAAAATGGACTCAACTATTTGTAAATAAAATTAAACTGCAAAGTATTTATAACCAGTTTAAATTTTGTTTGCGATTACTTAAGGTCATATCAATTAGGCAAGTATTTATTACCTTAGGCATTCCACAAAATTCAGCATAGATTTTTGTAGAGCTTTAGGTAGAGTTTTGGAGATTAATTTTCTTAGTATTTACGAGACTATTTTTGAATATTAGTGAGTTTATATCTGGGTGTTATCGAAACATCTACGGGTAAGTAAAAACAATATTTACAGGGTTACGCGGAAAGGGTGATTTCTGGGTTGGTCCTATAGTAAAAATTGTTCATAATGACGGGTACTATGTACTACTTTCGGCTTAGTACACTCTTTCCGCGCAACCCAGTATATTAATTATCAAAGTCAATGAAAACTTATCAAAACAAAATGTTGAAGAAAAAAATATGTGTAAGGCAATTTTCGTTATGGACAGTTTCTTAATTCATCAAAACATATACTTAATAATTACTTACTTACTTACATATTATGTATTTCTAATCGACACAAAAATAGATCTAACAAATAACAACCTACCTAATAAAAACAATAGCCACTAATAAAATATGAAAAAATACCATATAAAATCGGGCAAAGCACAAAAACACTTTCTTCGGCGGGTTAATTGCGTTGCGCAAGAGTTTACTCGGACAATTTGGCGGTGATGCGCTCGCGGACACGCTTCGGGGCGTTCTTCGACTGCGCCTCCGCCGGACAAAATTACAAATATTTACAGAAGCACTAGAATAAAATCTACATAATGTATAAAAAAAATCGATGTGTATATGTTCCATATAGACTCCAAAAGGTCGAAAGGTTCTGGAATGGAGACCACGGAGCGGTAAGCGCTGCGTAGGACGTCCACCCACAAGATGGCCAGACGACCTAAAAGAGACCGCAGGGAAACGCTGAATGCAGGCCGCTTGCAACCGGCCCTTTTGGAGATCGAGAGCGATATAGAACTAACATGAATGTTTGTCCTAGGTGGGAATTGAACCCACTCCTCCAAGCGCAGAAGGCAGGTGCACTATATACCAACAGGATAACATGTCATGGTATTATGTGATTCATTAATATTTGCTTAGGATTTGCTTGGTGTAATCAAAAGGATAGATGGACCTACTTAGCTGTAGGTACTTCCAACAAGGCTTTGGGAATTCCTGAATTCTCAAAGGCCTCTGGCGTCGTATTAGGGGCGTGCAGTAAAAATTCTGCTATTAGAGCGAGATTAAAGCCATGGTGACCGAGCGGTAGCATGTTCACCCGATTCGATTCCCAGCCCTGCACCAATCGCTTATTTACAACCTAAATAAATTATGTGCAGTTTCGATGCCATCGTACAAAAAAAACGGTGAAGGAAAACATCGTGAGGATTTCCAACCACAAAAGTTCAAAGACCACCACCAAGCCCTGGACAGGCATGGTGGATTAGGGTACATAGGCCTGTGTCCCAGCAGTTGGCAGCATATGCTGAAATGATGAACAAAGATCCCGGCACCCTCCGCCTAGCACAAACGCAGGCCATCGAACGGGTGGGTAGTCCCGTGCGTCTTAGAAGGCCAGTGCTGTAAATCAGCGCTCCAGAGAAATCTGTAGCATTATCGTTGAGCACTGCCTTTTTTTGTTGATACTACGCGACATGAACATGCATTTTTTCTGTTTTGTAATTATGATGTTGTAGTGTTTTTTGCACAATATAAATGTTTTATTTATTTCAATTGTATAATTTTATTATAGTCTGTGTCCACCACGCTGCATCCAGGTATTTTGTAAAACACTTTAGAATACATTTTCCTCCCGTTAAAAAAAATACGGGTAACTGGGATGCAGAACCAAATTGGTACTCTATGATTGATATTGAATTTACCTCTACCGTTATTAATTTTAAACCTATGAACATGGTTCGTCGGTATTCCATATCGCTAGAGGCCAGAACTGGATTATCTGCATGCTTAAAAATGAACCTACTTAAAGATTTTCTCTGCAACGTGACCTTCGAATTATCGAGTTAAGCCAGGCTTTGCGGGTGGTTTCGTAAGCACGGCTAAGCTACACTCGACCTGCGGGCAGATATATACAAAAACAATTTTGGATTATAAACCCGATTTTTTTTAAACGAGTCCATTAGTTTTGGCGGCAACGAGAAAAAACATGTCGCCTGATTTTATTTTCCTAAAATTCATTTTTTAACTTGTTTGATTATTGTTTATTATAAGTGTTCGAAAGTGGACAAGTGGCATAAGGAGGTGAAACATGTTTTTTTCGTGTTGCTTTTAATACTCCATAGAAACTTAGAATAGAGCCTCCACCTACGGCATGACTTAGACTCGACCATGACTTACTTAGCTTGACTCTGACTATATTTGTTTCACGATATCAATCTAATAATAATAAAACTCGAAAACCTTACAATACTTGACACAGGCAAATTCACAATGAGAAAGGAAGAAAATAAATTATTAAAAAAAGAACTATTTGAAAACGAGCCTTTTCGATTTTTTTTCGTATTCTCCTCAGCAAACCCTTTCATTTGGTATCCATATCATGGGGGTACATAAAAAATAACTAGTCCGCCATCTTTGCGAGTCCGCCATATTGGATTTAGAATGACGTCATCTAGCTAACCATGCATGGCCATCCAAACTAAACGTGTATGCAAAATTTCAGCTCAATCGGTACGCTAATTGTTAAAATACAGTTGTAAGACTGGACCCATAACTGACAAGGTGAGTTAAACATTGCTTTGAGTCACAAAAGCTTGTAAAAAGGTGTACCTACCTCCATAACGAAAAGTACTCGCTTACGAGTACTTACATAGAAACTAGTTCCTCAGTAAGGCACTAGAAGCAGTAGTGATGCACCGGCTTGCGTAACAAGTTGCACAAACGGTTGGGATCTTTGACTTCACGTCTTTGCGGCACGGATTCGCAAAGGTACTTTACTTCGTAGACCTCTTTGTCCGTACAGCCTTTTACTACTGAGATTATCTTGAAAATTACCAACTGGACATGCTGATCTGTGAAATAGGAAAGCAACTTTTTTGCAAAAATAAATTATCGGCACTTCAAGTGCCAGACGTAGTAAAGGTTGAGCTAAGAAACGATTTAGACTCATTCCCGAGAGGTTGGCAGGATGACAGATATAAAAGTAGGTAAATGCGGAAAACTCCACCAGAACTGTAGTAAACTGAAAAGAGGTAATTGTACTCATCACTATGAACGAATTTAACTATGGTAGGCCCATAGTAAAACCCAGAAATTGCTAAAAATGTATCAGCTGTTACATTGTGTAGTGGCAATTACCGTTTTCTATGGAACAGCTGATATTTTTTTGGTAATTTCAGGGTTGATCCCATTGTAAAAGTTATTCACCATGATGAGTACAATGACCTCCTTTCGGCTTAGTACAGTCTATATGCGTAACCCTGGTACATATAAGTATTCATCGAAAATCAAGCACAATTTTCTAGTCTGGCTAAAGAAAGTAGAGACTGAAAAAGCACGCCAACTTAAAATAAATGCATTGCAACTCCAATATTAGTATGAAATACAAACATTACCTACTGTGTTACAATAAAAAATCATAATAAGTATCAAGTGAGATTATTCCAGGTATTTCATACAAATTATGCTGATAGTTTTATTTAGCTGCTCTTTTTCAGTGTCTATACTTTCATTAGCCAGACTCTAGTAAGTCCTTAGTATACCTACTTTTCAATGAGAAATAACAAAGGAAGTAGGTACCTAATGTGAATCGTATCTACCTACTGCTATTAGAATGTAACACCCATCCGTGAAAGTTTTAAAACATGATCAGATATCTGGAATGTATCATGAAACTCGATAAACGTGGCAATTTGGAACTATTGCAAATGTTATTGAATTGTAGTCTTGGTTGAAGAGCTAATGGCCGCTAATATCGGTTTCTTCAGGGCAAGCGTGCTCCATCGTAGGCCGCATCATTCTGGTGAGGTGGCGGTCAAACGCAAGCCTATTACTTATTCGATAATAAAAAATAATAACTTATAGGTGTGTAATGAAGTGTATATGTAGATGTGTGATGTGATGTATTAAAAAAAATCGTCAGGGGTACGATTGACCTGGATCAAATTGCACATCGAATTTCATCGGCACAGAACTATTTTCTTCGTTCCGTATTGTTTCTCATTACTTGTTGGAGCATCGGCGTGATTCGAAACACGCACTAAGTCCACGATTGTTTTAGGGTTCCGTACTCAAAGGATGTCAACGGGGCAACGGGTGTAGTCGTAGAACCTGATGTGTGGGAACCCCAAAGGAAGCCCTCCTACAAACTCTTTATTTTTCTCTCTTTTTTGCTTTGCTGATGGGTACTTTGATGACATTCGTCTCGGTATTTCTTAATTATCTCTTTTTTGTGTACACATATTTTTGATTATAATCCAGGAAAAAAAAGTATCTACACATCACCCTATTCACCCTCTTACTAGGCTTGACCGTGTTGAAAACTAGTACTAGAGAGATAGTAACAGTGAGTACGTTTATTGACATCGCGTGAAATGCTGTCCGATGCTTACGACACGTGACCTTGCCAATAATTCGGCGCCGGCGCATGCGACTGCACTCGCTCGCGGACGCTGACCGAATTCCATAGAGAGAAGAATTTCTAGTTTTTTGGAAGGTCTGAGAGAGCGTCTCCTGAAGATTAAATTATTCTCTGAAACTATAAAACAGTAAAATAGATTTTAGCGCCTATTTCATCCTTTGCGAAAGAGGTTATAATATCAGAATTTGGTCTTTGTGTTGTCATTTTATGCTTAGACCAAAATAAAATGACTATTTTGGTCGAAGATTTTATGTAATTTTAAAATGTTTTAAACGTTTATCGGGACTTATCACGTAACATGTGTTCAAATCGCGAACGTTTAAAAATTACTAGTTTTAAAATGTTCAAACTAAAGATATGGCTGTAATGACTACTCTACACGTGCCTGCTATCTACTTTGGAACTTAAATCACGAAATGTAACTAAGACAGATAGATAGAAACTCTTTGCTGCTTGGCTTTGAACAACACGACGAAAACTGGATACAGTGTTCCAGATGCCATGGGAGCATGTGCAAACAATTCCTGAATGTGCAGATGCCTATATATGCGATTGATGCAAGATATTTTGACAATTTCCAGCGTTTGGGATATGAAGTTGAAGTTGAAGAACTGTCCGGTACTGTGCCACTTTGGCCGGTTGATTTTTTTGTCACCAATGTTTTATTTATGTTTTTATTTTTTTAATATATTAATGCAGAAGTTTGTTTTGCATTATTGTTCATTTATTTTGATCTTAAACTTTGTTGAGTCAATAAATTCATAAATAAAGTTACATTTCTTGAAGTGGTTTTTATTTTATTTTCTGAAAACCTTAGGTGTCCGTCACTAGGGGACTTCCCCCTAAGTGTGGGAAATAGGGAGCTCATTCCACAACCTTACCACGGTAAATATCCCGTAAATACTCATTGACAGACAACGCACAGCCGTTAGGTCTAAAAGCATAAAATTTTGCACAAGTGTTTTTTATCTAAATAACGAAGGTGAGCATTACATAAGCATAATCAGCCTTTTAATAGTCCACTGCTGGACTTTGGCCTGTCCCCGAAAAGGCGATTGGGCCATATCCATCACGCTGGCCCAGTTGCGGGTTGGTGGATTCACATACGCCATTGAATTCCTTCTCCGTACGTTTGCAGGTTTCCTCACGATGTTTTCCTTCACCGAAAAGCCAGTGATATGAAAATCCGTACATTAACTTCAAAAAGGTCATTGGTGATAGCCCGGGATTTGAAACCGCGACCTTATGTTTCATCCCCTAAAGGGGTTAGTCAGCGATGAAAGTTTGTCATTTTTGAAGTTAGAAACCTGGATGTTGGTACTTACACTTCTGTCTATAAGTAAAAAAATAGTTGTATTTATAATCTTTGGAAATTCATTTCCTAAAGAGGGATAAATAGGGGATGGAACACATTACGTAGAATTTTGATACATAAGTGAGCACTAAGAAAAAAAAAACTAAAATTATATCTATTTGTAACTAATTGATATAATTTTTTATATAATTTATGAATTAATTAATTAATCGACTTATAAAATAACTTATAAAACAGAAAATTAACGAAAACTTAAATTAATAACTAAAAACTATAATTTAAAATAAAAATTAAATCTAAACAAACTAACTAGTAATTAAAATTAAAATTACAAACTAAGTATAAAAAAAAATATATGTTTATTCAAATAACCCGCCCCTAACTGTACCAGGGGGTCTAGACAAGAGCCACACACTGTTAGCCTGTTAGCGTTCACGCCTGCGGAAAGATGAAATTGTATGAAAATGACATTGAAAATGACATTAGCATGAGATAAATTATCTGAATCTTGTGCGAAGGTGCCCATCACTAGCAGCATCGCCACGCTAAATGGCTGTGGCCAACCTTTGCACAAGGTACGAGCCGGAGCGAGGGTCAATATTTTTCTCCCTCAACCTGCGCCGAGTGGCCCAACTGTCCATGGTCTCCACGGCAATCGGTACAAAAACGTACTGTGGCACCATAGCTGGTTTTTAAAAGTTTTTTAGGCCATTTAGCTAGTCTATACTAATATTATAAAGAGGAAAGATTTGTTTGTTTGTTTGCATTGAATAGGCTCCGAAACTACTGAGCCGATTTGAAAAATTCTTTCACTGTTGGGAAGCTACACTATCCCCGTGTGACATAGGCTATATTCTTAGAATAACTACACAAAGAAACCAAGTACATTCGCAAAATTTAAGCCATTCAAATGTAGTCATATATGGCTCCAAAAAAATATAAAAATCTTACTATGACAATTTGCGCGGTGAAATCGTACCACAACAAATCAGAAAAGCAGCATAAGAGTTATGGTGTGACATTCCACAGGTAATCCATTAATTTTCGTGCTTAAATCGTTTAAAATACCAATCGAAACGTAAGCTATAAAGCGAATTTGTAGCTTACGTTTTGAGAAGGCGTTGTTTGGAAACTTACCTTCTCTGAGTAGTTAAACTAAGGCTATATTATATTTAAAATAAAAAACGGATTCTTACTAAAACTCCAATCATGGTGTAAAAAAATAAGATTTACACCCGTGCGAAGCTGGGGTGCGTTGCTAGTTAGATAATAGTCTTGTTCTTTACTAACAAAACCTAATTTCTACCTTGAGTACACATTTGACTCTATATCGGTCGTAGACAAGTAAATATTTTATTACGCAATATAACCTCGCCAATAAATTCGCATTACGAAGTAGATAGATCATCAGAAATAGCATAGCATTGAGAAGTGGTGGTAATGAAAGAATCTGATACATAATTAAGAAAAATGTGAAGGGAAATCTTTTCGTTGAATAATCTACATCAGATAATGTCCAGGGGCCTTACGGACAACTGCTAATTGCGGCACCTAATCCGCTCAGTTGGAAAATCACGCGAACGTGAACCTTATCGCGCCCAGATACGGTTTGCGGTCGCGTGATTTTCCAACTGAGCGGATTAGGTGCTGCAATTAGCTGTTGTGCGTAAGGCCCCTGTAACAAAAGACAAGACAAGTGATGTACCGTGATGTATGTGAAAGTGATTTAGGATATTGTACGGCTGACCCGCACACCTCTTTACTAAAGGAGGTCATATTTCATAACAGCAAATATCTTACATTATGTCTTACAATGTTTGTTGAGAACCTACAAGTTGAGGTTCCTTATTTCTACAACGCGCTAGAGACGGCGTGCCATGGTGGCGTGGCATGGCGAAGTGCAATTCGCTACGTAAATAACCTCCTCTTGAAGTCGGTTAAATAGGTAGTATCTATCGAATTTCATACAAATTTTGAATTTCGAAATTAAAAAAAATATAGTGTACTAATTACACTACTACTAATTACTACTATTATAATTATAGTGTACTAGCGACTCGCCCCGGCTTCGCACGGGTAGGTATAAGTTTTATTATATACTAGCTGCACCCCGCGATTTTCCACCTGCGTTGTGATGAAAAATGGTGATGATGATGATGATGTAAAGTAGTCTATGTCACTCTTCAGCCCTTGAACTATACCCGTGCAAAAAATCACGTCGATCCGTTGCTCTGTTGTTGCGTGAAAGGAACAAACAAACCAACAAACTTTTCACATTTATAATTTTAGCATGATAAACTTTCCGTGAAAATCATCTAACCGATGGTGAAAACCGCATCAAAATCCGTTGCGTGGTTTAGGAGTTATACAGACAGATGCGGAAAGCGAGTTTTTTTATAGATATACTATGTAGAGAAGAGAAGTGCAATAAAGAAGATGGATGATGATGATGAATGCATACAAAATTGGTTTGATCGTGAATCCAGTGGTTTTCAGGGCGGCTTCGGATCGCGGTCAGTGGGATTCAAGGTTACTTGTATAATAACGCCGTAACACAGTGAAAAGTGCTTTACCAACGTTGCGTCAGCGCAGGAGAGTTATATGCAACATCTCATATATTACAACCATTGCTATTGTTTAGGTACTACTCGAAGCAATGTCCAGTTTTCCATGGGGCAAAGTGGCCGGTGAAAATATGATTTAAAACTTTTAAATAAATATAAAAAAAATACTTAAATGAAATGAAAATATTACTTAAAAAACATTGGCTATATTTTTTTTCGAAAATCTTTTTAAACTTCCACAATAACATTGTAGGTAGGGGATTTATTGAATAAGCCGAACAAGCATAATACTTTGGGGCTGTCCATTAACCACGTGATGTTTTTTTTGCCATTTTTTAACCCCCCCTCCCCCTTGGTGAGTTTTAAGACTATTGTTTGTGTATTCAGATAGCCTGTTGGTCCAGTTGGTAGTGAGCCTGCCTTCTGAGCTTGGGGCCGTGGGTTCGATTCCCATCTAGGACAAACATTTGTGTGATGAACATTTGTGTTTGTTCTATATCTGGTTGTTAATATCTATTTAAGTATGTATTTAAAACTATATATGTATGTATATCAGTCTCTGGCAGCCATATCACAAGCTTTGCTTAGTTTGGGGTCAGATGACCGTGTGTGCAAAATGTCCCAAATATTTATTTATTTATTTATTTTATTGACTGTGATATTTCGTGATTTTTGATTAACCCCCCTCCCCCCCTTTTCAAGCCTCACGTGATTAATGGACGGTCCCTATGCTTCTATCGGCAGTCCCTGGGACCATGGCAAAAGCCTATACGATAACTTATCGTATAGATAAACGAGTACGATGACTTATCGGCAAAAATACACCGTTTTGTGCAATTCTATTTATGTCATCATTGCAAATAAATCTCCTTTTTGTGCCTATTTTAATGTTTTAATGTGTCTTTTTCAGTAAAGTGTTGACGTATTGTATGTATATTTCTCAATCAGTTGTTTCCACTGAACTCGTCGTACTCATTATTAAGTTTTTGCCATGGTCCCAACCTTAAAAACACAAAAATAGGCAGTCATAGAGACTGCTGACAGAAGTTAAAACGAATATCTCACATTAGCATGTCGGTGACGCGAACCCATACGTTTTGCTCCTACCAAAAATCGTTCAACGCGGCTAAAGAAATTATTCACTTCAAAAATAAATAAGCTGTTCCGTACATTTCGTTATTATGTATAGTAGATTTTTGCGATTTCTTGATTGGTCCCTTGGTCCCATAGTAAAAGTACCTAGTTCATAATTATGTGTATAATGACCTCCTTTCGCTTTAGTACCGCCGTTATGTGTAACGCTGTGTAGATACGAATTAAATACTGGTAATTTTGAATTGTTGCATGAATCTGTCCCTTTGGGTGGTTCGGTCAGAGTGTTCGTAGCTTTCTCTTCATTGTTTTGTAGCACTAAAATTATGCCGAAATTATTATTGACGTTTTGTTGAAATAACTTGACGTAGGAAAATGCTAAAAATAGGAAGACACGATGAATTTGAATAATCTGCCTATCAGAGAAGTGGTGGTGATCATCATCACCAGCCAGAAGACGTCCACTGCTGAACATAGGCTTCCAACTTTAACCTCCACACTGAACGACAGCCTGCCTTTTGCATCCACTGGATGCCAGCGACTCTCACAATGTCGTCGGTCCATCTAGTGGGAGGCCTACCTACGCTGCGTCTTCCGGTTTGTGATCTCCACTCAAGAACCTTTCTTCCCCAGTGGTGGTGATATAAATTCTAAAACAAGCGTATTACAGAAGAAAGAAACAACGAAAAACAAACTTATAGCCCTCCCCATCCAATCTAGAAATTTACAAAAACAGCCCAGAATATATTACCGTTTTATTAGAATCTTACTAATATTATAAATGCGAAAGTTTGTGTGTGAATAAATAAATAAATAAATATATGGGACATTTTTTCAAACACGGTCATCTGACCCCAAACTAAGCAAAGCTTGTGATATGGCTGCCAGAGACTGAAATACATACATATATAGTTTTAAATACATATTTAAATAGATATTAACAACCAGATATAGAACAAATAAAAATTTTCATCACATAAATGTTTGTCCTAGGTGGGAATCGAACCCAAGCCCCCATGCAAGCTCAGAAGGTAGGTTCACTACCAACTGAACCAACGGGCTATCTATCTATCTATAATGTTTGTCATATACCTACCACGTGTCTCAGTAACTACTAAACCGATTTTGATGAAATTTGGAATGTAGATTACTCATACTTAGGTTCTGGAATAACAACATAGAAGTTAGTCTATTTTTTATCTGATATTATTCTCCATTAGCGACAAATCAATTTTCACGCGGAAAAAGCTGCGCTGCGCAACTATATAGTATATAATAAAATACCAGATAGCCTAAAAAGAAGACGAATGATGATACTGATGAAGAGATAGATAAATAGATAGAAACTCTTTATTGTGTACACCAGAAATAAAAATTACAACACGATAGAAAACACTTACGAGCTAGTGCCACAAGTGGCGGCCTTATCGCTAAAAGCGATCTCTTCCAGGCAACCATTGGATGGAAAGAATTACGTAACAGAATCAACGGGGGTGCTAAAACACTTTTAATAATACCAATAAATAGATACTACTAAATGATACATAGTATAAATAATCTAATCACTCTTCATAGTATGAAGAGTATAATCTTAAAGCATTTTTTTTTACAAACCATAGGCTTGCGTTTGACCACCATCTCGCCTGATGTTAACCGATGATGCGGTCTACGTTGGAGCACGCTTGCCTAGAAGAAACCAATTCACTCGTGATTTGAAGACACCCAGATTGTACCCATCGGGGAACACCCAATCAGGCAGCGCATTCCACAGACTAGCAGTCATTATTATAAAGAAAAATAGATTATAAAGAATACAAAGAAAAGGCATAGCTACTATACAATCTAAGATTTTATGGACGATGACTGGTAGTATAGACATAGGTATTAAGAGATTAGGTATATTATATACAGTGGCGGCCCTAGGGTATTAGAGCAGAGTGTAAGGAGCGGTCGCCTAGGCTCCAGGTAGCAAGGGACGCCAAAATGCCAAATGCGAAAAATATAATTGTAATGGCGCGTTTTGGTGGAGGGGTGCAATTATTTATGATCTGAAAGCGTCGACCAAAAAAAGGCGCCGAAAGCGGATCTCGCTCTACCTTATGAAAAACTTTTACGCATGTATTCTGTGCTGGGAACAAAACTAAAATGGCGAAAAAAATTATCTGCTGTTCTGTTTTGTTGTGTGGACTGTGTGAATAACCGTTTTGTACCGTTTTGGAACAGCAGATATTTTTATCGTGAATTTACAGCTGCTCCCTAGTAAAAGTCATAGACATAAGACAATTTATTTGTGGCAAAAAATTCACGAATAACAATGGAAAGTAATACATAAAACTAAATTAGAGCCTATTATTTATTTTTTGTCTCAAACCGGCTCCAACTCATCGTGATGCCAGTCGTAAACAACTGGCACTGGTCTTCCGTTGAAAGTTGGTCATAATTATGGATATACTATGGACCCCTATGGGCTTAGCATACCCTTTCTGCGTAACCCAGTAAAGTAACGATTGCACTCGTTAAACCAGTCCGGACCAGCCTGTAACTTTCGCGTGTCCAACGATACACAATACACATATCTAGGTATCATTATTGATCATCATTATGATCAGTGATCATATAATAATTAAGCATGATCAAAACTGTTACTTCAATTTTAATGATTATTATGAAATTTTTGTGTAAGTAACCTTATTTCTGAAGTTTAAAAAGCAACGGTTATTTCCTTTTCTACTATAGTGAGATATAAAAAAGAAGGGTTACACGGAACGGTGGTACTAAGCCGAAAGGAGGTCACTGTACTCATTATTATGTACGCATTATTACAAACTTTGATCAGAAAAACAAGGGAGATATGCAGGTGCGAACGTATCAACCCTATATCAGGATTGATGATGCCTTTACTCCGAAAACTCTAAAAAGCCGTGGTAGCCTATTTGGGAAATCGCTAGACTTGAAAGCTTGAGGTCGCGGGCTCAAATCCCGGGCCCATACCAATGAGCTCTTTGGAGTTTATGTACGGCATTTCATAGCACATGGCTTTTCGGTGAAGGAAAACATCGTCATCCTGCATACGTATGGATAAGGAATTCAATGGCGTATGTGAATCCACCAACCCAAAACTGGGCCAGCGTGGTGGATATGGCCCAATCGCCCTTTCAAGGGTAGGCCTAAGTCCAGCCGTGGATTTTTTGCATGTGGAATATTAGTTAGTGCACTGGTGTAGCTAACTGCAAGTTTCTTAGTGTGCGTGAAAAATGAGTTAGTAGTGAGTGACGTACCTACTTACAGTTTTTAGCCTCAGAAAAAAAACTTTTACTATTTATTTTCTGTGGGTTGAGCGGTATAGTGAAAAAGTGGGTGAAACACGGTGATATTTGCACGCAAACGATTATTGCTATATTATATAATTATACATTGCATATTATCTTCGTTTGACCCTGAACCTGAACCCTGAATTCACGTGGTCTATAAACCATGACCTAAGAATCTGAAATTTGGCCAGTAGATTTCTTATGAGCGTAAAGGTAGGTCCCCTTAGAAAGGTTTTTTGCAAAAAGGCCGAAATAATTGGGAAAAAGGGGTTGAAAGTAAGTACCTATATACTGGGTTACGCATATACCCTGTACTAAGCCGAAAGGAAGTCATTTTACTCATCATTATAGACAACTTTTGCTTTCGCTAATCGCGGGGAAAAAACAGCTGTTCTATAGAAAACGGTCATTGACACTACAAAATGTATGGAATAGCTGATATTTTTTCGCAATTTAAGGGTTGGCCCCTTAGGAAAAGTTGTTCATTTTGATGAGTACAGTGACCTTAGATTAACTACACACAGATGGTAAGTTTCCAAACAACGCCTTCTCAAAACGTAAGCTACAAATTCGCTACGTGTGCTGTGTTTACTAGCCTCGTCACGCACACAGACGCAAAAATTATGCGGCAATAATTAAGTAAATTTTTTTGGGAGCTCTTAACACTATCACCTGACTAAGAGCACTGACCACGGAACACTATTACAGCGGGCACTGACCGCGCGAGCGTCGTTTGGTGTCATATATGGCTCCATTTGAACGGCTTAAATTTTGGTTACTGGGGTATTGGGTAAATACTTGGTTTCTGTATATAGTTATTCTAAGACAGTAACCTTCTTTCGGCTTAGTACAGTAGTTTTGTCTGTATATATATATATATATATATAATATATATACACATATATATACACAATATATATATGAGAAGCCCTGTATATGAAAATTTACGCGTATAAGTCGCGGCTAATAGTTAGTCAACCATAAAATGCTTGCATCATGCAAATTCATGATAATTCATTTGACTATGCATCGCGTTATTCTTTTTTTTTTACGCCAATTGCGTTATACTTGGTTATACATAATAACCGTTGGCCTAACCTTAATGATAAAATGTCAAATAAAGATTTATGATCCTCTTTAGATATTGGCAGATTCTATATTATTATTATCCTCAATAATAATGCATTTATGAATGAATTATTATGTATTATTAAGGACAAAGAAGCGTTTTAAATGTCATCGTTGATTAGATTTTTAACACGCCTTCCAGTCAAGGTTCTTACGAATAAAAATGTATAAATAGGTAAATATGACATAATATGCGGGTCATCGTATACATTAATAAATTTAGGACATTATAGTAAGTATAGTTTGTATAAATCTGCTGCTAATTGTGTATAAATTAATATGGTGTATGGTTCAAGTAATAAAATTATAATAACAATTAATAGTTATGGCATAGCACCGCGAGTAGCGTTTAGTGAAAGCGCAGCACCTCTCGACACCCTAGGTCACCTACGACAATGTTGCCCCTCCGGCGCCAAGGCAGCTTTTATGGGGGGCCCATTTAGTGAGTCGCAAAAATGTGTTTTGAGATGCGACAGGATAAGGCAGGTGCCGTTGCTCATCCTATAGATCTGTTATCCCATCCATAAGTTGTTCACCTCAATAGCCCAGCTTATTTATAACCACATAGCATCAATTTTTACCAATATTATCCAAAACCACATAAGTTTAATTTGGCCTGTCAGTGTTGGCTTTGGCCCTATTGAGCCGTATAAAGGTCCGGGTTAGACCCGTGAGTAGAAATAAATAATAATCCCTTTTTATATATTTTTTTGGAGGAGTGCAGAATACTGTGCAAGACCGTGACCTTATGTATTAAAAGAAGGATATAGTTTTAAGAATGGGCCATGTCTGACCAAACCCTCTTTAAAAATTAAGATTTTAAATAAAATCGTCCAAGGATTGAAATAACTTAGCAGCTTTCTTGTTTCCTGAAATATAATCTGGGCTTTTTTAAGGCCAGCTTCGACCACATAGTCGCTTACCAACAGGCGAGTTGGACAGGTGAGTTGGAGTTGTCAAACGCGGACATATCCAGGAAAAATAATAATTGTAAAGTGTTCCGTAACAAGTTCTTCACTTAATCCGTATACAATCCGTACATAATAAGTCATAATCATAATCGGAGAGGTTGATTCGGAATTAGCTTCGGAAGTAGGGGTCAAATGTTACATGAGGAGATGATGTCCAGCGAACCGGTTTCCAACTTTGATTACCATTAATAAACGTACCTATTTCATCATACTTTACCCTAAGTATTATCATTATCCAATATAAGATAATTAGTTTTTAGAAAGAAAGAAAAACTGACTTCAAGACTATACCTAGACCTACAAGTACAAACTGAAACTAAAAAACTTGAAAAGAACAGTTAAAACAGAGATTGAAAGTCCTCAAAGTCCTCATCAGCCCTTTTTCTGAAGGGAACCACAAACTAAACCGTCGTGTATAGGTATATTGTTGGTTCTTGTTCATTATTTCCAAAAGTGCTGGATCAATTTCGATCAAATTTATATGGAACCACCTGTGAATTGTGACCTACCAAACAAAAAATGAATTATCAAAATCAATTCATAATTGACGGAGTAATCGCGTAACAAACATAAAAAATTACAGTCGAATTGTTGACCTCCTCCTTTCGTCAGTTAAAAACAAGGTCTGATATTCCAGGAGTGACACAATCCAGCGTCATTGTCCAGTTGCCCCTTCATTGCAACAAACACAAAAATTGGAAAACAAATCTGATAATAACCTATGAAATAGAATATAAAAAGCACTCCAATGGTAATTTTATTTGTCCGCTCAAGCGAAGCAATGTAGAAACTGACGTGGTTTTCACACATTTTATTTATATTACATATATTACAGTATATTACATATATTACACGGGAATTGGGTGGCAAGCGAGACGCAGCCGAAAACCTTTTTTCACCTTGAAAAAGACTGCCTAATGCGGTTGAAACTATAGTCGGAGTGACCGGCTTAATCTTACGTGAGTAATTCCCGTGTAATATAAATAAAACGAAGCAATGTAAGTCAAAAACACAAATTTTATATATATTAATACGTATTTTTCATCAAGGGCTTATTAAAAAAAAGCGTGACTAGTCAAAACTTTTTTATTCTTCTGCCTTTGTTGCTGCCTGTACCCGTTTGTAAACACAAAACTCTTGCATATTTGCAGTTGATACTCAATACTTTATCTTGCGCAAAAAGTGCCTCAGTAAATAAAATTAATGAATCACGACTCCAATAGTGACGTTTCATTTATAAAAATCAAGCATTCATTTGCACACAACCGCGATAACATTTTAAAAAGCAGCATGAAAATCACGAATTTCGGTCTCTTTTGTTTTTGAACGTAAAACTGTAACAGGTACCCGACAAACTTCAGTGAAATAAAAAGAAAACGCATAGAACTATGAAAAATGCATTTTTCTTTTTTTTACAATATCATTGCAAGAAATTTGGAGAAATTTGAATTTGGAGCAAATAAATGAAAGAAAACTAATCGTGCCCATAAAAAAAAAATGGCCCTAGTCCAACTCTTTTTATTACTTCTTCTGCTTTTGTTGTTGTCTGTACCCGTTTGTAAACATTGAACTCTAGCTTAGGTATTTGCAGTTGATACTCCATACTTTATCCAGCTCAAAAAGTGCCTCAGTAAATAAAATAATAAATGAATCACGAATCTAATAGTGACGTCTTCATTTGTAAAAATCGTTAGTGCAGATAAAACAATCAGTGATATTGACCCTTTGACAGGTAGACCATAAAATAATCATGCTGTTCGTATATCAAGTTGATTATAATGTTGATTTATTAATCTAAATTTCAATAATATTTAGCTGAGAAAACCGACCATATAAATAATTCTTGAAACATTTATGAATGTAAGTTGTCAAAATCGCACGTCATAAATTCTAACTCGATTTGACAACGATTCCGATTTCTAGCCTCTATGCTAGACGTTTTACATAAACGAATAAATCACGACCAACTTATTTATGCACTCTAGTCCCTGCCTACTGATATGAATTTCGTGACTATGCCAACTCATAGAAAGTCTAAAATATAATTTTTAAATGTGGTTCCAGAATTTATCATCGTCCGAATAAAAATTGTTGATCAGTAACTTAATGAGGTACATTGTTCCAAATATGGATAATCTCGAATCTATAATGGGTGCATAAAGCATAATAATGGCCTGAGATGATAGAGATGTCCTTACACCAACACATTAGGATGAAATATTGGCCGATCGAGTGATCACAATCGTTTAGAATGCAATGTCGATTTGGAATTCGTGATTTTAGTTATCAATGTTTTATTTAATGGGTGTTGGCATGTGTTTTGATGACTCATGTTACAATAGAGAAACATTGAAAAAAATGAGTGCATTATTTGGTAGGTTGGTAAAACATTGGCTTTGGTTGACTTGAGCTCTAGGTGTGTGTAAAACTTTATCGGAGGAAAGACCTTATCAAAATCTTGGAACATAAAAATGCAGTTTATTTTTTATTTTATAATACTTATAATTATGTAGTTTTATAAGGATACTATAAAATTTAGTTAAATTGTTCCATTATACGTAGTTTTTGATAGTCTATTTTAGTTTAGATATTTTTTTTGGTTTAGACTATAGTTTGTTTTTAAATTGTGTATTCAATTATTTTTTTAATGCCGTTTCTTTTGTTAATAAATAGACAATTTTATTAACATTTAGGCAAAGATGTAACAAAGATTATTGCAAAACGCAAATTTTTTACCGTTTTCTGAGTAGCTTTATAATGACTTTTTAATTAAATTTTGCTGTAACATTGAAATGTTCCCTCGGCAATTACAACTTCCACTTCGATAAACATTCGCTGTATTTAACTTCAGATTAAGTTTTATTGCAAAAGCAATTTGCAATCTGACAGCTCACTGACGTTAGCATTGGCATAAATCGATATTTTGATTAATCCGATACATTGTAACAAAACCTACATTACAAAATCATATTGTATTTCAAAATGTAGTCATGCCCTACTTATCTTTTTGAATTGAGAATCGATTAAAGATCGAATATCACGAATTTAATGATCGAAACTCTGACTCGAGAGGTTAAAATTAAATGAATTGTTCTAAATATGGAACATCTCAATTAAATTGAAACTGACAAATTAATTGGATTATCAGTGTTGTGATTGCGATATGTGTTAATGATATTTTTGTGTAAATTGATTTAAGTTTTTATTGTTAATTGACTAAGATCTACGTATTAAAGGATTTATAATCTAATGCTGTGCTGACTATTATTTTTGATACGACCAAAGTTTTTTTTTTCAAATGTTAAATTATCTAGCAAGCATTTTATTTTAAGTTGGCTATAATAATGAATTCAATAAGCTCATCTCGGTTAAGTACGCCGTTCTGTGTAAGCTTACATAAATTCTACAATACGAAACAATCTAGATGCACATTTCATCATCATCAGCTATAAGACGTCCATTGGTGAACATTAAGCCTCTTAGCACGCCTGCCATCTGCATCCACTGGATGCCAGCGACTCTCACGACGTCGTCGGTCCATCTAGTGGGATGGCATGCCCACGCTGCGTCATCCGGTTCGTGATCTCCACTTAACAAATTTACACATTTAATTTACTAAGGCACACATTGTATTATAACATTATAGGTTTCCTCATAAATAGGCATAATGTTAAGGAATTTTCTTAAAATTTATACTCTATGCCAATTCAATACAATATTTGAATAATCCACTCATTAGCAGAAACGCGTGAAATTAAATCCAACAGTCATTATTTTGATTGTTCCACACAATTGGGTTCGATATCTAATTGATAGTCAATATTGGCCGATTAAGGATTTATGTAGAACTCGCTCGTGTTTGGTTTAGCCATGATTGATCGACTGTTGGCCTTTTGGAAAAACTCAGAGCCACACAGCGGGCAATGAAGAGCTTTGCTCGGAATTTATCCGCGTGATAGAATCCGGAATGTGGATATTCGCCGAAGAACCACAGTTATCGACATGGCTATTAAAATTTGCAAGTTGAAGTGGCAATGGGCAGGCCACATCGCTCGAAGAACCGATAACCGATGGGGAAGAAAGCGTGAAGACCACGAACGGAAGACGCAGCGTAGGTAGGCCTCCCACTAGATGGACCGACGACATTTTGAGACTTGCCGGCATTCAGTGGATGCAAAAGGCAGGCTGTCGTTCAGTGTGGAGGTTGAAGAGCCTATGTTCAGCAGTGGACGTCTTCTGGCTGATGACGATGATGCTGATGATGAAGTGAACAGAGTAATTTTAAGCATTGCTTAACTTAAGTAAGGTTTATAAGTAAGGTCGACGGAATTGTACTTAAACATGTCTTAAATAACATTCTGTCACAAATGTGACTTAACACCGTATTAGAGAGAAGTGGACAAGTGGGACGAGGGCGATGCGCCTTGTTGCGCCCTCTAACGACCGCTGTAACGAAACAATCGTTATCATACGTAACGACAATTTATAACTGCAAGATAACAGCTTAGCACGCGACTGTCCTCGATGTTTACTGGAGAGGTAAGAGGTTGGTAGGCAAAGATATTTAAAATTATGGATCTCGGGTCAGAGTACATTTTTTGCGGTTCGGTTGCATTCGGTTTGCGTTTGTCATCCACCTTCGCCTATAGGTAGACTTCCGTGCATAGCGGCCGATCACTCACGAGCGCGGCTGATCCGATTTGAAAATGTATGGCGACGTCAGTCATCGGCCGCATGCGTCTGACGCAGACCTTGGAAACATGTTGTGTGGCGGGCATTTTCTGCAACTAGGCCATTCATTGGCCCATTTTGCGTCACCCGGCTGCAGCTAATTCAGCCACCCGGTCTCCTCCAGGAAAGCCAGCAGCTCGCTTATGCCTGCGCAGGCTTCCCAGAGCGCCCTCGGTGAGACCTTGGAAGCGCCGCCATACATTTTCATAGTGCGAAGACTTGTCGCATCAGCCGCGCGCGTTAGACGCGTGCGTCAGACGTGCGCGGCTGCAATTGGCTGTGATGCATGGAAGTCTACCTTGTGTGATGATGCGGTCTACGATGGAATAAGCTTGCATAAAAGAAACCAATGTAAATGTGCTCCAACGCGCCACCTTCGGTTTTTCCTCTGAATTATAATTTGTGCTGTTTCAGACGAAGGGTGAATAGAGTCCTCAAAGGTAGGCAACGCAGTGACAATGCCCCGGGTATTGTAGGTGTCTATAGGTGGTAGTAGCCATTTACCATAAGGTGGGCCGTCGCTTTTTACAACTAAAGGGCCAATCCGATCCAATGTAGAAAGAAAATGAAAGGTAACACGCAGATCAACTCAACATAGGATTTTCCCAGGAAATGCTGGAAAACTGGAAAATCACGAGTTGCAACTCAGAGCGTAACTATTTGAGTAATTATACTATTTCCTATAAAATTTATTCCTCAAAAAAAATATTTATTTACGGAAAATGCAATATGATGAAAAACAGCTGACTTCCGCCGCTCTCTTATGAATTTGCGTTTTATTCAAATGAAACGGTCGAAGAAACTATTTAATAGATACCTAGAAGAGACACTGGTGTGGTGAAGCAGACACAAAAATAAGAAGTAATTTTTCTAAGTTGTAATTTTTTCTAAGAACTAAATCAGTACCGTACGTATGAATAGGTTTCTTCTATAGGTAAGCGTGCTCCATGGACCGCAGACCGCAACATCGTTTAACATCTGGCGAGGTGGCGATCAAACGCAAGTCTATAAATAAATATAAAATTCTAATTTGTTAATTTTGTTACAGATAGATACTTAATTCTTTTACATTAAAAAACCCCTTCTACGAACTAAGAGATACCTTTACAATTTAGAAAGAATTAAAAAAATATATACGTAAGGTTCATTCATTCATTCATCTTTTAAGACCACACTAAACAGAAAGGTATAGTTTTTCCATGTTTAACATAATAATATACTATAGGAGATAAATATTTGGTATGAATAAAAAAAAACTAATAGGCAATTTTTTTAGAATTACATTACAAACGTTGTTGATTTACTGTTTTATTTTGGCAGAAAAGATTTAAACAAACGATTTATTTACTATCTCCTCCGCCATCCTATAAAATATCAACACGAAAATTGTGTTTCATTGGTGTTAAAATAACATTTTAAGTAAACTAAAAAAAAAAAAAAAACGTATATACAAAAGAGATAGTTCTAGTCGGCCAGCGCAGCCTTAAGAGCGTAGCTCTTGTTGGTGAAGTACAGTAGGGCCTCGTTAATCCGGACTCCCGCTTGTTCGGTGATCGCTGTAATCCGGCCGAGCAATGGGCTTCGCGTGGGAGCCGGGCGGGTATAGGTGCGGGCTGCCATGAGCCAATGCGTCAGTCTTTTGTTTATCGCCTTTCGTGTAGTACGTACAGTGTCAATTTAGCGCGCTCGCTAACATCATGGCGCTGCCACGTAAACATTCAGCATTAACATTAAAAGTGTAAATATGGCATACTATAATCCGGACGCCTCGATAATCCGGAAAGGGTCTTGTTTTTGCCTCTCCGGATTAACGAGGCCCTACTGTAATTGTAAGGCATTACGGTATTCTGCCAGCGCCTTCATTTCCCTGTACGACATTTACGTTCTTTCCTTGAGAAGAATACTCGTCTTCGTCTTTCTGGGGCTCGATTTTGGAATTGCTCGTATGATTTCGCAAGAAAATATACGAAATAGATTCTATTATTTTAGAAAGCAAATTCGAATGGTTCATACCACTTGTTGATGATATGATATGTTGCAAGTGATATTATGATTATTAAGAATGCGACTTCTGTTTTTGTTTTATTGCGCACGTCAATCATTTCGCATGATATTTTCGTGCGAAATGTTAAACGAGCGATTAAAAAATTTACCCCAGGTCCTTTCTTTCCTTCTACCAATGGATAACCCGAAATTGTCCTAATACTAAAATTACTTACATACATAAAGCGTTAGTTACGTTTTGCCTATTTACACCCACTTTTGTTTATTCTATGAAGCCACTTCCATTCTCAACAGATCTACGTTAGATCTCTATCGCAAAACTACTCTTAATTGCAAACAAAGAAGGCATCATTGTACATTATGTAACTAGAATCTACAGACTGACACAGAGATAAATGTAATTAAATAGGATCGTTACTATTAGTTTCGAAGAAGAGAAATTGACAGAGAGCGCCACAGATATATTATTACTAGTTGCGCCCCGCGGTTTCACCCGTGGTGATGATGTTGAAAAGTAGCCTAAGTTACTCCTATAACATCAGCCCATCATGATGTTGTATATTATGTATTTGTTTGTACATGATATGTTTAACTTATAATGTGCACGTAAAAAGATAAATATCACAGATTTATGATTATAGCCTTTGTTGAGAGGTATACAGGATGACTCTGGTAATCAGTTAGCAGGTATACAGGGTTACTCTGGTAATCAGTTAGCATCCTGTTAAGGGCGGCCTCAGTACATCAAGCAATAAAATCAAATTTTGTTCAACGACTTTTCAAAAATACAAATGTTACTACTTACTGTTCCGTACAAAAAAGTCAATGAGACAAAAAAAAAAAATTAAACCACAGATTTTTTTCGCGATTTTTCGTAAGTCGTAGAACAAAAGCTGTTTGTTTTAACGTATAGAAGCCGCCCTTACAAGGTTGCTAACTGATTTCCAGTAACCCTGTATATTTATTAGCGTTTTTTTTTTTTTTTTTTTTTTAATCGATGCGTATTGTAATAACTTGTGTAAATAAACATATTAAATAGTAGTAAGTATGTACTTGCAATGTTTTTTGTTTCATGGTCAGTTTAGCAATGTGTTGGTTGTTTCAGGGTGGAGGGCGACGCGAGTGTTGTGAGGCGGCGTGCGCGTGCGGCGACGGGCGCACCCCGCCCGCGCCCGCGCCGCACCCCCTTTCCGCCCTCGATGACATGCCGCCTCCTGTTCTCAGGTATATACAACTCGCTAGCTATAGTGCAGCTGCTGAAATAACTCGTCTGACATTTGGTATAGCATTGTAAAAAGCTGAACGAAAACAGTAAATTCTGATCACTTTTACTAGCTTTTTGAACGTAAAATTGCAGTTGGTAGCAAGTCAGACCATACGGTTGGAAAGAGTTGAAGACCAATCTCAAAGGCCTACATTAAAGAATAGGAGAGCACGCCCAGCTTTGGAGAAATCTTTCAAACATGGACCTATGATGAAGATATCTGTATGAAATAAAACTTTGTAGTTACAATGCATTAAGTGTCTGATTATGCACGAATGTCTTTTCAACTTCGAACAATAACCATTGATGAAAAGGCAAGGAAGTGATTCATTGGAGATTCCTGTTAACCGCAAACCTGACAGCTCTACAGAAGAAACCTTACGTCTTCCAAATTAAAGTCTCAATCACTTTAGCAATAACTTAAAGCAGGTTGTTGACTCAACCAGTGTTTATTCGCGTGATTGGACTCCATAATTGCAATTTTTAACATTGACTCGTAAACGGCGAAACAAATTGGTCAAGTGCAAGGTGGTTCTAAGTTATATAAGTTAGGTTTCTGGTCACGCAAATATAAGTTTAAGTAAATACTCTATCAGAAAGGTAATTGGAAACTTATGTAATTTGTAATTGTATGCAACGTGAGAGGTTAAATTAACAACTTATTTTTCGTCACAGTTATTGTTGAAAGCCATTGTTGCATGGATGATTGAATTTGTTTTCGCATAACTTGGGTAAGTAGAAGGTACCTAAACCCAGATCAGACAATCTCCTTGTTTGTCTGAACCACAATTCTTTGGTCTGAACAGTACAAATAACCGTCAAATTATATAGCAAAATGGCTTGAGTGAATATAGCCTTGAAGTAATCTTTTAGTGACCCTAGAATACATCCCTGTCATAGGTAGCAAACTTAAGAAATGTATGATAGCTATCAAAATATCGGTTTTTCAATATTTAAACAAATCATGGCAAATTATGGAAAGTATTCAGACGTTTTGAAAGTAGGATATTTAGCGTTTATATCTGTTTAGTAACTATGAAATGTTAAGTTTATGACGTTTGGGAGAAAAATGACGCCCACCATTTCGACGGGTCTCTGGCATACACATGCCAAAGAATCCAGAGACCCATAGAGACGGCGGGAGTTGCAGTACCTATAAGCGGCCGTTAAATCGACTCTACCCAGTTTACAGTAAGTTCAAAATAGTCCCGTTGCGCCTTGATTGTTTAAAAATTGAAAATGAGGTACAATTTTGAACATTGCGTAAAGCGAAAATAATAAGAAAATAGTTTACTTTTCCACCTTTGTCGACGTTATTGAACTTGTGAACCGCAAAAGTTTCAAACAGTATTTATTTAATTTGTCTACCGTAGTTTTATCTATCTAAAACAATACCTACGCATCATTCTTATCGCACATTATGTCGTAACACGTGTTCTTGACCGATTTCGCACTATTGTGTGGTCGCAGTTACAATGGGGGTAACGCGTTTACCAATCATCGTACGCCATTGTCATGTGGGTGGCACTTGACCACCTTATGAAGTAATCTTAGAATACAACATTTAAACTTGTGGTTAATGTAATGACTAAATATTTCGTGCATTTTATAACAATTGACATATGAAAAAAAAATTGAATAGTAAAAAAAAAGAAGAAAAGAAAAAAGAAAAAAAAAGAAAATGAAAATGAATGGATGATGAACATTACATTCAGTAAAGGAAATAGAGGTTTTCAAGATTATCGCTGAAACGAGTATTTGCGTAATTTTGACCATGACAAATAACCGACTGACAAAAATTTGTTTGTTGGGGTAATTGAATAATCAGGAAAAGAAGATCCGTATTTGAAGGGTGATGTTATATTTGCAGGTCGAATCCGATATTTACAGAGGAAGAAGAGCAAGAGGTAGTGATAATGGTGGACTCACTGGATGAGCCGGAGGGCGGAGCACCCGAACCACCACGGGTGCCTCGCCGCGCACCAAGCACTTCTTCAGGTCAGTGGAGTCAGTATAAGATAGGCATTATTTCAAACTAGCAGGACCTGAATTTTTCATCAGCTCTCTCGCATTTTTCAGAGAATATTTGTATCTTACGTGTCTTAAATCTATTTTTCTGAAGCATACTATCACGTCACGATCGGCTTAGCCGTATTGTCGTGAAAAGAAACAGACAGAGACACGCACTGACAATCTAAGACTGAAGAACATGATGTATAAACGGAGGTCCAAACATTTTCAACGAGTTCCAAGATACTAAACCCAAAATTTTGAGTTTTTGGAGCCTCTCTACGGAATATGAGTCCTAGTTTTTAAGATCTTATAGAATACTTGGAAGTCTCCGCTAACTTACATTCCTGCATCTTTATGACATGACTCATCTATTTTTTAAGATCATTAATACGTTAAAAACACACTAATCATCCTGAAGACAAATTTAAGTCTTCTACTACTTCTACTTATGGTTAACAGGCTAGGTGTTTGACCATAGCTCTTCCGAAGATGATAAGAGACGTTGTGGTGGAGAAAGGTAAATATGAGATATACCTGAGATATAAACAGGTTCTCTGGTAAGGCTGCCAGAACAATCAACTACCTAGGTGGCCAGAACAAACCATGGCAACGGATTTTCAAATTGAGGGTGGTAACTACTAGCTTAGCTAGCCAGTCATGCACTGGAAAGTGCCCTACCACCATGCTATGGTTAACTCAAGATGGTTTCGTTGTCCAACAGTTCAAGCTCTTTGTTGAGACTGGACCCACACCCTGTGGCATGTAATCCTAACGCACTAAACTGAGCTATCATCAAAATACTTAACCCATTACTGTCCCAGGGTACGGCAGCAACGGCAGCAACGGGCGTGTCTCGCCGAACTTACCAAAGAGCGACCAGTTCGCTGCAGAGCAGAGGCTCTCGCCGGACAAGAATGATGGATCTCAGGCGTCGGACTCTGACGGCAGCCCCGGCTGCACGCTTTCTAGGAGCTTCAAGGAAGATATACGGTCTTGTTTAGGAGTATGTAGGTAAGAACGAGGTTTTAAGATCGTCTACAATTCTGACAGCGCTACGCTGTAATGCATCAAAAGGCTCAATCTGATACTTGGGTGATCCATATGAGATTGGACTTACGCTTTGTAAAGCAAGTTTTTCTTTGCGAAAAAAGTATATATCGATACTAATATAATAACGAGGAAAGATTTGATTGTTTGGTTGTTTGCATTGAGTAGGCTCCGAAACTACTGAACCGGTTTGAAAAATTCTTTCACTGTTGGGAACCTACACTATCCCCGGGTGACATAGGCTATAATCTATACCCGTGAGAAGCTGGGGTGAACCGCTAGTCGTGTATAAGTGCAAAAGTATAGGTCGTACCGCTCTGCCGAAATAATGTTAATTTAATCTTAATTTCTTTATTTTGTGAATACATTTATCTTTATCCAAATTTCTATCAATGTTATATCTAGATGGGAGAAAGACGTAGGCGAAGTGGTAGAAGCGGCCGTGCGGGGCGCGGGGGGTATCACTGCAGCCAGGGCGAGACTGCACGCGGCCCTGCTCGCGTTGCACGAGCCCCCGCCGCGCGTGCCCAACCGTGGCCCCTCGCTGCCTTACTGCGGCCCTGGTGTGCGACCTGGAGACGTCACTATGATGCCGAAGAATACGGAGATGTCTTTATTGGTGAGTTCATGTTGCTAAAAGTTTATAATAGAGAGAGAAACAACTCTCTCGTTGGGTCTCGATTTCTCTCGCAGTTTGAGCGACCTCAGGGTGCTTAGTCCCAGATTTGATAGTTGTCGAAAACTTTTTTCGTTTACGTATTGTTCCATACATTTTAGTAAAGCGCCTCCAGCGGAAACGCGGAGGAACTAAAATCGGCGGTATAGATTGCTTCACTCTAATACGAAAAAAGTTTTCGAATACCTTTCAGCCCAGCAATGTATGGAACAAAACGTAAACGAAAAAAGTTTTCGAAAACTATCAAATCTGGGACTAAGCCCCCAGTTACTGTTGTGTATCGTTATTTTGCGTTTGTGTTTCCGATTTGAAGGGTCTCGTCGGTTTTCACATAAGTATACTTCCATGAAGTTTTTATTTTATATTGGCTACTTACGGCCTTACTTAATAAACATTACTTAAGTTAAGCAATGCTTAAAATTGCACTGTCAACTTTTCGCTGACGGAAATTGTCACACATGAAAAAGAGACAGAGCAATTTTAAGCATTGTTTAACTTAAGAAACGTTTATAAGTAAGGTCGTTAATGGCCTTTTGGCTTCTTTTTACCATAGGCTAGGTAAATCATTTGCAGATTTAAAAAAAACTATATGGGACCACCTATGAGATACTATGCCAAAAAAAGAATCATCAAAACCAATTCTAAATTGGCGGAGTAATCGCGTAACAAAAATACCAAAAAAAAAACATACAGTCGAATTGATAACTCCTCTTTTTTGAAGTCAGTAAAAAAAATATAGATTTTCGATTGACGTTTTTAAACAAAAGATATCGTTTATAAACAATTACGTACCTACTTAGCCCTTCAGCTGCATGTACTTATTTGTCACATACAAGTTTAAATAAAAAAACTATCTGATATAAATTATCTCTGCCTTTTTACCTGACTACGGCAAAAGGAGGGTTATGAGTTTGGCAGTCTATGTATTTAAATGTTTGAAAATAAAATGCGACACGCGATTTTATCTTACCGTACAACAATTACTAAAAGTTAAACAATAAAAGCGGCACTTGGAACAAAAAACAACAACGTTATTGTTGTGAAAACTCAAGCGCCAAGACGCGTACTGTCAACAGTTGGTCAAATGGGGGAACTAAACGTTTTCTATGGACGACGCTCGGAGTAGACCAGATAATACGATAGTGGCTCGGATAATACAACTGTACAGATAAGTTGGTTGAACTGACCACGGAACTCTGATATCACCAATAAGAGGATTTTATGAGGACGGGTGGTACTGTGAAACCTTGAGTAAGGAATTCTTGGGTTTTGGACTATTACTTACACAATGTCCTTCCACGCCTACTTGAGTCGCTCCTTCCCGGTTCAACCGCAAGAATATTGTCTCTGACAATGACGATATTATTATGTTTGGTCTGTGACAAAGGCATATAATAATAAAACAAGTGAATAAAAAAAATACGTCACGCGGGAAGTACACTCAATAAACGGGATTTATTCCCTAACTTCCCACCCTAAGAGGTGGAATATTTTTTCAAATCTAATTGGGACCACCAGCAATTTATCTATACTAATATTATAAAGAGGAAAGATTTGATTGTTTGTTTGTTTGTTTGCATTGAATAGGCTCCGAAACTACTGAACCGATTTGAAAAATTCTTTCACTGTTGGGAAGCTACACTATCCCCAGGTGACATAGACTCAATTTTTTTTTTTTTTAAATAGGGATCCTTACTATAACTCCAATAATTTATCCCAAGGTGTAAAAAAATAAGATTTACAATTTTGACTTTGCGTGTTTGACAGTTCTAAGACAGGACAACGTCTGTCAGGTCAGCTAGTACTTCAATAAAAAAAACTGCGAAAATATCGCATAGCATACTCGTTTTTGTAGTCTGTTGAAAAGGGAGTATTATAATTACCGCATTTGCACATTTTTTTTTTTTTTTTTTCTTCTTGCCCGAGTTGGGGCTTTTGGCTCCGCATTTGCACATTCATACAGGGTTCGGGAAATTACGTGACATTTCGTCGTTCAAAATACCACAGATACTCAGAATACAGAAAAAACCAGAAGGCCTGAACGCACCCAATAGTGATGCGACAAAAACTATTCTAATATAGGGTAGTTTTACGCGAACGCGATTAGTTACTCTGTGACCATAATCGCGCCTTGACGTGTTTTACCGTTGCAATATTATTTAAGTTATGCCTTCCTGTGTCGTCCCAACGTGTAAAAATTCAGCTAGGCTACAAAAAAAACAAGATGGGATCACATTCCATACGTAAGTAGCGCATTTAGATGTTGTTTTATTTGATAATTGAATAAATTGTTCAGTCTTTCATTGTCGTAAGTGGTGATACCTCCATTTTGTCGGTGTTGCCAAATATCGAGAGTTGCAAACTTCCCAAGAATGAAATTTTTTATTGGTTGGTAGTTCTATATTATATAATTATTTTCAAAAAATCTTAACAGCTTACAAATAGTTATACAGGGTTACTGGTAATCACTTAGTCAGCGTGCTTTTAGGAGAATGTTGTCTGTACAACTTTTGTTCAGCTACTTTTGAAAATTCTACAGCAGAAAAATTCTACTGTCCCATACATTTTGTCGGATATCGGTGAAATGTTTGTATGGGGCAACTGGTTTTTTACCGACTTCCAAAAAGGAGGAGGTACTATGTTCGTCTGTACGTATGTTTTTTTTTTTTGTAAGTTTAAGATATTTTCGCCAATTGTAAACCGATAAAAGAAAAAAAAATTAATAGTATACTCCCGAGCTGGAGCCATTAACATCAAGTCAGGATCTGATGATGGGATCTCAAGGAAATCGAGGAAAAACTAACTAACTAACAATGTTTGACCGGTTTTCCGGTTTCCGATTGCGCTGAAATTTTGCATACTTATGTGAGTTTAGTAACAATTCAATAATCTGGTACTATTGAGCTGATCTGGTGATAGAGCCAGGAGGTTGATAGTGGAACTCTTCAACGGCGAACAGCAAAGGAACGAAATTTTGTAAATCAATTTAACTATAATATAGTCTGTTCTAAACTCCACCATGACATGGCTGCCGCATCCAGGGTTGACTCCCGACGAGGGAACTCCTCAACGGTAAATAGTACAGACACAAAATTTTGTAAATGGATAAAACCATAATAGCCTGTTCTAAATTCCATCATTACATGGCTCATGCACCCAGGGTTGACTTCCGGCGAGAGAACTCTTCAACAGTGAATAGGACAGACATAATATTTTTTTGTACATGGATTTAATTATGATAGCCCGTTTTAAACTTCTTCATGACGTGGCTTAAAAGCTTGTCATTAAAAACGTTTTTAAATTAAAACTTGTTTTGCACTAAAAAGGGTAAAATAAATTATTTCAATATATATTATGTCAATCCGATCAGTATATTGATTTCATTAAAAGTGTGTGTGAATAGTATCTGACCTAAAACATTTAACCAAAAACGTGTAAGTAATGTCTAAGCTGGCAACATTACGCGGGTGGAGGTGAGACAGGCGCGGGACGTGGGTTTTGTTTTTTGGACTCAGCGTGCGGCTTGCAATCACAGCTTAAGGCGGTTTCTGGTTTCTTCTGTATTCTGAGCACAGATATTAAAAAAAAAACTTTTCTGGGCTTTAAAAGTATTTAATTACAAAACGTAAAATTTTAAAGTTGGAAATTACAATATTTTATCTATTTTATCTGCAATGATGAGTGACTTTTTTTGGTTTAGTACTTCCATTCCATATAGTCCTGTAGAAACTAAAAAAATTAAGGTCTGTACTCTAATCTCATCTCAGAATCTCATTTTCGCCACAAAACTTATTGACATAAACTTACGCAATAACACAATCGTTTGTATTTACTGTTTAACGTTCGTTTCCGACATTGTAAAAAACTAAACTATGAAGATGGTATCTTTTCAAGTTTGTATTGTTTGATACAATCAGTTTCATTACACGGTGATTCCCGCGAAGTTCTTCAATTACCTACGTATTATGTAGGATCTTAATGATTATTATTAGTATTTAAGGCCACGTTCACCAGCCACAGCTATCTCTTTCCAATTTTTCAACATTTCTGAAGATAAAAAATATCATTGAGAGTTTAATAAATCCGATAGGCATTATCTTTAGAATAACACTGCAAAATACTTATATTTTTCGAGGTATCTCCTTCGCCATCCAAAATAAGAAAATTTTATTGCTTTATAACATTTGCAGTGTTATTTCTAAAGATAATGGTTTTCAATAGTTTTTTTTTAATTCTTAAGATCGGTAAGAAGATCGAAAAACACAATTTTCAAGAATTTTTCTATCTTTTCCGCAATAAAAAAAAAAAAAATATCACAAAAATTGCTTTAGTTTATACCATTTGATTTTTGCATGTTATTCTAAAGATAGTGCAAAATCTGTTTTTTGGTGGATAATGATACAATGATAATAGGTATCTACTATGTATTTTTACGAGTTTTTTCTATTTTCTCCGCTAGGTATCCTATAAAATATCAACACAAAAATTGCTTTATTCAATTTGCAATATTATTCTCAGTCAGTTCCTTAATATTCTCACCTATTGATATTTTTCTCTATGTTGAAAACGTGCGAAACAGATAGCTGTGCCGGTGATCGTAGCCTTAATGTTAATAGCCTATTAAGGATTCCGACATGTGAATTAAGAGGCTTTATGTTCATTATTAAAGGAAGGGCGTTGCATGCTTCAACAGGTTTGTCCTTCCTTTCGTATGCCCTTAATATTTCCGATTGAAGCAATCATGGTTTGATGAGTGTTTGAATCTAATTATTATTTATGGAATTGTAAATTCCAGAGATACAAATGGTAGTTAATTATTGAATAAGCAGTGGCTACGGTAATACTGGGTTATGCGGGAACGGTGTACTATGCCGAAAGGGGTCCATAGTACCCATCATTATGAAAAACTTTTACTACAACCAACAGAAATCGCGAAAAGAATATCAGTTATTCCATAGAAAATGACACTCGACAAAATGATAAAGCTGATTTCGGGGTTAGCCTCGGGGTAAAAGGGGTTCATAGTAGATGAGTATATCGGAGCCCATTCGGTTTAGTACAACTCTTACGCGTAAACCTGTATACAGGGTTATTGATAATTAGTTAACGAACTCTCGCAGATAGTTTCCTTATTTGACAACTTTTGTTTCATGATTTTTTAATAGACCTAAAGGCGTAGCGCCCATCTTTGTAACGTGACACGTCATCTAGTACGTAACTTGTCACTTCAAAGTAAATGTTGTACCTTACTGCACAGCGCGCCGCCCATTCGCGTGGCGTGACGTGAAATGAACTAACGTGTCACTCGGCGTGCTACTTGTGACGTATTGAAGTGGCACGTAGCACGTAACTTGTGGCAGTTTTTCTTGGCGCCAACCGAAATATCATGTGCCCACAAGAACAACAGCATATAATATATATTTTTATCAAGAGTCGACTTCTAATAGTGCTAACAGACGCACGAACGCGGCTGACCTCAACCGCCGTCTGACCAACGGGAGAGAAAGAGAGGGAAATATGATATTCTCACTCTTTCTCTCCCGTTGGTTGGACGGTGGTCCGTCAGCCGCGTTCGAGCGTCTGTTAGCACTATAAGCTTTATCAGGGCTTTCACATACATGTCAAATGAAACCGCGTAAAATTATTGCCACTTATTTTCCTTGTAGTATAACGGAACCCTAAAAATTATGCTCGAGAGACCAGCATTTTTGTAATAACATTTGTAACCTTTGAAAACCTCGTCAAAGAGATGCGACATCGTAGATTAAACGTAATCTGAATTGCATATTGTAACTCCAATTATAGTAAATACCTTTTTATGGACCATAATAATGACAGTGAGCGTATACTAATATAAATATTAATGCTATTTAATGTGAGTCGCGCTTAAAATTAAAGTTATAACCTTATAATTGCTGGAATTTGCATTTATGAAGATTAAAACGAAGAGCAAGAATATCTGGCGAGACAAAATGACACACATAAAGCTAATTGAAATCGAATCTAATAGTACACACACGTATGGATTTGGTTGACCTCAACCGCCATCTGACCAACGGGAGAGAAAGAGAGGGAAATATGATATTCTCACTCTTTCTCTCCCGTTGGTTGGACGGCGTCTGTCAACCAAATCCATACGTGTGTTAACACTTGCTAGTAGGAATAGTATTGTACGCTGGGTGCTCGTAAAATATATATTAATTTATTTACTTTACACAAATAATACAGTTCATAGCATATTGTTGCACCAAAAAAACCACAGTTAGTTTATATATATATATATATGGCAGCCATATCACAAGCTTTGCTTAGTTTGGGGTCATATGACGGTGTGTGCAAAAAAAAGTTCCGAATTGTGTTTTATGTAGTAGAGATATGGATCTTTTTTTTCTTTTTCTTTGTTTGAAAACGTAGAAAAAGTATGCCATGCAGAAGTACCTACTCAATATTATTTTCAAAATCATATCGACGATCGATCATAGGTTTTTTCCATGTGTACCATGTGTGTATAAGTGATACCAGTTCTCAAGCAAAAAATACAACCGGTAGCTGAAAAAATCAATCACGACCAATTATCCGCGCTAACACCTTATAATTGAGATCAAGTCATCCGCAAAATCAATTTTGTACTTTTGACAGCCCAACACATCTTACAAATTTCAATCTTATTTTAATAGCTATAAAGGGTAGTCGTTAAGTTTGAGGTGGTCAGTTGATATGCAAAATCTGAGTGTTGCCAAAGTGATCTTGAACTATATACCTACTGTGTACATTCACTCGCGATGTTGGAATTATTTTACACTAGAATTGGGCAACTGGTAATACTGGACTTACAATGTACATTACATACCCTGTCATAGACGTCTAGAATACTTATTGAAATCAGCTTTGGCAATCACAAATCGTATCAACTTTTTAACCGAATTCAACAAAAGGAGCGAGTTCTCTATTCGGCTGTATTTTAAGGGTTCCGTACTCAAAGGTTAAAAACGGAACCGTATTACTAAGCCAACGATGTATGTCTGTCTGTCTGTCTGTCCGTGTGTCTTACCTATTACGGCTATATCTTTTGAACCGTAATAGATAGCCAGTTGAAATTTTCACAGAATATGTGATGGGATTAACGAAGCAATAATAAATAAGCCGGTCAAGTGCGAGTTGGGCTCGCGCACTGAGGCTTCCGTACCACCACAAAATACAATAAGGTTGTCCAAGTAACCGAATTACCAGTTATTATAACGCCCTCCAATCGTCGGAGTAACTTGCTACGCAGTTTGCTACAGGCGAGTATAATAACTTGGTAACGAACAGAAGTTTATCACTGACTCGCACTTGATCATTATTTAATATTTGTTGTTATACTTTAGAGTGTGTACTACAATCGTGCCAAGTTTGACGCTTGTACGTATTATCGTTTTTACATTAGAGCTGATATAAAAATACGTTAACAAAATATGTTGCCTCCACGGAACCTTCAGCGCGGCCGGAACGGAATAGAACTTGGCCGGTTTATTTATGTTTGTAACCTCAATACTCCGTCATTTATAAGGCGATTTGGAAAATTCTTTTTTTATTTTAAAGGATACCTAGATAGGTACTTTGCCATCCACCTCGTAGGTATTATCAAAACAAAACACAAAATTATGCATATTTTTTCCGTTTCGATAAAAAAGTCACCCAGGCTTAGAATAACTACACATAGAAACCAAGTACATTCGCAAAATTTAAGCCATTCAAATGGTGTCATATATGGCTCCAAAAAAAATAAAATTATATGACAATTTGCGCGGTGAAATCGTACCACAACATATCAGAAAAGCAGCATAAGAGTTATGGTGTGAAATTCCACAGGTAATCCATTAATTTTCTTGCTTAAATCGTTTAAAATATCAATCGAAACGTAAGCTACAAAGCGAATTTGTAGCTTACGTTTTGAGAAGGCGTTGTTTGGAAACTTACCATCTCTGTGTAGTTAATCTAAGCACCCAGGATAAATAAAAACAGACTTCAAAATTTTTTAAAATCCCCAGTTCGTTTACTTGGATGACATATTTTTACTAGTTATCTCTATCTCTTCTCTTCTCTACTAAGTCGCTTTCCGCGTCTGTCTGTCTGTATGTCTGTCTGTCTGTATGGCCGCTAACTCCTCCTAAACCACGCAACGAATTTTGATGCGGTTTTCACCATCAGTTAGATACATTTTCACGGAAAGTTTATTATATATAACTAGCGACCCGCCCCGGCTTCGCACGTAAATTACACCCGTGCGAAGCCGGGCGGGCGGGTCACTAGTTTAGATATATAAACTAACTACAGAATGGAGTTTAAAAAAAACGGTTTATAAATGACGAAGTTCTGAGTTAACAAACATAAAAAATACATCCAAATTGAGAACCCCCTCCTTTTTTGAAGTCGGTTAAAAATGCAGTCATCGAAACTGACCCAAAATGTAAAAATTCAACTCCGCAGAATAAGAGGAAGTTGTTCTAATTCAGTTTGCAAGATTTGATCTAAACAAACAAACGAACATACAAACATTGCAAGTTATGTAAAAGCTCGTAATAAAATTGTTATCCTGAGTATCTACCACAAAAGAGTTAAGTAAATAGAACGGAAATGAGAAGGAAAATCTGTCGCCAGGCATTATGACAGAACCTTGATTGAACATTATTACTTATGCCAATCGTTCAGTGTGGAGGTTAAAGGGGGAGGCCTATGTTCAGCAGTGGACGTCTTCTGGCTGATGATGATGATGATGACTTATGTCAACGCGTCGAACTCCGCATCCAAAGAACTTGGACCTTACCCTTTTGGGTTAGGTCTCAAAGTTCTTTGTCCGCATCACAGTTGCTAACTGATTTCGAATGACTGACGTTTCGTTTATATGGTTGCAACACTTGCAGCTGGCTACAACAAATTTCTTACAAAAATGCCTTGACAGCCGTTCTAATTAAAACAAAAAAAAAAAAAAAAACTTTTCTGTTGTACCTATCTTACAAAACACTGTTTTAAACTATCACGGTTGTTCACTAAAGTTATATGATTATTTACGGGACATTTACCGTGGTAAGGTTGTGGACAACTCACAACCCACTATCACTATCTTACAACTCATATTTTTCGTAATAACAAAATACAATATTTATTGCATTGCATTTATTGCATTGGCAAGTTTTCAAAAACCGTTACTATGAAGGAGTATTCGTGAAAACTAAACATGCTAAAAGTAGGTTACCGTACCGCTATCGCCGAGACATTATCTCTGTTCGTACGACGGAGTAGTCTGCGCGGCAGATGGTTCGACGCGGTGCGCCCGCGCCGGCGCAGTGACCGCCGGGCTGCCTTGCCGCGGGCAATGCCGCCGGTGCGTTGCGACAACTACACACTTCAAGTACTGTCGCACGCTTACATCCTCACTGTTATTAGCACGTAATTAATATTACTATTGCCAAGGATTCATACTATTCATATATGAATCCTTGCTGAATCCAGGCCTGGTGGCCGTGGTGCACTCCGCACTTTAGGTATGTTCGGCCGATGCCCCTTTCCAAGAGGGTCATAGCAGGGCAGTCAGTGGCCGCTCGGCTCTCGCCCGGCCTGCACGCTACGCATGCGGGTGGGAAAGACAAAAAATTATCTTTCCCTCCCGTTGGTTGGACGGCAGTTCGTCAACCAAGTGCGTCTCGTCTGTTAGCACTATTACTCCTATCTCGCTTCCAACACGCTCTATATAATCCTACCGTACTCCACTACCTAAATTTTCATTAAAGAACAGACTTTCATTTAATCTTTAAACCTCTTTTTAGGGTTCCGTACCTCAAAAGGAAAAAACGGAACCCTTATAGGATCACTTCGTTGTCCGTCTGTCTGTCCGTCTGTCCGTCTGTCAAGACCCTTTTTCTCAAGAACGCGTAAAGGTATCAAGTTGAAATTTATACTAAACTAGCGACCCGCCCGCCCGGCTTCACACGGGTGTAACTTACGTGCGAAGCCAGAGCGGGGCGCTTGTTACATAATATATAAACCTTCCGTGAAAAATTATCTAACTGATGGTGAAAACCGCATCAAAATCCGTTGCGTAGTTTTATAGATCTAAGCATACATAGGGACGGACAGACAGCGGGAAGCGACTTTGTTTTATACTATGTAGTGATAGTGAAGTGATAGTGATACATGGGTCTGCGGTTTCTTTCGGCTGTAAAAAAATAAAAGTTGTAAGTCAACGCAATCAAAAGAAATGATCGTTATGAGCGAGTGTATACCAAAAAAAAAATCGGATTTCACCCGCGCGTCTCGCATCGCCCGCATTAGTGTGAAACACAACCACGGCAGCGCGGCAGTCGCGCGCAGCTCCAGTATACACAACTCGTGTACTTGGACTCGTCATGCGGCAAGGAGTAATAAACACAGGATAAGCGTAGTGTTGGCGTTTTGGCGATTAGCTGGGTTCGGTCACGGCGCGCAAAACCGTAAATTGTTTATTTCACTTTTCAAAATTGTAATTGGTGTTTATTTTTTAACTTCATTTTTAAGTTTTCTACAATATAAATATAAAAATAATAAATTATATAAATAAAATTGAAATTACCAAAATTATTTTCAAATTAAAATTTTACGCTGGAGACAGTGTCAGAGATCGTTAAACATTAAATCAAACTATACTAAACTAATGCTATGCTATGCCATGCTATGCTCTATACTATGCTATGCTACGCTATGCTATGCTATGCTACGCTATGCTACGCTATGCTACGCTATGCTACGCTATGCTACGCTATGCTACGCTATGCTACGCTATGCTACGCTATGCTACGCTATGCTACGCTATGCTACGCTATGCTACGCTATGCTACACTATACTATACTATACTAAACGAAACGAAATACGCGAAAGCCCGTTGGTCCAGTTGGTAGTGAACCTTACTGAGCTTGGGGGCGTGGGTTCGATTCCCATCTAGGACAAACATTTATGTGATGAACTTTTTCTGTTTGTTCTACGAGTATACCTGGTTGTTAATATCTAACAGATATATAACACTCTCATAATAAATTATATTCGATTTGAGACTTACGTCCTTTAGTTCTAAGCAACTATTCGGTCAAACGGCAAGTCCGATATTCAGTCTTATTCTGTTGCGCTTTGCATCTAAATAGCGAAACATGCTCCGTTCAACCTCAGTACCGCACTGTGCCTCAACGGGGAAGGACGCACGCGCTTGCTTTTCGCCTTGGTTTTATCTTCCGAGTGCGATTATATCAACACCTACTGTAATTTCAAACAAAGGATAATATAAAAAATCGATGCCTGGAACGCGACCACTTGACGCGGCAACCAAGTGGTGCCAATGAACCTGGTTGTTAATATCTAACTGAGATTCGCCACTGTCATTATAGAAACATTTTACTGTTTAAAGACAAAGTTTATTTTTATTGTTTCATTCAAGAGCAATGTTTATAACCTCAAATAAGCCACAAATGACAGCACCAGCGAAGGTGGCGCCATCTGAGATAAGTTTTGCCGTGGTTTGCCTGTGGCTTCTCATTACCCATAATGTATGAAAAATACTGCGTTAGTTCCCTAATACTCACCCTGTGAAATCATTTACCACTGAATAAAACTCAAAATATGTAGTGATGGCCAAAATATTTTCGGATTTGAATTAAATAAAGAAATTTCGTTAGTGAAGCTACTTCTCAAAATCTCTGAAATATTGGTGCCATCGTTTGGCTTTAGACCTCAGCAGCCATTAATCGATGACACAGACTTAAAATATTCAAGGATGGCTGAAATCTTTTCTGATTTAACGTCTTCACTGAAATATTGAAGATGTCTTCTAGTATTAGAACTGAACAATCTATAATCACCGTTACTGATTTAAAATATGCAAGGATGGCAGAAATATTTTACGATACAAGTCAAGATTCTCTGAAATATTAATGCTCTCATCTAGTGTTGGACGCAAATCACGCAAAACCTCACCTAATCCTCAAAAAAAAAACTCACCTATGTTTCCAACCAATTTGTTCAAAATATTCAAAAATAGCTATTTATTTTTTGATATAACTTCACTTTGCTGAAATACTGGTGGTGCCACCTAGCGTTTGATCTGAGAAACTCGTATTTTATGCTACTGATTCAAAATATTTAAAGATGGTACCACACTGTTGCACCGCACTGTTGTACCACACTGTTGCACCGCACTGTTGCACTGCACTGTTGCACCGCAGTGTTGCAACGCAGTGTTGCAACGCAGTGTTGCACCGCATTGTTGCACCGCAGTGGTGGACTGCAATTCAACCAGTATAAAAAAATATTGGTCGAATTGAAGGTAAATGAGAACCTTCCTCCTTATTTGAAGTCGGATAAAAAGGTAAGTAGTATTTGACTTTGACTAAGGTAAGTAGTCCCGCTAGTGTATTGTGCATTTCTCCTTACCAGCACATACCCGAGCCAACCCAACTGGTCAAACAGTAGGTACTTATGTTTTTAACCGACTTCAAAGAAGGAGGAAGGTTCTCAATTCGACTAGTATTTTTTTATACCGGTCGAATTGAGAACCTTGCCCCTGTTTTGAAGTCGGTTAAAAGCATAAGTACCTATTGTTTGACTTTCCACATTTTCATTTTTTTTTATTAGAAGCAGTTTTTTTGCTTCCATTATTACCAAGCTATTTTTTGTCTGTTAAAATTGAGAACCTTCCTCCTTTTGCAGAAAGCCGCTTCTCGTAAAAACGTGAGAAAATGTGGATGGAACTCTCAAGTCAAATTAACCATCACATTAATTTAAATGATTTTTAATTTTAATTTTGTAAAATTATAATGAACCTAAATTATTTTATAATGTCATTTAATTTTTAGTTTTATCTTTCTGACTCTCTCTCTCTGCTTCTCTCCGTCTCTCTCTCTCTCTCTCTCTCTCTCTCTCTCTCTGTCTGTTTGTCTGTCACAAAGAAACACTCCGACTCTAATAGTTAAATTACTGAGCATACATAATAATGGATGCGTTACGGCCTAGTCATATCCATTTTATTTGTATCTATGTTATTTTTTCGTAGTAGCTTTACCTAGTCTGTGCTCTAAGGTCATTGGCACCACTTGGTTGCCGCACCAAGTGGTCGCGTTCGAGCCATCGATTTTTTATATTATCCTTTGTTTGAAAATACAGTAGGTGTTGATATAATCGCACTCTGAACATAAAACCAAGGCGAAAAGCAAGCGCGTGCGTCCTTCCCCGTTGAGGCACAGTGCGGTACTGAGGTTGAACGGAGCATGTTTCGCTATTTAGATGCAAAGCGCAACAGAATAAGACTGAATATCGGACTTGCCGTTTGACCGAATAGTTGCTTAGAACTAAAGGACGTAAGTCTCAAATCGAATATAATTTATTATGAGAGTACTAATTAATCTAGGTAAATTTTGTCTTAACACTGGAAAACGAACTATATTTTCCTTCGGTGAGTATTTATTTTAGATATGTATCTGAAGTACTTTCCAAGTAAAATAAAAAAAATTAGCAAAAAGGCACCATTTTAAAAACATTAAAGTATCGAGTAAATTTCTTGCTATTATGTTTCTGTCTTAATGGCGGAAAGAAAATGAATTGAAAATTCACATATATCAATTATTACGATGATCGGATATTTGGTTTAGTTAGAATATCATGGCAAATTAGCATAAAATTTCGGCTGCCCCCTCTTATGTCGCATATTTTGCGATTTCACAGGGAACCAAAACCTATAGGGTACTTCCCGTTGACCTAGAATCATGAAATTTGGCAAAAGGCAAGGTCTCATAACACATATATAGGAATAAATCCGAAAGTTACAAATTTGAAGTAATATCATTTAAAAATTATTATTTTGCAATTACAAACTTACATTTTGTAGCTGGAATGAATGAAAGAACCTTATAGTCAACTACAAAGTTAAGTTTGTCTTTCAATATTTCAACTTCAGTTAGTTTTTTTTTTTGGGCTCGTGCTCGTACTTTTCCGGTTTTTTAGGGTTCCTTAGGTATGATAGGAACAAGGAATTAAACCTTGTAAGTTCGTTCTGACTGTCCGACATTCCATCAGAAGATTAAAAGGACTAACTAAACTTTTAGAGTTATCTGACGAACAGACGTAAGTACGGACAAAACGAACACAATTTCAAAAAGATTAAAATAATAAAAATAAAAATAAATTAAGTATGGCTCTGGTACATGTGAAATATCACTGCACTTGTTCGTGTGGAATATCGTTGAAATAGAGTTATGCTTATTACATCACTTATCAATTGTAGATATTCTCCCTCCTGGCACGTTACTCAATAAACTCCTACTTTTCCGAATTGGTCGTGTTTTTTTGTTTACACTTGTTTCGTCGACTGTACGCACACACAACAAGTTTCATACACGGGGCATATAGCAAAATGTGCTCGTAGCGGCGGTTTCCACTAAATATCTTTCACTGTCGTAATATCACTTGGTAATTAGATCTGATTTACTATAATTATGTCAACACGACGCGACGGTTATGTTAATTATGTTGTTGAATTATAAGAATTTAACTAGCAAGGACACGTCTTGAACTTAGATTTGTTTGAACTACTATGATTGAATTCTTTGACTGTGATGAGTATTATGATATTTTAAGTATCTTGTTAGGGAGGAAATTCACTTTTCGTCTCACCAGCTCGGAAAGGATTTCTAACAAAAAAATTTTTTTTTCAGGTAGTGCAGAATCTAAGTGCAGAATATAAATTCTAAATTCCAATGTGATGTAACGAAATATTGTCTAACCTTCACATTGTTCGTTATTAAAACATTCCAACTTCTTTGAATAGAACCTCTTTGAATAGTTTAATTCAAGGAGGCTTCTATCATTGAATATTTTAGATGGGATTGCCTTACGTATAACATCATTCTATCGAGTCAACACTGGACAGTTTTTTTTTCGCACACTCAAACATGGTGTTCCTTACAACATACGGTTACACACGGTACATACACACGATACATACATACATACATACATATACATACGATTTAGTCATGGTATATTATATTTCCATTAAGATCACAGCTATTGTCCTCTCACAGCTGGTTTAAATCTTTTCCGTGCCATTTATCTTATTGTCGTGTAATAACAGCACATAATTGGCATGAAGAGTTTCAATCACCATTTCGTGTTATTGTCCATATTATAATGTATCATGCAGGAGTCCATTCTCTGGCCTTCGAGATTTTGTCATAGGCATCCGTTCCCTCTTAGTTTACTGCTTGCCATCTGTTTCGACATTGTAGTCCCTGTAGTTTACTTTGATTGACTATATTGACTATAAGAGTTATCTAAAATAATATAGATAGGTATCTACTAGTTTAGTTACGATTGCTTGTTACCCAAGCGGTTCACGCTGCTGAAAGCCGGAACCAAAAGTAATTAGGTATAACCACTCGATCACGTATGTAGTCAAAATTCCCTTTTGCAAAATGATGCCACGTCGGTCGCGGGGCAGCTTGTGATTGGAGACTCGACGCGACTCGACGCTCGTGATTGGAGAATCAAAAGTCATTCATTCAATTCGCGCCTAGGATTCGCTCGAAATAGTTTAGGTTGACATGTTAGAACCTTTGCCTCATGCGGGGTAACGGATGAGCAGTTAAGTGGTTATATTGTCATTGGCCGGAACAGATGGCGGAAGGGGAGAAGTTGATACCGTGATGCCATGATGCGACCACCAGCATTGAGGAATCGACGGAAGGAAGTTATGATTACTTATAGTTATAGTTATTTTATTCAAAAATTTAAATAGATTGCAAATATACCTAGTTATTTAAGGCATATTCGCGTACCTAACCCAGAGATATACACACTTTAATTGTCGCGTAAAGTCACTCATTTGAAAATAGTAACAGATTCTAACAATTACTACATTTTCCTTTAGTTGAATTGACTGGTTGTTCTGTTCCGAACTGTAAGAGCAGAAGTGTGGCGGTAATATAAGGTTTTGAATAATTTCCTAAATAAATTACGGTTTAAAAAAGCTGCCTTCAAAAAACCAGAAAACACTAACATAGTTCCACAAAAAAAAAAAAAGGATTTTGAACTCTTTACCTGGCGGAGTATATTATATACCAGGCACAGATTATGCTTGTCATCTGTCCATTATCCCACGATATCCACGCATTCCTCCTGTGTAGGATTCTGGTAAAATCGCATTCGGTTTTACTTTCATTTTCTTATCAATACTAAAGGCTGGGAGAGCCCAAACCTGTCTGCCCGTGCCAGTAACTTACAAACTTACGACCTCAGCCGACGTAACTGCATTTCCGTAATATTCTACTTGGAACCAGCTTCACGAACTTATTTAATAGATATTTTATGTTTATGACTCTACTTTTAACATATACTATAGGTACATACAGTTGTGCGAACTGCTAGTCTGTGGAATGCGCTACCTGAATGGGTGTTCCCCGATGGTTACAATCTGGGTGTCTTCAAATCACGAGTGAATCGGTTTCTTCTAGGCAAGCGTGCTCCAACGTAGACCGCATCATCGCTTAACATCAGGCGTGATAGTGGTCAAATGCAAGCCTATTATTTATTTAAATAAATATACACTAGAGGTTTGTCACAAAAACAATTTTGAAGATGAATTTCCGCAAAGTAACGCTTGATCTCTTGATTCAATCAACATGCTGACATGTTATCCAACTGGATACTGGATCATTAGTCTATCTGAATCCACTGTTTATTGCACCCTTGTTTTCTAACATTACATACGTTTCGGTCTCTCGCGCTTGTGTTTACTTTTTGAGTAACTACCTATTTTATAATTAATAACTGGGATAAAGAAATCACGCCATTTTTAACTAGCTTCAAAAAAGGAGGGGTGCTGAATTCGATTGTACTTATGTTTTTTTACATTACATCCGAATATCGTGAAACTTGTTGCAATCAGCGTTAGTAGAGTATAAACTGCAATGTGATCGAAATGTCACTATTTAAAACAAAACAAAAAATACGATAAACGATAGACGGGCAAAAATCCGTCGTGACCAAAGTCGGAAAACTTAAGAGATAATGAGCTAAAATTGAGGAATGACTCAGCCCGGGTTTTAGCGTGGAACGCGTGCGAGTGCATCTAGGTATAATGTGAACTACCAGGTAATTTTGTGATTGTAACTCTATTTTAACTCTTCAATCTGACATTAAAACCACTTGCATGCAATCGAAACCAAGTGGGTTCTTGTTATTAAAAATCAACTGTCCATGGCTGAATAAATATTTGACGTTCTCTTAAAAACATAAGGATTAACCTCAGCTGTGTTAAAAATTGAACAAACTCTTGACAAACTGTGATTTTTATGCAAACAAATGTTGCGTTCTGCGGTAGAGCAGTGCAAATAAACATTGTCAACTTTTGTGTTTGTTTACTTCAATTTGTTGATGGATTACAAAGTTTTTTTTTTGGGCTCGTGCTCGTACTTGTCCGGTTTTTAGGGTTCCTTAGGTATGATAGGTACATGGAATTAAACCTTGTAAGTTCGTTCTGACTGTCCGACATTCCATCAGAAGATTAAAAGGACTAACTAAACTTTTAGAGTTATCTGACGAACAGACGTACGGACAAAACGAACACAATTTCAAAAGGATTATAATATTAAAAATAAAAATAAACCACGTATAATATTCCCACCACGTATAATTAGCTTTGAAGAAATCAAAACACTGAGTGGGAATTTAAAAAAAATAGGCTATCGGACAGGTGTGTGCTTTATTAAAAAACTAATATCAGTGAAAAATTAAATTTTCATCCCGACCTTGGAAAGAGTATTTTTGTTCTTCGATATCTCATTGCAAACGTCGTTTTTATCCGCTAGAGGATAAAGTAAAATTGGTTTTAGAACATCGTGTGCACAAAGTTTGTGAATTCAAAACATCAACCATACTAAATATACCAACAATAAATCAATTAACAAAACAATCAAATCTGCATTAAAAAGTCAAACATAGAGGGTAGTAGATTTGTATAATTTTGTCAGAGTATGTCTATTTATGCAAGCGGCCCGGTTTTAACAAGGATTAAAGTTTTTGGACCAGTGGCTGTTAAATATATCAAGCTCATGTTAGTATAAAATAAACAAATTAATCACCCACGTATTGCATCACAATGCGCTGGTCTTGACATGGCGTCGGCCGTCGAGGTGTTTTCGCAACGTAATTAATGACACTTGGATGCCCGCACGCGACGTCCACTGGCACACCTTTTGCGAATTCTAGAAACATCAAAAAGGCTTCTTCAGAGTAGGTACGCGATTCTTCAAACGATCCGAAGCACATCGAACACCTAGAGCCGCTCAGCATGCACAGAGACGTTGGGTCTCTTTGTATCTTTTATCGCATTTACAACGGGGAGTGTTCTGAAGAACTGTTCAATATGATGACAGCATTGCGGTTTTACCATCGCACTAGCCACCACCGCCTGAAAGCTCATCCACATGATCATAGATCTGTGAAAATCCCACACTGTGCATTTTACGCAATCTTTTTTGCCTGCAATTTGTGGAAGCGGCATTTCCGAGTAACTACAACATGGGGTTCTTCAAAACGGCGGCTAATAGAGTCTTTATAGGTTGTTAGCGTATCTGTGATACCCCTGGTGTTACAGGTATCCATAGGCAACGGAGATCGCTTACCACCAGGCGGCGACGTATGACATTAAAACCAAAGACTACTATATATATACGGAGAATTAAAACAGCTTTAATTGTATCGCAAAACAGCGTCATTTGTACACTGGTGTATGGTAGGGCAAATAGGGCTCTGGCCATCCACCAAAATGAGTCCGGGAAAAGAATAGGTTTTAGATATCCTATATTTTTGTCAATTTGTTTTGTATTATACACCTACTGTGGCGTTGCCCCAATTCGCCAATGTCACTTACGTCAAAAAGGAATTAAGAATAAGGCCAACTTGGAAAGGACGTAAGTAATTTCAAATCTACAATTGGACACTGTCAAATAAAATTATGTCCCTAGATAGAATTCAGAGATACAAATTTCATGTTAATAAACAAGATAATCGAAAGCGACAGGAAACGTTAATTGAAATTACGTCCGTCCGTTAGCCAATTTATTATTTACCTAAATTGGATTCCGTTTTCAACATTTATTTGTCGTCTGGGTAAATTGTGTTGCACAAAATTCGACGTCAATTTTATTTAAAAAATGCTGGCAATAACAACAAATTTATGTTCATTAGTGTATCCTATTAAATTTGATTCATACTTCAAACATCTCAACACTTACTATTATTAACCGATTAGTAAAAAAAATTGGGTTAATGATAAAATATTAAAATTATAATCATTGTATGGTCTAATTATTGAAGCCTCGAGCAATACACTACAGCCAATATCAGACAAATCTTTTAAAGATATACTGTTGTCAAAAACTAATGTTTGGTTACTATACAGCCTAAAGCATTTTAAACATCTTTTAGGTTTTTTGTTACTTCAGATTTTGACGCCTAAAGCTAATAGGTAAATGTTTAAAACGAATTTAGAAATCCTAATTATCTAGACATGAACTTTAAGAGTCCTTGTCATATTCAGCAAATATAAAACAGACAAATGACGTGTAGCAAGAGACGCATATTGTAGGGATCCGTAACCAAAGCAATAGTGGTAAAATGCTAGTTTAGAAATTAGCGGTTCGAAGAATATTCAAAAAAACGAAGCTGACGGTAGTCTTAGATAAATTTCAGAGATGTATGATACCGACATAACAACTACTTGGGTAACATTCTTACTGAAGATAATTTTATGAAAAGATCAATGACCTAGCTAGAACGTCTTGAATTTATCACAGTTGATGATAGCCCGTTGGTCCAGTTGGTAGTGAACCTGCCTTCTGAGCTTGGGGGCGTGGGTTCGATTCCCACGTAGAACAAACATTTGTGTGATGAACATTTGTGTTTGTTCTATATCTGGTTGTTAATATCTATTTAAGTATGTAATTAAAACTATATATGTATGTATATCAGTCTCTGGCAGCCATATCACAAGCTTTGCTTAGTTTGGGGTCAGATGACCGTGTGTGAAAAAATGTCCCGAATATTTATTTATTTATTATTTATTTAGTTTTATTTCTATAACATAATACAAAACACGTACTATAATTCAAACAGTTGTAATTGCTAAAAGTAAGAAATAATTTTGAAAAAGGTATTTATGATAACCTACCTGCGTGGCGTTAAACTCATTGCCAATAGGCATGTGTCCTCATGTTTAATTTATTACAAATAACCGGTTTAGCGAGGAATATAACTAAATACATTACACATACTGAAAAAATAATTTAATTGGCTGATAAATCTCTGAGATATAAGCGTTTAAAGTTTTAGGTGGGGATAGGGAAGGGATGCTCTATCCCTTTCTCACAAAGCGTGTGTTAGTATAGCATTTGTATGGCGCTCCTGAGCCATGACGTCACGGCTCAGTATAGTGCGCTCTCTGTCTAGCATGAAATTTAAATGCTTATATCTGCTTACATCTTATTTATTTTAGAACTAATTTTAATTTTGTTTTCGTTGATGCTTTGAGGCTGCGATGCGTTGAGGCTCTATTTATGATCAGATTTTTTATGAGGTAATAAAAAAATATTAGTCATCATACCTATTCAGCCATTATTCTCAAATGATTTATGTCAAAAAAGTGATGTTTATCTTCATTTTAAAAGACCAATTTTCAACGAATATACGAATATTGATGAGGTGCAACTAAAAACATTTTTATCTCCATTTCAGATGTACCAGAGCCACCCCTAAAATACAAAACTGTATTATTTTTTTAAACTTTTAAATTGAGATATATACTAAATACTGTAATTGTGCAAAGTAAATAATTAGGACGGACGGACTAAATTAACATTATAAGGATTCCTTGTAGTACTACGGAACCCTAAAAACTACCACATAAACAGTTTTTTGTCTGCTCTTGTACACTTATCTGATAAATAATCAGCAGGTATTTATGTTTAAATATTAGTCATTGAGGTATAATTATGACGAAATATTTAATTTGATTAGTCAAGGAGCTTTCTCTCGAGAGATATGCGTCAAACGCTCAATTTAAGCTCGGTGTCTTTGTCCTCAAATTACGTAAGTGACGTAATACTGCTCATGGTGTTGTGGACGGACTAAGGGTAGATCAATATTTTATTTCATGAATAATCTAAATAACTACATAATAATAATCAATTAAAAAACCGACTTCAAAATTAGTAAATATGCAATTTTGTTTACTTGGATGACATATTGTCCCCAGGTATTTTGATATAAAAATCAAACGACTGCATCGGTTTTGATGAAATGTATGTAGGACCAATCTGAATGTACATCGATTCATATAAAAAAAAATTACTACATGGTTTTCTAAATGTTATAGTTCTGAGGTAACAAACATTTTAAAAACAATCACAATCGAATTGAAAACCCCCTTTTTTTGAAGTCGGTTAAAAAGGGTGAATATAGAATTTAGAAAAAACGAAGTGCGTTGTCATTTTGTATATCTTGACAAATTTACTAAGGAGAAGTTGAATAAAACTGAGGACCGATTTAGCAAGAACATACAAAGTAGTCCAAAAAAGGAGAAGGCAAATGTCATTTTTCTAAAGATTAAAGATCGGGAAAGCTAAAAAATACTCTTTGATATAAGCCAAGCTCTTGTAATAATAAGACAAAAAGAGCAACTTCATAAGAAAAATTCGACATTCTTACTATTTAGTATCCTATCTATAAGAATTTAAGAAGCCTATTTTCAGTCCGTGATACTCGCACTAACATAAAAATAAAATTAGCGAAAAAAGATCTACAATCTCTGGTAGATACTTATTATTGATTGGGGTAGAGTTCGGCGTGTGGTCAATCTTTCGATTGTGATTTGATTACGATGGGACTTCGCATTCGCCCCATTTATAGATTTTTCTATGCCTATCCCAGCCAATAACTATAGTGGTTATATTATTTTGATGCCAGCGATCTCAATCCGTCCCCAAACGACGGATGCGATACGGTACTGTGTCAGATGTCGTGAGACTTTAATGACACGGGAAGCATTGTACCGCGTGGTGTAATTTAATTTGACGCCATTGTATAGTAAGCAACCATCTAAGAAAATCATAAGATTGATTATTGATAGGAAGTTAAATGGTAAGGAATATGTGTTAAAATATGAGTGTTGAAAGCATAGACTTTGTTATTTCAATAGTTGAAAGTATTAGTAATGGTGTAAGAGTTGAGTTTCTGTTTAGTTCATCTCGTGCTAATAAGGGCTTTAAGAATCCAACTGATACTATTAATTGTGAATGGTAGTGACTGCCAAAACGTTCAGTTAAAACAAGTTGCATTCAGAGCTACTCTTTCACACACTTTAAGTGATTTTCTATTTTTGCGGAGATGAAAAATATTTTTTTTGATGTTTATTCCTTCCCCTTCGCAAAAAATTGCAATATACAATTATTTTAAAACATTCAGATTTTGATAAAATTTATCGTTCAACTCTGTTACATGAAAACCATACATGTAACACACACGACTGCAAAAAACGCGTCTGCAGGATCTGAGTTAAACTAAATGCATCAACGCTGATTTAGGCTGTGGTTCTTACGTCAAAAATATGTAACATATTGTTAGGCACATACATCAAAATATACATTTATTCAATATTCGTGTGTGTCGCAAGACGTACTGATTGGCATTTACCTGAGTGTTTGCTCATTACAACAGTTATAGCTACTGTTGGGTAATAAAGCGATTATTTAAAACGAACATTTTTACGAGTCGCGCTGACCCACAGGACGTCGAGTTGACGAGCTGATAAATATCACTGCTGTCATTATAGGAAATCTTTGTTATTGGATATAACGTAACTGCCAGTGTGGGGCCCGTAACAAGTGCGAACAAGAGGCCAGTCGCGGAAATACGATAATTCCGAGTCGGGGTAAAATTTTGGTATTGTCGCCTCAAAAATATAATTCAATATTTTTTACTCAAAAATGCTTGTAATGACGTGGTCGCTATTTCGCCAATTTTATTTGAGCAAAGTTGCCCTTGTACTTACTTGCGCTACTCGAATAGGCGCCAAAAAAGTTATATGGAATTTCATTGCTGCGGTGAGTTTTAGCCACCAGCAATTTCCTTTGAAATTCCATTGTAAAAGCTTCGTTTTCGGTCTCGGCCTTTATTTTAGCTTGTCCGTCAAGGGCTGCAATGCTAACCTCTCTGTGATGGTCTGGAACAGCGCTATACGCTGCGCTTTCGGTCTTCATCATCGCTGTCAGCAACGCACTTATATATATATATATATATATATAGACCGCGACAGTAATGGACTTAGTCATAAAGTCACTGATATTTAAAAAAAAAAACACAAATATATAATTAGTACTCAAGTTCTCAAGGAATTAGTATTGAATTATTGAGACGCTTCTTCATCATTGGGACGAAGGAGTGTTTTTCTCAATCTTCGCAGTTCATTCATGAAATGTACATGGCGCCATGGATCTCACTAGATGCTCAGTCCCGTCCGCCTCTAAAGGGAAACGGAAAGGAATCTCTTCTCAGTGGTATATTATATCCCTTATCAATATTATACAAGTTGTTCTTAATGATTAGTATAACGAACCCCTTTCGGCTTAGCATACCCTTTTTTTATGACCCTGTATAATTGGAACTAAACGAGGAAAAAATACCTAATCATAATCATGATCATTATTCTACTATGATGCTATCCAAACTTGATGCCCGTGAGTAACAAACTATTTATACCATGTCAAACTCCGTACAACATAACTCGTTAAATTTTCGAATTAATTAAAAACATTATGATTGTTTTGTAATGTATTAATAAAATTTATTCGTGGCGCCCTTAATGAACTTGCCCTAGTGATCGCATTCTTGGAATTCTTTGTCTTAAAGTAATGTAAATTTTTGTGTTGCAATGTTCATAAAAAAGTCAGATGACTGAGAATGATTGACGTAGCGTAGTTGTGACGTAGTTGTGATGTAGTGGCAACGGCAACAATGACGTAGCGCTAGCGGCCATGTAGTAGGTAATGACGTATCATGACGTAACGAAATTTTTAGTACGTATTAGCTTTTGGTTATTTTTGTTGCAGTCAGCATTTAGATACCCAAAATCGAACGGATCGTATACCACCTCATCATCAGCCAGAAGACGTCCACTGCTGAACATAGGCCTCTCCCTAAGAACTCCACACTGGTCGACAGTTTGCCATCTGCATCCACTGGATGTCTGCCGCTGGATGAATGACTGACGGATGATGACTGCGTCCACTGGATGACTGGTTTCTCAGATGATGATTCAAAGCTAGCTAAAAATTATTTAAATGTAGATAATTATTCGATTATTAATAAATCAACATTAAAATCAACTTGGTAAGTATTATACCAACCACAGAAAAGAAAATTCTCTCTTCTGTGATACCAACCGCATCATTATTTTATTACCTGTCAAAAGTTCTAGAACGCCAGAAGACGTCCACTGCTGAAATTAGGCCTCCCCCTAATAATTCCACACGGACCTACAGTCTGCCATCTGCATCCACTGGATCTCGCGACTTTCATGATGTCGTCGGTCAATCTAGTAGGCCTAGCTACGCTGCGTCTTCCGGTTCGTGGTCTCCACTCAAGAACCTTCCTTCCCCATCAGTTATCTGTTCTTCTAGCGATGTAGCCTGTCCGTTGCCACTTCAACTTGCAAATTTATAAACGTTAAAAGAGCAGATAATCTTCAAATGGCTAAACATAGCTACGTGGCTACTAATAGCTAACATAGCTTGAATCATAGCTAGTTAGCTACGTACTATTGGATAATCTCGATCTAGTCACCTATCAAACAAACAAAAACTAAATCAAAAGCAGTTCAGCCGTTTGGGAGCTATACCACAGATATACACACGTTAAACTTAGGTATAACACTTATAACTCCGATATGTGTTTGCGATATGTGTCGGAACGTAGATATTCGCCAAAGAACAAGAGTCACCGACATAGCTGTTAAAATTTGCAAGTTGAAGTGGCAATGGGCAGGCCACATCGCTCGAAGAACCGATAACCGATGGGGAAGAAAGGTTCTTGAGTGGAGACCACGAACCGGAAGACGCAGCGTAGGTAGGCCTCCCACTAGATGGACCGACGACATTGTGAGAGTCGCGGGCATCCAGTGGATGCAAAAGGCAGGCTGTCGTTCAGTGTGGAGGTTAAAGGGGTGGCCTATGTTCAGCAGTAGACGTCTTCTGGCTGATGATGATGATGATGAAACTTATAACACTCCTCTGTTTGCGTCGGGGGTTAATAAATAAAGATACAAACAAAACTAGCATAAGCGAGTAAAAATATTTTTTTAATCTAAAGAATGTAATCTGCTAACATCGCTGGTAACCGAAGGAGCAAGGACCATTTTACCATTATTTTACGAAATACCGAAATAATGGTAATGCACGCTTACCTTGACCCGGATCTCCCTTGACCTTAACTGTGAAGACGTTAGTCGTTGATGTCTGATGCGATAATTTATGTGAGATTAATAATCACGTAGCTCGCCACAATATTTGCCATACCTCATAATCTGGTCTAAATCTCTGCAAATGTTTAGAGCTGGTTAGCCCTAAACATTTGCAGTGGCAGGACTATTACTTTTTGCTTGGTATCATACCTTTGCCCGTTATTCAATCGCCAAGCAGTAGTATGCAAACAGTTGTTACGGATTGAGAGGCAACGTTTCCAGTAAAATTACAGGGCATAAAGTTATTTAAAATCTAATATTTCAGGGTGGTCGCAGCGCAGTGCATTGCGCGCAAGATTTTGACCTGATGAAGTTCAAAGTTCTGCTTGATTTTGAACAGTTATGAGTAAGCGTTTTGCTTACCATCAGGCCTCGGCCACAAGCTTATCTGATAATTTGCATTATCCACTGCTGTACACAGTCTTCTTCCTCCCCACATATATATAGGCATGTCATACTGCCCGATGCTCGGTTTTTCCCGACGTAAAAAAGGACGTCCTAATAGGAATTTCATCATCATCATCATCATCAGCACTGGGTGACCCACTGCTGGGTATAGGCCTCCCTTTGTTTATGCCACTCTCCCCGGTCTCTCGCTAGTCGCATCCACTCGTTCCCGACAGTATTTTTGATGTCGTCAGTCCACCTCCCCCTTGGTCGGCCTGGGTTCCGCCAACCTAGTCTCGCCCACCACACGGTTACTGATGTACACTACCTCCCATCACTACGTGTGGCCATGTTTCCTGCCCAGTTCCATTTAAGTTCCTTCACCCTTTTTACGACGTCTGCAGTTTTGGTGCGACGTCGTATCTCAGTGTTTCGGATACGGTCCTGCAATTTGATGCCGAGCATGGCTCGCTCCATGGCTCTCTGTGCGACAGCTATCTTGTGCACAGTCTTCTCCGTGAGCGTCCATGTCTCAGCACCATAGGTCATGGTGGGCAGGACACATTGGTTATAGAGACGAGTCTTCAGTCACTGTGGTATCTCTTTCGATCGTAGAATGTCTTCCAGCTTCCCGAACGCAGCCCACCCAAGCTGTTCTCCTAGCGATCTCTTTGCTCTGAGGTTCGTTGTCAAAAGAAAGAACATGTCAAAGATACACGTAATCGTCAACTACCTCAAGCTTCTCGTTATAGGAATTTACATTAAAATAAACATAGTGATATATGTTGTGTTTACTGAATCCTAAACGACACTTAATGAACTCTATTACCATCATCTATTACAGATTTATTTATGCCACTGCTTTTTCTGGGCATTTTATGCATCTCTCTTGCTGAACTTGCTGTTCTATATGTCTCAATCACGTGCTATTCATGTCCAGGTTCAACACTTGATTATCGTCGACCCATCTCGCTACCAGAAGACCATAGTTGCGTTTACATTGCCTACTCTCTCATGGCCTAACACATAAAATAAATTTTTGATTTGTATTAATTTAATTTTCATTTCTTTTCATCTCATTCCATTCAATCCATTACATTCATTTCCATTTGATTTAATTTTTGTCATAAATTTGTCTAGTCACATGACCTTGTGCAGCTCCACTGGAGATTCATAGCTCAATAGCAGGAGCTCATATTTTATAATTTTTCAGATTTATATTTTGCAGCGCTAAAGGATTTTACTAATGATTTTATAGACCGGGTATTATAACTTTCTTGCTATATTTTTTTATAGATCGGTTCAGCCGTTTATCAAAATGTGACAAACTGACGATGAAACAATAAGACCGAGTTTTTCTCCTCTAATATTATTATTTATCCATTTCCAGGCCGCAAGCGCTCTTTTCACCCTCGACGGGGCCCGCGGTGAAGCCCTATCAAGACGGCTGGCGCGAGGAGAGCGCCGCCGCAGGCGCTGCCGCGTAGTCCTCGCCGTCGTGGTACTGCTGCTACTTCTAGCTGCTATGGGCGCTGTGGAGCTGCTCATGAGTCGAGGTCAAAGGGTGTTTGGTGCTGCCATACGCTGACAGATGAAAAGAACTTCAGTTGGACGACTCCCCTTTACGCTCAACTCGTGGTGCTGTCCAGTTATGGACGATAAGTAGGCTTCCAAGGACAACAGATGATCGAGGAAAGTGAGGTGGATATACATTGACAGCACAGGGTATGAAGCATTGGATTAAACTTACTGGGGTGGAATTTTGACCCCAAAGTAGATCTTGATCTCCATGAAAACATGCTACGGCATAAAAAGTGAGCCATTATTGTCATAGAAAGTGAAATGTTATCAAAATGACACTTGTCTGTTGCGGCGGAAATGGAACTTATGGAGTCAGTCTGTGATACATAGCTAACGAATTTGTAGACTTGGAGTACAATGTCTAAACTATACGTACGACGATACGTACTTTTAAGTAAGTATGCTGATTATTTTAGATATTTAATACATTTGTAATTATATACCTTTGTTAGTCTTATACGCTTTCGCCGACGCTAAGGCTTCACCAACCTAAAAGCAAGTTAACTAATTAACGTGAAGACTAAAGGCCCATTCACGGTTAGAATTTTTTTATAGATATAAAATCACTGATGGATTGGGATTTAGTAAAAGTTATCAAGGCCTTAAGAGTGTACCTAGTTGGGGGCGTAAATAGTACGGCAGAAAAGTGGGTCAGATGCAGCGCCGGTTTAACGGCCTTTTATACCAAATTTGACGGTTTTAAATCAATTTTATTCAGTTAAATTACGATATTTGAGCTGGAAAAAAATACACGTCACAGATACATCTGTGTTTGAGTTTATGATTTGGCGGGGGCTGAGGAAGCGTTTTGTTGCCTACGCGACTCGGATAATAGGCCGTTAAAAGCGTATTGTTTGCCGACACTTCCAGAAACGCCGTAAAACCACGCCGCGTGCCGTTTACGGCCCCACTTTTTGCTGCTATACCTACATGCCCTGTCATGCCATGCCATGCTTACGCTCTTTTCTACGCCTGAATCAGTCACTTCATTACAACTCTATGATTACAACTGGCCTGGATCCGCTTCTGACCCGACTTGATTGTGGGTAGAGCTTTTGTTTTCATATTTACTTATTTTTTTGCTTGCGTGTTCATGTCTTTTTCGCCTGTTTGTTTTATAATTTTCCCGGTGTTTACCTAAGTGTATATTTTATTTAAAATATTAGATTAAGTAAGTAGATATAAAATTAAGTTATTTAAGGTAATGGTTAAGTCGCAGGAGTAAATTTTGATTTTGTATTATGTATAGAACCACTGCCGAAGAACAGTAATCGATATAGCTGCCAATATATGCAAATTGAAGTGGCAATGAGCAGGCCACAACGCTCGAAGAACCGATAGCCGATGGGGAAGAAAGATTCTTGAGTGGAGACCACGAACCGAAAGACGCAGCGTAGGTAGACCTCTCACTAGATGGACCGACGACCTTGTGAGTCGCAGGCATCCATGCAGATGGCAGGCGGTCTTTCAGTGTGACGTTCTAAGGGAGAGCCCTATGTTCAGCAGTATTTATTATCCTTATGGCTGATGATGATGACTATGTATAATACTACTTAACTGTTCAGGACAACATTATAAGGGATCCTTATATTTTGTAACAATGTAAAGCATATTTTGTGATACGAATAACAAATTTTGACAAGTTTGGTAAACAATTTGTTGAAAAGTTATCGCAACCTACTGAAAATAATTCTTCTTTATTTTGTCGGGCAAAAATGTATTTTGTTAAGACTAAAAAAAACAGTGAATATTCTGCGCGATGATTCTTTAGGAACCTGGCGCGCTGTATTCTGCTTTCTGGATTTATCATCGAGATTATTCTGTCTGATTCTTTATTTTGCGTTAGTAGCAGAAAGAATCAGTAGAATGTAGGTATAGGTCATCATCATCATCAGCCAAAAGACGTCCACTGCTGAGCATAGGCCTCCCCCTTTAACCTCCACACTGAACGACAGCCTGCCATCTTCATCCACTGGATGCCCGCGACTCTTACAATGCCGTCGGTCCGTCTAGTGGGAGGTCTACCTACGCTGCGTCTTCCGGTTCGTGATCTCAACTCAAGAATCTTTCTTGCCCATCGGTTATCGGTTCTTCGAGCGATGTGGCCTGTCCATTGCCGCTTCAACTTGCAAATTTTAACAGCTATGTCGGTGACTCTGGTTGTTTGGCGAATATCCACGTTCCGGATTCTATCGCGCAAAGAAACTCCGTGAGTTTTTCCAAACGATGTTGGCCTTTTGTTGTGTAGGTAGTAGTTAACTAATGCAAAATCTTCCCCATAAAACTAGGAGCTTCACTCACAATCTTATCACGGTAATATCCCGTAAATAATCATATTTTATAACTGCTATTCCACAGGTTCTTGTTTCACGCAGATTTTATCTCGTAAACAGAACTTTTGAGCGCAGACTAGTCTCTGATCTGCATAGGCCTTTACGAACATGTCGCCGGCTTTATTATATTGTTGTAAATAAAACAAGAAGTTTATATTCAAAGAATGTACTATAGTATGAAATCTTTGTTTATATTATTATGATTATAATGTTGGTAAAACAATATAATATTATCTAGCAGATATAAAATATCTCAATTAAATAATTATATCACGTAATGCAAGTTACCGTCGGCGAAGGAGTTTTATTTGGAGGAAATTCCATTGCTCGCTTGCAAAAACAAATGTTTGTGTTTGGCTGATTAAAATTCTGCTAAGTCAGAACTTATTTCATTTTCTTTCACTCTCTCCGTCTAAAAGTCCGTCGTCTATACTGCTAGCCACAGCTGCTAGCCAAGTTGCAAATTTATGATTACATGCTTGACAGCGTTTTGACGTTTGAGAACGCTAAGCATCATAGATTCAGTACTAAGCATAGACAAATAACGTATGTAGAAAGACAATAGAAACGAAACGTTTGTGATTTAGCTAGGCCTGTTGACGATTATCATACAAATCGTGGTGTTACGTAGATTTAATATATTTTAGTGATCATTATTGTCTTGTGAGTAAAAGTATTGACTATATATATACGTAGTACCTACTATATAATATATGTAGTAAGTATAAAAATATATATTGTAAGTATTGACTTGTAGGTAAATTTTTAAATTAAATTACTAAGACAATATTTATATGTTATCCGAATTCTAGTTTAATTGCAGTTTTTGTGATCAAATAAATTGTGATTTATTCTCGTATTTAGAGTAATTTTTCTGTATATTTGTAGTGTAAGTATAGACAAAATTACTTGTAAAAATATCCATTTTACTTGATTAAATACCGACGGCCATTACTGTTGTATCATTTTCACTATTATAAACTATTTCTGTTAGCTCTAAAATATTGCCATCCTTTTCTCACATATTGAAATGAAAAGATATGCAGATACTTTTAGTCCGGTCAGATTGGTTTAGTTTAGTGATTGGTGCACCAGAATTGACGCTATTTACTGTGTAGCCATTTTCATAACTTGCACAAAGTGCAATATAAATATAACTATTATTAAAAATATTTTATTTAAAATACAATTGGATTTTATTAATCAACATCCTTGATTTGGCGTAACTGAAAAAGAAAGAAACTTGGAAACAATTTTCAGTACTTTTCAAGCCATACATCTCCACTGTAGCCATGTCCTAAGAAGTCTATAAACAAATACTTATTATTATGGTGAATTTAGGTCACTACAATTCACTTATTATAGGTATCGGAATCAGAACATTAATTATCAAACATTGATAATATATCTATCTATATATAAAAAAAAAAATTCGCTATTTACTTTGGTCACGCCATAACTTTAGAAAGACTACCGATTTCATTCATCTATTTTTTAAGTTTTCTATTACTCTGTAGAAGGATCTCACGGAGAGAAAATTTAAAAAATTGTCCAGAAAGTTGGAAAATTTCAGAAACTTAACGACGATCTTAACTTCGCCCGTTTGACAGTTCTAACATCTTTCATCTGTCGGGTCAGCTAGTATAAAATAAAATAATGATAATAATGAACTCACTATTGTTATTTCAGAACACGTGAATTATTATAGAAATACATAATTTCATAATAAAATTAATATAGGTACCTATTAAGTTTATCTTAGGCTGTGGACACAGTGGGTTACGTGGCCTGAAAAACCATTGAACCTAGCTGCTGCAATAAAAATTAAACTACCAATTTTTCACACCTTGGAAACAAATCAGTCACTCTGCAAAGATGACTTCATCCACTTTCTGGTCCTGCTCATCCATCGGTACATCATCTTGTACTTGACAGTTGAAAGCAATCGCTACGACCTGAGGACATAAAATCTAAATTTAATTGCAAGTAAGTACCTAAATAGAATAAGCAAGTGAGATAAGTACCTGCTTTTCATCATCATTACTTACACTACCATCTACACCACTGGAGCAACTGTGCCAGCGCCCCAGAGCCTCACTCCGATATTTCAAGGAGTTGGGTTGGCTCGGGTAGGTGCTAGTAGGGGGAAATGCATAATACACCCCAAGCAGGACGTCAGTGCAGGACTTATCGCCCCCATCTCCAATAAGAATAAGAGATAAGTACCTAAGTACTTGGTCCACGCTGGGATTCGATCTGACAGCTTTTTTATGAAGAAGTAAGCTAGCGTTTGACCACTTCTTGACGTGGCCTACGCGTGGGCAAGCGTGCTCCACGCGGTAGAGCACGCATTTTATCTTCGCCAATTGTGGACCAATTCTATTCATTATTTTTTGAAGTGAACTTCTTTAGACTCGTTTGGCACTTTTTGGGATAAGAAAAAAAAGCACAGGAGCCTTACGGGCAACAGCTATTGCGGCACCAAACTAACGTTAAATCCGCTCAGTTGAAAAATCACGCGAACGTGAACCTTAACGCTCCCAGATACGGTTGGTGGTCGTGTGATTTTCCAACTGAGCGGATTTAACGTTAGTTTGGTGCCGCAATAGCAGTTGTCCGTAAGGCCCCAGCGTGACCATCATGCACGCTCAGATACTCCTGGTAAAGTCGGCTCGTGTCGACAAGGGATAGCGAGGAAAAACACGACTTGGGGAACCTTATGGGTGAGGATAGGGAGAACTAACGTATAAACCATGATCCAAGAAAACAAGGTCTAGCGCTCTGGGAGTTGTCCCGCAATGACATCATTACCCAGTTGCCACTTTATTGTAACAAACACAGATATTACTGGGAAACAATTTTTTTAATAATCTATTAAATAAAATACAAAAAGCACTTCATTGTCATTTGGTTTGTCCGCTCAAGCAAGTGCAAGACTTGAATATATTAAACACAATTTTATCAAAACTACATTGATTTATTGGATTCCCACGGGTAATATACGGATATTGGGGAGTTATAATTTCACGCTACTGTTAACACAGAAAATCATAGAGTCCGCCATTGTTTCGTGTATCGTCATCTCTCTCGAACTTGTTGTAAATTACTTATTCTGCTCTTGCTTATGCACGTGTACGTGTATACATGACATTGATGACATCATTGCGGGACGCCCACGTGAATTTTTTTTCTCGGAGCGCTGTACCTGGCGGAGTATATTATTATACCATGGTATAAACGTAATAAATATGGGGGTATATCATGGTACTTACTTTGGGAGCAGCTTCGGGTGTTTTTCTGAGATTAGCGATGAACTTGTCGTAGTATCCTCCTCCGTGGCCAAGCCTAGCGCCTGACTTGGAGAACGCTACACCAGGAGCTATGATCAGATCTAGACCTCCTGGAAATACATATTATATGAATACAAAATTATTTATTGTTTCAAACTCTAGATACGTTTCTCACAAATTATGTTGAAGCCTTGCCTGTTTTGCTTTAGCGCTAGCATTTATTGGTGCTTTAGGCATTGCTGGGAAAAAAACTTCCTCAAAACTAATCCTAAACTATTTGAATAGCCTTACGTTTTGCCGCCACCTCGCATCATGTTAAACACTGATGTGGTCTACGATAGAAGACGCTTGCCTAGAAGAAACCGATTCGCCAGACATAGATTGTAACATCAGATTTGCACAATGAAATTGGGATCAAAGCGCCTCGTTCGGGTTTTTGAAATATCAACCATGAAACAATATCTCCTTTTCGTGCCCGCCATGGCCGTCCGATAGAAAAATGGGCAGGATGCACACTGCCAGAAATGTACCCTATAAAACCCCGATATTATAGCAACTATACACTGATTTTGATGATTGTGATTGTGATGGCAAGAAAGTAGTGTGCAATGCAATATAGGACGGAAAGCATATAAGTTGCTTTTAAACTGTTAAAACTAAAAGAAACTTTTAAGAAAAATTCACGCAGCTCATAGTAGTATAGCTAGTATCTAAGTAGCTACTAAGTGCGTGAACTTTTCACATATTTTTTGCAGATTTTCGACTTGAGGTAACTCCCTCAAGTCAAAAATCTGTCGTCAAATGCATAACGGCTTGTTCTGGCAGGTTCACTGACTGCATGTCCCCATTCCAGGCTTAGCTAACTAAACATTATAGTATGAGCTTTTTATGAGAGAGAGAGTAAAAGCCACTACAGCCACGGTCTTTTAGACGGGCTCAAAAACACTGCGGAAGTGAGAGAGTCATGACAATTTTTCTGCGTGAGATGTCCGTCGTCTGTAGGGCTTGTTATCATCAGAGTTTTAACGAGCAGCTGTAAACATCAAACGAATCACGACAAAACCACGGAGACCTTACTGGTATAGTGAGTAAAAATTTGGACGTTTTCAGGTGCTCGGAAATGAGACGCTGAACCTAACCTGTCTCCAAAGCACTATCCCTCGGCTGGTCCTTTCCATGCTGAGCGATCCCATGCTTAGTCAGCGGCATATTCTTCTCGTCTCCATGCTCCAGCTTTAGCATTCTCATAATGCCGCCAGCGTACTGCGGCACGAAGGCAGAAGCTCCTCGCGCTTTGATGTGGTCTATCAGGGGAGCAGTGTCCACCTCCTGGTCGGTGCTCATGAAGAGAGCCACGCGGCTTGAGGACTTGTACCAGGGGTGGTTGATTACCTGGAAATTAATGACGGGGGTTTTCAGATCGGTTGGTTAACTTGGTTACTTGAGGCATTTGATCAAAAAATACACTTGAAGCTATTATATCAGAGAGCAACCTGGAAACTACTTCACCAGTAAGTATCAGATCTTCAATTAGAAGAATAATAATTTAAGGGGATAAGGCAGTGGGATGGGATATAAGCGTTTAAGTTTTTGGTGGGGATAGAGAGCGGATGGGCTGTCCCTCTCCCGCAAAGCGTGGCTGTGTTAGCATAACTTTTACATGGGGCGCGCACGGCTTGACGTCATATTAGTCATAACGTGCTAGAGTGCTCTCAGTCTAGCATGAAATTAAAATAATATAATTATGTTTAATTTATTTATTTCCGAACAAATTGGGTTTTTTTTCGTTGATCATCAGTTGTTAAGGGTCAGTTTTTAAGAAGTTATAAAAAAATTGGACATCGTATTAGGTGGATTACCTTGTCAAAGATTATCTGCGACTGTCGTTTTTTCTCCTCCGTGGTCAAAGCAGCGATCCTGGCTGCGATCTCATTTCTTAACAGCGTCTTCGCTGGGTTTGGCTTCACGGGACCCATCATGTAACTGAAATAAAAAGCGTTTTGTTATTAATATACTTCGAAAGACTGGTGTAGTTAGGTAGTACATCAATGAAAAATAAACCAGCCAAGTGAAAGTCTGGCTCGCGAAATGAAGGTTCCGTACCACCACAAAACACAAAAAGTTGTGCAAAAACATCACGCTCAGGCGGTCACACATCCAAGTGCCGTGTAAGAAATCAAAGTGTGTTAAGTTTACTTTTACTGACAATCTTACCTTGCCGAACATCGTAATTAATAACAAACAACTTGCCCTATCGAAAACAACTAAGTTTCTTGGCCTCACATTGGACAGCAAACTCCAATGCGTTCATATACAGAACTATCAGGCAAACTGATCTCAGTGGCTTATGCAGTACGAAAAATTAGAGAGTAGTAAGACATAAAAACTGCAAGAATTGTTTATTTTGGCTATTTTCATTTATTAATGTCGTAGGGGTTGTTGCTCTGGGGTAACGCAGCTGACGTAAAAAAGTATCTTTGTCCTACAAAAGCGCGCTGTTAGGGCTATCTATAGACTAGGATATAGGGAATCCCTTAGAGATGTTTTTATGCAGGTTAAAAGTTTAACATTGGCAAGTTTATCATATTTTATGTAACATTGCTAAGTATCATGCATGTGCGTTTAACAATCTGACGGCGGCCCGGTTCGATCTTCGGCCCTGCTCTAGTGACTTATGTAGTAAGCACCTAAATAAATTATGTGCAGTTTCGATGCCATCGCTCAAAATATGGTGAAGGAAAACATCCTGAGGAAATCTTAGGAGGAAACCGGTATGTCCAAGAACCTCAAACAATATTCAAAGACATGACATTTACCAACATGCACTGGGCCAGCATGGTGGATTAGGGCCCATCCTATCTCTCTGAAAGAAGGTCAGAGTCCCAGCAGTGGGAACATGATACGCTGAAATGATGATGACATTTAAATAAGCGTAAATAAATAATTTATAAAAATGTTTGCATAATGACTGGCGAAAACGATAACGCTGTTGTGCCATTTGTATTTTAACATTGAACAAATAGGTAATGTTATCATATGTCTGCATATACCTAGAATACCTACTTTGAATTGAAATAACGTCTAAAGATTGACATCGATTCTGTAGCATTTTTCTATATCTACTAAACTAAATCTGACAGCTACAAAAAACGATTAAAATGAAAAGAGATGCGGATATTGTCAGAGTAGTATATTTAAGAAAATGGGATGATAAAATCGACAACATTTTATACTAAGTGAACTTCTTTGGTTAGTTTGAAAGGTGCCTAGTATATTCAATCGCTAAATATAGTGAGAATAAAGTTTTACCACACAATAACGCAAAACATTCTTACCAAGAACGCTGCAACGGTGAGACTGATACACGATAGACTGATAATGTATAAGAAAACGATAAAACTGCCGAGGAGCTAACCATAGCAATAATAATATTGTTACACTCAGGCAACACGTGAACGACAAGTAGCGACATCTACGCGATACATGAGAAACTAACATGAGAGGTGAGTAATGTATGGTAGGTTTTGGCAGGACAGAATTTATTTGGTATAAGTGTTATGTTTGTGCATACCTAATAATGATAAGCTTTGGTTGATCCGGTTTAATTTCCTTGCATTAGATGGCTCTGAAATTATTAATTGTCAGATAACTCCGCTAAATTGTTAGGAGTTTTTGATACATCGGTTTTCAAACGTCATGCATACAAAATATTATGACATTGTAGCATTGCATGTGCAGAACCTTAATTATTAGTATCCGGTTCTTGGCGAAAAAAAACCCGATTGACTTTTTACTGTCTAATTGTGTTTCATGTTACAAAACATATTATTGTCTGTAGAGATTACAAGTTTTGAAACTTATAGCACTCGATGTTAGCAATGAATAATAAATCATATTTATATTTTACATTAGCGTGATTAAACTTATAAATGTTTATCTATATAATGCACAAGTAGGTAATAGGTATTCTTGGCTCAAAGGACAAATATGTCACTGCCTACAATCTATCACAAATTTCCAATAACTACTCATAAGATCCTTAAGACCCTCTATCCGAAATTGAAACGTCTACAATGGCCCATAAAATCCCGAAATTGGCTTCCTCTCTCCAGTTCACTGGATGTCATCAAACGATGGATACACTGACACACATTCAATGAATGCTAGTAATCCAATAACCGTAGCCATGTGAAATTAAATATCTACTAGTAAGTAAAACACTGCAGGGCCAAATCCTACTACAATAATCAAATTATAATACTTAAACTAAACTGTTTTAAAATATCACAGTTGTTTACTACAGCTTAAGATTATAAACAGGATATTTACCGTGTTGTGGATAAAACTCTCGATATTACATGCACCATGTTCACGGGAAGATTGAAGAATGCGGGAATGTCGAAAAGTTCAAAGTTAGGTGCAGACAAAACGATCTAGCTTCTTTCTTAGTATTTTGCTACAGTTATCACTGGAACTTGAACTCAAACCTAAGTCTATAAAATAAATATCGGGAGCTCCATAATTTTACCACTATCACTCATTATCACTCACTAGCTGACAGACTCACTTATCACGAAATCTCAAATACCACGAAGCTGCAATTTGGCAGGTAGATTCTATAAAGAGTGTAAAGATCCACTAAGAATGGATTTTTCGCGAGGGTCAAATTAAGGGGGACAAAGGGGGATTGAAAGCTTATAATGAAAATGTACGTGTACAATTACCTATATAGGTACAGTTGCAAGCAACAGCTAGTTTAATATAACATACCTAATACCTAACATGTCAGTTTCCTGTAGATATCTTATTGACATTATTATAATAATATCCAATTGAAATGCTTGTACACTTATAGTACTTATTTATGTAATAATCATGGTAATAACAAGAATACAAAAGCATCATTAAAACCTCGATCAATACATAATGGTTTATGCCTGTCAGAATGAATAAGTAACTAAATAAACACTGACAACAAAGCTGATTAAAAGAAACAAACTTTTAAGCATTTGATTGAGTAACTTGTTGAATAAGTGTCAGGAAGATTAACTTTAATACGAATCATTGTCAAGATTAGGAAAGTTTTAATAGGGACGTTTATCTTCATAAAAACAAAGTTAAAAGTCAGTGTTTGTTAGATAATAATTTTCACATCTGAGAAAATCTTTTAAGCTCTTAACTTTATAAGGGTTATAGTTATTCTTATTGCTTATAGTATAAGCAATAAAAAAAACATGATTTGTTTCGTAGTAGGTGCCATTTACCAAAAACAATATTAAAGTTAAAATTAAAACAATATTGCAGAGATAATATTCATCGTTAGGATACAGCTAACCTGCCAAATGATAAGACATCGTATAGTAAGCATCATCCACTTAAAAAACAAAGTATGCGTACTACGCAGAAATTATTGGATTACGTAAGAAAATTTGTTGTGAACCACAAAAACCACCAAACCACAAAATGTTGAGCCACCTAAACACGCATTTAGCAGTAAAATTTTGACGATGAAGATGTAATCGGAGGATTTAGTAACAATGGCTGGTGTTAGATTCAGATTACTCTTTTACGTCATACTTTAAAAAGAAATACGACTTTAAAATTATACTATTTTAGGAGATTCATCAGAATGAATCGAAAATAAAATAAAAAAAATACGCAAAAAAGGAGATGTCCCGTTGTGGTCCTAAAATAAAAGAAAAATCTAACATCTACCATAATGCGGTTTTTGGAAAGAGCAATAAAAATCTAAAAGGTACCAACTGAAAAAAATATTTTTTTAGGCCTGCAATTTCCTGAAAATTATGAAAAAGAAATAATTTCATGTAACGTGAAACGGAACGTATTTTCAGTCATAGTTTTGAGTAACGTAAAACGGAACGTATTTTCAAGACATAGTTTTGATTGATAGGCCTTACGGCATAAGCCAAAAAGGTACGTAATTTAACAAAAAGTCATGGCGACACTTATGCAACATGGCCTTAAAGGCTTTAGCCTGCCCGGTAGGCGAAAAAAATCAGAGACATTGATTAATCACTCACTGACAGCAGTGACAGTTGACTACTATCTTTATTATTTTATTTACATATTCAAATTCAATTTCAATTATACTACCAAGATATTTTTTTAATTTATATTACGTACATAACGTTTTAATTTTTCACCATAAAACGTTAAGTTACCTAGGTACTTACTAGAATACCCTATTACCGCGTTATTCTGGCTGGATCTGTATGGCGAACGAAGACACTGCTTTCCATATTCATGGATCTATGAGATCGCGCTGCCGTCACTGGTCAAACAATTAAAAGAAATATCGCCAAAAACCACCGCTAATAAACACACAAAAAACCAAGCCAAGCCAAGCAAGACCGACAATTTAGTTTTGCGACTCAACAAACGAAATTCGTTTTTTTTGTTAAAATTTTCATGACCGTGGATTCAATGTCCTTTAGTCGTAGTAAACAGCTTATGTAGTATTAATAGCGTCAAACAAGTCATAGTCACAGTCAGAATCAAGCTAAGTCACGGTCAAGTCAAACTCATGCCCCTGTAAAGTGGTGGAGGCTTTACAAGAAGCTTCTATGGAGCTTAGAAACAACACGAAAAGACACGTTTTACCTCGTTATATCACTTTCCCACACTCGAGCATGTTTACGAACACTTAATGAATAATAATTCACCAGTTAGTACACATTAATACTCGAAAATACACAAGTTTAGGAAAATAATCCAACGAGCCGACATGTTTTTTCTACGTTGGCGCCAAAAACTCAAACGAAATTCGAATCGAAGCTAACGAAATAACGAAAACGTTTTTTTTTGTTCGTATTTTCATGGCTATGGATACAATGTCCTTCATTGGTAATATTATTCGAATTTACTTTCTATTAAATAGGGCCAAACAAGCTATAGTCATAGCCGCAGTCAGAGTTAAGAAAAACAAGTCACGGTCAAGTCAAATTCATGCCCCAGTAACGTGGTGCAGGCTTTACAAGAGACTTCTATGGCGTTTTATAAACAACACGAAATAACATGTTTCACTTACCCACACTAGAGTACGTTCACGAAAAATTAATAAATAATAATGCACCATTATTACGCATTAACACTGGAAAATATAGAAGTTTAGGAAAATAATCAAGCCAACTATGTTTTTTTTTTCACGGTGGCGCCAAAACCCTGGAACCCTTAATGTGACGAGCAGTGTTGCTGCTTTCGGACATTTTAGGATTGCAGTGTTGCTGTTAATCAATCCAGTATTTCTACTACACATATTTTTTAAAAATTTATTTAAAAAAAATGCAAGGGTTTATAATTTTTTTTTGTAGCTCATTTAGGCTCTATATTTGTGGCACATTTCGTGCAAAAAAGTTGAGATTTGTTAAGAATAAAGTACCAGGCTCCATACTAATTTAGGTACAACTCCTTTACAATTGTTACCTTATTGAAGTAGATTCTGTTGTATCTCTATAATTATTAATGATTAAACGAACTTACCTGTACGTGAAGTTCTATCATAATTATACGAGGGATTTGTCCGAAGAGATTAGCTTTTTATTTAGTTTACATGTAGTAGACACACGGTGTCGCCATCTGCACTGTATTTGAGACTTTTTTTTTTTTTTATGGTATCACTTCAACCTTCCTTTAACCTTCATTTAGTTCAGAGCAGTTTTTGTAAATGTTGATGTTTGAATGATGTTATGTATGTAGGTAAACCTATTTAACGATACATAATACATATGTCATTATAGGGAAATGCTTAATAGGGTGGGTGGGATGCTAATCTCTTCGGACAAATCCCTCGTATAATTATGATAGAACTTCACGTACAGGTAAGTTCGTTTAATCATTAATTATACTCATGATTTGTCCGAAGAGATTAGCTTTTTATTTAGTTTACATGTAGATGTTGAGAGTGAAAATATCAACTTTCAAATAAACATCAGTTTCGTTTGCTTAGTAGCAAATTGAATATATAACTATATATATATATATATATATATTTACATGGTAATAGTAATATTGACAAATTAATATCAATTATGAGTATTTATTAATTAAATTAATCACTCATAATATTTCTTGCGAAAGTATCCTTATGGTTCGCACTAAGAATTAAATTTAAATTATAAATTTTTGCAAATGTTTGGGAGCTACCGCTCTACCCTGCAGTATTTCTGGATTTTTTAAATGAAAATTGGATAGAATCAGCACTTGTTGTGATATCCCAGAACGAGAAGATTTTATTAGGTCTGGAGTTTTTATATTAACCAATTTTACAGAAATTATGCGTTTATTTTTGATAAAGTTTGCACTCTTATGTGCTATAGATAGCGCCAATAAAGTAGCATTGTATTTTTATACATTGGTGTATATATGTTTTCTAAATGTAATACTTCATTAGATACCAACTTGTTAGGGTGTCGAGTACAATTAGGCGTATCCCAAGTTATATCATACTTTAGTAATGTTGGGTGCAATCTAAACAAACCCCTTGTGAAGGCGCTTAATATAATCATCATTGGTTATTTCTTGGCTAAGAATCAGAGAAAATGCTGATCTAAAATACAAAGTTATATAAGTATACAAGGTTCGGTATTTTACCCTGACTCATATATAATTGCTATAATATTACAGTATGCAGCAGTATTGTGTCATACTGCTTTATAAAATTTTCAGTAAGTGATGTTAACATTAACTGACAAGCTGCTGACACCTCTTTTCAAGAGTGACGTCCTGCTTGATAACATCCCGGCCGAACCAGAGTAATCTTCCGATGCATATATCGATTGTTGGAATGTGAGATAGTCAACTTATTAGAGGACTTACAAGGCCGATGTCTCATTAATTATTTTCCGGAATGCTTTTAAAATTATGGAAAACGGTGGAAAGCTGTAGAAATAGTAAAGATTTGACCACGAGTTTGTAAATGTAGGTATCTATTGTAAAGACGTCAGGGTCTTTATAATAAACTTTGCCACGATATGTATTTGGTACATTTTTTGCTCAATCTACCCGCAAATATGTCGGCTTTAGGATTGCCAAGGCATAGCACGATATTTTTTGAAATGCAATTTCTGACAGATCCCATTCGATGTCTCGATGGACATGTGATTCTGCATCTGCGACATCGTTCCAAACTGAACTGCGGCTCTAAAACGGCCACTTTGAGCAATTCACCAAAAAACAATTCATATAATGAATTCCTGGCAGATCATTAGCAATTCTGCTTTTTTTCGTAAAATGGTCAATTTATTTCGTGAATCATACTCAATTCATTTCATTTGCAGATTCATTTTAGTTGTTAACATTGCCATATGAAAAAAACAAAACCGTAACTTTCCGGTACACATATTTTTCGCTCATTTTAATATCTAGAGGGTACTTTTTTCGATAATTTGTTTATTTTACTTATTTTCTTTACCAAAAGAGTAGAATTGTAAAAAGTGCGGCTATTTATAGGCTTAAAACAATCAAGAAAGATATTGAAATTAATTTGGTTTTTACCCTGGCAACAAAGTGGATATCAATCCTCCTTGTGAGTAATATTGTTCCTTGTTATCAATCGGTGTATATATTACTCTATGGTTATCAATCAACAAAAACATTACCTAAGTTAATGTATAACTTTATAATTAATACCACTCAAAAACGAAACCAAAAAGAAGCTTTATTCCTCGTTGATCATAATTAATAACTCAATGAAAATGTGAAGTGAATGTTAACACCGTCACTGGAGAGAGTGGAGACACTACCAGTCTGCTTACTTCGGATTATCTTCATTGGGACTGTTGATGAATGATGAATGCCGAACTAATTAACAGGCGAAAATAATCATAGCAAGTTATTATGCAACGAAGAGCAACCCCTCTACATCTGCAATCCCGTTAGGATGGCAGTAAACGTTTGTGCAAGCAAAGACAATAGGACACTAGGTAGAATTCCTTCAAGAGAAAGCGGCGAGAGTCGTTTTATGAGTATATTATAAAACACAACTTTTTTTGTTATTATCTTAAATATTATACTCGTCTTTAGATCCCTTATTTCCTTATTCGCTTCCCTTTATTTCCCTTGCGTCAATCCATTTTTTTCTCGGAAGGAGGATCACTAAAAGAACTGCAAAAAAACAATATTAAAGTATTATAAAATATCAATTGTATATAATACAAAAAGTTTAAGTAATAGAAAATTACGGAAAAGAAAAATCGATATCGATAAAATTATGGTAACGCTTGTCAAGGGCTATATAATCGAAATACTGTGAAATCACAAAATTATCAGCAATTTAGACTTACCGGTGATAGGATATTCCTCCTTTATTTAAATTAAAGGTGTCTAAAACACGTGCATGTTTAAAAAAGTTTTGATAAAGGCCTAAATCCGCCATAATTTATTTATTTTTGACAAAAATGTGCAAAATGAATTGTAAAAAGTTGCTCTTGAGTAACTTCTAACGATTCTGCTAATAGACGCCTGAGCAATTCCTCTTTAGTGGGCCATTTTACGATAATCCATACGAAACTGTCAAACTGATGAATTGCCTAATATGAATCGTATGCAACACCTATTATGAATTGACAATGTGTGGCCATTTTACGATTTGTAAAGTAATTCATAATAGGATCCTAATATGATTCATTAAAAGTGGCCGTTTTAGACCCGCTGGTGTAGAAAGCGAAAACGATGAGATTGCGTTCTTCGCACCACTGCTTGTTTTCGAGTGACATTTGTGATATGAAGGAACTGGACACCTGCCATTCGAGTTGTGCAAGAAATGTCGTCAGTAGTATTGTCAATCCGTAAAATAATTTGTTAGACATGATAGAATTTTGTAGTTTTAAATCCGAAAAGGACAACCAGAATTTTTTATTTCATCATGCATATGTCATAAAAATTCGCTGTCCATCCACATTCCACTAGCCCACACTACACTACAGGTTCTCCATCCCGTAGTTGAGGCATCTTAATAGATTTAAAACTTATTTTGATTAATGTCAGTTCTGGGGTGAACTATCGTATGAGACCGCCATTTAAGACCTGGAAATATTAATGACGGCATGCTCATGTTGTCATAATACTCGTCATCTTTCAAGGTTACATATTTACATCACTCCAGTTCTTTTGTATAAGGCCAACTGTGTTTGACGGCTGGGCAGGTCGATGTAGGTATCCTTACCAAACGATGAACGAATTCTCTAATTCTACAGTATTAGAGTACCTAGTCTATAGGTAGGATAGGATAGGGTTAGGAACCCCAGGAATTTACATGTTGTATCCGGGAAGACATAATACAACCTATGGCCTTTAAAAGTTTAGTTGTGTCGTTGAATGTTTTCTAAACATGATTCTAGACTATTCGGTATTAATGAGGTATAATCTAGAAAAATTGTTAATAAATGGACACAAGATCGCAGTAAAATCAGCAGTTTCACAATTTAATCTTCCTGAAAACGAACGAGGCTGTACTTGACCCAAAGGGCAAAACATTGAATTTATATGTTTTCTCGTCAAATTGAAAAAACGGAGATACTTCTTTTACGCAGCATGTATGCGTAGAAAAGAATAAGCATCTGGTGCTCATGAAACATTCTGGAAACATGTTTTAAGGCCGTTCTATCCTCAAGCTTTAATTGAGAAGTGTTAATGAATTTATTTTAATGATTTAGAATTTAGTGTAAATCTATATTTGCCGTTACCTTTTTTTTTTTTTTTTTGCACTAAGAATACAGGAGATAAGAATTGTTCTTATAAAAGCTGACATTTCACAATGACTTCAGTTGTGAAAATATTACGAATGGCAAGTTCGTATATAATTTGTTCCGTAGCGGCAAGCATTCTTGCTGCAGGACGTTTGTTTGTTTCACTGGACGAGAAAAAGGTATATATATAATACCCCCCTCTATCCAAGATAGTATAATACTGTCGCACGTTATGATTGCGAAAGTGTTAAATTCTACCCTGTATTTTATCGTGTCTAACGGCGGTTGCTGTTGCAATTCTGCGCCGGACGCGACGACGACTTCTATGAGTTGGAGTGGCGATTCTTGTAGGTAGGTAGGTCCTTCAATATTTGAATAAGAGCAGTATTTTTAGTTCTCACGACACACATAGTGAGAGAGCCGTAGCTAAGCCTGATAGTGTAGCTGTGCGTTATTTATACTGAGCTCGCTGCCGTTGTCTGTTTTAAGCACAGCCTCGGAGACAACCGTTACCACTTCCAGATTGAGAGTGTGTGCTTCAATCAAAGTGCATTTTCCCGGTAGTACATACCATCCACTTATTCACTAATATGCACTGGTCCAGCATGGTCGATTAGGGCTCATCCTCACTCAACTCTCTGAGAGAATGCCAGATTCCCAGCAGTGGAAACATAATAAGCTGATATGATGATGATATACTTATCCGTAAGTTAACTGCAAATATCTTTCGGCAAACCCGTCCTAGCTATTAAAAGGAGTTCGTCATCAAATCTTGATCTTCAAGATTCGGTGTCGGGTTTGTAGTACATGGCGCCAGATCAACTCTGGCGCAGGTGGCGGGTGCTGATGTACCCCGAGGGGGGGAGACTGCACCAGCTGAGAGCAGCTTGACGGTAGCCGCAGTACTGGTGGATGGTAATAGTGCGGCGCCGGTGATAGCGGCGCCGGTGGTAGCGGTGTCGGTGGCAACAGTGGCAGTGGTTCTTGTCGACGGTGTTGGCACACCAAAGTTACCCAAAAGACCTCGACTAAAATAGTATACATAAATATAGTACCTATATTTTTGGTAAGTTACTGCCCCTAAGGCTGCCCGCCCTTCTAAATTAATACTTAAGCAATTATTAATAAAGTGACAGGCCTAATAGCTGACCGCATTAGTAATGTATGCTTGCTATGCTATGCTTGCTATGTATGCTTTTGTTTAGTGTGTTTTAGTACATAAGCATTAGCAATGAAGTGACATTTCCAAAGAATGACCGCATCGTCCTAAGTTGATAAAATTATTGTAAAGTGATAGTCCCACAGACTACCCGCAGCACTACATCAGAAAGTAAAATATTAACTACGTCAATTATAGCAAAGTGATAATCCCACAGATTACCCGCAGCGCTATATTATAACGTAAAAAACAAACATAACACGTTCAAACACACTAATACACGTCACGTACAAACGCACTAGTAATCTAATGCTGTAGTTTAGTGTCCTTTAGCATTAGCAATGAAGTGACATTCCCAGAGAATGACCGCATCATCACTTTTACTTAACTATGTAGGTACGTTAATTATAGTAAAGTGATAGTCCCACAGACTACCCGCAACACTATAACGTAAAAGATTAACTACGTTAATTATAGCAACCTGATAATCCCACAGATTACCCGCAGCGCTATATTATAACGTAAAAGACAAACATAACACGTTCAAACACACTAGTACACGTCACGTACAAACGCACTAGTAATCTAATGCTGTAGTTTAGTGTCCTTTAGCATTAGCAATGAAGTGACATTCCCAGAGAATGACCGCATCATCACTTTTACTTAACTATGTAGGTACGTTTATTATAGTAAAGTGATAGTCCCACAGACTACCCGCAGCACTATATTATAACGTAAAAGACAAGATGACACGTCTGTTTATTACAGACACATCTGTTACAGACGCGCTAGTAATTGTGGAATGCTAAAATAAATTAATATGAATATAATTTATTGCTGTTGTTTAGTGTCTTTTAGCACCAGCAATGAAGTGACATTCCCAGAGAATGACCGCATCATCACTTTTACTTAATTATGCACGTTAATTATAGTAAAGTGATAGTCCCACGGACTACCCGCAACACTATGTTATAACGTCAAAGACAGAAGATAACAAGTTTGTTAACAAGAAGATAACAAACATACTGAATTAAAACGTATATGTGGGTATTTGAAAATTTATTTACCTTCTATGCATAGCGTGTCCGGTGGCGTTGATTCCAGCATGGCACCGGCGGCGGCGGTGACTTTGCGGCGCCATAAACACGATAGAAGCACGAATATTGCGGAGCCGTACCTAATAACGATCGTATACTCGTAACAAAGCTCGAGCGTGATGACGATCGCGATGTGTCCGGTGAAGAAAACGTTGACAGTCTCCTCGACGATCACGATGTTATTATGTTGATCTCTGCGTCGTGTGCGCATTAACTTTTGTTCTAATTTTATTTGCTATGGACTTGTCTTTGAAAAACAGCACGAATACGTTTAACTATGTTGATTTTTTGTGTATAAGAAAATAATAAATGCGCAACACAATTTGACGCGTGCGGAATGGCGGAGCACTGAAAGTGTAATGGAGGTTAAAGGAAGGTTGAAGTGATACCATAAAAAAAAAAAAAGTCTCAAATACAGTGCAGATGGCGACACCGTGTGTCTACTACATGTAAACTAAATAAAAAGCTAATCTCTTCGGACAAATCATGAGTATAATTGCTTTTTTTCTTCACATAATATTGAAATGAAAAGAGACGCAGGTTTTTATGTTGATCTTTTATATCATTAATAAAATAAATAAACTACGTTACTGTTTGGCAGTCTAGAAACGTAACTAACTTTTATTTTTATCTGTCTAAGTAAGAGATAAATCCAAATATATTTGTGATGCGATGATATTTTGTATTTTAAGTGCCAATTAATAATAATAATATATCCTATTGAAAATAGAAAGTTACTACGTAGCCAGAAAATTACTAAATATACAGGAATGAGAAGCTGTGAAATAAGAGTAATGATACGTAATATAAAACATAGTTTTTGATGAACCAAGTAATTTGTATAAGGAAAATGATCCTATGAGAAATATAGCTTGTGTAATATTAAACGGGGGCGCTAACGTAACTTATTTTATGATAGTATTAAGTACATAGTTATTGAGTTAGTTATTGTTTATACGACGGAAAATATCGCATTTGTTGTTGCTTTTTTTAATGGATGGTTAACTGTTATTAATAAAATACTTAATAGGTGTAGCCAAATAACATATTATGGTATTACCTATCAGCATTGAGAGATAACAAAACTTATAAGTAACCTGTAAGTAGGATTCCTATAAGTTAACAAAATAATTATGTCGGAAAGTTATGGACATTATTAAACAGTCATAAACCTTATCAAAGTAATAGAATTTGGATATAAAAACACAACCAGCGTCAATTTAAATATAAACCAGCTATATAGATATAGATAAATTTTGCGGGCTAAAATTCGATTCACATCATCAGCCAGTAAACGTCCACTGCTGAACAAAAGCCTCCCTCTTAGAGAGGGGTGTTGTCATAATTCCCACGCTTGACAGGCGGCTTGGGGATCGCAGTACGTTCACCATGTCCTAATAGGACGGTGCTGCCCATCCTTTGGTGGTTCTGGTGCAGTTTTAGGACATACCCAGGTCCAAAATTAGATTGCAGGATGTCATTTTGGGTGGTTTACTTGGAAATAGCAATAATTTTATTTGAATTTTGAAGTAATTGTTAATATGGTTTAAAAATATATAATTATATAATTAAACGCCATAGACTCGCGGATTAGTACGGGCTTTGTCCGAGACTTGAGTGAAGAGAGTAATTTTGTGTGGTACAATTTTGGTCAGATATCTACCAAGAGACATTTAGTTGCAAACAGATAGATACGGTTTTTTTAACCGGCTTCAAAATGAGTTCGAAACTCAAACAATTTTTTTATATTGTGAAGTAAACAGGTGCCCAAATAAAATTCATTCATACTATTGGATATGTAAAAAATTACTGAGCCAAAGTTAATACAATTTTGTGAGACGTTGAGCTTCCTATTCACATTAAAAAAGAAGCACGAAGTCGATACATACCAAAAACAGAATCGAATTGATATCCTTCCTCTGTTTTTGAAGACGGTAATAAATAAAATAGATGATCTGCAAACCAAGTTAGTCTATCCGTACATCTTACTATAAACGATAAACCATAATCTGCCTGAAGTGTTATCTGCTCACGTAGGTATTCGTAGGTAAATGCAAATTAGTTTGCTTTGTGTCAAGCGATTGCGAGATGCTTGGAAATCTACGTGTGTACACAGCCATGGAGGATAACCAACATGGAAAAATATACCATAAAATATGCGCATGATGTAAACTTCCATTATCTCGATCAAAAAATATCAATGAATCAAAACTAAATAATATATTGATAGGCTAGCCACTCGACTATGAGCAACTGAAAGCATAAAAAGCAATGATGTTAGATATAAACTTAATTGATACTTATACTTAATAGATATAAATAGATTAGGTTCATGTTATATTTTTTATTCTCTACTTCGGCAGATGTTATTGAAATTATGCGTCCCGTGGTTTAATTAGCTATCTTACTGGATCAGCTTTTTACGGGATAAAAAGTAACCTAAACCACCTGGAGGTGAAGTTTCAAATAGTTTCAATCAAATCCCGTTAGTCTTTACTCAGCTAAATGCTGACACACACATTTTCGCATTTATAATATCAGTGTAATATGACGTATATAAACTCTTCTTTCAATCACGAGATGAACAGAATCTCTTGGATTTAGTATGTTCGAATGGTTCTGTCTGACACATCAATCGAAACCGATTGCTTTCCTAGAAAATATGCAAAAGCTAAAATTTTCACAACTCGTTGATATTAAAGTTTTCTATCTTCTTTGTTGAATTTACCTGAAATGTATTTTCACAAAATCGTATCAGAAATATTGCTGTGGGAAGAGAAAATCTTTCGATAGGTTACAATAATAGTTGTATATATTCACACAGATGTCATGCAATACGGGTTCCGGATTTCTTTGCTGTCATCAGATCCAGAGTGGCTACCTTCTGGGCTGGGCTGAGGAGTTCGAAGAACGGCATATTGGAGTGCATGGGGGACTACCTTGGTAGCCCGATTTTTAAATCGTGGTTGACAGTGCACCAGAGCGCGAATCGAAAAAACTTTGAATCTACGAATTTCTTTTAAATTTATTTATCTTATTGACTAACATACATATTTATGTTACATAACTCTGCTAAACTGCAAAGCAGTTTGAAAGCAGACATCTACTCTCTTTGACAAAATTTCATCATGAACGAGTATTAGTACTATTAGATAGTATAGTATTAGAACGAGTACGAGATTTGAGTATTTGATATAAATTTTAACTTGATATCTTTACGCGTTCATGAGAAAAAAGCTCTTGACAGACAAACAGACGGACAGACGGACAACAAACTGATCTTATAAGGGTTCTGTTTTTTCTCTTTGAGGCATGGAACCCTAAAAACATTAAATGTGCGAGCGAGATTACTGCACCTGGTATTCTGTCCCTTAACAGGCAAGGTGGTGGTCAAACACGAGCCTATTATTCAATAAAAAGAAAGAAAAAACGTAGCGAGCCATAGAGACGAATAACAAAGCGTGCGGCGACACTGTTGTACGCCTTTTTGGCCCGACGATAAATGCTAATAAGTAGCATACGCCTGTCATATGTCTATATGGCACGACAGATAAAAATATTAAAATTTATACGTCTATTAGGTTTTCATTAATTAAAAATAAACTATTATACCTAAAAATATGAGTGTTTTACCAGATTGTGGATCTGGATCTCAAGATTTCAATGGCATAATTTAATAAAACGTGTTTTTATTTATACGTCTCTATGGTTTGATGCCCTCGATATAGTATAATTATAATGTTGGTTAATAAGGAACAACAGTACATATACCTATTATGCAACCTATTTACCGAACCGCAAATTTTCCATATCAAATTCAGCAAATCAACAGGTTTAATGAGCCATTAGCTTTGTGTACTCTATAAGTTTCCCGTTGTCAGAAAACGCGCATTGTTCTCATGGAATGCAATAAGCGATGTGATAAATGACTGTTTATTTGCAAGCGGAACACAGGAAATTGTAGAGATGACGCCCGCCAGATACGCGGACCGTCGCAAAGGCCAAAGCGGCCAAGTTCAATGATTTGTTGCTCCAGGCGATGTTTTTTGTTAGGTGTGGCGCTCGCGGAGGGTTCCCCGGCTCTTTGTTCCGCGACAGGGGGCGCTGCGAGCTGCGAGCACCAGCTGGCTCCTCGCCGGGGAGCTCGGCCGGCCATCCACCGGGCCACCGCAGTCTTGGTCCACTGGAGGCCGACGACGCACGTGCGCTCACCACGTTTCTATATCGAAACTTTCTTACGTCAAATCAATGGATATAACCTAACACGCCGCGCTTCTAACAAATTAACGACTAAAATGTAATTTTGTTGTGTCTCCGCGATCCGTATGGGTTGTTAATGTGTCCTTAGTACGCGTTAAAAAGTGACGTGTGTGGTTAGCAGTGCCAACGATGTGAATTTTTAGTGCATTGTGTTGTGTTACACAAAAAGGAGCCATGAGTATTCAGAAGTGCCTCCTGGATAACTCCAGCAGGATGATAAAGGCGATGTCGAACGCCAAATCGGGCAATGAGGTGAAAACGGTGAGTGACAACTCTTTAATTGTTTATCCCCAAACATAAGTGATTTGAACTGTTCGTCGACCTTGTCGCGATGTTACAAAACTGTTCCGATACAAGTGTTATTTTAGGTTATTAATCTAAAAACACAAATAAAGCCGTTTCAAAGTGCATAATAATCACATTCACTGGTCTGGAAAATCATAAGTGGCAATAACGTTAAGTGCAATGGAATTCATTCATGTATCCAATTGTTTATATCGAACGACCACTATTCACTTTTAAAAATATTTTATTATACGAAGCAAAACACGTATGTACTTGTTTATTAAAATTACGTCATTGGCACGGTTCCTATGGACATAATAAAAGTAAATGGCAATTTATATAAAAGTAAAAAAAATACACTGCGAGTCGTATATTCACGCGAGTAACGTCAAAAAGTCACGTAATAATGGTAATTGGGGAAATACGAAAAATGTCACATACCGTGTTCTTGGTTTGTGCTAACAAGGTGTTTTATGGGCGGGTAAACTGTCACGCAGCGATAAATTCATTAATTAAAATTATTATATTAACTAAATATTTAAGTTAGAAATACATAGTTTAATTATAATTAGTAGGTATAATAATTTATTTACCTACTATTAATATATTTTATAAGGAAAAAAAGGGATTTCTATAGGAAAATTTGTACACAACTAGACCATAATAGGTGTATTACTAAATAATTGTTATTATTAATACGATATAATTATAATATTTTCACAGTATGTATGTGTATAATACCTATAATATATTATGTACAGGGTTACGTACATGTAACGGTGGTAGGTTTAGGTAGGTAGGTACAAAGCCGAAAGAACGTCACTGCATTGTGATTTGTGAACAAATTTTACAATAGGTTCAAGAGCTCAACTCTATTCAGGTTTTTTTGGACATGCCAGGTTCTAATCCAGTAAATTGCGAGTCCTAGATGCAAAAGACCCATCCAAAGCCTCACACCATGAAATAGCCGATACAAATACATATATGTACCTATTAATACCTATCTACCTACAATACTATATTATTATGATAGTCAATATTCAATATCTAATAATAATAGTATGGCTAGTAATATGGCTAGTGATTAAGTGTTTTTAATTTTTTATATTTTTGTATTGTATTCTTAAAATTTTAAAGGCTTACGTATTTTTTTAAATATTTTTTTTAAATATCGATCGTTATATATAATAACGATCGACAAATTATTAAATTCCTCAAATAAATGTATTTTAAACTTATTGCTTGAGCACCTTCTTCGCAGACAGCAACCTTGATTCAGTTTTTTTGAGATTTTCGAAACATTTTGTGATACCTACCTAGTCTAAGTATTTATTTATTTACTCTAATTCGTTTCGGCGTTGCACGTCTAGTGCATTTGCCAGTGTCAAGTAAGTATTGAAATATTTTTAAGTTTTATCGTCCAACAGTCACAGTCAGAGTCAAGTATAGTAAGTAGGTCACGGTCAAGTCAAAGTCATGCCCTAGTAAATTGTGCAGTCTTTACTAGAGGCTTCTATGGAGTTTTGGAAACATCGCGAAAATACATGTTTCACCTCGTTATATACCTAGGTAAGTACCTAATAATTCACCATTTCGAAAATATTAAAGTTTAGGAAACCATAATCTACAATGAAGCGACATGTTTTTTTTAAAGTTGGCGTCAAAACTTTGTAAGGCAGGTAGGTACCTACTTTAGTTTATAATATAGGTTAGTTTTAGTTAAAATTTATTAGAAGTATTTATAATATTAAAATTTATTTTAAAGATTGCACGTGTAATTTGATAGTAGGTAATAAAATTAAGTCAGAAAATTAAAAAGAAAAAACACCTAAATTTTTTTTAGTTTGTATGATGTATTTTGTTGGTGCATGAGTTGGCTCCTTTCAGTTTCTTTTCGCCTGAAACCGCGCGTAAAATATTGCCATAATAGCTCCTTTTAAATATTGTCGTTTTTGTATTGTAGTGAAAAAAATATAAGTCATTGTAATAAAGTTGCTAGTTTAGGTTTACAAAAACAGCTGGACTGCCTATAGACCGTTGAAGCTCTAGAGACAATACAAATGCTCAATCTCACTACCAGTTGGCAGAGTACTCAGCATGCTGGCATTACCACGCTGAATGGCAATGATTATGCGTTGAGACAGAAAAACGCCAGCATTTTAGTCACGCTATACCTATACAAATAATAAAGAATACATTTTTTTTTGCCATAGGTGGCAAACAAGCATACGGTCTGCCTGATGGTAATCAGTCACCGTCGCCTATTGATACTTGTTACACCAGAGGCGTCACAAATACGTTGCCGACCCTTTAGGACTCGAAGAACCCCATGTTGTAGCTTCTCGGAAACACCGTGGAAGGTAGCTCATTCTACATTTTGCAGGTATGAGGCAAGAAGGATCGTGTGAATTGCACAGTGTGCGATTTCCACTGATCTATGATGTGTGAATGAGCCTTCAGGCGGTGGCGGCTAATGCGATGGTAAAACCGCGACGCCGGCATCAAATCAAACAGTTCTTCAGAACACTCCCCGTTGTAAATGCGATAAAAGATACAAAGAGACCCAACGTCTCTGCGCATGCTGAGCGGCTCTGGGTGTTCAGTGATATTTTATGGTAATAATTTCTCGAAAAATCCGCTAATCAAGCAAAGGTTTTTTGAAGTACCACGGCTATACTACTAATTTACTACTACTGCTACTACTGATACTACTGATACTACTGCTACTAATTTACTAGATTATTTATGTATCTATTTACTTATTATTAGGCATATCAGATGAGTTTAGTTTAGGTAAGTACATACATGGGAATCAACGTCATTTTAAATCAAGTCAAATCATTTATTTGTCAAAACACGATAGAGATAGGTACACGTACATACAAGTTAGCACACAGGGTCGTACAAATTGAAATGGCATCCAGATTGAATCGAAGGTCATGGTTACGAAGCTCTAAAAAAATACCATGACCACAAAATTAGCGCCTAACGTTAGAATATTAGCAAGATTATTTCAAGACAATAGCTATCGTAACCTACTCAAACTTCATTTTTAACCGACTTCATAAAGGAGGAGGTTATCAATTCGACGGTGTTTTTTTTTTAAATCTTTTTTAGTTCGCAGAATCATCAGGTTTTTAGCAGAATTCTATAACAAAACAATTAACGTTTTATAAGGCAGGATAAAGGTGCGACCTTGCTTTTATGTTTATGGTTCGTTGCATGCAAGCGTAATGCCCAGGGGCGTAAGTCTGCAATCTAAATAATAAATTCTTTTTATTTTACAAAAGTGTTCAACCTATTTTGCATGCATAATTCAAGGTCTTGGCCGCAACAAGGTCGTCTAAATATGAACCTATTACCCCATTTCTGGCCACGACGTGACATATTAATGAAAACCGTCATATATGGAAAGGTAGAAGGAAAGAGGTGAGACCAAAAAGAGTAAGTAGGTATTCTTAGACCAAATAGAAGAGAATGCAAATCTCATGTCGTGCAGGGGTGAAGACTGGCATGACCGTCCTGCCTGGAAGTTACTCCACCGACAAAAGCTACGTGAATGACCCCATTTCTGTAATTTATCAATTATTCTAATTTTGACATAGCGTTATTTTCTTCTTCTTCAAGAAATGGCTAGTAATTCCTTGTGGTACATAGGTACGTACAGTACTTAACAGTCATGGGGGCTCTTTTCCCACTTTTAGTAAATTTAGGTCAATTTAATTTTAGTTTGCCTACTTCCGTGGATAGCGGTGTCATATCAAAAGTAAATGTTTTATCTTCTTATATAGATAAAACATTTACCGCATAGACCGGAACATGATTAAGGTCATATCGCTTGATAGAAAAAAAATATGAATAGGCAACACTGATTCGCGCTTTTGCTCCATGTTTTTTTTTTTGGATATCTATTTACTAAATAATGATTACGATATCTTAATATACAGATTTCATAATTATGGAGGGAACCGTAAAGGTACATTTTAGTTTTACCTAAAAGCTATAGTTTTCGAAAAATATGGGATAAACTTCAATAATAGAAGTAGCGAAACGCACGACTGTGTGTACCTATAAGCTCCATGGTGCTCATAATGGTCATCTGTAGTAATAAGCGTTGCGTAAAAGTAGGAAACCTCAAATTTTTTAAAACTCAAATAACTAGAAAAATGTAAATCTAAATCAAAAGCAGAATTTAATATACGATTCTGAATAGAGGTAGATTTTTGATTCAGAAAAACATTATTCATCAATTACGAAGTCTGAATGAGCACTCAGACCTCAGATTGATCCTCTTTATCTGGGAAAGAATTGATAACGAGGGCAGAAGGGCATTCCCCGCGAAGGCATTCAACTGACTCTAAATTAAAATATGCAAGAGAGTTCAATTTAAAAAAGTAGCAGTTAAAACATAATTACCAAAAACTTCTTTGACACATTAAAAGTTAAATTAGATAATACTAAAAATAAAATGGCAAAAAAAAAACGTAAAATTAAATTAAAAAAAAACATTTAATTTGTTCAGGTTTTATATATTTGCAATTTTTATGTTATTTATTTATTTTTTTCTATCTGGTAACTAATTTATTAACTCATTCCACAACCTTACCACGGTAAATATCCCGTAAATAATCATATAACTTTAATTTATTATCTCTTATGTAAAGACCTCGAATGTTTGTTTTCCAATTACTATTTATCTATCGGGACCCTAGTTGGTGTTGCAGCACTATTTCTCGTTTGTATTTGTGAAAACACGTTTTTTGGCTTTTGTGTAACTGTTTATCTTATATCTACTGTATTAATTAGCAGCTGTATGTTGTCCTTGTAAAATAAAATACCTAAAATGTTGATCAAAAAATCCGTAATCGCAAAATCGAAATGCGACTATCGCTTCGAGTAAAATTTGATTAGATTCTCTATTGAGATCGTCTGGTAGACGATAGTAGTCTGGTCTTTGATGAGTAGATTTAATTAGTGACTCCGAAATGAATAAGTGCCTACAATGATATTATATTCGATTACATTAACCATTGAATTATCAATAGATTAGCTGATCGACTGTTTAATTGTCGATTAGTTACGACTTTAATCAAGAATTAAAATTTTAAACAAAACCCTTGATTAAAAAGCTGATAATCTTTAAATGGGAAACAGATTGTCGTAAATCTTATACTACTAAAAGTAAAGAAATTTGATTTTGCAAAATCTCATTTCTTTGCTAAAAACACTCTCGATCAATACACCTTTCAAACTAAATCAAAGTTGGTTTAGCCGTTTGAAAGCTAATAGTGCTAAGCTAACAGACGCTCGAACGTGGCTGACCTCAACCGCCGTCTGACCAATGGGAGAGAAAGAGAGGGATATATGATATTCTCACTCTTTCTCTCCCGTTGGTTGGACGGCGGTGGCGGATCACCACCGATAACAAACACCTAGCAATTCCATACATTCGACTCAATTTTTCGATTTGATTCCTTCGAACCTTGTCTGTATGCCCCCCTCCAAAATGAAATCCTGGATCCGCCCCGGGAGTACATAATGACCTAGGTATATCTTATCGTGGCACGATATAAACACGAACCGATCACTATACAATGCGATTAGCGGACCTACTTACTGTTATCGTGAATTTCTATCTAGTATTGCATGTAAATCAGAATTACCATTTGAATACGGAAAGGTCTACCACGTGTTGTGCAATTGTATTATAATCTATTCGACGTCATTAGCTTAGTCGTTTGGATGTTTTTATTTATTTATTAGAAAACCAACAGCTTTTTACACTAAAATATACAATAGAAACACGATAGGAAGCCAATTACAGGTTCTCACGAGTAGATATAATTATATAAGAAGTTAAACATGTGCAAACACTAAGAAAGGTTCCGGTAACATAAAAACAAAAATGTAGGAAAAATAACAAGGTAGTAGGCAATCATTAAAAATAAAATACACACTATATATAAGCCCGACATATTGGAGTATTCAAGTAGTCTTGAGCGATAGTGGCTGAGCGGTAGCATATGCGCTTTACAATCTGACGGCACCCGTTTCGATTCTGCACCAATGACTCTCTCTGAGAGGCCTGTGTCGGCAGTGGGAATATGATAGCATTATACGCTGATAGAATAGAATAGAATAGAATAATACTTTATTGTTCAACTGTGTACAAAGGTAATGAATGAAATAATGTATGAAAATGACATTAGCTTGAGATAATTTATCTCAGGCTAATGTCATTGTCAATGTCATTTTCATACAATTTCATCTTTCCGCAGGCGTGAACACTAACAGAAAGTGGCTCTTGTCTAGATCCCCCAGGGGCCTTAAGGCCAACTCCTTACGCGGTCTCAAACTAACGTTAAAACAGCGCAGTTCCGAAAATCACGCGAACGTGAACTTTAACGCGCCCAGGTAGGTACGGTTTGCGGTCGCGCAACTTTTTTCATCACCTAAACTGGAATCATCACCTGAATGGGTGTTGCCCGTTAGTTACAATCTGGGTGTCTTCAAGTCGAGAGTGAATCGGTTTCTTCTAGGCAAGCGTGCTCTATCATAGACCGCATCATCGCTTAACATCAGGCGAGATGGTGGCCAAGCGCAATCCTATTATAATAATAGAATTTAAAAAAAACTGGATTGCTTAAAACAGCTAGCCGTAAGGCCCCAGTTCACAGACCTATATCTAAGCCTGTGCCCCAGTTCCACCCTTGGATTATTATATAGTTCTGAAGCCAGAATCTGGCTTATAACGTATTTCACTATAAAGGCCATTTGCGCAAGGCTGTAAGTTTGAAGGCCTTGTGTTGGCTTGATTAGATTAATTAATTTTGATTAATCGAAGGATCGATTTACCCTGCGTTACCCCTTGATTGGCCTTCACAATTCTATGGCGAATATCCAACGGATAACGGATGCTATAAGGGATTAAAGCCCTTATAGTACTGTAGTAGTTTTTGTTGGTATACCCCTTTTTTTGGGGGGAAATCTTCTAAAGATACCCATCTGCATTGGGGTGCAGCCAGGCTATGTGGGAGTATACCCACTAAAATCCGCCCGGTGACCAGCCTTAGTGGTTCACAAGAGGGCTCCGGGATCTCCAGACAAACGCACCGTAGCTCCCAGCACTGCGCTATACGGCTGCGGCTCTCCCGAGATAACCGTGTTGTCTCAGCCCCTCGGCCCACGACAACGCTGGTCACACAACGCTGTCGTTCTATCCCTGGGCACACTTAAGTGCATGGATGGTCAGTCAGAGCCCCAACTTTGAGCATCCCGAGCCCGGAGGTCCCCTTTTAGTAGCCTCTTACTACAGGTAGGGGGTACCGGTGCCGTATTTTATTGCCCCGGCGCCAGGGCTAAACATAACATAGAGTCACCACACATGAAATATTCAGCCAGGTGTGTCCTTTACCTACTGGGTTACGCGGAAAGGATGTATTAATACTTGAGCCATAAGAGGTCCAAGTCCATAGTACCCATCATTACGCACAACTTCTATATGGGAGCAACTCTGAAATCGAGAAAAAAACCAACTGTTCCATAGAAAGCTGTCATTCACACTCGACAAAATATGTAGCTGGTAAAATACCTATACAGCTGGTATTTTTTTACAATTTCAAGGTTGGTCCCATAGTAAAAGATTTATAATGATAAGTAGGTATAATGGAACCGTTTCGGCTTAAGTACACACCCTTTCCGGGAAACCTTGTATAAGTAGAAAAAGATTACGTCAAGTGGAGTGGAGAGTGACAAAAAAAAACACCAAGTAGGTACGAAATGTTCAAAAATGCAAAATAAAACATCAAAACTAGCCAGGTAGACAACAAGTAGGTACGTACCTGGTGTTCTCAAGTATGAACCTGAACCTGGGACATTATGAATCACGGGTAGCATAAACATCTCTTGCTCTAAAATTAGGGGTCCGCACTAAAACGTAAAACTTGAACGGGTGGGTCTAATAGAAAGGTACTTAGCTAGAGAACATAGTCGTAAAACTAAAGGTACCTTCTCTGGAAGATTATAATCAAGTACTAGCCGTTTCTCAGGATGCAACTACATATTAAGATTTTCGTGATTATTATCCATACTATAGGATTAGAATATAATTATAACTGTTTTCCCCCTATAATAAACGCTTTTAAAACTCATTTTGTAATTTTCTGGGCCCGTCCATTCATTTTATTTTGGTCGATTTTTGGTTTTTTATTTTGACTTCGACCAAAATAAAATGAATGGACGGGCCCAGAAAATTACAAAATGAGCCATGATATAAGTTTTTTATAACAGTCATTGTTGGCGCTGACACACACTCCACAGGTTTTAAAAGCGTTTATTATAGGGGGAAAACAGGCCCAGAAGATTACAAAATGAGCGCTGGCGCTCACTTCGTTTCAGTCGGTATCTAGCAGTAGGGAGTGCGATACGAGTCTATCGTTACATGATAACGAAACATCTGACAAAATTGTGCCTTCGTGTGCTTTCCCGAAGTGTAAATACACATCAAAAAACCGCTATCTATTTTTTGTAACAAATTTACTGTACATGGTTCTAATTAGGTGTTGAAGTATGTATATGTCCAACGGTTTTGCTTCGTTTTTACTGAGCAAGTTCAATGGTTATGGACCGTCTATTCATTTTATTTTGGTCGAAGCATTGTGACATAAAAATAAATTTAACAAGACAAGAGTGACTCGATAAACGTATAGTATTTAGAATTGTCTATCGAAATTTTAGTTTTCCTGTTTCACAGCTAAATTAACAGAACCCTCTAAGGGCAAGAGCAATCACGCTTGAGAAGTATAACAGGTATGACCACAGTGGGCGGGCGACGTCTTCATAGCTGTTTTATTAGTAGCCGCCATACCTATATGTGTTGTAATAACACTGGTAGGTAGGTGGTACATTCATGTTTACTTAATTGTTTTATTGTAGGTAGGTGATTATTAGGTCAAATAGGTCACTTGACTTGGTCAATTGCCGACTAAGTAGGTAGGTATATAATTATTATAAACGGAATGTTTATCGTGTTTTTTTAATGTATACCTATTTAGCTTGCGTTTGACCACCAACTCGGAGCACGCTTGCCTAGAAGAAACCGATTCACTCGTGATTTGAAGACACCCAGATTGTAACTATCGGGGAACACCTATACAGGCAGCGCTTTCCGTTGGCACAATAAATGTGGAGTCAAAGCGCTTCGTACGGGTTTTCGGCGTATCAACCATAAAGCGGTGTTGATTTTTCGTGCCCGCTCTGGCAGTCCGATAGAAAAATGGTCAGGAGAAAATTAGATCATGCAGATTCGATGCACTTTCTTCGAAATGTATCCGATAAAAAACCGACACTACTATGTGTCTAATATAAATATTAGATATCGCTAGTGATTTCATTATTATCGTCTTGCACAGTAATGCACAGGCATCATATACTTAATATCTTATAGAACTAGAGCTTGGTCTTCAACAATTCAATTCTAGACTGTCGGTTTTTTATCGGATAATAAAGCGATGTCTAAGAAACCCAAGGATTCACATTCTAACGTACTGACTTTCATAGTAGCTGAGCTACCTACACAAAAAATCAAATCAAAATCAAACCAAAGAAAACCAAAATTGTGAGGTAACTACTAAACACGTCATTATTATAATATTTTAACCAGATTATACTGTACTCTGTAGAAAGAGGTCAACCAGCGAATCCAACTCGGCTGGGCAGCGTTCGGTGAACTTCGCAACGTCTTCTCGCCCAAAATACCTCAGTGCCTTAAGACGAAAGTTTTCAACCAGTGTGTGTAACCAGTGATGACTTACGGCACTGACACGTGGTCTCTCACTATGAGCCTCATAAGCAAGCTCAAAGTCGCACAACGAGCTATGGAGAGGGCTATGCTCGGGGTTTCTCTACGAGATCGAATCCAAATGAGGAGATCCGTAGACGAACGAAGGTCACCGACATAGCCCAGCGGATTAGCAAGTTGAAATGGCAGTGGGCAGGGCACATATCACGCAGAACAGATGGCCGATGGGGGCCGAAAGGTTCTGAAATGGAGACCACGGACTGGTAAGCGCAGCGTAGGACGTCCACCCACAAGATGGACAGACGACCTAAAAGATACCGCAGGGAAACGCTGGATGCAGTAGGCCGCTTCCAACCGGCCCTTTTGGAGATCGATGGGGGAGGCCTTTGTCCAGCAGTGGACGTCTTATGGCTGAAATGTTGACTGTACTCTTAATTAGCACTTGCGTAAGTTATTCTACATGGCGCGCAACAAGGGCGTCGAGGTCAGCTTTTGTCTGGCAGAATCTGCTTTCTAGATTTATTTCAAAACACTGCTGACAAATTGGGTGGTTCCCTTTATTATCTTTCATGAAAAGGCACTTTTTATTCGAGTACGGCGAAGCTGAAATATTTCGGTTTTAGGGTGCGTCCTCATAAATCAATCGGATCATCCCGCGTCATTTCTTTACTAACCTAACGCGTAGTGTAGAAGCATCTTTACATACATCAACAGTATTAGCCCACATATAATATCAATGAGATCCATGCTATAATGGACATGGGCCTCATCTTTGGTTTCGCTTCCCGTTATTGTCAATTGCCTTACGTTTACACTTACTACAAAATGGTGTGGAGATCTGTGCGCAGGGTCCGGATTTTGGCAATGTAGGTACCTCATACATCGTAGTACCTACGACCCTAAACCCAGAGTTCGACAGAGGCGCCATAAAGATTTTTCTTCTTTCCTCTAAGAGATTTTGGCGTCTCACGTTTTGTGCATTTGCCAGTGTCAAATATAGAAACATTTTCAAGTTCTACTACATAATATTATTATCATGACCATACCAATGACCTATTAGTACTTAAATAAATTATGTGCAGTTTCGATGCCATCACTAAGCAACGGTGATGGAAAACATCATGAGGAAACCGGTATGTCTAAGAACCTCAAAAGTTCAAAGGTATATGACAATTATGACATTCACCAATATGCACTGGGCCAGTATGGTGGATTAGGGTCCATCCTCTCTCTCTGAGGGAATGCCTGTGTCTCAGCAGTGGGAAAATGATAGGCTGATGATGATGATGAATCATTAGGGGCCGTCCATTAATCACGTGATGTTTTTTTTTTGGCATTTTTTAACCCACCCTCCCCCTTGGTGAGGTTTAGGACCATTGTTTGTGTTTTGATTGTGATATTTCGTAATTTTTTGCTAAACCCCCTCCGCCCCTTTCAAGCCTCACGTGATTAGTGGACGGTCCCTTACATGCCCATTGCCCACATATTTAGGTTAAAATGTATTTTTTCAGGATGGTGTACAGATTGGCTTTAAGAAAGTTGCCTTAGCGATGTTGTCGCTCTCAGTGCCAGTCATTGAGAAAAACAAAGTCAGTATTTTGCCTGATTTTGTGTGAAAAGGTTTTGGTTTGAATTTTTACTGCTATCGAGGTTATTGTTTTTATTTATATTACACGGGAATTACTCACGTTAGATTAAGCCGGTCACTCCGACTATAGTTTCAACCGCATTAGGCAGTCTTTTTCAAGGTGAATGCACGCGCGCGGCTGCGTCTCGCTTGGCACTACGGACCGCCGCGCGGCGCGCACGTGATGTCAACGGCAGCTGATCGGGTGCGGGGGTGGGGGTGCGTAGAGAAATATGCTGCGCCGGCGCACACTGGAACTCTTCCTCACTCGAATCTTCCTGTGTGTGTGTGTGTGTTATTGTTTTTGATTGACATGTTTTTAGGGTTCCGTACCAAAAGGGTAAAAACGGGACCCTATTACTAAGCCTACGATGTCTGTCAGACCGTCTGTCCTACCATTAAACGGCTGTATCTTTCGAACCATAATAGACAGCCAGTTGAAAGTTTTACAGAATATGTAATGTTACGGCGGATTAACTAAGAAATAATAAAAAAGTCAAAAAATAAAAACAACACAACAAACATATTTTTTACGTATTTTTATATTAGCTCTAATGTAAAAACGTTGATTAATACGTACAAGCGTCAAATTGGCATGATTATAGTAAGCACTGTAAAGTATAACAAAAAATAATAAATAGTGGCCAAGTGCGATTCGGTGACGTTCATTACCAAGTTATAACTGGTAATTGGGTTATTTGGATGACCTCATTTTCTTTCACCGAATCGTAATACCATATTTTACTAATTTTGTAGACAGTTTTTTAAATTGATAATTATTATATTTTGTTGTAAGTAGGTAGTACGAAAGACGCGAGCCCGACTTGCACTTGGCCGGTTTTTTAAATGACATGTTTTGGTTTTCATTAATTTAGATGGCAGGTTTTATTACTTTTGGTTTGAAATTTTAATCTTGATTATGGTTTTTGTTTGATGTTATTTAAAGCGTGTTTAATTAAAGCGAGTGATATTGAACAGCATGTGTTTTTTTAAACGGGTGAAGGTAAGAGACTTAGAGAACTTCTATAGACTCTGATTTCATCATTTCAGCCGTAGGACGTCCACTGCTGGACATAGGCCTCCCCCATCGATCTCCAAAAGGGCCGGTTGGAAGCGGCCTGCATCCAGCGTTTCCCTGCGGTCTCTTTTAGGTCGTCTGTCCATCTTGTGGGTGGACGTCCTACGCTGCGCTTACCAGTCCGTGGTCTCCATTCCAGAACCTTTCGGCCCCATCGGCCATCTGTTCTGCGTGATATGTGCCCTGCCCACTGCCATTTCAACTTACTAATCCGGTGGGCTATGTCGGTGACTTTCGTTCGTCTACGGATCTCCTCATTTCGGATTCGATCTCGTAGAGAAACCCCGAGCATAGCCCTCTCCATAGCTCGTTGTGCGACTTTGAGCTTGCTTATGAGGCCCATAGTGAGAGACCACGTTTCAGTGCCGTATGTCATCACTGGTAACACACTGGTCGAAGACTTTCGTCTTAAGGCACTGATTTATTGGATACATAATAATATGGATTATCGGATACATTTCGGAGAGTGTGCATCGGATCTGCATGATCGAATTGCCTCCTACCCATTTTTCTATCGGAATGCTAAAGCGGGCACAAAAAATCGACACCGTTTTATGGTTGATATTCCGAAAACCCGTACAAAGCGCTTTGATTCCACTTTTATTACGCGAACTGCTAGTTTGTGCAATGCGCTGCCTGAATGAGTGTTCGCCGACAGTTACAATCTGGGTGTCTTCAAATCACATAGAATCGGTTTCTTCTAGGCAAGCGTGCCCCATCGTAGACCGCATCATCGCTTTACATCAGGCGAGTTGGCAGTCAAACGCAATCATCATCATCATCAGCCAGAAGACGTCCACTGCTGACACTAAACGACAGCCTGCCTTTTGCATCCACTATGCCAGCGACTCTCACTATGTCGTCGGTCAAACGCAAGCCTAATGATTTGATTTGAAATTGAAATGATAATTTCGGCGAAATCGTACACGTGTAAAGTGTAACAAACGTGTTAAATAAATAAAGGTATTTGTCTTCGATGTTTTGCAATCGAAGTTTGCACAATCGTGCCGAAATTGCAAATTTGCAAAAACAAATTCAATTTGCACTTGTTAGCGCTTTGCGACTGATTGAAGGCTCGATGGCTCAGGTTTTTACAAATACCAGCAAGTACGAGTAGGACTCGCGCTCTGAAGGTTCCATTAGATGGAACCCTCATAGCGCAAGTCCAAACAACAAAAAAGTTTAAATATTTAAAAACAAACTTAACTTTGTAGTTGACAATAAGGTTCATCCATACATAACGACTACAAAATGTGAGTTTGTAATTTCAAAATAGTATTTTTTATTTGTTTTAACTTCAAATTAACAACTTTCGGATTTATTCCTTTATATGTGCTATGAGACCTTGCCTCTTGCCGAATTTCATGATTCTAGGTCAACGGGAAGTAGGTATTGATTCCCTTGTGAAATCGCAAAATATGCGAAAATATGCGACATAAACGGTCATATCTTTTGATTGCGTTGACTTACAAAGTTTATTTTTTCACAGCCGTAAGAAACCGTAGACCCATGTATTTAGTATAAATTTTAACTTGATAGCTTTATGCATTCTTGAGAAAAAGAGTCTTGACAGACGGACAACAAAGTGATCCTATAAGGGTTCAGTTTTTTCATTTTGAGCTACGGAACCCTAAAAACAATTATTTTTATTGTAAAATATCTTTTTAAATCAAGCGTTTATGAAATTAGTGTACGAAATGGTGTGTTGATAAAAATTACCCTAAACACTGGCAGTCTACTATTTCCATCGAGGAGTGCCGTTGTCCACCGTCTCCATCATCACATCAGCTCGCTGTCTCCTACAGAAAACTCTTTTCTGTGCTGGCACCATTATATTGTATTGTTATCGGAACTTGACAAGTAGGTATGCCAACTTTCAGCTCAATCGAACACCGGGAAGTAGGTCAAATTTTACTTGCAAGATTTGATTACAGACAGACAGACACCGGGACAGGTGAAACTAAATAAAAGCTTATAAAAACAAGATACCACCCACGGCTTTGGGATTAACCCGATATAAGTTAGTAGATACCATCGGTTTTACCGGAGAATGCTAAGCGAATGTAAAATTAAAATAACGCGATTTTAAGACGCTTTAATAGTTAAAGTTATATGATTATTTACGGGATATTTACCGTGGTAAGGTTGTGGAATGAACAACCGTGATAGTTTAAAACAGTGTTTTAATAGTTATTTGTGATATAAGAGTGCAAAGTTGCTTTAAATTTTTAATAAAAGACTCATAAAAGACATAAAAGATAATATTCAATCAACTGAATAGATTTCCTTGGATAGCTAAGACACTCGACCAACTCACCATTCAAACAAACTAAATAAAAATCAGTTCAGCGGTTTGGGAGATACGACGCCACAAACAGGCACACTGGTAGGTTCACAGACACACAGATACACAGGCAGGTTTCTTCTAGGCAAGCGTGCTCCAACGTGGACCGCGTCATCGCTTGGCATCAGGCGAGATGGTGGTCAAACGCAAGCCTACTAAGATACTAGAGAAAAATAAGCTGATTGGTTCATTAATCGGGGTACGCTGGTTTAAACTTTGAGATAAGTAAACAAAACATTTAACAAAAAATTGGTTCTTAATAGTAACGACTTCACTCGCGTAAAGCTGGGAATACACATGCCTGTAAAACGGAACAGTAGCGTGCATGCTAGTTAACGGCATGTGGAAGTAACTGGTACACTGGATACATTTTGACAAGTTAAACTTGCATGCATTTGCACGAATTTGCTTGCACTACTGGCATGCCTGTACCTGTCGCGACGTGTCGCACTGTCGCACTTGCCGGTTTCATAGCACCCCGCGTCCTCCCTCACGTTGCATGCCAGTAAAAGGCACTAAATCAAATGTTGTGCTATCTACTTGCGTGGCAGATACAGGCATGCCAGTTAGCGTATACACATAAAAGTAGGTGACACGTGCAAGGAGCTTATGCAAGTGTGCCAGCTACAGTCATGTGTAAATAGATAAAAGAGGAAGTGCCGTAAGCTGTCCGGAAAGTCGGCTGACATCAGTAATTGGTCTATCTAGACACAAATTATCTAAGGAAAACATCCGGTTGTAGGTACATTACATTTGGTCGGCAATGTATATTCGGGAGTCAATATTTAGGTGGGTTTTTATCAAGTTTTTGTACAGTACCTACTTTTGTAGAGGTCGCAAGTTTTTTTACAGATAGGTACTTAAAACGAATTCAAATGGGCTTTTCTAAGCAGTCTTACCAAATACTCTTTCGATTGCATTATTTACTTAGTAAGTAGTTGGTTTATCTTTTTCGAATGGGGGACTCGGAGTTCCCAAAGGGCGCTGACCCGTCGGCTGGTCTAGTTGTCGCTGGTATGATAATGATGCTGTAGAGTCGGACTTGCGTGAGCGCAAGTCGCCGACATGCGAGAGACAGCGCGAGGTACGTCACACGTCCGCTGACTTTTCGGAGAGCTTACGGACACTTTTATCTATTTGGAGGAAGTTTCCTTTGAGTTGTGCATGTTTCTTACAAAAACATTGTTTATACTCAAGAGAGTTGTAATGGAATGAGATTTTGAGCTGATTCCTGTCAAGACACTGCCCACTAAAGTGTGGAAGTTTGGGCACTACGTAGTAGCTTTACCTAGTCTGTTGGGCACAACTTGGGCACAACACACACGAGATTAGCAGTTCAATTGTTTTCTTCTGAACTTGTTGTTTCCAGAGATTGAAACGGATACTGTCCTTTTAAGACTGCGCTCGCGTCTCTTTCGTACGTTTTCAACATACCTAAATTAAATAATACGTGATAAGTCCCGATAAACGTTTAAAACATTCAACATACCTATTTGAAGATCCAATCGATCATTTTTTTAAACCGAACTTTCGAATACTATTGCAAATAGTATAAAGCGATTTTCGTGTTGATGTTTTATAGGATGGCAGAACAGATAGACAAATACAATTTTATTGAGTTTTTCTATCTCCTTAAAAACTAACAAGATCGTCGCCTGGTACGGGCAGGGAGAGTGAGAGTTTAGGTAAGCGCTCGTTTAAAGGGCTTCCCAACCTAAGAGTAAATAATTGTAATAGTGCTAACAGACGCTCGAACGCGGCTGACGGACCGCCGTCCAACAAACAGGAGAGAAAGAGTGAGAATATCATATTTCCCTCTCTTTCTCTCCCATTGGTCAGACGGCGGTTGAGGTCAGGCGCGTTCGAGCGTCTGTTAGCACTATAACGTCGCCAGTTACTGAGGGGAGGGGTTCAGTTTTCGCTCTTCCAAGAAGAGAGTGGGTAAGTGCTCATTAAAAATAGAAAAATTATGTATATTATTTTTAGTAAATAATTTTAAATAACGTTGTATTTGCCCCCAACTGCCCGTGCCTTGCTTAAAGAATATTATTATAGATAGGTACGTACCCTTACACCAATCTTACAACCTTATCAAACTGTACATTACACAGATAAAATATAGGGATTCCATCCGGCCAACCTGTGCAATTTTCTTAATTTGTCATGCCATAAGAACCATCTACAAAGAATTAGATAACTTAATTGAAAAAGATGAATGAAATCAGTAAAGTCGTTCTCAAGTTATGGCGTGACCAAGGTGAATAGGGATTCATTTTTATTAGGGTTCCGTACCGAAAGGGTTAAAACGGGCCTACGATGTCTGTCTGTCCGTCTTTTTTGTGTTATTACAGCTGTCAAAGCAAATTAATGCTTTAACCGAATTTCAGTAAATTTTCAAAGTTTGTACTACTACTTTTAGTATGACTATGTTAAATAGAATTTGATGACACTGCTAAAGCTTTGTAATAGGAGTTCTACATAAAAACACATATTTGTAATAAAGTCATATGAAATGTAATAATGCTAGCTTCAATTATTGGTCAGATTTCAGACGCCAGAGTTAAGTTGAGGAATCAGTGCTTGGGGGGCACCTCAGATCAGATAAAGAAGGGAGATGTGGTAAGGTGGCGTGGCGGGTGCGCATGCTAAATAAGGCTTGGATGCGTTTACTCAAACTTACCGAGCAGACGACCTCGTCGTCTTTTTAGACATAAACATAGACATAAATTATTTGTGGCAAAAAAATACAATAACACAATACATTTTAGGGTTCCGTACCTCAAAAGGAAAAAATGGAACTCTTATAGGATCACTTTGTTGTCCGTCCGTCTGTCTGTCTGTCTATCAAGATCATTTTCTCAGAAACGCGTAGAGGTATCAACTTGAAATTTATATCAAATACTTGAGACTACAGTCTCTTTCAGCTGTAAAAATATAACTTGTAAGTCAACGCAATCAAAAGATATGACCGTTTATGTCGCATATTTTGCGATTTCACAAGGGAATCAAAATCTATAGGGTACTTTCCATTGATCTAGAAATTCTAGAATCATGAAATTTGGCAAGAGGCAAGGTCTCACAGTACATATAAAGGAAAAAATCAGAAAGTTGCGCCGTAGAAGTCTCGCCCGGGCGCTGGTAGTGCTAAAACCGGCACTGCTCGTACTTGTCCGGTTTTCTTCCGGTTTTCTTTGCATGTGGACTATTAGTTAGTTCATTTGAGTCGTTGCAAGTTTCTTAGTGTGCGTAAAAATGAGTAAGTGAACCGTACTTTAGTCGCGGTTTAGCGGTATAGTAAAAAAGTGTAAATGTATGAAAAATAGAGACATTTGAACACGGATGATTTCTACAAAGGCATATCTCCGTCGTTTGTCTGATCTGAGGGTGACAGTAATGCTGAGTTTAGGTTTCACACGCATAAGCGGATATTCGAAACCTATGCTTGACTAGGTACACGTGATATTAATGGCAATATTCCAAACTGCAATACGTTCACTGGACATACATCCTTACATCTATACATATATATATAAATAGGGTAAATAGCCTTGTAACCCTATTTACCTTGGCCACGCCATATCTTGAGAACCACTTTACTGGTTTCTTTCATTTCTTTTTAAGTTTTCTAATAAGTACTTTGTAGAGGGTTCCTACGGAAAGAAAAATTAAGGAAATTTCAGAAAACTTAAGACGATTTTAACTCGCGGGTGAAACCGCGAGGCGCATCTAGTATTAAATATAAGTTTAATCAAGATATGGAGGTACCTTATACCCTGGATTACAACTTAGACTTTTTATATATTTGTTCACAATGACCTCCTTTCGGCTTAGTAATCACCTTTCTGTGTAACCCAAAAATTACATACTACCTATACTACGTATTTTATCTAAGGTGTAGGTAACCCTTTGTAGAAATATCACATCACGGGAGAACTAGGTAAATATCGTGATAGCGAATAGTAGTTGGACCTACTTATGGCCTTAAACATGATTACACAAATTGTATGATTGTAAAGATATGTATTTACACTGGGCTTTTGATAACTGGAACGAGATGACGTGATCTTGTAAGGAGGTTTTTAACCCTTGACGCAAAAAAGGGGGGTGTTATTAGTTAAACGTCTGTATTTTTTAAATAATAGTAGGCTTGCGTTTGACCACCATCTCGCCTGATGCCAAGCGATGACGCGGTCCACGTTGGAGCACGCTTGCCTAGAAGAAACCTGCCTGTGTATCTGTGTGTCTGTGAACCTACCAGTGTGCCTGTTTGTGGTGTCGTATCTCCCAAACCGCTGAACTGATTTTTATTTAGTTTGTTTGAAAGGTGAGTTGGTCGTGGGTGTCTTAGCTATCCAAGGAAATCTATTCAGTTGATTGAATATTATCTTTTATGTCTTTTATGAGTCTTTTATCGGAGGTTTAAAAAACATCTATTTATATTTTAAAGGTAAATGCTTAGTGTTTTTTTTAAATTAAACTATACTTTAAATGCTTTGTAACTCGCTGACAGAAATTATCATAATTACTCTATAACTAGACATTGTTTTTAAGCATTGATTAACGTGACTAAGTAACGTTTGTAGGGTCGATATTTAAATGTTAAATTGGACGTGATCATGTGATCGATAAAACAGAAGAAAATAAGAGTAAGACCATACCTCATATTTGCAAATTTTGTAATAATAAAACATTTTTGCTATACTTACTTACTAAGTTGTCAAAATTAGTTGTTTATAAACTATTTGCTCTGGCAGCAGCAATAAAATTATAATAAGCTAAAAGAAGCTTTTTTCTATCATTTTTAGTTGGAGGACCGAAGAGTGACATATTGTTGTATTTATTATTTACCCGAACATTTTTTTTTATATAAATAGGTACATAGTTTTTTTTCATAGAGAAACAGAAATTTTAGGAAGCAAGAAATTTTATTCATTTTCAAAACGATCATTTCTATTGAATTTTCGAACAAATACCTACCACAATTTTATACCTTGTACGTAATTAATCACAGTCAAAAACTCCTATTCATGTCTTCAGTAATTTATTAATTATGCCACATTTGCAGCTAAATATTCTTGTGGGTTAATAATTCAAGTTAATTATCTGGGAAAGTCACGCATGGAATAAATTAACATTAGAATAGGTCAACATAATAAAAAAATACTATATAACTAATTATATATCGTTGGCAACGTGTCCTATAAATAACAGTTTGTATACCTACGGACATTGTCCAGATTCAAATGGTTTTTAGAAGGCTTTTTCCGTCCGCAGTGCTCTCGCTCGCGCATTTTCATATTATTTGAGATAGTTTTGTTGACTATTATAACATTACAAACAAATACATTTTGGATAGCCTTACTTTTCTTTTCAGACTGAACGCGCTCACCATCTTTAACATGGTTAACAATATCTGTGAAACATTTGATATTTTTAAACAAAAGCAAGCACTGTTAAAGTAAAATTGTAGCAAATCCCAAAATAAACACTACCTATCATCTTTGTTTATACTTTTCATAAGAACTTTCAAAAGTTACTAAAGATAAAAGCAAGCTATAGAGTATAGGTACTGTAATGGAAACTGCTTACTCCGATTAATCAAATCCCTACAAATGCCCCAATAAGAAGGAAACTAATTAGTGGTATTACTCAAATGTCACGGCTAAAAGGTCAAGTGAAGATCCGTGGCAACGGATTGGCCGATAGTCTGAAACCTGTAATAACGCTGGTAAGAAGTTCAGATGTCAAGGGATGGCATGGCAAATACAAAATGAAATTAGACAAATGTTTTGGTTAGGGGTAAATGAAGGTTAGACAAGGTTATTTTAACCCTTGGCATGGAACATGTATAATTATGGAAAATATAATAATAGTGTATGAGTAATAAGTATGTTAGCATTTCGGAGACTATCGTCAGAAACAGTTAAGTACATAATGAAAGTTATATTTTACTTGACAAACCTTATAATTAAAGTAGATTATTTACCAAGGAACGAACGCAAATTATTTCACATAAGATGTTTATAATGAAACAGATGGTTTGCCCAAGTTAAATACTGCTTATCACCTCGCATGTAAGGAAACTAAAAAAAAAGTTACTTTACTTGACACTGGCAAAATACAAGAAACGTGTCGAACCAAAGTTAAAAGAAAGGAAACTGCGTGAAAATGTATTGTATGAAATCTTTTTGGTAGCATTTGCTTCGTGGTTGCATTGTTTTTATTCAAAATGTTTCTTTCAATATCGGTTTTGAAACCTCTATTGTGTCGAGTGGCTCTTTTAATCGAAGTTTCGGCGGTGATAAGATCAACATTACGAATAGGCGACATATTTTTTTTTATACTTACTCAATTATACCGACATGTAGGTATGGATATGACTCAAAACGTACCTATATATATATATATATATATTATACTATGTATCATTTAGTAGTATCTATTTAATGGTATCATTAAAAGTGTTTTAGCACCCCCCGTCGATTCTGTTACGTAAATTCTTTCCATCCAATGGTTGCCTGGAAGAGATCACTTTTAGCGATAAGGCCGCCACTTGTGGCACTAGCTCGTAAGCGTTTTCTATCATGTTGTAATTTTTATTTCTGGTGTACACAATAAAGAGTTTCTATCTATCTATCTATTTTTGGTAATTTTACATATCCGTTTATCAAAGAAAATAGTAGAACTTCCTACGTAGGCTATTGTAAGCCAATTTTGCGGAACAGCTTTTAATATAATATAGAATGAAGCTAATATACTCGATTATTTAGCTGAACTTAAAAATTATTCATTTTGTAATAGATTTTACTCGTGATTTTCTGCTTCAATGTGTTTAGCCAGATTTTTTAACAATTCATTTCAGTTCCTAATTGTAACTTTAAAAATATTCTGAACATTAAAAAGTAAACTTGGTAGGATTTTATCTCTACACCGTTCAATAGATAACGTCTAAAATAAATAAAACGCTACTGTACTCCACGACAATGTTGTGCCGTACAGTTACACAGAAGGATGTGATTGTGTTGATTGAACAGAAGTCAGTTTTAGCTGTTGCTAGTGCGCATTTTGACATTTTGTAGCGTTCTGAATTTGAATTCAGATACAGACTTAAATTTCATCAAGTTGCCAGTGTTAATGAGAGCGTCTAGCTTATAAAAAGGTAGATGTTAGATATCTATATACACGCGATCGTGGTACTACGCGAATCGAATGAATTGTGGGATTTTACCAATAATCTTTACCAATACATGTGTAACGTGTGTGTTAACAAAAAAAATACCTAGGAATTTGCAAATTGGACAATACAATACGTTAGTGTCACTTAATAAAAAAAATCATCACATCAGCCTTTTTGTAATTTACACCAGCTATGGAATAGGCCTCCCTTTGATTAACTTATTCATCTCGGTCTAGCTAGAGTGTCATATAGAAAAAAGTAAAACCTTTTTTTTTTTACGATAAATAGGTTTTATTGCTGGTATTATCTAAGAAGATTTAAATCATTTACGGAACAAAAAAGGTTAAGAAAAAAAGTTGTCTACGTAGTAAAATTTTTGAAAAAGAAATGAGTGATTTTTTTCACGTTTTCCCTATTTAACAATAATAAAACAAAATAAATGGGAAATAAATAAAAAAACTTATAATAAAAGTAAATTCTAGTTTCCTTATGAAGCTAAGTAACAAAAGTCTCAAATTTTCTCTATGGTCCTGTAGCCCTCTACAGGACCTGAAAGACCTGTTCTGAAAGAAGTAGGTACTTTCCAATTCCAACCCAAAATGTAATTTCGGAGAATTTCGATACAATATCGAGTCAAATAAATTCGGCCCAATGAAAGGGATCTTAAATTTGCAATTCAACAGTCAAAACTATAATTTCTCGGGGCTGATTGTAAATGTTGAAAAGCAGTTGCACTAATAAGTTTGCTTGAAGCTAAAGCATGTCATTTTAGAGAGTGTTTGTATAATATTTGATGTATCGGTCAACTATCACACACTCATTGAGAATACTATGAGAATGACGAGGACAGACGCTGTCAAGTTGTACTTACTGTTAAATATTTTAATAAGCATAACATCAGCTAAGTTTAGCATCTTTTGACAAGTAAGCGTTTAATTTGCGGGTTTAAATCTTACAATGTAATATAGACACTGTCATGAAATAAACATTCCATTATCTATAAGGATACATGGACAAATCCCAAAGGAGGTTATTAACTCACAATTTGGACCCACTTTTACTAGGGGGCCAACCCTGAAACCGCGTACCGATTTTTTTTTTGCGTGTACGTCTTTCGTGGTATTACCACGAGTAGTATCGACATTTATGGTAACACCTTCCAATGACGTAGGTGTACGATAGCGTATATGAACAGGCAATGTACAGTGGTCTATTTTCAGAATATAGGTACCTATACAACACTTTCTGAGTCGAGAGATATATTAAAATTAAATATAAAATAACAACAAAGGTGTTTCATCGCTAACTCTAGCGAAATGTTGATAAAGAAGCATTTTTTTAACCATTTCACGTAAAAAAAAACAGCTGTTCCATACAGTAAAATGTCATTGATCCTAGGGTTGGTCCCATGGCATTTTTTTTTAATGACGACTACAATGACCTCCTTTCGGTTTAATACCACCATTCCGTATAACCCTATATATGTGACACTGTATCATCTTTATCTATTTTCTCGTACTATAAATATTAGTGTGCAAGGCCAAGTGAGAGATACGTGCAGTGAGAGTGAACAGTGAACACAAAGCAAATGACGTGACACACGATGACGTCACTGGGTATACCGACCGAAGCACCAATTCACACCATACTCTATACTTCTGCATATCCGCCGAAAGTATTAGCCAAAGTTGTGCCGAAAAAGGTAAGTTTAATTAGGATCTAGTTAAATTAAATTCGAGCTCTCTAACTCTTTAGTGGTAAGGTGGGCAAAGGAAATCAAGAATAAAAAAAATTGGCTAAAATATTATACATATTTGAAATAAGAACTGAATTAACACCTAAAATACTAATTTATAAGCCCCTTGGTGGAAGGAAAAGTGGCCAGAATGCTGCCATGTTGAATGGCAATACTTAGTTTTTTTTTGTTTTTGGCGAATATAGGCGCCAGCATACCGGTTACAAAAAAAATAAACCAAGTGATATCCACACACTATGTAAATTATAAACGCGGAAGTATTTATAAATGTCTGTGCCACTGTTTTCTTTTTCCATGTTTTTCTGTCTGTACTCTGTACCTCTGTAAAAACAGACCTTTTCACATATTTTTTTCTTATTTTTCCTCGTTTTTTGCTGATCGTGATAAAAGAAGACAAGGAAATTGTGTGCAAAATAAGTATGACAAATACAACAATACAAAACAAAAATGTTATTATTAGAATTCTTTTTAAATCGGAAAATGTAGATCACGTGTGAAACCGCGAGATTTATAAATGTAAAGATCCATCGCATATTTTTACGATGATAAAAAATATTCTTATGCCTTAAAAAAGATAAGAATAATTATTTGTCTACTCTTACAGACCTACTTAAATTTTAATCTAATTAATATTATTTGTACATAGTATTTATGACTAATATTATAATGCTACCATTTGAGATAGCAAGTAATTAATTTCTTTATAAATATTTTCTATTTAGTCTGTGACGCAAAGTTAAATACATAGATATGAATTGGCGCCAAATGTCATGTCAAATGTGTTTATGTTTTAAATGAGGTGTTAAAAGATTGTTATGGGTCCCAGTTACATTAAAATAATGTAATGCCACCAGCATGTTGGGTACGCTGCTAACTGGTTGTGGGCTTGAGCATTTGGATTGTCTTTAGACCTTCAACGGTCTATGGGCAGTCTAACTGTATTTGTAGTGTTAGTTTTAGCTTGTATTTTGTTTAGTTATTAAAGGCACTTGCCCGAATAAAAAAAATTAAATTAAAAAAATAATACAATGACATGACCAATTCGGTAAAGAGCTCGTAACCTTTAAATCGGCGAACCGCAGCTTTTGTTCAAACATGAGTTTGTTCAAACAAGAGTCTAATCAAAATCTGTCCAAATGTGCCGACGAAATGAAAGGCGCTTTCAATATATATATATATATAAAAACTGCATTTAAATCGGTCCAGAAGTTGTGGAGAAAAATGAAACAGATAAACACACGCATAATACCTTCTCCGTTCTATTGTCGTGCAGCTATTTTATAGAAGAAAAAAAAAACTATTTTCTTTGTAGGTAGGTACCTAAAAATGCGTAAAAAACTACACCCTAAAATATAAACATCTGTACCTACTACGTCAAAATTAATCCTAACAAGAATACGCGGTAACAAATTGAAGCGTTCTTTTAGCGGAGTCCATTTATGGCAGTCTCTACCTTTTCCGTCCTGTGAAGATTTTGGCGTTGCACATCTTGTAATTATGTCAGTATTTAAATAGTTGTGGCCGAATTAATTTAGTAGTTTGGCTGATAAAGTTATGTACTTGTCTTCTTCTGGTATTATATCAGAATGTCATTTTACCTAAAATATTGTGGGAAAGACAAACGCATTCAGCCGTTTCAGGAACGTTTTTTTTTTTATAAAAAAGAGTATTTGCTCGTAGGAATCGGTTTACGACCCTCCGACGGGTGTGAATAATGTCTCCAGGCGTAACTTTACTGCTGCTCTTCGTTTTATTAAAATGCAAATGGTTTTCATTTTTGTTGTCACTTTAAGGAACATTGTTGTAAATAATAGAACCTTAATTAAACATGGAAAAAACCCCAAAAGACCGAAGATCTAAAGAAACGTCTGAACAGATTTTCTTGATAGTAAAAAAATAACTCCTAAAAGAACTGATTAATAATTATAAATAGGTAGGTATATATGTATCAATAATTTCGTTGATTGTCTTTTAATGCTCATTGGTTTGAAGTAATTTAAGGTGGTACGTTTCACATATAATTATTTATATATTTACTAATTGATTATTATTCTTTACAAAATTGTACTTGTGAAAACACTGTGTCATTTTACAATAACAAGGAAAATATGAAAAAGGAAACAAGGAAACCTAAAAGGACAAAAAACTGTTTTAAATTTGAATTTCCCGCCATAGGTGAAACGTACCACCTTAAATATTTTTTTTTACTTTTTAGTCTAAGTTTGTGCAATAGATGTAGATAGTCTTGAAGTCGATTCTTGAATTTTTACTTCTAAAAATTAATTTTATTATTATTATGTATAGATTTGCCATCGTTAAAGAATCGTGTACGAACTACGATGCCTAAAGAAGTTATAAGTGCTGCTCGAGAAATGATACTGATAGTGATTGATACGCGATGACAGCACCGCGTCTGGGGAGGTCTGGGATACTTCTTTTATGAAAAGAACTCTACATCATAGTATAATAATATACTCCGCCAGGTATAGCGCTCCGAGAAAAAATGTCACGTGGGCGTCCTCAATGATGTCGCCAATGTCATGGATACACGTACACGTGCATAAGCAAGAGCAGAATAAGTAATTTAGAACAAGTTCGAGAGAGATGATGATACATGAAACAATGGCGGACTCTCTATGATTTTCTGTGTTAACAGTAGCGTGAAATTATAACTCCCCAATATCCGTATATTACCTGTGGGAATCCAATAAATCAGTGGTTTTGATAAATATATTTAATTCTTGCTTGAGCAGACAAACCAAATGACAATTGAAATGCTTTTTGTATTTTATTTCATAGATTATTTTAAAAAATGTTTCCCAGTATCTGTGTTTGTTACAATAAAGTGGCAACTGGACAGTGACGTCATTGCGGTACATCTCCCAGAGCGATAGACCTTGTTTTCTTGGATCATGCTCTACATCATTTGGCCGACTACACAGAAGGTTGGTACATATAAGATGGTCGCTCAATACGTCACTATGTTCATAATATTTCTATCCATCCCGACCGCAGATTTGAATTACAAAACTTCTCTGGGTAATGTTATAAAAATATTTTTATTTACATTACCGTCATGGAGTACGCAGTTTTCCAAGCGTATCTTTTCATTGCTTTTTTTACGATCACTGTTATTTTGATCATGTAAAATTTGTTCGTATTGACAACCCTGTTGAACTAATACATAAATATCAAGGCTCATTCAATATTATACTTTATTGCCTGTAACTTAGAACCGTTATTTGCAAAGTTATAATGTGAAAGTAGGTTGTTCGATTGAAGGAAATATTGTGTTAGTTTTGCGTCAACATCGGGAACAAACATGATGTAATCGTTGGAATGACACCCCTACGGATTGACTCCACGCTTTGACATGATTATTTACTTTGCTATTCTGATTGCTTTGAAACATTTAAAATCTAAACAGGGCTACGCATATAGACTGTACTAAGCCGAAAGGAGGTCATTGTACTCATAATTCTGAACAACTTTTGCTATGGGAAAAATATTTTTTCATATCTGTTCATTGAAGACTAAGATCTGAGACGTTGAAAAAACAACTGACCCTTTTGGAGATCGATGGAGGAGGCCTATGTCCAGCAGTGGACGTCCTATGGCTGAAATGATGATGATGCGAGGAAATGAAATTATTTAAATCTGACGATGAGGGGTTCCTTTACCAAAGATTAGGATTCGGGGTCTACCAAAACATGTTAATTCTTATATTAAGCTGGAAATGAACTTTATCTCGCTCTATCTAGAGGGAGTGAGAAGGGTTAACAGTATTTTATTTTTAAGTTTAGCTAGACCAGAAATCAACAAAACACTGTGTAAAAGCAAACAATTTTTATTCTTTAAAATCAGTGATTTTATAGCGATACAATAAAGTTATCTTTACGGGGTTACGCGGAAAGGGTATACTTAGTCTAAAGAAGTCTGTTACCGAACTCATCATTACGGATACCTTATACTATGGAACCAACCCTGAAATTGAGAAAACATATTGGCTTTCCATAGAAAACGGTCATTCCCACTCAACAAAATGTATGGAGCTGCTCACAGAAAAGAGAAGTAAATAGAACGGAAATGAGAAGGAAAATCTTTCGCCAAGCATTAAGCCAGATTCTTGATTGAATATTCTTATTTATGTCAACGCGTCGAACTCTGCATCCAAAGAACGTGGATCCTTTTTGGGTTAGGTCTCAAAGTTCTTTGTCCGCATCACAGTTGCAAACCGATTTCGAATGACTGACGTTTCGTTTATGTGGGTGCAACTGGCTACAACAAATTTCTTACAAAAATGCCTTGACAGCCGCAACTTAAACAAAAAAAACTATTCTTTGGTGCTGCTTATATTTTTCGCGATTTTAGGGTTGGCCCCGTGGTAAAAGTTGTTCTTACTGAAAATATAACGGCCCCATTTCGGCATAGTAAGTTCTTGTCGCTTAACCCTGTAGAATGCTATGGCGAATCGTTCTATAATGTGCTAAAATGGGTCTTCTGTCTTTATTGGGCACGTATCCTTATTCTTCACTTCAAGGTGTACTATTTCATTAAACAAACCGTCCTTTTCGTTTAAACACAAGTTGCATAAAATTACGTCATCATCTGCGTCTCTATATTTTCCACAAGTTTGGTGGATTGCTCCATTGCACGAGTTGCAAAGAAAAGTGACTGCGTCATCATCTTTTTCGCACACCCAACACCAAACGCGTTCTTCAGAATCGGATGCATTGCCAGTTTTCTGTTCATTTTGGCTACTTTTTTTACTCGCTTTCTGAGCCTTTCGGGCGCGTTTCGTTTTGGGGTCGAATTGCCAGTTTATCAAGTCATTTTCCTCGTTCCATGTCTTTGCGACTTCCTCCGGTATGTCAGTAGTGTCAACACCCATTTTTGGTGTTGAACCTATAACAGCTTGGAAAGGAGTTCCATCGAGGTCCTCATCGAAGGAGCTGTTCAGGTTAAACTGGACAAAATGGATCGCCAAAGACCAGTTTTTGGATTTGTTACCCGATAGCCATGTTATCATGTTGCTTCTGACACGATTCTCACAATCTTCTTGTTCTTCACGATCTATCTTTTTCCCCACGAGTAGAATTAGATCTGGGTGCAGATTTCTTAATGTGTCAATTATGTCCTTGGTGAACGTTTTGCTTCTAGTAGTGCTTAATACTGCCGGGCCACCATACTCTAAGAAGATTTTTGTCAATTCCATAGCTATCTCATCATGAGAGATCTTGGTTAGCGCTCGGAGAAAAGAGTAACTTGTCCTTAGATCCTGGTAGTACATGATGTAGTTGTATGATCCGCACGGTGTTTTGGTCATGTCGATGAGATGTAAAAACCCTCGTTTGTAGTCGCATGCATCCCGTCGCGCTCCCTTTTTTATGTATCCTTTAGATTTGCAAATCTTGCAATGTTTCGGAAACAAGGCAACGATGGTGCTTGGTATGTAAACGGAGTCTTTTAGATTATGCTTGAGCTTATCACGTCCACCGTGCCCAGATTTTATATGAGTATCAAATAAAATATCAAAATATTCTTCCGAGGGAACAATTCTGATGATATTTTTCGGGTTATCGTGTTTCTTGTGTGTTAGGACTTTCTTCCCGTTCAGCGTGTTGATTTTATACTTGCTGATGTAGTAGTAGGCAATGCCTGATTCAATTTTTTCTATTACATCTTCGATCCGCTTCTCATCCCATTGTGTTGTAATCTGCTGGCCCTTGTAGTAAGTCTCTAATTCTTTGTTGAATTCGTCTCGCATGCGCTCGATTTCCGCTTCGGACATTTCTTCGGGCGGCTTTGGCATTGTGAAGAAAGAATCAGTTTTAATTAGGCAAATTAAAGCAAAGCTATCTTAACGCACAACACAACATGTCAGCGCAGCATTCGTGCGCAGACCAGACTGAGCCAGACTGACGAGCTGAGCTGTCTGTTAGCTCTTGAGCGTAAGCGAGATGGAAAGAGCATACAAAAGGTGAGGTAGCGGGGTCGAGAGGGAGAGACTGCCACATACCCTTGCTTAACCGGTCGGGCCGTTATTTTACTAAGCCACTAGTTGAATCGTAATTATTTACGACGCTGTAGCTCCACTGTTGCGACGCGATTCTACTCTAAACTATAAAACTGAATGCGTAACATCAAACCATATTCTACACTAATAGTTTAAAGACGTGAAGTTTGATGTATATTTGTATAAGTTAATAATAATAATATATAACTTTATTATACTTACACCGAAATAAAAAAATACAAAAGTAGGTAACTTAAAAATAATGCAAATCCGGCAGTATAATAGGTTAATATCTAGAAATATTGAACCGATTCTAAAAAGAAACCTTAGAGAAAACCACACTATCCCTGTGAGTCGTATGTTTTGTTCACAGCACGGGTGAAGCTGCGGGCAAAAGCTAGTGTTAAGTAAAGAAAAAAACATCCTGCCCATTTTTTATCGGACTGCTATAGAGCAGGCACGAAAATGCGACACCGGTTGATATTCCAAAAACCCGTAGGTAGGTACGAAGCGTTTCGATTCCGCGTTTATTGTGCGCTAGGCTGTGCAATGTGCTGCTTGAATGAGTTCTCCCCGATAGTTACAATCTGGGTGACTTCAGGTCGTGGGTAAATCGGTTTCTTCTAGAAAAGTGGGCTCCATTGTGATGGAGCACGCACCGCAACATCGCTAAATGGCTGTCAAACGCAAACCTACTTACCTATCTATACTAATATTAGGTATAAAGAGGAAAGATTTGATTGTTTGTTTGTTTGTTTGCATTGAATAGGATCTGAAACCACTGAACCGATTTGAAAAATTCTTTCACTTTTGGGAAGCTACACTATCCCCGGGTGACATACGCTATATTCTATACCCGTGCGAAGCTGGGGCGGAACGCTAGTTTATCAATAACAAAGTAACAAACTTTTGCATAAAACTGTGTGTACTTAGGTCATACTGAAAGTTTCTTGGTTCTCATTAATAAGACCACATAAATATTGTTTATGTTAAAAAAGTATTCCCTCACCATTTACACAATTTCGCATTCTTCGGTACCATTGTACAAAGCAGTTGGCCTAGTTCATAGGGAGGTCTTCAATAACGAACGGATTCCATTCACAAAATTTCAAAAGAAAACCATTACAATAGTGGCACCAATGAACTCAATACATACACCGATGCATGGCGCGAATATTTTCTCGAGTGAATTCCATTGTAATGCCGCCATCGAGATACAATACATCACAGAGTCACAAACGTTCCAAAAAAAAAAAAACGAATTAAAACTCGGCGCACTCTATGAATTGCGCAGACTTTTTGGTTAGTTACAAGGTAGCCGCGATCTGATTACAACGCCGCGCGAAGCCAGAGCTACGATGACATAGCGGACAACTAACGTTGAACACTATGCAAGAGATATAACGTCTAAATTGGAGTAAATGTGGCATTGTGAAGTACATAATAATTGATACATTGTATGTACAATGACGCTCGGACGTTTTTCGACTGTTTTCACTGAGATTGTGACTATAGGAATTGTATCTCGATGAATGCCGCCAAACGATTTTCAAATTCCAATTGCACTACTTATGTAAAAACAAATGACAATCACTCAACTCAAACTATTTAAAACAATTATTATGTTATCTATTACTATTGAAAATGGAGCTCTCCGGAGAGCTCCATTTTCAAAAACTTTTTATACATTAATATTGTTTTTTTTTTTTTTAATAATTTTAATAAGTACAAATGGCCAGTTCCAGGAACATTCAATATGACACCCACGCACAGTTTTTTTTTGTTTATAAGACGGCTGTCAAGGCATTTTTGTAAGGTTGTAGCACTTGTAGCCAGTTGCACCCACATAAACGAAACGTCAGTCATTCGAAATCGGTTAGCAACTGCGATACGGGCAAAGAACTTTGAGACCTAACCCAAAAAGGAAAGGTCCACGTTCTTTGGATGCGGAGTTTGACGCGTTGTCGTAAATAAGAATGTTCAAGCAAAGTTCTGTCATAATGCCTGCCGACAGATTTTTCTTCGCATTTCCGTTCTATTTGCTTCTCTTTTATCTGAACCCATGTGCCGCTGTGTTTCGTACGCAATCGATTTTATAATGATTATGTAGAAGTATTCCTTTTTTTGTTGAGACTATGTACTTTTAATGTTTAATTTTTGACCTTTCGAAAGTGTACTTGTATTTGTACCCAATTGAAATAAAGATACTGAACTGAACTGAGCATAATCACAAGCAGAATCCCTATATTTTTGTTATTTTTACTTTTACTAGGCGCCGATAACCACATAAAAATAAATGTAGGGCAAGGTATAACGCAAGTACGAGGTAGATACACAATCCACGTAAGTATTTGGCAATAAAACTTTTTAACAGCCCTCTCTTGATAAAAAGGCTGTCTGTTTTTAGAAATGTTTTTATTTTAGGTAACACGATGAGAGAATTGCGTTTAAGAACAAGCAAGATAAATATTATAATATTATTTAAAGGAATTGCGTTCATCACACTAATAGCACTAAATAAACCGGCCAAGTGCGAGTTGGGCTCGCGCACTGAGGGTTCCGTACCACCACAAAATATTATAAGGTTGTCCAAGTAACCTTCCAAAATTTGTCGGTGTAACTACGCTACGCAGTTTGCTACAGGCGCTCGAGTATAACAAAATTATATCTTGGTAATGAACAGAAATTTGTCACCGACTCGCTTTTGGCCATTTTTTATTGTTTGTTGTTATACTTTAGAGTGTGTACTATAATCATGTCAAGTTTGAAGCTTGTACGTAATACCATTTTTACATTAGAGCTAATACAAAAATACGTAAAAAATGCGTTTGTTGTATGGGGACCCCCCTTTACGAACAAACGTACTTACTTTGCTTGTCTCTGACTATGACTTGTTTGTCAACATTTCATCAAACTTGATAATGTTTTAATACTTACGGCGGCTCCAACGGAAGACCAGCGCTGGTTGTTCGCAACCAGCAATATGCTGAGTTGGAACCGGTTTGGGGAGGAAATCAATTTGAAATGTGTGTTCTTTTTATTAATTCTCAAAAATGTGTAATTTTTTTTCTTCCATAATTAAAAATTTGTCTATTGTCTACTTGATAGTGGCAAATGCACAAGTAGTACGTCGCCAACATATCATCAAACTAAATAATGTTTTAATACTTGATAGTGGCAAATGCACAAGTAGTGCGACGCCAAATTCTCACAGAGGAAATAATTTAAAACTCCCTTGTTTATCTCATGTAAGGTCATAACGCAGTGAAATCATTCAAACTGAACCACTATAATACATCCAGCTTCTTACATATTTGTAAAACTCAAGTACAAGGTGATCTATTTAGAGATCTACTACAGCACCACCTCACAAACATTTTACTGGCAAAGTTGATTTATGGACGTATACTTACTTCGCGTCTTTATGAAAAATAAATTTGCATTAGTGCCAGCTATTTATAAGGCGAGGCTAGATACGCTCCGCGGTTTTGTCCGTGATTTTCTATTTTCAGTATGCAGAGATATCATTGATGCACAATTACTCTTTGATAAATTTATTTAACATTATTTAACCATTTACTGTATTTTTTTATGTTTACTCACTTTATGATTTCTAACCTATCTATAAAACCATTTTCATTAGATAATCTACTTTTAAAGAGGTAATAAATATTATACACGGGCTTAGAATAACTACACAAAGAAACCAAGTACATTCGCAAAATTTAAGCCATCCAAATGGTGTCATAAATGGCTCAAAAAAAAAAAAATTACTATTACAATTTGCGCGGTGAAATCGTACCACAACAAATCAGAAAAGCAGCATAAGAGTTATGGTGTGACATTCCACAGGTAATCCATTAATTTTCTTGCATAAATCGTTTAAAATACCAATCGAAACGTAAGCCACAAAGCGAATTTGTAGCTTACGTTTTGAGAAAGCGTTGTTTGGAAACCTACCTTCTCTGAGTAGTTATTCTAAGTACACGGGTCTATTTTAGTATTATCTTAAAACCAAAGCAAATCGGATATAGCTTTGTAGATTACTAGAGTAAGGCATGCAAAAGAAAGCAAAAAGAAAATGAACCAGTATTTTGGATATCTTACGGTTCTACTGAGTTCTACAGTTTTTTTTTCAATTACCCTTTCCTCTATACTTGGGCTAGTACCACTTACACCAGGGTCAGCTCGGACCTAAAAGCCTCGAAATCATGAAACCGAATGTAAAAAGTTATGTTTACAATCACGCAAAATGTTTCCAGCCCCTGAACTAAATATCTCAATCTAAACATTTATTAAGTGCGCACACCTTTTTAGATCCCGTGTAACTATTTTAATAATGAAAAGAAAAGACTATGCTAATCTCGCGGGTTTGCTTACTTTAGTTGCATTAATTTTTATTGCATCCGACAGGAAACAATCTTTTGTTTGTTTCCTTACTTATTTTTACCCGACTGTCCAAGAAGAAGAGTAATGTTTTAATGACACCCTGGGCGTTTGACTGGTCACCATTTGATAGAAGTCAATTGCCGTATTAATAGCTAGAAGAATAAAACAGAAAATAATCGACAAAACATCTGCCAAATCAAGTATCTGCCAAAACTTGTCTTCTAAAGATTGAAAGATGTGGACTACAAAATTACTAAGCATTTTATAGCTTGAGAGAAAAACAGCATAAACTGTTTTTAAAGCTGAACTATCGAGCTAAACATTTTAGCGAGCATTAAATAAAAATTTCATCAAAAATATGAGTAACTTTTTCTCTAAAAATCATATACCTATTTGATTTTGCGCTTATCAAAAAGTTCGAAGCTATTTTTTGTTGATTAGCGAGAGTGCTCGCAAAATTTACCGACTTGAATCAATGATGTTATATATAAACTGAGGTAGATACGTTTTACAGATGTCTGCGCGGCGATACAAACACAAGCTAATTCGCTTGAGTGAACTCAGTCCGTCCTGTATCTGGCAACGACGCAAACGTACGATGCGCGATTTTGGAGTACGAAAAATAATCAAAAATACCATGTTGTGTGCTTAGAAAATGAAATATACTGAAACGGCTGTAAAAAGCTGTAAGGCTGTAAGTTCTATGGGTACTATCTAGGTAGCTATAGTATGAGCCAATTTTTAATGAGCCAATGAGACAACTCTATTGGTAAAAACCAAACCAATGTAAAACCTCATTGGCTTGAATGTTCCTATACAATAATACGCCGATGTCGTATGATCATTATCTGCTAATAAAGTATCGTTAACAAGAATTATCATTACGAGAGCTCAAAACTAAGGGCTATCAGCACTTACACTTGCCGATAATTTCACAAACGTCACGATCAAACCTGAAGTAACATTTTAAATTGAAACATCAACAGTATCGGTGATTGATTGACAGACATCTCCCACAAAGCTCGCATTAGTGATTTTGTAGAATCTTAAATAGGTTAAACGGGTAAAGTCAACAGTAGCCAGTGTCTGTGAAGCTGTGTTGAGAAAGACGTGTGTTTTTGTGGTAGAATCTGGAAAAATTTAAATGGACTTACAATAGACTTTTGTGATATTAGCTACAGTTTTGGTGTTAGTCTAAATATAGCGTTTTAAAGACTAATTAAAATGTAGGAAACATAAATTATTTATACTTTACGACTTCAAAGCAATTGTGGTGAAACAAAATTTAAATTCGAAAGAAACTGTGTTTTGTGCTAAATTTAACGGATAATACAATAAAATAACAAAATATCGAACAAAAATTAGGAAACTTAATTAGACCACCTAAAAGTTTTTCATAATTGTAACTTAATTATTTCTCCAAAAACAACTCATTCTTTTAAACAGTGTTGTAAGAAATATAATTACTAAGCAGATGCTTCAATTCCCACATTTAAAAAGTACAATTCCTGTATAAAAAATAAGCAGTGTTACTACGTGTAAATCATTACTATTGAAGCAAGTGAATGTGATGTGGTAAATGTAATGTCAAACTGGATATATGCCAAATATCATCATCCTTAAATGAATTAAGTAACATAGGTACAAGGGTACAATTAAAAATCTCAGAACGTTAAAGAGACCAAGTGACTCAAATATCTTGTGTGAATTCCAAACCGCTCAGACAGATAGAAGTGACGTCTTTTAGCATCGAAGCCAAAGAGTTTTTGACCCTACACAAGACATAGGCAAAATTGCGGAAATACCGCAGAAGCTACGAAGAAAAAATGTAATTGAATTGGCTTTTAGGTTGATTCATCTCTCAATCAATATATTAAAATACTGTGAACAACCGATTCTTTAACTTGATAAAAACTAGAACAACTCAGATGGCTAGAATGGCAGACTAAGTTGTGAACAAATGAAGACTCGAATCATCCTGTCCGTGCCAGAATTGTGCAAAATGTTGGAACTTGTGTTAAGGCAGCCAGTGGACTTGACACGAGTCAAGGTAAATTAACTTCTTTTTTTCGGTCTCTACTATTATCCTTCTTCGTAGACTTTAGTATGTTCGTAGTTCGTACAGACTACAGACTGTTGTTTTTGGCTGTTGTTCGTACGAACAACAGCCAATTAAGTTTTTCTATTGCTTCTTATTTGAACAGTGTTGCTATTTATTGGCTGTTATTCGTAAAGACTGTTGCTGTTGTTTATATAGTTTAAGAAACGCTATGAGCGCTACTATAGGTCGGTCGCATAACCCCTTTCTTGTCTTTCCCGCACCTCAGGGATATCAGATTTAAGACAGATAACGATTTCGTAAATAAAACCCAAGATTTACAGCTTTATTCGCCATAAAATTAATGGATTGTACCAAGGATTTATATTAAATTGTACTCTACCGTGGTACGTAAATACGATTCAACCTAAGAATACTGGAGAATCCCGAGTCAACCTGCAATGTGCAACAGATATTTTGTAGGTAAATGAATGTTATTTGTACTTACAACATAATTATATCAATTAATTAAATGCCATAACGTTATAAAATTTTCGCACACAACAAAATAAAACAAAAGAAAGTCAAAACGAACGCAATTTAAATACGCCAGAATTTATCGCCCGGAAAGCCAGATATTTCAACTTCATATCTTGAAATATTACACCCCTTGGAGGTAACTTCGATAATGACTTCCAACTGTCTCCTTTCCTCTCGTTTCAAACGTAACAGGTGGGAGTAGGGTAGGATTTGCCATTACTGGAGATTGCGAAGTTTCAGCGATGCAGTCGCTGCACTAATATGTTGGCAGTTAGGTAGGTAGGTACTAGCTTCAAATCTTGCCTGTGCTGTAAATCTTGATTCCGACAAGTTTAATGGTGTGCACGTCTTACTGGGAGCTTTGACCGCACTGGATGAAACTATATGTACCTACATAATACCTATCGTACGTAGGCATGTTATGCGCCTGGGTAATCTTCGTTTTTAAATAAATAAATAAATATTTCGGGACACTTTTTGCACACATGGTCATCTGACACCAAACTAAGCAAAGCTGTGATATGGCTGCCAGAGACAGATAGATATACATACATAATTATATGTATAGTTTTTTAAATACATACTTAAATAGATATTAACAATCAGATATAGAACAAACACAAATGTTCATCACATAAATGTTTGTCCTAGGTGGGAATCGAACCCACGCCCCTAAGCTCAAAAGGTAGGTTCACTACCAACTGGACCAACGGGCTATCTAAATTCTAAATTTTCCGATCTACTGCAAATCTATGCGAGCAATGTCCAGCCGATCGCACATCAGGCGCTCAAGAGATATGTGCCAGAGTATAATCTGCCAGTTGATTAGTCGGATGGCCGGACAGTGGTCTCATATTTGCAGTCATTTAAAAACAATTCGATTGCTGAGGCGCATAAGTTCTGGCAGCCTAATAGACGGTTGGCAGTCTTTGTGAACTTGTACTGCATGGACTGGAGGTAAAAGTTACAAAAGGTCGAGCGGTAGCATGTGCGCTTTACAATCTGACGGTACTTGATTCTCGGCCCTGCACCAACTTATTTAATTCTTAAATGATGTACAGTTTTGATGCCATCACTCAGAAATGGTAAACGAATAAATCGCGGTATGTCCTAGAACCTCAAAAGTTCAAAAAAGATAATATATGATATTTATCAACATCCACTAGGCCAGCATGGTAGATTAGGGCTAGATTAGATTAGGGATTAGGGATCTTTCTCTCTGAGAGAAGACCGGTGTCTCAGCAGTAGAAACATGATAGGCTGATGAAGGAAAAATTTACCTCCAACCAGCAGTCGTCTCAATCCATATAAATCTGTGAAATTATGTATTTGTTTTCCCAGTACACTGTACAACGTTCAATTCTATTTGCTTTCGCAATTTGCATCTAGCACGCTCCGCCAAATCCGTGGAGGGTTGAAATAAAAATGCTTTAGCTTTACAGGGATATCTTCGAATGTTTTTGTAGTTATGAATTACTCGTAAGTTTCTAGGATATTGAATGTTTTTTTATTTTATCAATTTTTCTGATTGCGTTTCCTAGGAGTGTTACCTCAGACAACATGCTTGGCGGGTACCGATCTAGTGGAGGTCCCGGCACCATCAAGTACCGAGACAGGCCACCAAGGAGGGTTTGGTCGGTGCCATTCGATTCTCCCCACTAGACTACCCTAACCCAATCCTAATCATAGCTCAGCTGTATTTCAATACGGCCGGGTATCATTGGTAGATGCTACTCTGTGGAATGCGCTGCTTGAATGTGTGTTCCTCGATGGTTACAATCTGGGTGTTTTCAAATCACGAGTGAATCGGTTTCTTCTAGGCAGGCGTACTCCAACGTAGACCGCACCATCGCTTAACACCGGACCAATTGGCGGTCAAACGCAAGCCTACTATTAATAAAATAATAAATGAAGTGCAAAAATGTAGTAATATAAGTAACAAAACCCCCATTAACTGAAACAGCCCTCCAAAACAATAGACCCTTGAGAACGTAATTCAAAAATGGGCCTAATCTTTCCTCCCATACTTTCCGGCCAGGGTTTCCGGTACATTTGCCGCTATCGTACTATGTAATATAATAGGGTCTGAACCCATTTTTATCTGTGAATATAGTGGCTAATGCTATGGTAGGTTATAGTGTAGAATATAGTAATCCGTAACGGCAACAGTTCGTTGTAGTCGAATCTGCAATACTATCCTTGTCAAGGTTTTTACTTTTAGGACTCTTGTTAGAAAATAAGTATGCCAACGAATTACGAACACAATTTTACCAAAAAAAACTGGTCAAGTGTGAGTAGGATTCGCACCCTGAGGGTTCCGTACAAACTTAGTAAATATGTATGTAGATCCACCCCGGGAATCGAGTCTTGACGGAAAAAGGTTAAAAAGATTGAAATATTGAATGACTAATTTAACTTTGTAGTTGGCAAACAGGTGCTCCGATACATAAAAAAAAAGGTTTATTAAAGGTTTATTTTTTTCACAGCTAAAAGAAACCGTAGAAGCAAGTACCTATTTGATATAAATTTCAACTTACCTTCATTGGCGGATCCAGGGGGCATAGGTCCCCCCCCCCCCCCCCCCCAAACACCTAGCAATTCCATACATTGGACTCAATTTTTCGATTTGATTTCTTCGAACCTTGTCAAAATGCCCCCCCTCCCGAAAATGAAATCCTGGATCCCCTGGTTACCTTTACGCGTTCTTGAGAAAAAGGATCTTGCTTGACAGACAGACAGACGGACAGACGGACAACAAAGTGACCCTATAAGGGTTCCGTTTTTTCCTTTTGAGGTACGGAACCCTAAAAAACTTATCATCCGTGGTAGTTATAGCATAGCGAGATATCGTTCAGTATTCAAAGCACGCAACGCAAATTACTCCTCACCATTTACTTATCATAATACCGGTGTTGCCAGATCGGTAAGTAGATACTTATTAACCAATTCCATAAATCGGAAATTATTAGTTTGAGAAACGAAAATTTCGACTAAAGCTCGTTGCCAATATTCTGTTTGATTTTTTAGGAAAAAAAATGTTTCATGTGAATTAGTTGTTTTTTTTTGACAATCAAATGTTTTACTGGGTAAGTGCCTTTATTAACTAAAAAACAAAATACAAGCTAAAACTAACACTACAAATACAGTTAGACTGCCCATAGACCGTTGAAGGTCTAAAGACAATCCAAATGCTCAAGCCCCCATCAGTTGGCAGCGCGCCGAGTTACCACGTTGAATGGCAATGCTAATGCGTTGAGCCAGAAACACGCCAGCATTTTGGTCACGCGTCGCATTAACCAGACGCTCTGAAAGATTTTTGATTATATTAGTTGATTAGTTGATAGTATTTATTGATAATTACAAACGTGTCTAAGTAAAAGAAATCATAAATCGTACTCACCATAATGATACCGCGTCGCGCGACGTGTGGGTGGGTCGCTACTGGCTTGCATTGTTCAGTTTAGCACTCCATATAAATTCTTGCTGAGCAATGGGTCGCGCGACGCGACCGCTGCTGCCGGTCGCGGACGCCAGTCGCGGTCGCATATTCACTAATCGTAATTTTTAATTAACTACGCACACTACAATTTTTTTTTTCTTTTTTTTAAATTTAATTATAGGCTTGCGCTTGACCGCCGACTCGCTTGATGTTAAGCGATGATGCGGTCTTCGGTGGAGCACACTTGTCTAGAAGAAACCGATTCACTCGTGATTTGAAGACACCCAGATTGTAACTATTGGGGAACACCCATTCAGGCAGCGCATTCCACAGACTAGCAGTTCGCACAATAAAAGTGGAATCAAAGCGCTTTGTTCCGGTTTTCGGAATACCAACCATAAAGCGGTGTCGATTTTTTGTGCCCGCTGTCCGATAGAAAAATGGGCAGGAGGGAATTAGATCGTGAACATCAGATGAACACTCTCGGAAAAAAAAGGATCCATAACCTCCCAAATCGAGCAACACTGCGGTTTCGAATCCGCCTATTTGCTTTGGCATCAACATCAATCAGCCGTGTATTTCCATGCAGGTATTCCGGGAAACCTATACTTAATGTGGATTTACAAAATAAATATTGGTTCAGATACATTTACATTTTATGGGTTTTTGTTTTATTTACACCCAAAAACATGACGCATGCAAGACATTGGTTTATACAATGAACAAAGGTTAGTCACAAAAAATTAAACAAAAGTTTCTCCCCATGCAATAGGATATCCGGACAGGTAAACATGATTTGTGAAAATACTTGGCTTAGTAAAAAATACACTTTAAATTTTACACTCACTGAAGAAACTATTTAAATCCGCTAATAAAGTTCTGATATATAGGTAAGCGTTTAAAGTTTTTGTCACTCTCTTGTAAAGTGAGTGTCAGTATGGAGTTACTTATGCGTACTTATATGTGACGTCATACGTAAGTATAGTGCGCTCTTTGCCTAGCAAGACATTAAAATGCTTATATCTTCCTTAATTTTCAATTTTGTTGTCGGTGTTCGGTCAGATTTTAATAAGATAATAAATAATAAATTATATGAGTCACTTCATTTGAAGATATATTATTATTTTTGGTTTTAACTTGGTAGTATCTTGATCCTACAGACAAGTTGCACTTGACTTCACTTAGAAGTTCGCTTGATCATATATATATATAATCCTGCCGATGCCCGATATAAATCACAAAATTCAATATTAGTATGAAAGTGTATTTTGTACCTACGACTCGTGCGTGGCCCGATCGGAAAATAGACGAATCGGAAAAATAACAGTCATTTCAAAAAACGACGCTTGTATATGAAATTACATATATCAATAATTAGATGGATATTATGTACTGTATGCTATATTATATTATTATGTTCTACATGTTTGTAATGTTATTAGTTATTTTTGCGACGACGAACTGTAAATTTATGGTTAGCATTGTTCTCATGGAAGTGATTTTTTCAGTTCATTTATTTATCAAGTATGGGTACATTAGTGTACACTTATGAACGTCAAAATATACAATATTTATAATAAAAATGTAAACAATCAATTAAATTAAAATAAAATAAAATGTCAACAGTAATAAAAATAAAATAATAGCACCCACTTACATTATCACAAAAATTTACAAACATGTCCATAGAATTAATTACATATATCTTTCCGGTCCAAACACAATTTGCGCAAAGAGGCTTTGTCACAGATAAAATCATTAATTTTGTAATAAGCATTTTGTATTAAATATTTTTTTACTATTTCCTTAAACGAAGTGTCGTTTTTGTTTATTAGGCTTTCGGGTAGCAGGTTATAAAATAATAAACTATTCATAACAAAGGAGTTGCCAGTTTTGGCTAGTCTAATGTTTGGCAGAACAAGTTTAGACTTGTTCCTTGTCTTACAGTTATAAATATCACTTCTTTTGTGAAATCTGTGTATGTTTTTACGTACATACATTATATTTAAAAAAATGTATAAACTTGGCAATGTTAAAATTTTGACCTGCTTAAAAACATCTCTTAGGGATTCCCTATATCCTAGTCTATAGATAGCCCTAACAGCGCGTTTTTGTAGGACAAAGATACTTTGTACGTCATGTGATGTAACATCTTATATGAGAATAAATGTCTATAAACCTAGTTTCAGCTGTATATTGTCCACATCACAAGTTTCCCTGACACGATCGACTAAATCAATAAGCAGACATATCAACAACAGAAATACTTATTTTTTAATACATAAGGCTTTTTACAAAATAATGACCTTATTTGTAAAAGCCTCTCTGCGCTAATTGTGTTTGGACTGTGAAGATAATTATATGGACATACCTTACCGTTATATACTTATAAGTTATTGTTATTACGTATTAAGATTGTTTGTAACTCTTGATACTTCCGCAAAGTAACGCCTGATTCAACAATCAACTTTTTGAAATATTTTATTAATCGATGAAAGTAGGTTATCAATTCGATTGTATGTTTTTTATGTTTATTACGCGATTACTTCGCTAATTATGTATTGATTTTGATGATTATTTTTAATTTGGTAGGCTTCAGAGCTGGTCCCATATCAATTTTATCAAAATTGATTCAGAGCTTTTTGAAAAAACCGTCAAGTACGATTAGGAGTGTAGGACTCGTGCTCTGAGGGTTCCGTTGGACGGCAACCTCAGAGCGCGAGTCCAAACAAAAAAAACCGGACAAGTACGAGTAGGACTCGTGCGCTGCGGGTTCCGTTGGAAGGGAAAAAAAACTACTTTAGTTGAAATATTTGAAGACAAACTTAACTTTGTAGGTGACTATAAGGTTCTTCCATACATTCCAACTACAAAATGTAAGTTTGGAATAGCAAAATAATTATTTTTAAATGATATATGTATACTGTGTAACTTCAAATTTGTAACTTTCGGATTTATTCCTATACATGTGCTATGAGACCTTGCCTTTTGCCAAATTTCATGGGAACATGTCAACGGGAAGTACCCTATAGGTTTTGATTATATACAACTTTAATTTTTTTGTAGCCGAAAGAAACCGTAGACCCATGTATTTAATATAAATTTCAACTTGATACCTTTACGCGTTCTTGAGAAAAAGGGTCTTGACAGACGGACAGACAGACGGACAACGAAGCGATCCTATAAGGGTTCCGTTTTTTCCTTTTGAGGTACGGAACCCCAAAAATTCAACAAAAACGAATGAATGTGGAATGGCTTACCACCTTCGGTTTTTTCTCCAAAATATAACCTTAATTGCTTCAAGCGAAGAGTGAATAGAGTCCTCAAAGATAGGCAACGCACCGCCAATGCCCCGGTTATTGTAGGTGTCCATAGGCGACGGTGACTACTTACTATCAGGTGGCCCGTCGCTTGATTGTCTATTATTATATTTAAAAAAAAAACATTCACAAATGACGTTGGTTTGTGGTTCAAACGGTTTTCGTTTAAAAAAAAAATATTATGTTCAATTGTTCATAAGTGTACACTATATACATATTCGAACACTTAGATTAACTACACAGAGATGGTAAGTTTCCAAACAACGCCTTCTCAAAACGTAAGCTACAAATTCGCTTTGTAGCTTACGTTTCGATTGGTATTTTAAACGATTTAAGCAAGAAAATTAATGGATTACCTGTGGAATGTCACACCATAACTCTTATGCTGGTTTTCTGATTTGTTGTGGTAAGATTTCACCGCGCAAATTGTCATAGTAAAATTATTATATTTTTTTTGGAGCCATATATGACACCATTTGAATGGCTTAAATTTTGCGAATGTACTTGGTTTCTTTGTGTAGTTATTCTAAGTTCGAACAATAAATGAACAGAAACGCGCCTTACAATAATTACCACTATTATTTTCCATCAAGATTTCAAGTTCTGACGTAGCTTCACGGCCATGATGGATGACGTCGACGGGTCCGTCCAGCCCACATCAATACCGATGACAAATTGGTATACGAATGATGGATTATGGGAAAGCGATGATTTTTCATTCAACCCTGGATGTAGAATGATTTGAATTTAGATAAATTGTAGGCGGGCCTAAAATGTAGATTGGCGTGAAAACACGCGTCACTACTGTACGATGACCCATGCTTGTGAATAAAGTATTACACACGGTTACGCGGAAAGGCTGGTACTAAGCCGAAGGGGGTCCATTGTACCCATAATTATAATACCCTGCTTTGTGAGTATTATTAGAGACCTAAGCAAACTTCTTACATGAAATATATTACAAACTCTTTGAAATTTTTTGAACAATGAGGTTCAGTTTACTTTTTTGCACTTCAAGTATGCACTACAAGTGCTATAGTGCACACAAATAAAACTTATGTGCACATAAATGGTATTTTTGTAAATATTATGGTATGGTTCCGTAACCAAAGCCATAAAATTGTAGTCACATCCATAGTTTAGAAAATGGTGGTTATAGGAAAATTCGAACTAACGTACCTATAGCTCTGTGGACCAAAGATGTATCATCCCGATATAACTTCACTTTTTATGGTTTAGTCAATAACAAAACCAATAGGGAAAATTCTTTGTTTAGATAATTTTACGGAAAGGTCAAACCCTTGAGCTAGAACGTCTTGAATTTATTAAATTTTTATCGCTATAACTGAAAAAGTCATAATCATAAATGTTTGAAATAATTTTGAATGAAGGTGAACCAATCGTGAAGAAATTTGGGAAGGATTTTTCCTCCGGATAAATGCGGGAAAACGAGAAAATCGCGAATAAAACCGCGGGACCCAGCTAATTTATATAATCCGTCAAAAGAACCGTTTTCGGGAATAGAAACTTGTTCAACTTAATAAATGTTTTCGAGCATAAGTTTATTGGGCCGTACGTTTTCAAGAATACCGTATATTGGTTAAACTACTAGCTTAATATTTCTCCGAGATTTACAGGATTTCAGCAAGCTTTCTTACTCCAGCGGGAAATGTAGACCTTTTTCAGACGAAATAATACTTTATTTTCTAACCCATAAGGATGTCAATAGAGACATGAATCTGGTCTGGATATTTGTAAGGTTTGAAACTTGAAAATGAAAATGAATTGGAATTGCACTGGAAATCCGTTGGTAAAGGCTGATGTAGATGTTTTGTTAGGAAATTGAGCCAGCTAGGAGCTAAGTTATGTGGCTAGCACGAAACTTAGCTCCTATAGCTGGCTCTACTATCATAATAACATATTACCTAGCATCATGGTAGAATATGACTTGATGTGTTAGGTATATACCTGATTTTAAGGTTCCGTACCCAAAGGTTAAAACGGGACCCTATTACTAAGCCTACATTGCCTGCCTGTCTGTCTGTCTGTCTGTCTTTCTGTCTGTCTTTCGTATTTTTGCATTAGCTCTAATGTAAAAACGATAATACGTACAAGCGTCAAACTTGGCATGATTATAGTACACACTCTAAAGTATAACAACAAATACTGAATAATGGCCAAGTGCGAGTCGGTGACAAATTCCTATTCATTACCAAGTTATAATTGGTAATTCTTTACCTGGATTATCATTTCACCGAATGGAAATGCCATATTTTCCTAATTTTGAAGTCGGTTTTTTCAATTGATCATTATTGTATTTTATAGTGGTACGGAATCCTCAGTGCGCGAGCCCGACTCGCACTAGGCCGGTTTATTTCAGCCAATGCATGATTCTGAAAAAGTTTTCTTATTTAGTTCTTAGTCAAATAAATTAGCGGCTAGGTAACCTAGCCGCTAATTTATTTAATTTTTTTCTATACACTATGTACCAAATTCTTAAATAAACAAAGGGAGGCCTATACCCATCAGTTAAGTGGGTCACTCAGGGCTGATGATGATGATAATGATGATGTACTAAATTTAATTCTTAAACTTGTAAATCAACAGAAAGGTCACGAAAGGGTTGAAAGGTTTTGGAATACTTAGATAAAATAGGAGAACTATTGGAATACAGAATTAAATAATCCAAATATTGTGTTGACCCTTTTCAGTTTCAATAATAAACTAACTATAGGTTTATTAAGAGGGCTTTTGCCGTCTCCAGCTATCTTGCTAGCGTATTTTCTTATTACTGAAAATAAAAGTCAATGAATCTAAATTTCCAAAAAGGACTAACCCAATTTTTTTTTTTTATAATTTCTACAATAACATTATAAAAAAAAAAATTACTTACTTTAAGCAGCGACTTTAAGGTTGCCTGGAAGAGATCGCTCATGTTTAACTAGTTTTTAAAGACGTGCCGTCTTACCACAAAATATTTAAGCACGCTTTAGACAAGTGTTTAGCATATTTTTCGCAGTGAAACAACTGCTAAATACATGTCTAAAGCGTTCTTAAATCTTTTGTGGTAAGACGGTTTATGACAAAAAAAAACTTGTTTACTGTTTTTGTCTTATGTCATTTCTAATATGAAAAATACAGAGTTATCTATCTTACTGAGTAAAATGGTAACAAGTGTACAACAATAGTTTGCTTGTTACCATAATAAGTAATTTGTATAAGTATTAGAAACACTTCATGTAAGCCAGAATTGTCCATTCCTTTCTCAAATATCATTAAAAAAATTAGATAATTTTTGACCTTTCAGTTTTAGTATTGTTTTAAATTAACTATTTAGCTAATAGTAGCTATATTATAGTAACTATGATTATTTATTTTATCATAATCATATCACTCTTTCATTGCCTTTTTTATTTAGCCTAAGTATTTGGGAGACCGCTAGACTTGAAAGCGTGAGGTCAAGGATTCAAACCCCGGGCCCGTACCAATGAGCTCTTTGAAGACTTATGTACGGATTTTCACACAAATGGATTTTCGGTAAATCGTGAGGAAACCTGCACACGTACGGTAAAAATCAATGGCGTATGTGAATTCAACAACCCACAACTGCGCCAGCGTGGTGGATATGGCCCAATCACTCTTAAAAGTCCAGCAGTGGACTGTTAAAAGGCTGATTAATCTGATAATGCTATCATCCCTTGATGCCCGCAGCTAAGCATGGGTCATCCTTTGACTATGCCATTCACTTCGATACCATTCCAATCGGCTCTACGGTGGAAGCGAAATCAGAAAGGCAGCAAGATACGACATTGCTGCCTGCCTGTCTTTCTGTTTTCGTCAAACCACCATTCTGTGATTTTACTAAAAGAGAAACCTCAATGACAACAAAAGAGCTAGGACAGAAAGGTTACAAGATCAAATAAGGTTTAAGCTCTAAAGACTTACAAAGTAATAACAGATCTAAGAACTCCAAAGCTCGGTGAAGTCTAGACTAGGTAAGTTTAGTTTACGTGCCATTTGCCTTCGTTGCGCTAGACTAAGCACTTTTCATTGTTATCTTAAGTGCCATGTAAGCTGGAAGCTACACAGTTAAGTGAATTTGGTTCTTGAGATAAAGACTAACTTACATCTTTAAGCTTGAAACAGAACTTAAGTTATAACATTTCTAGAACAAGTAGTGAAAAGAAACATCTACGTTGCTACGTTTTTATTTTTCATTAGCATCTGTAATATTTGTTCTGGGCTCTCTGGCAAGATTTACGTCAATTCGCAAAAATATGGAACGATGTTTCGACCTGGTAATCCCCTGAAATCGTATAAAAATGCTGCGTCATCGCATTGGCTGATCTTTCAGCTATCCAAAGCTTATTTAAGTTTCATCATTAAACAACCGCTAGGTTACCCAATAGGCCAATACCCATAGATATATTTTGTATAAAACTTACGATATTTTTCTTTTTCTTTTCAGGTAAGTTGACCATTGTATTCGTGTAACATCGGGAGAGTTGTTGATTAAAATATCATTGGTAAGCATGGGTTTTTCTCCCTTAAAGCAACAATGGCGTTGGAAATCCATCTTTACTGCTCAATCAAATAATGGAATGTTATAGAGTGAGCCATAGAGCGTAAAATGTGGCTGAAATGGATATTGTTTTGTTCAGGGATTCCGATATCACGGCTTTATTCATATTGGTTTCGTTCGCAAATTTTTTGATATATATATCTGGAGTAAATAAAACAGCATATTTAAAATAATCGCTTCCTTTTTTTATTGATTTTTCAATATCGTACATTAGAAAAATATGTTTTTCAGCAGTCTTGCTTTCCGTCAATTTTTAGGACATTTCTTAGCTGAATATTTTTTGCACAAAGGCACACGTGATAACATTTAAACCATAAGTAAAAATGGGCATTATGGTCACATTTGGCGTGATGCTCATCAGTCAAATGGATGGACGCTGAAAATGTAGCCACACACTTATTCCAATTAATGATCGCAATGGATTGAAACGAGCCGATAGCGTGAGGTTCAAATTAGGTGGGTACGGAAATCCGTCATCTCGCCAAGATTTGAACTGAAAATTTGACACTCATGAACAAAGTTTGGCTACTATACTGGGTGACTGGTGAGACAGTAGAAATATTCGGGGATATCATTGTACTCATCATTGTGAACAACTTTTACCAACCCTGAATCTCGAAATAAAAACAGCTGTTCCATACATGCCTCGAGTGTCAATGAACTTTTTGTATGGAAAAGCTGATATTTTTTCGTGATTTTATATTATATATTAGATATTTTTGGTCCCATTGTAAAAGTTGTTCATAAAGATGAGTACAATGATATCCCCGAATGATTCTACCATCTTACCAGTACTTATATATCACGCTGTTTGGCGCGATGGCTTGATAGTATATGGCTAGCTTAAGTAGCAATAAATTCGTTAAAATAAAAGAAACAAAACTGTACTTCTTAAGTGAATTATTAGATACTAATATTATCACAAAATAACAAAATCTTTTATGCGCTATTTATAGACAAGATATCGTGGACGTGAACAATAGAAAAAGATGAAAGATAACTTATAATAACAATACTTATAATTTGATTATGCATGTCCACTAAATTAGAAGTCTAATTTGCATCTAGACTTTAACGACATGCAGGCCTAGCAAACGAGTCGTAAAATTTTATCCTCACTTTTTGTCTTGTAAGATAAAGACACTGTCACATTATAGGATTAAGAAACGGTTAAAATAAACAAAATATAAAGGAGGACATATTTTCTTCGGTGCGTAAGCTTGTCCTTTAAGAAAGCTTGTTATCAAGCATTAGAAATAATTCTTATCACTTGAAACTTACAATTAAAAACAACATGACGTATCTGCACAAAAACTAACACCACAAAATTAATACCTTATTATAGAATACTTCACACAAGCATACGTATACGTAGTTGTGGTTATATTTTACTTAACTAAAACAAAAATAGCACCAAACACAACAACACACAACATGCTCATAACTTGACTAGCTGATGATACAGGACTAGGAAATTTATAGTTTTCGGCATAGAGTTGATTCCAGAGTACCATGCGGACAGTGTGGGGGTCAAACTTGGTGGTTTCAGTAAAGACCGCTGTTGCTTGCTGAGTTGTGACCGCGCCTCCATAGTACATGTAGAAGAGAGTTTGAGGAGTGATAGGGCTCCACACAGGAGCATTAGGAGGTGTTGGGTTTCTGAAAATAAAGCAAAATGGAATTTAGTTATGTTAAAAATCTGTCTAATAAAGCTCTAATTTTATAAATGTAAGTTATGGGTCCAGCCGGCGGTGAAAACAAGAACTGTACGCAATAGGCAAACGCAGTGTCTATGAAAGTTACTTGCCTTCCTACAGATGTTTATAACGTCTGCTACAAAAGTCCAAGGCCATGTTTTTGTATTATAAAGATGCATATTCTATTTACTACTTTTACTACGTAAAGTTTAAGCCGACCTGCATGAAGTCAGGATATTTTCAAGGAAACATATTTTTTCTTTTATAGCAATGTTCACAATGTTTTGATGCTTAGGTCATAAAACTTACCCGGTGTACGCAAAGCTGGAGAACCTCCTTACAATTGACCGCATGACAGCGTCTTCAGCAGGTCTCAGATCAAAATCAAAGAGGTAGTTCAACATGCCTCCATGTCGCACGCCATCCAATTGAATCTGATTGTAGGTCCAGTCGGAGTTCAAGGTTCCTAAGAAAGAGAACTCCAGCAACCTAACTTCGCTTCTTGAAGTCGCTGCTCTTTCTCTGGCGCCCCTAATAGCTGACACTACCACTAGTGTGTCGCCGTGGTAGGCTAAATAGTCGTTAATGTTCGCCATGTTAACGGGACTGCCGGCGAAGTAAAAGAGTTTGATCGTATCTGCTTTTGACGTTGCATTGGTACCAAAGTCCAAGTCTACTTGTAAGAAGTTTGTAAAGTTTGCCTCCATTTTTTCCAACCAACCTTCAAATAAGGCTTCTTCAGCTTTCATTGTTCCCTCTTTGTTCACGTAACCAGCAATGTAAGGGATATGACTGTAGTTGCCAGCTCTCAACAAGTTGATTGGGACATCAGTTAGGACGGTATCATTCAGGTTGCTGTTCTCTATGCATGGGGCAAAGAGAGGTGTGTTATTGTAAAAGTTGAATCCATTCAAGGCGGTGCCTAGCAAGGTAATATCTGTGCCCACCATGAGCTTAGCTAATTCAGATGCCGATTTTCCTGAATAGCTTAGTTTTGTTCCGAGCATTGCAGCATATCCTATAGGGTCATATGCAATTGCCCAAGGTGCCAAAGCTGACCCACTAAGAGCCACGGCTTTGTGGACCAGGTTTGCGGCTTGGGGCGCCATGGTTACTATGTCCACTATAGCAGCTGCTGAACTATGTCCCATTAGCATGACGTTGTCAGGGTTTCCTCCAAATCCTCCAATGTTGGTTTTGATCCAATTCAGTCCTTGAATGACATCTTTGATACCAGCGTTACCAGGTGCTTCTGGGACCCCTAGGCATAGGAAACCGAAAACGGATAGTCTAAAATTCATAGAGACTACAACAATTCCTTCTTCGACAAGTCTCCTGAAGGATAGAAGTGTTGTGCTAGATGTGGTGTACTCTTCAGCGTTAAGCCATACAAGGACGGGTTTTGTAGTTGTAACGTTGTTTGTGAAGATGCTCAGAGTCAGACAGTTCTCGACTCCGATGAGACCTCTTTCGCTCGGCTGCGCGCATATTACGTTGCTATCCATTGCATGGAACATTCCAGGATACGGAGCCGGACGAGTGGGCGCCTGGAAATATAAATAATTTGTTTTTAATAAGTTATACACAAATATATTAGCCATTGCCTGATGCGTATACATTTTCAACCTCCACTTTATCTCTATCGAAAAATATTTTTTTGCGAATATTCCAGCTATATTCTTGGGTTAAATAATTTTCGACTGTTCGTGATTTATGAGTGAGTTGTTTTTTTGGTTTAAAGTATGTGTAGGTATATAAACAGATTTTGAGTCATCACGTGTCCACTTGACACCAAAACAGTCGATGCTCGATAAGGCTAGGTGTGTCATTTTATCGATGCATAAAATTACTTGTACGTATTCCGGCGATTAGATAATTTCCGTCAGCTTTTGGTTACCATTAAATCAGTGTTAAAATGCAATATAATAGCTATTGTTAAGACATTTGAGCACTATCTAAATATATTTATAATGCTTAGTAATTAAAAAAGTCTATATGATAAGCCGATAATAAACATGCCTTGAAAAGTAACTACAAAAATATGTTGATCAAACTTAGCAATTTTGTCAAGACGACTGATAATGACTTAAGGGCTTAACTCACGTTTTTCGATTTCTTAGTTGATTGTTTCAACATGGTGTCAACAAACCCCGGTTCCTGACGGCTAACATAAACAAACATTCTAACAACTTTCCCCACTTCTTGAGATTTACTCAGCCTCATCGTCTAACTTTACTAATCCAATATCTTCTCGATAAGAGCTGCAGTTCTGAGTATTCATCGGTGAATAGGTATTTGTTTTCTGTATACTCGATAGCGTGTAATCAGACCAGTGTGTTATCAGCCATAGGTGTTAACGGTCTGTGACAAATTCAAGGTAGGTACCTAACCAATGAATTCAAGTACGTAGTAAGTACTTACATAATATAATTATATACTTCGAAATGTATTTTTGACCGATGATAGTTACGTAACGACAATAGTGTCATTATCATCATCATCATCATCATCATCAACCAGAAGACGTCCACTGCTGAACATAGGCCTCCCCCTTTAACCTCCACACTGAACGACAGCCTGCCTTTTGCATCCACTGGATGCCAGCGACTCTCACTATGTCGTCGGTCCATCTAGTGGGAGGCCTACCTACGCTGCGTCTTCCTGTTCGTGGTCTCCACTCAAGAACCTTTCTTCCCCATCGGTTATCGGTTCTTCGAGCGATGTGGCCTGCCCATTGCCACTTCAACTTGCAAATTTTAACAACTATGTCGGTGACTCTGGTTCTTTGGCAAATATCCAGTTTCGGATTCTATCGCGCAAAGAAAGCATAGTTCTCTCCATTGCCCGATGTGTGAGTTTTTCCAAAAGGCCAACAGTTAAGGACCACGTCTCAGAATCATATGTCATCACTGTCATTATAACTAGGTTTTGATTTTTGATATTTTATTTTATATATTTCCAATAGATAATCCCGCTTATCTTTAGATTAGCCCAGCAAGTGATCCTGTGAAGTTTGGTGGCGATCAGATCAACAGTTTTTTTGGCCTCGCCTTGCTTTTATCTGATCCATAATAAAGAATTTTAACCGATACATCTCCGTCGGTAGGTACCTATAATGCGCAGAAACTTGTACCAAACTACCTTGTGTAAATCTTGATAACAATGGTCCTGACTGCTAACCAAAGCTAATTGGCAGGTACAGTTGAGCAAGTAAAGTACGGATAGTGCTCGTTTTACTATTCGCAGGTAATTTTTAGGGTTCCGTACCCAAAGGGTAAAAACGGGATCCTATTACTAAGTCCACGCTGTCTGCCCGTCTGTCCGTCCTACCTTTAAACGGCTGTATCTTGCGAACCGTAATAGATAACCAGTTGAAATTTACACAGAATATTGTATGTATGTTACGGCGGATTAAGTAAAAAAATAATATCCTATATGTAGGATATAATTTTTTATATATAAGGGGGGGTCCCCCATACAACAAACGTATTTTTGTATAATTATGCTCTAGTCTAAAATGGTCAAACTTGGCAATATTACATTACACACTCAGTATAACAAAAATGATGGCCAAGTGCGAGTCACTGATATATTTGTGTTCATTACCAAGTTAAACAACGTATGTATCTACCTATTTGGTTACTTGGACGACCGTATAATTTATTTCACCGAAACGAAATTGCATACGTACTTAACTAATTTTGAAGTCGGGTTTTTAAATTGATAATTATTGTAATTTGTAGTGTTGCGGAACCCTCAGTGTGTGAGCCCGTCTCGCAAAATCTAGCGAAAAAGATCCGAATTCGCGTTTTAATTTCGCTTTTTGCAATGCAGCTATCAAAGCAAATAAATGCTCGTACCAAGTTTAGTTTGATAATTTTGACTTGAGCTAGAAACTTATCAAATCTACCAATTTAGTGCTAAATGATACACTTATCAAGTGATTACTTGCCAAGCCAACCTGACTCTTATAACTATACTTTTAAATTATAAATTACCTTGAATCTGTTCTGGCCATCAGTTGGGCCGGCGTAAGGTATCCCATAGAAGACGTTGTAGTTCCCATCCACTGCTCTATGACCTTCAACCCATCCTTCTGTAGTGTTCACTTGTATATTCTGTGCATACGTCACTCCGAACGCACACAGTAGCACTAACACAAACATTATTACACCCACTAGTGTTATTTTCGCGGAACACGTGCGTCTCCGCCGAACGTCTGTGCCGGAATGCAAAGAGAATGCCGGAATGGTATTAAAAATAAACGCCTTGCCTTTACTTTTTATCAGACGGAATAGATATGAGTTATGCTATCAATAGGGTCATTTTGTTTTCAGTGTAGATTATGGATAGGTACTTCCATCATCATCATCATCATCGTCATCAGGAGTCCAAGGTATACTCATATTTTAGTACTATTTTGTACCTACTTTTTGAATTTGTATGGCGTCCGCACAGTTTACCCATATATAAAGCCCTGTAGAAACAATAAACTTTTCTAATGGAATTCTGTGGAAAGACGCCATTTTGGGCAATCGTGCCGCACTTCGAGAATAAATTTGAGTTCCATTTTCTTTATTACTTCATATTAAAGCTGATCATAAATAAAGGCCCTAACGAAAACAAAATTAAAATTAGTTCAAAAATAAATAAGATAAGTATTGAACTGATTTAAAAATGCTATTACTGATTAAAAGCTACTCCATATCTAAAATAAATAATATTTATTCGGGACATTTTTGCACACACGATCATCTGACCCCAAACTAAGCAAAGCACTAAAATACATAATTATATTATATTTTTAAATACATAACTTCAATAAATATTAACATCCAGATATAGAACAAATACAAACGTTCATCACATGGGTGTTTGTCCCAGGTGGGAATCGAACCCACGTTCCCAAGCCCAGAAGGCTAAGTAATAAGCTTTTACGTTTTGTTTATAGCGCGGGCGAAGCCACGGGTTAAATAACTAAATATAATAATAGTTTATCCAGTATAAGCAAAAGTACCAACAACAACTAACACTATAGAATTCGCAACATATACCTACATCAAATGGCGAATGGCGAATCTGGTCAAGGTTCCAATCAGAGTTATTTGTTCCAATATATCCAAACTTGAGCAGCCACACATCACTGGCTCTGCCCGTCCTTGCTCTCATCTGCAAACCTCTGATAATTGGCCCGACAGTCATCGTGTCCACATGGTAATTCAAGTAGGAATCAATTGAAGATTATTTATTTTTTATTTATTTATTTAAGTCCACCTACACTGTGTACATCAATACAATTTATCAAAACTTTAAACAGATATAAAAATATGACTAAATGTCACAATAATTACAGGTGAAGACAGCATGCAATAATATTGAGCGATAAAATAAAATAATAGTTAAATCAGTTAAACATAAACACGAATGAGATATAAAACAATAATTATTTTGTTAATATTCAAAGTTTTGTCAGTATTAAAAATTAAAATTAAAAAGTCAAGTAATAAATGTCACAAAGAAAATAATTAAAAACTGTTCAGATAGTCAGAGACCTCAGTTATATAGGACCACTGCTAAAGTAGTGGTTTCGAATATTCTGAGCTATCCTTCTTTTCTCCCTGTTATTTCTAAAGTCTAAATCAAGATGTAGAAAGTCGGTAAAGTCTTTCTGCATCTTCTCTAGCCAGCCGTCAAATACTGCTTCTTTGGCTTTTTGTGTTCCTTCATTAGTCATATATCCAGCTAAATAAGGAATGTCTAAGTAACCGGTATATCCAAGTTTGAAGAATGGAGTAACAAATATAAGAAAATCTTACAAATTTGTGTTTTCTACGCACGCGGCAAACGTTCTGAAGTTATGGCGTGACCAAGGTAAATAGGGATTCATTTATATATTATATCGGCGCGTGCCATGGGTGGCCGGCCGATCTGCATCAGATATCGTGGTTCTATGGCGTTTGTATAGCGTAGTGAGTGTAGTTTTATATAGATAGATAAAAATGGTTCATTTTGTCTTAGTACTCGAAATGAGCACAAGGGAAACGATTTTAAAATATACATGTGTTATGAGGAAATGGACCCAGCAGTGAAACAGCAATGGCAAAATACGATTTTTAGGTTTATTTTTTATTTAGACTTTATTCACTTAAAAAATTACATTACAATAAGTACTCAATGTTCTGGTATAAAATAAATACCAAGATTTATCAGGGTCATTAGGTAAACTACACCTATATCACTAGTTGTTGCCCGCGACTTCGTACGCGTACTATACTTTCATATAGGTATACCCTAATTGCCTACTTTACGGCTTTTTCGCAAAATCCTACATCTGCGAATCCACCTGCTAAATTTCAGCTTCATAGGTCAAGTTTGTTTTCGAGTTTCCGTAATGTGAGCATGTGAATGAGTGAATGGTATTTTTTTCATTTATATAAAGATTTAAACATTACAAAGGTACATTACTATATTTGAAATTCATATCTTGAAATATTTATGTACTTATAATCATCGCTTACACACGAATCTACTTCAATATATTATAATCAAATTTGAAACAATTTTACCATTATTTTACTTCAGAGAAGTAGATATAACCCTACGGACTTACTTATAAACGTTACTTAAAGATTAAAATTGCTCTGTTAACTTCTCGCAACAGAAATTGTCACACATGAAAACAAGACAGAGCAATTTGAAGCATTGCTTAACTTAAGTTACGTTTATAAGTAAGGCCGCTACTGTTTTGTTTTACATAAAAGATTATTTAAATAAGGGAAGTTATAATTTATTCAATAAAAATTATAAGTAAAATAAAAACTATTCTTAAATATAAACTAATCTAACAAGCCGCTACCAGTGGGCAGCGTTCCCAAAATGCTGGCAGCATTACCACGTTATATGACAATGCAAATCACCGTAAAGAGAAGTAAATATAACGGAAATGAGAAGGAAAATCTGTCGCCAGGCATTATGACAGAACCTTGATTGAACATTCTTATTTATGTCAACGTGTCGAACTCCGCATCCAAAGAACTTGGACTTTACCTTTTTGAGTTAGGTCTCAAAGTTTTTTGTCCGCATCACAGTTGCTAACTGATTTCGAACAACAAAAAAAAACTTTTCATTGGGCAAAACAACATGAAATGTACATATTTAAATATTTCTAATCTATGCATTTAAATGATTGTCAGAAGAATAAAACTGAGAAGCAATACAGAGAGTAGTCCTGTCAGTCCAACCGCTGAGGACGGAGCCAAGTAGTCTTTGGACGGAGGGTTGTAATATGTACTATACAGCTGGTCCCAGAACAACATAGTGGCCTCTTCAGGGTTAAATTTGGTCGTCTGAGTTAAGTGATTGGCTTCGTCACTGAGAGACCTGCCAGAGTAAGACAGGTACCTGGGTGTCTCCATGGTGAAGGGTTGCCAAACTACCAAATTAGTAGTGTATGGGATCCTAGAACAATAAGTTAAAAGCTTAATTTTTATTTACATTTTGGTGTCAGTAGTGTAAGCATGGGTATCATAGTACGGGCATGCGAAGATAAAAAGACAGTATTACATATTTTTTTATGAAACCGAATGATGAGACGAGCAAGTTAGTCACTTGATGGTAAGTGCCACGCTTGTCTATAACAGCCAAGTGTCACCCAGAATTTAAAACTTAAACAATTCAATACCCTGTGCAGCGATGCACTGCGTTCGTCCCTCTGGAATATTAGATGTTAAATCTATCCATGCCCACTAGTTTCACTGGAAACATTGCCCTATTCTGTTTGCCCTATTTATTAGTGTGAGTGGCAGTGGAAGTGCTTAGTAGCATTTATGTAGTAGCAGTGGAAGTGTAGCTCGTTGCAAACGATGCGTAGTAGGTACTTGCTACTTGTACCTACTTCTCATGGTCTACAACAGGCACAGTAATGTTTGTATGGTTAAATAGCTGGCAAAGGCGTGGTACTTCCCCAGGTGGGTTTCTAATTATTATTGACAAGCAACGCACCCCGGCTTCGCACGGGTGTAAGTCTTATTTTTTACACCTTGGGTTACATTATTGGAGTTTTAGTAAGGATCCCTATTTAAAAAAAAAAAATATAGCCTATGTCACCTGGGGATAGTGTAGCTTCCCAACAGTGAATTTTTTTTTCAAATCGGTTCAGTAGTTTCGGAGCCTATTCAATGCAAACAAACAAACAAACAATAAAATGTTTCCTCTTTATAAGATACTAGTGGGCCGCCCCAGCTTTGCACGGGTATAGATTATAGCCTATGTTACCTGGGGATAGTGTAGCTTCCCAACAGTGAAATAATTTTTTTAAATGGGTTAGTAGTTTCGGAGCCTATTCAATGCAAACAAACAATCAAATCTTTCCTCTTTATAATATAAGTTTAGACTAGCGGTCTGCCCCGGCTTCGCACGGGTATTATTGGAATTTTAGTAAGGATCCCTAATTTTTTTGAAAATGTAATATAGCCTATGTCACCTGGGGATAGTGTAGATTCCCAACAGTGGAAGAATTTATCAAATCGGTTCAGTAGTTACGGAGCCTATTCAATGCAAACAAATAAACAAACAAACAATCAAATATTTCCTCTTTTCTCTGTATAGAAAATATATATATATATTGATAAAAACACGCTTAGCAGCTACGCGTTTATAGTAGCATGTTCAAATAAACCAAAGGAGCCCAAACTCGAGAGATTTACTGGTAGCTATATTGAATAGCTCCACTATCCCGGTTCTGCCACCCGGTTTCATCATCAGATCTTACCAAGTATATGAACGAATATAGCTAAAAATTGATGATGATGATGACATAGTAATCTGAATTACGTTTAACAAAATAGCAAAAAAAATCTGCTCGCTTTGCTTGCGCATTTTCTCGTAGTATGATTGCTTCTTTCATGGTCTGTCACGAAATTAACGGATCTACATTGGACAGCAGTGCTAAATAATCACGCTCGATGCTAAACGTAGCGTTTGTCTATACTATAATAATAATAATAATAATAAGAGAAGAGCCTCGACCAACATCTTAAGAGGCTCTCGCTAGATGGTTGGGTCAAGGGTCAGATGCAGAAGGCGGTAATCCTTGACACGGCACGTATTGTCAGGAGGTTCCTCACTCTGCAGCCCTAACCACCGGTAGCTTGGGCCCTGCCCCGCTGCCGGCGGCACCCTAGTTTTTAAGTTTTTTTATGTAATTTTTTATTATATATTTGATGTAAAAAACTTAAAAATTAAGATATAAAATAAATAAAGTGAATAATAATAATATTATAAAGAGGAAAGATTTGATTGTTTGTTTGTTTGTTTGTTTGCATTGAATAGGCTCCGAAACTAATGAACCGATTTGAAAAATTCTTTCACTGTTGGGAAGCTACACTATCCCCGGTTAGCATAGGCTATATTATATTTTCAAAAAAAAAATAGGGATTCTTACTAAAACTCCAATAATGTAACCCAAGGTGTAAAAAAAAAAGGTTTATTATTTTGACTTTGCGTGTTTGACAGTTCTAAGACAGGACATCGTCTGTCAGGTCAGCTAGTACCTAATAATTTGAATGAGGTAATTTGCAAAAAATGGGCTTCAACACTTTGCGTCGCTATTTTCATGCATTTTTACAACCTCTAGTTATGTTGCCGTGTATATAGATGTAACTAATAATAAAAACAACTTACCCAGTATACGCAAAGGTAGCGATTCGCCTCACGATAGTGTCCGCAGTGATTTCGTCTAAATGAAATACCAGATCGAAATCAAATATGTAGTGCAGTATGCTTCCATGCCACGCTCCATTCAGCTGAATCTTGTCATGGATCCAATCAGAATTATTCGTTCCCATGTATGCAAATTCGAGCAGGAATACATCACTGACTGAAGTCCTTATTCTCTCCCGCAGCCCTCTTATCATAGGTACGACAAACATCGTGTCGCCATGATAACTAAAGTAACTATCAATTGAAGTCATGTTTATAGGATCACTGTCAAAATAAAAGTTTCGAATATTCTCAGTTCTTGATTCCTGATAGTTGCCAAAGTCCAAATCAACAGGTAGGAAATTGGTAAAATCAGTGTGCATTTGTTCTAACCATCTGTCAAATACTGCTTCTTTGGCTCTTATTGTTCCTTCTCTGGTCACGTATCCAGTTATGAAAGGAATGTCATTGGTGAGAGAAACATTTCGAAGCAAGTTGATTGGAGCATCAGTTAGAAGTGCCCCTTCCAAGCCTGCATTTTCTATACACGGAGCAAACATTTGAGTGTTGTTTGTGTATTTAAATTGGTTTAAAGCATTATTTATTTCACTTAGTGACCTAGAAGCAAGGAAGGTGGCAACATCATCAATTGATTGTAAGTCGCCACCTGTGACGCTGTTAAGAGTCAGCGCTGCACCAATAGGATCATATGATACCGCCCATGGTGCAATAGCTGATCCACTTAGAGCAATAGCTTTGTGTATGAGATTCTCGGATTGCGGCGTCAAGGTTATCAATTCCACCATGGCTGCTGCGGAGCCGTGACCCATCAAGACCACATTGTTGGGGTTTCCTCCAAATACTGCGATATTTCTTTGAATCCATTGCAAACCTAGAATTATATCTTTTAATCCAGCGTTACCTGGGTGCTGTTCAGTTCTTAAGCATAAAAACCCAAACACAGAAAGTCTATAATTTAAAGTGACCACGACTACGTCTTCATCAATGAGTCTTTTGAACGTGTATTGTGAAGAAACTGTAGGGTTAGATTCTTCGCCGTTGAGCCATACGAGAACAGGCTTGGAAGTGGTGATGTTACTGGTGAATACGTTGAGGACGAGACAGTCTATGATCCCGATCATGTCATCAGGGCCGGGGCGAGCACACTCGATGCCGTTGTCATAGGCGTGAAAGAGACCGGGTAGAGCTGATGGTGGAGTTGCTGGCTGAAATGTTTGCACAAAAAATTAGAAAAAATTAGAACAAAGTGTACCAGTTTAGAGATAATCTTGATATGGTCATAACAGTAACTATGAATGATCATGAAATGTATTACCCCATAAATTATCCTTTGCAACGTAGCTAATATTGGAAAAGTTTTCGATTGTAAGATAACGTTATCAATACAAATATAGACTTATTTATTTTATATCTATTAATCTATTTACAGTACACAAATTTATATCTAAAGCAAAACAAAAGAAAACAAACGTTTCAAACAAAACAAGCTGAACAAAGGCCCCCCTCCCCCCCTGTTAGAGAGGGGTCTTGTTATAATCCCCATGCTTGGCAGGCGGCTTGGGAATTGCAGTTCCTTCACCGTGTAATAGGACGCTGCTGTCCATCCTCCTATGGTTCTGGTTGCAGATTTAGGACATACCCGAATTGTAATGAAAATAAGTGAAAATCATGACTATGAAATCATAATATAGACCAAAAATTACTTACCTTGAACATGTCCCGGCCAATCATGGACATTGCATAGGGTATTCCATGGAAGGTGTAGTAATCCCCGTCCGATGCTGCGTAACCTTCAATAGCACCTTCCACTGTAGTCACCTGTATACTCTGGCCATTGGCTACAGCCAATATGAAAAACAATGCTGTTATGATCATAGTTCTACAAAGATAAATAGATATTTTGTACACAAAAGCGTTATGAGAACGTATGTACTGCTAAATCAGTAGAAAATTATTTCACTAAAAATGAAGCCTAGAAGCAGCTCAGATAGTGTTATCCTGTTCCAGTATAGGAACCTTCGGACTGGTAATGAGTTTTTATACACAAAGTAATCGAAGTCTGAGTCATTTGTTTTTTTATCCACAGAAGATAATATTGCAATTACCAGAATTCCTCCTCAGATGCCAAAGGTTTGATAACACAGATAAAAATAGAAACCGAATTGTTTATATAGAATTTGGCATTTTTAGGGTTCCGTACCTCAAAAGGAAAAAACGGAACCCTTATAGGATCACTTTGTTGTCCGTCTGTCCGTCTGTCAAGATACTTATTCTCAAGAACGCGTAGAAAAAAAATTAAATAAAAAAAATCAATCAAATTGAAATTTATATCAAATACTCTCAATATAATAAATCTACATTTTCTTTTACCTATGAAAAAATCAAATTTGTAAGTCAACGCAATCAAAAGATATGAACGTTTATGTCGCATATTTTGCGATTTCACAGGGGAATCAAAACCTATACTTAGAGTACTTCCCGTTGACCTAGAATCATGAAATTTGCCAAGAAGCAAGGTCTTATAGCACATATAAAGGAAAAAATCCGAAAGTTGTTAATTTGATATTACATCACATAAAAATGGTTTTTGCTATTACAAAAATATTTTTTTTGTTAGTATGTATTGGAGTACCTCTTTGCTAACTACAAAGTTAGGTTTGTCTTTCAATATTTCAATCTTTTTAAACTTTTTCTGCAAGACGATTCCCGGTATGGATTTATATACATATTTATTACGTTTCTACGGAACCCTCAGGGTCCTACTCACACTTGTCCGGATTACATTATATACTAATAGTAGATAATGTAGAATGCATATTATACATCGAAAGATAAAGAAATGCACGTCATCATAAACAATAATATTTCAGATTTCAGAATTGGATTTCACACAGAATATGGAAGCTACGCACATAGGCTATAATGCGCCGAAAAGAGGTCATTATTAAACAGGGTTGCGCACATAGGCTACACTGCCCCGAAAGGAGGTCATTATTAAACAGGGTTGCGCACATAGGCTACACTACGCCGAAAGGTGGTCATTATCAAACAGGGTTGCGCACATAGGCTACACTGCGCCGAAAGGAGGTCATTATTAAACAAGGTTGCGCACATAGGCTATACTTTGCCGAAAGGAGGTCATTATTAATCAGGGTTGCGCACATAGGCTACAGTTCAATAACAGTATAGCCTATGTGCACAATGAAGTGCAATTCAGGACGTGTGAGCGCTAACTACCTACAGTTATATTAACCAAGAAGTTGCTTCTCTGTCTATCGCGTATTAACTCTTGTTACTTTATCTCTGTCTATCGAGCGGCAGCGGGCTTAGAAAGTCGGTTAATTGTAGCTGAATACCTAAAGTGCAGCCACCAGCCACCAGGCCTGCCTTATCGTTGCATTTCGACCTGGTAAGACCTGATGCAGAAGCTGTTAAAATTTGCAAGAAACTGGCAATGGGCAGGCCACATTGCTCGAAGAACCGATAACCGATGAAGAAGAAAGGTTCTTGAGTGGAACCGGAAGACGCAGCGTAAGCAGGTAGGCCTCCCACAAGATGGACCGACGACATTGTGAGAGTCGCGGGCATCCAGTGGATGCAAAAATCAGGCTGTCGTTCAGTGTGGAGGTTAAAGGGGGATGCCTATGTTCAACAGTGGACGTCTTCTGGCTAATGATGATGATGATGATGAAGACCTGATGATAGAGCTGGAGTAGCTACGCATATACCAGACACTTTACTTCAATTTCATATAAAAATATTCGAAGCATCTAGCTCTACTAACCTGCCGTATGCAAAAGTACGCTCCAAAGTTATATAAATATATATAATTATATAAATAAAAGATAAAAGAAGAAGCCCGTTGGTCCAGTTGGTAGTGAACCTGCCTTCCGAGCTTGGGGGCGTGGGTTCGGTTCCCACCTAGGACAAACATTTATGTGATGAACATTTGTGTTTGTTCTATATCTGGTTGTTAATATCTATTTAAGTATGTATTTAAAACTATATAGGTATGTATGTATATCAGTCTCTGGCACCCATATCACAAGCTTTGCTTAGTTTGGGGTCAGATGACTGTGTGTGAAAAATGTCCCGAAATATTTTTTTCAAGTATCTAGTAAAAGGGTTCTGAATAAATAACATCCAACAATAGGATTTGCTTTCCTATTGTTACTTTTATCGAGGCTTCTAAAGCACAATAGGGTGTGGATGTTCGGAGAAAACGGTTGGAAATGTAGAGATAACTCTGATACCAACTTGCATCTATTCAGAACGGAGTACTTAAAGTATAATAAGATACAGAACAGGAAAGTCTACTAATAATTATAATGTACTATTTGTTTTGTTATAATGTACTATTTGTTTACATATGACGTGTGCAGACGTTGCAGTGGTTAGGTTTGCAATAAATCCGTTCCAGCGTAAGTCGAAATAACGTTAATTTCTAAGGTTTACCGATTTTCACATATAATTTTTTCACATTGACCTTATCATTGATTATTCCCGAGATCCTTCCTTGGCCGCACCGTCGCTTACCATCAGGCGAGGTAGTGGCCAAAAGTAAATCTATACAATCTTTTTTTTTTTAAACGTTGTTTTTTACTGACTCGATTTAAAAAAAATCCCAAATATCTTAAAAGCGTCATCGATTAACATCAGGCGAGATGGTGGTTAAACGCAAGCCTATTATTTATGAAAAACAGAAGAAAAAAAAAAACGTTTTTATTTCTGAACAACATGGTCTTTTCCTTTCTTTATGTTTACATATAAATTTTAGCTAGAAGTGACTGAAGACTCCACTTAGCTCCCGCGTGTGTGTACTGTGAAAGATCAATAGCCTCTCACTATTTCCTTTGAACCCGTACCACAATATAAACCCCTACTCAAGGGATATAAGCCCTATTATTAGGTTCAAGTAGTTAGGTTAGGTTAGGACAATAGGTCAAAAATCCCCGTAAATGTAATTAGTTTTATATACTAGCCGAGTTTGAGCTATAGGCCTTGAGTTTATACATAAATCCCATAGAAAAATGCACTTTTTTAATCCCGAATTTTCCAATTTCCCGGTCAACTTTCCAATTTTTCTTTCCCTTAAAACCTAAATCGAACTACATCGAGATACAATACCTATAGAGTCACAACCACTAAGTGAAAACAGTCAAAAAACGTCCGAGCGTCGTAGTACGTCCTAGATATCAATAGCCAAAGGGGAAACTGTAGGTAGATATAATAGTGCTAACAGACGCTCGAACGCGGCTGACGGACCGCCGTCCAACCAACGGAAGAAAAAGAGTGAGGATATCATATTTCCCTCTCTTTCTCTCCCATTGGTCAGACAGCGGTTGAGGTCAGCCGCGTTCGAGCGTCTGTTAGCACTATTACACTTTAATTTTTTTCTGAGCTTCACATACTAATGGTAGTTCAGCAAGTTCTTGACTGGTCTCCATCAATTACTTCGGCGATTCACTTGGCTCCACTCCAAACTCATACCTGCAAATAGCTGATGTTTAATTTTTCAAAAATACCTAACTGAGACAGAGATTGCAAAAGAAATAAGCGAACTTTCTTCGTAACGACACCAACATTTGCCAAAACTCCTGTACTTCTACCTTTTTTTTTTCTTCCTCCTTCCTAATGTGACTTTGTCGTTAATCCCTTGATAAAGGATAACAATTCTAAACGCATTGTGATAAATTACCAGTGTCGAAGTTACAGCACCATATTTGGATTCTACTGAGTGCTGAAAGGGCGAACGTAAAAAACTTTTAGTAACAAAAAAAAAGCCTTACACTTTAAGCTGCTGTGTGGTTTTTATCTCACTTAATAAATAATACTGTATTCATTTCAAAATAAAACCAGCCAAGTGCGAGTCAGGCTCACGCACTGAGGATTCCGTACCACCACAAAATACAATAATAATCAATTTAAAAAAAACTGACTCCAAAATTAGTAAAATATGGTGGCATTTCGATTCGGTGAGACGAAATGATGAGGTCTTCTAAGTAGCAAAATACGTTGCTTAACTTGCAGAAATTTGTCACCGACTCGCACTTGGCCATTATTTATTTATTTATTTCACATTAAGATCACACACAAGTACCTACTACATAAGTAGGTAACTTAAAATAGTAACTTAATAACCTCATTTCACTTTCCATGATTAAATTTTGTTATATTTAAAACTGTGTACTATAATTATGCAAAGTTTGACGCTTGTACGTATTACCGTTTTTACAAAAATACATCCCTCTTTTTGCGTCGGGGGTTAAAAAGAGCGGCAAACAAGCATGCGACCCGCCTGGTGGTAAGTAGTAACCACCGCCTATGACCACTTGCAATACTTGCAGTGTTGACAACAACTGAAACTTTGTACAATTATTTAGTACTAGCTGTTGCCCGCGGCTTCGCTCGCGTAGTATTGAAATCTACTTTACTACCTCCCATCTGTTTAGTTTCAGTCTCGTATCCGTCCTGTAATCCACTCTACTCCTGTAGCACACTTTCCGCCCCTATTCTGCATTTGCCCCTAAATCCACTTTACTCCCGTTCCGCTCTTTCCTGGCCCGAATCCGTCCCGTAATCTACTCTTCTTACGTCCCATCCTTACCGCGCCAGTCCTGCATTTGTCCCATAGTCTTCTCTAATACAGACCCACCCTTTCCGATCTAACTCGGCATCCATCCCGTAATCCACTTTACTCCCTCTCCACCTTTTTGCAATCCAGTCCACGCCCGTTCCGTAATCCAATCTACTTCAGTCCCAGTCTTTCCGATCTAATCCCGCATCTGTCCGCTCCACTCCACTCCCATACCGTAATTCAATTCCTATCCCGCCCTTTCCGCTATAGTCCCGCATCTGTCCTGTTATCCACTCTACTTTACGTCCCTGTCCTCCCCGTCATCGTTGTCACCTTTTCCACCTAAATAGTTTGCCTACCTTTATAGTGTTGTTTAGCACAAAACCATAGTTTTAATCTACGTAAAACTGAAAACATTAACGATTAGACCGATTTTTTTTTTGTCAAATGCGCAGTTTCGTTTTCTTGGTTTTACGACATAACATTGTCATCTAAGTAACCGAATTTTCCAGTTCTGATTTAAAAGCCAAACTACTGAACAACTTAGATAAGATAAAGACGACATTATTATCTACAATGTTAAATTTTTATAATTATCTAGATTTAACTGACGGCCTTATCGCACACATTTTTCAATGCAACTGTTTTTTTGCAATTTCATGGCCTTTGGCTCTATTATATGAGTTCTGAGAAGTCACAAAAAAAATAAAAATACAAAATGTTTTATTTACCAGTTAATTTACAAGAACATGTGCAATGTTACAAAATGGGGTTCTTCACAAGGCGAGTTAATAGGTTCATAAAGGGTCGGCAGCGTAGTTGTGGTGCCACTGGTGTTACAAGTATCCATAGGTGACGGTGACTGCTTACCATCAGGCAGCCTGTATGCTTGTTTGCCACCTATGGCATGAGAAAATCGTTATAATGATCACAATGACCTCCTGTCGCTTGGTATCACCGTACCGAGTACACATGATAAGTCATAAGTCATAAGTAATTTATTGATAAAATGTCAATTTACACGTCAAATAACATGTGATATGTGTATTAGATACGATATATTAGATTAGGTATTATGTATATTAGATACGAAAAAATAATTGATTTTCTAAGACATTTTACAAGCTGGCCGACATCCAAAAGTTCTCGGCAACAATTTTATAATTTGTGTTCAAAATCGTTGGTGAAAACAGCAATAGTCTGCTCTCATTGCCATGATCACACAGCGAGCTAAGAATGCCATTTCTAATTATAATATACATAATATATACTATGGGCAGATTTAGACTTACCATGCAAAGTCACGTCTTGCATTACAAGGTTGCAGCGAGGTCACTCCCCGCAAGACTTGGAACTTGCATCTTGTATGTGCAATTTACGTATGCATTACACAACTTGGGGTGATGGGGTAGTTGACAGCTCTTTGAGATCACATCGGCAAGGACGAGATTCTAGAATCTAGATAATCTATCATCATTAGCCTTGAATAACTCTCTCTTTGATTAAGCCATTCTCCTTGCATGCGGGCTTTTGCTAATCGCATATAATGGTATATATAAATACTCAATACTATTTTTAATGTTCCGTAACTACGGTGTACTACCTACGGCTGTCGGGACCCTATTACTAAGCCTACGCTGTCCGTCCGTCTGTCAGTTCTACCTTTTAACGACTTTACTTATATTTAGAACCGTTATAGATAGCCAGTTGAAATTTTCACAGAATATGTACAATATCGGCGATTTAACTACGAATAAAATTTAAAAATGTCAAAGAAGTAAAAACGAAGGGGAGGTCCCCATACAACAAACTGATTTATTTACGTATTTTTTATTTGCTCTAATGTAAAAAACGGTAATACGGTACAAGCGTCAAACTTGGCACGATTATAGTATACACACTCTGAAGTAAAACAACAAATAATAAATCCTGGCCAAGTGCGAGTCGGTAAACAATTTCTGCTCACCACAGGTTCTCGTACGATCACCGAAGTTAAGCAACGTCGGGCGCGATCGGTACTTGGATGGGTGACCGCCTGGGCATGATGTCTTTTTGTACTTTAGTAGCTAACAATTTATGCGGTGGTACGGAACCCTCAGTACGCGAGCCCTACTCGCACTTGGCCGGTTTTTTAAAATGATTATTTATAAGCTTGCGCTTGACCGCCACCTTGGGTCTACGGTAGAGCACACTGAATTTCAATCTCACAATCAACTTTTACCCTTTCAATCTCACACATCTTCTTGATGAAAGTCCAATATTTTGAACAATTAAACTATAATAGCAACTAACACTTAAAAACAAAGTTCAATAAATTTAAACAGTACCAAAATTTACGGTTGGGATAAAATGGCGACCACTTGAGAGGGTTCGTTTATGGAACTTCTCGCAAAATCTGGGTTTGCGACTTGCTTATACTGATCTCTGTGGCTATTCACAATGTAGGCCTAGGGTAGGTCTACTTAAATCGGATGTTGCTAACAGCTGTTCAACGTGGGGAGTGAGACAGTTGATATTATTTAACAAATAGAAAGAGACAAAGTTATGGAGTTAGAGTTAAACTTTGTTGAGTCGTTATTTTTCGTTAGAACATGCGTGTGAGCGGGTCTGATTAAAACTACTGGAGTAATAATATTTGTCTTGTACGAGTATGTTGTTTTGTATTTAAAACGTTTAAAATATGTGCAGTGCAGTGGTAGAAAATAAGGACCAATAATAAACTTTTAGAATTTAATTTTGTCTGTTCTTAAATCAAAATGTGCGCAAAATTCATCAAATATATACGAATATTCAAGGTAAACTACTTATCTTTTTTTATTCGAAAATAGGATTGATTTCGAATGCCCTCTAAGATTGAGTTTACGATGGAGCTTACTTGCTAACGAGTAGCACGATTAGTGGGTAGCATGTGCATGCGCTTTGCAATCTGACGGCCGGCACCCGGTTCGATCCTCGGCCCTTCCAGTGACTTATTTAGTACCTACATAAGGCCCTCTTTTCCAATTTTTAGCATGTCATGTCACAATTGAATGTTTTATCTAGGAAACCCCAAAGACCGAAATACGGTGAAGGAAATTTCGCTCGATAGTAAAAAAATACGAAAGTAACACTGATTTGAGCTTTACTTCCTGTTTACCTGTACCTATTTACTAAAATATGTCTGCAATATCTTGATTGAAGAAAACTGCAAAGTTACATTTAACATTACAGCTATACTTTTCGTTAAATATGAGAAAAACAACAAAAATAGAAGTAGCGAAACGCACGACATTTACACACGTACGCGCCATGACTTTGCTCCGCTAAATGCGACTTTAATACAATTAACCAACCCTTATGGTCATCTGTAGTAATAAGCGTTGCTTAAAAGTGGGAAGACCTCGCCTAAAATGCAAAAAGGGCGGCAACGCCGTCTGCAGACTGAGCGACTAAAGGTATCAAGCCTAATTTAGGGCAGATGAATTCGCATCCCCGATGCCATCTTACCATAATACCAAATAATACCTATCTCCATCGTTAATCTGAGGTTAGGATTATGTTTTGATACATATTTTTGTATTAAACATTATTTTAACAAAACATCCTCGAAATTTGTTGACAACGGTTTCAATTACACTAGTTAAATCGTATTTGTCCTATTTTTGGGCCTCTCTTAATTAACGCTATTGAGATTTAAGGCATTTGACTATTAAGGTTTGACCTTCGGATAAATTACAGTCCTTGGTTGGTGGCACAAATGTAGTACCTATACGGGCCGTCTTGACAGTCTAAATAACTTTTTCTTGTTGCCTTTTTCGCGCGTCGATGTTGAATTTACCGGGTTACGCAATTACGCATACAGATTGGAATACATCGTTCGAACATTTACTTCTACGACCGATAGGGGGAACTCGTTAGCCTAGAGCAGTGGTTCCCAATTAGTTTTTCTTGGGTACCACTTCAAGAAAGACCTCAAACTCGCGTACCCCTCGTGCTCGGCTCAAGCACACCAAATCCATTTGCAGTCCGGTCCAGTGCAGACGCAGTTTGTGAGGACCATTATAGTACACAATACTCAGCCTTTATTGCAGGAATGATAAATAAAAAATGAAATACTGGTACCGGGATACTGATAAAATTATTTTAGTCAAGATATTGCCGCGCGTCGCGTACCCCTTGATGCTACTTCGCGTACCCTTAGTACGCGTACCACTAATTGGGAACCACTGACCTAGAGGCGCCACCAAGCCACCGGCCAATCTGTTTTCGGCTAAACTCTTGCAAGATTCAACTCATGGAATAAACATTAATCTTAACGCTTTTAAGAGCTATTTGTTATGAGTTCCCAAGTTTTTGTGTTTTACGCATAAAGTTGAGCAAAGTGGAAAGTTCATGACTTCCAATTTGTATAAGCTTTTAGGGCGCAGGTAAAACTGACTTGCAAATTTTGTGGTGAATAGGTAAAATAATTGTGTTTTTTTTTTATTTTTTTATCATTAATACTTAATTGTTTTAAGATCAACGAGCAAACAGAAAACAAGCGTGACCGCACATCATTGCCACCTTCTGATCTTCTTCTGGTCAGTGGCTTTCCTCATCACCTTGAAATCTGGTCTACGAAATGCACGACAGGTTCGATAAGATGGAGCGCAGGATTCCGATCAGGCATTACAATGGGACTTAATTTGAAATGAGTTTCCAGTTTTATCGGCCATTTTCTTTGAATTATTATTCTATGGGGAATTTCGAGTTGTCTTATCATCGACTGCAACTCGGATAATTACTAAAGTTATATGATTGTTTTCGGGATATTTACCGTGGTCGTGTCTTATCCCGTCCCGTAAATAATCATAGTTATAACTTTAGTGAACAACCGTGATAGTTTAAAACAGTGTTTTAGGATAATTACTTATTTTCGCATTTATAACACTAGTTGAATCACGCGGTGTTACCCGCGATTTTCAAATTTTCCACATTTTGGGGGGGGGCGATCTTCCTGTCAAATTTCGTTAAGATCGGTTTAGCCATTTAGTCGTGAAAAGCGAACAAACATCCAGACAGAGAGACAGAGTTACATTCGCTTTTATAATATTAGTAAGGATTAAGTATGATTTTAAGCTGTGACAAATATTTTACACCGTTTTAATCTCACACCTCGGTCGAGACGAAGAAATACATGAATAATAATGGTGAATTTGGTGGCAGTTTTGCTAAAGACTTAGTTCGAGTTTTGAAATGCAAATTTTATTTGTATTTTTGTGGCCATTAAAATGTTCAAAGGAAGATCAAACGTTGGCGCATCAACCTTTTTCCACCTCAAAACTCTGACCTCGTTCGAGAAGTCACGTTTTCTTCGCGTCCTTTGGCTGCTAACCTGTTGATGTAGCTAATGGTTTCTCGATGGGAATCAACAGCTGCCCTGCCACTCTACCCCACTTTTTAATGGCTTAACATGCTATAATCAAAAAAAATTACCCCCTACTCTAGTATGGATGGGACAAGTCTTTGCCTATATTAACTCCATTTATACAGGGCTACGCATATTGACCGTACTACTACCCATAGTAAAAGTTTTTCATAATGATGAGTACAATGACCTCCTTTCGGCTTTTTTTTTGTCCCAACTAACTCCGAAATCGCGAAAAAAATATCAGCGGTTCCATAGAAAACTATATTTGGTTGGAATGGTTGGTCCGATTGTAAAAGTTGTTAATAATGATGAAAGCAGTGACATCCTTTCGGCTTAGTACCACTGTTTTGTGTAACCTTTATAACATAAATATAAATAATAGATAAAATAGAAATAATTATGATACATTTTTGTACAAACAGGGTCATCTGACCCCAAACTATACAAAGCTTGTACTATGGCTGCCAGACTGATAAACATAGGTACATATTATATTTTTTTTAAATACATACTTTAATAGATATTAACAACCAGATATAGAACAAACACAAATGTTCAACAAATGAATGTATGTCCTAGGTGGGAATCGAACCCACACCTCCAAGCGCAGAAGGCAGGTACACTATCAACTAGACCACTGAGGCAGTCAAATTTCTTAGTATTTGTCCTACTCTCTCTCATACCAGTCTAAACATCAAAATTTATACGGCTTTATGTCTACGTATTCCTCTCTCATTTGTATAATTGCTCTCTCTTGTAGGTTACCTATCAACCTAACCTAGCAAACGGGGTCAGGAGGTTTCACCTCACACGCCATCTGGCATCTAAGGAGCTCGACTCTAGAATTTCTGTATAAATATAAGTTAAATGCGGTTCGTTGGTAGCCGGCTGGAAACGGCTGGATCGTTTTTTTTTTATGTTTGTTATAGTCTAAATAAGGTTTTAAGGGAAAGAAAAATAGGAAAAGTTGCCCGGACATTTGGGAAATTCGGAAAAAAATTAAAGTATTTTTTTCTATGTTTGATCTTAAGACAACAATTTCATTGAAAGTTCTTGATAATATTTTCAATGTTATTTTAAAGATAATTTTAACACATTGATTTTTAGGGTTCCGTACCCAAAGGGTGAAAACGGGACCCTATTACTAAACCTGTGGTGTCTATATGTCCGTCCGTCCGTCCTACCTTTCGAACCGTAATTGATAGTCAGTTGAAATTTTCACAGAATATGTAATGTTACGGCGGATTAAAAGAAATAATAATAAAGTCAAAAAGTAAAAACTACAGAGATCCCCATACAACAAAAATTTTTACGTATTTTTGTAATCGCTCTAGTGTAAACACGGTAAAACGTACAAGCGTCAAACTTGGCATGATTACTTAGCACTCTTATAAATACTGGCCAAGTGCGAGTCGGTGACAAATTTTCGTTTACCAAAGTTAAGCAACGTCGGGTGCGTTCTGTACTTAGATGGTTCTGGGGCGTTAGATGGGCTAGATGGACCTGGGCGTGACGTTGTCTTATTGCAAAAATTTTTACTTTAGTAATTATCAATTTATGTGGTGGTACGGAGCCCTCAGTGCGCGAGCCCGACTTGCACTTTGCCGATTTATTTGTCTTCAAAAACGTTGAAATGCGCCTATTAGCTGTCCCTTTACTGGCAATAAACAGCATTTAAACGAGTCTTGACTACTGAATAAAGACTCACCGCAAACAAGCAATTCTCAATCAATCACCCAATGAACCCGTGATCGTCATCGGGTCCGCTCGTGCGTTCACCAATTATCCCCGACCGGTTGGCCCGTGACGGGAAAATTGCCCATTATGGGTAAAACATGTTCAACACAGACTGATTAGTGATTGCATGTATGAGAACGAATGAAACCTTATTTGGCAACCAGTTTCAAAGCGATAGAGTGGGTCCTTACGGCTAAGCAACCTGTATTCACGATCGCGTGACTTTCCAATTTGCGCTGTTTCAGCCCTAATTCGGGCCCGCGTTAAGAGTTAGCCGTAGATAAGACCCATGATTACCAATTCGGTTTGCAGGATAGATCCCGGATCTCGGTAATTGTCAATAAAATTTAATATTCCCTTAGTTGCTCTTGCTTAAAACCATATATTATATTCCACATAGTCGTAATGTTAGGCTTTCTTAGACTTCTCTTCGATTACGCTCTATCTTTGACGTTATGGTCAGATAGTTGTCAGTCTCTCATGTCCTTCATTTCATGTCCCTTAACACTCCATTTTACCTTTCTTTGTCTACCTCTGAATTTTCAAAAGATTGTAATAAATACTGGTTTAAACTATCACGGTTGTTCATTAAAGTTATATGATTATCTACGGGATATTTACCGTGGTAAGAAGGTGGTACGATTTACCGCATACCTATAGTAAATTGTAAAAGATCATATCGTGGTAAAAAGTCTTTAAATTTTCTCAATACTCCTGATATATTGACAGCAATTAAACAGCCTTTTTGGCATCGGCCTTAATTCAAAACTCTAAAGAAATAAAATTTTCGAATCCTATTTGCCAGTCATTGGCTAATTTACCCCTATTTACCCAGGGTTCGTGCTAACCTTATCCACGAAGTCAGTTAAGTTATACACACGCAAAAAAGTATTTAACCCTAAATTATAGTCTGCTTTATACCTGGGTAGGTCAGAAATGAGTTCCGGGATAGTAACGTGTTAGTATATAATTCGTTTTACGTCCGCATGGAACAGACAAAAGTGCACACCAATGCCTCAATTATTCATAAAAAAATCATGAGAATCGTCTTGTTTGTATTAATATGGTATACTAATAATTAAATACTTAAATATTCGGGATATTTTCGCACACACGTTCATCTGACCCCGAACTAAGCAAAGCTTGTACTATAGCTGCCAGAGATTGATATAGGTACATATAAGCCAATGGTACATACATATATATATTTTAAGTATTAAATTAATTTAATTAGTTTGGTTTAACTGATCACGTGACCTTGTTTCCCCTCCGAATAATAGAGAATGCCTGCATAATCCAAACTGCTTAAAATACATTGGTACATTGGCATGGTACTACTTACCCATTTGACTCAAGTGCCATCACTGAAAGTGGTTTTTTATTTATATTTTTTTGCATTTGTGTGATACAGAAAAGTGCTTTTACAAAATGTTTACGGAGTTCTTTTGTACTTTCAATCCTTTTTATTCACAAAGGGGTTTGTTTTTTAACAAGGCTGTATGCCGACTGGCTGTTTTTACAAAGTTACAAAAGGTTGTCGCAAGTGTGAACATACGTGAGAATGTAACAGGTATTTGGTGGAATGTGAAGTGAAGATCATGCTTTTTAACGACTTCTGCCTAATATCTATCATTAAAATTTCATTTGCAACCTAAACGATGTTAACTTTTTTTGCAGCTAACATTAAGTATATGCTAGCGGCACATGCCATGTTTACATTTATTTTGCAAACTGTACCTAAACTAAGAAAGCAGGATCAGATTGGTATAGTAAAATAGTTAAATGTATGTTTTTTTGTGTGGATCGCAATTTTTTATTGAAAAACGGGAGGGATCTGACCAGAGAAAAAGAAACATAACTGGGCCCCGATTCTACTAAACAAATTGTTTTTAAATTGTAATTGTGTAAATTTTAATTATTAAATAATTTCCTTAAAATTGACAGTTTTTTTTGTCAAACAATTACAATTTAAAAACAATTTGCTTAGTAGAATCGGGGCCCAGATATCATGTGGTATCTCTACATGGATTCCAACTGGAATGCACCTTACAATACAGTACAAAATTTCTTTATTACACACCGAAAATACAAATGAAACTTAAACTAACATAAAAAACAAATATACAGCAGTATAATGGGCGTCCTTATCGCTTAAAGCGATAGCAACTTAGTTTGGGGGTGGCATTTATTTTACCTGCTTTAATTTTTTTTGAATTCTATTCGTGGTGGACTTTTGTCTAACCATAACCATAATATGAAATGTTGTTGACCACGTCAAATTTTGCAGGTTTTTCTTAACTTTAAAAATCAAGCCCAATAGAATTTTACAAATAAAATTTAGAAAATTTACAAGATTTGTGAAGTGAAAATTTCTTTAGTATCACGTAGAGCGATTTTTGGTAGGGGAAGAACTTATGGGTTCGCGTCACTGACATGCTAATGTGACAGCGTCATCTACATGCTAATATTTTTAAGCAGTCCCCATGACTGCCTTTTTTTTTCTCTTTGAGAATTGCGGAATTAACTGGTGGAAAGTAAACCCTTCTAAACGATGAAAAGGGTTGAAAAAGGTGGCCCGTTGTGAAAAATGATACCCACGTACATCAGGACCCAAAGATATTTCCAGGGTTTTCTACGAGATTCAATCTCATATATCAGATAATATTTTACATAATAAAATGCAGAGAAAGATTAAAATCGACTAAGCCGCGGGTAAGTATACTGATGAATTTTTCTGAGTCGTGAGAATATACCTATGCAAGTTACTAATGCACACAGATTATCAAGCCTGCAGTCTTTTCATGTGTAACAGTTTGTGGCTTAGTGGCTGGTAGTCACCAATCTGTGGTGTTTTATTTTATTGGAAGAATTATAAGTTTCACTGCAAATGATTGACAAGGCAGCTGGCGCAATGTAAAACTATAAGAAAACTAATTATGTTACTTTCGCTTTGACCACACATAACTTATAATTAAATAAGTATTAAAAGTGATTACTCTTACCGAAATATATAAGTTGCGAGAGGAATGGAAGGAAAAAATCTGCGATAGAGAGAGAGAGAGAACGAAGCTGGCAGCCGTTAGGCGAGTTTCTACGTCCATGCGGCCTTATGAGTGTCCAAAATCCATCAAACAGTTTTTGGCATTTTTGCTAATAAAACTGTCAAAATGCATTGAATAGACCCCAGATTTGACAGATGATGCCAACTTGGTTCTTTCTCTATCGCAGAATTTTTTCAAAGATTTAGGCATTCTTGTCTTGTGCCTAAGGACGTTTTATACCCTAAACTTCCATGCTTGTGCCTAAGGTGGTGGTCCTAATACTTATGTCATCATCATCAGCCTATCATATTGCGCCTACTATTGCGACGCAGGCCTTTTCTCTGAGAGAGAGAGAAAGGTGTAAATACGTTTGTATATAAGTCAATTAAAATGATGAATCCCAAGAATACAGAGCATTCTTGAGTGACGTACGTCTGCCCCTCCCAATTACTGTCGGATCCTGATTTTTCCTACTGGCCCTTAATTGTTGGAGTGGAATGTAATTCAATTACTCCCTTTTCAATTTCCTTAATTTTATCTGAAGCAGCACGAACCAAAAGTTTTGTTTTCTCGTTCTGATAAATTAAAATCTGATTAAAAAAATATTTTTTCAATGTTTATTTTGTTACATTTTACATTTAAATGTTGAAGAGACTTGTTGAACAGACTAATTGAACAGAGTATACTTAAAGGCGCTTGCAGACGATGCGTAGTACAAGTAACAAGTAGAAGTTGTAAATAGCTACTACACATCGTCTGCAACGCTTTGCTTATTACAAGTGGCAGTGGAAGTACTCCTAAGCACTATCACTGCCACTTGCATCGAGCAAAAAGTTGCAGAGGATGCCTAGTAGCTTTATACTTACAACTGCTACTTGCTACTTGTATTACGCATCGTTTGTAAACGCCTTAGGTGAGCATACCACCGCCAAGAAATTTGAAGAATATTAGGTAGGTATTTTGCATTTCTATTGATGTCGCGCTATTCGCGTCAGGAAGTAATAAATTATAACTTGTAACATAACAATGTAAACAAATCTTGGAAGTCGATTTTAACCTACTTAAAACTACGACCAAAATAAAATGGATGGGCCCAGAAGAAGCGCATTTTAGTAGATTACGAAATGAGCGCCGGCACTCACTTCGTTTCAGTCAGTCTCTAGCCGTAAAAAATGCAAACGAGACTATTGTTAGATGATAACGAAACATCTGACAAAATTATGCCTTCGTGTGCTTTCCCGAAGTGTAAATACACAACAAAAAACAGCTAGGTATCTATTTTTTGGTGGAGGTAGCTACAGTAAAATATCGCCAGGTTTTTAGTGCTTTTTAATGAGTATGACGACTCTATTGGTAAAACCTCATTGACTTCGATCATGATTATTTTCCAAGACAAAGTTTTATGTTTGAGATAAATCTTCCATCTATTATAGAAACACATGAAAATGGTATTGCCAATAACGAATTTAAAATTTTGCTTCTTTTGTAATGCGCAAACGGCACCAACACCAGTTCTGACCCATCGACTGAAATTAAACTTTATTGCTATGACGCCATAAAACCCACTTTTACAAACAAACAAATCATTGTTAGGTAATTATCCGGAGGATTTAAGAGCGCTGAAACGTTTCCCGAGAGTTTATTACTTCTGTTTGTTTGAAAACTGTTTGAAAACGTTTGGTAACTTAGTAATTAGGTTGCTTATAAAAATATTCAGTGAAGAAAGTACTTTACACACATTGCACACTTAGAAGTAATGTAGAAATGCACAAATGGAAGATTTATTACTAAAAAAAAACTACCAAAAAAAAAAAAACTACCTGTCACCAGGTTGGAAAGAACGGTAGGTATGTTGTATGTATGTATGTTGTATTGTATGTATGTATGTTGTATATAGACGTGCAGTGAAAAAAAACCTCTTTCTTTCCTCTTCTTGTCGAGTTTACAACTTTGATTAAGACAAAAGCTACTTTATATTCCGGAAAATGTACGCTTCTTGTATGATAGCGGGTATATAAAACCGTGAGGCATTGCTGATTTGTGCCTACTTAATTATTGAAAACTTACTCCGCTGGCGCAGCGACCTGAAGTGGGTCCTCAGATACAAGAGAACGCCATATCGGTCCCGGTCTCGCGCTGTCGCTGTGATTAGAGAAAAGATGGTACCTAAACTCGGTCCAAGCATTTATTTACTCTGACAGCTGCAATAATATTGTGTTGATTTAGGTACCTTAGATTTACCTTTTATTAATTATCTTTACTTACTATATTCTTCTTATCTTTATTTGTTTTGTTATATTGATATGCAACTGATATAGTTGCATATTTGAGCATTAAATTCGTAAATTCGTATGCATGTTGCGGTTGCTCTTAAAAGGATGTTCAGCTTGTCATGTATTGTATTATTGAGCTATTGTGCACATTTAAATGCTGTAACAACCAGTTTGCAAACCAATAATAAAAATATATAAAAAAAACCCCTAAAACATTTTCTTTTAATATTTTACAGAAGTATATCAGGTACCTGCTACAGTCTTACCTTCAAAAACCTAGCGAATGTGATCAGAATTCGTTGTTTTCATTCAGCTATTTATAATGCTATTGCAGCTATCAGATCCAATTAATGCTTGGACTGAGTTCAGGTTGATGATTGACGTCAAATAGACCTACTCTATAAAAATCTAGTTTGCTAGTTGCCTTGAAACCATTTCTATGTCAAATCGCGTGACGGTGCTGTATTAAATAATTGCAGAAGGGACAGTAGGTAGGTATCTACCACAAACTAAACAAGGCTGTTATGTACTGTGGTTAGGTTAGCTGGTGTTATGTTTTTTTCAGAATTCGTGATTTTCTTTCAGATTTTTACAATGATATTGCAGCTGTCAAAGCAAATAAATGCTTAAACCGAGTTTAACAACTTGCACGCCTCTACGCGTACAATTCTTGCACTCGTTATCTTTTCTTCTCTACCTACATAGTATAAATTAAAGTCGCTTTCCGCGTCTGTCTGTCTGTATGACCGCTAACTCCTCCTAAACCACGCAACGGATTTTGATGTGGTTTTCACCATCAGTTAGAGATTTTTTCACGAAAGGTCTATACCTATATCTATATCTATATACTATCTATACTAATATTATAAAGAGGAAAGATTTGTTTGTTTGTTTGTTTGTTTGCATTGAATAGGCTCCGAAACTACTAAACCGATTTGGAAAATTCTTTCACCGTTAGGAAGCTACACTATCCCCGGGTAACATAGGCTATATTATATTTTCAAAAAAATAGGGATTCTTACTAAAACTCCAATAATGTAAACCAAGGTGTAAAAAAAATTTATTTACAATTTTGACTTTGCTTGTTTGACAGTTCTAAGACAGGACGACGTCTGTCAAGTCAGCTAGTATATAATAACTAGTGACCCACCCAGACTTCGCACGAAATTTACACGCGTGCGAAGCCGGAACGGGTCGCTAGTTCGTTATAATTTCGCTGTATATAGTGGTAAACTGGTAGTAGTAAGGTAATAATTTTCGTTTTATCATCCCATAAACTTGTGGTAGACAATAGCTGGTTTATAGAGCCTTTTGAACGATAATTTTGGTGTTAACAGACCATAAAACCTTTCACTAAAATGGATAGAAACCATAACAGTTATAGTGGTATTTTAATAGATAAGTTAATAATACAACGTGCAATTTTATAACGGTATACTCTGAACAATAAATTAGAATCTTAAAGTTTTAAAAGTTATAAATAAAATTAAATGAATAAGTAAGTAACAATAGCACATTTTAAATACTAAAAAGGGAGCTGATTGCAAAATGGAAATTTTTACAATCTATTTTTAAAGACTTAATTAGAAGAAAAAAAAAAACATTTTAAATTCGGACAGGAGCATTAAAAAATTCCCGAATAAAATACTGTGTAGATTCAGATACATTTTAGGAATGCCGAAAACGAATTTAAAATAAGATTTAAGTATTTAAAAAAAAAAAACAATTTAGTAAATAAATGCACAATAGTAATTTTTAAACTTTCGCGATTTGAACACAACATGTTTTAAAATTAAATGTTTATCGGGACTTATCACGTATTATTTAATTTAGAACAATGGAAATGAATGGTTTTATATTTTTTTTAATTTATATGCACAATATTGCACAGATAACATTAATAGTATGGTTTCAGTCTTTTGATTCGGGAATTATTGGGCGCTGACCCAATGTCCTTAGTAAAAATATATTTGAAAGAAAACATCAGGATAGTAGATTCTAGATAAACTAGTGATAAGCTTTTAAAAATAAAGTGGAAAATGAAGATGAATAAAAATGAAGTTGTATAACAATTAAAGCTAAATACCAGCATAAAAAAGTTCAAACTGTACAAAATCAAATCCGAGATCATAGCAAAAGTCAAAACAAACAAGTTGGATTATAATAAAAAGCTAACAAATTTCTCTGTCTCGATTTCGTGTGCGACATTTCCGCCAACAAAGAGGTTTGTATCATTGTATGATCATACAAACCTCTTAATTCTTACTTAGAAACATTACATAACTTAAACAATGATATAAACCTCTTTGTTGGCGGAAATGTCGCACACGAAATCGAGACAGAGAAATTTTATACAGTATTTTAACATAGCTAACATTTCTAAGCAAAGCTGTAAAAGTGTGTCATTATTTTTTATTTTGTAGTCACCTTAATATAGAAAAAAAATTGGGGTTATTAGACATATACATGAATTTACACTAAAAAGCTGCACTTTTAATTAGAAAATATACACAACGCTTTACTACGTACAATGCATTCCGATACAAAATTATAAATTTAGTTTTTATCATACAGGAGTTACTCACGTAAATTATAGTCATGTATCACGTGAAATGAAAATTACAATCGAATAGAAAAACCTAAGAGCTAAGTAATGCCCATGCCGTAAAGTAGCGGTTACCAGTTACCAGTTAACCAGTTTAATCTTACGTGAGTAATTCTCGTATAATAAAAACAAATGTGTGAAAACCAAGCCAGTTTTCAGAACAAAATTTTATAATTTGTTGAACAATTAAACATATGTAGAGAACTGAAGATTAAAAGATTTAGAACTGCTCTCAATGGCTTTCCTAGCTTGACTTGGTAATGTATAAAATTGCTTTGATTTACAAAAAAAGGTTATTCATAAAGAAATTACGAGTAGGTACATCAACATCTATCCTCGAATCGCCCTAAGCTCATTCTCATACTTGTGAGTGTAGACTCGCTTCGGATCATACTTCTCCACGAGCTTGTTCCAGGACCGCTGTTCATGATTGATCAGGTGGCCGATAACTTTTCGGATGCCTTTGCGCTGAGGACCGGTGCATTTGGAGCAGCCGGACTGCAGGGCGTCCGAAATGTGTCCTAGAAGATGAAATCCGGCAAAGTGAAAAAAGAGTCAACATTGGTATGAAAGAGATGCGGGATTGAGAATTTCTTTGAATAAAAATGTAGATAATCACCTTATTCAGATTATTCGTAACGAAGTTTTGACCAAGTTTGACAGATAGGCTATACTAAAGACTTACCTTTAAGCTCCCTCCCTTCAGGCGTGCACTTGCCCTCTTCCAGAATACACTTGATGTACGCATTGATCAAGCGCTTATTCGCGATGGCCTCATCCATATTCATACCGTCGTATTTGTCGCTGTAGCTGTCTGCGAGGGTTTGGAGACTCGCGAGGGAAATGAGAACGGCAATTAGGATCAACTTCATTCTGGAACGAATACAACGGAGCGTTCAATAACCTTGCTAAACTTGGCATGGGCACCACCGTGTTAACAATTCGAAAGATTAAATTTCAAATACAATTTACCTATGTTTACAATTACAATTTACAATTATATTTAATTACATGTAGATAAATTGGCCCCTTTCTAAAAGTTGGCCTTTATTCCCTAGGATATAGAGGCCAACTTTTTAGAGGTTTACTTAACGTAACGCATGTAAACGTAACGCACGTAATGCGCTGCGTTACATTCGTGTTTTAGTTAGTGAATACGGGCCTAGTATGGGTATACATACATAATATTATTCAATACCTTATTGCACACTTACAAATTATGTAGAAATGCACAAATGGAGGACTTAATGCTAAACATTTTCTACCAGTCATCCACCAGGATGTAAAAATGGTATGTAGGCGTGCACCAAAAATACTTATACTTAGTGTAAATGACAAAAAGCTGGTGAACCAACGAAAATAAACTAAAGAACTTAATATTGTATAGATATATAGATAGATAAACTCTCACCACAAATTACATATACACTATAAAACAGCTTAAAAAACTAGTGCAACGATCGGCGGCCTTATCGCTAAGAGCGAACCTTTCAGGCTACATACAGTGTCTCACTTGAGGTTTGACAATGGCCGTGGTCATGACTGGCGCGCTGAGTCCCAATAAGTAATCAAAAACATGTGTTCCAATCATTGAGTTCCAATCGCGAATGTTTAAAAGTTACACCATTACCCTAATATAAAATGTAATTTAGTCTAACAGCTTTAGCTAGCCCAGATTGACTCGTGCTTTGAAGAGAACTCAAGTTTGTGGATATTTTCTGGGTGTATAGCAACCTTGTTTTTAAATCCCAAAGATTAAATTCGATAGGTTATTTATTTCTGGTGTTTTATTATGAATTTTTAATCTGTCACTAATTTTTGTTTACGCCTTTTATTAATGTCTTTATTTTCTTTTTTTTACAGGTAAGTACACGCTGAGCGGAACGAACGAAATGAACGTTTTTTTCCGACTGTAAGTATGCTCTAGACAAGGGTGTTTTATAGCCCATTACACATCGTATCAACGTATTTCTCACGTAAGCTTCTTGATATGTCTGAAGCCCTGAAACGTTGAGCTACGTTTAACTGTCAATCTGTCTCGATGTGAGCAGCCAACTTTACCTGGAGAGGCGACCGGTTCAGTTAGCAACAGTTCAGATCTTTTTTTGACGTTGCTTGGCATGTAATTTTTAGAATTATGAATAAAAATATATTATTATTATGAATAAAAATATACGTAGATATAAGTAACTTTCCTCTCCCTGTATTGAGAAAAACTAAAGTAAATTAATTTAAGTTAACAAAATTATTGTAGTTAAGTATAATTAAAGTCACGGGCCCTGGTATCCGTGGAGTTGCATGATAAAAAATAAATATCGATAGGTCAAAATTCCCTACGGTAGGTACTAGGTACTAGTAGTGCAGTTTAGTAGTGCCAATAAATATTTAATTTAAAAGACCGCCGACTATGTTTGAACCTATAGTAGGAGTAACATGCCATATAAATAAAATTATCAATTTAAAAACTGACTTCCAAATTAGTGAATACGCAATTTTGTTTATTTGGATGACATAATTATTCCAGTTATTATGATTTAATAACCAAACCACTTAGCCGATTTTGATGAAATTTCTATGGGACCAATCTGAAAGTACCTATATACATTTAAACAAATAAAAAAATCCGGACAAGTACGAGTAGGACTCGTGCTCTGAGGGTTCCGTTAGACGGAACCCTCAGAGCGCGAGACCAAAAAAAAAACTATCTGAAGTTAAAATATTTAAATACAAACTTAAGTTTGTAGTTGACTATAAGGTTCTCTATACATTCCAACTACAAAATGTAAGTTTGTAATAGCAAAATAATTATTTTCAATGATATACCTTCAAATTTATAACTTTCGGATTTATTCCTATATATGTGCTATGAGACCTTGCCTCTTGCCATATTTCATGATTCTAGGTCAACGGGAAGTTATAGGTTTTGGTTCCCCTGTGAAATCGCAAAATATGCGACATAAACTTTCATATCTTTTGATTGCGTTGACTTACAACTTTTATTTTTTTACAGCCGAAAGAAACCGTAGACCCAAGTATTTAGTATACATTTCAACTTGCTACCTTTACGCGTTCTTGAGAAAAAGGGTCTTGACAGACGGACAGACAGACGGACAGACAGACGGACAACGAAGTGATCCTATAAGGGTTCCGTTTTTTCCTTTTGAGGTACGGAACCCTAAAAACAAATTAGTTTATAAATGACGGCGTTAACAAACAAACATAAAACAAGAAACAAACAACCGAATTGAAAACCACCTTCTTTTTCGGTCAGTTAAAAACGACTGATAACCAGGATAGTTTACAAAATAAAATATTAAGTAAATTAACTCACTTGTTTTGTTTTACAAATCCAATGTTTCAGCACTGAAGTTAAGTCTAGTCTGTACAATAATTTGAGAAAATCTTGCTTTTATATTTTTTTTCTAGATCGCGTTTAGTGAATCAAGAAAGCAAAGTTTTCCTTGTAATTAATATACAGTTAATATACAGTTAATATACAGTTATCTTTCCTTTCCATTACAAACCTTGAGCTCGAACTCGAAGATGATAGCTAAATATCTTTGCTAGTTATTCAACCGCTGAGTAGTAGTGTGCAAACATTACTGTGCTTCAGATTTGGAAACGGAAAACTTAGGGCGTGACATATCTGAAGTAGAACCTTATTCCTTATTCGATAGCCCTTTGGTCGAGTTGGTAGTGAACCTGCCTTCTGCGCTTGGGGGCGTGGGTTCGATTCCCACCTAGGACAAACATTTATGTAATGAGCATTTGTGTTTGTTCTATATTTGGGTGTTAATATCTATTTAAGTATGTATTTAAAACTATATATGTATGTATATCAGTCTCTGGCAGCCATATCACAAGCTTTGCTTAGTTTGGTGTCAGATGACCGTGTGTGAAAAAATGTCCCCAATATTTATTTATTATTATTCACTTTATTTATTTTGAGTCTTAATTTTTAAGTTTTTTACATCTAATAATAAATAAAAAATACATAATGATAATAATATTATTATTATAATAATATTATTAATATTATTATAATATTAATATTCACACATTTATTTTTCTTCTTAAATTAAAGTTTTTTTACAATATCTATACAAAAACAAAATATTATAAAAAAACTTAAATCTAGGGTGCCGCCGGCAGCGGGGCAGGGCCCAAGCTACCGGTGGTTAGGGCTGCAGAGTGAGGAACCTCCTGACAATACGTGCCGTGTCCAGGATTACCGCCTTCTGCATCTGACCCTTGACCCAACCATCTAGCGAGAGCCTCTTAAGGTGTTGGTCGAGGCTCTTCGCTATAAGACCGTTCACCGATACGACTATCGGGACAATGATCGTCGAGTCAACATCCCACATGGCGGTAACCTCGTGAGCCAAGTCAAGGTACTTGCTGAGTTTGTCCTTCTCGGCCTTCACGAGGTTCTCGTCATGTGGGATGGTGATGTCAACGAGCACTGCCCGGCGCTGGGATCGGTCGACCAACACGATATCAGGTTTATTGGCGACAATAGTCCTGTCCGTGATGATAGAGCGGTCCCAATAGAGCAAAGCACTACCATTTTCAAGAACTGGCGCTGGTGCGTACTATATTAATATTATTATTATAATTATTATTATTATTATTATTTATGGTTGTATGTTTTACAAACTTTTGAGTCATCTGCTGTATAAAAATAATAGTCTCCATACCTATAACATAGGATTGTCTAACATTATGAAATATGCAAATAACTATGCCATTGAGATTCCTTGTGCCTCTTTCTGTTTTTTTTTTTTTCGTTAAAAAGACCGGCAAATGAACTAGATTTAGGTAATTTATATATCATTGTGAAACATTTTATATAAACGATATCAATAAATCATTAACGAGTTTATTATTCATCGGGTGGGAACTATATTTTATTAACAAAAAAAACATTATTTTATTTTGTAGTTGTTCACACCGTCTTCAAATCCGTGTAAATATATTATTTTGTTCTTTGTGGAATGTTTGTGTTTTGTGGTTTTTGAGTCGTTTTTTTAAAGAGAATTTATTTTCGAATTTTTATTGAAACACCTATATATCACAGAAAAGGATAGGTAAAAGTCTAAGAATAACTACACATTAGAGTAGTTAGTGAGTAGTTATTCTAAGGTAAAAGTATTTTTTTCTTTTCTGTGTCACCAATGATAGTGGAATGCTTAAAACCTTCTGGCGAGATAACAGTTTATTTATAGATACAATTACACATCCATGCATGAATACCTCCTTGTTTTGACTCGAACAAAAGACAAAACAAAAGTATTGTAGTGATTTGTTATCGGGAAATTCGTAGGCGCTCTAGCAATTATCTGAGCTGGTTTAAAAACTACTGATTCCAAATATAATGAAATTTTTGTGGGACCACCTCGAGGGTTTCTTCTACAAGACAAAAAAAAACACGCAAATTGGTGTACAGGTGTAATCACTGTACATACACAACAAAAACTCAAGGGTTCGTCTGAAAACCGGCGCTGATAGTCCTTGACTATCAGCAATAATGCTGAGACGGACCCATTCGACACTGATTGTATCCTGTAGATATAAGTTTTTGTAAAGGCGTCGAATAAAATTTATTTTCTTTCTTTCTTTCTTTCAAAAAAACGGGCCGAATTGAGATCCTTTTCCGAAGTCTGTTAAAACAACCATTAATTCCACTAGCCTTCGCTGATAAACCTTTTACTATTTACGTTTTAATTACACTGTTAGTAGATGCCGTGCTTGTAAAACCTTCTAAATATTATAATACTGTTTTGTACGTCAACGGTAGTTCTCCATTGTTCAGAATAATGTTGCAATAGTCGAGCTGAATGACTAAGCCAATTAGTTGTAGGTACTTGGTAGGTATTTTACACGTCAGACTTTTTAAAGTGAAAGGAAATGTTATTTAAATAACTACGCACACAATGTAATATGATCTTTAATTGTTTATGATTTTTTATTTGTTTTTTGGGTAAGTGCCTTTATTAACTAAACAAAATACAAGCTAATACTAACACTACAAATACAGTTAGGCTGCCCATAGACCGTTGAAGGTCTAAAGACAATCCAAATGCTCAAGCCCACTACTAGTTGGCAGTGTACCCAGCATGCTGGCGGCATTACCACGTTGAATAGCAATGCTTATACGTTGAGCCAGAAACACGCCAGCATTTTAGTCACACGTCGCATTAACCAGGCGCTCTGAAAGATTTTTGTAAATGAGGTGAGTTCCCGGTCCCCAAGGGCCCAATGTCTCGACCCCAAACGCCTCAAATATGTAACCACTGCCAAGGTTAGCATATTTACGTCACCTGTGCTGCTCTGCCGAATTGGCAGCCGCATAAGCCTTACTTTGTGTCTCAGGAAGATGTGATGGCGCCAAAGTATCGACACAAGTTGCGTCCCATACAAGGGGCCGCCCAACCTCCAGGGTACAAGTCTCATACCGTCAGGACTCTTTCCATCGTCACGAACAAGACAGTTCGAAAATGCCCTGTGTAATTAATTAATTAATCAATTAATTGGAAATTATTGAAAATAATATTTATATTACCGTCGGTTTGGTTTTTTAAGCCGGTCAGCTTAATCTTACGTGAGTAATTCCCGTGTAATATAAATAAAATGTGTGAAAACCACGTCAGTTTCTATAATAAAATTAGTATTATTATTTTACATGAAATTCTTGACTGGCTTATAATTATTCACACTGTTATCAATAAAACGGTTTATCTGTTTATCAGCAAAATACACAGCTTAAAGCATTCCACACATTTCGGGTTCAGGGGTCCGTCAGGGACGGAACATAATTGCTTGTATACATTTTGTATGAATTTTTTAATCCTATTTTATGCGAACAGTCCCGTGTCAGGTTCAGTCAGTGTCCCGAAGCACGCTCTGACCAGTCCTGTGCAACTTCAATAAAAAAATCGAATGTATGAAACGAGTGCGAAATCAAACTCCTACGTTTTCTATCCTACTCTAACTTACAAGATTGTCTCTTTAGGCGTCTCACTTCATTAGTCACTTCAGAAGTCGCACCCTATTCATAAATATTTTTCTCCACATAGGCTTTTACCTATGTCCAGCAGTGGACTAATAGTGCTAACAGACGCACGAACGCGGCTGACCTCAACCGCAGTCTGACCAATGGGAGAGAAAGAGAGGGAAATATGATATTCTCACTCTTTCTCTCCCGTTGGTTGGACGGCGGTCCGTCAGCTGCGTTCGAGCGTCTGTTAGCACTATAAGATACGATTATGATAAATATGATAATGGTGATGATTCCCAATAAGCATTTTTGGCTTGTAGTTAGTTCAGCTAGAAATCTTGACGTCTCTAAACGTAAGACGTCTAACTACTTATGTAAAGCTCTATATACCCATAAAATCTGTCCATGACTGTATAAATCTCCAAAAAGACTTGGACACTATACTATCATGGAGTGAACAAAATAAACTCAACATAAATGTCTCAAAGTGTTCCGTGATGAGCTTCACCAAATCCACAAATACTATAATAGCGCACTACAGTATAAATGAACAACAAATCTCGCGAAATCAGAGAGTTAAAGATCTGGGTGTCCTGTTTGATCCAAAACTTACCTTTCACGACCATATGCGTGCACTTGCGGCAGATTGTTTTAAAAGGTTGGGATTTGTGACGCGCAACTGCAAAGACTTCACAAATGTTAAGGCTATGAAGTTGCTTTACACTGCCTTAATAAGGTCAAAAATTGAGGCGAGTGCATGCATATGGAACCCTCATGAGAAAAGTTACACTTTGATGCTGGAAAAAGTCCAAAAACGTTTCTTACGTTTTTTATATAAGAAAATATATGGATATTATCCATTTTTATATCCCACAAAATTTTTATTGGGTTCTCTTGGGTTCTACTCTCTTGAAACTCGCAGATTGCATAGTCAGTTATTAACGGTGTTGCAAATACTGCATGGGAGAGTATACTGCCCCGAATTGTTAGGTGAAGCGAGTCGTCTGAGTGTACCGGAGCATCGCGTGCGTTTCCGTACCGGGCGAGTCCCACTGTTTGCGCCGAGTCCGGCGCGCACTGTGGCGCGCCAGCACTCTCCGGTGTTCCGTGCACAACGACACCTCAACAAGCTTCTCTTAGTATTTCCCGACACAGATATGTTTGCGGATAGATGGACGATACTGGTTAGGAAGTGCAACCAGTATTGTCAATGTATTACATAATGTCATTATTTTTAGTTTAATTTTTACCATTGTTGATAATTATCTTTTACTATTATTTTTAAGTGTGCTATTGTTTTTATGTGAAAATATTTTTGTTGTAGTTTTTAATATTGATCTCACTTTTTATGTTACATTATTATTTATTTATTTTCATAGTTGTTAGTCTAATTAGAATAATATTATGTAGTAAGTAAATAGAGTATTACGCCATGGTTTTTTCAACTGTAATGTAATATTTTATGTGTAAATAAACTGAATTTGAATTTGAATTTGAATTTGTACTTAACTTGGAATATCTCGTAAAGTACAAGACAAGATACTGAATAAGACAGTTCATTGAACGAAGATGTGGTTCAATTAAGTCTTCGACATCGTTCCGCTGCACTAGAAAGTAGTTAAGTTGGCAACCTTAGCTTCAGTTGAACTTACAACGTGTACTTTATATACGTCTCTGCTCGCAGTTTCAGTGTAAGTTGTAATATAGACTCCTTATCCTTGTTAAACTGTTACATTATCGTTCAACAAAAGGAAGGTTTTAAAAAAAAACCGGACAATTACGAGTAGGACTCGTGCTCTGAGGGTTCCGTTGGACAGAACCCTCAGAACGCGAGTCCAAAAAAAAAAGTTGAAATATTGAAAGACAAACTTAACTTTGTAGTTGACTATAAGGTTATTCTATACATTCTAACTACAAAATGTAAGTTTGTAATAGCAAAATAATTATTTTTAAATGATATAACTTCAAATTTGTAACTTGCAGATTTATTTCTATATATGTGTTATGAGACCTTACCTTTTGCCAAATTTCATGATTCTAGGTCAACGGGAAGTACCCTATAGATTTTAATTCCCCTGTGAAATCGCAAAATATGCGACATAAACGTTTATATCTTTTGATTGCGTTGACTTACAACTTTTATTTTTTTACAGCCGAAAGGAACCGTAGACCCAAGTATTTAGTATAAATTTCAACTTGATACCTTTACGAGTTCTTTAGAAAAAGGGTCTTGACAGACGGACAGACAGACGGACAACGAAGTGATCCTATAAGGGTTCCGTTTTTTTCCTTTTGAGGTACGGAACCCTAAAAATTGTTTATCTTATTGAATAACATAACATATTATTGTTACACAACTCTGCCAAACTGCATAACAGTTTGTAGGCAGACATCTACTCTCTTTACAAAATTTCATCATCAACGAGTAGGAACACAACATTTTAGACATAGGTACTAATTTTATTATAGAATTATAATATTGGATCATATTTAATGGTTAAAATAACTCACCGAGTGTATTCTACCATAATTATGTGAAGTAATTACATCCGAAGAGATTTAGGTAAACCATGTAGTCCGTGTTTCACATGCCTGCATCGTCACACTGTTCAAAGCCAAAAGAAGGAAAAAAAAAATTTTGTTCTCTGTCAGTTCCTTCAGTCATCGTTCTTGTCATTTGTTTTAGAGCTGTATGGTTGCTTGTTGTTGTCTGCATTCTGCAACTAATAATTGGGTTTAGCATGGGACCTAACACAGTCACCATAGTTTGCCATAACAATGCTAGAGGGTGGGCGGGAGACTAAATCTCTTCGGATGTAATTACTTCACATAATTATGGTAGAATACACTCGGTGAGTTATTTTAACCATTAATTATGTTTCATTAATTACATCCTCGAGATTTAGGTAAACCATGTAGATGTTTAGCGTAGGTTGCAGAATGAAAGTTCCTGATATTTATAATTCAGGATTATTTATGTATCATAATTAAATTAGTGGCTTAAAGTAATAAAACTTAGCTAATCAATTTAATTAAACATAAAAGTCATTCACGTGATAATACTGCCTCAGCAAAACACATGTCATCTGAGTTGAGCAATGGCTTATTATAGAATTTGCAAAACAAAGTGAATTGCCTGTCCATGTGAATGGTGTCGATAGATACTACAGATCTACAAGCTCTACTTGTTGAACTATGGCGTGTGCTATATGCGCTGAGAATGTTGTCATATCCACGCCACTTTCAAAAAATATTTGCTTTATCCAACGACTAATGGTTTGAAATGATGCGTTATGGACAGGTTATTTAACAGTAATAACAAGCTTGTTTGTTTTTGGGAGATTTCTAAACTCAGCTGTTCTTTCAATGTATGAAATCAAGGTCTTTGCTGAGCAGATAGTTTCATCTTTTACGAAAAAAGGGAATAAACAGTCTTGGATTTCGGCCATTTGCCTGGGAAGTTTTGATTACATCATTAATAGGTATAGTAATGTATGAATCTTGGATATAAACATTACTAACATCAATCACTGATAACGTCTGAACCCGTTATCCAGATGAAAATGCAAGTGAGGTCACTAATTTTTTGGTTAATAAATCAAGTGGAACAGAATCATTCGGAGGACGATTAGATAGGTAATTCAAAACAATGTTTGGATCCCAAGTTGTTTGATATTTTGGGTACATAGGTTTCATTCTGAAAACTCCTCTGAGAAATCTACTTATGCTATTATTATTACAACGATTTGTACCCATAATTAGTGATAAGGCACTTCTAAAAGAATTCAATGTGCCATAGCCCCTTTTGAAAAGTTTCAGTGAAAAATCATAATATTTCTCTAGTAGGTGATTCATAGGAATTAATGTTATTTGATTGACAAAATAAGAACAATTGTTTTAATGCTACATTGTACTGACTTAATGTGTTTTTCGATAACGAGTTTACCATTATTTCAAGTCATCAGGGATATCTTGTCTTATAAACGCTTGCCTGAAAGTGATTGATTGATTGATTGATTAACTCTTTATTGTTCACACCATGAAATTGAAAGTGTCACGCACACCAGGATAAGCTTCGGCCACAGTGGATGAGATTCCCTGGAAGGTGCTAATAACAGGTTCTTATTTGGTCTTAAGTAGATCAACTTTGATTTAACTAACGATTTAAACAAGGGGAACCAGGGTTGGCTGGGCCAATATGGGACTATGAGGATGCCATGGGCTTCATCCTTTCAACTTTTCGAAGACATTTTAAGACCAAGGCGAAAGGAGGGAATGCGTAAAAGAAGTCATTCCATCTTATCGTAAAGGCGTCAATTTCGTAATCACCTGGGTCTCGTTTCCATGAGACATATATTATGTATCACATTTATTGTTCAAACGAGACGCTAATAAATTATTATTAGGGTGACCAAGATTTTTAACAACAATATGGGAGGCATTACAATTAATATTCCTTTCGGTGTCAATGTTGATATGCCTTTAAGCTTGGTCTGCATTAGTGTTGTCGCGAGAACGGATGTATGAAGCAAATACGAAAATATTAATAGGCTCGCACCACTGCCAAATATATCTAGTAATTTGATTAAGGTGTGGAAATTATATTCTGTCCATTTTATTGATATAGGAGATAGCAATAGTGTTATTGATTCTAAGCAAAACATTATAATATTGCTACTGTTACTGCAAAATGATTTTAGACCTCTAGCTATGTGACCATTACATGCGCGTCCCCACCCACTGAGCGATGCGTCAGTGAAAATTACAATATGAAAATTATTTCTGTGTAACTTATTTTTAGCCCGATCAGTCTTAAAAATGTGAAGCCACCACAGGAAGTCGTCTTGTAGGTATTTTTGTAAGTCCATTCGAGAGTCATAATTGTCATTGGATTGTTGTTGTAAGGCTAGATATTTTTCCCGTTCAAAACGTTTGGTGTACAGCCAACCATAGGCTACAGCGCCTACAGCAGGGCAACAAGCAGTAAGGCAACCAATGACTTTAGCGAATTCCCGGATCGTTATACAGTGTTTGTGCTTCATTACTTTATAAGTTGAATCATTACTTTATTAATTTTTTCAACAGGTAACTCTAATGACATTGTTTGTGGCTTAATTTCAATGAATCAATTTGAAAGCCTAAGAATTTACAAATTTGTCTTGGCACTATTTTACTTTTTCATAATTAACTACATATCCTAGGTTTTGTAAGTTTGTCATTACTGTGCTTACTGTGATTGCACAAGTTTCATAATGTATACCTATAAATAATATTTCATCTGAGTATACGACGATAGTATGAACTTGTTCTCGTAGTAAAGCCAAAAGAAGCTTTAATAGCTTGGTAAAGTTATATGGAGCTGAACTAAGACCGTAGGGAAGGCAGTTAAATTCATATAGCTGATCCAGCTTGAATCTTAAATATTTTTTGTGTAATAGGTATATTGGTATTAAAAAATAGGCCTCTTTGAGGTCTATTGTGGCCATGTACGCATTCCGGGATACTAACTTTGAGGCAGTACGAATATCTTCCATGTTAAAATGAGGGGCTATAATGAATTTATTCATTCTCTTTAAATATAATATAAATCTGAACGACCCATTACTTTATGGTGTAAGAAAAACCGGGGAAATGTACTGCCCTTGTTGTTCAGTACATGGGGATATCGCGTTAAGATTTATAAGCTTGGATACCGCCTCGTTCATTTCCTCTTCAGGAAAAGGTGGGTTATTAGGTACAGTGGCTTGTGGGATAAAATCAGTATAAGGAACTTTATATCCTTTGACATAAGACAATATTATGGTTGGAACAAAAGTAATTAAGAGCCAATTGTTCAGAAAGAACTGGATTCTGCCAGCATGAGGTACCTCTAACGTTGTCGTCGGTCGCGTAATTGATTTACTGGACCCTTGTTGTTGCGTGGGCGCATAGAGTTGTTCCTCCTCCTCGTCTTGTTGAAGACTGTGGGCTGTAGTACTGCTGGTATTGGCTCGGTCCTGCTGCAGCCTTCTGGTGGAATTGTTGACGGGGAGGAACACGCACGTTTCCTTGTAGAACTTTTGACTTGAGACAGCGACCAACCAGGTCGTGTGGCAGTCAACCAGGTCATTTTGAATTATACTCCAAAAACTTTTATCCAATAATGGAATTATTAACTTTCGTCTATTTATCGATTCTTCATAATGAAGATCCAACAGAATTTGGGTTACCTCCGAGAATTTTTTAATGATTTCAATTTTATTAATTTCTGCTGATTGTACTAGGTCTTTCGTTAAGTTGACGAGACCGGCAATTCCAGAACCTAGTTGGTTCTGGACCTTTTCAAGTCTTTTATCTCTATTTTTCACTGTATCAGTGACTACTGAGTTGATTTCCACGTTTAATTTGGGGCCCGCGCTAGTAAGAAATTTTCTGGTATGAGCATTTTTTGCAATAATGATTCTTTATGCTCTTTCTCGAGTCCATCCAGTAAAATCTTCCCCCAGCGTTCGGAGATCTCTTTTGAAATTATTTCACCCAGTGTTTGGTCCAATTTCTTGGCCTCCCCTCAGATTAACAAGAGGTAAAATACTACTTTCAGGATGGCATCGCGTACCACCACGTTAAGAAAGTAGGGGCGCATGTTATTCCTGGATAACATCACGTGTCACCACTTTATGGAATACATTATGTTAACCGTCAGGGCAATATCTCGTATTACCACATTAAGACGGTAAATAGTAGCTGATGATAACAGTACTGAAGTACTTGAGGTCTTTGAGTAGACTAGTATAAAATAATACGATAAAAAAAATACTGAAAAAAAATAATATTAGGTTAGATTTTTACTAACCTTCGAAATTTTTCGAAGATTTTTTAACCTTCTAGGTTCGGTGTAATTTTTCTTCTAAACGACGAATCTTTCTGATATTCCTTTTCCCCATTACTGTTCGGTGTAAATTGTACGCAGTTTTTACAAAACACAGCAGAGTTAGAAATATTTCGGAAAAAAAATATGTAATCGATGCGGCACACCAAAGACTACTATGTATATACGGAGATAGACTGGCAACTCAGCCATATTTGAAATCAATTATATGTGCCTCCATCTATCCGCCACTAACGGTACTACATTTAACCTACAGATGAATAGCAGGTTGTATTAATTCTATTCTACTACAGAAAACGCTTGTAGTTTTATACAAAATGTATGAGATTTACACAACTGGTGAAAAATTCACGTGACCAATCCCATACATTCCGTAAAAAACTACAATCATTTTCCATAGTAGAAAAAACATCTTGCCTACTGTAAAAATTAAGTCCGCTAAGCATAAGTTTGGCTGCAGCGCTCCGTCTACTTCAGAAATAATAAGCTTTTTTGCGAGCTTTAATAAAATATTTTATTAAACGGCTGTACAGTTTTATACAACTCATAAATGAAATTATCAAATGAATACGCTATAATGTAACACAATTATATCTTGAAGAAATAAACAGAAATTTGTCACTGACTCGCACTTGGTCATTTATTATTGTTTGTTTTTATACTTTGGAGTGTGTACTATAATCATGCCAAGTTTGACGCTTGTACGTATTACCGTTTTTACATTAGAGCTTATACAAAAATATGTTAAAAATGCATTGGTTTTAATTAAACATTATACTATGCTAAATCCTATAAAAAAAATTAAAAAAAAACACCTGATTACGTTAAATTTTTTGTTTTATGTTTTGTATAATAATCAAAAGCAGCTTTAACAATCTCCGTCTCATCGCTTGGCTGTGATTTTCCTGACAATATGTTTAAGATTATTTTGCACCAATCGATATTAAAAAAACTCTGCAGGCGTTGTTTGTGCAATTTAGACTTTAAAAAGTTTAAATCTACATTTATAGATATTATCAATTGTATATATTCTGCGATTTAAAAAAATTTACTGTGTTTGTCTAAAATCATAGGTAATATTATGTATTATAATTATAATCCATTTCGCTCGAAGAACCGATAAACCGGACGAAAGGTTCTTGAGTGGAGACCACGAATGGTAGTTCCTCATGGTTTTCGAGGTCTTTATTGCAGGTTTTACAGTGGTTAACTAAATATTATTTTTTCCTTTCTGACCATCCATCCACTGCAATAACCAACAGCTGCACAATTTTCTACATCACTAGTGGATGCGTTCATCATCATTGATTGAGTGTTGATGGGATCAATGAGGATCAGTAACGTTTTTAGTTGAGAATGCAGATTTATAGAGCTAAGAAATCCTTAACATACAGTGCAAAAATATTGTTTTACGACAAAAAATAACGAAGTTATGACCAAATTACTAGCGAAATTCACTGGTCGGCCGGCGTGATAGCTTGTGACGTCACTGGGAGGTTCATCGCCAGTTACCCGTTGGCAGCTATAAGGCACGCAGTGTTTTGGGTGGATAATTGTGATTTTCGATACAAATTAAGTGCCCGATTTGTGTCTAATTGATCTTTTAACTATGTACAAATATTGTATAGTGCCGAAATGTACAAACACCTCTATTAAAACGCCAGAAAAACTATTTTTTTTTAATATATAGTTTTTTTTAAATCCGTATATCCGTATCTACGTTTTATTGTTTCATTATAATATACATAGCTACCTATAAAATTCAGAGACACGGACAACCCTGCGTGTTCGGGCATGAGTAGGTATTTAAATCTCCTACGGGCCTCGAGTCAACTTACTATTATTTTTACTATGACTCCACCCTCTACCCAAGCTACTAGACATGGCTGTGTAGATCATTTCGATGTTAGTACCTACATAACTATACCTACCCATTATTTAGTTGATATGGAAATAAGTTGTAACCTACTTTTACATTATGGCGTTTTAAAAGAGGTGTTTGTACATTTTGGCTCAATACTTTTTGTTTATTTGTTTATTTTGCCAGTGTACACATTACAATATTTGTACATAGTTAAAAAGATGAATTAGACACAAATCGGGCACTTAATTTGCATCAAAGTCACAATTAACCACCCAAAACACTGCGCGCCTTTTAGCGGCCAACGGGTAACTGGCGGCGACCGTCCCAGTGACGTCATACGCACCCACGTACATTTCTTTTAGCGGCAGGAACGGCATAATGTTTATTACTTAATATCTTCGTAAGTAATGGTCCGATTTGGATAATTCAAAAAGATATGTCATGAAGAATAGTGAGTACTAGTTCTATTGAATTTGCTACTACTTTACTAATATGGTACTGAGACGTGGTCTTTAACTGTTGGCCTTTTGGAAAAGCTCAGAGTCACACAGCGGGCAATGGAGAGAGCTATGCTCGGAGTTTCTTTGCGCGATAAGATCCGAAACGTGGATATTCGCCAAAGAACCAGAGTCACCGACAGCTGCTAAAATTTGCAAGTTGAAGTTGCAATGGGCGGGCCACATCGCCCATTGCCATCGCCCATCGCAGAACCGATAACCGATGGGGAAGAAAGGTTCTGGAGTGGAGACTACGAACCAGAAGACGCAGCGTAGGGAGGCCTCTCACTAGATGGACCGACGACATTGTGAGAGTCGCGGGTATCCAGTGGATGCAAAAGGCGGGCTGTCGTTCAATGTGGAGGTTAAAGGGGGAGGCCTATGTTCAGCAGTGGACGTCTTCCGGCTGATGATGATTACTGATCCTCATTATAAACTCTTCCTCATCAATTTCGATATTTTCTTTATCATTTGATTTGGAGCTAAAATATCAAAATAATCGCGTATTGTTTGTAAGCCGGCTGAAGTATCTTTTTCACAATTCGCTCCTTGCGTATGACCCATTGATAAATTATTTATTAAAAGTGATTTATATTTGCTTTCAAAAACAAATGCACCAGGCATTCTATTGCATATGCTCAGTGACCATATGGAGCCAAACATATTTTCTAATGGGTCCTGTCATCCTGTGGTTGAAATTTATTAACAATATAGTTAAGTTGATTTTTGTGTAAAGAATTTACAAGCATTTGGAATCCTTCTTTAGTCTTAATCCAGCTTGTTATGGACCGAACAACCTTTTCCCTCTCGTCATTTAAATATCGTAATGATCTTAAAACTGGAAGATCTTCACTCCATAATTTCTGATGTGGTGATTTCGGCGTTACTGCAGCAAGTAAAAATGTCTTCCCTGAATTTCACTGTAAGATCCATTCACCGAATCAAATAATTTATCGAAGAACATCAAAAGATGTGCAGTTTCTTCACATTCTTTTGGTAACTTCAAAAATCATAATTTTGAGATTGCAAACACAAACCAATCTCGAAAATCTTCTTAAAAATCTTTTTCTTCTTGTGTATCCGATGAAAACCACCTTCATTAGGAACCATTGCAGCACTTGTATCATTTACATTTGTATGTCCTGCGTTTGGTTGAGATTGCATGCCTGAAACACAAAAATATTACTATAGCTTTGCCAGAGTCTCTACCTATTATAGACAGCTGTCATCCGAAATGAAGATCTCGACGAGATCTATCACTTTTGCAAAGGAACTGCTAGTCCAGGATCGACGGTTTCCGAGATATCACCCAAGCAAGTTTGACAGCTGTCATCCGAAATGAAGATCTCGACGAGATCTATCACTTTTGCAAAGGAACTGCTAGTCCAGGATCGACGGTTTCCGAGATATCACCCAAGCAAGTTTGACAGCTGTCATCCAAAATTGAGATCTCGACGAGATCTATCACTTTTGCGAAGGAACTGCTAGTCCAGGATCGACGGTTTCCGAGATATCACCTAAGCAAGTTTGACAGCTGTCATCCGAAATGAAGATCTCGACGAGATCTATCACTTTTGCGAAGGAACTGCTAGTCCAGGATCGACGGTTTCCGAGATATCACCTAAGCAAGTTTGACAGCTGTCATCCGAAATGAAGATCTCGACGAGATCTATCACTTTTGCGAAGGAACTGCTAGTCCAGGATCGACGGTTTCCGAGATATCACCTAAGCAAGTTTGACAGCTGTCATCCGAAATGATCTCGACGAGATCTATCACTTTTGCGAAGGAACTGCTAGTCCAGGATCGACGGTTTCCGAGATATCGCCCAAGCAAGTTTGACAGCTGTCATCCGAAATGAAGATCTCGACGAGATCTATCACTTTTGCGAAGGAACTGCTAGTCCAGGATCGACGGTTTCCAAGATATCGCCCAAGCAAGTTTGACAGCTGTCATCTGAAATGAAGATCTCGACGAGATCTATCACTTTTGCGAAGGAACTGCTAGTCCAGGATCGACGGTTTCCAAGATATCGCCCAAGCAAGTTTGACAGCTGTCATCTGAAATGAAGATCTCGACGAGATCTATCACTTTTGCAAAGAAACTGCTAGTCCAGGATCGACAGTTTCCGAGATATCGCCCAAGCAAGTTTGATGATGATGATGAATTAGGGCCCATCCTTTCTCTGAGAGAAGGCCTGTGTTCCAGCAGTGGTTTAAACTTCTTTGCTTTTTGAAATAACATAAAAAACCGACCAGCGTTAAGAGGTAGGACGGACTGACAGACATAGCGTAAGCTTAGTAATAGAGTTCCGTTTTCACCCTTTGGGTACAGTACGCCGTACGAAACCTTTAAAAGTATCTACTCTGTTCTACCCATAGTACAAGTTTTGATAGTATTCGAAAATTTTTTTCGTTTTCGTATTGTTCCATACATTGCTGGGCTGAAAGGTATTCGATATTTTTTTCGTACTATAGTGAAGCAATCTATACCGCGGTTTACTACCGATTTTAGTTCTTTCGCGTTTCCGCTGGAGGCGCTTTACTAAAATGTATGGAACAATACGTAAACGAAAAAAGTGTTCGAAAACTATCATATCTGAGACTAAGGGTAAATCGTAATTATATAGTAATAAATACCTTGGATTGCTAATTCGAAAAGTCTATTCATTGGGTTAATGGTCATTAGTAATACGGTACCATTGTGTTTACATTCTCTTTCGTTGTAGGACACGAATATGTTAACAGTTTTAATATGAAAATACCTTTTCATCGCTCACGTTGCAACCAGCAACTTGAATGACATCTTGCAATACAGTGATAATAATATAGGTAGTGAGTCCTGTATCAGTTCAAAGTGTTCAAACAACTGCAAAACAAGTAATCATCACAGTTATTACCAGAAATTACCACGATTCCTAAACTAAATTCAAATTATCACCTAAGTATTATGCCATTGCAGACCATGAGAAGTACAAGTAGCAAGTATCTACTAACTAGTATCTAGTAGGTACTTGCTACTTGTACTTGCCACCTGTACTTCGCAAGGTCTGCAACGGGCTTTACTCAAGCTGTACTACGTGGCCTAGATAACTGCACGAGTTTTTTCTCCGAAATTTGAACAAAGCTTAGCACAAATATATTATGGGTTCACAGTTCGGGGGCACGTAGTATAGTATGAAATCTTTGGGGGGGGCAACGATACGTAGTAAAATATGAAATCTCAGTTCGAAGGTAGCTAAATTGAAACGGTGGCACATGCGTTCAAATTAACACTAAAATAGGTTCACAGAAACTTTGAATCACTCTACTGATAAAATTAGAGATATTACCGTGAAATTTATCGAAGAAAATATAAATTAATTATTAATAATGTTCAAAGAATAATTATTGTTGACGTTATGTTTTTTATTTTGAAACATTTTTGATGGATGATATTGACCACAGAACACTTATACCAGAGGATATTGACACAGTACGTTATGTTGTTTTAATTAGTTTAGTTAGGCGTAGCGTCGAGTTACATTCTCTTTCATCTTTTTGGTTAGGGGCGGATCGATGGCAGCAGCCTTAGAGCGTTCCGCCACTAATGTTCTAAATTACCACAGCATGCGGCACACAAAAAACGAATGACAAGAACGATGACTGAAGGAACTGACAGAGAACAAAATTTTTTTTTTCCTTCTTTTGGCTTTGAACAGTGTGACGATGCAGGCATGTGAAACACGGACTACATGGTTTACCTAAATCTCGAGGATGTAATTAATGAAACATAAATATAAATATATGTGGCTATATATGTGTATTGAAAGATAGGTTTGTGTTTTACCGCCATCTCGCCAAGGGCTCAATTTTTAAATCGCTCGTTTGATATTTCGCTCGAAAATATGCGAAATGACTGGCTTTCAAACGAAATCCCAAACAAAAGTCGCATTATTGTAATAATCATAATTACATATATATCACTTGCTAATGCAACGAGTGGTTTGAACCATTCGAATATGCTTTCTATCAATAGAAATACTTTCAATCAGCATGGTTTTCGTTTTCAATTCGATGTCATACTCAATATCTGTGCCAATTTTTTCTAATGTCATCTGCTCAAATGTGTAATAGTGAAAAGGTAACAGGCAGACAGAAATTACTTTCTCATCTTAAAATATAATGTATTTATAGCTACATATTCTTTTCTAGCTTTTTTACATTATATAAGTTTATTTAACCGCCAGTTCAGCAAAAGTTACTGATTAATTCGTTAAGTCTGGTTTTGATTGGAACTTTGGAAGGTCAAATAACAAAGTTCTTTAAAAATATTAATAGAATTTTTGTTGAAACGCGTTCCTTGACTGAATAAGCAGGACTTTATTAAATCGTGACATGCTTTATAAGAGTTCGGAAGTTGTTCTGAAAATATCCCGATTCAAATAACCAGACAAAGGTTTAGACATACCGGTTTCCTCACGACGTTCTCCTTTACCGTTCTTGAGCGATGGCATCGAAACTGCACATAATATATAATATAATATATATATAATATAATATGTAAGCTAAATAACTAATTGGTGCAGGGCCAAAGTTCGAACCGGGTGCGGTCAGATTATAGAGCGCACATGCTATAGCCCGGCCACCACCGCTCCATCAAAATAAATCCACCATTCCTCATTGTAATCTAAATCCAAATTGGTTAGTTTATTTTTTAAACATTCAGCTACTAATTTTACACTTTTTTTAAACGTTTATCGGGACTCATCACATATTATTTAATTTAGGTAAAAAATATGTACCTTTCGCTCGACGTTTCGACCATGTTACAATGGCCGTGGTCACGAGCTGACTGAAAACTGTGGGTGAGTCCGGCGAGAAGAGCGGGTGTTTTGTTCTCCTACCCTCACTTGATCTTGAAAAATGGCAGGGTTGTCACTACGACACACAACACTGACTGTATCGGTAAACGTCCTAGTACCTACACCGCGGTTTGTACACTTGCTTACTATGGGATTCCACGACGCCGCTAACTTAAATCCATCTTCCCGGTTGAAATTGCGATGTTTTCTAATTTCAACAGCTTCACGAACCATTCTATAAAAATAATGTCGTTCAGTGGATAGGACCTTCGGATCGTGGAGCTCGATCCAGTGACCGGATCCTGCCTCAAGCAAATGTTCTGCAATAGCAGACTTCTGAATAAGAATTCTTCTATTTACACATTTTGACCCAGAAAAACTAGAAAAGTATAAATATCTGTATGATTAATTTTGTTATCATGTGTTAATCAAACAAAAAAATTAAGTAAACATGTTGTTTATAATTTAATGCGAATTTAGGATTACTAGTTTTTTAGTCAATAACAAAATTAGGTAAACAATAGTAATACTTTTCGAGACAAAGGTTCGAGACGCAATCGCGGTAATGAAATTAAAGTGGAGTTGGGCAGGACACGTTGCTAGGCGCAGTGACGACAGGTGGAGTAAGGTTTTAACAGAGTGGTGGCCGAGGCAAGGTAAGCGGAGCGTTGGTCGTCCAGCTGCAAGATGGGTCGACGATATTATTACTAACGCGGATCGAACCTGGACTCGATTAGCACAGGACCGAGGCGGATGGCATAGCAAGAGAGAGGCCTATACCCAGCAGTGGGATAAGGAAGGCTGTGGATGGTGATGAAGGTGTTTTTAATTTTGTTTTTTTATTTTTTATAAATAATATGCTTGCGTTTGACCACCATCACACCTGATGTTAAGCGATGATGCGGTCTACGTTGGAGCACGCTTGCCTAGAAGAAACCGATTCACTCGTGACGTGATTTGGAGACACCCAGACTGTAACCATCAGGGAAAACCCATTCAGGCATAAACCCACTTCACGATGAATACTTTTCGAGCTTTTCCGTGTGATAAATGAGTGAAATAAGCCGTTAGTGCGTGGATGACATTAAATACTTTTTCATGAAAATAAAATTACATGCATAATTCCAAAAAGACACAATATATGTAAAGTTTTTCGTTGGCATATATAGTTAAAATTAACAACGTTTTAGCCTTTATTTTCTCCATATAAATAAACCCGTAGGGTAGTATTTAATTTCGGAGTCCTTGATAGTATAATGAAGCTAGTTACGCAGCAATTACGTTACTTCATTCCTGTAACACATGCTGCCACTGCTTTGCATAATTGCCCGGAAGCTAGCTACAATGTAAAAGAAGACAGTGAACGTACTTATTTTTTTTTTGGAATAGGAACTAAATTCTGTGATTATGACTTGTTTGACAATACCTATTAAAAAAAACTTAAAAAAAAAAAAAAAAAAAAACTAAAAAACTCAATACTGTGTCAATACTTGACTCAGACTTGACACTGGCAAATGCATAAGACGTGGGAAGCCAAAATCCTCACAAGAGGAATAAAAAAATAGAACAGACTAAAGTTGGCCATCACTCGAAAAATGGTTCAAGGCCTTAAAGTCAAATTTTCGTAGAAATAGTAGCAAGCTCTTTAAAAAAATACCATGTTACTAAACGAACATAATTAAATAAGATATAAGTATTTTGTGAATGCTATTTTTGATAATAAGACACCACCTTCTGACGCAGCATAATAATTAAAAAGATACAAAGGGAGAGAGAGAGAGAGAGAGAGAGAGAGAGAAACTGTTTTCTTTCTCTCTCTATTTGATACATCTGTATCAAACAAATTCGCTCATTCCATAACTTAGCAAACAATGTCTTTAGATACGAAATCTTTAATAGTAGATGGGAAATTCTAATTAAAGAAAGAAAACATTTATTTTGCTCACAAAACACTACAACATCAACATTACAAAACAGAAAAAACAAAATAATAATACAATGTTAAGTGCATTCACTGTTTTACTTGTACAATTTTCATTATAACAACTTATAAATATTTACCACTTTGGTATAAGAGAAAATTTTCATAAAATTTTAATAAAATTCATATATGTTTAAGTAATCTATAATGAAACCACTATACATGCAAATTTGATAACACTATAATAATTATAATAGGCATGATGACTAATATTTTTTTATTACCTCATTAAAAAGCTGATCATAAATAGAGCACATCAACAAAAACAAAATTAAAATTAGTTCAAAAATAAATAAAATATAAGCATGTTAATTTCATGCTAGACAGAGAGCGCACTATACTGAGCCGTGACGTCACGGCCCAGGAGCGCCATACAAATGCTATACTAACACACGCTTTGCGAGAAAGGGATAGAACATCCCCTCTCTATCCCCACCTAAAACGTCAAACGCTCATATCTCAGAGATTTATCAGCCAATTCAAATTATTTTTTCAGTGTCTGTAATGTATTTAGTTGTATTCATCGCTAAGCCGGTTATTTGTAATAAATTAAACATGAGGACACATGCCTATTCTTTCTATGTCTGTTACTTATCTCTTGTTACCAGCGAAACCTTATTAAGGCTATTGGTTGAACCGATCTTGATAAGAAGTTGAGAAAAAGGTTTTTTGCATCGTTATCCGTGAGTGTAGGAGATATTTACCCCGGATATGCGGAAACACTAAAAGCAGCGTCTAAAAGCGCGTTTTAATTTCAGTATCTCCGCATTTTCTCGATAAAAACACTCAAACGTTTTTGTGTTTTTTTTTTAGATTATATAATACGTAGCTTTTATTTGCTCTGACAGCTGCAATAAAAATTTAAAAAGCAGAATGAATGAAACGCATGAATTCTGATAACTTTCACTAGGTTTTTGAACGTAAGACTGTAGCAGGTAACTTACCTGATATACGTCAGTGAAATATTAAGAGAAAAAAATAATAATAATAATAATATAATAATAATAATAATAATAAAAAAATCGGTGAAGGAACGCTTCTTTTGTCGCCTTACAAAAGTACTTAACAGTCTTTTGTCTGGCGGCAACAAGGTGCGTGCCTTCAACGGTTGGGTGATGCCTTTATTGATATACTCCTTTGGCATATTGAGGTGGACTCAAACTGAGCTGGACGCCCTGGACAGGAGGGTCCGTCAACTGCTCACATCACATCGCATGCTACACCCACGCTCGTCTGTTATGAGACTGTACATTCCGCGGAAGTGGGGGGGTCGAGGCTTTTTAAATGCCAAGAACCTACACAACCGCGAAGTGTGCAGTCTCAGGGATTTTTTCCGTAACAGTGAGAGTGGGATGCATCGTGATGTTGTGGCAGTTGACAGGGGCCTCACGCCGCTCTCCTTGGCAAACGAGAATTGGCGCAAACCATCGGTGCTGAGCATCGAAGACCGCAGGGACGTATGGAAGGGCAAGGAGCTGCACGGACGGTTCTATCGGGCCTTAACAGGGCCCGATGTGGACCTGCTTTCGTCGGTGAACTGGTTACGGTTCGGTGACCTCTTTGGGGAAACCGAGGGTTTTGCCTGTGCGATTGCGGACGAAGTTATCAAGACGAACAACTATCGGAAATATATCATGAAGGACGGTACGGTCGACATCTGTCGGGCATGCCACCGTCCTGGAGAGTCTCTCCGACATATAATTTCCGGTTGTTCGCATCTTGCTAACGGCGAGTACTTGCACAGGCACAACCAGGTGGCCAGGATCATCCACCAGCAACTTGCCCTTCGATACGGCCTTGTCGAGTCTGAGGTGCCGTACTATAAGTACGCACCAGCGCCAGTTCTTGAAAATGGTCGTGCTTTGCTCTATTGGGACCGCTCTATCATCACGGACAGGACTATTGTCGCCAATAAGCCTGATATCGTGTTGGTCGACCGATCCCAACGCCGGGCAGTGCTCGTCGATATCACCATCCCACATGACGAGAACCTCGTGAAGGCCGAGAAGGACAAACTCAGCAAGTACCTTGACTTGGCTCACGAGGTTACCGCCATGTGGGATGTTGACTCGACGATCATTGTCCCGATAGTCGTATCGGTGAACGGCCTTATAGCGAAGAGCCTCGACCAACATCTTAAGAGGCTCTCGCTAGATGGTTGGGTTAAGGGTCAGATGCAGAAGGCAGTAATCCTTGACACGGCACGTATTGTCAGGAGGTTCCTCACTCTGCAGCCCTAACCACCGGTAGCTTGGGCCCTGCCCCGCTGTCGGCGGCACCCTAGATTTAAGTTTTTTTATAATATTTTGTTTTTATATAGATATTGTAAAAAAACTTTAATTTAAGAAGATAAATAAATGTGTGAATAATAATAATAATAATTAAAACCGCTGTCACGACCTGACGTTTATTTTTCCGTTAACATTTTTTTATTTCATATTAATTGTTTTTACCTTTTATAACATAATATTACAAGCAATAAAGTTTCATAATAGTCCTACACATCGAAAATCAATATGTATAAATGCCGAAAACAGGATAAAAATGTGTTCAATAGTTCTACGACAAAATACCAAACTGACAGCTATTGTCAAACATGGAAAATTAAATACAATATCGAAATGGTAAAATAATTTGTGAAATGATAACACGGTCAAAAACGTCTGCAGCGGCACGACTCACAAACGCACAACCTCCACCACCGCCCGCCTCGTCGTCGTCTCCGAGCTCCTCGTCGGGTGAAGATGAGTACCACACCACCCGCGAGGCAAGCGGCTCGTCGAGCGACACGAGCGGGCCTGGGACACCGCCGCCACCTCCACCTGCGCGACGGGGACGTCCCCCGCTGCCGGCACGCTTGGGGCTTGTGGGGCATTCTGCCACACGCCCGGCCCCCGCTACCGGTGGTGTAGTGCGTCGCATGCGATGGTCTCCAACCATGAATGAGAACTGCATGCGCGCCTATTACAGGGCTACAGAGGGAGGAACCAACTTGAGTGCGTACTGTGCCAGGATGCTGCCTTTGTTTCAGGACCTTGAACCGACCGTCACCGTATCCGCCCAGCGACTATCGGATCAAGTGCGGGCTATCCACCGGTGTAAACTGCTGGATGACTCTGTGCTTGATCGGCTCCGCCTGGAGGAACTACGTGCTCGTCCGACTCCTGCTTTGATGCGGGACCCGCCCGTCGCGTCGTCTGCCCCGACTTTGGCGTCACTGCCGGCGTCGGTGGCGACACTAGCGGCACCGGCTGATCCCGTTGTCGACGAGGGAGATTTGACGAGTAATAGTGTCTCTGACCAGGTGAGAGAGCAATTGAGGGGGGCTTTGGAAGACGCAATCTCCCAGTATCGGTTCGCACCCGACTCTAGGCCGCGTCTACCACGTTTGCCCACCCATAGACGCAATCTAGCGTTAATGGGAGCCCTGAACGCTTTGCTAGCTCCCTATTTGAGGGCTAGCGAAGATTTAGTTGATACCCACTCGATTCTGTACTGCGGTGCCATCGCGGCGTGTCGCGTTGCACGTGTTAAGTTCCCGGACACTAACCGTGCACCGCGAACCGCCGGGGGGGTACCCGCATGGCAAGTGCGGATCGAGCGGCGTATTAGCACGTTCAGGACTCTCATTGCAAAGCTAATCTGCTTCAGCCGGGGGAATAATCGCCCCCGAGTCATGCGTTTCGTGACCCAGGCTTTCGCTGGGACCGAAATTAGGCCCCAGCACTATCTAGCCAATGTCATGGAACGCATCGACTATCTGAAGCAGAAGGTCTATGCATGGGTAAGTCGTATTCGCCGCTACAGAGAGCGTGTGAATAGATACTGGCAAAATCGCCTTTTCCAAAGTGACCAGAGGAAGGTGTACCGAGGCTGGGAAGAAACTGACCAACGTGTGAGTGACGGGCAGCTACCAGATGCAAACGCCATGATTAATTTCTGGCGCGGTATCTGGTCGGTGCCCGTCGAGCACACCGAGGGTGATTGGATGCGTGTTGTCGAGCGGGAATGCGAGTCCATCGAACCCATGGGGTCTATTTTAATAGACTCCGTAGACGTTAGTTGTGCGATCCGTACGGCGCAGAACTGGAAAAGTCCTGGGCCGGACGGGTTGCACAACTTCTGGATAAAATGGATTCGATGCTCGCATGACCGCTTGGCGACGCAATTCCAAGAAGCCCTTGAGCTCGGTTCCCTTCCCAGCTTCATGACCACCGGTGTCACCTTCCTGCTCCACAAGTCCGGTAGTACCACGGAAGCCAAAAACTACAGACCCATCACGTGCTTGCCTACCATCTACAAGCTCCTTACATCCATTTTGAGAAATAAAATTAACGCGCACATTGTTGCGAACAACGTTTTGGCCCATGCTCAAAATGGATGTAGGGTTGGGTCCCGTGGTACTAAGGAGCTCCTCCTCATCGACACGGCCATTAGCCAGCAAGTCCGGCGTAACAAAGGAGCCCTCTCCGCTGCCTGGATTGACTATAAGAAGGCCTATGATTCAGTGCCTCATTCATGGCTAGAGAGGGTTTTAGAGTTGTATAAAATTGATACAACTCTAAAATCATTCTTAGGCGCATGTATGAGGCAATGGACCACAGTCCTTCGTCAACCAGGTGGTGGGGACGGCACCTCTGGCCCGCAGGACTTGATAAGGATTGAGCGAGGCATATTCCAGGGTGACAGTTTTAGTCCATTGTGGTTTTGTCTGGCTCTGAACCCTCTCAGCACTCTGCTGAGGGATTCAGGACTAGGCTATCGACTTCGAAGAGATGGTCAAGTCATCTCCCACCTGCTGTACATGGACGATCTCAAGCTGTTCACACCGAAACGCCAAGACTTGGTGGAGCTGCTAAAAATCACAGAGGTTTTTAGCAGCGCCATCAGGATGGAGTTCGGTGTAGACAAGTGTGCGGTCATGCACGTACAGCGAGGGAAAGTTGTGAATTCTCCGAATTTACAGCTCTCTGAGGTGATGACTCTCAGATCTCTCTCCGAGGCCGAGACCTATAAGTACCTCGGTATGTCAGAGTCATTGGGTATATCAGTAGAGAACATCAAAAAATCGGTGAAGGAACGCTTCTTTTGTCGCCTTACAAAAGTACTTAACAGTTTTTTGTCTGGCGGCAATAAGGTGCGTGCCTTCAACGGTTGGGTGATGCCTTTATTGATATACTCCTTTGGCATATTGAGGTGGACTCAAACTGAGCTGGACGCCCTGGACAGGAGGGTCCGTCAACTGCTCACATCACATCGCATGCTACACCCACGCTCGTCTGTTATGAGACTGTACATTCCGCGGAAGTGGGGGGGTCGAGGCTTTTTAAATGCCAAGAACCTACACAACCGCGAAGTGTGCAGTCTCAGGGATTTTTTCCGTAACAGCGAGAGTGGGATGCATCGTGATGTTGTGGCAGTTGACAGGGGCCTCACGCCGCTCTCCTTGGCAAACGAGAATTGGCGCAAACCATCGGTGCTGAGCATCGAAGACCGCAGGGACGTATGGAAGGGCAAGGAGCTGCACGGGCGGTTCTATCGGGCCTTAACAGGGCCCGATGTGGACCTGCTTTCGTCGGTGAACTGGTTACGATTCGGAGACCTCTTTGGGGAAACCGAGGGTTTTGCCTGTGCGATTGCGGACGAAGTTATCAAGACGAACAACTATCGGAAATATATCATGAAGGACGGTACGGTCGACATCTGTCGGGCATGCCACCGTCCTGGAGAGTCTCTCCGACATATAATTTCCGGTTGTTCGCATCTTGCTAACGGCGAGTACTTGCACAGGCACAACCAGGTGGCCAGGATCATCCACCAGCAACTTGCCCTTCGATACGGCCTTGCCGAGTCTGAGGTGCCGTACTATAAGTACGCACCAGCGCCAGTTCTTGAAAATGGTAGTGCTTTGCTCTATTGGGACCGCTCTATCATCACGGACAGGACTATTGTCGCCAATAAACCTGATATCGTGTTGGTCGACCGATCCCAGCGCCGGGCAGTGCTCGTTGACATCACCATCCCACATGACGAGAACCTCGTGAAGGCCGAGAAGGACAAACTCAGCAAGTACCTTGACTTGGCTCACGAGGTTACCGCCATGTGGGATGTTGACTCGACGATCATTGTCCCGATAGTCGTATCGGTGAACGGTCTTATAGCGAAGAGCCTCGACCAACACCTTAAGAGGCTCTCGCTAGATGGTTGGATCAAGGGTCAGATGCAGAAGGCGGTAATCCTTGACACGGCACGTATTGTCAGGAGGTTCCTCACTCTGCAGCCCTAACCACCGGTAGCTTGGGCCCTGCCCCGCTGCCGGCGGCACCCTAGATTTAAGTTTTTTTTTATAATATTTTGTTTTTGTATAGATATTGTAAAAAAACTTTAATTTAAGAAGAAAAATAAATGTGTGAATAATAATATATTTGGTATAATAATATATTTATAATAATATATATTATTATTAATATACATATTAATAATAATATCTGGTTGTTAATATCTATTTAAGTATGTATTTAAAACTATATATGTATGTATATCAGTCTCTGGCAGCCATATCACAAGCTTTGCTTAGTTTGGGGTCAGATGACCGTGTGTGCAAAAATGTCCCAAAAATTTTTTTATTTTTATTTTAATGTTTTTATTCCGTTTTTTTTGCATGTTATTGCAGCAGTAGATATCTAGTCTAACAGCGTCTATCATTACGGCCGCTATTCTATAAAATACACAATTTTTTGCAACAAAAAGTAGCCCTATCCTATGGGTTATAGGTTTATGGGTCCCATCAGGATCCATACTAAATTTCATACAGAGTCGAGTGCGGAGAAACATTATACACAATTTACATTTTACATTTTACAATTTTAGTGTGATTTTTTTCCCCAAAAAGCTTGCGTTGAGTATCTCACTGGTGTTCATTCTTGCACTCGCTACCTAAAGAAGCATTACACATTAATATTAACACAAAACTTTCGCATTTACATCAGGGCCTAGCCACACGTGCGCTGCGGCGTCGCAGCATCTTTCCCAAATAAACGGCAACTCATAAGTTACTGGGTTTTATCACCTCCTTCACTGTTGATGGCAAAATTGCCCCAACAACCAATGAGGCCGTAGCAAAAAAAAAATTACTGCGTTTAAAAAATACAATTTATACTTGTTTCAGTAAGACGTACACTAAGACACTTGCAGCGACACCAATAAACTAACTAATAGTTCACATGCAAGAAAGGGCGGTAAGGCCATCTGCAGGGTAAGCTCGACTACAGACATTAAGCTTGATTTAGACCTGCATTCGCACCCGCCACGAAACCTTACCATATCTCCCTTGTTTGTCTGATCTGAGCCTGAACCTAAATGAATCTATCGACACCTCATTAATCAATTAGGCAGTAGGTAAGAACAGTTACGCTATGTACAATACTCCCTCATTGGCTTTGCCTCGTCGAGTAAAACATCGGTCGTCGCCACTGCTACGCGTCGTGTGGCTAATTCTTTAAAGGTTGCTTGCGCTGTCTGTTTACTAAGTTTTCCTAAGTTTTAGCAGGTTGTGATATTATTCAGAGCATAATTTTGTTCGTCGCTGGCAGATGATTAAATTAGCTACAGGTCATGCACCCGAGTGGAGTTATTACTCGTAAAACTGCCTGGATTTAAACAAATTCTTTTTAATTTAGTTGTGGGATTTTGGAATTTAAAACCGTGCATCCAAATTAGTTGAAAGTATATTTTTTTTAGTTATTAATATTTCCACTCCTCTTAATCGCGTGCAATTTCTTAAATAAGAAAATAAAACTTTTTGCTATGCCATACTTTAAAATATCAACGCGAAATTTGTTTTATACTATTTGCAATGTTAATTCTTGCTCACTAATTTTTTACTTTCCAAAATGTTGAAAACGTACGAAAGAGATAAATAACAATATGGCCGTTGAATGCAGTCATAAAAAACTAAGAACATTTCAGAAAAGTACAGAAAACTTAGAAATTATTGTCTTAAAATAAATAAAATAATAATTTATTCCTGTAAAACATTATACAAAGAGTTACATCTTATTTGGCTTAAGCACAGCACAGTTAAGACTCTTCGTTATTTCTCAGATCTCCAAGAATGTTGTCCTCGAAGCAAAATAAAATCTAACAAGGACACGAACTGGTATTGACAGCCTGTAATAGAACTAAAGGTGCTTTTAGAAGGTGCGAGTAGCTAGAGTAAGTTAAAGTGCGGACTACATGAATGAGTAAGCAATAAACAAGACTATGATCCAAGAAAACAAGGTCTAGCGCTCTGGGAGTTGTCCCGCAATGACGTCACTGTCCAGTTGCCACTTTATTGTAACAAATACAGATACTGGGAAACAATTTTTTAAATAATCTATAAATAAAATACAAAAACATTTCAATTGTCATTTGGTTTGTCCGCTCAAGTAAGTTAAGCACGAATTGAATATATTTAACACAATTTTATCAAAACCACATTGATTTATTGGATTCCCACAGGTAATATACGGATATTGGGGAGTTATAATTTCACGCTACTGTTAACACAGAAAATCATAGAGAGTCCGCCATTGTTTCGTGTATCGTCATCTCTCTCAAACTTGTTGTAAATTACTTATTCTGCTCTTGCTTATGCACATGTATGTGTATCCATGACATTGATGACATCATTGCGGGACGCCCACGTCACATTATTTATCGGAGCGCTACACCTGTCGGAGTATATTATTATACCATGAACAAGACCTCCTTGCATGAGCTACTTGCTTCTTTTATGTGGTTGAAAGGAGCTGAGGCATGTAAGAGCACAGGCTTCATAATGCTGCTTGCGCAAGTAGTAAGTACTAATCCGCGCAAGTAGGTGTAATTGCGCGCCGCAGATCGCGCGGGTTCTGTTTTCGGCGTCGGTGTATGCATATGTATGTTCCTGAACCGGGCATTTTCATGTACTCTGAATTCACTTAAATACTTTTAATTTGTACGTCTTACTATTTTTATTTTGTATTTTAAGTTAAATCTGTGACACGTACAATTCAAAACCTCGCGGAGGAAAATATATCTGGACCATATAAATTTGTAACAGGTAATTTTTAAGTGTCGAAAAAAGGAGGATGAATTCAAGGCTTCACGTATTTTTTATGTATGCCGCAATTGACGCATCATTGCACATTGCAGATTATCTACGCTAGTGCTTCAACATGCGCAGGTTACCCGCACCGTGTAAAAATACCTTAAAACTACGTCTGACCGCCACCGTGACCGCCCAGCCTGAAAATAATGCCCCTTCAAAATACGTGCTCGACGTATATAGTAGATAAATTGGATTATTCTGGAGTTCTGAAAACCTATGGGCGACATAATAATATTAGATAGGAACATTATTATTATTATTTTATTTCGCATATAAACTTGAAAACGGTGAAGGAAAACACCGCGAGAAAAACGTATGTCTAAGAACTTCAAAAGTTCAAAGGACATTATGACACACCAACATGGCTGGTGGATTAGGGTCTATCTCTCTCTCAGAGAAGGCCTGTATCCCAGCAGTAACACAATAGGCTGATAATGATGATATAGCTAGACTACCAAACTTTTACGCAGTAACAGACATCAGAAAGAACTTAATATTTCTTCTTTCGCAAACGAGCGCAAAGATACTGGAGTTGGAAAATTTGAAAGCTCCAGTGCGTTATGGACATTATTCTAAATTCTGTTTCAAAGTTGGAAGGTAGAGTATAAGTTTGGTCATAAGAGTCAACACGGGTCGGTTAAAAAGAGACAAACAAGGTTGCTCATTTTGTATTTGAACATTTTGCGTTGTGTACTTTTAGTATTATGTACTTTTTATGTTATTTACTTTGTGTTATGTACTTTTTCTGTTATCGTCGTCCTAGATTCTAGTGGGACAAGTCGATGTTTCTATGAATGTTTGTATATTTGTTGGACGATAGCTTGTGTATTTTTAATCCGATCTTTATGAAACTTTGTAGGCAAGTAGTTCATTTCAATTAATTAAAAAACGTCGAATATGCTTAAAATCTATTGAGGAGTGCGAATATATAGGGGTCGCTGTCTCAGTTCGAGGCGAACAACAAAGTTTACTTTTGTGTTAAAAATTGACTTGAAATGTTTGAAAACTATTTGCTAACTAAATTTTAATGTGAAGCTTTTATTGGCGCGCCTTGGCAGTAAATTGACTCGAATGCCGTGACGAACGTGATACCATATGCGTAATGTTTCACATCTGCCGGGCATCCTGTGAAGTCCAACTTTTTAATGAAAATCGGACCAACGTTAAATTGATCATAGTCATATTTATTTATTTCCATTGGAACACATTAGAAGCACATGGACACGTCAACAAAACAATTCAGTAAATAAAATATCAATAACAACTTAACCCGTCGAATGCGAGCGAAGGAGTTTTTTTATGGCTAAAATGGGGGATTTCACTTACATTTCAGATAATTTAAAAAAAAAGTTTAAAAAAGTATAAGATACGTGCATAATATTATATACCATTGGTATTGGTATTGGTCTTCTTACACACAATACGCGCATCGGAGCAGTTTTTCCTTACGCCGACATGCGGTGCGTAACACATTTGCGGGGTTAATAAGCGGCTGTAAAGGGGCCTTGTCATGGAAAACATACTTATAACTTAGTGGACTGCTTACTATGGTTAACATTTTTTTTAAAGCATTCGATTCGTTTCGTTCAGAGCGAGACAATTTCCAAACATTTTTATCTTCAGTATAATGTTTAAATTTGTAATACGCCTTTTTTGTTAGATAGTGTTTAATGTAACTTTAAAACTAGTCTATTTAAGATCCAAGATCTCTTTTGGAATTTTACTATAGCAGAGTATCGCATTGCCTACAAAAGAGGTACTACTTTTCTTAAGTCTGAGGTGGGGAAAAATTTATTTATAATTGTGATGACGATTTTGTGCTAGAGGATCGCAATGTTTTTTAAGAGTGTTTAAGTTTTTTCGAGCGTACATTATGTTTTTATAAATATATAAAGAGTGGACTGTAAGTATATTAACTTCTTTAATCGTCGTATATTAACTTCGATCGTGGTACAAATGTACAAACATATACAGAGAATTGTCCCATTGAAATCTGAGATCTCTTTTCTGAGGAAACCCTAGTGATAATCTTTGAAATCTTTGACACCTGAAAAAATATACTGGCGAAATACCCTCGAGACAAAAGCTACAACAAAATCTCGCTTTCACGCGTGGCACTTTGTCAACGAAAAGTAGACATATCATTTTAAAAATTCAGTGATTGAGCGTTTCTGCATAAGAAGGTTAAGTAATTTATTATGTAACGACTCCCAAACAATGACTTTTGTTTTTAACACCCGACGCAAAAAGAAGAATGTTTATATGTCTGTGTGGCATCGTAGCTCCCAAACGGATGGACCTATTTTCATTTAAATTTTTTTTCTTAGAAAAGTGGTTTGGCGAGTGTTAATAAGCGATGATTCGAGAAAATTTGTTCAACCGTTTGAAGATTGCCAGCACTTTTAAGGGCGGTTTAAAAAAACAATTAGGTAATACTTGTTTAATACAATGTTCGAGATCATCTGCGGTTTTTATACTAGTCTGAAAAGGCCTTAAAATTGCAATCAAGATCTCAACAAACTTATATAGTTATTAGTTTCCAAAGTTCCATCAATTTTATTATATTATATCAATATCTCCATTTCAATATTTAATCCGAACAAGTTACTGTCTTCAGACTTTGATATAATATTTGCCGGGAGTTGAAGAGCTTCAACTTCGTTTTGCATGGACTCAATCTGAAAGTTTGGTTTCATTTGAATTACTGAGGACTTGATTATTAAATTGTTTCACTAGCTTTATGAAGCTAGGGTTTGTTCATGTTTTCTGAAGTTAAGTTACACCATTTTATGTTGTTGATAAGCTTCAAGATCTGATCAGACAAGCAAGGGTATAATGCCTGAGTATTTTTTTATTATTATTTTATAATAGGCTTGCGTTTGACCGCCAACTTGCTTGATGTAAAGCGATGATGCGGTCTACGGTGGAGCACGCTTGCCTAGAAGAAACCGATTCACTCATGATTTGAAGACACCCAGATTCAGACTTCAAAGGTCTTCATCATCATAACCTTCAGTCCACTGCTGGACATAGCCATCTCCCGAGGCAAGTCACTCAGCCCGAACCTCAGTTTTTAGTTTTCTACGTATATCGTCACTCCATTGAGTCTCAGGGTGTCTTCTACGTTTGCCGATTTGTGTGGTCTTCACTCTAGAACACGTCTACCCCAGCGGGTTATCATTTCGGACTTTAGACAAAAGTATTAATACCTCCATAAAATACAATTAAATTTTTGTCGAAATAAGGTTTTCGGCTCAAATCTTTTTCGAATCTTTGTCGGGAAAAACTGCTTTGTAATAAATCCTTTCAGAGAAATTCATGAGCAAAGCCCCATCGAAATGAAAAGATTTGAGCATAATTTAGTTAGCGCGAAACAATGAATTTCATGTATAGATGAAATTCATTGTTTGGATGAAATTCACTGTAATAGTAAAAATACAACAAATTGGCTTTTCTAAACGAATAAAATAATAATCATTTAAATGCTAATTTAAAAGATGCCCTAAGCGTTCAGGGATTCTTAATTTTTTCGTAACGTCTAACTCAGAAGAAGGACTATTTATTATTCTGGGCGAACGAACTTTGACACCATTGCAATATAGTATACTTATATAGCCTATGGGCCCCTAGAACTAAAATATAGTATGAAAATCTTTGTCATGGCCATTTACCTTTTTAATTGAAATGTTTTTTTTTTTAAATAATTTGTAGCGTCATTTTATTACAAACAAATATTTTCCACCACCTGTCACGTCGTATAGCGCCAGTCCATAAGTCCCTTTTAAAACCCTCTAAAAATTCATACCTTGTTTTGGAATAACACATCGTACGCGCTCTCATATATCCATCTAAGGCATAAAAAGGCCTGACCAGCCCTTCAGCGTAAATAACCACCCCGAATCTAATTCAGCCCCTCATCAAACTACAACGAGGTGGCAGTGCCTTGATTAATATTTTAACTTGCAGCAACAGGCTTTACTACCGAGAACCGTGTTCAACAACGACTCATTTACACGTGTAAACATTGCTGTTTTGCTAAGCACAGCGCATTCATTAGTCTACGAAAACCGCAATGTAATCCCTCCAGAATTGTGCCCCAAGTGCCCACATTGTAAGCATTGCTGTTTTATCTTTACTCACTAAGGAGTTTCAAAGTAAAAGAAGCGGTGTATGCCGTTACGGCGATCGTGTCGTCGAGCTTAACAGGTTGTGTTTGTGTTTAATAATTCCAGGGTACGAGCCCTGTTGATTTTATATTCCGTAGGGATATAATTAAACAGAATTGGCTGTACGAGTCGCAGCCACAATGCAATTTGCGTCGGGAATTGGCGTGGAAAGAATGATTGTAGGTACGAGCGTGGTTTCAGGACATTAGAATAGCGGTACACGCTGAAGTTTTTTAATGGAGTGCTTTTGGTATGAAAACACGTATGAGTAACGAACGTATAAAACATTCTGCTTTATTAACACTGTGGGAATTTTGTTTAAAGTTTATTTTTCCAACCTAGCTCTCTTAGGCGGAAGCCACACTCACAAGGTGCCACACTCACACTCTCTCGCTTTCTTCAGAGCAAATTTAACCTACAAACAGAATCATCGCGTAACGGCAGAGCCAGAGGCTATATTTTGTAATGTAAGCTAAGTTTACTTAATTTATATGAAGGATTTTTTATTAATTTATTGATTCGCACGGGTTTATATTACGTGCGAAGCTGGGGCGGGTCGATATATAAACCATCCGTGAAAAATTACTGATCTAACTGATAGTGCAAACCGCATCAAAATCCGTTGCGTGGTTAGCGGTTAGTGGAGGAATTAGCGGTAATACAGACAGATAGACAGACAGACGCGGAAAGCGACTTTAATTTATAAGTGCTGTGTAGAATTTAAACACTGTACTTTGTTATTACTTTTGTATTGAGACGTAGGTACTTTACTTGTTTTAGATTTTTCTTAGTAATATAATTATATATTTTTGTTTTTGGAGATTCGGAGACGAACGAAAGTTATAGCCACCGACATAGCCCACCGGATTAGCAAGTTGAAGTGGCAGTGGGCAGGGCACATAGCACGCAGATGGTGGCCTAACGCGGTGTATTAGCTAGGGATTTCGGAATAGTTTGGTCATGTTTGGCCCTTTTCAATCGAGGTTAAAATTTAAAAGAGAGAAAATGGCGAAACTTTCCTCTTTCAAGGTATTCACATTCAAATGTATATTAACAAGAGGTAAACGTTTTCAAACAATATTTCAGGCACAAAAGTAAACCACACTAATATTATAATTGCAAACGTATGTATGCGTTTGTTCCCACTAAACTCCGTAACGGCTGAACGGACTTGGATGCAATTTGGTATGGAGGTAGGTTATACCCTGCTACTTTATTTTACCACGAAAAAATGAAAGGTCCCGTAGGATAGCGGGTTAAGCCGCAGGGCGTAGCGTAGCCTTGAATATTTTCCTAATAGTATTTTGTTACATTAGGATAAAGCTCAAATTCGAGGTCAGACGAAAGATCGAAGTAAAATAAACAAAAACCTACTAAGGAATACCATTCGGGAATTTCTTGAACAAATTCTATCAAAGCCTATCATTATGTAAAAGGTCGAAATACAAACAAAGAGAAGCAATTCGCAACCCAATGATCTATGAAAACAAAATGCACGATAGAATTGAGCATAGTTCCTAGTTAGAGGCCTACTACGAAATCTTTTATGTGATGACTACAGAAAAGGTTTTATTTTTATTTTTTATTAGGCATTTTTGTAAGAATTTTGTTGTAGCCAGTTGCACCCATATAAACGAAACGTCAGTCATTCGAAATCAGTTAGCAAGTGAGATGCGGAGTTCGTCGCGTTGATCTAAATAAGAATGTTCAATCAAGGTTCACTCATAAAGCCTGGTAACAGATTTTCCTTCTCATTTCCGTTCCATTTTCTTCTCTTTTCTGTGGTGATGTCCATCAAAGCCCACTATTAAGGTTACTTTTTATCACGAAAAATAAATTTGCTTTGAGGTAATGTCTACGCAGATGAAATCACGGTTTTTAGTCATAGTAAATTTGTAAATTATGGAGTAAAAAAAAACTCTTGATTCTTTCTTTTGATACAGGGCTTCAGGCACTCTTGATATTTAAGTTACAATGTTTTTAAATTGCTATTTTTTTAGAGAGCTAAGGAACTGGAAATTGAGGCAGATTTCAGGCGCTTGTATATCTTAAGCATGGTCTCCAACGCCCCAAATCTAACAAAACAAATTTACAAAACTTTTTAGCTAACATTGAGTTATTATGGATGTCCCTTCAAAATTCGGATTGTGATTGCGATCACGTGCCATCTCGCACCATCTCGCGCGATCACATGTGTAGTGCGAGTAACTTAAGAGTGCGTATAAAGCGAGGAAAATTTCTGATTTCACCCGCGCGTCTCGCATCACCCGCATTAGTGTGAAACACAACCACGGCAGCGCGGCAGTCGCGCGCAGCTCCAGTACACATAACTCGCGTAGTCGAACTCGTCATGCGGCAAGGAGTAATAAACACAGGATAAGCATAATGTTGGCGTTTTGGCGATTAGCTGGGTTCGGTCGCGGCGCGCAAAACCGTAAATTGTTTATTTCAATTTTCAAAATTGTGTTTGTTGTTTATTTTTAAACTTAATTTTTAAGTTTTCTACAATATCAATATAAAATTAATAAATTATATAAATTAAATTGAAATTGCCTAAATTAATTTTCAAATTAAAATTTTACGCTTGAGACAGAGAGTCAGAGATCGTTAAACATTAAATCAAACTAAACTAAACTAATGCTATGCTATGCTATGCTACGCTACGCTATGCTATACTATACTAAACGAAACACGCGAAACGAAATACCCGAAAGCCCGTTGGTCCAGTTGGTAGTGAACCTACCTTCTGAGCTTCGGGCGTGGGTTCGATTCCCACCTAGGACAAAATTAATGTGATGAACATTTTGTGTTTGTTCTACGAGTATACCTGGTTGTTAATATCTATTTAAGTATGATTTATTTAATTTAATTTAATGTAATTTAATGCAATGCAATTCAATTCCATTCCATTCAATTCAATTTACTAAAAAATATCATCATCATCCTTCACAGAACCTTCCTCATTATTTGAAGTCGGCCTAATATACCTACTGTTTGACCTACCAGTACCTACCCGAGCCAACCCGGCCGGTCTAACAGTAGGTATTACTACTTACCTTTTTATCCGACTTCAAATAAGGAGGAAGGTTCTCAATGCGACTTGTATAATCTTAGTGTCTCTGTCTACTTGGTCCACAGTGTTGCACCGCAGTGTTGTAAAGCAGTGTTGCACCGCAGTGTTGCAACGCAGTGTTGCAACGCAGTGTTGCAACGCAGTGTTGCAACGCAGTGTGGCAACGCAGTGTTGCATCGCACTGTTGCGCCGCAGTGTTGCAACGCACTGTTGCACCGCAGTGTTGCAACGCAGTGATTGATAATTTTATTGCATACCTACCTTGCCAAAAGATTCGCTTTTTTACCAGCTAAGGAAACATTAACTTTTTTCTGAGATTCGCCACTGTCAAGAAACATTTTACTGTTTAAAGGCAAAGTTTATTTTTATTGTTTCATTCAAGAGCAATGTTTATAACCTCAAATAAGCCACAAATGACAGCACCAGCGAAGGTGGCGCCATCTGAGATAAGTTTTGCCGTGGTTTGCCTGTAGCTTCTCATTACCCAAAATGTATGAAAAATACTGCGTTAGTTCCCTAATACTCACCCTGTGAAATCATTTACCACTGAATAAAACTCAAAATATGTAGTGATGGTCAAAATATTTTCGGATTTGAATTAAATAAAGAAATTTCGTTAGTGAAGCTACTTCTCAAAATCTCTGAAATATTGGTGCCGTCGTTTGGCTTTAGACCTCAGCAGCCATTAATCGATGCCACAGACTTAAAATATTCAAGGATGGCTGAAATATTTTCTGATTTAACGTCTTCACTGAAATATTGAAGATGTCTTCTAGTATTAGAACTGAACAATCTATAATCACCGTTACTGATTTAAAATATGCAAGGATGGCAGAAATATTTTACGATACAAGTCAAGATTCTCTGAAATATAAATGCTCTCATCTAGTGTTGGACGCAAATCACGCAAAACCTCACCTAATCCTCAAAAAAAAACTCACCTATGTTTCCAACCAATTAGTTCAAAATATTCAAAAATAGCTATTTATTTTTTGATATAACTTCACTTTGCTGAAATACTGGTGGTGCCACCTAGCGTTTGATCTGAGAAACTCGTATTTTATGCTACTGATTCAAAATATTTAAAGATGGTACCGCACTGTTGTACCGCACTGTTGTACCACACTGTTGCACCGCACTGTTGCACCGCACTGTTGCACCGCAGTGTTGCAACGCAGTGTTGCACCGCATTGTTGCACCGCAGTGGTGGACTGCAATTCAACCAGTATAAAAAAATACTGGTCGAATTGAAGGTACTCTAAGGTAAATGAGAACCTTCCTCCTTATTTGAAGTCGGATAAAAAGGTAAGTAGTATTTGACTTTGACTAAGGTAAGTAGTCCCGCTAGTGTATTGTGCATTTCCCCTTACCAGCACATACCCGAGCCAACCCAACTGGTCAAACAGTAGGTACTTATGTTTTTAACCGACTTCAAAGAAGGAGGAAGGTCCTCAATTCGACTAGTATTTTTTTATACCGGTTGAATTGAGAACCTTGCCCCTGTTTTGAAGTCGGTTAAAAACATAAGTACCTATTGTTTGACTTTCCACATTTAATTTTTTTTTTATTAGAAGATGTTTTTTTGCTTCCATTATTACCAAGCTATTTTTTGTCTGGTTAAATTGAGAACCTTCCTCCTTTTGCAGAAAGCCGCTTCTCGTAAAAACGTGAGAAAATGTGGATGGAACTCTCAAGTCAAATTAACCATCACATTAATTTAAATGATTTTTAATTTTAATTTTATAAAATTATAATGAATCTAAATTATTTTATAATGTCATTTAATTTTTAGTTTTATCTTTCTGACTCTCTCTCTCTGCTTCTCTCCGTCTCTCTCTCTCTCTCTCTCTCTGTCTGTTTGTCTATCACAAAGAAACACTCCGACTCTAATAGTTATATTACTGAGCATACATAATAATGGATTCGTTAGGGCCTAGTCGTATCCATTTTATTTGTATCTATGTTATTTTTTCGTAGTAGCTTTACCTAGTCTGTGCTCTAAGGTCATTGTCACCACTTGGTAGCCGCATCAAGTGGTCGCGTTCGAGCCATCGATTTTTTATATTATCCTTTGTTTGAAAATACAGTAGGTGTTGATATAATCGCACTCGGAAGATAAAACCAAGGCGAAAAGCAAGCGCGTGCGTCCTTCCCCGTTGAGGCACAGTGCGGTACTGAGGTTAAACGGAGCATGTTTCGCTATTTAGATGCAAAGCGCAACAGAATAAGACTGAATATCGGACTTGCCGTTTGACCGAATAGTTGCTTAGAACTAAAGGACGTAAGTCTCAAATCGAATATAATTTATTATGAGAGTACTAATTAATCTAGGTAAATTTTGTCTTAACACTGGAAAACAAACTATATTTTCCTTCGGTGAGTATTTATTTTAGATATGTAACTGAAGTACTTTCCAAGTAAAATCAAAAAAATTAGCAAAAAGGCACCATTTTCAAAACATTAAAGTATCGAGTAAATATCTTGCTATTATGTTTCTGTCTTAATGGCGGAAAGAAAATGAATTGAAAATTCACATATATCAATTATTACGGTGATCGGATATTTGGTTTAGTTAGAATATCATGGCAAATTAGCATAAAATTTCGGTTGCCCCCTCTTAATGGAACGGGACGGCACGCAATTGAGATCAGAACCTGATCGCGAACAGACATCCATGATAACCCCGATGTTAGCTAAACATGTTTTGCAATTTTTTTTTGTTAGATATTGGGCGCAGGAGACCCAGCTTGAGACAATCTGAATTTTAGGTATTTTTCTCATTGGGCTAATTACTTTAAGTATAGGCATTAGCGTTTTGCTATAAAAATATTATGCTTTTTAGACATCGCTCTTATGATTAAAAAACTCTAAGAAATCGTGGTAGGTTCCTGGATTGGCACTACACAGGCCTTGTTTCTGGCCTTTGTCTTCGAATAAGGTCAAATAGAATTGAATATTTTAGTCTGCCCATTATTGTCGATCGGTCATAGAATGAAATCGATTGAATTTTTTATCGATTCGATGATTTAGGAGCTAAGGACACAAATATCATTAAAACCTTTAAATCGATTCAACTTTTGTTGCGCGAACAGAATTCCACAGACTACCACACATCTGTGGAATGCGCTGCCTGAATGGGTATTCCCCGATAGTTACCTACAATTCAAATTCAAAATTCTTTATTAACTGATTTTTATAAAACATAGGTGTTTGGCCTCTCCTGTTAAGTTTTGACAACCTGTGTTAGGAGAGACCGCACTTTCGTTGTTACATCGTAATTTCACATTTATATTTCAGAACAGTTTATAATTATGTAGGGTAGTTTTAAATTAAAGTGGGTGGTTAATGTGCGTGTATGTGTTTATGTCAATGACTGAGTAAGTGCTCCGTTTGCTCGGAATGCTCACAGTATGGGTGTCTTCAAATCACGAGTGAATTGGTTTCTTGTAGGCAAGCGTGATCCATCGTAGACAGCATCATCGCTTAACATCAGGCGATGTGGCGGTCAAACGCAAGCCTGTTATTAAATATTTTAAAAAAGGAGCTAAGCTTGACGCTGCTTTGGAACTGCATAACTTGGCGTTCCGATAAAGAGACAAAAACCTAACTTGAGTCATAAATACTTTAACTTACAATTGACTCAAGTCATAAAAAATTAAACCATCACCATAAAATGTCATGGTCAATTCAAACATCCGAATTGAGTTTAAATTGCCTTATAAATCAAGATCACAATATCATCAAGAGAAAGAAAAACGGCTGCATGACGCCAGCACGCTTGACACTGGATCCTTGATGACACTCAATCAAGCTTGCTAATCAACTGAATGGAAGGCGACAATGCGAACGATGTTATTTGTTCGATAGATATTCGAAGTATTTGGTACTTATACCAGCTGCGACCCGTGATTGCGTGAGCCCGACTTCAAAAAAACCGGACAAATACGACTAGAACTCGTGATCTGAGGGTTCCGATGGACGAAACCAACACAGCGCGAGTTCTACTCACACTTGTCCGGTTTTTTACAGCTCCTGGCTTTTTAATCTATTGTAGGTCAATATTCTACTTTTGAGCCATTACCTTTGCTCGTGGTTCAATCTCCGAATCCTATGCTAGCTTTGTTGAATTTGTAAATTTTGCAGCCTAGTACCCTAGTACAACAAATAACTTAATCGTTTGAAGTTGGTACATAAATATCATGATAAAATAGAACACTTTCTATTGTTTATTGAGGCGTATTAATAGATCGTTGATTGAAGCCATGTAGCATTGACTAGATGCCTTATATTTTTCATTCGAATTCGAAATGATTTCCGTTTTCAATTGCTTTGAAAGCTTACTTGAACGCTTTCAAAGCAATTGAAGATAGAAACTAGATATAATTTTTCTAAAACAAACAAAAGGAATGCAATGTAACATTATAAGTTGTGCTGTTATTTCTCGAATCTCATCTCATTTCATCTTCCAATTTCTTTATCCCTCTGCTGAGGTTAGAGCTCACTCTTTATAAATATTTTACCAGCCGCGCCCCGCGGTTTCACCAGTCGCTTTTTTTTTCATAAAGAGTATCATATGTCACTCATAATACGATATGAACGTGGATAAAAAGTCACCATCCATATCATATCACTCTCCGACCTTACATCTCTATGCAATTTTTTTTTACACTTATAATTATTTTTAAACGGTCGAACACTCGTACAAGTCATCTTTAAAAAAAAAATCGGTTCAGATATTTGGCTACGTTAAACTTATAACACCCCTCTGTTTGTGTCGGGGGTTAAAATCACGTCGATCCGTTGCTGCGTGAAAGAGGAACAAACAAACACCCCGATAGTTACAATCTGGGTGTCTTCAAGTCGAGAGTGAATAGGTTTCTTCTGGGCAAGCGTGCTCCATCGTAGACCGCATCATCGCTTAACATCAGGCGAGTTGGCGGCCAAGTGCAAGCCTATATATAATATATAAAAAAAAACATTTCGCATTTATAATATTATAGTATAATCTCCGGAACTCACATTCTGTTAGTGAATAAATCTATATATCATCATCGTCATCGGCCAGAAGACGTCCACTGCTGAACATGGCCCTAAATAAATTTGTATAGGTTATGTTTATCTGACCATAGTACTTACTACAATGACGGTTTCAAATAGGAAGACTAGTTTTTTATGCCATAGGTGGTAAACCAAGCAGACAGGTTGTCTGATAGCAGTCACCGTCGCCTATGGATCGCTTGCCCCCCGATTCTACTAAACAAATTGTCATTAAATTATAATTGTTGCGATTTTAATTATTAAATAACTGCCTCAAAAATGACATTTTTTAATATTTTTTTATACTAAGTTATAATATTAGGTGGTTGTATTTTTCTAGTATAAAAAAATATTTAAAACTGTAAATTTTGAGGCAGTTATTAAACAATTAAAATCGCAACAATTACAATTTAATGACAATTTCTTTAGTAGAATCGGGGCCCTGAACAGAGGCATTACAAGTATGTTGCCGGCCTCTTAAGCCTACTAGCTCTCCTTTTGAAGATCCCCATGTTGTAGCTTCTCGGAAACACAGCGGAAGATCATGAAAAGCTGGTCCAGCTAAACTGAGTTTAATGACAGAGTTTCTTTGACATCCATCACTGTCCGACGGCCAACACCTCGCTCGCACAAATATTCTAATGTATCTCTATCCTTGACGTCCATGTGTCTCGTCGTTTCGATTGGGGAGTTTCGAAACCATGTATTCGAGCGCCAAGCCGGCCCGAGGCATGTTTTGTGATTGAAGTTTGACAACGTCACACGTCTTCCTGTATTTAGAACCGTTAATCATCATCATCATCAGCCAGAAGACGTCCACTGCTGAACATAGGCCTCCCCATTTAACCTCCTCACTGAACGACAGCCCGCGACTCTCACAATGTCGTCGGTCCATCTAGTGGGAGGCCTACCTACGCTGCATCTTCCGGTTTGTGGTCTCCACTCCAGAACCTTTCTTCCCCATCGGTTGGAACCGTTACTCACTTAATATACTCATCAAATTAAGTGTTTTCAGTATGTCGGAAGTTACTCTTGTAAGCCTTTATCAAGGTCTTTTTGATTAAAGCTTGTTGCGTTTACTACCAATAATCTAAATGAGCTCTGGCTATAAACTCCCAACTGGAATAAAACTCGCGTAAGCTTGGCTGTCAGGACAACTGACCAATTACTTACGTCGAGCGCCAGAGGCGATTACAGACCAGCCAATTTATCTGCAGAGGTGGTCAACTGCTGGAACTAATGATTGTCTATGGATTCTAATGATTAGGAAATACGATGATGGCTCCCTCGTTCAACTCTACAGATAAGTTGATCACACTGTACGCAGCTGCGCTGTAACCCGCGTCGTAAACACTGACTATCACACCTGCATTACGATGAGTTAGGGATGCTAGATATGAAAGGGATTTTGAAGAAAAATGGAAAATTGAAACTTTTAACATGTTAGACGAGTAAAATAAGCGCGCGAAATATATCTCATGCTCGGAGTCGGCCAGCGGGTCAATTACAGGGGGACAAACCGAATTTTTCCCTCCTGTTTCTCCCTCCACGAGGACAGAGCAGGGGGACAGACAGGAATAATCCCAATAGTTAGTAAATCTTAATAACATATTATGGACATGATAGTAAAAACAATATCGATTGCCAAAAAATTAGCCCGCTGAACGTAGAATGTGCTACTACTTTTTGCTCCTTTATATTCAGTATTTCATAATATTTCAATTATTTAAATTAAGTTCGCTGTTTGCTGTATAATATTGCCATATTGTCTTCTACTTTTAACGGTATTCTGTCATTGAAATTAACGCTTTTACACATTATTTTGAATTGGTGACGTTTCGAATACTGCAATGTATGTGATCAGTTCACAGGTGATGACGGATTCTATAGATGTGTTATGAAATTATTAAAAGCACAGCCAATGATTTTGAATCAAAGCGTTCTTTATGTACGCAGTATTCGCTCACGGCGTCCGAAGGTCTCGTAGTTTTGCGCCGGACTTAATATTTCACATGGTAATAAAACCGTTATATGTGTTTGATTTCAATGTGTATTCAAATAAAAAGCTTATTTTCCAGATAATAATCACCAAAACCTAAAAATCATATTGATACTCTCTCTCTGTGTCTGTCCTGTCGTTTGTCGTGAAGAGTTATCTATTTAATGTAATATACTATGCGTGCCTTATCTAGTATTTCTGTATCCATCCTCGCCCAAGTGACCTATTTCGGTCAGGAGCACACGTTCATTCGTCATGCTAATGCGAATGTTCATGGGATTAACGCTAGAATATTACCATGACTACCTATAATGGGGACGAGAATGTTTAAACCGTTGACCCCTAGTAGGGGGTGATCGTTTACGAAACAATGAATTCAATCTAATTATAAGACAGAAATTACCTTTTTTTGAAATGTGACATTGGTGTTATTAATAAATATTTGTATTTTTTTACTGGACCCGGGTATGTCATAAAACTGCGACCAGAACCACCGGAGGATGGGCAGCAGCGTCCTATTAGTACACGGTGAACGTACTGCGATCCCCAAGCCGCCTGCCAAGCGTGGGGATTATGGCAACACCCCTCTCTACGAGGGAGGCCTTTGTTCAGCAGTGGACGTTTACAGGCTGATGATGATGATGATTTTTTTACAACGTGGACTCCTTTTTTTTCGAGGGGTTGTCTTCTAAAGGTACACCCATCGAGGTGCAGCCAGGTTATGTGGGATTATACCCACTAAAACCCCCCGGTGACCAGCCTTTGTGCTTGACAAGAGGGCTCCGGGATCTCCAGAGGAACGCCCCGGAGCCTTAGGTACTGCACTACGGCTTCTCCCGAGACAACTGTGTTGTCTCAGTCCCTCCGCCCACGACAACATTGGTCACACAACGTTGTCGTTCTCTCCCTGGTCACGCTTAAGTGGATGGTCAGAGCCCCAACTTTGACCATCACGAGCCCGGAGGTCCCCTTTTAGTAGCTTCTTGATACAGACAGGCGGGTACTAGTGACGTATTCTATTGCCCGGAACCAGGGCTAGCACCGTGGGCTAGTAGGGGGTGATTGTTTACTCCGCTGTCCCCTCTATTAGGTGATCTATTACACAGCGGACTCTTTGTAGGAAGTTTAATTTGTTTAATGATGTAATTTGTTAAGGTTATTGTGTGAAATTGTAAGTCTCAGATGTTTGACAACAACTGATAAGCCATGTCAGATGCCTTTAGGCGGCCTAAAAACTCTGACATTAGACCTGGTGGCCACTCATCCGATACGACTTATTCAGGGTACTACAATCTGGTATTTAAATAAACGGCGCTTAACACACATTCTCGTGCTTCATTAGCTAAAAAAAACCTACAAGAGCTTTTTTGGTAGCGATTTTGGTATTTCGTTAGGCGTTTTCGTAGAACTGCTACAAAAAGCCTACGAAAGCGCTACGACAAAGAATTGATTATGAGTTGTCGTCACAGTCCTAGATAAATAATATACCTGTCTATTTTAGGGTTCCGTACTCAAAGGGTAAAAACGGGACCCTATTACTAAGCCTACGATGTCTGTCTGTCTGTCCGTCCTACCTATTAACGGCCGTATCTTTCGAACCGTAATAGATAGCCAGTTGAAATTTTCACAGAATATGTAATGTTACGGCGGATTAACTAAGAAATAATAAAAAAGTAAAAACGAAGGGACCGTAACAACAAACGTATTTTTGTATTAGCTCTAATGTAAAAACCTTACCATTTTCACATTACGTACAAGCGTCAAACTTGGAATGATTATAATACACATTCTAAAGTTTCAAAGTAAGTCAATAAGTATACTCATTAATATCTCGTATTTTCTATGTGTTTGTTTTTTATTTCCGGTGTACACAATAAAAAGTTTCTATCTATCTATCTATATATCTATAGCAACAAATCCTACTAATATTATAAACGCGAAAGTTTGTATGTATGGATGTATAGAAGTATGGATGTTTGTTTTTCTTTTTCACGCTGCAACGGAACAACGGATCGACCTGATTTTTTGCATGGGTATAGTTCAAGAGCCAGAGAGTGACATAGGCTACTTTTTATCATCATCATCATCACCATTTTTCATCACTACGCGGGTGAAACCGTGGGGCGCAGCTAGTAATAAATAATGACCAAGTGCGAGTCGGTGACAAACTTCTGTTCATTACCAAGTTATAACTGGTAATTGGGCTGAAATGATGATGATGATGATGATGATGATGAACTGGTAATTCGATTACTTGGATGACCTTATCATTTCTTTCACCAAATTGAAAGTCCTTATTTTACTAATCTAGAAGTCATTGTATTTTATTGATATATAGGTATATGTATTGTATTTTAACACTCAATGCGCGAGCCCGACTCGCAGTTGGCCGGTTTATTTTTACGTTTAAATCTGTGTGTGTAAAGTAAACCCCGGGAAAGCGTTTTTCCGAGTCCAGGATTAAATAAACACAACGCAGCACTGCAGTCGTCGTTTGCACACAGGATGAGAATGAGCTTCGACCATTATGCACTCCAGGGGGTCTAGACAAGAGCCACACACTGTTAGCGTTCACGCCTGCGGAAAGATGAAATTGTATGAAAATGACATTAGCTTCAGATAATTTATCTCATGCTAATGTCATTGTCAATGTCATTTTCATACAATTTCATCTTTCCGCAGGCGTGAACGCTAACAGTGTGTGGCTCTTGTCTAGACCCCCTGGGTTTTCATTCTCGGACCAAAATATTTTTTAATAAAAGTCGCTTTTAATCACACTAATCACACTATTACACTAATATTATAAATGCGAAAGTTTGTGTGTTTGTGTTTGTTACTCCTTCACGCAAAAACGGCTGGGCAGATTTAGATGAAATTTGGAATATAGATAGATTATGTCCTGGATTAATACATAGGCAACTTTTCATCATCATTGTCGTCACTATTTTTATCACCACGCGGGTGTAACGGCGGGCGCAGCTAGCAGTCAAAAACCAACGCGTATAACTTAAAATGTATAAATTGCTCTAGCGTTCATAAATTGTTGGTTTTTATAATTGTGCAATGTTAAATCAGAAAGTTAAACAAGTAGGTATAAATAGAAATTTTATTTAAAACTAGCGGTCCGCCCCAGCTTCGCACGGGTATAGATTACCTATAGCCTATGTCACCCGGGGATAGTGTAGCTTCCCAACAGTGAAATAATTTTTCAAATCGGTCCAGTACTTTTTGAGCCAATACGTTACAAACATACTTACATACAAATCTTTCCTCTATATAATATTAGTATAGAAAACGTGATAAAAGTGCTGGTAATCTTCAGCTGAACAAATTTTCTTGAATCATAGCTAAGAACTCTCGATCAGGTCAACTTTCAAACAATCAAAATCGATTCAGCCGTTTCGAAGCTACGATGCCACAGTCAGACAGACACACAGAACATAAACGTAGCAAAGGGGGTCTAGACAAGAGCCACACACTGTTAGCGTTCACGCCTGCGGAAAGATGAAATTGTATGAAAATTACATTGACAATGACATTAGCATGAGATAAATTATCTGAAGCTAATGTCATTTTCATACAATTTCATCTTTCCGCAGGCGTGAACGCTAACAGTGTGTGGCTCTTGTCTAGACCCCCGTATACAGATACACAGATACATAGGAACACAGATACACATATACACAGATATAGATTTACCTACAGATACATAGTCACACAGAGTCACAAGTTAAACTTATAACAACTCTCTTTTTGCATAGGGGGTTAAAAGGACTAATCGATTGACCTAATAACAGGACATTTAAAACAGGCGTTAGATAATGGGTAAAAACGTAAAGTGGAAACGCGTAAAGTGTAAAACCGTGTTCAATAAAATGCTCGTTAGGCACAAACATGTTATGATTCCCAAAAAAATAGAGGCAATGCATTGTTTATTCTGTAAACATTGCAAAGACAGAGTTTTTAAAGGGATTCCTTGTTTAAAATAAATACAATTACAAGCTTTCTTTTGACCGAAAGTTATGTGATTATTTACGGGATATTAACCCCGTAAATTATACAGCAACCGCGATAGTTAAAAACAGTGTTCCATAGAAGCCTCTTGTAAAGCCCCCACCACTTAACTGGGGCATGATTTTGACTTGGCCGTGACTTACTTTGCTTGATTGTGACTTGTTTGACACTATTTTATACTATAATATTACAACTAAAGGACACTGTACCCAGGGTCACCAATTTTTTTTTACAAAAAAATTTACTGCTTTTGACAAACACAACCTGTTATCTTGGCTCAAACAGCTGCACAGCTCTACAGAAAAAGCCAACTCTCGTACATCATCCACAGCTCAGAATTATTTAGAACTCTGTTCTGGGAAAATAGAGTACCGAAAAAATAGCGGACACCTCGACGCTTGCAATAAAATATTCAATCTGTTTTCGTTTCAAAGGCACTGCCATAAATTGCCTTAGATTGATTTATGACAAAGGGCGATTTTGCTCATGAATTGTTTGATCAGTTTATGTTGTTAATTTTTGTATTATTCATTTCAGTGACACATGTCAAAGTGGCAGGTGTCAAAGTGAGAGATGTCAAGCATCGTCATCATAAAAGTTGAGATTTGACTTTACTTCTTGGGTTTATGGCTTAGCAGATGACATCGATTTTATCTCGATCTTTGACAACCCTCTTTGACACTTCTCACTGTTATCTGTTACTGTCACTGTTATCTGTTAGTTTGACACCTACCACTTTTACATAGATATTTTGACGATTGGACGAAGTCTAGTAACGTCTTAGCGTGCTCCATCGGAGACTGCATCATCGCGGTGGGGGTCACGCGCAAGCCTTTGATTGATATTACTAAAACCCGTACGAAGCTCTTTGATTCCACTTTTTTGTGCTAGTCTGTGGAATGTGCACTGCCTAAATGGTTATTCCCCGATAGTTACAATCTATGTGTCTTTAAATCGCGAGTGAATCGGTTTTATCTGTATGCAAGTGTACTCTATCGTAGAACGCATCATTGCTGGCGGTCAAAAGCAAGCCTATTTAATAATTGAAAAACAAGCCTATGTTAGCTTTTCAGCCAAGAAATCACCTTTTTAAACTGTTTTACACACAATTCGTTTACACTTGTTATCGCTTCGAGGTTCGAGCAAAGAAAGAGGGTGATCAAAGACTACTATGTATATACGGAGATAGACTGGCAACTCAGCCATATTTGAAATCAATTATATGTGCCTCCATCTATCCGCCACTAACGGTACTACATTTAACCTACAGATGAATAGCAGGTTGTATTAATTCTATTCTACTACAGAAAACGCTTGTAGTTTTATACAAAATGTATGAGATTTACACAACTGGTGAAAAATTCACGTGACCAATCCCATACATTCCGTAAAAAACTACAATCATTTTCCATAGTAGAAAAAACATCTTGCCTACTGTAAAAATTAAGTCCGCTAAGCATAAGTTTGGCTGCAGCGCTCCGTCTACTTCAGAAATAATAAGCTTTTTTGCGAGCTTTAATAAAATATTTTATTAAACGGCTGTACAGTTTTATACAACTCATAAATGAAATTATCAAATGAATACGCTATAATGTAACACAATTATATCTTGAAGAAATAAACAGAAATTTGTCACTGACTCGCACTTGGTCATTTATTATTGTTTGTTTTTATACTTTGGAGTGTGTACTATAATCATGCCAAGTTTGACGCTTGTACGTATTACCGTTTTTACATTAGAGCTTATACAAAAATATGTTAAAAATGCATTGGTTTTAATTAAACATTATACTATGCTAAATCCTATAAAAAAAATTAAAAAAAAACACCTGATTACGTTAAATTTTTTGTTTTATGTTTTGTATAATAATCAAAAGCAGCTTTAACAATCTCCACAATCTTAACAGTCTCATCGCTTGGCTGTGATTTTCCTGACAATATGTTTAAGATTATTTTGCACCAATCGATATTAAAAAAACTCTGCAGGCGTTGTTTGTGCAATTTAGACTTTAAAAAGTTTAAATCTACATTTATAGATATTATCAATTGTATATATTCTGCGATTTAAAAAAATTTACTGTGTTTGTCTAAAATCATAGGTAATATTATGTATTATAATTATAATCCATTTCGCTCGAAGAACCGATAAACCGGACGAAAGGTTCTTGAGTGGAGACCACGAATGGTAGTTCCTCATGGTTTTCGAGGTCTTTATTGCAGGTTTTACAGTGGTTAACTAAATATTATTTTTTCCTTTCTGACCATCCATCCACTGCAATAACCAACAGCTGCACAATTTTCTACATCACTAGTGGATGCGTTCATCATCATTGATTGAGTGTTGATGGGATCAATGAGGATCAGTAACGTTTTTAGTTGAGAATGCAGATTTATAGAGCTAAGAAATCCTTAACATACAGTGCAAAAATATTGTTTTACGACAAAAAATAACGAAGTTATGACCAAATTACTAGCGAAATTCACTGGTCGGCCGGCGTGATAGCTTGTGACGTCACTGGGAGGTTCATCGCCAGTTACCCGTTGGCAGCTATAAGGCACGCAGTGTTTTGGGTGGATAATTGTGATTTTCGATACAAATTAAGTGCCCGATTTGTGTCTAATTGATCTTTTAACTATGTACAAATATTGTATAGTGCCGAAATGTACAAACACCTCTATTAAAACGCCAGAAAAACTATTTTTTTTTAATATATAGTTTTTTTTAAATCCGTATATCCGTATCTACGTTTTATTGTTTCATTATAATATACATAGCTACCTATAAAATTCAGAGACACGGACAACCCTGCGTGTTCGGGCATGAGTAGGTATTTAAATCTCCTACGGGCCTCGAGTCAACTTACTATTATTTTTACTATGACTCCACCCTCTACCCAAGCTACTAGACATGGCTGTGTAGATCATTTCGATGTTAGTACCTACATAACTATACCTACCCATTATTTAGTTGATATGGAAATAAGTTGTAACCTACTTTTACATTATGGCGTTTTAAAAGAGGTGTTTGTACATTTTGGCTCAATACTTTTTGTTTATTTGTTTATTTTGCCAGTGTACACATTACAATATTTGTACATAGTTAAAAAGATGAATTAGACACAAATCGGGCACTTAATTTGCATCAAAGTCACAATTAACCACCCAAAACACTGCGCGCCTTTTAGCGGCCAACGGGTAACTGGCGGCGACCGTCCCAGTGACGTCATACGCACCCACGTACATTTCTTTTAGCGGCAGGAACGGCATAATGTTTATTACTTAATATCTTCGTAAGTAATGGTCCGATTTGGATAATTCAAAAAGATATGTCATGAAGAATAGTGAGTACTAGTTCTATTGAATTTGCTACTACTTTACTAATATGGTACTGAGACGTGGTCTTTAACTGTTGGCCTTTTGGAAAAGCTCAGAGTCACACAGCGGGCAATGGAGAGAGCTATGCTCGGAGTTTCTTTGCGCGATAAGATCCGAAACGTGGATATTCGCCAAAGAACCAGAGTCACCGACAGCTGCTAAAATTTGCAAGTTGAAGTTGCAATGGGCGGGCCACATCGCCCATTGCCATCGCCCATCGCAGAACCGATAACCGATGGGGAAGAAAGGTTCTGGAGTGGAGACTACGAACCAGAAGACGCAGCGTAGGGAGGCCTCTCACTAGATGGACCGACGACATTGTGAGAGTCGCGGGTATCCAGTGGATGCAAAAGGCGGGCTGTCGTTCAATGTGGAGGTTAAAGGGGGAGGCCTATGTTCAGCAGTGGACGTCTTCCGGCTGATGATGATTACTGATCCTCATTATAAACTCTTCCTCATCAATTTCGATATTTTCTTTATCATTTGATTTGGAGCTAAAATATCAAAATAATCGCGTATTGTTTGTAAGCCGGCTGAAGTATCTTTTTCACAATTCGCTCCTTGCGTATGACCCATTGATAAATTATTTATTAAAAGTGATTTATATTTGCTTTCAAAAACAAATGCACCAGGCATTCTATTGCATATGCTCAGTGACCATATGGAGCCAAACATATTTTCTAATGGGTCCTGTCATCCTGTGGTTGAAATTTATTAACAATATAGTTAAGTTGATTTTTGTGTAAAGAATTTACAAGCATTTGGAATCCTTCTTTAGTCTTAATCCAGCTTGTTATGGACCGAACAACCTTTTCCCTCTCGTCATTTAAATATCGTAATGATCTTAAAACTGGAAGATCTTCACTCCATAATTTCTGATGTGGTGATTTCGGCGTTACTGCAGCAAGTAAAAATGTCTTCCCTGAATTTCACTGTAAGATCCATTCACCGAATCAAATAATTTATCGAAGAACATCAAAAGATGTGCAGTTTCTTCACATTCTTTTGGTAACTTCAAAAATCATAATTTTGAGATTGCAAACACAAACCAATCTCGAAAATCTTCTTAAAAATCTTTTTCTTCTTGTGTATCCGATGAAAACCACCTTCATTAGGAACCATTGCAGCACTTGTATCATTTACATTTGTATGTCCTGCGTTTGGTTGAGATTGCATGCCTGAAACACAAAAATATTACTATAGCTTTGCCAGAGTCTCTACCTATTATAGACAGCTGTCATCCGAAATGAAGATCTCGACGAGATCTATCACTTTTGCAAAGGAACTGCTAGTCCAGGATCGACGGTTTCCGAGATATCACCCAAGCAAGTTTGACAGCTGTCATCCGAAATGAAGATCTCGACGAGATCTATCACTTTTGCAAAGGAACTGCTAGTCCAGGATCGACGGTTTCCGAGATATCACCCAAGCAAGTTTGACAGCTGTCATCCAAAATTGAGATCTCGACGAGATCTATCACTTTTGCGAAGGAACTGCTAGTCCAGGATCGACGGTTTCCGAGATATCACCCAAGCAAGTTTGACAGCTGTCATCCAAAATTGAGATCTCGACGAGATCTATCACTTTTGCGAAGGAACTGCTAGTCCAGGATCGACGGTTTCCGAGATATCACCTAAGCAAGTTTGACAGCTGTCATCCGAAATGAAGATCTCGACGAGATCTATCACTTTTGCGAAGGAACTGCTAGTCCAGGATCGACGGTTTCCGAGATATCACCTAAGCAAGTTTGACAGCTGTCATCCGAAATGAAGATCTCGACGAGATCTATCACTTTTGCGAAGGAACTGCTAGTCCAGGATCGACGGTTTCCGAGATATCGCCCAAGCAAGTTTGACAGCTGTCATCCGAAATGAAGATCTCGACGAGATCTATCACTTTTGCGAAGGAACTGCTAGTCCAGGATCGACGGTTTCCAAGATATCACCCAAGCAAGTTTGACAGCTGTCATCCAAAATTGAGATCTCGACGAGATCTATCACTTTTGCGAAGGAACTGCTAGTCCAGGATCGACGGTTTCCGAGATATCACCTAAGCAAGTTTGACAGCTGTCATCCGAAATGAAGATCTCGACGAGATCTATCACTTTTGCGAAGGAACTGCTAGTCCAAGATCGACGGTTTCCGAGATATCGCCCAAGCAAGTTTGACAGCTGTCATCCGAAATGAAGATCTCGACGAGATCTATCACTTTTGCGAAGGAACTGCTAGTCCAGGATCGACGGTTTCCGAGATATCGCCCAAGCAAGTTTGACAGCTGTCATCCGAAATGAAGATCTCGACGAGATCTATCACTTTTGCAAAGGAACTGCTAGTCTAGGATCGACGGTTTCCGAGATATCACCTAAGCAAGTTTGACAGCTGTCATCCGAAATGAAGATCTCGACGAGATCAACCACTTTTGCGAAGGAACTGCTAGTCCAGGATCGACGGTTTCCGAGATATCACCTAAGCAAGTTTGACAGCTGTCATCCGAAATGATCTCGACGAGATCTATCACTTTTGCGAAGGAACTGCTAGTCCAGGATCGACGGTTTCCGAGATATCGCCCAAGCAAGTTTGACAGCTGTCATCCGAAATGAAGATCTCGACGAGATCTATCACTTTTGCGAAGGAACTGCTAGTCCAGGATCGACGGTTTCCAAGATATCGCCCAAGCAAGTTTGACAGCTGTCATCTGAAATGAAGATCTCGACGAGATCTATCACTTTTGCGAAGGAACTGCTAGTCCAGGATCGACGGTTTCCAAGATATCGCCCAAGCAAGTTTGACAGCTGTCATCTGAAATGAAGATCTCGACGAGATCTATCACTTTTGCAAAGAAACTGCTAGTCCAGGATCGACAGTTTCCGAGATATCGCCCAAGCAAGTTTGATGATGATGATGAATTAGGGCCCATCCTTTCTCTGAGAGAAGGCCTGTGTTCCAGCAGTGGTTTAAACTTCTTTGCTTTTTGAAATAACATAAAAAACCGACCAGCGTTAAGAGGTAGGACGGACTGACAGACATAGCGTAAGCTTAGTAATAGAGTTCCGTTTTCACCCTTTGGGTACAGTACGCCGTACGAAACCTTTAAAAGTATCTACTCTGTTCTACCCATAGTACAAGTTTTGATAGTATTCGAAAATTTTTTTCGTTTTCGTATTGTTCCATACATTGCTGGGCTGAAAGGTATTCGATATTTTTTTCGTACTATAGTGAAGCAATCTATACCGCGGTTTACTACCGATTTTAGTTCTTTCGCGTTTCCGCTGGAGGCGCTTTACTAAAATGTATGGAACAATACGTAAACGAAAAAAGTGTTCGAAAACTATCATATCTGAGACTAAGGGTAAATCGTAATTATATAGTAATAAATACCTTGGATTGCTAATTCGAAAAGTCTATTCATTGGGTTAATGGTCATTAGTAATACGGTACCATTGTGTTTACATTCTCTTTCGTTGTAGGACACGAATATGTTAACAGTTTTAATATGAAAATACCTTTTCATCGCTCACGTTGCAACCAGCAACTTGAATGACATCTTGCAATACAGTGATAATAATATAGGTAGTGAGTCCTGTATCAGTTCAAAGTGTTCAAACAACTGCAAAACAAGTAATCATCACAGTTATTACCAGAAATTACCACGATTCCTAAACTAAATTCAAATTATCACCTAAGTATTATGCCATTGCAGACCATGAGAAGTACAAGTAGCAAGTATCTACTAACTAGTATCTAGTAGGTACTTGCTACTTGTACTTGCCACCTGTACTTCGCAAGGTCTGCAACGGGCTTTACTCAAGCTGTACTACGTGGCCTAGATAACTGCACGAGTTTTTTCTCCGAAATTTGAACAAAGCTTAGCACAAATATATTATGGGTTCACAGTTCGGGGGCACGTAGTATAGTATGAAATCTTTGGGGGGGGCAACGATACGTAGTAAAATATGAAATCTCAGTTCGAAGGTAGCTAAATTGAAACGGTGGCACATGCGTTCAAATTAACACTAAAATAGGTTCACAGAAACTTTGAATCACTCTACTGATAAAATTAGAGATATTACCGTGAAATTTATCGAAGAAAATATAAATTAATTATTAATAATGTTCAAAGAATAATTATTGTTGACGTTATGTTTTTTATTTTGAAACATTTTTGATGGATGATATTGACCACAGAACACTTATACCAGAGGATATTGACACAGTACGTTATGTTGTTTTAATTAGTTTAGTTAGGCGTAGCGTCGAGTTACATTCTCTTTCATCTTTTTGGTTAGGGGCGGATCGATGGCAGCAGCCTTAGAGCGTTCCGCCACTAATGTTCTAAATTACCACAGCATGGGTGATCAAAGACTACTATGTATATACGGAGGGTGATTGCAATGCAACCGCCACTTATATACTGTGTTCGTTGGCAGTCGACAAAAGACTGTCAACTGTCAACGAACACGTGTGAACTTCGCCAATACAGTTTCATTATAATGGTGTTGTTAGTTCATCTATACATTAAATGATTAAACTAAAGTTGTTTTACACCTATCATTCTATTTTTTTACCAAAAATCTGTTACTTTAAAATTTGATCATAACTTTACATAATTAAACCAATACGTACCTACCTAAAACTTTCTAATAGTTGTATAGGTATACTTATCAAGCAAATTCGTTAACATAAACGTAATAAATTAAGTCCAAACTTTACTTCATCCCTTTGAATTCAGAAAATGTTCGTAGTAAAATTGCTACAAATTAACTACATCCTAGAATCGCTGCTGCCGCATCATGTATAGAAAAATAACTCACAGTTGCAAAACTTTATAAAACTTGCTGTAGAGTCGAACAGTTTTCGTTTCAAAGTTTTGAAGAAATTCGGAATTATCCTACTTAATATTATAAATGCGAAAGTTTGTATGTATGGATGTAAAGATGTATGGATGTTTGTTCCTCTTTCACGCTGCAACGGAACAACGGATCGACCTGATTTTTTGCATGGGTATAGTTCAAGAGCCAGAGAGTGACATAGGCTTTTCATCATCATCATCACCATTTTTCATCACTACGCAGGTGAAACCGCGGGGCGCAGCAAATAAATCATATAATTATATGCATGCATGTACCTAATTTTTAAATTTACATTGTCAGTGATTTTTCTGAAAAAATATCCCTTAGTAAGTTCGTTTCCATAATGAATACTAAGGTGGCAAAACAGCGCCTACCAAAATTTTTAAAGTACCCACAATTAAATTAAAAGCTTCCTTTAAAAGTGCTAATAATCTTCAAACGGCTGAACAGATTTTGATTCTAAGAACACGAGAGTGTTCTTAGCTCAATAATCGTAACAAGTCACCTTACAAACTATTTAAAAAAATCGGTTCACCAGTTTAGGAGCTACATTTCTACAGATACACAAATACATATACAGATACACAGATACAGATATACAGATACATGTATACAGATACACAGATACAGATGCCGATACAAATAAAAAGATACGTATACACACGTACATATTCATAGATACAGATACACATAAACAGATACATAGAAACAGATACACATATACAGATACACAGATACATATACAAAAATACAGATACACACATTAAACTTATGACACGTACCCCTCTTTTTGCGTCAGGGGTTAAAACGATCCTTTCGTGAGATTCTCTTCTGCATATTGCCTGTGGCCCATGTCCGCGACCAAAAGACTATTGCTGCTGTAATTAAGTCTCTTGTAAAGACTACGCTGGTGGCTGCGACGATAGTTGAATAATGTTAAAGTGAACAGTAATTCTCTGTGAACAGTGTTGCAATTTTAGAATGAATTGGTTTTAAATTGTTGCAAGGAAGACAGGGTTATAAACGAAACAACATTAGGTTAATAATTTTCATTTTAAAAAATTACTTTAAAAATAAATTGGCAGAGTAATCTCGTAACAAAAAAAAAAAAAAAACATACAGTCAATTGATAACCTCCTTGATAACGTACAACGATAATGATTGATAACGGTTATATGTATCCTAATCCTCCTTTTCGAAGTCGGTTAAAAAACCGGACAAGTACGAGTAGGACTCGTGCTCTGAGGGTTCCGTTGGACAGAACTGTCAGAGCGCGAGTCCAAAAAAAAAACTAAAGTTGAAATATTGAAGGACAAACTTAACTTTGTAGTTGACTATAAGGTTCTTCTATACATTCCAACTACAAAATGTAAGTTTGTAATAGCAAAATAATTATTATTTAATGATATAACTTCAAATTTGTAACTTTCAGATTTATTCCTATATATGTGCTATGAAGCCATGCCTTTTGCCAACTTTCACGATTCTAGGTCAACAGGAAGTACCCTATAGGTTTTGATTTTCCTGTGAAATCGCAAAATATGCGACATAAACGTTCATATCTTTTGATTGCGTTGACTTACAACTTTTATTTTTTTACATGCGAATGAAACCGTAGACTCGAGTATTTAGTATAAATTTCAACTTGATACCTTTACGCGTTCTTGAGAAAAAGGGTCTTGACAGACGGACAGACAGACGGACAGACAGACGGACAACGAAGTGATCCTATAAGGGTTCCGTTTTTTCTTTTTGAGATACGGAACCCTAACAAAAACGGTTGATAAATGACGGCGTTCTGAGGTAACATTTTTTTTTTCAATCCTTTTTTTAAGTCTGTAAAAATAGTATTTTACTCATATAATTCTGAACAACTTTTACTATAATAGGTATACAACTTTTTAATAGGTTGGATCACTCAGAAATCTCGATAAAAAGCAAGATTTGACCCACACTAACAAGGCAAGTCATATAAAAGCTCGAAAAAAATTATTTCTTATTATTCATCATCATCATCAGCCAGAAGACGTCCACTGCTGAACATAAGCCTCCCCCTCTGATCGACAGCCTGCCTTTTGCATCCACTAGATGCCAGCGACACTCACAATGTCGTCGGTCCATCTAGTGGGATGCCTACCTACGCTGCGTCTTCCGGTTCGTGAAGAACCTTTCTTCCCCACGATTTCTTCTCTTATATTTTTTCTTATTATTAAATCTATTCAAATTAATTAAAGCTTAAATACTAAGCTAAATCACATTTCACACTTACTTTAGACACTTAGAATGAATATTCATTATTAGAATTTCGAGCACCCATTTGAGTTAATGAATATTGTGGCTGATGTTCCTCTAAGACAAAAGATAAAAGAGTAAAGTAATCCATGTTTTCATGTGTACATTAAATATTAAATAAATAAGTAGGACTGAAGGAGTCAATAATCTAAGACATAGGCATCAATTCCGTTGCACCATGCTGTATTAACTTAATGCCGTTTGCCTCTAAACTAAACTGACAGGACTAAAGTTATCACCGTCTTTTTTCATTTCAATACGTCAGAAAAGGATGGCAACAATTTTAAAGCTTTCAAATTTACAATGGTACATCAGAATCGACGTCATTATAATTATGCAATTTAAAATGATCTGGAAACGAAAACGGAACGCGAAGTTATCCAGAGAAGAGGAAGAATAAAGATTCAAATAAAAGGAAAAAAGAAGCAGGTGAGAAGAAAATGAAACAGGGAGATAAAAACACTGTTTTAAACTATCACGGTTGTTCACTAAAGTTATATGATGATTAAGGTTGTGGAATGAGCTCCCGATATTTACCACGGTAAATATCCCGTAAATAATCATATAATTTAGGGAGAGAAAAAAATGAAAAATGAAAAAGAAAAACGTCAAGAGTTAATTTTATCGTATCGGGAAGGAATGTAATATTACAACCAATATTTGTCTAGAGACAGAGCTCAAAAAGTGCTTTTAAAAATCAAATCACAAGCTCACTTAGCCTTTTATTCCGCGGAATAAATATTCACACAGAAGGGTTATTAGGAATCGAGATAGCCCAATCATGCGCTTCGTTTGATCACTCCAATTACGCGGCAGTTTTCCGCTATCGGAAACGGAAAATGCAAATTTAAGTTGGGGTAGGCGGAAAATGTTAATTCGCGGTTAGAATTCTCGTGGATTTCAGTATACTGAGATATGAGAAATGGAATATTAGAAATGAAATGAAATATCTTTGTGATTAGTTTATACTAATGATATTAATGCCTGTGTTTGTTTCTCTTTCACGCAGCGATAGAGATATGGGTCGACGTGATTTTTTTGCATAGAAATTGTTGAAGGGCTTGATAGTTCCATGGAATACTTTTTACTTTTTACACGGTAAAAGTTCGGTTTTTAGGAATTTTCAATTGTAATTTATATTATTAAAAAAAATATTCTTATTTTTCGTGAAAACAATAAACAAAAAACAAAACAAAACAAAATAACCAAGAGACAAAATAAAGTGAATTTTAGAAAAAAACCGACCGACGTGACGACTAAAATTTACAAACCTAAACTAAAAACGATAAAAATTCCAGGTAAAACAGAGATTGAAAGTCCTCATCAAAACTTTTGACGAAATACAATAAAACAAAAAATATAGGTACACAGACCTTTGCCGAGCTGTGGGACAGTATAGATAAAAAAATTATATATACAAAGATGAAATTTTTATTTATAGTCCCCTACAAACAAAATCCTCATTTGTGTATAAATATTGTGTTTCAAAAAGAGCTGTATCAATTTCGATAAAATTTTAATGTGACCACCACTGTAGTATGTCCTAACAAACAAAAAAAGTATCAAAATCAATTAATAATAGGCGGAGTAATCGCGTAACAAACGTACAGTCGAATTGAGAAACTCCTCCTTTTTTGAAGTATGTTTTCAAGTTGTTAAGTTTGAAATGATAAAAACATAAAATTTAAATAAGATTCCTCACAGGTTCGTGAGGCGGGTGAAACTGTGTGGCACAGTTAGTTAGAATTATTTTTAAAGGTTTTATTTGCGGTCATCATTTACTCAGTCGCATTTATTAGAATTTCCCCTAACAGACTCAGTATGAATAAATGGCACCCTAATTTAGCTTTCCCGGAATTTGCTACAAGCCTTAGTATAAAACGGCTCAACTAATTTATTCGAACCTTCCCTAATTTATAGCTATACATCACTTTGGCTTGTTAATATACGTACGGATAATATCCTAAAGGTCTGTCTACCTATGTTTAGGTATAGAAACGGCGGACTGCTAGGACAGGGGTTCCCTCCCGGGCCCTATAAGCGCAACAGTTTGGCAGTCAAGTAGGGAGGGTCTCGAATTTAGGTTTTTTTCGAGTCCCTCTTCGCGTTTTTGTCGTCAGTGAAAAGATAAGCCGTTATAGTCCTTGAATTTTATAAACTTTCTGGTTCATCATCATCATCAGCCTATTTGATGTTCGTCCACTGCTGGACGTAGGCCTCTCCTAAAGAACGCCACAAGGCACGATCTTCTGCTTTTCGCATCCACTTGCTACCAGCCGCCTTTCGCAGGTCGTCACTCCACCTGGCTGCAGGGCGTCCTACTCTACGTTTGCCGAACGTTTTACGAACTTTCTGGTTTCTATATTCATTAAACTATTTAACTTAGTAAATTTTTTTACTAGTAAAAAACTAGTGTATGTGTTATATATAATTATATAGGTATAGTAAAAAAATACTAATGAAATGAAATAATGAAATAATTTATTTTCAAAAATTACAAGTACATCACAATAAAGTAGCAAAAAAAAAGTATATATCACAAAAATAGATATTTAAGCTCCTAATTTCATACCTCACATTGTTGGGAGGTCACAGATACAACAAAACAGCAGTGCAAGTACCGTTCTTTATCGATCGACAAATTCGACTGTTGAGATCAACAAATTCGATAGTACTAGCTATGATTGAACGTAGTAACTTTACCTAGTCTGTTGATCAATTCTAGTGCATTTTATCGAATTTGACGATCGATAAAGAACGGTACTTGCACTGCAGGTAGGTTAAAAGTTGTTTAATTTCAAAGTGAAATAATCCGGAAATATATTTCTATAATAAAGTCGGGAAATCTTAAAAACCATAAAAATAACCTTGTGTAAAAAATCGACATCTGTTATTCACTTCATTGCACATCCCTAGGAAAAGCCAACCGACATCAACTTGTGTTCGCTTCGGCTTTGTGTCTTGATCAAGCCGACAAGCAACGAGGAAACTTAACTAAGCCATGCTCAAGCTTAGCATAGTTCATAAGTTTCGCATTACATAATTAGTTTCTCTCGTTTATGTTAATAAACCGGCCAAGTACAAGTAAGGTTCTCGCACTGAGTGTTCCTTACCACAAAAATACAAAAATTAGTGCAAAAAGACAATATCACGCCCGTCCAAATACCGATCGCGCCCTACTGCTTAACTTGGTGGTGAACATAAATTTATCACCGACTCGCACCAACACCCCTTTAAGAGGGAGGCCTTTGTTTAGCAGTGGACGTGTACTGGCTGATGTGATGTGAAATATTTAATTACACAATAAAATTATCTTAATTTTGAATATTCAAGTTAAACAATTAAACCTAAATTAATTAATAAATACACACTTGGTCAGAAGGGAAGATGGACGGTGGACCAAAGCAGTCACAGAATGGTGGCTGCGGAACGGAAAGCAACTACCGGGCAGACCTCCAGCCCGCTGGTCGGATGACATCAGGAAAGCAGTGGGCAAGACAGTACCGGAAAAGATGGCGCGCTGAAGAGAAGACCTATAACCCAGCACTGGGTGGAAAATGGTTGATAATGATGGTAAAATTAATAAACATAAAAAAATAAATGATTTCCCCCTTTATCGGATATAATGTTGCCAGCATTGCCATATTTGGTTTTATGACAAAGTAGGCCAAAAACTAAGCATCGTTAAACAGATAAGTATCGATCTCTTAGTTAATTTAGAGACCGTTATATAAATTTCGTCTAAGATATTAAAACTTGTCGTGATAATTAGACCTGTCTCACACCAATTCCACAGATGTTTGCGATGTTTCTTAACCGGATATTAACTTTCTGAACTTCTGGAAGATTAATTAACCTGGAGAAAACTGTCTAACTGTACTAATAAACTGTTTGAATTATTTGGCCATTTTATTTTAACTGTAGCACCACATAAGTTTGCGCTATAATGTGTTTTGAATGACTCATTCACCTGGCGTAGACTGATAGGCCTTGTTGAAAAGATTTCGGCTGATATGTTCTGTACAGACCTAGCGAACTGGAGTGCAACAAAAATCTTTGCCTCTCCTTATATTTCAATTGAAATTAATTTAATGACTGATAATTACAATCTGGGTGTCTTCAAATGGCGAGTGAATTGGTTTCTTCTAGGCAAGCGTGCTTCATCGTAGACAGCAGGTGAGTTGGTGGTAAAACGCAAAACTATTCCTAAAAAAAATAACTAGAGGCATTCCCATAGTAAAAGTTGTTCGTAATGATGAGTACAACGACCTCCTTTCGGCTTAATAACATTGTTCTACATAACCCTGTGTAGATTTGACATGAAAACGAAACAATAAGTATCTCAAGATTCTACATCGTTTCCCCTCCAGCTACCGCTAACCGGAAGTAAGCATCCACCCCACTACCGGCAGTGCTATCGTTTACGTACTGAGGGTATCCGGTTCAGCTACCTCATTTCCGCCGTTTCCCGTGACGTAGGTACTGACGTAATTCATTGTCAAAGTTTTCACGCGTTCCGTGAGTAATGTGCAAAATGGGAAAATGTGACAGGTGGAATTAATTTCCGTGTTGACAATAAATGACACCTAGAGTGTCCAGACGTACTTATACTGAATCTATGGTCCAGACTAACATTATAAACGCAAAAGTTTCAGTGTTAGGTAGGCGGTATACGGTGTACTATGGAGGAGATATTATGATTGTATATGTACTTTTATTGCGAACTAGCTGACCCGACAGACGTTGTCGACTGTCTTAGAACTGTCAAACGGACGAAGTTAAAATCGAAATTATAAGTTTCCTGAAATTTTCCAATTTACTGCGCAATTTGCTTTCCGTAAGAACCGTCTACAAAGTAATAGAAAACTTAAAAAAAAAAGATATAGGTAAAGTCGTTCATAAGTTATGGCGTGACCAAAGTAAATAGGGGTTTTTTTTTTAAATAAATTTATTTGCAACCATTAATATTAAGTAGGTACAATATTATTTATATATATAAGTCTTTGTTTTCCCTCCAACTCGCTTGTTGGTAAGCGACGATATACTAGGCTTATTTTTTTCGGAGAAAATGTGATTACAATATTTGTAGCGAAATCATTCATATCATGACATTTACGACTTTAATCTTCCAAAGTTGTTAAGTTTTGCCTGGAAGCAATGGAGCGCAGCATCTTAGGTGTCACGCTGACGGAACTATATACTGCGCTGCAAGACTTAAATCGCCGATGTTGGGGGAAGCGCTGGCAAACTGAAGTGGGTCTGGACCGGCTAGACTAGAATGTAGGATGAGTTTGGCAAGAACCACTACCGAATGGTTTCCACATGCCATACAACCTCTTGGAAGGGACAGAAAAAGATGACAGGACGAGGGTCACAAAAGACTGGTCCCCCTTAGTGCAAAATAGAGAGGAGTGGAAGAAAAGAAGGAAGGCTTTTGCTCTGTCTACCATGGCTGAAATAATAAGAATATTAAGTCCGGAACAGAAAAATATGTCAAATTACCTTAACCAAAAAAAAAATCGCCTCTTATAAAAAAAAACTTAAATATACGATTCATATTAGTAAAAAAAGTTATATTGAAAGTTACCGTCAGTAGCATATATGATTTGCATCTAGGTTTCCACATTCTGATAACTATGTAAACAGGATTAGCACTTAAGTATAGACGGACGCTAACTTGAAGAAAAGATCCTTTACATTATGTATGTAGGTAACAAGAGATTGAAACAAGCCGGTACCCTTCCCTTGTATGTTTAACAGTGTCTGAACTTTAGGCTGACCAATCTAAAAAAAATCAAACAAAGCGAACTGTATTATTTGCTTATCATATTTTGCTAACGGTACACCAGAAGCTAAGCAAGCTAAGTGCGAGTTAAACAAAATTCTAAATTAAACGAAATTACCATTTATAACTTGGTAATTAACAGAAACTTGTCACCAACTAACACTTGGCCATTATTTATAATTTTTATGTTATACTTTAGAGTGTGTACTATAATCATGCCAAGTTTGACGCTTATACGTATTACCGTTTCTACATTAGATTTAATACAAAAATACGTAAAAAATACGTTTGTTGTCCTTTCGTTTTTACTTTTAGACTTTTTTTATTATTTGTTAGTTAATCCGCCGTAACATTACATATTCTGTGAAAATTTCAACTGGCTATCTATTAAGGTTCGAAAGATACAGCCGTGAATAGGTAGGGCAGACGGACAGACATCGAAGGCTTAGTAATAGGATCCCGCTTATACCCTTTGGGTACGGAACCCTAAAAATTACGTATCAGACCCCACTTTTTCTTTTAAAGCACCAAAAGTACAAATGTAAAAGCGTAAATTTTAAGTGCTGTTCCAATATCCATAGTATTAAATATCATTGCTTCAGTTGCTTGTTTTATACTCCCATATGAAACGTAAACCTTCACAACTGTCTATAGCCAAGTAAAGTTTGTTCGTAACCTTGGCAAGATCCCTGTCTGGAAAAGCGAGGAACGTGTTTATTTTCGACGCCCTTTTCAGGTTTTAGATAACACATTCTGGTTCAACGAATAGGTTGGAAAAATCTGACATTTTGAATGGGTGTTAGCGTTTTCGAAATTATTTCGGCTAAAGTACCACTAAGGATTTCTTATGTTTTAGAGATAACTACACATTGAAATTAAACGCTTGAGCGACTACGGCGTACACAGAAACCGTCTTACCACAAAAGATTTAGAACGCTTTAGACATGTGTTAGCAATTGTTTCACTGCGAAAAATATGCTAAACAGTTGTCTAAAGCGTGCTTAAATCTTTTGTGGTAAATCTAGCATATTTTTCGCAGTGAATCGCAGTGAAACAATTCACTGCGAAAAATATGCTAAACAGTTGTCTAAAGCGTGCTTAAATTTTTTGTGGTAAGACGGAAAACGTTTTGGTTAGTATAGTCATTGGCGGTATTTATAAAGCACTAGCTGACCCTACAGGCGTTGTCCACCTGTCAAACGCGCGAAGTTAAAATCGACAGTTCATTTATAATTGTATAATTTTCTATTTAGAAATTATTAGGTACTAAATTTGTGTTATATTTGTATTATGATTATTCATTTTTTTTTCTAAATTTTATACTAATTAAATTTGATTTTATATCTTTATTTAAGACATAATATTTAATTTTTAAATACTGGGAGAAGCCACTGGCTTCCGAAACACAGTTTTTTACTAGTTCGGAGCCAGTGGATTCAATTGTTTTGTTTGTATTTTTCCTTGTGCCAAATAAAGATTATGATAAAGATTATGATTATGAGTTTTCTGAAATTTCCCTGCGCTATTTTCTTAATTTTTCTTTCCGTATGAACCTTCTACAAAGTATTAGAAAACTTTAAAATGTAAATAGGGATTCATTTTTATATATATAGGTATATTTTATAACATGTTTAACCCCCGTCGCAAACAGAGGGGCGTTACAACAGTGAGATGTTATTAGCTATGATTCAAGGCAATCTGTTCAACCGTTTTGAGATTATCAGCTCTTTTAACGCAGGGTTTTAAAAATGACAAATTAGTTATTTTCTAGAAGAGTTCGGGTATTTTTTTTACTAGGGATGACCGTATTCTCTAAACGTTAGAATAAATTCAACGTGGTTCATATTTATGCGAACCGAAAATTAAAGAGTTAATCAATCAAGTCGGTTTTTTAAATTGATAATATTTTTTATAATTATATTCATAAGCTTCGCAGCCACGGAACACTATTACTTCGCAATTATTTACCTGTCAAAAACCAGAATCTTGACATTGCCTGGGGCCATACGGACAACAGCTAATTGCGGCACCTAATCCGCTCAGTTGGAAAATCACGCGAACGTGTACCTTATCGCGCCCAGATACGGTTTGCGGTCGCGTGATTTTTCAACTGGCCTGTTGTCCGTAAGGCCCCTGATCTCAGCACACTACGAGTACTTTAGGTCAAGCCTTTACGCCACGTTCTTTAGGTATACAAAGTCCTGGGTCACGCCAGATAAGACTTGAGTTTTTACTCGTATGTACTGGTAATGCAAAAAACGTAGGTAGCTTTTTACGACCCCTAATCTTTTCAGCCAGAAAAGCCTCTACTTTTTCACAGACACGCGTGCTCATTTCCATCCTTACACGTCAGTTAGGTTCTTTTTACTCGAATGTCCAAAAAATAAGTTATGGTTTTTGAAATAATAAAACGGAAGCGTTACACCTACAGTTTCCTCATTAGCCACAAACCACGAGTAAAACCTTCTGTTTAGACTGAGCAGTCTATATACAATACACTTTGAAAGGTTTTTTTTTAAATGAAAAAAATTAGAAATTAACCTTAGAAATGTAGGTTTTGGCTGAGAATAGTGTTACAAAAAAGTTTTTATGTCACCTACGATACCGTCATAATCATAAATACATCGTAAACAGGAAAGCTCCAATATCCAAAACAATAAATAGCAAACGCAGCCCCGAAAGACTCAACAGGCTGTACGATACAGGCGGCGGTACTACTATAGGTACTAATAGGTAACCAGGTCATGGCCGCAGCCAGAGAGGGCTGTGGGGGTTTAACCCCTCGAAACACGGAAGTGAATCGTCAATATATTTCAACTTGCAACGAATCCTTGGTTCAAACTAAGCTCTAGTCTTGAGCATCGTCGCAAAGTTGCTAGTCTATCGATTCTTTCAATTCGCGTCTAGGATTGGCCTGCTCGAAAAAGAGTATGCTGAAAATTATGTATCATTTTCATTGCGCGGGGTAAAGGGTGAGCAGCCAAGTGGTTATTTAATCTGCCGTACATACTCTGTGAAAATTTAACTGGCTACCTGTTACGGTTCGAAAGAAACAGCCGTTAAAAGGTAGGACGGACAGATACGGACGGGCAGACAGACAACGTAGGCTCAGTAATAGGGTCCGATTTTTACCCTTTGGGTACGGAACCCCAAAAATGAAATGCTGTTCGTTAGTTAACGCATTACTTGAGAACGGCTGGACAGATTTGCCTGACTGGAAAAATTCGTAATAGTCCTAATTGAGTTTTAATGGATAGAAAAATTGGATAAGTTTCGCGGATGATTATTAAATTTGGGAAATATGAACGTACTTTTTTATGGGATTTTTGTATGTACCATACCTCAAACAAATTTATTGAATTTTGGTCAGGACAACGTCTGTCGGGTTAGCTAGTATATCATAAATGTTCGCGTTCGTTGCGCTCGTGCTGCCATTCATATTAAAAGTGCCCCTTCCCCCAACCTTAATGCCTAGCTTCAGCCTTGAACTAGGTATACTGAGTATACGTGAATAAGCAATAGGCTTACACGCCGGAAATTCGCCCGAGCCTTCGGGGACGAGTAGGGAGGAAGTTTGTATGCAAACGGGTGTCTACTCGATCGTAGCGGTCGTAAATGAATATTTTGACTCCATATTTTACACCGAAATTGTATTTTGTGTGATATTTTACTACTTGTGTTCCACAGTTTTACCTGCTATAGGTATATAGCTAGTAGGTAGACCTCCCACTAGATGGATTGACGTTATCATGGGAGTCGCGGGCATCCAGTGAATGCAGTTGGCAGGCTGTCGTTCAGTGTGGAGTTCTAAGAGTGCCTATGTTCAGCAGTGGACGTCATCTGGCTGATGAGGGTGATCATGAGGTACATAAATATTCGGCTTGAGGCAGTTGGTCCACGGAACCTACACTAACCAAAGCTTGTGTTGTAGGGGTCTGTATACCTTCAGAGAACAGCTTATCGTTGATGTATTGTGAGAAGAACATGATAAACGTGTTTATTTTATGTTTAAATTTAGATTTTAAGAACTGGATAAATTGACATGTTTTTAGATATTTAAGAATTTGTAACATGTAATTATATTTTTTGATCTTGATATTTTTAACTGTAATTAATTGATGTAATTGGCTTAATGCCGTTTTAATTAATAAATTAATAAATAATAATGATATTTATCACAGTTATATCTTGAAAACATAGGTATTCCAGGTCCATGTTTTTGTATCTGTAGGCGCGTGTCACACGGCTCCCGGCTCCCTAGGGCTCTACTGGTAATTGGACACGGTTTTATTGTTCAGTTGTATTACCTTCGAGAGTAGGTTTTAATATTAATACTGTATCCATTCACGTGCATGCAGTGTTCACTTCTAGGAGGTCGTACTCGTACATTACCATATTAATATGTATTAAAAAAAAAACTAATTTAAAGATGTTACGGCCAGATTAGTGAACGATACGAACGTCACTATTTGTACGTAATTACGTATACGAAATATTAGCTATAAAATATGTATGTAATTTCATTAAAAAAATAATAATATGAAATTTGTATGGAATCCGATACGTATTTTACGTAATGAAAATCGTACTTCGCCCACTATTGTACACAGTACACAATAAAGAACTTAGTTATATATATCTATCATCACCGAACACGTCTTACCCAACATTACAATCTAATCACCTACCTACTTGCATCTCTATGCATATTAACAGAATGATAAAACAAACTTTCACGATTTCTCGCGTCGTTTGTAATTTCTCATCGCTTATTCATGACAGCTGTTCCGCGGAGTAAGAACTCAGATTTGAGATGAGATTCTAAATAAGCTGTACAGATATGCAGATTGTCTGTAGATGTGGTTTTGTTTGTTGATTAGGATTAGTTTTGATGGAAATTTACAGAGATAACATTGATATTTGAATGTAATACCGTTTTTTTTTTTAAATATTGTTTTGTACTGTTGGACTTTTGGCCCTACAGCTTGACCGGACTAGTTAGCGAACGCATAGTGCATTCGGCATAACTATAATACCGTAAGTATTTTAGCGAGACTATATAATAGCCCGATGTGCAGGATCATAAGTGGTCTCAATATACCTTAAATGTATTTTTTTTTGTATTTTTGCCTTCTATATGTGTTCTGGGCTTCCTTTTAATTCTTTGTCAACAACATTATATTTGACTACGTAAATTGTATTCATCATCATCATCATCATCAGCCAGAAAACGTCCACTGCTGAACATAGGCCTCCCCCTTTAACCTCCACACTGAACGACAGCCTGCCTTTTGCATCCACTGGAAGTTGAAGTTGAAGTGGCAAGTTGAAGTGGCAATGGGCAGGCCACATCGCTCGGAGAACCGATAACCGATGGGGAAGAAAGGTTCTTGAGTGGAGACCACGAACCGGAAGACGCAGCGTAGGTAGGCCTCCGACTAGATGGACCGACGACATAGCAAGAATTGTATTACACTATTTAAATCTTACCTATCTACTTATTTAAAATATTATAATATTTCATGGGATGAAAGTATATGTATGAAAGTTCGTCTGAATATGCGTAAATGACCGAAATTAAAACTCTACGCGTACAAAGTCGCGGGCAACACCTATTTGTATTAATCTTCCATATATCAAAATAAATCCCTATTTACCTTGGTCACGCCATAACTTGAGAACGACTTTACCGATTTCATTCCTTTTTTTAAAGTCTTTTATTACTCTGTAGAAGGTTCTATCGGAAAAAATTATAAGAAAATTGCGCAGAAAATTGGAAATTTTTGAAACATAGCGACGATTTTAACTTCGCCCGTGTGACAGTTCTAAGACAGGACAACGTCTGTCGGGTCAGCTAGTAATTGATATTTTAAACCTTGAATATTTGTAATTTTGTACTAATCTCATAATTTATGGCTTCAAATTATATAATAACTTAAGCCGTTCTTATAACTCAATAAAAAAAAAACATAGTTTTTTTTCTACTTTGTAGCCGCTCTCTACTTACGTACTAGCGTGCTCCACCGTAACATCACTCACGGCGGGGATCAAACAAAAGCCTTGAGTACAAATATAAAAAACTGTGTAGCTTCATTGACAACCTGACAACTAGGGTTGAAACATCACAAGGGAAAAGCTCTTGATTATTTAGCTGTGCAAAATATCGTAACTTCCCCCTCCAACCTCCCTTTTTACAATTCCACGGAGTGATTGAAGGCAACGTCTGGACTTCGAAAGCAATCTGTAAAAGTAAAGTAGGGACGAGAGCATTTCAGACGAAAGTAAAGTTCAGGGCATTACCATAAGAAGTGCAGCTGAAATCAAAGTGCACCTGATGGCTATCACAGAATAGGAACGCCGTTCTTTAAGCGCGTAAAATGTTGTGGGTTTTGGTTGACATCCTCTACTACTACTTACTCCGCTGGCGCAGCGACTCAAAGTGGGTCTTGGCACAAGAGAACGCCATCGTTCCCGGTCTCGCTCTCGCCAGTCGGCGACTTGGAGCTCGCGCCAATCTGACTCTACAGCATCTTTCCAGCGATAACTAGGCCGGCAAATAGGTCGATGGCCTTTAGGAACTCCAAGATACACCTTCCTAACTGTCCAGCGGATATTTGGCACGATTTTTTTGCTACGCAAAATCTGTGGTTTTAATAGAGAGCTATAAACAGGTGGAGTAAAGTTTAGTGGAGTAAAGTAAAGAGATTTTTCGACGATATTGACACCATTGATTGTGGGTCAAGCCTGGACGCGATTAGCATAGAACTGAGACAAATGGCATAGCATGAGAGAGGAGTGCAACTCAGTGGCCCACTTAAATATTGAAGGCTGTGATGATGATGATGATGAATAAAGAGTCTGTGATGGACTAAACTATAGATAAATGTCCCAACACCAGTACCATCACGAACCGTTGATCTGTAAATGAACTAGGATATACAAAGCTTTAGTTTGCAAATGAATCTTCACGTGAGAATGAGAGAGCAAAAGACCCGACACAGAGCAATCCAAAATGTATGAACTAAGGAAGTTCGCGCTTACTAACTTATGTAGGAAGAAATGCTTTCAGGCGCGTTTCATGTTGCCTTGGTGTTAGTGCTTACGTGTTTATATATTCAGAACTAACTTGGAACCTAAATGTTTGCAGTTTAGCTTTTATACGGGGTTTTAGACGACGGACATATTATGCAAGGATATCATTGTATTCATAAATATAAAAGACCTTCACTTTGGGACCTTTGATTATGTTTTGGGGACATCCCTGGTACCGCGAAAAAGAATTAGGTGTTCCATCACTTCATTGAGAATACAAAGTAGTAAAAAAAAGATCCCAAATTCCTTATTGTAGTTAATGCCACGTTAAGGATCGAGCACATTAGGACGGGCCGCAGCGGGCCGGGTCGCATCGCAAAATCGCTTTCATACATTTTATATGAAGTATCGCACATTATGCCGGGCGCAGTGGGATCGAGCACAATATTAGGACGGGCCACAGCGGGCCGGGTCGCATCGCAAAATCGCTTTCATACATTTTATATGAAGTATCGCACATTATGCCGGGCGCAGTGGGATCGAGCACAATATTAGGACGGGCCACAGCGGGCCGAGTCGCATCGCAAAAATCGCTTTCATACATTTTATATGAAGTATCTCACATTATGCCGGGCGCAGTGGGATCGAGAAAAATATTAGGACGGGCCACAGCGGGCCGGGTCGCATCGCAAAATCGCTTTTATACATTTTATATGAAGTATCGCACATTATGCCCGGCGCAGTGGGATCGAGCACAATATTAGGACGGACCACAGCGGGCCGGGTCGCATCGCAAAATCGCTTTTATACATTTTATATGAAGTATCGCGAATTATGACGGGCCGCAGCGGGGCGAATTTCCACATAAAATGTATGAAAGTGATGATTGCGATGCGCCCCGGCCCGCTGCGGCCCATCCTAATGTGCTCGATCCTTTAAAGCGGATATGCTAAATACTAAAAATGCTTTTTTTTTCCCTTTTCAGTTAATTTTTTGTCGATTTAATTATTTATTAAAACAGTTTTATAGCTAGATACGCTTGTATATAGCTATAAAACTGACACTGACTGACTGACTGATTTGGCTGACAAAAGATCCGCTTCGTTTTCCCATCGTAGAGGGATAGAGCAGATTTGATTTTAAATTCCCTTTCAGGTCGAGCGATTCGCAGTTTCCTGAACGTGGATATTAAGTATATATACAGCGGGATAATTCGAGATAGCTGGTTAGGGATTTTGTTTGATATCGCTTGGGACTGCCGTTTCCTGGGAAGCGGGTAAAGTCTAATTGAAATATCAGTCATGGTATTTATACCTTAGATCAGACAAACAAGGGAGACATGGTGGCGTGGTGGATACGAACGCATCCGGCTTAAATCAGGCCTCATGCTTTTCGAACTTAACCTGCATAGACGACCTTGCCGCCAGATTTTTGCATGTGGACTATTAGTTAATTGGTGTCACTGCAAGATTTTTAGTGTGCGTAAAAAAATTGTAAGTGTGCTGTACTTACAGTTTTAGAGTTCCGTACCCAAACGGTAAAAACGAGACCCTATTACTAAGCCTACGATGGATGTCTGTCTGTCTGTCCGTCCGTCCGTCCGTCTGTCCTAACTTTAAACAGCCGTATCTTTCGAACCGTAATAGATAGCTAGTTGAAATTTTCACAGAATATTTAACGTTACGGTGGATTAAACTAAGAAATAATAAAAAAAGTAAAAACGAAATGACCCATACAACAAACGTATTTTTTACGTATTTATGTATTAGCTCTAATGTAATAACAGTAATACGTACAAGTGTCAAATTTGGCATGTTTATAGTAATCGTATATCGCACTAATGCCTAAACTAGGTGTAGAAAACACATGTACCTTGGGAATTAGTCCTTCCGTTTATAAATCAATTGATTGTTTTGTACACTTTGCCACTGTTATTATTTTAAAGACAACCTTCTTTTGCTAGCCTTGTGGTAGCTTGACTCCAAGCTACCAGTAAATTACTTTCCCGACCTACATAAAATGCAGCACGTTGGGTTTTCATACAAATGGACATGCTTGCGATTTCTAACTTGATAAAGATTCTGTGACAATAAGTAACATTAAATATGCCTCCTAAATACGTGACACGGTCGACAAAGGCACACTCTTTAAGGCGAGGTTTTCCCAATATTAAGCAACGCTTATTACTAAAGATGACCATAATCCTTGGTTTATTGTATTAAAGTCGCATTTAGCGGAGCAAAATCATGGCGCTTACACACAGTCGTCCGTTTTGCTACTTAAATTTTTGGGGTTTTTCTCATATTTTTCAAAAAGTATAGCTGTAATGTAAAATTTACCTCACCGGTTTCCTTCATAATTATGAAATCTATGTATCAAGATATCGCAGACATAATTTAATAAATAAGTAACTGAATGAATCCAAAAAAAAAAACAAGAAAAAAAAAACGCAAATCAGTGCTACTTTGTTTTTTTTTCTTCTATCGAGTGAAATGTGCTTAATTGTGTTTCGGTCTAATGGGTTTCCTAGATAAAACATTCAATTTTGTTATGACACCATTTTTATAAGTATTATTATTATAAGTATTTTTATAAGCATACCTCCATGGTTAGTACCATGGAGGTATGCACACTTTTACTAGAATGACCATAACTGCTAAAAGTCGGAAAAGAGCATCTTAAGACAATACGTCTGAAACAGAACTCTACCAAGAACAAACCGTTCTGCGGAACAATTAACCGCAGATAGTTAATATTAATAGTAGGTATGATTATACAAGAGTATGCTGAAAGCCGAAGGTCGCCCACAGGATTACCTAACAATGTTTGTTCCGCCGCGTTCGGTGCAGGATTATTGAGACATAATAGCTACATAATAGGGATAATCCTGAATGGGACAATATGCTTGTATTCGGGTCGGATTGTAAGGTTACAACCAGATGAGTTTACCCTATAAGCATCGAGATACAATTCTTATAGAGTCACAATCTCTCAGTGAAAACAGTCAAAAAACGTCCGAGTGTCATTGTACATACATTGTATCAATTATATACTTCACAAAGCCACATTTACTCTAGTTTTGTATAGTGTTCAACGTTAGTTTTCCGCTGTCATCGTACCTCTGGCATCGCGCGGCGTTGTAGTCGGATCGCGTTAACCTTGTTACTAACCAAAAAGTCTGCGCAATTCGTAGCGTGCGCCGAGTTTATGTTCGGTTTTTTTTGGCACGATTGTGACTCTATATGTATCGTATCTCGATGTATATATTTTGAATCAGTTAAATATTCGGGACATGAACCGCACTCTGACAAAAGTTTGTGCGTTCTCTGCGACGAAAACTCCTTGTGTTGTCGCTCTTCGGTTCCAAGGCATTCTTCTGAAGATCTCAAAGAGCTTGGAGATTCTTGTCGTTAACATTTCTAGTGACGTGCAGTTTTGACCTTGTATAATATAATGGGAGACCTTTGCCCAGCAGTGGGACAGTATAGGTTAAAAAAAATATAATAATAATAATATAATACCTATCCATAATTTTCTTCTTATTTAATCAATCTCCCTAAAGGGTACTCGAAAGGGCAAAGTAAACTACAAATAATTAGTTTACCCTCTCGAAACCGATTGCTTCGAAACTTTGATTTATTGTGTTTGTCAACAATGAAATGGCCATTCAGTTTGGACTAACTTCGGGTTTATGATTGAAAATGTTGAATTCCAATCATGGCGCTTGTTTAGCAAATTCATCGATTACCAAAATAACAAAATTTTTGAGGAGAAAAGGGATGCCTTCGATTCTGTTATTGCACTCACTAAACTACCATGGGCACTATGGGCAGGCCACATCGCTCGAAGAACCGATAACCGATGGGGAAGAGAGGCTCTGGAGTGGAGACCACGAACCGGAAGACGCAGCGTAGGGAGGCCTCCCACTAGATGGACCGACGACATTGTGACAGTCGCGGGCATCCAGTGGATGCAAAAGGCAGGCTGTCGTTCAGTGTGGAGGTTAAAGGGGGAGGCCTATGTTCAGCAGTGGACGTCTTCCGGCTGATGATGATGATGATTTTATTCAAAAGCCTGTTTTAACCAATCTAACACCTATCCGGTCCGGTAGTCCGGTAGTCTATGGCTTATACTTTATACAAGCACAACCAGAATAATTATATTACCGTGATGCTCACTTGACTGTGTGGCTCACATAAACGAATGAATGTACCTATGGATCGATGAATGGTTAGATGAATCCCGTTTATTTATTTCACTCGTTTTAGTATATTGTAGTTTATTTATAATTGTTTTTTTTCGGGCAAGTGCCTTTAATAACTAAACAAAATACAAGCTAAAACTAACACTACAAATACAGTTAGACTGCCCATAGACCGTTGAAGGTCTAAAGACAATCCAAATGCTCAAGCCCACTACCAGTTGGCAGCGTACCCAACATGCTGGCGGCATTACCACGTTGAATGGCAATGCTAATGCGTTGAGCCAGAAACACGCCAGCATTTTGGTCACGCGTCGCATTAACCAGGCGCTCTGAAAGATTTTTGAAAATGAGGTCATTTATTTTTATAATTGTTTGTTTGTTTTTTGTATTGTATATTTGGTTAAATAAAAAAAATAAAAATATTAGGGTCATATTTTTTTTGTACACGGTCATCTGATCCCAAACTAAGCAAACCTTGTGATATGGCTGCCAGCCTGCCAGAGACTGATATACATACATATTATATCTCTACATAGTATAAATCGAAGTCGCTTTCCGCGTCTGTCTGTCTGTATAGCCGCTAACTCCTCCTAAACCATGCAACGGATTTTGATGCGGTTTTCACCATCAGTTAGATACATTTTCAAGGAAGGTTTATATATCTAACTAGCAACCCGCCCCGGCTTCGCACGTAAATTACACCCGTGCGAAGCCGGGCGGGCGGGTCGCTAGTAGATATATATGTTTATTTCAAAGACAGTAGGTAATTTTTTTTGTAAAAATTAATTTGCTTTGCGCCTCTTTTTTATCACTAAACCGATGCGAAACCTTCCTTGATGTCTTTTTTCATCTAGATTTCTGAACATATGTCTTGTGTTTGTTTCAGAAAACAACCCGCAGTTGGATAGAGACCTCATTCCAGAAGCGGGAGTGCAAGTGTTTCGTGCCCAGTGCTAAGGATGAGCATGTGTGAGTAATTTATCACTTGACCTACTGACTACGGAGAGGAGGTTCTAAATTCAACTGTATTTAAACCCCCGAAGCAAAAGACAGGTGTTATATTAAGATTAACGTGTGTATCTGTGTGTTTGTCTGTGGCATCGTATAGCTCCCAAGCGCAACAAAAGTTGCTTGTCTATCGGTTTTTATCGGATACATTTCGGAGAGTGTGTATCGGATCTGCACGATCTAATTCCCCCCTGCCCATATTTCTATCGGACTGCTAGACCAGGTACGAAAAATCGTCACCGCTTTATAGTAATTGGTATTGGTGTGGTTGTATGACGTGGTTGTCCGAAAACCTGTACGAAGCGCTTTGATTCCACATTTATTGTGCGAACTGCTAGTCTGTGGAATGCGCTACCTGAATGGGTGTTACCCGATGGTTACAATCTGGGTGTCTTGAAGTCACGAGTGAATCGGTTTCTTCTAGGCAAGCGTGCTCCAACGTAGACCGCATCATCGTGATGGTGGTAAAACGCAAGCCTATTATTTATAAAAATAAAGCGGCGATGTGGTCGAAGATGAAGCATTAGCATTATTTCTTTTGTTTGAATGGTGTCTTGATATCGAAAGTGTTCTTACAATAGCTGAAATTTGAGAAAATCTGTTCAGCTCTTTGAAGAATATCAGCTCTTTTATCGGGATTTTATTCAATTTTTACTTATTTAACGTGTACCATGTGAAATATCAGTTCATTCCTTCTAGTTCTGTCGCACAGTTTCATCAATCCACAGGGAAATCCAATTGTTACAATACAATATTTCTTTATTACACACCGATTGTAAGTGACCGATTACCGATTGTTGGTGGTTCTATTCCTGATTAGTCCCTAACGGACCACCCAAACCATCCATCTAGGTGATCGCGGTTAGGAAAACTTGTTCTTAAAAGACCACCAGCAGTCTACCGGGTGGTCGGTTAGGACCAGATGTACCGTTTGCACCATTGATTTGCACCATTAATCAGAACTACGAGGTTATTTTTGTTTTTTGTGGTTCCTGGTGGAACCACAAAGATCAAGTTGGTCTTGATGAAGCTGAGCAATGTAACCACGAAGAAATAAGTACAAATAAATAGGAACAAACATACCATGTAACAATGGCCGTGGCCAAGAGCTGATCCATACGCAAACTAACCTTTTTCTATTATTTGCTAAATTAAATTAAATAAAACTGAAAAATTATTTAAAATACTATTTAATAAGACTTCAAAACATCACAAGAGGAACCTAACGCCACTACCTTTTGCGGTAGCCACGGTAGCAATGGCAGTATTGGCATTCAAAGTTTGTTGGAGTGATGCTCCGTGAAGACCGCCTCGTATAGATCGTCGATATGGATCTGACGTGCTTTGGGGACCTTCTGGTAACCCTATGTCTTATCACTCTGCGCCTAACAGGCATTTTTTTAGAGAGTCGTCTTGGGAGTGGTCTTTTCTCGACCCGACCTCGGTTGCTCCTTTTCTTTTTCTTTTCAGAGGTTTTAGTCTCTTTCACTGCTGTCGTCGGCTTAAGGCTCTTGTGTCTGGTGTTGGCCATATCCATTCGGCTGTGCATGGATATAGAGCTCGACCTGGAGCTGGCACTGCCAACCCTCGAGTCACCACCATCTTCGTCTCTCTTGTCAGCATCACTGTCAGGGCCTCTTTTCGGGTTTTCTTTCGCACTGGTGGAAGGCTGATCTTCGTTTGAGTTATCATCTTCCATCGCCAGTTTCTTCAAAAATTTTAAATACTTCAAAATTTTGTCCTTATTTGTAAAAACACCAGAAAATTTTGAATTTGTTTTTTTTCCAATTACATCGCAATATTGTAAGCTCTGTCAAAAACGAAAACAACGAACGATAGATAGATTCTTTATTTCGCAATTATTCTTTTGTTTACAGTTATCTTTTTTTTTAACCTTTCTATCAAACTCAAAATGTAAAAAGAATTTATTAATATACAAAAAGGATAAAACGCAAATCAAAAGATTGGAAGTGTTTTGTACCCCTTAGACCTATTTCATATAAGTCCAAGAGAAGAAAGAAAGAAAGAAATAAAATACATTTTATTCGCACCTTTACAAAAACTTATATCTAAAGGATACAATCAGTTTAAATACAAAATACTTCAGCTCAGAAACTACAGCATCACACACACATGAAATCATCAGCCAGTAAACGTCCACTGCTGAACAAAGGCCTCCCTCTGAGATAGGGGGCACTTTAATCATAATAATCATAATCATGATTATAATCATAATTTATTCAAAAATATAAAAAGGTCTGACAAAAACACAAAACATAAGTAAACATAATTAGGTCTATAAAACACGTGAGCCTGAACTAGGTAATCCTGTGTTTCAGGCGAAAACAGCTTAATAATAAAAAACAACTAACTAATAAACTTAACTTCAGCATAATCCTAAATATTTAACCCAAATCATTCGACCAAATGGTCCTATTACATTCGCAGCAATACTCCGTCTTCTTCCAAATGTGAATCTTCTCGTTTCTTCCAGATGTTGGTGTGGCCTCAGCAAGACTGCTCATGGAGCAAACACGGCGACGGGGACCCCGGGTGAGGCGTGGGTGCCGGCGAGGCACACTCTGGTGGCTCCCACCGACGCATATGGAACAGTGGAGTTCCAGGGCGGACCACATCCCACCAAGGCTCAGGTAATTTATTGTTATTTAGAGTCAGCACGGCATTGGCATCGATTCTGATGTACTCTAAACTAAATTTGACATCTCTAAAATTGTTGTCATCCATCTCTCACATATTAAAATGAAAAGAGAGGCAGATAATTTTAGTCCTGTCAGATTGGTTAAGTTTAGTGAGTGTGTGAGTATGACCGCTGGGTATGACAGAAACGACGCCATTATCTTAGTCGGCGGAAAGATTATCTCTATCTCTCTCCCCCTCTTTCTTTCTCTTGCTTCTAAAGAGTGTTTCTTCTCTCACTCGTAAAGATTTTTTTATGCGCCTGCCGTACTAAAAATCGGGTTCGTTGTTTCGTTTGTGGTGGCTAGTATTCAGTTTGATTTTGCAACTACCCGAAAGCAACACTAAAAAGGCCGTTATCATTCCAGCTTACTCTGCTCTATCTATGGGTACGCCAATATTTTTTTTCATAAACCTGTTCTCTTTATAGTGGTCTACGTATTCCTACAGACCTACGCAATACCACATTGCTTTAAAGTTAGGCCACAGGTGAGCACTTGATGTAAACTGATAGAGTAGTTAAAGATGGTAAATTGCTTGTCTGAAATTGGAAGTAGCTCTTAAGTAAGGCTGCCAAACAAAACACGCCGTTGGATACTTGACAAAGTTAAAACAGCTCTACCAATTAATTGTTTTCAGTATGTTCGGCTCTCACACGACACCCGGCCCGATCTGATCGTCCAACTGTTAACAAGAGAATGGCAGCTCGAAAGGCCAAAACTCCTCATTACCATCCAGGGTGGGAAAGCCAACTTTGACCTCCAGCCAAAGCTCAAGAAAGTTCTGAGGAAAGGTCTGCTGAAGGCTGCGAAAACTACAGGAGCCTGGATTTTTACTGGAGGCACAAATACTGGTATGTCCTTTAATTGTAATCGTAGCAGTTGCAGTTCTAAGCTGTGATGAAAAAGAGTTCAATTAGTTTGTAAGAAATAAATTGATCTCATTGTGCCTCAAAAGTTAAATTCTAAGAAAAGCTTTTGAATTGAGTATTTTTTTAAGAGTTCCTAAATATTACTTTTTTTTCGTTGTCGTATTGAGGTTTTATTGAAAATATTGCATTTAACTTGTATTGAGTTTAATTCCTTTACTAGTTGTCAGATATTTTCGAAACAAATTGGGGTCCCGGGAGCGCCCGTGCGAGCAGTTATGTTATTTTCTTCAAGCGAGTAGTTAAGGGTTAAACACACTATTTTCTGTAATGAAACCGACAAAAGTGCCTTAATTGGTGTTGTGGTTAATTGGAGGTTCTTTGAAAACGGAAGGTGAGGCTAATATAAACATTGCGGAAGGCTGTCCCTTTTAGTGCTGCTTAATAAGGTCAGGAGGGAAACAGGGCCGGTTTTAGCACTACCGGCGCCCTATGCCTCCCCCTTCATGAAATATGGCACGGCACTTACGGAGCGCTAGAGGGCTTTAAAAGAAAGTATTAATAGTATATTTTTTAACAAGCTTTTATTTAAATCCTCTAAACTGACACTTAAAATAGGCAACTAAAACGTATACAACATTTTATGTCTAACCATTGAGAAGTTCCCTAGTCAGGACCCAAACCCTGAGTGCAGCAACCATGTCATAAATGCGTACACAAAATTTCATTGTTGGCCGTTGAACAGTTCCTTCATCTGGAGCTAATCCTAAATGTCGAATTGCCGATCAAAAAAAAATAAAATGGTGTTATCTGTTTCGGAATCGGATGTCATGATTTTAAAGAGCACACAGATAACATATAATGTAATTCGCAGGGGTAACTCGTCAAGTTGGAGACGCGTTGCAGCTGGAAAGGTCTCAGCGCGCCGGTCGCGTCGTCAGCATCGGCATCGCACCCTGGGGCATCGTGGAAGGCGCTCACGATCTCATCGGGAAGGGGAGAGATGTTCCCTATCATGCTATGGCTTCTCCCAGGTATGACTGAAAGCAACTGCTTCAGATACAACAAGAATCCTATTCTAATATTATATTTTTGTTAAAGTAAACAAAAAACGTAAAAAGTATGCGCTGCCAGAATGGGTATTCCCCGATGGTTACAATCTGGGTGTCTTCAAATCACGAGTGAATCGGTTTCTTCTAGGCAAGCGTGCTCCAACGTAGACCGCATCAACCCTTAACATCAGGCGTGAAGGTGGTAAAACGAAAAAAAATACTGTCTCTCGGTCCGCTTGTTCGCTTTTCTAATAAACGGAAAAAATCTGGTTGAGTTAAAGCGAGACGGAAAGATTTCCCGCCGAATCAAGACCGCGCTGATCGGCCAGATCTCTTTTGTAAATTTTCAACATTTCTGTAGATAAAAACTACTGAGTGAGAATAAAATAAAAACTTTTTTTTGTCTGCCTTTGATCTTTTTTTTTTACTAAACCCAATGACAGTTTTAAAAAGGGGGAAGACGCGTGACTTCCAAACATTGTACCCTTGTAGCCACAGATCTACTACCTATAGATTTTCAATGAGCGTGGCTAGCTCAGTGCCTCTCGCTCATCATCGTATTTTCGCTCACTGCGCTTCTTGCAGCCCAAAATGCTACAACCAACCATTGTAAAATATCTTTTACAATTATTTCTCAGAGGAAACACGCATTTATCACATTAAATCACCAAAAAAAGGCAATAAATATAATTCAGACCCGTTTTGTTTGTCACTGATTATTACAGATTTTGACACTTGAGGTACCAAAAACAGGTCACGCCGATAAGGACAACAAAATCTATTTATGTCCTTTTCGTACTTGTGCTGAGCCATATCAAGTTGTCTCTTTCACTAAAATATATTGCCGATCTGGTTGTGTATATCTGTGCTTGTAGCCATAGATTCAGTATTGCTTTCTCCCTCTACGCTTGTACCCAATAAATATGGCTCTGTTTCGGTTCGAGTCAGCGGCGACGTTGACGTCTACACTGTAAACGTCAACTTCACCGCTCCATTAGACACTACACTAGACCATAGAAGTGACATTTAAAGAAAATTAAGTTAATAGTTTTTAAGTATTTACGAGTGAAAAGTAATGCCGTGAAACTTGCTTTTTGTCTTCGAACTGTTGGTGCACCTTGTGAAAACGCAGGAAGAAATTTTTGCTGCTTTATTTCACACAATTTTGACAAGTAATTCACGTGCTATCAAAACGCCAGTTCAATTGTGACTGAAGTGGATTGTGCCCCGGAGCCTATATTGTGCGGTCCACGTCAAGAAGTTCGTCCCGTATTTTCCCCCTATTTACTTACATCAATGACTAAACCGCATTATTTTGAATACCTCAGAAGTTATTACCTGCTTTACTTTTTCTATTTTAGAAAACATTAAACTTTTAACTTTTAGCTTTTTTTGGCTTGTTTGTTCTTAATTTTTAGCTATTTCTTTTCCGTAAATAAATACATTTATACGTTTCGGTATACAGGGGTAAGTCTTATTTCAAGGCGTTGTGGAGCTAGTCTCTTGTTTGAAAGGGTCCATGGTGACGATTTTGGTGGAAGAGTTGAGGCCATTGGTTTGGGCTTGAAAGAGGACGTCGTTGATCAGTTTTTCAGCCAGGATTCTCATGTTAGGTGGTAGGTAGCGCAGTTTTGCTGCTACGTTTATACCTGGGAAAAAAGCTTCGGTTAATGAACGTAGGTGACGACCTAATGTGGGAATGGAGCCAGAAACCTGAGAAAAGTAAGTGAAACATGAAGATATTTGCATACTAACGATAATAAAGCATATCTCTCTTGTTTGTTTGAACTGAGGATGCAGAGCATCTTCGACCAAAATAAAATGAATGGACAGGCCCAGTAGAAGCGCATTTTTGAAGATAACAAAATGAGCACTGGCTCTCATTTCGTTTCAGTCGGTCTCAAGCCGTAGGAAGTGCAACATATGCATACAAGTGTTCATATGCTTTCCCGAAGTGTAAATACACAAATAAAACCGGGATCTATTTTTTGTAACAAATATACTGTACATTTTTATAATTAGGTGTTGAAGTATATGTCCGACGGTTTTGACTCGTTTTTACTGAGCAATTTCAATGGTTAGGGCCCGTCCATTCATTTTATTTTAGTCGTAGCAAAGCATCGCATAGGAACAAAATAAATAGGTACAGAAGGCCAGCTTCGGGTGATCTTAATTTTAATAACCTATACGCAACCGTAGCGATTAGAACGCCACCCACAACATGGACAGGCGACCTAAAAGAGACCGCAGAGAAACGTTGGATGCAGGCCGCTTCCAACCGGCCCTTTTGGAAATTGATGGGGGACGTCCTTTGGCTAAAATGATAATGATGATGAACCCAACCTCGCTCGCATCGCATCGCATCGTCGCTTACCTGTTGGTAAGCGACGATGTGGTCGAAGATAAAGCACGCAGACTTACATTATGTTCTTTGAAAAGTTTTGATTTGGGAGCTTTAGTTAAAAACTATATAGTAGGTATAGTTATTTTGAAACACATATATATCTAATATTCCCCACAGAAAATCGGTACAAAAGGCACGATCAAATAAAATTGTAATAATGCCTCATTTTCTAAATAAAGTTTTTAGCAATATGACAACCGAACACTCATTGTTAGTTATGATAATTGTGACACAAAACGTTAATTACGTGTATTGCCAAAGCGTGGGCACTCGCGACTGGCACTCGGTCGATTTGATCCGAGATCACTATACGTACGCGTCTTTGTGTGCGTGCGCCTGTTAACGCTCGTTGTATGCAGCCGGCTTTCTGTATATTATATCTATTAATTTTGTGGTACAGGCTTGAAAAATTATGCAATGAATGAGTACATACTGCCGATTATATCTTCGTCCTCCACAATTTTCATTCGCTCTTTTACGTCACTTACAACTTTAACTTTTGACTCACCTATAGCGTCATATTCGTCATCCACTTCAGTACTTGTTTTAGCTCGTTTGCTTTTATAAGAATCACTGTTATTTATAGGACTTGAATGCTTTATGCTCGTAGAGGGCCGATCTATCTCGACCACGCTCATCGGTATGTTATATTCTAAAGACTGGTACGACTCGGTTTCGTATGTCTCTTGAGGGTCTTCTTCTAGAGCCTCTTCATCTTCTTCTTCTCCATCTGATGATTCTGATTTTTGTTTCTGAAAGTTATGGCGAATAGTTTAATCGTTAATTATACTTATTTAAATGTGGTCCAGCAATAAGCTATCGGACATAATTATTATGTTTGGTGTGTTAAAGACAGTGAAAAAAATAATTATGTTTGAAAATATATATATTAAATGATATACGTTTACAAACTAAATTATTTATAACGGCTAGCGAAGTTCTGCGTCATAAGAGCTTAAAGTTTGTGATTGAATTTGGAAGGCAGGCTCTGTCCTTTTTTCGCAAAGTAACTGGCAGTATGGAGTTTCTATAGCGTACTAACAAGTGACGTCATTTATTACTAAAGTGACATACTGAGAGCAGAGCATTTTAATGTCATGCTCTGTCTAGCAAGATATTAAAATACTTGTGTCTTCCTTAACTTTAAACACATTTTAATATTGTTTGCGGATGGCTCTATTTATGGTTAGCGTTTATCTTTTTTCGATACGCGTTTGACTAGATGGAAAGTAAAACATTGGAGTTTATTAAAGTACGGTGGCATTTTACGACCCAGAAAGAATAAAAGGTAGGTACGAGTACAAATAATAACTTGTAACTTCTAACAATTTTTGATTTCTCTTGATATTTTTAGTAATGTGTTAAATTGGAATAAATAATCTTTTTCATATTATACTGCGTTACGCGGAAGGTGTGTACTAAGCCGAAAGGGGTTCTTTATAATTATCATTGTGAGCAAATTTTACTATGGAACCAACCCTGAAATCGCGTCTGAAAAAAGTATCAGCTGCTCAAAACATTTTGTCAAGTGTGAATGACAATTTTCGATGGAACAGTGATCTTATATGGTTGGTCCCTAAATAAAAGTTGTTCATAATGTTTGTTATTATGGACTCTTTTCGGCTGAGTATACCCTTTCCGCGTAACCCTGTAGATATCTAATTTAAATCTCAATTTGAAATATCACAATTTGTTAATTGTGTAGGAAACGATTAGATCCGATATTTAATTCCGGGAGCGTTCTCGAAAGTGACATTAAAAACTAGGTGAGGCCGGCAGATACGAAGCAACCATCTTATCTGTAGACTTGAATGAGGGAGCCACCGTCGTATTTTGTAAATAAAAGAGACAGCCACCAGTACATTTTTTTAGCTCTACTGTTTGGCCAAATCAACAGACAGGTTGGTAGGTCTGTAACAACTTTTCTCCAAAGAGATTATCCCTTGTAATTGGCCATCAGGGCAAGTTTTGCTACGTGTCCGGGGTGGCCAATCGGAGGCCTAAATGGAGAAAAGTGCGTAACGTGACCACTGAGAGGTCTGAATGATTTTGTAAGTGATAGTATTTGTAAGAGCAAGTCTTGCATATTGGCTCTGACACTTTTTCAATTTGTTCCGTAGTACTACAAAGGAACCCTTATAAGTTCGTTCCTTCCGTCCGTCTATCTTCTAACTTAGTTTTTAGTCTTTATTGTGATGTACTTGTAATTTTTGAAAAGAAAATCCTTTCAAAATCATTTCATTTCAACTTATATAGTTACTAGCTGCGCCTCGCGGTTTCACCCGCGTTATATACTTCCCTGAAGGAACCTCCTTGGTAGCTATTTGACTTAGATATTTTTTTTTGTCTATTATGTAATATGTCAGTGTATAAATAAGACGTCAATTCGACGTTCCATTTAAAATGAAAATTTATTTTCTTCGTGTTTTCTTTTTTCATGTTTGTTTTTAACGATATTTTAATACTTATTCTGCTATTCGAGGCGGAGAGGTATCCCACAAATAAAATACCATGAAAATAGGTTTAGCCATTTTTGAGTTATAAATGGTGTAACATACGCGACTATTTTTTAAATATGTATATATTAAAGATAAACATAAGTACATGAAACATTGCACAATTACAGTATTAATATAAATCTCAGTTTTAAAAGTAAATATAAAATAATATATAATTTTGCGTTTCAGTGGTGGCTCTGGTACATGTGAAATTTCCATTTCTAAAGTTAGACATATAAACTTATGACTTGTCGTGCTGATAGTCAAAATTGTTCAAACATTTCTAAACAACTTTTTGAGTTATAGCGATTTAACTGTAATACATTCAAGACGTTCTAGATCAAAAGTTGTTAACCTTTTTCTAAAATTATCTTAAATGTTGACGTTGTCCTAGTAGTTTTCTCTTTGACTAAACTATAAAAAGTGTATTGTTATGATACACATCTCTGAAATTTTTCTATAAACTTTAATTTCTGAACTATGAATGTGACCACAATTATATGGCTTTGGCTACGGAACCCTACCATATGCGTGTCTCGACACGCTCTTGGCCAGTTTTTTAAAGATGACGTTTAATTAAACCGTTTGTCGTTTTTTGACGTTTTTTTTGTACATAGGTATGGATCTTTCCAAAGAACTTGAACCAGGTTCGAATTCTTTGGATCATTCCTAAGTCTCTTGGAAGTCGCAGCTAAGTTAAACTAGATCGTCATTGGCAAATGTATGCGTCCAGGAAATACTATTATTTTGGGGTACGTGATATTTTATTCCTAGAGCCTGGCTAATGAAAGTAGAGACTGAAAAATCGCGGCAAATTTAAAAATATCAGCATTTTTTTATTTTTTTTACTTTTTTTTTTTTTTAAGGAATTTTGTCGATATTCGACCATGCCACTCCCGTAAATCTAATAACATATTTAAATTATACTTCGCATCTTTCCGAAGATGATTACTGTTTACATGCAGCAGCACGCGAGATGATGCTGTCCTAATCACATATTTAGAGTTATTTTTATACCCTTAAAATCGATTAAAGTAGTTTTTTGATGTTCCTACGAGTATTTCCCACCACTATTCACGCCGCCATATTGGTTTCCGTCGCCTCTCATTACGTGATTTTGTGTTGTCCGAGTCACACGTAAAATTGCTCCTCTTCCAAAAACAAAATAAGATGGAAAAAAGAAAGCGATCAGTTAAGGATGAAGATTCATCGTGAATAGAGTATTAATTAAGTGAAGAAGTTATTAAAAACGAAGTGAAGAAGAATTTCGTCATCGTCCGAAGAATCATTACGAAGCCCAAGCCATTGACCAGCGATCTATATGCACATGCAGTGACCAAGAAGTTCAAGGTGAGTCACGGCGGTTTCCTAGAAACGTTGGACAAAAAAGTTATTCATGCTTACCTTCATAAAATAAAAATTTTACTCGTGAACAGCTTGTGCTCTCATGATATACTTATTATCATATCCCGGCGTAAAACGCGTGTGGAAATAGTATCCCGACGTACATCGTGTGTGGATACAGACTTAGTTACATTTGGTTACATGTAAAATGAAATACCTACCACGACATATAGCTCGTGCATCTTGTGCTCTCATGTTATAATTATTATCATTTCCCGGCGCAAAGCGCGTGTGGAAACAGTATCCCGACGTATATCGTGTGTGGATAACGACTTACCCCGATACCGATATACCTATCCGACATAGTGTGTGTGGATAAAATGTACCTACTTTAAGATTATTATTTTCTATGTAACGGTATGTCTAAAGAAGATTAGATCGTGATTCTAAATTAATATTTACCTACCCGCTGAAAATTTTACATATATGAAGGCAAAAACCAAAACCAAATGTCAAGCTGTATATCAGCAATCGGCAAAGCACTGAACTTGGCTTTAACAACACATTGCATTTCACAAGACGTTATAAAAACGCTGAGTGACACGGGGCGTTTGCTGTGCGATACTCACTACAGAGAATCTCCTTCAAGACGATTTGCCATTGTAAATTCCATTAGCAATCAAAAACGAGATGTTATAAAAAACACTAAAATGGATGAGCATTTGTTTGGTACAGACTTGTCTCAACACCTAAAATCATCTAAGACCATATCACAGTCTGCTTCAGAGCTGAGATTTAATAGCGGTGACATCAACCCGCTCCGCTCACAGCCGAGTACTTCGGCTCCTAGCTTTAAACGCACGGGGGGTACCGCGGGCACCAGCCGCCGAAACGCAAGTGTAACCGGGCCGGTATGGGCACCCGCCATAGCCGCCGCTGCCGGCGCGTGCGCCTCCACCGGCAACAACTCACCGCTCGAAGCCGTACCTACAAACTCGACGACGACGCTAGCTCTTTCGTCACAGATCAGATACTTAGATCATATTATACTCCTTTGCCTATTCCTGGCAGACTTCAGTTTATTTTTTATGATTGGCGTCAGATTACGACAGAGAAAACTATTTTGTCTTGGATTGAAGGTTATAAAATTCATTTTTTCCGATCCATAACAAACACATACCTAAAAATAGGGAATATTCTCCTGATGATACCGACATAATCGATGATTGTTACGGATTTATTGAAATCAGGTTATATTTCGACTTGTTCTCATTGTAAAAACAATTCATCTCGCCTATTTTTTACATTCCTTAAACCTAACGAAAAAAATCGGTATATTTTGAATCTAAGAGAATTAAATAAATTTATTTACGTCAATAACTTCAAAATGGAAGACTATCGTACCCCCAGCGAACTAATAACATACTGCATTTACATTGATTGATGAAACATTATGGCCACTTAAAAGATGCGTATTTTTTACTGTTAATTGCTAAAGGTGAAAGAATCTACCTTCGTTTCAGAACACTGCCCAAAAATTACAAAGTTATTAAAACCGGGTCTACGGCATTTAAATTTCTTAGGCCATTTATCCGTAAAATTTTTGGATGATTTTTATGTATCGGGAATTCTTTTCACAGCTGTCTTGATAATGTAGAAACAACCAAAAATATACTTTTGAAATTAGGAAATTCAATCAAATTTGCCCAAAAAAAAAAAAAAAAAAATGCTCACTTTTCTTGTTTTTACCTTTGATTCATCTACAATGTAATTGAAATGACCAGACGACAAGAAAAAACCGTATACAATTATTTACAAAGAAATAAGTGAACGAACTAATAAAAAACGATTTAGTAAAGAGAGTAAATTCAGAGAATTGGCTAGTTATGTTGGTTTGGTGATGTAGGCGTGTCTCGGTGTCGACTACGGATGGGTCTACACTAAGATGTTTGAAAAATAAAAAATCTCGCCACTTAACTATCCTGATGATTATAAGAAGTATATGACCCTATCCGAATATTTAAAAGATGCTTTCTTGGTGGAGGCATCACATTGATTTTGCAAGTTGGTCATTTCAAAATAAAGAGTACCTATTTACTTGTAATATTTAGCGACGAGTTAAGTACTGGATGGAGGACAGTTTGTAATGATGAAACAGCTCACGGCCACTGGGATCAATCACAACGATCACTACACATAAACACACTCGAATTACTTGGAGTTTTCTATAGTTTTCTATAGCCTCAAAATATTTGCGTCATCGTAATTGCAATATTTTAATAAGAATAGACCATACATACTACAACGATTAAATAAATTTACCGTATCTGGAAGTTTTTTATAGAGTGGGAACTACCATTTACGTTGGATTACCAGCGTTTATTTATTTATTGCATTGTAACCGGAACTCGTCAGGTGGCGCCACCGTAGCAGATGCGTGCCATTTTGTTTATATTTATTGCGCACTGTTTGGAATCATTGGCGTTAAAATTTTCGTCGTCGCAACATCTCCGTAGCAGCCGTCCGTAAGTTGTAACATTTTATGTTCAGTGATGTTATAATAAAAAAGGGTTAAGTATTTTCTAATCTAAATAAATATAAACTCAACGAAAATAAATTTAAAAACGTATAAATCGAATGCTATGCTGTTTTTACCCACATAAAATTTAAATTTGAGTAAAAGTGTAATATCTACTTAACGAATTTTGCCGTTCAATTCATATTTAAGTGTTAGTTGTGCCTCAGGTGCTCAACACACTAGTGGCCTGCTGAAAGGCTATCAAGCCTTATACCAGTGTTAATATCGTCGAAGAATATTTAAATAAAATTTCCCGTTTAACATGGCTTTCTTGCCAGTAATTAGGAAGAACGTCACAACCTTAAGACGTGCTGTGGCCGGCCCAACATGGATGGCAAAACAATTGAAGAAAATGGGGAGCAGCATCCATTACATGCGGATCTGACCCTGATGGCAGGGAAATTATCAGGCAGTCGCTACTGGACTACTACTACTACGTGGAATCTCTAATGCGTCGTTAGACATAATGATGGCATCTATCTCGACTAATAATTAAATTAATATAATTTTATTCATCTATAAAATCTTGGTGGCTATATTGTAAGAACAAAGGCTTAGATTATTATAATTCCAATTTTACAAAATTGATTAAATATATGACAGAATTTTTTAATTCATGCAGGTTACAGTATAATAAACAGCTATTGTTCAGAGTTGTCCATACTGTTATGCATTTACTTCTCATGATAACATTAACGTTTTTTAAAGGTTTTTATCGTATTAAACCTCCTGCGCCGAAATATGATACTACCTGGGATCCCAATCTTGCATTAAATTATCTAAATAATTATTTCCCCAATGATCTGATTTCATTAAAAGATTTATCCTCAAAAATATTCACACTTCTGGCATTAACATCTGAACAATGAATGCAGATACTTAGGCTTATTGGGATTCAAAATATAATATTTGATTCAGAATAGATTCAAATCAAAATTGATGATCTGATAAAAACATAAAACAAAGGTTAAAGTTAAAGACCGAATGCTTTTCAACCATTTATTGTGTTACCATACATTAATGAAAATTCCAAAGTATGTCCAGCACTGTGCCTCAAAACATACATAGATAGAACTTATGCCATACGTCTCTAAGAAGATATCCTTTTTATCAGTTATCAAAAGCCACACAAAAGGGTAGGTTCCCAGACTTTATCTCATTGGATAAAATCAATTAAAAAAAAATAAAAAATAAGTGCCATTATATCAAAGTTTAAGCTTTTAGTACGCGACACGCGTCGAAATCAGCTGTTCACAGGGCAGGAGTAAATCTTGAAATTATTCGGAAAACAGCAGGCTGGTCTGAATTTTCGAATGTTTTTTATTATTTATTTTTTTAAGTACTATAATAAAAAAAGTATTAAAATCAAGCCAAAACTAATTACTAATTACAAAATTAAAATGCAGATACCTTATTTCGCAGTTATATCTGATCATTAATTATCATGTTGAATATTACCTCTTAGGTTTCCCTTTTTGTGATTACCAATTATATAATTTGTTAAATAATATATTTACCAATTATAATATATGATTATTACTGAAGAATGAATGAACATTGTGCTGATCGCTATTATGTTGTGGTATTTTTTCGATGCTCTAAACATCTGCATGTAAACAGTAATCATCTTCGGAAAGATGCGAAGTATAATTAAGAATCAAACGAACTTACCTTGGTTGTGATGTTTGATATCTAATTATACGAGCGTCTTGAACGAAGATGATTACAAACCCACCCCCCCTTTATTTTTAACTCAAAATCCCTAGATCTATCGAAAAAATACGGCTCTGAATAATGAGAGGCGACGGAAACCAATATGGCGGCGTGAATAGTGGTGGGAAATACTCGTAGGAACATCAAAAAACTACTTTAATCGATTTTAAGGGTATAAAAATAACTCTAAATATGTGATTAGGACAGCATCATCTCGCGTGCTGCTGCATGTAAACAGTAATCATCTTCGTTCAAGACGCTCGTATAATTAGATATCAAACATCACAACCAAGGTAAGTTCGTTTGATTCTTAAATATCAGCATTGAAACCCCTAAAATTTGTATGAAATGCCTGGAATAATCTCACTTGATACTTGTAAGTTATTAATTTTTATTGTAACACGGTCAGAACACAGTAATGTTTGCATCTCATATTAATTTTGGGGTTGCAATGCGGATTTTATTAAATTTGGCGGGCCTTTTCAGTCTCTACTTTCATTAGCCAGGCTCTACGTTTTATCCAAAGTTTAATCTGAGATTTAATAAATATTATATTTTTTTTAAATCTTCATTACACTTACCGAATTTTAAAATTTTAACATAATATTGTGTACAATCAATCCCTTGCCTTGATAAACGTGAGTTATTTCAACTATTTGCATGTAATATTCTAATTACTCCATTCAAAGACTTCAGGTTGAAAATATGGGGCGTGACGCAAAAGCATTTTTGGAGAATGCTGACGTCGGGGCTTTCGTTATTAACAAACTGGAAAATTCAAGTTCGAGCGATCGTGGTGTACGTACAAGTGTCTGAAATTGCAACTTATTATTATTGTTTTTTTTCTGGGCAAGTGCCTTTATTATCTAAACAAAATACATGCTAAAACTCACACTACAAATACAGTTAGACTGCCCATAGACCGTTGAATTACATTATTGGTTCACAATAAAATTGTAGGTACCTCATTTAATGAGTTCATTTACAAGAGTTCAGAATAGCCAGGACGTGAGGCGTGCCGCGGCGCGGAAGCACGGTGGGATTATTTTAACATCGTTTAATAATATAATGTTCTCTGTTTAAAGATTAATTTTGTTTCAGATCAAAATTAGCAGTACTAAACAACAGGCACGCGTACTTCCTGCTGGTAGACAACGGTTCCGTGGGAAGGTATGGGGCTGAGATCGTCCTCAGAAGAAAGCTGGAGAAGTACATCGCGGCGCAGAAATTACATCCATGTGAGTGCTTGCCGATAACCGATGGGGAAGAAAGGTTCTGGAGTGGAGACCACGAACCGGAAGACGCAGCGTAGGTAGGCCTCCCACTAGATGGACCGACGACATTGTGAGAGTCGCGGGCATCCAGTGGATCCAAAAGGCAGGCTGTCGTTCAGTGTGGAGGTTAAAGGGGGAGGCCTATGTTTACCAGTGGACGTCTTCTGGCTGATGATGATGAGTGCTTGAATTTATAGCCTATTTATCGCAACTACCTAGCTGCAAAGACAGTCTCCGAGTAAGGCTATACAACAGGCTAGGCCCTGATTGGTCTGACTAGAAGGGATCATTTCTTCATCAGTTATGATTATATGATTACTAGCTGCGCCCCGCGGTTCCACCCGCGTAGTGATGAAAAATGGTGATGGTGATGATGATGATGAAAAGTAGCCTATGTCACTTTCTGGCTCTTGAACTATACCCATGCAAAAAATCAGGTCGATCCTTTGTTCCGTTGCAGCGTGAAAGAGGAACAAACAAACACACTTTCGCGTTTATAAAATTAGTATGATATTAGTGTGTGATTGTCTATTATGCGTGTGTTTTTTCCTGAAGCCACATCTATAATTGTCTTTTGTCGATTTTATCGATGCGTCCAAATCAGCGATCTGATTTACTATATCTCGCTGGTTTAAATTATTAACTTTTACTTTGTTGATATTTTTTGTTTTGTTTTATCTTAGTTTGTAACTTTCATATTTGCATGCCTCGTCGACGAGAAACATATTTAGACTAAGTATAATTTTGTAACAGCCCATTTCAACAAGTGCTTCAGTACAAGGGAATGTTGAATCATTACTAGATACAGCTCTATTTCGAAGGGTTTTATAGAAATAAAATTGAAAATCAACACCAGCTATTTAGCCAAAAAGTAGTGAGCAAACATTACTGCAGTGCAAGTACCGTTCTTTATCGACCGTCAATTCGCTAAAATGCCATAGAATCGATCACAGCAGATACTGAAAAAATTGCATATTATCGAATTTGACGTCCTCAACTGTCAATTTGACGATCGATAAAAGAACGGTACTTGCACTGCTGTTTCGGATGGAAGAGCAATGTTTTCTATGAAATTACCAAACATAATATCTCAGTGATAAGCGCAGTGCATTGCCGCGCAGGGTTTTGAAATGTTGAAATCTAAATTCTGGGTTGCCCTAACTGTTATGAGAAAGCGTGACGCTGACCATCAGGTCAGCTACATGCTCACCTCGTTTCATCAAAAACACTTAACCAAGAATTAGTAGCTATTGCTCACAATGGTTCTCAACTAATGGTTAAAAATGAGGCTATCCTAAAAAATATCAGACAAAAATTCAAAATGAATATCTGACTCGTTTCTTTTTATAATATTTTTGAAAGTGGTGTATAAACTTACTTATGCCATAGAGAATATATCTATGGTAATGTGTACATGTTATACCATAGGCTATTTTCTCCCTCTACGTGTTATACCTATTTCACCATAATGTGTGATGTTAGGCTGAAGAGATTGTCGAAATATTTCGAACGCCAAAACTTTAGGGTTAAAGGTAGTAAGCATGTCCAACTTCAGCGGTTATGGAGGTCCGAACATTATAGCGCGCTTGTGTTAGTTACAGCGACCAAATCATCTGTAGTAGTGGCCAAATGTGGAACTACACATTGTCTAAGGATTGGTGTAAATTTTGTAAAGAAAATTCGATAGTAGCTCTACCATTGAACTCCAGAGATAAGTTGGTGGCACTCTAGGGCGGAAGGCCGTTTTGCGATTAAACCGTAATTTATTACTGTTATGGTCATTGAGTTTCAGTAATCGTAGAATGGCATACGAGATATACATCAATTCTTGAAATGAAAAAGACCGTCATTCACGAGTTCATTATGCCGTGAAATTTAATATGAACTTTAAAAGAAATGCCCGGAAGTTTTTTATGCATCCGGATTTTAGCCCGGAGATTTTTTCTTCATCTGGTAACCATATCCTGGTACGACCGGGATGATCTCAAGTGTGAAACCCGGACGTCTCATGCCCATCGCAGTTTCGGTCGTTTTCTATTCCAGCAATTAGTTCCACATACTCGTATGACTTAGGTACCTATGAAGTTCATATTATGACCTCGCTAACTCTCTCCGCGTTCAGCTTTACCCGCGTAGACTGTCTCATCCCACACTGTGGGCCACAGAACATTTTTTTCTGGATGAAAAGTAACAAAAATATGACACTCTCCGGCCCTCCAACAGTGCAAAGAAACGAGTCAAGATTTTTTGCTCCGTGAAAGAGGAACAAACAAATACACTTTTGCATTTATACTGGGTTACGAGGAAAGAGTGTACTAAGCCGGAAGGGGCCAAAGTACTTATCCATCATTATGAACAACTTTTACTAAGGGAGCAACTCTAAAATCGCCTAAATGATATCAGCTGTTCCATAGAAAACTGTCATTCATATACGAAAAAATGTATGGAACAGTTGATATTTTTTTCGCGATATCTGGGTTGGTCCCATAGTAAAAGTTGTTCATAATGATGGCTGCTTTGGATCTCTTTTTTCTCTTTTTGGCTTAGTACACCCTTTCCGCGTAACCCTGTAATGATAGTACGATTATAAAAGTTATAACTGCCATACTCACTTTAACATCGGGCGCTTCATTATCGAAGACAAAGGAGAACAAGTTGTAGTACCAGAGGTTCGGTTGGTAGACTTCGTCATCACAAGTCGCGTGCCGGCGGCTCTCTTGAACTTTCTTGTACTCTCGCCGCACACAGGCGCGCAAACTGTCGATCTTGCGCAACACATGGACACGCGTCGCGTTCGGATCGTGTTGCTGAACCAAATCCGTCAGCTGCGACAGAGCCGCGTGCTTCTTCATCTTAATCCTGTAGTTGTCATCTTCACGATCCCACAGACAACGCAACTCTTTGAACTTTTCGATGAATTTCGTTGTTAGTTTGCGTGGGAAGACGACGTTGTTGAAGTCGGACATTTTGTACGGTGACGTTTGGCAAGCGGCGAGGCGCGCATGTCACTGAGCGCGCTTGCTCGGCGGAGGGCGACGCGTCCGTCGTGCGGAATGCTCGGTACGGTCCCGTCCCCCGCACGTTTTCCCTTCCCCTCAGATTAATGTTGTGCTCGCTCGGGCTGTATTATATCTATATCCGTATATATAATGTGCTCTATGGTATTATCTTTGCTCGGGCGGTTGGCCGAGCCGAATCGATTCGAGAGTTTAGATTTACGAACAAAACAAAGCGGCTACGAAGACTGGCGCGCCGCGTTGCGGTATTAATATTAGCATGAAATTAAATCCGGATTAAATTAATGTTGCTTTTACTGTTGCAGTCAATTAATTTTTTGGCAAAATAATTTGTCTGTGGCTTATTCACTTTGCAAAATGTGCCAATGTGTATATTTATCTAAATCAGACAGGCTGGTAGGTGGCTTAGAAACTTATATATACCTATGCTGTAAAAAAAGTAAAAATAGACCGCGACGGTAGGTAATATTGTTTAAAAAAAAAATGATACTTGGGTATTGGTGAACCTTGCCCTAGGATCTAGGGCATAAACTCAGCTACTTTTTATTTTGAAAAAAATATCGGTTTCTGAAAGAAAGCAGGTAAAAGTAACTTTACAACTTTCGCGATTTGAACACATGTTTTAAAATGTTTATCGGGAAATGTATCCGATAAAAAACCGATATAGACTAGCAACTTTGCGCCGATACTCAAGACTAAAAAGTTTAGTTTGAACTAGGGATTCGTTGTTGATGATCTGTTCTGCATGCTATATGACACCAAAAAATTTATAACATTTTTACTATGACAATTTGCGCGGTGAAATCGTACCACAACAATTCAGAAAAGCAGCATAAGAGTTATGGTGTGACATTCCACAGGTAATCCATTAATTTTCTTGCTTAAATTGTTTAAAATACCAATCGAAACGTAAGCTACAAAGCGAATTTGTGGCTTACGTTTTGAGAAGGCGTTGTTAGGAAACTTACCTTCTCTGAGTAGTTATTCTAAGCCCCGAGCATAGCCTTCCCCAAAGCTCGTTGTGTGACTTTGAGCTTTAGGTCACAGTATTTACTCACTATTTTTAGTCTTATAATTATAGTACTTAAACGTTTTTCACTTAATTAAGGGTAACCCATCCGTGAAGGTCCCTCCTACCTGCCACGATCGTTTAATTTACACCCAACATTCCCCTAAAGAGGTGTGTTTGTGTTAAAAAGTTTGTTTATTTTGAAATATCACATTTTGTTTATTTTGTAACTTTATTACAAGACAAACTTGGAATGACAAGGGTCCGGTGAAATCCGGGAATATATTTCTGTGGGTTCGTTTATTTGCTGCGTTCATGGCTCATTAGCATAAACAAATGGGATGAAGCCTGGAGAGGGTTTCAGTCAGAAATATTACCCGTCCTCAAATCTACTGTCTCATTGGTTTACTCACTTACCTACTTACTTGAACCCCTTACGCGAGCCCATTTTATTTGGGCTTAACCTCGATCAGACAAATAATGGAGATATGGTAACGTGGATTGGGGGGGAGGGGCTATATCAGACTTAGGCCCCCCTATAGGCCCCTTTAGTACAACTCACCTGGCAGACGCTCTTGCTGTTATTTTTTGCGTAGGTAGATGGCATTAGAGGGTCATTAGCCCATTAGAGGGGGATTAGGGTCATTAGTGGGTTTGTGGGGTGGTTGTGAGAGTCGCTGGGTTCCAGTGGATGCAAAAGGCAGGCTGTCGTTCAGTGTGGAGGTTAAAGAGGGATACCAATAATAATAATAATAATAATAATAATTTATTTATTTCCAAGTAACATAGACTCATACAAATCACAAAAATAATATCAATAGAAAAAATAGAAAAAATTAATAATAGTAGCTACCAATGTTCAGCAGTGGACGTCCAAAAATAAAACTGCTTTCTAGTAAATTCACATTCATCAAACGCGCGAACTGTCAAACGCGAGAAGCTAATATCGTCATTAAGTTTTCTGAAATTTTCCAAGTTTCGCAATTCCGTAAGAACCTTCTACAAAGTATTAGGTAACTTAAAAAAAATTATGAAAGCGGTATAGTTGTTCTCAAGTTATGGCGTGCGTGACCAAGGTAAATAGGGATTAATTTTAATATATAAATAAACATAGATTCCCGTATAATAAGTAAATGCACGCTCACTTATTGGCCCTGTTAGCATACCAGGATTCATAAGTAATTAATTATCTATATAAAACAGCATTTTTGATCCTAATCTCATCTAAAGCCACCACAAAAGGTAATAAATGCCTATACTATTGGAGTTGGGTCGCCAACTCTAACAAATTAAAATAAATCCAAATAGATAATCCCCACATCGGCCCCAACTTTGTCCATAATCTCGACAATATTCCAGGTATATGACTGAGATTCTATTTGAGATATATGTATAAAGATATTATCGAGTATATTATGACCACGAGATTAGGCTGTGGTCACGTTTAGCCCTACAATGCGACAATCTTTATTTATATTTAGTAATAGGCTTGCGCTTGGCCGCAAAGTCGCCGCGATGCGGTCTACGGTGGAGCACGCTTGCCTAGAAGGAACCGATTCACTCTCGATTTGAAGACACTCAGGTTGTAACTTAACGGGGAACACCACTTCAGGCGGCGAATTCAACAGACTAGCAGTTCGCACAATAAAAATGGATCCAAATTTCAACTCAATAGAACGCCAAGAAGTGTGACAAATGAGGCTTGCAAGATGTGTACTTAACATACTTACATACACAATATATAAACATGCTTATAAAAAAAGCTTGCCTCTCCCAAAAAATTCAATATCTAGCGGTATTATCGCTAAAAACGATAGAAAAATATTGATAAAAGATATAGTGATATAGACTAAAAGAAGTAGTACAGCTAAAGCCTACCTACTTAGAGCTGTTGGGGATGAGGGGTATCAGAAACAAACTTTGACAAATGATCGTAGGAAACTAGCCTGTTCCACACTCAAGCTCGCCCGTCCGTCCCGGCTCAGACCCCAGCCCTCGTACAAAACCGACCCCTAAACACTCATAAAGGGAGATTTAAGGTGGCCAATTCTTTTGTGCCTGAAATTGATAAAATACCTCAGCGGATTGCGGCGCAGTGAGTGCTGAAAACACTTTGTCGACCATATTGATGTTTATATTGACACCTTTGTGTGGAATGCTTGATGGTTGACCTTTTGGCTTGACAGAGGAGGGACATTTTGACATACATACATATGTTGTTTATTAGTACTTGGTTCATGTAAGCCAATGAAAGTCCGTCGATTCTTTTTTAGGGTTCCGTACCTCAAAAAGAAAAAACGGAACCTTATAAGGTCACTTTCTTGTCCGTCTGTCCATTTGTCTGTCTGTCAATACCAATGACAATATATCTTTGGTCAAGACCTTTTTCTCAGAAACGCGTAGAGGTATCAAGTTGAAAGACAAGAAAACTACTTTGGCTAACGAAGTAATTTTCTTGTGGCTCTATCAAGAGCTTCTTCTACATAATTAAAAAAAAACCGCTTTAATCGTTTCACAATAGGCGGAGTAATCGGTGTACCTACATATAAATACATAAAAAAACGAATTGAATACCTCCCCGTCCTTGCAAACCTCCCTGAAGGTCAAAAATATACCCAAACATACCTTTACGAAAAACTTGCATTTCTTGTAAACCTTCAAAAAGTAAAAAAAATAGTAGTAAAATATATTTTAATATTTACTTTCTCACGAGCTTTCGGCAAGTTTTATACTAATCTAACTTTGGTCACCCTGAGAATCGGAAATCGAAAAATACAACATATCTACGTACTTACAGGAAAATTCCATTTTCTCAGACGATCCCGTAGAGCACCTTCTTGTTTATTATTTCTGTCGTAGTGGGGAAAAGTGCTGAACGAAACTTATAAGTATACAGGGTGTTCTGTTGAATGACGGACAAATTCGAGGATATCATTGTTACCCATCATTATGTACAACTTTTACTTTGGGGTCCTAAACTTTAATCGCAAAAAATTACATTGTCATTCAATGAAATGTATGTATTCTCTACATCATATCAGCTAACTAGCGACGTCCCGCCGTTTCACCGGTTTGGTGAAATCATCATCATCATCATCATTTCAGCCATAGGACGTCCACTGCTGGACATCGGCCTCCCCCATCGATCTCCAAAAGGGCCGTTTGAAAGCGGCCCGCATCCAGCGTTTCCCTGCGGTCTCTTTTAGGTCGTCTGTCCGTCTTGTGGGTGGACGTCCTACGCTGCGCTTACCGGTCCGAGGTCTCCATTAGAAAACTCTTCGCCCCCCCCCCATCTTAAAACTTAAGCCCTTAGTTTAAAAGTTGTTTATATTGATGATTGCAATATAAACAACATTTAGGTATACCATCTTAGCATATCATCGTTCCGTTATACCCTGGATAGAAGTGTAGAATGTACTATAGAGCTATAAAATAATTTTCGCGATTTCAGGTTTGTACCCAAAGTAAAAGTATATAGTTCATAATAATTATGACTACAATGACCTCCTTTCAGCTTAGCACCTCCGTTTCGTGTAACCCTGTATAAAAGTGCAGAATGTGCAAAAGAGCTGATATTTTTTTTGCGATGTCAGGGTTGGCATTGCACCATAGTTAAACTTGTTCAGACTACAATGACCTCCTTTCGGCTTAGTGTAAAACGTGTAAAAAGTACAAGAGATAATCGACTCAAAGCTAATATCTAAGATTGAAAGGCCGTAAACAACCTATAAGTAATAAAAATAATAAAAATGACGGCCGCGAAAAACACACCTGTCCTTTTTACGTTCGATCCAAAAAAAATCGTCGCTGTAATATACAGACGTTTATCACGATAGACACCGTGAGTTCACCTACTATCTATGTCTGTGGCCTGTCCTAAATAAGATCAATGCTCCAACTTCAGTTCAGCTAAAATTATGTTAAACTTATGTATATTCTCAACTATTTAAAAAATCTTTTGAGAGAGCATTCGAGTTTCATAGTAAAAACTATGAAGAAATGAGAGTGAGGGTAGTAACGCTTGAAAGTAAGGGGGCCGAACGTGAATTGCTCATACATAAACTGGATACTAGAATTGATGAACTGGATAGGCAACTTAGAAGTACTAGCGTTGAAATAAGGGGCATTCCTGCTAAAGTTAATGAGACAAAAACGGACCTTACCACGATGGTTGAAACACTACAAGCAAAACTAAAGTGCGAAAGTCAACGTGGCGCTATCAGAGATATTTACCGACTCAAGGCTAAACCAAATGGTGAGCGTCCCATAGTAGTAGATTTGACTACTACTTTACATAAGAATAACATTATACAATCAGTCAGAAAGTACAACGCTAGTCATACAACCGAAAGACTGAATACACAGATATTGGACATTGAGGGTAGAAAATCTCCGATCTTTATCTCGGATTTCCTGACCCCAAAGGCCAAAAAACTTTACTACCTTGCGCGCGAAATGGCAAAGTTTGCCAAATTTGATTTTTGCTGGACTGCAAATGGAAAAATCTTCCTAAGGAAGGTTGAAGGTGCACAGCCAATAGTAGTTACAAGCGAACAACAACTAGAGGAGTTAAAATCAAAAAACTGCTAAATTATTACATAGAACTATATATTAGTACAATACTGTTTGCCATCAAGTCTACCTTCTGTTATAATTTAATTGCTACTAAAATTTACACTGCATTTTTTAAATATAATCTAATTTCTACACTCTACACATACAAACACACAGCCTCTCAAAATTACACAAAATACACTATCAATAAATACAACACAATTGTACAATATGTTATCATTACTTTGAAGCTATCACAGTCGTATAATGATACAATAACAGCTGGTTTATGTCAAGCTTTTCTGCGATCTCCGATATTTTACGCGAAATATGGATAAGGTCCAACAAAATATTTTAAGTGCCCTCATAGATGATCTAACAATTTCTAAACCTGTTACTTGTGATCCAGAGTCGTGTATATCACATGTCACTGTGAGTAAAACTACTCTTAGTATACTCTCTCTTAATATTAGAAGCGTTAACCGTAATTTTGACTCCCTTGAAGTATTAATCAGCAGGCTCGGTTTTCAGTGTGATTTGGTGATACTTACTGAGTGCTGGATAGAAAATTGTAAACCGTTTCCCCAACTTAATAACTACAAATCAGCATTCACAAAAAACTGCTTAAACCAAAACGGAGGCATCATAGTTTACTCGAGGGTAAACTTAGATATAGTTATAGAGGAACACATTTTTAAAGAGGCAAACTGTCTTTTGATAAAGTTGGGTAGTAGCACTGCAATAGTGGCATTATACAGGTCACCTTCATTTAAATGTATTGAATCCTTTATCACAGATCTAGATACGCTATTAACACTCATAGAAAAATACCATACTATTGCAGTACTAGGTGACATTAATATTGATATAAGTCAAGACAATGCCGACGTAAACTCCGATAAGTACATTGAGTTGCTAGCAAGCCATGGTATACTCCCAAGCCACAACATGATAACCAGAGGTCACAAATGTCTCGACCATATGATGTTGAAAACAAAGATGGAATTTACAACGATTGTTATCAAAGCAGATGTTACTGATCACGCACCGATTCTTTTAAATATTAAAAACAAACATAATAATCATTCATTTCCCGTAAGAAAAACTACATTAAAATCAAATTTTCCTGAGATAAGCGATCAAATTAAAGCAACAGACTTTGCAAATATCATACATGCAACTGATGCTAACGTGGCCGCTGATCTACTTGTCAAAAAACTCAGCGATATTATTAAAAACAATACACGTACTTGTAATGTTTCTAGTAGTCAACGCTTAATAAAACCGTGGATTACAAAAGGTCTGCTTCGATGTATCCGCACGCGAGATAGGATGCATTATAGTCTAAAACAAAACCCTAACAATGCTACATTGAAAATATCCTATTCTCGGTACAGAAACTACTGTAATGACTTACTTAAAAAACTAAAAAATACCTATCATAAGACTGAACTTGACAAAAATAAAAGCAACAACAAGAAAACTTGGCATCTCATAAAGCAAATTACTCACACAGAAAAACAAAAAACAGAAAATAAACCATTACTAAGAATTAAATCGAATCCACTTGAATCTATTAACCATGTTAATGAATATTTTGCAAACATTGGTGCAAACCTAGCAAACCAAGTTACTTGTAGCTCTCACAACATTGATTATGATCAGGTTTTGTTTAAAATAAGTGCCAAATTACCAGCTCAAGTTAATTCAATTGGTGTTCTGTCCACTGATGACATGGAAGTATTAGGTATAGTTAATGGACTAAAAAACGATTGTGCTACAGGTCATGATGGAATCTCAACCAAGATAATAAAACAGTCTGCGCCAACACTAGTGCCTTTGATCACACATATTTGCAACCAAAGTCTGACATCTGGTAAATTTCCGCAAGTGTTTAAAACGTCTATAATCACTCCTCTTCATAAGGGTGGGAATAGGGACAGTGTCAATAATTATAGACCAATTTCTATTTTAACAGCACTTTCAAAGATTCTAGAAAAGGTTATAAACAAGCGCCTTATATCTTATTTAGAAACATATAACATACTATCTACGTGTCAGTTTGGCTTCAGAAAAGGTAAATCTACTGAAAATGCTGTAACAGAACTAATTAATTATACTGTGGAAAATTTAGATAAAAAAAAGAAAGTAATTGGTATATTTCTGGATTTGGCCAAAGCTTTTGACACTGTTTCTATTCCTATTCTTTTGAAAAAGTTGGAGTGTATGGGTATTCGAGACAATGCCCAGAAATTAATGCAAGACTACTTGACGGGAAGAACTCAGAGGACTAAAGTTGGTTCTGAGATGAGTAGTGATGCTTCTGTGATGTATGGAGTACCACAAGGTAGTGTACTGGGGCCTACTCTATTTCTTACCTACGTGAATGATCTGTGTAACTTAATGTTAAGCCACGGAAAAATATTCTCTTACGCCGACGACACTGCTTTAATATTTGTAGGAAACAGCTGGAGTGAAGCCCGGGCCCATGCTGAACAAGGGTTACAGAAAGTTATGGAATGGCTGAAGAACAACCTTCTTACCTTGAATGTCGATAAGACTAAGTACATTACGTTTACGTACCCACATAGTAAAAAGTCTAATATAGAAATAAAAGCCCACGACAATTGCTCTGCAAACGGTAACTGCAGCTGCACCAAACTACAGCAAACCCAAATGATTAAATATCTAGGTCTCACAATTGATAGTACGTTAAGCTGGAAACCTCACATAGACATACTAAGTAAACGTGTACGTAAACTTATATTTGTGTTCAAAAACTTGCGTGACGTGGCCGATCATGAACTTCTCTTTAAAATTTACAATGCTTTATGTAGATCGATAATAACATACTGCATCACAGCTTGGGGCGGAGCATGCACAACTCATATGCTGGCTCTTGAGGTAGCGCAGCGAGCTGTGCTTAAAGTGGCTCTGAGAAAACATTTTCTCTACCCTACCTGCCAACTATATAAAGACTGTCAAGTCCTCACGGTTCGGCAACTTTATATATACAATTTAACGTTGGCACAACATAGAAGTATAGATATGTATAGTTTTAGTTTTAATATTCACAAAAGACGCAAGGATAGAGTGCTGCGTGAACTTAAATGCAGAGCACGATCCGCTCAAAAACACAAAATATTTCTAGGTTCTTATATTTACAACAAAATTAATAAACATATAATTGATTTCGTCATGATGAATTGCTCTGAAGCCAAAAATTCCTTATTTGATTGGATATCTAAATTAAACTACTTGGAGACTGAAGAGTTGCTTCAGATTCAGGGATAGCAGTTTGTACCAACCACCCCTTCTATTACACACACACATAGGCATTTCTACGAACCCTTGTTTTATGACGCTATAATTACGAGGATGCCTGACCCCCCCCCCCCCCCGCACACACACACACACACTCACACACTCACACATACACACACGCACGCATGCACACACATACACATTTTATTACTACTAACATTACAATAGTTAACTTTGTTTATTTTTATTGCGCTAAATTGTTCTCTGAAGGTATACAGATACCTACAACACAAGCTTTGCTTAGTGTAGGTTCTGTGGACCAACCTACATGTTATCTTAAGCCAAATATTGTGTATATACCTAAGTACTATAATGAAAATAATAAGTAGCTAGCTTAGTATTTTTAAGTATTAAATTTAGTGGCTTTTGTATCAATGAAATAAATAAACTTAAACTTAAACTTAAACTTAAACCAAAATATTTATTTTGGTACTGTTTGCCATAACCGCGCAAATTGATGCAACACAATCCTGGTTGACGACATATCAACTTTACTCTTAAATACTATCACTAAATTGCTATCGTATCCTCATCGTAGGTACAAAAAATCAAAAAATTTGACATATTTTCATACAAATTGATGTGCTCGGGCATGCTCGAAGTGATCGGGTCCATCCCGATATAAGTCTCTGCTGTAATATATTTTGAGACATTTTACGAGAGCTTTTATGAGAGAGCTGAATGACTTAGAGTTAGCGAATGAAAAGTAAAGTTAACGAATTACAGAAGTCAACTTGATTAGATTCTGAGATCATTCGAAGGGCCAAAAAACCATCGTTGAAACCTTTTTGCAGTCTAGAGTAAACCTACAATTCAAATTCAAATTCAAATTAATTTATTTCAGGCAATAAAATAACCCATACAATTCAATTATTAGGTACATCAAAAAATATATAAATAAATGAAGGCAATAAAATCTAAATAATAAAGTGACACAATACAATTCTAAAGTAAAAAAGTAATAAGCAATGTCCAATAAAATAATATGTCAAAATAATAATAGTTCAGTTAATTTAGTCAATCATTAATTAAATCAATACAAAAATCAAACAAAAATACAATTCAAATGTCCATAGTCAAACAATACAATAAATACAACAGATACAATGTCAAAATGAAATAGAATAAAAATATAACAACGGACTACACGGTTCCAAAGAGAATATATAACCGCTAACGCTGAAGAGGGGGCTTCCAAAGAGTATAGCGGGAACCAACGTATGCTCTATCACTAGATAGTCTTAGTTTAACTTGAGATATAAACTTTTGTCACATTTTGTTTCAAAAGGTAAGCAACATTTTGTATGGTCGTGTTTCAAAAATCGACGTGGTTTCATTTGATGTGTAAACACAATAGATAAGTAGCTGTTTACACGAGTTTTCTCGGTGGGAGTCTTGTATTTTATGTGTAATTCGTTGAAGATGTTGATGTAATTAGGAAGTAATTTGCAAGAAAATTATACGATCAAGTATACGAGAGTGTTCAAAATTATATGTACAAAAGCATACTGGAAATACCAAAGAGTTTCTTCAAAAATAGAGCAGATAAAAATAACAGTTTTTTTTTTAATTTACCTCCACTCCTGGAGGTTGGCGGACAGCTCAGGAAACTTCTCTCTATCTTGTGCCAAGCGCTCGACGCTGGCCCAGCCATGGATTTTTAACCGAAGAGATTAGGAGGTCATCGATTCGACTATACGACTGTAAGTTTTTTTTGTATGTTTGTTACGCGATTACTCAGACAATTATGCATTGATTTTGATGTTTTTTTTTGTTTGGTAAGTAGGCCATACGTCATATAAATTTGGTAGCCCCATATAAATTGTATCCAAATTAATTAAGCATCTATTGAAAAAATGCAACAAAAACCAAAAATATACACATAATATGATGTTTTGGTTTGTGGTCAGAAAAAGTTTTAGTGATGTCTTTCAATCTCTGTTTTAGCTGAAATTTTCTATTTAATTTGTTTGTAAATGTTGGTATGGTCTTGAAGTCGGTTAAAAAAATATTGAGGGTATTTTACATTATCTTAATTCCTGACATTTCAAACACTTTGTTAAAAGTATGTGTTGTGAATGTTAAGTGTTCAGTTCTTTGCACCTACTTTTTACCAGCTGTTTTAAGCAGGTCGTCACTCCCCCTTGCTGCAGGGTGTCCTATACTCTAAGCTTGCCCAAAAGCGTTTTCAACGCTTGAAATATTGGCATTAAATGTTGGCGCCAAAATACGCCATGTTGCGATGCACATCGCAACATACATAAAAGCAATGCTTTTTCAGTCAAAGATGTATAAGCATCTAATTTGTCCAGTATCAGGGTTGCCACCGCAGGGACAGCGTTTTGTAATCAGCGTACAACCACGTCTGTTGCGGTCAGCCCTGACAATTGTGCCTCTCTGCGGTTTGCAATGTGTAGGCGTTATAGATATGTTTAGAAGAGGCATTGTATGTTTTTGAAACACGACCATACAAAATGTTGCTAACCTTCTGAAACAAAATGTAATAAATGTGTATATCTCAAGTTAAAGTATAAGACGATTATAAATTATATTTTAAGCCGCCAACAAAAGAGCTGATAATCTTCAAACAGATCTTCTTGAATCGTAAGCACTACTATCGTAAGCATGCTACACGGCTAGGTGAGTACCCACTCACCTAGCCGTGTAGCATGTAACGTAGCTGATACTGTATCAAGTGAGTACGTAGGCGCGAGCCTGCTGCGAGCCGCTCGCGCGTGGAGCGCAGTAAGATCGCAGTAACCCGCCGAGTGGCGGTTTCCCTGCGAACACAAAGACAAAGGCCAGGAGCTTGTAGTTGGATACGCGGTGACCGTGGACGAGCCGTACCCACTTGCAGGTTGATACAGTATCAGCTACGTAACATGCTACACGGCTAGGTGAGTACCCTGCTCTAGACTTTGATAATATACATAATACTTAGTTCGGAGCTGCATTTAACTCGAGCTAGTGCCGAAAAAAGTCTGCAAAAAACTGAAGGGGGCGAGGTAAACAAGTATTGCACACACTGACATATTCTTCAAAATGTCACGCACACTTCAATAAAGAGCTGCACACAACTGCATTCGAGATGATCAAAATGTCATAAAATGTACTACCAAGAGAGACCCCGCCCTATTCCGCTGGATATTCACCAAAGAACCAGAGTCACCGACATAGCTATCAAAATTGCAAGTTGAAGTGGCAATTGGTAGGCCACATCGCTCGTAAAACCGATAACCGATGGGGAAGAAAAGTTCTTAAGTGGAGACCACAAACCGGAAGACGCAGCGTAAGTAGTCTAGGCCTCTCACTAGATAGACCAACGATATCGTGAGCATCGCGGGCATCGATTGGATGCAGATGGCAGGCTGCCGTTCAGTGTGGAGTTCTAAGGAGGTGGCCTATGTTCAACAGTGGACGTCTTCTGTCCGATAATGATTATGATGATTCCATGGAAGCATATTATAACTACTTTAGAAATACTAAACCAATCAGGCAACATAATCAAGCAGTTTAATACAGAACCTTAATTTTATCCAATCATTATCTACTTTATTTACCCTAGAAGTAAGAAAACAGTACCTATATTACAGAGCTAGGTGCCTACTTCCTCGTCAAGTACTCCCGGAGAAGCGTTTACGAGGGCATTTACGACCCTCTCACGTTCTTCATAGACTTACAGTTACGGAGGACTCTTCCCTCAGACACTTTTCAATTTGCAGTTACGAATTAATACGTACCTTGAAGTTGAATAGGTTATTGGAGATACAAAGTGTATTTCGCTGACATTTAACACATCTTTTTCACTATCTTTAAGTATATCGTAAAATTTGTATAGATTCTTATTTTGATGTTAGAGCTCAATGATGTCGTTAGACCCGAGACGTTGGTTTGCTCAGCTTGTTCTACAGATATTATAACGGGGAATGTTCTCATGAACTTTTTAATCTTATCCCTCCATCCCGGTTTTACCACCAACCATCCGCACATTATAGATACGTGGAAGTCTCGCACTGTTCGATTTAATCGATTGTTTCTGCCACGTACCTGTAAGTTGTGGAACGGCTTACCGCCTTCTGTTTTTCCTCCGAAGTATAATTTGGACTGCTTCAAACGAAAGGTGAATAGATAGAGTGAGAAAGGGGTAAGGTAGACAACGCACTGACAATGCTCCGGGTATTGTACGATTTGTAGGTGTCTATAGACAGCGGTGACCATTTATCATCAGGTGGACCGTAGCTTGTTTGCAAAAAAAAACAATGGTATTAGGCGTTGTCGGTGGTGAACCATTGAACTGACAACCGGCACCGGCTCTAGCCTTTGATCAGGGTAGAGCAAGCGAGGCAAGAGGCGCCATCAATATTTTATTTTTCGCTTGATTTTATTTTCCGCTCTTGGCAATTCACACCCTTGCTAACTGGCACATAGAGCGACTGCTCGCGAAAGTTTTACTACTTTTGAACTTTAAAGGATATGTATTCTAAGCCGAAAGGGGGTCGTTATAATCATCATTATGAACAACTTTTAATATGGGACTAACCCTGAAATAGCGAAAAAAATATGAGCTTTACATTCAAGTGTAGGTAAATAACTGTTTTCTATGGAACAGCTGTCTATTTTTGCGATTTCAGGTTCCCATAGTAAAAGTCGTTCATAATGATGAGTATAACGAACCCCTTTCCTTATAACCCTGCACTGCATAGATATTAAAAAAACTGAACATTTATCTGAATATTTTAGCTTACTGATCGATCAGAACGTTAAAGTTAAAAAGTAACTTTTAAGCTTTCGCGATTTTCACATGTTTTATATCATCAGAAACACAATAACAAACACAAACTAACACAGAAACAAACCACAAGTCTAACAATGGCGTCGATTTTGTCATACACCTCGCTAAACTAAACCAATATGACAGGACTAAAATGATCTGCCTCTATTTTCATTTTAATATGTGAGAGAAGGGTGGCAACAATTTTAGAGCTGTCAAATTTAGTTTACTTTAGAGTACATCAACTGCCATTAACTACTTTCTAAGCCACAAGTAGAAACATACTCAACTTATATGTTTGTTTCCAGACACGCACTCGTCGACGCCCGTGGTGTGCCTTGTGATCGAGGGCGGGACCAACACGGTGCGCGCCGTGCTGGAGTACGTAACAGACAACCCGCCCGTGCCTGTCGTCGTCTGCGACGGCAGCGGACGCGCCGCAGACCTCATCGCATTTGTACATAAGTTAGTACTATACATTTTTTATAGGGTTGCATTAGTAGGTACTATTTTTTTCATTAAATAATTGGCTTGCGTTTGACCACCTGAATAGCTGACACAACAGTCCAAAATAAAAAAATTTAGGAAAATACAATGAGACATGTACCGTCTTACCACAAAAGATTTAAGCACGCTTTAGACAAGTGTTTAGCATATTTTTCGCAGTGAAACAATTCGGTATGTAAAGTTTTTTTTTTGTATTTTTTTTTATTTTTTATTTCGTAGATAAAGCTATTTTAAGAAACTAATTTCAATATTTTTGTTTTCTATTGAGTAGTTATTTTAAAAAATTTTTTTGAAAATTGAAATTATGTGACGTCACCATATAGCACAAAATTTCGTTGCGTTGATCAGTCTAAAAAAGCACCCCATATTGGCAGCCCTGAAAAAAACCACGACAGTCAAACCACAGAAATGAAAAAATATTCTATTCTGTGTGACGAACAATGTGTCAAATGTATAATATTTTTATTCTTAAAAGGCACAGAAAATAAAATGCTACACCGTGACGTCATTTAGAGGTCAATGAAAGTCGAATGATTTCTTAGTTTTATGTTAAAATAAATGGCATCTTATCGTTTTAAAGGGTTAGAGTAGAAAAATAAGGGTTAGTAACATAAAATCTCGAAATGGTTTTGGAATTGGCATGGTTAATTTTTTTTAGCATGCCGAATTGCTAAACACATGTCTAAAGCGTTCTTAAATCTTTTGTGGTAAGACGGTTATTTTTTTATATTGGCGCCAAAACTCCGAGACTTAGACATAGCTTGGACATAGCCACCGTTTATTTGTGACAGAAAGAAGAAAAAAACACAACAGACAAATAAAAAAAAAGTCGCTGTACACAAGGACTTTGTAGACCCTAAATCTGTACATGGTTTTGTTTGCTTAGAGTCTGACTTGGACCTTTGAGAATGAAAGATTGACTTGGACAGTCAAACGTTAAATCCCAATTTGATGAAATCGGGGTTTAACAGTCAGATCTAAATAAGATATAGGAATGTGTCAGACTTAGACATAATACAACCATATTTTCGGATTTTGCCGTCTTACTACAAAAGATTTAAGAACGATTTAGACATGTGTTTAGCAGTTGTTTCACTGTGAAAAATATGTTAAACACATGTCTAAAGCGTTCTTAAATCTTTTGTAGTAAGACGGTGAATGTTTAACTAGCTAGTCCTACCAGGCCCAACCTAACATAACCTCATATTTAAATACCTCTTATTACATTTAACGAGTGCAGTACAACTCGACGTCTGACGAATTTGCCTGTCGCTTCTAGGATAGGCTAGGCAAAGACCGAAACAATCGGTCCCGTGGACCGTTTTTTTTTTTAGGTATTCCTAGGTTTGACAAAAATACTTCAGTCAAAGGCTAAGGGAAACTAGAATCTATTTCGATGTTTACCGAAAGGCGTTGGTCATTGGTCAAACTACAGCTCAGAAGAAGAACTAAAGCACCATAGAAAAGCTAAAAGAAAAAAAAAAACTTCGAGTGAAAACGGAGGGTAAAACAGTCATTCCGCGGTGAAACTAAATATTGACCTTTGACACACACACACTACATACACTTGCGATACACTTCAGTGATTTCGGACAGATATTGGTTTGCTTGACCTCCCCCTGTCAAAAGGCTGGTTGCGTTCCATAAAACACGATCGTTAGTGAACTAACCACTAATTGGATGGGCAACTGAATTGTCGACAAGCTGGCCAATTTGCAACTGCTGTACAATGCGATTAAAGTAAGAATAGGATCGGTCTAGCGCCATTTTGTCACGTCAAGACAGTAATCATCAGTAATCTTGGCACAATTAGCCAAAAAGACGTAAAAAATATTCTTCATTTTTATTAGAAAGAATTTATTAGAAGAATTTTTCAAATCGGTTCTGTAGTTTCGGAGCTTATTCAATGCAAACATACAATCGAATCTTTCCTCTTTATAATATTAGTATATATTATAGTATAAATGTCATAATATTTTTTGCATTTTTTTAATATAAAATTTTCTTTCTTTGCAAATTGTCGCCTCGACGTCACAATATGGCGCTACACCTATCATATAGCATTATACACGTTGTTTCAAAGTCATCCTATGACCAAAGATAATAATAACCGCTAACGCTGAAGAGGTGAGACGTCCATATAGAAAAATATTTATGAAACGGGTGCGACTCATATAATGAAGTGAGACGCCTATAGAGTCAAGCTTATACGTTAGAGTAGGATAGAAAACGATGACGTTAGATTTCGCACCAGTTTCATACATTTGAAATTTGTATTGAAGTTGCACAAGACTGCCTTATGACATTGATAATTATATATTATGTTGATATTATGTACTATGTACATATTGTACATTCAATGTTCAATGTCAATGCCAAAATTCAATGTTTGATGCCGAAGCGAAGGTACTAACTACTTATGGTGACATTGTATCTGTTGTATTTATTGTATTGTTTGACTATGGACATTTGAATTGTATTTTTGTATTGATTTAATTAATGATTGACTAAATTAACTGAACTATTATTATTATTATTTTGAGATATTATTCTATTGGACATTGCTTATTACTTTTTTACTTTAGAATTGTATTGTGTCACTTTATTATTTAGATTTTATTGCCTTCATTTATTTATATATTTTTTGATGTACCTAATAATTGAATTGTATGGGTTATTTTATTGCCTGAAATAAATTAATTTGAATTTAAATGTCATATGACATGAAAAAAGTCGTCTCAGTTTTTATTATTAGCTTTTATTCAATCTTTTATCTTGGTATTTATATTTTGACCAATTAAACATTTATTACATTTTAATTACTACACTTAAGACGAATTTAGTTAGTATTCATTTTACAAACTAAAAACTGGAAGAACAAACAAAACTGAATAACGTTCTATAAAATACGGAGTATCACAAGATCCAACATTTCCGTCCAATCCGTTCCAATATTGATATAGTTGATCGGTTCTACTTTGAAATGCTTTTACACTAAAAGGTACGAGGAAATGATAAAAACAGAGCAATGCAAATGTAAGTAAACAAATTTTAACAAACACAATTAAAGCTACAGAAGTATTGGAAGCAACACGCAATGACATGCACAAACAGAGAGCGCACTATACTTGTATGTGACGTCACTTGAAGATACGACATACAAACTTCAAAATTACACTCACGTTGCGGGAAAGGGACAGAAGTTTCCTTACTAATCCAACTAAAAACTTTAAACGCTTATATCTCAGAACTTTATTAGGAACGAGTCAAACGCTTGTCCACTAGTCTATTGAGAAATTGATCATATCATATACAGTAAACGCCATTCGAAGATTTATAATTTATAGGAAAAAAACTCTGAGAAAACTAATAAGCAACAAAGTTGAAGGAAAGTGTCATTTTCCTATAATGGAAGACTCGATGAGAAATGTTTTAACAAGCTTAATGTTTGACAAAGTTTGTGCTCGCGTTCTATCTTGGAGGTGTTTGAAGAAATAATATTAAAATAGATCAATAAAAATAAATAAATAAATAACTATTAGAATAGATCGATGAGTTCGAATATATTGGAAAATAATGTAGTGTGCCGTTCATTCACAAATTTTGATAATATTATGTAGTTTGGATCTAAAGTTATATGATTATTTACGGGATATTTACCGTGGTAAGGTTGTGGAATGAGCTCCCGATATTTCGGCGCAGTTACATGCACCATGGTCACGGGAAGACTATCGGGAGCTCATTCCACAACCTTACCACGGTAAATATCCCGTAAATAATCATATAACTTTAGTGAACAACCGTGATAGTTTAAAACAGTGTTTTAGTTTGGATCTGCCTTGAACTCGTACCAAAGAGCTAGTACTGAAAAAAGGGGTCTGTAAAGTCGGTTTACGGACAATAATGTTACGTGATAACGCTTAGGCCGATCGTGCCTCTCTATCGCTTGTTCCGCGCTCTCGCTTGCACGCGTTGCTCAGGCGGAACGTGACATTTTTCGTGCGTGCAGCCGGCGTTCATCGATTTATAAGACGTTATCACGTCAAAAAATCTGCCAAAAACTAAAGGTGGCGAGGTTAACACGTATTGCGCACTATTGACATATTTACTAGATGTACAAACACACACTTCAATATTGAGTGGCACACAACTGCAAACGATGTGCTCAAAATGTAAACGAATAGAAGACCGAGGGCGGCTAAAAGGGAAATTGCGGGTATAACGCTTCCATTTTTTTGTGAGTGAGTACAAAACGAATGTGACGTCACAATAATGTAAAAGTCGTTCAAAATAAGCTCGAAAGCATAATTATGTATAAATTTAAAATGTTTAAAAGCCCGCAATAAAAGAGCGGTTATTCTTCAAACGTCTGGTGGGGGTTAGTATTAGAATGGCTAGGTCGCAAATTTACTTCATCTCATTTAGGCGCCATATCTCAAAATATCCGTGTCGCAAATCTATGCCACGTCTCAAAATTTACAATTCGCAAAATGACCACGTCACAGTTAGTCAACATCACAAAAAGTACAAGTAATTGAATTGAAAAAGGAAACGTCGTAAAATTACTACGATGTAAAAAGTCTGGACAGTCACAAACATTATTATTTAAATGTCTTTTATTTATTGCATGTACTCTAATATTCTATTCATTTTGTCTGTGCCCCTGCCCATCAACAAGTTATCAAGATAATTAGTTATCTGTTTTACTATGCCACAGACAGACACAGATACACACGTCAAACTAAGCCCCTCACCTTTAACACCCCTCTGTTTGCGTCGGGGGTCAAAAATACTTCTTTACTCGGTCAGGTGTCTTGTAGTTTTTTTGTGGTGAACAAAAATTTGCTACCAACTCGCACTTGGCCGGTATTTAATATTTGTTGTTTTACTTTAGAGTGTGTTTTATAATCATGCCAAGTTTGACACTTGTACGTATTACCGTTTTTACACTAAAGCAAATATAAAAATACGTTTAACTTTTTGGCTTTATAATAATTTTTTAGTTAATCCGCCGTAACATTATAATTATTTTCTGTGTTAACTGCCTATCTGTTCGACAGATACAGTCTTTAAAAAAGTAGGACAGGCATACAGATAGCGTAGGCTTCGTAATATGGTCCCGTATAGGTATAGGTTGTTAGGGTTCCGTACCCAAAGGGTTACACCCTAACAACCTACTTACTTAGTAAAACACTGTTTTAAACTATCACGGTCGTTCACTATAGTTATATGATTACAACACATCCACACCCTTATCATGGTAACTGTTAATAATCATATAACTGATCATCGTCATCATTTCAACCAAAGGACGTCCACTGCTGGACATAGGCCTCCCCCATCGATCTCCAAAAGGGCCGGTTGGAAGCGGCCTGCTTACAGCGTTTCCCTGCGGTCTCTTTTAGATCGTCTTTTAGTCGCACAACGAGCTATGGAGAGGGCTATGCTCGGGGTTTCGCTACGAGATCGAATCAGAAATGAGGAGATCTGTAGACGAACGAAAGTCACCGACATAGCCCACCGGATTAGGAAGTGGCAGTGGGCAGGGCACATAAATCATATAACTGTACTTACTTAATTCCTGTTTTTATCAGGTATGCATCAGAAACGGGCGAGCAGACAATCCTGGAGTCAATGCGGGACTACCTGATCGGCACCATACAGAAGACGTTCGAGGTCGGGCTCCAGCAAGCAGAGTGCCTATACACAGAACTTCTACAGTGCACCAGAAAGAAAAACTTGGTAAGTTTTGGCTGGAAGGAATGTTTGAGCTTTTAAATCAACCGCTTGTTCATAAGTTCAAGAAATAAAATAATGTACGAAACATCCACATTTTATGGTGTGCGATAAAATAAAATAGCATTAGAAATGTTCAGTCAAAATTAAAGTACTAAGATTAGAATCAAAGTACTAAGCGACTTCTAAATAATACTTAAAAAAACTAAACTAATTTTACATCGTTTATACTATCTATAAGCAGCGAAGGCCTATTATAGATAGTACAACGATCTCTAATTTCAGGCAGAGTGCCCAAAATGCTGGCCGCGTTGCCTCGCTAGATTGTCAAATTTTATTTCGTTATTTTTTATTGTACAGCTTAGAATTTACAGATTAATGTACAAACGTGTTTATGTGTTTGTGAGACTAAGAAAGAGGGTAGATCGTTATGTCTGCACCTAACTTTTTAACTGTTCTCCAACCACCCGCATTCTTAAGTCTTCCCGTGAACATGGTGCATGTAACTGCGCCGAAATATCGGGAGCTCATTCCACAACCTTACCACGGTAAATATCCCGTAAATAATCAACTTTAGTGAACAACCGTGATAGTTTAAAACAGTGTTTTAATGTACATTCAATCAATTTATAGTGAAAAAATGTGGAAACAAGCGAGCGAGCGAGATAGACCACACAACTCTTTAATACTTATTTTACAAAACAATTAAACTTTCACGATAGAGCACTCCGATGAGAAAACAAATTAACGAATGTTCTTAGAGGTCCTAGTTACGAGTGAGACATACGTATGCAATACAATAACTTGATTCCAAGTTTATTGAAAGAGAAAGAAAAAAGAAATTACAACTAAAAGCAGACAAAGAAACTCAAAGAAACTCAAAGAAAGTGCCCCTAAACTAAATTTCTTTCGCAGTTAACAAGATTTTTTTCTTTGTCGAGTAACTAAGAGGACTCTTGAAGTCTGAAGAAAAGCTCTCTTAATTAAAGAATAGGTAACTTCTTTTCAAAACTTTGCCATCAATACGGAAAGGTACGGATGGATAATTTTGTGAGAATTAGAAAGTTTGTTCTGCTAAATGATGCACTTACTATTCTACAAAGAATATAGTTACTCTCTAGCGAGATATTCTATCAAACTCGTTTATTATTTGCTTTTGATTGTCATCAAAATCATCCAAATTATTGATTACTTTTTTTATTCTTTCGTCTATGAGGATTTTGGTGTTGTACTCTTGTGCATTTGCCAGTGTCAAGTATTAATCTATTATCAAGTTTCACGAAATTTCGTCAAAAAAGTAAGTCACCGTTAGAGTCAAGCAAAGTAAATCACGGTCAAGTTATGCCGTTCGAATTGTCGAGACTTTACAAGAGGCTTCTATGGAGCTTTGGAAACAATACGATAATACATGACTGTGTCACCGCGTTATACCACATCCACACTTGAGCATATCCACGAACACTCTTAATAAATAAGGATCCACCATTAATACTCATTAACGCTAGAAAATACACAAGTTTAGTAAAATAATAGGAGACCACATATTTTTTTCATGTTGGCGCCAAAATTCCCTTTATGTCATTTTCATCCAAATGATTGATTATTTTTTTATATAAATGCATGTTTTTTTTTTCTTCTTGAGAGAATTACAGCGTCGCACGTCTTGTGCATTCGCCAGTGCCAAGTATTGAAACACACTTGAGCACGTTCACGAAATACCTACATTATTACATACAGTTTATTTTTTTCAAATTCTAAATTCAGAACAGCAACTACATCATTATTTAAAATAAATAAAAAAATCGTTTTTACTATTACAAAGCAATTTTTCAACGTGACAAATATAGGTGTTATCTCTCGAAGTATCGATACGGCTCATCAATCATGCATGGACGTACCTATTTGTGTCAACCAAAAATAGTCATTAACCGCCATACTTCCTGATGGAAATAAAAACTAAGTATTAAGTGAAACAAAACATCAAACATCATTAGAAATAAGTTAACAACAAATGTAAGATCCTACCTTTTTCGTTGTTTATTCCAATTAAGGGGCTTGTATACCCTCTGCAGCTCTCTCGCTTACGTATTTTCACATTATTGAAGATTTAAAATCACAGAGTATGAATTTGCAAAAAGCGATAAAACCTGACCTTTTGTTAACTATTACTTACAAACATATTTTTATTGTTTCGATACCTTTTAATTTGAAGGAGTAAAATGGGTAACAAGTTTTTTTTTTGCTTGTGATATAGCTTATAGCATGAACCTTTGAAATTTAGGTAAGTCAAAAAAAAAAAGTTACGCAAACGACAAATGTAGTGCGTAATATACACAACAACAAAAACATTCGATTTGAGTACCTTCTTTTTGAAGTCGGGTGAAATATCCGTACCTATCCAATTATAATGATTAGATACGATTATGCAAAATATAATGTGTATAATGATGTACCTTTGAGTCAATCTTAAGCATAATCTTGAAAAATTTATAGCTTCGAGAATTTATTGTAATTTCCTTAAAAAAAATTATTCAGTTCCAAGGGCTATAAACTTTTTTGGCTTGTTTTACATTGTAGATTAAATAGAACATGACATTATTTTTTCATTGCGGCTAAGCACCTAGTTATTATGTAGCCTGATATTCAAGACCTACGTGTTTTCGTAGATAATGAGGATTTGGTAGTAAATTGCCTTCAACGGCGTGAGCTGTACCCCGAAATAATTTTACCAAGAACTCCAAAAAGCGATTTGTTTGGTGAGACCGCTAAAACGTTATCTTAGAATTCATTTACATGAACTTAAGTCTATTAATATTAAATTACCAACTCAGTACAATTCCTTTTGTATCAGGTAGATTACTGCTTACAATTAGGCACTTTTGGTGTTTAGAAAGTTCAAGTAAACTATGTGATACAACAGTATTTTAAACACTAATAGATCTATTGCTTATTAAAAATTTCCAAACATACTGAGAATATGATTTTTGCCCATTTGCTCAAAAAGTGCACTTACGAAGCCTGTATACATCGTTCGAAAGTTAAACATTACGGATCATACAACGGAGCGTGCGGTAATGAATTTTACCGCACGCTCCGTTGTATAGCACCGTGCGTGTACTTTACGGTATTTTTTTAATTTCCATTTTTTGTTTTTTTCTCGCAAATGTGTTGTAAAACGTTGTATGGCACACGTGCGGATTGGTTATTACAAACTCGTGACTATGGTAAGCCCTCGACTTCGTCTCGGGCTTACATTCGTCTACTCGTTTGTAAAAAACAACTTACCGCACTTGTATCATAAATAACTATTTGAACCATGTGAACCAACAAGGTTGTTTCACATGGCATTGAGCAGAACTACAAATTAAATTCTAGATTGAACAACCGCGTTTGATACTATAATCGGATTCTCAATCAAATTACTCCCATCGGAATGTCAATTAGAACTCTACAATATCTGGAATAGGTGTATACTAGAGGTACGAGGTATAATAAAGCCGTGGTTATAATGAAGCTCGTTAGCGGTTAATGAATGCCATGAGCGCGCTAGGAGTACCACAGGGGTCCGTTCTAGGTACTGCATTTAATACTCTTTATACATAATATTATAAATACAATACAAAAATATTTATTTGTCTCTTAATAATTATATCTATACAAGTTAAGCGAATCTTTGACTCTTTTACTAGGTAGATTACCTGTATTATAGGAGTCAGTTCCTTCCCAGTTATAATAACTGATATTGCCACAGTAAATTATAGTATTAATCTATCAATTCAATTTAGTATTAGTATTCATGCAGTATCTGGGTGTATTGTATATTTGTGTACGGGTGTGTGTAAAGTGATTGTAATTATAATTTTGTCACTAACATTTTATCTTGTATCGTAGTCACATATTAATAATTCTGATAAAATGGTGGAATGTGCGAACACTTTTTGTTTGTTTTTATATCAGTCTATATTTTATTTCATAATATTCAATAAACATTTAACGCAGTATGCAATAATTTTGAAATAACATTGAATTTACATTATAATGATCTGCATCACATTCTAAAACTACTATGTATCAAAAGCAAATAGCAGTGCTAGATAACTAGTAGGCGTATTGTGTAAGTTGAATGGCCAGTAATAGGTCAAAGGCCACCACCACACATGTTCTAGATCGGGAACAAACCACTTACAATAATTATAATATGACTTACAATAATTAAACGTATCACCTGAACAATTATAGTACAGTTGTAAATGCGATTTACAACCACCTATCTGAAAACCGTCAGTTATCTCTGTAACTTAACATCACCGATCTATTGAGACTAATTAACAGAGCAAAGTCATGATTGCTAAATTAAAATTTTAATCATCTTCCTCAAACAGTTATTTTAATATCCAAAGACTTTCTATTAGTAGCCTAGTCTGTGGTAGCAGTCATGCTAGAAAATTTCAGACCGCTCATTTCCATTAATTCCATACGAAGCTCCCGGCGGAACAACGTTCCAACTCATTAGCGGTTCAACTTCGAAATGGATGATCACGAATTGGCGAATATTTTTTTCTCGTTTTCGTAACGATGCAACTGAAATAAATTGCGTATGAAGTTTTGCGTTCAGTTAGAAAGAAACTTGAAATATTTAGATATTAAAAATAATTATTTATTTATTGAATACTATATTGCACACTTACAAATAAAGTAGACATGTACAATTGGAGAACTTAATTTTAAACATTTTCTACCAGCCATCCACCAGGTTGGAACAAATGGTAAGTAGGCGTGCATCAAAAACACCTTATAAAAGACAAAAAGAAAGAAATAGAAATACCAAAGTTTTACAAGATAATATACATAACAACAAATTACAATAAATATAAATCTAACTTAAATTATTTATCAATACAAAATTATACTATTATATTATTACATAAATTAAATTACTATTAGACATATAAATAAAAATATTATATTATATATATATTATATTATTGATAGCCCGTCAGTCCAGTTGGTAGTGAACCTACCTTCTGAGCCTGAGGGCGTGGGTTCGATTCCCACGTAAGACAAACATTTGTGTGATGAAAATTTGTGTTTGTTCTATATCTGGCTGTTAATATCTATTTAAGTATGTATTTAAAAAACTATTTATGTATGTATTTGTATATCAGTCTCTGGCAGCCATATCACAAGCTTTGCTTAGTTTGGGGTCAGATGACCGTGTGTGCAAAAATGTCTCAAAATAAATAAATAAATATATATATATATAAGTGAGTGATTTAAGATGAGAGAAGAATGTCTCTGATATACGTGTCATCTTGTTGTTTTATAGTGATTGATAGATTGACAACAGTAATTTATTAATAATTGATTATATTCAGTTGTTACCAATAATTTTTAAAGTCAGTTCATGAAAACCCGCGTGACGATACACCATTAGAAAAATCTCCAACTTGTGAACTCCTTCCTGATGGCAATAATAAATACATTGATATATTTGACTGCAGATTACCTGGAAACCCCGAACTTGGAACTGGGAAAACTCTTAACACAAATGTCACTAAATCTTTTTTTAAATTCGCCATGCAAAATCACAGCCTAGAAGAATATTAAATGATCCACAGAGAAAAATGTTAAGCCTCGCAATGAGATCCAAGCCTGCAGTAGGACATCGTAATTTAACTCCGAGCCCTTTTGTGCTAAGCCTCGGATTTTTGCTTCAACTAATCTGAAAGAAAAGGATCAGACTTTGTTTTAATAGCAATTACTAAGAGTAAGGACGAATAATATCATGAAAGACTTAACTTAGCGTGAAATGATGAAACCATGGGTTCTTGACTCGTATCTGTGCAAACCCCAGGGGATACGCGAAGGCTCTAGAAGAGCCCGACACCACAGATTAACTAACAGTTTCTGAGGAGTCGCAAACTTTGTGAATAGGGTATTTGACTGTATTAAAAATAAAATTCAAGCTGGCGTAATTCAAAATTTTTTTTTTTTTATTATTTTATTACTAAAACCTAAAAAATAAAGACCCGATTTTCAAAAAATACTAAATAAAAATATGTTTTTCGTTACCCACGTGACTTGACTGCGAAAACTCCATGTAGGTCGAATGTGAATGACGTCACAGAAAAGTAAATAAGCAACAATTATATGGCGATAAGAACTCGTTTGTTTATGTGACACGTCACTAATGTCACGTGGCCCCATAAATATCAAAGGGAGCGTTTACGCGGTGGTTTAATAATTTGAATTTTTATCCGCTATTTAAAACACAAATACTTAGATTATGAGGATTAAATCATAAGATCTTAATCATCATCATCATCATCATCATTTCAGCCGTAGGACGTCCACTGCTGGACATAGGCCTCCCCCATCGATCTCCAAAAGGGCCGGTTGGAAGCGGCCTGCATCCAGCGTTTCCCTGCGGTCTCTTTTAGGTCGTCTGTCCATCTTGTGGGTGGACGTCCTACGCTGCGCTTACCAGTCCGTGGTCTCCATTCCAGAACCTTTCGGCCCCATCGGCCATCTATTCTGCGTGATATGTGCCCTGCCCACTGCCATTTCAACTTACTAATCCGGTGGGCTATGTCGGTGACTTTCGTTCGTCTACGGATCTCCTCATTTCGGATTCGATCTCGTAGAGAAACCCCGAGCATAGCCCTCTCCATAGCTCGTTGTGCGACTTTGAGCTTGCTTATGAGGCCCATAGTGAGAGACCACGTTTCAGTGCCGTATGTCATCACTGGTAACACACACTGGTCGAAGACTTTCGTCTTAAGGCACTGAGGTATTTTGGACGAGAAGACGTTGCGTAGTTTACCGAACGCTGCCCAGCCGAGTTGGATTCGCCGATTGACCTCTTTCTTGAAGTTGGACCTACCTAGTTGGACTGTTTGTCCTAGGTAGACGTACGCGTCAACAGCTTCAAGAACTGAGTTCCCAACTGATACTGGGGTGGGCACAACATGGATATTTGACATAACCTTTGTCTTGTCCATGTTCATTTTAAGGCCCACCTGTTGGGAGACTCGATTGAGGCCTTCGAGCATCATGCTGAGATCTTCCATCGACTCTGCCATGACCACAATATCGTCGGCAAACCGAAGGTGAGTGATGTACTCGCCGTTGATGTTGATGCCGAGTCCTTGCCATTCCAGGAGCTTGAAGGCATCTTCCATTGTGGCAGTGAACAGTTTCGGAGAGATAACGTCTCCCTGTCTCACGCCTCTTCGCAATGGAATTGCCTTCGAACTCTGCTCCTGTACTCGGACCGACATGGTGGCGTTATTGTACAAACACTTCAACACTTCGACATACCGATAGTCAATACGGCATCGCTGGAGAGACTCGAGCACCGCCCATGTCTCGACCGAATCAAAGGCTTTCTCATAGTCCACAAACGCCAAACATAGTGGCAAGTTATATTCTTCGGTCTTCTGTATAACTTGGCGTAGCGTGTGGATGTGGTCTATGGTACTATAGCCTTTTCGGAAACCGGCTTGTTCGATAGGCTGGAAGTCATCGAACCTGCGATCGAGACGATTCGTGATGACCCTCGAAAACAGCTTATAAACATGGCTCAGAAGCGAGATGGGTCTGTAATTCTTCAGCAAGGTTTTGTCACCTTTCTTAAAGAACAGCACCACCACGCCTCTGTTCCATGCTTCTGGCGTTATACCTTCGAGTAAGACAGAATTAAAGAGCTTCTGAAGGACTCTGAGTACCGGTGTTCCACCCGCTTTCAGAAGCTCTGATGTGATTCCATCGTCCCCCGGCGCCTTGTTGTTCTTGAGCTGTTTCAGGGCCATCCTAATCTCGTACAGGCTGATGTCCGGGATATCTTCGGTATAGTGTCGGCTCAGCTTGGCTCTTGGGTCTTTGGCCGAGCTGCTCACAGGTTTAGCAACCGAAGTGTATAACTGTCCATAGAACCTTTCGATTTCCCCTAATACCTCGGCTTTGGTCGACGCTACACTACCATCTTCCCTCTTCAGCTTTGTCAGCTGGCTTTGCCCAATAGACATGTGTCTTGCAAACACTTTGGAGCCTTTGTTTTGCTCAATCGTCTCTTTAATACTGTTCGTATTAAAGGTACGTATGTCGTGCCGCAATGACTTCCAAATTTGTCTATTGAGCTGCCTATATGAGTCAGCGTCATCGGAACATTGTAGTTGTAACGAGCGTCGATCAGCCATGAGGTTACGGGTATGGTCGGATAATTTTTGAGGTCTATCTGTGCGCCGGCCAGGTCTAAAAAACTTAGAACCTACCGCATGGACAGTTTCCACTAACCTGTTATTAATCTCATCCACGGAAGCAAAATTCTCCAGGCAATCAAAGCGATTAGACAGCTCGAGTTGAAAGCTCTCGGGGTTTTGAATATGGGCATGGTTCGGTCGGAGCGTGGACTTCATTAGGCGGGACCTCTCAATTTTAACGTTAATATTCAATGTGCCTCTTACTATTCGGTGATCACTACCGGTTTTCACCCTGTGAATCACAGAGACATCATTGAATATTTGTCTCTTGGTGGTCATAATGAAGTCTATCTTAAGATCTTAATATGATAAACAATTTAAGATGGTTTCGTAAAACCAGTCGAATACCCTATTTGGTCAGCGGACCCAACCTAGGGGAGAGGGTAATCCGTGGTGAGTGTAGAACTATAGAATAGTGGCATATGGCCGCAAATCCCATACTGTTTTAGACTGAAACAAAAATTCTGAATTAAAATTATTAGACTGAGCCTTTGTGTAACAACGGTAAGGGTATTAAATACAGTACGTTTTGACTTTACTTGTTTGAATCCTAATAATAATGAAAAACAAATTGGAATTTTCTCGTTTCAGATCCCTCTCACATTTTTTAACAAAAAAGCAACAAAAACTGGATTTTTGGCGTTCTGATTCTTTCAAATAGAAAGATGTATAGAAAATTCAATATCTGTAATAAACAGATAATTTTTTTATAGAAATTAACGGCTTCTAAATTTGGAAAAACTCAACAAATCAACTTATTTCCTCCAATTTACAAAAGCAGTTTTTTCGTAAAACTCTCTGAGGGAAAGTTTAAGAGTGGATTTCGTTAAATTATTATCGTAAAATAAACAACTTTAATGTTTTTAATTACTTGTTTTATATTGGTCTTGACAATTACGGCTTATATATTTTTTGTTTTTGTTATTAAATACCATGCATTTTGTAATACAGCTCTTAACACGCCAATAAAATCTAAATAGATTCGTATTTATTTGGAGTGCATTTTCATCTCGGTAGCAGGACAATAGCTTTTTTCAATCTACACGTAAAGTTTCTTGATTTATCCAAGCAAAGGTTAGCTCTTCCAATCAACAGAAAAGCAAGCAAGAGCAAATACAAGATAGCAAATCAATTGAACTTCAAAGATTTTAAGATTCTCTGGCGCATTTTCAATCTGGAAACTTTTTGCAATTTGCAGATGAAAGGTTTTTTTCTATTTCAGTTTTGGAATAATGGAAAGAACTTTCAGAATAACCTGTGAGAATAACAGATTTTTATCCACGAAGAAATGGAGATAGCCTCTTATTAATAGGTAAAAGGTTGAGAATAATTAGTGTTCTAAATTAATTGTATCATAACTTATTTAGTCAGAATTATTATTATTTTAACTAGATACAAATCCTATATTATAAAATTTACGAGTCAAGTGTTTAAATCAAGGATTAATATTATATAGACAAGGCCAGCAGTTATTACCTAATTTTAAGCATTTTTTATCCTTTTAATGCACCAGGAGACCAGAACGACTGAGGAGGTAAAAAAATACGGGGCGGATTTTTTCTCGTCGCGGGCAACGGTTAGTATTAATTAAGGGAATTCAACCTATTGTAAATTTAACGTTTAAGGAAGTCAATTAACATTGTACAAAAGAGTAAAAGTAAACATTAAGAGAATTCAACATTTTGCTTAGTCGACGTAATGGACCTAAACAATGACGATATAACCGACCTAAAGGGCCTAATTCCTAAATCTCTAAATCCCAATCCAACATAATCTACAATTTCCTAATTCTTTACTGCAAAAACAGTTGCAAATTATTTGAAACCGAAATCATGAAAAAAATATCTGCTGTACTATAGAAAACGGTCAGCTGGTTTTTTTCGAGATTTTATGGTTGGTCCCGTAGTAAAAGTTGTTTATAAAGATGAGTAAAATTATCTCCTCTCGGCTTAGTACAGGGTAAATGCGTAACCCTGTAAAATGGAGAATAGTTTGAATGGTCTGAGGTGGCAACCCTAACGCGGTAAAATTTTCCCCATGTGTAATCGAGAGTACGACCACAGAATATAAAGGGTACAGAAAGTCGGCTCCGGTTGACCTTGATTTCAATTACCTACTCGCCGTAGCCCTAGGGTACGTAAAGCAGCTATAATGTTGTGCTTGTCGGGCCAATTATCGCATGAAACTATATTAATTACGCGTAGTGCCCTCGCGACTGGCGTCGACCGATTCGATCCGAGATCGCTGTAAGTGTGCGTCTTTGTGTGCGTGCGCCTGTTTACGCTCGATGTATGGAGCCGACCTTCTGTACTGTTCTGTGGTACGACTGCCACACACCGGATTACTGCGGCATGTCAATAAAATATTCAGTTTAATGCCTACGTATACACAAATACCCTCACAAACTTGGAGTGCTTGGCCGGAAAGTTCAAATACATTTCAAATGACTTTGGATTTGGAGTTGAAGTTATTTGTAGAGATCATTAAGGGATTAGTTTAACCAGTAAACCATAATAATGACATTCTTCTCAATTCTTTCCCAATCGCATCCACCCGTTTTCTTACGAATACCATTCATCGCACCATCGCTGTGAAAAGGATGTTACAATCAAAGAAAGCTTATTCGAAGCAGCAGGCGCATGAAGTGGAAAAACGCTAGCCTAATATCCAATAAACCGGCCAAGTACAAGTCGGGCTCGCGCAATAAGGGTTCCGTACCACCACAAAATATAGAAAGTAGTGCAAGAAGATAACATCACGCCCAGGCGGTCACCCGTCCAAATACCGACCGCGCCCTACGCTGCTTAACTTGGTAAAGAACAAAAATTTGTCACTGACTCACACTTGGCCAGTTTTAATTATTTGTTGTTTTACTTTAGAGTATGTATATATGTATGTATCATGCCAAGTTTGACGCTTTTACGTACAAAATTTAGCTTCGATAGAACAAGTTTCCGAGATTTCGTGATTAGTCTTGCAGTCAGTGGTATTTCGCTTTTTGTTTATGCTTGGTTGCAGTAAAAGCAATAATAAAAAAAACATCTTTTATAGGTTACAAGTTCCAACCACGAGATTCTTACATCTCTTTTACGATAGAAGGATATTCGCTACTACATTTATCTTGTGTTTCTCCGTGATCCATCATAGTCTTCCAAAAAACCGCCCAACCAATTGAAAGCGTCGTTTTTCAGCCTGAAACATCATGAGAATTACGACTCGTTTGTGTGACAATAAAATATTCATTTAACGGCTTCTACGTGTGTGAGTATGAGGACGTGCCGTAATGCAGAAATATTTTTGGCATTTTTCCACGGCATTTCTAAGGGGAAAACAGGAAATATTTTCCAGGTTAATATAGGTGCGAAAATAGTCAATAAACTGTTGCGTTCATATGAAAGCTCTCTGATAGTTCAGAAACGGAAATTACGGAAAAGCTTAAAAAGCAATACAATGTTATATTGCTTTTTGCGTGTATTTATGTGTCTGTGTGTCCGTCTGTGCCACAGATCTACTGTGCCATCGTAACTCTCAAACGGATGACCCGATTTAAATTGAGTATTTTTTGTTTGTGTCAAAAGTAGTCTAAGCTATGAATTATAAAAAATTGTTCAGCTCCCCCCAACCCGTAAAAAAGCTGATGGAGTTTAAAAACTATCTATACTTGCTATAGATTTTAAATGGATTTTACAACCAACTTCAAAAAAGGAACTGCTCTATCTCAATTTGGTGGGCGAATGATATCTTCGCTAATTGTTAAACGATTGTAATGTTTTTTTATTGTATGATTTAAAATAAAAATAAATTGTTATTTTTTTATAGATTATTCAATGTTTCGTGTATAAATGGAACATCTGATTTTTTTTCGCGATTTCAGAGTTTCTTCCATACTAAAAGTGTTTCACTATGCTGGGTACTATGGACCCCTTTCGGCTTAGTCACCGTCTCCGCGAAACCCAGTAGATTAAATATTTATATAACTATGCTCATCAGAAATCCATCCACAAAATAATATAATAGTTGAGCGATTAAGTTTTGCGAGCAAAGCCGCGGAACAGCAGATAACTAGGTCGTACTTTATGTCGTGTCAGCCCGTGGGTATAAAATTATTGATATGCTGATAAAAGCCAATCGAGCAGTTAACATGAATGTATAGTTTACATAAAATGACATTTTAATTATGTATAGCTTTCCGATTTATGACGGTTTTAAAAATAAATGAGGCCTAAAACCTTCCTGGTCGTTATCGTAGGTTATGCCAGCACATTAAATACTTCATTTATTGTTAAATATTCTATCACATACGTATGTTTCCATACAATCCCAAACTTCAGTGTTTTTAGTATATCTTCCTCTTAAATACTACTTGACGACCGGTTTGGCTTAGTGGTAACTTGTCTGCCTCATGATGTCTGATGTCTGATGTCACGGAACCGTCAGTGCGTGAACCCGACTTGCATTTGTCCGGTTTCTTTAACTAATTTGTAAATTTCTTTAATCACTGTTCAATTTTGTAAACAGATTTTGGTGCAAATTTACTAAAGAACGGCAAAAATCAGAATGCTTTTAACGCAAACTTTTCCGCTTCCGTTTGTTACATAAAAAGAAAAATCCATTTCCATCGATATTATTGGATTTATCCTCGAGGAATGAAAGGCGTTAATGTTTAAAAGATTGCTTGACCCCACAATAAAGAGTGATCCACATTAATCCGGGCCGAGACGGACACTGACACTGATACGTGAAACCTATGTTGTACATAGCCAAAATATCCCAATGATATCGTATTTTATTTTCAATTTATTGGCCTTAGCCCAATGGCCTTGAATATTAAATAAAATTTCAGTGCAATAAAAGACATAAAAATGAGAATAAATTTGCTAAAACCCTAACAAAATTACTGCCATTTAGCAGAAAGAGAAACTTAAAGACAGATCATTTATGGCATAAATCGATCCGCTCCGCAGTTTGTTGCCATACACATTTACGCAATCAGGGTTATTAAGCCTACAATCTACCTAAGATGCGTATATGAATTTCATAATGGGCAATAAATTATTGAATATTGAGTATTTTTGCCCCAACAAGATCACCACTGGTCCTCTCTGGCCCACGGGCCATGCTAAGAGGTCGTAGGGCAGATTGGAACAAAGTCCTCTCTCATACACGGGTTTTGAGCATGCAAATAAAACTAAAAAAAAATTAAGTAATATTGTATGAATCGACGAATTTTTTCACAGACACGCCATTTTAAGTTATGCTCTCCGCAAAACGATACAGGTTTGACATTTTGATCTCAGGATCTTCCTGTCCCGGACGGGACCCGGTGAAATGGTTCAGACCGTACAGCTTAACTCACGAGGGGATTTCCCGGTAATATCGTATGATGTACTATTAATACTGTGATGTGTGGAACGTATTGACCTCATAAAAATTACCTTTTATTCTTAGGTAAGGTATTTCTCATGAGGTTACTGTTTGAATGAGTTGCGTTGGTGGAAATAAACTCCGAGTACGTAGTGTCTAATGTTTAATCTATGTCCATCGAGCTGATAACAAAACATCGCTAACGCTATATCTCTGCAACCCCAGGACGAGTTTTGCCCTATTTATAATAAAAAAACATTGGTTGAACTAATTGCCTACAATATTTCGTGAAGATTGGAGCCATACTCAAGTTATTGTCGGACTAATATAATCATCATCAGCCAGAAGACGTCCACTGCTGAACCTGTTATGTTCAGCAGTGGACAAGGTTCAGTCAAAGTTTTCCCCCTGTTTCAGTTCTAAGGGGGGACGTATGTCCCCCCCTTAGAACACACTGAACGACAGTCTGCCATCTACATCCACTAGATGCCCGCGAATCTCAAGATGTCATCGGTCCATCTAGTAGGAGGCCTACCTATGTTGCGTCATCCGGTTCGTGGTCTACACTCAAGAACCATTCTTTCCCATCGGTTCTTCGAGCGATGTGGCTGCCCATTGCCACTTCAACTTGCAAATCTGAGCAGCTGTGTCGGTGACTGTGGTTCGTCGGCGAATATATTACGCGTGCCGGATTTTTCGACGCGGACTTGTCCCATTAAAGTCTGACACCTTTTTTCACTTGGTCATTAATAGTACTACAATAAGATGGTAGAATCCGCTTGTGACAAAATATAATAGGGGTCTACGGCTACTTAAGCGATTATGTGTAGGGGATGATAAAAGTTGCACGATCGCAAACCGTACCTCGGCGCGTGATATTGCGAACTGCGCTGTTTCAGCGCTAATTCGAGCGTGCATTAAGAGTTAGCCGTAAGGCCGTAAGCTATGAGCCGTACGCCGTAAGCCCCTGTCGTCGGAATAGCAATTTTAATGTATCAAATCGTGGTTGGTACATAACTCTGATCAAACTAGAACAGCAATAATATTTATTCTTCTTCCCTAGATCACAGTATTCCGGATCCAAGAGCGTGCAGAAGGTGGCGAGATCCAGGAGTTGGATCAGGTCATTTTGACGGCACTTTTCCGAGCCCAGCACTTGACTCCAAGCGAACAGCTGTCCTTGTCTCTCACTTGGAACCGAGTGGACATCGCGCGATCGGAGATCTTCGTTTATGGACAGGAATGGCCACCAGGTAAGTCTGAAAGTGCGCATATAGACTGTACTAAGCCGAAAGGCGGTCATTGTACTCATCATTATGAACAACTTTTACTATGAGACCTATCATGAAATCGCTAAAAACATATTTGCTGTTCCATTAGAACTGCTGTTCCACACATTTTTTCGAGTGTCAATGACCGCTTTCTAATGGAACAGCAAATATTTTTTTCGCGGTTTAAGGGTTGATGCCATCGTAATAATTGTGCATAATGATGAGTACAATGACCTCCTTTCGGCTTAGAAGAGTGTTTAGTGTTGAGTAGAGTTTAGTGTTATGCGTAAGGTTTCATTTAAAAGGTAAACGCATTTTACGGTGAGAAATCTATCTACAGGACAGCTTGGGGTACACAGTAGGCTAAGTAATAAAATATAAACGTAATTACAAATTCGAAACTCAAAATTTGCATGGAATTCTACAGGTTTTTTTACGCACAATACTCATAAACTCCAACACACCTACATCTCAAACTCGTGTTCCCCAAGGGGCCCAAACGCCGCAACTTGGCAAATAAACGTTTTAGAGAGCAACGAAACCCGTTCGAAACGCTTTGATTACACTTTTACTGTGCGAACCGCTAGTCTGTAGACAGCGTTGCCTGAATGGGTGTTACTCGATAGTTACAATCTGGGTGTCTTCAAATCACGAGTGAATTGGTTTCTTCTACGCAAGCGTGCTCCATCGTAGACTGCATCATCACTTACCATCAAGCGAGATGCCAGTCAAGCACAAGCCTATTATCCAATAAAAAAAACACTGCTAAACCACTCTGCCAACAAATTGATAAAATTAAGCACGTTTGGTTTTGCTTTTATTTAATTTTTACTAATTTGAAAAATAGGTAATTTTTGTACAATAGGCCGAACATAACTTTTTTAACAAATTGAAGTGAGTATTTATAGTTGGATAGGCTTTAATAGTTATTTGTTATACAAGAGTGCAAAGTTGCTTTTTAACCACGTGCTCAATTTTGATGACCGAGCAAGCGAAGGATTTTAAAATTGAATCACGAGCGTAGCGACCGATTCAAAAATTTGAGTCCTGAGCGTTACCGAGGGAATCAAAAGAGCACGAGGTGAAAAATCTTTGCACTCGAGTGCAACACGCAACTTTTCATCCCACCTCAGCGAGGAAATGAATAAATGAAAAAAAAAACATTTACTCATTATTAACAGTTTCAGTCAATTCTGTTGGCGTCAAATAAACTTCCTCGTCGCTAAAATCACTCATTTTAGGTTTTTCATTTAATTGTTTTCAAGTTTCTTGTTTTTAACCTAAGGTTTTAATAATATGACGTGAAAATAAAATGGCGCGCGCAAAGCAAATTAAAATAAAGTACACCAAGAAGGTTCTGAGTCTGAGTTTTTAACAAATTAAAAAAGGTTGTATGATAAATTCGGCACCATGGAGGTAGAAGTAAATAGGTTTCATGATATTTTGAATTCACAAACATAGTGCACACGATGTTCTAAATTCAATTTTACTTTATCCTCTAGCGGATAAAAACGTCTTTTGCACTCAGATATCGAAGAGCAAAAATACTCTTTCCGAGGTGGGGGGATGAAAAGAAAATTCTTGTCAAGTTCCCGCGTTTATTGGTAAAATGCCAAATCAATATGAAAACAAAAAGTTATGAAACTTTCTTAGATTTGACCGTCGAAAATTGAGTTTTCACTTTTGATTCCGCTACTCGAAAATTGAGTTATAACTTTTACGACGCATGTTTTTCTCAGCGTACCTACTTTTTAACGAATTCAATTTGTGTGGATTTGCGTGGGTCAGTTTCCACAATTAGCAATCCAATTTTATATTATGTATTCGTTTTTGTATAATTAATTCATAAACCAAGTTTCATCAGCGTAGCTTGAATATTTTTTTATTTCCATAAAATCTTTAAGGTTTCATTTCACACCTCAGAAAATAATAATGAATAGAGCGTTATACCTACAGTTTCCCCTTTAACGCTTAGGGTTACTTAGGTTCTCAGGCACCCACTTAGGTTCTCAATACGACTGTATATTTTTTGTATATTTGTATCGCGATTACTCCGCCTTGTTTGGTAGGTTATACTTCAGAGGTGGTCCCATATAAAGTTTTCCGAAATTGAACAGAGCTTTAAAAAAACAAGTTTGTGGTTGTTCCCTGCAACACCTGTATTACCTTGTAGCCTCTGTATTACCTGTTATTTTTTAAAGTTTTAGTTTAAGTTTGTACATGTAGGTACAGTATTGATTCAGGTTTTTTTTTCTTCTAAAATTACCTTTATTATTGATATAAATTTTGTAATAATAAAAATAAGTCCCACACAGTGAGTATGAGGTAATATTGCTAAATCATGTTATTGCTTATGCAATATTATGGTATTATGGTATGGTATATTATGGTATTGCTTAACCAAAAATACGTATAACATACGATACGTAGAGATCGTATACCCATTACAGAGTTATTAACATAATTTTTGAAAGCAGAATCTCTTATCGTAAAGCCACGGGCTAAAACGAATTTACTTCCTCACGCATGTCCTATTTTATATAAGTACAAAAGAAATATGTGCTTTGTTTGTATATTGTTATAGCTCGGTTACTCAACAAAGTATCAAAGAAAACAACTCGTAAAACAAGCAAAAATATACAGAAACATTTTAGATACATAGAATATGAATTTTAATGAGGTGTGTCAATAAAAAATTTAGTATTTGCGTATTCTAATCACGTACACATTCGTAACATTTTATCTTTCATAAAATTGTGGCTATCACGTCTTTAGGATTTCATAGTACTGCAAGGAACTCTTGTAAGCTCGTTCTGTCCGTCTGTCCGTATGTCCGTCTGTCCTATTTATAATTATTAAGTGCATGAAACTGCACAATGTAACTGTACAGTTTTAGTATAGACCACAAAACTAAAAAAAAAAAATTGGTGCTGCTCTGTACATTTGAATTGGCAATGAATTTGTTACTCGCTGCACCTCCTCGTTTGGGGTATCGTTGGACAGGTCTTTTAAACTGAAAGTTTCATACACCACTTTTTATCAAGTGTGTTCTTTGCGAAATATATTCTTAACTCTTCAGTATTTCTGCTCGCCTGGTACTTTGTTTCACAGAAACACATCACATGTTGAGTAGATATCATTAAAACTAGAAAATATACAAGCTTACAAAAAAACTTCAATGAGGCGACATGATTATATCGTTAAAGACAAAACTCCGCACGTTATAAAAAAAAAAGCAGTTCAACATGTTGCATGTCACCCGAGTCACCCGTAAGCATTGTGGCTGTTGTAAAGTGCCTTCAAAGTGTCTCTTTACAATAAAAGCCATTTAGGTACTACAGACCAACATTAAACTCGTCACCCTTTGAGAAAGGTTTTGTTATAAGAATAAGTATTAAGGAATAAAATCTTTACTAAATGCATGTAAAATTATATCTAAACTCGGTCCAAGCATTTATTAGCTCTAACAGCTGCAATAACACTGTAAAAAGCTGAATAAAAACATCACATTCTGATCACTTATTCTACTTTAAAAACGTTTTAAGGTCATAATATACTTCAGCGAAGTATTAAAATAAAATGTTTATATTCAGTTTTTTACAATGTTATTGCAGCTATCAGAGCAAATAAATACTTTAACCGTGTTTAGGTTAGGCTAGGTTAATTAACCCACTGTGAGATATGTGAGAAAGTTAATAAATGCTTTGATTTAAGTTTATAAAATTCTGTAACCAGTAAAGTGCAAGAGCTCATTTTCAAGAGAGGGTCGTAGCACACGTAGCAACGCGATGCTACGTGTGGTATGATAACATAAATTCGAAGCAACGGCGTAGCACTAAGTAAGCCAGACTAAAAATAAACAAATAAAATATTATGTTACGACTACACCCAAACGGTCAACTGCATACGAAAAAACTCTTATACTTACCCTGACAGAGCACACGTAGGTAACGCGATGCTACGTGTAGGATGACGACATACGTAGCACCAGCGTAGCACTAAGTAAGACGGACTAAAAATTTAATAGTTTTTTTTTTTTTTTTTTTTTTCAAATTTCAGATTTATTTATTTTACATAAAATGGTACATCAATAAAGATTGTCGACCCTAGCCACCAAACTGAGCGTTAGCCCGTATCTTGGTGGATAGTTCCTTCCGAGTTGACTTAGGTCAGAACTTTGTATATTTGTATTGTTTTTTAATGCAGATAAAAAATACTTATTCTAACTCTGACAGCTGCAATGACATTTTAAGATGCCGAATGAAAACAAAAAATATTTGTGGAATGCGCTGCCTGAACGGGTGTTTCCCGAAAGTTACAATCTGAGTGTCTTAAAATTGCGAGTGATCGGGTTCTAGACAAGTTACACCGTAAACTGCATCATCGCTTAACATCAGGCGAGGTGGCGATCAAAGGCAAACCTATTATTTAATAAAAAAATTAAGTTTCCATCCACAATTTTATTTAGCAAAAGTGGAACGATCGGAATCCAACCTGTTCAAAAAAAATCTAGATATACCAAATTCAGTAACAATAATAACAATTGTTTCGGTGAACGGTCGTATGGCGAAGAGGCTCTCGCTAGACGGTTGAGTTAAGGGTCAAATGCAGAAGGCGGTAATCCTAGACACAGCACGCATTGTCAGGAGGTTCCTTACTCTACAGCCCTAATCACCGGTAGCTTGAGCCCTGTACCGCTGCCGGCGGCACTCTAGGTTTAGTTTATTTTATAATATCTTGTTTTTTATATGTTTATTGCATAAAAAACTTAAATCTAAGAATAGAAATAAGTAATGTGAATCATAACAATAATAGAATAACTTAACAAAATACTGCCACAGAGGTTAATTTAAGAAAACATATATTAATTCAATTTACAATTAGTTGTAGGTAGATGTTGACGGAGCAGATTGTTTGTTATTATTTTAGGCGCTGGTTAGTTCAACTTATTTGCAAAGACCGCCGGCAGTTTGCCTTCCTGTTCAATGTCATACGAGAAAATGCTGAAAATAAGTTCGACCAGCTGTTAACTTTCTTTGACTTTTTCTTTCCATGCCGAGTTTATTTTTGGCGGTAGATTTTGCGGCCAAGTGAACTTTCAGGACCTGACCCAGATTTCTGACCCAGCTATTTCAGTACTCGAATTTTGTAACATTGTATGTATGTGTATAATAAAATACCGCGTTGTATTCTAGATTAGCTAGGTGCCATGGCAGGCAATGTCAGAGGTTTTTAGAATACCTAAAAAGTATTTTGTACAATAAAAATCAATATCGACTATACGGAAACAAGATGAAGAATCCACCGTAACGTTACATATTGTGTGAAAATTTCAACTGGCTACGTATTACGGTTCGAAAGATATAATGTAGGAAAGACAGACAGACAGCGTAGGTTTAGTAATAGGGTCCCGTTTACATCCCTCGGGTACGGAATCCTATAAACCAAAGGATTACCTAATTACGCATTTTGAAATAGTCATTGCATCGGATAAATACCTACTTGAAACATAATATTGGATGACTGATCCTTTAGTATGCGCTAGCTCATTAGTAATTTACCTTAAATGTACCTATTGTTGGACCTAGCGTACTCATTCCATAGTAATTATTTGAAACTAAAATATACTACGTTTATTCTTTTTGTACGAGCGTCTACAATGCACAAAGCCACTTTATTTCGCTTTAACTTGTTTTATTCATTCTTTATGAAACTTCTTAATGAATAAAATTACTTACTTAATTGCGATTTAGTTACATACCTACCTGCTCAGGGCTAAAAAGTTTTAATTACTTTGGTTCGTATCTGTGATTTGAAATAATGAATTAATGGTTCTGTTAGTTGTTTTTGTTTTTAATTGTTTAGTGGCTCGGTTGTAAATTATGTTTGGAGAAATGTTCGTCACGAACAATAAGTAATTTTAATAGTCACAGATTTTTTAAGAATTGTAGTTAGTTTAAAGGCTTTCGTTGACAGCACTAAAGTAATTAAAATATCTCTGTCCTTTTCACACCAGATAATTTAGATAAAGACTGCAATAATTGACTTAATTCAAAACAAAGAACTGTGATGATGGTAGGCAGCCAGGGATCAGGCAATGAATGAAAGACGTGCGAGTTCCTCGAAAGACGTTTATTAACTGACTCTTATTCCTATACCTATGCTACTTACATACTACACTAAGACTAACGTTGCTTAAACACTACAGAACTGTCAGATAAAAAAAAAATACAAAATTGTCTATGAAACTCCAAACCACTTACAAGCTCGTAACCTTTGGATATTTCCGCTCTTGTAACTTAATTTGGTAGAATACTAAAAGTGGAAGAAAAAGTTAAGCAGTTGACACATCACATTTTCAAACATACTACCTAAAAACAATGTGCTACTTTGACGCGACATTTCTATTTAGTCTAGATACGCAAAATCCAAAAGTTCCTGGCTGGTCTAAATTCTTCCTAACATTTTACTATGTTATGAAGAATTGACAAACTTCATCATCGTCATCATCATCATTGCAGCCTTAGGACGTCCACTGCTAGACATAGGCCTTCCCAATTGATCTCCAATAGGGCCGGTTGGAAGTGGCCTGCCTCCAGCGATTCCCTACGGTCTCTTTTAGGTCGTCTGTTCATCTTAACAAACTTAATAAAATGTAATATTCAATCACCGAAGTGCCCACGACACGGCCTTAAAGCCTAATAAACAAAACGCGATGATCTTTTATATGAAATAAAATATTTTATAAAGTGTTTGTGTTATTTTACGAACTGTGCTAGAACTCTCCCAATTTTTTCTATCTAACTTTTGTTACCTTCACCAGGTGCTCTCGACGAAGCCATGATGCAAGCCCTAGAACACGACCGCATAGACTTCGTGAAGCTTCTCCTAGAAAACGGAGTCTCTATGAGAAAGTTCCTCACCATACCTCGCTTAGAAGAATTGTATAACACCAAGAGCGGTCCAAGCAACACCTTGCGGTACATCTTGAGAGATGTGAGGCCTCATCTGCCGAGGGGGTACATGCACACGTTGCATGACATCGGGCTGGTGATTAATAAGCTGATCGGTGGTGCTTACAGGTACGTCATCATCATCATCTTTAGTCTATTTAATGTTTGTCCACTGCTGAACGTAAGCCTCTCCTAAGGAACGATACATGCCACGATCTTCTGCTTTTCACGTTTACTTGCTACCCCTAACTAAGTCGTGGCTCCACTTGATCGCAGGGCACCCTATTCTACGTTTGCTGATATGCGATCTGCACTCTAGAACCCGTCTACTCCAATTGTTTTCAGTTCTTCTACTGACATGACCGGCCCATTGTCACTTCAGGTTGCTAACCTTTGAGTTATATCGGTGACTTTCGTTCTCTGTCAGATAATTTCATTCCTGATTATATCAAAGAACGAACAAACTAGTAACTATTCAAAGAAACCACGAGCACAGCCCTTACCAGAACACGCTGAACGACTTTAAATCGATGAACCAGCGTTACTGTCAGTGTCCACGTTTCGGCTCCTTAAGTTAGTACCGTTAGGGCACACCGATCGAACATAACCTTGGCTACGTGCCAATGCAGCCGGAACGCAATTGACAACGGGCAATCTTAGAAAATTTCGCGTTGTCAACAACAACAAAAAATGCTGAGTGACCAAAAAGAAAGAGTTCTAAAGAACAAAGATTTGAGACAAAAGACATTAATTTGTTCTCTTTGATATTATTCTTGGTCGTATTTCTTATTAATCCACCGTAACATTCATCATCATCAGTATCATGATTATCTGCTTTTCACCAGTTTTACCTTAGAATGTTCCCACTGCTGGGACACAGGCCTTCTCTCAGAGAGAGGATGAGCCCTAATCCACCGTGCAGTCCAGTGCGTGTTAATTTCAATTGCCTATCTATTACGGTTCAAAAGACAAAACCGTTAAAAAATAGGACAGCCAGGCATACATACAGTGTATAGGCTTAGAAATATGTTCTTGTTTGTCAGCCTTTTGGGTACTAAAAATGCCTATTCATCATCTTTCTCAGATGCTACTACACTCGGCGCAAATTTCGTCCAATCTACGCCAAGGTGATGAACAAGAGTGTGAACGTGCACAGGAACAGTGCGTCGTTCACACGACACAACGCTGGAGGCCTCTCTCTCATCACGGGGTTCATGCCGGTCACCAGCGAGATGGCACTCTTTGACTATCCTTTCAACGAGTTACTGGTAAGATGAACAAAGTGCCTAACCGCAGGGCATTTAAACCCAATGACGAATAATTGCAGGTCCGCAATGGGTAAGCTACTACTCTGGGTTGATACCACTCTAGTTATTAAGAAAATATTTAATGCTCAGTTTTTGCTATAAATATGTTCTTGTTCTACAATGAACTTGATCTGACGGCAAAGGAAAACATTGTAACCACCACTTGGAATGGAAATTTTTAACGCCCGGTTGTCTAGCTACCAAGTTGAAAATATATGGCCAAGCACTTAGCTGGGTTCCGGCAGCGTAACTTGAGAACCATTTGTGTCTATCTTTGACCACAACATCACTTAGCATTGGATGAGCTTTGGCCAACAGCTTAGCAAATCAACCATTAAAATATTGGTTGCCATCCTACTTTTCTTCCGAACCAAACTCACCACTAACCTACCTACTCTTCTAAAAGAAAGTTCATAGGATCGAGCGTATTCATATACTATCCTAACATATATACCTAAACAAACTTAATTAAGAATCAGACATTTCCCAGGTCCCGCTTGGAATATATATTGTTCTAAAGGACAATGCCGTATTGCATGGTATGAACCTCAGACATGTTGAAAAAGACTCAAAAGCTTGTGTGTTGAAAGGAAACCTGAGTAAACAACGGAAACCAAGGTTATTTGCCATACTTTACGTATTGCGAAAGTATCCTACTAAAACCATTTCAGATGTGGGCTGTCCTTACCAAGCGGCACCAAATGGCTCTCCTGATGTGGACCCACGGGGAGGAAGCTCTTGCCAAGTCTCTCGTCGCCTGCAAGCTTTACAAGGCGATGGCACACGAAGCTGCTGAAGATGATATGGAAACAGAGGTCTATGAAGAGCTCAGGCATTACGGCAAAGAGTTTGAGAATAAAGGTTAGTACCTGTTTACAAATGCCTATTTCTACCTCTTACTCACTCGGTTGAATTTTATTTGTTGGTCTGGCAATAAGGGATTTTTGAATTGAAATCATGCCGATAAGATAAGATAAGATTTGGGATTAAGATCATTGCTCAAAGTGTTTTGTTTTTTTAAATTCGTCATCATCGTCAGCCAGATTACGTTCACTGTTTACGACAGTTAGCCATGCGCATTCACTGGATGACCGAGACTCACTTTGATTTGATAAATTAGCTTCAAAGTTTCCATTCTAAAATACCAACATGAAAGAATTCCACGATTTTTTTATTTTTTTATATTTTTGCTTTCTTCTTGTTTTTGCGGTATTGCCGTGATTAAATAATAAAAAATTGACCGTAAGTATACTTTTCATCCACCAAATAATGAATACCAAATAAACCATTATCCCTTCCTTAATTATGAAAATTTCGCCAAACTGGTTGTTTACGTTATTAATTGGCAATTAACGGCAGGTTAAGGATAATAAGAGCAACGAATGAAGAACTTTAATCATTATAAGTAGATTGTTTATGCCGAAGCCCCCATCTCTCAAACAAAATACGTTCAAATATCTTTGAACAAAAGGCTAAATTCCTTATGTTGTGTGCAGTCCTAGCGCCCACAAATGCGTTGCATCTCGTTTCATTTTAAAGAGAGAGCACGCGAACGCGTCTTTTGCTCAAGCTCGCTATTTCTGTACTCACATCATATCAAATCATCAGACACTCTTAGAGACGGGTGTTGCCATAATCCCCACGCTTGGCAGGCGGCAAGTATTTCTGTACTCATCATCATCAGCCAGAAGACATCCACCGCTGAGCATAGGCATCGCCCTTTAACCTCCACACTGAACGAAAGCCTGCCATCTGCATCCAATGAATGCTCGCGACTCTCACAATGTCGTCGGTATTTCAATGGTGTTTCTGTACTCGGTTTGTGATAAATACTTCATCTATAAAACTATCGATGTATTTGGAAAGTGCTCACATATTTACATATACTCGGTCCAAGCATTTATTTGCTCTGACTGCGGCAATAACATTTTAAGAAGCTGAATAAAAACATTTCCTTTTCATATTTCACCAAAGTGTATCGGGTTGAATCGGGTACCTGCTACAGTCTTACGTTCAAAAACCTAGCGAAAATTATCAGAATTCGTGGTTCTCTTTTTTTTTTTTATGTTATTTCTGCTGTCAGAGCAAACAAATGCTTGCTTGGACTGAGTTTCAACAAACTATCGTGGCATTTAGCCACGATGCTGCTCCAGAATCCTGACTTTGTAAACTCATATTTTTGTGTTCCATTTCATGAAAGTTATTTTTAACAAGAAAAGTAGACAGCTTAAGCTTTTACTCATAAAATGAAATTATCTTACTTGCTCGATTACTAAGTAAGCAGTATAATCAAGTAAGTTTTTACAGGCAATAAACAAAGTCAACGTAAGCTAATATGATTGTCTTTGCTTCAGTAATTGCTGAAGTTAACGTATAAAAGTTTGGATTACGAAGCGTTTCTCCAAATATATACCTAGATTTAATAGTTTATAAGAACTTGCTTGAAACACAAATACTTTGTAGAAAGTTGAATGAAGTTCACGGTGTAATAACAATCTGGGGACAAGATTCTAGTCCCATATAAAAACTACTAATAGACAATCTTTGCAACGATTGTTCAACGAACTTTTGTGTTACTTGAATGAATTCTTAGGATAAGTAAATAATCAATTACTACAAACTTTTTGAATTTACGACCAATTTTCAAAGCAAAGAATAAACATTTATTTTTTAATAACATCACAGCGCTGGAACTTTTGGATTACTGCTACCGGCAAGATGATGACCAAGCTCAGCAACTTCTGACTTGCGAGCTCCAGAACTGGTCTGGTCAGACCTGCCTCAGCCTTGCCGTAACGGCCAACCACCGAGCGCTGCTAGCACACCCCTGCTCACAAATCATACTGGCAGACCTCTGGATGGGTGGCCTCAGAACGAGAAAAAACACCAACCTGAAGGTAAGTCTCTTCCAACCTTCGCAAAAATATCTTTTCTCTTTCATATTAACGCACAGACTAGTCATTAGCACTGTATCAGATGACGAAACAAGGGAAATTGAAAAAAGCAATACAGTTGGTAATGGTTTCGCAACTAGCACCCGTTGCACGAGTACGCAATATTCTCTAACGACGTTCGTAAAGGGCAACCAATCACGAGCGTCGTTTTTATGTGTTTGTAAAGCTCTCCCTTGTTTCGACCACCTGAGGCACGATCATGGTAGAAATTCAGTGTTAGAGAATAACTTTAGATAATAACAGACGTTATGTAAAAATATATCGATGTCTGTGTGTCAATGAGTCGCTTTTTTTCTATTTTTTGGATTCAGCATGCACTTTGGACGCCGATTACGCAAGGTAACATCATTTTGTTAAATACATTAAATAATCATAGTTATGTGATTCATGGACAAACAGACATCTTCATATGATTATTTCCCCCAAAATCAAAATCTTTATCTTGCATTAATCGGCGTCTGATTTCCGTTCTAGGTCCGAACTCTATAATCTATTCTGATTTTTCCAAGTCTCAACTATGTAAATTATAAATCTGTTATCATCTTTAGTTTGCAGAAGTTTAAATTCCTTTTGTACGATCATAATCATTGTGATATCGTTTGCATATTCACTGTTCTCATATTCATTATTGTAATTAACAATATCTGTTGTAGCTTCATCTCCATATATCATCTGAACAAGTTTCAGGAATTACGGAGAATCAATAAGAATACCTACTTTTTCTCTTTTTTCAAACAGTGTATCACAATACCTAAAGCTAAACCAATGAGCTTCATATAAAGCTTTTGTCAAAGTAAATAACTACAAATCTTTAACACCGACTGACATTTTAAACTATCCAACACTGTATACTATTATTTTTTCTTTTTTTTTATACTCGATTCCTTTTTCTCAATGCACCAGCTTACGCCAAGCGCTACTTACGTGACTACCTTTGCTATAACTCTCAATAGATTATCGGGTTCAGACCTCAATAGAGCATGTCGCTTGAGTGACATAGTACCACCGTTTCGTTTTGGCACATCGGCTTTGTCTGAAGGTAATACTGAGCCTGCTCTGCCCGCTGTACATTCTCCAACTGGAGTTCAAGTCCAAGGAAGAACTGCAACTGATGCCGCAGACTGAGGAGGAGCATCTCGAGAATGAGAGCATCGAGGACGATAGGAGCACGAAGGACCCCAACGATGCTGAGGTAATTTGTGTTTGGTTGCTTCCCATCTCGCTTCTAAGGGGTGTTGGGAGGCTGTAAATACAGTCACTACTCAGTTATAACGCAACGCTAATAACTACTGGCCACACAGAGATAATCAACAGTTTCGCAAAAATAACTTATAAAAAATTTTGGTATACACTTATGTAAAACTGAATGCCAAGTGCATAAAATATTCTCTTGGGAGTAAACATTGTATAAAAAAGAGAGTTTATTTCTTGTGCATACTTGATATTTTATAAACTGGCAATTTAGGATATTTTGATCTAAATTCTAAGTGAAATAATAGATTGTTACACGTAGGTTGGAGTTGTGAAACGGCGTACCCTTTCTATCAAGAAGATAATACCACCAGGGCAACAGGCTAAATCTAATAAGGTAGACCGTCGCCTTAACGTCGCCCTTCAATGTGATACGAACACATACCGCACTCTGTCAAACGCACAACCCAAAATTGCCTTCACTGAAACAACATTTGCACATAAATACGTATATTATGTCAATATTACACGTCAATAAAATACATTTTCACTCACTGCCGCCAGCAGGGACGCGGCAAATTGGCATCGCAATGTACACAATATCAGTGTCCTCGACAAGCCACTCTGTGTTCGTATTACATGCACGCCAGCCAATCGACCTGTTGTTAAGGCGATCCGTCTATAGCTTGCGTGGTCGTAGACTTTCGTGACGTTTCATGTATTCTTTGAGCTCCTTCGTTCACCCCTTTTGTGCCTTCGAGCTCGACTTTTCAAGACACGTTATCGTATTACGGCTCGCCTTGTAGGCCAATCACGCTCGGCGCCGGCGTTCCGCAAGGAGTTTATGGCGCTGTGCTAATTTCACATTAACTTTTAACGAAGAATTTGTTCAACCGGCTCACAACTTTTATTAGTCTTTTTACGGATTCAATTAAATTAATAGACCGAGGTGAACCGTAAGCGTTGACTGTAAAACTTCCGTTCGAAAGTTCGATATTCGCCAATGTAGTCAGTAGCTAGTTTTGTTGTTTTAATATACAAATTTTATGTGAAACTGTTTCTGTGATAAAAATTTATTCAATATTCGACGCTTTTACCGTTTTTTCTGTATCTTCTCTTTTTGTAATATAAAAGCTGGGCTTGTGAACAGATAATTGTTATGACAGCTTTTACATGTTATCTAATTATTTGTTTGAATGGTTTGTCTCTGTCTAATCTGAGCTTCATGTGTATTGTTAACCGTATCATCTCTATTACTTCTGAATCTTTGAGCATTACCTATAACACTTTCAATCGCATCATGCAGATACTCGTGAATGTTTATTTCTATTATATTTAGTAGGGTGTGAACTATCTCTGTAATGTTGATACGTTTTGTCTGGACTCAAGCAGGCGTTGATTGGCTCAGGGGCCGAATGCGAGACCCGTGTCGATCAGAACGGCAAAGTTGGTAAAATAGGCTGGGAACCATCTTACCGGGAACTACCAGAGTACCACGCACCTGAAGACAAGAGGATGAGGCCGCTTAGGCTCAGAAAGAAGATCTACGAGTTCTTTACGGCTCCTATTACCAAATTCTGGGCCGATTCGGTGAGTTTATTACTTTATCTTAGACTTAAAATGGTATAACTAAAAACCTTACACTCAAAACTGACTAACAATTCGTCATCTTTAAAGATTATTTAGGTATTTAAAAGGGTACTTTGAGTTTTAGCTCAAAGTAGACATAAAACATACAGAAGCAGTATTTTATTCAACAAAATAAACTTACATTAAAGACGAACGCGCACATAGTTATATTGCTCAGAATTTTCTTAAGTGTTTCATATTTTGTGCTTAGTCAGAAACCTTTCCTCCTTACCCGGCAAAACGCTCGTTTGTGAGAAATTCCATTATGATTCGGAGCTAGGGTCACCACGAACCTTCCTTAAGAGCTTCACTGCGCTCTCGGGGCTCTTTACCACGGAGCGCGCTTTATTTCTCTATAAACCTGTCATGTTTTCATAAATCAGCTTTATTTGTATATCCAACGTTTGGTTTGTTAATTAATCGAAATAAATCCAGAATAATTTATAATAACACATAAGTAATGTTTTCATGCTTGAGACATTGTCAGCAACTCTTCAATAAGTACCTACTTACCTACCTACATACGTGACTATACTTTCACAGACATCTACTAGGACTTTATATTTATGGCATGACACGTTCAATAGTAGTAGGTCCCTGTTGTTTTTTTATGAATTTCGAATGTTTGTTTTACCAAAAAGATTTACTTACAAAACTCTGATATCCACTACTATGGTACTCCAGGGACTTAGGGTATAGTATGTTCTTGCTTGTCGCGTCTGTATTATGTGTGTTTATATATATATATTATACTATGTATCATTTAGTAGTATCTATTTAATGGTATCATTAAAAGTGTTTTAGCATCCCCCGTCGATTCTGTTACGTAAATTCTTTCCATCCAATGGTTGCCTGGAAGAGATCGCTTTTAGCGATAAGGCCGCCACTTGTGGTACTAGCTCGTAAGCGTTTTCTATCGTGTTGTAATTTTTATTTCTGGTGTACACAATAAAGAGTTTCTATCTATCTATCTATCTATCTATCTATATCGGGTTAGCCACTCGGCCTATAAGTACTTACTAAACTCTGAAATCGGGGCTAGCCACTCGGCTTACAAGTACTTACTTACAAAACTATGAAATCATGCTAGCCACTCGGCCTATAAGTACTTACAAAACTCTGAAATCGGGGCTAGCCACTCGGCTTATAAGTACTTACTTACAAAACTATGAAATCATGCTAGCCACTCGGCCTATAAGTACTTACTTACAAAACTCTGAAATCGGGGCTAGCCACTCGGCTTATAAGTACTTACTTACAAAACTATGAAATCATGCTAGCCACTCGGCTTATAAGTACTTACTTACAAAACTATGAAATCATGCTAGCCACTCGGCCTATAAGTACTTACAAAACTCTGAAATCGGGGCTAGCCACTCGGCTTATAAGTACTTACTTACAAAACTATGAAATCATGCTAGCCACTCGGCCTATAAGTACTTACTTACAAAACTATGAAATCATGCTAGCCACTCGGCCTATAAGTACTTACAAAACTCTGAAATCGGGACTAGCCACTCGGCTTATAAGTACTTACTTACAAAACTATGAAATCATGCTAGCCACTCGGCCTATAAGTACTTACTTACAAAACTATGAAATCAAGCTAGCCACTCGGCCTATAAGTACTTACAAAACTCTGAAATCGGGACTAGCCACTCGGCTTATAAGTACTTACAAAATCTATAAACCAGGACACAAACTGTATATTTTAAAGACTCAGAAAACACAGTCCTTGAAAACTAAGACGGATGGACCCTCAGAAGGCTCGGTTACCTGACGTGAAAAATTGCCACCCGTGAAACAAATTGCGTTATATTAAAATCACTTTGATGGAATACCAACATTTTAGATTTCAGTCCGTGACGAAACACCATCGTTTCTACAACATTTCACTCCCACTTTGACGAGATTAGAGCCCCTTTCAGTGCTAAAGATTAATTCTACGGCTTAATGAATTTTATGCTTATTAAAAACGGGTTAATGAGCGCAAAATTTGTTTTAGCTCAGGTATATTTACGGGTCATAAATGGAGCTCCTTTATTCAGCACTCCTTAGTTTTGAATGGGTAAGAAAAACCTTTATGAAGTGATTTTATGAGTGCTATTTTTAATCTTGAGACAACTTAGAGACTCAATGATCCACTAAAACAATTATAATTTTTCGCTAAAAAAGGTTAGTCTACAGAGATTATTTTTTGCAAATAATAAACTTTATCCACATTTTAGGTGAAATCTGGGTGCTGATAAAAGGGATTATTTTTAATTGCTACTTAAACACAACTGCAAATTTTCTTATTTCTTTTTCTTTTATTGAGTCGTCTAGCCACAACTAAATTGAATCTACTAACTGGAATTAAAACACCATTAGAATTGGCACTAACGATATTCGTAAGCAATATTCTTAAATAGACCAATAATGACTTTCACCCCTCGTGATGTAAATCTGTCGTTTCGTTACAGTAATTAAAATTTTAATTATCCGTTTAATCATGGACCTAACCTGCACGGATCACTAATAAATTGAAATTTAATCTAAACCTTAAATAAATCAATGTCTATCGCAGGTCAACGCTGATTCTGTAAAATGTCATTTCGATAAATTAACCTCAAATTATGAATGCAATCATGCTTCATGACATATTTAAATGGCCTTATTTGTTGATTTGTGATCGTTTAACATTGATATAAGTAAATAGGCGTTTAGGTTAGTATTATACATTATGATTAGGTAATTAGTTATGCTAAAGCGAACTGTGGTTTAGCCACAGCAGCTATTAATCAGATAAATTAAATGTATTGTTTATAAGTTAGGAGCACGCTCCTTTTTATCGGTATAAAAATATGTACAATGATATTTTTTATCATCATCATCAGCCAGAAGACGTTCACTGCTGAACATAGGCCTCCCCTTTAACCTCCACACTGCACGACAGCCTGCCTTTTGCATCCACTGGATGCCAGCGACTCTTACTATGTCGTCGGTCCATCTAGTGGGAGCCTACCTACGTTGCGTCTTCCGGTTCGTGGTCTCCACTCAAGAACCTTTCTTCCCCATCGGTTATTGGTTCTCCGAGCGATGTGGCCTGCCCATTGCCACTTCAACTTGCAAATTTTGACAGCTATGTCGGTAACTTTGGTTCTTTGGCGAATATCCACGTTTCGGATTCTATCGCGCAAAGAAACTCTGAGCATAGCTCTCTCCATTGCCCGCTGTGTGACTCTGAGTTTTTCCAAAAGGCCAACAGTTAAGGACCACGTCTCAGTACTATATATTTTTTTTTATACAGTTGAGCAATAAAATTAAAAAAACAAGGTAAAAACCCCCCAATGGAACTGGACGGGACCGTTTTAGCACTTTGATTATTCAAACCGCTAAATTGAATGGTATGTGCTGCCTCAATGGGTTAAATTCCAGCGTTTCTCTGCGGTCTATTTCAGGTCGTCTGTCCATCTTGTGGACGTCCTACGCTGCGCTTACCGGTCCGTGGTCTCCATTCGAGAACCTTTTGGCTTCATTGGCCATCTGTTCTGCGTAATATGTTATGCCCACTGCCACTTCAGCTTGCTAATCCGGTGGGCTATGTCGGTAACTTTCGTTCGTCTACGGGTCTCCTCATTTCTGATTCGATCTCGTAGAGAAACCCCGAGTATAGCCCTCTCTTTTTCTCTCTTTCTAATGAGTATGACGCCTCTATTGGTGAAACCTCATTTCTCGGAATGCCAATAACTGAAACAATACATCATCCGCTTCATCGCTAAGTGATAATCGATATCTATGCGGTTTTATTTCTTTTTTATTTCACTTCCTTTCCCGCCCCTTAATGAATGGCGCCATATTTCATAGAGGTCGGCGTTGTTGGCCGAGATACGCTGCTATTGTACGGGATTCTGTAAATTTATTCAGAAACGCAACTTTATACCGACCTTTTCTCTTATGTACAAAACTTTATGTACAATTTCCGCCTGAGTATTTGTATTTACAAGCCTCATAGGATTGCTTGCCAGAAATAAAACTGATGGAAAGTATAGAAGATAAAAGGAAAACAAGCAAAGCGTTGCGAGAATTTTAGATGTGTGTTTGGTGAAAACAAGCTGAAACAGGTGCGCTGTCATAAGTACACGTCGTTTATAAGCAAGATATAAGAAAAGTTTTGAGAAGAAGTCTTAAAATGTGTGTTTTCTTTAACGTTACACGGATTATACGTTATTAGGGTTCCGTACCCAAAGGGTGATACCCTATTACTAAGCCTACGTTGTCTGTCTATCCAACCTTTTAACGGCTCTGTTTTTGAACCGTAATAGATACCCAGTTAAAATTTTCACAGGCAGAAGATGAAAAGTTCGGAGATGTGAGAGATGTTGTGTGTGATGTGTGTGCGTGTGTGTGTGCGAGAGATGTGGGTTTCAGAGTTTTTTTTTAAATGTTACGGCGGATTAACTAGGAAACAATCATAAAATCGGTATTAAATTAGTACACGGTGAACGTATTGCGTTTCCAACCGGCCCTTTTGGAAATCGATGGAGGAGGCCTATGTCCAGCAGTGGACGTCCTACGGCTGAAATGATGATGATGATGATGATGAACGTATTCGGATTCCCAAGCTGCCTGCGTGGGGATTTTGGCAACACTCTTATTTAAGAGGCCCTTCGTTCACCATTGGACGTTTACTGGCTGGTGATGTAGTGTGATAAGCATTGAATTTAACCTTACTGCCTTACTTGCGTATCTATTGTGTTAGAATTTTCGTAAAGAATGGGGATTGTTTGTGGGCCTACACGCTTAACCAGGGTCAACAATGGAACGATCAAAGAGATCCTTTATGTGTTTTATGTATTATATTTTCATATTGCGTTCATTTGATTTATCTTGTTGTTGCCGTGTCCTATACAAGAACAGCTAACAGTTGCTTGTTAGTAGAGCTGCCCTATTTTTTTTTTTTTTTTTAGAAAGCACATGTTTTTCTGACAAAATGGGGGTGTGTCCAACTGTTTTATTAAGGCGAGGTTGTGCCACTTTTAAGCAACGCTTGTTACTTCATATTATTAAAGTCGCATTTAGTGAAGCAACACCATGGCGCTTAGTCGTGCGTTTCACTACTTCAATTTTTGTGGTTTTTCTCATATTTTTCGAAAAGTATAGCTGCGATATAAAATATACCTTTACGGTTCCTCCATAATTATGAAATCTGTATATTAAGATATCGTTGATATCATTTAGTAAAATGGTATTTGATTAAATCCATAAAAACAGGGAGAAACGCGCAAATCAGTGTTATTTTCATGTTATATTTTTTTCTATCGACCTAAATGTCTTTAACCCTAGAAAGATAACATACGTCAAATCGTCGTAATCGATTTTGAAAAATCAATATAACTCGTTTTTATTTCGCGCCACGGCACTGGCCATTCCTGCCAACTCAGTTGACCACGGAGCTTGCAGGGGATACCCTCGTCACCGAAGTGAAGCAACGTCGGGTGCAGCCGGTACTTGGATGGGTCACCGCTTGGGCGTTGATAGGAGCTTGTCTTTTTACACAATTGTTTTGTACTTTAGTATCTAACAAGGTTATGTGGTGGTATGGAACCCTCAGCGCGCGAGCCCGACTCGCACTTGGCCGGTTTTTTGTTGTGGTAATGCATCAATTATTACATATTTAGGTTGAGAATCAACTACTGAACACATTCCTAAAGTGTATCCGAACATCCTGTCCGAACGTCTATCCGAACAGCCTGTATATCACGTTAATTTGTGTTTTTGTTTCAGATAGCCTACATATTGTTCCTACTGATGTTTACTTATACAGTATTAGTGAAGATGGTTCCGACCCCCTCGTGGCCGGAGATCTATTCCATATGTTATATTATAACATTCTTATGTGAGAAAGTAAGGGAAATAGTTACTTCCGAACCTGTTGCTATTAGGTGAGTATTACTTTTTTTGCTTTTCTTTTTAAAAGGTTAGTAAATTCAAACGTTCTTTATGTGGCTTCAATTTTCAAATTGATGCCTTGTTAGCTCAGTGGTAGCACATCTGCCTCATATGGAGATGGTCCCGGGTTCGATTAGAATGAATTCTAAATAACTGTTTTGCAAATAGTTTTTTTTTTTAAAGTAAATTTGTTTTAACTCTAAACTCAAGGGTTTATCTGAAAGATGCTGACAGTCCTTGACTTTCAGCATTAATGCAGAGACGGACCCATTCGACACTCATTGTATCCTTTAGATATAAGTTTTTGAAGCAATGTCGATTAAAATGTATTTTATTTCTTTTCTTTCTTTCTTCGGGTCTGGGTGTTAGTTGAGTTTATTATTATTATGTATTTATTTTACTACACACGCAATGCAAACAAAAGATAAAATAACTTAAGTGTGTGTGCGTAATTTGAGTGTGAATGTGAAGCGTTATAACTCCTTTCTACAATGTTAAAGAGACTTTTTTACCTTTCACTAAGTCTGTTTCCTTTTAAATTTTTAGTGTAACTATAATATCCCTCAGAGATTTTAACTGTAACTATAATATGTATCAGAGAGAGATTGATGGAAGGTGGTGGTCACGACCCTCAGACATGAAGAATGCGGCTTAAAGAGGAGGAGGAAAATATACCTACAATCATGTCAATAAAATAGAGGACAAAGCTGCTAAATAAAAAATTGCTTAGCCCTGCTAAGCAATTTTTGTGATTTGATTAAATAAACTAAGCCAAGCAATTGTTGTGATTAAATAAACTAAGCCAACAACCACCTACCTTTTATGACAAACTGAGCAACCACCTACCTTTCATGATAAACTAAGCCATTATCCATATACCTTTCATTAAAAACTAAGCCAACACCTACCTAGCTTTCGTGAAAATACAAAATAAACATCCTACCAATTAAAAATAGCTTTTCACAGGTAAACTTCGTAAACAAAAAGGTACATACATGATTATCGTTAATATCAGTTGCCTACCGCACCAGTCAAGAGGCTTGTATGTACGTCGTATATGAAATTCAATTTTCCCTCAGAGCTCGGCATGTAAGCTTGAGATATAATCTGGTGAAGGAATCACAGCCACTCCATCATGTGACGTTATTGAGTTGGTTTGCATTCTATGCACTTCGAGAAGATTTATTATGATGGATGAATTTTCCTTCGGCTTACAAACTATTGTAATGCTTAGAGGTGAAATTTATGTATACAATATTTTTCCAGAGTGAGAGATTGTATCCATTTATGAAATATTCAGATATTAGGTTCAAAGGTTGCTTTCAAAATACTGCACGTAGATATGGGGATAGGTGTGTACTTCGTTTGTTTGACTAGGTAGGCTTCTAACATTTATGTACTAGGTTTATCACTAAAATTAAAATATTTCTGCTATGTTATTTTGAAACACGGGCACTTTACTTTAGTTTATAAAAGTGGAGGTTTGTCCACAAAACTTTTTTTTTGGAACACTGGGCACATCGAAAGTATTTATTCAGTTTATTCAGTGACGGTATATACGAACTAGAAACTAACACGAAACATTAACCTAACATAAATATACCTGTGATAAATAACAAAAACAAAACTTAAAACAAAACTTAAAAACAAAACTAACTAATCAGAGGTCGTTTATAATCCCTGTAAAGATAAAGGTAAATTTATTCACACAAAAATAAACTTACATAGAAAGAGCAACTAAAATTAGTAAACAAATCTCTTAATAGTAGACTACGATTAGTAAGACATCATATGTGTTTGGTCGGTGAGCTCTAAACTAAGCACGCGGCTTGTGTCTTGGAGCTCGAGTGTGAAGTACTATTATAGGCTACGATACAACTCTTGGATAGTTTAAACGTTCCCTATTTCTAGGCAACGAACCCAAAATGTTAGCCGCAAGGATTGCGAATACTTTCTTTCTTCTTATTTCTTACTGGTATATTTTGTATTTCTTTTTCCAGACATAAGTTCAGCGTATGGGCATGGAACATGTGGAATACGTACGACGCGGGTTTTATCATCTTCTTCCTGGTGGGGCTGACGCTGCGCTTGCGAACCGGTTCCATGGACGTCGGCCGTGTCATCTACTGCGTCGACATCATCTACTGGTACCTCAGGATACTCAATATATTGGGCGTTAACAAGTACTTGGGTGAGAACAGTTTTAACTATCTAAATTCGAAGGGGTTTTTGGCAACTAAATGCAAAGGAAACAAAGTGGCGAATAGTGGCATACAGTCGGTCGATAATTGGGCTGGCCAAAAGCAAAATGAAATCGATCAAAGGCAGTTGCTGATATGATATGGAGACATCAAACCACTAGCAGAACGAATAGGCAAACAGGGAAAGCATAAAACTGAAAATCCAGCAAATGATCCAGCAATTTTGGTAGTAAATCATCTATCTTACTTACCTCCCTTTAAAACTCATTTTGAATTTGAATTTGAAATTGTATTTCATAATTATTTTAAAACTATTTTGTGTACAATCAGTATCGTTAATGAGAAATGTCACGCGCAAAAACGATCCAAAACTCTATTTCAGCCTGTAAGTTAGGTTCGTAGGATGTTTAACTTTTTATAAATTACCTAGGAATATAAAAGTTTTATATCACATCGTTTCCAAGCATTTTTTCATTTAGATCTGACAAATAAATAAGCTTTGTAATAACCAATCTTCCCGAGGCTATAGTTACCAAGACTACAGAATAAAATCAACATGGCAATCACATGACAATCTACTTTAGTAAATTACAATTTAACTACTGAACTTATAACTTGTTAAACAGACCTACAACTCCCGTCCAAACATAAAACACTGTCAACAATGCAGACTGATTGCCCTTACAAATGAAGCCGGCTTGTTTACGAACTGTGAACTGACAAACAATCATCAAATCCATGAATATTAACATAAAATGGCCGAGTCAAGCCGTGCCCGTGGCCTCTAAAGAAATAAGGCATCAACTCGAATAAATTGGCTGCGGTCACGAATGCCAGAACGCCACGTTATAATGGAGGATATAAAACTTTTTGTGCTAAACACACAACAGCGATAGCATTACTCGGAAAATTTACGGGAACTCGTTTTCACGACAATCATTATCCCGCCTTTTCGAGTTAGAAATTTTAATTCCTTGAAATTTTTATAGTTTCCGCTCGAACATTAAGTTGGGTAAAATAATTTGTTTTAAGATTTCATTATTTGTGTAATTTAGTAATCACTTTTTAGATACCTGCTTAATTCCTTCTCAAATTAATAAATAGATAAGAATCATGAAATATATACATAATATAATATTATAGGCAGAAAATCTGTGTCTTTAGAATCGTTACCAACCTTAATTCGACCAAGCTAATCTTACAGATCAAATTATGGGAGCAAAATATGTTAAAGTCAAAGTTTTTATTTACTTGCCAATGGATATAAAAGGTCTTAAAATATTACACGTACATCCATTAACAGCCCCAAGGGCAAGGGCGTGCAAAATTGCATTAATTTACAAATTATGTCAAAGAACTTACACCAATAATTAATTAAACACCATTTAAACACTATAAATCCATCAACAAGCCAAATCATAAGCATAAAAACGACATGACCTTTTCTTTATGAACTCCTCCATTTTATAGAAGCACTCCCTTACCAACCACTTTTTCAACTGTGTACAAAAATGTTTTCATTTATATGAAAAGAAGAATTAAAACTATGATTTTGCTCTCAGGTCCTCTGGTCACGATGATGGGTAAGATGGTGAAGAACATGATATACTTCGTAGTTCTATTGCTGGTGGTGCTGATGTCTTTCGGAGTCGCAAGACAGGCTATATTGTATCCAGAGGAAGAGGCTAGCTGGCACTTGATTAGAGAGGTAATAAAACATTTAAATGTTTTGCTGACTGTATGTCATATGTACTAAACAATATAGACTACCTAAACCAAATGAAAATCATAATTTCTTTGCAAAGATGTAAAAAAACAAAAAAACAAAAAACTCACATTATGCCAATATCAAAGTGTGAGTTCAGGGGTAATAAACATTTTAAGAAGAATAAATGTAATAAAACAAGAGTGCTGTATCTAATAATCCCAACAATGTCACCAGTAAATGTAATATCTTTTTTTATTTATTGACTAAATGTGTAAAAATATTCGAAAATACTTATGTGCGATTACTGCGCGTGATACTAAATATGCGATTTTACTTAAACCTTAGTAAAACACTGTTTTAAACCTTAGTGTTTTTGAGCTAGCATAGATACATTTTCACAAAAAAAAATGTATCCACAATGACCTGGCTTTTGTTTTGCTATGTTTACGTCTTTGCTAAGAATTTATGATTTTTAGGCTGGCTTGCCTGGTTTACATCTAGATTTTACTAAATTTTCCTTATGATTTGACATTTGAATTTCGTTAAATCGATATTTAAATCGGTCGAACAATTGGTCTAACCATTGAATTTCATTCGTGAGTATAAATACTTTTCAGGTTATTAATAAACCTTCAGACAACAACACTTCATATAAAATTGCCGAAATATATAAGATACCGGCGTTGCGGTTTTACCATCGCACTAGCTGCCACCGCCTGGAGGCTCATCTATACATCATAGATCAGTGGAAATCGCACTCTCACACACGCACACATCGTGATTCACACGATCCTTCTTGCCTCGTACTTGCAAAATGTGGAATGAGCTACCTTCCACGGTTTTTCCGAGAAGCTACAACATGGGGTTCTTCAAAAGGCGAGTTAATCGGGTCCTTAAGGGTTGTCAACGTATTTGTGATGTCTCTAGTGTTACAAGTATCCATAGGCGACGGTGACTGCTTACCATTAGGCAGCCCGTCTGTATGTGCGCCACCTATGGCATAAAAAAAACTTTTGAATAATTAATCTGTCACAAACATAGCTTCTCCATAAAATAAGATGAAGGAAAATAGATAGAAGGTAGATTTCTTTAAAAACTAGCTGGGCAAGTCACAAATATATCTAACCCCAAGTATTAATACCTTCTTATTTGTTTATTTGTATTATTGAAAGATAGGCTTGTGCTTAACCGCCGAGAAACCGATTCACTCGAGACTTCAAGACACCCAGACGTCTTATTTGCACCATTTACGATGAAGCCATTTTACCATTTACATTTACCATCTGTGCATACTAACCCTTGCAGGTGTTTTTTCAACCTTACTTCATGCTGTACGGAGAAGTGTTTGCCGAGCAAATGGCTCCTCCATGCGGAGCGCCAGGCCTCGAAGATTGTCGCGTGGGTCACTGGGTCCCGCCTCTAGTGATGAGCGTCTACCTCTTGATTGCGAACATCTTGCTTGTTAACCTCCTCATCGCGGTGTTCAATAACATCTTCATTGAGGTCAACGGCGTCTCCCATCAGGTTCGAGGCTCGAGCTGCGGCTAGATTGGTTGTAGTCTCGATGTTGTTTGTGGGTTACCTGTTGCGAGATTTTAGTTGGAAGGATTATGTTAGGTTGCGGTAGAGTAAACAGTAGTTAGATTTGTAGTTTGTTATTTTAATTAGCTAGAGGTAGTTTTATTTGGTCGTTATTGTTATTTTATTACTTTAAAACCCTCGTTTTATATTTTATTATTTTCTTTTTATAAAACTTTAGCATGCATTATCCACACAGATTTTAATTTGAAATCATTATATTTCATAGAAAATCCAATAATTCAATTACTTATGTTTTTTATTATTATTTTGTTACCATTTGGTTTTGGTATTATTTCTAGGTATTCTTCCAACCGTACTTTATGTTATACGGGGAGGTATTCGCCCCGGAAATCGCCCCTGCGTGCGGTACAGACGTGGGCAGCAAAAAGTGCGTCACGGGCCGGTGGATCACACCAATCGCCATGACGGTGTACCTGCTCATCGCCAACATCCTGTTGATTAACCTGTTGATAGCCGTCTTTAACAATATCTTTAACGAAGTCAACGAAGTCTCGCATCAGGTTTATGTTCTTTATTTGCTTTTTATATTTATTTACTTCATACTTGTTTCAAAATCTATACGTTTATTGATACGACTTGCTTTTATTAAAAAGCCACACTTTTTTTCAATTTACTGAGATCTGAATGTTGTTATATTATTGTCATCTATTTGAAACAAGTATAATGCATGATTGTCTGATACGTTGAGAATGCATCCTAAAAAACTTAAAAATTTGATTTGCTGTTCATTATTAGTTTGTTACGTATTCTTAACAAATTTTAATGTTTATACTGAATTTTTCATCATCTAGGGCAGTGGTTCCCAATTAGTGGTACGCGTACCACTAGGGGTACGTGAAGTTGCATCAAGAGGTACCAACGCGCGGCAATCTCCTGACTAAGAGAAATTTTATGAAAGACGTCACACCGTATGCAGTCCATTTGTAGTCCGTCTGCAGTCCAACTGACTGCATACAGCGTTTCATACTTTTCTGGACCTCACAAACTGAGTTTGCACCGGACCAAACTGCATTTGGCGTGCTTGAGCCGAGCTCGAGGGGTACGCAAGTTTGAGGTCTTTCTTGAAGTGGTACGCGGGAAAAACTAATAGGGAACTACTGATCTAGGGTGTCAATATTCCAAACACTAACACAACTCTCTCTTCAGGTGTGGATGTTCCAAAGGTTCACTGTGGTGATGGAATATGAACAAAAGCCAGTCTTACCACCCCCATTGATAACCTTCTGCCATATCTATCACGTCTGCAAGTGGGTGACCAGGAACGTATCACATAAACGACTTCAATATGATAATGGTCTGAAACTTTTCTTGGAGAAGGAGGACATGGAAAGACTTTATGATTTTGAAGAAGAGTGTGTTGAAGGGTACTTTAGGGAACAAGTAAGTAATATAATAGTACACGGAAAACGTCAGGGTAAATACGTTCCAAAGACCGCATGTCTATCCTCGTAGCCATGACCTGCGGAAGGCGACTGCTAGCAAGTAGCAAGTAAGCATGAAAAAAAACGTGCTATATGACATTTAAAACCGACTTCAAAAAAGGAGGACGTTTTCAAATCGGTTGAATTGTTTTATTTATTATTTTTATTCACAAGATGCACAGACGACCTAAAAGAGACCGCAGGGAAACACTGGATGCAGGTCGCTTCCAACCGGCCGTTTTGGAGATCGATGGAGGAGGCCTATGTCCAGCAGTGGATGTTTTTCTTCAGAACGCCGTCATTTAGAAACCGATTTGGAAATTTATTTGAAAGGATATACTTTCAGATTGGTCCCATAGAAATTTTATCATAATCGCTTAAATAGTTTGGTTTTTTAAATCATAATAACTATTAAATATGTCATCCAAGTAAACGAAATTGCATATTTACAAATTTTGAAGTCGGTTGTTTAAACTGGTTATTATTAATTAAAGTAATACATATATACGTGGAAAGATATTACTAAGCTGGTGACGCTACGGATGAAATTTGAATAACTAGCTGTACCACTGTGTTTTAATTTTCACTGTGACGCAAAATATAAAAAAAAATTGCCTGCTCTAATTATAATAAGTTTTAGCAAAGTCAGCAGCAATAATTTGAATTTTATCTTGCAGGAAGTTAAATTGTCAAATTCTATTGAAGAGAGAGTAAGAAACACGACAGATAGAGTAGAACATATCACAACAAAAATGGAGGATTTGAATCAAAAGGCTAACTGCCAAATACAGTCTGTTCAGGTAAATAAAAAAATTTGATAATCAAAGATTTAAAACACATGAAAAAGAATCAAATATCCTAATGAATCGAATCTACGTTTCTAATCCGTACGGCCAAGGATTGGAACAACCTGCCAGCTTCCTTGTTTCCTGAGAGATATAATCTGGGCCTTTTCAAGGCCAGAGTGAATAGGTATCTTCTAAGTCTGCGTGCTTCATCTTCGACCACATCGTCGCTTACTAACAGGCGAGTTGGTGGTCAAACGCGGATTTATCCACATTAAAACAAAATGAAAAAAAAAAGTGATCTACTGGGTACCAGAAGTTCATAATCGAGGCTTTTACTTTCACTTGAACTCAAGTCCCGGGTGTATATCATTCGATAGGACCATGAAGCGCAGTGCTACTACCTTCCTGCGAAATTCAAAGTAGCCTCCTAATCAACACTGCTTGCATTAAAAATTTAGCAGAATGTGTCTGACCTTTTCTGTTCGCTTTGAAACACACTTTAAAATTTGAGGAAGACTCGAAATTACAGAGCTTGTATGTTGGAATGTATTTTAACCTAACCAAAATACTACACGGGTTTTTCCAAGTACAGAACATATTGTCACTGTACTTACACTGTAAGTTTATTGTAAGTCAATGCACTTTTAACTTCTTGAATTAAACATTCTTCTTCTGTGAAACCACGTGAAACCACGTCAGTTTCCATAGTAAAATTCTTCTTCTGCATAACCGAATATTTTTCAAGAAATAATGTATGTTTTCAGAGTGTTGAATTTAGGTTAAGAAAGCTAGAAGACGTGGCCCAACAGACGATGAATCACCTCGCTGTGATACATCGGTTCATGGTCACGCATCCTTCGCTGGTGAACCGAGGGTCTACAGACACCCTGGGACCTCCTCCGCCGAGCTTCCAAGGAGGACCTGCTAGGTTGAGGACTGCTAGCGATAGATCCGAGGTACAATTTCCTATATTTTTCTGAAGTATGCAATAAAGCGGCGGCAAGGATCTTGTTGCCATGATCTTGGATATATTAAATCAGCGTAGAATTTTTTCTAATCCCTTTGGTAATTGAAGTAGTTTTGTAAAACGAGGCTGACATAATAGCATAGTCGATGAAAGCGCCAAACAATTTTTTATTTTTTATTTTAATACTTTGTGTTCACTCGTAGTTGTCAAAAACTGTTTTGCCACCTATTTAGCCTTGAAATAATCTCGGACAAGTACGGCAAAACTATGTAGAATAAACTGCAGAGTCTATAATTTATAGCTAGGAATAAAATCTTATACATCTACATTTTTCTTACGTTGCGTAACGGAAAATCGGTAACTGGAAATGTAGAAACAAAAACTATGTAATACTGAGAACTGAATAGAAATAACCCTTATTTTTGTAAGTCAGATAAAATTTAGGCTTATTGTTAAAACCCCGATAAGTCCTTGAGACACATTCAATTCAAATCATTGTAAGTAATAAGAAAGAAGTAAGTAAATTGAGAAAATCCGATAATGGTTTATCAAATAGAAATGCGATCTTTTTATTTTGTAAATCAGATAATTTATTCTTGAATCTGAATGGTCCTATTGCCTCTTGATAATAATAACCCAGTCCTCGAGTAGAATAGAATTTGATTGAACCACGGAGAAAATACAAAGAGGAGATACGAAACCATCGGAAGCACAGAATATCGTTTTTTTTTTTTATTATGTCTTACGCCATGTTTAACGTAGTCCCTTTTCAGAAACGTATGGCACAACAACGTTGCATAATGGTGGGTACCTATAATAGCCTACCTTTAATCCACCAACCCGCACTGGGCCAGCGTGGTGGATATGGCCCAATCACCCTTTCGGGGGTAGGCTAAAAGTCCAGCAGTAGACTGTTAAAAGGCTGATTATGATGATGATAATAGCCTGTTTTTTACTATACTTATTGAGTATAGTAAAAAACATAAAATATAGTGCCACTTTATTGAAGTGGCACTATATTTTATGCGTTAATTCATTGAAAACTACATCCACCATCTGTCGTAGAATAGAAGATGCGACCCCAGAGTTGCCAACCATGCTGTTAAAAACAGTATCATACTTAAGTTACATTATTATTTACGGGATATTTGCCGTGGTAAGGTTGTAGAATGAGCTCCCGATATTTCGGCGCAGTTACATGCACCATGTTCACGGGATGACTGAAGAATGCGGGTGGTTGGTCGAACAGTTAAAAAGCTAGGTGCAGACATAACGATCTACCAACTTTCTTAGTCTTTTGCTACGGTTATCACTGGAACTCGAACTCGAACCTAAGTCCCGACAAAACACACTCACTGTATCACTGCGTTATAGTATTTTGAACACATTTAGTATTATACTATTTTTAGCTCCATAATACTGTTCACTGTACGACAAAAAAACCCATTAAATCTCTCTAAAAATAAGTTTCGGTGCACGTTTGGAATAAACCGTTTTTCATGATAATAAAATAAAGTGTATTGGTAAAAACTGTTTATTTTTCCAAATTACTATTAATTTTATTTCTACCAGCATAATATACTTTCAATCTTGTGCAAAAATTTGACAACCCTAAACGGCCCTCACATCACGCGGAGTGGCGTCGCTATGAAGGAAAATATGTTAATCAATCTCCTCTTTGTATTTGCTCCATGGACAGAGCAAAAAGGAGCAAGTAAGCCGATTTACTTGTGAAACCCAATTTATAGACTGTTACGTTTTCATAAGCCGTGTTTGATGTTGTTTCTAAGCTTTCTAATACTAATGTAATTGAGTACTCTATGTAGCATGACTTTATTGGTGTACCTCTATTTAAGGCCAATTTTTCCCTGAAAAATATTTTTGGAAATTACGTTTTTTTTTTTAAATATTTTACTAGAAGGAAAGTGTTTCAGTTCAGTTTTCTTGCGGCTGTAAATGTTATTTACAAAATGTTCAGGTTGTGTTTGGGTCAAAATTGGCAATTTTTTATTTGGTGGTCGCTATACTCCTGGTCTAAACATTTTTCAATGTAACAGTCAGATTTTCAAGGATGGTAATTTGATAAAAATTAGTGATAGGTTTAATACCACATAAACTTGGTGTTCTCTCACGTATTGAATATCACTTATATTTGTAGCTCTCACGATTTGAAGACCTTAGTCTATTCTTATCTTTGGGGGTGTGGGTTCGATTCCCATCTAGGACAAACATTTAGTTGATGAACATTTGTGTTTGTTCTATATCTGGGTGTAAAAAAATATATTTATTTTAGTTTGTATTTAAAAATATATAATTATGTATGTATATCAATCTGTGTCTGGCAGCCCTATTACAAGCTTTGCTTAGTTTGGGGTCAGATGACCGTGTGTGCAAAAATGTCTCGAGCATAAATTTTTATTTAAATGAGGCTTTAAGATCGGTATCAATTTCAACGAAAACAATCTTTGTTACAGGATATTGTCAAGTCTATAGGGATTATATCTAAATCAATGTCACCCGATCTGTTTGTAAATCTGTTTAATGCGTCAACCTGTTAAACTCGAATCCCCTGATTGTTGAACTTTGCCCGGTAATTGAGCATGAGTCATCATATTTCACGCACTGAAACTTAACCTCCAAATGACGTCAGAGAACGCCAAGTATAATTTTCTAGATGTGTCATAAAATGTGTCTTTCACTGTTCGTGGCTTATTCAGTGTCGTTGACGCGGAAAATAGCGCTCGCACAAGTTTTAAGCTTTTACTGAAATAAAATATATGTACGATACATTTTATTGGTTCGAGAGGATTGTGTGAGCGCCAATTTCAGCATCCAAAAGGCTCAATTATGCTTTGTCGTTGAGAACAAAGGGAATGCGGGCTGCTTCGCGGAATTGATTAGTTTTCTTCGCGCGTACCAAACAACTAGGTCGTCTTGGATAAAGTTTGTGCGCTTTTGCAGACTACAAACTATTATTGCTCTCTACACTGATTGTTCTAACCGCGGTAGTTAGTATTGCTTTCATACTACCATCTGATCTATCTACAAATATAGGTACAGATGTAATATCAAAAAATTCTGGTATTTATTTGGCTTATTTTTATGCCTACTGCATGACAAAAAGTCTTATTTAATCTTTACATACCATTTGATCAGAGAACCATTAAGGTTGCACGCCAAACAGTTTTCTAAACTACTTTTCCAAAGATTCTCCTGCTCACCGACAAAGCGATAACGCCGACACTGGATGAGCCACTGACCGGTGGTGGCCCGCGGCAGGTGCTGTCGGACAGCGACACGGGCGCGGCAGTGCCTCGGTTCGCAGTGCGTCCCGTACAAGAGGAGGATGAGCATGCCTCGCAGCCCTCCGACGTAAGCCGCTTCCATCTTTTCTTATTCTGTGCTCGCGTGTTGCTGCCTGGGCAAATGTCACCTAGGGCGGGAGTGGTTGAACTGTTTCAATTTCCTGTAATTATACTTATGAAATTAAGGTTTTGATCATTAGTTCCACAATATCTACGATTTAGATAATGAAAATTTTATAATTTTTTTACAATAAATCCCTTTGCCTAATCTTTGTTTTTCGACTGAACATGACATTGGAAACTTTAAAAATGGTTAACGAGGGCTTTAATAATTGGTATAGATGTATAGGTTTATTAGAAAAGGACAGGACCAACCCAGAAATCGCGAAAAAATATCAGCTCTCTCATACATTTTGTCGAGTGTGAATTATCGTTATGTATGAAACAGCTGATAGTTTTTTTCTTTGTAAAAGTTGTTCATAACGATATACCTTTTTCGCATAACCCTGTATTTTAGCATCCTATTATTTCAGTGGATAAACGAAAGGTAAACTTAACTCCGCACAAACGTTCTACCTTTAGTTGCAACTCTGAACACAAATTCAAACTTAAACAATAGTATGCAGTTTCAACGAGCTACATTCTCTAAAATGGAATTTCAAATAGAAGTACAATACGGTTGCTGCTAATTAACTTTGCAAAATTCAACGCTGAATGGAAACGAAACATACTCGACTGTGACCATACGGGCTTTGGCAGACGCGCGATCTGCGCTTGATTATTTAAAACAAAAAATAGCTTTGCAAAATTTTCCCACTTAAACATCTTTTACTTTAGGCCCAACCGTAATTTTAGGGTTGGTCCCATAGTAAAAAAGTTTCATTTTTAGGATTCTGTACCCAAAGGGTAAAAACGGGGCCCTATTACTAAACCTACGATGTCTGTCTATCTGTCCGTCTGTCCTAGATCCGTAATAGATAGCCAGCTGAAATTTTAACAGAATATGTAATGTTACGGCGGATTAACTAAGAAATAATAAAAAAGTCAAAAAGTGCAACAAACGTATTTTTTTACGTATTTTTCTATTTGCTCTAATATAAAAACTGTAATACGTACAAGCGTCAAACTAGGCATGATTATAGTACACACACTAAAGTATAACAACAAATAATAAATAATGGCCAAGTGCGAGTCGGTGTCAAATTTCTGTCCACCACCGGTTCTCGTACGATCACCGAAGTGAAGCAACCTCGGGCGCGGCCGGTACTTGGATGAGCGACTGACTGGGCAGTGATAGGATGTTGACTTTTTGCAAAAAATTTTTGTACTTTAGTAGCTAACAAGTTATGTGGTGGTACGGAACCCTCAGTGCGCGAGCCCGACTCGCACTTGGCCGGTTTTATTATAAACACGGACAAGTGGTACTGATTCGAAAGGGTGTTATTGTACTCATAATGATGCTCATCACACCGTCCAGTACCAGTACCAGTATCAGTACCACCTTTCCATGTAGCCCTGTACTAAATATTGTTTATTGACGAAATAATTTTAGTTAATAGATACAAAGCATTTTATAATAATAGTTAATATGAATATGAAGCAAGTGAAATGATTTACCATTGTACACAGCCCGTCTGCCAAAGCTTATTTCCTATACGGGATATGTTTGACTGGGCAGCAAAACGCGAAGCAGGTAGTAGATACAACAGGCACTTACCAGCGTTTATGTTCCAATAGCATACGATTACGAACTTGCCAGTAAGTACAAAATAGAGAAAACTAGATTTAGCTGCACCTGACGCTTCCTAAACGATATCTGATGATATTAGAGAATACCGATGTGATAGTGTCGCGTGGGACAGCACCTTTAATGTTTACTGGCACATTTTCATAGCTTTTATCACAGCGAACTCTTATTGTCAAATAAAAACACCTGTGTTAAAAAGAAAACTCAACATATCTGTAAAATTTTAATCGTTTACGTTTTTCTTGTTGCAGCTACACTTGTCTATTTAAGTGTATATTGTAAAAAGCAATTTGTTTTCTAAGCTTCTTCCTACCAGTAACAAACGCTATATATTATTGCTGTAATACATACAATCACTAAACTGCCTTTTACCACACACTTCCCCTGAATAAAACCTTCTTTTTTCACAAGGTTTTTAACTTGCCTTCTTAGCATGGGTCAAATCTTGCATCAAATCCAAAATGGCGGACTCCCAAAGATGACAGACCAGTAATTTGGGTTTTTTTGGTAGCCCGTTGGTCCAGTTGGTCGTGGGTTCGATTCCCACGTAGGACAAACATTTTTGTGATGAACATTTCTGTTTGTTCTATATCTGGTTGTTGATATATATTTAAGTATGTATATAAAAAACTATATGTGTATATATATCAGTCTCTGGCAGCCATATCACAAGCTTTGCTTAGTTTGGGGTCAGATGACCGTGTGTGCAAAAATGTCCCAAAATATTTATTTATTTACTGTCCCAAAAAAATTAATTATGCAGCCCCATGCTATGGGTATCAAACGAAAGGGTTTGCTGAGAAGAATACGAAAAATAAAATTACGTCACACTAAATTCAATATGGCGAACATTTTCTTATCTAAGTTTTTTAATTAAATCATTTTATTTTTTTAAATAGTTTTACATTTCTAATTACGCACAAAGATCTTGCTTGTATATTTATTTTTCGCGCCCAGTGTTGAGTGTAAATTTTCCCCGTAGGAAGAACCCCCCCAGTCAGGGCCCGAGGTGGTGGAGAAGGAGCCCGATGCAGCATCTGTGTCATCGTCGTCGGGTGCCAGTGCCGCCGGGCCTGACGTGACCGTTGTCAGGCCCCAGCCTCCCATCACGCCTGCCAGACAGCGTTCTTCAGATAGCAATAGGACGGAACCTAGTGACGATAAGAAAGGTATATACGAGCCTCAGCAGTGCAACTACCGTTCTTTATCGGTCGTCAAATTTGGCAGTTCCGATCGTCACATTCGATAAAATGCCATTTGATCCGTACTCGCTATGATCGATTTTATGGTTTTTTTTATCGAATTTGACGATAGATAGAGAATGGTACTTGCACTGCAGATCAGATAAACCAGATAAAGGCCTTTTACAATCATCGTTCGCGTTCCGTGTTTAATTATTTTCTCATCATTCCGCTAAACCGCTTAACGCAAAAACTGTAAGTACAGCACCCTTACTCATTTTTCACACACACTAAGAAACTTGTAGCGGCTCACGAACTATACTTTAGGTCTTTAGTTACTAAAGGCATCAAGCCTGATTTATGCCAGAGCGCTCGCACCCGCAACAACACTATACCATATCACCCTTGCTTGTATGAACTTAGATACGAGCAATTGGTAAAGTTTGCATCCTTTTACCTCTTTACAGGATTACGCAGAAAGGTTGTACTAAGCGGAAAGGATTCCGTTATACCTACCCATCATTATGCACAACTTTTACTATGGGGCCAAATCTGAAATCGCAAAAAAAAACAGCTGTTCCAAACATTTTGTCGAGTGTGAATCATCATCTACATCATCAGCCTTTAACTGTCCACTGCTGGACATAAGCCTACCTAAAGTGTGAATGACCGTTTTCAATGAAGCAGCAGATATTTTTTTCGCGATCTTATGTCTGGTGCCATAGTGCAAGTTGTTCATAATGATGGGTATTGTGTACCTTCTTTGGCCTAGTACACACTTTTCGCGTAGCCCTGTTTATTCTGTTATGGTTAGGGCCGTCTACTTACCATCAGATAAACTGTCTGCTTGTTTGCCGCCTACGGCATACATCACACCATCAGCCAGCAAACGTACACTGCTGAACAAAGGCTTCCCTCTTAGAGAGGGGTGTTGCCATAATCTCCGCGCTCGCCAGGCGGCTTGGGGATTGCAGTACGTTCACCATGTACTAATAGTAAGCTGTTGTCCATCCTCTGGTGGTTCTGGTCGCATTTTTGGGACATACTTGGGATCTATGACATACAAAAATGTTAAATAATGGAAGTTTTGTTCTACAGTGGCATCATCAACAGACGACGCATTTCTCCCGGAAGTGCGCGAGATACCCGGGGATCCAAACAGCTTACGACCACGTACCACATCCGCTGGCACCCGACGCACAGCCAATGCCAGAAGGTACATTTCTCATTTTCAACTATTATACCTGACGACCCACTAACTTAGAAAATATAGACACTTCCCACCAAGAACAAAAATAGATCTGCAATAAGAATGGTTGAAAACGCATTCAGTCAAAAGAAACAGAGAAACGCAAAGTGAAAAACTTGTCCAATTTATAAAGTATTCCAGTTTCACGTTTTCTGTACGTTGATATAGAACTGAATAAATGATTAAAAAACCCTGTTTCATTAAATATTGCCCAATTTTTCCGGTGGTACTTGAATGATATTACTTACAAATATTGATGCTACGTGAATGAAAGCGAAGAGATAAAATATGAAATAAGGCGAGAACAAAATACCTAATAAAAGATGAAATAAGGACAAAATATCTACCTTATTTCAAGTCACATTAAGGATAAAAAAGAAATGACGGTAAAGTCGGGCATTATAATCCAAGTTACTTTGTCGACCCACAGAGCAAAAAAATTGGTAGCAGTTGTTGTGGTTTCATTCAGGCTCGCTACATCCATATCGTTTCTGAGCATGACAGTTTCGTTTCCTCGATTACCATTGTTCATTACTTCATCGGGATTCCGAAACGTTTCATGAATATGATTTCCTTTATTCACGAGATCAGCAACAACTGTGAATTTTGTTTGTACGAATATAAATTATATCATCGCCATGATTGTTTTAATTTTATTTTTTGTTACCTTCTTGCATCTGTTAGGAGACGGTTGTGGAAACAGTAAGTTTGTTAGACTCATTGGCGATTGGCTTAGCTTTGTAATACTAGAACTGTAGTTAGTCGTAGCGCATATCTGTAAATACCTACTGATACATTTTCACGGTTGTAATATAGCTTGTACACGAACTCTCTACACTCTAAATCGTTATTAACAGCACTTTGATTTTTCTAGTTGACCACACTACTCTGAAAACGTATTTGATTTTGCTATTTGTTAGACTCTATTATATTTTCCATTTCTAAACTTCTAACTCACTAAATAATGCAAACAATTCTACTGCTGTAAAGAAAGTTTCTCTAAATATTTGATAAGTAAATTGCTCGTGATTTCTTTTGTTCAAATCTTTTCACGTATTTCTTTTCTATTATTTTCATAAATTTCTTGAAATTTATATTAGTAGACATTATTTTTGAGCCCCGAAAACGAAGTGTTCTCAAAAGGCTCTAGAAAAGGTAAGACTCGTTCGGCACATTTCCAATTCTATCGTATTTAAATAAATTCAAATTTTATTTCATACTTTTATTTTCTTGGTCTTTATTAAAATAAGAAAACTGGATACAGAATATTTTCAGACACCAACACAAATACTCATTATTCACATCTAGATCATTACAATGTAACACATACACATGATAATAATATATATGTATAGTATGTATGTAACGACAGAATTTCTCTTGCTAAAGTATTTGAAGAAAATGAATTCTTTCCACGAATTTATCCGAGTACTTCTGGGGCTTACTGGATGTCTCCCAATACCTTTGCGAAACGCTAGAGATAAATATGTCACGTGAACTGCTTTGGGTCAAAGCAGTCGTGGGCCGTAAGCTCGGGCTTTCTAGGATTAGCAGCAACGACACATTCTACTACAAACAGTAGCTGCGATTTAGCTTCAAATGACGTCACTAAGGTTGTTAAGGATGGTTGACGTTGTTAAGGTTGATAACAATAGCCGTATCAACGTGGTTTCCTTGGAATAATATAAAGTTAACTGGTGATTGGTGGTGTAGCGATTCCCATAGATAACGTCATTCGACGCTAAGTTGCTGCATTAAAATTTAGTGGCCTCGCAATTTTAGGATACCCAAGTTTTGACATCATGAAAAATTATGATATGATAAGTATCAAATTTTGATAAAAAAATAAACACTATATTCTCAGAGGTGTTCTAAATGATCGATACTTGGCAGGCGATCGGAAGGCGGAAATGATTGCGGCATGGGTGGACACCATTCGGCGCAGCATCTGGCGCCGCGCCGCCAACTCAGCCAGACCCACTCCGAGCCGGACAACTCCGGCGTCGACGCAGGGTCTACCCACAACTCTGTCACTGGTCAGTAGCTACATGTGTAGTTCGGCAGGCCTACAACTAATGGTTATAAACAACTTAATGTTTCTAAACAGGCGTTTAATGTTTCTTAATGTTTCTAAAAACAACAACTGGCGGACCATTTGCCATAACTTGGCTGTGACACGCACTGTCAAGTATTTGGCGGCAATTTATATGCAGCCGCATCTCATTTGTATATAATAATTATGAAGCTTTACGCTGTAACTATTCCATTATCTTTAGTCTCAGTACATGTGACTCTTATTTTGAAGCAATTGTACAATCAGGTTGGGAAGCGACAGGGGGCGCCACCGGCATCGCATCCGGCAGGTCTCGTGTTGGGGGTGCTCCAAGGTCCCTGCTGCTTGCCATGCACGAGTACACCAGCATCACTGACGAGCTGGAAACCGTGTACGGCCTGTTCTCCCCGCCACACACTCCAAGGTACTGTGAAGAATTTTACACAAAGACCATTCATAATCCAAATATACAGTACTGCGTGATTGTCGAGCGAGTGTCATACTGCTCTGGGATGTGTGATCCCTGGTCCTATGTTTCCTCCTATGATTGGACTGAACGTGACAAAGCTGACAATAACCTGTGTATTGTAGGTGTTTGCAAGGAACGGCAACTACTCCAAAAGGTAGGCCATGTAAGGCTTATTCACTAACGATACAAGCAAGTACTTTTACGCTTGCCTTGGCAGTTGAAGCCCATCTCAAATCTGAAGAACCGAACTCTAAAAGATATTAATATAAACTTTTACGCATTTACATGAGTTTTGCCTTTCTGACTGCATAATCATCCTCAGAACCCCCATCACGTCCCGCCTGCTGTCTCCGGCCCGCGCAGCGTCACCGTCGGCTCGCCGCCGGCACGCCAGCGAAATGTCCAATCCAGAGTTCGCACTCTTCATGGAGAAGGAGCATCTGCGCGGTGCCGAGGAAGACGACTACATCATCATGGAGAACCTCATACAGAGGCGGTGAGTGCTGGAGGTTTAGGAGGTAGTTTGATAATGATGTTCGAGGTTTTAGGAAATTTGAAGAAAAGCTTTCGCTTTGCTCTAAATTATGAAATGTTTATGAGCTGGGGCCTTATTATGATTCTTTGATCGGGATCGAGATTGCATGCCGTCCCGTTCGTATCTATTTACTCGCACCACGAGCGTAAGTGAGATGGCACGCGATCGTGATCACGATGCGAATCATCCATAATAAGGGGCCAGATGGTAGGCCTTCAGAAAGCCTAACTCGCGTGCCGCTATAACGTGTTATTAACCCTTTTTATCAGTGGGTAAACTTGACAAAGTTATGATATATGGATACATCTGTCGCGTTATCGCGGGACAAAAAGAGTTCCTAGGCTTGCAGTAGTGGAAAGGCATAATGATGATGAGAAATTGGCTTGACATGCCATCATCGACGAAGCCTGCTAGATTCTGATTAAAACATTTTCCTATTGTAAAAGCTGGTTGTCCATCATATTCTTCAGTTTATAATCAAGATCTGAAACACCTCAATCTGACAAAGATCTTAGAATTCGCAAGCCCTTGAAGATATCGCAAGCTAAGTCAAGCTAGATTTTTGTGTGAGCTAGAGGAGAAAGAGAAAGGCCTATGTTCAGCAGTGGACGTCTTCTGGCTGACGATGATGAGGAGAATATGTATGTTTTAAATGTTTATCGGGACTTATCACGTATTATTTAATTTAGGTGAAAATATGTACCTTTCGCTTGACGTTTCGACCGTGTTACAATGGCCGTGGTCACGAGCTGACTGAACACTGCGGATGAGTCCGAAAATATGTAGATATGGGTATATGTGATATGTGAGAATATGTAGACCTATAAAAATTGGCAGAAATGAATATTTTTTTAATCGATACCACAATTTGTTATTCCAGAAACATCTATATGGGTTCACCTTGGACGTCAAAATTGTAGGTTGAATATTTTCGTTTGTGTCTAGTACTTGTTATGTTTAACCACAAATTCACAGCTTCACTAAAACAAAAGAAAGTGTACTTGTATTTGTACCCAATTGAAATAAAGATACTGAACTGAACTGAACAAGCACCATTAGGAATGGGTCCGGAAAAATTGCTTTTTGTGACTGTCTGACCATCTGTACAACAGACTATAAATAAAACCCTCCTATGCATAAAACCGCAAAAAGCTAATAAGTTTCTTCTATAAAATAATGTCTCGCTTTCACGCGTGGCACTTCTCGTCAGTTAGAAATTTGCAGATAAATTTATAGCGTAGATTAGCTTATTGAGTGTTTAATGCATTGATAAGAGGGTTAGTTACAACTTGAAATAGTACTCAGGGAATATATAAAACTTATGTATAAAACAAGCTTTTAGACATCCGCTTAATTGAATTTAGTGTGACGTTGTTTTTTTTCATTGATTTTTCAGCAAACTCTTTCATTTGATACACATATCACGAGGGTAATTTTTTTTATTTTTTCATTTATTTATTATTTAAAAAAGAAAAGTATACAAATAGGATATATCAGCATTTAAAAACCACTAAGGTTTATTAGTAATGCCATAATTATGGAGTTTTAGTCTACGCCGATTTACTATATAATAATGTTTTAATATCTAAGTAAGTACACAACTGGCAGCGAGCGAGGCAATTACATCAGATTGTTAAAAAGTAGGATTTTAATTTTGTTTTAATATTATATGGAGTAATTTGTTTACATACATCTGAAGGTAGATTATTAATTAAACGAGGAACTAAATACGAAGCGGTCCGTTCCCCGTAGATATTGATCTGCCATATTGGATTTAGAGTCACGTCACTTAGCTTACCATGCATTGTCATCCAAACTAAACATCTATGCAAAATTTCAACTGAATCGGTTGGGAATAACAGTTTTAAAATTCAGTTGCAAGATTTGACGCCATACTAACAAGGCAAGTTAAATGAATAAATGCTTGTATAAATCTACTCAGTTGCATGCACCATTTTCACGGCAGCTGATAATAATATAATATTATTGTGGTAAATATTTTTGATTTAGTGGTTATTTTTTACATGTACTATGGATGTTTTCTGGTTTTTTAAATATCCCTTGAGTACTAATGTCAATATAGCGTACACTGTGAACGTTAAAGTAGTGTCTATTTTTAGTTGATTTCAAAATAGCCTAGAATTGGAGTGTGTCCTGAACAGATATGAGGAGGAGGAGGGTGGAGAGGCGGAGGATGCGGGAGGGGAGATGAGCGGGATCTGCATCAGTGTTTGCGTGAACACCACCGGGAATGAAGAGCATGGAGTCCCACCACAGACGAAGACGCTTCTCACTGTCGGAGATAGAAGGCTGACGCATCAGAGGTGAGGGTTTCAGGAACTTGGAAAACATTAAACATTACACCGTTTGATAGATCTCCTCGGAAATCTTAGGCTTATTTACGTGAAAAACAATGACAATTCCACGTTCCAGGACATCATTTCATAAATTCATCGAAACTAGCGTGAGGATCCAATATAAACTATGACAAAACGGCTTACGCTCAGGTTATGTTTATCGGTCGAGACGAGTGGTTTCGGAGTTATTAGAGCTCCTTCATCAGGGAATACGCGCGTTCTTGGAAACGGTCACCCGTGCACTTTAGTGACGTCGGCCACGGCAACTATGGCGCGGCCCTCGCCGCCCTCGCTCCTGCCTATGCCTGCACCCCGACAGCCTGGATTCGGTAACATTCCTCAGTTTTGCTCTAAAATACTCACATTTGTATGAAACAGGACATTATCGTTGAAATATGAATGAGTGCAATTATGCAATTCAAAGCTACAGAGTTTTATCATATTATCATAGATCAGGTAGGATCAGTTTGAAATATGAGCTAGACTATTCTTAACTAACACCACAAAATGGCCATAATCTAGCTACCATGCTCTTTTTAGCGTTGTTTTTTTTATAGCAACACGAGCACAGCCTCAACAACCTGCGATATCTGTCGCTATCAATATTGTGTTCCTATAAAATAAACATGTAATTACTATGTATAACGTGTACAGGCATTCCTTACGAAGATCATCAGCGATCGACAGCCGCGAACTTCCATCGCCCCTACAGCCACTAATTGACGACGACACTTGCGGGGAGGTCTCCCTTCCAGTCCCGCGGCAACCGTCAGGTACCATCGCATTTGCTGCCTTTAATAACGCTTCTGATTGCTCTTCATTGTAAAAGTCCTCTAACTATTCATTTTTTGTAACTATTTCATTAAGCATCTTGTCTTTTGTGATTAAGCTACTTTTGAAATTAACAAGATTGCCCCAATTGTTTGTAAAACCTGATGCTGCAGCTTCACGTGATATTTTCATATGGCTGCTGGCTCCGAAAAACAAAGATAAAAACTGCATTTCAAGGTCTGACAATAGGATTAATAGAAATAGTCTCATCATGAATATGCATAATAACGCCATTACACGCTTGGCAACAGATTGTTGATTTGAGGGTAGTAGCTAACTAGCCGAACACTACAAAGTGACCTACCACCATGCTATGCTTTCCTGACGATGTTTCCTTCACCGGAAGCTGGAACTTATTGGTATGCCCAGCATCATGGCTTCTGGTCGCCCTAGTCACTGAGATATCGTTGCCCAAAATAAGTTCGTGAGCAGGTCCAAGGTAAAGTGTTGATACATGTGTAGGCGACACGAACGCATCGTCGGAGCTGTCTCTGTCGCACATGGTGAGCGAGAGCCTGCCGCCGCGGCCGTCCATCGTACTGGACTCGGCGTCGCTGCCGCGCCAGCGCTCCGCGGAGCAGCCATCGGCGCCGGCGCCGCCTGACCGCAGCCCGCGCCCGGAGACCATGTGCTAACACACGCACTCACGCGCGGTACGTTACTATACACTGCGACTAGGAAATATCTCAGACTAGAGTTTGTGGGACTAAGATATTACATTAGGAACTTTTCCAAGACCATAATATGTCCGTATTAGTTTACCGTATTTTCAGATGATAAGGCGAAAAGTCAAAATTTTCAATGTTTTTTTAATGCCATAGTTGATAAACTAGCTAACGGGTCGCATTGGTATGGTCGTCTCATCTCTGGAGATACTTTTATCAAAAATATCTCAACTCGATTCGCCAACCAATATGTTTTGTTAACTTCCAAGATAAAAATCACAATAACACTTATGTGAAACGCTACTTCTGCTACACTACCATGCTTGTAATAATTCAAAACTAATATGGTCGTGGGATTTATGTAACTAATATAAATGTAATTTTAGATTATATCGAACGTAAGGTAAACGCTCCCGAAGGCAAAACTATTATACTATCTAAACACATAGGAAAACCAATACACACATTACAATACATAAATTGGGTCAAGGCAATGTATATTGGTACCTATTGTTATATCTGTTGTTTTAGTGTTATTTTTGTGGCTTAGAATTTTGCTAACCAGCAATGTAAAGCGTACAAGCGTGCGTGGTGCCGCACGGTGCAGGTCGTTTGTTGACTTCTAGCGTCAGCTGATATTTTATTTACATTACATGGCGAACATTAAAAAACATAGCATTTTTATGGTATCTTATCAGCAATCTCCAGCCCTCGTTTTCGGGAGCGTTTCCCTTATAGTCTATTTATAAAAATTTACATCGTTTTGTCCACTTTGCACAGGTAAACTGCAGCGACTTAACACATTATGAAGCTTCCAAAGAAGATTAATTTAAAATGCCAGTAATAATAAGCATTGTAGTAAAATCTACAATAAGGACTGAAGCAGTATAAAGTATTAAACATAATGTAATAACACCAAAAGTACTGTTAATGTTAATGATAGAACATTTTGAGACGATCATATTTCTTTGTGTTGAATGCGTTTTGAAACCTCTTACACCTGTTGCACTTCTTGTTGACTGTACTAAGTACTCTTGATATATATTATACTTTTATGGAACTTAATGGAATGTAATTCTATTATATTAAATCATATCTATAGATTGTTAGCACTATTGACACTACCTATGCGTATTTTCACATTTATAAACTTTACTTATTATTTATTGTTTAGATTGTTTGATAGTCGATTTTGCAACAACAAGTTCTTATTTCATCGTTTCATTTCGGCTCAAGGTTTACGATTTATGAAAAGGTATTAAATACTGAACATGCGAATATATTATCATATAACTAAGAATTTCAATTTCGCTGTACATATGCTAGATGTTACTCGATTTAATATTTCATCTGTAGGTACCTGGTCCAAATGCATGTCGTTTTCGTATTCTCTAATATTTATAAACGAATCAGCAGTGCAAGTACCGTTCTTTATCGATCGTCAAATTCGCTAAAATGCCATAGAATCTATCACAACGAGTACTGAAAAAATGGCATATTATCGAATTTGACGACCTCAACTGTCAATTTGACGTTCGATAAAAGAACGGTACTTGCACCCCTGCTCTTAGAATTTGATACATAGTACCTACATTCTGTTTTCATATTCTAAAACTTAATGTTTCAAGTTCTAAGATCTGGTACTTATTGTATTATGTATATCAGAAGAGGATCAGAAATACGCGTAAGAGCTAAGGGATAGACAAACGACAATACAAGTAAAAGTGCTCACGGTGTATAATACTGTTGTCAGAGATTGTAAATAAACTTACGAAACGGAACTGACGATAATCATAGTCGATGAGATTTAAATGTTATTATTGTAAGAATAGAAACGAGTACCTACATATTCAGACATTTTGATTCAATTATATTCCTATCGGAATCCACTACGCTTCTTTCATCAGCGACACTTAATAATATACTATTACAAATATATATGCATTAAAAGTGAGCACAACCAATGAAATTAATTTTTCAAAATTTAAAAATAATATTGAAATATGTATTACTTTTTTGAAATTTATTTTTAAACACTTTGAATGAATTTTAAACAGATTTTAACTCAATTAATTCCTTTTATATTCTTCAAATAAAATGTTATGGTCATCGCAATGTGTTCAATAATACCAAATATTTTGTGCAAATCTTACCATTTTTTTATATTTGCAGAACATAACATCTTTGTACATAATTATAGAACATCAATTGTAGACCATGAACGATTTAAGTGTACATTAATTAGATGACTGTGAAAAAAGCATATTGAATAAAATATAAGTAGTTAGGATTAGTATAAGGTTCGGTGTAAACTGCAATAAAGATTGTCATCACATTTTAGAACAACAAAGGACTTTAGCATATCCCACAAATCGATATTGAAAAAGCAATATGCACATAGTATTTACAAAAATGTTTCATAGAAACGGTCTATTCCACTTTAATCACCTGGGTGATATCACCTGGGTGCTAACAAGTAGCAAAATTCATCAATACATCTTGTCACTTAAAACTCTCTTCCAACATATTCCGCGTCTATTGGACTATTTTCGCCAGGCCATGTGTCGAGCCATTTTAATAAACCATGTCGTTATTGACGTTGTGGAAACAGAGACTATCCATTACATGACTGGGTATCCACCACAGCAATAGACTTTTGCCCTAATGTTTCATTTATTACAAACTAGCTGCGTCCCGCGGTTTCACCCGCGTTGTGATGAAAAATGGTGATGATGATGATTATGAAAAGTGGCCTATGTCACTCGCCGGCCCTTGAATTATACCCATGCAAAAAATCAGGTCGATTCGTTGCTCTGTTGTTAAAGTATTTATGATCAGCTTTTTTATGAGATACCAGGTGACCCGACATACCTTGTCCTATCTTACCTATGAATGTTCAAAAGTAAAAATGAAACTGATGTCTGGTAAATTCACATACATCAAAGCAGCGAAGTTAAAATCGTCGTTGTTTGCTGAAATTTTCCAATTCTTTTTACGCTATTTACTTAATTTTCCTTTCCGTAAGAACCTTCTACAGGATATTAGAACACTACAAAAACAAAGATTAATGAAATCGGCACACCCGTTCTCAAGTTATGGCATGACCAAGGTAAATAGGGATTAATTTTTATATATAGAAATAGTCTGGCTCTGTGGTTTCACTTAGTAAGATGGCTCGTTAAGGCAAATAAATAAAAAAACTCGAATACATATTTTCTATAGAAAAATGCTTTATACTATGTTCAATGTTATATTCTTCAAATAATACCTACCTAATCGTTTTTCTTTTATTAATCTGTGTGATTTGCAAAAATTTTGAAATAGCACAAGTGATATATAGCCGCGCACCTTTACCTAGCTGTCCCTTAAATGGCCTGGTATAAATAGTCCCTAGTTGCCCAGTTTTATTTTTTTAAATTATGATAAGAATTTGCATTCAATTATGTCTTCACCTAAAGTCAAACGTACCATGTATGAAGTACTTACATCTAATCCCTAAGCTAAATGTATATATACAGTTATAAAAATATATGTACTTATCTGTTTTGCAAAGTAAAAGTTATTTAGCTATCAACGAATATAACTACGTTTTATTAAATTAAACACAAGAAAAATTGTTGTCATGTTATAAAAACTCTGAAAATTTTAATGATGTAGAAAACTAACCGTCTTACCACAAAAGATTTAAGAACGCTTTAGACATGTGTTTAACATACTTTTCACAGTGAAACAACTGCTAAACACATGTCTAAAGCGTTCTTAAATATTTTGTAGTAAGACGGTAAATATTTAGTGTAAATAAAGGTGTAGGTACATTGTATTGGATGATGTTTTATACCAGAAGTTTGTAGAACGTATGACGCTTCCATATCAGATGGTTGCCTAAGCACAATATAATTATCTTTCATTCTCATTTTATAAAAAAATCTTTCGAATCTTAGCACGTTTTAACTAAAATCAATTGTCCTTATTGGGATTTTAACTAAATCATAATTTCTCAGAGTGATAGTCTACTTCGTCTGTGTTATAATATATTATGTGAACATACATTATGTACAATAAAACAATAAATATATTTGTGATATTACAATACACGTATGATTTTTTATTATACTTTTTGACTGCACCTACCCTTTTAGTTAAAATAAACAATATACAGGGTTACGCATAAAGACTACTAAGCCGAAAGAAGGTAATTTTACTTCATTATGAACAACTTTTACTTTAGGACCAACCCTAAAATCCCGGGGAAAAAACAACTGCACATACATTTTGTCGAGTGTCAATGACCGTTTTCTATGGAGCAACTGATATTGTTTTCGCGATTTCAGGGTTGGTCCTAAAGTAAAAGTTGTTTATAATGATGAGTACAATTTTATTTTATTTTATTTTATTTTATATTATTTATTCATCAACAGAATGCTTACAGTTAAACCAAAGCGCAAACTATTTAAATAACAAAATATGATGTATTCTACTTAATTAACTACTAAGAAATAACCCTAAACATGAGGAAATTATATGACCTCCTTTCGGCTTAATAAGTACAGTCTATATGCGTAATCCTGTATTTAATGTTTGGTGAATATACAGTATCCCTAAGTACCTAACAATGGATACCATTTATCTGCGGTGAAAGAGGATGTGGTATTATTTACTTGTTTCTCTAATTTACAGTACAGCTCACCAGTACATTCTCACATTTTAATGAGTTAAACCTAAGCATATATTGCATAGACAGGTAACTAATGTCTCCGGGAGGTATAGAAGCCTTTGTATTGTAACCCTAAGTAAGTACCACAGGGCCCTTACTCTCGATATTACTTGAGATTCCTTGCCATAAACGCGTGGCGTTATATCATGCAAATGTAATTGAAAAATGGACTATGTGCCCTTAGCACAGACCCATTACTACCTATCTACATAAATGTAGCGCGCGATGCATTAGGTATATGCGTGTAAGAGACCTTATTATTCAACGCGGAATTAGCTTGAGCTGTTCAGAAAGAGCTATATGTCCATTCAATAAAAGCGGAAAAGAAGTTATTCCCCTCGTTTCCGTTCGGAGGACGTGACTCGGCACCGATCGGCAACGAAATTGCATCGTGCCGAATGGTTAAGCGATGATGCGGTCTACGATGGAGCACGCTTGTCTAGAAGAAACCGAATCACTCGTGCTTTGAAGCCACCCAGATTCGTACTATTTGGAGTACACCCATTCAAGCAGCGCATTCCACAGACTAACAAAAGACTAAAGACGCGCAATAAAAATGGAATTAAAACGCTTCGTACGGAATTTTGGAATATCAACCATAAAGCGGTGACGATTTTTCGTGCGCACTCTGGAAGCCCGAATGAAAAATGGACAGGAGGGATTTAGATCATGCAGATCCGATGCACAATTGCACACTAAGAAATGTATCCGATAAAAACAAATAGACTATCAACTTTGTGCTCCATCGCAGACCGCATCATCGCTTAAGGTGGTTTCACATATGGCGGGAAATACAACTTTCAAACAGTTTTTTGTCCTTGTAGATAGGCTGGGTAATTATTATAAAATGACAGTGTTTGCGCAAATCGTTGGTTATTCTTTTTACAAACAGCTATTTAACAGTAACGCACCATATTACTTACATATGTCAATAAACCGTTTGAAACAGCAACAATTTGTTTATTGACAAATGTTAGTAACAATGTGCATCAGAGATAAATAGCTTTACATGATTTTATAAAATTAAAAAATACAATTGGCGCAAAAATTATGGTCGTTTAAAATAATTACCCGGCCTAGCTATATGGACAAGAAAACTGTTTGAAATTTTAATTTTCCGCCATAGGTGAATCGTACCAGATGGAAGGTCAAGCGCAAACCCTTTCACAATAAAAAATAATAACAATAAAGGCTAGGCTAGTACAGAGCTGATAGCAGTTCTATAAATAAGTTGGTATAAGTAAACCGTAGAGTAAACATTGCACTCCGTAAAAACGAAATGGCAGTGGGCAGGAACGTCCGCAGTAATTTCCCCTAAGTGCCGATCTGCTATCTCCGGAGCACCTGAATTGCAGCCATCAAAGCTTTACTGTTCAACCTATTCCAGTTCCAGTGGCCGAGTTTTTATAGGGAAAGTTCGGAACAGTGATTTTAACTCTTAGAACTATTAATCCTAGCTACTGTTTTAACTTAGGTCTAGAATACTTTTTGCTTGTTGGCTTAGATTCTAATTAGTTAGAATTAACAATAATCATCATCATCAATAATAATCGCTTAACATCAGGCGAGTTGGCGATCAAACACAAGAAACCAAATAAAAGACACGAAATTTTCGGCTAATAGGTACACTAAAATAGAAAAGTTTTTTCAATCCCTATGTTGTTGTTTTTTCATTATTCTCCAGAGATACACTTTTCAACGCGAACCAAACAGAAATAATAATCACTTATCATAAAACCATTGCATAATATTTTGGTACTATGGTACTGCAACGGGCTTTGGTAGTAAAATTGAAGTTTCGGTACCATAGCATTTGTTCTACTTGTACTCGCTTCTTGTGTGCGAAGTACAAGAAGCAAGTAAAACTAGCGAGTACACGTAGCAAGTGCAAGTAGTAAGTACAAGTAGCAAGTACCTACTATGCATCGTCTGCAACGTTTTGCTTGCAGTGGCCGTGGAAGTGCTTAGTAATACTCGCGCTAGTCCTTGCGCAAGTGAAGCTTTGTTTCCCCGTGCTACTCGCACGACCCCTACTGCACATTGTTCGTCTCTTTCGAACACTCGCACGCGAGTTGTGCGCGTCACCACGCGAGAGGCTATTTACGTTTGAATGCCCACTTGTACTTGCTACTTGTGTACGACGTACTTAGTGTAAGTGGCAGTGAAAGTACTTAATAGTACTTCCACTGCCACTAAGCAAAACGTTGCAGACGATGGGTAGTAGGCACTTGCAACTTGTATTTGCTACTTTTACAATGTTTTCTGTGCTTGTATTACCTACGCATGGTATGCAACAGCCTTATAAAATAGTCCGGCAAATGTTGCAGTTACATGCCACCAGCTAGCGGTAATACATACTGGCCGTAACTTAGTTGAACTTAGAGCTGTACTTAACTAACTTGAGGTAGTTTAACGACAGTTTGCACTTAATTAAGCTGATATGGAAGAAGCATTGTACCTTAAGAGCTGTATTAATGCAAACGTTCAATTTTAGGTACCTATCTGGAATTTCGGGCATAAAAGGAATAAATAATTAAGTAAATTTTTAGAAGAAAAAAACTAACTTCATGACTATATCCAAGTATAATGTTTTAGATTAGGTTAAGGGACCAACCCTAAAATCGCGGGAAAATATCAGCTATCCATAGGTACATTTTGTCGACTGTGCAGTGCAAGTAGGTACCGTTCTTTATCGATCGTCAAATTCGCTAAAATGCCATAGAATCGATCACAGCGAGTACTGAAAAAATGGCATATTATCGAATTTGACGACCTCAACTGTCAATTTGACAATCGCTAAAAGAACGGTACTTGCACCCCTGATTTTGTGAATTACAGTTTTCTATGGAACGGCCGATATTTTAGACAACGCTATTTCAGGGTTGTTGTTCATATAATGATGGGTGTTTCGGCTTAGTACACTCTTACCGCGTAAAAAGTATAAAAGAAACAGAAATTTTATTGGATTGCTAGAAACTTTAATGAAATTCAAATAACATCATTGATCGCTTCGTCGGACTTTGCGCTGGTATGCTTCTCTTCTTTATCGACGGATGGAGCTGGCTGTAAAATTAATTAATACTAAAATACGTTATTCGTACGTTTACCTAGGACAAACAGTCGAACTAGGCGGGTCCAACTTCAAGAAAGAGGTCAATCGGCGCATCCAACTCGGCTGGGCAGTTTTCGGTAAACTTTGCAACGTCTTCTCGTCCAAAATACCTCAATGCCTTAAGACGAAGGTCTTCAACCAGTGTGTGTTGCCAGTGATTGCGACATACGGCAGTAAAACTCTCACCATGAGCCTCATAAGCAAGCTCAAAGTCCCACAACAAGCTATGAAGAGGGCTATGCAGATGCACGGGGTTTCTCTACGAGACCGAATCAGAAATGAGGAGATCCGTAGGCGAACGAAAGTTACCGACATGGCCCACCGGATTAACAAGTTGAAGTGGCAGTGGGCAGGGCACATATCACGCAGAACAGATGGTCGATGGGGCTGAAAGATTCTCAAATGGAGACCACGGACCGGTAAGCGCAGCGTAGGACGTCCACCCACAAGATGGACAGACGACCTAAAAGAGACAGCAGGGAAACGCTGGATGCAGGCCGCTTCCAACCGGCCCTTTTGAATATCAATGGGGACCTATGCCCAGCAGTGGACGTCCTATGGCTGAAATGATGAAGATACATTATTAATAGTAAAACAATTTACAGGTATGCATGTATGGATGTTTATTGTCCCAACGCAGACAGTTACTATTTGAGGTTTTTAGATCTTAATCTTGCACGTTGGTTTATAAATAAATAATTATTTTATTTGATATTTGATTTGATTTGATCAGTGCAATTGTTTTCTTCTGACCTTGCTGTTTGCGGGTCATGGACAATGGTATTTTACATATACAACGTCCTTGTGCTTACTTACTTTTGCGAACTTGAAATTTTGTTATTATAGCAAAACGATTAGTCAGCAATTTTGAGTAATGGAAATGTTACATAAACGAGCAGATTCTGTTTCTTGAAGCAAATGCAGTTTGCTCGATTGATGTTGTTTTCTGCTTGTTGAGGCATTTACTCACTAGAATCATCTTCTTAGTGACAGGCTTCATGGTGTCCACGTACGTGATCCAGAACTGAGTCACGTGGTTGGAGGAGAGGTCCCGCTTCTGAAAGCCGCAGCATAACCGCCAGCGACCCAAGGAAGTCGCTTCTACGAATCCTGAGACAATACAAAACTGTCACTTACCGTGCCACGGTCATTAGAAAATCAAGCAAATAGGCATGTGTCCTATTGTTTCCATTATTACAAATAACAGGCTTGGCGAAGGATATAACTAAAAGTACAGATAACACAAACTGAAAAATAAAGTAAATTGGCTTACAAACCTCTGAGATATGAGCGTATTTTTTTTTGGTGGGGTTTGGGAGCTCATGTTCTGTCCCTTTCTCGCAAAGCGTGTGTTAGTATAGCATTTGTATAGCGTGCGCACGGCTTGACGTCATCAGGTGATATAGTGCGCTCCTTGTATAGCATGAAGTTAAAATACTTATAATTTATTTATTTTTGAACAAATTTAATTTTTGGTTTCTTTGAAGGGCTCTATTTATGATCAGATTTTGTAAGAGATATTAAATAAAAATTAGGACACAAGCCAAAAATAATATAACCACTTGATCGTACATGAGTTATAATTTGCTTATGCAAGATGTCAGCCATGTCGGTCGCGGGGGGGTATCGTATGGCGCTTGTGATTGGAGACTCAAAAGTCATTCATTCAATTCGCGCCTAGGATTCGCCCGCTCGAAAAACGTTAAGCTGATAAAATGTAACTTTGGCTTACGGCGGGGAATGAGCAGTCAAGTGGTTATAAATAGTCATTGACACAAGCCTATTGCTCCACGTGATGGGACCACACGTTTACAACAAACTTCCAGAAACAGTCGTTTATATGCCCCGAGCTTTGATCAAATGTGGCGTGGCGGGTACGAACGCATTTGTCCTAAAACAGGCTTGGTACTCTTAGTCTCAGGACCTTGCCACTCTTTTTTGCATGTAAACTATTAGCACAGAATACATAATAGTATTATGTAGTTAGTTTTGGTGTCGCGTTTCTTAGTGTGCGTCAAAATGAGTAGGTATGTGTGGTTACAGTTTTTGCGGTAGGTAAAAAAAATATTATGAAACAAGGAGACATTTGAACACGAACGATAATTGTACTAAGGCATATCTCCCTTGTTTGTCTTATCTGTATTCCGTTGATTTTCTTTTACAAACATCACACACAAGCGCTGCTTCCGTACGGTCTGAAGTTTAGAAATTTCGGACAAGTTTCAACGTAGCATGTTTGTAATCCCAGTTGTTATTTTGCGTTGATCGTACCGACAATAGCTGCCACCTGAAGTTTGAGCGCCAACTCCTCGAACAGAGCGGGGATGTCCTGGCACACGGGATAGTTTCTCTGAAAGTTGAAACTGAACTGAATTCAACCTTAGTTGAGAGGAGAATCGTAACTCAATTTATTGAAATACGGACGATGCGGACCGAAAAAGACGCAGACTTTTAAGGTTAACTTCTATGCGTCGACAAGTCTACGCACTATGAAAATGTTGTTTTTATTTTATCCTCTTCCGAGGTCTGCTTCAGACGCGTATGGACGACGACTGATGTCGCCATACATTTTTTGAAATCGCATCATCCGCGATGCAACCAACCTTTAAGAAACTCCTTTAGGTAAGGGCTGATTTGGTGAATTCTGATAATAGGTCAGTCACAATTGTGTTCGGTATATGAGAAATAAACAGAGAAGTAAATACATCATCATCATCATAATCAGCCTATCGTTTTCCCACTGCTACTCCCAACACAGGCCTTCCCTCAGAGAGAGAGAGAGAGGACGGGCCACAACCAACCATGCTGGCCCAGTGCATGTTGGTGAATGTCATATGTCTTTGAACTATCCTTCACCGATGTTGAGCGATGGCATCAAAACTACCTGCAAACAATTTATTTTAAATTATTACTAATTAAATTATTGGCAGGGCCGAGGATCGAACCGGCCGCCATCAGATTGTAAAGTGCTACCTCGGCCACCATCGCTCAAATGGTTTAAAAGTATTTTTATAAACGAAACAGCAGTGCAAGTATCGATCTTTATCGATCGTCAAATTCGACAGTTGTGATCGTCAAATTCGATTGAATGCCATTTGATCAGTACTCGATCGATTCTATGGCATTTTATCGAATTTGACGATCGATAAAGAACGGTACTGATATAGCGGCCAATTATTGCTATAAGCTCAGTGTTGCTTAGTTGCTAAGTTGTTTTTATTTTCACAAAGCAGGCTTCAGAGTTTTGATATATCGGCCAATTATTGCTATAAACTCAGTGTTGCTTAGTTCCTTAGTTGTTTTTATTTTCATAAAGCAGGCTTCAGAATTTTGATATAGCGGCCAATTATTGCTATAAACTCAGTGTTGCTTAGTTCCTTAGTTGTTTTTATTTTCATAAAGCAGGCTTCAGAGCCATGATATGGCGGCCAATTATTGCTATAAGCACAGTGTTGCTTAGTTCCTTAGTTGTTTTTATTTTCACAAAGCAGGCTTCAGAGTTTTGATATAGCGGCCAATTATTGCTATAAGCTCAGTGTTGCTTAGTTCCTTAGTTGTTTTTATTTTCACAAAGCAGGCTTCAGAGTTTTGATATAGCGGCCAATTATTGCTATAAGCTCAGTGTTGCTTAGTTCCTTAGTTGTTTTTATTTTCATAAAGCATGCTTCAGAGCTTTGGCTTGATTTACGAGTAAAATCATACCAACATTATAAATGCGAAAATGTGTTCCTCATTCAGACAGAGCGACAAATTGGCGTGGTTTTGTTCAAAAACGAGAGCTGGATAGTGACGATACTTTTATCTCAGAAAATATATGGTTCTTGAAGAGATTTCCATGTGGATAAAACCGCGGGCGCAGTTTCAAAAAGCACTTTCAATTTTTCCCGAATTATCCAGTTTTTTTTTTAAGTTTCTGTTTTTAGAGCGAACCCTGTACAAACCAAACAAAAATTATTCAAATCGGTCTACCTACCTATTTTTGAGTTTTGGCGAGACTAACGAACAGCAATTGATTTTTATAGGTATATAATAATATCAAATAGACAACTCAAAAAATAGCACTGCCTAGCATTATAGTTTTTTATTCGAAATAACTAAAGAACATAGCATAGCATAGATTGTAGTTTTTTAGAAGAACTTTTCTTTATACCGCTTTCTCTATGAGAAATACCTAACCCACTGTTGCATTCTCACAAAAGAAATAAATTAAAAGGCAACATTTACTTTTTATCTCTGCGGTAGCCATTACGAATATCTACTTCCGTATTTTCTCGACCGTTTGTCTTTGAGGCTCGGCTCCCTATTCAATTTCAAAAGTTTCAGAAATTTCACGAGCAAGTTTGTGCACAGAGCCTGCTGGAGGACCGATCTCGAAATTTCTCTTTTTTAAGCCTTTGTAAGGAACGTTCTTACGATTGTACATAATTAAAATGATGTAGGCATGATCTAAGAAAACAAGGTCTAGCAGTCTGGGAGTGGGGTCGCAATGACGTCACTGTCCAGTTGCCACTTTATTCAATCAGCTGTTACGTGGTGTATCGTCATCTCTCTCGAACCTGTTGTAATTGACAACATGACATCATTGCGGGACGCCCACGTGGACATTTTTTCTCGGATTGCGTTACCTGGCGGAGTATATCATTATACCATGGTTGTAGGTAAGTACCTAATAGACACAGAGCCTTTGAACTTCGACCAAAATAAAATGGATGGACGGGCCCAGAAGAAGTGCATTTTTGAAGATAACAAAATGAGCGCCAGCGCTCACTTCGTTTCAGTCGGTCTCTAGCCGTAGGAAGTGCGACACAAGACTATTGTTACATGATAACGAAACATCTGAGAAAATTATGCCTTCGTGTGCTTTCTCAAAGTGTAAATACACAACAAAAAACCGCTACCTATTTTTTGTAACAATTGTACTGTACATGGTTATAATTAGGTGTTGAAGTATAATGTCCGACGGTTCTCGTTTTTACTGAGCAAGTTCAATGGTTATGGCCCGTCCATTCATTTTAATTACGTGGAAGCCTACGAATTCTTTTTTTCTTTTTCTTTTTAATTTTCTTTTCGGATCTCTGAAGCTTCAGCTCAGTTTAGAGTTCCGAAGCTCACAATTTGTTTGTGTCAAAGTATGATTATTTATACTTTAAAAAGTGGCTAAGATGGCCTATTTCTCATACCTCATGGTCAGTTAAACTCAACTAAGTCTAAGTTCTATTATGTAAACTAACTAAGCAAGCATGCTCCATCGAATACATATTCATTACATCAGGGAGATAGCGGTTAATCGCATGTCTATTATTACATAATATTATATTATTGGACAAAGTCGAGCAGGTGGTGTGAAAATAAAAATAAACATAACAGTCATGACATCGTCAAACGCATTTCACATAGCTTACTTGAAGCAAACAAATTATTCTCTATATTAATAACTTTCATTATATTTCCTTTGGATCTTAGTTAACTGTAAGTTTCTAACCAATTTATGGGATTAATATATCCACCTCTAATCAAAGCGAGTTTAATCTACGAATTAGTTCGCTCAGACGAAGGGAGATAGGGGCTACAATTAACAGGGGTAAGAATTAACAAGCGATTTGTCGCTTAAGTATAAACATTATGGCTGTATATCAACAGTATTCCAACTCTATGAATGGTGCCGAACGCAAACAAACCGGTTAATTCTCGCTCAGGCGCCGCATCGAGAGGTCACGTCACTGCGGTTAATTTGGCTAGGTAAACGAACTTTTTTACGAACGCAATTTTTTGATTTGTCGTTTAATTATGCCTTTTAAATAATGTTGATGATTATTATTCGATTCTTTGTAAAATTGGCAGCTATATTCACTTGTTTCTTTTATCGTAAAACTTATACCTAATTGAATAAAAATACAAATGTGATAAATGGGGGTATGGGGCTAAAAGTAACAAATTGACAGGGGTAACAATTAACTTGTTAATACATGCCCCACAGCGATGGCAGCCAGGCTACTTGGTTTTAGCCTTAGAACAATAATGCATTAGCAGTTAGTTTCATACAAAGTGTGATCGCAAAAGTGAAGTACAAACCCGATCAATGTGCTTCGTTTTATTGCGTTATTTTATTTTAGCGTTTTACCGGCCAAAAACAAAGTCCACGTTGTATGATTCCCCACGATGTTTTTTTTAACCGTACGAGCATCATATACCTTACTACCTTAAAACTTCTATTTATTTTGCTGTATGAGGACGTATAAAAGAACTGCTTCTAAAGAGATCTATGAATTGGCTGCAACGGAAGTTTTGGAATACAGATATATATTAAATACAGAGATACAGAAAAGTTGGATACAAGAAGACACGACTCGTTTTTACACCAGAGGGAGAAGTTAACATATTACATTCTTCAATGTGCAAGGATATAATTCGGTCTCCTTCCCACTGAGGTAAGGAAATTGGCGTATGAAGCAGGTGTTTATCATGAAATACAAAATATACCAGAGAGTTGGGAAAATAAAACAAAAGTGCCGGGCCAGGTTGGTTCACTTCATTTTAGAAAAGAAACCCACGCCATCCATCCGTAGCGCCGAAACAACGAGCTTAAGCCAAGCCACCTCCTTCAATTGGACTAGCGTTCGACTATCAATAAAGTTGTAGCTGAACGAGGTACAAGACAAATTGGAGTGGTAACCGCAGCAGAAAGAGGGACGTTGGTTACTCTGGTAGGGGCTGCAAATGCCATCGAAAACTCTATTCCTTGCATGTTTATTTTTCCTAGAATGAGATACAGCGACATATTTATCAAGAATGGACCAACTGAAGCGATAGGCGCCGGAAACAAATCAGGCTGGATGACCGAAAAGGAGTTTTTGATATTTCTAGACCATTTCATCAAGACAAGACCTTTTGTTGAAGATCCAGTATTCCAGACCCTCCTGTTTATACCTGCCCCAGCCATGTTAAAACTAGCCCCGAAGTCGGGGCTAAAATTAACACCGGACTTTTTTCTTTAAACTGGCACCTGTTAGTTAATTATTTGTATTATACAGTTTTTTTATATCATGGATTGTAGCTAAATATTTTTCCTTTAACATGGTCTAAAAACCATTTTTATACGATCTTTCGTTTCAAAGATATGAGCTCTGAACTAAAATTTGTTAGGTTTGACCCCTCTCTCCCCTACTTACTTACGCCTACAAATAAACTAAACTAGGGATGTTATATTGAAACAACTTGCCAATTTTAGGCTTGATTAACGCTCCCTGCCTAACTATAATATAAACTAAGTAGGTACATAACTTTGCCAGTTTAGATAGAAAGTCTCAAAGATTGTTAATGTTAAAGCTTCTGCCTATTTAGATCGACAATAGTCGAAAATAGCAATAGTCGTAGATAGACTGTAGTTGCCTAGTAAGTAAGGTATTGTATAAAACTAGCGACCCGCCCCGGCTTCGCACGGGTGTAATTTACGTGAAAAATGAACTGAACTGATGGTGAAAACCGCATCAAAATCCGTTGCGATGTTTAGGAAGAGTTAGCGGTTATACAGACAGACAGACGCGGAAAGCGACTTTAATTTATACTATGTTATGTAGAGAAGAGAAGAGATAGAGAAGAGAAGATGTTTATAATGCACCATAAATTTACATAATATAGGACAGCAGTGGGTCACTCAGGGCTGATGATGATGATGATGACAGGGACATCATCATCATCATGACAGCGGCAGCGATAGCGAAATAATGGCGACAAAACAATGGCACGCGAGCTCGTCGGATACTTTTGATGAAGCCTTTTTTCAAACGGTCTTCGATTTGGTCTTGTTATATATATCGTCTACGTCGACCCTTACCGGCTTGGTCATTCACGATCGCCACATAAATTTCTATCGTCAATCATCTTTCATCCATCTTCTCTATTATGTCCGAACATCTTCTACCATACGTTCCCATAACACGCTGTTCCTTACTTTGTCCACCAATTTCCATCAAACTCACTTTTATATAATACTAGCGACCCGCCCGCCAGGCTTCGCACGGGTGTAATTTACGTGCGAAGCCGGGGCGGGTCGCTAGCTATATATATAAACCTTCCGGGAAAATGTATCTAGCTGATGGTGAAAACCGCATCAAAATCCGTTACGTGGTTTAGGAGGAGTTAGCGGCCATACAGACAGACAGACGCGGAAAGCGACTTTAATTTATACTATATAGAGATAGAGATACTTCTCAAACCTCTCACAAGTGACACAGAGTCTAATATTCATAAACAAACACAAACATGACGAAACAAACATTAACTAAACTAAACAAATATCCATATTATATGAGAAAATTACAGCTTGTCTAAAAAAAAACTTTTTTTTTTTCTAAACAAATATCCATATTATATGAGAACATTACAGCTTGTCTAAAAAAAACTAACTTTTTTTTTTATAGTGGCTAACAAGCTACGGGCCACCTGATGGTAAGTGGTCACCGCAGCCTATAGACACCTATAATACCCGGGGCATTATCAGTGCGTTGCCTACCTTTGACTACAATCAAAATGCAAAAAGATGTATAAATGCTAACTAAAATAATTGACCTATGAAATAGAATGAATTTTCACATTTGCGCAGTGTTCTGAACTTTATGTTGTTGGTCATGAGGTAAATTTTCTAATAGTTTGATGTCAAGCGTTTTCACTATTTGCTATAGGGTTCGCTTGTTAGAACGCCGTGTCAATTATCCCTCTACAACGACTGAAAACTGAAACCGTGTCCGTAATGAGTTTGCCTTCGTTTATATTATCAGGTTCGGGGAACTGATAGTGAGTCACGGAATAGACAGTACCTAGAAGTGACTCGCTTCGCACCTGCCCCGAAAGCTAGACTTGTTATTTTGTCGAATTTAAATATAGTCGAGTAGGACTTTGTTACTACTTTAATCATTATTGTTCTACTCAATCATTGTTGTTTGTCGTCTCATTATTGTTGTTTGTCGTCTCATTATTGTACTTTGTACTTTCGACCAAAACAAAATGAATAGAAGGGCCCAAAAGAAGTGCATTTTTGAAAATTATAAAATTAGCGCAGGCGGTCACCTCGTTTCAGTCGGTCTCTAGCCGTAGGAAGTGCAACACGAGACTATGGTTACATGTTAACGAAACATCTGAAAAAATTATGCCTTCGTGTGCTTTTCCGATGTGTACCTACACAACAAAAAACCGCTATCTATTTTTTGTAACAAATTTACTGTACATGGTTATAATTAGGTGTTGAAGTATATACTTCGGACATACCGATGACCGGACATACGTTTTGACTCGTTTTTACTGAGCAAGTTCAATGGTTATGGCCCGTCCATTCATTTGATTTTTGTCGAAGCTTTTTACGGTCTATAGTTTTCTATTCCTATGTGACATCATTGACAGCTTTTTAAATGCGTAGTAGTGAATTCGTCTTCATGTCTTTGACTATGTTCAGGTAAGTTTTTTATTTTTTTATTTACATACTGCGCCCTGTGTCACCCTCGTGAACAATTTTTCAGAAACCAATAGTTACAATCTCGGTGTCTTCAAATCAAGATAGAATCGGTTTCTTCTAGGCAAACGTGCTCCATCGTATACTTCATCATCGCTTAAGACGCTGTGGAGTGTGAACTGACATTCTGCTGTTTTGAAATTCACTTATCTAGAATTATATAGAAATCAGAACTGTGAATTTGGTGTCATATCAAAATTGAACATAGGTAGGTTGGTTAGGTTTTGGCAGGGACTAAAACACGATTAATAACAATTGTTGATATCTCGCAATAACAGATTATTCTATCTCTACGATTTTATTATACCTATGTATATTTTTGTTTATGTGTGTTGCCACTATTATTTTATTTTTAGTAAATAAATATTAATATTATTAATATTATTTTATTATTTGTTGCCTGATATTAATCAAAGATGTGGTTATGATTAGGTCTTGATTGAAGTTGTTTCAAGATTACCTTGAGTTATACTCGAGTAGTTATGGCAACACCCCTCTCTAAGAGGGAGGCCTTTGTTCAGCAGTGGACGTTAACTGGCAGATGATGATGATGCTTGAGAGTTGAATGACAATAATAAAGAACTCATTACCTTAACGTATTCTAGGATAGCCATGGTAGCTACATCTTGTTTCCACATGGTAAGCCTTCGCATCGATTCGTAGATCATTTCCGGTGTAATCTACATATAAAACTAAAAAGTATTTGTAATTTGACAATCAGAATAATAATTATGCCGAATAAGATAGGACTGAAGGATAGTGACTAGATACTGAAAAATTCTACTTGGCCGAAGTCTTGGGCGAAGTATTTGCATTTATAAAATTGCTCGCCCATTCTGTATTGCCCTTAAATCGGGGCACATAGTCAGACCATCGCGCTAATAGGCCTGATCATGGTCGTGAGTATCAAGTCTTCAGTTCAAATTTAAACGTCTCTATTACGTGTTTAGATAGTTGGGGGAAGGGGGGATCATAACGCAACACTACCTACGGTTGCGACGGCAATAGCATTACAAAATACGTACGAAATTAAATATTATTATTATTGGTTTTATCATACTTGGTAGGAATATTCCGAATTTAATCGTTAGTAGATTGAAATTAAGTACATTACGAATATATCACTGGCTGTGGAGGTCCGGCCTAAGAATAGACCTCCCCCTTCTCTTCCCGTGGGTGCCGTAGAAGTCGGCTAAGGGATCAACCAGAAGACGGGCAGCAGCGTCTTCTGAGTATAAAAACACCGACTGCGCTCGCCAACCCGCCTGCCAAGCGTGGCGAGTATTGGCAATCCCCCCCTTCAATGATGAATACAAAAAGGACCAGGCCCCCAGTCCCCGGCAGCCCCGCTATTCCTGGCTACGGTAGCGGTCATGGTAACGGCGGGGCCAGGGGTGCTAAGAATCCCCGGCAGACGCTCGGCTACCAACCCCAACGACGACGACTGGCCCTGGTAACACACAACATACGCACCATGAGGACTGATAAGAAGATTGTTGAGCTGGAAGAAGAAATGGGTAGGGTACGTTGGGATATCTTGGGTTTATCCGAAGTCCGTAGAGAGGGCGAGGACACGATAACCCTGAAATCCGGTAACCTACTCTACTACCGGGAGGGCGACCAACAGTCCCAAGGTGGTGTCGGCTTTCTCATCCACAAGTCCCTCATTAACAACATTATCACCATCGACAGTGTTTCGAGCAGGGTTGTATACCTAATACTCAGAATATCCAAGAGATATTCGTTGAAGGTCATTCAGGTATACGCACCGACCTCGTCACACCCAGATGATGAAGTGGAGGTTATGTATGAGGACATTAGTAGAGCCATACATACGTCCGAGACCCACTTCACTGTTGTTATGGGGGACTTTAACGCGAAGTTGGGCAAGAGAAGTGATGATGAGTTGAGAGTGGGGAAATTTGGCTGTGGGCAACGGAACCCTAGGGGACAGAGGCTGGCCGACTTTCTGGAGAAAGAGGGACTTTTTATGATGAACTCTTTCTTTCAGAAGCCGCCTCACAGGAAATGGACCTGGATGAGCCCCGATGGTTCTACGAGAAATGAGATAGACTTCATTATGACCACCAAGAGACAAATATTCAATGATGTCTCTGTGATTCACAGGGTGAAAACCGGTAGTGATCACCGAATAGTAAGAGGCACATTGAATATTAACGTTAAAATTGAGAGGTCCCGCTTAATGAAGTCCACGCTCCGACCGAACCATGCCCATATTCAAAACCCCGAGAGCTTTCAACTCGAGCTGTCTAATCGCTTTGATTGCCTGGAGAATTTTGCTTCCGTGGATGAGATTAATAACAGGTTAGTGGAAACTGTCCATGCGGTAGGTTCTAAGTTTTTTAGACCTGGCCGGCGCACAGATAGACCTCAAAAATTATCCGATCATACCCGCAACCTCATGGCTGATCGACGCTCGTTACAACTACAATGTTCCGATGACGCTGACTCATATAGGCAGCTCAATAGACAAATTTGGAAGTCATTGCGGCACGACATACGTACCTTTAATACGAACAGTATTAAAGAGACGATTGAGCAAAACAAAGGCTCCAAAGTGTTTGCAAGACACATGTCTATTGGGCAAAGCCAGCTGACAAAGCTGAAGAGGGAAGATGGTAGTGTAGCGTCGACCAAAGCCGAGATATTAGGGGAAATCGAAAGGTTCTATGGACAGTTATACACTTCGGTTGCTAAACCTGTGAGCAGCTCGGCCAAAGACCCAAGAGCCAAGCTGAGCCGACACTATACCGAAGATATCCCGGACATCAGCCTGTACGAGATTAGGATGGCCCTGAAACAGCTCAAGAACAACAAGGCGCCGGGGGACGATGGAATCACATCAGAGCTTCTGAAAGCGGGTGGAACACCGGTACTCAGAGTCCTTCAGAAGCTCTTTAATTCTGTCTTACTCGAAGGTATAACGCCAGAAGCATGGAACAGAGGCGTGGTGGTGCTGTTCTTTAAGAAAGGTGACAAAACCTTGCTGAAGAATTACAGACCCATCTCGCTTCTGAGCCATGTTTATAAGCTGTTTTCGAGGGTCATCACGAATCGTCTCGATCGCAGGTTCGATGACTTCCAGCCTATCGAACAAGCCGGTTTCCGAAAAGGCTATAGTACCATAGACCACATCCACACGCTACGCCAAGTTATACAGAAGACCGAAGAATATAACTTGCCACTATGTTTGGCGTTTGTGGACTATGAGAAAGCCTTTGATTCGGTCGAGACATGGGCGGTGCTCGAGTCTCTCCAGCGATGCCGTATTGACTATCGGTATGTCGAAGTGTTGAAGTGTTTGTACAATAACGCCACCATGTCGGTCCGAGTACAGGAGCAGAGTTCGAAGGCAATTCCATTGCGAAGAGGCGTGAGACAGGGAGACGTTATCTCTCCGAAACTGTTCACTGCCACAATGGAAGATGCCTTCAAGCTCCTGGAATGGCAAGGACTCGGCATCAACATCAACGGCGAGTACATCACTCACCTTCGGTTTGCCGACGATATTGTGGTCATGGCAGAGTCGATGGAAGATCTCAGCATGATGCTCGAAGGCCTCAATCGAGTCTCCCAACAGGTGGGCCTTAAAATGAACATGGACAAGACAAAGGTTATGTCAAATATCCATGTTGTGCCCACCCCAGTATCAGTTGGGAACTCAGTTCTTGAAGCTGTTGACGCGTACGTCTACCTAGGACAAACAGTCCAACTAGGTAGGTCCAACTTCAAGAAAGAGGTCAATCGGCGAATCCAACTCGGCTGGGCAGCGTTCGGTAAACTACGCAACGTCTTCTCGTCCAAAATACCTCAGTGCCTTAAGACGAAAGTCTTCGACCAGTGTGTGTTACCAGTGATGACATACGGCACTGAAACGTGGTCTCTCACTATGGGCCTCATAAGCAAGCTCAAAGTCGCACAACGAGCTATGGAGAGGGCTATGCTCGGGGTTTCTCTACGAGATCGAATCCGAAATGAGGAGATCCGTAGACGAACGAAAGTCACCGACATAGCCCACCGGATTAGTAAGTTGAAATGGCAGTGGGCAGGGCACATATCACGCAGAACAGATGGCCGATGGGGCCGAAAGGTTCTGGAATGGAGACCACGGACTGGTAAGCGCAGCGTAGGACGTCCACCCACAAGATGGACAGACGACCTAAAAGAGACCGCAGGGAAACGCTGGATGCAGGCCGCTTCCAACCGGCCCTTTTGGAGATCGATGGGGGAGGCCTATGTCCAGCAGTGGACGTCCTACGGCTGAAATGATGATGATGACGAATATATCATTTATCTACGGGACAGACATAAGAGATTTTTTTTTCATTTGCTCACAAGCTACACTCGTCTAAATATCACCGTCCCGCAGTAGTCCAGGAAAGTGCCTCACCATCACAAATAAATTAGCCACTGCTCGTGCCACTGGTCCGTCTTCACTGTACGCTCAAATACTACCAAGAGTTCATCATCAGCCTATTTAATGTTCGTCCACTGCTGGACGTAGGCTTCTCCTAAAAAACGCTTCAAGGCATGGTCTTCTGCTTTTCACATCCACTTGCCACCAGCCGGCTGCAGGGCGGCTACTCCTCTACTGCTAGCTGGCTGCTGCTACTCTACGTTTGCCGATACGCGGTCTCCACTCTAGAACCCGTCTACCCCAGCGTTTGTCAGTTCTTCTACAGATATGGCCAGCGCATTGCCACTTTAACTTGCTAATTCTTTGAGCTATTTAGGTTGCTTACTTTAGTCACTGATAATTAAATAAAGTATTCACGCCACAAAACTTACATCACAATATTGAGGCGGCTCTTTTAATTCTTCAGGTGGCGAAACATTCGTGTTCTCGCATAGCGACGATAGCATTAGGCTTCTCGAGCCGGCTTGGACGCTCTCCGACCCTAAATATGAATAGGTTTATTATCATCATCATCAGCCAGAAGCTGTCCACTGCTGAACATGGGCCTCCCCCTTTAACCTCCACACTGAACGACAGCCTGCCTTTTGCATCCACTGGATGCGAGCGACTCTCACAATGTCGTCGGTCCATCTAGTGGGAGGCCTACCAACGCTGCGTCTTCCGGTTCGTGGTCTCCACTCAAGAACCTTTCTTCCTCATCGGTTATCGGTTCTTCGAGCGATGTGGCCTGCCCATTGCCACTTAAACTTGCAATGTTTAACAGCAATAGTTATATGATTATTTATGGGATATTTACCGTGGTAAGGTTGTGGAATGAGTTCCCTATATATATATTATTCCCTATATTTAAAACTATATATGTATGTATATCAGTCTCTGGCAGCCATATCACAAGCTTTGCTTAGTTTGGGGTCAGATGACCGTGTGTGAAAAAATGTCCCGAATATTTATTATTATTATTATTCAGATATTTATTTTCCTTCTTAAATTTACGTTTTTTTACAATATTTCCTATAAAAACAAAATATTATAAAAAAACCTAAACCTAGAGTGCCGCCGGCAGCGGGGCAGGGCCCAAGCTACCGGTGGTTAGGGCTGCAGAGTGAGGAACCTCCTGACAATACGTGCCGTGTCCAGGATTACCGCCTTCTGCATCTGACCCTTGACCCAACCATCTAGCGAGAGCCTCTTAAGGTGTTGGTCGAGGCTCTTCGCTATAAGACCGTTCACCGATACTACTATCGGGACAATGATCGTCGAGTCAACATCCCACATGGCGGTAACCTCGTGAGCTAAGTCAAGGTACTTGCTGAGTTTGTCCTTCTCGGCCTTCACGAGGTTCTCGTCATGTGGGATGGTGATGTCGACGAGCACTGCCCGGCGCTGGGATCGGTCGACCAACACGATATCAGGCTTATTGGCGACAATAGTCCTGTCCGTGACGAGCGGTCCCAATAGAGCAAAGCACGACCATTTTCGAGAACTGGCGCTGGTGCGTACTTGTAGTACGGCACCTCAGACTCGACAAGGCTATATCGAAGGGCAAGTTGCTGGTGGATGATCCTGGCCACTAGGTTGTGCCTGTGCAAGTACTCGCCGTTAGCAAGATGCGAACAACCGGAAATGATATGACGGAGAGATTCTCCGGGACGGTGGCATGCCCGACAGATGTCGACCGTACCGTCCTTCATGATATATTTCCGGTAGTTGTTCGTCTTGATAACTTCGTCCGCAATTGCACAGGCAAAACCCTCGGTTTCCCCAAAGAGATCACCGAATCGTAGCCAGTTCACCGACGCAAGCAAGTCCACATCGGGCCCTGTTAAGGCCCGATAGAACCGCCCGTGCAGCTCCTTGCCCTTCCATACATCCCTGCGATCTTCGATGCTCAGCACCGATGGTTTACGCCAATTCTCGTTTGCCAAGGAGAGCGCCGTGAGGGCCCTGTCAACAGCCACAACATCACGATGCATCCCACTCTCGCTGTTACGGAAAAAATCCCTGAGACTGCACACTTCGCGGTTGTGTAGGTTCTTGGCATTTAAAAAGCCTCGACCCCCCCACTTCCGCGGAATGTACAGTCTCATAACAGACGAGCGTGGGTGTAGCATGCGATGTGATGTGAGCAGTTGACGGACCCTCCTGTCCAGGGCGTCCAGCTCAGTTTGAGTCCACCTCAATATGCCAAAGGAGTATATCAGCAAAGGCATCACCCAACCGTTGAAGGCACGCACCTTGTTGCCGCCAGACAAAAGACTGTTAAGTACTTTTGTAAGGCGACAAAAGAAGCGTTCCTTCACCGATTTCTTGATGTTCTCTACCGATATACCCAACGACTCTGACATACCGAGGTACTTATAGGTCTCGGCCTCGGAGAGAGATCTGAGAGTCATCACCTCAGAAAGCTGTAAATTTGGAGAATTCACAACTTTTCCTCGCTGTACATGCATGACCGCACACTTGTCTACACCGAACTCCATCCTGATGGCACTGCTAAAAACCTCTGTGATTTTTAGCAGCTCCACCAAGTCTTGGCGTTTCGGTGTGAACAGCTTGAGATCGTCCATGTACAGCAGGTGAGAGATGACTTGACCATCTCTTCGAAGTCGATAGCCTAGTCCTGAATCCCTCAGCAGAGTGCTGAGAGGGTTCAGAGCTAGGCAAAACCACAATGGACTAAAACTGTCACCCTGGAATATGCCCCGCTCAATCCTTAACAAGTCCTGCGGGTCAAAGGCGCCATCCCCACCACCTGGTTGACGAAGGACTGTGGTCCATTGCCTCATACATGCGCCTAAGAATGATTTTAGAGTTGTATCAATTTTATACAACTCTAAAACCCTCTCTAGCCATGAATGAGGCACTGAATCATAGGCCTTCTTATAGTCAATCCAGGCAGCGGAAAGGGCTCCCTTGTTACGCCGGACTTGCTGACTAATGGCGGTGTCGATGAGGAGGAGCTCCTTAGTACCACGGGACCCAACCCTACATCCATTTTGAGCATGGGCCAAAACGTTGTTCGCAACAATGTGCGCGTTAATTTTATTTCTCAAAATGGATGTAAGGAGCTTGTAGATGGTAGGCAAGCACGTGATGGGTCTGTAGTTTTTGGCTTCCGTGGTACTACCGGACTTATGGAGCAGGAAGGTGACACCGGTGGTCATGAAGCTGGGAAGGGAACCGAGCTCAAGGGCTTCTTGGAATTGTGTCGCCAAGCGGTCATGCGAGCATCGAATCCATTTTATCCAGAAGTTGTGCAACCCGTCCGGCCCAGGACTTTTCCAGTTCTGTGCCGTACGGATCGCACAACTAACGTCTATAGAGTCTATTAAAATAGACTCCATGGGTTCGATGGACTCGCATTCCCGCTCGACAACACGCATCCAATCACCCTCCGTGTGCTCGACGGGCACCGACCAGATACCGCGCCAGAAATTAATCATGGCGCTTGCATCTGGCAGCTGCCCGTCACTCACACGTTGGTCAGTTTCCTCCCAGCCTCGGTACACCTTCCTCTGGTCACTTTGGAAGAGGCGATTTTGCCAGTATCTATCCACACGCTCTCTGTAGCGGCGAATACGGTTTGCCCATGCATAGACTTTCTGCTTCAGATAGTCGATGCGTTCCGTAACATTGGCTAGATATTGCTGAGGCCTTATATCGGTCCCAGCGAATGCCTGAGTCACGAAACGCATGACTCGGGGGCGATTATTCCCCCGCCTGAAGCAGACTAGCTTTGCAATGAGAGTCCTGAACGTGCTGATACGCCGCTCGATCCGCACTTGCCATGCGGGTACCCCCCCGGCGGTTCGCGGTGCACGGTTAGTGTCCGGGAACTTAACACGTGCAACGCGACACGCCGCGATGGCACCGCAGTACAAGATCGAGTGAGTATCAACTAAATCTTCGCTAGCCCGCAAATATGGAGCTAGCAAAGCATTCAAGGCTCCCATTAACGCCAAGTTACGCCTATGGGTGGACAAACGTGGTAGTCGCGGCCTAGAATCGGGTGTGAACCGATACTGTGAAATCGCGTCCTCCAAAGCCCCCCTCAGTTGCTCTCTCACCTGGTCAGAAACACCACTCGCCAAATCTCCCTCATCGACTACAGGATCCGCCGATGCCGCTAGTGTCACCACCGACGCCGGCACTGACGCCAATGTCGGGGCAGACGACGCGACGGGCAGGTCCCGCGTCGAGACAGGAATTGGGCGAGCACGTAGTTCTTCCTGGCGGAGCCGATCAAGCACAGAGTCATCCAGCAGCTTACACCGGTGGATAGCCCGCACTTGATCCGATAGTCGCTGGGCGGACACGGTGATGGTTGGTTGAAGAGCCTGAAACAAAGGCAGCATCCTGGCACAATACGCTGACAAGTTTGTTCCTCCCTCTGTAGCCCTGTAATAGGCGCGCATGCAGTCTTCATTCATTATTGTAGACCATCGCATGCGACGGACTACACCACCGGTAGCGGGGGCCGGGCGTGTGGCAGAATGCCCCACAAGCCCCAAGCGTGCCGGCAGCGGGGGACGTCCCCGTCGCGCAGGTGGAGGTGGCGGCGGTGTCCCAGGCCCGCTCGTGTCGCTCGACGAGCCGCTTGCCTCGCGGGTGGTGTGGTACTCATCTTCACCCGACGAGGTGCTCGGAGACGACGACGAGGCGGGCGGTGATGGAAGGCGTGCGCTCTTTGTGTCCGCTTGTTTCGTCCGTGATCTTGTGATCATTATTTATTGGTATTTCCTTGTTATTTCATATATTTTTCATTTTCCAAATTTTGACAACATGTGTCAAAGTAATAAAATTTTCTTCGTTTCTTCATTTTTTTATTATTATTTCGGCGCAGTTACATCACCATGTTCACGGGAAGACTGAAGAATGCGGGTCATATAACTTTAGTGAACAACCGTGATAGTTTAAAACAGTGTTTAACAGATATTTCGGTAGAATAGGTTAAATAGATATATATAAAAGCGAAATACCACACTCTTATAAAAAAAATTGGTCAAATACTTAGCAGATAGATTTCTTAAGTGATGTAGATTTCCGCTAAGAATATCTTTTGCGGAAGGTCCAAATTAAGAGGGGCCAATGGAGATTGATAGTTATGAAACGACACGCGTACGCGCACGCGTGCGCGTGCCATACGCGTGTTACGCGTGCGACATCGCTGGCAACATCTATCTAGGTATGTAGGTGTAGGTTTATAATTTTTATGCCATAATTAACACAAACTTATACCCATAGTCTACTTTGGTCTCTTTTTGACAGTAAAAGCTGTTAGTCACGCGTTAAGTCAACAGACAGAACTTACCTACATGAAACTGCAAATTTAAAGTTAAATTTAAAAATTATTAAGGGTTGAAGAGCAATATTATTTTTAGACAATTCTTGGTCCGACTGTTTTTTTATGAGTGTTTAATCTTGTCTATTTATTTTATGTTATAACAGAGCACTTCCAAATTTTCGCTTAGCATATTATATTCAAAGGTACTTACTAAGTATATTTTGTTGCGACTTCTTGTTCATATTGTCTGTAAGTAATAGACATGACCATAATGAAGATATGGCAATAAGACAATAATCGTGAACCAATATATTTATTGGTTCACGATTATTGTTTGATTATTGTTTGATTATTGTTATTAACATGTTTTATTAAACATGTTCTTAGGTCGGTGACAAATTTATTCTCATAATGTTATTTGTCACTTCGACTAAAATAAAATGAACGGGCCCTAACCATTGAAATTGCTCAGTAAAAACGAGTCAAAACTTTCGGGCATATACTTCAACACCTAATTATAAAAATGTACAGTATATTTGTTACAAAAAATAGATCCCGGTTTATATTTGTGTATTTACACTTCGGGAAAGCAAATGAATGCATAATTTTGTCAGATGTTTCGTTATCACGTAACAATAGACACTTCCTACGGCTAGAGACCGACTGAAACGAAATGAGAGCCGGCTCTCATTTTGTTATCTTCAAAAATGCGCTTCTACTGGGCCTGTCCATTCATTTTATTTTGGTCGAAGATTTGTCATACGTATCTAGTATATATTTTGATTCACATATTGTATATTATGTGTTACCTAATTTAAACATGCTACCTAACATCTGTACGTGAACTTCATAACAATTATGCAACAAATGATTGAGTATTGAGCTAATTTTATTTAGTATTTAGATTTTAATTTGTTTGTTTCAGCACTTACAAGATACAAAAATGTTTATTTCCTGTAAAAAAAAAATAGGGGGAAAAAATGGCTTCCATTTTTATTGTTAGTAATTGTTATGACGTTGACGTTGTTATGTAATTGTTGTAATTATTGTTATTGTTGTTGTATATTAGTATTCGTGGTGGTGGAAGTAGTGACGTTATGTGTACAAATCATTAATATTAATTAATATTATGTCGTTAAACAGCGTGGTTTCAAAAAGTATATCGTTTAATTTTATGCAAATCAATAGTTAATATCTTAGGTGGGTACCTCATATACCTCATGGGTGGGTGCCTCTCAGTGATTTCCCATCTCGTCCTGCCTTGGGCTTCATGTTTTACTTCAGCCAGCAGCAAAGACTGGCTACGTAGTAGCTTTACCTAGTCTATGGCCAGCACAGAGCGACAATGCCAAGTTTAATTTGTTGGGTCTTACTTTTCTGGCCTCAGTTCCATTCTAATGCCTGTTTAAAAATAATTATGCTCTGGGCCCTTCGCAGTGTGGCCGATTCAGAAATAAGGCAAAGAGCAAAAAATACAATTTGGGCTCTGGATTATCACTTATTTGTGATTGTGTTAAGCTATTGTTGGAATTAAATGTATACCTCTATTTTGAGTAGCTTTTCTTCTCTGGTCAGTTTTCAGTTTTCTATGTTCTCTACGTTTCCTGAAAGCTTCTCTCCTTGCCTCTTCATATCTGTTGAAAAATAAGTTTTCTTTCTATCCTTGACACAACTAGATGAAATCAAACAGCAAAGCATTTTAATCAAATTTAATCATGCTTCAAAATTGTACAAAGGGTTAACTAGTACCTTCTGCGGCAGCAGCGGTGGCCGCAGTATTGGCATCCAAAATTTACTGGAGAAGCTGTCTGTGAAGACCGTCTAGTGGATATCGTCAACATAGAGCGGCTATGTTTCCTTTTAGGAGTTCTTTTCTTTAGCAATCTGCGTTTCATGGGTCTTTTAGTGAGCCGCCGCGGCATTAACCGCTTTTCGATACGGCCTGATGGTGCTCTTCTTTTATTTTTCTTCTCTGGGATTTTCGACTCTTTCGCTCCTGTTGCCGGCTTAGCAATTTTATGTCTGGTGTTTATCATCTCCACCCGACTGTGCACGGACACGGAACTTGACTGGAAGCTTACACTGTCTATTCTTGAGTCCCCGCCATCATCCACTTTTTTATCTTGATCAGCATCACTGCTTTGGCCGTTGTTCACATTTTCTTTCGAACTGGTTGAAGGTTGTTCTTCTTCAATATTATCATTGTTCATAGTCAACTTTTTCAAATATTCAATATACCTATAAATTTTACTTTTATTTGTTAATCACTAGTATATTCAAAAATTTTGCTTAAACTTGTAAATATGTAAGTAGATAATTATGTCACAGAAAATTTTAAAGTACTGTCAAATACGACAGGATTGTTATTCTAATTTGTCAAAATTTTATTTTAATTCATTCTAAAAGGTCTAATTTATTAAAGAGATTCTATTTATTTAATCTTTAAAAGCAAAACCATGAGCCAAGTATATTATTATACCATGAGCAAAACTAAACTAATGACCAGGGTTGGACTTAGAATATTAACCAAGATAAAATTGAATATCTCCATATAAAATGCTACAAAACACTAAACCAAAGCGCGAAGATCTGCTTAGGGGAGATGTGAAGTTCATAGGAGCTGCAAAAAGTGCAAAATTTAAATATCTAGGTTAGTAATAGTACACTATTTGTACGATACACGTACAGTCTCGGGGAGATGATTTTTTTAGTGGACTGTATGAGGTGCATCCAGAACGATCAGGTGAAGAACGGACAACTATCCCTGCAAGCTGACGAAGGTAAATAAGGAAAACTCCACCAACCTTGAATCCACGATCACCCATACGGCTTCAGCAGCAGTCGCGATCTTCATGGAACAGCCCGGGCACGGCCACTGAACTGCACTGGTGAAATAATGGTTCTCCAACGTCCTTTGTGAGCTCACAGCACTAGGTTACGAACCCAGAGGTTCTAATGGAATGTCCTGGATGGATGTGATTTCTGCGCACGCGCCGCGAGAGTAGGTACGCAACGTGCGTCCCATGCGAATCGCTATGATGGAATACTATGTTGTAGTGCAGTCCCCCATAAAGTGTGTATCCAGGTTACTGAGTAGGTACGTAAACCAAGATTTGCATTTACAAGACTGTTATAACAATGAATGAAACTCTTAGTGGCTGAGACGGAAATTAAACGCAAGATTCTGGGTTTGATCCAAAGAGGTGGAGATTAAGAAGCTTATCGCCGAGTCAAATATCATAGATGAGACCAAAGCCCAGAGACTCCGCTAGACAGACCTGCTGAGAATGAGCGAATATCGCAATGTCGAGATTCGTATCTTGGAGTTTCCAAAAGCTCCGTTGGTTGATCGTTTGGTAGACGCCGTAGAGTCGGACTTGCGCGGGCTCCACGTCGTCGACTAGCAAGAGACAACGCAAGACTGGGACCAATCGTGCTCTCTTGTGTGTTCCAAGACCTACTTCGGATCGCTGCGCCAACGGAGTAAGTAAGTATACAAAAGCGAAATAGAGTGCTTTTCATGTTTGAAGTCCCCCAGACGCGGCGCTGTCATCGCGTATCAATCACTATCAGTATCATTTCTCGAGTAGAACTTTAACAACTTTTGGCATCGTACACGACTCTTTAACGATGGAAAATTAATAAAAATCTCACTAGCGTCCAAACACAGTAACAACACCTGACAACTACAATATGGAAATTTAGTTCCGCTGTTTGCCGTGGGACTTCTTTCATGAAAAGGACTCTACCTGTGACTCTACCACTCGCTGAATGACTTAACGACTGACAGACTCATCGAAATCTTAAAAACTACTTGACCTACGAAGCTGAAATTCGACTTTTTGCTGATAGATTCCTTATTGAGGGTAGAGGTCCGCTGAGAATTTTTCGAAAGCGCTGAATTAAGGCAAACGGGGGTTGAATTTTTTAATGAAAATCTATGCCTACGAAGTCACGAGCAACAGCTAGTTAAGAATATTTGTACATAGTATACTTATAGTCATTTAGGTACATAATATACATATTGGACCCTTTACAGTTTTTGAAAATTAATCTAACATTATTATCAAAACGTACTAGGAAACGTTTAATAATATTTTAGCTTAGTAGTATAAAGTGTCTGCTTAACAATATGCATGCTTGTGTGCTTGTGTTATACGTATGCTTATGTGTTGCTGTTGACAATATAATTGAATCGCATGACTACTAAAATATTATCTGTTGGAGCACGGGGACTTGTAAGTACCCCGTGCCTCACCTAAGTGAAGAACCTAGGTGGAGCACAGGTCTGACCCCGTTTTACCGTTTTTACGATAGAACCTTACGATAGAGCTAACCAAAACTGGGACAAACATTTTTCTTAGACGGAGGGATAAAAATTATGTTAAGTGTAAAATAATAAAACAATGACAGATAGACGGCATGCGCAAAAAAACCCTTAGTAATAGGTTCCGCTAACAAACTTTGGTTATATTATGGGATCCAAAACAGTATTTTTTTTCTTTTTGGTGTCTAGAAATACTTGTTAGTATAAGAGAAAAAAGCAAGACATTATTAACAACTATCAGCAATTGGTCCTCTATTGAAATAAATTAAATTTAAGTACACAAGTATGAGTAATGAGTATATTTAGTAAATTAAAAAATGACTAATAATTAATAAATATTCGTGCGAAGATGTTCATCGAGAAGATTTGGAAGTTCCAGAAGTTCCAGAACCGCTGGACCCTGACTCGCACGACTCTTTCGAACCCTTGCCCGGAACCTGCCTGCCGGACACCAAAGACTCGCAGTCACAGGAAATCGGACTTAAAGCAATCATACGCTCCCGTATCACCTTCTTTTTCTTCTTTTTTTGCGCGTTTTTGTTCACATTAGCTCCTGTCATCTTCGGCATGAATCTCTTACGATAAACGCGACCTCTCAATATATTCTTAGATTTTTTGACGATTTGGTGATATTGGGCGATCGTATTCCTGATCTTTTCCATTGCTATGCTCTTCGATTCTCTATGTAAGCTCTCGCGCAAAACAACGATGATGCTCGTGTCTGCTCTTTTGCGTGAACGCTTTATTTTTGCCTTAGCTTTGGAGCTCGGTCCAGGGAGTTCTTCGAACATGTCGATACCGTCGCCGTGGTTCATAGGAGGATCGGTGGCCATATCCGCAACATATTCAACCTTATTTTGGCTCCTCTGGTCTGTCTTCGAGTCCCTCGGTGAGAGGTCTTGGTCCAGGACTTCCATGGCAATGTGGATGTTGTGCTGCACTTCTTCTTCCATTATAATAATACTTCAGAAATATATATTGCAAACGTAAAAAGACATGTAAAAATTTTACTTGATTGAAAATATGTTGCAAAATCATAAAACAAATTTACAACGATATGTCACGGTATTGACAGAATCTTCAAATCAAATTCAAAATGCAAATTAATCAGTAAGAACATTGTCGACACAATTTCAAAAGAAGTTTAAACATCTTAAAGAAGTTAGAACAGGGCCTATGCACAGAAAATAAATTAGATATCATATAAGTAAGTAATCTTATTTCATTAGTGTAGTTTAATATATTTTTATTTAGTGTATTTAGTTTAATTTAGTTTAGTTTGTTTTGATTCCCAATAATGTATAATTATTTATTGCCTGAAATAAAAAGATTTTACTACTCGAATAAAAACAAAATGGGAGGGATTTTTTTTTTTTTTTTTTTTTTTTTTTATGCCATAGCTGGCAAACAAGCAGACGGGCTGCCTGATGGTAAGCAGTCACCGTCGCCTATGGATACTTGTAACACCAGAGGCATCACAAATACGTTGCCGACCCTTTAGAACTCTATTAACTCGCCTTTTGAAGAACCCCATGTTGTAACTTCTCGGAAACACCGTAGAAGTTAGCTCATTCCACATTTTGCAGGTATGAGGCAAGAAGGATCGTGTGAATCGCACAGTGTGCGATTTCCACTGATCTATGATGTGTGGATGAGCCTTCAGGCGGTGGCGGCTAGTGCGATGGTAAAACCGCGACGCCGGCATCAGATCAAACAGTTCTTCAGAACACTCCCCGTTGTAAATGCGATAAAAGATACAAAGAGACCCGACGTCTCTGCGCATGCTGAGTGGCTCAAGGTGTTCAGCGAGCTTGGGATCGTTGACAATTCTGACAGCTCTACGCTGTAATGCATCGAGTGGGTCAAGCTGATACTTGGGTGCTCCATTCCATAGATGGGAGCAGTACTCCATGTGAGGTCGGACTTGCGCTTTGTAAAGCAAGAGTCTTTGTCTCGACGTGAAGTACCGCTTCGCCTTGTTGAGCACACCAAGTTTCTTAGATGCGAGCTTGGCCTTACTTGCGATGTGACCGCGGAACTGTACATTCGTAGAAATGTCGACTCCAAGGATTCCAATGCTTTCTGAAACCTTGAGGGGAGTGTTTTGAAAATGAGGAGCTACAACAAATGGGGCTTTTTTAGCGGTGAACGCGCAAACTTGCGTCTTTGTTGGGTTAAACTGAACCAGGTTCAGTTCACCCCAGACCGAGACCTGCTCAAGGGAGGTCTCGACTTCAGACAGAAGTTTACTCCTACTTTCTTCAACTACGGCATGAGGGTTGTTAGCACGACCGGTATACTGTGCATCGCCCGTGCTATCGTCCGCATAACAATGCATATTGCTCGAAAGCAACATGTCATTGATGTGGAGAAGGAAGAGCGTTGGCGATAACACAGAACCCTGTGGGACGCCAGCGTTGATAGGCATGCTGTCGGAGCAAGAACCGTCGACAACGACCTTAATACTCCGATCAGATAGGAAGCTGGCGACCCAAGTGCATAACCCCTCGGGAAGGCCGTAAGATGGTAGCTTGGATAAGAGTGCCCTATGCCAGACCCGATCAAAAGCTTTGGCTATATCCAAACTAACTGCAAGCGCCTCCCCTCTACTCTCAACGGCTTCAGCCCAGCGGTGAGTGAGGTATACCAGAAGATCACCAGCTGATCGGCCGTGACGAAAACCGTACTGGCGATCACTGATGAGCTGGTGTTTCTCCAGGTATCCGAGGAGCTGGGTGTTTACCACACGCTCCATCACCTTACAGAGTAGGGAGGTAATAGCAATGGGCCTGTAATTAGTCGGATCAGACCGATCTCCTTTTTTAGGAATCGGATGGACTAGGGCAGTCCTCCATGATGACGGCACACATCCAGTTGAATACGAAAGCAGGAAAAGACGCGTTAGGACCGGAGTCAACTCAGGAGCACAGGTTTTAAGGACGATAACAATAATAACAATGTGTTAATACATGGTTAATACCAAGGACTTTGTATAGGTATACCCTAAAGTCTTCCATGGTTAATACCGTTCGTGGAACTTGTAATGCATTTTATAACAAATCTTTAATATTACGTATTTTTAAATGAAATTACAGCTCATAGCATATTTTTTACTAAAAATATAAACACTAGATATCTATTATTTGTGTAGTGTTTATACTGTTCCTAAATTATAAGTTAAGTATTTCGATCTAACATTACTTAAGCCCCTACCCAGCGCCTGCTTATTTAATGTTCTTTGATCAGGAACATAACAAATATACTAACACAAAGTAGTAAGTAGTAACACGGCTAAAAAAGTAGGTGTTACTACTGGTAGGTAAGACTGGTAGTAACACAGGTAACAAAGAGATTTATAATAAGTAGAAGAAATATACTAATTTTATGGTCAGTTATACCTCATAATAAACAATAATACAAAGACTGAGGAATCTTATAGGGTAAAATAATAACTAAATTTTAATTTAAAAAAAATATATATATATAAATACAATTGTTAAAAATGAACTTGGAACATCGCGGACTGACATCAACTGCTGCCGTGTTTTGCGAAGTTTGATTAGAAAGCTTATATTTTTCTTAATAAAAGACGGTCATAGTTTGTAGTTATTTTAATAAAACGTTGAACTTAAGCTAATAAGAAGTACATAGTAAACAAATTTTATGTCTGCCTCCATAAAATCTTACTAGACAAAACTGCCTTAAATAATGCAATGGGAGTGATTCAAATATGTTTTATTTATTTACAAACCATAAAATCGTAAATTTTCATAATAATTGTTCCGTTTTTGAGATTAAGCGTAGACAAAATCGTGGTCGATTTCAAAATTGTTCCTCGTCGATAACTCTGAGGCGATGTTAGAAGGGACTTTATCTGCAAAAAGGAAATAAACTCTATCATTATATCTATTATGTTACCTTGTTTCTATTTGTAAGTTATTTCGTTGAGGCATGGTTCTACGAACCAAAGTATCGGCAAGTAGTGGTATCGACCTACCATTTATTCATTGGAAAGTATTACGGCGAAACGTTCTATCGGTAAAAAATTGTATCGGCTGATAACTTTTTCGTCCTACCATCCAACGGTGAACCGTGCTTTCTGTGTACAGTTATATCGTTCAAGGGTGTTTCGGCGAATTGTAAGTGACTCTACTGGGACACAGGCCTTCTCTTAGAGAGATTTTCACATTCAATCATATTATATCTTCAAAAATTATAAAATGCGCAAGTGAGAATGAGATAGAGGATGCACGAAGCACAAAAATAACTTTTTTGTTTTTTGTGTATCCCATAGTCATACTAATTGGAGTTGTAATATCGATTACGGTTCGAAAGACAGCCGTTAAAAGATAAGACAGGCAGACGGACAGACAGACAGCCTAAGCTTAGTAATAGGGTCCCGTTTACATCCTTTGGGTACGGAACCCTTGGGTTCCGTTGACTCAAAACCAAATGGCACAGCTAGCCATAAATCCAACTTACCATTACATCTATAGACGAGGTTGGACCAAATGATCATCTCTTGTGAAAAACAGAAGACTCCAAGTCTGCCTCCCTTCAGAGTGAAATCGTAGATATTGCCTGAATCAGCCACCAGCCGATTGTTTTCGTAGACTTTGAGGCGGATGAGACCAATCTTGGGTCGGTGCAGAAGACGCCAGCGGTAGGCAGTCTTCTCACGCCAACCGACGTTGCGAGGATCTTTCCAGAGGAGTGTTACCTGCCAATACGTTTTAATTTTTAATATATAGGGTTACTGGTAATCAGTTAGTATCCTCTGCTATCTGCATCTACTGGATGCCCGTGACTCTCACGATGTCGTCGGTCCATCTAGTGGGAGACCTTATTTCAATGTATCGTCATGCAATCAGAAAATATTCTTGCTATGTTTGAGAAAAGCACTATACAAGCCTAGGTGGCAACGGAGTGTTGACGGTTATCTTTTACGTGTGCCTCGACTTCGCATCGGCCCACGTTTTCACGTTTGTTCATCAACATAATTATGGAAAAGGTGATCACCCAGGTGAAACACCAGGGGAATCAAGTTGGAAACTGTGGGTACTTTTTTGCCCCAGAGGCCCGGATAGCGCAAATCTCGGCGCAAATTAAGCTCTCACATCTATATGTCACAGACTTCTAAAGCAATAAAACAAGCGGAACTGGTTCAGAAATACATTATAATGGAACCGTTGTCGCCAAGCTGCCACAATAATAAGAGTTTAATGGTATTTTCAGCGCTTACAAATCATGACTGGATACTTAGGTTTTTGATTGAAACAGTATTAATGATGATTGGCAACTTTTTGAGATGTTCTAATAGCAAAACGGCAGGCTCTACCACGTCTGGTCCAGACAAGATAATGCACAACTAGACAAATACAACCTAACAAACTCAAACTACTTAATCTTCTGGTATTTCTTTGAAATGCTTATGCCAAAATCTTCATCTTGTTTGAAATCTAACAGCAAATCCAGGTAGGTATGAAGATCTACGGTATTGATAGAGTTCATAGCATTGTTCTGGAATGTTCCTGACCTGGTCGGGCGTGGACTCTGTATGCCAGAGCGCGTTTCTCATGTTCTTCCCGGGGCCAGTCTTGGAGTGCACCAGCTTGAGCTGTATGCCGGGTTCGGCGACGGCACGGAACGGAGACGTTTGCCAGTACGTTTGCACGTTCTTCTTCCACATCACCACATAGAAACGCTTGTTGTTCTGGTATCTAAGGGGATAATATCATCGATAAATTTAAAAAACCAGCCAAGGGCAAGTTGGACCCGAAAAAATGTACCCTCTAGCAGTCGAGTTGAAATATTGAATGACAAACAAATTTTCAGTACAAAATGTTCTCTCATGTTCCTACTGCTGGGACAAAATTTGCAGTGGAAAAGCTTATCTCATATTCCCACTGTTATGACACAATTTTTTCTCTCAGAGAGAGAGAAAGGGTAGGCCCTAATCCACCATGCTGACCCAGTGCATGTTGGTCAATGTCATTATATGTCTTAGAACTTTTGAGGTTCTTGGACACGAACTTGGTTTCAGTTTCCCCACGATGTTTTCCTTCACCGTTGTTGAGCGATGGCATCGAAACTGCAGATCATTTACTAAAGTACTAAATAAGTCATTGGTGCAGGGCCGCGGATCAAACCCGTTGCCGCCAGATTGTAAAACGCATATGTCACCACTCGGCCACCATAGCTCATTAAAGAAGTTACCCAAATATGAATCCAACGTAGTCATCATCGATCTGCGTGTCAACGAACAGCGTTCCTTCAAAGTCGACTCCAGTGAAGTAATCGTAACCCACAGCAAGACCTGGGTCAGAGTTGAGAGTTTGTACAATCTCGGCGCCTTGATTAGCGATCTCCCAGTTAGGATCCTGTTGGGACTCGCCTTCAGGGTCCAAACGGACTGTCATATAGTTTCTGAAAAGAAGGAATAAATACAGGAACATTATATTATTGAGAAAATTGTCATGTAATTTTATATCAGTGAAAAGTTGTCTAATTCAATTATTGTGCTGTTAAACCATACACGCTTACTATTTTATGTAGACTCTTTCATGGTTCAAAAAGATAATGCGAGTAAATTTGATGGATACTAATAATTTATACTCGTAGAAGAGCCACACGAAGACATGCATAATACTTTGTATAACGCTGCATAGCATGACGCAGTCTCAATTGACCCCAAACAATCTAAATTCGATCAATCTGAAAAGCATCTATAATACCCATCATTATGAACTACTTTTACTATGGAACGTACCTTTAAACCGCGAAGAATGTTTGGCCTAGTGCGAATGTTTAATGGAACAGCAATTTTTTCGCGATTTCAGGTTTGGTCCCACAGTAAAAGTTTTATACGGGTATTATGGATCTCTTTCGGCTTAGTACACCCTTTTTTGTAACACCGTATATTCAAGCTCTAAAAACAACATAACTGTATCTAAATTTCTTGTTAAGTATAAATTGGGTGGCTGACTACTTACCGGAAGTCAGTACGGTAAATACGGGAGTTGTTAGGGCAGTTGTCGATTTCGTTGATTACTTTGTCTCCATCAAAATCATTATCACACGCATCGCCTACTCCATCATCTGCAAGAGCGAAAATTTGTAAACAAAGTATTCTCAAGAGGTTGCAATGACTATTTGCATCGATTCTGCTGTACACTATTGTAGTCACAGAAAAGAGAAGTAGAAAAAATGTCTCTTCTGTGATTGTAGCATGGAAGTTTTAGGGTATAAAACGTCCTTGGATTGTAGTTGTTCTGTTGTATAGTTTGTATACTGAACCAATCTGACATGACTGACAATATCTTGCGTTTCTTTTCATTTCAATATGTGAGAAAAGGGCAGCAACAATTTTAGAGCAGTAAAATTTTAAAGTTTCGTTTAGAAATGGTATAACAGAATCACGTCAACAATCAACAGTTTATTTCTTTATACTCCTTTGTATTTAAGTCGTTTCCATCACACCTATTACAATCACGTATTAACAAACACCATGTTATTTTGAAAATCAATAATACTGTCATCATAATCGTTCTAAACCACTTATTCTAACTAATTACCATTATCCAATACTATATCTAATCCCAATATTACCATCATCAAAATTTTAATGGGTAGTCTCTACAGATTGATACATACTGTTAGTATCTCTCTGATCCTTATTAGGCACAAGTGGACAGTTATCTTCAATATCGACGATGCCGTCACCATCGTCATCATCATCGCAAACGTCTCCCTTCTGATCACCATCGACGTCTTGTTGGTCACTGTTCGGGATTAGAGGGCAGTTATCGAGCCCATCTTGTATGCCGTCTCTGGAATTAAAAGGTCCAGCTATGATTATTATTTTCATGTTATTTTGATGAAAGCTCGTAGTAATATCAAAATGCATCATCATTATCGGCCTATCATGTTCCCACTGCTGGGACGCAGGCTTTCTCTCAGAAAGAGAGAGGACTGGCCCTAATCCACCATGGCCTAGTGCATGTTGGTGAATGTCATGACTTTAAACTTTTTTGAAGTTCTTGGACATAATGGTTTCTTCACGATGTTTTCCTTCACCATCGTTTAACGAAAGTGAATGGTCTGTGTCATTGAAAGTATAGCGATGTGGGTGCACTTAATCTTATTTTGCTTTAATTATTTCTTGTTTACTATCTTAGCCCAGTAGAGTACTTACTGATCTCTATCCACGTCGCTGTCACAGGCATCTCCTACGTTGTCCCTATCGGCATCATCTTGCGACGGGTTCCGCACTCGGGGACAGTTGTCGCAAGCGTCCCCAATCCTATCACCGTCGATGTCTTCCTGTCCCGGGTTGTACTTGCGGGGACAGTTGTCAGCTTCGTTGGGGATACCTGATGAAAGATTCGCGTTAGAAAATATAATTTATCAGGAGAGAAACATAAATACAACACTATCTATATCACATTTTGAACAGATTTTTGAGACCATGTTCAGAAAATCCATGTTTTACACTCAACTTAAAAAAGATAATCTAAATTTGGGTGTGTGTGTATGTTACGAAATATCTTCACCAATAATGAATCTATTTAAATTATTCTTTTTCTATAGAAAAGGTGAGATTCTAGTCTAGAATATAGACACTATTCTTTAGCCGCTATCAACCAGTCTTATTTAAAATTAAAGATAACATTCCACCTCTGAGTGTGAAAATTTGGTGATGAATTCCGTTTATTGAAATTATCGTAAAGTGTGTTGCAATTTTGTTAGCTCCCGCTGCAGAGGTTTGTAACAAGTATAACGTGTGTATCTGTGTATTTATCTGTGACATCGTAGCTTCCAAATGGATGAGCCGATTTTTATTTAGTTTTTTTGTTTGAAAGTTGACTTGTTTAATAGTGTTAAGAGTGAGCTTTCAGAAAGGATTCAGCAAAATTTATGTTCAGCCGTATGAAGTGCATCAGCTCTTGTCTTTTTTTTAAATAATTTATCCCTGTTTTTCTTTTGGTGTAGTTTGACACATTCTTTATCGATATTTTTTCTAAAGTGCTACCATTAAGAATAACATTATCCACACTTGGTTTAGTATTACCATCGTTGTCCATATCGGGGTCGCACACGTCCCCGCGTCCATCTCCGTCTGTATCCTCTTGTTCCGGGTTGTATCGCCGGGGACAGTTGTCGCACGCATCCCCGTGCTTATCGCTGCGATCGTCGTCACGATCAAGTTGGTCAGGGTTCGATACTAACGGACAGTTGTCCTGAAAATTAAATTTTATTATTATACTGGGTTACGCCGGTTACGCGGAAAAAGTACACTAAGCTGAAAGGAGCCCATTATTATGAACTACTTTTACTATGGCAGCAACTGTGAAATCTCGATTTTTTTTATCAGATGTTCCTTAGAAAAAGGTCAATCACACTTGACAAAATGTATGGAACAGCTGATATTTCTTTCGCAATTCCAGGGTTGGTCCCATAGTTGAAAAAAAAACATAATTATGGGTACTATCAAGTACTACGGACCCCTTTCGCAACCTTTCCGCGTAACCCTGTAGATCAAACCAATTTGCATGCCTGGTAATGTTCTGATTAATATTAGAATTCCGAACAAAGACAAAAGCATTCAAATTCCTTGTATTCCTGTTTTGGTGCCTCACAGTACAGGCCAGCCTGTGGTATGATCAAGTTTTTTTAATTAAAGTAGCGTATCAATAAAACAGGCGGGCTACCTATACGTCGTCACCGCCGTCTTTGGAAACTGCAATACTAGAAGCGTTGCTGGTGTGTAGTGTGTAGCCTACTCTTGTGATGAGGATTTAGTTTTCATATTTAAATTATTTAAGCGTCTCAAGCTTTAGCTTCGCGGGAAGGCCTCCGATGGGAAAGCATTCCAAATCCCACAAGTATAAGGCAGAAATGTACTTGTTTGAGACTGGGGTTGTTTTTCTTTTGTTTTTTGTTGCTTTTGTTTATTTCTTTTTTATTAGTTTTTTTACTCACTGGAAAGTTTGGAATCCCATCCCCATCAGCATCAGGGTCACAAGAGTCTCCTACACCGTCCCCATCGGCGTCTTCTTGCCCCGAGTTAGAGACTTCAGGGCAGTTGTCTGCCTCGCATGTTCGTTCGTTGCAAGGTAGCTTGTGATCGGGGAATCCGTCGAGATCTCTGTCGGGACCACATACAGTACCGTTACCAGCCCACCCCGTCTGTAAATGAAATTTGACAATAAGTATGTAAAATATTTGAGTGTAGAATTTTTCTGTGGTGCTTATCTTGCTTATAAAGTTATTGCGGTCAACATTAGAGAGCTTGTGAATTAAAAACAGAATGCATGCAGGCACAATAAAAACAAGCAGGTTATTGCTAGCTAAGGCAGGTCGTACGGTACTTAACAGGGTTACGCGGTAAAGGTGTACTAAGCCGAAAGGGCCCGTTATACTCATCATTATGAACAATGTTTGTTGTGTTGTTTGTATATGGAACCAACCCTAAATCGAATAAATATATTCTGATTCTGATCAAGAAAACAATATCAGCTGTTCCATACATTTTGTCGAGTACCTATCAAAATTCAAATTCAAATTCAAAATTTATTTATTTCAGGATTAACCCATATCAGTAAAGAAATTAATAATACATAAAAATTAAAATACATCATAACACAATAAAAAAATTTATTAAAACAAGTAAAAATACATTCAATGTCACAGGGTCACAATAATAAAATAAAATAGTCATAAATTCAGTAAGTCACAATCAGTTTAGTACTTTCTCTCCGGCATGGGTACCGCGACATGTCTATCGCAGCAATGCCGGAGGTAAAGGCAGTCCAGTCTAGTCGCAATCATCTGAAGAACAATGTTGGAACTGGCCCGTACTCTTCGCACCAAAGACGCGCACCGCTTGCGCATAGTAGTGTGAAAGCAGTCGGTGCGCGCATCTGCAAACATGCCCGAGGCGCTGCAGAATCGAGGCAGTCTCAACATCATCCTGTCAATGACCGTTTTCTAACGAGCAGCTGATATTTTTTTCGCGAATTCAGTTGCTCCCACTCTAATAATAAGGACCCCTTTCGGTTTAGTACACCCTTTTCGCGTAACCTAGTAGAATATTGGAAGATTTTGGAATACTTTTAGGCCATGAACATGAGCCAATCTCAAACTATAAAATTTAAGTATTATAAATAATTACAAAATTTTATAGGACTAATCCGCGTTAAAAAAAAAGAATTAAAAAAAGACTTCCAAAAATAAAAGCTAGTGATAAATTATTCATTAAAAAATCATAGTTTAAAAAAAAGTTTTTTAATTTTCTTTTCAGCATACCCTTTCATTTGATAGGTATATAGGTTTCATTTGATCATCTTGGGGCGTCCACCATATTGAATTTATCATCTAGAACCACAATGCTTGGGAAGACAAATCCAACGAACCCAAACTCGCCGGTTACGTCGGTTTGTTTAGGAGTTCCTATGGCCACCTTCTGTCTCCATCAACAGACCAGCTCGATGGTACCATAACTTTGCATTGTCACTGAACTTACATAAGTATGCCAAATGTCAGCTCAATTGGTTGAGGATAACTGGTCTAAAATTCAGTTGCAAGAATTGTCTCTCACTTACTAACAGGGCAAGTTGAATAACTTGTAATAAGGTTGAAAAGGTGGTTGGTGTAATAAGGATGGTTGGTTAGGTTTATGTCAACTTTCATTGTGCATTTTACTTACAGCACAAACACACTTGTATCCGTATCCGCAGACTGCGTTGTATCGGCGACATTGTGCGGGGTCGCATCTCTTGACCAGCTCTCCCGCGTCGAGACACGGCCTCGTCGTATTCACGTAGTAGCTGCCTCCACAAGGCACGCAGGTGTACGAACCCTGGGGAAACATACAGGCTACTTGGTAAGAAGTGCTCAAGGCTGGTTCGGATCTCGTCGTTATGCCTGAGTTAAAGTACCGACCTAGCGGAGCCGTTTTCTTCTACTTCAAGAGATATTATGTCTCTGGTAGGCGCTGTCAGAGAGAACTGTACAATGTTATACCTTCATCCTTCAGTAAGTACAACACTTATCGTCTACCTACAATATGAAAATCATATCACATATCAGCCATACTCACTGGAGTATTGACACAGAGTCGTCCTCTGTTACAGCTACCTCGTCCTTCGCTGCATTCGTCAATATCCACGCACACCTCTCTTCGCACTTCTTTCCCTGCCCCGCGCCACCCCTGACTCCCGGAGTACCCCGGGGGACAGGCCCCACACACGAATCCTCCTTCCTCGTTCTGACAGGAGACTTGTTCGTCACACGGTTTCACGAGGTCACACTCATCTATATCAACGCATGTGTATCCTGTAAGAGAAAAAGGACGGGGTCAAATTAAAAAACAATTCACTTGCTTTCGATTGAAAGATGAGAGAATGACACCTTAATACTTTTCTGAATCTCTCTGGCACAAAGATCTTTCGTTTTCTTCTGCTGTCTTCTTTTTAGGCTCAATTCGACCATTCTTCGTAAGTATTTTTTCTACATACTTGCTAACCATCTGGACTGATTATCTAGCCCTAATTTTGGAGGTTTAAAGTCACTCAAAAGCCTCAGACATGGTTTTCTACATATAAAAGCGGACTTATACTCACCATTCCACTCGAATCCTTTGGGGCACCCCTCGCAGTCGTAATAAGGGCTGTCAGCTTTGATCGAGCACCGCCTGTCTCCGCAAGGTCTTCTAGCATCGCACAAGTGCTGGCATTGCTGCCCGTTGCCCACGTAGCCGGCCGGGCACGACCCGCAGCGAGGGCCAGACGCTGTCTCTGTGCATTCTACTCCTATTCAGAAGAATGGTGACGATCAATGACGAGGAGATATGTAGAGGAAAACACTTTAATGAGCCAATTTTGCTATGAACTGTTATTTTATCTTAAGCTACTCATGTTAACATCGGCAACAGATAATGAGATAACGTTTACTTAATTCATGGTTTTAAATTCTACAGTAGAAGGGCCATGGTCTCTGATCATGTACGAACCTTGAAAGCAAGAGTTTGCTCGACACCCGAGCCTGTAGCAATCTTGTCCGTTCCCGTGGAAGCCCGAAGGACAGGGTCCGCAACGGAAAGTGCCGTCAGGCAGATCTTGACATTGGACCCCTTTGGATAATTACACAAGAGATTAGCTATGAAACACAATACAAATTTCACACAAAAATGTAATGATATCCGTAGAACAAGGTAATATATATATATCTGGGATAAGCTAAATCAAGAAAATTGATATAACATTCTTGGCAAATCAGCACGCAGTAGATTCTACTCACGTGTTTTACAGCGGTGTACTTACGTCCTCCAAAACAAGGGTTGGTACTGCAAGAAGAGCGGCAATTCTGCCCGTCACTAGTTTGTCTTCCTGGACACCGCTCACATCGGTAACCTTGGTCGGTATCGAGGCATTGCTCCACTGTGGAACGCCATCATAAGGTTCAGGATAAGATTTTTAATGAAAAGGGTCTCCTCGGGATTGTATGTTCATATAATTATCGTAAAGAGTATCTACGTCGTCGTCTAGATAATACAATGCGAATACGAATCTTAATATATCTTAACACATTTCAATTCACGCTGCAGTACTTTAACTGCAGCGTCTGTTTTAGCTTCAATTAGTCCTTGCCTATAATCTAACATTAACTTTTTATCTTGTGAGTAATTGTCAATCATGCTGAGTACGCATAAACTGTAATATTTGTTGAGATTGTCCAGGGGCCTTACGGACAACAGCTAATTGGCTCAGTTGGAAAATCACGCGAACGTGAACCTTATCGCGCCCAGATACGGTTTGCGGTCGCGTGATTATCCAACTGAGCGGATTAGGTGCCGCAATTAGCTGTTGTCCGTAAGGTTGTTTGGTGTACCCCTGTTTGGTGTACCTCCTAAATATAATAAAATAAAATAAAAATGCGTGTACAAGATTTTTTTAACCAGATGTAGTAAATGCGTTTGTTCTTTAAGTTATTTGACTATACTATACGATACATGTAGCTGCATGTATCTAGATGGCCGATGGGGCCGAAAGGTTCTCAAATGGAGACTACGGATCGGTAAGCGCAGCGTAGGACGTTCACCCACAAGATGGACAGACGTCCTAAAAGAGGCCGCAGGGAAACGCTGGATGCGGGCCGCTTCCAACCAGCCCTGTTGGAGATCGATGGGGGCTAGTGTCCAGCAATGGACGTCCTACGGCTGAAATGACGATGATGATGATGACATTTATCTACCTATTTTAGATTGGAATTGTAAACTCTTCATGGGTGAAAAAGTAAGATAGGCACTTTCTTTTCTCACAAAATAATGACATGATTATTTGTGCTTACCTCCAGAACAAGGCCTCCTGCTACACAAAACGGGCCGGCACCTCTTGCCGTCTCCCTCCATGCCTTGCGGGCACTCCCCGCACTCGTATCCGGTCGCTACGTTCCGGCACTCTACACCTATTTACAACATAACACCAATCAGCTCCTGTACGTATTAGAGACGTTGCTGCATGCTGATCCACTTTATGCAATCTTAAATCGCTCCGACTCTAAGGTCACTAAGGTCCTGCTCATTTTTTTATCAGAATCCAAAGCGGGTACGAAAAATCAACACTGCTCTATGGTTGATATTCCAAAAACCAACTTTTCCAATTTTATTGTGCGAGCTGCTAGTCGTTGGAATGCGTTGCCTGAATGGGTGTTCCCCTATAGTTACAATATGGATGTCCCCAAATCACGAGTGAATCGATTTCTTCTAGGTAAGCGTGCTCCATCGTAGACCGCATCATCGCATAACATCAGGCGAGTTGGCGGTCAAACGCAAGCCTATATATAAATAAAAAATAAAAAAACGATTACCAGGGTAAGTCTTACAAAGAGTTGTAAACTATGGTATAAGGCTCTATGATCAATTGAATTTATTGAATTGAAATTTATTATTGAATTCAATTGAATTCTGTCAATTAACTTGACAGATTCTTAGGGAATACAGTCATGTTCCTGAATTTGGTATATTTTACTGATGCTGGATAACGATCTGAATCAACTCAAAACTACGACTAGGTAAATAGGATACGTCTGCCGGCTTTAGAAATTAGGACCTTTAAGTAATCATTTCCAAGAATTTACATTATCCTCTCAAATGATTTTTAATCTCAATGTTCATAAATATGATGGGCTTAAGCACATTAGGCACTTAGAGAATACAATTTTCTTTATTAATTTTAATTCTTGTATATATCCACAGTATGGTGGTTTATTTATATAGGTAGGTATGTAATTACATCGCTCCCTACACAACAGCCTACGGGGATAAATCGTATGTAGGTATCTATGACGAATTTCTTGTTGGCTCTTTTCAGAATTGATTCCAAAAAAGTTACATTACTTCCGATTTCCATTACAAAAGTTATCCTTGAGATTGAGATCCTTTCAATTAAATTTTAATCGGTAATTAAGTAAGCCTTTGTGGCAGGCAGATTTCGAATCGAAACAATTAACATAATTTCAGCAGTTTAAACTTTAAAAGCTTTCCGATGAGAGCTCGTTTTCGAACAAAGAAACTTTTATATTCTGCCTACAGAGTTAAAATGTCCCCACAGATTTTTCGTCCTCGCCAAAATTAGCGTCCATTCATTGACAGAATAAGGTTAATCAAGCAACTTGACTTTCATTTATTCACGAATACCGAACGTGGGTGAGACTCGGAACTCTGTAGGCAGCCGTTTATCAAATGAACTGATAGGTAACGTAGAAATAAAACCCGGTGGTTAAGCACGCAAGTATTTTAATCAAAACCCACACAAGTTGCTTGATTTACCTTATACAACGTCGACCATTACTATAAATGCTACAGTAACAAAGTTAGATTATTAGCAAATGATGATAAATTTAATAAAGAAAGGATGAGAAAATTTTATGCGTCTAAAATATAAAAGTAAAGTACGTAAGTAAGTAAATAACTATGCTAGAATTTACTACGAGAAAATTGGTTAATCAGTCAATCAGTTCGAAAAGAGAGCAAAAGGGATAATAAACCATTGTCACATACACTGCTCAGTTGCTCACATTTTGAACTATACGAAAACAGAAAATAAACAGCACAGCCATTCATCATAGCTCGCGCTTGGAGAACAAAAACATAATAATAGAGATAACGACCAAAAACTAAAAGACTATGTAAAAGACCATTTCATACAAATCTCTAAAAGATGTGAGATAAAATGCACTAATAACCAGGATAGCAGGAACCAGAAGTGCATCTATCTACTGGCGGTGGTGCAGGCACTCTGGTGCAGCATTGGGCAAGGCGCTTTCTCAAGTCTTCTATCGTGCCCTTCTGATCAGCTACTTCTCTGCGAAGCAAATCTATGGTTTGACGAAGAAGTGAGAGCTGACGGATTACTTCATCTGAAACAAAGGTTTAAGTAAAGTAAATTAAATTAAAAGTTTAAATTTTGTTATGTAATTTTTATACCTATGTATTGTTTGGTTTGTATGAGAGTATACAGGCTTACCATCACAAGATTCAATAGCGTTTGATGGTATATCGCCTCTAGGCGGTGTCGTAGTGGTCCTAGGGTCGTTACCAATAAAGTTATCTCTATATTGATCTCCTTGCATTTCCTCGTCTCGCTTCCTTCTTTCTTCATTTTTAAGATAATCTTTTACTTCAATAACGTCTGAGGGGGTTTGTTCGTTTTCATCTTGATCGACCCTGATAAGAGATGGAGGTCTCATGGTATCTTCTTGGAGGTTGCAGCTCAGCGAATCCAACGCTTCTTTCTCATTACCATATATTTCAACGGGTGCGCTTTCTTCGTGATACTAGAAGAAGAATATATTTCTTAGTTGCTATCTATTGTAAATATAGCAGATACAATTATCCTAGATTGAGAAAGACTTCGACTTCATTGACTTACCAATTTCAGCTTCTGACTGGACAGAATATCCAGGAGATCGTACTTCCCCGACAAGGAATGCCAGTGGAGTAAGTTGCAGCCGACGATCAACTTCACCTTTTTGGATGTTGCCACCAATAGCAAGGTTCCTTTAGGGTATGATCCTAGGCCCCATGACACTGACTTAATATGTCCACCGTGAAGAGTTTCAAGGGTTGCTGAAATAAAACATTATACATTATAAACGATTTCATTTTACATTGAATTATCCAACAAGTTAGTTATTGGAAACTGTGGATGACATCAACAATGCTGTAGCATGATTGATCTCTAAGCCTGTTGAATTCATCACATTTTACATGACATCATTAAAAATTATGATCTCATCATAAAACACTACGTACACAAACTAGATAGGCTTTTGTTTTTTCATCTCTACTCTCTCTCTCCTTCTCTCTCATTATCTCTCTCTTTTTGTACTATCTATCTCGGTCTCTTGGTATTCGGTTCTAGGTATTAACCGCGATTTTCATACTATATCTCCATGTTAGTTTAACTGACCTTTATTACTCTTCTTATTAAAATACAGCCAAAGAGCAGTATCGTCAGATCCCTTGGCATGAAGCAGCTCCTCTCTCCTGGCATCCGTACCCTGAGGTCCTCGGATGACCAGCACGACCTCGCCACCGTCACGAGCCGTGTTCGCTGCTGAAATCACGTCGTTCGTTGCCTCTGAAATCACAAGCAAAGTAGGTATAAAGATATACAACCATTATCCATCAACTGGTTTCAAATAATGTCTACGTAGCACCCTATGTATCAGAAATTTTGCTAAAAGACGTAGAATAAATATCAATAAATAAAAAAACAGAAATATAAATAAAAAGTAAGTAAAAATAATATTTTCATAATAGGCAAATGTTATATTTTTTTATTACTTCATGAAAAAGCTGATTATAAATAGAGCCATCAACGAAAACAAAATTCAAAAATAAATAATTATAAGTAGGGTCCGGAATTATCGTAGCACTTTTAATTTGTCAAAGGGATTGATTGATTGATTGGTTAACTCTTTATTGTTCACACCATGAAATTTGATACAGAGGACAAAAAAAACGCACGCGTTTATCGACAAACAATCAATGTATTCAACCTCAAATAGATTGTTAGGTCGAATTTTATGTTAATAAACGGTGTATATTAATTTGCTTTTTATTTATTTTATTTGGTTATACTTATGTTTATAAACTGTACAAAACATTTGGATATTTTTATTTAATGTAGGTACAGTTTACAAGCTTATTTAAATATGCATTTTACTGGCACGAAACAGAAGCAGAGAAATAGTTGACAATCGCAAGTTGACAAACTTGCAATCCCTTTTACAAATTAAAAGTTATACGAAAATTGCGGACCAATGGGGCCGTAGCCAAAAAAAAAAGTATTTAATTAGCACGTTATGACGTCAAGCAGCGCGCGCGCCATACAAAATGCTATACTAACACAGTTTTGCTGGGGAGGGACAGAGTACCCTCTATCCTCACCAAAAACTTTAAACGCTTATATCTCAGACATTTATCAGTATTTTTTATTTTATTTATTAGAAATAATTATTTTAGCAGCACCCGCAGTGATTTTACTGGTATTGACATAGATGAACATCGTTGGATTTAGTAGGTACTAGGTTTTAGGTACTAGTACTTAGATATCAAAAAAGTTTCATAGAGAAGTGTTATCATGAAACTTCAAGAAGAGTCGTTAAATGCGTATTTAGCTATCAAGTTACTTTATTCTTAACTATACTTTTGTTTTAAATTGAGCTCGTGGGAGCAATTTGAGGCTTCGTATTATAATAAAGACTTCTAAGTAAATTCTAGGGGTTCACGTAGCATTTAAGTACGTTTTACATAAAAGCGTCATCAATTCGCAAGAGTGCTTCAACGCTCTTAGTGTAAATTGGGCAATTTCTTCACAAGTAGTTCAGACATGTGTATGTTAAATACATATAATAGCGCGTCTGGCTGGAGTATTTTAGCACAAAATCAATAGGTATAGAAGGCCGGCTCCATACAACGAGCGTTAACAGGCGCACGCACAAGAAGACGCGTACGACGCGTACGACGCGTACGTACAGCTATCTCGGATCAGTACAGTTGAACGCCAGTTGCGAGTGTCCGCGCTTTGGCAATACACGTAATTATCGTTTCGTGCGACAATTTGCATAATTTACGCTAATTTTTACATTCTCCTAGCGTACCAATAATCGATGGGGGAGGTCTATGTCTAGCAGTGGGCGTCCTATGGCGGAAATGATAAAGATGATGAACCCAAAAAAGTTTATTTAAGAAAGAGTCTTTTTTTACTTTAAAATATAATAAGCTTGCGTTGCGTACGTGCCGTAATCAACGAAAGTACTTTTCGGTAACCAATTTATAGACTTATTATATTGTTTTTAATTGAAACAAAACTACCAAATCTAAACTTTTTACAGAACGTTAGTTATAGTTGCGTTGTCAGCCATAGCGCTACGGTTGCGCGAACGTTATTAAAATCAAGGTCAGCTGAAGCCGGCTTTCTGTACCTGTTTAGTTTGTGATTTTAGAGTGATTCGGACACGTTAAAACGCCAATAGGCGTATTGATTCTTCAGCTAGAAATGTGCATTTTATTCAAATAATTTAATAATAATTAAATATTTAATATTTAATTTAATATTATATTATATAAATTTTTGCGGTTTCTACGACTAAATATTTGTATACACTACATGTACACTATCATGAAAGTACATGTACACCATAAGGAAAGTCACATCTATGTGATTTGTGTCTTGTCGTATGTTAGTTTTATTATACTAGCTGTGCGGTTAGACCTGCATGGATCCTTCCTTATTCCGCATGGTTCCTTAAGAACCGTAAAATTTTCAGGAAAAAAAAAAACCAAAAACGTCCTCAGATACAACGACCTCTTTTCGGCTTAACTAACTTTCCATGTAACTCTGTAAAATCCAAAAGCCACGTTTATTACAAAAAAAATATCATTCCTCTTTAGGTAGATAGGTACATTGCTCAGCTCGTAAACAGCGTTGCGCAATCTTTGTGTCTCAGGATAATTTTTGGTGAGTCAATATATTACCGAGGACTTGGCGACAACTCTGCCACCCTACGCACCTACGCACATAAATCTACTCTTACAAAGAATTCACAAGAGATACATTTTAGAGTCAACCCTATGTAAAAATTAGAGGAAAATCTAATATTATGTATTTAGGTAGGTTACTAGAACTTGAGTCTGTCACCATGTTGGAGTCATTCGGTTTTGCCTATGGCCAAAACAGATGTAAGTATATGATGACATCAACCTGTATGTCGCATAATTTAAAAAAATATATAAATATGGATGTACATGTACAGTTGGCACAGCGGATCTTTGTGTCTCTGAAGTTGGCTGCAAGACCCTGGCCTTACGGACAACTGCTATTACAGGCACCTAATCCGCTCAGTTGGAAAATCACGCGACCGCAAACCTTATCGCGCCCAGATACGGTTTGCGGTCGCGTGATTTTCCAACTGAGCGGATTAGGTGCCTGTAATAGCAGTTGTCCGTAAGGCCCATGCGCTGTAGCTATTTTTGTGCCGCTAGGGATGTGCTACTTGCGCAATTTTTCGCAGAGCCTAACTTTAGAGACACAAAGATCCGCTGTGCCTACTGTACTTACTCATTTTTATGATCAATGTTTGCAATGAATAACTTCATACCTCATACTAATTTTATACATGTGAAAGTTTGTGTGTACAATACAATATCTAAGTGTCCATGTTTGACTACAAATCCGTAATGGCTACATGGATTCGAATGAATTTTGGTATGGAGGTTTCTTATAGGCTACTTTATTCCTGAAATAATATAAGATTTCTGTAGGTAAAACCAAGGACGTCACCAGGTACGGGCAGGAGGGGGAGCAGATACCCTCCGGGGAGTGGCACAGAAGACATAATAGACAGGGTATATAATAAGCGCTCATTCAAAGAGCTTCCCAACCAAAGAGTAAATAATTTTAAGTAACGTTGCATTGGCCCCCTTCTGAATAAAATCCTGGCAAGATGCAAGCACTGAATAGCTTAAATACTTCTTTAGAAGGATGTACTATTATTATTTTTCTTTTTTTTTTTGGCTTCTGCTTGGGGCCACTTTGCCATAGACACTATAAACCAATGAATGACACTATACATTATTTTTGCTATAGACAGAGCTACATTAAATCTACGGGTAGAAAAGTGGGGTCACAGCAAAGCCCAAGACAACCAAATTTATCGCCAGAAAAGCTGTTGTCTCCACATGTGAAATGGTACCAAAGATCACAGTTCAGAAGATAAATGAGGTATTGTGTGGAATTCGTGGATTCCGCCGATAAGAGACCGTCAACCCACTTCTGATACAATAGTTTAGATAATGTTGTAAATCGTTTTCTAAGATGATTTATTTTTAGTTAACTTGAAGTTAATATTTATTCATGTTGGTGTGAGCTGTAAATTAAAGCTGATCTCATTTTACAAACTTTTAGTGAACTTGCTCTTTTAGTATGTTCGTATGTGTGGGACAAATCTTGCAACTGAATTTTAGACCTGTTATCCTCAACCGATTGAGCTGAAATTTGGCATACTTATGTAAGTTCGGTGACAATGCAATGTTATGATACCATCGAGCTGGTCTGATGATGGAGACAGAAGGTGGCCATAGGAATTCCTAAACGAAACGACGTGACTCCGTCGTGTTTGGGTTTGCGCACTTTGGTCCTAGATGATAAATTCAATATGGCGGACGCCCCAAGATGGCGGACAAAATGTTCTTATCTACCATCATGATATGGGTATCAAATGAAAGGGTTTGCTGAAAAGAATATGAAAAAGCTTGTTTATTTTTTTTAATAATCAAGTTTATTATCTTAGGTAGGTAAACATCAAAGATTATCGACTGATTCTTTGCCACTCTATTACATGGGTAAAAAATAAGCTTTTTCAAGTTGTGTTGTTTTTATAGATCTACATTTGGCCATAAACTCGCCTGATGGTAAGCGACGGTGTGGCCGAGAATGGAACACGTTGATCTAGAAGTCATTTATTCACTCTAGCCTTGAAGATGCCTAGATTGTAGTTCTCAGGAAACAGTATTGTGTCAAAGTTTTCAATGTGTTGTGAAAATTAAGGCGCTGAGTTACCACTATAAACTTTTTTTTTTTAAATTTCCTCTTGAGAGGGTTTTGGCGTCCCTCGTCTTGTGTATTTGCCAATGTAGGTATTGTAAAATTTGCAAGTTTTGTTAGATATTATCAAACAAGTCAGAGACAAGCAAAGTAAGTCACGATCAAGTCAAAGTCATGCTTTAGTAAAATAGTGGAGGTCAGTCCAGGGGCCTTACGGACAACTGCTATTACAGGCACCTAATCCGCTCAGTTGGAAAATCACGCGACCGCAAACCTTATCGCGCCCAGATACGGTTTGCGGTCGCGTGATTTTCCAACTGAGCGGATTAGGTGCCTGTAATAGCAGTTGTCCTTAAGGCCCCAGGTGTCGAGCCGTTTTGCAGTCCATAAGGAAAATACATACATAGGTGTTATACACACATCGTCTTTTATATATAAGAAGCTAAAAAGTACCGCCAAAACTTGAAAAGTCTTCGTTTTTGTAGAGAAAAGAAGAAATTATGCTATACTTGTGCTGTACCTACATTTTTCTCATCCGTTCGCAAGCTACAATAAAGCCAAGATCTCCATGTCCATCGGGGTCGGCAAGTTATTCTCGTCCAGATGACACAACCAGCCGCTTGAGTCAAGCGGCTTGACTCACTGATTTGTTGTTTGTTTGCAACGATATTTCAATTTCCGAACTTAACTGTTGCCATCTGGGGTCTTACGGTTGTTTTTAAACTTTAGCGAGTTTCTTGGGAGCATGATTGAAAGAGTGAAAAGGAATTTCTTATGAAAGACACCTGTGGAGCTACAGGAGTTATCATTTATCCTTCAATTATCTTTGATCCTGTTGACAGAAAAGATAATTGTGGTCGTCATTGATTTTTAAAGTAACACTGCTGATTATAAAGAATTACAAAAGTATTGAACATATACAGGGTGTAAGGGGAACACTCTCGAAGCCAAAAGAAGGTAATTGTACTCATCATTATGAACTCTTTTTACTATGGGACCAACCCTGAAATCGCGAAAAAAATATCAGCTGTTCTATAGAAAACGGTCATTGACACTCGACAAAATGTATGGAACAGCAGATATTTTTTTTCGCGATTTCAGGGTTGGTCCCATAGTAAAAGTGGTTCATAATGATGAGTACAATTACCTTCTTTTGGCTTCGAGAGTGTTCCCCTTAGACCCTGTATACTATTACGGCCTCAGCTCAAAAACAAGTTTTTTAATGAAAAATATGTTTTTCAAACCAAAACTAAGAAAACACCCGATTTTTAGAAAAATACCAAATAAAAATGTGTTTTACATTGATCACGTGACTTGATTGCAAACGCTTTATGTACGTAAGTCGAATGTCCGACGTCACAGGCTAGTAAATAGAGGCAACAATTGTATAGCGAGTAAGAACTTGTTTACTAGCCTGTGACGTCACTGAAGCCCCATAAATGTCAAAGGGAGCGTTTACACGGTAGTACCTATACTAATTTGAATTTTGATCATTTAAAATACAAATATTGATCACTGTGCACATTTTTTTTTTAAATTTAGAGTCATATAAAGGACTCCAAAGGTTACGTACTATGCCTTGTACGGTTTGTAAATCACGTGAGAGATTCCATGCTCTTCGTTGTGCTCTATATTATGCTAAAATAACTGACACCATGTATAACATGTAGATTTAATATTGTATGACGTACTTGCAACGTCCGAACGTGAGGGACTTTAGTTTGTAACATCATAATGCACCACGTTGGCTACAATAAATAATTTTTCATTTCATTGAAAATTATGTGGATTTTATCACAACATTGCTTTATTTAATATTATAGATAATTTGAGATGGTTTTGTAAAGACATTCAAATTCCCTATGCAATTAAGTAGTTAGTAGGTAAGTATTTTATGACAGCTATGCTTAAAAAGTTTAAACAAAGATTCCCAGAAACCGTTTTCCTCCTCTATTTAAATTTAATTTAATTCATGTTCTAAGTAAAAAATGTTAAAATCATAACTGTTTAATGAAGCAATTTACATTGACCTCCACGCTCGGAAACATCACAACGAATTTTTAAATTTTACGAGAAATTACACGTTTGTTTTCGCAAAAAATACCGTTGCTCTGAAATTGTATTCCGTGAAAATGCTAATCCAAATGTTAGCTCTGCCGTTAATAGGACAGGATACCTACCAGACTGGGGCTACCATTTACTGGCTAATTTTGATGTTTGAAGTTTTTGGTATGGTAATATTTATGTAATAATGTACGAGGGAGGAGGGTGTCTGGGGGTTCAAGCCTCCTGAAATGCCTTAGCCAACGATCTATTACTACGTACCTATATACTTTATCTAAGGACTTAGCCAACCTACTGTTTTTACTCGAAAGCAAAGCGGAGAGGTAGTGTTCTACTGAGACGTTACTGCTTACGGCTAGCTGTTTAAAGCGATCCAGTTTAGGTGATGAGAAAATGTTGCGCGACCGCAAACCGTATCTGGGCGCGCTAAGGTTCACGTTCGCAAGATTTTGCAAACTGTGCGGTTTTAACGTTAGTTTGACACCGCGTAAATAGTTGGCCGTAAGCCCCTGGGCCCTATTCTACTAAAACCAGAGCTACGTTGTGAGAAACATTGCAGACGATGCGCAGTAGTTACTTGCTACTTGTACTACGCATCGTCTGCAAGCGCCTTTACATAAAAAGCTTATGCTAGCTCTTCGAAAGTATTATACTTTTTTGTTTCTAATTGGCTCCAGACATCTTCTCTGTTAGAACTAGAACTACTAACTGTTATTATCTATTCAACTGTTAAGGGTAAATGGGTACTATGAACATATTAATTTCCCATTCTTGTTCCTAAAAGAGGCTCGTCACTCGATGCGTCGGTATTCTTTAGGGTCAAGGGACATATGGCAAGGCCATATTTGGCGCATAATACTGGGTCTTGCACAATGTTTGGTCATCGTGTGATCGTGTGACTGATACAACATTTTTACCCTAGTACAAAAAAGGAGGGTGATGACATTGAGAGTCTTCACGCGGGACGGTTGTTGTTATTGTTTTGTTGGTTTTTTGTATGTATGTTTGGTAATTTCCCAACGTCCCATGACGTCCCATTTAATGGAGACACTGGGAATTCAAATTCCCAATTTTTCATGTTTTCTCTCTTATCTCCTAAATCGCTAATAAGATTTAGGCAAATTAGGTCATGCGTGTCATAGGGTAGGTACAGTTACGCATATAGACTGTACTAAGCCGAAACGAGGTCATTGTATTCACCATTATGGACAACTTTTACAATGGGACTAACCAAGAAATCGCGAAAAAAATCAAAAATTTCCATACATTTTGTCGAGTGTCAATGACCGTTTTCTATAAAACAGCTGATATTATTTTCGTGATTTCAGGGTTGGTCCCATAGTAAAAGTTTTTTATAATGATGAGTACAATGACCTACTTTTGGCTTAGTACAGGCTTTATGCGTAGCCCTGTATATATATGATATATATGATTTATGTATTGTATATGACGTCACAGTAAATCCAATGTAGGGGATTTTATAACTTCACAACTTAATAAAAATATGTTAAATATATTATATATTTATGTCGTATTTTCTTTTTTTTTTTTTGACATTTTTGCACACACGGTCATCTGACCCCAAACTAAGCAAAGCTTGTGATATGGCTGCCAGAGACTGATATACATACATGTATAGTTTTTTATATACATACTTAAATAGATATTAACAACCAGATATAGAACAAACAGAAATGTTCATCACACAAATGTTTGTCTTACGTGGGAATCGAACCCACGCCCTCATGCTCAGAAGGTAGGTTCATTACCAACTGGACCAACGGGCTATCAAAATTTAATTGGTATCAAAAGAAATGGCCTAGAGAGTGCATTGCAAATTGCCCTCTAAAAATACAAACACAGTCGAAATCATTGATTTCAGTATTTTTACCGATATCTACCTATATACCTAGATGTATAGCGATTTTTTCCCATAACTTTGCCACGGTAAATATCACGTAAATAATCATATAACTTTAGTGAACAACCGTGATAGTTTGAAACAGTGTTTTTAGAAATCCAGAGTTTTCAAATATAAATAATATAATATAATAATATAATTATTCAAAATGTAATATACAACGACTCCGACGAAAAGTTACCCATTGGCGGATCCAGGGGGGCCATGCCCCCCCCCCCCCCCCCAAAATACCTAGCAATTCCATACATTCGACTCAATTTTTCAATTTGATTCTTCGAACTTTGTCAGAATGCGCCCCCCCCCCCCCCCCAATGAAATCCAGAATGCCCCCCCCCCCCAAAAACGAATTCCTGGATCCGCCCCTGAAGTTACCTAATATCTACTTACATACTTATAGGTCTCTCACCTTTTTAATGAAAAAGACTTCTTATTCCAACCTTCTTTAAGAAGCGCAGAATTTATATTCTAATCTTTATTACGGGCAGGTATCTCTATATTCTGAGGGTATCTCATTATACACCAGCTGTTTATCCACCAGCTGGCCTCATAATGTATTCGCTAGATTTGAAGGAAGTATACCTATACAGGGTTACGCGGAAAGGGTGTACTAAAATCGAAAGGGGTCCATAGTACTATGATAGTACTAAGGATGACTAGGTGTATCGTCCTTAATAGTACCCATCATTATGAACAACTTTTACTACGGGACCAACCCTGAAATCGCAAAAAAAATATCAGCTGTTCCATACATTTTGTCGAGGATGAATGACCATTTTAATTTGGCGATTTGAAGGTTGGTTCCATAGTAAAAGTTGTTCATAATGATGGGTATACAATGAACCCCTTTCGACTCAGTACACCCTTTCCGCGTAACCCAGTATATACATCTACAGGTGGCTCACAATAGCAAGCTGAAAATAAAGTTCAAGTAGCTAATACCACGATTTTATCCACGGTTTTTTACTTTTCCTAGATAAAAGCAGTAGTGAAATAGTGTACGTTATACCTAATAAGGACAGCCTTATTAGGTATAACGTATACTATTTGTGAACTATATTAGATAGCCCGTTGGTCCAGTTGGTAGTGAACCTGCCTTCTGAGCTTGGGGGCGTGGGTTCGATTCCCATCTAGGACAAACATTTGTGTGATGAACATTTGTGTTTGTTGTATATCTGGTTGTTAATATCTATTTAAGTATGTATTTAACATTATATATGTATGTATATCAGTCTCTGGCAGCCATATCACAAGCTTTGCTTAGTTTGGGGTCAGATGACCGTGTGTGAAAAATGTCCCGAATATTTATTTATTTATTTATTTATTGAAATAGTGTACGTTATTTATACCTAATAAGGAAAGGCTTAGTATGACGTACACTATTTGTGAACTATTATTGAAATAGTGTACGTTATTTATACCTAATAAGGACAGCCATTATTAGGTATAACGTACACTATTTCACTACAAATTTTAACAAGATTGGTGCAGCCGTTTATTAATGAAAACGTAGCAGACAGATGAACTGAGTGATAAGAGTTATTACTAGTTTTTTTTTTTGGTTAGTCGCACCATAGGTCGCACTAATAATTTTACTGTGTTTAGTGTACTGTACCTCCTAAATATAAAATTATTTATTGTTACAAAAGGTAATAACTACAATTTAATTAAAATTATTTTTGTCACAAAAATCCAGCTTTACGTGAGACTTTAAATACTAAGTTACCTACTTAGGTATGTAATGCAAATAATTGATTCGTAATCTGTGTTTCAGCTCTCCTAAACAAAATAAGGTTAATATTCAGAAAATGGCCTAAATAAAGCAAATTAAATGCAACTCTCTGCAGAATGACATCATTTCGTTCAGTTTGGTTCAACAGGTTGCGCCCACGCAACCTTGTTCGCTTCTATAGATTATTAGGTGCAATAACCTTGATAATAACTTAATGTTTTATATTTATGGTATCTATGATCTATAATAACATAGATATAACTGCTATTACACTTATCTTATCAATACAAAAGTATCTAACCATTCAAATTCATTTATTTCAGGTTAAAACACCCATACCATAATCCTTTATTATTCATAACTTAACAAACAAAAATTTAACGAAAACTTAAATAAATAATTAAACACCAAAACTTAAAATAAATATAAACTTATACATAAATAACTAAATAAAAGCTAACAACTTAAACTAAATGACCATTAGATACCTATTAGACCATTTAGATAGCCCGTTGGTCCATTTGGTAGTGTCCATTTGTATTTTTTCTATATCTGGTTGTTAATATCTATTTAAGTATGTATTTAAAACTATATATGTATGTATATCAGTCTCTGACAGCCATATCACAAGCTTTGCTTAGTTTGGGGTCAGATGACCGTGTGTACAAAAAAATGTCGCGAATATTTTATTTTTATTAGGGGAGGCTCAATTTCTGTGCGAAATAAAAGCCTGCATTCTGGACACCCGACGCCTCCACCAATCGCCTCCACCATAATTATACTTAGGTACCAACTAACATGACAAAAATAAAAACAAATGAAATAAAATAACGTTACAGAAAATCAAACAAGAAAGGTTAAGGTAAAGGTATTATTATAATTTTTTTTAATATAATACCAACATCTAGTAATTTTTTATAACTAGCTGTGCCCCGCGGTTTCACTCGCGGGGATTCCTCCTAATAACATCAGCTATCTGCCAGTGTAAGTCCCGTCAAAATCGTCCAGCCGTTTAACACATGTATCGCCTTTGTAACCAACTTTCAAAAAGCCGAGGTTATCAGTTCAACTGTATGTTTTTTATATATCTATAGATTAAATTTTACGTCAAACTTTATTTTGATGATTACTAGATCTCCTTGCAGAATACTAGCTTACTATGAAGTACTACCACATAAGACATAATACGCCAATTAAAACGAAGTAACGGCCTTATAAAACAATTAACGAATACAAGTTAATTCCTAAACAAACCAATTATCGCCTATCGCAAAACCACGCCTTCAAAGGCTCTCCTTGAAAACTGACTGAACCCAAATAGGGTATTTGATTTGACTGATTTTAGGAAACCATCTTGAATTGTTTATTATATCAAGAAGCCTATTACAAAATGAACCGTTCAATTTTAAGTATTTGTATAAATTTACGGACATAAAACGAATAAATAAAGCCGCAATTTTTAAGATAAATATAAAATAAGTAAAACATAACATAATTTTATTTTATTTTATGACAGTGAGTTAACGAAATCCATTCTGAAACTTAAACTTTTACGAAAAACTACTTTTGTATATTGGAGGTAACAAATGTATATGTTGAGTTTTACCAAAATCTAAAGCCGCTACGTTCAATAAAAAATACACAGAAACTGAATTTTCTACAGATCTTATTAGCTGTAAGAAAAATTATACTAAAAATCCAGTTTTCGATGCTTTATGCAAAAAATGTGATAGGATACCCTAATAAAGCAATCTTGTGATTTAAACCTCATAATTTTCAGTATTTGTGTTTTAAATGGCGGATCAAAATTCAAATTATTAAATTACCGCGTAAACGCTCCCTTTGCAATTTATGGGGCCACGTGATATAAGTGACGTCACACATAAGCAAACGGTTTCTTCTCGCCATAGAATTATAGCATTTATTTACTTTTATGAGACGTCATAAGGACATTCGACCTACATAGAGCGATTGCAGTCAAGTCACGTGATCAATGTAAAACATATTTTTATATTGTACTAGCTGCGCCCCGCGGTTTTACCCACGAGTTAAAATTGTCGTTATAAGTTTTCTGAAATTTTCCAATTTTCTGTGCAATTTTTTTAATTTTTCATTCCGTAAGAACCTTCTACAATGTTAAGAAAAGTTAAAAAAAAGATGAAAGAAATCGGTAATTCGTTCTCAAGTTATGACGTGACCAAGTTCAATTAAAAAAAAAACATAATAAATAATTCATTTTTAATACCTAAGTACATAGAATTATTAGAATGAGACCATAGGATAAAATATACGGGAAAACCCAGAAAGTCAAAGCGAAAGTGAATTAGAAGTTGGAATTTTGCTGAAATCCAATGCATGCATAATCTTTGCCAAAGGAATCCTTTGAAAGCTTCGAAGTATAGCACATACGTTTCAGATCAGCATATTCAGATTTCAGATATACGATGCCTTAACTGAAAGATCTCTAAGAATATAAATGCATAAAGAGATTTAAGAGCAGAGATCTTTAAAAGATTTAGTTTGGGATTTGAGCTCGACACTAACTCTTATAGAGCTATAATATGACAAAATGCATAGTTAAATTTTAAGTACATGAATTTTCGGGCATTAAAAAGAAAATAAAGCCGTAAATAAAACAAGGAAGCCATAACTTTAAAACTGTTTATTGTACGTACAGTTTTACGAAAAACAACTTTTGTAAATTGAAGCAAAGATTATAAGGTAATAAGAAGGTGAAAATAATAAGTTGATAATTATGTTGACTTTTTCCAAAATGTGACGCTGTTATCTATCTTCTACATATATAAAAAATAATCCCTATTTACCACGCTAATTTACCACCTATTTGGCCACGCCATAAAATGGGAACGACTTTACCGATTTTTCAAGTTTTCTAATACAGTGTAGAAGGTTCTTACGGAAAGAAAAATTTATATAATTGCGCAGAAAAATGGAAAGTTTCGGAAAACTAAACGACAAAATTTTAACTTCATGCGTTTGACAGTTCGCGCCTAGAAGTATACTTAACTTAGGCTACGTAGAGGGAGAAAGCAATAGCCTATGATGAATGTGAATTTACCAAGAACGTTTTATACCCTAAAGGGACTTCCATGGAATTTACCAGACAGCAGTTTTTTTTTTACATTCATATAGCTAAGACTGGGCAACGTCTGTCGGGTCAGCTATAGCTGACCCGACAGACGTTGTCCAGATATACAGATCTATTTATCACAGAAATTTAGTGTTCTATAGATCTTTCTAATTACTCGACTTAAAGAAGGAAAGTTCTCAATTGCGCTCGTATTTAGTAGAATCAGAACGCCTAAAATGCAATTTCCATTGCTATTTTTCATTAAAATATGAACTTACACTCTTTTTTTTTGCTTAGTACTTCAACTTACATTATAAGTGTCTAAAAGTCTGGTGGTTTAATTTATTGCCCAGATGTCAAATGATTATAATGAGATTTCAAGCAACGTTAATGTTTGTTTCACAACGATACAAGTTCTGTTAGAATATTTAACTCTGTATTTTGAAAACATGTTTAATTTATTGTTGTGGTGAAGTCACTGAAGGATTTAATGTATTCCAACAAGTTTGACAGCGCTACATGCCCACTAGCTACATTTGCAAATGGCTGCTGCTGTCTGTCGCAAGTCGCAACAAACATACATTATACAATTTAGTAAAAACATGATGCCAGTCGTGTTTTTATAGACACCCGATATAATCTATATACTATACATGTATAAAAATGAATCCCTATTTACCTTGGTCACGCCATAACTTGAGAACGACTTTATTTTAAATCATCATCATCAGCCTGTAAACGTCCACTGCTGAACAAAGGCCTCCCTCGTAGAGAGGGATGTTGCCATAATCCCCACGCTTGGCAGGCGGCTTGAGGATCGCAGTACGTTCACCGTGTACTAATAGGACGCTGCTGCCCATCCTCCGGTGGTTCTGGTCGCAGTTTTAGGATATACCCGGGTCCTTATTTAAAATAATTAAATATAACTAATTGGGGAATTTCAAATATCTTTGGGTGGAATATGTAAATAGACACACATTCTTTTTTAAGACTATCACTGGACTCTGAAAATATAATATTCCTTTTTCTGGGCAGATTGTAAACCGACACAAAATCAGTATTCACACCATTAGTCAATTTGCCAATGATTTACTTATGTACGCCTCATAATTCGGCATTGTCAACAGCTGGGACGCCTACTCGGGACGAACAGCTGACTGGCCTGTAGATCCGGTTGGACCTATGGCTTTATTAGGCGTCTACCCACGTACGGTTTTGATAGCCTCATTTGTATAAACATGACAATGTTATGAGACAATGATGATGTTGCCCTGACGCTGTTTATATATTTAAAAGAAAGGGAAGAAGTTTTGGCGCCAACGTGAAAAAAATCATGTCATCATCTAAACATAGGCCTCCCCCTTAGAACTCACTGAACGACAGCCTGCCATCTGCATCCACTGGATGCCCGCGACTCTCACAATGTCGTTGGTCCATCTAGTGGGAGGCCTACCTACGCTGCGTCTTCCGGTTCGTGGTCTCCACTCAAGAACCTTTCTTCCCCATCGATTCACTTTGGTCCTATGACGATGATGATGAGCGAAGCTTGTTTTTTTATTAATAGCTTATGTTTAGTTAATAATGGTATTTGCCCCTAAAAATACTTTTGCATTGAGGTAGGTATAACATTAGTGTGAAATATTATGTAATCTTATAGTTTGCTACAGGAAGAAGTATGAGACATTGTATGATAACGTCAAACAAAATAAAACATTTAAATGAGGCCATTAAAATATAATCATAATCTCTATGCACTTCAAATCTGAAGACTTTTGATACCAAGGTGGACGGTGGATACTAAATATTTCCCAAGGCACCCCCAGGTGAACAAAGGTTGTAAAAAATACCGTTGTAAAAAATACTTTCCACGGTTCACCCAGGTGGTCTCAGGAGTTGGACGGTGGGTAAGAACTCACGATATCAATGGTGATACAAGTTTTAAAAATATAGTCCTCTTACATTTTCACCATTTCTTTCTTTCGAAGGTTTCTCAGCTATAAGTGCAAGGAATGTTAACTCTGTGATGTGAATCGTTCCTTTGATATTCCATCTCCGCATCACATTGAGGTCAGGACGCGGAAGGCCGTACAAGGTGAGACAAGTCAGTTTTTATCCACTACCGTTACTGCATCGGTTAATGTGACGTCACGCCAGTGCCTTGGTATCCCATCTTACGGGATTGATATAGAGGACATATAAATCACTTTTATAAAGCTTTTAATAGTTCTAGAATCTGATTATCTCAAACTCACTCTGATGTGTCATCATCATCATTTCAGCCATAGGACGTCCACTGCTGGACCTAGGCCTCCCCCATCGATGGGTCCAAATGGGCCGGTTGGAAGTGGCCCGCACCGGCCAGCGTTTCCCTGCGGTCTCTTTTAGGTCGTCTGTCCATCTTGTGGATGGACGTCCTACGCTGCGCTTACCGGTCCGTGGTCTCCATTCCAAAACCAATCGGCCCCATCGGCCATCTATTCTAGGTGATATGTGCCCTGCCCACTGCCACTTCAACTTGCAAATCGTGTGGGGTCTAATGTATACATACTTATAATATAACTTCATAAGGATATGGCCCATGTAGGTAACTTTTTCAATGGCATCGAGTCAGTGATGAGCACAAGTATATTGCTTACGAGTTTGAACTCAAAATACAAATTTCAATACCTACTGACTTCGGTGGTGAGCGATGAGACGTATTTAGTAGAGACTTCGACAGATGGTGCAACTTTTTCATGTACCTACACATTCTGGGACGCAAATACTCGAATAAGCATACCTATCTTTACTTTTAGATCTTTGCTTTTTAGTAGGTACATCATCATCATCATTTCAGCCATAAGATGTCCGTCCACTACTTGGATATAGGCCTCACCATCGATCACAAAAGGGCCGGTTGGAAGTGGCGTGCATCCAACGTTTTCCTGCGGTCCTGCTTTTTAGTTACGTAGATATTAGTTTCTTTTAGCCTACCTTCCCCCTTAACAACATGACTTGCCAACTACTTCGACTAAAACAAAATTAAATAAAATGAATGGAAGGGCCCTAACCATTGAAATTGCTCAGTAGAAAACGAGTCAAAATCGTCGGACATATATTCGGGACATTTCGGGACATTTTTTCACACACGGTCAACTATACTACAACACCTAATTATAAAAATGTACAGTATATTTGTTACAAAAATTTTTATTTACAAAAGGTTTTATTTGTATATTTACACTTCGGGAAAACATGAATGCATAATTTTGTCAGATGTTTCGTTATCGCGTAACCATAGACACGTGTTGCACTTCCTACGGCTAGAGACCGACTGAAACGAAATGAGAGCCGGCGCTCATTTTGGTATCTTCAAAAATGCGCTTCTACTGGGCCTTTCCATTCATTTCATTTTGGTCGAAGGCCAACTACAAGTGTCGCAACGAAGCGTGGCCAATGAATTTTGGGATGGTCTGTAGAGGTCTCTTTTGTGTCTATTCGAGTTACAAAATACCTACTTACCCAGGTCCTACCTACGGGCAAATAAACTATACGTATATACCTATAGTTGAGAGAATTCGTCTGACAGCTGCAATAACATTTAAAAAATCTGAATAATAATAGCTGTTGGTCTTAATTTTTACTGTATGTATAGTATATTGGATACCAGCTATAATCTTAAGTACAAAAAGCTAGTAAAAGTGATCAGTATTTGCTGTTTTCGTTCAGCTTTTTACAATGTTAGAGCAACTGTCAGACGCGTTCTTTCAGCGGCCGCACTTTACCTACCTACCTTTTTATAAGTTATTTTGAAAGCAATAACTTTCAGATTGGTCCCATATAAATTTCATCAAAATCGGTTCAGTAGTTATAGTTGTTATAAATAACTGGAAAAAAATTGCCATATTAAAAGTCGTTCATAATGATGAGTAGGTACAATGACCTCCTTTCGGCTTAGTACAGTCTATATAACTCTGTATTAGTTTTCCGGTCTTGCTATTTACTATTTAGTATTAAGGACCCCGATCAATAATTAAGATATATTCTTTATAAACTAAAAGTATACAAGTGAACTATACAAGTAAGATTATCTGCAGAAGGTGAAAGACCGTTACTATGTAGGTACCTTTCGTATCGTAGCAAAACTTGTCTGCATCTTTGAAGACTCCGGAGTCCAGGAATAAATCAACTGCATCTAAACATAGGTCGCATGAGGACAACACCCGGCACTATTTACGTAGTCATTAGCACAGCCCCGGCACAGTTGTGACAGAAACGAGCTGATTGACGAAAAAACACCGGATGCGTCGGTCACCTGTCGGACAGTCGAGAGGGAAGTCCAATGGGAGGTTTTCCGAAAAGCAATACAAAAATTGTTCGTAAAAAAAAACCGGACAAGTACGAGTAGGATTCGTACTCTGGGGGTTCCGTTGGACAGAACCCTCAGAGCGCGAGTCCAAAAAAAACCTAAAGTTAAAATATTGAAAGACAAATTTAACTTTGTAATTGACTATAAGGTTCTTCGATACATTCCAACTACAAAATGTAAGTTTGTAATAGCAAAATAATTATTTTTAAATGATATAACTTCAAATTTGTAACTTTCAGATTTATTCCTATATATGTGCTATGAGACCTTGCCTTTTGCCAAATTTCATGATTCTAGGTCAACGGATAGTACCCTATAGGTTTTGATTTCCCTGTGAAATCGCAAAATATGCGACATAAACGTTCATATCTTTTGATTGCGTTGACTTACAACTTTTACTTTTTTACAGCCGAAAGAAACCGTAGACCCAAGTATTTAGTATAAATTTCAACTTGATACCTTAACGCGTTCTTGAGAAAAAGGGTCTTGACAGACGGACAGACGGACAGACAGACGGACAACGAAGTGATCCTATAAGGGTTCTGTTTTTTTTCCTTTTGAGGTACGGAACCCTAAAAACATATCTATCGAGGTTTATTTATAATCTAAAAGCCCTAGCAGACGAGACGGACTAATCCATGCGTCTGGGGGGTTAGACAAGATCCATTTTCTGTTAACGTTAACACCTGCGGAAAGATGAAATTGTAAGACAATGACATTAGCTTGAGATAACATCTCTCAAGCTAATGTCATTGTCATAACGCTAACAGAAAGTGGGTCTTGTCAAACCCCCTTGTTAGCACTATTATAATTATTATGTACTACGTAGTTCATACCTACGATAAGCCTCGATGTAAAAAAGATGGCGTTGACGAGACCTTGTCGAGACATGGATCTGAAGATTTTGCAAATCCACACACGAAGAAAGGTCAATTAAAAAAAACTTGCTTATTCTCCAGACAGACAACATCTGCATGTTTGTATGTCTGACACTGTCTGTCATGGTTGTTAATGTGTTATTTTATTTCGTAGTTTATTTATTTAAAACACTGTTTTAAACTATCACGGTTGTTCACTATATAATTATATGCGCCATATAATATGTTCACTTCGCCGAAATATCGGGCGCTCATTCCACAACCTTACCACGGTAAATATCCCGTAAATAATCATATAACTTTTTATTAATTTAATATTTTATTTCGTAGTTTTTATTTTATTTTATTATTTTGTGGATTGTATTTGTTGTTTTGTCAGTGCGTGTGAAGCTAAGTACCGATACAAACAACCTAGTTTTAACCTAAGTTTTGTTACTTATTAACCTAAATATTATGTATCTGTGAAAACAAAAAAAAAAGTTTTCTTACCTCAGACTAATTAATGCGTCTTGCAAACGGTAATTTAGTTTACGCAACTATAGAAGGATACCTATATACACGTATTAATACATACCTACATGCACCCTACTCTCACACGCGCGCCCTTGTTGTAGGTTGCGCAAGTTACTTGCACCGCGTGCAAGACACAATGGCTATGTCTGCCCGCAATCTTGACGGAAGTGATAGACGTCGACACTTCAGCATTTTTGCCTATACAAAATAACCCACTTGAACACCCATGTAATACGTTCTTTTGACCACATGTGACTGAAAAGTAGGGGGAAATTATGTTTTCTTACCTTGGTCCATGATAAGAGCGCTGGCTGCCACGACCATAGCTAGATGCACCAACATACGCGCCCCCACGGTGCCTGTAGCCATGTCTGTTGAACCGAGAGAACACATAATATCAGTTATGACTTTGTTCATTGTTACTTGCAGAGAACACAAATCATTTATGCTTATAGCTTTGTTCATTGTAGCTTGCAGAGAACACAAATTAGTTATGTTTATGACTTTGTTCATTGTAACTTGCAGAGAACACAAATCATTTATGCTTATAGCTTTGTTCATTGTAGCTTGCAGAGAACACAAATTAGTTATGTTTATGACTTTGTTCATTGTAACTTGCAGAGAACACAAATCATTTATGCTTATATCTTTGTTCATTGTAGCTTGCAGAGAACACAAATCATTAAAACTTTATTCATTGTGCCTGGCAGAGTACACAAATCAATTATGACTTTGTTCGTTGTAGCTTGCAGAGAACACAAACCATTTAATACTATGTTCATCGTGTCCCTAATTTAATTAGAATAGCAATAACTAAATAACTATTATTTGTAATTTAAAATTAAGCGCGCAATACTTAATGTTATTGCACCCTCGTAGAGGGCATTTGATTCATCGATAACAGTAAACAAAACTCTCTTTTAGTCATTTTAAATTTGGAACAATCACCAATTTAAATTAAGAAGAAAAAACCGCCAATTTGGGTAGTTTCTTTTCTGTTATCGTTACAGAAATTCTCTTCTGTGTTTATCGTAGTTGTTTTATGTCATTGGAACCCCAAAAACTAGTATGAAATTCCTGGAATAATATCACTTGATACTAAGTTATTAATTTATATTGTGACATAGTCAGAACACAGTAATGTTTGCATTTCATATTAATTTTGGGGATGCAATGCGATTTTTTTAAAGTTGGCGGGCGTTTATTTGGAAATCTATACTTTCATTAGCCAGACTACTATTTATTTTCTCGCTGTCAATGGTAGAAAGTAGATAGGCGCATAACTCGTGAAAAAAAATCATCTCGTTCCTTGTATCCCTCGCTCCGCTCAGGATTCTCCTCTAGAATCTTTCGCTACTCTCGGGATCTAATTTAGTCCCTCGAATTAATTAATTAATCCATCCCTTTTTTCACTTGTTGTAAAATCTGCTATTAGATAGCTAGATTTTTTATAATAGGTAGACACATATATTTATTGATAATTATCGAAAAAGTCACTATATTCATAAAAAGCTTGCGTAATAAGCTTGTTTTTGAAAGATACAAAGCTCGGAGCATCAATGACCTTCTTTGGGAAGTCTGTTGTAAATATCAGGTCCCATTACCTGGCAAACAAGCAGACGGGCTGCCTGATGGTAAGCAATCACCGTCGCCTATGGATACTTGTAACACCAGAGGCATCACAAATACGTTACAGAACCTTTAGGAGCACTACTTTAACTATGTATCAAAAAAGTGTAAGTTCGTATACCTACCTACCAAGCAACCAACGGTAACTCTTCTGAAATAGTTATTTCTCTACTCATATACTCGTAGGTAGAAATATCTCCGCACTCTATCTCATATTTTGAACAAGTTATCTGGGTGGTAGCTGTACTATAATAACCCAAATTGTAACAGACTTGACCTATAACTTCGGCTGATAACGCCATTGGTCATTCACGACATTATGTTGGCTAGTAATAAAATTGTGGTTTTAAGAGTGATTACCTCAGATCAGCCAAACAAAGTAGATATGCCTTAGTATTTAATTAATAGGTACAATTATCGATCGTTTACAAATGTTTAATTTTTCCATTTCATCATTAAATCATTATTTCCAAACCAGTTACCGCAAACCTGTAAGTAGGTACCTTTTTTTTAATAATAGGCTTGCGTTTGACCACCATCTCGCCTGTGCGGTCTACGTCGGAGCACGCTTGCCTAGAAGAAACCGATTCACTCGTGATTTGAAGACAACCAGATTGTTAACCATTGGGGAACACCCATTCAGGCAGCGCATTCCACACACTAGCAGACCTATACCACCCAGTGGCGTAGCTAGGTAACCAAAGGCCTTGGTGCAAAAAAAGAATTGGGGCCCTTTCTGAACTGGTTAGGTTTTATCAAGTGTAAATATGAATTTATATGAATACTACTAATTAACTACATGATTATATGTGTATGAACTATATTCTGAAGGTGGGAGAAATTTTCGTTTGTTTAGTTTGAGTTTTCTGGTCAGGGTCCGAGGGCCCCCTGAGTGAGGGCCCACACAAAAGAAAAGAAAAATTGTTTAAATTAGAACCGCTGTCAAGGCATTTTTGTAAGAAATTTGTTGTAGCCAGTTGCACCCATATAAACGAAACGTCAGTCATTCGAAATCAGTTAGCAACTGTGATGCGGACATAGAACTTTGAGACCTAACCCAAAAAGGTAAGGTCCAAGTTCTTTGGATGCGGAGTTCGACACGTTGACATAAATAAGACTGTTCAATCAAGGTTCTGTCATAATGCCTGGCGACAGATTTTCCTAGTCATTTCCTTTATATATATATTAATCTCGATATAATGCCAGGAAATGAAACCAAGAACTCTGAATATTACCTAAACATGATGGCTCTACACGGCCTTAGACAAGGTGTTACCCGCCCTACTAGACTAAAAACATGCCTCGATCACTTTATGGTTAAGAGTTTGGGTGTATGGAAAACGTTAGTGTTTGAACAATGCGTGACAGACCATCATCCTGTCCTACTGTATGTTGATTGCGAAAAAAGTATCAAGAATACAGCTTCATATAGTAAAATAATACTTAATTACGCAAGAATTGAAGAGGTGCTGTTGAAGGAATCTTGGCAGGAATTATACGCAATTAAAAACGACCCAAATTCTGCAGCAGAATTGTTCACTGCAAAACTTTTAAAAGTCATTAATGACAATACGCAAATAAAAACGGTGTCTAAAAAAAATCTACCTTTGAAACCATGGATTACGAGAGGAGTGATTAGATGTATTAGGAAAAGGGACAGACTGCATAATAAAGTTAAAAAGAAACCAGAGGATGAACAAATTAAAGAGAAGTATGCTAAATACAGAAATATATGTAATACAATTATAAAAAAATTAAAGATACAATACTATAGTTATAAATTGGACACGAATAAAGGTAATTTAAAAGAAACTTGGAGTATAATAAAAGAAGTATGTAACTTTAATAAAACAAAAATAGCATCCCGTGATCTTCTTAAAATAAGCGCTAATCCAACTGAATCGCTCAATGAAGTTAACTCGTATTTTACGTCTGTAGGCAAAACGCTTGCTAATGCAACCATTGATAAAATGAACACTAACGAAACTAAACTGGCCTCAATGGCCAAAATACCAAACCCACCAGCTAAGTCTATGTCTTTACTTCCCACTGATCCTTTTGAGGTCAGATATGTAGTCATGAATCTTAAAACACATAGTGCTCCCGGCTGGGATAAAATAACTGCAAAATTAGTTAAACAATTTATTAACATACTAGCTGAACCCATTGCATATTTGTGCAATCTTAGTTTTGAGACAGGTATGTTCCCATCTATATTTAAAAAGGCATTAGTTTGTCCGGTTTTCAAAGCAGGTGACAAAATGAATCCAACAAATTATAGACCTATTTCGCTACTTTCGACTTTATCAAAAATTTTGGAAAAATTAGTTAAAAAAAGAATAACCCGGTATCTCGAAAAAAATAATTTACTGAGTCCAAACCAGTATGGGTTTAGAGAAGGACTTTCCACAGAAGACGCCGTGCTTATGTTAACTAATAAAATTACGACATACCTTGATTGCGGTAATAAATGCATTGGTGTCTTCCTTGATTTACAAAAAGCGTTTGACACTGTATCTATACCTATTCTGCTGACTAAATTGGAAAATGTTGGAATCAGAGGATTGGCGTTGGATTGGTTCACGGATTACTTGCTGGGAAGATCGCAAAGAGTACGGATCGAAGGTAATGAGAGTGATAGTGCAGAGTGTACCTATGGTGTCCCTCAAGGAAGTACACTAGGGCCCATGCTGTTCCTCATCTATATAAACGATCTTTGCGATACCTCAATGACTGGATTGGATTTGCTGATGTTTGCTGATGACACAGTGCTACTTCTTCATGACAAGACTTGGCCCAAAGTTATAAATCTAGCTGAAGATTGTCTTTCAGTAGTCACAAAATGGTTAGAAAACAATCTGTTGACATTGAACACCAGCAAGACCAAATTCATGTGCTACAGTATGAGGTCACTGGGAAGCCGTATTCCTGCGATGCATGTAAAGATACATACTTATCCCTGTAACCGTGGCCCACGGCCTACACAGTGTACCTGCACAGCGCTGTTAAGGGTAGAATCCATAAAATATCTGGGGGTACATATAGATGATAAGCTTAATTGGAGCACCCAAATAAACTCTGTGAAATTAAGGATCAGAAAACTTATCTACATTTTCAAAACGTTGAGAACAGTAGCGGAACCAAAATTACTTATACGGACATACATGTCATTATGTGAATGCATTATTAGATATTGCATCTGTGCATGGGGTACTGCTGCTAAAACCAACCTAATAACTGTTGAGCGTGCACAGCGTGCAATTCTAAAAGTTCTTTTATACTTGCCCTTTAGACACCCTACTTCAGAGGTATATGAAAAAGCAAATGTCCTTAGTGTTAGGAAGATATTCATCTATGAATGCTTAAGGCGGTATCATAAAAAAACTGTCCCACACTTACCCGTAGTAAAAAATAAGAGAGTTGAACTTTTTCCGACCCCGATATCAAGAACGAGTTTTGCACAGAAGAAATACAGCACTGTTGCTCCGCGGTTGTATAAAATTCTTAATGGAGAATATAACACTAAAAAGTACAGTAATAACGAAATTAAAAAAATTATAACTACTTGGTTAAAGAAATTTGATTATAAAGGTATTGAAGATATGTTGGACAGTCTACGTATTTAATAAAATAAAATATAATGGATCAGTGAAACACTTAACCCTACTAAAAACACACAAACATGTTATAATATATATATATATATATATATATATTTTTATGAATATTTTTATTATTTTGTAAGTTGTGTTCTTTTTTTTTCTCTTTTTGGCTTTATAAATATTGATAAATTTATATAACAATTCTACATTCTAAATTATATCTTATGTTTTGTATTTTGCATGATATAACTGTTTGCTTTGGCATAATTATACTGTTATAATAAGAGAAGCCACTGGCACCCGAAACACAGTCCCAGACTAGTTCGGGAGCCTATGGAAAACCACGTTATGTAAAACTAAATTTATGTCAAAATAAATTACTTTTTGTTTTTTGTTTTGTTTTTGTTTATTTTTACTTCTCTTTTCTGTGTGAGGGCCCCAGTGCTACACCACCTAACTCTCCGGTAGCTACGCCACTGATACCACCTACGGCTCACTTACTCATATAATTATCACGCACACTAAGAAACTTTCAGTGACACCAATGAACTTAGTAATAGTCTATATTATGCAAAAGATACGACAAGATCGTCTGCTGGGAGAGCTCGACTACTTAGTTCGACAAAGTTAATCCGCCGTAAGCGTAACATTACATATTATGTGAAAATTTCAACTGGCTATCTATTACGGTTCTAAAGATACAGCCGTTTTAAGGTAGGACAGACAGACAGACATCGTAGGCTTAGTAATAGGGTCCCGTTTTACCCTTTGGGTACGGAACCCTTAAAACTAAACCAAAATCAATCGATCAATGCATCAAGTCCAGATTTAGGCCAGATGTTGTTCACCCGCTACGCCACCTTGCCATATCTTAAATTTTTGTCTGATCTGAGGTGCTTACTTAGGTCTTATGTATAATACGTGCATAGTACCATAGATAAATATAGTACCTAACGATGCATTTCTTTAGAAAAATTAAAAACGCGACAACGGTATTTTTGTCGGATCACAATTATTCGCAAAGGGTTAAAAACGAAGTACCAAACCTTATTTCCATTTTACGATCCACTCAATGATACGTCACATGAGCAATATTTTTTTTTTTTTATCCGATTTCAAAAAGGAGGTTATCAATTCGACTGTATGTTTTTTTTTCTTCATGTTAGCATCTTGTATTTATGATGACGTCATAAGTCATAAGTCACTTTATTAATAAAATGGCAATTTACAAGTCAAGTAAGAATATAACAAGTAATAAAAAAATATTAATTGATTGAATTAAGTACAAACTTATTAATTAATTAGATTATAAAAATAAGGACAGAAAAAAAATATTATACAAATGTCAAACAATTCTAATATTATATATTAAAAGGACTGCTCCATGAGCTATTTTTAACCGACTTCAAAAAGGAGGAGGTTATCAATTCGACTGTGTTTTTTTTTTAATATATTTTTGTAAGACTGCAGACTTGTCACCTAAGTATATGACCATTGAATGTAGCTATCGACATAACATTTCTCAAAATCGGTTGAGACGTTTAGGCTATACATACATACAAACATAATAGGGTATTTGACTACTTTTGGGAAACTATTGCACATTATTGTCTGATATAAAATAATGTATACTGCATTTATATTTTCTGGATATCAGTCGTTTTTGCGATATAAATCGATGTTAAAGTTTGAATAAAAAAATATCGCGCCAAAACGCAGACCTGCGTCATAGCTCCGATCACGTGACTAATTGACGTCACACAAAACAAAACAACTGCAGCCAGGCTGCAAAAGTTTGATGATTAATTAATTTCTAATAGAAGTAATGGTTTATAAATATTGTGTAGTGCCAAAATGTACGAATACTTCCATAAAGACACCGGATAAAATATTTGTTCCTGTTCCAATGCACCCAAAACTCCCCAAAACTCAAAAAAAGTGGTTGGAACCAATCTAAGGTTGGAACTAAGTAGCTCGTAGAGAACCCAAAAGTATTGGAGCTAATTCAAGTGTTTCTATGTGCGAAGATCATTTTGAGGTACATATTTGAGTCTATATATTTCTATTATAATTTGTGTTTTTATTGCATTACTATTTTATGTACTGTTACTTTCTTTTTAAACATTGTAAAGCTTGACATAACCTAACAAAATAGTTATATCCACTTACTACAAAATACTTTTTGTACAACTTGATTGAATGTTTTGCTTGGAGAACAATTAAAAATTAATACTGACATTGTAGTTTTTACGTTTTGAGTTCTGCAGCGTAGAAACAATGACGTGGATTATTATTAAAGAAATATGCAACCATAAAAACATTAATTTTGGGTAAGTTACTGCTGTCTGCTTGCACAAAATGTTTCTCCATTCTTCTCACATTTAACCTCCGGAATGTTTTTGGTGAAAATTTCTGGATAAATCGCTCTCAAAATAGCTTTACAACATTAAATTCGCAAATATCAATACAAAATCTGTTTGTTTAGATTTGTGTGACGTCACCAGGGATGAAGCCAGTTACAGACCGTTTTCGATCACGTGATCAAATGTCGAAAATACAGTTATTTTATTCGCGTTTTTTACAAAAAGTAAGCATATTTTTATCAAAAAATCAATGAAATATGCTTTTTCATTATGTCATGTTTATGGATGGCGTCAATTGGCATAATATTTTTAATACAGTCAAGTACCCTATTTAGTATACATATAAATATAGGTACACGTTAAACGCAATACTTTTCTTTTTGTTTTACGTAGTCGAGTAAAAAATTTATGCTTATTTTAAAATGTCATTCTTGTATGTAAATGTAGGTAACTTAACTAAAAATAACTACTTATAAGTAAAATACTATTATGTGGGCACCTACATAAGTAGCGCGCATGGTATATACCGACTATTTACTTATTCATCTTAAGTACCTACCCATATTATTAGTTACGCAATTTTCCCAAATACACCACAAAATAAAATTAAACACAAAATAATACCTACCGCGTTTTTTGTTCACAGTATCCCGCGTAAAGTTTTCTTTTCCCGCGTCGTGCGCGGTGCGTTAGGCGCGTGCGCGAACTGCGGGCGCGCTTTACTACTGCGGTTACTGCGGACTGCCGGCAGTTTGAGAGATAAACCTTATTGGACCAAGTTGTGGATTGGATCATGGTTGCGGAGATAATCACAAATCATGATATGGCCTCAAACCGCAGAAGACATAATAGCTCACTCAAACCTAGGATATATATTTATCTATGGTACTATGTACATAACTATTAACTACCTACCTAACCTAACCCAACTATGTACATTTTAATAATTAATGGTTATTATTATGTCTGGGCGAAATAGGAACTCCTTCTAATAAACTAGCCAAGTGCGAGTCGGGCTCGTGCACTGAGGGTTCCGTACCACCACAAAATACAATCATTATCAATTTAAAAAACCGACTTCAGAAAATCATCAATCAAATTATATCATATTGCGACATCTAGCGAAGAATCGCGGAACTCTTTCGTTAATTTATTTGTGTTTGAGTTTGGAATAGTTTGCTCCTACATTCATGGCTCAGCCCACAGATATGCTCAGCCTGTGCTCAGCTCATAGATTCAGGCTCAGTGCTCAGCTAGTTGTTTGTCTATGCACTATACTAGTATGGTCACAGATGGTTACGTTCCAAATCAATACCAACTACGCCTACAATACTTATATCGCAGAAGAATCGAACGTAACGGCACAGAAGACTTAATAGACAACCAAAAAAAATCTTCGTACTGTTCTCATATTTTGGCGTATTGGCACTGTATGCTTTATTCGGAATGCGGTTATAATAGTTTGGAGTTTTGGATCTGCCATAAACTCGAGCTAGTACCGAAAAAGTCTGCCATAAACTGAAGGGGCAAGGTAAACACGTATTGCATACACTGACTTATTCTTATTTTTCTACAAACGCACACTTCAATAATGAGCGCCACACAGCTGCAAACGATATGCTCAAAAATCATCAAATGGACTACCGAGGTAGTGTAAGTGCTAAAAGGGAAACTGTAGGTATAATAGTGCTAACAGACGCTCGAACGCGGCTGACGGACCGCCGTCCAACCAACGGGAGAGAAAGAGTGAGAATATCATATTTCCCTCTCTTTCTCTCCCATTGGTCAGACGGCGGTTGAGGTCAGCCGCGTTCGAGCGTCTGTTAGCACTATGACGCTTCCAGTTTGTCGAAATCTTATAATATTATTGTCATAGCATTTTTGGCGACATAGGTGTGATTAAGAACGTGATATAACTTGACTCTTCGTTTCAGTGTCTGTGGTCACTGGTTAACATTTGAGTTGAGTCGAGTCGAGTAGAAGCGAAGTAGTCAACGTCGGGTTTGATTTTGTCGCAATCGTAAATGTCATAGCATTTTTTCGAGTTCAATAATATCGTGATGGCAGAAAACAGAGAGGAAATACTAGCAAATTTCCAGGTAAATACACTTATGCTTACTTCTATTCATGTAAAATTATTGCTAAGTTTAACACGAAACACTGCGATAAGGTTATGTCTTAAACAATAACAGTGACTATGAAATTCATAAATATCTCTTTGTGTTTTCCCTATATCGGTTTCGTGAGGTGTTTTCTCTAAAATTCTTTATATAATATATCCATTGTATAATTTTGATGTATAAAAGTTATGTTCAACGCATAAAAAGGTGCTGTGAAAATGGTCATAAATTTTTCCTTTGTGCCTAGTCATAGGAAAGGTAACAAACAATAACGCTGCGAAGTAAACGTCCCTGATAGCTAGAAGTGCGTATAAAATAAGCTCAATCCGGAAATCCTTCCAGATTCCTTTGTTTAGACAGTTGTATGAAGAGTTGCTATTATGTTGGCTTTCAGGGTATTACTGCCATAGAAGATGTTGCTGAAGCGATATTTCACTTGGAAGAATCCAATTGGGATTTGCTTGTAAGTATCGTTCATTAGTTTACATCACCAGAATCAGACAGTGGCCTTACTGGCCTGGCATACCAGTATTTATAGTAAAAACTAGTTGTATACTTGTTCCTTTGACCTCTCCAGTTTAATGCACAATTAATAGTCATACCAAGTAAAGAAATTACCTTAGTTAACTAGCTGGTCTGTATATTTTTACTCAATGGAAACCATAAATATTTCCAGGATAAAAAGTTTCTGTTAGGTACAAAGTTGAGTAGAAATAAAAACAAGGCATGTCAACTCTTATAGCTCCAGAGGCCCAATAAATACTTAATAACAAATCCAATATATACTTGCAGGCAGCCATAAACCGTGTAATGCCCCAGGATGGGGCCAGCAACGCAGCACAGCCCGACGACTCCCAAGATGTAGAGATGATTGATGACGATATATCTGTGATAACTCCAAAAACACACCCACCAGGTATGGAAACTAAAATGAGATGATTAAGATGCATGCTATAAGGCCTAAAGGGCAGCTTCACAATTACTATAGATCTTCAAGGCTGGTACAACTTTATTAGTTATAATTCTCCAAGAATTGTTTAACACCATTCACTTCAACGGGAGAACTCTGCAAGCATGGCACAGAGGCATGGTGGTTGTTTTTCAATAGGGACGATAACACCCTTTTGAAGAATTATTATTTATTTATTTGATGATAGGCGACACACACATTATGCTGATGTGCCTACACACACAGTCAAAATATAGTATTTATCTGTTAAGATTATGTTTTTTATTCTTATTCATATGTCCAGTTTGTTTTTAAATGCATTTATTGAATTCAATGCTGAATTAAATTATCAACCCATTTTGCTTGTGAACCATATCTATGAGCTGTTTTCTAGCAAATCAGAAATTGTATTATAACACACCCTGTGATTCAAAGAAGTGATGATTTACGTAATAAATAAATAAATAAAAAATAAAGATCGTTCAATTCAGGCAACTTGACCCATAGAACACGTACTAATTAATGTCTTAATCTAAAATAAAATATATGCACACTGTATAGGGGTGTTCGTCTTAAACTATATAAGCACACTGTATAGGGGTGATAGTCAAAAACTAGAAGTACGGTGCACAATAGTGCCAGGTCACTTTTTGTTTCTATTCATGTGAACAGAGATCCAACGCTTACACATTGGACTCCTTACATCATCAGAGACAGCCGCTAGGATTTCGTTGCCGGAACGACGCAAGCGATGCCAGAAGGAAGCCACTCTTGATCTTATAATAGAAAGAAGTCAGGCACCCCCGCCTCAGCAAACATACTTATACATAATGCAGTTAGCAGTGACCACAGACTAGGAAAAGCTACTACATAGCCTGTAGTTACGATTATTTTCAATGGAAATAATTCTGTCAAATGTCTGAGGAGAGGGGTGAGGGATTGGCAATTTTTGCCTCAATATTTTTTGCTACAACAAGACGTAGCGTAGTTTTAAATAATTTTAATAGACAATTATAAGACGAGCGTTTAGCAACATTGACTGTTTGCGGGCTTGGTTTGAGCTTGGTTGGTGGAAGGCTCGGTACTGATGTGACACTCAGTGCCTTCAGGGGACGTGTTTTTACATAAGACGTTTTCATCAGAAGTAGTGACTGAACACGTTCGCCCTACATTCAATGTAGAAAGTTAGATCATAGAAAGATAGATAAATAATATATAGACTGATTATAGAAAGTCTTTGGCAGTGACAGTGGCTGAAAGCAAAATGCCTTGCAAAACAAAATAAACTTTCGCATTTATTAATATGATTCCATTAACCTATTCTATCCTGACGCACATACTAGGCAAATTAATGATGGATTGTGAATTTGTTATTACAGACAGAGAAGATGGTAGTCAAGCATCCACATCCTCTCCTAGTAATAGTAACACCAATTTGGTAGAGCTGCTAGTACATTGTAATAACAAGATCCATGAAATCAAGATGTCAGGATCAGCTACAATCAGTAAGTACAACCATCGTCATGATTATGCACTGTTCAATCTATCTTTTCAACCCCAATAGTGGAAATTTGACGTTGCACCTTCATCATCATCCTTTCAGCCATAGGACGTCCACTGCTGGACATAGGCTTCCTCCATAGATCTTCAAAAGGGCCGGTTGGAAGTGACCTGCATCCAGCATTTTCCTGCAGTCTCCTTTAGGTCATCTGTCCATATTGTGGGTGAACGTCCTACGCTGCGCTTACCCCATTCGAGAACCTTTCGACCCCATCGGCCATCTGTTCTGCGTGGTATGTGCACTGCCACTTCAACTTGCTAATCCAGTGGGCTATCGGTAACTTTCGTTTGTCTATGGATCTCCTCATTTCTGATTCGATCTCACAGCGAAACTACAAGCATAGCCTTTTCCATAGCTCATTGTGTGACTTAAGCTTGCTTATGAGGTCCATAGTCAAAGACATCTCTGGTGTAGAGATGGGCAGGACACTTGGCCAGATGGGATCTCAACAGGTGGACCAAGACAGTCACTGAGTGCTATCAGTGAAACAGACCACGTTAATGCAGAACACCAGCTCAACGATTTGATGACATCGTCAAGCATTTCAGCAATGGAAGAGGTTATTATTCGAGATGGCGGCGATAAGTCTTGCTTGTCGTGCACCCCTTGGGGTGTATTGTGCATTTCCCCCTACCAGCACCTACCCGAGCCAACCCAACTTCTTGATATAACGAAGTGAGGCTCTGGGGCGCTGGCACAGTTGCTCCAGTTCCATAGAAGAAGTTTGCAGAGGACCAGATATAATGTGTTCATGAGAGGAGGTCTATACCCAGTAGCAGATGGAGATGGGCTGATTAAATAAATAGAATTTACCAGCTATTCAAATACTGAGTCCGTGTGGTGGTTTCTCTAGACTTCTAGAGCTTTTTGAGAAGTTCCGTTGATCCAGTGATTTTATAATCATTATTACTTGTGTATTGCTAATTACATAATGCTACTATTGGTGAGAAGCGGTAAAAATCTTGTTTCCATCTGCAATCATTCCTTTAGAAATGATGTCTAGCATTGGGCCTCGCAGAGTTTAGACTTCTTATTTCCACCTCTGGCTTTAGTACATTTCAGAGAATGTGCAACAAAACTGCATGATCTAATTATCTCCTGCCCATTTTTCTATCGGACTGCCAGAGTGGGCACGAAATATCGTCACCGCTTTATGGTTGATATTCCGAAAACCCGTACGAAGATCTTTGATTCCACTTTTATTGTGTGAAATGCTAGTCTGTGGAATGCGCTGCCTGAATGGGTGTTCCTGGATAGTTACAATCTGGGTATCTTCAAATCACGATTGAATCGGTTTCTTCTAGGCATGCATGATCCATCGTAGACCGCATCGTCGAGGCAAGGCAAACGTCAGGCGAGTTGGCGGTCAAACGCAAACCTATAACTAAATTAATAAAAAAGTGCAAATTGCAATTTTTGCATTGTTTTTTTCAACTTTTCCAGGTGATTTAAAAAAGCGGTTAGAGCTGGTATGCGGTGTGCCGTACTGCCGGCAGCAGATCTCCGGCATCGGAGGCTCCCGGGCTACAATGGGGGCCGCACTGGGCAGCCTTGGCCTGCAGCGGAACGCAGTCATCAGACTCAAGGCGGCAGACGAGATGGTGGCAGATGACGAGTGAGTACATCCACATGTTTATTATCAGGGGCTCTGATGCTGCCGACGTCTACAGCTAAATATTGCGGATAATGCACGGTGAAGCTATTGTACAAGGTGTTCAGAAATACATTTGAGGATATATTACATATAAATTTTAAAAAAACAGGTTTCAATACTTAATAGGTAATTTATTGCATAATATTATGAAATTCACACACATATCATAGGTACAATGTTTAAAGTAGGTATCACATAAAACATGAAGTGTGAAACAAAACTTCAAATATATAAATAAATAACTTTTTACTATTATAGTGTAGACTAGACTAACATGGCATGCAAAAATATAATAAATACTCAATATTTTATTACACATTATAAAATTCACATAATGACACTAATTGGGTATGGCAACAAAGTTGGCAATGAATACAGTAATGTTTACTATTGAGTCAAAAATTAATTCTTATCAAATTTTTGTCTGACAAAACTATGTCACGGATATTTAACATGACATGTGTCAACATCTGTCAACTGATTTTGTCAGAAAAAAAATCAGGCGATCCCATTAGTATTAAGGTTTATACGTATCAAATACCACCACTCAGAAACCATCTCCGTTACCATTCGTTCAGAATTGTGTACCAAAGCTCTTCAAAAGTATGTATGAACGTCGTTTCCCGACCACCCTGTATAGCGATAGTATTTAAACACAGTTTTTTTATACGAATCTCTAGTGTTTAGTAGTGATAAAACGGTATTAAAAATGAACAAGTTCAACAAAATATCACCTGATTCAATCAATTGATAGTATTTATTCCTGTTTCTTTACTACACATTCCTGACCATGAATCAAAATTGTTAATTAGGGTTTTCTAATAAATCCTCTGTTTTATTCCATTTTGCATTCTGGATCAGAGATAAAAGGTGAATATTTTGAATATATTATATAAGATAAATATAATATTAAATAATTATGTACACGTCACCAACGTACATCAAACTGGATATTGGGTCAATGCTCAAAAATGTCCAGACCCAGAGATAAAACCCAGTAACTCTAAGGTAATCAGTACATTTAGAGTATAATTGTTGCGAGCTAAATCAGACATTGCAGTAACGACATAGGATTTAAATTACAGTAGAGTTACTAAACCGGCACTATTAATGACAACTCAGAACAAAAAGGGAATCGTTATACCTACAGTTTCCCCTTTAGCACTTACACTCCCCTTGGTCCTATGATTACAATTTGAGCACATCGTTTGCAGTTGTGTGCCGCTAAATATTGAAGTGTGCGTTTGTAAAACTAGTAAGAATATATCAGTGTGTGCAATACGTGTTTATCTCAACCCTTTCAGTTTTTGACAGACTTTTTTCTCTACTAGCTCGAGTTTAAGACATACTATATTATCAAAGAGGGTAATAGATAATCCAAGTTGTACAATTTGTTCGCACGACAGAGTGGCGGAGCGGCTGACAGCTACCTACGTGCTGCATGTGAAACACGATGAGAAGGACTACATGCTCCAGTACCCCGGCACGAAGACCGTGCGGGAAGTCAAGAATGACATCTACTCACTTACCGATATACCTGCAAGGCACCAAGTAAGTTTGTTTTTAACATGCCAGTACCCCGGCACGAAGACCGTGCGGGAAGTCAAGAACGACATCTACTCACTTACCGATATACCTGCAAGGCACCAAGTAAGTTTGTTTTTAACATGCTCCACTACCCCGGCATGAAGACCGTGCGGGAAGTCAAGAACGACATCTACTCACTTACCGATATACCTGCAAGGCACCAAGTAAGTTTGTTTTTAACATGCTCCAGTACCCCGGCACGAAGACCGTGCGGGAAGTCAAGAACGACATCTACTCACTTACCGATATACCTGCAAGGCACCAAGTAAGTTTGTTTTTAACATGCTCCAGTACCCCGGCACGAAGACCGTGCGGGAAGTCAAGAACGACATCTACTCACTTACCGATATACCTGCAAGGCACCAAGTAAGTTTGTTTTTAACATGCTCCAGTACCCCGGCACGAAGACCGAACGACATCTACTCACTTACCGATATACCTGCAAGGCACCAAGTAAGTTTGTTTTTAACACTCATTGTTTTTAACATGGGGTTCTTCAAAAGGCGAGTTAATGGTTTCTTAAAGGGTCGGCAATGTAGTTGCGATGCCTCTGGTGTTACAAGTATCTAGGGGCGACGATGACTAATTACCATCAGACAGCCCATCTGCTTGTTTGCCACCTATGGCATAAAAAGAGGGAAGTTTAACATGTGATTGACGAACGAACGAACGAGAACGTGATTTTCCACGTCATTTAAACTGAATAGCTTATGACAGGTGGCGGTACGGCCCCAGGCCACAGACATAGAAAGTAAGTGAACTCCCGGGGCAAATCTGATATAGTCTGTGATAGTTTATATTTGTAACCCCCGTCGCAAATAGAGAGGTGTTATAAGTTTAACGTATGTATCCTTTTTTTTTTTTTTGTCTGTGTGGCACTCCCAAATGTTTGAACCGATTTTGATATAGTATTTATTTAAGGTGACTTAATCGATAGTGTTCTTAGCTATGATCATGAAAATCAGCCGTTATTAGACCGTTTAAAGGGAGTAAAAAATAAAAGTTGTCTTTTTGCATACATTACTGTGTTTCGGATTGAAGCCATTAAAGGGCAATGTTTCCAGTGAAATTAACGAGCACATAGCGATTAAAGATCTAATATCACAGTGTGAAAAACGCAGTGCATTGCCATGCAGAATTTTGAACTGTTAAAACCCTCTAGTCTCTATATACATGACCAAATGTTATGTTTACACATCGTTCGGTGACATTCAATATTACTCTGTATTTACATATTGACAAGGTTATGTTTTGCCCATTAGTTATGGACGGGGTGGCCTGCGATCACTGGCTTAGACGACACGGTGCTTGCGATGGTGGGCCTCGACCTGCCTCAACACGAGCTTGCCGTGAAGCGAGCGCCGCCCAAGCAACAGAAGGAATACAAGAGGGTAAGAAGACAAATCAATGTGTTTGCTGTAAACTTGTCGCATAATCCAAAGGTTCTAACATGTCAACCTAAACTATTTCGAGCGGGGCCAATCGTCATGTCATGGTCCATGGTCGTGATACGAAGTGACTTACCACAAGTTACCACCAAAAATGTAACAAACGTAAAATTGATGAAGACTGCAATGACGAAAATTATTGTTTAACGATTTGTTTTAAAAAAAACAGGTCTTATCTTTACAGCTAACAATATAATATTAATAATTATTCTAATATTAGTCCTATCTAGTATTATTTTTACTATTGGAAAATAGGTTTACGTTTCACCGCCTGATGTTAAGCGATGATACGGTCTACAATGGAGCATGCTTGCCTAGAAGAAAACGATTTACTCGCTCCTTAAAGAGACCCAGACTGTAACTATCGCGAGCTCCTATTCAGGCAGAGCATTCCAGTCTACTCTGGTTTCACGAAGCAATAAAGGTTGTTTAAGTTAAATTAACCAATAATTCAGTGAAATTCATAGTAATATGATTTTTGAGCAATGTTACTTAGTCATCAGCTAAGAACACCAGAAAACAAAGGTCACTTATGATTTGTATCTGGGATCGTTATATTTACTACTAGTTTGTTGGCCACGATTTTGTAAGCGTAGCCTTTCGTATAAACTTTCAACCCCCCATTTGCCCCCCTTATTTCGGCTCTTTCGCAAAATCCTTTCTTAGCGGATCTCTATAAGGAATCTACCTGCCAAATTTCAGCTTCGTAGGTCAAGTAGTTTTCGAGATTTCGTGATGAGTGAGTGGGTGAATTTCGCTTTGTTAGATATTTATTAGATAAGCAGATATCTTGAGAGCAGGTATGTCGTGTAAAGTATATCCAGTGTATATATATATATAAGCATATACCCTCCAGTGAAGACATCTCCTTTTATGTATTTCCTTAATGACCCGTTAGTCGATCACGGGGGATAATGCACTTTATTTTTGGCCTAGCTTACCATTTGGTTCGCTTTTTGTTACAGATAATAGTGGAAAGCTCAGACAGCGAGAACAGTTCAGTGGAGGAAGTAGAAGACCAAAGTGAAGTGTTTATTGCAGAAGACGACATGTTTGTTGATCTGGTGCAATCGGAGCGACTGCAGCCTCTCAGTGAGTTAAAGTCAAAAATAAAATTAACGTGTTGTGTTCATGAAAATCAGCCAGTAGACGTCCACTGCTGAACTTAGGGCTCCCCGTTAGAACGCCACAAGGTCTCTGCCCATCAGTAGGACTGTACAGGTGAAAGCGTATCCTTAGTCGTGAGATCTTGGTGAAATAATTTCTTATATATTCCGAACAAGTTCTTTGTTTACATAACTTAATAAATTCTTTCTACAATTTTATAAAATGTCTCTGAATTCGGTGTGCCTTTTGGCATACGCCTCCTTCAACTTTCCATTGCTATCATCTGCTGTCGTCATCCCATCTTGTCGACCTTGTCTTCTTGTACTGTCCCTTGGATACCATAGAGCAGCCACGGATTTACGATCTTTCGGGGGGTCAAGAAAATAAAACAACAAAAATGTGCATGTAATGCGTCGCGTCGTAGTCACTTACAACGCTAACGCGCCCTGAATTACGTGCTTTGCTGAAACACGTTTTTCAAACACATGAATTAGGCGCCCGCTTCTGCTACCGCCCGGGACAAGTGTCTCTGTTTGCCCCTCCCCCCTCACCCCTAGATCCGGGACTGCCATAAATTGACTAGCTTACTCCATTTGTTTAATTTGCAACGTAGCATGTGTCCTGCCCAGCCCCATTTGGATGGTCAATACGAGCAAGAATATCTGCAACTTTAGTTTTGTTATTTCTATAATTTAAATTTTTTTCTTTACATTTACTTCCGATATATTTATCACCATTGCTCTTCATATGTTTACATATAAATTAAACAAAGCGTTTGTCTGTCTTACAGTGTCTGAGAACGTAGAAGACGAGGCGCTGGGCTGCATAGAGTTCTGTGCGCGCTTCCGAGTGCGCTACGGACCTAGCACGCCCGCCTTCTTCGAGGGAACACTGCAAGATGCCATCAAGGAGTCCTGCCTCAAACCTGCCAAAGAAGTAAATATACTAATTATTCACCATAATAATAACTACCAGACGACTACTAGTCGGCGGGCGCACAAAAACTCCTGACCCTCGAGAGACTGAATCTCTCAAGGTGCACAACCTAATCCCTTCTTCCCATTTCTACAACAGGAAAAAACGAAGATTGCATAAAGAAACGTAAAAAAAAAAAAAAAAAATGTGTATGGTAGCTTTTGGGAATAACTGTTTTAAAATTTTGCTAGATTTGACCCAAACTAACAAAGCAAGCTAAATAAAAGCTTGTAAAAAGGGCACATATCTATATATCAATAAGGAGCATATAAGGCTGTGATATGGTCATTGTATCCCACTTCTGAAAGTTTGAATTCATTAACTTGAGATGTTGTTCCAGCGCAAACTACTGGGAGTGTACTTACACCACGAGCAGTCTGTGCTGTCTAACGTATTCTGCGCACAACTGCTTGGCTGCGACACTGTGCTACAGACACTAGCCGCCAACTTCGTAGTGTACGGCTGGGACCTTACGCACCCATCCAACAACAATATGTAAGTGCTAAAAACACTGATTTAAACTATCACGGCTAAGAGTACTCTTCATTCCAAAACCGGGTAAAAGCGACTACACAAATCCGAAAGCCTATAGACCAATCAGTCTCTCATCTTTCCTATTAAAAACTCTAGAAAGACTAGTAGAAAGGCACATTAGGGACAACGTTCTAATCAACAACCCTTTACACCCACAACAACATGCATACAGCTCGGGGAAATCCACTGAGTCAGCTCTACACAGAGTTGTACAAGTCATAGAACGAGATATCAACAATAAAGCCCTATGTCTGGGAGCTTTTATAGACATAGAAGGTGCTTTTGATAAGACAAATTTTAATAGCATCGAAACAGCACTGATAAAACACAACACTAACCCAACGCTGATAGAATGGACACTAAACATGCTGCGACTAAGGGCAGTGCGGATTGACCTGGATGGCGCGACGAGGGGAATGGTGATGAAGGGCTGCCCACAAGGTGGCGTAGCATCGCCGATCCTATGGAACATGGTAGTAAATGTCCTAATTACGAGACTGAACACAGAACGCTTTCTTACGGTGGGGTACGCTGATGACCTGACGATCCTGATCTCAGGCCAATTCGCCAGCGTTGCATGCAACCTCATGAATAATGCACTAAAAATTGTAGAAAGATGGTGTAATGAATATGAGCTAACCGTCAACCCGGGTAAAACAGAACTTGTAATGTTTACAAACAAAAGGAATCTGGGACCTTATAAACTACCCTCCCTCTTTGGACAACAGCTCTCCTTGTCGGAAGAAGTAAAATATTTGGGAATCACACTAGATAGAAAACTAAATTGGGCCAAACATCTCGAAAACAAAGCAAAGAAGGCTACCATATCATTCTGGCAGTGTAGGAAAATGATAGGGAAATCTTGGGGTCTCAACCCCAAAATAACACTTTGGCTATATAATACCGTAGTCAGACCCTCTCTGACTTATGGTGCAGTAGTATGGTGGCCCAGAACCAAACTAAGTACAACAATAGATAAACTAGCCACGATACAGAGATTAGCTTGTGTAGCGGCGACAGGTTGCATGAGCTCTGCACCCACGGTAGCGCTGGAAGCACTACTGGGGCTGACACCGCTGCAGTTCTTCATACAGCAAGAAGCAGCAGCATCCGCATACAGGCTCAGAGCTTTAGGCCTCTGGGTACAAGATGATCTAGCCAAACATACCACCATACTAGCTGCCTACGCAGACTGTAACCCAACAATGGTCTCACTATATGATAGGGTGCCAAAGAAACATATCTTCACAAGGAGCTACAATATCCAATTATATGAAGAACACAGCGACAGCTCTGGGATAAGGGAAGTGAGAATTTATACAGATGGGTCTAAAACAGATAGAGGCACCGGGTCTGGTACGTTCTCGGAAGACCTCAATATACATTTATCAACAACCTTGGGTGAATATAACTCCATTTTCCAAGCAGAATGTGTAGGTATCATCCAGGCGGCAACAGCGGTATTACAAAGACAGGTAACTGACCAAACTATCAGAATTCTCTCGGATAGTGCTGCAGTGCTAAAAGCATTACAGAGATACGAGCATACCTCAGGACTAACCATACAGTGCCATGACCTGCTGGAGACCGTAAGTAAACACAATCATGTTACTCTCCAATGGATCAAGGGGCACAGTGGGTCTAGGGGAAATGATGCGGCTGATGAACTGGCGCGGAGAGGCTCGAGCATACGACCGGTAGGGCCCGAGCCGATAATCCCCTTACCTTTTAGCCAAATCAGATCCTGGATTCGTCAACGTACTACAAGACTTCACAAAGAATACTGGGCAAGTACTAAAAACTGTAGACAATCAAGGGAAGCTTTCCCGGAACTCAATCCGAGATACTCCCGTAGATTGTTGAATCTAAAACGTGGCAAACTCCGGCAAATTGTTGGGGTTATCACAGGGCATTGCCTTTTAAACAAACACCTTTTTAAAATTGGGGTTACTGACAGTCCCCTATGTAGAGGGTGTCTGGAGACTGAAGAAACGGCCGCACATATGCTGCTGGAGTGCAGCAGCGTGGCAGAACAACGAAACACTATCCTCGGATCACCGAGGACGCTCTGGGAGGCCTGCGCAGGCATAAGCGAGCTGCTGGCTTTCCTGGAGGAGACCGGGTGGCTGAATTAGCTGCAGCCGGGTGACGCAAAATGGGCCAATGAATGGCCTAGTTGCGGAAAATGCCCGCTACAAAAAAAAAAAAAAAAAAAAAAAAAAAAAAAAAAAAAAAAAAAAAAAAAAAAAAAAAAAAAACTATCACGGCTATTCACTACATTTAAGCCGGTGGTTCAGAACCTGAACCATCGGCGTAAAGTCGCAAGCTTGTTGGTATTTTATAGGATTTTCCACGGAGAGTGTGCAGTGGATCTTCACGAACTTGTTCCCCCATCACCTTTTCATTGCCGGACGTCCAGACGAACGGCAAAGCCTCACCTTTACTTGGTCGAAATGCCATTTATTTGCACCAAGCGTTTTGACTCCTCTTTCTTATTTAGAACTGCAAAACATTGGAACGCCTTGCCCCTGTCTGTGTTTCCGCGGCATTACAATCTTGGAGTGTTCATGTCTAGGGTTAATAGGTTATTACTGGGCTAACGTGCTCCAACTTCGACCGCATCATCGCTTCCCATCAGGCAAGATAGCGGTCAAACGTTCTAGTGCTAACAGACGCACAAACGCGGCTGACGGACCGCCGTCCAACCAACGGGAAAGAAAGATTGAGAATATCATATTTCCCTCTCTTAATCTCCCATTGGTCAGACGGCGGTTGAGGTCAGCCGCGTTCGAGCGTCTGTTAGCACTATTAGCCTAGTCCGACGTAAAAAAAAAAAGTTTATATACAAGGTTACGCATATAAACTGTACTAAGCCGGAAGGTCATTGTAATCATCGTTAATCAGTATTTTTTTCGCGATTCATGGTTGGTCCCATAGTAAAAGTTTTTCATAATGATGAGTACAAAGAAAACCTCCTTTCGGCTTAGTACAGTCTATAGGTGTAACCCTGTGTACATATATTTATTTATTTATTACGATTTTGAGTAGATGACTTGTAAGTATGTATTTAAATTCAATAACTTTAATTTTACGAGTGAACGTAATAGCATAACATTTCAGCAACATTCAAGTCGATTTTATTGCGGCGTAAGTATTCTTCAAATCCACATAGATCCTTCTGTAACAGATGACATTCACCAATATCAGTTTTTTTTTCTATTTGGCACTTTCTTTATTGGATTGTAAGTTGTAAATAACAGATATCCTATATGTCTATAGAGTAGTAAGTTGTTATATATATACACTAGCTATTGCCCGCGACTTCGTACGTACGTGGCCCGATCCGTACAGGCGTCGGTTACCAGAGGCACACACACACAGCGATCCCCCCGGCGGGATCGTAGACCCCCAGGATCTGTTAGAAGATCGGTTAGATTCTCTCCAAATAATCAATCAGTTCAACAAACCGTTAGGGCTCCAGGGCACACCCCTTCTGGGGTGTCTGGGCAAGTCTGATTCCCACTCCCGGCGACGGTCCAAGCCGAGGTTCGTACCTTCGAGGTGCCCTTGTGCTAGTCGCCCAAAAACTTAAACCACCAAGTTATGCTGAACGCACTCTGCGTTCGCTAACTAGTCCGGTCAAGCTGTAGAGGCCAAAAGGCCAACAGTACAAGTAAAAAAATAATAATACGTACGAGGCATGACCTCATGGCAAAAGATACATTAGTATATATATAAACTTTCCACCCCTGTTTGCCCCCTTTAATTCAGCCTTATCGCAAAATCTTTTTTTTGCGCACCTCTATACCTGCATGGAGTCTACATATGCCTTTCCGTTTCATAGGTGAAGAAGTTTTTGAGATTTTGTAATGAGTCGGTCAATGAATAGTATTTAGCTTCTATTTACGTAATATATATATCCATATTTATATGACACTTGTTACGTTCCAGGTTATTACAATCAATAGCGAACGCGCTTGGCCCCGTAGCAAGTATGACGATACGTAGTATCCCCGTGGACCGGCTGCCGGCACTAGTGATCATCATGCGCGTGCGCTCGAACACAGAGATCTACTCTGTCATCAATGGTAACTTGAACTCTATTGTACCAGTAACACGATCCATTATAGCTTATTACATTCCTACTTCGCCTGTACAAACTGTACTTCTGAATCTAGATGATTTCAGAAGTGGGATAACTTGTGATCACATTTTCTATCGTACTTTTTTAACATAGAGATCTACTTTATCATGAATGAAAACTTGAACTCTTTGTTTAAGTAATACGGTTTATTATCAGTGTATCACAAATTTCGTAGTAATGACTTTTTTCCTTGTAAGATTCCAGAAGTAAAATTTTCTATCCACTTCCGCTCGACCAGAGATCCACTCCGTCGTGAGAAATTACTTGTACTGTATTGATTTTTTAAATGATCTATTCCCGAAAATTTGCAAGTTGAAGTGGCAATGGGCACGCCACATCGCTCGAAGAACCGATAACCGACGGGAAAGAAGGGTTCTTGAGTGGAGACCACGAACCGGAAGACGCAGCGTAGGTAGGCCTTCCACTAGAATCTAGCGATCACAATCGGTCCATCTAGCAACTAGATGGACCGATCGTGAGAGTCCAGTGGATGCAAAAGGCAGGCTGTCGTTCAGTGTGGAAGTTAAAGGGGGAGGCCTATGTTCAGCAGTGAACGTCTTCTGGCTGATGATGATGATGATGCGTTCGCTCATTTGCCATGCAATTAAGTTTCGAGTAGCGAGTAATTCTGGACAGATACAAGAAATCACAGCAATTGAATAAAAAAAATTTTACTGTAGAAGTTCCTCAGGTATATAAAATAACCTTGATATTATTCCTGGCTTTACCATGGGCAACAAACGTTTTTATCATGGACTTGCAGTTAAAAAAGCTGATTTTTGCACTTTCACAGGCAACGTTGGAGTATCGGAACTAATGGGAGGTTTAGTAGAAGCGTGGGAGCGTTTCGCGTCCCAGCGAGAAGAGGACGTCAAGATGGAGCGAGAGAGAGACGCAAGACAGCGTGTAAAGAGAGAGCAGGACGAGGCTTACCAACAGAGTTTAGAAGTTGACAGGTAAGAACGAGACAGACTACGATGAGAGGTTAAGTGCGACCGAGACGCAAGACAACATGTCAAGTTAGCAGGACGGTCAGGATGATGCTTACTAGCAATCAGGAAGCCGATAGGTGAGAACGATACACAGTATGTGAAAGGGAAGGCAAGATGGAGCAAGCGAGATGCAAGATATCATGACAAGCAGAAGCAGAAATACTTTGATTCCACTTTTATTGTGTGAACGACTAGACTGCAATGCACTGCCTGAATTCCTCGTTAGTTACAATCTGGGTGTCTTCAAATCACAAGTGAATCGGTTTCTTCTAGGCAAGCGTGCTCCATCATCATTGCTTAACATCAGGAAAGATAGCTGTCAAATGCAGGCCTATAATCATACTAATGTTATAAATGCGAAAAGTTTGTTGGTTTGTTTGTTCCTCTTTCACGCAGCAACAGACCAATGGATCGACCTGGTTTTTTGCATGGGTATAGTTCAAGGGCCGGAGAGTGACATGGGCTACATTTCATCATCATCGTCATCATTTTTCACCACTACGCAGGTAAAACCGCGGGGCGCAGCTAGTTCAATATTAAAAAAAACTTAATTTCGTGTTTCAGAGCAAAGGAAGAAGTCAAAAAACAGCAAGAACGGGAGAGAAATGAGGAGATAGTGAGAGCAGAATCGGAAAGACAAATAGAGGAAGCCAAACAAGAGGTAAGTAGACTGTCATGTGAACGCAACAAAACCCCTCTTAGACCGCACTTATGGCAGGCCAGGGGGGGTTAGACAAGACCCACTTTCTGTTAGCGTTAACGCCTGCGGAAAGATGAAATTGTATGAAAACGACATTGACAATGACATTAGCTTGAGAGATGTTATCTCAAGCTAATGTCATTTTCGTACAATTTCATCTTTCCGCAGGCGTTAACGCTAACAGAAAGGGGGTTTTGTCTACCCCCCCCTGGCGCACTCCGCACTTTAGGTATAAAGCTACGAGTACCCGACTTGTCGGGCCTGCCGCGCGATAGAGATAACACGACAAGAGTCACGCGATAGACAGAGAGGCAACTTCTATGTTAATATAGCTGTAGGTATAGTTAGCTCTCGCACGTCCTGAATTGCACTTTATTGTGTCGTAGCAAGAGTCGTTACTTATTTAAATGATTTTGCGGAGCGAATCTTCTGCACTTCTACTAAAATGTCTTTTGTGCTTATGGGTCCTTATGACGTCATAGACTAGTAAATAGAGGCAACAATTTTATTGTATAGCGAGTGAGAACTTGTTTACTAGCCTGTGACGTCACTGAAGCCCCATAATGTCAAAGGGAGCGTTTACGCGGTAGTATACAAATTTGAATTTTGATCATTCAAAATCAACTATAAGGTCATTGTTCAAAATACAAATACTGAAAATTATGGGGATTAAATCACAAGATTGCCTTATTTAATACTAGCGGTCCGCCCCGGCTTCGCATGGGTATAGACTATAGAAGGTACAGTTTTGAAGATGAACTTTTGCAAACAAACGCGTGATTCGGTCGGCTGAATGAGTAAATGTTTGTACTGTAGGCGATGAGGAGTATGGCCGCGCGGAGAGTACCAGACGAGCCCGACGCCAGCGCGCGTGACGTGGCGCGCATCAGAGTCCGCCTGCCGCCTCCCCACGACAACTGCCTCGAGCGACGGTTCAACGCCACAGATACGTTGCAGGTACAACCCTCATTCTACACTTGTAATGTCTATTTATCTTTTGTTTCTGTCATATATAAATATCTTTCTTTATTTCATACTAGCGGTCCGCCCCGGCTTCGCACGGGTATAGATATATAGCCTATGTCACCCGGGGATAGTGTAGCTTCAAAACAGTGAAAGAATTTTTCAAATCGGTTCGGTAGTTTCGGAGCCTATTCAATGCAAACAAACAAACAATCAAATCTTTCCTCTTTATAATATTAGTGTTTTTATTTTTCAGGCGTTATTTGACTACTTAGGATCAAAAGGATTCCCTCAAGAGACCTACAAGGTGATATCTAGCTGGCCTAGGAGAGACGTAAGTAACTCCATAATTCTTTTAAAAAGGTTATTAAATTAATAATAGCACAAAAAAAAAAAAAAAACAATATAACTAACAATATAACTTAGTGACTAAATACATACACCGAATGCTGAGAAGGTAACAAATTTGACCCTTACTACTAAGAATGTTTCATCGGTGTGCACTGAAACCCACACTAGGGTGACCTGTGTTGTGGGCTTCAGGCTCGCGGAAAGGATGTACTTAGCTGAAAGGGGTCCATAGTACCCATCAAGTGAATCGGTTTCTTCTAGGCAAGCGTGCTCCAACGTAGACGGCATCATCGCTTAACATCAGGCGAGATGGTGGTCAAACGCAAGCCTATTTTATAGTTTATTTATTTACATAAAACATTATGATCAACTTTTACTATGGGAGCAATTCCATATAACACGGTCATTCACACTCGACAAAATGTATCGAACAGCATATAATTTATTCGCGATTTCAGGGTGTGTCCCATAGTAAAAGTTGTTCGAGTGAAATAGATCCCTTTCGGCTTAGTACACTCTTAACGGCCGGTTATCCGAGTCGCGTAGGCAACAAAACGCTCCCTCAGCCCCCGCCAAGTTATAGCGACGATGTATTTTGCCACGCATGAGTCAGGACGCTCGCGGAGGGAGTGCAACGACAAAAACGAACATAGATCCGACCTCGATGACGCCTGGCGCGGTACTGAACGCGGCGCGCGCAAATTCTAGCGACCTTTTTACGCTTTTAATTCCACTAAAAAACGAAACTATTCACTATCAAAAATCTATCCAAATAATTTTTTTTTTTAATAAAATTGCCGTCCAGTACATGCAATTTCCAGGTTGTTACGAGCTTTCATTAGAGCATAAAACGAAAAAAATAAACTAACTCGACTTTGTTTCAGATTTTTTTTTTTGATCGAGGAAAGTTTATTCTATCGTGTTTTGAACCAAATCATTAACTCAAACACAGATGTATCTGTGACATGTATTTATTTCCAGCTCAAATATTGTAATTTAACTGAATAAAATTGATTTAAACCGTCAAATTTGGTATAAGACGTTCCAATTGGTTTTACATTCTAATAAATAAATAAAGAACACAACTAAAAACTACATAAAAATACATACAAACTAGTACTAAAATATAAAACTAAACTAATCTAATAATCCGCTGCCAGCAGGCATCGTACCCAACATGCTGGCCGCATTGCCGCGTTGAATTGCAATGCTAATACGTTGTGCAAGATATCGGCCAGCATTTTGGTCACGAGATGCTTCGACCAGACGATTAAATAAATCTTTAAAAATATTTTTAGCGCCCAGTATTTAATTTTTTTTTACAAAAAGTATTTTAATAATTTAAGTATGCAAATCTGTAGAATAAACTATTTCATTTCATTATATGGGTTCTTCAGGAGAACTGTTTGAGAGTTTTAAAGGTCGCCAACGTATTTGTGATGCCCCTGGTGTTACAGATACGTTGGCGACGGTGATCGCTTACCATCAAGCAGCCCGTTGCTTGTTATGCTATTAAAAAACCCTTTTATTCGCAGCTTACAAACGAATCCCATAGCAGTACACTAGAAGAGCTCAAGCTGTACCCCCAAGAAACAGTGATGCTCGAGGAACGGTGAAGTGCTGACTGGCTCCGAACATTCAACATCACCCCCTAGTATAACGTACCTTTTGTACGCTGGACACAACTCAATACAAATGTACAGACCGGCCAACTTATCTCTACGGCTAAATAAGGTACTAAAATTTGCCGTGGCCGGCCGTTAGTTTTATTTAGAAAATATGTTGGTGGCTCCCTCAAACAAGGCTGTAGATAAGTTGGTCGCACAATACATACATACTGAAATGTTTAGACCTGTTTTAGATTTTCACGAAGTGAAGAAAATATCGGATCTGTTCGCGCATACTTTTGTTCATCATTGGCCCATACCTCCACCATCTACCATTGGCGGATCCAGGGCCATATGGAGGCCATGCCCCCCCTCCCCCCAAATCACCTAGCGATTCCATACATTCGACTCAATTTTTCGATTTGATTCAGGTGCACCTTGTCTGAATGCCCCCCCCCCCCCCCCCCCCCAAATTAAATCCTGAATCCGCCCCTGCCTGCCACTGGTGGACAGTGATACAGTTTTTAAAGCTCTCCCGCAGTGCCCCAGCAGTGGACCGTGATACTACTTGTTAATATTATTCCCATTGACATATGTAAGATGGCGTCACCTCCTCTTTACTTTTAATGCTCTTTTGTTATTCTGAGTTTTGAACACAAAAAATAAACTGCATTCTGATAGACACCGCAAATTCACCTAATTTGCATATCTGTAGGTTGTATATTGGATAAATGCTCTAACAGCATGTCAGATTCCAATACAAAAATTCCTATTTTCGCCATAATAAACTGAACAAAAACTCTTCAAAAACAGTTGGCCGTGCGAATAGAGTTAAACTACCACTAAAATGACGTCATTCAAAAATGCAGGGTGCGGTACAATTTGGCGTCTTCGCGATGTCTATTCTGAATATAGTATCTATAGGCGACAGTGATCGCTTACCATCAGGCGGTCCGTTAGCTTGTTCGCCACCTATTGTTTTAAAAAAACTGACCTACACTTGATAACATAATCCCATGACTATGAGGATTCAGTAGCTATCAAAGTTTTAAATATAAAAACAATCTTGCCCACTGTCGTTTTCAGCGGAGGCGAAGGTACAAAGTTGGAGAGTTATAATTTTTGTTACGTATATAGGATCCTCTTCATGCAAATGTTGCCTGCACAAAATTTAATTATTTTTTGTAAATATTGCTTGACAATTGACTTGTAAAATTTTGAGGGTAGTTACAAATTTTTGTTTTCTGCGCGTCCAAACTCGATACTTTGTTTATAATTCGAATATTTTATTCTTTCTTTAGAATATTTTAGATGATCTGTCGAAGGCATTTACCTACTTCCATTAAGCTACTAAGAGCTATATTTTTATCGTTTTAATGCTATTTATGGCCAAAAGCCGACTGGGGAGTTAAGGCGGCGTTGCGACATGTGTCTGTGAAAAAGTCAAGTCTTTAGAGACGCAGCGCAGATGCGCGGGGAACGACCAGCAACTGTCGATGCCACTCGGTCTACCGAAGACGGCGATGGTTATCATGATGATAGGGTACTATACTTATGGTCTACTCGTGGCTCCGCTACGGTATCATACTTTGGAGAAACCAACCAACATGCACTGGGCCAGCATGGTGGATTACGGCCCATCCTCTCTCCGAGTGCCCCAGCAGTTAACATGATCGGCTGAAATAATACTTTGAGAAACAGTGTGAATGTAGGTTTTAGAAAATTTCATATACTACGTTAACATCCGCTCAGGTTCAAGCATAAATTTGCAATACCAAGACTAGAGACCAGGGATGTTACGGAGCTTCGACTCCGGTTCCGTTAAGTTGGAACTTCCGATTATTATTACACCTTCGGTTCCGACTTCGGCTCCGACACTCGAAGGTTTTAATCGGAGGTCGAAGCATAACATAGCGGCGGCGGCGGCCTGTGTCGACTGTTATGAACAGGTTCATACATGTCGCGCGGGGAATCCCCCCGACTCCCACTACGTGCACTCTATCGTCAATAATTTTTTCACTTGTTGTTAATTTGTTACGCACACGACACGTTCACCTCCACCACACGTTGACTCCGACTCCGATTCCGACTCCGATAAAGCAAATTTAAAAACTCCGACTCTGCCTTCGGTTCCGATAAAACTACCTCCGTTACATCCCTGCTAGAGACCCTATACAATTGCTATTAAAATATTTAATAAATTACCTGACAACTTGAGTGTCAAAAGCGAACGTAATATTGCAGAAAAACTGAAAAACTTACTAATAAAAAAAAACTGTTATTCAGTCCAAAATAAAAGTGATAAAACATATAAAAACAGACCCACAATACATAAAATTTCCATACCCTAATTGGGTCATTTTGTCAACATAAGTGTCAGCTATTTCGCATAATGTGCAATAAAAGATTTGACTTTGATGGTTTTTCAGCGTTTTTTTAACTTTGATTGCTTACTAGTTCGCGGTGGTTCTTGATCTAGCTAAAGCATACCTTGTTCTTGAGTGTTGAGATTTCCTAGTTGAGAACTGAGTGTGAAGGTGAAGGTGAGAATTTAAAGAAACTTATTCATGTTTACCCATTGATGTAAATAAATAGGGGGAAGATACGGGACGAACTTCTCGACGTGGACCGCACAATATAGGCTCCTGGGCACAATCCACTTCAGTCACAATCGAACTGGCGTTTTGATAGCACGTGAATTACTTCTCAAAATTGTGTGAAATAAAGCAGCAAAAATTACTTCCTGCGTTTTCACAAGGTGCACCAACAGTTCGAAGACAAAAAACAAGTTTCACGGCATTACTTTTCACTCGTAAATACTTAAAAACAATTAACTTAATTTTCTTTAAATGTCACTTCTATGGTCTAGTGCAGTGTCACAGTGGAGCGGTGAAGTTGACGTTTACAATGTAGACGTCAACGTCGCCGCCGACTCGAGCCGAAACAGAGCCATATTTATTGAGTACAATGTTTGGAGGTCACGCGTGTTCCCCCATTTTAAAACAGTCATTGTGTTTACCGCAGTTTCAAGTTGACTTTTTCACTGCTGCTCGTACGCAGCCACGCCCGCGTCGCCTCGACTCTAGAGTGAGCGTTGGCCCTAAGTATTTGTTTTTATTAAAATGCTGTAGTCACCAGAATGACGTTTCAAGCTTCCAATTAAAACATCGCATCGAGATATTTTTAAACATTTGATATCGGGCAGCTAGAATGCTCGAGTTAGTCAATTGCGATTTATTTATAAAATTCTGTTTTAAAAAAAGGTGTACATTTTATTTCTGAAACGCTTTTAAATTATCAGATATGTATATAAAGTATCAAATGTGTAATTTTTTTTTAAACAGTACATTGAAGTTTTTTAAAAGAACGCAAACTAAGACTTTGAATCTAGGCATAAAAACCATTTTTATTATAATAGGGTTTTTTTTTTTTTTATGTGTTTCATTTGATTATCCTATTAAATAATAACTTATGTTATAGCTGCAAACGATTAAATACTTCTGTAGCTTAGACATTTGCTCAGAAAATTTTATTTATGTAATAATTATCAATCAATTATCTACAGGGTTATCGATAATTATCCAACAAAAACTCGCAGGTATTCCCCCTATATCACACTTAACGGTTTTAGTTTTGTCTTTTAATTTTTTGTTTTATTTTTTGTTCCATGAAAAAACAAAGACTATATAAATAGGGCAATATCGCAATAACTTCACGCAGTTTTAAATGAGATGGCATTTAAGAGCCGAGTGTAGCTTAGGAGCTTGCACCTACAAAATACAAACCTTTTTTTTTTTTTCTTCGACAATGGCTTTTAATTAAATTATTTGTATATTTTTTTTTTCCATTAAAAAACAAAATATTTAAATTAGGGCTTTAAATCGCAATAACTTTAAATGAGATGAAACATGTAAGAGCCCGGGTAAAGCTAAGATGCTTGTTTTTTTTTTTTTGTTGAACATGTTTTGTAAAGTCAAATAAAACAAAAGTTATTAAGTATAATAAAAGCTGCCTGTAAGACGTTGTTATTAGTTTTGTTATCAATAACCCTGTAATGAATGTGGTCAAAAGTGGAACTATAGACGCTATCTTTTCGTTTCTATTATAAATCTCAAATCAGACAAACAAGGGAGATATGGTGGCGTAGCGGGTGCAAACGCGTCTGGCCTAAATCAGGCTTGATGTCTATAGTTAGAACTTACCCTGCAGAAATGAAATTCAAAAAAATAGGGCAGCACGGTTTTTTTGCATGTGGACTTTTTTTGTGTCTCTGCAATATTCTTATTATGCGTGAAAAATGAGTAAGTTTAGTGTACTTAGATTTTTGTGCGTTACTCTTAACTATACTACAAAACCGCTGTTTAGCAGTATAGTGAAAAAAAAGGACGCACGGAGACATTTGAACAAGCACGATAATTGTACTAATGGCATATCTTATTTGTTTGTCTGATCTAAGTAAAAAACAGACAAAATGTAGGGCCATTTTTATAGATCACATTTGACACCTTGTACCAATATAATTTTTTTAAAGTTAGAACTGCACAATTGCGACATCGGGAGCTCATTCCACAACCTTACCACGGTAAATATCCCGTAAATAATCATATAACTTTAGTGAACAACCGTGATAGTTTAAAACTGTTTTGCCTAACTTTTTTCAGTTAAAATATATTATTTATTGTAATAATTACAAAAGAAGGTAATTTTACGATTTCCTTTGACTTTACTATGCTAAGACCGACAGATGTTAAATGTGATATATTAAATTGGCTCTACTTTAGTAACAACATTCTATTTCTAATGTCATCGCTGTAAATTTTTATTCTTGTCCAGTTACACGCTAAACTGTCCATTTTTATTCTTGTCCAATTACATACTAAACCATTTGTTTTATTCTTGTCCAATTCCAAACTAAAGTATATCAGACAGTAGTACGCTTAGTCCCAGATTTGAGTTTTCGAAAACTTTTTTCGTTTACGTATTCTTCCATACATTTTAGTAAAGCGCCTCTATCGGAAACGCGGAGGAACTAAAATCGGTAGTATCGGCGGTATAGATTGCTTCACTCTAATACGAAAAAAGTTTTCAAATACCTTTCAGCCCAGCAATGTATGGAACAATACGAAAACGAAAAAAGTTTTCGAATACTATCAAAACTTGTACTAAGGGTACTGATCTCTTCTATGATTCCAGTATTCGCCTTTTACAGCATCTGGTACCACTTTGAACAATGTTAGCAATAAACTGATTTGGCCATAAAATCACATATTTATGGATCAACTTTTACAAAGTAGCGCCTGATTAATGGTTAAAGTCTCAATAGCTTAAATATTAGAATTTTGTGTGACTGTTGAATGAACCTTGTATGGCCAGCTTATGAAATGTGTATTTCTTTAAATATTTGAAACTGGACGATCTAGTTTGAGATCACTATGTGTAAATTCGATTTAATGTATAATAATTAGCAATTTGGATTCTTTGTACTAATTTCCTGTAATATTATAACTGAAGCTGTCAGTAATAGAAATTATGCGCGGTTTTAGTATGTACAAAGGTTGCCTATAAATAATAATTTATAATTGAATACGAGAGAGGTTTGTAATTTTTCACAATGCGTCAGATTGTAGTATGCGAGGATGTTAGGTATCCAAATAAACATATGGATGCTGAACAGGACTTTTTTATTGATCTTATATCCTTCCTTTGACAACGGGCTATCGGACAAAATGATTAGTAAAAAATAACAGGCTTAAGGATCGAGCACCATTGGCGGATCCAGGGGGGCATGCGCCCCCCCTCCCCTCCCCCCCAATCAATCCGTCCCAAAACACCTAGCAATTCCATACATTCGACTCAATTTTTCGATTTGATTCCTTCGAACCTTGTCAGAAAGCATCAATGCCTAAATGGGATCATAACATGTGTGCTTCGGATTTTCGCTGTGAGCATTTCCGCAGCGAGTAGAAGCAGTGCTGCAGCGGCTCCGAGCGCCAGAGCCGCCAGCGCGGTGGAGAACTCCGGGAGGCCCACGGAGATGAGGCTGGCGTCCGGCGTGCGCACGCACGCGGGCCGGTGCTCGTCCCACACGGAGGACAGCCGAGACATTATCCCGGACTCGGACAGTTTCCGCATGCTGGGGAACACCATGCAATCTGTGATTTTATTATGACAAAAAAGGAACAAGACAAATAGAATGAGTAAAACATAAAAAAAACATACAGTCGAATTGATAACCTCCTCCTTTTTTGAAGTCAGTTGAAAACAGAAATGCCCGTATAACTAAATAAAATAAATATTCGGGACATTTTTGCATACACGGTCATCTGACCCCAAACTAAGCAAAGCTTGTGATATGGCTGCCAGAGACTGATATATATACATATGTATTTTTAAATACATACTTAAATAGATATTAACACCCAGATATAGAACAAACACAAATGTTCATCACATAAATGTTTGTCAAAGGTGGGAATCGAACCCACGCCCCCAAGCGGAGATTCTATCGCGCTGCGTCGTTACTCTAACGGCAATTTCTAGTAAAGTACTGGGGCCTTACGCCTAGCTGTTTAAAGCAATCCAGTTTAGGTGATAAAAAATGTTGCGCGACAGCAAACCGTATCACGTTCCCGTGATTTTCTGAACTAGGGGAACAAAAAAGTTTTCGAAAACTATCAAATCTGGGACTAAGCCCCCAGAGCGGTTTTAACGTTAGTTTGAGACCGCATAAGGAGTTGACCGTGAGGCCCTTGGGCTTGTACCGTGACCTCTAATTAGAATCAACTCGACAAGTTTGAGACGATGATGATTATAAGTATTTGGTAAGATTTTGTGGGAATTAAAACTGGTTTCATTTACCAATCCAATAGCTGTGATATAGCTTACTTAAAAAAAAATACCAGCCTATGATTCTTAGGTGCAATGCAAAGATTCTAACGAATCAAAATTGAACTCGCGTCAAAATCTAATCAGGCGTTAGGTGGACTTAAAAACCCCACATACATGAACCCTAAAAATAACTAAATATAAACACTTTTTTGAACGTCGTTAACCAATGGAATGGATATGAATCAACACTTGTTGTGTGAAGAAGAAAAAAGGAATCTTCCAACTTACCCATACGCCATAATCTCTCTGTACGGCGAGCGCTTTGCTACAGCTATCCCAAGATACGACCCAAACACCGACACCTCTTGCAGTTCGCACACCTCCTTCTCTGAGAACGTACGTCGCATAATCCTGAGTGCAGATAATGTTTTTTTTTTTTTTTTTTTAATATTTTTCTTTCAAAAAATAAGCTGGCCATAAATAGACCTGATAACCAAAAACAAAATTTAAATGTGTTCTAAATCAAGGAAGATATAAGCATTTCAAGTCTTGCTGGATACTGGATAGCGCACCATACCTACTTATGACGTCACTTTTAAGTACGTCATACTTATCTATTACATTGAACTGTTGTCACCTTTGGGATGGTTCGGCCAAATATCAGCTTGAGGCTTTGGATTCAATAGAAAAACGAGCAATAAAGCTCATTGATGACGAAGTGTTGGTTGGTAAGAAACTTCAGAATCTGAACCACCGCAGAGTCAAAAAGTGTAAAGTCGCAAGCTAGTCGGTATTTTATAGGATTTTCCACGGAGAGTGTGCAACGGAACTTCACGAACTTGTTCCCCCATCACCTTTTCATTACCGGACGTCCAGACGAACGGCAAGGCGTCACCCTTACTTGGTCGAAATGCCATTTATTCGCACCAAGCGTTTTGACTCCACTTTCTTAACCTACGCCTTGCTCCTGTCTGTGTTTCCGCAGCATTACAACCTTGGAGTGTTCAAGTCTAGGGTTAATAAGTTATTACTGGGCAAACGTGCTCCATCTTCGACCGCATCATCGCTTTCCATCAGGCAAGATCGCGGTCAAACGATAGCCTAGTCCGATGCAAAAAAAAAAGAACTTGTGAGATTAAAAAATATCAGTAGTTCAATCAATTGAACTACTGAGAATAGACGCAAATTACTGACACTCGTTTTGCAGGAAAGAGACAGAGTATCTTTTGCTTTATCATCAGGAAAGGGAAAGAGGATCCCTTCCTAATCGGACCAAAAACTTTAAACGTCTACCTAAGATACTGACCGTCTTACCACAAAAGATTTAAGAACTCTTTAGACATGTGTTTAGCACAGGGCCGGATTTAGAGGTCCAGAGGCCTCGGGGCAACAAATATAGATCAATGATTTCTGTTATTTAAGATTAATATAATCAAATAATCATGTATGTATAAAGTACTGTAGGCTGTAGGTAAATGTGAAAGAGCAAAAAAAAAACAAATATCAAAGGAAAAGATGCTTACTAGTGTTAACTAGTTGGAATTTGAAAGTTTTTTTTTTTTTGAAGTCTATTGTGGGGGCCCCCCGTTTGTGGAGGCCCCGGGGCTTTCGCCCCGGTTGCCCTCCCCTAAATCCGGCCCTGGCTTTAGCATATTTTTCGCAGTGAAACAATTGCTAAACACATGTCTAAAGCGTAGACGGTTATTCTTCTCTTATTCTTAGACTAAGAAGTCTACCTACGATCTTCAATAGAAGTATCACTAAGCATGTCATCAAAATCGGTTTAGTATTTTAGAAGCCTGTTATTTTGAACAAATCAATCTACTGTCCAGTAGCCTAATATTTTTAACAGACTTCAAAAATGAGGCGGTTCGCAATTCGGTTGTGAGCAGGGGGACAGACCGGAATACCTCATCCTTTTGTTGTTTGTTACCTCAGAAAATAAATGGAATTTTCATCAAAATCTGTTTACTATTTGGATCATTCTCGATTGATTCATTAATGCTAAGATCCATAATTTTAGTTTTCAAAATACATAGGAAATGTGCTACCTATGTCATCCAAAAAGGGCACCTATATACTAATTTTACAAATTGATAATTTACTTTTGTGTTGTGTGGTAGGCTTCGACCAAAATATATTTTGGTCGAAGGTGGTAGTACGTAAGTCTTACTTGTAAGCGACTGCGCTGTCGACATGAAATGCGAACCCGTCTTTCTTGACCATAGCCATGCCTTGTTCCGGAGAGAAGTAGTTGTGAGGTGTTGTGTGAACCACCTTCTTCAGATAGATCTCACGGGCTATCGGGTCCATGGTGTGCTGGAAAAAACCGTCAATAGCTATTCCAAGGATTCTAACACAAACAAATTGTCACTTCATAAAAACTCGCATGAGGATTTCATTATAAACTATATGAGCATGTATGACTATAATGTATTATTATACTAGCTGCGCACCACGGTTTCACCCGCGTAGTGATGAAAAAGGATGATGATGATATATGATGATGATGATAAAAAAGTTGCCTAAGTCACTCTCTGGACCTTTAACTATACCCATGCAAAAAATCAGGTCGATCCGTTGCTCTGTTGCTGCGTGAAAGAGAAACAAACAAACTAACAAACCAACAAACTTTTCGTATTTATGATATTAGTATGGTGCTCGACCGATAAACATAACATGAGTGTGAGGCTTAATTATTGTCTCCAAATAAGTACCTATACATGGCTAGGTACATGAAAAGCCGAAAGCGGTCCATAGTAGGCTTAGTTATTTTTACCTGTCTCACTGATAGTAGGTAGGTACCTATTTATTTATCGTTTTGAACAACTTCTACTATGGAACAACTATAAAATCGTGAAAAAATTTCAACTGTTCCATACATTTTGTCGTCTGTGAATGGTCGTTTTCTATGGAACAACTGATATTTTTCGCGATTTCATATATAAGTACTCCCATAGTAAAAGTTGTTCTTTATGATGGGTACCTACTATGGACCCCTTTCGGCAAAGTAAACTCATTATTTCTTAACCCAGCGTAGGTCTACCGTTTCCACAAGTTTACTTCTTTCTTACCCCAAAATAATCTTTATTGTACAAAATATCCTCGATGCCTGCCTTTAGATTGCTCTCCGTTAGATCTTTCAAAGTTCTTATGTTCTTGGGTTGTTCTCGCAGCAGTGTGGACACCACAGTCGCGTTGTAATACTGGTACAACGTCAGCGCGAACAGAAATGTTGTAAACATCACCATTTTCACAGAGTTCGAACTCCGACTGACTGTCAACCCTGGAGAAAACCCGTAGTTACGAAGGTAATAATGTCCAGTTTCTATCTCGCTTTAAATCATAGCAACTAGGTAATGCGATTTTGAGCGATGGTGTCCGGCGCAGTACCGGCGCTAGGGTAGGGCCTGGTTGGGCGACCGGCCAGGGCGCCAGATAAAAATAGGCGCCTATAAAGGGGCGCCATGGGCGTATATAAAAGCCTTTTTACGGTTTTACGGGGGGTGAGCCATAGAAATCTCGCCCTGGGCGCTGGTAGTGCTAAATCCGGCACTGGCCGGGCGGTAGCATGTGCCCTTTACAATTTGACGGCACCCGGTTCGATCCTCGGCCCTGCACTAATGACTTATTTAGTCTAAATAAATTATTTGCAGTTTTGATACCATCGCTCAACAACGGTCCGATGTACCGTTTGCACCATTAACTTGCACCATCGGTGAAGGAAAACATCGTGAGGAAACCGCTAGTAGGTATATCCACGAACCTCGGCATGAACATGATAATGATGGACGCTTCAGCAACTTTGGATTGGATAGGATAGAGGATCGATGTTTCTGTGTGTCCGTCACATTTAAGGTGGCTTTTGAAAGAAGTCTTCAAAGCTCAGATACTCCGCTGGGCAGGCCTACTGCTGAGAGTAGAAAGGGATTCTCTTGGAATTCTCAATGGCCTAGATATCGTTAGAAAGATGTTGAAGAGTCGGTCTAAGTCGCCGACTGGTGAGAGTAGCGCGAAACCAGCAACGATGGTGTGTTGTGTTGCCGAAGCTACGCCAGAGCGGTGTAGGTAAGTAAATGTAGGTATGCGTCACCTGCCTTGTTGACAAATCGCGCTCCAAATGAACAGAAGGACTAAGCTGATCGATACGTCGTTATCATCCCCTGGGACTTGTATGATGTTGAGGTTGAGCAGGACTCCCAGCACCACGGCTGACAACGCCATGAGTGAAATGACGCACCACCACACGCGCGTGCTCAGCGGACGCGTGTAGATGGTGTAGTAACCTCCCGGGTGCTTCGGGTGCCGGAATATGAAGTTTGGTCTATGTAAAAAACCGGACAAGTACGAGTAGGACTCGTGCTCTGAGGGTTCCGTTGGACAGAAACCTCAGAGCGCGAGTCCAAAAAAACTAAAGTTGAAATATTGAAAGACAAACTTATCTTTGTAGTTGACTATAATGTTCTTCTATACATTCCAACTACAAAATGTAAGTTTGTAATAACAAAATAATTATTTTTAAATGATATAACTTCAAATTTGTAACTTTCAGATTTATTCCTATATATGTGCTATGAGACCTTGCCTTTTGCCAAATTTCATGATTCTAGGTCAACGGAAAGTACCCTATAGGTTTTGTTTTCCCTGTGAAATCGCAAAATATGCGACATAAACGTTCATATCTTTTGATTGCGTTGAATTACAACTTTTATTTTTTTACAGCCGAAAGAAACCGTAGACCCAAGTATTTAATATTAATTTCAAGTTGATATCTTTACGCGTTCTTGAGAAAAAGGGTCTTGACAGACGGACAGACGGACAACGAAGTGATCCTATAAGGGTTCCGTTTTTTTCCTTTTGAGGTACGGAACCCTAAAAAATAAGATGAACAATTTCACTCCTTTTAAAAAAAATATTTTTCTAGGTAAGTATTTTGAAAGTCAGAGTAAATAGGGGTCTTCTGATACTGCTTGCTTCATCTTCGACCACGTCGTCGCTTGCAAACAGGCGAGTTGGTGGTGAAACAAAATATACCTCTCAACGATACTGCATGCAACTGCAGTGACTTTTTTCGTCAAAAACTTTTGCGTTTGAACGAATTGAACGCCATCTCGCCTGATATTAGGCGATGATCCGCGCGGTCTAAAGAAATATCTCGTCTAAATCTAGACTGAATTTTTTTCTCATTGTCAGCCTACTACCTACCTACCTACAGGTAGTATAGGCAGCAATGTAGAATACGTTATGAATCGCAAAGGAAAATACTTAGTGAGCCAAGTTTCCGCTGCATAATCGAGAGCGTCCATCCTATCGGCGCGGATGAAGAGCGGCGAGCCTCCGATGTCTGTTTCCATCCGCTGCAAGGAACCCACCAGCCCGTCGAATGTGCCGTTGGAAGGGTACCCCCACGACTTTGTCCGTTGAAACTCGTACCTGCCAGTAACTTTACTTAATTTATCGGTGATATTTTAGTTTGGCTTTTGTCGGTTGAGATAGGTATATTTATTACTCCGTATCTCAGATCAGGCAAACAAGGGAGATATGCTCTAGTACAATTATCATTCATGTTTAAATGTATCTCTCCATTTTCATACACTTTCACACTATACCCCTGAAACACTTAGTCTGTGAGAAGAAAAGCGTCGTAGAAATTGAGGACGCGCGTGTGCTGATTTACTGGATAAAACACCCCTCTGTTTGCGTCGGGAGTTAATAAGTATAATGGATGCTTGCTATATATATAAATTATCAATAGGGAGAGTCTGTGAAAAAACAGAATCGTCGTTGATATAGGTACGTAATACAGCACACTTACTCATTTTTCACGCACATTAAGAAACTTGCAGCGACTACTGCTGAACCAATGAACTATGAATGAACTAAAAGTCCACATGCAAAAAATGGGCGGAAAGGTCATCTACAGGGTGAGTTCGACTGAAGGCATCGAGCCTGATTTAGGCCAGATGCGTTCGCACTACGACACCATACATTGGCATCAATTCTGATGCACTCTAAACTAAATTTGACAGCACTAAAATTGTTGCCATCCTTTTAGTGAGTATCACCAGTAGTTACCAGTGACTAAACTAAACCAATCTGACAGCACTAAAATTATCGGCCTCTCTTTTCATTTTAATATGTGAGAGAAGGATGGCAACAATTTTAGAGCTGTCAAGTTTAGTTTAGTTTAGAGTACATCAGAATCGATGCCTTTGTCTGCTCTGAGGGTGATTATAGGTATTAGGAACACCTAGCCTCGTTACGCCACTACCGCTAGTGACAAATACTTACGTAATATTAAACATGTCCTGGAAATATTTCAACACAGCATACCCCTTAAACTTATGCATTGGATCAACTTTAACGAGGTCTGGCTGCTCCTCTTTCAGATACCTGACAAAAGTTTTATTCACTACTTTCCCAGATTCTGGTATTACTACCATACTTCTCAGGACTAGGCCGTTCAAATCCTTTCTATCCTGGACGTCCATGTGCAATGATTCATTCCATCGTCCAACTTCCCTTACAATAAATTGGCCGTTTTTATTAAATCCAGTGCGATATATTTCATATAATATGTACATATATTCATGTTTAGAAATTATTGTAACATCTGAATCTAGCTCAAATTTATATCGTGATAAAACATCAATTGTCTGTGTAAGGTTTTCCGTCGTCACGAGCCATACAAAGTCACTTTTGAAAGCATGTTTCATGCCTACAAAATCAAAGATGTTTGTCATTCCTTCACAAGACGAGTCCACCACTACTCCAACTTTAGGATTAGTATGTGGTGTGATAGGATCTTTATGTTGATCAAATCTTTTACTAGATATTCTTATATAGTTTTCATTAAATATATGATGTATTTGTAGAGCAGTTTTAGCATTATAACAGTGATAAATAACGCCATTAGAAAGACTTTTAAGCTTGAATAAATCGATGAGAACAGCAATATCTTTTAGAATCAGATAGTTTAGCACGTATCTATGAAGAAACATGATGCAACACACAAGTTTGAACTAAGCATACGTTTTTATAGAATCTACTTCTACGAGTTAGTCTAGTACACAGGGTGTAGTGAAAACCCTGTCTGACCTGCGAGGAAGTCATTCGATATTGATCTATATTCATCATCATCACCAGCCAGAAGAAAGGAAAAAATTAATATATTTATTTATTATAGACTACGTCCATTGCTGAACATATTGCCTCCCCCTTAAGACCTCCACACTGAACGAAAGCCTGCCATCTGCATCCACTGAATGCCCGCGACTCTCACGAATCTCACGATGTCCTAGGTCCATCTAGTGGCAGGGTTACATAATACGCTGCGTTCTCCGGTTCGTGGTCTCCACTCAAGAACTTTTGTTCCCCAGCGGTTATCGGTCAAAAATGTCCTTACGTAATAAATGAATGGCTCTCTAGTCTAGTAGTTTAGTCTAGATGCGACGCGTCATTATGCTGCGAGTCTGAATTGAGAACAAAATTATAGGTTTTCGGAACGCGGGCCGCAAATATCATTAAAATCAGGACAGGTGACACTGACAACCAACGGTTGTGGTGGGTGTTAACATTTTCTTGATGTAAGGAAATTTTGATTTTTGATGTGAAACATTTATTGGCGCACCTTGGCAGTAAAACCGACTCGTGTGCCGTGACAGCAAACGATATGACGCTATTTTATGCCGTCATGTTTCATATCTATTGGGCGTCACGGGAAGGTCAATTTATTTTAAATTTATTTTAATTTAGAAATGCGAAACATTAAAATTCTCTTTTTACAATTTAGTAAAAAATTTGGGGTATCCTCCCTTATAAGGATTTGACAGGGATCTCAAAACACGCTGTATATATATATTATCAACCATTGACAACAAAATGGCGTTTTATAACCAAACAAAACTCAGTTATATTACCGTCACCATGCATATCAAATGTGATGGAAAATGCTGACAAGCAAATTTACCCCTACTTATTTTAAATATGTGTTTACCAGATTGAAGGTAAGTTAAACTCGTTCCAAGCATTTATTTGCTCTGACAGCTGCAATAACATAACATTGTAAAAAGCCGAATGAATACCACAAATTCTGATCACTTGCGCTAGGTTTTTGAATGTAAAATTTTAGCAGACAATGACGTTTATTCCACTATTACTAAATCGATGCAGGTACCCGATATACTTCAATGAAATGTGAAAAGAAAATGTTTTCATTGTTTTCATACAATGTTATTGCCGCTGTCAGAGCTAATAAATAAATGGAAATAGTGTAGTAGGAAGCTAGTTCACTTTGCATACTAGGTATCTAGTATGTAGTAGTATCTAGTACATTCCTACTTGTTATAAAATATTAAGAGACTAACCCTAATTTGCGATTGCCGGGTACTTTTTACAGATAAGGCTGACATGGGTAGTGGGTACGTTTTTTACAGGTTTTTTTTATTTTTATTTGGAATATCACACTAACAATCATTTATCCGCGAATATTTGTGAGTATAAGTGTATTCGTAGGGATGTTTGTACCCCTACTGTAGTTTTTACGGGATAAATCCCAAATAAACCGACCAAGTGCGAGTCGGGCTCGCGCACTGAGGATTCTGTACCACCACAAAATACAAAAACCGACTTCACAATTAGTAAAATATGGTGGCATTTCGATTCAATCGAATGATGTCATCTAAATAACAAAATACGTTGCTTAACTTGGTAATGAACAGAAATTTATCACCGACTCGCACTTGGACAATATTTAATAAATGTTACATTTAATAAATAATATAACTATTTATTTATTAAATGTTGACAATATTTATTAAATGTTACATTTAATAAATATTGTATATAAGGCTGTATACTTTAGAGTGTGTACTATAATCATGCCAAGTTTGACGCTTGTACGTATTACCGTTTATACATTAGAGCTAATACAAAAATATGTTACAATATACGTTTGTTGTATGGGGTTTCCTTTCGTATTTACTATTAGACTTTATTATAATTTCTACGTTAATCCGCCGTAACATTACATGTTCTGCGAAAATTTCAACTGGTTATCTATTACGGTTCGAAATATACAGCGGTTAAAAGGTAGGACAGATGGACAGATGGACGGACAGACAACGTAGGCTCAGTAACAGGGTTCCGTTTTTACCCTGTGGGTACGGAACCTTAAAAAGGCGATTCTTTTCAGTCCTTGCCACAAAGCGATTTCAGTGTTGGTCCCAAAACAGAGTTTCATAATGGGACCTCTTTTGGCTTAGTGCACCCTTACCGTGTAACCCTGTAAACGTTGTTCGTAGAGTTGAACCTAATTACCTTAGAAGTTATAACAATGTAATGGTCTTCCACAGCTGAACAAGTTATATTACCATCTGCAAGCAAGCATTATGCATTATGAAAGAAAAAACCTGACAAATTAATTACCTTTGAATATTCAAACTAATGCCTGTTATTTCATGACATGAAAATCTAACAAAACATTTTGAGTATACATTACTGGAAAGCACCAAAAGTAAAATAGAAAAAAAAGGAAAATCTATTTGAGAAGCATTACAATAAATAACTAAACATTATGCATTCACACGACAAATTAATTAGTTGAACACATCTTGAAAAGGAAACTCTGCGACGTCGGGAACCAGCAGATCTGCCAAAAAGCAGACAGTACCCGCAGCTCCTTCATACAGACTCTGAGGGTTATCCGGAAGCCTTGCTTCTCGCAGAAATTCATCTGTGTTCATAAAATCAGCAAACACTTTTGCTCGGTGTAAATATTTCATATCTCCTGTCAAACGGTGCAGTAGGAGAAAGACATATCCATTTCCTGCTACTCCATGACAAATGCCAGGGCCCTTACGTAAAAGACCTTTATGCCAGACCTCGTCTCCTGCTTTAATGCATGCCTCCAGGTACTTCCTTTCTTGGTATACTTTGTATGCTCTCGCCATCAGGTACACGGTTCCTGGTGCCCCGTGACACCAGTGTACCAACTTGTGTTCCGACATAGACAACTCTTCCATACAGCATGGCCAGTTGCCATCTTCAGTTTGTAATTTCAGTAGAAAATCTATAGTAGCTTTGATGTCATTGGCAGCACGTTTGTTATAATTCAGATAGCCAGGAACAGATAGAAGCATCTGTAATATGAAGCTGATACCGTGCGCTGCACCAAGGTACTCCATATTGTAGTAATGATACATCAGCGGGCAAGGACTGTTGTGTTTCTGAGCATATTCTCCTCCGGATAAGATTATCACGTCACAGATGTTGAAAAGAGCTTGTTCGTCAAGAACTTGAGTTTGGAGCTCTCTCTGTAACCATAGAACGCCCGCGAGATAGCCGGCTCGGCCGACAAAGAATTCATCACCACCACATTTTAGGAAGTTCGGGTGCAGATATTGATTGTATAGATCCTTGTACTGCTGTAATGTATCATTAAAATTGTCTTTGCCCGATTCTTTATTCAAAGCAGTGGCTATAGCGTAGGTGCCGGCGTCACCCAGTAAGAACGAAGTTTTGTCTCCAACAGACTTTTCCAAAGCAGGTTGTAGGTATTCTAGCCCCTTCTCGAGATACGAAGCTCTGTTTTCAGAGAGAACAGGGTTCTTAGACAATTTGTAGAACATATAGGCGACGCCGGTAACGCCGACATACAGACCTCCATCTACGTTCTTCCGCGAAGGTTGAAGACGCTTCGTTATATTAGCAATATGCTCATTTATCTGAGGGATTATTTCTGTATTCTCAATGGCTAGCTGTGTGCCACTTTTGATATCCTCGTAAGGATTTGGAAAGTATCTTACCATATTGAAAGCTAAAGGACTCACTGAAGATATTAGTTTTTTTAAACAGCGCGACGAAAATATCTTAAATGAACTTCTATGCATATAGTTCGGTGATCTATTTTGCTGTTTCTCTTCGGAATATATGGTATAAAACGGTATTTAATTAAACTTTTATTTGATTCATTTGAAACTAAATCAAAATTGACTGTGTTTTGTTCTTCAAGTGTTTTGTTTTCTAATTTTCTTTGACAATTTTGACATTTGTTTCGTTCTGACACTACTGACAGTGACAAAATTGACAGCCATGCAGTGCTGCCAACCCTACGGCCTAATATTTAAAATAGACGCGTTCGAGTTTTCTTTCATATCTTACAAAGAAGTTGAGGTAGGTACAGTTGTTTTCGAGTTACTTAGCAACTTATTTTGAGAGATCAAATATGGACCAAAACTGCCTTTTGCACGAATTTATAGTAATTCAAATGGGGCCAATGTTTATTAAGTGTTTATAAACTCGTTTTATTATGATGCCCATAGCATACAATCGCGGAAACGTAAGTAACATGTTATACGGTAGTCTATTATAAAAGATACATAGTTTTACTTTCAGTGGCTCCTTGTTCATCGTGAATAGAAATCTTATGATTATGTAAATTAAATTATCATTGTGAATCAGTGTATTGATTTCCTGAGGATACCTACACCTATTCTTATCAATACCTATAACTGCTAGATCCCGATTCCCGATATTATAATTTATTTGAACATTTTAGTTTACTCAGATGCGAAAGATAGCATTTCGCACTAGAGGACGATCAGCACAGTCCCTCGATGTTGGAGGTCCACATGTGGATCCAGGGCCAGGCGGCGATGGCCGCATGTTTCTGCAAATCAGACCCGCTATAGCTGACCCCAGAGCTGCTTTTGCTCAACGATCACATACTACTCTGTCTGGGTAAGCAATTATATTACAAGCTTTACTAAAATAATTGTACTGCTAATATCTCTGGGCGTAGCTGGGCCACCCCATGTTTTGAACTAGTATCAAAATTCATAATTCTGGGTGGCACCGCGGCGCTTATAGTCAGACGAGAGACTTGCTTGTGTCACTCAGCTCAGGCTCAGCTGTATAAAAAAGTTATTAAACAAGTTAGATTTAATTATCTTGATAAGTAGGTACTGGGTATACTATCATAATTATTCAACCTAACATTTACCTAACATATCATCCTACATCCTATGATAATTATTCAACCTATGTGCTGAGCTGCGTTCATTTAGGTGCTTACCGTGCATTAAGTTACTTTTAAAGTATACCTATTTTATTTACATTATTTTCCAAAGTAATGATTACATACCAAAAGAAGACGGGAAAGATGATTCAGTGAACTTACAAGCAGTTGGTGAAGGAAAAGTGCAGCTTTCGAGAACTCCACAAGAGAAAGATCGACTACCTGATAGAATAAGCCTCGATAGGTAAGATTAAAAGCATGTTTCATGTGAGAAAGAACCAAGAGTCTTATTTTTTTATTCGTTGAAAATTTCGATTTTGTTTTAGGAGAGGGCTGTCGTCGATCCCACATATTGTAGGAGAGCCTGGGTTGAGGCTTTTGTCACTACAACATAATTTAATAAATAGTTTATCAGGATTATCACCATTGGATTTGGGCAAATTAGTATTCCTAGATGTTTATGACAATCAAATAGACAAGATAACTTGTCTCGAGAGACTTTTTAGCCTAAGAGTGCTTTTAATGGGCAAAAACAGGTATATGCTTTTGAATTCTTTAAATAATAATTGTTGTATACGCGTTTGTATGTATATTTAAATAATATATTATTTTTCAGAATAAAAAGAATTGAGGGGCTCTCAAATTTGATAAAATTAGAAGTCTTAGATTTACACGGTAATAGAATAGGAAAAGTATGTGGTTTATCTAATTTAAGCGAATTAAAAGTGCTCAATTTAGCTGGTAATCAGATTAAGTGTATTGGACAAACTGACCTTCAAGGTTTGGTTTCTTTGAGAGAGCTCAACTTAAAAAGGAATCGTCTAAGAAAACTGCTAGGTTTTCAACATACACCAAAACTACAGAAATTGTATTTGGGCAACAATGATTTACAGAGGTGCGTAGTACAATCAAAATTAATAATCCTTGTGACTTTCCTAGCAACCGAGAGTTATCAGCGATTTAACTTCAAATGAATTTACTTTCATTCTTAATTTCAGTGTCGAAGATGTATCAACATTGGCGGAAGCTGTGACTTTAATCGATATATCCCTAGATGGGAACCCAGTAGCTTTAGGGGGAGATTGCACACCTTTTTTAGTATCTTATTTGCCGAATTTATTAACGCTGACCAACATGACTGTTACTGATCAGGTAAGACTCTTTATCGGCTAACTTTATTTATCACTTATTTAATGACTTACTTTTCAACTGATTAATAATGTTTAATAGGTTCGTCGAGCAGCTATGGCGTGGCGAAACAATAAAGAAGCCGCTCATGCTGCTTACTGCGCACTTGGTGGAACTGCTCAACAAGAAGCGAGGCGCGATCAAATCATCAACAACGCACGCACAAATTGGGAACTGCTAAGGTTTTAAGCTTACCTTGTGTGTAACAAAATATTTATATTTCAGTACATAGCACTTTATAATATTTTTTCGATTTTAAGGTCCGAAAATAAGTGCTTTGTCAATCCACCGAGTCCAATTAAAAATCAAGATACGGAAAAAGATGCAGAGATTGATCCGTCAACAACTGTCACACAATCAGGTGCTACACAAACAATGGAAGCAGCTGTGTTTCCCGAATCAGTAATACTACTACAACAAATAGAAACAGAAGATTCAGACTGTAAGAACAGCAGTGACACGAATGCCAAAACAAAGATTGAAAGTGTTCCAAAACCAGCACCAATGAAAAAGCTACAAAGGAGTGCTACTCTTCGAAAAGCTCCTGAAAGAAGAGTAAATTTTTCGGATCGAAGTGCGTCTCAAGACACTGACGCTTCTCATTCTACATCTACTAGCAGTGACTTGAGATTGCCACCAATACTTATACCCATCATTTCTTCCCTAGAGAACGTTAAACTAGCTGATGGTGATGAGCCAATTTTAAAACGATGGGAAAGTATTTCAAGCGTTGAACCAATCGTCGACTCTTCATTCAGCTCACTACCATCGTCGAGCGACAGTGAAGAAGAAAGAACAAAAAAACCAATACGACGCATGCCAACAGCGTTTCGGCGGCGAGAAAATTTTGGTTCCATCCGCTCCAAATCTGTCTGTGACCCCGAGAGCAGGAAAACAAAGGGTAAAACTTCTGATAATAGCGAAATTGCAAGTAACATATCCGGTAGCACTAATGTGGGTTCTGTGGCTACGTCTTCAACATCTGGCAGTGACCATAATAATAGAGTATTAAGGCGAGAAGGCTCTTTAAACAGTAGACCAGGCACTGGTAGGATCAAGAGCGCCACTTTATCTCGAAGGACTGAACGAGCATCATCTGCCAATAGAGCATCTACAGCGAGAGTCAAATCTGGGAAAAGCTTAGCTAGCTTTAAATCTTCAGAACCAGTGCCGAAACCTATGCCTGTCTCAAAAGATAGGGAACAAGGTTTGAAGCTATCCTCTGCTTTAGTATTTTATAAATCTGTAATGAATTAATGACTAAATGTTATTTTTAGGCGTTGATTATTTAGTAGAAGTCTGCGATGGTGTGGTGAGTGCCTGGGGTGCAGGCGCAGTACGTCGACTTGCGCGCGATTGGGATTGGGAAAGAGCCCGAACAGTGACACGTGCTGCTTTTCACTACGTGCATTTTAACGCTGTAGCCCAGTCGCTGCCAGAACTCAAAGCCAAGTAAATAATACTACTACTGGTTTCATAATTATTTTTAGATTTCTATAATATATTATGTTATGTCATTATTATGATTTAAAACTCCACCATTCGACTTTACAGGTTTCCCAACGTATCACACATATCAGTAAGAGCAACAGGTCTGCAGTGGTTGGGACAAATTCACGCATTAGCGGAACTACGAGGCCTGACTGGACTTACAGTGCAGCCGGAAGGCAATCCAATACATGCAAAAATATGGAGAGAGTATGCTATTTACAGACTTGCTCACTGGGGCTTGAAAGATATTAATGATGAACAGGTAAGCGAATTAAAAACAAATCAACATAAAACATGATATTGAAAAAGGGAAAATTGGGTAGTACTTATTATTGTATTTTCAAGCAGGTGACTGAAGAAGAAATCAAATATGCAAATCAAACATTTGGCGGATTGAGTGATTTGGTCCTTCGAGCTCTTCCTGACGCACCGCTTCAGCCTCTATTGTCACGGTTGGGAAGAAGCAGTAATAGTTCTGTTAGCGCAAAGGCTTGGTTGCGGGCTGCAGATCCAGCTCTGAGAGACGTTATCGCAAAAGAAGCACTGCAGTATAAAAAAGGACAGGTGTCACAGGTCAGTGTCAATTCTAGTAAATACTCGTCTCTTCAGCTGTTTAATGCCTCTTTTATGAAATACAGTGTCACATATTTTTGTGATCCACGTGGTTAAAACTACGGAGCTGGCTGTTAATAATGAAGTGTGGTTTTATTTTTCTAGGAAGACATGAGTTGGCGTGTGCGGGGTCGAGGCCAGCTGTCACACGCGATTGAACTAGCATGTGGTGCGGCGCAACGATTGAGAGCTTTGGAACTTCAGTGGCCAACAATATTGGTAGAAATGATCGAGGACATACTTAGAGACTTCTCTGACATGGAATCACATGTCAAAGAACAAATGCATATGCTGATGGAAACCTTATAAAAAGTTATTTATTTATTATTATTATACGACCTTACTTAGAAACATTGCTTAAGTTAATCAACGTTTAAAATTTCTATGTTAACTTATCGCTGACGGAAATTGTGGGTTGTTCCTCTATCATCCTCGAATACGAAACAGAACAATTTAAAGAACTGATTAACTAACGTTACTTATAATAAACCGGCCAAGTGCGAGTCAGGCTCGCGCACTGAGGGTTCCGTACCACCACAAAATACAATAAGGTTGTCCAAGTAACCGAATCACCAGTTATTATAACGCCTTCCAAAATTGTCGAAGCACTTGCTACGCAGCCACAGTTAATTATTTTGCTACAGGCGCTCGAGTTTAACACAATAATTTTAACTTGGAACAGAAACCGTCACCGATTTCACCAAGTCACACTTGGCCATTATTTATTATTTGTTGTTATACTTTAGAGTGTATACTATAATCATGCCAAGTTTGACGCTTATTATTTATACGTTTAGCTTGGAGCTAATACAAAAATACGTTAAAATTACGTTTGTTGTATGTACCTTTCGTATTTACTTTTTGACTTTTTTATTATTTCTTAGTTAATCCGCCGTAACGTTACATATTCTGTGAAAATTTCTACTGAATATCTATTACGGTTCGAAAGATACAGTCGTTAATAAGCAGGACAGATGGACGGACAGGCACACAGACAGTCATCGTAGGCTTAGTAATAGGGTCCCGTTTTTACCCTTTGTGACGGACCCTAAAATGTTAAAAGATTCTGTAAGTGTTTATTTATGTAAACATAATTATGTAGATAGGTAATTGCACCTAGGTTATTTTATTGTAGAGAAACCAGTCTTATTTTGGCTGATTTTTTGTTATTACCTAGTAGTACTAGAGCCTACGACCAAAACCATGTATCATAGCAATACGTACGACCGAAACTGTATAAAATCGTCAGATTATGATTCTGAACCCGGCTAGATGTGTAGTAACAGTCAAAAGTGGAGCAACTGGAGGCTATTTCTGCTGTGTCAAAAAATAAGGCAGTCGGTATTATAGCAATACGTCTGATATTGAAAACGTAAAAAGATTTTATAATTTTATGACGAAAAACTTTGTTTTCAGCCATTTTGCGCGTATCGTATAACAGCAGCGCAATTTTGAAATTGTCAAAAAATGTAGCAGTACTGTATGTCTGTATCAGGGATGTAACGGAGGTAGTTTTATCGGAACCGTAGGCGGAGTCTGAGTTTTTAAATTTGCTTTATCGGAGTCGGAATCGGAACCGGAGGCAACGTGTGGTGGAGGTGAACGTGTCGTGTGCGTAACAAATTAACAACAAGTGAAAAAATAATTGACGTACGATAGAGTGCACGTAGTGGGAGTCGGGGGGATTCCCCGCGCGACATGTATGAACCTGTTCATAACAGTCGACACAGGCCGCCGCCGCCGCTATGTTATGCTTCGACCTCCGATTAAAACCTTCGATTTAAAAGTGTCGGAGCCGAAGTCGGAACCGAAGGTGTAATAATAATCGGAAGTTCCGACTTAACGGAACCGGAGTCGAAGCTCCGTAACATCCCTGGTCTGTATCATAGCAACCCGGATAATTCCTATTCCTATTTTCGATGTTGCATATACTCCCAAAAACCGTTTCGGAGTCGCCTGGTAGTCGCCTCAGCGCTCCTTTACGCTCCTGTGGCGGGGATGGCTTTTCGCGTGTCACACTGCCCCATCAAAAAGTTTTCTGATAAAAAAGGTGCTAAACTAAATTTTTCGGATATATTTTTTTCGACATCTGGACAACTCATTTTATCACGTTCCACAATTTTTAGACAGGTTGCGTGTTACCGATTGGTAAACTGTTCTAACATTTTCAAAACGGTCTCAATATTTAATGCTTTCAAATTTCCTTCTGAAATTTTTTTTTAAGCATCAACTAACCCTTTACTCATAAAGCTCATTTTCAGACGGATTGCTATGATATTTTTTTTTAATCTCATTTTAATTTTTTGTAATTGATCTTCCGGGTTTGCGCTTCACTACTGACTTCAGAAAAATATGTTTTCGGTATATTAGAGCTATCATTTAACTACGGTCTGGAAAATCAGACAGATTGCTATGATACAGTTCGATAAAATTTGTTGAAATTTTTGATAATTCTATATTAATTGATAGGTCAAAAAAAATTGGTTTTATTGCAATGAGAAAAATTTTGATCGTGGGCTCTTGTACTTAGTATAGAGTTAGATAATGATTTAAGATAATTAGAACAAAAAGTAAATCATTAGGTAAATTGAAATGTAGAATCTAGGGACTGAAACACTAGGTTTATAGGTAACTGCTCAACTTTTAAACGTACCTTTTGTAAGTAATAGTGGTATCATTACCCGTAAATATCTGTATTGCTAACTATTGCAATACGTTACTGGCTACAGCGGTCGTTGACTTACGTAATTTTAATTTAACCACGAATACTGCCGTGTCTGTGCCTAAAATGATGTAGATTTTAATAAATATATAAGTACCTATCTCTATATCACAAGAATTTTATTCTAAAATCAATTTTTATTTTATTTTAGCTATTTTTATTTATTTATTGCAAGTAGTTATAAGTTTTTATCACAAAAAAGTGTTGTTTAAATTTCATTAAATAAACCACAAAACACAATAAAGTTGTCCAAGTAGCCGAATTACCAGTTAATATAACGCTTTCCAAAATTGTCGAAGCAATTGCTACGCAGCCACAGTTAATTATTTTGCTACAGACGCTCGAGTTTAACACATTTATAACTTGATAATGAACAGATATTTCACCTACTCGCACTTGGCCATTATTTATTATTTGTTGTTATACTTTAGAGTGTGTTTACTATAATCATGCCACATACTTATACTACATATTATTATTGTTAAAGTTTCCACAATCCAATTAGGTACTAATTTAATAGCAATTTAATTAGGAGATACATACTTACGTACTGTTTCGGACCCTAGGCTCTACTGCAAGGCTCAACTAGTTGAGCCAAAATTATGAAATCTTTGATAATTATGTCAATGATGCGTGCAGTCATTACTCATCCTTATTAATACCAAAGATTATACAAAGATTATATACTAGAGTTAATACATAATCAAAGCCTTATTGTTAGTCTGCGGTTGCCGTAAGACGTGCTGCTGATGCTTTCGCGGAAGATGGAAGAATTTCCTCTCCAATACTTTCCATAGCTGCTGCAACGCAACCGTTCCAAATAGGTACGTTCAAAGGTGCCGGCTTCGAAATAATTCCGCAATACGAAGTCTAAAGTCAGATATTATAATCAATGCTTTGGGCTTTGATAAAATAGTCCATGTACCTAATAATGAAGATCATTGACCTATTGTATCAATGATGGATGGTATGTTGAACGCATTATGATCATTGGGTTGAACGCAAGGAACATTATTACTTGAACGCGTCGACAATACAAATGAGATCAGTGGTGCCAACTTTACACAATAATTTTGACTGTCAGTGTCAATTCCATCATAATTGTCACTGTCAATCAATCAAGTTGACGTTCAAAAAATGTCAATTGTCTTGTCTATTTCAAAAGGCCAGCAAATAGCAAATATAATTTTATTAAATTTTATAAAATAGGTAATCGCCGAGCTTTTAAGCCGAGTTCAGAAGCGTAATATAATTTAACTTACGCATCTGGCGATAATGGAGCAGTAGTCTACGCGCCATGGACGATACTGAAAGTACTACTACATCTGCGGAAGAGAATACTGGAAACCTATGTGATAACCCAACCAGAGACACTCTTGCAGAGGGCTTGCTAGGACTTCTGAAACCTACTGTGGATCAGCTTGACGACAGGGTCAGAGCTACTAGGTATAATCAATACAATCTTTATATCTACTCCCCTTTAAAGATCAAATCCAATTCTATTATCTTAGCAATATTATTTGCCTGTGGTGAACAATGTTATAACTATTTCCCAGAATATCTCAACTAGAACTGAAGCAACAAATTGAATCATTAAGCGAAGAGCTAGTGAAAGTGAAAGAGGCTCTGAACAATCAACCGGACTTGGACCCTTATGTGAAGAAACTAATAGCTTCCAAACACAAAATCACTGTCGTTCTTAATATCCTGCAGGCTTCACAGGTTTGTTAATTTAAACAAAGCTCAAGTTTTTTTATTTAATTTGCAGGGATAATAGGCTTGCGCTTGATTACCTGCTTGCCTGGGGGGTTAGACAAGACCCACTTTCTGTTAGCGTTAACGCCTGCGGAAAGATGAAATTGTGCGAATTTTTACGAATTGCCGTCTACGGTGGACCGTAGACGGTTGCGGTTCACTCGTGATTTGAAGACACCCAGATTTTAACTATCGGGGAACACCCATTGAGGCAGCGTATTCCACGGTCTAGTAGTTCACATAATAAATGTGGAATCAAAGTGCTTCATACGGGTTTTCGGAATATCAACCATAAAGCAGTGTCGATTTTTGTGCCTGCTCTGGCAGTCCGATAGAAAAATGGGCAGGAGGGAATTAGATCATGCAGATCCGATGCACACTCTCCGAAATGTATCCTTATTATAAAATGAATGATGCACTGCAGTATTTACCTTGTCTCCAAATATTATTGTCTCTCATACATCTGTGATTGATTCCTTTCCATAAAAACTAGATAAGTTTAGTTTTTTGGCAACGACACTACCAGCTGCACTACCAGTAGTGTCATCGACAATCACTACTGGTAGTGCGGCAGGTAGTGTCCATGCTAAAAAACTAAAATATTTACAATATTTCAGGACAGATTAAATGAAATAAGACGTATGATACAGAAGGAACAGACTGTACGGGCAGCAGCTCTACCACCACCTCAACCTGAGCCAGAACAGAGCACAAGTGGGACAGTCTCCGAACAAGGCAGCATTAATTAATCATGGAGACACCATACCAGAATCACATCGACAAAGCGGACTTTGACCATGTCTATGAACCTGCTGAAGACAGCTTCCTACTAATTGATGCCTTAGAAAAGGACCTGACTTATTTAAAAGCCAAAAACCCTACATTTTGTTTAGAAGTTGGCTCAGGTAGTGGTGTAATAGTAACTGCTTTCAGAATGGCATTTCCAAACACTTTTTGTGTGAGCACAGATGTAAATTTCAAAGCTTGCATCATGTCTAAACAAACGGCTGATTACAATAAAGTTGGTTTGGATTCGGTCACAATGGACTTGGCAAGTTCACTCCGAGATAACATATTTGATGTAATTATATTTAATCCTCCGTACGTTGTAACGGAATCTGAAGAATGCAGTGCAAGAGATATCGCTGCTAGTTGGGCTGGAGGGGTTAAAGGCCGGGAAGTCACTGATAGGCTGCTAGATATGATACCAAATAAGCTGGCACAAAACGGATCCTTTTACCTCCTGCTGATTAAAGAAAACATTCCAGAAGAAGTTATCAAAATCATGTCCAAGTTCGGATTTAAGTCTGAAACAGTCATAGAGAGGAAAGTAAAAAATGAACAACAGGTAGTATTGAAGTTTTTTAAGTAAAAGTTGCAGGGTTGGAAAAAATCATGATTTTTTCAATAAATCCAGTAAATTACGATATTTTTATTTTTCCGTTTTGTCTTACTGTTGCCAAATTTTTAGCATAAAACAGAACGCGCCCTTTGCTGTCGGCGAAAAGTAGCGGTAAACTAGAGAGGAAAGTTAAAAATGAACAAGTAGTATTGAAGTTTTTGAAGTAAAAGTTGCAGGGTTGGAAAAAATCTTTTTCATAAATAATTTTTTTCAATAAATTCAATTATTCACGTTTTTTAAATGAATCATAATTAATCGCGATTTTTTTATTTTTTCGTTTTGTATTACTACTTCAGTATTTTTTTTTCATAATAAGGAACGCGTCAATTGCTGTCGGCGCCACAGAAAAGAGAAGTAGATAGAACGGAAAAGAGAAGGAACATCTGTTACCAGGCATACGAGTGAACATTCTTATTTACGTCAACGCGTTGAACTCCGTATCACAATTGCTAACTGATTTTGAACGCCTTGCTGCTCCATCGAATTTATTCCACAATGCTTTCTTGCGCTGTAATTACGTGTAGCCTAGCTAGCAAAGATTTTATTTAAAAAAAAGGAAGCATATCCTATCACCGGTATGTCTAAATTGTTTATAATTATATTATTTCACCGTGTTTTAATTACAAAGCTGTTGACAAGCCGTTGACAATAATAGTGGTTACCATTATTTTATCGATATCGATACATTTAGATTTTTCTTATAGTACTAACAGACGTATGGACCAAGTCCATCTCGTCTATTAGCGCTATTACATTTCCCGTAATTTTCTATTGTATAAATAGACATTGAATTTATTACAGTTTTCCAGGCAATCCGTCTACTAGGCAAAAATGGATTGATGCAACAGGAAGACGTGATTGGATTCTTACTATACAAACACAATTTGTTCAAAAAAATTTTTGGACATATATGTATCACGACAATTAAAAGATACTTGAAGCCATTAGCAATATCACAAAAATACATTATTTATTTACATTCAGTAGTTAAAAATTAAATCATATCACCAACACCAACGTCTTCATACTACTCTCAGACAACCTCATTTGAATCTCCAAAGAGGCTTAAAATAGCTTCACCTGCCTGTTCAAATTCTTCGACTCCAAGAAAACGCAAACTAAAGGAAGTTATAAAGTTATTACATTATTTTTCTTTATAGATATTTGTGATGCACATTTGAGACTTCCGTAAAGTGACGCCTGATTCAATCAACTAACTTTGATATTCATTATTGATAATTTTATTCAAACCTAGCCAGCTTCAATTGCGATCCCGAAACTTTAAACTCCACTTTTTAAAATATCCCGATTGTTCACTATTTAGTTGTATGATTACGGAATATTTACACATTATTTATAGCGTTTTTGAGTCATTTCCTGTGCCGAAACATTAGGAACTCCATATCCACAACATAATCACGGTAAATAAGTCGTTAATAATCATACAACTGTACTAAAACTCCACGTTTTTAAATAAGTCACACCCACGATTCCATAATATTTAATGGTATAGACAGACGGACAGACTTAGTAAGTTAGTAGACTTAGACTCGTAGGCTTAGTAATAGGGTTCCGTTTTTACCCTTTGGCTACGAAACCCTAAAAAGTCAAAAAGTTAAAACGAAAGAGGCGTCCCCATACAGCAAACGTATTTTTACGTATTTTTGTATTAGATCTAATGTATATGTAATGTAGTGTAACGATAATACGTACAAGCGTAATAATTGGCATGAATATGGCATATGCATTGGCATGAACAAAAAATAATAAATAATGATCAAATGCGAGTCAGTGACTAATTTCTGTTCATACGAACTAAGCAAGTCAATCTTGCTATTTTTTTTAAACGACTAGTGGAATTCCTGCCATCTAATATGCTAAAGTATATAATAGGCATGTGTCCTAATGTTTAATTTGTTACAATTAACCGGCTTAGCGATGAATATAACTAAATACATTACACATAGGTACTGATAAAATAAATGAAATTGGCTGATAAATCTCTGAGATATGAGTGTTTAAAGTTTTAGGTGGAGATAGAGAGAGGATGCTCTATTCATTTCTCGCAAAGCGTGTGTTAGTACAGCATTTGTATAGTGCTCCTGAGGTGTGACGTCACGGCTCAGTATAGTGCGCTCTCTGTCTAGCACGAAATTAAAATGTTTATATCTCATTTATTTTGAACTAATTTTTATTTTGTTTTCGTTGATGTGTTCTATTTATGATCAGATTTTTTATGAGGTAAAAAAAAAATATTAGTCATCATGCCTATTAAAATTATCGATAAAATTAAAACTGCACACAAAACTTTCCCATCACTAGCTGTGATACCACATTCTAAATTTTAGGATGAGGTTTTTTTTTAATGGCTCCTCACGAAAATAGCATTTAACCGTATCAAGTAATATATTTATTTTTCTACCCATTTAAAGTCACATAAAACGAACTCTAAACATAGCCTACGTCAATATCATGGTCAAATCATGACCTAGTAAGGTCATGGAAACTTTTTAATCAAGTTTCTTTGGAGATTTGGGGCAAAACAAAAAAATCACATTTGCAACTTCCCATTGTTTGCCTACACTCACGCAAACCTACGAATTTGCCTTAATCTTATTTAACGGATAATAATTCAATATTATTACACAAGCACATGCGTTAATACACTAGTTTTGTTAAATAAAAAAAGCAAAATCGATGAAAAACTCTTAGCTAAATTATTTTAACCCTCGTGCTTATCGTGCAGTTTAATTTGGAACTATTTTAACTATGTCGTAGATAAATTTACGTTAAGGACTGTTGAACTCGTACTAGTTTTTTGAACTGCACAAGAATCGTGCAGTTTTTTTGTAATAGCAGCATTTACCGAAATAATTGCGCAAAATGCACAGGGAACTGAACCGTATTGCACCACGAGAAGGTCAGTTTTAAACTTTAACAAAATGGCGTTCATAACCTTTTGGATTAATAATAATCTTGACGAATTATTGCATTCCTTCCTATGTAGTTATATTATGACGTTTCGTTTACATGTGTGCAACTGGCTACAACGGATTTCTTGCAAAAATGCCTTGACAGCCGTTCTATTTTAAACGAAAAAATTTTCTCTTCTGTGGTCGGCGCAAAGAAGTGGGATTTTGTAAACTTTGCCGCGCAATTATGATCTAGCGTTCATTTTTTCACTTGTTTCACTCATAATATGAGAGAAAAACAAAAAAAAAACAAAAGTGTCATTCGCTCGTATTTTTTTGTGTTTATGTTTGATTTTGTGCTTTATTTCATTCATTCAACATTTAAGAGCGTAGCTCTTGTTGGTGGAGTATTTTCCAGGCTTGACGGTCTTCTGCCAGCGTTTTCACTTCCCTGTACGACATGACATTTGCCGTAGCTTTTATTTGGTCTAAGAATACTCTTCATGGTCTTCCCGGTCCTGTCTTTCCTTCTATCTTTCCCTCTATGATGGTTTTCACTAATTTGTAGTGTCGAACAAGGTGGCAAAACATCTTGTGCTTTATTGCGCAATTATAATCAAGAGTTTTTTGTATCTTTGGCATTGTTCACACAAAATTACACAACCGACCGACAATGAAGATGCTGGAAAATTTGTTTTTTCACATTTACAATAACAACACATGCATCCGATTTAGAGTAAATCACGTAAAAATTCCAATTTTAATATTTTTTTCTTCTCAAAAATGTAAGTTAATGAATATTAATTGATTAAAACAGATTTTTATTGTAAAAAATATTTTATTTTAATCGTGATTTAATCGTGCCAACCCTGAAAAGTTGTTTGTATTATAAGATGCACTTTATTAACTGATAAATTGAACTTAAATAATTTTAACATGTGAATATATATTTTGTAAGTAACATTTTTATGGTTTTACTGTTTGAGATTCTTTTTGACAGCTTCTCCGAAAGCTTTAGCGCCTTCGTCATTTTCAGCGGCGCCAGGTAACTGGGCACATTCTTTTGTCCACCTCTGAATACTGGGGAACGGTGTGATGTCCCAGCCAACTGCCTGGAAATTTTACTATACTTCATTGATGTCCTACTCATCATACTGCATAACTAGCAACTTGACAAATTATGAAGTTTTTTGTAGGGTAATGCAATTAAATTTATTCACTAGAAATAAGGTTTCACACTGATCTTAGGTATTTTATATTTAGTTCTCTTATTATGCTGTTACTCTGCATGTGAATTTGGTCATATAAATTAATTTATAGCAGGGCAAAGATTTTTCATACTATACTATAGTACATATAGATTGTTGTATAGGGATTCCCAGTGGGGTCGAAATCGGTTCCCGGGGGTCGACATAAACTAAAACTGATATTGGGGGTTGATGAGATCTAAAATTCGACCCCTATATTTTGTTAAATTCTGTTGAGAAAATGGTGTCAATTTTAATCGCTTAACCAACCTTTGGCTGTGGGTCTTAGGTTGTAGTTCATTTTGAACCCTTCTTTTGCCCAAAATAGTTTGGGAATCCCTGATTTAAAAGAAATGGAAACTACTATTCAATGTTGATTGCGTGGGTCAAAATTTTGGAAGGTGCCAAGTCAAAAAAAATAAGTATTCAATTATCATGTCAAAAGCTTGATATAGGGTTCTTTGAAGACTTCATTTAGTGTGGATGTATTGACCCAGCGTGGACAGATGTTAGCAATTCAAGATCTTCAATTGTTTTCTTCTGAACTTACTGTTTGCTAGGCTAGTAGATTGTCCTTTCTTTTGCTATTTCAAAAACCAATTAAACCATCTATGAAGGAGTTTGTTAATACCCAAAAATAGACTACTACTAAGCTGGACTAGTTGAAAAGATTACTTAATATAAAGTCTGTTGGGAGACAATGCGCAGTAAACTGACTCAAGTAATATTTGCGCTACTACTGCGCATCGTCTGCAAAGGGTTAACAGCAACTTCAAGTGACACTGGCACTAAGCATAAAGTTTTAGCTCATTGCAGATGATGCACATTCAACTGGCGCAAGTAATACTCGCGATAGTACTGGGTGTCGTGTGCAACAGGCTTTATACCTACTATGAACATTGACGTAGAAAACTTACCAGTATGCTGGATATAGAAGCATAAGTGGTTGCATCCGCAATAGTAGGTTGCTCCCCAGCAACCCATTTAGTCTTGGATAGGAATTGGTCCAGGAATGAGAGGGTTGTATTCAGGTCATTCTTCAGAGAGTCTTTAATTGCAGTCTCGCCAAGAAATAATATTGGAAACTGGAACAAAGCAGTTATATACAATAAGTTTTAAATTATTTAATGGTATGTAGAACAAATGTGACTAAGACCATAGTTGCTATAAATAATTTTCGAGAATAGAATTACCGTAAATTATCATGTAAACAGGTTGTGTTATGAATATTTAAGGTGATTCGGGTTAAAGAGCTTTATTTTCTCAACAAGAAATTTACAATTTCACTTATGAGAGAAATTAAATTAATTTAGTAACTAATGCTTCCACATGTTGGTAAACTTAAATAAACTAAAATAATAATAATAATATGTTTAACAGTATCACAAACACAAGCACTAACTAACATTATTATATTGTATAATAGTTTATTTTATTTTATTTTGTTTTGTTGATTACGTATTAGTATGGCCGATATTAGTTCAACATGGATTGCAATTTACGCCGTAAAAATGTACTACTATTTCTAAAGATCATAGGTTGCATCTCTTGATAACCAAGTGTTCGACCACTTTATATTTATAGCGCGATTTTAATTAATATTGTGCAACAAGACAACTTACGCAAATGGCTCTAATTTTCACGTAAATGGACGAAGCGTCAAAGTATAGTCTTTGGTCAACAACTGCTCTTCGCTTCAAATCCTTAGGGTACCATTGGTCGTCTTTTCCATACTTGTCTGCAAGGTAGCTAGCGATCGCGCGGCTTTCCCATAGCGCAAATCCGTCGTCAACCAACGTAGGCACGCAGTGCTGAGGGTTTATCGCCAAAAACTTCTCGTTTAATTGTTCTTTGTTGAATAAATTTATAATTTCTATTTCAACAGGAACACCGATGCATCTCGCGGCAAGTAACGCACCGCGAGAAGGTCCGCTGACTGGGAAATGATATAGTTTTAATGTAGACATTTTAAGAGATTAGATGCAATATAGTTACCCTACTGTACAGTGTATTGAAATATTGATATTTGAATTATTTGATATTGGTTTTGACTTGACATAAGTTCACTTCACTAAACTTTTAAAAGTTTACAAGTAACGCGGCGCGTTACTTGCGTTGTGTTTTTGGCCATTACTACATACGCTAAAGCAATTAAGGTCATACCGCCCTGACAAGTATGCCGAGGAGATGCCGTTGCTGAGTATTGTACACTCTAGCATTTCGCAGCGAGTCAGATAATTATATAAAGATTTTACAAGACTTCTATTTTAAATTATCACGGTTGAGACAGATTTTGATTAATTGATTATTTAACGGGATATTCGCTGTGATAAGGTTGTGGATAGAGCTCCCGTTATTTAATCTATTTCTTTCAGTTGCTGAATATTTTATAAAATACCATGTTCGTGATGTTCGCAAACTATCATAATCTCAAAATAACAAATTACCGTAAATCATATCAATGTCTCATTGTAATACTTTCCAAAACTTGTGTATTTTCGGCTGTTAGTATTGTGTACTTTATTGGTGGATTATAATACAAAAAGTGTTCTTACATGTGCATAAGCGTGGCAAGTGATATTACAAGGTGAATCGTTTAGTTTCATATTGTTTCCATAACTCGAGGCAAATAGATTTTTTTTTTGTTTTAAATAGTCACGTTGGCGCCAATACTAAATGTCTTGAGAAGTTGAGACTTTTTTTTAAATTTATTTGGCAATTGGATAGAAGTTGAGACTTTACACGTAATGTTGCCAGCTGCCAAGCCGCCTACTTCAATTTTATTTTTTAATAATTGCCTCAAAACTTACTGTTTTAAACTTTTTTTTATACTAGAAAAATACCACCATCTAATATTATAACATAGTATAAAAAACGGCCATTATTTAAAAAATACAATTGAAACAATTACAATTTAAAAACAATTTCCATAGTAGAATCGGGGCCTGACCACAGATAATGCAGTGTTTGAAACGCGAAAAGATTGTAACACAGTAATGTTTGCATTTCAAATTAATTTTGGGGTTGCAATGCGGATTTTTTAAAAGTTGGCGCGCATTTTTAGTCTCTTCTTTCATTAGCCAGACTCAAGCCAGACTCGATAATCTATGACGGTACAACTTTAGCGTGCTCAGTAATTGACAAAAAAAAATACGTTTGACGATGACGTTCCTCTTCTTCCTCCCCCTGCCCCCCACCCCATTCCATTGTTATTGTTATTTTTGGTTTTGCATTTTCCAAAGAGTACCTTTTTTACCTTTTTATATACTGAAAGCATTTTCGTGAGACGATTTTTTTTATTTAACAAATCAGTCAGCGGTTTTATTTACGCCGGGTAAAAATGTATCGCAATCTATAAAACACAACCTACATTTTTTGCAATGGCTTCTAACAATATGTGCAGAATATGTTTGGGATATGGATTTCTCACAAATATATTTGAAAAGCGTGATTCAGAGCGAATATCTACAAGAGTTATAAGTTTAGCTAATGTAAACGTGAGTAAAGATCACCTATGATGAATGATCTTTGTTTACTACTCTTAGTAAAGATATCCAACCAACTAATCACTAATATTTGACGACAACTTTTGCAGATATCTCCCAGTGATGGCCTGCCAGATAAAATATGTGCTGTATGTATTAAAAAACTAGATAACTGTACAGCCTTTATAAACTTATGCCAGGAGTCTGATTTAAAACTAAGAACAATATTATACAAAGGTGATGAAGAATTACAGACTGTCTTAGAAATTGATTTTGATAATGAAAATTATTCTTTGGGTATTGAAGATGACCATTTTGCTGATTGTAATTTGATAACAGAAAATGATGCGAAGGATCAAGTGTTTCAAGTCATAGAACAAGTTTCATTGGGCAAAAGAAATGTAAAAAAAAAGAAAAGTTCTAAAGAAAAATTTATAAAAGATATTAAAGCTAAAGATAAGAAAAAATCTGTGAAGCAACAATGTTTCACTTGTGGAAAAGTTATGTCATCTAGGTGAGGATGTCTTTTTACAAGTCTTGAGGTTACAAACAGACAGACAGTTACTTTCATACCAGGCAGGGTCGGACCGGGCCTGAAGGATCTGGGTGCCTCCCCACAAGCCCGGGGCCCGAGACCAGAGACCCCTATCCTACCTACCGCCTGGCTTGTGACAAGCCCCGCAACCCATGCCAGGTCTGTGGGAGGCCCGGCTGGCAAATGCCTTGACTATGTGGCCAGTCCGATGCTGATACAGGGTGTTAGGGAAACTTCCAAAGCCGAAATGCTTTTGTTATACTTTCTAAAAACGATTACACTCGAATTGAAGATACTTCTTGTTTTTGTGGTTTAGAATGTTGCCAAAAGTGTACAAGCGTGCGCGCGGCACAGGTTGTTCATTGACCTCTAGCATCAGCTGACATTTTATTGTATTACATTGCAAACAGTCATCATCATCATCAGCCCTGTATGACCCACTGCTCTGTTTAGGCCTCACTTTGTTTATGCCACTCTGCCCGGTCTCTCGCTAGTCACATCCACTCATTTCAACAGTTCCCTTGATGTCGTCAGTCCACCTCATCCTCGGTCGGCCCGCCAACCTAGTCTTAGCCACCACGCGGTTACTGCTGTACACCACCTCCCATTATTACATCTGGCCATGTGTCCTGCCCAGTTCCACTTAAGTTCCGTCACCCTGTTTACGACGTGTGCAGCCTTGGTGCGACTTCGTATTTCAGTGTTTCGGATACGGTTTTGTAATTTGATGCCGAGCATGGCTTGCTCCATGGTTCTCTGTGCGACGTGTACTAAAAAAAAACTTTTTTTTTGCCACCAGTTTCCCTTACATCCTGTATTATTGGTATAGCAAATAAAGTTTATTGGGATATTATTGTGGTAGAAGTTACACATTTAGTGACACACTTGTGTTAACAATTAAGCTACAGTGAACCCTGACCTGTTTATTATCACTCAAATGTTGGCAGCAAAAACAATAAATTTCAATTTTAAAAAAACCGACAAAATGTGCAATTTCGGTTAAATGCCAAACTAAATTACTAAATCGATTTTGATGAAATTTCTATGAGACCAATATACAAATTACATTCCTGTTGTATCTGTATGTAGTTCCGTGTAAATAGTTATGATATAAGTTTGTGTGTAACCTCATTTGTTACTTAATCTGTGGCCGAGGTTTGGCCGCCATTTTCTGTTGATATAAATAAAATGATGTATTTGTTACTAGGTTCCGCTTAAAGACCCATTTGAGGATACATACTGGAGAACGACCATTCTCATGTCCTCATTGCAACAAAAACTTCTCCTTGGAACCAAACCTGAAGGTCCACATGAGAGTTCATACGGTAAAGTCTGTTAAGAGTATGCTTCGTGCATCATCTATCTCACTCGCACATCACAACATTTTTGGAGGTATAAAATTATTGAATGTTATTTTATTTTATAGCCTTCTATGCTGGTCGAGTTGCTTGCTTCTAATCTTGCAATGGTCATCATCATCATCATAATCAGCCTTTTTAACAGTCCACTGCTGGACTTTTAGCCTACCCCCGAAAGGGTGATTGGGCCATATCCACCACGCTGGCCCAGTTGCGGGTTGGTGGATTCACATACGCCATTGAATTTCTTTCCTCATGTTTTCCTTCACCGAAAAGCCAGTGGTATGAAAATCCGTACATAAACTCCAAAGAGCTCATTGGTACGGGCCCGGGATTTGAACCCGCGACCTCACGCTTTTAAGTCTAGCGGTCTCCCAAATGGGCTACCACGGCTCAAAATTGCAATGCTTTCAATTTATAAATTTTTCTGTCCAATTAATATATAATATATATAAAGTGAATAAATAATAATAATATAAATATCTGATTGAATGTACTAATATAAATTCTATCGCGCAAAGAAACACCGAGCATCGCTCTCTCCATTGCCCGCTGTGCGAATCTGAGTTTTTCCAAAAGGCCAACAGTTAAGGACCACGCCTCAGTATCATATATGTCATCACTGGCAACACACACTGGTCAAAGGCCCTTGTCTTTAGGCATTGCGGTATCTTGGATTTCGGTTTTACGTGAAAACATTAAACCATTTTATATCTTCAATAATATTGAAATGCGCGAGTGCGATAGACGTTGCACGAAGCATAGACTCTTAAGCAAAACAGAGCTTGATATTCAAACAAATTCGGGAGGTCCGTTAATTGAAAAGTATACCTTTTGGGCTTGTTTTGTTATCCTGCTAGTTGAATCGTCCTGCTGAATAGTTTATTGAATGATTTGTGCAAGACCGTGGCGGGCACGAGCCGTGCCGTACGACAACCCGACGCCCGCACGACAACCCGACGCCCGCACGACTTCCCCTTTTATGAAGGCGTACGACCGAGCCTCGTCCGGGACGCGGGCGACGCACGGTGTAGCATGGTCTGCTTTATATAAAACTAGCGACCGGCTCCGCACGGGTGTAATTTTAATTTATGTAACGGGGCGGGTCGCTAGTTATATATATATATATATATATATATAAACCTTCTGTGGAAATTTATCTAACTGATGGTGAAAACCGCATCAAAATCCGTTACGTGGTTTAGGTGGAGTTAGCGGCCATACAGACAGAGAGATGTAGAGAAGAGATGATCATGAATACGTGCCTCGAACAGGTCCGCCACGGCTAGCATAAATCATCTTTGGTAGTGTGCCGTCTTTCTACTTGACCTGTAGTAAAACAGAATGTGGGATAAGTTTTGTTAGGCTTGCCTTACTCATGAAATACCAAGAAACAGAGCGACAAACTGTTACATAGAGACTGAGAGAGTATTCTGTCTGTCGCAAAAGCAAGTTGCTTACATGATGGTAAGTGGCACAGTACACATCACATCTGCAGCCATTAAACGCCCACTGCTGAAAAAAGGCCTCCCTTGTTTGTTAAAATTTTCATGACTGTGGATTTAATGTCCTTTTTCGTAATAATAAACAGTTTGCATAGTCTTAATAGCGTTAAACAAGTCATAGTCACAGTCAGAATCAAGTTAAAAAGGCCTCCCTCTTAGAGGGGTGTTGCCATAATCATCACATCTGCAGCCATTAAACGTCCACTGCTGAAAAAAGGCCTCCCTTTTTTGTTAAAATATTCATGTACCGTGGATTCAATGTCCTTTAGTCGTAATATTAAACAGTTTGCATAGTCAGTCAGAATCAAGCTAAAAAGGCCTCCCTCTTAGAGGGGTGTTGCCATAATCCCTAAGCTCGGCTGGCGGCTTGGGCATCGCAGTACGTTCACCGTGTACTACTAGGACGCTGCTGCCCATCCTCCGTTGGTTCTACAGTTTTTGGGACATACCCGGGTCCGGGTCCCAACAGATTAGCACCATGTAACAAATACTTTCAAAATGTTCTTTTGCAGCTCTAATTTTTGTAATTAATATACTTCAGGGTGAAAAACCGCTTCAGTGCTCAATTTGCGGCGAGTCGTTCGCGCAGACGGCCGGGCTATCAGCTCACAGGCGCAAGCACACTGGTCAGACGCCCTACCACTGCATGCTATGCCCGCGCAGCTTCCGGACTAATGGACACTTGCAGTACCATGTCCGGTGAGGAAAGCTGAAAATACTCCCAAACAATGACGTGCAGCACTGTGGTTATAACATGCTACATAAATGAGGCATAAACAATTAGAATTTTCTTTTTTTTTTCTAGCAGGGCACCGTGCTTTTACTAGCTATCCTACAGGAAACATGATTTTTCTGGGATAAAAAGTAGCCTGTATCTAGGATAGGAAATCAAATCCCGCAAACGCGGGATCCCGCGCTTTTGCGGGATCAGTAATACGGGAAAACATCCGCAATGTGTGATTGGGGTTTTGATGTGGGATTGGATTCCCTAATCCAGGGTATTAGTTACCTTCATACCAAATGAGCGGTATCCAGCGCTGTACGAGTTGAATTGCTACTTTATTGCCTCGTTGATAGAGTCCTTATTTATGTAAATTTCTTCGCAGAGTGAACCTTCTGTGTCTATTATGTCTTCTGTGGCATAACCCGAGTTTCATAATCATTTATATTTTATTTAATCTTTATTATCAACTTACAGACGACACACGGGCGAGAAGAATTTTGAGTGCGACATGTGCACCAAGGCCTTCATCACTCGCAGCGCTCTAAAGCAACACTTGCTTACCCACACTGGAGACAGACCGTACGAGTGTTCAGTTTGCGGCAAGCGCATGACGCGAGCATCCCACGTCAAACGTCACATACAACAAACGCACCAACCTCTCGCATGTAATGAGTGCCCAGAGACGTTTGAACTGAAAGACGACTTGGAGAAGCATAAAGATACACATGGAAGTGAGAAGACTTAGCAAGTCTGAAATTACACTGGCAATATTAGACAGTGTTGTCATATGCTAAATAAATGAGCTGTCAACTAAATGTTACTGAAAACTGCAGAGCCGTTATTGTGAATGCGAATGCAATCAGTTAAACAAAATGTATTGTTGCTCGTAGATTAAGAGAACTCTGTGATAATAATAGATTGAATAAATTATATAAAAAATAACCGTAGTTTTACTGGTTACAATAGGTTATAGTTGCTTATTAGGACATGATTCAAAGAATTTTGCTGTGCCGGAATATCCATGGGAGTTTTCCAATTTGTGTTGCGACTCATCGTCAATTTGGCAGATCCACCATCTAAGGGTACACACTTGCACATACGGCCGCTGTGGTAAAGGTAGTGCGTATTCACCACGGAGCCTGTATTAATCGCTTTTTCTGATAAAATTTAGGATTCGCTGTTCCCCGTTATAACATTTCAGGACAAGTTTGGGCTCTAGCTACAATGCCAATGGAATCACTGCCAATGGTCCACCTGTTGACTTATAAAATTATGGCGTGCGCTTGCGCGTACTATGACGGTCGCTAGTGCGATCTAAGAAAAGAAAAAAAACGGTGGGTGCGATGCTAAACGCAATGTGTTTTTGGTTTTAACACAGAAACATAATAAATTTCGGATGTTTAATCCCGACATAACATAAATGAACTTCGGGCTAAGTTAGAACATTTTGAATTTATTACAGTTATAGGGCTAAAACTCAAAAAGTTGTAAGTATAACTAAGTACTTACATAATCACATATTATTCACAATAATTTAAATTAAAATATTTTAAAATGACTTTCTAACTTGCTATGCATAACTGCATATACGAAGAACTTATATATAAACCTTTAGGGTTTTATAAAGTCCTTGGTATATAGGTACTTATGTCTCTTTAATATACTGTAATATTTATTAAAATTTCACAATTGGCGTTTTATAAACGTCCTTGAGATTTCATTTCATTTCAAAAATGAAAGATACAAAGTTACAGGTTACAGATAACCTCCTCCTTTTTGAAATCGGTTTAAACTGAAACCATCGATTTAATTAAAAACCCACCAAGTGCGAGTCGGGCTCGCGCATTGAGGGTTCCGTACCACCACAAAATTCAATAACGAAATTATCAGTAATTATAACTTAGAGTTTATCTATGTTATAATTTAGTAATGAACAAAGACTTGTCACCGACTCGCACTTAGCCATTTTTATTTTATTTGTTGTTATACTTTAGTTAGAGTGTGTACTAGAATCGTGCCAAGTTGTAAGTATTACCGCTTTTACATTAGACCTAATACAAAAATACTTGTTGTTATTACTAATTATTACTAACAAGTCTTGTTAGTCAATCCGCCGTAACATTACATGTTCATTCATTCATGTAATCATTCATGTAACATTACATTACATGTTCTGTGAAAATTACAACTGGCTATTTATTACAGTTCGAAAGATACAGCAGTTATTATGCACAATAAAAGTTTATTCTATTCTATTATATTCTATTAAGTAGGACAGACAGACAGTCATCGTAGGCTTAGTATTAGGGTCCCGTTTTTACCCTTTGGGTACGGTACCCTATAAATGATTATAGTATTCCTCAGACTAAAGATCCCCAGTCTGAGTAGTATTCTCATCAAAATAGTGAAATCATATAAATTATATTATAGAAACTGACGTGGTTTTCACACATTTTATTTATATTACACGGGAATTACTCACGTAAGATTAAGCCGGTCACTCTGACTATAGTTTCAACCGCATTAGGCAGTCTTTTTCAAGGTGAATGCGCGCGCGCGGCTGCGTCTCGCTTGGCACTGAGAGTGACCGGCTTAATCTTACGTGAGTAATTCCCGTGTAATATAAATAAAACATATAAATTATCTTTATATAAACAGTTTTAGTTTTTTAATAGTTACTGGCAACACACAAATATTTTCGATTCTATTGAGGTTTTGGCGCCATCGTGGAAAAAATCATGTCGGCTCGTTGTATTATTTTCACTTTTGTATTTCCGAGTGTTAATGTGTAATAATGGTGGATTTTTGTTTATTATGTGCTCGTGAACGTGATCGAGCGTGGGAAAGTGATATTATAACTAGCGGAAACATGTTGTTTCCAGAAATCCATAGAAGCCTCTTGTAACGCCTCCACCACTTTACTGGGACATACATGTACGTTTGACTTGACCGTGACTTACTTTGCTTGATTCTGGCTGTGTCTTTGACTTAATGTTTCACGCTATTTATTATTGTAATCATGGTTAATATTACGACTGAAGGACTTTGTATCCATGGTTATAAAAATAATTAACACATACACACACTATGATTCGATTTCGAATTTCAAAATTCGTTAACGTCTCCAAAGACTACTATATATATACGGAGAAACGTCTCGCCGTGTTCACGAAAGTTTTCTTTGTGATAATTGTGAATTTTTTCAATTTAGAAAAGCCAATAAGTGAGCGTGGGTAGTTTATTCAATAAAATCGTGATTCTTAAGAGTTTTGGCACATTAATCGATTGCTGTGGCTGGTACACATTGTAAAATTGAGAGAATAGAATCAAAATCACCATGTCGTCACGGGATATTTACTATTCAGACAAATACTTTGATGAGACACATGAATACAGGTAAATCTACAGCATTTCTGGCTTAAAAACCGGTCCTAAACATGTTTTTGAGGTTTCACTTTCACTCTAGTATAGCTTTTACTGTCGAGGTAACCTATCCTCTTGAAATCCTGCATGAATGGTCTGGTCAACTAATTTATTTTCGTATTCTTGTTTTCTTGATTTGTATATTGTAGTGTACATCACAATGATAAAGAGTATCAAGGAAGTACCAAAGAAATACATATATGCTCCTAATCCTTGATAAATATCTCGAGACAGCTTACCACCAGTTTTTAGCATGTACAGGCGATGTAAATAGGTACATATTCTTGTAGCCTGTGTATTGTCCATTTTATCATACTATTTCTATGAAAAGCAAAATCAATAGCAGTGTGCTACAAGTTTTAGTGATTCCCATGTGCAAGCTAACAGCTTCTTGCGAGTCTGGTCATTCTTAATGTGTTTTTGGAAATTACTTGTCCAATTTTATGAAACTTGGTAAGTATCAAGGTCCAAGACTTATATATTAGCGATATGAGTTACTTTTCTTTTAATCTAGGAAGAATGAAACTTTTTTGTATTGGATTTTTCAAGAAAGTAAATCATATTACATTGATACTAAGTTTCATCAAACTTGGACTAGAAGTTACTGAAAATTAAATATTTGACTTGTTTGTATGGAAAGTAAGAAAATGACCTAAGCTCCAGTCTAGGGTTAATTTCAAATAACTGAATAATGAAATAATTGTAGACATGTAGTGCTGCCGAAGGAGTTAGTGAAACTGGTGCCAAAGAACCATCTGATGACGGAGCAGGAGTGGCGCAGTATTGGAGTGCAGCAGAGCCAAGGTTGGGTGCACTACATGACACATCAGCCCGGTAAGTAAAACCATTTCATATCAACCTACGCCAAGTGGTGGTTGGTATTGAAAAGGCAATTGAGCTTCATCCTTGTCCAGACTGTCTCTGATCATCAAGCGTAATGTAGATCTATTACCAAAACAAGTATAAATTGTATTTTTTTAACCCCCTATTAAAGAGCTGATTATCTTCAAAAAGCTGAACAGATTTTTTTGAATCATAGCTAAGAACACTCACGATGAAGTGACCTTCCCTTTAAAAGCTATGATGCCACAGCTTACTTTAACATGTTAAACTTATAACACCCCACGGTTTGCAACAGTGGTTCAAAATAAAAATATTGCGTAGGATGCCCGCGTTAATAGTGACAATATAAGTAAGTGAGTAAGTGAGGCAGTGACTGGGAGAAAAACCAAAAATCCGAATGCCTTTGGAGAGGCCTATTTTTATTCTTACTCGAGATGGGGGCGATAAGTCCTGCACAGACCTCCCGCTGGGGGTGTATTGTGCATCTCTCCTACCAGCACCTACCCGAGCCAACCCGACTCCTTGAAATATCGGAGTGAGGCTCTGGGGCGCTGGCACAGTTGCTCCAGTGGCGTAGATGGTAGTGTAAATAATGATGAAAAGTAGTGTAGCTGTTGTGGTGACGTGGATGAAAGAGGCAACGGTGCCCCATGCAACCTGGTAGCGATTCTAGTTTCTTCTGTGGCTTCACAATGCCACAGCACATGCTCCACAGTTTTGTTCTCTTTCATGCAGCCATGACACAGTGGACTGTCAGTTGCTCCTAGCTCGTACTAGTGACTATTCAAGTTGCAATGAGTGTTGAATGTTGTTGTTATTATAAGTTATAAGGGTTACTATCAGGTGAAGGTCCTGTCGTTGCAACTTCAATAGTTTGTTGGTGACCTTGTCAAGAATTGGGAAAGTGGCCTAGGACTATGTCCAGCAGTGGACTAAGATTATGATGATCATTGAGTAATTGATTCTTTTTTTTACAACTGCTTGGCACAAGTATTTATTTGCTACAATAACATTGGCGATAAATGGGAAGTAGTCCCCGATCATTACCAGTGGTGACGAGTGGCACATGTAATTCCCAATTATTGGTATCTATGAGACGTAAATTATTTTCATTCATGGTAACAACTGTGAAATACATGTGCCATGCGTCACTGGTAACAGTTGGGAACTTAAATTGTACCACTCATCACTACCTGTAACAGTCTGAACTTTTTTCCATTTATCACCAGTGGCAATGTATGAGGTTTTCCCCTATTTGTCGCCAGTGGACAACTAAGAAAATATGGTAAAAATGAATGAAATGAAATGAAAACCATAAATTCTGATCACGTTCGCTTGAATCTACGACTGTAGCAGGTACCAGATATACTAACAGTGAAATATTGAATGCAGAATGTTTTTATTCCACTTTTTTAAAATGTTATTGCAGCTGTCCGAGCAAATAAATATGTTAGTTGCGCCCTATTTGTGTAACTCAATACTCAATACTCAATATATTTATTGCGACATATGTATGCATGCAAACCTTAAATAACATGTTTATATTTTTAAAATTACAAGTAGTACATATGACCCTGTTAGGGTATGGCAACAGAAAGAACGGAACGGTCTATTTGTACATCGTCGAAGTTATCCTTGAAAAATTCGTCTAGGGTGTAGTAACATTTAGATTCCAAGAAATGTTTGAGGTTCCAAGAAATGTTTGAGGTTCCAAGAAATGTTTGAGATTCCAAGAAATGTTTGAAACTCTAAATAATCTGACCTAAAGTTTCAATGTTTCCAGAGCCCCACATCCTTCTGTTCCGACGTAATAAGACTACGCCTCCAGAGAAGAAGTAATCAAGGCCCGAGGAGTATTTGTACAGTAAAAGAATTTCCTGACTTAGCTTTAGTTTAGTTTAAGTTTCGCCCGTAGCAAACATCAATTTACTGAAGAGCTAATACTTAGTTATATAATTATGTATATGTTTAACCTATCGCTGTTATTCACTACCAGTTGTATAATTATTAATGGGATATTTACCACATAATAGAAAAAAAAATTGTTTAAATTTAGAATGGCTGACAAGGTATTTTTGTAAGAAATTTGCTGTAACTAGTTGCACGAAAACGAAACGAAACGTCAGTCACGTTAGCAACTGTGATGTGGACAAAGAACTTTGAGATCTAACCCAAAAAGGTAAGGTCCAAGTTCTTTGGATGCTGAGTTTGACGCGTTGACATAAATAAGAATGTTCATACAAGGTTCTGTCATAATGCCTGGCGACAGATTTTCCTTCTCATTTCCGTTCTATTTACATCTCTTTTCTGTGATATTTACCATAATAATGTTGTGGATGGAGCTCTAGATATTTCGGCGCAGTTACATGCAACATGTTCCATGAGACAAGGGGACGAATCATGAGCTTCGTGACGTCATAATACACATGTACAAATCTAAAGAGCAATTTTTTTTTATTTCACTCCCATAAAACTTTATTACGTGTATTATAATTTAAAAAAAATGTATCACTTTTTGGGGTAGCTTTAATTTAAAGTTACAAAATATGTGACATCACACTGTGGTCACAACTGACTACGTGTAACATGCATGGGTTCGCCCCTTTTCTCGTAACGATTTTTGACAATGCTATCAATATTCGTTGTTTAACATTGCTACAAAAAAATCTGAAATGTGATTGTAATTTTGAATTTAAGTTGATGATTATTCTTTATAGGGGATTTGAAACCATGAGGTATACCTGGTTGATCTTAACGCTTGAGGCGTCAGAATATCTACATATTGAAAACAACAGTGCATATGTTATAAATCAGTTTTTAACAAAACTAATTTTAGAATGTTATTCACAAAAGTACTTAAAATCACAATAAAAAAGTTTGTTACGGGTCTATTGATCTTCATTCCATAAGTGTCTTTAGTCATTAATGTTTAAGAATCATGAATGCCTTTGATTTAAGGGTTTTAAGGGTTAGAGCAGAGCGCAAACCGAAATGATTCCATACATGTCATGACACTGAATCCACGGCTATTGCATCTTTGATAAGATTCTAGTAGCCTTGTCATATTTTCTTAAAGTATGATCCTGAAGTATTTGGCAGAGTCTTTGAATAGTTTGTCAACATCCTAGTTTGCCATTGGAGATTCTGTTATGTGTGACACCATATAGAGTTCATACTTCAACACGAAGCTGCTAAGATTTCTCTATAGAGGTGTGCAACCCGCTTCACCTTTCTCCCGTTGGGATTGTTTCATTTTGCGCTCTCCTTTAGTGGCTGCTCCCTCCGATTGTGAACTCATTGTCATTATTATTATGCAATTATTGATAGGTTTAAATAATAATTGTTACTAAACTAATCTAACATAGCAATATCACATGTTGACAAACATTGAAAAGTTATTTCATTGTTCAACTTTATAGGCTTTGACTGTGCTAAAGCATCATTCACACTACAAACGTAGGTCGATACATTCTACAAAGTTTTTTTTATTCTCGCCTTTATTTCAATCACCTGTAAGCTTTGCAATGCTCATACTTTGAGAATTTTTATCATTCCCATTGTCCAGCAACCACTTGTCCACCAGTGGTGAACAACAACACAACTTTTAAATTATTCTTGTTGTCCACCTCTGGTGGACAGTGACACTTGTGTATCCTCTTGCAAAAACACTGGTGCTAATGAAATATAGTCAAGAATAAAACTAACTCAGTTGAATGTATCGACCTACGTTTGTAACAAAAGTATTGGTAAAAATCGATTGTATGAAATACTATGTGAAATAATCTGATTATTTCAAATACAGGGTGTAACATTTGTAAAACATTTTCAGAGGTTCCAACAAATGTGAAAATGTCTAAGGCATAAGAAGTGGCTTTTAAAAAAAAACTATTCGTCCACGGTTATGTATATATCGTCGGTGATTTGTAGAAAGGGCGAATCCACCAAATCAAAACTTTTTAACAAAAAAGGCGAATATGCCATATTAGGCCCTTTTACAAACCAATAAGGCGACATTCGCCGTTATAAACTCTGTTTTATCTCTTGATTCCAAAGGCTTGGACTTTCGCCTATTCTTCAGATCGGTAGCAATGTCAATAAAAATCAGTTCTGCATAAAAAACGTATTTTCTCGAAAAGTGGCTTATTCGCCCATTCTACAAATCACCGACGATATGTCTCCCCCAACTCTGCATTGGTATCTGTCCTGGGCAAAGACCGACTGATCTATTATACACCTCCCGAGCTCGTCGCGTCATTGAGTCTAAGGGTGACCTGGGGGCATTGACTGTTCCGTGGTACCCACTCCGTGTAGACCTTGGCCCACCTGTCCGAATGCATTTGACTTGAGTGCCACTCCCAATGGAGCATGGCAGATATAATCCCTAGTCTAATTATAATATGAATTAATATAAGGAACCTAAATATTAAAAGACTTATTTATAATAAGTTGCCTTGACTGCAGTTTAAAAGTATGATTAAATTTAAAAAAAGCTGCTTGTAATGTCTTGTGAAGGTTTATTGTCATTAAAATTATCTAATGATTATCTTTTTTCCTAAAATGCAATTTAGGGTCGTTACCATCTTATTCTGCTCTATACCATCCAATGGTTGCCTGAAAGAGATCGCTTTCAGCAATAAGGCCACCGCTTGTGGCACTAACTAGTAAGTGTTTTCTAAACAGAAATACGTATATTTCGTTTTACAAACGTAATTTTTATTTCTGATACACGCAATAAAGAGTTTCTATCTTTCTATCTACCTACCTGTAATTTAAATATGTATGTTTATTTACATTATGTTACACCCTGCATACTTTTTCATTGTATATTTCATCATCACTGTACTAAAACCATCTAATCTTTTACTTTGTTTTTAAATTTGTAGCAACAAAATTTTTACAATAAAAAATTGTCTTGGTGCTATGTTTACCTACTTTTGTTTCTTTTCCCGAAATCTTTAAAAATATTATAGTATCATAATGGAGAACGGGAATAAATTTTTGAAAAGTCGTGTGGCTCTATTCCCCATCATACCATATTATGGGCATATTTTAGGGGGAATATTTACAAATTTCATGATGGTTTTTGACAGTTATACCTAAAGAGAAGATACTATATACATAGATACTATATATATGGGGGAGTTATACCAAATTGTCAAAATGAATAGTTACGAAAAATGTAAATAGAGCAATAGCATACCTAATATACTTAGCCTATGAGCAATAGGGACCCCTAGAACTCTTGTAGGTAAAGGAAGTATAACTAGAGTAAGTTATTTTATTTATGTTTATTTTCTTTTTTTCTTAGAGTTAGGTGATAACGAAGATGGTTTTGTTGTTAAGTCTGGTTGCACAAAATCCATGGGTTCTAACTTCACATCCTGACTGACAATTTCAATAAACTCTAGTCCTTCTAACTGCTCTTGTTCTAAATTCTGCAGCATTTGATAACCAGTTTCTAGAGATGGAGTAAATGACCCATCCAACGCAGCAGGGAAATGCAATTCGGGCACTTCCTCTAATTTTAACTGTGGGGCAATGTCTTTCACTGCTTGCGCTTCACATTGGCTTTGAAGATGTTCACATTTATGTTTTATTCGTGCATGATATTGGACTATTCGGTTCTCATAAAACTCATGTAGGTCACCAATATGTAAGTCAGTGAAAACCTTTGAAATTGCATCCGGAAAGCCTGACATTAGACCGCTGGCTTCCCTATCGACAACAGTCCTGAGCAACTTGCACATATTCTTCATGTAAATGTCTAGGGCATCAGTGACGGCGTCAAGAGCTGTGTTAGTGCATGTTGGTATACCTACATGAGCTATAGCAATTGCTGCACACTGTTTCAGCGCACGTTTGTGACTTTCTGGTGTGAATGGTAGTATAACGGGACCTTTTCCTAATGAGAAGTCGCAGTATTCTTTTTCTAAGAAGTGTATCGCAGGTTTAGCTTCATGTTCCAATTTCAAGGTGCATTCAGGTTGAGGTGGAAGGCCTGGTAAACTTAGGGGTCCTTCGAAGACTGTGTTTTCCGATAACTCTAAAATGTTAGCTAATTGTCTAGCATAAGCATGAAGTTGTATAGTGTGGGTTATTAAATTCGCTTGAGGAAGTTCTATAGGGGATGATTTCACAGTGATGGGTATCTCCGGTATGTTTTGCATTCCAAGTTCTATGATAGGGTTAAAGTTTACGTTTTGTACGGTGTCATCGCTCCCGTCGTTCTGCAGTTCACCCCAAAGATATCTCGAAGACATTTTGCTATCAGCATAAATATATTCCGCTTATTTAATACAAGTCTGTCTCACTAGGATAGGAAAAGCAGACGAGAAAATAAACCAAACCAAGCAAATAAAATTAATGAAAAATGAAACACAACATTGAAAAAATAACAAATTTTGATTTGATGGATATTAAAATTTTAATTTGACGTTGACATTTTAATCTAAATGTCAATTTGACATTGATAAATGAAAGAAATGTGGCAATCAGTAAAATTCACTGGTAACTTCAGGGAGGGGGTTTTTGGCGCCAACGCGGAAAAAACATGTCGGCTCGTTGGATTATTTTCCTAAACTTGTGTATTTTCGAGTGTTAATGTGTACTAAATGGTGAATTATTATTCATTAAGTGCTCGTAAACGTGCCCGAGTGTGGGGAAGTGATATAACGAGGTGAAACGTGTCTTTTCGTGTTGTTTCCAAAACTCCATAGGAGCCTCTTGTAAAGTCTCCACCACTTTACAGGGGCATGAGTTCCGTCCATCCTAATCCTTCCTATATCCTAATTTTCGCGTATCGTTTCCCTACCTTTAAATTCTAAAACTAAACTCATACGACTTGAATATGGCAAATGCATCAATCATGCGGAGCCAAAAGCCCCAACTCGGGGAAGAAGAAAAAAAAAAAAAAACTTCAGGGAGTTTTGGCGCCAACGCGGAAAAAACATGTCGGCTCGTTGGACTATTTTCCTAAACTTGTGTATTTTCGAGTGTTAATGTGTACTAAATGGTGAATTATTATTCATTAAGTGCTCGTAAACGTGCTTGAGTGTGGTAAAAGGATATAACAAGGTGAAACGTGTCTTTTTGTGTTGTTTCGAAAACTCCATAGGAGCCTCTTGTAAAGTCTCCACCACTTTACAGGGGCATGAGTTAAACTTGACCGCGACTTACTTAGCTTGACTCTGACTGTGACTATGACTTGTTTGACTCTATTAAGACTATGCAAACTGTTTAATATTACGACTAAAGGACATTGAATCCACGGTCATGAAAAATTTAATTAAATTTAAACTGGTAACTTGATTCGTTTTACTTTATTACTATCACGGTAATGGCAACATTATATTTCTAATGGTGCGAAAAAGTTTTAGCGCCAACGTGAAAAATATATGTCGGCTCGTATTATTTTCCTAAACTTGTGTATTTTCGAGTGCTATTGTGTAATAATGGTGGATTATTATTTATTAAGTGCTCGTGAACGTGCTTCACCTCGCAATATCGCTTTCCCACACTCGGGGTAAGCGATATAGCGAAGTGAAACGTGTCGTTTCGTGTTGTTTCTAAAACTCCATAGAAGCCTCTTGTAAAGCCTCCACCACTTTACTGGGGCATGAGTTTGACTAGACCTTGACTTTCTTTGCTTGACTCTGACTGTGACTATGACTTGTTTGACGCTATTTAAGGATAAGTAAACTTGATTATTATTACGACCGACGGAATCTGCATCCATGGCTATTTAAAAAACTAACAAAAAACAATGGCGCGAAAAAATGGCGGCAAATACGCAGCAAAGGGTTGGAGTTTGCTTTGGAGGATGATTTTTCCCTTTTTTACCCGACTGTCTCAGAAGAGGTGTACCTTACGAGCGAAAGCGTCTTTTGAGCGGTGCGGGGCTGCCCCGAAACCAAATGAAAATTGAATTCATGAAAATAAAATTGGGTATAAGTATGCATAGCTTCACGGCAGGGCCCACAATTCTTGCTTATTGAAATCTAAGTAAATAAAAATAAATGCACGTATGAAATACAATTAACGATGAGAAAGCGTCGACCAAAAAAAGGGGTGCCGAAAGAGAATCTCTCTCTTGACCTTGATTATGGGCTAGGACTGCCACTGGAAAGAGATACCACAGTGCCTGAAGACTCGTCTCTATAACCAATGTGTCCTGCCCACCATGACCTATGGTGCTGAGACATGGACGCTCACGGAGAAGACTGTGCCCAAGATAGCCGTTGCCTAGAGAGCCATGTAGCGAGCCATGCTCGGCATCAAATTGTAGGACCGTATCCGAAACACTGAGATACGACGTCGCACCAAGGCTGCAGACGTCGTAAAAAGGGGGAAGGAACTTAAGTGGAACTGGGCAGGACACATGGCCAGACGTAATGATGGGAGGTAGTGTATACATCAGTAACCGCGTGGTGGCCGAGACTAGGTTAGGGGAACCCAGGCCGACCAAGGATGAGGTAGACTGATGACATCAAAAGTACTGTCGGGAACAAGTGGATGCGACTAGCGAGAGACCGGGGAGAGTGGCGTAAACAAAGGGAGGCCTATACCCAGCAGTGGGTCACTCAGGGCTGATGATGATGATGATCGCTGATGCTAAAATGGGATTAGCGAGACAATTCTTTCGGTGATAAACATGACGAGTTAAATACATTTTCAGTGAACTGGCGGTATAGAAAACTATTTTAATATATGTATAGGAAAATTATTTAAATAGATTAGATGTTCAAGAATATAATTTCTTTCTCTTCGAAAACTATAAGAACTGTTATGAAAAACTGAGTTTTTTGGTATGTGAGAAAATACATGCTTTCCTTGACTTAGGTTCTTACAAATTGCTAACAAGCTCGAATGTTTTAGGGATATCGCATTTTTTGCATTTTAGGCAATTCTAATTATCTGCGGCGTTAATTAACTATATCCTATACTGCTATAATGAGAAGGATGTGGCAATTGTTGTGTAAACTGTCGGTTAAGGTCACGTAATAATTAAAGTTGATTGTTATTAATAGAGCGCATTATTATACATGCATTTGGAGCAAGGTTGTTATATAATCCCTATGATCCCTATGAGTGATTCGGCTAGCGACCAAAATAAAATTCCTGAAGCCTTTCGGGCATTTTATTTTGGCGAAGCTAGCAGGCAAATAATGTCAAAAGTAATTACAGTAGTATATTATGAAACCTTTGTACAATCTGTTCTTTCTGCATATTTTTATACTTACCTAAATACTTTTTGTCCTCTTATCAAATTTCATGGTGTGAACAATAAAGAGTTAATCAATCAATCTAAATGAGCAAGTAAATTATTTTTCATCACTAGCACTCGGTAAGTTCATCATCATCATCATCATCATTTCAGCCGTAGGACGTCCACTGCTGGACATAGGCCTCCCCCATCGATCTCCAAAAGGGCCGGTTGGAAGCGGCCTGCATCCAGCGTTTCCCTGCGGTCTCTTTTAGGTCGTCTGTCCATCTTGTGGGTGGACGTCCTACGCTGCGCTTACCAGTCCGTGGTCTCCATTCCAGAACCTTTCGGCCCCATCGGCCATCTGTTCTGCGTGATATGTGCCCTGCCCACTGCCATTTCAACTTACTAATCCGGTGGGCTATGTCGGTGACTTTCGTTCGTCTACGGATCTCCTCATTTCGGATTCGATCTCGTAGAGAAACCCCGAGCATAGCCCTCTCCATAGCTCGTTGTGCGACTTTGAGCTTGCTTATGAGGCCCATAGTGAGAGACCACGTTTCAGTGCCGTATGTCATCACTGGTAACACACACTGGTCGAAGACTTTCGTCTTAAGGCACTGAGGTATTTTGGACGAGAAGACGTTGCGTAGTTTACCGAACGCTGCCCAGCCGAGTTGGATTCGCCGATTGACCTCTTTCTTGAAGTTGGACCTACCTAGTTGGACTGTTTGTCCTAGGTAGACGTACGCGTCAACAGCTTCAAGAACTGAGTTCCCAACTGATACTGGGGTGGGCACAACATGGATATTTGACATGACCTTTGTCTTGTCCATGTTCATTTTAAGGCCCACCTGTTGGGAGACTCGATTGAGGCCTTCGAGCATCATGCTGAGATCTTCCATCGACTCTGCCATGACCACAATATCGTCGGCAAACCGAAGGTGAGTGATGTACTCGCCGTTGATGTTGATGCCGAGTCCTTGCCATTCCAGGAGCTTGAAGGCATCTTCCATTGTGGCAGTGAACAGTTTCGGAGAGATAACGTCTCCCTGTCTCACGCCTCTTCGCAATGGAATTGCCTTCGAACTCTGCTCCTGTACTCGGACCGACATGGTGGCGTTATTGTACAAACACTTCAACACTTCGACATACCGATAGTCAATACGGCATCGCTGGAGAGACTCGAGCACCGCCCATGTCTCGACCGAATCAAAGGCTTTCTCATAGTCCACAAACGCCAAACATAGTGGCAAGTCGGTAAGTTGGTCATTGATAACTCAAAATGTGGGCGGCAAATATCACTTTACCTCCCTAGGGAAGTAAAGTAGGTAATTTAATAATATAACATATTATATAATATAGTCCCATGTTCCCCGTATATTATACTTCTCTTTGGTCCCATGTCAAGAAATACCTACCATTGAGCTTACTATTTTCTTTTCATCGAACATGGAGGTCAGTACCATGTCAGAAACTTTTTACTCTGTGAAATGAACGTAGGCATATAACAACTACGTAAAACCTCTGTGGTGTGAAATTGTTGCTTTATACAAATTTTTTAGTGGCAAGTGAAAAATGAAACTATTATTTGTCAAAATTCAAAAATTCAAAATTCCAATTATTTATTTGTCAGAACATGGTAGGTACACATACATATAAAGTAGCATACATGGTCGTAAGAATGGAGACGTATCTCATGTCCTTGCCTGTTACAGCGTACAAATGTTAGTTTTTAGGGTTCCGTACCTCAAAAGGAAAAAACGGAACCCTTATAGGATCACTTCGTTGTCCGTCTGTCTGTCTGTCTGTCTGTCCGTCTGTCAAGACCCTTTTTCTCAAGAACCCGTAAAGGTAGCAAGTTGAAATTTATACTAAATACTTGGGTCTATGGTTTCTTTCGGCTGTAAAAAAATAAAAGTTGTAAGTCAACGCAATCAAAAGATATGAACGTTTATGTCGCATATTTTGCGATTTCACAGGGGAACCAAAACCTATAGGGTACTTCCCGTTGACCTAGAATCATGAAATTTGGCAAAAAGCAAGGTCTTATAGCACATATATAGGAATAAATCCGAAAGTTAGAAATATGAAGGTATATCATTTAAAAATGATTATTTTGCTATTACAAACTTACATTTTGTAGTTGGAATGTATGGAAGAACCTTATTGTCAACTACAAACTTAAGTTTGTCTTTCAATATTTTAACTTCAGTTAGTTTTTTTTTTGGTCTCGCGCTCTTAGGGTTCCTTTATGTCGTATATTTTGCGATATCACAGGGGAATCAAAACCTATAGGGTACTTCCCGTTGACCTAGAATCATGAAATTTGGCAAGAGGCAAGGTCTCATAGTACATATATAGGAATAAATCCGAAAGTTATAAATTTGAAGGTATTTAAAAATAATTATTTTGCTATTACAAACTTACATTTTGTAGTTGGGATGTATGGAAGAACCTTATTGTCAACTACAAACTTCAAAGTTGTCTTCCCAGAGACTGTGGGATCGGCCGATCTGCGAACTAGCATGGAAATCGCTACTAGATACGTGTCCTAGTATTGCAGATCGCGCTCGTATTCTTGCTGTCTCTGTTTGGGAATCGGGACTTTGGTTGCAAGCCATGCCCTCTTTTAACACAGGTAGCCTTTTAGATCCAACCGCATTTCGTCTAGCTGTCAGCTTACGCTTGGGTGCAAGGTGCTGTGAGGCCCATCGCTGTCAGTGTGGTACTGCTGTTGACCAGCTCGGTCACCATGGTCTCTCTTGCTCGAGAAGCGCTGGTCGTATTGGCTGACACGCTAGCCTGAACGACATCATACGCAGGGCACTTTCCACCGCCAATTTCGCAGCTGTGCTCAAACCGAGTGGTCTTGCGCGTGACGATGGAAAGAGGCCTGACGGTATGACACTTGTGCCCTGGAGGTTGGGGCGGCCCCTTGTATGGGACGCAACTTGTGTCGATACTTTGGCGCCGTCACATCTTCCTGAGACACAGGGTAGGGCTGGCGCGGCTGCTAATTCGGCAGAGCAGCACAAGCGTCGCAAATATGCTAACCTCGGCAGTGGTTACATATTTGAGGCGTTTGGGGTCGAGACATTGGGCCCTTGGGGACCGGGAGCTCACCTCATTTTCAAAAATCTTTCAGAGCGCCTGGTTAATGCGACGCGTGACCAAAATGCTGGCGTGTTTCTGGCTCAACGCATTAGCATTGCCATTCAACGTGGTAATGCCGCCAGCATGTTGGGTACGCTGCCAACTGGTAGTGGGCTTGAGCATTTGGATTGTCTTTAGACCTTTAACGGTCTATGGGCAGTCTAACTGTATTTGTTGTGTTAGTTTTAGCTTGTATTTTGTTTAGTTATTAAAGGCACTTGCCCAGTAAAAAAAAACTACAAACTTAAGTTTGTCTTTCAATATTTTAACTTCAGTTAGTTTTTTTTTTGGTCTCGCGCTCTGAGGGTTCCGTCTAACGGAACCCTCAGAGCACGAGTCCTACTCGTACTTGTCCGGTTTTTTATTAATATTTTTATTAGGTTTTGTTAAAGTTAAAAAGGAAAAAAATAAACAAAATTATGTCTATGTTAGAATATTGTTAGAATCATATTTTGGTTTAGTTGTATTTTATACCTTAATTAGATGTTTATTACTACCTATCTAAGCTATTATTATTATTATTTTGTTTGTTTATGTCTACATTACATATCAAAACATTTTTATCATTAAGGAATTCTGAAATTTCATAGTAGCTTTTTTGTGCTAATAAAGTTTTTAGTTTATTTTTAAACATTCCAACATTTAATTCTCTGATGACTTTAGGAATTTTAGTATATATTAAAGGAGCCATACAGAATAAATTTTTTTGCATGAGTGCAGTTTTGTCCGTACGTGGGCAGAGCTTCATCTCGGCCTGTGTGCGATTTGTATAGATATTTTTGTCTTACCAGTGATGAAATAGATTATTTACACACGCGAGTAGTTGATTTTTATACCCTGAAACTACTACTTACTACTTCCCTTGTGTAACAATCTACTATTACAATAGAGTTGAGCAGGGAATAAAGGGAATAATTTGGACGTACTGGATTTCATTATTCCCTCTGCGCAGGTCAGTAATATTGTACCTACTTTAATAGATTCCATTATTCACGCTACATTTTTTTATATGTATTTTGTTGCTAGTAATTTTTTTTTTCCATATAGAGAGTAGAGACTACGAGTACACCAAAAAATATCTTATTTCTAAACTTCGATAAACGGCATATTGTTTCTATTGACATTAAATTTTAGTATATAAATTATAAATTGTGTTAATAAAAATAATCAAGTTCCTTTATAATAAAATTATATCAAACTATTAATTAGCCCTGCTTTTTATTGTCTAGCAAGTGTAAAAAGTAGAGTAGGTACGTACGCATTCTCCATCTTTGTCTTGAGAGACGAATCCCTCGCTGCACTCAGGATTCTAGTCTCACTTACTTATTTCCCTTGCTACACTCGGGATGCCGTGGAGGTCCGGCCTAAGAATAGACCTCCCCCTTCTCTTCCCGTGGGTGCCGTAGAAGTCGGCTAAGGGATCAACCAGAAGACGGGCAGCAGCGTCTTCTGAGTATAAAAACACCGACTGCGCTCGCCAACCCGCCTGCCAAGCGTGGCGAGTATTGGCAATCCCCCCCCATTAAATGATGAATACAAAAAGGACCAGGCCCCCAGTCCCCGGCAGCCCCGCTATTCCTGGCTACGGTAGCGGTCATGGTAACGGCGGGGCCAGGGGTGCTAAGAATCCCCGGCAGACGCTCGGCTACCAACCCCAACGACGATGACTGGCCCTGGTAACACACAACATACGCACCATGAGGACTGATGAGAAGATTGTTGAGCTGGAAGAAGAAATGGGTAGGGTACGTTGGGATATCTTGGGTTTATCCGAAGTCCGTAGAGAGGGCGAGGACACGATAACCCTGAAATCCGGTAACCTACTCTACTACCGGGAGGGCGACCAACAGTCCCAAGGTGGTGTCGGCTTTCTCATCCACAAGTCCCTCATTAACAACATTATCACCATCGACAGTGTTTCGAGCAGGGTTGTATACCTAATACTCAGAATATCCAAGAGATATTCGTTGAAGGTCATTCAGGTATACGCACCGACCTCGTCACACCCAGATGATGAAGTGGAGGTTATGTATGAGGACATTAGTAGAGCCATACATACGTCCGAGACCCACTTCACTGTTGTTATGGGGGACTTTAACGCGAAGTTGGGCAAGAGAAGTGATGATGAGTTGAAAGTGGGGAAATTTGGCTGTGGGCAACGGAACCCTAGGGGACAGAGGCTGGCCGACTTTCTGGAGAAAGAGGGACTTTTTATGATGAACTCTTTCTTTCAGAAGCCGCCTCACAGGAAATGGACCTGGATGAGCCCCGATGGTTCTACGAGAAATGAGATAGACTTCATTATGACCACCAAGAGACAAATATTCAATGATGTCTCTGTGATTCACAGGGTGAAAACCGGTAGTGATCACCGAATAGTAAGAGGCACATTGAATATTAACGTTAAAATTGAGAGGTCCCGCCTAATGAAGTCCACGCTCCGACCGAACCATGCCCATATTCAAAACCCCGAGAGCTTTCAACTCGAGCTGTCTAATCGCTTTGATTGCCTGGAGAACTTTGCTTCCGTGGATGAGATTAATAACAGGTTTGTGGAAACTGTCCATGCGGTAGGTTCTAAGTTTTTTAGACCTGGCCGGCGCACAGATAGACCTCAAAAATTATCCGACCATACCCGTAACCTCATGGCTGATCGACGCTCGTTACAACTACAATGTTCCGATGACGCTGACTCATATAGGCAGCTCAATAGACAAATTTGGAAGTCATTGCGGCACGACATACGTACCTTTAATACGAACAGTATTAAAGAGACGATTGAGCAAAACAAAGGCTCCAAAGTGTTTGCAAGAGACATGTCTATTGGGCAAAGCCAGCTGACAAAGCTGAAGAGGGAAGATGGTAGTGTAGCGTCGACCAAAGCCGAGGTATTAGGGGAAATCGAAAGGTTCTATGGACAGTTATACACTTCGGTTGCTAAACCTGTGAGCAGCTCGGCCAAAGACCCAAGAGCCAAGCTGAGCCGACACTATACTGAAGATATCCCGGACATCAGCCTGTACGAGATTAGGATGGCCCTGAAACAGCTCAAGAACAACAAGGCGCCGGGGGACGATGGAATCACATCAGAGCTTCTGAAAGCGGGTGGAACACCGGTACTCAGAGTCCTTCAGAAGCTCTTTAATTCTGTCTTACTCGAAGGTATAACGCCAGAAGCATGGAACAGAGGCGTGGTGGTGCTGTTCTTTAAGAAAGGTGACAAAACCTTGCTGAAGAACTACAGACCCATCTCGCTTCTGAGCCATGTTTATAAGCTGTTTTCGAGGGTCATCACGAATCGTCTCGATCGCAGGTTCGATGACTTCCAGCCTATCGAACAAGCCGGTTTCCGAAAAGGCTATAGTACCATAGACCACATCCACACGCTACGCCAAGTTATACAGAAGACCGAAGAATATAACTTGCCACTATGTTTAGCGTTTGTGGACTATGAGAAAGCCTTTGATTCGGTCGAGACATGGGCGGTGCTAGAGTCTCTCCAGCGATGCCGTATTGACTATCGGTATGTCGAAGTGTTGAAGTGTTTGTACAATAACGCCACCATGTCGGTCCGAGTACAGGAGCAGAGTTCGAAGGCAATTCCATTGCGAAGAGGCGTGAGACAGGGAGACGTTATCTCTCCGAAACTGTTCACTGCCACAATGGAAGATGCTTTCAAGCTCCTGGAATGGCAAGGACTCGGCATCAACATCAACGGCGAGTACATCACTCACCTTCGGTTTGCCGACGATATTGTGGTCATGGCAGAATCGATGGAAGATCTCAGCATGATGCTCGAAGGCCTCAATCGAGTCTCCCAACAGGTGGGCCTTAAAATGAACATGGACAAGACAAAGGTTATGTCAAATATCCATGTTGTGCCCGCCCCAGTATCAGTTGGGAACTCAGTTCTTGAAGCTGTTGACGCGTACGTCTACCTAGGACAAACCGTCGAACTAGGTAGGTCCAACTTCAAGAAAGAGGTCAATCGGCGAATCCAACTCGGCTGGGCAGCGTTCGGTAAACTACGCAACGTCTTCTCGTCCAAAATACCTCAGTGCCTTAAGACGAAAGTCTTCGACCAGTGTGTGTTACCAGTGATGACATACGGCACTGAAACGTGGTCTCTCACTATGGGCCTCATAAGCAAGCTCAGGGTCGCACAACGAGCTATGGAGAGGGCTATGCTCGGGGTTTCTCTACGAGATCGAATCCGAAATGAGGAGATCCGTAGACGAACGAAAGTCACCGACATAGCCCACCGGATTAGTAAGTTGAAATGGCAGTGGGCAGGGCACATATCACGCAGAACAGATGGCCAATAGGGCCGAAAGGTTCTGGAATGGAGACCACGGACTGGTAAGCGCAGCGTAGGACGTCCACCCACAAGATGGACAGATGACCTAAAAGAGACCGCAGGGAAACGCTGGATGCAGGCCGCTTCCAACCGGCCCTTTTGGAGATCGATGGGGGAGGCCTATGTCCAGCAGTGGACGTCCTACGGCTGAAATGATGATGATGATGATGATGATGACTCGGGATTTAAGACTAACTTATTAAGACTAACTCTAAACTAGGTACCTCGATACGCTCAGGAATTTACTCTACAATCCTTCATAACACTCGGAATTAAATATGCGCCCGTGACTAATAAGACACTGCTTATCCCCTTGGTAAATAATCTAGAAGCTTATCAACCCATATCACCACGATACCAAAGAATTTTATCAGTGTCTTTGGCAAAAAAGGCAGGAAATAGTTTAATTTTACCCTTAGAACTCAATACTGATCGACCGCCTGCCATCTGCATCCACTGGATGCCCGTGACTCTCGCGATGTTGTCGGTCCATCTAGTGGGGCCTACCTACGCTGCGTTTTCCGGTTCGTGGTCTCCAGTCAAGAACCTTTCCTTCCCATAAAACAAGAAGTATTACCAATATGTATAAATGGGGCTCGATTTTTGAATCGCTCGTATGATATTTAGCATGAAAATATCATGCGAAATTAAATCAATCATAAAAATTAAAATTAAATAATTATAATGTCAATAATACAAGTCAATCTATAATCAATGATGAAAAAGTTTTTTTTACTGGGCAAGTGCCTTTAATAACTAAACAAAATACAAGCTAAAACTAACACTACAAATACAGTTAGACTGCCCATAGACCGTTGAAGGTCTAAAGACAATCCAAATGCTCAAGCCCACTACCAGTTGGCAGCGTACCCAACATGCTGGCGGCATTACCACGTTGAATGGCAATTCTAATGCGTTGAGCCAGAAACACGCCAGCATTTTGGTCAGGCGTCGCATTAACCAGGCACTCTGATAGATTTTTGAAAATGAGGTGAGCTCCCGGTCCCCAAGGGCCCAATGTCTCGACCCCAAAAGCCTCAATGTTAAATGTGTAAATGTTTAGTATCTTAACCAGTAATTCAGCTTGGAGCCGGAATGCTTAACATGAATTTTGGTCCAGTGCTACAATCAAATATTTCATACTATTAGTACCTACGTTCGTTTACTGCATTTACTTTCGAACGAAATCCCAAACAAAAGTTACATATTTTTAATAATCATTATCCATTTGTTAACGCAACGAGTCATTTGAACCGTTCAAATTTGTTTTCTATGAATAGAAAATATTACATTTCTCATGATATTTTCGTTCGAAATCATCAGAACGATTCAAAAATCGAGCTCCATAATCTGTATTATCAATATTGAACTATTGATCATTCTGGCTCATCAACGCAACAAGTACGTGCTACGATCGTAGCGCGTAGACTAGGGTACCCGTATATATAATGTGCTCTATGGACTATGGGCGGCTTTCATTCAGGACATGAAATACCGGAAGCTCGCAGATCAATCGCCTCCCCTCTCCCCGCTGCCACCCCGCCCAGGATCGCGGATCTCGCGGATATCATGCCCTATCACATCAGTCATCAGTCAGATCTCGGATGCAGATAGCGACACACGTGTCGGCAGCCGCTTCGAACGCACGAACGCACGATCTCAGTTATGCTGTGTTTATCACTTGAAAACCACTGAGTGCTGTGTTGATATATCTTCTGTTTATATTTAGAAACGGTAAGTACTTGAAATTGTGCATTTATTAATATCTAGCAATAGTTAAAATTAAATTTTCTTAAAGTAGTAAACAAATGCGCAGTGCCTATCAAAATGTGCGAGATTTTTGCGACGCCGATGTGTTAATCTCTTCGGAGATTATTGATGGGATCGGGCGAGACGCTTCGGATTACCGATAATAGAGTCCCTAACGCCGATAATCAGATTGAGAGTCCCGATCGAGCTCGGTTTGTAAATTGAAAATTAATTGGGTACTTACAGATTTCTTGAAGCATAAAATACTAGTATGGACATGCACGACACGTTACGTTTCATTTCGATGTTAATTGTGAATGAAAATATTTATTTATTTTTGTACACAATTATTACCTATCTCACTAAGGACATGTAATGTGAACGAAGTAAAACCTAAATATACAGGGAAAATACAGTTATCATTTATTTAATAATATGTATTAATTCAATTAATTATTTTTTCACGCTAATGGACAAAGTGACTGGTAGTTAGTCTAGTATATGTTTATCTATGCTGGTATTGAAATATACTTGTCTTGTATTTAAAATTTGAGCCTCACGCATAGCTAATCAATTAATTAATAATTGAAAAACCAATAATAAAAGCAAATAATTACCTACCTCCTCAAATTAAATTTATATTTTAAATTGTATTTAAATAAATCGAAGCTTATAAATCTATGTCAAATGTTTTAAAATATGTGTTGTCTATCATCATCATCATTTTAAACGCTATAATATTAGTCGTTCCTAATTTAACATCTAATGGACCTTTTTACTTATGAAATCTTTCAATGACTTGAAGACTTTTAAACTTATGCCTGAGTTTGTAATTTATCGGTTTCACTTAAAAACTTCCGGCAGTAGTACACATTATATACCTAGACCTCCATGGGCTTACGAAGTTAATCGTCATTTTGATATAATAATAAATATATAATAATAATTTAAAGTTATATGATAAAAAAATAATCATATAACTTTAGTGAACAACCGTGACAGCTCAAAACAGTGTTTTAATAATAATTTGTTTCAGACCAAATACATATCCATATACATTTTGACACAAATTACATTAAAACAGATAATAATAGAAAACAAAATTAGAATAAGGTCAATCACACCTACGGGTAGGTCGTATCCACACTAGCTGTCTTTAGCTTCGCCTTTTATAGCGGATGTTCTAGTTGACGCAAATTGCATTCGCCTCAGTTCATTGCGATTGCCTGTTTTCTGCACTAGCCTGGGAAACTTTTTATTTTGTCCATCTTACTAGTTTTGTTTATCTTATAATCATAATGAATCTTAAGTTTATTCAGTTCTTAGTATTGGTATTAATTTATATTACAGAAAATCAATTGATTTGTGATATAAATTGCTTTGCTCGTTTGCGTGAGGCTTTTATCATAAAATGAGACAGGAATAATTCCCGAGTACTGAAGAGCCAGTCAGGTATATTTTTCGTAATATTAAATGTTTAATTGTGAAGTCAGATAGTAGTTATAATAAATTAAAAAGAAAATATGTATGACGAATATTTACTAAAAATCTTAAGGCGACGCTTTCCAAATAGCGAGCGTATAGCAACAGAACTAGGCAGGTAAAAAAAAAAAAAAGTACTACGCATAGAAGCGCGCGCGTTGCTGAGCGGTGAACAACGCGACGCGTCATAGACCGCGCGGAAAATACAGCGCCACAGTGGAAAAAAATACGGTGGAGAGCAATTTTATTAACCAAAATCGTTTTTTTTCTCTACTTTTAAGTGATGAGGCCTTCTGTTTCTGTTGATTTGATTAAATAAAAACGATGGCGCATAATTAAGACGTATTTATGTAATTAATCAATATAACTTGAACTTGATTTGGCTCAACGTTTTAAATCCTTTTACATATTGACGATTAAGCATTTCTTATCAAGGGAGGCGATAAAAGGATTAGGTATGTCAAAGCCTTTAAAAGTCAGCACCTTGCATTTTTTTTGCAATTTCGTTTAGTACAGTTAGAAACAAAACGTCAAATGAATAAAAAACATATTGAATGGATCTATGTGTTTTTACTGGCAGAAATAAGACATAAATAACATCCATACCTACTTGATAAACGAGTGATAACTAGGTTTTAGTATAAGGAAAGGGTATGCAAAGCCGAAAGGGGTTCGTTATACTCATCATTATGAACAACTTTTACTATGGTATCAACCCTGAAATCGCGTAAAAATTATCAGCTGTTCTATAGAAAATTATTCACACTTTACAAAATGTATATATACACTTTCCTCACAACCCTATTGTTATTAGTAAATAATTTTCAACAGTATAATTTTGAATACAATAGAATAATAAGAATAAGATATACAATACAATACAATACAAAAACTCTTTATTAAAATACCACAAAACAAGGATAACATAAAAATTACAACAAAAATATTATCTAGGCTAATATTATAATATTAGCCTAGATAATATTTTTGTTGTAATTTATTTATTGCCAAAAACAATGGACATATATTATTAGAAACACAAGGAGAAACTATGTTTGGTAATACGGGGTACGCACAGCGCTGTACTGCGAGGTCCCGGAGAATAGAGATAGTGCAAAAAGAAAACGTAATGCTAACTTAGGCGGGCAGGAAATCTCGCCTCTGTGCGTTACCTAATTTCTTTAGGGTTGAATAATCAACAAGTGTTTCATTGCTGTTGCGAACTTTTAGTTTCTCTATCGGGATTTAATAAAATGTTTATGTGCGGGAAATATGACTACACTAAAACTATTTAATTGAATAACAGACATTGATAGACAATAATAATTAAATAATAGACTCAATGGATTTGATTATGTTTAAAAAAAAATAAGTTTCATCATCATCATCATTTCAGTCATAGGACGTCCACTGCTGGACATAGGCTTCCCCTATCGATCTCGAAGCTGCCTGCATCCAGCGTTTCACTGCGGTCTCTTTCAGGTCGTCTGTCCATCTTGTGTCCATCTTGGGTGGACGTCCTACTCTGCGCTTACCGGTCCGTGGTCTCCATTCGAGAACCTTTCCACTTCAACTTGCTAAACCAGCGGGCTATGTTGGTAACTTTCGTTCGTCAATAGATCAACAGTTACAAAATTTTATAAACACAAAAACACGCTTATAATATGATTAGTTAAAACAAACCAAAAGAAAGGGGTTTTTACTAGAAGGGTAGATCAGGTTTTAGTACTGAATTTATTATTGTAATGTCATCCAGATTACATAGACCTACTTGTAAACTCTCAAATAGATGCGACAAATATTTATAACTAGGCTATAATCGACATCCAGTATTTTGTTTACAAAAGTAATTCTTTAGTTAGTAACTAGTTAATTAATCTATTATAAAATTAATTTCTCTGGATAATAAATAAATATTTAGGTGTAAGCATGTATAGTTACCTAAATCATAGCTAAACACAAGCTAAAATAAAACATTGTTAAAAGATTAAAAAAAAAAGAAAAAAAAAAATAAGCTTTTGAGTGCTTTTTTTAATTGAATGTGACGTTATTTTATTTTTCGTATTCTTCTTAGCAAATCCTTTCATTTGATACCCATATCATGGGGGTGCATAAAAATAACTGAAACGCCATCTTTAGAAGTCAGCCATATTGGATTTAGAATGACGTCATTTAGTTAACCATGAATTGTCATCCAAACTACAAGTTGTACCTATGTATGAAAATTTTCAGCTCAATCGGTTGGAGATAACTAAAGTTATATGATTATTTAGGGGATATTTACCGTGGTAAGGTTGTGGAATGATGGAGATATAACTGTTTTAAAATTCAGTGGAATATTTCTTCAAATTAAAATGGAATAACCCTCGACGTTTTTTTTTCAATAAAAATATAAAATAAATAACAGTTTGCAATCGCCGAACACAACGCATAACAACGCAAAAAAAAAAATACAAACTAATTTATAACCTCCTTTGTAAATTCGATTGAAAATGCAAGAATCACATACCCAGAGACTAACGTAGTATATATAGGAAATCTTTGACTACTATATAATTATATATATACCACATACAAAGATTTCCTATACTACGTAAATCTTTGACCACATACCTACCATATCAACTGAAGATAGAATATATCAAAAATGTTTCTGCTTCACAGAATACTCGTAACTTACTTTTTCGTATTGCGTCTCTTTGGCAGCTACAAAAGCCATTTCCAAAGTAGGTCGATGACAAATTTCAGCTTTTTGTATGAGAAAAGATGGGACAAGTGGGGATAAGCGGTGGATTCTGGATGTGAGGTAGTGGTTAAAAGAAAAGGGCTGCCTGATTGCAGATGCTTAGGGTAGATAAGGAATATGTTTGATATTTATGCGACTGGTGGCAGAGGATTTAAAACGTTTAGTCACCGAGATACAATACCTATAGATAGAGTCATAATCTCTAAGTGAAAACAGTAAAAAATTGTCCGAGCGTCATTGTACATACCTACCTAGACATCAATTTTATAGTTCGCAATGCCACATTTACTCCAATTTAGAGGTTATGTTGCTTGCATAGTGTTCAATGTCGCTTGTCAGCTACATCATCATAGCTAATTCCAAACATAACTAACATAACATCATAACTAACACCGCGCGGTGTTGTAGTCAGATTGCGGTTGCCTTACATATAACCAAAAAGTTTTTTTCACGTTTGGGACTCTATAGTTATTGTATCTCGATGCGTTCGTAAAAGCATGACACGAGTGCAATATAAGTAAATATGTAATCAAAATAAAAATGTATTGCAATAATAGTTAACTATAATTACCTCATTGTCATCATTATTAGTATTTGTGTTTAGATTGGTTTATTTATTATTTTATTTATATTTATGTTTTGTAGTGGTGTACTGTGTGTGTGCCTGTACCGAGACATCACCAAACGGCTCCAACGGAAGACCAGCGCTGGTTAACAGCCGGCATTATGCTGAGTTGGGGCCGATTTGTGACCTTATATACCTTGTGTCTTTAAACTGTTTAAAAAAAACGTAATTTGATCACTAATAAACTTTTTCTTTCTTTCAATCTTTCTTTCTTTAGTTTTTACCCAGCCAAGCTCGATTGTTTTGGCCTTAAGCCCACCGTTGCTGTTTTTTTCGCAATGTCATGGTTGGTCCCATAGCAAAAGTTGTTCTTAATGATGAGTAGGTATAATTATATCCCTGAATATTTCAACTGTCTAACCAGTCACCCAGTATAGAGCTCATTGTTTATGAATTGAGTATTACAATACGACAAAATGATTCATTCGTCGTTACCCAGTCTTCTAAATTGATACTAACTACTTCTTGTTGCCACTGAACTTGTCTATGGTAATCATCTTCTAGATTGCTCTCTAACTACAAGATTGGATTGTGCCATATCACAGATCTACTACCTATGCCATATCCTTCCATACATCACTCTTTAATATCTTTTTGTGACGTCACAGATACGATTATTAACCACAGAAAAGGATTTTTTTACCCATGATCTAATAAAACAAGGTCTGCTATTCCGGGATAGACGCAAACCTACGTTACTGTCCAGTTGTCACTTCATTGCAACAAACACAGAAATTGGGAAACAAATTTGTTAATAATCTTTTAAATATATAAATTAGGTTTTAAAACCCCGACTTCAAAAAACCACAAAACACAAACATTCTAAGTTAATATGCCACTACAAAAACAAAATAATATTTTTACACGGATTTTGAAGTTAGGCGGTTACTATATATTATTATCAAATTTAGATTTAAAAATTTCAAAATTTATTTTGTTGTTGTTCCACCAACTTCAAAATCCGTGTAAAAATATTATTTTGTTCTACGTAGTGGCATATTGACTTAGAATGTTTGTGTTTCGTGGTTTTTTGAAGTCGGCTTTTTTAAACGATAACTAAATTTAGAATTTTTTGTGGAACACCTATGATAGTGGAATGCTTAAAACCTTCTTTAACTCTGTTTGGGGCGAACTAATAGTTTATTTATAGATCCATGCATGAATACCTCCTCGTTTTGACTCGAACAAAAGACAAACAAAAAGTATTGTAGTCATTTGTTATCGCAAAATTCGAAGGCGCTCTAGCTTCGTGTTTTTTATCTTTTTAACCGACTTCCAAAAGAGGCGGTTATCAATTCGACAGTATGTTTTTTTTTTGTAATTTTCATTTCTGGTGTACAATAACGAGTTTCTATCTATCTACGGATCCCTAATTAGTGAAATTTATGTGGGACTACCTCGTAGATACATAGTTTTTTTTAAGTAGTTAGGTTCTCTATAAGTACATATTTTTGATTAATATTAATACATGGTCTACTTTCTATTTTATATCCCAAAGGTTCCTGTAGGTAAGCAGGTAAAACCGCTGGCACTGTTAGCAGTTTATGCTATCTTTGGCTGTTGATTAATTTGTTACAGTAGGAAAGTATACGTCGATAGCGGTGCCCAGTGTGTTCACGGAGAGTTTGGCAGTGGGTCGACCATGTCTAGTGTTTGGGAGCATCCACAGCCTAGGTACCTAGGTGCGTGTGAGCGAGGGGGGCGCTCGCGATATCACTAAATAAAGATATCCGCCGACATCGGGGGACCCGCTCCCACAGCCCGCGAAATTACACTGCACTTGATACTTTTTGTCGTATGATACATAGTAATTTAGGAAAACTTGGCGAAATAAGTGCTCTACGTAGAGGCGAAATATGTAACTAAAAAGGTAGGGTCAGTACTATTTTTTTGAAGAATCTCTAGTAGTATCGAATTAAAAAAAAAAACGGATCGTCTAAAAATAAATTAAAAAAAAAAGCAATGAAAACTAGATTTTGTGTTTTGATTCTATCAAATAGAAAGATCTATAGAAAATTCCTTTTCTGTAATAAAAAGCTGAAAATAACAGCTTAAAATTTTGGAATAACTTAACATTTCAACTAAAAACTTCAAAATTACAAAAGGAATTATTGTAAAACTCGATGGGAACGTTTGAGAGTGGATTTCGATTAAATTGCTAACATAATTTTACCAACAAAAAACTCATTAAACAATAAACGCGCTGCGCGGTAATGTGACCGCGAGTGGCATTTACAACTGAGCGTTACCGTGAGTCGGATGACCCCTACATTTTACGGGTTATTAACGGTTTTCAGTACAAGTTCATTTTCATACCTACGTCTATCCACGTGGCACCGGTGCATTGCAATAGTACAATACTGCCACGCGCAAGCTAGAAAGCAGTAATCGACATTAGATCCAATGTAAGTTGACTGTTTTAGCTAGCTTAGTGTGTAAACTAGACAGGGGTCAACTTACATTGGACATTATGTTAGTTAACTGCTTTCGAGCTTGCGCTCGGCAGAATAGAGTCGTCTGCCAAGTGCCGCACTAATATTAAACTAGTGCGCCTCGACCCGCTTGGAAGAATGTCTGAACTTTATCGGCGGTAAAAAGGTTACGGCTTGTGGAGATCACACCTATGTCACCATAGGATAAACCTAAGATCTGACAAACAAGGGAGATATGATAAGGTGGCGTGGCGAGTGCAAACGCATCTAGCTAAAATCTGGCCTTTAACCGAACTCACTCTGCAGATGACTTTTCCACCCTTTTTTAACCGACTTCCAAAAAGAGGCGGTTATAAATTGTAAATATGTATATAAGTAGGTAATATATGTATTAATAATTTCGTTGATTGTCCTGTAATGCTCATTGCTTTGAAGATATTTAAATATTATTTTCTACTTTTTAGTTTGTAAATGAAGGTATAATCATGAAGTCGGTTCTTTTTTTTCTAAAAATTATCTTTATTGCATGTAGTAGTTAGTTCATTGGTGACAGCAATTTTCTTAGTAGGTTTGCGTGAAAAATGAGTAGGTACCTAAGTGTGCCGTAGTTACAGTTTTTGCCGCGGTAAGCGTAAAAATTGGGTGAAATACAGAGGCATTTGAACACCTACGAAAAGTTTATTATTGTACTTAATCATATCTTACTTATTTGTCTGATTTGAGGGATACACCTTGAGCTGTATCTACGTACTAGCTTGTTAAGTTCTTGAATAAGATACTTTACAGGGTTACGCAAAAATACATTCATTATAAACAACTTTTACTAAGGAGCCAACGCTGAAATCGCGATAAAAATTATCAGCAGTTCCAAACATTTCGTCGAGTGAAAGGATCGTTTTCTAAGGAATTGCTGATATTTTTTCGCGATTTCAGGGTTAGTTCTATAGTAAAATCGAATCAGAATGGTGGGTATTATGAACCTCTTTTGGATTAAAACACCATTTCCGCGTAACCTTGTATAAGTAGGTACGTGTAGTCTAAAATCTGATACTAAAGCAAATTTTTAGAATTTTTAAAATCGGTCCATTACCATTTGAGCCAATTCGTTACAAACATACTTACATAAAAATCTTTCCTCTTTATAATATTAGTATAGATATAGAAGTATAGATAATATACAATTCGAGAGCGGCCGGCATCTCCGGTCTATCTAAAGTAGTAAAGTTAATAAAGTCAATAAAGAGTTTATCCATCAATCCACAGAAAGCACGGAGCCCTCATCATGCCGCTTCAAATTCGAAAAAAGACAATACCTCCGTTCGTGCGGGAGAACTTGCTGACCATCCTGACGGTCATCGGCGTGGTCTCCGGCACCGCCCTGGGCTGGGGGCTACGCCAGGCCGGCCACAACTGGACCCGCCGCGAGGTCATGTACTTCCAGTACCCCGGGGAGCTTTTCCTGAGGATGCTGAAGTGTCTAATCGTCCCGCTGCTGGTGTCTTCAATAGTGTCCGCTATCGGATCACTGGATCTTAGTCTTTCTGGCAAGTGAGTCTTTCTCTGCTCAGTTTGGTCACTCTTGCGCTTTTTTCTACTGTGCAGATTTCATCGTCATCATTGTAAGCCTATCATGTTTCCACTGCTGGGATACAGGTCTTCTCTCAGAGAGAGAGAGAGAGAAAAAGATAAAAAGAGAGAGAAATATGGACTCTAATCCACCATGCTGGCCCAGTGCATGTTGCTCTGTTGCTACATGAGTGACAGAGCTCATCATGTTCATGATATGTCTTCATGTGTTCAAAGAACTCGTAGTAGTATATATGCAGCATATTATGTTCAAAGTCATATGTCTTTGAACTTTTGAGGTTCTTAGACATACCGCTTTACTCACGATATTTTCCATCACCGTTGTTGAGCGGTGGCATCGAAACTGCACAGTATTTATTTAAGGTACTAAATAACTCTTTGGTATTCTAACTGGTAACTCAGATTGTAAAGCACACATGCTTCCGCTCGGCCATCGCCCCAACACATTTCAGATTTATCTTCTTTATAACACTGAGGTATGGAACTCTCTGCTATGTTAATGGTAAGCTTCGTGGTGTTGCCATTACGATACGTCATTAATCCTATCAAGTTTAAGAGATTTTTTTAGACCTTCAACGGTTTATGGGCACTTTATTTTTGTAGTGTTAGTGTTAGCTTGTATTTTGTTCAGTTAATAAAGTCCAAAAACTGTCTTTTTCAAACATAAATTTGTAGTGCTAATTAAATCTTTGGTATACAGGGTGGGTCTCCGTGCTATCATTTACTACATGACGACGACTGTGTGCGCGGTGATGCTGGGCATCACGCTGGTCACCACCATCAAGCCCGGCCGAGACCCCACGGCGCAGCTCGTCAACACCACCAAGATCATCACTAAAGACACGCTCACCTCCGACACACTGCTTGATTTGATAAGGTAAACTGAACTTACTTAACGGCCTCTTATACCAAATTTGACGGCTTTAAATCAATTTTATTAGCTAATTAATTAATTTTATGAGCTGGAAAAAAATACATGTACATCTGTGTTTGAGTTTATGTATGCTTTGGTTCAAAACACGATAGAATAAACTTTCCTTGATCAAAAAAAAATCTGAAACAAAGTCGTTTTTTTTTTCGTTTTATGCTCTAATGAAAGCTCGTAACAACCTGGAAATTGCATGCACTGAAAGGCAATCCTATTATATTTTTTTTGCTTTGGATATATTTTTGATAGTGAATAGTTTCGTTTTTTTGTGAAATTAAAAGCGTAAATAGGTCGCGAGAATTTGCGCGCGCGCGCTCCGACTGCGCCAGGCGTTATCGAGGTCGGACCTATGTTCGTTTTTGTCGTTGCACACCCCCGCGGGCCTCCTGACTCTTGCGTGGCAAAATACATCGTTGCCCTAACTTGGCGGGGGCTGAGGGAGCGTTTTGTTGCCTACGCGACTCGGATAACAGGCCGTTAAACTGAAGATCGAGGAAGGCAGTATTTCCAGGCCTATTTTAGGTATGAAGCTACAAGTACCCCGACTTGTCGGACCTGCCGCGCGATAGACAGAGATAACGTGACAAGAGTTACGCGATAGACAGACGCAACTTCTACGTTAATATAGCTGTAGGTAGTTAGCACTCACGCGTCCTGAATTGCACTTTATTATGTAGTAGTAAGAGTAGCTACTTATTTAAATGATTTTGAGGAGTGAATCTTCTGGACTTGTACTAATATGTCTTCTATAGTATTACGTCGAAACCGGGTTCAGAAAAAAATTTAAAATGGCAAATATCTTCCTTACGCGATTGAATTAATGAATCTTGTCGACACGTATTTTTTGCGACGCGTCAATTGAGCGATCGATGCATGTTATTAAAATCGGGACAAAATTACAGGTTATCGGGACGCGGGACAACATCATTAAAATCAGCAGTGCAAGTACCATTCTTTATCGATCATCAAATTATACAGTTGAGATCGTCAAATTCGATAAAATGCCACTTGATCAGTACTCGCTATGATCGATTCTGTGGCATTTTATCGAATTTGACGATCGATAAAGAACGGTACTTGCACTGCATGACTGTCCCGGCAGAATCGGGGCGGGAGGCAGAATAAGCTGAATATGTTGCTAAAACATAAGATCAAAAACATCGATATTTCAATACCTAGATTATTGACATTTTGACCACAACTACATCCAATGGATTTCCTACATAACCAGGGCCACTGCCATTGGCTGTGCTGTTTTACTCATATAATAACTTAATCAAGTCGACTTGTTTAAAATAAGCATGACTATGTCGAATCGATGGTCAGAATATAACTACATAACTAACCATTACTACCCATACCTACCTATGTACATTTTGCATCAACATCAGCAGCCATTAAACATCCACTGTTGGATAGAGTCCTCTTAGAGAGGGGCGTTGCCATAATCACCACGCTTGGCAGCCGGCTTGCGGGTCGCAGTACGTTCACCGTGTATAGGACGCTGCTGCCCATCCTCCGGTGGTTCTGATCACAGTATTAGGAAACACCCAGGGTCCATACATTGTGCATCATCATCATCAGCCAGAAGACGTCCACACTGAACGACAGCCTGCCTTTTGCATCCACTGGATGCCCGCGACTCTCACAATGTAGCTGTTAAAATTTGCAAGTTGAAGTGGCAATGGGCAGGCCACATCGCTCGAAGAACCGATAACCGATGGGGAAGAAAGATTCTGGAGTGGAGACCACGAACCGGAAGACGCAGCGTAGGTAGGCCTCCCACTAGATGGACCGACAACATTGTGCATACTAGGATTTAATTATGGAAAGGTCCACCGAATGCGATTGAAACTGTAGTAGGAGTAAGCCCTATAAGCCTTTAGTAAGCCTTTTCCGGAACATTAGCGCGCTTAGATACGGTTTGCGTTCGAAATCTTTTCATATCCCTAAACAGAATCGCTTAAAACAGGTAGCCGTAATATCTATCAAACAACTGCGCTGACGGTTCGAAAGATACAGCCGTTAATAGGTAGGACAGACAGACGAACAGACAGACAGACATCGTAGGCTTAGTAATTAGGGCCCCGTTTTACCCTTTGGGTACGGAACCGGTGTCACCGGTGTCAAATATAGTTACCAAGTTTATCTAATTTGCGTCCAGTTCCAGTCCTTTTCATATTCACTGTTGAATGACGCTACCACATTTGCCTAATAACCTTAATGATGTGTTGTGTGGCGGATAACTCTGCCATCCGGTTCAAATTGGCGAAATTATGTTGTTATGCAATATTTATATGAATCATATTACTGGGAATGGTGAACCGTTTATTTCGTTCGTTTTTATGGAACAAATTGTCACATAGAAATAATGTAATAACTTTCGACCAAAATAAAATTAATGGACGGGCCATAACCATTTAGCTTGCTCAGTAAAAACGAGTCAAAACCGTCGGACGTATACTTCAACACCTAATTATAACCATGTAGAGTACATTTTGGTATAAAAATAGATAGCGGTTTTTTGTTGTGTGTTAGCACACGAAGGCATAATTTTGGCAGAGGTTTCGTTATCATGTTATCGTCTTGTGTCGCACTTCCTACGGCTAGAGACCGACTGAAACGAAGTGAGCGCTCGTTTTGTAATCTAAAAAAATGCGCTTCTTCTGGGCCCGTCCATGGATTTTATTTTGGTCGAAGGTAATAACTAAATTGTCTTTAGACCTTCAACGGTCTATGGGCGGTCTAACTGTTTTTGTAGTGTTATTGTTAGCTTGTAAGTATTTTGTTTAGTTAATAAAGGCACTTGCCCCTTTTACTATCTACTCCCTCACTGTTGATGGCGAAATTGCCACAACAAACAAAGAGACAGTATATAGGCTGGTTTTTAAAATCTCTATCCATTCGCACAGTGTTTTATATCTGTGATATCTGTGATGAGCTGTGATGAACCTATGATTGTGACGAGTGTGTGTACGAGTGTCGAGGGTCAAGCCAGTAGTTGTTAATGTAATTGGGCGTCTGTCACCTGATTCATTGAACTGCTCGTTTTGGCCAACCGCTTAGAACAGGGGCCTTAGGGCTACTTCTTAACGCAGGATCGAAGCAGAGCAGTGCGGAAAATCACGCGATCGTGAACCTTAACGTGCCGAGACATGGCCGAGACACGGCATGTGGTCACGAACCTTTCCCAATCACCTAAACAGAATCGCTTAAAACAGGCCCCGTAAGGCCCCTACTAACTACGAGCTGAAATTTGGCATACTTATGTGTGTTCGGTGACAATGCAATGTTATGCTACCATCGAGCTGGTCTGATGATGGAGATAGAAGGCGGCCATAGGAACTCCTAAACGAAACGACGTAGCCCCGTCAAGATTAGGTTCGTTGGGGTTGTCTTACACCTCCTAGACGACAGCCTTGCATTTTGGTGCTAGATGATAAATTCAATATTGCGGACGCCCCAATATGGTGGACAAAATGTTCTTATTTACCGTCATGATATGAGTAACATGACGGTAAATAAGAAAGGCAAATTAAAGGGTTTGTTGAGAAAAATACGAAACGGTTTGTTTTAAATAGTATAAAGCGGTACGTGGTATTGCTACGCCCGCCACACGAGTTATACCGAGAAATATGGACTTGAAGGAAATGTCCGGTAATTATTGATTTTTTCTCCGGTTTTTTCCATCTGGTAACCCTAATTTGCCCCGCGGCCCGCTGGTGTCGATAACGCAGCCTAAGTTGTCAAATGTGTCAGTAGAATGTTGAGTTGATCGCCTAAATTGCCAATTGCAATGCGGTGTGGTGGTCGGGCGGCGCAGTTCGGGTCGGTTCCTGTCGTCACTCATCATCAGGTTATTTATACTATGCCCTAGATACGTGCCGTGGACGGACCCAGGATTTAAATAGGTCTTAATGATACAAATGCAAAAGTGCCGCTTCCAACCGGCCCTTTTGGAGATCGATGGAGGAGGCCTATGTCCAGCAGTGGACGTCCTATGGCTGAAATGATGATATGATTTGTAGAAGGTGATTCTCGGCAGAGGGAGAACCAGAATGGAGTTCATTGTAGGTAGGTACGTACTTGTTTTTGTGAAGCACTTTTAATTTGGGAATAACACTGAAATCACGAAAAAATGCTCCTCTATTAAAAAGGTAACACTCGACAAGGGAGGTTAGACAAGACCAATTTTCTGAAGAAAGATGAAATTGTATGAAAATGACATTAGCTTGAGATAACATCTCTCAAGCTAATGTCATTGTGAATGTCATTTTCATACAATTTCATTTTTCCGCAGACGTTAACGCTAAGAAAGTGGGTTTTGTCTAACCCCCAAGATGCCAGCACCAAGGTGAATAAAAAAATTGTCCAATAAATTTTCTGCAGAAAATTCTGTATTTTTTAAGATTAAATTGGTCCCATATGATGAGTTTTGAAAGAGTTTTGGGTTTACACTTTATCGAGAATCACACTGTATTTGATTGGATTACCTGCAGCTACCTTACAGGCACCGTGAATTTTTCAGGGGGAAAAGTAGCCTTTGTGTTAATGCCGAATATAAGTTACCCCCATTCTGAATCTCAATCTATATTCAGCCGTGTTGGAGTTTAGTGGAAATAAACACAAGGACGTCCTACGCTGCGCTTACCGGTCCGTGGTCTCCATTCGAGAACCTTTCGGCCCCATCGGCCATTTGTACTGCGTGCTATGTGCCGCGCCCACTGTCACTTCAACTTGCCAATCTGGTGGGCTATGTCGGTAACTTTCGTTCGTCTACGGATCTCTTCATTTCTTATTCGATCTCGTAGAGAAACGTCAAGCATAGCGCTCGCCATAGCTCATCAATGGCTTCTAGAAATAGTTCGTTATGATTCGTAAATTTTTCCTCTTCCTTGAGTACGTCCAGCGTGCAAGTTATTAGGGCCGTCTCGCCTGAACTCTCGATTAATGCCTTGATATTGTTATCGCGTTAATTAATGGAGTGTGAATCATAATTCATCTTAGAGGAAGATTTCCCAATCAATGATTTCTGGAAGGTTTTTTTTTATAAGTACGTACATTAGTTTGACAATAAATAGATACTTTATGCTGATGTTAGATTGTAGGCAGTCATACTTATATTAATGTTAAGAGCCAAATAAAGCATTTTTCGATCTCGTCTCAAAAGTAAAAATGGATTTGGGTCCAGAACTGATCTATGGTTCTTAGATGCTGATATCCACGTGGTTATCTCTTGATTGTCGTCCAGTCATTTATGATAGGTACTTGGGGCCTTACATCTTAACGCAGGCTCGAAACAGCGTTGAAACAGCGCAGTGCTGAAAATCACGCGAACGGTCGATTGATTGACTAACTCTTTATTGTTCACACCACAGAGGACAAAAAACTCTTAAAAACTAGTGTCTACTGACGGTCTAACGGTCGCGGTCGGTTTGCAACTTTTTGCAATCACCTAAACAGAACAGGTTGCCGTAAGGCCTCTGAGATGGCTTGAATTTGTTTGCCTCGGAGTCAGGATTCTTCATTCTGATCTCTTTGGCATATTTTTTTGATTGAAATAATGCACTGTAAGGATTTTCCCAGTATTGGGACAATACAGGTTAGCATAAAAAAACATGAATTTATATTAGCTTCTAACGAGATATTTAAAGTCAATTCAAATACCCTTGTTACATAGATTTTGTACCAAACAAAACACATAAAATATGTTTGAAGTATTATCTAAAACCCACTTGGCAACCCTAGCCTAAATATCAATCAAAAGACAATGTAACTTCTCACGGCAGTTGAATCATGGTCAGGTGGCACTCTTGACACTACCGACCACACCCATTATCCAAATACTGTACCTACCTACACTCTTCTTATATAAGACCTACGTAGAGATGAATAGGTAATATTATCACAATAAGCCGACGATATTATGTATGTGAGCAAAATGGTAGCGTACTTTATGTGGCGGCAGCTTAGATGGGGTGGGGATGGACACATATCTCTAATGCCCGAAGAAAGGTTAGCTAAGCGCATCTTCTATTCAGAACTTCAAGAAGGGAATCGGAAAAGCAGAGGCCTGTTTCTGATATATAAAGACCTCTTGAAGAGGCATATATGAATAGAAGTGGGATTTAGCCCCGCACGGGAAGACCAAGCCAGTCGATTGCTGCAAAGAAATTGCGTTTGATACTATTAGATTTAAATTTCGAATTTACTTTCCACGCTAGCGGCCATAAACGACTTTCGCGCCCAGATTTTAAGCGATTAAGAAAGCCTTTCCGATCTGGTGAGATGAAAATAATATTGTAAGCATATGTACCTCAGAAAAGTCAATTTAAGCTGTTATTGATTCTGGTAATCTCAGAATAATAATTATTTATTGCTAATGCAGAGTAAAGAAGATCGAGAAAATATAAAGGAGAGCATCCATCACCATTAAGATTAACCGTGAAGACTGTCTATTATGTTAGCTAATATCTTATGAATTAAGTAAAGGGGCCTTTAGTCACTTGACTGGTAATTCATTTACTCAATGTACATAAGTTATCCAGAATTTTCCTTGAAATAGATTGAACAGCAAACAACAAAGAACACCGGTCGAGTGACCTAATGCCACTGAAGACTTGGGATGCAATCACATCTGTACGTCTCATAATCCGTTTAAGAGATTTGTCCTTAGCATTTGTACGGACTACTGTTTTATTCACTTTGTTTGACCGTTTAGGCAGGCGTCCCACCTTTGCGCCAGCGGTGGCGGGTAAGCTATCAGCCATTTCGTAGCGCAAGAAACGAAATCGTCCTTACCTTTTTTTGTTGCCCTTATAAATAGTTCGGTTTAAAAATAATAGTAACGGCTTATATTGTGTGATGTTTTATTAACCAACTTCAAAAAGGAGGTTATCAACTCGGTTGTAGGTTTATATTTTGTATTGTTTTACTTACTCGAAGCGCCTGTGCGCGCACCGTACAATACGTGACGTCACCTGCCGGTCCCAACGGAGACCAGCGCCGGTTGTCTACAACCAGCATCATGCTGAGATGGGGCCGGTTTGTGACATAAAAACATAAATTGTTCTCTTATTGTTTTTGTTTTTTTGTGTTGTCTGTTTTTTTTTCTGATAAATAAACGATGTCTATGTCTAACCAGAACGTCTTTAAGTTGCGAGTGAATCCGCTTCTTATAGGCACGCCTCCTCCATCGTAGACCGCAGTATCGGTTAACATCAAGCGAAGATCTCAATAAAAAAATACTTTTTTCCAGGTGCACGGTTTGCGGAATATGATCTCTAAAATACTTTTGTCGGGTTTAATTTTTTTTTTTAAAGTAACCCTTTGAGCAAGTAAATCCGGATATTCGATAGCTTCAGTCGCTTTACTGGTGGTGGGACACCGGGCTACGTAGCGACTATTATTAAATCTGTGGCAATGATAAAGGAGGGGGGAACCTTTGAATAAGCCAAGAATAGGCATCTATATAGATACAGACGGATTGCTTTCCTGAATAGTTCTTTGAATACAAAGATTGAATTGAAAGCAAGTTTTGAAAATGATCACAAGTTAATTTCTTAATGTTTTCTATGACTTTGAAAAAGAACGTAGAACTTAGTTGGATATCGGAATGCATATTCAAAAATCTACTGATATAGGTAAATTTTTGTGATATGTTACTTTACGAGGTATGAGAAGTGAAGAGTCAAGTTCACTAACCTATTGTATCAACCTCCTGTCAGATAAGACTTATACAAAAGAAATGTGTGTAATATGTGTAATTGTGTATATCCATTTATAATAAGGAACCTAGTGATATAAAAACGTTGGACGGTAACAAATTTTAAAAATAATTGACTAATTGACTTGTTAACCATTGTTTTTATAGTGTTAAGGAATTTATGGAATTTAATTCTAATATTATTCGTTTCTAAAATATTTAAATTATTTAGCACTAGCGGTCCGCCCCAGCTTCGCACGGGTATAAATTATAGCCTATGTCACCCGGGGATAGTGCAGATTCCCAACAGTGAAATTATTTTTCAAATCGGTTCAGTAGTTTCGGAGCCTATTCAATGCAAACAAACAAACAACTAAATCTTTCCTCTTTATAATATTAGTATAGATAAGTTTGAGCATTTGCACGTCTGCTTGCAGACTGAGTACAAAGTGACATAAATATAATACGAAGGCCCTGTCAATATAATGTATTCTAGCAAATAAATGATTTGATTTGATTTGAAATATATATTTTTGGTCTTATGTTTCAGAAACGTGTTCCCTGAAAACATTGTTCAAGCTACTATTGCGTCGTACCGAACAAAGCTCACGTACATCGAAAATGATACGAACATCATAAAAGGTATTGATCATAGCGATTCATTTATCTTCTTCTTCCTAAGGTGCTTCCTCTACGACCGTTTAAAAAAAATCTAGTGCAGCTCGTCGGATTCCGGGGTACGTTTTCTTTGTCATCTACATGATAAACAGGGCGCAAAATAAATCCTGATTCAATAAACCAAACGGTCATCGGTTGATCAGGGATTTGGATATTTCCAAACTAAATAGTAAAAGTAATAGTAACCGTCTTACCACAAAAGATTTAAGAACGCTTTAAACTTGTGTTTAGCAGTTGTTTCCCCGTGAAAAATATGACAAACACCTGTCTAAAGCGTGCTTAAATTTTCTGTAGTAAGACGGTAAATGTTTAACTAAATAGTAAAAGTAATAGTTTATTAAACTAAGTATAAAAAATAAAATAAAAAACTAAATGTTTTTTTTTTTTATATATTTCCATCCTGTTTTTATATAGTGCCGCGCTACAAATCCAAAGATATAAATTCCCTATGTAGAAATGTCTTGCTTATTAGTACTTTTAACAATCATCTTTTGACAGAACTACAAGTTAGCATCTTCAGGCTAGAGTGAGTAATGTCGCTTACCATCAGACGAAATGGTGGCCAAAGGGAGACCAACATTAAAATTAAAAAAAAACTACAGGGTTACTCATAACGTTGGCAATAAGCATAAAGACAAAAAAAAAAGCAGAAAAGATATATATAATTATACACATTGCATAGATTTCATAGTGGGTGTTTCATAGTGTTTCATAGATGTTTTTGTGCGTGAATGGCAATGTTCTATGAAATTGCTGATTTTTTTCGCGCTGTCGTGCATGGTTAGTCCCATAGTAAAAAAACTGATGATAAGGCAAGGACCTCCTCACGCAACAAACACCTCTTGGGCGTCTTGTATCCCATTTCTGCACCAGTATCATCTACTGCTTTCCTGCCGCTCACAAAGTCATCCGATCAGCACGCTAAGAATCTGCTAAAATTGAAACCCTTATAAAAAGTTGAACCCATTCCAGGTCATATCGAAACTTACAAAATCGGAGGCGACTACCAGCAGGGCAGCAACGTGCTCGGACTGGTGTTGTTCAGCATCGTCCTGGGCATCACCCTGGGCAAGATGGGTGAGAAGAGCCGTCCTCTGCAGACCTTCTTCCACAGCCTGTCTGAGGCTATGATGATCATCACTAGCTGGGTTATCTGGTGAGTGGGGAATCTGATTCATCATCATCATCATTTCAGCCGTAGGACGTCCACTGCTGGACATAGGCCTCCCCCATCAGGCATCTCTCTGATCTCTCATCATGGAATCTGATGGGCAGGAGTTAACTCTGATAGGTTCTAAGAACCATGCTCTAGGTATGAACTCCTATCTGATCTAGAGGCATGGTTTTTAGAAATTTTATTTTAGAATCTCGCGGTGCTACCCGTTATTTTCCAATTTTCCCGCAATTTCTGGGAGAGTAAGTACCCTATGTCCGTCCATATGATGTACACTATCATCCTGCCAGAATTCGTTAAGATCGGCTTAGCGGTTTAGTCGTGAAAAGCGAACAAACATCCAGACAGAAAGACAGAGTTACTTTCGCTTTTATAATATTAGTACCTAAGAATAATATAGACACACTTACGCTTAAAATAATTACTGTTAGTGTACGTATTTACTTGAAATGATTTCATCCCTCATCCACATTGCAAGTTTTTATCGATTCTATTATGTGAGATCGTTATAGCCTTGATGTCAAAGTTTCATAGGTCAGACACTTACAATTTAAAGTCTCATCCGACCCACGGTAGCGCTGAGTTGTAAAATTTCACTCACGGGCATAGGCTCATAGGGTCAGCCTTTGGGTGGGTGACGTGTTGTTCGTTGCTTAACATCAGTGATTGGTTAGGAATCACCAAGTCGAGTTAAGCGAGAGGTATATCAATTTTATTAAAGAAGTCCAGAGCCTGGGTCGGTATGTCGTAGCGTTATTCCCGTAATTGTCTTCTAAGATTAGGATTATATTTATGCTATATGTGGCAAACAAACTGACACCACATCGCCTGATGGTAAGCGATCACCGTCGCCTATAGATACCTGTGTCATCAGGAGCATCATAGATACGTTTCTGATCTTTAAGGACTTTAATTTGACAACCCTTTTGGAGAACCCCATGTTTTATAGTTACACGGCGGACAAGGTTCGAAGAAATTCGAAAAAAATTTAGTCGAATGTATGGAATTGCTAGGTGTTTTTGGGGGGGGGGGGGGGGGGGGCATGGCCCCCATGAATCCACCTGAATCCGCCAATGATACTCTTCAACTATCTGTTCACATTCCAGGCTGTCTCCACTCGGCGTTTTCTTCCTGGTAACAGCGAAGATAATGGAGATCGAATCGTTTGGGGAGCTAGTGGGCCGGCTGGGGCTGTACTTCGTGACCGTGCTTCTGGGGTTGTTCCTCCACGGGTTCGGCACGCTGAGCATCCTCTTCGTATTGGCCACCAAGAAGCTGCCGTGCCGATATATCGCGAAGATGGGACAGGTCATGGCCACTGCTTTTGGTACTGCTTCTAGGTAAGAGTCACCAAATCTAATAAAGTAAAAAACCAAAAAAATACAATTCAGCAGGTACCTATATAAAATTACTATAAATAAATTTAAATGACTATAAAGAGATAGGACTAAATCAGGTGCAGGCCAATATCGCTTAATTTTTGGACTGTACCTCATTTCTCCATTATCAAAGAACACTAAACGTTTACCAACATTTAATGAAGCGCCAAGAGTAGTTTTCAAAAAGGTCAACATCAACCAACTTACATTAGCAAGAACTAACTTTTATAAACTTAGTTAACTTAAATCACACACTGTTTTAAATTATCACCGTTCACGGTTATATCTGTCACGGTTGTTCGGTTGTGTGGTTGTTCTCTTCCTGTGAACATGGTGCATGTAATGGCGCCGAAATATCGGGAGCTCATTCCACAACCTTACCACGGTAAATATCCCGTAAATTATCATTAAAAATCAATCATCATTAAAATTGCTGCACTAAGCATGGTTGCTAATTTGCTAGTCATTAATGTCCGAATAATTTCACCCGCCTGCTACCCGTCGGTGCTCTAACTTCCAAAAGACACCTATCAAATCCATACAAATTTAAATCCTTAATATTTGCTGGCCTTTTGGAAAAACTCAGTTGCACAGCGGGTAATGGATGTAATCACATATAATTTAGTCAATAATTTAAAATGGTTCTTCATGCATTCCAGCTCAGCGACGATGCCGATCACGATCGGGTGCTGCGACGACATGGGCCTGGACCCGCGCATCACGCGCTTCGTAATCCCCATCGGCGCCACCATCAACATGGACGGCACGGCGCTCTACGAGGCCGTCGCAGCCATATTCATCGCGCAGCTGAGGAAAGTCGACATGTCCTTTGGGAAGATCGTCGCTGTCAGGTAAAAATAATTGATCACTCTTTTTTTAAGGTTCATCCGACGGCTTTGTTTCTTTGAGTTTGGATTGCTTGGGTTGTAGTTGATTCGTACGGTTTATGATCCCATTCGCTACAGGGTTGCATGAGGCACCATTGCCTTCTTCATCCACGTCACCACAACAGCTAGACTGCTTTTCATCATCATTATTTACACTACCATCTACACCACTGGAGCAACTGTGCCAGCGCCCCAGAGCCTCACTCCGATATCTCAAGGAGTTGGGTTGGCTCGGGTAAGTGCTGGTAGGGGGAAATGCACAATACACCCCAAGCGGGACGTCAGTGCAAGGCTTATTGCCCTTATCTCGAATAAGAATAAGATCTCCCCTTCAGTGCCACGATCAACATGGACGGTACGGTGACTACGAAGCTGTCACAGTCATTTTCATCGTGCAGATGAGGAAAGTTGACTTGTCAAAAATGAATTTTTAACTTATTTTGTTAAATGTGCCGCCAAGTTGTATCGTATTCGTAAAGAACTATTATTTGGCATGGCACAACTTAGTTTTGCATAACGGTTGGGCCATGACGAACACACGAGCGCAGGTTCTGTTTTATGGAACAATTATTGCTGCCAAGTTGTGTCACTAATATTTTGAATGACAATTGCGTAATGATTGGTCCATGAGAAACTCTACCTGATGATGATGAGTGCCTAGCAGGCAATGCCTGGGTGTCTTTATAATGTGATCATCATGATTTAGATTAAAGCCAAATGTTGCGAATTTCCAGCGTGACGGCGACAGCAGCGAGCATAGGAGCCGCCGGCATCCCGCAGGCCGGGCTCGTCACCATGGTGATGGTACTGGACACAGTCAACCTGCCCGCAGAGGACGTCTCCATCATCCTCGCCGTCGACTGGCTGCTGTAAGTACTACTCTACGTACTCATCCTACAGCTCCGGATCTGGGGTTCAAAACAATGACAATTTTTAACGCCTCATGTCGAAAAACAAGGGATGGTATAAGTTTGACGCCAATATGTTTGTTGCTTCGTAGCTCCCAAACAGATGGACTGATTTCAATGGCGTCCTCAGTTCCTCACGCACGTGTAGCAACTGTTTCGAAACTTTTGCTGCTAAAATTGGTTATAATATGCCATGTGAGGACGCACCCAATAACCTTTTTTTTGTGGTTGAAATTGGCCTAGAATAGGTGTATATGAAAACCCAACGTGCCGCATTTTTTGTAACTACTAAGACGTCCCGAAAGCAATTTAGTGGTATTTTAACTCCGCACGACCCTGCTTTTGAAAAGTTTTTACAGGTTCTATGGCGCAATTTGGCTTTTTTTTTATTGACGCCTGACGTGCTACTCCCACGACAACGATAATCGATCTGAATTATGCGGCTTGCTAGTTGGAGCATTGGTTCGACTTAAGACATGCATGCTTCATACCTTGTTTACAAGTGTCCAGTATCAGTAATTAATAGTACATTGTTATCCTAGGGGTGGAAGTAAGTCCCTCGAACTATTAGCCGCTATTAAACCCCGTCTCGGGACTAAATAAGTCTTTAACCCCGAGGTAAACAGCTTACGGATACAAGGAAAAATAAAAACATAAACCGATTGTGTTAATACAAATCTGCTATACGGAAGTATAAACAAAACTCTACAATGAAGATCGGATTCCCGCCAATTTTTTTTTAACTTCTTGACACTGGCAATTGATAGCCCGTTGGTCCAGTTGGTAGTGAACCTGCCTTCTGAGCTTGGGGGCGTGGGTTCGATTCCCATCTAGGACAAACATTTGTGTGATGAACATGTTTGTTTGTTCTATATCTGGTTGTTAGTATCTATTTAAGTATGTATTTAAAACTATATATGTATGTATATCAGTCTCTGGCAGCCATATCACAAGCTTTGCTTAGTTTGGGGTCAGATGACCGTGTGTGCAAAAATGTCCCGAATATTTATTTATTTAATTGCACGAGCAGTGCAGGACCATAATCTTCTGAGAAAAAAATAAAGATGGAACATGGTTTAATACAAATGTGAAAATAGAACTAGTTTTTTTTTATAATTTGAGTATCTGTCAGTTTTCAACTGTCACTGTCAGTTAAAAGTGATTCGCCCTAGGGCTGAAATGTATTACTTTCAACCCGCTCCTCAGGCAACTTCAGACATACTTTCCGAGTATGAGTAATGAAAAATAATTTTACTTCCCAGTGACCGTTTCCGTACAACAATCAACGTGGTCTGCGACGCCTTGGGCGCTATTATCGTCGCCTCACTATCTGAAGACGACATTGAAAAGTCTCGTAATGTACAACAAAATGACCGGGAAATTGCAACCACTCACGAACTCACTGAGCTAGAGAAGGGCGACCTTTGAACGCAGCAAACATCTCAGAAATAAAAATAGCAGTAAATTAAAGAAAATAACTGCTAAGAACTACTGCCACTGTTACAAAGCTTTTGTTACTGCAATAATTAACAAAATAACAGATAGCATTTAATGTTCGCAGTGCTAATTCACTTGTTATTTTGTGAAAGAACAATAACGTTAACGCTTAACATGTTTTGTTGTGAATTGAAAAAGGTATTTATTACCTACCCTTGTTTCGTTTTAATTGTTGACCCTTTACTTATGCTTTGTTTTTAGATCTTTGCTTTTAAATTGAGACATTGAAATGACTTGGTATATAAATAATTTAATATCGTTCGAAAGAATTTGTTTTGCTGTTAAACTTTTGAAGTTATTATAATATTAGTGTTCAATAATTGGTGTAGTTTTATGGACACTAGATGGATGTGTGAACTCAAGTTGACTTTAGAACTTATAAATGTTAATGTGTGTTCTCGATGTGCCATTATATTTCGTAGGCAACCATTTAGATAATCATATTTGTAATCTGTATCCAACTTTTCCGTACTTAAAACATTTTTGTGATTTCTCAAAACATTGTACTTTACTTACAATGAACCTTGTTTGAGAAGTCATGGAATGAGTTTTGAGCTACATATTTTTGAGCGGTTTACTGTCACCAAGTCCTTCTGTATTTTTACAGCGATTACTACGAACTTTATGAAAACTTTTAAAGACAATGCGTGTGAAGTCTAAACTTTCATGTATTTTTGTATGAATGTTCTTTAATACTGTAGTTGGTGTTATTACATCCGGTAATGTTAAGTACATATTATTATGTGCCATATAGAGAATGTTTATTGTAGTGATTGTTCGAATTCAATAATTAAGTATTGCATTCCAAATATAATTATAGTCCAGGAAAACACACACAAAGTGTACCTATCTGATGTTATTAATTATTATATTTATATTATACTTATGGTGTGTTATGTTAAATATTGTCTGATCGTTTAAACGATTTTAAAATTATTATCAAATATTGAAAATTATCAGATTAATAATGTGGGGGATTGATTACACTAAAGTCTATAGTAATTTAAGTTTTTATAACATACTCGTACCACAGGAAAAAGGAGAGTCATCTAAGTTGTGGCCATACGTTAATTGATATATGTATTATGGAAACTGACGCGGTTTTCATTAAACCGTACGGAGTTGTTCCCGTATAATAAAAATTAAATGAATTGATGTTAATAACTATGGTAGTAAGATCTAATTTTCGAATGATATTCTCATATCAGTATCAGTAAGACATATTTTAATGTTTTATGATGTTAATGTATATTGGTGTAATCATATTTACGTAGACATAGTTCTAGTCCACATTATTTATAAGTTGAGAATAAACATTTGTTTTTTTGTGAGTTTATCAGTATTACTTTAACCCGACAGTGCAAAAGGCAAAGAGGAGGGAATTGCGTAGAATGTGTATTCATATATGTATGTTTGTATGTTTCCACCTACAACATTAAAATGCGTATACCGATTTTGATTTTAATGAGGTGTCTATAGATTTCTATTAGCAGTGGTCACTGGGTAGGTACCGTCTTCATTAATACAAGAGGCTGATCCGATTGGGGATGAAAAAAAATATTTTCATACTGACTGCACTTTCCATTGTGACGTATTATTGAATTGGTATTTTACAATGAAAATGTCGTTTAGCTCATAATTATTTAGTAATGTGAAAATGAGCCGCCAAAAATAAGTCCAAGTTTCTTGAAGTTTAATAAAAAGAAAAATACCGTTGTCTAGTTTTATATTTTTAAGAAATAAACTTTTAATTTGAGATAATTTAGTACTGGTAGGCTGTGATTACAGTCATTTTAATTATATTTAATGAAAATATATATCCACAGTATTGTAAAACGTAGTAAATAAAAGAAAAAAAGTGGTTTAAAATATTTATTTGAAAATATTCTTGTGTCAGCTTAAGTTTATAGTTTTTGGTACAAAATTTATTTTCACTACTTGAATATATTTTCACTTGTAATTTAAAGAGTCCTAGTAGAGACTATAACCTCACAGCCAAAATATGCTTCTATCCTATAAATTTAAAGATACAAATAAAAATGTATACTTAAACGAAGTATTATGTGAAACAAAACAAGCTTGCAAAAATAACAATCAATAAGTAGTTTTGGTATCAAAATACCCATTAAAGACTTATCGTCTGTCAGTCAGTCTTATTGAATAAATATTATGTATGAAATAACTTAAGCGTGTTCTCATTGGAATGTTTAAGTTTACATGTTGGAAAGCCGTGAGTATCTTATTCATAAGAAAAAACTACTTAATATCTAAGTTTAAAAATAACTTATGTTTAGGAACGTTACAGTTTGCGTAACATTTATTTAACGCGTACTAAGACTATTCGACAAGGCATGGCACAAACCGCACGTACAGGTGCATTTTAGCTTAGGTACAATCCTAGATATGTTTCGAGACTACCTCTTAAAGCTTTCTTTTACACGCTTAGAAATCCAATCAACAACTTCCCATTTATTGTAATCTAATTACAAATATTTTAATTTAACGAGTTACGACGATAGTAATTAGCATTAGCGCTATAACTGTTATTTTTCACTAGAACGTTGGTCACATAATTTTCACATCACTGAAATGTCAGTTCGAGTATTTAGCTAGCTAATGGTGAATAGAGGCACTGAAGAATTTCCATTTTAATTTGACCTCTATGAAGGCTAAGAAACATTTGCTCACAGCATACTACCGCGATCTATAACAATTTCACTGACGTCAGGCCAGGCGCACTCCGCACTTTAGGTATGAAGCTACAAGTAGCCGACTTGTAGAACCTGCCACGCGATTGACAGGGAAAACGCGACAAGTTACGCGATAGACAGAGAGGCAACTTCTATGTTAATATAGCTGTAGGTAATTAGCGCTCGCACGTCCTGAATTGCACTTTATTGTGTCGCTACTTATTTAAATGATTTTGCGGAGTGAATCTTCTGTACATGTACCTACATGTATTCTGTGCTGACGTTAAGAATATTATTTCTGTTTCTCTCTCATCCATTTTTTTGCTTTCATGTTCGTGAAACAGCGATAGCATGCCGAGCGTGTAACAGAATAGCAAACATACAGTTCAAATTAAAATGGTCATCGTTTACAGCTATACCATTCCATTATTAGCAACGTGGTTGTTGTTAATAACATTCCAGTGTTTGTGATGGCCTTTGTGGGTGGCGTACGCGGAGTCCCGGCGGCCGTGGCCACTGCCCAGGGAGCTCCGCGCTCGGTTCAGCGTGGCTGCCGAGATCTCCATGGAGTCGCCGTACGGGAGATGCGACCCGCGCCGGTTGCTACCGGCACGACACCTGATGTTCTGGAACAAAGGGAGCTGTTTTACGTCGTGGGCTCTTAGAGACAGTCATGACGATTCAGGGGCCTACAGCTACCTGTTTTAAGCGATTCTGGAATGCAAGTACTGTTCTTCATCGGTCGTCAAATTCGATGAAATGCCATAGAATCGATCATAGCCAGTACTGATCAACTGGCATTTTATCGAATTTGTCGATCTCAACTGTCAAATTTGACGTTCGATAAAGATTGGTACTTGCACTGCTGCTGTGATAGCGAAAAGTTACGCGACTGCAAACCGTATCTCGGTGCATTAAGATTCACGTTCGCATGATTTTCACAACTGCTTCGTACCCGCGTTAAGAGTGCGTATAAAGCGAGGAAAATTTCTGATTTCACCCGCGCGTCTCGCATCACCCGCATTAGTGTGAAACACAACCACGGCAGCGCGGCAGTCGCGCGCAGCTCCAGTACACAGTACTCGCGTAGTCGAACTCGTCATGCGGCAAGGAGTAATAAACACAGGATAAGCATAATGTTGGCGTTTTGGCGATTAGCTGGGTTCGGTCGCGGCGCGCAAAACCGTAAATTGTTTATTTCAATTTTCAAAATTGTGTTTGTTGTATATTTTTAAACTTAATTTTTAAGTTTTCTACAATATCAATATAAAATTAATAAATTATATAAATTAAATTGAAATTGCCTAAATTAATTTTCAAATCAAAATTTTACGCTTGAGACAGAGAGTCAGAGATCGTTAAACATTAAATCAAACTAAACTAATGCTATGCTATGCTATGCTATGCTACGCTACGCTATGCTATACTATACTAAACGAAACACGCGAAACGAAATACCCGAAAGCCCGTTGGTCCAGTTGGTAGTGAACCTACCTTCTGAGCTTCGGGCGTGGGTTCGATTCCCACCTAGGACAAAATTAATGTGATGAACATTTTGTGTTTGTTCTACGAGTATACCTGGTTGTTAATATCTATTTAAGTATGATTAATTTAATTTAATTTAATTTAATGTAATTTAATGCAATGCAATTCAATTCCATTCCATTCAATTCAATTTACTAAAAAATATCATCATCATCCTTCACAGAACCTTCCTCATTATTTGAAGTCGGCCTAATATACCTACTGTTTGACCTACCAGTACCTACCCGAGCCAACCCGGCCGGTCTAACAGTAGGTATTACTACTTACCTTTTTATCCGACTTCAAATAAGGAGGAAGGTTCTCAATGCGACTTGTATAATCTTAGTGTCTCTGTCTACTTGGTCCACAGTGTTGCACCGCAGTGTTGTAAAGCAGTGTTGCACCGCAGTGTTGCAACGCAGTGTTGCAACGCAGTGTGGCAACGCAGTGTTTCATCGCACTGTTGCGCCGCAGTGTTGCAACGCACTGTTGCACCGCAGTGTTGCAACGCAGTGATTGATAATTTTATTGCATACCTACCTTGCCAAAAGATTCGCTTTTTTACCAGCTAAGGAAACATTAACTTTTTTCTGAGATTCGCCACTGTCAAGAAACATTTTACTGTTTAAAGGCAAAGTTTATTTTTATTGTTTCATTCAAGAGCAATGTTTATAACCTCAAATAAGCCACAAATGACAGCACCAGCGAAGGTGGCACCATCTGAGATAAGTTTTGCCGTGGTTTGCCTGTAGCTTCTCATTACCCAAAATGTATGAAAAATACTGCGTTAGTTCCCTAATACTCACCCTGTGAAATCATTTACCACTGAATAAAACTCAAAATATGTAGTGATGGTCAAAATATTTTCGGATTTGAATTAAATAAAGAAATTTCGTTAGTGAAGCTACTTCTCAAAATCTCTGAAATATTGGTGCCGTCGTTTGGCTTTAGACCTCAGCAGCCATAAATCGATGCCACAGACTTAAAATATTCAAGGATGGCTGAAATATTTTCTGATTTAACGTCTTCACTGAAATATTGAAGATGTCTTCTAGTATTAGAACTGAACAATCTATAATCACCGTTACTGATTTAAAATATGCAAGGATGGCAGAAATATTTTACGATACAAGTCATGATTCTCTGAAATATAAGAAACATTTTACTGTTTAAAGGCAAAGTTTATTTTTATTGTTTCATTCAAGAGCAATGTTTATAACCTCAAATAAGCCACAAATGACAGCACCAGCGAAGGTGGCGCCATCTGAGATAAGTTTTGCCGTGGTTTGCCTGTGGCTTCTCATTACCCAAAATGTATGAAAAATACTGCGTTAGTTCCCTAATACTCACCTTGTGAAATCATTTACCACTGAATAAAACTCAAAATATGTAGTGATGGTCAAAATATTTTCGGATTTGAATTAAATAAAGAAATTTCGTTAGTGAAGCTACTTCTCAAAATCTCTGAAATATGTGTGCCGTCGTTTGGCTTTAGACCTCAGCAGCCATTAATCGATGCCACAGACTTAAAATATTCAAGGATGGCTGAAATATTTTCTGATTTAACGTCTTCACTGAAATATTGAAGATGTCTTCTAGTATTAGAACTGAACAATCTATAATCACCGTTACTGATTTAAAATATGCAAGGATGGCAGAAATATTTTACGATACAAGTCAAGATTCTCTGAAATATAAATGCTCTCATCTAGTGTTGGACGCAAATCACGCAAAACCTCACCTAATCCTCAAAAAAAAACTCACCTATGTTTCCAACCAATTAGTTCAAAATATTCAAAAATAGCTATTTATTTTTTGATATAACTTCACTTTGCTGAAATACTGGTGGTGCCACCTAGCGTTTGATCTGAGAAACTCGTATTTTATGCTACTGATTCAAAATATTTAAAGATGGTACCGCACTGTTGTACCGCACTGTTGTACCACACTGTTGCACCGCACTGTTGCACCGCACTGTTGCACCGCAGTGTTGCAACGCAGTGTTGCACCGCATTGTTGCACCGCAGTGGTGGACTGCAATTCAACCAGTATAAAAAAATACTGGTCGAATTGAAGGTACTCTAAGGTAAATGAGAACCTTCCTCCTTATTTGAAGTCGGATAAAAAGGTAAGTAGTATTTGACTTTGACTAAGGTAAGTAGTCCCGCTAGTGTATTGTGCATTTCCCCTTACCAGCACATACCCGAGCCAACCCAACTGGTCAAACAGTAGGTACTTATGTTTTTAACCGACTTCAAAGAAGAAGGAAGGTCCTCAATTCGACTAGTATTTTTTTATACCGGTTGAATTGAGAACCTTGCCCCTGTTTTGAAGTCGGTTAAAAACATAAGTACCTATTGTTTGACTTTCCACATTTAAATTTTTTTTTATTAGAAGATGTTTTTTTGCTTCCATTATTACCAAGCTATTTTTTGTCTGTTAAAATTGAGAACCTTCCTCCTTTTGCAGAAAGCCGCTTCTCGTAAAAACGTGAGAAAATGTGGATGGAACTCTCAAGTCAAATTAACCATCACATTAATTTAAATGATTTTTAATTTTAATTTTATAAAATTATAATGAATCTAAATTATTTTATAATGTCATTTAATTTTTAGTTTTATCTTTCTGACTCTCTCTCTCTGCTTCTCTCCCTCTCTCTCTCTCTCTCTCTCTCTGTCTGTTTGTCTGTCACAAAGAAACACTCCGACTCTAATAGTTATATTACTGAGCATACATAATAATGGATTCGTTAGGGCCTAGTCGTATCCATTTTATTTGTATCTATGTTATTTTTTCGTAGTAGCTTTACCTAGTCTGTGTTCTAAGGTCATTGTCACCACTTGGTAGCCGCATCAAGTGGTCGCGTTCGAGCCATCGATTTTTTATATTATCCTTTGTTTGAAAATACAGTAGGTGTTGATATAATCGCACTCGGAAGATAAAACCAAGGCGAAAAGCAAGCGCGTGCGTCCTTCCCCGTTGAGGCACAGTGCGGTACTGAGGTTAAACGGAGCATGTTTCGCTATTTAGATGCAAAGCGCAACAGAATAAGACTGAATATCGGACTTGCCGTTTGACCGAATAGTTGCTTAGAACTAAAGGACGTAAGTCTCAAATCGAATATAATTTATTATGAAAGTACTAATTAATCTAGGTAAATTTTGTCTTAACACTGGAAAACAAACTATATTTTCCTTCGGTGAGTATTTATTTTAGATATGTAACTGAAGTACTTTCCAAGTAAAATCAAAAAAATTAGCAAATAGGCACCATTTTCAAAACATTAAAGTATCGAGTAAATATCTTGCTATTATGTTTCTGTCTTAATGGCGGAAAGAAAATGAATTGAAAATTCACATATATCAATTATTACGGTGATCGGATATTTGGTTTAGTTAGAATATCATGGCAAATTAGCATAAAATTTCGGTTGCCCCCTCTTAAGATGTAGCCGTAAGACAGGTTACAACAATCCAAGTATTTGATTCAACTGCAACACACTCGGATGAGTAAACTCTACGAATTCATCCTATCAACAGATTGATTATTGGATATGCTGAAAAACATCTAAACCCTAAGTTAAAACAATATGTGGAACCACCTCGAGAGTTTTTTCTACATAATAACAATATTTAATTGAAAAATCTTCTTAATATCAAGCTTTTATTTATAATATGATGACTTCACCAAAACTCGCGTGAGGATTCATTATACATTTCTAGCTGCGCCCCGCGGTTTCACCCGCGTAGTGATGAAAAATGGTGATGGTGATGATGATGTTGAAAAGTAGCCTATGTCACTCTCCGACTTTAACTATACCCATGCAAAAAACAGGTCGATCCGTTGGTCTGTTGCTGCGTGAAAGATGAACAAACAAACACACTTTCGCATTTATAATATTAGTATGATTAATGAATAATTTATAATATGATGCTTTTAATTTTTATTCAGGGACATGTTTTTTTTTTTGTGGCGGCCATTTTGAAAATATTACTATATTGGGTATTGCCAAAGAACTTTTACCCTAAAGGGACCGGTATTGCATATTGTATTGTCACCAGAACTAAAAAGTTTATGCAAAATGTCAGCAAAATCAGTCCCTTTCCCAATTAAAAAAATCCCAAATTCGAAATTATTATTAAGGTTACCTCAATAAAGGATGTGAACAAATCTGATAATGTCATCTATGACGTAATGCCTCACTTTGTCCACATTTGTGGTGGCCTGAAACGTTCAGAGACAACTAACAATGCCCAAACATGAAAGTTCGGAGAACCAACAAGGTGAACTTTAGCAAAGTAAGCATCAATACGAGGATTCGAGGTAACTTTATTGCGTTTATAAATATGAGGAATAAGGTTTGATTGTTACTTACATGCCTAGTCCAACGGTTTCTATTGAAAACACCGTACACAATGGGGTTGGCGCATGAGTTAGTGCAAGAGAACAACCACATCGCTTTTTGTATCGCGGGGTCCAGGCTCTTCAGCGAGTCCTTGTCTATCCAGAACCTGCGAACAATTGGAGAGATACCTATTAAATTATTTTTTTGTGTTCCTTAGCACTACAAGGAATCTAATTTCGTTCTGTCCATCCGTCCTAATTTTTAGAAGCTTCTAACTTTGCAGAATTACAGTTATGGTATAGATCTCACTATCATCATCATCATTTCAGCCATAGGACGTCCACTGCCGGACATAAGCCTCCCCCCCATTGATCTCCAAAAGGGCCGGTTGGAAGCGGCCTGCATCCAGCGTTTCCCTGCGGTCTCTTTTAGGTCGTCTGTCCATATTGTGGTCGGACGTCCTACCGGTGTCGATCTCATTTTCATATATAAAAAAATATTTTTGTGTTTTGTGGTACAAGCTCATTGTTAGGATTTGAACTCACACGCAGCAGATTGAAATTAGAACGCGCCAACCACGGCTATCAATTTTAAGGTATTAGGTACAAATAAAATAAAAATGTAAAAGTTGTAGAGCTTCAAGTAAAATTGTAGAACGCGTAGCAGAACAGCGTAGCTTATATTTTGCACTCGTAGAGGCTGTAGCAAAAGTTGTAGCGTTCGTAGCAGGTCCGTAGCAGATCTTTGTGAAATTTTTAAGTTGTTTCCCGCGACTTTGTACTCGTACGTAGACATTAATTTATACTTTCAACCTCTATTTGGCCTCTTCATTTAACGGACCTCTACACCCTATAAGGAATCTTCCTGCAAAATTTCAGATTTTAATGGTTTCTGAGATTTTGTGATGAATCAGTTAGTCGGTATGCGAGTGGTATTTCGCTTTCATATGTATACATAAAGACATTCAACGTATTTGGAGATATACCAAAGAAAATAATAATAATAAACCGGCCAAGTGCGAGTCGGGCTCGCGCACTGAGGGTTCCGTAACACCATAAAATACTTTTAGTGTATAAGGTTGTCCAAGTGACCAAATTACATGTTTTTATAACGTCTTCCAAAATTGTCGCAGCCACAGTTAGTTATTTTGCTACTAGCGCTCGAGTATAACACAATTATAACTTGGTAAACCGTGGTAATGAACAGAAGTCACTGACTCGCACTTGGCCATTATTTATTGTTTGTTGTTATACTTTAGAGTGCGTACTATAATCATGCCAAGTTTGACGCTTGTACATATTATCGTTTTTACATTAGAGCTAATACAAAAATACGTTAAAAATTCGTTTGTTGTATAATCCCCTTTCGTTTTTAGTTTTTGACTTTTTTATAATTTTTTGTTAGTTAATCCGCCGTAACATTACATATTTTGTGAAAATTTCAACTAGCTATCTATTACGGTTCGAAAGATACGGCCGTTAATAGGTAGGACAGACGGACAGACAGACAAACATCGGCTTAGTAATAGGGTCCCGTTGTTTCCCTTTCGGTATAGAACTCTAAAAACCATGTCATATTTATGTCGAAGCTACCAGTAATTAATTCAACCTAATGAAGTCCGGTCGCATGGCAGCGGGAACCTTGTACCCTGAACATTAGCCAAGGACCCTTACTGTTACCTATTCCGTGTCAAAGGGATAGCAGATGACATAAAGACTGGTCACGCAATACAGTCGTTATAGAAAGACCTTGAAGGGACTCGCCTTGGAAGTTTGATCCTTTATTGAATGTCAGATCGCTTGTGATAAGAGTTTATACGGATTTAAAAGGAAATTAACCAAACTCTGAATGTCATCATCATCATCATCATCAGCCAGAAGACGTCCACTGCTGAATATAGTCCTCCCCCTTTAACCTCCACACTGAACGAAAGCCTGCCATCTGCATCTACTGGATGTCCGCGACTCTCTCGATGTCGTCGGCCTCTATCTAGTTGAAGGCCTACCGACGCTGTGTCTTCCAGTTCGTGGTCTCCACTCAAGAACCTTTCTTCCCCATTGGTTATCAGTTCTTCGAGCGATGTGGCCTGACCATTGCCACTTCAACTTGCAAATTTAACAATTCTATGGTTCCTATAAATTTTCAGAAACGAAGATTTTTTTTTTTCAATCCCTTGACGTTTATTTTAACTTACACTATTTCCATTCATTTATTTGCTCTGACAGCTAAAATAACATTGTGAAAATGTTGAATGAAAACAATTTAATAATTGACTGAAATATATCGGGTACCTGCTACAGTCTTATGTTCAAAACCCTAGCGAAAGTGACCAGCATTCGTGTTTTTTTTTATTTTTTTTATTTAGTAATTGGCTTGCGTTTTACTACCAACACACCGTGGTTTTCAATTAGCTTTTTACAATATTATTGCAGCTAACACACAGATACGCACGTTAAACTTTTAACACCCCTCTTTTTGCGTCGGGGTTAAAATAGATAGATATAAGATTAATAATATAGAGAAAAACGAGCGATGGTGGCCGGGTAGCCTGTGCGCTTCACAATCTGACGGCACCCGGTTCTATTCTTGGCCCTGCCTTTCATCATTGATTTATTTAGTACTTAAATTATGTACAGTTTTAATACCATCGCTCAAAAACGGTGAAGGAAGATATCGTAAGGAAACCAGTATCAATTACGTATGATATTTACCAACATACACATGGCGATCATGCTGCATGGTGGATCAGGGTCTACTTTCTGTGAGAGAAGGCCTATGTTTTAAATGTTTATCGGGACTTATCACGTATTATTTAATTTAGGTAAAAATATGTACCTTTCGCTCGATGTTTCGACCATGTTACAATGGCCGTGGTCAGTTTGAGAACATTTAAAACTTATTGTGTTCAAATCGCGAAAGTTTAAAAATTACTAGAAGGACTATGCCCCAGCAGTGGGAACATGATGGGCTGATAATGATGATAGAGAAAAACTAAGTATACTTACCACAAGCAGTAGCAGTAGTAAGGAGACCAGCATGTGAAGAACACCACCACAATAGTGACCGTCATCTTGAGAGTCCTCGCTCGGGCCCGCCCCAGGATACCCACTCCGCTTCGACGCATTTTGTCTACAAACACAATATGAAATAAGGATTATTGTGGACGAAATTTCACGGCTTTTTGTTCTGTGGTATTGTTTTAAGATCAAGTAGGTACTTGGTACCATCGAAAAAGTTGTTCTTACTGGCAAATGCAATGCTTTTCAGCTCAGTTCTGCGTATTCCGTTATTTTTTTTGTGGTGGCATTTTAAATGACATTCCCGACTACGCTGTCCGTTTTAGTCTTCACAATAATTCTACTATGATAATGTGTACGATGTAAACGCAATGTACACTGACCATTGCTGGTATTGGCTCTCCTGATGATCTCCAGCAGCGCAGCCGAGGAGCAGTAGAGTGTGGACACCAGCGGGATCACGTACATCAGGATCATATTTACAAGGAAGTACGCGAACTCGTGCGATTCCGTCGGCAGCGAGCCGTACGATACGCACTGATAATATCTGAAATAAAAACACACTTTACATACATACATATTACACACTATACATTACAAAACAGTAAAATACATTTTTAAGAATGAGGTTTTCTTTTTGGGCAAATATTCTAAAGATTTTTGAAGAGTTGTAATTTTCCGTAAAGATCGCATGGTATGCACTTACGCAAACTCATTTTAAGACGCATATTATGTGCTTTCTGTGTTCCAGTTCTATTGCTGCGTAAGTAAGGGTAATCTTATTGATATAAAAAACAATAAAATTGGTAACTTTCTTGTTGTCAAATGACAAAAAGGTAAAACTTTTTCAGCTGATTTAGTAGCCTAACCTTACTCGAATATACCGACGTTCATAAACTATCAATATTCTACATCAAATCTACATTTTTCTATTTGCTCTAATGTAAAAACGATAATACGTACAAGCGTCAAACTTGGCATGATTATAGTAAAATCATAAATAATGGCCAAGTACGAGTCGGTGACAAATTTCTGTTCAGTATCAAGTTAAGCATGCAATGTCGGGCACAGTCGGTACTTGGATGGGCGTGATGTTTGTTGTCTTTTTGCACTACTTTTTAACCGACTTCGAGAGGAGGTTATCAATTCGACTGTATGTTTTGTTTTTGTATTCTCTGGTTTGAGTTGCACTTGGCCGGTTTTTTACAATTCATTGGCCCTGGGAAGAAAGGCTTGGGAATTTGCTTTACTTATACGAAAACAGCCAAATTATTAATATTTATAGGCTACACAACAAATCTACATACAAATGACTTGATGAATACGTATGCACAGAATTCGTACGTATGTATCAAATTATTTAACTTTTAATAGACTCGATGATGCCTATGTAGAATTTAAGAGATAATATTATACGTAAAACGATAATTAGATATTTAATCTCAGTTCATAAGACGCTTATTTAACTGTTTTAATGAAGACACTAATTGTAGCATATAAAACCTCTAAAACTATCCTGTTTATTATACTAACTGTAGCTACACTTAATTATAGCCAGTGATTCTGATAAACGTCTTAGTAATCTCATGAAATTTAACAGATACCGTGCCTAATTAAATTACTACGTGAAAAAGCTTTTCAGAATAATAATTATTGTACGTACGCTTTGTGATCAAATAGAACGTGATAGATTTTACTTTAGTCAGTAGTAAAACTGAAATATCTGAATTTGCGCCGAAATAATTGAAGAATGTTAAAACAATTTCTTCCTTTAACTTTTATATCAATTTATTATCAAAAGATTTGTTTGAAAAGAAATGAGTGGCTGTCAAAAGCACTGTTATTATAATAGCGTCGCAATCGAAATGGATATACAGTCATACAGAATAGGTACGTATGCGTAGGTAAGTAATACATGAACCCCCGGTCGGTTACGGAAAACAGTGGGGAATTTAGCTCCATGACCTTTAATTCGTCTATTTTTCTCCCATAAAAAACAAAACTATTTATATTAGGGCTCTCGATGGTAATAGATTTACGCGGTTTCAAATGAGAATGAATGCAAAATGGAAGGATACATGAAATTTAGAAATTTTCAACTGCAAAAACTGGGTTCGTCTGAAAAACGGCGCTGATAGTCCTTGACTTTCAGCATTAATGTCGAGACGGACTCATTCGACACTGATTGTATCATTTAGATATAAGTTTTTGTAAAGGTGTCGAATAAAATTAATTTCCTTTCTTTCTTTCAAAATACAAAAAAACGAAACACAAATACAATAAAATAATTATACAAAAATAATCTGTTAGTGGATGAAGTTTCGTAAAAAGTCATAGAACAAAAGTTAGTATGTAAGTATGATCAAAGACAAACCTTTTGTCTATGGTATGATGTAGGGAAGCTGTCTGCGAGAGGCAATGATCTTATATGTAAGCTTATTGGCGCCAGGTAATGATATCCTCGTGACCAGCATTACGGATTCCACCGATACCGGTCTATTATATAAGGATCTTCTAGCGTTATATAAGCTACTCACATCTAGAGTTAGGCCCCATCGAGAAATACGGAGACGCGCTCGCCGTTTCCTACGACATCTCGAAGGCTTTTGACAGAGTTTAGCATGACGGCCTTATTAAGCAAGTTTTCCTCGTTTGTCTACCGTCCTCATTGCGGACTTCCTGAGGGATAGATCGATTCGAGTACGAGTCATTGATAAATGCTCGTCCGATAGATTGGCAATTAATGCTGGTCTCCTAGAGGGGTCACTGCGCGAACTAGCGGACTACCAATCCAGTCTCTCAGAGAAGCCATTGTCGAAAGGGTGTTAGCTTTGGTAGATGCCTAGCTCAGACAAGCGTAATGGTAACCAATAAAATGTTATACAGATAACTAGTAATTGAGAATAAAACGACGTCAAGAAACTGTCATTTTTGTGTCACCGTCTCGCAGCTTCGTTTGGCTTTTTAGGGTTCCGTAGCCCGACAAGGAACCCTTATAAATATAACTAGTAATTGAGAATAAAACGACGTCAAGAAACTGTCAATTTTGTGTCACCGTCTTGCAGCTTCGTTTAGCTTTTTAGGGTTCCGTAGCCCGACAAGGAACCCTTATAAATATAACTAGTAATTGACAGTAAAACGACGTCAAGAAACTGTCAATTTTGTGTCACCGTCTTGCAGCTTCGTTTGGCTTTTAAGGGTTCCGTAGCCCGACAAGGAACCGTTATAAATTCGTTCTGTCCTTGCGTATGTCTGTATGTCCGTATGTCTGTATGTCCGTATATCCGTATGCCCGTATGTCCGTTTCGGAAAACTTATCAACAATTTTAAGTCACGGGTGAAACCGCGGGGCGCAGTTAGTATCTACATAATTATAAAGAGCGGCAAACAGGCATGCAATCCGCCTGATGCACCAGTTGTATTGACAGTGCTGTGGCACGCCCGGAGAGGTATTGTAGACTCCCTTTATAAACGCTTCATATTGAAGCTCGACGGGAAGACCTTCGGGGGAAGGACATTCCACACCTTGTTCTGTCTATGTCACCTAATTACCTCCACTATTACTGTAATTAAATAATAATAAATAAATATTCGGGACATTTTTGCACACACGGTCATCTGACCCCAAACTATAGTTTGGGGTCAGATGACCGTGTGTGCAAAAAAGCTTGTGATATGGCTGCCAGACACTGTAAAACATACATATATATATGTATATACATATATATATACATGTATGTGTATGTACATATATATATATATAGTTATAAATACATACTTAAATAGATATTAACACCCAGATATAGAACAAACATAAATGTTCACCACATAAATGTTTGTCCTAGGTGGGAATCGAACCCACGCCCCCAAGCTCCGAAGGTAAGTTAACTACCAACTGGCCCAACGGGCTATCTAATTGAAGAGTAACATACTCTTTAACATCAGGATGCTCCTCGAGATGGAAGATGAAGCTCTGTGGCAGGCTGGCGAGGCCAGCGCACACCCACGCGATGGTTAGCGCACGCTTCACTCGTGCCTCCCACGTCACGTTCAACGGTTTCAGAATCGCGTAATATCTAGAAATAAATTTAGAAAATCTCATATAAAATTACACTTAGATATGTTATTTGAACAAAATGGGGAAACCCAAAATCGAGGGTGATTAGGTAAGATATTTTCTTTCAACTACGTAGTAATGTTATCATTAATCACAACAAAACCGATCACAAAAGACGTATTTTTTGCTTAGAACCAAAACAGTGCTGTAACATCAAAAGGTGTTGCCATAATCCCCACGCTAGGCAGGCTTGGGGATCGCAGTACGTTTACCGTGTTTACTAATAAGACGCTGCTGCCCATCCTTCGGTGGTTCTGGTCGCAGTTTTTGGGCATACCCTGGAAACATTAATAACTCTAAAATTACCTTTAAGTGTTCATAAAACCTGTTAAAAGATTCAGAAAAGGTAAAGTGCTTTGGTTCAACGGATTTGTTAGATTATGAATGGCATTTGATAAAATAGAGCATTATGAATATTTTATTTTCGTCCAGATAAAAGGGTCTTGACGTAAAGTTGGCAACCCTACATAATAGCCTTAGCCCTAAATACCGTTATTATTATATTGTGACCACATTAATAAGGGTTACGAAAATAAAACTCCACCTGTTTGATTTTAATTTCGAAACTAAAAATTGAAACACTTAAAAAACCAACTTCAAGGGAAGTTAAATTGAATTCAGTACTTAATATTCCACCCTTGGAGTTAGAAAATTATCCATCCCTGAGATGAAAAAATTATCCTGTTTAATGAAAAAAAAAAACCCAAATCGATTTACACCTGGTGGAAATATTGCGTAATGTACACCCAAATACAAAGTCTGTCTGTCCGTCCTAATCTTGTCGAAATTTTATTGCTATTGCAAAATATAACTTTGCTATTTAGGTGGGTTATGGGTAGCTCAGGTGCATGTGAAATGAAAATGAGGTTTTTTAATCGTTGCCCCACATCATGTCCCCGTTGATATAGGTCTTTTAAAATGAAGATTGGGTTTCATACATCACTCTTTTATCACTTTCATACATCATTTGTACAGAAATACCAATTTGCCACGTAAGTTGTCTGCCCGGACAAATCCTAGCACCAACAGGTCATAGATCTTATGATCTCCTTTCCACAATCACAGTAATTTCCTACTCACATACAATCGTACCTTTATACAATGTATGTGAAGTCGATTCCCGAGTAAATTGACTTACAAATTGGCATCGTATTTCCTATTGACAAGGATATATTACAGAGTTCAATGGCCGTCCATTTTCCTGGCAGAATTCCTGCTATCCACGCCTGTGGAAGTAACTACGAAATTGTTTTGATTAACTGGAAAAGTACTTAAGTAGAAGTGACTGTCTTTTGTTTCCTTTGTTCTTTTAGTAGATGAGGTTCCAATTTCGTAGCCAAAGTCATAATCATCATAGTTCAGAACTTAGTGGTCACAGAAAAACTCGAAAGAACGAAGCTCTGTGGACTTAACCAAATTTCAGAGGTGCATCATACCACCATAGCATCATAACATATACTTTTTATGGTTTAGCCGAAAAGAAAACTATTTGAGAAATATTCTTTGTTAAGACAATTTTACGAAAAGGTCAATGACCTTAGAGCTGCAAAGTATCGCTATATTAAAAAAGTTATAATCAGAAAATGCTTGAAATAATTTTATATAAATACGAAACGCTATATACGAAAAACGGAACCCTACCATATGCGTGTCTCGAGTCTCGACACGCTCTTAGCACCTCTTAGCCAGTTATATAACTGTGAAATCAATTTCCTCGCTGCCTTTTCCAGGTGTTGACGATCTTCGAAATTGACATTTGAACCTCAATTTTATCATAAACCCTGGCTGATACCTTCAATTTATCAGGTATCAATGTCACTTACGAGTAATATTCCTAGGTGCTATCACCTAGAAATGATACGTAAGAGCTTAGAGCGCGTAATTTGACCTATAGAGGGTTACTGGTAACTAGTTAGAATCTTCTTCAGGGCGGCTTCAATACGTCAAAACAGTTCTGCCACTTTGACTAGTGCGTTCTACATAAGGGTGCCGAAAATTTTGATATTTACATTATTTTTATAACAATATAATTCGCAATTAGTACCCACTACAGATCACAATAATTCTCCCCATTTGCAAACCAATTCAAATCACAGGACTTTCATATAATCGAATTCGAAACAAGGCTCAGGGAACAGTATATATAAAAGCTACGTGACGTGACACTTTTACTAATCTACTCTTCTGTTTCTTTTTACTCCGCGTGAATTTGAAATGAACAAGGGAGAAATTACCATTTTATATCATAAATAACTCCGAAAGGAATAAGGTTGGCGTCCAGATTATGACCGGATGACCAGGCCCTCTCGTAGGACTTTGAAATGACCGACGAATACGCCCCAAGGAGTTGTAACTTTACTATTCTTTGAAGTAAAGATTACATACTGTGTCCAGTGAGTGAGGGAAAGATATTCGTTGTTTCAAAGCCATCGAGATACAATAAATATAGAGTCACAATCGTGCCTAAAAAAGCCTCGTCGAGGAGAAACATATTTTGGCATAATTATGATTTTGTACCCATTCTCCTACTTGTGTTTTTGGCAAATAAATTTAATTGCGTAAATATCCACGCAACGTTTAAGCGCTTTTTGGTAACGGAGCATTTATAGACATATTCACATTAGTCCATAAATGCTTCTCTGACCTGGCGCTGCATAATGTACTATTTTCAACCGACAAAATAATGAGGTATCCAATTCGACTGTATATTTTTGTGTACGAGTATATTTTAAATTATTATAACACCGGTTTGCACTCTTGATTATGTTTCTATCGGTCGAGACGATCGACCGGTTTCGGAGCCATTAGAGCCCCTTCCTCAGGGAAAAAATAGCAATGAATAAAAAAATATTGAATGAATGAAGTTCAGTTCAGTTCAGTTCGTTTATTTATCAAATATGGGTACATCAGAGTACACTAATGAACGTCAAAATATACAATATTTTTTTTTTATTTTTTTTTTTATTTTTTTTTATTAATGAACACCAACATGATGTACGTCCTTGCTTAACATGACGGAGACAAGGCACAAGAAGTAGACTAAACGCCACCACAATTATAGGTGCAGACTACATGCTATTAAAAATAATAACAATGAGAGTTAGTTTTTGGAATATAAGTTAGTACATTATACATTAAACATTAAAAATTCAATCAATATTTGACTGATTAAAGGAATCTAAGAATAAGAGAAAAACATTACTTATTACAGCAGTTTGATAGTTTACTACGAATAGATAGTTTGAACCTACCCACGCCACCAGCGAATAAGTCTACTACGTCATCTCGGGAGAAAACATCAAACTCCCTGGCTAGTCTGTTAACAGGGGCATTTTTGCCCAGATTTGTTTTCCAGTTGGAGCAGCTCAGAAGCTTATAACGAGACGGTCTAATCGATCTAGTTGGCGCAGAGAAGTTCAAAATAGCTAATAGTTCCGGGGTATCAAGTAAACCATTAGCGAGCTTAAACAGAAACTGTAGGTCCAGCATGCGTCTTCGATCAAAAAGGGAATCCATATGAAAGTACTTCAATCTTTCGGGGTAGCTTTTTATAGATTTAGCTAAATTACATGAGTAAGTGAGATGCCACAGGAAGCGCTTTTGTATGCTTTCGAGTCTTTTGGTATAGATGTCGTAAAAAGGGTTCCAGGCTACGCTGCAGTACTCCAAGCAACTGCGGACCAGCGAGTTAAAAATAAGTATTTTAGTCTTAGGGCTTTTAAAGTCTTTGGAGTTGCGGAGCACAAAGCCCAGGGACTTGAGCGCCTTTGAGCATATGTTATCAATGTGCAAGTTCAACCTTAGTTTTTTATCGAGCACTATTCCCAGATCTCTAATACTGTCTGCCTCGCTCAGCACGAGATTATTAATATTGTATTTATAATAGAAGTGTAAAAAATCAATTAAATTGAAATAAAATAAAATGTCAACAGTAGTAAAAGTAAAATAATAGGCACCCACTTACATTATCACAAATATTTACAAACATGTCCATAGAATTAATTACGTATATCTTTACAGTACAAACACAATTTGCGCAAAGAGGCTTTGTCACAGATAAAATGGTGATTGGGCCATATCCACCACGCTGGCCCAGTGCGGGTTGGTGGATTCACATACGCCATTGAAGTCCCAATTAAATTTGAAGAAAATTTTCCACCATAACTCTAATTTTCTAATATTCCCCAAATTCGTATTAGGATGTATGAGATGTCTCCCTTTTATTGAATTTAACCCAATTCCCATGAAGTCTGTTCTTATTTTTTGTAAAAATTTAAATTACATGGTTCAAAAGGTCATCTCAATATTAAAATTAATAAAAATTGCCAATATTTAGCCACTCGTGCCTTAAAATCACCAACGAGTCAAATACCTAAATACACAATGGAATTTAATTACGGTTAAGGATCTCCTCTGGCTAATATTTAAACTATATTTGGAGGATTATGTTCATAAACAAGCAAATTTAATTTAAATTATTGCGGTGAAATGTGATCAACACCGGAAAATTAGCTATCATTATAACCTAAAATTAATTTTCTAGATAAGACAGAAACAGTATTCCTTAAATATTCTATCAGACAGGTGTTTGATTAGTATTATAAAAGGCAATGTGTGTGTATGTATGTATGTGATATGGACCCCAAAACGGCTGTACCTATTTTGACGGAGCTTTCACTGGCAGATAGCTGACGATATAAGGAGAAATCTGCGCGGGTGAAGTCGAGGGCGCAGCCAGTTTAAAATAATATAACGAAATATAGACTAGGTAGCCCGTTGGTCTAGTTGGTAGTGAACCTGCCTTCTGAGCTTGGGGAGTGGGTTCGATTCCCATCTAGGATAAACATTTATGTGATGAACATTTGTGTTTGTTCTATATCTATTTAAGTATGTATGTATTTAAAGCTATATATGTATGTATATCAGTCACCGTCGTCGCCTTGGATACTTGTAACACAATACAATACAAAACTCTTTATTAAAATACCACAAAACAAGGATAACATAAAAATTACAAGGCCATTTCTAGGCTAAGATAACACCAGAGGCATCACAACTACGTTGCCGACACTAACAATCTATTAACTCGCCCTTTGAAAAATCTCATGTTGTAGCTTTTCGGAAACACCGCGGAAGGTAGCTCATTCCAATTCTCCTATTCCCAGCGATCTTACCTTGAACAATGAATGAAAAACTGACTGAAAAAATGCTTGTATTAGAAATAAATTTAAAATGCTAAATATCCTAATACACTCTCACTGAAAGTGGATACTTAGCATAATTTTTGAAGTTCCGTTTTGAACAACTAGAGCTTTTGTCAGCGTCCTGTGCACTGTAGGCTTCGTTAACAAGACCGAGATAGCACACGTTTAAGACCTCAAAACAAACTGGATTAATGGAACAACGACGGCTTTATTCCTTATCTTTTTGCCGACGCAATAATATTCAAAGTTGCTTGACACGACGGTACACTCAACTTTTCCCCGGGCGAGACCAATCTACGGATTGAAAGGTCTTCACTCAATAGATTTTTAAATTCAGCTATAAATAGCATGCCGATTGTAATCTCCACAAAATATTCGTTTCTTTTGGCGTAAATATTTACTGGTAAATTTGTGTTATGGAGTAAACCGTGCAGACGATTGTAGAGGATTATCACTACCTGGGCTGGGCGCCACCATGTAGTACGCAGAAACAACAGTCGTTGCTAACACTTGCGTAGTGTCAGAATAGGGTATTTGACTAGTCAGTTTTTCAATCATTGTTTAAGGTAAGATCGCTGGGAATAGGAGAATTGGAATGAGCTACCTTCCGCGGTGTTTCCGAAAAGCTACAACATGAGATTCTTCAAAAGGCGAGTTAATAGATTCTTAGTTTCAGGAACGTAGTTGTGATGCCTCTGGTGTTACAAGTATCCAAGTGTTTGCCACCAATGGCATTAATAAGTGCTGACAGGTGGCTGCACTCTTGGTTAAAACCTAGGAGAGTGGTTGGCTCCACCTCGCTCTTCAGAAAAACAGCCTGGAATTAATTATTCATCATCATCATCATCATCATTATTTCAGTCGTAGGACGTCCACTGCTGGACATAGGCCTGCCTCATCGATTTCCAAAAGGACCGGTTGGAAGCGACCTGCATCCAGCGTTTCCCTGCGGTCTCTTTTAGGTCGTCTGTCCATATTGTGTTCGTTAAATTACTGACATAAAATAAATAATTTAATTTTATTTACTTTACATGTTTTAAATTCGCCTTGACAATTACGGCTTTATTTTTTCGTTTTATGCCTGAATATCCTAATGCCTAAAATGTTACCAGGTATTTTGTAATCCAAATCCATAACAAAAATATTGTAATGATTAGTTATCGCGAAATTCGTAGGCGCTCTAGCTATTATATGAGCTGGTTTAAAAACTACTGATTCCTAATATAATGAAATTTTTGTGGGACCACCTCGGGTTTCTTCTACATGATAAAAAAGAAACACACAAATTGGTTTATAGATCATCAGATAATAAGATAATCGTTGTACATACATAAAAAATTAATACGGACCGAATTGAGAACCTTCCTCCTTTTTCGAAGTCTGTTAACAAACACTGTTGGCTACGCAGCGTTAAAGCCAGTCATCCTACACCAGCCTCCTCGGTAGAGTGCAGCCTTTATGGGCGAGCAGGAGGCTGGCGAAGGACGACTGACACGGCGCGTCAATATATTTAAAATTATTATTCGAATAGCTAGAAGAAATAGGAACATACTTTTTCTCTGAATAAAGGCTTTTTAAAAACGGTTTTTTGGTGCTTTTCACTCGCTTCTGCATCCGCCGGTCGCCAACAAAGTCCTTCGAGCCGGATCTGTGGAAGCAGAGTGATTATCGTGTCTAATGTTGAGGACTCCGCCTAGCACATCGCGCACTATAATGATTACACGCAGCGCAACCGCAAGGATGAAGGCCGCAGAATTAGACGCACAGAATGAAGATCCACAAAAATCCGTTGCCTTATCTAAAAGTTCCGCAGCGTCGATTGAGGCTAGAAAAAAGAAATTGGAATTCGAAGCTGCACAGGCACGAGCAGCCATAGAGACAGAGCTCATCGAGAAAAAGCTAGCTGCAGATTTAGCTGCACTAGAAAGCGAAGGTGGAAGCAGAAGGGGAAGTTCAGGTAAATCCGTAGAAAATTCAGTGAACAAAGTACATCACTGGTTTGAACGAGACAACCAAGACAATATACAAAACCATCAAGAAGATATTTCTCCTCAGTGCGACGTTCCTATCGTTAGCGCAGTTCATTTTAATCACTTAACAAGTGCTATTAAAGAGTCAAACACACAGAATAAGCAGATGCTCGCAAGATTTGCAACTTCAAAGGATCTCCCACAGTACCACGGAGACCCTATAGAGTGGCTGGCATTCAAGCAAGCCTACGAAGAATCGACCAAATTGTGCAACTTGAGTGACGCTGAAAACATGTGGAGATTGCGGAAATCCCTTCGTGGAGAGGCAAAAGAAACCGTATCTTCCCTGCTCATTGGAAACACCACCCCGCACACTATAATCGAAGCTTTAGAACTTCGGCACGGGCGACCAGAAATGATCATGCACAAAATAACTACGCAACTTAGAAAAACTACAACATTGCCGCCAAATTATCACACTGAAATTGTGACGTTTTCAATAAGGATCAAAAATTTCGTCACAGCAGTTCAAGCCATTAAGCAAATTGATTATCTAAGAAGTCCAGAATTGATGACTTTAGTACTATCAAAATGTCCTACTGCACTCATTAACAAATGGGCTGACTACTACAGCGTGAATAACTACCCTAATGACAAAGCTAAGCTAGAGCTACTGTCTGATTTTCTCTATTGCGAAGCAAACAAAATCTCGTCTGCTGGACTAAGTTATTTATATACTCAGCCTGATTACAAGAAGAGACCAGAAGAAAAGAAATTGCACGCCGTACTTCTAGGCAGTAATCCTGAAGCGTCTAACAAATGTCACTTTTGTCGTGGTTTTAATCATGAGCTACCGAATTGCGCCAAATTCAAGCGAGCTCTAAGAAAAGACAGATGGCGATTCATACGCACCAACAAAATTTGTCAAAAATGCCTACTGGGTATTCATAATAGAGATACCTGCTCGGCGGCTGCATGCGATGTAGATGAATGCGGTCTGCTACATCACCGTCTTCTCCACTGGACATTCAAAAATAATGACAAGTCTAAAGAAGATTCAGTTGGAAGCCCTACCGATAATGCAAACATAAATACTAACGCTAACGTGCTGCTAAATAAAAATGAAATGAGCTGCAGTAATAGCAAAGCTGATGAAGAATGCTCTTCAAATAGTAAGATTGTAGCTCACGCGATTGCCGATAAGAAATCCTGCGTATTTTTAAAAGTTGTGCCCGTGACACTCAAGGGTCCAACAGGAGTGCAGATTAGTACGCATGCGCTACTCGATGACGGTGCATCTGTATCCCTGATATCTGCCGATATTGCCGATCAAATTAATTTACACGGCAAGAAACAGAAACTTTCCGTACGAGGAGCCTGGAATTCTGAACTGACATGTGAGAGTGAGATAGTAAATTTTGAACTCGTTTCAAAGAAAGAATCATTCCGACTCAGCGCAAGTAAAATAAATGAGTTGAATCTACCAACTCAAAAAATTTCGAATATTGACATAAACAAATATGATCATTTGAAGCCATTACGCGAACAAGGTTCATTATTATGCACTGAAAATGTGAAGCCAAAATTACTAATCGGGCAAGATAACTATAATTTGATTATACCTGTTAAAACCATATTTCGCACCAAGAATGAACCGTGCGCAACGTTGACACCATTAGGATGGTGTGTTCATGGCGTCTGTCCCATACGGCGTCAACCAAGCTTATCATCAATCTCTCAAGACTGCGTTATGGTTACAGCATCACGATGCCGACCAGCTTCTAAAGCAAAATTTGATAAAGATGAATTGGACAATATTATTAAAAAGTCGTTTGCCTTTGAAAGCATCGGAGTCTGGGAAAAGCCCAGACAGAATAAACAAGAGTTAGAAGCGATACAAATATTGGACGAAACAGCTAAACTCCAAGACGGAAAATGGGAAGTCGGTCTACCCTGGAAAGATAGAGATGCTAAAATGACAGATTCATACTCAAATGCTTTTCGTCGGCTTAAGTCTGTAGAGAAAAAGATGAGTTCCGATGCCGGATTCGCTGCAAGATATAAAGAAAGAGTAGAACATTTATTTGAAAATGATTACGCTAAAAAACTGAGATATGATGAAGATGATTCGCTTAAATTATGGTACTTACCTCATTTTGGCGTAGATAATCCTAACAAAAAGAAATTGCGTCTAGTTTTTGACGGCGCAGCTACTTCTGGAGGACACTCCTTGAACGATTATTTACTGCAAGGACCAGATTTATTACAATCACTGTTGGGCATTATGTTAAGATTCCGAGAACGACCCATAGGAGTCGCCGGTGACATAAAAGATATGTTTCTTCGCGTGAAGATAAGACCTGAGGATCAACATGCATTAAGATTCTTGTGGCGGGAAAATCCCAACGAATCCATTCAGAAATGCGTCATGACGTCACTTATATTTGGAGCAAACTGTTCTCCATTCATCGCGCAACATATAAAAAATAAGAACGGGCTGCGTTTTAAAAACCAGATGCCCAACGCAGTAATTGCTATAACAAAAAGTCACTATATGGACGATTATATCGACTCCTTCGACACTATTGAGAATGCACAAAAGACTATTACAGAAGTTACCTACATCCACAAACAGGGCAATTTCGAAATGAGGAACTGGACGTCAAATGAACCAGCTGTATGCCAGAGTCTACCCAAAGACTCATTGAGTGACACCGTAGTCAATTTTAAAATAGACGACGAGAAATATGAACGCACACTCGGCCTTCTATGGTATCCAAAGACTGACACGTTCGGGTTCAACATTTCGTTAGCTCGCATTTCTGAAAAAATATTGAAAGGTGAACGAAAACCAACAAAACGAGAAGTACTAAGAATAGTTATGTCTATCTTCGACGTTTATGGTTTGCTTACACCTTACACGATTCAAGCAAAAATTATCATGCAAGATATTTGGAAGTCAAACGTAGACTGGAACGACGAAATAAATGACAAGCAAGTAGTTCCGTTCCAAAAATGGATTAATCAATTAAGTAAACTCAAAGAGATTCGCATACCAAGATGGCATTTCCGTCAATATGAAAGTTCTCAAAAAATGTCAAGAGAATATTTGATCGATATAAAACCAACTAAAACAGAAACTGAATTGCATATTTTCTGTGATGCAAGTCCAGCCGCATATGCTACCGTTGCATTTTGGCGTGTGCATAGCAACAATGAAAACGTACGCGTATCGTTTATTGCTAGTAAGAGTCGCGTTGCACCTCTTAAATCAGAAACAATACCGAGGTTAGAATTGCAAAGTGCTGTTTTGGGTTGTCGTCTCGCCAGTACGATCCGAAAAGAAAGCCGGCTGATACCTGATAAAACTTATTACTGGAGTGATTCTATGACTGTAATACATTGGATCAAAAATCCTAACCGAAATAATAAAACATTCGTAGCTAATCGTCTCGGCGAGATAGATGATAAAAGTGAACCTCACGACTGGTACTACTTGCCTACAAATCTGAATATAGCTGATAAAGGCACTAAAATGAATAGCTATGAGTTACACAATAACAATGAATGGTTTCGTGGTCCAAATTTTCTTTACGAAAAGAATACAGAGTGGTCAAAATTTGCACCAGACTCGCAAAAAAGGTTAGTTGATGAAAATGTTTTAGAAATGATATTTCTTATACACGAAACCGACCCACTACCTACTGTTCCTGATCCCATGCGATTTTCATCATGGCTTCGTCTTCTGCGATCGACAGCATACGTAATACAATTTATTCAAAGATGTAGAAAAATGACAGAAGTTGAGATTGACGTTAAAACGATGCAGCGAGCTGAAGAACTGTTGATACGTTTTACACAACAGCAGACTTTTGAAAAAGATATACGTTTATTGAAAAACAACGAACAAATACAGCCTAACAGCAGAATACGATCGCTTACACCTTATTTAGATAAATACAATATTCTTCGTGTAGGAGGACGCATAGAAGCCGCTGCAGACATAAATATAAAAACAAAACGACCTGTGATTTTAGATGGTCACCATCAGGTATCGAAGTTGATAGCAAAATATTATCATGAACGATTTGCGCATGGAAACAACGAGACGGTGGTCAATGAAATCAGACAAAAATACTGGATGATAAATATAAGACCCACAGTAAGAGCTGTTGCTTCGAAATGTTTGCTTTGCCGCATGCGAAGGGCTGAACCAACAGTACCACGTATGGCAGACCTACCTCCAGCCAGACTAGCGCATCATCAACGTGTATTTTCTCACTGTGGAGTCGATTTATTCGGACCAATGGAAGTAACGGTGGGCCGTCGCAGAGAGCGACGTTATGGAGTGTTATTCACTTGTATGACGGTGCGAGCCATTTTTATTGAAGTAGTATCATCACTTACAACTGATTCCTTTATTATGGCTTTGCGTCGCATGGCATGTCGCCGAGGATGGCCATTATTTATTTATTCTGATAACGGAACAAACCTGAGAGGAGCAGAAACCGAACTAAAAAAAGCACTTCAAGAACTCGATCAGAGTAGAATATGTGATGAACTTACTAACAAAGGAGTGTCATGGATTTTTAACTCGCCACTTAGTCCGCACAAAGGAGGAGCTTGGGAACGGCTTATCAGAAGCGTCAAGACATCATTGAAGGTTATTTTAAACGAAAGAGCACCTCGAGATGAGACCCTAGTAACATTTCTTATCGAAGTAGAAAACATAGTTAACAGTAGACCACTTACGCACGTATCAGTCGACCCCAACTATCCGGAAGCCTTGACTCCAAACCATTTCCTTATTGGGTCTAGCTCAAATTTACCTATACCCGGAGTATTTGATGACGGTGACCTATATTTGAGAAAGATGTGGAGGATCGCACAAAGATTAAGCGATATGTTTTGGCAGCGATGGGTCAAGGAGTATTTGCCTGATATTATTTCACGACCTAAATGGCAAAAGGAGACTGTTAACTTGAAAGAAGGTGATCTGGTCATCTTAGTGGACCCGAATTCACCCCGCAACACCTGGCCAAAGGGTATAATAGAAAAGGCGTACAGCAGCAGTGACGGTCGAGTACGCACGGTTGACGTGAGAACTAATGACCGGATATTTACCAGGCCAGTAACTAGAGTAGCCCGTTTGAGTGTCTTGTGACACAGGGTGGAGAATGTTGGCTACGCAGCGTTAAAGCCAGTCATCCTACACCAGCCTCCTCGGTAGAGTGCAGCCTTTATGGGCGAGCAGGAGGCTGGCGAAGGACGACTGACACGGCGCGTCAATATATTTAAAATTATTATTCGAATAGCTAGAAGAAATAGGAACATACTTTTTCTCTGAATAAAGGCTTTTTAAAAACGGTTTTTTGGTGCTTTTCACTCGCTTCTGCATCCGCCGGTCGCCAACAAACACGTTTTACGTTCATAGCTCCTCCTACCAAGATTGCGTGTGTCGGGGATGCTATTAGAACATACAAAAAGATACGGACAACTACCACTTTGACCCAGAGCATGCGGTTATTTAAATTAATCTTACAAACACCTGCCCGGCCGAGAATCGAACCCGTAACCTCCGGCTCATGATACTGATTCATATTTGATCATATTACTAAGCCAAACCGGTCGCCAAATGTTTCAGCATCGGATTACTAAAGGCAGCGGATATAAAAGATAAGCAAATATAGGATGCATGTTCGTCTTTAATCAGTCGAAATACCTACTCAACTAATCAAATTAAAGCTCTCTCTCAAAAAGCCTGTAATTAGAAGGAAACATTACCCGCCCTTAGAAGCCTCTTAATTCTTCAAATATTGCTCGATTCAAGGACTTGCGTACAATCGCCGACATAAGGGAGATGTAATCAAATTGTAGAGCTTCATTAGATAATCCAATATTTTATAATAACGATTAACGATTACGACTAACGATTTAAGGTTGCCTGGAAGAGCAACGCTTTATCGCTTATAGCGACAAGGCTGCCAATTGTTTCACTGGTTTTAAATTGTTTTTGTTTTATTTATGTCGTTTCAGGTGTGAGCAATAAAGAGTTATCTATCTATCCATATCTGCCTTGAAAATGAATGCAGATAATAACAGACATATCTACAGGATGACGGTGTCATAGGCTTATTCCTTTAAGGGCGTGTCCATAGAAGCTACGGGCTATAATTTAAGCAATACTTTAGTTCAGTGAAAGTTAATAAGATAAGATAAAATAAATTTATTTCCAAAAATACGAATTAACAAAATAATTATAGTTAAGGTACATTAAAATTCATGTAGACAATTTGCAGACATTTCTGCGGTCCCCCGCTAGGCTCAAGGCCCGTAATATGGAGACCAACAAAACGAAACACAATATAACTATTAGTATTTTAGGAGGCATCCTAGCGAATATATAAAGTCACCGATTATCCTAGTGAGTGTGGAGTGTGGTGTATGTGTATGTGTGTGTACTTGTTTGTGCGTGTGTGTACGTGTACGTGTGTGTAATGTGGTGTGGGATTTGCGTGGATGTGTTTGGCCTTGAGTGAGTGGATGATGAAATAAAATTCTCACTGCTCAGTACGTATCCGGGTAATTAAGTTTTCGGTGTCCTCATATGACAAAGTTAGTAACCATTCCCGAACTGCTTTAATGGTTTTCCAAATGACGTTTACTAAATCGATGGGTTTTCCAGAATCCAATTTTATTTTTATTTGTGTATTGAACCTAAAAATCAGTGATTTCTAAGAATGCTCACTGTTTTTTTTCTCTTTATTTCACGATAACCGCCTTAGTGAGTCTAATAAAGCTTTAATGTTGTACCCGTAAAAATAGATTTTAGCACGGATTTTAGGGTCAAAGATTTCCAATAAAAAATATATATATATATATATATATATATATATATATATATATCTGTCGCTGAACTAATTTACCGCTTATAATATGGATCATTGCCATTCATAGCCATTATATATACACGCCCTAAAATAAATAAGCCTTTAACACCATCACTATATACAACTATAAAGAGCTACTGATAATCAGTTAGCATCCTCTTAAACCAAAGATAAGATAAATTGTCATTGTCTTAAATGGACGGGTTTCAATACATCAAAACAAACAAGTTTAGTTCTATGACTTTTCAAAATTGGCGAATAAAAAACAGACGTTCCATGGAAAAAAGAACACCCACTCCTGACAAAGATAAGTCGTAAAACAAAAGTTGTTTGTTGTGACGTATTGAAACCGGCCTTACTGATTACCAGTTACTCTGTATATGTATACTTCTAAGAACTTAGTAAAGAATGGGACGCGTCACGATTGTGTAAAAAGACGACTAGTGTCCGAATGTAAGTATAAAGTAAACTATGAAACGTCTTGGCATGACACTTTAATAATTTGTAGCAATTCTGCCAGACTCGAAATAGATCCTGCCCCATCACTATCACGCCCATCTCAATGAGAGCGACAGCTGATGGAAAGACAGGAACAATATCTGGTAATAGATATTGTTTCTGTTTTTTCTATAGCTCTGAGGGGTGGGCTCATCGGACCAACGCATCAGTATTAAAACAACCCAAGATCTCAACTAGTTTATCCACCACTTTACTCAAGCGTATCTTGGAGTACTTTGGTCATATTTCCAGGAAAGACAGCGACAATCTAGAAAAGCTTATACACACAGGCAAACGATCTCTCCGCAGCCCGATGCGTCGGTCCTACCAGCAGTGCAAGTACCGTTCTAAATCGGTCGTCAAATTCGATAAAATGCCATAGAATCGATCATAGCGAGTACTGATAAAATGAAATTTTATCGAATTTAAGGATTCAACTGTAACGATCAATTAAGAACGTTACTTGCACACATTTGTACTCGCTACATGTCGCCAAAGATAGAGAAAGATAGCGTAAGATCACTAAGGAGATACTGATGGAAGGCAGGGTCACAACCTATGAGGTGCAAGACGAGAGAAGGCGGGTGTCAAGATGTAGTCACTTAGTCACTAATGCGATCTGCGCAGTGTACTTACTCGTATTAGTTTTTAAGTTAAATAATGAGGCATTACAAGAAACATTTTCTTCTATGCGAAGAATGTTCCTTTTGTTTGGTGAAAGGTAATTTACTTACTTAAAAGGCGTTAAAAGCATACTTGCTTTTAAATGTTGGCAAATTTTCGTTTCTTAGAACTTCAAAGTCCTTTAATTAGTATGGATGATATTATAGTACTTGATAATTTTTGTGTAAACATTGGTATAGGATCTAATGAAGGTAAATCTCTCATAAATTAGATTATTATGAAGCTACGCAATATTTATTGTGTTTTTTTTTTCAATTCACTAACAGCGCAGTAAATGTTCTATACAAAAGCACTCTCCTAAATCAAATGTTGGATTTTTGTGTAAAGAAAACGCAGAAATGGCGCAACGATTTTGATTTGATGAAAGTATTTCATTTGAACAAAGAATATTATATGTTTCGTTACAAATAAATAGGAAAGAGCGCACCATTTAGGTACTTTGAAATAAATACGTACGGATCTAATGGGCTTAGTTCGGTTTTTGCAAGATCATAATCTAAATGACATCTCTTTTTAAGGGCATTTTTAAGCTCACTTTAATGTTTTTTTTTATTAATGCTCTCAAGCTTAATTTTGTAACAGTTAGTGATTATCTACGTCGTTGTTTAATATAGACCTGGGGCCTTACGGTTAGCTGTTTAAAGCAATCCAGTTTAGGTGATGAAAAAATGTTGCGCGACCGCAAACCGTATCTACGCGCGTTCACGTACGCGTGATTTTCCGAACTGCGCGGTTTTAACGTTAGTTTGATACCGCGTAACAAGCAGTTGGCCGTAAGGCCCCGCTAATGAACACCTTTGCTCGGGAATGGTATGGCATATAATTGTAATGGCAGTATAGGTTTAAAAATTTATATTATTATATAAATTTTATATGCCATTGGTCTTGAACACACCATATAAAAATATAGCATGACATAGTTGTCACACGGAAGCGGATTTCGTGCGAACACACAGTACTAACGTAAACTACATAATACCTCCGCTAAAAAGTTAGCGAAACGAAGTTTCTAAGTAGTTTTTTAAAGGTTGCTTTCCTGCTCAGCTGTTGCCTGCTCACTTTAATTCTTTCATTTACCTACGGAGCTGAAATTTGTCAGATAAATTCTCTATGGGCTGTCCTCTACATCCACTATGAAAAGATTTTGCGAAAGGGCAGAATTAAGGGGGGCAAAAGGAGGTCATAAGTTTTTTTGAAAGTCCTATGTTTTTGATGTTAGGGAGATAAAATTTGGTATACAGGTTAACTGTTAAAAATAAATAAATACTGTTGTAGGTTTTTTTATGGGCGGATTAAGGAGTTAAAGTTGGGGTTTGAATGTTGTGTTGAAAGTTTTGTAACTTTGAAGCTGCAATTTGGTAGGTTTCTTAAGATTCCTTATGGGGTGTAGAGGTCCGCTAAGAAAGGATTTTGCGAAAGGACCGAATTAAGAGGTTAAAAATGAGATTTGAAGTTCATATGAAAGTCTACGCCGAAATTACGGTCAACTAAGTACTTGTTATTTTATAGTTTATATTTTATTTGTTTTGTTAGTCGCGTAGGTTAGCCCTAGTAGGTCTTTGGCTGTCCAAAAAACTCTGGTTGATTTAACAACGAATATAACAACCGACTTAATACGACAGCGTAGGGCTATACAGGTTCTTTTATAATAGGCTTGCGTTTGACCGCCAACTTGCTTAATGTTAAGCTATGATGCGGTCTACGGTGGAGCACACTTACCTATAGAAGAAACCGATTCATTCGTGATTTGAAAACACACATTGCTATCAAGGAACACGCTTTCAGGCAGATACGTATACATTCATCAGACTAAGCATGAGCTTATTATGGTTGTCCGTTAGTGATTCGGATTGTGATCACGATCGCGTGCCATCCCGATCCGCTTATTTACTCGCGAGCGAGATGGCACGCGATCGCAATCGCAATCTGTATCACGAACGAACATCCATAATAACCCCGCAGTTTGCATATTAAAAGAGGAATCACATCGCTTCGTACGGGTTTTCGTAATTTCCATGTCAAAGTCTATGCAAAACATGTATTTCTAAATTTAGATTCGATACGTCATTCGCCTGCATGTTAAAGGTTGCCAACTTGAATGATTTGTAATCGAGCTACTTAGTGCTATTGTACTGACCTGTCAACTGCGATGCATATGAGCACGAAGCTGGAGAGATAGAGGCCGAAGGTCCTCGTGAACATCATGACTCGGCACATGAGGTCACCTGCGAGCCACTGCACTGTGCCCGCCCACGCGATCTCTAGCGGCATCATCAGGAATGTCACCTGCAATCATCAGGACAACGATCTTTTTAAACATGGGGATAGGCATGTTTAATTTATTACAAACTGTATAATTCATCAGTCTACATTTTCGTCTACCACTGAACGTAGACTACTCCTACTTTAAAAAAAAATAAAAATTTAGATTTAGGCTACTCCTAACGAACGAACGACGAAACTTTTAGTCAGAAAAAAGTATGTAAAATATTATCATCAAACGGGAAGTGCCTGATATGGGATGCTACTTGCGTCAGCACTGTCGCCGCCAGCCACCTGAGTCGCACCGTCCACTCACCGTCAGCAGCGGCGGAATATGCCGCTGATAAGGAAAGGGAAAAGTACGCGGCGTTGGAGCCACGTTACAATTCTGTGCCCGTTGCCGTGGAGACCATGGGTTGTTGGGGGACTGAGGCCAAGAAGCTCATTTCGGAGATAGGGCACAGGCTCAAGATAAAGTGTGGTGACCCGCTCCGGCTCGTTCCTGGTGCAAAGGTTGGCCATTGCCATCCAACGCGGTAACGCAGCGAGTGTTTTGGGTACCTTTGCGCCGGGAACGGTTAGGGGTGGGTTATTTGAATAGATATTAGTTTAGTAATTAGTGAATACCAAATATTTTGGATTTATTTGACATATGTATTTAACAAAATAATAAAGGAATTTACGTGTACGGTGCGCCACCTACTTATTAAAAGTTGATCATAGCGATATTCTCGAATATGTCCGTCGTTGAGAGATACACCCGTTATACTCACCTAAAGTTAATTTATCTTACTCAAAAAGAGCCTCGAACATCCTTATTTTCCACAGTAACCTACTGACTTTTAAACAATGTTAATGTTTCTTTTTGTTTCATCTATCTTAACTGTAACAAAAGTTAATTTATGCCGAGAGTTCTTGGACTGCTCTCTTCCTTATTCTTATTCAGAAGGGCAGTTCAAAAACATGCCGCTTAAGTTGTATTATGCGTAATCATTTTTAAGACATTGCATTAAAATAGACTTTGCGCTACCACAGCTGTTCCGAGGGCGGTAATGGGAATAGATGGAACAAATTAGTAAGACGAGCATTTCGTTGACAGCTGTTATCGCCACGTTTAAGGGTTTGCTTTACTCAATGTTTTGAATTACTGTTTATAGATTTGTTTAAGTGCTGATCAGAAAGGTTTCCCCACCTTATACTTGAACTGTACTGGAGTTACATTTCAACCAATAACGTGTTAAACTTCTGCATTATCTAATTCTTTTCGTCCAAGACACCACAGTGCCTCAAGACAAGGGTCTTTTACCAGTGTGTTGCCAGTGATGGCATGGTACTGGGACGAGGTCATAAACAGTTAGCATTTTGGAAAAATTCAGTCACACAGCGGGCAATGGCGAGAGCTATGCTCGGATTTTCTTTGCGCTATAGAATCCGGAACGTGGATATTCGCCAAAGAACTAGAGTCAACGACATAGCTTTTAAAATTTGCGAGTTGAAGTGGCAATGGGCAGGCTACATCATTCGAAGAACCGATAACCGATGGGGAAGAAAAGTGCTTCAGTAGCGACCACGAACCGGAAGACGCAGCGTATTATGTTAGGTAGGTAGGCCTCCCACTAGATGGACCGACATTGTGAGAGTCGCTGGCATCCAGTGGATGCAGGAGACAGGCTTTCGTTCAGTGTGGAGGTTATAGGGGGAGGCCTATGTTCAGCAGTGGACGTCTTCTGGCTGATGATAATGATGATCTAATTCCTTCCTACCCATTTTTCTATCGGACTGCCAAAGTCGGCTTGAAAAATCGACGCTGCTTTATGGTTGATATTCCGAAAACCCGTAGGAAGCGCTTTTTATTTCACTTTATTGTCTGTACTGCTAGTCTGTGGAATGAGCTGCCTGAAAGGGTGTTCCCCGATAGTTACAATCTTGAATCTATGTCTTCAAGTCACGAGTGAATCGGTTTCTTCTAGACAACCGTGCTCCATCGTAGACCACATCATCGCTTAACATCAAGCGAGTTGGCGAAATGTTGGCGATCAATTATTTGTAACGCTTTCAAGTCTAGGTCACGTTTGTAGTCCTGTTCAATTATATAAATTCAAAATAGTACTCTCTTGTTTATTTTTTCATCTGTTTATCATTTAAAAAAAAAAAAAAAACATACAGTCGAATTGATAACCTCCTCTCGAAGTCGGTTAAAAAGAAAGGTATACAAATAGGATATAACAGCATTTAAAAACCACTAAGGTTTATTAGTAATGCCATAATTATTTGTTTTTGTGGTTTGGATATTGGTTCGATAAAATATATATATACTTAGTTTTATTTGTCCTCTTCGTAGTAAATAATCCTTTTATTCTACCATCACTAGATGTAAAGTTCCACTTCCATTACACATTTCTTCTCTACTCTCATTCGCAAACAAAAAATATATTTTATTTTTGCTAATTTTATTCAATCTAGTAATATTAGTTTTTAGTTTTTCTATTTGTTATTTTTAGTTAGTAGTATCATAGATTAACATATACCAACCAGGATTACCTCGTATTTAGACTATTTCACTATCTCCTCCTTCACTGTTAAAGGCAAAATTGCCACCAAAAATCAAAAGCCAAGTAAAAAAAAGTAAAAAAAAAAAAAACGATTTCAAGGACGTTTATACCTACCCAATAGGGTATAAAATATCCTTGACCGATACATATATTTCTGTTGTTTTTGCGGGATCCGGGCAACTCTAACACACTCTTAAATTATTGGAGTTTTGGTGCCAACGCGGAAAAAACGTGTCGGCTCGTTGGATTATTTTCCTAAACTTGTGTATTTTCGAGTGTTAATGTGTACTAAATGGTGAATTATTATTCATTAATGCTCGTAAACGTGCTCGAGTGTGGGCAAGTGATATAACGAGGTGAAACGTGTCTTTTCGTGTTGTTTCCAAAACTCCATAGGAGCCACTTGTAAAGTCTCCACCACTTTACAGGGGCATGAGTTTGACTTGACCGTGACTTACTTAGCTTGACTCTGACTGTGACTATGACTTGTTTGACACTATTAAGACTATGTAAACTGTTTAAGATTACGACTATAGGACATTGAATCCACGGTCATGAAAATTTTAACAAACTTAAATTATTATAGCTACACACAACACATCAACATATATTCTGTGACATCAACAGTCTATGCACACATTGCACACATGTCTATTATACACAAAGAGCTTATTTCTTTCGTCAAAGATTATACATCGTTTTATTTTATTTTGACGTTGAATTTTGATTAAGGCAGTCATCCAAGTATTTCATTAGACGATAATGTTAAAAGTAAGAGAGCTTACAATAGAGAGCTTTGGCTTTTATTGCTCATATGCTTTTAGACTTATTTACGTGATATCTATTTTTGTTCTGATACTTTTGATCTAGATATGATTTATTGATTGATTAACTCTTTATTGTTCACACCATAAAATTTGATACAGAAGACAAAACACTCTTAAAAACTAGTGTAACAACTGGCGGCCTTATCGCTAAAAGCGATCTCTTCCAGGCAACCTTATATAACCTATAACCTTATATGACAAAGGCATGAACCTTAATTTAAATAATGTTTTTAACTTATAATATTTAGTTAGTATTTTTAAGGGTTAAATTTAATAACCTGAAATACATGAATTTTATTTTCAAATTATACGGCATACATGTGAAACGTGCATCTTTACTGTGGCTTATACTTTGACAGGCTTCAAGCAAAATAAAATGAATGCACGGGCCATAACCATTGAACTTGCTCAGTAAAAACGAGTTAAAAACCGTGGGACATACACTTCAACACCTAATTATAACCATGTACAGTACATTTGTTACAAAAAATAGGTAGCGGTTTTTTGATGTGTATTTACACTTCGGGAAAGCACACGAAGGCATAATTTTGTTAGATGTTTCATCATCATGTAACAATAGTCTTGTGTTGCACTTCCTGCGGCTAGAGACCGACTGAAACGAAGTGAGCGCCGGCGCCCGTTTTGTAATCTACAAAAATGCGCTTCTTCTGGGCCCGTCCATTCTTTTTATTTTGGTCGAAGTTGTCAGAGGGGAATGAAATTTTAGATTTTTTAAGATATTTACGTGTTGCTTTAAGCATAATACTCGTACATTTTCCACGGAAGGTTTGTCTCAGCGCGGATAGATACTGTCACATCAATATATTTTTTCCAAACTTGCTGTTTGCATGTTATATAATAAACAATGCTCTTTGTACCCAAATCACACCTGAATTCAGGTAATTGTTATAAGGAAGAAAAACTCTACCCCTCCTGATCGATGTTACGCAAATTTTCGCTCGAAGAATATCTCGCGAGAAACATTTACGTGATAATAAAAAAGAATAAAGAATAAGAAAAAGAAAAAAAGAGAAAAAGAGAATAAGGAAGATTTACTTACGTAAACCTACCTAAATTCATAAGGACATAAAAGCGCTAAGATTGGAAGCATCATTATGATCTTTCGAAAATTGCTTCCCTTCGAAAATACAGCTTGCAAAACCGTAGGCAACGGGAATTAATAAACAGCAATTTTATGCGCTGAGATTAGATAATGTCGTCCAGTTTACGGAACAGTGCCTCAGATTGGGCGCGTTTAATATCCGAGCGATTAGGGTTTCGGGTTCGGAACCAACGTAACCGATGACGAAGCTGCAAAAGAGATATTCGTTGTATTGATTGCTTCCGGTGGAAAGATGGTGGCCGGGCGGAAGCATGTGCGCTATACAATCTGACGGTTTGATGACTTAAATAAATTATAATTAAAATAATTAATAATAATAATTATTAATGCATAATTATAATTATGCAGTTTTAGATGCCATCGTTCAAAACGGTGAAGGAAAACATCGTGAGGAAGCCGGTATGTTCAAGAACCTCATAAGTTCAAAGACATTATGACAATCACCCATATGCACTGGGCCAGCATAGTGGATTAGGGCCCGACCCCTCTCTCTCTCTCTTTTTATCTCTCTCTGAGAGAAGACCTGTCAGTGTGAACATAATATCAAAATTAAATTAAGTGTGAAATTAAACATCAGCACTTCGGCCACTTTCGAAACCAAGTTTTGAAACTAGCTTCGGAAAAACAAATAATATTCTGCTTCTGAATTGGGTTGCCAAATAGGAATTTTAGAACTCGGGTCATTTTCTAGTTTAAATCCCTCTTTCTCCATGTACCTATACCTATTTATCTTTCGGACATGATTTAATAGGTGATCAGAGTAAGGATTAGCGGACCCTAGTTCTGAAATTAATTCAATAAAGGTTGTCAATTTGGAAGATATAGGTCAACTGTAAATCGAATTTAGCCTTAAATTTACTTAGAAAATTATTATTATGTTGCAATATGAAGGGAGAGCAGATATAAGGTCAAGGTAAAAAGCGCTACCGTTAGTAAAAGACATACGTAGTATAGTGTGGAATCTTTGGCTCTATACCGCAAATGCCAACTTTTTAAATTTAGACCAACTTAAAAAAAAAGGCTTGCCTTTGACCGCCAACTTGCCTGATGTTAAGCGATAATGCGGTCTACGGTGGAGCACGCTTGCCTAGAAGAAACCGTATCACTCGTGATTTGAAGACACCGCCAGATTGTAACTATCGGGGAACACCCATACCGGCAGCGCATTCCACAGACTTGCAGTTCGCATAATAAAAGTTGAATCAAGCGCTCGTTCGGGTTTTCGGAACACCAACCATAAAGCGTTCCATTTTTATTAAGATTTCGAAATGCCAGAATTTCAATATCCAGTATTAGGTTGCCTTAAAAATAAAAGTTCGCGTTCAAAATGGTTTCAAAATACTATACGTAGAGATACAGTGAGTGTGTTTTGTCGGGACTTAGGTTCACTGTTCGACCAACCACCCGCATTCTTCAGTCTTCCCGTGAACATGGTGCATGTAACTGCGCCGAAATATCAGGAGCTCATTCCACAACCTTAGCACGGTAAATATCCCGTAAATAATCATCCTAAAAATATTATGTTGGGTACGCTGCCAACTGGTACTGGGCTTGAGCATTTGGCTTGTCTTTAGACCTTCAACGGTCTATGGGGCAGTCTAACTGTATTTGTAGTGTTAGTTTTAGCTTGTATTTTGTTTAGTTAATAAAGGCACTTGCCCAGGAAAAAAAAAACAATATTATAAACGCGAAAGTTTGTATGTATGGATGTATAGATGTAGGTATGGATGTTTGTTCCTCTTTCACGCTGCAACGGAACAACGGATCGACCTGATTTTTTTCATGGGTATAGTTCAAGAGCCAGAGAGTGACATAGGCTTTTCATCATCATCACCATTTTTCATCATTACGCGGGTGAGACCGCGGGGCGCAGCTAGTATAAAATAAAACTACTTATCCGCGACAAAAAAAAACAAAACCTTCAAAATAAAAAAGTGCATACCATAAGATCAGCGACAGCTAAATGCATGAGTAGCACATCTAACCGGCTAGCCCGACCGGCGCGCCGCCTCTTCACAAGCTGTGTCAGCACCGTCAGGTTGCCCGTCGCAGACACCACCATCAGCACCGTGTACACCGTCATGGAAACCTGCAGTCAATATTAATTCATCATCATCATCATCATTTCAGCCATAGGACGTCTACTACTGGACAGAGGCCTTCCCCATCGATCTCCAAAAAGGCCGGTTGGAAGTGGCTTGCATCCAGCGTTTTCCTGCGGTCTCTTTTAGGTCGTCTGTCCATCTTGTGGGTGGACATCCTACGCGGCGCTTACCGGTCCGTGGTCTCCATTCAAGAATCTTTCGGCCCCATCGGTCATCTGTTCTTGCGTGGTATGTGCCCTGTCCACTGCCACTTCAACTTGCTAATCCGCGGTAGTCTATGTCGGTAACTTTCGGTAACAATATTCATTAATAACGACCAAGTATTTAACGGCGTAATCATTTACGAGTCCATGCTTCGTGTGTCCGCTATATTTTTAGCGCATTTAAAAAAATAAGGTTTAAAAAGATTGCGTATATTTTTGTAAATTGCTGTAAAAATACAGATAATACCATTACAAGTGTTATATATATTATTACACAATTTTAAATGGTACCTAATAATTATATTAATACTAGCTGAATCCCGCTACTTCGTACTGTTACACGGCGGGTAGTAGAAAGCTTTTTAAAAAAAACTATTTTAATTGGCAAAGGGTTTATTTCCTTTTTAGAAGGATTTAAGAAACTACCCTTAGGCAACCGCCACGAATGAAAGCTCACGACAGACTGAATAGGCCCTCTGGTTCCGAGCCCATATCGCTGACGCGGGAATGCCGAGGCAGCAATAAGGCCTCAGAGGTCTGGGCGTAACACCTCCCCGTTTTGGAGGAGACATGGGGTAAGTCCAGGTCTCCAATCAGATTTGTCTCCTGATGGGAGCAACTGGGTTAGGAAGTTCTTCCATTTCCATCTGTATACCTGGCAGGTCTACAGTGGAGGATGGTGAGTTTGCAGGAGGTGTGTGATTAAACTTTGCGCGGAGTCGACGGTTGCAGCCAGGTTTACAAAAGCACTTATAACTAACATACATAGCAAATAAACAAATTAACATTACAATTACAATAGACATTACAGAATAATGCGTTCCGTATTTCCTGATAGTTTGCTGATGAAATTCGATTGATTTTAGGCGGTCTAGGAGAGACTCAACTGCCGCTTTATCAGCATTGATGTTATCTAGGTTTGTTATGTTATTCAGTTTAATAGGGAACACACCATTACTAGCAATAGAATTCAATTTATCAGCGTTACAACAAGTGTCATCGGTAATATTGAAACCCGGAAGGTGGTTGACAGGTGCGGAAATATTCATTACACTGTATTTTGGCACTAAGGAAGTGGTTTTACAGTAGCCAATGCAGCCGTTGGGAATGGTAATTACACCAGTACCATGTATTGTAGTTTCATACAGTTTTGAGTGTTGACAGTCAATTCTAACTTTACTTTGTTCTGATTGGACATAAATCCACCTGTTATTCAATATTGGGTTCAATATATTTAATTTTCCAATAATAATTTCAGTTTTACATTGTAATGGTTTTACAGTATTTACTTTAGTTAACAATTCGCTTTCACATATAGGCTTAGCCTCTGTTACATACACATTTTCTACGTTACACATATAGTTGCCCGGGTTCACGGAAGTACAAGGTTGTAGGGTGTCCATGGTACAATAGTGGGACTGGTCTTTGGTCATTGCTATATACTTACTAGTAGGTATAATAACACTAAACGCATCAGGCTCCCTGCCATTGTAAGGAGTCGGCAAGGCAATACTATGGTACAGCATATATTTCTGGATGTTTACCAATGGTACTTGCAAAACGAATACTATCTTATAATTAACGTAATAGCAAACTAAACTAGACACATTTAGTATAGTGTGTATAGAATCTAACTTCAAAGTAACAGGTAACTCAAGGTCACTAGGTAAATGCCTGTAGTTATCAGCGAGTTCCCGGTACAGCTGATTTGGTGTTATGATAGCCGGGTGAAGGATGTTTTGTCTACTGAACAGAATGGCATTAGTCACGTCTTCTAATTGAAACGACAAAGTAAGTAGGGCTGTCTCAAGTCGATTTAATAACTCGTTAATACTATTGGATATGAGTAGCCCATTAGTGGCTTTGGTAATGTTGCCTATGACGCATGAGAGCTTGTCAATAGCCGCATTTAAGTTATTTTCGTTGTTTACAATTTTACTGATAGTGTCATTGTAAGCCGCAATCACAGAGGAGGTGACCAGGATATTTTCTTTCATTAAGTTAGCCAATTGATCTTCATTTTGTTGGATCGTCTCTATCGCTTCGTCATACCTTAATCCGTCATTTTCATCGAGATTTCCAAAAATTTGTTTAATTAGGGTCCCCAAACCTCCTATCCAGGCACTACGTTTGGACCTGTTATCTAAAAGGTGCGAGATAGACGAGAATTCCGAAATAATATCCTGATATCGCGCCGTTAAGGGTTGCAGTCTACTATGACATCCTATATAAATTTCTACAATTCGTGTTTCGTTGCATAAGCGTTTAGTAGTTTCAAAAATTTCGTTTATATTTTGTATATGTGGTCCGAAATGTGAAATGTCTACTGGTATTACAACCTTCAATTGTACGTTACTTATTCCAAGAGTGCCCAAGTAGTCGAAATATACTCCTGAGCTTGAAATTATTGGCTGGACGAAGTCTTGCTGGGATTGACCCGGTACCAGACTGCAAATAATAATAATTATTAGCTACATGCTAACTGCATTACCTAAATTACTTATACCTAATATAAAAAAATAAAAGGAAGTTAACCTATTCGTGTGGACGCGCACACGATACATATCTTATCCTAATAGTTTAGTTATAGGTTGTTCTCGACGTCCGCTAGTTTCACTTGGTCGAAGTGGTGTGTCACGTGACGTCGATTTATTAGTAAGGTAATTGTGTTATTACCGTTTACTTTAATGACCTTGTAGGGTCCCTTCCAAATGGGAGAGAGTCCCTTACGCATTCTCAGATGGTTCTTGATATATACTTGGTCGCCGATTTTATACTTAACGCGGCGAGTATGGTTGTCGTAATAGGATTTGGAGGTTTCCTTGGATTTTCTTATAAAGTCCAAGGCTTTTTCACGTGAATATTTCAGTCTGTTTTGGAGCATACGGACATAATCTGGGTACGCTGCTCCAGGCGTTTCATCGTAAATAGAATTTGGGATGAAAGGTTTGTTTCCGAACATTAGTTCGTAAGGTGTGAAGTGGGTCGTACAATGGACGGCCGTATTGTATGCGAGCATGGCTGTGTATACATAGCGAGGCCAGTTAGTTTGTTCTTTGTTTATGTATGACTTCAGATATTCTTTCAGGGTGGAGTGACTTCTTTCTAAAGCACCCTGGGTTTGTGGATGGTAAGGAGAACACCAAAGGTTTTTGATTTTCAGGAATTCGCAAGTCTTTTTGAAGAGGTCTGATGTGAAATTAGTCCCTTGGTCCGTCAGTATCATTTTGGGTATACCAAAGATGGATATGTAGTGGAGTAAACATTCACTTGTTTCTTCTGCTGTGGTGCTACGAATTGGATACGCAGTAGAGTATTTGGTAAGGTCATCTTGTATGGTTAGTATGTATTTTAGTTTTGCGGGTCCTGCTTCGGGGAGCGGCCCGACGATATCTAGGGATATCCGTTGGCCTGGTGCCGTAGATGTGCTAGTTATCTGCATAGGCGCTCGGTTAATTCTTCTGAGCGCCTTGTTTTCCTGACATGATTTGCACTGTTTTACATAAGATTCTATATCGTTACGCATTCCTTTCCAGTAATACGTTTGTTTAATTCTGTTATACATCCTGAGGGAGCCTAAATGTCCTGCTACAGGGATGTCATGATTTTCGTGCAAGATTTTCTTGATTTCGGTTGGGACTGGATATATGATGTTGTTATGATATATCTTGATTTTAATATGTGTGTTATGGAAGAGGTAGATCAGCATGTTATAAATTTTAATAAAGGAGTGTTTTTCGAATGGATTCTTTAGGTCTGATATACCGATTTCGTCAGTTCCTTGGAAAACTATGAGTTCGTCTCTTATTGACTTAAGTGTTTGAAAGATTTCGGGGTAAGATGCTTCGTCAAAGTGATGGACCTTTATGAATAATAAATAATAAGTTTTATTACTTGTTTCAACCTTTTGGTGCGAAAAGAGTTCCTTTTCTGAATTAGTTACTCGTTCGTTTACCTCGGGATCAATTAAAATTTCCTGTACATATGGATTTGATTCATCTAGATCAATAGATGTGGGAACCAAAACTATTTTTGAAGGACATTTCATAAGGCTTTCGTTGCACTCTTCGATGTTCGTGTTATATGTGTTGTCCTTATTTGCCATGGCCTTCAGGAAAGTGGGATAGTCGTCAACAGGAAGGTCGGGGTATGTACTCGTATGTGGAGCTGGAGAGTCACGACTTTGAGTTTCATGAGATATTGGCTGCTGTTCTGGTTCAGGTTCAAGGATTCTGATTGGATCTTCTTCTCTGGCTTCTGTCCTAAAGTCATCAAGTATGTTGGACGATGTGCCTACGTCGGGCAATGGCAAGAGGTCATCTAGATTTATAAGATCAGGAGATGGCATGGTAACTTCATCAGGATTGAATGATGGTGGAGATACTAGGAGGTCCATGAGGTCCTCGTCTAGCCTTTGAGAGGATTCGCCTTGAATAGGGAGTTCAGACGCTTCTGGTCCCGTCGGTTGGACAGGATTCACTGGGAATCGGGATAGCGCATCGGCATTGACATTAATTTTTCCTTTTTTATATTGGATATCGTATTCGAATTCCTCTAATTTGAGGCGCCAGCGGACCAGTCGTGATCCTGGGTCTTTGCAATTGAATAGCCACTGTAGTGGTTTATGGTCCGTCAGGATTTTGAATCTGTAGCCGTACAGATAGGGTCTGAATACTTTGGTACCGAAAATTATGGCAAGGCACTCCTTTTCGGTAGTGCTATAGTTGCATTCTGCTTTGTTTAAGGTGCGCGAAGCGAATGCAATAGGACGGTCTTGTCCTACTGGGCCTTGTGATAATATGGCCGATATTGCGTAGTTTGAAGCATCACAGGTCAATAGGAAGGGTTGTGTGAAGTCCGGATACGCCAGTATCGGAGCAGACACGAGTTTTCCTTTTAGGATTTCGAAAGAAAGTTGTTGTTCGTTTTTCCAAACGAATGGGACGTCCTTTTTCAATAGTGACGTCAGAGGTTTTGCCAGTTTGGCAAAGTTGGATATGAACCTGCGGTAGTAGGATACTAGGCCCAAGAAGGACTTAATGTCCTTTGGTGATTTAGGGACTGGAAATTCCGTTACTGCTTTTGTTTTGTCGGGATTTGGCTTTACACCATCGCTGCTGATTATATGTCCCAGATATGCGACTTCCTTCCGGAGAAATTCGCATTTTTCGGGCTGTAGTTTCAGGTTGAAGGAACGGAGTCTTTCAAAGACAGCCTTCAGACTGTCAATATGGGATCCAAGGTCATAAGAGTATATTACTATGTCATCTAAGTAAACAAAGCAGCGATTGCCTTGTAAGCCGGATAAGCAAGTATTCATGAGTCTCTGGAAAGTTGAAGGAGCGTTTTTAAGGCCAAAAGGCATGCGGTTGAATTGGAAATGACCCTGAGGTACAGAGAAAGCTGTTTTGGGCGCATCATTGGCCGAAATTAAAATCTGATGAAAACCGGAAGTGAGGTCTAATGTTGAGAAATATTTACTATTTCCCAATTGGTCAAGGATTTCGGATATCTGAGGAATGGGGTAGGTTTCCCCGACGGTAATGTCATTTAATTTGCGGTAATCGATAACAATTCGCCATTTTCGTTGGCCTTGAGAGTCTGCTTTTTTGGGAACTATCCATATTGGCGAGCTCCAGGGTGATGATGATGGTTCTATGATACCTTGTTCTAGCATTTTACCAATTTGGGTCTCAACTTCTTTTTTGTGGCATTCTGGGAATCTATATGATTTAGTATGAGTGGGAGTGTCAGTGCTTGTTTTAATTTGGTGTTCTAGCGCAGATGTATGGGTCAATTGGTCGTCAGGTAAATAGAAAATGTCTGAATATTGCGAGCAAAGTTCCACGAGTGCGTCAGTTTCCTCGTGGTTTAAGTGATCGGTTCTTAATGATTTTATTACTTCGCGAGTACGAGTAGAAGTTCCTGGAAAAACTGAATTGATTTGGATTGCCGGGGAATGGAGAGGTTCTACATTCAGATTTAAGTTAGCGTTAATATTTATTGGGGATTCGGAGATATTAGCGACGGTTAGGTTGACTCGATCGTTTTTTATTTTTACGATACAGTTTGAAATTAGCAAGTTCTCGGAAAGATGTTGATCAGCTATGATTCCTTCTTCGAGGTCAGTGCTGCGCACTGAACATTCAATGACTGTCTCGGTTCGAGGCGGAATGACGTAGAAGGGGTCGAAGAAATGTAATTTGATGTCTAATTTCCCAATCTTGAGGGTGTCCTGGGTGTAGTCGATTTTGCAGCCGAAGGCGGTTAGGAGATCTGTTCCTATGATGCCATCGTAGGGCAGGTTAATATTTTTTATAACGTGGAATTTGAAGGATATGGATCTCTTTTCGTTTAGTTCTAATTTGAGTTGGAAATGGCCTTCGGTTGGTGTTGGTTGGTCTCCTGGGTCTATGCCCTTGAGCTTGATTGACTCTTTGACGAGTTTTTGGCATTTTTGGATGCTACCGTGTTTTAGTAAGGATACAGCAGATCCTGAATCGACCAGCAAGGTCAGAGGAACATTAGAAACTTGTGAATTCAGGAGGACATGAGGTAGCAGTTTTTTGTTGGTATCGAGATTTACTTCGTAGATTTTAGTATTGACCCTTTTGGCACTCAAAGAGGGTTTGGGATGTTGGACCTCGCTGGGGGTCTGTCCAGCGGGATTATTGCCATCGGTTCGGGGCTGGCTACCCTGTTGGTTGGCATAGATTTTGGATTTGCCAGCAGTTTGGGACTGGTTACCCTGTTGGTTGGCGTTGGAATAGGATTTGCTGTCAATTTGGGGCTGGTTACCCTGTCGGTTAGCATAGATTTTGGATTTGCCAGCAGTTTGGGGCTGGTTACCCTGTTGGTTGGCGTTGGAATAGGATTTGCTGTCAATTTGGGGCTGGTTACCCTGTCGGTTAGCATAGATTTTGGATTTGCCAGCAGTTTGGGGCTGGTTACCCTGTTGGTTGGCATTGGAATAGGATTTGCTGTCAGTTTGGGGCTGGTTACCCTGTCGGTTAGCATAGATTTTGGATTTGCCAGCAGTTTGGGGCTGGTTACCCTGTTGGTTGGCATTGGAATAGGATTTGCTGTCAGTTTGGGGCTGGTTACCCTGTCGGTTAGCATAGATTTTGGGTTTGCCAGCAGTTTGGGGCTGGTTACCCTGTCGGTTGGCATTGGAATAGGGTTTGAAGGAATTTGATGAGGTGTCGGCTTTTGGGCGGTAGTGTCTCGGGCGACACCGGGGCGAGACGCTTATTCGTTTAAATTATTGTCGTCCATGTCAGTGGGGAGGTCCACTTCGTCCTGACCGACATCGTCGTTATCATCAGGCTGATGGTCCACGAAGTTCATTCGTGTGGGTTGTTTAAAGGGTTGGCTTTGAGTTTTGTAACGATTGTTGTTAAATTCTCGTTTCCTGCAAACGGAGATATCGTGCCCGGGTATTTTGCAGTAACGGCAAACAACTGCCGTTGATCTCTGAATTTGAGGATTTGGAGCTCTTTGTTGTATTGCTCCTTGAGACGCGTTGAAGTTAGGCCCCAGGGGGCCAGCTCTGTTACTAAATCTTTGATTAGCAGGTTTGGGATCGCTTTGTACACGCTTGTAAAGAGTTTGCTGAATTCTTTCTTCAGACACAGCTAGATTGATTGCTTCGTTTAAGGTTTTTGGAGACCTGCAGCGGACAATATTTGAAATACGGGGATGTAGACCCATAAGGAAGTGATGGAGGGCTAAGTCCTCCATTGCCGCAGTGCGGCCCGGTAATTCTTTTGATTTTGTGTTGAAAGTGGAAACCTCGATGAGTAATTGAGATAGGTATGTCTCGATACGCAATGCGAATTGACTGACGTTGTCTTGTGGCCCTTGTTTGCTCTCTTGGAGCTCGGTTAGTAAATGTGAGTAATGTTTTCTTTCACTGAATTGTGTTTTTAGAAAATCTTTGAGTTGATCCCAGGAGGTGAATTCCTTGATGGAGCATGCGATTTCGGCTTTACCGTTTAGTTGGCTTACTATATATTTGAATAAAATGGGCTTCTGTGTATCTGATGCAAGCTCGTATGCGTTATTACAATTAACTATGAACGAGTTAAGTTTTTCGCGGCTCCCATCGTAGGGTTTGATGAATTTGAAGAGTGTGTTAAATTCCATATCTGTAACTGTCTGATGACCTATCCTTCTGGTTGTACGAGGACTTAATATCGGTGACTTTGATGGTTCACCTCTAGTAAGAGCCGGGAATTCTAATGTTATTTTGTTATCTTCAGGTTTTTGGGATTTAGACATTACCCTTTAAAGAAATTTAAATATTTATCGGGTGTGGTACAGCCCTAGTTCTTATGGCTAAATGCAATGACCAAAGACTTACAGAAATAATGTGTGGGCGGCGAGAATAAGCATGGCGATCGGCCGCATTCCGATGAGATAGGCTCGGTGCTCGATGTGTTGCTCGAAACTCGGGCGTTCCGGGAATTTGTAGATAAGGCGGAGCAAGATTTGATGATTTGCAGGCAGGGGCACGATGTGGAGCTCAGCTCGAAGAGTTGATGCAGGATGGGTCTTCTCCAGACCCTGGATTTTGCACAGGCAGGGTGCAAGGCACGAGGATGAGCTGTAGGTGCACTGTCACTTTTGGTAACGAACAAGTGGTACACTGGTACTCTGCTTTTTCACAGGCACTTATTTTCACTAGGATTTCGGTGGATTTAGTTAGATGGTAGGTGAGTCTGTTATGGGCGGTTACCGGCACTGGATATATGGTATCCCACCGCTGCCACCAATGTTACACGGCGGGTAGTAGAAAGCTTTTTAAAAAAAACTATTTTAATTGGCAAAGGGTTTATTTCCTTTTTAGAAGGATTTAAGAAACTACCCTTAGGCAACCGCCACGAATGAAAGCTCACGACAGACTGAATAGGCCCTCTGGTTCCGAGCCCATATCGCTGACGCGGGAATGCCGAGGCAGCAATAAGGCCTCAGAGGTCTGGGCGTAACAGTACGCGTAGAACTCGACCTTCGGCCTCGCTACTAAACCTATATATACCTCACGGAGCCCGAGACCTTTCCAACGAATGCAAAACCGTGGAAATCGGTTCGTGCGTTCTGGAGTTATAGCGTCAGGAAGGAAAACCCGACTTATTTTTATATAGTAGATTGATTAAAACAAGTTATCTACTTTAAATCAATCCTTGGGCAACTTTTTATTTAGTTAAGTTTTATCTATATTAATATTATAAAGAGGAAAGATTTGATTGTTTGTTGGTTTGTTTGTTTGCATTGAATAGACTCCGAAACTACTGAACCGATTTGAAAAATCTTTCAGTGTTGGAAAGCTACACTATCCCCGTGTGACATAGGCTATATTTTTTTTATTTTTTTATTAAATATCCTTACTAGAACTCCAATAATATAACTCCAATAAAAAAAATAAAAAATAAAAATTACCCAAGGAGTAAAAAAAAAAAAAAAAGATTTACACCCGTGCGAAGCCGGGATGTTTTGCAGATAACTTATAAAATGAAACTTTCACTGGATATTTGTAATGTTATTTTCTTTATTTGTACGGCTTAAATTTTACATAAGTATCATTAAAATTGTTGAATTCCGTGTTCGAGATAGTATACACACGAAACATGGCTCTTAACTGAACTAACAGAAAAAGAAAAAGAACTCAGAAATGAAAAGAATCGATTTGAGATTCTCAGAATTGCTGAGGGGAAGATTCGAACCGGAATTCACAAATTTTCTTTTGAGTGAACATTTTAAAGTTTAATTCATATTTTACAAGACATCGTAAATAATAATCGTCGTAGATTGGTTAAACCCTCGTTAATTTCGCTGTGACCGACATGGTCCGTAAATCCTGTAATCCTATATTCTTAATTATAGCGGCAAAACAATTAAACGCTTTGCCATTGTCAGTATTTCCGCTGAAGTAGGTGCTACCGGATTGTTTAGGTCAGTCTTGCGCAACTTCAATACAAATTTTCTAATGTATGAAACGGGTGCGAAATCAAACTTCTACGTTTTTTACACTACACTAACGTATAAGTTTGTAGTATACACTAGTAGGCCGCCCCAGCTCTGCACGGGTATAGATATATAGCCTATTTCACCCGGGGATAGTGTAGCTACCCAATAGTGAAAGAATTTTTCAAATTGGTTCAGTAGTTTCGGAGCCTATTCAATGCAAACAAACAAACAAACAAACAAACAAATCTTTCCTCTTTATAATATTAGTATAGATTAAAGGCATCGCAGCCATTAAATTTTTTTTTCTATATGGATATCCCACCTCTCCAAACTCTTCAACGTTAGCGTTTTTTTTTTAAATACATTTTCACCATGGACTAAATCGTCCATGCCTTTTTTTGCTCATTTATTAGCGTTAGCGATTATATTATCTTTAGTTTAGGTCTAAGTTTAATAAAACCTAGGCCTCAGGTAGAAGAAGAAGATAGAGCATAATATTTAAGTGCTCTACTTACCTTAATTTTCATTCGCATCGTCTCTACCAAAAAATGCGCGATCAAACGTAAAATATTCACTCCTTAAAAAATTCAAGGATCTTATAATCTATCTATCTTTCAAGCATATTCATAATATTGGTCAGTTTATTTAATACACGAAAAATATTTAAAACACAGATATTTAAAACCTAACTACCAAACACTAAAATTAAAATTAAAAAAAAAAAAAAAAATTAAAACCTAACTACATTATACCTATCTTTTAAGGATAAACTGAACCGTTTGTGATATATTTAATGTAATAAATTTTCATGGGTCTTTAATAATACCCATTGCTCAGGGTATTTAAAGAGCCAGACATTTGTCAAATAATAAAGATAATTTTTAGAAAAAAAAAGAACCGACTTCATGATTATACCTTCATATACAAACTAAAACTAAAAAGTAGAAAATAATATTTAAATAACTTCAAAACAATGAGCATTACAGGACAATCAACGAAATTATTAATACATATATTACCTACTTATATACATATTTACAATTTATAATCAGTTATTTTTGGAGTCGGTGCCAGCAAAGGGTTAATCCTGCCTTTGTAGGAAAATACTTTTCTACAGTCTATTTTGATATTATGTTTTCTGCACTGAAGTTTAATTTATGACACCGTAGTCTTACAGCTGATGTGCGGAATTCCCGTTGACGGTTGTGTCTAAATGCATATAAATTTTGATGCGCTTCTTTTCAATTATTAGCCTTTGTTCGATTTCTTTTATATTTATCTCTATTTCACATTCATATCATAAATATTAATAGATTAATCAAGTAGGTATCTATTAAGGTTATTTTTGCTTTGGCTGGCACCGACTCCAAAAATAACTGATTATAAATTGTAAATATGTATATAAGTAGGTAATATATGTATTAATAATTTCGTTGATTGTCCTGTAATGCTCATTGTTTTGAAGTTATTTAAATATTATTTTCTACTTTTTAGTTTTAGTTTGTATATGAAGGTATAATCATGAAGTCGGTTCTTTTTTTTTCTAAAAATTATTTTTATTTTCAAATTTTTAGTGGGATTTATTCCGCAGAGATAAAAAAGTGCGTGTCGGGCTCGCGCACTGAGCGCGCTCGCGTACGTTCCGTACCACCACAAAATACAAAAAGTGCAAAAAAGATCACGTCCAGGTGCCATCACCCGTCACTAAGGATGGTATATACATCCTTGTCCATATTGCCCCGTCACCCATCCAAGTACCGACCGCGCTCTACGTTGGTTAACATGGTATTGAACAGACATTTGTCACTGACTCACACTTTGCCATTATTTATTACCTACTGTTATATTTTAGAGTGTGTACTATAATCATGCCAAGTTTGACGCTTGTACCTACATATTGCCGTTTTTACATTAGACCAATTACAAAAATACGTAAAAAATACGTTTGTTGTAGGGCCACTTTTAGTTTTTACTTTTTGACTTTATTATTATTTGTTAAGTTAATACGCTGTAATTTACAAGTTCTGTAAAAAAAACTGGCTATCTATTACGGTTCAAAAGACAGCCGTTAAAAGGTAGGACAGACATCACATGCAGATAGCGTAGGCTCAGTTAACCCGTAGGTCCCGTTTTTACCCTTTGGATACGGAACCCTAAAAAGGAATAATAAACCCTAATAAGGGTCCAAAACTCCATAGAAGCCTCTTGTAAAGCCTCCACCACTTTACTGGTGCATGAGTTTGACTTGACCGTGCATGATTAGCTCTGCTTGACTGGCTTGTTTGACGCTATTGAACACTATATAAAATATTTAATACTAAATACACGACACTAATTAATATTACGACTCAAATACTCTGTATCCATGGTCGTGAAAAATTTAACAAAAAACAACAGGGCATGGTCGCATCATGGTCGCCATGGCGACACTTCTTTGTTTTTTGAAGTCTGTTCCTCTATGTTTGTCAGTAGTAGATCTGTGATGTTTGCTGTTTAGTTGACAGCGTCGCTAGTAGAGAACAAAGTATGAAATTCACCAAGAAATAACTGTAGTTCCAATGTTGTCCACCTTAACAGCTAAGTTGGTGGCACTGTCCAATGTTTCCAATGTACATTGAATTTGTAGATATTTTTGTAGATTTTTCAAAAAGCACTGAATCAATATCGATAAAAAAATTATGGGACCACCTATGAGCTATGACCTACCAACCAAAAAAAGAATCATCAAAAACAATTCTAAATTGGCGGAGTAATCGCGTAACAAATATACAAAAAAAAGGAACAAAAAAAAAAACATACAGTTGAATTGATAACCTCCTCTTGAAGTCGGTTAAAAATAGAGCATTGTTAAAACTATTACTTACAATATCACTGCTTCATTTTCTCGCACTTAAAATGAAAAGCTGAGTTTGTAACTTGTGCATAAAACCCATTTTACCCTCGACTTAAATATTCGCCCTCGCGTTCGGCTCGGGATTAGCGCCTCGGCTAAAATGGCTTGTTTTAAGCGCTCGTTGTACAATCTTCTATTTACATAGGACTAAAACTAGTTAGATGTAAGTGTTCTTTTTAAGTATTCTGATAATTTTTGTAACTATATAAACTATGTTACTATTTAAAAATTAAATAGATTGTATGTAGCAGCTCGTCGTAATTTTTGCCATCGAATGCTCAATGTGAAAAAACAAGACCTCATTGCAATATTTTTATAAACTTGTGTATTTTTAATGGTGGATTATTATTTATGAAGTGTTCGGGAATGTGCTTGCCTGTGGGAAGTTATTTTAAATTATTATTCGCCCATCGGGCAGGCTAAAGCATTTAAGGCCATACCCCCTGTATTGACTGTAGGAAAGATATAAGAAGGTGAAACATGTTTTTTTCCGTGTTGGTTTCAAACTCTGTAGGGGGATTTTATGTAGAGGCATCTAGTAAGGTCTCCACCACTCTACTAGGGCATGACTTGGACTTGACTGTGACTTACTATGCTTGACTTTGGATGTGACATGGACTTATTTGACGGTATTTAGTAAAACTTGAAAATATTTTAATAAAAGCGTTGTGGATTTGCCAGTGTCAAGTCACTGGCTAATGCACAAAACGTGCGTGATAAATAAGATAAAACCTTTAGAATAACGGTTTTAATTAGCAAAATACAAGTTAGATTTTCAGAGTGACTTGACTATGACACAAGGTGGATTGACACACAGATTGACAGCTTCTAAATAACCTATGGTTTCATCAACAGAAACTGCAAGGAGTTTCTGCATGTTATCACATTCTTCCAGGCTGAAAACTTAAGCTGCCAATAGTTTAGCTGAGCACGTAGTCCTCGTAGCGACTTGGTAGTCGCCGTTCCCTTGATGATCTTCGTTGTTGCTCATCTATAGGCGGTTCTGTAATTGGAACTGTCTCAACTGCCTGAATATCCGCCTCACTTGCGTCATTTGAGTCATGAGAATCAAAGAACTCTTCGTCACTGGATTCTCTCGTTTCATTTAATATTACAGGTATTTCCTGTTCTATCTGACTATCTTGTCCCAATGGTGCTAAATGACGATTTGAAACTGTAGATTCTCGACCATCTGTAAGGCGAACATAGGAATAGTCAGGGTTTACATGGAGTAATGTTACTTCTTCAACGATTGGTTGATATTTATTCGTGCGATTAAATTTTCGCATTAGCACGCGTTCTGATTCTGTCAACCAAGTAGGTATAGATACTCCATTCGACGATCTCCTGGTATGGATAAACATTCTTTCATGCGGCGTACAGTGAGTGGCAGTACACAACAAAGATCGTATCGAATGTAAAGATTGAGGAAGAACTTGTTCCCAATTTTCAATTGATTTGTTACTAGAACGAAGGGCTAACTGTACTGTCTTCCAGAGCGTCCCATTGAAGCGTTCTACTTGTCCATTTCCTCTAGGGTTGTAAGGGGTAGTTCTGCTTGAAGCTATTCCTCGTGAATTCAAAAAACTTTTGACTTCTGCAGACATAAATGAAGTTCCTCGATCTGAATGAAGGTAGGATGGCAAACCAAATAACATAAATATCTCATTTAGATGCTTTATCACCGTATTCGAACTCATATCAGCGCATGGGAACGCAAATGGAAAGCGTGAATATTCGTCAATTACTGTCAATATGTATTTGTTCTTTGTATTAGAAGGCACGGGACCTTTGAAGTCAATGCTTAATCTTTCCATGGGTGATGTTGCTTTGATTAAAGTAGGATCAGAATCAGCTCTGTAAAATTTAGGTTTTATTTCAGAGCATATCCGACATGAATTAGTCATATTTTTGACTTCTTCGGTAGAGTAAGGCAAATTCTTTGATTTCACCCAATGGTACATACGCGCTATTCCAGGATGACACAATGCTTCGTGTAGAGATTTGAGTTTCTCATTCCGCATTGGTATCGTTGCACAAACGCGTGAAAGTGCATCAGCAACATCATTTTGTTTTCCTGGACGATATACAATATCATACTTAAAGGGAGCCAAATCTAAACGCCATCGCTGTATTTTTTCGTTCTTAATTTTGCTCGTCACTTTGTTGTCGAACATGAATGATACAGAGCGTTGATCAGTAATAAGGCGAAATGGTTTGCCAATAAGAAAGTGGCGCCATTTTCTTAATGATTCCACTATAGCGTAAGCTTCTTTCTCTATAGCTGAGTGGTTAAGTTCACAATTGTTCAACATTCTGGCAAAAAATGCAACTGGTCGGCCAGCTTGTGACAAAGTTGCTGCAATTGAATGTTGCGATGCATCTGTTTCCACTGTAAATGGTGAATTATGATCGATAGCATGGATAGTAGCCTTTGCAATATCAGTTTTGAGTTTTTCAAAAGCTCCAATTAATTCGTCTGTCAGTGGAAATACTTGCGTATGTGCAAGAGCATAGATCCTTTCTGAAAAATTTGGTATCCATTTGCTGTAATATGCAAACATGCCTACAACTCTTCTAAGTGATGGTAAATCCGATGGTGGAGGTAGACTCAATAGTGGACGTAAACGTTCACCATCTGGCTTGATTAAATGATCCTTTACATTATATCCCAATATATTGATGGAGTTCTGCGAAAACTTGCTCTTTTCTCTGTTAATAGTTAGGTCATATTTTTGAACAGCTGTCATAAATCTACGCAAATTTTCGTCATGTTCCTCCTGATTTTTTCCACAGATCGTTATATCATCAAGGTATGCGTACGTCCCTTTCAAATCCTCCATACGAATAACCCAATCGATGGTTCTTTGGAAACTTGAAACTCCGTTTGTTACACCAAATGGAATTCTTCGAAATTGATAAAGATTTCCTAGAGCTTCGAAAGCTGTGAAATGACGTTCTTTTGGCAAAATTTTGACTTGATGGTAAGCGCTTTGCAAATCGATTGCGCTAAATATACTATATTTAGAAATTTGAGATACCATTTCTTCCATGTTCGGTAGTGGATAGGCATCTAGTTGCGTGTATCTGTTAATCGTTCGAGAATAATCGATAACAAGGCGCTTCTTATGATTCGTACTCTTTGAAATTAGAACTTGTGCTCTCCAAGGAGAAGTACTCTCTTCGATGATTCCATCAGCCAATAGTTTGTTTATTTCTTCTGCAATGAACTTTTTATCTTCTTCACTATACCGTCTAGATTTTATGGCAATAGGCTTGCAGTCTGGAGTAACGTTCGAGAACAAAGGTACAGCCGGTACAGATGCTGCAGCAACACTACATACTTTGATAGGGTCCTTTGCTCCTCCAAAAGAAAACTCAAGCAAAGAATGCTCTCCTAGAACATCATGGCCAATGATGAGATCTGCGCACAAGTTTTTCACGATGAGTAGGTTGAGACTTTCGTAACTGTGATCTCCAATTCTAGCTGAAGTATAGGTCTGCCCCTCTACTTGAGACGTAAGAGAAGTTGAGGCCATTGATATTGTTTGATTGCAGTGTTTTTTTTTTAAACGACAAAGCTTGAAGAAATCATCATCTATAAAACTGACAGAACTGCCAGTATCGATCAATGCTTGAGCGCGTATCCCTTTAATGTAGGCAGTCACTGTTGCTTTCTTCAAAGAATCTGGGGATGCGGCTATAATGCATGCCGAGCTGTTGTTATTGTTATTGCCTTCGTTTACAACTGCAGCAACCTTGCTAGGTTGCTTACTACGACATACCTTAGCGTAGTGTCCCTTTTTGTCGCAAATTTGACAGGTAGTGTTTAATGCAGGGCAATCTTTTCTAGAATGTATAGGCCTTCCACAAAAAAAACATTTTCTTTTAGAGGACGCTGCTGCAATTGATTCCTGGCATTCTTGTGGACTTTGAATAGTGCTTACACTCGGTACATTAAAGCTCTGCGAACTTATCTCAGCCATTTCCAACGATAACGCTTGATTGTAAGCTTCATCAAGTGTTAGTGATAGATTCTCAAGCAACCGTTGTCTAATCTTGTTTGATTTAATGCCAGCAATAAATGCGTCTCTGATACTATCTTTTTTATTAGTCTCTGCATCAACTTTATCGAATTCGCAGTCTTTAGCCAATAACTTCAATGCTCGTATGTATGCGTCGACATCTTCTTCGTTATGCTGCTTCCTTGTCGCAAGCATGTGTCTAGCATAAATTATATTTCGTGGCTTGATGTATATTTTGTCTAAAGTGTTTATGGCAGTTGTATAGTTGGTACACTCACTGATAAATGCGTAAATTTTTGCAGATAAATGGTTGGTCAATAAATTTAATTTCATTTTGTCATCTTTTACATCGATCTTACTGCATGACAGGAAAATTTCGAATGTTCGTTTCCAATGCTCCCATTCTTGTGAAGAAGAGCTGTCAGAAGGATCGACGTCCAACTTATCCGGACGCAAATATTTTTCCATTGCATGGATTACGTATTTGCTAATTAAATTGATAAATAAGATAAAACCTTTAGAATAACGGTTTTAATTAGCAAAATACAAGTTAGATTTTCAGAGTGACTTGACTATGACACAAGGTGGATTGACACACAGATTGACAGCTTCTAAATAACCTATGGTTTCATCAACAGAAACTGCAAGGAGTTTCTGCATGTTATCACAGTGCGACGCCAAAATCATCACAAGAGAAAAGAGAAACAAATTATATGAGTCTGACCATGTGTCCGTGGTTGAAGCGCATCTCGAGCGGCAGCTCATCGATGGTGAGGTTAAAATGCGTCCAGTTCTTCTGGGACGCCCCGCCGGGACCCGACACTTTCTCGTCGATGTTCATGGCTGGTTATTTTCTACACCGTTCGGGAAACATTTCGGTGTTGGTGGTTTCGGAGGAACCTGAAACATGAATATTAAATCAAACTACTGATAGAATAAATTAAAAGTTGATGGGATCAACTCAGAAATCGTGCGAAAAATTAATTTCCATTGAAAAATTTCATTCATACTTGACGAATAAACGGACAGCAGAGCAGAACATCTGATAAATTAAGAAAGGGCAAGTGTCTTTATTTACTCAACAAAATAAAAGCTAACACTAACACCATAAAAACAATTAGACTGCCCATAGATCTTTGTAGGTCTAAAGACAAACCAAATGCTTAAGCCCACTATCATATGGCAGCGTACCCAGCATGCTGGCAGCATTACCACGCTGAATGTTAATGCTTAAGCGTTGAACAAGAAATACACCAGTGGCATATTAATATTTACTAAAGATATTTATTAAATATTAAGATTATTTATTTGCACAAAACACGAGTAAATCATACACACATTTAAAACGCATGCACAATAGGTGGTTTAAAATATTTCTCACTTTGTATCATGTTTTGCCTAGTTTATAGGCGTACAAATCTAGATAGATAGTATAAAAATACCGTAAATATTATTTATATAAAAAAGTATTTATTCAATTAATATTAGGGATAAAGCTTAGAATAACTACTCAGAGAAGGTAAGTTTCCAAACAACGCCTTCTCAAAACGTAATCTACAAATTCGCTTTGTAGCTTACGTTTCGATTGGTATTTTAAACGATTTAAGCAAGAAAATTAATGGATTACCTGTGGAATGTCACATCATAACTCTTATGCTGCTTTTCTGATTTGCTGTGGTACGATTTCACCGCGCAAATTGTCATAGTAAATTTTTTATATATTTTTTGGTGTCATATATGACACCATTTGAATGGCTTAAATTTTGCGAATGTACTTGGTTTCTTTGTGTAGTTATTCTAAGGGATAAAGTTTAAATTTTCGCTAATAAACAAAAATATCGTGCGAGATGGAGGAAACCCCAGGGACCCTTATCAACAGGATTTATTATTAGGATTTATAATGCTTTAGGATTATCCCTACTTGATGTTAACGTCGGGCTCTCTTCAGATTTTTAACGAGCTAAAATTTAAGAGAAATATTGGGTCTATGGTCGGGAAAACCTGGTCACGTGTAAAAAGTTCATTGTACTGTAAATATATGTTAATATTATCAACAGCAAAACTGTTGATAATATTACAAACAAAGAAATATGCAATAAATAATATAACTTAATTTGCAGAAGTAAAATGGTTACTAGGGAATGGTGTGCTTCACAGAAAAGAGAAGTAAATGTTACAGAAATGAGAAGGAAGATCTGTTACCAGGAACATGAGTGAACTTTGAGTGAACATTCTTATTTACATCAACGAAACTGAACTGAACGGAAACTGAACCGTATTGCAGGACGAGAATGTCAATTTTAAACTTTAATTGCGTTCATAACCTTTTGGGTTAATAATAATCTTAACGAATTAGTGCATTCCTTCCTATGTAGTTATATTATGACGTTTTGATTACATGTGTGCAACTGGCTACAACGGATTTCTTACAAAGGTTAAAAGAAAAAAAACAATTTTTTTCAAAGCTTTCCGGTCCCTATAGTGATTTAAGTGGCACTAAGAAAATTATAATATACTAGCGGACCCGGCAGACATCGCCCTGCCCGGAAAAGAAGCGCCACCTACCGGATCCAATTGTATTTTCAAACCATCCAGGAACCCAAAGAAATATACACTCAAAATTTCATCCAAATCGGTCAAGCCATTTAGGAGGAGTTAGGTGACAAACACACGTACAGAAGGTTTATAAAAATATTAACTGAATCCCGCGGTGCTACCCGCGATTTTCCAATTTTCCCGCATTTTCTGGGAGAGTAAGTACCCTATGTCCGTCCATATGATGTACACTATCATCCTGACAAAATTCGTTAAGATCGGCTTAGCGGTTTAGTCGTGAAAAGCGAACAAACATCCAGACACAGAGACAGATAGACAGAGTTACTTTCGCTTTTATAATATTAGTAAGGATATTAAGAAGATGTATGTTTGTTTGATATAATCTGACACAGCCCTCACTACCTCATCAGGATTGAACACTACATGTATCTGTTCATCGTCTCTACAATCACTTCAAGCAAATCATTTTGGTATGAAAGGATAGACGGCTATTGGAGAGCCTACTAGTTTGATCCTTTTGTTTTCCATCAATGCCAACCTTAATTATAATTCGAACAAGACGGCCACTTCATCCTTGAAATACAATACTACCAATTACTCGTTTTTACCGCTCCAGAGCTTAAATATTAAAAAGCAAAATATAAAATTACCGCTGAGTTTTTATGTGCAAAACTTTGTTAATTGGTAAATCTCGAGAGACGCAGCTATCGTGTTGATAACCCCTTCTTACTTTTAAATGTTAACAAACGGCAAGTTACAAAGGTAAAACAGAGATACGGGGAACAGTCAATGTTGTTATGTTCGGAATATGCGTCGTAGTTTTGAAGATATTTGTTTAGTTTTTTTTAAAGATCTTTTAAAGGCAATTGACATATTTTACTCAAAATAGATAACCTACCAAGTTGCCTAGCATTTATCTGGCTCAACGCATACGCATTGTAATTAAGAGCAGTAATAAATAAATAAATATTCTGGACATTTTTGCACACACGGTCATCAGCTGACCCCAAACTAAGCAAAGCTTGTGATGGCTGCCAGAGACTGATATACATACATATATAGTTTTAAATACATACTTAAACAGATATTAACAACCAGATATAGAACAAACACAAATGTTCATCACATAAATGTTTGTCCTAGATGGGAATCGAACCCACGCCCCCAAGCTCAGAAGGCAGGTTCACTACCAACTGGACCAACGGGCTATCAGTAATGCCGCCAGCACACTGGTTGGCTTGATATTCATTAAATAAAATGAGCAACAAACAACCTTGCGGTCCACCTGGTGCTAAGCAGAAACCGCTGCCTATGGACACCTGCAATACGGGCTGGCACTTTGCCAGCCCGAAAAGGTAGACACCTTTAAAAATGCTTCATATTGAAGCTCGGCGCGAAGACCTTACTTCCACACCGCAGGTCCGCGGAAGAAAGGAGCGGAAAAAACAATGATGTGGGATTTCCAGCTGTTCAACATGTGGGGATGAGCTTGTATTTGTCTTTAGTCTTGCAACAGTCTATGGATCATCCAACTTTTTTAGGGTTCCGTACTCAAAGTGTAAAAACGAGACCCTGTATGTCTGTCCATCTGTCCTAAATTTAAACGACTGTATCTTTCGAACCAAAATATATTACAGCCAATTGAAATTTTCACAATAATCAAAAAGTTAAAACGCACAACAAAAGTATTTTTTTACGTATTTTTGTATTAGCTCTAATGTAAAAACGGTAATATATACAAGCGTTAAATTTGACATGATTATAGTACACTATTCCATGTATAAAAACACAATAAATAATAGCCAAGTGCGAGTCGGTGAAAATTTTCTGTCCATTACCAAATTATAACTGGTAATTTCGTCATTGAATTTTGTGGTGGTAAGGAACCCTCAGTGCGCGAGCCCGACTCGCACTTGGCCAGTATTTTTATGTTAGGCTAAGTAGTATAGTTAAACACAATAAATAATAGCCAAGTGCGAGTCGGTGAAAATTTTCTGTCCATTACCAAATTATAACTGGTAATTTCGTCATTGAATTTTGTGGTGGTAAGGAACCCTCAGTGCGCGAGCCCGACTCGCACTTGGCCAGTATTTTTATGTTAGGCTAAGTAGTATAGTTACTGTTACTTGGCTTGTATATTTGTTTATTTAATAAAGGCACTTGCCTGTTGAAAAAATATCCAAGGAATCGAATTTAGTTATCGAATAATCAAAATAACAATTCAATCGCAACTAAGTCGAGCGAATAAAGATCAATCATATAAATTCTCGCACAGTTAGTGCGAGAATATACATTTCACATTCGCATAAACACAATCCTGTTTATGCTTATAAGAAACGAAACATTCGTAATAATATCAGGAGGCTGTAAAGGGCTCACTCAGTGCGAGATTTGATCTCCTCCAAGATTGAATAAATTAAGTACATTCAACAAAAACTGGTAGCATACCTACGAATGTTTACATTCATAAAATATCAATAGTTAAATTAAAATTATTCAAATTCACAAGAGGTCTAAATGATTCCTTTTAAGACTTATTAAGACCTATCATGGCTTCAGTGTCTAATCAGCAGTATTTTTTGAACTTTGCCTCATTTGGTGTTGGGGCAATTTTGCCATAAGTAGTGCGGGTGGAGATAGTGAGAGAGGGGAAATAATATTGGTTGATGACACTAACAGAAAATAACAAATGGAAAACTAAAGACGTATATCATTGGACTGAATTAAATTATAAGGATAATGAATGAAAAAACTTTTATGTTTATAAACCGTTTAACGGTTTTTTTTTGGTAAAATTTTCATGACCTTGGATTCAATGTCCTTTAGTCGTAATCTTAAACAGTTTCTTAGTCTTAGTCTTAATAGCGTCAAACAAGTCGTAGTCACAGTCAGAGTCAAGCTAAGTAAGTCACGGTCAAGTCAAACTCATGCCCCTGTAAAGTGGTGGAGACTTTACAAGAGGCTCTTATGGAGTTTTGGAAACAACACGAAAAGACACGTGTCACCTCGTTATATCACTTGCCCACACTCGAGCACGTTTATAAGCACTTAATGAATAATAATTCACCATTTAGTACACATTAACACTCGAAAATACACAAGTTTAGGAAAATAATGCAACGAGCCGATATGTTTTTTCCACATTGGCGCCAAAAACTCCCGTTTAACGGAAACATTTGGATGTGACAGATTCTACAAATAATTCGGTTTTTTAAATCCTATTTTTGTGTAAAAATTCACCACATATTATATAATAAATATGATTATTTACGGGATGTTTACCTTAATAAGGTTGTGGATAGAGCTCCCGATGTTTCGACGCAGTTACATGCAATGTTCACTGGTAGGCTGAAGAATTCGCGAGTTGGTCGACGAATTCAAAGTTGTGCAGGCAAAACGATCTACCCTCTTTCTTTTTTTTTATTTAAGTTTGAATGTGGCAAATGCTTTTTTTATAAGTAATAGGCTTGCGCTTGACCGCCAACTCGCCTGATGTTAAGCGATGATGCCTTTATTAACTTATCAAAATACAAGCTAATACTATTACTACAAACACAGTTAGACTGCCCATAGACCGTTGAAGGTCTAAAGACAATCCAAATGCTCAAGCCCACTACCAGTTGGCAGCGTACCCAGCATGCTGGCGGCATTACCACGCTGAATGACAATGCTTTTCTCTTTCTTAGTCTTTTGCAACGGAACTCGAATAACACACTGTATCGCTGCGTATGGTATTTTGAACACATATTGGACGCGTATTTTTTTGTATGGCTGTAGACCGTATTTTCCTTGTTAGAGCCGTATGTGTATTTTTTACTCAATCCTTTACACAATATAGATATTAAGAAATCTGTAAAGTAACTATGGTGTTCATTTATATCTATGAATATTTGGTACACCCATATTTTTCCATTTCCGTAAAAAGTACCTTAGAATGTTTAGCAATGTTTGTTTTGGCTGAAGTTAACGCCTTTTAATTCAAATGTATTTAGGTTTAGATCTTTACGCCATTAAGTCTTAAGTAACAAAACCTCTATCGAGTAAACAAACAAATCCCTTCGGTATAACCAATTAACCAATTTAATTTTATATGTAAACTCAGGCTGTCAATAGTTCACTTCTATCCCGTCCTACACCTTTAACGAAACGAGGTGTTTAATTAAAACCTTCAAACATCCACTGATTGTTTCTCACATATTGTACACTTGTACATGTGCATTGATGGTTATATAGGATTATTTAAGTGCGTGATATATAGACGCCTCTTTGATTGACCGTATCGTCGTAACTATTAATATTTTCCAAGAATTATTGCATAACAATGCCATTGAATCGCACATATTTAGATATGCTTTTCTTAATATACCCGTAGTGTATATGTAAGTATCCCGTAGTGTGTGTGATATACCCATAGTGAACTTTTCAAGAAAAAAAATATTTTTTTGTACAGGCTCTACAAATTAAACAAAATATTTTTCGAACATTTTGGTACAGTGTATAAAAATTTCAAAAAAGAAAAAACTTTTAAATTATCATTTTAAATATCTGGCTTGCGCTTAACTAATATATTGCTTATACTACTATATACTAATATATTGGTTAAAGGGGGAGGCCTATGTTCAGCAGTGGACGTCACCTGGCTGATGATGATGATGATGATTATATTGCTAAGTTTATAGCCTGTAGCTTCTTATGTAGTGTGGGCTCGTAAGGAGCGGCGCTAATAATAAGAGAATTCGAATCAAAGTGTAAACCTGGACGTAAAAAACAATTCAGTAGTCGAGCAAGTAAAGTTATTTACTGTTCAAGTAAATAAATAGGAAATAATATCGTACCACAATAGGAACAAATATTTCTTCATTTCAATGCCACGCCATCTACAATCATAGACTAAAAAAGTTTTGGTCGCGAGACTTACTCTATAAGCGATCTAGCGCTGCATGTTTTAATAGTTTGGTTAGACAACATAGGTAAGTAATGTTTTAACGCTGCAGCAAATACCTCAGCCAGTTTACGGAGCAATCGCCCCGCTCATAGGCCCCCAATGTAGTACAATAGTTCAATATAATTATTACCATTCCATTATTAACCTGTAATAACCTAGCTAGACGGCGGTCACATCAAAACTGTTTCTTTAACTAATTGTGTTGTATTTCCCCTTCAATATCGTATCTAGTAAAATGATATGTGGGATCAGTATTTTTTTTGTTGATTAATTGTAATTTATCCTAATAATAATCACGTGAATTAAATCTCATCATCATCTGAATCAACGAATCAATTAAAAGTAACTTTTAAACTTCAATAAGGTTGTACAATTACGTTACTATCTCTACCACTGTACATTTTTGCATTCCATTATGATTTTATGGATTTTTACTTAGGTATTATAGTCTTTTTTGTAGTCTCAAAAACGATGAAATATTATTTTATTTTATTCATCATTTCTGCCTATCATAATCCTACTGTGACTTCTTCAAGTCTTCTCTCAGAGAGACAGGATGGGCCCTAATCCACCATGCTGACCCAGTGCATGTAGGTGAATGGCATAATTACGTTTGTGCTTTGAACTTTTTGAGGTTCTAGGACATACCGGTTCCCCACGATGATTTCTTTCACCGTTTTTGAAAGATGACGTCGAAATTAAATAAATTAATTATTCGTTATTGATACAAAGAGTAGAGTGCGCAGGGGATGAAAAAAATTCAGCCAGTTGAAAGAATCATGATAAAGAGTCTTGTTTCAAAGAGCATTACAGTATGTGCAAAATATTTTAAAAAATATGTACCTTTATTTATTAATAAATGAAAGTAGTATACTTTTATATCGACTGAAAAATTCGACATTTTATCGAAGGTTGACCGAAATGTTAGCCAAAAAGGGACCGTGGGTAAAATATTTTAGATAAAAGAAATCCTTGCGTTCCAAATAAAATACCACAAGACTACTAAAATGCTACACAGAAAAACAACGAACCAGTGAGTGGAGTAAGAGTATTTACGTGCGTAAAAACTTAAATACATTGAAATCTTGTATTGATACGTATTATGTATGCTTCATATAATATATGTATGTTATTACATAAGTAGTCGCGGGCATCCAGTAGATGCAGATGGCAGGCTGTCGTTTAGTGTGGAGGTTAAAGGCCTATGTTCAGAAGTGAACGTCTGCTGACTGATGATGATGTATGCATTTAAAAATATATATTATATGTATGTATATCTGTCTCTGGCGGCCATACCACAAGCTTTGCTTAGATTGGAGTCAGATGACCGTGTGTAAAAAATGACCCGGATGTTTATGATTAAGTACTATTTATTCATACTTCACTCACTGGTAGCCACTACTACAACTTTTTTAAATAGACCATATCATGTAAAAGTAGTAAGTGCGGTGCAGCAAATGAGGTTTTTTCTGGGCCTTCTTTTAGTAAATCTCAAGATGGCTCTAATTTTAATGTATGATATATTGAAACGTGCCACAGCATATACTTACGGAGCTTTACCGCCGTCGTGGAAAAAACATTTCGCCTCATTGTATTAATTTCCTAAACTTGTGTACGTGTAAAATTAGTAGATTATTATTAATTTTAGTGTTTGAGAGCATGCTCGTGTGTGGAAAAGTGATATATCCAGGTGAAATACTTATTTTCGTGTGGTGCCTAAAACTACATACAATCCTCTTGAAAATCCTCCAACACTTTACATTGACTTCACCATGACTTGCTTTGCTTCACTCGTACTGTGACTTGTTATACAAACTTAGTAAAGTAGTGGAGACTTTACAAAAGGCTTGGGTGGAGCTTTAATTCTTTAAAAAGCTCTCATTTGTCATGTGTTATCACTAGCAACAAAGGAGGCTAAAATAGTAACCTTTTTGGAAGGTTACAAAAGTAGGTACCAAATATACAGAATGCATTAACTTAGCACAAATTCCAAAGGCCAAATAATTATCAGGACAAAAAAAATTGCTACAAATTATGCATAAAACGTATTAATCCACAATCTTAAGTCCTCTACATTTATGCAAATCGTTTGAACAGAGTTGTGTGCTGAGATTTACCCAAATCACTAATCTCTATTGGAAATTTGCGAAAGCAAATTATTTCCGTGAAAACGGGTCGCGTTCGTCGAAAAAACATAATATGGTTACGTAACAAAAGCCGCTAAAGGACCCGGATGGATCCATTGGCGTTGCCAAAGCTTGCATCGTAGTATAAGTAAAAGATCGTTGCTTGCATCATAATAATAAAATCAAATATTAAAAAAAATATACCATCAGGCGTCCAAGGCCCCGATTTTTCTAAAGAAATTGTTTTTAAATTGTAATTGTTGCGATTTTAATTGTTAAATAACTGCCTCAAAATTAACAGTTTTAAATATTTTTTATACTAGAAAAATACAACCACCTAATATTATAACTTAGTATTAAAAAAAAAAAAGTCAATTTTGAGGCAGTTATTTAACCATTAAAATCGCAACACTTACAATGGAGGTTATTAATTCGATTGTATGTTTTTTTTTTGTATGTTTGTTACGTTGGTTGAGGGAGTAATCCCTCAATATAGAACTGTTTTCGATGATTTCTTTTATATTAGGTAGGCCAAAAATCATAGGTGGTCAAATTTTTTTTTTGTATACCAGTGACATGATATTCTCAAAAAATTATATCATTTTACACTTGGATTTATCGTTTTATGTTTTTCTATTGATATTAAAGATAAGGTTTTTAATATTAATTCCTATCATGAGTGTAAAACGCGTTTATATGGTCTTAGTACAGAGTTATGCATACAGACTGTAATAAGCCGAATGTAAAAGCTTTTTCATCCCATCTATTCGAAAAGGACGACTTGGTTCGGCTTTAAGTGCACCCAAAGGTGGTGTTTTCTATAAGAAACTTTTAGCGGGCAGTAATGAGTTTTTAATCCTCTTTATAAGTGCGCCGCAATTATCTTTGCCGCGCACTTTTTGAATTTGGAACATCTTAGTGTTCAGCGCCAAAGAAATCGAACGCAAATATTGTTTGAATAAAATCTGGCTGGTACGAACGCCCATATTCGCGCCACCGGCTGCATAAAAAAAAAGAAATCAAACTAAAAACGCGCGAACTACAGCCCGCGTTTATCACGGATTATTAGAAATTCATGGTTTTGTTTTGAAAAATGAGTTCTTCAAGTGACAGTGAAATGTAAATATAAGTTTTTAATTGTGTTATTATTAGATACTATTTAATTTCAATTTAGTTGTTACTCTATGTTTTATTAAATAATAATATTACAATATAATATGAGGCGCCTTTTATTTTCTCACAGTGGGTGATGAAAAGTAGAGTGTATCACTCGGGCGCAAAATATTTTTTGGCTCGGGCGACGTACTTTGATTTCCTCGCTACGTTCAGGCACAGACGAAAATGTTCAGGATTCTACTAAAGAACCCTCACTTCGCTCTGGTTTCTAAAAAGCGCCCTCGCCGTAAAAATATTATTTTGCTCCCTTATGTTACAATCTACTATTATTACGGGACCAACCCTAAGTTCGCGGAAAAAAAACTGCTGATCCATACATGTTGTCTAGTGTCAATGACCGTTTTTATGGAACAGCTGTTATTTTTTGCACGAATTCGTCCCGTCGTAAAAGTTCATAATAACCTCTTTTTGGCTTAGTGTAGTCTATATGCGTAACCCAGTAGAAAAAAATCAAGGCCATTTACTTTACTGATGTTTATCAAATACCCTTGCTAGGTCCAGATGCAAAGCGTAGGCTACGTGAGAATTTGTATCTACCCACAATTTAATTTCACGGCAGACTACTGGCTGAACTTCTGCTGATCCCGATTCGGACCAGGGAGCTGTTCGGATAATACTACGTGAGTCACCTCAAGTGATCATCGAACCTTTGTTTGTTGTCTGTTTGTCTGTAGTTTTAATTTTTTGACGTGATAACGGCTTATAATTCGATGAACGCCGGCTGCACGCACGAAAAAGTGTCACGGTCTGCCTGAGCCGAGCGTCCAAGCGAGAGCGCGGAACAAGCGATAGAGAGCCACGATCGACGTTATCACGTCAAATTATCGTCCGTAAGCCGACTTTACAGACAACCCCTTTTTTGTTTATATTTTAACTAGCTGCGCCCCGCGGTTTCACCCGCGTAATGATGAAAATGGCAATTATTATGACCTAAAGTAGCCTATCACTCTGTGGCCCTTTAACTATATCCATGCCTAAAAAATCAGGTCGGATCTGTTGCTGCGTGAAAGAGGAAGAAACAAACACACTTCCGCATTTATAATATTACTAGCTGCGTCCCGCGGTTTCACCCGCAGAGTGATGACAAGTGGTGATGATGATGATAATAGAGGAACGCATCAACGCTGTTTTTTGTTTGTTGGGTTGTTTGTTTGTTTCTCTTTCTCGCAGCAATCGAGAAACACATCGACGCGGTTTTTTGCTTAGAGATAGTACGAGGGCCAAAGAGTGACATTGGACTTTTTATTTCTGAATAAATTATCTTATAAAAACATTCTAAGTTAATATGCCCTTCAAAGAATAAAATAATATTTTTACATGGATTCTGAATTCTTCCTCCTTTTTCGAAGTCAGTTAAAAATGGTTCCTGTGGAAATATCCACGCGGGTGAAAGCATGTAATACTCTATTGAAATCTACTTTCGAGAATACGTTTCATGTGCTGCTTACTCAATGGCACCTAAGTACATTTCATATAGTAGGGACTGTACAGGTTGGTAGGTAGTATCCAGGTTACGAGCACATTAGCGTTGAAAATTATGTGAGGGTAGAATTAATCTTTCAAGCCCCATCCCTTTTGTGACGCCATTATAAGCGCTCTCTTTTAATTAAGGCTTACACGTCGGTCCACTGATAAGCTTTGATACCTACCTGTGACCAGTTGGGTAGAATTGTCGATTATAGCTCTTTTATTTTTAAGCCAAATATGTTATTTTACATTGAAGTATTTATACTGTACGCTTAGTCCCAGATTTGATAGTTTTCGAAAACTTTTTTCGTTTACGTATTGTTCCATACATTTTAGTAAAGTACCTCTATCGGAAACGTGGAGGAACTAAAATTGGTAGTAATCGGCGGTATAGATTGCTTCACTCTAATACAAATACAAATATTTATTAATAACACCTATGTTACATGTCAATAAACTATAGATTCTGTCTTATTATAATTACATTGAATTTATTCATTATAATAATTGTAAAATTGTATAAAAATTGTATAAATAATAATTTCAAATAGATTTAATTTAAAAAAAAAACAATTAGAATAATTAACAAATTAATGGTATACGAAAAAAGTTTTCGAATACCTTTCAGCCCAGCAATGTATGGAACAATACGAAAACGAAAAAAGTTTTCGAATACTATCAAAACTTGTACTAAGGGTACTGAATCGAAAGGTTCGAATCATGCCAGCCGTCAATTTTTTAATTGTCTACAGGTGTGTATCTTTATGTACCTCTTTCAATTTTGTTTTTGCGAAGGAGAACTGAACTTATTTTGGATGAACTTATTTTGGTGCTTCAAATTTCGAAACTATGAATTTGATAGTTATTAAAATTATTATTTTACTACAATGACTTTGAAGTCTAGAATAAAGTTGCTGTTTACTCGTTTATTTATCAAGCTCAAATCAAAACAAATGAAATTAATTTGTATGCTAAGCTCATTGTTAAAAATCATCTTTGTAATAAACTCATGAAAGAATTAGTAATTTCAATGAAAAAACATTACCTACGAGTCTGTTTTTCTAACAAAAGTTAATTAATTACTCTCTAAATCGCGCGTTTGATGAAATTCTTAATTTAAAAATTATTTACTTTTGGTAACATTTGACTGATAGGTATTATATTTTTTGTTACGTTGGCTTTACATGGCATCATATTATGTAGATAATAATAAGTATTATAAGTAGTATAAGATATAATCAAGTTTTGAATTTAAAACAGATGCCATAAAATATTTAAAAAAATTCAAGATAACCATTTCATGTTGGTAGGCATTCGATTTTTTTTTTTGCACATTATTATGGTAATACAATCAGTCAATATATTTATTGCTACAAAATCTTGATTAACGTTATTAACTTGCAAGAATATCTAAATGAAATGATGTTGCCATTTCATTAGGATATAGGTTTTCATGCTACACCGACATGAAATAGTTTACTTGAAGAATGTTAAATATTTTCAGGCGACTGTTTTAAATTCTAAACTTGTTTTTTTGTTAGTATTTAATTTGTTTTATTTTTCTGTTCACAATATGAAAAAAAAAACCTTGATTGTCTTTACCTTCAGAACTTCAGTCTATGGGCAGGCAATTTTTATTTTTATAAAAGACCAAATACTTCAAATTTTTATAGTGTTAGTTAGCTTGTAATTGTTTAGTCAAAAAGGCACTAGTCCATATAAAAAAACCACAGTATTTGTAATGTTATTTTCGTTATTCATTTGGATTTCACATAAGTACATTCAATCATTTTATATCTTCAAAACCTTCTTCTTTCTCTTTTTATATATTTAAAACATTAATGTAACTTTTTAAAACTGTAATTGATTTAATATCATTATCTTTTTAGAGGACACACGAAGCAAAGACCTTTATTAAACCTTTTTGTAGGTATCTTGTTAACAGCTGTTCTAAGAAGACCTAAGTTCAGATGCTAAAGCTAAATCATCAGCTAAATCATCATCATCATCAGCCAGAAGACGTCCAATGCTGAACATAGGCCTCCCCCTTTAACCTCCACACTGAACGACAGCCTGCCTTTTGCATCCACTGGATGCCAGTGACTCTCATGTCGTCGTTCCATCTAGTGGGAGGCCTACCTACGCTGCGTCTTCCGGTTCGTGGTCTCTTCTCAAGAACCTTTCTTCCTCATCGGTTCTTCAAAAGCTGCAAAAGCTATAGCTAAGTAATTCTGTATTGGTAGTCTACACAGGCCTGAGGCATATCATATTTATAATCATTTATTTCGTAAGTATTATTTACATGTCAAAATTATATAGATTTTTTTTAATTAAATATTGATAATTGATTAGTGAGGAGTGGAGGAAAATATCTAGAGGAAACCTGCATACGTAGGGAGAAGGAATTCAATGGCGTATGTGAATCCACCAACCCGCAACTGGGCCAGCGTGGTGGATATGACCCAATCACCATTTCGGGGGTAGGCTAAAAGTCCAGCAGTGGACTGTTAAAAGGCTGATGATGATGATGATAAAAAATAACAATAAATTTGGTTTACAAACAATATAACAACAATAATAATCTTTTAATAATAGTCATTGTAGGTACAATATTGTGTTGGCTTTGCACCCAGTGCAAAGCGAGACGTAGCCGCGCGCGTGCATTCACCTTGAAAAAAACCGTCTAATGCGGTGGAAACTATAGTCGGAGTCTTACGTGAGTAATTCCCGTGTAATATAAATAAAATGTGTGAAAACCACGTCAGCTTCCATAATAAAACTATAAATATATTTTGCATTCAAGGAACTCCTTGAAACTGTCTACTATCCTGTCCTTTCTACCTTGATTTTAAACGTTAAAGTCAGCAACAACTATGGGAGTAAAGGCAATGTTGTGGTATTGGTTATTTAAACTTAGATCCCTTCTGGCGGTTCTATTTCAGAAAATGGAAAACAGAAACAAAAAGAAATTGCTACTGTTGGTATTAACTTTGCAAATGTCAAACTATTACTTGTACAAAAACTATACAGTGAAGTAGGCTATCTTTTCAACTGTAAAAGCTTGCTCGGTCGAAGAAACAGTCATGTAGAAACGCCATCCTATCTAAACTTACATTTTAAGGAGGTAAAGTTTGGCTTTACCTCTTTAAATAGCAGCAAAAGAAATAGCAATTCAAATAAACTGTCGCTAATAGAAAACTACACTTTCACGAGTAGTACCATCCGTCCGGATTTGTCTGGACGTATCCGGACATTTAGACCTTTGTCCAGACTTTGTACGGCTTTGTAATTTGTCCGGCTTCTTCAGCTTGGGCGATGTAAGTAATGGTAATCATGTAAATAATAGTAATAAACAAAAAATACAAAACATGGTCTTTAATCTTTTTGTGCGCAGTGTTTGAATTTTGTGACTAAAATTTTCGAACTTTTATTGAAACCCTGGTTTTATATCAGGACTTTTCAAATTTTGATATGATAACTCTGATCATGGGTAAGGTTTGTTCACAACGCGGCCAAAAGCTAGTAATAGACTGGTTCGTACGTACACAGGCTTTTATCAAGACACCGTGTCACCTAATTTGCATGTCTGTGGCTTGTCTTAAGTTGGATCAATGGTCCAAGTGGCACGCCACAAATTTTAGTTCGATCTCCATCGTCTTGGCAGAAGTACGTCAGACATCAGAGCTAAATTGCGCCATAGTAAACTGTAAAATCTCTTCAACAGCAAGTCGCTGAGCCGAATGGAGTATAATTACTCTCGTGATGTCATAGTAAGTACAAAAAATGCGGCATGCTTGGTTTTGACGTGATTCGTTGTTTTTTTATGCCATAGGTGGCATACAAGCAGACGGACTATCTGGTGGTAAGCAGTCACCGTCGCCTATGGACACCTGTATCACCAGAAGCATCACAAATACGTTGCTGACCTTTAAGACTCTATGTTTATTTACTTTTCTTTGTTTCTCAATGAGATGCGAAATTATTTGCAGAAATGCACGCTAAACGGCCTATAGCTAACAGACCTTGTGACCTCGTTTACGTCTATCTGCACTTGGAGATATCTCGATTTAATAACTAAGGCACTTTGAACTCTCTTCCTACGTAACTGAGTCTTTTTTCATATGATTTATCTATTGCAAAAATTAAGTAAGTAAACAAGTACACCTTTATCTGCGTACTCTGTTTGTTGTTTAGACAAATGAGTTTGAAATGAATTTTCTAGATAAAGGGTTTCACACGTGAAGTTTATTTGCCGAGAGCCGATATTGCGATCCGATATTGCAAACGTGATGAGGTTCACAATCAGGAAGCGAATGTTTTTGAGCGAACCTTCTATATTATTATGGTGGTTTTGAAATAACCAACAGATACATTTTGTTACCACGGGGATCCGTCGAACACCTTCTTAGAATTAACATACGTAGCACGGGCGGATCCAGGATTTTTTCTGGGAGGGACACAAAGAGCGGGCGGGCAAAAAAAAAAACGCAATTCCAGCCAGAACTGGACAAGAGTGTCACTCATGTTCTTTCTTTTATTTTTAACCGACTTCAAGAGGAGGTTATCAATTCGACTGTATGTTTTTTTTTTTTTATTCATATATTTTTCAACTTTGATGATTTGGTTCTAAGTATGTACTATAGTTATGTTTACTATAGTTTATATTTTATTTTCGTTTTATATTATTTAATTTAAGAGAATCATGATTTGTGAATAAAGGCTCTATCTATCTATCTATCTGTGTACTGTGATGGTCTCCAATGTCCACAGTACACAAAAATAGCGTCTGGGTCACGTGCCCTCCCCCCCCCCCCCCCTAAATCCGCCCTTGATACCTTGATGGAACCTCAGGGGTGCAAGTACCGTTCTTTTATCGATCGTCAAATTGACAGTTGAGGTCAAATTCGATAATATACCATTTTTTCAGTACTCGCTGTGATCGATTCTATGGCATTTTAGCGAATTTGACGATCGATAAAGAACGGTACTTGCACTGCTAATTCGACAAAAAAGGGAAAAGCGCTGACAACGTCCTTTTTGCATGTAGACTATTCGTTAATTCATCGGTGTCGCAGCAAGTTTCTTGTCGTGAGAAATATTTGTAAGTGACTTACAATATCGGTATAGTGAATAAAAATTATTAAAAATGTGACTTTTAAACATGGAGTCATAATATGCATAATGTGACCTATTTTTTATTGCTTCATAAAAAAGGTGATAACGTAAACAAAATTAAAATTTGCTTTAAAAAAACAAGTAGTTTTTAACTATTTGTTGTATTTTAATTTCATGCTAGACAGAAAGCGCAGTATAGCACGTTATGACGTCAAGCCGTGCGCGTGCCATACAAATGCTAAACTAACACACGCTTTGCGACAGAGGGACAGCGCAGCGCATCCGCTGTGAATCCCCACCAAAAGCTTGAAACGCTTATATCTCAGAAATGTATCAGCCAATTTATATAATTTATTCAATATGTGTAATGTATTTAATTATATCCTTCGCTAAGCCTGTTATCATATTTTTTTATATTATAAATGCGAAAAGTTTGTTGGTTTGTTTGTTCCTCTTTCACGCAGCAACAGAGCAACGGACCTGATTTGCATGGGTATAGTTCAAATGCTGGAGAGTGACATAGGCTACTTTTCATCATAATCATCATCATTTTTATCACTACGCGGGTGAAACCGCGTGGTGCAACTAGTTTGTTATAAATGAAACATTAGGGCACAAGTCTATTGTACTAAAGCATAATAACATATCTCCCTTGTTTGAGCGAACCAAGAACGCAAATTCCACCCTCATCTTCTAGAAACAAGGCAGTATTCTGATTCTCGTCAAAAACAGAGTTAATAACACATTGAGAGAGATTAATAAGTCGATTACTCCGTATTTGAACCGGTACTTGTTTTACTTATCAACCTAAATAATGATCGTGTTTATATATAGTTAAAGAACTGAGTGCCGAGCCCACCTACCTCTGTTATCAGTGAGGTCGGACACCTTACGATGAACCCTGCTATCTTCGCGTTGATTTGATGCTCGAAACTTCGCACGAACCTTCCTGGTACATTTGGCGTGATTATTTGTTTTGGTTTCCTTTGTTTTGTATTTAGTATTACGTAATTTTCCGGATGTAGTTTTTAGGGTTCCGTACCCAAAGGGTAAAAACGGTACCCAAGTAACGGCTACGCTGTCTGTCTGTCCGTTCTACAATTAAACGGCTGTATCTTTCGAACCGTAATAGATAGCGAGTTGTCTTTTTCACAGAATATGTAATGGCACGGTAAATTAACTAAGATATAATAAAAAAGTAAAATCAAAACGGGATCCCCATACAACAAACGTATTTTTTTAAGTATTTTTGTATTAGCTCTAATGTGTATATATGAATTTCTAGTGTAATTCTAGTGTTATTTTTAGTGTAGTGTAATTTAGTGTAGTGTTTAGCTCTAATGTAAAAACGGTAATACGTACAAGCGTCAAACTTTGCAAGATTATAGTACACACTCTAAAGTATAACAACAAATAATAAATAATGGCCAAGTGCAAGTCGGTGACAAATTTATTTTCACGCCAGTTTTCTTACGATTACTGAAGTTAAGCAACGTCTGGCGTGGTCGGTACATGGGTGGAAGACTGCCTGGGCGTTGATGGCATTTATTTGTCTTTTTGCATTACTCTTTAGTAGCTAACAAGTTATATGGTGGTACGGAACCCAGAGTGCAAGATCCCGACTCGCACTTGGCCGGTTTTATTACGATACACGCGGCGGCGCTTTTACCAGTTTTAACAATGTTATCAATTTACAATTATTATGCGTTTAGTTCTACAAGAAACATAAGCTACTTTATTTCAAGAAGCTGTTCTCAATGAAACTTTTCCACGTTCCACCAGGTTTTCACAAAATATTTGATTGGTTGGTAGCCGTCATGTCCATCCGTCGCGTCGTAGACCACGGCGCGATGGAAATAGCCTAGATTTGCATTTAAAAAGGATCCTCTATAGATCCGTTGGTAATTCCAAAGTCCCTAGTGCGGGATGGCCAGCAAATAAAGCTTCTTAATATTTAAGAGTAGAGATATTCGTCGATTCGAAGGGGTAAAGTGTAATAATATCCGGGCCATTTCTTTTTTTTTGCACACACGGTCATCTGACCCCAAACTAAGCAAAGGTTGTGATATTGCTGCCAGAGACTGATATACATACATATTATACAGTTTTAACAACCAGATATAGAACAAACACAAATGTTAATCACATAAATGTTTGTTCTAGGTGGGAATCGAACCCAGGCCCCCGAGCTCAGGAGTTAGATTCACTACCAACGGGACCAACGGGCTATCAAATAAGAGCTTCAGAAAGCTTATGCTGGTTGCATGTTGTTATTGGATCTGCTATCTGCTATCATTCGCGTCATGGTATCGGTCGCGATCTCACCGTCAAATTACTGTTGTTGTGAGGGCCACCGTGACCTCGGAAGGTCACGGAGTGTAGCGAGTGTCAGGTGTCACGCCGTTGACATCGTTAGTGTCCGATGGTATCACGATGGAGGTGCGCACTAGCATGTACTATTAGAATGTATGTGTATGGTGCAAATAAAAATTTAATAGTCTATCCTCTATTGCACACCCCGTCTTCTACAAATTCATTCCATCCTAAGGTTGCCTGATAGAGGTCGCTTTTAGCGATAAGGCCGCTAGTTCTTACACTAGTTTTTAAGAGTTTTTTTTGTCCTCTGTATCAAATTTAATAGTGTGAACATAAAGAGTTAATCAATCAATCAATCAAGTGGGTGTACCGTGGAGTTGACCGCTTGCAAGGTGACTACGAGTATACCTCTAATGTGCATCGAAATATGTTCGGAATTATACCTAAAGCCCGTTGCAGACCACGTGAAGTACAAGTAGCAAGAATAAATTGCAAGTACCTACTACGCATCGTCTGCAACGTTTTGCACAGTGCAAGTGGTAGTTGAAGTGCTACTAACCATTTCCACTGCCACTTGCAAAACGTTGGAGACGATGCGTAGTAGGTACTTGCAACTTGTACTTACATAGTCTGCAACGGGCTTAAGGATTCTACGTTTTAATTTCGAAACGTGCTTTTACCAATTTACGTGTGTTTATTTCTCGTATAATAAAACGAAATGTGGTTTCTATGTTTTTGTTTTATTCATAATTCGAAAACCAGGGAATTATTTTGGTCACAGAGACAGACAAAGGCACCAAACTTATGTCTTTGTTTGATTGTGGCATCATTGCTCCGAAGTTGAACGTCCGAACTTTGTTGAAGTGCGCAAATTTTGCATACGTCAAGCTCATTAAAAATAAAAAGAACTTAACTAAAATTGCAGGGCTTTTCATTCATTTTCACCCTTTTTGGAGCAAAAAAGGAAAAAAACTTCACCTGAAACGCGGTAATGCCGTATACAATATCCTAAGCCGCAAGTTGAAGTGGCAATGGGCAGTGAAATGGCAAGTTGAAGGGGGAGGCCTATGTTCAGCAGTGGACGTCTTCTGGCTGATGATGATGATGCTTAGCCGAAAGAGGTTCGTTTCATTCACTTGGTCACTACTATAATCGTGTCAAGTTTGACGCTTGTACGTACCTATTACCGTTTTTACACTAGAGCAATTACAAAAATACGTTAAAAACACGTTTGTAGTAGATGAAATCCACCTTTTTTTTTCATTTTATTTAAATTTTTTGACTTTTTTACATTTGTTAAGTTTATCCGCCGTAACAGTACACAATCTGTGAAAATTTCAACTTGCAATTTATTACGGCTCGAAAGATAGAACCGTTTAAAAGACAGACATACAGATAATGTTGGCTCAGTAATAGGGCCCTGTTTTTACCCTATAAAACAAGTTCTTCTGAATACACTACTAAGTACTATTAGACATTCGTTTAAACGATACCATACTTAAAAGGGTCGAACAATTCAAGTATCTCGGACATTTAGTAACCTCTGACCTGAAGGACGATGCAGATGTGGAGAGGGAGCGAAGGGCGTTGTCTGTGAGGGCTAATATGATTGCCCGCAGGTTCGCACGTTGTTCGAGGGACGTCAAAGTTACTCTTTTCAGAGCATTTTGTACGTCCTTCTACACGAGCAGCCTGTGGGTGTCATGTACGCAGAAACAGTACAATGCCCTTCGTGTGCAGTACAATAATGCGTTTAGGGTGTTGATGCGGCTGCCTCGTGCTTACAGCGCGTCGGGGATGTTCGCCGAGTCACGCGTCGATTGTTTCTACACGACCATGCGAAAACGGTGCACGTCCCTGGCGCGCAGGGTCCGGGCCAGCCCCAACACCATCCTAAACGTATTTGCAAATAGGTTTGACTGTCAGTACATGAACCATTGCTCAATGGTGCATGTACTGACTAACAAGCAAATGGTGAAAGGTGTGTATTAGGTGTGTGTTAGTTTAGCTCTATTTTATAAATTTTAAATATGTACCTAATTTAATTTAAATTTTATGTTTTTATTGTTTTATTTAATAATTGTATGATCTAATTGTCGATCGAAATAAATGAATTTGAATTAGTAGTAAGCGGTTCAAAAGTATGGTCCCAGTGCAAGTGTCCTCACTGGGAAATCATCAGATTGTGCAGCACGTCGCGAGCACGCCGCTACATCGATAGCCGGGTCCCGACCCGACCTTCCCAATGCTGATAGCTCCACAGATTACGATGTTTTTGTCCCCTCCGTGGTTGTTACGTTTCGCATTATTACCTACTTTCGTGGTTAGACTTAGTTTCAACAATCGGAACGGATGACTACATTAATTAAGCACAGGATTACGCATATTGACTGTACCAAGCCGAAATAAGGTCATCGTACTCATCATTATGAACAACTTTTACTAAGGGATCAACCCTGAAACCGCGATAAAAATATCAGCTTTTCCATACATTTTGTTGATGACCGTTTTCTATGGCTACACGTGTGTGTAGCCTATTTAATTTTCGCACAATATAAACGCATGATTTTCGTCAGTTTTAGGTAGATAGATAGAAACTCTTTATTGTGTACACCAGAAATAATAATTACAAACAGATAGAAAACACTTACGAGCTAGTGCCACAAGTGGCGGCCTTATCTAGTAACGACTAGACGTGTGACGTCACGTGGCGTGTTTTTAGTTTTCTTTACAGAGACCATAGAAATTCGTACTGTTGGATAAATATTGCGAGTGTGGGTGCTACACGAGCCGCGCCGATTTCATGCGATCATAAATTAATAATCATCATCAGCCAGAAGACGTCCATTGCTGAACATAGGCCTCCCCCATAGAACTCCACAATGAAGGCCAGCCTGCCATCTGCATCCACTATATAGATGCCCACGACACTCACGATGTTGTTGGTTCATCTAGTGGGAGGCCTACCTACGCCCCATCTTCCGGTTCGTGGTCTCCACTCAAGAACTTTCTTCCCCATCGATTATCGGTTATTCGAGCGACGTGGCCTGCCCAAAGCCACTTCAACTTGCAAATCTGAGCAGCTATGTCGGTGACAGTGGTTCTTGCGCGAATTTCCTCGTTCCGGATTTTATCGTCCAAAGAAACTCCGAACATAGCTCTCTCTGTTGCCCTCAGTGCGACTCTTAATTTTTCCAAAAGGCCAGTTAACTGTTGGCCTTAACTCTAAGTTTCATGCACTTATCTTACTAAATATAGAAGTTAGAAGGTTCTAAAGAATTAAGACGTACAGACAGACTGAAAGACTGACAGACAGAGAGATGGACGGACAGACGGACGGACAGAACAAATTTAAAAGGGTTCCTTGTAAAACTATGAAATCCTAAAAAGCATTTGAATTGAGAATCTCCTTTTTTGAGGTCGTCGGTTGAAAAAGATCAGGGAGATGGTTGTTTGATCCAAAATACTGCATTACGTACTAATATAGACATTTACAGACAAACGCGAATTTAATTATCTCAGAGTTTATTCTTCTCGCGTTTCAAGCTCAACTCAAAGGCAAAGATCTAAGATGTTGCTAGACAATGTTCAGACTAAACATCAATTATAAACGGTTTCCTATTAACGCTACAATTTGTATAAATTGAGGTGGTATTCAAATTGTGGTTTAGTTACTTTCATTCGTTATATATTTATTACCTGCCCAAGAAGAAGGGTAGTTTTTAAGGTTCCGTACAGCAAAAGAAAAAAAGTTACTTATAAAGATCACTCTGTTGTCCGTCTGTCCGTCTGTCTGTCAATACCCTTTTTCTCAGGAACGCGTACAGATATCAGGTATTCAAATACTCGAGCCTCTGTCTCTTTCAGCTGTTCAAAATCAAACATGCAAGTCAATGCGATCAAAAGATACGACCGTTTATGTCGCATTTTTCCGATTTCACAGGGGAATCAAAACCTATAGGGTACTTGCCGTTGACCTAGAATCATGAAATTTTGCAAGAAGCATGGTCTTCCATGGTCCATCCATGGTCTTACAGCACATATAAAGGGAAAACCGAAAGTAGTTAATTTGAAGTTTACATTATAATATAAAATTTGCAATCTCAGTAAAAGCCCTGCCATATTATTATTATTATTATTTTATTTCGTAAAATATCCATATACACCATATTACACAAAATTGAAACAGTATTAAAATAGGAAAATTAAAATGTCGATATAATAACTACAAGCATAAAAACAAAACAAAACACAATTACAATTAAAATTATTTTACAATCGGTCAATTTAATAATATAATAAAAGCTTCTCGCCCAATAAGTTTTTTTTTTTTTTATTATCTTAAAGAAACTAACGGTCTTAATTACCAGAGTTAATAATTAGTTAGAGACAAAGAGGCCATTTAGAAGTTTCTACTTATAAAAAACAGAGTACATTATATGAACGCTAAAACATGTGATTAAAAAAATATAGATGTATAATATTACTAGATCAAAGAAAAAAGCAATAGACTCTAAATAAACTAAGACAAACTAAGATGTGCACTTAACAAGATAAGAAATACATTTAATAATATTTAAGACAGAATCGTACCTAAATTTTCACACATAATTGTTGAAAAAATACACATCCTATACATCCACTTGTTTTGGATGGGGCAATCCATCCGGCCAACAATCATTTGCAGGATGCCGTTGCGACTATTCAAACCGATACCGGGATCCGTGGATACAAACCCTCGCGCTCGCTGTCGTAAGGATGCTACTTTCTTGCGAATGATCGCATGGAAGTCGTCAGTGCGTGCCCCAGCGAACATCTCAGATGCACTGCAGAAGCGAGGCAATCGCATCAGCATCCTAAAATTGTCATTGTATTGAACCCGTAGGGCGCTGGCAGCTCGGCGAGTGTGGTTTATACAGAGGCTGCTCGAATAGAACGACTGGCATATACGTAAAGAAAACGAGCTATAAAACGCTTGGTTTCACAAAAGAACGAGGGATAAACTGTACCAAACAAACACGTAGATAGTAAACAGTAAGACGTAGGGTAAAAGTAATGTTTAGGGTGGTGTTATACCCATAACACCACCCTAAATCTTCTGTCAATAGTGTCAATCTAGGTGTGTTCAAATCACGAGTGAATCGGTTTCTTCTAGGCAAGCGTGCTCCAACGTAGACCGCATCATCGCTTAACATCAGGCGAGATGGTCAAACGCAAGCCTATTATTTATAAAAAAGAGGCCTGAGTTTTAAAACCAAAATAACCTACAACTAAGAGAGTTCATTACGTTTTTTACTCTCATTATATAGTTTTAAAAATACTGATAAATAAATATAGAAATCATATCAAAGTTTTGACAAAAAATACTTTTAAAAGCCATCAACCGTTTGTCAACTTTGCTACAACTTGAAAGCTTTAAGTTTAGTAAAATGAAAAGCTGGAAAATATATGACTAAATTAAAGACCAATTAAAATGTTTGAACCGTAAATACCTATATTGCAGCTTTCGAAAGTAGGTACTTTTCTTTCTCATTTTAAAACCTTAATAATTTTTATCCCTCTTTTGACCTAAAAGAAGATAAAACATTCATGGAACATCAGCTCAGCTCGAAAAGCCAGTATTTTTAAGGGTGTCGAAAATATCTCCAGAATGTTCAGAGAGATATTGGACATACTTGCAAGTGCCCCAAAATTCCTTAACATAAAACTATATATTTTCTTTCGTTCTGAAGATAAAAATCATAAGCCTTTTATACGTAAACAAAAACATTCCGAGCAAAAGGTCAGGTCTAATTTTATAAAGAAGATTACCGTTCTGATTTTCAGTAACCCAGTCAGTATCAATAACTATTGTTTCTATTGTTAGACTATCTATCAACTAACAAAGGTGGTTTGTGATATTTGTGATGTTATTACAGAAAAAACATATTACAGCTACAGACATACAGAAATAATTCTTTGGCCAAAATTACAAGGGTGTCCTTGGCATTTCCTTGGAATGTTGAAAATCAATATATGTACTTAGTACAAAAGCGGTTTTCTGCGTGATGCTAAAATTAATTTAAGCGGTTTTCTTTGGCAAATTTAATGGAAGTTAGCTTATCATCCTTACCCTCTGTTCACCGCATGTGTACGCTCTCGCCAATTAAGGGACAGCTTAAGGCAAAATTAGTTCCTAAATGCTTTTCTGGAATTGGAAATACTAATACTATGTACCGGAATTCAAATAAAAAATTCAATTTCAGGTATAGGTAGGTAATATAGCTACCTAGGTAAATTCATTCAAGCCCATACCTGCATAGTAGTGCATGGTAGTGCACGTCTACCATCTCAGATCATTCAAATGATGATTCGATATGATGAGGTGTCGTGGCGGGTGCGAACGCAGTCTAAATGAGTCTGGATGCCTTTAGTCGATTTCACCCTGCCGATGAATTTGCCTCCATTTTTGCATGTGGGTAGCATCTTCTGTGCTATTAGTCAGTTCATTAGTGCCGTTGCAAGTTTCTTAGTGTGTGTGAAAAATTAATAAGTGATACGTACTTACAGTTTTTGCCGCGGTATAGTGATATTTGATAGCCCGTTAGTCCAGTCGGAAGTGAACTTATCTTCTGGGCGTGGGTTCGATTCCCACTTCGGACAAACATTTATGTTTGTTCTATATCTGGTTGTTAATATCTATTTAAGTATGTATTTAAAACTATATATGTATGTATATCAGTCTCTGGCAGCCATATCACAAGCTTTGCTTAGTTTGGGATCAGATGACCGTGTGTGCAAAAATGTCCCAAATATAATTATTACCTAGTGATTTTTTAAATGAAAAGTGTGACATTTGAACACGAACGTTAATTGTACTCCATTGTACGTCTTATCTAAGTCTACCAAGATGTAGAAAAGCGCAATTGTGCCTTGGCGACATCGTGGAATTATCACACAAAGACGTAAACAAATAAGACTAATTCTAATAAATTCGAAATACGAATACTGCTGCGTCGTATTGATGTTTATTCATTATATTGCCGTTTTGTCTAAATATAAGAGTACCTATGATTGAGCTATGATATTTTCATTGGAAAGTAGAACTGTTTACAATTTCTACATAGATTTGATCGGAGATCGTCTGGAGGTAACTCAATGTTAAATGTTTTAGGTATTTTCTGTAGAAAACATGATGAATATAAAAATTCTGGAAACTGTAGGTGAATTATGAACTTTAAAAAAATAATCTTGTTACGTTATTACATTTATAAAATAGTAGCTGCGCCCCGCGGTTTCACTCGCGTATTTCCAGGATAAAAGTAGCCTTAGTTACTCCTTATAACATCTGCTACCGATATCTGATATACCTACGTAACCTACGAATAGGTGCTCCTAGCCAGGTCCATCACCAATACTCATGTGGCATAATGCCAGATCGGCTCAGCCATCACGTACTCTCATGCGCTAGGAGGGCATACCGCATAATGACAGCTTGAATTACAATATCCATTGGAACTTTGTTTTAAACGTTTATCGGGACTTATCACGTATTATTACACGTATCACGTATTATAAGTCCCGATAAACGTTTAAAACATGTGTTCAAATCGCGAAAGTTTAAAAATTACCATTGGAACTTTGTCAGTGCCCGCGTCCGGCCAGTTTTAAAACCCAATGGACTGCGGGATGACGGTAAGAGACCAGACGGGATGAACATCATCCCTTGGATAATCCGCCTCTGATTTGGAATGCTACATGACATGATTGTGTCGACACCACAGACCTATATATAAGTAGACTTCACAAGCGGTCCAAACTGAATGAAAACTAAGCGTGTCAAATTTTTCGTACTTACCTTTGAAAATAAATTTCTTTATTGTGTCGGCCAACTCGTCTTCGTGGTTGCCACCACGACCACGACCAAGACTGACGAAAACATCAAATAGTTTTTACTGTTTAGGTATTGAATTATTCAATCATTAATAAAAATAGTACAAAAAATTACATATTGAATTACATTAAAAAAAAACTTTTATTGGAAAAGAGCTACAATAAATTAGTAGATGCTATTGCCGACAAAAATATATTTAAGAATGTTTAATATAATTGACTTCTACAATGCTAGATAATTTTATTAAACATTAATCTTGACGATGCTATTGAAGATCTTAATTTAATACTTTATTCTTTAGAAAATGTTTTATTATTTTAATGTGGAGGTTACCTAAGATATTAATATATTATGAACGATTGTGATGTTAAAATTCGCCTAGAAAACAATTAGGTATGTATTTATTGTAAAAGCTGACGGCTCTAAGAACATGCAATATGTCTACAGAGTGTTTTTTTTTAATTTGAACTCTATTTGGGGTATTCTTACAACTCAGTATTGCACAATTACCAATTTTCGGTTCAAACTGACACGTGTTGTCGCTGCACCGATGGAGCAGACTGATTTAAGCCGAACTCAATTACGATTATTTGTCATAATTGTATTGGAGATATGACATGCAAGGTAGGTCGACTTGTGGCATCTACTTAGATATATGTCTGTGGTGGACACCTAGTGTGTCAGCGCCGTCCCAACAATGGATTGGGCTGGCGCTGTTGTGACTAAAGCTGAAAACCTCAAACGCCACAATATGGATACTTAGACAGGATATAATATGTTTGTGCCGTTTGATGGGGTCGAGACTAGGACCGTGGGGGCCGGCCGCTTTCGAATTATATGGGACCTGGCCAAATGTTTGGTGGGTGCGGCTGGTGACAGGAATGATGTCGCCTAAAATTGTGGTACTGTTGCTAGCTTTCTGGACACTTTTCCTGCATTTTAGTTTAATTTTCTGTATTCTGTATAGCCCAAAATCGGTCAAGCCGTTTAGGCTATAAAGGTAATCAAACATTTAAAAAAAACATGCCTACATACAAACATAAATATGCACAAAAAACATTATCCTTCTTCTTGGGCAGTCGGGTAAAAAAAGCGGTGCTCTCTGCTAAATTCTAAACAATTCAAGCTTCATAAAGCGACCGAGAAGATCTTTGGGGAAACTTTTCCAATTTCAGCTAGTCCCCGATATCTTTCAACAACAATACAAGGCGAGCTTCTCCACATGCTCATTGGAATCCGAATTTAATCCATTCCAGTTATAACGTTAGATATTAGTACATAATAGTTACCTCATGAAATTAATCTAAAAGGATATATCTGTGCAATTAATAAAAAGGTTTTTTAGACGTTATCGCTGTATATTTTATATTTTCCACTGCCCGTGAACTGGGGCATAAACCAATAAAAATTAAAGATATTATGGAAGATTGCTTTGTGGTGTTAGATGCTAGACGTAAAAGGACGTGTTAGGAATGGACGAATTAGGAAGTTGACAACTTTGGAAATGGACAAGTTAAGAAGTGGACAAACTTGATCGGAGAGGTCCTACTAACGACGTCTAGTTCAGTTTGGAGTCCATCAGAAAGGGATTCCGCTAGAAATAGACGTATCAATGGTAGACAAAGTGGCGGCAAATGAATAGGCTCAGTAGGCTTTTCTTGTAAATTTAGTTTTTAATTAGTATTAGTATTATATTCGTATTATTAGTGTGGGATAGGTATGGTATTGGTATGACTAATTCATACCAATCAAGTTATACCAACATGCACTAGAACAGCATGGTAGATTAAGGCCCATCTTCTCTCTCTGAGGCCTGTGTCCCAGCAGTGGGATTATGATAGGCTGATAATGATGATGACGTGGTTAGTCATCATGCCTTGATATTTATTCATCGAAAGTAGGTACACAACTAGTGACTTTTAGGATAACAATAAAACCTATTAGATATTAACAACCAGATATAGAACAAACACAAATGTTCGTCACACAAATGTTTGTTCTAGATGGGAATCGAACCCACGCCCCCAAGCTCAGAAGGTAGGTTCACTATACCAACTGGACCAGCGGGCTATCGGGATAGCTATATTGCAAGTCACAATCAAAACATTTGTGTTTGTTATATTATATCTGGGTGTTAATTCTATTTAAGTATGTATTTAAAAACTATATATGTATGTATATCAGTTTCTGGCAGCCATATCACAAGCTTTGCTTAGTTTGGGGTCAGGTGACCGTGTGTGCAAAAACGTAAAAAAAAAAAAATGTTAATAAAATAATTTAAGAAATGAGTCAGAGGCAGACAAATTTAATCGAATCTCATTGATTTACAACAAAATAGTCGACGATGTTTACATGCCTACAATTAGCATTCAGCAGTATTTCAAGTTTCTAGGTCCCTATTCATAATTTTCATAACGACGACGGTTAAACTTTGGTAAATTACGATTTGAGACAGATTTGGTATTTAAACAGTAATGACGTTTGTTAGTAAGGGCCCTCAGGTATGATTTTATACCCCGTAAGAGTGGCAGCATTAACCCCGTTCATCGAGAGTTTTGTATTGTTTAAAACGAGTTTTATTATCAGACATTAAATGAACGATATGCCTAAAAATTAAAAAGGAATTCGTTTCTAAAACAATGATGAAACGAGTACCTTTCTTCTCAAATATTTATATTGTCTTTTAACCTAGTATAGGTATATGATTTAGATGACTTGGTTATAACTTATTATTTTGGCACCTCAAAGGAATCTTGCCATACAGTCTAGTTTTAAGACAGAAAAGAAGTGCTAACAAAAGAAATTGCCCAAGTTTTCGTCACGGAGCCCAACACCTACTGAACCGGTGAAGAAATACACACTTCAACAACTTCACTTACGAATTTATCAACAGCGAAACAAAATAAAAAAGTTTACCTTGACTTTATTTTGAGAAGTTTGTAAGGCTTTTTTAGCCATTAGTCGAATGTAAGTTCGTTACTGAGACGTAAAAAAATTATATGGGTAGGTACACTTGGGGACGATGGCATTATTAGGTTTAATCGACTACATAGATCATTATAGGAGATAATGAGGCCTATTCTGTCATACCACTCACTAAACTAAACCAATCTGACAGGACTAAAATTATCTGCCTCTCTTTTCATTTTAATATGTGAGAGAAGGATGGCACCAATTTTAGAGCTGTCAAATTTAGTTCAGAGTGCGTCAAAATCGATGCCAATAGCTATATTCGGAAATCGTACATACTTTAGGATCTTGTAGAACAATTTGACTGGCCCGAGGGTCGGTTAGACACCAAAATATTTACAACAATTTAGCGTATTTACAGCAAGAAGGAAAACGTATCTATCTAGATTATCACGAATGTGCAATATTACAAGGATAGTGTCATGCTAACAGTTCAAAAATAAACCCGCCAATTGCGAGTCGGGCTCACGCACTGAGGGTTCCGTACCACCAAAAAATTCCTGGTGCAAAAAGACAACATAACGCCCAGGCGGTCACCCATCCAAGTACCGACCGCACCTTACTTGGTAATGGTAAAAAGAACAGAAATTTGTCACAGACTCACACTTTGCTACCATTCATTATTTTTGAGTGTGTAATAATCATGCCAAGTTTGACGCTTGTATGTACGCGACGCTTGTTGTTGTATTACCGTTTTTACCTTATGGTGAATACAAAAATACGTTTAAAATACGTTTGTTATCGGGAACCCCCTTTTTTATTACTATTTGACTTATTTATTATTACTTAGTTGATCCGCCGTGACATTACATAATCTGTGAAAATTTCAACTGGCTATCTATTATGGTTCGAAAGATACAGCCGTTTAGAGGTAGGACGAACAGACGGACAGACAGACATCGTAATAGGGTCCTGTTTTTGCCATTTGGTACTGACAATTTTTTATTTTTTATTGAAACTTTAAACAAGATACGCGTTTAGTAATAATTGACACTTTCTTAGCACTTGGCTCCGGCCCCTGTTATGAAATTTACCTCCAAACTGGAGAGAAAACAAATATGTTTAAGAATAATAATAAATCCATTTCAGATCCAAGATCCATAGTAGCTTAACACATTTAGGAACTTAAGTAGGCTAACACAAATAAAATAACAAAGACATAAAGAAACAAGAAATGACCAAAGAGTATAACAATTACTTTTTTAAAGTTTAAGAAAGAGTGAATTTTAATATTCAAAAGATTTTTCATTGGTCATCACGAATGTTGGTACCAATTACACCTCTGGCTGGTATAGCGATTGATCGACATTTTCCGAACTGAGGTGTGATAAAACTTGCCTACAGAGAAGGAAAAGAATAAATCTCTCACGGAACCCATCTCAGGGATTTAGGTGTTACTTTTTATGGGCGTGTTGTTCGTATATTTTTATTAGTTTTTTTTAGGTATACTGAGTTTTGGCACAAAATAAAATACCGTACCTACCTGCATATGCCATAGCAGTATTAGTTTTTATTTATACTTACAAACCTTAGAAGTTAGAATAACTACTTAGAGAAGGTAAGTTTCCAAACAACGCCTTCTCAAAACGTAAGCTACAAATTCGCTTTGTAGCTTACGTTTCGATTGGTATTTTAAACGATTTAAACAAGAAAATTAATGGATTACCTGTGGAATGTCACACCATAACCATGCTGCTTTTCTGATTTGTTGAGGTACGATTTCACCGCGCAAATTGTCATAGTAAATTTTTTATATATTTTTTGGTGTTAAATATGACACCATTTGAATGGCTTACATTTTGCGAATGTACTTGGTTTCTTTGTTATTCTAAGTTACAAACATTGATTTTCAAATAAAGATTGATTGAAGAAACAAATGATTGTTTGGTCTAGTACAAAATTTACTAAAAAGTGTTCTGAGTAATTAACAAATTAAGTTATATGTTATATGTCGTTTAAACAATGTCCAGGGTTTTTAAATATATTTTGCCTACGAAGTTGAATATTCATTTTACACACTCTCTTATTCATTTTTAGGGTTCCTCAAAAGGAAAAAACCGAACCCTTATAGGATCACTTTGTTGTCCTTCTGTCCGTCTGTCAAGACCATTTTTCTCAAGAACACATAAAGATATCAAGTTGAAATTCATATCAAATACTCAAACCTACGGTTTATTTCAGCTGTGAAAAATTCAAACTTATAAGTATACGCGATCAAAAGATATGACCGTTTATGTCGCATATTTTGTGATGTCACAAGGAAATAAAAACCTATAGGGTACTTCCCGTTGACCTATAATCATGAAAGTTGGCAAGAAGCAAGGTCTCACAGCACATATAAAGGAATAAATCCGAAAGTCATAAATTTGAAGTTAATATCATAAAAAAATAATTGTTTTGCTATTACAAACTTACATTTTGTAGTTGGAATGTATGGAAGAACCTTATTGTCCACTACAAAGTTAAGTTTGTCTTTCAATATTTCAACATTTGTTGTTTTTTTTTTGTTTGGACTCGCTCTCTGTGATTTCAATTTAACGGAACCCTCAGAGCGCGAGTCCTACTCGTACTTGTCCGGTTTTTTTTTAACTGGGCAAGTGTCTTTATTTATTAAACAAAATACAAGCTAATTTTAATACTAACACTACAAATTCAGTTAGACTACCCATAGACCGTTGAAGGTCTAAAGACAATCCAAATGCTCAAGCCCACTACCAGTTGGCAGCGCGCCCAGCATGCTGGCGGCATTACCACGTTGAATGGCAATGCTAATGCATTGAGCCAGAAACACGCCAGCATTTTGGTCACTTATTATCTCTCTTATTCGTAAAGTTCAATAATCCAATCTGTATACAACACAATTATTTGTCAACTTCTGGAGAAGTGTCACACTTATTAAAAGCGAAACAAAATAGCTAGATCCGCAGTGCAAGTACCGTTCTTTATCGATCGTCAAATTTGACAGTTGAGATCGTCAAATGCGATAAAATGTCATTTGGTTAGTACTAGCTATGATTGATTGGTTTGATTGATTGATTAACTCTTTATTGTTCACACCATGAAATTTGATACAGAGGACAAAAAACTCTTAAAAACTAGTGTAACAACTGGCGGCCTTATCGCTAAAAGCGATCTCTTCCAGACAACCTTAGGATGGAAAGGATTTATAGAAGACGTAGAAGACGGGGTGTGCAATAGAGGATCGACTATAAAAATTTTACTTATACCATACACATACATTCTAATAGTAATACACACTTACTTAAAATTATTTAATATATTCTATGATCGATTCTATGGCATTTTATCGAATTTGACGATCAATAAAGAACGGTACTTGCACTGCAGATTGGTTTATCGAGCGTTTGTGTGGATAAAAAGAGCTAAGCAAAAAAACTAAGTCTCAGGAAATCTAATTCCTATCTAGGTATGTTATCTACAGAATGTTCTATACCTATTCCAAACGTAATCTGTATTCTATGCGTAAGTTCCTATCGGTTCGATTTAGATAACGAGCAACCTTTTCGAAAGCATTTTATTGACAAAAAGTAACATTCTAGCACCCTATATCACGTACTCAATTGAATTCTGATTTTCCATTAGGGTTTCTAGATCTTTGCCTTCACTGAATAAATAGGGTAACTCGTGATAGTTCACTTTAGTTGAGAATATCACGTCGTCAAGTAATCATATTATTAGTGGTTTTTTTTATGTTCAAAAAGTTATTGTCTATAATAAACTGTTTTTTTTTTTTAAAAACATAATTAAACTTAGAGATCATCAAATAGTATTGCGAGAGACTCGACGTCATTATCGTACTTACTATTATTTGTGACGCAACAAACCTTTGGAGTAAGTTCAAAACTACCTTCCAATCGAGGTCAGCTTTCAAATTATAGATTGGTCGAAGCTTGACCTCAACGACGCTGCCCCCTTGGGTAGTAATATTGGAGTGTGACGTATTTGGTCCATCAATAGCCCGGGGCCAATCAAACCCACCCGCGAGATCACGAAGATCCCTAAAGTTTTAAAATTATTTCTCATAATATTAAAAGTTAATAAGAAAATATGTAATAAAAATATCTGCCCTACTTTACTTTCGAGTAGGTACTTTAAAGTCATATAGTAGTTTCAAACTGAGAAACTTAGATAAATCCTATCACAAAACATTTCAGTATATATATGTAATTGCAAATATCGCCCGCGGACACTGACTGCGTTTCAAGTTTTTCTTTTAGCAACCCTTGAAAATTAATATTGATGTTTAGGAAAGCTATGTAGGTATCATAGTGGAAAGCAACTGAACTCTTATAACTAAACTCATTGAACTCAGCAGGTGGAGTAAGTCTCTGACGGAATGGTGACCACGCGAGGGTAAGCGTAGCCCCGGAAGACCGCAGTCCAACAATTGCAACTTTGCGGGTATTAATGGACGAGGATGGGGAAAATTGGCGAAAAAGAGAGGAGCCTTAGATCAATGCTGATGCCAGTGTCTAAGTATCAACCAATAACTTATATTAAATGTATAAGTTTAACTATGTGAAGAAAACTTCAGCTACGGAAGCCATGTAAAAAGTTTACCGAAAACAAGATCAGAGAACATTGTTGATTCCTATCAATTTTAGCTTTCGTTAAGCTCTCTATGTGTCAACTTGTCAAATAGGATTCCTCAGAATCATGATTCAAATTGCGAAAGACTGTTCAACAAAAAGGTGAACGAAATAGCAAACTATTTGCTTGCCTCATTTTTAGATCACACATAAAAATGGGTGACAATATGACATTTTGCACAAGAAAAATTTCAAAAGATTTAATTTTGGTAGGGACACCGTACATATTACAAGAAGGGGTAAAATGTAATAAAGACTCTATGAGCGGCCCACTACTAACGGACAAATACAGAGGCAAATCAAATAAAGGCTCATATCAAAAGGACAATTACGTCTATCCAGATGGACGTGTAACGAGGGAATCTACTCTACTTTATTAACCGAGTTAGCACGGTAAGATATACTAACTATAACAGTTACAGTCTTGTCTATGAAGTGTTGCCGAAACGCACATGTTGTTAGAATAGGTACCACCGCTTATTGAAAATGTCTAGACAATTCGCTTGTAAAATATTTTCATCTGTATTAATTAATTTTATCAAAATATTTCGAGTCTAATTAAAATGAAAATATTAAATGGTAGTTTAATTTATAGATTGCGCGGCAGTATTTAAACTTGAGATGATCCGAGTGTAAACGGGGGGGCGTTGCTTCACCAACTTGATACGGTCGTTTCCAACCAACCTTCAAATTCATTGAGCTGGCTATTCGCGTAAGCGTCAATTTCGAAATTTGTACAAAACTCAATCTGGATGTTAGTTAAGATTTTTATAACGCAAGTGCGTTTGGCTGCCAACTCGCCTGATGTTAAGCTATGATGCGGTCTACAATGACGCATGCTTGCTTAGAAGAAACGATTCACTCTTGATTTAAAGACACCCAGCCTGGAAACTATCGGGAAACATCCATTCAGGCAGCGCATTCCACAGACTAGGATCTCGCACAATAAAAGTTGAATCAAAGCGCTTCGTAATGTTTACGGCTGTCGAGCCTACACTTGAACTCTAGTGTCCAATGAACCAGGCGACTACCACGGGAGAGGTGACAAGGCGTTCCCCTCTGTCAAAAATGTGACAATATGACCATACACACAGCATTGTGTAGTTTACGTTGTATTTTATTATTGTGTGCACGTTTCAAGTCGGCGTTCCAAGTTTATTATATTATAGTGTGCGTTCACATGAATAGGATGTTGTTTGGCGTGTGAGTAGTGAGTACATTTACCTGTAAATGTCTAGGTACGGTGCGTGTCCCAAAAAGTGTCAGAAAAAATGCTAGCGGTACATCGCCTTGGCGTCTCGAGAGGTTTAAATGCTCGAAGGGCTCAGAGGTAAACATTATTTTCTCAGAATAAAGTCACTGACCGATAAGTTCACGAATGGTTTTAGAAACATTTTTACCAATGCTGGCCTCATTATTAGATTTCAGTGAACGTTCACATCGCACTATCAACACACTCGTCTAGCGCAGGAAATTATGATCTTGAAACGTCAATAAACGAGCACTTTTAGAGATAGGGGGGGATTAGAGATAGACCCACATACAGACAAAATTGTGAAAATAAAACAATATAAGAACTCACAGTAGCATTTTCTAAATGCTACAACATCACCATTGCTATATCATGTACTGTCTTTATTAACTAAACAAAATACAAGCTAAAACAAACACTGCAAATACAGTTAGAGTGCCCATAGACCGTTGAAATGTACCTATACGTCGTACAATTACCTACATACTATTAACCCACGCTGTATATGTACACGCTGTAAGTTCAATTTTCGATTAGGTGCCTAAAGTTACTACCTATTTATATTCGATACATAAATCAATATCAGAATGGACCAAAAGTACAAAGGTCTGATCAACCGCTATTGACTAAGACCCTAGTTTGCTAGATTATGCGGAGTAGGTAGTATTATCTCATCTTATAAAATACTAACTTAGACAATAAATATAAAATAGACTGCTATAGACCCATCGCACTCTTACCAATATTTTCAAAGATTATTGAAATATATAAACATATATATATAAATATATATGGCGAAATAAATAACTATTTAAAGAAAAACAATATTCTTTGCAAAGAACAAAAAGGTTTTCGGAAAACAGAATTATTAATATGGCCATTTATGATTTTATGAAATCAGTATTACCAAATGTAGATAAAACCTCCCCAGTATTTGCAGTATTTTGTGACATGGAACAGGCATTTAACTACGTGGATCATAAAATATTATTGAGTAAACTAGAGGCATACGGAATAAGAGGAAATATTTTAAATCTAATAAAATCGTATCTTACTGAAAGAAAGCAAATTACTGAAATTAGTAGAGATAATATTAAAACAAAGCGTGAAGAGGTATCAAGGTCAAAAGAACGTAATGTGATCTATGGGGTTCCGCAAGGAAGTGTGCTAGGACCTCTTTTATTTATAATATATATTAATGATTTACTTAACGCTACAATTCAACCAATGACAATGTTTGCTAATGACATTACAATAACGATAGCACGTAAAAACACTGACTCTTATGAAACTGATATTAATGAATCTTTATCAGCCATAATTTCATGGCTTAATAATAACAATTTAAAAATAAACATAAATAAAACTAATGCATTTTAGACAAAGAGAACGACAAAAATCTAACATTACAGTAAGCCATGACAGCAATATGGTTTGTGAAGTAGATACTGCAAAATTTCTGGGTTTAGTAAATGACAGACAACTAAATTGGAAAAATCAAATAGATAGTCTTTCTAAGAGGGTCTCAAGCTTAGCCTATGTACTTCATAAACTGTCTAGTACCTTAAACACAGATGCATTACTTTCCACTTACTATGGTTTAGTTGAGTCCGTACTCAGATACGGTATTATATTTTGGGGTAACTCAACCGATAAAGAGATTATTTTTAATGGGCAAAAACGCTGTATCAGATTGATGTTTAGATTAGAAAGTACTGTTAGTTGCACCCCTTAACTTCACTAAACATAAAATTCTCACGCTTCCGTCTCTATATATGGAAACTGCCTTATTCGTAAAAACTAATCCAGAATTATTCCCGGCAATATCTGACTTGGTAATATAAATTGGTATTTGTACTTGGTATGATAAATTTTAGTAATGACTGCAGTAGGTCAATTTGTCATACAAATATTATAGTGTCTATCTGTTAACTATTTAAATTAATAACATCATATCTTAACTATTGAAATTGTTTCGACAGTTAATTGAATTAATACTTTTTATACAAATTATATTTACGGTATTTTTATACCATCTCTCTAGATTTTGTACGCCTACAAACTAGGCAAAACATGATACAAAGTGACAAATATTTTAACCCACCTATTGTGCATGCGTTTTTAAAAGTGTGTATGATTTACTCGTGTTTTGTGCAAATAAATTATCTTTATTTTTATCTTTATAGTTTTGTGAATTGGAATTATTTAACTTGCCTTGATAGTTTGAGTCAAATCTTGCAACTGAATTTTAGACCAGTTATTCCCATCCGATTGTGCTGAAATTTTGCATACACGTTTAGTTTGGATGACAATGCATGGTTAGCCAAATTACGTCATTCTAAATCCAATATGGCGGACCAGCTATTTTTATGCACCCCCGTGATATGGGTATCAAAGATTTTGTTGAGAAAAATCAAATGACGTCTCACTAAATTCAATATGGCGGACACCTAAAACCTTGCTTTAAACACAGAAAAAAAAATACTTGTCTTTTCTATTGTTTTTAACAAGTTTTTTTTTATACATTAATAATTCTATTGTATAATAGGTTAAGTAAGTAATTAAGGTACCTATTTAATATTGTTAGCTTGTATTTTTATTTATTTATTAAAGGCACTTGCTCGATAAAAAAGTTAACCACAAACTGTTAGTTAACTGTTAACTGTTAAACAACAAAATAAATCTTATTTCATATTTCGTTTATTGCGTATAATATGGGTACACAGGAGATGGAAAAATTACAGTAAAAGAGCGCCATAATCGACCTATCGGCATGCAAAAAAATTTAAGGAGCTAAGGAAAAATAAACTAAACAATGAAAAATTATTATCACATTACACATTATCAAATTAACTTCAACTACAACTCACATTTTAATGGCCGTTGTCAAATTATACAAGTCAACACAAAATACAATTATATAAGATCTTATATATCTTATACATCTTATTCGCTTATATCAAACTAGCGGCCCGCCCCGGCTTCGCACGGGTATAGATATATAGTATAATATGTCACCCGGGGATAGTGTAGCTTCCCAACAGATAAGAATTTTTCAAATCGGTTCTCTAGCTTCGGAGCCTATTCAATGCAAACAAACAAACAATGAAATCTTTCCTCTTTATAATATTAGTATAGATATACTCTATATCTATCTCTCTATCAGGTCTAGTTGTTTTAATTTTAGTAGTTAATTAAATTCGCTTGTCCTTTTTATTTTCGCAAAACAATAGTGACTTACTTTTATTTAAATAAATATAATTGATTTGAGAGCCTTCGAAAGCTTTCTCGCGAAATTCAACACAAATTGAAAATAGTAATAATTTATTTGATTATATAATTTTGTAAAGAGCGTGGAGCAAGTATTGGGTATTGTTGCTATTCGTGCCCGATACAAACACTGACAGTATGGAATGTGATTGATTTACAAAAGGTTGGCACTAGTACAAAATTCACAAAAAAGACCTGAGCTTAACTACTTTTATAACTACGCTCTGTTTGGTGGCTAAGGTCGACAATCTTTATTGATGTACCATTTTATCTATACTAATATTATAAAGAGGAAAGATTTGATTGTTTGTTTGTTTGTTTGCATTGAATAGTCACCGAAACTACTGAACCGATTTGAAAAATTCTTTCACTGTTGAGAAGCTACGCTATCCCCGGGTAACATAGGCTATATAATATTTTCAAAAAAAAATAGGGATACTTACTAACCAATAATGTAACCCAAGGTGTAAAAAAATAAGATTTTCAATTTTGACATTGCGTGTTTGACGTTTCTAAGACAGGACAACGTCTGTCAGGTCTGCTAGTGTGTAATAAATAAAATTTGAGAAATAAAATTTGAAAAATAAAAATATCATTATATCATATCATCTTTTATCGCACTTTCAAGCAAGTATAAGTGTTCAGTAATGTCAGTAATAAATATTATGAATTGCTGAGGTTATGGTTATGGCCTCCTAGGCGATGCATTACACACTGGACATTACATATTATATTACAGCCGAATATTCCAGCCGTTCTCAAGGTTCAATTTATCTTTGGTTTTGCCATACTAGAGATAGAAAAGTCTGTAGGTATATCTCTTCTTTTGCCGTCCCAATAAACATACTAGCGATAGGCAATCCTATCCCTGATTGCTATCTATCGACGGGAGGACGGATAGTTTACTAGAGGAGAGAGAACGTATCATTACATACATGCATTCTGCTTACACACACGTGCTTTTCTATAAGTTAAGCAGGTTACTAGAAAAGACCTAATTAGACGTCAAGTGCAAGATTTATAAAACGTCAAGTAATTTTTTTTATTATTTTAAATAGCAAAGTACACTGCTACTAAGTTTAGCTTCAATAGCTCTAATTTTCATCACAAGAAAATTTCTTTAGCTATAAGTACTGAATCCAACAATTCCAACAAATACCTACAATAACTTCAAGGCCGTGTATTATCCGTATTGTTTTGCTAGAATCAAATCATAATTAGGTTTATAGACATTTATTCTCATATAAGATGTTACATCACTTCCATGAGAACACTGCTAACAATAAATTTACAGTTCGTCGTCGCAAAAATTACTAATAACATTACAAACATGTAGAACAAAATAATGTAATATAGCATACAGTACATAATATCCATCTAATTATTCGTCCAACACATTTGCTTTATTTTTATGTTGTGATAACATGCTCAGCAAGTCGCTTTTTAAATCCGTTGAACGACTTAGTGTTTTTAATTTCCGAGGGTAGTTTGTTATAAAGGCACGCTCCTTCAAAAGTTATCATTGTCTTGCCGTAGTTAGTTCGTATCTTCGGCAAGCAAAATTAACATCTTTAAGCTCGTTTACATATTATTAGATCAGTAGAAATTGCAAACTGTACGATCCACTCGATTTTTCATGCCTCACACCTGCAAAATGTGGAATGAGTTACCTTTCGCGGTGTTTACACAATGAAAGGCGAGTTAATAGTGTCTTCATGGGGCGGCAACGTATTTGTGATGCTTCCGGTGTTACAAGTACTAGTTGATTACTGTGGTGATTACTTACTATAAGGTTGATTGTTTGCCACTTATGGCATAAAAAAATTTAAACTCATTTTAGAAATATCGACATAAGAGGTCTAAAAACTAGCTTGCAACAAATTTAGCTAAATGCAAGATATGATTTTAATTGTAGTTTAGGTTAGGACATTTTTGACACTGTGTATATAGTTTTATATAAATCTTAGGGAATAAGTCTAATTATCAGTAACAACACAATAACAATACGTGGCATAGATTTAAAACATGTGTAAACTGCGAATTTTTTTTGTATTTTTTTTTTCTTATGTTAACTTTTGTGATATACTATGTATCGGATTGCTAGTGTGTAGATATAGGTATATTAAGTTACAACTGAAATTGTTAAACGGCCCGACATTGCTTTTTTTTTGTTAACATTTACTGTCCCACTCCTGGGCAAAGTCTCCCCCATTTCTTTCCAGACAGTGCGATCACCCGCCAGTCTGGAACGTGTCGAGGTCATCGCGCCAGCGTTTTCTAGGCCTGCCTTGGCTCCTTCGTCCGTTTTCAGGCACCCACTGTGTGATTCTCTGGGCCCATCTATCAGGGTGTTTTTAATTACTTTGCTGAATTTTTTTAAATAGGTAATTCTTGACTTGACTTGAAAATAAACAGATAGCAACTAAAACGTTGAAGCGATAATAACCCATACCGGCTGTTCCTCTGTACGAGTATCTTCACATTATTTCAATACGTTTCTCCAATATTATTACGGTTTTGCGGATAGCGGAATGTTTCGCGAATTTTATTTGATTCTACGCCTTACAAAATGTTCCGAAAGAAAAAATGTTGCTGGCCCTGAGTAAATATTGCCTTGGCACAAACACTTCTACGAAAAAATTCGGAAGTGTTGAGTTTTAACGTAATTTTAAGTCGACCGTGATAAGATCTTCTTGCCACGTTACCAACTGGTATTTTGTAATCATATTACGTTAGGTTTATTTTTGTTTCAACCTTTCAACCACACGTAGTATAGTGTAAAAAAATCTTTGCTTTCGACACACAGGACCCGTTAATCCAGGCCATTGATTTTTTCTAAGAACCTGGCACATCCGATGTCACTGTACGCGGTATGTCAGAGGATTCTCCTCAGATAATAGATAATGTGGTCAACGATGCTGGTATTTCAATTAGTTATTTTTCTGTATATACTTCTTTAGTTTTAAATTTTGTTGTATACTGTTTGTTGATCCTTAAATAAATTTAAAAAACATTGGAAATATGGTAACGTGGCGTGGCGGACTCATTAGGCCTTGATGCCTTAGTTGAACTCATCCTGCAGACGCTCTTGTCGCCCTTATTGGTTATAGTTCATTGGTGTCATTGCAAGTTTCTTAGTGTGCGTGAAAATGAGTAAGTGAGCGGTTTAGGGTTATGGTGAAAAAAATTGTGAAACACAAAGACATTTGAACACGAACGATAATTGTGCTAAGGCATATCTCCTGCGTATGCCTGATCTGAAGAATATGGGAAAGAAAGATATGGGAAAGAAAGGTTCTTGAGTGGAGACCACGAACCGGAAGACGCAGCGTAGGTAGGCCTCCCACTAGATGGACCGACGACATAGTAAGAGTCGCTGGCATCCAGTGGATGCAAAAGGTAGGCTGTCGTTCAGTGTGGAGGTTAAAGGGGGAAGCCTATGTTCAGCAGTGGACGTCTTCTGGCTGATGATGATGATGATGATGATGATGTCTGATCTGTGGGATTCTCCCTTCAAAGACGTTTAAACCTTATTATACAAAATAAACTCTATTTTACATTTAACTAACTTAATAAAATATAAATAGCTACCTACCTAAACAAGTTCCATGACTGATTCTCTGAACTGACGATAGTATTTATCTTTCACTTGAGAATCTTGATGAAAGATAACTTGAGTTAATTTTGTATTAAATTATAACTTAAAGTCTTGCAGATATGAGATACGATGCTCGAATCGTTTTACCTGTTGACCCCTTGAAGTACAGAGCATGCACGAAAGGGTAACACTGTCGTTCATCTACAAAGCAGACGGTAGGCTGTTTACCAACAAATATTAACCTAGGTGCGAGTCTCGACCGACTAACCTTGTAGAAACTTGAGGTGACTGTGAAAATATATAAGCTTGGCCAACTGAACCTTCGTCCCCGTTGACTGAACGTGCAACACGAATTTTGATGTCGTGTCAAATGTGATCTATTAAATTGGCCCTTGGTTCACAGGCACATCCAAAGAAGTTGGACCTTACCTTTTTGGGGTAGTAACTTCTTTGGGCACATCACTATCCGTACTTCATGCTCAGTGACCGAGGAGGTCTGAGAACCCGGAGAATAATAGAGCTTTTCTTCTTTAATCTGCGGAAAATGGACTCTTTAATAAACAAAGTTGAACAAAGAGACTTTCAACGAGTTTTGTACTTTACGATGTAATGAGTGTGGGAATGGATGAATATAAATATTTTTAGTAGGTAAGTAGAGTTCCAGAATTTCGGTGGTCGTAACCAACTAAAACATTTCATTGATTTTCATAAATAATGTAGGCGTTTTTTGTAGGTAAATACCTAATATTAGGTAAGTGGTCGTCCAAACTATAATAACAGAAAACAACAACTTGAACAAGGATTTTCCTTCGTGTTATAAGTTATGCGAAGCCCAAAAAAAAGTTAATATGTCATCGCGTCTAAATTATCAGTTTGCTTTTAGCAGTCTGAGCATAGTAATAGGTCTGAGAAAAAGAAGTCTGAAAAATGATAAGGTACCTACATCATTTTGCTCCCATATCACATCAACCTAATAAGGAAGTCGAATGACGCTAATGAAGATCAGTCCAGACATATATATTCCCTTGAACTTGTACAGATATCGACCTTCACGTCGATTTATTTCAATAAAATTGTCGCCGCTAACATTGGCACAATTAGATCACAGCAGACTGAGTAACATAATCAGTATATTGACATAACAATGGTGGTGTTCCAATGATAAGTACCTGAATTGTTAGGAAGGAGTGGACTTGATCAATCGTGTCAATCACTCGAGCAGAATCTTTCGAGACATGCCACATCTCGTTAGTGGCGTGAACTCGCTTGTGATCATCTTGTGACGCTTGGGGTGAGTTGTGGCGTGACCAAGGCGTGACATTAGGGATATCGAAGATAATAATGGCAGCTTTTATTTCAAGGCAATTTGTTTTGAAGGCCCAGAAAACAAAGAAATCTTGTAAGAGTTTTGGCACCAACACATTCCACACCTTGCAGATCCGCGGAATAAAGGAGCGGAAAAATCGGACGGCTTGGGATTTTCAGCTTTACAAGATGTGAGATCTTTTATCAGCTGCTCCTTACATTTTGTTTGTGTGAATTACCGATTTCTACGAAAAATCTGATATTTTATTCGCGCTTTTAGGCTTGGTGCTATAGTAAACATTGTCCATAATGATGAGTATTATGCACCCTTTTCGGCTTAGTATACGTCTTCCGCGTATCCCTGTATACACAGCTTCATTCATTAGGTAATTATTTACTGATTTCCTTATCACCAACAATATGACATAATCTCGAGAGCCTCGTGCCTCGTAATGAAGAATTAGTATTAAAGGAAATAGCCTCTTAGCTTTGACACACACAAAACCCTCTGTTTCCGATGTGGAGGGTCAAGACCAAGTTAATGTGTTTGCACATTCTGAAGGCCCACGTGACTCTGCGATTATTCCCGAGTGTACGCTGTTTCTATGCCCAAAGTCAACAACTTGTATGTGCCTAATATACAGGATTACATGGAACTCATCCGAAACTAACTTACTAAGCAGATAGACGGTAATGCTTTAGGGTTGGGTACGCGGTTGCTAAACCTACGCTGTCTGTATTGCCTACTTTACAAAGAGCCGCAGTATTAAATAAATCAAGATTTAAAAAAATTATTTTTTTATTTTTTTATTATTAATAGGTTTGTGTATGACCGCCAACTTCCCTGATGGATGCGGTCTACGATGGAGCACGCTTGCCTAGAAGAAACCGATGAATAAATAGATCTGTATTTTTATAGAAAATATGGGCTACAATTTTTTGAAAATTTCAAGATAACTTAATTTAGTACCTCCAATAAAAAAAAGCTTTTCGTGAAACTCTGAGGGAACGTTTGAGAGTGAAAGTCGTTAAATTACTGACATCAAATAAACAATTTAAATGTCATGGTTTACTTGTTTTATATTCCACTTGACAATAATGGCTTTATTGTTTCGTTTTATGCCCGAAAATCCAAATACTTAAAATTGCTATGCATTTTGTAATACGGCTCTTTATATCAAATCTAATTTCAGAACAGAGTGAGGCGTAAGTGCTCTCACCTCGCAGCACAGACTAACTAATGTTACGAGTAGGCAGGTAGGTTGTTAGTCTGAAGTTGCCAAATGATAGAAGTTTAAAATTATACGTGTAGCCTTCGAACAAATACAATGAATGGACGGGCCATAACCATTGTACTTGCTCAGCAAAAACGAGTCAAAACCATCGGACATAATTATACTTCAACACCTAATTATACGAGCGAATTATAACCTAATTATAATTATACGATTATATTCAACGAGCTATGGAGAGGGCTATGCTCGGGGTTTCTCTACGAGATCGAATCCGAAATGAGGAGATCCGTAGACGAACGAAAGTCACCGACATAGCCCACCGGATTAGTAAGTTGAAATGGCAGTGGGCAGGGCACATATCACGCAGAACAGATGGCCGATGGGGCCGAAAGGTTCTGGAATGGAGACCACGGACTGGTAAGCGCAGCGTAGGACGTCCACCCACAAGATGGACAGACGACCTAAAAGAGACCGCAGGGAAACGCTGGATGCAGGCCGCTTCCAACCGGCCCTTTTGGAGATCGATGGGATGGAGGCCTATGTCCAGCAGTGGACGTCCTACGGCTGAAATGATGATGATGATGACCTAATTATAACCACGTACAGTACATTTGTTACAATACATAGCGATTTTTTGTTGTGTATTTACACTTTGGGAAAGCACACAAAGCGAAGGCATAATTTTGTCAGTTATCATGTAACAATAGTCTCGTGTTGCACTTCCTACGGCTAGAGACCGACTGAAACGAAGTGAGCGCCGGCGCTCACTCTTTATTGTAATCTTCAAAAATGCGCTTTTTCTGGGCCTGTCCATTATTTTATTGTGGTCGAAGCGTGTAGCTGCTAGTTATGTTCAAAAAATACGATGCTGTCTACTAATAAGTTGGTCATATAACCTAAATGAAAAAGAAAAACATTTCTGTGGTCGTACTCGCCAACACCGGGGCGCCGTGAATCTTTGTATTACATTCGCTCATGTTATTTCTATCAAGAGAACATTAACGCCCGTACGAACATTCCTTTACACATTTTTGTTCTGTACTCAAAGGCTGTTTCGACGCGTAGCAAGTATGCCTGTCTGTCAGACAGTCCGTCATAATTCCGTTTATTTATCTTCAAAACTCTTGTCTGTTTTCGTCTCACAAAAGTTTGATATGCAATAGACATTTCAACATGTATTCAATTCATCTGTATTTAAAACAATGCTATATTAAATATCTTAATCTAGCTCGAGGGTTAAATTTAAATTTGAAGTAAATATCTCGCCTATAAGGGTGAAAAATTAAGGGTGAATGTTTGACCGCATCGTCGCTTTACATCAGGCGAGTCGGCCAACTCAAGCCTATTATATGAAAAAAAAAAAAAAAAAATAATAATATGAAAGTACGCGTACAAAATCCCGGGCAACCGCTAGTAGTCTATATTTTTAAACTGTATTTAATTGGGAGTGAAGTTACGGATCGTAACTATTTGTAGCAAGGTTGTAGCAATCAAATAGCTGTGTAGCAAGGCTGTTGACAGCATAATATCAGTTATATGTGTGATTGTACACCTTTTCCTAAGTCTATAATCATCGTCGCGTCTTTTGAAGTGCACAGAAAGATAAGTTACTATGGCCCATTCGCTACACGATACCTGCAGTAAATTGCAATAAGGAGGCGTCCATTAATTACGTGAGGTGATTTTGGCGACTTTTGGACCCCCCCCGGCCCCCTGGTGATGAGACGTTGTGAGATTTGGCTTGACCACCTCCCCATAAATGCGTATTTTTGTGTGTATTTTAATCCTCAATATGTTGTGTAGGATTTAGCCATATTTTTGTGGAGAAACATGTTTTACTTCATTTAACCCAACTTTCCTGCAACTTTACAATCTTACTTGGGGGGAAAAAATACGTGATATTTGCCGAGACTCCCCCTCGCCCCCACGTGAGATTAGGTGAGATTCGGCTCGACCCCCTCCCCCCCCCCCCCCCCCCAAACACCTCACGTAATTAATGGACGCCCCCTAAGCTAAAAGATAATTATGTTATTTCATTCTCTTAGTACTTATTAACTCCAATTTTATATTTATTATTATACTTATCACTTAAATATAAAAAAGAATGAACATAATTATTAATAACACATGAAAATTATAGTTTTGAATCATAACGTACTTAGTATATACTTGCTGTCAATTATTATATTTTACGTTAGAAAATTCAGTTTAAGGCTGTGTTAAGTTTCTATTTCTAATAGTTTAAAGTTGCGAAATATGGCCTGCCAGAAATTGGCAATGAAGGGGCGGGGGGCAAAATCCCCCCCCCCCCCTCTTCATTTCTAAAACTATTAGAGATAGAAACTTGATACACTGATGATAGGTCATATAAAAACCTTCATTCAAAATTATTTTAATAAAATGTCTGGATATAACTTTTTGAGTTATAGCGATAAAGCTGTAATAAATTCAAGACGTTCTAGCGCAAAGGTCCATTCCTTTGAGTTTTTTGTAAAATGATCTTAAAAAATTATGTTTTCAAAGTACCTAGTTTTGCTGTGTCAAACGGTTTATTGACAAATGTAAGTAATATGGTGCGTTACTGTTAAATAGCTGACAGGTATTTAACATATAACATAACTATTTTACATGATAATTTAAAAAACAACCAATGATTTGCGCAAACACTATCATTTTAAAATAATTACCCAGCCTAGTTACAAGGGCAAAAACTGTTTGAATTTCCCGCCATATAGGTGAAACGTACCACCTTAAAAGATTTCAGGAATCATTCGGGAAAGATCGAATGAAAGCATGACAAGTAAAATATTCTAACGAGAAATGTTACGTGTCAATTCCGTACGATGTTGGTTTAGATAATATGTATTATGGATACATGTAATGAGGTCACGACTACATTTTAGTTATATACGCAGCTTTGGTCTAGCTAGATCTATAACTTCGTGTGATGATAATTTCATTCATCATGTACTTGAATACCTGTATTCAAGTACATGATGAATGAAATTATCATCATCATCATCATCAGCAAGTGATGATCACTGCTGAGTAAAGTCTCCTCTTCAGCACGCCATTTTTTCGGTCTCTGTGCCAATCTCGTGAACTACTTTCCTGCCGCCTTTGCGATATCGTCCGACCAGTGGGCTGGTGGATGGTCTACCTTGTTCCGCTGCCACTTTTCTGTGACTTCTTTGGCCCACAGTCTCTCTACCCTTCTATCCAGGTATCTCGTCCATCTTTACTTTTATTGAGTAGCTTGCGCCGTTTTACCCACGTGTATTACTCCTTATGACATCAGCTAAAAAAAATTGCCAATATTCCACGCCTTATTAAAAAAAATTCAATTGTTTTAAAACTTAAAACTAATTTTGACAGCCTTTCTAAACAAAAGTTATCAAAACAGTTTGGGTCCATTTGGGTCCCTGCCCCGGGGCTCTTCTCGATTCACAAAATTCGTCATGGTGTTTTTGGCAGCTTTACCATACCAAATCTGTCAAAACTGATAATTTATCAAAGGTTTACATCATAACAACGTATATAGCTACGTCCGTCCGTTGATACCGTAAAAGCAACAAAATTTTAACATTTTGAAATGTTGAACTGACGACTGTTTAAGGTATATAGCATTCGTATCTTGGCGACCGCGACTGGCGGCAGCGGCCGCGTCGCGCGACCCACTGCTCAGTATATACCTCTATGTTCCTTCACGATTTTTGTCACTAAGTTACAAGAATAATCTGTTTCTCGCCAGGAATTATGGAACGACCCGATATTCCATTGAAATTTAAATATTAAAAATTTTATTACAATATTTCTTCTAGGCAAGCGTGCTCCATCGTAGACCGCATCATCGTTTTACATCAGGCGAGTTGGTCAAAAGCAAGCCTATTATTAAAAATAAAAGGCGACACCGAATCGTAAACATGTCATTACGACCTTTCACAAAAAATATGCCTACATTTATGAAATTAGGTAGGTAGGTACGTAGCGTAGGTAGGTAGGGCGTACGTGCGTGGTAGGTACTTGTCTTACCTAGTGACCTTTGGGTAATAGAGGTCTAAAAACTCAAGTCTCGTCTAGGAATATTATCTGTAGAGTAATCAACATTAAATTAAGTTTATAATGATTCAAAGTTAAAAACTACTACTTTCCTACTGCTAACTGCAAGCTACTGTATAAACTCTGACTGATACTAATCATGGCAACACCACTATACATACTTCGAACAACAACAAAAAAAAATTAATTAATTATTACTTCGAACAACCACATGTCAATAAATCAAGACTTTGAAGTTTCCACTCTTTTTAGGTTTGGCTCCAGATATCTTGACTATTTAGCCAGTGTCAAGTATAATATTATAATATTCAAGTATTTGGGGATGTAAGTCAGTCATGGTCAAATTCATGCAAAGCAGTTGCCTGATGGATCTGTTTAATAAATTATTGTAACACCGGCTCCACACGCGAGTTTTGATGAAGTGTTTAAAAAATGTTTGAAAAAATGAGCATGATACCTAAATTTTGTATGTAAGGCCCTTCAAGCTGTCAAATATCCTGTCAAAACTCCTGCTGACGCTTTATTGCATGGCAGAGCGTACATTTTTGACAGCTTCAGAAGATCGAGTTAAGGTGGCAACAGGGGGGTTAGACAAGACCCACTTTCTGTTAGCGTTAAAGCCTGCGGAAAGATGAAATTGTATGAAAATGACATTGAAAATGACATTAGCTTGAGAAATGTTATCTCAAGCTAATGTAATTTTCATACAATTTCAACAGAAAATAGGTCTTGTCTAACCCCCCCTGAACGCTTAATTTTCACACAAATTTTACCCGTCAAAACATGAATAGTATTCCTTATTTTTGTTTGTTTGTTTTGTTACTTTCACAGACATATACTAAACTAGGTTACTTTACTAGTTATACTTAAGGACGTTAGTGAAAATGAATAAAAAAAAAACACCAAAAAACTCTTTTTTAGGGTTCCTTACCCAAAGGATAAAAACAGGAGCCTATTACTAAGCCTACGATTTCTCTCTGTCTGTCTGTCTGTTCGGCTGTCCTACCTATCAACGGCTATATCTTTCGATCCGTAATAGATAGCCAGTTGTAATTTTCACAGAATATGTAATGTTACGGCGGATTAATTAAGAAATAATAAAAAAGTCAAAATGTAATAACGAAAGGGGGTCCCCATACAACAAACTTATTTTTACGTATTTTTATGTTAGCTAAAGTAAAGTAAAGTAAAATTTTATTGCATAAAACTGTGTACTCTATAATCTCTAATGTAAAAAGTATATGTACGAGGCATACAAAGTACAAACATACACACAATAAAGAACCAACCTCTTACCATAAAAGCCTTCTCCATTACGTTGTGGCTAAAAATAATTATGCTTTTCCCTCGTATTGAATAACCAAAAAAAAAAAAAAAAAAACAAGTAAAACTTATAAATAAGGTTATGCGTTCCACGTATAAATTCCGACTGGCAACTCTCGCGAATTTCCTATGATAGGCTTGATATTAATTAATTACATAAGCTCCGAGTAAACAGACGTGGCCTACGAAATCTATGAGAGAGTAGGAGCGCGCCGCGCGTGCCCGACTCGTGTTTGCGACTCACTTCATATGAAATTACGTTATTGACGGATGTAAGTTACAAACAGTAACAATGTGTCGAAAGCCGAGATATAAATTTTACCGACTGACTTAGTATGGTTTACTCCTCAGTGCCTCATTTCCAACCATTTTGATTCGTTACAACCTTTTTTATTTTGTTATTTAGTTAGTTTTGTTTTGTATGCACTAGTGTCACATAACTAAGGAAGTGAGACAAAAAAATGGAACAAAAAACTGTCCAAGTGCGAGTCGGGCTCGCGCACTGAGGGGTTCCGTGCCACCACATAATTTGTTAGCTACTAAAGTACACAAAAATAGTGCAAAAAGACAACATCCCATCAACGCCCATCCAAGTACCGGCCGCACCCGACGTTGCTTTACTTCGGTGACCGTACGAGAACCGCAGGTGAACAAAAATTTGTCACCGACTCGCACTTGGCCATTATTTATTACTTGTTGTTATATTTTAGAGTGTGTACTATAATCATATTAAGTTTGACGCTTGTACGTATTACCATTTTCATAGAATATGTAATGTAATTAGCTAATACAAAAATACGTTTGTAGGGGGACCCCCTTTCGTTTTTACTGTTTGACTTTTTAATTTCTTAGTTAATCCGCCGGAACATCACATATTCTGTGACAATTTCAACTAGCTATCTATTACGGTTCGAAAGATATAGCCGTTAATAGGTAGGACAGACGGATAGACAGACGGACGGACGGACAGAAATACAGATATCGTATGCTTAGTAATAGGGTCCTTTGGGTACGGAACCCTAAAAATAAAGATTTAATGTGCTACTTAGGTAGTATTGAAATAAATTACGTTTAGACATTGTTTTTATTAAATTCCTATCTGTAATCCTTGGAATCATTTGACCCATAATTATGGACTATTAAAGTTTCAATAATATCTGTTCAGTAAACAGAATCTTCATTCAATAATTCTGGGAAATAATTACTGAGCATGCAACACTTGCCATTTCTTTGATAAGAATTTCTTGTCTTTTGTTGACGTAATTAGTTTAGCGGCAGAAGAAATGAGACGATTTAAGGTTGTTTTGGCTGTACAATCCTAATATAAGATCAATGTTACCCTTATACTAGCAAATAAAGAATTGAATTGAATTGAATTGACGAATATAGTTTGCTTTTGTTCGGTTGTATCGGTTTCAAAGCTACGTCTTGAAACGCGCAAGTGGTAAAGTATTTAGAAAATCTGTGTGTAGACGTTGGACTTTTATTGATAAATCTCTTTGATTAGCAAATTGGAAAGTAATTTCAGTTTTGTTATCGAACTCTTTAGTTCATTATGAATTATGGCTATCATTAGGATATAAATAGTTGTTTTGTAACGTAACAATAAAGTATTCATAAACGATTCATCAATTCATTTTGATTTTATTGATAACCTTTGCGTGACAGTTACTATTTTGAGTGGGGGCGGAATAATCTTCATCAAAAACAATTACTGAATAGTAGCGAATCAATGCGTTTATGAAAGTAATCAAATCTAAGTTCGAGCAATTTGAGTTATTTTCATATCACTTTTGATACACGGCAGCAAGGTCGAGTAAGGACTTATAAGCATTGAACTTTAACCTAGACCAGACTTGCTCTAAGACGTCTAGTCTAGGACCTAGGGTATCAGTTGTCATGCTGTCAATTCAGCACAAGCCTTAGCCTTTGATCAGGGCAGAGCGAGATTTATGGCTTTCTGATAACTATCGTAGGTACAGGAATCGTAAAATTTTTGTGGAATAAAAAGTAGCCCATGTGCAACCCATGTGCTAATCCAGGATGTAAACTATTTTCACATCAAAATTTGATGCTGGTTACAAACAGTGCAGGTGTGCCCCGCTGCTCCCGCCAGGCGCTATCAAAATTTTTTTTTCGCTCGTTTTTTTTTCGCTTTAGGAATTTTGGCGCTTTTTCTCTATCTGGCGCCTAGAGCAACCGCTCCTCTTGCTCTACTCCAGAGCCAGCGCTGGCTGTCATCACTGATATAACATGACTGACAGCATGTGAAATTGGTAATATGTAGAGCTGGGAAGATTATGGCGCCAACGTCAAAAAATCCATGTCGCTTCATTGAGTTACCATTTTCCTAAACCTGGCCCTTATTCTCTACCTATCTCACATGAGATTCCTTGCAATGAACGCGTGACGTCGTAACATGAAATAATAATTGAAAAATTGACTCTGTGCCCTTAGTCTCTATAACCACATAAAGTCGTAACGCGGCCGTGTTACATCCTGCGTGGATTTAGAGCAATGTCAAGTTTGCTTCGTAACGTGCTCATATTGAACGGTCAAAATAACGTGGAGCAAGCTAGTGCGATTTTTGCGCGTTCCAAACAGTGAGGTGTAATCAAAGATTTCATACTATACTACGTATGTTATAATCTTAGGGTGTAATAAATAAGTGTTATTTTTTTATATTCTAAAATCTTGGAAATCTGCAAAAGAGATAGCCATATATGCAAAAGAGATAGATAGAGGTGTTATTCTAAATATAAAACCCAGTCGTTTTTTTTTTTAATTCTCTTGCAGAATGAATATTTATTTTTATTTTGAGTAGGTACCTATGTGAAAATGTGGTAACTCTGATGGTAAATTCCCCATCAGTGTTTTTGTTAATTCAAAGATGTTGAAAATGTGCAAAAGAAATAGCTCTGGAGGGCGAGCGCAGCCTTAAAGTAATTTTCGTGTTGATATCCTATAGGATGGCGGAGGAAATAAAAAAAACTCGAAAAATACATGAAGTTAATACCAGGCTTGCGCAACTTCAATACTTTTCGAATGTATGAAACGGGTGCGAAATCAAAAATTATCGGTTTTTTACACTACTCTAACGTGTACGCTTGTCTCTATAGACGTCTCACTTCATTATAGGCGTCGCACCCGTTTCCTAAATTTGTTTCTCTATGGAAGTCCCATCTCTGTTAAAATCTTCATGAGCGTGGATTCAATGTCCTTTACTCGTAATATTAAACAGTTTACTTTGTCTTAATAGCGTCAAACAAGTCATAGTCACAGTCAGAGTCAAGCTAAGTAAGTCACGGTCAAGTCGAACTCATGCCCCTGTACAGTGGTGGAGACTTTACAAGAGGCTCCTATGGAGTTTTGGAAACAACACGAAAAGACACGTTTCACCTCGTTATATCACTTGCCCACACTCGAGCACGTTTACGAGCACTCAATGAATAATAATTCACCATTTAGTACACATTAACACTCGAAAATACACAAGTTTAGGAAAATTATCCAACGAGCCAACATGTTTTTTCCACGTTGGCGCCAAAACTCCTAGCAAAATCAGTCCCATCTCTTCAGCGTTAGCGGCACAGATATACACAACGATCTGTGGTTAGCGGTTATATTCTCTTTGGTTAATACTTTAAAACCATGAGGTTTTATTATACCTCTACTAATAGGTTAGCAAGTAAGAAGTTGTGAACAAAACCTATTGAGGGACACTAGATGGTCACCAATTAAATAATAAATATAGCGGAAACACCACAACACGTACAGGCATGATTTAATTCTATAAATATGCAAATAATACATTTGTTTTATTCATACGACAACCACAATGTTAGTGGATGAGCTCGTCGAATATTGCTCAGTGGCCGAAGTACACGTATTCTATACGTTATCTTCTTCTCTATCTCTACATAGTATAAATTAAAGTCGCTTTCCGCGTCTGTCTGTCTGTCTATCTGTATGGCCGCTAACTCCTCCGAAACCACCAAGGTCCAAATCTCCCCAAGGTCTCGATAGGTCAACGTAGGTACGAGGACACCCAAAATAGTAGAAACACACACACCTTACAAGTCTTACTCATCCGACACTATTAAATACTTGGAAGTGCCGGATTATTAGAATATTCGGATTACTGGATTATATAGGGAAATTCAAGGTCAATAAAATAAAACATATGTAGGTATAGGTAGTATGTAATTCCTTACATATTAACAAAATTATTTTTGACAACTGTAATCTGGGGGCTGGAAAGACTGTGGGTCGCTGAGGACTGTGGGTCGGTAGCGGAGGAAAGACGAGAGCGCAGGCGGAGAGAGCGGGAGACGTGGACTACTGGATGGGCCGATGTACCGGATGTGCCGGATTACTGAGACTAACCTCGACAAAGTCTTTTTTATTTATTTATTTATTAACAGGCGTTTGACCGCCTACTTGCCATGATGGGGTCTACGATGGAGCTCACTTGCCTTAAAAAACTGATACACTCGTGATTTGAAGACACCCAGATTGTAAATATCGGGGAACACAGATACGGGACCCAGATACGATATGGGGAACAATAAAAGTGGAATAACGCGCTCTGTACGGGTTTTCGGATTATCAACCATAAAGTGATTTCAATTTTTCGTACCCACTTTGGTATTCCGATAGAAAAATGGGCAGGAGGGAATTAGATCATGCATAGTTTGCATGAATTTTAATCTATTTTGCTAAGAAAAAATTTAAACAAAATCCACATTATATACGTCCGGACGACCCGATATCCGTAGTTTTAAATATACAGGGTTATATTGAAAGGGCTGAAAGGAGTTCGTTATAATTCATCATTATGAACAACTTTTACTATGGGACCAACCCTGAAATCGCGACAAATATTTAAGCTGTTCCATACATTTTGTCGAGTGTGATGAACCGTTTTATATGAAGCAGCAGATAATTTTTTTTAAGATTTCAGGGTTGGTCCCATATTAAAAGTTGTTCATAATGATGAGAACAATAACCTACATTCGGCTTAGTACAGTCTTTATGCGTAACCGTGTATAAGCGCAAAACCATACAAACGTATACATTGTAGAGTTTATTCTTACTCAATAGAGTACAGCAATAAAGTTCACTGTGAAGGCTTAAAAGAACTTCAATATATCTGAAATTTGCTTCTCAATAAACTACAGGTACTCGATTATTTACAAACAGTTTTATTGGCTTATCTCGCGTCACACTGAAAGGAAGCAATAAAGATATAACGTACATCGATTTAACTCTGGTAGCTGCGTAGATAGTTTAATATCATCGCGGTAAACACTGTTTTCTTACACATGTTATAAATAATAATATATGTTTAGACAGATCTTCTATAAATACATAGTATATATTCGAGACAAAAAAATAAAATATTCGGGACATTTTTTCACACACCCCATTTGGGGTCATCTGACCCCAAACTAAGCAAAGCTTGTGATATGGCTGCCAGAGACGGATATACATACATATATAGTTTTAAATACATACTTAAATAGATATTAACAACCAGATATAGAACAAACACAAATGTTCATCACACAAATGTTTGTCCTAGATAGGAATCGAACCCACGCCCCCAAGCTCAGAAGGCAGGTTCACTACCACCTGGACCAACGGGCTAAAAAAACAAAGTCGCTTCCCGCTGTCTGTCCCTATGTAAGTATGCTTAGATCTTTAAACGTCAACTACGCAACGTATTTTAATGCGGGTTTTTTTATTTAAGAGGAAGGTTTACATGCATAATATAGTAGAGAAACACTGATAATTTTAGAGGTTTCTAATGTGATGTAGTAAATAAACACATTTTTTGCGCCTACATTGCAAACGCTGGCTGAAACCCTACGAGATGGATCAAAATAATGTAGTACAGTATTGTACACCTTAAAAAGTTCTACAAAAAAGTCCGCAATGGTATATGTCTATCTCTTAGGGATAACCCACAATAACAATTTTTTAACATTTATCAATACATTGTGCATTTAATATAGATCAATATGGCCTTTACAGCATGTTATTTAAATGAATATTTTCGAAGATATTACAGATTTAAAATGCAGGGACATAGCGGTTGCGGCGGTACCGGCCGGGGGTGGCCAAAAGCCATTGTGAACGTTGTATATAAAGACATTCTGTAGTATATTTAGTATCAGCATTGCACCCGTGCGAAGCCGGGGCGGGTCGCTTATATATAACAATAATTCTCTTTTTTAAGAACGACAGGACTGAATTGGCTATTATTTTAATAATTTTTAGTCCAAACAAGGTTTTTAGGGAAGGAAAATTTGGAAAAACTGTCTACATGATTTTTTTATATGAACCATAACTCAAACAAATGGACAGAACAAAGTTTGTTGTGCCATCTATATATATCTTATATACATAATACTAGCTGACCTGACAGACGTTGTCCTGTCTTAGAACTGTCAAACACGCAAAGTCGAAATTGTAAATCTAATTTTTTATACCTTGGGTTACATTATTGGAGTTTTAGTAAGGATACCTATTTTTTTTGAAAATATAATATAGCCTATGTTACCCGGGGATAGTGTAGCTTCCCAACAGTGAAAGAATTTTTCAAATCGGTTCAGTAGTTTCGGAGCCTATTCAATGCAAACAAACAAACAAACTATCTTTCCTCTTTATAATATTAGTATAGAAGTATAGATAATTAGTAATAATTAAGGCTTTTTTATTTTCTTTGTTTGATATATACCTTTGTACTTAAATAAATATTTTCATTTATACAGGGACGGTTTAGAAGTAAAATTGAATTTGAAAATTGGAAAATTCGGGAAAAACTGACATTACTTTTTTCTATGGAATTTGGTGAAGACATTTTTCGGCTATTTTAGTATAAAAATGGTTTAGAAGAACAATGTTAACATTTCTTGAACACATTGAAAACGATAAGCGTTCCTAAACTTCAAACATAAGTTTGTAAGGTAAGTAAATACTTAGTGCCTTTGAAAATGTAAATATAATAATATATGTCGAGCCCAACGAATTTAAGTCGAGCCTTTGTAACCACGCCATCTCAGTTGTCAAATGAGAATGTCAGTTGTCACATTCTCTTTGTAACAATGAGAACATTACAGTACAGTGTACCGCTCACTTTAGTTTTCATGTAATGTGAAAAAGCTACTAGACGGAGTTTTGGCGCCAACATGAAAAAAAAACATGTCGTCTCGTTGTATTATTTTCCTAAACTTGTATAATTATTGCGTAATAATGGGGAATTATTATTTATAAAGTGTTCGTGGATGGGCTAGAGTGTGGGCAAGGGATATAACGCGCTGAAACGTGTATTTCCGTGTTGTTTCCAAACCTCCATAGAAGCCTCTTGTAAAGTCTCCACCACTTTACTAGGGCATGACTTTGACTTGACCGTGACTTAGTTTGCTTGACTTTGACTGTGACTGACTTGTTTGACTTCATTTCATCAAACTTGATTTTAATTTGATACTGGACAATGGCAAATGCACAAAAGCGCGACGCCAAAATCCTCACAGAGGAAAGAACAAAAAAGCTACTCGTGTGAGTGCAGCTTTATTTTACGTCAGTGCTAAATTAAAAATACGTTAGGAGATCGAATGACGTTTCAAGCAAATTCGAGAACATGAATTTCCAAAGTGGATCGAGTTAACGCGTTCGGAGAAGAATACCTACTCAGCCATTCACAAATGCTGTTACCACCTCATTTTATAGCTTTAAAATTGTCTTGCAAAGCATTGTAAGCAATGATTTATTAAACAATATCTAATGTAGGATAGCTATTTATTATTTTATATACAACGTGCTATTGAAATAGCGCAAAATCTCGGACACCCCAACTGATGTTTTATTGTGATAAAATAACAAAAATACCTAATTTGTCATCATCGTCATCATTTCAGCCAATCAAGTTCCCACTGCTGGGACATAGGCCTACTCTCAGAGAGTTTTCTTTAAATATTGTAAAATATATTTAGGATATTTGATTTCTTGTGTTGACGGTTTTTGTTGTTGTCTCTTTTTACAAGCATTAGTTTGAGAGAGAGAGAGTGGCTTTGTCAAGGCTTTGTACTCAATGTCTTAACATAATTCTACTCTACACTATACCAATAAGTACCGACACTGCCAACAATTGGTAAAGACATGATTATTATAATTATAAATTAATGCCCGTTTTCACTAACCCTAGGAGTCGCCTATACAGTACACATATACCAGAGGCTGAATATTTAGGAATTGCTTATGGCAAAAAAAACGTTTCACCTGTACGTTTCACCAAACTTTAGGTGATAACTAGTGACGTTAGACGTAAACCTAAAGTTACGACACCGATGATAGGCAACTCCTAAACTGACAGCAGCCCGCGCCGCGCTCACTCACGTCGCTCACTCATATCAAAACCAGATAACTGTCAAAAATTTAAGCAATTTTATTTTTATGTGTGTTTTTAGTCTGGCTACAGAGGCCTTTGGATCATTAGGCAACTCTTAGCTTAGGAGTCACCATAGACGATTTTTTTTTTCTTTGTGAGTGACCTATAAAAATGGATTGGTGAAACAGAAGAGACGCTGCTTAGATTAAGTGTTCCTAGTGGTTATGGTAAGGCGTCGCTTTGTTCGTGGTTAGTGAAAACGGGCATAAAAGCTAACGTACTCCTTGTTCCATTTATAATACGAAGTCAAATATTTTGGTACAACGCACACACGCCAATAAAGGGAAATTCCCAATTTAATATTAGATTAATGTGACCTTTCCACTTCCTGGTACTGTATTTACGAACTACATCGCCGGATCGCACCCTTTAAACATAATAAGGCGGCGTTTTGAGAATTATATGACGCGCAGTTTGATCTTTTGACCGAACGATTATACACATTTGTTGAACCAAGTGCCGGTAGGTATCGCTCACTCATACTCGCAACACTGCGTACCTAATTCGTAGGTTATAAGCGAAAGTGCCTAGGATTAACCGACGAAAAAAGAGGACATTCACTAGTCCAGGCGTATTTTTTTTCTTTTTGTACCTTGCATAATTTTTTACTGAGCAGTCCGATTTTGATGTTTTATTTTTCATTGCGACTACCACTTCGCCTGATGTTAGCGATGATGCTGTCTAGAATAGAGCAAACTTGCCTAGAAGAAACTAATTCATTCGAGATTTAAAGACACCCAGATTTTATCCATTGTTCTGGGGCCTTACGCCTAGCTGTTTAAAGCAATCAAGTTTAGGTGATGAAAAAATGTTGCACGACCGCAAACCGTATCTGGGCGCGTTAAGGGTCACGTTTAAAGACTTTGCGAACTACGTGGTTTTAACGTTAGTTTGAGACCGCGTAAGAATTTGGGTGTTAGGCATTCCACAGTCTAGCGGTTCGCACAATAAAAGTGGACTCAGAGCGCTTCGATCGTGTTTTCGAAATATTTCGGAAAGAAAAATAGACAAATAAAATTATCTGATTATCTCTGACTTTCACTGAATATACTCAGCGGAATACAATGTAAACAACATTATTCTATGTTAATAAAGCCTGTATTTAAATTAAAGAAATAACTTTATTATAAACAAAGATTCGGAGGTCCTATAAATATTTATTTGTAAAGAGTTGTAGAAATACTACGACTCTTCAACAATAAATTGCTTAGATTCGGTACTTATGAAACCTACACTTTTCAACCACAAGAGTTCAACCACAAATCGATTCCTATCATAATCGATACTTAGGAACAAGAAGGATTTATTTTTATTTTTATTCACAACACACATCATCGGCCTGTAAGCGTCCACTGCTGAACAAAAGCCTCCCTCGTAGAGAGGGGTGTTGCCATAACCCCCACGCTTGGCAGGCGGCTTAGGGATCGCAGTACGTTCACCTTGTACTATTAGGACGCTGCTGCCCATCCTCCGGTGGTTCTGGTTGCAGTTTTAAGACATACCCTAGTTTATTTTTTATTTTCTTAGAGAAACTAACGGCCATAAATAACAGAATTATAATTAGCTAGAGACAAAGATCCATTTAGATGACATTATTTTGATGGACACTCCAAGCATTTTTGCTGTAATAACAGGAATTTTTAATTTGCAGTTTACAGCAAACTAATCGCTGGCCGTTTAGCAAAATAACAGTATGGACTTAGAGAAATTAGACTAGCACCAGATCTTCGGTACAAACAAAGGATTGACGATCCAGCAAGATTTGAATTTGTGTAGATTGCAGAGGGATAAGCTTTGTGTACCATGAATAGGCCTGAGTCCTATTTTTTATTAACCGACGAAAGGAGATTTTGGATTCGACTGTATGTTTGTTATGCTATATTACTCATTATATTATGCATTAATTTTGATGGTTCTTTTTTTTTGGTAGGCCATACATCAAAGATGATCAATATTTTTTATCAAAATTTATAGCATTTTTTAGAAAAAATCAACAAAAACCAATAATATATAGGTACACATATGACGTTTTTGTTTGTTGTTCCCTTCAGAAAAAGTTTTGACGAGGTCTTTCAATCTCTGTTTTAACTGTAATTTTCTACTTTTTTGTTTGTACATGTAGGCAGGTATAGCTCTGAAGTCGTTTTTCCCCCACTCTTAAAATTGATTAACATTTAAAAGCTGATCATAAATAGAGCCCATCAAGGAAAACAAAATAAAAATTTGTTTGAAAATAAATAAGTTATAAGTATTTTAATTTAATGCAAGACCAAGAGTGCACTATCACACGATATGACGTAAGCCCGTGCGCGTGCCATAAGAATGCTATATTAACACACCCTTTGCGGGAGAGCGACAGAGCATCCGCTCTCTGACCAAACACAATAAACGCTTATTTGATTTATATTTCAGAAATTTATCAGTCAATTTATATTATTATTTTCTAATTCTGGCGCGTCAATGTTGTGTGACAGTTAAAAAGTGCTGTGTTGCCACATTATAGGAGCTACATTCAAGAACATCTACTCTATCGTAGTAGGTGTGTTTCAGAAGCCAAATCCCTATACCTTCATCAATCAGTAACCTCACGTCTTAGGCTTAAACAATCAAGGGACATTTCCCAGTCAGTGAGCATGGGTACAATTAGAGAACTAAACTAAATATATAGGTAACGCAATCAGTTCACCGACCGACTCCTGAAACTCCTATTCAAGCTAACTCGCAAGATTTGAAAAGTAAAAAGACGCGTCGTGAGACGTCATTAAAATGCTGGCCATTTTATGGCTCAACGCATAAACATTGCAATACAGCGTTGTAATGCCGCCAGCATGCTGGGTAGGCTGCCAACTGGTAGTGCGCTTCAGCATTTAATTTTGGATTGTCATCAGACCTTTAACGGTCTATGGGTAGTCCAACTGTTTTTGTATAATAGGCCAATTAGTTAAGTTTTTAATTCCCGACACCATCAGAAGGGTTGTTATACGTTTAACACGTGTATCTGTGGCAAGGATCATGGTTTTGTCTATGATCTGTGGCATCGTAGCTCCCAAACCGTAGAGGGAGAAATACTTAGCCTATGCCCCAAACAGTTGAACCTATATTGTTTTATTTTTATTTTTATAAGGTGACTTAATAGAGAATGTTCTTAGTTTCAAGACTGTTTAGCCGTTTGCTAATTATCAGCTCTTTTATCGGGTGTTCTTGAAACTTTTCAATGTATACTTGTTTAGTATTAGTTAGCTCGTATTTCGTTTTCGGTTCTCGTACGATCACCGAAGTGGAGCAACATCGGGCGCGGTCGGTACATGGTTGGGTGACCGCCTGGGCGTTGGTGGGATGTTGTTTTTTTGCACAATTTTTTTGTGCTTTAGTAGCTAACAAGCTATGTGGTGGTATGGAATCCTCAGTGCGCGAGCCCGACTCGCACTTGGCCGGTTTTATTACAGTTCGTGAAGGTATCAACACATGTGAAACAGCTAGTATATAGATAATAATAATAAGTCTAAAGCACAGAATTTACACTTGATCCCAAAAGCAACATTATTGCTAGCTTATTACAAAATATCTTCAAAGCTTTAAGCTAATAAAAGATTCTGAAAGCTTCCAATTTTCTTGATAGAAAAGTAGATATAAAACAACGTAACTTCACATTCTCGAGGTAGATCGCGTTAACTTAACCGAATCAGCTTAAAGCAAAGAGCTTACTTTGACTAACTTTAGACGGTTAACTTTAGTAATTTCCTGAAAGAAACTCGTTTACAGGCGTCTATTATTTTTTGCGGTAAAACCTCAATTATATCGAAGTGATCTTGAAAAGTTTTCTAATAATAATTATACATGTAAAAAATCGAGTCAATCGAGTCTCTCAACAGGTGGGTCTTAAAATGAACATGGACAAGACAAAGGTCATGTCAAATATCCATGTTGTGCCCACCCCAGTATCAGTTGGGAACTCAGTTCTTGAAGCTGTTGACGCGTACATCTACCTAAGACAAACAGTCGAACTAGGTAGGTCCAACTTCAAGAAAGAGGTCAATCGGCGAATCCAACTCGGCTGGGCAGCGTTCGGTAAACTACGCAACGTCTTCTCGTCCAAAATATCTCAGTGCCTAAGACGAAAGTCTTCGACCAGTGTGTGTTACCAGTGATGACATATGGCACTGAAACGTGGTCTCTCACTATGGGCCTCATAAGCAAGCTCAAAGTCGCACAACGAGCTATGGAGAGGGCTATGCTCGGGGTTTCTCTACGAGATCGAATCCGAAATGAGGAGATCCGTGGACGAACGAAAGTCACCGACATAGCCCACCGGATTAGTAAGTTGAAATGGCAGTGGGCAGGGCACATATCACGCAGAACAGATGGCCGATGGGGCCGAAAGGTTCTGGAATGGAGACCACGGACTGGTAAGCGCAGCGTAGGACGTCCACCCACAAGATGGACAGACGACCTAAAAGAGACCGCAGGGAAACGCTGGATGCAGGCCGCTTCCAACCGGCCCTTTTGGAGATCGATGGGGGAGGCCTATGTCCAGCAGTGGACGTCCTACGGCTGAAATGATGATGATGATGATGATGTAAAAAAGAAGCACGCCTACAAAACCGGATCAAATTGTGAAACTCCTTCCTCTTTGAAGTCGGTTAAGGGTCCATTCACATATTTCTATCAATTTATTAACTAATGTAATTAGATTTTTGTCAAGACATGGAAATTATACATATTATATACACCTAAATTAATAAAATAAAATTATTTATATTAAATTAAATTCTATCAATTAGTAAGATCTGCAGAAAATTCAGTTTCTGTATTAAATAAATCTGTATTTTATATTTTATTTTGGAAAAACTCAACATATCCACTTGTTACCTCCAATTTACAAAAGTAGTTTTTCGTAAAACTTTATGAGGGAAAGTTTGAGAATGGATTTCGTTAAATTACTGACATAAAATAAACATTTTTATGTTATGGTTTACTTGTTTAATAATAATAATGTATAATAATAAAGTGAAAATTACGGCTTTATTTTTTGTTTTTAATCCCCATAATCCAAATACTCAAAATTTTACGGTGCATTTTGTAATACGCCTCTTAAACACAGGCGACCAAAGATAATAGAAATCGTCATTGTAGGCGACCAAGACCGTCGTAAAAAGTATTCCTCAGATCTGAGCAAATCGTAAGCACTCGTACTGTGGAACTCCACGGCCATCAACATAAAAGTCACCTCACATAATGAAGTCAACGCGTCATCATTTTTTCTTCACGTACGTGTCCTGATATCCGATTTTGATGCAATGTATACGAGACCAATCTATCATATATCATTTTACACAAAATACATGTTTCCGAATCGGTTTATGAATGAGTACTGAAGTAGTAATAAAAAACCGGCCAAGTGCGAGTCGGACTCACGCACTGAGGGTTCCGTACAACTACAAAAAACAATAAACACAATAAGGTCGTCCCAGTAATTTATTATTATATGATATAACTTTAAATTAACAACTTTCGAATTTTTCCTTCATATGTGCTGTGAGACCTCTGACAGACTGCAGACTGTGCCTCTTACAAAATTTCATGATTCTAGGCAAGGGCGTCGCTAAGTTACCCCCCCCCCCCCCCCCCCCCCCCTCCGAGAATAATTTTTTTTGTAAATCCCTCACGTCAAAACTGCCCTAATTTTAGGTCAACGGGAAGTTGCGAGAATATGCGAAATAAACCGTCATATCTTTTGATCGCGTAACTTACAAGTTGGATTTTTATACGGCTGAAATAAACCGTAGACCCGAGTTTTTGATATTAATTTCAACTTGATACCTTTACGCGTTTCTGAGAAAAGGATCTTGACAGACATACAGACGGACAACAAAGTGATCCTTAAAGATTCCGTTTTTTTTCTTTTTCAGGAACACTAAAAACAGTGATAGACAATAAAATATGATAATTATTTTGATCTTTACCACTCGCATGTTGTGTTTACCGACAGCTGTTATTGGGCTTGATTTAGATCACAAAAACAACAAAAATGGTCAATTGGTTAATCGGTTGGTTGGTTGGTTGGCGGTTGGTGGTTGGTTGGTTTGTTCATAATCACAATTGGTCACTGAAGTATCTATATGGAAAAAAATAAATTGGGTAAGGTTTTATTTTGTTGACGCGACCTACACAACACTAAATATACCCATTTACCAAAGTACGTAACACACAGAAGGCAACGTTAGAGCTGCGTAAACATGTTTATGACAGATTAGAATTTGATAACTGAAAATAAACAAGCAGTTTATGAGTAATAGTTTGAGGCGTTAATGGTTTAGTTTAGTTTGACCTTATTGCTAGGAAGTACATCGTTAAATAATAAATCTCTATACACCATTGTATTCATTACTATCAACAACTTTTACTATTTGCGACACTGAAATCGCAAGAAAAACATCTGGGGCCTTACGGCTACTGGTTTTAAGCAATCCAGTTTAGGTGATGAAAAAGGTTGCGCGACCGCAAACCGTATCTGAAAGCTTTAAGGTTCACGTTTGCGTGATCTTCGGAACTGCTCTGTTTTAACGTTAGTTTGAGACCGCGTAAGGAGTTGGCCGTAAGGCCCCTGTTCCATAGAAAACTTTCAGTCACTCTTAACAAAATGTTTCACATCTATTAATTACTTGAAAAAAAATACGATTTTAATCTCTACACAGTATAAATTAAAGTCGCTTTCCGCGTCTGTCTGTATAACCGCTAACTCCTTCTAAACCACGCAACGGATTTTGATGCGGTTTTCACTATCAGTTAGATACATTTTCACGGAAGGTTTATATGTATAACTAGCGACCCGTCCCGGCTTCGCACGTAAATTACACCCGTGCGAAGCCAGGCGGGCCGGTCGCTAGTTAGAATTAAAATATATATTTTTTTGTTGAGAAATCAGCCAAAACATAAATATTAATTTTGTTTTATGTTAAGTCTTTGTTTTTCAATGAGAACCCTCAGTGCGAGAGCCCGACTCGCACTACAAACCAATAAGCATTCATCGCTACTTCAATTTAAATTGTATAAGTATACGAACACGTTATCGGTAATTGAACTAAGTAATCCTAAACTAAATTGGATTCACCACGCACAGGTTAGCACACTTCGCTCAAACAAATCGAAATTCACATATGAAAATGCATAGTATTATTTATTTTACACAGTATTTGTATAGGCTTCGGTTCAAGTTTAAATTTTGCAGAAAGTAAAATAGTGGCGTCTACCACTGTATTAGCATAGTAAAAATATAATTTTATTATGGTATTAGGGACTATTTTAATATGAGAACTTAAATATAATGTGACCATTTTAATAATTTTTGTGTACCTATGAGTCTTGCCACTTGAAATAAATGATTTATTTATTATTTATTAAAACCATTGATGAATGAACTCGCGAAAAAGTGACCCTTTAGTTTTATAAATTTTTAGTAATCCGCCGTAAGCCCGTAAAATTACATATTCTATCAAAATTTCAACTGGCTATCTATTATCGAAAGATAAGTTGGGATGGATGGGCAGACAGGCGGATAAACAGACAGACGGCGTAGGCTTAGTAATAGGGCCCCGTTTTCGCCCTTTGTGTATATAACAACCAATATTTTTTTTAAACTTCAAAAAAACATAAAATAAACTGCGATACGCAGCTATTTGGTTACTTGTAATCCTGATTAAACGTCTACTGCCCGGACATTACCTAATTACATAAAAAATATAATAAATAAATATAGACAACGGTAACCTTGTCACACATCTATTATCGACATTAGAATGTCTACCCACACGCACGATTCCGATAACAACAAACGTCGAAACTCAATATGCTTTCATTAATAGCTACAAACTAATAACTTTCATAAACAAACCCCGTAAATCATAGACTACTTTCAGCTATCTTTAGAAGTAATGGATCATAAAACGCCGCAAAATACTCCCAATACAATATTTGACATTCCAATCAATCAACCCGCTACCAAAAGATATAAACAGCCCTGATTTTACTGTAATAAATAGCCAACCATTGCGTTTTAGCTAAAAGCTTACTACGCAAACGCCCTGAAAAACCTATAATGAAAACCACTGAAACGAATCAATCGTCTGTCATGTGAGATTCAGTGGTGAATATAATATTTTAATCAGGAGTTTTGTTTTAGACAAAGTCAACGTGAAAGCATCGATTTTAAATAGGTATCTGTTTTATATTGCGAGCTAATTTGACATCCTGATCAGTCACTAAATACATACTCACTCTACTAAATATTTCGATCGAAACGGATGAAAACAAAGGCTTGTGTTGATAACTTTCATCATAAGCACGAAAATGTGGTTCAGTTCTAAATTCATTTATATTCTGTTGGTACATCTACATACTCATCAACTGAGTCTCGACAGTTGAAGACTAACTATTTACAACTATTTCGATAGTTTCAATCATATTTTGCTATTAATTTAGACATTAAGTTGTGAATAAGTTCTGACGTAACTACGTTTCAAAATAAGTACCTATAATGAAAAACTCAACTGCACGTATATCACAATGATGTGGCCTAACACTCTGGGCATAAAAAGACGAATCTAACGACAGCTCACACATTGAAATTGGTCAAGTCGTTGGGTATACCAAGTAACATAGAAACATTTAAAAAAAATATACATACGCCACAGTAGATATAATATATGCTAAAGCAGTAGGTTGACTTCAGCAATCACCCGATTCGAGTGACGTTATCAAACAAGCGCCCCTTCCCCCGCCCGATACTTCACGGTGCTCTCAGAGCGAAAGTCCCGCGCCCCGTGTATTTATGTCGTCAGCGTAAAAGTAGCGTACAAAATAAGTTTTTTTTTCTCATAACTCTAGTAAAGCGAACCTGATAGCAACCCTAGATCTGTGAGCAACATTATAGGCATTGAATTCAAGGACACGTACGAGTCGAACTATTTATTGCTTTAGCTTATATATCTACTGTGCATACGTCTTGAAAACAGTACTCGCCCTTTTAGGCAGTCGGGTAATAATAAGAAGATACATTAATTACTATAAGCTATTTTAATTTTCTATTGTAATTGTAATTTTTTTCTGTTTAGTAACAATATGGGTTCCGTGCCTGAAATAAAGTAATTTTTTTATTTATTTATGTATTACAACATAAATAGAATAGAGACTACAGAAGTACACGTTACAATTATGTAAATTAGAGTTTCTAAACAAAAGTTAATTACGTCTACCATTATGAAGTTTTAGTCAACAATACGAGTAGGTAGTTACAATGTGGCTTGGAAGGTTTTACACGAAAGTCATAATTTTGAAGAAGCCGTTTTCGGTCATATTTTACTACAACTATGATCTCTGAGAACTTTGTAATATAATAGTCGCAAACCTATCGTCTACGGCAGGTCAACCCTTATCTATACTAATATTATAAAGAGGAAAGATTTGATTGTTTGTTTGTTTGCATTGAATAGGCTCCGAAACTACTGAACCGATTTGAAAAATTCTTTCTCTGTTGGGAAGCTACACTATCTCCGGGTAACATAGGCTATATTATATTTTAAAATATGAGACGATTTTGATAAAAACTTGTATTTTACATGCCTTTAACTACGATCAAACAAAAAAACGGCTTTCAATTTGTTTCTTTATTGTTTTTATTTTTATAAATATATACTTTTGTCAACAATATGACAATCTGCAGAATCGATGCCATCGCTCAAAAACAACTCAAAAACGGTAAAGGAAAACATCGTCAGAAACCGGTATGTCCATAAGAACCTCAAAAGTTCAAAGACATTTACATACATGCAATGGGCCAGCATGGTGGATTAAAGCCCATCCTCTCTCTATCTGTGAACGTAGGAAGCTGATAATTATAATTAAAATTAGCTATCATTTGAAAAAATACCATCTACCCAGCAAATACGAGTGATGGGAACAAACAAATGCATTCGAATACGTTAGTAACTAAATCAAATCAAAATAATTTATTTGCTAGAATATAGGTACATGATAGGTCTTAATTTAAAATAAAGTCGCTCTATATCCAACCTCTAAGGTGTGCAAATTACAATATAATTATAGTAGGTACAGATTATTTTCACATAATATATTAACATTTTATAATTTATCTTTAGTATACTCATCTATGGTATAATATGCTTTGTCAATAAGAAACTTCTTTAATCTAAATTTAAAAATGTCATTATTATCAGTCCTTTTATAATTTCTGGTAACTTGTTATATATTTCTACTCTTTTTACAAAAACACTTTTACTAAACAAAGCTGTTTTGCATTTGGGCGCACTAAATGCATTAATCTGGACGAATGGTTTTTGCTTTTAGGATTTGTCTGATTGGTTATAGGACGTTGGTCCCTGGAACAGTACACAAGAAGTTAAAACATCATCCCAATAGTTTGTTGTACATTTTGTATCCTTGGGTACCAAAAATTCAATTTGTTTACTTTGGTCTAAAGGCAATTTATCATTTATATCCTCATTTAGCTAACAAAGAATTGTGGAGTGTTTACAGTGGTCCAATCTCCGTCAAATCCCATTTGTCTCGGGAAAAATATTCTTTTTTTGTAATACGAGTACAATTTAATTTCAAACACTTTTTTGGCAATAGGAAAATTGCTGGCAGGTCGTTAAAATTTACAGGAAAGTTTCAGTTTACGTTCCAATTAGAAATTTAAAAACATCAAGATCATGTACATAAAAACGGGGCGGTTTTTAAAATCAAATGAACAAAACTAGGGGTTTTGTTTAAAGGTTATATGATTATTACCGTGTTATATTTACCGTGTTAAGGTTGTGGAATGAGATCCCGATATTTCGGCGTAGTTACATGCACCATGTTCACGGGAAGACTGAAGAATGCGGGTGGTTGGTCAACAGTTAAAAAGCTAGGTGCAGACAAAACGATCTACCCTCTTTCTTAGTCTAATATCGGGAGCTCATTCCACAACCTTACTACGGTAAATATCCCGTAAATAATCATATAACTTTAGTGAACAACCATGATAGTTTAAAATTGTGCTTTTGTTTAAAGGTGCCTAGTCTCAAATACTCTTAGCGGTACGGTACGCAAAAACAAGACATGGACCGCTGTGATAAAAACTTCGACCAAAATAAAATAAATGGACGGGCCCAGAAGATTCGCATTTTTGAAGATTACAAAATGAGCGCCGGCGCTCACTTCGTTTTAGTCGGTCTCTAGCCGTAGGAAATGCGACACATGATTATCGTTACATGATAATGAAACATCTGTCAAAATTATGCCTTCTTGTGCTATCCCGAAGTGTGAATACACAACAAAAATCCGCTATCAATTTTTTTGTAACAAATGTACTTGTACATGGTTTATAATTAGGTGTAGAAGTATATGTCCGATGGTTTTGACTCGTTTTTACTGAGCAAGTTCAATGGTTATGGCCCGTTCATTCATTTTATTTTGGTCTAAGGATAAAAACGGATAAATCCGGTTTATTATTGGTATAAAAATAAAAATACTACAGACAGTAAAGTACGTGGGCCGCGGAGTGGGCCGGGAAACATTAGGGTTCGGACAACATCGTGACGACTACGCACGAACTTGGGTCTGCCGATTAAATATTGCTCAGCATTCGATCATCACAAAACAGCCACGGGGGGTATAAACTAATTAAACTGTGCTTCCCTAGGAGTGGGGTCGCGCGAATTTAGAGATGGCACACACAAACTACCGACACGTTAGCTAGTGACACAAACGAACACGGCTTGTGGCTGAACAGAAACGTTATGTATAAGCTCTTTGCCATTCTAAGCGTTGGAGAAGCCATCTATAATAGGCAAGTGTCCTAATGTTTCATTTATTACAAATAACAGACTCAGCGAAGAATATATCTGAATACATTAAACATACTGAAAAAATTAATTAAATTGAAGTTATATGATTATTTATGGGATTTTTTTATGTTTTTTTTTTTTTTTTAAAACAGTGTTTTAATTAAATTGACTGATAAATCTTTGAGTTAGGAGCGTTTAATTTTTTTTGCGAGGATAGAGAGCGAGTGCTCTGTCCCTTTCTCGCAAAGCGAGTGTTGGTGTAGCATTTGTATGGCGCGCGCGCGCGCCTTGACGTCATCAGGTGCTATAGTGCGCTCTCTGTCTAGCGCTAACTAAAATACTTATAACTTATGAATTTTTGAACAAGTTTTAAATCTGTTTTCGTTGAGCTCTATTTATGATCAGCTTTTTTAATTAGATAAAAATTAGGACACAATATTCTTGCTATCTGCATTGCTCAGGTATAGAACCTTTACATGTCCTAAAGCTGACTGAGAGATGACGCCATTTTACTAACTCGAATGTAATTTTTAATATTTGAAGTGTTGTTGTTCCATAATTTAGTATTTACTGTATAAATGTTTTAGGCAACTTCGCCTAAAGTTAGTGATTCCGGGAATAAGTTACACTCATTTATTTTACTTAAATATATTAGATAAGGTGCTATAATCGCGAAAGTTTATGATGTTCGACTCTTCACGCTCAGAATATGCCTAACTCACTAACGAATTTAAGCGGTAATCCCATGGTTACCGGCGTTACCGCATTAGATACGGGCTTTAATTTCATGTTAGGAGTTTGGTTGAATAATGTTTAATTTATGAAGAAGATAAGTACCTACATTGATTAAAACATGAAACTTCATGTTTTATTTTCTATTTTGAACATAAGTGTAGCATCATTTCAATCTGTTACAATTCGTAGACCACTGCTACGGTTTCGTAGCATCTCTCTACGACGGATTTTAAAGAAAAATTGCTTCTATTTATGTGTGCCAATCGTTAGGGGTCATACATTTCCTGGTCTTGAAGTGGAAATATCATAATTTTTATCCCATAATAGGATAGCGAATGAAACAGACGAGCGCTACTAGAACCTGGAACCTAATCAATAAAAAATATTAAATTCATACAGAGAACGCACAACCTAGTTAAACCGTTAGGTCTAGATCTAGACTTTTTATAACGAAAATAAGCATATTTAAGGATATAGTTTTAGAAATTCATCCCTTAAAGAGGTTATATAATGGATGAAGGCAGTACCGGCGTTAGGGTAGGGCCTGGTTGGGCGACCGCCCAGGGCGCCAGACAAAAAGGGGCGCCGTAGGTATATAAAAGTCTATATAGATCTATTCTATCTAATCAATTTTTTGCCTTTTTTTGGTTTGAATGGTAGACAGGTAGCGCCGTAGAAGTCTCTCCCAGGGCGGTGGTAGTGCTAAAACCGGCACTGCATCAAGGTATTTGAATTCGACATTTTTAAAGTTAGAAACGTGGAAGTTTGTTCTTAGACTACTTTTGTTCTTAGGAAAAAGTTAGTTGCATCATTGTTTTTTGAGATAAATCATTCCTAAAATAGGGGGGGGGGGGGGGTGACAGTTTATTATTTTTTGAAGATAGTAACGTGGACGTCTTTATTTAGGCTTGTGTGAACAAAAGTCAGCTGTAATCACAGAAGAGAAAAAAAATACTTCTCTTTTCTGTGGCTGTAATAGCGTGTTTGGACATTATTTTCCTATGAGAGTTAAATAAGGGATATAAGTTTGTATGAGCTTCGTCATTCCCTATTTTAACTGATGGGAAATCTCATCGGTAACACGGCTTGTTGCAATATAATTCATTCGCTGTTCCATATGACTTCGTATTCGTAGACTTTCATAAAAACTTTCAACCTCCATAAGCCCCCTAAAATCGGGGCTTAATTTGGCCCTTTCACAAAATCCTGCCAAGCTTCAGATTTCGTCATGAGTCAATGAATGACTAGAATTTAGCCTTTTACAAGTTTATTTTCTTTTAATAAATAATAGGCTTGCGTTTGACCACCATCACGCCTGATGTTAAGTGATGATGCGGTCTACGTTGGAGCACGCTTGCCTAGAAGAAACCGATTCACTCGTGATTTGAGGACACCCAGATTGTAACCATCGGGGAAGACAACCACATAGTAACCATCGGGGAAGACAACCACATTGTAACCATCGGGGAAGGCAACCACATTGTAACCATCGGGGAAGACAACCACATTGTAACCATCGGGGAAGACAACCACATTGTAACCATCGGGGAAGACAACCACATTGTAACCATCGGGGAAGACAACCACATAGTAACCATCGGGGAAGACAACCACATTGTAACCATCGGGGAAGACAACCACATTGTAACCATCGGGGAAGACAACCACATTGTAACCATCGGGGAAGACAACCACATAGTAACCATCGGGGAAGACAACCACATTGTAACCATCGGGGAAGACAACCACATAGTAACCATCGGGGAAGACAACCACATTGTAACCATCGGGGAAGACAACCACATTGTAACCATCGGGGAAGACAACCACATTGTAACCATACGTTTTAACTTGCCTTGTTAGTATGGGACAAATCTTGCAACGGCTTTTAGCGATTTTTAAAATAGTTATCTCCAACTGATCGAGCTTTTTTTGCATACACGCTTAGTACAGGTTAGCTAATCGATAGATAACTCTTTATTGTTCACACCAGAAATTACATACATATGGCAAATAACTTAAGACTAGTGAAACTATTGGAGGCGTTATCGCTCTAAGCGATCTCTTCCAGACAACCTTAAATGACATCATTCTAAGTCCAATATAGCGGATTCCCAAAGATGGCGGTCCAGTATTTTTTATGCAAAGATATGGGTATCATATGAAAGGGTTTGCTGAGAAGAATACGAAAAAAGATTGTTTCAAAAAAGTTTTATTCTAATTTAATAATTATATTTATAGAGCGCGTCCCGTCCGCATTCCCGTACCGTACCATACCGTGGACATTCTCTCGGGAACCTTATTTTTTGGGATAAAAATTACCCTATATCACAACCTCCCTCAAACTATCTTTTTGCAAAAAATCACATCGTTCCGTTCGTTGCTGCACAAGAGAGGAACAAATAAACTATCAAATACTTTGGCATTTATATTATTATAGTATGATGATTCTAGCAACTAAAGAAAATATTCAAGTCAGCAATTAGTGGGTATGAGAGGAATGTTAAGTGATCCAAAATGCCTCGGTGTACGATTGCTTTGAAGAGAATCGTCTGCCCTGTCTCACCTCTAGAGACAGCCAGCCATACGAAAGGTATCTTACTATTAAGCCTGACACAAGAATAAACCGTACAATTCAGCTTATTATCAGTTATTATACAGGGTTATTGACTATTATCTAACTCCAGCCGGGCTAACATGCGCACCGCGACAAAATCTTGTCGTCACTTTGTCGCGCGAGAACGTGACAAAGCGCCTACGGTTTTGTATACGCCTGTCTCGCTTTGGCACGATAAAATAATTCGACAAATTTTGTCAAATTTTGCCATGTTAGCCCGGCGGGTAGCTTCCGTACACCATACTTTTTTGTTCTCAAAGCGGAAATCTATCAGAGAGGCTGCATTTGGGGTGCATCTAGGTTATGTGTAATTATATGTCAGAGACCATCCAACAAAACGACAATTTTGATTAACGAAGCAGCACCGAACGAGCGTAGTGAGTGAGGCTGGCTTGTGCACACTACTATTTCAAGTCGTACTACTAAGTACATAGAACTCGGTAGGTTCGTAAGGTTGACATTGGCATGGCGATTCTGATGCACTCTAAACTAAACTAAAATTGGTGCCATCCTTCTCTCACATATTAAAATGAAAAGAGAGGCAGATAATTTTAGTCCTGTCAGATTGGTTTAGTTTAGTGAGTGGTATGACAGAATCGACGCCATTGACCATCCAACAAAATGTTTTTTTATTAGCGAAGTTAGTCTTCCCATGATTAATTCGCAATGGTAACTAGTGCAATATATTTTTCGCACAATATGTTAGTATGGAAAATATACGCGAACAAGCGTAATAACCATGTATAGTTTCTAAAAATACTTATGATTAGTACAATTTGAAACGATACGCGAGCAGTCCCGACCTGGGGCCTTACGGCCAACTCCTTACGCGGTCTCAAATTAACGTTAAACCAGCGCAGTTCGGAAAATCACGCGAACGTAAACTTTAACGCGCCGAGATACAGTTTGCGGTCGCGCTTTTTTTTTATTACCTAAACTGGATTGTTTAAAACAGCTAGCCGTAAGGCCCCTGTGCGTACTGTTCTTGCATGTATATACCTACTTTTAATTCTAATTCTGATCAGATGACAAAAAAATTAATAGCATCTAATAACATGTATGACTGTATGTGCACATTCTCGCATGCACCCCCGAAGAGAACTAGCTCCCACAAACTCAGGGTATCCTACTGTGGGAGCTAGGGCCTCACATAAGTTATTTTATTGTATTGAATAATTGTATTAACTGTATCTTAAACTTACAAATTATATCATGCATGAATTTAAATTAAATTACTTTCAATATACGCTGTACGGAGACTAATACCGCACACATGGTAAAACTCTATCGATCACTATTCTACGTTAGTGGTTTGGGCTTAAATTAGTTTAAATTATGCGTCCTTAACTTGTGAAACTTCTGTGAAATAATAACAGTAATAGTAGATAGGTATATGAGCAACGTAGGATTGGCAATCCATTGTCATTATGAGCAATCGTTGTTTACCAGATGGATTCAGTTTCGATCGCGGTGCCTCTTCATTCGCCTAAAAAAGTGCATAGAATATCGAAATAGGACATAAACCTCAGATCGGACAAACATGGGAGATATATCTTAGTACAATTATCTTTCGTGTTCAAATGTCTCCGTTTTTCACCCACTTTTTAAGGTTCCGTACCCAAAGGGTAAAAATGAGGCCTCATACTAAGCCTACGCTGTCTGTCTGTCCGTCTTACTTTCAAACCGGCAACGACTCCAAAAATAATTGATTACAAATTGTAAATAGGTAAGTAGGTATAGTAACAATAGTTTAATTGATTGTTCTTTAATGCTCATTGCTTTGAAGTAATTTAAATATTATTTTCTACATTTTAGTTTTAAGTTTGTACTTACAATTTACAATACATGTAGGTATATGTAGTAGGTATAGTCTTTAAAAAAAAAAAAAAAAAAAAAGTCTTGAAGTCGGGTCTAGTTTTTTTTTCTAAAAATTAATTTTATATCTCTTCGATATGGTATAAAACCGTACATTATAATATAGCAAAATTCTGCACCGGCAGGCGACAGGCATTTATGTACGAATTTAAAACTGTGCCTACGTGAATTCATAATTACGTACATACCTACAAGGTTATATCATATTTTTGCTGTAGCAATTACGGCAAGGATTTTTGTGTTTATTTTAGTTTTAAATGAGCCTAATGAATTTGTGATTGTTGTTATTTTTAATTTAACAATGTAATACATCATGTACATATGTACTACGTACTGGAGAATACGCCACACAGCTGCATTCCGTTCAAGTGCAGCCAGCCCTCTACACTCCAGTTGCTTGCTAGCTCTTGAGCGCGTAATATGTCCTATTTATTTTAAACGAAAAAAAACATTCAAACGCATTAAATATGCCCTTGCGTGTGTGACAATATTGCATTCAAGTAATACGACGAAGTGCAAAGGATATAATAATATAACTGATTTGCGCTTTTCTCCCTGTTTTTTGGATTCATTCAATACCTATTTACTAAATGGTGTCTACGATATCTTAATACGCGGATTTCACGCCTATTTCAGCGCAATAGCCTTGTAATTAAAAAGGCCGTTTTGCTGCTGAACCCTAAAAATTAAGTGAATTGTGCGTCTCGTCACACAGTTGGTAAAAATTTAAACTCACCTTTTTTATTATTAATTTAAACTGAATGAATTTTTTATTATACGACCAGGATTTGACAAAGAGTTGCTAGTTGGTTGAAACAAGAGTCAAAGACATGACATTTTAAATTTTCAGCTATTTAACTTTTTCTCAGCTTAAGCACTTAACACTCAGGCCAGGCAAACATTAAATTAATTGTACTTGGCTCACGTTATTTCCACAAAAGTTCAGATTCATGAACGGTTAACCCGGTTGGACCGGACAAGGGCACCTACGTAAATGAACTTTATTATTTTAAAGCGAGCAGATCCCGTCTCACTGAATATCTGATTAAGTAGGCTACCACTCACGTTTTAGACAATATTGTAAGAGCTTGGAGAGCACTACTAAAAAAACAATTTAAAAATACTTAGGTTTAGTTAGTTACTGGTTTAATTAACCGGCTTCAAAAAAGCAAGCGATTATCATTTTTTTTTTATTTTTTTATATTTGTTATGTACTTCATGCTCCGTCATATATAAACCGATTTGCAAAATTATTTCAGTTCAGTTCTAAAGTTAGGTTTTCAAATCCAAACTACTGAACCAATTTTTGTGAAATTTCTAATGGACTATTTTGAAAGTCTAACCTAACAAATAAAAAAGAATTTTCCATATCGGATTATAAATGACGGAGTTCTGAGGTATCAAACATAAAATAAAATACAACCCAATTGAGATCCCCTCCTTTTATAGAAGTCAGTTTAAAACTCAGGTAAAGTTACTTAACATCTCTGATTTCGACACCAATTTGAAATTTGTATGAAAGTTTGACGTCGAGTTTAAGGGCTTAACTCTTCTCTAGCATAATTAGTATGTCCTACCGTCAAGTAATTTCTTGTATGTTATTATGTAAAGTTGATAAAATGTAACATTGTCAATAACTACTTCTCGTCTCTACATAGCATTGCGGGTGTAGATATTACATAACTCAAATTCTTGACGCGCGCCAAACTTAGTGGCTACAGGAACGTAAGTACCATCAAAAGCTATATTATGTTGCGTCGTACTTAAGTACCTATAGTCATACTCATAAGGGTGTTTTCACATTAGGTGGCTTTGCCACTCGGCGGTAGGGCTGCATTAGCAGATACTTTTGTATTACAGTGGCTACAGTTCTGCTGGGACAAGCTGCTGATAATGATGTCATTGTAAAATATGCAATAGTCTCGCCAGTCGCGTGACTGTGAAAACGTGTGCCGTGCTGCTTAGCTGTAACCGCCTATGGTATACATTATCTGGGGAAGTAGAGTAGGTAGGAGGAATAGAATAGTAAGTAGGTATACATACCTGATAAGCAGATACTATTTACCTTCAAATAAAATTATACCTTTGGCCGTGAAAACCCTATCGATCGTTCCCAAATACTTTCGGCTTTTTGCATTTTACTTCTCGTGTTTTCCCGTAAATCATGTTTTTCTTCTTCATGTGAGTAATAAAATCACCACCCCGTCTACTCGAATGGCACAGAACGTTGGATAAAACTTAGAACAGCCCCCCCAAAATACTGGGTAAAAATATATTTGGTTCGAACTTTTCCGCTTGAATGCGTAAGGCTTTTAGCACTTTCGTTACCAAAACTGTCAACCGATGCGATATAATAGAAGGTTTTCGCTATGCAATTTTTAACCATAAAAATCTGACACCGTGATGGTTATAACAGCTGACGTGTGCACAACTACACACTTTACCAATGCATTTATGCTATAAAAGCAACTAAATTTCCCATCGTTATTAGGTTACATCCTCATCATCATCACCATCATCATTTCAGCCATAGGACGTCCACTGCTGGACATAGGCCTCCCCCATCGATCTCCAAAAGGGCCGGTTGGAAGCGGCCTGCATCCAGCGTTTACCTGCGGTCTCTTTTAGGTCGTCTGTCCATCTTGTGGGTGGACGTCCTACGCTGCGTTTACCGGTCAATGGTCTCCATTCTAGAACCTTTCGGCCCCATTGGCCATCTGTTCTGCGTGATATGTGCCCTACCCACTGCCACTTCAACTTGCTAATCCGGTGGACTATGTCGGTGACTTTCGTTCGTCTACGGATCTCCTGTCCTGTAAGTCCAGCAGTGGACGTCCTACGGCTGAAACGATGATAATGATAGTGGTGACTGTATATCCGAAACAAACACCAAAATTACGAATGGATATCTACAACTTTTAACAGCTTAGCGGCTGTTCCGAAGTTGATGCCATTTCGATTATTTTCCTTCCGTTGGATTTAACGTACTTGTACGTAAAAGCATCCGTCGTTCATTTCACTGACTTCGATATTAAGGTCACTTTTGCTTGTCAAAATAGTTTGTTTTCCACTAGCAATAATACTTTGCAGGTCCCTAAGGATGGGTTTCAATTTTCTTTCGGAAAACGGAACCTAAAATGTTATTAGGTATTTCGTAATTTATGTCGTAAATGTATTTAGAAATCGGTTCGAGATAATTATGATATTCTCTCTTATGTAATGTTGTGTTGAGCTTCTTAGTATGACTAAGCTTAATTATTCCTCTGTTCGTATTCAGTTTAATCCCTTTATCAATGTTTCTAAAATCAATATAAATTATAGGCCAAAGAAACGTGCCAAGGGGCTCATCAGCAATGAATCCCTGGTTCAGACTAAGCTGCTTAGTCTTGAGCATCGACGTAAAGTTGCTAGTCTATCGGTTTTTTATCGGATACATTTGGGAAAGTCATCAGATCTGCATGATTTAATAATGCGGGCACGAAAAATCGACACCGTTTTATTGTTGATAAAATGTCAGATCATTTTTATAGCATTCTTCGCTTTTCGAGCGTCCCTCCCGCTAAAAATCTACAAAAAACCTCGTGTAAAAAGTTTAAAAGCTTGTAAGTAACTGACATTCGGATCTTTTGTTCATCGTTCGTAAAAATATTCTCAGAAATATCCATGTAAACAAATAATACATGTCTTCGGAATTGGCCATGTCTTTTTTTTTAGAAAAACGGATTTCCTTTGAAATAAAAAAATACGAGTCAGGGTTGTCGATCGCCTCTCCCTAGGTAAAAGTAAATTAGCTACTTCAAATAATAAAATTACAATAGATCAATAAGTGCTTATCTACCTACAGCAGAGATACTTAGTTCGATGATGTGCGGTTTGCACAAATTTTAAATTTTAAATATTAATTTAAAAAAATCACTCGCATAGATATTCCCTATGTCAGTGATGCCATTAAAAACTAACATCCAGAATTAAAGCAGATATATAATAATTAAGCTTCGACTAAAATAAAACGAATTTTAGTCGAAGTAATTAAAAGGTTTTTTTTTCCTTTCCTATTCAGAAGCTCTTTTTTTAATACTTCACATCAACTTTATTGGCAATAGTTTCACAAACCATGAATATAAAAAAAGATAAATAAAAATAGATGAATAATGTATAATAATGGACTGCATTTCAGTGTAAAAATAGAGGTACACACCGTTTTCCTTCCGATGAGAAAAAATTATATTGATAATTTGATTGCATACCTACCTTGCCAAAAGATTCGCATTTTTACCAGCTAAGGAAGCATTTAACTCTTTTTTGAGATTCGCCACTGTCATTAGAGAAACATTTTACTGTTTAAAAGCAAAGTTTATTTTTATTGTTTCATTCAAAAGCAATGTTGACAGCACCAGCGAAGGTGGCGCCATCTGAGATAAGTTTTGCCTGTGGCTGCTCATTAGTAGAGTGCTTTTCAAGAAAGAAGTCCCCCAGACGCGGCGCTGTCATCGCGTATCAATCACTATCAGTATCATTTCTCGAGTAGAACTTTAACAACTTTTGGCATCGTACACGACTCTTTAACGATGGAAAATTAATAAAAATCTCACTAGCGTCCAAACACAGTAACAACACCTGACAACTACAACATGGAAATTTAGTTCCGCTGTTTGCCGTGGGACTTCTTTCATGAAAAGGACTCTACAAGCCCGCGACGCGCTGCTCGTGCGTCGACGATCGACCCGCCACGTTTCACTCTTGCTTTCATACTTTTGTTTTATAAATTACCGTCCTTACTCGAATATTTTCATTCTTCAGTTGTTGTATTTTTATAGTGGAAAGGACGTTTGATTGCACCCCCGCTATAAAATTTAATTTGTGAAATTTAAAGCACAAAATTTAAAAAAAAGCCTTTCGAATGAATGTATTGGTTTGCCCGGGACTTGGGCACGTTCTAAAGCTGCGACCAGAACCACCAGAGGATGGGCAGTAGCATTCTCCTAGCATCCTACTGCACGGAGAACGCTTTGCGATCCCCAAGCCGCCTGCCAAGCGTGGAGATTATGGCAAACCCCCTTAAGGGGGAGGCCTACGTTCACCAGTGGACGACTATCTACTGGATGATGAAGATGACTTATTGAAATTTTGGTAGCCCTAAGCTCAGAGAATACAGAGGTACTTTCTAGTAGGGTTTTGGCATTCGCACATATACGTTGAACTCGGTATGAAGCTATCGAAACTTTTCGGATTGCTTCAACTTTTTCAATTTCCTAATCAATATGTTCATATGAATAATACCGGTACCTTGTCGGTAAATATCGACTACCTGCCAATGTTTTATTCTTCTTGCCTGAGAGGACTTTGGCGTTACACGTCTTGTGTATTTGCAGTGTCAACTATTCAAATATTTTCAAGGACGTTTTATACCCTATTGGTATACAACGTCCTTGGTTTTATTAGATGTCGTTGAACAAGTCATAGTCAAAGTCAGAGTTAAGCAATGTAAGTCACAGTAAAGTCGTCAGTCAATAGTCAAGTGCTGGGGACTTTACTAACATGACACAATTATAACAATAGCATGTATTTTCAAATTGATACCAAAACTTTCCCCTGCCCCTGCCAATGTTTTTGGACAAAAGCCATGCCTTCTTTTCTTTTTTTTTTTCTACTTCCCGTTGTTGGTGCTTTTGGCTCCGCGCTGTGGCTCCGCGTGATTGACGCAGTTGCCATATACAAGTCTTATGAGTTTAGCACAGATATACACGAGTTTAGTTAAAATTGCCCTATCATGGTATTTTTTTAAATTAAAATCATTGCCAGATAATATAAGTAAACAAGTAAAAAAACAGGTAAAGTGAACTTACTATTTTCAAAAAAAAGTTTATTGCCATACCTGTGGCCATACCTAGATATAGGTATATCTTTAGGGTATATATAACATCCTTGAGGTATATATAGATGTATATAGTCTATGACATTTCGGACTTATAGACCAAACAGTTCGCGTTGCAAAATATCAGTGGTCAAAGGGTCAAAGCCAATTTAGACCATAGGGCTTTTGGGCATTTATGACGGTTTGTGTCAGCTTTACAATATCAAATATATCAAAATTCATAATTTATCGAAGTTAAACTACCGTAGAGGAAGAATTAGTATACTTAGCCAATGGTAATTACGAAATGTTTTAATGGACCCAGATGACAGAAAAATACACATAATTACATACCTATACTTACATAGTTATAACCCCGTTGGTCCTATGAATAACAATAGGATTGTATCCTATTGTTTAATTTATTACAAATAACAGGCTAAACGAAGACTATAACTAAATACATCACACATACTGAAAAAATAAATTAAATTGGCTGACAAATCTCTGAGATGTGGGCGTTTATAGTTTTAGATGGGGATAGAGAGGGGATAGTCTGTCCCTTTCTCGCAAAGCGTGTGTTAGTAAAGAATTTGTATGGCACGCCTAAGGCGTGACGTCATCGCTCAGTATACTGCGCTCTCTGTCTAGCATGGAATTAAAATACTAGTAACTTATTTACTTTTGACCTAATTTTAATTTTGTTTTCGTTGATGGGCTTTATTTATGATCAGCATTTTTATGGGGCAATAAAAAAACATTAGTCATCATGCCTGTTGGTAGGGAAACTGCCTTCTGAGCTTGGGGGCGTGGGTTCGATTCCCACCTAGGACAAACATTCATGTGATGAACATTTGTGTTTGTTCTATATCTGGTTGTTAATATCTATTTAAGTATGTATTTAAAACTGCTTTATATATGTATGTATTTCAGTCTCTGGCAGCCATATTACAAGTTTTGCTTAGTTTGGAGTCAGATGACAGTGTGTGCAAAAATGTCCCGAATATTTATTTTATTTATTTATTTACTGAACATAATTATTACCTCAGGTAAAAATAATTTGTTGAAGAGGTTTCAGACAATGATGGATCAAAACTGTTCATACGCGTGTAGGTATTTTTACAGTCCGCTTCTTGTCTACTGAGTATAATTTTTGCAAAGGTTCAAAAATACATACAATACACGTTGGTATCTACCTATTTACATGGGAACCTTTTGCGTACCTTTTTAAAGATTTCTGTTTATTGACACTCCCATAACAAACACACCTTTTTTAATCTCGTTCACGTTTTCATTCATGTGAGAAGAATAAGACGGGAATTTCTATGAAGCTTAAGAAGGTAACATGAGATTTCCTACCCTCTTAAAAGACGTCCTTAGAATAGCATCAAAGGTGACGTCTACATTTTTTAACCAAAAATCATGAGTGCTCAACGTGTGGTGACATGCAAGCTTTCGGTAAGTTACCTATGGCCATTTTTATTTTTTTCCAGATTTTGCTATTAAGGCGAAATGGTAGAGAACCGTACACGTAAGACGGTAATGCGGCGTGAGCGCTTTCAAATATTTTAAATACATATTTATTTTTTCTTTATTTTCTAAAATCCATTCGAATAAAATATTTCATCCGAATATAATATTTCAAGAACATTTGTGAAACATAAATAAATAATGTCAATTAATCGATTTTAAAGGTCTAATTTTGAATATTCGTGATGACGAATCGTCAAATTTTAAGCATATTTCGTCTTAACAAAATATCAACAAGTACCTACAAATTAATGCAAAATTAGATTCAGCTTTTTTCATTTTTTAATAATACAGTTCCAAAACCGTATTACTCGTTTAATCAAAGCGTTGTTTAATTTTCCTAGTTCTTGATAAGTGGGTCACAGTGGTTTAAGGTAACGGTGCTGTGGTTAAATTTTAAAAGTTTTAATTCGAAAAGGTTTTAATATATTATTATTTTTACTGCAAATGTGTCGGACGATCAAACAACGCCTGAAGGATCAAAAAAGTTTATTGAAGTGTATGAATATAATATAATATATTTGTTATGTAATGATTCATAATTAAAAAAGGGTGGCCGTCACGCACGGGACGTCCGGAAGCTGTGAAACGTGACGGCATAAGAGGTACTGCCTACTGGGTACAAGGTTTTACTGCCAAGGCGCGCCAATAGATGTTTCACATCACAAATAAAAAACACAGTTGCTCTACAAATAACTTACTAATTTTCTATCGCGTTGTCACTCTAATAGCAATTTCTAGTAAACTACTGTATATTTTGTAGAAGCGTTATATTTTTTCAACAAGTTTTATACAGTAAATCAATAGGACAGATAAAAAATATCGAGTCTGGTATCATTATTACTTTGTAATTTTTTTATTAGACTAATAGAGCGTATATGATACTATATGAGTACTTAGTATCAAGACATGTAGCATTGCATTTTACATCGCATTGATTCGAACAATACTAAACACATTAAAATTGGTTCAAGTGTTAAGGGTTATGGTGGAATTGAGAAACCCACCTATACACATATCGACGGTGGAAAGGAAAAAATACCAAGGGACATATAGGCAACTTTACAGGAATGCCAATTACGAAATTTTGAAGAAAAAAAAAAGTTGAACTGTTTATCCTATCGGCATGATTTTTACAGATTACAAAGCTATTTTGACCCTTTATTACCTCCTATAAGTATATTTCCGTTTTTTACTATTACCGAAATTAGTATCCACGGACCGGTAAGCGCAGCGTAGGACGGATGTCCACCTACCAGATGGATAGACGACCTAAAAGAAACGCTGGATGCAGGCCGCTTCCAACCGGCCTTTTTGGAGATCGATGAGGGAGGCCTATGTCCAGCAGTGGACGGTCTACAGCTGAAATTATGATGCCCGAATAAATTATTTGTATTCGTATTTTGTATTTTTTGATGACCGAAATTAGTGTCGCTTAGTTAAAAAAAAACACGAACGGGAAAAATCGACCTACCGACAACCGACCCTTGATGTAAGAACGGGAAAAAAGCCATAATCACATTTTTTTTAGAATTTGATCTTGGTAGAAATACCTATATATAACCATTGTATATACTTAACTCAATTTCGACCAAAGAGTCGCTTAGTAAATTTATATTTCCAGCAGTACAAGTACCGGTTCTTTATCGATCATCAAATTCGATAAAATGCCATAGAATCGATCATAGTGAGTACTGATCAAATGACATTTTATCGAATTTGACGACCTCAACTGTCAATTTGACGATCGATAAATGAATGGTACTTGCACTGCAGCGTCGATATAGCATGAATTAACTCTATAAAATCTATATTTAACTTTCAAAACAAAATTAAGATATAGGTACGAATCAATTGCTAACTAAATGTCACAGAAAAAAATATTAGCTTCTGTCTTCTAACTTCTGTCTTTTATAAGCTACTAGCGGTCCGCCCCAGCTTCGCACGGGTATAGACTATAGCCTATGTCACCCGGGGATAGTGTGGCTTCCCAACAGTGAAAGATATTTTCAAATCGGTTCAGTAGTTTCGGAGCCTATTCAATGCAAACAAGCAAACTATCAAATCTTTCCTGTTTATAATATTAGTATAGATATAGATAAGTTACGATATGATGTGCCCCTGACACGCAGGTTTCACACCCGTTTCATAACGACTACTGAAAACGTTCCACAAAGGAAGCGTAAACGAGTTATTCTAGGACCTGACATTATATTGAACATGGATAACATGAAAAGGGGAACGATATCGGGTGTAATGAAATTTCACCGTTATTTCATTTGCTATACTCGAAATCAAAGCGAAAGGCAAGTTTCAGATAAGGGTAGGGGTCGCCAACCCTTTTCTGAAAGTTATCTTAGGTATTTAGGACATACGACTCCGAACTAGATAGCTACTTATCGTGGATTATCACACTACTGCCTTTGAGCAGATTGTAGCTAGGGATGCCACTTACAAACTTTTAACAACTTTACTAGGAAACCTTGTTTTTCTTACGTTACAGTTTTTTTTGCTCTGACAACTGTAATGGATTGTAAAATCTGATAACCTTCATTCTTTAATGCAAATTTGTAGCTTTGTACATATTAAAAGAAAATGTTTTTATTCAACTTTATTACAATTTACAATTCATACAATTACAATACAATTACATTTACAATTTTTTACAATAGTCAGTGCTAAAAACGCTTCTAGACTGAATTTAGCAGATTTACAAAAAAAAAGTTGCTCCAACCAAATTTTAAAGTAACTATTTAGGAGGAAATTTTTTATCTGTAAAGATAAAACAATGAATTCACGGAGCGTCATAAACTATAACGATGTATGTACTCATCATCATCATCATCATCATCTGGCTGATGATGGTGATGATGTATGTACTCATTGTAAACTCAATTTGTTTTTTCTTTATTAACGACTAGCGGCTCGCCCCGGCTTCGCACGGGTATAGATATATAGCCTATGTCACTCGGGGATAGTCTAGCTTTCCAACAGTGAAAGAATTTTTCAAATCGGTTCAGTAGTTTCGGAATATTCAATGCAAACAAACAAACAATCAAATCTTTCCTCTTTATAATATTAGTATAGACTAACTGCGCCCCACGGTTTCAACCGCGTAGTGATGAAAAATGGTGATGATGATGATGAAAAGTACACGTCACTCTCCGGCCTTTGAACTATACCCATGCAAAAAATCAAGGTGATCCGTTGCTTTGTTGCTGCGTGCGAAATAGGAACAAACAAACCAATAAACTAACAAACAAACACACTTTCGCATTTATATTATTAGTATGATATTACCGGAAAATACTATTGAACACAGGAAAATATTTGTGAAAAATTATAATATGGAATTTGGGCATAATTATATGGATCAATTGAACTGATTAATTTGATTATGAAGTCACTTAGGCTGAAATAATTAGCCTTATTTCGTAGTCAATCAGATCAGGGATTCGACGAACTGTGGCCCACTTATCGAGTATTTGTAATTTATATCTATACTAGCTGTTGCCCGCGACTTCGTACGCGTAGACTTTCATATAAACTTTCAACCCCCTTTTGTCATCTTTAATTCGGCCCTTTCGTAAAATCCTTTCTTAGCGGACCTCTACACCCCATAAGGAATCTACCTGCCAAATTTCAGCTTCGTAGGTCAAGTAGTTTTCGAGATTTCGTGTTTAATGAGTGAGTGAGTGAGTGAGTAGATGAATTTCGCTTTTATATAAATATAGATTTACGCGGAAATAATGTACTAAGCCGAAAGGGGCCCGTTATACTCATCACGAAGAACAACTTTCACAATGAAACCAACACTTTTTTTTAATCAGCTGTTTTTATTCCTTTTGTCGAGTGTAAACAGTGTAAATGACAGATTTCTATGGAACCTTCGACTAAAATAAAATGAATGGACGGGCCCTAACCATTAAAATTGCTCAGTAAAAACGAGTCAAAACCGTCGGACATAATATACTTCAACACCTAATTATGAAAGTACAATATATTTGTTACAAAAAAATAGATCCCGGTTTTATTTTAATGCATAATTTTGTCAGATGTTTCGTTATCACGTAACAATAGACACGTGTTGCACTTCCTACGGCTAGAGACCGACTGAAACGAAATGAGAGCCGTCGCTCATTTTGGTATCTTCAAAAATGCGCTTCTACTGGGCCTGTCCATTCATTTTATTTTGGTTGAAGTATGGAACAGCTGATATATTTTTTGTGAATTTAGGGGTGGTCCCATAGTAAAAAAAAACTTAATGATGATGATAATGGACTCCTTTCGGCTTAACACGTAATCATAGATATCTCATAAATCAGAAGCTTGTAGGTACAACTCACTAAAGCTTTTAAACTAAGTACAACTTTGGACTGTAGTACAAGTAACAATTAATTTAAACCTGTCTACGGAACCCTTATCATTGATCAAACTTTCGTACAGATAAAACTGTCTGGTATTGCTACTAGATCTCAAAGATAATTTACTAGGTAATATATAACGTAGTCGCGCGTAAGCAATTTTTGTAACCCGATTGAACCGGGCCACCAAGATACAGGCCTCGCCTAGTTTGGGGCCCATTGGTATAGCACTGACTATGTAACATAACTTTCTGAACTGAAATAATAACGAATAGGTACATATCTGCTGTGTCACATAGAAAATGTATTTTTATGGAAATAACGTTTATTTATTTATTATTATTATTTATTATATTACAAAAAGACGTTTTCGAGTAAGTTTGCATGGATTGAATGTATTGGAGAGAAATTTAACTATAACGTATGCTTTAATTTAAGAGCAGTGCAGTTTTTTCCGTAGTTAGTTTAGGTTTAGGTAGGTTAAGTAGGGTTAGGTAGGTAGTTTAGGTTTAGGCTTAATACGTGAATAATTCCCGTGTAATATAGTCCAGTTGGTAGTGAACCTGCCTTCTGCGCTTGGGGGCGTGTGTTCGATTCCCATCTAGGACAAACATTCGTGTGATGAACATTTGTGTTTGTTCTAAACGGTGAAAACATCGTGAGGAAACCTGCATACGTACAGAGAAGAAATTCAATGGAGTACGTGAATCCACCAACCTGCAACTGGGCCAGCGTGGTGGATATGGCCTATCACCCTTTCAGGGGTAAGCTAAAAGTCCAGCAGTGGACTGTTAAAAGGCTGATTATAGAATATCTATTTAAGTAGGTATATATATTTCAAAATTAATATGTATGTGTATCAGTCTCGGGCAGCCATATTACAAGCTTTGCTTGGTTTGAGGTCAGATGACCGTGAAAAAAAAAGTTACTTCTGGTTTTAGAAGTTTGATCCCCATGCTTATTTAACGCAACTAAATGACAAGATGAGCTAGTTGTACGATGGTAAGCGCCACACTTGCCCATAACAGTTCCAACGCCACCGAAAACCATAGCCACAAAGCACTGCTTTTAGCACCCCAAAAAAATTATGTCTATGTTACTGCAAAAACTATACAAAACTATACGGACTGCTTTTGCGTGGTAAACAATTTATTTTTTACTCTGCTTACTCCTGAAAGCGAACTTTTAACAGATATTCGTATGTGGGTTCAGTTAATGCTGCTTAATTAAGTACCCAGTTAGAGCACGGATACTCGGTCTCTTGGCATTTTACAGTAAACACTCGGGTCTCGGACCGCAAACCGCGTCAAAGGCAAGCGACGATACGGGTCCGTCCGATTTGGCCGCAAACAGGAAAACGTGTGAACACTAAACTTGGTACCTAATTTTAGGGGAGATATACGTTTAGCCACAAACTTACCACGCACACACATACACACACATCACACTAGCTCTCATGGTAAGCGACGGTGTTGATGGGGCACGTTGATCTAGAAAAAAAACTATTCTCTCTAGCCTTGATGATGCCTAGTTTGTTCGGCAACAAAGAGAACGGCCGGGGTCTACCGTTTAGAAGTTCTACTCTTGAGTAGACTGTACGCATTAATTTTTTTTAAATTATATATTATGATTTGAATGAGCAGAATCGTTGCGTACGAATTTTTGGAATTTGCACGAGTGTTTTTGTTACTTTCGAGAAAATTGTGTTGTTTAGTTCTCTGGCAGCCATAGCTTTGCTTAATTTTGGGTCAGATGACTGTGAGTTAAAATGTTCCGAATTGTAAACCAGTGAATCTATGAATGCAGGATATTGTCAGGTACTTCATAAAATCATGGTTTTAACTATAAGGAATCTTTTCTAGGTTTAAGTTAAGATAGGTAAGTATAAAGCAAAATAACAATTCCGAGGATATAAAAAAAAAATTGCACTGACAGTTACTCGGTGTAAAAATCTGAATGAAGCCCATGAATTATAATCACTTTCGATAGGTTTTTAACGCAGGACTGTATCAGGTACCTGCTATCCATAGGCTAAGTATACTAAATATCCGATGTAAAAACTATCAGTGACATATTAAAATAAAATGTTTTTATTCAGCTTTTTATTTTTTCTGTAAAGTCTCGCTCGATTTTTTTTAGTACACATTTTGTGTATATTTTGTGTATATACACAAGGATAGTATTTAAGCTTATTTTTTTTTGTGATAAAATAAAATATTTTTCTTTAATATCCTAACGACCCTTGTCAAAATGTGAAATGCTTACATGGGATGACATGCGGTAGATCTTAAGCACGCGTATCTCTGGTGAAGTTAAATTAACACTACTTGTCCTTTTTGATGTGTAATTAAATTGGGTAAGGACCTTGTGATTAACGCCTCTGGGAATCTGTGTTCCAATACCCCACTTCCCTCTATTTTGAAATCAACGAAATCACAATTAGTTAGTATTAGTTGAATCACAATTATAAAGGCTGATTTTCGGGCGATGGATACAGTTTTGAATTATGTTAGAAGGCAATTGGTAGTGACTGGAATAGACCACCCGAGGATTGAGTGTGGTGTGGCTTGGATGCGATTATGAATAGAATAGAATAGAATAACTTTTATTGTTTCAAACTGGTACACATACATCATACACAGTTCTACCCTCTTCGGGCGTACAATATTTTCATAGCCTAGATATTTATTGTATCCATTACACCATAAAAAAAATAAAAAAAATGATTAAAGAGGTATGCAGCTTAAAATAGGTATCATTGAGATATATAATGTATCTAAAACTACATTTATTTACATTATTATATTACAATTAATCATTAAAATATTCTTTCACTGTATAGAACACTTTTAATATTAACCAGGCTTTTAACTTGCGCTTGAAATGTGCTATTTCCAGTATATAGGTTTATAGACATTTATTCTCATATAAGATGTTACATCACTTCCATGAGAACACTGCTAACAAAATAAACTGCTAATGGGATGTATATACATCCCATATATCCTATTCTTTCCTAGTTTCGGTGATTGGTGGTGAAAAATGAGCACGCCACTGTTCAATATATATCCAGGTATTTATTCCTAGCCCACAATGTACCATACATAATATATTTGAAGGGCGATGAGGTAAAACAAACGGTGGCGCTAATAAACAACTAACAAAATTCGAGAGAAGTATAAGTAGGAATGCGATCGGTGGTCACGCGAGTAGTATTGATATGTAACGAATTTAGCTTTATTTTCCTAATATATATCTAGGTATAATAAACTAGGTGTCGCCCGCGGCTTCACTCGCGTTGTATAGAAATCCACTTTACTTCCTTCTGCCCTTTCAGTTTCAGTGCCGTATCCGTCCCGTAATCCACTCTTGTTCAGTCCCGCCCTTTGCGCTCTAGTCCCACATCCGTCCACTCTATGCCCATACCGAGTATAAATTTGACGGGATAAATTTGTTCGACGCAGATCAGGGAAATAACGCAGATAAATAAATAAAATAAATATTCGGGACATTTTTGCAAACACGGTCATCTGACCCCAAACTAAGCAAAGCTTTTGATATGGCTGCCAAGGACTGATACATACATACACATATAGTTTTAAATGCATACTTAAATAGATAGGTAATTAACAACCAGATATAGAACAAACCCAAATGTTTGTCCTAGGTGGGAATCGAACCCACGCCCCCAAGCTCAGAAGGCAGGTTCACTACCAACTGGACCAACGGGCTATCTAATAAGATGTGTATGGTTTGTCTACTTTAGTTTAATTTTGTTTGTTTTTAAAATAAAAGTAGCTTAAGTTATTTGTTATAACATCAGCTATCTGCCAGTGAAAGTCACGTCAAAATCGGTCCAGCCGTTTCGGAGATTAGCCGGAACATATACAAAACGACAAACAGACAAAAAATATTGTTATAAGTATCGTATACAGGGTTACGCATATAGACTGTACTAAGCCGAAAGGAGGTCATTGTACTCATCATTGTGAAAACCTTTTACTGTGGGACCAAACACGAAATAACAAAAAAATATCGGTTTACAAATGACGGAGTTCTAAGGTAACTTTTTTTTTTAAATACTTTTCTTCTTTATTGAAGTCTTAAAAAGTGATGAATAAATAAAATGTTTATATATTTAGAAGATAGAATGTATTAATACATAAGTAGGTATATCAGAGTGAAGCCTACAAGGTCTAATAGGTATATGTACTATACAAAGATATGGCAGATATGAACAGGAATGGACTGATGCCATTAATGGCCCCAATCCAAAATAATGGTTATAAAAGAAGTTTTCACTCAATAAAAAAGTTTTTAAAAAAACGGACAAGTACGAGTAAGGCTCGTGCTCTGAGGGTTCCGTTGGATGGAACCCTCACAGCGCGAGTCCAAAAAAAATACTAACTGAAGTTGAAATATTGAAAAACAAACTTAACTTTATAGTTGACAGTAAGGTTCTTCGATACATAATATTTCGATACATCATACATAATATTTTTATACGATATAACTTCAAATTAACAACTTTAAGATTAATTCCTTTATATATGCTGTAAGACCTTGCCTCTTGCCAAAATTAATGATTCTAGGTCAACGGGAAGTACCCTATACGTTTTAATTCCCCTGTGAAATCGCAAAATATGCGACATAAACGTTCATATCTTTTGATTACGTTGATTTACAACTTTTATTTTTTTACAGCCGAAAGAAACCTTAGACTCAAGTATTTAGTATAAATTTCAACTTGATACCTTTAAGCGTTCTTGAGAAAAAGGGTCTTGACAGACGGACAACGAAGTGATCCTATAAGGGTTCCGTTTTTTCCTTTTGAGGTACGGAACCCTAAAAAACGCAATTTGGTCCTGTCTCGAAATCGTTCAAGATCTCTCAACGAACCTCTTGAGCTTTTCTGTTGCAAACTCTTTGAAAGAGGCTTTCCTGAGAGCTACCTGAGAGTGTTAAATGCTTAAGTCTCGACGTTGCAAAAGGACTGTGAATAGTATTTGACTGTATTGAAAATATTATGCCAATTGATATCATCCATAAACATGACATAATGAAAAAGCATATTTCATTGATTTTTTAATATTTGTACATTGTGGCACTACACAACATTTATAAACCATTACTTCTATTAGACTGAATATCAAACTTTTGCTGCCTGGCTGTAGTTGTTTATATCTGTGTGATGTCAATGAGTCACGTGACCGAAGCTAAGACGCAGGTCTGCGTTATGGCGCGATATTTTTTTATTCAAACTTTAACATCGATTTATATCGCAAATACGACTGATATCCAGAAAATATAAATGCAGTATACATTAAATTATATCAGGCAATAATGTGCAATAGTTTCCCAAAAGTTGTCAAATACCCTATTGCACTTTTAAACCGTAATCGGGAACCCAATTTGATAAAAGTGTGAATTTGTTTTATTGTTTATTTATTTTTTAATGCCACATGTGGCAAACAAGCTAACGGGCCGGATGGTAAGCGATTACCGTCGCCTAATGGATACCTGCTAAGATACGTTCGCGACACTTAAAAACTCTATTTACTCTTTTACAGCTGAATACTAAATTATTAATTATTATTTTTGTGACATGACGTGATCAGTGTGATGCCTAACTCGTAGTATTTTTAATTATACTAAGATGTTGAAAGTTGACCGATCAATTAATTATAATCTATTCTATTCTATTCTATTAACAGCCTTTTTGAAGAACCCCATATAGTTACTCGGAAATACCGCAATTATATCTATACTAATATTATAAAGAGGAAAGATTTGATTGTTTGTTTGTTTGCATTGAATAGGCTACGAAACTACTGAACCGATTTGAAAATATCTTTCACTGTTGGGAAGCTACAATATCCCCGGGTGACATAGGCTATAATCTATACCCGTGCGAAGCTGGGGCGGACCGCTAGTCTATGATAAGTACCTAAGTACCTACTTCCTTGTGGATTAAAAACTGTTTATACCATTCCCCTTCTAAAAAGCTTATTTTATTACCTGAAAACCACAGCCTGAAAACAGTGAATTATTTTGGTGTTTGAATTTAGAAGACACCAATATATTCGACCTCCAATGCCATACAACTTCCTTACGTGAAAAATACTCGATACAAACTCCTTGTGCAAATAACTCCTCGATATTTGATAGCCCGTTGGTCCAGTTGGTAATGAACCTACCTTCTGAGCTTGGGGGCGTGGGTTCGATTCCCACGTAGGACAAACATTTGTGTGATGAACATTTGTGTTTGTTCTATATCTGGTTGTTAATATCTATTTAAGTATGTATTTAAAACTATATATGTATGTATATCAGTCTCTGGCAGCCATCACAAGCTTTGCTTAGTTTGGGGTCAGATGACCGTGTGTGCAAAAATGTCCCAAAATATTTATATTTATTTATTTATTAGAAGAAAAACTGTTTTATGTTCTTTGCTGTCATTAGTAAATTGGGCGCTATTTTGTATTCGTAGTAATTGTTACAATTTTAATTAATTTAATTTTCCTTTTTTCATTAAATATATATTTTCGCTCAAATCTTTCTTTTTCTCGTAGTCATGATTTAAAGTATAGTGTGAAACTCTTAAATAAAATGGATTTATATCGAGGGGCATAAATCACTCGCATCGCTCAGGATTCTAACACTTGAATCACTCCCTACGGTCGTGTTTCAGTCTTCACTTGATCGTGATTCATGGACGCTTTAAATCCGTCGTTTAATCACTAATTGCATAATATACTATTGTGCATTATCTCGCACTGCGAGAATGTTTTGTTTATTATTTTGCTCCGAAAAATTATCTATTTACGCGTGTATTAAGTTTATAGGTCATTTTATTTGATAAGACCGACTATCAATATTTTTCTGGTAAATGTTCAAGACATGTTCTCAGACTTGGTAATCATCAAATTATTAATAAAAAGTAAGTAAGAAATTTATGCAAGTATTTTAAGTTATTTTACGATTAGGTACTACAATGTGAGATTGTAGTGAAACGCATGCCTAGTCCGTTGTAAAAAAACTTAGGTAAGCAGTGGTAGCTACTTATTAAGAATAATAACCATCATAAAAAAAAGAATTAAAGAAGAACAAATAATATAAATAAGCGATAATGATCAATTTAAAAAACCGACTTCAAAATCAGTAAATACGCCATTTTGGGTAACTTGGATGACATATTTTTTCCAGCTATTTTGATTTAAAGACCAATTAACTGAGCCGATTTTGATAATGACAATTACTATGGGACCAATTTGAAAGTATTTCATATCAAATATTCCTATTAAAATCAAATGACCTATTAAAATAATTTTTAAATCGTTATAAAAAACGGAGTTCTGAAGTAACAAGCGTTAAAAATAGAATAATACAACCGAACTGAGAACCTCTCGTCCTCCTTTCTTGAAGTCAGTTAAAAAGAAAAAGTACTTACGAAAAAGTTTTGTCGCAACAAACTTTCTGCTTAGCTCACTAAACACTTTCACCACAAATTCGAAATTAGAACACTCCACATAGAAAATCGCCGGCCAGTATCCGCACAGGTGATGTAGTTCGTCGAATGATCGATGAATAATTTGATTGTTTTTATCGATATTCTGGCATCGATATGGCGCGTTTGAATCATCCGCGCGCGCTCTTGCTACTGTGGCGGCGAGTACGGGGCGGGCGGGCCGCCCAGATGTTATCTCGGAGAGTGATGTAGAGGTACACGCGGTGAGAGATCAGCGGGTTACCGACAAAGAGAATATAACCGCTAACGCTGAAGAAGTGGGACTTCCTAAGAGTTTTTTTTTTTCATGAAACGGGTGCGACTTCTGTAATAAAGTAAGACGCCTATAGTGACAAGCGTATAGGTACGTTAGAGTAGGATAGAAAACGTAGAATTTGTTTTTAAGTTGCGCTAGTCTGGTCACTGACTCTAATGATTACGTACTTAGTTAAGTTCTGTCGAGAATTATTGTCACTAACGAGTACGCTATAGGTAATCATGTATTTATTAGAAAATTATGTTATTCTAAAACATCTTATATATCTTCTGGATAAATCGCTCTCAAAATAGCTTTACAACATTAAATTCGCAAATATCAATACAAAATCTGTTTGTTTAGATTTGTGTGACGTCACTAGGGATGAAGCCAATTACAGACCGTTTTCGATCACGTGAGCAAATGTCGAAAATACAGTTATTTTATTCGCGTTTTTTACAAAAAATAAGTATATTTTCATTAAAAAATCAATGAAATATGCTTTTTCATTATGTCATGTTTATGGATGATGTCAATTGGCATAATATTTTCAATGCAGTCAAACACCCTATTGAGAGAAGGTTGAACTTGGATGAAGTTTCTTTTTAGGTAAAAAAAAGTTGATCCTATCTCAAGGCTTGAGTCGCATCTCAATTGAGAGGATGTTGAGTATCAAATCAGCGTGAATTTTTTAAGTAAGGCCGAAAGTGATGAGTAACGCTCGAATTGAGAAGTTGCAAATAAACTTACTAGATGGCGCTGTACAGGCTTAAAACGCGCAAACGTTGCGTACTCAAACTAAAGGGACGAAATTTGAAAAAACAATAACTATATGGTCTTATATCATATATTGCTTCTAGAATCAGATTTTTGGTTTGGCGACGTTTGAAGTCGTCATTGTCATAATTTCAGTCAGTTCAGCTAGCTTTGTTGGTTTGTCCCACGGGTTTACCCTTACCCCGCGGGTTTAGTCATGGATGGGATTGATAGACGGTTTCTGTCGTTTCTGACGCTTTGCTACAGGAATTTGGGCTTTCTGCATCGGGGTTTAAAAACAACCGACCGAGTATGATAAAAGCCTAATAACCCTAACAACTCTGGCTGTAGGGCTGGCCACTCAGGTCATACAAACTGACTCATCATCATCAGCCAGAAGACGTCCACAGCTGAACATATGCCTACCCCTTAAAACTCGACACTGAATGACAGCTAGAAAATGGCTATGTCGGTGCAGTGCCGGTTATGTGATGAACATGTATTGTGTGTTTGTTCTTTATCTGGTTGTCAATATCTATTTAAGTATGTATTTAAAACTATATAGGTATTAGGTATTTATGTATATCAGTCTCTGGCAGCCATAATTATCACAAGGTTTGCTTAGTTTGGGGTCAGATGACCGTGTGTGCAAAAATGTCCCGAAATATTTATTTATTTATTTTAAAGTAATAAATAAATCATATTTCTTACAATACCTAAACGTTTTACGTATTCTATACATTGCCGAGGTATTTTTAATAGCCCTAACAGACGTAAGGATTTGGTTGACGGACCGCCGAATAGAAAAATGTTTCTTTCTCTTCCGTTGGTTGGACGGGGGTCTGTCAACACAGTCTCGTCTGTTAGCTACTTTAGAATACCGGATTATACCTACACCTTCCTACCTTCAGGGTCAAACTAAGATATTTTTATTACAACTTACTGGGGTCAAAGGTAACTAACGCAAAAAGGGCGACTTTGGTGCATCAAGACTAACAACTAGGTATTTTCAAAATACTCTAGAAAATGTTTCATACATTTTGTCGGGAGTTTTTTTTTTTTATGGAACAGCAGATTTTTTACCTCTCTAATTTCGAAATTTTGTAGAACAAACGTTGTTAGTCTTGATACACCAAAGGTTGCCTTTGACCCTGTATTATGGTATGTACATAGGCAGATTGATCATAAAATAAATATTGTTATTTTGAATGTGATGTTGGGGTAACTCTTACATAGGCAATTTTTTTACTGAATCTAACAGCCATAAATAACATAGATACCTATAACACAAAAGAGCCAAACAAATGTCCTGTGGGATAGCGATTAAAATTGAAGGTAGGTAGAGGTACCTACGTTCCAACATAGCACCCACCGTATCTATACACGGATCCTGCTCGAATGTCAGAGGCAAATCTTTAACATGCATTAATTAGGTAGCCGATTATTATGAAATCACGAAAAATAACGAAGGTATCGCTTCAATTGCTGTCAGGGGTCAACCGTAGTAAAAAAAACTTGCAATGCACAGCACATTACAACGACAGAACAGCTAAGCAGATTCTCACAATTCTCTGAAGAACGGGCTGAAGTTTGCTCTGGGAGAGGCCTATGTTCAGCAATACCACCACCACCACGGTCATGATGACATGACTACGTAAAAATGGTTGCTGGTTAAAGTAAGTGGTAACTGGGTGTCTTCAACTCGAGAATGAATCGGTTTCTTCTGTGCAAACGTGCAGGGCCGCGCCGACCCCCCACAGCGCCTGTGTGCGAAACCTATGAAGCGCCTCTTTTTTTCACGAATCTTCATGTTTCAACTTATGTTTTTTTATTATTTATTAATTTTGACCAAAATAAATGTTCTTCGGTTTTATATACTTAGATAATATCTTCCTAAATAGGTAAAACCAGTTCGTTTCCGCTTGCCAAATACTGCGAAAAATAAAACACGAATTTAATTTTTACATACTTTATTTATGATGTTATATCTAATTATATACTTATATATTAATAACAAAATAGCTGACTTTTCTGATAAGACTGATTTAACTATGCGTATGCTATGTTAAAAAAAAACAACAAGATTCTAAAATATGTAAGAATATAAACATACTTAAATTATATTACTTCCACTCTTCTCGCTTTTCTGTTTGCGAAATCCTTAATAATCTCGTGTATGTCTATATGGTCTAATATGGCCTCAAGTGTAGTTTTAGGTAATCATGTATTTATTAGAAAATTATGTTATTCTAGTCTATTCGCACCATTCTTCGACAAATATAAGACAAACATAATCAAAACATTAGGCGGGATTTAAATCGATTTGCGTCATGATATTTAATTTGCCATAAAGAGCTTTGAAGATTTTGACCCTAACCAAGCAGCATTTTTTTTTAAGTCGCGGTGCAATATGTTTATAATATATTTGGATTTAGCTATAACTTTCATTGTGTTTCTTAATATAAACATGTAGTTGCATTTATGAATATCTCAGAAGCCTAACGCTTAAGGATATTATGATACGTGAGATTTTTTATTTGAAAATGTGTCACCACCACACAAACAAAAAACTAAAAATTCTAAAATCTCCAAAGCCCTTAGCCGCGCGCGTTAGACGCATGCGTCTGACGCGCGCAGCTATAATCGGCCGCGATGCACATAAGCAAATCGCATGAAAACATTGCAGTTTTTTGTAGCCGCTATCGCTTCTGATATGTTCCGCTTACTACGTCCCTCAGGACACCCCGTTGTCGTCAATTGTTTCACTTGTTAAGCGCTTCGTATATACGTCTGCACTAACGACTACCGATGAAGTACCTATGTGTCTGCAATGCTCTCCCATGCCACCATGTATCTTAAAGAATAACGATTGTAATTTTTTTAACAAGATACTGGTTAATATTGTTAAATTCTCAATAATTTATTACACATTATGGAATTTACATACAGATCTTAGGTAGCATGTTTAAGGTAGGTATCATGACCCTGAGGTATGGCAACAAAGTTCGTAGCGGATTGTTTTATTCCCTATTTGGCTTGGATAGAGGAACATTTTCTAACCGGCATTTTTTTTTAATTCTCTCTTTCTATGTCATGTTCGTGTTAGAATTGCCTTAGTTCAAATAGATGGCAGGTGGACTAAAATAGTCAGTCACAGAGTGGATGCCTAGAGAAGTGCAAAACCAGTGGGTAGACCAGCAGCCAGGAAAGACAATATCGTCAGGGCACCGGGCAAGGCGCAGATGAGGTCGGCGCAGGATCAGAAGAATTGTGTGTTACAGAAGAGGTCCAGCACTGGACTGTTAAAGGCAGAAATGATAACTGGTTAACATTGTCTTAAAACTAAGGTTTGATGTTCGAATGTCTGATTTATTAAAAAATTCAGCTTTCAAAAAAAAAACCCATAAAAGTCCATATTTTCATTATTTATTTGAGAGCGTTATAAACGCAAGTATCCGGTCAGACTAAACTGGCTCAGGATTGCTCAAAACTGATTATTCAGTTTGACCTCTCCATGTATCTCGGCCTTTATAATTATCTCTAGGTGTCACCGGCCGTTGACAAATCCTCTGGGATAGATAACTCTCTAGTTTCTTAGAGATGACCAGTTGACCACAGACGCTTAACCCGTCGTGACCTACTTTGCATATCTGTGACCTGTTTTAAGTTGGATCAATGCTCCAACTGTCGTTTTAGCAATAGTGCATCAGCCGTAACTATAAAAATGATCAATAGCGCCATAATATCATCATCAGCCGAAAGACGTCCACTGCTGAACATAGCGCCATAATATAGGTATTGTAAAAACTCTTCGAAAGCAAGTTGTCCCTTTGCTTTCATGACGTCATAATACGCGGCACACTGGGTTTTCATAGAACTTGACGTGCCCACGGTGTCTATATCCTATTATAGGTCTGTGGCGATAACACTCGTTTAGTAAACTGAAGAAAACTACAAAAGTTCATATACCAATACCATAATTTAAAATTATTATGGAAAATGGAATGTCGAGAAAACACTCAAAATATTCCATCTTTCCATCATTTGCATGAAATCTTAATGGATATGAAAAGGGTGCAAGAGGAATGTAAAATCTACTCAACGGTGTTAGGTATAGATAGGTATTAATATTATTCAGGGATGGGATGGTGTATTTACTCGAATACAAGTCTTTCTCATTTATTCGTGAAGTAAAATGACCTATATTCGTTTCGGTCTACCCTAAGGTTGCCAGGAAAAATTCGCTTTATTTTATTTATTTATTTTATTATATACACAACACAAATTACAATCTTACAAAACGTGAAGTAAAATTACCTATATTCGTTTCGGTCTACCCTAAGGTTGCCAGGAAAAATTCGCTTTATTTTATTTATTTATTTTATTATATACACAACACAAATTACAATCTTACAAAACATTATATCTATTAGGTACGAAATAATTCAAAAAAATCCACATTGCAGATTTGGCAATGTGGATTTTTTTGAATTATTTCGTACCTTGGACTTAGACGATGTTGTCTTAATTAATTAAAGGACATGTGACATTATGGCCTAGTGACTTTTTGTATGGTTTTTTTTAACTCGCGGCGGAAGATGAAACCTATAAAAATCGATAGAGCATAAAAATGCGATGCTTAAATATTCTAGCACTAACTCCGTATCCGTTTCCGATTCAGAGATATTGACGAATAAAAATGCACTATTTGTTCGAAATTATATTTTTACTCGCGGCGGAAGATAGGAAGCGGCGCGCGAGCTGCGCTTGCAATAAATAGTGCAACCTATTCACCCGCCGCGCCGTCACGTCCTATATTGTATTTTTCCATTTCAATAAAAATACAGTACTTACAAGTGAAATAAATATTTTTCTTATCTCTCAAAGTGCATTATCACGTTTTTTTGCACGATTAGCGGCAGCGTATCACCGGACAGTTAGAAGTGAAAGACTATAATTACTGGGCAACTACCTTGTATTCGTCTAGTAAATATGGCGGGGGAGACAACTCATCTACAGGTAAAAAAATCTTAGGATTATTATATATTTTTTTCACCTAACTAAACTACGTAACGGATTTTGATACGATTTTCACAATTACTATTCAGAAATGTCTCTCAGAAGATCTAATATTATTAATGAAACGAACATTGCACCCGTGCGAAGCCGAGGCGGATTTTCCTAGTAATTTATAAAAGTGAATTTATCGAAATACTTTTTTATCGATTAAATTTTACGGCAACCAATAACCAATGCACCACACTATTGCAAAAAATATCTATGTATAGTATTGTATAGTCAAAACGGTGCCATTCGTCGATTTCGGCCCACTAGAGATATTCTCGATGTCCCTTTTTAACTTACGATAGTTTCTCAGGTAAAGAAAGGACAGCGATATCAATTATGTTTCTGCTGAAATATAATATTTCTTCCTTATTTTTTTTCTTTGGTCTAGACCATGTATATTTGTCAAAGGTGGCCGCCAAAATTCAAAACGACGCCAACTTTACCCAAATGCATAGCTATTCCCTAATGAACTTCTTGTTGGCTTCGCCCCCCCCCCAATGCCATAAGAAAGAAAAGAATATAGGTACTACTCTCTTCCACCTTCAAATAAAGTGATGAATAACGCTCGAATTGAGAAGTTGCAAATAAACTTACTAGATGGCGCTGTACAGGCTTAAAACGCGCACACGTTGTGTACTCAAACTAAAGGGACGAAATTTGAAAACGCAATCACAAGCACAGATCTACTACCTATATATCTGTGTTGTGTATATCTGTGCTATAGGGTCTTTTTATAGACTTTTTGGTTCTAGAATATAATTTTTGGTTTGGCGACGTTTCAAGTCGTCAATGTCATAGTTTCAGTCAGTTCAGCTAGCTTTGTTGGTTTGTCCCACGGGTTTACCCTTACCCCGCGGGTTTAGTCATGGATGGAATTGATAGACGGTTTCTGACGCTTTGCTACAGGAATTTGGGCTTTCTGCATCGGGGTTTAAAAACAACCGACCGAGTATGATAAAAGCCTAATAACCCTAACAACTCTGGCTGTAGGGCTGGCCACTCAGGTCATACAAACTGACTCATCATCATCAGCCAGAAGACGTCCACAGCTGAACATATGCCTACCCCTTAAAACTCGACACTGAATGTCAGCTAGAAAATGGCTATGTCGGTGCAGTGCCGGTTATGTGATGAACATATTGTATTGTGTGTTTGTTCTTTATCTGGTTGTCAATATCTATTTAAGTAAGTATGTATTTAAAACTATATAGGTATTAGGTATTTATGTATATCAGTCTCTGGCAGCCATAATTATCACAAGGTTTGCTTAGTTTGGGGTCAGATGACCGTGTGTGCAAAAATGTCCCGAAATATTTATTTATTTATTTTAAAGTAATAAATAAATCATATTTCTTACAATACCTAAACGTTTTACGTATTCTATACATTGTCGAGGTATTTTTAATAGCCCTAACAGACGTAAGGATTTGGTTGACGGACCGCCGAAAAGAAAAAATTATCTTTCTCTTCCGTTGGTTGGACGGGGGTCTGTCAACCAAGTCAGTCTCGTCTGTTAGCTACTTTAGAATACCGGATTATACCTACACCTTCCTACCTTCAGGGTCAAACTAAGATATTTTTATTACAACTTACTGGGGTCAAAGGTAACTAACGCAAAAAGGGCGACTTTGGTGCATCAAGACTAACAACTAGGTATTTTCAAAATACTCTAGAAAATGTTTCATACATTTTGTCGGGAGTTTTTTTTATTTTATGGAACAGCAGATTTTTTAACTCTCTAATTTCGAAATTTTGTAGAACAAACGTTGTTAGTCTTGATACACCAAAGGTTGCCTTTGACCCTGTATTATGGTATGTATGTACATAGGCAGATTGATCATAAAATAAATATTGTTATTTTGTATGTGATGTTGGGGTAACTCTTACATAGGCAATTTTTTTATGGAATCTAACAGCCATAAATAACATAGATACCTATAACACAAAAGAGCCAAACAAATGTCCTGTGGGATAGCGATTAAAATTGAAGGTAGGGAGGTACCTACGTTCCAACATAGCACCCACCGTATCTATACACGGATCCTGCTCGAAGGTCAGAGGCAAATCTTTAACATGCATTAATTAGGTAGCCGATTATTATGAAATCACGAAAAATAACGAAGGTATCGCTTCAATTGCTGTCAGGGGTCAACCATAGTAAAAAAAACTTGCAATGCACAGCACAGTACAACGACAGAACAGCTAAGCAGATTCTCACAATTCTCTGAAGAACGGGCTGAAGTTTGCTCTGGGAGAGGCCTATGTTCAGCAATACCACCACCACCACGGTCATGATGACATGACTACGTAAAAATGGTTGCTGGTTAAAGTAAGTGGTAACTGGGTGTCTTCAACTCGAGAATGAATCGGTTTCTTCTGTGCAAACGTGCGCCATCGTTGACCGTATCATCGCCAGTGCCGGTTTTAGCACTACCAGCGCCCTGGGCGAGACTTCTACGGCGCAAACCCCCCACCCCCCACCCCCCTTATGCCATTCAAACCAAAAAAAGGCAAAGAATATATTATTAGATGGAATAGATCTAGATTTTTATATACCTGCGGCGCCCCTTTATAGGCGCCTGTGGCGCCCTAGGCGGTCGCCCAACCAGGCCCTACCCTAACGCTGGTACTGATTGATCATCGCTTAACATCAGGCGAGTTGGCAGCCAAGCGCAAGCCTTCACTTTACCTATTATAGTCTGTGAGTTTAGGTGATTGCGAAAAATCACGCGAACGTGAACCTGGATGCGCCGACATAGTTTGCGGTCGCACAACTTTTTGCAATCACATGAACTGAATCGTATGTATGTAGGTATGCACCTAGTATGTTTGTACATAGGTAGTTGTTAAAAAAAAAAAGTTACTTTCATAACAGTCCTTACTGTTTGTACGTCGGCATGTATCCATCGCAGTTGTTTGTGTGGCTGCGATAAGAAAGGTGCGGGTCATTGAAGATGATAAAACAGATGTACCTACCTACGGACCATACGGGAACCAGACATTTATGGACGCGCGGCTTCCTTCAAATACCCTTTTTGTGAGCAACATGGATAAGCACCGATCAAGGATTGACTGGCATGCTTACTGGAATATAAAGGTTCGATAGATATGATAGAAGGCGTATTTACTCGTATGTGTAATTGGTAATTGGGGCCCGATGGGCGGGTGATTACACAATTGCTGCCCGATGATCGGGCATAGTTTTGTCGAAGTCGGGCAGCAACCAAAACAAACCTAATATCTGCCGCTGAGAATAGGTATGCTTCTGACAGTTGCAATAACATTGTAAAAATGGAAATGGAAATATTTTCTTTAAATATTGCACTGTAGTTTAGTAGTAGGTATATTGCCTACCAGCTACAATCTTATGTTCAATCAAACAGCTAGTAAAAGCTTGGGTAAAAGTGATCACAATGTACTGTTTTCGTTCTGCTTTTTACAATGTTATGACAACTGAAACCGTGTGTGAAAAATGACCCGAAATATTTATTTATTTAACTGTCAGACGCATGCCTCACTTTAAGTGTTAGATCGAATTTTTCTTTCTTGATGCAATCTATTTTCTTATGGACTCGCACTTGGCCATTATTTAATATTTGTTGTTATACTTTAGCGCAGCGGTCGGCAACCTTTTGCCAGGCAAGGGCCACATAGTGGCAAAATGAGGTAGAGGCGGGCCGCACTTGTTCATAGTTTTGATATAAGGTATAATATCCATACACAGGTATATTATAGGTGATATTAAAAATGCAAAAACATTATACATTGAAATTTTATAAATAGGTACGTATATAGGACTATGTCAACGACAAAGGAGCAATTAATGACAAATATATGAAGAAAAATAATAAAAAACTTAAACAAGAACTTTAATATATAAATATAACTGTACTATTAAATTGTAATTGTTAAACTTAAATTTATGGTAGCGGAGTGTATATTTTTATTTTTGTTTTATATTTATAAATAGTAATACCCTCCGTTTATCTTTATCATTATTTTATATGCACTGATTGTTATATAATATAATATATATTTATTTATTTTCAATTTGTATATCTTAACATTTTTTGTAACATCATTATGTTGACAGAAGAACTTTAAATTTAAAACTTTTTTAAACAGGATTCCTCGATACAGGCTTTGCCTAGTGAGGAAACTATTAGTAATGACCTTCTAAATTTAGAAAACCTTTTCTGCAAGATATATGTACTTTTCAAACTTTATTTTATTGTGTTTTTATTTTCTTTTTAATATGTATGGTATGTATATTTGTAGTAAATATATTTTTTTCAATTTTTTCCCATTAATATACAGAATCCAGTGTGACGTTTGAAACTGTATTTGATTGGATATTTGGTGTAAATTAGCTTACATGTTTGTGGTTGAAATGAAATGTCTAAGAAAAATGGCTCTCAAATTATTAATAAGAATTATACATTCATTTGCAAAATAATCGCGGGCCACAGGTTGCCGACCACTGCTTTAGAGTGTGTACTATAATCATGCCAAGTTTGATGCTTGTACTTATTACCGTTTTTACGTTATAGCTAATACAAAAATACGTTAAAAAAATACGTTTGTTGTATGGGACCTCCCTTTCGTTTTTACTTTTTTATTATATCTTAGTTAATTCGCCGTAACATTACATATTATGTGAAAATTTCAACTGGCTATCTATTACGGTTCGAAAGATACAGCCGTTAATAGGTAGGACAGACAGACAGACAAACAGGCTTAGTAGGTCCCGTTTTTACCTTTTGGGTACGGAACCCTAAAAACATCAAATCGCCAGCAATATCGCTCACCCGGTATTCTGGTCTAAAGACCATAAAAGTCACATGTGAATCGGTTTCTTCCAGGCAAGCATGGTCCATAGTAGACCGCATCCCGCATCATCGCTTAACATTAGTCGGACATCAAGGGCAAGCCTATATATCAAATAAAAACACTCCATAAAATTAGCAAGAAGCATTATCTTTCTGTCAACTTTGGAGCTTGTAAAGGTCTAGCTGAATAATGGGAGGTTTTCCAAACGTCGATTTAAAAAAAAACCCTATAAATGTGATAGATGGCGTTGAAGATATGAAGATTTTGAAAAACCACAGACGAAGGTAAAAAAAATGCTTATTCTCATAGCCTAGACAATGTCTGTCTGTCTGACACTGTCTGTCGTGCTTGTTATTGTGTTATTTTATTTTGTAGTATAGTATTTTGTGATCATTTTTTTATAGTATAGTTATTGTTTTTCGGTTATTAAAAAAAAACATGTCTCGGCAGCGCCATCTATCGTTGATTGCAGAACTATGTTCCTCCAGCTTTCAGAAAACCTCCCATTACTTGCATGTTGCAAGAATTATACATGGCACCACCAATGCTTAGATTGGTTGCAAAGACAAATTCAAGAATTGATCATAACTATTTTAATTTAAACATATTGCCATTCATGCCAGCATTATTACTTTCAAACATTTTTCCAAACAATGATGAATACAACTCATTTGCACTCTCTTCATTCCACGTAGTATTTTTCTCTGGTGCCATGAAGTTCACCAGCTGGTTATGAACTACGTACTTAATCTTCCTTCCTTTTGTGGCTTTAGTGTCCACTTTCCTTTTCATTTTACTTCGCATTTGCTGCAACGCAATCCATTGCCGACTCAACTGGACCGGGTCGGAAATATCTGCTGACTTACATTCTATCAGCTCTCTTAGTAACTGGTGATAGAAATCGCTATCGTCAAATATCTCATGGATGTATTCGTCACCGTCTTTCCTATTCCTTGTTACTGGATTGACTTCTGTTCCATTTGAGACGCTGTTTTCTTCATCTACAGGTTTTTTGTACCCAATTATGTCATATTCGGACCGTTTTAGTTGTGTTCGTTTCACTAGCTTCTCGCGGTCAGATAAAATGTAAGATATTTGTTGGAGAATTGTATTAGTTGGTGCGTTTTTAATATTTGTAGCAGTAGCAAGACGTGTTTTGTCATGCCATTTTTGTATTGAAGTGTCCCTAAATGTTTTGAATGCTTTATGGGATGTGGACATTTCTGATTCGTAATCTTCCAATTTACGTTTCTTTGCAGGTACAATATTTTTATCAGTTTTGGACGTTTTTGGTTCAGGTTCACCATTGTCTTCAGGTTCCGTGTCTGAAGGTATTTCCTCATTGTCTGTGTCACTCGGTATTTCTTCATCACTCTCTTCTTTCTTCTCTTCTTTGCTATCTGTTTGCTTGTCAGACTTCTTTGTGGCAAGGGTCTTAGTCTCCGGGAAGTTCTTGTATAACAGGCTTTGAAGTCTTAGTAACCTGAAAAAAACCGGACAAGTGTAAGTAGGACTCGCACCCTGAGGGTTCCATATAACCTAATAAATATGTATGTAGATAGTACATCTATTCCAGGTAGTGAGACTCCACGAAAAACGAGACAAACTAAACTTTGTAGTTGGCAAACAGATGCTCTCATACATAACAGGTGCTCTCATACATCTCATACTAACTACAAAAGTGTTAGTATTAGCTTGTATTTTGTTTCGTTAATAAAGGCACTTGCACTACAAAATGTAAGTTTGTATTAAAAAATAATATGTGATGCTTGCTTCTTGCCAAATTTTATTATTCTAAGTCATTGGGAAGTACCCTATAGGTTTTGATTCCCTTAGTCTTGACAGACAGACGGAAAGACACAACAAAGTGATCCTATAAGGGTTCCTTTTTTCCTTTTGAGGTACGGAACCCTAAAAAAGGAAATAGAATTAATAATATTTCTATGGGTAACAAAATACATCACTAACCTGTGGCATGTGCATAGGTGTGGTGCTTAGAAGGCCTACTTATTTTATTACTTTATAAAAAACTACAAAACTAGTTACAATCTATGCCTTCAAGTCATGAGTGAATCAGTTTTGTTGTGGCAAGCGTGCTCCATCGTAAACTGCATCATAGCTTTACATCAGGCAGGTGGGCAAACGCAAGCCTATTATTGAATATAAAAATATATAATCGCAAAAAAAAACAGTTTTACATACATTTCAAGTATGAATGTAATTTTTCTAGGGAGCAGCTGTACGCATAGTACAAGGTTTGATAGTTTTCAAAAACTTTTTTAGTTTTTTGTACTGTTTATTACATTTTAGTAGAGCACCTACACAAAGAAATTATTATCGGTAGTAATCAGCATTGGTTGTTCACTCAATTACGAAAAAAAAAACCTATCAAAACTTGTATCCTTATTTTTTCCATTCAACCTGTCCTAGTTTCATGTTAGTACCAACATTCTATATTGAAAGGCCTTAGCCTCAAAAAATTACATCAGGGCTGGCCACTCAGCCGATATGAGATATGAACCTACTTTAATACTATGAGGAGAAGCTTAGATACTCACTTATCCAAAACATTCGCTACATTAGCCTTGGTAGCGTTACTTTCTTCCAGAAACTCATTATCCTCTTTCAGTCCTTCATAAGTATCAGCCATCGGCATCTGGTTGGCTGTGTTCATGCACCTCTGCAAGTGTATCCTCGTTTCCAACAACCCCTCCCACACCAGGAGCTGGTTACGAACACAAATACCTTTCTTTGCTTCTTCTGAGACATTTTGCTTCTTAACATGCTCGAAATCTTCCTTCATAGGCGCTTCCATTTGACTGATGTCATAGCCTTCTTCATCATCATCGTCTGATCCATCTTCTTCATCAGCGGATTGTGTTTTCTTTTGAAACTTTGTAAGGCTGTAATCATCACTCTCACTATCACCTTCAGACTCAACATCTTCTGAATCTGAAGCAGCTTTAGACTTCGAAGATAGCTGTATATCATTATCGGAATCTGAACTCACTTCTTCTATCTTTTGCTTAAGTTTGCTCACTATATCATGCTCCAAATCTGAGCTCTCTTCAGAGGCTTCTGAATCAGATTGCTCTAGATCTTTTCTAGAAACTACCTGCCCTTCGTACTTCTTACTAACCTCGCTTAGTAAATTAACATTTCGTTTACGAAAATCACTGATAGCTGCCTCATCTTCGCTTTCTGAAGACCCAAAATCATCACGCGAGACAGTTTTAGGTTTAGTTCCGAATACTTGGTCGTCTTCGATATCTGCTCGTGGTTTCAGCGTCAGGGCATCAGCGATACGGTCTGATAAAGTTAGTTTCGCACTTTTCTTTTGTTTCAGTTTCATTTTGTAGTTTTAAGTAATTTTTTAAGATTTTGATTTTATGTTTACGAAAAGCAAAACACGTGTCTTTGATTGACTTTGATTTCTTCGTCCCCTTGTTGGGGCTTTTGGCTCTGCATGATTGACGCAGTTGCCATGACAGTTATTATGGATATAAAAAATTACTTTTGACTTTGTCATAAAGAGACTTGACAACTGAAGTTTATTTTCTACAAGAGAAAGAAATTGCTGCACAAGTCAAAATCTAAGAAAAAAATTGTTTATGATCTTTAGTCTCTATGGTCTGAGGTTTTGGCGCCAGCGTTGAAAAAACATGTCGACTTCTGCTAATATTTTCCTAAACTTGTGTATTTTCGAGTGTTAACGTGTATTAAATGGTGAATATTATTCATTAAGTGTTCGTAAATGTGCTCGAGTGCAAGTGATATAACGAGGTGAAACGTGTCTTTTCGTGTTGTTTCCAAAACTCCATAGGAGCCTCTTGTAAAGTCCCTACTTTACAGGGGCATGAGTTTGACTTGACCGTGACTTACTTAGCTTGACTCTTACTGTGATTATGACTTGTTTGACGCTATTAAGACTATCAAAACAGATGAACAGGCGGTATGGCTTTAAAGACGTTAGCCTGCCCGATAGGCGAATAATTAAAAAAAAACTCTACGGTCTAAAAAGGCGCGAAAAGCGAAAAATTGACTGACAGACGTTGGCACTTGGCAGCTTGTTTTGTTTTGCATTTTGCAACTTTTATTTACAATTCAAGCCTCGATTCATGTAAAATAAAATCTCAGCGAATTTTAACCATGAGTAGAAGAACCAAGAAAGTTATACCTCGTGCAGTTACGTGGCTTAGTGAAACAGTAGTAGATCCAAACTGTTTGTCCAACTCATTTTTACATTACGAGTAAGTTAACCAACAAAAATAAGAAAAACAAGCAAAACACAAAACACTTCAAAAAAATAAGTTTATCTCTTAATTAACTAATATCGTCGTAAAGTTTTAAAGATACCCATTTTTAATTAGGAAATTCCAGTTCCAAAATCTTCTGGCAGAAATCGGTGACTTCGTTCTGATATCGAATGCTGATGCAGCCGAACCGGACACCGAAGACGGGTGCGACGCGGCGCGTATCGTATCGCTCTACGAAGATAGTACTAACCAAAATGACCCATTCAGAGCCAAAGTTCAGTGGTACTCCAAACCCAGTGACTTACCAAGTTCTTGCTTTAATAAAATGGCACCAATTGACTTTTTAGAAAAAGAGGTAAGAACAAACTTTTATTTGCATGTAAAATTATTTTCATGACAACTATTTACCTTGAAAGATATTAGTTAAATACGTACAAAGCTAATAGTTAATAATTTGCAGGTAATAGAAGACCATCGTCCATTCAATACAGATGTATCAATAGAAACTTTCTTTAAAAAATGTTCCATCTGCTTCACATACACCAAAGACACTGACCACTTCACCACCGCACCCTACTATTACATATGCAGGTACAGACTCATGTCTATAAGCAAACGTAAAGTGGTCCTCGAACCAGTCATGGAGGAGCAGCGGAAAGCTATACAGCTTCTGACCACTCCAGCTAAAAGTATTATTTCACCAAAAATGGCAAAAACACCCACTAGCTTAGTAAAAAGAATGAGCAGGGTATCTTTGTCAGAACAAAAGAACTGGAGTGTGTCAAAGACAGAGGGCACGAAGCTGCTCCTCAAAAGAGCCATTTTAGCTGATAAAACAGAGAAAGATTCTCCTAAGAAAACTCCTAGAACACCTGAAACATCAGTATCGGAAACTCCCAAAAGTACCAAAAAACTAAACAGAAACAATTTAGAAGAGATATTGAGCATGGAATTGAAGGAAACTTCAGATGATGAGCTTCCAACTTTAATTATAAGACAACATGTTCCTACAACTCCTAAAAGGAAACAATCCATCTCAAAAACCAATGAGAAGACGCCAAAGAAAGTATTAGTGTTTGATGAGGAACAAATGAATCCATATAAAACGAGATCAGGGAGAGCTGCCACAAACAATATAAACTATGTTGAAGAAGAGGTGTCTCCTGTAAAGCGTACTCCAAGAAGAACTAGAAAGACTACTGAAAGAGATGACGATTTCAAACCTGCACAAAAAATACCAGTAATTTGGATTGAAGAGGCAAGTATCCAGAACACACCTGAGAAAGGTACCCCTAGAAGGACCAGAAAGGTTTCACAAACTGAGGATGACTTCAAGCCAGTACCTAAGACTCCAAAAACTCCAAGAACCTCCAGGACTCCAGCCCAAACACCTAAACAAAAAGTGAGCAGAAAAATAATAAGCCAGATGACACCATCTTTGCATACAAGGACTCACTCTGTTGACAATATTGCTGGTATGAAAACTTCTTTTTGAGATTTATATTTTAAACTTATTTTTTTAACCGACATGAGAAGGAGGTTATCAATTCAACTGTATGTTTTTTTATGTTACGCGATTATTCCGCCTATTATTAATTGATTTTGATGATTATTTTTTTGTTTGATAGGCCATACTTCAGAGGTGGTCCCATGTAAATTTTATCGGAATTGATTTAGCGCTTCCTTGGGGAAAAAAAACATACCAAACATATATACTATACACAGATGACGTTTTGGTTTGTGGTTCCTTTCAGCAAAAGTTTTGATGAGGACTTTCATCTCTTTTCAACTTTTTTTTGTTTAAGTTTGGACATGTAGATGTAAGTCAGTCAGTCAGTCTTGAAGTTGTTTTTTTTTCTTTTAAGTATAAGTTGATATGATGTTGATGATGATTGATTATAAAATCTCGGTGTCGGTATTGTTAATATTCTTATTATATTAAATTCCAGAATTTGTAATGAAAAATAAGTCATTGCCTGGCCGCGAAAGTCAAATGGACGAAATATTATCATTTGTGAGGTCAAAACTAATTGATAGAACAAGTGGGTAAGTTAACATATACAGTTTTACAGTTGTATAACTTTTGAAAAGACTGACAAACAGACATAAGCGTAAGCTTAGTAATAGAGTCCTGCTTACAAACTTTGGGTATGGAACCCTAAAAAAGTTAGCCAAATATAACAAGGTTATCAAATAACATATTATATAGCCCATATTACATATTATATACCCCATTGGTCCAGTTGGTAGTGAACCTGCCTTCTGAGCTTGGGGGCGTGAGCGTGGGGTTCGATTCCCATCTGGGACAAATTTGTGTGATGAACATTTGTGTTTGTTCTATATCTGGTTGTTAATATCTATTTAAGTATGTATTTAAAACTATATATGTAAGTATATCAGTCTCTAGCAGCCGTATCACAAGCTTTGCTTAGTTTGGGATCAGATGACTGTGTGTGAAAAAATGTCCCGAATATTTTTTTATTTTTTAATATAATTATGTTTCCAGATGCATGTATATCTCAGGAGTGCCTGGAACAGGAAAGACAGCCACAGTTTGCGCAGCACTTAAGATCCTGAAGGATGATGTGGACCTCCCCGAGTTCCAGCTGGTGGAAGTCAACGGCATGAGGATTGCCGAGCCGAGACAAGCATATGTTCAGATTTATAAGCAGCTTACTGGTATGTATGTCTTATCCTAAACTAGTTGTGATTTGTGGTCATACCAGAAAATGACCGAAATGACGAGGTTTTCACCCATATTTTTGGAATAAAAAGCAGTGTTATAATGATTTTTGTAATGCAACTATTTTGCTGACTTTTCATCAAATATCACACCTTTGCCAGTAATTCCACTGCCAAGCCTTATTGTGCATACTACTGGTTTCCGGATTGAATGACTTTCAACCAGGAAACCAGTAGCATGCTCAAAGTGAAATTACTGCATAGAGATTTAACGTCTGTTAGGGGTGATAATTGTGATTTTGAACTGTTGAAACTCAAAATTGTATGTGGCACTTATTTGTTATGGGCAAGCAATCATGCATGATCCTTAGTACCATGCGAGGGACTCTCTCGTCTCGTCATAGGAAGGAGCATATCCATTTAATATCAAGATGGTCAAAGCATTTTTTTTTTTTTCATTTAAATGTTTGAGCACAACCTTTGGTAAACAAAAATGTGGTCGAAGATGAAGCAGACTTAAACAAAAAGCTATCATATTAATTTTCAGGTAAGACTGTCGTATGGGAGCAAGCTTGTTCTCTGCTAGAGAAGAGGTTCATAAATTCTGGCCCTAGAAGGATACCTACAGTATTGCTTGTTGATGAAGTAAGTAACGAATTACGAAGTTGATGAAGAAACACTGAAAAGAAATTCATTGTCTCTCATTCTCATTAGCCACTTTTGCCAGAGTAACGAAAACTTTGACAATGTATAATGGAAGCTACTTACTACTATGCCACCTTGAGGCATGCCACTTATCCATTCATTCATATTTCGTTTATTGCATATATATGGGTGATTAAGATAGAAAAATTCCAGTAAAAGAGGGACCTATAATCGACCTTTCGGCATACAAAAACTGTCCTGTCTTGCACTTGCAATGCTTCTTCATCTCTGGTGGCTGCTTGCATTCTGAGCACACTGCTCTAAAGTAGACAGTGTTTATGGTAAAGTAATAAATCATCATCATCATCATCATCATAATTTCAGCCATAGTCCACTACTGGACACTACTGTAATGTCCACTGCTGGACATAAGCCTCCCCCATCGATCTCCAAAAGGGCCGGTTGGAAGCGGCCTGATTCCAGCATTTCCCTGCAGTCTCTTTCAGGTCGACTGTCCATCTTGTGGATAGTTAATAATAATTATAATAAGATTATATTCCGAGGATACAATTATTACCTCCTTAATAATTGTATCCTCGGAATATAATCTCATATCAGGCTGATGCACAGAACTCTCTCTTAACTTTCATAGTGAATTAGACAATCAGGTTTATGATGATGATCTGAGTTAAATTTCGTTAACTTACAGTTGGACGCCCTTTGCACTCGTCGCCAAGACGTCCTGTACAGTATAATGGAATGGGCCGGCCACCACACCGCCATGCTAACAGTGCTAGCAGTCGCCAACACTATGGACCTGCCGGAGCGTGCGCTCGCGGCGAGAGTCGCGTCACGACTGGGCCTCACGCGGCTCACCTTCCCCCCCTACACGCATACGCAGCTGCAGACGATCGTCGCGACCAGACTGGCCGGAGCCAACGTTACGCCTGATGCTATGCAGCTCATTGCCAGGTGAACAGCTAGTGCCTGATAGAGCAACACAAACGATAGGATTTAAGTCAGCGGACACATAGATACGCGAGAGAAAATTCAAATCAAATCATTTATTTGTCAGAAAATGGTAGGTGGTACACACACATATTTTTTCAACATAGTCAGCGACCCAAAGCCTGTTTTGGGTAGACTAGCAGGGGCAAGTGCACAATACACCCAAGCGGGATGTCAGTACAGGTCTTCTCTATCTCTACATAGTATAAATTAAAGTCGCTTTCCGCGTCTGTCTGTCTGTCTGTATGGCCGCTAACTCCTAAACCACGCAACGGATTTTGATGCTGTGATCACCATCAGTTAGATACTTTTTCACGGAAGGTTTATATGTAACTAGCGACCCGCCCCGGCTTTGCACGTAAATTACACCCGTGCGAAGCCGGGCGGGCGGGTCGCTAGTAAAGTTATATGATTATTTACGGGATATTTACCGTGGTAAGGTTGTCTTAAAAATTTAAGTTTGTGTTCATAAAAAAAAAAAAAAAAAAAATCAAAAATTCAAAATTCTTTATTAACTGATTTTTATAAAACATAGGTGTTTGGCCTCTCCTGTTAAGTTTTGACAACCTGTGTTAGGAGAGACCGCTCTTTCGTTGTTACATCGTAATTTCACATTTATATTTCAGAACAGTTTATAATTATGTAGGGTAGTTTTAAATTAAAGTGGATGGTTAATGTGCGTGTATGTGTTTATGTCAATGACTGAGTAAGTGTTCCGTTTGCTCGTAATCAAGTTGCTTTAACCATGTTAATATACATTTTTTACATTTATGAAGTGACATTGTGTAAATATTTTTGATTCTATTAATTTTATTATAAATTTTTATTGAGTGTACTGAAAATTGTTTTTCTGCAAAAAGGGTTCTTACGGATGGTTGCTTTACTACTGAGTAAGGGTTCCTTTTTTTTACGATATTTGGGTCTACAGTAATACCTTTATGAACCTTCAGGATACATTGTAATATATATAATTGTCTAACAGTCAGAACGTTTGCATCACTGTACAGTTTCACCGTGCTGTACCCTATTTTCTTTTTTAACATAACTTTTAGAATTCCTCTCTGAGCGCGTTCGATACTTAAGAAGCGTGTCTTAAAAGTTCCACCCCAAACAGCTATACAGTACGATAGAATAGATTGTACGAGTGCCGTGTAAATGTACGTTAGGAGTTTGATATCAGAGTTCATAATACTATACGCAGTGATACAATGAGTGTGTTTTGTCGGGACTTAGATTCGAGTTCCAGTGATAACCGTAGCAAAAGACTAAGAAAGAGGGTAGATCGTTATGTCTGCACCTAACTTTTTAACTGTTCGGCCAACCACCCGCATTCTTCAGTCTTCCCGTGAACATGGTGCATGTAACTGCGCCAAAGTATCGGGAGCTCATTCCACAACCTTAGGGGCTGTCCATTAATCACGTGATGTTTTTTTTAACATTTTTTAAACCCCCCCTCCCCCTTGGTGATATATGGTGAGGTTTAAGACTAACCCCCCTCCCCCCACCCAAAATCACGTGTATTTTTTAGTACCTACAAAGAATCTTATTTTTTAAAAGTATAATCTAATTTTAACACGTGATATCTTACATCACCCCCCTTCCCCCTTGTGATTGTGATGTTTTCTAAACCACCCCCCCCCCCTTTCAAGCCTCACGTGATTAATGGACGGTCCCTTACCACGGTAAATATCCCATAAATAATCATATAACACTAGTGAAGAACCGTGATAGTTTAAAACAGTGTTTAAGTGCAGGTCATTATAATTAGAATCGTTTATTTGTATTCCAGGAAAGTAGCAGCGGTATCGGGCGACGCGCGGCGGGCGCTGGCGTTATGTACTCGCGCGTTAGAGCTGGCCGAGGGTGGCGGCAGCGCGGGTCTCGGCGAGGTGACGCGCGCGCTCGGGGAAGCCGCGTCCGGAGCCACCGTCACCGCCATCCGGCGCTGCTCGCCTGCAGAGAGGCTCATGCTACGCGCTGTGGCGGCCGAGGTTTGCACGATCTAATTAATTCCCTCCTGCCCATTTTTCTATCAGCCTGCCAGAGCGGGCACGAAAAATCGTCACCGCTTTATGGTTGATATTCTGAAAACCCGTACGAAGCGCTTTGATTCCACATTTATTGTGCGAACTGCTAGTCTGTGGAATGCGCTGCCTGAATGGGTTTTCCCCGATGGTTACAATCTGGGTATCTTCAAATCACTTGTGAATCGGTTTCTTCTAGGCAAGCGTGCTCCAACGTAGTCCGCATCATCGCTAAACATCAGGCATGATGGTGGTCAAAAGCAAGCCTATTATGTACAACAACAACAAAAAGGTATCTTACTGTTTTCTAGAGACCAAAACTGGCCTATTACAATAAAAAGCGTCACTCCCCAATGTGGGACCTCGTGTCAATCAGCTGGAGCTCACGCAGATCAGTTTCCACAGCATCGGCGTCTCTTAGGCGTCCACTTATCATTTAGGGCCAAAGTGCTGGGGAAGACGAATCCAACGAACCCAAACTCGACGGGGTTACGTCGTTTTGTTTACGAGTTCCTACGGCCACCTGTTAAAATTTGCAAGTTGAAGTGGCAATGGGCGGCCAATGGATTGCCTTTTCAAACTACATTATCTTAACTCAATTATTATTCCAGGTGGAGCGAACCGGCACGGACGAGACCACGCTCTCCCGCGCACTCTCCACTGCCGCTGCCATAGTTTCCATGGACGGCCGGCCGTACAAGTCAGCCGCACACATCCGAGCACCGACGGCTTCGCAAGCACTGGCGATATGCGGCCGCCTCGCTGCTCTGAGACTCCTGCTCATGGAACCCAAGCCCTCTGAACCCAGGCTGCTGTTGAATGTCAGCGTTGATGATGTGCATTACGCTACCAAACAAAATACTGTTTAGTCAGCGCTGACAGCCTGTGGTATGCGGTTGAATGGCTGCTCTGAGACTGTTGCTGATGGAATCGAAGCCCTATGAACCCAGGCTGCTGTTGAATGTCAGCGCAGATGATATGCATTATGCTTCAGACAGATTACTGTTTAGTCAGCGCCGACAGCCTGATATTCGGTTAAATAGCTGCTCTGAGACATGCTGATGGAACCCAAACCTTCTGAACCCAGGCTCCTGTTGAATGTCAGCGTTGATGGTGTGCATTACGCTACCAGACAGATAACTGTTTAATTAGGAATGAAAATGAATGTAATCTCATCTTTTTTTTCTCAAACACGTAAAAACTGTTAAGTAATTAATATTGATGGTAGATATGATATTGGTTGATGTTATTGAATTCATATTTTTAATCATTAAAAACATGATTCGCAATTTTACAATTTTAGTGCATTCATTTAGGCTATGAAATGAACGCAAAATATAATAATAAGATAAGGTGTCGATATTGTGTAAAGTACAAAATAATCTATAGTGCCTTACTACATTGTATATCCAGACATAATGCACTAAAGTGCAGCCGCCGAATGAATGTATCTGACATTTGCCATAACATTGTAAAAAGCTAAACAACATTCTGAACTAGAGTAGCTAGTATCTTTTTTTTTTCTTTCCTATTGAGATGATTTTGGCGAAACGAAGGTGAAACGTGTATTTTCGTGTTGTTTCCAAAACTCCACAGCCTCTAGTAGTCTTCTCCACTTCACTGGGGCACGGCTTGGACTTAGCCATGAAAATATTGAAATATAATAGACACTGGCAAATGCACAAGACGTGCGACGCCAATCCTTACAGAAGAAAAGAAAAAAGGTACTAGCAATCCTAGCGCCATAAAAAGTTTCTACTATAGTCACCGCCACAGATCTACTACCTATAGATTTTCAATGAGCGTGGCTAGCTCAGTGCCTCTCGCTCATCATCGTATTTTCGCTCACTGCGCTTCTTGCAGCCCAAAATGCTACAACCAACCATTGTAAAATATCTTTTACAATTATTTCTCAGAGGAAACACGCATTTATCACATTAAATCACCAAAAAAAGGCAATAAATATAATTCAGACCCGTTTTGTTTGTCACTGATTATTACAGATTTTGACACTTGAGGTACCAAAAACAGGTCACGCCGATAAGGACAACAAAATCTATTTATGTCCTTTTCGTACTTGTGCTGAGCCATATCAAGTTGTCTCTTTCACTAAAATATATTGCCGATCTGGTTGTGTATATCTGTGGTCACCGCGTTACCAACTGAGTCGTCGAGCAATAAATGTCATACCATAAGACCTGTAAGTGCGAGTGAGATAGACAGAAATGACATGTGGGTGCGAGCGAGATAGACAATGATTTATGACCTGACGACTCAGTTGATAATGCGTTTACTATAGCAGCTAACTCCATTGTGTAACTCTTTTTCAACAAAAAAGGAAAAAAGAAAGATTTGACTGATTTAATAAATTTAATTAATATTCTAACACTGATGGCTAAATTTATTTATGAATCGCTTCCAACTTGAAGTATTTTGATAAGTCCTTCGACATTGTTTTCTCCAACTGCTTTTCTACTTGCTGCTACCACAGCTTTGCTATATTTTCCAACTGAAAAAAGAACAACCAATTGATTTAATATTACGTATTATCAATGAGAACAATCTATTTAAATGATAAAGAGCTATGCTCCGTCCAAGCATTTATTTGCTTTGACAGCTGCAATAATTGAGCAACTTCTTTTGAGTTTAGCCGTGGTTTCACTCGCTCTCCTACAGGAACCGTTATTTATTTTCAGGATAAATGTGTATGAAATTGAGGGTACCTATAATTTCATCACCATCAGCCATTCCAAATTTCATCTCTAAGAGTTGAGTTGGGAGAACAAACAATAAACAAGACAAGATTTACTTATTACTTTATTACCATAACATTGCATATTCCGTGAAAATTTCAACTGGCTATCTATTATGATTCGAAAGATACAGCCATTAAAAGGTAGGACAGACAGACAGCGTAGGCTTAGTAATAGGGTCCCGTTTACACCCTTTGGGTACGGAACCTTAAAAACTCGCTGATGTATATCCAAGCGCACGGGGAGGTGAGATGAGAGACACTACGCCACACTCCTCGTGCAGCATGGAGGTTGGCGTCTTTCTCTCTAGATTACTGTCATTACCATTGCAGCGTTTCACTACCCACCTCCTGAATCCAACATCAATACCACAATCTCAATAACATTCTTATAATAATGTTACATTGAGCTTTGTCACTCTCTCGGCAAATGAGAGAGCAAGACAAAATTCAATGTAAGGTTATTATAAGAATCCGTTTGATGGTGCCAAATTATTCCATTGTTATCCGAATTACTTATACTCGCAAAGTTTCATAATAAGCGTGTAATAAATTTTTTATAGGAACGAGTGTTGCGGCTATAAAATGCGGGTATTTATATTAAAATATTATGTAACTACCTCTCAGTCGAGCAGCTTGCTGTAATATAGTATGCAAGCTTTTGAGCGTTGTTACCGCTTGTTCTTGGGTGGCGCGACGAATATGACACCCCGTAAGTAGCTCCTCATTCAACATAACAACCTCTTTGTATCGGTTCAACATTTCTTTTCTGGAAAAGAGTTTTAATATAAAAGTCATAGTGCCAATCTTGCTAGCTATACATTTTGCTTATTACATCATAATCGAAGTAAAATAGGTACATAATTGTATCATGTTTTTAATGGAAGGTACTCACAAATCATACGAAGCTGCGTCTTGAGCCGCGGGTAGTAATGCGGTGATCAGCTGAGCGCGTTCCGCAGTCTCAGCGGCCAAACGTGATCTCATTTCTCCTATTTGGGAGGCTTTGTCCATTTCATCACGCAATTCTTTTTCAGCTTCCGGAAATAGAGCTTGCGACTGAAAAAACCTTAGTAAAAATGCATGTTGTACATATAACCTCTTTTTCGCAGTTGGTTAAAAGTAATAGGCCGATGCAAAACATAAATGATAACCGGTAATGTTCCGAAAAATCGATCAATTCAATTTATATTGTACTACATTCCTATTTAAAATGGCGGTGCCGGCCGTGCGTCATTTTTCGCCGGCGTGCATTGCGTGGAGATCTGTCAGTTTGTGTTTGTTGAATTACTTGAATTTTGTTTTAATTACTTGATCTTTTCACTAAAAAAATGGTTGAGAACAACGATATTGAACTTTCTGAAGCAGAAGCTGAGCAATATGATCGTCAAATACGTCTTTGGGGCTTAGAATCTCAAAAGAGGCTACGGGCCTCCAAAGTGTTGATCATCGGCCTTTCGGGGCTTGGAGCTGAAACCGCAAAGAACATTATCCTGTCTGGAGTGAAAAGCGTCGTTTTATTAGATAGCGAGAAGCTTCGAGAGATCGATTTATACTCTCAGTTCCTGGCACCACCTGACAAAATCGGAGAGAATAGAGCAGTAGCGTCGCTACAAAGAGCGAAGGCCTTAAACCCTATGGTGGACATTACGACCGAATCTAAAGCTGTAGATGACCTCCCGGATAGCTATTTCGCCGAGTTTGACATTGTATGCGCTACAGAACTTAAGCAGGAGCAATTAGAACGTATAAACAATGCGTGTCGTGACAACAACAAAAAATTCCTTTGCGGCGATGTGTGGGGCATGTTTGGCTACATGTTCGCAGATCTCGTCGACCACGAGTATTCTGAAGAGATAGTGCAGCACAAAGCAGTGAAACGAGGCCCTGATGACACCGAGAAATCAGCGCGAGAAACCGTAAGCATCACTGTGAAACGTCGCGCCATCTATGTTCCCCTACAAAACGCTTTATCAGCTGACTGGTCAAAACCAGAGTTGCGATCGAGACTGCGTCGCGGAGACCCATCTTACTTCGTCATGAAGATATTATTTAGATTCCGTGATGAATATAACAGAAACCCTGATCCTGCTAAGAGAAAGGCTGAGACCGAGATCCTGTTACGAATGAGAGATGAACTCATCAAGGAGCTGTCACTGCCTTCTGGGTACATTAGTGATGCACTTCTTTATGATGTCTTTGGTACTGTGTCAGGTGCAGCTGCTGTAGTAGGTGGAGTTATTGCCCAAGAAGTGGTGAAGGCAGTGAGTCAGAGAGAGCCGCCGCATAATAACATGTTCTTCTTCAATCCAGTCAAATGTGTAGGATTCGTGGAGTTGTACGGTCAGTGAGATTTGATCTGTATTATCTAGTATAAGGCATAATGATTTAAGAGAAAGTAAATTATAATTTAAATACATCTTTTAGTTTCATTGTTTGTTAGGTTAGGTTAGTTAGTCTTTGCATGTAGCATAACTCGACCGGTAGGGCCCGAGCCGATAATCCCCCTACCTTTTAGCCAAATCAGATCCTGGATTCGTCAACGTACTACAAGACTTCACAAAGAATGCTGGGCAAGTACTAAAAACTGTAGACAATCAAGGGAAGCTTTCCCGGAACTCAATCCGAGATACTCCCGTAGATTGTTGAATCTAAAACGTGACAAACTCCGGCAAATTGTTGGGGTTGTCACAGGGCAGGGCAGGGTCCTTTTAAACAAACACTTTTTTAAAATTGGGGTTACTGACAGTCCCCTATGTAGAGGGTGTCTGGAGACTGAAGAAACGGCCGTACATATGCTGCTGGAGTGCAGCAGCGTGGCAGAACAACAAAACACTATCCTCGGATCACCGAGGATCCTCTGGGAGGCCTGCGCATGCCTTTTAAACAAACACTTTTTTAAAATTGGAGTTACTGACAGTCCCCTATGTAGAGGGTGTCTGGAGACTGAAGAAACGGCCGTACATATGCTGCTGGAGTGCAGCAGCGTGGCAGAACAACGAAACACTATCCTCGGATCACCGAGGATCCTCTGGGAGGCCTGCGCAGGCATAAGCAAGCTGCTGGCTTTCCTGGAGGAGACCGGGTGGCTGAATTAGCTGCAGCCGGGTGACGAAATGATTGGCCAATTTTGCGTCCTAGAATGGCCTAAGTGCAGAAAATGCCCGCTACACAAGTAACAAGTATGTAGCATAACTATCAAAAGTAATGTCTTAACCCAGCACCTCATTTTTACACAACCTAAAGCTCATAGTCCACTTAGCAGCTTCGCGCTGGTACAGCGCCCGACCAGCTCCCGGTCAGCCAAAAGTTCGTCATGAACCCGGTGCCCGCATGCTGTTCACCAGGCATCCTCGCTGTGTCAATTCGGCATTTGGTGTCCCCTTGCCGTCAAAATATCAAATTCGTTGTGAGCTGTCAGTATAGTGGCTCAGTTCGTGATGTTTAGAAACACGGCTCCTGCAGCTTGGTGTCAATTAGCAAAAACAACATCAAGTGTACAGCTTCGTAACCGAGTCAAATGACCTCGCGGTTCACAATTTTACTTTATGAATCTAAAATGGACTTTATGCCACTTAGTATAACCAAGGATCATCTATGGTATAACTTTGTTTTTTATTCACACAATTGTGAGGCAAGATGGCGCTGGTCTGCTACGGAACCGCTAAATTGACTACGACCTTTAACTAGCTAGGGAAATATACAATACATATAGAGCATTGATTATCAAAGCTAGTTGGGGGACATGGATGATTGAAAAACTAGTTTATTCAGATAATTGGACTGTATACTTTTAATTGCCAATAAAAAAAAAATATAACATTCGTGATCGCGACAAGTGATCATAACAGAGTGCAATCGGTTACTAGGACTGTAGTACGGGATGGCGATTGGTGACAGCAATTGTATGGTTGACTGACATTCGGATAATCAATGCTTTACTGTACAACTCCAGTCTTTAAACTAGCAACTCCAGTCTTTAAACTAGCTTCTTAGTTAAATCTTACCTGCAAGCTAGACAAATTTAAATACACAGCCAAACTCTGTATCAAGTCTCCGGCCAACCTGATGTCATGTGTGCTGATCTTCACTTGTCCATCGGGTCCAAAATCCATCTGCAACCTGGACTCATCTCTCAAACAATTGAGCCCTACATGCAGCTCCTTTGCATCGTCGGACTCCAAACCAAACTCTTCTTGAAGGAGAAAATTCTGGTTGATCCAGAGACAAATTCTTTGAATCCTCTCAGTGATTCTAAATGTGACGTAACTGTCATACACCCTGTTGGATGGTGAGGCCAGCGTGTACATAGAGAATCGTGGCAGTTGTTTTGTCAGCTCGAATATGTGGAACTGTTCACTGTCAGGGTACCCAACTAGAGCCTGTAAATAAGTAGTTATGGGTTAGAAGCTTTTTGAATACATCTTGATATGACTAGAAGCGGGTAGATATATCTGTTACTGCTTTCAATTTATTTTAATATAGGTACTGAGGAAAAACTTGCATGTTCTGATTATCTAGAATATCTAGATAACTGTATTTTCCAGTTCACTCCACCAAATCACTCGCGACTTACACTTACTTACACATAGATTTATGTATCGTGGAACACCCATTTAGGCAGTGCATTGCACAGTCTAGTATAGTTAGTACAATAAAAGTAGACTCAATGAGCTTCATACAGGCGTTTGGATAATCTAATCAAATCCAATCCGGCTCTGGCCGTCTGATAGAAAAAAATTTGTCAAAGTAGATCTGAACAAAATCTTTACGGCAAACGTATGTCTTAAAGCGTAAATAGTACCATAGTTAACATCTTTGTCCAACAGTGGACGTTTAATAGCTGATGATGAAACATCTTAATGAATCAAGAGGTATTCTGTTAAGTTTCTTCAATAAAGACGAATATTCGAAGGTATCAAGATATTTTGAAGAAACTGGCGAACAAGCTAACGGACCGTCTTATGGTAAGCGTTCACCGTCGCCTATGGATACCTGTAACACCAAGGGCATCACAGACGTTGCCGATCTTTGAAGATTCTAAGACTTACCTTGATGTGTATATCGACGGGCACGTCCCGGGGCGGGCGCAGCGGCACGTGCATCAGCGAGCGCAGGAGCGCGGGCGCCGGGTGCCGCGCCAGCGTCTCTCCCGTCTCGAATATACCCTCCGCAAGAACCAGCACTGCGCGCACTATTGTCTCGTTGTTTGTTGATATTGCTAGGTTAATGCAATCCTGTAGTGAAGTGAAGAGTAAGTTATATAAGCCTTGTCTTATTACACCTTGGCTGATACTTCACATCAGACAAACACGAGTAACTTTATCAAATAACTGGCTTCATAATTTAAACACCGATTTGGAAAAGGATATAACTTTCAGATTGGTTGCATAGTTTTTTTTTTATCGGATCTGTAGTTTGCTTTTTAAATCAAAATAACTGGAAAAAATATGTCAACCAAGTAAAGGGAATTGCGTAGTTACAAATTTTGTTGTTTTAGGGTTCCGTACCCAAAGGGTTATTTTTTTTAACGTATTTTTGTATTAGCTCTAATGTAAAAACGGTAATACGTACAAGCGTCAAACTAGGCACGATTATAGAACACACTCCAAAGTATAACAAAAAAAAATTATGAATAATGGCCAAGTGCAACTCGGTGACAAATTTCTGTTCATTACCAGTCCGACCCTGCCCAACACCAAAAGCCTCTGTATTACAAATCCTACTCTGCTCTACTCTTTCTCTCCCGTTGGTCAGTCCACAATCCACACGTCAAGACGACAAAAAATAATCAGTCCAGTTTATTGTGTAGCATCGGCTTCTGACCAAGTTAGCCGCCGGCAGCACCGCCACCTGCAGCCGCGTGTTGGTCGGCATCGCAGTAGCGGGCCGGTCTGGTGACTCCGCGGTCGTGCTCGCCACGGCAGCGTTGGCCTCATAGTGCTGAAGCTCAACCATCAGAGCCTGTTTTCTGTTGAACAGCTCAGTGATCGCCTGCCGATCCTCCTCAGATGGCAGCTTCTTCGTGGAGTTGAAGCCGGCGTTTTCTTGACATGGAGCGTAGCCAAGAACTGGAGCAAAATATTAGATTTCATTTTTTCGTATTTAGTAGTTACTACTTTAAATAAATAAATACTAGTGTTACTTGATTAGTTGTTACATTGATTTTGGGAATACGCGCGCGTAGGTACGCCGGATGCGCGCGTATTCCTTGATGAAGGAGCTCTAATGGCTGCGAAACCGGTCGATCGTCTCGGCCGATAAACATAATCGTGAGTAAGCCGTTTTTATAGTAATTTGCTAGCAACTAGTTAGTTAATTCTCACCTTCTCCTCTATCAGCTACGCATACCAAGTCGGGCGCGCCCACAGAGCGGTAGTCTGCCAGGAGCATGGCGGCGGCGTTCGAGCGCAGCTGCACGCGGCGCAGCACCCGGCCTGAGGCTCCGTCGCGCCAGTCTACACGCCCGTTACACCAGCAGCAGACCAGGGTCTCGCCCGACCATTGCAGGGATAAGGCATTTTGCTTCGACTGTTGGAAAAGAATTAGTTGATGTTAATAAGTAGAAAAACGTTCTGTCGCTAAGTCAAAATTAACTACTCTCAAAACCTCTAAAGAAGAAAAAAGTTTTTTGAATAGTAATGACCCCCACACCCCGGTAAAGGGTTATCTACGATCAAAAACTCGAAAATCGTGACATTTTTAGTTTTTTTATCAGTCAAAATATGTACGCATAAAAATAAAAAATGCGAAAAATAAAAATCACTAAAAAGCGAAAAGCACTCACTCACTCACTGACTGGACTGCTCATCACGAAATCTCGAAAATTACTTGAACTAGACAACTGAAATTTTCCTCTCTTAGCGGATCTCTCAAACACATAATGGTGTAAGAGATCCGCTAAGAAAGGCTTTTTGATAGTTTATATGAAAGTTTCTACGTGTACAAAGTCGCGGGCAACAAGTGGTACTCTTCGTAAACTGGGGAAGATGGTAAGATAGTTTTTTGTACGAGTATATACTATGTTGAAGACGGTGCCTTGTACCTTGACTCTCCACAGTCGAATTCCCTCTTCATAAATGCCAATGGTCCCGTTAGCGAGTCCGTATGCGAATCGGAGCTCGCTGATAGGCGAGAGGCAGATCACGGGGCCGGTCTCTGGCAGCTCTGCTATGAACTGGTTGTTCTTCAGCACCCTGATGTACGAGTCATCGCAACCGATGATGAGCTGAAACCGATTTATGTGTGTCGTCATTTAGTCGACCTGAGACTTACTTACCTCCAGCACCCTGCTTCTTATGTTACGTTCTTGGTTCTTAGTAAGCTTAGTAACATTACGATTGCCGTCCATCATATCATCACCCAGTAAATCATCGCTCTCTAAGGATCGCAGTAGGTACGTTCACCGTGTACATTAGTATAGGGGCCTTACGGACAACAGCTAATTGCAGCACCTAATCCGCTCAGTTGGAAAATCACGCGAACGTGAACCTTATCGCGCCCAGATACGGTTTGCGGTCGCGTGATTTTCCAACTGAGCGGATTAGGTGCCGCAATTAGCTGTTGTCCGTAAGACCCCAGGACGCTACTGCCCTTCCTCCGGTGGTTGTCGCAATTTTAGGACATACTCGGGTACTTTAGGACATTCCCCTCCGCTCCCCTCATGATGCGCCAAATAAGTATGTTTAAAACTTTAGATAAAATACTTTTTTGTTTTTTATATGATTTGAACCTTGCCTCATCCTCCCCATCCTTGTCAAAGTCCAGCGTGATCATTGCGCAGACCTTCCCCGTGACGACCGTCCAGAACACCTCTTCCCCCTCCCAATTGAGTCCCAGCACTGAGCTGTTGCCGCCGACGATGGTAAGCGCCTCGTGCTTGCCGAAACTACCCACTATTATGACGTTCACTCCATCTGGCGCCTCTTTGAAGAAGAGGTCTGTGTTATCGTGAACGTCGTACGCTGAAACGAAATGGGGATAGTGTTAGTGACATACAGCCCTACCGAATGATGGTGCTTATCTGAAAGGAGGTAATTTTCCTCCTTTTACAATGAGACAACCTTGAAATCATGAAATAAAAATCAGCTAAGTATGTCATACATTTAGTTGAGAGTGAATGGCGTTCCATTTGAATGGCTCTTTTTGCAATTACCTACAGACTACAGTCTTATAGCAAACGTTGTTCATAATAATGAGTACAATGACCTCCATTCAGCGTAGTATCACCGTTCCCTGTAACCCTGTATTAACATCATTATTTCAGCCGTAGGACGTCCACTGCTGGACATAGGCCTTCCCCATCGATCTCCAAAAGGGCCGGTTAAAAGCGGCCTGCATCCAGCGTTTCCCTGCGGTCTCTTTTAGGTCGTCTGTCCATCTTGTGGGTGGACGTCCTACGCTGCGCTTACCGGTCTGTGGTCTCCATTTGAGAATCTTTCGGCCCCATCGGCAATCTGTTCTGCGTGATATGTGCCCTGCCCACTGCCACTTCATCTTGCTAACCATGTATAAGTTATTTAAAACCGAAAATTCGTTCGGAAAAATATTAGAAAAGATAAAGAGCTTTCACACCACAACAAACAATTGGATCGCCCTTATTTTTTACACGGAGATAGAGAGGCGGACAGTGACCTAAGCTACTTTTTGTCCCGGAATAACAGTTCCTGTAGGATTGTCAACAATTAGGTCGTGGCCTATCTTCAACGGGTTCGCCTTACCTAATATTTGCGTAGGGGAGCCGATGAGCAGGACATCACGGGTAATGTTGGGCCGTAGGGGCCCCGCGGCAAGTGCTATCACAGCCTGGCTGAGACTCAGCTCTGACACTTCTCCGTGTGCGTGAGACCGCTGCGCGCGTCCCGTCGCCACTCCTCCATGAGGGTGGTGGATGATAATCTGCTCAACAACCCATAATGTTATTGTAGTCATTTGAACAGGCGTTACGCTAGTTAAGCATTAGTTTTTAATCAGGCGCTGGATTTTATTTGATTGGTACATGTGCATTGTGCATGCTAAATATGTTGTCTCCTCAGTCTACGACGCACTCCATGTTATTGAGGATAGAAGACGATGGAAAGATATCATCAGAGAGAGATTAATGGAAGGTGGAGGTCGCTACGCGACCCTCAGACATGAGGAATACGACTCAAAGAGGAGGAGGATATGTTTTCTCCATATCGTTGTATAATTCTAGATGAAATATAAATAACTGGAATAATCCCTACTTTGTCAAATCCAGCAGATGCGGTTAGGCAAGGATGAGTTCCATCGAATTTTGCAACGGTAACCACGCCCGGAGTTACTTTGTGGTTTAGTTCTAGTTTAAAGACCGGCTGCACTGTTGATAACTGCATTTTAGAACTGTGGATATTGTTTTGTTTTATTGATATCCGAGAACACCTATGCTATACCTATATGTAGCATTGAAAATTGCCATGGAAACGATGGTTTCCACAACGGATGAAAGTGTGTTTACTTTTTTTAAAGTCGTATGAGATTTGAGAGGGTTTATTATTGACTTCAATGTATCGGGGTCAGTATAGTCTATCAGTGTAGGTACCTACCCCGCACCGTACTCAAATCTTGCGCAGCCTACACAGGCAGCCTATAACAAAAAAAGTACTTGCATCTGCAAGATCCGTTAGATTAATCTAAGTAGAGATTTCTGGAGGAAGGAATTGGGGCAAGTTGGGGAGACCTAGACCTTTGCTCAGCAGTATAGTTTGACTTACAATGCAATTTAATTTTTATAATATAAATAAAGATCGGTAAAATCGAAAACCATTGTCATCTCTTCAAAAAGTCTGTTTGATTTAAATGTGTCAGTGTCACAAACTCGTAAGACAAGATGGTATAGCCTTAATGGCTTTAGTCTGTCTGGCATTGGACGACTATATACGAAAAAAACTGACTTCACTGTCAAGTCAAGGTCAGCTGTTCCAGTTTGCTTGCAGAGTTGCAGGTTATGTTTATGTAATTTTTTTGGAACAAAAATAAAAGTTGTTTGTTACGCGATAACTAGTTTAGGCTGTTAGCGAGTTTTACTTGAAACTCATACATATCAAGTACATCAAAGAGAAGCAAGATTGTGTTCAGTAAAAAAATTACGAAAATAATAAAAAAATTACAATTTTTTTAACAATTTTATAAAATATCTAGTAAAATGGGTAGTAAAGCCGACGAAACGACTACAAAACCAAGGTAAGAAACTTATTATCTATTTCTATTAAATATCAGTGTCTACTTCCAACAAATTGATAACAAACCGATTTAATGTATTTAATAGCTAGTATTTCATAATATAGTGCAATCACTTTCAACTCCAGTTTTCATATTATTATCCTCTGTAAAAGTTTATTTGCTATTTCTACCGTCTCTATGATTATTGTTTGATTTACATAATTTACCCTTTTATATTTATTATAAATAGATATTTATCATTCCTATGATTCATCATGACTGATATTTTTTGCTTAGGCACCTGAGATATCGGTTTTTATTCATCACTGTTCTTTAAACTGTGACATTGTAAGGCCATTTAGCTAGAACACAACATAACTCAGTGTAGAGACAATGATAATGGCCAATTTCATGAACTTGAATAGCATTCTAACGTGGATAACTCTTCTGTATTTATGGTAGGTAAAAGTAGGCACTGTACGCAAAGGTAATTAGGTAAGCCAGAAGTGGACTGAAACCCATACCATTATGGTGGTAAGTTTCACCTATAGCGGGAAATTCGGCTCGGTCGGGTCACTGCTCGCAGCAAACCGAAGGACCCAAAAGAGCGGCTGCATGGCGCTTTGGCTCGTACAGGTCGGGTTAAATTATATTCAGTGTTGTATTAGACCCTTTAATTATTTTTGCAGTGTAAGTAGTGGCCGTCATAGATGCTGGACTCGTCATTCTGAAGAAGCTATAGACACTGTTGAAAAAAATATCCTGTCATGTAAGAAAATATTATATCTATTTATTCACACATTAATTTCTTCTCAATCATGAGATTATGCTAAAGATAGGCCTATTTTATGTTAGAGATTTGAATCTACTTTTAATTTTGCAGGTGTAAAAACACCACAGAAACGCTTCTATGTGGACATAGGTCCAGTAGTGGGAAAGTCTGACAAGATCTGGACACTAGTGATGAATGAGCAGTCTACTAAAATACCGCTAGTGCTGCTGCACGGCATGGGCGCGGGGCTCGCGCTGTGGTGCCCTAACCTGGACGCACTGGCGGCCACGCGGCCCGTGTATGCTATCGACCTGCTGGGTGAGTGCATTAATGGGGAAGGCTAGTATCACGCAGTAGTAGCAGGGCAGTGTTGAGAGTGGGCCGGGGTAGTGAGCGTGCGTTCTAATGCAAAGCTCGAGCGCAGCTCGCGGCCGCGGTTCGCCGCAGACGCGCTCAAGGCGGAGGCGCAGTGGGTGGAGTCGGTGGAGTAGCAGGGTAGTGTTGAGAGCGGGTGGGGTATATAGTGAGCGTGCGTTCCGTGTGCAGGGTTCGGGCGCAGCTCGCGACCGCGGTTCGCCGCAGACGCGCTCAAGGCGGAGGCGCAGTGGGTGGAGTCGGTGGAGGAGTGGCGACGCGAGCTCAACCTCGCGCAGTTCGTGCTGCTCGGACACAGCCTCGGCGGGTACATCGCCACAGCGTACGCCATCAAGTACCCCGAGAGGTATTACCACACCATTCTTACCTTTTCTCTTTTGCTCAGTGTGTTCGAGCTGCCTGAAGCAACATCTAGCGGATAATCTGTTTTGATCTTTTATCTTTGGGTTGGGACTATCGAACAAACTTTGCTGTAGTGATATTTTTGTCTTTATCTTAAGGGCCTATTCAATATGCATTCACTATCTTGCTCGTGTAATTCAAGTTGCTAAAGATATAACAAGGTATAAATTGGTTTTAAACCTTCGATAACAAAAGCTGTTAATCTTCAAATGACTGAACATATTTTTTAAATCATATATAACTAAGAACACTCGCAATAAAGTGTCCTTTCAAACAAAAACAAACTAACTCAAAATCGGTTTAGCCTTTTCTACGATGCCACAGATACACTCAAACTTATAACACCCCTCTTTTTGCATCGGGGGTTAAAAAGACAGTATGTACTTGAAAAAATCTAAGAAATAAGACCTTTAGAATAATATTACAAATGAATAACAAAAATTCATAAGAGTCCATTTTTTTCATACATAAAAATCAGAAAAAAAAAAAAAAAAAAATCATACATGAAAATCATATTTTTATTTTCGTTTTTGTAAACGCAATTTGCATAGGCCCTTAATACGCATTTTTGTTTTGATTGATGCCACTGAAGCATATCATGATGCAGAAATTATTCAAATGCAAGATCTTTAAATCATGTGTATAGTGATGGAGCTAAATTACCTTAGCCAAAAGAGTTGAGCTAAGATCAACCTATACAAATGTCGCAGTTTTGGTATTTTTTTACCGTTTGTGCATTTTACTGATACTGTTTAATCTAATCTTTAAGATATAAAACTAGGTAGTTAATTTTGGTATAGATGTGTATCGTGAATCATCGTTGATATCAAGTTTAATCTCGATTTACTTAGCTATAGGTATCTATCCATATAAATATAAATTAAATGCTGTTCTTTGGCAAACGCATAACTTGAAAATGTCTGGAACGATTAAAAAAAAATTAAAATATGTGTGGCTTGTACACTTGTGTCAGATTACATGCCATCACTTAGATGGGCATCGGGCTTAAAAGGCCGCGCTCGCAGACCAGAGTTAAGCTATCTCTTCAACATTTTTAAAGATCAAAAAGCGCTAAATCTATTCTGTTTAGAAATGGACATCATTTTCAGAATAACATTGCAAATATTTTAAAGTATTTTTTGTGTCAATAATACGTTTTGTTGTTTGTGAGGAATCCGATATGTCCAAGAACCTCAAAAGTTCAAAGATATAATGACATTCACCAACATGTACTAGGCCAGCATGATGGTGGATTAAAGCCCAGCCTCTCTCTCTCTCTGAGAGAAGGCCTGTGTCCCAGCAGTGGGAACACATGTCATGATAAACTGAAATAATGATAAAATTTTATTTTGGCGGAAGAAATCGAGTGCCTGGTTCCCTGCCACTTCGACCCTTATTGGTCTGTGCTTCGAGCGCAAACGCGCGCAGACGGGACGGGCCAGTTTGACGCTACTCATGTGTTTATTCCAATGACAATATAACCACTTGACTGCTCATCCTTTACCCCGCATGAGGCAAAGGTTCTAACATGTCAACCTAAACTATTTCGAGCGGAGCCAATCCTAGGCGCGAGTCGAATGAATGACTTTTGATTCTCCAATCACAAGCGTCGAGTCGCGTCGAGTCTCCAATAACAAGGTGCCCCCCCACAACCGCCGTGGCATCATTTTGCAAAAGGGAATTTTGACAACATGCGCGATCGAGTGGTTAAATTATCTTTGGTTTACACCATTTGAAATGTTATTCTATACATATAGATAAATCTATGATTTTTATTGAATCATCACTCAGTGATTTTTTATCTTCAGAAATGTTAAAAATGTACGATAGATGTAGCTCTGGCCTATAAGCGCGGCGTTAAGATTCATGCCTATTGGTAAACGAACTATGCTGACCATCATCGTTTCAGAGTACGGCACCTGATCGTGGCCGACCCGTGGGGGTACAACGTGCGCACGGCTGCCGACGACGAGCGGTACTCCAAGATACCTCTTTGGAAACGAGCCGTTGTAACCTCCATGGACCTGCTGAACCCTCTGTGGGCGGTGCGCGCGGCCGGGCCCGCGGGCCGCTGGCTGGTCTCCAAGACGCGGCCCGACATCAGCCGCAAGTACGTCAAGTATCTGACGGACGCCGAGACCGTCATACCCGAGTACATCTACCAGTGCAACTCGCAGACACCCAGGTAACTATAGTACAATTTATTAATAACTACAGATTCAATTTTATTTGTGTCATTCAGAACTATTCCGAATAGTTTAAAATTTTACTAGTAGTCACTGTATAGTCCAACATTGGTGCCTCTGGAATACCGATTAGCTTTTTTAAATATAACAAGTTTTAAAGCTAAACTAAATTTAACTTGTGCCTTCAAAATCGGCCCCAATGATCCTTTATTTTCTGTTATGAATTTTAACCCTATCTACACTATTTCCATTCGTTTACTTGATGACAGCTGCAATAACATTGTAAAAATATAAATTAACAGCATTGTATTTTCATATGACTGAATTCATCATCATCATAGTCAGCCTTTTAACAGTCCACTGCTGGACTTTTAGCCTACCCCCGAAAGGGTGATTGGGCCATATCCACCGCGCTGGCTCAGTTGCGGGTTGGTGGATTCACATACACCATTGAATTCCTTCTCCGTACGTATACAGGTTTCCTCACGATGTTTTCCTTCACCGAAAAGCCAGTGGTATGAAAATCCGTACATAAACTCCAAAAAGCTCATTGGTACGGGCCCGGGGTCACTGAATTAACTATTATTTTATCACTTTTTAGGTGAAAATTTATTGACTTGTAAATTGCCATTTTATCAATAAATTACTTATGACAAGCTACTTTTGAAGTTGGCTTTTTAAATTGATTAATATTTTATTTCCAGCGGTGAAACGGCCTTCCACACGTTGGGCGAGATGTTTATATTCGCCAAGCACCCGATGGTGACCCGCCTGGAACAGCTACACTCGTCGCTGCCAATAACTGACATCTACGGAGCCAAGTCCTGGGTGCCGTGCTCCTCAGATCTGGTGAAAGAGAAACGACCCTCCAGCAGGCTCTATACTAATGTGAGGGGAAATATCATACATTCATTCATTTAATCCACAGAAAAGAGAAGTAAATAGAACGGAAATGAGAAGGAAAATCTGTCGCTAGGCGTTAAGAGTGAACGTTGCGTGAACATTCTTATTTAGATCAACGCGTCGAACTCCGCATCCAAAAAACATGGACACCTCTTTGGGTGAGCTTAGTTCTTTGTCCGCATCACAGTTGCTAACTGATTTCGAATGACAGACGTTTCGTTTATATGGGTGCAACTGGCTACAACAAATTTCTTACAAAAATTCCTTGACAGCCGTTCTAATTTAAACAAACAAAAAAAAAACTTATCTGTGATGTGTCCGCCAGATTAATAAAAGTTGTTCATAATGATGAGTATATAACGAACCCCTTTCGGCTTAACATACCCTTTCTTTATAACCCTGTATAAATGATCTCCGTTTGATCTCTTCTGATAAATTGGTCCCACTGAAGTCAAAACCTTTTTATAGAGCTCTTCAACCAAATTAATAGTCAGTTTATCAGTTGTTTTTTTTTTCAGCAGTTTTTCCGCAATTTTCTACTTTTTTTCTTCTTTAGTTTCCTATTATCAGTCAACTTAGTAACTTTGTTTCATATTTTTATATTTAATAATAAGCTTACGTTTGACTGCCATCTCGCCTGATGTTAAGCCATGATGCGGTCTACGATGGGACATGCTTTCATTTTCAAGGCCAGAGTGAATAGGTATCTTCTAAGTCTGAACTCTGCATGCTTCAACCTCGACCACATCGTCGCTTACTAACAGGCGAGTTGGTGGTCAAACGCGGAATTATCCGCGATAAAAAAAAAAAAAAAAAAATACTGCGACTCGCGACTTGATGACACCCAGATTGTAACTATCGAGTTCAACCGGGAAAATATTGTACAGACCCACAAAGTTGTTTTCTAGACACATTTATACTATATCTAACACTGAAGCATCGCAATAAATCGTTAACCTATTTCAGGTAATCGAAGACGCTAGCCACCATATCTACTTGGACAACCCTGATTCATTCAACAAAATAGTGATAGAAGCGTGTGCGAGAGCGGATGAATACGATCCACAGATCCAACCACACATACTGACCAATGGCCACGCAGAAAACCACGCAGATCAATCACAGAGAACCTTAGCTGGTTCTGACCAATCGCCGGCCAGTAATGGCGACGTAGCTAGAGTGGAACGCCAATCACACAATGGGATTGCTAAATCTGACCAATCACAGCCCTCGATGGGCCTGCTGAGTCAGCATGAAAATGCAGTAGCAGTGCAGTAGCAGAATACTACTTTGAGATTCTAATCTTCGATCAAAAAATATATTATGTATAATTTTTTGAAGGTTTTTCTTGACATTGATTTTAATGGTCTTGCCAACTGTGATGTTTATATTTGTCTATATTTCTTATATTTATTTATTTTTGAAGGCTGTGATAAACAGTATATTATATGGATATGGCTAATGACATAAGCACAGTTAATCGACAAGGCCCTAAATCTATCCATAAGATATAACAGGTGCCAACAAGCATTTTTACAAAGCCCCAAACAATTGACTAGATTTTATAACTTTTCGATGGAATGTATTAATAATGAAATTACGAAATGAATGGAACATAAATGACAAAATCATTACATACCCATCATACCTAAGTATTAGAAAAATGTTTAGTATGAGTTAATCCTATCACATAAAGTTTTAAAAAAAACTTCAATTTACCTTGGGGTAAAATTACAATATTTAAGTAGTAGTTGAAGTAAAAAAAATTTAAACTTTCGCATTTACCTTACATAAATCGAATCGTATCGAATCGTATCGTACAAATATTGAATTTCTAACGTGAAGTTATGTGTAAAATTCTATAAGTAAACGCTTTCGAATTCCAATCCTTATTTTGCTGGATATATGTAAAGTATTGTAATTTAATCATGGAAAGGCCCCTGGAGCCTTACGACTACCTCATAACGCGGACTCGAAATATCGCAGTGCGGAAAATCACGCGAATGTGACCCTTAACGCGCCGTGATACGGTTTGCGATCGCACAACTTCGCGCAGTCTCTTGCACCTACAAAATACAAAGCTGAACATTTCTAAAGCAACCTCTAAATATTATTTGCTCAATGCATAAAGTTTAGTGAATATTAAATTCCGCCCATTTTAAAAGCAACAACTGTTCTGTCTAGTTAGTTACTAAATATCAAAAAAGTTGTCATATTAATAACGTTTAAAAAAAACTGAATGTTCCGCCAGTTTGTTGTAAGCACAAGACAAGTATTATTTTGTTATAAATACATTTTTTAAATGTGATTTATTGTATTGTACAAATGTGATTTATCTAATGAATTCGTATGTAAAAATGTAAATAAAACATTTACTAAATATTGCATTTTGATTCTTTTCCTACATCATAACGTAAAGGTACTCCAAGGTTAGGGCGCCTGACATTTTGAAAAAATCTAAATATTTAAAGTGACTATTGTAGGATTGTACAACCCTATTTATTATCGAGGAGGGTGACAACCCTATCATCTGTCAAGGAAGGTTTTGTAGGTTAGATCCGGCATTGAATAAAAGCAGTTTGCAAGCACCATTATTCGTGTTGTTTTAATGAAAACCACTACAACTATTATAAAAATAATATTAATAATAGGTACCTTCCTACTTTGGTCCGCGGGTACAAGAATGTACAAAGTTTTTGTCCGGACTTCACACAGAAAAAGGCAGAATTCTAAGATTCTCTCGTTTATGTATAGTTCTTTGTCGTAACAAAGAATCGTTGCTATGACAACTGAGCTGCGCGTGTACATAATACCTATATAATATACTAGCGGTCCGCCCCAGCTTCGCACGGGTATTATAGCCTAAGTCACCCGGGGGATAGTGTAGCTTCCCAACAGTGAAAGAATTTTTCAAATCGGTTTATTAGTTTCGGCGCCTATTCAATGCAAACAAACAATCAAATCTTTCCTCTTTATAACATTAGTATAGATTGTTTGCGGCGATTATATACGTGCCCTCTGTCCAACATCCCACGATTTGTTTCTTCGTATGCTAGGGGGGGAAGGGGTGTTTGGACCTACTAAACCTGCCCCTCCCGCTTATATACACCCATTGTAATACACTGGGGCCTTATTATGATTCTTTGATCGGGATCGAGATTGCATGCCATCCCGTTCGTATCTATTTAGTCTCACCACGTGCGTAAGTGAGATGGCACGCGATCGCGATCACGATCCGAATCATCCATAATAAGGTAGCTGTTTTAAACTATCACGGTTGTTCACTAGTCATATGATTACATGGTGCATGTAACTGCGCCGAAATATCGGGAGCTCATTCACAACCTTACCACGGTAAATATCCCGTAAATAATCATATAATCCATGGTAATGCCTAAATAAATCCCACCAGCTAGGATTAAAAAAACACAGTTTAATAAATTATCTTTATTTACATAAACTTCATTGCGTGTATCAAAAAGCAGTAATAAATAACAATACTTTAAACTTTTCTTTCTTTAGATAAACAGTAAATTGTACATTATCAGGCAAAACAACTTACATCTTGTATTGTAGAGAGGCCTTTAGAAGACAGAAGTAAAACGAGTTTTGAGTCAATAATTATAAAGGAGCGCAACATCTTTTAAAATCGTCGAGTAACAATATCATGAAGTCAGTATTCTAGGAAAAAGATTATTTGATCAGTCGTCCACAGTACTAGCCAAATAACTTAGACAAAAAAATACCTAATTTTATTTATTAAAATCTTTATGCACATACAAAATGAAGAAATATCTGGATTTACGTTATCGAGCTACAAAATAAACGGACGAGAGCAATTTTAAAGAAAATTTGACCAGTGTCGGTGACAATCAACTTTCAACCCTAAGTAAATAGCCTTAAAGTAGACGAACACCATCAAGCTACGTATATTTGGCAAGAACTCTCGCCGTCTATTGCATCGTAGCAAAAGTCCGAATATAGGAATAGTACAAAATGTAAGACCAGCAGCCTGATGCCGTATGCTGTCAGATTCAATCGCCATTGGACTGATAAAAATTTACATTTCTTTTCTGGGAATAATAACCACCACAAACGACGAATTTTATGCATTCGTACTAACTCAAATTTTTCTTAAATCTTTTACTCTCGCAGTTTTATACGCCCGTCGATAAAAGTCTGGTCCGTGGTAATTTTAAGATGGGTAATAATATACGGAGCAAAAGCGTGCCTTCTTACACAACTCGTATGGATGTACCATATTTTCACGTACAATAAGGTGGATATTCGTCTGACGTTCTTCAGTAGTCCAATGATTGCACTTGACAGCGTACGAAATCAGCCCACAGCTAATATTTGCTCCGAAACAGATTCCAGTAATATCTAATACCCGTAGTACTGGGAATCTTAGTTTGGACTCAAAGTTCCAAGGAGTTTATTAATAAATAGTTTAAATAGATAGATTATTAGTAGTTAGTGGTCTGTTTGGTCTGTCTGTTAACGGAATGAATGAATGAATGAATGATAGAAAGTTTTAGTAGAATATTACGTACTCACTTCACTGTATCCAATATAATATGAGAAATATTTTATACACGTTAAAATCTTATAAAAAGTAAGGCACACGCAGAATAATGTGACACTAAGGGAAAATCGTTTTACATACGTTTGGACTGCGGTGGTATTTCTGTAAATATCCTTGAATGTTACCGTGTTTAGGAAACAGCTTTAAGGCGCGGTACAATCTTGAAATTAACTAAAAGAAGTGTTTTTAAACGCTTGGTGAGATGTGACGAAATTGACAGATAAGGTTAAAAAAATACTACACGTAGAAAAAACACCTCTTAATAATGTTAACCGAATAACATATCTTAATTTCATTATCTTTTCTTTAAAAAATTAAAATTGTGCAACAAAAATAGCTTTTGAATTGAAGTACTCTGAATTTTCAGCGACAACAATCAAATTTTTTGTACTAATTGTATAGCCAGACTAGTGTTTTAAAACTTTAACCAGTTAATTGTTAAAATAAATTTTATATTTCGATATATTAAATAAAAACCCTCAAAATAACATAAACTCAGTCGTTATTGGTGCCGATGTTCCGAGGGTGCGTGAAAAAAAAAAATGTATTTTTTGTATTTTTATCTAACAATAGTTTTTAAGTTTTGTTTGTACTAACCCAATGGATTTTTAGTTGTCCTTAATAAAATATTTTGAATTTGAATTTGAATAAACATAAGCACAAAGTCATCATCATCATCAAATATGATGATATACGATTTTCGACTTTAAACAAAGCCGCATTAGATAGGAAATAGATAATGGCGTGAGCGGGTAAAAAACGAATTTGAAATCGTGATCAGACCGCGCCTTAACAGTCATGGCGACAAATAATCATTGTGTAGCTTCGCTATGACTGCATTTTTTAACATTCGTTCATGCACTTTACTCTGCCTGCCGCTGCACTGCAGTAGTACAATAATTCCACTATTCTATTACACTTTATTTATATTACACTTTCAATTTTGTTTCGTTATTGTTATAGTAGATTAAACCTCTTATTTTCAAGAATAATAATATAATTGTATAATTGAAATGAAGTTATTTAACGAAACAAAATCACGTAAGCAATGAGGTGTAACAATAGAGACGTTATAGGCGAACAACACGGCAAATTATCTTTGAACTGACTAAACGCAGCATATACCATAACATAGCATAGCTTACCTACGCATGTATATGTGAATTTTGTGAAATAAGGGAAAGAATATGTAACACTTTACGCTATATCTGTTGTTAGAAAGAGACAAAAATACAATTTGTTGTGGACACTCAGAGCGCGTGACTGAGAGACGGCTGAACGGAGTCGGGCAGCCAGCCTTGCATTCGTCTAGAGTCTAGTCAATATGGTGGCGAGCACAACCTATCTACAGGTAAAAAGAGTAGAAATACAAACTTCAAATAAATATATAAATCCGTAAATCATCACAACCATGCGCATTCCATTCACCGTGACCTATAAGTATAGATCTAACAATAGATGTGCATCGTCACTTCATACCACAGATGACCTCCTATAGATTCCGCACTCGAGACAATTTTAGCTCACCACACATTGGTGCAAACAAACCTATTAAAACCCACTGTCATTGGCTCATTGCTAGGCGCGGCAAGCAGGAACCTTGAGATAGCCAATGGGAACGCTCTGTCTCAGGCCCCGCGCTTTCCTCAATCATTAGTGACTTCCGGTCGATACAAAGATTACGTAATACGATATCTACAGGTGGTAACATATATTATTCCTCTTTGTTTTAATTATCAAGATGCCCAAGTGTGGGAGAGCCAAGTCTTTTCAATATTCAATGTGAGGTAACACTAAATTCAAAGTCCGCGTATTCATGGACTGCACAACGTACGCGCAAGTGATGGCGTCACCATTTTAATAATTAATCTGTATCTTAACCAAGCTTATTTATTGTTTACATCATTTCAGACACAGTGAAGTGGTAAAGATTCTAAGGCATGTTTTTGTGCGTCCACCGCGCATAAATTAATACTAAGGAACCGCTATCGCTATGAAATCTCCTCGCGTTGATTGGTCAGACCTACGGGCGGTGATTGGCCAGTGATACCGGTGTTGTTCTGTGATTGGTTCTCTTTTGTGTTGTCTTCTTTGGCATTTTGCTGGGCTATTTCGAGTTGGGGGTCGTAGTCGTCTGCTTTTGTGCACGATTCTATCACAAACTTGTTGAACAGGTCCGGTTTGTCGAGATACACGTGGTGGCCGGCTCCGTTGATGACCTGATAATTACAATTAAATATAGTTTAAACAACTTAAAAACACACCTAAGTTCTAATCGCTAATCGTAAAATCCGAAACAAATTATGGATGATGGAAGCGAAGATGGCCGAGCGGTAGCATGTATTGTGCGCTTTACAATCTGACGCCACCCGGTTCGATCCTCGGCCCTGCACCAATGACTAATTAATTTGAATTTGAGTTATTTACTTAAATCAAATATGTGCAGTTTCAATGCCATCGCTTAAACAACGGTGAAGGAAAACATCGTGAGGAAACCGGTATGTCCAAGAACCTTAGAAGTTCAAAGACATGACATTCACCAACATGCACTGGGCCAACATGGTGGATTTAAGGCCCATCCTCTCTCTCTCTGAGAGAAGACCTGTGTCCCAGCAGTCTGATAATGATGACGATGAAACAAATGACAGCCATCTAGTGGAAGGACGCAGTTGGCCTTGTGAATGGAGTTAAACTACCACGAAATTACTCTTGTGACATCATAGTATCATCTATTCTGAATACAGTTCTGCGAGTACAGCAAGTGAAGAAAAAATTCTGGAATAGCTGTATCTAGAGACCACCACGCCAAGACTTTTTCCTGCCTATCGTGTGTCATACAACCCGGGGTCTGCTTTCCTACTGTGGCTCCATTCCACTCCGCACGGTCGTCAGCATCTTCCTTGGAGAGTTGCCTCCCATGTCATCTTTTACGACGTCAAGCCATCGCCGCTTTGCCGGCTACGACTACAGGGTTACGCGGAAAGGTTGTACTAAGCCGAAAGGGGTCCATAGTACTCATTGGCCATTAAGAACAACTTTTACTATGGGAGGAACTCTGAAATCTCGATTAGCTGTTTCATACAAACGGTCATTCACACTCGACAAAATGTATGGAACAGTTGATATTTATTTCACAATTTCAGGGTTGGTCCTGTCCGACTATCCAGTATATAAAAATCTAAAGTGTCTCCCACCTGTACGAATGTCTTGTTTGAAGGCCTATGTTCACTGAGCACCTGGCCTGTGCAGTTGTCGACCCAGGACCTGGAGCCGTAGAGTACAGTGATGGGCAGCGACTGCGGCAGCTGGTCGAGCCGCTTCACCATTGGGTTCTTGGCCCAACCGAACCCAGTCATGAGTGTGTGGAAAGCGCTTTCTCCACTGCAAATAACACATTAAGTACAGCCTGAAGAAACTTTAATAAAGCATTAATAAACCGGCCAAGTGCAAGTCAGGCTAGCACACTGAGGGTTCCGTACCACCACAAAACACAATAAGGTTGTCCAAATAGCCGAATTACCAGTTATTATAGCGCCTTCTAAAATTTGTCGAGTAATTGCTACGCAGTTTGCTACGGGCGCTCAAGTATAACACAATTATAACTTGGTAATGAACCGAAGTTTGTCACCGACTAGCACTTCATCATCATCATCATCATTTCAGCCGTAGGACGTCCACTGCTGGACATAGGCCTCCCCCATCGATCTCCAAAAGGGCCGATTGGAAGCGGCCTGCATCCAGCGTTTCCCTGCGGTCTCTTTTAGGTCGTCTGTCCATCTTGTGGGTGGACGTCCTACGCTGCGCTTACCGGTCCGTGGTCTCCATTCCAGAACCTTTCGGCCCCATTGGCCATCTGTTCTGCGTGATATGTGCCCTGCCCACTGCCATTTCAACTTGCTAATCCGGTGGGCTATGTCGGTGACTTTTGTTGTCCCTTTCGTTTTTACTTTTTGACTTTTTTATTATTTGTTAGTTAATCCGCCGTAACGTTATATATTCTGTGAAAACCTCCCTACCCACCTCGCCTAGTTACCTAGTCTGTGACCATGGACACTGCAGTGTTCGAAACATCAGGAATTTTAAATAAACGCGATAAAATTAATTTAGTGTTCAGGATTTTTTTACATACAATCAGCAATATTTCTTCTGGCCAAATCATGTGTTGGATAATGTATTGCATTATCCTCACTTTTCAAAAGTTTAATGAGCCAATTTCTGAACGGTAATTAAGTAAATTAATTTATAGAATGCGATTAGTCAGTATTGTCGTATCTTTGTTCTGAAGTGAAAATGAAGTTTTAATCTATACTAAGTTTTAAGCAAATCAGTTTACAGGGTCCAAAATCTAGCGGAGGTTGTAGCACAAACAAATAGATAGAGCGCTTCAAATGTATTATTATTTTATACATAAAGCACTTTTTAGGTTCACGATTAATGAACTCACCTGGGTGTCTGCGAGTTGCACTGGTAGATATACTCGGGTAGGACGGTCTCGGCGTCCGGCAGATACTTGACGTACTTGCGGCTGATGTCGGGCCGCGTCTTGGAGACCAGCCAGCGGCCCGCGGGTCCAGCCGCACGCACTGCCCACAGAGGGTTCAAAGGCTGCACAGCGGTAGCTACTGCTCGAACCCATAAAGGGAGCTGGTATTTTTCATAAGCGTTCGACGGACGCTCGGGGAAACCCCATGGATCAGCCAGCACTAAGTGCCGTACTCTGAAAGAACAATGTGGATGAGAAAATTTAAAGATGGAAATACAGGAACAGTGCGGCTTGCGTAACGTCTACATTACCTCTCGGGGTACTTGATGGCGTACGCTGTGGCGATGTACCCGCCAAGGCTGTGCCCGAGCAGCACGAACTGCGCGAGGTTGAGCTCGCGTCGCCACTCCTCCACCGACTCCACCCATTGCGCCTCTGCCTTGAGCGCGTCTGCGGCGAACCGCGGTCGCGAGCTGCGCCCGAACCCTGCACACGGAACGCACGCTCACTATATACCCCACCCGCTCTCAACAGTACCCTGCTACTCCACTGACTCCACCCACTGCGCCTCCGCCTTGAGCGTGTCTGCGGCGAACCGCGGCCGCGAGCTGCGCCCGAACCCTGCACACGGAACGCACGCTCACTATATACCCCACCCGCTCTCAACACTACCCTGCTACTCCACCGACTCCACCCAATGCGCCTCCGCCTTGAGCGCGTCAGCCGCGAGTTGCACCCGAAACCTGTATATGGAGCGCACATTCAACGCCTTGCTATCCCCGTCCTATCCCAGCACTAGCTACTCAGAGCCTTACTACTCCCGCCTCACCCCCGACATCACCCTACCACTCTGCGCGTCGTCACTTCCGTCCCAGAGTCATACTACCCCGCTACTAAGCTCATCACTAGCTCACCCAGTAGGTCAAGTGCGTACACGGGCCGCGTGGCCGCCAGTGCGTCCAGGTTGGGGCACCACAGCGCGAGCCCCGCGCCCATGCCGTGCAGCAGCACCAGCGGCGTCTTCTCAGAGTCTTCATTTAGGGATATTGTCCAGATCTTGTCGGATTGCCCCACCACTGAGCCGATGTCCACGTAGAACCGTTTGTATGCCGTTTTCAAACCTGCAAGGAACCAATACATAACACGGATTTAGACAAAAAAGTTTACCTACGTCATCGTTAAGATGTATACATTTGCGTACAAAATAATTGTCCAAGGTCCTTCCGTATTTGAAACAGCATTGTCGAAGGTCGTTTGGTAGTTATGAATTATTGATAAAACTGTCACATTTAGGTATATTCGCAGATAATCCTCGTTGTTATATTAGTTAGATACTGGCCGCGTGCTGGTATCATCACAATCTAGTCCCGTCAGTCCCGTACATGCTCAGTGCCTAGAAACAACGAAGCACTTTTTAGCATGGATCGAATATGAATTACTATAAGAACTAGATTTGCTGCAATAATTATATAGATAGATAGATAGATAAACTCTTTATTGTTCATACCACAAATTTCATACACACGATAAAACAGCTTAAAAACTAATGCAACAATCGGCGGCCTTATCGCTAAGAGCGATCTCTTCCAGGCAACCTTAGGATGGAGAGGATTCATACAGGAAGTAGAAGGCGGGGCGAGCAATATTGAATAATGTGATACTTAGTTATAATATAAACCGTACATTCTAATAACAATACATACTAATACATATACTTACTACTTAAAATTACGATACTAATACTTATATTACTTAAGATTACGATAATATAAAAAATGAGATCGACTTCATCATGACGACCAAGAAGCGAATATTCAATGATGTCTCCGTGATCAGCAACGTGAAAACCGGTAGCAATCACCGTATTGTCAGAGGCACATTGAATATCAACATCAAGCTAGAGAGGTCGCGTCTGGTGAAGTCCACGCTCCGTCCTGGTCATGCCCAAACCCAAAACCCCAATGACTTCCAACTCGAACTGCATAATCGCTTCCAGGGCCTTGCCGAAAGCGGAACTGTGGACGAAATAAACAATGAGCTGGTGGAAACTGTCCAAGCAGTGGGGTCCAAGTTCTTTAAGACCCCACCCCGAAAAAGACCTCAGAAGCTCTCAGACGAAACCATTAAGCTAATGAAGGACCGGACTCAGATGAGACTGCAATCTTCAGCTGATATGTCGGAATATGGCCAACTTACTAGACGAATATCGAAATCGGTGCGACACGATCTGCGTTCCTATAACACCAGATGTATTAAGGACGCAATTGAGCGAAACCAGGGCTCGAAAGTGTTCGCGAAGAATTCGTCTATTGGGAAGAGCCAAATGACTAAGCTGAAGATCGAGGATGGCAGTATCATTTCGTCAAAGCCGGAGATTCTGAGAGAGCTCGAGAGGTTTTACAGACAGTTGTACACCTCGACACGACAGCCTATTGTCAGTACAGCTCAGGACAAGAGAGCGAAACTGACCCGACATTACACTGAGGAGTGAGGACATCCCAGACATCAGCTTGTACGAGATTAGAATGGCTCTGAAACAGCTTAAGAACAACAAGGCGCCGGGTGATGACGGAATCACGACAGAACTACTGAGAGCGGGTGGAAAACCGGTACTTTTAGTCCTCCAGAAGTTATTTAATTCCATCATTCTCGAAGGTACTACGCCTGAAGCATGGCACAGGAGTGTGGTGGTGCTCTTCTTCAAAAAAGGTGGTGACACCTTATTGAAGAATTATAGACCCATCTCACTCCTGAGCCATGTGTACAAGCTGTTCTCCAGAGTCATTACGAACCGTCTCGAAAGCAGGTTTGATGACTTCCAGACCCCCGAACAAGCCGGTTTCCGTAAAGGCTGGAGCACCGTAGACCACATTCACACGCTCCGCCAGATTATACAGAAGACTGAGGAGTATAATCGGCCATTATGCCTAGCGTTTGTGGACTACGAAAAAGCCTTCGATTCAATCGAGACCTGGGCAGTATTGCAGTCCCTCCAGCGGTGTCATATCGACTATAGGTATATCGAAGTGATGAAGTGTCTGTATAGAAACGCCACTATGTCGATTCGATTGCAAGACGAGAGCACGGAACCAATCCAACTGCAGAAAGGCGTGAGACAGGGAGATGTTATCTCTCCGAAACTGTTCACGAACGCATTGGAGGACGTTTTCAAGCTCTTGGACTGGAACGGATTCGGCATCAACATCAATGGCGAATACATCACTCACCTTCGTTTTGCCGATGATATAGTCATCATGGCAGAGTCGCTAGAGGATCTCAATACGATGCTCAGCGACCTCAGTAGCCTTTCCCAACAGGTGGGTCTTACAATGAATATGGACAAGACAAAAATTATGTCCAATATCCATGTAGAACCCGTGCCGGTAGTCGTTGGGAACGATACTCTCGAAGTTGTTGACCACCTATCTTGGACAGATTGTTCAGTTAGGTAAGTCCAACTTAGGCTAAGAGGTCGCCCAAAGAATCCAACTCGGATGGGCAGCATTCGGGAAATTGCGTGACATCTTCTCGTCCAAGATACCACAGTGCCTCAAGACGAGGGTCTTTGACCAGTGTGTGTTGCCAGTTATGACATATGGTACTGAGACGTGGTCCTTAACTGTTGGCCTTTTGGAAAAGCTCAGTCACACAGCGGGCAATGGAGAGAGCTATGCTCAAAGTTTCTTTGCGTGATAAGATCCGAAACGTGGATATTCGCCAAAGAACCAGAGTCACCGACATAGCTGTTAAAATTAGCAAGTTGAAGTGGCAATGGGCAGGCTACATCGCTCGAAGAACCGATAACCGATGGGGAAGAAAGGTTCTGGAGTGGAGACCACGAGGCCTCCCACTAGATGGACCGACGACATTGTGAGAGTCGCGGGTATCCAGTGGATGCAAAAGGCGGGCTGTCGTTCAGTGTGGAGGTTAAAGAGGGAGACCTATGTTCAGCAGTGGACGTCTTCCGGCTGATGATGATGATGACGATAATATACTAATACATAAAAATATAAAATTAGTTACATTAACAACAATAGCTTCAACAAGGTGGCAACTGAGACAAATAAAACTGCTTTACACGGTCTTTATAAACAGCGAGCGATGGAGCGTGTCTAATAGGCACGGGCAACGCGTTCCACAATGGACAACATTTCATTTTTTTTACTACCTATTTTTATTAGTTTAATTGATAGATTATGAAAAAATATTGGACACGTAGTTTTCAGTTTTATTTTTAACTTAATAGTTATTTTTAAAATAATTTTTAAAACATTTTATAAATTATAGGCTCTATGATTGATTGATTGATTAACTCTGTATTGTTCACACCATGAAATTTGATACAGAGGACAAAAAACTCTTAAAAACTAGTGTAACAACTGGCGGCCTTATCGCTAAAAGCTATCGCTGTGGCTGTTTATACAATAACTAAACGAATATGAAAAAAATTTATGTCAGGGGCAATGTCAAATTTGTCAACATCAAATAGCAAAACAACATGTACTGGGATGCCAGGACACAAATTAGATTTTACATTAATTGTTTACGTGTTCATCATCATTATCATAATCAGCCTTTTAACAGTCCACTGCTGGAATTTTAACCTACCCCGAAAGGGTGATTGGGCCATATCCACCACGCTGGCCCAGTGCGGGTTGGTGGATTCATATACGCCATTGAATTCTTTCTCCGTACGTATGCAGGTTTCCTCACGATATTTTCCTTCACCGAAAAGCCAGTGGTATGAAAATCCGTACGTAAGCTCCAAAGAGCTCATTGGTACGGGCCCGGGGTTTGAACCCGCGACCTCACGCTTTCAAGTCTAGCGGTCTCCCAAATGGGCTACCACGGTTTTTATTTATTTATATATTTCACGATAAAGTATTATAGGCGTAAGTATTTTATGCGATTTAATCATTATGATCCTTCCACAACTTAATGTTCTTTTAATCACGTAGGCTTATTATTTATTCATTTTATGTAGATGGAACACGATATTATACCATTAATGACTACCTAATAATTTTAATTTTTGGAAAATATACGGGGTAATGGAAATAGATGGTAAGATAGATTCACATTTTTTAATTCAAGTTTTTGGCAAATTAACTATTGCTCGTTAATCCTATAATTGCATTATTTATTTATTTTTCAAATAACTTGAAAAATAGTGGATAGAATTTTATTTTTTATTTTTTTATGGGGTTTTCAGTGACTAATCTCCAAATGGTTTTCGTATTTTTGACTCTTTGCAAAAATGAAATGTTGTCCATTGGACAGCCTGAAATGCAAACGACTTGCCATAAAAAGTTTCGGAACGTGCTGAAGGGGACTTAAGAGACAGGGTATCCTTTGATCTAAGAGGACGAGTATGAAAGGTGTGCCTGAAAGTAAAGAGTTCTTTTAAGTATTTTGGGGTGGAAGGATTAAATAGGATGTTATAGAGAAGAGATAGGATGTGAGCATTCCGGCGAAGTCGAATAGGTAGCCACTTGAGTTTTGCACGAAATTGAGACACGTGATCATATTTGCGTAAACCAAATATAAATCTTATACAGTAATTTTGGAGGCGCTCAAGTTTATCTAGCTTGTCCTCAGTGAGATCAAGAAAGCAGGCGTCAGCGTAATCTAGGATGGGAAGAAGAAGAGACTGTGCAAGCGCAACTTTAGTGGCAGTAGGTAGAAAATTTCGCAGTCGTCTTAGCGAACCACCAGACGCAAACAATTTGGAGCTGATCGACTTTAAGTGGCTGTCCCAACTTAAAGTACGATCAAAAATCACGCCAAGATTTTTAAGCCATTCGCTATACGGTATTACCATCAAAGACTATCCGAGGAATTGTAGCCCAATCGATTCTGGAGATCATGTATGAGCTGCCTATGATTATGACCTGTGATTTTGTGTGATTGACTTGTAAACCATTGGAATTGCTCCACTCTATAATTCGGCGCAGATCAGTATTTATGGTAGCTATGGCTATATCCAGATCATCAAGTCGAGCTTGCGAATAAATTTGGAGATCGTGTGCATAAAGGTGGTAGGAAGAAGTAAGGCGCTGGGATATAGAATTAATGAAAATTGCAAAGAGAAGAGGAGATAAAACGCCGTCTTGAGGTACGCCAGCTATTGTATTGCACCAAGAAGAGAACATATCTTCGAGGCAAATACGCTGCCGGCGTACAAGTAAATGTGAAACCAATCAATTACCGATGGAGACGTGTTAATAGAGCGTAGTAACGCCAACAAAATGTCACAAAGTTAACGGCATTGAAAGCATTACTGAAGTCTAGCAGGGCTAGAACAGTAAGCTTGCCGTGATCCATACCCAAGCGGTATATATATTGAGTTAGAGATAGATAGCTCGTTGGTCCAGTTGGTACTGAACCTACCTTCTGAGCCTGAGGGCGTGGGTTCGATTCCTACGTAGGACAAACATTTGTGTGATGAACATTTGTGTTTGTTCTATATCTGGTTGTTAATATCTATTTAAGTATGTATTTAAAAAATATATATGTATGTATATCAGTCTCTGGCAGCCATATCACAAGCTTTGTTAGTTTGGGGTCAGATGACCGTGTGTGCAAAAATGTCCCAAAAATATTTAAAAATATTTATGATTAAGAGTGGGTACCTCTACCCTATACTGGGCTTGGTTACGCGGAAAGGGGGTACTAAGTCAAAAGGGGTCCGTATAGTACCCATTATTATGAACAACTTTTACTATGAGAGCAACTGTGAAATCGCAAAAAAAATATCGCTGTTCCATATAAAATTTTGACACACTCGACAAAAAGTATGAATCAGTTGAATTTTTTTTCGCTGTTTCATGATTGGTCCCACAGTAAAAGTTGTTCATAATGATGGGTACTATGGACCCATTTCGGCTTAGTACTTGCCGCGTTACAGGGTACTGTATTGTATCTCGTATCATTGTCCCTATAACACCTGCATTTGAAAGTTGCACTTATGATAATGATAACTTCAAAGGTTCGATTAGGCCTGATAATATGCTTCCTAAATATTATGGTGCCTTATGTTATCTGTATATTCTACATAACCATAACACTGTTGACCAGCGATCACTGGCTGGTCTGGTATACCAGAAAGAAAAACGTTGGTTTTCAATGCTCTATCATCAATACATTCATCGACCATTATCTACCTATTACTAGGTACTGTATTCTATTGCCCGCGCCATGTCTCATAAAGCAGCATCTTACACTGTATTCCTGTCTCTGAAAACGAAGCACGATCATCGAGCTGGCGATTATTCTGTGGTTGACGGTCGCGAGTAGTAAAATACCTACACTGTGCAAGGAATCAAACACTCCGAGGTGACAACTAACGGGTGAACTGACCTGCACAAGTTTCCCTAACCGACCCACCTAGGTGAAAAGAGTTTTCTTAACCGACCACCCTGGTGGATGGTTTGGGTGGTCCGTTACGAATATGGTCCGATACGTTATAAACGGCTTGTGTCTAACAACTACAGTCATGACGATATAATTATGTCACATTTTATGTGCTTGAGACCTTGAATGGTTTGATTTGACTTTTACCAAGGATTCTCATTGGGAATGGGAAACATGGCCGCCGTGCCGGAAGGAGATGTCCGCTCTATGGAGCGTTCTTGAATTCATTACTAACTTACTATTTATCATGTTTTTTACGAAGAATTAGTATTAAAATTTCGAATTCAAGCATTTGTCTGTCCTCGTTATCAGTTAAGTACCTACAGTCCTACATATAATAAAACGACCCGGAAGAACATTGCGATAATGCGGCTGACGTGTTTCGCTTTGTTTTGAATTCAATCAATGTTCACATCGAAACATTTGCCAAATCTGATTATAATAGCTCATTAGATCGCATTCAAGGTAGCTCACCGCGCACTGGTAGTAGTATTGATGTCGATTTTCGGTAGCAATTGTATTGTTGATTTATTTTAATCAATCACAGGGTTATCTCAATCGTACTATAAGTATTTTAACAGCGTACTCTGACTGCCTCTAACAGCCCTCATATTTGACAACCCCGGTGGCCCAGTTGGTAGTGAACCTGCCTTCTGCGCTTGGGGGCGTGAGTTCGATACCCATCTAGGACAAACATTAATGTGAATAATGTGATGAACATTTGTGTTTGTTCTATATCTAGGTGTTAATATCTATTTAAGTAAGTATTTAAAAAAAAATGATTGATATATGTGTTCAGTATAGATTAGCAAGTTTAAGTGACAGTGGGCAGGGCACATAGCACGCAGTACAGATGGCCGATGGGGACAAAAGGTTCTCGAATGGAGACCACGGACCGGTAAGCGCAGCGTAGGACGTCCACCCACGAGATTGGCAGACGACCTAAAAGAGACCGCAGGGAAACACTGGATGCAGGCCGCTTCCAACCGGCCCTTTTGGAGATCTATGGGGGAGGCCTATGTCCAGCAGTGGACGTCCTACGGCTGAAATGATGATGATGATATCAGTCTCTGGCAGCAATAGTACAAGCTTTGCTTAGTTTGTGGTCAGATGACCATTTGTGCAAAAAAAAACTGCTGTACATAGTAACAGTATTCTTACTTTAACAGCGGTAAACGCCTTAGATGTTTGTATTGCAAGGAAAATTGTGGAGAATTAAGATTCGTATCTGGGTTGGTGGCTCTATGCTAGTACTTACGAACGCGTCGATTTAAACTAGAATAAATACCTAAGATATCTATTATATTATATTGTATTTCTAACTTGAAGAGGCCATTGAACTGTGGTAAAGTGGGTATAGATAGATGCTCTCTATTGTTCAGATTATCATTTACTTACATACAACGCATACAACCAAAGGTATTTAAAACTATGGACATCGGGTCAGCGCTATAAAATGTCAGAATCAAAGTAGAACTACCTGTGATCTTTTCATTTAGTCTACATTTGTTGCAAGTTAAATTAGACATTGTAACAACGACATAAATTTAAGTTTGTATTTATTTAAATAAGATCATTGATCATTGAAAACAAAGTCGTGTGTGTACATCAAACATTTATAATTCAAGAATAGCTGGACAGATTTTTATGATCTTTGATTCCTCTCCGCCTTTTTTTTTACATCGGACTAGGCCAACCTTTGACCGCGATTAACGTTTTTAGGGTTCCGTACCCAAAGGGTAAAAACGGGACCCTAATACTAAGGCTACGATGTCTGTCTGTCTGTCCGTCTGTCCTACCTATTAACGGCTGTATCTTTCGAACCGTGATAGATAGATAGATGCTTACATGAGAGAATCCTTTTTTCCACATTGCGTAGCATTTCATCAGACTGACGAGTCCAGCTGAACCAACCACCAGTCCAACTGCAAGGGAAATTGTGTATTTAATTCAGCAACAAAAAAGTTATTACGGTTTATTGAGCTAATAGAAATTTAAGTTCTAAAAATTGTACTTATTTTCTTAGAAACTAAATTTTTATAATCATTATGCAATTAACAATTTTTAACCGACGAAAGGAGGAGGTTATCAATTCGACTGTGTTTTTTTTTGTATGTTTGCTATGCGATTACTCCGCTAATTATGAATTGATTTTGATGATTCTTTTTTTTGTTTGGTAGGTCACCTCTTGAGGTGGTCCCATATTTGTTTTTCCATAATAGACCAAACGCTTTTTTTTTTAATTAAAAAATACCAAAAATATGTACATAGATGAAGTTTTGGTTTGTGGACCCTTCAGCAAAAATTTTGATGAAAACTTTCACTCTGTTTTAGCTATGTAGGTACCTACAGTCGGTTTTTGTTTTTTTTCCAAAAATTAATTATTGTAATTTGTAAAACTAAATAAGAAGACAGTGGACATTAGTGGCCAAAAATATCTTACATAGCATTCTTATTTCAATTATACAATGTCTTTATTCCCTCTGCTATTGAAAAACAAAGTTCAATTCTGATTGAAATAAGAAGATAATGTGGTAGACCATCATTTCTGAGATTTAGTCAATAATGTGTGATTATTCTTAACTGTAATGTTAATTGATTCATACATTACTAATAAAATTTTGTATGCGCAATTGCAAAACACCCCAAAAGTAATAAAGAACTGTGTACAAAATAGATCCATAGCTCAATAAACCGTTTGCATCACATCTCACAGAAAGCATCAACACGGCAAAACAAATCAAAACAAACTTGCGACATAAGATATCCACCATATTAGTCTGTTTTTGTACCTTCAGTTTTGTAATTTTTGTGTGGTTATTTTGGAGTTACTTTTAAAACACTCTCGAAATACTGGAATTCAATTTAATTATTTTATTAAGTAGGGGCAGGTCAAAAACTAAAAGTACAAAAACATAGAACATGCTTGACTTGGGGCAAACACGGTCAATGCTAAGCTAAGCATATTTGGCACACAAACACCAAAGTACATCCATCATAAAAGCCAATACCCAGGCAAAGTAGAGCTCAGTGGAAGGCCAACTAAATGCTTAAATAGGAAGTCTAATAATAACAGCATAAAACTGAGGGGGTCCACATAAATTGGTAGTTGTTCTCGACTATTTAATAGGACCCCTGAGTAGGGGGACTCACTACCTATCATTAAATTTGATTCCAGATATTAAAGGTACAAGAGATGGAAAGGTGCTATGCTTTGGATTTAGAATCGAGTTTTTTTTATTAAGTACATGAATATTTACTAAGACTTTATTAGGTCATTTCATGCTGCGTAATTATTCATTACTTTCTTACTAAACTGGGTCCAAGTATTCATTTGCTCTGACAGCTGCAATAAAACTGTAAAAAGCTGAATTCTGATCACTTTTGCTAGGTTTTTGAACGTAAGACTGTAGCAGGTACCTGTAGGCTTAGTCCCAGAATTGATAGTTTTCGAAAACTTTTTTCTTTTACGTATTGTTCGATACATTTTAGTAAAGCGCCTCCAGCGGAAACGCGTAGGAACTAAAATCTGTAGTAATCGGCGGTAAAGATTGCTTCACTCTAATACGAAAAAAGTTTTCGAATACTATCAAAACTTGTACTAAGGGTACTGATATACTTCAGTGAAATATTAAGAGAAAATGTATTTTTTTATTTTGCTTTTTTACAATGTTATTGCAGCTGTCAGACCAAATAAATGTTTGGACCGAGTTTAGATAACTGAGCATAACAATAGGTATGTAATCTTGAAATTAACTGGTAAAAAACTCTGTTGGAATAAAATTAAACTGGTTTAAGTTTTTACAGATTTTTTGTCGATGTGTTTTTATAAGAGCTACATGTTTTATAAAAACATGCAAAAGGCAACTATTTAAGGACACGTTGAGGTTCCCAAATTGTTAGCACAGCCATAAAAATAATGAGTTACCAAATGACTATCATTATTTCCTTCAGTGGGTTAAAAAATATACCTATCCATACAATTATATTATTACTTTATTACTTATTTGAATATATAATACACATTACCGACTGGTGTTGAATTGAATCCTTGAATGGATGTTTTGTAAGCGATAATGACTAACTATATAGGTAAACCTAAAAAGCAAAACCTTATCTAAATACAAAATTTAGTACTTGTCATCATCATCATCATCAGCCAGAAGACGTCCACTGCTGAACATAGGCCTCCCCCTTTAACCTCCACACTGAACGACAGCCTGCCTTTTGCATCCACTGGATGCCCGCGACTCTCACAATGTCGTCGGTCCATCTAGTGGGAGGCCTACCTACGCTGCGTCTTCCGGTTCGTGGTCTCCACTCCAGAACCTTTCTTCCCCATCATAGTACATCATCATCATCATAGTACTTGTGGCACTGTTGTATTTTTTTTCCTGGTGTACTCAATAAAGACTTTCTATCTATCTAAAATTTCATTCAAATCGATAAGAGCCATTTCTGAGACACGCTAAATAAATTTATATAAGTACAAGAATTGCTCGTTTAACTAATTAGATAGATTAACTGGCCCAAAGTTTAGTTATTATCATATTAGACTTACTTTAGAGACACACAACACTTTGGTAATATTAATTACATTTATATGAGTCATCCTGTGCAACTGACCTTTGATATTGCAATTCAAATGACAAAAACATTATCTGAAAATTTAATCATTTTTACTGCTTCCACATTTATAATAATTTTATTGGCTTAAACAAGACAATAATATAATTGAACACATGCATTGTTAAGTTATTAATTAAGACATTTAATGACTACATAAATATGTAGTTTTTTATTTGGTAGATAGTTTATGATTCATTATGTACAATCTATACAGGGTTACTGAAAATCAGCTAGCATTCTCGTAAGGGCGGCTTCAATACGTCAAAACAAACAACTTTTGTACTATCGACTTATCAATATTCGTAAAAAAATAAAAACTGATGTTTCATACATTTGCTGTTTTTCCGCGAATTCCGAAAATACGTATAATAAAATTTGTTTATTTTAATGTACTGAGACCGCCCTTAAAAGGATGCTAACTGATTACCAGTAGCCCTGTATATAATTATAAAAGGTGATGCGTGTATGTATGTATGTTCCCTATGGACTCCAAACGGCTGGACCGATTTTGACGGGACTTTCACTTGCAGATAGCGGATGTTATAAGGAGTAACCCCCGCGGGTGAAACCGCGGGGTGCAGCTAGAGCTAAATAAAACAATACTATAAAGCTAAATTATATAGAAAGCCTTGGTGTAGAAATAAGAAAGAAATCTTACTTCCATATGAATGACAATGCATTCTTGAGCCTTGTCCTGCTTATAATGCTGCAATTTAAAGAAAAAATACCACTGATTTTAGTAGATACCATGACAATATAAATAATTACAACAATTTGGCAAATTTTCAATTTAGTTTTAGTTTTTGGGGTTGTGTATTTAGATGTTTAGTAAAGTGGGACAAAAGGCCATGAAAAAGTGCACTGATGATTCCAAACATGAATAAAATATAAATAGAAAATGAATGATAAACGCACACATCAAACACACAAGGTTAAACTCAATACTAAGACTATCACAGATTTAGAAGGAATGTTTATTTCTATGAAATTCATACCCCATTTAAAATCACGGGAATGATCTAGTGGATAACTGAAATATACAGTGTAGTTATTCTAAGTATACAGCATTATACGGAATGGTGGTTGGTGGATTAGCTTGGCCACATCACCATGACAATGTGCTGTGAAACAGTACCGTGAAAATTTGCAGAACAAATGTGGCATGTCGGTCGTCGCAGCCAGGCACGGTATCCTAATAGTGTTAACACACGTATGGATTTGGTTGGCCTCAACCGCCGTCTGACCAACGGGAGAGAAAGAGAGGGAAATATGACATTCTCACTCTTTCTCTCCCGTTGGTTGGAAGGCGATCAACCAAATCCATACGTGTGTTAACACTATAAAAGGGTGTGATGCTCAATGTGCATTATTTGCCAATAATTGTCTGCCCCTTTTAGGATACTGTGCAAGGTCAGCACAACAGAAATTGATATGACAGTACGGCGCTGCACTGTTTTATGAAGGTGTATCTTAGTGATGTGGCCAAGCCCTCAGCCAAAAGGTGATTGTACTCATCATTACAAAAATCTTTTACTATGGGAACAACACTGAAAACATGAAAAAGAAAATTGCTGTTTAAAATTTACGGGCACTTTGTTGAGTGTTCATGTTTTTTATTTTCATGGAAACACAATTGTTTTTTCAGAATTTCAGTGATGATCCCATAGTCTTCTTCTTTTTAGTCGGACACTTTTGGCAGAGTGGTCGTGGTTGGTAAGACGGTGGTACACGGTGGGTCTTCAACGTCGTCGGTCTTCTCGGCGGCGATCACTGATTTTGCAATGCTTCTCTATTTTACATCCCATAGTAAAAGCTGTTTATAGAAATAAGTACAATATTTTCTTATGGCTTAGTGCCATGTGATGCTGTATAATGAAAAAATAACTACTATAAAAAGGATTTCCTCTAAATCTGTGACAAACACACACAGTCACACTGGTCTTGTCTAGTGTAAAACATATAATTTATACTGTCACTTGCTTGTCAAACAACATTGGCGTTCACGCTAGGTAATTTATCTGAAATAATTTAAATGTTTTGCTTTGAAGAAGGAACACAATTGATAAAGGAAGTACTCAAACGGTGGGCAGTATGAATTGCTCTTTTCTATGTGAGTTCGATTTTAGTACTGATAAGGAGACAGGCTAGGCGTTTGAGTACAACTAATCTAGTTTATGATGGTGTGCTTGAAGATTAACAATGTATAGTCTATTCCCTATCTGATGATCGATGACAGATGCAGTTATTATCCAACATTGAAAGAAAATACTGTTTTCATTTGCCTTGTTAGTTTTTTTTATCAGTTGCATTTACTTAAATATGAAAATTAATATATGATGTTTTAATTCGGCTTATTGAAATTTACTGCAGCTCAATCATCATGTAGTGAATAGTACCTATTATGTAATAACTATAGGTATGGTAGTTAGAGATGTGCACAGTGTTATCTATGTTTTATATACATATTGGTAAATAGAACTCTTGACTATGTTAGTATGGTAATTGACGAGAAATGTGGATTATAACCAGCCCTTTCAGCAGCCATATTTATTATATTTTATATAATGCCGTTTTCTCTGGCACTAAGCATAATTATGATATATTGGTTAGTTCCCTTAAATTTTGTCAGTAACAGCAAGCAAGTATAAAAGCAGCACTAAACCCCTTCATATTATCATACGAAATGCAAATGAAACATATTTTAAACAGTGATAATAAAGTATTACCTCAAGCAGGAAATAATGACGTGATAAATGAACTGCATAAGATACCGAGTCCAAATGTGAGATGGTATTTGAAACCTTGGCATAACAAAAATAACACAGTCATTTAATGATGAACTTGAATGATTCGCACCTATAAAAAATTTATATGTATTATACTATGATAATAATACAACTGTAATACAAGGAAAAGGCTGCAATATAGCATAATAAATAAAGCAATTGCGCAATAATGCGGATGAAATTTGGTGCGTGATTAATTACCAAATTAGACAGAAAATGCTACCTGGATTCTGTTGTCGCTAAGTTTATTTCACTACCCATTTGGCCACTGACTACAATTTATACACATATCACGCGCACGACAGACATATATAATTTTTTATCTTTTTTATTAATTTTTGTTTCCCAGTGTTTTTTCCAATGCGTAAAAAACAAAAGTGACAAATTGCCATATAAACTTGACGTTCCATTGGATATTGGCATTGACAGTAAAAGCTTGATTAGAGATGAGTTTTTTACGATTCAGAAACTCGATTTTACCGATTCCTACGAACTTATTACGTTTTTTAGGTCTGTTGGAAATCGAGCGCCTTTTAAACATGTATTAAAAATATATAGTTTAGGATATATAAAATTTAAAACGCGTGAGCGCAATGGCACGCAATCGCGATCATAATCCATAATAAGCTAATAAGTCTGATGTTAGTTAAACATCTAGCTTGTAGACATCAAGATACTTAATTCCTATAACTAGTATCTAATAAAAAAAACTACTTAAAAATACATACAAACTAGTACTAAAATATATAACTATCTAATAATCTGCTGCCAGCAGGCATCGTACCCAAAATGCTGGCCGCATTGCCGCGTTGAATTGCAATGCTGATACGCTGTGCAAGATATCGGCCAGCATTTTGGTAAAAAAAAAAACTCCACCTTTATGGAAGTAAGAATAAAAAAATAATAAAAAAAACATCTTTTCTTAGATTTTGGGCGCAAGATACTCGGCGTAGCCTTGACTTGTTTTTATAATATACTAATCTATTACTTGTCACTGGGTGAATACAAAACCTACAAATCTGTGTCTACCCTCAAATATCTGGCTAGTTTGTTAACAAAGGAGACGAGATGCTTTTTGTATGGGAGGTGGTACTTGGTCGATTTTATCAATATAACTTATAATAATATCATTGCGTAGTGTATTAATATTTTTGGATAATATTTAGCGCGGAAAAGATTTTTTATTTACCGGTATTTTTATACAAAAATGCTGATAATTTTATTCATAAAAAGCATATATTTAAGAATCTTGTTAAATAAGCTTCCCATTGATATAATTATATCTGGAAAAAACCGCTACCGCTTTTGACTATGTCCTTTGTCAAGGTGGCCATTAGTAGTTGCACTTGATGCAGCTGTCGGACAAACCAGTTAAAGGTGGTTACACTATGCCTAGCCTTTCAGATATTTAATAATTACAAATTATTCGATAGTTCCTTTTAAAGCCAATTTATAGTACTAGCGAAATATTCATTAAAACTGACTAGAATTTTCAGAAACAAGTATAAAGGTAAAAAACTAAAACATAACTACAAAAAATTAAATACAAAATAAATATAACTGCACAAACAAATATAAATATTATTATTTGAAATCTATATATATAAAAATCAATTGCTGTTCGTTAGTCTCGCTAAAACTCGAGAACGGCTGAACGGATTTATCTTATCTTGGTCTTGAATTATTCGTGGAGGTCTAGGGAAGGTTTAAACGGTGAGTAAACGGCTGGACCGATTTAGATGAAATTTTGTGTTTTGGAGTGGGTCGCGGTAGCGAGGCCGAAGGCCGAGCTCTACGCGTACGAAGTCGCGGGCAACAGCTAGTTATTAATATAAAAGTGATAAAATCCGCCATATCGTGACTTCATATTAAAGCCTGTTACAAAGAGTAAAGAAGTTGATAGACACCTCATTGGTCATAATATCATACGTTTACAGTGAACACATGAACATACAACATACATAAACTGTCAAACTCATAACCCTCCTTTTCCCGTAGTGGGGTAAAAATAACTAGTATTTATGTTTCAAAATGACAGCTCCGAAACCGCCTACTCCACGGTAAAGAAATACTAGCAAAGAAACAACCAGATATAATCCAAATGTAATTTTATTTTAACACGAGAGCTTATACTAAACAGGTCACTGGTTAAGGAATTACTCTTAGATCAAAAAGATTAACACAATCTAAGGTGAGTGTGGCTGACGATGACCACTTTCCCTTCATCCTGGAGGTCTCGTAATGCCTCGTCCAGCTGATCCCGAGTTACAGTCTGAAAAAAGCAAAGCAGTGTGTAAAAAAAAACGTCTATCTTGGATCGGTCTAATAGTTCTCTCTGAATAGTAACGTCTTGCCATTGTAAGACTATTTGTTTTAGTTTTTTTTAATAGGGTAATTGTCTTTATTAACTAAAACAAAAAAAAAACAAAGCCAACACTAACACTACAAAAACAGACCGTTGAAGGTCTAAAGACAATCCAAATGCTCAAGCACACTACCAGTTGGCAGCGTACCCAGCATGTTAGCGGCATTACCACGCTGAATGACAATGTTTATTTCATTGTATAAGATTCCATTTTTTTTTTATTCAATTAAATTAACTTTATTTTTATTTTTAAGTATTGTATGAACTATAAACACTCACGACAAATGTATGGAACAGCTTTTTTTCTCGTTATTTTAGATTTGGTCTCATAGTAAAAGTTGCTCATAATGATGGATACAATGACCTCCTTTCGGCTTAGTACAGTCTATATGCGTAACCCTGTATAGTACTTACAATCTGAGAGTTTGTATTGACATCCTGCAGTAGCTTGGAATGTGTAATGGTGTGAGGTTTGTTGTGAGGCTGGATGAGCTCTTTCAACGCAGCCACGAGGTCGGCGCGGCGGCGGCGGGCCGCGGCGCCGAGACCCGTTGTTAAGATGCCCACGTCGATGCGACCGGACGCTGGGTCCGTGGCCGACTGCTTTAGAGCTTCGCGGTGGAGCCTGTCAATTAATGAAGATAACATTGTTAAAACACTATTACCAGAAATATTTATATCGCTATAAGAAGGGTTTATTGGCAGATAAAGATAATTTAATTGCACAAAACACGAGTAAATCATACACACATGTAAAAACGCATGCACAATAGGTGGGTTAAAATATTTGTCACTTTGTATCATGTTTTGCCTAGTTTGTAGGCGTACTTTAGAGAGATGGTATAAAAATACCGTAAATAATATTTATATAAAAAGTATTAATTAAATTAACTGTCGAAATAATTTCAATAGTTAAAATATAGGCAGAGCTAGTCTTCTGTCAAATACCAGCTTGGGACATTGGAGTCCAAGGGGCTCATCAGCAACGAATCCCTAGTTAAGACTAAGCTGCTTAGTCTTGAGCATCGGCGCAAAGGTTGCTAGTCTATCGGTTTTTTATTGGATACATTTCGGAGTGTGCTTCGGATCTGCACAATCTAATTCCCTCCTGCCCATTTTTCTATCGGAGTGCCAGAGTGGGCACGACACCGCTTCATGGTTGATATTCCGAAAACTCGTTTTGATTCCACTTTTATTATGCGAACTGCTGGGGCCTTACGGACAACTGCTATTACAGGCACCTAATCCGCTCAGTTGGAAAATCACGCGACCGCAAACCTTATCGCGCCCAGATACGGTTTGCGGTCGCTTGATTTTCCAACTGAGCGGATTAGGTGCCTGTAATAGCAGTTGTCCGTAAGGCCGCTGGTCTGTCGAATGCACTGCCTAGATTTCCCCCGATAGTTACAATCTGGGTGTCTTCAAATTGCGAGTGAATAGGTTTCTTTTAGGCAAGCGTGCTCCATCGTATACCGCATCATCGCTTAACATCAGGCGATAAGTGGCGATCAACGCAAGACAATTTTTTTTGTAAACTGGACTGCTTGAATCGAAGGAAGGGTGACTTGAGTCATCACAGTAGTTGGTAGGCAACGACAATGTCCTGGGTATTGTAGGTATCTACGATGACCGCTTACCATTAGGTGGTTCGCTTGTTTGTCTACTATTCTATTAAAAAGGCTAGATAAGACCTACAACTCCTACAAGACAAATGGAATTAAAATCTCCAGACACGGTTCAATCCGAGTACTAAACAAATTCTAATCTTTATTCTGTGCAGAAATAACGAAAATTGGAATCTGAAAGAAAGGCAAACTGTTGATGGAGTAATTTTGTTGTTTCATCACGATTAATGTAATGAAATGAACATAGATTATTCCAGATTTACAGCCATATAAACTAATTTTAATATTTATTGGGTATAAGTTTGAGGCATCGTTCAAAACATCCCGAGACATCAACAGGTCATATCCCCGTATCCTTAGATGCAACCTAAACATTTGCCCCATCATAAACTCGCGGAGAACAGATGAAAGTTTGATGATAGTTACCTTGAAGCTTCGTCGACGTCAGCGATCTCGACGACGGAGGAGAGTCGCAGCCGCGAATGCGCCTCCGCCAGTCGGATCAGCGACTCCAACTGACGCGGGTACGCAGTTATCTGACCGCGCCCGCTGCCTACTCGTCTGTAACACATTTCGTACAATTATTTCTATAATACTGGTGCCACACTATTGGACAATTGGACCTACCATACAAAAAAAAAACTTCAAAATCTATTCATGATTAGCAGAGTAATCGCGTAACAAAAACCACAGTCGAATTGATAACCTCCTCCTATCGTCGATTAAAAATGCTTCGTATATGTTCGCTCTATAGAGCATGATGAGATCGACACCGCGCCGCACGCATGCGCCCTTATAGTTCCTATCTTTCCCGCTAGATGGCACTGTCAGTGTGATTCACACCACTGAAAAAACCAAACAACAAACACACAAACTTACAGACAGCGTAGACTTAGTAATAAGGCCCGTTTATATCCTTTGGGTACGGAACCCTGACAAAACAGTTGAGCTAAACATAATATAGTAGTATCACCCACCTCATATCAACGTACGAGTCAATGAGTCGCTGCTGCGCCGCTTCACTCAGCGTAGGTTGGACGTGTTCTTTAGCAAACACGATGTAGTCACGCATCAAACTCATATCCTGAAATGAAGGGAAATATTTATAGATACAATACACTAGCTGTTGTTGACTTTGCATGCGTTAACTTTCATATAAATAAATATAATTAAATATTTCAGGACATTATTGCACACATGAACATCTGACCCCAAACTAAGCAAAGCTTGTGATATGGCTGCCAGAGACTGATATACATACATATATAGTTTTAAATAGATATTAACAACCAGATATAGAACAAACACAAATGTTCATCATATAAATGTTTGTCCTAAGTGGGAATCGAACCCACGCCCCCAAGCTCAGAACATAGGTTCACTAACAACTGGACCAACGAGATATCTTATCTATAAAAATATATATAATTTATACATAAACTTTGAACCCCCTTTTTAACCCTTTAATTCGTCCCTGTCGTAAAATCTTTTCTCAGGGGATGTCTGCACTACACCCTTATGGAATCTACCGGCCATATTTCAGCTTCATAGATCATGGTCAGGTTTAGTTTTCGAGATTTCGTGATTAGTATTTCGCTTATATTTTCGCTACACCCCAGTTTTACTCTCGTGGACATTATCTTAGAAACCACACTTTATGAACAACTTTTAATATGGGGCCAACCCTGAAAACACCAAAAAATCATCAGCTGTTCCATAGAAAACACTCGACAAAATGTATGGAACAGCTAATATTTTTGCGATTTTAGGTTTGGTCCCATAGTAAACGTTGTTCCAAATGATGAGTATAACGAACCCCTTTCGGCTTAGCATACCCTTTCCTTATAACCTTGTAGATCACTTTTCTAACAGGTGGGAAAGAGACCTATTCTGAATATGATTAAGAATAAATATTAACCTACAATTATTACACATTGGTATTATATATAATACAATGACCTCCTTTCGGCTTAGCATACCCCTTCCTTATAACCCTGTATAGGGCTGCAATATAATGTTCTTATACTGATTACTACGACTCACAATCATATTCTCGTCTTCCTGAGAGCCTGCGTCCGAGAAGTCCTTGTAATAGAGCGACACGAGATGTGAGGCCAAGCGGCGGTCGAACACTTCGTCTTGCGGGTCCAGCACCAAGAATATCAGGTCGAATCTGAAACAGACACAGATGCTGTGCGTGAGTTATTGAAAACTAACTGCACGAAAAAACAGAAAAACTGCGCGAAAAATTGCGAGTAAAACCACTGTCAAATTAATCACTGTCACTGTCAGTCTAATTAATGCTCTGATTAAATTCATTGATGGCTTTGTTTCTATTATTATATTTGTTCAATTGGGATCAGTCAGTGGATTTAATTCTACTTAATTCAACTTTTTGTTCTAATGAGATGCATCAATGGATTGTGTGATTTGATTTGTTTTATAGTCATCATAACCATCATTTCAGCCATAGGACGTCCACTGCTGGACATAGGCCTCCCCCATCGATCTCAAAAAGGGCCGGTTAGAAGCGGCCTGCATCCAGCGTTTCCCTGCGGTCTCTTTTAGGTCATCTGTCCATCTTGTGGGTGGACGTCCTACGCTGCGCTTACCGGTCTGTGGTTTCCATTCGAGAACCTTTCGGCCCTCATCGGCCTTGTGCCCTGCCCACTGCCACTTCAGCTTACTAATCTGGTTGGTTTTATAGTAAAATATAATAAATTTGTGAAAAAAACAATTAATGGATTAGAGTTGAATATAAAAATCAATGGAATCTATACCATCCAAAATGGAAAAGAGAATACAAAAAATAAATAATAATAAATAATAATACTAATAGAATCTAATCCATCCTAGTAATGCATTGGAATTTAAAAAGTGGAGTAGATCTACTTTGCTTGACTCTGACTATGACTGGTTTCGACGATATTTCGTAAAACTTGAACATCTTAATCTAAATCTTAATTTATATTTATTATTATTATTTATTTATTTTATGGCAGGTAAGTCCGCGATTGATCGCCTACTCGCCTGTTGGTAAGCGACGATGTGGTCGAAGATGAAGCACGCAGACTTAGAAGATACCTATTCACTCTGGACTTGAAAACGTCCAGATTTATATCTCTCATAGTATAGAAAGTCTTTGCTTGTAGGTACATACCTGGACATGAGTGTGTGGGGCAGCTGCACATTTTCCACAATGGTTTTGTTTTTATTCCACTGCGACTGCGCAGGGTTCGCGGCGGCTAGGATCGAGGTGCGCGCGTTCAGCTGGCAGATTATACCCGCCTTGGCGATGGATAGTGTCTGTTGCTCCATCACCTGATGGCGAAATAAATGCCGACGTGATTAGATCACTAAACTCACGGCCAAACTAAATCTAGATTGGACGTCAGATAATTCTGTTTATTTTATTATAAGGCTATTTATATATTTTTTATTACTATAGAATAGTCTTGCGATTGACGCCAACTCGCCTGTTGTTAAGAGAAGATGCGATCTACGATGTAGCATGCTTGCCTGGAAGAAACCGATCATAGGACTGTTGGTTGCGGTCACACTAGATCACTAGATAGCCCGTTGGTCCAGTTGGTAGTGAACCTGCCTTCTGAGCTTGGGGGCGTGGGTTCGCTTCCCACCTAGGACAAACATGTATGTGATGAACATTTGTGTTTGTTCTATATCTGGTTGTTAATATCTATTTGAGTATGTATTTAAAACTATATATGTATGTGTATCAGTCTCTGGCAGCCATATCACAAGCTTTGCTTAGTTTGGAGTCAGATGACCATGTGTGCAGAAATGTCCCGAATATTTATTTTATTTTAATGACAAATTTTGTTTGTTGTAAGTGATATATTTTTGAAAAAAAATAATGGGGTCCCTTTTTCTTTTTCATAAATATTTTTTAGGTATTCCCCCGTAAAGTAGCACAAACAGGCAGAGAGACAGTATAATAGGCTTAGTGATTTTTTTATATATTTAATAATGCTTGTTTTACTTCCACTTCGCATGATTTTAAGCGGTGGTGCGGTCACGCTTGCTTAGAAGAAACCGATTCACTCATGACTAACTAACATGAGACTTAAGACTCTCAGTTATAGGGTTCTGTTGACACCCTTTGGGTACAGAACCCTAAAAAAAATATATATAGTAGTATGCCCATAATCTAACAGATAATCCTATAATACATTGGATGGGATAGCATAACTTACTTCGTGGAGGACACTGCGAGTGGAATCATTCATCTTGTCAAACTCGTCTATGCAGCATATTCCGTTGTCGGCGAGCACTAAAGCACCTCTGCAAAACAGTGAACAATACTGGTAATGGTATGTAATACTTTCTCATATACACGCGTCTTGTTAGTCGATATGTTGTCATAACTGAAAGCTTTTCATGAATGAGGGAATGAACACTCCAAAACTTATAAACGATGGAGCGACGGTGGCCGGGCGGGCGGGTGTATGTGAGTGGTTAGGCCATACTGAGATTAGGTTGTTCAAATTAAACCTATACTCACGTCTGCAACACTAGTTGTTTGGTATCAGGGTCCTTAGTGACGTATGCTGTGAGTCCAACGGCTGACGAGCCCTTCCCCGATGTGTATTGTGCTCGAGGCACTAGGCCATGCACCCAGCGGAGTAGCTGAGACTTGCTCGTACCCGGGTCGCCGCAGAGCAGGATGTTGATTTCAGATCTATTTAACAGAATTGTAACTTGTAATACAAGAAGTCAGACCAGTTTAAAATTTGATTTACAAATTTCAGAAGTGGGATTAAAATTATTAGTCTTACCTAAAATGTGTCCTTCCAGCCGCGTTAAAGTTCTTCTTGGTGCCTCCCAGTAGTTGCAACAGCACTCCCTTCTTAATGTCCAAGTTCTCGTAGATAGATGGCGCGATGGCTCGCGCGAGTCGCTCGTACGAGTCGGGCTGGGCTGCCAGGGCTTTAAACAGCTCGACACGTTCCGGGGGGAAACGATGCTCTTTGCTGTTGGTACAAAAACAAACATTGTGCTTTACATCATTGCAGTGTTGTGTAGTAGTATGGACAATATGTGATAAATGGCTATCTTAATTATTTTTTTCAATCTGGATAGTTACAATCTGGGTGTCTTCAAATCACGAGTGAATCGGTTTTTTTCTTGGCAAGCGTGCTCCACCGTAGACCGCATCATCGCTTAACATCAGGCGAGTTGGCGGTCAAATGCAAGACTACTGATGAATTAAAAAGAAAACATAATTTAGTTCGATCATGATTATATAAATAAATATTCGGGACATTTTTGCACACACGGTTATCTAACCCCAAACTAAGCAAAGCTTGTAATATAGCCATATTGCCAGAAACTGATAAATATATATTTTAAATATATTCTTTTATCTGGGTAGATATAGAACAAACACAAATGTTCATCACATGAATATTTGTCTTAGGTGGGAATCGAACCCACGCCCCCAAGCGCAGAAGGCAGGATCACTACCGACTAGACCAACGGGCTATCGATAAAGGTGGTGATTACTTTCAGACAAACGTCAATATAGCATTATTTTGTTAATGTACTGTTCCCGCCCATTAATTGCAAGTCAGAATCCATATCCTGACTCTGAGCAGACCAATCAGCGTTCAGTAACCCACACCGCACACCTTAGTTATAGAAAATTGTTAATGTTTACTTACCCATCCTCTGATTCGAGAAGGCGATCGCTATGAACCTTCCTGTAATGCAGCGCGTCGATGTGAGTCTTATGCAGAGCGCGTAAGGTTGCTTTCCGCGGGTGCACAGTGGCCGGCGCTGCGCGAAAGACGCCAGTGACCGATACGCGCTCGCCCGCGCCAACGGCTTCAACTAGCGCGCCGTGCGCCATGATGCTCACTGTGGCGGGCGTTCGACCAGCGGGCATGTCGTCTAGGGAAAATAACTCTCAAGTCAAGCAGGTCTGCTCTATTATCCAATGCTCTACCAAGTTATAATCGACTGTTGTAATTCAAAGAATGAGAGTGAATAGAGTCCTCAAAGGTAGGCAATGCACCGCCAATGCCCCGGGTATTGCAGGTGTCCATAGGCGACGGTGACTACTTACCATCAGGTGGCCCATCGGTTGTTTGTCTATTATTGTATTAAAAAAAAAAAAACAATTAGGTAGAGATAAAAACTAAACTCATTTATCGATGAAGTGCCAGTAGCAAGGGGCTATGGCAAGAGCGACGGTAGATTATTTGTATGGAACTGCCCCGCTTCCATCCCGACAAGTCTAAAACTCAACGTTATTGCCATTAGCATGGAGATTGGAGTGTAACCAGGTGACGTCGCGTACGAGTTGTAAGTTGAGTGCTTATCGCTGAAGTGAGACCAGTTATGTATGAGTTGGAACCCAAACGTGGACATTGCACTGGTTCATGTACATTGGCCTGCTCTAACCTAACCTAACTCAGCGACCACGGAATTATGGCGATGTAGCTTGCTTGCCAGGGGGTTTTCATAGTATCTCCATCTCGCTCTAATAAAGGACCAGGCAACTCCTGTAGTTTGACCAGCTACCTGTCGCTGAAGTGTACCGGCTCGGGGACTCTGCCTCTTTCTATCTCGGCGAACTACTAGCTGCTTGTCGCCGAAGTGCACTGGTGCCTCTCTCTCTCTCTCTCTAACACATCAGACTTTTGTTTACATGGCTAACGCAGCGGACTTATGGTTACATGGCTCACTCACCAGGCGACTCCTGTAGTTTGACCAGCTGCTTGTCGCTGAAGTGAGAGCGGTTGTGTATGAGTTGGAAGCAATGCGCCGTGTTGCAGTGGGAACAGTGCGCCGGCTCGGGGACTCTGCCCCGCTCTAACTCGGCGACGGCCGGCGCGGAACAAACGGCGCATTTGAAGTAAGCTTCACGCATCTCTGGTACTATTGTTGATGTTCGGATCACCATGCCCGATAAGGTCACAAGCTGATCGATATCTGGAATGTCAAAATAGGTTGCGAGTTAATTCTTTATAAAAAGGAGTTTTGTTTTTTTCGCTTTAAAAAATATTTCATTCTCTAAGCCTCAGAAATAGGACTAAAGCATAGAAGTAGTGCTAATTTAGCATAAACGAATTAAACTTGTTACATTCTTTACTCATATCACAGAAGACATAATAGACAGAAGGTTCACTCCGCGAAGAAATTTAAATAAATAAGGACTCTATCTACGAAGCAATAAAGTAGCAATTCAACTCGTACAACGCTGGATACCGCTCGCTATATTCACCTAGAAGGCCACCCTCCTTCTATCACGTAGCTCTATCTCTCCTGACGCAGCACGTGTAACGTTAGGGTTGTCTTCTTGATATTTACACAGAATCATCATCATCAACAGCCAGTAAACGTCCACTGCTGAACACATGCCTCCCTCTTCGTTTACACAAAATCCTTATTAGTATTTACTTACCAGCTATGTAGCCTATGTAGTACCTACCTATTACTTATATTCTACTTTAATTGGAATGACATTTAATCTGCACAAAAAACGCTTAACTAACACTTGTTCTGAATTTGGTCTAATAACAATCATGCAAAAGTATAAGTTATATAGTAAAAGTAAAAAACTACATGAAACATGGAGACCTCATTCGGAAGCCCTAATTTGCAGATTCTGTTAAAAATAATTGGTCAAGGTCCCAGACAGAAAAGATGCCTAATTACGCGCGACGTGGCTAGCGTAGCGTGCGGGCCGGGCGCGAGCCGAGCGGCCACTGATTGCCCTGCTATGACCCTCTTGGGAAGGGACACCGACCGAACATACCTAAAGTCCGGAGTGCGCCATGCCTGCTCATATGCCAAAATTGTTGTTACCAGAACGAAACAGATATATTTTTGACAGGACGGCAAATTGCAGGTTAGTACACTATTTTAATGTACTAGGGACCTGTAAAAGGCTCCAAAGGCTACATACTATTTGCCAAAAAATCCCTTTGTAAATCACGTAACGGATTCTATGCTCTTTTTTATTATGTGCTCGAAGCTCCTTTAAAAATCTAATAATTAAAAAAAGATTTGTAGGGTTGTTTTTCGGAAGGGGTACAAAAATCCTTACCTCACAAAATAGCAAGGTTACAATCTCTTGTATCTGGTGTTCATCGCCAGACATCTTTCAAAGGAAGAAATCATTCATTACATTCTCTCATTCTATAAATAAATTACCTTCTGGATTGAGATCTCTCATGTGCCGCTGTGGTGCATTGAAGGGCCGCACTTGAATCTGGTGCTCGAGCACTGCCGCCGGGTACTTCTCGAAAAATAGCTCGTTGACCGCCGCATCGAACGCCGGCACAACCTACGAACATTCAAATACAAACTCTGTTCATATTCTGATATAGGTGACATTCGTTAGTTTATTATCCCCCCAGAAGGCCGCCAAAGTGGGACTGGGCTGGTCATGTCAGTCGAATGTCGGAAGATCGTTGGGCCAAAACCAAAACACAGTGGCTACCACAGAATGGCAAACGACCTCCCGAACGGTCCAGACGGAGATGGAGGGACGAACTGGACTCCTACTTGAAGGACTGGACTCAAATTGCTCAAAACAGAGAGAAATGGAAGGAGCATTTGCTGGGACGATGCAGGCTAATACAATAATAATTAGTATCTAATGTTTAAAAAAAAAAAAACTCCAATAGTATTACACGAAATTGTGTCTTACCTCTTGTGGATAGCAGACCAGCTGCCTGTGTAGCTTCGCATCGAATGCCTTCACGTGTTCGCAATCCACGTCCAAGAACGGCTCTTCTAATGTGTTGATCTGGAAGGGAAACGTGTATTTTGTTTATTAAACGGTGTAAGAACATAGCTTCTACTAAACACAAACTTTGTATTGATCTATGGCATCAGCCTTCTGAGTTAGTGTGCAGGATGGTGATGACGCAGTTTGGTCATCTCGCTCACGCACTACGAAGACGAATGTCGGGCGCTAAATAGAGCGAGCAGGACACGAATACTGTCAGTAACTCTACCAGATTTATTAAGGAGCTAAGGGAGATTAAATCAAGAGGACTAGGAATCAAGATAGCTTTTACCATAATTTTAAGTCAAAACGCCATTGAAAAATGTACCTCATCCAATTTTTGTTCGTAAAGAGGGTCGTTGGTGACTGCGTCAGGCTCCACATAGCGCCGAATGAACTGCACGAATTTCTCGCGGCACTCGCCGATGGCGACGTCTGTGCCCCACACTACTAGCTGGGGCTCCGACGACGGCGCGGCTGAAGGGGCGTCTTCCACCTAACAATGACAAGCAATTATCAGGCATGGGGAAATGTTGCTTTGCTATAATATCTCGGGGCAGGTTGCTCTCGGGGCAGCTGAGGCCAGTGCGCAAAAAGCTATGAAGTAATAGGATATACTAATTATTGTGTTTCAACAACATTAACTTTTAGTTTAATAGCTTTTGTGGAGGAGCCACCACAATTTCGCCAATGGTAAGTGTTGAGATAGACCATAATTTATTTAGTTAAGTCCACCTAAATTGTGTACACCAATAAATTACCAATAAGTTAAAACAAACAATAACATAATTACAGGTGAAGACAGCATGCATTAATATTGAGCGAAAAAAACCAATAATTATAAGCATAATTGAGTTATAAATGGGACAAAATTAAAAATTTAACAATCAAGTAATGAATGTAAAAAAATACAAATTATTAAAACTGTTCAGATAGTCATAGAGACTTTAGTGACTTCTCAAAACGAATAACGTAGTCACCAAATATGTTGACATCGGTTGTCTTAGACAGAGTGTTATACTCGACGCACCATTCTAGACAAGGGTGCATTGAATCCCAGGTCAGAGCTAGAACTCGGAAAAGAGAAAAGAAGCGCGATGTGGCAATGGTCGGCGACTTGTAAGAGGTTTGTTTTGGAAAAACTCAGTCTCACGTGCAGGCAATGGAGGGAGCTATGCTCGGAGTTTCTTGAATACGGAAAGAGAATACTCGCCAAATAACCAGTCACCTACATAGTTATTCAAATTTAAAAGTTGAAATGGCAATGGGCAGCCCACATCGCTCGAAGTCGCGATAACTGATGGGGTAGAAAGGTTTTTGAGTGGAAACCACAAACCGGAAAACACAGTGTAGGTAGGCCTCCCACTATATGGACCGACGACATCGTGAGAGTCGCGGGCATACAGTGGATGCAGACGGTAGGCTGTCGTTCAGTGTGGAGTTCTAAGGGGGGCCTATTTTTAGCAGTGGACATCTTCTGGCTGATGATGACGATTTTTACGGACAGCGATTAGGGGTTCGCTGATTGCTACAATCATGATCACAGGCTTGGTAGCTATGTTTACTACACACCAGACCAAAGATAGGCACTCTCAAGAGACAGATGCTTAGAACAGTGCATCCAGGACCGATCTCACCTTTGGTTAATAGACTTCTTATTAAAAACTTTTCGAAGTCTAACAAAATATCGTCAAACTTTTAATACAAGTCTATGATTGACACATGATTGACAATGTCAGCTGTCAACAATCCTTCAAAAATTATGAACACAAAATCTTCAAAACCTAGAAAAACAACGAATGCTACTCACATTTACAAAATATTCAAGGGCCACATCATGTTATAACTACCAAGAAATCGTACATTAACTCAGTCGCAATGACCGAGTCAGTGTATGAGATGGCCCAAGAGAATCCATCATCAAAATCTATACATAGTAACAGAGGCAGTATTGGCTCGAAGAAATCTTCGATGCTGACTTGCAGTATATGCCTCTCAAAGATCCTGGACCCTGCATTGTTGACTTGCGGTCACAAGTTCTGTGAGGGCTGCTTGCAAAATTACTGGGACTCTACAGACAGGCCGGTCTTCATCATTTGTCCACTGTGCCGGGCAAATGTTTTTAATGTTGACTTTACTAGGGTAATTCATCTGTTATTATCACAACACAAGGAAATATAGCGGAGCGATGGCCAGGCGGTACCATGTGCGCTTTCTCCTTAATCTGATGGCACCCAGTTCGATCCCCGGTCCTGCACCAATGACTTATTTAGTGCATTAAATAAATTATGTGCAGTTTCGATGCTATCACTCAAAAACAGTGAAGGAAAACCATAATGTCCAAGAACCTCAAAAGTTCAAAGACATGACAATCACTAACATGCACTAGGTCAGCCTGGTGGATTAGGGCCAATCTTCTCTCTCTGAAAGAAGGCTGTCTCCTAGCAGTGGGATCATGATAGGCTGATGATGATGATAAGGAAATATAGCATGTGTATTTTTTAAAGCCTCACAAAATCTAGGCCAAAGAGGACTTTTTTTTCTTACTGAGTGTTACATGACCCTCGAAATACATTACCCTTATCCTGCTAGCTGCTGAGTAAAAATAATCAATTTTAGCTTGTAGAAAGTCTAGCTTGCCTATTCTTACTTAACTAGAATGGCAAAACAATAGAAGGCCTTGCCTTAGTCTGTGTTTTTCACAAAATTACAATATAATGTTGTACTATATTGCTTCATCAATTTTAAAAAATAGGACATTCTCCAATAAAGGTTTGTCATCTCTGTACTACACAAACATGCTCCATATGCACATTAACGCTTTCTATCAGGTGAGATTGCAGTAAAACATTAAGACTAGTGCAATGTAAAAAAATTACTCAAGTCATGTTTATTTGAAGGTGTGTTAAAAATATGAGTTAAAAATGAGACAACCATGTTTTTATTTATATTACACGGGAATTACTCATGTAAGATTAAGCCGGTTAATCCGACTATAGATTCAAGTGCAAGTGGTCTTTGTCAATGTTTGAAAACTACGTCAGTTTCCATAATAACCATGTTTTTGTTTCCAGAAATCAGCCTCAGGAACAGACGACTTCAGAAAAACATTCAGAAACTATTTGGACAGTATTCCAGAAGGTAACGATCTGTCTTGTTCGTCGATGACATGTTTGAAAATAAGTATACTGCTGCCTGCCGTGTATTACCTGTTGAAATGGCTGGGACTACCCATCATCGAGCTGTTTCTAGGCATATACAGAGAATAAAACCAGAATTGTGACAATGAACCTGTGACCATGTACCTATTTGATTAATCCATAAAAATAGTAAAATTATTTGATGCTTTTTCTTTTTACTTAAAATTATCAGTTGTACAGTTTTATTTTTAAAATAAATAATAGGCTTGCGACCACCATCTTGTCTGATGCTAAGCGATGATGCGACCTACATTGGAGCCCGCTTGCCTAGAAGAAACTGATTCACTCGTGATTTGAAGACACACAGATTGTAACCATCCATCGGTAAGCTTAAAGAATGTTCAGTTTTGAGGAAAAGTAGTATAACCGTAGAACAAATTCAGCAGGGAACAGCCACCTTAACAATGCATTGATAACACCAATAGTGATGCACGGTCCATGGGCGGCAGTTCCCGCTTATCATCAGGCAGACGGCAAGACTGTTTGCAGCTCTTTTTTTTAAACAAGGAGCGTCACAGCTTGAATCTCACAACTAGAGAAAACAGGTTCAGATATATATGAATCTTAAGCCACTTGATTAGTGTTTTAATAAGGCTTTGGACATCAACGGTAAGGTTTGAGATCTCTAGGGGCCTCAATAAAAATCGAGTTATAGAAAGCAACATACCCTTCTAGTAGGAGTAGGGGCAGGTACATTTGGTCCAACTTGATGGCCCCGCAGGTCAGCCCGTTGTCTCGCCGGGGTCATCGCCCCCCTCATAAGCGATCGAGGAGTGCTCAGTGAACTTGGTGTGCCATAGTTTAGCGGGGAACTCAAGTCTATGTCAGTTCCTGGATAAGAATAAAATTAAACTCATTGTCACTTGTTGTGTAAAACAAGTAGTTAGCTGTATACCAGAATATAATATAGATGGTAAGCATACCTGTCAGCTGCCGCAATATTAAAGAATCTGATGACTTCATTTAGGTAAAATTTTAATACTGCTTTCATAATGCTGGCCAATACCGAAGTATCAGCCACTGTTCCAAACTGATACAAGACTAACTACAAGTGGATAAAAGTCTACATAAATTTTGCTAATTTGGGTCTTTATTTTCTTTGTTATAAGGTACAAAAGAAGTACAATGGGTGGTTGAACTGTAATTGTGTCAATGCTGATCCAGCAATTTCATTTCTCATAAGTAAATAAGTAATGATTGGGCAAATAAATTGAATTTCACAATTGAACCAAACAAAATTGTGCTTGCACTGTTAAATTTCAATGAATATGCTTTTCCAAAGTAATTTTATTTTAGTATGTATGTTAAATACATACATACTAAAATAAAAGGGAGGGAGGCCTTTGTTCAGCAGTGGACGTTTACAGGCTGATGATGATGATGTTAAATACAAGAATTCCGATTGAATATGAAATTTTAATTGTGTGTAAAAGGTATAAATGATTTAGAGGGTTATTTAATTTTTTGTTGAAGGTGAACAATAACTGAAAGAACTTAGCACAAAAATATTTGAATATCATACCAAGAGGGCTGGAAGGTAGCGCTCGAGCCGGCGAAGTGCCAGGATCCCTCGGAGTGCGAGGGGTCCCACGGGGAGTGCGGGGCGTGCCTGGAGTGCCATCTAAGAACATAAATAAGCACTCTTTTGTATTATTGAACTATTTCTTCCTAACTTTCTCCTAATCAAACATGCTTGCTAATGGTTGTGTTAAATAAGACTGGATGGGGATACATGGTGGATTTTTAAGTACTCTCTGCTACAATCTCTGATCTAATTATGCTGGTCGTTTTTTCTCAGCTTACGCCATAGTGTGTTATAAGCCAAGGGATTAAGATGAATGGCATTGATTATCAAAGAGATCCTATGCCCACTAGTTCGTTATCAAGGCTGATGACGATGTGTTCTAAAAACTGGTTACAGGTGTCCCGAACACAATAATAAACCTTAATTACAAAAACAAGCCTTGTAGTTTAAACGCGTAACTTTTATGTCAAATAGCAAGAAGATATGGTGCAAACATACATATATACAGGTTAGGAAATCGAAATATTATCAAAATACCTTAGAATTGCTGTGGATAAGTTAAGCAGGAGTCACAGTTATGTATTATTTAACATCACATTTATAGAAGGTTTCGAAGACCAGACCTTTCGTTGGAGTGCCGGATGAGCGTTGCGGTGTCTCCGGTACCACAAGTTGTTGAGAACGAGTTCTTCTAGTTGGAGTCGGCGTTTCTGATGAAGCCTGCGATGGCGGCCGCTTGGATGGGGTTTGGGACATTATAACTTTTTCAGTGTTTTTAACCAAATATCCAAAACGCTACACCAAAACTAATAAACACAAAAAATAGTCCGCACTCCGCACGGCTGCGGGCTAAGTTTACAAATAAATATTTTGAGCGCGAAAGTCGCGAAATGTTGTCAAAGCCATTTATTGACATTGACAATGACAGCAGACATTGTGTTTTGACTGCTTATATTTTTTTATCTTCACGCCACAAAGAGAATGTAAATACTTGGTAATACTACATAGGTAGCACACAGCCAGAAAATGTATGAAGATGAAAAAACGATCGACTATAGGTGGTCTTCAGCCACTCTTCAGCGAATATTACCGGTTTCAATCTCTAGTGTTGACACATTTGTGCATAGACAAGAAAAAAACTTTTTCAATCAATTGATCGTTCATTCACCGCTGATGTTTTTACGGTGTTATTTTGTGATAAATAAATGAAAATAAACGCTAATTGCGAAGCAAGAAGCAATTTTAGAGATCAGAAGAATTCCGGAATAGTGCAATATATTTATAGGAGACAATGCTATAAGCAAAAAATTGACACTCATTGCAAAAGCATATCTTTGTGCAATCTACCTGCAGCAGAAGTCAGAAAAATATTTATTTTTTGTGTATTTTAATCGGAGACTGGACGATATTAATTAATTCTTTAAACGGACAAAAAGAAAGTGTTTACGCTTGATGCTTAGTACGCATGGTGGGCGTGATTACGCCGCTTTCGGACAAAGCTGGAGATATTTTGGTAAGTGTTGGTAGATGCATTTTAATGATGATTCACAGGGTGATTGTCTCCTCGAACGAGTTTCTGCTGCGTTATCTTTGTACCGTCAATGAAGGATTCTAATTTTTACGACTATACTTCTTTTTGAGGCACAAGAATAAGTAAACAAGTACATTTGTTGTAACTTACAGCTACAAGTCTATTTCAAACCTTTAGTAATGAGACTGATTTTGCTTTGTATTTTGGTAAGTTCTTGAAGGTGTGTTCAATAATTATTCACTATGCTCACAATCAAAACACAATGTAAATATGTACCTCAGAACTAAATACAGGTCTGAGGTACATATTACCTACATATTATCTTACATCAATTTTATATACACTCTCTTTACAATTAGCAAAAACCTATTAATTAATTTTCACCTTTTATTTTATTCACACATTTTTATTTATTTTGGTATGGTACCTATTTTAGCCAAAGAAAGTGCCGAGCTGCTGTAAAACTCAGTGCAGTATAACCCTTATTATTGACAACAATAAAAATTGGCAAACAATCAACTCACTTGGCTACAGGTCAGTGTGTCCATTCCACTGCACTGCAATGAATAGCACATACAATGCTATAAAAATCTATTCATTCTCTGTATAGTTAGATTATGTCCCTTTACAATTTTAGGTAACTTTGATGGGGGAGGGAGTTAAAAACCAAAAGTAATCTAAAATATTCTATTGAGGTAACCTATGTATTTAATCTAAATTTGTTGCAAGATACATTAGACATTGTTTTACTATTACATAAAGATTAAATTTGTTTGTTTTTATTTCTAAAATTTATAGTATGTTATGCATATAAAATAAACTCTGGACACTTCTTACCTGATTGCACGTAGAAAGAGGGTAATGTTTTTTGTGCCTATATATGTATGTTTGTTTGTATTTTTTTTGGATGTTCTTATCTGATAGGCTAAATGGCTTGACCGATTTTGGTGTGTGAGGTCTTGTTAGAGTGTCATACGAGTCTTGAACATTGGCGTAAAGTTTGTCGGCATTTCTGGAAGTGTGCATCAGATCTGTATGACCTCATGCGCTTCTGCCCATTTTTAGGATTCTGTAGTTGGACTGTTTATGTTATATTTGGGGTGAAATAGCAATTGTGAAGCCACAGAAGAAACTAGAATCGCTACCGGGTTGCATGAAGCACCATTGCCTCTTTCATCCACATCACCGCAACAGCTAGACTGCTTTTCATCATCATTACTTACACTACCATCTACACCACTGGAGCAACTGTGCCAGCGCCTCAGAGCCTCACTCCGATATTTCAAGGAGTTGGGTTGGCTCGGGTAGGTGCTGGTAGGGCGAAATGCACAATACATCCCAAGCGGGACGTCAGTGCAGGACTTATCGCCCCCATCTCAAATAAGAATAAGAATGCCCTATACGCTTGCAAAAATAAGTCCAACTATAACTATAAAGGAGATGCAATTGTCATACGGACAGTCTTATCGGATGTTAAATGACCGCTAAGCAAATGACACCACAGATTAGTCTCAAAATTGAAACGACCTCCGGGTTGACCCAGAAGGTGGTGTGACAAGCAGAACTCTCACAACTGCACCACCAGAGCTGAACACCGGGAAGTCTTGAAGGGAGGCCTTTGTCCAGCAGTGGAACACTAGGCTGATAACAAAATAAAGAGTAATTACAACAAAGTCTCCACAGCATTCAAGTGAAGCTTTTTATTTCAGTTTAAAATAATTTTTCTCAATCATGGTATTTAATGCATAAACTAATAGACCATAATTAAAAGAACCCATTTCGAAGAAAATTGCACTTCATTTTGAATTGCGAAGTGATTGGGGGCCAATTTTTGTCTCCTCTAATATGTTGTAGGTATTTGCATACAATATTTCAATGTGATGAATATTTAATCAAACCACTCTGAATATTTCAGAGTGGTTTGATTATGATTATCCATGAATTGAAAAAGAGGCGAATGCACAGAGGTAAAGTTAGAAATCATGTAAACAAAAATTAATCAACATTTCCATGGCTAAGGCTGGGTGTCTTTGATTCGCTCATAGTACAAGCCATCCGAAATTTTTGTTTTGTTCCGAAGCTTTGGGCTAGGCCCCGTTTAATATTATATCTTTTGTACACAGTTTATGCAATAAATGTTCTGAATAAAATACGAATATTACCCCAAAATATATATGTATATTTTTACGTGAATATCCACGCAATATTTGAGTAAAGTACTTTACAAGCCTTGGCGGTAACTGTGCATTTATTTTCTCGCGTATGTTGGCCTCGGCTACGCCTCTGCCCACATTTTACGTTCTATAATTTTTTTGCGCTTAAGACTACATTTTCCATTCGGTTTTCTTTGTTTTTCGGGTTTATATAGTTGCAAATACAAAAACAAAATGCGTAATTTACCATGAAATCATTGAGTAGGTACGTAAAGGAAAAGACCTTGCTACCATTGTATAACTAAGGCAAATTTCAGAAGAATCCTTTCAAAATCAAGGCAATTATTGAAACAAAACAGGTAAATAGGTAGCTATACGAGAAATTTTCATAAGTTGGGTAACTTTAACGAAGTTGCGTTAGCAAAATATTGTAACAAACAAACAAAGCTCTATCTTTGAGTTGTTATTTGAGCAGAACTACAACAAAGGCGTCAATAAATTTTAAAATTGGGTGTCGTTATTCGCGCGGCACCCACCCGACCTGGATCCTCTGATGCAGGCAATGGATGCAGGTTACTAACCTACTGTAACACCCAGGTACACAATCTTAAAAGCTATCATCTTACAAAACTGGTTTCCATAAACGCATGCTTAAGGCCCAGAATACCGGGTACACCGATTTCGCTCGCGCATTTGTTTTTTTTTTTTTTTTTTTAATAACGTGACTGTATTCTTTTAAATCGCCTTTTAAAAAGAAGGATCTGGATCAAATTTTTTTTGTAACTCTTTTTGAACCGATTTAGATATTTTTTATTGAAAGGATATACTTTCGTATTGGTCCCATAGAAATTTCATAATAATCGATTGAGTAAATGACTTTTAAATCAAAATAACTGGAAAATTCGGTTATTTGTATGACAATTTATTATGTCATCCAAGTAACCGAAATTTTGCTTTGGTATATTATTTAAATATATAGTTTTATGTAGTCTGTTATTTCAGTTGATAATTATGAAAAATGTACTTCGATAATTTTACGAAGTTAATATTAATATTGTTTAGAACAAATTTTTGTTTTGATATTTTTTATTATGACCAGAATAAATTGGTAAAACTGATTATCCCATTTGTTGTGGTCATAATAAATAAATAAATACGAAAATTTGTTCAAAATATTTGTTTTTACATGTTGTTTTCCCGTTTTTACCCTTTGTGTACAGAACCCTAAAAACATAATATTCTGGGCCTTAAGGGCATCTATGCTTCGTGCATCATCTGACTCACTCGCACATTTTTTTTTAAGATATAAAATTAATGTGAAATCTAAGCAGAAAGAAAAAATAAAATAACATAACAATTGTAAAAAGTCGGCTTTTACATTTTGATTCAAACAAGTTTTTAAACATTAAAACTGAATAGAAAAACTTGTACTATAATTTATTTTTTAAGTGTGTAAATTGTTTGAATCACATGATCGATTTTTTATTCTTTTTGTTTTGTTCGCCTCAATACAGGAGTGGTTTAGAAAAAAAAAAATGGAAAATTTGCTCGGAAAAGTGGAAAATTCGGAAATGACTGAAAGTGCTACTGTCTATGGAATTTGGACAGGATAACATTTGTCTGGACAGCTAGTCAATTTATATTTTAATTTTTTTTATATGTGGGAGAGAGATAGACGCTACTGCGAGCATTACGAGAAAACTATCGATTTTCACCATATTATTATAATCCGGGCTAAAGTAATCCTCGGTTTTACCCTCGCTGGAGATCGCATGCGCCAAGCCCATGCACCCCTCAGAAATATAGTCGTAATTATATCCACAAGTATAACTAGGACTACGTGATAGCATAGCGTTACTGCTTTGTTTCCGAAGCCTCCTGGCCGCCAACTCGCCTGATGCTAAGCGATGATGCGGTCTACGATGGAGCACGCTTGCCTAGAACAAAACCGATTCACTCTCGACTTGAAGACACCCAGTTTGTAACTATCGGGGAACACCCACTCAGGCAGCGAATTCCACAGACTAGCAGTTCGCACAGTAAATGTGGAATCAAACCGCTTCGTACGGTTTCTCGGAATATCAACCATAAAGTGGTGTCGCTCTAACAGTCCGATAGAAAAATGGGCTGGAGGGAATCAAATCATGCAGATCTGATGCACACTCACCGAAATGTATCCGATTAAAAACTTATAGACTAGCAACTTTGCGCTGATGCTCAAGATTAATAAGCTTAATCTGAACCAGGGATTCATGCTAAGCGCACTGTTAGTTCCTCGGGTATACATTCAGAAGTTCCAGGAAGCTGGAAAGTATATTAAGGCCGCGCACCGGCCATAGCACGGCCAGAGTTTCAACATTTTAAAGGATAAAATTTCGTTACAGAAAAAAAAACTGGCTAAGAGCGTGTCGAGACTCGAGACACGCATATGGTAGGGATCATCATAGTTTAGAAACAGGTGGACACAGAAAAAAAAAAACGAAACAACGAAGCTCCGCGTCTTAACCAAATTTCAGAGGTGATGCCTAAGCATAAAAACTATCGAAAAAACCTTCTTTACGCATACCGATATTTCAGGTTATACATGTGTTCCTTACATATTATGTATGAGTATTTTGTTTCATCTCAATAAGTAATTCCCTCTCCAACAACGAAATTTCTCTCCAAAGTTATTGCGCAGACTGCAACTTAGAGATGGCGCCAGAGCGCACACATCGTAGAATACTCAATTACATATTAAATAAAATTATTTGAACCGATTTCAAAAAAGGATGGAATTAGTCAATTAGTTTTATCACTTCATCAAAAGATCTGTTCTTTTGTTATTATATAGTTTTATTTCTCAATTAGTTTTTTTTTAAATGTTTGTTATCTCAGAACTCCGTCATTTATAAACCGATTTGGTAAATTCTTTTTTATTTTTAACCGACTTCGAAAAGGAGGAGGTTATCAATTCGACTGTACGTTTTATTTATTTATTTGTAAGGATATACTTTCAGATTGCTTTCATAGGAATTTCATCAAAATCGATTCAGTAGTTTGGTTAGTAAATATTTCATCCTAGTAAACGAATTTGCATATTTCATCATCATCATCATTTCAGTTGTAGGACGTCCACTGCTGGACATAGGCCTCCCCCATCGATCTCTAAGAGGGCCGGTTAGAATCGACCTGCATCCAGCGTTTCCCTGCGGCCTCTTGTAGGTCGTTTGTCCATCTTGTGAGTGGACGTCGTACGCTGCGCTTACCGGTCCGTGGTCTCCATTCGAGAACCTTTCGGCCCCAACGGGCCATCTTTGGGCTGCCCATTGCATATTTACTTATTTTGAAATCGGTTTATTAAATTGATAGTTATTGTGCCATGCAGCTGCCACGAGCGGAACTAGGCAAGATGTCAACAAATAAAGCAACATTAATATGTATTCATGCAAAACAGCCGCACAGCTTGATTAATATTCGCCCTTTTCTTTGTCTTTAACCTTCGTATTGCGCCTCATTTGGCATTGCGTTCGGGACTACACTTGGAATTAATAAACACTGTTTTGTGTTTGTAACTCTTGCCCGGCCATTCATCTCTTTGATTCGAGAAGACCCTTAAGGGCCAGAGATCTCGCTCGCGCATTCGATGTTTTTTTAAAGATATAAATAATCACATTGGAAAATCTGTTTATCCCATTTTTGTGGTTATAATATTTTTTTTAAATTTATTGTATCAATATTATAAAAATATTAACATCGTAAAAACCGAAGCACATTTTTCAAACGTTGACAAAGTATAATTTTATAAAACTTCAAATGCGCGGGTGAGATAGCGGCGCGCCATATTTTGGACCAAGAACAAGACAGCTGTTTATCAATATATATTATATATCAATATCAATCACGGAGCACTAAACCTACCACAAACCTAATATTTCCATCATCTTGAAAAAACCCCTACACTATTTCCATTCCTTTATTTGCTCTGACGGCTCCCCATAACATTGTGAAAAGTTGTATGAGAACCACGAATTCCTATCACATTCGCTAGGTACTTATTTGAAAATAAGACTGTAAGCAGGTACTCGAACTCGATATACAGCAGTGAAATATTAACAGAAAATGCTTTTATTCAGCTTTTTACAATGTTATTGCAGCTGTCAGATAAAATAAACGAAAAGAAACAGTATAAATGACCATAAAGTAAGTAAGTAGATAGAATGGGCCCACGGGCAGTCTAACTGTTTTTGTAGTGTTAGTATTAGCTCTATTTTATTTAATTAATAAACGCACTTGCCCCAGTAAAAAACAGAATATAGATTTTAAAAAGTAGATAGAACGTAAGTAGTTCAGTTTGTAGTTTAATGTTGAGTTTGCATCAAAATCAGTTCAGCTCTCAAACAAAGGTTGCCTTTTACAAACAAAGATCCTCGATGTTAATGCCACTCATTGCGGTCGTTTAAAAATAACTTTATGTTTACAGGAAAATTATATTTTAAGTTCGCACAGTTCAAGGATCGTACCAATTGTAGCGCACTGCCAATTTCGTTTGCCAAACGCACTGGAACGAACTCAGATGATATTTGCGTTTCATCCATCACAAAATGAAAGAAACCTACAAAGTGTCGTAGACATCTACCACCTAGATCAGGGTTTCTCAAAGTGGGGTTATTGTTTCATTTGCTGCTTCGCGGACTCCGGACTCCGTCCCTTTGTCATCTTATACTATTTATTTTATTAACTATTGCTAATATATTAAAATAAAACTAATAACTTTACAAGATGAGGAAGAAAGGTTCTCGAGTGAAGACCACGCACCGGAAGACGCAGCGTAGGTAGGCTGTCGTTCAGTGTGGAGGTTAAAGGGGGAGGCCTATGTTCAGCAGTGGATGTCTTCTGGTTGATGATGATGATGATGAATAACTTTACAAGAGGCATACCGCTTTATGGTTGTTATTCCGAAAACCCGTACGAAACGCTTTGATTCCACATTTATTGTGCGAACTGCTAGTCTGTGGAATTCGCTGCCTGAATGGGTTTTCTCCGTTAGTTACAATCTGGGTGCTTTCAAGTCGACAGTGAATCGGTTTCTTCTTCTTAGGTTGGGGAACTCTTTGAACGAGCGCTAGCCACCCTTGGTCCCCTTGCCCGTACCTGGCGGTCTGGCCATGCCCTTGGGTACTTATCTTGGCTACCGGGACACAACGGAGCAAGATTGAAGGAAGCATGTTGGTTTCTCGTGATTAGATGCCTGTCCGACTCAACGTATTTGTATACGACTATGCGATGTTTTTAGTTTCACTTATTTAGGAAGCCTATCGCTGTCTAGCCCTTAGTTTAGATTGACGGGAACGTAATTCTAATCCAGATATTACAATAACATTAAGGCCCGTATTCTAAAACAAGACTCAAGTATCGTTTGATCTTAGTTCACCTGATTATTACTTGAGCCTAGAATCGTTGCTTAAGTATTGTTCTTATTCCAAAACTGCCCTTAAACTCAACTCAGCTGAATCTAGATTTAAGTAGAGTTTCAAGCGGATATTCTTTTTGTCTATGAATCAGTCTGTTTTCGTTTACATTTTTATTTTAGTTTAACAATGTCGTTCCGCGTAACGCATAATTTAAAATGTTACAATAATTTAATTAATTAAATAAACAGTAATGTAGTTTGAAATTATTAAGTATTTAACTATTTAGGTAATGATCTACACTATATCATAAAGGTTTTATACATTTTTATGCTTAAAACCCTAGAATCTACTCAAAGCATTTTTCGTCAAATAATTTCAAGAAAAATTATGTAATACGGAGCGTCAACAATGTCAATGTATTGTGAAATGTCACATTAGTCTTGTTTATTTTTTCGCGATTTTCTTTGGAAATTTAATTCAATTCAAATAAATCAAGGAAGTAACTGTGCTACGAAATAGTAGTATCTTATCCTGCCTATATTTGGATATTTTTAGGATTTCCCGTACAGTTTGGAAAGAAAATGTCTATTAAAAAAATATTAGTAATATTATATTACTATTCCTAGTAATTAAAATGATTATAAATAAAAGACTGACCTTATAATTTAGTAGTATTGTTTAATTTTTATATTCATTTAAAAGCTATATGATTAACAAATGAGTTAATTAATACAGACAGTTTTTTTTTACCAATTTGTTAAAGTTGTATAGGAGACCATGCTTCAGTCAATCAAAACTGCTAATAATGCTGCTTCTATTCTATTCTATTCTAATGGAAGCTTTAACTGCAAACCCATCAGATGTTCCTGCGATAGCGCATTTTAAAATTATTTGCATCCATTGATCTTCAGCATCTCTCAAGTGTCGCAGTGGAATGCTAACAGTGATCTGTCTATTCACTCGGAAAATTTGATCATAATATTCGATATCTTCAGAAATATTCATGGTGCAAAGCAAATAATAACAAGTTTAATAACAACCAAACCAAGTACACTACACAGAAATCTCTGCTCAAGCGTGATACAGACGTCACTTGCGTGATCGCAGATCATATGTCAACTTGAGTACAGATTGGCAACTGAGTGACGTTTTAGAATACAGGTGAACTACGATCGTAGAATCTTGACCCAAGTTTAGTTCTAGAATAAAATCTCTACTTAAAACTAGTTTTAAGTAGAGAATCTTGACTGAGCGTCGTTTTGGAATACGGGCCTTAATGCGAAAGATTGTGTGTGTGTGTGTGTGTGTATATGTTCGCGCTCAACCCCTTAACAGCTGGACAGATTTGAATGAAATTTGGTATGAAGGCTACATTTTACTCCGGAAAATCATGGATCCTGTAGGATAGCTCGTGAAGCCGCGGAGCGCTGCTAGTACAAATTTATTTAAAGGTATATAGATACCAGAAGTTCCGTTCTTTATCAATCGTCAAATTTGACAGTTCAGATCGTAAAATTCGATAAAATGCCATTTGATCAGTACTCGCTATCCGAGCCAAAAGTAGTTTTTTTTTTTTATGATGAATAGGGCAAGCGTTTGACCACAACTCACCTGATGGTAAGCGACGATGCAGTCTAAGATGGAGCACGCTTGCCCATGAGGTGCCTATTCACTCTTGTCTTGAAGAGACCCAGGTTGTACTTTGTAGGGAACACCGAGGCAGGAGTCTAATACCATACTAACTTATAAGGTAATATGTGAATTTAGGCTACACTTTGTTGCAAGCTAAATTAATCTGTGAATTAGGCTACACTAAATTAGTACTACTTAACAAGCTAAATTAGACAGAAAATGACATAGGAACTAAATTTGTTTCTCGGTTTTTGTAATGTACCTAAATGGATATAGAAAAACTCAGTTTTTTTTTTATGAGTGTATAAATTAATGCATAAATAGTCCACTATTTGCAGGTTGTTTCTTGCGCATTGACATCGATGTTATGTACAGTGTCCCTTTTATTTTTAGATAGCATGTATTGTATGGTTGTGCTATTTCTTAGAGTCTGTAATAAAAGTGAACCGTGCCGTGGTAGGATTAAAATTATCTTTAGAAAAAAATGACTTAAAAAAACCACAAAACACAAACATTCTAAGTTAATATGCCACTACAAAGAACAAAATAATAATTTAACACGGATTTTGAAGTCCATTGAGAGGCTTCCGTTGGACGGAACACTCAGAGCGCGAGTCCAAAAAATAAAAAACTTACTGAAGTTGAAATATTGAAAGACAAACTTAACTTTGTAGTTGACTTTATGGTTCTTCTATACATTCCAACTACAAAATGTAAGTTTGTCATAGCAAAATAATTATTTTTAAATGATATAACTTCAAATTTGTAACTTTCGGATTTATTTCTATATATATGTGCTATGAGACCTTGCCTCTTGCCAAATTTCATGATTCTAGGTCAACGGGAAGTACCCGTTTTGAATCCCCTGTGAAATCGCAAAATATGCGACATAAACGTTCATATCTGTTGATTGCATTAACTTACAACTTAAATTTTTTTACAGCCGAAAGAAACCGTAGTCCCAAGTATTGAGTATAAATTTCAATTTGATACCTTTACGCGTTCTTGAGAAAAAGGGTCTTGACACTTGACAGACGGACAGACGGACGGACAATGAAGTGATCCTATAAGGGTTCCGTTTTTTCCTTTTGAGGTACGGAACCCTAAAAACATACGGGCCGAATTGAGAGCCTTCCTTCTTTTTCGAAGTCGGTTAAAAACAACCCTCTTTTTGCGTTGGGGGTTAAAAACTATGATGAATGTTTGCTATTTGAATAAATTACCAATAGGTAGAGTCTGTACAAATAGAGAAGCATCGTAGGTTGAGGTCTCGCGTGTGCAAATTTACAGTTTTTAGTTCACCATTTTGCCATGACGGTTCTCTTTTCGCACAGACATGCAATATATTTAACGCGGGAGAGAAAGTTTGCTTCCATCCGCGGCGGCGCTGGGCTCGCCCGATCCGACTGCTCCTAGCAATAGGAAATATTCAGTTTTTGGTACAGGCGTCGGTTACCAGAGGCACACACACACACACACAGCGATCCCGCCGGCAGGATCGTAGACCCACAGGATCTGTTAGAAGATCGGTTAGATTCTCTCCAAATAATCAATCAGTTCAACAAACCGTTAGGGCTCCAGGGCACACCCCCTCTGGGGTGCCTGGGCAAGTCTGATTCCCACTCCCGGCGACGGCCCAAGCCGAAGTTCGTACCTTCGAGGTGCCCTTGTGCTAGTCGCCTATAAACTTAACCACTAAGTTATGCCGAACGCACTCTGCGTTCGCTAACTAGTCCGGTCAAGCTGTAGAGGCCAAAAGGCCAACAGTACAAGTCAATATCAAAAAAAAAAAAGTTTGCTGCCATATCTCACTATGTTGTTGTGTTTTCAACACATCAATTATTGAGCTGGTCTATTTGTTTCTTAAAGATTCTCTACAACTATTAGTTTCATTGAGATTCTCGGAATAGATCGCGTTAGATTTTTTGTCTTCCTTTCATAATGGAACAAGCAGATGTTCTGAGACGCGTCTATTAAAAGTTACACCTGCTTGCAATACTGCTTTAGAACTCTACATCTTAGCGAAGTGTTAATTCTATTAGGCAAGAAAATACGAATCTATCACAAAATAAGAGTGTAATAAACCGAAAGGGGTCCATAGTACCTATATTTATCTATGATAGTACCCATCAATGTGAAGAACTTTTATTATGGGACGAACCATGAAATTGCGAATAAATATAAGCTTTTCTAAAGATATGGAGTGTGAATGACATTTTACTATGAGTTCAAATTTATATAAATTTGTTTGAGTTATGGTTTTAAATTTATACAAAAATCCCTTAGAAAAAAGCACTTAAATTTTTCCCGAATTCTCTAATTTATCTGTCCCTTCTTCATACTATTACGAATAGTAAAAAAAAAATCAGTCCAGCCTTTCTCATGTAATGCGAGGAAAGATTTGATTGTTTGTTTGTTTGTTTGCATTGAATAGGCTCCGAAACTACAGAACCGATTTGAAAAATTCTTTCACTGTTGGGAAGCCTCACTATCCCCGGGTAACATAGGCTATAATATATTATATACCCGTGCGAAGCTGGGGCGGACCGCTAGTATAAAAATAAACTTGTTAAATGTTGGTTAACAGTTAAACACGTACGTGCATAAAGGATAACACTCAGAATAGACTGTATTCTGAGGGATAACATTATCTTTATAGATAGTAAATAGGTACATTGAGTTCCAACACTTCCACAGGAACCGATGTAACAAAGCTAAAGATGAAACTCTGTCGAACTACGTGACCATAAATAAATTGTTCGTATGATCGCATTTCCGGATAGGTTCCTTATTTTTTGTCTGCGATAATCGCTTCCTGTGATACTCATAAAAACATCAAATGCGGGTAAAGTAAGGAAGAGAAACTGTTTGACCGAAGTATCTAGTTCAGATTAAGATTTTTTATTTCTTAAAAAAAAATATGTTTTTTTTTTTTTTCTTTCTTTAGTGGCATAAGTAGGCTTTATTATTCCTACCTAATAATGTAGGTAGGTATGACAAAACCCTGTGGGAATAGCTTAAGGCCGTGCTTTCTAGATTTGCTAGATAAGAATTCGCCAAGTAGGTACCTTGGTATAAAAACCGGCCAAGCGCACGCGCACTGAGGGTTCCGTACCACCGACAGTCAAGACAGACGGACAGACAGATAATGCAGGCTTAGTAATACGGTCCCGTTTTTACCCTTTGGGTACGGAATCCTAAAAAGACATTAACGACAACACAGAAACGATTGGGCATTCTTTTAGAACAATATTGCAAACGTTTTTAACCCCTGACACAAACAGAGGGGTGTTATAAGTTTTACGTGTGTACCTACGTGTCTGTCTGTGGTATCATAGCTCCCAAATGACTGAACCGATTATGATTTAGTTTTTTTGTTTGACAGTTGACTTTATTGAGAGTGCTCTTAGCTATGATTGAAGAAAATCTGTTCAGCTGTTTTAGATTATCCACTTTTTTGTCGGGGGTTAAAAAAAAACACATTTATAATTGATTATACAGGGTTACGCATATAAGCTGTACTAAGCCGAAAAGAGGTCATTGTACTCATCATTATGAACAACTTTTACTACGGGAACAACCCTGAAATCGCGAAAAAATATTAGCTGTTCCATAGAAAACGTAGTCATTGGCACTACAAATGTATGTATGGAACAGCTGATATTTTTTTCGCGAGTTCTGTGTTGTGCCCATTGCAAAAGTTGTTCATAATGATGAGTACAAGGGCTCCTTTCGGCTTAGTACAGTCTATATGCGTAACCCTGTATTGACTATGATTATATTGCCATCATAAATAAATCTACAACAATAGCAGTAATTCTCAATGAGTTTGGTAGTTTGACGAGATAGTCGAGGCCCTTCCTTCCAATCAGGTAGATTTTTCTTTTGCTGTTATTCTCAAAATTGTTACTTATGTTTCTTTGAAGACGTGTGTAAAAAATGTTGCCATGCCATTGTAGTAATGTAGAGCCGAAAGAAATAGTCGTATGCAGGGTGACATGGAAAACTGGTACTGTCTGTGGTAAGTCGAAAAGAGGTCATTTTTCTTTTCGTTCGACGCGACGGTCCGTTTGTTTCACGCAGCTACAGAGCACCGACAGATCTATATTAAAAGCGATGTGTGTACGTTCCCCGTGGACTCCAAAACGGCTGGACCGAATTTGACGGGACTTTCACTGGCAGATAGCTGATGATATAAGGAGTATCGCGGGTGAAACCGCGTGGTGCAGCTAGTTGCTGACAAGAGTGATAAGATACAACAAATAAATGTATTTTACAAAAAATTATGCAATGTTATATGCAATTAAAATATCAGATGACGAAATCGGAAACGAACGACCAGGGGCTCGATTTTCGAATCGCTCGTATATGAATTCGAACGAAAATATCATGTGATATGAAAGATTTTCTATTGGTAGAAAGCAAATTTGAATGGTTTAAATTAGAGTTGCCACGAATAGTGATTTAGCCGAATACCGAATGTTCTGCAACGCTATCGGCCGAAGCGCCGAATATTCGGCCGCCGAACATTCGGCCCTAAGTACATGCTTGTCGAACGCAAAAGCGAACGCTTGAAAAGCGATTTAACTTTGATGAAAATAACAAATATCTGGTCGCTACGTTTCTTGATCCACGTTTCAAAACAAGTTTCCTCGGAAAGAGCAAGACAAAAATTCTTCTAGAAGCTCTGAAACTAAGTTGTAATGATGAATCTAGTAGTACTGATGAAGATTCTTCTCCACTTCGTAAGAAAAGAAACTTGAATGAAAATGATACGACATTTGAAATACACGACAGTTTCTGGAACTGCTTTGAGGAAGTCGCTACTGATAATATGCGAAATAGTAATGATGAGGAGAACATGGAGAAGAATACTGTGGCAAATGAGATTTTTATTTGAAAACTACTCGCCTAGATAGGAAAGCTGATCCTTACAAGTGGTGGTCAGCAAATGAAAAGCAATACCCAAACCTTTCAAAATTTGCTAAAGTTTATCTTTCTTCTCCCCGGAGTAGCGTGTATAGTGAGAGGTTGTTTTCTGAAGCTGGAATCATTTACGATGAAAAGCGTAATCGTTTGCTACCATCAAATGCTGAAAAGCTTGTTTTTATCCATCACAACTTACCACTGATTAATTTTACTTATTCAAATATTGTAATTTGGTAATCAATACAAATCTTGAGTAATATGATGTGTCTTTTTTGTCCACGATTTGGTATTCGGTATTCGGCCGAATAATAAGTACTATTCGGCCGAATACCGAATACAAAAAAAAGTGGCCGAATTGGCCTGATAGCTATATGCAATTTACTATGTAGTCATTACATTTATCAACATTTCTGTTAACTGTATACAATGTAAAACATAATATTTATCATGACTGTTTAAGGTTTATTTATATTTACGGATGTGGCAATACTGATGATTTCTGGCAGAGGGTAGACAACTGAAAAGAATAGACAAGAAACGGACTTGTCACATAAATTGGAGATCGACCATATAAATCATTATCTGATCAAGTAAAAGAGGAAATCTAATGGATTTGGAGTTTTATTAAATGCCTACGACGCCCTGCGGCATTTTGAGGTGAAAGACAAGCTTTCATTTCAGAAGTGGGATCACAAGGAGTAAATTTCTCCAAACGTGGACCAACGCGCCTGCCTATGCTGCCTGGAAACGAAATGCTAAAGGATTTCACAAGGTCAGGCTGTTCCTGTTTTTAGTGTTTGTGTAGATATCCTGTGTCACTACTCTGATCGAAAAACTATAGTGAATCTGGCGAGCGTTATTTGGTGTGTCGAAGTACTAAATATTTGAGTGATTACCATCTCTAGCGATTTATTTTCTAACTACAAATATATACAACAGTGATAAATTAAACTTTACGTGCGTGCGATTAATTAAACCTACATATACATTAAATGTTCATGTACGCTATTGACGTCATTTTTGTGTAAATCGTAAACAATTATTTATGTAAATTCTTTAATAACTGTAAAATTAAGCTGATTTGTTGTTTTGATTTGAATCACTGGACATTTTTTCTTTAGATAAAATGATTGAGGTATTTTAAATATGTGATTAATAGTGAATAATAGTGTAATTCAGCAAATTTTTAGTATAGTGTACATAATTGGTTAAAAAGTACCTAATTTTAAAATCGAAATGGGCAATTCACGTCGTAAGCGACGCGACAGTGAAATTGAGAAGTCACATAAATCAAGACGAAAATATAAGCGGAATAGAGGGCGAAGTCGTACTCGACAGGCTTCTAGTCACAATCGCTGTAGTCGTAGGAATCGTAGCTACAGTAGACATAGTATGCAATATTCCAGCGACAGTCGTGATAGTGATATTAGTAGTGGTAGGTATCAGCATAAATCGAAAAGAGCGAAGCGGCACGTAAGTAAGAGGCGTAGTTGTGTTTCTGAACGTACTACAACGCCGCTCTTACCAGTTCAACAAGTGCCTGTTCAGGAAAGTAATCTTGCTGTTGATAATCAACTGCGAAATACGCATAGCAACTTTTGGGCACTGAACAATTTTCCTGTATCATTTAGTGTAGTTCCGGAATTCGATCCGAGCGATAATAGTCAAACCATCGAAAGCTGGATAAACAAAGTAAACGAGTGTGCCCAAATTTATTCATGGAACGATAGACAAATTTGCCACTACTCATTGCCAAAGCTGATGGGCCTGGCCAAAAAGTGGTATCAAGGTTTGTCATCTGTTTTATTTACTTGGGATCAATGGACAGTTAAACTGAAGCAAGCTTTTCCATCCAACGAAAACTATGGCGACCTTCTGTCGTCCATGTTAAGGTTACGCTGTAAATTTGGCCAACCATTAGAGAACTACTATTATGACAAAATGGCATTCATAAACAAGTGCGAAATAACAGGAGCAAAGGCTGTAGGTTGTTTAATTCATGGGATTGACGATAAATTTGTGCGTATGGGAGCGGGAGCATGTATGTTTGGTGAACCAGAACAAGTTTTAAACTACTTACGCACAGTATCACAAAATGAAACTAGCATATCGCAGAATATGCAAGGTAGAGGCTATCAGGCTAAACAATTTAATAAAGCTAATGCCGAGTCCGTTAAAAGTTCAGAAGCCTATCAGCAGCAACTTCGTTGCTTTAATTGTAGTGAATTAGGTCATATAAGTCTGAAATGTAACAAGCCCTTGAAAAGGTGTAATTTATGTTTCAAGCTAGGCCATGATACTAAAGACTGTCGCCAAAAAGTCTCTAATGATGGGGCTGTTAAAAGTGCTGATCAGGATGCAAGTAATACTACGAACTCTTTCTTTTAGATCAGGTCAAAGTCAGTATAGGTATTACTAATGGTAGAATTTATATTTATTTTTATTTAATCAGCACGGTTGAATACCAATTGAATGAATGATAGAAAATAATGTTACATATTTATAGAAATATAAATACCTACCACATTAGTTAATTACATGTCTAAGAATACTTACATTTTTGTCAAAATACACATAGGTAATAATAACAATACAATGCTGATTGTTTGTGAATTAGACGTTATTTTGCGCAAGTTTTTCCTCAAAATTCTTTCGTTGTTATCTTTTAATTAAAGTTAAATTGATAAATAATTATTATAAGATCCCTAGTAGGCATAATACACTTTTACTATAGTTACGTCAGTAGAAAAACAGAAATAATTAATACCATATTATTTTACGTAATTTGACGTAGAAGCTGAAATACACTAGAAATCCGTCAAAGAAACAGTTTTCAGTTACTGAGTGTATAATAAAATGACAAAATAAATGGTCGTAATACAATAATTAATCAAACTAACAAATAGCCAAACTAAATTATCACAATACAATAAATAATTACCAGTAAAATGTTAAAGCAAATTAAATATAAAAAAAGAGATGAAGATTCAAATAAATTTCAGGGGCTACTTAAATAATATAGGGACTATTTTGCAGTAAACCTTCAAGAATTAGGAAACATGGACATGACAAAGATGCACATAGCTGTTACTGATAACATTCTTATTCTTTATCGGATGTCACATAGCAAACGAGATCCCCTTAACAAGATTGTAGGCGATCTTCTGACGAACTGTCGAAAGGGGTAGTAGTAGGAATAGGTACCAAAGTTGATGCATTGAACGCATCAAACCACGTTAATCTAGAAAATGAGTGGAATCCTTCAATCCCTTATGTACAGTGGGCTACTAATAATACTGTGAATAAAACTACTAGTTACACTCCTTCAGAGACGTTATTTGGAATCTAATGAACTTCTTAGTATCAGAAGTTCATCAATCTCTAGATAATAACGATGATGTACAGGACGAAATTGCTATTAGGATTGAGAAAGATTAGAAAAACGGAGGGAACGCTTTAATTCGGTTTTTGAGCCCTAAGTGACCCACTGCTGGGTATTTATGTTCATAGTACCTAGGAAATTATTGCACAAATGTATAGGACAAAAATAATAATAACGGAATGATAAGTAATACTGCTATGATTGCAGAATCACATATATTATATAAGGCTGACTAATTGCACCCTTGGTTGATGTTCAGTTATGATGTTATATCCAGTGATTCGGAATGAAACAATGATCTCTGCTGTAAGTGCATATAAAAAAATACAATTGAATAATATATGTTTAAGTGAAATTTATACAAATATTATAAGAAAAAGTGATCTGATTGAATGTCTAATAGTAAATAAAAGTTAGAAAAATCTAAATGCCATGTGAAATAACCATTTAGAATAAGAAAGAGAAGTGCCCTACATCAGAAATATATATTATTGATTTATTTATTTTGTTGAGAATGTACCTACATGTGTGTTAAAAATATTGAAAGAATAAATAAAGATGATTTTAAACTACAAATCTAAACAAGCTGTGATTTATAAGCGATTTAATTTAGTGATTCAGAAACTCAATAATTGAATTTCTACATGTATGTCCTGAAGAACAATGATTGTATTGTACATACTAATATTACCCATTATTGTGTTGTTACGTTTGTGTTGTGTTGAATTGTTATTAGTGACCAATACTAGCTAATACTAAGCTAAAATATAAGAATAAAGTGAATTATGTCTTCCTTTTATGCAATGTAAAGAGTCAATACTAAGATAAATTAAATGATTATTACATAATTTTACTGAATGTGAATACTGTAATAATGCAGTATACAGTGAGATGTAAGTAAGTGACATTTTAATAAGCGATGATGTATTTACAGTGAAATATAATTATATTCAAAGAATTACATAAAAGGGAATAATAAGTGACATGTATTAAAGCGAATGAAGTGAAAGAGAGAAAAAGTGATTAATTATAAGCAAGCTTGTAAATGATAGTAGTTATAAGAGTGAGTCGCCGCAAGATAAAACTTGTGAGTGATGTTAGTTGTAAGAGTGAGTCGCCGCAAGATATAACTTGTGAGCGATGTTAGTTTTAAGAGTGAGTCGCCGCAAGATAAAACTTGTGAGCGATGTTAGTTATAAGAGTGAGTCGCCGCAAGGTAAAATTTGTGTGCGATGTTAGCTATAAGAGTGAGTCGCCACAAGGTAGAACTTGTGTGCGATGTTAGTTATAAGAGTGAGTCGCCGCAAGGTAGAACTTGTGTGTGATGTTAGTTATAAGAGTGAGTCGCCGCAAGGTAGAACTTGTGTGCGATGTTAGTTATAAGAGTGACTATAAGTGAGTTTTATAGTGATGTAGAATTTACAGTGAGCCATAAATACAAAATACCTAATAATCTGATGATGTAGAGATAATTGTAATTGTTTTAATTGTTATTTTTGTATCAATAATCATAACTAAATGTGACTAGGTAAAAGGATCATTTTTAACATAACTAAACGCGAGGTCGCGTTTTCGTCAGGATTAGCCGAATGATAGCTATATGCAATTTACTATGTAGTCATTACATTTATCAACATTTCTGTTAACTGTATACAATGTAAAACATAATATTTATCATGACTGTTTAAGGTTTATTTATATTTACGGATGTGGCAATACTGATGATTTCTGGCAGAGGGTAGACAACTGAAAAGAATAGACAAGAAACGGACTTGTCACATAAATTGGAGATCGACCATATAAATCATTATCTGATCAAGTAAAAGAGGAAATCTAATGGATTTGGAGTTTTATTAAATGCCTACGACGCCCTGCGGCATTTTGAGGTGAAAGACAAGCTTTCAGGCCGAATACAGAATAGTAGCCGAATATTCGTGGCATCTCTAATCACTAATTGTTTGAATGGTTTGCGTTAGCGAGTGATATAATTATTACAAAAATGCGACTTTTTTGGGATTTCGTTCTAAAGTCACTTATTTAGCAGATATTTTCGTGCCAAATATCATACGAGCGATTCAAAAATCCAGCCCTTGCGCTGTGCTTGTACGCTTTACATTGCTGGTTGGCAACAAAAACTACCCTAAAACAACAATTACCTATAAGTCAAATGGTCATTGGTATTATTATTATTTAATACTTTATTGCACACTTATAAATTAAGTAGATATGTACATTTGGAGGACTTAATGCTAAGCATTTTCTACCAGTCATCCACCAGGTATTAGATATTAATTTTGATTTCGGGAGCGTTTGTCTACCGGTTATACACCCGGTATAAATATATTGACTTGTAGACAAGTGAACTCCACTGCAGCACTGAGCGCTGCTCCTCAGCGCTCTGTACTGTGATGATGCTGGTGTGTTTTACTAACAAAATTCTCAGTTCGATATTGCTAATTCTAACAACTTTGTAAATTGAAAGGGGCCATTTACAGTCCCCTTTTAACATTTGAACACCGCTGGTTAGGGCTACAAAGGGCAACGGAGTGCGGGCTAGCTGTCAATACGACCGACCTGCGCAAACCCATTGTTTCTCGTATCTGTACAAAAAAATGGCTTTTTCATTGAATTTCATTACAATGTGCATTACCTGCTGCAAGGTTTCGATGCGTCACAGACCCTTTTTAAAAGAAAGTCTTTTGAAATCAACAACATTGTTAGAGCTATGTACAATGTACATAACAATACTGTAGTAGGTAACTTACCTTTAACTAAAAACTACGTACCTACTTTAACCATTTTACTTTAACCACTGGTAGCAGCTTGTTAGATTAGTTTTAGTCTTAGATTAATTTTAGTTTTAGATTAGTTTTAGTTATAAATTTAAGTTAGTTTTTATATTGTTGTAATTTTTACAAAATAAAGGATTTCTGTCTTTAACCATTACCTATAATTTAAAACGATTGAAAATCAGTTTATGGCTGAATAGGTGACTTGATAAAGTCCCTACTATCTACAAAATGGTAAAAAGACACTCGATTATTCAGCAAAGCTGTTTTTCATAAATTTAGAGAAAATGGCTATGCAAGATTGTATTAAACGTAAGATACCTATATATATTTTAATGGCAAGCTCATCCATGACAATGATTGCGGAAATGCCAACGAAAATGTATCATACTCGTAGCTACAGAATACGAACAACTTTCGCAGAAATTCATTAGAACACACGCTTTGAGGAAAGGTTTCATAAAATAGCTGCTAAACTTATATACAAGTAAAAGCTGTTTTTAACTTTCATTAAAATGTTGGGCATTTCGTATAAAATAGCAGTCTTTGATTATAGAGAGTAAATGAGTTTCACAAGGCTGCTGCGTAGCTCGGCTGCCAGGCTTTGGACATTCACCATTGTGCCTGTTTTGGCAACGCATAACCTGGCTTTGAGCTTTATGTTCTTTGTGAAATGTAACATTTTTCGACTTGACTGTAGCTTTTCTCTGAACATAATCATAGATTACTAGCTTTACCTCTGCCGCGGCGTTACTAATTCCATAATTGGATTAGCATCTTAGTGTGAAATCTAATTTCAAGCTTGCTTCCGCCACAAATGTTCAGACCACGGCGCGTGATTTGGTTTTCTAAAGGCGTCTTGAGAAGCTCCTGGTCGATTTGATCTTACTAGAGTTCACTACCTTTACGTCTTTCAAATGCAAATGATACCCTGATTGTGATTAGCGATTAGGTGTCTCAGGTCATAGTTAGTGGTCTTCAAGTAAGAATTCATACGGAAACATCGAGTGAAACGCCCTGACATCCCCGAATACATATTCCCGTAAGGAAGGTTATACGTAGATATAGAATGCTGGTGTTATCCAAGCGCCCTCATGAGCACCAAGGGGGCAACAAGGGAAAGGCATCGATTTTTGGCACCCCTCGAAATACTTGGCGGGGGCGAGGCCCGCGCGGCAAGATGGCGGCGCTCCCGGACCTGCCTCACGCAGAGTCCTGCGCCAAGGTCGCGGACCGCGTACCACCGCTGCGCCTCCCGAAATACAAAAATCTTCTCGAACGCCCACCTCTCACTCTAATGACGTTAGAAACATAGCCCCTCTCTGTCGCACATCCGCCCGTGAAATGTTGAATTATGCCACTCGATAGTAATGTTAGAAGCGGCTAGGGTTGTCGACCTTGCTATGGGGTTTGATTCGCTCGTGGGGTAATCATCCCCGAGCACTGCGCTAAACCGATACAATGGTCTATTATCTTTACATATCAGGTCTATCGTAATTTTAGTCCTAACACTAAGTAAATCACTATCACTATGTTATCAGACACACAGTTCTGTCTGCCTGCTGCCACAGTAGTTCGTAAAAAAAACTTGGTTTGGAACTTTCCAGAGTCATCTTTGAAAGCATGGGTGTCCTGGCTTTCTTTACCCAACGTAACATCCACACTCCACAGTCATCGAAACTCATCAAAGTCAAAGCCATAAAACGATTAGGTCAGCAGCCCTAATCATAGCAAACCTCCTTATCTAAATTATGGAAAATTTTGGAATGCGACTTGTAGCTTGTCCTAGTCGCACCCTCGTCTATTTATGTACATCTGTCTCTTTCCCATAGCTACCTACAACAGTTCTCTGGGGTTGTGGTAGGGAGCGCACAAAAGATTTTGGGATGTATTTTTTTCGCAAACTGCACCGCATGAGAAGGTTCAGTGCAAGCATTCCTCCCGGCTTGGTCGCTGACGGTACCGCCAGGCTTGTGTTCATTTACAAACATTATACAAAGCAAATAAATATTTACTAGTTTGTTTATTATGTGGTTATCAATGTGTCAGTGATAAGTGATTAAGTATGTTTTGAAAATAGGTGCTATTCAATAGATATGTAAATTATCTATTGAATATATTGCTGATTAATTGGGTAGGTACTTACATTTTAGTCATGAAGAAATGTTCATAGCACATTTTAATAGGTTTTAAAACAATAACAAACCAAAAACAATACAACAAACAAGCTTTTTTTCTTAGCAACATTATGGAATCGTCTAGTTAATATTGGTTTTAATATTGTAGTAATTGATTAATTATTGTAAAAAAATATATATTTAGCATTTATAATTTTGTAATTATTGATGTTGGAATTAAACGTTTTAATTTTACAGAATAGGCTTAGTAGAACATGTCAGTACAATAATAAGTTGTAATAAGTTTTTTTATTCATAATGAATATCGGCTATGAATGCTCAATGCTAAATAATGAAATTGAACAAAAATTCAAATTACAGCCTTTTTAATGCCAAACTAGCTAACGGGCCGCCTATAAATCATTATCTATACTAATATTATAAAGAGGAAAGATTTGATTGTTTGTTTGCATTGAATAGGCTCCGAAATTACTGAACCGATTTGAAAAATTCTTTCACTATTGGGAAGCTACACTATCCCCTGTTGACATAGGCTATATATATCTATACCCGTGCGAAGCCGGGGCGGCCTACTAGTGTTACTATATTCTTAAAACAATATATTTAGTGTGGATATACTCTTATACCATTTAGCTTAGATCTACATTCACACCTAACCTAAATGGCTAAAATTTTGCGTCAAACACTAATAGTTTTTCAGTATGTAAATCTGCCAATGGAAAAGTACATGTATGTACAATTGCATGTATGTAAATATAATAGGTTTGTACCTATCAGATTTCGAGTCATATATGACAGTTGCCCTGAATGTACGTATACAATATGATTTGCATAAGTTTAAGTACATACGTTATTAACCTTAACTTTCCTTTATTCAACTACAATCTTAATTCGTTCATTTTTACTTCTCAGTTTTCTCCTTCAGCCTTTTTAATTATTGCTCTATCATTATCTAAAGGTGCTGTTAACTGCTGTTACTTCGGCAATTTATTCAAAATATTAAACATTGAAAAGAATGAAATATTGTTCGGAAACAGTCGCCGTAGTCGTCGTAGTGGAGCAATTTGCTCCGTTTCTTCACAATGTTGTCTCTAATAAATAAATATTATATTATATATTGCTATTTGCTACGTCACCAAACTCACCAATATGAATTATTTGTATGTATTGCCTAGTTTATTAAGCTGGTTCTGTATTGCTCAGTAGGGAGGGGTGAATTCACCAGCAACAAAACGCAACTTGTTGGTATTGCAGTAATTTAATTGATGCTATTTGACGTCATAATTGCCCAGAATTGAGAAATTGAAATTGCCCGTGTAACTGTACCTTAAATATGGTAGCTATCGTTCCTACATATCATATGTTCTTTGTTTCAGTTCTAATGACTTAAAGAGGTCCGGCGATGACGTCTTTCGCTAACCTGGCGCAGTCGCTATCGGCGAGCCTGCCGTCCACCTCCGCCGGCGCCAGCGGAGCCTCGGGCCGGAGCTCCACGGACCACGAGGAACCCTTCGTCATGTCGCACATACTCTCCAACTTACTGGAGAATATGACGATGACGTCGCCGCTCACGTCGGTCGCCACGACGCCGGTGCCCACCACGGCGGCGTCGTCGAGCATCACCTACGATATCTGGTCGGTGCCCCCCGTACCTACTCTTACACAGACGCCCATAGGGTCCAGTAGGGAGTCGTACAACGTCACCTCGAATAATAACAACTTGCAGTCTAAAGAAGATAACTCGAGCGGGTCGCCGGGTACGTCATCCTCGGTAGCGTCGATCAGCTGTTTCCGATGTGAGGAACGCTCACCCACTACGCGCTGTCTCGAGTGTAACGACCTATACTGCCACGAGTGCTGCCACAAGCCCACCTCTGACTGCCAGCTGAGGGAGCACACGCTGCTACCCATACATCAGATATCGCCCATCGGCGCTCGACCTTCGCCTAATTCTATCAATTCTGCCAACTCTGGCCCTCTCAGTTCCAGCACCTTCAATTCGGGCTCACTCAATTCCGGTACGCACAACTCCGTCTCGCTCAACTCGAGTTCGGTCAATTCGGGGTCTCTAAACTCCGGATCGTTCAATTGCGGTTCGTTTAATTCCTCGTCACTAAACTCGCTCAACTCTCTGAACGCCCTCAATATGCTGAATATCGATAAAAGTGACATGCTGACGTGCGACCTGCACAGCGAAATGGCGCGCTACTACTGCGAGAGCTGCGTGCTCTTCATCTGCCACGAATGCACGCAGTGGCTCCATAAAGATCACAACTTCGCGCCAATAAGAGGAGCGTTAGACGTTTGCCGCATAGGAATCTTGAAAGCGATAGAGGAAACGAAGACTGGAACCAAAGCCATCAAGACGGCGATCGACCGCGCCGTCGCCATGTCGAAAGCCTACGAAAAAGAAACAGCTGAGGCTAATATGAAAATAAGGAAAGCGATGCGCTGCTACGCGCAAGCGGTCGAAGACAGGGAGAAGTATCTTTTAGACAAAGTGGAGAAGATGCGACAGGCGAAGATGAGCGAGCTCTCTGACCACATGAACACGTTGCGCGGCATCCTCGCCGGCCTCGCGCACACCAACGAGACGCTCGTGCGGAGCATGGACTCGGAGGGGATGGACTTCTTTGTGGCGAAAGAGAAAGGGCGTGCATCGGTCGACTACTTCTCGTGCATGTTCAAGAGCATGTACATCGCGGAGGAAAGGATAATGTTTATCCCGCCAAACTACGACCTGGTTGACCAGCTGAAGCGGCAGTGCGATGTCCAGCCGGCGCCGGCGGGCATGCACACGATCAGTGGCGGCAGCTCGCTGCAAGCACGGCAGGCCATCATGTCCATGCAGTCCATCCAGTCAGCACAGAGTTTCCCGCCGCTCAACTACAGCTTGCCCTCGGGCGGCGCGTCGCTGCGCTCCGTGCCTGACTACTCGACCAGCCACACGCGCTCTACCAACTACTACGAGCACAGCATCTCTACCGGTGCCAGCATGGAGTCCAACCCGGCGCGCGGCATCGGTCAGGCCATCCCCGGCTACTGGATGTCGGTGACCGTGCGACCGGCGCGCAGCCCTGTGCCCGGCGTGCCCATGTTCTCCTTCGGCAGGGAAGGCCAGGAAGAGGGCCAGGTGTCGAGGCCGTGGGGCCTCTGCGTCGACAGAGAAGGAAACATCATAGTCGCCGACAGAAGAAACAACAGAATACAGATTTTCAACTGTCGCGGTGAATTCAAGATGATGTTCGGCTCGAAAGGAACCGGCCCGGGGGAGTTTGACCTCCCCGCGGGTATCACAACAGACACCTATGGGCGCATTATCGTGATCGACAAGGACAACCACAGAGTGCAGATCTTCACGTCGTCTGGGAACTTCATCCTCAAGTTCGGTTCGTTCGGGAAGGAGTGCGGTCAGTTCCAGTACCCGTGGGACGTGGCCGTGAACACGGTCGGCAACATCGTGGTGACGGACACGCGCAACCACCGCATACAGATGTTCACGAGCGACGGCAGCTACATCACCAAGTTCGTGTTCGAGGGCGCGAACCCCGCCAAAATGCTGAAGGGACCGACGACGCCGCGCGGCGTGTGCTACACCACCGGCGGCAATATCATCGTGTCTGACTTCGAGAACCATCGGCTGCTGATGGTAGACGGCACGCTGTCCAAGGTGGTGCAGTGCGTGGGCCGCGAGGGCTCCGGCATTGGCGAGCTGAACCGGCCCTCGGGCATTGTGACTGACGACGACGGGCGCATCATCGTGGCCGACTCGAAGAACCACCGCGTGCTCGTGTTTACCTCGGAGCTGCGCATCCTGTGGGCCGTGGACCTGAAGAGTCCCGGGCTCGACGACAAGGACCGGCCCAGCGACGTGGCGCTCACCACCGACGGCTGCCTCGTGGTGCTCTTCGAAACGCTGCCCGACACCGCGCGCGACATCTCTTCTCACGGCAAGCAATACATCAAAGTATATTAATGTTTCTATCGTTTAAGACAATCTCGAGTTCGTGGGCCTAAGGCCCCTCGTATCTTTATTTCGTTTCGTTTAAGTTGTGATTTATTTGACGATGTGCCAATTTTATTATTAACGTTTGGAAAAATCCAACTCGAGCATAGCTTGCGGTGGGGCGGCGCTCGCGTCGCCCTGCCGATCCACATGATGAGTTTTTGTTACCGATAGTAATTCGATTTTCGTTTCCGTATCTGCTAGTCTCTAAGGACCAAACCTTCGTTCGCAGTGTACATAATGTGAAGCAATACAGTTAGTCGCCCGACGTGTAATAGCCGCCAGTAGTGTTTGTTCTAGTATTGCCCTCCCGGGGTCGCGTCGGATGCGCAGACTCCGGGGTTCGTAGTTCGTGCACTTACTTATACTTAACGTCGATTATACTCTGTCCGTTGTTTACTCTTACAATTAAACTACATTAGCAAATCGTAAAGATATACTATTTTAGAAAATCACGATGTGATGTAAAATTAAAAATAACTTGAAAAGTATTTTTCCAAAATGTTATTTACGTTTTTTTTAACTTGGTTAATCGATTTATTGCAGACGTTGATATGTATTTTTATGATAAATTATTTTGCATTATTGTTTAGGTGCATATTTTATTATAGATTTATTGGCGCAGTGTAACGCTGTTACTTGACTAATTGGTTGATTTCTTTTCACTCGACTGCTTTTTTGTATAACTTCGTACATGTTTATTTTCGTGGAGAGTGAATTTGTATCTCAGAAAAGAAATCAACGCAATACATTTGAGACTGACTTTAGAAGACTGTCTTAAAGAAAGTCTTTAGGCGGCCGGTTGCAGAGGAGTGTGGGGCGCACACGGCGCGTGCGGCCCCGGCGAATCGCCCTTTTACAGTCGCGATGTTTTCATTCGATTTTATTACCAAAATTAGTCGTACGTAACTCGGCTACTAGTTAAATCTACAGAGTTATCGATACGAACTGTATTCTTTTAAGTGATAGTTAGTTATATATTAGGTTTCTTCTGTTTCCTCCGCCGATAAGACTTCTATTTGAGTAATTTGAAATTATAACACCTATTAATAAGATAAACATTGATACTCTAATTATGTAACGACGGTTTACGTTCGGTTATGATTTGAATAGTAGCACCTCGTTTGTGTTGCTGTAAACTAGTGTACCTATCTGTAGAAGTAGCCACATTTATTCAAACCCGCGCTGCTCTGGCTTTCGAATTAGCTAAATGATTAAATATTAAAAATCGGTATAGAATTTTTTTTTTTGTGATTATTCGAAAGCTACGATGCGATACGTTTGAATTAGTTAAAATTTCCTAGTTAAATTAATCAGCCCCAAATATTGGGACGCGAAATGTTGAGTGGCTAAAGTGAATTGAATTTGAATTGAAAAGTTCGATGTGTAATACCAACCCACGTGTTCAGTAGTTTTAGTGGTATTCATAGCGATAGCTAAGGTAAGAGAATCGTTGACCGCGCCGCTCGACCGCTCGGCTGGCGCGACCTAGCAACTAGGTACCTTCCCGTCGTGGTTCTCACTTGCTGTACAGCAATGGCTCACTTCCATCGAGACACAATACCTATAGAGTCACAAACGTGCAAAAAAAAATCCGAATCAAAACTCGGCGCACGCTACACTTTGCACCGACTTTTTGGTAAATTGTAAGGCAACTGCGATCCGATTTCAACGCGGAACGCCTCGCGACGCCAGTGCAACAATGACATAGCGGACTAGCGACGTTGAACACTATGCAAGCGACATAACGTCTAAACTGGAGTAAATGTGGCATTGCGAACTATACAATTGATGTCTAGGTATGTACAACGACGCTCGGACGACATTTGCCTGTTTTCACTTAGAGATTGTGACTCTATAGGTATTTTATCTCGATGCTCACTTCCTACCCTGTGCCATTTCTGCGTCAGTGATGGAAACCATGAGTTAAAACGGGACGTTACTCGTTCGTTTATATTAATTATTGAGAAGCAGAGCAGTAGATATGACCTTTTCAATAATGTTAGAGTGTTTAAATCAGATAATATTCTTCAATGTGTATCACATAAATATATAAACGTATAGCTATATTTAACAAATATTTGCTCTGATCTCGATAAATGTTTTACTAAGCGTTACTGCTTGTTAGAAATCAATATGCCTTCAAATAATATCATATTCTAGCTCAAAATCTATACTAGTTGTGTGACACAGTAGTCAGCAGTATCCTCTCTTAGTATCGAACCTAAGCAATTTGTCTCAAAATCACTTACAATAAACAAATGCATAATACTTAGGTAATGTAATCGTATGCTAATATAGGTACGTTAGAATAATATTTTTCACATTTGTACTTAGGGTTACACTAGCAATAAGTCTCATAAAAATATTTAAAATAATGTAACGTGTAGCGCTTACTCGCTTCAAACAAAACTGTTCAAGTATGAAATGATTTGATAATAGGGTAAATTATTTAGTTTTGTAGTGAAAAATATCGACTGGTTTCAGAGTCTGAAATTAATTTAAGAGTGAATGAAAATAATTGTTTGAAGTTTTAGCCGAAGTAGGTATCGACTGGAATACACGCAAGTTGAATGCGTGTTTGTATACTGGGTGCGGACGTGCCGCCAGCCGCGCCCGCCGCCGCCGCCGCCGCGCGGCTTTTGTGAACGTGTCTCTTATCGTTTGCCTCATTGCAACTACACAAGCAATAATAGATTATAAAGTATAAGGGAAAGTGCATATAATGTAATGATAAACAAAGCTATTTGCTGAACGCGCGGCGGCGACGTTGCGGTGCGCGGGAGTGGACGAGACGGCGACGTCTGTACACACCATTAAATGTGCAGTGTATTGCGTCTCGGTCAATGTATTTCCGACGATGAATTATTTAATTTTTATTTCCAGTAAATAGGTAATAATGCAATTAACCTTTACCTTTTTGTTCAGTGCCATTATTGAAGTATTACGTTATTTTTAAAATAATGTGTTGCATTAAATGCATTTTTTTATTAAATCTTACAGAAATTATTTTTCTTAGAATCAAATTTGACGTACATTTTTATAGCTGACAACGAATCTCGTGTTTGTAATGGCTCCGGAGAGTCCTTCGGTTCGACAGATGGATGTGCATAGCGATGTCCTGCGCGCGCGCCGGCATGCTGTCGCGGCGCGCCGCCTCCACCGACCGATTCGTTCCAAGAATCTTATCGGGTTTCTAACGTAAGAAACGGCTCCGAATATTTATATGTAAACATAGTCCAATTGGACGAGTTACTCTCATTATCGCTTTGTTGAATCGATACGACTCGGAGGAAGTGTAGTGAGGAGGCCGCCGCTAGAGACGCGGAGGCTCGGCAGCTCCAACTCGTCATATTGTAAAACGTTTAGCTGAAAGCTGCAAAAGCATACCTTACTTAATGTCACTGCATTTAATTTGCATATACTGTGTTTTATTTAATTTTTTGTTAATTTGCTGTGATTTTGTGGATATGTCAAAAGTGTAGACGCTTTTGATTAGGATTCACTGTACTTGCACTTTGTAAAGGTGGACCTCGGCGGTACGAGTTAGGGCACTTTTGATATAATCATAAATATCTAATGGTTACGTGAACGTGGATCGTAGAAGTTTGTGAGAGCTGCTAGTTGCTGGCAGTAAAATCGAGTGATCGTTACAATCGAATTGAATCGTAAAGTATCTACTATCGAGAGCGTGATGTTGAACAAAATGTTTGTACAAGTATTTAGATGTATTCGGACGTTCACGTCGATTGTGTATCATGCCTAATCGGATATCAGACCCACTCATAGGTTGTATAACATGAGGCGCAACACGAAAACTGCATAATATTCATACAAGTATGAGATTGTAGAAGTGTTTACTAAGCCATTTTTGTGCTATTTTTGTAAAAAAAAATGTAATGCTTGTAGTGTTAAAAGATGGGACATGTTGTTAGACATAGTAAAAAAGAATGAACAATATTTAAAATGCGAACGTTTGCAATCACGAAGAAACAAAACAAAATTATCAACTTGACAAATTTTCCAAATCAATCCAAATCCAAAGTAGTATTTAGCATACATCAAAATATTCCTGCTTTTTTCGCGTGTGGCGCCCTCTAAGTCCCATCTTGGTAATTCTCGTGTAAGTGTTAGCGTAATTATACATTTGTCTACTCCTTGTTTGCTATTACGACGACACCACACCAGTATTCCTGTATTTATTTACACCTATTTAAAATATTAATGCATGTCTAATAAAATTGATTGTATACAAAAATTTAACAGTTGGCCCCAAATGATGTATTTTTTAAGAGTTTTTCTTTTGAAATAGTATCTAAAGTTTACCTGTTATGAAATGTAGTAGTAAAAATTTGAAAATTTATAGCTGGAAATAGTGCTATGGTGGTTGTGGTGTTTTTGGGCTGCAATTTCAGTTTTCTACCATGGGCATTGGATGTATTGCAGCCCTTGTTACTTCTATCTAGTGATCTACGTAATTGTGCGGATTATTCGAAAACACCTAGAATAATATATCGTGGTCCTACAAGGCCATTGAGATACAATACATATAGAGTCGTGCCGAAAAAAATCCTAACCAGAACTCGGCACACGCTACGGATTGCGCCGACTTTTTGATTAGTTACAAGGTAACCGCGATCCGACTACAACGCCTCGCGATGCCATAGCTTCGGTGACAGCGGACAACTAACGTTGAACACTATGCAAGCGACATAACGTCTAAATTGGAGTTAATGTGGCATTGTGAACTATATAATTGATACAAGGTATGTACAATGACGCTCGGACGTTTTTTGGCTGTTTTCACTGGGAAATTGTGACTCTATAGGAATTGTATCTCGATGTACAAGGCTCTATCTGTAGTATATAATTGTTACCCTCAGCTCGCGTAGCACTGTTTCTAGCCTAAAATTTTCTATTAATAACGTTAGTGTGTTATAGTGGAGAGGATTGGAGAGAAGCGAATAACAAGCAAAGTTCGCACGAACAGAGCTCAAGTATATTTTTTAAATTTCCACTTATAAGTGGGATATTAATATTTATTACATAGTGCCGCTCCACTCCTTTCGTCTCTACTTGTAAGTGGACAATGAATCTATAGAGAGGCATCATTCAAAATAGAGTACTAATATTCATAATCTAAAAGATAAATAGCAATTATTTATAGAGGAAAAAAACTGTTAATAAAAGTTCTCATTCTCACTTTGATTTTGGTCGATGCCGAACATATGCTTCATTGATACTGAATGGAGCGCAGTACACCGCAATAACATAGAATTAAAAATTCATGTACAGATTGAACAAGGTCTCAAATTATGGCAAAGCTAAAGCTCTTATGGAAATGTTACATTGGATGTACTGCAGTGCAAGTACTGCAGTACAAGTACTGTTCTTTATCGATCATCAAATTTGACAGTTGAGATCGTCAAATTCGATTAAATGCCATTTGATTACTGATCAATCAAAATCTACTCGCTATGATCAATCCTATGGCATTTTATTGAATTTCACGATCGATAAAGGACGGTACTTGCACTGCTGGTTTGGTGGCCTGGCGTATTTTAAGCGTTGCGTGGTGTCGTTGAAAGGTTTTTACTTTACCATCTTGTATCCTTGTCTTATCACTGAAGAATACCATTGCTATATATATATCTTGCGCCGCATCATTCTATCCATTAGTTTGTTGATCCATGCTTATTTGTTTTTGCCACGACTTTTGGTCTTGTGTTATCATCCAATTAAATGCCTTCTCGATCCTTACAATGAATTGTACCTTTAAACTTTAAATATACTTAAGATATATTGTTGCTCTGGAGATTAAATAACTTTAAAAAAACCAACTATATTTTATGAAAAATATGAATTCAAAGACATAAATAGTTGAACTATTTCACAAACCAAATATGGTTGAATTATCTAGTAAAATAAGCTCCAACGCGCTCCTAGAGATCGATTTCTTATTCTAAAAGTCATTGTAACGAACAAGAAGTATGCAAATGTTGTTATTCTATATCAATCTTAATTTAAGGTAACTGAGCCCTTGCCATTGGTCTAGCGAACTATTCACTAGCACGATGGTGCGAGTCCAACAAACCAAATCTACCTCACTAAATTTAATTAGACTTTAAAAACTAGAATTTAATCAATGAGTGTTAAGCGCTTGTTAAAAAACACTTTTTCGCAAAGATTGGGTCGTTACCAGCCTTTCGGAAATTTTTCTTTTTCTCAAGTTTCTTCTAAAGCAAAAAACCTTTGTGCGATATAAATAGAAACCTGGCACATTTATTATTATTTTGAAGTTTGCTTATTAGGTCATAGCACACGGTGCAAGTAACCTGCTCAACTAAAAGGCCCGTTTGCACTTTGATCAGTGCGAGTGCAAGTGATTATTGATTAGTAATTTTGCGAGTGATTCAAGTATACATTCGCACTTATTAGTTTTGGTCAAAATGTGTTTAGTACTAATCATTAAGCACCTGCATTAATCACTCGCACTAATCACAAATCAAAGTGCAATCGGATCCTAAAACACGTGCGAGTGTGTATCCTTCTCTGTATGCACCGTGTGTAAGACGCTTAAAGGCCGATGCATACATAACGGGATAATTTCTCGGACGGGACGGGGACGTGACGGGCATCGTTCACAACGGGCACGTGGTTTTAAAACAAGTACAGCGACGATATTTTCCAAGCCCAGTCGAATTAGTATTTTAGATTTACAAAAATTGGAAGCAGCAATTTTCCTTCGGAATTCGTTGGGGGGGGGGTCACTGGTAGTCTAATTTAAAAAATTAGGGATACCAAAGTTGTTGTTGCATCCGCCATCTTGATTTAAAGGGTTATTTTTTGTATCTTGAATAACTCATTTATTTTCAATTTTACACGGAAAATAGTTATTATAAAAGTTGTTTAAAATTAAATTTCCTACAATTTTGGTGCTCATCAGTTTTTTCATAGGATCGATTTTTTTCGATTTATACCCGAAGAGAGGGAATTTTTGTGTATCGAACAACTCGTTTATTTTTTATTTTACGCGAAAAATTGTTATAAACAAAGTTGTTTAAAATTGAATTTCCTACAACTTTGGTTCTTATCAATTTTTTTGTACGATCGATATTTTTCGATTTATACCCGTGCAAGGGAGGGGATGAAAACTTATCATTGTAATATCACGTTTCTTTTCAATTTTACGAAATAAATTGTTATAATTAAAGTTGTTTAAAATTAAATTTCCTAAAATTTTGGTTCCCATAAATTTTTTCGTAGGATCGATATTTTTCGTTTTATATCTGAGAAAAGGTGGAGGAGAATTTTCTTTCATTGAATAACTCGTTAAATCTCCATTTGACTTTGAAATTAGACTACCAGTGACACCCCCCCCCCCCCCCCCCCCCCCCAACGATCTCCGAAGGAAAATTGCTGCTTCCAATTTTTGTAAATCTCAAGCCTGTTTTTAGCTAATTCGACTGTATATACATTTTCTTTGAAACGATGTTTCCAACAACTCGTCCCGTTCAGTCCGGGGTAATACACGTAATGTATGCATTGGGCCTTTAAACCATCATCTTTGTAGTTGCCATTTAATTTTCTAAATTTATATAATTCCCTCAAACGTCAGAAATATATATAGTATATATATACTAGCTGCGCCCCGCGGTTTCACCCGCGTAGTGATGAAAAATAGCCTATGTCACTTTCTGGCTCTTGAACCATACTCATGCAAAAAATCAGGTCGATCCGTTGTTCCGTTGCAGCGTGAAAGAGGTATAAACAAACCAACAAACAAACACACTTTCGCATTTATAATATTAGTATGATATATTTGACGACTGGGGGAACTAACCAATCAAAATGTTTTAATTATTTTAGCATTCAAAATCACCCAGATATATTATATTCTTCGTTTAACTACGGTTGCGACGTTTTGCGCCAGGTCTCACGTTATCTTCTGAAATAGTACAAATCTTCCACAATGTACTAAGCAATTACATCTTTCCGAGAAAGTGTTTTATGACAGTGATAGCGGTATAAATTAAATATAAATTTAAGACTGTTTTCACGGCGGTGGTCAAATCACCGCCGCTGGAGTCTGTTGTCTACTAATTCCATTAACGTAGCTGGCCTTATTATAATATCCAGTAAAAAAGGTTCATATAATATGAATAAAAATACCTATGTAATAAATTTTGTCAATAGTTTTCTATTACTCACTGTATCTGTAATGTAATCTTCACTTTGATATGTAACTTCATAGCTTGCTCATAGCTCTAGTGCATAATATGCATCGCATTCTAGTGGACAACAGCCTTTTTTCATTTATACCTATTCATAAAGCTTATCTTAATTTTTTGTAAAGACTGAATTGTTTTTTTTTTTTATAAAAATGTTCCTATATTTTAGTTTAGAATAATTTACTGCCACCCTTATTTGGTTTACCTACATTATTTTACCCTCTCGGTAATCAGTAATTACTTTGATTCTATTATCAATATGTGTATGACGCTATATAAAGTCAAATTTTTGAAATTTTTAATGGAATTTTTTATGAAAATTAATCAAGTGATTGATAGTAATTGGTGTTTTAATTTGTCTTCCGCCTACACCCTTTCTCTCTTTTTATACAGGGTTACGCATATACCCTGTACTAAGCCGAAAGGAGGTCATTGTACTCATCATTATGAACAACTTTTACTATGGGACCAAACCCGAAACCGCGGAAAAAAACAGCTGTCCCATAGAAAACGGCCATGAACACTCGATTAAATGTATGAAACATCTGTTTTTTTTTTCGATTTTGTTTGGTCCCACAATAAAAGTTGTTCATAATGATGAGTAGGTACAATGATCTCCTTTCGGCTTAGTAACATATGCGTAACCCTGTATACTTAAGGAGGTCATACCTATCCATGATCCTTGGTCATACTGAAAGTTTCTGGATTCTCATTAAGTTAAGAAAAGAAAACATACCTACTAGGTATTGTGAGTATTTGAGAGATTGAACCATAATTTTGAACATATAAATTTATGAGATGGAATCAGACGAGATGAATGCATTTATCTAAAGAAACTGTGATCATCAGCCCACACGAATCCTCAGCTGGACTGTTTGGACAACAACTTCAATGGTACCATAGATAAATATATACTAGAATGGTACCTATAACATGAGTTATAGCCATCTAGAAAAGATATCCTGAGGAGCTACCGCAATCTCAAAAGCATTTTTATTTTACATTGAATTTTGTCTTGATGCTCTCATTTGCCAAGAGTGCGACAAACCCTTTAGGGTATATAGGTATACCTACCGCTTCCAGAAAGGGAGACAACCTACCTCTACAGTAAGTCTGGAATCGGGTGAGTTTAAAACTTTATTGTCGCTCCGAATTTACTTGTCAAAGACGTCAAAGAGAATATAAACACTACGTAAAAAGACGTGGTGACATTCACGTCAAAGATAATAAAATACATTCGCGTATACAAAGCAATAATAATTATTGTCATTGTAGAAAGGAAGTGTAACATTATTAGGAATCGTACGCTATCTCTAGCAAGAACAGCAAACCTGAGCCAACTCTGACTTCATTTCTTTTATCTGAAGAACGCATAATCATCACAGAAGTCAAATTTATGGGCCACCAAATCAGCACTATATTCAGTGGATTAGGAAAATTTTTCGAGTATCCTGTGAAGAGAAAACCCATCTGTTTCTACAGGCAGGAGGACTTTACAGCTACTGGTAAACTACGTTTTATACTGGGTTGCACGGGACGGTGGTACTAAGCCGAAAGAAGGTAATTATACCCTTATATGAACCATTTTTACTTTGGGACCAACCTTGAAATAGCAAAAAATTATCAGCTGTTTCATACATTTCGTTGGATGAGAATGACCGTCCTACTTTCGGCTTGATTACCCCATTCCATATTATACTAACCTTGTATATTATTTTAGTTTCTTTAAAAATCTGCAAAATACATGTTATGAAACAAGGGACTATCAGGTAATAGCGATTAGCCTAGGGCCGAGGCAGACTGCGTAGAGAGAGAGAGAGAGAGGCAGTGAGACAAAGGAACTTGTGGATGCCAACGACTAATAAGGACTCAGATCAGAGAGATATGCCTTAGTATATAAGTACAATCATAGTTAGTGGTCAAATGGCTTAACTTTTCATTTAAAAAATAGCAAAATTAAACAATTTTGAGTACTGCTCACTTACCTACTCTTTTATATGCACACTAAGAAACTTGTAGCGGTACGAATGAAATAGGTAACTAATAATCTACATGCAAAAATAAAAGGGCGAGAAAGTCGTCTGCGGGGTGAGTTCGACTAAAGGCATCAGGGCAGATGAGTTCGCACCTGCCATGCTACCTAACCATATCTCCCTTGTATGTCTGATCTGAGAATAGGTACGTATTTTTCGAAATTACCGGTAAGAACTCCGCTGATATTTAGATTCAAAACGATCATCATCATCAGCTAGAAGACGTCCACTGCTGAACATATAGGCCTCCCCCTTTAACCTCCACTCTGAACGACAGCCTGCCTTTTGCATCCACTGGATGCCCACGACTCAAATGCCCAGATTCAAAACGATAGAGGAAAGCAATAGACAAACTGATTGATATATATAAAAAAACGAGATAAAACTAATAGATCCACCAGGCCTGGCGCACTCCGCACTTTAAGTACCTATATTTATGAAGCTACAAGTAGCCGACTTGTCGGACCTGCCGCGTGATAGATAGAGATAACGCGACAAGAGTTACGCGATAGCTTCTGTGGCGATAGACAGAGAGGCAACTTCTAGCTTAATATAGCTGTACGTATAGTTAGCTCTCGCACGTCCTGAAATGCACTTTATTGAGTAGCAGCAAGAGTCGCTACTTATTTAAATGATTTCGCGGAGTGAATCTTCTGGACTTGTACTAATATGTATTCTGTGCCTACACTCTGATAACTGCTTATTTATTATACAGGGGATGCCCGCAGGAAGATGAGCGAGCTCCAGAAGTCTCCATCGACGGACTACGACAAACTGGTGGAACTATTCTACAAGAGACTGGCTGAGCAACGGCAATATAATCAAGTATCTACCTAAGTAAAATGTTGTTTGTCGGTAGCTATATACATAGATGGTCAGGTTTCTATGCTATGGCTTTCTCGGAGCTTAAGTAGGTAGGTACTAACCTTCGTTTTTTCTAAGGAAAAATGTCTTTCACAAACAATTTTATTGTTTAGCCTTGTCAGAGGTCTTGCTAAAGGCCTCTGTCGAGAACAAACAAACTACAATTTAAACGATTTACGCTTCCCATGTCCAAAAGAAAGACATTTTTGCTTAGAAAAAAATAAAGGTAGGTAAGTACTCTTACCTTACCCATATTTTTTCTTATCATTCAAACCACGGCTGCGCTCTGTATTACAAGAAAATGTCTCACAGTCGGTTAGATTCATAGGTGAAAAAAGAAACGAAATATTGCGCGATGCAAAAGTACATACTTAGTTAACATTTCGTACACGCACTAGACCCACGGAAAACCCTCTTCACTAAGAGAAAGTTCTAAAATGGCAATTTGTTCTGAAAATAACTGGCTAAGAGCGTGTCGAGACTCGAGACGCATATGTTAGGGTTCCGTTTTTCGTAGCCAAAGTCATATAATTGTGGTCACAATCATCATAGTTCAGAAATTGGTGGTACAGAAAAATTCGAAAGAACGAAGCTCTGTGGACAACCAAATTTCAGAAGTGCATCATACCAACATAACAAATACTTTTTATGATTTATTCGAAAAGAATACTACTTGAGAAACATTCTTTGCAAAGACAATTTTACGAAAAGGTCAATGACCTTTGAGCTAGAACGTCTTGTATTTATTACAGTTTTATCGCTATATATCTCAGATATTTATTATCAGAAAATGCTTGAAATAATTTTGAATGAAGGTTTTTAATAGTTAAGAAATGCAGGGGGACCAACTTTTTGCCACTTTGGCGGCCATATTTCACAAAATATAGGTACACTTGATAAATAGTGATGTATAAAACCTTCCCTTTATTTTAAAATACCTATTCAACGATATCCCACACGAGGGGGTGCTGTAAAAAAGTTTTTCCTCCGCATTTCACGTGTACCAGAGCTACCCCTAAAACGCAAAATTACGTTCTGTTTATCCTTTTAAAATATAGATATATATTTAAACTGTTCCTACCTAATTGTGCAAAGTTTCAAGCATAGTAGAAGTTGCAGCTTCAAAAAAAATTGGATGGACGGACAGATAGACAGACGGACAGAACGATATTATAAGGGTTCCTTGTCGGACTACGGAACCCTAAGTCCGGGCTTTAATAAACTTATCCCCGGCATCATATTCGATCCAGTCCCAATAGTTAGTAAACACCAGGATGTTAACAGGAGATGAAGGAGAAGGACCGCCGCTGGAGCATGCAGAAGGTGGTGGAGCGGTTCCCAGGGTGGAACGAGGTCACCATCGCCAACTTGCACAGCCTGTTCCTGCTTTTCGATAACCAGTCCAATGGCATGCTGGGATTCGACGACTTGTGAGTTAATAACAAAGAAAAGTTTTGTTTTTTGTTGAAATTAGAACAGCTGTCAAGGCTTTTTTGTAAGAAATTTGTTGTAGCCAGTTGCACCCATATAAATGAAACGTCAGTCATTCGAAATCAGTTAGATGCGGACAAAGAACTTTGAAACTTAACTCAAAAAGGAAAGGTTTTTTTTTTTTTTTATGCCAAGGTCAAAGGTCCAAGTCCAAGTTTTTCAGACGCGGAGTTCGACGCGTTGACATAAATAATAATGTTCAATCAAGGTCCTGTCATAATGCCTGATGACAGATTTTCCTTTCATTTCCTTTGTATTTAGGTACTTCTCTTTTCTGTGGTTAATATATGCGAGAACTACTTCACTATATAGTTTAGTAGGTACATATAGCTATGAATGTCCCACATTGTGAGTCCTGTGGGACCATCGACAAAAGGTTTATTTTCCTTTTGTCGATGTGTGGGACTGAATGTGGTACCTACATTTAACATATGATAGGTACCTGAGGTACCTAGGTTGTTACCTAATATGTTGAACTAGCCATACATCATCTTAGTCCACTGCTGGTGCAGAGGCCTCTCCCAAGGCATGCCACTCAACTTCACACCAGCACATCCGATCGATCCTTTTCGCTTCTAGCCACTATTGCAATTGCAATTGCCGTACATAATATGTATATATGATATATTATATCGTCACTCCATCAAGTCTCAGAGCGTCCTACGCTACGTTTTCCGATTCATAGTCTCCACTCTAGAACACGTCTAAGCAGGTGGGTTTTCGGAATATCAACTAGTTATTTTTCTGTATACTTCTTTAGTTTTAAATTTTGTTGTTTATATACTGTTTGTTGATCATTGAATAAATAAATTTAAAAAAAAAACAGCCATGAAACGGTGTCGACTCGTGTTTTTACTGACTGTATTTTTTTACATCTATAACTACTGAATCAATGACAATATATTATTATCTTTGTACTGAATGCTGCATTAAATACTGCGTGTTTGACCCCGATTTACTTTTTGATGGCGCAACCCGAATTCATACTACAGACCGTGCTCCATCGTAGACCGCATCGTCGCTTAACATTAGGCGAGGTGGTGGTCAAACGTAGAATACAAAAAAAAAAATACTTACAATCGCCACAGCTTGATAAGTTGTGAATTCGGCGTGATCCAATTTATCGGATAAGGACAAGTGGATGCCTAGATTTAGGCACCGCTATGTACCAAAGTTTTTCAACTTACCTAATTTTACAGTAGCGCAGTGCTAGAGAGCTTGGGAGACGAGAGCACTATGGAGTTTCGTAAGGAGCAGTTCCACGAAGCAGATACTGATAACGACGGATGGATCACATACGACGAATTTTTATCGGTAAAACTAGCTAGACTATAAGTACTAGGAAGACTGGGAACGTAGTTGGGCGTTGAGTTTGGTAGTGATTTTGGTCCAGAGCACTTCTGACTTTTTTGGAGTTTGGTCAAAATGGTCGAACCATAAAAGCGGGATTATTATGGGAAGTACTTACCTAAATAAAGTATATGAAAGAATTATTATCCGGATTTGCAACCATAACTTATTATACAAATTACATTAATTGAGAAAATTTAAATAAAATACAAAAATTACACATAGACAAACAAATTGAAAATTCAGATTAAAATATGATTAAATTTGGCTCCAAGGGGTTATATGTACTAATTTCCCCGGGGATAAGGGAATTCTCAGGTGATTGCAATTTTTAGATTTTTTTGTGCCATCGATGGCAAACAAGCTGACGGGTCGCCTGATGGTAAGCAATCACCGTCACCTATACTGCAACATCAGGGACATCACAAATACGTTGTCGACCCGGATTATTAACAGCCCTTTTGAAGAACCCCATGTTATAGTTACTCGGAAATGCCGCAGAATGCTCATTCCACAAATTTCAGGTGTGAGGCATAAAAAGATCGCGTAAAACGCACCGTGTGCGAATTTAAACGTTCTATGTATCCGAACATACTGGCTCTCCCAATTCAGTAGTGGTTGAGTCTGAGGGTTGAAGTGTAGGTATGTCAAAATACAACGACGTAGATTGTAGCATTAATATATGAATGTTTTTTATTTCAGTTGGTTTACAACTTTAACCCACAACCGCGCACCGAACACTTGGTTGGACTAGCGAAGCTGTGCAACGACGTCGCAGAAAACATTCAGTTCGTCAGCAACCTCACTGTCGGGGAGCAGTTGGAGTACGGCTTGTTTTGAAATAACATATTACCATTACTTATTAATATATTTTTTATTAATATGACTTTAATCTAGCCAGATATTACAACTGACAAATTCAGTACGTAGGTAACATTTATTGGTAAATGATGGGCAATACTCGTCTTGCTTGCGGGATGCGCTGCACTGTTGTTAAATTTATTACCGGTAACTGACCAACTGCTAGTCATGTTTGGTTCATCGTCAGTACTTGTTGGGTTCAACGTTAGTACTTCTAAGGTTTATCGTCAATACTTGTTAGGTTTATCGTCAGTACTTGTTAGGGTCATCGTTAGTACTTGTTAGGTTTATCGTCAGTATTTGTTAGGGTCATCGTTAGTGCTTGTTAGGTTTGTTGTCTGTATTTGTTAGGGTCATCGTTAGTAAGTGTTAGGTTTATTGTCAGTACTTGTTAGGTTCATCGTCAGTATGAGAGTCGACGTCGCTGAGCTCAGCAAGATTTGGCTCGCACGCGAGGCAGCGCGCACCGACTTCGCGCCAGCACTCTGCGCAATAAACGAACGGGCACTTGATTGCTAGACACGTGTGCCATGCGCTCTGGGGTTGGGACTCTGTAACAAAAACAGTTAGTTTTGATATTTTAAAGCGCTTTTGTTATCTTCACATGTAACTATGTAATCAAATCTTGGAAGTCGATTTTAAGCTACTTTTAATTGTCGTACCTAGATTTTAAACTGTATATGTAATTCGAATGACAATAAATAAATAAAATAAATAAAAGAATAATTGAAGTAGGTAACCATAAGCCATAAGTAAGTAACGTAACGTATGATTTGGACGCTCATTTGGTTTGATCCCATACCAAGAGTTCCACAATCCACCGTCACGCGTGTTTATTAAACTTTTAGCTGAGTTCCGCGGTGTACTGTTACATTACGTTTCACTTGCACACACTTTATATTATATAAAATGTGTATGCTTCTAGAACGTATTAGTACCCAAAATATTTCAGTTTTTCCGAATTTCTGGGGGGAAGAGTATATGTCCTGCTAAATTTAGTTAAGATCGGCCTAGCCGTTTAATTGTGAAAAGCGGAATATTTTTTGTCACTGAATTGCTATCGTATTGAGTCGAAATGTTTTGCAAGGACCCAAAGATTTGACATACGTAGTATAGTATGAAATCTTTGGGTACACCCCTTCAAAATATTTCGATTAGCCTAGATTCCGGAAGCAACTATTTTGCTTTATAGGCTAATGCTGCCACTGCAATGGTGGGCCTGCTACTAGATGGACCAATGACATTGTTATAAGAGTCGCGCGGGCATCCATGGATGCGGATCGGATGCAGATGGCAGGCTGTCGTTCAGTGTGGAGTTATGTGGGAGGCCTATATTCAGCAGTGGTCGTTTTCTGGCTAATGATGAAGCTAATGCGACTTACGAGTTTCGTGCCTAGGTTCGGTCTCACCGCAGATGAGGCACGCCATCCTCGCGGCTGGTAGAGCTCGGAGCCAGCCGAGTAGCTGCGGGAACTTCATCCTTATGCTGAGGAGAGAGAGGACATCGCCAGAGAGGTAGTGTGCTCTCACAGCTTGGACTGCTTTCCTAGAATAAAAGCGAAGTTATTGGAACGCCTATCCTGATATCTGTTTATCCATGCATCTGACTGATGCCTCAAAGCATCCTTCACATTACAGATGCACCCGCATGCGTTCCACGAGAATACAGTTTTAAGAGTGTTCAATTCTCGGCCCTATTTCAATAGCACTAAATTAAAGTTTCTGTAAAAACAAGCACAATATTGCAAAATTACACACAGTAGTAGTACCTATACTGTAAGTAGGTACGCAACGAGCGTGAGAGATGAACTTTGAAACAAATGTGATAATAAATAAATAAATATTCGGGACATTTTTGCACACACGGTCATCTGACCCCAAACTAAGCAAAGCTTGTGATATGGCTGCCAGAGACTGATATACATACATATATAGTTTTAAATACATACTTAAGTAGATATTAACAACCAGATATAGAACAAACACAAATGTTCATCACATAAATGTTTGTCCTAGATGGGAATCGAACCCACGCCCCCAAGCTCAGAAGGTAGGTTCACTACCAACTGGACCAACGGGCTATCAAAAGATAATAAATAAGATTATCAACGGATAATAAACTCGGCGAGTAGAACGCATACATCTTACGTCTGTAATGTGAACGGGGCGTAAAAGTCACAGAGTAGATATATCACTCTTTATTTCTAACCCCCAACGCAAAAAGGGTGTTATAGTATATGTTATATATGTGTAGTTTAACGTGTGTGTCTGTCTGTGTCATCGTATATCAAAACGACTGAACTGTTTTTTGTTTTGTTTGTTTGTGACTTGATTGGTGATTCTCAGCTATGATTCAAGATTTGTTCAGCCGTTTGAAGATCACCAGTAATTTTATCGGGGGGGTTTAAAAAAATATAGGATGACTTCAAACTAGTGCAATCGACAGTTTATTGAAGTAGGTAGGTAACTAATCTATACTTCGGTCAGTTTGTTACAAACCTGCGTAGCGTTTTATGCATCTTCATCCGTTTCTTGAGAATATCGTTGTAAAGGTGCAAGATTCGCTCCTTTTCACGGCGCGGGTAAAAATGGCTGCAAATCAATCTGCAAAGAAACTTAATTTATAGAGGGTTACGCATATAGACTGTACTAAGTAGAAATGAGGTCATTGTTCACATCATTGTGAACAAGTTTTACTATGGAAACAACTCTCAAAATCACGAAAAAGATATATCTGTTCCATAGAAAACGGCCATTGACACTCGACAAAATGTATGAAACAGCAGATATTTTTTTCGCGTTTTCTTGGTTGGTCTCATACCTAGTAAAAGTTGTTCATAATGATGGGTAACCCTTTTCGGCTTAGCACACCCTTTCCTCGTAACCCTGTAGGTATATAATACCAATCGTTTGACTTATCACGAAATCTATTTGACCGTCGATGGTGAAATTTGTCAGATAGATAGCTTATGGGGCTTAGAAAGGATTTTGCCACAGGGTCGAATTAAAGGGAAAGTTTATATTATGAAAGTTGTAAAGCCCACGCGTACGAAGTCACGGGCAACAGCTAGTGATGTATAAATACCTTTTTAGCCTCATAGTGTACGGGTTAGCGAATAGCAGTATAACTATCCACGTGTAGCCTCCGTAGATCTTCAGGAAGTAGATATAGGGCATCTGTCTCGGATGCGGGAGACAGGCCGAGTTGGACACGTGGTGGTTTGCGTGCGGCGCGTTCAGCTCCACGAGGTAATTGCGCAGCATCACTGCTAGCATGCCGGTGCCTTCTACCTGAAGAAAATATATTTATTTATACTCACCTTTATACGGCATCAATGGAGCCAAAGCCAACACTGAGAGATAAAACAGCTGGCACCAATAGAACAACCGAAAAATATTTTTCCTACTTATTCTATTGGTAGAACAAAGAGTAGAACAAATGGGAACGACCCGTCTTTTTGAGTTAAAAATAAATAAAACTATGTGGATTGGGATGATGTGGGTAAATGGAATATTGATGCTATGGGGCTATAATTAAACTGGGCTGATGAGGTGAACAACTTGTGGATGGGATAACACAACTTGTAGATAAGATAGGATGAGAAACGGCACCAGGCGGTGGCTGAGGGGTGTTATAAGTTGTGTGTCTGTCTGTGGCGTCGTAGCTCCCAAACGTCTAAACCGATTTTGATTTAGTATTTTTGTTTAAAAGGCGACTTGATCAATCTTGAAAATCTGTTCAACCGTTTGAAGATTCTCAGATCTTTTAAAGTTGCTTTAAAAATAAACAATTTATACTTGTTAAATAATGAGCTTGCGCTTTTCCACCACCTCGCCTGTTGTTAAACAGTGTGGTCTACGATGGAGCAAGTTTGCCTTGATGAAACCGATTCCCCGCGACTTGAAGATACCCAGAAACTCTGACCCTTGTAGACTGATATGATGAGTGATGAGCACCTGTATATCCAAGTCCCTGGTCCCTTGCTGCTGGACATCCATCTCAGCGTGTTGCCGGACCACCTCGAGCGCCTCGTAGAATAGCCGGTCCAGCATCACGAATGTGGTGGCCGTCACCACCTCCAGCATCACCTTCAGGATGTGCAGCATCAGATTGCTGCGCTGCGACTCCTTGTACGATAGGGAGTACACGTCGATGTATTTGTATCGCTCCATCTACAAATGATGCATCAAATCGATATTGTTCGAACGATTATTGGATTTACTGCAGTAGAAACTCCCTACAGAGCGCGCTATCATAAACTGTGCAAGCAATGCAATACAAGGGCGTCAATTCTGTTGTACCATTGTCTAATCTAACAGAACTAAAATAGGCATGTTGACTAATTATTTCATATTACCTCATAAAAAAGTTGATCATAAAATTAAATGGCAGTTTCTTTGCAAAAGCGATAGATCTCGTCAAGATCTTCATTTCGGATGACAGCTGTCAAACTTTATTGGACGATATCTCGGAAACTGACGATCCTGCACTGACAGTTCCTTTTCAAAAGTGATTGATCTCGTCGAGATCTTCATTTCGGATGACAGCTGTCAAACTTTATTGGACGATATCTCGGAAACTGACGATCCTGCACTGGCAGTTCCTTTGCAAAAGTGATAGATCTCGTCAAGATCTTCATTTCGGATGACAGCTGTCAAACTTTGTTGGACAATATCTCGGAAACTGTCGATCCTGGACTAGCAGTTCCTTTGCAAAAGTGATAGGCCTCGTCGAGATGTTCATTTCGGATGACAGCTGTCAAACTTTGTTTGACGATATCTCGGAAACTGTCGATCCTGGACTGGCAGTTCTTTTGCGAAAGTGATAGGCCTCGTCAAGATCTTCATTTCGGATGACAGCTGTCAAACTTTGTTGGACAATATCTCGGAAACTGATGATTCTGGACTGGCAGTTCCTTTGCAAAAGTGATAGATCTCGTCGAGATCTCCATTTCGGATGACAGCTGTCAAACTTTGTTGGACAATATCTCGGAAACTGATGATTCTGGACTGGCAGTTCCTTTGCAAAAGTGATAGATCTCGTCGAGATCTCCATTTCGGATGACAGCTGTCAAACTTTGTCGGACGATATCTTGGAAACTGACGATTCTGGACTGGCAGATCTTTTTTCAGTTCAGTTGATTCTCAGATCTATCACTTTTGCAAAGGAACTGCCAGTCCAGACTCACCAGTTTCCGAGATATCGTCCAATAAAGTTTGACAGCTGTCATCCGAAATAAAGATCTTGACGAGATCTATCACTTTTGCAAAGGAACTGCCAGTGCAGGATCGTCAGTTTCCGAGATATCGTCCAATAAAGTTTGACAGCTGTCATCCGAAATGAAGATCTTGACGAGATCTATCGCTTTTGCAAAGGAACTGCCAGTGCAGGATCGTCAGTTTCCAAGATATCGTCCAATAAAGTTTGACAGCTGTCATCCGAAATGAAGATCTTGACGAGATCTATCACTTTTGCAAAGGAACTGCCAGTGCAGGATCGTCAGTTTCCGAGATATCGTCCAACAAAGGTTGACAGCTGTCACACTGACATCTGTCAACGCCCACGTCAGCCTATGGAGAGATACCTGAATCCAGCAGCAGTGGTCTGATAAGCGTAGGGTAATGATGATGATGATAACACTGACATCTGTCAACGCCCACATCTAGTAAGCTAATGATGATGATGATGGATTAGGGCCCATCCTCTCCCTGAGAGAAACCCTGTGTCCCAGCAGTGGGAACATGATAGGATGAAATGATGATGATATTTCTAATTTGAACAATTTTTTATTCCTGGGTGATTAAAAGATACCTAAACAATAATTTGAATCGAGTCGCCTATGGTCACCTAGGTGCAGGTGATCAAAGGATACTCAAATAATAATTTAAATGGAGTCGCCTATTATCACCCAGGTGATTATATTCCCAGGAGATCAAAGTCGACTAAAGAGTCGACTTTTAGCACCCAGGTGATATCACCCAGGTGATTAAAGTGGAATAGACCAAAAATATAGGAGTATTTTAATTTCATGCTAGATGGAGAGCGATTTATAGCAAGATATGACGTCAAGCCTCACGCGCGCCTTACAAATGCTATACTGACACACGCTTTGGGGAAAAGGGACAGAGCATCCCCTCTCAATCCCCACAAACAAAATTAAACGCTTGTATTTCAGATATTTGTCGCCAATTTAAATTATTTATCAGTATGTGTAATGCATTTAATTAAATCCTTCGCTATATATATAAAAATGAATCTCTATTTACCTTGGTCACGCCATAACTTGAGAACGACTTTACCGATTTCATTCATCTTTTTTTATAAAGTTATCTAATACTCTGTAGAAGGTTCTTACGGAAAGAAAAATTGGGTAGAAAAATGAAAAATTTCAGAAAACTTAACGACGGTTTTAACTCGCGGGTGCAACCGCGGGGCGTAGCTAGTTTGTTATAAATGAAACACCAGTCAACTAGCATATTATCGGCGTCTCATTTCATTTCAAAACGACAGAAAAGGATGACAATAGTTTTAAAGCTGTATTTTTTTTAAATTTTTAGATAATTCTACAACAAAATCGACGTAAGTATATAGCATTAACTCTTTATTGACACTACAGAAAGGAACTTACAAGAAGACTATAACACAGACACAAAAGGCAGTTTTAACGCTAAGATCGATCTCTTCCAGACAACCTTCGGATGGTAGTTTTTTATAGATATGGGTTTTTTATTGTCATCACTCGAAGTCATAACTTATAAAAAAACCGGACAAGTACGAGTAGGACTCGTGCTCTGAGGGTTCCGTTGGACAGATCCCTCAGAGCCCGAGTCCAAAAAAAAACCTAAAGTTGAAATATTGAAAGACAAACTTAACTTTGTAGTTGACTATAATGTTCTTCTATACATTCCAACTACAAAATGTAAGTTTGTAATAGCAAAATAATTATTTTTAAATGATATAACTTCTAATTTGTGACTTTCAGATTTATTCCTATATATGTGCTATGAGACCTTGCTTTTTGCCAAATTTCATGATTCTAGGTCAACGGGAAGTACCCTATAGGTTTTGAATTCCCTGTGAAATCGCAAAATATTCGACATAAACGTTCATATCTTTTGATTGAGTTAACTTACAACTTTAACTTTTTTACAGCCGAAAAAAACCGTAGACCCAAGTATTTAGTATAAATTTCCACTTGATACCTTTACGCGTTCTTGAGAAAAAGGGTCTTGACAGACGGACAGACAGACGGACAACGAAGTGATCCTATAAGGGTTCCGTTTTTTTCCTTTTGAGGTACGGAACCCTAAAAAGGTGAAGGAAAACAACGTGAGGAAACCGGTTAGTGTATTCAAGAACCTCGAAGTTCAAAGACATTCACATTCAATCACCAACATTCACTGGGCCCAGCATGGTTGATTAGGGCCTATCATCTATCTATCTATCTCTCTCTCTCTCTCTCTCTCAAGAGAAGGCCTGTGTACCAGCAGTGGGAACATAGTAGGCTGATATTCAATATTCATCAGACGATGATGTATAGCGACTATCAGCTATGACCGCGTTCCTAATCCCGCCAATAGCGTTACACTATTTCCATTCGTTTATTTGCTCTGAGAGCTACAATAACATCGTAAAAAGCTAAATAAAAACATTTTCTTTGAACTGTATCGGGTACCTGCTACGTTCAAAAACCTAGCGGAAGTGAGCAGAGTTCGTAGTTTTTATTCAGTTTTTTTACCTACTAAGGTACCTTTTTCAACGGCAGCAAAGTATATTTATTGTTATATCTTCTTCTAGCATCTAATTGTTTGAAATACCCCGTAATATAAAGATTGTCGTAATCAATGCTGGTCAGGTACAAGTCGTGGTATTTGACAGCAGCGTTGAATATCCTCAGGAAGAGCAGAGCTATGCAGATGTTCATGACAGTTAGAACGTGACGCATCACTATCGTCTTCTCTTCGAACGCTTGTTGGACGCGCTCGGCGGTTTCCTTAGCGTCCTGAAAGAAGCTCTTAGATGTCTTAACAGCTTGAAGCAGGTCTAGCACGGGTCGTAGACAAATTGTTTTTCCAACGTTTTTTAGAAAAGCTTTTTTTTTAAATAATACGTTTGCCTTTGGCTGCCAAGCGGTCTACGATGAGGCACGCTTGCCTAAAAGAAACCGATTGACTCGTGATTTAAAGTCACCCAGTTTGTAACTATCGGGGAACACCCATTCAGGCAGCGCATTCCACAGACTAGCAGTTTGTACAATAAAAGTGGAATCAAAGCTCTTTGTATGGGTTTTCTACGGGGTATAGAAGAATGGGCAGGAGGGAATTAAATCATGCATGCAGAGATGAAACATTAACAGAGATAGAAACAAAATATAAAACAAATTGGGATAATCAAAAGTTTCCACTAATAGAAACGACTTGTATGTTGGAGCAAGACAAAATTTAATGTAAGGTTATTATAAGAATATTTTTGTGGACGTTGTGGAAGCCCACCAGGTAGCACTACCTTGGTTAAACGTCAAGTAAAATAGTCAAATTTGAACCAACCTGTAGATCGAGCATCTCGTTTTTGAAATTCACTTTGGACTGCAAATTCACGTCTTTTAAATTATCCCCAAACTCCGTTTTTAAATTTTTCAAGGCCTCAATCTTTTGTCCTAAACCAAGATTAATCTGCAACCAAACAGCTCCAAAAGCACCCGCAGGGGAAATTTTAAATATCTATATATTACATAAAAATGAATCCCTATTTACCTTGGTCACGGCATAACTTGAGAACGACTTATACCGATTTCGTCTATCTTTTTTTTCTTCGAATTTTTCTAAATCTTGGTAGAAGGTTTTAAGGAAAGAAAAATTAAGAAAATTGCGTAAAAATTTGAAAATGTCAGAAAACTTAACAACTTTTTTAACTCACGGGTGAAATCGCGGGGCGCAACTAGAAGATAATAAACTCAAAAAGATAACGTGTTTTTATAGATAGTTTTATTATATTATATTTATTTTTATTATATTTTTATATAAGTGTCGTTCCACATTTTAGGATTTGCTATTTAAATGTTAGTGCCTGTGGGCGAAGTACGAATTTTCGCTACGTAAAATACGTATCGAATTCCACACAAATTTCAATTTCGAAATCCAAACCTGCAAGTAATTTTTTTATTTATTTTTTACATCGGACTAGGCTAACGTTTGACCGCGATCTCGCCTGATGGAAAGCGATGATGCGGTCGAAGATGGAGCACGTTTGCCCAGTAATAACCTATTAACCCTAGACTTGAACACTCCAAGATTGTAATGCTGCGGAAACACAGACAGGGGCAAGGCGTTCCATTGTTTTGCTGTTCTAATTAAGAAAGTGGAGTCAAAACGCTTGGTGCGAATAAATGGTATTTCGACCAAGTAAGGGTGCTTTGCCGTTCGTCTGGACGTCCGGTAATGAAAAGGTGATGGGGGAACAAGTTCGTGAAGTTCCGTTGCACACTCTCCGTGGAAAATCCTATAAAATACCGACAAGCTTGCGACTTTACGCCGGTGGTTCAGATTCTGAAGTTTCTTTCCCACCAACACTTCGTCATCAATGAGCTTTATTGCTCGTTTTTCGATTGAATCCAAAGCCTCAAGCAATTTCTCATTCGACCACTGTAAAGGTTCTAGTTGAGAAATTACTTGCAGGTAGCAAGAATTAAAGATGTCGTCTACCAATGCTTTGATTGCAAAGACCACAGATCTACTACCTATAGATTTTCAATGAGCGTGGCTAGCTCAGTGCCTCTCGCTTCAACAAGGTGTGCTGCCACATTAAAATGATTTGCTATAAGTTAGGGTAATTTACCTACTATGATGGGTAGTGAATCTTCAATGAGTAATTTGGAAACAATACTACCTTTTAAATATTTATATTTTATACACTATCTGCTGCAACCCGCGGAGCTACCTGCAATGTTCTGGGAAGAAACGTACGTTGTCTGTCCTCATGACACACCCTATCGTCCTGACAAAATTTGACTTAGCCCATGATCTAAGAAAACAAGGTCTAGCAATCTGGGAGTGGTCCCGCAATGACGTCACTGTCCAGTTGCCACTTTATTCAATCAGCTGTTACGTGGTGTATCGTCATCTCTCTCGAACCTGTTGTAAATTGACATCATGACATCATTGCGGGACGCCTACGTAAACATTTTTTCTCGAATTGCTATACCTGGCGGAGTATATTATTATACCATGACTAAGCCGTTTCCTCGTAAAAAAACAGACAGAAAGTTACAAACTTACTTGCGTTTTTATTATAATTATTTGTTAGGATTAGAATATAGTACTAGAAAAAGGGTTGTAAAGTAACCATAGCATGATTTTTTATGATTAATTAAAAATAATAAAAAAGTCAAAGAGTTAAAACGGAAGGGCAAAGGAAGGGCGGGCCCCCATGCAACAAACGTTAAACGTATTTTTGGATTTGTTCTAGTGTAAAAACGGTAATCCGTACAAGCGTCAAATTTAGCGGATTATAGTGAACATAAGTAAAACAACAAATAATAAACACTGGCCAAGTGCGAGTCAGTGACAAATTTCTGTTTACCACTAAGCTAAGCAACGTCGGGCGCGGTCGGTACTTGGATGGGTGACAGCCTGGGCGTGATGTTGTCTTTTTGCACAACTTTTTGTATTTTGTGATTGTAAAGAACTCTCAGCGCGCGAGCCCGAGTCGCGCTTGGTCAGTTTAGTTTTTTCATGAATGGAATTATGTATAACATTCCAAATAATTAGATAAATAGACTCTTTAATGTTTACAGTACAAATTTCACGAACAGCGCGTAGCTTTTTGAATCGGTTCGCCGAAATCGCCTTTTGCTTTTCCAGCTTCATAACTGTGGCCTCATTAATATATATTTAATATTAACATTCACCATATTCATATGGGCATAAAAGGGTCGGTATTTTGCACTTCTTGCAATGTGCCAGCTTTTTTCAGCAATGTGACAGGATCAGTTGGAAACCTGCAGAACGAATAATTTATGTTAGTTGCGGTGGGTAATTTCTTTCATAAACTGGCAACATTCATAATTTATTTTCTAAGTGAATAATTTGATAAAATTCATAGAATTAGACCACAAATCGACCTAAAAACTGACTAATTATGAATAAAATATTTGCGAATTGATATCCTGAATTTATTTAGGTGATCGTTACAAGCTTTATATGTTTACTTACGTGTGAAATGATATTTCATCGTATTTTCGCTCACTGCGCTTCTTGCAGCCCAAAATGCTACAACCAACCATTGTAAAATATCTTTTACAATTATTTCTCAGAGGAAACACACATTTATCACATTAAATCACCAAAAAAAGGCAATAAATATAATTCAGACCCGTTTTGTTTGTCACTGATTATTACAGATTTTGACACTTGAGGTACCAAAAACAGGTCACGCCGATAAGGACAACAAAATCTATTTATGTCCTTTTCGTACTTGTGCTGAGCCATATCAAGTTGTCTCTTTCACTAAAATATATTGCCGATCTGGTTGTGTATATCTGTGGCAAAGACAAATCTCGGAATTTAGACGAAACAAAAAGGTATAATATAAGATTAAAGTTTTTGTGCCTACTCCATATAGATACGTAAAAACCAGGCTCTGGCCTGCCACTAGCTAGGTAACATACCGGTGCCTCACACAATCCCTTAGTTTTTGCCTGTTTACCCATCTTAGTCATGAGATCGCACACATCCTTCTGTATCAGCGGCCAGCATGTGACATGGCGTATCAGTTCGCAGCAGTCGAGGTAGACCTTCTGGAACCGTTGCACGCAGACGGCTGAAGCTCGCGAGAGCTGGTTCTCACATCGGTATTGCAGCTTCTTCCGGTACAGCGACTGGTAATCTGCGCTACCATTCGCATAGGAGCTTCTGCAAATCACAACAATATCATTTTACATTTTTCTAATAATATATTTTATATCATTGAATTTTTTATTTTAAGTGATGCGTTTTTTTTCTAGTAAGGGCGTCAGGTACGCTCAATTACTTCACTGTGGTACATGGACTGGTAAGCGCAGCGTAGGGCGTCCACCCACAAGATGGACAAACGACCTAAAAGAGACCGCAAGGAAGCGCTGGATGCAGGCCGCTCCCAACCGGCCCTTTTGGAGATCGATAAGGGAGGCCTATGTCCAGCAGTGGACGTCCTATAGCTGAAATGACGATGATGATGAATTCACTGTGTGTGTTAGTCAGCATTAGGCATGATGACTAATATTTTTTTATTACCTCATAAAAAAGCTGATCATATAGCTGATCAATAGAGCACATCAACAAAAACAAAATTAAAATTAGTTCAAAAATAAATAAGATATAAGCATTTTAATTTAATTTAATTTCATGCTAGACAGGGAGCGCACTATACTGAGCCGTGACGTCACGGCTCAGGAGCGCCATACAAATGCTATACTAACACACGCTTTGCGAGAAAGGGATAGAACATCCCCACCTAAATCTTTAAATACTCATATCTCAGAGATTTATCAGCCAATTCAAATAATTTTTTTCAGTAAGTGTAATATATTTACTTATATTCATCGCTAAGCCGGTTATTTGTAATAAATTAAACATTAGGAATCATGCCTATTGTATGGCGTGCGCACGGCTTGACGTCATCGCGTGCACTCTCTGTTTAGCATGAAATTAAAATACTTATAACTTATTAATTTTATAACAAATATGAATTTTATTTTCATTGATGGGCTCTATTTATGATCAGCTGTTTAGGGGGTAATAAAAAAAATAGCACATGCATATTATTGCTAGTGCAAATAGAGCTAAAATTATTTTTCAAGATGTGTTTTTTCAACCATTTAATACTAACAGAAACTTAGCTTCGATTCCGTCGGAGCGGCGTTGTTCGTGTCCGAAGAAATCATCAATGAAGTTGTTTTCGAATCGAATGTGTTCAGTCTCGTTCATGTCCTCTATCTCTTGCTCCAACGGCTCGATTATATCCTTCATTGTTCTTATATAAAGAAAAAATACCGTCTTACCACAAAAGATTTAAGAATGCTTTAGACATGTGTTTAGCAATTGTTTCACTGCGAAAAATATGCTAAACACTTGTCTAAAGCGTGCTTAAATCTTTTGTGGTAAGACGGTAATAGTTTAAGTCCAGACTGTTAAGGCAGTTCACAGGGGCCTTACCTCGCGCAGGCTCCAAACAGCGCTGAAACAGCACAGTGCGGAAAATCACGAAACGTGAACCTTAGCGCGCCAAGATATAATTTGCGGTCGCGCAACTTTTCGCGTCACCTAAACAGAATAAGGCCCCTGTTAGGGCTGTTCAGTAATATTTTTATATATCCAACGCAAAACTAATTGCTTATGTGAAACATCAGAATCTATCATTCATTCATTCAACATTTAAGAGCGTAACTTCCAGGCTTGACGGTCTTCTGCCAGCGTTTTCACCTTACTGTGCGACGTGACATAAATTTGCCTTCTCTTTTATTTGGTTTAAGAATACTCTTCTGGTCTTCCCCGTCATCTCTTTCCTTCTACCTTTCCATTGAAGGTTTTCATTAGTTTGTCATGACGTACAAGGTGGTCAAACATCTTTCCCCTTCTCGTCTCTATATTCGCTAGTATACGTACTTCTTTCCTCATTGACAATATTTAATACTTCCTGGTTTTTTTTTTCTGTCCAGGTTATTCTTTCCATATCTAATGTATACAAGAAAAAACCCCTCTTTTTTGCGTCGATTGTTAAAAAGTACAAAGTACTAAAGGATAGATACCTAAATGCGTCCTTGATTTCCTCCACTTGTTTGGCAACGCTAAGGGTGGCAGCCTTCACCGGTCCCAGCCTGAGGGCGTACTTCTCTCGCGACAAGTTGAACGCGAGCTGGGTGCTGCACGCGAATACCCTCACTACCTCCTTCGCGTTCAAACCCATATTTGTGATTGGACCTGAAAATATAACATTTCCAAGATACAGATCCAACTGTGGCAACGACAGTCTGAAAGAGAATATTGGCACATATAAGCATATCAAGAGTAGAAAATCTAACCCCAAGCGCCCAACGATATGTTCCGGCCACCTTTCGAGAGCAAGTTCTCATTCCCTGACGGCCTGACGGCTGTTTGAAGCAATTCTGTTTAGGTGAGTGTTAAAAGTTGCGCGACCGCAAACCATACCTCGGCGCGTTAAGGTTCACATTCGCGTAATTTTCCACACTCCGCTGTTTCGAGCTCGCGTTAAGATGTAGCCGTAAGGCTCTTGGCTTGGCATAATCAGTGTTCAACAACAATAATAGACCTGTCAAACACCTAGCCTAAATAGCATAGTTGGCTCCGGCCTCCTTCCCGTTATAAGCTTACGATTTGGACACCTTTGAATATATATTTTTATTGATATTTGCACTGAAAACATACTATTTAAAAAACTGCTAAAAATACTTACCGGTAACGATGTACGTTAGAATCATAGCTTTGAGTACTCCACGGCCTGGTTTTCCACAATACATTGGGAGTTTGAGCACATATATGCATCTGAACTGCTTGGATAACACATTACAAATACCTGTAATGGTAATATACCAGAGTCCTCTATCTAGTGGTTAAATAGTGAAACAATCTACACTACCTTTAAGGGCTAAAGCAAACGAAATTGTCTGTTAGTACGGCGGTTCAACAGAAATTATTTGAGAGTTGGGAGGTCAGTCCGCTAGAATCAAGGATCATGCTATAATAATATGAATCCTTGGCTAGAATTAAGCAGACTTGAACGCGGCCAATCAGAAGACGCATCGTTGTCTTCTGATTGGCCGCGACGTGATCGCCACCGCGGACGCGAGCTGAACGCGTTGGTTGGGTCTGCCGTGTGTTACGTAGGTACGTATTGTGTTCTACTTTGGTACAAAAAAAAGTATATTATGCATATTATATACTCACCTAATAGTACGCTTAAAATTAGAGACAATATTATTCCTGAATTGCCAGGGAATGGTATTTCTTGCAGTAAGTAGTAGTAGAACACTTGTCCCAAGGCAAACCCACCAGAGAAAGCAATAAGTTTCGACAACACATTTCTTATGATTCGACACATCCTATTGCTTGTGTCTCGCAGAGTAAAATATATTAAACAAAGAGCATATAAAATACTATTATGTCAAATCTTATTTTATTTGAGTTTGCCGTAATAGTTAAAGATTTTACAGTAATGTGTACAGTATAGTATGAAATCTTTGTTAAAATAGTGTTCTGTAAGTTTACCGCTCTCGAATTTGGTTATTTTTGACAACTTTTTAAAACTTTTTTACACATAGACAAAAGTAAATTAACTAATTAACTAGGTATATTATTTTACTCTTTGAAATGAACAAAGAGAACGGTTCCCTTTAGGCACAGCCTTTAGGGTATACAAAGTCCCTGGGTATATTATAACGGGTATATAAAAGACCTTTGATTATAACGTAGAATACTGAATCTATGGATTATAACATTCTTGAGAGAAAGTAGCTCTTTCCTAAACGATTTTTTTTTAATAAGGTAAAGACTATGAAGTTTTATCCATATTGTTTTCCCCATAATACACATTCGAAATTAAATATATGAATCTTCCGCAGTGGAAAAGGCTTGGTGGCTTTTTCACTATTTTTGATATCATAAAAAGGGGCTATCTGTAAGTCTCTACCGGCGCCGCGGCCCAAAGAGAATGTAACCGCTCGGTGGCCCTGGAAAGGGCAAGGAAAGGGCCCAAGCTTCAATGACAAGATTTTTTGACGAAGTTTAAAAAATGATTTTACTCATTTCTGTTTATATTTTTCTTTGTTAGCGCCAACATGAAAAAAAGTATTTCGCTTTATAGTATTTATTATTCACAGGTTGTTCACAGACCTCGCATTTTTTTGTGTATTATTATTTATTAAGAATGTGTCCGTGAACATGCTAGAGTTGGAAAGTGATTTAAAGAGATGAAACATGTCTTTTCGTGATGTTTAAAAACTCCATATAAGCGTCTTGTAAAATCACGACCACTTTACTAGGGCATGACTTGGACTTGACCGTGACTAACTTTGCTGGACTAAGACTTGTTTGACGATATTTTATAACACTTGAAAAAATTTCAGCACTGACATTGGCAAATGCACGATGGCGTGCTATGCCACAATCCTCTAAAGAGAAAAGAAAAAAGTAAAAAAATACAACAGAATAATAATCATTACCACATATTTTAATTACGATCATTGTTTAGTAAAACTATTTTAGTCTTATAAAATTCAATACATCTTGTTTATAGAACTTAACGGATACTTGAAGAGATGTGTTAAACAAAACGCCCTAGACAAATAAACAGCAGCATTTTAAATGCCAATTTACAAGAAATATATTATTAACATTATTATTCTTCCCGCTTTTGACTTGTTTATAAAATTTAAGACAACGATATATTGTTGCAGTAAGTATGACAAAATTCATGCTATATAAAAATACGAAAATGTACAAATTCTACATGCTCTTAAATGAATGCATTTTTAATAAATATGGAATACAAACAATTATGCCAAGCAATAGGCATGTATCCTAATTTGTTTATTATCTCATAAAAAGCTGATCATAAACAGAGCCCATCAACGAAAACAAAATTAGTTCAAAAATAAATAAGTGTTGAGTATTTTAATTTCATGCTAGACAGAGAGCGCACTATAGCACATTATGACGTCAAGCCGCACGCACACCATACAAATGCTATACTAACACACGCTTTGCAGAGTGACAGCGAATCCGCTCTCTATCCCCCCAAAAACTTTAAACGATTATATTTAAACGATTAAACGATCAAACAAATTTACCAGCCAATTTAAATTATTTTTTCAGTATTTGTAATGCATTTAATTGTATCTTTCGCTAAGCCTGTTATTTGTAATAAATTTAACATTAGAACACGTGCCTATTCTCAATTTTAATTACATGAATCAATACTCTTACATTACCAACGATAGCGTATGCTCATTGCTCACAATTTTAGATTGTCTGAAATAGGTTTGTCTACATTGGCGGATCTAGGGATTGAGGGATCCAGGGGGCATGGGGGCCATGCCCCCCCCCTCCAAACACCTAGCGATTCCATACATTCGACTCAACTTTTCAATTTGATTCAGTGATTCAATGAAATCCTGGTTCCGCCCCTGTTTGTCAATCATTCTATCTTTTTTCATCAATGTTTTATTGGTGACCATTCATAGGGACGACGTAAGTATGTAGTATACAAATATAAATCCGACTGCGATTCCGTACGCTCATAGAATAAGTTTATAGTAAAGCTTAGACCACCAAGATCTACCGCAGCGCATACACGACTTGTAGAAAGCGCCAAACCTACCAAAACTTTCAGCAACGAGTTTATTGCAATCGTTTAGTGGAAATTGTAAATATCAATTTCTGTAAGTTTCGTTACTGGTCTAAATTTGCTAAGCTGGGCGAAGATTTTCACCAATTTTCACCAATTGTCGATTTCATACAATTCTGTTGGTTTACGCCTCTTCGGTCAGCTCGACTTTGATGGAAACGGCTAGCTTATTAACCAATACAATAAACCCAGCGATCATCGCTGTCTAAACAGATAAAATATTCAACTTGTTTTTTTTTTTTTACATCAATTCATAGAACCTGCTTAGACGCTAGAACTACGGCAGTTAAGTAAACGGCAGTAGTAAACAAAAACAGTCGCGTAACTATCACAAGTCAACAAGCGATTATCGTTATTTTGACAGCGACGATTGCTGCGATCATCGCAGTCGCTAATCTATTAAGGCGGTACGTTTTCACCTACGGCGGGACATTTCAAAGATTTCATTTCAATTTCAAACAGTTTTTTTGTCCTTGTAGCTAGGCCGGTTAATTATTGTAAACGATCACGGTGTTTGCGATAATCGATGATTATTCTTTACATTATCATGCAAAGCTAATCAGTGACGCGCATTATTACTTACATTAGTCAATAAACTAAATTTTACTACATCAAACGATTTATTGACCAATTTAAGTAATAAAGTGCAACAATAATCACCCGGCCTAGCCACAAGGACAAAAAAACTGTTTGTAATTTGAATTTCTCGCTGTAGGTGAAACGTACCACCCAATGACGATATAACCATTTGACTGCTTAATTTGATTTTTGATTTCCTAGGCGCGGATTAAATGACTTTTGAGTGTCCAATCACAAGCCGCCATTCGATACCCCCCGGGAGCGACGTGGCATACTTTTGCAAAAGGGAATTTCAACTACATGCGCGATCAAATGGTTATATTATCTTTGGTACACTTAAGTCTCAGGCCGGATAGTACAAACTAGCGAAGACGTTCCTGCCACATGAAGCCAAAGCGGGCGGAGGCGGGGTGTAAGCGAGCAGTACTCGTGGCGGAGTGGTTACGCGAGCGCGGTGGGGGGCGCGCCGCCCGCGTCGGGTCCGTCGTCCACCACCATGGACTCGGGCTCCGAGGGCTTCTCAGGCTCAGGCAGCTCTAGCACGCGAGGTCCATACAGCAGCAGGTACGCGCAGTGCCAATCGCCTGCACACATACAAAGGTATCCTGTAGCATTTTGTACAAGCCTTTATTATACACTACTAGCGACCTGCCCGCCCGGCTTCGCACGGGTGTTAATTACGCGCGAAGCCGGGGCGGGTCGCTAGGTATATATATAAAACATCCGGGAAAATGTATCTAGCTGATGGTGAAAACCGCATCAAAATCCGTTAGGTGGTTTAGGAGTTAGCGGCCATACAGACAGACAGACGCGGAAAGCGACTTTAATTTATACTATGTAGAGATTCGGAAAACAAACAGCTGAAATTAACAAATCATAGTAGGTAGAGATAGACGCAAGCCATAAAAAGTATTCACTTATAAAAACGAAAGATGTTTACAATCCATATCTTAAGACAGAGATCTAATAAATAATATCTATGTAATTAATATATGAAAAGAGAGCCCAACGAGGTTAACTTGCAATGTTTGTATGTTAGTTTGTTTGTTTAGGTCAAATCTTGCAAACTGAATTAGAACAACTTCCTCTTATTCTACGGAGTTGAATTTTTTCATATTGGTTCAGTTCCGACGACAACGCATTTTTAAGGTAAGCATGACCTGAATCGACATCCAGGAGTAGCTCCAGATAAAGGAGCTCTTCAACGGTCAACAGCCCGTCAACATTACAACATGGAACACCCATTCAGGCAGCGCATTCCACTGACTAGCAGTTCGCACAATAAAAGTGGAATCAAAGGACTTCATACGGGTTTTTGGAATATCAACCATAAAGTGGTGTCGCCTTTTCGTGCCCACTTTGGCAGTCCGATAGAAAAATGGGCAGGAATTAGACCATGCAAATCTGATAAACACTCTCCGCAATATTACTATAGAAACTAACGTGAGCGTGATTCATTATTTAAACTAATAACTAGTTTTTAGACTGCAATACCCGTGAGTGATAGCCGTCTATTAGTTTAAATAACTCTCCGAAATGTTATACATGGACGTCACTTGCCCCGTCCACATGGTGGCAGTGTGCAGTCCTTCTAAGCTTCACTTGCACAAGGACCAGCGCGAGTGCTACTAAGCACTTCCACTGCCACTTGCACTAAGCAAAAAGTGTTGTAGATCATTGCAAACGATGCGTAGTAATTACTCGCGCAAGCTACTTCGTATGGTCTGCAACGGGCTATAGATTGCAATCAGTGTGCCGAGACCACAGAAAAGAGAAGTAAACAGAACGGAAATGAGAAGGAAAATCTGTCACCAGGCATTATAACAGAACCTTGATTGAACATTCTTATTTATGTCAACGCGTCGAACTCCGCATCCAAAGATCTTGGATCATACCTTTTTTGGGTTAGGTCTCAAAGTTCTTTGTCCGCATCACAGTTGCTAACTGATTTCGAATGACTGACGTTCCGTTTATATGGGTGCAACTGGCTACAACAAATTTCTTACTAAAAATGCCTTGACAGCTGGGTCTCTTCAAGACAAGAGTGAATAGGCACCTCATGGGCAAGCGTGCCCCATCTTAGACTGCATCGTCACTTACCATCAGGTGAGTTGTGGCAAAACCTAGCCAATTTCATCATTTAAAAAAAAAAAAAAAACTAGCCATCCTAATATAAACTTTTTTTTCTTTTCTGTGTCCGAGACTAGCAGGATTGGAGGAGTGGCCGAGTGGACAGTTGGTGTAGTACCTCCGCCGCTGAGCTTGAGCACCTCCTCCTCGGGTATGGGCGTGACCGTCTCGTCGTCGCAGCGCAGCCAGCCGCGGCCGCGCGCCACCCACGCCACGTAGTGGCCGGAGGACGAGGAGCGCCCGCGGTGCGTCAGGACCGCCTGCAGCCGGTAGTAGCCGCTGTTGTTGCTGCCCGGGTCTACAACAAACAATGCATCATTTATTTTATATTCGGGACATTATTGCGCACTCAGTCATCTTTTTTATTATATTTTTATTTAATAATAGGCTTGCGTTTGACCACCAACTCGCCTGATGTAAAGCGATGATGCGGTCTACGGTGGAGCACGCATAGCAGTGGAGCATCTGACCCCAAACTTAGCAAAGTTAAGATAATACTAGCTGCGTCCTGCGCTTTCAACCGCGTGGATTACTTCTTATATCATCAGCTATCTGCCAGTGAAAGTCTCGTCAAAATCGGTCCAGCCATTTTGGAGTCCACAGGGAACATACATACTTACACACATGACCTTTTTTATATATAAGATGTTAGACACAGTTGATAGCTATGTACAGATGTGATAATGTAAAAAGCATTTCATAAATAATGTTTATTTTACTTTTTAATTTATTATTCAGCTTACCATTTTCGAACCAATATGGCAACGATTTTGTTTTAACGTCTTTTTTGGTGTCTCCGTGATTTTTGTTCTTGCCGGTGACGGAGTTTTCCGCCTTTGCATCATCGAGTTCCTGTAAACAAACGCTTATAATACATATTTTGAAACAAGACTTTAAAGTACTCAAAGTAAACTGATTTTGATTGATTTTAAAAGTTCTTTATTTGACATAAAACAATTACAAAAACACGTACAAACTAGACAGTCCAAAAAATTGTACAAACAAATATTGCAAATCTCAACACCTCTGTTAGTCTTTTAAAAACCGAGGTTTAATTATAAAAACATTTAAAACCATGAATTAAAATACATCACTAACAAAATACGTTAAATCACTTACGGGTAATGAACCTATCGCACCAGGCTCATTTTTGAGCAAGTAAACCAAGGACGATAGACTAGAGTCTAGAGAACTAGTCAAGTCTAAATTACTCCTCAAAGTACTCTAAATAAGATGCAGAAAGGTGTATTTTATCATAAATTTATTTATGAGGACGAGAATCGCAACATTTTCTGTCTTTTTAACCGACTTCGAAAAGGAGGAGGTTATCAATTCGACTATGTTTTTTTTATTTTTTTTTAATAGTGTTACCCATATAGGCATAATTTATTTGTGGCAAAAAATACAATAACACAACATACATGGAAAAATTAAATAAAATTAAATAAGAACTTATTATATAGACTGTACTAAACCGAAATGAGGTAATTTCACTCATCATTATGAACAACTTTTACTATGGGACCAACCATGAAAACGCGAAAAAAAATCATCCATACATTTTGTCAAGTTTAGTGTCAATGGCCATTTTATACAGAACAGCAGTTTTTTTTTTTTCGTGATTTCATTTTTGGTCCCATAGTAAAAATTGTTCATAATGATGAGTAAAATGACTTCCTTTCGGCTTAGTACAGTCTATATGCGTATCCCTGTAGAATAAGTGACAACAAACAAGCGACGGGCCACCTGATGGTAAGTGGTCGCCGCCGCCTATAGACACCTATGTCCACCTGTCAATGCGTTGCCTATGTTTGTTAACTCTATTCACCCGTAGCAACTTGGACACAAATTCTAGTTTACCTTGAATTTATTTCTCATGGGGGTCAGTCTCTCCTGCAGTTCTGGCGAGCACAGCTCGTAGACGTCCAAATCTAGCGGGAACTTGACGTCTTTCAGGATCTTTGCGTTGATGGACTCCTTTTCTTTGAAGTAGAAGCGGACAAACTGCACGGTCAAGTAGGCGGGCAGGCGGCTGATTTTACTCTATATAATAAACATATAATAATCAAATTTACTATATCCAAAAAACTAGAGTGAGAGTGGTTGTTTTATTTGAATGCTTTTTAATTCATACATATGTTTTCAACTATATATATCAAACCTGAATTATATTCTGTTATCTGTATAATAAATACTATTTATTTATTTCAAAGGAAGACCAACAGCCTTATAAAAACATAACAATCTTAATTGACCCAGAAGCTAATTGTCCTCTGGGATAAACATTAAAAAAGTAACGATTTTAGTGACATTAAGCAGTTACACAATATGCATTTGTCGAAAAAATTAAAATGACATTACATTAGCCTTTAACAAAGAATTCCCTACTCAACAGCTGCCTAACCGCCACAACGCTCATGCATAATATATGGAACCCTAAGGGCAATGGTGTTAAAGTTATTGGCCACTCTCAATATGTATGAATTACGTCTATAGTTATTAGTGTAGAATTTTGGTATACTGATAAGAAGACACTAAGTTACTAGTTATAAGTTTAGTATTCCACCATTTTTTATTTGTAATATGAAAGCACAGACACCTATATCACAGCAATTTAGCATAGGCCTCTGAGATATAATTAATCATAAGACAGAATAATTGTTTGTACATAAATATTTAAAACGTAAAATTTTACTGTACATAATAACAATTGTAATAATGGTCAATGTATTTTTTATTTTTTTTAGAAATTTAATTTTATATGTTGCTTTCTATGTATCAGTAATCTCTTACCGTTTTTGTGTAGATAGCGTCTCTGCCCAATGTTGGTGACAGCTTTGTAATTTGTTCTGACATTTTCTGTAACAAAGAATAATACATTTTGATATTAATATTACTCTTCAGTCGTGTAGGGAAGGACGGAACCATGGTAAAGGCCGCTGTGTCCGCACAGAACTAACAACAATAGTAAATTTTCTATTGGATACATTTCGGAGAATGTGCTTTGGATTTATAATAATATTAATCTTTATTTCAGCAAAACAGTAAATACAATAATGATTACAACTACACATACAAGCTTTTTCGTATTCTTCTCAGCAAACCCTTTCATTTGATGCCCATATCATGATGTGAACATTTTGTCCGCCATATTGAATTTATCATCTTGAACCAAAGTGCTTGGGAAGACAAATCAAATGAACCCAAGCTCGACGGGGTTACGTCGTTTCGTTTAGGAGTTCCTATGGCCACCTTCTGTCTCCATCATCAGACCAGCTCCAAGGTACCATAATAGTGCGAATAGTGCTTGGTTGACGGCAGTCCATCAACCAAGTCCGTCTCGTCTGTTAGCACTATAACATTGCATTGTCACCAAACTTATATAAGTATGCCAAATTTCAACTCAATCGGTTGAAGATATCTGCTTCAAAATTGAGTTGCAAGATTCCACCCGAACAAACATTACATACATTGCAAGTTAAACGCTTGTAAAAATGGAACGATTTTTAGGATGTCTGTCTGTCAACCAAAATCAACATCGCTTTCATGCTCCTGGTCGTCCGATAGTAAAAAGGGCAGGAGGAAATTGGATCTGAAGATGGCAGGAGTTACTACAGTTGCAGTGGTCATAAAGTGAAGTGCAGAGTGTATAGTATGTCTATGTATGGATACTTACGGAACGCAGGCCAGACTGCAGATACTTGACGTCCTGCGAGATGAAGCAGGAGAGCTGCAGGAAGGTCTCCTCGCTGCGGGTCGGGGGCTCCTCCGTCTCCGAGCACACAAGCTCCACATCGAGAGTGCCGCCGAAGTAATTATCCACTAGAGACGCCCTGCAACCAGACACTTCATTTAAAATTGTGGCTTCATGCAACATTCACTTCCTATTGTATCCCTCCTTTCCAGGTTAAAAAGTATTCATCCGCTTTGCAATCCTAAAGATTCAGGACAACTCGCAGTAAATAGGCCAAACTCTACACCAAATGACATGGAAATATGCTTAACTTTTTGGTGTAATAATAAATAAATAAATATGTAATAAAAATGGAATGCTGGTTTAACAGAAAATTTAAATTTTCTGGAAAAACTGAACGTCCTTTTTTCTATGGGATTTTGTATGACCTCAAACAAATTTATAGAAGTTTCTGACCAAAAATATCTGATGGATCAGCTAGTTTATTAATAAAATAACAATCAACCTTTTAAAGTATACTGTTTGCTTTATAAGACCTAAGCCTTTCTAACCCTAGATAACATTTTTGTTGTAATGTTTATGTTATCCTTGTTTTGTGGTATTTTAATAGAGTTTTGTATTGTATTATATAAGTAAATAACTGGGCATGTGCTTGGCTGGCATGTTGTGCGGCCATGTGTGCAAGACATGCATATGCTAGGGTTCTGTAGCCAAAGACATATAATTGTGGTCATACTTATAGTTCAGAAATCGGTAGTTATAGAAAAAATCAAACAAACAAAGCTCTGTGGACTTAGCCAAACTTCAGAAACGTAACATCCCCGACATACTTTTAATGGTTTAGCTAAAGAGAGAACTACTCCAGAAACAACTTTTGTTAAGGTCATCAAGTGATTTATTGTGTACATACCCCGATGCAGCGGGAATAGTGGGCATCTTTAGTCTCTGCTGCAATGCTCTGACGACCTCGGTCCAGCATTCAGAGGCGTCCTGTTGCGCGAGCGAGCCGCCGGCACCGCGCTCCGCGAACCTCGGCGCGGCGGCATGCAGCGTGCCCAGCAGGCGTGCTGCTGCACCCGCGCACGCGGCCTCGCCGCCGCGCTCTAGTGCAGACATTGTGTCGGAGAGGGCGCCCGTCAGGTCACCCGCCGTGCCACCGCCAGACGCTGTCAATACACAAAACTTTTGTTATTCATTCATTGTCCCCATCAGCATGAGAATCATCCCAGCTCCCTGAAATATTGAAGTGTGCTTGACATCACAGAAGGCGATAGCACAGAAGGAGATGATGGTGAGAGAAGCTCAGTCATGCTGTTTCTGTGACAAATTATTGTGAGTACACAATACTTTATTCCAAAGATGGAAAAACTTCCAAAACTGTCGAGTCTGTCTTTCGGCAATCAACAGTAAAAAAAGACAGGTACACTTTTAGTAATAAGAGCAATATTTTTCTATTAAAATACATTTAGACCACTAGCTGGGGGAAGTCGATGCTTTACAAATTGGCAGAACTAAAATGGCTTTTGCACTAAAAAAACATTTTCATATTTGATTTACAAACTTACAATTAGTAAGAAAATAAACACCTGCTATGTGCGAGTCGGACTCGCGAACTGAGGGTTCCGCACCCAAGAAATGTGTCTTTACATTCAGCTCGAGATCTGTAGCACTCTCAACTCGCACTTGAACGGTGTTTCTCATTTGTTATTTTACTTTTAGTCCAGTCAAATTACGAAATGAATAAACATGAGCGAACACAGTTTGGGCATTTTGAGGATCGAAAGGGGGGTGCACCCTGAGCTTAAATTCCAATTTGAGGGGCTGTAGTGAGGTCAGCTCAAGGTCATTTCGACCGAAACGCGTTTAATTCGATATCTCGAGAATGATCACTGTTAGCCAAAAAATTATAGAGACCTTTTCTTTTCCAAATTAAATTTACCAACTTTTTTATTTAAAACTTTTTTTTCTAACATTAATATTTTTCAACTTATGACTCCCGCAAGGCAAAAATTTCATTTTTTTTCCTATTTTTCGTCGTTTTCTCCCCAACCATTGGATTTTATTGAATTTTACCGATCATCAACGTAAAGATCTTTTAATTATGAACAATTTTGTTCTTAAACTTTTTTCTGTAGTGTCAATACCTTCGTAGTTATATATCATTTTACCGAGCGAAATCCGCGCCACTGTCGCAATATAAAAAGGTCAATCGATGAAACTATTTAAAAATAGGGTATTTAATTTGGGTAAATTTTTCGGTTAATTTGGGTAAGAAGTAAATTAACAATTAAAACTGTTTCACACATTTATTGATAAAAAAAATAGGTTATAAAATTCGGAAAGTTAAGCACCCGAGGTCGATGGAAGTGATTCGTGAATATTAAAGGCCCTGGCGGTATCGGGGCATACGTCGTCCTCGTCCATTACGTCAAGATCATCATCGTCGGTAATCTTGGCCATATTGGAACAATAGTTCTCTTGGCAATTATTGCAAATAACTGAGCAAAAGAGGCCGGCCTTTCTGCATCCGCACGCTTTGCCGCAGTTGGTTTTGCATTTGCACGCAATCGATCTCAGTAAATTATCCGGAGCTGGTTGCAATGACATCGTTATTGGCTCCAATCCACGGGGGGTGCGACGCCAGCCCCACTCCTCGGGTTCCAGATAATTTTCCAGCCAGTATTGTACTTGGTAGAAACACCTCAGCGAGTGAAAAAATGCCGCATCAGAGGTAGGAGGAAGGGATTCTAATTTAACCCTCCCACTGCCTGCCATTTTTTTATATCCCTTATATCGGAGCTCGTTGAGATTTGTACAATTCGTGTCACCCGCCTTGCGATACAAATTCAAAATGAATTGTTCGCCGTTTGAAGCGATAGTTGTTTTATCTGCTTTGTCTTGCAGAAAAACTTCAGTTAACGAAACCAAATCCGGAGATTTTTTCAATGCGGTCATTGTTTTCAGCTTGCCTAGGTTGAATGGTGCCGACGTTGTGTCGCAACCACTAATGGCGTGCAAAAATAATAGGTTTTTTGCGGCATTCGGCCCATATATCGGTTTGAGGCAGTGTGGGCTATATGTAGCGTCCGTCGATTTGCCTCGGCCAGGTTTTCTCAAGAAAATGTTGTTGCACGCGCCGGCTGTTGCAGTCAGCAAAACCAGCAAATCCACGTCCTCACCAATAACAACCGCAGCACTATACTCCTGCGAAATTCTCTTAGCCGTACTGATAATTAGACCATCCGCATCCTCTACGGCTTGCTCCACCTCTATGTCTGATTTGATGAGAACCGTTTTCAGTAGTGAGATGAATCTGGTCTTATTGCTCTCGTTGCCTAAAAACTTATCTTGAGTTGCGGTGACGGTCATATTGTCGGTGAAAATTATATCCACACATGGCTTCAACTGGGATCGGCGCAGTCGTTCGGCAGATTTGGTGCCAAAGTTGGAAATATCTTCGGGATAGCCATCGAATACAATTACTACGTCTGTACCGTAGTGTTTTTTTGTGTATGCTACGTATTTCTGGCATATATCGGAGTAGGTAACGTTGCTGCCCCACACAACCCTGTGTAGAAGAAATCCACCGTCAATAATGAATTTTGGGTTCGGCCCTAAGTCCGGAGGTGTTTTTAACGGCAGGAAGCAATCATACAACGTAGATTTTGTGCCGTGGCGCATTCCTTCCTGTGTGAATAACGACATCGGATAAGGTGCCAGCTCGTGTTTTAAGATTTCTTTTAATTCCGTTGGCAAATTTTCAGACAGAGTCATTCGTTGGAATAATAACAGCGGCTGAACTGGAACAACTGGCGCATTGTCATCCACGCGGATGCTGTTGGTAATTGCAGCTAATGGAAGGACTTTTTTTTTTCGTTGAAACTTGTACGTCGCGAATGGTCTTCCGATCATCTCGTTCAACATTTTCGCGCCAACTTCATCGCAAAGATGACAGTTGATTGTCGAGTCGCCGATGGCACCAGTACTTAGTGACCGCAAGTTGCATGCCTCGATGAAAGGTTGGCGCTCACTCAACCAGTTGTCCAGTTTTTCTGAGTCGCTGTTATCTCGCACAATGCGCGACGGTCTAGCATCAACATGCTGCTCAGTAGTTGCGCTGAATACGCCGCAAAAATTTTCGACTTCGTCACAAACGTGTAGCATTGAGATCATTCCTAGAATCCATCTGGATGTTGTGTGAGAGTTTATCCCACGTCCTTGCGTTAGTCCACCAGCTACTTTCATAGGTCGATTTAATCTTTGCTCAATTACCATGTCGGACATAATTCCTGACCACGACTTGTCCGTAAAGTGCATCGTAAAGAAGCCATTAACAAAATCTTGCAGCTCGAAATCAAGAAATTTATCTTGCAAATCCATCATTCTCTGCAGATATATATGTGCTGCTTTTGCGTACAAGAAATGGCCACTAGCGTGGAAATATGGCAACATTTTTTGGATGGTGTCAAGATGCAAGTTCCAATTTCCCGATCTTTCGGCTTCAATGAAGTTTTTCATGAGCGTAACCATACGAAAGTATTGTATCCAAAGTCTTCCGGTCGGGCTCAGCTCTTCAAGTACTTTCAGTTGATTTTCGAATTTCTTATACGCGGCTTCAACAACAGGATTCTCGGCTTCTGCGAGGATGTAGGATCGTTCGGGCCCGGATAAAATCGAATCAAGTTCTTCTCGCTCTTCTTCCGTAAATTCGCTCTCCATGCTGTCAATTATCATCTTGGCTAGCGATTGGTGAACCAGTGTGTGTCCTCTGACAGCCCGAGAATATGCATGTCCAGACAAAATATGGACGACGCTGTTACCAGCGTATATCGTCTGTAGAAGCTCTGTCAGGCCACTGCCATCCATAATGTTTCCTATTGAGCCTAAGAAGGACATCAATAAATGAAACCCGCCCAAACGGAGGACTATTTTACCGACAGGTGAAGTCGAATCAACGCCAGATATAATATCGTGAGCTTTCATGAAAAGCGGAAGGTCGAAAGTGACAACACATCCTTTTTGCCCGGCATCTTTGCATTTTTCGGTAGCCAAACGTAACGCGGTATAAATAGTGTCTTCTTTGGACGGAGGAGCATCGATGACTGGTAATGGAATCACCCTCGTTTTCTTGAATGATCTTTCAGCTATCACTTGCTGCATGAAGCCATTCCATCCACCAATATCGGGTCGAACAGTCCACTTGCCATACAACCATAAAAAGTCGGCAAGCGTTGGAGAAATCGTCAGATTTATCGGACGAATGGAATTGATGTTGAGGGCACAAAGTTCATTCGGGCCACAACGGTTTTCGTATGTCTCGATAGGGATGTGTCCGAACTTTGCTATCTCCGCCGCAGTTAATTTCGTAGATTTCCGCGAGGCAGGTGCTTCGTAAGAGACGGCTTCGCAAGGAGTAACGCACTGTATACCCCCCATTACATGAAAAGTATTGTGGCCATCAATTGTATTAACATTGAAATCGGAATTATCGAAGACAAACTGGGAAAAACCATATACCCCGATTTTTGGAGAATGATTCTGGATACAGCATGATTCAAATAATAACACTTCATTGTAGGAAGAGCAAAATCCAAAAGCTGACAGTATGTCGATGAGATGTTTTGACGCAAATTTCCTGTACAGAAATGTTGCAACTCCCAATTGCAGGGGAGAATGAAATCGGCGAGGTCGAACTGCAGTCATGATGGCATGTGCGATGGTAGTGCAGATAGTTTCCCACTTATTGGTCGTTGAACACTTGTATTTCATTATTAAAGTGCGAAGAAAAACTTTGAGCGATTGTGGAATTGTCGACTCAATATTTTTCATGAAATCGTCGATCGGAGGAAATTCGTCTTGCAGCAAAAGGCCTCGAATATCTTCTAGTATTATTCCTGCTGCTTCTTCGACAACACGTGATCTCTCTTCTGCTGGATTTCCTTTTTTCGCCTTATAAAACGAATCGCTCAAAATTTTCGCACCTGCATTCGTTAAGCAAATAAATGTGCCAAGACGTGGTCGTTCGAATATCACGATATTATCGCGGTACTTGTTTATTAAGTACTTTTTTATGGTACGGAAGTCTACTTCTTCAGCACCCTCGATTTGGTGGGTTATGTCGGAAAGTTTAAATTGACAATCATCATCATTCGATAGCATGTAATTGTATATTGCGTCGACAATGTCTTCGATATTTTCACAACTGCGTCTTCTTTTTACTCCCCTTTTCGGTTTAACTTTTAAATCGAGCCAGCATTTGTGATGGTATCTTGCGCCAGCACCAACATCATCAGAAACTTCTCGTATACGCGCACTCACCGACTGTGACACTTGATCATTTCGGCCCTCCAATATCGACAATATGGATTTTTTCACCGCTGAAAATGATTTTACCGAACTTATACGAATTCGTTGTTTGAGGCGAACACGTTGGTTCGTTTCTTGAACGTTTTCCGGAATCTTTTCGGTGCAAATAAAGCACGAGTTTTTGAAATCGAATTCCTCTTCATGTGGCACGGGTAAAGGTGTCGGTGTCCGCGATGACGACGAAGAGTCTGACGACAGACTTCGCCGTACAACAGCCGCCGCAGCTCTCTCGTCTCCATAATGTCTTTGACACGAAGAATGCACCCTAATAAATAATTAATACCAGGAGTAAATACTGGAAAATTTTGTGATGATGAAAAGTAATTTTTATAACGGTCAAAAAATAATGAATATTACCTTATACTCGATAGAGAGGTTAACATGCGCTCATGTTCCTTATTTCCCCTTATCACGCTGGCTTTTATAAGTGTTTGTATCCGTTTTTTTTGCACCGTTATAACTTCTCCTTCACTCAACGTTTTGCTGCATATAAAGCAATGTTCCATTTTTATTTTTTACAGCAGCACAACATTCTAAAACCGAAAATACACGATTTTTGATCCTCACTGCGTAGAAGCCAAGAAAACACTGAACAACTGAACGGTTATGCTCACTTCCACTCCCCTTTACCCCGACCCTTTCTTAGGCTAAAAATAGATTTCATGGGACGAGGGTTACCCCAGGTATAAAAATCGAGGACAGATGTTCCTTACTTGCACTAATACACGCAACAGTGTGTCTGTGGATACACGTTGCGACAATGGCGCGGAATTCGCTCGGTAAAATGATATATAACTACGAAAGTATTGGCACTACAGAAAAAAGTTTAAGAACAAAATTGTTCATAATTAAAAGATCTTTACGTTGATGATCGGTAAAATTCAATAAAATCCAATGGTTGGGGAGAAAACGACGAAAAATAGGAAAAAAAATGAAATTTTTGCCTTGCGGGAGTCATAAGTTGAAAAATATTAATGTTAGAAAAAAAAGTTTTAAATAAAAAAGTTGGTAAATTTAATTTGGAAAAGAAAAGGTCTCTATAATTTTTTGGCTAACAGTGATCATTCTCGAGATATCGAATTAAACGCGTTTCGGTCGAAATGACCTTGAGCTGACCTCACTACAGCCCCTCAAATTGGAATTTAAGCTCAGGGTGCACCCCCCTTTCAATCCTCAAAATGCCCAAACTGTGTTCGCTCATGTTTATTTAACCCGTTTTTAGCCGTAATTTGACTGGACTATTTAGAATGTGTAAGTTTGTGTGTGTGTAAGTTTTAAAACTAGAGCAAAGAAAAAAATACAAAAAAAGAAATGGGGTATAGAGACCTTTCTATAAGATTTTATTATTATATCTTAGTTAATTCGCCGTAACATTACATATTCTGTGAAAATTTCAACTGGCAGTCTATTGTTGTTCAAAATATACAGTTGTTAAAGATAGGGCAGACAGATAGCGTAGTCTTAGTAATAGGGAAACAGAAAACCGGAAAAAAACTTACATTTATCATATGCAAGAAGTGCATTCTTCAATTCAGGGACAGTCTTGAGACACTGGACAGTGGCGTTCATGTAACACGTGTTGCCTAGGTTGATCAGACCTTCCGGCAGGTCCAACTGAAACAAACATGTCATTCAGAATAGTAAAACGGGCGGCAGTGTGTATGATGTATACCTGTTACAGGAAATCATACTTTAAGTAACATGACATAATGGTTGAAATTGACTTATCCACTCATTAATTTACAAATACATACATGGATGCTGGGTCAAGTACAAAATTCACTATGTGTCCTGAGTGTATCAATTAAATTTAGACACATTTTAGATAAACCAACAAATTAATTACAACGACGGAAACACAAGTTGCTCATTCAAGAACAATGAGTGTGTGTACTACAGTTATATGATTATTAACGAGATATTTACCGTTTATTCGCCGAAATATTGAGAGCTTCATCCACAACCTTATCACAGTAAATATCCAGTTAATACTCATATAACTGTAGTACACAGGTCATATTTGATAGCCCGTTGGTCCAGTTGGTAGTGAACCTACCTTCTGAGCTTGGGGGCGTGGGTTCGATTCCCAACTAGGACAAACATTTATGCGATGAACATTTGTGTTTGTTCTATATCTGGGTGTTAATATCTATTTAAGTATGTATTTAAAGCTATATATGTATATCAGTCTCTGGCAGCCATATCACAAGCTTCGCTTAGTTTGGGGTCAGATGACCGTTTAAAAAAAAAAAAAAAACTGTAGTGAATAATGGTGATAGTTTAAAAAAGTATGTGTATATAAAATGTATACTGTATGGCTATCACCATTTATAATAAATTACCAGATAGTTTTAAGGAAATGCATTGTAATACTCTAAAACTAGTGTAAAAAAAATTAATTGACAAGGGTTATTATAAAGTTGTTGATTTTTTTGGAAGACACTGATACAAGTAAATATTTAATTTACACCATGACGAAAAACAAAAGATTTGTACATCAAACAAGGTAGATCATCCGTGACACACATTGTTTATTCCATCTAACTGTAAGACAATATCCTCGCAAATAAATCAATATAATAAATAGAATTTAAAAATATAATAAGAAATGAGAAGAGAAATCCAATCCCATTGTAACAATATCTAATTAGCTTGCAGCAAATGTAAACTAAATGGAAGTATGGTGTTAGTCAATTTATCTTTTTATTTGGTAATTTCTGAGCATTGACCCAATATCCATAGTTTCAGATATCTTTCCATCCACAACATGTGGTCAGATTAGTGTTCAAGACATAAGAATACTCACAGCAGAGGCCAGTTCAGATTCATTCATATCCTCCACGAACTTGGTCTGTTCAACGGGAGCTGCTGGGACATCCTCGTCTTTACTACCCATCACCAGCACTATGGCATTCTGAAACAATAACTCAGCAGGTTTAAAACAGTTAGAAATGTTCTCTTAATCTATCTTTTATTTAAAAACATGGTCATACAAGTTGGTAGTCTCTTGTTTGCGAGATTTATGGTATTCTTATAAACACTTGAGGGAAGGTTGGTGCTAATGTGAGAAAATTATGTAGCTTAATTTTTTTTATTTACAGGGAACAGAAATTTGTCACCGACTCGCACTCTGCCAGTACTTATTATTTGTTGTTAACCTTAGATTGTGTACTACAATCATGCAAAGTTTGGTGCTTGTACGTATTACGCTTTTTGCTATAGAGCAAAAACAAATTTTATTTTTTTAATTGTTGTATGGGCACCCATTTAGTTTTTACTTTTCGACTTTATTAGTGAATAAGTGACATTACATATTCTGTGAAAATTTCAACTGGCTATCTATTTCAGGTTGTAAGATACAGCTGATATGAGGTAGGACAGACAGACAGGCAGTGAAGGCTTAGTAATAGGGTCCCGTTAACATGTTTTGAGTAGGGAAGCCTAAAAAGATTAATTGAAAACCTCCTGATTGCCGATGACGGTCCAAATTATTCTATCGTTATCTTGATTACATATACATTAAACGTTTCAAATCTACAAGAAAGTTAGAATTAGGATAAAATCAACTTCCAAGAGTTGTTTACATAGTTGTTAGTTACATAATATGAAGTTAACAAAAGTGTGTATATAAAAATAGGTATTTATTTTAAGTGGTTCAGGTGACACATTGCATTGCCAGCAAGATTAAATAGACCGACAAAACACAAGTCATATCAAGGTGTGAAATAAATGTGCATGTGTCATTTGACCTTATGTTTATGCATGACATTGCTAAGGAAAACAAAAAAGCTCCAGATTATAGCACATTTATTTGCCTGCATTTATATTTCTCAAGTGTAGCAAAGGTCACTGTGTAGGCAACTTTATCATAAATACAAGATGTGTATATACAGGGTTACACATACAGACACAGACTGTACTAAGCCGAAAGGAGGTCATTGTACTCATCATTATGTACAACTTTTGCTATGGGACCAACCCAATAATTGCAAAAAAAGGTTGCAAATCAGTGGTTCCACACATTTTGTCGTGACAATGACTGTTTTCTATGGAACAGCTGATATTTTTTACAATAGAAAGTTCATAAATTTCTTTAATATATTTTGGGAACTGGTTAACTACACATGCACTTCACGGAACTTTGTGGGGTCCATAGATTTTGCCGAACTATTATGAACTCTAACTACTGCATAGTCACTTAAATATCTTATAGTGCATTGTTAAAATGCTCTCTGATGCGCGCCGTTCGGTGTAAGTTGTTCCTAATTCAGTTTTACTCACATTGGTCAGTTTGAAGTTGCCCCATGTATCATCTCTGAGGGTGACTCCCTTGCAGACCACCTTCTGCCTCTCAGGTTGCACGCCAGTGAGGGCGAATATCTGCGCCTTGAATAGCACTGGCTCGTCGTCTGTGTTCACTTCCACTCCGGGGTATAACTCCTTCCCCCATTTCACCTTCACTGTAGGCACACAAAAACAAACATGCTGTGTGGTCTATAAGGTGCTGAGTAGGGGTACAAGGATATTTAGACGTAAGGTAACTAATTTAAAGTTATATAGGAAGATAAACTGAAGATAGCATTGAAAACCACACAGCAGAAATCCGAAAACCGGCATTGACGAATCCATAAACAATATTATATATGTATAATTTAATAGGTGAAATACTAAAGTAATAGTGGATTATGAGTAGAAATGGCAGCTTAGATATGCGAGAAACACTGTCAGACATCAATTTAAACTAAAATTATGAATATTCTTGGAGAAACTAGGTCTAACCTTAAAATTATAGAAAGTACTAGATTGAGGGGATTTTATGTAATTATATCTTAACAGCAACTTACCAGACACCTTAGGCATGATTAAATATTATCGAGAAGTATTTGTACGTTGACTACAATTATAAAATCACTTGAATTTGTAGGAAACTGAAAGTCACGATCCGTTTTCGTTTCGGGGTCGATGACAATTTTGTTTGACATTACTCATGATATGACACTGACAGCAGCGGAAAGTGTCATTTATAGTGTATGCTTTTTTCCTCGTTGTGGCCTTATACGGAAAATATATTTAGCCATGGATTCACAAAAAGCCAAACCACAGTTAAAGGCAATTTTTTACGATTTTTAAATTAAATATGCACAATATACATCTATAGACGGTAGTTATTTCGAATAATCTGTTCTTTAGTAGATAACCATTTACAACGTATAATATCTCAGTTAATATTATTGAATAATAAGTACAATATAAAACCTGAGTAGTATATAAATGGCCGTTTGTTCAGTATCCTAAGCACCCCGTCATGACTTATGCCTCCGTTGGCATTCGCCCACGCCTCCCGCATCGATCTGGACAAGCTGCAGGTCATCCAAAACCGCTTCATACGCAGAGCGGTCGGCGCTAGCTGGTATATGCGAAACGTCGATCTGCACTGCGATGTCGAACTCCCATCCATGATTCAATACATTAAGTATACCTCCCGCCGCTACTTCCGACGCGGCGCCTCACCACCCAAATCCTCTTGTAATAAAATCCTCAAACTACTCGACAGACGTGACAGACCCTCCTCCTCTCCGTAGACGCCCTAGAAACATTTTGGGCGACCCAGACGACCCCATCGCCGTCGTCACCTCGGCGGCGCTGGGGTCGCCCGACTGCTCCTTGCAATAGGAAATATTCAGTTTTTGGTACAGGCGTCGGTTACCAGAGGCACACACACACACAGCGATCCCGCCGGCAGGATCGTAGACCCACAGGATCTGTTAGAAGATCGGTTAGATTCTCTCCAAATAATCAATCAGCTCAACAAACCGTTAGGGCTCCAGTGCACACCCCCTCTGGGGTGCCTGGGCAAGTCTGATTCCCACTCCCGGCGACGCCCCAAGCCGAGGTTCGTACCTTCGAGGTGCCCTTGTGCTAGTCGCCTATAAATATAAACTTAACCACCAAGTTATGCCGAACGCACTCTGCGTTCGCTAACTAGTCCGGTCAAGCTGTAGGTAGAGGCCAAAAGGCCAACAGCACAAGTCAATATACTACATAGTACATAATATTACTTACATGGTAGCATAGGTACTTCAAAAGTACTTGTTTACGTCTATACCTAGTATACCCCCCATAGCACTTAGCAATTCCATACATTAGACTCAATTTTTCGATTCCCCTCCCGGAATCCTGGATCCGCCCGTGCTTATACTGCGTCATAAAAAAGCATCTGTTACAGAGTGAAAAAATATACCGAAAAAATATATTTAAAATTAAGGAATGTTTTTATTAGATAGCCCGTTGGTCCAGTTGGTAGTGAACCTACCTTCTGAGCTTGGGGGCGTGGGTTCCATTCCTACCAAGGACAAACATTTATGTGAAGAACGTTTGTGTTTGTTCTATATCCGGTTGTTTATATCTATTTAAGTAAGTATTTAAAACTATATTTGTAATCAGTCTCTGGCAGCCATATCACAAGCTTTGCTTAGTTACGTACGGGTCAGATGACCGTGTATGCAAAAATCTCCCGAATATTTAATTTTAATTTATTTATTCAGCGAAGTTATTTGGACGAGATGTACATAGGTACCTTAATTTTTTATTAAAATTACGTATTAAGTAGGTATATTATCTCTAATGCTGATGCTGCATATAATTTCATAGAGGTCCTATATGTAAGAAGGCTTATTTTTTTATACACAAGGATGATTTTCCTAAATGCTTACTGATATTTTCTGGCTCTCTGCATGAACGTCTTTAGATCACGCGGACTCGACGAACGTTCGATGAACTTTCCATCGCGAAGGCTGCGCGGGCGCACCGCTGCTCTGCTCACGTTGCGACCGCGCCAGTCGCCACAAAAACCTAGAACACCTTGCATGTCTTTACGTTACAAAATCCAATGAGATTTTCGAAAACACTATTTCCATTCAGACTTTATGTTCGTGCAGTGAATGTGGTCGCGGTGGTTCAGTGATTTTTGTTATTGTTTTTTTTTTCTTGCGGATTGGTACCTACCTAATTGAGCGTGCAGCGGACCCTTAATGCCGGAGCTTACAGTAAGTTCGCAAGCTTAGTGGTTTACATTGTAAGAGAAATAAATTATATACCATGACTCGTATCGCGTCTGATGAAGTGTCTATTGTTGCTTCATTGTGCATAAGATTTACATGTCTATTGGGAGTGTTTTAAGATGTACTTGCTCTACATGAATACCTACATACGATAGTTAGGTACTGTATAGTCAAGCGGTTAACGTCAAACAGGTGTAGTATATAGTACTTGCCTTGAAGGCTCTAACGAGTTGTAGACCCATAAACATACATTGTAGAGTCTACGTACATGTTCAGACTATAATGTAGACCAAATATGAATGAATTTAAATGAAAAATCTCTACGAAAGTTTACATCTCTTTCAACCTGAAAATATAGCATTTTAATTTTACCTACCTTAATAATGATGTTCTTCTTATTCATAGAATGGACTCCAAAATGGCTGGACCGATTTTGACGGGACTTTCCCTGGCAGATAGCCAATGATATAAAGAGTAATCCACGCGGGTGAAGCTAACAGCTAAGTTAAATATAACTACTGGACATAGGCATCTACTAACGCACGCCATTCATCCCGATCTACGGCTTTTCGTTTGGGAGAGGACTCTGTCCAACAGTGGACTATAGGCTGATTATGATGATAATCAAGTAGGTATAACTATCATTTGAAGAGGTGATAAGTATCTGAAGAATGTATCTGCCTAGTACGAAGTGCCGTGGTCACCTAAACTCAGGTATCAAATTTTGCCACACTGGCTCTATGACTGGCTAGTGTTTGCTTATGATTGGCTAGGATTTTGTAGGATATGATATATTACATTCATATAACCCTATTAAAAATATAAAAATCTAATAATTTCTTGAAGAAAAATTCTTTCATTTGATTATAGTGTTTTCATATATGATTTTTGCGGAGAATTGTATGCCATTCTCACGGATAATTTATGTGAAAAAGCGGAACGTTAAAACAAATAAAGAATTTAATGGCATGAAGATTTTAGCGTTAATAATAAAGCCGAACGAGAAAAGAATATAAAAAAGGCTCCAACAATGTTTACGAACATCGAGGTTGAATGTTGAAGTAGGTACCTATTTTGGCCACTTTTTGCCTCAACATCGGGTGTGTAGAATTTTAATGGGCCCAAGAACTTGGCATCCTATTTTTACCTGTATTTAATGAAGGCACGTTCATATGTAGTTCCCGCATTCGTTAATACCTATAATATGCCAAGATTCATTTCTAAATGTTGTCATTTGGCTGGTCTAGTTATTTTTTAATATCTAGAAATGATTCCGTATTCTATGCGCTCTTACCGCTAATTAACTTTACTACGGATTTTTTTTTCTAGATGTAGAACTTGATGTACCTACCTACTTTAGCTCAATTTCATTGGACCGTAATAGGTATTTTATTTTGTAAATTATATCTGTTAGCGCGTGCGACATGTCAGAATAGGAATTGCTTGCTCATCGGACCCCAAGAGTCCCAAGACACAAGCTGAGCCGAGTTTGGGCCCACAGACAACTCATTGCAGTGGCCAAATTTATAAGTGACAACTTTTTATGGTTTGCGTCTACTATCTACCTACTATAATTAGTTAGTTTCAGCTGTTTGTTTTCCGAATAGTGTAAAATAAAATAAAATAAAAATTTCTGCTCAATAAATGATTTATATTTTTGATTTTGATGCGTTGAGCCGGAAAACGCCAGCATTTTGATCACGCGTAATAGTAGCATTAACCAGGCGTACTCAAATATTTTTGAAAATTAGGTGAGCTAGGTCCCATATATCAGCCTAATGTATTATTAATTTAATAAGTAGCATTTACATATTTGTTACGAATCATATTAAAATTAAATTAAACGTTAAAATACTCACGTGCGTAACTACATAATTAAGTATTACAGATAGATGTAGGTAGGTAAGTAGCAATATTATAAGCCATAAATAATATAAATCATACACATTATATACACACCACAGATAGCACCAACAAAAGAGTTACGGAATAGAAAGGTCACTTACGAGAAACTTTCCACATGAATTAAATAACTTAGCATCAAATATGGCAATAACGAAACTCGGAGCATCTCGGCGTTTGGCTGGTACCAATTTCATACTTTCACTTATGTTTCCAATTACCGTAGTCTATTGTAATTTTATCAACGATTTACGTCGCCTCAGGGAACTATTGGATGGGTGACCGCCTGGGCGTGATGTTGTCTTTTTGCACTAGGTTTTGTATTTTATAGTGGCACTGAGTGCAGTACGCGAGCCCAATTTAGCTGGTTTATTTCAATAACGCAAATAAAGTATTCGAGCATGTTACCATTTGGCGGTAACATGCTCGCTCGTACTTTCTCATATAATCCGCCGATACGTCTACAAGCCGCTTGAATCTCTGCCGGTTTTTACACTTTTTAGCGGCGATACGAGTATATGCCATTCTTCGCGACATCAATGACTCGGAATGTGGTGAAACAAATACAATAGATTTAATACGTGGCATCGCTTTTTGCGTTTATTTTGCATTGTTTCGATGAATTGATTATCCGAAAGTCGCTGCGACTTTTTCTAAACATTACGTATCAAGAGTAGATTGATAGAGATTAATTAGGTAGGTACCTACCTGGCTATTACGAACATTAGAGATAAGTTGAAGAATGTTAAACTGTAGCTACTAAATAGGCTACCGAACGGTTTTTTTTTCAAAAATCTGACCATCAATAGAGCTGAACACCGAAAATAAAATTGAAATGTGCTCATAATTAAGGAAGATATTAGCATGTATCTTGCTAGATATTAACATGCTAGACAGAGAGCGCACTATACTTACGTATGACGTCACATACGTAACACACCTTACAAACTCCACACTGACCTTGCGAGAAAGGGACAATGCATCCCTTCCTAATCCGAACAAAAACTTTAAACGCTTATACGTACCTGAGAAATTGATTAGCCAATTTAATTAGTTTCTTTAAATTTAATTATATTTTTCACTGAGCCTGTTCAATATTTGACAAATCAGCAGTGCAAGTACCGTTCTTTATCGATCGACAAATTCGCTAAAATGCCATAGAATCGATCACAGCGAGTACTGAAAAAATGGCATATTATCGAATTTGACGACCTCAACTGTCAATTTGACGATCGCTAAAAGAACGGTACTTGCACCCCAGACATCAATCCGATAGATATTATTTATGTTTTTAGAGCGGATAAGTCCTTATAATAACCAAACAAAATGCTTACCAATGCCATTTACGCAAACTTAGCTTTTCTTTTTTACGCATCGATACAGCAACGGATTGACGTGATTTTTGTAGATAGTTGGAGGGCTGGAGAGTGACATAGAATACTTTTTATGCCAAAAAAATACGGATCGCGAAGAAATTTCCACGCGGGTGAAACCGCTAGGCTTAGCTCGTCATTAAATAAATGGACCAAGATTGACGCTATACGAAAAATTTGGGAAAAAGAGAGAAAGCTTGTGAGCTTCAAGTGGACTAAATGATAATGTTTCAGAGATTATCAACTCAATTCCTCGTTGTCAAACGACGGACTAAATAGTTTGAATACGCGGAAGCACCGCTTTTTTAAAATGGACATACAATAAAACAAAATTTATACAAGGGAAAAAAATCTTGTCACTTACTTCTTTTTTACAATATTTCTATAATTTTTGTCCAAATGTTATGTCTGAGTCCATGGTTACTTGAGAATATACAATTTTACTTTGCAAAATGAAACAAATTCTACGTTAGTGGTAGTTTTGCATACCTGGATATAACCTAAAAAAAATTGATACCTTTATGAAATGGAACATGCTAATAGGTATATGATTATACCTAATGATAACATTACATGTTCCTATTCTTTCTTTTGGGACAGGTTTCAAGATGATGTCGTTGACATTTAAATTTTACATGAAGTAGTTATATAGATTTTGATATGGATTCTGTGTTTTGTGACACCCCGTTTTTTTGCATAGGTATCTGTCTATTTACAAACCAAAACCGAATATATACGACGGTAATTATACAACTGGCCGCCATGTCGCTTCTTTTAAATCCACCCAGGGTTCTATCTTTTGGCGGATAAGACATTTTAGATTTTATATTGCACACTGCCTTCACCTTTAAAGTGTCTCTATCAGAATGATCTTTTCGTCGAAAGACAATTCAGTTGGATGACATAACAGCAGAGTATAGTCAGCAGAGAGTCACTTCAGCTAGGCTACCTATCTTATGATAACGCTGACCACAAATAGAGATGATCAACGAAAACATTTAAATGTGTTTGAAATTAAGAAAGATATTATCAATAATACAAGCATTGTAATGAGGTCGATTTTGAAAGTTTAGTTGACAGTTTTAAACTTACAAAAAACATTGCTGTCTTTTTTTCTTCAGTTTACGTAATAAAGACAGCAACACTTTTATTTTTTAGTTTAAGGATGGTTTCACATCTGTGCGAAACCAGTGCGGGTCGCCCAGATCATCGATGGGGTCGCCAGTCAAACGCATGTTCAGTAGCTTTTTATTGAGACATTTAGTTCTATTTTATTAGTGTTGAACCTTTTGAAAATGCATTGATGAACAGTGGACATCAATAAAAAAATAGTATTATGGGTAGGAAAATATGCCTTTATTAGTCATGTTTTGCCCTATTTATGATGTAACAACAGCATGGTCGCCAATGTCACCACAGCCGAAATCGGCATGGTTCATCTCTATCATACTCGTACTAGTCCAATAAGTCAAAATAGCGTTAAGAATGTATCGGGAGTCACATTGTTTCATTCACATGAAAGCACAGCTCAAATTCTCTACGTTAATAATTGACACCCAGCAACAATTCGGCAGTCTCCCGAGGGTCGTTGTCCAGCGCGTCACGGTTCACGCTCCGCGGCCCATCTCTATAACTTGATTCATATTCTCACTTATATGCAACGTATATCATGTTTTATTACTTAAAGTAACACTAGTTTATCCCGCGATGCTATATAGGTACAATAAGCCACCAACTTCATAGTAAACCTAGTATTCATATTCTTTATTTTATTTTAATAGATTTTTTTTTTTTTATCCCGGGTATGTCCTAAAACTGCGACCAGAGGCCTTACAGCCAACGCCTTACGCGGTCTCAAACTAACGTTAAAACCTCACAGTTTGGAAAATCACGTGAACCTTAATACGCCCAGATAAGGTTTGCGTACGCGCAACATTTTTTCATCACCTAAACTGGATTGCTTTAAACAGCTAGCCGTAAGGCCCCAGAACCACCGGAGGATGGGCAGCAGCATTCTATTAGTAGACGGTGAATGTACTGCAATCCCCAAGCTGCCTGCCGAGCGTGGAGATTTTGACCAAACCCCCTCTCTGTGAGGGAGGTCTTTGTTTTGTTCAGCAGTGGACGTTTAGTGGCTGCTGCTGATGCAATATTTATACCCAGCAATATTTATTTTCATAGAGTGCGTGTGTTTTAATTAGCTTTATCCAAATCCTGCTTAGAAAGAGACTAATCTATATAAAGTTATAAGGAAAGTGTATGCTAAGCCGAAAGGGCAGTGCAAGTACCGTTCTTTATCGATCGTCAAATTCGCTAAAATGCCATAGAATCGATCACAGCGAGTACTGAAAAAATTGCATATTATCGAATTTGACGACCTCAACTGTCAATTTGACGATCGCTAAAAGAACGGTACTTGCACCCGGGGTTCGTTATACTCATCATTATGAAAAATTTTTAGTATGCAACTAACACTAAAACTAAGAAATATATCAGATTTCCATAGAAAACGGTTATTTCCACTTGACAATATGTATGGAACGGCAGTAAAACTGCCGTTCCACATTCTTCGACATTTTAGGGTTAGTCCCGTAGTAAAAATTGTTCAAATTGATGAGTATAACGAATCCCTTTCGGCCTAGCATACCCTTTCCTTATAACCCTGAATCTATGTTTTTTAACTAATAGGTTCGAACATGGTGCTGTACAAGTTTATTTGACAATTTTTACAGCTCATCTGATAAACAAAATAACGTTTAATTTTAGTTGAAATAGTTTTCCAAGAAGATTTAAATCTTAATTAACAGAAAATTTAAATAAGCTCTGAACTTATTATACAGTATACAGTTAGGTGAATGTGAAATAATCAAAGGATCTCCAGAATGCGAACAACATAATTATTTTAGGCGGGCATTCGCCGCGACGAAAAGCGTAATAAAGTTGTCCATACAAAAGATATCAACGCGCTCGGGCTCGAGTTCGCGCTTAAAATAAGTACCAATCAAGAAAACTTACTTTATTTAACGCATTATGTTATATCATTTATAGATACTATAAAACTTTATATGTATTATGATTGTTTGACCTTAATTGCGTTAGGATAAATGGCGAATAATAATAATTTCGTTCCAGACATGCAAATATATTCAATCTTCCGTTACGTATGTGCATTCGGTTAATGATTTGCATTTCCTAGTTGATAAATTATATAGTCGAAAATAAGAGATCGCGGCAAATATTGAGTTATGTAAAGACCGTGGTAACGTGTCAAAGAGCGCAGAGAATGTGCGGAAGTACTTACGTCTATCTTATAACTAATCGAGATCAACTCTATAATTCTTATAGGCTGGCTTACCTACGGAGTCGGTAGTTAAAGTAAAAGTAGGTTGATAAGAGAGAAATAAAGATCCAGTTTTATGATTTATTAACATCATATTTGTCTTCAATTCGAAATCAGTTCTTCTTTTTTATCAAGTATTATAAATTAGTTATTATGATTTTTTTATCTGTATCATTTGTTAGTATTTATATAATGGTATACTTAATTAAAAGAGTTTATAACATCCCCATCTAACCGATAGGTAAATTCTTATCCATGAAATAGAAAAAAAATAATTAAAAAAATTATATCTTATAATTTATTTCAGACAATGTATGGCACTAGTTTAAAATAAGGCTTACATAGCTTTATGCAAAAACCAGTCGCAGGAAGGGTCGGGTCACGTGTTTGCTGGTTTGCCGGCCGCTAAATCCACACTCCTTAATGCGTGGTCGGAGGCGCTTTGCCTTCTGAATAACAAGTTTGACAAACAGGTCGGGAATAAACTGTATAAAAGCCTCGGAAGGCGCGCCCGCGGGCAGCTGGCGAAGCACCTGTCGCTTCCACGAAGGGACTTCGCCGGACGACTCAACAAATGCCTAAATAAACCCCTTCAGAACTACAAGTATAGCCAACCTTCATTCAAGTTTATTTTAAAGGTCGGTTCATTCAGACACCAGTGTGGTTGTTACAGTTTGCCGATTTCTATATAAAATTAACACAGATGAGTAATAGTTGAATTTAGAAAACGGTAAACTAGTTTTTACCACACTAATCAAAGCGTATGTATGTATCATACGTATGCTTGTATCTTCGACCAATATAAAATGAATGGACAGGCCCAGTAGAAGCGCATTTTTGAAGATAACAAAATGAGCGCCGGCTCTCATTTAGTTTCAGTCAGTCTCTAGCCGTAGGAAGTGCAACACGTGTCTATTGTTACGTTATAACGAAACATCTGACAAAATTATGCATTCATAAGCTTTCCCGAAGTGTAAATACACAAAGAAAACCGGGATCTATTTTTTGTAACAAATATACTGTAAATTTTTATAATTAGGTGTTGAAGTATATGTCCGACGGTTTTAACTCGTTTTTACTGAGCAATTTCAATGGTTAGGGCCCGTCTATTCGTTTTATTTTAGTCGAAGGCTTGTATATTAACTAAAAATTGAAAATGACGTGTTCGAGATTGTTCTTAGCTATGATTCAAGAATAATATCTGGGGCCTTACGGACAACAGGTATTGCGGCACCAAACTAACGTTAGATCCGCTCAGTTGGAAAATCACGCGAACGTGAACCGTATCTGGGGGCGTTAAGGTTCACGTTAGGGTTAGTTTGGTGCCGCAATACCTGTTGTCCGTAAGGCCCCTGTTAAGCCGTTTGTATATAATCAGCTCTTTTAACGGGGGATTTAAAAAAAAAAACGATTTATTTTTTGTGATAAATGAGTAAAGTAAAATTTTATTGCATAAACTGTGTACAATGATGGAACAAATGCTTAGTGTTTCAACAGTCTGTCCTAGCGGACGTGCAGTATTTTTGTATTATAGTTACATAAATCAGCAGTAGGTACTACTATTTAACATACATATTTCTATTTAACGTATGTATCCATATTTATAAGAAAGAAAAAAAAACAAGCATGAGGTGTCGAATTGTCGATAGATTCTTCTAAGTTCAGTGATGGTCACTGGGTAGTAGACGTTATTATAAATATTATAATAATATGGCAAATGGCAACTAGGACCCAAACGGGTAAATGGACGGTTTTGACTCGTTTTTACTGAGCAATTTCAATGGTAAGGGCCCGTCCATTCATTTTATTTTAGTCGAAGATACTAGTAACAGAAATTGGCGAAATGAAGAACAAAGTATTTACCAAAGTTCTTTGCAATAATTTCACAAATCGCATCACTGATCAGCGATCACCGGCAAATTGCTCGTTGTTTCATCTAAGTACCTATTTGCGCAACCGTGACTTGACAAACTCATTGCCTCCGTCGTTTCAAGATTGGTGTGCCAAACATGGTTACACTTTTTTTGAGTTGCATTTTAATTATGTTTACAAGATTTTCGTCATGTAGGTATCGCTACGGTATTGACTGTAAATATAAACGCACGGCCGCACTCAAGTTGTTTATAGCTCGTAGACAGATTTTACGCGCTCACGCCCGCACAGTTAATTTTTTAAATTACGTTTAATCACTGAGGGTGAAATGTTTTTCTCTTTCTTTCATGGTATATAAAATATACATTTCCATTTAAAATATATTACATGTATACTGGGAGGATACGAAAGCGGTTCAAACGGGGACCCTAACCTACCTATCATTGTGTACAACTTTTACTATGAGAATAGCTCTGAAATCGCGTAAAAGTATTAGCTGTTACACGGTTAACGGTTATACACTGGACAAAAATATGGAACAGCTGATATTTTACGCGATTTAACGGTTGGTTCCATACCATAATAAAAATTGTTCATAATGATAAGTATAATGTAACGGACTCCTTTTGGCTTATACACCCTTTACGCCTAACTCTGTATAGTAAAATAATTAAGTAGAGAAAACATTTTGTCATTAATTCATATCAATATAAACTAAACACCGACTTGAAGATCGATAAGTTTATTATCTCAAAACATAATAATAATAATAACATATGCATAACTAGGCACACCTCTCGACACCCTAAGCCACCCACGTCAATGTTGCCCTTCCGGTGCCAATATGCGGCAGCCATTATGGGGGGCCCATTTAGTGAGTGGCAAGTCATCACCTGCCTAAGTATTTTGAAATGAGGTATAATTGGCAGGTGCCGTACCTCATACCATAGATCTGTTATCCCATCCACAAGTTGTTCACCTCAATAGCCTAGACATTTTATATCCTACAATACAATCCTGTACAATAGTTTTATAATCCATTTTATACACATTCAATAATATTGTATTTTATATTCAACGGGGCCTCTTGGTGTTGGCTTGGGCCCCACCAATGCCTACCAAATGTCCGGGCTAGACCCGTGTTTATATTGAAACATATGCATAACTAGTATCTAATAAAAAAAAACCCAACTAAAAACTGCTTAAAAATACATACAAACTAGTACTAAAATATATAACTAAACTAATCTAATAATCATGAAGATTAGTTTAAGACATTTTAGATGCCATAATAAAGAAAATATAATTATAGAAAACAGCTTTCGATATCAATTTCAGTGATTAAATATGATGAATTGAAGAGAGCGCGCAAGCCATTTATGGATGCAGTCACCTACAAGCGTTTTGCAGAAATTTCCCACTAAACCACAAGTTGCAACAATGTTGTGGTGCTTGTCTCGTAATCGTACCATGCATACTCTACCGGGATTAGCGGTCGCCAGCGTCCGTAATGAAATTACGACAATTATGAGCGATCAAGCATCTTGTCGGGACAATCGCATTCCATTGCAGTCACACGAGCTGACGGCCTGACGAGCTAGTTGAATGACCAACATCAAACATGCCAGTTACTTGGCTCTGCTTAGCTTCAACCCGCCCACTTGGCCAGTGACGTCCTTGCACTGGTGATGCGGTTTTACTTTACATATTATGTACGGTTAGTCAATTAGTCGTGTTGTAGGCACTGAGAAACGCCAACGAAACTAAGCTAAGTTTATAGATATAAAGGCAATATAAGTATAAATATAAGTATAGTAATCTTGATTGCCAAAGATGATGGCGCATGGAATACCAAATAAGGTACCGAGTGATTGATTTATCTTCTAATCTAATAAACTGGCTTTCAATCGGATTTGAAATAATTATTCATTGATTTAGCATAGTTGGTGCTATATTTTATTTGAAAAACTTGGTTGCCAGAGTTTATGGGCGTTTGACACAGCCCTGATGGATTTAAGGAAAATATGTTAAACATGCTTAACCTGGAATTTGAACTGGCAATTTGTTAGTTTTTGCAACACGACCAACTATACTTATATTGATAAATGTGTGTTTAAAAATATATTTTTTTTGTATATATTTGTTTATTTACCCGACCTCAATTAGATCAGTTTTATTTTAATTATGTACAATTTTATACCGATTACTCCGATCACTTTTTTTTGTTATGACGAGAAGCGTCCGAGGTGGTCCCATAAAAATTTCCTTGCTTTGGCTCAGTGGTTTTTGACCAGCTTCTGTTATAATTTGAATAATTTTGTGCTAGCGCTTACTAATTTTGAAGTCGGTTTTTACATTGACAATTATTCATTAGCAGTTTGTCACCAATTACACAAATCACTTTTTACTAAAGATAAAAAAGAATACAATTTAAAAATAAAATTACATATTTATTTATTAGTGCAATTAATTTGAAATCTTATTTAAAGAAATGTACAGTTTGCACGATAAAATCAATAAAGGAAAGACGTTCGAAGTGAAACGCCAAGAGAGCAAATAAGACCATATAGCTTGAGTTTCTACCAAAGATAATATAACCATACTGGTTATATCAGCATATGGCTTCTGCTGATGAATACTGATGATATTGTCTCGATTACAATCAACTTATTCGAATAAGCATACAAACAATGATAATAGGCGGAAGTTGACTTGCGTGCCGAGGTCAAATCAAACCTTTGAATCCTTTGTCTTTTGTGTAACACTTCGTATCTAAGTTTATACGACTTGTCTCAAGTTTTTGGTACCAAAACGCGAAACTCAAGACTACCTACGTCCCCAACAATTCTAAATAGCTGCTATGGCGAATATCCTATCGTACCTACTAATATCCATCAAAAGGTACGAAAACTAGTTATACGTATAATATATTATGATGAAGTGTAATGCGATGCTGTAGGCGATGCATGGTAGCCTCCGCGATAGGATGTGCGCTTTACAATCAGCCGGCACCCGGTTCGACCCTCGGCCCTGCACTGGTGCAGGGCCGAGGGTAGCTTCACACGAAGCGTTTCAAAAAGGGTGTCTACAACTACCTCTCCGGGCTGGCAAAGCACCGTCAACACCGGTAGTGCTGCAGGTGTCCATAGGCGGCGGTTTCTGCTTACCATTAGGCGGGCTGCATGCTTGTTTACTGCTCTTTTTTTAGTACATAAATATTTAGTTTCGACGCCATCGATCAAAAACGGCGCAGATAACATCATGAGGAAACCGGTATGTTCAAGAACATCAGAAGTTCAAAGACTTTATGACATTCACCACCATGCACTGGGCCTGCATGGTGAATTAAGGCCCATCCTTTCTCGCTGAGAGAAGGCCTGAATCCCAGCAGTGGGAATATGATTGGCTGATTACACAGAAAAAAAATTGCTGATAAGGACAAGTGTATGGTATATACTGACTGTACTTGACAGTTTCTGGATATCTCTAGGTCAGTGTCACAGTTTTTTTCTGATTCGATCAGCTGACGCCCTTGTGTTTGCTCTAAGTACGTAGGTCTGTAGGTACGTAGTCTAGTATGTAGGTACCACAGACTAGATAAAGCTACTACATGAACTTATGATAAAAATAATTTCCTGAGCGATTGAAATCGCTCGTTAACATTGTTAAGCCATAAAACATTCACAGCTCACATTGTACTCTTGGTAATTACAATCATGATCCGAGTCGCTAATTAATATACGGTTGCAGATCGAAACACTCGTCATGAGAATCCGCCGCATTTCTTCACTACTAGCTAGCTACGTTTTAAACTGCGGCGTTTCTTCGAATACTTTCATACTGACTACGCTATATGCTGTGGCACTTCCTTGAAGACGACAATGGCCGCTGATATCTTGTCTTATAAAGCCACATAATGCGTGAGAGTACCGGTATAATGTACATATCGTGTTCCACCTCATCAACGCATTAGCAGACCGCTACGCAAACATGACTTGTAGTGCGTGCTAGGTGCTGGAAAGTTGGTTTAGTTTTGCTATTTTACTCATTATAATTAGGTAAGTAGAGTACATAATTAATACCGTCTACGTTATAATTTTAAGAGCTACAGAACTACCACAAGATTTCAAGTTCTGTCATTTCTGTAACTCGCGAAAAAAAAATATTTTCTGTGGGAACTACGATGCCACAGAGATTTAAAGATACACACGTCAAATTTATAAATCCTCATGTTTGCGTCGAGGGTAAAAAAAAACACAATAAATTTATTTTCGGACAACATGTTCCTTAACTTATAAGAAATTATGTTTCATTGGAGTGGATCTGAGCAACGGAGAAAGGAGAAACTCGTCGCCATTATATTGGGCGACTCTACGAATAAAGAGCAATCATTAGACACAAACTCGTTAACGAGAGAAAAGTAATAGGCGCCTCGCTTATGAAGTTCGATCGTATCATAATCATAATGAAGACAACCACGTAGAAGATAATTGGTTTAGACACAATGTTTAGAAATTCAGATATAGGTTAGGTTACTACAGACGGTTTATTTCTTATGGGATGTAGAGTTCGTCTGAATTTTGAAAGGATTTTGCGAAGTCCTGAATGAAGAGAGTTTTGACCTCTTTCCTTCAGAGGTAGAAAGTTTATATTATCAAGAATTTTTCTGTGTCAAGTTTTCCCTAGAGTTTGTTAATTATGAACCTACAACCTGTTTTTTTTTGCAGCATATTAATGTTAACTTTATGGATCAATATTATCAGATTTATCTAATCGTCTGGTCGAAGCATCTCGTGACCAAAATGCTGGCCGATATCTTGCACAGCGTATTAGCATTGCAATTTAACGCGGCAATGCGGCCAGCATTTTGGGTACGATGCCTGCTGGCAGCGGATTATTAGATTAGTTTAGTTTTATATTTTAGTACTAGTTTGTATGTATTTTTAAGTAGTTTTTAGTTGTGTTTCTTATTTATTTATTAGAATGTAAAATATACTTTATGGTAAATCCAGTATCCAATTCCAGTACTTCGTATCGTCTCGTCGTTTATCTTCATAGTCGGCGAAAGTCATGGCTACTACTCACCCCATAATAATTTTAACTTCACGCAACGCCGTGGAAAATGCGAGCGTAGTGATCTCGTAATATCATAGAATGGGTGATTAACGTGAGAGAGATTGGCAGAGATGATTCGCCGCTAAACGGTTAACTTTAGTAAGAGTATTACAATTTCACGCCATCATGAAATACATATAAATATGAGAGTACACAATTGTATGGCCTGAATTTGATGCCATATAATATGTGTACACGATGTGGTTTTCTTGTCTTTTTAGGGTTCCGTACCTCAAACGGAAAAAACGGAACCCTTATACGATCACTTCGTTGTCCGTCTGTCTGTCGGTCTGTCAAGACCCTTTTTCTCAAGAACGCGTAAAGGTATCAAGTTGAAATTTATACTAAATACTTGGGTCCACGGTTTCTTTCGGCTGTAAAAAAATAAAAGTTGTAAGTCAACGCAATCAAAAGATATGCACGTTTATGTCGCATATTTTGCGATTTTACAGGGGAATCAAAATCTCTGTCTCAAAAGGTCTGTCCTTGAAAAACTTAGGCTTGTCTATTTTTTTGTGCTGATTTTTCGTTTTGAATGCCCATGGGCATTATTTTCAGAGTATAATAATTCTACTTGTTCCTATTATATTTTCACCTTGTACCTAAAGACTTTCAGACCGATAAATGCTACCTTTGATTATGTATATGCATAATCAAAGAACTCTACCTCAATCGATCATTTCAGCTTTACTTTTATCTTCTTATTTATTTCTCACAAAGCGTCACGTCCTATAAAATATCGAACACAGCCCAAGCCGATGTCTAGACATTCTATGCCGCCTGTATGTAACTGTATCGGTTATTTCAGATCGAATTTCATGCGACCAGCGACCGCTACGCGTCGTACGCGTATAAAGTGTAGGTAGTTTAACCAATGATTGATATAAGTGCCTACTACCTAACTTCTTATCCAACCATATTATAGAGGTGTGAAAACTGAAATAGAAGTAGTAAAAACAGAAAAAAAAATTACTTTTTGGAAAATATTTGACAATAATACCTGAAAAATACTAGACTTGTGCATTGATTCATATACTCATGAAAGTTGCGTCGAGTACAAATTTCACGCAAAAGGTTTTCAATTTAGCATACCATCGGGATAAAACATGGCGAACATCGTAACACGTTGTAAAAATTTAAACATGTTTTTTTTTTTTTAAATACAATATTTTAATTTTACTATTATTCTAACGATAATTAATACCCAATCGTTTATTTTAAATTCTCAATCAGTGACTTTTTATCTTATTTTTTTTTTATATGTGATAAATATATCTCTTGCTTTTGAGCGCGGCCTTAAGGCGAAATGGTAGAAACCGTACTTGTATGACGGTAATGCGGCGTGCGCGCTTTCAAATATTTCAATTTTTTTTCTTTATTTTCTACTAGCTGACCTGACAGACGTTGTCCTGTCTTAGAACTGTCAAACACGCAAAGTCAAAATTGTAAATCTTATTTTTTTACACCTTGGGTTACATTATTGGAGTTTAGTAAGGATCCCTATTTTTTTTTTGAAAATATAATATAGCCTATGTTAACCGGGGATAGTGTAGCTACCCAACAGTGAAAGAATTTTTCAAATCGGTTCATTAGTTTCGGAGCCTATTCAATGCAAACAAACAAACAAACAATCAAATCTTTTCTCTTTATAATATTAGTATAGAAGTATAGACAAATAACGCTCTCGCTTTTACAAAAAACTGCGACCACTAAAGTATTCAAATGATTGTTAGGATAACACACTATTTTTTTTGATAAAAATATTTTTTATAGAATTGGAATACTTAATTTTTTTTTTTTTTTTAAATCTTTATTTTTAAATGGGGTTTTGTCATAAAATGACTATAATGACCCCGTAAAGCTAAATTGAATGAAGTTGATTCAATCCATTGAAGGGAACGTAAAAACGGGTGTTTTTTAGGAAAGTTTACGATTTTTTTCTATCCAGCCGAATTTCTTTAATCGTGTATCGGTGAACACAACCGAATAAAAAAATTCAAGAACATTTAATAAATAAATAATGTCAATTAATCGATTTCAAATGTCTACTTTTGAATATTCATGATGACGAATCGTCAAATTTGAAGCATATTTCGATAATTGTATGTTAGTCTGAGAGTTTTATTTAAATAATTGTATGTTAGTCTGAGAGTTTTACACACTAGGAATTCGTCAGTTTCGACTTTAGTTCGTCATGAAACAAAATTAAATAGGTATAAGCAATGCCGATTTGTTTGTATCTAATCTACAATTCTATTCCGATTATACTGCGTTTCCGGTGGGTAGACAACTGTAATTTACAATTTACTGCGGAGCTAGCCTTTATCGATCATTATTATACTTTTGTGGCGTCATTTTATTTAATTCAAGCAAGGTTTGTTTCATAATAATTTTCGATAGCTTTGGTAGGTAATTTACTAAGACATTAATATGTAGCTACCAAGACCAGGGGCCTTACGGACAACTACTATTACAGGCACCTAATCCGCTCAGTTGGAAAATCACGCGACCGCATACCGTATCTGGGCGCGGTTCACGTTTGCGTGATTTTTCAACTGAGCAGATTAGGTGCCTGTAATAGCAGTTGTCCGTTGGCCCCCTGATGTACCTGTAGGTACCTACATATAAAGAGATTTATTTTCTATCTTTAGAAAACCTAAGAAAACCACAGTGAAAATAGCTGAAAGATAATTATTTACAGTAATTACAGTGCTAAATACCGCTGCCTACCTAGATATTTTATTATTCCTCGTAAAATTAACAATAATTTACAGCAAGTGCCTCCTACTTCCCGTTTATTTTTCTGACGTTTATTTGGTCAGTTATTGACACACTTTCTATGTAAATCGTAAACACAAGGCAAAATTGAAAGGCACTGGATAAAACTATAGGCTCTACAGTAAACAACAAAAGTTGTACTTGCTAACTGCTTTATTCTAAGGCAACAATCAACAGAGAAAGTAAACCTCAGGGAGTAATTTAGTAGATAATAAAGCAAGTAGGTAATACCAGTAACTAATGTGCCTACTGCTACGTTCAATGTAGTTACTCAAACAATTCCGACCTGTGTTAACAAAAAAGAGCGTATATATATATATACGTATGTTTCTCCCATCTACGTTTCTAATCCGTACAGCGAAGGATTGGAACAACCTGCCAGCTTCCTTATTACCTGAGAGATATGATCTGGGCCTTTTCAAGGCCAGAGTGAATAGGTATCTTCTAAGGCTGCGTGCTTCATCTTCGACCACATCGTCGCTTACCAACAGGCGAGTTGGTAGTCAAACGAGGACTTATCAGCGATTTAAAAAACCTACAGTTTAAACGCCTAATCTGATCTTGCTGATTTTTATAAATGTGGTTTGGTTTATAATTTTTTGTTCCGATTTATCGTTTGCGAAATAGGTTCTGCCAAAAATAGCGTTGTAACAAGCTTTTATTTAACTTGACCTGTTAGTATGTTCGTTCGTATGTGTGGGACAAATCTTGCAACTGAATGCAATTTAAATAACTTTTTTTTAATAACGTTATTTGTGCGTGTCACAGAAAAGAGTTTTTTTTTGTTAAAATTAGAACGGCTGTCAAGACATAGAAATTTATTGTAGCCAGTTGCACCTCTGACTAAAGGAAATCTCATATGAGTTGCACCCACATAAACGAAACGTCAGTCATTCGAAATCAGTTAGCAACTGTGAAGCGGAGTTCGACGCGTTAATCTAAATAATAATTTTTAATCAAGGTTCACTCATATGCCTGGTGACAGATTTTTCTTCTCATTTCCGTTCTCTTTACTTCTCATTTCTGTCCGTGCGAGTGATAATAGCTGTGTTCTGTGTTGTGAGTGACACGCACTTTCAGCTGCCCCTCAACAATGCGTGCTGCCGTTAAATCCCAGTAACCTATTCAAGGTCGACACACGCCACTTTCGCTTTTAAAGAACCCCATAAAACCAAGGCTGGCTCTATCGTGTGCAAATTGGTCGATAAATGTCTTATAAATAAGAATGGTCTTGTAAACACCCACTACTACTCGCTTTGCTAAATAATTTAAGGTTTACGGCGCGATTTAGACATAAACGGCTACAGAAAATGTATTTTATGGTTATTTTATTATAGAATTCATTTGCATTTCCCATTGATCTTTGCAGCTAAAATGTAGAAAATGTATCTGGTTTTTTTTTTCTGTAACTTACATTTTATAATTATTATCCCCGGCCCAAGAATTTATTTTCTTTGACAGCAGCAATAACATTGTAAAAAAGTTGAATATAAAAATAATCTTTTGAAATTTCACTGAAGTTTACGTTCGCGGGTTTACCTGGCGAAAGTGCAACAGCTTTCTACAATGTTATTGCAGCTGTCAGAGAAAATAAATTAATACACGCACATAAGACTCGTTAAAACAAACCAAGCGACCCCAAACTCGAGGGGTTACTAAAAATTATTACCACTTTCTACCTTCTGGTTCCATCAGTATTTGGATGGATGACTGCCTGAGCGCGATGTTGTCTTTTTGCACTATTTTCTGTATTTTGTGGTGGTACAGAACCCTCATTCCGCGAGCCGACGAGTCCGACTCGCACTTGGCCACTTTATTTTTATAAAGTCACTTCGAAGCTGGCAAAATGTTACCCGTTCATCGCCCTACCGCATAATGAGTAAGGTGTCTGCGAGTGAGGATATGAAACTCTTCCTAAAAATTGAATTAACAAAATTACACAAAACTTATTTTTACGTCAAATATTTTGTAAAGGCAGAGAATTCGAACTCCAAGTTCTTTGTTTACAGGGCATAAAGATGTTGTCTGGTCGTAGATGATGTCTAAATTCTGATAAGTCCTAACCTCATTGCGTCTTACAAAATGAAAGTACGGAGCAACATGTACAGTGTAGAATGAAACTGCAGAAATTCCTATTTTATTCCAACGTGTTAAAGTCTATATCGCTGGTATAGTTAACTTGAAGATACGTGTAAAAATGGGCACTGGGCTTACAAAACTTAGGTACTTAGCTAAGTAACTTTAGAAACTGGTAGACTACTTTTACAGACTTCCTCTAACAAGTGCAATGTGGTTGCAATATGCAATTGAATCAAGATTATGAACCTAAGTAATATTCGGCCAGGTTAAATAAATTCAAAATGAAAAGCTTTCAGAGTCGAAGAAGTACCTATAATACGCCGTGTTCCATGTAAAGTTTAAAAAAGGAAAAGTGGCAATAACTTACGTTTCAAGTGATTATACAAATGTTATACTTTACACAACCGGTTTGAAATGAGTAGCTACGATCTACGAAGTATGGGAACGTGTTGAAATTCCCAATGATAGCAATATGGTCGTCGTGGTGTAGGCTAGCTAGGTATTATATTTAATAGTTCAAACGTACTGGAACATGGGCGCTAAAGTAGAGCTACTCGATATTATAGGCATGACATCTTTTTTAAATATATAATTAATAGGCTTGCGCTTGACCTCATACTCGCCTGATGTTAAGCGATGATACGGTCCACGGTGGAGCACGCTTGCCTAGAATAAACCGATTCACTCGTGATTTGAAGACACCCAGATTGTAACTATCGGGGAACACCCATTCAGGCAGCGCATTCCACAGACTAGCAGTTCGTATAATAAAAGTGGAATCAAAGCGCTTCGTTCAGGTTTTCGGAATACCAACCATAAAGCGGTGTCGATTTTCTGTGCCCGCTCTAGCAGTCCGACATTGGTTCAAAGCAAAAAATATGCCTAGATTTTCATCGCACAGGCACGCAAATGAGGCAAAAATGCACGTCCATTCCAGTTTTTACTGTAAATTGCGATTTTATGGTGCAAATTCACGGCGCACCTACCGACTTATTTATCTGCATCGTTCCTTGATGCGATCTCGGGAATGCACGCGACGAGGCTGCACCGCCGCCTAATCGAGGCATTTCTCCACGTGCGACACTCATTAGAGAAGATAATCGCAATGCGATCGACCCACTTACACATTCTTAACAATTTGCGTCGAACCTCGTCGACATGCGAGCGACGCTCTTGTCCGTTTTTTGGCGCGATCTTATCGCCAACCTTTTGTGCAGAAATTCCAGTTAAACGCCATAAAGATTGTGTTTGTCGCTCTTGTCAGATCTCTGTTACTTTTTGTAAAGCCATTAAGTACCTACTAAGGTTATAGAACCCTGCGTTTTGGATGTCATTTTTGTTGAGGTGTGTCTAAAGTAGATAACTAGTAAACGATACCTTTTTAACCGAGCAGCTAAGTATCTGTAATCTGGGATAAAAAAAAAAAAATTATAGGTTGCACTAATTTTGGGTCTCATAAGGACTTAATAATTTTTTAAGCTGGCATCGACTTATTTGGAAACTGAATTTATTTTGAAGCTATGATATCTTTGGATATCACTGTCGCTTTTTCGGACTATGGGTGGGTTCCCGCTAGAAGCTTTTGCGGTCGGCCCTGACCTCTCTTGAGCTTCTGGCTCCCACTCTTTTTATATATACACTAGCGGTAGGACCACAAGACTAGGTGCGGTATCAAGGTGCTCTGTGTCAGTTCTGTGAATCATTTCGAACCTGGGGCCTTACGGCTAGCTGTTTTAAGCAAAAAATGTAGATACCTATATGGATGGTAGGTTCAGGAATAACACATATGCTAATCAAGGTTTTTTTTATCTGATATTGTTCTCCACTCGCGAGTCGCGACAAACCAGTTTCCACGCGCGCAAAGCCGCGGGGCGCAGTTAGTGTAAAATAAAAGTGATAAAATCCGTTAAATATCAATTAATTCAACTTGTTTAACACTAAAATTAGCCGCCATTTTTCTATAAATTTTTATGAAACCTTGTTTTTGAGTTGTTTGATATAATTGACGCAAAAATTTTGATGCTTACTTTTAATCGCCGTTTGATTATTTTGTCGTATTTAAAATAATATACCCTAGTAAATAAGTTTATTGGTATTAAAAACTTTGGCTTTTTGGGCTAAGTGGCGTGCCTTGGGAGAGGCCTATGTCCTATGCCTCAGTACCTAAACTAAGGTAGGCTGACTATGGTGAGGATTATTTTAACTGTAAAAGAGAAAATAATTTTCTGGACGTAGGCAGCTGTTGACATAATCGAAGCTATTGCCATGTGCTCGCATGACTCTGCGGAATTTAAAGTACGCGTGCAAAGAGAAACGCAGCGTCGAAAGTAAAATGATAAATCGTTTATCAAACGAAAGATGACTCATCGGATCAGTTCGTATCATCTTTGCATTATGTGCGTGCACCGATTATCTATTCACACATCACAACTCAGTACATTCACATCTAGTGCATACTCTAAACTAGTTCCAAGTTTGATAACATCACAAGTACGCAAAAAATGCCCGTCATTTTGTTTTATTTGGTCCTACCGGCTCGTATTTTGAATCCTCGGAAAAGATGACGGTATGCTTACTTCTGTTTTTATGTTTTCCCAACTTAGTTAAAGAACAAGGAAATTGCGTAACAGAGTGCTAGTAGAAAATCTGGAAGACGAGACTGCTCCACCGAAAAGATAAAAGAAGGTAGAAGTCGTACTTACGTGTGTTTTATTGTTGTGCAGGATGTGATCAGTGTGGACTAATGTTTGTGTTGGCGCTGATGGTGCGAGGATGCGCGAGGAGGAGCTGGAGGTGGCGCTCAAGGTGGTGATCGTAGGCGACGGCGGCGTCGGCAAGTCGAGCATGATCCAGCGCTACTGCCGCGGCACCTTCACCAGGGACTACAAGAAGACGATCGGGGTTGACTTCCTAGAACGACAGATTGAGTGAGTATACCTACTAACTTCTCATTTTCAAGGCAATGTGCTCCATCGTAGACCGGCGGTTTGACCGCCCATTTATAAACAGAGCCGTCAGTGACACCAACACCGCGTACCTACCCCGATTCATAGAGTTAAATGAGACCTCGAACCCTGGCTTGCCTTAACCGGCCGTCTGAGTGTGAAACCGCAAAAGCTAAAAACCTCCAGGGTGGCAGCCCTAAAAGCATAAAGCCACTAGTAGCGTTTACCTATCTAAATTCTAAGCAAACCACGCCAAAATATACACCATCAGACTTTTGACTTTTGTGACTCAGCGGCTATTTTAAAAATATTACGATATTGTGTACCTATTGCATATTGTATTGTCACCAAAACTAAAGGTGTATGCAAAATTTCAACAAAATCAGGATGGACTAGCACTAGGAGGAACTAGTTCTAATTTAGCTTGCAAGATTTGACCTAAATAAAAAAGTTTACTTACAAACTTTGCTAGTTTTGGAAGAACCTTTGCACCTTGGGAAGTAAGAGCGCCAATTATTTACGAAACTAACAAATGTTCTATGTTTAGATGCAGTTTGATTTTTGAATGACATACTTGTTTGGTGGCGTGTTCCAGGATCGATGGCGAGGAGGTGCGGCTGATGCTGTGGGACACGGCGGGCCAGGAGGAGTTCGACGCCATTACGAAGGCGTACTACCGCGGCGCGCACGCCTGCGTGCTTGCCTTCTCCACCACCGACCGCGACTCCTTCCTGGCGCTCCACTCGTGGAAGCTCAAGGTTTGCTACTGCAATACCTACTCGACTCGCACTCTAGATACCATAGTACAGCTTTCCAGAGTAACGTAGAAAATGAAAATGTAGAAAATTATGAGGACGCCACTATCGCAAATAAATTCCACCCTGAAACAGCTTACCTATAAGGTATAATGGACACTTTATTAGTAGACAATTCGATATATATTTCATTATTAGCATTCGAAATACAAAATATCACCACTTTACATCGCGGTGATATTTTGTTTTAATTGCTAGATATTTTTAGATTTTACTCTGACTTTTGACAGATAAAAACGTTAATTCCGTTTCATGACTTTTTGCCAACGAGGAGCGATGGTGACCGAGCGCTGTATGTGCGCTTTACAATCTGACGGCACCCGGTTCTATCCTCGGCCCTGCACCGATGACTTATTTAGTACATAAATTATGTGCAGTTACGATGCCATCGCTCAAAAACTGTGAAGGAAAACATCGTGAGAAAACCGGTATATCCAAAAACCTCAAAAGTTCAAAGAAGTATGACATTCACAAAAATACAATAGGCCAGCGCATTTAATAGAGATCGAATTGAATTATGCGGCGTGCTAGTTGGCGCATTGATCCGTAAGACCGTAACCGTAAGACAGACCACATACAAGCATTACGTAAACTTGCGGTGTCTATCCTGAAAGGTATGTAGTACCTACCTACCTAGATTGCATTAAGAAACCGGAACTAAAAAATAGGTATGTTAATTATTTTCTTAACTAGATGTCATACTCGTAAGTTTACTAATTACTTTTCGATTTGATAAGTTTTAAGTAAGTTACATAAGTAGGTAAGTTGGTAGCTCGCAATCTAAATTTTGTTCGGTTTATTAATATGCGCAATTGGGCATTTAAATGTTATGCCAAATAATTGGATCGCAGAGATAGCCGGGTCGTGACTTTCGCTTAACACACACAAGTACCTACCATGCTCCGTGCAGATATCGAAAACAAAGCATCTCTTACTGCAGTGCCTATCTAAACATGTCAGGCCACAGAATAAACCCCTAGTTAGTTAGTATCGCTTGTCGTTTCCGGCGCGATGTTTACATTTCGGACCTATATTCGGACCGATAACTGACTATTCTGCGCAAAGTTATCAGTCGCATGTGGGCAATATTCATTCGCAAAGATGCACGGCAAAAAGTGCGCGCTTCTGTTCGCTTTCACGTTCATTTTCGGAATTAACTGTTTGGGGAATTCGAAACACATTGAAGAACAATGTCTCGGGTACTACAAGAACGGAGAGATCTTCGACCTGAGTACGCTGCAAGGGGAAATGTACGCGGTATACTACTGGCCTCAGAACCAGCGCCCGAGGGACAGCTGCGGAGTCATCACGTTCCAGAAGCTGGTCTTCCAAGAAGTTGCGCATTTGTTCAACGAGTGCAACTCTCTAAATCTGTCCGCGGAAAGAACCGTCGTGAAAGCTTCCTACATAAATAACGCTGATAAGCTAGTCCATCTCCTGTACTACGGAAACGAAGAAGTCAAAAACATGTACCGGGCTTGCGACAGGGATATATCCAAGTACTTGTACATCCGTGTCAACGATAACTACGTACTGGGTATAAACTGCTCGAACGGGGGCAGAGGAGTCCTGCTGTCCAGGAGGATGCCGACCAGACAGGAAGTGCAGCGAGTTGTCGATGATATACAGATCATGTCTGGTCGTGAAGGAAGCCCGGATTGTCCGCTAATTTAAGGATAACATACATTTTCTGTTTCAAATCTATTGTCTGTTTCAAATATATTATGTACTTATTGTATTTTCATACTTTTATAACAAAGTAAACGAGATTTATTATAGTGTTTTTTATTATTGTCAATTGCCTTGACTTTGTCGCAACTAAAGAGCTTACAAGGTACAAATTCCTTTTAACAAAATTTTGTTTTTTTAGTATTTTACTAAATACTACCATAAATTAGGATATTTCAATTTACTTTTCAGGTGGAGAATGAGTGCGGAGAAATCCCGACAATCATAGTTCAAAATAAAATAGATTTGATGGACCAATGCGTCGTTGGACCGTGAGTATTCCTCTTTATTATTCTCATTTCTTTGGTACATGAGTTTACAACAGTTCACAATGACTGTTTTTAACTGACTTCAGAAAAGGAAGGGGTCAAAGTGGGTTTTTTGTTGCATCGGAACTCAGTCATTCAAATCAAAATTACTGGGGAAATTATGTCATCCAAATAAGTAAACGAACTTGCGTAGGTAGATATTTACAAATTTTAATGTCTATTTTATATTTTTAAATTGATTATACTTGTGTTTTTCATGTTATCGTTTTAACCGTATTCAGTAGGTACAAGAGGTAAACCACCAGCCATTTGTCAGACGACATTGTTTAATATATCGAAAGACAACAGATGATATAGTTACCCCTAGATCCGGCATTGCGTGAAGAAGTAGACAGATTGATTGGAAAGAGGTACCTACATCAGTTTCCATATAGGTACCTACGTATAACAACAGATCTTTATCAAGAAAGATGTCACGAGCACATTCAAAACGTGTTTGCTGTCCATTTTCCCAGAGACGAGGCGGAGCTGGTGGCGCGGGCGCTAGGCTGCCGGCTGATGCGCGCCTCCGTGAAGGAAGACGTGAACGTGGGCGCCGTGTTCCGCGCGCTCGCCGCCCGCTGCCTCGCAGACATGCGCCGCGAGGAATCTGGGGACACCTCGGCGCCTCCTGCACTCACGCCGCTTATAGGTGACCGACCATTTGCTTTGTCTCCATGGTAGCGCATAGCAACCAAAAAAGTCAAGCTCATGCTGCTCTACAGTCGCGGATCTCATGTTGGCATGTCGACATTGGTTCGAGATGTCGGAATCGCGGTAATTAAATTAAAGTGGCTACGCAGGACACGTTGCTAGGCGCAGTGACGACAGGTGGAGTAAGGTTTTAACAGAGTGTTGGCCGAGGCAAGGTAAGCAGAGCGTTGGTCGTCCAGCTGCAAGATGGGTCGACGATATTTTCACTACGGCGGGTCGAAAATAGACCGGATTAGCACAGGACCGAGGCAGATGGCATAGCAAGAGAGAGGCCTATACCCAGCAGTGAGTGGATGATGTCGATGATTTCATTATAGTTTCAACTTACTTAGGACCATAGATAAACATATACTAGAAGTAGGACTAAGCAAATATGGCGTAGATATATCTTAATGCTTGCTTGTTCATGCCGAGCGCACGAACTGAATAAAGGAGTCATTTTGAATTATTTATAATGAAATCTCGCTTGCTCTGTCCGAGACGAATCCAGAGAATCGCCGAATTAAAAGTTTGCAAAGTAGAAGGCCCGGACGAATTACTTTTTTGGTTGCTGCTATCCGGGTTTCACTCCATGTTGCAAAGCCTGTACAAGGCAGCTGCAGTAAGTTCATAAATTGATCCATAATTTTGTTGCCTCCAGGTTCATTCACTAACAACAGCAATGGGACTATCCTCCTGAGGCCCGCGAAGCACCGTCCCGGCGGCAAGAAGAAAAATGTGTTCAAAAACGCGTGCAGATTATTGTAATCGTAATGTCAACACTTTATGCTCTGATAACAATTTTTGTCCAGTAAATAATCCAATAAATGTCTTCGAGATTATTGACGTGATAACGTTTTATAAATCGATGAACGCCGGCTGCACGCACGTCACGTTCCGCCTGAGCCGCGCGTGCAAGCGAGAGCGCGGAACAAGAGATAGAGAGGCATGATCGGCCTAAGCGTTAACACGTAACATTATTGTCCGTAAGCCGACTTTACTGACAACCCCTTTTTTATAATTTTTGTGGTAAACTAATAGTTAGCCATTTTTTTAGGGTTATGATGGGGGTTACTCACGGTCACTCAGTATCTTGTCAGTCGATTTGATTCTGCTTACTTTTGGGACACATGCTGCTAATGACCGTAGACTAATTAGTACTTTAATTTTTTAAAGTGTACCTTATGTACATAATATTTAAGGTTTAGTTATAACATGCCATGTGCAATGAAAATACTTGACTTGTCATTACTGTAACGATTTGGTATAAAATATGTGCTGCGCTAACAAAATCAACTTGGGTAATGTTATTTTTAATCCACGACCACTTCTTAAAAGAGCTCATAAATTTTAAACTGCTCGGCAGAATTTGATCAAAGATAGCTAAGAACTACCACAATGAAACCTGCTTTCAGATAAAAACCCGCATTCAAATCGGTCGAACCGTTATGCAGATTTTTTTTAATACAATTTACAAACAAACACAACCTCTAATATACGGAGTATCTCCGTGGTGATATTCAATGACAATTTATATTATCTTAATTTGGTGATACTCGAGTATATAATTGTGTTTATTATGGGGCCAGCCGTGAAAATGCGGGAAAAAACCAGCAGTTCCATAGAAAAATGTCACTCACACTCAACTAAATGTATGGAATAGCTTTTTTTTTTGCAATTTCAAGTTTGGCCCCATAGGTAGTTATTTATAATGACAAGTACAATGATATCCTTGAATATATCCGTCGTGTACAGACACACCCCGTATATCTTATCCATTCCGTCGTGGGTAAAAATGACAGTGAAAGCAATGCAAACAATGCAATTAAAATAATTTCATAAGATTGTTCGATCTTATGTAGCTTTGTAAATATTTGTAGTTTCATGTTCATTTTTATAAAAATAATAATTATTATTTTAACAGGCGACTTTTATTGGGATCCTAGTGTGTGTATTGTCTATGCTCTATGCTATAGCATTCATCCTCAGCATTTCTGCTTTTGGTATTTTTTGTATGTTACGCATGCGCTGCACGACTAAAAGTGCTAACAGACCAACGGGAAAGACAGAGAGGGAAATATGTTATTCTCACTCTTTCTCTCCTGTGGATCAGACGGCGGTCCGTCAACCAGTCCACACGTCTGTTAGCTACTATCTAACAAGGGTTTAGAAATAAAAATAGCGAGTTTTATAAGATTAGGCAGTTATAATTAAATTACCAATAATTGCACATCATAATATGTTTTCAACCGGTACTTAACTGGGAATGGATTCGATTTTAGGAACCACATCGCACCAAACTAATTTAGGAAAAGATGTTACCGCCAAAGTATATAACTCAATGCAATCTTTGCTGGGCACAGAGCAATCAAAAAGGCGTGTTATTACATTCTAACCGATGAGTTATGCCACGCTCATTTAGGCACATAAAAGCACTAGTGTGCCAGCAGCGCGTCGAATACTAAAACTCAAGAGTAGGTTCCTAAAATCGAATTCCCACAAAGCCTAATTCTTACGGAAATGGAAACATCTGTCAGTGCTAATCTAACCAAACATTGTAATATTTGTTATCAAGATAAAGATTAAAATGCGCGGCCACAATTTATACAATACGCTTTTGCATAAATTATCTTGAAACCACTAGTTTCAAATCCAATAAAACCGTAAACCGATTTTCTAATTAACGACCATTCACAAAAACCAACCATACTGCTATACCGTTACGGCTCATTTCTCAAATGCGCGACTGTGAGTAATGGCTTTCTGCCCACTTTGTTGCCGTTTTTGGCGCGTCTATCATACTATAATATTATAAATGCGAAAGTGTGTGTTTGGCTGGACTCAACGCCGAAACTACTCAACGATTTAGATGAAATTTGGTATGGAGTTGGCTTATACCCGGGATTAACACATAGGTTACTTTTCATCCCGAAAAACATCATCAACATTTCAACATTTTCATCATCAATATCACCATTTTTCATCACAATGCGGGTGAAACCGCGGGACTCAGCTAGTGTTTAATGTATAGTTTTAATAATCGTTGAATTTTTGTCTTTCTTTTTACTTAAACTTAAATGTTAGGTTAGATAACAGCTACTGGTGTCAATTCTGCTAAACTATTATCCAAACTAAACTAAATTTGACAGCTTTAAAATTATTACCATCCTTCTCTCACATCAAAAAAAAAAAGTAATGAAAAGAGTGCCAGATAATTTTAGTCCTGTCAGACTGGTTTAGTTTAGTTCGTGGTATGACAGAATCGACGGCAATTGCATCAATTCTGTTGTACCATTCTCTAAACTAAACTAATCTGACAGGACTAAAATTATCACGGTCTCTTTTCATTTCAATACGTCGGAAAAGGATGACAACAACTTTAGAGCTGTCAAATTTAGTTTAGTTTAGAGAATGGTACAACAGAATCGACGTCAATATCTCGGTAAGAATTGGCCGTAAAATAAACGTGATACATTCTAAGATTACGTTTGTTTACAATAAGTACATCAAATTTCAAATCTCTACAGTTTAGTTTGTATCAAACCGCAAGCGTGGTGCAAGTTTTTTACACAATGTACAATGAATCTTACTGAATGTGCTAATGGTAATGTTTTATAAACGCTCATAAGTACACGTCTGCAATGCGGGCGATGAACTGGTAATTTTCCATTTTAATAATTTAGTTTAATTTGATCCTTCATCATGTAGGATCTTTAGTAACAAAAGATAAAAAAAAAAAAACAAGTGCCAAATTCTTCTAAAATATTGATAGGCTGCGTTCAAGTCAGTCTCGTGGACAGTACAACTGTATTTAAATTAATATACGGCTAGCACTGACGGGTATGAATCTCGCTCACGTTAGTTTCTATAGTCAGTGCTGGTTTTAGCACTACCAGCGCCCTGGGCAAGATTTCAAAGACTCAAAAAGTCATAATCGTAAAGTTCTTGTTTATGCCCGGTGTAAGTGAACTAATACTGCTATTTATGCTCCAGTGCATACAATTCTGCTTCTTCGCACTAGTGCATAAAATTGTTGAAATATGTCTAAGGTAGGAAGTTTGCCTGGGTCTTTCATAATACCAATAGGTCTGATATTAATAACGACCTAGACATAACTTTTGTTGAAAAAAAAAGAACACAGTTCAAATTTCAGTTTTCACTATATCATTTCCTCGCAATTATAGTAAAACAGCCGAGTTAACTCGTGCTTAAAACCCATTGAACCTTCTCTCGCCTACAGCATGGGCTAATTAATGTCTCGACTAAAATTGCTTATTTTATGCACTCTACAATCTACTATTTCGTAACACAGAGTAAACAATCACAAACTGGTAAGTAACGTGACAACATATTGCGCCGTCTGCGGACTGCTATTTAAATAATAGTACTGTTAGTTTTCAGTGACCTAATGATTTATGTTTGGAACTAGTTTTCTTAGTTTCCCCATGTAAGACTAGCCAAACAACTTATTGAAAACAATGATGTTGACCAAAAATTCTGGTGATTGGTACCGAAACAACACTGACCTGGGGCCTTACGGACAACACCTAATTGCGGCACCTAATCCGCTCAGTTGGAAAATCACGCGAAATTGTACCTTATCGCGCCCAGATACGGTTTGCGGTCGCGTGATTTTCCAACTGATCGGATTAGGTGCCGCAATTAGCTGTTGTCCGTAAGGCCTCTGAACGCACCTTCCGACTAGCTGACGAGAGCTCTTCACACTCATACATTATCATACATGTACATACATAATACAAACCATACCTATTACTATCAAGGCTCTAGATATGCATTATAGAATAACTTAAATGATTGCATTTTAAGTTATAGTTACAAATAATGGATCCAATGTTATTCTACCATTACTAGACTAAATTTGTCTCTGTTCATATAAATAGACAGTAAAAAACCCAGAGATAATTTTAGTTTAGTTAGACAATGGTGCAACAAAGTTGACATTAAAGTGGCTAGGCAGCACCGAATTTCACACTAGTTACTTAGTGTTACATATTCAAGGACATCTCGCCAAACAAAAACAATAAAAACTTTTTTTAAACAGTTTTTATTTTTGCGATATTTACTCTCCCCGGAAGTGCATTACGCAGTGCATGCCTGCGTAAGCAAAGCAGGACTGACGCGCCAAAAGCAGTAAAGCGGTGCGTAAGTAAATGGCTCCCATTCGTCAATTTTTCGCCGCGCGATCGATCGGTCCATAGACAATTTATGTTCACTAGTCTGTAGCTAGCTTAAATAGCTAGAGACTAGAGTAGGGGTGTCCAGCTAAATTTTGTGGCGGGCCGGATTTATTAACTTCCCGATATGCTCGTCCACGTTTTCGCCGAGTCGTATTGTGATCGATCGACGTAATTTTTTAAAGAACGGTGTTTCACTATTTTACGAACATCGCGTCGTTCTATACAAAATTTCGTCTAAAAAAGTTAAAAGTTACCCATCTTTTGACTCGTTGGCGAGCCGGATTAGGAACCTTGGCGGGCCGCATTGTGGCCCGCAGGCCGTATGTTGGACACCCCTGGACTAGAGAGACAAAGAGTGCATCTTTACGCTGTCGCGCCAAGGGTTAACCGACTTCAAAAACGATGACGGTACTCAATTCGGCCCGTATTTTTTTCTTAATTGGGACTTGTCCTCGATAATGTGAAACAGAAGTGCGCAGAAAGAATGCGTCTGACAGTTGCTATAACATTGTTAACAGCTGAATGAAAACTGTCAAGTCTGATCACTTTTACTAGCTTTTTGATCGTAAGATTGTAGCTGGTTCCAATTTACAAAAAAAAAAAATTTTCTTTCATTTACAATGTTACAGCTGTCAGAGACATTTTCTCAGCGGCCGGATTGTAGTAGGGTTACTAAACTAAACAAAAAACTTATATTTTAGTATATACTTCAAACACGGTGTGAAAACTAGGTGCTGTGTTATCCCCTTAATATAAAACTAAATACAATACTCTGTGTGACTTTGCTCAGTAAAATGAAATCGGAAATAACGATACTTATTCAATATGACTGAGCAGAATAACAATGTCAGGTAATAAATTATTTGCGATAGGACTAATAAAATACGAGATAACACAGGTATCACATTTTCCAAAGCCTGGAACGAATCTACCATGAACTTAGAGAGATAGAGAAAATCTATGGTAAAATGCACACATTTCCTTTTACTTTGGTTCATTTACATACCGTTCTATTTTATGTAAGAACTTGTAAGCTATAAATGCTATAATTATGAGTTAAATCGCTGAAGCGACAAACGACCTTTCATAAAGAATAAAGGCTAGAGGCATCGAGATACAATACATATAGTCACAATTCACAAAAACTCGGCGCACGCTACGAATTGCGCCAACTTTATGGTCCGATCCGACTACAACGCCGCGCGATGCCAGAGCTACTATGTCATAGCGGACAACTAACCTTGAACACTATGCAAACGCCATAACGTCTAAATTGGAGTAAATGTGGCATTGTGAACTATATCATTGATACAATGTTTGTACAATGACGCTCGGAAGTCTTTTGACTGTTTACACTGAGAGATTGTGACTCTATATGAATTGTATCTCAATGGTTAGAGGACTCCAATTTTAGGAAGCTCACGAAAAGCCCCATTCCGCCGTCCAGCTGTTTCGTTAGTATAGTTAACAGTTACGTAAGTTGTTAGACGCAGAATTAAGTGTAAACTACTGGGTGGATTTGAGGTATATCTGATCCTTAATTACAGCCTCAAATAAACATGCTACTGTGAGAGCAATTCTGCTTTATAATGCAAAACAAATGCAAAATCCAAAGTACGATGCCGTTATCAAAACGATCTAGAGATAAGATTGAGCAATGAATAAAAACTATACTTCGCATGTCATTCTAAAAGCTGCGGTAAACTGAAATCCAAAATAAAAACTGCTTTTTTTACTTCATTAAATCCTTCTACTAAGAACTCTGAATCCGTGAATACTTCATTATAAAACAATTTCTCAGTCAGGAAGCTTTTGTTAGTTTCTTTCTGGATACCTTCAAGATATATCGAGCTTGCCTATCTATAAGTTCTTACCCAAAACAGACACAATTCCAAGGCACGACCTCACTCAACTTGGTCTATATTAGTCTATACAATAATTCAGAACGTCCACTGACCGAAACTAAGCTATTTTCAACTTTAGAAAGGGAAAGACAGACATGTGGCTTTCCGTTCATCATTTCTTATTTTCACTTCATCAAAACGCGCGAGTTACAACTCGACCGATAAACATAACGTGAAAATAAGCCGCTTTCATTTTACTTGCGAATGAATTGTCTCAACAATAATCTACTTTTCTGAGCTACAGATAGTCCTCTGTGCCGAGGCTATGAAGTCACTAACGGCGCACAATTAAAGTCGACACTTCTCAAAGAAACTCTACAACAAGTCTCCAATATCACAACATCTAGCGAAATAGAGGTAGGAACAGTTATGCCAGCGACCCAAAGCGGTACTCTATAATTGCGCTTGGCTGGCTTGGGTAGGCTGGCAGGGGCAATACAACCCTAGCGGTACATCAGTGTGGGTCTTATCATCCCCACTTTGAATTAGAAGTGAAATAAGCAAAATAAAATAGAATAAAAATAGAAATAACTAAATTAGAGATGCCGCGATTAGTCGCTATTATTCGATATTCGACTATATTCGCATTTTTTTCATTATTCAGCGAATAATATTCGAATAGTTGTCAGAAATTATTATCAAATATAAAATTTTAAAAAAAAAACTACTGTACAGATTTAGAATAATCAATCTATAATTGTTTATTGTTCTGTACAATTAAAAGCATAAAAAAAAGTTGACAAAATAAATCAGTCAGATTTAACAAGCAAAGTCAGGTCTTTTTGATTATTCAAATTATAATTTGAATAATATCTTTAAAATATATATATAGGTCCAAAGTCACTAAAAGCGTCTTATTGTTGATTACTAATTGAATATAATGCCAAATTTTGATATTGAATAACAATGGCGAATAATTCGACTATTCGCCATAGGGAATTACGATTAACCGCTAATCGACTACTCCCCATAATAACTATTCACGGCATCTCTACTTTAAAACGAAACACATTATACCTAATCAGCGGCCACATGCCTTTATCAATGATGTCCATTTGTGACGTATTATGGCAATAGATTACTGTACACAAATTTCTTTAGATCAGCTCTCTGATTCCATTAGCTGTCTCTGGCAATCGCTCTATCCATTCGCAGGCATGTCGTGAGTAGGTCGATGCGATTGCTGGTGACAGCCAACGCAATTGAGAAGCAGACTCCAGTTTGTTATATTACATCAGGTGCAACAAGTAAAAACCACAACACAAACCTTGAATTAGCTTAGCTTCTTTCACAGTGGACTCAACGCAAGCAATAGAGTAACTATGACATTCACGAGCATGAAGTAACGTTGAGCTTAGCGATGTAGTCTAGGAGGCCCTGGAGCCGTTTCTTGACGCGTTTCTGGTCGTCGAGCGTGCAGCCGAGGATGGCTGACTCGAAGTTCTTGTCGGTGCCCGTGGTGGGGTCCGGCTGGGAGGTGCACGCGTTCATGTACGTCTGGCAGCGCGTGTGCGCCGACACTGCGTCGTCGTGCACTGATATCACAAGCTGGTGGATGTACATGTTCACCTGAAAATATCATTAGATTAATTAGATATTAAATTAGAAGCATTTATGGGCGAATGTGGGCTGAGGCCTGCATATATGAGTGTATAAATGCTCGGTGGCCATCAAGGCTTGGCTTGGCTTGTAGTTTTCTCAAACATTGATATTCACGCAAGAATCGTCAAAAACATCATCATCGCTTAACATCAGGTGAAATGGCGGTCAAACGCAAAACTATTATTAATTAATAAAAGAGTGCATTAATATTTTGGGGTAAAATTTGCATTTCATTAAAATATAACCGCGATATATGCCGTGCCATACTGAGTTGTAAGAATAACACATATAAAGTATATCATAATAAATAATTTTAAATTATTAAATAATTAATTAAATAATAATTTAAAAAATAATATTAACACTGGCTTGCACATCCTCACGCGAGTTTTGATAAATAATATTATTAGTTTTATAATAATACTAGCTGCGCCGCGCGGTTTCACCCGCCAGTTAAATTCGTCGTTAAGTTTTCAGAAAATTTCGAATTTTCTGCGCAATTTTCTTAATTTTTCTTTACGTAAGAACCTTCTACAAAGTATTAGAAAGCTTTAAAAAAATATGAATGAAATCGGTAAAGTCGTTCTCAAGTTATGGCGTGACCAAGGTAAATAGGGATTCATTTTTATACATACATATAGATAGATTAAGTTTAGTTCAGAAAATGGTACAACGCAACAAATCGACATTGTTGTAGATTTATCTATAACCATTTATTTCTATCTAGCTGATAGAAATAAATGGTAGTAAAATGGTTCATTCGTAGTATTCATAGCAAACAAACTATTTATAGGAGTATTATCATTCCACAACGGACTCTATTGAACTCATCAAAAGGATGTGATGTGACATTGTCAAGCTATTCAATTTGCAAGTCATATCAGGCAGCTGCCCGTGGCCAGACAATGCTTAAGGGTCACGGGACTATTAATGCTCACATTGATATTATAGATTGTAAAGACATATCATAGACGAGTTCCTATTAGGTATCTAGAAATACAGTCACTCAAAAACTTTATTAGAAAATAGAGTTCTATGACTTACATGAAGTCATTATGGAATTTAGTTAAGCTTATAAAAAATATATCAACTAGCACATCATTTTCCCACTGCTGGGACACAGGGCTTCTCTCAGAGAGAATGGGCCGTAATGCACCATGCTGGCCCGGTGTTGTTGGGTTGTCATGTCTTTGAACTTTTTGAGGTTCTTAGACATACCAGTAACCGCACAATGTTTTCACCATTTTTGAGTAATTGCATCCAAAATGCACGTGATTTTTAGGTACTAAATATGTGATTGGTGCAGGGCCGAGTATCGAACCGGGTGCTGTCAGATTGTAAAGAGCACATGCTACTGCTCGACCACCATGCTACTAAAATGTAAAAAAAAATGCCCATAACACTAAATACTTTGAACAGGTTTTCAATGTACCTGATGGAGAGCCTCTTCCTGGTTTGTATCTCTGTCAGTTCTGACCGCCACTTCCACGGTCATAGCGCGTGCGAGGATGCGGTCTGCGTACCTCTGGATGTCATCTTTGTCACCTAGATGACAAGCACATACAATTATTGGTACAAAATTGAACATTCCAAATGAGATGTCAGAGGTATTATCAAGGAAGATAGACTGTATTATGGAGTGATAGGACTGGCAACGCATGACTGACAACTCAATCATGCTTGGAATATTTGTTCATCACAGCCATGGTATTTCCATAGATAATTATGTGACATGTGCTTTGGCACAATGGCCTACATTGTTTATGTACCACATCTGCTGCATAAGCGAAAAGCGAAACTGTGCAAAAGTAATTAGCTTAGAAATAAAGAAACACACAACAAAGTAATAATGTCAGATTAGTTTTAGTGCGAGTGTCAACTCCTTTAATATTGTATTAAAAAGTAGCTGCTGCCGCGCCTTCGTTAGCGAATATTTTCATAAAAACCTCTACTTGCCCCCCTTAATTCGCAATTTTTGCCGGTATACATAAATCCTATCTTAAAGAACATCGTCACCTAATAAAAGAATCTCGCCTGATGTTAAGCGACGATGCGATCCATGATGGAGCACGCTTGCCTAGAAGAAACCGATTCACTCTCGACTTGAAGACACCCAGATTGTAACTGTCGGGGAAAACCCATTCAGGCAGCAAATTCCACAGACTAGCAGTTTGCATAATAAATGTGGAATCAAAGCACTTCATACGGGTTTTCGGAATATCAACCATAAAACTATGCCCTGCCAAACCTGCAAAATGAACCTGCCAAATCTTCTTCAGATTCAAGTGACAAAAGTCAAGTAGTTATAGAGATTAGGTGATGAATCAGTGATAGAATGAGAGGTATTTTGCTTTTATATACACAGAATATATTATGAATAAGTATGTAGGGAAGTGAAAATCATACTAACATTCTGTAATGTCTCCAAGTAGCTCAGAATGCTTTACACTGTCGAGGGTGGAAAGTAGCGAGTCTCGCTCCTCTTCGATGCGCACTGTGTCCCGTCGCAGCCGTTCCACTCTCATTTCCACCTGGTCCAGCACAGCTGTCAACCTGGAGAAATACCCTGACACTATTAAATGTTGCCAAATTATACCAGGATAGTAAGTATCTATGTCCATTCTCACGATTTAATTCCCTCATAAATTAATTAACATCAGAAACAATTATTGAGAGACCAAAAGACAAGGACGAAAGGACTTTCACATTGTAATATGATTAATGATTTGATTTATAACAGTAATTGTCTCAAAACTCAATTTTCCCATTGGTGGTACATATATATGTATGATGATAAGATTGGATGAAGACCTAAAAGGATAATCTACCCACATAACCCAATCATTACTATGAGTATGAGTTAATACAATGCTATCTAAATTGCTATAATCACAGCCTTTACAAAGCCTAATTAAATATATTGTTTTGTTAGTCTTATAAGGTCACACAAAGCATGACTAATAGAATAGAAGGGGCAGATATAAAAGTAGTCAAAAACCCATTATTTATGTGTCGTAGAAAAGAATATTGTAGCGTGGGCGAACATAGAACATTTTTTGCAGTAGAAAGAGTCATGATGACCAATTTGGAATGTTGACCCTTCAATGGAGAGTTGGGCGATATTGTGTGCGTAAAGCCGGTGTTTTGAAGGTGATGAAAGAAGTGAAGGTTACCTGTCTTTCGGCGCCTGCTGTCCCAGCGCCGAAGTCTCGTCAATGAGGGGAAGCGGAGACACCTCTCCACCTGGGTAAGCTAGCTCTACGGCAAACTGATCCACCTCCATTATTTGAAAATCGTCCTTACACGATAAAGCCAGGTTTGTACCGATTAATTAACCGTAAGAGCAGAGTTAAATAAATAACAATTTTTAAACGTCCAAAACCAAAACAAAATTAATTTTGATTGTCGATTAGTTTGACGCACAGGCCACAGACAGACTGAAAATAAAAACTTCGGATTCCGTTTTTTTTTTGTTAAAATTTTCATGACCGTGGATGCAATGTCTTTTAGTCGTAATCTTAAACAGTTTACTTTGTCTTAATAGCGTCAAACAAGTCATAGTCACAGTCAGAGTCAAGCTAAGTAAGTCACGGTCAAGTCAAACTCATGCCCCTGTAAAGTGGTGGAGACTTTACAAGAGGCTCCTATGAAGTCCTATGGAGTTTTGGAAACAACACGAAAAGACACGTTTCACCTCGTTATATCACTTGTCCACACTCAAGCACGCTTACGAGCACTTAATGAATAATAATTCACCATTTAGTACACATTAACACTCGAAAATACACAAGTTTAGGAAAATAATAAAGCCGACATGTTTTTTTCCACGTTGGCGCCAAAACTCAACTAAGAATAAATGACGCAGGGCAGCCAGATTAAAAAAAATAATCTCAAAAATGTTTTGGACGAAACGCAGATACGCGAAATGCGTTTGGCCACCAAGCGATGATACGGTCTACGATTGAGCACGCTTGCCTAGAAGAAACCGATTCACTCTTGATTTGATTTGAGCTTTAAACAAGGATTTTAGGGTATATATAAAATCCTTGGCTTAAAACAGAAAGGACGTTTCGAGAAACGACTGACGTTTCATCACGTTCCAAAACTGACCGTTTGATAACCGGCTTCAAAAAAGAAAAAAGGCGGAGGTTCTCAACCACTTCTCAATTCAACTGTTTGTTATTTTTTTTGTGTTTTTTCTTCTTTTGTTAGGTAGATCATTTTTCAGGGGTGGTTCCATATAAATTATATCAAAATTGATGTAGCGTTTTTTGAAAAAAAACAACAAAAACAAAAAACTATACACACATGACGTTGTTTGTTTCTCTTCAGCAAAAAAGTTTTACTCAAAAGTCCTTGGTTTTAACCTCAGTTTTAACTGTAATTTTTCTAAAGATCTTGTATAAACCATGGAAGTAGGGTATACAAAGTCCTTGGTATAATTATACCCATGAATTTTTCTAATTTTAGTTATAGGTTATCATGTCGTCTTAAAATCGGCTGAAGTTGTTTTTTTTTTTGTAAGTATGTATTTTCTTATTTTAGTAAAACTGTTTATCCTTAATTCATGTAGTATTGATTGGCTAAGGTTTTTAGGGTTCTGTACCCAAAGGGTAAATACGGGAACCTATTACGATGTCTGCCTGTCCGTCCGTCCCTCTGTACTACCTATTAACTATATCTTTCGAACCGTAATATATAGCCAGTTAAAATTTTCACAGAATATGTAACGTTACGGCGGATTAACTGACAAATAATAAAATAGTCAAAAAGTAAAAACGAAAGAGACAACAAAACTAGCTACATAATTATACTAATCTGTGAGAACACAGTACTACTGATCCGACTTTAAATTCTTGTCGCTTGTGCTTTTAGATTCGTTCCAGCAATATTATGATTGAAGTTAGTTTTTTGTACATGAAATAATAGGAATGCATGTTGCGTTGTGTTGTGGTATCGTCGCAGATATTTTTATCGTCTCCGTGTTTTTAGTTTTATTATTTTCCAATGATATTTTCTAAAGAAGTTTCCTTGCCAAATACACAGCAGATTTCCTGTTAGGCGCAAATTTGAATGAAACGATGTAATCAAAATAAACATTATTTTATTTTAGTATTACTTAATTTACACAATTATAATCATAGTAACTGGTGAAATATTAATATATCTCCAAATTCTCCTTTTAATCACATGGACAAATTTAATGATGAAATTAAAATACCATTTTGGGACGGATGAATTTTTGTTATAGATAATGAGTCCGTCAAAAATCTAACCGGGTATCTACAAAATAACAATTTGAGGAATTTATTTACGGCATGGTGATTATTGCATTCTTACATAGATTTACCCTTGACGATTTGTTATTTTTGGGGCCACCATATAAGACGCGTCGCGTCGAGCAGTCGAGCGAGACTTTGTGATCGCGAACAAACGGTTCTCCTCGGTGATCATTATCAAATGTTTACGCTGTTCGGTGCGCTGTATCATCATTTATCAATTATCAAATACTTATTTATTGACTAAAAATGTATAAACAACCAACAAGTTTTGCAAGTTAAAAACCTAAAACCCTCATATACCTATATACTAGTCAGAGTTCTCCCTTTTGTAATAGGGCCTAAATGCCAGTGTTTTATTGTGACCTTTGTATTAGGTAGGTATCGTTTTATTGTGAGCTCGACATGTTCTAAAAAATTCTTAGTTTTTTGTACATAGTTTTTATGCAACAAAATGATAAGCTCTACCATGTTCTCAGTGCTGGGACTCAGGCCTTCTTTCAGAGAGGCTGGGCCCTAATTCACCATGCTGGCCCAGTGCATGTTGGTGAATGCAATGTCTTTAAACTATTGAGGTTCATGGACATACAGGTTTGCTCATGTTTTCCTTCACTATTGTTGAGCGATGGCACATAATTTATTTAAGTACTAAATAAGTCAGTGGTGCAGGGCCGAGGATAGAACCGGGTGCAGTCAGATTGTAAAGCTATCGTTCGGCCGCCATCGCTCGGAGTTGCGCCGTAAAGATTCCATGAAACTTCAGCCAACTGAAGCGCGCCGAGACAGGAATTTTCTACATTGAAACTCCTTAGAGTTTGACATACAAAAAAATCGCACGGTCTCTCATGACGCGACGCATCTTCTGCGGTGACCCTTTGTAATCTAACGCAGTTGTGAGTTGATATTCCATATTTAATACGCATGACTGCAGTGCAAAGACCATTCTTTATCGATCGTCTAATTCGATAAAATGCTGATCAAATGGCATTTTATCGAATTTGACGATTTCAACTGTCAAGTTTGACGATCGATAAAGAACGGTACTGGCACTGCTGGTTTTAGTAAAGTTAGTATTGCTTTGCATTTTTATTTTGTACTCTTTTACATACAATTTTAATGGCCAAGGGAACACCTGTGAATATTAGTACTCAAATAAATGCTTACATTTATAATTTTAGTAAATCATCTCTCAATGATACAAACTTAACAAAACTATAAAAGGTTCTTTCTAAAGGAATAACAACAATACTGATAGACTGGAATAAATACAAGTATGTCATAATAATAATTAACCTAATTTATGTGCTAGAATAACATTCTAGGCTCGTTTTTTTTATTTTTTAAACACCTTAAGTCAAACTTTAGAATCAACAGCAAGCCCGAAAAAGCAAATATCTTTTGATGTTTTTCTTTAGATTTTAGATGGATGATGGACATGCATGCCTAACATGCGCACCGCGACAAAATCTTACGGTCACTTTGTAGAGTGAGAACGCGACAAGGCGCCTACGGTTTCGTATACGACTGTCTAGCTTTGGCACGATAAAAAGAGTCGACAAAATTTTGTCGCGGCGCGCATGTTAGCCCGAATGGTCGTCACAATGCAACACAATTCAAAATCAAATTGAATAAAAGTAAAGTATCACTTAAAACGTAATATGAAATGACAAAATTAGAATTCAATGCTTAGAATGCATGTCGTTTTCCCCATGCAACAAATGTTGCCATTTAAATATCTGCTTCATACTTACATAATATATATAATAAAAATTTCAATGCTTTGCTTGTTGTTGCAGAGCCGTGCAATCGTTATACCACTTTAAATAGAGTAGTTTGTGCTAAGGGATTTGAAGATTTTTGTATGGACGATGGCCCTAAAAGCAGTCGCAATTTTTTTCCTTCAAATTCGCTGTGCTCAATGAATGTTATATATTTGGATAGAGAACACATATTCAAACAAAAAAATTCATCTAACATAATATCTTAAGCATCAGGTTTCTAAGATATTTACAGGTTATAAATTCAAAATGGCGGCTGATGTTAGGACCAAAATCTTCAAAGCCCTTTTTAAAAGACCAAAAAATATATATAGTACATTTCAAAGAACATCTGGCGAAAGTATCAATAAAAGAATATATATATACAGATGGTACGTTTCACCTATGGCGGGCAATTTCCTTTCCATCCTAAGGTTGCCTGGAAGAGATCGCGTTTAGCGATAAGGCCGCCAGTTGTTACACTAGTTTTTAAGAGTTTTTTGTCCTCTGTATCAAATTTCATGGTGTAATAAAGAGTCAATAAAGAGTTAATCAATCAATCAATCAATCAATTCAAATTTCTAACAGTTATATATTATTGTCCTTGTAGCTAGGCCGGGTAATTATTGGAAACGATCATGATGTTTGCGCAAATTGATTATTATTCTTTACAAAATCATGTAAAGATATTTATCTCTAATGCATATTATTACTTGCATTTGTCAATAAACTAATTTTTGCAGGTTCAAACGGTTTATTGGCAAATGTAAGTAATATGGTGCGTTACTGTTAAATAGCTGTACATGACAATGTAAAGAACAACCAACGATTTGCGCAAACACTGTGTCATTTTAAAATAATTACCCGGCCTAGCTACAAGGACAAAAAATCTGATTGAAATTTGAATTTCCCGCCACAGGCGAAACGTTCCACCTTACCCCCTTACTAATAAACGTGGAGTAGCCTTGGAATAGTTACTCCGTCTTTTGTCTTTTTCGATCGAGTTCAAAATGTGAAAGAGAGAAGAAGACAAAACACGGCGTAACTATTCCAAGACTACTCCACGTTTATTAATTAAGGGGTTAAAGTTTAAAGTGCTAAACTGGTAAATATTATTTTGTCAACGCATATTTAACTATAACATACTTATATAACTTTAACGTGATATCATGGCATTGTGTCACCACATTCATTGGTTCATTCGGATTGTCTCCGCGAAAGTAATCTATTGACATAATTTTTTTTATGCATAATAGACATGTTGACTGATACTTTAGTATTACCACATGAAAAAGCTGATCATAAATAGAGCCCAACAACGAAAACAAAATTGAAACTTTATCAAAAATAAGTTATTTTAATTTCATGCTAGACAGAGAGCGCACTATAGCAAGTTATGACGTCAAGCCTTGCGCTTGCCATACAAATGCTATACTAACATACGCTTTGTGGGTAAGGGTCAGAGCATTACCTCGCAATCCACACCAAAAACACAAAACTCCATTTTTTTTTTTCATTCACTAAGCCTGGTATTTGTCTATACTAATATTATAAAGAGGAAAGATTTGATTGTTTGTTTGCATTGAATAGGTGCCGAAACTACAGAACCGATTTGAAAAATTCTTTCACTGTTAGGAAGCTACACTATCCCCGGGTAACATAGGCTATATTATATTTTCCAAAAAAAATTAGATACTTACTAAAACTCCAATAATGTAACCCAAGGTGTAAAAAAATAAGATTTACAATGTTAACTTTGCGTGTTTGATAGTTCTAAGACAGGACGACGTCTGTCAGGTCAGCTAGTTATAAATAAAACACCAGTCAAGTAGCCTATTATGCGGAACTAGTTTCTTAAATTTAACTCGTCCCGTCGACGCGGCTACTGTCGTATTTTATATGACACTTTAAAACAAACTAGGAGAAATACATTGGTTCCCTAAAATTCCGCGAGACTATAGTCAGTCCATTTTTTTAGCTCTGACAGATGCAATATTCATGAAAAACGTTGAATGAATATATTTCTTATTACTGGCGTATATATCCTACTATTTAGCTACAAAACTAACAAGTGACCAGAAATTACAGTTTTCATTCGGCTTTTTACAATCTACTGCAACTGTAAGAGCCAACAAAACCTTGGACCAAGTATAGATAGGTTATATACTCTAATTTATGAAGTGGTGAAACATGCCTTTACAATTTAATACAGTCACTACTATTTAACACCTAATAAAGCTCAGTACGGATGACACATACAACTATCTCTTTCTATCACGTGTGTATGGCGTGTGCGAGCGGGACGGCTCTATTTCCCACCCCACTCGCTGATCTTTCCGTTCTCGAATGCCAAGTTTTTACGAGGTAGGGGGACTAATGAGCCGCGTTTGACGATGCCCATGTCTTCGCCGGGATAGTACTGGAACAAGTATACATTTAAAATGTTTAAAACACCTGATTTAAGTGGCTTAAGAGATTTTCTTAAATCATAGCTAAAACACTCTCGAACAAGTCAACTATCAAAAAAAAAACTAAATCATAATCGGGAGCCACGATGCCACAGAAAAACATAAACACACGGTAAAAAGAAAGTGGTTGGCAACATTATGTTTTTGCTTTAATAATGTATGAGGAATAGTAACTTACATAGAATGCCCATTGAAACATGGCGTCACTTCCTCTTTTATAAATTGAATAGGCATGATGACAAATATTTTTTTTTATTGCCTCATAAAAAAGCTGATCATATATAGAGCACATAAACAAAAACAAAATTAAAAATAGTTTAAAAATAAATAAGATATAAGCATTTTAATTTCATGCTAGACAGAGAGCGCACTATACTGATCCGTGACGTCACGGCTCAGGAGCGCCATACAAATGCTATACTAACACACGCTTTGCGAGAAAGGGATAGAACATCCCCTCTCTATCTCCACTTCAAACTTGAAATACTCATATCTCAGAGATTTATCAGCCAATTCAATTTTTTTTAGTGTGTGTAATGTATTTAGTTGTATTCATCGCTAAGCCGGTTATTTGTAATAAATTAAACATTAGGAATCATGCCTATTATAGGTAAAGGAAGGAAGGAAATTGATACGGTCTACGATAGAACACATTTGCCTAGAAGGAACCGATGTACCGTGAGTGCATCGGTTGACTTGAAGATATATTATGTCCTAATCCCGATCCAGTCTAGTGGTTCGCTTAATAAAAGTGGAATCAAAGCGCTTGGTTCAGTTTTCGGTGGTATTTCAACCATGAAACAGTGTCGCCTATTCGTGCCTGCCCTGACCGTTAAGTAAAATTGGCTGTAGGGAATTACGTCTTGTAGATTCGATGCACTCTCCGAAATATATTCGATAAAAACTGATAGGCTAGCAACACTTCCATCTTTTTTCTCAAGTTTGTATTTTGTTTCCTACATGTCCTCTACAGGGGCGGCTCCAGGATTTCATTTTAGGGGGGGCATTCTGGATTTCATTTTGGGGGGGGGGGGGGCATCTGACAAGGTTCGAAGGAATCGAATCGAAAAATCGAGTCGAATGTATGGAATTGCTAGGTGTTTGGGGGGGGGGGGGGCATGGCCCCCCTGGTCCAATGGTCCTCTACGGCATTAATAAAGTGTCTGAAGCTAGACTCGTACCTGACATTGAGAAACAAATTTGAGGACATCAGCGCATATGAACTCGTTGTCTTCTTTCACCTTCTCTAGTCTGAAAATAAATAACATAATTGAAGTCTTGTCCAAAACCGGAATTAGTATAGAGTTGCCCGACCGCAACGTATCTCGGCGCGTAAAGGTTTACGTTCGCGTGATTTTGCGCACTAAGCTGTACGCGAGACCGCGTTAATAGTGCTAACACACGAGACGTACTTGGTTGACGAACCGCCGTCCAACCAACGGGAGAGAATGAGAAATTTTTCTTATTCCTAATCGTTGGTTGGACGGCGGTTCGTCAACCAAGTACGTCTCGTGTGTTAGCACTATAAGAGGTAGCCGTAAGAGCCACATACATCCCAAAGAGACGCCATGACACCTGCCAGTTTTAAGGCACAATTTTTTTTTTCTCAAAACACTTTTAAACTGACTGCTTTTTCTCAAAGTTGTCAAAAAAGTACAAGCGGTATCCAGCTCTGTAAGAGTTAAATTGCTACTTTATTGCCTCGTAGATAGAGTCCGTATTCATTTAAATTTCTTCGCGGAGTGAACCTTCTGTGTGCTATTATGTCTTCTGTGATAAGGGCAGGAAAATCTCTCAGGACTCAATATTAAATGGTACTTACAATTCAGGTTTCGCTATGCTGTCCACTATACACCTACAGACGCTCTCGCAGAGATCCTCGTCGAACAGGGGAATTCCGAATTGTAGATCCAAAATTGTCCATTTCTGTAAAAAATACTCTTATATTTTTTTTTTCAATCGACATAGATATCACCAATTAAATTGGACCTACAAAGGTCCAATTTCTTTGGTTATCATAATTACGTTTTTTTTTTTTAGCTCTACGGAATTCTACATTGGTGCTCAAATAACCGTAAAACAGACTTTGATATACTTATAAAAAAAAATACAATAAATAAATAATATTCGGGACATTTTTTCACACACGGTCTTTATCTGTCTATCTGTCACGATCTGTTTTTTTATATTTTACAATACAATACAATACAAAACTCTTTATTAAAATACCACAAAACAAGGATAACATAAAAATTACAACAAAATTATTATCTATGCTTTTAACAGGCGGCCTTATCGCTTAAAGCGATCTCTACCAGTATTGATACAGATTTTGATGTATATCAGTCTCTGGCAGCCATATCACAAGCTATGTTTAGTTTGGGGTCAGATGAACGTGTGTGCAAAAATGTCCCGAATATATTTATACACATATTAGTTTTCACTTCAAACAAACATGATCCGTTTCTGTTGTAGCATGACATGAAAGAGGAACAAACAAACTCACTTTTACATTTACAGAGTTAGCAGAAGAGTAGGGATAATGTGGTGAGACGCGTCGACAATAACCTAGATTTGATTATCACCGATGCAGATGGCATAGCAAGAGAGAAGCCTATACCCAGCAGGGCAAGGCTGTGGATGATGATGATACAACATACCTCTGGCCTGCAAGTTTCTTCATCAGACGCATTATGGCCTGTGTCAACCCCACTATCCTCCGTGGACATCTCGGCCAACTTATCTGTCAACTGAGTGAACATCGAAATCGACTCTTCCATTGGACTCATCAGGTCATTCAACTGAGCTTTGTCGTCATTCTTAGCGTGCACCGGAACCTCAAACTTGTTAATATTGTCAATTTTGTTCAAGTTCTCGCTACTAACTGTCGTCGAATCTATGGGTACTAAGTCGTCTGATATGCTGGTGTTTTTATCTTCGATGCTGGTGGACGAGGAATGAATGGGAACCAAGTCATCGCTACACGCGATTGATTCTTTGCTCTCGTGCGTGGTCGGATCGACCAGCTCTAAGTTGTCCAATTCTTCGCACAGTAACTGGCCGCAGTCGACGCTTGTGAACCCATTGGCTGGCGAATTGTTCTTGCTTTCTATGGTAGGGGTCACGGCGAAGTGGGATTCTATGGGAGATTGCAGCCTGGTCATGGCTTTGTTCATTTCTATGGGCTTTTCCGTGGAGTCGTTCGATGATACGGAAATTTCGCTAATCGGTTTAGCGGACCCGCAGATGTCTTTCCGTTTTCGAGGAGGAACTGAAATAGTTCGTAGATAAATTTAAAGATGCTGCGTGCTTTTACATAACATGGCATTTCAAAAATCCCCGATAAACGAGCTAACTCCTATATTCAGAGCTTTCAAACAAGGGAGATATGGTTAGGTGGCGTGGCACGTGCGACCAGTCTAAATGAGTTTGGATGCCTTTAGCCGAACTCACCCTGCAGACGACCTTGCCGCTTTTTTGTATGTGGACTATTAGTTGGTTCATTACTGCAAGTTTCTTAGTATATGTGGAAAATAAACGGGCCAAATGCGAGTCGAGATGGCGCACTGAGGGTTTCAACAAACTATCTATTACGGTTCGAAGAATGATACAGCCGTTTAAAGGTAGGATGGACGGACAGACAGACAGAAGCGTAGGCTTAGTAATAGGGTCACGTTTAAACACCATGGGTACGGAACCCAAAAAAATGATTAAGAGAACCGCTTACCGTTTTTGCGTTAAGCGGTCTTAACTGCTTATATTGTTACGGTGTTTTATAAAAAATATGAAAAATGCAGACATGAACTCAAATGATAATTGTACTAAGGCAAAATCTCCTTTGTTTATCTGATCTGAGGTCCCATCTATACTTATATCATAATATGTTTGCTTCGTTTTATATACTTTTGTACTTAAATTAAAAGCATTATTACCTATTAAATATTATTGGCCTTACTTATAAACGTTACTTAAAAGTTAAGCAATGCTTAAAGTTACTGTCAACTTCTCGCTGACGGAAATTGTCACAGGTGGAAACGAGACAGTACGAGGTATAGTAACCTTTATAAGTAAGGCCGTATATGTGTAGGTATTTGATAGATACGTACCTAGCTGCACGTTGGTGGGAGGTTTCGCACAGCCCAGGTCCGGCACGCCGATGTCTGCGAGCGTGACGTACCCCGCCGTGCGAGACAGCCGCAGCCTCGTCAGCAGCCGACGCAGGCCCGCGTGACGCGACCACAGCACACCACTTTCTGCCGAAACAGACAACTATTTAGAGCCTTTATTTACTAAACAAAATACAAGCTAAAACTAACACTACAAATACAGTTAGACTGCCCATAGACCGTTGCAGGTCTAAAGACAATCCAAATGCTCAAGCCCACTACCAGTTGGCAGCGTACCCAGCATGCTGGCGGCATTACCACGCTGAATAGCAATGCTAATGCGTTGAGCCAGAAACACGCCAGCATTTTGGTCACGCGTCGCATTAACCCTCTGAAAGATTTTTGAAAATGAGGTGAGCTCCCGGTCCCCAAGGGCCCAATGTCTCAAACCCAAACGCCTCAAATATGTAACCACTGCCGAGGTTAGCATAGCATATTTGCGTCGCTTGTGCTGCTCTGCTCTCTCTCTCCAAACTATATAGATCACTTTTTTCTTTTTCTATACTAATATTATGAAGAGGAAAGATTTGAGTGTTTGTTTGTTTGCATTGCTACGAAACGGCTACGAAACTACAAAACCGATTTGAAAAATTCTTTCACTGTTGGGAAGCTACGCTATCCCTGGGTAACATAGGCTGTATTATATTAAAAAATAAAATAGGGATCCTTACTAAAACTCCAATAATGTAACCCAAGGTGTAATAAAATAAAATTTACGTGTTTGACAGTTCTAAGACAAGACAACGTCTGTCAGGTCAGCTAGTTTTATATAAAATAGATCCACCAACCCGCAACTGCCAGCATGGTGGATATGGCCCAGTCACCCTTTCGAGGGTAGGCTAAAAGTCCAGCAGTGGACTGTTAAAAGGCTGATGATGATATAAAAAGAGCGACAAGCTTGCGGTCCGCCTGATGGTAAGCGGAAACCGCCGCCGATTCACAGTTAAGCTCGCACGCGGTGCACGTACTAATAAGCTGACTTCAATGAGGAGATAGAATAGAATATATTTATTGCCAGAAAAAGATACCTATAACCATAATATTACTTACAAAATAGATAACAAACACTAGGTATAGGTCGCGTCATGTAATAAGAATGCTGGCTGGTTAGGCTGCTGCTGCGTAGGCGATTTATCGGTCTATTTGGTGGTATGAGGTGCGGCGCGGGGCGGGCGGGTCACGCGCCGCATGCTTGCCGGAGCGCTATTGGTTCGTCAGTCGTACCCATGCGCAAACACACAAGCTCTACTTTCTTCCAGCGTTCTTTTTACATGACGCGACCTGTACTCATTGCTTATATAGAATTTTCGGCGAACCTCAAACTAAGCACGAAAACGATCGGTGAATTGGACACAGTGTGATGTGATAAAAAGGCAGACACGCCACGTACCGGGGTCGGCGGCTTGCGGCGGGAAGGGCAGGTGTCGCAGGGGCGGCGCGCGGCGCACGCCCACCGCCTGCAGCAGCACGGGCCCGCGGCGCAGCGCGCTGTTGGCGGCTTGCAGCGCGGCGGCGGCCGGCAGCGCGGTCACGCCGCCCGCGCCCTCCACCGCGCTCTCCGCGCCCCACCACGCGACCGACACGCGCGAGTACCCCAGCAGCAGCCGCGGCACGGCGCGCAGCACGGTGCCTGCCACAAGCAGTACAACACATTTATTAAGACGAAATATGCTTCAAATTTGACGATTCGTCCTAAGGAATATTCAAAAGTAGACCTTTAAAATCGATTAATTGACATTATTTCTTTATTATTAATAAATGTTCTTGAATTATTTTATTCGGATGTTTTCACCGATACACGACTAAATAAATTTGGCACGATAAAAAAAATCGTAAACTTTCCTAAAAAAAACTTCAGTTTTTACGTTTCCTTCTATGGATGAAATCATTCAAATACTTTAGTGATCGCAGTTTTCTGTAAAAGCGTAAGATTGTTTATAGAAAAAAAAGAAAAAATAAATATTGAAAATATTTGAAAGCGAGCACGCCGAGTATGCAAGCATTACCGTCAAACAAGTTTAGCGTACGTTCTCTACCATTTCGCTTTAATTACTAGCAGCGCACCACGGTTTCACCCGCCTGCTGATGATGAAATCCAGGACATAAGCTATGTTTATTCCAAATTTCATCCAAATCCGTCCAGCCGTTTCTGAGTGAAGGAGTAACAAACATACACACTCACACACACAAATAATAGAAGATTTTTATTTATTTATTTTATTTATTTATTTTTATTTAAGATAGATAGATATTCAAAATGACGTGATTCTCGGCCAAGCGCTCAGAATCAACACGATCTGAGGATGCCGCAGAGGCGAAACACGTTTCGATAAAGTGCTCTAAGGATAAGGGTTTAATTAGTTATTCGTTCTATATTTAATTTAGTTATATTTATTGCCATTACACATTAATTACTGATTTGTTTAAACTTTTTTATTTCAGACGTTGTCATATAGTTACCCGGCCTATATAGCTACAAGAACATAAAACTGATTGAAATTTGAATTTCCCGGCGTAGGTGGAACGTACCCGACGGTAAAGCTGAGAAAAATTAAAACGAAAAATTAAAACGCACAGGTGTAATTTACGTGCGAAGCCGGGGCGGGTCACTAGTTATATACATAAACCTTCTGTAAAAAAAATTCTAGTGATGGTGAAAACCGAATCAAAATCCGTTGCGTGGTTAAGGAGGAGTTAGCAGTTAGTTACACAGACAGATAGACACGGAAAGCGACTTTATGTTATACTATGTAAAGATAACGATTGTAAACCATTGATCACGAGCACACTATCAGTATAGTGAACAGATTCTGACCTTTGGTGAGTAGGAGCGTGGGCGGTCCGTACCCGGCGGTGTGGTAGAGGTAGAGGCGCATCCAGGGCGAGGCGGCCTCGGGCGGCGCCGGGCCCACGTGCGGCAGAGCGCCCGCCGCAGCGCCTGCGCGCGCGCCGCGGCACAGCGGCGCCGTCGATATCGCCAGTCTACAACAACGTGGTACATTCAGTACGAGCCAGCCTCGGGCGGCGCCGGGCCGACGTGCGGCAGCGCTGCGTACTCACCTGTACTTGGTGTTCAGCAGGCGGGTGCGCGCAGCCACTCCCAGAGCGTGCAGCGCTTCACATCGCAGCAAGTCTAGCGGGCGCAGCGTGGGCCGCAGCGCTCGCAGCGCTATGCGGAGACAGGCGGCCGCCGCAAGGTAGCGCCGCGCCTCGCCTTCTATCTCTGGATCTGCCACCACCTGGACACATAATGCAAAATATCGACACCGCTTTATGGTTGTTATTCCGAAAACCCGTACTAAGCGCTTTGATGTTCCCCGATAGTTACAATCTGGGTGTCTTCATATCACGAGAGGATCGGTCTCTTCTATATAGGCAAGCGTGCTCCATTGACCGCGTAAACCGCATCGTCGCTTTACATCAGGCGAGTTGGCGGTTAAACGCAAGCCTATTATTAAATTAAAAAATGACAGAAACGGTCAACATCAATATCAACGCAGAACCACGTTGATTGTATAGCTAGAGTTCCCGATCTTAGGTCTCTGTATACATAACACAATATAGCGACAACACGTCGCGGCCACTATAGCAATAGAGTTGAATATCTTACCACCGTTCAGAGAAGAGAGAGGGAAATTTGGAAAAGACTACCAAAAGAAGGATTCTACCATAGGAAGAAATAGATTTTTACATACCTTGTCTAACTCCATAAGTAAACTGTCCAAGCTTTCATCGCAGAGCTTTCCCACTTCAAATAACGTCACTGCGTGACTTTTAAGATCCTGTAAAGTACACAAAAATACTAAAAAATTATCTACTTTTTGTAATATAAATAAATAAAATAAAATAAATATTTTGGGACATTTTTGCACACACGGTCATCTGACCCCAAACTAAGCGAAGCTTGTGATATGGCTGCCAGAGACTGATATACACACATATATAGTTTTAAATACATACTTAAATAGATATTAACAACCAGATATAGAACAAACACAAATGTTCATCACACAAATGTTTGTCCTACGTGGGAATCGAACCCACGCCCTCAGGCTCGGAAGGTAGGTTCACTACCAACTGGACCAACGGGCTATTAATATAAAAATACACAAAAAAAACAATAAAGACAATACATACCGGGGACAAATTACCCATCATAAGATAAGCCGCCAGCGTCGAATCAAACAGCAGAGCGACTCTTCTACTGGCCCCGTTAATCACACTGTCTGCAACCTGTTCATGATTCTGTTAACGAAATTAATTTGATTCTTTGTCAAAACTTGTAAAAAGTAATACTTTCGGATATGACAATTAAAATAAGAGTAAACAACAATAGACAATTACAATTTTAGACAATTTAGAGTAGACAATTTTAAGTATTATTAGATATATTTTTTAACAAAAGTTAAATTTAATAATACTAAAAATAGAATTGCAAAAAAACATAAAAATAAAAATAATCTGTGAATTTGTATGAGGTTTTATATTCATAATTTGGCTGTTATCTATCTATTCCATTAATTCTTTTTCTTTCTGTTAATTCAATTTAATGTCTTAAAATGTTAATACTACTTATCAACTGTTTTATCTACTGTCTAAATTATATTTATCTATCCGTGCCCAAGTTGGTGTTGCAGCGGGGCATTTACACTATCATTCATAGGTATTAGGTATTTAAGTTTGTATTAGTGATAACTTTTTTGGCTTTTGTGTTACTATTTATCTTATATCTACCGTGTTTGTTAACAGCTATTTGTTTTCAAAGTAAAATAAAAAATTTAAAAATAAAAAATACTTTGTTTTTTTATAGTCTTAATAGATAGAGGATAAATTATTGTTCTTACTTGTTTAGAAGTGGAAGGCGCATTTTTAATGAGCACTGGCTCCATTTGTATGGTGTCGTCATCAGCGCTTGGGTCGAACGTCAAAGGCGATATCTGACTGTACCTGCAGACCAAATGTTACAAATCTTTGTTTTTCTTCTTTGTCAAATGCTAAAAATAAGGTTCTATTAAACAAAATGTGCTAATGCTCGTTTGTGTATCTGTAAAGCGCCATCGCTCCTCAAAGTCAAGTCATTCGTTTAGGAAAGGTTCATCATCAACATCATCAGCCAGAAGACGTCCACTGCTGAACATAGGCCTCTCCATTTAACCTCCACACTGAACGACACCGTGCCTTTTGCATCTACTGGATGCCAGAGACTCTCACATTGTCGTTGGTCCACCTAGTGGGAGGCCTACCTACGCTACGTCTTCCGGTTCGTGGTCTCCACTCAAGAACCTTCCTTCCTTATCGGTTACGGTTCCTCGAGCGATGTGATCTGCCCGTTGCCACTTCAACTTGCAAAAAAGCAATGGAAAGTTTTTTGGAAGACATCACTCTGGTTAGGCGATAAGACCGGCCATTATATTTGGTTAGGGGATCAGTTGTCCAAGTCTGGAATGAGTCCCACGGACCATATTCACCTTTTAAATGTAATAATGGGCAACTGGACGCACGTTTAGATTGCTATAATTTGATTTATGTTAGTTTAAATATAATTTGTATTTTCGGTGCTGATATTTGTATTTTGTGAAAGGGCCGAATTAAGGGGAGGAGGTAGAAAGTCTAAGCGTACGAAGTGGGGCGCAACAACTGGTTTATATTATCAGTATGATGGACGGTAGTATGCTCACGGCTGGTGTCGGTGGTGCGTGAGCGCGTGACGCCACGAGTCGTGCTGCGGCGCGACGGGCGGCGGCTGCAGGCTGTTCGCGAACCCGAGCCGGCAGTACAGCGACACCGCTTGCTTCACCAGCTCCACTTCCACCTTGCACGACCAAACAACGACGGTGATATAACGAGGTGAAACATGTCTTTCGTATTGTTTCCAAAACTCCATGGAAGCTTCTTGTAAAGCCTCCATCACTATACTGGGGCATGAGTTTGACTTGACCATGACTTACTTTGCTTTGCATATTTTATTTTCTATGTTCAAATCATACCTGTAATACCACCGCCAACTCCGCTACACTGGTATGTTCGTCTATGGACACGAACACCTTGTAAAGCAGTGTCTCGAAGTAATCTCCAGCTATTCGGTTCATTACGAACCCCTTCAATGGCGGCACGGATACCTTGTCCGCTGAAGTGATTGGTACGTCGAGGTAGACGAGGCCACGCCTGGGAAAAGAGTGTTTATTATGAGAGGTTAGGCGTAAATCAGCTTGTATTTCGATAAGGGCAACGCACTGAGGTAGGTTAGCTACTGCAGGGGAAAATAAAGGTTTTTTTGCGAGTAAGGTTTAATTTTGCTTGCTTTTATGTTAAGAATAGTTAGCGCTTACAGTCAGGGGAAAACAATGTGATATTTTGTGGATTTTAATTCTACTTTAATTTAAGTTAAGAATTCGTAGCGCTTAGAGTCAACTAAATTAATAGTCCACATGAAAAAAAATCGGTCAAATGCGAGTCGGGCTCGCGCACTGAGGCTTTTTTTCCACCACAAAATACAAAAAGTAGTGCAAAAAGACATCAGGTATAGGAAGAAGGCGCGCAATCCGCACGAATGTCAACCTGTGCTGGAGGTCTCGCCTCGCATTCACAGGTCGCTTATAGACGCAGGCAAGGTCGACATTGGACTTCAGAGAAGGCCAGTTTCAGACCACTCACCCTGGGTGCAGTGCACCAAGTGCCTAGGCTTTGGCCACACAAAAGCGATCTGCCGGGAAAGAAACGAACTCTGCAGTCACTGCGGACCCCATTCACGCTACTTGGATTGGTAACTATGTTGTAGACAATTTAGAAATCTTACCTATACAGGTTCTTCACGACGTTATAATCAAGTGTACCAGCAGTCTGCGAGCCGCGGTCTATGAGCAGATCGATTATCGCCCTCTCACTCTCACTCAGGGGCTGTGTGGGACAGGAAGCGAGACATGCATATTAGACCACACGCAAAAAATATTCTCAGAAAAAAAAAAACACTTTTTTAGGTTGGTGGAAGCTGTTAAAATTGTTAATTTCAAAATTAGTTCTCAAACGAAATTACAATATTTGAGCTGGAATAAAATACATGTCACAGATACATCTGTGTTTGAGTTTATGATTTGGTTCAAAACACGATAGAATAAACTTTCCTCGATAAAAAAAAAAATCGGAAACAAAGTCGAGTTAGTTTATTTTTTTCGTTTTATGCTCTAATGAAAGCTCGTAACAACCTGGAAATTGCATGTACTGAAAGGCAATTTTATTCAACATTTTTTTATTTGGATAGATTTTTGATAGTGAATAGTTTCGTTTTTTAGTGGAAGTAAAAGCGTAAAAAGGTCGCGAGAATTTGCGCGCGCCGCGTTCAGTACCGCGCCAGGCGTCATCGAGGTCGGATCTATGTTCGTTTTTGTCGTTGCACTCCCTCCGCGGGCGTCCTGATTCTTGGGTGGCAAAATACATCGTCGCTATAACTTGGCGGGGGCTGAGGGAGCGTTTTGTTGCCTACGCGACTCGGATAACCGGTCGTTAACCCCGCAATTACGACGTTTTGTTACTAAAGTTATATGATTATTTACGGGATATTTACCGTAAATAATCATATAACTTTAGTGAACAACCGTGATAGTTTAAAACAGTGTTTTGTTACTATTCCAATTGTAAGAATAACTAAATTTCAAAATATTTTCAGCCAAACAGTAATGCTGCGTTACCAATGGATTATACCACTCCACAAACAAATTCTCCCAAGTGGGTTAGAGGAGAATCAGTAAACTTTACCTTTACATCTTCTTCTAATACATATCCAAGCTCGACTCTCCACCAGGGCTGCATCGGAACGATCTGCGGAACTTTCGGCAGCAGAGTGCGGATGGCCTTGGAGCGCCCGCGGCGTCCCAGGGACCGCGACTTGGCTACCAGCTCCAGGTACTCATTACGGCCTATGCCTAACAGGCGCAAGCCTGCAAATAATGGGGTAAGGGGAAGGTTTATTCATCTATCACCGGTGGGGGTAATGGAAAGGTCATGATTAGTATGGAAAAATGGGAATAATAAAGTATTGCGGTGTAGTGACTATGAAAACAATAACCGGCCAAGTGCGAGTCGGGCTCGCGCACTTAGGGTTCCGTGCCACCACCTAATACAATAATTATCAATTAAAAAAACTGACTTGGCATTTGGATTCGATCGAATGATGAGGTCATCTAAATAGCAAAATACGTTGCTTAACTTGGTAATGAACAGAAATTTGTCACCGACTCGCACTTGCCTAATATTTATAATTTGTGGTTATATTTTAGAGTGTGTACTATAATCATGCCAAGTTTGTACTGCCACTTGCCACGTGGCATATGTGCCACTTGTACGTATTACCGTTTTTACATTAGAGAACAGACAGACAGACAACGTAGGTTTAGTAATATGGTCCCGTTTTTACCCTTTGTCTACAGAACCCTAAAAACCTAGCTAGTGTAGCATATATTATGTTTGTATGTTTTTTCGACAATAACTTGAGTACTGTTAATTTGATCGTCATGAAATTTTGAAGGCAAGTAGTGCAAATAAATTAAATTTTTCTGTTCGTATATGTGTTAATCCGATGCAGGGGTTGTAAAGATATTAAAATAACAAAGTTATAAAATACCATTGGATAAAGGAACAAGTTCCTGATGAATCAGAAATGAACTTATTTAGTACAAAATTAAATAATGTCAGTATGACTGAATTGAAGATTGTCAATTGATTAACATAGCTGTTAACTGTCATATTATTTAATGAAGAACATGGTATGTAGGAAAACTATGGGTGTATTTGTAATGTAGGTGAATTAAAAACTTGTAAAAAGCTTGTAAAAACGGAACATTGCGAGGTCTCAGTTCAGAGCGATATAGCTATTGTTAAAGTGTTAAAATAAAACTTACAATCAGCTGCAGTAAAGTTGGGCATGGTATCATAACTCTTCTCTTGTTCTATGAGTAGCGCCACAACTTCTACATAGTAAATGAATGGAGTTATCCTGAGACCTGAAAATCACACAGAAAACAAATAAAAATGAGTTTATACCTCAGGTTTAATATGTTACCCATGCATGTACGCATCATTTGTTAGTGAGCTCAAGACGACAAGAGACAAGGCAAGATATGCAGATTGCAGCTCAATCCAATATTATCTGTCCATAAATAACGTACAGCTTGCACGCTATGCGAGTATGTGGCAAATGCTCACAGTGAGCACCCCGTCCACACAGCCTGAGGCATACGTACTGCAATATTCACAGGGCCTCGTAATGTATGGATGCATCAACTTTATGCAGACACACTGCACACACCTACGTAATGATATCCAGCTGCCATCTCACAATTCAAACCATTTTGTAAAAAGTTATCTTATTATTGGCTCTGAATTTAGTTTATTTAGCCATGTGCAGAGATGTGTTCTATCAGCGGCTACTTAAATTATGTCTCGTAGGAGGAAAAATGCCAATAATGATGATGACATACATGTTTCAGAAATAGGTATTACCTTTCACAATCATGTCGGCCAAATGATATGGATATAGCATGAGCCTTTGTATGCTACTTTGAACCAGAGCTTCATAATATTTTCTCTCATCTTTGCGCACTGTTCTCACTGTGGAATGGAATATTAGCATAGTATGTTGAATAATACATATATGTAAACAAATCGGTTGTGCTTAAGATTTTCAATATGTGTATAGGCAAAAGATAAATATGTACTTACCCAGACTGCCCTTGTATCTCAATTGGTTTTTAATGCTAAACTCAAAAATGTATCTTTCATACTCCTTGGGAGAGTCACCTAAAAGCTGCAATGAATTAAAACCGATTATAAACATAATAAAAACAAAACATGCACTATTAGATGGTCAACTATTGCTAAATAATAACATGTTTACCTTTTTTACAGTGCCAGGCAACTGAGGCCATTGTATCTTTTTCCTAATACACTCTTCGATTTCATCCTCCATTATGATGGAATCTTTCCCTACATTCAGGGTAATTAGTTACGTAGTTAGTTTTACGGCCTTGATTGATTAGATTTCTATTTATTTTATTTTAGATAAATAATGTTGTGATTGTGAAAAAAATATGTATTGGCAACCAGCGCAAATCATTTTGAGTTTTTTACATATTTTTTTTTACGATCGTGAATCGTGATATATCATATCATATCTTTTATAGATGGTCAGCAGTTCTCTACGCATACAAACTGACATTAAAAACGGGTGCCAATTCGCCATCATAAGGTTCATCAGTGAGTCAAATGAGTGAATGTATTGTACATAATATTACAGCAATATACATAAGCTGTCAAAATGTCTAGTTTTATTTGATTGGCCAAGAAAATTACTAGTCATTGAATAGAATTGCGAGTAGGAGTGCGAAAGTTACAATATATAGCATAGCACAGAGTGGAAACCAGAGAGAATAAAAATCAACGTCAATTAATTGTTCACATGTTAGTAGCCAGTTCATTTTCACAAGTAGTGACAACCCTACGATTTTTCAAGATCAAGCGCGGGTAGAAGAATAAAACACCCACCCCGCTCTTCTCGCCGGACTCAGCCGCAGTTTTCAGTCAGCTCGTGACCAGGGCCACTGTAACATGGTAGAAACGTAATTTTTTTACCTTCGAGAGTACTAGGCCATCTGGGCCTAACGAACAATCGATATCGATATAATGTCGAATGTCGATACTTTCTTAAACTACCCCCTAGTAATGGCAGCCATATTAAGTTTGAGTTGAAGGTTTGACCCGTATTTTGTAGATTTATTTTCGTAGTTTCACGATGCCACCGCTCAGTCTTCTTGGATATACTATCGGATCACGATAATAAATACATCCAAGAAGACTTAACCCTAACCGCCTTAATACAAAAAAGTCCAGTAGTCCAGGCTTAAACCAGGACTAAAAAGTCCGAATTTGTTACGGTACAACGGGATTAAAACTTGACCTTATTACAAATCTTCGACTAATCGAGGACCAGTTGATATCAAAAATAGTCCATGGTTTAAATATGAGCCACAGATAAGAAACAAAAATTGTAATCATTCATTCGTTCCTGCAGGTAAAAAAGACAAAAAGAAAAAGACACTTCAAAAGGTTATTTAATTATTTATTAATACAGCCAAATATCTTAAATTGCTGTTTGTTTAGGTTTCAATTTATTAAACAAGCATAACTTATTATTTTGAGCACTTTTCAAGTTCATGGCGAATATAATACGATCTTTTGCGACGCCAAAATCCTAACGTAGAAAAAAAGCTATGAGCCTGTGGCGCGTAAATTGAGGCGTTCAGATAAATATTTGTAATTATGCAAATATATTAAGTAGTATAATGAAACCTTTGTAATTACGGTGGGAAAATTAGCAATGATCTTAAATTTTCTCATAGCTTCCTCTTGTTCTTATAATGTAGCCCGCAATTTTATATATCTATGATGAAATAGAACATCCCTTGCCATAAAACCCGCTACATTTTTGCAAGTTTTGCTGACTGGTTGAGATTTGAGAATCTTGAGATATACCATGCAAATCAGCTGTATGAGTTGTAGTAATTTTTAAACTTTCGCGATTTGAACACATGTTTTAAACGTTTATCGGGACTTATCACGTATTATTTAATTTAGGTAAAAAATATGTACCTTTCGCTCGACGTTTCGACCATGTTACAATGGCCGTGGTCACGAGCTGACTGAAAACTGCGGGTGAGTCCGGCGAGAAGAGCGGGTGTTTTGTTCTCCTACCCTCACTTGATCTTGAAAAATGGCAGGGTTGTCACTACGACACACAACACTGACTGTATCGGTAAATGTCCTAGTACCTACACCGCGGTTTGTACACTTGCTTACTATGGGATTCTACGACGCCGCTAACTTATATATTTTACCTAAATTAAATAATACGTGATAAGTCCCGATAAACGTTTAAAACATGTATGAGTTGTATCGCCTTGAAACTACGAAGAAAACAATAATTTAATGCATCAGTATGTATATTTATTACTTTTGGTGTAGCTATATGTATATATTGTTATAAATAAGCACTTATTTCATGGCGAGTCCAGTTGCGTAAAGCGCAAGCCACTTGAACTTCAGGGCTTAATGGGCTTCTTCTAGGATCGTGGGCCAGATCCTCACGTAAAACATGCGCTATTTTTCCGCCAAAGCATTTTGTGAACTTATATTTATATCAGAATTCTTCGTCACTCAATTCGAAAGGATTCACACAATGGCTAGGTCTATCAGATCGCCGCGATGCTTCCAGCATGTTCAAATCTTCTAAATCCATCATGTCAATCATGTTTCAATCCATTTTAAAAGATTTGTAAATAATAAAAACACCAAATAAAAAAATTATAACCTCTAATTCTATTAGTACCGAAGTTAGTCTATAGTTAAATTAGGGGTCTCGGCGGTCTAAATTTAGTACCATAAATAATCCGTGGTTTAATGAAAAACTTCGTTTTATAATAACGTTTATTTTAGTTCATGGATTAAACCTGGTACTAATCCCAGTGTTAAAGTTAAAGAAGGTTTGTGTGATGTAGACTATGCACCCGTATTTAGTAGTTATGCCGTCTCCTCTACATATAAATCTCAATGGTTTTGACATTAATTTTATTTGGTTTGATTTGACATCATTTGACATTTATACAACGAATATTGCCATGGTATAAAAAAATTGTAGATTTATAAGAAAAAAGTTATCCTACCATCCTATAATAAACGTAATTTTGATCAATAGTTTGGATTTGTCTTATAGTGCTAACAGACGCTCGAACGCGGTTGACGGACTGCCGTCCAACCAACGGGATAGAAAGAGATTTTTTCTCTTTCCCACTCGACGGTTGGAAGGCGGTCCGTCAACCAAATCCATACGTGTGGTATAGTGTTAACACACGTATGGATTTGGTTGACGGACCGCCGTCCAACAAACGGGAGGGAAAGAGAAAATTTTCTCTTTCTGTACTAAGCCGAAAATAGGTCATTGTACCTACTCATCATTATGAACAACTTTTACTAAGAGAGCAATCCTTAACTAGCAAAAAAAAAATATTTTTAGGTAGCTTAGTCAGTACAGTAACCAGAGTAACCCGTAACTCAGATATGCGCAACCCTGTATTAACTTTTTAATAATATTATTATTTATCATTAAATAGGTATCGAAAAAAGCGGAAAATCGACAGCAGGCATTAAGTCTGCTGTCGATTTTCCATACGCTAAGGGTACCTAACATGGTTCAGTTAATTAAAACACACAAATCAACAGAGCGAAATAAAACACCAAATGTTTATTGTAAAATACAACTTAATAGTTAAATAATAATGACAATTTTATTAGATGTGGAAGACCCTCAAGCTGATATAGATCGTGTTAGTCGATGTTGTGTAAAAAATAAGATGTGCTTGAATGCTTCCAAATGTTTCTTCCTAAAGTTTACGCGTAAACATAATGCCCAACCAGCTAGTTATGATATAAACAAAGTTCTTCTTGAGCAGGTGTCATCCATTCGGGATCTTGGGGTAGTTGTTAATAGCCAGCTAAATTTTCGTGAGCATATTGACTTAATCACAAGAAAAGCCAGTAGAATGTGTGGATTTGTCTCTTGGCAGGCCAAGACATTTCGGAATAAAGAGCTTTCTTTACTTCTGTACAATAGTCTCGTTAGAAGTATTCTTGAATACTGTTCGGTGGTATGGAACCCTGGATATCAAGTACACGCCGATAGGTTGGAACGGGTGCAAAAACGTTTCATGTAGCATCTATCTTTCATGCAAAATAAGTGTCAAGTGTTGCGTTCTTATGAGTCGAGACTTAAGCATTATAACGCTATGTCTCTTCAAAAGCGTCGCGATATGACTGATATTTTAATGTTGTACAAATTACTAAATGGGATGGTGGACTGTCCAGATATCCTGGAGAAAGTAAACATAACAGTCCCTATGCCACCTAGGAGGCTACTATGGAAGAAGTCATTTAAAGTGTCCAGATGTCGTACTAATATTTATGTTGTTGCATTCTCCATTAATTCGTATGTGCAACAGTTACGATAATGAGTCTATTTGAAAAAATATTGACTGGTTCGCTTCCCTCATTCAAATTTAAAATAAAAAGGTTTTTAATATGGATAATAATATGTACGTAACATAAATTAGGTCATATTATATTTTACGGTATTTTGTTCATGTTTTCATGTTTTTGTGTAATTTTCTATTGTTTTAGTTGTTTTCTATCTAAATTGTTATTATTCTAACGCTAATTTTTAGTTTTAATAATTTATAGGCACAGTTAAGTAAGAGCACCAGTGTTGGACGAGCCCCCAGTAATGGACAGAAACTCAAACAAAGTACAAAAATAGGGTAAAATTTTTAAATTTCGCGCGCTGTCGACTCTTTATCGTGAACTACATCTATTTGACTTACGTATTAATGACAATTCATTCAATTCGGCCATTTTGTTTGCAAATGGCGAATATAAAAATGAGCTCGAGCGTTGCCCTCGTTAAAAATCGTTTTTTATTGCATCCATCGCTAAGACAGTAAGTACAAAATGTTTTAATTTGCTAGTATTTGCTATGCTTAAATAAAAAAATGCATTATTTCATGTTAATGTGGGTATATTTAAGAGTTTTTTGTGGTGTTGTATTAAAGTCAGTGTTTCAAATTTTGCTTTTGTGAGTTGGTGTCCAGTATTGGATTATATTTTCCTTATTTCCCAATAATGGACAAATGTCGAAACTTATTTTTATTTTAGTCTCATTGTTCAACTTCATTTTCTAAATGCGCTTTCTATTCTGTTAAGTTATAGACTACTTGTGTTCTATTTCAAATTCTCCTTCCAGTAATGGACATAGGTGTCCATTACTGGGAATTTCTTACAATCCAGTCATGGACATTACACCTTTTTATCATTGCCTTTTTTTACTTGGATTTCTGCAGATATGGCACCAAAAAAGACTATACTCCAGAACAAATGCAAAATGCTATAGAAGTGCTTCGGCGCGAAAAGCTAGATCTGTTCAAGGAGCTCTGTTACAAAGACAGACACGAATTAGAAGAACGCTTACCAGCAGAAGATACATCTCTCTACGTCATATGGGCTAGTATGAAGCAATTAGTTGTCAGGTCAAACCAATGCAACAAAACATCTCTCCTTGCACCTGATGTTATGAACCCAGCGATTGCTGAAACTGCATTGCCAGATATTAAAAAAATTGCGATTCCAAATAACGAACCTCCTGTTAAAAGTCTGTCGAATGATAGCTATGCTGGAGTATAAGCCAACATGCTCTGTTACTAGAAAAACTGACCCTACAACATTTTTAGATGCTTCAGTAGCAGAACCTTGTACTTCTGGACTAAATGCCTCTAAAACAAAGAAAGGTCCTGAAATTAAAGATGAAAAAGATGACGGTGCCCGAGTCTAATCCCGGAACATTTCATGGAATCTAAAACAATGACGCCGAAGATGCAAGATATTCACCTTCAGTGATACAACATAATAAGACGCCCATAAAAGTACATACACTTGAGAGTTCACATGACAAGGGAGACGACATAATATTATCTGCGGTAGAAAAAATTCCTAGTAGAGAAGCAGTTACCTACATCAATTCCGTTAGTGTAGGAGCATTGAAAGAAAACAGAATTATACCAAGAAAATACCAAAGTCTCTGAAAAAAATAAAAATATCGTTATACCATCTCCATTTAAACGAAATTTATTCTGACCAGAAGAAGATGAAACACAAAAAGGAAAAAAAAGAAGACTAAAAGAAAAAATCCTTCTGTTGTGACGAGTCGGGCGAGGATAAAGTTCTTACTATGAAAACAAAGAAACTCAAAAAAAGCTGAAATTAGAAGAAAAGGAAAGACGGGCAAAGGAAAAGAAGGGACGACGAAGGGTGACGGGAAAAGGAAGTTAGATAAGAAACTATTAGAAGGGAATCAAATAAACTAAAGAAAAATAAATATGAGAAAAGTAAACCAAAAGAACCTATACATTATCGGGATGTGGAAATACCCTATGCTGAGAGTGATGACAGTTATTCAAATAAGAAATATTTAGCTAATTTCAGAAAATCATATTATGAGAGGCCGATCGTCAAGCACATGTGACGTACAAAAAAAAAACTTCCTAGGTCGCGCGGTTCGCTGGGCCGCAAGCGGCCCGCGAAGGTTAGTATCAAGTACAAGTAATGAACAAAAAAGTAAAAAATAACTTTCTAGGTCACATGGTTCCCTGGGCCGCAAGCGATCCGCGAAGGCGTGTGTCAAGCACAAGTGATGTATAAAGAAGTTAAAAAAACCTTTTTGTGTTGCGCGGTTCACTGGGCCGCAAGCGGCCTGCGAGGTCAAGCACAAATGATGTACAAAAAAAAATTAAAACAACTTTCTATGTTGCGCGGTTCGCTGGTCTAGTTAAGATACAAAACCACAGTACAAATTAGTATCTAAGTAGCATACTAATGAAACTGATAATAATATAGTATCTAGTAAACTTAAGTAGGTACAATAGTACTAAAATAAAAAAGAGTCCTATTAAATAGTTTTTCATTAGATAACCATTTAAAAGTATGTTCATTACTAGGTTGGGACCTGTTCAAAAATGGTAGTCCATAACTAGAACTTGTTCATAATTGGGTGTCCATGACTAAATTTTTTGTGTCCATCAATGGTGAAAAAATATGATGTTTTTGTTTGGTAAATTTTAAGTTAGTTAACTTAATTGACATAAATATTAAGTAATAATTATTTACAACAAACACAGGACCTAAACGAATTACATATATTTCCTGATAATATTAATTACATGACAAGAAATTTTGACAAGACACTAAATTCTGTCCTAAAAGTGTCCATAATTGGGCCCATTACTTACATAACTATTTGCATAATTATAATTAAGTAAGATAGGTTCGTAGTCAAAGGCATCCTAAATTTATCATAAATATTGTAAAAAATTGTGTAAGCGTGTTGCACATATCTGTTTACAAACTAATAAAAAATAAATTAAAAAATAGCGTTATGATGTTTGCCATCACGGCATACGAGTTGGTTTTACTGCCAAGGCGCACCAATAGATGTTTAACATAAAAACTGTTTTTTTTTCGAAGTACTTATATATAAATAGCATTCAATAAAATATACTTACTTATATAAAGTAAAATTTTGTGTAGTGTGGCATCTGAAGATATTATAAAACTTAAAATACATAGATCAAAGATATTTAAACCTTGTGGTGATATGCAACCTGTGTATGCAACCTTATTTTAGTTTTCATAGTACTGACATAATCTGTCAATAATATTATATCATTCATAATTTTCATTACGCTGTATTTTGTCGATTAAAGCCATAATTATCAGAAATGGTTTTGAATTCCACAATTTAATCGACAAATAAAATAAAATGGACAAATATCTGAGACCTGAAAGATTCGAAGCCGATCCCTCAGCTAGTTCGGACCAATCGAATCTATGGACTCATTGGAAGGAAACTTTCAATAATTTTGTTCAAGCAATACAAAACAAAGAAAAAGTAAGTAACGACTACAAATATCAATTATTAGTCAATTATTTATCACCAGTCCTATATACACACATCAAAGATTCCAAAGAATATGACAGAGCTATACAAAAACTAGATGCATTATTTTTGAAACCAGCAAATGAAATATATGCTCGTCACCGACTAGCTAAAAGGCAACAACAGTCTGGAGAATCAATTGATCAGTATATTCAAACGCTAAAACTCTTATCGAAGGACTGCAACTTTAAATCAGTAAACGCCGAACAAAATGAAAGTGAATACGTCCGAGACGCCTTTATCTCGGGGCTATCGTCATCGGCAATACGACAACGACTCTTAGAAAATAGTACTCTTACTTTAGACAAAGCGTATGAACAAGCACGATCTCTAGAAATGGCGCAAATCCAAAACGATAATTACCAACGAGAACCAACGCCCACTATAAATTGTGCTACCAATAATACAAAAAGGCGTGATTTATGCTACTTCTGTGGAAATCCACGTCATCCTCGCAGCGCATGCCCAGCTTCCGATACGACCTGTATGAAATGCGGTAAAAGGGGACACTTCTCGAAAGTGTGTCTTAGTAGAAGTCCCCGAGTAGCAGCAAGTGAGACAATAGAAGAAGAACACGATAATCATGCAATGCCCACCTCATCATATCTTTCTTGCATATTGTCATCAACAGATCTTAATAAAGCAACTGTGCCGGTAATCATAAACGGCAAAACAACAGCGAGGGCACTCATTGACACTGGTAGCACAGCCAGTTTTATCGATCGACGTCTTGTTAACTACTGCAATCTGAATATCAGTCCCTGCGAGCAAAGGATTACAATGGCTACAACAAATCTATGCGCGCAAGTGAAAGGATCATGCAGACTTAAACTAAATTTACAAAATCAAATTATTGAAGTTAATCTCATGATTATGGATGGACTTTGTTCAGACATCATTCTTGGACATGATGTTTTGCAGAATCATAAAGCTTTAGAAATGAAATTCGGTGGTTCTCAACCAACACTCAAGCTATGCGTTCTATCTGAAGCAAATATCGAACCTGTCAGCTTGTTTAATAATCTACTACCGTTTGAGAAGCCAATCGCTATAAAGTCCAGAAAATACTCCGATTCAGATGCTACATTTATTAAAGCTGAAACAAAAAAACTTCTAGATGACAAAATAATCGAACCAAGTCTATCACCATGGAGAGCACAAGTTCTCGTAACGTCTAGCGAGCATCACAAGAGAAGAATGGTCATCGACTACTCACGGACAATAAATAGATTCACGGAACTCGATGCTTATCCTTTACCGTCAGTAGATGGACTTATAGCAAAGGTTGGTAAATATAAAATCTTCAGCAAAATAGATTTACGCAGCGCTTACCATCAGATTCCAATTTTAGAGAGCGAGAGATCATATACAGCTTTTGAAGCTTGCGGAAATCTATATCAATTTCGTCGAATACCGTTTGGTGTAACCAACGGAGTGGCAGCTTTTCAACGAGCCATCAATACTATCATAGAAAAAGAACACCTACAAGGAGTATATGCTTACTTAGATGACATTACTATCTGTGGTCATAATCAGGATGAGCATGATGAAAGATTACGCTCCTTTCAAGAGATTGCAACTCGTTACAATCTAACCTTAAACTTACAGAAAAGCGAATTTTCAAAAAAAGAAATTAACTTACTTGGCTACAACATCTGTAATAACGTAATCAAACCGGATCCTGAGCGTCTTCGCCCTCTTTTGGAAATGCCGATACCCGATAATCTATCCTCACTCCGAAGGACCATGGGTGTCTTTGCTCATTATTCAAAATGGATCCCAAAATTCTCAGACAAGATAAAATTCCTTACAAAATCGGACAAAATCCCGCTGTCACCTGAAGCAATACAAGCATTTCAATCGTTAAAAGCAGAAATAGCAAAATCAGCAATCAACATCATCGACCCCAACATTCTACTAACTGTAGAAACGGATGCATCTGATCACGCTTTAGCTGCTACTTTAACTCAAAAAGGAAGACCAGTAGCGTTTTTTTCAAGAACTTTGAGTACACCTGAACGCAACCATTCAGCGATTGAAAAGGAAGCTGCGGCTATTGTAGAAAGCGTAAGAAAGTGGAGACAATTCCTCATGGGTAAGACATTCCAACTCATTACCGATCAAAAATCAGTAGCATTTATGTTTGATCAAAAACATAGTTCTAAAATAAAAAATGATAAAATTCAACGATGGCGTTTGGAACTCTCAAGCTATAATTTCGATATAATATATCGTCCAGGCAAGGATAACATTGTAGCTGACGCTCTTTATCGAGCAAATATAACGGCAATGACACAATCAAATAGCGACAAACTCTTTCAACTGCATAAAAATCTATGCCATCCCGGTATAACGCGCATGGTTCACTGGGTTAGATCGAAAAATTTACCATATTCAGTCGAAGACGTCAGGCGAATCACAGGGTCATGCAAGGTCTGTGCTGAAATAAAGCCTAGATTCCATAGGACAAAGGGCACTTTAATCAAAGCAACCGCTCCATTTGAAAGAATTTCAATTGACTTCAAGGGCCCACTACCATGTCATACTGGCAATATCAATCGCTATATACTCACTATAATAGATGAATACTCTAGATTTCCATTCGCCTTCCCCTGCTCTGACCTAAGTTCAGAAACTGTTAAACAGAAGTTAACAGAGCTATTTTCTGTATTTGGTATACCTAACTATGTACATTCAGACAGAGGAACAGCATTTGTATCAGCTGATCTGAAAGATTTCCTGCACGGGATGGGAGTCGCCACAAGCTATACTACACCTTACAATCCACAAGGCAATGGCCAAACCTTACGATACAATGGTATTATTTGGAAGACTGTGCAACTTTCATTAAAAACATCAGATCTCCCCATCACTCGCTGGGAAAAAGTTCTCGCACAGTCATTACATTCAATTAGATCATTACTATGCACAGCGACTGGTTGCACTCCTCATGAGCGAATGTTTACTCACCCGCGCAGATCAGCAAGCGGAGAGTCCATGCCAACGTGGCTTACAGAGGCAGAGAAGGCACTTTTAAAGAACAACATAAAGAAAAGCAAATATGATCCAATAGTAGAGGAAGTCGAACTTGTCGAGACCAACCCCCTACATTCACATGTAAGATTACAAAACGGCAGAGAGCTAGTGGTCTCAAACCGGCATCTCGCTCCCACTGGGAATGAGCACTCTGATACTGAGGATCCAGATATCGAAGATTCAGATAACGAAGAGCAATATGATACCCCAGATCAATCCCCGCACACATCCCGTCGATCATCAAGGGAACGACACCCTCCTGCCTATCTCCGGGACTATAATACTTCTTAACCAGGGGAGAATGTGGTGATATGCAACCTGTGTATGCAACCTTATTTTAGTTTTCATAGTACTGACATAATCTGTCAATAATATTATATCATTCATAATTTTCATTACGCTGTATTTTGTCGATTAAAGCCATAATTATCAGAAATGGTTTTGAATTCCACAAACCTGTATATCAAAGATACATAAAGCTTTATATTTTAGAATAACAATGTGCCAAAACCGGCAAGAAAATGCTTACCAAGACGACGGAGATTGAACTGAATTAAGATAGGCTACTACAGTCACGCAAAGTAGGTGGACTGGTGGCATCTGACCTGAGATCATTCTAGAAGTAGGATTACGAATTCAGGACACAGTCGTATCTTGTGGCATCTGGCGAAATGTGATATGTAACTGGAGATTTATTAAAAAACGTCTTTCAACACTTTGTAAATTTGCCCGAGCATATCCGAAGCTGTCATACTTCGTCCGTAAATCTTATATGCCTGAGAATTACATAGTCTTGTTAATCTAGCACTGTAAAATGCAGCCACACTTTGAGCAATCCTGTCATGGTGATAATAGTCACAGTAATTATTATATTTAATAGCCCAACCAAACACCGTGCCTAAAGAACCTGATAAAATATCTCCTTGACCTGCTGCTCGACGTCCAGTTCCTTCTTCTGACGATGACCAATTATAAATAGGCAAGCTCGAGTAAAATTGGTCTTTTTCGCCTTTCACTAAAATAGATATATTTTCACCCCAAAAACTATTATTATTAGACACAGCATCCTGTAATTTAATAGCTTCTCGTTTGTTGGGAGTCATTATAACCCCAGGGCTAGGATAATCTTTTATGATTCCTGGATTTTTTGAAACCACGTATAGTCCATCAGCATCAATAACTAAGGGTTTACCCAGAGTTTTACAAGTTTTAATTATATCTTCAGTTAATTTTACAGCATTATCTTCTCGCCCTAATCCTGGCCCAATCACCACTACATCCATTTTTGGTAATAAAGTACTTATTTTAGAAGCTTCCTTTAAATTGAAATATGGATAAACTATTAAATCTGGGCTGTAACTTTTAATAACTGGTGCTGCACTTTCAGTAGTAATCACGTATACTAAATCAGCTCCATTCTGTTAATCAAATAAATTATTGATTTAATACATCTGAAAGTTAAAGCAATAAATAAAAATAGTGATAATTGATCAGCTACAAAAAAGTAATTATATAGGTACCTTCAACGCTGACATTGCTGCAAAATAAGGTGCTCCTGTATATTCAACAGAACCACCAATCACACCTATTTTTCCGGCTTCTCCTTTTGCTTTTCCATGCTGTAATTCTGGAGATATATCTTTTACCAAAATACGTAACATATCTACTGTCACATTCACATTTTCTGTTGTACACTTTGTAGTTTCAGAATAAGAAATTTTGCTTTGTTTTAGCAATACACAGATGAAAAGAATACGAATAGAAACATTATTTTTTGTGGCCATGTTGAATCATGTAATCTCTGCAACAAAATGAATAATGAAGCGGATATACATAAGCACTTAGAAAATATTTAGTTATAATGTGAACTATTAAAATAACATGATGTACACAATAGCGAATGTTGACGTTGAATCCAGTCGAACAGTTAAACTACACATAAATAAAACCAACACAAAAGGTGAAGGTCAATTGAGTAAATGTTTACAGACTGATGCTGTGGGTGCTACTACTACCTACGAGTTTAATTGTGGTCACCGTTTAATATGATAGTTTACCTCATTTTATGAACGTTGATGATAAGGTTGCTCAGTAACATGCAATACAAATGCTTGATAGTACTAATAAATTTTGATTGTTTTTAAGAAAACTATTTTTATAAATTCTCCTAATTTTTTTACTACCTTTCTCCAGTATGTTGTTACCAAGCTAAGCCAACGCACTGTCTGTCTGTCCGTCTATCTTACCTTTTAACGGCTGTATCATTCGAACCGTAATAGATAAGATAGTCAGTTGAAATTTTCACAGAATATGTAATGTTACAGAGGATAACTAAGAAATAATAATAAAGTAAAATAGCTATAAACTGGCCAAATGCGAGTCGGGCTTGCGCACTGAGGGTTCCATACCACCACAAAATTCAATAACGAAATTACCAGTTATAACTTGGTAATGAACAGAAACTTGTCACCGACTAGCAATTGGTGATTTTTTATTATTTGTTGTTATATTTTAGAGTGTGTACTATAATCATGTTAAGTTTGACGCTTGTAAATATTACCGTTTTACATTAGAGCTAATACAAAAACACGTAAAAATAATACGTTTGTTGTAAGGGGACCCCCTTTCGTTTCTACTTTTTGAAAGTTTTCTTACTTGTTAGTCAATCCGCTGTAACATTACATTATTATGTGAAAATTTCAACTGGCTATCTATTACGTTTCGAAAGATACAGCCGTTAATAGGTAGAACAGACAGACGGACGAACAGACAACGTAGGCTCAGTAAGAGGGCCCGTTTTTACCCTTTGGGTACGGAAATCTAAAAACTACAGTAAATACAAAAATGGGGTCCCCATTTTTGTATTTACTGTAATGTAAAAAACAGTAATACGTACAAGTTTAGTGTCAAACTCGGCATGATTATGGTACACACTAACTAAAGTATTATAACTACAATGAATAAATAATGGTCAAGTGTGAGTCGGTAACAATTTTCTGTTCATTACCAAGTTATGCAACGCGTTATGTTAGCGTGATGTTACCTTTTTTCACTACTTTTTGTGTTTTGTACTGAACACAAGAGTGCGTGAGCTCGACTTGCACTTTTGCTGATTTTATTTGTGTAGGTACGTGCTTATTAACAAATTTCTCATAAATAATAATTAATCACGTGTATTTTGTATTATTGATACATCTCTATGTCTATCTCTTCTTCTCTATCTTCTCTACATAGTATAAATTAAAGTCGCTTTCCGCATCTGTCTGTCTGTCTGTCTGTATGGCCGCTAACTCCTCCTAAACCACGCAACGGATTTTGATGCTGTTTCCACCATCAGCTATGTACATTTTCACGGAAGGTTTATATATATAACTAGCGACCCGCCCCGGCTTCGTACGTAAATTACACCCGTGCGATGCCGGGCGGGCGGGTCGCTAGTCAGTAATAAAATAAATAACCTAGAAGCAACAGAAAACTGAACTTCGAAGAAATAACGACCATTATTAAAATTGATTACATATTTCGCTCACATATTATGCTTTATATTGCTCGCGGACAGACTGGACTGTCCCTATATTAACCAATGTTGTCGATTGCATGTTCAACACCTATGTCTAACATGCAACCGACAACAGCGTATTAGGAACTATTTTTAATATATAAGAATTAAAATGTAATGTGACTATTTTAATAATTTTTGTGTACCTATGAGTCTTGTCACTTGAAATAAATGATTTATTATTATTATTATATTATATTTTACTACTTACTAAATAATTGCTCTCCCAGCTAAGTTTTACTTACCTACCTAAATTTTGCACTATGTATAAGGAACATTTTTGTTTTGAACGAGAGAGAAAAGAATAAAAAATAAATGAGGCTCTTTACTTTCGTCGAAAATGAGGCTGACCTCACACCTCACACACATTCACTCAGATGATACAGCATGAAATACAGGGTAGTTTGATAGTTTCACCCACCGCACCCGCCTAATAGTGCTAACAGACGCTCGATCGCGGCTGACCTCAAACGCCGTCTGACCAATGGAAGAGAAAGAGAGGGAAATATAATATTGTCACTCTTTCTCTCCCGTTGGTTAGAAGGCGGTCCGTCAGCCGCGTTCGAGCGTCTATTAGCACTATGAGACTCCTGGGGCCGGGCGGGCGCCTCATCCTTCGGCCTTCTGTCTTAATCTTTGATAATATATAGTTTGAATTTACCTTAAACCTGAAATAGTACCGAAAAAAGTCTGCCAAAAACTGAAGGGGTGAGGTGCACATTTGCACACACTGACATATTCTTACTATTTCTACATATCTACAAAAGCACATTTCAATATTGGGCGCCGGGCGGCACACAACTGCAAACGAGATGATCAATCGTACGACCAAAGGACCCTTAGGTGCTAAAGGGGATACAGTACTTCCGTATAGGTAATATTTATTTCTTCTGGGGCTAAAAGACTTGAAATGCTCGTTGGAGGTTGGCGCTGTTGGCGTCAATTAGCGCTTAGCGCTATTGGTGTGATTCGGATCGGAACCTACACTCGCCCATCTTGTCAATGTCACTGGTTGTCAAAATTGAAAAATATATTATCTGCGAAGTTCTCAAGCACGACTTATTATTTTAAATGCAACAAATTTTCTTCAAAATACGTAAATATGGATGAAAAACAAGAAAGTGTTGTGTTGAAATACACAGTACATAAATTTTCCAGTTATTCTGCTAACTACATACCAGAGTAAGTACTGACTTTCTCTATATCGGTTTCGGATTTCAATAATGGATTTCCCGGTATTTTGAGCTGCGTTACTCTAAAAATAATCATTGCTATTACATATCAAAAGTCAAAAAGAAATGGTTTGATGTTGTGTATTTAAGTTGTTGTTTAAAATTAAAATGGGATTCGATAATGTATCTCTAATATATGATTTTAGTAACATTATGGTGAACAATCCAGTGGACCAACTTTCGCGCTGGTTCACCGACAGCTCCACTCAGTCTCAGTTTATCATGCTGAAGCTGAAATCCCCAAGCATTGTCGAGACCATAAAGTTTGGAAAATTCATCAAAGCTCATGTCAGTAACCTCAAGAAGTTCCTAGTGCTGGGAGGCACTGAAGAGACTAACCTGGGTTTATTGTTATCTGCGTAAGTATAAATTGTCACAAGCCTACCCACTTATTTGCCATTAAATGGGCGGGTACACACTGAATATTGCGAAAAGAGGTCATCATAACGAACAGCTTTTATTAGCCGTGTGTATGATCTGATTCAAAGATGCAGATCACTTCTGTTTGCCAAAAAAGAAACTGTCACGCGAAAAATAGCGAAACGAGCCGAACTGACTGATGTAACTCCGAGCGTGCATTACAAAAAAAGAGCGATAGATAGCGCATTAGAGAGAGAGAGAAAGAGTGCACTAACCATACAGGTACCAAGTACCAAGTTGATTGAGAGGTGAGCTGATCCTTGAGTCAGATCACAGATCTGACTCGAGTGTGTGAGCCGAGCTGCAGCTCTCAGATATCTGTTGAGTTACCCATGGCTAACTTGTACAATGAGACTAACCCTGAAATCTAGAAAAATAAATCAGCTGTTGGCTTTCTGAATAAAATTAAAACAACAAAGTAATAGTTTCTGTCACAAGCCGATCCCAATTCAGTGTATTGCTGGTTGTAAACAACCAGCGCTGGTCTTCCGTGGGAATCGACAGGTGACATCACGCATGTCAGAAGGCAGGTGTGCATTGCTAATACTATATTACTAATTACCATTAATATACACATACAAACATGAAAGCAATTTTATAAATAAAATAAAATAAATATTCGGGACATTTTTGCACACACGGTCATCTGACCCCAAACTAAGCAAAGCTTGTGATATGGCTGCCAGAGACTGATATACATACATATATATTTTTAAATACATACTTAAATAGATATTAACAACCAGATATAGAACAAACACAAATGTTCGTCACACAAATGTTTGTCCTTGGTGGGAATCGAACCCACGCCCCCAAGCTCAGAAGGCAGGTTCACTACCAACTGGACCAACGGGCTATCAAACCTCAACCTCAATACCTACTTAAAACCTAAACAAAACATTTTTTGGGTGTGCATGACATTTTTCTATGGACCTGTCATTGTTTTGCGATTTCAGGGCTGGTCCCATAGTAACAGTTGTTCATAATGATGAGTACAAGTACCTCCTGTAGGTTTAGTACAGTGGTTCCCAATTAGTGGTATGCGTACTCCCAGGGGTACACGAAGTTGCATCAAGGGGTACGCAATGCGCGGCAATATCTTGACTAAGATAATTTTATCAGTATCCCGGTACCAGTATTTCATTTTTTATTTATCATTCCTGCAATAAAAGCTGGAGTGGACCAAATCCAGTTGCAGTCTGGTCCGGTGCAATACATAATATACAATATTCATTTGCTATATACAAAACTCGGGGTCAATGCACCGCGTTGGTAAAAAAGTGCGCGAACGTGCACACAAAGATGACTGCGAGTGCATGCGGAGGTGGTTTCTTGACCTCTAGTGTCAGCTGGTTATGTTATACACATTACATTCCGAACTTTAAAAAAATAAATGAATTGATCTTATTATTCTGTAATAAGAACCGGCCAAGTGCGAGTTAGGCTCGCGCACCGAGGGTTCCGTACCATCACAATATACAAAAAGTAATGCAAAAAGACAACATCACACCCAGGCGGTCACCCATCCAAGTACCGACCGCACCCTACGTTGCTTAACTTAGTAATGAACAGAAATTTGTCACTGACTCGCACTTGACCAATATTTATTATGTGTGTTATACGAGTATAATCATGCCAAGTTTGACGCTTGTACGTATTACCCTTCTTACATTAGAGCTAATACAAAAATATGTAAAAAAATATGTTTGCTGTATGGAGACCCTTTCGTTTTAACTTTTTGACTTTTTTATTATGTCTTAGTTAATCTGCCGTAACATTACGTATTATATGAAAATTTCGACTGGCTATCTATTACGGCTCGAATGATACAGCCATTAAAGGCTTAGTAATAGGGTCCCGTTTTTACCCTTTGGGTACGAATCCCTAAAAATTAAAAACAGCACAATAAAATACAAGCCTTTAATTAAAAAAATTCGAAATAGCTTTATACTACATCCACAACACAATGCAATAAAAACTCCACTCAAATTGGGTGGGTACCTAGCATAATTTAAAAACCTTTTGTATGTTTTTAATTTACAGTGGGCTAAAGAACGACAGTACGGCAGAGTTTTTTAGATTACGACACAAAACCCAGGAGGGTCTCTATCTGCCCATTACATACCTCAAAATAGTGCCATTGCAGTCTTGGGGCCCAGCATACAACTACACAATATGGTATGTGGAATTGATGGGAAAGAATCAAGAAGAATTTGTTACTAATGCATTGGAGACGATCAATTTGGTAGGTAAATAATGGAATTTTTCTATAGTACATATAAATGAATGAACCAGCTGTGTACCCGCAACTTCGTTTGCGTGAACTTTAAAATGGTCCCAACAAATGGATTCCCACTATTTTGAATGCAATAGTTTGTGTGCACCTGTACGATTGTATGTAAGCGAATGTGTATGTTTGTCCTAACTTAATTTCATATTGGCTGAACGGATTTGGATGAAATTTGGTATGGAAGTAGCTTGTACCCTGGATTAACACATGGGTCTTTTTATCCCGAAAAAAATACAGGTTTTTTTAGGATAGCAAGAACAACCGCGAGAAACAGCCAGTCATCAGCCAGTAGAAATCCACTGCTGAACAAAGGCCTCCTTCTTAGAGAGGGGTGATGCCATAATTCCCATGCTTCGAAGGCAGATTGGGGATCGCAGTACATTCACCGTGCACTTATAGGACGCTGCTGGCCATCCTCAGTGGTTCTGGTCGCAGTTTAATGACATCCGCGGAGAAACAGCTATTTATGATTAAAGAAAAAACCATTTAAGACACACTCTGTAATAAAAAAGATGATAAATCTAATGAGCGCAAACTCCAAAGGTTACTAGTATCAAAAGTTTAGTTACCTGCCTTCCTCGTTTCTTGAATGTCTTTAGCTATTTAACATGCAAATGCAGACAGTATTATTGGTACTTTGCAACATGGGCAACTTTTTTTAAAATGTCTTATTGTGTGTTATACCAATTGTATTATTTTTCAAATTCTTTACAAAAATATTGATATTTCAATCTACTCATACATTAAAGAAAGAATAGTTAAAGAGTATTAACCTCATCAAATCTGATGATTGTAAACACTATTATATCTTCTTTGTTGGATTTTTATTTTAATAATAACAAGAGCTATTATCAGTTTGTAGCTAAGAATAAAGCTTTGTTGTCAATTAAAGTTTATATAAGTACTAGCGCGAAGTATAAGTATCCCGCGATTTGTACATCTATATCATCATCATCAGCCGGAAGCCGTCCACTGCTGAACATAGGCCTCCCCCTTTAACCTCCACACTGAACGACAGCCTGCCTTTTGCATCAACTGGATGCCCGCGACTCACAATGTCGTCGGTCCATCTAGTGGGAGGCATCCCTACGCTGCGTCTTCCGGTTCGTGGTCTCCACTCCAGAACCTTTCTTCCCCATCGGTTATCGGTTCTTCGAGCGATGACATCTATATAGTCTTTCATAATATACATTTTGGACCTCTGTATTCACTCGTTTAATTCGTCCCTGACGTAAAATCTTTCTATTGCGGATGTCTATTACCTATAAGGAATCTAATTACTTCTAGTAGCCGAGATTTTGTAAATTAAGTCTGCGAGTGTAAGTCAGTATTTCCCTTTTGTAAATATAGATTAATATAAATAAATTATTAATAAATATAAATTAGTGGCAGAAAAAATACCACAGCTACCTAGAAAAGAAACAAGATAATTAATACACACTTTTGTGAAAGTGTAATTTTAAATGACCTTGTCACCGATTTAGTAAAAAAAATTGATAGCAATTCAAAGTTTTACTTCATGTTTTCCACTCATTTTAAAGTGGAAAACATGCAGAATATGAAAGAAGTTAACAAGTTATACTTGCCTATATTATGAAGACCTAACTTTATGTCCTTCCCTACTTATCTCTATCTATCTCTATGATCTTTCAGCGTAAAGAGGAAGAAGCAGTACGCCTCCTCCTAAAACACTTACGACGGCGTCGGTACAAGGACGCGTTTGAAGCCCTGTCACGCGAGAGCGGTGTAAAACTCGAGGGAGCAGTCCAGGCGAGGCTGTGGAATGCACTTGTTGAGAACAGAGACTACAAGATGGCTGAGGAGATATTTCAGGAGGCTGCCGATGGTAAGGTCTACCATATATTTTTATCATCATCAATTCACATAATTGGCTACCGAACTAAAAAAAAAATGGTCAAACCAATTTTGAGTTTATGCGACACTTAATGCACGTCAATTGATTTTTATATAAAGTATAGATACATAGACTAGGAATTATCACTTATTTTTTTGATTTTTCATTGCCTTTTAGCACTCGCAATGCATTTATTCAATATTGAGCCCATGTATGAACTATAAATCCAGGTTTAGTGTTTGTTACCATAGGAAGTTTAGGTTTTTCCGTTGTTGGTAGAGGGTGAGCTAGAGTGGTACCTATCATGGCAGCCATATGCGCCGGCGTGGCGGCAGATGTCTCCATGCTCGGCCGGCGTGGAAGCGCGACTAGGCGCCGGGGGCGACGCGCCCGCGCCGCCGCTGGACCTGCACTCTGCTGACCGAGACCTACGACCACATTCTGTACGTACCTGCATACTACGAGTAGCTATACTGTCATCCAAAGACAAAATACCAAATACCCTACTAAATACCAACTTTTAATACATTACTGCAGCAGCCGGCAACATAAACAAACATTTATGGACAAACGTAATAATGATGGTAATGATAGAATTTCCTTTTTTTTTATGGGGGCAAGTGGCTTTTTTAACCAAACAAAATACAAGCTAACACTACAAAAACGGTTAGACTGCCCATAGACCGTGGAAGGTCTAAAGACAATCCAAATGCACAAGCCCACTACTAGTTGGCAGTGTACCCAGCATGCTGACGGCATTACCACGCTGAATGGCAATTTTATGCGTTGAGCCAGAAACACACCAGTATTTTGGTCACTTGCCGCGTTAACCAAGCGCTCTGAAAGTTTATTGAAATTGAGGTGAGCTCTCGGTCACCAAGGGCCCCAAACGGCTCGACCCCACACGGCTCAAATATGTAAAAACTGCCGAGGTTAGCATACTTTCGCAGCGTGTGCTGCTCTGCAGAATTGGCAGCCGCACCAGCACTACTCTGTCTCTTGTCTGAATTTAAAAATAAATATAATTGACATTTCCAGGTGATGTCCTGTGATTGGCTTACAGTACAAGCCATAGACACCTGGAAATATTTATTATCAACAGTGTAATTGCTAGGCAACATTTTTAATGAAATGTGAATATACCCCTATTTTTTGTCAGTATCAATGCAATACAAGCGTTGGCAGCAATTGAGCATTAATGGACTCACGTATGCTGGTTTCGGCTACACCTCGGCCAACATTTTCACGTTCGTCCATAAATGGTTTTTCATTACAAATATCCAAGTAAATAAAAGAGCATATTTCAGTAAATAGAATTTTATTAATTGAGACTACAGACATACATTTTACTTGTTATTGTTACTATTCGATTCAGCTCCTATTTATGTAGCTGAAATTTTTATTAGAATAACTGAGGGTAAGGATAATTACCACTAGTAGAAAGTCTGTACACGCCACTCCTGAAAAAAAATTTCATCATCATTATCAGTCATAAGACTCCCACTAGGTAAGTACTGAACATTTATGCCTCCCCAATTAAAAAAAAGTTTAGTAACATTTAATGTTTTTTGTTACTTTTTGACGAATAATAGGCTACACCGGTCTTCATGAAATTCGACAAAGAAATAGTGCACGAGGAAAAGGTTTAGGATACTTTTTATCCTGAAAACGCAGGGAAGAGATGAAATTTAAATGAGAGATAAGGGCATTTATAAGTAAACTATTCTTATTAAGGCGTTCCTGGAGGTCGAGCCATTTTTATACTTTTCATACAAACTTGTTATAGCACTTAGCCTTTGCACTTTACTATCTGACGGCAACCGCTTCGATAATCGGCCCTGCACCAATGTCTTATTTAGTAAGAAGTGCAGTCTCGATGCCATCGCCCAACAACGGTGAAGAAAACATTATAAGGAAAGCGGTCTGTCCAAGAATAAAAAAAAGTTCAAAGACATATGACATTCACCAACATGCACTGGGCAGCGTGGTTGATTAGGGCCCATCCTCTCTCTGAGAGCAGGTCTGTGTTTTAGCAGTGGGAACATGATAGGCGATTATGATGATAATGAAATGTTGATGAAAATTGAAACTTTTTTTTTGTGTTTTCAAAAAAGTAAATCGTTAGAATTTTGTATTGCTAATATAAATATACGTGCCAAATTTAATAAAAAAGGGAAAAGTAGTGTAAATTTTTTTTTACATGTGTGTTTATGTATAAATAATAAAATGAGTAATAGGGTCCCGTTTACACACTTTGGGTACGGAACCCCAAAAATTACCCGACCTCCAGTCTCGTCTCAACTTATACAAAAACAGAAGCAGTATGTGGTGTTCGTCCTTACGCGTTCTTTATCAAGTCGTCATTGCCCATGGGTAGGTAGTCGTGAAAGCACATATTCAAGCCAAGCGCGCCGTCGGTAGCACACCGCCTCCCTACCAGGTGGTTGAACTCGATGGTCGCGGCGAACAGCTGCCACGATCGCGTGTGACTGCATGAATCGCTCACATTAGATAAACAACCTGCGTGCAGACCATTTCATTATACAGGGTGAACATTTTAAAGGACAGTAAAGGACAACCTTAATCATTAATGCTATAGGAAAAGAAAAAATAAATAAATTATTGTCATGTAAAAAGAAATACCAAGAATTTTTGAGAGTGGCTAGTAATCAACTTCAGTTATAGTATAAGACACCTCAAAAATAGCAAATAACTTTTCTCATACATTTCAGTTTTTTTTTTTTATAATTACGAAATTGTGTGCAGTTGCTTAATTTACCTGGCTGCAATGTCCCACCGTTAGGGTAAAAGTCCACGTCCCCAGACCGGGAGATAGTTCCAAGCAGCCTGCCGTCAGTGTGTATTGCTTCCACATACACTGCATCCCCCGCTTTGAGCCGTTTCGTGTTATTTCCCCAGCTTAGCCCAGCAGGGTCCAGTCCTGTGGTTCATTCAGACATCCACATAAATTTTGTTGTCAACTCAAGTCACTCGTCAAGTATTTCTGACTGCCTTCGATACTCAATAGCCATGAACAAGGTACTTGTTGGTTGCATAGAAGTTGCTAGAGATGTCCCCTAAACGAACACTTCCTTGCCTGTCATCAAAATTGATTGAACCATTTAGTAATGAAAAGGTAATGAACAGACATGGAGAGACAGAACTACTATCTCATTTATAATATTAGTCTGTGATGTGGTGTGAAAGTGAACGCAATGTCAAACAGAAGTCAAAATGCCGGTTGAATATCGGGGAATTTGAAGGCCATTCCACCGATTAGAGCAACGCTTTTAAAATAGAAGATGTGATTGATCTCACCAGTGATACGCGCCACCCGGCCGCTCGGTTGCAAGTACTTGGCCGCATTACCAACGACATGCGCCCCCAGGCCAAACCCCACCAAGTGCATGGTGCTGTATGAAACGCCCGCCTTGATGTTCAGGAACTGTAGGAACTGACCCAAGAACCTCCCAACTCGAGGCACGGACGCCGTCGCCGTCATGTAGTCTCTCGAGGCCACCGAGCTCCAATCCACTACTATTATATTCGCAAATATCGCCCCCAGAAAAGCTGCAAAAATAATGTCTTTCTCACTAAACGTAGCGTATAACTCGCGGATCGCAATTGATTTCTAGTTTTATTCGCATGTTCTGTGCTGTGTGTTCGCTATGTGTGTTGTTTTGTTCGCATTTAGTTTTAAAAAATAAATCGAAGGATTTGAAAGACTGATTAGACTTTGAAAGCGTTCGCAACAGAACACAGACTGATTGTAATTTGAAAGTGTTTGCAATCAGAACACAGACTGATTGAACTTTGAAAGCGTTCACATTTAGAACACACTGATTGTACTTTCGAAGCGTTCGCAATCAGAACACAGACTGGTAATCATCAAACTTACCATCTCTGATTGTCGGGTTGAGTTTGCTATTCCAGTTGCCATTCCACCCATGCACTATAAATACTGTCTGATCTGCTCTGTTGTAGGACGAAACCGTGATGGAAGCGAGACTGTTTTTGTATAATATCTGCGGATCTAGGTTACCTCTGAAATGTAAAAGTTAAGATATATCTATGGACATGGAAATAGAGTTTTCATAACATGAAATATGAGACGATATTCATTAGCATATCACATTTATAAGAACATACTTTGTATAAAGTTTGTATTTGTTGGTGTCTTTAGTCAGAGCTTTATACAAGGGCGACGTATTCAGGTTAATACTGCGCGTGACATTGTCCTCCAAGTCTTGATACACTATGATACCGTGCTGTTTTTTCTCTGGAATTTCGCTCGTGGAGTTCTCTGCACCCAGCGCTAAGTGCGCAAACCGTCTTGATCCTAGAAAGTAAACATTGACTATGCCATTACAAACACACCCAATTCTTAGGCCGGCAGTACGCAGTCCGTGCGTGACTAGTTTAGTTCGGTCGATTTACAAAGGCGCGCACCAAACTAAAACAAATAATAAAAAATATTTATTTTATATTTCATTGTTGTTGATAAACTCTTTAAAGCGTTGTCTGCGAACTATACACTCTCGGGCAGCGTCGCCGAGAGTGTACAGCCGGGCAAACCGAGATAGCAGCTTTGTCTCAACTTCATAAATGTTTAAATTAGTGTTTCCATCTCGGTGTACATTTTGACTTTAGGAATTTGCATTTAAGGACCTTATAACGTGCTGCGTTCAGGACAGGAGAATTACATAATGTCAAACTTCGCACGGAGTCGAATTCACGCCGCTCGATTTGTTGTATGTGTCATGGAAATTTGATGTACGTATCACGATGTAGGGGTTGCCTGCGACGGCGCTTTATTTTTAAATTTATTAATAGGCTTGCGTTTGACCGCTTATTCGCCTGATGTTAAGTGTAGGTGCAGTCTACGATGGAGCACGTACGATTCATTTGCGCCATTAACCATTAAGCCGGGAATACACATGCTTATAAAACGGAACAGTAGCGTGCATGCTAGTTAACGGCATGTGGAAGTAACTGGTAGGTACACTGTGGATACATTTGCAAGTTAAGCTGCCATGTAATTAGCGTCCTTGCATGCCCTAAATCAAATGTTGTGCTATCTACTTGCGTGGCAGATACAGGCATGCCAGTTAGCGTATACACATGAAAGTATGTGGCACGTGCTAGGAGCTGTTATGCAAGTGTGCCAGCTACAGGCATGTGTATGGCTTTATCGCCACGCTTAAAATTTGAATATTCTTGATACTATAGTTTTAGATTGGGATACTTCAGGTTTCCTGATTGTTATTGAAACACACCTACAAGTAATACTACAAAATGATACACTCTCACTGAAACCATTTTCAAATTATTTTGTGAAATATTTTTCGTATCGATTTATAAATTAAACTGTATTGCTTGAGCAAGAGCTGACGACTGTGCACTATCACTATTCCGCACGCTATTATTTTCACAAACAACTTGTCCCAATGGGAAATTTGCTCTAACAGTGTCTAACCATCGAAATACAATGCCTATAGAGTCACAATCTCTCAGTGAAAACAGTCAATAAACGTCCGAGCGTCATTGTACATAGACATACATTGTAATACTATATAATTGATTATATAGTTCACAATGCCACATTTACTCCAATTTAGACGTTATGTCGCTTGCATAGTGTTCAACGTTAGTTGTCCGCTATGTCATCGTGCGGCGTTGGAGTCGGATCGTGGTTACCTTGTAACTAACCAAGAAGTCTGCGCAATTCGTAGCGTGCGCCGAGTTTTGGTTCGGACATTTTGTTGGTACGATTGTGACTCTATATGTATTGTATCTCGATGTGTCTAACAGATGATTGTTACATATTATTATGATTATGATATTTTGATATTGAATGGTATTGATAAAATATACAGTCAGATGTAGTACAAGTACTTTGTTTTAAACTATTATGGTTGTTCACTGCAGTTATATGATTATTAACGGGATATTTACCGTGGTAAGGTTGTAACTGCGCCGAAATATCGGGTGCTCTTTCCACAATCTTACCACGGTAAATATTCTGTTACTAATCATATAACTGTAATAAAGTTGATCAATTTCTTTAACGGAGCATGCAAGTGGAAGTGGCTAAATCATTGGTAGTACGATCCATAATGCATCAGTGGTCATATATGCGTCACGGGGTTAAAAACTTTCTTCTGTTCTACTTGTGTAGGTACCTACTTTAGTAAGGGTGAGAGAAAGTTTAAATGAGACGCTATTAGATTCTTCTAGAATTGCTAGAAGTTATTGACTTTTTGTTTATAATAGCCCGTATAATTATTGATAGCCCGTTAGCCCAGTTGGTAGTGAACCTGCCTTCTGCGCTTGGGGGCGTGGGTTCGATTCCCACCTAGGGCAAACATTCATGTGATGAACATTTGTGTTTGTTCTATATCTGGGTGTTAATATCTATTTAAGTATGTATTTAAAACTATATATGTATGTATATCAGTCTCTGGCAGCCATATCACAAGCTTTGCTTAGTTTGGGGTCAGATGACCGTGTGTGCAAAAAAAAATTCCTGAATATACCCGAGCTACGTTAGATTAAGGTGGTACGTTTCACCTACGCGGGAAATTTAAATTTCAAACAGTTTTCTTGTCCTTGTAGCTAGGCCGGGTAATTATTGTAAACGATCATGATGTTTGCGCAAATTGATTATTATTCTTTACAAAATCATGTATAGCTAGTTATTTCTAATGCATATTATTACTTGCATTTGTCAATAAACTAATTTTTGCAGGTTCAAACGGTTTATTGAAAAATGTAAGTAATATGGTGCGTTACTGTTAAATAGCTGTACATGATAATGTAAAGAGCAACCAACGATTTGCGCAACACAGTGTCATTTTAAAATAATTACCCAGTTTAAATGCAAGGACAAAAAAACTGCTTGAAATTTGAATTTCCCGCCTTAAGTGAAACGTACCACCTTATGCCGATTATTCCGAGTATAGTTTCAACCATGGTATAACAATATACTCCGCCAGGTATAGCGCTCCGAGAAAAACTGTCACGTGGGTGACACTCACTGACGTCATCAATGTCATGGATACACGTACACGTGCATAAGCAAGAGCAGAATAAGTAATATACAGCAAGTTCGAGGGAGATGACGATACACGAAACAATGGCAGAATCACTATGAAACAGCTGATTTTCTGTATTACCAATAGCGTGAAATTATAACTCCCCAATCTCCGTATATTACCTGTGGGAATTCAATAAATCAATGTGGTTTTAATATAAATAATGTAATTTATGCTTAACTTGAATTGCTTTGCTTGAGCGGACAAACCAAATGACAATTGAAATTATTTTAGTATTTTATTTAGTAGATTATTAACTAATTTGTTTCCCAATGTCTGTGTTTGTTGCAATAAAGTGGCAACTGCACAGTGACGTAATTGAGTGTCAACTCTCAGAGCGCTAGACCTTGTTTTCTTGGATCATGGTTTCAACCATATTCGGCGGTCTTCTTCATGGTAAGTGCGGCCACGGCTCCGTCTCCCGTATAATTAACTCTAATTAAATTGCAACCTGTCACTTGCCACTCAGGCTGAAAGGCTAAAGTAAATTGTGTTGTTGTACAGGATAGCGGCTCGTCGCCGGAGCCTAGTGACGCGGCGTGCGGGCCGGCCGGCTGCTGCGGCAAGCCGGGCCCGCGCGGTGGACACCAGCTCGTCGTCGACTCCGCTACCGGTACGGATACTGTGGGAGAAACAGAGCGGACGTAACAGTTCTTACTGAGTTTCTTGTATTATTGGAGTCAGTTCGATGTTTTTAATTTTATTTTTATAAGTAATAGCACACTTACAAATTAAGTAGACATGTACAAATGGTGGACTCTATGCTAAACATTTTCTACCAATCATCCACCAGGTTGGAACAATTGGTACGTAGGCGTGCATCAAAAAGACAAAAAGAAATAAACAGAAAGACTAAAGTTTTACAAGATAATATACATAACCTAGACTAGATAGTTACAACAAATATAACTCTAACTTAAATTATATATTTATCAATACAAAATTATATAAGTTTAACTACGGTAAAGGAAAACGTAAGGTAACCGGTATGTCCAAGAACCTCAAAAGTTCAAAGACATGACATTCACCAACATGCACTAGGTCAGCCTGGTGGATTAGGGCCCACCCACTCTGAGAAAAGGCCTGTGTCCCATCAGTGGGAACATGATAGGCTAATTATTATGATTGGAGTCACTCTGGGCAGCCATGTTACATATCGACTTGCCGTTCACGCTTGTTGACCTCTCAACTGCCACGAACCCCAACTCGCGACGACGCTGATCGCGCCAACGCCTAACTTATTAGCTGGCTACCAGCTCGACCAATGCGGGAAAAGCAAACAGCCACGAAATTTGAACGTGGATATTGTGGTATCCTCAAACATGTTAGTTTATATAAAGGAAACTACGACGCGGGATCCACGGACTGCATAGTCATGTTTAAAAAAGAACATATTACTATCCACGGCCTGCTGCGTGGATAAAGGGTATCAAATCTTGGCACGCAATTGTTTTTTTTTCTTTTTTAACTATACAGTAGGCTTACGCTTGACCGCCATCTCGCCTTATGTTAAGCGATGATGCGGTCGGCGTATTCACAGAAACGTTTTTTTCCGCTAGGCACATTATACCTTTTCGGCGGGTGGAACGGCACAGAAGACCTGGATGACCTGTGGTCATATTCCACGAGCGAGGAGCAGTGGCGGCTGCTCTGCCGGCACAGCTCTGCCGCGGGCGGGCCCTCACCGCGCTCCTGCCACAAGATGGTCTTCGACCCCACACAGCGCCGGCTCTACACTCTGGGACGGTACTTGGACAACGCGCAGCGCCTACCCAGCAATATGAAGGTGAGTTGGATCTTTGGACGAGCTATTAATATACATATGGTCCATTCTGATACCGTTAGGATACTTTTCATCCCGAAACAATTCAGGGAAACTTTAATTTTAGAGATCAAAGCCTCGGAGTGCAATTACTATTTCATAATATATGTGTCCATTTTTTTTATTTCCTTATGAAAAAGCTGTTGATAAATAGAGCCCATCAACGAAAACTAAATTAAAATTTGTTCAAAAATTAATAAGGTATTTATAAGTGTATAAATGAGTATTTTAATTTCATGCTAGACTGAGAGCGCACTATAGCACGTTATGACGTCGAGCCGTGCGTGCGCCATACAAATGCTATACTAAGTAACGCTTTGCGAGATAGGGACAGCGCATCCGCTTTCTATCGCCACCAAATACTTTAAAACGCTTAATATCTCATAAACTTATCAGCAAATAATTTTTTCGTTATGTGTAATCTATTTAATTAAATCCTTCGCTAAGTCTGTTATTTGTAATAAATTAAACAGTTAGGTCAGCTTTTTTATAAGAATAAACAATGATCTGTCCGGCAGCGTTTTGTCGGTGAAACAATTATAAAAGTGAGCTAGTCATTGTTGTGTGCAGGGCGACCTATACTCGTACGACGTGTGCAGCGACACGTGGCAGCTCGTGTGCGGCGACACGGCGGCCGCGGGCGGCCCGCGGCTCGTGTTCGACCACCAGATGTGCATCGACGCAGACACGCAGACCATATACGTGTTCGGAGGCAGGGTGCTGCCGGCTAACAGGTACCTACCTTACAACTACACTCTGACAATTATTTTTCTAGGTACGGTTGAAGGTCGCCCGGAAATTTAATTTAATTTTAGATGGAAAACAATGCTGTTAATGTGCTAACCAACACGGTAGATGTGAGATAAATAGTTAAGTTATGGTCTCCTATTAAATGCTATATGTGACGTCCGATTTCAGCGGAAATGTTTCTATCGACGTCTGAACGTCGGCGGTGAGCACTTGTCAGCAGCGAACGACGACGTCTCGTTCACAACAGTAGTCGACAAACAGTATCAACAGACAATTTCGCCATTTTGTACTGATGGTTGATACGAGTTTCACGCTGCAATGGTTCGAAATAACTAAATACGCGGCTCACAGAGTTTGAATGCCGCCTAAGAAGTCCACACGCCGACTTGAGTGTGTGAAATATACCAAAACAGTAAAAAAAAAAAGTTTATATATTCTAGCACACATGATTAACTTTTCGTTATTAAATGACTGTTAGAGGCGAATGTAGCTTGAGAAGTCATATATATTTATGTTATCTACAATTATTAGACGAGAGTGTGAGTGAGAGTGTCTGTTTTGTAAGAATGTATGTAAAAGAATGATAAATAAAGAACATTTTAAAATCAATAAAAAAATAGTACATTTCTATAGTAAGCATCGTGACTCGGCGTACGGCGTGACGGTGTAAGCGGCCGATGACGTTTATAGGAGACCACAGACTAATACAAAAGCCAATAAGTGTGTGTAGTGTGTCCAACTAAAAGTTCCTCCTTCTTCTCACGTCAATCTTTCCTACTGTAAGTCCTTCACTTTTCAAGTTGTCCTACTGTGGAATGCGCTGCCTGCTTCTATCAGGCAGGCCAAATATCTTCCTATTTTTCAAGTCAAGTCAAGAATCAAATCTATAAATACACATACATACACATACACATTATGTATATATATTATGTATTTTATCTACACTAATATTATAAAGAAGAAAGATTTGATTGTTTGTTTGTTTGCATTGAATAGGCTCCGAAACTATTGAACCGATTTGAAAAATTCTTTCACTGTTGGGAAGCTACACTATCCCCGGGTAACATAGGCTATATTATATTTTCAAAAAATATAGGGATCCTTACTAAAACTCAAATAATGTAACCCAAGATGTAAAAAAATAAGATTTTCAATTTTGACTTTGCGTGTTTGACATTTCTAAGACAGGACAACGTCTGTCAGGTCTGCTAGTTTATAATATTTATGGTATGTATGCAGAATTGCGTATTTGGTGTATATATGTATGTATATTTATTCATATTTTATGTGCACCACCGACCGTTTTTCAACTTCTTTAGTCCTGTCCATCCAAAGGTTGCCTGGAAGAAATCGCTTTAGGCGATAAGGCCGCCCATTATACTGCCGTATATTTGTTTTTTAAGTTTCATTTGTATTTTCGGTGTGTAATAAAGAAATATTGTATTGTATTGTTGTATGTGTGTGTGGTAGCGAGGAGAGCGCCGCGCCGCAGTACTCGGGTCTGTACGCGTACTACGTGCGCACGGAGTCGTGGCAGCTGCTGCTGCCGGACCGGCACTCGCAGGCGGCGCCGCAGCCGCGCGTCTCGCACTCCATGCTGTTCCACCCGGTGGCGCGCAAGCTGTACATCTTCGCGGGCCAGCGCAACAAGGAGCACCTCGTGGACCTGTGGTGGTGGGACGTGGGCTCGGGCGAGTGCCGCGCGCTGTGCCTCGGCTGCGCCGCGCCCTCCCCGCAGGCCGGCTTCACGCAGCGCGCCACGCTCGACCCCGACACCGACGAGATGTACGTACTCTCGGTGAGTACTGTCCAAGAACTATCATCATTTATTTGTTGTGTCTGCGTTTCCCCCTATAGTTACAATCTGGGTGTCTTCAAGTCGTGAATAAATCAGTTTCTTCTAGGCAAGCATGCTTTATTGTAGACCGCATCATCACATCAGGCGAGGTGGCGCCCAAACGCAAGCCAATTTTTTTTAATGTTCATTCCTATTTGTACAAGTTTTAAAAACCTGTACACCTGTGCTTGGGGTACTAAACCGAAAGGGGGTCATTGTACTCGTCATTATCAATAACATATCTATCGAGGGACAAACAATGAAAAAGCAAAAAAAAAAACTTTTTCATTTTTTTTTAAAACGCTCTCAAATTTTTCTGGTTTCGTCCCATAGTAAAATATGTTCATAATAATGACCTTCTTTCCGATCAGTACACCCCAAGCTTATAACCCTGCATATAGAAAGCAGGGATGTAACGGAGGTAGTTTTATCGGAACCGAAGGCGGAGTCGGAGTTTTTAAATTTGCTTTATCGGAGTATGAATCGGAGTCGGAGGAAACGTGTGGTGGAGGTGAACGTGTCGTGTGCGTAACAAATTAACAACAAGTGAAAAAATAATTGACGATAGAGTGCACGTAGTGGGGGGGATTCCCCGCGCGACATGTATGAACCTGTTCATAACAGTCGACACAGGCCGCCGCCGCCGCTATGTTATGCTTCGACCTCCGATTAAAACCTTCGATTTAAAAGTGTCGGAGCCGAAGTCGGAACCGAAGGTGTAATAATAATCGGAAGTTCCGACTTAACGAAACCGGAGTCGAAGCTCCGTAACATCCCTGATAGAAAGGCATTTCTGAATTCCGAAATTGAAGTTTGCCTAAAATACGATTCGTATTTACTTTCGTATATATTCATACTTGACCCCTTGTGCTGTAACGACACAAAGGATCCTATTTTACTACTTTGGAAATTTTTTATCCCAGAAAAATGGTTTCTGTGGGAATGGCATCGATTCTGATGTACTGTCCTGTCTAAACTAAACTAAACTTAATTTGACAGCTCTAAAATTGTTGCGATCCTTCTCTCACAATATTTTTTTTTAACACGGATAAGTCCGCGTTTGACCACCAACACATATAAAAATGAAAAGAGAGACAGATAATTTTAGTCCTGTCAGATTGGTTTAGTTTAGTGAGTGGTATGGCTTAGTTTAGTGACAGAATCGACGCCAATGTCCATGTGTCTAAAGTCGCGGGGCGTATCTAGAAAAAATACTACAAAAAGATGCTTGTTCCCAGGGTATGAGCAAGGAGAAGGAGCGCGGCGTGTACAACACGCTGTGGGTGTTCTCGCTGCGGCGGCTGACGTGGGCGTGCGTGTACCGCAACGAGAGCGCGGCGCCGCACGAGCCGCGCCCCAGGTTCGCGCACCAGCTCGTCTTCGATCCTCTCACCAAGGTACCACCCACTGTACGCCCCACAACACATTCCGTCTAAGGCTTCTTTCTAGCTTCTTCTTTTTTAATTTTTTTATTTATTTATTTAAGTCCACCTACACTGTGTACATCAATACAATTTATCAAAACTTTAAACAGAAATAAAAATATAACTAAATGTCACAATAATTACAGTTGAAGACGGCATGCAATAATATTGAGCGATAAAATAAAATAGTTGTATTTAAATTAGTTAAACATACACATAAATTAGATATAAAACGAAAAAAAATAATAATTAAAATTACCAGTCAAAGTTTTGTCAGGATTATAAATTAAAAATAAAATGTCTAGTAATAAATGTCACAAAGAAAATACAAATAATTAAAAACTGTTCAGAAAGTCAGAGACCTCAGAGACTTCTTAAAACTAATAATGCTGTCACCAAATATGTCGATATCGGTTGTCTTAGACAGAGTGTTATACTGACGCACCATTCTAGACAACGGTGCATTGAATCCCAGGTTAGAGCTAGAACTCGGAGCAGAGAAAAGATTGAAGCGCGAAACTCTAGGCAACGTTCGAGGATTTGTTAGAGATAGCTGGTAAAGTAAGTCCGGAGTGTCTAAAATTCCGTTAGCGAGTTTATAAAGACATAAAAGGTCCACTGTCTGTCTACGATGTGTCAGTGATTCCATCTTAAAGTACTGGAGTCTAGCGTCATAGCTCTTGAGTTCCTTCGAACAATTATACATAGAACGCACAACGCGTACAAAATTATAGTTAGAAAACGTTCGCAGTTTCATCTATAATAATATTATAAAGAGAAAAGATTTGATTGTTTGTTTGTTTTACCTCCAACAGATGCTGCAAGATCTTAGCACGGCAAGCCTCAAGGTTGGACTCACGATGAATCGGTCCAAAACACAAATTATGACAAATAGCACAAAGCCTAAGGTCACGGTAGATGGGCAGGAACTACACTGTCGATGAATACATATATTATATTTGGGCCAGCTAGTTTCCTTCGACAACCGGCAGGATAAAGAAATTAACCGCCGCGTCGAAAATTCTTGGAGGAGCTACTGGTCCATGAAAGATCTTATGAAGGGCGACCTCCCTTTGTCATTAAAGCGTACACTCATCGACATGTGCATCCTGCCCGTCCTAACTTACGGTGCACAGACTTGGTCATTGACCGATTCTCACAAGTTCAAACTTGGGGTTTGCCAAAGAACGATGGAGCGCAGCGTCCTAAGAATCAAAAGGACAGACCGAGTCCGAAACACGACGCTGCGCTCAATTACTGGAATCGCTGATGTTGGCATCAAAGCTGCCAAAATAAAGTGGGGTTGGGCGGGACACGTGGCCAGGATGCACCCTGATAGATGGGCCCACAGGATCACACAGTGGTGCCTGAAAAGTGGGTTTGTTTGCATTGAATAGGCTCCGAAACTACTGAACCGCTTTGAAAAATTCTTTTACTGTTGGGAAGCTATGTATGTATAGAGTATTTACTTACCGATGATATGTTCCGACATCTTTTATGTTTTGTTATTCAACAATTTTTTACGGAGCACTTATCATTGTTCTGGCTTGCGCAGCTATCGCGTGACTGTGGGTCCAAGTTGTCCCCGTATTGAGTCAGGACTAGTTGAATATGGCCACGATTAGCGCGTCATTGTGGCATCTTTGTATTTTTTGATCGAGGGTCTCAGATTAATTGAATAGCATTGATTATTGTTTATTATTTATTAACTGATACGGCACAAAACGATCCCAGCAGATGAGTTTGTGGTCAAACACGGACTTATTGGCGATAAAGAAACTTATATTTGTATAAAAAATGTATCATAATAGGTATAAAAAATTATGGTGTCGCCCACGCCGTTGTAAAGGAGAGAAGCGGAAATGCTCTGACCATTTCCCGGGAGTGTTGCTTCAGGCAGCGTGCTAGGAGGGGTGCGTTCCTATGGAGACATATCGCGGTGCTCTCCGTCTGGCACAGAGGCCTGCCACCGAGGGGGTTTTAGTGGCATTCTCACATAACCCGGATACCCAATGCAGCTGGAGTATCTTTCGATGAATTCCGCGTTGTCAACAAAATATTGAAAAATAAAGGTATAATTTATTTTACTAAATTAACAGCAAAAAAATCATATCATCCATCATATGATTTCTAGACACACTACCTGTTCGGAGGCAACCCAGGCGTGACGAGCAGCCCGCGGCTGCGGCTCGACGACCTGTGGTCGCTGCGGCTGCAGCGGCCCTCCGCGCCAGAGGTCGTGCGGTCTGCGCAGGCCTCTATACGCGAGGCGGCCTACCGCGCGCTCTGCAGCGACCCCGACAACCAACTAGCCGCGTTACACTACCTGAGGAGCGAGCTCAACGAAGTCACCGACCACACGGACCCGCAACAGGTGAATATTCATAATTAGATAAACACTCGTTAGAATGTAGTGTTTTTTACGCGGGCCTCTTTGCGTAAGGCGGTCTACCAGTGGAAAAAGACAGGTGTCCTTTTTTTCTTTCAAAAATAGTATTTTAATTTCATGCTAGACAGAGAGCGCTCTATAGCACGTTATGACGTCAAACCACACGTGCGCCATACAAATGCTATACTAACACACGGTTTGCGGGAGAAAGTCAGAACATCCGCTCTCTATCCTCACCAGATACTTTAAACGCTTATATCTCAGAAATTTATCAGCGGATTGTATTTAGTTATACCTTCGCTATGCCTGTTATTTGTAATAAATGAAACATTAGTACACAGGCCTAATATGGTTTGTGTAGTGTGGACCGTGCTATTTGCTTCGATGGCGAGGTCGGTAGACTAGTTTTATAGTGCCGTGTTAACTCTGGCTCTGACGGTCCGTGCGAGACAGAGACAGACAGCGCAGGTCAGACGCGTCACAATAAAGATCACGGCGACGGGACTATCACATAACTAGAGTTCTAAGGATTCTGGGCACATCCCTTCCTGGGTGCCAGGTTGTCTGAATTCACTCTCCCGTCGACGCCGACGGCCCAAGCTGAGCTAGTGTAGTGGTTCCCTTGCGTTAGTCGTTCCCATAAGTTAAGGCACTCTTTTCCAACTTTTGGCAATTTTGGTAATTCTAGTTTAAGTGTCTGCTTGGACACATCCCATTAAATGCTTTTGGATTCATGATGGGAAAGGTATCGTTACCGAACTGTGACCAGTCCGAAGACGTGTATCATGTACTGATGGAATGTGTCCGGAACCAACGTGAGAGGGAACAGATTTTTACCGAACTTGAAATATGTGAATCCAATGTAGGGGTAATAAAAAATACATCTTATATTGACATCCATTCTGATGTACTCTAAACTAAACTGAATTTGACAGCTCTAAAATTATTGCCATCCTTCACTCACATATTAAAATGAAAAGAGATGCAGATAATTTTAGTCTTGTCAGATTGGTTTAGTTTAGTGAGCGGTGACAGAATCGACGCCATTATCTGATCCAATTTCCAAGGAGGCTAGAATGATTTACGGTCTAGTGAATTCTTTTTCCAGGTTTTAAGCCATTCTAACTCCACAAAATAGTGTTGTGATTGTGTTTGTGTGGATGTAGAGCGAGCATTTGTCGGTAGGTGTCGCGGTTCCAGAAGCTAGCGACGGTGCTGTTTTCGGGCGAGGCCGGAGCGCCCGGCGCGCTGGCGGGCGCGTGCCCCGCGCTGACGCCGCAGCGAGTGCGCGCCCTCGCGCGCCGCCGCGCCTGCGCCGCCGCCTCCGTGGACCTCGCGCACGCACTGGCTGTTGTATGTATACTGAAGATACAACATTCATTATCTTGTACCATTCCGACATCTAGCTGACAGTGCTGCTAAGTTGTAACCCACTAGCAGAACTAAGCGGTGTCACCCGCTATTCCAAACGAACAGATTATCTTACCGGGATAAGAAGCATATTAATACAGATTTTTTTATCCCTAATTCGGATATTTGTCTCACCTCAAGTGACCATTGACCCTGTGTTTGTTTGTTGTTTGTGTTTTGTGTATTAATTTTGGGTCTTCTAGATTTAGAACACACAATGGGACTGCCGTGTAGAACGTTACATAAGTCCCATTTTTTTATCCCTAATGGTAATGTATAATCTACCTCCACATCGAATTTCCTTTAAATTTGTACAGCTGTTACGGAGTGAGTAGGGACAAACATACACATTTACATTTGACTTACATAAGAAGCTTACACACCTAAAAGAGACCGCAGGGGAACACTGGATGCAAGCCACTTCCAACCAGCCCTTTTGGAGATCGATGGGTGAGGCCTATGTCCAGTAGTGGACGTCTTACAGCTGAAATGATGATGATGATGATGATGAACAAATAATGCCGCATGGCGTATCTAGCCTAGTAATAACTTGTAATAACTTAATAATTAGTAGTTTTTACTAATTTCAATAAGAATTATTGGTTTTTACGATGAAACTATAAAGTGCGATATCTCGGCTCCGATATTATTTAGCTATATATACTCCATAGTAAGATTAGTTCATTATAAAATAGCTCTTTCAAAATTTGCAACTTTCATGAGTGGCCGCCAAAAATCAAAACGACGCCACCTTTACCCAAACACCTTTTTGCTTTTACTTATGTCTTCGGTGAGCGACGCAAAGCGGCAAGTCGCATCGCAATGACACGTGACTATTGCAACTTATGATATGTCGCTAACTGATCTTTACGACAAGCTGGCAACATAAGCTCCAGTTTCTGACATAATTTACTTATTCATGGAATACAAACAGCTGTTAACCAACACAGTACATATGACGTAAATAGTTACAAAAAAAACCTACCAGATGTTTTCACTAACACAAACTTAAATGTAATTTTTTTTTTTTTTTTGTTAAAATCTTCATGAGCGTGGATTCAATGTCCTTTACTCGTAATATTAAACAGTTTACTTTGTCTTAATAGCGTCAAACAAGTCATAGTCACAGTCAGAGTCAAGCTAAGTAAGTCACGGTCAAGTCGAGCTCATGCCCCTGTAAAGTGGTGGAGACTTTACAAGAGGCTCCTATGGAGTTTTGGAAACAACACGAAAAGACACGTTTCACCTCGTTATATCACTTGCCCACACTCGAGCACGTTTACGAGCACTTAATGAATAATAATTCACCATTTAGTACACATTAACACTCGAAAATACACAAGTTTAGGAAAATAATCCAACGAGCCGACATGTTTTTTCCGCGTTGGCGCCAAAACTCCTTAAATGTAATTAAAATCAAATGTATTGCAATAAAAGTTAACTATAATTACCTCATTGTCATCATTATTAGTATTTGTTTTTAGATTGGTTTATTTATTATTTTAGTTATACATATTTATATTTTGTAGTGGTGTATGTGTGCCTGTACCGTGACATCACCAAACGGCTCCAACGGAAGACCAGCGCTGGTTAACAGCCGGCATTATGATGAGTTGGGGCCGATTTGTGACCTTATACCTTGTGTCTTTAAACTATTTAAAAAACGTAATTTGGTCACAAATAAAGTTTTTCTTTCTTTCTTTCTTTCTTTCTAAATAGTGTAAATGCTCCATTGCAACACCAACTTGGGCCTGGCCTTATCGCACTATTTCACGTCGTTTTCTCTAAGAAGGAGGCCTTTGTTCAGCAGTGGACGGTTACTGGCTGATGACGATGATGATTATAACATAGTTATGCTGTAAATAGGTCCAAATTTAGGTCGATCTCTCACTACATATAGGGTTTTTTTTAATTGAAAAGGTACTTTGTTTTCACCTCCATTTCCTAACATCCCAGGTACTAGGCGCAGAAGATACGTTAGAGCCGAGCCAGCCGTTCGAAGAGGTTTCGGAACCAGAGCCCGACACGTGGGAGGTGGGACGGGACGAGGACGGCGCGGCGCCGGGCGGCGAGTGGCACGCGAGACAGACAAGGATGCAGCTATACGACGAACTCGCGAGGTACTTCCGCCCGTCTACCGTGCCGCCGCCAGGTGACGTCATGGACCTCGTCACCTTGTAAAGGTCTCGGTGCTAGCGGGCATGGCGGGATGGCGACGTTATACTAATACTGGGTAGCGTGGAAAGGGTGCACTAAGCCGAAAGGGGTTCATAGTAAGTACCCATCATCATGAACAACTTTTGAGCAACTCTGAACGCGAAAAAAAACTACAGCTGTTTCATAGAAAACGGTCATTGACACTCGACAAAATGTATAGATCAGCTTTATTTTTTTCTGTTTTTATCATGCGATTTGTCTTATGACTATAAGCAGATGAGGTGAAGGCTTCTTAATATAGAGGGCGCTGCTCCCAATGGAGCCAGCCCTTTCTTTTGTAGTCAATTTGTTTGACTATGGCAGGGGCGGATCCAAGATTTCATTGGGGGGGGGGGGGGGGGGGGGGCATTCTGGATTTCATTTTGAGGGGGGCCATTCTGACAAGGTTCGAAGGAATCAAATTGAGTCGAATGTATGGAATGTATAGCCCCCCCCTGGATCCGCCAATGGACTATGGTCGATAATGTCCCACCTCTTTTTGAGCCGACGTATGGTTTCAGGGATAGTGAGTTGACCTGCAAGCTGACTCGGGTGTTTTTCTAGTCTCAGTTTGTATTTGGCTCCATGAGTAAACTATTTCTTTCTCTACCATAGCCATGTTGAGATATTCATGGACCTCTAATCAGCTAATATTATTTTGTTGATTTCAGGGTTGGTCCAATTGTAAAAGTTGTTCATAATGATGAGTATAACGGTAACCTTGCGGCTCTTCTGCGTGACCATGTATATCTGATACGTGTTGTATAACGTCTCGTATTCTTCTGTTCACATTAAATCACTCGCATCATGTCGCCGTCCCGCTCTAGTTCTTTAAGGCCTGAAACCCATCTAAGTGATGTGACACGGGATCTGACGGTTAGATTCTCTCCAAATAATCAATCAGTTCAACAAACCGCTAGGGCTCCAGGGCACACCCCTTCTGGGGTGTCTGGGCAAGTCTGATTCCCACTCCCGGCGACGGTCCAAGCCGAGGTTCGTACCTTCGAGGTGCCCTTGTGCTAGTCGCCCAAAAACTTAAACCACCAAGTTATGCCGAACGCACTCTGCGTTCGCTAACTAGTCCGGTCAAGCTGTAGAGGCCAAAAGGCCAACAGTACAAGTCAATATATATATATATATATATAAAAAAGGGATGACAAGTTTTACTAGCGCGTATTTTTTTTTTTACTTCTTTCCTCTTTGAGGATTTTGGCGTTGCACTCTTGTGCATTTGCCAGTGTCAAGTATTAAATGTATAAAGTTTGATGCAATGTAGTCAAACAAGTCAGTCAGAGTGAAGAGTAAGTCACGGTCAAGTCAAAGTCATGACCTAGTAAAGTGGTGGAGACTACAAGAGGCTTCTTTGGAGCTTTGGAAAACTTACTACTTGCCACGCGTTGTTTGGAGATTTGTCAGATCACAGTACGTCAATTAGACGTTTTTTGTGCCTAAGAGCTTGTGCAGATGAAAATTCTTTAGTTCACGGACTTTTATCGCCCTCTCTTTCACTCTTATTTAAGTATAAATTTTCTCCTATCTCACTCACAGTTGCAGTTTTTGACGTCTACGGACGAATTTAACTCATCTGCGCTAGCTAAGATTTCAAACTATAAAACAATGTACGTACATATTGAAAAAGTAAAACTCGATGGATGTATGGTTTGCTAATTCCGATTGTATACACAAGTGCGTACGTTTGTATGGAATCTGTATCCATCTGTACCTTTACGATATTATTTGGCCTACGACATACATTCATAATGTTCCGTATAGAAAGTATGGATTCGCTGATGGATTCTCGCTTGCTATCGTACGTTTGCACTTGGCTCGAATGCGTGACGCAATTTATGCGCTTTCTGTACGGAAATTCTGTTATGTATTTGGCCGGCCTGACCTGAATGTACTCGAATCGTATGTATCTAATATTCACAACAAAAATCATAATGTTTGAAATACTATGTGTAAAATATTCTTATTAACTTTGAAAAAATCCGCCTCAAGTAAGCAATATTCATTTCATCACTTATGGTTAAGAATTAAAAGTTTAAATTTGTTAGCAAGTAATTTTTATCATGCAATTTTATATGCAAGCGATAGTGGCTGTGCTGTTGCATGTGCGCACACAATCTGACGGCACCCGGTTCGATCCTTGGCCCTGCACCAATCACTTATTTAGTACTTATAAAAAAAGATGCCATCGCTCATAAATGGTGAACAAAAACATCGCGAGGAAACTATGTCCAAGGACTTTAAAAAAAGTTCAGAGACCTATGACATGTAGCAATATGTCCTGACCCAGCACAATGAATTAGGGCCTATCCGTCTCTGAGAGAACGCCTGTATCCCAGCAGTGGGAACATAATAGGCCGATTCGAATGATGATCAGGATACATATTGTTTGCATAAATTTCTACTCGTTCTTTTCATAAATTTTTAACTAAATAGAACCAATTTCCCCCTGAGGAAAAGAAAATTGATATGTCGTTTCTTGCCTTAAGCCTGACCTCTGAAATACCCAACCATTTTGCACTAATACTATATGATAGGTCACCGGATTACCCGAAATGATACACCATTACCCGCCAATTACTTGTTTTTAGCCGAAATTATACGAAATCGGGTAAAAATATCCCGAGCCGGCAACGCTGGTGTGAACTGATTTAACTTGGGTTTTGCACGGTTTTTTTAAATGACTTCTCTACACTTCTCACAAATTTTGTCCATAATTGGGCATGAACAATCTTCGGCAAAATTCCCCGTATACCCACATCTGTAACATTTTCCTCCTTTAGGTTTTATAACATTTACTTCATTTTCATGGGTTTCTGTAGGTAAAGTCTTACCATCCCTGAATGCATTAGACATTAGCTTTGATAGGTAAGGGCTTGCAGAGTAAATAAAGAGCGCAATAGTGTTTGGGAGGAACGTAGGTTTTATTTCTTAATAATCAGCACATAGAAGTCTAGTCTCGCCGTACTTGATATCGACCACAGAATAAGGAACGATGGAGCGGCATACCTAGGGTAAGAAATTGTTCTTACCCTAGGTATAGACTATACAATATTTTTGTGGTTGTATTGTCACTCCATTTACAAGCTTCTCCATTTCAATAATCTTTGCTACTTTTAGTAAAACTTTAAAAAAACTTGTAACGTGTGTAGTGAAATAAATAATTTGAATTTGTCCAAAGATAGTTCTTTCTTATGGAACTTCCTTTTCAGTTCCGTGTTTTTGCATTTTTCAATTAATTGGTCTCGTATTGACTCTTCGGGATTTCGGAATTTACAATGTCTTGCTTTTCTCCGCAGGCGAAGGAACAGAGAACACATACACGTAACATAAGGTACTGAAGACAGATTTTTCGAGCCTTATTAAGGCTCGAGTCTTTCATAGTTAATATTTACTTTTGGCGCAAAGTAACGACCCGACCACAGCTTTTTTCCTTTGAAGACAAAGAATGGTGGCATAGTTTCTAACCGCATTGATAAAAAATACCACTGTGTAGCATGATTTTGTACATCATGATTTTTTCCATATTCCATTCCATGTCTCCTCTGATGGAGCTAGGAATTTCCATATCCGCCCCATAGTCGCCCGCCCCCATTAGCAACTAAAGAACTAAGAGTTTACACCTCTACATGCTTTGTGTGAACCATTCCATACTCAATAGCTGTGCAAACCGAAATCAAAGACCTATTACATGTGCAAATTGTCTTATTGAGCAAGATTTCTTATTAATCAATGCCCTAAGTTGTTTGTATATTTTGAGGCGTTTTCTGCAGAGACAGTCAAGCTCATCTGTTTTGAATTTATGTCAAACCTAAGAAGACCTGATTTTCTTCTCTGCAACATTTCTTGATATAAATGTGGAAACGTTTGTTGTATATTGAATATTTTCTCCACATTGGTCAATTTGTCCTTTAATCTTTGCCAAGCTTCTTTTGCGGTCTTACCATCTCGTATGTATTTACATATATAAATTCGGCTGTATTGATAATCCGATGCGAGAACGGCTGCCTCCGCAGTTTGCGATTAACTCTGTGACGTACTGTGACAATAACTACGTTTAAATTTTTACGACAACATTTTCATTTATTGATATATGTCCTGGTTCTACATTGATTAAAATCCCTAAATATTTGAGCCCTTATCGTTCATTCTAAATTTTGAAGCAATAAAATCTTTAATTTTTGTATTATTGTCGCATAATTTCTCATTATTAATATAATATATGTAATAATCAACCATTTAATATATATTAATCTCCCATACTATACAAGCAATACTCATTCCTGATCGTTTAAACCCATATCCAGTATAACCTCATGAAATTATTCATACCAATACTTCGGCGATTTGTTCAATCCATATAACCACGTTGTCAATTTAAGTACATATCCTTCTGGTAGTTCTAGTTTAGGTATACTTCTATAATAAACGCTCCTTTCACGTCCATTTAATAAACTTCGTATTGGCTACAAACCGAGACTGAAAATAAAATTATCACTGTTTGTAATTGGTTTATAACTTCAAAACTGGTGAATAAATGTCTCGTCTAGTTAGGTCGTCCAGTGTTAAAATTCCAGTTCCAGACGCTCTGTGGCCCTGTTTCCATAGGTACATAGCTATTTTTTTAAGTCCAGATTTTCCGCAGTTAAAACATAATAATGTGATACTTGTCATCTGTCTGTACACATTTTTTTCATTTTGCACATGGGCGAGATTTCAAAGTGTGTGCTAGATATCCTCTAAATATACCACAGGTTTTTTTTTAAATATATCAATTAAATCATTTTCAATGGCTATGTTGATATAATTTTCTGGCAAATGAAGAATATTTGAAATAATGATGCCGCCTACCACAAATCCTACAACTTGTTTCTTGGCGACAGGAATGTACAGGGTGCCCAGGCAAAAAACAATAACATCAAACATTAAACATAACTATAACAATACAATAATTATGTCTTGCATAGAATCATAGTTTACTTTTAAGAGATTTGTTTTACTAATTAGTTGTATATTCTCTGTAAGTTTCCTCTTTTGTGAATAAATTTATCTAGCCTTAGCCCATATCTCGATATTTCCTCGATTTACGTCTTCAACTATTTCTGCCAGATTTTTAGCTTCATACTTTATTCTTTTCCCGTCGGCCGTATTGTTTATATCGTTCTCGTCCATTTGTTATAATGTATATTTTGTGGAGTGAATTTGTTTTGTAGGCGGGATTGTTTTCTATAATTTGTAACATTTATCAAGGAAAAGGCCTCTTCCACCGCCATTTTCATATACCGCCATCTCTATTCTTACTAGGCTATCCAAGTCTACAATAGAATTCGTTTGTTGTTTTGCCTCTAGTCTTTTGTTGATTGCTTTTTTTCAGCGAAAGCTTAATATCTTCTTCTTCAAAACCCTCGGTGTCTTGGTTGTCTTTTGCGTCATAACTGTTTTGTCTTGAGCATGTTTTATCTAGCTGTTTAATGATGTTAGTAATTTCTTTGAACATTTCCTCTCCATCAAGTTTATAAAACGTTTCTTTGTCAAAATCTTCATTAAAATATATTTCTGGGTCATGCAGATACGAAAGCACTGATGCCGCCACCAGCCTTCGCTGCTTATTCTGACTGATTTAGCAAGATCGTCCCTGATCTTGCTATTGTTCATGTCCAATCGTTTCAGCATAAACTTAAGTGCTGTATCTGCTGTTAATAAATCAGCATCTCGTTGGCAAAATGACTCGACTCGTTCGGGGCCCGGGCTACGTATCATTGATACGGCTGATACGGCGGTAGCTACGCCTCTGGATAACACATTTTGGCAATGTCTCCTTTGCCAGCTCTAGTCTAGAACAACTACTTCTTGTTTTGTAGGGCTCTCAGTCAGAGATTTCATGCCTTTGCAAGTTTTGCAACCCGTGCCCTTGTTTTGATTGCATGTCTGCTTGTTTCTAATTTCCTTTTGTTCTAACCCTTTCAGGCCGATAAGGGGTGTAGACAAAAGACAATTTTAAATTAATGTTGTTTTTGAATCACTTTGGTGTTCTTAATTAATAGGAACTATATAGAAATATTCAGGGGTATTTTTTAGGAATAAAAAAACAACTTCTGTATAATATATGTCCAATCGGTCCCAACGCTGCAACTAGTACCATGTGATGGAGATTTTCAGAAGCGCTCTCTGGAATCCCAACTATTTCAAATTCATTTCTTAAATGAAATTGAGCTTGGGTTTTTAAAACATTCTGAAGCTGAGCCACGGTAGCCTGCAAGGGCTGCAAGTCTTCGACTACGTTGTCGCGTTTTTCTAAATATTTTATCCGGTCTTTAGAGGCGACTAACTTTAGCATCAATTGGTCCGCTCTCGAATTGCTGTAAGATACATGAAAAACCGAGAAAATTCGTTTTCCTGTTGGTACTTAGAATATTAGTTGTACCAATTTTCAAAGAATTTATGGAATCAAACGCACTGTTAAGAATATTTTAATCGATTCAAATTTCTTCAGACTTTAGAGGTTTTTACAGCCATATGCATTAAAATGTCTCGAATTGAATGATGAGAATGTGTTAAATTTCCGTATAAAATCGAGTGTTGCTTCAGGATTTCCAAAAGGTTGTAGTTTAAGTTCATCTTTACAATACTTTATAGAAGTTGCAACAGATTCGCTGAATAATTATGCTGCTAATTTGAGTTTCTTAGCCTTATGGGCTAAGTGACAACCCTCATCTTTTTGCAGTTCTACAAGAAATTTTATGTAATGCAAGGCAATTATTTTTTCTTTGTCGCCTAAGGATTTCCTTAGAAGTTTCAGCATATGCGAGGGATCGGGAAATATAGCAACTTTTCTCCACTTGTATGTGAAAATTCGATTGATGTCTTCACCATCTATTCTACAACCTAATGTTTTGGCCATTGACAAATTTGCTGGACAACAGCATAAGTTAAGGAAACAATATGAACCGGAACCCCACTTTCATCTACCAGGTCTAAACACGTTTTGACTAATGACGCCTTCTGTTCCGCAGTGACCCCATTTACCAGAAAGTAGGCTATGGGAAGCTTCCTTTGCAACTAGCAAACTATCACTTTTATTCAGGTCTGTGTTCTGACCATGATTTACAAAACCATTGAACTGTTTCCGTCCCAGTGGGGTACTTTTACGTAAAGCCATTTCATCGAGAGGCTGCACAAAATTTGTTTTGCTGGATTATTTTTGGCTAAAATTTTAACGAGCTTCAAGGGAATCAAAAGAAATGCATGGTTCGCCATCAACGGTCGTATACTATCGAGTCAATGTACGCGTATATGGAAGGCATGTATTATTATTTTTTCTCACACAATTATAAGTTTTTGGACTGATAAAATGTAAATTGAGTGCACATTTACGAATTTCTGGTGAAAATTTACTTTTGCTTGCTTTTAAAATGTCTGTTAATGTTATATCCGTGATGTTCTTCCACACAGTATGCACTGTTTGACCCCTTTCTTGTATGCTCCTTGGGCGCTTGTAATGGTAGCTTGTAATGTAGATTTGCTTTGATGTGAATCAGATACAAGTACATGACGGGTTATGAAAAAAACCGGTATTAAGAACAGAATGATGCGCGAGCGAAGCTAGCGCGATTTTTTTTTACCTAGCTTACAGGATAGTTTTCCGGAATGAAAGAAGCTATCCTAAGGGAACCGATATTTTTCTGGGATAAAAGTAGGCAATGTACCTACCGTGCTAATCCTGGATAATCACTATCTCCATATCATTATTATTTTATGACACAATTTTTTTTAACGAAATTCATACTATAAATAGGTACCTATTGGGATTAAATAGTGATAGATTAAATCCTCGATAGGTATGGGAATGCATTCTAATAAATCGGATATAATGTTGATATGATAGTGTCCTCTATCGGTGATAGTATATTAGTGAACAACGAAACGACATCGAAACTCACCATTTCCTCATTTTCTGTCAATAACACCTCTAGCAAACGTCTAGCTAGACGTTTTACTCGTAAAAAGGAGTAGCATGTCTGACAGAAAACGTGCTGTTTTATATGTCAGTGAGTCTATCTGACTAACAATTGGACGAAGAGGCCAATCTGGTTATGAATCTTTGGCAACCCGTAGATTTTTGGTGGTGTAGGGTTTAATGGGCGCAACTTATTATACATGTCCGGCAATGTCTCTAGTTGTTCGTCACACGGTTGTTGACTTAATTATACGTGTTTTTATACTTTTTTATGGGTATACTATTTTATACGTGTTAATGTCGCTTACTAGCTTCCCAATTTTCTGTTCGTACAGCCTGTGTTTCGACAATAACAGCAGCATTACCTCTATCTGCCGGCAAGACTTGACATAATTTGTATGAAGGCAAAAATATTAAATAACCTGCTTCAACAAACCGTTCATACATAAATAAAAGACTGCGAATGTTGCAACTTAAAACCTATAATCGTAGCCTTTCTATTCGATTTATTGATTTTTTTACCGCCTAGGAATTTCAAATTATTTAAATAATTTAGCATATCATTTAAAACCGAACTTATAGGTATAATTAATTAGGCTTTTTCAAGCCATATGCTGTTTAAAATATCGAACAGGTTATTAATTTTTCCAACCAAATTTGTTTTACAAGCAGTATTCTCAAATTCCGTTAATTTGAGCTCACATCTACAAAAATCGATTGCGTGTATCCTTAATATTTCAGTTCTGGTTTACAATATTCACATTTACACATGTTAACCGTCAAGTTTGCGTCTCTCAGCTTAGTGTAGACTTTGTCTAAAAGGACTAATCGTCTTACTACAAAAGATTTAAGAACGATTTAGACATGTGTTTAGCAGTTGTTTCACTGTGAAAAATAAGTTAAACACATGTCTAAAGCGTTCTTAAATCTTTTGTAGTAAGACGGTAAATGTTCAGAAAATGATTTGGAGCTAATAACCAAATCGTCCAAGTACGAAGAAACACGCGAAAACTCGGAACCAAACAAAGTATCTACCAGTTTTTGAAAGTTTTCGGGTGCGTTTGACAAACCAAATGGTACCACCGTACTGTAGCAGTCTACTCGCTTGGGTATTGATCGCAATTTTTTCTTTCGAAGACTTTTCCAGGGGCAATTGATTAAACGCTTAAGATAAATCTAGAGAAGTAATAAATTTTGCATCCTTTATGTTGCCCAGGATGTTAATCAATCCTAGGTAGTGGATAGCTATATATTTTTTGGTAATATAATTCAACTTACGACTGTCGATGCACAAACGAACACCGCCAGACGCCTTCGGAACTAGGATGACCAGTGACGCCTAGGGGCTGCTAGATTCTTCTAAAATTCCACACGCAATTAGTCTATCTAATTCTTCATTACCAAAACACCTTTTGACGAGCCGGACTAGCTCTATAAAAACTTTGCTTAATTGGTTCCCCAGTTTTCTAAATTTTATACTCAACCATGTGAATTCTACCTAACCCTTGATTTTAGTTGAAATTTACTGAAACTTGACAATAACTGCGTCTAATTGTTTCCGTTGTTCACAAGTCAAGGAAGACTGCTTCGAAGCAGACTCTAATTTTTCCAATTTTTTTCGACTTTACACCATTATGTACAGTTTTTGAAGAATTTTGTACAATGTTTTTTCCAATTTATTTACAGAATTTACAAGATTATTTACAGTTAAGCCACGTAAAATTCCAATATTACGGCGTTTAGTTTTATTTTCAAATCCTGAAATTGAGACTTCAATTTTACTTAATAAACCCGAAATTTCAAAAAACTTCATTCCCAGAACAAAGCTATCAATCAAACTTGGAACGACTTCAAAGTTTAATGCGTACTTAACCCCATCAACAAAAATAGGTACACACACCCGTCCCATAATATTACAGTTAGAACCGTTGCAAGCTGACATCTTAAAGCCCTTTTCCAAAAAAACTATGTGTTTATTATTTCTTATCAAGTTTAAATTGCTTTCCGAATCTAATAATGCCTTGTACTCTTCATGTTCTATTTTAATAAAACTAATATAAGTAAATATGTTAACAAATAAATGCACACGCACCATGTTCTGCTACGGAAGCTTCTAATAATATGTATTCTGCGGCTATGGACGCAAAAATAAATGCTTAATTTGAAGCACTCCGATCGACACATAATTATGTCTTACATAGAATCATAGTTTACTTTTAAGAGACTTGTTTTACTAATTTGTTGTTTAGTCTCTGTAAGTTTCCTCTTTTGTGAATAAATTTATCTAGCCTTACCCATATCTCGATATTTGTTCGATTTACTTCTTCAACTATTTCCGCCAGATTTGTATCTTCATACTTTATTATTTTCCCGTCGGCCGTATTGTTTGAATCGTTCTCGTCCATTTGTTATAATGTTTTTTTTTTTTGTAATTTGTTGTAATGTAATTTTTGTTAATGATTTTTTAAATAAGAACTTTATAAGATTTCTCGTAAAATAATTCCACGCCTGCTAAATCCGCGTTGACAAATCGCCATTCTAACTTGTTCGCTACTAACATTACCAGATATTGCAACTGCCTCCAGGCTAGAAACAACCACACCGTAGTCCTGTGGAACACCACTCAGAATCAGCTCCACAACCTCAGCATTGTTCCATTCTTCCATTGATCGTCCTATATACGTGAGCTGCTGGACCAGGGTCATGATAATTATGTTCCATATACATTTCCATGTTATTATAATCGGTGTAACAAGCACGGTGCAGTTTCCTCAAAAGCGTCTTTCGCCGACAGAAACCTCTGTCTTCAAAAGTCGAGCTAAGTCTTGTCCACGCCTCCTGAACTGTCGTAGCATTCCGCACATACTGGATACAAGTCGGTTTGACAGAATGGCATATACGCGCTAGTGCACGCATATCTTTATGTTTATCAGTTACATTTTTATCGACAGGTTCGACGCATGACCATAAATCGTCAATTATAAGGGCCATTTCATATTAAATTTTCAAATATTATGATAATTACTTACGCCGTCCAACTTTTCGAATGCGTAGAATTGTCGACTGGCTTGTTCACTTGCACCATTTTCAGAGAACATCTCAGGTGTACGGCTGCCACCGGTTGTATGAACCTCTACATCTAGACCCGTTGCCATTTCGTCGCAATTGAATAATAAACCACCGCCTACGCTCGTCGGCAATAAAATACATATGTGACGCGCTGGCTTTGCGAACACGCCGTCACAATATTATAGCGTTAGCAACGCTATCAGCCAAACGTAGCAGTATGACTTACATAGAATCATAGTTTACTTTTAAGAGATTTGTTTTACTAATTAGTTGTATATTCTCTGTAAGTTTCCTCTTTTGTGAATAAATTTATCTAGCCTTACCCATATCTCGATATTTGTTCGATTTACGTCTTCAACTATTTCCGCCAGATTTGTATCTTCATACTTTATTATTTTCCCGTCGGCCGTATTGTTTGAATCGTTCTCGTCCATTTGTTATAATGTAATTATTTTTTTGTATTTTTTTGTAATGTAATTTTTGCTATTGATTTTTTAAATAAGAACTTTTTAAGATTTCTCGAAAATAATTCCACGCCTGCTAAATCTGCGTTAAGAAATCGCCATTCCCGCCATTTTTTTTAATGGCCCGTTCGTCAATCAAACCTGTCTTAATATATACATTTTCCTCTTTCTGTTTGGCCACTACGGTTTATGTATTATGCCAAGAAATTAGCATAAACCTATCGATCTAAATGTACTACGTACTAGAGTGGGTGATGCGAACACTCACTCTGTTGGAGTGAACTGAACAGATATCCAGTCACCATACTTTAGTAACTAAAGTGACTGGATATCACCTACCTACTAGGTAGGTGCTATTCAGCTTAGGTATTTCACAGAATGTAGGTATGTAATATTTTAATAATAACCTTGATATGCACTGGCAAACCATCCCGAGGATTTCGAGGCTGCAAAGCATCGTTCAGCTCCTCACACAAACATAATGCCATGTTTTTATTGATTCGAAATAGGCGGCGAAACTCATTATCCGGAAACTTGAATGGTTTACTGGCATCTCTTATACCTCTCCTGTGTAATTTTCTATCAATTGTTTCCATTTCTCGCGTCAAATTATAATTGTAAGATGCTCGCGACATTTTTTGTTGAGGATATACTTTAAACCGTAAACAGGGTTTTTGTATTTGTTTGCTCTATTCGGTTTGTAGTAGCAGGTTCTCAATAATAGCAACGTCGATTACTTGTATTTCACTTTATTATTATATTTTAATAATTTACAGTAATTAGCAAGAAGAAAGCCATTTTGCAAGAGGCCTATGTTGCCATAGATAAATTATAATTACAGACAATACTATAAACAATCAATTGGACTGACATTCTCGTTATGATTTCCACATCCTCCACACCCAGAAAAAATTAAACTAACATTCAAAGTTTCTAAATTAATTACAATTAAGCATTTTATTTATATTACACGGGAATTACTCACGTAAGCAATTAAGCATTGGTTTCAGCTCAATACTATCAATGTGAAATTATTTAATATTATTTTTAACTTATTAGTTAATCTATTTTGATACATATTATTCTTAGTAGGTGCTAAGGCATTAAATTAAAAAATATATAATCATATAAGCATAATACACAATCATACAGATCTATCAAAACATACTTTGTTGCAAATAATTTTGATCACAAGAAATTATTTTTTAATTGTAGTCTTTAGTTAAAAGACTACAATTAAACTTAATGATTGTCCTCGACTTCAACTACTTGTAGCACAGAAATGTAACATGTATTGCAAGTACAATTAACTTTTAGGAAACATGTTTGTGGTTAAGTAGTGATAAACGTATGTGTATCATGTATTATGTGTCAGACAATCTCTAACCCTGTTGGGTTAGAGATTGTCTGACACATAATAGCAATAGACATCAAATCATAGCATAAGCAATAAACATCAAATCAAATACATACTAGGCAACTTAGCAACCCGCCTAGAACGGGTGGTCTTCTAACCTGACAAAGTGAAGTGACAATTTAAAACAATCGGTTCTGCCAACATAAGGAAAAGAATAGAGATGTGCCTCCTCCTATACAAAATTTATCGATATCGATTTCATACCTACTACAGATTAAATTTAATATTGTTTACTAAACAGAATCTTGCGCAACTGGTTTTGTTTTAGTAGTGCTATAACAAAACCTGTGCCACAAAATTCAGTGTATTTTAGTGCGATTTGTGTATGAGAAATTACACAAATCATATAAAATGTATGAGTAAATGAATTTTCATCATAATTTATTTTATTGTTTCGTGAAATTTTCCGATAATTTAATACATATTCTGCTCTTCGCGGCGGAGAGAAATCCAACTAATTAATGATCATGAAAATAGGTCCATTCTTGAGTTTTATAAATATAAAAACATGCACGATTTTATTTTATGGAAATTATTATACCTATATATTATTACATAATATTATATTATATCACATATTTTTCGTGAGTCCTCTTTCTCTGTGGCTGAGATGTTTATCAAATTATCACAACCTGAAAAAAAAGAAGGCTTTAATGTAAAATTAGCTACTTCCTACGGTTTCACCTATGTGAAATGAAACATAGGACAAAAAAACAACCATGGATGGACCATGGGATTTTTTTCCAGGACAAGCTTTGACACTCTCCCGCCTTCCAGCTATAGACCTATTTTTTTTAAACTAGAATAACTAAACACTGTTTACACGTTTCTGCATATTCTTATGTGAAAAACCCGGCGTTGGGATAGATCTGGCATTTCTGTAATTTACAGGCATCTTTTATGTGGAATCCAATAATAGGGTATTTGACTACTTTTGGAAAACTTGCACATTATTGCTTGATGTAATTTAATGTATACTGCATTATATTTTCTGGATATCAGTCGTATTTGCGATATAAATCGATGTTAAAGTTTGAATTAAAAAATATCGCGCCAAAACGCAGACCTGCGTCATAGCTCCGGTCGGGCGACTGATTGACGTCACACAAAACAAAACAACTGCAGCCAGGCAGCAAAAGTTTGATAATCACTAAATTTCTAATAGAAGTAATGGTTTATAAATGTTGTGTAGTGCCACAATGTACAAATACTTCCATAAAGACACCGGAAAAACTATTCGTTCCTGTTCCAATGGACCCCAAAACTCGCAAAAAGTGGTTGGAACTAAGTAGCTCGTAGAGAACCCAAAAGTATTGGAGCTAATTCAAGTGTTACTATGTGCGAAGATCATTTTGAGGTACATATTTGAGTCTATATATTTCTATTATAATTTGTGTTTTTATTGCATTACTATTTTATGTACTGTTACTTTCTTTTTAAAAGTTTGACATAACCTAACAAAATAGTGATATCCACTTACTACAACATACTTTTTGTACAACTTGATAGAATGTTTTGCTTGGAGAACAATTAAAAATTAATACTTACATTGTAGTTTTTACGTTTTGAGTTCTGCAGCGTAGAAACAATGACGTAGATTATTATTGAAGAAATATGCAACCATAAATACATTAATTTTGGGTAAGTTACTGCTGTCTGCTTGCACAAAATGTTTCTCCATTCTTCTCACATTTACCCACCGGACTGTTTTTGGTGAAAATTTCTGGATAAATCGCTCTCAAAATAGCTTTACAACATTAAATTCGCAAATATCAATACAAAATCTGTTTAGATCTGTGTGACGTCACTAGGGATGAAGCCAATTACAGACCGTTTTCGATCACGTGATCAAATGTCGAAAATACAGTTATTTTATTCGCGTTTTTTACAAAAAATAAGCATATTTTTATGAAAAAAATCAATTAAATATGCTTTTTCATTATGTCATGTTTATGGATGATGTCAATTGGCATAATATTTTCAATACAGTCAAATACCCTATCCAACAATCATAAAAAAGTAGTGATGCTGAATTATCCTGCGTGAAATTATTACAATTGAAACTAAAGCACATAATGTGTTTTTTTTAAACCATATACTGTACAATAGTTTTATAGTCCATTTTATACATAATTGTATATTTTTACTCAACACCCCCCGGTGTTGGCTTCATCCCCACCCCACCAATGCCTATCAAAGGTCCATACGGCAAAACCATGTATTTTTTGAAATGCTGTCCACATACAAATTTATTCTAAATTGTTTCTATTGGTATGTATATATGCTAGATCTTCGTTTCCCGTCATTTTCACCCAAAAAATAAAAGCATCGATTTTGATATTTTGGCTCAAAAGAAGTTTAAGGGACTCATAACTGAACTAATGATCTACATGCCTATCTTCATCCACAGGATATCTTGCCATAAAATTACGTTTTGTCCCGGCTTTTCGTGCGGTTTTGAGGCCGCATACTTCACATTTTATGTTCTACACGCTTTCGGAAGCAAACCTCCAAAGAACGGAGAACCTCCAAAGAGAATAAACCTCTTACAATTAATTATCACACATAAAAAAGTTGTAAAGACGTAAACAAAACCAAAATACAATAATAATCTGATAATAATAAAGACACTGCAATGACACGGGATGACTGACAACTGTCAATCTTTAGGAATGAATGAGAAACGTTGACGAAGAAGAGTTTTGGCGCCAACGCGGAAAAAACATGTCGGCTCGTTGGATTATTTTCTTAAACTTGTGTATTGTCGAGTGTTAATGTGTACTAAATGGGGAATTATTATTCATTAAGTGCTCTTAAGCGTGCTCGAGTGTGGGAAAGTGATATAACGAGGTGAAACGTGTCTTTTCGTGTTGTTTCCAAAACTCCATAGAAGCCTCTTGTAAAGTCTCCACCACTTTACAGGGGCATGAGTTTGACTTGACCGTAACTTAGCTTGACGATGAAAACGATTTTACGCGTATCGTTTCCCTACCTTTAAATTCTAAAACTAAACTCATACGACTTGAATATGGCAACTGCATCAATCATGCGGAGCCAAAAGCCCCAACTCGGGGAAGAGGAAAAAAAAAAAAAACGTTGACGAAGTGAGTGAGAGAACGATATTCACTTCACATTTGCATGACATTTGTCAATAAAGTTCTTCCGCGTTTCATACATCGTTTTGTTTCTACTAAGTTGCGACAGACTGACATCTACCATGCCGGGGGACAACCGGGACAGCGGTAAAAAAGCATAAAAAAGAGTACGACATAGCGACAGACCGATACACGTACATTTGACAGACAACTTCGTTGTTACAAAATGGCTTGTGTTATTACATTCATCTACCACAAACAGCAGCAAGTGTTGCTACACATGAAACTATAAAAATATGATAGGAATACTGATACAAAATATATTAACTTATCACCAACGAGGTCAGGCCGTAGGCACAGAACCGACATTACGTAAATATGTGTTGTATTTTATTAATAGGTTTACAATGCAATCTATGTCAGTACATAACGCGAAAAGACAATTGCTTCTGGAAGAGTTTTAATTATTGTTTGAGCCCATTTATATAAATGATAATATTTTCACAACTAATGAAAAGAGCATTTTTGAGATTTTGTTAGAAATCTCATGGGAATATACCATTGATCACTTTAGAGGTAACCACACTAAAAACAATTATTAGTTACGTTGAGTCAGGCAAAAACTACCCGCAACTTATTTTACGCGCGCTTACAAGTGTCAAAGCTATCACAACTTTCAGAAGTAAACTTGTCGCGATTGTTTCAATGGTAGGACAGGAATTACTATCAGCTTCAAAAGATGAGTCAAAATTTCGTTAACAATTGAGTATTTGAAAATTGAGTGTGAGATAAAACTTGTATGAACACTGTGATATGAATGGTATAGTCAATAGTTTTAAATTTTCGTATTTGCCAAGACTTAATATAAGTCGATTACTACATTTTTAATATAACTTGGTGACGTAATTGTAATCCAATTTTTTGACTTACCGATTACCTTCACGGTTCGCCTAATTTTGCTTAGTCATCCCTAAGTTGGTCTTACCTGCAGTGCAAGTACCGTTCTTATCGATTGTCAAATTTGACAGTTGAGATCCTCAAATTCGATAAAATGCTATTTGATCTGTATTCGCTATGATCGATTCTATGGCATTTTATCGAATTTGACGATCGATAAAGTACAGTACTTGCACTGCTGTTTTGCATAAACGCTCGATAAGATAACCTGAACTTTTTTGTCTCGCTTTCACGCGTTACACTTCTCGTTATAGTCTGTCCATTATGTTAATCGCTTTTTGACAGGTTATACAAAGTTGACGACAAAAATTTGTAAAACATCTTGCATATTATATCCCATATAAGAGAATATATTCGTGAGCACCTATAATTGGCTTCCTATCGTTCTTCCATTGTATATTTTAGTGTAAAAAGCTGTTGGTTTTCCAATAAATAAATAGGTACGTTTGATCTAGCGTTACCTCTTTACAATGTTACGTCAACTTGAATCCAAGTTGCTTTCAAGTTGACGTAACCTTGTAAAGACGCTTTACAAAGATAAGTCGTCAACTTTGTATGAGCTGTCTAAAAGCGATGAACATAATGGACATACTATAGTGAGAAGTTAACTAATCATTTTATGGAACAGTATAACTTATGAAGCGTTTATGCATACGAGGGTTAGTAATTAAACTATTTTTAAACTTGAATGCCATCATGATATGAATTTGGCTCCATGTAACTCCTCGCATTTGTAAATAATTGTATCCTAAATATAAGTGTTGTACTCTCGTTGTATATACGATTAATTGCATTTTTCGATTTAAGAATAAATTATTTGTGTAATGTTAACCTACATTTTATAAACCTTCATCTTGGTATGTAAATAAGTAACACAATAAATATCAACTTTTTCTAGAGGTCTTGTTCATTTGCTTCCGATCTTTAATACCTTCCTACTTCCTACATATATTACTCAATGAATAACAAAAAGGTAAGGTCCAAGTTATTTGATGAATACTGACCAAAGCACAGCCTAGGTCAAGCTACAGTAAGTATTTGGACCAAAGAGTAGGTATAGGCTGTATAGGTGGTATTGACCAATAAACAAGTCACGCTTAGCCGTGATCCTATATGGACCTTTTTTGAGGGATAAATGGTAAATCTTCCAAAGGTGCAGCTCATTCATCTTCTGCATTGAGTCGCAGCCAGGCTATGCGGGAGGGAGTTTACTTACAAAACCACTGACGACCAGCCTTAGTACTTGACAAGAGGGCTCGTTACGCTAATCTGGGCTCCAATTACAATGTAGTGTAGTATTTGTATTATATTCTTGAGGTGGTAATAAATGAACCGTCTAAAAATTATGGGGCCTAGGGTACATAAGATCACAGACAGTTGTTATCCTAGTTCGTAAAACTATTCAACGTTGATAGATCCTACTATACTGCCAATTCTAGTGATCAGACTGGAGTTGAGTGCACTGTAATTTATACGATGCTTTGGATCTTCATACACATAATAGAAGATAAGAAGAATAGATCGCGACTTTCTCGTGACTTGCGAGAACACAGAACTAGATCGTTCGTTCGCTGTTGGATTGGCGCATCTCCGGATACTCCGGTATTGTAGGTGTCTAGAGTCTGCGGCGACCACTTACCATCAGATGGCTCGTCGTTTGTCGTCTATTACATTAAAAACAAATTATGTAGTAAAATTATTTTTAAACAAGGCAAAGAAAATGTATTCCGCCATCTTGAATTTAGTGTGATGTCACGAATTCACGATGGATGTCGCTTACTTTATTGTTTTATACACAACAAACAGGGTTGTAAAAAATTATACACCTTCCGCCAAGTTGCGCCATTTTAAAAATAGTAAAATTTTGGGTACATATTATAAGTATTGTGTTAAAGGTGTATCCAAAATAAAGTCTATTAGAACTGGAACTGGTTCAAATTCAGCTTGCAAGACGATTATGAACAAACTTACAGAAGATTTGTTACGTGACGTGTCACACAGAGTTTCGGGCGAAACCTGGATACATTACCTATACATTGCATTACGAAGCCACGGAAACTAAATCGCTACCAGGGGCTCGATTTTTCAATCTGTCGTATATTTCGCACGAAATCCAACAAGTCTCATTGTTGAAATAATCATATCACCCGCTATCGCAACGAGTGGTTTGAACAATTCGAATTAGCTTTCTATTAATAAAAAATCTTTAATTTCGCTTTATACTTACATGCGAAATATATACGAGCGATTCAAAAATCGAGCCCCAGAGTGCATGAGCTAGCTTCACTATCCTCCATGCCACAACAGCTCTCTACCTTTTCTCATAATTTACGTCTACGTCACTGGTCCTAATGGAGTAAATGTGCCAGTGGTCCAGAGACTTTTTAAATGTAATAGTAAACAAACAAGCGAGGGTAAGTAGTCACCGTCGCCTATGGACACCTGCAATACCCGGGGCATTGGCGGTGCGTTGCCTACCTTTGAGGACTCTATCACTCTTTGCTTGAAGCATTGAGGTCATATTTCGGAGGAAAAACCGAAGGTGGTAAGCCATTCTACAACTTACAGGTGCGTGGCAGAAATAATCGATAAAATCGAACAGTGCTCCAGTATTCCAAGGAGCTGGGTTGGCTCTGGTAGATGCTGTCAGGGGGAAACAGAATACACCTCAAGCAGGAGATCAGTAGTTGAGACCAAATAAAAATGCAGCTATTTTTAAATATATAATTTATTATTCTCATACATGATCCTTATCAGTCATTGTGACAACACGGTGTGCCTTTACAGTTTCAAAATAAATCCGCTGTGCCATGATATGTTCCCGAGTGGTTCATTCCATCTGTCGTTCACCAACACACTGTACATCATATGTGTAGTTATACTTCCAAGCTCATGTTACACGTTTATTATGCAAAGACATGTAATCTGGTGATTACCAACTAAAATGTGGCCAACTAAGAAGTGAACTGCTCCGCGAGTGAACCATCAAACTGTGCAATATGAAGGGCGATGAGTAATTGACAAGACGCTCGTCTACAGATCAAAATGACACCAAGATGTCGATGGGAACACACATGCAGCGAGTTGTCCAACACCTAATCATGTTGCAATTAATATATGTAAGTAGCGGCAACTCATTACAATCTCCAAATAATAAACATAATCAATAGATTTGTCTCTATAAAGTATAAATAATATCTATGTATGCCTAAGCAAAATAAGTGATCTAAAAATGTTATATCGTGTAAAGAAAATATTTGGTTAATCGCTGACCACCACCACCGCGCGGGCAGCAGACATCGAGCGACGCACAATAAATACTTCTGATTAATACTTGCGATAATTCATATAACTTGTGTGTATAATTAAATATAAACGAAACATTGCACTAAACATTGCGAAAATACAACATGGAACCGATTCGTAGAAAATGTGTTTCCAATTCATTAAATTCTACATTTAACAAACAACAATAAATCTGAAATAAATAATCATCGAAATGTTTTCATCATCAAAAACATGTCAGAAATATAACGTAAACGTAACAGGTGGAAAAGACAATTTACATTGGACGATTGAACAATAATTAGTCGGATGCAGTCGCGAGGCGATGCCTTATTAAGGTACTGCTCCCACAACCTGTGACACAATAGTGCCAATACAGCGTCGGCGGCGGCCGGGGGCGGCGCGGGACGCGGGGGGCGGGCCGCGCGCCGCCGGCCGCCCGGGCTTGACTAGACATGCAATACATAAACGATGTCTGCTGCTAAAGCTAATAAACAAAATAATACTTAGAAAGAAAGTTAGAAGACTACAGCTAAAAATTGGTAAGTCCATCGTTTAAGTACACGAAGAGATGATCTACTTTGAAAGCTAGTCAATATTATGATTAAATCTAAAACAATAAATGCAAGTCGTGGTCCGCAGGCGCGCGGCCGCCCGTGCGCGCGCGCACGGCTCGGGTGGCCGCCCGTGCGCCCGCGCTCATCTCGGGCGGCCGCGCGCCACTCCAGCTATGCAAACAAATTATGCTATAACGAGTCATCAATGTATCCGCGAAACAATTTCACTACGCGAGCACGGATAGCCGTCCCGATAAATAACCTACTGAATACGCTACTAAGTTAATCGCTATCTAGGTCTACTACCTAAGTCAGTAAAAATACCTAACGGGGCGAGCGCCCCCTACTTGGAACGGTCGAACTAGCCTATAATAGAATACGTGAAACGTCAGAGAAGACAAACGACTGCGTCATCGACCGTCGTACGCAACACGGGAAGCTGCCAATATCACATCCAATAATAACGTAAACAATAATACATTGTAACATTTCAATAAAATCTTTAGTAAATTTCGTCTTATCAATAGAATCGCCGGCCGACTTCTGTGAGCAACGGGTTGAGCAACGCTGTCCGGCGGAGTGTCGCCGCCGGGCGTGGTTTGTAACTACGCGTCCGCGGGGTGGAAGCGGCCGGCTGGACAGTGGGCGAGGGACGGCAAGAGGCGGCCCGCCGCTGTACGGCTACGGACTCTGGACGAAACTACGGCAGAGGGCCACAACGCAACGAACCTACTCACTACGCATACAACAGATTACATAGTCTTTTTGCGCACACAATGGATGGAAATCGAATATTTTAGAAATTTTTCAAATGGACGTACTAAATGTTCGAATCGACGAGAGATCTATAGAATACACAGACACGATTTCGAACGTTAAATATAATCATATTATGTATATCTTAAAAAATAACGCGGCGCGGGTCGACCGCGCGAAGGTACTATACGAGTCTGCCTTCCACGCGGAATTACATCGATATCATGCGACTTCGTCAACGACTGCAATAAATTATGCACATAGTAAAATACAGTGATCCTATTACAAAAATATCGTTAGACGTTAATCTCGAGACGTGCGAAAAGATAGACAAGTATTTTGCTACAAGTACGAGGAAATTCGTTAAAGAAACGCGCGGTCGATGTGGACCGCGACCGACAACAAACTGCGGCGATATAATCAGTCAACTTCAATATCATAACACCAACCGATCAAGGGCCAGAATATGGCCGCCGCTATCTCTCTCGCGCATTTCATGTTTCCTTTAAATATAACTTTACATTGACTAGTTAAAAAAAATGTGTTTCGGTCCGTTTTACGGGTTAAATATATCAAAATATTTAGAACAAATTTTTGTTATATTAATTATTATATAACTAAAAAAATTGGGATAAACAGTTGATCTCATTTATTTTGGTCATTATACTATACAGAAATTTCTTCAAAATATTATGAAATATTGACCCCGTAAAATTACCGCAGCAAAGTAGTCATTTTATATCTTTAAAAATCATCAAATGCGCGAGCGCGGTCGCTGCACCCGGTATTCTGGCCCTTAATCCCGGGAAGCCCCGGGCTGCGCTCGCTTGTTTATAATTTGAATGGCGACCGGCCGCGCGGCCCGCTGCACAGTTTGACGGTTCACGGGCGCGGTCGCGGGCCGCGGGCCGCGGGCGCTTCTCCGGGGCTTCCCGCCTACCTATACTCGTACGTAAGATTAGTTCGATTTATAAAACGTATAAATAATTCGGTCTCCCGGGACCGCACCGTTATAAAAATGTCTATAGAGGCGATCGTCGCCGACGCGGCGAGTTCGCGGCGACGACGTCCACACCTACAGCTATAAATTCGTGTCGCCCTCCGCGGTGAGTTGACAGGAGGCTCGCGCACGTCACACTAGTTCAGTCGCGTCACGTGCCGGGGCACAGCAGGCGCTGGGGCCTCACGCGGGCGCGCGCAGCATGTTGCGCAGCGCGGCGGCGGCGGCCTTCAGCGCCGACACCAGTCGCTAGAAGTCCCGCCCCCGCGCCCTCGTGCCGCCCGCCGCCTTCGGCACGCGCCGCGTGCGCATCTCGCGATCCACCTGCGACAAACACCATCTCACTGTTATATGATTATTAACGGGACCACCACCAAACAACATCTCACTCACACTCGCTTAGTGGACTCAAATACTATTGTTTCGAAGTCATTAAATAAATAAATATTTGGGACATTTTTGCACACTCGGTCATCTGACCCCAAACAAAGCAAAGCTTGTAATATGGCTGCTAGAGACAGATATATCGATATACATACATTTATATATATTTTTAAATACATTGAGGCAATAAAGCACTTAGAGGCCATACAATAAAAAAAAAAACAATCCATTCATTATTCAATCATTTGTCAGCAAAAGTGAGCAAATATCGTACCCTCTCACCCCTATGCATGTGTAAACATTGTTTCTTTTTAATGTCTAGTCTAGTCTTGAAATATGGAAATCCAAATATAAAGAACATTTTCTTGTGCATTATGTGATTTAATAAATCATACACAAGAAAATTGTAATTATTCCCTCGTGGCCATTTTTTCTGTCGGACGGCTAGGACGGGCGCGATAAGGCGACACCGTTTCATGGTTGATGTTCCGAAACCTCGAGCGAAGAGCTTTGATCCCACTCTTATTGTGCGAAGCGCTAGACTGTGCTCGTTTAAAAACGGTGAAGGAAAACATCGTGAGAAAGCCAATATGGCCAAGAACTTCAAAAGTTCAAAGACATATGACATTCACCAACATATACTGGGCGACATGGTGGATAGGGCCCCAACCCCTCTCTGAGAGAAGGACTGCGTCCCAGCAGTGGGAACATGGTGCTGGAGAGTGAGAGTGGTGAACGGGTGGGTGTAGTAACCTCTAGTTCCTCGAGACGCTGCGTGAGCGCCAGTTTCTGCTGCACGGCGAGGCGCAGCAGCTGGTTGAGGGTCTTCTTCTCCTCCTCGGCGCTGGCGAGCGCCTGCGTCAGCTCATCCACCTGCGTCACGTACTCCTCGCACCGCGCCGCGAACATGGCGCGCAGACCTAGCACGCACACACACACCAAATATTACGCTATGGAAACATGTTTTTTTCCTCCTGAGAGGATTTTGGCGTTTTACGTTGAGCATTTGCCAATGTCAGTATTCAAATATTTTCAAGTTTTAAATATCGCCATACAAGAGTGATACACTGGCTTTTCGGTTAAGGAAAACATCGTGAGGAAACCTGCATACGTACGGAGAAGGAATTCAATCGCGTATGTGAATCCACTAACCCGCAACTGGGCCAGCGTGGGGGGGGGTAGGCTAAAAGTCCAGCAGTGGACTGTTAAAAGGCTGATTATGATGATACAAGATTCAATACAATACAATACAAAACTCTTTATTAAAATACCACAAAACAAGGATAACATAAACATTACAACAAAAATATTATCTAGGCAAGATAATAAGATTCAGAGTCAAGCAAAGAAAGTCACGGTGAAGTCTAAGTAAAGTGATGGAGACACACTTCCATAACAACACTACGATGGTATAACACTTTCATAAGTTTTTCCTGAGACGTCAGTTTATGCTAAAACTAATATCGCTACGAATTCTTGTTAATGAATGGTGCGGTCGCAGATCAGAAGCGCACTGACGCGAGCCGTCGCGGCTCGTGTGCTGTATTGCTTCTATAACAGGCGATCGATTGTATCAAACAACTCAGCAACAGAGCATAAAGATAGGTTGAGAGCCACATACAATACAATACAACTTTATTACAGACCGAAAATACAAATGAAACTTTAACATAAAAAAACAAATATACGGCAGTATAATGGGCGGCCTTATCGCCTAAAGCGATTTCTTCCAGGCAACCTTTGGATGGACAGGACTAAAGAAGTTGAAAAGCGGTCAGTGGTGCACATAAAATATAAATAAATAATATATACATACATATATATACTAAATACGCAATGCTGAATACATACCATAAATATACATACACACATAGTGACATATGATACTTTATATCCCAGAAAAATTTACGGTTCCTGATGGAATGTCTTCTAACAGTATGCATGTACCACGTTCTTCGAAACTAGTTCATAAACCATTAGAAATTTTCTGCCCTTTTATTTACTACTATTATAAACCTAGTTGAGTTGATATGGCTTCTTTTCATATAATATATGAATTAGTTATTACTGATTAGCTTATTATTCATTTATTACATCCCTGTCTTGAGATCTGGATTGTAAAAATCTTTCGATTTTATAGGTGATTTTTTTAGGGCTTGCGTCTACTATCTACCTACTATAATTATTTAGTTTCAGCTATTTGTTTTCCGAAAAGTGTAAAGTAAAATTCAAGTTCAAATTCCACGCGGACGAAACCGCGGTACCCAGCTAGTTTAAAATTACAACTCACTGGAGAAGGTGGCGGCATCTTCCTTCAGCAGCCGCAGCTCGTTTCTCAGCTTGAGCATGGTCTCCGTGACGATGGTCTTCTCGGTCTCGTACTTGGACTTGAGGTTGGCGAGCGCGACCTCGGCCGTGTTCTTGTTTGACTTGAGAACCGTCCGCAGCGTGGCGATCTGCTCGCGCTTCGTCGACAGCAGAGACTTCAGCTTGATCACTTGCTCCTGGAGCTCGGCCATCTCCGCGCCGCGCTCCTCCGACTCCATCACTGGAATCATTACATTAGAAACAAGTTATAGTAAAAAAATAAAATTTTACAAGCTTTACCACAGAAAATGTTTACCGCCATCTTGGAACGTTATCGTTTTCTAATCTTCAAGCCCTTTAACTTGATAAACAATAAACAAAAAAAGGGGTTGTCTGTAAAGTCGGTTTACGGACGATAATTTTACGTGATAACGCTTAGGCCGATCGTGCCTCTCTATCTCTTGTTCCGCGCTCTCGCTTGTACGCGCGGCTCAGGCGGAGCGTGACAATTTTTCGTGCGTGCAGGAGGCGTTCATAGATTTATAAGACGTTATCACGTCAAAAAATTGCATTTTGAAACACGTCACTTATTTTATTTATCTTTTCCTACTCCTCAGGGTCTTTAATTTGATACCCATAAGAACTGGTTCTAATTCAGTGTGCCAGATTTGACCTAAACAAACTCTTCGTCTTTTATTTAGTTAATTTTTAGTGCTCTTTATGCGGAAAGGGGTGTATTATAATAGTTTTAAAAAAAAACATAACATTTTGACCTTACCTATACTCGGTAAACTAATAATAAAAAAATCATAATCATAGGAAGTATTGCAATTTGGAACAATACTCCATTAGTTAGGTTTTGTTAGAGCCTGGTAGACTCAGTTCTTATTGTGCATGCGATATTGTTTCCGTCTTTGTCGCACTCAATCCAAAAGAGAGTGATGGAAATAAAACGAATATTCCAGGTCCATATATAACCCACCTGAGCATTCACGTAGAGGGCTGAGAATCAACGTTTTGCCGAGCGCGGCCTCATACTTTTCCGGATATATTTTTGACGAGTAATTAAATGAGCGTTCGCGAAAATTATTGTAATGCTTAGCACTATTCGTTGTTTTGAAAATTTACAGATTTGCGAATGAATTAAATTCGCTTTACACTACATTGAAACAACAAACGAACTGAACAAGATTGGCAGTCATCGAAAGTTTATAATTATTCTAATTTGTAAATAAATACTAACTAAATTTACTAAATAATAGAGAGGCAATAAGCATTTAGTTACACTACAATGCGGCCGCTGAAAGAATGCATCTGACAGTTTCCATAACATAGTAAAAAGCTGAACGAAAACAGTAAATCCTGATCACTTTTACTAGCTTTTTGAACATAAGTAGCTGGTAGTCAATATATTAAAGTATATTAATATTACAAGAAAATGGTTTTCATTAAATTCTTTACAATGCTATCGCAGCTGTCAGACGCAATCTCTCAGAGGCCACACTTTAGAAAGAAAGAATACAAGAAAAAACTAAGTTCTAAAAGCTAAATACATTAGATAAAAGATGTAATTAGCTAATCAATTAGAAATGTTGAAGTCAGTCTTACACAGCGTCTCCGACTATTTCCATCATAGAATATTCTGTAACATGAGCACGCAAGTCATCACGCTGGATTTCAACGTATCTTTGAAAGTCTCCAATATATTACCGGTATTTCTTAACGGCATTTCTATCCCCTGCTCGAAGTTTCTGTGAAACATTGTGTCTTGCCAGACAGAGTATTGTTTCTTAGGGCTTTTCGGGTAACTAAGATTCTGCAAGCCAGTTCGGTTGGGAATACAAGGAATATAAGGATTTGGGAACGTAGCAATAAGGGTGCTTTTAGCGCTTTGGGTGATAAGTTTCACCGGGTCGATGTTCCTCGAAATCGGCGTCAGTTTCGATATGTTTTCGAAGTAAGTTGTGATCTCTTTGACGGTTCTTCCGACGCATATTTTGTCTTCTTCTTTCGAGAAGTCTTTATTTTGCAAGTAAGACATCACGTTGAAAAATCTCTTTCTAGTGTCGGCTATTTTCAATTTTGCGTTGCTCAGTTCTTTTCCTTTCTTAATAGAATTCTGGAGGGTGTTTCTGGTCTTCGAAAAGGAAGTAGGATCATTATGGAGGGTGCCTAGGTCAGAAAAAGCGTGTTAGACAAATGAGGAAGGTTCCCAGAATAACAAAGGGTCCCAGCAACGAAATTTAATAATCAAAAAGTTTTAAAAATAGGTAGGTAGTGTTTGTTAGAGGAGAAAAAAAAAAATAGGAACAAAGTGATTTTTTTTATTAGTACTCAGGATAACAGAGTATTATAAGCTAGGTTTGTTTGATTATATTATTGAGTCTGCCAGTGAACAGGGTGTGGGCACTGCATCGAATAATCAGGAACTCGATAATCAGCTAACCAAACCATGGCTAATAAGAACTTTTTTTGTGATAATCGCTATTGAGGTAAGACGCTTATGATGTGCTGGGGGATTCATCAGTTGATGAAAGTAGTGACTTCCTAGGAAACGCAAAAACGATATGGATTCTTGGACTCGTGTGTGTGCCAACCACTTTTAGCCCGATGACGTTAGAACAAAATTTTCCATAAAGTGTTCCACCAATGGGTTCATCGTGCAGTGTCCGTAAAGTGTATAGTATAGTATATGATGTAGTGTGTGTGTGTGTTGTTCGTACCGGGGTGGTGTCTGTTCCTGGTGTCGAGCGCGGCGTGCAGCGCGGCGCGCAGGTGCGCCAGCTGGTCGGTGAGCGTGTCCGCGAGCCGCTGCACGCCGGCCGCGGCGCGCAGCCCCTCCAGCTCGCCGGCCGCCAGCGCCAGCTCGGGCTCCGTGCCAGCCGCGCCCGCGTGCTCCAGCAGCAGCCGCTCCGCCGTGGTGCCGTTCACGGCGCACACGTGGTGGTACAGCGCCGCCAGCCCGTCCGCCGCCTGCTGCAGTGCGGGCGCGGCCGCGGTGAGCGCGCGCCCCGCGCCCGCGCCCATCGCGCGCAGCAGGTCCGCCTCCGCGTGCAGCGCCGCGCCGCGCACCTCCGCCTCGGCAACGCGGTCCGCGAGCGCGGCCAGCTGCGCGCGCTGCGCGGCGGCCGCGCCCTCGGGCGGCGGCGCGGCGGCCGCCAGCTCGGCGAGCACGGCGCCCAGCGCGCCCAGCTCGCCGCCCGACACGCGCCACCACGTGAGCCAGCGCGCGGCGCGCGCCGGCACGCCGCCCTCGCTCTCCTCGCCCGCGCCGGCCGCGCTCGGCTCGCACTCCCCGTGCAGCGCGGAGAGCGCGGCGAGGCGGGACGCGGCGCGCGTGAGGCCGCCGCGCAGCAGCGTCGCCGCCGCGCTCTCGTTCTCCGCCGTCACCTGCGCCGACCGCATCGACGACGACAGCTGGCTCTGTACCACACACCACATCACATGTGATTATTCAATGCTGTGAGTATCGACAGTACCGGCTCTCAGCCGCATGGACCATCTGCAATGTTGTTGCATAATGTTAAAAGTGTTGCGAACATGGTTTATCTAGCAAATTAGATCCTTCCTCTCAGTTTCTTGCCCTGAACATTACCTATACTTAAAGATACACCTCGTCTCCAAATATATCAATAAGACACATATACCACAACCTCATCCAACCAACCAAAACTCACATTCTCATGATGCGCCTGTTCCAGTTGTTTCTCGAGTCGTGAGATCTCGTGCAGATGCACCTCCGAGAACAGGTCTGCGTGGTGGTCGCCCATCGCGGAGGTGAGCTCGGCCGAGGAGGAGCCGCCCGGCTCGCCATCCTCCTCCGTGCCGTCTTCTGGCATACCTACACAACGCGTATACTATTAGTATTTTTACTCAGGATGTATTTAGACTGATGCTGATGCGGTCGCACTGGCTCTCAGTAAAGGAGCTTGCGCGACATCCCTAATAACGAATCAGGTGACTTCTGACGTGCTACTGCCAAAATGATCGACAGAGATCGAACTGAATTATGCGTAGTGCTAGTTGGAATAATTATCCAACTTAAAGACTGGCCACAGACACTCATAGTACGTGAACTCGTGTATCTGACATATCTTGATAAAGCTGACGGGAAAGGAAAAGCCGATAATCGGGTTAAGTGGTGAGGCTTATGTCACTAAGTCTACGAAGATGACAACTTGTGGTAAAATTTACCATTTTTTTTTTTATTGCAAACGTACCTCGTATACTGTACGCCAAATTGGTGATATTATAAGCAGCTTCTCTGCTAAGATGTGCGTCAAGTTCCTTCTTGGCGGCAAACTTGGCCTCTCGCTCCGCTTGCAGCGCTTCCAGCGCTTCAGCGAGCTGGCGTTCAGCGATGCGGCGCAGCGCTGAAGTCTCCTCCGCGTTCGAGCGCGCGTTTTCCGCCTCTTCGCGTAGTTGGCGGACTTCATGCTTCAACCCTTCGAATTCAACCTGAAAATAATTATAAGTGTATATAGACTTATGTTGAAATACTGTATTGGAAATGTTTGAACGGTAAGAGGTAGTGCGAGTAGAAAAACTAAGCGATGCGTCTGTAAGATATCTTGGGTTTTACCAACCTAACGCAAATCCCCGAAAGTTTTTCTGCTGAGTTTCAATGTAAAGCGTTTCAAAAAACTTGTCTACAACTACCTCTCCGGGCTGGTAAAGCATCGACAACATCGCTTGGCGGATCGCATACCTGTATGCTGCTCTTTTTATTAATAAAAAGCATATACTAGCATAAAAAATTTGAGATAAGTAAGTATAAGAAGCTTTGGTCTCTTGATAACCACGCTTAGAATGGTCTGTAGTTCTGTCGAAGCTGCGTCTGCGGTGAGGGACAAACGCTGTCGCTACTTGGAATCGCTTCCGATCAAGAGGACCAACCTTTAGCTGTGTGCACCTCAACGCGGACACTTTGTTCTGCAGCGATATGTCTGAAATTCTCTGACATTGGTCAAACGTCGCCTTGTTGTTTATGAACTAACCTCATTACATTCCTTAAGATACTTCAAAGGTTCACAAAACTGGATATACACATGAATACGTACATAAATTGAAGACACGTGCATAATGTAAACGCCCTTCTAGTTGTAAACACAGCATGCTTAACAAAATTATTATACTCAATGAATATGAACAAAAATTTAAATAGGAGTAGATATTAAGAGTCTCTTAAAAGAAGAGAGAGTAGTTAGAAAGTATTTATAAAAGAGAAACGTCTCACCTGCGAGGATCTCAAGGCGGAGACTTGTTTCTGCAGCGATATGTTCTCGTCCTCCAAGTTCTCGATGTCCAGCAGCAGCCGCTGCTCGCGCTGCCGGGCCTCGCGCAGCTCGGAGCGCAGCGCCCCGCGCTCCGACTCGCGCGCCGCCTTGTCCTGCCCGAGCTCCGAGCTCTCCGTCAGCAGCCGGTCCCGCTCGCTGACCACGCGGTCCAGCTCGTGCCGCAACTGGAAACAACAACATTATTGCTATGAAACATAGCATACATATAAACATAACATTATTACTACTAAAAAAATAACTCTATCTTCCTGCCAGTCCTGTCAGCGTTTTTTGTCTTTCTTCTCTAGTTCGCTCTGTCTTTGATAATATCATCAGATATCTGGCACTCCATCAAGTGTTGTGACACTTTTTTTTTTTATTCGCTTGATCTCCACTGATATTAAACGATGATAAAATTAGAAAAAGAAAAATCTGAATACAGTAAAGTTTATTTTGTGACAATAATTATTATTGTGTAAGGGTGTTGCACAAGGCTGTATAAAAAATAAATAAACATAAAACAAGAAATATTTAAAAGATACATTTTCACAAAAACTGGCCCAACCAGACAATGAGGTGGTTATTATATGAATGCATAATTTTGTCAGATGTTTCGTTATCGCGTAACAATAGACACGTGTTGCACTTCCTACGGCTAGAGACCGACTGAAACGAAATGAGAGCCGGCGCTCATTTTGTTTTCTTCAAAAATGCGCTTCTACTGTCCATTCTGGGCCTGTCCATTCATTTCATTTTGGTCGAAGGCTTCTACCAGGAAGATTCTATTTAAAATCTAAACTGTCTACTGACACGCGAAACCCGTCAAACTAGGCAACATCAATATTCCGGACAGGCTTTCACGGAATAATACACGAAGTCGAATCTAAAATACACCTTCGTGTCGATGGCATAATTTAGTAAAGACGTCGCGTCGTTTGGGTTCATCACTGAGCTGATTACTTTGTAACTATGTCATTCACGTAGGGTTCGCGGTGAGTCCAATCGAATTCAAAAGTAGCTGTAAGCCTTTCTGTAATAATCCACGAGAAAACAATATGTACACAAACACAAATGCTTGTACCACTAAAAGCTTTTGTGTTCGTTTTTTATCGCCGTCCGCTTTGACTACCAACTCGCCTGATGGTAAGCAACGACGTAGTCGAAGATGAAGCACGCAGACATAGAAGATACCTATTCACACTGACCTTGAAAAGGCTCAGATTACCTATATCTCTCAGGAAAAAAGGAAGCTGACAGGTTGTTTCAATTCTTGGCCGTACGTATAAGAAACATAGTTGGTACGTATCCAAGGAAAATCCACAACGTAGATAGATAGATAAATTCTTTATTGTTCACACCACAAATTTCATACACACGGTAAAACAGCTTAAAAACTAGTGCAACAATCGGCGGCCTTATCGCTAAGATCTCTTCCAAGCAACCTTAGGATGGAGAGGATTCATACAGAAGGTAGAAGGCGGGGCGAGCAATATTGAATATGGGTGGAACGTATGGGTGGTAGTGAGCCGATTTCCTACTTGTCCTGTAGTAGAAAGGGGATGGTAAGATAAGGTCATGTGGCTCTGATGCACATTTTCCGAAATTAATCATTTAGAAAATTGCCAGTGTACATATTGTTTTCACAATGGACCTGCCACCTATTGATTCGATGTAGTACATGAGTAAGTACATCGAATGAGTTATAAATAGATCAATATTGCATAACTTCTGAAAGTATAGCGGCCTCTTGCATTTTGACTCATTTACGTAAAGACGTTACGTGAAAGGTGGGCTATTACATGAAATTAATAATCCATGACTTTCATCTCACGTCGCTGAATGTCGAAAGAGTATTGCGTGATCCATGTAAACTGTATTAAGTAAAAGGTTGACATACACATAAAATTCATAACATTTCAAAAAGCCACTATGCTCAGTCCAAGCATTTATTTATTCTGACAGTTTCAATAACATAACGTAGCGTAAAAAGCGGACTAAAAACATTTTCTTTGAATATTACACTGAAGTATATCGAGTACCTGCTACAGTCGTACATTCAAAAACCTAGCGAAACTGATCGGAATTCGTGGTTTTTATTCAGCTTTTTGTAATATTATTGCAGGTGTCAGAATAAATAAATGCTTGGTGCGAGTTTAGCTATTCACTGCTTCTTGCGTATAGATAGATAGAAACTCTTTATTGTGTACACCAGAAATAAAAATACAAACAAATAGAAAACACTTACGAGCTAGTGCCAGAAGTGGCGGCCTTATCGCTAAAAGCGATCTCTTCCAGGCAACCATTGGATGGAAATAATTTGTAATCTGATACATATATGTATATTGTTCTAAACTTTCAATCTCTTTTAGAGCTATTTAATTCGTGACTGTCGTAAAATTCTTTCATAATGGATGTATAAATTGACAATATCGATTTAGCAATATCGATAATTTACTATAAAAAAAATTTACCCATTAAATTTCAGCTTTGTATATTAAGTATTTTTGAGATTTCGTGATCAATCAGTCAATGTATTTCCCTGTACAGACTGCCACATTGTTTAAATGAAATCCTGGATCCGCCCCTGCTGCCATACCGGTAATAGGCTTGAGCATTTGTATCATCTCTAGGCCTTCAACAATCTATGGGCAATCCAACTGTCTTGTATAAAGAGCTAGATAAATAGTTTAGGTATTCAGTTAACTTGTATTTTGTTTAGTTACACACGCAGCTTGGTTAGTTACAGGCAATTGCCCGTTAAAAAAGTAGGTTAAATTGTTACTAATGCAAAAGATATTGCGAACCACCAAATAATATAAACAACGAATATATACCCAAAACTAATTAACCGGTGAAGGGTCAGCGACACGATGTGGGTAAAACAAGCACTCTGTTGATTGAGCCCTGCCTACTTTGTAATTTAATAGGACGGGTGCGCCGCCGGCGCTCGTAAAGACTTATTAGGCTAGGACAAGCTGTGCCTATTTGGCAACCTCCCTTAGTTACCGTGAATAGAGACCGGCTGATAGTGTATGTGGACAATGGATTCTACATCAAGGGCTTAACTCAACGCTGACCCAGCGAAACTTGTTTACCTTTTTAAGGTTCCATAGTACTACAAGGAACACTTATAAGTTCGACCTGTCTGTTCGTCCGTCCTAATTCTTTAGAACCTCCGAACTTAGAACATAGCACATAGCATAGTCATTATTTTGTTGGCCTAACATGCCATTAACTGAGAATAATAAAAATTATAAAATTAAAAATGTTTGCTATGTTGTGCAGATATGTTATGTCATTAATGTATTATGTTATTAATGGCAATCGTGCTCCAACGTAGACCGCATCATCGCTTAACACTAGGCGAGATGGGGTTCAAACGCAATCCTATTATGTATTTATTTATAAAAAGGTGAAATTTTGTCGCAAGATGCTACCTTGAATTAACCTATTGATAATATGAAATCAAACGAATTTTATAAGTGCGATAATTTGTAAGACTGTGAATGTGTTTTATCCTGAAATTGCGAAAATAATAATCAGCTATTCCATACATTTTCTCAAGTGAATAACAATTTTCTATGATGCAGTCGATATTTTTTCCCGCGATTTTAGGGTTGGTCCCATAGTAACAGTTGTTCGTAGTGACGATTATAACGAAACCCTCTCCGGTCAGCATACCCTATCCTTATAGCACTGTATACGATGCCGAACGAAACCACACGTCGCTACTAGTTGCTTCATACTTACTCATTGCGGTTTTCGGAACGATGAAATCAATAGGTTCCCAAAGTAAACATTAATGTAAACATTAAAACAATACTATTTAGTAATATGGTTCATTTGAAACCCTGAACCGACTTCGGTACCAAGTGGGCCAGTCAGGATAACTTGGTAGTGGGGTTACAAAAAAGGCTCCGATACCAAATATCTCTATATTTCGAGCCCACAAAAAATGACACCGATTGTGGAGAGTGCACTACGTCTACAACCTTACTACAATCTGCTCTCTAGACGACCTGAATAAGGCCACTGTGCCATTGGGGTTGCCAAATATGGTCTAAAACTTTATAAAAAAACTAACATCGATAAAAGTTGCCTATGCTACTCCTTTTAACATCAGCTTTCTGCCAGTGAAAGTCCCATCAAAGTAGATCCAGCAGTTTTGGAGTCCATAGGTATCATTCACACATAATTTTTTATATAATATAGATTAGCTGTTTATGAAACATAGAATCGAAAGAAGAATAATATTTAAAAGCATTACCTGTAGTATAACATTCATAGTTACTTAATATTTCAATTTAGTCTCACTGCAATTTCTTTTCATTAATATTTTATTTCAAGGAACTTGTGTCGTATTTAGTTGTTTACTTTAACTCAGAGGAATCAACTAAGTATTTTGTCAGAATTAAACACACGGCATTACTAACTGTTTTGTCAACATTAAAACGTATGAAGTATGAAAAAACTCGATGTAGGTACGTGAAAGATATATTTCTACCCTCACTATGAATTAGAAAAAAATAACTGCGAACTTAGCGGATCATTTTAGTATTGCTTCTTTTGATTATCTGTGGCGTAAATTATCACAACATAGATCCACAAAAAAATCGTGTTAATGCAAAAAGATTATTCACATCAATCGTCGCCGATTTTGCAAATTTTTATTGCTCGGTTTCTCAAATCCCTGGCGCTGCATTTTGTAAATATTTGCGCTTTTGATCAATTTTACTTGAAAGTGTCATAAGCTTATCTGTTGATTTTCTATTGATAGGAAACAAAATCAAATAGTTGAAACATGTACCGTGTTACTACAAAAGATTTAAGAACGCTTTAGACATGTGTTTAGCAGTTGTTTCACTGTGAAAAATATGTTAAACACATGTCTAAAGCGTTCTTAAATCTTTTGTAGTAAGACGGTTAATGTGAGGTTAAACGTAAGGCAGTTGAAAATTTGTTCATTGAAATGCGACAGATAAATTTTACTGTAGGATGTTGGCTTCCAGCTACAATCGTTCAAAAAGCTAGTAAAATTGATTGTATTTTTTTTTTGTTTTTCTGTGGGGGCTATCCTTCGTCATGTGACCGAACACCCAGAATAATAGAAAGCGCAAGTTTCAGTTTTACGTCAGAACGCTAACTGCCCGTGAATTGAAAGGTTTTATGGGTCGTTGTCGTAAACTATATGAATGAGCTTTCGTTTACTACGTGGTATTTGGGTTATTACATTGAATAATCTATATTATTGGCCATAAACACCACTACTATGGTACTACTACACCCAGTAGTTCTACATTTTTGCCGCAATTTTCTGTAGAAATCAGTCATCGGCATCAATATCGGCTCAGCCGTTTACTTGTAAAAGTAATAAACAGATATAACTTTAACATTTACGGTTATACTCGTACATAGATGCTTAAAATTGCTCTCTTTTGTTTTCGAGCGTGACAGTTTCCTTTTGCGAGAAGTAAATAAATGTCACAATAGGCATGATGACCAATATTTTTTTATTACCTCATAATTCGTGCTGTGACCAGACGGAATTATCTCGTACTTCATGTGGATTCATGTGTGACCAATTATAGACAAAATTCTTACTTTATAAGAGTGTGTAACAACTTTAATTGTAAATATTCCAAGGACGTTGACTTGTTTACAGCCAGACAAAACGTCTTCAAAAATTATGCTTTTTAAGCTTTTTTTTCATCTGATTCAGTTTCTTGAATAGTCTGTTTTTTTTATTTATTTATTGTTCCTTACTACACTTTTCATTAATATATACTTTTTTTTTTATATTGTAAGATTGTATTTTGTAAATTTTACTTGTACTGTTTGTTATTTGTTTTATTGCATTTGTTATTTCAACATGCACTGGATTGTATCTCTGTTTTATTTGTGAAAACTTTAAGGCTTATTTATTCTTATTTTTCTTACTATGTCTTATGTTGTTAAAGCTGTTTGTTTTCCGTAAATAAATAAATAAATAAATAAAATATTTTTTTTATCATAAATAAAGCACATCATTAAAAACAAAATTAAAATTAGTTCAAAAATAAATAAGATATAAGCATTTTAATTTAATTTAATTTGCTAGACAGAGAGCGCTCTATACTGAGCCGTGACGTCACGGCTCAGGAGCGCCATACAAATGCTATACTAACACACGCTTTGCGAGAAAGGGATAGAACAACCCTCTCTATCCCCACCTAAAACTTTAAATACTCATATCTCAGAGATTTATCAGCCAATTTAAATTATTTTTTCAGTATGTGTAATGCATTTAGTTATATTCCTCGCTAAGCCGGTTACTTGTAATAAATTAAACACTGCGAATCATGCCTATTATATTTGTTGTATTTAAAAATTTAATCCTTTTGTTTATTTTCGGTGGATGACCAACTTTTTTTCTTTTATTATAAAGTGTTTTTGATGCACGCCTACATACCATTTGTTCCAACATGGTGGATGACTGGTAGAAAATGTTTAGCATTAAGTCCTCCATTTGTACAATTCTACATAATTTGTAAGTGTGTAATAAAGTATAAAATAAATAAATAATTACAGGTCAAGACAGCATCAATAAATATTGAGCGATAAAATATAAACATAATTGACGCAGACATGTTACCAAGCATTTATATATATAAAAAAAACCTTTAGTTTTTATTTGATTTTAGCGGCATTTTAAAATACATAACAATATTTGGTATTGCATATTGTTTTGTCACCAGAACTAAGTGTGTGCAAAATTTCAGCAAAGGTTCTCAGCTTAACTTTGACTTGTAACTATGGAGTTATTAATAAAGAATTGTATTGTGTTGTATTGCTTGCAATATTTGACCCAAACAAACTAACAAACATTGAAAACTAAATAAAAGCTTGTAAAAAAGAAAATACAAATAATTAAAACTGTTCAGATAGTCAGAGACCTTAGAGACTTATAAAACTTATGAAGTTGTCGCCAAACATGTCAATATCGGTTATATTAGTCACTAGCGACCGCAAGTAAATTACACCCGTGCGAAGCCGGGGCGAGTCGCTTGTTATATTATTTATATATAAACCTACCGCGAAAAATTATCTAACTGATGGAGAAAACCGCATCAAAATCCGTTGCGTGGTTTAGGAGGAGTTAGCGGTTATACAGACAGACAGACGCGGTGAGCGACTTTATTTTGTAGTCTCTCTCTACATAGTACAAAATAATGTCGCGAAATATAGTTATAAATAATATAACTAGCGACCCGCCCCGGCTTCGCATGGGTGTAATTTACTTTAATTATTATTAATTTAATAGAGAAGAGATTAGACAGGGTTTTATTGACGCACCAAACGCAACTTTTTAAAGTAACGTTTCTAAGTAAGTAAGTTTCCTTGCGCCTTGGGACATGCTCATTTCGTAATAATTGCTCTTTTTATCGCGGTTCGTGCGCAATATTCAGACTTCGTAGCCGTTTCAGTATAATATTCAGTAGGCGTTAGTATTTTAATGAAAGCAACTCCTACGTGGCGTGACATAATGAGTGTGCATAATCATGCATCTGGTAGTGTAGGAGAGATTTACTGCGAGGCGGGGACCATAAATCACTGACTTCATCATCATCATAATCAGCCAGAAGACGTTCACTGCTGAACATAGGCATCCCCCTTTAACCTCCACACTCAACGACAGCCTGACTTTTGCATCCATTGGATGCCAGCGACTCTCACAATGTCGTCGGTACATCTAGTGGGAGGCTACCTACGCTGTGTCTTCCGGTTCGTGGTCTCCACTCAAGAACCTTTCTTCCACATCGGTTATCGGTTGTTCGAGCGATGTGGCCTGCCCATAACCAATTCAACTTGCAAATTTTAACAGCTATGTCGGTGACTCTGATTCCTTGGCGAATATCCACGTTTCGGATTCTATCGCGCAAAGAAACTCCGAGCATAGCTTTCTCCATTGCCCGCTGTGTGACTCTGAGTTTTTCCAAAAGGCCAATCACAAAATTATGTTTAATTGTGAATTATTTTTCCCCCTCAATATTAATGCATGCTGGTTTAACCGGTAATTATTGTGACATTTAGTCTAATTTTTGGTTATGTTTAAACTTTTTGACAATTTATTGGTGTATATAGTGTACGTAGGTTGACAAAAATAATAAAAATTAAAAAATAAGTCTACGTGTACGAAGTCACGGGCGACAGCAAGTAATGTAATAAAATTATGATAAGCATCAAGTCATGCATGACATACTCTGAGTTCTGAGTATAACCTGAAACTAGAAATAGATAGCTAAGAATCTCGGCTAAACTAGACTAGTTAAACTCGTGATATCAACGCAACGCAATGTCAAGGGTTGGTGGCGGGCGTCGAGGCCGGTGAGTCAGTGCAAACTGCCGTCATCGGTGCGCCGATAACAGATATGACCTGCAGCCTAAATTGCTATATTTCTACAACACAATCGCTATTATCCACCTTACTTGCCTAATAATACAGGCGTGAATCGCTGCAGAGGTAAGCTGCAATTTACGACTGGACCTGAGTCTGCAACGGTCACGCATATTGCATAGCACATAATAATATTATGCGTGTATTAAATGGAAGGATATCGAATAACTCGGTTGGCCGAGTCGAACTTCCTTTGTTAAGACTCGAAAGTCTAAAACGACGTATTCAGACTAGCTCTATACGTTTGGTGGGTGCTGAATGACGTCTCCGTCTTGAGCGCCTTGTCTATGATGACATGATAACTTGCTTTATATACCAAAGGATTATCTATGTCACAGATCTACTGTAATCTATGTTCTGCTGTGGACGTCAAATACTTAAAATGTTTTTTTACAGCTTATACGTAACCTTTTGGCATGTATACAAACTTGTCTGATGTACAGCAAAGAGACCCTAGATTATTTTACTTTGTGGCGCATCTACCAGACTAGTGAGCTTCAATACAAATTTCGAATGTATGAAACGGGTGCGAAATCAAACTTCTACGTTTTCTCTTCTCTAACGTATAAGCTTGTTTCTATAGGCATCCCACTTTGTAATAGGTGTCACACCCGTTTCTTAAATATTTTTCTCTATGGAAGTCCCATCTCTTCAGCGTTAGCGGTTATATTCCCTTTGGCGTCTACTCTACGGAGCGTCCTTTCTTTATACGATTCAAAACTCCGTAACTTGTTAAGTTTTAATTATAATCCAGCTACGTCAGGCACAGTGATAGATGATCATATTATACCTACCTCCTCTACAGAAAAGTAAGTTTGAAGTCACGCTTTATGATAGCATTGACTTGGTTAGAACTTTTAGACGTTTATCAGCTTTGACTTAGGTGGCCCAAGTCGCGAAGCTGTTCTGAAACTTTGACAGAGCTTGGAATGATGGCACTGAGACACAAAGGGAATAAACCACAACGGTGAACTTTTACTAGTTGAGTGAGGAGTGCTGAAGCTGCTGAAGACAGCATACCTATTCTCTACAAGAAGGATTACATTAAGACTGACCTTTAAATTAAATTCTACCAAAAGTGTACTTAAAATTTCAATGTTTTAACTTTTCAAGTGCGTACTTTTCTCATTAATTTAAATTAATAATAAGATAATGTTGAACCCATTATAAATCACCGATAAATAAGGCGTCAAAATTTTGACATCTTCACCTGTATCGGTATATATATAAAAATGAATCCCTATTTACCTTGGTCACGCCATAACTTGAGAACGACTTTACCGATTTTTCTTTTTTTCTCATATTTTGTAGAAGTTTCTTACGGAAAGAAAAATTAACAAAAATTGCGCAGAAAATTTGAACATTTCAGAAATCTTAACGACGATTATAACTCTGTCGGGTCAGCTAGTAGAAAATAAATAATTGCGAAAACAATTCATAAACGAGAATGGAGGTAATTATTTTTAGCACCGCTACATGATGTAATACAATGCAATTTTTCATCATCAGTCTTTGATAACCCACTGCTGGGCAAAGGCCTCCCTTTGATTATGCCATTCTCTTCGGCCCCTTACCATTTACCCCCATTTTCATCCTGCGTTCTTTCTAAAATCTATCATCATCATCATTATTTCCACTCTTACTTGTTTACTTGTCCACTGCTGGACATAGGCTTGATTGATTGATTGATTGATTAACTCTTTATTGTTCACACCATGAAATCCATGAATCATGAATTGGGCTTCCCCCATCGATCTCCAAAAGGGCCGGTTGGAAGCGGCCTGCCGCCCGCGTTTCCCTGCGCGCGGTCTCTTTAAGGTCGTCTGTCCATCTTGAGGGTGGACGCCCTACGCTGCGCTTACCGGTCTAAAATCTATAGCTTCCTAATAATATGAGATTGCTAGAAGTTATTCCAATCAATAATTCTGAATCTATCGATCCTAGAACAGCTGTCGTGTTTCACCGCGCTCGCACCCGGCGACCGTTCCGTGAATCCGTGACTAACGTGCCTTAACGCGTCAAATCAGTTTTTCACATAATGGAAATAGCTGCCCATTGTATTGCCTTTTTGTCGTTATCAAAATAGTTTTTGTGAACTTCAGATTCTTAGCATTAAATTAGCAGCACCCTTTACGGAGATGTTTTATTTTATTTTAGTCAAACAGCCTTCTTAAGACATAAATATAGAAACAATAAAAACACGTAGGCGAACATAGGTTATCACTTATAAAAAACACATGGTGCTAGTGCGCAAAGTATCAAACGAAATGTTACAGAATAAATATGTAATCGGATAAATATAAAAAAAAAATCTGCTCAAGAAGTCTTTTATCATGAGTTTAACAAATGAGTTCTATTTAAGTTAACTTATGATGAATATTCTTTCGGGGGTAATAAATCTAGTATTGGATAGTTATTTGGGCCACACAATGTAAAGGGATGATATATAGCGACTCCCATTAAACTTACAAATGGGGCATAATTCGAACCGTATTTGTCCTGCTGGCCTCCTGCCAGCGGCTAAACAAGTGTCAACAATGTTCCATTACTCGTGTAAACACGACTGACATGAAATACGACCCCTGCCCTACGAACTACAAACGCTCTATCCCTATATTAATCGGAAAATAGTAAAATATTCACGCTGGACGTTACCTCTTCCCCGCCATTCATTTTTTTATCCAATATTCCACAGTACTATAACATTATTTACATACACACACTTGGCACAAACACTAAATAGTCCGCATGATTCGGGAGACACGAATGCACGAAACGACTGTGCATTTTTTTAAACTACACACCATTGAGTAAAGTCAGTATGAGCGAATCAAGGCCGGGCAAATAAAAATGTATTTCTGGATCAGTGTTATGGATTCCCGTCGGCTGCGCTTACGCCATTCGAGGCATTACATCACTCTCGATAGAGGACTTTTTCGCGTTTATAAACAGAAAATTTATCACAGTTTCCGCATTATCGGAACGATCGCAACTGAAACGTTTTCATGTGAGAAAAGCAGTCAGTGCGGCGGAATGGGGCGTCTCACGCGCACTGCTCTCGGGGTCCGATGATTCACGCCAATTGCTCCCGTTTGATTAAACGAGCGTAGGCACTATCCGTCTGGGATAATATTTAATCACATAATGAGGACAGGAGTTACTCAAAAATTTAAGCGCGTTTCTTGGCGGCTGCTTATTGGCGGAACAGGAATTACTTTGTTAAACGAGAGATAAGATTCTGTCCAGTAACTCCTGACTCGTCAAGGAATATTGATAAACTGACTGCAATACAGTATGTGTGTCTTATCAGACGAGACATGCTAATTGCTTTTAATGTGTTCATAATCAACTTCGCTGGAATAGCACAAAAAATGTGTAGCTATAGTAGACATTAATGTGCAAGATGTCTACGAGAAGGGAATGAATAAGAAACTTGTAAACGTAATGCTGCTATGATTCACCTATTGGGATGGATGCCAACTGTTTAAATTGTAAGTATTTGTCTTTAACTCTTGCATTTTTTTTTTAAATTAAGTTTATTTTTTTCTTTATTATCAAAAATATGTAGGTTTACCTATTTTTTTGCTCTTTGCTACATTGTCTATTACTACCGGTGTTTAAAATTGCTTCTTTCTGACTCCAGGTGCCTTACGGACAACAGCTAATTGCGGCACCTAATCCGCTCAGTTGGAAAATCACGCGACCGCAAACCGTATCTGGGCGCGATAAGGTTCACGTTCGCGTGATTTTCCAACAGAGCGGATTAGGTGCCGCAATTAGCTGTTGTCCGTAAGGCCCCAGCACAGACGAATAATAGAACAAACACAGAAGCCTCACTCCGACGACATTTTGTAAAACACTCTCGCAACTTCACAATAAGGTTAATTTTTGCACACACAGGGAAGCATACCAAACTTCATAAATACCTATAGGCGCTCGGTAGCGCCTGTCTACCGAGCGTTTATATACCTATCTTATTTATTTATTACAGCATCACCTTAGATATAGGTCTGTGAGCATCACTCACTTTCGCACTTGTTGGATTAGATGTAAATGCACCTCACAGAGCGGTCTCAAGGTCCCGCGGCAAAGCGGCTTAGCAATCGCAGTAGAACATGCCTGGCTTAAGTGATAAAGATTCATGCCCACATAAAACAAGTGTTTAAGCTCAACAAATGGGTGCCCGACAGAAATTGTTGCTGCATGTTGATTGGCTTTGGCAACTGGCCAATGTAATGAATACTAATGACAATTTGACTGTATTCCCCAGTGCAGCTTCTAATGGAACTTTGCAAAACCTCGTAATTAGCAGTAAGCCTTCAAGATTGATGGTAAGCATCATGGATATGAACCACCTTGAAAGACTGCCTAATGCGGTTGATTCTATAGTCGGAGTTTCAGGCTTAATCTAATAACGTGAACAAGTATAAATCGATTTTTTAAACCTCCGCTAAAAAGTTGATATAAGTTGACCATGTCTTTGTATGTTTTGCATGGTATCCCCGACACAAGGAATCCATGTGTGAAGCTATGAGAGTGAGGCGTAAGACATTCCATCGATTTTTTTGATTTTTTCTTGACACAGATTTCTTCACTCGGAATAAGAAATGGGTTTATAAAGTAGGTATTAAATAACACCAAAAAAGTCAAGCAAAGTAAGTCACGGTTAAGTCCAAGTCATGACCTAGTAAAGCGGTGGAGACTTTACTAGAGGCTTCCTGCTAGTTATGGAAACATCACGAAAAATACGTGTTTCATCTTATTATATCACCTGCCTACACTCGAGCACATTTAAAAATACTTAATAAACAATAATCCACCATTATTACCCATTAACACTCGAAATAACACAAGTTTAGGAAAGTAATACAATGAAGTAATATTTTTTTTTGGCGCCAAATCTCCACATAACTTTTTTTTTTTTTCATGTCCGTGGATTCTATATCCTATAGTCGTAATATTAAACAGTTTCCATAGTATTAATAGCGTCAAACAAGTCAAAGTCAGAGTCAAGCAAAGTAAGTCACGGTCAAGTCAAACTCATGCCCCTGTAAAGTGGTGGAGACTTTACAAGAGGCTCCTATGGAATGTTGGAAACAACACGAACAGACATGTTTTACCTCGTTATATAACTTTCCCACATTCGAGCACGTTTACGAGCACTTAATGAATAATAATTCACCATTTAGTACACATTAACACTCGAAAATACACAAGTTTAGGAAAATAATCCAACGAGCCGACATGTTTTTTTCCATGTTGGCGCCAAAACTCTCACATTCCTTCGATTATATTGAGTTAAAATTTCATATTTACCACTTTTTGCTAACCAGCCTTAAATCGTTGCTGTGATTATCATCTCAGTCATTTTCCAGGTTAGTTTCAAACCTGAATCCAAAGCAGTCTTACCGATTTTCGCACTCGTCAATTAGGCAGAGGGGTCATTATCATGTTTTTGGGCTGCCCAAAAGCTTCTTAGACAGCCTATATTGCCCAACGCTGTCTGGCAGGTCGAGACGGCGTCATGGTATACAAAGTCAACTCTTACTGTGGTGTGTGTGTTGTGGTCCATAGGTTCAATATTTACCAACACGCTTCCGCACTGTATGGCGCCTCGGCTGCCTCGGCTATTTGCCCAATAATTTGCCAACTTTTTGGCCAAGAAATAAAGTATTTTAAGTTGGGAGAGGGAAAATGACAAGTAGGTATTTTAGAAAAATAAACAGTGACCTCCATCCTGTAGTACCTCTAAACTAAATTTAACAGCTATAAAATTGTTGCCATCTTTTTCAGACACGTATTGAAATGAAAAGAGACGCCGATAGTGGTAGTTCTGTCAGATTCGTTTAGTTTAGGGAATGGTATAACAGAATTGACGCCATTATTTAATTATTTTACACCACTACCACTTTGTTTGGTGGCCCGGAAAAACGTTGTTCTGCGAGGGTACCAAAATTTTTTTTAACATGTTTATGGATGGTGAAATTAACTTTATTTTACCTAATAAATTTTTGTTGAACAGTAAACAGTATTATTGACCTCAAAACAGTATAATACTGTTTTAAACACACTGTGCTGTGCTGTTTTTGTTTGTACTGTTTTCAATGCAAAAAGGGGCAATAGTTTAACGTGTGTAATTGTGTATTTGTGTGTCAGTCTGTGGAATCGTAGCACCAAAACGGTTGAAACGCATTGAATTTTTAATTTTGAAATTAGTTTTTTTTTTGTTTGAAATGTGTCTTGGTCTATAGTGTTCTTGGCTATGATTCAAGAAACTTTGTTCAGCCATTTGAATATAGCTATTTCATAGGGGGTTTATAAAAATGTTCTATTTATTTGGGAACCCTAGTTGTGTTGTGCTCTCAACTCTCCGGATGGCATTAGGCCCAAGAAGGAATCTTGGAGAGGCCTACCAGTATCTTTAATACAATTAAGCTTCTTACCTGTTTAGTTTCACTTTCTAGTTCCAATATCTGTAGCGTGAGCGAGCTTTCCATAGCCGCAGATTCGTTGATGAGTGCATTTTCTTGTTCTATTCCGCTTCTCGTTGTTACCTTCTGAGTTGAGTCCAGTTTCATTAAAGCCTATAAAAGATAAATTGTATATGTACCATTAATTTTATGCTCAGTTTGTTAAACTGATGCATAACATATGATATGATATTGTTTAGTTAATAAAGGCATTTGCAATATAAAAAAATAAAAATAAAATTATAACGAAAGTTAATTTTTTTGTCATTTCTTTATCACGCGGCAGCAGAGCAAACATCCATCATGATGGATGTTTGCATAAAGATAGTTGGTGGGACGGAGTGTGGCATAGGATACTTTTTATCATGGAAAAATTTACATTCCTACAGGAATGTCAATGCAGATGAAACTACAGGATGCAGTTACTAAACAAATACCCAATATAGACGTACTTTTTATCATGGAAAAATGTACATTCCTGCAGGAATGTCAATGCAGATGAAACTACAGGGTGCAGCTACTAAACAAATACCTAACATAGATGGTCTTACTAAGAAACATCAAATAAGCGATAACGAATTGTCTTGTTTATACGTGCAACAATTTCTGTTAGCAAGTAGATAAGAGTGGTTTTAAGCACAGATTTACCAAACTTTTTTAAGTAAGGTCGTTTATGTTAACATTAACAAATAATTTCCCACAATTCAAGAACTGCTTCAACAAAAAAATAATAGGTTACAAGTACATAAATAAACCTGAGTCACTGAATACCCGTCAAGGCAATAAAAACTTTAATTTTACATTTCAATAGGTAGTTATGTTCAACGCATTCTGTAAAGAAAGATTGGTTACATGCTATTTATATTTTCATTGATTGAAAATATGCTCTATTTCCTTAACACTTAAAACCAAATTAGCTTATTACCTACTCCTTCATACAGGATTACAGCGAGTGGTGGTACTAAGCCGAGTGGTCATTTTTCTTATCAATAATAAAAACTTTTACTTTATTTAACTTTTATCAATCCTAAAATCAAGAAATAAAATCTGTTGTTTCATGGCAAAACATAATTATGATAATGCTTAACAATATGTATGGAACAGCTGTTCTTTTTTTGATGTTTTTATGGATAATGACTTCGTTTCGGCGTAGTGCCACCATTCCATATAGCCAGCCCTGTATATGAGCAGTAGCAAGAGTTGTAATTAAACTCTTCTTTTCTTTTTGCTGTTCAAGTCTGCCTATTGAAAAGGAGGTAAATCAGTAATGCCTAGTAAGTAAAATAATTTTATTGAATTCTACATAGTCTTCCCATAAAAATTATTATAACTTTCCTTCCTAGAATAGCCAATGTAGGTTATTATAAAAACATTCAATTTAACTTTCCAGTCATGATTTTTGAAAGTAGTTCAACACTTGCATTTGAAATTGTGATCTCTAAAAATTCCGTTTCAGCTCTTCTTCGGTACCCATTAATGCATGAAGAGTGAAAATAATTAGAATAAAATGTAGGCCACTAACCTCTTGTGTGAATTTCAGTTCGTGTCTTGCGTTCTCGTAAAGGCTTTCGAGTTCGTCGCATCTTTGCTGCAAGGTGCTCTTTTCCTCTAGAAGTACCAGGCCGAGTTGTGCTGATTGTATCTTTTCACTGCTGGCCTGGTCGAGCTCGCGGCTAAGCCTCTCGATCTCCACCTTCAGCTCTGCCACCGACAGCTCGTGCTGAGCCGTGGCTGCCATCGTAGGACAGTTAAACGATTTTACGATTTATCTTCATAAACAAAGTAAATAATCTCAGAAAACAACTATTAAAAACGTGTAAAATCAATTGTTTCTACATTCTCTCAAAGGTACAACGTCTTGACAGCTTCCTTGCTGGCTGCTTGATTGACAGGACAGCTAATTAATGTTGCTACATTCTTCCAAATATATTTGCCGACAGCTGAGCATTTATTTGAAATCTCTTTTAAACACGAGAATAATATGTCACTTTGGGAGTAAAATAAATTTATCATCAGCTGTAATATTTCCCAACGACCACACAGCTTCATACAATAAAATCCTTGATTATCGTGGTTCATAAAATCTGGTCTGCCGGCAGAGGCACACCCTTTGGATGCAAACGAATTTTTTTTTTGTCCTTGACTTGAGTGTTCATACAATAGATTTATATCCTTTTTCTCGCTGCCACTCAGCCAGGTATCAACACAATCAAAGACATGGATGGATATATAGTCAGAATCATAAAATGTATAGTACACAAATCATTATTGAATAATTTAATAGTTAGTTCTTACATTTTCTCCCATTATTTGTTTAAATTTATTTTGTGCTGGTAAGTATGGAATATGGACAGACTATGACATGACATCTAGATGACTCATGACAGCTGACTGTGAATATAATTTGCCTAAAAAGCAGCACAAGAATTTTGGCGCCTACGTGAAAAATCAATCGTGTCGCGACGCGATATCAACGTGCACGAGCGTAGTGAAAGATGATTTTTCGTATTGTTTCCAAAACTGCATAGATATAGTACATCTCTTAGCACTTTACGGAAGTACGGAGCATGAAATAGCGCTGAAAGCTCTACTAGACACTGGCTTAATAGACAAGATGACTGAAGCCAAAATAATAATAAAAAACCCCGCGTGTCTAAGAATAGGGGAGCCACCATCGCATTTTAACGCGTAGCGTAATTTTAACAAAATTGACCTACTGATTTAGATCGTGTAGCAAAAAAAATGGTTTGTGATTCTAATAAATGTGTGAACTTTTTATTTATTAGGGTTTTTAACAAAGCAAATCATTAGAAATGTCTATTACCAATTTAATATAATTAACCAAGTTTCATCAAAATTTGACAATTAGTAAAAAAAACTTATTTGAATAATTAATTGTGTATGATAATGATCAGTTTTCCGGGCGCCATTTTACCTAGGTACCGAGAAAGCGAAAGATTAACATCTTAGTGCGGTTTTTGTATGATATGGTCATTAAAATAAAAATATCATTAATGATTTCATTAAATTTAATAATAATTTTAAACATCACATGGACAATAAATTAAATTACACTTTTTATAAAAATACATACTTAGGTACAAGGATAAGACTGGTGGAATTAACAATTTCAATGGTAAATAATAAAAATTTAGTACATTTTCAACGTAGTAAATCATACCTATTGTAAAATCTGTCCACTCTTGTAAAATTGGTATCAATACATCTGGGGCCTTACGGATAACTGCTATTGCAGCACCAAACTTACGTTACATCCGCTCAGTTGGAAAATCACGCGAACGTGAACCTTAACGCGCCCAGATACGGTTTGCGGTCGCGTGATTTTCCAACTGAGCCGATTTATCGTTAGATTGGTGCCGCAATAGCAGTTGTCCGTAAGGCCCCTGGACACTGCAATGTGTCAACCAAGCCAAGTTAAGGGAACTAAAATGTAGACCAACTTAGTTAATAAATTCAGACAAGGTGCACCTGAATCAAATCGAAAAGTCGAGTCGAATGTATGGAATCGCTAGTCGTTTTGACGAAAAATCGGCCATGGGGGCCATGCCCCTCCCCCCAACTTTTCGTCCCCACTGGATCCGCCAATGAATGTCGTCTGTAAATATTATTCTGACATACTTTCAGACACAAGAATATGCGACACATATTTTGACCAGACAGCTTCACAGCTGCAATGCTTTATTATTTAGCATCTAATACAATTTGTACAATGAACAGACTTTACTGGCGTAATTGCCTCTTTTCATACACATGAAACAACTGAAGTAACAGGTTAATGCACCCTTGCAATTAACTAGAAATAGAATGAGGTTTGTAACTGGTAAAGTGGCTAGCATAGGTTTTACCTTTGTTGTGGGAATATTGCACATACCTTTCTCAGTATAGAGACCGCGAGTTCACCTACTATTAATAATAGTTCGTCTTAAATATGATATATATTCTAAATAAAAATGCAAAAAAAAAAGTTTATTGTATTATGTCCGACTAGTAGGTCGATGATCTAACTGTTTGGACAAAAATATTCCAATTTCTAGTCGGACAATTCGGACACGCAAATTTTATCCAGATAGAACTACTAAGAATATTACGATACAATCTGAAAAGTGATTAGGTACTTTTTGTAGGATTATCGCATAATTCAGTTAGATGTCCGTCATCTCCGCAGTAGAATGTCAGATGTCAATAAAAAAATTACAAATTGCGCTATAATAAATTGTAACTCTTCGAAAACGGTTAGCCGCGCGAATGGACTTGAACCATCACTAAATTGAACAATAATTTACCAGTGTGTACTAGTTTTTAAGCTGTTTTATCTATATAATTTGTGGTGTAAACAATAAAGAGTTGATATAAAATCAAAACTGCTGCCTTATTATGGATGATTCGGATCGTGATCGCGATCGCGTGCCATCTCACTTACGCACGTGGTGCGAGTAAATAGATACGAACGGGACGGCATGCAATCTCAATCCCGATCAAAGAATCATAATAAGGCCCCTGCTTCAGTGACATCATAGAAAGTAAGAACTGTGTTTTCATACTACTTGACGTGCGCGCAGGATCTACCCTGAAAAAGATCTATGAGATATTGAAATGATGACATTTGTCTACATGGCATTTGACATTTTCCAAATATTTTTTTTTAGGTAAAAGCCATGCTAGCGCCGTTTTAAAAAACTTTCCACATGCAAACCCCATAAATAATTTGGTTATGTCTTACAATTAACAGTATTAGCACCTGCACAAATATTTTACAGAACGAGACTCAAAGATTAAATTCACGTTAAGAAACATTTATCTATACTTATTACTATACATTAATTTATTAATAATTGACCTATTTATGTCACATATAAAAGAAATGCTAATTATTATTGCTACGTTGATTCACAAAGTTCCAATTGGAATGCCTGTATTCTGGCTACTCGTATTTACAATTTGAAATAATTTAGTTTAGTTTGTTTTGATTCCCAATAATGTATAATTATTTATTGCCTGAAATAACATATTGGTAGTCAGATGACATCAAAAAAAAATAATTGTATATGTATTTATAAAAGAAAAAAAAAATATTGCCATTTTTGATTTGATGATAATTATGATCATTGATTTACAAACACGTTGATGCTCGATCTAATACAAAATTCAAGAAACAATATCCCGTGTTTACTTATGTATCTATACAAATATCCCATATTTTACTTATACAATTTTAGATAGTTTTTAGAAATACCGACCAACTAATAATGGTTAATGTCGTTATATTATAACAATGCCTGCCTTAGCTTGCAGCTAATTTATACCACAAATAAGCTTCTTAGTTTTGAGCATCGGCGCAAAGTTGCTAGTCTATCGGTTTTTTATCGGGTACATTTCGGAGAGTTTGCATCGGCTCTGCATGATCGAATTCCTTTCTGCCCATTCTATCAGACTGCCAGAGTGGGCACGAAAAATCGACACCGCTTTATGATTGATGTTCCGAAAACCCGTACGAAGCGCTTTGATTCCACTTTTATTGTGCCAAGTGCTAATCTGTGGAATGCGCTGCCTGAATGGTTTATTCCCCGATAGTACAATCTGGGTGTCTTAAAATCACGAGTGAATCGGTTTCTTCTAGGCAAGCGTGCTCTACCGTAGACCGCATCATCGCTTAACATCAGGCGAGTTGGCGGTCAAACGCTAGCCTACTATTAAATAATAAAAACAGATTAAATTATTAGTCAGTATAGTTTTAACCTATTTTAATTTTTGTCTATTAGTTCAGGCATTTTCGAGCGCTGATCCTATATTATATCCATAGTTTTGAATATCTTTAAAAAGTTGCAATTTTTTGTCACAAACACGTAGGTAATGATGATAAAAATAATGAAAATACTCCAAACTATTTGTTACTCCATAAACTAGTAACAAAATTTAAAATTTGTACTAATCGGTATCTTCAATATCGTGAAGAGTATAGGCGTTACAAGGGAGATATGGTAAGGCGAGGCGGGTGCGAACGCATCAGGCTTAAATCAGGTTAGACGATTTCAGTCAAACCCACCCTGCGATGACCTTGTCGCCTTTTTTGCACGTGAACTATTAGTTAGTTCATTGGTGTCACTGCAAGTTTCATAGTGCGTGAAAAATGAGTCGAGTATGCCGTACTTAACTTAGTTTTTGCGTTAAGCGGTTTAGTGGTATAGTGAGAAAAGTGAAACACGGAGACATTTGAACACGAACGATAATTGTACTAAGGCATATCTCCCTTGTCTGTCTGATCTGAGGGCGTTACAAAGCATGGCATGTGCTGAATTGATTTATAGCCAAAGCATGAAGGCGGCGAGTCAACGGTTCGCTTCGAACTCTATGGTGCCCAGACTACGTGAAACTTGTCACGGTAACTCGCGCATCAAGTCTGCTGTGTGCCTTGGCTAGTAAATACCCTTACAAAAAGGACCTGTTTACTCGGTTTTATAATAGTCGTTGGATAGGATATGGCTACAAGAGTTTTAAATTAAAACTGTTCGACCAACCACCCGCATTCTTCAGTCTTCCCGTGAACATGGTGGATGTAACTGCGCCGAAATATCGGGAACTCATTCCACCTTACCACGGTAAATATCCCGTAAATAATCATATAACTTTAGTGAACAACCGTGTCATACGACACGTGTCACGGTTTAAAACAGTGTTTTAAATTAATTTTATATTACCACCGGATCGTTGCAACTACCACATTGTTACTCCACAGTACATAACATGGTCTCGCGCTTATGCGCCACATTGCATCAGACTGGACGTATTAGCGGCATTGAGTCATTATATGGACGATGAGCGATAAATCTCGCTTGTAAACTATAAGGTAACATAGCAACTAATTTCCAAAACTTTAGCCAAAAAGTTTTTTTTTTTTAATTTAAATTATTTATCACTTATAGGTTCACATAATAGGGTGTTTGACTGTATTGAAAATATTATGCCAATTGACATCATCCATAAACATGACATAATGAAAAAGCATATTTCATTGATTTTTTTATAAAAATATGCTTATTTTTTGTAAAAAACGCGAATAAAATAACTGTATTTTCGACATTTGATCACGTGATCGAAAACGGTCTGTAATTGGCTTCATCCCTAGTGACGTCACACAAATCTAAACAAACAGATTTTGTATTGATATTTGCGAATTTAATGTTGTAAAGCTATTTTGAGAGCGATTTATCCAGAAATTTTCACCAAAAACAGTCCGGAGGTTAAATGTGAGAAGAATGGAGAAACATTTTGTGCAAGCAGACAGCAGTAACTTACCCAAAATTAATGTATTTATGGTTGCATATTTCTTCAATAATAATCTACGTCATTGTTTCTACGCTGCAGAACTCAAAACGTAAAAACTACAATGTAAGTATTAATTTTTAATTGTTCTCCAAGCAAAACATTCAATCAAGTTGTACAAAAAGTATGTTGTACCTAGTAGGTGGATATCACTATTTTGTTAGGTTATGTCTTTACAATGTTTAAAAAGGAAGTAACAGTACATAAAATAGTAATGCAATAAAAACACAAATTGTAATAGAAATATATAGACTCAAATATGTACCTCAAATTGATCTTCGCACATAGAAACACTTGATTTAGCTCCAATACTTTTGGGTTCTCTACGAGCTACTTAGTTCCAACCACTTTTTGCGAGTTTTCGGGTCCATTGGAACAGAAACGAATAGTTTTTCCGGTGTTTTATAGAAGTATTTGTACATTGTGGCACTACACAACATTTATAAACCATTACTTCTAGTAGAAAATTAGTGATTATCAAACTTTTGCTGCCTGGCTGCAGCTGTTTTGTTTTGTGTGACATCAATCGTCGCTCGACCGGAGCTATGACGCAGGTCTGCGTTTTGGCGCGATATTTTTTTATTCAAACTTTAACTTCGATTTATATCGCAAATACGACTGATATCCAGAAAATATAAATGCAGTATACATTAAATTATATCAGGCAATAATGTGCAATAGTTTCCCAAAAGTTGTCAAATACCCTATTTGAGACATGACAATCTCTAAATTAAACAAATAAACTTAATTTTCAATTTAAGTTAAAAATTACGTCGATGCCGATTTACCATTCTATAAACTAAATTTGACAGCTCTAAAATTGTTGCCATCCTTTTTTAACGTATTGAAATGAAAAGAGACGTCGATAATTGTAGTACTGTCAGATTAGTTTCGACAATGGTATGACAAAAATATACTTATAATAACCTTACATTGAATTTGGTCTAGCTCTCTCATTTGCCGAGAGAGCGAGACAAAGCTCAATGTGACATTATTATAAGAATGTTTTTGAGATTATGGTAGTCACGGAAATGAGAAGGAAAAACTGTTACCAGGCATTATGAGTGAACATTGATTGAACATTCTTATTTAGATCAACGCGTTGAACTCCGCATCCAAAGAAATTGGATCTTACCTTTATGTGTTAGGTCTCAAAGTTCTTTGTCCGCATCACAGTTGCTAACTGATTTCGAATGCCTGACGTTTCGTTTATATGGGTGCAACTGGCTACAACAAACTTCTTACAAGAATGACTTGACAGTCGAAAAAAAAAAAAAAAAACTTTTCTGTGATGGTAGCCCACCAGAACAAATTAATGTTCTACAATATAAATATACATAGTTTTCTACATCTACCAACACTACTAAAATACATTTATAACATAAAATCAAAGAACCCACTAATTACTTGTACTGTAACACTACCTATATCTAGACTACTTACACCAAAAACAAAACAATTCAAACATACAGTCTGTTTCTTCGGATTCGATAGTTGCTAGTTCACCATAATACTTCACATGTTGGAACAGTTAGAAGAAATAAACCAGCCAAGTGCGAGTCGGGCTCGCGCACTGAGGGTTCCATACCACTACCAAATTTGATTTTATTGAATTGATATAATATTACTGTTTTTACATTACAGCTTACTAGCGGTCCGCCCCAGCTTCGCACGGGTATATATTATAGCCCATGTCACCCGGGGATAGTGTAGCTTCCCAACAGTGAAAGAATTTTAAAATCGGTCCAGTACTTTTTGAGCCAATTCGTTACAAACATACTTACATACAAATCTTTCCTCTTTATAATATTAGTATAGATAATACAAAAATACGTTAAAACAATACGTTTGTTGTACGGGGACCCCCCCTTTCGTTTTTACTTTTTGACTTTTTTATTATTTTTAGTCCGCCTTACATTACATAACATATTCTGTGAATGTTTCAACTAGCTATCTATTACGGTTCGAAAGATACAGCCGTTTAAAGTTAGGATGGACAGACAACATAGGCCTAGTAATAGTGTCCTGTTTTTACCCTTTGGGTACGGAACCCATAAAACAGACTGTAAATATTTCCCTAGGGTGCGATTTACACCAAACGGAGCGCGTCGTTGCGCGCCATAACGCAATTTAAATTTTGTAAAAAAAAATTCAATTGTCTATAAAGTAGTTAAAGTTCATTACTGTATAAGATACTTATTTCCCCCTTTCTCCTTAGTAAAATACGGTCCGTGGTATAGGAAATTTAACTGTCTACACAGCAGGTGTTCCCCGATGGTTACAATCTGGGTGTCTTCAAATCACGAGTGAATCGGTTCCTTCTAGGCAAGCGGGCTCCAACGTAGACCGCATCATCGCTTAACATCAGGCGTGATGGTGGTCAAACGCAAGCCTATTAATTATAAAAAAAAAAAAAAAAAAAAAAATGATTTAAAGTTCATTACTGTATACACTTATTTCTTCCTTGTAAAATGAGCAAGGAAATTAAAGTGTATATACGCAGTTATACATATTTGGAACCAGGACCTGGGTATGTAACCGCGGACCTAAAACTGCGACCAGAACCACTGGAGAATGGGCAGCAGCGTCCTATTAGTTCACGTTGAACGTGCTGCGATCCCTAAGTCGCCTGACAAGCGCGGGGATTACGGCAACACCCCGACAACAAGAGGGAGGCCATTGTTCAGCAGTGGACGTTTACTGGCAGATAATGTCATGTGATACGCAGTTAACGTTCATTACTGTATCGACACATATATTCCCTTTACCGTATTGTAAAATCCAGTCAGACGCGCGCCGGTCGGTATAACTGAAATCGACTGTAAAATCACTCGACATTATTAAGATATCAAAGGTTCTTCGAGAAGAATCTTTACAATTATAACTCGTCTACATTATCGTAATATCATTAGGGAAGACAAACAGTTTTATTTTAAATCGATTTTTTTTACTGTCTTGATTTATTTTGTTAATTTAAAACCTTTTGACACATTTAGGTTAGGGGCCAATGAATATTCTAAGCTTTATTTTAACCCCACGCAATTGAATCATAGTATTATTTAAGGCTGGACTGTGCAGCTCTAGGTTTAAGGTAGTTTTCATTCAAAAGTACTAGTTAATTTATTTCGGAAACTATTTTGATGACACCTGGTTGGTACATATTGAAATTAGTCTTTTTATACTTTTGGAAATTTGGTAAAAAATTCGCTCAAATTGTTTCTTTTTGCATTTCAAAAATTCATAATACCAATTTAAATGTACATGAATACATCAAATTTCGGGCGAATTAGTTAGTCTCTAAGCAATTAACTACTGAGTACTTTGTACGAAAATTTACAATGCTAAGGGCCTTCTTCAAAAAAATATAATTTGATTCATTCGAAACTAATTGTTATTTACGAAACAAGACTAGATGAGACATATAAATATGATAATCAAAATGATATTCAATCTGAACACATTAAAATAATTGCTAAATTCCAACAATTTTTATGAATTTGATGTCATAAATCTATATGTGAAAATATTATTATAATAATAAATAAATTCTATTATTTACAATGTTTAAATTTAATTCATAAGAGACATAGAAACTCGATACTATTTACGAGAAACAGTTACACATTCAAATGATATTTATACAAATCCAATATGCTATATTGGCTGGACGTTTTATTCACGAACTACAATCTTCTTTTATCTAAAAGAAAAGAAAGAAAAAATACACCTCAAAATGTATAAACAATAACTAATTAAACCATTGAAAGTGCCAAAAATTCCTACAATGAGCAGTGCCATTTAACTCTACCGCTGTAAAGGTGAATCAACACAGGTGGGGAAAGAAATCCAATCAAACATTACAACGACTTCTTATCTAGTAGACATCAGATTCATTAACAATGCTAACATCATCACAGCTAGCAGAAAACAATATCACAACTCAGACAACTAGCTGAAGTGAAGTCCGTACCGAACGCTTGCTTGGTCCACTCAAGTTCCCACGGACTGTCATAATGCGCTAATGTGTTGACTGAAAGTGTATACGGGGTAATGTAGTTAGTTTAGAGAAGGTCATTGAGCATAACCACCTTTTGCAACATCTTTAACGCAAAGTACAACGAACATGTTAACTTGTTTACCACTAAAAGGAATGTCTTCAAACAGGGTGCATGTTCAACTACTTCCTTATCCTTTTTTCTTCTTCTAACCTTTATAAACCTCATTGGGCTAAAATGGCTTCTTTTGAATAATAAATTAGTTGGATGTTACTGTTTAGAGTTATTTATTACATCTCTGTCTTGTATGATCTGGATTTTAAACATCTTTTTATAAGTGAATAGTTTTTATGGCTTGCATCTACTATCTACCTACTATGATTTGTAAATTTGAGCTGTTTGTTTTGCGAATAGTGTAAAATTAAATAAACAACGCGGTTCGCGTCTTCTTCACAGTTGCGGAGTTATATGGCAAATATTTTCGTAGCACGTCAGATGACGTCATCTCTTATCCTCCGGGTATGCGATGACGTTATCTCTCATAATCTGAGATATGATTTACATAACAGCGCAGCCAGTAGACGCCTCTTCTCTCGTGTCCTGTCTCGTTACCCTCGGTGGGGCAGCAATGGCCTCAGTCGCCGGCTCCACCGGCACTTTAGGGCTATCCTTCCGTACTTGCTTCGACACCTCCTGAGCTTTTAGCGACGGCGGCAGCTTCGTTTCAAGTGGAGGCGGGGTTTTAGGGTCCTGGTTCAAGGAGCCAGTGCTAGGAGTCCTTACCCGGGTCTTCACCATGGAGACGCGCCGTTCACGCGTGTTAATGACGGACGTCAGAAATGGGATTTGGTTGCTGATCGCCAACATGAACGGCTTGTAGCCGAGGCTGAAACAAATTGTGATTACATAATCTTAAATTAAATTAACTTATTACAAAAACGAATTACTACAGATTACATCTCGCATATTAGAATAAATCGTATTCTCATAACGAACCTGTATATGTATGACTGCCGTATTCTGTACCCAATCGGAAAGTTTCTATAGGAGGCTCTTTATGGAATAATAGGCTTGCGCTTGACCGCCACCTCGCCTGATGTTAAGCTATGACGCGGTCTACAATGGAGCACGCTTGCCCAGAAGAAACGGATCCACTCGCGGCTTGAAGAGAGACAGATTGTAACTTTCGGGGAACACCAACTCAGGCAGCGCATTCCACAGTATAGTGGTTCGCACAATAAAATAGGAATCAAAACGGTTCATTTGGATTTACGGGATGTAACAAAAAATCATTTTTTCACACACAGTCATCTGACCCCAAACTAAGGCTGTGATCGGCTCTATTTATGGTCAGCGCTTTTATAAGACAATAAAAAGTATTCTGGTGGGGTATGTTTACTGTGATGAGCGTTATCTTACCATTCGACCTCGGTCCAGGCGCAGATGTCCTGCAGCGTGCGGCGCAGGCGGCGCGCGGCCTCGATGCTGACGTCACCGGCGCGCGCCGCGTTCGTCGTCCGCAGCACGGCGAGCGCGTCGCGCAGCACTATCGCTATGATCACGGCCCACTCCACGCACGACGCCTCCGTCATCAGCTGGAGGAAGTATCTGGAACACAAGGGAAATGAGCGTTCGAACCGAACGTGAATTACGCCCAGTTCTGCACAGTCAGCAGTGACCTAGTTACTTGCAAGCAGTGGCAACTTCCTCGTTGGAAGGGATGGAATTCGACCAAGCGCTGATCGAATTCCATCCCTATCCCGTGCAGGTACCTGAGCTGCACGTGCTGCGTGTGCTCCCCGCGCTCTGCCTGGTGGTGGTGCAGCCGCTCCATGAGCTGCGCGTAGCGACGCTCCTCGCCCGCCTCGCCACCCCACGCCACGCCGCCGCCCTCCGCCACGCTGCACTCGCCCGCCGAACTGCACACACACACACAGATATCATCCTGTATTTGTCCACTACTGGACGTAAGGTATCCATTGAAAACAGTTTATGGTTCACAGGCAAGTCGTTTGACTACCGCTCACCTGGGCCTTGATTCACTAACTACAAACACGCACGCTACGCGGCGCGATAAGTTAACCTCAAAAAGTTGGCCTTTATTTCCTAGGGTATAGACGCCAAATTCTTATGTTAAAATTTTACGGTATGTGAAAGAACCTTAAAGTTCAAAGACATATGACATACACCAACATGCACTGGGGCAGCATGGTGAATTAGGCCCATCCTCTCTCTCTGAGACTAGGCCTATCACAGCAGTGGGAGGGAACATGAGACTGAAATTGACAATGAAATTGACAGGGGCCTTACGGCTACCTGTTTTAAGCGATTATGTTTAGGTGAGCGACCGCAAACCGTATCTCGGCATGTTAAGGTTCATTTTCCTCACTGCGCTGTTTCGAGCGTTAAGAGTTAACCGTAAGGCCCCTGAGCTATCATCGCCACGAAAGCTTAACATAAAGCATTAGTGTAAACAATTACCTGACTGGTCCGGGCGATATCGGCGCGCCGGTTATTGGTAGCGCTCGTAGCGGCAGACTCATGTACCCGCTGTCACCGCACAAGCTGTCCGATTCAGCCGACGGTGTGTATGAGCCTGGAGACAGAAATAATAATTACTGCAACGGCAACCAAGGCATTTGATAAACAAATGAGACGAAAAGTGTGCATGTAAATTTCCCTAAGCATAGTGGGGATATTCACAGATTAAAAAGCTAATTTCAATCAGAGCATATTTGAGAAGATAAACGTAAGTAACCGTAAGTTCGTAGAGAGCGATGCAGCCCAAGTGACCTCCGACGTCGCTAATTGAAAATTGTTATAGGTTTAACAACCCTGTCCACAGTAGCCCATCGCGTTCCACATTTTTTTAATGCCATAGTTGGCAAACAAGCAACCGGGCTGCCTGATGGTAAGCAGGCACCGTTGCATATGGATACTAGTAACACCAAAGGCGTCACAAAAACTTGCCGAGCCTTTAGGACTCGATTAACTCGCCTTTTGAAGAACCCCATGTTGTAGCTTCTCGGAAACACCGTGGAAGGTAGCTCATTCCACATTTTGCAGGTATGAGGCAAGAAGGATAGTATGAACCACATGTGTCCACATCGTTTGAAACTACGTGAAGTTATAGCAAAATCCTGATGAATATTTTTTTAATAGAATAAGTAGCAAACTAGTGACGGCCCACCTGATGGTAAGTGGTCCCCGCCGCCTATAGATACCTATAATCACATCACCAGCCATTAAATGTCCACTGCTGAACAAAGGCCTCCCTCTTAGAGACGAGTGGGACGGTGGGATACCTACAATACCCGAGGCATTATCAGTGCGTTATTTTTGTATGGAAGAAAAACAAATTATGAAAAGTCATGGAACTTAAATTGTTGGATGTGATATAGAGAAGCTGCCTGCGAAGTTGTAAGCTAATTATCAATAACTACTAAATACTTACGAAGAAACGATAACCGATGGGGAAGAAAGGTTCTTGAGTGGAGACCACGAACTGGAAGACGCAGCATAGGTAGGCCTTCCACTAGATGGACCGACGACATTGTGAGAGTCGCGGCATCCAGTGGATGCCATGCTGTCGTTCAGTGTGGAGGTTAAAAGGGAAGGCCTATGTTCAGCAGTGGACGTCTCTTCAGGCTGATGATGATGATGACTTAATACTTCAAAACGTGCCAATACTTACTAGTAACGGTGCTGCCTTTCCTCTGCATGTAATGTTCGGCGTCATGTTGTAGCACTGGATAGGGCCACGCGAAGTCTTCGTGCAACCTCTTCAGACAAAGCACCGCATTGTCCACTTTAGCTGCTCTCTCCCTCTCGCCCGCTAACCACGCGACCAAGTGTAGGTCAAGTGAAGCGGCCATTTTGCCTAAAGAGTGCAGACGAGCGGTCGATAGAAGGAGGCGCGCGTGTCGCTGGATCATCATGTCGATGAAGAAATCCTCCGCTGTGCCGCTGTATGGATCTCTGGAGACAGAAGTGTGTTTGAATTTGAATAGCTTTAGAAGTCAATAATGATACCCGGTCTTAATTAGAAACGTCGGCTTATCATCAGCCTTTTATTGTCCACTGTTGGACATCATCATCAGCCGGAAGACGTCCACTGCTGAACACAGGCCTCCCCCTTTAACCTCCACACTGAACGACAGTCTGCCTTTTGCATCCACTGGATGCCAGCGACACTCACAATGTCATCGGTCTATCTAGTGGGAGGCCTACCTACGCTGCGTCCTCCGGTTCGTGGTCTCCACTCAAGAACCTTTCTTCCCCATCGGTTATCGGTTCTTAGAGCGATGTGGCCTGCCCATTGCCACTTCAACTTGCAAATTTTAACAGCTATGTCGGTGACTCTGGTTCTTTGGCGAACATCTACGTTTCGGATTCTATCGCGCAAAGGAACTCCGAGCATAGCTCTCTCCATTGCCCGCTGTGTGACTCTGAGTTTTTCTAAAAGGCCAACAGTTAAGGACCACGTATCAGTACCACATGTCATCACTGGCAACACACACTGGTCAAAGACCCTCGTCTTGAGGCATTGTGGTATCTTGGACGAGAAGATGTCACGCAATTTCCCGAACGCTGCCCATCCGAGTTGGATTCTTCGGGCGACCTCTTTGCCTAAGTTGGACTTACCTAACTGAACAATCTGTCCGAGATAGGTGTAATGGTCAACAACTTCGAGAGTATCGTTCCCAACGACTACCGGCACGGGTTCAACATGGACATTGGACATAATTTTTGTCTTATCCATGTTCATTTTAAGACCCACGATCCACCTGTTGGGAAACACCGCGATCGTCGTTAGGAAAGGGTAATTAAAATCTATCTAAATCTACCCATATTTTTTTAAAATATTAATCAAGGTGATGGGCGACGTACATGGTTGCCTCATGTCCCGCTTGTCACTCCGCCTGGATGCAGCTTGCCTAAACGTGGTCTCCATTCTAGAACTCGTCTACCCCATCGGTTATCAGTTCTTCGGGCAATATGACCAGCCCACTGCCACTTTAGCTTACATCCTTTGAGCTATGTCGGTTACTTTGGTTCTATGTCGGACCACTTTGTTTCGGATTCTGGTCCGTATAGAAATTCCGAGCATAACTTTCTCCATAGCTCGCTGAGTGACTGGGAACTTGTGGACCACCTTAACCGTGAATGCCCACGTCTCAGCGCTGTAGGTAATATTTTTGTCAAACGTCGGCTAATCTATGCTAAAAACTGCTCTGTAAATTTTTGGCTTTTCCGTTTTTTAATTGATTAATAGCTTTCGTTTTACCGTCGCCTGGCCTCAAAGTAAACGATTCACTCACGACTTGAAGACATCTAGATTGTAATGGTAACTATTGGGGAACATCCATTCGAGACAAAGCAAAATTTTGTGAACAAATGAATAGATGTTAGAATGATAGATTTATATATTTGATAAGGATCTGGGTGTTGTTGTGTCTTTGTGTGTTCCATTACATCCTCAACTACGATTTTTATGAAATAAGAACAGCGCCATCTAGCGCCATGTTTATTACTTTATACAAATCGTAGGTAACGTTAACGCGATTGAGTAGGTAAACGATTATACAGGGTGTAATGATTTCGCGGACACAATTCAAAATCGGCAAGTACATTTACACGCTTCATGCTGAAGTAGTGTACTCACCGATCAGCTCTAGCCGGCACGGACTTTTTCCTTTTGACGGTGGCGGTGGCACGTGCGGGGGGCGGTGCGGGCGGCGCGGGGGGCGGCGGCGCATGCGGCGGGGAGGGCTCGCGCGGCGACACTGTCGTGCTGAAACTGCGCCCGCGCCCGCCAGCCAGCTACACACAATATCACATTACTTACTCCATTTTTACCCGACTGCCAAAGAAATTCGTCAGCTTTACTGATTTTTATATTTGAGGTATCGTTAGATTCGTCTTCATGCCCGTAGTGACACGGACTTCGTTTTGCAGTCGGATATTTTCTTTTTCTTTTAATAATCCGAAAATGAAATAAAAAATACGCATACCTGCATGTTGCCGAGAATGACGGACAAATCTTCCGCGTTCGGACTGACGGACTGCGATTGCACGATCTGCCCGTACTTCGCTTGCACATTCATCGAGTTTCTCGGTGAGTCTACGTCGTTTGGATCTGTAATACCAGAGACGTTACGTTACGACGACGTAGTTTAGCCTGCAAACGTTCTCGGGTTAGGCGAAAATGCGTCCTGTTACCCAAAAAGTTGGACCTTTATCAAGATAGACCACGTGAGGTTACCAACCGTGTCTGTGGCCTGTTAAAGGTTGGATCGGTGCTCCAACTTAATTTAGTTCGATTTCCGTCGCCTACACAGGCTACGACACAGGCCTTCTCTCAGAGAGAGAGAGGATAGGCCCTAATCCATCATGCTGGCCCAGTGCATATTAGTGAATGTCAAATGATTTGAACTTTTGAGGTCCTTCGATTTGATTTATTCACGATGTTTTCCTTAACCGTTTGTGAGCGGTGGCATCTAAGCATTCACTATATAACTTATCAAATTACTTAATAAATGATTGGCGCAGGGCCGAGGAACGAACCGCCACATTGTAAAGCGCACATGCTGCCGCCCCGCCACCACGTTCCCGCTAACTCCCCCCCAAATTACTCTTGCGATGTCATAGTATGTATTAAAAAAATACAATGTGTGTTCATTGTATTTTTTTTTTGCCACAAATAAATTATGTCTATGTTTAAATCACCGTATTCTATGGAACAGCTGATATTTTTTTCGCGATGTCAGTGTGGGTACCATAGTAAAAATTAATCCTAAAGATGTGTATAACGGACCCCTTTCAGCTTAGAACATCCTTTCCGCGTAACCCATACAGGGTTAGGGTAATATTAGATTTAGTGTGGATCACCTATAGCTCTGAGGAACCTGACAAGATCCCTGGCGAGGTCCCAGCGCTCGTGCTGCAGCGCTGTGTCGAGCAACTGCGTGGCCAGCTGCCGGCTCACAGCTGAACTCTCTAGGTTCTATAATATAAAACATTACTATATTCATATGTATTTACTATTAACAACACCCATTATTAATGAAACAACAAACCTCTTTTTTAGTAGGTATGATAAAAAAAATATACAGGGTTACGCAGAAAGGCTGCACTAAGCCGAAAGGGTCCGTTATACTCATCAGTATAAACAACTTTTAGAATGGGACCAACCCAGAAATCTCAAAAAAATATCATCTGTTCCATACATTTTAATGATCATTTTCTATGAAACAGCTGATATTTTTTCCGAGATTTTAGAGTTGCTCCTATAGTAAAAGTTGTTAACAATAATGGATACTAATGCCCTTCCGGCTTAGTACACCCTTTCCGCGTAACCCAGTACAACAAACAAAAGCCCGATGACACGATAGCGAATGACAGTTTACGTAACTACCCTGCAGTGGAAGTACCGTTCTTTAACGATCATCAAATTAGACAGTTGATATCGTCAAATTCGATAAAATGCCATTTGATTAGTACTCGCTATGATCGATTATATGGCATTTTATCGAATTTGACGATCGATAAAGAATGGTACTTGCACTATACTAATAGATTATACACAAGCTGACGTGTAGACGTGACTGCAAAAAGTATTTTATAGTCTAATGTTGAATAATTGTTTTTGTTGTCTTCTTTCACACTGATTAGTAGTACCTATAAGCTCCAATTAGTTAAGGAATAGTCATTTTTTAACTTTCGCGATTTGAACACATGTTTTAAATGTTTATGTTTATTATTTTATGTTTATGTTTAATGTCCCGATAAACATTTAAAACATAGTGAAGGAATCCCAAGATTATAGTCTAACCGACTTCTATTACTGAGGCCTGCCCCAATCCCTGGATTGGGCTCGGTATTGATTGGTTCGATAGAAGGGCAGCGGCAAGATGTGACCGTAGTTATTCTTAATACTACGGCTTAAGGCCCAGAATATAGCGAGCCGCTATCTCACTCGCACATCTGTTTAGAAAAAAAAATGACAGTACTTTCTACAAATGTGCTTCGGTCAATTTTCGGAATTAAAATTTCAAAATATGCATAAATAACAAATTTTTGTTTTTTTTTATTATGCCCACAAAATATGGGACACAAAGTATTTCACATTTATTCTGGTCATTAACAAAAAATATTAAAACAAAACTTTGTTCTAAATATTTTTAAATACACAAAGAAAAGTTACAAACTTAGCAAAACGACCAAATCACTTTTTTAAAATGTACAGGAAAGAGTATTAGTATTATAGGAGTATCAACCAATTCTAAATATTACTATTAAAAGTACCTCTCGAATCTGTAATATCAAAGAACAATTTTTCATTCAGTAAACATTTAAAGCACACAAAATATTATACAAATACACACGTCATGTTGTTCAAATTGAAGTATTTACCTGTAGGATGATCAAGTAAGAAGCGGCGGTATCCAGCATTTTCCTTCGCAAGCATTCTTGGAATAGTTCTTTGGGCTTGCCGGCGGCTGAGAATAAATACGCCCATAGCGCTATCTCAGTCTTTCTCGCACATTGTACTACAGTCTGGAAAGAGACATTTGATTATGATACGTAAGTAGTAAGCACACTACCTGTTGCCCGCGATCTCGTACACGTCGAGTTTCATTTGAAGAATCAACCTCCATTTCCTCCCCCTTAATTCGCTACTTTCGCAAAATCCTTTGTAAGGGGAACTCTAAGGAATCTACCTGCCAATACATCTAGTTGGCGGCCAAGCCTCATATATAATAAAAAAAAAACATACAACAAACATTTAAAAAAAACAACATCACCATCAACAACATTATCATCTTCATATTTTTTATGATTCATTTAAAATGTTTGCATAACTATATAAAACTAGCGGTCCGCCCCAGCTTCGCACGGGTCTAGATTATAGCCTATGTCACCCGGGGATAGTGTAGCTTCCCAACAGTGAAAGAATTTTTAAAATCGGTCCAGTACTTTTTGAGTCAATTCGTTACAAACATACTTACATACAAATCTTCCCTCTTTATAATATTAGTATAGATAGTTTAGATAACAGTACAGAGTCTTACTTAAGTATATAATGAGTCAGTCAGTCAATAATAAGTCATGAATGTATTTACGAACCGGAAGACGCAGCGTAGGTAGGCCTCCCACTAGATGGACCGACGACATAGTAAGAGTCGCTGGCATCCAGTGGATGCAAAAGGCAGGCTGTCGTTCAGTGTGGAGGTTAAAGGGGGAGGCCTATATTCAGCAGTGGACGTCTTCTGGCTGATGATGATGATGATGATGAATGTATTTCAATAAATCATTGAATAATCCGGGCAATATTGGAACAACTTTCTGGCACGTAACCCAGCAAAAATACTATTGCATTGGGCCATACTAATACCTATATCAATTTGCCACACCTTAGCTGTATTGACTTGCAGCTCAGTAAAAAATGAGGTATTTCATTGTACAATGTATAATTTGGTTAAGTTTTTGTAGCCTGATCTGTCACGCAAGACGGATATTGTACTCACTTGTGCCACAATGCCCGAATACGGCAGGTGTTGATATGCAACAATAAGTAAATGTAGTGTGAGAGAAGAGAGAAGAGAAGGTAATCTATGTACACGGGTGCCCAAAAAGTGTTATTTTCATGTACTGTAACACTCATGCAACCACCTTATTGGCAGTTGCTTGTAAGTTCATCATCTTTTTAGCCTCCCACGCAAAAAGAGGGGTGTTATAAGTTTAACGAATGTATCTGTCTGCAGCATCGTAGCTACCGAAAGAGTTTTTGGCGCTAATATTAAAAAAACATGTCGCATCATTGTATTATTTTCCTAAACTTGTGTTATTTTGAGTGTTCGTGTGTAATAATGGTGGATTATTATAAAGTGTTTTTGAACGTGCTCGAGTGAAGTGAAACATCTAAATACATGTTTCACCTCTTTATATCACTTTTCTCACACGATAACATCACGTCTAAAATCTCCACCGCTTTACTAGGGCATGACTTGGACTTGACCGTGAGTTTGCTTGAGTATGACGTGTTTGACGTTATTTAATACCTTATAAACCTCTTATTATTCCGACTGAAGGACTGTGTATCAATTGTCACAAAGGAATCACAAAGGAAACGAAGGAATTTCAAGCGGAGTATTAGTCATTATCATCATCCATAAGACGTCAACTAATGAACATAGGCCTCCCCATTAGAACTCCACGCTGATCGACAGCCTGCCATCTGCATCCACAGGATGCCCGCGAAAGCAAGTAGTGCAAAGTTTAGTATTACCTGCAAATAGACTGGGAACTCATGCACAAACTCGATGATGCTCGGCAACTGAGCATCAGGTATGGGTTCCTTGCTGGTGGCCTCTTCCTCCAGCACCTCGTGCAACAGCAACTCTAGCGAGTGCGGGAAATACGCCAGTTGGGAACAAGAACGCGCGATCTCCCACGCGTGGTAGCCGAGGTTTCTACGGAGCAACTGCCGTAAGATCTGGTGGAGGTACACTTGACTCTGGAAAAAAACAACAAAATTAAATTAAAAAGTTTACAATACAGTCATTCCAGGCTATATCGTTAACTAAAGTTATATGATTATTTACAGGATATTTACCGTGGTAAAACTGTGGAATGAATATTCCGTTTTAGGCAGGGTTTTATATTGTAAACTTTTTGAAACAATAAAGTGAAAGTACAAGTGAAATTTATATTATCATACACGCAAAAAATACAGTATAAAAAAGGGGTTCTCAAAGCTCCTTTTTGAAGTCATCATCACTGTCATCAGCCATTAGATGTCCACTGCAGAACATAGGGGGAGGCCCCTTAGAACGTCACACTGAACAATAGCCTGCCTGCTGCTTTTTGAAGTCGGTTGGAAACAAAAAGAGTCGATAGACGTTCTAGTTAACTAGCGACTGCACGATGGCGATGTTGAAACGTAGAAGTGCACAAAATTGAAATTATATTAACATTACGCCCGTGACGTTCGAGCAATAACGTAAACCTTATACTCTATCAAAAAAAAAAAAAACTAGATTCAACCAAGAAAGTTCAGAAAAAATTAAGTCAGTTGGTCAGACGTGACATCGCAAATCATGCTGTACAAGTTTGTTAGTAAAGTATTGGTATGTATGTTTATAAATATAATGGTGCACATACTTGGTATTCTTTTCCTGCGTCCTTCTGTTTTTGTGGGTTACCAGTCTGACTGTTTTAATAAATATTATGAAAGGTCAAGTTTGAGTAGTTTTCTGTACTTCCCGGCAAAAGGTCTGTTTTATTTCCGACGCTTGTAAAAATTGAGGCGTGGTCCTTGTACGTGAGTGTTGTTCGTAATAACCAACTTAACTGGCTACACGAAAATCTATTATTACGAAATAGCTGATTTCTTCAAATTACCGAATCATTGATTGGTTTATTAATCTATTTGAAATTATTATTTATACAATTTTACAATTATTATAAGCAATGAATTGAATGTAATTATAAGATCGATTTTACCTTTTTTGACATTTTACATTAGTGTTATTAATATTTGTATTTGTAACTCGCATTTGTAAAAATATTTTAAACTGTCTGCGGTTTCACTCGCGTTTTCCAGCCTTTTTTACATTCCGGTAGGATAAACCATATTATCCTTTGTTGAGCGTTCCTTGTGACATACTTCACCAAAACTATTGTTAAAACGTTCTTACGTTTTAACAATAGATGGGACAGGAAAATTGACAACCCAGGACAGAGCATCCCACTGACAACCCAAGACAGAGCCTCCTGGCTTAAGCTGATTAGGAGAGCCAACCCTAATGTGAGGGGAATAGGAAAAATTAGGTAAAGTAAATATTTATTTCCAAAGAGATTTACATGTAAATGAAGGATAAAATGGAGCCAGTGGATGCAAAAGGCAGGCTGTCGTTCAGTGTGGAGGTTAAAGAGGGGGGGCTATGTTCGGTAGTGGACGTCTTCTGGCTGATGATGATGATGATGAAGGATAAAACAAAGTTTTTTAGCACATTAACTTTGCAGTGAGCCTCAAACTCGGCAAGGCATCTCCTGGAGGCCCAAGAGACCGGCCCACGTGTGTTATGATTTAGTTAAACTTGCTGCAATACAACTTGGCGTTGGTTCGAGTTTGGATATCAGAATTTAGATTCTAGATATTATTTAACAGATTAGAGCGTACAACTCACCGTGCGATTGACGACACAGAAGGGCAGAGAGAATACGGAATTTGAGTCCGATGCGTACAACGTGGTATCATTTTCAGCGCCCAATAAGATAGCGTCGTCGAAGAGAATAGCTGTGAACAAACGAGTTACAAGGTTACACAATTGGTTTGTACCGAATTATTAGTAACACAAAACAGCGGATAAAGTAGCAAGTCTCGAAAAAATTCATGAGCTAGTTTTTTAAGCAATAATTTTGTAACCTCAGTTTAATATTCTACCAAAGGGCTGTTAATAGAGTTTTTATGGGTCGGCAACGTATCTGTTATGGTGTTACTTGTATCCATTGGCAACGGTGATCACTTACCACCGGGCGGCCCGTTAGCTTGTTTGATTGATTGATTAACTCTTTATTGTTCACACCATTAAATTTGATACAGAGGACAAAAATCTTCTAAAAAACTAGTGTAACAACTGGCGGCCTTATCGCTAAAAGCGATCTCTTCCAGGCAACCTTACCACTTATGTTTGCCACCATGGCATAAAAAAGGGGGCTACTATTGTATTTTATAAACAAAACTGACAACCTTTCTTTATTCTTTGTTTCATCAATTTTGACCACTTTACAAGTCAGCTGTATTTATCTTTTTTCAAAGAGGCTGCGCTCTGAGAAAGATATGGTGCAGCAATCGAACCGCTCTCGTAGGTTGTTTTTTTTACCAGAAATGGTTGCAAAATATTCATCATCATCTTAATCAGCATACTTTAGTCCAGCGGTAGACTTAGGCCTCTCCCAAGGCACGCCACTCAGCCCAATCTTCAGTTTTTCGTTTCCAGATTCTGCCAGTTGCCATACGTATATCGTCACTTCATCAAGCCTCAGGGAGTCCTACGCTACGTTTGCCGATTCGTGGTTTACATTCTAGAAAACGTCTACCCCAAAAGTTACCGATTCTGCGATAGATATGAGCCACTGCCACTTCAGCTTAAATCAAGCAAATAAGCAAGTAATTATTATGCTCACTGAGCGGGTAGATGTTGAGATGGAAGGGCAGCATGATCCTTTTAGCCATGAAGGTGTGTCTGCCGGAGTCGGGGTATCGCGAGGCATCGCGCGGCAGCAGCGGCAGCCAGACGCGTGCGCCCAGCGTGCCGCACCACAGCCACAGCGCGCGCGACAACTGCGTCTGAGACGCACCTGGCGCGCCGCCGCCGCAAGCCCATACACTCTCCACGCATGATGCTAAAACGGTAGCTGGGAGACAGCTGTACGCCTGTGAACAAGGAACACAATAAAATAATAATATTAAAAAAAACTACAAAATGTAGTCACCTACACTTCTGACATGCGAGAAGAATGCAACGACACCTCGTACTTCCAAATCTGCCTAACCATTTTGGCTACGTTTCCACCAACATCATCATCAACCATTGTCCACCCACTGCTGCGCCATCTTCACCGACCCTGTGTCAGTCTCATCCACTGCTTTCCTGCCGCATCCGCGATGTAGCACCAGCGGGCTAGTGGTCCTGCCCGTTGGTCGCCTTTCCTTCTGAGCAAGCTCCCCCGCCCATCTCCATTTGAGTCTCGTGATCCGTTTACCACGTCTTCGTCGAATTTTTACGTTTGGTATACGGTTAAGAAGATGCTTGGCTTGGACACTTCCAACGCCGTTTGGGCCACTTAAATTGAATCTTGTGCGTGGTCTCAAACTTATATACATTAAACCACATACATCACTGGCCATTTAAGTTTAGTTTACAACAAACATACATACAAAAACACCGAACAAAAAAAATCCTCATTTTAGGGCAGGTCAGGTAAAAGACAAGTGTGAGAGTTTTTATAATCGTTTCTGAACTGTGATGGAGTGCTCGATCATAATAATGATATCATTGACCGATATCCGCAAGTAGCGTGCACAGCCATGGACTATGCGACTTGTTTGCACCGCGCGTGCGCCGTTCAGCATGCGAGCAACTGGAGCAAATCGTCACATTACTGATTCGAATAGATTGCGTCAACGCGATACGCATCGCGAACCTTCTTGGTATATTGCCATCGAACGGTCGGCAAGGACAACCAAATTTTTATTTTAAAATCGATTAAAACAGCATTTATATATCATAGTCATCGTAGTCGTTAAGAAATAAGAACGGATCCGGTTTTGATAGAAGATGCGCATAGCATCTAAGGCCTCAATGCATAAACTATTATGCGTTTTCACCATCCGAAGGCTGTTCTATGAAAATGAGGAAGCCTGATGCAACCCTTCGCGATGTTACAGCGAAGTAAGTTCGAGCACGCGTGAAACAAACCACATCCGCCAGACATTAGGACGCGAAGGTCCGAGTCGAACGCCTATAAATTACTTCAAGTTGCTCCTTCTCATCCAGTGCGATTTGATATCAAGTACTCAGTGGATCTGTCAATATGAATTACTTTGTGGCGGTTAGTGCATTAAGTCTTGGTTGAAATAAGATTCTGATAAAAGAAACAGAAGTGAAGTGAATGTTTGAATGTTGCAGATATGGTACCTTTTGTCCATCACGGCATCTATCAATGCGGATGGCGGGTTAGGATTGGGCGGTCTCGTGTACGCGCCGGGCCACGCGACTGCCGATTATTACGTGAGTTTCATAAAAATCCTTCCGCGAGTTTGTAGAATGAGTACAACAAACAATAACGAGTGTATGCTTTCAGGCGTATCCCAGGTACGCTTTTGAATACGCTGTGAAAGACCCTCACACCGGCGACCACAAGGCTCAGTGGGAGAAACGAGACGGAGACGTTGTAAAAGGTAATAACAATCTAAATATAAGAAACAAAGCCGCGATATTTTATAAAATTTACAAATCAATGTGTTTTAGGTGCATACTCGCTGGTGGAACCAGACGGCAGCCTGCGTGTGGTCGAGTACTGGGCCGATGACAAATCCGGTTTCAATGCCGTTGTGAAACGCGTCGGTCCCAACCTGCACCCGACGCCGCCGGTAGCGCCGATCTACAAAGCGTCGATACCACTGCTAGGTTCTGCTGCGATAACAGCGCCAATTTCCATCGGCCCAATAGCCAAATACAGTGGACTGACATCCGCGCCTCTCATCACCGGCCCGCTGGGACTCGGCGGCGCTGCAGTCTCGACTGCAAATCTAATCAAGGCGGCCCCGACAGGCGTTGCCGCACCCGTAGTTCCCATCATATCGGCACCCATACTTAAGCCAGCGCCGTATTTAGGACCTATCGGAGTATCTGCTCCTTTGCTTCCTGCGCCCCTATTAAAATCTTCTGGACCGGTATTATCCGCACCTGCACCTATATGGAAAGCTCCTGTGGGCATTCCTGCCGTCGGATATGACAACTTAGGCCTAGGCTTAAGCAAGATTGGGTATAACAATATAGGATTAGCGAAAGGAGGATATGCCGATTTAGGCGTAGGCTTATTAGCAAAGGGAGGTTATGACAACTACGGGCTCGGCTTAACAAAAGGAGGTTACGGCAACTACGGGCTAGGCTTAGCAAAGGGAGGTTATGACAACTACGGGCTAGGCTTAGCAAAGGGAGGTTATGACAACTACGGGCTAGGCTTAGCAAAGGGAGGTTATGACAACTACGGGCTAGGCTTAGCAAAGGGAGGTTATGACAACTACGATCTAGGCTTAGCAAAAGGAGGTTACGACAACTACGGGCTAGGCTTAGCAAAGGGAGTTTATAACAACTACGGGCTAGGCTTAGCAAAAGGAGGTTATGACAACTACGGGCTAGGCTTAGGAAAAGGAGGTTATGACAACTATGGGCTAGGCATAGTAAAGGGAGGTTATGACAACTATGGGCTTGGTTTGGCAAAGGGAGGTCCAATTTTACCGGCAGTAGGCAGTGCATGGGGCGGCCCTCTTGAGGGCAACGTTGGCTGGAAACACTGATATATATAAAGAAGACCTCTAGATTTCAAATAAGTGAACGAATTGTTTTACCGCTGCCCATCCCCTACCGTCCCAGTTCTATAGTCGTGTTATACATTTGCGTGGCTATATGACGGACATTGAGACTGTAAACTATTGTTAAATAATAATTTAAATATTTATATTGCTAATGTTAAGTCAGACGAGAAATGTTCGAGCAATAATAAAGCATGCGCCACTGTGTCGTTTTAACAATTTGTTTTATTAACTATATCATCATTACAATATTAGAAAGTTATCGAACACGTAACGTATATATTTAAAGTGTTAACGTATATATATATTTGAAGAGTTAATCCATACTTCAAGATTAAAAAAAAAAATAACATAAACATGAATTAAATAAGGTATGTACATCAAACGAACTGTAGCAAGAAATATAGTAAGGCTTAAGCTTATGAGTGGGGTAAGTTTAGATGATAACTGCGAATCCCGCACTAGGCTAGGCCTGTATCGCGGAAATCTGATCCGATTTTTCTTAGATTACACCTCTAGTTAAGATATTGTAGGTCATTGCATAATGACTCCTTTTGGCTTAGTACACCCTTTCCGCGTAACCCCTTAAAATACGTACATCCTTTTTTATTGGCATTATCGCTTTTCATGTGCATCACTTTTTATGTTACGACAAGTCTAGATTTGTAGAAAACAAATCGGTCTTTTGAGTCAAACATACATTAATTAGCACCTAATTTACAATCAATTAGCAAAAAGTGCAGCATTAATCAAATGCTGCTGACATGGCACGAATAGTGTTTGATATAAGCGTTTTGTATGCTATTCGGTTACTAGGAAAGCAATTTTTTTATTTAACGTTAGTAATAACAAAACACGTGCATTGTATTAGGATTTATGGTTAAAACAATATAAGACATGTATATGGGTTGATTTGATTTTCAAGTTATCGGCACTCGCATGGAAAAAAATAGACAAAACGTGTTACACAGGTATCAACGGCATGCAGGCGGAAAACGCTTATAAAAGGATTGTTTTAACGACTACTAATCATTCTACTTTTAGACAGCTAGCTGACAAAATGAATTTAATTCTTGTGGTAATTAATATATAGTATTTTACTAATCATTATTATTTAGTCTGAAAGTGATCACTGAACGATATACTCGTATATACAACTGAATAGGCAACTAGCAATTCTATCAAAGTTATCTGCAACATGAAAAATCTCATGAAATTACTAACCGACTTCAAAAGAGGTTCTCAATTCGACTGTATTTTTTTGTGTGTATTTTATGATATCTTAAGACGATTGTGAACCAACGTCATCAAAATAGTTTCAGTAGATAGTTACATGGCACACACAAACTTTCGCATTTATAATATTAGTATTGATACATATATAGAATTGACCAGTGGGCGAAGTACGAGTATTCAATACGTAAAAAAAGCATCGAATTCCATAGAAATTTTAATTTGGAAATGAAATATATGTATGAATTTCGATACGTATTTTACCCATCGAATACTCTTACGTCGCCCACTGATTGTTTAACTTTTTCTTTACAGGTTTCGTGCGCTCTGGTGCTTATAGCGACTGGAGCAGTAAATGGTGCAGTAATAGGTATAGGTCCCGCTGTTATTGCCACGGCTGTAAGTATAGTCCAGTGACACTGTTCATTATTTGTGACGAACCGAAAGCGGTACAAAAACAAAAGTTGATTGAAATGGGGCGTTACTTAATTTGCCAAAGTTCATCTTCAAAACTGTTTTTTGACGAATCTCTGGTGTATTTCGGCTTCAAATAAAAAAAAAACATTTCAAAAATAAATGTGTATTTATTATAGTAAAAACATCACTTATATTTTTAGCTTGACTATGACTTGATCGCTAACCACCATGTATATACAGGGTTACGCGGAAAGGGTGTACTTAGCTGAAAAGGGTTTATAGTACCCATCATTATGAACAACTTTTACGATGGGGCCAACCCTGAAATTCCGAAAAAAATATCAGCTGTTCCATACATTTTGTCGAGTGAGAATGACTGTTTTCTATGGAACAGCTGATATTTTTTTCGGAATTTCAGGGTTGGCCCCATCGTAAAAGTTGTTCATAATGATGGGTATTCTGGACCCGTTTCGGCTTAGCATGACACCCTTTCCGCGTAACCCAGTAGAATAACTTTTCCTACCGTCAAAACAAGTTTGTCTCAGCGCTTTGGCGACTTTGTTGATGTTTTTGTCTATAAGATAGTCATAAGGTCCAGTGATATGAAAAACAGAAAAGTAAATGAGGCGAAACATTACGAGTATGTTGTGTTGTGTACCGTGTACCGTTGTGTACCGAACTTTTACAGGCTTTGTCTAGTAAAGCCAACTAGCGGGTATATTCTTTTAACAAATTAAGTTCGAAATATAGATATTACAGTTATTTTGTATTATCCTTTCTAGGACCATCCCCGTTACGCCTTCAACTATGCGGTGAATGACCCACACACAAGAGACAAGAAAGCGCAATGGGAGTTGAGAGACGGCGGTGACGTCAAAGGCTCCTACTCCCTGGTCGAGCCAGACGGAAGCATCAGAGTCGTCGACTACACTGCCAGCGACTTAAAAGGTTTCAACGCTATCGTAAAAAAAATTGGACCCAGTCTACATCCAGTGGCGCCTTTAGCAGCCAAAGCTGTCGGACCTCTGACCTCTGTTGTTGGACCAATTAACTACGGCTTTGGCGCATCTCCGATCATCCCGGCCATTTCTAACGTCGCGTCGCTTGGCCACTGGAATCTGCCTTGGGATCCTCTCACGCATTCGTTCGGAGGTTGGGTTCCACTAGCAGGACCCTTGATCCTACCAACTGGGCCACAAGCCACGGTATACAGCAAGAAAGTAGTCAACGGAAAGGTGCACCGATGGACCACTGGGCCAATCTCGCTACTCGGACACAAAATTATCATTAAAAAAAAGCACGGATAAAATGAAGGTGCCAGTATTAGATAGTAAATTTATCCAGAAGCTTCTATAGTAAAAGAAGTCCGCGATAGATATTTAAAGTGGTGAATGTAAGCAGAGAATACAAGAGTTATCCACTAGGCATTATGCTCAACTAGTCTTTTTCGTGCTACTGTATTTATAGAGCTGTTAAACTGTATTTAACTTAAGAGTTTAGTTTAGATGAATAAAATAGAAAATAATTTAATGTCGCCAATTTTATTCACCCAATCCTTATATTTTATTTATTTTCACTACTTTATAAAAAAAAAGTTTTCTACCCTAAGCATTGATCTACTGACCTAGTCATAGTATTTTAGTGATAACAAATTACAGCTACACAGGTCATTGAGAAATAAAAATCAATAAAATCATAAATTTAAAACGCTGTTTCAAACTATCACGGTTGTTCACTAAAGTTATATGATTATTTACGGGATATTTACCTTATATCAGTAATATCAGTAGCTCATTCCACAACCTTACCACGGTAAATATCCCGTAAATAATCATATTACTTTAATAATAAATTTGTCATAATAGGGTATTTGACTGTATTAAAAATGTAATTCATGCTAGTGGAACCCTAGAAGATAATTATCAAAAAAATATACTATAAACTAAAAAATAAAGTACCGATTTTCAGATTTGATTTTCATTGATCACGTGACTTGACTGCAAACACTATGTAGGTTGATTGTCCTTGTGACGTCACACAAAAGTAAATAGAAGCACCAATTGTATCGCGAGAAGAACTCGTTTGCTTATGTGTGACGTCACTAATGTCACGTGGACCCATAAATGCAAAAGGGAGCGTTTACGCGGTAGTTTAATAACTTGAATTTTGATCTGCCATTTAAAACACAAATACTGAAAATTATGAAAATTAAATCACTAGATTGCTTTATCTCTACTAATTGAAGTCGCTTTCCACATCTGTCTGTCTGTATGCCCGCTAACTCCTCCTAAACCACGCAACGGATTCTGATGCGGTTTTCACCATCAGTTAGATACATTTTCACGGAAGGTTTATATATATAACTAGCGACCCGCCCCGGCTTCGCACGTAAATCACACCCGTGCGAAGCCGGGCTGGCGGGTCGCTAGTTTTAATATAATAAACAATTTAAGATGTTTTGGTAAAATCAGGCAAATACCCTAATACAGATTGTAGGTACAATCACAGTACCACTACATAATATACTGGGTGACAGGTGAGACAGTGGAAATATTCGGAGTTATCATTGTGCTCATCATTATGAACAACTTTTACTACGGGACTACCATGATATCGTAAAAAAACGGCATATTGGCTAATTCAGTATTTTATCTAACCATGCATTGTCATCCAAACTAAACGTGTATTATGTAAAATTTCAGCTCAATCGGTTGTGGATAACTGTTTTAAAATACAGTTGTAAGATTTGACCCAAACTAACAAGGCAAGTCAAATAAAAGCTTGCATAATAACGGTTGAATAAGTCATACTCATCATCATCAGCCAGAAGACGTCCACTGCTGAACATAGGCCTCCCCCTTTAACCTCCACACTGAAGAAAAGCCTGCCATCTGCATCCACTGGATGCCCGCGACTCTCACGAAGTCGTCGGTCCATCTAGTGGGAGGCCTACCTACGCTGCTTCCGGTTCGTGGTCTCCACTCAAGAACCTTTCTTCCCCATCGGTTATCGAATCTTCAAGGGATGTGGCCACTAAAGTAATACTACAACACTAATATTATCCTTGTACATTGTACAATCAACCGTTTTTATATCATTAATTGTTGAAACCCCCTATTATTCTATTACAAAAGTTCGATAATACCACAAAACTTGAATAACGGATCCAATTAAGTCATCCGAACGTATAATCATGACAATTACCTCGTCAATAATTACTTAACGAGCACATGCATACGTGATTACTCATTTGTATAACTTGTTGTGTGAAATTTAAACACATAAAATTTCATTTGGATTACGAAAAAAATTTTATGGCACAAATCGGCCGTGGAAACGAGATATTTGACAAAACCAGAGCGCGGCCGGGTCGAATAATTAGTGTAGTATTTAAAGGCAAGTAGCTAGTGACACTGCATCAGTGCACTTCGTTACCTCACCGGAACACCAACCTAGCAAATATGAATACATATTTTGCGGTAGGAACACATCCTTTTCCGCTTTGTCAAAAGATAACACCAGAGACCAAATTTCGTAAAATGCTTAACAATTTTTGATCAAATCATGTCGATTTGTATGGTTGCATTTTTTACTGCAATCCCCAAGCCTCCTGCCAAGCGTGGAGATTATGGCAACACCCCTCTCTAAAGAGGCCTTTGTTCAGCAGTGGACGTTTACTGGCTGATGATGTGTGTGTATATTAAGAACCCAAGTGAATGAATTTCAGTACTTTTTTATTGTTTTCAGTTGTGCTTCTTGGCATTAGTTGCTGTCGCGTCGGCCAATCCCATCCTGCCTATTGCCACCATTGAATCTATTGTGAGTTATAGATTATTTTTTTTCCTAAAAAAGGCCAAAAAAAATTGACCTTGCAATTCGACCCACAATAAGGAATCATTGAAAAATTATGGCTCATCATCATTGTCATCTGGTGCTCTTTCCTCCACTACTGGAAGATTAATTTTTGCGAACTTTTCTTTACCTTGTGCGAGCGAAATATCCAATAAATTATAAGATTCCTATAAAGATAAAAATTGTCCAACAGCCTAACCCGAGCTATGCATTCAACTACGCCGTGAATGACCCTTCCACGGGCGACAACAAGGCGCAGTGGGAGGCAAGAGACGGCGACGTGGTCCGTGGCGCCTACACTCTGGTGGAGCCCGACGGGAACATCCGCCTTGTCGAGTACACGGCAGACTCACTTCACGGATTCAACGCGGTCGTGAAGCGGACCGGACCAAATGTACACTCTATGGCGCTTCCCGTCGCAGCCGCAGTTGTCGACCACGCCCCTGTCTTGGACCATGCGTACGCCCCAGTCATAGAACATGCTCCTGTGCTTGCCCCAGTCATAGAACATGCTGCTGTGGTCGCCCCAGTCGCCGAGGTTGCGCCTATCATCGCCCACGCTCCGATAGTACACGAACCTGTCTGGGACTTTCCCATATACGCTCCCCCCGCCGCCCCATGGGTCCACCTCTCCGGCTCGTCTTACGGTCACAAGGGAAACTTAGTCCGCCGCTGGGCCGCCGGGCCCATTTCCCTCGACGGCAAGACCCTAACAATCCGTAGCAAGCATCACTAATAGAATAAGAACAAAAAATCCTAACTTCTCCGTGTATAGGTAACCTAATTTAGTTACTCGCGGCGCTAGTGTGTTCTTGCGCATGTTATTCGTGCAAAAATACACATAGGTCTGTTTAGAAGTTAAGTTTTACGGTATAAATCCAGAGCGACGAAGTGTACTGAACGATTAGTGTAAATAAATGTGCGAAATAAGATGTATTGTTTTTAATTCATCCTCGATTTCGCAAGATGTGAATTAGGACCTATTAAACTACAGTCAATTTGCGAGTGTAGTCACGCGTTAAAACAGATACAATCGGTTATGCATTCTTCGCATAACTCACATGCGCTGACACATATGAAGGTAATTTCAAATTGGTATTACATAACGTATGGCTGAAGTAACTGAATATCCGATTGAGTTCTTATTTTGAATTGTACCGTGAACATATTATTTACGAGAGATGCGGTTTTTGTGAAGGCGGAACCATATGTCTAAAAGTCTTATTGAAAAACGATCAAACGCCTCTTCCCGCTAAGATGTCTCGATTGTCTGCGTGACATTTTTTGTTTATTTTTATAGCGTAGTAACTTATCTAACCATGGGCATAGCTATTGCTTTCACATTTCTGCGGGTATAAACATCACGCAGAAAAAGGCAGAATTCTAAGCGCTATAATTCGTTGTCACAGCTAAGAACCGTTGCTTATGACAACCGAGCGGCGCGTGCACGTATATATTTTGTTGCACAGATTTTCTATGACATCTGTCCAATATATGTATCCCACGATGTCATGCTAAAGGGGGGGGGGGGGGGGTCATATACGCTCATGAACATATGCAATGTTTGTGGATAAAAGGGTAAGAAGAAATCAACGCAACTTTCATAATATAGTAAGTCGTTCGATCTTGTAACTTACCGGGTTGTTGTCTTCGTCAACATCATACTCTTCTCGTTGCACCATCATCAGTTTTCCGCTTGCGTTTATCACCTGTCAACGAAATTGATTTGTAAGGAAAGTTTCAAAGTATTGAATCGGGTATGGGTTTTAGAATCACCTTCACACATACTCGCATCCAAGATGGTGTGTTGTATTCATAAGATTGTGACAGTGACAATGAATAGGGTATTTGACTGTATTAAAAATATTATTCACGCTGGCGTAATCCTTTTTTTTTTTATATTCGCCCCATCGGGCAGGCTAAAGCCTTTAAAGCCATACCGCCTGTTCATCTGTTTTTTATAGTCTTAATAGTGTCAAACAAGTCATAGTCACAGTCAGAGTCACACTAAGTAAGTTACGGTCAAGTCAAACTAATGCCCTTGTAAAGTGGTGGGGAGTTTACAAGAGGCTCCTATGGAGTTTTGGAAACAACACGAAAAGACACGTTTCACCTCGTTATATCATTTTCCCACACTCGAGCACGTTTACGAGCACTTAATGAATAAAATACTTCACCATTTAATACACAGTAACACTCGAAAATACACAAGTTTAGGAAATTAATAGCACAAGCCGACATGTTTTTTCAACGTTGGCGCCAAAACCTCCTGGCGTAATCCTAGAAGATTATTATTAAAAAATATATTTAATTACTAAAAAATAAGGTCCTGATTTTCAGAAATCCACAAAATAAAAATGTTTGTCATTGATCACGTGACTTGACTGCAAACACTCTATGTAGGTCGAATGTCCTTATGACGTCACAGAAGTGAATCGGTTTCTTCTGGGCAAGCGTGCTCCAACGTAGACCGCATCATCGCTTAACATCAGGCGTGATGGTGGTCAAACGCAAATATATATTCAAAAAAAAAAGTGTGTTACTGTAAAAGGTAAGCCGAGAATCGGCCCAAGTGGCTTACCTTAGGAGCCCATGCCTAGCAGTAACCTGTCCTTGTCTGATAAAGATATTGAGGTATCATTTATCACCTTCTCGGACGCCCACAATCCACGTGTATGTTGGGCGATATGAACGCCTTGCATACATTCATGATTCAAGTGCCCATACAAAAATGTTCGACCTTGACCAATCTGTGTTCAGACTCCGACCCCCACGCTACTTCCCGCCACGCGACAACTATTTGTCTGAATTGCCAACTCAAGTATTTGTATCACGTCGTAGGGTGACAATTCGCCAGAGAGTCTAATTCTAATTCAAAGTGGGGCTGATAAGACCTGCACTGATATCCCGCTTGGGGTATATTGTACAATTTACCCCTGCCAGCCTACACCAACCAGCCGAGCATCTTAAAATAACGGAGCACGGCTTTGGGTCGCCCCAAAGCCGTGCTCCGTTTGGGTTTAGGCCTACCGTTATTTCGCCAGGTGTTGTGGTATTGGAGACTTGTTGTTGAGTTGTGTTTTTTGTTTCTCACCAGGGAGTGTGGTGTTTGCGCGGCGGGCTGCGAGGCGCGGTGGCGCGCTTGGTGAAGTGGATCCTGCAGCCGGCACAACGCAGCGGAAACAACACACGCTGGGTGGGACAGCGCCGATATGTCTACCGCTTGGACGCACCGCATCTCTATGCTGCCCGCTGAAAAGTCACAATGTTCAATGATCAAAGCGACTCCTAAACAGATTTTGGAACCATTTCCCCAAAGTGCTAGTGGAGCAACAATGTGTTTTTTTTAAGATTCCAATGCCCGGAATATCGAGGGGGTTGTGAAGGGTGTAATACGTACTACACCGGATTACACCTCAATACATCTGAGATTTTTCAAGGAGACTTTTAATATAGAAAGAAGTTCTCCCTGTCACAAAAAAAAAAACATCTCATACTGTTCATCAGATGACTGCAGAAAAAGTAGCCTCATCCGTAAATACAATTTAGCAATCAGCTCTTTTCGCTCCGTCACAAAAGAAAAAGCCTCTCTTCGTGAAAAGACAGCAGAATCTAATGGCTTCACACATTTGTATTTATCTACTAGCTTTCACTTTGATAATACCCCATAAGGACATTTTAAACATGTAGTCACAATCATATCTGGCCCAGACCTGTGGACATCAGGACGGATGATTTAAGCAGCGTTAGGATTATAGAAGCACTTGAATAATAATAGACAATTTTAGCGTAAGCTCGGTTAAGGAATGTTAGTTTACACTAAATAAATACTTGAATCAGATTACAATAATCACGCAAACGACAAACGAGACTTTGGTGGTTCGTAGAATGCTCTGAGATGTTAGTGTTATTAGATCAGCCCCTCCAGGCCCTCCAGCTAAACTTCGTCGAAACAGGCAAAACAAGCAGCCTTGTCGCTAAAAGCTACCGCTTACGGACGTGTAACTAAAGATTCATTAAAGAGCATGGACTTACGAGTGTTCTTGTCCAATATACTGAGTTCGTAGATAGTAACGAGCGCGTCCGCTCCGAACACGACCAGCTGATCGTCGAGAATGTCCAGCACGAACACTTGCGACTGCACGCGAACGATCTTCGCGAACTTATTGTCGAGTTTTGATTCGCGCGGGTAGAAACGGATCTCGTCGTGCCCGTCTAGGATGCTGTAGCAACCTGGAGATAGGCAAATCAAGACACCATGAAACATGACGACTCGCGGCTCCTTTCTTACTTTTTACAAAATAAATATTAAACATAGGCAAAAAACACAATGTTAAATAAAACATTACATTTAAAATAAAACTGAAATAGAGCTTATTGCATTTTTTTGTCACACCCCAGCCCAAACTCAGCATGATGCTGGTCGTAAATAACCGGCGCCGGTCTTCCGTTGGGACCGGCACGTGATGTCACGCAAAAACGTACCACGTTTCCACGTTACAAGGTACATGCACAAGGTAATCCAATAAACGAATAATTGTTACTATGACATGCTAAGGGTACATCGCATAGTTGGTAGAATATGAAAGTTAGCGAGAACAGACCCACGTCTACATTGCATCCACGTGCAGTGTCCTTGCGTAGCACTGCACTGCGCTGGTCACTGCGATATTAGCTGTTAAATCTCTTTGTCCTATGATTGATGAATACATTGATGCTCAAATTCTTATTAAAAGTGGGGGGGGGGGGGGGGGGGGGGGATGATAAGACCTGCACTGACATCCCGCTTGGGGTGTATTGTGCATTTGCCCCTACTAATCTACCCAAACCAGCCGAGCTCCTCAAAATAGAGTCGATGTCATAACTGCATTTTGTTATTATAGATCAGTGGAAATCGCACACTGTGCGATTCACACGATCTTTCTTGCCTTACACCAGCAAAATGTGGAATAATCTACCTTCCGCGGTGTTTCTGAAAAGCTACAACATGGGGTTCTTCAAAAGGCGAGTTAATAGAGTACCAGTGCAACATATTTGTGATACCTCTGGTGTTACAAGTATACATAGGCGACTGTGACTGCTTACCATCAGGCAGCCCATCTGCTTAATTGCCACATATGGCATAAAAATAATAAATAATTTAGATTGAACACAGTAACGTTAACACAGTGGAAAGTGTCGTACCTACAACCACGTGGTCCCTCCACCACAGCATGCCTCCGCCAACGACGAAGTCTTTCTCTTGCGCCTCGTTTCCGAAGAGCTTCCAGCGACGCGACGTGCGGCTGTAGTGAGCCAGCCCTAGTCGGCCCGCTACGCAAACGTTCTCACCCTCGAAGTCTATGGCACTGTACTGCGGGGAAGGGAAATAATGAGATAACCTTTCAGAGCAATGGTGGCCGACCGGTAGCATGTGCGCTTTACAATCTGACAGCACCCGGTTCGAACCTCGGCCCGGCACCAATGACTTATTTGGTATTTAAATTTAAATGAATTATGTGTATATTAAGAGTTATATACATATTTATTTTCATTCTTAAATCTAAGTTATATTAGAGTTAAATTATTTTATTTTACAAGGAAACATACAGCTGCTAATGAATACAGTAGATATGAGATAAACAGTTACACAAAAGCCAAAAACATGTGAATTTATTATAATTTAGATATAATATATTTTTAGATTTTTTGATAACTGTTATTATTACCCTCAGAGGCCAGTTAGTAGCGATGTATGTGGCCGGCAACGGCAACACCGACCACTGTTTCCTGCACTCGTTATCATCTACAAACTCCCTGTAGTTGGTACTGCTCTCGTATTCCAAGTTATGCTGGTCCATCCCATTGTCGTAAGAATCACCCGATGAGTCTATTATGGATATTTTTGTTTGTTTCGTCAGGTTGTCTTCGAGGTTCACGTAGAGTTTGTCGTCCGCTTGCAGGTACAAATGTCTCTGATTGCTCTGTGAAAATATACACATAGAATAAGTCTTACACAAGACAGATACGGGGTTACGCGGAAATGGTGTTACTAAGCCGAAATGGGTCTGTTATACTCGTTCTTATAAATCACTTTTAGTTTGGGACCAACTCTGAAATCGAGAAAAACATATCAGCTGCCATACGTTTATGTCGAGTGTGAATGACCATTTTCGTTGGTAACACTGTTTTTTTTTCACGATTTCAGGGTTGGCCTCATTGTAAAAGTTGTGCATAATGATGGGTATTATGGACCCCTTTCGGCTTAGTAAACCCTTTCCGCGTAACCCTGTATTGTAATAAAATACGATATTTCGCGGCATAGGAACCAGTTGAACAAATCTACTGAGAAACCTTTAGTTTGGTTCTTATAACACGATTTATAGGGCTCACATTCCAATGTCCTGTGATCAGATATGTTTATATAATTCTGACATGCAATTTTTTTTAATGAAAAACTATCTGACCCGTCGTTGTCCTGTCTTAGAATTGTCAAACACGCAAAGTCAAAATTGAAAATCAAATTTTTTTACACCTTGGGTTACATTATTGGAGTTTTAGTGAGGATCCCTATTTTTTTTTTAAATTTAATATAGCCTATGTTACCCGGGGATAGTGTAGCTTCCCAACAGTGAAAGAATTTTTCAAATCGGTTCAGTAGTTTCGGAGCCTATTCAATGCAAACAAACAAACAAACAAACAATCAAATCTTTCCTCTTTATAATATTAGTATAGATTAATATATATAATTGGGTAAAGCCGTGCTAATTTAATAAACAAATAATTGAATTGTTCTGCGCGATTTTCTTAATTTTTCATAATTCTTCTTTTTCTAAAATGAATGAAATCGGTAAAGTCGTTCTCAAGTTATGGCGTGACCAAGGTAAATAGGGATTCATTGCTATATATATATAGAAGATGATGAAATCTTACCATACAAGGATTGACGCTAAGTGGACTCTTTATAAAATCAAGCTGAATCAGATTAGTGCTATTGTCGCCTTCTATTTTAACCATCCATAGTTGATAGCCTTCTGTCGCCCATTCCTGCAAAATATTACTAAAATATAATCAATCATTAGAGAATCAAGTTGTTTGAAAAATGTATGAAACATTTAAGGGAGAAAGTGCTAAAAAGATTCAATTTACATACAAACATATAATCATCATTTCAGCCGTAGGACGTCCACTGCAGGACATAGGCCTCCCCCATCGATCTTCAAAAGGGCCGGTACATACATATATTATTAGTTTATCATGTACGTTACTGGGAAACAGGCATTCTCTCAGAAAAATATAGTACAGGTGTTTCTCTTTCTCATTTCTCAGAGAAAGAGAGGAGGAATATTTGTTGGCACAGCAGTGAAGTGGCGGATCATGCAATCGATAGCGGAGCTAGAGCTCAACTGGCGCAATTCTGTGGAGCTCCGCATAAGTGTGGCAGCATAACCCGCCTACTAAAGTATGTATTTAAAGCTATATATGTACGTATATCAGTCTCTGGCAGCCATATCACAAGCTTTGCTTAGTTTGGGGTCAGATGACCGTGTGTGCAAAAATGTCCCGAATATTTATTTATTTATTTTTTATTTATTTACTTTTCACTTTTTTTTTTAAATACGTACTTAAATAAATATTAACACCCAGATATAGAACAAACACAAATGTTCATCACATAAAATGTTTGTCCTTGGGAATCGAACCCACGGTCCCAAGCGCAGAAGGCAGATTCACTACCAACTAGACCAACGGACTATCTATCATCAAAATGCCGCTTTCGTGTATGGTCAGTGGAGATACGCACCAGGCTGGAGACTTGCAGCGGGTTGCGCGTGTCGCGCTCCTGGTGCAGGCCGTAGTCCCAGGCCAGCGAGCACATGAGCAGGGCGCCGAACGTGCTCCACACGCTCACCCCGCCGCGCTCCCAGCTGACGCACACCGCGCGCCCGTCGCCCGTCCATCTACACGCCAGGTACGAGGTTAGAAACCAAAGATAATTATAACTAATTGCGGCCTTACTTATAAACGTTACTTAAGTTAAGCAATGCTTAAAATTGCTGTGTCAACTTCTCGTTGTTCAGAATGTTCGGTTAACGTTCCGGTTAAGCTAATAAGAACGTATTTATTAAATAAACACTGTGATTGCATTTCACAATCATTAAAAAGGACTAACCATCACAAAGTTTCTATTAATATAATTATATATTATGTCAGGTTAAGTTGCAAATAAAAATTCAGTCGTTGTTTTTTTTTAAATTCTTCCTCTGAGGATTTTGGCGTCACACTTCTTGTGCATTTGCCAGTGTCTAGTATAAGTTAAACAGTAAAAATGACGTAAGAATGCGGCGTTGCCATTTCGCTGCCCGAGTAATATATAACTATGTATCCGGATAATAAAAAAGGATTGTGAAACGCGATGTGAGATAATTGAAAGTTTTACCTTCCACGTAATTTATGTGATGGTTAGCAACTAGGTCCTTTAATATCACATTCTGAAACAAACCCTAAGATTTAATTCTATTTCTGGATTGCAACTGTCCTATGCACTGATATGACTTTACATTTATGTTTTAACGGGCTGCGCCTCGTAGCTTCACCTACGTAGTGATGAAAAATGGTGATGATGATGATGAAAAGCATATGTCACTCTCCTGCCCTTGAACTACACCCGTGCAAAAAATCAGGTCGATCCGTTGCTCTGTTGCTACGTGAAAGAGGAACAAACAAACCAACAAACTTTTCACATTTATAATATTAGTATGATTATGTTTCGACTTTTTTTAGTATTAATCTTCAAATTAATTTTACAATATTGTTTTTCTTTTTGACTTGTTTTTATTTTTATTTTTAAGTACCTAGTATTCCTTTTTATCTTTATTTAATATTAATATATGTATATGTATGTATGTTTAATATTAATCCACCAATCCACACTGGGCCAGCGTGGTGGATATTGCCCAATCACCCTTTCGGGGGTAGGCTTAAAGTCCAGCAGTGGACTGTTAAAAGGCTGATTATGATGATGATGAATATATGTAATTGGGTAAAGCCGTGCTAATTTAATAAACAAATACAAATAACTTAGCAAAAGTTTGCTCTTGGAACTCTCTAAAAAGTAAAAAAAGCCTGATGTATACCTCATGTATTTGACAGGGCCAGGATCTCCGGGAAAGTCTTTAGAACTAAGCACCATTGTATGTGATAACTCCAAACCGCCCGTCGCTTCATCTATCGTGAACACGTCCACTTGTGAACTGAAAACAACAAAAGTTACTTCCACCCATAAAAAGTAGGCTTTTAGCCAGAACGAAAAAGAAAATTCATAGTTCCGATTCAAATCTTAACTTACTTTTTTCGACCGATAGCAATGAGTCTAAACTTATGATTGACTCTTACACATGTTGCATCGTCAATTCCGGGCGCCCATATTCCTTGTACAGCCTGAAAAATATGTTAAATACAACATAAGAATATGTTATAACATGCTTTGGCCTATTATTCTTCTAGCTTTAAACAAAAATGTGTGTTGATTAAATGTTACATACTACGTGTAAGCAAGGAAACGCTCCCGAAAACAAAACACTTATAATTATTTTTTGTTATATTTTTATGCCTATAATAATACTATCTAAACACAATCGAATACCAATATTAATTTGCATTATATTTGTTGTTTAGTATTTTGCAAACCAGCAATGTAAAGCGTACAAAACTCGGGGTCAATACACCGCGTAGGAACAAAAGCGCGAGAGCGCGTGGCGCTGACTGTGTGTGCGTGCGGAGGTCGTTCGTTGACCTCTAGCGTCAGCTGGATACTTTATTTGCATTACATTGCGAACTTTATGAAATGAGATTTTGAAGTGAAAACTTCAACTCTCAAACTCTCGTGACCGTCACGCTCAGATATATGCATCCGTAATTTTGAATACAGGGCCATCTCTCGTAGAATAGATGAATTATAGTCATACAGTCATACTACAGATTTTTTTTATAACTTGTATTTTACTCCCTATGTTTAACCTCCCCTGGATTAAAAATGCAAAAAATTATAAAGGAATTATAAAAAAAATACTGCTTTTTTGTATTGTATCAGTAATCATTTCGTATTCTGGAGCGTTTCCCTTACACCCAGTATATTAGTACAAAGGATAGGTGTTTTTATATTATCTATCCAAAATGTTTATCTAGCTTTCATTCCCACTAGCAGCATAGAAGGGTCAAGGGATCACACGGAAATCACTTTCTTACCCCTAACTCTGTATCCAAAACAATCTGAGTGACAGAGAAAATACGCAATCAGGAAAATCAGGAGATTTAGTATGAGAACTCGAAATACTCAGAACATCATATTTTATAAAGACCCTCAAACACCTATCACAACGCGACCAGCAGACGTCTAATCACCATTGTCGATGACATCACGGACGTTGAGAAGATGACGTTGAGATGTCTCATGATCGAGAAGTTGACAATGCATTGTTTTGATAGACTAGCAGCGCTCCGCCGTTTCACATGCTACCTGCAGCTAGTTCATTGTGAAAAAACCGTAGCTCTGTAATAGGGTACTTTCTAATGCCCAGCTGACTCAAGTTGAAACCTCCACCCTCAAGTTGAAAGTCTGTCGCTAAGCACTTATTGGTGCTTTTTTATGGTAGCCTGTCAACCTTTACAAAAAGTTCTGTTTATAGGACCTTGCGTTCTGACCTTTTTGGAAATATGGTAACCCCATGCCAAATTTCATTCAAAATCGCTCAGCCGTTACTGAGTTGAGTATGCAAACATAGACACTTACCATACTTACACACTAACATTCGCATTTAATCATATAAGTGTGTTATACATTGATTCGTATTTAAACTGTTTATTAATAAGGGCCGTATTTAACGATTTCTTAGGTAAGATATTTGTATAAGTTTTGCATTTTTTATGAATTTTCAACCCGTACAAAGTTCTTTGATTCTACCTTTATTGCTGCCTGAATGGGTGTTCCCCTAAACTTTCAATCTGAGTGTCTTATACAATAATTCCAGACAACATCGTAAACTTTTTTTTTAAATAATAAAATAAACTTTAAGATAAAAATAAACCAACTCCAAAGGAAGTGAGTAATATTCTAATCTGGGTGTCTACAAATTACGAGTGAATCGGTTTCTTCTAGGCAAGCGTGCTCCAACGTAGACCGCATCATCGCTTAACATCAGGCGAGTTGGCGGCCAAATACAAGTCAATTGTATAACAAAACTAAATAAAACTGCTTGGAAAATATACGCTACCTATTGTAACCCTGTTTTTTCAGTGAACTCCAGGTTTTGTCGTGTCGGAATGTTATGACTACTTACTGTGTTATTTCGGCATCTCTGTTAGAACTAAGGGAGGAAGAAACCTAGAAGAAACATTCCGCAGTTTCTCCATCACACTGTGCTCGTTTTTATGTCTTGGAAATCGAAGAAACTAAAACTTTGTAATTAAATAGCTTTATAATTGTTTACAAAATGCAATGTTATTCATTCTCGTGTTGTGACTGATTTGACACAGACAGTGAAGTCCGGTTTGTCCTTGTCAACGTCAAGTCTGTTCCTAATCTGTCAATGTCACTTTTAAGCTCGTATGGAGTGTGCGTGTGCATATGAAGCCAGCAAGTAAGTGACTTGAGCTAATCTGTGGTGTATTATTGACTTTTTCTAATGGCAATGTCTATTTCTACTGACGTCATGTCCGTAAGTTGTTTTTTCCGGTTTGAGCCGTAGGAGACGATTTGATTTTCTTGCACGAGGCGTTGTTTCTTCCACGCAAATATTTTGTTGTTTGATAGTGCTGAGACAGGAGTTCTTGAACCATTTTCATTTCGGATTAGGCCGGCTGCTTGCCGTCCTTTTACCAAACTTAGTGGACGTTCTCCAGGCCGGAGGGCCTTCGAAACTTGACTTTTGACGCTGCGTTGTGGATTTTGTCGGTGTGCTTGTCTACGTGATTGCCTGGATTCCATCCTCCAACTTGGAGGTCTTTGGCCAGGCTGAGGTGTTTGGCCAGGCTGAGGTGATTGGCCGAGCTGAGGTGTTTGGCCAGGCTGAGGTGATTGGCCGAGCTGAGGTGTCTGACCAGGCTGAGGTGTTTGGCCAGGCTGAGGTGATTGGCCGAGCTGAGGTGTTTGGCCAGGCTGAGGTGATTGGCCGAGCTGAGGTGTTTGGCCAGGCTGAGGTGATTGGCCGAGCTGAGGTGTTTGACCGGGCTGGGGTGATTGGTTGGGCTGAGGTGTTGGAGTTGCTACGCTCCGTGAAGCGTGGTGGGCCTGGACGGTTCATTATAACATTAATTACTGGGGGGGTTTGGGACACGGATATACGGCTGAACCGTATATCTTTTGTGGGTAACGTTATTTTAAGCTGTTTTAAAGATAGTGTAAATTTAAAGAAGGCGAAGGCAAACCGAAACGACCGTCTCCCTGTCCTCTTCTAATTTTACCCAACGGAAGTTAACCCTTCCGTTGTGTGTTGTACATAAACATAAATAAAATATTATATAAACATTAAAACCTATTTTTTTCTTTCCCCCCGACTTTTCCCCCTTACAAATGGCGCCCGAACAGGGACGTTAGGCGGTTCGTGGTAATATTCTCCGGCATTGGTCTCTCGCTCAATGACGGATCGGTTTGTCTTCACTTGGCCTTTAAATATTTATATGTTGTAACTGGTTTATTACATTAGTACCTATTATTTTCCATATTTTGTATTACAATATTGTTGTTGGACAGTTAGGCGGTCGTGGATGTGTTACTTACTTTGTTCGCCATAAGTTGTACGTTGTACTATTTTAATCGTACCCCGTAATCTTTCATAATGGAAGAACGCCCCATAAATTTTCAACTTTTAACAAAAGACGAGTTAACGTACGAAGTAGCTATTCGTGATGCTGTGCCGGAAAGCACCGTAGACAAGTTGCGTGCTCAGGTTAAGAAATTAAATACAGAAATACCCACCGATGACTTAAGTGTATTTGAGGGTGATGTGCGGACGGAATTAAAAACTGTTGAAGTAAAACTGGGGGAATTGGAAGAGATTTGTGATCGGCAGCCTATGCTCCTTAAATATTTAAATCGGATCCAAGCTTTGGGCAATCATCTTTTTCATCGTTTAACTCGAGTTGAACCCATTGTAGATGAGGATAGTGCCCTTAAAGCACAGTTAGATGAACGTATACTGCAAGTAACTAAGCGGATGGACCGTATATTGCACCATTTCAAAAGTAGCGTCGAATTTGATCCTGTGGAGGAACAACCTCGTGTTGTCGGTGGCCCTGACCCTTTTTTGGATTCCGTTCAAACAGAAGATGGTAAATACGTGCGTGTGGTGTCTTGTGATCGTGTGTCCCATGTACATACTCTGAATCATAAGTTTAATGGGAAGGGGAGTGTACATGCTTACCTAGAAAGGCTCGAGGAGTTGCGAAGGTCTCGAAATATTTCTGTGACGAAGTTATATAATTCAGCGGCTGAATTATTTAGTGATGAAGCATTGTGTTGGTATCGTAGTATACGTGAAGATGTGAAGGACTGGACGGAGCTTAAAGAATTGCTTTTAGAGGAATTTCTTCCTCATGACTTTGATTATAGGTTGTTGCAGGAAATTCGTTGCAGGACGCAGGGTCCCGACGAATCAATAGTTCAATATTTGAGTGTAATGCATAATTATTTTGCGAGGTTGAGTCGACAATTAAGTGATGGTGAAAAATTTGAAATCGTAAAGTACAATGTGCGGCCGTTTTATACCACCCAATTGGCCCTGTTAGATTGTTCTTCGTTGTCGGATTTGAAAAAACATTGTAGGCGATTGGAGGCTGCGAAACAGAGGGCTGAATTATTTACCGAGCCCAGGCAATATGCGCAAAACGCCGTGTCCCCGGACCTGACCTACAAGGGTAAAGTTACTCGGAAAAGCGAAGCAGTGGCGGCTGTAGTCGATAAGTTTTGTGTGCGTTGCCGGGAAGCAGGGCATGTCCTTCTCGAGTGTAAGGCTCCACCTTCTTTGGTGTGTTATAAGTGTGGTGAAAAAGGGGTGACGAGCAGATCTTGTCCACGTTGTGCATCGAACGGTTCAGCCCCTCTGACAAAAAACTAAATGCGAAGGGTCGTTGCTTGACGTCCATTAGGGAGTGGAAAGACTGGTGTGATTATGTGCGTGCTTTCCTTGGAAATTACAAACCTAATGTGGCAACGGTCCGTACAAATTGTATAGATGCTCGTCCGTACTTGAATGTTGATATTGGTGGTTTACCTTTTTCTGGTCTTTTAGATTCGGGGGCCGAAGTTTCAATTATTGGAGGTTCGGCTAGGGAATATTTTACTGACTTGGCTGTGTTGCACGAGTCGGATGACTTGGACAATGTTGTGACTGCGAATGGTTCCAGTTCTGCAGTTCTTGGGTATATGTTTTTACCGGTTACAGTGAAAGGAGTTCAACGTGTGGTGAAGTTTTATGTGATTCCTGGGGTGACTTCGTCCTTGATATTTGGTATTGATTTTTGGAAAGCTTTTAACTTGGCGCCTGACGTGTTGCGTATGACGAAATCTCAAGAAGATTTGATTGTGTTTCAAAAACCTTGTGATGCTGTTGTGTCTCAATTAAATAGGTTGCACCCTTTTGATGTGCTATCGAATGAGCAAAAAAAAATGGCAGACGATGTTTGTAAACTGTTTGAGGAAGTTTCAGCTGAGAAGAAAGGGTTGGGTAGGACTCATTTGATATCCCACCATATTGATACCGGTGATGCTGCTCCAATTAAGCAGCGCTATTACGTGATGTCGCCTGATAAGTTAAAAGATTTGAATCGACAGCTTGATGAAATGTTAGAAATGGATGTGGTCGAGCCTAGCATTAGCCCATGGAACAATCCGATTACTATGGCTCCGAAGGCGAATGGGGAATTGAGGTTTTGTTTAGATAGCCGAAAATTAAACGAGGTGTCAAAACATGATGCGTATCCGCTTCCTTACATTAACAGCATCCTCGACCAGCTGAGAGACTCGCGTTTTCTTTCTTCTCTTGACTTAAAAGCTGCCTTTTGGCAAATACCCTTGTCCCCCTCTTCCAAGGAGAAGACCGCGTTCACTGTACCGTCCCGAGGATTGTTCCAATTCAAGGTCATGTGTTTTGGTTTGACTTCAGCACCTGCTAGCCAGCAGAGGCTGATGGATCAACTGTTTGGTCCTGAATTTGATGGGCGTGTATTCATTTATTTAGATGATGTAATTGTGGTGAGTAAGACTTTTCAGGAACATATAGAGCTCCTCCTGAAAGTGCTGGAACGTTTGCGTTCGGCTAACCTTACTATTAATCTTTCCAAGTGTTGTTTCTTTCGGAAACAGTTGAAGTATCTGGGTTATGTTGTAGATGAGTTGGGATTGAGGACTGATCCTGATAAGATTAAGGCGATTACAAACTTTCCTATACCTACCTGTCCCAAGGACGTTAAACGTTTCCTTGGCACCGCTTCTTATTATCGACGTTTCATTCGAGGGTTTAGCACCATTGCTGCGCCTTTGAATGCTCTTACCTCTACCCGTAAGGGTAGACCTCCTTTTGTTTGGTCCCAGAAAGCTGAGTCTGCGTTTCTTGAATTAAAGAGTGCGTTGACGTCTGCTCCTGTATTGGCGTGTCCGGATTTTACGTCACCGTTTGTCGTCCATTCTGATGCTTCAGAAGTCGGCGTTGGAGGAATGTTGACACAATTTGTTGACGGTGAGGAGCATGCGATTGCGTATTACAGTCGTTCCCTGAACGGGCCAGAGCGCAACTATTCAGCGACGGAAAGAGAAGCGTTGGCTGTTGTGAATGTGGTGGAACATTTTCGGCCGTACCTTGAAGGACCTAAACCCTTCAATATTATTACGGACCATGCGAGTTTGAAGTGGTTTCTCAACCTGAAGAATCCTACGGGACGTTTAGAACGCTGGGGGTGTAGGCTTTCGCCGTATAATTTTGTTATTGTGCATAGACGAGGGTCTGAGAACGTTGTGCCGGACGCTCTTTCGCGTTCTGTACCAGTATCTGTTCTCAATACCTCCGTAAATGACCCGTGGTTTAACAATATTTACTCACGTTGTAGGGATAGACCCCAGACGTGCCCCAATTATCAAATTATCGATGGGAAGGTTTACCGTTACACCAAGGGTAAAACTTCGTTGACTGGTGATTTTGATTGGAAGGAAGTGGTTCCTTCTGATGCAAGGCAGGCTCGTATTTCGGATTGTCATGATTCTGCTTTAGGTGCTCATTTTGGGATTGAGAAGACGTATAAACGTTTGCGCCTACGATTTCATTGGCCGGGCATGTATCGGGATGTAGAAAATTATGTTTCAGAGTGTACGACGTGTAAGGCATATAAGCACCCTAATCAGCCTACTATTGGTCTATTCGGGAATCCTAAAGTCTGCCGAAGACCATTTCAATGTCTTAGCATAGATTTAGTCGGACCGCTCCCGAAGTCGCGGCAGCAGAACGAGTATCTCCTTGTGGTTGTGTGTTGTTTTTCCAAATATTGCTTGTTGTTTCCTTTGAGGCGTGCTACGAGTGCTGCGGTAGCGCAACGTTTAGAAGAACGAGTATTTTTAGTCCACGGTATCCCACAAACTGTGATAGCCGATAATGGCCCTCAATTTATTGGTCGTGAAGTGAAGGAATTATTCGAAAAATACTGCATTCCCCAAGTACACTATACGCCGACGTATTGTCCGCAGGTCAATACGGTGGAACGGTATAACCGTACCATCGTCACTGCGATAGCTGCTCTTGTTGGTGATGATCAGCGTGGGTGGGACAGTAAGCTGTGTCAGATACAATTTGCTGTCAATACTGCTGTCAATGACTCTACGTCTTATACTCCTTTTATGATTGCGCACGGTAGGGAAGCTGTTGTTAATGGTAGTGTATATGGTGATAGTGAGGATCTCGATGATATCACTATTTGTGCTAGGGATGATTATGTCGATAAATTAGGAGAGTTGAAGGAAGTCTTTCAACGAGTTGATGAAGCGTTGAAAAAGTCCCATGCGCGAAATGCGAAGTACTATAATCAACGAAGGAGAGATGTGGAATTCGCTGAGGGTGACCTGGTCTGGCGTCGTACTCATATCCGGAGTGATGCGGCGCGACATTTTTCCTATAAATTGGCACCGCGGTTTGAGAAGTGTACTGTGGTGCGGAAGCTCTCCCGATTAGTGTATTTGCTAGAGGATGTGAATGGGAGGCGTACGGAATGTCATGTAAAAGATATTAAGTGCGTCGCTTAATTATTTTTCGTCTGTTGTGATTGTGATACTGTGTTGGGCAAGTAGGGCCGTAGGCCAACTTCGTTGTGTTGTCGGACACTCTATAAGTGTTCGTCAGCGATGCCAAGGTCGGAACTTAGGTTTAAGTTAGGTTAGTTATTGCATGCTTGGTGGTGGTTCATTGGGTTTTCTTTAGTTGTTGCACCTTCTTTTAAGTGTCAGTCGGTTAAGATTTTGTTAAGTGGTGGAGGGTATTGTTTAGTTGTATTGTGTGTGAGCTAAAGCTATTCAAGTTATTTTATTCTCGGTCAAATTTATCAGCTAATTAGTTTGAATTTATATCGTTAATTGAGTTGTTGTACGGACTTACATGTTTCTTGGTAGGAAAGCTGGAGGGCCAGCTGAATTTTTCTCAAGTCTTCGCAAAATTTTGGTGATTGGGGGAGTACTGTAACCCTGTTTTTTCAGTGAACTCCAGGTTTTGTCGTGTCGGAATGTTATGACTACTTACTGTGTTATTTCGGCATCTCTGTTAGAACTAAGGGAGGAAGAAACCTAGAAGAAACATTCCGCAGTTTCTCCATCACACTGTGCTCGTTTTTATGTCTTGGAAATCGAAGAAACTAAAACTTTGTAATTAAATAGCTTTATAATTGTTTACAAAATGCAATGTTATTCATTCTCGTGTTGTGACTGATTTGACACAGACAGTGAAGTCCGGTTTGTCCTTGTCAACGTCAAGTCTGTTCCTAATCTGTCAATGTCACTTTTAAGCTCGTATGGAGTGTGCGTGTGCATATGAAGCCAGCAAGTAAGTGACTTGAGCTAATCTGTGGTGTATTATTGACTTTTTCTAATGGCAATGTCTATTTCTACTGACGTCATGTCCGTAAGTTGTTTTTTCCGGTTTGAGCCGTAGGAGACGATTTGATTTTCTTGCACGAGGCGTTGTTTCTTCCACGCAAATATTTTGTTGTTTGATAGTGCTGAGACAGGAGTTCTTGAACCATTTTCATTTCGGATTAGGCCGGCTGCTTGCCGTCCTTTTACCAAACTTAGTGGACGTTCTCCAGGCCGGAGGGCCTTCGAAACTTGACTTTTGACGCTGCGTTGTGGATTTTGTCGGTGTGCTTGTCTACGTGATTGCCTGGATTCCATCCTCCAACTTGGAGGTCTTTGGCCAGGCTGAGGTGTTTGGCCAGGCTGAGGTGATTGGCCGAGCTGAGGTGTTTGGCCAGGCTGAGGTGATTGGCCGAGCTGAGGTGTCTGACCAGGCTGAGGTGTTTGGCCAGGCTGAGGTGATTGGCCGAGCTGAGGTGTTTGGCCAGGCTGAGGTGATTGGCCGAGCTGAGGTGTTTGGCCAGGCTGAGGTGATTGGCCGAGCTGAGGTGTTTGACCGGGCTGGGGTGATTGGTTGGGCTGAGGTGTTGGAGTTGCTACGCTCCGTGAAGCGTGGTGGGCCTGGACGGTTCATTATAACATTAATTACTGGGGGGGTTTGGGACACGGATATACGGCTGAACCGTATATCTTTTGTGGGTAACGTTATTTTAAGCTGTTTTAAAGATAGTGTAAATTTAAAGAAGGCGAAGGCAAACCGAAACGACCGTCTCCCTGTCCTCTTCTAATTTTACCCAACGGAAGTTAACCCTTCCGTTGTGTGTTGTACATAAACATAAATAAAATATTATATAAACATTAAAACCTATTTTTTTCTTTCCCCCCGACTTTTCCCCCTTACACTATGCGCCACCGTGGATATATGAAACCGCCTATCAATATATATTTTAATAAAACTTACATTGGGATCAAATTTGAGGTTAGGCGCGGTGAGATACGCCGCTCGGCCGTCGTTGAGTGTGATACCAAACCCGCACACTAGTGGCGAGTACTCTATGTCGTTTACGTGGATATTATCTTCGAGAATTGGCTCCGCTGAAAATTATAATAAAAATAATGCATATAACGATTCTATACATATTAAAATCAATCGAACGGCCACCCATCAATTGGCTACCGGACAGATGTTTGATTAGTTAAACTTAACAAGCTTACACCCGGTTACTGAAAGGCGGTTACGGATTTTCATACCACTGGCTTTTCGGTGAAAGAAAACATCGTGAGGAAACCTGCATACGTACGGAGAAGGAATTCAATGGCGTATGTGAATCCACCAACCCGCAACTGAGCCAGCGCGGTGGATATGGCTCAATCACCCTTTCGGGGGTAGGCTAAAATTCCAGCAGTGGACTGTTAAAAGGCTGATTATGTTATGACTGAAAGGCAAAAATTAACTAACACGTTAAATCTCAACAACAACAACTGACGTCATTGGTTGAACGAAAAAACAAAAGCCAATCAAGTCACTTTACATGAGTTTTGGCAATAGATTATATTCAACATGCTTTCAGAAACTGAGAGTAAATATAATTAAATGTTATACAACTACGGAAGAAATGATTTAAATCGGCAAAAAAATTGTGACATAGGTGTTTAAAGTTTCTTTTAGGATTTGGAAGGGATGCTCTGTTCTTTTTCCGCAAAATGAGTGTCAGTATGGAGTTTGTATGGCGTACTTACAAGTGACGTTATACGTAAGTGTAGTGCACTCTCTGTCTAGCAAGACATTAAGGAAGATATATTTGTACCTGGGTCTCTTCAAGGCAAGTTTTTATTAAAAGACCACGTAAACAAGGATAACATAATAAACTATTATCTAGGCCTTTAGCAGGCGGCCTTATCGCTTAAACCGATCTCCTCCAGGCAACCCTGAATAGGAACCTCATAGGTAAGCATGCTCCATCTTAGACCACATTATCACTTTCCATCAGGGCAGTTGTGGAAAACGCTAGCCCATTTCATCTTAAAAAGAAGCCATGTTACACACACCTTTAGAGACCTGTTGGTTGATAGAAAAGGGAGTCCGTCCCAGGTCGAGGCAGTAGTCTCGGTTCTGCGAGCCGTCCCACCGGTAGCGCAGGAGGTGAGACCGACTTGTGCACACCAGTATCTCTGTACCCGATATGCAGCACATTCGCGTGATCTGTCCGTCCCACACCAGCACTTCTTTAAACTGAAATAGCACAATTCAACATCAGCCAGTAATCGTCCACTGCTGAACAAAGGTATCCCTCTTAGAGAGGGGTGTTACCATAATCCCCACTCTTGGCAGGCGGCTTGGGGATCTTACACAATAGCATAATTACGTCAAGTTAAAATAAGTAGGTAAAATAGTACATTTATGGGTGATCATGGAAAGACGAGTTAATACATAGAGACATAGTCTTAAAGGGTCGGCAACGTATTTGTGATGCCCCTGGTGTTACAGTATCCTTAGGTGAAGGTGACTGATTACAGCCCAGGGTACTGCTTATCAGGGTACTGCTTATGCATCCAATTTTTTACTAGCATCTGAAGAATACAGCATGGGATTGCAAAAAAAATTGCCTACTAACCTCCAACTTAAATATTATTATGAAGATGGCACTTGATGATGATGTGGCAGTTGGATGACCAAGTTTTGCTTGCTCAAGAAAATTAGCACCAGTTCTTGGAAGGAAGGGGTTTCTAGATAAATTTTTCACCTTCAAAATCCCTACTCAACAATAAATAATAAAAAAATTACATACATATTTTTTGCCAAAGTGAATAAAAATTTATTAGAATAAAAAAATAAGAATATAAACTAGTTATTCATCATCATCATCATCAGCCAGAATACGGCCACTGCTGAACATAGGCCTCCCCTTTTAACCTCCACACTGAACGACATTCTGCCTGCCTGCCTTTTGCATCCACTGGATTCCAGCGACTCTCACAATGTGGTCAGTCCATCTAGTGGGCCCTACGCTGCGTCTTACAGTTCGTGGTCGCCACTCAAGAACCTTTCTTCCCCATTGGTTATCGATTCTTCGAGCGATGTGGCCTGCCCATTGCCACTTCAACTTGCAAATTTTAATACCTATGTCGGTGACTCTGGTTCTTTGGCGAATATCCACGATTCGGATTTAATTACATATTATTAAAATATTATTACATCTTTTTTGTCTTGAATAGTATAGGTTGATTGCTGCATTCTTATTCACTAGTAAGTATTTTTTTAAGTAGTTTTTTTTTTTTTTTTGTTTTCTTTTATATTTAATATTTATTTAAGTTTGCGCCATTATGTTAGTGCGTTTAGTGAAGCTTAGTATCGATACAAACAGCTTAGTTTTTCGATACTAATTTAAATTAATTATGTGTATATATATGAAATAAATAAATTTAAAAAAATATATATATATAAAAATATATATGACATGGGAATTACTCACATATGATTAAGCTGGTGTATAGCTACAACTGTTAACTATAGTTTCAACCGCATTCGGCGGTCTTCTTAGAGGTGAATGCGTGCGCGCGGCTCCGTCTCGCTTTGCACTGCGGGCCGCCACGCGACGCGCACGTGATGACAACGACTGCTGATCGGATGCAGGGGTGGTGGCACTAGTAATCAACTTACTTGACTTATTTTCAGTGAAGGGATAACTTCTTTAACAAATAGTTCAGCCGAGTCGCGTCGTAGGCTCGCCGTAGGCGGATCATACTGTTGGTACGCTGTCTGTTCACTCAGGGTCTCCACATTGTACAATATTAAATGTCCTTCTGAAGTCTGAAAGTTGACATGATAAATTACTAGCTGATTGTCTATAAAGATGTTAATCAACTTAATATTCCCTTTTGCAAAATGATGCCACGGCAGTCACGGGGGGGCAGCTTGTGATTGGAGACTCGACACTTATGATTGGAGAATCAAAAGTCATTCATTCAATTCGCGACTAGGATTGGCTAAGCTCGAAATAGTTTAGGTTGACATGGATGAGCAGTCAAGTGGTTATATTGTCGTTGAGTTCTAGGATAACTTCATTAAAACCAGGGATTTAGGACCAAACACCTATAATAAATGTATCACACCCTTTAGCTTACTTTCTACATGAGTGATGTACTATGAAAGGAAATTAGTACACAGCAATGCAATGACGATATAGGCCTGCTAGTGATGGATTGATTGATTAACTCTTTATTGTTCACACCAAAATAATTTATACAGAGGACAAAAAAACTCTTAAAAACTAGTTTAACAAGTGGCGGCCTTATCGCTAAAAGCGATCTCTACCAGGTAACCTTAGTATGACATAAGGTGTGAAGGTGAAAGTCACTTTGTACAGGCATGTACAGGTTAGGTAAAAATATGCAAAGAGAGATTGACTATAATACGGTGAAGGAACGCTTCTTATGAGTTATGGAGTTGTCTGTGTCCAGAGGACGACTGCCTGATGAAGGGTGTGGGAATGGAGACGAGCACAAGAAGTCAAGTCAAGACTACACATGGTACGTAATAAGTTTTGTTTGCGCTTCGCTTTTGTGCTAATTATAAATACAAAAATAAAGTTTATATAGTAGTATACCGCAATGCATAGCATGGACGAGTCCGGCTTCCATTCCACACCAACATTAACGCCAAGCCTCTGTAGAGATTCATCACTTCTTTTGTGGTAGACAATTGGAACTGAAGGCTGAAATTATAAATTGTCTTTTTATAAAACTTAACATAAACAAGACGGAGGTCTACAACCAGTGTGTGTTGCCAGTGATAACATACGGCAGCGAAACGTGGTCTCTCACTATAGGCCTTTTTGGACAAGCTCAAAGTTACACAACGAGCTATGGAGAAGGCTACGAGGTTTCTTTTTGAGATCGAATCAGTAATAAGGATATCTATTAAAAAATATGTTTGTTGTATGGGATTGCCTTTCATTTTGACTTTTTCAGGCTCCGTACCCATAGGGTAAAATGGGACCCTACGTTGTCTGTCTGTCCATCTGTCTATCCGTCCTACCTTTAAACCGCTGTATCTTTTGAACCATAATAGATAGCCAGTTGAAATTTTCACAGAATATGTAATGTTGTGGTGGATTAACTGAGAAATAATAATAAAATAAAAACAAAAGGGGGTACCCATACAACAAACATATTATTTTAACCTATTTTTGTTTTAGCTCTAATGTAAAAATGGTAATACATACAAGCGTCAAACCTGGCATGATTATAGTACACACTCTAAAGTATAACAACAAATAATAAATAATGACCAAGTGCGAGTTGATAACCAATTTCAGTTCATTAACAAGTTATAACTGGTAATTCCTTACCTAGATGACCTCCTTATCATTTCTTCGAATCATAACTGCCATATTTTACTTATTTTGAAGTCAGTTTTTTAAATTGATAATTATGTTATTTTGTGGTGGTACGGAACCCTCAGTGCGCGAGCCGGACTCGCACTTGGGCAGTTTCTCAATACTCAATCATTTATTGCATAATTATTATGAAGTTCACATACAGATGTTAGGTAGCATGTTTTATATTAGGTACTTAACACATAATAACCCTGATTGGGTATGGCAATATAGTGTGGAGCGGATCGATTTATTCCGTTAGTTTATTTATTATTTCTTAGTTAATTTGCTGTAACATTATATATTCTGTGAAAATTTCAGCTGGTTGTCTATTACGGTTTGAAAGATACAGCCGTTAAAACGGTAGGGCAGCCGGATACAGACAGACGGCTCAGTAATAGGGTCCCGTTTTTACCATTTAGACAGAACCCTAATATGAAAAATGTGACAAGCGTGACACATTGGGGGTCTTACCTATGCTCATGCTCTGGTTATTATCTTTGCAAACTAAACTACTAGTAGTGTCTATAAAATTTGTCAAGTAGTGCGCATCATGACAAATTATTAACTATCCTTTAAATCCATATAATTAAATAAACAGCATATGTAAACATAGTATACCTAGTTTCAACTATAGTGTAATTGGTCAGATCTAATAGCTGACAACCTTCATGCATCATGCAATAAAGCATATTCGCCTTAATCAGATATTCTAGGTTTGAATTAATGTTATCCGTGCCGATTTCGGCTACAGCTGCTATTATTAATCAGGGGAGCCAAGATGAAGGGATCCCCGACCCCTTAGGATTAGGGCTACCTAATGTAACAAATCCCAGGTTTACATACCTTGCAGAACCATACGGTGAGGCAGTCGTCGCTCAAGGACGCAAACAATATTTTGTCCCTGTTGGACACGATTTGTCGTATAATTTGATTATCATTACCAAGAGTTCTCAGAACTTTGGGCCATCCGATAGGAAAATACATTTTGATTTGTACTCCCAAGGTGCACCATTTGCCAGCTAACTAATTTATTTCACGAATTTATCTCGGAATGAAGGAGCAAATTATAATACATTTATGTCAACAATAACATTTAAAGGTAAGATAATGAGGAATTTCATTATCCGAAATATGTGAAAAACATCTCCATCAACTTATTTTTTTTTTGGTAAAATTTTCATGACCTTGGATTCAATGTCCTTTAGTCGCAATATTAAACAGTTTACTTAGTCTTAATAGCGTCAAACAAGTCATAGTCACAGTCAGAGTCAAGCTAAGTAAGTCACGGTCAAGTCAAACTCATGCCCCTGTAAAGTGGTGGAGACTTTACAAGAGGCTCCTATGGAGTTTTAGAAACAACACGAAAAGACACGTTTCACCTCGTTATATCACTTGCCCACACTCGAGCACGTTAACGAGCACTTAATAAATAATGATTCTAGTACACATTAACACTCGAAAATACACAAGTTTAGGAAAATAATCCAACGAGCCGACATGTTTTTTTCCACGTTGGCGCCCCTCTGGTATATGTGTTATTGTGTTCTGTGTTGGCGCCAAAACTCCCCCATCTCCATAACGTATGTAGTATGTACCGACCGACCGAACCATCGTCCATCACATCAAACCAATCAATCATCAATGACAAAATGACAATATGACATTCATCAACCTCAACAAAAACTGGCAGACTGGCAGCCCTCACAACATTAAAGTGGAAAAAACTAGTCGTCTCGTTGGATTATTTTCCTAAACTTGTGTATTTTCGTGTGTTAATGTGTACTAAATGGTGAATTATTATTCATTAAGTGCTCGTTAACATGCTCAAGTGTGGGCAAGTGATATAACGAGGTGAAACGTGCCTTTTCGTGTTGTTTCCAATACTCCATAGGAGCCTCTTGTAAAGTCTCCACCACTTTACAGGGGCATGAGTTTGACTTGACCGTGACTTACTTAGTTTGACTCTTACTTTACTCTTTGGTAACTATGACTTATTTGACGCTATTAAGACAACATAAACTGCTTAATATTACGACTAAAGGACATTGAATCCACAGTCATGAAAATTTTAAGTAAAAAAAAAGGCGACAAATCTGAGATGCGCTAAGTCTCGAATAAGTAAATTGTTATTTTGATATCACTGTTCCTGTTACACAAAAATAACATCGAAAAATCACTGTGACTTTGTGACAACGGTTATTTAGGACACTTGGAACATGGAACGTATATTAATGAACGTACGTGATGTACGTTGCTAACCGTTGATCAAAATAGCCCTCACACTTAGCACAACAGGCCTAGGACTATCACATAGACCTTTAAGAAGAACTTTTTCATGTAAAAAGTTAATTTGCGCTTGACAATATGTATCGAATTGCTGATAGTTTGCCGATTTTCAGAAAACGTCACAAAACTTGTGCGTTGCAATTTACAGAAGCTGCTCATAAATATTTTGCTGAGCCCAGGTACTTAAAAAGTAGTGTAACGAGTACTGACCGAGTCACCGCGTCACAGTTATTGTTATTGGTCGTTCCTTTCTTTTTGTTGGATATTTGGACACAGTCACATTCTGGGCCCTGATTATGTAACTACAAACATGCACGTAACGTGCCGTGTTAAGTTTACCTCTAAAAGAAGGTCTTTATTCCTAGGGAATAAAGTTCAAATTTTAAGAGTTTAACTTAACGCGGTGTATTACTTGCGTGTTAAAGTTACGGAATCAGGGCCCTGGAGTGACAGAGAAAAAAAACACAGTACGGCCGCAAACAAGAACAACGTTATTGTGGAATGTTGTTATTATCTTAAAAGTCACTATGATACTCCTAGACCTGCGCATATTGCGCATAGTAGTTCGCCACATGGGAGCGCTCAGTTTAGTTTGCAGGGGCCTTATTCACTAACTACGAACACATTATGCGGAATGCGGCACATTAAGTTAACTTTAAAAACTTGGCTTTCTATTCCTAGAGAGTAGAGGCCAAATTTTTAGAGGTTAACTTAACGCGCTGCGGTTTGAGCGTGTTTTAGTTCGTAAATTAAGGCCCAACTCTTTATCGAACTAGGTTGATATTTTAGTTCGCCAGCTCCCGTCTCGAACCAGAGTATGGCGCCAGGGGCTCGATTTGAACAGCTCGTATGATATTTCACACGAAAATATCATCTGAAATCATGTGAAATTACTGACTTTCAGACGAAATCCCAAACAAAACTTTCATTTTTGAAGTTCGTTAGCAGTGTTCGCCTTTGCACTAGCTATTTCGCGAACTACAACACAAGACTTAGATACTTCAAAGCGGCTGATCACTGTGACTTTTTCACTGTATCGTTACTTATCACCCATCCCATCCCATCTCTAAAACATTTTCTTTTTCACAAATTGACGCTATCAAATCAACAAGCAAAAATTGTGCTCTTTTTCACATTTTACAAAATTTCAATGAGTATAGCCTTGTTAAAGCCAGAACTAGGAAATTTAAGTGCTCTAATTTTATTAAATTGCTATAAATAACAGTCAATGGTGTTTTAAGAATGTGTTGTGTGAGTGATTCGCTGCTAGGTGAAAACAAACACCATGTCGGAGGAAAATAATTTGAGTTCAAACAATATAAGCACGACCGAAGACTTGTTTGAAAAGTTTCAGTCGGGTGCTATGTTTGAAGAAGATGAATTCATCACACTCTCTGATATCGTTTCACCCCAGCCAGAGGTGCCTGATCTTACCAACGAGCTGAACGAAATTCCTTACGATAATGAGGTTGTTTTGACTTCTATTGACGATGATACGCCGCTGACCAGTAATATCGAATCTAACCGGCACCCAAAAAATGAACATAAACAACAAAATTTGAGATTACGTAAAAATGAAGCTAGTGTTGAAAGCTACCACAATGAAGACACGCATGAGACCCTAGGCAAGATAAATAAAAGCAAGAAAAAAAGTGGCAGAAAACCAAAATCTATTCAAAATCACACAAGTTATCAAAGTGATAGTTCATATCTTGAAACTGAAAACAATTCGTTTATAGACAATCAAGCTGTTCAGGATAGTGTTCTCACCACAACAGTTAATAAAAACGATATTGAGTCAAGTAATGGTCTGCAAGGGGAATCAAAGTATCCTAGAAGAACCAGGCGTGAAAGGATCCCTAACACCTCGAAATATCCACAAATTTCAGAAACAGCAATTAATAAAACACCTTCTAAAAGTGCACACGGGAAGCGTCGTGGAAGACCCAAAAAGTCATCACTTGAAAACTTAACCATTTCAGAACCTGATTCGACTAATATTGACCCCGCTTCATTGGCCAATAAAGATTTGAGTTATGCAGGAGATGCAGAACCATTGTCTTCCAAACCAACTGCAGGTAAAAAAGGAAGACGTGGCAGACCTAAAGTATCCAAACCTGAGCCGGGCTTAGAACAAATGATCCCATATGATTCATCTAATAGTATCAGTGAGAATACAGAAATAGATCTGCCTCTATCTGAGCTTAAAAAGCCTACTCGCAGAGGCCGCAGAAAGATTAATGAGACTGTTGATAAACCAGTAAATAGTAGTGAAGAATCACAAGAAGTTACAGATGTTGATGTACCTGAGATTGGTATTTCTCAGCTTGTAGAGAATAATGTGACTTCAAACAAGTCAGAGAAATCTGTGTTTGACCCAGATGACATGGATATTGATGATGATGGAGATGATATTTGTTTGAGTAAATTAAAAGAAAATATCAACAATATTACTGAAAATATGAATGACAAAATGCAGATGACAGATGTTGATGAAAATATACAAAGCAACACCAAATCTACTGACCAGAGAGATCCTAATATTCCTGATGTTGCAGACTTTGAGTACCATATAGATAAAATAGTTCAAGAAAATTCCTTAGAAGCAAGTCATCTTGACAGCAATGCAGATGAATCACTTCTCGTAGAAGATACTTCCAAGCGTCCCAACCGAAGAAAAGTCAAACAATCCTTTAAATATGATGTAGAATCTGATGAAGATCCATTTGCTAATGTGGAGTTATCTGAGGATGATGAGCCGATGACTAGGAAAAAGGGTAAATATGCAGATGATGATGAATATATCCCATCTAAGAAAAAGGGTGTGACATCTGTGACAACCTCATCAGACAGTGAGCTTAATGAAGACGATGATGCAGATCTAAAAAAACTTAAAAGAAAAAAGATATCTAGAATCACTGATAGCCTGTCACCAAACAAGAGAGGTCGCAAAAGGAAAACTGAACTTGAGATATGCGTAGAACCTCCAGTAGCTAAGACTGAAGATGAGCCACTTTCAATGAAGCCACCGGCAGAGGCTTGGGCTACTTCTAATGAGTTTGAAAATTTCATAGCACAAAAAATTCAAGCCTCGTCCAGTTTGAAAATTAAGAAAGTTTCATCCAAGCAAAAGTCGGATAATGTTGTAACTCCTCTGGATATCCCTGTATTAAACCAGAATGAACCAAAAAAGTCCATTGAAACTGGCACGCAAACAGTTAAGACCTCCACCACCACAGCTGCGATACAAACAAGTGTACCATATGATATTCCTATGAAAGTCAATTTGAACCTAACATCACAACAATCTGATAAAGCATGTTCATTCTTGAAAAGTGTTGTCAAAACAACTGCAGAACTAGGTCAACTCATGAAAGACAAATCTGAAGATTTTATGAAAAAGAAGATTAATGCTGATAGTGTAACAGATACATTTAAAATGGACTACTGTGTTAGAAAATCATTTTTGCTCTTTAAACTTGCTAAGCATAATCTAATGCAAATGGAAGAAGACTTAGCTAAACAGTATGATGAATTCCTGAGAACTAATAATCTCTCATCATGTAGAGAGGAGCTGAAGAATATTGCACCAAAAGCAAAAGTAGACAGCGATAGTGATTGTGAAATTGTAGAAGTAAAAGAAGTCCCAACTACTTCTATAAAGAAAGAGCAAGCGAAAATTAACAAAACAGTTTTTTTGAACAAAGAACTTTCTATCAAAATTGCAAAAAAACCATCAGCCGATAAAAATGTTGATGTGAAAGGAAGACACACTATCTGGATCAATGATTCAGTAATGGTTAAAAAAGTTAAGCCTACGCAGTCTTTTTTAGCCCAGGACAGCCGAAATAAAAAACCCCCTGATTACGTAACTGAGAAAATGGTAAGTGATTTTTTTGAAAATTACTATCATCAAAGAGCTGTTGCTGTTTGTGCTCCGTATATAAGGACTGAGTGGACTGATGTACACAGAGAGTATGCATGTCATTATTTTGTAAAATGCAATGATTTTGATGAAACTGATTTGAAAAATAGTGAGATTAGCCAAAATATGATAGAAATGAATGCAAGCACATCCAACGGAAACTGCAGTGACCCTGCTGAATTACTGATTCACAAAAATAATCCAAAATCCCTGGCTTCTCTTTGCACTGAAGTTGTGCGTAGATGTTTATATGTTCATAATGTCAAAGGAGCAAATGAAGACCTAACATGTGATCTTACAGATGGGAAAAACAGGAGCGGACCACTAAGTTTATTTCGGCTGTGTTATCAATCTTTAGCAAGTGAACAGTATTGCAACATGTCTAATGAACCTCCCATACTCTATAACACAGAACACAAAATGATACTACTGACTGTACCAACATTGAAATCTATGTGCTTCATAAGAATTTCACAATTGATGTCATGTGAAGAACTGAAGGGAAATGGCAAGGATATAAACGAAAATACATATGATCTAGATGGTCTATCCGATGAAAGCAGTTACTGTGAAGATATTTATCTACATGATGATGAGGAACAGTTGTCACAAGTGAATTACCTGTCATATCCAAACAGTGTTAGTAAAAATTATGATGTAAATTCACTATTTTCACTGTGCGTGAACTCCATTCAAACCATGTTTGGGGCACCTGACATCAACAGTAAAAACTTGAAAATAATCCACCCAATAAACCATGGCCAATACATTGATTTAAAAACCAGATCACCAAGACTCTTAAAACTTATTGTATATGAGAATATCAAACATCTCATGTTTGGCGATAAGCTAGTAAACGCTATCATTGAAGACCCTATTTGTCACATAGAAGCCATATTTGACAGCCATGACAATGCAGAAGATTTTACTATTAATTGTATAAATACTATGTCAGAGGAAGCATTCCATAGTCTTGAAGCAGCTGACGAGTTTCAGGATGAAGATGACAATGATTATGAACCAGAGATCGAAGATTTTGCTGAAGATAATGAAGGGGATGAAAATGAGTGGTCATCACAAGTCCAAATGCAGGTGCTAAGATCTTGTATCACACCTGCCATCAATCTACCAAATAACGATTGTGATGAGACAAGTAATGATTGTGTTACATCTCCCATAAATACAATCGAACATGAATTTGGCGATACTAATACTGAAAATGATAATCAGTATGAAGACCCACTTGACAATATCACGCATTCAACACCCGACAACTTCAATATTTTAACTCGGATCAAACTAGAACCTCAAGAAGACGTTGCAGAAAATATTGTAGATTCCTCAATTGTCAAAACTGAACCCATCCATGGGTTAGATGGAATGACGATCATACCTGAAAGTATTGTAACTAAAAGCGAAATGATGGAACATGGACATAACACGGGGATTGAAGCAGATGAATCAATTGATAGAGAAAGCACATCTTATGATGCTAACACCTTTGACCAATTTGTGAAAAGAAATAAAATGATGCGGCCAATGGATGAAGATAGTGACGAAGAGATGTTTAATCAAAGTGCCGTGAGAGTGAGGAGAGAGCATGAACCTGATTATGATGCAGAAAATGATATGAACGAAAGTTTGTTAGTTCCGCATACCTATGAGCCTTTACAAATTGATAATGCAAAAGGAGTTTTGATGGAAAGCAGCTCTGATGAAGGTAGAGATGGTTCGAAAAAACAAAGCAAAAAGAAAATTGAAAAGAAAAAAGGAAAACAAAAAAAAGTTAAGGAAATTGCTAAAAACAGTAATGCCAAAGAAATTTCTACCCCCACAAAAGAAGTTCCTATTCCTCAAAAAGATACTGTAAAAGATAAAGCTCCAAATAATGAAGTGGCCATGTTAACTAGAAGAATGCGTGAGAAAATAAGGCAAGAAGAAAAAAAGATTGAATCATCTGATTCTGAAACTGAAAACATAGCTCTTAGTTTAAGAAAAGACAAAACCAAAGTAAAAGAAAATGAAAAAATTAAGCAAACCAAAATTTTAAAACAGGGTGAGTCTTCAAATAATATAAATGTGAACAATGAAATACAATGCAACAATGTTGACTCTACAGATCAAATTTTAGAAAACAGACCGAAAAGCAAAGGCATACCTGATGAATTCACTGGATTTACTGCTATTGACCAAAATGAAATTTCCAGCTATCAAAAATATATGCAATTTGTATATGATAAAATAGTACCAGCAGAAGATGACAGCAGTATACAAGAAAATGCTAATATTGATGAAACTAATCAAGATTCCAATAGATCTTGCTCTCCTTTAATAAATCCTGATCAACCTGTAGAACTTTTAGAGTGTGAACCAAGTTTGCCTATTTTCGAAGATGAAAACTCATGTAAAATGGGAAAACAACCAAAGAAAGTAATCGGCAAGAAAAAAGAAAATAGACTGGAATTAGATAAGCCTAAATTTACTGAACGAAATGGTTGGCATCTTTATAGTATAGACACAGCTGATGCAAAATTGTACCAGAAATGTGATATACCCCTGGAAAAGTTACCAGAATCGTTTGTGGACACCTATCTAGAGTACCAAGATATTACTGATAGAGACAATATTGACAAGGAAGTCGACAGGTGAGATTCTGTTTACATAATTGCAAAACATAACTTGGTTAAATATGATAAAATATTACCATCTAAGTACCATTTGAAAAAACTACCACATATATGTTTGTTTTCAGGTTGGCTAACTTACAGTCTCTTAATAGAGCAACCAGTATTAAAGAAGGCAAGAGCAAAGGTCGGCATAAGGCCAAATCCTCAACTCCTTCAGAGCAAAACTCTGAAAATGTGTCCCGAGCAGTGAGTCCTGCTAGCTCTGATCGTTTCGACGAACTTTCGCTATCTGAAGATGAAGGTGCTAATGTTGACGATGAACTTCCACCACCTGTAAGTATGCTTTAGAATCATTAAGACACATAAGAACTGCAAAATTTTATATCACATTTGTTAGTAGTGAGTGCATCATCTGCCAATATCCTAATTCAAAACAATATGTAAGGTTTTAAATATGTTTTTAGGTACCAGTACGTGCTACAGAAAACAATATAGCTAAAAATTCTCTAATGGATGATAACGAGAGTGACTCTGAATTCGGAACAAAGAAGATAAAAGAGGAACTCAATGACAGCACACAAGTAGAAAAGCCGAGTAGACCTGGGCCTAAATCAAAGACCAAGATGAACAAACCAAAAGTCGACATTCCACCTTCATCGCAGTCCCTAATGCTCACTGCCGACAAGATGATGAACAAGGAACTGACTTTGCTACATGCTCCTATAGTAATGAAAGAAGAGGTTAAAGAGGTCTCACTTAAAGAATCAAGCCCTAAAGATGAGACTAAACCGAACCTAAAGAAGGTACCTAAAGCCATATACTTCTTATTCTTATTCTTATATGGGGGCGATAAGTCCTGCACTGACGTCCCGCTTGGGGTGTATTGTGCATTTCCCCCTACTAGCACCTATCCGAGCCAATCCAACTCCTTGAAATATCGGAATGAGGCTCTGGGGCTAAATAATGATGATGAAAAACAGTCTAGCTGTTGTGGTGATGTGGATGAAGAAGGCACAGGTGCCTCATGCAACCCGGTAGCGATTCTAGTTTCTTCTGTAAGCCATATACTATCGAATGACCGCTAACAGCGGCAGTAAATTGCAAAAGCTAAATAAGAGCTTATTTTCTTTTTTAGTCTATTACAAGTTATTACCGTACATTAGAAAAACTAACAGAGCAAAGGAAAACAGGATTTCTTTCTGCTATTAACAGTTTATTGCAGCGTACAGCAATCATATACTGCCATAGTTTTACAAATTTTTAATGTTTGTGATAAAGCACTAACTGTAAAAGAAAAAAACAAACTTTTGCGTGGTGGCTTTTGTAAAAGAGAACGCAGGGAAACGCTGGATGCAGGCTGCTTCCAACTGGCCCTTTTGGAGATCGATGGGGGAGGCCTATGTCCAGCAGTGGACGTCCTACGGCTGAAATGATGATGATGATGATGACTAACTGTAAATCCAGATCAGTACTATTTGTGATCAGTTCTCTATTTTCTCGTTATCTAAGTGTCTCAAATGCACACTACTACCTCTCTAAGTCATATAACACAAAGGGTTCTTATACTTGGGGTCGTGCTCTAGTAAGGTGCCGCCCCCAGAAGCTGGCTCTTTCGTCCTCGATCTGGTCTAGACTCCCGGACACCAACAAAGCAAGCAAGTGCCGCGACTGTAGTGGCGAGCCAAGTAGTGCAGCCACTTTTCAAAATAAAACCGGCCAAGTGACAACCGGACTCGCGCACTAAGGTTTCCGTACCCCACATAACTTGTAAGCTACTAAAGTACAATTATTTATGGTCCCGTTTTTACCCTTTGGGTAAGAAACCCTAAAAAGCAGTTCTGAGGGCTTAGTCCCAGATTTGATAGTTTTAGAAAACTTTTTTCGTTTACGTATTGTTTCATACATTTTTGTAAAGCGCCTCTAGCGGAAACGCGGAGGAACTAAAATCGGTAGTAATCGGCGGTATAGATTGCTTCATAATGATGTCTGTATACCATTTTCTAGGTAGAAGCTAGAGCACATACAACTGTTTTGACACCTATGTAACATATAATTATTATTACCTAGTTTCACAGACCAATAAAGTCATTGTATCATTCTATCACTCTAATACGAAAAAAGTTTTTGAATACCTTTCAGCCCAGCAATGTATGGAACAATACGTAAACGAAAAAAAGTTTTCGAAAACTATCAAATCTGGGACTAAGCCCCCGGAGATTTTAGAAATATTGTTTTTTTAATTAAAATAAAATATTTTTTTATGTTGGTATTAATCATTTAATTATTAAAGTAATGGCAATGTATTTTTTTACATTTAAATAACCTAGCTAAAGGTAGGCTAAATTGAACCAGCTTGCACTGCTTCTTACTGCTATTACATCGCTGTCACCGACTGCTGTCGCTGTGTGCGGTGTTTGACCCGGGGATATTAATGTAAAACCCGTAGCCCGGATATGCACCATTCAAACCCGCAGATTGGGTCAAACCTGGAGGATTGGCAGCTCTAGAGCCAAGGGCGTGGGTTCTGCTGCCGTGTCGTGTAGGCGAGTCCCCCTATTTCTCCTAAACGCTGTGTATCTACCTACAAGATTCAGGGAGCATCGCGGTGATCTTAAATTATTATTAAAAATCGAAGTAGAGGTCTGCTGAGAAGGACAAGAAATTATTTAAATTTAATGCCTTCTAAAATCTTAACTTAGGTGTAGAACACTTAAAATAGAAAAGGGGTCGATATCTTAAGTGGATACCAGCCCATGCCACCTGTCTACTTGCATGGGCTGCTAACTTGAATACCTACTTATACTACCTAATATAAAAGCAACGCTACATATTGTGAACATTTTATGTTTCAGAAGAGCTTAAGAAAAATGGCGTTGCGAGACCGCCTAAAGAATCAAGAAGATGATTCGTCTTCAGAAGAAGAAAAACAATGGGTATCTACTAAAGAGAAACTTCTCAAGAGGATTGGGAGGAAGGAAGATGCCATGTACGTTAAAGAAAAATTAAGTTTCCTTTTATTTATTTTTTGCACAGCATTTGAAATTTATATTTTGTTGCAGTGCAGATGACGCGAAACGCGCGAAGCTGGTTGACGATTTTATAGAGAGACGCGGCGAAGGGCCAGAGACCAGACGGACGGCTCCGCACGCACGCTCCGGTCGTAGGTCTAGGAAGAAGAAAATGTTGGAGAGATTGAAGCAACAGAGGTAACATTTCAGATCATAAAAACTTTTGCATGCTGTAACGACTTGAAACTGAACTAAAGCTTGGCAACAAGCTACAACACAGTGGAAATAGCTAAGTAGTTAGTAGTCTCGCTCTAAACATAAAGTGTAGCACGTTGCAGGCGATGCGCAGTATTCGCGCAAGCCCATTTAGTGGGTGGCAAGTCATCACCTGCCTAAATATATTTTGAGATGAGACAGTATAAGGCAGGTTCCATATCTCATCCTATAGATCTGTTCTCCTATCCACTAGTAGTTCACCTAAATAGCCCAGTTTTTAAAAGATATTTTTTATCCTATGCTGTACGTTCCGTCGATCCTGTTACGTAAGTGCTTTCCGTCCTAATGCTGCGAAACTTGACTGCGATACTAGCGCTCCGGTAATTTGTAGAACCCTTTCGTACATTATCTGACTGCAGCGCTTACGGAAATTCGAAACAACCTATATCACGCTCAAATTACGGCGCCATCTAAGTACGTACCGTTTTTAGGCAAATTTCCGAGCTACGCTCTAATGTTCCGCTATTGGCTTTCCTTTTAGTCTATCTTCCTTGGTATTAAGCGTAGCAAGTGATCGCGGTATCGGGGATTTTTCGTGGGCAACTGTCTTATAACGCGGAACTGCAAAAAGCTTATGCTTCCTGGCTCGAAGATACTGGTCAGGAACAAAAAGCCGACATAACTGTTAATTAAGAACCGGCGCATCTACTCTTCCCCGAAGGATCTTACACATTGTCGTAAGCTGGTCATAGGATCTCCTGACTTGCAGAGAGTTGTAGCCCAGGGAACCGAGTAAAAACTTTGTCGGATACATATATGGGTCAGTGGCTGTAGTTGGGTTCCTTCTTGCGTGGTTATGGTGCAGGGCATGCAATGTGTATTATTGTTCTGAGGCAGGATTTGTTGGTCTGATTTGGGATATTGCGTTGCGTTTTTGTTTATGTATTTTTCTTGTATATCTGTGTATTCTTTCCCTTCTACATATAATTTATTATTTCTAATTATTGCGTACTTTCCCTTTTTTCTTCTCGAATTTGTATTTCTCTAAGTTTTCGTCGTATATCGCTGTCATTTAGGTAATCCGACACAGCAAGTCCCGTGTTCCCAAAGTATTGAGAGCTTTTTAAATGTACTTCGTCATTATTTTGCTAATGATCTCTATCATTAACGGTCTTTTGTAGCCAATTTTTCCAATCCTTGCAAAATCCTCTTATGTATCCAGTTAGATCGATGTTAATTATGTCTCGGAATATTCTGATAATACGGTCGTGTAATTCATTTTCGTCTTCGCCATACTCTTACAGTCCATACATCACAAATTTCTTACAATTGTCACTGTTAGTTTTGTCTTTAATAATATGCGTCGGTATGTATAGTTCTGCTATTTTTTGTTTTAGTTCCGCATTTTCCTATTCCATTATGATTATTTTTCTTTGGATTTCATCAATTTCTTGTTTCGTTTCATGATATTATTTTGTATTTGTGTCTTGTTTTAAATCTGTTAATTTACGTTTAAGCTTGGTTACAGCAGCGTTTATATCTTTTTGAATAGAAGATTTAATTTCTGATATCTTGGTCAGTGTGTGTTCAGTATTTCTTTCTAATTTTTGGTCCAGTAGTTGACTTATCTGTTCTACGGTTATATTATTATGTTCTTTACTGGTTGAACTTGTGGTTAATTCAGGCTTCGGGTTTTGCGTGTCGCCGAAGATAGAGCGGTCATCGTCGATGTACTCATCAATGGTCGTGACTGTATCATCGTATGTCGAGTTTTGAGGTAGCAATGTAATTGTGGTGTCCAGTGTAGGTTTCGTATAGGTTTTGTATTGGAGCGCAACGAACGCACTGGAGTATCGTCGTTTCTTATAGGACGAGTACGAATAACAATTGCATTCTGGACATATCCACTTCCGTTCAAGGTCGTAAAGCTCGGTAAAACTCGTGTTTTATTTTTACGCACGAGTAATGGAATTGTCCACTACATCTTGTGCAACGTAAAAGCTCATTTCTTTTAATGTGGGTTAAGCAAGCCGCACAGTCTCTCGTTTTGAGATTGTATTATTCAGACTTAATTTAGCTATAATGGAAGTAGTTGCTGGCTTGCAGAGTGATTCGAACGAAGGACGGCGCATCGAAAGACTCAGTAGGTTTTAATTTGTGTATAGTTACGTATTATGCATTACCTCATTCCCACTATACGCGCTATAAAGTGCATGCCGCATTGACCGTAGCTCGCTGCAGTTGTGTGTGCGTAGGTACTATGGCTCACCGCGCGATCGGGCGGGATCGAGGAGACTCGGGCACCTTCGGCTTCGTTCCAGGAACTCGCTCAAAGTTCGGCGATAAATTCAAACGTTTCTTGTGAGCCAGATAGTTTTTCACTTTATAACCAAACCCAGTTTCAAAGTTCAAGATTCACTTATTTTGAAGCCATAATAGTTATTTATGGTAAGTACTTACAGGATATGGCACGAAATTCAACACCCAAAAGTCAATAATTGGTACAAAATTTCAAAAACTGTAACCGAACATTTTTGAAAAAAAAAGTTATTTTCACTTGGTATTGCGTGTATTAATTAGATACCACTCACAGATTTCGAGATAGATAACAATTGTTAAATCATATTATGTTAGGTACTTTTGCGGAAGGTCATCTTCAAACTGTTTCTTATATGAATCTCTAAACTCGGTCCAAGCATTTATTTGTCTGGTTAAATGAAAACCATGAATTCTGTTAACTTTTGCTAAGTTTACGAACACACGCCTAGCAGGTATCCGATATTGCAGCTGTCAGATAAATACTTGGACCGAGAATAGAGTGTATTTGTGTAGTTATTTTTTTCGAGTTTGATAAAAAGTTGTTCATTAAGGTAGCACCTTTTCATGGTTGACAGACTAGGCGTTTGACCACAGCTCACATCATATACCTACTATCTTACCTACTATAAATAAATATTCGGGACATTTTTGCTTACACGGTCATCTGACCGTGTCGTCAAAGAAAGTTAATGTCGTCATAGACACGGGGAGAACTCCAAAGGCATGGCACAAGAGCGTAGTAGTCTTATTTTATAAGAAAGGAGATAAAACTCTCCTCAAAAACTACCGTCCCATCTCGCTCTTGAGCCATGTCTACAAGCTGTTTTCGAGGGTAATCACGAATCGTCTCGCGAGAAGGCTTGACGAATTTCAGCCCCTGGAACAGGCTGGGTTTCGAGCAGGATTTGGGACTGTAGACCACATTCACACAGTTAGGCAGATTATACAGAAGACGGAGGAGTATAATCGGCCCCTGTGTCTAGCATTTGTGGACTACGAGAAAGCGTTTGACTCTGTTTAAACCTGGGCAGTCTTTGCAGCGTTGTCAAGTAGACTGGCGTTATATCGAAGTGCTGAGAGGCCTTTATAGCGACGCGATGATGGCCGTCCAGGTACAGGACTGGCAGACTAAACATATCCCATTGCTTAGGGGAGTGAGACAGGGGGATGTTATATCCCCGAAACTGTTCACTAATGCCCTGGAAGATATGTTTAGGACACTGGACTGGAAAGGAAAAGGCATAAACGTTAACGGCGAGCACCTCTCTCACCTACGATTTGCCGATAATATTGTCATCATGGCGGAGTCGCTGCAAGACTTACAAGAAATGCAAACGTGGACAAAACTAAAATCATGCTTAACACACATATTACCCCGGGACCTGTCAATGTTGACCACATACCTCTCGAAATTGTCCAAGAATACGCCTACCTGGGGCAGATTTTGCAATTAGGCGGGGCGAATTTCGAGAAGGAAGTCGATAAAAGAATTCGGCTGGGCTGGGCAGCGTTTGGCAAACTTCGTCATGTCTTTTCGTCATCCATTCCACAATGCCTGAAGACTAAAGTCTTCGATCATGCGTCCTACCTGTACTAACATACGGAGCCGAAACGTGGACACTGACAGTGAAGCTGGTCCATCGATTTAAAGTCGCTCAGCGAGATATGGAGCAAGCTATGCTTGGCGTTTCTTTGAGAGATAGAATCAGAAATGAGATTATCCGATAAAGAACTAAAGTAACCGACATAGCTCAAAGAATTAACAAGCTGAAGTGGCAATGGGCTATCCACATATGTAGAAAAACTGACAACCGCTGGGGTAGACGGGTTCTAGAGTGGAGACCACGTATCGGCAAACGTAGAGTAGGACGCCCTGCAGCCAGGTGGAGTGACGACCTGCGAAAGGCGGCTGGTGGCAAGTGGATGCGAAAAGCAGAAGATCGTGCCTTGTGGCGTTCTTTAGGAGAGGCCTACGTCCAGCAGTGGACGAACATTAAATAGGCTGATGATGATGATGATGGTCATCTGACCCCACTAACATACATATTTTTAAATACATACTTATATAGATATTAACACCCAGATATAGAACAAACACAAATGTTCATCACATAAATGTTTGCCCTAGATGGGAATCTAACCCACACCCCCAAGCGCAGAAGGCAGATTCACTACCAACTGGACCAACGGGCTATCTAAACTACTACTAAAGGCTACTATTCGATGTATGACTTTGCAAGCTAATGTAATGTATTGTGTTTATGACAGGGTGCTTTCGAAGGAGCTACTTGGAGAGCCAACGATCGACTTGACGACGGGCGGCAAACGAGGCGCCAATGTGGGCCTTTTTAAAGGACGACGTAACATCAGAAAGGTACGATTTATAAGATAGATTTTGTATGTTCGTAAATTTTATTGTTTTGTGTGTATTATTATAATCTATGTGAATTATTGTAAATAAGTCACATAGAATACTAAGCCTAAAACCTGTTCCAGACCATGCGAAGTAGCTTGCAAGTATAAGTAGCAAGTACCTACTACGCATCGTCTGCAACGAGCTGCAACACTTTTTGCTTAGTGCAAGTGTAAAGGCGCTTGCAGACGATGCGTAGTACAAGGAGCAATTAGCTATTACGCATCGTCTTCCTTGTTTTGTTTAGTGCAAGTCGCAGTGGAAGTGCTTAGTAGCATTCACGCTGGTCCTTGCGCAAGTGAAGTTTCCGCCCTACTCACGCGACGCCCACTGGGCATCGTTCGTCTCGTACGATCACTCGCGACGCGAGTGGTGCGCGTCACCGCGCGAGTGGCTATTTACGTTTGAATTCCGGCGCGAGTACTTGCTACTTGTACTTGCAAGCTACTTTGCATGGTCTGCAACGGGCTTACGTTCTAATAGTAATATTCTTTCACAGGTCATTGACAAAAAGTCCTTGCAAAAGAGCACCGTATTGGCGAACATGGAGGAGTTTGAAAGAAAGCGTAGATTGAATTCAAAACTGAATCAACTGGTAGGTATCCTTCTATCTATATACCTGTATAAAAATGAATCCCTATTTACCTTGGTCACGCCATAACTTGAGAACGACTTTACCGATTTCATTCATCTTTTTTTTAAGTTTTCTAATACTTTGAAGAAAGGTTCTTACGTAAAGAAAAATTAAGAAAATAGCTCAGAAAGTTGGAAAATTTGAGGAAACTTAACACCGATTTTAACTTCGCGCGTTTGACAGTTCTAAGACAGGACAACATCTGTCGGGTCAGCTAGTATTTGATAAATCTGCTTGGCACTACAATACAATACAACTTTATTACACACCGAAAATACAAATGAAACTTAAACTAACATTAAAAAAAACAAATAAACGGCAGTATAATGGGCGGCCTTATCGCCTAAAGCGATTTCTTCCAGGCAACCTACCATTCTTCTTATACTCTCATCAACATCGTTGGCCTGTATCGACCTTCTGCTGGGTATAGGCCTCTTCTCCCATGTGCCATTGTTTCTTCTCTCACAATATCTAAGTGAAAACAGTCAAAAAATTCTTATACTGCCGTTACAGAATAATTCTATTACTTTTGTACTTGTTAGATTCATCATAATGACTCTCTCAGAGAGAGAGAGAGAGAGAGAGATATATAATGGGCCATAATCCACCATGCTAGCCCAGTGCATGTTGGTGAATATCATATATATCTTTGAACTTTTAAGGTTCTAGGACATACCGGTTTCCTCACGATGTTTTCCTTCACTGTTTTTGAGCGCTGGCAACGAAACTGCACATAATTCATTTAGGTACCAAAGTCATTGGTGCTGGGCCGAGAAATCGAACTGGATGCCATCAGATTGTAAAGTGACACATGCTACCGCTCGGCCACCATCGCTCACTTGTTAGATTAGGTGATGTTTGTACATCATCTAATCTAACAAGTGCCTCACAAAACGGGCCCAATGTCAAGCGTTTTGCTATCGAAGTGAAAACGCCTGGTAAACCTGTGTATATTATGTTTGTGACAGCGCGAGCTGCTGGGCTGCGAGGAAGGTGTTAACGTGCTGGTGATCAACGACGAGGTGTGCCTTGAGTACGATTTCCAGGAACAGCGGCCCGTCGTCACCGTGCACCCCTTCTTCACCAAAGTCATGAAGGCGCATCAGGTACATAAGTCACGCAGTCAGTCATAGAATGAGTGAGTGAGTATTTCGCTATTATTTATCTAAGATCTCTATGTAAACGTCACAATGGTTGCAGTAAATATATCGCCTCACGTCCACGTCCCACGGGTGTCATGCCAATACTGCTCAACACTCAGTTTGTTCCTCCCACAGACATGCGAATTTTTAACCCTCCTTAACTTACTCATCTGGTTGGCCAGTACGAAGGTGTGAAGTTCATGTGGGACGCGTGCTTCGAGTCGCTAGCGAGCATCGAGAGCGGCCACGGCGGCGGCGGCTGCATCCTCGCGCACTGCATGGGGCTCGGCAAGACGCTGCAGGTGCTCGCGCTACTGCACACGGTTAGTATCTGATACCCTAATTAAATAAATTAAATAATAAATAAATATTCGGGACATTTTTGCACACACTGACCTCAAACTAAGCAAAGCTTGTGATATGGCTGCCAGAGATTGATATACATACGTATTACATCCTACTAATATTATAAACGCGAAAGTTTGTATGTATGGATGTTTGTTCCTCTTTCACGCTGCAACGGAACAACGGATCGACCTGATTTTTTGCATGGGTATAGTTCAAGAGCCAGAGAGTGACATAGGCTATCATCATCATCATCACCATCACCATTTTTCATCACTACGCGGGTGAAACCGCGGGGCGCAGCTAGACATATATATTTTAAAATACATACTTAAATAGATATTAACAACCAGCTATAGAACAAACACAGTTCATTACATAAATGTTTGTCCTAGGTGGGAATCTAATCCACGCCCCCAAGCTCAGAAGGTAGGTTCACTCCCAACTGGACTAACGGGCTGTCTAAAAAAACAACGAAACAACAACTAACATGATAACTTTATGATACAACACATTGTTAGCAAAGTCGCTAGTCGTGACGTCACACTGGTTAACATGGATTCATCATCATCATTGGCTTAATTCTATCTCATCATCATCATTTCAATCATTTCAGCCGTAGGGCGTCCACTGCTGGACATAGGCCTCCCCCATCGATCTCCAAAAAGGCTGGTTGGAAGCGGCCTGCATCCAGCGTATCCCTGCGGTCTCTTAGGTCGTCTGTCCATCTTGTGGGTGGACGTCATACGCTGCGCTTACCAGTCCGTAGTCTCTATTCGAGAACCTTTCGGCCCCATCGGCCATCTGTTCTGCGTGCTATGTAGTCGACAATCCAATGGAACTGTTACGACAATAAGATCTTGTAGTGTCAGATCTCGTTGTAATTCACTGTGGAAGCCATCAAGTTTTAACTGTAAAACCCTGATAGGGCAATTACCATCGAAAATTTATGACTATGATTACACAGGTGTTGACACATCCTCGCGCTGGCATGCACCGCGTACTGGTGTGCTGTCCGCTGTCCACGGTGCTTAACTGGGTCGACGAGATTCACAAGTGGATTGGGCCAGTTACGGATCAGATTAAGGTATTTGAACCTTCATAACTAGTAACTACAGTACTTTACATACAACACATAACTTTATTAACAGTAACTACAGTACTGTACATAACTTTACCAGTAACTACTGTACATTACATACATCACATAACTTTATTACCAGTAACTACTTTACATTACATACACTACATAACATTATTACCAGTAACTTCAATGCCTTTCATAAAGTACATAATTTTATTACCAGTAACTACTTTACATTACATACACTACATAACATTATTACCAGTAACTTCAATGCCTTTCATAAAGTACATAATTTTATTACCAGTAACTACTGTACATTACATACAGTACATAAGTTTATTATCAGCAACTACAGTACTTTACATACAGTATATAATTTTATTACCAGTAACTACTGTACATTACATACAGTACATAAGTTTATTATCAGCAACTACAGTACTTTACATACAGTACATAATTTTATTACCAGTAACTACTGTACATTACATACAGTACATAAGTTTATTATCAGCAACTACAGTACTTTACATACAGTACATAATTTTATTACCAGTAACTACTGTACATTACATACAGTACATAAGTTTATTATCAGCAACTACAGTACTTTACATACAGTACATAATTTTATTACCAGTAACTACTGTACATTACATACAGTACATAAGTTTATTATCAGCAACTACAGTACTTTACATGCAGTACATAATTTTATTACCAGTAACTACTGTACATTACATACAGTACATAAGTTTATTATCAGCAACTACAGTACTTTACATACAGTACATAATTTTATTACCAGTAACTACTGTACATTACATACAGTACATAAGTTTATTATCAGCAACTACAGTACTTTACATGCAGTACATAATTTTATTACCAGTAACTACTGTACATTACATACAGTACATAAGTTTATTATCAGCAACTACAGTACTTTACATACAGTACATAATTTTATTACCAGTAACTACTGTACATTACATACAGTACATAAGTTTATTATCAGCAACTACAGTACTTTACATGCAGTACATAATTTTATTACCAGTAACTACTGTACATTACATACAGTACATAAGTTTATTATCAGCAACTACAGTACTTTACATGCAGTACATAATTTTATTACCAGTAACTACTTTACATTACATACACTACATAACATTATTACCAGTAACTTCAATGCCTTTCATAAAGTACATAATTTTATTACCAGTAACTACTGTACATTACATACAGTACATAAGTTTATTATCAGCAACTACAGTACTTTACATACAGTATATAATTTTATTACCAGTAACTACTGTACATTACATACAGTACATAAGTTTATTATCAGCAACTACAGTACTTTACATACAGTACATAATTTTATTATCAGCAACTACAGTACTTTACATACAGTACATAATTTTATTACCAGTAACTACTGTACATTACATACAGTACATAAGTTTATTATCAGCAACTACAGTACTTTACATACAGTACATAATTTTATTACCAGTAACTACTGTACATAACTTAATTGCCAGCAACTTTACTACATTACATGTAACACTATTCAAGAATTTTTAATAGGCCTGTTATGGCAAAAATGTGCTGTAATGGTTTCACTTTATAGCATAGATCAGTTTATCTCACGTTTCTGCATAAGGGGGTACCTTGAGTGAAACATAAACACCCATGCATGTCAAATACTGTACAATATATATTATATTATGCATAAAAATTAAAATTAAAATATGGTGCATCACTTAACTAATTTTAAGTTTGTTGTAAAAGTATTTTACCTATTTTACAAGCCTAAGAAACTGAGGAGAAAACTGCAGGTAACAAAATAGTACATTACTCTACAAGGGGAAAACAGAACAGATTATCAACAAATTATGTCCTTTAGATATGTGGCTGACCTCCTAGTTTTATTGTACAAGTCTCTTTTCAAATGAACATATACGGCAACTGTATGTTTCTCGAGATATATAATGCTGCTCTGCCAATTCGGCAGAGCAGCACAAGCGACGCAAATATGCTAACCTCGACAGTGGTTACATATTTGAGGCGTTTGGGGTCGAGACATTGGGCCCTTGGGGACCGGGAGCTCACCTCATTTTCAAAAATCTTTCAGAGCGCCTGGTTAATGCGACGCGTGACCAAAATGCTGGCGTGTTTCTGGCTCAACGCATTAGCATTGCCATTCAACGTGGTAATGCCGCCAGCATGTTGGGTACGCTGCCAACTGGTAGTGGGCTTGAGCATTTGGATTGTCTTTAGACCTTCAACGGTCTATGGGCAGTCTAACTGTATTTGTAGTGTTAGTATTAGCTTGTATTTTGTTTAGTTAATAAAGGCACTTGCCCAGAAAAAAATATATATATGTGTATATGATTTTTTTACAAAAAAAAAAATAACTACCAATCCTTTCATCCCCTAATTTTTTACCTTCTGAGGTGGAATATCTTCTTCAAATGTAAATGGTACACAAAAGAGTGTGTCCTTAAGACCACACGACAGAAGAGAAAACTTCATTAAGGTTGACTATATCACTCTCGCTCCCTCAGTTGGCTTGAGCCAACTTTACCCGAACGAGTATTTGAGCGTGACTATCACGCGAGTCCTGTGCTTTTTCCCCATCCCAAAAAATTAGAATCTCTTTTTTTGTTTAAAAATAGCAGATCGCCTTCCCGCTGGCAATGGACACCTTAGAACACGAGTCTCAAGCAAGGACAGAAACCATAGATCATCTGTCTGTTTCCCCCTTACAACGAAATACTATTGATGATTCAGTAACTTCATTATACTCAAAACAACCCAAACTTACACCAATCCTCCATTCCAAAGGTCTTCGAGCTCTCCAAACTGAAGAAAACGTACGAACGCGCCTACCAACTCGAAGACTGGTACAACGGAGGCGGCATCTTCATAATCGGCTACGAACTATTCCGAAGTCTCACCACTCTCGACCCTCTGATAGACGAAGTTCGACCCACAATCATCAACAAGATACGAACAGCTCTACTCGACCCCGGTCCGGATATAATCATCTGCGACGAAGGACATCTGTTAAAGAACGATTGCTCGGTCCTTGCTGTGGCTATGAGTCGAGTGGTCACTAAAAGAAGAATTGTGTTGACCGGCACTCCGATGCAGAATAACTTGAGAGAGTATTATTGCATGGTTAACTTTGTGAAGCCTAACCTGCTGGGGACTTACTCCGAGTATTCTAATAGGTAAGGTTCAATTTCATTATACCAAGGAAGGACCAGTCTGGTTATTCTTGTGAATGCAATATTATTTCTGTTCCCGTCGCACCTATGTCAATCCAAATGAGAGTGACCGCGACAAAACTAATATCTCATGTTCTAGAATAATCCACCTGTACGCCTTTAAAAACAGCTGGACCAATTTGGCAATTTTGTTTTAAAATGTTCATCAATTAGGTTTTATGGAAAGAAAAATTTAAAAAGAATCCTGCTTTTTTTTCAAATTCAGTTTAAACTGAACGTTCTTTTTTCTGTGGGATTTTAACAAAAAGCATAATCACAATGCAACTGACAATAAATTACCGAAGATCGCGAAAAAAATGCAGAGATTTTAATCATTTTGAGTTATTACCATTTCGGGTGCATAACAAACTAAACAATTCTCAGAATGATCACAAACAAATTCATTGTAATTTGGACAGGACGTCGGGTCACCTAGTTTTAGTGAAAATCTGTGCACAGTCTTCCATACCAACCAATTTCTAGATTAAGTAGTATACTACGATTTTTTTTACTAAAACCCTCATTTGTTTAGTCTGTCAATCGGTAGTAGGCCGGCTGCAAAACTCAGTGGCGGCGCAATCCCCATGTGACTTTTGTCGTCTTCCCCGCACCCCTGTAGCATGCGAATCCCGAGTTATGCGGCCAGTTTCTAGCTATCGACACGAATTGACATGACGACACCTGAAATAGGTTCGCATTATTAAAACTTTTTACCACTCTCGGGCTGCTCGGGCGCAGTCACCATGATAAGCTGATGAAGTCAAAAGTTAATAATGTATGTTTATGCTATGGGCCCGAACTGCATTTGTGTCGTTTTACAGATTCGAAAACCCTATAATGAACGGCCAGCACCGGGATTCCCGAGAAGAGGACACCAAGCTCATGAAAGCTCGAACGCACATCCTCCACAAAGTCCTCGAAGGATGCCTACAAAGACAAGAGGCCTCTGTCCTTTACCCGTACTTGCCAAAAAAACACGAATACACAGTCTTTATACCATTGACGAAGTGCCAATGGGACTTGTATAAGCACTATGTGCATCATTACACGAAGGAAAGCAAACAGAGTGTTTTAAGAGACTTTCATATACTGCAGAAAATATGGTCGCATCCACTGGTGCTGCATAACTTTTCAACGCGGGAGAAGAAAAAGGAAATTAAACGTGAGTATTTACTGTCAACCATTTTCACCCAGTCAGTGCAGTTTTACAAATATTCACTCCATAAACTTCTGGGTAGCACTGTAACTGATATGAGCTGGTGTGACGCTTACCAACCGGAGAACAACTTCATCGTTTCTTCATAACAAATCGCATCAGATCGCATCGCTCTTACTATGTCGTCGGTCCATCTAGTGGAAGGCCTCCCTACGCTGCATCTTCCGGTTCGTGGTCTCCACTCAAGAACCTTTCTTCCCCATCGGTTATCGGTTCTCCGAGCGATGTGGCCTGCCCATTGTCACTTCAACTTGCAAATTTTAACAGCTATGTCGGTGACTTTGGTTCTTTGACGAATATCCACGTTTCGGATTCTATCGCGCAAAGAAACTCCGAGCATAGCTCTCTCCATTGCCCGCTGTGTGACTCTGAGTTTTTCCAAAAGGCCAACAGTTAAGGACCACGTCTCAGTGCCATATGTCATCACTGGTCAAAGACCCTTGTCTTTAGGCACTGTGGTATCTTGGACGAGAAGATGTCACACAATTTCCCGAACGCATACGGTTCATCAATCGATTTCCATACCATATACCATATCAAATTTACCAAGTTTTGAATCTCGAGTGCATAACGCGTTGTACTCTTTTCTCAAAATGTTACTGTACTGGAGTTGATATAAAGCTCAGAATCCATTGCTCCACTTAGAGGTGAATCGGCGCCGGTACCAAATAGACAGGGTGTGCGGAGGTCCTAATACGAGTTACACTTCAAAAACGTCAGAATGAAAACGTTGAGCGTTGAAATATAATTTTTAAGGCTGTTTTATTTTATTTTGTAAATATTTACCGTCTTACTTATAAACGTTACTTAAAAGTTAAGCAAGTCTTAAAATTGCTGTCAACTTCTCGTTGACAGAAATTGTCACAGGCGAAAACAAGACAGAGCAATTTTAAGCTTTGCTTAACTTAAGTAACGTTTATAAGTATGGCCGTTAGAATTTTATTTTTCACATTCTGACCCAACTTTGCTTCACTCTGGCTCATTGGAATGTCAGCTTAAATGATGATTTGTGTTGTTCTGCGTACAGCTGAAAAACTGGAAGACGACCTAGCGCTAGAAGACAAGGAAGACATCAAGCCGCTGGCCACCGAGACGTGGTGGCTGCAGTACCTCGCCGACGGAGCCATGCTAGACTCCATCGACACATCCAACAAATTTGTCGCAGTCTTCCGCATTCTGCACGAATGTATCGCGCTTGGAGATAAAGTGTGAGTACCTTGCCTTGCCTTTACCTAATGTTCGGTGTTTTACAATTCTCATAGAAATTACTTCTGCCAGAACATGTAGGTTTAAAGAACTTTATTACCACAAAGACAATTATTTGTCACTTAAGTGATAACATATTTATATAAAATAATAGTGTTCGTCGTCGCATGCACTAAAAAATTAAAAAAAAAACCATAAATACTTAAACGCTAAATAAATAAATGGTAATAACTAATACACACTTAACAATTTGCGAAGTACCCACTTCACGCATTTGTTATAATGATTTATCTGAGATAATGTGTTGAGCCAATTGTTTTTTAAATGCGTGAAATGAGTTTACATTTTTTATGTGTGAGGGTAGTTGGTTAAACAGTCATGTATAGTATAAATTCCTAACGCTAATGCTTAATTTGATTGCCACTCTTCTGAAGTGTTCTATTATCATGCAACCTTAGTCTTCGAAGATTTTTTGGTTGAAAATTGTTTGGTTATCGACAACATACAGAAAGTGGTAATATTTTTTTAAAATAAAATATACAATGTAAACTCTTTATAACGTCGTTCGTTATAACGAAAAACCTCCTATAACGTAGAGAATAGTTTAATTTGATTGGCGTACCTTAAAACCTATACATTGAAACATTTTATAGTGCAACAGCCATTCCCTATTATGAAGAAATTTCATATTTAGACGTCAGTAAATGTTTGTGCCAATATTTCTAAGTAAGACACCTGAGATCGTAAACAGCCTTGATTTTGTTATTGTTAATTACTTCGAACACGTGTGCCATTACTCTTGAATTGCATTGTCTCTGGCACCGGCATAGCTAAAAACGTCAAGAAAAATTAACAGACTGCATGTATTTAGAATATTTTAATTACGTATTGAAACAAGTATTACAAAATTATCGTGATCATTGAAATTTGGTTATATTTATTTCATAACGAAAACTTTTTGTATGAAAAAAAAAATGCTCTATCCCTTGTTTCGTTATAAAGAGTTTATACTGTATGTTCAACATAGGACCAGTTTCGTTACCCTATCCAAAATGAAGTCAAACATTACCAACTCGGTAACCTTCCCTTTCTAGGCTGATATTCTCAACGTCCCTGTACTGCTTGGATGCGCTAGAACACTTCTTGCGTCAGATCAACGGATGGAACCTCGGGCAGGAGTACTACCGACTCGACGGCTCCGTGCCCGCGGAGGTGCGCCAGAAGTGGGTGCGCGAGTTCAATGCGGAAAACAACCATAAGACTAAGTAAGTAGAGTTCACTTTGGATAATAGATGTGTAACACGTATTGTTGCGATAATAGGCTAGCTGACTGGTGTTTCATTTATTACAAATAACAGGCTTAGCGAGGGATACAATTTAATACATTACACATACATACAAACAAATAAATAAATTTGCTAGTAAATTTCTAAGATTTAAGCGCTTAAAGTGTTTGGTGGGGATTGTTAGGGGATCCTCTGTCCCTATGTCCCAATCCCGCAAAGCGTGTGTTAGTATAGCATTTGTATGGAGCGCGCAAGGTTTGACGTCTTAACTTGCTATAGTACGCTCTTTGTCTAGCATGAAGTTAAAATACATAGGTACTTATATTTTTTATTATTATATTATTTTATATATTTATATAGAGCCGTGGTAGCCGTGTTAGTATTTGGGACACCGCTAGACTTGAAAGCGTGAGGTCGCGGGTTCAAATTCGGGGCCCGTACCAATGAGCTCATTGGAGTTTATGTACGGATTTTCATACCACTGGCTTTTCGGTGAAGGAAAACATCGTGAGGAAACCTGCATACGTACGGAGAAGAAATTCAATGGCGTATGTGAATCCACCAACCCGCAACTGGGCCAGCGTCGGGTAGGTTAAAAGTCCAGCAGTGGACTGTTAAAAAGGCTGATTATGTTTATGATAATATATTTTTTTACAAATTTTAATTTTGTTTTCGTTGTTGGCTTAGCTTTTTTTATGAGGTAAGTAATAAAAAAAATATTAGTACAATTGACAATTATTCCCATAATCCATGAAACACTCTAGCGTACATTTTTGCAATTTTTTTAAAGAGCCTTTAGCGGGCTAAATTGTTATGTATCTATAAACGTCAACATTGGATTCCCTCACATCCCCCGGGCCCGTCAACACGACGCCCGAGCCATCGCAGAAAAACTATAAACTGATGGTAAATTGAGTTTGTAAGTTAACACTTGTGCTCCCAGGCTATTTCTGATCTCAACGCGAGCGGGCTGCCTCGGGCTGAACATGACGGCTGCCAACCGCGTTATAATTCTGGACACGTCGTGGAATCCCGCTCATGACATACAGAGCATATTCCGCGTCTATCGCTTCGGACAAAAGAAGGACTGCTACATATACAGGCTCGTCGCTATGGTAAGTGTCTTCAGAGCAGGCAGTAGCTACTTATGTTAGCAGCCCAAGCAGGTAGAGGGACGGCATGGGTTTGCAACCACTTCAGATTGTGACCCCTAAACCTTTTTTAAGTCTTCTACTCATACATTTAAATACGTTAGTTAAGATTTTAAAAGGCATTAAATAAGCTCATGTCCTTCTGAGAGAACCTCTACATTGGTCTTCAAAATTTCATCACCATCGCAACGCTTCCTGAATCTTGACGAGGTGGCTTTCTTTGGCCTCGCTAAATAAATATTCGGGATGTTTTTGCACACACGGTCATCTTACCCCAAACTAACCAACGCTTGTGCTATGGCTGCCTGAGACTGATATGCATCATACTATACTATAATATTATAAATGTGAAAGTGTGTTTGTTTGTTTGTTGGTTTGTTTGTTCCTCTTTCACGCTGCAACGGAACAACGGATCGACCTGATTTTTTGCATGGGTATAGTTCAAGAGCCAGAGAGTGACATAGGCAACTTTTCATCATCATCACCATCACCACTTTTCATCACTAGCTCAGCTAGTAAATATATATTTTAAAATACATACTGAAATATATATTAACACTCAGATATAAAGCCTAAGGTTAAAGGGGGAGGCCTATGTTCGGCAGAGGACGTCTTCTGGCTGATGATGATGATGACCCAGATATAGAACAAACACAAATGTTCATCACATGAATGTTTGTTCTAAGTGGTAATCGAACCCACGCCCTCAAGCGCAGAAGGCAGGTTCACTACCAACTAGGCCAACGGGGCCGGGGCAGTCAAATGTCGCGTTTTTTAAATTTTATTTTATATTTGAAATTAAACGCTTTTAACAATTGTCTCTGTGTATCTGTCTGACATCGTAGCTCCCAGATAGCTGAACCGATTTTGATTTAGTTTTAGTTTGAAAGGTGACTTGATCGATAGTGTTCTTAGCTATGATTCAAGAAAATTTGTTTAGCCTTTTGAAGAATATTAGCTGCTTTATAGGTTTTTTTTTTAATTTTAAATTTATCCTTGTTGAATTTCATTCACACAATGTGTCCGTACAGGGTACAATGGAGCAGAAAATCTACGAGCGATCTGTGACAAAGCAAGCGGTCGCGTGTCGCGTCGTTGACGAACAACAAATCGACCGCCACTACAACATGGCCGAGCTTACTGAGCTATACAAGTAAGAAACGTTTCTAGGTATCGGGGGAATACTTTTTGTGTGTTTTCTTTTATTTATTTTTTATACTTAATACTAGCGACCCGCCCGGCCGGCTTCGCACGGGTGTAATTTACGTGCAAAGCTGGGGCGGGTTGCTAGTTATATATATAAACCTTCCGTGAAAATGTATCTAACTGATGATGAAACCGCATCAAAATCCGTTGCGTGGTTTAGGAGTTAGGGGCCATACAGACAGACAGACGCGGAAAGCGACTATACTATGTAGTGACTTTAATTTAAATTATAAAGAGGAATGATTTGATTGTTTTTTGTTTGTTTGTTTTGTTTGCATTGAATAGACTCAAAAACTACTGAACCGATTTGAAAAATTCTTCCACTGTTGGGAAGCTACACTATCCCCGGGTGACATAGGCTATACTATATTTTGAAAAAAATTAGGGATCCTTACTAAAACTAATAATACCCGTGCGAAGCCGGGGCGGACCGCTAGTTTTTTATAAAAAGAGCGACAAACAAGTTTGCGCTCCGCCTGATGGTAAGCAGAAAACGCCGCAAGTGGACACCTGCAACACTAGCGGTGTATAAACGCATCATGTTGAAGCTCGGCGGGAAGACCTTTGTGTGGAAAGGATATCTCACACCAGGTCCGCGGAAGAAAGGAGCGGAATAATCTTACGGTGTGGGATTTTCAGCTTTGCAAGATGTGGGGGTGAGCTTTTTGACGGATTATAGGACACTAGCTGCGCCCCGTGGTTTCAACCGCGTAGTGATGAAAAATGGTGAAAAAAGGAGCCTGTAACTTGTTAGCGGATCTTGCATCGTCGTTTGAAATCTAACTGTGCGGGCTACTCACCAAAGACTTTTTATCATAAACAAATGATTGATAGTTCTATACATACGTGTGCACTCCATGTGCTGACTCTAAATATTTGTCGGCGATGGATGAAAATGGTGGTGGTAACATTGTGCAGGTTCGACGAGCACGGCGTGGGCGTGGCGGGCGGCGTGGCGGTGGGCGTGGGCGACGTGGCGCTGCTGCGCGTGGCGCGCGACGCGGCCATCCACGCCGTGCACGAGCACGACTCGCTGCTGCGGGGCTCCGGCGAGCAGGGCCTGCCCGAGCACGAGCGCGCCGCCGCCTGGATGCAGTTCCAGCAGGAGCACGCAAACAAACGTAACTATACTGCACTAGCTTGTACCTCACTACACTAGCTCGATTCATTGATTGATTAACTCTTTATTGTTCACATCATTAAATTTGATACAGAGGCCAAAAAACTCTGATAAACTAGTGTAACAACTGGCGGCCTTTCATACCCGACCCGACATACATACCGACCTTTCTATTTCAGAGATGCAAAACGACATGGAAACGGACATGGCCGACCGAGCACTGAAGAAGCTGCAGGCGTTGCAGGAACAACAACTGTTACGGATACAGGCCGAGCAGCAGCAGCAGCAGCAGTTGCAGCAACAACAGCAGCTCGAGCGGCAGCAGGCTCAAGTCCTCAGCATCAAGACTGAGGACGGGCCCGTGCACGACTTACTCATGCCGATGGCAGACCAGCCATCCGCCAGGGGGAGAGGGAGATGGGTGCGCAGCCGGGGGAGGAGAAAAGTGGTTCAGTGCCGGATCCCGATCTCGAAAGTCGACTCGGAGCAACCCGGTCCGAGCCGAGCTCCGCCGCCGTTGGACGACGAGGACATAGTGCAACAGATTTCAGAAATACTCATCAAGCACAACTACTCAGAGACTAAGCAAGGCCTGAAGCAGATGAAAGAGCTGGTGGCCAAGGTCAAACAGATGGCTCAGTCCGGGCAGGTGTATGAAGGGTGTGACGAGCTGACTGCGAGTATCGCCAGCGTGCTGCTTAAGCGGCAGGTTGTGACGCCCGCTGCCGCGCCAGCCCCGCCCATGCCCGCGCTTACAAACGTCGAGGCTGGACCGAGGCGCCGCGGCCGACCGAGGAAAACTGTGCACACCGTACAGACCGAAGCACCAACAGCGCCGGAACCCGAAGAGGAAGTAGAAATGGGGGGTCGACGACGGCGTCGCGCCGCGCTCGCCGCCGAGCAGCAATTCGACATCAACGACGATGGAGGCTCCCAAGATTCTGTCCGTCTCGACACGGTCATCGATCTCGATGACGACGACTGGCAGGCCGCCAACAGTGACACCGACAGTGCGCCCGAATCCACATCAGTTCCCGCCACAAAGGAAACGAAGCCGCAAGTGAGCCACGGGAGTAAACTATTGCCCGTCTACCCCACGTCCAAACCAACTGAAAACCTCGATGACTCGAGCATTCTGCTGAGTGACGATGAACAGTCTCCGCCTCGACTCGCCGCGAAACCATCGACATCCGAAAAGGAGAAAGAAACCGTAGCATCCACAACTCCTCTCCATCTGTCGCTATTAACCAATGAAAACTTCATCAAGATAGTAGCTCATACGTATCTCGCCGGGAACCAGATGTTGGACGAAGACGCGGCCACTCTGGCAGCTCGGTATAGCACATTCAAACTACTGAAGGAGACTCAGACTTCCGGGAAGCCAATCGAGAGTGGACCCATCTATGACATTGCTTTCAAGGTACAAATCCTTTATAACTTCCTGTACCCTCATATTCATATACATTCGATAAGCTATTTTAAGCTTTGAAGTGCTTCTTGCGAAAACGAGACAAAATATGTTTGTTGTTTTGTAATGTATGAGCGATATTTTCTTTATTTAAAAGATGTTTACTGTCTATAGGTCCTCGGTGAATCAGTCCTGGAAAAGTTACAACAACAACCGTCGGATCCAAAGAGTAAAGATTCGGGCGAGTCTAACGCAGCGTCGTCTAAGATGGCCCAGTTTCTAGGAGAAGATGCGACCAAGCCTGCTCCCGCGCCGGTTAAAAAGAAACCCGGCCCCAAATCCCGCGTGAAGGTGATCAAGCAAGAAGTCACAGAGACTTCTAAACCAACTGTCCCGGCGCCGAAAACTGTGCAGCAGAAAGCGCCCAGCATTGTGCCTATTTCACTGTGAGTTTTGGTTACTTTTAATCAGTTGCATAACCTTCGATTTGTTGTCAATTATGATTAAATAAACAAAAATTATCTAGTAGGATCGATAGCCCTTGTTGTGAATTATGATTAAATGAACAAAAATTATCTAGTAGGATCGATAGCCCTTGTTGTGAATTATGATTAAATGAACAAAAATCATCTAGTAGGAACGATTGCCCTTGTGAATTATGATTAAATGAACAAAAAGTATCTACTAGGATTGATTGCCCTTGTTGTGAATTATGATTAAATGAACAAAAATTATCTAGTAGGATCGATAGCCCTTGTTGTGAATTATGATTAAATGAATAAAAATTATCTAGTAGGAACGATTGCCCTTGTCGTGAATTATGATTAAATTAACAAACATTATGTAGTAGGATCGATTGCCCTTGTTGTAAATTATGATTAAATAAACAAAAATTAGTATACACTCTAAAGTATAACAACAAATAAAAAATGGACAAGTGCGAGTCAGTCACAAATTTCTGCTCACCACCGATTCTCGTACGATCACCGAAGTGAAGCAACGTCGGGCGCGGCTGGTACTTGGATGAGTGACCGTCTGGGCGTTGATGAGATGTTGTGTTTTTGCACTATTTATTTTTACTTTAGTAGCTACAAGTTATGTGGCGGTACGGAACCCTCAGTGCGCGATCTCGACTCACACTTGGCCGGTTTTATTCTAAAGGGTGAAGGGGGTGGGAGAGTTGTGTGTTTTAATGTACTCAGCCACAGGTATAACACAGCAACACTTTCAACAAAAATTATATAGTTAGCCGTTTTACCCATACATTGAAATCTAGAATGAATAGACTATAATTTAATTGAATGTTTCCAGAATGCGTCGTGTGCCGGGCGCAGGTGAAGCGGCGCCGCCCGCGCATGTGGCTGACGAGTGCATCTTACCGGACGACGATGACGACGTGCGCTGCGTCACCGAGCCTCCACCGCTGCCCCACAAGCCCGCTTCCTTCAAAGTTAAACTGCTACCTATAAAAAAGGAACAAATCAACAAACAGTCGACCCCGGAACCGCTGAAGGAAGTCCGTGTGACGTCGGGCGGCCACCCAGGAACCGCAGCGGCGCCTGCATCTAATTATAAATCGATGGCGACGATATGCCTCGACAGCGACGATGATGAACCTGTAGCTCCCGCGGCCTCGCCGCGCGCTCGCTCCAAGCAGTACTCGGCGGCCGGCGGGCCCGTGCCCGTCGCGCTCACGGGCCCCGACTCGAAGCCCATTCCCCTGGCCGTGCCGCCTCCTGCGCCCGCGCCTCCGCCCCCACAGACCCCGTCCGACCCGCGACCCGCCTTCTACCCGTACCCAACCGCTGTCAGGTATCCGCCAGAACCTGTGCCCGTCGCCCTGTCTGGGCCCGAATCACGCCCCGTTCCAATCGCGCTCACCGGCCCCGACTCACGCCCCGTTCCAATATCGCTCACCGGCCCCGACAACCGGCCCGTCCCGATATCTCTGTCCGGTCCCGGATTCCAGGCGATCCCTATATCGATGGGCGCGAACGACCCGCAGACGACGCCCGCCTCACACGCAAGTGCGCCCACGTCGATGTCTTTCATCGGTTCCGATAATATCCCGATATCGTTTGCGGACATGACGCAAACAGTCCCGCTGTCGTTCACGAGCGGCGCGAGCTCGATGCCGATGACATATACCGTGCCGGCGGCGGGTGGTGTGCTACGTCCGATCGCCATGTCGTACTCCGGCGCGCCGCAGCCTGCCCCGGGCGCTGTGCGCACCGTGCGCCTGAGTCTGGCTCCGGGGCAAGCCAGCGCTGCACTACATCAGATGAACAACATCTACCTAATACCGGCGGCGGCGGCTGGGGGCCGCGTACTAACACGCGTGCCGGCCACGAAACTGCCGGCGGGCTTGCACTTGCAGCCGCAACCGCCGCGGCCCACCGCCGCGCCCGCGTCACAATCGCTCTTCTCTCCCTCTGCCACCAAGACCTACTGCCAACCCGGGGACATACTACGACTCACGCCATCGGGTAATCTGGAACTCGTCAAAGCCTCCGGCAAAAAGACTCCAAGCGTCGACGACGTCATTCACACCATTGACGATGATGAGCAGAGCGCACCGGCTCCTAAAACACCGACGCTTAGAAAGATAGCGCCCAAAACGCCCGCGCCCAAAACACCAGCGCCCAAGACGCCAGCACCCAAAACGACAGCGCCTAATACACCAGCGCCCAAAGTGTCAACACAGGCAATGAAACCTTCGACGCCGACAACGACGGCGCCTATGCCAAAAACGCGAGACCAGACGACGTCGACCCTTTTGTCAAACATGAAGAGCGACGACAAGGAACGCCGAAAGCGGAAAGTCTTTTCCTCGAGCAGCAGCAGCGATTCCTCGCGCTCGCCTTCCCCCTCCGACGACCCGCTCTCACTGTTTAGAGACGTCGTTCACATCCAGGCGCCAACAAAATCGAAAACCTCCACCACCTGTAAAACGGATACTACTAAACTACCTTCGACGTCAAATCAAACGAAACCAACTCATAGTCAAACCAAGTCTGCGCAACAGACAACGTCGTCGACCAGTAAAAGCAAACATAAAGACAACCCTGTTCCTCAGAAGTTAACTGACATTTTGAGTACTGTAAAAACGAAGAAAACTGATACTAGCAGTGCTGGCAAATCGATGAGCAGCAAAGCTGCAGTTGCCAAGTTCAAAGATTCGATTGACTTAACAGAAAATTGCTATATGCCTGCAAAGGCTAGCGAACCAAAGAAAATCATTACGAAAAGTGGAAAACCAACGAGTACTGTCAAGAAAGACACCCCCAATACAGTGGTGGGAACCTCCAAAAACATTATTTTGGACGGGAAATCCAAATCATTGTCGAACAAGGATAATATGGTAGATCTCACGTAAGTACACTATAATTTACTCTTGAGTATTACTGTCTTATTATGGAAACTGGCGTGGTTTTCACACATTTTATTTTTCACCTTGAAAAAGACCGCCTAATGCGGTTGAAACTATAGTCGGAGTAACCGGCTTAATCTTACGTGAGTGATTCCCGTGTAAATAAAATATTACCGTCTTACATTACAGAAGGTATGTTTAACAATGTCGCTGATTGCTCGTCTTAAAACAACAATATTAGAATAATGTCAAAGGCTTTTAGGTAGCTTAAAAACTGACTAGCTGCTAATTCGCGGAAAAAAACTAATTTAGCAATCTTCATTTACACCTGCAAATAGAAGTTTCAATGTAGTCTAATAAATACAGACTAAAAACTTTTTATCATCATCATCATCAGCCAGAAGACGTCCACTGCTGAACATAGGCCTCCCCTTTTAACCTCCATACTGAACGACAGCCTGCCTTTTCATCCACTGGATGCCAGCGACTCACAATGTCGTCGGTCCATCTAGTGGGAGGCCTTCCTACGCTGCGTCTTCCGGTTCGTGGTCTCCACTTAAGAACCTTTCTTCCCCATCGGTTATCAGTTCGTTGAGTGATGTGGCCTGCCCATTGCCACTTCAAGTACTTAGCAAATTTTAACAGCTAGGTTACAAAGTTTTTGTACCAACTCTTAATTATTCCAGTAGTAAGAAGTCCGTACAAGTGACGAACGTGAAGGCAACTCCTTCAAGCTCGGCAAACAAATCGAAGCCGCTCGAGAAGAAGCGGCCTGCGCCAACGACAGAGAACGCCGCTTCCAAAAAGAAAAAGACTGAACGTAAGTATAACCCTATTTTAAACTATCACGGTTGTTCACTAAAGTTATATGCAAGTAAAGTATAAGTGTAGTCACGGAAGCACTGAAGCCGTGGTAGCCTATTTGGGAGACCGCTAGACTTGAAGGCTTGACGTTGCGGGTTCAAACTCCGGGCCCGTACCAATGAGCTCTAGGAGTTCATGTACGGATTTTCATACCACCAGTATTATACAAGTATTTACACAAGCAATCTAATCTTAGTGGGGCTCGATTCTTGAATCGCTCGTATGATATTTCCAAACAAAAGTCGCATTTATGAAATAATCATATCACTCGCTAAAGCAACAAGTAGTTTGAACCATTCGAATTTGTTTCTATCAATAGAAAATATTTCATTTCGCATGTAGTTTTCGTGCGAAATACGAGAGATTCAAAAATCGAGCCCCTGGTTTTTCTGGAGGTTCTTATTATTTTCTTTATTTTTAACCGACTTCGAAAAGGAGGAGGTTATCAATTCGACTGTATGTTGTTTTTTTTTTTTTCTCTAAAATTTGACTGCTATTTTGTTTCAGCAATGACTCTAAAGGACTTCGATATAGATGATATCGACGATATCATTGAACTGGACTAAATATTTCACGGATATTACTAATTTAATACTGTACTGTGATACGGACAATTGGAAAAGTTAATTGAAGAGTAGCAGCCTTATTACTTAAGGTCGCGCTCACCGGCTAGAGCTATCTCTTTCGCATTTTAAAAGACAAATTTTTTCTAAGTATAAAAAAAAACTATTGGACATTCTTTTTAGAAAAACATTGCAGACGTTTTAAAGTACTTTTTATGTTTTTTTTTTGTTTGAAGATACCTTTTTTTTACTGGGCAAGTGGCTTTATTGACTTTATTAACTAAACAAAATACATGGTTATTATGATGTATTATGGCGAAAGATATAGAAAAAATATCAAAACGAAATTTACTTTATACCATTTGCAATGTTATTCTAAAGATAATGCCTAATCGTTTTTTTTTTATGCTCACTCAAGTGATTTGTTTATCTTCGAAAATGTGCGAGATAGCTCAGGCTGTCATTCGCGATTTTGTCTTTTCAAGCGAGCTAGTGGACGAGAACTGGATGTCACGATTGCGAGTGATAGTTAACGTAATCAGGTCGCTGTATGGATCACGACCAAAATTATTTTGCAAGAAGGATAGTAATTAGTGGTAGGCACTGGCCAGTTTGCACGTCTTCTCTACAAAGAATGACTTATAGTCTGCTGTTCGGTAAAAGTGAGGTGCGTGTTGTTAATGAAAAAAATGTGATTTTTGTTTCTATAACTTTTTAAAAGACTAATGAAGATGAAAGTACAGTCAGTGATTCAACGTGTATTAACTAAATATTGTTTTTACTACTTTTTTTAATTGTGACGAAAACTTTTTATTTTAATTGTGAAAAAAAAATTGATCCTAATAATTATTTTGTGATTAGCTACTAGTAATAATTATATAATTAAGTAAAGTAATAAATGTTAGTCACATACTTTGGTCCATGGGGCCCATGTACCAAAAAGTTTTTAAAAAAAATTTCGCCACATTTAATCGACGCCGCTGGTGATAAGAGAGCTGGCTCATTCCTCGCGCAGAGAATTTCTTTAGCAATTCAACGCGGGAATGCAGCCAGCGTTCTTGGCACTTTACCACACGGACAACATCTTTTTTTTTAATTTTTAATTATATTAGTGATAATTTGTATGTAATAATTAGTATTAGTGTTAATAATTAAGGCTTTTTTATTTTCTTTGTTTGATATACCCTATTTAGATTATTAAAATAAAGAATTGAAACAATAAAAGTATCTAAAACTTTGATGTTTATATAGTATGGAGGTACGTGTATGGCATGTAGGTATAAAGTGCAGTATCTAACCTTGATCTAACCTAAATTATGTCACTGAATATAAGTAATTATGACGTGAATTTAATGTACAGCCATTTCGGCAGCTGATATGTACACTACAATATGTAGGTACAGTCTTTCGCTTAAAGCCTTGGCCAAACCAACGCGTTCAGCTCGCGTCCGCGGTGGCGATCACGCCGCGGCCAATCAGAAGATATCGATGAGTCTTCTGATTGGCCGCGGCGTAATCGCCACCGCGGACGCGAGCTGAACGCGTTGGTTTGGCCTAGGCTTTAATGTTCAACTATAGACGAGTTCCGAATCATGCCAGCACGACACAAATATTTTTTTCGTGCAGTTTTGGTTCTCATTAGCGATGTTGGCGTTGAATCGGAACGCGCCCTATATTAACAAATATGGTAGACAGTCGTCCAATGATAACCACTAGCTAAGAAAACCTGAGCTGTTATTGGTCGAAAAACGCCATGTTAGTTTAAGGTGGTACGTTTCACATATGGTGGGAAATTCAAATTTCAAACAGTTTTTTTGTCCTTGTTGTTAGGCCGGGTAATTATTGGCTGTCATTTTACAATAATTATCCGACCTACGACAAAAAACTGTTTGTATATTGAATTTCCCGCCATATATGAAACGTACCACCTTAAATAGTTGGATGTATAAAAAGAAACACTATAACAGTCTGATTCTTTTTCATATATGAAATTATGAAAAAGTAAAATAAAAATAATGTGTTAATTTGTATGTTTTATGTGTTCCAATCTTGGCTAGGTACTGTACTAGACAAAGTAAACCTAAAAGTTTTTCTCTCAATATGTTAAGAAAAAAATTATCATGATTATTTGTCTTGTAAAGATTAATATTATCATCACTTATGACTTTGTTTGGAGCTTCTATATTAACATTATATAGATAAGAGCTAAGTATTTGAACTATGTCCTATGTGACGTAGCAACTATATAGCAAGATATGTTTGTCAAAACTTAGGTTGGATTTGTGGTAGCAAATTAGAACTTGTATGAGAAAAGTTATTGTGTTATTGTTTTTATTCAAAGAGCAGATCAGTTTATGCCACAGTACAATCTACTCAAGATACAACTGCAATATAATAAATACCAGTACCTAATGGTTTCTAAAGTAATAGGTAGGGACAAATTTACAAGTGTGTAAGGCCCTAAACAATTTTGTCTGTAAACAAGCATGTTTTAAAATGTTAATTTTTCATTCAAATGTCGAATATTAAGTGAAGGAGTTTTTGTTTATTTGTAAGATTAGTTGTAATTTTCAAAATAATACACATAGCTATCTTTACGATTGTGTTTTATTTTGCCTATAGCAGGCTACTTGGTCGGGTTCACTGTTTTTTACTGGTCAGCAAGCCTTGCGACTGTTGCGTCCGATAAGGCCTGTGGTGGCCTGGGGCCTTACGGACAACAGCTAATTGCGGCACCTAATCCGCTCAGTTGGAAAATCACGCGAACGTGAACCTTATCGCGCCCAGATACGGTTTGCGGTCGCGTGATTTTCCAACTGAGCGGATTAGGTGCCGCAATTAGCTGTTGTCCGTAAGGCCCCTGTAGTCATCCATCCGTTCCATTGGCAGTCAGTAAGGACAAATAGTGGCCGGGCGGTAGCATATGCGCTTTACAATCTGACGGCACCCGGTTCGATCCTCTGCCAGTCACCAATGACTTATTTAGTACTTAATTATTATGTGCAATATTGATGCCATCAACAACGGTGAAGGAAAACATCGTAAGGAAGCCGGAAAGATATAAACTATGTAAAGGCACTAAAGCAGTAGTTTTACTCGGACGTGTCCTTGAGTTCAATGCCTAACTATCAAGCAGGGATGTTACGGAGCTTCGACTCCGGTTCCGTTAAGTCGGAACTTCCGATTATTATTACACCTTCGGGCCCGACACTTTTTAATCGGAGGTCGAAGCATAACATAGCGGCGGCGGCGGCTTGTTTATTTGGAAATATGCCAATTGTACTCTCATTGTTTGTGTTTTATTTTGTAATTGAAAATTGAAATTCAAAAAATTTGACTAAATAATGTTTTATTTGTCCTTAAATAAAAATTATCTTTCATGCCACCACTTCTGATTCTGCCTCCGACTCCGATAAAGCAAATTTAAAAACTCCGACTCCGCCTTCGGTTCCGATAAAACTACCTCCCGGTTACATCCCTGCTATCAAGTACGGGGCTAGGGTTGCTACTATCGGGAAAACTTTTTTTTTTAATACAATACATCTGCGTTTGGCCACCAGCTCACCTGATGCTTTTTCCTACTTGTTCTATTGATAGAACAGGTGGTAACGACACATGCTAAGCAACAGTGTGGTCGAGTAGATTGTGCGACTTTGTTGTAGTCTTCAAGTCGCTAACAAAACAGCTTATCTCAGTGACGCGGTGCTCACGATTACCGATAGACTGAGCGTACCGTGAAGTATCTCGATGCGGGCAGGGGAACGGGCGCTCGATTGACACGGCACTCGATTCGGGCGTTTGTTTAATGTCAACCTACTGCTTTAGCTTATATCTACTGTGAAGCCGGTATGTTCAAGAACATCAAAGTTGAAAGACATAACAGTGGCATCGATTCTGATGTACTCTAAACTAAATTTGAGAGCTCTAAAATTGTTGCCATCCTTCTCTCACATATTAAAATGAAAAGAGAGGCAGATAGTTTTAGTCCTGTCAGATTGGTTTAGTTTAGTGAGTGGTATGACAGAATCGACGCCTTCACCAACATGCACTGGGACAGTTTGGTAAATAAGGGATATTCTCTCTCTCTCGCTCTCTATCTATCTCTCTCAGAGAGAAGGCCTGTATCCCAGTAGTGGAAACAAGATAGGTTGATAAATGAAGGACAAAGGTATGTGGTATGAGGTATGTGATGGTGTATGTGTATGGTTTGTATGTAAATAAAATAACAATTACTGACACTGTTATATAATTCCTTTAGTCTTACAACAAAATAAATTATAATCAACTTTATGATTAAATATCAATAATATAGGCTTTATTGTAATATTTAAAGCTTCTTACATAGATAGGTACGTACCAAAAATAACATTAACGTATTTTACCAATTAACTCATGACCAGTTTTATCACTTTGATACTTTTATGATTAACATTCGTAAATATAGATCTTCATAGACTTATTTATCTACTACTTATACAATAGTAAAATAATTTAATAAATTGTAGGTCACCTCACCCTTCAGGGTTTCAGGCAGCTAGAATTCTTCACACAATCTCTATTAACAAATACTTTTTTTATTCGATTAGATAGGTTTAAGTAGGTGCTTCATAAATAACATAAGATTTGTTTAAATGTATTGTACTAATAATTAAATAAGTATTCAAGTCATAGCAATAACTTGAATTGAATAATTCGCTTGGTTTATTACAGACTTTTATCAGCATAGACACCGTAAGTTCACTTACTTTGCAGACTGTGGCCTACCTTAAGTTGGGTCAATGCTCCAAAATACGCAATATAAACTAAAAAGAAAGCATTTAAGAAGATAAATTTATATGATTATTTACAGAATATTTACCGAGGTAAGGTTACCGTGCCGTAGTTAACCGTAGCAAAAGACTAAGAAAGAGGGTAGATCGTGTTGTCTGCACCTAACTTTTTTTAACTGTCAACCAACCACCCGCATTCTTCAGTCTTCTCGTGAACATGGTGCATGTAACTGCGTCGAAATATCGGGAGCTCATTCCACAACCTTACCACGATAAATAATCATATAACTTTAGTGAACAACCGTAATAGTTTAAAACAGTGATTTAAGAAGTTGGCTTTTCAATTCAACTAACACTAAATTGCTCTGGAGAGACGGTGGCCGGGCGGTAGCATGTGCGCTTTAGAATTTGACAGCACCCGGTTCGATCGCCGGCCCTGCACCAACGACTTATTTAATACTTAAATAAATTATGTGCAGTTTGGATGTCATCGCTGTGCAATGGTGAAGGAAAACAGCATCGTGAGGAAACCGGTTTAAGAACCTCAAAAAATATCAAAGACATAATATGACATTTCACCGACATGCACTGAGCCACCATGGTAGATTAGGGCCCATCCTCTTTAAGATGACATTTCACCAACATGCACTGGGCCAGCATGGTAGATTAGGGCCCATCCTCTCTAAGAGAAAGCCTGTGTCCTAGCAGTGTGAACATGATAGGCTGATAGTGATAATGAAATTGCTCTCATAACGTCATCATAGTGGGTACAAAAAACACGACACTGGATTAACCTACCACTTGATTTGCTTGCGGTATCCATCCTGATATAGATCTATGATTTATAAAGTAATTTTAGAAGTTTTACAAAAATAAACTAGTTATGTTACTTCACAAATATTTGGCTTGAGAAGAAATCCAGCTTCAAATAATTTAAAAAATAAATGATAATTTCAGAGATCTAATTCCTACTGTAACTTTAGGCCAAACTAATATAAAAATCACCGATTCATAAAGCGGCAAATGCTTCGCGTTAGAATTTTAAAAATGCACTTTTTCATAAATTTTTTCTTAAAATATTTATACAAACAGTACCCAAATTATGATAAAACCTTGACTAAAGGTATTGTCGACCTAATATTTGTTTGTTCACGAGCTACCTACCTACCACATCATAATGCTACCAAGCTCAACTTGGCAATCTGAATAAGCACCCACATATTTTAGCAGCAGCACTTGCGAAGCAATCCTTATAAGTTATCAATAATAATAATCACAGTTTTTTTAATTTTATTTTTAATTAGAACGGCTGTCATTCAAAATTAGTTAGCAACTGTGATGCGGAGTTCGACGCGTTGACCTAAATAAAAATGTTCAATCAAGGTTCATAATGCCTGGTAATAGATTTTTCTCATTTCCATTCTATTTACTTCTCTTTCTGTGGTCCATATCCACCAAACCGAAGAGAAGATGTAATAGTTTATTGACATGGCGTGTAAATTTTGGGCGATTTTATTCTATCAAAATTCACACATTTCCGTTTGGTGAATACTTTGGCCGTAACACTGGTTAAGTCTCAGATCCAACAAACAAGGGAGATAAGGCAAGGGTGGCGTGGCCGGTGCGAACGCATCTGGTCTAAATCAGGCTTGATGCGTTTAGTCGAACTCACCCTGCACACGACCTTGCCGCCCTTTTTGTGACTATAGTTAGTTTATTGGTGTCACTGCAACTTTCTTAGTGTGTGAAAAATTTGTAGTGTGTGTACTTACAGTTTTTGCGTTAAGCGGTTTAGTAGTATGATGAAAAAAATTGGGTGAACCGCGGAGACATTTGAACATGAACGATAAATTGTACCTACTAAGGCATAACTCCGTTTAGGCGCGATTGGTCCGATTCGCGGTTAATCCAATTCACTTTATTAGCGATTGGCCCATTTCGCGTTTCGTCCAATTCGCGGTTGGACCATTTCGCGTTTCGTCCAATTCGCGGTTTGTCCGATTCACTTTTAGTCCAATTCGTAGTTGGTCCAAAACGCGTTGGGCCCAATTCGCGGTTGGTCCAATAAAAAATATATTTCCAAAATTAAACAATTTATATATAATATTAATTTTAAAAACATTATCCATTTTGGTCTAACCAAGAATTGGACTAATCCCGAATTGGCCCAACCACGAATTGGACTAATCGCGAATTGGATCAACCGCGAATTGGTTATGTTTTTTACCATTGAACTAACTGCGAATTGAACCAATCGCGTCTAAACGCATATCTCCCTTGTCTGTCGATCTGAGGGTCAAAGGCTACCGCTTACACAAAATTATATGTTACGTATTGAAATAATACTAGCTGTTTATACTGATTAAATCAGATACAATATTATAAGATTAACCTTTTGACCGCAAACGTCGCCTACAGGCGTCAACATATTTGTGCCCAGACCGCCAACGACGCCTTTAGGCGACACCACTTTTGACCATTATTTACAGGAAATATATAATAGTAACGGATTATGTAAACAGTATTTTTTATTACATATAGTTTTATATATTTATTTTTTATTATATTTATTAGTTCATCTTATCGAAGTGAATAAAATAAAAGCTATTCAATATATAAAGCATATAATATCAAAATTTAAATTTGTTTAGAAAATCTGTATACAGTAAAAAATGTCTGGGCGTACAGAGAGCACGTTGGTTGCGCGACCCGTGGCGGTCAAAGGGTTAACTGAATTTGAGTTCATCATCTTAAGGGGCCTGTATACCGTCTGCAGCTCACTCGCTCGCACATGTTCACATTATTGAAGATATAAAATCAATGAGTGTGAATTTCCAAAAAGTAACAAAATCATGTCTTGGTGTCTATCGTAACATTACAAACAAAGAAATTGTCAATTTGATATATTTTAATTTGACACAGTAAAATGGTAACAAGTGATTTTTATTTCTCGTGTCAACATCTTGTAATTTGAAGGAATAACATATTCCGTCAAATTACAAGATATCGAAACAAACATTTCTATGTTTGTAATGTTACGATAGACACCAAGACATGATTTTGTTACTTTTTGGAAATTTACACTCATTGATTTTATATCTTCAATAATGTGAAAATGTGCGAGCGAGTGAGCTGCAGAGGGTATACAGGCCCCTCAAGGGATGCAGATGGCAGGCTTTCGTTCAGTGTGGAGGTTAAAGGGGGCCTAAAATAAAAATAATAATATAAATGAGGCCTATGTTCAGCAGTGGACGTCTTCTGGCTGATGATGATTATGATCTTTGTTTAAGAGATTCTCACTAAATACGAAATGTAAATCTGTCAGAGTTATTAAAGATAAATTCGCAGGCGTGAACTTACGCGCACATCACAATTGTTCGCACATTCGCAGTAGGTCTACTGTTAGGGTGGTTTTCATCTAGTAGTGACGCGGGAGAGCTTGGTCTTGTCGAAGGCACAGATGGCGCCGAGGAGCGCCGAGCGCGAGTCGCACGGGCTGGCGGCGGCCGGCGAGCACGCAGTCACCACGCTCGGCTCCGCTGCTGCAAACGTATTCATATACAACATGTAAGAGAGAGGCCTATACCCAGCAGTGCGATAAGGAAGGCTGTGGTAGATGATGATAATGATATAAGTAATCCTCCTACTAATATTATAAACGCGAAAGTTTGTATTATGGATGTATAGATGTATGGATGTTTGTTCCTCTTTCACGCTGCAACGGAACAACGGATCGACCTAATTTTTTGCATGGGTATAGTTCAAGAGCCAGAGAGTGCCATAGGCTACTTTTCATCATCATCACTACGCGGGTGAAACAGCGGGGCGCAGCTAGTACTAATATAAATGCGAATGCACATCCTTGAAGTTTCAAACAGTTTATTACAAACCCATATACAACTAAGAATAGACCACAGATTAGACAAATTAGGGAGATATGCCTTAGTATATATCGTTCGTGTTCATATTTTTTTTTCTTCAGTACATCGCTAAACAGCTTAATCCAAAAACTGTAAGTACGGCTTAGTTTCTTATTTTCCACACACACTAAGAAAATTGTAGCGACACCAATGAACTCTAATAGTCAACATGCATAAAAAAGGGCAGCAAGGTCGTCTGGGCGGGGTTCTGGTTTGTGGGTGGGTTTCGTGTCAATTCCTTAACGTGGTTGATGTTACAAAATAAAATTAAAATTCTTTCTTTAAAGACATCAAGCCTGATTTAGGCGAGATGCGTTCGCACCCGGTTTCATCAAGAAATGGTTTCAGCTAGCTAGCAGTGGAGCATGCAACATGATGTTCCTCAAAAGGCGAGTAAATAGATTCTTTAAGGGTCGGCAACGTAGTTGTGATGCCTCTGGTGTTACAAGTATCCATAGGCGACGGTGACTGCTTACCATCATGCAGCCTGTCTGATTGCCATCTATGACAAAAAAAGTAGTGACTCAGAAAAAAAATGTGGAGATGCTCAGATGAAATGTTGCTCTAGTGGTATCAAATTGGTTATAAAATAACTTACAGAGGGCGGGCGGCGTGGGAGATGAAGCGGTGCTGGCGCTATGCGAACGCACTGTTTCCGCGAGAGATGACGTCGATTTCCAAACACTGTCGCGCTTTTTCTGCAGAATCAAACCACTATGTACAAAAAGGTAACCGCTGTCAAAATTCTTATTAGACAAATATCTCAGTGTCGAACATGGTCAATTATCTATCTATCAATATATATTATACTAGCGGTCCGCCCCAGCTTCGCACGGGTATAGATTATAGCCTATGTTACTCGGGGATAGTGTAGCTTCCCAACAGTGAAATAATTTTTCAAATCGGTTCAGTAGTTTCGGAGCCTATTCAATGCAAACAAACAAACAAACAATCAAATCTTTCCTCTTTATAATATTAGTATAGATAAATGAATCCCTATTTACCTTGGTCACGCCATTACTAGAGAACGACTTTACCGATTTCATTCATCTTTTTTTTAAGTTTTCTTACGGAAACAAAAGTTAAGAAAATTGGAAAATTACAGAAAACGTAATGACGATTTTAACTTCGCGCGTTTGACAGTTCTAAGACAGGACAACGTCTGTCGGGTCAGCTACTATTTATATATAATAAAAGGCGATGTGTGTATGTTCCATTTGGACTCCGAAGCGGCTGGTATGATTTTGATGAAATTTACAGGCATTCTTCAGATTAGCGCAGCGAGTGATCCTGTCAAGTTTGATAGCAATCGGATCAACATATTTTTTTGTGTTTTAATATTTTCCCTATAAAAAACAAGAAAAAGAATGATATTTTACATAATAGAAAAAAAAAAGTAATTGACAATTACTTTTTTATTCCAGATATAAAGCGGGTTAACCGCGGGGCGCGGCTAGTATAGAATAATAACTTACCGCTCTTCGCCTCTGTTTTTTCATTTCTTCTTCCGAACCAAGAATTTGCTGTATCCTGACTTCTTTTCTTGCACTTCGCTCCTGTATCAAACGAGCAATATAAAATAAATAAATATTCGGGAAATTTTTCACACACGGTCATCTGACTCCAAACTAAGCAAAGTTTGTGATATGGCTGCCAGAGACTGATATACATACATAATATATAGTTTTAAATATATATTGTTGAGGATCAAATGAAATTCCAGGTTTTCGTAGCACAGAAGAAGAGGAGCGGCGCGACTTCCATCAGGATAATGCACAAAATATATCTAATTACATAGCTTTGTTCAAAGAGATATTGCTACGTCAGTTGACACGGCTTCGTAAACCAAAAGACTACTTATTTGACAGAAAATGTTAGGCACACCCTCCAATTCTTAATTTTATTCATTTAAATGGGTACCGACATAATTTGGTACAAAAGTATTAAAACAGATGGCGCTACACGTATCGAAATATAGAAATAACATTACATTATGCGTGCGTCGCTAACATACCGCCCCCTAGTGCTGAGCTGAGCTGACAAATTAAAATAAAAAAATTACAATAAATTTTTACAAGAAAACTAAAGCAGTTCAGTTTAGCACTAACATTCTGCTGGTGAGAGTAAGGCGACGCGCGTGACCGGCCGTCGCACCACACCGGTGCGCGTACGCACGTCAACCACCCGGACGCGACCATCGTCACCACTAAGGGTCTTACTCACTACTCCGTGGCGCCAAGAGCCACGATCTAAATTAGGTTCAATAATTAAGACAAAATCTCCATCTCGCAACGCTCTCTGATCCTTATTCCACTTGTGTCTAGGTAGTAATGTAGGTAAATATTCTTTGACCCACCGGGCCCAAAACATATCTGCTAACCGTTGCGCGATGCGCCATTGTTTACGTAAACAAAAATCGTCGTTATCGAATTTACCTATAACTGGACCATTAGACGATGTACCTATCAAAAAATGATTAGGTGTTAAAGCTTCAGGATAATTAGGGTCGCAAGAAACGTATGTTATAGGGCGACTATTAACTAAAGCTTCTACTTCCGCTAGGAAAGTAGCTAAAGTCTCAGGGCGAGGAGCACGTTCCTTGAGTGCTACTTTGAGAGCTGTCTTCACGGTTCTGATTTGCCGTTCCCATGCACCGGCCATTTCTGGGGCCCCCGGAGGTATGAACCGCCATTCAATACCTCGCAGTTGGCTGTCTTCGTGCAGTTTACTCTGGTTGAGTTGAATCAAACTCCGTTTTAACTCATTGTCGGCTCCATGTAGGTTTGTACCATTATCTGAGTAGATAACTACAGGTGTCCCACGACGAGCTATCATTCGTCTCAGAGCCATTATAGTGGAGTCTAAACTCAAACTTTCAGAAATTTCAATGTGTACTCCACGAACAGTTAAGCACGTAAATAACACGCCGTATCGTTTCTCCCTTCTTCGACCAATGGTGACCTCTAGAGGTCCAAAAAAGTCAATGCCCAAAAAACTAAACGGTCTACGGTGGTGCTGCAAGCGTGCAGCGGGCAGATCTGCCATCCGCTGCGGCTGCGGCGCCGCGCGGCGGTACCGACAGAACAAACAACGCGAAGCTACGGCTCGTACAGTCGGCCGCAGCTTTATAATCCAGTAACGTTGACGTAATTCATTTACGACCAGTTCGTGCGCACCATGAAGCGCTTTCCTGTGGTAGTATTCTACCAGCAGTCGTGTGATCTTGTGGTGACCATCAAGTATCACGGGTCTCATTGTTGATTGTTCAACATTTTGAACTTTATCAACTCGACCGTGGACTCGCAAAATTCCATCTTGGTCAATATAAGGCGTCAAAGTCAACAAGCGACTCGTAGAAGACAGAGGCTTGTTTTCCTTGAGCTGCTCAATTTCTTGAGCGAACGAGTCTTGTTGACATTTTTTGAGCAGTAATTTTTCTGCTTCATTCAAAAGTTCAACACTAAGTTGAGCATCAATACGACGACATCGTTTTAAAAATAATAAAACTCGAGCAGTAGACCGAACGAGTCTTATCCAAGAGGAGAAGCGGTCCTCGTCAGGCAAGGAGGGTTCAATGACCCGTGACGTCATCACGTGGACGCTCCTTGTCTCGCAGACTGCATCTTCAGATGTCTTGGTAGACTTAAGATCCTTAGGCCATGTATCCTCTGGCTGCCGTAAAAATCCAGGTCCTTGAAACCAAGTACTATCATATACAAGTGGTGGTGATTCTTCTTTGGTGGCGAGATCAGCTACATTAAGCTTACTTGGCACATATCGCCATTCTGACGTCACAGTTAGTTCGTCAATCTCACCAAGTCTGAAAGCAACAAATGGCTTGAAATTCCTAGGGTCACTACGGATCCATTGACAATAATAGACAATAGACAAATTTTGCAAGACCGTATGTGAGTCAGTCCAAAAGTAGCGCTTATCAGGCTTCATATCTTTGTGTTCTCGCTGAAGCGTGTCAGCGAGACGTGCGGCTATCAAGCCACCAGTCAATTCAAGTCGCGGAATTGAAACCGGGCGAAGAGGGGTGACTTTACTCTTCGCAGCTGCAAAACACACAAGTACCTTCCCATCACTACGAATCAAACGCCAGTAAATTACTGCAGCTATTGATTTGATAGAAGCATCCGAAAATATGTGCATTTCACATCTCATAATTTTGTCAACATCCTGTATATCAGCTGTAGCTGGATAACATTCAGACCAAGTACCAGCATTTAAATACCAACGAGGTATTCGTAGTAGTTCCAGCTGTTTAAGCTCGTCGAGCCATTTGACCCATTTAGTGTGCTCGGCAGGCAGAATCTGGCTTTGCCAATCAATGCCAGACCTGTGTACGTCTTGAAAAATAATTTTACTTTTTATCAAAAATGGTGATAAAAAACCATGAATGTCATAAACTGACATAATAATGCTAAGCATTTTAGCTTTCGTAGGTGACACAATTCCATCTAAAATATCTTTAGGTATCCGAGTCAAATTAATCGCAAAACCGAATGAGTCATCAGCGGGATGCCAGATTAACCCTAAAGTGCGCTCAGTTACGTTGTTTACACCGTCTTTAAACTGCAGCGCGGTAGGCGCTAGCGCATCTGTAGGTATGGAATCTAAAACCTGTTTACTGTTGCTCGACCAACCTTTTGTCTCGAATCCACCTTTTTTAAGAATCGAAGTTATATCACGTATTAATCTAATAGCGTTATTTACATCTGATGTCGAATACAAACAGTCATCCATAAAATGACTATTTATGATGACGTCAGCAGCTTCCGAATTTATATCCTCGTATTTGAGCGCATTTTTGTTTTTTATGTACTGCGCTATAAAAGGTGAGCATGTCGCACCGAATATTAGACTTTGCATTGCACACACTTTAATCGGAGTTTCTGCAGACTCTTGCCACAAGAATCTGAGCACGTGTTGATCTTTCGGATTTATTTTAATTCGCAAAAACATATCACGAATATCGCTTATTATGACAATAGAATTCTCGCGAAACCTAAGCATAATACCAAACAACGAATTATATAAGTCTGGGCCTGTTAATAAAAAATCATTTAAACTAACCCCCTGTACCTTTGCGGCGGCATCGTATACGAGACGCAATTTCCCTACTTTATTCATATTCTGCACGCCAAAATGTGGTAAGTACCATACATGATCAGCTGATAACTCCTTATCAGTTAGTTCTCGAGCGTAACCATTATCAAATAACTTAGTTATTTCTTGTTTGTACCTAGCTGCATACGCGCTATCTTTAGAAAACTTTCGCAATAACAACTGTTGCCGTGAGTAAGCATTTCTGTAAGAATCAGGCATAATAAAATCATCGTTTTTAAACGGCAATCCTACCTCCCATTGTGTACCTACTTGACGAGAGGTTTTATCCAAGATATCGATTGCTCTCACATGATCTTTATTCTCACGACTTAAGGTCGATATTCCTATCGAATCAAGACTGAATGAATTTTTAATTAGGTCATTCAACTCATTAGTTGTACGCATATCGTTATCACAATCATCAGAGCGAGCGAGATGGTAAACATTAAGATCACTTACCGAGGAGTGAGTACGACCTTTGTGACATCCATGGATGGCCCATCCCAGCCTGCAGCGTGACGCGTACAACGAGTTCCTATCTCCGTGCACAATTTCCATCGGGGCGATAAGAAAATAATTATCTTCCCCTATCAATATACGAGGCACTACTCGTTTTGCACAAATCAATGGCTTTATGTGAGCTAAATGCGAACAATCAACTTTGTTTACAACGGATACATTTTGTGCACTCAATTTTAATTTATCACATTTATGCAATTTAATGTCATAGGAAGCATTGTCCTGTCCAGATATTTGCACTTTTACCGTCGGCACTTCCGGTTGGTAAACTTCTATACCGAACGCATCCGTAAACTTAATCGCGCGCGAAGTTTCACACTCTAAACCTAGGCTGTTCGCTAAGCCTGAATCTATCAAAGAAACCGATGCACCGTCATCTAAAAGCGCGTAAGTGTTCACTACACCCTTAGGTCCGCGTAATTGAACGGAAACCACTTTCATAAGAGCGAATTCTTCGCTTGTTTCGGGTATAATTCTTGTAGAACTCGAAAGACACTCGTCGCTATTCTGTGCGATGTGCATTACCGATGTCTCGCCGTCGGTCGTAGGTAATATTGGTTCCGGGCCGTCTTGGCTTATCGCATCAGCTGGCTGTGACGTCATCGTAGGCTTTATCCAGTGTAATAGTCGGTGATGTGCCATACCACAGCTATCTACGTCACAGACCGGTCCGGGACATGCGTTGCTATTGTGTTGTTTTGTAGATAAACAACGATAGCACAATTTTTGTGATTTTACGAATCTCCATCTATCTCTTCGCATCGCACGTATGAATACTCGGCAGTCGGGCAATGAATGGTTGCCTTTCTTGCAGTATATACATTTCTTTTCATCAGTGACAGAAGCAGTGTAGACAGAGCGATGACGTAACTTGTCGTCAGCTGGTCGCTTGACTGCTACAGTTTCTGCCGGTTTCTTATAATCTCGAGGCTGAGTACATCCAACGATTGATAACATCTCAGCTTCGGTCTTCAAAAATGTAGCTAACAATTCTAGCTTAGATCTGCCGTCACGTAGTCGACTATAAGCGAAGTCCGTCCATTTAGCCATAAGAGTGCTCGGCAATTTTGAAACAACAGCTGCAGCGAGCTCGGGGCTTCGTAGGTAGTCGTCTTCATTTAGTGCGCGTATTGTTGCCACGCAATTGTTGACCTTAACGGCAAAAAAGGTCAAATCATGTTGATAATAATTAGGTAACGATGGTAACTTCTTCAACTGCATCGTTAGACTCTGAATTATTATATCAGCTCGGCCAAATCTCAGTTCGAGAGCTTCTAAAATAGTAGACGGTGACGTATTGCCAATTAACAAGTCCGTCACAGCTTCCTTCGCGTCACCTTTCAATGCACGGCGAAGTCTCCAAAGGTTTTCAGAATCACTGAAACTACACACGCGAGTCGAGTCCTCGTACGCATGTTTGAAGTGGAGCCACTCGATGTAATCACCGCTGAAAGCAGGTAGATCCCGCGGCGTTCCAAGCCGGCTGAGCAGGCGATCATCACGAGGTGACGTGTTTTTATTCAACAGATCCTGCAACGTATGAGCGAGTTGCTGGATGCCGTCGTCCTGAGTCTTCTGGGGCTGAATAGGGGTACAGTTACGTTCCAGCCAATTCTCCACGTTATTATTACGTGTCTGTTCCGGTAGTGACGTCACGCTATCTCTCGCGCCAAGATCTGGATTTGAAGCATCATTAGTGTCGGCACGGTTTGCACTCTCAGCGTCGACTTTGGCAAGGTTAGCTTGCAGCTTCTTGTCAATTAACTCCATCTGGATCATGGCTTTTGCTTCGGCTGCTTCCAGCTCAAGCTGCTTTCGTCGTGCTACCGAAGACGCCTTGGATCTCTTCGAACAAACTGTCGTTTTAATAGATGTACATGTCGATTGCTGCACGGTGCCATGTGGCGATTCCTTGCACGGCATCGGCGTAGCGACATGTACGGTCGATAATTCCCATGGCGTTGTAGGACACTCGCTGCCTTGGGAAATAATCTTCTCTGTTGGATTCACTAGGGCACTATCCAATTTGCCTTCCTCGGTCAATTTCTTCCGTCCACGTTTCGACCGAACCTTCAATGGAGTTTCCGCCATTACGTGTACTCGTTCAATAATTCGAGCTCGAAGACCAGATTGTTGAGGATCAAATGAAATTCCAGGTTTTCGTAGCACAGAAGAAGAGGAGCGGCGCGACTTCCATCAGGATAATGCACAAAATATATCTAATTACATAGCTTTGTTCAAAGAGATATTGCTACGTCAGTTGACACGGCTTCGTAAACCAAAAGACTACTTATTTGACAGAAAATGTTAGGCACACCCTCCAATTCTAATTTTATTCATTTAAATGGGTACCGACATAATTTGGTACAAAAGTATTAAAACAGATGGCGCTACACGTATCGAAATATAGAAATAACATTACATTATGCGTGCGTCGCTAACATATATTAACAACCAGATTATATAGAACAAACACAAATGTTCATCACATAAATGTTTGTCCTAGGTGGGAATTGAACCCACGCCCCCAAGTTCAGAAGGCAGGTTCACTACCAACTGGACCTATACCTGGATATATATATATTTTTTATTTTATTTTATTTTTTATCATTTTGCTGTGGAGGGAAGTTGTTTGGATAAACAAGACTGGAGCTAACGGAATATATATTTATATATATATATCTACTTTAAGGCATCCGAATATACTCCTATTATCAGTCTAAACCAGCTCTTACCAATTTCTGTTCCATCCTCAATCTTGCTTCAAAACATGTGACCACATTCCTCAGCTCCTCCTTCAACGATATGGGGAACTTCAAATGCGCTCTGGAATCTTCAGTCATCCTGGTGAGGCCGTTCAGGGGCGCCTGGCAGAAGAACTGGTGGCGGAGCAGGTCTTCTATCGAGGGCTGGCCGTGCTTGCACGCGGAAGATGAAAGGCAGAGGCGCAGCACTGATTCTGGAAGGGATTTAGTGTGCTTGATGAATAAAATAACGCTAGACATATCTATAAGATAGTAAAAATGTGGTCTCGTTTCCTCGCGCGACACTTCTTGCCAGCGAGAATCTGACAAAGCTATCAAGCTTATACAGGGTTACGCGAAAAGGGTGTACTAAGCTGAAAGGGAAACCATAATACCCATCATTACAAACAAATTTACTATGGGACCAACCCTGAAATCGCGAAAGACATATCAGCTGTTCCCTGTTCCATACATTTTGTCGAGGGTGAATGGCCGTTTTCTAAAACAGTTCATATTTTTAGGCCTATACATAAGCGTTTGATAATATATACTGGGTCTTGCGGAAAGGGTGTACTTGTACATTGTAAACAACTTAAGGGTGCACATATCGGAACCGTATTGAGTATAAGAAAGTGTTATTATATTATTTAATGTGTACTGGGGCCTTACGGCCAACTGCTAACGCGGTATCAAACTAACGTTAAATCCGCTCAGTTGGAAAATCACGCAAACGTGAACCTTAATGCGCCCAGGTACGGTTAGAGGTCGTGTGATTTTCTAATTGAGCGGATTTAACGTTAGTTTGATACCGCGTTAGCATTTAGCAATAAAGCCTCTGTTGGTGTTTTTGAAAAAAAAAAGTCCTTTAATAGTTTTATTCTCCTCTTTTTTTTTATAAAAAGAGCGGCAAACTAGCTTGCTGTCCCCCTATGGAAACCCGTAACACAAGCGGTGTTGACGGTACTGTCATAGGACAATAGTAGTAACATAATTATATTTTTTATAATCTTACCCAGCTCCATGTCACAGTCGGGATAGTCATCGCAATAGTGATCTTCCAGCGGCGTCGCAAACGCCATTTCGTAGAGAGTTCTGGCGAAACAGTAGACATCGACCGCCTCAGCGCTAGTGCGGCGCAGTTTTAACAAATGGGGCCGGTAGAGCGAGCTGCCGCCTAGCAGAATATTCTCCAGGTCTAAAAGCTGCGCTCGTTGGTTTTGGATGGCGATATTGCCGGGATGTATATGACCTAGAAAAATTATGCAGATTCTGCAGATTCTCTAACGACGATCGACCGCTTGAAACAATGTAAACATCTCATGTTTGGTTTTCATAATTATGAACTACGGAAATTAATCTGTGGCCGTGCGCGCGCCAGATCGAGTTATTTACTTGGGTGGGTCACCGATACGTGGGCGGGTCGCTCACGTATCGGTACGCAAAAAGGTGCTTGCACACAGCGCATGATAGCCGCGCAAAAAAGAAGCACCTGTTCTGCACAGTCCTTATACAATGTACATTATGCCGTGTACATACCCTAGCAAACCCAAATGCATTGCGTTTCGGCATTGGCTGTTTCGATGCCATCGCTCAAAAACGGCGAAGGAGAAACATCGTGAGGAAACCGGTATGTCGAAGAACCTCAAAATTTCAAAGACATATGACATTCACCAACATGCACTGGGCCATGGTGGATTAGGGCCAAAGATAATATAACCAGTTGATCGCGCATGTAGTCAACATTCCCTTTTGTAAAATAAAGCCACGTCGGTCGCGGGGGGCAGCTTGTGATTGGAGACTCGACGCTTATGATTGGAGACTCGACGCTTATGATTGGAGACTAAAAAGTCATACATTCAATTCGCGCCTAGGGTTGGCCCGCTCGAAATAGTTTAGGTTGCCATTTTAGAACCTTTGGCTTACGGCGGGGTAAAAGATGAGCAGTCAAGTGGCCATATTGTCATTGATTAGGGCCCATCCTCTCTCTCTGAGAGATGGCCTGAGTCCCATCAGTGGGAACATGATAGGCTGCACAAGTGCGTTAAAATGCACTACACATGATACCGGCGCCGTGTAGGAGCGCCAATGCTTGATAAAGCGTGTAAGGATTAAGTCTATGACGTGTGTGCACTTTTTACAGTTCAAACGTTTGAATGAATTAAAAAAAAACTCACCATGAGGCAATCCTTTTTCATGCAGGAATTTCAACGCTTGCAGTATCTGGTACCCATAGTGCGCTATCTGTCCACCCGTGAATGGTTTCCTCAATCGAGGACTCCCATATTTGGCTAAATAGCTCTTACAATACTCAGTCCCGTACAAAATATCCCTAACGGTGCCATTCTCATGTATCCTTCTAACTACATAAACGCCAGATTCTAAACTGTGTATCGCTAGTATTTGGTCTATGTAAGGATGCTGAAATAAAAATGAATAGATGACAATATAAATTAGTTTTACTATAGGTAAAATTACTTATTTATTTTACTTAGATATTTTTTGAATTTTGTAATTTTTGATGGCCATTAAACGTTCTTGCGTTCATTCTGTGTAATATAAGAGAACTTTGTTGTGAACAACAATGGCGGTCAATGAGCCAATCAGAACTATTGACGTCACTATCAGCAGATAATAGTACTACACACACATACATACATACTAAACTGCCTTTATTATAAGTCATTGGTTGTCCACCATTAATAATAACAATGGCTTGCTGTTCTGTAGAATAGACATTACATACAACTCATTTGCAATGCAAATAATTCAGACAACAGTTTTGAGGATGCCTCTCTAATGTACTGTTACCATATCAACGTTTGAAAAGTCCTTACCTAATAGATTTACTGTCGTGCCAATGAGCTTTTGTTTATATTAACAATGAAGGCACAGTTTTGTAAACGTTAAAGCCAAAATACGTGCAATCATATCGCATTTTTTATGATTTTAGTAAATTGTAGTAATTGAGTGTTTTTGTGAAATAAAGATTAATTATTCTTTTTTTTTATTATGTTGGTTAATTCTAAGAAGAAGATTTTTGTTTTGTGTTTAGGGAGACGTTTATCAAGATTTACTCGATTTACATGGCCCAAGCTAATAAAAATCGGACATAATTTTAAAAGTCCAAACATGCCGGGACAAATCCGGACGAGTGGTAACCCTCTAATGGCATACAATCACCATCGCTATCAGACTTTTGCAATAAGGCTCTTAGCGTCAGCAGTCTGTCAAAGGAAAAGATTAAAGATTAGATTAAAAGTAAAAGGGCTGCAAAGTGCACACTCCCACCCCTTCCTCGTGGAAATTCCAAAGATTCGTAGGTACTCAAAGATTTGGATAGTCATACGTACTGCCCAAGAATGGAACTCCCCGCCGTCCTCCTTATTTCCTGAGAACTACAATCTTCTTATAGATCAACGTGTTCCATCCTCGGCCGCAACGACGCTTACCATCAGGCGATTTGGCGGCCAAACGTAAATCTATTCTATATATATTATAAAATAAAAAAATCACAAAATGAGTCCTATAAATACTCACGGATAGAGCTTGTAAGCTTTTGAAAGCAGCCGGTAGGTCCTTGTCGCATAAACATCTGTCGGGACCGTAATTCTGCCACGAAAGCATACATTTCACTTTGCTTTCTGTGTCGATTACCTGAAATATAAAATTTCTTATGTGCTTAATAATGTGCTTGAATAATTTAGAGTGAAAACATGATTATCTTTATACAGGGAAATTTGCGGATAACTGAAACTAAAAAGTTCATTGCACTGTCATTGAACAACTTTTACAATGGGACCAACCCTAAAGTCGCAAAAAAGTTACTTTCCGTGAAAGGATGGCCTTAAGGATGGACACACTTTTCTGAACAGAACAGCAGAGGTGTGGTCGTGTGGAACCCTTTGCCTGCGTTTGTTTTTCCGTATACGCAAAATAGGCGGTTGTTCAAAACTAAAGTGAACAGGTATTTTTCCTAGGCAAGCGTGCTACATCTTTGACCATACCTTTGCTTCCCATAAGAAGAGTCAAACGAAAAAAAAAAACTACAAAATTAAACAACGGGTTTGTCTCATGGTTAAAGTAATTTAACGTGAGTTTACGCCGTATTACGAGCGTGTGTGTAGATAGTGAATCAGCGCCCAGGTATCCGAGAATCGCCCTGTACACTTCTTAGTTACATGGATCCTTGTTAGTTACTTACGGGAGCTGATAGCCTCCGCGGCTCCGCGGTAGAGCGGGTTCGAGTCCCGCAGCGGAACAGATAGATATTTTTAGAAAAGTGTCGTTTATTTTTCCCGCATCCGGATGTTGTGGAACCACGGTCGTCGTATTTGACACCCTAGACAGAGTTAGTTTTTCTAATAAGAATTGACTAATTAGCTTCTTAACCATTGTTTTTGTAGTGTTAAGGAATTTATGGAATTCAATTCTAATATTATTCGTTTCTAAAATATTTAAATTATCTCTTCATCATCATCATAGAGTATAAATTAAAGTCACTTTCCGCGTCTGTCTGTCTGTATGGCCGCTAACTCCTCCTAAACCACGCAACGGATTTTGATGCGGTTTTCACCATCAGTTAGATAATTTTTCACGGAAGGTTTATATATATTTAACAAGTGACCCTCCCCGGCTTCGCACGGAAATTACACCCGTGCGAAGCCGGGCGGGCGGGTTCGCTAGTTTAGTATAAAAATGAGCATTTGCACGTCTGCTTGCAGACTGAGTACAAAGTGACATAAATGTAATATAATTTAATGTATTCTAGCAAATAAATGATTTGATTTGATAATTCGTGGCCTAGTTATATCATAACAATTAGGACGTTAGAACTATTTTATCATATTTTTTTACGTTTAAAGCTTCATTTGACCACCAACTCGCCTGGATGTAAGCGATAATAATTGTGATCTCATTTTAAGGTGGTACCTCAGCGACTGTCTTTGGTCCAAGCATTTATTTCCTCTGACAGCTGTAATAACATTGTAAAAAGCCGAATGATAACCACGAATTCTGATCACTTTTATTAGGTTTTTGAATGTAAGACTGTAGCAGGTATCTAATATACAAGAAAAAAAATTTTTTCAGCTTTTTAATTTTTTTTGCAGCTGTCAGAGAAAATAATCAGCGGCCGGATTGTAGTTTTACTAGTTTTATTAGATATGCCGTAAACTGAAAAAAATGGAGTGAATCGGCTACCGCTACAATCTTACGTTCAAAAAGCTAATAAAAAGTTGATCAGTTTTATGATGTTATGGCAACTGTGAGACATATTCTTTCAGCGGCCGCACTTGTGTGAAAAGAGAAAATTTTCCAAACTTCGATTTCAATTCAATTTCATTTAATTAAAATCAATTCAATTTAAATTTAATTAGATTTTCAACTCATTTTATTTATTTATTTCTATTTTTTTTGTTTTATTTTTTTATTTGTGTTTCTTTGGTCAGGCGGCGGTCCAGCGTACCAAATCCACCCGTTTGTTACTATGTAAGTCATCATCATCATCATCAGCTAGAAGACGTCCACTGCTGAACACAGGCCTCCCCCTTTAACCTCTACACTGAACAACAGCTGTTAGTAATTATCCCAATTTCCAAGTATCGTCAGTCACAGTGCCCCACTACGCATGAGATGTGATGTTTTAGTCAAAACACTCGTCAAACAGTATTATATTTTTATCACAGACCGATAAGGCTTACAATGTCCTGCGTGAGTCATAGCCTGCAGGTGAATGTACGCGAATTCTTATAATAATTATGCTGATTAAATGTTCACAAATAACTTCTGAATACATTAAAATGAGACACTATTTTCATACATACAAAGCGAGTTCATGGAAATCTGCTCGGATTTTGCTTATGCCTACCTACTCTACTGGTAGGTATGTATGTAAGGGGTATACAATGCAAGTAATATCAGGCCGGCTAACATGCGCGCCGCGACAAAATTTTGTCGACTCTTCTTATCGTGCCAAAGCTAGACAGGCGTATACGTAACCGTAGGTGTCTTGTCGCGTTCTCGCTCTACAAAGTGACGACAAGATTTTGTCGCGGTGCCCATGTTAGGCATGCTGGTTTCATTGAATTTCATAGGTTGCGGTATCATAGGTAGGTCCACGGTTGCGCATAAGTGGCGCACAATTTCTAAGCAGTTTTTTTTTTAAATATAGAATTCATCTTCGTTTGGCTACCAACTCGCCTGATCGTAAGCGAGTGACGGCTTGCCTTTGACCGCCAACAGGCCTATGGTGCGGTCTTTTTTTTTAATGCCTTAGGTGGCAAACAAGCAGACGGGCTGCCTGATGGTAAGCAGTCACCTTCGCCTATGGATACTTGTAACACCAGAGGCATCACAAATACGTTGTCGACCTTTTAGTCTACGATGGAGCACGCTTGCCTAGAAGAAGCCGATTCACTCGTGATTTGAAGACACCCAGATTGTAACTATCGGGGAACACCCACTCAGGCAGTGTTCAACCTACGGCTCTCTTTGGATCTCGCATATACCATAAAAGACGTTTGATGTCACAATTATACGATTTTTTCTCAATTGCAAACTTTTATGTACCTACCTAAATACACATTGAAATTACACACTTAGCCGGTAATTTTTAATCAAAACGTTCGATATGTACGCAATGTGTATGTTCTTGTAAATAATTTCATAACATTTCTATACACATCCGCCAATTAGTATATCTGTGACTATGGACCAACCATGGACACTGAAAAGTATTCAAAAAGTCGGAACAAAAAGTGATAAAATCCGTTAAAACCGTTTAATTTCAATGTGTAATAATCTCGGATACCTAAGAAATAATTACCTAAAACTCTGTCCAAGCATTTATTTGATCTGACAGATGCAATTACATTGTAAAAAGCTGAATAAAATCACTTTCTTTTAATATTTCACTGCTGTATATTGGGTACCTGCTTACGTTAAAAAAAGAGATAATTCGTGGTGATCGTTATTTTATTTATTTATTTACGGAAAACAAACAGCTTTAACAACATAAGACATAGTAAGAAAAATAAGAATAAACAAACCTTAAAGTTTTCACAAATAAAATAGAGATACAATCCATCCACCAATCAATCCATTTTAAATATTATTGCAACTGTCAGAGAAAATAAATGATTGGATCGAACATAAATACAATTATTTACGGTAATTCTGCATACATACATAATATGTAGGAACATACCGAGAAGTAATGCTTCCGTATCCGCCACCCGATATCGTGCAGCGGCCCTTTCAGTTCGTATCGTCCGTCGCCTCGCAACGCGATCGACACCGTCTGCAGTGCTTGCTCTGAAACAGGAGTCAGTTGTACACTGTTAGACCAGGGGCCTTACGGTGGGCTCGAATTAGCGCTAAAACAGCGCAATTCGGAAAATCACACGTGCGCTAACGCCCGAAGATAAAGTTTGCGGTCGCGCATCATTTTTTCATCACTTATACAGAATCTACCACCTCGACTCGCTGTTGCCCAAAGACTTTTATGACAGTAGCTTTACCTAGTCTGTGCTGTTGCCCTTCTGCACGCTGGTGTCAAAAACAAAGCCCAATTCATATTCAAAATAGGATAAGATCTGCATTGACATCCCGGTTGGGGTGTATTGTGCATTTGCTACTGCAAGCCTACACAAACCAGCCGAGCTCCTTAAAATAACGGAGCCACGACTTTGGGTCGCTGTAATTACTGTTCCACCCTTATTTCACCAGGTGTTAGTGACATGATCTTTCTTATGACCCACATTTTAGTGACGTCCAAGAGCAAATCAAATATAAAGGAGGTCTACAACTCTACAGTGTTTGTATAGAGCTAACAAGTAAAAGTTGAAATCTTTAAAAAAACACCCAGTAAAAGACCTTATAATCTTGAAACAGCTGAACAGATTTTCTTGAATCATAACTAAGAACAATATCGATAAACACATTTCAAACAAAAAAGTCGGTTCAGCCGTTTGGGAGCTACGATGCCTCAAAGACTCAAATACACATTTTAAACTTATAACATCCCTCTGTTTCAAACTCCATAGATAACAGGCATGGTGTCCTAATGTTTAATTTATTACAAAAGCTTAGCGAAATATATAAATAACTAACTACATTACACATACTGAAAAAATAAATTAAATTAGCTGATAAATCTCTGAGATATAACCGTTTAAAGTTTTTGGTGGGGATAGAGAGCAGATGCTGTCTCTTTCTCGCAAAGCGTGTGTTAGGTGCTGTGCAAATGACGTCATCACGTGCTATAGTGCGCTCTCTGTCTAGCATGAAATTAAAATACTCATAACTTATTCATTTTTGAACAAATTTTAATTTTGTTTTCGTTGATGGGCTATTGACGATCAGCTTTTTTATGATATTAAACAAATATTAGGACACATGCCTATTGTCAAAGATTAAAATGTTAAAAAAGTCAAGAAAACTCAACCTGTAAATGGAATATTGTATCAAATTGCATCAGATTGGTATTAGTGTCACTATGTAACTAGCTGACGCTCACACAGTATCAGCCTTGAAATCAGTATGTTGGTCATGTGACCACTATTACTAGCTTAGGTGTAAATAGTTATGTAGTTTCAGGTATCCTACATTAAGTAACACAAAGTAGGTACTTTGTGTATGTACTTAATCAAATTTAATATCATTAATGCCTAAGTTTTAGTGTTCAGCACTCAAAAAAAAAGTTTATATGAATAACAATTTTTTTTTAAACTTTTTGTTAGGAAATTCAATTGTGTTCAATTGTTTCCCTAACAGCTAAACAGATTTTTAAGAAAATTGTAATGCAGGTATTTTTTACTATATTGTAGACTTGCGTTTGACCACCACCTAGCCTGATGTTAAGCGATGATGCGGTCTACGATTGAGCATGTTTGCCTAGAAGAAACCCTGGATTGACACACAGGATACCTACTTTTCATTCTGGAAAAATTCATGGTTCCTGTAGAATAGTTGGAGAAACCGTAGGGCGCTACTTTGTACCATACAGACTACAGTACACCACTGGTTACTTACCGAAAATTACCTAGATAACGTAGTAGGTAATTAGGTATTTTTAACCCTCAATATTCATAATAATTTTCTAGAAAATATAGTAAATAACTGTGTAATTGTTGGGTGTGTGTTGTAATATAGTGCTAACTTGACGGACCGCCGTCTGGCCAATGGGTGAAAAAGAGAAAATTTTCTCTCCCATTGGGGACGGCGGTCCGTCAACCAAGTCCGTCACGTCTGTTGGCTACGTTATCTTCATAATGTGGGCAGATATGGATTGTTACACGGAACGGTGGTACTAAACCGGAAGAAGATCATCATATCTATAATTTTGATGAAAAAAAAACACTGTTATCAACCCTGAAATCACGGATCTGGTAACATTTTGGATTTGTCTAATACTTGGAATTCCAATCAAATTTCGCGCAGGCTCTCCTTTTTGCCGCCAAATGTGGAATTCCCTACCAATTGACAGTGTTGCATGAGTCATAAAAATGCCCTTCAACTATAGTTTAGAGTTTGACACCTACGAATAGTTTAAGCCGGCAATACACATTGCTCATAGTCACAGCTCGCCGAGCTTCAGCCAACGCGAGTATAGGCAAACTAATACAAGGCAACTGCACATATCTACAGTCAAGTTTGACCCAGCCAATGCCAATCAACATGTAGACGCATCTTGCCATGTGCCGGCGAGCACCTTTGATTTGTGCAAAAAGACCGACACTGATTTCAATGCACATGTATTGCTGTCTTTAGGTTTGCTTCAAATGGTACCATTACCTTTATGCAGTGGGTAAAGTCTTAAAAACTTGAAGTTATGTTTTGTTTAAAGATGACATTGAAAATATTCAACAAAATGATAATGCAAGGTTAATTTAAACTAGCTGTTTTAAATAACAATTTACAAAACAATATTTCTGGCTTTATACGCTTTTCTGCCTATTTTTTTCACAAGAACTAAGAAATAGGATTCAGTATTGAGGGTTAATTTAATTTTGTAACAAAGTTGTGTTCATATTAGAAAGTTCATACCTGCAATTGCTGTAGAGTAGTTACTTGGGTCTAGAAAACTTCTGACATGCAGTGATAGAGTCAATATTTGGTGTCTAAGAACTTCATTTATGTAATTCTGAAATTAAAAGCTTGCGTTTACTGGGACTGAAAGTATAATAACTATTTAAGTGACCATAAACAAAGTTTCCTTATTGGTATTTTTATTTTAGTTTATTTATTTGATGATAGGTGAGCAGTAAAGGCTGATGTGCCTATATCACAGTGTCAAAATTTTGTATTTATCTGTTACGATAATAAATATTCGGGACATTTTTTCACGTTCATCTGACCCCAAACTAAGCAAAGCTTGTGATATGGCTGCTAGAGACTGATATACATACATATATAGTTTTAAATACATACTTAAATAGATATTAACAACCAGATATAGAACAAACACAGCTGTTCATCACATAAATGTTTGTCCTAGGTGGGAATCGAACCCATGCCCCCAAGCTCAGAAGGCAAGTTCTCTACCAACTGGACCAACGGGCGATCTAATATAATGATATGATGTTCTTCACTCTTATCCATCTTTGCTGACATCATGTGGACTGGAATGTGGAGCGTGGTTGCCGAGGCCACCACTACCTGTTTACTCTCAATTTGACAAGTGGGTGTTGGTTATGTACTAGTTGTACTTTTCAATGAACACAGATTCTTACTATTTCGCTGAGTACACATTAGCATTGCTTACCTGAAGAGCAAGTTGTCTTTCTGCAATAAAGGTAGGTTGCATATTTCCAATAAGCTTCTTAGGAGGCAACGGCAGCTCAATATTTGACTGCTGTAAAATAGCATGCAATGCAGCAAAGTCTCTGAAGCGACGGGACACATTCCACCTATTTTCTTTACTTGAACCTCTTTGTACTCGAAGTGTGTATTCCTGTTGAGGACTTTGGTATTAAAACAGCTTGTTTTGTTGAGTTTTTTTTACGTTCGAAATAGTAATATCATTCACATTGCAGACACAAATTCACTCTAGAGTTTTTCTTTTCTCGACCTCATCTCAATAGCGCTAAACATTATAAACAAAAAATTGGCAAAGTCAATAAATGCAACGTGCGAGATGGACAAAACAGTTTAAGATTATTATATATTCAGGGTGATTGAAACGAATTGTTCCCAATCCTACAGATTTTCATTACAGCCGTCAAGTCCTAGCAATTTTACTGGTGCATAACAGTACACTACATACTTGCAAAATTTTATCAGAACCATTTCAGCCGCTTACCCATGAAAAGGCAACAGATAGATAGATATGTATACTACTTCTTCAATGACAACCTAGTCAACCCACTCTTTTATAATTTTTTTTAGTAAAGTTATTGTACAAGATGAGCAAGGCCATTGAATTTTAGTTTAAAATACTTACTGTGTGTTTGTTGATGTTTTGTGCATTTTCTACTGTGCAAACCAGTTTTTCTGTATCATCCAAAGTAGCTTTTATTTGAAACTTTTTATCGAATAAAGCCATTGCGGTGTGTAGGTACAGGCGTTTAATGTTTTTTTAGAGATTTCACTTTTAACTTACACAATATAAACACCTTGATTTCAATAAACAATCATATTATTTATGTATCTGTAGAAAAGTGGGATGGCAAACCCGTGATACGGATAAGCGAATCAAATACTACTATTATACAAAAAAACTACAAAACGCCACACAACGCAAAGCAAAGCAAACGAATCGAATTTTTGATTATTTTTGTATTTTTGACATCCACTCGATCGAGACGAGTTAAGAAACTGAAGTTGATTAAATTAATAAAAATGACAATGACATGAATGACAGCGTAGATAGGACAGCTGACAATGACATTTTTATGACGTAACATGTGATAATCAGCTGGTCACCACACGTTTCAATTCACGCAAAAACGTACGTCACGTAAGTGATTATTATTATTGATTATTAATTTTTTGAAGAGAATTTTTTAATACATTTTCAACAATATTTCAGAGCGCCTGGTTATTGCGACGCGTGACCAAAATGCTAGCGTGTTTCTGGCTCAACGCATTAGCATTGCCATTCAACGTGGTAATGCCGCCAGCATGCTGGGTACGCTGCCAACTGGTAGTGGGCTTGATCATTTGGATTGTCTTTAGACCTTCAATGGTCTATGGGTCTAATGGTCAATGTCTAACTTTAGCTTGTTTTTTGAAGAGTGGTTGGGTTAGTTATATTTTATCTGTAATGGTTTTCGAGGACGTTAGGGGAGCAAAACCTATCATGATAGTAGGCATCATAAAGGAGTTTTGCCATGATTAATGACTATAATATTATAATAAATCTTTGATGTTGATCACCGGAAATATCGCCCACTTTTTTGACAGTAAATGCAGCAGTCTACTGTTTAAACGTTGGTCTGCTGCAGACAAAGTAGCTTTGCCTCATTTGCCTCAATAAAGTTACAGCTTAAGTTTATAAAGTTTAAGCAAATATCTTATATAATATATCCTAAAGGAGTTTAAGATATAAAGTATATTAGATCGTTGCTTTACCTAGTCTGTGGCTGCAGACTAGCGTTTTATTTATCCTGACTCATGATTTGCGTATCAAGTGGCTATACAACTATGATGAGCTGACTTAATTTTATTTCATCATCATCAGCCCTGAGTGACCCACTGTTGGGTATAGGCCTCCCTTTGTTTATGTCACTCCCCCCGGTCTTTCGCTATTCGCATCCACTCGCTTTATTTACTTACTATTTACTTTTCATTATTTTGCTGACCATTATTGATTTAGAGCAGACCATGACTTGCCCATGCCGTGAGCTCATCATGTTTACTGACTCCGCTGTCTCGGTTAAATCATGGTATAATAATATACATATTTCTTATATCATGGGTTAAATTATTCAATGAAACGGAATGCTATTATAGTATATCATTTAATTTATTAATTGAAGGAATGATTATAACATTATAATAATATCTCTGAAATTATTTTATGGTTTAATATTTTTTATACATATGTTATTTAATGTAAATACATGAAATTTGTAAATACAGGTTTTGTTTTGAATTTCCGTGTAGTCCGATTTCTTATTGACATAATGCGTTCAAAAACTATCGGGAAAAAAAAACACCGCCTCGTTGTGTGTCACTTCCATATTTTACGATTTATATGTCATAAGAATTTTGCAAATCAATTTATCTGCAGTGGTCATGCTAATGAAGGTACATTGCATGCACTGTAGTGCAGACTACGATAAATACTAATACTAATACCAAAGATAATTATATACTAGCTAATACTAAAGACTAGTGAAAAATAAATGTAATTAAAAAAAACACTACAAATGTTTTTTTGGTTTCGGAACGTGACTGCTCCAATGCGCATAGACCACAGACATAGATTAATTTTGCCTCTTCCGGTACGAACGATTGCGAGCGGAGAAAAAGTACGGGCGTTCTGTCTGCCATTGATAAAAAGAGTTTGTGAAAAATGTCGCTGATCTCCGCTCGTATTGCCGGCTCGGTGGCCAGGCGCCTTCCAAATGCCGCCAGTCAGGTATTTGTGAATTCAGTATTACAATAAAAGTGTCCTACAGCCTGAAACATCGAAACCACACCGGGTGATCATGTCCCGATATGTTCATGGACTACGATTTAATTATTATCTTCCTTAGATATTCGATTTTCCAGGCGCTAATTATGTTACATAATCTAATAATGAATATTCCGTTTCAATATCCAACCAATTTTATTTCCTCTAGTTGTAAAAAGTGTGTGATCGGTGTTATGTAATAATGGGCGATCGGTAATTTTTATCAGATATAAATCGTGGTTTAGTGACAAAATCAGTGTGAAATAACCTTGAAAGGTCGCTTAAGGAGTAAAAACAAGTGTAACGGGTTAAAACAGTAAATGAAGGTGTGTTTTTCCAGTGATGTGATGTTGAGTTTTGGTTATGTGTTGGCAGGTAGCAAAGGCCGCGGTGCCCGCCGTGACGGTGGCCGCGCGCAAGCTCCATGTGTCTACCACCCAGAGAGCCGCCGAAATCTCCACTATCCTGGAGGAGAGGATCCTGGGTGCAGCGCCCAAGGTTAGTGTTGTCATGTTACATAAACCCATCCCCTTTCTGTCAGTAACCAATTAGAGGTTATCAGTAACTGGAACTAGGTCTATAGTAGTTATCTGGGAACTAGGTACCTAAGCACATAAAATTTTAACAATATATTCACAATACCAAATAAATTTGAAAAATTTTAGTTATTAAAAAAAGATATATAAATCTTGATCAGCTGTTCTGGATTGTAAACAGCTGATATAAATATAAAAGTTGATCTTTGCTCAGCCACATACTAAATATTTTTATATTTACATAATTCTTGGTAATATAGTGTAGTAACTGCCTAATAGAGGGTCAAGTCAAGAAAAAACAAACTTCCATTAGTACTAGAAAAACTTCTGAAATCTTAAAATGGAATGGGAACAATATTGATCCATGACCTATTTATTGCAAGTTCGTTCCACTCAGACTGCAGTAGACCCTGCAGTATACATAAAGAGCTACAACTTTGTTTCCAATCCTTATACTCGTTGCAGGTTTTTGTCAGTCAGTCTGACAGATGTATGATAAAAAGATAAATTTATTAAAAAAAAAAGTTTTTTATATGATAAGACGTGATATGTTAACGTGAACCTTAACGCGCCCAGATACGGTTTGCGGTCGCGTGCTTTTCCAACTGAGCGGATCTAACGTTAGTCTGGTGCCGCAATACCATACTATACCATACCATACCATAATAATATTTCACTGTGGTAGACCAGTTATAATCTTATGTTCAAAACCATAGCAAAATTGATAAGAATTTATGGTTTTCTAAAAAAATAATATTTTGGATATTCGAGTAGGCCAACTGCCTTCACGGAAACTAGTTTACCAGAAAAAATCGAAATACTAATTTATCAGATTCTTACAATTCAATGTTCACTTTGAAGCTTGATGATCTTGCAAAACTGATTATGTAATCCCTCCTTTACAGGCTGACTTGGAAGAAACAGGCCGTGTGCTCAGCATTGGTGATGGTATCGCCCGTGTGTATGGTCTTAAGAACATCCAGGCTGAGGAGATGGTGGAATTCTCCTCCGGTCTTAAGGTTTGTTACAGATTAATTTTGTAGCTTTATTCTTTCAAATTACTTAATTATTGATACCTAAACCACATAGGCTGGCTAAAAGAAGTAAGTAAATTGTTCAAAAAGAATATAGGAATTAGATAAGCAAAAAATTTAACAAGGGTTAATGGCATATTTTGTCCATTGATGTAGACTGGACATGGAAATAAAATAATTTTGGATAGAATGCAAACTTTTATATTGCCCTCATCGCAGCAATAAACGATTAATGTAGTATAATCAAAAACCATCAATGAACTAGAAAATTTTACTTACTGTAAAACTGTAAAATCATGATGAATGAAACTGTGCAAGTTCCAATAGAAATATAGATATAAAAACAACAACCAGTCTTGATGTCATAACTTAGCATACCCTACAGAAACCTGAACTAATTGAAGTAGGTTTATGAAAGTTACAAAAATGCTCCAATAATGAGGTACCTATTTCATTTTCTGATCTGTTTCTTTACATACCTCTTATTTGGAGCCGATATGGATAAGTGATTATTTATGTAATATAATTAATCTTAAAACAATAAACACTTGCTTACACTTAGTTCTGGGTTTGGCCACACTTGATGGAAAGTGACATAGTCGAAGATGGAGCATGTAGACCTAGAAAGTACTTATTATGTAATTCATTCTGGCCTTGAAGGTACATAGGTAAGAAACAAGGATTCCAGTCCCTAGCGGTTTACATTAAGAAGATGAAGGCCTTATACTGGCGATGTCGACTATGTAGGGATAGTATTTATGTGTTCTCCGACTTGTCCTGTTATAGAAGGGAGAAGAAAGAATTAGTTCATGTAGCTCTGTACTTACCACAGAATAAAATTTATCATAAACAACACAATTTCTTAGTCCTATTTCCTTACTATTTTCGTCCTACCGCCAAGCAAGTTGAGATAAAACAAATCACAATTCTCCACCCCAGGGTATGGCCCTCAACTTGGAGCCCGACAATGTGGGTGTTGTCGTGTTCGGTAACGACAAGCTGATCAAGGAAGGCGACATCGTTAAGCGTACTGGTGCCATCGTGGACGTACCTGTGGGCGAGCAGATCCTGGGCCGTGTGGTGGATGCCCTGGGTAACGCCATTGACGGCAAGGGGCCCCTCAACACCAAGACCCGCATGCGTGTCGGTATCAAGGCTCCCGGTATCATCCCGCGTGTCTCCGTGCGCGAGCCTATGCAGACTGGTGAGTGAATGAACCTTAAAGCTGGCAATAAACCATGGCCATAGCTATTTAAGCCTCAACCATAGCAAGTGTAGGCAAATTATTACTAGGCGAGTACTACTATATATTTGCTGATCAAGTTTGAGTGCCTTTGATTTGTGCAGAAAGATTGACACTGATCCAATGTGAGATGAGTCGTGGCAAGCAATCCCGAGTGGTAACCACATACCTGTAGTGTTGGCCTCGCCTCAGCCAGCTAGACAAGCTATGGCAAGCCTGGGCAAATTGGCTGTCTACATATATTTGTACTCTCCTTTGCTTAGCAAGTGTGGCCAAAGTGTATTGCCGTCTTTACAATTTACCTCTATCCTTTTTTGAGATTTGAATGATCTTTAGTGATTTTTATAAAAATTTAGGGTTTAGTCGACATTGGACCTATTCGCAAAATGACCTATAGTCTTATAAGGACCACCTTACGGACAACTGCTATTACAGGCACCTAATCCGCTCAGTTGGAAAATCACGCGGCCGCAAACCGTATCTGGACGCAATAAGGTTTGCGGTCGCGTGATTTTCCAACTGAGTGGATTAGGTGCCTGTAATAGCAGTTGTCCGTAAGGCCCCAGTTCGCAATATGCCTTATTCGGGAAATGGCCAATTCGTACAAAGACTCATTCTTAACAAGTACTTATCCTTAAAGGGACTTATTCTTATAAAGGCTTGTTCTTAAAAATTCTTATTCTTCTAAATACTTATAATCTTATATAAGAAAGATAAGACTGTTGTAAGATTTGCTAAAAAACAGTGAATTAGACACCATGAGATAAACTATATTTTAATTCATTGCTTCTTCAGACTAACTCTTATTATGAAAAAATATTCTTCTGATTGTCTTCTTTGATCCATCTGCTTATTAAACATATTTAGTTTTTTTTTTTTAATTGAAAACCCATTAGTTTTGCAAAAAAAACAAAACAATACGCTTTTTGGCCTAATAGGCTTATCAGACAGGTGTTTCATTTGTTACAAATCACAGGCTTAGTGAAAAATTTTACTGCAGAAATCGGCTGAAATATAAATTAAAGTTTTTTGTTAGTTAGTAGGGATGCTGTGACATACTTACAAGTGATGTTATTAGTAAGTATAGTGCGCTATCTAACAAGACGTGAAAATGCTTATAACTTACTTAATTTTGAACACGTTTAGATTTCGTTTTTGGTATTCGTTATGATTTCGTTTTTGGTACTCGTTTTGATTTCGTTTTTGGTGAACGGCTCTGTCTATGATCAGCTGTTTATAAGACAAAAAATAATCAGTGTGGTATCCTGTTACAGAAGAAACCTAATTTGAAATTATTTGTATTTTAAAACATCAACGTTATATCCCTAGGTATCAAGGCCGTGGACTCTCTTGTGCCCATTGGTCGTGGCCAGCGTGAGTTGATCATTGGGGACCGACAGACCGGCAAGACCGCCCTCGCTATCGACACCATTATCAACCAACAGCGATTCAACAAGGGAGACGACGAAAAGAAGAAGCTGTACTGTATCTACGTCGCCATCGGACAGAAGAGGTCCACCGTCGCCCAGATTGTGAAGAGGCTGACAGATGCTGGTTAGTTGTCATTATATATTTACCTCCACAATTCTTCATTATTTATAGATAAAAATTGCTTAAAAATTGTATTGGAAGTTTTTTTTTTTATTTTTTATAAATAATAGGCTTGCCCTTGACCTCCAACTAGCCTGATGTTAAGCTATGATGCGGTCTACGGTGAAGCACGCTTGCCTAGAAGAAACCGATTCACTCGTGATTTGAAGACACCCAGATTGTATTACTTACTACCTGCGAACCGCGCTTCCACCCGCGATTTAAAATTCTCGTCAAGTTTCCTAAAATTTTCCAATGTTTGCTGAACTCCATCATTTATAAACCGATTTGGAAAAAAAAAAAATTATTAGAAATATATACTCAGACTGGTCTCATAGAAATTACATCAAAATCAGTTGAATAGTTTAGTTTTTAAACCAAATTACTTAGAATAATAATATATCATCCAAGTAAAAGAAATTGCGTATTTACTAATTTAAGGCCCGTATTCTAAAACGACGCTCAGTCAAGATTCTCTACTTAAAACTAGTTTTAAGTAGAGATTTTATTCTAGAACTAAACTTGGGTCAAGATTCTACGATCGTAGTTCACCTGTATTCTAAAACGTCACTCAGTTGCCAATCTGTACTCAAGTTGACATATGATCTGCGATCACGCAAGTGACGTCTGTATCACGCTTGAGCAGAGATTTCTGTGTAGTGTACTTGGTTTGTGTTATTAAACTTGTTATTATTTGCTTTGCACAATGGATATTTCTGAAGATATCGAATATTATGATCAAATTTTCCGAGTGAATAGACAGATCACTGTTAGCATTCCAATGCGACACTTGAGAGATGCTGAAGATCCATATGCAATGGATGCAAATAATTTTAAAATGCGCTATCGCAGGAACATCTGATGGGTTTGCAGTTAGAGCTTCCATTATTAGCAGTTTTGATTGACTGAAGCATGGTCTCCTATACAACTTTAACAAATTGGTTAAAAAAACTGTCTGTATTAATTAACTCATTTGTTAATCATATAGCTTTTAACAAAATTTAAACTACTAAATAATAAGGTCAGTCTTTTATTTATAATAATTTTAATTACTACTAGGAATAGTAATATAATAATACTAATATTTTTTTAATAGACATTTTTCTTTCCAAACTGAAGGGGAAATCCTAAAAATATCCAAATATAGGCAGGATAAGATACAACTATTTCGTAGCACAGTTCTTTACTTCCTTGATTTACTTGAATTGAATTAAATTTCCAAAGAAAATCGCGAAAAAATAAACAAGACTAATGTGACATTTCACAATACATTGACATTGTTGACGTTCCGTATTACATAATCTTTTTCTTGAAATTATTTGACGAAAAATGCTTTGTGTAGATTCTAGGGTTTTAAGCATAAAAATGTATAAAATCTTTATGATATAGTGTAGATCATTACCTAAATAGTTAAATACTTAATAATTTCATCCTACATTACTGTTTATTTAATTAATTAAATTATTGTAACATTTTAAATTATGCGTTACGCGGAACGACATTGTTAAACTAAAATAAAAATGTAAACGAAAACAGACTGATTCATAGACAAAAAGAATATCCGCTTGAGTGGCTTGAAACTCTACTTAAATCTAGATTCAGCGGAGTTGAGTTTAAGGGCAGTTTTGGAATAAGAACAATACTTAAGCAACGATTCTAGGCTCAAGTAATAATCAGGTGAACTAAGATCAAACGATACTTGAGTCTTGTTTTAGAATACGGGCCTTAAAGTCGGGTTTTTTAAATTGGTAACTATTTGATAGCCCGTTGGTCCAGTTGGTAGTGAACCTGCCTTCTGAGCTTGGGGGCGTGGGTTCGATTCCCATCTAGGACAAACATTTGTGTGATGAACATTTGTGTTTGTTCTATATCTGGTTATTAATATCCATTTAAGTATGTATTTAAAACTGTACATGTATGTATATCAGTTTCTGGCAGCCATATCACAAGCTTTGCTTAGTTTGGGGTCAGATGACCGTGTGTGCAAAAATTTCCCGAATATTTATTTTATTTATTTGTTGTTTGATGAATTTGTAATATGTATATATCTTCTATATAAATATTTAAAAACAGTCGGGTGTCTAGTCTGGTGGTAGTTACACCATTTATAACTCGAGAAAGGCTGGACTGATTTTCATGATCTTAGATTTGTTGGATTCCTCCACCCCTAATAGCAGAATAACTATTAAAATGTCGGAAAATTTCACAAAAACAACTTATGAAGAAAAATCATTTTCCGTTACATTTTGTATGGAATGGCAAGAATTGAAGTCTATGCATTTACATATTACATCATAGAATAAAAAGGTCAAAAGAGGTTGCTGTCGCTACCAAGGAGGTTGCTTCAAAGAAGTATAAAACGTGGGGTAGAGCAGCTAGACTTTTTCATAAACCTTTCAAAATAGTTTTCTGTTAAACACACTTCTACACAGGTGCCATTAACTACACCATCATCGTGTCCGCTACCGCGTCCGACGCGGCGCCCCTGCAGTACCTGGCGCCGTACTCTGGCTGCGCCATGGGAGAGTTCTTCCGCGACAATGGCAAGCACGCCCTCATCATCTACGACGATCTGTCCAAGCAGGCCGTCGCCTACCGTCAGGTTTGTACCACTATAACTAACACAAATCACTATGGTTTTGATGTGAGTGGTATTGGAATAATTCTAGAATTATCCTGAGTAAAGACTAAAAAGAAAAAAAGAAAAATCCAACTAAAAAAAAAGGCATCAAATAAAAAGTGCACTATTTAGTTTAAAAAATGACCATGTTTCACACTCCCAACGTCCCATTAACGTCGACCAATGGGACTTTATGGGAATTTAAATTCCCAACGGCCCCATTTTCTTTTTGATATTGGGGTAGCATCGGTTTCTTTATTTTCGTCTAAAAGTCGTGGAGCAGATTATAAAAATATTTTTTTCTGTACTGTTTTCCGACAAAAGGTAGATCACGCGTCATGGGATGGTATTATTCGCTAAAAAGCGAAACGACAAGCGTTGCGGACAAATTGCAGTAAATGTTTGCCTTGACATTTGCGTTAACCCTTGTTATTTTAACCGACAGATGTCGCTGCTGCTGCGTCGTCCCCCGGGTCGTGAGGCCTACCCCGGTGATGTGTTCTACCTCCACTCCCGTCTGCTCGAGCGTGCCGCTAAGATGTGAGTATTTTAGTGACATTCGTTACAACCACATGCCCAATATTAGACTGACGAATAGTAGGCTTTTGTATGTTGATCGTGGTAGCATGTTCCTGTTAATGCAGGACTCCCGAGTACATTTTGATGTGCACATCTTTTTTTTTACGCGTATAACACCGCGTTTGGTCACCTACTCGCCTGGAAATTTTGAAAAAGAGAAATATCTAAACCCTGATTATAATTGGTGGCTTTATTTTGGTAGTAACAATGTGAAAGTATATACATAGATACAGGGTCACGCGGAAAGGGCATAATGCCCATAACTAAGAACAACTTTTACTATGAGACCAATGCTGAAATCACAAAAAAAATCGGTTGTTTCATAGAAAACGGTTAATTGTATCAAAATGTATGGAATCGCCTGATGGTAAGCGACTGTGGCCGAGTTTTCCATAATATAGGTGACCCCTTTCGGATTAGTATACCCTTTCCGCTTAACCCAGTATGTTACGAAATATTGATTTAACAAGAAAAACTAGAATAGATGCACGATTCCATTCTTTGTTGGGGATTAGTCATAATCAGCCGCTAGAACATGGATGTCTTCGTGAATCTGATGATTGAATTAACCTTTGTGTATAGACTCAATCGCAATATCTGCAAGGGATTTCTAAAAAGTTGATACAAATGGTTCATTAAACCTGGTTGCTGTACCCAAAATCGGTATTACATCCAAAGTCGCTATAGCCAAATCATTTTTCTCTAAAAGTATACTTTAAATTTAAGGGACTTAAGGCCCGTATTCTAAAACGACGCTCAGTCAAGATTCTCTACTTAAAACTAGTTTTAAGTAGAGATTTTATTCTAGAACTAAACTTGGGTCAAGATTCTACGATCGTAGTTCACCTGTATTCTAAAACGTCACTCAGTTGCCAATCTGTACTCAAGTTGACATATGATCTGCGATCACGCAAGTGACGTCTGTATCACGCTTGAGCAGAGATTTCTGTGTAGTGTACTTGGTTTGTGTTATTAAACTTGTTATTATTTGCTTTGCACAATGGATATTTCTGAAGATATCGAATATTATGATCAAATTTTCCGAGTGAATAGACAGATCACTGTTAGCATTCCAATGCGACACTTGAGAGATGCTGAAGATCCATATGCAATGGATGCAAATAATTTTAAAATGCGCTATCGCAGGAACATCTGATGGGTTTGCAGTTAGAGCTTCCATTATTAGCAGTTTTGATTGACTGAAGCATGGTCTCCTATACAACTTTAACAAATTGGTTAAAAAAACTGTCTGTATTAATTAACTCATTTGTTAATCATATAGCTTTTAACAAAATTTAAACTACTAAATAATAAGGTCAGTCTTTTATTTATAATAATTTTAATTACTACTAGGAATAGTAATATAATAATACTAATATTTTTTTAATAGACATTTTTCTTTCCAAACTGAAGGGGAAATCCTAAAAATATCCAAATATAGGCAGGATAAGATACAACTATTTCGTAGCACAGTTCTTTACTTCCTTGATTTACTTGAATTGAATTAAATTTCCAAAGAAAATCGCGAAAAAATAAACAAGACTAATGTGACATTTCACAATACATTGACATTGTTGACGTTCCGTATTACATAATCTTTTTCTTGAAATTATTTGACGAAAAATGCTTTGTGTAGATTCTAGGGTTTTAAGCATAAAAATGTATAAAATCTTTATGATATAGTGTAGATCATTACCTAAATAGTTAAATACTTAATAATTTCATCCTACATTACTGTTTATTTAATTAATTAAATTATTGTAACATTTTAAATTATGCGTTACGCGGAACGACATTGTTAAACTAAAATAAAAATGTAAACGAAAACAGACTGATTCATAGACAAAAAGAATATCCGCTTGAGTGGCTTGAAACTCTACTTAAATCTAGATTCAGCGGAGTTGAGTTTAAGGGCAGTTTTGGAATAAGAACAATACTTAAGCAACGATTCTAGGCTCAAGTAATAATCAGGTGAACTAAGATCAAACGATACTTGAGTCTTGTTTTAGAATACGGGCCTAAGTGTTACATCACTATAACCAAAAAGTTGTTACAACCGTATTAGGGCGTTATAAATGAAATCCACTGTATTAAAATCCTTACACATTGTTCTGAAGAAATACGTAATGATTGCCCTTTACCGTAACTCATGATTAAACTTATTAACTCGCCAGGTCCGACAAGATGGGCGGTGGCTCCCTGACCGCCCTGCCCGTGATTGAGACTCAGGCTGGAGACGTGTCTGCTTACATTCCCACCAACGTGATCTCCATCACTGATGGCCAGATCTTCTTGGAAACTGAGCTGTTCTACAAGGGTATCCGACCGGCCATCAACGTCGGTCTCTCCGTGTCCCGTGTGGGCTCCGCTGCCCAGACCAAGGCCATGAAGCAGGTAACCATGTTAAACTTTTAACTAACTTCAAAAAAGGAGCGGATTTTCAATTCGGTTATATATTAAACTGTTTTTACCTCATTCATATATAAACTTACATTCATTTCATTATATTCATTAAAAACTACATATAACTGATCGCAGATAAAATCAGAACACAGAAATAAATATATATACATGTAAACCGATTAAGTAAATTAGAAGAAACTAATTTACATGTGATTTGAAGACACCCAGATTGTAACTATCGAGGAACACCCATTCAGGCAGCAGATTCCACAAACTAGCAGTTTAAAAATAATAATAACAGGCTTGCATTTGACCGCCAACTCGCCTCATTTTAAGCGATGATGCGGTCTACGATGGACCACGCTTGCCTAGAAGAAACTGATTCACTCATGATTTGAAGACACCCCGACTGTAACTACAAAAAAAACCGAGAAAGAAAAGTTTGCTGAATGAAAATGAAATCAGTACGGGTTTTCGGAATACAATAGAGTGGTGTCAATTTTTCGTGCCAATCCTATAGAAAAATGGGAAGGTTTATTTTCAGGATTGCAAATTGCATGCGCAGTAAGCACCGCGCCAGTTCTTGCTAGCCTAAGCTTTCAGTTACCGTTTGACTTTGAAATAACCTTAAACTTATTCTTTTTTAACATTTTTATCAATTCATTTCACTTATCGATATGCTCCTATCTCCAGGTGGCTGGTTCCATGAAGCTGGAGCTGGCTCAGTACCGTGAGGTGGCCGCCTTCGCTCAGTTCGGCTCTGACTTGGACGCCGCCACCCAGCAGCTGCTCAACCGAGGCATGCGTCTCACTGAGCTGCTCAAACAGGGCCAGTACGTGCCCATGGCCATTGAGGAACAGGTCTGTATTCCTGTACCTTTCCAAAAGTCTTGTCTGATTGCCTGGTGGAAGAAATAGTTTTGTGTAGTGATGAGCTTTCAAGTCAGATAGACCTTACTTTTTTTTAAATTCGCCCTTGGGGCGGGCTAATTAATGCCTTTAAAGCCATACTGCCTGTTCATCTGTTGTTTGATCTTACATAAACTTGAAAGCAGTATTGCTTTCAAATTGACGTAACCTTGTAAAGAGGTAATGCTAGATCAAACGTATTTATTTGTATGGGTATATAATTTGTTAGACGCTTTACAAAGTTATGTCATCAACTTTGTATGTAATGTATGCCACTGAGTTGTCATAAAGTAAAACTGCAACTTAAAAATATAGGAAGCAGTGGCCACTTATAAAATCCTGGTCATGTGTAAATATATTAAAAAAAAATGTTTTCACTATTTTTAAGGTTGCCATCATCTACTGTGGTGTCCGTGGTCACCTCGACAAGGTGGACCCCGCAAAGATCACCGCCTTCGAGAAGGAGTTTACCGCTCACATCAAGACCAGCCACCAGACCCTTCTGGCCACGATTGCCAAGGAGGGCCAGATCACACCCGAATCCGATGCTTCCCTGAAGAAGCTGGTCACGGAGTTCCTTGCTACGTTCTCAGCCTAGTAAACTAACATAGGGAAAACCGTGAGACATTGAGCTAACACACGCTCTGATCTATGTCGTATGCTAGCTTAATTTCTCGCCTCCGTCGTTGGTGTAACAATGATTTCATAAAAACTGTTGGTACATCAATGGCCAATTAGTAGTGTGTCATTCGTATGGAGTGTATTGTACTGATACAATCATGGAATGTATTTATCTCTGAAGCCAGGAGCAGGTTCTATAAATAAAATCGTAAAATGTTATCGTCGTAATTTGATATTTTTATTTATCAAGACCCAAGTGTGATGAAAGGTAGGATCATTATGAAAGGCCTAAGTACATTGCTGCGGTTGTTTTGTGCGGGCGGGCCCGGGCTGGCTCCCGCTGATGCTGATTATGCTGAATCGAAACGTCAAAATGTTCACTAGTTGCACGAATGCGCGTGAATACGTGATTACGTGCGTATTTGAGGTTGAGAATGCCAGTTGTTCAACGCGTGTCCGCGCACCATTGGCTCGCATAAAATTACCGACAGAAGAAATACCGATCGACAAAGTGTGAGAAGAAAATCGAATACGAATTTTAATGCACTAGCTGTTGCTCTCGACTATAATTTCTTATTAACCCCCTTTATTCGCCCCTGTCGTAAAATGCTTTCTTAGCGGACCTCTACACCCCATAAGGAATTAACTTGCCGAATTTCGGCTTTGTAGGTCACGTACTTGTTTTCAAGATTTCGTGCTGAATCACTCAGTGAGTGTGTGTGGTACCAAAGATTATATACTAGAGTGGTACCTACCTATCTAGCAAAGAATATACTACTAGAGCTATCTATAGCAGGGTTTCGCAAAGTGGGTACGCGAACCCCTAGGGGTCGCCATTCGACGGCAGGGGGTTCGCGACAAGATTTACGTAATGGTGGCGTGATGACTGGCAGGCACGTGCGACACACATGGTTTCAGTATATAAAAAGTACTCTGTGCACATGGTGGCACGCGCGCGACAGTCAGTTAAGGTTAAAATTGTCCAAAATTACTCCTAAAATTGACTCCATTTGTGACAAAAAACAAGCATACCCATCACATTAATATTAATAAAAATATATTTCTTTGGCACTTTATTTGTTACCTTTTATTGAAATAAAAACATTATTTTCTTCAACAGTCAATTTTATTGTTTTCTTTGGGGGGGTTAGGAGGAGGGTTAATTAATTAGTTGAGGAGGGTTAATTAGTTAGTTGAGGGGTTCGCTGTCATCTGGAAACTTTAAAAGGGGTACGTGGAGCCGAAAGTTTGAGAAACCCTGATCTAGATTATCTAGTGTACGCTGACCCCAGAATATTTTTCTATTATTTTGTTTAACGCTACTCACTACTAGATGGCAGTATAATATTTCCTCTTATTTTCGGTATTGAGAAGTTCTGCTATTAGCCTATATGGCAGAAAATCATCGGAACAAAAAAAAATATCGTGGCACAGACATGACAGACATTGACAATGACAATATTAAAAATATTGAATTCTGTCAAATCAAAATTTAATTCTTGTAATCTTGTTGAAAACAAACGTGCTCCTTCTCTGATTTAAAATATTTTGGTAAGAAATGTATGATGAAAATAAACCATTGAGGGTTTAATTTCAACAAAGAAAAGTTTTATTATTACCTATTTACTACTTTCCTCATACATGCCACCAATTAGTTTTCAGTAAGCCATGGAGTTTTTCGAACGCGCGCATGTTCCCCACAAAGATTCTAAAAAGGAGAAAATCTCGGAAGGTTCTGTAAAGAAGCAACTGAAACAGATGCTGCATGCCTACAAAAGGGGTAACAACCAAGAAATAAAGTCCTTCGCAGACACAGACCACAAATATGACTTCGACGATTTTAAATCTGTAAGTGACTATTCCGACATTAGTTTTCATAAAGAAGCCGTCACCTCACAGGAAACTGTTAGCTCTAGTACAAGCAAAGAAATGCAATTAAGTACAAGTAATAGTTCTACCTACAGTAATGAAAACATCTCAAGCAAGTCAAGCATATTACAGCCTGAATGTTCAGACAGTCCTCAATCCATAACCGATTTCGAAGAAGAGTTTAAGTCTAATTCGTTATCTGAGGATATCTCTTCAACTGAAAAAGATTTTTCTTCAACATTTGAGTCGTCAATACTATCGGAGGAATATTCTGATAGTGAAATCTCTATTCCAAGCAGTCTACAGACCTCAGGTGCCAGTGATGATTCTAATGACGAAGCATTCGATCCTGATGGAGCACTAGCCAATAAAATACTTGAAAAATTAGGTAAAAATCTAAAACAAAGCAAAAAGAGAAAATCTGCTAAAGAAGACCTTGAAAGCAGTAGTTCTAAAAAAGAAAAAAAGAAACAGCTTAAAGAAACTTCGCCAGTGAAAGTTGTTAAAAAAGAAAGAAAAACATCAAAGAAAGCTAAAAGTAAAGAATTAGTCAGCAAAAAAGTTTTCTCAGTTGAGACTAAAAATGAAACATACAGGAACTTTAAAGCTGAAACAAGCGAGGATTCACTCCAGGACAGTGAAGAATTTGAAGATTCACAATCAGAAAATTCAACACAGTTCATATCTATTTCCGCGGCGAACATGCAGAGTCAGAGCCTCAGCGATATTGTTGGAGACTATGTCCATCCAACAATCAGAAACCTGCCCTCAGAAAAACAAAACATTATCCATTCTCTGTCTAGTAAATACGCTATCTTGGATGAGGTGATGAATGTTGACAATGTTGAAGATATAAGCAGCTTAGTACCAGAAATAGATGGGGACTTAGCCATAGAAGACTTGACCTTAGAAACAGATATGGAAGAGCCAACAGATTTGGAAGAGCCACTGATAGAAAGCACTTCATACGATGATACCATACAGACTGAAGATTATTTTGAACAGGAGTCCTCTGTAGACAATACTGACATTAAACCTGTACCTATTAAAGTTTACAACAGCAGAAACAATTATATTCTAGTTATGAAACATCCTGCAGAACTTTTCATTCACGGAAAAGTTAAAGTCACTGCTATCGGAGGTTCTGTAGAAGTATTTGGCCATACATTACATGAGGAATCAATTGAGTTGTATGCACCATATTGTTATTATGCACATAGCATAAAGACTACTAAGAGTCCGAGTGCATTTCGTGGACTTTTTAGTCTGCTGTCTTCAGCAGGCTTGACAGCATCGGAGGCAGAAGAAGTAGTCACTACAGTGACTGAACATGACGCTGTCATAGTTCTGAGTAAAATTAACTGTCCGAAGATGGACTTTGTCGACAATAATTTTAATGTGACCGAGCTTTTTACAAAGAGAGTCGACCAAACACCAAAGTTTTTGAAGAAGACCGCAGAGAACTTAGGATGCTCTCTGTATTTGGACCGACCAAAGAAAGTCTTTGAGGAGAAAAGCAGCTGGGAGCAACTTGTTGCGTGTGGAAAGAGTAAGTATCTCATGAAATGTGTTTCTTTTAAAACAATAAGGTCAAATATTGTTGAATTAATTAATTATTTTATTATTATTATTCACCCTATATTCATATAAGGAAAAGGTATGGTAATCCAACAAGTTTTTTTTAACCCCAGATAAAAGAGCTGGTAATCTTCAAACAGCTGAACAGATTTTCTTCAATCATTTATATTATCTAAGAACACTCGATCAAGTCACCAAACAAAAAAGCTTGCTAACGCCGGCACAGGCTTCCCGGAGTGTCCTTGGTGACCCGAGGATGCTATTGTGTTGTTCTGCCATGCAGCTGCACACTAGCAGCAAATGCATGGCTGTTTCTTTGACCTCCATGCACCCTCTATGCAGAGGACTGTCTGTATCTCCTATTTTGAAAAGGTGTTTGTTTAAAAGGCAGTGTACTGTGACGATACCGACTATTTGCCGAAGCTTGTATTTAAATATGAGAAAAGCAATGATGGCCGAGCGGTAGCATGTGCACTTTATAATCTGACGCCATCCGGTTCAATCCTCGGCCCTGCACCAATGACTTATTATTTAAATACATTACATTGCAAGATACATTGCAAAAAAAACAGTGAAAGAAAAAAAAACAGTGAAGGAAAACATTGTGAGGAAACCGGTGTGTCCAAGAACTTTAAAAATTCAAAGACATGACATTCACCTACATGCACTGGGCCAGCATGGGCCCATCTTACCTGAGAGAAGGCCTGTGTCCCAGCACTTGTATCCCAGCAGATGTGTGAAAACATGATAGGCAGATAATGATGATGATGAAATTTTAATACCAACCAACAAACTAATTTAAATCTTATGCCGTTAAAACAATGTCAAATAGTTTAAATGCACAATGTCCTGAATAGTTAGTGCAGTTATAGAAAGACATGGTCATGAAAAAGGTCTAGATATTTTTGAGAACCGAACCTAAATCCATAGTTCATATATTTTTTGGTTACTCTTAACTTCATCACTCGTCACTTCTTTATTTTGCAATTACTTTATAGTTTTGTTATTGTGATGTGCTTGAAATTTAGAAAATAAATTATTATTATTAACTTGTTCTTCTGCACATTTCAGCATCCCAGAGCAGAGGGATTATCTGCGGGGGCAAGGGTACTGGCAAATCTACATCACTCCGGTATTGTGTCAACAGACTAATAGACAATGGACCAGTTCTTGTCATAGATTTGGACCCGGGACAGCCCGAGTTCACAATGGCGGGGAATATTTCAGCCAATATTGTATATCGCCCTATAATTGGACCAAACTTCACCCATCTAAGGCAACCAGAGAAGTACGCAATAATACTAGTAGCTATACTATAAAAGTTCGAAAATTCAACCAGTTTAAAAGGCACCAGCAGTGCAAGTTTTTTTTTCTTCAATTTTTATCAGTCTTTTGAGTATAAGCATATGAGGTGACTTCTTAAGCAAGTGTTCTAAGCAGTGCAAGTACCGTTCTTTGTCGATCGTCAAATTCGATAAAATGCCATAGAATCGATCATAGGGACTACTGACCAATTGTAATTTTATCGAATTTTACGATCTCCACTGTCAAATTTGATAAAGAACGGTAATTGCACTGCTGCGCCACTAGGAATCTGACATAGGGATTAAATCAGGATGGCAGACATCTTGTTAAAATAATACACACACACACTACTAGAAGCAGCTTACACACAACACACTAGCAACCTTATAAATGATTTGATTTGATTTAGGGACGATTTACACATAAAAGTATATAATGTAAATATTTAGGGGGTAATTTTCACACCTCAATGAAAATGAAACAAGCTCTCGGGAGTTTCTATATGATCTGAGGGCCTATATCTAGCAGTGGACAATAAAAGGCTGTTGATGATGATTAAAACAATGCATAACAAGTAACCAAATAAAATAAAAACATCTCCAGATGGTTGTGGCTGATTCAATGAACTATTCACAGGACACCAACCAGTGCCATCTGGAAATTTATATTTAATAATATTCAAATTAAAATTATTTTTAGGGTTCCGTACCTCAAAATGAAAAAATTAACCCTTATAATATATCACTTGTTGTCTGTCTGTCAAGACTATTAAAAGAAATTAAAATCTATTGGGTACTTTCCGTTGACCTAGAATAATTAAATTTGGCAAGAAGCAAGATCTCACAGCACAAATAAAGGAAAAAATTCGAAAGTTGTTAATTTCAAGTTACATCACATATTTTTTTATTACAAACTTATGTTTTGTAATTAGTATGCCAAGTACAAAGTTAAGTTTGTACATCAATACTTCAACCTTTTTAACCGTTTTTCTCCGATACTCGCTACCCGGGATGGATGAGCTATCTACATACATATTTATTAAGTTTGTATGGAACTCTCGGGGTGTGAGTCGTGCTCACACTTGTCTGGGTTTTTAGTCTGAAATATCTTATGTTGTTTCAGAATGCTCAACGTCGGTATGATAAACCCAATGGACAATCCTTCTCGCTACATCTCTGCTGTCAAGGAACTAATCACCTTCTGCCAGTCTATTAAATCATTCCACGCCATACCTTGGATAGTAAACACAATGGGAATGTGCAACAACATGGGGCTAAAATTCATCTCATACATAATACTGGAATTACAACCAACATATGTTTACCAAATTGACTCTAAAATTGCCAAAAAGCGGTTCGAATTTGAACTACAATCCCACGCAGTCAGTAACTTCTATGAAGAACACATGAAAGACAAATTGTTCGCAACAGAAAAAGCCCCACATAGTTTAGACTACACTTTTATGTTGGGGATAAATGAAGAGATTGGAATGTCCCCACAGAAAGGAATTGGATTTGCGTTGTCGCCAAAGGACGAGAGGTACCTCAATGTGCTGGCGTATTTTGGACAGCTGTTAGATATTTATGGGAAGAGCATACTGGACATCGTTCCTTTTGAGTAAGTGACAGATACTTTTTATGTTTTTACTAGCTGCTTTATCTCAGGGTTACGAGCGCAGTGCTTTGCTGCACAGAATTATGAACTTCGACTTCAAAATGTTGGTTACCTAATTATTTCTGCACATAGTTAATTAGGTACCAAATAAGTCGTTGGTGCAGGATCAAACCGGGTGCCGTCAGATTGTAAAGCGCACATACTACTACCGCTCGTCCACCATCTCTCTGAATCGGGCATCAATCCCATTTTTCATTTTAATCCCAGAAAATGCGGAAAAACTGCGGAAAATGGCGGGTAACAGCCTAGCAACTAGGCTCCATTTTCCATTACTTTAGAAAAAATGGCACGTTGATAGATAAAGGTTCGCCAACCCTGGCCTAGTTCCTATATGTTAACTTTTACATTCAGCAGTTGGATGGAGTCGAATGGAAACAAACAAATACGGTGTGTATTAGTTTGTTTCCATTGCCTAATCTTACGATGTGATACTCCTAATATTAAGACTGATTTTTATGCAACTTCAATTGCCTTAGGCCCAACGCCTACCGCAGCGGCGCGCGGTGTGCAGGCCGTGGAAAAAGTAAACTACCCGGTAGGTTCAAAGGCTATCGGACAGGTGTATGTTTATTAAAAATAACAGCCTTATATTATTGAAAAATACTATTACGTAGGTATACTACAGAAATTATATAATTGGCTAATAAAGCTCTAAGATATAAGCATTTAAAGTTTATGGTCGGACTAGGAAAGAATGCTCTGCCCCTTTTTCGCAAAGTGAGTGTCAGTATGGAGTTTGTATGGCGTACTAACACGTACTCTAAGAGCGATGGTGGCCGAGCGGTAGCATGTGCGCTTTACAATCTGATGGCTCCCGGTTCGATCCTCGGCACTACACCAATGTTTTATTTGCCACCTAAATAAATTATGCGCAGTTTCGATGCCATTGCTCACAAACGGTGAAGGAAAAACATCGTCACGAAACCTGTATGTTCAAGAACCTGAAAAGACATAAATGTGACATTATTTGGGCCAGCATGGTGGATTAGGGCCCACCCTCTCTCTGAGAGAAGGCGCGAATCCCAGCAGTGGGAACATGATAGCCTGAAATGATGATGTCTAACACGTTATCATAACACGTGACGTCATTTGTAAGTACCTATAGTGCGCTTTGTCTACCAAGACATTAAAATGCTTATTATCTTCTATAATTATGAACACATTTTAATTTTGTTATAATATGTGATCGGCTCTTTTTATAGTCAGCTTTATAAAACAATAAAAAAATATCAGTTCGATAGCTTATGACCCATTACGTCACGCTTCGACAGTTCTAACAGGTTAACAAAGTACAATTTTGAATCTACGTAAAATTAAGATGGTGGCTTGTCGCTTGTACGCCACCTTGACTCGGTCGGCGGCGATAAAATATCGTGTCATACCACAGAAGACATAATAGACACAGAAGGTTCACTCCGCGAAGAAATTTAAATAAATAAGGACTCTATCTACGTGGCAATAAAGTAGCAATTCAACTCGTACAGCGCTGGATACCGCTCGCTATATTCACCTAGAAGGCCGCTCTCTTTCTATCACGTAGCTCTATCTCTCCTGACGCGGCACGTGTCACGTTAGGGTTGTCTTCTTGATATTTACACAGAAACATCATCATCATCAGCCAGTAAGCGTCCACTGCTGAACACATGCCTCCCTTTTCGAGAGGGGTGTTACACAGAATACTTATAAGTATTTACTTACCAGCTATGTATCCTATGTAGTACCTACCTATTACTTATATTCTACTATAATTGGAACGACATTTAATCAGCACAAAAAAACTAACGCTTATTCTGAATTTGGTCCAATAACAATCATGCAAAAGTATAAGTTTAAAAGCCTCTTACAAGATCATCATTCTGATGCATATTTAGATAAAAACTACATGAAACATGGAGACCTCATTTGGGAGCCCTAATTTGCTGATTCTGTTGAAAATAATTGGCGCGACGTGGCTAGCGTAGCATGCGGGCCGGGCGCGAGCCGAGTGGCCACTGATTGCCCTGCTGTGACCCTCTCGGGAAGGGACACCGGCCGAACATACCTAAAGTCCAGAGAGCGCCATGCCTGGTCATACTTACACTCATGGGTTAAGAAATATCAGGTTCACTGGTCGATATTTTCAAACACTTTTTGTAGATGAGCAAGGTTTCCGTGTAATGATATGCATGAACGCCTGCCTGTAACTTGATACCTGCCATCTGCGCTCGTCACCCTGAGACATCAGACTTTTTACAACCACAGACTTTACTGGATAGACACCAGCTTGTCACATTGTATGAAAACCAAACAAGGTGTTATAAGTTTAATGTGCGTAACTTTCTGTATGTCGTACTGTGGCACAGTCTACTCCACATCGTAGCTCCCAAACGGCTTTTGTTTAGTTTTTTTTTGTTTGAATGGTAACTTGATCTAGAGTGTTCTTAACTATGTTTCATGAAAACCGGTTCAGCTGTTTGAAGGTTATCAACTCTTTTATCACATCACATACACACACACACACGTCATCAGCCAGTAAACGTCCACTGCTGAACAAAAGCCACCCACTTTATAAGAGGTTTAAAAAAAAATACAATTTATACTTGTTTGTAGGTATATTCAGGTCAGTTTCCATTCCAGGCTAAGCGTTTTTACCCTATACCACCACACAGTCACTTAACATTAGGTGAGCTGTGGTAAAATGCCTAGCCTGTAAAACCATAAACAAATCTATTCGCACGGCCAACTGCTCTATAGCTTACTGCCATTTTTGTCACGTGCTACTGCCAAGACGACAGAGGTCAAACTAAATTATTCGGCGTGTTAGTTGGAGCTTTGATCCAACAAACGTGAACTTGGGGGTCTATATTTTTTCATCAGACTATGCTTACATTTGACCGCAATCTCAGCGATGGAAAGTGATAATGCGGTCGAAGATGGAGGACGTGTTCCATTTTCATCTAGTTTATCATATTAGATGATTGTAATTCTGCGGAAACACTGACGCAGGCAAGGCGTTCCATTGTTTTGCCCTTAGACTATAGGTATCTAAGGTTTTGCCGTTCTAATTAGGAAAGAGTCAAAACGCTTGGTGCAAATGAATGGTCTTTAGACCATGTAAGTGTAAGCTTAGCGGTTTGTCTGGAAGTTCTGGTTTGGTAATTTCTAATGGAGTAAGTTTACCGACCATCAGACTATTATTAATAAAAAATTAAAAAATACGCAGATAAGTCCGCGTTTGACCACCAACTCGCCTGTTGGTAAGCGACAATGTGGTCGAAGATGAAGCACGCAGACTTAGAAGATACCTATTCATCTTTTTCCACCTACTGCGGAGTGCTACAACCTGAAAACTATCGAGTTTATTAACGGTGGAAAGACAGTTCTCCACGGCCCGTGCAGGACGTGGTATCATTTCACAGCATTACATACATACATTAGCAGCCATTACGCGTCCACTGCTGAACTAAGGCCTCCATCGTGGTTGCCATAATCCCCACGCTTGGCAGGCGGCTTGGGGATCGCAGTACGTTCACCGTGTACTAATAGGACGCTGCTGCCCATCCTTGGATGGTTCACAGCATTATTTCTTGCTATTTCTGGCATACATACTTATGCTAAATGAAAGTCCTATGTCGTGGTATTGTCATTAGAGTCTATCAGTAAGTTCTTGCAAAACAAATTGTTGACCTTTACCTATGCCTTTACTCATGAAGCTCTTGTTTCTATGGTTTGACTAGCTACATAAATATTTCAACTGAGGGAATCGAACCCATGAAATGATGTCATTTTTATTATAGTGCCAAAGCTATCAAAATTAAGCCATGTTCCTATGTAGAGGGGGTAATCACTACGGTCGAAGCCTGTACTATCTCAAGTAGCGGGCCTACGTAATGATTTCATTAAAATCAATTGGATCTATTTCCGGATCACTTGAACGGTTCATTTGGGTCCGTTTATAATAGTGACGCGACTCATGAGTCATTGTTGGTCAAACGGTGAGCCGGCGACTGCAGGCTCGCGAACCGGTTTCAATGAATCTGCTTCTAGTAGGGCCGTCGTCGTCATCCCTTTAAATTGAAATTCGTTTGTGGAAAAACCATAACCAGGAGCAAAACTTCAACTTTGCCGAAATCGGCCTCAATTTCGGTCAGTTGTTCCTGTTTAAATCAAGGTCTTGCGATTTTGTGTAGTCTTTTTATTCTTTTGTTTGAAATAATCAAATAGCTTTTAGGGCATATCCTAGGTTACAACGGACATGCATCATCTATTCTAAACCTTTGAATACGACAATTTTGTTTGGTGAACGATGCTGTTTTTTGTGAGGTCGCGGGTTAAACCCCGGGTTCGTACCAATGAGCTCTTTGGAGCTTATGTACGGATTTTCATACCACTGGCTTTTCGGTAAAGGAAAACATCGTGAGGAAACCTGCATACGTACGGAGAAGGAATTCAATGGCGTATGTGAATCCACCAACCCGCAACTGAGCTAGCGTGGTGGCTATGGCCCAATCACCCTTTCAGGGCTAGGCTAAAAGTCCAGCAGTGGACTGTTAAAAGGCTGATTATGATGATGCTGTTTTTCAAATGCCTTCTAACAAAATCACAGGAAGGATAAATCCATTCTGTGCATTGTATGAGCCAATTAGGTAGTTTCCGATGACACAAAGTTATCGCAAAGAATAATTGCTGTTGTAGGAATGAGTAATGAGATATCTCGCGACTCCCGGAATCGTGTCACGCGTGATTCACAGCACGACGACAATGGACAATCAATCTGTTATCGTAACACCTTGTGAATAGTGCTGCTGTAATTGGAGACGCCGCGATAGCGCCGGTTCTGAGGTCCTAAAGACAAGACAAGGCACACCCTTACTGCCTTTCGTATTTGCCTTATTGCCTACATTACTTCTAAGACAACAGGACCTGTTCAGTTTCTAGTTCTGTTTCAAGAGGTAGTTGACAAGTAGGCGAAGTACGAGTATTCGATGCGTGAAATACGCATCGAATTCCATAGAAATTTCAATTTCGAAATTTATATAAATTTCGATACGTATTTTACGTATCGAATACTCGTACTTCGCCCACTGAACAAACAAAAAACTACTAGTTGTATTCCAACAAGAATCCTACTTTATAATATTTTAGTTTGTGACTATTTATCAGGTGTAATCTAATCTATGTACTAAACTAATTCTGAAAATTCTCAATCAATCCCGTAGTCCACCAGTGGGCAGTGGTAGACAGTGACACATTTTTGAAAAAGTTGTGCTACTGTCCCCAAGTGGGGGTCAGCGATCAGCGACACAATTTTTTTTAAATTCTCATCGTCCACAACTTGTGGACAGTGTTTTTTTTTTAAGATCTCCCATTGTCACCCGGCAGTGGACCGTGATACTTGTCAATATGATTCCCACTGACCTACCACTTCACTGTACCTATAAGCTACACAATATGTGCAATTTTTTTACCAAACAGGTGACCAACCTGGAACAGAAGGAATAACCCAAATATTCATAGAAGTTATAAATTATTGTTTTGTTCTCAGAGTGGATTTACGTGACCTAAACATTGGAATCAACGTTATAATACCAGAGCAGGCAGTGGTGAAGGTGATCAATGGCAAAATAATAGCGCTGTGTCAACTCGTCTCAGCAGATAAGGGGAAAATATTTACCCTCGATGATAACGCGCTCTTGTGTCATGGATATGGTAATATTTTCTTCCTAATTATTTCAGGACAGCAGAACATATTTAGATAACAAGTATGGGGTGAGACCCGTAATCTGTAAATCAGGCTTACAATGAACAAAGTCATAAGATGTAATGCTATCTACATTCATTGTTAATGCTATTTGCATATGATTTTTGTGTCATCATCAGCTTTTCATGTTATCTATGCTACTGTGCTACTGGGACAAAGGCCTCTCAGAGAGGATGGGCCCTAATCCACCACGCTGGCCCAGTGCATGTTATGTCTTTGAACTTTCGATATTATTTGATTTTTGTATAGGTACACATAAATTCTAATAAAACTTAAATCCTTGCTTTAACTATCAGTTCAGAAGTTTCTCGTTAGTGACACACTGCAAAGGACACCAATAATACGTCATACAAAGATCAACATCGGTTAAAACTGACCATTTTCCTATGACTCAACAAGTATGATGTCAGACAAATATAGACAAAAAGCAACATATAATGTGTACCTATTATGTATGGAATTAATACTCACTATCATAAATTCTTATCAATAATATAATAGTGTAATAAAGTGCTGATAAAATTTGATAAAACGTGATAATTACTCATGCATATCTTTTTTGCAGGGCTTATAAGAAGCATCGATTTTGAAAAAAGACTTTTGTATATCTTAACTCCAGTGCTCATAGAAGAGCTGAAACTAGTTAATACACTAGTTTACGCAGACTGGATGCCTGACCTACGAGGACAAGAGAAAGAGTTACCCTGCGGAACCATTGTCCCATATCGGACTGCTACAGTCTTCAACGATAAGAGGCTCATGTTCTCACCGAGGAGACGGTTCAACCCTATCCAGCTACTAAAAGCGACGAGGAGTGCCTGAATTGAAACCTTCAGTTATTAGTTATAAACTTGTAATTGGAATAGATCCAAAAAAATAAATCTTAAATTATAAAAGGAAGTCTAAATATAATGTTAATTCATTTATATTTGAAAAGATAATTTTGTACTTACAATACTAATAAAACATAACATATTATATTGGATGTTTTTAACTTAAATATTCCCCATCCTAAACATTGTTTGTATTATAAATGCTGTATTTTATAAAAGTCAAAAAGAGTCTAGAAAAGATTTGATAAAACATGGGGTTCCTTTATTACTAATAAATTATATTAGGAAAGTTAAAATTTCACACAAACAATAGATTACATAAAACTGCCTAGAGAATCAGATAAGGCGCCTCGGGCGCTTGCTGACAGGCACTTTAGCTGAGAATGGGGCGAGCGCTCCATGTCAAATAACACATCCTACACAATATAAACATCACTATTTTATTGAAAAATTAAAATACAAAATACCAAACTAAACGAGTTTCGGTGAGATGACACCGGTCGAGGATTATAAAGTTGAAGTAATGCTATAAGTATAAACATGATAGCACAAAAATCAGTGCCCTCCGGCGATGGAAGGTTCCCTTTTGCCCCCGACTATATAATGTTAAGGCATTTACGCTTACTCGTAATAGATATACTATAAAATATACAAGTACCAATGGTGAAAGAGCCACACAAATACTGTTTTATGTGCGTGCATCGCGGGCCACGACCCTGCGTCAGCTGTCAGTATCGGAAGGAAGCACTGTGTGGCCGACGCCGCGACTGCAGTCAGAGTCGTATCAAACATAGTTATCAGGCAGTATGCGAATGATTCATAAATCAGAGTTCTCCCGACAACGGCACTTACAGCAGAGAACACCTAGTCTTCTTCTTCTTCTTGACCTGTAACGCAGCGCGCGTGGCGGTCTCGAACACCTCGCGCACACCCTCCTTGCTCTTGGCGGAGCACTCGAGGTACGCAAACGCGTTGATCTTCTCGGCCATGGCTCGCCCTTCCTGCGGCTTTACTGGCTCCTGCTTCATCTTACGCAGCTCGTTGATGGTCGCGGGGTCGTTGCGTAGGTCCTTTTTGTTACCCACCAGGATGATGGGCACGTTAGGGCAGAAGTGTTTCACTTCTGGCGTCCACTTCTCGGGGATGTTCTCTAGAGAGTCGGGCGAGTCTACTGAGAAACACATAAGGATCACGTCCGTGTCGGGGTAGGACAGTGGCCGCAGCCGGTCGTAGTCCTCCTGCCCCGCCGTATCCCATAACGCCAGCTCCACCTGTTTGCCGTCCACTTCGATGTCGGCGACGTAGTTCTCAAACACTGTCGGCACGTACACTTCCGGAAACTGATCCTTGCTGAACACGATTAGGAGGCATGTTTTACCGCACGCACCGTCACCGACGATCACTAATTTTTTGCGTATCGCAGCCATCGGTCCTGTGAAACAATACAACGCAAATGATTACGATCGTGTCGAGCGTCAACGCCTTTCATGACTTATAAATATGGCCGCCATAGGAATATGGGTTGGGAGTAGTCAGACAAGCCCTCAATTGTGAATAAGCACCTGAACTAGCGGAAGAAGAACAGCACCACCACATAGTACCCTCACATGCGAGGGTGTTATTTATTAGATTTTGTAGATACCTGAAGATTCTGGCTAATTTCAGTGGAATTTTGGCCTATCGACACTTTTTAATCGTCTCTGCTCATCACAAGCACTTTCGTTCGTATGTCACCGATGTTGCTACTGCAAAAATTAGCATAAACTCAACGTACTAATGTCGATTCAATGGAAAAGATTTCTGAGATAATTCGGTATTAAGGATGTTACTTACTACAAAGGAAGTCACTAGTTTTATGGTTTAAAAATAGTTTACAATTTACAAGTTGAATTATCTTGAAATGATTTTTTGTTAAAATTTTCATGACCGTGGATTCAATGTCCTTTAGTCATAATCGTAAACAGTTTATGTAGTCTTAATAGCGTCAAACAAGTCATAGTCACAGTCAGAGTCAAGCTAAGTAAGTCACGGTCAAGTCAAACTCATGCCCCTGTAAAGTGGTGGAGACTTTATAAGAGGCTCCTATGGAGTTTTGGAAACAACACGAAAAGACACGCTTCCCCTCGTTATATTACTTTCCCACACTCGAGCACGTAATGAATAATAATTCAACATTTGTACACATGAACACTCGAAAATACACAAGTTTAGGAAAATAATCCAACGAGCCGACATGTTTTTTTCCACGTTGGCGCCAAAACTCACTTGAAATGATTGCTAGATATAATTGCCATATGAAATAATGCTTTGTTACACAGATCTACTTTGTTATGACATCGGTTTTTTGTTCGGATATGGTTCGGATACACACATGAAACCATTATGGTATAGTCTGTGAACTATGACGAGAATGTTTAATATACTAGCTAAAACTAACACTACAAATACAGTTAGACTGCCCACATTTTGTATTTTGTTTAGTTAATAAAGGCACTTAAGCTCAGAAAAACTAGGTGGTAATTTTTGTATTTTTTTTTTCTCTGTGAGGAGTTTGGCTTTGCACTCCTGTGCATTTGCCACTGGCAAATAGGGTGTTTGACTGTATTGAAAATATTATGCCAATTGACATCATCCATAAACATGACACAATGAAAAAGCATATTTCATTGATTTTTTTATAAAAATATGCTTATTTTTTGTAAAAAACGCGAATAAAATAACTGTATTTTCGACATTTGATCACGTGATCGAAAACGGTCTGTAATTGGCTTCATCCCTAGTGACGTCACACAAATCTAAACAAACAGATTTTGTATTGATATTTGCGAATTTAATGTTGTAAAGCTATTTTGAGAGCGATTTATCCAGAAATTATCACCAAAAACAGTCCGGAGGTTAAATGTGAGAAGAATGGAGAAACATTTTGTGCAAGCAGACAGCAGTAACTTACTCAAAATTAATGTATTTATGGTTGCATATTTCTTCAATAATAATCTACGTCATTGTTTCTACGCTGCAGAACTCAAAACGTAAAATCTACAATGTAAGTATTAATTTTTAATTGTTCTCCAAGCAAAACATTCAATCAAGTTGTACAAAAAGTATGTTGTAGTAGGTGGATATCACTATTTTGTTAGGTTATGTCTTTACATTGTTTAAAAAGAAAGTAACAGTACATAAAATAGTAATGCAATAAAAACACAAATTGTAATAGAAATATATAGACTCAAATAAGTACCTCAAAATTATCTTCGCACATAGAAACACTTGAATTAGCTCCAATACTTTTGGGTTATCTACGAGCTACTTAGTTCCAACCACTTTTTGCGAGTTTTGGGGTCCATTGGAACAGAAACGAATAGTTTTTCCGGTGTTTTATGGAAGTATTTGTACATTGTGGCACTACACAACATTTATAAACCATTACTTCTATTAGAAAATTAGTGATTATCAAACTTTTGCTGCCTGGCTGCAGCTGTTTTGTTTTGTGTGACGTCAATCGTCGCTCGACCGGAGCTATGACGCAGGTCTGCGTTTTGGCGCGATATTTTTTTATTCAAACTTTAACATCGATTTATATCGCAAATACGACTGATATCCAGAAAATATAAATGCAGTATACATTAAATTATATCAGGCAATAATGTGCAATAGTTTCCCAAAAGTAGTCAAATACCCTATTGCCAGTATCGAGTATTATAAAGACATGTAGTCAAATAAGTCTGTCACAGTCAGAGTCAAGCAAAATAGCTCACGGTCTGTGCTCACGGTCAAATCAAATTCATGCCTTATCATGTGCTTATCATAGAGTACTTATACTGAATCTATGTGCCTTATCAACTTATCAAAGTTGAAAGTTAGTATTCCGTGAGTAAAGTGGTGGAGACTAAAAGAGGCTTTTATGGAGCTTTGGAAACAACACGAAAATACAACATGTTTCACCATGCTAAATAATTATCATCGCCACACTCGAGCGCGTCCACGAACATTTAAATATACGCATTAACACTTGAAAATACACAAGTCTAAGAAAATAATACAACGAGACGACATGTTTTTTAATGTTGGCGCCAAAACTCATTTTTGTTATTTTAGGTTTATTTTTGTACATGAAAATGTTTAAATGTCATAATATCCAAAACAAAGAATGTAGGTAGGTCACAGGTAGGTATTACATCAAAGAGTAAAGTAATATACAGTATTACATTCTCTTTGAAAGCTGTTCTCAAAGAGTAAAGTCACAGTAAAGCCAGTAAAGTAATATTGTTCTTTGGCCAACCTCAACGTCCCACGGATTATTTGGGACATAGACGAGATTTAAACACAATTATTTTAAATATATACCTACCTACTTTACCTAGTTCCTCCAGTACTTCACACAAAAGTACCTTTTACAAAAAATAAGGTTCGGCCTGTCAGTTTCATTCATTAAATACGATGGTAGCTATAGCCATTGATCCTTCTCGATCAATGGCTACAGCTGAGTTATCTATACCTACTATGTAGTGGGAGGGAGATAATTATAGTCACCCTGATAGGGATGACCACATGAGTAAATATAAATATTTGTTTATAATGATGCGAATGAACAGCCAACTGTTCACCTCACTGTGTCACGTCGCGAACAATGAAGTCATTGACAAAATTTAACCTACCGGTCGTATGTTGAAGCCTTTGACGAGTAACCTCCTAATCTAAGGTTGAAGCACCTAACCATGGCCAGTGGCTGATTATGTTATGATAACTGACCGTCGGTAATACAACGAATGATGTTCTAAACGTGCCTTTTATTTTAAATTATTATTTATATTGGTTTTCTCTTGTACCTGAAAATTTATATACCTATATACCTACCTATGTATATTTTTAAGTAAATATCCACACATGTTTGACGAAAATCTCAGATAACCGAAAGTATACACAAGCCTTGGCGGCAACTGAGCATTTATGGACTCGCATTTGTTGGCCTCAGCCCTCGTTCGCCCTTATATACTTATGTTGCCCGGCGCTGCAGCAATGCATCTTTTTTCTACTTCCTAGGTGTAATCAATTTTTTTTATTCCTACTTTCTTTCATCCAAGGACGATCATTTAGTTATGGTTGTCCAACAATGGTCGCTGGCACGATGTCCTCGACACGTTCCAGGGGCCTATCTATATATAATAATAATATATATAATCACGCGAACGTGAACCTTAACGCGCCGAGATACGGTTTGCGGTCGCGTGATTTTCCAACTGAGCGGATTTAACGTTAGTTTGGTGCCGCAATAGCAGTTGTCTTGTAAGGCCCCAGGCAATCTGGCGCTGTTTGGAAAGAGTTGGGAGAGGGATAATGTAGATTAAAAATATGAAAATTCGTACTGTACCTAAGCACTGTTTTAAACTATCACGGTTGACCACTAGCAGTTATATGATTATCACCACAGAGCGCCACTACATTACCAAGGCTGGCAAAGGAAACTATTGAGATCTCGAAATGCCAGAATTTCAATCGAGGTTAAGGTGTTCAACTCGCCAGTGCGTAGAATCCAGTATAATGTTGCCTTAAAAATAAAAGTCCTCGTTCGAAATTCTATAGGTACGCAGTGATACAGCGAGTGTTTTGTCGGGACTTAGGTTCGAGTTTCAGTGATAACCGTAGCAAAAAACTAAGAAAGAGGGTAGACCATTTTGTCTGCACTGCACCACTTTAAACTGTTCGACCAGCCGCATTCTTCAGTCTTCCCGTGAACATGGTGCATGTAACTGCGCCGAAATATCGGGAGCTCATTCCACAACCTTACCACGGTAAATATCCCGTTATAATAATCATATTATAACAGTCGTACTGTAGGTGTCGCAATCTTGTATTTTTGATGACGTCACCTACCCAGTGATCATCCATAAACACACGAATCTTAATCGACACTTAATTGCATCGATTCTGATGTACTCTAAACTAAATAACGCCGCTTACCAACAGGCGAGTAAGTGGTCAAACGCGGAATTATCCGAGTAAAACTTTTTAGCTCTGTTATTGTTGCAATTGTTGTGTTCTCTCACATTTAAAATGAAAAGAGAGGCAGGATAATTTTAGTCCTGTCAGATTGGTTTAGTTTAGTGAGTGGTATGACAGAATCGACGCCAATTTCTCAAAACCGGTTGACGGTTTTAATAGGATGTATGATCTATTGTCGATAAATAGGAAAATTGAATCAATTCCAGGAGGTAAATAAATAAAAAGACATTTGTGCATTACATAAATATATTTTTAAAGGATACCAAAAATAGATAGGTTCCCATGTTTATAAAAAATTGCATTCCAACAACCCTTATCACACCTTATCACAAGTTAACAGTTACAATAATCACTATCACACATTTACCTTATAAGCTACGATCAACGATCTTTAAAACTATAGATTCAACCATCGACCGACCGATTGTGGACCGATCTTTCAAATAAACGAATATCAACTATTTATAAATTTTATAATAACCAAACAATATTGTTACAGCATTATGATTCACTTCTCAAATGCGCGACAGTGAGTTCGGGTGCTTCCCGTCCCGTCTTCCCTTGTGAACTGCATTTTTAGACCATTTTGCCGCATTAACGTTGAATCTATAGTTTTAAAGATCGTCAGCTAAGATAGAAACAGTTTATAGTTATTCTACGCGCGGCCAAGTTATCAGATTGATTAATTTATTGCAATTAAAATATACTAAAAACAATAAAAACCAGCGTTATTTTTTACCCTTAAGCCCAACGTAAACGAGGTACAATTTTTGAACTTAGCGTAAAACAAGAAGAGTTGATTTTTCAAGGGCCTTACGGACAACTGCTATTGCGGCACCGTTAATTCACGTTAATTCCGTTCAGTTGGAAAATCACGCGAACGTGAACCTGAACGCGCCCAGATACGATTGGCGGTCGCGTGATTTTCCAACTGAGCGGATTTAACGTTAGTTTAGTGCCGCAATAGCAGTTGTGCGTAAGGCCCCAAGCCCGCCTGTACGCCGCCGCGTCGCGTCCACGTACGTACATGACAAGAATCTAGCAAGGCCACAATAAGGTATATTCAAACACCTTGACCCACAGATTGTGCGCTGCATCCGCTAGATAACTACATGGCATTTGAAAACTGACCTAATAAAATTAAGTTAGCTAGTTCGCAAAAAATCTAAGGGACTAAACCTCATATAAAAATAAAAAAACCTTTGCTAAGGCTATATTTAAAAATAAAACATTTCACATGTGACATTTCTCACCGATGAGAAGCAAAACAACTTTATAGCATAAATACATCGAGATACAATACATAGGAATTGTATCTCGATGCATAAATATAATCAAATTGGTATATTTGTCACAAGGCATATTGAATGGCTACATTTTTGTCTATGGTTAATGTTAATGTCAAACAAACTGTCATAATTGTTTTACAGCCTACATTCAGATCTGTCATCTATTTATTTTCTTGTCGTTTTCTTGTGACAAAATACCGGTTTGGTTTGACTGTATGTTAGCATTCATGTGTCTATGAATCTAATTGGGTGATTCGCAAGAATTGGCTCGGGGCACTAATTTCTTTGGCGCATTTTTTTTTCTTCAGATTATCTGAATATTAAATAGCATGCTTTGTGGAGGCCTCTAATGCCGGCATTAGAAGCCTCTGCCAGTCTTTGCGAATCACCCAATTATGGTTATCAGACATTGAACAGACAATCAAAAGATGCAACGCAATGTGTCGCAGAAAATCACAATTACACTGGGATATATTATAAGGGATATATCCTTATCGATTATTGAAGGCATAGACAAAATATATTTTAGTATAAATAAATGCACAAGATTAGATTAAAAAATAGATTATTATACAAGACAAAATAGTCGCTAGCGACCTTACGCTTAAAATCGCCCTGTCAACGTCTCTGACGGAATTTGTCAAGCGCGAAAACGAGACAGCAAGTAAGACGAGTAAGGCCGCAGACACCATAAAAGTGGAATGTGTATAAAATATATGCAAATTAAATCAAATAAGTAGGAAAATAAATAGATTTTCACACATACCTATTTTATTTTAAGATTATTGACATAATAAGCAAAAATGATATAATTATTAAAATAGTACCCACTTAAAACGTTTTACAATACTTACTCATATAAAAAAAATCGTGCAAGTTTTGACAAATTATCAAGTGCAGGATTTGATGCAGTCAGACTATTAATTACTACTTAGAAATAGGTAGTTCATCATCAGTCTTCGATGGCTTACATGTCCTCAGAGGCCTGAAAAAATAACAAAACAATATGCATACTCTCCAATTTACGGTAGAATTATAGGTTTAAACTAAGCGACTACCAGCAGTACACGATCAGCTGCCGCATTATTTAATTTGCGATCGTCGCTGTCAAAGTAGCGAAAATAGCAAGTTTAATATGACATTTGATGTAATTTCGTTTAATAAATCTTCACATTGATATCTACATTAAAACATCACTATAATCTCATACATATATTATTATATTTAAACTAAATGTGATAACTAAATTTCTTATAAATACAGTGGAAACTCTATTATAAAGTCACTCGATTTAACGGCAAAATAATATATATATAAATATACATTATCATCGGCCAGAAGACGTCCATTGCTGAACATAGGCCTATATATTCTGTATATTACAACAGTATAAAAAATTGTGCTCGTAATTACAAAGACAATTTTGATCAATAACTAAGAAAAGTTAGACAGTAGAAGTGGCCCTTTCGGCCAACGTTAGTTTAATTTAATTTTGATTTTTGTCACCGTGTCTCCATAAATGACCAAAACTGTATTTTTATGAAATTGTTGTAGTGTTATTTTGTAACTATACAAAGAATTTCTTTATAGGGGTACAAAATATTAACACAGCATATGGAAGTGTGTGGAGAAAAAACATAACAAAAAATATGAAAGAAAATAACATTTAACTAGGCCAGTCGGTCATATTTTTAAGTATACTATGTGAAAACTTGCCAAATAACAAGAAACAGTTTTTTTTTTAATCAATTCAAGAATGGTCTTATGATTGGAGCTATAATTACTGGTATATAGAACTTGGCATCCAATTAGATCTCAAGACTTTTTTCGACGAATCCAGCCATTTCCTATAATTTCGTGAGATAAAGATTATTTATTTGCAAAACACAGATTAAATCATACACACATTTAAAACGCATGCACAATAGGTGGTTTAAAATATTTGTCACTTTGTATCATGTTTTGCCTAGTTTATAGGCGTACAAATCTAGAGAGATGGTATAAAAATACCGTAAATATTATTTATATAAAAAAGTATTAATTTAATTAACTGTCGAAAGAATTTTAAATGTTTAGATATGATGTTATTAATATTATATGAGCATTGATCGTTTGGCCCATTTTCACATGATTTTGCTTGAAAATCGGTATTATAAGCAAGTCGCTAAAAAGCGAAAGGCCCAGTGAAACTACCTAACCCTAAACAAAAGTAGTCAATAGTCGCTGTCAAACGAGCGATTATAAATTTATCACTATTTGACAGCGACTACTGGAATAATCACCGTAGTCGCTACAGTTAGTTAATAAGCCAGCAAGGTAGTATGTCTGTCTCACGAGAGAAGTCCCGTGGCAATAAATGGAACTATTATTAGTACGATGTCAACATAATTTTTATCAATTTTATTTACTAAAGCCTAAAGCAATAAAAACAAGTTTATCCTAAAATTATTTTAAATTGATTAAATTGGGGAGTTTTAAACAGATGAGGCTAGCAACATTTCGTCGCGACTGTAGCGCCTCGTCTGCGTGAGTTCTTTTGTGAGACGGATTCCATAGAGAAAACCATGTATACAGGTTTCCACTTCTCTGATCCGTCCAACCTAATTTACGTGTAACGTTTCCCTATCTTCGAATCCTAAAAATTATCCACTGGACTGACTTGATAATAGCCAATGCGAAAATCGCGCGAAGCCAAAAGCCTCAATAGGGGCAAAAAGAAAAAAATATAGTATTTGGTGCTAAGGTGAAAAAAACATGTCGCCTTATTTTTCTAAACTTGCGGGTTGTGGGTTTTATAATGAGTTTTTGTGTGTTTTTTATTTTTTCCTCTGTGAGGATTTTGGCGTCGCACTTTTTGTGCATTTGCCAGTGTCATGTATTAAAATATTATCAGGTTTAATAAAATGTCGTCAAACAAGTCATAGTCACAGCAGAGTCAAGCAAAGTACAATGCCATCAACTTAGCTGTTCAAGTGGGCAAAATTGAAACTACAGCTTTTTCTTGGTGAATTTCGTGGCAATACCAAAATTATCTACTAGCGATGCTGTCAACTGAACAGTTAGATGGTGGGACTGTAAGTCAGGGTCAAGTCAAAGTCGGCAGGACCTAATAATTAGGCTAGTAAAGTGGTGGAGACTTTACAAGAGGCTTCTATAGAGCTTTGGAAACGACACGAAAATACACGTTTAAGCGTGTTATATCTATATACTGACCACATTCGAGCACGTCCACGAAACGTAATAAAATAGAATCCACGAATATATTGTTTATATATTTATTTTCTGTAAATATTAATACTGACTTCTTGCTATTTGTTATGTAATTACACGGCTATTTAAGCGCTACGGATGTGGTATTTTTGAAATGAAACACGACATTTTACTTTAGAACCAATTTATTAAGAAAAAAAAATTAACGAATACATTGTGTTGGTTGCAAGGCGCATATAGGTTGAAGTCTGATTTAGTTTTTAAAATAAAAAGCAGTTTCTGGCGTACTGTTGCTACTTATACATAAAGTATTACAAGGATCAGCAATATACATTTCTTTAGCTACCCGTCTAATATTTAAAGAAATAAAAATTTATTTATTCTCTGAGTATTACAATATAATCTCTCAACGTTTTCCATTTACAGCGAAAACAATTTCTTACCCTAAATCCTCGTTCACAGTGTCATGGCATGACATGTGTCGTGTCAGTTTTAAGGACGCGCTTACCGGCCAGATCTGTCTTTCGATAATTTTTAACATTTTCGAAGATAAAAAATTCACAGTGCTTTTTTGGGAATTATCTTTAGCATAACGTTATAAATGGAAAAAAATGGTTCATAGCAATTATCGTGTTGATATATAATAGTATGGCGGAAAATCTCGAAAAAAAAAAAAGAGTTTTTCTATCTCTTGCGCTGAAATAAAACATATCAACATAAAAGTACTTTAATACGTATGCAATGTTATTATTAAAATAATGCCCAATAGTTTTGCTTTTGGTGCTACTATTTTGTTTACTATTGAATTTATCTTTTAAAATGTTGAAAATGTGCGAAATAGAGAACTCTGGCCGGTGACTTTGGCCATAAGAGTATTATGTATTAGTTTGACTTAATAACTACGAATAATCATTGAATAATCGTAGTAGCCTTAGTTAACAATGAAAAACGCAAAGCAAATTTGGATAAATTAAATTTTTTGATAAAGCAAAAACGTAAAGCTGCCATGTAAAATGAAATTATCATAATTCCATTTATTACACATTAACCTCATGGAATTACGTGCTGTTACACATTTTTACATATCGTGGCTTGTAAAAACCATACGATGAAAAAAATGCACAGTAAAATTTCTCGCGCGGCGGCGTTCTGACACCATTGTCTAAACCATTGACAATATATTATTTATTACCTTTGGTCTAACTAAACGATACACTACGCTACGATACAGTTTTTTTTCTTACATATAAATTTGCATTCGACTTCACCTGTCGGCGAAGAAGTCGTAAGGCGGCGCTCACTGGCCAGAGCTATCTCTTTCGCACATTTTAAAACATGAAAATTCAATAAAAGTTTGAATAAAATAATATATGAATGGACATTCTTTAGAGAGTAACAATGAATCACTTTAAAATAATTTTTATGTCGATGTGTCGATATGTTTTATTTTGGCGAAAAAGATCGAAAAAAAAACAAAAAAAAAAATAACATCTCATCCTGTAAAATATTAACACGAAAATTGCAATGTTATTCGATAATACCCAATCAGTTTTTGTCAATTTTCACTCAGTGATTTTTTTTCTTTATAAATGTAGGAAAGAGATAGCTCTGGCCAGTGAGCGCGGCCTTAAGGTGCTTCTCTACCAGTTCAATTAGCCTGAACATGCGCTACTTAATATTCTGCATTAAATAAAGCCAAAAAAAAAACAGAAAAATATAACTCGCAAACGGATAAACATATTCATCCCTTGGTCCTAGAAGAGCGAATGAATTCCTGGGTTCTGCGGAGGGCCTATAAATCCAGCTACTTCTTTATAGTTTCTATTTGTGACGCATCGTATAACGTTGCCGCATTTGCAGCCTACGCTTTAGTACAGAATTGTCATGTTAGCAAAATTTCCCATCTATCAATACGTGCTAAACGCAAAACGACCCATATGCAGATTGTCCTGTTAGTTTAGAAAGAAATTATATAAATTAAAAAAAACTAGTTGTGGTAAATGATCTTAACATCAAAAGGCGATCTGACCCTTCAACCATAATAAAATGCATGGACGGAGCCAGAGCGCAATTTTGAAGATTACAAAATGAGCGCCGGCTTACAAAATGAGTTGTCTTCTTTTCAGTCGGTCTCTATCAGTAGGAAGTGCGACACAAGACTGTTGTTACATGATAACGAAACACCTGACAAAATTATGCCTTCGTGTGCTTTCCCGAAGTGTAATAACACAACAAAAAACTGCTATCTATTATTTGTATTTGTAATGTCCTGTACATGGTTATAATTAGGGGGTTGAGGTGTTGAAGTATAATTATGTCCGACGGTTTTGACTCGTTTTTACTGAGGAAGTTATGGCCCGTCCTATAATTTTATTTTGCTCGAGGATCTGACCATGGGTCGTTTTGCTTTTAGGATGTTTTGATGGGCAGGTCATTCTGCTAACATGTTCATACGAAAGCTGTTGTTTAACGCTTGACCAGGTCAATTGGCTTGGTGTAGAAGCACCTTAGTACCACTTTCAGAGTCTACTTCTTTACCTTTTGCCAAGCGAAGATGCCGTAAGAGACGCCGACGCCCAGCGCGAACGCCAGGAAGTACGGCAGGTACTTGAGCGAGGGCCCGTGCCGCTTCGCCATCAGCGATTTGATGAACTTCAGGTTCCCATCAGAGTAGGGAGGATAGCGCGCTCTGAAATTGTAAATTTTTTTTAAATTACTAGTTGTTTGTAGTGCATACATTTTCTAGTTTTCTGTGATAAAATGACAGTAATATTACAAATGTCCGTGGATCAATGGGTCATCATCAGTCAGAAGACGTCCACTGCTGAACATAGGTCTCCCCTTTTAACCTCCACACTGAACGACAGCCTGCCTTTTGCATCCACTGGATGCCGGCGACTTTCACAATGTTGTCGGTCCATCTAGAGGGAGGTCTGCCTACGCTGCGTCTTCCGGTTCGTGGTCTCCACTCAAGAACCTTTCTTCCCCATTGGTTATCGGTTCTTCGAGTGATAAATGGGTAAAAACCACCAATAGCACAACAATGGCTACTTAAGGCAAATGCCTTATGGTAGTCTGGAATAGATCGCTCCTAGCGATAAGGCCGCCGATTGCACTAGTTTTAAGCTGTTTTATCGTATGTAATTTGTGGTGTGAACAATAATGAGTTTATCTATCTATGAATGTGGACACCAAGACGAAAACAATGGGGATTGTTCATATTTTTAAATAAATTGTATTTACAAAACTATTCCGAGCAATCACTATACATAAACTTTATAAAAAAATAAGCGCTTATGACTAATATTTTTGATATAATGTGATTGACCTTCATTTACCCTTGAATGACGTCAGCGTTGGCGTTATGTTGAAATTTATCTTAGCCATTTACACAATCAAAAAAAGTCAAACCACTGTGCAACTACATGACATTGACAGATGAAATTATGACAGCTAAGTTTTTTGTTTGTATAGACATCTACACGAACTAATATAACGCCGACGGTAAAGTCATACAATTTTTTTAAATAACTACCGTAAGCAAAACAAATTTATTCAAATTAGTATCTTAAAATCATACTAATATTACTTATAATGTGAAAAGTTTGTTGGATTGTTTGTTCCTCTTTCACGCAGCAACAGAGCAACGGATCGACCTGATTTTTTGCATGAGGATAGTTCAAGGGCTGGAGAGTGACATAGGCTTTTCATCATTATCATCACCATTTGTCATCACTACGCGGGTGAAACCGCGAGGCGCAACTAGTAGTCTATATTTTTAGAAAATAAAATAAGACTATAAGGTCAGTAAATTTGGGCAATCCCCATTGAAATATAGTAGGTAAAAAAAAAAAAAAAACTTACGATCCGAGTTTCTCCCCAATGGCAGCGAAGTTCTTGATCAGGCAGCTCTTTTTGTGCGTGAAAGTAGTAAAGGTAGCCTTTCCGTGGTAGGCCCCGATACCACTGTTGCCGACACCGCCGAACGGTAGAGTCTCAACTGCAATTGTACACTTTATTGTTTCAATAGTAAGGATTATAATTACTTGGTAGGGTGCTACTTTATTTGAGAGATAAAATATGAAAAAAAAGTACACAAAGCTCACAAAATATTGAAGCGTACATACATAAAGAAACACTAATCGAATTGAAAACTTCTCTGCTTTTCTGTAGTCGGTCAAAAATCTACAGCCGTCTACATGGTTAGTCAGAAAGGGTATGCTTAGCTAAAAGGGAGTTGTACTTGTAGCTGGGAAAATCTTACAGTATGGGGCAGAAATTTTCACGAACAGTAAAATCTAAGCTGTATTTTAATCGACACAATTTCTTATATTGGCATAAAAGGCGAATCAAAATTAAAAGAAGCGATAGTTGTTATTAAACTCAGAGACTACAAAGCTTAACTATGTAAAAAGGCTGACAAGTAACAAAATATTGTTGGTGAGAATAAGATTATCTGGATGGTAAATAGTAGAACCATTATGCTCTATTCGGTATCGGATGACCGCTCTAGCTCGGCTCTAGCTGTTTCTTTAGAGTAAAATGCAAAAAGCCAAGTGTTTTTTTTAAAGATAATTTATTTGCACTAATCACGAGTAATCATACACACATTTAATAACGCATGCACAATAGGTGTTCAAACAATATAAGGCACTTTTTAATCAAGTTTTGCCTGGTACGTAGGCGTACAAATCTATAGAGACGGCATTAAATACCGTATATAATTTTATACCAGGTGTATACCATCCCTAGACGACGTATTATATTTGAGGAATATCATATCACTCACCACTTTATACAACTTTTACTATGGGACCAACTCTGAAATAATGAAAAAAAAAAAAAAAAAACTGAAGTTGAAATATTGAAAGACAAACTTAACTTTGTAGTTGACAATAACGTTTATCCATACATAACTACAAAATGTAAGTTTGTAATTGTAAAACAATATTTTTTATATGATATAACTTCAAATTAACAACTTTCAGATTTATTCCTTTATATGTGCCGACCTTGCCTCTTGCCAAAATTAATGATTCTAGGTCAACGGGAAGTACCCTATAGGTTTTGATTCCCCTGTGAAATCGCAAAATATGCGACATAAACGTTCATATCTTTTGATTGCGTTGAACTTACAACTTTTATTTTTTTACAACCGAAAGAAGCCGTGGACCCAAGTATTTAGTATAATTTTCAACTTGATACCTTTACGCGTTCTTGAGAAAAAGTGTCTTAACAGACGGACAACGCAGTGATCCTATAAGGGTTCCGTTTTTTCCTTATGAGGTACGTAACCCTAAAAAACTTTACAATTTCTCCCCATACGGCATGGGCGATTACCGGCCCTAGATATAAGTCTCCAGATAATCGAAACTCATCAAGAAAGTCATGCTGAAGCCTTTACCTCCCATCTGCATGACAGTATCGTTAATGCACATGCCGCCGCAACTAGTGTTCTCCACAAAGCTGGTTCGCACCTTCTCGTCCGCCGTGAACACGTACATTGTTAGCGGCTTCTCTCTAGTTGGAAATACCACCACCGGATTAGACAGGGAAGAATAGAGGGCGCCGGCCCCAGATATAGGGCCCCCAGCCACTTGACAGTAAAGGCCCATGTCACGCCACAGGCGAGTTACAAGTACATCTAATTTCATACAGCTGAAAAAAACTAACCAACTGAAGTGCCTTCGTTGCTTCGGGCCCTAGATCCGTACCTTGTGAAATGTGAACCTAAGAAGAAGTTTGGCCTGATCCTGATTTCTTAACCTTTCTTTATTTTAGCAACTACCAATCTAATTTACAAAGCGGAAATATGTCGCGCCACATTTTAATTCGGAACTTTGTGAATCGGGCTTGGCGTATTCAATATCGCTCACACTGTTACGTCAAAGATGAGCTGTAGTCAAACATCTAGCCCGTAAAAAGGTACACGGTGAAGACAGCAAACAAAGCGCCGATTTGTATCGGACGTCATTGTTTCGTCACATTACGTCAAGTTACAACTACGTTACATTTTACACTACGTCTTAATACGTCGTCGTCACGGTCTTTTGATCATACATAATTTAAATAATTAATTTAGTTATGTATATTGCCAGACGTAACAAAAGGTGACATTGAACAGAAATAGGATAAAAATATTTAACGGTAAGTTCTGAAGGTCTCTCAACAACTTTTTATTTTTTATTTAAAGTAAGTAATTTGTGAAGGTTAAGGAATGCTGTTTTAATATGCATTCACGCACGATCCTAAATAATTGATTTCTGAGAAATAATTATGTACAACTATTTGTACAAGTCTGCAAGTGTAAGTAAAATAATAGGTACATATGACTAGAATAAACTAGAGCCGCGCTAAGTAGGTAACTTTCTGGCAGCTGCATGCAGTCAATTTTATAAAGATGAATGTACCATACATTCTTGCTAGTCTTGTGAATGAAAGATTGTAGCCGGTAGCCGATATATTACAGCGAAATTAAAATAAACTTTGTTAGACGTATCTCTGTCGTATCAAGTACATTAATGAGAAAGGGATCAATCATTTATTTTCACTTAACAGTAAAAAGTTAGTAAACCTAATGTATAACATATAATAAACAATAAATAAATCTGAAACAAATATGTAATTGTTCTGTAATGATAATAAATATTCTTAGATTTAATTATTTTTGTTTCAGGTTATCTCTACATAGTATAAATTAAAGTCGCTTTCCGCGTCAGTCTGTCTGTCTGTATGGCCGCTAACTCCTCCTAAACCACGCAACGGATTTTGATGCGGTTTTCACCATTAGTTAAGATACATTTTCACGGAAGGTTTATATTTATAATTAGCGACCTGCCCCGGCTTCGCACGTAAATTACACCCGTGCGAAGCCGGGTGGGCGGGTCGCTAGTAAATTATAAATCTAATGTATCCTAATCTATAATAAACAATAATTAAATCTGAAACAAATGTGTAATTATTCCGTAATGATAATAAATTTTCTAAGATTACATTATTTTTGTTTCAGGTTATAAATTAGAAATCTAATGTATTCTAATCTATAATAAACAATAATTAAATCTGAAACGAATATGTAATTATTTTGTAACGATAATAAATATTTTCAGAATTAATTATTTTTTGTTTCTGTTTCTAAATTAGAAATCTAATGTATCATAACTTACAATAATAATTAAATCTGAAACAAATATGTTATTATTCTGTAATGATAATAATTACTTACAGATTTAATACATTTTTGTTTCAAGTTAAAAATTTGACTTTTTTTTATCTATACTGTCCCACTGCTGGGCAAAGGTCTCTCCCCATTTCCTTCCATAAATCCCGTTCTCCCGCCACCTCTTGCTAACCTCTCCGGAATGAAACAAGATCGTCACGCCAGCGTTTCTAAGGCCTGCCTTAAATTAGACTTATTAACAAACTAGCAACGCACCCAGATTCGCACGGGTGTAAGTCTCATTTTTTTACACCTTGGGTTACATTATTGCAGTTTTAGTAAGGATTCCTATTTTTTTGATATTATAATATAGCACATGTCACCCGGGGATAGTGTAGCTTCCCAACAGTGAAATAATTAGTTTCGGAGCCTATTCATTGCAAACAAACAATCAAATCTGTCCTCTAAAAATAAAATATAAGTATAGATTTCTGTGAAGTGAAACGTAATATAATTTATACCATATTCCTTATTGTACTTGATACGACTTTGAAGTAGAAATACACTTGAGATTCGTATAAGTACAGCTTTGAAGATTTCACACTTCCGCAAAGTAACGCCTAATTCAATCAATTGTTTTCATCCAGCTTTTTATGATTTACTACGAGTGTCTGAAGCCTTCATAGCTCGTTTTAGTTTAACTAAAAAAGTAAGAAAACTGTATCTTTGATTACGATTAATTATTATTATACTTTCATTTATAAAGTACCTAACGAAATAAAGAAACCTCGATTTCATTTCAACTAATTCCTAAGTTAATTACATCAGCATGCCTTATCAGTAATTTATTTATACATAATTTAAATTTATAGTATTTACCTACATACGTTTTTATATACATAGCCAAAACCTCATACGTTCCACCACCACAACCAAAAACATAATAGAAATGACCACCACCAAGTGAAAGTGGAACTTGACAATAGTGCATATTTGAGAATGCACTTCAATGTTTAGAAATAACACAGTTCAAATTAAGAAACAAGTTTCCCGTATTTCTAGCTTATATTTTCAAAACACAACTAAGTCTTATGTTATGAAACTATCATTCAAGTGGCAACACTCAAACATACTTAGTTAGCAAGGCGCCAGAATATGCACGATACTCCATTTTGCACCTCATCAGTTACAATATGTTTTTTACTATTGAATTATACTATTTATTAAGTACATACTCAAATATTTTCCACTATTATCAACAGAATAGAAACGATAATATTATTGTCCACAGTAGATTTACACGCAATATGTACAAATATTGTCAATTTCACCCATGCTTATTGAATTTTGACACCACCTCCATGCGACGACAACTTGCAAAAACAACGCCATGGTGATATAATTAAATTGTTCATTATAATACAATAGTTCATTATGAAATACTTCAGTTAATAACATATTTGTTTATACAAAATAATGACATAATCTTGCCCAAGATAGTGATTCTACTTAATTTTGTTGATAGTGCAGTGCAACTTTTGATATTATCAGAACCTAAGTTGCCCATATCCCTAAGATAATTTAAAATGTAAAATGAAATGTAGATCATTTTTTAAATTCTAGCAACTAGAATTTAATATAACTTTTCATCCATGTATGTAGATTATCTTGTTTTTGCAAATGGCCTACGCAGTTAGAAATGAGCGCGTTCTTACCGCCGTAAAACATGATAGTTTCGTTGATACACAAACTTCCAGAACGAGTTTGTTCAGTGAACAACTTTTGAATATTGCTTTGTTTGCTGAATACGTAAAGTACTAACGGATGTTCCCTGAAATTGTTAATTTACTCCTTCATACACACACAAAATGAAGTCGTTTCACACATGTAAATATTACTAGCTTCAATACATACGAAATTGTTCATGTACCCTTCTCACATAATGAAAATGTTTATGTAATATATCACTGTATAATGAAATTGTTCACATTACCAAGTAGGTACATAGCACGAGATTGCTCAAGTACATTACCTACTGTAGACTATGTTTCGTTTAAGAAGAATGGAATTTAAGCCAAACAATTTAATTAAACAGAGAACTGAATGCACGAGCTTTGATACCAAAAAACATAAGCAAAAACAACATTCAAATAAAAAAAATCACACACATCATAATAAGAATATCTATGTATATGTAGTACCTGATCATTAAATTATATTGTATATTATTTAGCTATTATTTTAGGACTTAAATATTTCAATGAGCAGGTTGGTGCACTATTTATATTAATTCTAGAATTAAATAGAATTATAAGTGTAGAAAAGAAACTAAGGTATGCATACTGCATAAGCTAGTACTTCATGTAATTTATGTTGCATTTAATTAATATTAGACTTTATAATATGCAAAAAATGCATAAGTATTTATTGCATTGCATTGTTCAAATTTCTGTTTTAATTCGAGAATGAGAAGCCAGTCTTTATAATATGGTTTGAGAATAAAGAGAGCTGTGATGTGATGTGACCTACTAGTAAAAAATAAAAGCACTTACCTCTCATTTATGAATTTGATGGCCTCATATGCGTTTTCGACAGGTACTATTGGGAGAATGGGTCCAAAGATCTCGTCTTGCATGACCTTTTCTGAGGGCGACACATTTGCCAGAATGGTGGGCTCAATGAACCTGTCGTTGGCATCATATTTACCACCGATCGCAAGTTTGGACTTGCTTGCGTCTATCAAGGCCTGGAGGCGGCTGTAAACAAAATTATCAATTACCATAATATATAAACATCATAATCAATAATTAAAATAATTAGAACAATGATAAACAACACCGTTATGCACAAAAATCTGAACAGTGTTAATTGGAACAGTGATTCAAATAAACGACTGCAATATGACTAAACCACCTTAACAATAATGTTGCATTTTATGTAATAGTAGACAAACAAGCGACGGGCCACTTGATGGTAAGTAGTCACCGTCGCCTATAGACACCTACAATAACCGGCGCATTGGCGGTGCGTTGCCTACCTTTGAGGACTCTATTCACTCTTCGCATGAAGCCATTGAGGTCATATTTTGGAGGAAAAACCGAAGGTGGTAACCCATTCCACAACTTACAGGTGCGTGGCAGAAACAATCGATCAAATCGAACAGTGCGAGACTTCCTCGCATCTATAATATGTGGATGGCAATGCTATACTAGTCTAGTCATACTACTAGTATGTTTGGTGTGCTAAGTTATGTTTTCCAAGCAACTGATACGAAACGAGGAAATCTCTCGCCCGATAGTAAATGCCAGCTTGCCCATATTTTAAGTTTTAATGAAAACTTTTGTAAAATATTTGTTGTTAATAAAATTATCCTCCTACGCCTGTTCTAGACGATGACCTCTTGCCGATGATAACCTTTCTAAAATGTTATTGCTGTTATTGATATTGATAATGACCTTCCTGTAAAGTCATCATCGTGGATGATAATGCATTAGGCCTCTTCTTTTTCTCCAATGATATGTTTCAGGCCAATCTCATCCACGTATGCTTCGACCAAAATAAAATGAATGGACGGGCCATAACCATTGAACTTGCTCAGTAAAAACGAGTCAAAACCGTCGGACATAAATACTTCAACACATTACTATAACCATGTAAAGTACATTTGTCCCAAAAAATAGATAGCGGTTTTTTGTTGTGTACCTATTTACACTTCGGGAAAGCACACGAAGGCATAATTTTGCCAGACGTTTCGTTATCATGTAACGAGATATATAGTCGCGCGTTGCACTTCCTACGGCTAGAGACCGACTGAAACGAAGTGAGCGCCGGTGCTCATATTGTAATCTTCAAAAATGCGCTTCTTCTGGGCCCGTCCATTCATTTTATTTTGGCCGAAGCACGTATGCTCCACGATGGGTCCGATATTGTCGATCGGCTAGTTGTTTGGCTACGGAACGCCTGCTGTTATTGAGAACTCACCTGAAATGCCTGCTGTTAATAATTCTGCATAGATCCGGTGACTTCTGCGGTTCCTCTCCATACCATTCCTTCAGGACTTTCTGCGCTGCGTTCACGAACTTCTCCTGAACTTCTTTGGAGCACAGGATGTAGTCTGGAGCGATACACGTCTGTCCCACGTTGATGAATTTACCCCAGAGTACGCGCTTCGCTGTGACGTCCATGTCCACTGTGTTGTCAATGTAAACAGGGCTGGAAAGGCAATTTTTCTAAATGAATTGACTTAACAAGGCGTCTTCCGCAACTAGGCCAATCATTGGCCTATTTTGCGTGAACTAACTAACCACCAACCAAGCCGAATAGAGGTCAATGACCTCAACATTTTGAACAAATTTTCATATCAACCCTGAAATCGCGCAAGAGCTGTCCCATAGAAAAATGCACCAAATTGTATGGAATAGCTGATTTTTATTCGCGATTTCAGGGTTGGTCCTTTAATAAAAGCAGTTCACGATTATGAACACAATGAGATCCTGTTTTTTACTTTTCCAGGGGGGGGGGGGTTACATATGAAATCTACGCATACGCGCATTCTCCCCGATTATAACATAAAAAAACTTCTTTACTACGTATCAATACGACTATAGGCCAGTCCATAACACGACTTAGGCATAAGAAAAACCTAAGCCTTGGGAACATGCCACGTGCAAATGTCATGCTTAGTCACCGTAATTGCGCTCTGACCTTGGGTCTGCCAGCATTAATGAGAAAAGGAATTATTGTCGTCTTTCCTGATGCAATATTTTCCTTAATATAGCATATGTGCGGGCATATAGAAGTTATGTCGCATATAAACTGGTTATAGCAAAACTTAGAAACAACGGGACATACAAGAATTAACATATGCATAAATTAGTTTCTAATTTCTGCAGACGCGGATGCAGACACTCCTCTGTAGACTCTCCTTCAAAGTAATGAATTAATTTGACATATTGAAATATTGACATAATATATTGTAATACATAATGCTCATATTTTTTTATATTTGTAATTGAATTAGTTATTATTTAATTTGAATTATGTACACATAATAATATTGGTAACATATACTGTTTATATAAGCTTATATACATCGTTGTAGAAAGTGTACTGGAGAAGTTTAACATGTAACTATGGAGTTATTAATAAATAATTGTTTGTATTGTATTGTAATGTAAACCTTCGTGTCCTTTTAATATGGTACAAAAACAAAAGTTTGCTCTCGTACCCTACTAAGTCATATAACGTCGCGCTACGCGTCTTTTTTAAATAATAGTAGACAAACAAGCGACGGGCCACCTGATAGTAAGTGGTCACCGCTGCCTATGGACAACACCTACAATACGGTGAGTTGCCTACCTTCAAGGACTTTAAACACCCTGCGTTTGAAAGCAATTGAGGTCATATTTCCAATTCCATTTATAATTTAAATGAATTAGGTCGAGCTGGCAATTTCATTGTCTTTCTATAATGAAGAGGTTTTGTTTGGCGCCAACGTAGAAAAAAACATGTCGGCTCGTTGAATTATTTTCCTGAACTTGTGTATTTTCGAGTGTTAATGTGTACTAAATGGTGAATTATTATTCATTAAGTGCTCGTAAACATGCTCGAGTGTGGGTTAGTGATATATATCAAAATAAGTAATATGTCAAATCCGGTGTTGCCTTGCTAGTCGTGTTAGGTTTTTTCTTCTTTTTGATTTGGCTTTGTATTTGTTTGTCTCAACAGGACGAAAAAGCCATTCTACATCTTACAAATACGTGGCAGAAACAATCGATTATAGCGAAAAAGAGTTTCTATGATTATTAAGTTAAAGTTGAAATTGCTTTGAAGGAGGATCCTCGTCGAGCCCGTCTTATGAGTGTATCTGGCGTATCATGTTTTTATAAATAAAAAGTAATTTTTCGAAGTCAATGTTGATAAAGCGCGATAAAAAACTCATTGACCGTTGGATTCGATCGACCACAATAGATACAGCCAGTAATATCTATAGTAGCCTTTGACTTTGAACCTAAACCATAGTTCAGTGAGTGAGTACCTAGTTAATATTGATATTTCAATTACAGATATAATGGAGCAAAGAACAAACAGGTTTAGATAAACAACGCAATGGTATTGTTACTCTTGGCCCTGATTATATCAACTTAGCTGGCGTCAAGTGGAAAACTATTTAAATATTATCATCATACTTATAGGTAGATATATTTTTATCTGTTTCGATCTTTTGTCGCTATGCGATTGTGCCAGCCCCATCCTACTAGAAAGTGTGTTTGATAGTTTGTTTGTCCTTCATTCACATAGCATCAGAGTAAGGGATCGATGTGATCGTTCGGAAACTATAATTTTTTCAGGGATATTTTTTTTCCCATGTCCCTTTCCGGCCCTTATACACGGTTATTTTTAATTAGCCACCAAATGGCAGAGTCTGTACATCATAACAAACAACTTTTGAAAATACGCAAAAAAGGCAGCTTTTGGATAGAAACAAGTATAAATTGTTTTTTTAACCCCCGACAAAAAATCTGGTAATCATCAAACATATTTTCGTGAATCATAGCTAAAAACACTCGACCAAGTCACCTTTCAAACAAAGAAACTAAATCAAAGTCGGTTCAGCTGTTTTTTATATTTTTTGCTAACTCATGTTCACGAAGGATTGTCCAAGCGGATGAAACCGCAGGGCGGCAGCTATTTGTATAATATATTATACCTTCGCTAAGTACACTCATATTTCAAAATATTCACGGGCTACGAGTTACCCAATCTTTTCTTTGTCTGCGGCATAAATCAGTAATTATGTATATGTTATGCAGGCAGCACTTCGTCATTTTGAATGCCTTTATGCCCTCCATAATGGCTTATTGTCGCATCGTTGACGATTAGGTACGTGAACGTCAAAACACAAGTTGTTGTTTTTCCCATTACTGGACAGCCTAAAGCCATTAAGGTCACACCGCCTCGTCTTACGTATTTTCTGACATAAGTAAGTATGCCTCAGTAAAGTAGTGGAGAATTCTATGGAGTTTTGGGAACAAAAATGAAATAAATGTCATTTAAAAAAAAAAAAATCGGGTAGTTTTGCACACACGGTCATCTGACCCCAAACTAAGCAAAGCTTGTATAGCTGCCAGATCATCATCATCAAATCATCAGTTTAAATACATACTTAAATCAAAAAGGCAAAATGACGATATCTTATTTGATAGGATTAGTGAAGTACCTCTTCCCGCCGAGTTCCAAAGTGACTGGCGTGAGGTTCTTGGTGGCGGCCTCGTACACGATCTTGCCGACGTTAGTGCCGCCCGTGTAGAAGATGTAGTCGAACTTGTGCTTCAGAAGCTCCGTGGTCTCCTCCGGCCCTCCCTCTACCACGATCACTGCGTCCTGCAACATGTTTTACAAAAATTCATCGTCGACGAAGAAAAATTTGTTAGCAGACTTAAGTAATGTAGACATCGTTCGTACAATGTATTTTTTCGTAAGTTACTTCAAAGACAATGGACTCTTACGTTTAGCAATAATTAACAGACGTATGTAGGTAGGCATCGTTTGTTATACACTGAGGCATAGGTACAATGCCTTTTTTCCTTCAGAGACCATGTACTTCTTACGTTTGGCTATAATTTAAAATGTCAATGATGATTTTGATTTTATTAATTAACAGATCTCTTAGGATTTCGCGATTATTAGATATTGAAATTAAACATACGGTTGGAACTTTAGTCGTAGAGTAAGGTAAATCTCAAAGATCTATTGGTAAACTCAGGTAATCATTTTGAGGTTCTTCCCGTATAGGTTCTATGCTTGTAATATTAAAATAAATAATGAAAATTTAATAGACAGCAAAAAAAAAAAAAAAAGAACGCATCGTTCAGATTTCATTGTTAGGTATTCATATTGTTTTCATCTACTTAAATATTCACGTACCTATGACAGACAATGCAACTTCACAGTATAAGGGTTATCAGTACCACATTTAAAATAGGTACCTACTTGTTGTGTTATGTAGACCGTATGCATTATTGTTATCTGCTCTAGCTATTTTGGAATTGTTCATTCTGATATGCCAAGACTTTGAAAAGCATTCTGATGCATATTGTTTTTGTATTACATTAACAATATGCATCACACACACTGTCACACACATTACAAAAAATAGTACAATTGAGAACCTTATTTTTTTGTCGTCTTTTATGAAGCCGTTTGAAAAAAAGCAATGACGATTTGCCGGACTGTAATATCTTTGGAAAACAGGTTGTGTCAGAGAGGACCAAGGTTAGGTATGCCGAGCGTTGGCGAGATCTTCCAGTAGCGAGATGGGTCAACGATATTGTGACCTTGCGAGGTAAACTTTCGGCCTTACTAAGTGTTTTTTCTGTAACTGGCCTTCGGTTTCATGTAAGCTAGACTGAGCTTCAAGAAGCCAAGATTACGGTTCACTTTAACTCAGACTTTCAAGAGGCTTTTAGAGCGAATTTACACCAGAAAAACAAACCATCCGCACAAGAGCGAGGTAAATGGCACAGCAAGAAAGAGGTCTATACTGAGCAGTGAAAGAATACTGTGGACCTTAAATATTTATATTGTTTTAATAGTCACTTGGGCTTCTAGATAGCGTCTCAGTTACCCAGCAGCACGAACTAAAGTCGTTTGTACTGGGTTTGATATTGCTGGTGCTGTCTGCTATTATAGAGCTAATTATGGCTCGTGCCCAATGACAATAAACCACTTGACTGCATGCTCATCCTTTAACCCGCCATAAGTCAAAGATATACATTTTCAGCGTATATCTTTTTCGAGCGGGCCAATCCATCTAATCAGGAATTGAATGAAAGAATTTTGAGTCTCCAATCACAAGCCGCCATTCGATACCCCTGCGACCGACGTGGCTTACTTTTGCAAAAGGGAATTTTGACTATATTTGACTATATTATCTTTGCTCGTGCCCTACCACCATTGTACGGCTGTAGGGCTGTTTTAGTGTTCGGCTGATGAAAATCTGTCGCCTAGCACCTACGGGGTTTAGCGGCAGCCTCACTTGAGAATCAGTTCCCATACCAGGCTAACACGTGTTTGCCATCCAGGTGTGTTGTAAAAGCTAGGAAAAAGTAAAAAATAGAGAGAGTGCCTCCAATGCCCCAATTAGAAAGAATCAATTCAGTACAACTTACACTGTCCAGATACTTAGGCAGCGTCTCAGCCACCCAGGCAGCGCAAGCCACCGACAGCTCGCTGGGTTTGACGATAACGGTGTTGCCAGCCGCGATGGCGCCGGACATGGGCAGGAGAAGCAGCTGAAGAGGGTAGTTCCATGCTCCGATGACCAGCACCACGCCGTACGGGTCGTTGTAAATGACCACATCGTCTAGCATGTTCACCATGCCTTTTGGAGGCTGTGGAGAATTAGTTTAATAACATTTATAACATTTTAAAAGCTAAATTAAAACACCAGCTAAAATCTCACGTTTAATAACCACAAACCAAATAGTAAGTCTGTAAAAGTGATCAGAATTTACTGTTTTATTCCGATTTTACAATATACAGCAGGTGTCAGAGCATAACCTTGAGCAGGTTCGTCTGAAAACCAGCGCTGATAGTCCTTGACTATCAGCATTAATGCTGAGACGGACCCATTCGACACTGATTGTATCCTGTAGATATAAGTTTTTGTAATGGTGTCGAATAAAATTTATTTTCTTTCTTTCTTTCTTTTCTTTTCTTTCATAACAAAAGTCGAACTAAATATAGTAGGTATTCAATGCTATCTTAATTCATTAGTCTTATTGTAATTATAAAGTGCATAATTATACATGTATTTTTTCGTATAATTTTTTGTTTCTATTTGTTACCATTACCATTGTTGTTCTTTTATTACTGTACTAGCTATAATAGTCCACGACGTCGTACACGTAAAAAAATCCTATCCCCTTGTTTTCTCGTGCTTGTCATATCATTCGCACGTGTACCCGCTCCGACCCTGTTCCCATACCACTATCATCCTATTCCTAGTCCTTTCCCACCATTATCCTCCTTCCATCCTACTTTTAACCCGCCTCCTTCGTCCTGTTACGATCCCGCCAATTCCGTCCATTGACTAATTTTCTTTATCATTTCGGTAAAGCGTTAATCTAGCTTGGTTTATGTTATGTATTACTTTTGGTGGCTAACTAAGCAGTAACTACAGGGGCATTAGCTGTTTAAAGCAACCCAGTTGAGGCGATGAAAAAATGTTGCGCGACCGCAAACCGTATTCACGTTCGCGTGATTTTCCGAACTCGCGGTTTTAACGTTGGTTTGAGACCACGTAAGGCGTTGGCCATAAGTCCCCTTTACAATTAATCTACATTCACTGACAGACACCGCACAGCCTAAACAGCTTGTTCTAGAAGCATAAATTTTATACAAGTTTTCTTCATAGGTACATTCCGGGTAAGGTAGCTTCGGGTAGGTAAGGTGGTTTCGGGGCGCTTCCGAAGCAATAATATTATTTGCCTTATACTTGTTGTTTTTGTGGTTTAGAATGTTGCCAACCAGTAATAGGAAATATGTAATTTCTTACTACTGAGTCAAATGTAGGTACCTACTACAGTATATATTTATCTATGCTACTACGTAAACATTTAACCTCAGTGTTTCTTACTCAGTCATTATTCCGGAGGTGCGGGAACAATAAAATAATATTAAGTCTGTATATTTTATTTTTGTATTTCTTATTTTACAATAGTTTTATGTTTTGTTTGTACTAACACAATGGATTTAGTTGTCCTAAATTAAATAGAATACTACTTTGAATTTGAATGTGAAGCGTAGCGCGGCGCAGGTCGTTTGTTGACCTCTAGCGTCGGCTAATATTTAATTTGAACGATAAAATAGTATTTTTTGTAGTATTGTACTAGAAATCAGTCTTCGTTTTTGGGAAAATTATCCTCACAAAAATCCTTCCTTACACCGGGGTAAAACTAAGAAAGGATTTTTCAAAAATCATCTCCCAAAGAATTTAACTAGGGGATAAAAGTTCGTATTTATCGAAGTTCATAATTTTTAAAGTTAGAAACGTGGAAGTTGCACTTCTGTTTTTAGGTAAAGGTTAGTTTTGTATGTTGTATAATCATTTTCTGGAAACTCAACCCCTCAGAGGGTTGAAAAATGAAAATTTGTATGAAAGTTTGTCATTTTTTAGTTAGAAACGTGGAAATTGGTAGTTAGAATTCTATTCTATTCATAAGTAAAACTTAGCTGAATAAAAGTTTTTTGGAAATTCTTACCATAGGAGGATTAAATAGGGTTGTTTTTTTTAATGATAGTTCGTCTTCTTCATGTTAGAAACGTGGAAATTATTAGTTACACTTCTGTTTAAGTTTATAAGTAAAAGTTAGTTCTATCTCATCTCCTAAAGACCTTTAATTTGGGATGGAAGTTTGACCATTTTAAGTTAGAAATGTGGAATTGGCGTTTACGAACAGGAAGCAGGTTTTTACTGCGTTAAAAAACATATTCTCATCTAAGTATGGATTATTACCGCGAAAATCTTTAAAAAATTGGCCCTGACATAATAGTATATGGCTAAGTGAATAAAGAATTACAGAATGGATTTTCATCTGTAATGTGTTAGGTATTATGCAAAAATAAACTAAATTACAAACAAAAAAAAAAACTTACGCTAACTTGCTAATTCTCAACTAAGTGTATTGTTTAGTGCAATCTTTACGAGATATATCTGATTAAAGTAAAAACAAGAATAGGGTATTTGACTACTTTTGGGAAACTATTGCACATTATTGTCTGATATAAAATAATGTATACTGCATTTATATTTTCTGGATATCAGTCGTATTTGCGATATAAATCGATGTTAAAGTTTGAATAAAAAAATATCGCGCCAAAACGCAGACCTGCGTCATAGCTCCGATCACGTGACTAATTGACGTCACACAAAACAAAACAACTGCAGCCAGGCTGCAAAAGTTTGATGATTAATTAATTTCTAATAGAAGTAATGGTTTATAAATATTGTGTAGTGCCAAAATGTACAAATACTTCCATAAAGACACCGGATAAAATATTTGTTCCTGTTCCAATGCACCCAAAACTCCCCAAAACTCGAAAAAAGTGGTTGTAACCAATCTAAGGTTGGAACTAAGTAGCTCGTAGAGAACCCAAAAGTATTGGAGCTAATTCAAGTGTTTCTATGTGCGAAGATCATTTTGAGGTACATATTTAAGTCTATATATTTCTATTATAATTTGTGTTTTTATTGCATTACTATTTTATGTACTGTTACTTTCTTTTTAAACATTGTAGGCTTGACATAACCTAACAAAATAGTTATATCCACCTACTACAACATACTTTATGTACAACTTGATTGAATGTTTTGCTTGGAGAACAATTAAAAATTAATACTGACATTGTAGTTTTTACGTTTTGAGTTCTGCAGCGTAGAAACAATGACGTGGATTATTATTAAAGAAATATGCAACCATAAAAACATTAATTTTGGGTAAGTTACTGCTGTCTGCTTGCACAAAATGTTTCTCCATTCTTCTCACATTTAACCTCCGGAATGTTTTTGGTGAAAATTTCCGGATAAATCGCTCTCAAAATAGCTTTACAACATTAAATTCGCAAATATCAATACAAAATCTGTTTGTTTAGATTTGTGTGACGTCACTAGGGATGAAGCCAGTTACAGACCATTTTCGATCACGTGATCAAATGTCGAAAATACAGTTATTTTATTCGCGTTTTTTACAAAAAATAAGCATATTATTATCAAAAAATCAATGAAATATGCTTTTTCATTATGTCATGTTTATGGATGGCGTCAATTGGCATAATATTTTTAATACAGTCAAGTACCCTATTAAGTAAACGGAACTAATTAACTTGATTACATGTAGGTATAGCGTCATTGTACGTCATATTTACATGATTGTATGTCTTGACTTAAGTAAAAAGGTAGTGTCGTATCAAAGTTCAAGGTCTGAAATGCCTACCTTATAGGTATGTACTATGTACTAAGAGTGTTTCCTTGTAATATTGATAATTATAATCTTGACAATCTATGTATAAATCGGGTAAATAATATTAAGGATCTGGGAGTGACGTTCAACCGTACCCTGAATTTCTACGATCACATATCTGATCTCGCTAAAGAGGCCTATCGTCGTCTGGGCTTCGTATTAAGTCACATAAGTAATAGTAATTTTTAAAACAAAAATACTATCCTACGAATCCTTTTACTATGGACTCCTCCATTTAGTGCACAATTCAATATTTTGTAGTCAGCAGGAAGGCCTGTGTTCAGCAGTGGACGTCTTCTGGGTGATGATGATGACGAGGATACTGTCGATTTTTTATACTACTAGCACCACTTGGTTTTATCCGCTAACTTACTTAATTTTTTTGCGAAAGGCATGTGTCAATTCAGGTTGTAAGGGTGTAAGCTATATACGTGTCAAATTTCAACCAAATCCATTCTGCCGTTACCAGGTCGACCAACATACATAATTTTTTGTTTAGTATTGTATAGACTCAAAAAAAGCTACATATTATACGGCTGACACTATATTTGTGTTATGTATTTACCAAAAAATAACAGGCCAAGGCCAAGGGCGTGTCGGGACACGCGTATAGCAGGGTTCCGTATCCAAAGCCATATAACTGTGATCAGTCATAGTTATGAATGAGTGGTTATAGCAAAATTCAAACGAACGTAGCTCTGTGGACTAAGCCAAATTTCAGAGAAGTATCATCTCGTTCATTCAACATTTAAGAGCGTAGCTCTTGTCGGTGGAGTAACTTCCAAGCTTGACGGTCTTCTGCCAGCGTTTTTACCTCCCCGTACGACATGAGATCTGCCTTCTCTTTTATTTGGTCTAAGAATACTCTTCTTGGTCTTTCCGGTCCTCTCTTTCCTTCTACCTTTTCCTCTATGATGGTTTTCATTAATTTGTCATGTCATACAAGGTGGCCAAACATCTTTTCCCTTCTCGTCTACATAACATGATATACTTTTTATGGTTAAGTAAAAAAAAAGTTCTAAGGAAACATTCTTTGCTAAGATCATTTTACGAAAAGGTTAGTGACCTTTGGGCTAGATCGTCTTGAATGTATTAGGTACAGTTTTATCGCTATAACACAAAAAATTATAATTAAAACATAGGCATCGAGATACCTCGATGCACATTAGCTATTTTTTATGCCGGAAAAATTCATGGTTCTTGCAGGATAGCAAGCGAAACCGCGGGGCGCTCCTAGTTAGACAAAACAGCATAAACACTGACCTTCTCCGGCGCAACCCATTCATCCAAATAGTGCAGGGTGTCCTTCAGGTCGTTGATGAGGTAGTCCGTCTCCAGCAGTACAGCCTCCATCTTGCACCTCCTCAGGTCCTTGCGGAGTGCCTCCACCATGGCCGACTGATTCTCCTCGTACATGCGCAGGAGGTTCTTCAGCTGCTTCCGCCGCCATTCTATGGGCCTGGTGACGCCTCGGCTGAAGGTGTCGCGGGCGCGTTGCACCGCCTAGGACAAAAGGCACAAATCAATAACGTCTAACCATCACATACTTATTTTCTCCCAGGGAGAAAGGCTGGAACCTCTAGTGAAAATTGACCGATTGGTCTATGGGGAAAATTACGTTTCCATCTTCCAAATATCAATTGAGAAACAATGGGAAGTTTGGACGATGGAAACATAATTTTCCCCATAGACCAATAGGGTATTTGACTACTTTTGGGAAACTATTGCACATTATTGCCTGATATAATTTAATGTATACTGCATTTATATTTTCTGGATATCAGTCGTATTTGCGATATAAATCGATGTTAAAGTTTGAATAAAAAAATATCGCGCCAAAACGCAGACCTGCGTCATAGCTCCGGTCGAGCGACTGATTGACGTCACACAAAACAAAACAACTGCAGCCAGGCAGCAAAAGTTTGATAATCACTAATTTTCTAATAGAAGTAATGGTTTATAAATGTTGTGTAGTGCCACAATGTACAAATACTTCCATAAAACACCGGAAAAACTATTCGTTTCTGTTCCAATGGACCCCAAAACTCGCAAAAAGTGGTTGGAACTAAGTAGCTCGTAGAGAACCTAAAAGTATTGGAGCTAATTCAAGTGTTTCTATGTGCGAAGATCATTTTGAGGTACATATTTGAGTCTATATATTTCTATTACAATTTGTGTTTTTATTGCATTACTATTTTATGTACTGTTACTTTCTTTTTAAACATTGTAAAGCTCGACATAACCTAACAAAATAGTGATATCCACTTACTACAACATACTTTTTGTACAACTTGATTGAATGTTTTGCTTGGAGAACAATTAAAAATTAATACTGACATTGTAGTTTTTACGTTTTGAGTTCTGCAGCGTAGAAACAATGACGTGGATTATTATTAAAGAAATATGCAACCATAAAAACATTAATTTTGGGTAAGTTACTGCTGTCTGCTTGCACAAAATGTTTCTCCATTCTTCTCACATTTAACCTCCGGAATGTTTTTGGTGAAAATTTCTGGATAAATCGCTCTCAAAATAGCTTTACAACATTAAATTCGCAAATATCAATACAAAATCTGTTTGTTTAGATTTGTGTGACGTCACTAGGGATGAAGCCAGTTACAGACCGTTTTCGATCACGTGATCAAATGTCGAAAATACAGTTATTTTATTCGCGTTTTTTACAAAAAATAAGCATATTTTTATCAAAAAATCAATGAAATATGCTTTTTCATTATGTCATGTTTATGGATGGCGTCAATTGGCATAATATTTTTAATACAGTCAAGTACCCTATTGGTCGAATTTCAATTGGTCCACGGCACTGACAGATCAAAATTTGCATCAGTTTTTGTTCAGATTATTACTTCAGCTGTCAGAGATGAGGAAGAAAATGTACTTAGGTCTGCTCAGTGTTTTACAAGGGAAAAAAAAAGTTACAAGTAAAAAAAAAAAAAAAAAACGGGCAAGTGCGAGTCGGGCTCTCGCATTGAGGATGATGACTCCACAAAATACAAAAAGTAGTGCAAAAAGACAACATCACGCCCAGGCGGTCACCCATCCAAGTATCGACCGCGCCCTACGTTGCTTTTTAACTTTTAATGAACAGAAATTCGTCACCGATTCACACTTTGCCATTATTTATTATTTGTTGTTATACTTTCGAATTAATCCGCCGTAACATAACATATTCTGTGAAAATTTCAACTGGCTATCTAGTACGGTTCGAAAGATACAGCCGACGGACGGACGGACAGACAGACATCGTAGGCTTAGTAACAACCTTTTTTACCCATTGGGTATGGAACCATAAAAACAGATCTAGACATACACCACAAAACTGTTTAAGCTGCGTCAGTACGATTCTATGTGAAGTTATAGCAAAGATTATACATATGTGGAGTGGATAGGAAACACCATGATCTATGTTTTTATTATACCATGGGAAACACTACAATAACGACGATTGTCTATGGTACTGGATAGGGAAGGTCTCGTGATGTGGCGGGCGTAGCAGTAAGCTGATTACTCAAAATGGTGTGTTTAATTCTTTGATATTGGCGTCGATTCTGTCATACCACTCACTAAACTAAACCAATCTGACAGGACTAAAATTATCTGCCTCTCATTTCATTTTAATATGTGAGAGAAGGATGACAACAATTTTGGAGCTGTCAAATTTAGTTTAGTTTAGAGTACATCAGAATGGCACTGGGCACTTTACAGTGAGTGCGGTGTGTAGATCGTTATGCGGGTGATGTTCTTAGGAGTCTGTATTCTTACCTCGCCAATATTAGTTGCCTTCGGCTTAGAGTTTGTTGTTGTGCCTGTAACAAAGAGTTAAAATATTCTATGAACAAACGTTTCTTCTTTACATAAAAAAAAAACCACTTCACGAAATGTGGGTGAAATTTGATGAACGGGATATAGGCTTAACTTCCACAAGAGGTGAAATATTTTCGTCAGTTCACAATCTGCGAAGATATCGCGTAACATTAAATGAGAACCTCTTTTTTGAAGTTGTCGCCATCCTATGTTTGGGATGACGTCAACTGCCTATAATGATCATTATTGACACCACATTTTATCAAAATCTGTAGAGGCGTTTAGGCTGTGGATGGGAACATTTATCTAAGAAAATGGACTAGCATAGAATCCGTCACGTGATTTACCTACATACATAGCGTAGCACGCCGTCTGTCAAATAGTATGCCTTCGGAGCCTTTTACAGGTCTCTAGTACTTAAAACAGTGTAGAACCCTGCAATTTGCCGTCCTGTCTAAAATATATCTGTTCTGTTCAAAACAGTGTACCTACCTATATGTTTCACAGAATAAGGACTAGTAGCATATATGCTAAATTAGCACTACTTAATATGCTACTAGTACCTATTCTGTGGAACATATAGGTACATTCAATACTATCCTCTTTTTTGCTTTGCGTCGTTGGGTAATAATGTTGCATAATCAGCACTACATATTGCTTGCATTTGGAAATGTACGAAACCTATCAAATAAATGTGTCTTATATATCAAAACTGCGACAATGAAATTGCGGTATATTAGGTCTGTGGCGGTATGAATTAAAATCTCAGATAAGACAAACAAGGGAGATATGCCTTAACACAATTATCTTTCGTGTTCAAATGTCACCGTGTTTCACCATACCGCAGACCACTAAACAATTTTAACGCAAAAACTGTAAGTACGGTATCTACACTTATAGTATTTTTTCTTGCAGCGACACCAATGTACTTCAATTACCTAAAGTCCACATGCAAAAATAAGGTGACAAGGTCGTCTGCAGGTTGAGTTCGACTAAAAGCATCAAAACTGATTTAGAACTGATGCGTTCGCGTCCGTCACGTCACCTTACCATATCTGCCTTGTTTGTCAGATCTAAGGTAGTATCGCTTTGAAAAAAAAGTTGTAACTCATTCCTAACGTTGTTTAATGTTTAAATGAATCTTTGACCTTGATTGTTTTTGTAATAAACAGAGGGCAAATGCAAACTCGCAGGCATATAATTAATATTTGAATTCAAATATAGCACCGACACTGTAAATAACTAAAGTAGCATTTTTGTAAATTTTCGAAAACTACGTACAATTAGTTCAACTGTATTTTTTAAATATGTTCAGTTCTTTACATAGTTTTTAGGGTTCTGTACCTAAAGGGTAAAAACGGGACCCTATTACTGTATGTCCGCTGTCTGTCCGTCCGTCCGTCCTGCCTATCGAACCCTAATAAAGACCAAAATTTATTTATTACTAGTGGTCCGCCCCAGCTTCGCACGGGTAGGTATAGCCTATGTCACCCGGGGATAGTGTAGCTTCCCAACAGTGAAAGAATTTTTCAAATCGGTTCAGTAGTTTCGGAGCCTATTCAATGCAAACAAACAAACAAACAAACAATCAAATCTTACCTCTTTATAATATTAGTATAGATTATTGTTATTATAATCTTGTTGATGCATGACGCAAAGAGTGAAGAGTGCACACGGAGTTGATTTCTTTATGTTTAATCATCATAATATTGTTGGCATGATCACACATTACTACACCAACGCAAAGAGTGAAGAGTGCACAATGAGTTGATTTCTTTATGTTTAATCATCATAATATTGTTGGCATGATCACACATTACTACACCAACGCAAAGAGTGAAGAGTGCACAATGAGTTGATTTCTTTATGTTTAATCATCATAATATTGTTGGCATGATCACACATTACTACACCAACGCAAAGAGTGAAGAGTGCACAATGAGTTGATTTCTTTATGTTTAATCATCATAATATTGTTGGCATGATCACACATTACTACACCAACGCAAAGAGTGAAGAGTGCACAATGAGTTGATTTCTTTATGTTTAATCATCATAATATTGTTGGCATGATCACACATTACTATACCAACGCAAAGAGTGAAGAGTGCACAATGTGCTGATTTCTTTATGTTTAATCATCATAATATTGTTGGCATGATCACACATTACTATACCAACGCAAAGAGTGAAGAGTGCACAATGTGCTGATTTCTTTATGTTTAATCATCATAATCTTGTTGGCATGATCACACATTACTACACCAAAGCAAAGAGTGAAGAGTGCACAATGTGCTGATTTCTTTGTGTTTAATCATCATAATATTGTTGGCATGATCACACATTACTACACCAATGCAAAGGGTGAAGAGTGCACAATGTGCTGATTTCTTTGTGTTTAATCATCATAACCTTGTTGGCATGATCACACATTACTACACCAACGCAAAGAGTGAAGAGTGCACAGTGTTGATATCATTACATTTTATCATCATAATCTTGTTGGAATGATTACATGATGTTAATTAGTTAGATAATGTACATTATCACTACAAAAAATTATAAAACATAGACAGTGATAGTCATAGGTAGAGACTACGCATACGCGGCATGCGTAGCAAAATTCGATAAGTAGGTACTGTTGCTTTTCAGAGGCCAATTATAAGGTGCGCTCACGGGTCAGTAATTAAGGAGAAAAACCTACACTTCGTATGGGTGCAATATGCCGATTGGTTACTGCTCTATACAAGGTTACGCGGAAAGGGTGTACTAAGCCGAAAGGGGTCCATAGTACCCATAATTATGAACAACTTTTACAATGGGACCAACTCTGAAATCGCTAAAGAAATAGCCCACCGTGAACGAGCAGCCTTGAATAACTTATAATTATGTAACAAACTGTGTAAACTAATCTTGAAAGTCGATTTTAACCTACTTATGATTCCCGTATATCAAATTGAAACTTTTCTAGTACATATTTGTATTGAAACCTGGATGACAATACACTGATTTGGCATTACAAACAGCTAATCTGATGAGGGAGCCAGGAGGTGGTCACACTACTGGACCACTAGAGATTTTTTTTTTTTTATTGGTACTTACTTTTGTGTAACTTTTTATTAGCAAATTTTAACTGCTTTGGACTAGTTTTTGGGTCCCAGGCCCCTAGTCTTTGCTAATCCCACAGGCAGTACTACCTACATAAGCCTACATAAATAATCGGGGTACTGACCCTACCGCTAAGCCCTTGGGAGGACCAAGGGAGGTGTAACAGCTTAAAGAGAAACAACGTAAAAAGTCAAGCTACATTTAAAAAAAAAACTCTGTTACAAGGAAACCTTGTTTGGCGCTTACTTATATAATTATAAACACATCTACCCACTGAGACTGACGAAGCAATAAGTATGCGCCGCATGCGTAACAGACCGGTTTAGAATATTTACTTATGTGTTGTGTTTTTATTATGAACTACATTTCACGTTCTAACTACAACTCAACAACTACATTTCAGACAATTTTAGGTAAGTAGCCAAGAATAACATTAGGTTAATAATTAAGTATTTTTACAACAGATATATACACATCTACATTTATCCTCAATCTGATAGAAACATTAATTGAAAATGGAAAGAAAAATATTGTATACACGAGTGGGTACACTCTGCCTACCTATTTGACTAAGTACCTACGTAGTTGTTGTTTATTTAAGTGTTCTGAATACTGTGTAAGTTTATACAAGTTGTAAGCAAGCATGCAAATTAAGTTCAACGGACTCACCCAAGCTCATTTTGGAGGACTACTGATAGCTATTAGGGCACACAAATTTACGCAAGGGAAATGAACCGGACTGTTTCAACACACTTTATGCACACGATTGTTTCTAAAACTTTGAAGATAGCACGTGAGAGGTAACATCAATATTAATGAATTCAATCAATATATCAGCCCAAACACATTAAAACTTTAGAATTATTGAAAATTTTAAGAAACATACACACAAGTCATCAGCTGTTTGGTTTGACAAGAAGTGAAATAAACTTATTGAAGTTATGGGAACGTATGAACGAGAAATTAACGTTTATAAATCGAATGAATACAGATTGAAATAAGGTCGTTGAACAGAATGAACAGTAGCGGGTAAGAATTAATGCGTAGTTGCAGCGCCAAATCAGAGATGGCGCTTTAAAAAATTATACGGCATCGAATCTGCGGGCTAACTCTTGAATCCAGTTCCAATCTCAATCAAATTCTAATCCCAATCAGTTTCAATCCCAATAAACAGTTATTTGGCACTCTTGAACAAAATCGAGATTGAAATTGAAATCGTGTACTCGATCGACTTATCATTGTGACTCAAAGAAGAACAACACTATGTAGGTGTGGCCATACATAACGCAACAAAAGATATAATTTGAAATTACCTTGCTATGTCCTTATTATTCCAACATTTTTAACTAATTATTATTATTTTCCATATATCTATCATGTGTTATGATTTTTAGTCAATAAAGTTAATGAAAAGCGTTAGTAAAATACAGAAGATGAGGCGGTATGGTCTTAATGGCTTCAGCCTGCTCAGCTATGGGCAAAAACAAAAAAAAACCTCTCAATTTTTCATTCAAAGATTCAAAGGAGTTGTACCTAAATTAGTATGGAGCCTGGTACTTTATTCTTAACAAATCTCAACTTTTTAGCACGAAATGTGCCACAAATATAGAGCCTAAATGAGCTACAAAAAAAATTATAAACCCTTGCATTTTTTTTAAATAAATTTAAAAAAAATATGTGTTGTAGAAATTCTGGATTGATTAACAGCAACACTGCAATCCTAAAATGTCCGAAAGCAGCAACACTGCTCGTCACATTAAGGGTTCCAGGGTTTTGGCGCCACCGTGAAAAAAAAACATAGTCGGCTTGATTATTTTCCTAAACTTCTATATTTTCCAGTGTTAATGCGTAATAATGGTGCATTATTATTTATTAATTTTTCGTGAACGTACTCTAGTGTGGGTAAGTGATATATGAGGTGAAACATGTTATTTCGTGTTGTTTATAAAATGCCATAGAAGTCTCTTGTAAAGCCTGCACCACTTTACTGGGGCATGAATTTGACTTGACCGTGACTTGTTTTTCTTGACTCTGACTGTGGCTATGACTATAACTTGTTTGGCCCTATTTAATACAGAGTAAATTCGCATAATATTACCAATGAAGGACATTGTATCCATGGCCATGAAAATACGAACAAAAAAACCGTTTTCGTTATTTCGTTAGCTTCTATTCGAATTTCGTTTGAATTTTTGGCGCCAACGTAGAAAAAACATGTCGGCTCGTTGGATTATTTTCCTAAACTTGTGTATTTTCGAGTATTAATGTGTACTAACTGGTGAATTATTATTCATTAAGTGTTCGTAAACGTGCTCGAGTGTGGGAAAGTGATGAAATCCACGGTCATGAAAATTTTACCAAAAAAAAAACGAATTTTGTTCGTTGAGTCGTAAAACTAAATTGTCGGTCTTGCTTGGCTTGGCTTGGTTTTTTGTGTGATTATAAGCGGTGGTTTTTGGCGATATTTCTTTTAATTGTTTGACCAGTGACGGCAGCACGATCTCATAGATCCATGAATATGGAAAGCAGTATCTTCGTTCGCCATACAGATCCAGCCAGAATAACGTGGTAATAGGGTATTCTAGTAAGTACCTAGGTAACTTAACGTTTTATGGTGATAAATTAAAACGTAATATACGTAAAGTAAATAAAAAAATATCTTGGTAATACAATTGAAATTGAATTTGAATATGTAAATAAAATAATAAAGATAGTAGTCAACTGTCACTGCTGTCAGTGAGTGATTAATCAATGTCTCTGATTTTTTTCGCCTACCGGGCAGGCTAAAGCCTTTAAGGCCATGTTGCATAAGTGTCGCCATGACTTTATTTTAAATTACGTACCTTTTTGGCTTATGCCGTAAGGCCTATCAATCAAAACTATGTCCTGAAAATACGTTCCGTTTTACGTTACTCAAAACTATGATTGAAAATACGTTCCGTTTCACGTTACATGATATTATTTCTTTTTCATAATTTTCAGGAAATTGCAGGCCTAAAAAAATATTTTTTTCACTTGGTACCTTTTAGATTTTTATTGCTCTTTCCAAAAACCGCATTATGGTAGATGTTAGATTTTTCTTTTATTTTAGTACCACAACGGGACATCTCCTTTGTTGTGGTTTCATTTCAAAATATATAAATATTTTATTTGCACAGTTTATTCAAACGTAATTTTGGCCTAACTCTACATAGTATAAAATAAAGTCGCTTTCCGCGTCTGCTGTGTCTGTGTAATAGCTAACTCCTCCTAAACCACGCAACGGATTTTGATGCTGTTTTCACCATCAGCATCAGCTAGATAATTTTTCACGGAAGCTTTATATAATAATATACAATATACGATACAATAAAACTTAAACCAGTGTCAAGCTAGTAAATTATAGAAAGCCAAGATCAAGGTAAGTTTGTAAATTTTCCATATTCTAAGAATCCCAGCAAATGTTTAATAAATGTTTCATTTTTATTATCCGGTACTAATGAGTAAGCCAACCTACCAACAGCTGGAGGCTCTTGCTGATTTCCTAATGGAAGATCGTGATATCGGCATCAAATGAAAGGGTTTGCTGAGAAGAATACAAAAAAAGCTTGTTTAAAAAGTTTTTGCTTATTTATGAATGCAAAATAAACATTTTGATTGTAATAAAAGCTTTTTATTGTATTAACACAAACTAAAATAGCTACATATTATACAAATTAGATTGAATTAAGGCCCAGTATCAGTTGGGAACTCAGTTCTTGAAGCTGTTGACGCGTACGTCTATACCTAGGACAAACAGTCGAACTAGGTAGGTCCAGATAGATAGCCGATGGGGCCGAAAGGTTCTGGAATGGAGACCACTCACAAGATGGACAAACGACCTAAAAGAGACCGCAGGGAAATGCTGGATGCAAGCCGCTTCCAACTGGCCCTTTTGGAGATCGATGGAGAAGGCCTATGTCCAGCAGTGGACGTCCTATGGATGAAATGATGATGAATGATGAAGACGCCGTGCTACCCATAGTTCTTGGACCAGGCGAGCACGAGCTTCAACTCCCATCCTCAGCTCCGCAGAGGCAGACTAGCGCTACTATAGCGCGCCATTCTTCTCATGTTTCGCCTTTGCCTTAGGTCTACTATATGAGCATTGTCCAAAATACGAAACTTGAGCGCCAAACGTGCCATTTTTTCTTTGTTAATCACTGGTAACAACAAACTCGAACGCAAAAAAGTCAGCTTTTGAAAACTGTGTAGTTTCTACCGCAAACTCTATTCCAATTCAATCTGTCGACGTCAAAATCGCGTCAAGAGTACCGAAAAAGAGGGTAGCGTCGAGTTGAGTCGATTTTATTTAGTTCCATAAAATTCCACCATTATCGGTTCCAATCGTGCGCTAGTTTAGAATTCAAGAGTACCAAATGGCATGTTTTCAATCCCAATCCCAAATTACGATTGAAATCGAGTGTCGAGGGTAAGCCCACTGATATTCTCTAAACTAAACTAAATTTGACAGCTCTAAAATTTTTGCCATCCTTCTCTCACATATTAAAATGAAAAGAGAGGCAGATAATTTAAGTCGTATCAGATTGGTTTAGTTTAGTGAGTGGTATGACAGAATCGACGCCTTGGCATCTCTCTAAACGAAACTAATCAGATGTCGCCAGTGGCGTCGATTCTGTTATACCACAAGACTACCCTGCAGGCCTATTTGCTATCTCGGTGGACAGTTAATAGTGATGATCACTGGGAAAATTGTCCAACGATGAACTGTCAAACAGCTAATTTTGTATTCGCTAACTCCCACAGATATAGATCTGTGCTAACTCCAGTTACCAACTAGGATGACGTCATGAGCACCAAGTCCCGGTGATAATCACCGTAACTGTTTTAGACAGTTGCTTTCATATCGATACTTTAAAATTGCGATTCTGTAACCAAAGTGGACATCAAGTTTGTTAATTACTGGGGTTTTATAAATCTCGTGAAAGGCACTACGCAAAGGGGTATGCTGAAAACCAGCCCTGCGTGACCCTTCGGGACCTCGCAGTACAGCGCTGAGCGTACCCCTATTGCCAAACATTGTATCTCCTTATGTTTCTTATAAATAGTATATATATCCATTATTTTTGTTTTTTGGCAATAAATATATTTTATTCTTATTCTATTATATTCATATTTCAAAATTGGTCCACAATTATTTTAGTAACAATTTAATTGGTAATCCATGGTTTAAAAAATCGCTGTGCATGTCCCATAGTATCGTGTGGTATCGTGGCTAGTTGCTTTCCGTCGCTCACCTAGGCAAAGTACTGCGTTTCATTGGTGGTCATTATCAGCACCTTTCCGCTAATGTGTTGCCCATATACAGGTGTCTACTGAATAAAATATTGGAAAAATTTATATGACACATAAATAGTAAATAATTTCAACGTGTCTGTATATAAAACGAGGTATAAGCATTATTCTTAAAATGTGAGTTACTTTTCGTGTATAGTTATATATTTAATAATTTCCTAATATTAATCAAAAATTGCCTTACGCCTTTCTTTTTGTATAGCCTGTGGTATAGCGATGGTTTTCAGACAAAACTCAATTGAGGAAAATTATTATAATAAATCAGTTATTTTATGCTAAATAATATTTTTTATATTATTGGGTTTTGCCTCGAGTCGTTGATATATTATGATAATATTAAATAATTATATTTAATTTTGAATGTGCGTTCCTAAGACATTCCATTATATAATATTTATTTATCAATATTTCCGTAATATATGAAATTAATCGATCAGGTGCCATTGTAGTCTCTGAGACTTCGCTCGGTCATTATTCAGGTTGTCCGAAGTTAATGTACTTATGTAGGTATCTAGGTAATTAGTAAATAGGTACATTGTGTTTTATTATAGAAACTGACGTGTGAAAAAGCGCGTTTGCTCGTAGTGCAAAGCGAGACGTAGCCGCGCGCGCGCATTCTCTTTGAAAAAGACCGCCTAATGCGGTTGAAACTATAGTCGGAGTGACTGGCTTAATTTTACGTGAGTAATTCCCGTGTAATATAAATAAAATACATTATGTTTGATTGAAAACAATTGAACTAAAGTACACAAGTAACTATACGTCATCATCATCATCAGCCCTGAGTGACCCACTGCTGGGTATAGGCCTCTCTTTGTTTATGCCACTCTCCCCGGTCTCCCGCTATTCGCATCCACTCGTTTCCGACAGTATTTCTGATGTCGTCAGTCCATATTATTATATTTTATTTATGTTTCGCTGGCCACCACGTGACCAAATGATTCTTTGGTAACAATGGAATTCGTTATGGAAAACAACCGTGAATTATCATTATCAATATAAACATTCATGCGTGCACACATGCATTGTTCCAAGGGCAGGGGAGTATCGGCCGTAGTCTGTGATATTGGCTTATGCACTTAGGCTATTTATTGACTTGCCTACTATTGTATATTATTTTGTATTGAGATGTTTGATTTATGCAAATACAATGTTAGTCTTAGTTTAGGAGCTTACGGACAGTCTGCAAGAATTGTTACATCTTAGCTACAAAAGTTTCCGATCCGAGGTTCATCACTCTCAATCTAGTTGGACTTTCCGCAGGTACTTACCACAAGTTTTATAAAAATTTCCGACCTCTAAAATCTTTTGTGCAGGTTATCTTTGTATTGTAATTTTTTTTCTAATCATAAAACATACTATCATTTTTAATTTCTAACTAACTCCTTTCGTTTATCTATGTAAATGAGGTAGGTATGATTAAACAAATCTATCTATCTATATTTATAAAAATGAATCCCTATTTACCTTGGTCACGCCAAAACTTGAGAACTACTTTACCGATTTCATTCATCTTTTTTAAAAGTTTTCTCTTACCTACTTTGTAGAAGGTTCTCACGGAAAGAAAAATTAAGAAAAATGCGCAAAATATTGGAAAATTTCAGAAAACTTAACGACTGTTTTACCTTCGCGCGTTTGACAGTTCTTAGACAGAACAACGTCTGTCGGGTCAGCTAGTAATAAGTGTTTTATATAATTGAAGAAAGGCAGGAAGATAGTGTACATCATAAGAACGGACATAGGGGACTATGTTACTTTCCCTTACGCCCAACTCTAACGTGGTCTCAAAGTAACGTAAAAACAGCGCAGTTCGGAAAATCACGCAACGTGAAGATACGGTTTGTGGTCGCGCAAGATTTTTCATCCTCTAAAATGCAGTGCAAGTACCGTTCTTTTATCGATCGTCAAATTGACAGTTGAGGTCGTCAAATTCGATAATATGCCATTTTTTCAGTACTCGCTGTGATCGATTCTATGGCATTTTAGCGAATTTGACGTCCGATAAAGAACGGTACTTGCACCCCTGGATTGCTTAAAACAGCTAGGCGTACCTAAGGCCCCAGAAATGCAGAAAATATGGAAAATCGTTGGTAACACCGCGGGATTTAGCTAGTAGATTTACATATTTGGTATTTCATTTTTTATATCACTAAGTCTGTTATTTTTTATAGATTAAACAACTGTCCAATAGCCAATTGATTTAATTAAAAAAAAAAAGAAAAAAAAAAGGAACAACAGTAGCCTCTTCAACTATATTGACCTTTAAGTATTTGTTTGTATTTGTTTATTTGTTGACGGTCAAGCTCGCCGGGATCTATGTTACCAGTGGACAGTTATGTAATTCTGCAAATATTGACATCGTAATCATGTATTTTCCTCTCGTTGAATGTAACATGCAAACTAAACTATATATTTGAGTTCGTTTAGTGTCCATATCCATAACACTATAGAAAAGTTTTATTCTTTGCGAGGTTACTATACACAGAATAAGGGTAATAACAACCAGGCGCGGATACAGATGGAGAGGAGAGGGTAGTGAAGATTGGGCATAGGGACGGTGGGTTCGATTCCCACCTAGGACAAACATTCATGTGATGAATTCATCATTCCTAAACTTGTGTATTTTCGAGTGTTCATGTGTACCTACTAAATGGTGAATTATTATTCATTACGTGCTCGAGTGTGGGAAGTAATATAACGAGGGGAAGCGTGTCTTTTCGTGTTGTTTCCAAAACTCCATAGGAGCCTCTTGTAAAGTCTTCACCACTTTACAGGGGCATGAGTTCGACTTGACCGTGACTTACTTAGCTTGACTCTGACTGTGACTATGACTTGTTTGACACTAATAAGACCAAATGAACTGTTTAATATTACGAGTAAAGGACATTGAATCCACGCTCATGAAAATTTTAACTAAAAAAAAAAAAAAACAATAAAATAATGTGTTTCACTCGAAATCTAAATGTATAAAATTCCAAGTCCTGTCTGATCACTGACATAATATAAATTACTAAAACCATAAAATGAGCTTGTTATATTTGAGGGTTGTATTCATAAAAGAGTGTAAGCGCATACTAAGAAAGGATTTTGGAAAATGTGTATCCCAAGGGGTTCAAAAAATTGGGTCAAAATTTTAAATATTAATTCTATTTTGCCGACCCCGTTCACGTTAGGCAGACAAAATTTGGCATGTATACACTTGGGATAAAAAAAAAACGAGTTTCAGGATTTTTCGAAATATTCAAAATACCTACCTACTACCTCAGAATACAGACCTACTACATCGAAGTTCTTGTATATATTTATCTCTGATCGAAGTATTCCTACTACACAACATAGACCTAAGGGGGAAATAGCTGGCAAACTGAAGTGAAACTGGGCCGGCCACGTAAGTATAAAGCCAGATGAGTTGTGGGCAAGAACAACTACCGAATGGCCACATGCCATACCTACTACTTCTTAGAAGGCGCAGAAAAGTAGGCGGGACGAGCTCGTCTCCCACACAAAAGACTGATCCACCATAGAGCAGAATAAAGTGGAGTGGAAGAAAGAAAGGGAGGCCTTTTTGAGGCCTTGAGGATAGTTATTTTTGTAAAATTGGCCCTTTTAAATGAAGAACAAAATTAAATTGAAATATGACTAATTAACCATAATAAGACGTAATTTATTCCATGGAGCTCGATACTTCGTACCTATAATAAGCTTTTTTGTTCATAAAACTAGTTGGTTCACCTTGCAAAAAAGTAAACAACCTTCAATTTGGCAGTGAATTGTTGAAATTCAAAAACAATATGTACCTCCCATAATTTTTTATCGTTTAGTAGGTAGGTATGTTTACCCAGGATATTTATAAATCTTCTTGGTAAAAGATTAAAGCTGACTGAGATTAAGCATTATCTAGATCCTTCAGCTAGCCCAAAGAATTTTTATTTTATCGATGAGCTAGCCAGTTAATTTGGTCTTATATAAATACTCCACTGAAATAAATTAGTCTCAATATTTATTTTAAATAAGCTACCTATATAATTATAAGAGCCAACCACACTCACTTACAGAAGAGGGTCAGAGCATTCCTTCCTAATCCGAACAAAAAGTTTAAACGCTTATACCTATCTCAGAATTTTATAGTAATATAACTAAAGTTACGTAAAAAATCATTTCTCCAAACAACTTTTAAATTTTCTTTCCGTAAAACGTCGTTTGGAATATCACATTCAAGGCCTTAGTTAGGTGAAAATAAAAATTCTTTTATTGAGCGTTTCACAATGTTATTGCAGCTGTCGAATCAAATAAGGACTTGGACTGAGCATAAGTACGCAGGTCGTTGCAGTTGCATAATGGATATTAGGCATAAACATTTATTAGGCAGGTACCTAAAGTAGGTACAGCTCTTTAAAAATTCTCTACACGTATTTCTTAGACACAGTTTATGAATAACAGCAATCACTAGACCAAGGATCCATCACTTTAGACCAGGGGTGTCCAACTAAATTTTGTGGCGGGCCGGATTTATTAACTTTGTAACTATGGCGGGCCAAGAGATGCTTCGTAACTGAGCAAAACTAGACTAATATAAGTAAAATGGTAGAAAGGGTATATTAGGCCTGGACTTTGCATGCGTGGAGGGAATGGGTGGGTGAGAGGGACGGCAATGTTAACGTTTTCGCGCGCAGGTATTGTTCCAAGAATTAAAATGGCATTAACGTTTTATTTTTTGTTTCTCCCGATATGCTAGTCCAAGTTTTCGCCTAGTCGTATTGTGATCGATCGACGTAATTTTTTATAGAATGGTGTTTAATATTTTACGAACATATGACTCGTCGTTCATTTAAAATGTCGTCTAAAAAATTGAAAGTTACCCAACTTTTGACTCGTTTGCGGGCCGGATTAGGTACCTTGACGGGCCGCATTGTGACCCGCGGGCCGTATGTTGGACACCCCTGCTTTAGACACACTTCACACTAGGCTAGTCACACTATCACAAATTTAGGAGGTGGCCTTACCCAGTTCACACAGTTCATACACCAAATTATGAATGCAATTTTGTTAGCTTCACGCTATAGCTGAACCGATTGTGATGAATGCATAATAAACCCGCCAAGTGCGAGCCGGGCTCGCGCACTGAAAGTTCCGTACCACCACAAAATATAAGGTTGTCCAAGTAACCGAATTACCAGTTATTATAACGCCTTCCGATATTGTCGAAGCAACAGCCACTGTTAATTATTTTGCTACAGGCGCTCGAGTATTACTTGGTGTAACATTAACACAATTATAACAATGAATTTGTCACCGACTCGCACTTGGCCATTAGTTATTATTTGTTGTTATACTTTAGAGTGTGTACTATAATAATGCCAATTTTACGCTTTTAATTTCACTAAAAAACGAAACTAGTCACTATCAAAAATCTATCAAAACCAAAAAATGTTGAATAGGATTGCCTTTCAGTACATGCAATTTCCAGGTTGTTACGAGGTTTGTTTCAGTTTTTTTTTCGAGGAAAGTTTATTGTATCGTCTTTTGAACCAAATCATAAACTCAAACACAGATGTATCTGAGACATGTATTTTTTCCATCTCAAATATTGTAATTTAACTGATTTTTTTAAATTTAAAACCGTCAAATTTAGTATAAGAGGCCGTTCATACTGATGAGTACATACATGGCCCTTCAGTATTATCACACCTTTTCGTTACACGTTGTATAAAAGAGAAACTTTTTTTTGTTCTTTAGGTTTTTACAATGTTATTGCAGCTGTCAGACCAAATATATGCTTGTACCGACTTTAATTATCAATAACATTGTATCAAGGAATTGTATAAAATCAAGAGAGATATTAACATGGCCTGAAAGCTTTTATTTTAGATTTATAATAGCAGCAATTTTTATCTTTTAGAATACTGGATGTTAATTAATAGTGATTATCTTTAATAACAGGTGAATAGTTAACTCAATTGCTTTAATCTACTATCAGCGTTATGGAGTTTTAAAAATATCTCTATAGGAGTTATGAAATCATGCGGAAGTAGTAAATAAAACATGTTTCTTTGTTTAAAAAGTTGAAACCTGACTACGATATTCTGGTGGTTTATATTTATATATTTCGCACCTCAGAACAAAAAAAATAATTATGTAGCAAACATTCATTAGTCATTATAAATACATATTCAATATTATATTATGAGGGGTTCTAATATTTACAGGTTACCATCTTGTATTTGTGATGACGTCACCTCTACCATCCCTAAAACTACAAACCTAACGAAACTTCATTTTCAGAAATCAGTTTAATTTAGACTACAGGGGGTCTAGACAAGAGCCACACACTGTTAGTGACTGTTAGCGTGCAGGCGTGAACGCTAACAGTGTGTGGCTCTTGTCTAGACCCCCAGGTTGGAACATACATAACGCTAACTACTACACCCTATATTTTGGCTTTGCGATGTCAGGTAAAATAAACTAGCTCAGTGCAGTTTTTGTCTTGCTAGCCTTAGGATATTTGAAAAAAAAAACACTGCCTCTTTGTAACCTACTAACGCGTTTATCATGATAAATAAAGGCACTTTTTTTTCTTGGAACAGAACAGGAAAAACTGGAAATTGTATGACTGTGAAACTGCGAGACCAACTGCATAGTAATGAAGAGACGGAAAATAAAAAATAAAAAGCTTAATATTGTTTTCTTCCAAAAGGCTAGAGATAAAAATAAAAAAGATTTAGTTATTTAAAAATACCCAATTTAAATATCTTGCCTGATTTCTAACCTATTTAATTCACTATTTTTTATTTATTTTTTATTGTCATTGAACTGCGTTTATATACGGAATTACAAATATTAATAATGTATGAAAGATAAGAATGCAAATCAATTCGGATATTGGGTTAGCGATCGAAACTTGGGATGTTGCCGAAAATTGTCTTTGAATATGCTGATGGGTTTTACCATTCCATTTGAGTGATTGTCATAATGTTTGTTTTACTTTGTTACTCATTAAGCTTGATGAAAAATATAATAGGTATGTAGAGATATATTCAATGATTTAATTGTTTCGTGGAAATTAAAGAAAATAATTAAACAACAAGGAGCAAGGGAATGGAAATCTTTACCGTTCGTGGTGACGTCATATGTGGAAGTGGAGTTGAAACTCTAAAAATACAAAGTTATCCATGAAACAAGCGTTGACTTATGTTATTTTTTTCGTTGGTAAAAAAATGGGCAAGCGTGGGCAAGGGTATTCTACTCTTGACCCCATCTATGTATAGTATGAGTCGATGTGAAGACAAAAGCAAACCAATTTATCGTAACAAAAAAAACGGAAATACTAATTTACCGTGCTTAGTGGAAGATACTGAATAACAACAACATACTTTCACACTTCTGCATATTACATGGAACAAGTAGGATGGTAAGTACTATTATTACAGGCATTGAAAACTGAAATTTACAGTTAAAGTAATAAAAATAGGTACAAACTTACCATTTCCATTCATGACTGGTGTGTCCATCAGTTTATCGACTTGAATATTTACGTGCGGATTCGGTGTGTCAATTTTATCGACTGTCTCTATAATTGTATCGATATCAGATTCTATATCGATGACATGCACGTCACTATTGTTTATATCACTCCGCGCACTCACGTCCTGTTCGGTCGGCGATGGCATCTCAACTGTTTACAACTTTTGTGTACATTCGAGTAAAGCCTGTTTACGAATACTTTTTAAGCAAGGTTGACTCCTTGTCTTGTTACACTTGAGCTGGAATTACACTGAAAATTGATTCGCGTTAGTCGGTGTTAGTCGGCGTTAGTCGGCGTTAGCAGTCGCGACCAGTGCAGCGCTAGAATAAATCTGATCGAGATTTGTTGCTTGACTGTCTTGGTACCGTTTATTTTATTTTATATGTTTATAATTATTTTTTTCCTATGTGTTCTCACATATTATAATATTTTAATATACCTATATAAGTATTGTAGTTATTTGGAAAATTGCTATTGTAAAGAGACAGACAGGTAGGCACTATAAAAAACGGCACTGTGTATGTAAAGAAAGAAAGAAAAATATTTATTTATGACAGAAACAGAATGTATGTAAGTACTAATAAGTTGATAGTTATCTTTTTTCCACTAAAGGAAAATCAAGGGTTAATTTATATACATATATATATACCTAATATGCACAACAATGGTCTAAATTTAAATATGTTTACAGACTTTATTAAATGTATAACTTGTCAATTTTATGCAACGCCCGTATATCGTAGCTCATCGTAGCTTATTTTCGGCCCAAGGCTCGTCCCGTTATCTCCTTCCACATAATATGATGATTTCTTAGGTTTTCACGATTATTAGGTACGCATTGCAATTAAACACTATTGCACACTTTTTTGCTGTTGCTTGGGATCCAGTCATTAAATTAATAAAATCTCAAGGCGGGCGCAGAACTGCAAGACCTGGCTGGACACCGTGAGCAACTACATCGGGAACAAAACCCGCCAAGTGCGATTCATGCTCGCGCACTGAGGGATCCGTACCACCACAAAATTCAATAAAAAAATTACCAGTTATATCTTGGTAATGAATAGAAACTTGTCACCGACTCGCACTTGGCATTATTTATTATTTGTTGTTATACTTTAGAGTGTGTTATATATTATAATCATGCCAAGTTTGGCACTTGTACGTATTACCTTTGGTACAATAAACAAAAACAGTTGGCACCAATAGAATAAACGGGAACGACCCTTAACTTTAAGCCTGGCAATTGCTACCGCGGTTAATTTTTTTGTCTTTTATTTTCAAACATGTATTTGCACTTGCAGTTTTTATTCACACTGGAACTACTTATATAAATATCTCGACAACTAATTATAGTTGTAGTAGTAATAGTAGTTGACTTTGCCTACGTTCACAAGACCACGAAATTCAATGCCACAAATTAAGAGCTTTTTAACCAAAGATAATATTGAAGATAACCTAAGATCAAAGATAAAGACATTTCCTTGCCTAAGTTTAACCTAAGATAACATAAGATTTACTTAAGAAAATATTTGGATTGTCTTTAGACCTTTAACGGTCTATGGGCAGTCTAATTGTATTTGTAGTGTTAGTTTTAGCTTGTATTATGTTTAGTAAATAAAGGCACTTGCCCAGAAAAAAAAAACAAGAAAAGAAACTAGCATTCACGCGGAGTGATCGTTGCAAAATATGCATCGTACATCGTACTACCGGATACTCAAATCAATATTAGTTTTTTTTTAAATATCAGGTATAATCCAACAATGTTTCACATATTCCTGATATGTTTGTTAAATAATATAATTGACTGAGACACACAGACACCCTGTCTCTGTACCTACGTTATTGACGAATCCAAAGTTTATTTTGATTGTGGAAATCGGACACTGCGATTCATACGCATTCTTTCCTGACACCTGCAAAATGTAAAATGAGCCCTACGGTATTTCCAAGAAGCTATAACAAAAGGCAAGCTAACAAAGTCATAAAAGGTCGGGAACGTATTTGTGATGCCTCTGGTGTTACAGTAGATATCCTTAAGCGACGGTAACTGCACATCAGGCAATGTCCGATACAAATACAGTACATAATTATAACCACAACTGTGGACATGTATTGCCCATTGTGTTATTAGTTTTTTTAGTAATGATTATATATCACTATAATATTCAATTCTAATTTACTGCATAATTAATGTTTTAATTGAATAAAAACGGCAGCGATTATTCAATAACGCAGTTTCGATAAATCATCGATTATCATAGAACATTGCCGTTAATGCGATAATGGGCTCATTATAGCCTTGCCTAGCACTATGGATAGTATATTTTTACTGATTATTTGCGTCGGTATTATTCAATTCGAGCAGATGTTATGCCAGCGCTAGACATTTGCCTTTTATGCACCAAAATAGTTTTCAGGCAAAATTATTCCATACGTAAAATATATTACAAATTTCAATTTCGTAATTCAATATTTCCATTTCCGAATTTGATGTTTTGACAAGTTTCAACATGTATAAAATTCGATACTTACATATTTTTTGCTGGTATCCAATATTTGTACTATGCCCACTGAAAATGAAACTTTTGAAGTTAGACGTTGGAATTTAAATCCAGTCGAGTGTTTATGTAAGTACGTCAGACAGGTCAAATCGCAGGTACTATTTTTTTGTTGAAGACTGATCTTGTGCAATTCGTCAGGATTAGAGTTATTTCGTTACGTCACGAAGGCGGTTCCTCTACCGAGTCGCACCGACCTCTGGTTAAATTAGCGTTCTCAGGATTGAATAACAAGCGGAAATAGAACTTGTTGCAGTTATCCATAAGCGTGAATGCAGGAAGGGAGATACGGTTACGCAGGTGGGCTATAGTGCTGGTTAGGTGTGTAATCTAAATCGCTAGTATGTTTCGGAAATGCCGTTCATTGACAGCGGACGGCTGCGGACGGTATTGTTAAAGTTAAAGGTAATGTAAACATGACAAGAAAATAATGTGCACAACTTACACGCAGGATATTTTCAACAGCAAAAGCAAAAACAAAATCGTTGCCTACCTGCCTGGATTATTCAAATTTTCCAACCGTCAACACGGAGATGAGAACAGTGGGCGAAGTATAAACATCCGATTCGCCATCATACGAATTTCAATTTAGAAATTCAAAAGGTGCATGGTAGGTATATGATACGTATTTTACGTATTCGTATTTCGCTAACAATGAGAGAATGAGTTTTTAAATATTTGGAAATAAGAAAATAAAAATTTGAAAAACTGTTTTTCTGTTTGTTCTGTTTGTCTTTGATAATATAATTATACCTATGTAGTTTGGACCTGCCTTAAACTCGAGCTTAGTATATACTGAAAAAAGTCTGCCATAAACGGAAAGGGGCGAAGTAACCATGTATAATATTGCATACACATATTCTGCCAAACGTCAATATTGAGCTGCACTCAACTGAAAACGATATGCTCAAAATGTAATCAAATGGACGACCAAAATTTAGGTGATAAAGGGGAAATTGTAGGTAGGTATAACTTCCATTAATTTATTTTTTCTTATTCTTGATCTTGAAAATTCGCAGAGCAGGGCAAGTGAGGGTAGAAAAACACAACACCCGTTCTTCTCGTCTGACTCACCCGCAGTTTTCAATCAGCTCGTCACCACAGCCACCATGTAACATGGTCGAAACGTCGAACGAAAGGTACACATTCTTACATAAATTAAATAAGTCCCGATAGTAACTGACATGTACCTACTTATTTATTGTGTTCAAATCGCAAAATTTTAAAAATATTCATATATGTCCAAAAAGTGAGAACAAAGCTATTCGCTTTGGAGAAAAGAAAAGTTTAGGTTTAGATAATTATATTCAAATAAAACCACGTAATAAATGAAATAATGTAATACTGGATTATTTTAGGTAGGTATGGTCACAATTTTTCTTATTGCCATTTTCCTTTCCGTGCACGGTTGCTTGACAGATCGCTAGCGATAGAGCCGCCTGTTAAAAGCCTAGATAGTAGTTTCATTGTACTAATTATATCTGTTTCAAAGAGTTACGCATCTTGTAATTTTAAAGAAATATGTGGTTCCTTTCTTTTTGTTATGGTCGCAACTATTTTAACAATTTTTAGCATTAGACAAGATTTAACTGTTTTTTTATACCCCCGTTAACAGAGCTGTAGGCGAAATACGAATATTCGCTACGTAAAATCCGTATCGAATTTTAATACAAACTTTGAATTTCGAAATTGAAATTTGTATGGAATTCAGATACATATTTTACGTAGGGAAGACTCGAATCTCGATCAAGTCACCTTTCAAACAAAATAAAAACTAAATCAAAATAGGTTTAGCCATTTGAGAGCTATATGATGGTACATACATACACACACTACAGGTACACAGCTACACAGATACGTAATACAATACAACTTATAACACCCCTCTGTTTCCGTCAGGAATAAAAAAATAAAATACATATTCTACCATTTCACATTGCTTTTTTTTCAATTCTGTTAGCTATATTAGTTTGAAGCAAGGATGTTATATATATGTATATGTTAAAGAGAACTAGAACATCCTTGGTTTGTAGTAATCACTATAAACAAGTGGGAACTTCAAAGGGTGTTTCTCATGACGCGTTGACAGCTGTATGGTTAAATTATAGCTAACCTATAGCTTGGTAATTATGGTACACAAGAAAAAATAGTGCTACTATTGATTGCAGTTATTCGTTGTTTCAAGGCTTTTGCTTTTATTAGCAACGTAATTACTTACTTCGAGTGAATTACGGACAATAATTTGCTTTTGTTGACAAGCTGGTTATTTGGATAGGTTATTCGATTACATTTCAATCTTTATTGATTCAGCTGTAGGTACTGAATATTTTTCTGTTTAATGTTATCGAATATTCGTGTGATATTAGTAACTAGCTGCGTCCCGCGGTTTAACCCGCGTAGTGATGAAAAATGGTGATGGTGACGACGATGATGAAAAGTAGGCTATATGTCACTCACCATCCCTTGAACTATACCCATGCAAAAAATCAGGTCGATCAGTTGCTCTGTTGCTGCGTGAAAGAGGAACAAACAAACCAACAAACCAAAAAACCAACAAACTTTTCGCATGTATAATATTAGTTAGTATGTCTTGGACCAGTGTGTGTTACCAGTAATGATATACGGCACTGAAACGTGGTCTCTCACTATAGGCCTCATAAGCAAGCTCAAAGTCGCACAACGAGCTATGGAGAGGGCTATGCTCGGGGTTTCTCTACGAGATCGAATCAGAAATGAGGAGATCCGTAGACGAACGAAAGTCACCGACATAGCCCACCGGATTAGCAAGTTGAAGTGGCAGTGGGCAGGCCACATATCACGCAGAACAGATGGCCGATGGGGCCGAAAGGTTCTGGAATGGAGACCACGGACCGGTAAGCGCAGCGTAGGACGTCCACCTACAAGATGGACAGACGACCTAAAAGAGACCGCAGGGAAACGCTGGATGCAGGCCGCTTCCAACCGGCCCTTTTAGAGATCGATGGGGGAGGCCTATGTCCAGCAGTGGACGTCCTACGGCTGAATTGATGATGATGGTGATGATGATGAATATTAGTATGATGATCCTGGCTATATTTGAGAATAGGCATAAAGAAGCCTTATCGACAATTACGCATTGAGCTGGGCGCATAGCCAGACCGCGGGACTTCGCGCCTTTACAAAATTGATTTTTAATTCCGTGTGCTTGGCTAACATTATCAGTCACACATTTCTCCTTTTAATATCAGCAAATTTTATTTGGGTCGACTATGTCATAAAGTTCGGGTCGAACCTGGATAAGATTGGACACAGGACCAGGATGAGTGGCATACAAGAAGAGAAGCCTATGCTCAGACGTGGGCGAAACAGCTGAAAACGATAATAATGCTCATGACGGTGAGACAAAAATGCTTGCATAAAAAAAAAAAAAAAAAAAAAGGTAAAAGGTAAAATATTCGCAGTAAAAGGTGTATTGCAGTAAAAATTGGTGATTTTTTTGTGATTTTTGGAGCTGGTTCCCTAGTAAAAGTTGTACATTCTTAAGAGTACAATGACCTCCTTTCGGCTTAGTTCCGTGTAGGCCTGTATAAAAATATCGATATCAGAAACTTAATGTTTCAATAATTCACGGTAATATCACGTATACTACCTTAAAATGTACAGCAGGACCGCGAAAGTTTAAAACTGTCTACTTCAACTTTATTTCAATAGTAATAAATATTAAACGATCCTAATTTAATTATGTACCGTGCGACATAATATCACATTGATACTAAACTTGTCACATTGACATAATATATTATGTCAAAAATCGCTATCATACTGCATTTTATCAAAGACTTTGTATACCCAAAGGGAAAATTCCATGCATTTTATACTTTGAGAAAAGAAGAGTAATCTTTACGTCATTATATATATGTATATTTTTTTTTTTTAAATATTCGGTACATCATTTTTTTTGTTTTAGATTTTATACTATGAACTTTTTGAAGCTGGTATTCTTTTGTTATTGATTTTATACGGTGATCTTTTGTTATTCGTCTTTCATTTATTCTCCATTTTCCCGACTCAATTTCTTACTCTTCTTTTTTGTGACATTCGCAAAAAACGAAACTTCTTCGTGATTGAACAAATAAATAAAGTTGGACCGCCACGGCCTCAGTCAGGGCTGGTGAACCAGGGTAAGGACATTGCCCCTGGAGGCCTGTAACGTGACTGCTATGGGTGAAGATCTTGCCACCGATATGTATATTTGTTAAAGTTGCTACCATGCCAATGCACTAGAGGTAAATTAAGACGTACCACTTCCCATTTTTGCACTAGTAGTTAATTAGGAAAAAATGCACCCCAATTATTATGTTGGGGAGTGGTACATCCCAATTGACCTCTAGTGGTGTAGCATGTTGAGGGTTGATGGTCCGGAGCGTAATACCACACAATGTCACCTTGGTATACTCGCGGCTTATGTTATTCATGTTTTTATTGCCTGTCATTTCATTTCCCATGAGTGATGATAGAGCACTAAAAGGTAATGGGTGAAAACATTCATAAACCATTTATCTAAAATTAAAATAAGCCGATAAAAATGGATTGTAGCAGTTAAAATGGTTTTGATATAAATAGAAGTGATTATGATCATTGCTTCATTAAGTAATTGAAAGTACCTATTGTCATAGTTAAATTTTTATTTAAATACTTTTATATTTAGGTTTGTGTAACACAAATTAGTTCCGTTCGAGTCGTACGAGTTGTCAGCAGTGAAATGTCATTTAAAAAAAACAGGTAATAATATCTTAGGTTTTCCGTACAAAACTCAAGAACAACAAGACAAGACAAGACTCTAGAATCTGGGACGAGAGAGTACTCGCCCTAGACGGAAATGGGTCAAAACTCGGTCAATTCTTTAGTCCCCCGAAGAAATGGGAGGTTAGACTGGTTCCTTCTAGGTTAACAGGTACAAAGCAAGCCTACCATGAATTAAATAAAAGGGTAGGAACATTGCGAATTTTATCAAAAATTTAAGAGCCGTTTTCAAGAACGCGAGTATCAACAAATATTTCCCTTTTCGTGGTACACACTTTGTTAAGACTCTTTGTTAATTGAAATAATCTAAAACAAGGACATTTTCTTTTTTAAGCTAGTACTTTCCCATAGCCTCATGGAAAAATAAATATTTTAATATATTCAGCGTATTAAAAGTATAATTATAATGGGACGTATGTTTGAAATGTTTTTTCCTTTTCTTTTTTCCCTTGCATTCCCTTTTTTTCTTTAGTTTTGAATTAGTTTTGTAGGTAACAATGCAATGGTATGTAGGTGCAATGGATCTGTTGGGAGTGGTGATATCAAATTGCAATCATCCTCCCACACAGGCGACTCACTTTTTTTGAGGTTATTGCGTATGTATTGTAAAATTGTATATTGTACAGTTTTGGACCCAGTTGTTATTTACGCGAAAAGATTCAACAGTTAGATAAATACCTACCAATAAAAACGGAGAGTACGAAGTAACATATTTTAAAACGTGAATTAATGAATGAACCTTGAATGTATAATTGCGGAAATTGGCAAGATAATAAAGTTTTTTGCGGATGTTGGCTAGAGCGGTAATGATGTCAGCATAACGAGATGAGTTGCAAGAATTTATGTAGACAAACTTAGATGAACGATATTTAACTGGATTTGGTAATACACTCGTGAGACAGCCTAAGACATATTAAAGATGTAAAAAATGGCCGCTGAACGCAAAATCTACAGTAAATAATGGTTTCTGCAGTCACTGACTTGTTTAGGTAAATATACCCAGGATATACCTAACAAATCATAGACTCTTTTACTTACAATATTTATCAATTTAAAAAAACTTCACAAAATTTGTTAAATACGCAATTTCGGTTACTTGTATAAAATTGTCATAAAATTGTCATCCAAGTAACCGAATCTTCCAATTATTTTGATAGCTTAACTATTAAACCGATTTTTATGACATATCTGAAAGTATGTCCTTTAAATTTTCTAAATCGGTTTATATATGACGGAGTTCTGAGGTAACTAACACCGAAAAATATACAACCGAACGGAGACCGTCCTTTTTTGAAGTCAGTTAAAAATTCAAAGAAGAGTTTGAAGTTTGAGTTTGAGTTTTTGAGTTTTTGTTTGAGTTAGGGGTTTTTTTTTTGTTTTTTTTGTTGAGTTAGTTTGTTTGTTGTTTGAGTTTTTTGTTTTTATTTGTGTTGTTTTGTATTCTTTATGAAAGAACACAATTTGTTAATTGATCACCTAATAATTTTGTCTCTCTCAACGAACTTGTTTCTCTAGTTTGCACTGGTATCAGGTGTTTTTATTGGTAAAAGCTGTCGGTAGGTACGTTATTAATAAACATGAAAAAGTATGAAGATCGAAAGACTAAACCCCAGATTCATGTAGATAAAATATTTTGCGTAGTAAGATTATATTATAATTTTAGTGAATTTATTGGAATATAACGCTGTAGAGTGCACTCTACGGCTCGTATTATATCTCTGGGACTTAACTGGAATTTTAGTAAATAGCTATATAAAGTCTCGTCTCGTATTTTCTCTTCTTCTTAACATACAAAAATTAATCTCTGTTCGTTAGTCTCGCTAAAACTCAAAACCGCCTTAACCGATTTAAATATTTTGTTTTGTTTTGTTCGCCACAATAGTGGGGGTGGCTTAAAAAAAAGAAAATAGGAAAATTCGAGAACTTTTTCATGAAATTTGGACAGGATAATGTTTGTCAGGTCAGCTAGTCTTTTTATCTTCTCTTTTATAAAAAAAATCAATGGCCGCTTGTAAGTCTCTCGAAAACTCAAAAACAGTTAGACCGGTTTAAATATTTAGTTTTTGTTTTGTTCGCCACAATAAACGGGTGATTTACAAAAAAAAATATAGGAAAATTAGCCCTGAAAATTTGGGAAAATTATAACTGCTTTTTTCTATGGGATTTTTGTGTGAAATTGAATTTTGGACTGGACGTCGTCTGCTAGTAGGAAATATTTATTTACACATCAGAAATTCAAAATCAGTTGTGTTTTATGTTAGAATTTGAAACGAAATAAAGATAGAGAATTTTTATTATTAAGGGCTCAAGTTCTTAGTAGTCATACCCAACAAAAATAGGTACCTAAGTTTTTTTTTTGTAAATACGTGTCGGTACTAGGAAAAAAAATGTTCACGGGAGGTTCATATAGCAAGTCTATTGAAATTTTCGACCAAAACTGTACTCATAGCCCGTAGCGTTCGCGTGATTTTCCGCAATGCGCTGTATCAGCGCAGTTTCAAAAATTTAAAGTATAAAAATTAAGCTCGCGTTTGACCGCCACCTCGCTTTGCGGTAAGTACCTATCCGATGACGCACGCTTGCCGAGAAAAAACAATGTACTCGCGATTAATTTCTATATTGTTTTTGTTTTCACCATGTATTTTTTTTTTTTGTCTGGCGATAGAGATCGTAGAAAACCATTTTCGAGTTGTTTCCAATCTCCTACGGCATCTTAAAGTTAATGCCTGATCAGTTGTTTTAAATCTCAAATTCAACAAAGAATTTATTTATTTTCAAAAATGTTTAAAATATATTATGCCAAAGAGATAGGCCGATGAGCACAGCCATAATTGAAAATTTGGTTGAAGATACAAACGCCCGCAAAGACGCAGCAAAGACGACCAAACGTGGATTTGAAACGTCCGTGTCGACACCTTTCCTTGGTCGATGCCGCACTCCGGGGCGGCTGTCGCGACTAAACTGAATACTAATAGCAACACTACGGCTCGTGTTATACAATAATGTGTTTATGAATTAGCTCAATTATTTAATCGGTTGACACGCGCCGGCGGCAGCTCGTGTGGTTCTGGGTGAAGAATTAAGTGCAACGATAAAAATAATCTTTCCTTTTCTATTATTTGCTGTGTTCTAAAAGGCATTTGTTATTGGGATCCTTACGAGTTGTTCAAAAAGCCGTGGTAGCCTATTTGGGAGACCGCTAAACTTGAAAGCGTGAGGTCGCGGGTTCAAATATCGGGCCGTACCCCGCTTTTTGGGGTTTATGTACGGATTTTCATACCACTTGCTTTTCAGCGAAGGAAACCTCCGTACGTATGCAAAGTACGGAGAAGAAGTTGATTGGCGTATGTGAATACACCAACCCGCAACTGGGCCAGTGTGGTGGATATGGCCCCTTTCGGGAGTAGGCCTAAGTCCAGCAGTTGAGTGGACTGTTAAAAGACTGTTTATGCACGAGTTGTTCGCCCCAACTAAGTCCTCGCAATCATTATATCTTCGCAACCCCTTGATCGATAATGGCATCGATTCTGATGCACTCTAAACTAAACTAAATTTGACAGCTCTAAAATTGTTGCCATCCTTCTCTCACGTATTAAAATGAAAAGAGAGGCAGATAATTTTAGTCATGTCAGATTGGTTTAGTTTAAATTAGTGAGTGGTATGACAGAATAGGCAGGCCTCAATGTCTATATTCAAAGTATTCGAACTCTTAAATATAGGTAATTGAATTGAACTTAGCTACGAAATTTTATATTAAGTTATAAAGTTAAAGTTAAGTTATCATCGAAAAAATATACAAATCATATAAACATACGTACATAGAAACATTGACTTGTTCCATTAGAATCTGAGACCCGGCTGGATTTTTGAATCGCTGGTATGATACGACGAAACAAAATATCATGCGAAACAATCACACGAAAGTATCACGCGAAATGACTCAGTTTAGAACGAAATCCCAAACAAAAGTCGCATTTTTGTAATTATCATAATATATCACCCGCTAACGCAACGAGTGGTTTGAACCATTCGAATTTGCTTTCTATCAATAGAAAATCTTTCGTTTTGCATATTTTCGTGCGAAATCATACGACCGCCAAAAGCAAAAATCGAGCCCCTAGTTAATAAACTTATTATCTATTCACCCCGTACCTATCGACTCCTATATCTTCGCAACAGCTCGACCGATATTGTCCATAATTATTAGAATTAAAAAATTGTATTGAAATATACTACCTACTTCCTTATAAAATTTTATTATAATCAGATCAACGATACGCAAGTTGTCTTCAAACAAATATACAAACATAAATAAATTTCAAGAACACGAAGAGACATGTTTCACCGTGATATAATGTAGGTGATATTATCACCCACCCACACTCGAGCACATTCACAATCCACCAGTAGTACGCATTAGCACTCGAAAATACACAAATTTAGGAAAATAATACAATGAGGCGATATGTTTTTAACCTTCGACGCACACAGAGGGGTGTTACAAGTTTAACGTAGTGTGTATCTGCAAAATCTGTGTCTGTATCATCGTATCTCGCAAACGGCGAAACCGACTATAAACTAAAAGTATTGTTTTTGTTTGAAAGGTGACTCGATCAAGAGTGTTCTTAGCTATGATTCAAGTTTTTTTTTTTTTTTTTTTTTTATTTAAAACACATGGTACGTTACATTTCAAGTTAGTAAGTTGTCTTAAAATCTATGTTAGATTTATCCAGACAACTAGTTCTTGGTAAGATATTTTTTTAAATCTAATTAATCTATATAATCTAAATACCTACATTGCTCAAAATGAATCTGTTCCGCCGTTTGAAAATTATCAGCTCTTTTATCAGGGGTTTCAAAAATACATAAGTATATACATACTTGTTTTATATTGACGCCAAAACTACACTACACAATATCAAAAAGAAAACTTTGTTATTTTTTAGTTTCGTCGCGATATTACCTGGTAAGTAGGTAGGTAGATAATTAACTATAAACGTTTATTACCACGCTAACTGGTCTGTATAACTGGACAACCTTGATCTCTTAGTCCTTACACAGGTTTTGCACTTCAAAGCCTTAAAATGTAAATTGCGCGTGCATTTAATTGCTTACATAATGCCACACTAATCCTTTGATTGATTAGTGTGTACGACTAGGTATGTATACCTAGTATGAATCTATTAGTAATGATATAATTTATTTACACGAAAAATAATAATAACAATTATGATGTATATAAAAACAAAAAATATATTAACATCATAAAAAGAATTACTATGAGTGATTATTATAAATGGGTTTTTGATGTGAAACATTTGGCGCGCCTTGCAGTAAAACCTTTAATAGGGTTCCGTACTTCAAAAGGAAAAAAGCAACCCTTATAGGATCACTTCGTTGTCGGTCTGTCTGTCAAGACCTTTTATTTCAGGAATGCGTAAAGGTATCAAGTTGAAATTTATATCGAATACTTAAGTCTACGGTTTCTTTCAGTTGAAAAAATATCAAACTTGTAAGTCAATGCGATCAAAAGATATGACCGTTTATGTCGCATATTTTGCGATTTCACACGGGAATCAAAACCTATAGGGTACTTACTACCCGTTGACCTATATATAATCATGGAATTTGGCAACAAGCAATGTCTAACAGCACACATATAGAGGTTTTTTTTTTACAATTTTAAATATAAAACGAATTATTATAAGGATTAATATATGTTAACTCATAATTTGTAGTTGGTATGTATGAGAGCACCTGTTTTGCCAACTACAAAGTTAACTTTGTCCTTCAATATTTCTTGTCTTTTAACGTTTTTGTTTTAACAAGTGGTGGAAACTTTATTAGTGGCTTATATGGAGATTTGGAAAAAAACAAACAATAATACACTTTTTACTGTATTACACATTAATACCAACTGGTTCATAATATTTATACCCGAAAAACACAAGCTTTGTCAAATATTAACAATGCAGCGACATGCCTCGTTCACGTTGGCGCCAAAGCTCCTGAAATTACTTTTTTTGCAGGCTAATTGTTACTGGAAAACGAAGAAACAGACGTTGTTTCATTTGGAGTCAAAGTTCCACAGAATAAAAATTTACTTGACCATCCATGAAGACATTACGAACAAAACGACAGTTAATTTCTTTTGGGGAGAAAGTGAATTGTTGTTTTCGTAACATATTAAAATAAACTCACTTTTAAGAAAGTGAAAGTGTTAAGTCAATTTAAGTTACTTAGGTACTTATATTAAAAAGTCTTTTACTTTCTTAACTTTTAATATCAAAGCTCGCTCACTCTCATAGTGGGTGATGAAAAGTAGAGTGTATCACTCGGGCACAAAATATTTTTTTGGCTCAGGCGACGTACTTTAAATCCCTCGCTACGTTCAGGATTCTACTAAAGAATTCCTCACTTCGTTCTGGATTAAAAAAGTGCCCTCGCCGTAAATATATTATTTTGCTCCCTTATGTTACAATACAATCTACTTTTACCATACGGGACCACCCCTGAAATCAGGAAAAAATACCAATTATTCCATACGTAAATTACATGTAAGGCTTGGTCTCATAATTATTGTTAGTGTTCCGTACCCAAAGAGTGTAAACGGGACCCTCTTACTAAGCCACTGTCTGCCTGTCTACGTCTGTCTGCCCGTCCGTCCGTCCGTCCTACCTTTTAACGGCTGTATCTTTCGAACCGTAATAGACAGCCAGTTGAAATTTTCACACAATATGTAATGTTACGGCGGATTAACTGAAAAATTATAAAAAAGACAAAAAGGTAAAACGAAAGGGGGTCCCTATAAAACAAACGTATTTTTTGATGTATTTTTGTATTAGCTCTAATGTAAAAACGGTAATACTTATACAAGCGTAAAACTTGACATGATTTGTTGTGACAAGTTTCTGTTCATTACCAAGTTATAACTGGTAACTGGTAATTTCTTACTTGGATTACCTTATCATTTCTTTCGCAATCCAAATTCCATATTTTACTAATTTTGCGGTCGGTTTTTAAATTGATAATTATTGTATTTTGTGGTGGCACGGAACCCTCAGTGCGCTAACCCGACTCACACTTGGTCGGTTTATTTTATTGTCGTATCGGTTTGGTATATTGCAAGAACAGTATGTAGATTTTCACAACTATTTCAAAATCACAATACCATAAAACCGCCAAAAACTAGGACTCACTCACTCATTTTTCACGCACAAAAAGAAACTTGCAGCGATATCAATGAACTAACTATAGCAAATACCTAATTAGTATTTAGTTCTACACAAAAATGGCAACTATAACGAAAAACTATATCAATTATCAATGAACTAACTAAAACAAAACAAAAAGTATTTAGTGCTAAACAAAAAAGGGCGACAAGGTCGTCTGCACGGTGAATTCGACTATAGGCATCAAGCCTGATTTAGCCAGATGTGTTCGCACCCACTATGCCACCTTACCATATATCCCAAAGATAAAATTTAACCACTTGATCGCGCATGTAGTCAAAATTCCCTTTTGCGAAATGATGCCACGTCGGTCGCGGGGGGCAGCTTGTGATTGAAGGCTCGACGCGACTCGACGCTTGAGATTGGAGAATCAAAAGTCATTCATTCAATTCGTGCCTAGGATTGGCCCCGCTCGATATAGTTTAGGTTGACATGTTAGAACCTTTGCCTCATGCGGGGTAAATAATTAGCAGTCAAGTGGTTATATTGTTATTGATATCTCCCTTGTTTGTCTGATCTGAGCAGGATCTGAGATACGAATGCTGTCCACTGTCAAGGATTCATATTGATTTATACAGGATTTTGAGCTTTTACGAGGTACGCTTATTTCTTAGGACAATAACAGTCTAAATATTACTTTTGTCTATGCTACTGTGAACCTGTCCGACAATTTCCTGCGGACCTTGTTCTCAAATATGTGTTTGTTTTGCTTATTTGCGTAGTCAACAAACTTAGTGCTAACTAAGCGTATAAATAAATACTGCGGATTATATAACCTTTCTAGGTCGTGTATTTGTACTGGGGCCTTACGCGGGCTCAAATTAGCGCTAAAACAGAGCAGTTTTAAAAATCACGCGAACGTGAATCTTAACGCGCCGAGATACGGTTTGCGGTCGCGCATGTTTTCTCATCACCTGAACAGAATCGCTTAAAATAGGTAGCCGAAAGGCCACCTGTTTTAAGGCTGTTGATTCAGTTGAGGAATAGAACTTTGAACTGGAATCCTATTCTTAAAAATATGCGCGTCTACTTGAGAACATCGTCCTTTTTATAAGTAATTTTTTACTAGTAATAAAAATTAAATTAAAATACAAAGCTAATGTAAAATGTAAAATACACGCGAAGGCTTAATTTCAATGTGCAATTATCGCGAAAACCTATATAAGAAATCATTATATCATATTTCATGAAACTAGAACTATAGATAGGTATCGATTGGATATGCCGTATCAGAATGGGATTTGGCTTATTCTCAAACAAAATATATTATTGTTTCCATCATTTTAGAATAGTAGGAAATCTCTGCCGGCCGCGGCGTCGCGGTTTTACCATCGCACTAGCCGCCACCGCCTGAAGGCTCATCCACACATCATAGATCAGTGGAAATCGCACACTGCGATTCACACGATCCGTCTTACCTCATACCTGCAAAATGTGGAATGAGCTACCTTCTACTGTGTTTCCGAGAAGCTACAACATGGGATTCTTCAAAAGGCGAGTTAATCGAGTTCTAAAGGGTCGGCAACGTATTTGGTTTGCCTCTGGTGTTACAAGTACCCATAGGCGATGGTGACTGCTTACCGTACCGAGGCAGCCCGTCTGCTTGTTTGCCACCTATGGCCAAAAAAAAAACTTCTGGAAATCAAGTCTGAATGAGATTCGGTAGTACGAGTAGATTAGGTATATATAGATACTCTTCGTATTATATAAGCTAGACCATTCGTTAAATTAATAATGTGTTATAAACGGGATATTTACCGTGATAAGGTTGTGGACAGAGCTCCCGATGTTTCATGCAACTTGGGAAGAGTGAAGAATGCGGGGTGGTTGGCAAAAAATTCAATGTAAGGTGCAGGCAATACGATCAAACCTCTTTCTTAGTCTTTAAATATAATAAATAAGTTCATAATCACATATGTACGTACCTGTAGTGAACCGGAGTATATTATTACTTATACCAAGTAGTGAGTTACTATTCGTCATTAAAAGCTAACTAGTTTGGTCAAAAAACTATTGAGAAAAACTTGGAATACTTAGATGTTTTGCACAGAACTAGATAAAAGATCTGTGGTGTTTTTTTGTTTTAAATTTTTATTATACGTGCGTCACTTGCTTTTGGCTGTTTGTTACTAATTAATTTTAGCTGGCAATAACATCAAAATTAATCTCAAAGTTACAAGAGAAGGGTAAAAAAAAATATCAAGCCAATAGCAAGATGTTATATAATATTTGAATCATATTTTTTTATATGACCTTAAAACGAGTGTGAGTTCGCTGAATGTCAAGTTTGAATGTCTGTGTGAATCTGTGTAAATTTTAAAGACTGCATCGGAGGCTTCAAGGAGGCATATAATCTATCCACATAAATTCGTACAGACCTAAGGTCAATAATAATAAGGTATCAACCGGCCCTTTTGGAGATCGATGGGGGAGGCCTATGTCCAGCAGTGGACGTCCTATGGCTGAAATGATGATAATGAGTACAAAAATCATGAAGAAAATGTGCTGAGTTAAAACAAAAACACTTGTATAAGTTTTAGAAATAGCGATAAAATAACATAAACCATATGTAATTACAACAATGTGTAATTTGGCTTGCAAAAAATATATAAGTAGTAAAAGCAAAAGCAAAAGTTTGGTCCGGAAAATTTTAAACGCTGATAATAGCCGTCTTTAGTTTCAAATATGTTTGATTGTCACCATAAATTGGAAAGATACATAACTGCTTCTGAGAACTATATATCCTTGTCACTTTTATATCTATTTTCAAATACTTAGAGTTCAAATACCTTTGAACATCTCGTCCAGTTGTACGAAGTACTTACTTTATCCATATTTTCCTCGGAAGTGTTAAACCTACACGGGGCTTAGTCCCAGATTTGATAGTATTCGAAAACTTTTATTGTTTACGTATTGCTCCATACATTGGTGGGCTGAAAGGTATTCGAAAACTTTTTTCGCTTTTGAGTGAAGCAATCTATACCGCCGATTTTAGTTCTTCCGCGTTTCCGCTGGAGGCGCTTTACTAAAATGTATGGAACAATACGTAAACGAAAAATGTTTTCGAAAACTATCAAATCTGGGACTAAGCCCCATTCCATTTTAGTACTTACAACCCCCTTTGGGCGTCCATTTGATTACATATTATCTCGTTTGCAGTTGTGTGCTACTCAATATTGAAGTGTGCGTTTGTAGAATTAGTAGGAATATGGCAGTGTGTGCAATACGTGTTTACCTCGCCCCTTCAGTATTTGGCGTACTAATATATATTAATCAAAGATGTTTTCAGTGGACTTGACAATTTTTTACCGACTTCAAAACAGGAGAGGGTTTTCAATTCGGTTGTTTTTTATGTTTGTTACCTCAGAACTCCGTCATTTATAAACACATTTGCATTTTTATATTTGAAAGGATAAATACTTTCAAATTGGTCCCATACAAATTTCATAAAACTCCGTTCAGTAGTTTGGTTTTTAAATCAAAAAAACTGGAAAAAATATGAAACACTGTTTTAAACTATCACGGTTGTTCACTAAAGTTATATGATATTTTTTTGGAAAAACGTCATTCAAGCGTAATGATAACTAATTTTGAAGTAGTTTTTTTATGAAATTTGTAGGCACTGCACGCCATCTCTGTTGTGTTTCAATAGTATCACGAAAACGTTGTGTGTTAAGCGAGACTTGTTGTTTTGAGTGACTTGTATTGCATAGCAGCAAGTTCACATGACAAAAGTCAGATGTCGTTCTAATTTTTTGCAGATTAGTCATTTGTGATCACGAAGGAGGAGTAGAACGATATTATACTTACTTCTTTTATTATTTTCGATCTATTCGCATGAATTGAGCACAGTTAAAGATTTTAAGATGTATTGTACACCCAGTTCTTACCATCACTATAAACCTCATAGCAGCATAGCAGTTGTACCTACTTTTTACTTAAAGCACTAACTTTGATACCCATAGATACTAACTATTGTCTATTCCACATGCAGCGTCATCCAGAAGGGTCCGAAATACCTAACAATTATATGTAGCAGCAGCAATAGCAGCAGCTATACCACGATCTTTCAGATTTTTCTATTCACGACCGAAATTCCATTGCATCTTCACTTTTATACCAGTGCTGTGCCAGTGCTGCAATGCCAGAAAACCTATCTTGAATCAGAAACCTGTATATATCTCTGTTTTATCTGTGCCTGACATATGCATTACCCGCTATCCGCTTACTGCATTAAACAAGCGTGAAATTCTTGACATAGTTGAGAAGAATGCAGAATACTTAACTTTACCGGAGCAACAGGTGGCCTTAAATCATGAATGATGCAGGAAGCATCTGCTTAAATAATATAGGGATGAGTTAGTGCCTCAGTAAAGTCAGGGAGAGGGTTTTAAGTTATAGATCTAGGGGTTATGGTTCAAAGGTGTGTGCAACATTGGCATTTCATGTTTGGGTGGTAGTTTGAGGGAGACACTAGCATTTGTTATAACTTCTAGTTAAACTATTATCTGTCTAAATAAAGTTATCATTTCACAACTTATTATGTAAATAACTAAAAAGATTTTATTTATTCTTTACACTCATTTTAAACAGAGTTTTATCTTTGTTAGTGTTTAAATATTTACTTATATTAGTTAGTTTATTATTTAATTTTCTATGAATCAGGTGCAAGGACCGGGTATTCCTAAATAATAGCTAAGAACACTCTCGATCAAGTCAAACAAACAAAAATAAAATAAAATAAAACGGCCGTTTTGGAGCTATCAAAGATGATAATATCTTCATTGGTAGGAATGGAGATCGCTTTTAGTGATAAGGCCGCTACTCGTGGTGCTCGTAGGTGTTTTCTATCTGTTTGTAATTGTAATTTTTGCAATTTTTGGTGTACACAATAAAGAGTTTCTATCTATAATTTATTATCTATCTAACACCCCTCTGTTTCCGTCAGGGTTTAAAAGTACGATAAATTGAAATAGCGGCTAAATGGTTTTGTAGTCATTCATTTTATTCCTTACAATTCTTCCCTAGCTAGCTGGTCGTCTTGAACCACTCCATCCACCGCCATTACAGCATATTTCTTTAGAAACTCATCCCAGAACTTGCCGCGCTCTCCTAGAGGATTGACTGACATTTTCAAAGTTTTCGTGATGTGAAGGTATTCCAGGTCTTCAGCGCCTTTGCTTGTTGGCTTCCACACGAAGTTGTTGAGAACTTTGTCGTTGGGTGGAGTAGGATTTCTGAAAAATAAATACATGCGATAAATTAATGCATCTAAATATATACACTATCAAGTAATTCGTTATCATCAAATTCATCATTACTACTTTCGATGGTGAAATATGAAAAAAGATAGGGGAGAGAGAGGATTTTGCATTATTTAAAGATTTTGATCGGATTATGAAGGGATGCTTCCTCCCTTTACCGGAAAGCGAGTGAAAGCGGTCAGTATGGAATTTGTATCGCGTACTTACAAGTGACGTCATTTGTAAGTCTAATGCGCTCTCTGTCTAGCAATTCATTATTATAATGCTTGCATAAATTATTATTCATTAGTGATCGCCTCTATACAGGGTAAGGGGAACACTCTCGAAGCCAAAAGAAGGTAATTGTACTCATCATTATGAACCACTTTTAGTATGGGACCAGACTGTAATCGCGAAAAAAATATCAGCTGTTGTATAGAAAACGGTCATTGACACTCGACAAAAGATTTTTTTCGCGATTTCAGGTTTGGTCCCATACTAAAAGTGGTTCATAATGAAGAGTACAATTACCTTCTTTTGGCTTCGAGAGTGTTCCCCTTACACCCTGTATAGTCAGCATTTTGACAAGAGAATAAATATTTATCAGTTTGATACCTCATACTTCATAAGATTTTTAAATAATAAAATAGGCAAGAAAGTTACCGAATATTTTAATTGTTTTTATTTAAAAACCATTGAATAAATAATTTGAGAACTTTATGCCCTAATTCAAAATTAGTTTCTATACTAGGACAAGGCCGAACCGATAACCGATATGGGGAAGAAAGGTTCTGGAGTGGATACCACGAACCGGAAGACGCAGCGTGGGTCGGCCTCCCACTAGATGGACCGACAACATTGTGAGAGTCACGGGCATCCAGTGGATGCAAAAGGCAGGCTGTCGTTCAGTGTGGAGTTAAAGGGGGAGGCCTATGTTCAGCAGTGGACGTCTTCTGGCTGATGATGATGATGACTAGGACAAGGCTTGGACTTGACCGTGACTTACTTTGCTCGACTCTGTCTGTGACAATGACTTGTTTGACGATATTTAATCAAACTTAAAAAACTCAATACTTGACACTGGTAAATGCAAAACAACAACGTGCGACGCCAAAATCAAATAAGGTTAATAAATTTAAAATAAATTTTTAACACAAGCTTTTTCGTATTCTTATCATCAAACCCTTTCATTTGATACCCATATCATGATTTGAACATTTTGTCCGCCATCTTGGGGCGTCCGCTATATTAAATTTAGCATCTAGGACCAAAGTGCTTGGGAAGACACATCCAATGATCCCAAACTCGACGGGGTAGCGACGTTTCGTTTAGGAGTTCCTATAGCCACCTTCTGTCTCCATCATCAGACCAGCTCGAAGGTACCATAACATGGCATTGTCACCGAACTTTCGTAAGTATGCCCATGTATGCCTCACCTCAATCGGTTGAAGATATCAGCTTCAAAATTGAGTTGCAAGATGCCACCCGAACAAACATAGTTACATACATATACATTGCAAATTAATTGCAGTTATGCATAAAAGTTGGTAATGAAAAGGGATTTTTTTGCTGTTGTACAATGGTTGTACACGTACACTAATTTTCTGCAGCAATAATTTATGTTTTCGATATAGTGGATGTGTAAGAACACCGAGGAAAAATATTAGCAAATTAATCATCATTACTATTCGAAAAAATAGACTTCGGCGATACCCAAATTAAAGTCTTGGGCAAACTATGTACGATATTATTATCACGTCTAACATCATTACACTGAAGTTGTCGAGTACTAAACAAGTAACGTTTCATTTTATAATGTGTGGGGAAGAAAACACAGGTTGTGGTCTAAAAGTTAGTACAAATGGTGTTAAGTTTAATTTGTGTTGTTGTTTGAAAGTTGTGAAGAAGTTGCGGCCCACCGCTGTTTGTGTTAAAACTAAGGGCAGATTAATTGGCGTGCCTTACCGTCAAGCTGAACAAAATTAACCTTTCACTATTATTTTGGGGAAAATGCACTTTACAAGAATAAGAAAAAGTTTCGTACCCAGTTCTGGCAAAGTTTGTCCACATCCTCACCATTTTCTTCAGCACTTTACGCTCATTTTGCTCGCTCACCATCTTACTCAATTGGACATAATCTCTCTTTATCCGAGAGCATACTAGCAAGTAACAGAGTTCGTCACCTACTGTTGCTCCCCAATGTTCCAAGTTATACTTCGAATGCCGGGTCATATACTGGAAGTTCTCGTTCAATTGACCTCGAAAATCAAACATGTAGTAAAATACTGGGGAACTTAAGCCTTCCGAGAGTTTCTTCGCAGCGTAGTTTAGAGAATATCCTTGAAGCACATCGCCTCCATACACTGCATATTCTAATAGACTGTTGTAATCAACGGTCTTTGATTCTATATAAAAGTTTACCAGTTCTTGGGTTGCTTTTTTGTATATTTTACTATCCTTGTCGAATCTATAGCTGGTTCTGATTGGGAATTGAAGCATACCTTCTTCTATGTTATAACTCATTAGTCTAGGATCGAAAATAAAATGAGATACAAAGTCTAAGCCTTCTCTAGAATTGAAGCCAATCAATACAGGAACATCATTAACAATTTTTCCATCTTCTGGTAGTGCTGTTAGAACAGCATCGGCGTAATTTACTTCAATAGTGGGCTTGAAAGGTTGAGCGGCCGTTTGGCTATTTTTTGAAGACTCGTCTCTAGTTAATACTTTAATAACTTTGTGTAGTAAATCTTCTGGATCAGCTTTTTGTAAAACTTCCAATAAAACTGTACTGTCATTTGTTTGGACGTCAAACTGCTCACCAAGTTGAAAAGCTTTCGATCTTGAATCACTGTAAAAATACGCAGTCTCAAACGCATTACCACTTTGAATAATAATACTAGAGAAAAGACCTTTCGCTTTTTCAGAGTACAGCATCATGTTCACTAAACTACCGCTACCACAGCTTCCCATTAGTGTCACTTTATGAGGGTCTCCACCAAAGTGTTTTATGTTATGTTTTACCCATTGGAGTCCAAATATGAAATCTCTCAACCCGTTATTATCCGGTATAACCTCATCTTCAGTTGTAAGGTACCCAAAGAGACCGAGTCTGTGGTTGATCGTAACAACAATAACATCATCTTCCAAGAAATTTTCCGGGGAATAGGTTTTAGTGCCATTGAATCCAGTGTTAAAACTATCACTGTAGTCAAATACTATCACAGGAGCGGTCCCTTCAAGGTTTGGAGTGAAAACGCTAATGAAAAGGCAGTCTTCAGAGCCTGATATGCCAAAAGGTTCATCGAGTCTCATTCGCGCGCTGAACTGCATGCATGTTGACTTGTTGTCAAATGCTTCTAAAGTGTCTGGCCATCCTTCGTGTGCTATTGGTGGCTGCAAATAGAAACATTTTGTGGAATTATCTTTGAGGGCCATCAAAACATGTAAATTTTTAAGCATTGTTACAAGCTAACAACCGGTTATTGTTAAAACGCTACCAGCGGTCGTGGTTTTACCCGCTATTCTCCAAGAATCATTGCTTTATTTCGGGATAAAGCAAATGTCCATGATATAAGCTGCCTCCGTACCAAATTTTGTATATCCCTTTACACCCGAGCTTAAGCGATCGTGAGTTTTGACTTAGAAAAATTCTACACTGCACACGAAACAACTTTTGCGGACGCAACCTTTGTCGATCGATCGTGAGACTATCTGAGAACCCGCGAAAACACACTTTATTACTATAGGTACAGGTTAGAAATTGTCAGTCGTCCGGAAGACACGTGAGAGATGGCTGCGTTTTTTGACCACGCCGCTCGAACAAGTAAGTAATTGATATTTTCGTAATACTAATGGTTTACTAATTTTTTTAAATGTAAGTTGCTACTTTATTAGTTGTTAAACAATACTACATATGTTTATTGTACATTACTTTCTTTATCGGTTGATACTATTCCTCGAAATTTAAACTCGCACGATCGTGGGACCTCGGTTGTACTACGTAAACTTAATAACAAATGTTACTATGTCTTTTACCTTTATTTATGTAATATAATGTCTTTAAACGTATGTTTTTTTTACCATTAGAATGTTCACTCACGGACCAAACAATTTGTGAACTTTTGGCGAACGGTAATATCTCAGATTTTGAGGATTTGGACGAAGATGACACAGAATTCGATCCAGACGTCTTGTTCCGGCACACTGCAGACGACGTGTCAGAGGAAGACCAGTACGACGAAGAAATACCATCTTCCTCCGTGGCAACAGTACCACCACCGTCACCACCATGTGAATTGCCAGTCCCGCCAAATATAAGAACGACTACGCGAGAATCGCGATCTACTGTGCGAGAATCAAAATGTTCGCCATCTACAAGTGACAGATCGAGATCGCCAGTAAGTAGCCGTGGAAGAAGGCCTTCAAGTGGGTGAGGGGCAGCATCAGTACCTGGAGTTACAAGAAAGCGAATATGGAAGCAAACTGCTTTTACAGAAAAGGCTCACAACTATTCTGCCTTACCAATAAACCCGGTAAGACGACCAATTGGATACTTTCATGATTCTCAAGTACCCCGCCGAGATTATAAAATTTATAGACCAGCGATTGCATCATCGTTAGCAAAAAAAGTATGATGGATATGAACACTATCCTATCAGTGATGATATAAAAGCGCCTAGATCCTGTCGAATAGAAAATTGTGGCAGTCGTTCAAAAACTTGATGAGAGAAATGTGATGCATATTTATGTTTGTCACGAGATAAACACTGTTTTAAGTGTTATCACGTCAAAAATATGTAGTTTATTTTTCTATTAAACTTTAATAAGGCTGATTATTTAAAAAAGTACAGTTCATATAACCACTTACCAAAAATACCACTAGTGTCTTCAAAAAATGATTATTTTGTTTAACTTACGTTTAAAAGACTGATTAAAGTAATGAAAAAGCGTTGATCTTTTAATATTCTATTAAAATAAATATAAGATTTATAATTATCAATCGTTATTTTATTATTTTCCTTGTTATATTGCCATATAATAACACAGAGTCACGATCATGCGACTTACAATTAATTCCTGAAACTCACGATCGTGAGGGTCTGATTGCTGCAGACCAGGTGCACCAGGATTTTTTTCAATATTTTTCTCATACATTTTTAACACTATGGAAGTTACAGAATAACATTTAAATACGATATAGAAGAACTAAAACTCTCGGGTGTAAAGGGATAAACCCATTCAGACCTTAGAAATTGAGTAGGGATACACACACACTTACATACCTACATAGTACACACAAACTTTCACACATAATATTAGTGTAATTGTTTCCCAACCGTTATCGAATCGGTATCAATCTGTTTTCAAAATAGACTTATTTTTAATTAATAATATTCTGTATGCTCACCTTGAATCTTAGTTCTCCAACAGGTGCCGCCGCATATGGTATACCTTTGAAAGAATAATAATCTTTTTTCTTAAATATAGTCTTCTCTATTTTTCCTAAAACAGCACCTTGTTTCAACTTCACTTCTACAGAATCATCACTAAAACACACATTAATTAACAATACTATGACTAAACTAAATTGAATATTGTAGTGTTTATTCATTTTACTTTTTAATGCATGTTCTTTTTAAATACTCATACACATTGTCGTTGACTATTCAGTTTAATAAAATATAATCCAAAAGGTAATACGTGTTGTTCACTTATCTGCTTCTGTTATCAATTATCCAATAGGTACTTACTAATTGTTTTATCGGACATGGACTTGTAAATTCCCCTGAAAGCATTAGGAGGATTACCCTTTGATAGTGGGAAATTTTATAATGTAAATTTACTCGGTACATCTTCGTGATTGTACAAAATAAAAATTTAAAATTGAATCCGCTATGTGGTGATAGTCCAACTTCAATAATCGTTATAAACTGTCGTTATAAAATGCTCCTGTTGAGTCCAACACGCTGGAAAGGAGAGTTGGACAACCACTCACAAACAAAAAAATACCAGTCGTTACTAATCAGCAGGCAACATTTATAAAATGCTGGTTGCATTGCCAAATTGAATGCAAATACTGTTATAGGGGGTTACAGTTTAAAATAACAAAAAACTGTATGTATGAGTAAAAATACTAACTTGTATATAACTTTAAAAATAGTGTATAGTGTAATATTGCGTTTGCATTTAAATTGGTTACTTGATAGTTTTTGCATATATGTACATACGGAAAAATGCGTCATCATTAGAAGCCTAGGAATAGTTTCGGACCTTGATGTTATCTCACTATTAGCATTGTACAATAAAAATAAATTCTAGGTTTTATGTTAAATTTTAATATTGAAACAGTACTTTAAAGAAATTGGTTTCAAATCTTTGTGTTGCCAGTATACTTTCTTGTAGATACCACGTTAGATTACATACTTTTTATTTTCGATCATTCGCTTGTTATTTTGTTACGTACGTAAAGTTGAAATGTACGATTCATTTTACAGGATTTTATTAGTAAAATAAGTAGCAGAGCCAAAAACGATAAAGTAATTTTTAGTAATTTATTATGAAAAAGTATTAAAAGTAATTTATTAAAATTCTAAAGTTCGTCTTTGCTGTCTTTAAGGATTCCATCGACGGCCAATTCGTTGTGCTTGGCGAGGAAGTTATCCCAGAATTGGACCTTGTCTTCGTGTAGGTTGTTCTTCATCTCCAGCTGGTCACTGATCACAAGACATTCTTTGTTCTCTTTTGTAGCCGGTGTCCAGATGAACTCTTCTCCTGCTGGGGTGGGGTTACTGAGGACAAAGTTTTTTGAATAACATTTTCTCTGAAGTGAAATCGAGAGCCTAGTATAAGTGTTTTAGGTTTAAAGGCCTCTGATTTGTAATAGTACTAACAACTGAGGCCTACCATCTCGATCAATCTGCAGTAGTTAGTTGCATTTTCTCGTGGCCATATCCTGCATAAAACAGCGGGTAAAAACCGGATGCAAAGAACTGCTGACTGAGCTCAGTGGCGTGCATTAAGATAGGCCTATGTCCAGCAGTGGGCAGTAAAAGGTTTTTAAAGGTTTTTGATCATGATGATGACCCATCCGAAAACTGACCACTGATAGTCCGCTGTTTGACTACTTCGGCGATCTTTTAGTCGAGGCCCTATTATATATTAGATATTTTATGGATATTGTAAAGATCATAAAAAAAAAAAAAAAATTTGCTTGCTAAATTTTTTGTTAAATTAATTTTTTGTTTTAGTTTCTTACCCAGTTTTGGCGAAGTTAGTCCACATTCTAACCATATTTTTTAAAACTTTTATATCCTCATTGTCAGGGTCTTCGAGTGCTTTCTTGTATTCTTTTTTAATTGACTTACAAAGAAACAAATAACATAATTCGTCTCCAAGAGCCGCTCCCCAAGTTCCTTCCATTGTTGCAGCTGATTCAAGAATTTTCTTCTTTCTCATATTCAATTCACCACTGTAATCAAAAGTGTAGTAATAAATAGGAGCTATAGATTCATTGGTATATTTCCTTACTGTGTAATCTATAGGGTAAAACGATGTAGCGTCTCCAAGATAATCAATGAACTCTCCAGGTCTACTGATTTTGACGTATCCTTCCTCAAAGTAAATTTTTTTGATTTCTTCAATAGCGCGTCTGATTGGATTTTCATTTAATTGGAATTTGTAGTTTACCCTGATGGGAAGCATTAGAGTGAAGTCTCTGTCAGCAAGCGTCAGGTATTGAGGCTTACGAAGGAATCGTTCACACATTTCCATGCTTTCTTTTGTATTGTAACCTATCATTACGGGTACGTTTATATCAACGGGTCCATCTTCAGGGCGCCTTGTAATAACAGCGTCAGGATGATCATGCTCTACAACTGGCCCAAAAGGAAGTATACTCATTTGGATACTTCTAGCATCATCTGCGTGAAGTGAATGTAACTCTGATTCAGTGATCTTTATAGCGGGTAGTCTATTCAGGTCTCTGAGTATAAGGTTACTTGATGCGTATTGGATCTCTAATAATTCTGCTAGAGACTTTGCTCGGTCACGACCAATTTCTTTTTCATTGAAAAAGCTAGAACTCCAAGATGTGCCACTTTGTAATATCGCTCCACTAAACAACCCTTTTGCCTTTTCTGAATGTAGTAAAATATCTACCAACGCAGCTCCTCCATCATTACCCATTAGAGTTATCTTGAAGTTATTTCCACCAAAATTGTGTATGTTGGTTTGAATCCATTTTAGGGCTAAAATTACATCTTTAATTCCATTGTTACCAGGAAGTAAATCATCCCCATAGGACAAAAATCCCAAAGCACCAACTCTGTAACTGATTGTTACCAGAATCACGTCTTCTTTCATGAAAAAATCTGGTCCATAGTCTTTTGTGCCGTTGTGAGTTATTTTAAATTGTTCGTTGTAGATGTACACGATGACTGGTAAGCTTACTTGTTGGTCTGTGGGTAACTTAGGTGTATGGATGCTAAGATGCAAGCAATCTTCTTGACCACAGAAACCATATTTTTTTATGGGTTTGATTGGAAGATTGAACTGAGCACAATGTGGCTTTTCTTTTGTTGCATCGAGAACTTCATCCCATTTTGGATGTGGTTGTGGAGCCTGAAAAAATAATTAAAATTATGCATAAAAAAGCCCATTAAGTAATGCCGTTTCTATAATAATAAACATGTAATGCTAACTTTTCGTGCAAAACATGTATTTGTGAAATGTATACATTTTCTCAATTATCCTATGAATCATGTCTCACCTTGAATCTTAGTTCTTCAACTGGAGCCTGCCCGTAAGGTATACCCATAAACGAATAAAACTTTTCATCTTTAATGATAGATTGTACTTCTACACCTTTTAATTTTCCCGAAGCAGTTTCAACAATTACATTGGCTTTAACTAATGAAATATAAACAAGAACACTTAAACCTAACCACACTTTACCGGCCATTGCGACTTCTTATCATTGTTTGAATTGTTTACAGATATTCTATAATTGTTAGTTCTACACTGACGTGTCCTAACGATAATCGAAGTAATCTATCTGGGTTTCCAACATTATCAGTACGGGCTTTGATAAGTTTAATAACAGAATTAAGTTCTTTACCGTGAAGATTTGATATTTAATCTGTTGCTACTTGTATTATTACTTATGAAGTGAGGTAACATTTTATAAGCTACGCGAGTAAAAATTCAATGACGCAATTACGACTCATCATCGTCAGCTTCTATCGACCCACTGCTGGTTATAGGCATCCTCTTTCGTGTGCATTTGATTCTTGTGTATTGCAATAGGTCTGATGTCGTTGAAACAACGGGCTGGTTGTCTGCCTACAATTCCCAAAAGGCAAATTTATTTAAATTTGCTTTGACTTTTTGCCTTTTAATTTTAGATAAAGTATGTGTAGACAATATTTTATAAGCAAGTATAGGAAAATACTTGTTGAATCTCTGTAGAATTTTTAAATTAAGCCCTTTGAACGGTTTTTTATTGCGTATATTTTAAGATTATTTAGCTCTGCCTACCTACCTACCTGTGACCAGGACACTGCAAAGTGTTTGAACCGTGAATTAAAATATTATAAAATAAACATGATAAAATCCGCCAAAACCGTTTAATTTCAATGTGTTATAATCGCGATAGCCCAAAAAATCATTCTCTAGAGCATTTTATGACTTAAATACTTGACATACTCACGATGATTTTATATTAATAAAGTTATTTAGTGCGTTTGGATAGCCACTTGAAGGAAACATTCAGCGCCTAATTTTCACAAAACTTTCACTAACGTAGGTTTAGAAAGTATATTTTTTTATTATTATACTAGTTAAAAAAAAAATACAAAAAATTACACCAAATCAAATATAGCCGGTGCTCTCCGTCTGGCACAGATGCCGACTACAGAGAGGGGTTAAGTGGGTGAGATTTCTCATAACCCGGCTACATCCCAATGCAGCTGCCCATCTACTTGCGATCGTTTTCCTCCGTCACCAAAAACACGCCACGTCAACAACAACACGTCAATTTTGTGAAAATCAGGCGCTTAGTTAAGCGCCAGTTTTCTTATTTTTAGGTTTAGTCAAGGTAGTAAGAAAGTACAAAGGCCATTACTCAAAAAATATTTTTTTACTACCAAACTTTCATAATTTTCAAACAAAATATTTCTAAAACATCAATCACAGCTCATCTTTTTTGTTTACTTCAGTAACTATACCATTGACGGCTCTCTTCTCCCATCTCGTGAAGAAATCGTCCCAAAACTGGAATCTCTTCTTGTTCAACTCCGCCTTAATTTCGATTTGCCGGCCGATGTCGAGGTATTGTTTGTCTTCTAAATTGTATACGGGCCATTTGAGCCCGTTCAAAGTACTGTCATCATCTGGCGTAGGATTTCTAGTAAAAAAATAAAAAAATATGTGATTTATCAATGATAGATAGATAGATAAAATCTTTATTGTTCACACCACAAATTTCATACACACGATAAAACAGCTTAAAAACTAGTGCAACAATCGGCGGCCTTATCGCTAAGAGCGATCTCTTCCAGGCAACCCTAGGATGGAGAGGATTCATACAGGAGGTAGAAGGCGGGGCGTGCAATATTGAATAATGCGATAGTTATAATATTAACCGTACATTCTAATAACAATACATACTAATATTTATATTACTTAAAATTACGATAATATACTAATACATAAAAATATAAAATCTATAGGATAGAATATAAAGAAGATGACCGGCACCAATATTTTGACACGAGGTATAATTGGCTGGTGACGTAGCTCATCCCATAGACCAGCTCAACATTATCAAGAACTTTTATTTATTTAGTAATAGACTTGCTTTAGACTGCCAACTCGCCTGATGTCTACGACGGAGCACGCGTGCCTAGATGAAAACGAATTCACTCGTGATTTGAAGACACCCAGATTGGAACTAACGGGGAACACCCATTCAGGCAGCGCATTCCACAGACCAAGCAGTTCGCACAAGAAAAGTGGAATCAAAGCGCTTCGCACAGGATTTCGGCATATTAACCATCAAAAGCGGTGTACATTTTTCGTACCCGCTCCGATAGAAAAATGGGCAAGAGGGAATCATGCAGATCTGATACACACTCTCCAAAATGTATCCTATAAAAAAACCGATAGACTAGCAACTTTGCGCCGATGCTCAAGACTCGCTCACAACACACGCGCACAATAAGTAGCCCAAATTTTAAATAGCTAGATTTTTTCAATCCTATTTAGGCTTCGCCCCCACCAAAGCCTCTCAAATGTCCGGGCTAGACCCGAAACTTAGATTTCCATAAAGGACTCAAATTGAGACTGCTTATTATGGCATTAGCACCAGGTAGTGGTACTTTATGTATTAACATACATAAAAAAAAAAAATACTGTCACAACTATCAACTAGTAAGTTTCACTAGTTTTACATAATTATGTTAAAGATCAAGACATTTCTACATTATAAATCTTACCCATATTTTGCAAAATTAGTCCACAGATTGACTAATTTTCTCTGAACATCCCGCTCTTCTGACATATCCTTATCGTGTTTTAAATACTGCTCTTTTAAGTCTGGACACTTGAATAAGTAGCATAGTTCGTCTCCCATCGCCGCCCCCCACGTCCCATCTTGCACAGTCGACAACTTCATTATACTGTTTTTGTTTTCATTCAAATCACTGTAATAGTCAAAATGGTAGTAATACAACGGGCTTTTTGATATCTTAGCGTATATTCTCGCTGCATAGTCAACAGAATACGACGTGAGGACGTCACTCATGTATGTCACGTAGTCAGAAACCCTTTTTATACTTATACCGTTTCTGAAATAGAATTCCTTTATTTCCTCAATAGCGTCGTAGAAAGGTTCATGAAGAGGATCGAAACTGAACTTGACTCTTATTGGGAACAGTAAAGGAAAGTCTTTCTTGAGAAAGCTCATGTATCGTGGCTCTATGAGGTAATGTAAGGAGGCATCTAAACCTTCACGAGAATTGAATCCCATGAGTATTGGGGTGTTTATTTCGGTAGAATTTTCTGGGTAATCTACAATGAGCCCTTCAGGATCCTTTTCAACAATAGGAGCGAAAGAAACGACACTTCTTTGTGTTTCTTTAAAATGGTCATTAGGACTTGCGTGAAGGTCTTTTATTGTTATATTTGCAGCTGGTGCATTATTTAAGTCATTTATAACTTCTGATCCTGTAACAGGATTTTTATTAAATATCTTTGCTAGTTCAAAAGCTCTTTCTCTTACTTTCTCTTGTAAATAAGCTGATGACCATGAATCGGAGCTTTGTAATATCGCAGATTGGAACAGATCTTTCTTTTTAGAATGGATAAGAAAATCAATAGCCGCTGCACCTCCATGTACGCCCATCAGAGTAATTCTTGATGGGTCGCCTCCAAAATTTTCAATGTTTCTCTTCACCCATTCCAATCCCATCACTATATCTTTTAGACCACTATTGCCCCATAAAGTTTCATCTTCCAAAGAAAGGAATCCAAATGCTGATAGCCTATGACTAATCGTTACTATGACCACGTCTTCTTCTATGAAGAAATCTGGTTGATAATCTTTACTCTTGTTGTAAGAGTTGCCAAAATGTTCGTTGTATATGAACATTATTACTGTTCTCTTGGCATCATCTACTGCAGGTGTGAAGATGTCTAAATACAAACAGTCTTCAATGCCATGTGTTCCTAAAGTATTCCCTTTCTTAATATTATTATTAAATTGAATACAAGGTTTTTTTTCTTTGTTTGCTATAAGTACTTCTTTCCACGGTTCCATAGGTTGTGGTGGCTGAAAACAGAATGTTTAGTTAATTAGAAAAACACACTAATATAATAAATACGAAAGTTTGTGTATGTAATTTTGTTTCAGGTAAACTCCGAAAAAACCAAACGGATTTCGAAAAAAAATTGTGTTTTTGTATTTTCGTATTCTCCAGATTAATGTATAGGCTAATTTATTTTTGTCAACTATTATATATTTTTTACTTTCACGGTTGTTAATTACAGTTTTATAATTATGAATGATTTACTGTTAATATGATCGTTAATAATAATCAAACTGTAGGCAAATTATCCCGAATATCGTATATGAAATGATCATACAACATATCAACATATAAGAAAAATAAAAAATAATATTCCTGTCTTACCAAAAATCTTAAACTTTTGACTGGAGGCAAAGCATAAGGTATTCCCATAAATGCAGCATACTCGACATTTTTATATAAAGTTTTCAACACTTTTCCCGATATTTTTCCATGACTAGTATCCACTACCGGTTTTTCTTCACATAGCACTAACAACGAATATATTATAATAGAAATGGATACGTATATTATATTAGTAAACATTGTGTGTAGCGAGCAGCATGTTAATGTGAATGAAATGATTTATCGAATGTTACTGACTGGGCTCATATGGACATAGCGATAGCATTTATCAATTTAATCTCTGTAATACCGCTAAAATTAATACCTGACATACGTTGCGTTAGGAATATAACATTTTTTCACTACATACTGTAATCAAATTTATTTTATCATGTGTCTTTATTAACTAAATAAAGTACAAGCCAACTGAAACAATATAAATTACTTAACAAAAAAGTCTAAGAGAATACAAATACCTCAACCTCAAGTAGTTGGAAGCGTATCTAGCATGCTGGTGGCATTACCATGCTGAATGACAATGTTTTTACGTTGAGCCAGAAAAATACCAGCATTTTGGTCACGATAGATTTAAGAATAATCCACATTAGACCTGCCCCCCCGATTCTACTAAATAAATTGTCTTTAAATTGTAATTGTTGCGATTTTAATTGTTAAATAACTGCTTCAAAATTGTCAGTTTTAATTATTTTTTTATACTAAGTTATAATATTAGGTGGTTGTATTTTTCGAGTACAAAAAATATTTAAAACTGTCAATTTTGAGGCAGCTATTTAACAATTAAAATCACAACAGTTACATTTTAAAGACAATTTGTTTAGTAGAATCGGGGCCCAGCTATGTATGTCTTTATACCTAAAGTTTATTCCATGAAACAATTGAAATATTTAGTAAAAATATGTCAATACATATGAATGCTACTTGAGCGGAGTATATTATTAAAGTCAGATTATACATAGTAAATATGCCGGACAAATGTAAAGTTGACACTACAAAATGTATGGAACAGCAGCTTTTTTTTTCTTGATTTCAGGGTTGGTCCCATAGCAAAAGTTGTTCATAATGATGAGTTCTATGACATTATTTCGGCTTAGTACAGTCTATACGCGTAATCCTGTATATATACGTGACATTCTTCTAGTTACCTTTGAGAATGATACATGTAGAGTAGCTATTTAGTTTTATCTGCGAGTAAAAAAACTGCTATACCTAATTACATTATCCATGAACTCAATGTTTTGCAAACATTCTTATAAGAATGTTTGCAAAATATTAACAATCTCTCTGACGTGTCCCTGGAGATTAATTTATTTTAGCTTCTATACAAACTTTAGTTAACAATTGTATTCAAAGTGGATTAGTTAAGATCACTCGTTGTTTTCTAATGAATATTAAATATTATAAAATAAAAGTTATCGAGGTTCTTACAATTTAATATGTATACTTACATAACACTGTTAATATCGGAAATATTTTTTGTTATTGAGCATTTGTTTGGTGATAACACTGTGGTCATAGAAACGAATGGAACTAGAATCATAGGCCGAAAGCAATTCACAATTTTTGAATATACGCCATATGTGTCATTTTGGAAAATACCTTATGCTGAGCCACCACTAAGAGAATTAAGATTTAAGGTTTGTGTATGTTTAATTATGATTTATAGCAAAACTTACTCTGTATGAGTCTTCTGTACCCTACCGTTTTATCTGCTATTCTATAGGAACTATACATCCGTGATTCAGGTAGAAATTTAAGTAACCCATCAAACCCATACCAAACTAAATTAACTGAACCAAACCTACCAAATTCCAATTGGTTATTATGATAAAAAAATGCAATATCCCAGTTTTAGCGTATTCCTGGGTTGTTTATATTTTAACCTAAGGTAAAATTATACCTAAATCACGTCCATACCAAATTTGATTGAAATTCAGTCAGGTTTTACGAACTTCATTAAGAACAAACATAATAACTAACTAATATTCATAACGACTCAGAATAATCACAAACGGTTACCATTGTAATCAAATGATGAGTAAAATAAGAGCGAAATAACGAAGACTTTAATTTTGCAGCCTCCAAAAGAAAAACAATGGTTTGAAGACTCTCTTTACAACTACAATAAACCTTACGATGATACCTGCATTTTACGAAGCTATGAAGACTGTTTGTATCTGTCTATATATATGCCTTATAGCTATAAAGATTCTGATTTGGCAGTCATGGTATGGTTGCATGAACATTCCAACGATCATGGCCCAGACTTTCTTATAGATGAAAATATAATTGTTGTCACTGTTTCCTACCGAACTTCGATATTAGGGTTTTTAAATGCAGAAGACGATTTTGCTAGAGGAAACATGGGAGCTAAAGATATACTCTTAGCTCTTAAATGGGTAAGAGAAAATATCATTTATTTCAACGGCGATCCCAATAGAGTTACAGTTATTGGATCAGGTATCGCCTCAAATCTAGTGGCCTCGTTTCTAATATCGCCTTTAGCTGAAGATTTGTTCACGAGAGCGATTGTTCAAAGTGGAAGCGCACTTTCTCCAGCAGATTACCGATCGTACAACTTCGAAATCTTAAACAAATTGTACTGGAACTTCTATGGGGCCTTTGAAAAGTTTAATCGGACAAGGCTTTACGAACGTCTACTAAATGCGACGGATCGTGAATTGGCATCTGTTTCTAGACAACTTTTTGATAGCACTGAAGTAAGAGATAGTCAGAGATTGATAAAAACTTTTGGAAATACAGTAGAAGCAACTAATAAAGGGGCATTCATGGATGAAACACCTTTAACCAAGTACAAAAAGAGATTTATCAATCAAGGAGTTGATGTTATGATGGGCTATAACAGCCTGGAGTCTATCTATAAGTTGGAAGGATTTGTAAACAATAAAAACCTGTTGAAATACATGAACTACAACTTTCAATATTTATTACCATTCGAAGGCAGGAAAGACGAGTACGGATCGAAGCAATATAAGAAGATTAGGCGCAAAATAATGGATTTCTATTTCGTTAATGGGACAATCGGGGAGAGGAGTTTGAGACGTTATGCGAAGTACTTATCGGACCAAGTGATTTATCCCGTACTTCGTCAGGCGAGATTACATTCAGAGAGATCTTCTAATCATGTTTATTTGTACAGATTCGCGTTTCAAGGGTCTTTGAATTCCGTGTGGAGTTCGACTTTAACTAAATTGAGATTTAATGGTGCTACGTCAGGCGACGAAATCTGCTACCAATTCAGATGCAAATCTCTCGAGCACGCTTATATTGGCACTGAGGTTACCTTTGAAAGGTACTTCGTTAAGAAAATCGCGCGGCTATTGGCGAATTTCGCTAAATACGGGTAAGGGTAATTGTTCGTAATCTCGAGATGCGGCTTTTAAGCAAATTTTCAGTGTCGGTAGGTACATCTAAATGAAGCATCAAGAATTGTTTGCTAAATATTAAGAGGCCTTAATTTTAATTAATAATCTGACTTACTTGTTACTTAAAATTTTCAGAAATCCGACGCCGAAACCGGAAAGTGGAATTTTCGGAGGTTTGAAATGGGAGCCTCTAATGTCAAAGGGAACTTTAAGGGGTTTGAATTTGGGACGAAATGTTAAAATGGTAAATTTACCTGAAATGAAAAGAATCAAGTTTTGGGACCAGCTAAGAAAGGAGTTCTTTGAAGATGAAGATGTAGAGGTGAACTTATAAATAAGTACCTAATAAATAACGTTTCACTCTCACAGCTCTCCACTATGATCCTCTGTGTCGGAGATGCCACCAAACACACACAAAGCCATGGACAACTAATAACCAGACCCAGAGCAGATATTTAAATTCTTTATTCAAGCATCTGCCCGGCTGGGAATCGAATCCAGGACCTTTGGCTCATAAGCTAGATTTGTGCTACCACTGAGACAAACCGGTCGTCCCACATAATTATGTAATCCACATAATTTAGAATGATGATTGTTTGCTCACCTCATTTTCAAAAATCATTCAGAGCGCCTGTTTAATGCGACGCGTGACCAAAATGCTGGCGTGTTTCTGGCTCAACGCATAAGCATTGCCATTCAGCGTGGTAATGTCGCCAGCATGCTGGGTACGCTGCCAACTGGTAGTGGGCTTGAACATTTGGATTGTCTTTAGACCTTCAACGGTCTATGCAGTCTAACTGTATTTGCAGTGTTAGTATTAACTTGTATTTTGTTTAGTTAATAAAGGCAAAAAAAAGTTAACAAAGATCCTAATCTGATATGATATTGACTGTTAAAGATGACATAAATCATTTCTTGAAAAAACAAAACTTGTAAATAGGCCAGTAATAATAATAATGTTGATTGATCGTGTATGTTAACTATAATATATTAACTAAAACCGTGCACAAGTATATGAAAATCACTATTGACTCTATATACTAAAGTGCGTGATTTTCGCAATTTTATTTTCACACAAACAAAGTAATTTGTAAGAGAAAAAAAATTACACATTTTGACGTCTGTAAACACATCAAGCTTATTCGGGTCACAAAAATAGGTCTCTGGTAATAATAACCAGTAATTGCTGGAGAGTGCCAATAAGCCATAAATAAGCTCCATTAAAAGACTTAATTAACTGATTGTCCGACAAAAATACACTAACGACCTTTTTATTACCAATCGGTTGGAGGAAAGTTTTATAAAGCTTTCTATTCGAGTATTGAAAGAAAAAAATACAATGAATACTAAATTTCTGTTTATTGAAGTGACGGGGAGCAAACTTAAAACTACGATTGTATTCTTCAAAGCAACCTCGCAGCTGCACGCGGTCATCCTGCTAAGTAACGAACTAATCTCTGGCGAAGAGACACAGTAAAGTATAAATCCCAATACACGTAGCCAAAATAACACATACAGAAGTCAGCAGCAATACCGGTGCGAAGATCTAAATTCTGCGAATGCCAATGCCTGCTGCCCAGAGTGGCAATTACGGGCAGCTTCTAAATATGAACCAGACAACCAAAAAGGGCATAAAGCAAAATACAGTGCCATGTGGCGTTCTTTAGGAAACGCCTGCGCCCAGCAGTTGGCAAATTTAATATTAAATAGCCTGATGTCGATAACTGTTTATAATCAAAAGAGAAACCTACAATGGTTATCCGACAGTTTTTTTAAAATATTAACCATCATTGTAGACTTGATTATAATTTTGGTATGCGTTTTAGGAGATAATTTATGACCTAAAAATAGTCTAATTTCTTCTGTGAAAACAACTAGGGTTAGACAATGGTAGTGAATATTAAAACTTAAAACTTAGTTATTTATTGACGTAGCGTATCTACCTTATATGCAGGAGGCCCTGGGTTCGATTCCCTTTCCCTCGCATTAAGCTAAAGATGTGGGTCAAAAATATGTGATAATTTGTCACTGGGTTGAGACAAATTAAACGATTGCAATCTAGGTCGATCAGTAATTAGTCACAAACCAATAATGCCCGGAGCAATCAACGTATTCCATTAACCCATTAATTACCAGATTTCTGACACCATCAGCTACTCAAATTAATGACAGTTTTACAGCGTGCGGTTAGTATATTTTTACAGGCTGTTGATGGGGGAAAGCATTAGCGGAGTGGACGTAAAAAAGTTTGGGCTGAAGAAAGAAAGTAAAGTGCTTTTTTTCAGGTTATTTTTGAAACGTCGTCTTTCGGTCTATGCTATTTTTGCCTTGATAAAATTGGGCATATAAACTAGGGTAGAAAAAACTTAACTTTACTTTACTTTATGTTATTTTTTTTTGTCTAAAACGGCTAGACTGTTTTGTGTGCAGTTTTGTATTGGGAAGCAGGTTCCATTGCATGGTTCTTAGCTTTGTTTGATCAAAATCTCTCCAGCGTAGCGGCTTAAAAGTTATGAGCTCTTTTCCGAATTGGTAGTAGAATTTTTATTTACGTAACTTTTACTTTATACAGGGGTGCTTTTAATTAACCAACCACATCTTAAGCTTAAGACATCATAAAATCGTTCTATTTATGACTTTTGAAAATTCGCAAAACAGCTATTTTACAGAAAAAGTTCATTGACCTGCAACAAAATGTATAGAACACTAAAGTTGATTTCTTTGCGAATTTTCAAATGTCGCAGTTAAAAAAGTTGCTTGTTATGACGTACAGAAGCTGCCCTTAATGGGACTATTCCCGTCTGCAGCTCTCTCGCTCGCACATTTTACATTATTGAAGATATAAAATCAATGAGTGTGAATTTCCAAAAAGTAACAAATACATGTCTTGGTGTCTATCGTAACAGTAGCATAAAAGTAGCCTATAATGTTAATCCAGGGTTAGATTACCTGTAATCCACCAATTCATTCTTAATTATCAGCCCTTCATGTTCGCACTTCTGGGACAGAGGCCTTCTGATGTATACGCGCCCCTCCCTTTGTTTCGCGGCCGGCGGGTGACAACTGGTGCAGCGCGCCGGCCAGTAATAAACAAGCTTCCAATCTAAGTGCGTGTTATTTCCCACCACCCTCGGACATATCACCTTCTCTCAGAGAGAGAGAGAGAGAGAGAGAGAGAGAGAGAGAGAGAAAGAGAGAGGATGCACTCTAATCCACTATGCTGGCCCAGAGTACATTGGGGAATATCATGTCTTTTAACTTTGAGGTTCTTGAACATACCGGTTTCCTTACGATGTTTTCCTTCACCGTTTTTGAGTGATAGAAACAGAATAGCTTTTATTGTAAAAACTAGTACATAAGGTATGATTGAGTTATGTAGTATCACAGTTTACCCATTTCAGGCATACAATATATTGTTTTCTACGATCGAAACAGCACATAATTAATTTAATTATGTGTTAAAAAAAATACATAAATTACACATAGAAATTAATAATTAAAAAAACATTTTTTTAAAATATTTTTTTTTATAATTTTAATTTTAATTTTCTAATCATCAATTAATTAATGTAATTTGTATAATAAGTTATGGATGCAAGTCCGGATGATAAAACTTTTCATTTCATTTTCATTTCATTATCTTTAGGAACCAAATAAGTCGCATGGCCGAGGATCGAACCGGGTGCCATTGGATAGTGAAGAGCACATGCTGACGCTCGGCCACCATCACATAGTGTGAATATCTACATCCACGTACCTACTGGAATACCTATAATATCTTGTAACAGTCCGACATATTAACAATGGAAGAGAAATGGGGCGCAGTGCTATCCGATTTCATTGGGAATAACGTGCTCTGAATATAAGAGGAATCGTCTATTGTCCTCTGGATGAAGTTTGCACACTGATCATTTTGTAACAACGCACTACATTTCAGATGGGATTGATTACATTTTCGAGTGAAAACCCAATTGGGTCTGACAGCATTATATGAGATATTTATGCAATCCCATTAACTTTTTAGACGAGTTGGGTTGGAGTTAAAACTAGATTGAGGTTAAAGGTTATGTCACAGAAAAAAAAAACTGGAAAAGTACCAAACCAACAACAACAACAAGTTGAAATATTGAAAGACAAACTTAACTTTATAGTCGATAATAAGGTTCTTCCATACAAACCTACTACAAAATGTAAGTTTGTAATTGCAAAACAATATTTGTTTATATGATATAACTTCAAATTAACAAGTTTCGGTTTTTCGGATTTTTTCTTTATATGTGCTGTAAAACCTTGCCTCTTACCAAATTTCATGATTCTAGCTCTACTGGAAGTACCCTATAGGTTTTGATTCCCTTGTGAAATCGCAAAATATGCGACATAAATGGTTATATCTTTTGATCGCGTATACTTACAAGTTAGATATTTTCACAGCTGAAAAAAACCATAGACCCGAGTATTGCAACTTGATAGCTTTACGCGTTTTTGAGAAAAAGAGTCTTGACAGACGCACAACAAAGTGATTCTATTAGGGTTCGGTTTTTTATTTTTGAGATACGGAACCCTAAAAATAGGTACCTACTGAGTTATTACTCCAAGAACTGCAAGCCTCGTGCTTAGTTTGGGGCTCACCGACTAAACTACCCACGTGTCTTATATCTATTTTGATGTTTGAAGGTCAATTTATGAGAGTAACAGCTATTTTGTCAGAAGTTACATGTGGATTCAAGTAGATAAGTATGTACCTACAGGGTTACACGGGACGGCGGTCGAAAGGTCATTGTACTCAACATAAGGAACAACTTTTACCATGGGACCAACCTTGATATCATGATAAAATTTAAGCTGTTTCATCAATTTAGTTGTGTCTAAATGACTATTCTATATTTATACCCTCCACGTTAATATGTGATTTGTTCTTTAGTTCCAGTTTCCACGTTAGTGTCTAACAGAATGTCAGAGGCTTCTATGCGGTGAGGGAACATTGCTATAAATTTACCCTTGTGGTTACTATAATGGCGTTGCTAGCTTTGTTCTGGTTACACCGAGATGTTCGGAAAAGACTAAAATTTGTACTCGTAGAATATAGGATGTAATATCATGTTTTAACCGATGAAACATATTTATTTATATTATATTTATAATACGAGTTTATATTTTTTTTATGTATGAGCAGTCCGATTTTGATGAATGTTTTTTAATAATAGGATTATACCTCAAAGATGAAAAACTCTTACGAGTTGGAAAATTTTAAAACAGTTTTTTCCTGTTAACTTATTCTACCACGGATATTTTAGGTGAGGCGATTATGATGTTTTTCTTATTTATTGAATAGGGCCAATGAAGGCCAATGAAGGCCACAATCGCGTTTTCTGAACAATATTCACGCATATTACAACAGTATTTAATTTTTAAAGCCTATATAGGTGAAAACTGGAAACGTCACACTATAACGCCCCAATGGATTTGGTAGAGCAGCTAACCTATACAATATCACTTATCACTGTCATTCTTATCACTGGGCTTTCACTACGATTTTCTTAAGTCATGCATTTTTAATCGATAATTCGTCGGCAAATCAGATGGAGGATGGATGGATGGTATATAGAGATGGAGATAAGAGATAATAAAGTTTATTTGTATTCATTTATTCATATATACAAGGTTATCGTCTTCTCCAATACCATAAATCTTCAGTTCACATAAAAATTCATAGAGTCTTAAGAAAACACTACCTTTACCCAGAATTTATCCCCAAAACTTTCCCTTGTCACGTCCGTTCCTCAACCCGCCGTGATAAATTACCCGTTGATAAAGCTTGTCGTACCAAACAGCGTAATTTTTGTCTTTTAGCCCCGCGATAAGATAGAAGGGGTAGTATTAATTAAGGGGAGTTTAATGGCGGAGTAATTAGGCCAACCGAAGTATTGCTGCTTGTGTAAGTATATTTTCTAAATTACTCAGAGGTAGTGAGGATAAATATTGTAGAAAGTTTACTAATGTTTCAACCTCAAGGGCCTTACGGACAACAGCTAATTGCGGCACCTAATCCGCTCAGTTGGAAAATCACGCAAAACGTATCCGTACGCGATAAGGTTCACGTTCGCGTGATTTTCCAACTGAGCGGATTAGGTGCCGCAATTAGCTGTTGTCCGTAAGGCCCCAGGTCAGATAAACAAGGGAGACGTGGCAAGGTGGCGTGGCAGGTGCGAACGCATCTGGCCTAAATCAGGCTTGTTGCCTTTAGTCGAAATAACCCTGCAGACGACCTTGCCGTCTTTTTTGCATGTGGACTATTAGTCAGCTAATGCCGCTACAAGTTTCTTAGAGTGATTGAAAAATAAGCAAATGGACCGTCTACAGTTTATGCGTTAGGCGGTTTACCGGTATAGTGAAAAAAAGTTATGAAACATGAAGACATTTCAAGACGAACAATAATTGTACTAAGGCATATAGAAGGCGTAATTTGATTTAATTTAAAAAAGCAAGTGCCTTTATTAACTAAACAAAATACAAAAGGAAAACTGCTGTAGTGGCTGGAAGCGAAAGGCCGATGATCGGGTTGGGAGAGGTCTTAGTCCATCAGCAGGTGGGCTGGTTAAAATTATGATGATGATGACTGGTTTTACATTAAAAAATCTCTCATGCTCTTCTAACCGAACCCGCTCATCTCTCATGCTCATCTAACATAACCTGCTCATTTCTCATGCTCATCTAACCTAACCTGCTCATCTCTCATGCTCATCTAACATAACCTGCTCATCTCTCATGCTCATCTAACCTAACCTGCTCATCTCTCATACTCATCTAACATAACCTGCTCATCTCATGCTCATCTAACCTAACCTGCTCATCGCTCATGCTCATCTCTCATTCTCATCTAACCGAACCCGCTCATCTCTCATGCTCATCTAACATAACCTGCTCATCTCTCATGCTCATCTAACCTAACCTGCTCATCTCTCATGCTCATCTCTCATTCTCATCTAACCGAACCTGCTCATCTCTCATGCTCATCTAACATAACCTGCTCATCTCATGCTCATCTAACCTAACCTGCTCATCGCTCATACTCATCTCTCATTCTCATCTAACCGAACTTGCTCATCTCTCATGCTCATCTAACCTAATCTGCTCATCTCATGCTCATCTAACCTAACCTGCTCATCTCATGCTCATCTAACATAACCTGCTCATCTCTCATGCTCATCTAACCTAACCTGCTCATCTCTCATGCTCATCTAACATAACCTGCTCATCTCTCATGCTCATCTAACCTAACCTGCTCATCTCTCATGCTCATCTAATCTAACCTGCTCATCTCTCATGCTCATCTAACCTAACCTGCTCATCTCTCATTCTCATCTAACCGAACCCGCTCATCTCTCATGCTCATCTAACATAACCTGCTCATCTCTCATGCTCATCTAACCTAACCTGCTCATCTCTCATGCTCATCTCTCATTCTCATCTAACCGAACCTGCTCATCTCTCATGCTCATCTAACATAACCTGCTCATCTCATGCTCATCTAACCTAACCTGCTCATCGCTCATACTCATCTCTCATTCTCATCTAACCGAACTTGCTCATCTCTCATGCTCATCTAACCTAATCTGCTCATCTCATGCTCATCTAACCTAACCTGCTCATCTCATGCTCATCTAACATAACCTGCTCATCTCTCATGCTCATCTAACCTAACCTGCTCATCTCTCATGCTCATCTAACATAACCTGCTCATCTCTCATGCTCATCTAACCTAACCTGCTCATCTCTCATGCTCATCTAATCTAACCTGCTCATCTCTCATGCTCATCTAACCTAACCTGCTCATCTCTCATGCTCATCTAACCTAACCTGCTCATCTCTCATGCTCATCTAATCTAACCTGCTCATCTCTCATGCTCATGTAACCTAACCTGCTCATCTCATACTCTCAAGCTCATCAATTACGAGTACAAGTCCAATATCAAAGAACAAAATGGGAATAAAAATTGCTGTCTAAAACAAAGGGTGGAATTCGAAGTTATTTCGCGCTGCCTGGTTCAAAGGATTATTGCGGGTTGAATAATCATGATAAAACTTTAGGCCGGTGTGAGACGATACTTTGTGTTTTATCTTTTTGACGACTACTCATACTCATACTCATTTATTCATACGATCAGTATATGTCAGATGTAAAAATTATAAATAAAAATGTCAATACAATGTAGGTACTTAATAGTAGGTAGGTACAAACTAATAATAATTAAATATATTTAGGATGTTACTTTAAGAGCCATAAATTCCTTATCAATGTCGTAGAATGCTTGACTGACAAGCCAGCGTGCTAACCTTGCCTTGAAAATGGACAAGTTGGACGCCTCAACTACATCCTCGGGAAGCCTGTTGTAGATCATTGTGCCCATGACATGAGTCAACTTCGTGGACTTGGCGAGTGACCGTTTTACGGGTAGGAGCCTGTGCTTATGGCGAGTAGTGCGCTGCTGGGATTCCCGTAGAGTTTCACCGAATGCTGTATACGACTGGAGATTTATTCGCATATATATATAGCAACTTGCATTATCACTATTGATGGCAGAGTGAGAATCTGAATGTGAATGACTAGATTACTACAATCGATTGTTGATTGAATCAGGCATCATTTTACGGAAGTCCATCTTCAAAACAGTTTTTCTGTCGAATCTCTAATGTATTTCCGCTTCTTACGGCTACCTACCTGTTAGTTTAAGTGATTGCGAAACGTTGCGCTACCGCAAACCGTATCTCGACGCGTTAAGGTTCACGTTCGCGTGATTTTTCGAATTGCACTGATTTAGCGCTAATTCGAGTCCGCGTCACAGAAGAGGCCCTGGCATGGCTTAGCGATTATTGTTCTCGCGACTTATGATTTAATTCTGTAACGCTCAGTTTTAAATACATCCCGCGGTCACCTATCCGAAGAATATTTTTTGAAGTATTAATAACATAGCATAGTTTAAAGCACTAAAATAAAACAGATTTGGTTGACCTCCACCGCTGTCTGACCAACGAGAGAGAAATAGAGGTTATGTTATATGTTATTCTCAATCTTTCTCTCCCGTTGGTTGGACGGTGCGGCGGTCCGTCAACCAAATCCACACGTCTGTTAGCTGCTTTACGACACTCCAATAAAGTTCTTTTCCATTTCAAGATATTCAATAATCAGCATTGGACTCGCTCTCCTTGGTAAACAGTCTGAGAGCTAGTTATTCAGTATCGTATAAAAGGTGCTTTCAATTTAATCGAAGGCGCCATTTTAAAGAAATCTAATACTCGGCACTTCGAGACGTCGCCTGTCCGGAATCTTAACAGACGTGAAGCCGACGGTAGCTTCAGTTGGATTTTTAAATTGCACATTAGTCATACTTACTAACTGTATTTGAGCAACCCTGATTTGAGTATTTAGACATTCATCTAAGCCTCTAAGGAATTAAGAGTTCACTGGCACAACTGTCTTGCTTACGCATTTTTAACATTTTAAGGATATAAATCACTTAGATAAGTAGTAGGTAATTACACTAGCGGCGAATATGAAAAAAAAAACAATTTCTTGACTTTTTTCCGTTCGCTTGTTTTTGTTTTAGTCTTTTGTTTTAGCACATAAAAATTCTGAACCCCCCCGCGCCCCGTCCGTTCATATTCCGGACAGTCATCGTCTTTGTTTACTGAGGAGAGTGCCTCTCGAGTTTCAGGCTGTAAGTAGGTTCCCATCTGACTGGCGCGAGTAGAGCTGAGTACTACTAACATAGGGAAGTAAAGCAAGTAAGTTCGCATAGGCCGAGTGCACAAGCCTATGCCGAGTGGCTAGCCCTAATGTTAGAGTTTTAGGCCACCCGAAGCCCTCTGACATTTGACGGTTGTTGTTATAGAAGAAACAACAGGGACCTACAATTTGACGTATCATCATCACCGTCTATGGGCAGTCTAACTGTATTTGTAGTGTTAGTTTTAGCTTGTATTTTGTTTAGTTAATAAAGGGTCTTGCCCAGGAAAAAAAAATTACCATCCCACATACATTACGGTAGCCACTTAGACTTACAATGCCAGTTTCCTGGGTATAATAAACTTTAGAAAGGAATTACTATTGCTGCTAACTTTAGTTTTGTAGGACTATTTGCGTTTTGCTTCCACTTTTTTGATACGAAATGCTAGGATACACGATGTGCTACCAGATTTTGTTTCTTTAACAATACACACACACACAACCATAAACAATCTGGATGTCTCCAAGTCGGTAGTGAATTGCTTATTTCTATTGGTAAGCTTGCTGAATCGTAGACCGCATCTTCGATTATCATCATGTAGGCGAGATACGCCCAAACGCAAGCTTCTTCTTCATTATTATTATTATTTCAGCCATCTTCTTCTTTCGAGTCGATGTTCCGCAAGATACAATTCTATTTTCAAATCAAGTTTCTAGACCAAAACTTTGCCACCCCAATGGCACTCTCCGTGGCTTCATTCAGGTCGTCTTGTGTGCAAGTTGTAGGACACGCTGCACAGTCCATTAAGTGTGTCATTGTCTGAGGGTTCACACCACAAAGACATTCGGTGTCAGATCCCTTTATATAACCCCACTTTGCCATATTATCCCGACTTCGGCCCACTTGGGACCGAAGTCGGTTCAGGGTTTTCCAAGTGGGCCATGGTTCTTTATGGCCTGGGGGGAGCTCTTCGGCAGATACAATGTAGGACTGTTCAGTTCTGTTCTGTTCAGACTGTGGAGGTGGACTGTTCAGTTCTTGCCACACGGCAAATCGAGCGTCTTTAGGGTGACCTTGCAAAGCTATTGTATGTTTTAAAAAGCTTCTGCGGCTTTTGAGACGGCTGTTAGATACATGTATCTACGTTAAATAAGGAGTGGCGGTAGTCTGCTTCCTGACGATGTTGTTCAGCGGCGCAGGCAACACTTCTGCGAGCTGCTGGTGGTGCGATGCCTGCAAGTGGGTACAGTTTGTCGGTTTCAAGCACCCTGTTGTTGTCCGACATGACCTCTTTTGCGTGAGTAGAACGATGCCACACTGGGCATGCGTACTCTCCAGCAGAGAAGCAGAGTGTCAATCCGGTAGTCCGGAGAACATGTGGAGCAGCTCCCCAGGTTGTTGAAGTGAGTCGCCGGAGGAGGTTGTTACGGGATTCAACTTTCAGCCATAGGATATCCACTTCTGGCCATAGGCTCAACGATTCCAAAAGGGCGGGTTTGAAGCGACCTGCATCCAACGTTTCTCCGCGGTCTCTTTTAGGTCGTCTGTCCATCTTGTGGGTGGACGTCCGACGCTGCGCTTACTGGTCCGTGGTCTCCACAGCCTATTCAGTGGTGTTTTCCATTCGAGAATTTTACGACACGCAAGCTTAGTACTTAGCGGAGACAGGCCATTCCTTACTTTGAAAACGGACGCTCATACAGTGTGTACAAAAATTCCACCTACACCAAAAATACATCTTTCTTTGACTCTAGTACGGCTTAATATCTGAAAAAGAGTTCCAAGCTCACGTTATTGAATGTATCAGAATAACTTGTGAAGAGGAAAAATCTATAGCAATGTTATGGACGAAAATATATTGTTTAAAAAACAACATGTCTTATTCATATTATAGATGAGTGTAGGTATTAAACTGGCGTAATTCATATTATCATTATTATGTAAATATCAGATCAACTGGTTCACGCTCGTTAATGCCATCTTTATATCGTCATTGACGCCATCAATCATGCGTATCCGAGCGATGGAGCAGATACGTATTTGATCACAGATGATCGCTGCTAATCACTTGCTGTTATGACTATACATCAGTGACAATAACTCTATGCTCTGATGCCCTATGCCAGGGCGTAGCCAGGATTTTGTTCAGGGGGGAAGGGCCTGGGGCAGGCAAGGGAAAAATAATAACATGTATGATAAAATAAATTGAGTCTGAAAATAAGAACTAACACGTAATACATTTACATAATATTAATATTTTTTTTATGATTTATTCGGTTCGACCTTTTACACAATATTTAAATTTAAAATTTTAAAAGTTTGCGTCGTGCCATTGCGTGGGGTTTGGACGTTTTATACCACGTCTTTGGTCAGGGCTTAAAAATCAATCAAATCATTTTGGGAAGTCAATAAAAGAAAAAGGTTTACAACATAATTGAGGAAATGCAGGTTGGTACCTAATTAACCTAATATTAATCCAAATGTACCTGTGTTGTAAATTTGCATGATTATTTAAGCTTTTTCATAAAGTTTTTTGTTATATATTTATCTACAATACAACGACCCAACACAGTTATAAAGTTATGTAACATCGCGCTAATTAAAACTGCAATAATGGAAGCACTGGTGGTAAGAAGTTCAAGGCGTGGTAAAACAACGACTAATATAGTTCCTCCCAGCTCGATGTATCACGCTGCCGAGTCACGAAGGGTCATCCGTCTAGAGGGCTTATATACGTCTTACCCTGTCGGCGCTCACGTTTGCCTTGCCCTGCTCGAAGGATTTATGAAAAACTAGTTTTATTATACGCTGTTTTGGCATTACGCCCCTAAAATTAAGTTTATGGTTAAATGTACCTATGTGTGTAGAGCTTGACAGAAAAAGTAGAAAATAATGAGGACACCACTATCGCAAATTAATTCCATACTGAACAGTTTCTAAGGTGTAATGAACTGTTTGTAGGAGACAATAATAATTATATTCATCATTTATAACAACAACAAAAAACTTCGCACATATATTTTTGGATTTAATGCTCTGACATAAAAATAAAAAGGTACATCAGTTTTATTTTTATGCCATGTCGGCAAACAAGCCGACAGGCCGCCTAATGGTAAGCGATCACCTTCGCCTATGGATACATGTAACGAAGGGGTAAATAACTTTCATTGCTTACATAAATATTAGCGATGTTTTCCAAGGGAACAAACTTGACAGCGTATCTTCGTTCAACCCGGAAGAGTGCTTTAAAATGTTTTTTCATAAATCAAAAAGTTGCCAGTGTTGCAAATACCGCGAATGTGAGCGACGACGGCGATAACGTTCTGCGGGACTACGTACTTAAGTGGTGTAAGCCCTCGAGATTGATGGCACTTCCAGGGACGTATATGGCTGTTATATCGGTATACTCACAGACCTATATTCTGTGGGTATACTATACTGCAAGATGCTTGTATAGATCTAAACATTTGTTTTGTAGTTTGTTCGTTGTGCAAATCATATAAACTCGGTCCTGTAGCATTGCTTTCACATTAGGTAGGTAGGTACTAGTTAAATAGTGTAGGCCGACTCGTTTAAACAGCACGGCGCATCATGAAAACCTCGCCTGCTCGAACCAAGCTCGAACCATGGGGATTGGGATTTATATGTCAACTTTGAAACAATGAATAATGTGTCAGTCCATGACAGCGGTCATATTTCATATTATTATTATTATTTTTACATGAAATTCTTGACAGACTTATAAATTTGAATTTTTCACACTGCATCAATAAAATTGATTTCTATCAACTACGTTGTAATGTTATCATTAATCACTACAAATATTTTTTGCTCAGAACCAAAACAGTGCAGAAATAATGGAATCTCATCGATGCACAGTTTTTTTTTAATTCAGATATAAATTTACCACAGAGGTTTAATGTCTCCCATTAAGTTTAATATAAAATGTATGCAAAAAGATACTGGCTGAAAATAAAAATCGGCATAATAAAATCGACTTGGTGAAAATAATTGTAAGTTTTAAATGTTTGAGGCGAAGATGACTTTGTTTTTATTTTGAGTAGGTATATTTTATCACAGTAGGCCATAAATTAGAAGTAGGCAGATTGGTAGTTGAAAGAAAAAATAAAAAAATTATAATCCTCCTAAGTATATCGGGTGGAATAAAAAGAAGTACATCAGTCAAGTGGCATTACTATTTTATTTTAATTATAATATGAAACCGGTAGTATATATTTATATATATATATTTGTTTGTTTGTTGTTGTTTGTTTGTTTTTGTTTGTTTGTTTGTTTGTTTGTTTATTTTAATTAGTTTTTTTTTTTATATTTTTTTTTCCGGTGGTATATATATTTTTTTATGCCATCGGTGGCAAAACTGGCAAACAAGCAAACGGGCTGCCTGATGGTAAACAGTCACCGTCGCCTATGGATACTTGTAACACCAGAGGCATCACAAATACGTTGCCGATCCTTTAGAACTCGAATCTATCTAAAATATCTAATCAAATAACAATAATAAAATTCATGTCAATCATAATTATCAGCCCATCATGTTCCCACTGCTGCGACATAGGCCAAAACGGTGAAGGAAAACATCGTGAGGCAACCGGCACTAGGTATGTCACATTATGCCAATACTTTGACATGCATTATATTATTGTTTTATTGTATTTTTTACTACTGGAAGGATTTGATGACATTTTATTCATTAAAATGTGTATATGAATTTCTAGTGTAATTTTTAGTGTAATCAACTATTTTATTCATTGTTTTAGTATTGTTTTAACTTTTAATATACGTCATTGTAGTCTTTGAACGTAATTGCAAAATGTATAAATTTTAATGTAATAAAAAAACGCGGTCTTTTACAGTAAATCTTTGGATTGAGAGAATTTATAAAAGATGTAAAGAACGGGGTTTGCATATTTACTAGAATCATGAATACGAATAAATAATTTGAGTAAGTATTTAGTGACTTACATATTTACACAAATTAGGTATCTGTGTAAAAATTTAGGTACTTTATCACCATTCCCTCTCACCAATAAATAGCACGTCACCTCGAACTAGGTAAAGGGTGGTAAGACGTTTGAGAAATGATGCCCATATTTTCCCCCGATTTTCTGGGACTCAAAGGGTCTCGAATATCGGCCTCGAGTGACCGATTTCGACAAGTCAGAGTCGCTCTATGCGATATATTATGCTGTAAATCTTTTTTCTCGAAGCAGGCCCACTTTGGGTAGGCACTTTGCGAAATAGAACAATATTTGCGAAAAGTTGTAGAAATAGAAGCAAGCAATTTATAATGGCTCAGAAATCTTGGCGTGATTGTGTTTTGCTAACCGACGAAAGGAGTTGGTTATCTATTCGACTGTATGTTGTTTTTTTTTGTACGTTTGTTACGCGATTACTCCGCCAATTATGAATTGTTTTTTTTGTTTGATAGGTCATACTTTAGAGGTGGTCCCATATAAATTTTAACGAAATTGATTCAGAAGTATTTAAACAAAAAAATAAAAAAATGGCATACACAGAATTATGGCGTTTTGGTTTGTGGTTACTTTGAGCAAAAGTTTTGATGAGGAATTTCAATCTCTGTTTTACTGTCATTTTCTATTTTTTTTAGTTAAGTTTGTTCAATTATGTAGGTACTTTCTCAGGAAACCACGACATGGTGGCAGGGTAGGTACTTTCTAGTGGCTGGCTGGCTAGCAACCACCTATTAAGTTGAAAATCTGTCGTCAAGCACATAAGGGTGTCTTTGAGACAGTTGATAGCCAGTTCCCATTCCATGCTAGTTGTGTTCACTATCTACGACCACACAGTTACATAACATCAGGTGAGATGTGGTGAGTTGTTAAACTTAGCGAATTTGGCGATCTTTCACCGAAACATGTTGATGGTAATTAAATATTCCAAAAATTAAAATGTATAAAAAATGAAGCATTTTATTTTAATGCATATGTTCATGGAATCTGCGGGCTACAGCACAAGGTACCTCATCTAGCATCTATCAACAATAGTAAATAATAATGTTTGTATCTACTGTAGGTAGGTAAACAGCATAATTATTATCAAGAATTGTATTTAAATAAACTTCCAGGAATTGACCAAAATTATTGTTTATTTTTCCTGAACACACGAAATAACTGTAGACAAAATAAAGATAGATGTAAACACAATTGCTCAGATACTTACTTTTTAGCGAGAAAAGCGATAAATTTCTTTATCACTAACGTATGTAACACACGTAGGTATTAAGAGTCTAAGGGTCAGAAGTCATATTTTGAGATAGGCGCCTGTATATAAAGGTTTGTAGCCCGTTCTTGCAACATAAATACGAAGTATATTGTAAGTTGAAGTCATTATGTCATTCAAAGTGAGTTTAAAATATCTTGAATATATACCAGCAAGGCGACTATTCTCAAAGCCAGCTATAGAAGTCGAGCCTTTCAGTGCAATTTTTATTCGTAGTCCAGACTTAGCATTTTGTGACCATTAGTGTCGTGTCTCCTTGGCAAACAGTAAAAAAAAAAAAAAAAAATTATAGTGGTTTGACATAATTGAACTAAGCTTTCATTTGTAGTAATCGTGAAAATATATAACGGATGTACTTAACTTTTGACCAGCCATGTAAAGTGTTCATTTAAAAAAGTTTGTTCTGTTTCAGATCGCTTGCATAATCCTTATGGTGACCATGGCTAGCCACGGTAAGTGCTTACTTAATAACTTATGTATTTTTAGGGTTCCTTAGTATATCCAGGGGCCTTACGGCTACCTCTAAACGCGGGCTCGAAACAGCGCAGTCCGGAAGATCACGCGAATGTGAATCTTGCCGCGCAGAGATACGGTTTGCGGTCGCGCAACTTTTTGTATAACCTAAACAGAATCGCTTAAACAGGTAGCTGCAAGGCCACAAGTACACAACATTTTATGTACTATGTTTTATTTTATAAAAATGCAGCCGCTGTAAGAATTCATCTGACAGTTGCCAAAACACTGTAAAAAAATATTGCACGAAAACAATTAATTCTGACCACTTTTACTAGCTTTTTGAACGTAAGATTGTAGCCAATATATTCAACGGTAAAATATTAAGAATGTTTTCATTTAGATTTTACAATGTTATTGCACCTGTCATTCGCATTAGCGTTTTTGCCGTATTTCGATTATTATTTGTTTTTAGGCTATCCATACCAATACGGAAACGGCGGTGGTCAAAATTCTGGCAGTTATGGATCCGGCAACCAAGGCGGTTCTGGACCCGGCAACCAAGGTGGTTTTGGATCCGGCAACCAAGGCGGTTCTGGACCCGGCAACCAAGGAAGTTTTGGACCCGGCAACCAAGGCGGATCCGGTCTCGGACCTGGAAATCAAGGAGGATTCCCAGGCAATCAAGGATACCCAAGCAATCAAGGATTCCCAGGCAATCAAGGAGGATTCCCAGGCAGTCAAGGGTGGCCAAGCAATCAAGGAGGATTCCCGGGCAACCCAGGAGGCCAGGGTGGTCACCGTGGCGGTTACCAAGATCATGGATATTAATAAGTTCAGTCAGTATCACAAATCAAGAACAAGTAATAGGTTAGAGATCCCTACTAAAATTATAAATATCTAATAGATATATTAAAAAAAAACCTAAAATTTAAACCTACCTAAATGTTTTTTAGAAAACTAAATTAGAAGCCCCTTGGTAGAAGGAAAAGGGGCCAGAACGCTGGCAATATTGCCACGATGAATGCAAAGTAGCCCTTTTTAATTTCCTTTCATTAATTGTGTACCAATGTGATATTTAAATCATAAAAAATAAAAATAATTTGGGTGGATATTGTCCTGAAAATTTGTGATATTAGGGATCCTCAGAGCTTATTATTAAAATAATGTTATATTGTGCACTTCTTTTGTATTATTGAAAGTTAGAAAGTATCATACTTCTCCATCCGAAGGTTTCCTAGAAGAGATCATATCAGCGATAAGCCGCCAGCTGTTGCATAAATTCAAGTCATTATATCCTATGTACGTCATTTCCAGTACGAACAGTTTATACTGGAAATGACGTATTGCCAGTATACATACAGATAATTAATTTCTGTCGCAGAACCGATAATCACCGATGTATATAAGATTTGTGTGGTTCGTGGAGACCGCGAATCGGCAAACGTAGCGACGATATATGTGAGGTAGTTGGCAGTGTTTGGAAGTGAAAAGGCGAAGATTAGACTGAGTTTCGGTTCTTGAGGGCATTGGCGGATCCAGGGGGGGGGGGGGGGGGGGGATGCACCTAGCAATTCCATACATTCGACTCAATTCGACGATGATTCCTTCGAACCTTGTCTGAATGGCCCCCCCCCCCAAAATGAAATCCTGGATCCGCCCCAGCTTGAGAGAGGCATATGTCAAGTAGTGGACTAAGTTTGACTAAATATAATGATCATGACAAAATATCCAGTGCCAGTTATTCATAATGGAAATAACGTACAAGATAAATACATTTTCTCTACTTCATCATCATCTTCATCATCATCATCAGCCAAAAGACGTCCACTGCTGAACATAGGCCTCACTCTTTAACCTCCACACTGAACGACAGCCTGCCATCTGCATCCACTGGATGTTTGCGACTCTCACAATGTCGTCGGTCCATCTAGTGGAAGGCCTACCTACGCTACGTCTTCCGGTTCGTGGTCTCCACTCGAGAACCTTTCTTCCCCATCGGTTATCGGTTCTTCGAGCGATGTGGCCTGCCCATTGCCAGTTCAACCAGCATATTTTAATAGCTATGTCGGTGACTCGCGTTATTTGGCAAAAATCCACGTTCCAGATTCTATCGCGCAAAGAAACTCCGAGCATAGCTCTCTCCATAGTTCCTCTTCTTCTCTTTTTATATTCACTCGACACGAACACGTCCAAGAAATAATTACACCCTCCACGAACCAAGTTGTTAAGACTCCTCAAGACAAGTGCCAAGAGTGAATGTAATTCCATACAATTATCGTTAAGCAAAGTAATAGGGGGTGGCGGAGTGAAGGGTAGTTATGAAATAAATTGCCACCTATTATACAAAACCTGTGGAGATGAAATCCAAGTGTGCTCACTTTTGAAGAGAAATCAGTTGAACGCTGAGGTTATGTCACAGAACACATATTAGTACAAGTTAATAAATAAGGGACAAGAAATTGTTATTCAGTGATTAGTTGGTTGTGATTTCATTAGAACGTTAAAGAGACTTGATCGAACATAGCGAGAAAGGGAAAGATGGAGGAAGGAGTGCTGTGCAGTGTGCAGTGTAGTGCTGTGTAACTTTTTGAAGTCGAAGATTTTGGGTGCAACTTCTAATAAACTGAATTTCGAAGTCGATAGATATGTTATTGGACGACTTAAAGGGTCGGCAACGTATCTGTGATGCTTCTGGTGTTACAGGTATTCATAGGTGATGGTGACTGCTTACCATCAGGGCTCTGCTTGTTTGCCATTGCCAGCTATATAAAATCCTTAACCGCCAATGTATTACACCTCATAATATGATAGCAGTAGAGCCTAGGGTCCGAAACGATTATTGTATGAAATGTTATGATAGACAGTTAATAAATTCGGCGATCGACAGGATTTGAACTGAACATGCAACAATCCATCGGGATCCACGGGTTTACCGTTGCTCTCCTAATCGAGCTTCGGTCAACTTCTTTTGACTCATCGAAAACCTTTAAGTGCCCTCAACTTCTAATTTATTGTTTTTTGTTTTTAATAAGTTTTTTTATTAGAACACTTTATTCGACGACTTACAAAATAACTTATAAAACAGGAAATTTACGAAAAATTAATTAATAACTCAAAACTAAAACTAAATCTTAACAAACTAACTACAAATTAAATTTTAAATTACAAACTAAATATTTAATTAAATATTTTAATCGAATAACCCGCCCCTAACTGTACCTGGTGCGAAGGTGGCCATAACGCTAGCGGCATTGCCACGCTGAATGGCTATGGCCAACCTTTGCACAAGGTACGAGCCTGAGCGAGGGTCATTATTTTTCTCCCTCAACATGCGCCCCAACTCGCCAATGAAGCTTCTGGCTTAACTACCCATAGTCTCCACGGCAATAGGAACACTAATCGAAACACTAATCTAAAAAAATTACTCCCTAAAAACATAAACACCTACTCAAATCAGATTGCCTCAAAATAAGCCAGGCTCCAAACTCTCCTATTAAAGGTGGCTATTCATCACTCAGCCTTGATCCTCATTGATTGCTGTTCGACTGAGCAATTCATTCTACAGCAAAAACTCAAAAAGATAGTTTCCAATAAATCTTCACTGCGAAAATTGGTCAAACGCGTTCATGTAAATTTTTTGGAATTCAGTTCTGTCTGTAGGGCTCTTTTACAGAGTCTGCCTGGGAAAGTACCAGTTTTGCAAATTTTTAAGCACCAAGCGTAGTGCGTAGGCATTTCTGTGTTTCGGATTGAAGGGAAGTAGAAGTACCTTTCGAGTACCTTTTTTAGAGACACCAACGTTGCCGTTTGGTTTTGAGCTTTGTAGTCAGTCAGTATAATATAGTCAGTTGCGGTTTACAGTTTTGAGTATTAGCAAAGACTTTGAACCCCCGAATCTGCTCAAAAGCCTCTTCAATTCGGTGTAGGTACGTGTTTGACGACGTTGGAAGTAGCGTCGTACAAACTTAGAGACCCTCAGATTGAGCTCCCACAACTGTGACGCAGTTGTTAAGCTAACATTTTCAAGATTTCGTGATTCGTCAGTTATTGATAACATTGTATTTTGCTTTCTATTATTCCATTCATCAAGATAAGAGACATAAAACCATCATCAGCCACTGTCTACTGCTGGATATAAGCCCTCCCAATGTACGCCACTGAGTTCGGTTGGCACTTCTTTTCATCCAGTTTTTACCCGCCGTATTAGGTACGCAGTGACGCAGGTCGTCATTCCACCTGGCCACAGGGTGTCCTACACTACGTTCGCCTAAACGTGGTCTCCACTCCAAAACTCGTCTACCTCATCACAAAAGACACAAAATCGATGGAATCCAATATATCTCGCCTCCTTAGCAACACGTGATATGTTATGGGTCATAAGGACAATGAAGCGCAATCTGCTCGGAAGTACCGACGGCCAGCGTTAATAAGAGCTAGGGTGACGTCACAACGAGGCGATTATAGCAAGTAAATAGGCCAAGATGGAAGATGTTAAGAAACTTACCTACAGTGACACACACACATCAGTGTCATATAACAACCACATAGGTAATTCTATCAGGTTAGACACCGCGCGCAGCTGTATAAAAACCCTGCGTGATGTGCAGTATTTTTTTGAAGTGAAAACTTCTTTAGGCACGCTGGGCACTTTTTGGGATGGGGAAAAAAGCACTGAACTCGCGTCACCATTACGCTCAAATACTCGTTCGGGTAAAGTCAGCTCGAGTAAGGCTCGAGCACGCTCGAGTCGACTATTCGCGAGGTCATAACTGCTTTTGAAGAGTTTTTACTTGCTTTCTCCCTCTACGGTTTTTACAGTTTACTGTAGCGAAATTTGTCATTTTTGTATTGACATCGTTGATGTCTGGCGTGCTATTATGCCAAGACGAAGGAAGTAATTGTGCGGCGTGCTAGTTAGAGCACAGTTAGAGCAGTGACTTAGGATAGGAAACAGACATGAAAGGCGTAGAAGGATACTGAATCTATGATGAAAGGTGAATTCGCGTGGTCTATTCTGATAGAGGTCTGTGTAAGAGCGATGAAGAAAAAACTATTATAACAACACTTTACTATGCATCGATTTAGTATTGTTACCTCGGCACATTGACCTATATGCAAGGATTTTATAACTACCCCAAATTACCATATATTCGTACTACCTCGGCATGAATTTGACTTGACAGTGACCTACTTTCACAGATCTACTACCTACCTACTTTGCTTGACTAGCTCTGACTGTGACTATGACTTTTTTGACAGATCCAATAAAACATGAAAGTACTTAAATAAGAGTTGAAGTTGAAGTACTTCAATCTATTTCGACTTGTCACTGGCAACAAGACGTGCGAAACCAAAATCCTCGAAGAAAGAATGTAAAAAAAAAAACATCTTGAAGGCCTCTTTGAACAAAATAATAATAATTAAAATCATAGATTCAGTATTGAAATTAATTTCGCAGGACATAAAAATAGAGATGTGACCTCCGTTTTCCTTCCTCCTTTTCGTTGTCAAAAGCTGCCTCAGGTAATCCCCTAACAAGCAATAACGTGGTTTATAGACACCGGCAACACTGGCCTTGTGGTCGTTCCACGATCGTAGATTATGATTAAAACTTTGAAATTGCGCGCGAGATTTATGGAGGGAAGTGCCTCCATTTGAAGACTTCATAAAATTAGCAGAAACCTACTTTCACCTTTTGCAAATTATAAAAAAAGAAAATAAACCTTTTTGGGTTGGAGTTCCCAACTTTCTCGATGCCTGTTGGCACTAAATGACGTTTGTTTTAGTATGAAATGACGTTGTGTATATCTGTGGAAATGACTATGCCACAGATCTACTACCTATAGATTTTCAATGAGCGTGGCTAGCTCAGTGCCTCTCACTTCAACAAGGTGTGTTGCCACATTAAAATGATTTGCTATAAGTTAGGGTAATTTACCTACTATGATGGGTAGTGAATCTTCAATGAGTACTTTGGAAACAATACTACCTTTTAAATATTTATATTTTATACACTATCTGCTGCAACCCACGGAGCTACCTGCAATGTTCTGGGAAGAAACGTACGTTGTCTGTCCTCATGACACACCCTATCGTCCTGACAAAATTTGACTTAGCCCATGATCTAAGAAAACAAGGTCTAGCAATCTGGGAGTGGTCCCGCAATGACGTCACTGTCCAGTTGCCACTTTATTCAATCAGCTGTTACGTGGTGTATCGTCATCTCTCTCGAACCAGTTGTAAATTGACATCATGACATCATTGCGGGACGCCTACGTAAAAAAAAATTCTCGAATTGCTATACCTGGCGGAGTATATTATTACACCATGACTTAGCCGTTTCCTCGTAAAAAAACAGACAGAAAGTTACAAACTTACTTGCGTTTTTATTATAATTATTTGTTAGGATTAGAATATAGTACTAGAAAAAAGGTTGTAAAGTAACCATAGCATGATTTTTTATGATTAATTAAAAATAATAAAAACGTCAAAGAGTTAAAACGGAAGGGCAAAGGAAGGGCCCCCATGCAACAAACGTTAAACGTATTTTTGGATTTGTTCTAGTGTAAAAACGGTAATCCGTACAAGCGTCAAATTTAGCGGATTATAGTGAACATAAGTAAAACAACAAATAATAAACACTGGCCAAGTGCGAGTCAGTGACAAATTTCTGTTTACCACTAAGCTAAGCAACGTCGGGCGCGGTCGGTACTTGGATGGGTGACAGCCTGGGCGTGATGTTGTCTTTTTGCACAACTTTTTGTATTTTGTGATTGTAAAGAACTCTCAGCGCGCGAGCCCGACTCGCGCTTGGTCAGTTTAGTTTTTTCATGAATAGAATTATGTATAACATTCCAAATAATTAGATAAATAGACTCTTTAATGTTTACAGTACAAATTTCACAAACAGCGCGTAGCTTTTTGAATCGGTTCACCGAAATCGCCTTTTGCTTTTCCAGCTTCATAACTGTGGCCTCATTAATATATATTTAATATTAACATTCACCATATTCATATGGGCATAAAAGGGTCGGTATTTTGCACTTCTTGCAATGTGCCAGCTTTTTTCAGCAATGTGACAGGATCAGTTGGAAACCTGCAGAACGAATAATTTATGTTAGTTGCGGTGGGTAATTTCTTTCATAAACTGGCAACATTCATAATTTATTTTCTAAGTGAATAATTTGATAAAATTCATAGAATTAGACCACAAATCGACCTAAAAACTGACTAATTATGAATAAAATATTTGCGAATTGATATCCTGAATGTATTTAGGTGATCGTTACAAGCTTTATATGTTTACTTACGTGTGAAATGATATTTCATCGTATTTTCGCTCACTGCGCTTCTTGCAGCCCAAAATGCTACAACCAACCATTGTAAAACATCTTTTACAATTATTTCTCAGAGGAAACACGCATTTATCACATTTATTCACCAAAAAAAGGCAATAAATATAATTCAGACCCGTTTTGTTTGTCACTGATTATTACAGATTTTGACACTTGAGGTACCAAAAACAGGTCACGCCGATAAGGACAACAAAATCTATTTATGTCCTTTTCGTACTTGTGCTGAGCCATATCAAGTTGTCTCTTTCACTAAAATATATTGCCGATCTGGTTGTGTATATCTGTGGACTATGCAATACATATTTAGAGGGTTATTTTTGATGTACTGAAAACATCTTATAGGTAGCCCTAGGGAGCCCTACATCCATACTTTACAACTTTATTTTAAGCTAGCTGACCTGACTGACGTTGTCCTGTCTTAGAACTGTCAAACACGTTAAAATTGAAAATCTTATTTTTTTACACCTTGGGTTACATTGTTTTAAACTATCACGGTTGTTCGGTTGTTTTTTTTTGGGTTACATTATTGGAGTTTTAGTAAGGATCCCTATTTTTTTGAAATATACTTATAATATAGCTTATTTCACCCGCGGATAGTGTAGTTTCCCAACAGTGAAACAATTTTTCAAATCGGTTCAGTAGTTTCGGGGCCTATTCAATGCAAACAAACAAACAAACAATCAAATCTTTCCTCTTTATAATATTCATCATCATCATTATCATCATTTCAGCCGTAGGACGTCCACTGCTGGACATAGGCCTCCCCATCGATCTCCAAAAGGGCCGGTTGGAAGCAGCCTGCATCCAGCGTTTCCCTGCGGTTTATAATATTAAGTATAGACTATCAAGGTTGTTCACTAAAGTTATATGATTATTTACGGGATATTTACCGTGGTAAAGTTGTGGAATGAGCTCCCGATATTTCGGCGCAGTTACATGCATCATGTTCACGGGAAGACATATCGGGCGCTCATTCCACAATCTTACCACGTTAAATATCCTGTAAATAATCATATAACTTTAACAACTTTAGGTTTCTTTTTTTTTCAATCCAAAAACAAAAATATTCAACCCGGTGCGCGCGGCCTTAACAACTTAGCTTTTAGACTTGTAGCTAGTTATTCATAATTCATAAATAGATCGCAAAAAGTCTGCATAATACAAAATTTAACATCAAAATGCTTTGTCACAGTTATGCACGAGTGCACAAAGCTCTTTTCAAGACCATTTTTGCTTGACCTCTCGTTGTCCTTCGAAATCTACAAAACTAAGAACAAAATAGTAAAGTTTGTACAGCTTTGAGGTCTTCTTAGACTAGGCACTTGAGTTCGTCTGGTATGCATTGCGTAGTCTGGCAATCCTATTTGAAATGTTGTTTATAGCATACAATATGATGCTAATTCAAATAAATGTTGTGAATGTGTAAGCAAATACGTGTTGTTATTGATTTACAAACAAATGGATATTCAGAGTTTACCTGTAATAGGTAGGGTACATTTAGATTCATTTTTAGAAATCTCGACACATGAATATGACGTTATAACCACAGATCAACCTGAAACTAAATGATATATTTATTTACACGCAAACATTGAAAACAATAATTATATTATGTACTTAACAGCCGCACTCAGAGACGTTACTTAAGTTAAGGAATACCTACTTAAAACTGCTCGGTCTCGTTTTCATTTGTGACAATTTTCATCAACGAGAAGTAGACAGAGCAATTTTAAACATTGCTTAACTTAAGTAACGTCTCTGAGTGCAGCTGTAAGTATGTACAAATAAAAATAAAAATCATTAAAAATAAAACCGGACAGGTGCGAGTCGGGATCGCGAACTGAGGGTTTCGTACTACTGTATAAATTATTAGGTACTAAAGAACAAAAAAAATTGTGCAAAAAGACAACATTGCATAAACGCCCAGGCGGTCACCCATCCAAGTACTGACCGCGCCCGACGTCGCTTAACTTCGGTGATCGTACCGGTGGTGAACTGAAATTAGTGACCGACTCGCACTTGGCCTTTTATTATTATTTGTTTTTATACTTTAGAGTATGTACTAAAATTAAGCCAAGTTTGACGCTTGTAAGTATTACTGCTTTTACATTAGAGCTAATAGAAAAAACCTTAAAAAATACGTTTGTTGTATGGGGACCTCTCTTTCGTTGTCACTTTTTCACTTTTCTAGCTACCTAAATCAGATCCTATCCTTCTATCTTACCTTATCCTATATGGCTGGAACTATATAACTATACCTACCTATATGAGTTATATTTTTTAGACCTACTAAAATGCCTTAGTTTAGCTGTCCAGTCGAGATCTACTTAGTTAAAACGTTTTTCATGTTTTACAGAGTGAAGATTAGTGAACTAGACGAGTTTAATGCTAATTTCACTACTGGAAAGTTGGATTTTGTTTCGTTCGTGAGCTTTGAGCGTAAAAGCTGTATTTTTTATGTGACTTTATGAAAATGTTTTTGTTTAGTATACCTCTAATTTGCAATAAGAGCCCGATCTTCGTTCAGAGGTACACAAATCACATTTTTAGTGTTCCGTAGCCAAAGGGTAAAAACGGGACCCTATTACTAAGCCTACGATGTCTGTCTGTCTGTCCGTCCGTCTGTGTGTCCTACCTATTAACGGCTATATCCGATCCGTTCCGTAATAGATAGACAGTTGAAATTTTCACAGAATATGTGACGTTACGGCGGATTAACTAAAATAATTATAATTAAAATTTACGAAGATTAACATCACTGCGTGGGAATAATAATAAAAAATAAACATTATTTTACAAATAACATTGCAAATGGTTTAAATCAATTTTCAGTTATAATTATGTTTTTGAGAATTAAATATTGCAACATTTATGTTTATCGGGACTCATCGCGCATTATATTGTCCCGATAAACATTTAAAACAATACATGGGTTTTAGTCGCGAAAGTTTTATAGGATGGCGGAGGAGGTAGAAAATAGGTTAAAATAAGGTTCCTAGTTCCTAGTGTTGATCAATATCGTAATAAAATATAAGAAATTGATAGATCTGTTTCTCACCACCCTATTTGCTTTCTGGGATTGAATATACTTCGTTTACTTACTTAATTATCCAATTACTTAAGTAAACTCATTGTGATTGCCCTCACAATTTCCAACGAAGCAGGTAACGTCGGCATCTTAAACACAAGTTACCTACACAGAGCTGTAACGTGGCAACCGCAGAATGCTGCCTTCGTCTTTATTATACGGCAGTGGTTCATCTGAATAATTATGAATATCTCCCTAACTAAACACACATAGCACGTGAAAGATATGTCGCACATCTAGATTAAAACTAAGACAACTCAAAATACAACATTTTTCAGTAGACCGAAAAAACATGTTTCTCCTATTTTTGTTCCAAAGTTACAGAACAAAATAACATTTTAGGTTGTTTATTTTGCCTAAAATATTATTTGAAAAAACGAAGGTTGAGAAGCAATCATTGTTACCAAAATCATATTTTTTTAGTTGTTATACCTTAGGACGGATATTATTTCCTTAAAATAAATTTTATTTTGAGTTAACTCAGTTTTACTCGATCATATTGCGTTGACGTTTTTTTTAAATTTTAAAACTTTGAGCATTTATACTACGAAAGCAGTTTTCTTAAGGTTTTAATTCGAAGAAAATAATATATTTACAAAAAAAAAAAAATCGGGACATTTTTCACCCACGGTCATCTGACCCCAAACTAAGCAAAGCTTGTGATATGGCTGCCAGAGACTGATATACATACATATATAGTTTTAAATACATACTTAAATAGATATTAACAACCAGATATAGAACAAACACAATTGTTCATCACATAAATGTTTGTCCTAGATGGGAATCGAACCCACGCCCTCAAGCTCAGAAGGCAGGTTCACTACCAACTGGACCATTGGACTATTGGTTAGATAACTTACAATGATAATTGATAAGAAATTTAATCACAGTTCATCTAAAAAGTATTCCTACCAAAAATAATTCTCCTCTACTTAGTTGTATCAAAAAACTTTATTATTAACAAAAAAATCAGTCTCCTAGTCTACAAACTTACACTACAAGAACAGTACTGTCTTCTTTCCTCGACAACGTCATTTCTGCAGCACTGCCTGCATTTTGTGCCACAAACTCTCATTGTGAGAAATGGTTTTCTCATTTTGTCAAAAATTTATAGGCTTTGCCAGAAATCCACAAGTTTTTTTGCAATATTTACTTTCTATGTTTCTTTTGTTTCGTAATCTTTTTTCCCTCTTCTTTCCATTTCTTTAGGATTGACGTTACAATCTTGATACACAACATTTTGATAATAAAACGTAGTATTTATCTGAACAATGATTGTAACAAGATTTACAGCTAAGGTTTCTTCTTCAGTATCGCCTACTGCTAGAACTTGAACTACTACAAGTACTACTGAAACTTGAAGAACTAATGACTATAGTGGCCAGATTTTCTTCTTTATTTTGGTGTGACAAAATTGGTATCAGCAACGGAGTTTTCAAAAAAACTTTCATAGCTTGGTAAAATTTGGTAGTCATCGAAAATTTGTTCAGCCAACTAAATTTAAGAAGTGATCAACGGTGAATGCACCATTTTATTTTATTTTTCTACGTGGTTTTCTTTTACTGTTCTATAATCTTTTTCATCCTTTTCTTTGGGAGTGTTCGGGCTGGTAGTAATATTCTCCTATATTTCTTGCGGTGGATCCAGCATTTTTCACATTTTTATGGCGACATTACCTTACTGTGGACATTGTTTATTTCTCTATAGTTTTCTTAATAATTTTATTGTATAATGCTAACAAAAAGACGTTAATAATTGGTAATTTTTCTAGAATAAAGATACTAGATATTTTATTTAAATCATCTAAAGAAAGTCAACTCAAATAAGCTCTCATACAAACAAGTTAGTGGACAGTTTGATTAAGACGGGATATTACTAAGATATATATATACTCATGAGTCATGACCCACACGATCTTTAAAATAAAACACGTAAAAACCCAGGTTTTGTATGAAATTCCATTAAACTAACTTTTAACGTACAAAAGTAAGTCATCTAGAAATATGCATTATTATCAACCAAAACAAAGTTAAGCCGAAATAAGAAAAAAAATTATAGTCACTCTATAAATCAAAACTGGAACAATTCAAAATATATAATGCATATTTCAAAGTTAATTCGCCAATAACTCAAAATAATCACTTGGAAAAATGCAAATCAATGTGGAAAAACCATGACTATTCAAATTAACCTAGTTTAGTTCTAAACTCACACGCAATCTTGCGATGGCTATTGACGTGCAGCTGACAATATTCCTGTTTAGGCGGGAGAGAATTTCAGACATTCATTCAACAACATGAAGCTAACACCATCTACTGGATCATTTTTAAAGCTTTTATTGAACCTGTTTTTGTGGTTACTTGCGTTATGTTACAGGATAATCGAATACAATGTTAACTCCAAGTTGATGTTTTTAGAGTTGTCTTAGTTTTGATCTAGATGTGCGATGTGTTCAGTTTGTTGGGCTGTAGTGTGATGAGTAAGGATGGTTTTGCAGATTTAGTAAAAAAAATATATTGTGTTCACACTTATGTTTAACTATTTATATTAGGTAAAATGTTATGGACAATAGACTCATCATCATCATCATCATTATCGTCATCATTTCAGTCATAGGACGCTGAACACTGCTGAACATAGGACTCCCCCATCGATCTTCAATAGGGCCGGTTGGAAGCGGCCTGCATCCAGCTTTTCCCTGCGGTCTCTTTTAGGTCGTCGCTTACCGGTCCGTGGTCTCCATTCGAGAACCTTTCGGCCCCGTCAGCCATCTGTTCTGCGTGCTATGTGCCCTGCCCACTGACACATTAAATTGCTAATCCGGTGGGCTATGTCGGTTTAACTTTCGTTTGTCTACGGATCTCATTTCTGATTCGATCGAAGAGAAACCCCGAGCATAGCCCTCTCCATAGCTGGTTGTGTGACTTTTAGCTTATTGATCTTTTGCTTTGATTTGTTAATCTATAAGCTGCTTATGAGTTAAATTAAAATTGCAAATGTACGAGCTCTTTTTCGAAAGATTACTGCTTATAAGTTTAGTTAAAATTGCAAACGAACGAGCTCTTTTTCGAAAGATTACCTCTTCACGTACAACTTCAACGAATTGTCCTTACTCCCAGGGTATAATAATACATTATGAGAGGGGTAAGTGCGAGTGCGGTGAACAGCGAACACATGTGATTATAAATTACAATGGGGCCACGTGCGGTTTCAGCCGCCCTCGGCGGCGACGCTTGTTGGGCGGAAAATTCACGTCACTTTGAAGTAGGTATACCTGTTAAATTTGGCAGGGAACGTTCCACCAAGTGCGCTTGATATTTAGGAGTGAAAAATCACTATCATTTTGTAAAGAAGGGCTAGCTAATTGTTAGTTACTAATAAATAAACTAGCTGCGTTCCGCGGTTTCACCCGCTTGGATAATCCCTCAAGAACCGTACATATTTCCAGGATAAAAAGTAGTTTAAAACTTTTCGGCCCTTTTAAATAATATGAAATAAACTACATCGATTCTTTGCTTTGTTGCTTCGTGGAAAAGCAACAAACAATCACATTTTCTTATTTACAATATTAGTATAATGGAACAGATAACCTAACCTAACCTAACCTATGACATAAATAAAATGTCGTTGTAGTAACGCCAGATTATCCTTATAAATATAACTTGAAAAAATAAAACAAGTAATTTTATACAACAAATAAATATATTTTCCATTAAGTTCCATGTATAAATTTTAAAAGTACTTTTTAAATAACATTTATGACAACAATATTTTCAATAAGTTATTTTACAATATTTTAGAAGTGGAAAAACTTGAAATCACAATGTTCTATAAATTTTAATAATATATAATGTTACTGTTAAGTTAGTTTTTCCGTAGTTACTATCGAATTTATAAATGTATACGGTATACAATTTTTTTATTGTGTACAATTTATATTATGTACTCATTACGACTTATATTTTTATTTACATATATAGATGGTCTGTGCGGCTTCTCTTTGTATATTTTGAACGCTTTACTTAATAGTAAAGGAATTTATATACGAGTCTATTCTAAAAAAAAACATCGAATAATGGTCCACATGAAATTTTAACTTACAATAATGCATCATTAACTACACAAGCCGTGCAAGAAAATAAAATTAGGATTGAATAATTCCGAATCAAAATGATTTGCATTTGCATATAATTATTTCTAATGGGATATTTACCGTGATAAGGTTGTGAAGCTCCCGATATTTCAGCTCAGTTACATGCACCATGTTGTGCTCCATCTCCAACATTACCACGGTAAATATCCCGTTAATAATCATACAGCTTTAGTGAACAACCGTGATAGGTTAAAACAGTGTTTTTCAAAATAATTTATTTTCAAACTGTGTAGGCAGCTTCGTCCTTAACGGGCATATAATGTTTTAGTACATAAGTTATATGTGAATCTTCATATAATAATAACCAATTCAACTATTAAACATAAAAAACAACTACCTACTTCATAATAAAAATGTCTAAAAATGTTTAAATGTCAAAATACAATTGTCAATAGATATTTGTTTAAATTGTATATTTTTCAATTTGCGTTATAGAAATTAATTGAAAGCTTTATATCAACAATGGCAGAGAGTTTTATTTTGACAAATTAGTGCTCCCACGTTCATGCTTAGTGCGTGAGTGCTCTGGAACACCTCTTAACTCTACGCACGTTTTCAACAACATAATTCTGTTTTGAGAGGGTCTAAAGAATACAAAATTGCTTACACAGTGTATAGCAAAGTATTCCACTCACGACTGATTTTTCTTTTAGCTTCAATATTTTATATTAAGATTCAAGAAATAAGGGGAATAAAGTTTAGTCTCCACTTTTGTTTACCTGAGAGATGATAAATATAAGCTTTGGATAAACATGCGTAGGGTGTGTAGCACTCATAGCATTCGTAGAGGCCGTAGGCTCAGGCGTAACGTTCTATCTGGTTCTTGAACTGTCATTCGTTTTATCAAACTACCGTCAATTATTTTTTTGTTTCTTGTGGTGCTCCACGAGCTCCGAGTGCCGTGCCCTATGTTAACTTATACAGTTCATTTTGTCAACTATTGTATACCTACTACCATAAAATTAATGACTTTTTCTTTTAATATCTTTTGACAGCAGCAGTGGTTTGTAGTTTTTTTTTGTTCAACCTTATTTCAGATTTACTAAAGTTCTCATTTGCTTAATGGTTTTGGTAGAAGGACCGAGCTTACATTGTAATAATCCAATTTTCTCTGCCTTTGTTGCATATACACCCTAAAACCAATCAAATCAATATAACGATTATATTATGAAATATCCAAAAGTATAATAATCACAACAGTTTTTAACAGAACCACTTTCAAATGAAGATATTTCGAAAAATAAAAACAAACAAATGTCTTTTTACGTTGTACAGTCATAATAGGACCAGAATAAAATATTGTGCATATAATACTATGCCACGAAAGCTTTTAGACTATATTTTAAAACCTTACTCTATTAGTCGCAATTTATTTAAAAGCGTATACATTCAAAACCTGCTCTATCAAAATTGTTTGAAAGATCAGGGAACATATTTTTAAATAGGACTGGTTTAGGATTGTGCGTTTTAGTCAAACAACTTTCACTATTACAACGATGTTACAGATAATTAAATTCTAATCAAAATGTATATAAACAATGAATACCATGTACGTAAGTATACCTATAGCTTTCTATGGACGCTGCTGGAAAATAGAAACAATTATTAAATATTTAATATATAAGTAAACTATGTAGGTTTTATCAACCACACTACAATAATATAATAATAATACAATAATGGAAGGGCAAGAACACCAATAACACGAGCAATTTTTTTTTTAAACAAGTATATCTTTTCTTGGAAGTAATGCTCTACAATTATACTAGCAATTATCATAAAAAGAGCTTCAAAAGCTCTATGTAAAATAGTGACAATCAATTATATGCTTTTAATTGCAAATACATATTTGAACGAACATACTTCATCTCTTGCATGTTCAATTGGCGTAACTGACAAAACAAGTTTTATCGACATAAGGTTTCTATGAGTTTTTCAGCTTATTTGATTTTTTTTAAATGTAGTTTTGATCAATGTCTGTATATTATGTCATTATATGAAAATGACTGTGCACTTTAAATCGAAAAAAAAATTAATTACAAGCCCCCTGAATCCTCCAGGGGAAACCCCCTGAATTCAAAGTATTTCTATTAATAAGTTCCAAAATGGTCACATACAAAAAAGTTATTTTCGATACATCACGGAAAACCTCAAAAACTTCTACTAAAGTTGTGTTTTGACAGTCACGCCAATTTAACCTTGCAAGTGACAATTTATCTGTTAAGCTTTGCAAAACTGGCGCTGATAGTCCTTGACTTTGGACCCATTCGACACTGACTGTATCCTTTAGATATAAATTTTTGTAAAGGTGTCGAATAAAATTTATTTTCTTTCTTTCTTTCAATGCCACATTTAATGCAGATAAATTGAAACAATTGACAATTAAAAGTAAAAACTTAATCACGATTTACAGAACAAATTAATTAAGTTAACACATAAATACTTGAAGTAATGGAAGTATTGGCACACTTGAATAATAAATTTAAATTTAGCTATCTTAAAAGAATATTGTAAATATTTTTTTCATTCTTCATAATAGATACATTATACTTTTAGTATTTAATTAAGACGACAATATTTTATGAAACTAGTAAATATATTTATTTAATATAATAAACTCATAAGTTAATGTACTTCCTATTCAAATAACCATAATCATGTTTAAAAAAGCATAAACATTTAAACAACATCGACATTCACAACATCAAAATGGTATAACATTAAATGATTCTATGTATATCTAAAACCCATGACATGTTCTTATTTTTAATTCAATTTATATTATTTAAACATGATTACATAACAATCTATTTGTCAGTCTGATTGCATCAAAAAGACTCTTTGTTATGAAACGATATATAAATGTTTCATTAATTTCTCGCTCACTCCAATAACCTCAATTACTCCATATAAAAAGCGTAATTAAATAAGTGTATATTAAATATTTAGATTTTACATAACTTAATCATTCCTTTAAGGTTTACTTTTAAACGTTAATTAACATAAATATATATTTTTATGATAAATAAAAAGAGCTTAACCCAGCACCTAACTAATAGGTAATTATTTCTTATATTTTTGATGTGAAAAATCTATTGGCGCGCCTTGGCAGTGAAGTAAAGCACACTCGTATGCCGTGACTGCAAACATTATGACGCTCTCTTGCAGTCATGCCCCTCCACGCCACCATGACGCCACCAGAGTTGACGCCACCGCTCTCGACTCCCTTAATTGTGTGTGCGTGCGCGTATACTAAGTACTGCTTCTTTGTGTGAGTTTGATTTTTCACATCTGCCAGGAGGCGTTCTGTGGCGGACAACTTTTTTGCGATTACTACTCATGAATACACGCGATAAAATTAATTTCAATGTAAAAAAGGTACTAAACTTATACTGTTCACTTTTTGGTTGACCATAGCAGTATGGTAATTAGGGTCTGGGTTAAGTCCTTGTATAGGTAGTTTTAGCTCGTTTAGTACTAATTTTATGGACGTTTTAACTTGATCGTGACAAAACTAAATTCTTTGCTGATTTTAATGTATTGGCAAAATACGACTATCATTAATATAACGTATATTGTAATAATGAAAAATAAGTGTTATTCCAATAAGCTAATGTTGACCCTGTGTCAGTCGTGAACTGCGGCCGAGGCGGGCAGCCTCTGGATCAATTTCTATCTACGTAATTTAGAATCTACGCTCTACGCACGTAGGCGTCGTCGATTTAGGCACTGCCTATACCTAACTAAACGCCGCCAAATTACACGACTCTCACTATCTACTCACCTATCTAATTAAAGGTATATTACGAGTTCCAATACGAAATTTGGCAGTTTCGAGGATAAGACTAATGAGAACAATGTACAGGGAAAAATTCGATTGCACCGTCTCTATACTAAATTGGGCGAGTCCACTAAGCTAGGTACACACGAGAGTGTGGATAGTCACACCACCTGCGATGAGGGGTCCGGCGAGCGCTGGAGTGCGCGAGTCGGAGGCGCATCTGCTCCGAGGAGACGCGGCGAGGGCGGGCCGCGGGGGCGGGCGCCACGCCGGCGGGAAGGCACAAGGAGGAGTGGGGACACGCGGCGGCGGCTGCGGCGCAGCGGCAGCGGGGCCGGCGCCGCCGCGCGCAGTCAGAGCGGGAAGCAGCGCGGCGAGCGGCGCGGTTCGCTGGCGCCGCGCCGCCGCCGCGGCACCGGGCCCGACCGCACGCTGCTTGCGTCGCCCTCACTGGCGCCGCCGCTGCGTCCGCCGCCGCACAGCCGCTCCGGCTCGATCGGCTCTAACTTATGCATCGACGGCCGACTCGAGAGTCTTGCACTACCCGCTGCCGGTGTAGACGCGCCTCGCTCCGATGTCTCATCATCGTTCAATTCGATGCGCCCCAGTCTCAAGGCCAGTGCATACTCCTCTCGTTCGATGACACTCGCAGGCTCCTCCTCAACAACGGTAGTATCGGCTAACGTGGAGTCCGCCGCTGCCGATTCCGCCCGGGGTGACTCGGTCACGCCCAAAACGGAGCCTTTGGTGTCTCCCGACGACGGCGACGCATCCGGTGCACTGCGTTTCGGTGTTGCGAACACAGAGTCGGAGGCCCAGCTGCGAGATTCCGAGTTCTGGTGCAGCGTTTCATCCGCGCTCCTCTGAGAGGTTCGACGGCTGTTCCGTGGACTCTCATCGTCTATAGCGCGGAAGTCGAGTGTGCTCAGGTCCACCGGACCGGTTCGACGCCTCAAACTGTCACGTGTAAACGACGGCCGATGCGATGAAAACGCAGCATCATACAGTTCGCAGATGCTGGTTCGATCTGAGTGAGGCTCCTCGTAAAGAGTTAGATTACGAGTTTCTGTTGCATCAGAAGGAGTTTCATCACGATTCGATGTTACTTCGCTGTGCTCAGATATGTCAAAAGTGAAACGTCTGTCGAAGCGGTCCGGGCTAAGCAACGGAGCTGATCTGGAGCAATCTTCTTGATGCTCGATATCGTCCGTTTCGAGTGGCAACGGCTGCAAGCCCGAGCGGCGCGGCGAGGTGTCTTCCGAATCAGTTGACCGATCGGATCGTTGCGTGTGACACACGTGTTGCCGGCCCAGCGTCGGCTGCGAGCCACACGGCGTCCGACGGCAGCAGGTACGCTCGTGTCGCACGTCAGATCCACTGCTGCCCGTAGACTTAGAATGCGGTGGGCGCCTTCTTCGACCGTCATCGCGACCGTATAGCGAAGTGAACTCCTCCGAACAAAACTTTTCGAAGAGTTCCTGCGAGCTGAGCCTGGTCGAACCAGTGGCGTTGTAGAACGCTTCCGTGGGCGAGCGCTCGGCCCGCTCATACAGAGCGCTAGAACTCGCCCTTTTGGATTTATCCATGAGTCCGAATTTGTATATCCGAGGCAGGCGACGCTCGAAAACTCCCTGCGAGTGTGCGCGGGCCGGGCCCCGGGGTGGGTGCGGCGCGTCGCGTCCCTCGAGAGCACGGTCTGAGGAGCCGGCGCGAGCCGGCGGCTCCGGTGGCAGCCGCTCGAGGAACATTGGAGAGGAGACGAGCTCCGGTTCATAGTCGTCATCGTCGTCGTCGGGAGCCTCGCCGGAGGGGCCGGAGTGCTCGAGCGACGACCGCACGCAATCACACTCTTCGTGCTCGTCGCTCACGTCGCCCTCGTCAAAGGAGGGTGCGCGGGGACCCCGGCCGAATACGCGGCGGCGCTCGTCAGCGGCGGCGTCTTCGTCCTCGAGGCGGATGGAGCGGCGCAGCGGCGGGCGGTCACGGCGCGGGCGACGCGGCGCCTCCACGGTTGCGGCGTGTGGCAGTGGCGGGCGCGGCGCCGTCGGCAGCACCCGGTCGAGGGACAGCCCCCGGCGCGGCGGGCGCGCGGGCCGCGCTCGACGCTCGCCCATCGACGACGGACTCATCTCCTCCGGCGGCGTCGTAGGAAGCGCCGCGCCGCGACCGAACTCGATGAACCAGAGCTCGTCCTTCAATTCGCACTCTCACTTCTTTTCGTTCATATCCTTATTTAAGTAATGCAGCACGTAATGGAGGACGAGATCGTAGCAGTATTTGTACTCGGTCTGTAGAAGGAAAAGAGACCGATTAGTGAATAGCTTTTAACACTTCAGTTCACTTTCTTTATTGATCCTTACCATGTTCTCCACCAGCTGCGGTCGATGTCGACGTACAGTTTTCACTGCTTGAAACACGTCTACTTCTCCGTGCTGGATGACTTGCTCTATGCAGGCATTTGCGGCGCAATACACTCCTGCACGGCTTCGACCATCACTGGAAAACCACATTTCCATTAAATTAACGCCGTAGCGAAGTTCTCCAGACAATCAAAACGATAAGACAGCTCGAGTTGAAAGCTCTCGGGGTTTTGAATATGTGCAATGTTTTTATTAATAAAGGAGTAATTAATAAAGTTTTTAATTGATTATATTTTAATTGATGATAATAATTGATTTAAAGTGTCGTTTATGTGGCTCAAGTTCATTATAAACACTGATATCACCACAATATTACTAGTTTCATTGGGAAAGGTAGTCTTTTTTTTGCCAGAATAAAAGAAAATACAATATTTGCTAGTTCCGGAATCAGTTCTGGAATTCCGATATTGGGTTCCAGTATCGGAAATCAGTTCCGGAATTAAAAACTTTCCGATATTGGAAGCCCTACAGTCTACTCACAAGTCGTGTATGCCATATAGGAAGTTTTTTTTAATTGACATAAAAAGAAACTAATAATACTCCCAACAAACATTACCCTCTTTCTTGGGCAGTCGGGTAAAAAGTGAATAATGGCGTCGAATCTGTCATTCCACTCACAAAACTAAACCAATCTGACAGGACTAAAATTATCTGCCTCTCTTTTCATTTTAATATGTGAGAGAAAGATGGCAACAATTTAAGAGCAGTCAAATTTGGTTTAGTTTAGTGTACATCAGAATCGATGCCATTTACTTACGGAGAGACAACGCAGACGGGGCCATAGTCGGTGCGCTGCCGCCACCGCTCGACCATATTCATCAGTTCCACTAAAGAGTTAGTGGATGAAGGAACCTTGTGGCCCATCGGCCAACACGTTAGTTGGAACAACTGCACCGTTTTGGTTGGAGCTTTGACACCCGCCATCAGCTCAGTCAGTGAAATAATCTGGAATAAAAACCACCCAACATTATGAATAGATGTCATTGTTTTATAAATTATTTAAATTTTTTCTTTATTTACAATATTAATATAATAATATTTACAGTAAAAAAATACGGATCAAACTAAGAAAAGTCGGTAAAAAAAGACTACCGTAATTTTGAGATTCAACCGGTTTACATTTTTGCTAGAATCTTTAGTCTTTGCCCACTGCTGCGTATAATACGTATTAATTGATGCGTTCTAGTGGGAGAAGTGAAGAGAGTGAAGAGTAGAGCCGTGTCAAGCTTTTTCATGCCTGATGATAAGTTCATAGCACACGTTCATGGCATCGTACGTAGTAGTGGGCAAAGACCTTTAGGCCCAAAGAGGCCGGCTTGAGAGTTGGACAGGCAGTGGTTACGGCTAAGAAGCGATTGTCAACTTTTCGCTTTTTACCGTAGATTCAAAATTATTCCGCGACGTGTCTCGCCTCTATCGCACTGATTCGACTCGACTCCACTGATTAGAATTTTCACAATTGAACAACTTTTAAGTTAGCATAAACTAAAACAAGGTTGCATTTTTGTGGACCGCGACATTACTTCGGGTTACATTATGCAGTCGTGTTTTCTAATTTTCTCAATTTAATACGCTTGATACCTTTTTGTTGATCCTAAATATCCAAGTCTTGATATTGGTGTAATGGTTGTGCGAAACATGGTCTATCGTGAACACTGGTCCGTACTTCTTAGAATGGCGTCCTTCCGGCCAAAATGGAGGGAATTGTTGCTAGAAAAAATAAATAAATAAATTACAAATTTGCTTAATTGACTTCAGTAATTTATTCAAAAGGTGAGTAGATAGATACCCCGTAAATTATTCACACCAAAAAGTACATACATGGGACAGGAAGAAAAAGTGTGTGCTTAAGACCACACGACAGTAGTGAAAGCTTCATCAAGGTTGACTATAATTATCTCTCCCGCTCCCTTAGTCAACTCGAGCTGACTTTACCCGAACGAATATCTGAGCGTGACAGTCACGCGAGCTCAGTGCTTTTCCCCATCCCAAAAAGTGCCCAACGTGCCTAAAGAAGTTTTCACTTCAAAAATACTAATTTTAGTTATAACTAAAGTAACTAATAATAAATAACTAAAGTAGTTAATACTAACTAGTGGCCTTAGTAGTCGCGGGTATCCAGTGGATGCAAAAGGCGAGCTGTCGTTCAGTGTGGAGGTTAAAGGGGGAGGCCTATATGTTCAGCAGTGGACGTCTTCCGGCTGATGATGATGATGATGATGATGGTGATGATGATGATGAGTGGCCTTATTACATAGATCGATCTCTTCCAGACAAGCCCTTAAGGCTCAAACACAAAACCGTGACACGAGATCGCTCGACGCATCGCCAAAACTCGCGACGTGACCCAAAAATATTTTCTGTTGTTTTTTCCTATAGCTTTTTAATAATAATAAAAGTGCACAGGCTTTTTACGATTCATATTACTGGGGAACAAATCCTTAATAACACAAATTAAGTCCAGTACGGTTCACGATCCTTGAATGAATGGTTATTGCGGTGCGATATCCCGTCGCAGCGCGGTTTTACGCATTGAAAATTAGCATCGCGGTTTTGAGTTTGAGCCCTAATGGAGAGTATTCATAGAGGAGGTAAAAGCAGTAATAGAACTTACTGAATTTTTAGGCGGGACACATAATACGACTACTGCAGCGCACTCATAGTCATATACTAACGACCAGAATTCTCCCTGGGTTCTGATGAGAGGCCACTCTGTCACTATGTACTCCCGAGGTTTTGTGTAACCCTGAAAAAATATATAAGTATATTTAGTACGTTAGTTTCAGTCATAATGCATCATGCTAAAAGCAACCTTGAAGTAATGAAGTTGATTGTCATGCGGGCTGTACACCACAGTGAAGTGCAGTGCAATGAATTCTGTCATCGGGATATACCAAAAGAAACTGAGAGCGCGAGTGAGGCGGCGTCACATAAAAGTGGTCGTGGAAAATTCGACTCTTTTCATCTTACACTATAAAATTTTCTCATATAGATTTAGTACAGACTACAGACCAGGCGCGGCAAGACAATTTTAAACCTACGGAAAACTGGTAAGAGTCGAATTTTCCATGACAACCACTTGTACGCCTCGACACCGCCCCGATTCTCCAGAGGACGTTATTTTTTTGAAGTTTTTTTGTGTTAATTTGCGCCTTATCTCACGCAGTCTTGGTCGAAGGGCTCTCATACGAAATACTTGTAGGTGAAGTCGGCATTAAAGTTGTGGATTTTAAGAAAGGAAATTTATAAGCTACTTACGTCCACGAATACAGCGTTGATGTAATCCGTAAAACTGTTCCCTTGAAAAGACGTGAGGTATGGACGAAAGTTATCAGCTGAAATAATAAAATGCTTTTGAAACACATAAAAGGAATTATATGATTATTTACGGGATATTTACCGTGGTAAGGTTGTGGAATGAGCTCCTGATATTTCGGCGCAGTTACATGCACCATGTTCACGGGAAGACACATACATATAACTTTAGTGAACAACCGTGATAGTTTAAAACAGTGTTTTACATAAAAGGAAATCGTAAAAATTACATTCTAAGCATCTTACACAGAATGTAAACTAAGAGATAGATCAGAATCTACTGATAGAATAACTCAATATCTATCCAACGTCTATCCAACTACGGATTAACCTTTAAATCATCAAAACGAGATTAGTTGTTCCGTACATATTTATGAGTGTCAATGGCCTTTACATGAACGGCTGATTTTATAGCGATTTTCAGGTTGCTCACATATTTTTTTTACTGCTTGACGAGACTAGAACTTTAACAGATTGGGAGTGACCTGCGCAACGATGTACTTTTACTGTTCTCTTTTTGATATTAGATACTAAATCTATTTATGCCCAGTGATTTCACTGTAAACATTGTTTCAATCCGAATAATTGGTAGGCATTAAGCCTTTGGCACCCAGCAGTCCTTGATCAGTTTAATCAATACCCAGATTATGAATCCAAGATGCAAATAATGAAAGATCATCTGAAACCCTATTAGAATACTAAGAAGTACTTACGGGGAACCACCAACACGTCCCTATTTTTCTCCCTATTGTCCCCCCTATGGCCCCCAGCGCAGTCTCCTATCGTAAATCTCGGCGTTTGTTTGCAGATCTGCTGATATTCCTTCTGATACTCATTGAGCTTGGAGACAGGGTCACGTTGAGACTTCTGCTTCAGTATTTGAGACAGTTCTGAGACTGGAAACCAGGAAATTCCACACACGACGTGTTCTTCTAACGTGTCGTACACAAATTTGTACTGCTCCTAAAAAAATGCAAATGTATTTCTACAGATCTAGCAGTGACATAGACTACTAAGGTCTTTTGGTAATGCAGGGCATTTGAGTTTTTACCTCGTTCTCAATAAGGCCTTTCCGTGATTGCCGAAGTTTCTTTAAGAATCCAAATACATCAAAACAGTCTTCTTCTTCAGCCAGTTCCAGATTTGCATCGATAGCTAAATAAACGCCTGATCTGCCTCCACCATCACTGGAAAAGCAATTCAAGTTAAAAAAATTGTAAGAAATGGCCGATTCTTTTAATAAGTTAATTAAGTTGGTCGACATTCTATCTGCCAATTTTTATAATAATAAAAGCGGCAGTGCCAGAAATGTACTTGACCGCGTCAGAATTAAGTGCAACATGAACAGAAACTTTCTAAAACTCAAATGTCATCATCATTATGAGCCTATCATGTTCCCACTGCTGAGACACAGGTATTCTCTCAGAGGGAGCGAGGATGGGCCATGATCTACCATGCTGGCCCAGTGCATGTTTTTGGACATACCGGTTTTCTCATAATGTTTTTCTTCATCGTTGTTGAAGCGATGGCATTAAAACTGCACATAATTTGTTTAAGTACTAATTAAGTCATTGGTGCAGGGCCGAGGCCGAACCGGGTGCCGTCAGATATAAATTCAATTCTAATATCTACTAAGATATTTGGATCATTAGTTTATTTTCGAACATACTTGCAATGGACGACCATAGGTCCAGCAGCCGGGTTCGTAGCCAGTCGTCTCCCCACGACAGCCCTGACTCGTCTCCGGAACTCCAGCAGCGCGTTGCTGAACGGACACGTGTGTGAGTGCCACTGAGTGTAGTGGAACTGCAGGATGAACCTTTCTTCTACTACCACCTGACGCAAAAATAAATGAATGCATAAACTGGCTTTACTTCTTCTTCAATTTAATGCGAACCACGGTACAGTTCCATGTATTCTTGAAAATTTGTTTCATTGAACGAGTAGTTAGGCAACTCACCATCATCTAGGAGCTCAGTAAGCCACTTGCAGTGATCTTTGCTCTTTCCACTTGATTCGGTATAATTTTAACACAAACAGCAATTAGGAACAATTAGGTGCGTTCTGAGTAACCGCATCAAAAACGAATATTTATTTATTTATTCTTTTGTAGCTGTTGTGATCTTGAAATCAGTCATGCAAAGCCTATATAAGCGGGTGTAGGAACGCTCCCGAAGCGCTAATAATATATGCTCTAAACACAATATCAATAACCATTTGCCTCATACAAGTTGTTTTTGTAGTTTAGAATTTTGCAAACCAGCAATGTAAAGCGTACAAGTGTGCGCGCGGTGTAGCGCGGTGCAGGTCGTTCGTTGATCTCTAACGTCAGCTGATATTTTATTTGCATTACATTGCGAACATTACACATACAATTATAAACATAGCATATTTTTTGTAGTATCGAATCAGCGATCACCAGCACTACCATGGCAGTCTTCGTTTTCTGAAGCGTTTCTTTTAAACCCGATATGTGTAAGAGAAACGTGGCGGGTGGTAGAAATAGGCGCCCATTGGGTTACCAATTCATTGCATTACAATGTTCAAAGTAAGTGCGGTCAGTGCACGCTTGGTGGTTTGATTAGTGCCTCTGTCTGCTGTGCCTCTGTGGTGCTTCTTTTTCTTTTACCAATAGCACGTTAATTGATCAGTAAACTGTATTGAAACTTACATCTTTCTCAGTCTTGTAAAGTCTGAAGGTCCTTATGTGGAAGTTGGCGAGCTCTTCCTCCTGAACGATGCCCACGCTGATGTCTCCGTACGTCTCGTCCTTTTCTTTGTTCGGTGGCCAGTACTGGACGCACATCACCTGATTACAAAAAGAAAAAGACAAATTTGAAAGGAGTTCATCTGTGGCATTATAAGATAGATAAACTCGTGCCTATATCCTCCTGGTTGGACTCTCTAGTGTGAATAGGCAAACACTGTAGAGCCCAACCACGATCTCTTAGTATATTCTTTTTCCGTCTGGTTTAGCTTTCTATTTCTCTCTATCAACACTTGAAAGAGAGGGAAAGAGAGCGCACAAAGTTAATACAGAATGTTGAGATAGTGGCAGGCCTCTTAGGAATTAAAGATATTAGACAACACCACTACAGTCCGGCCGCTGAGAGAATGCGTCTGATAGCTGCAATAATATTGTTAAAATCAAAATGTAAACTTTAAAAAAAATATTTTTTAAACAATGCGGTATTCGGGCGCGGGGCATGGTCGATCGATGCGGTGAGCTCGTAATGTGTCTAAAGTCTAAACGCGACACTGGGCGCCGGCGCAACCCCGACTACCACCCCCAATATAGAAATTTGTCGTTGTATGTGTGCTGTGGACCGAACGAATTGGTGCGCACACACACAAGTCGCGCTATATACAGCTCTATGAAGAAAACATACTTCTTTGTTTCTACTATAGTATTACTGTTTCTGTACCCTGTTTCGTTTAATTATTTATCTATTTGATATTGCCCTTTTCAGAGTTTCAAAGAAAGCACAATTTCTACGTGAATCTGATTACACGAATTGAAGCAGTCTAATGAAACGACCACCCGAACGGCCTTCAATTGCAAATGGCGGCGTATTTATGAACGAGTCTACAATAGGTAGGTAATAGGAGCAACGAAGTGTGTCCGCGACAACAGGCAATGAATTTAATCAGGAGAAAAATACGAGACATTGTAAACCCGCTTCCAATCTCCTCCGCGGAAAATAGGATTGTGTCTCCACAGGAAATACAACCCTATTACTGCAGTGAAGTTATGCAGGAAGTGAGGTCGCGTGGAAAGTGGGTAAAACACTTGTTTCATTTGGGTTTTTAATTAGCTCTTCTATAAAGTTAGAAGAAAACACCAAATTTTCCAACCAATAGAATGTTAGGTATACCTATTTAGTAATGGTTTACAGTGAGTTTTTAGTTTGAAAAACCTGGAATGTAATTTTTGTGCAAATTTTTTAAAATATGAGAGCCTACTTACGATCGTAATTATTAATTTTTTACTAGCACTGTGACCGATTGTAGGCATTTTATTCAAGGACACGTCCGAGTCAATCTACTGCTTTAGCGTATACGTCTATCTATACTGTACCATTACAGTTGCGCATTGAAGAAATGAGTCAAGTCGTTAAGGAATATTATAGAATTATTGGTTTTTAGGGTTCCGTGCCCAAAGGGTAAACACGGGACCCTATTACTAAGCCTATATACAATGTCTGTTCGTCTGTCCATTATGTGGTGGCCGGTTTGATTGTGAATAGTCGTTTATTTGCAATTCAGTCCACAATTTTTGTACAGTTTCAGCGAATGATCAATAGTTTTAAATGTCTTTGCCCCGTAATCTAAATTATTTACTAGTAACTTATTCGGTACAATATCCATAGATCAACGTCTCATTAAGGCTGTGACAGAAAATGTTTATCAAATATGATAGCTAAAGTTCTAAGCACATAAAATATAGATTTTTCCTCCATAACTCGTAGCAATTGAATAAACTTCACAGACAGTTCCTTAAAAGGTCAGACTTGGTATTGACTTAGCGAATTTATGTGGAAATGGATTACGGACAAGTCGAGAAGTGCCGGGAAACTCAGGTTTCATGACGTGTGCGGAAGTTACGGTTTGCTTACTTTTGCTGACAAGGGGAAGGGGGGTAAATAATTGTAAAAAATCTGCTTACGTAATACTTGAATGGCCCCTAAGTAGCTGATAATTTCAAGAAATCTTCAAACAAAACATAGTCACAGTCAAAGTCAAGCAAATCAAGTCAAGTGCAAGTTATGCCCCAGGAGACTTTATTAGAGGCTTCTTTAAAGTTTTGGAAACAACACGAAAATACATATTTAACCGCATTGTATTACTCTGCAATATCGAACACTCAACAAATAATCCACCTTTATTTTACGCCAACACTCAAAAACATAAATTTTGAAGGAAAAAAAAAATTTGAAACGTTGGCCCCAAAACTCCCCGTTATTAAGTTTTCCAGTAGTTGCGTACTGAAGGACAGTCAAAGCCACGGTTTATATAGATGCGTTGTAGCAGCAGTGAAACCGAGCGCACAGCCGGCTCGACAAATAGGGCGGAATGAATTCGATTTTCACTCCTCAGCTGAACGGTAAGTTAGACAAACTCCGGTGAACAGTGGTGTTACTGCGGACTCTGGGACAATCGAGGGAAAATTTATATTTGATATTTATTTAAAAGTAGGTGGTTCAGGTTCACAAGGTACAATTCCCTAAACGTAAAAGTAAAACAAAACTTCTCGTTGACGGAAATTGTCACACATGAAAACGCAGAAGAAGACGACAGACAGAACAGAACGACGACAGATGAAGACAGAAGATTTTAAGTATTCCTTAACTTAAGTAACGTCTCTGAGTGCGGCTGTTAGTATCTGTTAGCAATGAGCTCAAACACCCATAGTCACAAAAGCATACAAAGCTAATACGAGTAGCATACAAGAAGTCGAAGTCGAGGAAAATGCAGTCATTGAACTTTCTTTTTCAGGTCATCGGTCGACCTCGTACGGGATGCCTTTGCCCGTAGGATAAAAGTACCTACAATTCCCATTTGTTCGGTTCTTCGCAATTACTATGATTGCTTACTCAGAGGTAAATATTATATTAGAAAAGTAGCAAGGCGGAACCGTTTTACGGCAGATGTAAGTGAATTCTCAATTACTTTTGTAGAAGGTAGAGCTTATTTGTATTTCACTGTCTATCTTAGGTTAAAATAGGCCAAGGCCAGGTTTTCTAAAATGTATTTATTTCGTATTCGAAAAATGATAACTGGCTTTAGAGGATAAAAAATAAATGATGTTTTGACTCTTTTATAATTTGGATTTTACTGCTTGACCTTGATTTGTTAAAACTAATGAGATAAGAAATAAAACAAACGTAGATCTAATCTGTATAAAAAATATTATACAAAAAAAAAAAAAAAAAATTCATCGCAGTTTGAAAATTTGCTGCTGAGTTACCGCCTTAACACAAAAATTACATTTATTTTTACGGTGTTATGAGTGAGTGAAACGTGGGTTCCTATGGGCAGGAGTTTTTTTTTTGTTTTTTTTTTTTGTAATAGTTTTGCCTTTGGCCGCCTACTCGCCTGATGTCAAGCGAAGATGCGGTCTACGATGGAGCACGCTTGTCTAGAAGAAACCGATTCACTCGTGATTTGAAGACACCCAGATTGTAACTATCGGAGAACATTCAGGCAGCGCCCCCCGCCCTCTAATGTCCCAATGACAATGTTGTTAATGTCATGTGTAATGGCTAGCCCTAATGTCAGAGTTTCTCTGCCACCCGGATGCCACTGCCACTGTTGTTGTTATAAGGCGAACAACCGGGACCTACAAATATATCGTGTCATCCTCCGATCAGACAAACAAAGGAGATATGCCTTAGTACAATTATCGTTCGAGTTCAATAATGACAAAAAAAAAACCGCTAAACTACTTGACGCAAAAAATGTAAACACGGCACTCTTATTAAGTAATTTTTCCGAGCGCTAAGAAACTTTCAGTGACACCAATGAAGTTACTAATAGTCCATATATGCAAAAAAGGACCGCAAGATCGTCTGCAGGGTAAGTTCAACTAAAGGCATCAAGCCTGATTCAGGCCAGATGCGTTGGCGCTTTATCTCTCTTGTTTGTCTGATCTGAGGTGTCATCTGACCCACGGTAACGCTCAGTTGTAAATGCCACTTACGGTCATCTATAAGACTGACCGAATCGACTTACGAGAACACCAGTCGAAGCTAATCAACAAGGGCTTCAGTTTTATAAAATTAGGACTTATTTCTAAACAAGAAAAAAACTTTCTTGGTATATTAAAACCCGGCTCAAACTGAATTAGGTACCCTACCTACTGTCCTACACTGCCCATACCCTACCTACACTGCCCTATGCCCTACCTACACTGCCCATAGTAGTGTAGGCGCGGACTATAGTCATAACTCATTTTCAGCCAAATGTACTGCGAAATAGAGACAAATTGGTACCAAAGAAGTGGTGGAATTGGATTTTCGCAAATGGCACTCACAAAATTAGGGCGAGATAACGTGAATCCCGAACTTTAACGTGATGATTACGTCACTTACTCGTACGTACGGAAACGCCACACGTCATGCCATTTTACTGTATCAGTAATATATACTTACTCATGTTGAACCAATGACGCATTACCTGATCTAAGTGTTGAACTACCATAGATTTGTCGTTTGTGTACACCCAGGGACAGCCGCTCCAGTATTGCCAGCAGTCAAGCAAGAAAAAGTCCGAAACCTAATCTGAAATTAGGGAACGTACCCATAGCTACTACGTGACCCCCTTTTTTTGCCCCTCGGTGATCACCCGTAGCATATGCCAAGAACCCCCTCCCCCTCTAGTATTCACGTCATCATCATCAGCCAGAAGACGCCCACTGCTGAACATAGGCCACCCCCACACATAGTTCCCATAGTTTTCACGTAGTGATTCACAAATTATATGGTTTTAAATATATTTTTTTGCAAATAGAAAGAAAAAAAAAAGGTTTGCCGATATGACTTGAAATAATTTTTTTACAAAAAAAAACTGAACTCGAACCGATTGTCGCCGGATTACCCAAAATTACTACCCGGCAGCCATAATTACTTGTCAATTACACGTTTAAAGCCGAAATTATACGAACACGGGTAAAATTACCCTGTGCCGGCAACGCTGCAGATCTGACAAATTTATGGAGTTCTACAAAAAGGCCGCCTTAAATTTAAATCTTCAATAAATAACTACTTACTTTTTAAAATGTAATGGCAACTGTCGGACGCATTCTTTCAGCGGTCGCACTTTGGTATTATTATTCATATTCCCTATTCGAAAACTGGTTCATATCACCGCCTTAACATCGATAAAGTGTCACTTTGACTGTGTTAAAAAGTAATTTAAATAAAGAACAATGAACCAGGATGACAATGGTACGAAAAATATTTTAGGCATATTTTAGGACTTAGGTATTTACCATGGGCGCCGCCAGCATTACTTTCAGGTAGGTGCATCTGTATCTACACATTATACTATTAACTAGTATAAAATATAGAATTATACATATATATTATGTATAAATATGTATTTTTTTTAGTTCTTCAGTTTTTATTAAAAGAGTAAACATACAAAAAAAAAAAACCTGACAAGGAGTTGCAAGTGCACCCCGTGCACCCTGCAGTCGGTACCCCTACCCATGGTATTTACGGCAATCTTCGCGTGTTTTTTAATAAAATTAAGCTTCACATTATTGGTGTATTTTGCAATCAAGTAATTACATTGTAGTTTTCTTAGATTCTAAATGAAAAGCGGAGTATTCAACTTTACAGAAACCATCTATTTAACACTCGAAAAACAACAGCTCTGTCTATTAAACATCTCGTGTGTCATAGATTGTTATCCCTTGGTAAACAATTTACTATGTGCGGTTATTTTTACCATAGCGGGAGTCTTTCAGTTAGGGAAGTTCGTTTCCAGTATTCGTATGGTATAAAATACTTCATCATAAAGTTGTCATTCAAATATCATCATCAACATCAGCCAGAAGACGTCCACTGCTGAACACATGCCTTCCCCTTAGACCTCCACACTGAACGACAGCCTGCCATCTGCATCCACTAGATGCCACGACTCAAATATAAAATGATATAATGTTTTTCTGTCCATAAAGCAGTAAACCACTCCTAGTTCACTTCCCCACAGCGGCCGTAATGGATGTTACAAGGGTCCATTTCTCTGATGTCTGCTCTAAATTGTCTTAGACCGGGAACGAAATTAATAGAAAGAAAAATGAGACTCGCTCCGGACTCTCAGCGTTGATTAAAAGTTCTATGTTCATCCGTGGTTAGTTTCAATGACTGTTTTTTTTCTTAGCTTTGGGTAAAAAGTAAATATGAGAGAATCGCTTTAGAAATCTTGATTCAAAACTGTAAATAAAATTGCAGACGCAAGTCACGTTCTTGAATTGATGTCGTAGATTAGTTTTTTAACCTCAATAGGTATATGATACCCGTTAGTCCAGTTGGTAGTGAACCTGCCTTTTGCGCTTGAGGGCGTGGGTTCGATTCCCACCTAGGACAAACATTTATGTGATGAACATTTGTGTTTGTTCTATATCTGGTTCTTAATATCTATTTAAGTATGTATTTAAAAATATCTATGTATGTATATCAGTCTCTGGCAGCCATATCACAAGCTTTGCTTAGTTTGGGATCAGATGACCGTGTGTGCAAAAATGTCCCCAATATTTAATTATTTATTATTTATTTATGCTCAGATAACTTTATTAAAGTTATTCTCACTGCCCGAATGTTCGTCCGTCCGTCTGTTTTACCTTTAAACGGCTATAACTTTTTTGTGTAGACCTTTTAAAATATAGATCTTCGTTAATTTGGAAATATGTGTATGGATAGGAAGGTTATAAGATTACACAGAACAGCGTGGTACTAAGTAGAAAGTAGTGAACCAGTTTCTTCTAGGCAAGCGTGCTCCATCGTAGACCGCATCATCACTTAACCCTTAACATCAGGCGAGATGAAGTTAAAAGCAAGACTATTATAGAAAAATAATTATATAAAAAAAATTAAAAATTACCTACTCCTTTAAGAATTACGTACGTGTACAAACATGATACCTAGTAGGTATCATGCCTACCTGTGATGCCTACAAACTTAAACTTACAAGTAGACAATCACAGACAACAAGAGAACAATAGAGAGAACAAGAGTAGAGGTTACAATCTGGGTGTCTTCAAATCACGAGTGAATCGATTCCTTCTAGGCAAGCGTGCTCCAACGTAGACCGCATCATCGCTTAATATCAGGCGTGATGGTGGTCAAACGCAAGCCTATTAATTATTTTTTGAAATATGTTGAAAATGACAGTTGACAGATTGGAAGTCCTCATCTATACTTTTGCTGAAGAGAACTACAAACCAAAACGTCATCTGTGTATATATTTTTGGATTTTGTTGTTTTTTCAAGAAGCGCTAAATAAATTACTATAAAATGTATATGGGATGATAATTTATAAATTTTTATAAAAAGCGCAAAATCAATTTCTATACAATTTATATGGACCACATCTGAAGTATGGCCTACCAAACAAAAAAATATCTTTAATATCAATTCATAATTGGCGGAGTAATCTCGTAACAAACATCCAAAAAATAAACTGGCCAAGTGTCGCACTGATGGTTTCGTACCACCACATAATACAATAATTAACAGTTTAAAAAACCGACTTCAAAATTGGTAACATATGGCACCGTTCTGTGTAGTGCTGGTTATTATGACTAAAGGTAGATTAGGCATTATATGACAAATTTTATGTTTATCTCGGTGCTAATGTGCGATTTTTATTCACAGGAAAAATTTAACTACTTATGCACAAATTTCTACAACATCTATATTACAAAGCAGAAACAATACAACGAACAAAACCATAAAAACCATTTTTTTCTATCGAGAAAATTTATCGGAAACGTGTTTTGGAACTAATGGTACACTCAGAAATATGATCAAGATTACCACATTTTTTTTTTACTGCTTTAAAATGAATATATTGTCTTAAAAAAATGTTCTGTGAAGCCTTTTTTGTCTGTAAGACCGCCTTAAGTTGTCGCCGTAGTGTCTAGTGCCACAAAAAAGGACAGTGCTCAGCGATAATGCTACAGATTTCTCTGCAGTGCTGACCTTCTGAGACGCACGGGAATATGAAAAGAGTTCACAAAAATACGACGAAAATGAAACGACTTTATTCATAGGTACTGAGGCATCCTTACCTTGATGAAGTCGAAAGTCTTGGTGAGCATGACGATGGCGGCAGCACGTTCCTGCCAGATCATTCTCCAGAAGCACTGCACCGTGTCTTCGGTTGGACCCTGGGTTACTATGTACGCGTTCGGTTTTAATATACTCTGTGGACAAGTGATACATGATGAGAACTTCTGGCCACCAACATAAAAACAAACAAGAAATGTTCTTTTTGCAACACAGAGTCTGCATTTAATTTAAACCAAAGATAATATAAATCTTCATTGATTTGAACATAGAATTCAAGAGTTTCCCCATTTATACTTTGATTTATACCTTTTTAACCCTCGACCGCAAACAGAGAAGTAAGTTTAACAGTAATAAAGTTGTGTATCTGTGTTTGTGTATTGTGTAATTGTAGGGCTTTTATAAAATGACATGTATTTAAAAAAAAACTGTTTTTCTGACGAATCACTCAATTAATATACACACTCACACCTATCTTTATGTCATGTATTTTATCAAAGGTCTGTGGAATCGTAGCTCCCAAACGGATGAACCGATTTGATATTTTTTTTTTGGCTTGGCAGGTAACTTGGTCGAGAGTGTTTTTAGCAACGATCACGTAGTATGAAAAATCTTTGGTTTTTACCTATGATTCAAGAAAATCTGCCGTTCAATTCACCTGTTTGAAGATTACAATTAGCTGATATAGGGAGATTAGAAAAAAAACTATTTATAAAGTTAGGATAAATTGTTACATCTTGTATTTTAAATATTTCAAGACTACCAAAAGCTGGGTTTCAAATACCACAGCGTCTTCTTCGTGAATATTTTCAAAGCAATTATTCAGAAAGGAAGCCAACATTATTAGCTATGAAACCGCAGAGGTCAATCTGCGTAAATGACCTTCTGGAATCCTGTTGCTGCCCATAAAACTCCAGAACAGTGGCAGGCGTTGGTTTTATTAAGACATTTTATGAGTCAATAAAATTTTATTACCTTCATATCTGGGATTATGAAATAACCAGATTGAATTCCATTTCTTCGTGCGGCGACGTAATAATTTATGTGTTCGTGAAAATGTATTGAAATTTGATAATTGACGTTTTATTTATTGGTTTTTTTTTATCTTTATTTCAAGGTAATATTTCATCAAACTTGATAATAATTTAATACTTAACACTGGCATAATTATGCACAAGAGTGCAACGCCAAAATACTCAAAGAGAAAATAATAATAAAAAAACTATTTTAGTGACTGACAAGATCTCTGTCGCACTTCATTTAACACTGGTATATTTAATACCCCAGTGTCAAATGAGGCTTGATATATTTGCCAAACCAGATTTAATCATGGCTAGTACCCTCTTTGTTATGTCTGCCGTAGGGTGGGCCAACTTGCAGACAGCTTACAACAACAACAGTATCTGCCTATCTTGTTCCTACTGCTGGCATACAGGCCTTCTCTCAGAGAGACAGGATGGGCCTCAATCTATGCTGGCCCGGGTCATATCTTTAAACTCTTGGGGTTCTTGGACATACCGGTTTCCTTATGATGTTTCCCTTCGCTGTTTTTGAGCGATGGCATCAAAATGCACTTAATTTATTTAGGTAGGTACTAAACAAGTCATTGGATCGAACAGGGTGCCGTCAGATTGTAAAGCACAAATCCTACCGCTCGGCTACCATCATTCCTAGGTTCCTTACATCTTTCCTTAGTTACTTATTTTAATCCTTACATAAAAAAATTCTTCGAGTCTTTCTATGAACCAATTAACTGAAAGAGAGTGAGAAAAGTAATGGGACCCTTTGATTAATACTCTCTTGAGCATAGAAGCATAAGATCAAGAGAGCAGGTCAAAGTTCTAAAACATTAAGAAGTAACGTCATTAAAAATTATAAATCGCCATAAACAAAGCCTCAGAAGCTCTCTCTCACAAAACTTGTGAAACATTCTAACAAAATAAAAGTTTCCTGCTTAAGTAACTCCGGCATCGCGTATTCCCTTTGTCAATAAAACGGCCAAGTTACGCACCTTTTGATTCTGGAACCTTTCCTCGACAATTCGTACAATCATTACGTTAGTACGTGATACGATTCACGTCTACGGAACCCTTTGCGAACGCGTTACAGGATTTTATACAATTGTAAACGCAACGTGAGTACGACGCGTAATGGAAAAGGGTTCTTTATAGAAAATTTGGTGGAAGTCGATTTTCGGAGTTTTGTAGGATGGTCTTTGTTGGAGACCGCTTTTGGATTGCCGGAAGTGTGTCGACGATTTTTTTTATACTGCAGAACTATTTCTTAGGCGAATCTCTAGTGTATTCCCGATACAATGTCGTGCCAAGTACAATATAGAGAAAGTGATTTTTTTACAACACCTGCTCTACTTCGTCCAATAAGCTACCGGACTGAAAATATTTTTTGTTTTAGAAAAAGCTGCCCATAAATAGAGTCAATCACTGAAAACAAAATTTTTATGTGTTCAAAATTAAGGAAGTTATAAGCATTTTAAAGCATTTTTTTTTTTTTTAAAGAGGCATGTGCCTTTAAACGTAATACTAGCTAATATACTATAATACCTACTACAAAAACAGTTAGACTGCCCATAGACCGTTGAATGTCTAAAGACTATCCAAATGCTCAAGCCCCCTATCAGTTGACAGCGTACCCAGCATGCTGGCGGAATTACCACGCTGAATGGCAATGCTTATGCGTTGAGCCAGAAATATGCCAGCATTTTGGTCACGCGTTGCAGTAACCAGGCGCTCTGAAAGATTTTTAAAAATGAGGTGAGCTCCCGTTCCCCAAGGGCCCAATATTTTGACCCCAAAATACCACTGCCGAGGTCAGCATATTTGTGCCGCTTGTGCTGCTCTGCCGGCAGCTGCACTAGCCTTGTGTCTCAGGAAGATGTGACGGCGCCAAAGTATCGACATATGTCGCGTCCCATACAAGGGGCCACCCCAACCTCCAGGGAACTAGTGTCATACCGTCAGGCTTAATCATCATAATCATCATTATCATCAGCCAAAAGACGTCCACTGCTGAACATAGGCCTCCCCTTTTGACCTCCACACTGAATGATGGCCTGCCTTTTGCATCCACTAGATGCCCGCGACTCTCACAATGTCGTCGGTCCATCTAGTGGGAGGCCTACCTACGCTGCGTCTTCCGGTTCGTGGTCTCCACTCCAGAATCTTTCTTCCCCATCGGTTATCGGTTCTTCGAGCGATGTGGCCTGCCCATTGCCACTTCAACTTGCAAATTTTAACAGCTATGTCAGTGACTCTGATTCTTTGGCGAATATCCACGTTCCGGATTCTATCGCGCAAAGAAACTCCGAGCATAGCTCTCTCCATTGCCCGCTGTGTGACTCTGAGTTTTTCCAAAAAGCCAACAATATTATCGACAGTATTGTACTATTTATGTGTTTTTTTTACATATTTGAAATTAGTTTTCCCCAGACTGACTGCAAAAAGTCCTACCACTTCAAAGAAATAAAGATTATCACACCTCATTTTTCCCACACTACTTACGTTTCATCAACCTGTTTTAACTTGCCAGCATTCCTTGCATGTACTTGCTTGTAGCTTGCGTATAACGTTAAAGGCTCCTGTGAATATTATTTATAGAATCCCTCTGCCTTTGAGAGGTATGTTTGGAAGTTATGAGTGCCTCAACTTGTCTTTTGATGCTGCCTGAATTACTTTCGCTTGGCTATATGGGTAATTTAATTTTATTTGCTCTCATCCTTTCATTATGTACTTAAGTAGCTACTTGTTTGATTGTGTTGTAAACGTACTTATATTTTTGGTTGGATTTGAGTAAGCAGGTATCTATTTTTAAAATACAATATTATTTAACGTTAACATTTTTATTTTAAATAGCCCGTTGGTCCAATTGGTAGTGATTCTGCTTTCTGCGCTTGTGGGTTCAATTCCCACCTAGGGCAAACATTTGTGTTTGTTCTATATCTGAGTGTTAATATCAATTTAAGTATGTATTTATAAATATATATTATATGTATGTACTTATATCACTTTCTGGCAGCCATATCACAAGCTTTGCTTAGTTTGGGGTCAGATGACCGTGTGTGCAAAAATGTCCCGAATATTTATTTTATTATTTTAGATTAGGTTTTTTTTAAGTAGATATCTTTAGGTAACTATTTCATTTGCAACTGTACTTCTATTATTTTTTGAGTACTTATAAGTAAAATGTTAGATTTATTTAAATAAGAAGAGCAAATAACTTGCGGTTCACCTGATGGTAAGCAGAAACCTATGGGCAGCTGCGTCTATGGACAATTGCGGTACCACCAACACGGTTGACGGTGCTCTGCCAGCCCGGTTACTTTACATTATTATTTACAATATGATACACGAGTTGGTTAAAGTTCACGTAGCAAACCGTAATCAATTTTCAAGTGAACACCTAGTTAGTGAGGAAGACAGGTTTTTTTTAAATTAAACTGCGTCACTGTTATGTCTTTGTGTTTATAAAAAATCCTTTACTCATAATTTTTACGCAAGCTATAATTTAGATTTAACGTAAGAAAGTCATTTCATATCATCCTCATCACCATTTTGTATCAACCTACTGCTCTCTCAGGCTTATCTCATGCACTCATATCTGATGTCGTCGATCCATCTGACTGGTTGTCTGCCTACGTAATGTTTGTCCGTAACATAGACTAGGTATAGCTACTACGTAGGTCCGTTATCATTTCGTGTAATTTAAATAAAATATTATATAATTATACTCACATCTATGTAGGAAGCATTTATGTAGTCTGAGTCCGGCTCTCGGTCCACAGTTTCTAGCACCACTCTGTTGTAGTCATCTGCGAACAGAATATTTTAACGGATGAGTAATTCGCAACTTTATTCCGCAGGAATTCCGCCACGTCACGCGGTACGCTAATAATCCTGAAACATGTGCCGTTACATGGACGGAATATATTTGCATGAATTTATAAAATGTTTCTATTCTGTAGTTTCACTAAAATTAAATAGATTATTTGCCTAAAAAACAACATTAGAAAGGGAAAGATGATTAATATTTTGATACATCACATCGGGTTACTAATGAAAAGTTACTTGTATTAACATATTTCTCACCATGTATTATTGAGAAGGCTTTTGACATGGTTTGGCATAAAGCACTTTTGCATAAGCTGGTTACACTTGGCATACCTATTTCGTTAGTGAAAATGATTAGTTCCTATCTTACTGACCGTAGTTTCAATGTTCACATTGGGGATTGCTCATCTCCCCCTAAACCAGTCCCTGCAGGTGTCCCACAAGGATCAATCCTAGGCCCACCCTTATTTCTGGACTACCTGAATGATATACCAGTCCAACCTCGAACAAACCTAGCCTGCTTTGCTGACGACACAGCATCTTTCACTTCTGCCTCTGATATTGATATAGTAATAGGCCGCCTGCAACTTTCCATCGAACTTCTCCAGGCTTATTTCAATAAGTGGAAATTAAAGATTAATGCCTCCAAAACGGAGGCAATAATGTTTACAAAAAAACGTGCTCCACCCTTAAGAACCTAAAAAATTGGTAATTACAGCATACCCTGGAAACGTTCTGTGAAGTACCTTGGAACTACTCTTTATACTAAGCTCAACTGGTCAGAAAATACGTGTAAGATTTGTGTTAAAGGCACCAAAGCCCTGAACGCATTGAATCCAATCGTGCCTTAGCAGCCATACCAAACTACGAATTTACAGCACCCTGATCCGACCCTGTATTACCTATGCTTGTCCAGTATGGAGTAGTACCTGCCAAACCAATATCACCAAAGTTCAGGTAATCCAAAATAAAGCTTTAAAGTACGCCTTTAATACTCCTTTCCGTACCAATCTTCATAAGCTTCACCGCAAAATTGGTCTACCTAAAATCAACGTGTACATTTATAAATTATCCGAAAAAATTTATCTACAGAAAAATCCTTGTAATAAAAATCCTTTAACAGATAAACAGATAAACAGATAAACATTTTTATTGATAATTGTGTGAATTATAAGTCAGTCAATAAAAGTACATTAAAAAATTGTTCAAAATAAGTAGTAGTACATTACAATTGCTTAGTAAATAAATTAATTACATTTTCTATGCCCTTCTTGTGTAAATAAATATATTTATATATAATTAATTAATTAGGATTGCGACCATAGTTATTGGAATAACATTTTGTCTCGATTTTAAAAAAGTCGTCGATAGAGTAGAAGGTTCTATCAACGAGCCAATTTTTCAATTTAATTTTAAATATGTGCTCACTAGCGGTACTCGTGATATCCTTTGGCAAACAATTATATATTTCCGGCCCTATCACGTGAGTCAATTTCCCCGAGCGTGCGAGCCGTCTGTGTACTGTCGCGAGACTGTTCACGTTACGGAGGATACAACGAAACGAGTGGCGATCTCCTCGCCTCTCGAACGAGTCTGGGTTCTGCCTCACATAGAGAGCTGCCTGCATTATTACGATCGAAGGTAGTGTCGGTATACCGAGCGACTTAAAGAATGGTTTCGCTGATGTTCGGCACGAGACCTGAACAATCGCCCTTATTGCCCGTTTCTGCATCCTGAAGGCACGTAGTCTGTCGGCCGCGTGCCCCCACAGTTCAGCCCCGTACTGCAGGACTGAATGCACGGTCGCAAAATAGCAAGTACGCACCACATCAGCGGAAACCACTCGGGAAAGTCGGCTCAAGGCGTAACAGGCACTACCTAGTCTTGCACAGAGCTTATCTATATGTGAGGCCCAAGTCATACCACGATCTAGTTGGAAGCCGAGGAACGCAACCGAGTCAACTTGGTTTATTGATTCTCCTTGTATCATTACTCTCAGTCCATCCAATCGGCGCCCTGAGACTGAGAACTGTATGAAGTGAGTCTTTTTCAGATTTAGGACGAGACCATTTAGTCTAAACCACTGCGCTAATTCATTCGCTGTATCGTTCAGCCGCTTCTCCAGCTCTTCGGATGTTTTTGCGGTAACAATCGCGGCTACGTCATCTGCGTACATAAATATTTCTCCGGATGCGACAAAGCTGGGCAAGTCATTAAACAGCAATGAGAAGAGGATGTTGGACACCGACTAATTTTAATCAAAGTTAATCAAAAACTTGTGTAAAACACGCAGTAAAAATCTCACTTTTATCGACAATTATAATCGATACAAGTTACCACATCACTTATTCCTCGAGCGCGATGGATAGGCCGAGTGATGCACGTGAGCGCGCGCGGGCCGCTTGCCGCTGGCGTGCGCCCTTATTACCAGTTGGTATAGAGCGGTGGTGGCGTGCGCGACGCGCAGCGGGCCGAGCGCGTTTGTGTGGGTGACTGGTATATGACGAGTTCTTGTTGCTGGCTGTGAACTGCCGAGCGCTTGTGACGCGACAACGGCTGATTCATTCACTTCACTAAACTTGCCTACCTTCGGTTTTTTTTAAATTAAAAATTGTATATGATAAAAATGTAATGCTCTTACTAAAGCATACATAATTATGTATTTTCCTATCATTGTACCATCAATATTATATTTTACAATTTATAAAATTTATAAGTATTTTCCGTTTTTGTAAGTTTTTAAAGAGCCTGCGTGCCCGATAAAATGTTTAGAACACATTGCACTGTACTACCAGGATCCATGTACACTGGTAATTGTATACATCTGTTACACTTATGATTAGTAAAGATATTTTGAAATTGAATTGAATTGACCATGAATTATTGGTTTTACTTTATCAAGGTTGATTTTTACCAATGTTTTTATCAAGATGATGGTTCCAATGAACATAACAGAAATCAAAATCAAAATACAACATTAGGCGTAGGTGTTAACTTGCTAAGTATCTACCGGCTCGTGGCTCGTGACGACACTGACAATTGTCAGTGACAGATTAGGATTCGTCAATTCAGTTATCAAACATCTGAACCAGTTGAATAATTCCCTAATATTTTACCGAATGAATAAATCTGACGTGACTCGACGGAATTGAGATGAGCACATCTCGCGGGAATTCCAACGCGTCACATCGAAACTCTGATAATCCCGGGAACATATGGGATAAAAAGTAGAACGGAATATATTTGCATGTTTCAAGAATGAAACGGATGCAAGGGATCTGTTTTACGTTGGCTGATAGTTCGATAGTACTTACAATGTAAATTTTATGGTATAATGTTTAAGTGCAATTTTAGATGTGAAACTACGATTTTAACATTTTGCGATTTTGTAGAAATTGTTCCGAGGAAAAATATTTCAGGGTTGCTCTCATATTAAATGTTGTACATAAGGTTCTATACAATGATCTTGTTTCGGCTTATTAGGTACCACCTTTCTGCATAAACCAGTATTTCCGCTTCCAGTATAATTAACTTCAATCTGTGAGATTTAATACTGCTAATATTTCCAGAGGATAAATGTTAAATTCTCATTACAGCGAATTAATTGCATGTCCGTAATATAACGTTGCGGGTAACATGCCAGTAAAACAGGACTGTTTTAATTGTCCACCAGCGTTTTATGTAGATGGGGCTATAACGAGATCCGACAAGTGATAAAGTTCGTTCGTAGTGGTGCTAACTCTGTGGACCGTTCGTGGTGGTGTAACTGTAAGGTTTTGCAATGAGGTGGTCCTTTTCTAATAGACTGAAATTTAAAAGACCTAGATAGTACAAAAAATTAAATGATACATTAAAAACCGTATAAAACGATATGATAAAAAAGCTTAAGGCGAGGTTTTCTCACTTTAATCAACGCTTGTTACTACCAGCGAAATAATAGCGCTGGTTATACCACAGATTACCATACGGCTTTATATATATATATATTATTATTGTATTAAATACGTATTTAGTCGAGTAAAACCAGGGCGCTTACACAGTCAGTTCTTTCTTTCTTTCTTTCTATATTTTAGAGGTTTTTCTCATATTTTTCAAAAAGCTGTAATGAAAAATGTACCTTTACGGTTACGTCCATAATTATGAAATCTGTATACTGAGATATCGTAGATATCATTTAGTGAATAGGTATTTGAATGAATAAAAAAAAAACAGGGTGTAAAACGCAAATCTCTGTTACTTCCTTTTTTTTTACCAAAATGTCCTTAATCGTGTTTCAGTCTCTACGGTTTCCTAGACAAAACATGTACTTTTGATATGAAACCGTTTTTATAATTTTCAACTAACCAAGGATGTAGACAAACTAAAAATATAATGACCAAAATTGCTAACAGTATAGAAAAAGAGGGCCATAAAGAACAACATTGCAGCGGAGGGCAATAAAAGCCATAGATGAACGTGAAAATTGAGCAGAAGCCATAATAATATGTATTTTGTGCTTAGGCGTAGCCAAGGCCAGTTTACGTAAGTTTATAAATGATTAGTTGCCGTCAAACTACTTTTGAGCGATGGTGGCCGATCGGTAGCATGTGCGCTTTTCAATCTGACGCACTCGGTTTGATCCTCGGCCTTGCACCCAAACTTACTTAGTAATTTAAAAAAAAAAGTGCAGTTTCGGTGCCGTGGCTCAAAAACGGTAAAGGAAAACATCGTAAGGAAACCGATATGTCAAAGAACCTCAAGAGTTCAAAGACATAATGACACTCACCAACACGCACTGGGCCAGGTGGATTAGGGCCCTCCTCTCTCTCTCTTCTCTCTGAGAGAAGGCCTGAGTCCCAGCAGTGGGAAAATGATAAGCTGAAATGACGTTGATGAAACTACTACTCACGGCTTAGATGGGCACAGAATTTTAGGCACTCAGAAAAAAAATTACCCACTGATCGACTAAATGCAAAATATATCCAGCGCTATATTCCGAGCCACATTTTCACGTTCTTTATTGCATAAAAAATAAAAAAATACGTTATATTTGTACAAGCTTTGCTCTACTGAGACGATGAAATAAAATACGAAATTAAATTTAACCCACCGTCTGGTCCATTTACTTTCGAAACACAAACACTGTCTCTATCTTTTACTCTCCGCGGTACATGCACATCTGGGAATTCGCGTATTGTACAGAACTTCGGGCGAAGATTAAGAAGAAACAGAGAGAAAAGTCTCCAGAGAGGCGACATGCACATTTCTATAAGCTCAGGAGTTTCCGCACAAAACATAGATCGACTGCAACACACGATACGTCACGTGTAGCAAATTGTTACCGAACTTTTACTGCCAAAATTGGTTACCTATATCAGCTATGCGAGGACGCACCAAATAACCTAATTCGTTAAAAGCAATCGCTGTGGCTGAAATAAGTCTGGACTACATCATTATCTATAAGATATGATTAATATAAGAGTTTGCGTTTCACCAAAATCTGTCATATATGGCAGATTTTGGTGAAATGCATATATATCAATCAATGGTGCGGTCTACAATGACCACAGATATACACAGATCTGTGACAATGACAAATCCGTATTATAATATTTTTTATTTTATTTTACTATAGACAAAAAAAAAAAAACTCACCTGATGGGAAGCGATAAGGTGATCAAAGACCTAGTACTCTTATCTAGGAAATTACTATTAACTTTCTTCTTGAACAACTCCGTATTGTACCAGTTCTAAAAGTATACCATAGTAATAATGTTACGATATCAAAATGAGTGACAGGTTGTATTTGCTGAATTAATTATGAAAACGGATTTTGCCATTATATTGTTTCGCGGAGGTAATTTTACAAATGTACACATTGTAGAATAAATTATTCCTTACTCTTAATAACCGTTACCTGATCAGTGTTCAAATGTGTAAGTTTGTCTGTAAGTAAAGGTGACAGGTTACTGTCTGTTTGTTGCCAATTCCGTAACAGCTGAACGAATTTTCTACGTTTAATCCTGGATTAAAAGAAAATTCATATAAACCATTTAACACTTTTTATCTTAAAAAAATTGCAGTTCGTGTAGTATAATGGTGGGAAATTATTTGTATATCTCGTATTTCGTTTTTAGTTGTTTCTTCGGAGTTGCCTCGATTGTCCTTCTGGTCCTATTTAGTTTGCGTTCTATGGCTGTAATATTAACGATGTTTGCTCAGCGCTCGACTTGTGGTTATTGTGTTTCATTTATTAACTCCGCTATCGTTTCGCTTACCGAACAGATTAAAAGGTTTTATCGTAGGGAGTACAATTACTGTTACGGTTCAACTTACATGATTATTATTACTATTGTTTAAAAGTTTTTTTGAATATATGCTTTAAACGTCTAAATCATATTATTATATTATCTCATAATTTGTAATAGGTACTAAATTTGAGACAGTGGAAGTTGGGTGACGTATTTTTTATTGCGAATATGCTACGTCTACGCGTCTACAAAATATTGTGGTAAAATGCTACGTAGTTTCGTAGTATGGTCTACGCCGTAGCAAGCTTTAATATTTTGGTTCTATTTTTTTGTATGGCATGGTAAGTAGATAGATGTTCTTAAAATGGCCCATAGTGGCAGGCTGGAAATAACAAGATTACTTCCCGGCAGTTCCCGGGGATTTCCTCACATGAAATTGCCAGTGTAAAATCACATTGACCAGCCGACAATGCAGTAGATGGTAGGCACAGTAGAGATTGATAAATTTAATCTACATTTATGTAAGGAGGTCTGCACGTCATTAACAAATATTTGCAGAGTTCAATAATTTATCCCAAATTCCTTATTGTACTTAAAGCAACGTAACGACATAACGAACTTATAAGGGTTCCTTGTAACACTCATCATCATCATCAGCCAGAAGACGTCCACTGCTGAACATAGGCCTCCCCCTTTAACCCCCACACTGAACGACAGCCTGCCTTTTGCATCCACTGGATGCCCGCGACTCTCACAATGTCGTCGGTCCATCTAGTGGGAGGCCTACCTACGCTGCGTCTTCCGGTTCGTGGTCTCCACTCCAGAACCTTTCTTCCCCATCGGGTATCGGTTCTTCGAGCGATGTGGCCTGCCCATTGCCACTTCAACTTGCAAATTTTAACAGCTATGTCGGTGACTCTGGTTCTTTGGTGAATATCTACGTTGTAACACTATGGACCCCAAAAAAGCAATGTATTAATAAATAGTTTAAAATACTTACAAGGTATTACTTTTTGGTTCTGGTTTTTGTGCAGATTTGTCTTCTTCGTTGCGTGTCGACACGAATGTGTCTCTACTTTGACTGCTGTCTGTAAAATAAATATGAAATTAGTCTCCAGAAAATAATTCATATAATTAGTTCCAGATACAGTGGTTAAGTCGGGCGGGTGATCGCACTGTCTGGAAAGAATTGGGGGAGACCTTTGCCCAGGAGTGGGACAGTATAGGTTAACAAAAAAATAATAATTATATGGTGTATCTTCTAGACGACGGGCACATTCAAAGATATCATTGTACTCAGTGAGCTTACGTATACTAAGATCATTAAACGTACTTATCGTTATAAACAGCACTATAGATACTTTGGGACCAAAACACTGAAATTGCGGAAAAAACAATATTTATAAAAAAATATAGAATAGATCTACGTTTGAATGATCTCGCCTGTATTAGTTGAGTGGTAATGACATATAATGGTAATGGTATAATTGTAGAGCGAGACGCAGCCGCGCGCGTGCATTCACCTTGAAAAAGACCGCCTAATGCGGTTGAAACTATAGTCGGAGTGACCGGTTTAATCTTACGTGAGTAATTTCCGTGTAATATAAATAAAATGGTAATGACATTTTTCTATGGAACAACCGATTTTTTTTCTGTGTTTTTATGTACAATGATATCCTAATATTATGTCCCTTGCATCGCGTCGTCTAGAGATATACTCGGTACAAACAACGAATTTTGTTTTTTTTTTGTTTTTCGTGTAATAATTATTTTGTTTTCAATAAACCTATCAATATTATTGCCCGCTTCTACAATCCTTATATTTAAATATGAATAATATTCTTCATTTAATTTTAATAAATTGTTTTTTTTAAACCCCGATGAAAGTGCTAAGAATCTTCAAACGACTCAGCTGATTTTTTTTAATCTTAAGAACACTCCCGATCAAGTCACATTTCAAACAAAAAAACAAAAAAAATTAATCATAGCTAAGAACACTCCCGATCAAGACACCTATCAAACAAAAAACATTTTTTTTTCAATCATAGCTAAGAACACTCCCGATCAAGTCACTTTTCAAACAAAAAAACAAAAAATTTAAATCATAGCTAAGAACACTCCCGGTCAAGTCACCTTTCAAACAAGTAAACAAAAAATACTTAATCAAAATCGGTTCAGCCGTTTGAAAGCTACGATGCCACAGAAAGGCACACAGATACACAGAAACATGTTACACACATGTTAAAATTATAACACCCCTCTTTTTTGCGTCGGTATCGAAAGAGTATCGAAAAATCCACCCGTGGGCCAAATAAACTGGCGAACTAGGTCGCTCCCAGTACAGTTTAACCTAGATAATTCATGTCCCGGTAGCTGCCTTATATCTGCTAACTGACAATGCACTCCGGGAATAAGACGCGAGAAACTTTGTAGGAAAATAACAAACAATCTTGGCACGAAAATACTTGTAAAATTAATAAAATAGGTGAATAGGAAATATTTGTACAAAAATTAGTTAGGGTCAGCATTTACCTGTATATGGGGATTTTGAGATAAATAAGTACACACAGTTCTCTACCCATGATCTACCTGCCTACACTCGATTCAAGCATTTATTTTCTCTGACAGCTGTAATACCATTGTAAAAGGCCAAAAAACTTTTTGTTTTATTATTTTACAAGTACATAATTATATTATATCGGGTCCCAGCTACACTTTTACCACAGAAGACATAATAGCACAGTCTTACATTCAAAAACCTAGTAAAAGTGTTTAGAATTCGTGTTTTTTTTCCAGCTTTTTACAATGTTAAACACTGTTTTAAGCTGTCACGGTTCGGTTGTTCGGTCTTCCCGTGAACATGGTGCATGTAACTGCACCAAAATATCGGTAGCTTATTCCACAACCTTACCATGGTAAATATCCCGTAAATAATCATATAACTTTGGTTAGCCAAGTTTAGTTAACTGAAAGGATACTAACTGATGTTACAAGCTAAATTAAACATTGATTTGACGATATGGGATTTGAACGATATGTGGTATAAATTTACACAGACCACTGTAAATTTATCTGTCATCCCAAAACCGGGCTTAGGGAAACGCTCGCGAAAACGAAGACTGGTCGTGTTGGTGCTGATGACAACCAATACGATAAGTATGATAAAAATAAAACGTAATTATTTCTACAACTATTATGCAACACCAGCTTTGAACAATTATTCAAATGTTAATGCAAAAAAAAACCTTTTTTTTTGACGTTTTCAATGTAATGCAAATAAAATATTTAGCTGACGCTAGAGGTTAACGAACGACCTCCGCATGCACACACAGTCAGCGCCGCGCGCACGCTCGCTCGCTTTAGTACCTACGCGGTGCATTGACCCCGAGTTTTGTATGCCTTACATTGCTGGTTTGCAAAATATTAAACCACTGGAACATAAAAATCAAGGCAAATGAATATTTTGTATTTGATTGTGTTTAGATAGTATAACAATAGCGTTTCGGCTTCCGGAGTGTTTCCCTTACTCGGCGTATACACTTTTTGTGTATTTTGTACTAGACCCAACATTCTATGACTATACCAGTACTTATGCTACTTAATTGCTTGGATTACAAACGGTACAATTTTAATTTTGAAATGCGAGAAATTTTGAGAATTCAGGAAACTCAGAAGCGTCTCAAATTATGCAGCTTCGTTGGCATCAAGATAATTATCGTAAGCATTGTATAACCATAATGTCATCACGCAATTTCATATTTTCCTGTTGCAAAAGTATGAAGAAAGCTGAAAGAAAATGTCAAAGCCGGAGACGTACAATACCTTTGAAGCCCGCAGGGAAAATAAATTTATTTTCGTACTGTTGATTGTTTTTTTACAGATTACGACCTTGTTTTTGTTTTATTTAAGATCTTTTATCAGATATTTTACTTTCGTATCTTATTAGATCTACGCCTACGTAGGAAGAAAAATATAATAATGGTATAAGTTTTCATGATTTCTTATTTTAATACAAGTATTATTAATTTTTATTTTAAATCAGCTCTGATAATAGAGCTTATATATTTCCAATGGATGACCAGATATTCTTGAATCATAGCAACACTCTCGATTAACGGCCTCTTATACCAAATTTGACGGTTTTAAAACAATTTTATTCGGTTACATTAAAATATTTGAGCAGGAAAAAAATACATGTCACAGATACATAAAAAAAAAGGGAAACAAAATCGACTTAGTTTTTTTTTCGTTTTATGCTCTAATGAAAGTTCGTTACAACCTGGAAATTGCATATAAGGCAATCCTATTCAATTTTTTTTGGTTTGGATAGATTTTTGATAGTGAATAGTTTCGTTTTTTAGTGAAATTAAAAGCGTAAAAAGGTCGCGAGAATATGCGCGCGCCGCGGTCAGTCCCGCGCCAGCCGTCATCGAGGTCGGACCTATGTTAGTTTTTGTCGTTGCAGTCCCCCCGCGGGCCCCCTGACTCTTGCGTGGCAAAATACATCGTCGCTATAACTTGGCGGGGGCTGAGGGAGCGTTTTGTTGCCTACGCGACTCGGATACCCGCCGTTAAGCCACTTTTCAAACAAAAGAAACTATATAAAAAATTGGTTCAGCCGTTTGAGAGCTACGATGCCACACACAGATACACATGTTAAACTTATAACACACTGCTTTTTGTGTCGGGGGTTAAAAATGCCTGTTTTTAAACGAACAATTACGTCGATTTTGATGCTGATAATTTTAGTCCTGTCAGTTTAGTTTAGTTAAGAGAATGGCACAACAGAATTGACACCAACTACTAAAACATGTTTTTATAATTATTTAAACTGTAATAATCATTGTAAGTACCTATGACTCGATTATTAACGACTCTAAAAGTTATAAGTATGCTTTAAACTTCAAAGTTTTAACAACTTAAATTCCGCCCGCGGAATTAAAGTTTGAAAACTGAAAGCCTCTTATTAAAAATCCGAGCACGTGAGCTCCACCACATTGTCTACACTTTGATAAGGCAAGGTAAAAAGGAAACCATTCTTCAACAACAAATCTAACTGTATATCTATCTCTGGTCTTTCTAGAAATATTATCATAGAATAGACGGTGATTGCTTACCATCAGGCGGTCCGATAGCTTGTTCCTACCTATGGCATAAACAAATTGCGACCAGTAGGGGTCCCGTGGCAGCCATAAACTAAAATTTGACAATCATAAACGAACTCTAAAAATGTAGCAGTTTTTTATACTTCTTTTAAACTTTTTAATGAGACGAGTAAGTAAGCTGTTGCCCATGACTTTGTACGGTTCTTTCATATAAACTTTCAACACCTTTTGATCCTTTTAATTCGTTCCCTACGCAAAGTCCTTGCGTACCTCTACACCGTTTACCCCATTTCACCCCATAAGAGGTATACCTTTTTTAGCTTCGTGGGTCAAGTAATTTTCGTGATTTTGTGATGCATCAGTTAGCACTGTTCGTTTTTGCAATAGTGCAAACTTTATAATATAGCGACACTTAAAGAACTGCACATTTTATGGTGTTATTGAGAGTTGCCAAAATGGAGAGAAAAGAAATCAATATTGTTTTACTATAATATTATAAGTAGGGGAAAGTCCCGTAACGCCGGACGGCACCTAGTACCGGACACTTGTACTATCGCTGTAAGGCACAACGCTGTGTATTCAAAAACGGGTGAAAGGGGCGCGGGGGAGCGTTGCTATATAGGGTCACGAGACACTGTTCGCCTGTGATGCGAAAGGATACGACGGGAGCGTTCGATTGTTGTTTTTGGCGGGGAAACATTGCATCACTGTAGATACAAGTGAGTGTTACTGCTAAGTTTTTGTGTTTAACTATTTATGGTAATTGTTATTTAAGATAGTGTTCCATTATTATTCGTAAATTGTAAACGTTTTTATAGATTTCTAAAACAGTTTTGGTATGGGACACGCAATTTTGGCGATTCCTTGTCCCTAGTACCGGACACTAAGTTGTCCCTTAGCACCGGACATTGAACAAGTTGTTTTTTTTTTTTTTTTTTATTTTTTATTAATACGTCACAAATTAACAAACTACTTAATTCTAATTATAATATAAACTAATCTAGTCAAACAGCCCGCCCCGTTTTTTCTCGTAAGTACTATTATTTATTATAATAATTGTACTACTTTGTTTTAGGGGAGCGAATAACCAAACAAACTGGGTTAAAATTGACGAAAAAAGAAGGAAAATGGGATTTTGGTCATTGTTTCCCTTTTTTTTTTTCGTTTGTAAACTGCAATATATGCTAGATCACGAATATACGAAAACAACATTGTGGGTCTTGTCAATGAAGCTTTCATAAAAGTAGCTCAGTTGAATATTGCGGTATCTGGGATCAAATGCACATTAATTTTCCCATGTGACAGACATTTATTTTCTGACGTGGATTATTTGTCTGCAGACTTGTCCAATATTCCACAAAAATTCCACAAACTAGGAAATTTTTCAAAAACACCTGGTGTTGGCGTGGAAGTTAAGTAGGAAAAAAGGAAGACAAAACGAAAAAAAAGGAACCGTTTATTCTAATAATATTGGAAAAAGAAAACCTGCTTGCTGCTTGGCTTTGAAGAACATGACGAAAAACTTGATGCAGTGCTCCTTCTGCCATGGCTGAGCCTTTGAAGCATGTGCAGACATTCCTGAATGTGCAGATGCCTATACATGCGATTGACGCAAGATATTTTGAAAATATCTGGTGTTTGGGAGTGAAGTTGAAGTTGAAGAACTGTCCGGTAATAGGCGCCACTTTGGCCGATTGGTTTGTTTGTCACCAAAGTTTTATATGTTTTTTTTAAATATATTTATGCAGAAGTTGCATTTTTGTTCATTTATTTTGTTTTTAACTTTCTTGAGACAAGAAATTCATAAATAAAGTTAAATTTCTCAAAGAGGTTTTTATTTTATTTTCTGAAAACCTTAGGTGTCCAATTTTTTTTGAAAATATAATATAGCCTATTTTCCCGGGGTAGTGGAAATTCCCAACAGTTAAATAATTTCTCGAATCGGTTTAGTAGTTCCGGAGCCTATTCAATGCAAACAAACAAACAAACAATCAAATCTTTCCTCTTTATAATATTAGTATAGAAGACATTTACTTATAAAAGCTAAACTAACAACAAACATTAATATCGATACAAATAGAACAACGCTTATTGCGTATAGTCTGTTATCTTCTCTGACGTTTTTCTGCTCCAATATTTTATTTGTATTTTCTTATGTATTTTACAAACAAAAGAGCGAATTTCTTAGAATCTTCGGTACGTATGATGCCGGCAGTCGAAGTAAATACAAGGTGAATGCGAGGTGTTAAAAAGTAATGTTTATTGCTTAATAACATTGATGTAAGTAAGAAACTGTCATTGCTTTATAATGCTTTATTTAGTGTAGGTGTGATGCTACATAGAGTGCGTGATTGTATGGACAACAAGGTAAACCAACCAAAGTCAAGTAATTTCGACGTTTTAGTGAGATTGTCGTTTAACCGAGTGTCGCTATAAGGGTTTACAATATATAGATATCGGTAGTTGGCCCGTATTTGTGACTTATCAGCTGTAATGTAAAGTATTTTGGCTGTTACCCAAGTGGGGCCAAACGGGACATTATCTCAGGCACTTGAGATTATCTGTCTCAGCCCTTGGAAAGCTTTTATACGACAACATTTTGTAAAAAGATATACATAATGTTTGTTTTCATCTTTTTCTACTTATCCCAGTTAGATTTATTCTCTGTAGCTGTTACCCGTGACTTTGTTCGCGTAGATTCTCATATAAACTTTCAATCTTCGTATATAGGGTTACAAAGAAAGGGTATGCTAAGCCAAAAGGGGTTCGTACACTCACCATTATGAAAAACTTTTACTATGAGACCAAACATGAAATCGCGAAAAAAAACAGCTGTTCCATACATTGAGTGGAGGGTCAATGACAATTTTCTAAGGAACAGCTGTTTTTTTGCGATATCAGGGTTGGTCTTATAGTAAAAGTTGTTCATAATTACTAAACAAAATACAAGCTAAAACTAACACTACAAATACAGTAATTTTTAAACTTTCGCGATTTGAACACATGTTTTAAACGTTTATCGGGACTTATCACGTATTATTAAATTAAATAATACGTGATAAGTCCCGATAAACGTTTAAAACTACAAATACAGTTAGACTGCCCATAGACCGTTGAAGGTCTAAAGACAATCCAAATGCTCAAGCCCACTACCAGTTGGCAGCGTACCCAACATGCTGGCGGCATTACCACGTTGAATGGCAATGCTAATGCGTTGAGCCAGAAACACGCCAGCATTTTGGTCACGCGTCGCATTAACCAGGCGCTCTGAAATTATAATAATACTAATAATTATGAGTACAATTACCTCCTTTCAGCTTAGCATACCCTTTTCTTATTACCCTGTATAAATGGCCAAAGTCACGAACCGATTTGTTCTGATTTTGATCACTTGAACTTCAGTCTAGGCTACATATTTAAAGAAGCCCATTGCCATAGTAAAGTATCATAAGATAGATGTCCATACTTACTTGGAACTCCAGTTTGTAGAGTACGGGGAACTTTCTCCGCTGCTCGCATAGTTTGGCGAAGTTCTTGAGCTCGACGGGCCGGTCCGGTATCGTCTCCGATATGGAGCCATTCTCGTCGGCTGTGGAATAAACACCGTTAGTATATCCTGGATCTACATTTATAGAAAACTGTAGGCCTAACGCTGAATGGAAATTCGAAACAGCGTCACGACGTTCAAGCGGTTGGGGAATAATCAACTCTTGCCGCTAAGCTAAGAATAAAAGCTAAAATAAGCTGGGTTCAAAATTGATTGTACCCTCAGATCAGACAAACCGGGGAGCTATGGTAGGCGAGTGCAAACGCATCTGGCCTAAATCAGGCTTTTAGTCGAATTCACTTGCACGTGGACAATTTCTTTGGTGTTGCTACAAGTTTCTCAGTATGCATGAAAAATTTGTAAGTATGCCGTACCTACAGTTTTAACATTAAGCGGTTTAGTGGTATAGTATTAAAAAAATTGGAGACATTTGTACAGGAACGATAATTATTGTATTTAGGTATATTCGAGTCGAGGCGTGGCGGAGACGGGACGCGGCGCAGAAGTTCGGAGGGGCAGTTTTGAATCTAAAAGTTAACCGAAAAAGTTAACTTTTCAACTGCGGCTTGTAAGGACTCGACAGTCTGCGTTGGGCCTTATTAAAACAACTGGATCCTAGAAGAGTTGTTTCTATGGAGGATAGTTTATCCTAGTGTAGACGGGGGTGTCCATAAATAGGAATGTAAACTAATTTATTACCTCATAAAAAGCTGATCATAAATGGAGTCCATCAAAGATAACAACAAAACACGCTCCATACAAATGCTATACTAACACATTCTTTGCGGGAAAGGGACAGAGGATCTCCTCTCAATCCCCACCAAAAACTGTAAACGCATATCTTAGGAACTTATAAGCCAATATAAATTATTTTTTCAATATGACATCTGTAATATATTTTATTATCCCCGAATATACCGTTACGTAAATCTTATCCATACAATGGTTACCTGGAAGAGATAGCTTTTAGCGATAAAGCAACCCCTTGTGGCACTAGCTTTTAAGTTTCTATCTGTACTTTTGTAACTTTTATTTCTAGTGTGCACAAAAAAGAGGTACTATCTATGTATCCTTTTTAAGTTTTGACGCGTCAATTTTATGTGAAGATTAAGTGCTGAATCCACCTTAAGCACTGTGAGCAGTATTCTAGTCTGCAAATTTATTTCTACAGAACGGTAATAAAGTACCGGATGGCAAACAAAAGAGCCATTTGAGAGCCCGATCATCACAAAATGCAGTATATACGAGCCAATAGCCCTCCAGCGTATTATAATGGGGCAAGATAAAGAGGTTCGTGGTCCATTAGTATTTTTCTTAATGTTCTTGCAAAGATTTTTATGTAGGAGATACTTTTTGTCTTACTTCCATTATAGTACCTACCGCCGGTTGATTCTGAGACGAAAGAAAAATTGATTTTTATTTTTAGCACTACGCTCACCACGCCCCTGCATGCTATCTGTTTCGCACGTTTTAACAGTTTGAAGATAAATAACTAGCCAAGAGCGTGTCGAGACACGCATATGGTAGGGTTCTGTAACCAAAGCCATAATATATTATGTAATTGTATGTAGTCATATTCATATTTCAGAAATTGGTGTTTATAGTTATAGCAAAATTCAAATGTACCAGAGCCACCCCTGAAATTCAATATTATATTTTTTTATAGTTTTATAATTTTTTTTTTTTTTTTTTTTTATGCCATAGGTGGCAAACAAGCAGACGGGCTGCCTGATGGTAAGCAGTCACCGTCGCCTATGGATACTTGTAACACCAGAGGCATCACAAATACGTTGCCGACCCTTTAGAACTCTATTAACTCGCCTTTTGAAGAACCCCATGTTGTAACTTCTCGGAAACACCGTAGAAGGTAGCTCATTCCACATTTTGCAGGTATGAGGCAAGAAGGATCGTGTGAATCGCACAGTGTGCGATTTCCACTGATCTATGATGTGTGGATGAGCCTTCAGGCGGTGGCGGCTAGTGCGATGGTAAAACCGCGACGCCGGCATCAGATCAAACAGTTCTTCAGAACACTCCCCGTTGTAAATGCGATAAAAGATACAAAGAGACCCGACGTCTCTGCGCATGCTGAGTGGCTCAAGGTGTTCAGCGAGCTTGGGATCGTTGACAATTCTGACAGCTCTACGCTGTAATGCATCGAGTGGGTCAAGCTGATACTTGGGTGCTCCATTCCATAGATGGGAGCAGTACTCCATGTGAGGTCGGACTTGCGCTTTGTAAAGCAAGAGTCTTTGTCTCGACGTGAAGTACCGCTTCGCCTTGTTGAGCACACCAAGTTTCTTAGATGCGAGCTTGGCCTTACTTGCGATGTGACCGCGGAACTGTACATTCGTAGAAATGTCGACTCCAAGGACTCCAATGCTCTCTGAAACCTTGAGGGGAGCGTTTTGAAAATGAGGAGCTACAACAAATGGGGCTTTTTTAGCGGTGAACGCGCAAACTTGCGTCTTTGTTGGGTTAAACTGAACCAGGTTCAGTTCACCCCAGACCGAGACCTGCTCAAGAGAGGTCTCGACTTCAGACAGAAGTTTACTCCTACTTTCTTCAACTACGGCATGAGGGTTGTTAGCACGACCGGTATACTGTGCATCGCCCGTGCTATCGTCCGCATAACAATGCATATTGCTCGAAAGCAACATGTCATTGATGTGGAGAAGGAAGAGCGTTGGCGATAACACAGAACCCTGTGGGACGCCAGCGTTGATAGGCATGCTGTCGGAGCAAGAACCGTCGACAACGACCTTAATACTCCGATCAGATAGGAAGCTGGCGACCCAAGTGCATAACCCCTCGGGAAGGCCGTAAGATGGTAGCTTGGATAAGAGTGCCCTATGCCAGACCCGATCAAAAGCTTTGGCTATATCCAAACTAACTGCAAGCGCCTCCCCTCTACTCTCAACGGCTTCAGCCCAGCGGTGAGTGAGGTATACCAGAAGATCACCAGCTGATCGGCCGTGACGAAAACCGTACTGGCGATCACTGATGAGCTGGTGTTCCTCCAGGTATCCGAGGAGCTGGGTGTTTACCACACGCTCCATCACCTTACAGAGTAGGGAGGTAATAGCAATGGGCCTGTAATTAGTCGGATCAGACCGATCTCCTTTTTTAGGAATCGGATGGACTAGGGCAGTCCTCCATGATGACGGCACACATCCAGTTGAATACGAAAGCAGGAAAAGACGCGTTAGGACCGGAGTCAACTCAGGAGCACAGGTTTTAAGGACGATAGCCGGAATGCCATCTGGCCCACTCGACTTACGCACATCAAGGGACATGAGTTCCTTCCGTACTGATCTCTGAGAGAAACGTACTTCAGGCATGGAACTCGCACACCGCGGAATGTTGGGTGATGTGGCGCCCCCGTCGTCGAGAGTCGAGTTTGAGGCAAAGAGAGTACCAAGGATATCGGCTTTCTCCTTTGCGCTATGGGCCAATGTGTTATCCGGCCTACGCAGGGCTGGTAGAGAGGACTGACAGAAGTTGCCTTCAGCAGCCTTGGCTAGTGACCAAAAAGCTCGACTTCCAGTTGGATATGACGCAAGTCGGTCGCCAATTCTGCTGATATGGGCTGCTTTGGCCTCGGCAATAATCCTTTTGCTGGACCTGGAGGCAGCATTAAGTTTTTTCTTCAAGGTGGAGGTGTCCGAGTTATGACTAGCAATTGCAATTTATACAACTGTTATTGTGCATATTTTCATGGACTTATCTTAATAATTAGGATAGGTATAGAAGTTAGAAGGTTCAAAATAATTAGGACGGACGGACAGATGTACAGACAGACAGACGGACGGACGAACATAACGAACTTATAAGGGTAGGACTACGGAACCCTAATAAAACACTATGTGAGTTTTTTTTTATATTTGATTTGGCAGTAATAAAAAGCAATTTTCATTTTGATAATTTATTTATTGATGGAGGAGATAGAAAAAAAAACCGGACAAGTACGAGTAGCACTCGTGTTTTGAGGGTTCCGTTAGACGGAATTCACAGAGCGCGAGTCAATAAAAAAAATGGAAGTTGAAATATTGAAAAACAAACTTAACTTTGTAGTTGAAAATTAGGTTCTTCCATACATTTCAACTACAAAACGTAAGTTTGTAATAGCAAAATAATTATATTTAAATGATATAACTTCAAATTTATGACTTTCGGAGTTATTCCTATATATGTGCTATGACACCTTGCCTCTTGCCAAATTTCATGATTCTAGGTCAACGGGAAGTACCCTATAGATTTTGATTCCCCTGTGAAATCGCAAAATATGCAACATAAACGTTCATATCTTTTGATTGCGTTGACTTACAACTTTTACTTTTTTACTGCCGAAAGAAACCGTAGACCCAAGTATTTAATATAAATTTCAACTTGATACCTTTACGCGTTGTTGAGAAAAAGACGGACAGACAGACGGACAGACGGACAACGAAGTGATCCTATAAAGGGTTCCGATTTTTCCTTTTGAGGTACGGAACCCTAAAAACGGGTTGAAAATTTTCGCGTTGATGTTATATGCTTTACACCGTATGCAGTGTTATTGGAATAAAAATCATGTAATAGGCTTTGCGCAGCGTCGGACGACCCACAAGATGGACAGACGACCTAAAAGAGACCGCAGGACGCTGGATGCAGGCCGCTTCCAACCGGTCCTTTTGGAGATCGATGGGGGGGGCCTATGTCCAGCAGTGGACGTCCTACGGCTGAAATGATGATGATGATGATGAATAGGCTTTGAAGATTTCAGTCTGGTTGTACAATAATTGGCTATCATGGATACGTTCGACGGCTATACCTACGGTAGAGATTGCACCGGTAGCAAAAAGCGAAGAAATTACGAATAAAATAAGCGAATGAAAACAGGTGAAGTTAAAACCTTCACCCATTTCATGTCCAGTATTTAAACTACAATTACGTAACATGTTTGGGTGAAACTACCTTCAACTATTTACCTAATTCTAAAACTGCCAGCCAATTAGAAGGGTCCTTGAGCTCGTTACCAGATGCACTAACCGACCGACCCTTTATGCCAAGTACCCTCGGCGGATGATAATAGCGGACACTGAAGGGCACCGGAGTTAACGCCACAAAAAGGGTTGAAACGGCTTATTTTTATAAAATTCCAGATAAGTAAATATGCCTAATAAGAGAGGTAATGGAGAGTCTTTTAGATATCTTTTAGCTGTACTTTCTCGGCCCTTTTGTAAAACCTAATTATTCGTACAGATGTTGAAAGGAGGTTGGGTCTTTGTCCAATCTAAAAATCTATTAGGTTTCGGCATTTAGGAAAATTACCTTCCAATTAATTTGTATTTCGTTTGAATATAGAGAGAATTTAACTCTTTAATAATAAGTGAATGATGTTAAAAAAATTAGGCGTTATTTTGTTATGATTTGGAAGTAGCAATCTATTTAAGAGGCGAACAGTTAATACATAATTATGTTTTGTACAACGACTTCGGAACGCCTTTATAGCAAAACGCTAATAAGAAACAATTTTTTTTTGTTCATGGTAAGAATTTTAATTTCAGCCAGATATTTTAAAATTCTAAGTAGAATTTTCCTGACGCTCGTATCACAAAAGCTTTGTATTAGATAATTATGAGACGTGACGCGACCCTTGCTCGACCCGCACTCAACAAACGCCGATAACGATGTCACTTTCCGTGCGCAAATCTTAAAAGCCTTGATAAAAACCTTATAGAAAGCAGGAATTTATGCTGCGTTCTTATCCACGTGAAAAGTAGTCGGTGTCCGTCCTCACAAATCACATTTAACGATTACAGCTTTTGTGATAGTAGCTCAGGGATCGGTGCATTCCACATCCACGGTATATCAGCTGCCCGTAAAGGAAAACATCGCAAAGAAAACATAGTATATCATGCAGTGAAGGAAAATATTGCATTGAAACAATAGCTCATCGATAACTACACAAATTTTTAACAGATTTAATGGTTTTTTTATAAGAATATTACACATATTTGAAAAGAAACAAAAATAAAACCTAAAACTACTTACAAATAAATATAACCTAAACTTAACTAAAAACTAATCTAAAAGCTCCTTGGTAGTAGGAAAATTGGCCAGTATACTTGCAGCTGGCAATTTTTTTGGCCATAGTAGGCACCAGCATTCCAGTCACCAGTCGCCTCCACCAAACGTTTGGCCAGGTCCCTATACAGTTCGAGAGCGGCCGGCCCTCACGGTCCTAGTCTTTACCCCAAATGGCACAAAAATGTACAGTACATCCTGTCTAGATAATATCCATATTTGAGCCGTTTGAGGTTTTCATCTGTAGTCGCGGCAGTGCCAGACCGAACCATTGTTGCAGGAAGATGAGACGGCACCAGTGTCTTGACTTGTCTGTCTGCATCAGCCCATTCGGTTCTAAACCTGACAGGATGCCGCCACTGACAAAGACCCGACGGATAATATTATTCAAGCTGGCGTGCCGCGGTCTGCGCCCTCTCCTAGCGCACGACAGTGCGTGGTAACCAAGCCCATCTGCCCTTTTACCACATGAACAGCGGTGAGGGACCTGCCAAGCAGCACATAATCACCTATTTTCTTATTTAAATAAATATTTAACGAACAAAATGATTTTGATTTTATTGAATTGGCTATATCTTAAGAACGGTCCCATTTACGTTTAAAGGTAATATTTTACTTCCAGAGGTGAGAAATCAGGAGATGAATTCCATTTATTGAACTTTCAGTGAGCTCGGAAAATGTATCAACTATTTGAATCTTGTAATGCATTTATTTCAAACTCCGACCATGGGATCAAATATAAGCTTATTCAGATTTATTTTAAAAAGGTACGCAATTCCATAGATCTGTCTTTGTATAAACAGGGGTTTATCTGATCCATCGAGGCCCTCGGCGCTTTGAGGTAATCGGACTCCAACCGATAATCCTATGGTTCGGTTTTGCTCTTTCACTCAGTGGATATTTTTGTAGAAACTGTTTTATAAAAGGTAAAGCTGCGGTAGTTGAAATATTGGAATGGTTTGTATTCTGACAGAATTAATTTAGGCTGAAATATTTTTAGGTAACCGTGTTCAAAGGATATTAAGTGTATTTGGTTTTTTGCCTTTACTTATTCGACCGACCGAAGCGAAGATTTCAAACTCTACGGGAACAAATCGACGTTTGTATGTTTGAATAATTGGATTTGTATGTATTTATGTTCGATGATAATTTTTGTGTTGTTGATCTTATTATTATAAAGATTTTTAGGCGACGTAATTATTTTTTTCCAGTTTTGTTAGATCAAATATAAACAACAACAAAAAAAATGCAATAAGGCAGAATGAGTTCCAAAATGCTTTTCTTTGAGTTGTAAATACTAATAGTAATACTAAATCTTGGATTTCAGATCTTGATCTAAGGCTCTCTGGGAGTAGAAATACGCACAGAATATTTTTTTTAGTTATTAAAGTCGAACGGCTGTTAAGGCATTTTTGTAAGAAATTTGTTGTAGCCTGTTTCACCCATATAAACGAAACGTCAGTCATTCGAAATCAGTTAGCAACCGTGATGCGGAGTTCGACGCGTTGATCTAAATAAGAATGTTCAATCAAGGTTTACTCATACTCGTAATAATGCCTGGTAACAGATTTTCCGGAAATGAGAAGGAAAACCAGGCATTATGAGTGCATAATGCCTGGTTTTCCTTCTCATTTCCGTTCTATTTACTTCTCTCTTTTGTGGAAATACGATTAGTAATATTTCACTCGATCGAAAGAAACCTATCTGCTAATATTTAAATTACTCTATACATTACACAATTTTACATTGAAATCATTAGCTTACTTTATATTAATGACTGTAGTAATATTTGATTTTTAATATATTTGGCAAAATACAATATGACGTTACAAAAAATAAATAAATTAAGTGCACAATAATAGTTCATCATCAGCAGCCAGAAGACGTCCACTGCTGAACATAGGCCTCCCCCTTTAACCTCCACAATGAACGACAGCCTGCCTTTTGCATCCACTGGAAGCCCGTGACTCATAGTTACGTATATGGCTACAATATACACTCATATAATAAATCAATGCGTAGCTACTTATATTATTTACACCAGTCTGTTACCTGTCGAAAGGTTGAGAAGATATAAGCCGGGTCGCGGCGACACAGTTCGAAGCGAACAACTACTATGTAATGAGTTGTTAGAAGGTACTAGAAGGGAATAACGTTGATTCTGTCATTCCACTCACTAAACTAAACCAATCAGAAAATACTAAAAGTATCATCGTATCGTTTAATTTCAATGTGTGGGAGACAGACGGCAATAATTTTAGATCTGTCAAATTTTGTTTAGTTTAGATAATGATACAACAGAATCAATACCATTAAAAAGAAGATTGTGTTAATGGACTGCTGTGGACTGAGGATATTAATTTAAAACTGCTGCTGCGTTTAATACATATTTATTGTCTTTATGCTCTATGTAAACGGATATCATGTTCTAATGTAGGTACGTATTGTACAACTGAAGTGATATTCCAAAACTGCTTCATAAGAGACTACATTCAATTTCCGTAGCCGCATCGAAATCGCATTTAGGAATATGGGTCAAACATTGTGACGTAGCAATAGAAATAGATACTCGGATACATCGGAGAGCATGCGTTACCAGTAACTAAATATACCAGTAACTTAGTTATTATAAAAAGTACCTAACATTAAGGCGAGGTTTTTTCACTTTTAAGCAACGCTTGTTACTACCGATGACAATAAGGCGTATTATATTTTATTGTCGCATTTAGTGGACCAAAACCAGGGCACTTACATACAGTCGTGAATTTCGCTACTACTACTTTTGAGGTTTTTCTCATAGTTTCTAAAAGTATAGCTGTAATCAATGACCTTTATTATTAAAACATTGGATATAATGTTTAATATACCTTTACGGTTCCCTCTATAATTATGACATCAGTATATTAAGATTTCGTAACCATAATTTAGTAAACAGGTATTTTAATTAATAAAAAAACCCAGAGAGAATAGCGCATTGTTCATTGTTATTTTTTTTATCAACCGAAATGTCCTTGATCGTGTTTCGGTTTTTACGGTTTCCTACATAAAACATTCAATTTTGATATAATATGACACTGTTTTTAACTAATTTTAAGCTATCATGGAAGTAGAGGGCCTTAATACACAGGAGTCATGTCATTCTACAATCTTGTTATTTTCAAATAGTGTCCTCTTTTTCGTCATAATATTGAAATATTGTTGCTTTGAAATCTCCTCATTCAGAAATATTGTCTTTTGTCTCACTACCTAGATAATAATATTCGGGACATTTTTGCACACTCGGTCATCTGACCCCAAACTAAGCAAAGCTTGTGATATGGCTGCCAGAGACATATACAATACATATAAATAGTTTTTAAATACATACTTAAACTTATGATGACATACGGCACTGAAGCGTGGTCTCTCACTATGGGTCTCATAAGCAAGCTCAAAGTCGCACAACGAGCTATGGAGAGGGCTATGCTCGGGGTTTCTCTACGAGATCGAATCTGGAATGAGGAGATCCGTAGTCGAACGAAAGTCACCGACATAGCCCACCGGATTAGCAAGTTGAAAAGGCAGTGAGCAGGGCATATTATCACGTAGAACAGGTGGTCGATGGGGCCGAAAGGTTCTGGAATGGAGACCACGGACTGGTAAGCGCAGCGTAGGACGTCCACCCACAAGATGGAAAGACGACCTAAAAGAGATCGCAGGGAAACGCTGGATGCAGGACGCTTCAAACCGGCTCTTTTGGAGATCGATGGGGGAGGCCTGCTATGTTCATCCAGCAGTAGACGTCTTATAGCTGAAATGTTGATGATGATATACTTAAATAGATATTAACAACCAGATAAAGAACAAACACAAATTTTCATCACAATACAATACAATACAACTTTATTACACACCGAAAATACAAATGAAACTCACATAAATGTTATTCCTAGGTGGGAATCGAACCCACGCCCCCAAGCTCAGAAGCTAGATTCAATGCCAACTGGACCAACGGGCTATCGAGATATTGTTCATATTATGTGTTGTTCCCGTTATTTAACGTTTTATTATAAACTGAGACTCTGGAATCTACTTTTGAAATTATTCTAAACGGCTACGAGGTTAAGCCAAATAATCGCCTCGGGCGAATCTGGCCACACCGGAGATTAGAGTAACGCTCTGGCCGTTTACCAAATCCTATACCTACTCAAAGTGCTTAAGATAATCGATATTATAATGCGAATATGAAGGACACAACGGGAAAATCTATATTCAAGTATATCAGAAATAAAAAAAACTTTCAGAGTGCCTGGTTTAAAGCGACGCGTGACCAAAATGCTGGCGTGTTTCTGGCTCAACGCATTAGCATTGCCATTCAACGTGGTAATGCCACCAGCATGCTGGATACGCTGCCAACTGGTAGTGGGCTTGAGTATTTGGATTGTCTTTAGACCTTTAACGGTCTATGGGCAGTCTAACTGTATTTGTAGTGTTAGTATTAGTACTTTGTTTAGTTAAAAAGCCACTTGCCCAGTATATATCTAGAATAGTCATAATTATGTAATACAGTAGTATAATTAATGAGAAACAGGGGGCTACATTTTTGAATAGATCGTATGCAATGACAATTCATATTATCATTGCTCGTATGTTATTTCTCTCATATGATATTTTTAATATTATACGAAATAAAAGATTTTCTATTGATACAAAGCAAATTCAAATGGTTCAAACCAGTCGTGCGTTAGCGAGTGATATGATTATTTCAAAAATGCTACTTTCGCAGGGTATTTTCGTGTGACATAACATACGAGCTATTCAAATATCGAGCCTCTGTAATAGAATAGGATATAGCAGTATAATGGGCGGCCTTATCGCCCAAAGCGATTGACTTTAATGTGTAAAGAGCTTGTTTGCGAAAACGCGAAATTGACAGGAATTATCATCATCAACAGCCAGAAGACGTCCACTGCTGAACATAGGCCTCCATCTTTAACCTCCACACTGAACGACAGCCTGCCATCTGCATCCACTGCATGCCCGCGACTCTCACAATTCTTATTCTTATTCGAGATGGGGGCGATAAGTCCTGCACTGACGTCCCGCTTGGGGTGTATTGTGCATTTCCCCCTACCAGCGCCTACCCGAGCCAACCGAACTCCTTGAAATATCGGAGTGAGGCTCTGAGGCGCTGGCACAGTTGCTCCAGTGGCGTAGATGGTAGTGTAAGAATGATGATGAAAAGCAGTCTAGCTGTTGCGGTGACGAGGATGAAAGAGGAAACGGTGCCCCATGCAAGCCGGTAGCGATTCTAGTTTCTTCTGTGGCTTCACAATGCCACAGCACATCACTCTCACAATCGTCGGTCCATCTAGTGGGACAGGAATTATGTCTTGCTTTATTGAAACAATCACTTCAATGCAAGAGATACAGGCTATAGAGCGTGTCACGTTGTTTAAATTATGTCTAGAATCTGCTAGGCAAAATTATTGCCCAAGACTAATTGGGAATGCTAATTGGAACCTGTCGTATCTACAATCTGAATCTTCGATTGGAAAGAGAGGAGTGCTAGCTTAGTAGACACAGTATGGGTTTGTGTTCAAATAAAAATTGACTCTCATGATATAAGTTTCAAAGCTAATATCTTAGTTTCTGGACTTAGACTAGACTTACTGGTAGGCTTGTTCCTACTCTGCAAGGCGCCTTTACTTCTAAATTAACGAGTCCAAAGTGACAAGGCAAAAAAATATGTAGATATGTAATGTAGATAAAACTTTTGTTATTATAATTTTTGGTACTCTAAAACTAAATATGCGTCCTAAAATTAACTTTGTTGCGACGTAGCAAAAGTAAATGAAAAAATACTGAAGCTGAATTATATGTTTGACTTTTTCGGTCTGTCCTAAGCATTTTCGTATGGGTTTATAACGGAAATAATCTTAACCTAGACCCCCTGGGATGAAAAATTATTGTTTCACATTTAATTATAATGGGCATGCTTTTTTTTGTTCAGAGAAAATGGAAAGAAATGGATAAAATGCATCCTAATTTTGTTAACAATTCCTAGTGAAAGGAATTTAAAAAATATCGGTGAATATCGGAATATCGGAAAAACCAACAGGTGAATATAAAAGAACAGACTATTGTTTGTACTTCATCAACTATACTGAATAATATTATTCATCAAACCCTTACTGTTATAAGGTTTCACCTTCTTTTGCTTACACCACTGAACAATACAAAAGAAACAGTGACTTCCAATATTGCCTCTGAAGCTTGAATTAACGCTTTGTTGTAAAGGAGTATGAAATAACTGCAATTTTGGATTATCATAGTATTGGTTATAAGTTTTGGGGTGGGTATCTGTGAGTGTCTGTATGTGTGTTTGTTCTAATTTAACCTTATCACTATACCAGTGATAAGCTGAATTAACATAGTATTTTTTTTTACAAATAATTACATTCTGACTTCACTGGAAGAAGGTCAAAATCAACAACCGAGATTCGTTCCCTAACTTTCCACCCTTGAAAGTGGAATATTTTATTCAAATATTAATGCAATTTTTTAATGGGATATTAACGTTTTTTTTATTGATATAGCAAAAGAACACATGGCAATAAGTTTTATCACATCATAAGTAGGTTTTGGGCCGAATTAATTTGATTGAATTGTTAATATTATGTTTTTTTATAATTAATTATATATAATAATTTATAATTTTTTTGTTTATTAATTATTATATTTTTTATATGACTTGGATATGGCCGAATCAAAATTAATTAAATAAAAAATAAAAAAAATTACTTAAGCCTTTATTCAATACAAAAAGGATAATCAAAATCAGTTCACAACGATATCGTTGTATGTAAGAAACCGAATTGAAAACCATCTATTTCGAAGCCTGCTTGAAATAAAATCGCCACGAGTAAAACTATCGAAGCTACTCGGTGTTTTCAGATGTCAATAACAACTGACATTTCAGTGAGTCTGTGTATTATTCTGTGCCATAAATCGAGGCACAGAGTGGCTCCATCAGACGCTGACGTGGCATTGACATCAGCGAATGGAATATGCCAATATGCATTCGCGATGCAAAAGAGGGAAAAGGCATCAACATATTCACAGGCAGCATTCACATTTTTTTGTAATGACGTCATGCTAACGAATTTTCACAAACTTGGTATGGTAAAGATTTCAAAAAGCGTCATGACAAAATTAGGGAATAAGAGCGTTATCTGGTACAGTTTTACTTATTCCAAATGCATATCAGATTTAGGATTGGAATATTCCTCAAGGCTGATCTGCGAGGAGCTGGGCCGAAATGTGTAATCCTATTACCTAAGTAGATTAGATTTATTAAATCTTTTTGCTGCAAAATAGATGAAAAAAAACAATTAGATATTTTTACTCAAAACCGATTAGGTCAGTTATGGCGGTAGTATTAAAACCTATGTTTTAGAAATTAAGTGTTATTTTTGGATATTATTACTACCTCCACAAGCAGAATTTTTTTTTTATAAAAAAAAAAAAAACTTCCATTGCATTTAAAGTCGGCCACGTCATAACAGCGGAAAACTTTCAAAATTGCTGTCGTATTCTACGACAATGACGTCGCCATACGTCGGAGAAAATGGAGGGAAACATGGTGCGAGACGATATCAGATCATTCAAACAAGGAAGATATGTTAAGGTGGCGTGGCAGGTGCGAACGCATCCAGTCTAAATGAGTCTGGATACCTTTCGTACTCACCCTGCAGACGACCTTGCAACCCTTTTTTGTATGTGAACTAATTAGTCGGTTCATTAGTGTCTCTGCAAGTTTCTCAGTGTGTGTGAAATATTAATAAGTGAGTCGTACTTACAGTTAAGCAGTTTAACGGTATCTTTGATCATATAGCCTTAAACTTAATTTGCCAGATGTTAACCGCATCATCACTTAACATCAGGCGAGATGGTAGTCAAACGCAAGCCTATTAATTATTTTAAAAAAAATACTCGAGATAGTACCGAAAAGTCTGCCAAAAACTGAAGGGGGCGAGGTAAACACGTATTGCACACACTGACATATTCTACTAGTTCTACAAACACACACTTCAATATTGAGTGACACACAACTGCAAACGAGATAATAAAAATTCCACCATCACCTTTGAAAAATTGAGACTTGAACACGAGCGATCCTTGTAAGTACTCAGGCATATCTCCCTTGTTAGACTGATCTGAGGCGACGACGTAACATGGCGACAACGGCCGTCGGCGTGCCGTCCGACACGAAGCGAAGCTTTGACACTTGCTAAGGATATTACGTATAAGCTGGGACGTTGGGGAACGGTGGTGATGGCAAAACGATAATAATATATCGGCGGAAGTTGTGCTGTGGTAAGCGTGTGGTGTCTTTAGAAGCTTGTATATTACGCTGAGAGGAAACACTCAGATGCTGCCTGAAAAATATTTACTTATCTACTAAAGCCGATAACTTTCTATTTCATCATAATCATCATAATCAGCCTTTTAACAGTCCACTGCTGGACTTTTAGCCTACCCCCGAAAGGGTGATTGGGCCATATCCACCACGCTGGTTCAGTGCGGGTTGGTGGATTCACATGCGCCATTGAATTTCTTCTCCGTACGTATGCAGGTTTCCTCACAATGTTTTCCTTCACCGAAAAGCCAGTGGTATGAAAATCCGTACATAAGCTCCAGAGAGCTCATTGGTACGGGCCCAGGATTTGAACCCGTGACCTCACGATTTCAAGTCTAACGTTCTATTTAAAAGCAAATTATTAGTGCCTAAAGCAGGATCTTTAACTAATGTGTGTTGCCAGTGATGACATATCATGATCAGACAGATGACGACGTGGTCTTTAGACTTCGTTGCTGGCCTTTTGGAAGAACAGTGTTGCACAGCGTGCAATGGCTATAGCTATGCTCGGAGTTTCTTTGCGCGATAAAATTGATCTACGTGATACGTGACTACTGACTACTGTTCTACGTGATATGTGCCCTGTCCACTGCCACTTCAACTTGCTAATACAGTGGGCTATCTCGGTAACTTTCGTTCATCTACGGATCTCCTCATTCAAATATGGCAAATATTCTATGAAAATTTGGACCGGTATCAATATATCCAAATGATCAATATCCATAAATTATTGATAATTATAGTAAAAAAGACTAGTCGGAGACATCTGCAATACTACAAATTAAATCCACCTGGATTTTCGTGTCCAAAACATGATATTGTGCGCCTCTCAAGCATTTTAATTAAGACCACAAGACTATCACAACAGACGAGAAGTTAAGCCAACTAATCAAATTAATATGGATCCCAACCGAACTCCGGGTGTTATGAGGTCAAACAATTGTTAGAATACCTACAGAACTTTACATACCGGAGTTTCTGTCGCCTCTAAAGTCAAATACTTGACTTACTTATTGCTTTCTGGGTAAATTAGGGGTAGTTAACGAACCTTATTAGGAATTACTTGCTGGAGACAGTTTGCTTGTTAATGTTGAAGTTTGGCTTGTAATTAGTGACTGGCATTTCCGCTGAGGGCTTACCGTTAGAAACGTTTTTATGCTGGAATGATTGTCCATTCAGAGACACTGATATATTGACTATTGCTAATAGGCTATTGGACAGATAATCGATTTGTTGAAAAATATAAATAAATATAATACACTTACAGTAAAATGGCTAATAAAGTTCTGAGATATAAGCGTTTAAAGTTTTTGTTCGGATTAGGAACGGATGCTTTGTCTCTTACCCGCATGATGAGGGTCAGTATGGAGTTTATATGGCGTACTTATATGTGACGTCATCCGTAAGTATAGTGCGCTCTCTGTCTAGCAAGACATAAAAATATTTATATCTTCCTTAATTTTGAACACTTTTTATAAGACAATAAAAATAATCAGTCCCGAAGCCGTATTGGCGTAAATTCTATTTGCTTGCATGAAAACTTCACAGTTATTAATTAGAATTAATCCCATCTTTCGAAAAGAAAAGAGACAGATAATATTAGTGCTGCCAGATTGGTTTAGATTAAAATGGTAAAATCGATGCCAGCACACCGTTGTGCGTGTATGGAGGCCGACAGGAAAGCGATCATAGCTTAGTGGTTAGAGCGCTCGGGCGTTTTCCCGTTTGCTGAGGTTCGAATCCTAGTCGTCAAGGTTTTTAATTGTTCATACTTACTATTTAACTCTTCAATATCAAAATCAGGCGAGTTGGAGGTCAAATGCAAGCCTATTTATAAAAAAAAAACTTTCGGTTTGATGGTAATTCATACCATGGATCGTTATTTAATAAAGTGTAGATATACCTACATATAAAACACAATAGCGCATAGTACAAAAAATTTACACAGTAGGGTTTAAATTATAAATATAGACGTAGGTATGTTTTAAGTAAGTGTTCTTCCATTTACACAGAATAAAATAAATACCTGAAATATAATATTTTTTCAAACGATCGCCTTGATCTTGTTTTTTCTTCCAATTTTAAACATCTACTACACAGGTATAGGAATTATAGAATAGACACATTTTTTAAAATTAGTTTTACGCATAAAAAAACTACTTTAAAATAAACATTTGCAGGAACTTCGCCATTAATACGGTTTTCACCGCAAACTGGATTAATGTAACTTTAACTTTAGTTATTTTAATTTAACTACACACTAGAAGCTGCTGTTAATTAGCTAAATTCAATTATTTAGACCTGCTCATAACGAATACTTAATTATCCAAGTATTTTGTTATCGAATACTTAATTACAATATAAGTATTCCTTAAAAGCAGATCTTAGTAGACTACAAGCAGTTGGTTAGATCTAAAACGAGCTTAAAACAGACTAACGAAGTTAAGCTCAAAGCGTTGGTATTTTGTTAAAAAAGAACAAGGCTTTTGTGAGCCTTTGTTGTGAAATTTGTTCTAGTTTAAAAGTGTTTTTTTTTGTTTTTTTAACTACCTGTAGTAAAATGCTTATATCGATACAATTCTAAGCCTTTTTCTATTTATTTATCTACTTGTAATTAGAACTTATTTGTGTTTCTATGTGAAACTTGTTAAACGTAAAGTTTTTCAGCAGTTCATAGATACTTTATTAGATAAGTTTTATATTTAAGTTAAAAAAAAATATAAGTTAACTTTTCGAGCTTGGTTTAGTTTTGTTCAACAATAAGCAATTGTTTCTGGTCAAAGTACAAAATGCAGTTATATGACTATTTAAGTGATATATTACCCGTGATTAGGCTGTGGCTGGAGCTCCCGATTTTTCGCATTTAAGGTAGTATTCCGACCGCTACCAAAGATCGCGACCGGCGGCGGTGGCAGCCGCATTGTTTAGCACTCCATATAAATTCATTCAAGGCCCTGGTTCCATAACTTCTAACACGAGCGTAGCGCGGCGTGGTATGTTAACTTCTAAAATTTGACTTTTATTCTTTACGAAATTGACCTCAAATTTTGTAGTTGACAGTTGAAATGTTAACTTAACGTGCCGCGTTACGTGCTTGTTAATGTTACGGAATCAGGGCCCTGAGCCGTGGGTGCTACCGGTCGCGATCGCCGGTCGCAGTCGCCAACATTGGAATGCTACCTTTACTTGCAACGTCATGTTTATTGCATGTCGCATCAACTGCGCTGAAATATTGCAAGGTCCAACCACAACCTAATCACGGTTAATATTTCGTTAATATAATAATATTTCTGTAGTGAGTAACCGTGATAGTTTAAAACAGTAAACAATAAAACACTTTATAAAAAAAAACATGTAACGCGTTTTGTAGTAACCTTTGTCAGTGGACTGTTATTAAAATAATTCTTAGAGGTATCTTAATATTTGTTATTAACCGACTTGAAAAGAAGAAGGGGGTTCTCAATTCAGTTGTATGTTGTTGTTTTTTTTTCGGTTCTCTATCATTTACAAACCGATTTGAAATAATCATATTTCAGTTTACCCATCTTCTGTTTCTATCTCTACATAGTATACATAAATTAGTCGCTTTCCGCGTCTGTCTGTCTGTGTGTCTGTATGGCCGCTAACTCCTCCTAAACCACGCAACGGATTTTGATGGGGTTTTCACTATCAGTTAGATAAATTTTCACGGAAGGTTTATATATATAACTAGCGACCCGCCCCGGCTTGGCACGTAAATTACACCCGTGCGAAGCTGGGTGGGCGGGTCGCTAGTATCATACAAATTTCATCAAAATCGGTTTAGTAGTTTGGGTTTAAATCAAAATAACTAGAAAAAATATGTCATTCGAGTAACCGAAATTGCGTATTTACTAATTTTGAAGTCGGTTTTTTTATTGATAGTCATTTAAAAACTGGTCCTTCGACAGAATCCTATTACAAAGTCGCCTGCTTGAATAAAATAATGTTTCTTAATTAGAAGCTGAAATGTTTTAGTAACACTTTGTAATCGAGTTCTACTTTAGTTTGTTTTTAATTGTGTTAGTAGTTTCTCTATTCTAAAAGCATCGCTCTGGCTAATTGCAAAATAACGTTGTTCGTGTTGCCTTCGTTATTACTTGAAATGAAATGTTTTAATTTTGTTAATGTTACCTACCTCTTTATAAGTACAATATGACAAACTTTTTGCTTAAAAAATATGGGGTTACCATCAACTGCCTAAAAATCTTATCACTCGGTACTTGGACATTTTCGATTTATTCATAACCGCTTTAACCCGGTAATAATAACCGGTAAAACTGCTTTATGAACGACCATAGTTTATGACACACAGGGGTAGTGCAGCTTTCTGATTTTCATAACTGCTTTACTAGTTCCAGAAATTATATTATCGAAACTGACGTGGTTTTCACATTTCTGTTTATATTACAAGGTAAGATTAAACCGGTTACTCCGGCTATAGTTTCAACCCAGAGAAAAGAAAAAAGGCATTTTTGTAAGAAAATTGTTGTAGCTAGTTGTACCCATATAAACGAATCGTCAGTCATTTGGAATCAGTTAGCAACAGTGATGCGGAGTTCGACGCGTTGATCTAAATAATAATATTCAATCAAGGTTCACTCATAATAATGCCTGGTAACAGATTTTGCTTCTCATTTCAGTTCTATTTACTTCTCTTTTCTGTGCTTCAACCGCATTCGGCAATTCTTTCTAATAATCATTCGGCGTCTTTTTCAAGGTGAGTGCGCGCCGTCTCACTTTACGCTATGGTCAGAGTGAATAATTTCAGTTTAATATAAACAAAATGTTCAAGAGCTTACCCCGTAGAAACGCATGAATTCACAAATCTAACAAACTAAATAATTTTTTTTTTTTAGATAATTTCTATTCCATATATGAATGTGATAATGTAAACCACTTTTATCTATTTTAGTTTAACAGTTTGTGAGATAAATATTAGTGGAATTTGTCCGTTTTTATTCTCTATAAATAATTTGAATATGAATATTTGTTTATCATCATTATAATGAGCGTATGATAGTAGGATTTTGACTTATGAACTTATGATATACGAAGGCAACAATATGAAGCATTATACATATATTAGTTTCTATTTTAGCGTTCCAAAGCGCAGCTAGACTTGTCTATGCCTAGAAGAATATTCGTGATCTCAACCTCACACCAGCAAGTCACTGTCAACATTGTATGGATGTTTTGGCCCAGCGTGGACAAATGTCAGCAGTTCAGATGTTTTTTTTTGAACTTGTTGTTCCCTGGGCCTAAAACAGACATCGTCCTTTATATTTATAGAATAAAATAATAAAAATAGTACTGAAAAAAAAACATAAATATGCTTTATTAAATATATTATTTTTTACTTTCGTTTTGTGTCAAAAATTTCATTAAAAATCTTTCGAATTTAATATCTGATAAATAATATCGTTAACATTGATGACTGAAGTTATGAATTTAAAAAATTACGCAAAATGTCGATGTCAATGTCAAAATCGTAAATTTAAGCTTAACAATATCAAAGCATATCATTTTTTAACATCAAAGAAGATGAAATTCATCCGTTTGACTCAATATTAAAGTTTATCAAAAATATTCAATATACTGATATCAATTTTGAATTTTGATCACGAATATTCGTGTTAAGTTTACTTTATAGCAAGCCATCCGATCTCTATTACAACCAGTATCGTCTAACAAACCCACTTACTCTCTGGTCTAAACGTCACTCGGTCTGAAATAATAAAATACTACGTTAATTTCTATATTTTAAACTAACCTCGGTCTGATTACTACAAGTTATAGTTTAAATCTATTTTTATGTTACTATTTTATGCCATATGTGGCAAACAAGCTAACGGGCAGCCTGATGGTAAGCGACCGCCGTCGCCTATGGGATATCTGTAACACTAGGGCATCGCAGACTAATACAGGGTGTAAGGTAAACGCTTCCGAAGCTGAACCGCGATGATTATACTAACCCAATCGAATATCAATCAACATTTGCCTTATACTTTTTGGTTTAGTGTTGTTTTTGTGGTTTAGAATGTTGTAAGCCAGGGGCTCAACTTTTGAATCGCTCGTATGATATTTCACAAGAAAATATCATGCAAAAAGATTGACTCTCTTTAGAAAATCCAAACAAAAGTATCATTTTTAAATAAATAAATAAAAATATATATATATTCGAGACGTTTTTGCACACTCGGTCATCTGACCCCAAACTAAACAAAGCTTGTGATATGGCTGCCAGAGACTGATATACATATATATTTTTAAAAACAACCAGATATAGAACAAACACAAATGTTCATCACATGAATGTTTGTCCTAGGTGGGAATCGAATCCACGCCCCCAAGCGCAGAAGGCAGGATCACTACCAACTAGACAAACGGAAATAATCATATCACTCGCTAACGCAAAGAATGGTTTGAACCATTAGAATTTGCTTTCTATAAATTGTTTTTTTTTTTTTTTTTAATTAACTAACTTCAAAAAAGGGGGCTTCTCAATTCGATGTTGTTTGTTACCTCTTAACTCCGTCATTTAAGAACCGATCTGGAAAATTATTTTTTTATTTGAAGTATATACTTGCAGGTTAGTCTCAAGAAATTTCATAAAAATCGGTTCAGTAATATGGCATTTAAATCAAAATAACTGAAATTGCGTATTTTAATGAGTTGGTTTTTTAAATTATGCTAAATTAATTATGATTAATAATTACGCATGATATTTTCATGCGAAATCGAACGAGCGATTCAAAACCTACATGCAGGCTTCTGTACGCGCGGTACAGGCTTCAACCAAAATAAAATGAATGAACGGGTCATAACCATTGAATTTGTTCAGTAAAAACTAGTCAAAACCATCGGACATATACTTTAATATGTACGTACAGTGCATTTGTTACAAAAAATAGATAGCGGTTTTTTGTTGTGTATTTATACTTAGGGAAAGCACACGAAGGCGTCATTTAGTCAGATATTTCGTTTTCATGTAACAATAGTCACGTGTTGCACTTCCTACGGCGAGAGACCGACTGAAACGAAGTGAGCGCCGGCGCTTATTTTGTAACCTTCAAAAATGCGCTTCTTCTGGGCCTACACATTAATTTTATTTTGGTCGAAGGGTACATGTAGTTCGTTGATCTGCTGATATTTTATTTGCATTAAATTGCGAACATATATATTTTTAATTAAATGTAGCAATTTTTGTGGTATCGTATCAGCAATCCTCAGCACTTCTCGAGCGTTTCGTCACTGAGCGTTTCTCTTACACCCTGTTTCCTACTATGTCCTAAACTATTGTTCTAATATCTAAATACCTATCTAAGTTAAATCACTACTGGCTAAGATCCAAAATGATCTAACTAAACCTACAGTGTACCAAAAATTCAAGTTTTAAGGTTAATTGTAGTTAATAATTCGAGTTGAAGTTTTTACTCATTATGGCCGATTTCATGTGTAGCTGTTCTGCTTCGAATCGGCAACAAATTATTCTTCTTATAACGTGTTTGTTCGTCAAAAGAAAATTACCAATATCTTACCTTTATTGTAGAAAAGCACAGGAACGGTACATGGAACAAAAAATATCTGGTTAGAAACGATTTACTATGTTGGACACAAAAAATATCTGGTTAGAAAGGTTTACTATGTCAGACACAAAAAAAAATATGGTTAGAAAAGTTAACTAAATAACACAAAAAAAAAAACGAAGATAAGACCAAAGTCTTAACACAAATAAATTTAAAAAAAAACAGTAAAGGACGTGTAACTAGATCTGTATGTCTATATTGTAATTAAACTATGCTATGCTCTTCATAGTTACGAGCCCTAATGGGGAGTGCCAGTGTCGGATAACAAATGCAATAAAGAAGTTTTTTTTTTTTACATAAATTTTAATGTACATAATAAATAAATGTTCTAATGTAATTCAAAGCTAAATTTAATTAAACATTAAAAAATATATGTGTGTTTGGGGTTGTGTAAATGTCGTTATGTCTAATAATTTTAATAATCACACCAAAATTATAAATGCGAAAGTTTGTGAGTGTGTATATTTTTTACTTCTTCACGGCGAAACGGCTGAACGGATTGGGTTGGAGACTGCTCTTACCCTGATTCCAAAAGAATTTACGATTTCTATGGGATAGCGGGCAAAACCGCTGGGCATAGCTAGTAAATTAATAAATAAATAATTATATATCTTAATATTTAAATTAATTTTGAGTACCTAGTTTTAGGGTTTAATTTAATAATTTGCTTATGTAAATAATTATAATCTAATAGTGATAAAAAAACGAACAGTATAAATCGACAATCTGATCTTATTCCTAGAATTAAATACTTAGTTTTACTGCGCACTGTCAATCTTTGAATACTCAACGGAAACTTAAGACGTCGTAACTTCAGCGGCACAAAAGAATCTGCGCAAATAGTTACTATCAAAGGAATCGTAACCTACTGACCCGAAATACATAAACCTTGTTTCCACCACGAATCAAAATATTCTGAGGGTCCTCAACTTACGAAGAAGTGAGTCAAAGACTCGAAACCCTGAGGGAGGGCAAGTTTTATTTCTAGTAAAGTCATAAACTGCCCTTAGCTTGTGTCGTAAAACTGCACTTACAAGACTGCCTTTTGTGCCACTTTCCTACGACCTTCCTGCACAGACATTCTAGTTTTAAACCACTTTTTAACGACTACAGTAAAACTAGTATTCTTGGAAGTTTTTTATGACTATAGATACGTTTTGTTTCGACGTGACTGTAAAAACCATTTTTAAAGACGAATGGTTACCTCACATAGCAAACGTGTATGTAGGTAAGATTGCGTGTTCATTGGTCGTCATACCTACTAGCATGTCATATTGATATGACCTCATTTGTATTAGTGGTCATATTGTTTGAGGTATATTAGACTTGACATAAATAATAAATTACAATCTAGCTAGAATTACATAACAACGGTTATCCCACATACAGTGTTAATGTCTTCACCGATATTGATAAATGAGCTGTTGTGAGCTGTAGATAGGTTTATGTTATGATGTCATGCCTTATCCTCAGAGCAAATTAAAATAAATACAGAGTCCCTACGGCGCACTGCAAAAGAGACGCCAAAATCGCTTCCAAAACTACGTGAATTCTCAATAAATACACGACTCACGCACACATACGCATTCAAAACTACGTGAATTTCTTGTCAGAACGTCGTACTGAAAACAATGACTTCTTGCAGTGTTAAGAACTGTAAAAACAACACAAAAGTAAATAAGAACAAGGATGGAATATTTCCACACTTAAGTATTAATATTATCACTTATTTTGATGAATTACACGACACGAACTTCGACTACGCACGCATGTTTCAAAAAGTGGCTTCACTTTTCGTGTTCGCGGTAGTCCCTCTGTATTTTTATTTGCTCTGGGGCCTTATCTTAAATACTAGATAACGAAATGTTAAATGGGGATGAAACAATCTTATTGGATCCTTTAATGTGACGTATTATTGAATAGATCTTTTAAATTAAAAGGGTTTTGTACATAATTTTATGCTCAGATGTACCGATGAATTTGTTTCTACAAATAGTTGTCGGCTTTTTTGTAGAAATGTTTAGATAGAAACTTGGTTTTTTATACGTCTACGTTTGGCCGCCAACTCACCTGATTAGAAAAATGGAGCACGTATACCTTGAATGTAGCTACTTATTCACTGTGGCTTCTCTACTTTTCTTTAGTGAAAAGACTGCGGTAAATTTTCTGTATGAATTTAAGGTGAAATAATGTATAAAGTTAAAACGTCTCCTCCTTATACGAAACATATTATCTTGTTATGCCAATAAAAACGATGTTTTAAAAATGTGATCATGATTTGATTCTGAACTCTCAATCTCGATACTTTGGTACTTGTGTTGTTGTGAGGGTCGACGCGACGACGTGGCGCCTGAGATTTACCCTCTTTGCCACCCCATTGCGAGTACAAGCTATGAACGCAAAACGTTTGAAAATATTTATTCCAAGAATTTAGTACAGGCTCGATCATGGCAGAGGAGTGGAACTCTCTTCCATTGTTCATTTTCCCTAACACCTACGACCCAGGAGTAAAAAAAAAAAAGAGTAAATCGGAAGCGTGTTCCTTCATTTCATCTTTGGCTTCATGTTTGCTTACGATCAATCGAAGAGAAACTAGCTATAAAAAATAAAAATAAGCACGAATGGTTGAATAACTAACTAACTTTCTATCGCGCCGCATCTTCAACAGTAGCTTTACTACGGTCGTACGACTTCTCTGGGCTTGGTCTATGGTGCTCTCTACTGGCATTTTTATTTTGATTGATAATGAGGTCTATTCTGTCATACCACTCACTAAACTAAACCAATCTGACAGGACTAAAATTATCTGCCTCTCTTTTCATTTTAATATGTGAGAAAAAGATGGCAACAATTTTAGAGCTGTCAAATTTAGTTTAGTTTAGAGCGCATCTACGTAAAGCTACTGTTTTAGAAAGTCTTGATATTGTGAATGACGCGTCGTATCATACGTCGTAGCTCATCCGTAGCTGGAGCTACGACAAGTTGTGGCTACGGGTAGCGTTCGTCATTTCGTAGGCAAAAAATAACCATTATTGTAACATGGACGGGCGACTATTTAGTACTTTAGAGTACCTATAGACATTACTGCAGCACTTTATATTTTTTTACCCCTGACGCAAAAAGAGGGATGTTATAAGTTTAGCGTGTGTATCTCAAAGGTGTATCTGCGTTTGTCTGTGACATCGTAGCTCCGTAACGGCTGAACCAAATTTGTTTTTTTTATTGAATAGGTACTTGTATTAAAATAAGAAATCATGAAAACTTTAGTTGGTTACTTAGATGAGTGTCAGTATAGAGAATGTATGGCGTACTTATATGTGACGTCATACGTAAGTATAGTGCGCTCTCTGTCTAGCAAGATGCTTATATTTGCCCAAATTTTGAATACACTTCTATTTTCTTTTAGGCATTCGTCTCTATTTAAGGTAAGCTTTTTTATCTATACTCGTATATATAAAAGAAAGTCGAGTTAGTTACAATTTTTATAACTCAAGAACGGCTGAACCGATTTGGCTGAAAATTGGTGGGGAGGTAGCTTAGAACCAGGAGACGGATACTTTTCATCAGCATCATCACCATTTTTCATCACTACGCGGGTGAAACCGCGGGGAGCAGCCAATAAGAAAATAAAAAATTAAAAAAATTACCTATACTGTTCCACTGCTGGGCTAAGGTCTCCCCATTTCCTTCCATAAATCCCGGATTTATGGAAGAAAATGGGGGATTTTATTGATAATAACCTATTATCAATAAAATTCGCACAAATACTATGACTTATACCCCAGAATCTTCTCGCGTCAAGGGCCGTGGCATCCTCATCGTATAAACACTCAGTTTGTATGTAAATTGCGTCCCCGCGCCAAGTCGCCGCGAATGTAGGTGACAACTTAGTAACATAGTGCATTGAGCCATCTGGTGCAATCACGTTCGGGTTCAAAATCGCACAATCTTTAGGCTACTTATTGACATAGTTTTTTTTTCTTTATTAGTTTAAAATCTTTTTTACCTAATTTTAAAATGTTATATTTCTGTTTCGGTATAATAAGTTGATACATTGGCTCCCGTCACACAGTCTCTGACTAGTTCGGGAGCCTCTGCATGGGATCAATACAACTCAATATTGGGCTTACAATAAATTATGCCCGAATAAATGATTTTGTATTTGTTTAGTTTTGCAATGATTTTGGCTTAAAAATAAAAGAAAATATTTTATTTGTATCAAAAATCCACTACACACACTTTTCAGCTACACACTTTTTCAGTAAAGTTATATGATTATTTACGGGATATTTACCGTGGTAAGGTTGTGGAACGAGCTCCCGATATTTCGGCGCAGTTACATGTACCATGTTCACGGGAAGACTGAAGAATGCGGGTGGTTGGTCGAATGGTGAACAACCGCGATAGCTTAAACCAGTGTTACACTTTTTCAATATTAAAGGAATTTGAATTTTACCACCAAAAACGAACGATCGATTTTCATACAACTTTCTCCCGCTAAAACATGTAAACTAAACCTTTTAGGGTTCCGTAGTACAGGGAACCCTTATACTTTAAACGCGATCGTGTCATATGTATTAAACGTGTCTTAGCCATGTAGAAAATGTGTTATATGCCAGCTGGGCAGCTTTCTGTGGATGCCCGTGTAAATATTGCGTTGCTGCTCATTGTGGTTTATACGCTTTATAAAGGGTTACGCGGAAAGAGTGTAATAAGTCGAAAGGAGTCCGTTATACTCATCATGAACAACTTTTACTATTGGTTAAACCCAGAAATCGCAAAAATTTGATGTTCCATACCACAGACCTATATCTAAGTAGATTGTAGACTTCACAAGCGATCCAAACTGTATGAAAACTAGCGTGTCAAATTTTTTGTACCTAAAAGTGAAAAGAAATATCTTTATTCTGTCGGCCAACTCTATTTTGCGGAATTCTTACAGCTCAGTATTGCACAATTACCCATTTTCGTTTCAAACTGACACGTGTTGTCGCGGCACCGATTGAGCAGACTGATTTTAGTCGGACTCAATTATGACGATTAATAATTGTATTAGAAATATGACATGCTAGTTAGGTCGACTTGTGGCATCTACTTGGATATAGGTCTGTGTTACATACATTTTGTCGAGTACGAATGGTATATAGTTTATATGGAACAGTAGATTTTTTTACGATTTCATTGTTGGTCCTATAGTAAAAGTTGTTCATAATGATAGGTATTATGGACCCGTTGCGGCTTAGTACACCCTGTATTAGCTTTACTTGTAACTAAATAACTATGTAATCAAATCTTGGAAGTCGATTTTAGGCTACTTGTATCGATTTGACTCTTGTCGTACCAGTGCAGTGTGTATTCCTGTTTACCTCGCCCCTTCAGTTTTTGGCAGACTATTTCGATACTAGCTCAAGTTTAAGGCAAATCCAAACTATATAATATTACCAATATATTAAACTGTAATGAAATTTTTATTTAAATACTTAATTTTATTTCGTATGTATGGTTTTTAATTAGACTGTTTGTTAGTACTGAAATTATTTTCGATGATTGTGTTGATCGATCGTAGCAATTCAATTTAAAAATATTGCGTTTTTTGTGATTGTAAAATTAAAGCGCGAATCAAAACAAACAACCAAAATTCGCACAAGAGAAGCACCCGCCGTGATAGCAAAATTACGACGTTATTTTGCTATAACGAGGTTACAAAATGCGTAGGTTATGATATAATGTTACGCAGTAGGTATGTGATGCGGTAATTGCTTATTTATATAATAAATTTCCTCTCTGCAGGCGGTAAAATTGAATGGATCCGCCCGACGTAGCTATCTAGGTATAGGTAAGTAAATAACGTTTTATTGTTTGCAAAAAGATTCAGAATTTTGATTAGGGCATTTTAGGTTTTTTATATAATTATTTTTATTAATTTAGTGAGGAGCGTCGCATTTAATTAAAAATACCACAAAATGTGGTTGAAATAATAGAACGATCCGACAGCTTGAGTGACAAATTTTGTAAAAAACAAATAATTAGCTCAGAGCATGGCAAGATACGTATTTGATAGTATTCTGTAGCCAAAGCCAAAATGTAATTATAATTGAAGTTACATTCATAATTCAGAAATAGGTGGTTCTAGAAACATGCGCGAGAACGAACGACTTTGCAAAATTTTTAGAGATGTATCATCCCGACTAAATAAAAGAATACATGGAAAACTGCTTGAGAAACTTTCTTTGTTAAGATCATTTTACAAAAAACAATTCTATATTGAGGGAGTAATCGCGTAACAAACATAAAAAAAAACATAACATTCGAATTGATAACCTCCTTCTTTTTGAAGTCGGTTAAAAAGGTCGATGAGCTTTGAGCTAGAATGTCTTAAATTGAGAACAGTACAGTATTATGTAGCCGGTGTAATTTTGTTTTTTATAACTACAACCCGTTATGGCCGAAGAAATTGTACACGAGTATCGTATAGTTTTATGGTAAAATAGACAAAGAGCTGGCCAAGAGCGTGTCGAGACACGTATATGGTAGGCTTCCGTAACCAAAGCCATAATATCATCATAATAATTGTCAAATTCATAATTCAGAAATGTGTGGTCATAGAAAAATTCGAACGAACGAAGCTCTGTGGATGTAGTAAACATTACCTTCATTTTAAAATACCTATTCAACGATTTAACACACAAGAGGAAGCAGTAAAAACAATGTAGGCTTATTTTTTTATTTTATTTTTTTATTAAGGTACACAAAACAGGATACAGTCATAACAAAAACTAAATTAAGTGTGTTGACAATTGTGAACTAAACCATATCCCAAAACATGCGTACTCATCATGGTTATTAAAATAATGCTGAGGTGTTTGACGGCCGTTACAATGTGGTAAGACGCGATAGACATACTACACAAATACACAAAAAGGACGGCGGCGGTATTTTGTTGGCTATTAAAAAGCAGATAAATTTCGATAAAAGCTTAGTAATAGGGTCCCGTTTTTACCCTTTGGGTACGGAGCCCTAAAAAACATCCCAATTTCACATGAACCAGAGCAACCCAATAAAATGAAATATTATATAGTTTTATGCTTTTTAGCGAGAGACCGGGGAGAGTGGCATAAACAAAGGGAGGCCTATACCCAGCAGTGGGTCACTCAGGGCTGATGATGATGATGATGATGATGATACTTTTGAACTTGAAATCTATTCTACAACTAAAATTTTGCAAAGTTTCGTGCACTTTTCTTATTAATTATAGAATTTAGAAGGTTCAAAATTATTAGCACGGACGGACAGACGAACAGACAGACTGACGGTCGGACAGAACGAACTTATAAGGGTTCCTTATAAGACTACAGAACCCTAAAAAGGAAATGTTTTTTTTTTATATTCAATAATAGGCTTGCGTTTGACCGCCAACTCGCCTGATGCTAACCGATGATGCGGTCTACGGTGGAGCAACCCTTGCCTAAAAGAAACCGATTCACTAGTGATTTGAAGACAGATTGTAACTATCGGGAACACCCATTCAGGCTGCGCATTCCACAGACTAGCAGTTCGCATAATAAAAGTGGAATCAAATCGCTTCGTTCTTGTTTTCAGAATACCGACCATAAAGCGGTGTCGATTTTTGTGCCCGCTCTGGCAGTCCAATAGAAAAATGGGCAGGAGGGAATTAGATCATGAAGATCCGATGCACACTCTCCGAAATTTACCAAAACGAGCAGTAAAAACGAGCAATGCTACCAACATACACATTGTTTATAATCATGTCGTTAATGGAAGTAGGGCTGTTTTATGTCGCGTTAATGGTATAGTAATTAAGTTGCCATGCAATATAAACCTAATAACGTTTATTAAGTAAACAAGGAACAAATTATGAACAATTTATGGGTGAGCCTGGGCTTTATTAAAACATACCTAAGTGGACGGTGTTTTCAAATAGCAGTTAGCTAGTTAATTACGTGTCAGTGCTGTCGGTAAGTTAGTGCTTATTAAATGTATCATTAAGTAAGTTGGTCATCGAAATACAATACATAAAGAGTCACAATCGTGCCAAAAAATGTCCGAACCAAAACTCAGCGCACGCTACAAATTGCGCAGACTTATTGGTTAGTTACAAGATAACCGCGATTCGACTACAACGTCGCGCGATGCCAGAGCTACGATGACAGCGGACAACTAGCGTTGAACACTATATGCAAGCGACATAACGTCTAAATTGGAGTAAATGTGGCATTGTGAAGTATATAATTGATACAATATATTATTATGTACAATGAGGCTCGGAATAGGCATGTGTCCCAATGTTTAATTTATTACAAATAACCGGCTTACCGATGAATATAACTAAATATAATACACATACTGAAAAAATAATTTAAATTGGCTGATAAATCTCTGAGATATGAGTGTTTAAAGTTTTAGGTGGGGATAGAGAGGGGATGGCTCTACCCCTTTCTCGCAAAGAGTGTGTTAGTATAGCATTTGTATGGTGCGCCTGAGAAGTGACGTCACGGCTCAGTATAGTGAGCTCTCTGTCTAGCATGAAATTAAAATGGTTATATCTTATTTATTTTTGATCTAATGTTAATTCTGTTTACTTTGTTGTGCTCTATTTATGATAAGCTTTATTATGAGGTAATAAAAATATTAGTCATCATGCCTATTTTATGACTGTTATCACTGAAAGATTGTGACTCTATGGGAATTGTATCTCATTGAAGTTTGTACTTATTTTGCATTGTTGTTTATCAACAATGATAAATAATAAGCACTATCAATCAAGCTATAAAACCATTAATTACACAAAAGACAAACAGCCAGCAGCTTCTGAGTGTTTATTCTCACCAGTGTAGTGCCCGTGAACTGCTTTGATTGGATTTGCAAGTTTAGATCACGCCGTCATTGCGCTTCATACCTCTAAATATACGAGGTCTCTTTGCCGCCGACAGGACGCTGGATTGGTATGTATTTCTTTCATGTTTCAATAAAAGTGTACAGAAACCCTGCTTTCAACTTGTCTAGCATCACGCCCTTCCCGCTCCTACGAAAATACTCGCCAAAAAGAAAATATCCATGAACCAGCGGCTGGTGGTGAAAAATTCAGTAATTAGTTTATTTTCATCACCATGAGTGAAACGTCCTTAATCGTGTTTCGGTCTTTGGGATTTCCTAGATAAAACATAAAGTGTTGATATGACACTATTTTTATAATTTTAAAGTAAAAATGGAAGTAGATACACATAAACTAAAACGACCAAAATTGCTAAGAGTCGGAAAAGAGGGCCTTAACGTAATTTTCAACTATATGTCAACCCACATCTTGCTGACCACAATCGCAATCCATTTGAGGTGCTAAAAGGATTCCGCAGCGGAGTAAGGTAAGTTTATGATGGCTATTACACCGGACTTAGGTACGTTGGTTACAGCTTACAAATGGAACTGGTTAGTTTTTTAAGGCCGCGCTCACCGGCCAGCATTATATCTTTCGCACATTTTCAACATTTTTGAAGATAAGATTGAATGAGAGTTAAAAAAAAATAACGATTAGGCATTATCTTTTGATGTCAGAATAATATTGTAGAGTCTAGCCAATGAAAGTAGAGACTGAAAAAGCGCGGCAAATATAAAAATATTAGCATTGAAACCCCAAAAATTTGAATTAATTGCCTGGAATAATCTCACTTGATACTTGTACGTTATGAATTTTTATTGTAACAGTCAGAACACAGTAATGTTTGCATTTCAAATTAGTTTTGGGGTTGCGTTTTTTTTAAAAATTTGCGCGTGTTTTCAGTTTCTGCTTTTATTACCAAAATTATAAATGGTATTATGATAAAGAAATTTTCGTGGTGATATTTAATTGGATGGCGCAGACCAAAAAAACTTTACAAACTAGTATTTTTTTAAATATTTATCGCCACAAAAACATATTAACATAAAAATTACGTTTGCAATTTAAAGACAAAAAAATTGGCTAATAAGATAAAAATAAGGTTTTTTATTTTAATTAGGCGATTTTTATCTTTTAAACTGTTAAAAATGAGCGTAAGATATAACTCTAGCTCGTGGGCGCGGCCTTAACCATGTTGAAACATGCACTTGCTGCAATTTTATTTAAAAATGAATAATTTTTGGTTATATATTAACCAGCAGTTGACCACGCTACGTACGCGTTGACTTTCATTATAAACTTTCAAGCTCCATTCTTCTCCTTAGTTCGGCCCTTTTGCAAAATCCTTTCTTAGCTGAGGCCTTTACCCCATAAGGAATCTGTTTACCTTTCAGCTTCGTAACTCAAGTAGTTTTCGAGATTTCGTGATGAGATCAGTCAGTAAGTGAATTGAATAGGCATGTGTTCTCATGTTTAATTTATTACAAATAACCGACTTAGCGAGGAATATAAGTAAATACATTACACATACTGAAATAATAAATTAAATTGGCTGATAAATCTCTGAGATATGAGCGTTTAAAGTTATAGGTGGGGTTAGAGAGGGGATGCTCTATCCCTTTCTTGCAAAGTGTGTGTTAGTATAGCAATTGTATGGCGCGCCTGAAACGTGACGTCACGGCTCAGTATAGTGCGCTCTCTGTCTAGCATGAAATTTAAATGCTTATATCTTATTTATTTTTGAACTAATTTTAATTTTGTTTTTGTTGATGTGCTATTTATGATCAGCTTTTTTATGAGGTAATAAAAAAATATTAGTCATCATGCCTATTAATGAAGTTACTGGTATTTCACTGTTATACATAGACAGATACATAAAAGAGTGCAAAATAGATCGAAAATGAGGACGCATAGACCAAATAAAGGAAAAGGTAAATGTCATTAGACTACAAATATTAAAAAAAAACAATTAGGGAAGATGAAAATTATTCCACCAGTATTAACCACAGAAAAGAGTAGTAAATAGAATGGAAATGAGAAGGAAAATCTGTTATCAGGCATTATGAGTGAACCTTGATTGAATATTCTTATTTAGACCAACGCGTCGAACTCCGCATCACATTTGCTAACTGATTTCTAATGACTGACGTTTCGTTGGGTGCAACTGGCTAAAACTCTTAGAAAAATGCCTTGACAGCCGTTCTTATTTAAAAAAAAAAATCTTTTCTGTGTTGGGTAATAACCACTCATTGACGTTATTTTTCTTTTAAATATTGGCTCCAGACATCTAGTCCATTAAGCCAGTGTCAAATATTATATAATAGAATATTCAAGTAGTCTATAGTTTTAAGTTTTAGAACATAATGTAACTCTTTTTATGTCGTACTTACAGTCAAAGTCAAGTAAAGTAATTCACGGTCAAGTCTAAGTCACACCTCAGTAAAGTGGTAAAAACTTTACTAAAAGCTTCTATGAAGATTTGGAAAATACTAAACGACTCGTTTCACTGCATTATGTCAATATACCTACTACACATGTTATCGATTTTTTAATGCTTAATTATACCTTCATTATCACACTTGTGTCTTTTGCAAGCATTATTATTTCTAGCTGAAAATATTGTTATAGAAAATTGACATCCAAGTTCCAAACTCTACGCATGCGCTACGAACCGTAGCTCGCGTAGTAACTAACACGCCATCTACGTCGTAGCAACAAGTGGTTGTGATCTCAAATCGAATGTATAATCTAACGCTTCTTTAGAAGGGCGTGAGAAAGTCAGTGACTTGCTTAGTCATCGATAGAACGTATACATAATATACATATCGATCTTAAAGGATTTCTTCCTATCGATACATCATCATAACTTGGCATTACGAGCGAAGCTTCAATGTTTTGTTCAGTGCTTTTAGGGTTCCGTACCCAAAGGGTAAAAACGGGTCCCGTTTTTATTGCTGAGCCTACGTTGTCTGTCTGTCCATCTGTCTGTCCGTCTGTCTGTCTGTCTGTCCGTCTGTCTGTTGGTCTGTCTGTTCGTCTGTCTGTCCGTTCTACGTTTTAACGGCTGTATCTTTCGAACCGTAATAGACACCCAGTTGAAATTTTCATAGAATATGTAATGTTACGGTGGATTAACTAAGAAAAAATAAACAACAGAAATGAAAGGGACCTATACAAAAAATGTATTTTTTACGTATTTTTGTATTGCTCTAATGTAAAAACGGTAATACGTGCAATCGTCAAACTTGGCATGTTTATAGTACACACTCTAAAGTATAACAAATTAATAATGGTCAAGTGCAACTCGGTGACAAGTTTCTGTTCATTGCTAAGTTAAGCAAAGTAGGGCGCGGTCGGTACTTGCACGGGTGACCGCCTGTGCGTGATGTTGTCTTTTTGCACTACTTATTATATTTTGATGTGGTACGGAACCCTCAGTGCGCGAGCCCGACTTGCACTTGGCTGGTTTATTATTGTATGAAACGTTAAATTCGGTTGCGTGTTGAGTCATCGATGTATGTAAAGGACTTTTATACGTTTCTTAACAGTATCATACAATGGCAGCTCCAAGGTCAATATTGAAGCATGTTTTGTGTAAGCGAGCTATAAATCTGTTAGGTTGAATATTGTTTTCGTGTCTGCAGTTTTAGTGCCTAGACAGGTTGTTTATGGTGAAAACGAGTCTTGGTTTTAGAATAGATCGTTCCACTGGCTTTTTTTTGCGTTTTATGTTAGCTTCTCTTGTAACTAACAATGTAAACAAATTTTGTCGATTTAACCTACAAATTGTCTGATCTTGGTCTGGGTTTTAGTTGTGTTGAGTTGTGTTTAGTTGTGTTTAGTTGTGTTTAGTTGTGTTGAGTTGTGTTGAATTGTGTTTAGTGTTGTAGTCCTTGTCTTTGAGAGTTTTCAATGTTATCCCCGATACAGGGGATCTTAGTTGGGAGCTATAAGGCGTTTTATTTAAGTAGCAGCCATTAGCATTTGATGACATATAGCTATGATAACTAGCTGAATCCCGTGGTGTGGACAACAAGGTGAACCAACCAAAGTCAACTAATTTCAAGGTTATAAGGAGTTTGCCGTTAAATAGAGTGTCGCTATATAGAGTTTACACTGTATTTAGGGCCATGTTTGGTAAATGGATTGATGACTTAATATTCACGTAGCTCTCTGTTTTATTTAAATAATAAATCATCTTTACAAAAAACATTAGCGCTAACGCAATAAATTGAATAAGTCAAGTCAACCGAGCCCGTTTCAAACCCTGTAAAAATAGCTCCTCCTACGCATACAATGTCTGCAATTAAATCAAAGAGGAAATTTTTTGAAAATAAATTAGCAAAGCTTTTTTAAATTCGTTCCTGTTGTCGGTAGCGCTTGGAGCGATTCTTTAAAAGGAAAATTAATAAGTTCCTTCGTAAACCCGCCTTTCACGATTTCAGTAGGTAAAATAGTATGATATTTCATGCCTGCAAGCCAGCAAGGCAATAGATGTGAATAAGTTCACTTAGGTCAGATTCCGCTTTGTCCGAATAAATATTAGGCTTAGTTGTAGATTAAAGAGGGTAGACCGTTTTGTCATCACCTATAACTTTAACGTTTTTCCCAAACACCACCTGCAACACAAGCGGTGTTGTCAAGGTTAAAACGGATTGCTTATAACAGCTAGGCGTAAGGCCCCTGGTTTAAAATTCAGTTGCAAGATTTGCCCCACACTAATAAGGCAAGTTAAATAAACGCTTGTAATAAATATATACAAATACTAACAAAAAAAGCTTTTGTAAAAAATACTGGCCATTTAAAGTGACCGGTTTTCTCGTGCGGCCATATTCTGTGAGGCAGGCAATCAGAACGCGAAACGGTTGTGGTCTGTAACGGACGTCCGTAATATCCGGCGGGAGTGCGTGATCGAGCCAAGCTGTGGATTCAACAGAGTACGGATGTTTATGTTATGTGACAAAATATAAAACACTTTTTGCACCGCCTGCTCGTCAATTGTCAAATAATATATCATGCAAACCCTAAATTAATTTGTGGAATGAGCTCCCCTGTTGCGGCATTTCCGAGTAACTATAACATGGGTTTCTTCAAAAGGGCTGTTAATAGAGTATTTAAAAGTCGGCAACCTATCTGTGATGCCTCTGGTGTTACAGGTATCCATAGGCAACGGTAATTGCTTACCATCAGGCAGCCCATTAGTTATTTTGCTATCTATGGTACAAAAAAAAAAAAAAAACAGAGACAGAGAGAGAGAGATAGGAGAGAGAGAGTGAGGGGGAGGGGAGGAGTTGGGCAGGGAATAATGTTATTCTGGATATCCTTATTACCTCTGCACAAGTGCACAGGTCTTTATTTTAGTCCAGTAGTAGTAGTAGTATTAAACTAATACTACTACTACTACTACTTAAGTTTACTTTACAAAGACCAATAAAACGCGTTTTCCAATTGGATGCTACATTCAATTGACAAACGTGTTAGTTTGGTTCACGTTTTTTTGACCGTTCAACACAAGCGCGTTACGCACTTCATCGCAATCAAAATCAGACATATAGTTTGGTTTCTAAACCAAAATAACAGGAAAAATTCACCCAAGTAAATGAAATTGCGTATTTACTAATTTTGATATCGCTTTTTTATTTATAATTGTTTAATTAAATTTTCTTGTTATCATCATTTCTTTTCATCATTTCAGCCGTAGGACGTCCACTGCTGGACATAGACCTCCACCATCGATCTTCAAAAGGGCCGGTTGAAAGCGGCCTGCATCCAGCTTGTCCCTGCGGTCTCTTTTATGTCGTCTGTCCATCACGTGGGTGGACGTCCTACGCTGCGCTTACCGGTCCGTGGTCTTCATTCGAGACCCTTTCGGCCCCATCGGCCATCTAATCTGCGTGCTATGTACCCTGCCCACTGCCACTTCAACATGCTAATCCGGTGGGCTATGTCAGTAACCTTCGTTCGTCTACAGATCTCCTCATTTCTGATTCGATCTGGTAGAGATTTTCTTGTTATAGCATCACGCATTTATGGCAAAGAATTTATTGTGAGATATAGAATAAGGGCCCAAGTTACGTTAACCACAAGGAGTACATTTTGCTGGTCTTCATTTTTACAAACAAAGCAAACCTTGGCCCTGATTCCATAACTTCAAACACGCGCGTACCGCGGCGCGTTAAGTTAACCTCTGAAAGTTGGCCTTTATTACATAGGAAATAAGGTCACATTTTTAGAGGTTATCTTAACGCGCCGCATTACTTGCGTGTTAAAGTTACGGAATCAGGGCCCTTAAGCGTGTTTGCAAGGAAAGTAGCGAAAATAGACAAGCGTATATAGCGTGACACAGCACTTTCGTAGCACAGTCACGAATCCTAAGCATCTTTTATGTAGCAAACCGTAGCGCTGTCGTAGCAGTATAAAACTTATTTATGGAATGAAAATGTGTAAGGTGAGAGAAATTATGACATTACATATTGTGTCGTTTGATATATAGTATTTTCTACTGTAATACCTACGACTAAAGTTCATTTTATAAGTAGCCTTTTCTGGAACATTGCCAACGATGACGGACAAAAAGATAGCCATAAATACAGGTATGACCCCATTTCTCCAACATTATTCAACCGTGAGATAAATCCGTCAATAAATAAATCACTCACACTAATCAAAGGCGAAAATAAAAACTATTTACCTTGATATTATACCTTACTCCGTTGCTTTACGGTTCGATATTGCACGTTCACTCGTCTAGATAGATGCTAATGAAGGTTTAGATTTCAGATTAAGTGTGTTCCACACTTGTATTACTTGGGAAATACAACCGTTTTCCATTGTCTTTAAATCCATTTTCACACAGCAAAATATTATGAGTTCACTGGATAATAACCTCTACTGCAAGACGTTTCAGTTCACATGTGAATATCGTGTTAGATAGAGTTCAAACAGAAACGGGCGGTATTGTTTCGAAATAGCGTTTGAAAAGCTTTATTTACTAATAATATTAATGTTGCTTCGAGAAAAAAAAAAAACGTTTTGACAACAAGCAATTCAATAACTAACCACCATATTCATAGAGGTGTTTTTATACGCCAAAACACCACTTGAGGGTGACGTGAGGATTCGAGGTACTTACCTTTATTTACGTCTATGAATATGAGGGTCAACGTTAAATGGGACTCTACAGTCGACATTTTTATTAAAAACCCTATTAAAATCAGTTTATAATCGACGAAGGTTACATACACAAAAATACAGGCAAAATAAGAAGCCGCTTCGGTCGGTTGATAAATACAAAGTACATATAACATTTTAAGTTACATAAATAAATACAAAATACCCAGTTGACTTGCATTAATTAAGGTGTAAAGTTTATTCAAAGAAGCATACTGGTCGCGACAGCTTCACCTGAAGCGCCGGAAGGCGTCAGTCCGGTTCCGGCACCGGCGCCTGGCAATTACAGCTCTACACTCTATATACCTGGGTACCAGTAAGCGAGGTTCTGATAAAAAAAAAACAGTGGTAGGACTGCATGTCAGAAGTGAAAACTTAAGTACTAATTCACTTATACCACAGGAGATGACTCTGTATCCAAAAATTATGGATACATAATACCTGACGGTCACGCGCTTTCGGTGCTTTTCCCCATACTAAAAAGTGCCCAACGTGCCTAAAGAAGTTTTCACTTTAAAATTCAACATTGTTTAACGCATTCCATCGCGCGTATTTTACGTTACATATTCTATTATTCATTCCTGTTATATAAAATAATAAAAATATAAAAATCAGTAGGTGTGGCAAATAAGTAACTGGCGTTTGTTACCTCATCATAGTCAGCCTTTTAACAGTCCACTTCTGGACTTTTAGCCTACCCCCGAAACTGTGATTGGGCCATATCCACCACGCTGGCCCAGTGCGAGTTGGTGGATTCACATACGCCACTGAATTCCTTCTCCGTACGTATGCAGGTTTCCTCACGATGTTTTCCTTCACCGAAAAGCTAGTGGTATGAAAATCCGTACATAAGCTCCAAAGAGCTCATTGGTACGGGCTCGGGGTTTGAACCCGCGACCTCACGCTTTGAAGCCTAGCGGTCTCCCAAATGGGCTACCACGGCTTTTTTGTTTGTTACCTACCTATCGGTCGTAGTCATGCTTGTTGCAAAACTAGTTTTTTATATATTTAATATCATAATGAACCAATCAGTATAGTAGGCTCTTAATTTGAGTGTAGAAATTCTGCAGAACAGGTTTTATCCGCTACTGTAAGTTAATTATACCGTTGTCTACTTTGCACCGGAATCCGCTGGCAAAATGCGGATGATACCGGTTACATTCAGCTTTAAGTGGGGAATTTGGTATACAATGGAACTCGGATTGGAAAGGAGATTGTACAATTCTGTTACAATACCTAAATAAGCATTTGGAAGTGTTATTTTAATTTAACCGCGTGTATATAGGAAAACATTGTATCTTGTGCTGTTTTCTTTGTATTTTTTTCTTGTAATTTGTGGATTTGAACAAATCTTTTATTCACTTATTTAAACTAGGTCCGTACCTCAGTTTTACACATGTGGACATTACTTCAGAAACTGAATTTTCCATGGATAAAATATACTGTCACTCTCCGGCATAGATTCGTACTATACTGAATCTATGCTCTCCGGCCTTCCAACTGTCTCTATGCTAAAAATCACGCCGATCCGTTGCTCTGTTGCTGCGTACAAGAAATATACAATAACCAACAAATAAATTGCACTAGCCACCGCCTGAAAGCTCATCCACATATCATAGATAATATGTAGTAATCGCATAGATAGATAGATAGATAGATAAACTCTTTATTGTTCACACCACAAATTTCATACAGACGATAAAACAGCTTAAAAACTAGTGCAACAATCGGCGGCCTTATCGCTAAGAGCGATCTCTTCCAGGCAACCTTAGGATGGAGAGGATTCATACAGGAACTGTACATTTACATACTGTACATTTACATACTGTGCATTTTACATAATCCCTTTTGCCATACACCTGCAATATGTAGAATGAGCTCCTCCTCGGCATTTTCGAGTAACTATAATATGAGGTTCTTCAAAAGGGCTGTTAATAAAGCCTTAAAAGGTCGACAACGTAGGTATCTGTGATGCCCCTGGTGTTATATGTATTCATAGGCGACTGTGATCGCTTACCATCAGCAGCCAGTTAGCTTGTTTGCTACCTGCATAAAAACCAACAAACAGACACACTTTCGCATCTATATCTATATCATACTTTGACTTTGACTTTCTACAATATTTATGACGATATTTGTTTTAAACTATCACGGTTGTTCACTATAGTTATATGATTATTTATGGGATATTAACCGTGGTAAGGCTGTGGAATGAGCTCCCGATATTTCGGCGCAGTTACATGCACTATGTTCACGGGAAGACTGATATCAGGTGCTCATTCCATTACCTTACCACGTTAAATATCCCGTAAATAATCATATAACTTTATGATGGTATTTAGTAAACATAAAACATAATCAAAGTGCTCTACCGTACTCTATATTAATTCTCTATTCAACAACTTCGACATGTAATAAACTGGTTCGATATCCAATATTTATTAAATGTTTGATCGGGCGAGTGTGAAACACGGCTTATTGAACTGTGAAAGGACGAGGTTTCCATCAAACCTTTCAGTAAAACAGGAACAAGGCGGGCCCAGTTCAACCGACCGACCAAAGCAAGTCAGATAGATCAACGGTCGTACAAGACAAGCGGTCTCACTGACCAATGGTCCCACAGACGGATTATGATTGAAACGTCGAAGCAAAAAAACGTGTAAACTAGTCAAATCATCCAATCAGCAAAACATTTATGCTTAAAAGTGGCAGATGTCAAGGTGACAGATATCAAAGTGACATATGTCAAAGTTACAGATGTCAAAGATAATAAACCGGCCAAGTGAAGTCAGGCTCGCGCACTGAGGGTTCTGAACCACCACAAAATAAAATAAAGTTGTCCAAGTAAACGAATTACCAGTTATTATAACACCTAAAATTGTCGAAGCAATTGTTACACAGTTAATAACTTTGCTACAGGTGCTCGAGTATGACACAATTATAACTTGGTAATGAACAGAAATTTGTCACCGACTCGTACTTGGCCATTATTTATTATTTGTTGTTATACTTTAGTTTAGAGTGTGTACTATAATCATTCCAAGTTTGACGCGTGTACGTATTTTAGTTTTTACATTATCAGCGCTAATACAAAAATACGTTTGTTGTATGGTTAACCCCCTTTCGTTTTAACTTTTTGAATTTTTTATAATTGCTTAGTAAATCCACCGTTACGTTACATATTCTGTGAAAATATCAACTAGCTATCTATTACGGTTCGAAAGATACAACCTTTAATAGGTAGGACAGACGGACGGACGAACGGACAGACAGACAGAAATCGTAGGCTCAGTAATAGGGTCCCGTTTTTATCTTTTGGTTAAGGAACCCTAAAAATAAACGGGTTTCCGCATAGACAATTTAATCCATCGACTTCGATTTAATCACAACCTCCTATAATCAGATCACCAATGTGGTCTCACAGTTTAGTAGTTCCACAGATCAAGTGGTCTCACCATGGGTCTCACTGACCAATCTTACATACAATACAATACAATACAAAACTCTTTATTAAAATACCACAAAACAAGGATAACATAAAAATTACAACAAAAATATTATCTAGGCTTTTAACAGGCGGCCTTATCACTTAAAGCGATCTCTTCCAGGCAACCGTGTACACTTACAGGTCAAGTCATCCCTCAGGCTAGAGGTTCCACAGCATAGCTTAGGGAGTCCCACAGACCAAGTAGTAGTTTCAAAGGTCAGGCCAAGCAGTCTCAAAGGTCAGCGCGGTCCCGCATACCAATATTTATGATCGTGTTATCACTTCATAAATTCTGGATGTTGTTTAACCTTCCTGATCTGTTTTAGTAATCTGAAGCTGTTTCCAGACGAAAACTTCGAAAGTTTAAAAATAAAAACATTTATTCCAGATAAAAACCCGTATACAGCGAGACAGTAGGTATTTAATAGTAATCAGGTCAAGAAACATAAATTAAAAATTAAAAAAGAATCAAGTATAATCATCAGAAATGAAATGTCATTTAAATATACAAATAAAAAGTATTAAACAAAATAGGTACAAATATAAATGGAAAAAATATTAAAACTCCCGTTAACAGAACTGGGTGGGCGCATGATATCTTTTTGTACTTTAGTAGTTAACAATTTATGAGGTGGTACGAAACCTTCAGTGCGCGAGCTCGATTCGCACTTGGCCACTTTTATTACACTATTACTTTACATTTGCTTACTTGACAGATTTCATATACATTTTTGCATGTCCTTGTAGTGAAAGAATCTCATAAAAGCGAATATAGAGCTCGAATTTCGGCGTCGCATCGTCGCCTACGCCAATCTAAATAGAGATATCGGCAATCATCTATCAAATTCTGATCTGTGGGACGATGATTGGAAGAGCCGCTTGTTCTATATTCGAATATTCAAACGATTCTTAAAAAACGTTCTGCTTTTGTTTGAGCTTTATGAGGTACACAATGTTGAATGTGGATATTATACTATTTCAGTACCTATTTCATAAGCTTGTAAAAAAAATTGAGCAAATAAACTTTTTTTTTTATTTTTTTTTATTATAAATATTTAACTAGCTGCGTCCCGCGGTTTCACCTGCGTGGATTACTTTTTATAACATCAGTTACCTGCCAGTGAAAGTCTTTTCAACATCGTTCCATTCGTTTTTGTCCATATGGAACATACAACATACACACATCGCCTATTAAAAAATTATAAGAAGAAGAAGATTGTTTGTACCTAGTATATACGTATACCTACAATGTTTTAATATACGCAATAATTTGGAATCCCCACGAAATGGAATACATCAACATGGTGAAGAAAATTCAAAATAAATTTACGCGTTTTTTATATTTGAAGGAATGCGGCGTCTATCCTTTTTACCCGCTGATGTATCCGACCCTGTTTGTTATCGGCATGGTAGGGTACAGCAAGCTGGGTGTGAGGCGTGACGTCGCGCTCTGTAAGTATGTGTGGCGCGTGCTGCGCGGCCAGCTGCACCATCCCGAGGTGCTGGAGGCGCTGCGGCTGTGCGTGCCTGATGAGGCGGTGTCCAGGCGACGCAGGTTCCCTACCTTCAGCGTACCCGCGTCTAGAACAAACCTGCCCAGGTTTGCCCCGGTATCACGTGCTTTGATGTTGCTCAATCTGGTCTCAGAAAGTTCTGATATTTTTACTTGTGGCCTGGCAGAGCTCACAGAGGCTGCTCACAGAATATGTGAAAAGCATGCATTCAGGGACATCTATTGTTGACGCAATAGATGTCACTAAAAGTAGGTATAACGAGACAAAAAATAATTATATACAATACAATTTTTGTACCTTCAAATTAAATATTTAAGTTGTTATAGCATCGCTTTAGTTTATCTGTAATGGTGTTATATGTGTTTTAAATAATAAATAAATAATAAAACTGATCGTGAAAGTGTTTTCCGTTCTTTTTTCACGCAGCAACAGAACACGGGTCAGCGTATTTTTTTTTGCAGAAAGCTAGTTGGAGGGCCGAGAGTAACATGGAATATTCATTCATCTGAATTATTTGAATCTGAATCTGAACAATATTAATTCGTTTGATAGCCCGTTGGTCCAGTTGGTAGTGAACCTGCCTTCTGCGCTTGGGGGCGTGGGTTCGATTCCCACATAGGGCAAACGTTTATGTAATGAATATTTGTGTTTGTTTTATGTCTGGGTGTTAATATCTATTTAAGCAAGTATTTAAAAATATATGTGTGTATATCAGTCTCTGGCACCCATATTACAAGCTTTGCTTAGTTTGGGGTCAAATGACCGTGTGTGAAAAAATGTCCCGAATATTTATTTATTTATTATAAAATACATTTAGTAAATATGTATTGAATGAATATAATAAAACAGGAAGGAAACGCGAATTTGTATTACTTTTTTTTCTATGGGGCGAAATGTGTTTAATCGTGTTTCAGACTTTACGGTTTTCTATGTAAAACAATCAATTTTGATATGACACCATTTTTATAATATTTAGCTAGCCATCGACTAAAATAATATGAATGGACAGGCCCAGTAGAAGAACATTTTTGAAGATAAGAAAATGAGCGCCGGCTCTCATTTCGTTTCAGTCGGTCTCTAGCCGTAGGAAGTGCAACACGTGTCTATTGTTACGTGCTAACGAAACATCTGACAAAACTATGCATTCATATGCTTTCCCGAAGTGAACAAATAAAACCGGGATTTATTTTTTGTAACAAATATACTGTACACTTTTATAATTAGGTGTTGAAGTATATGTCCGACGGTTTTAACTCGTTTTTCTGAGCAATTTCAATGGTTAGGGCCCGTCCATTCATTTTATTTTGGTATTTTGGTCGAAGAAGCTAACTATGGAAGTAGACAAACCAAAACTAGAATGACTGATATTGCTAAAAGTGGGAAAAGAGAACTTTAATGTAGCTAGTTTAAAGCTAAAAGCTAGCTAGCTAGCTAAAATCATTTCAAAACATACGCAATATTATGTCACATAAAAATAACGTAAGTCAGCGGAACCGCCATACGAACCTTTCACGAATGAAAACAATAGGAAGTACTCGTGGAAGGTCGCAGGAAAAATAAGAACGAGGGCAGATAGTGGCTTCACCGGAAGCGGAAACCGGTGTCCAGAGGCGTGGCATACAGGAAAGGAACCTTGTCAAACTTTCACAAATATTGTGAAATTGAAAGAAAATATACTTTACCCCTACACAATTTTTCTGAGCCAAAAATTTATCAATTTCTATTCCGCTATGAGCTGCCGAAAACTCCAACGATATACCTATACTTGGTCGAATTTTTTAATAGCCTTGATGGTTGCAATAACATTGTACAAAGCTTTGTTTTAAACTATCACGGTTGTTCACTAAAGTTATATGAGGTTAGGTTAGGTTGCCTTAAAAATAAACTAAAGTAAGGTTGCCTTAAAAATAAAAATTCGCGTTCAAAATGTGTTCAAAATACTATACGCAGTGATACAGTGAGTGTGTTTTGTCGGGACTTAGGTTCGAGTTTGAGTTCCAGTGATAACCGTAGCAAAAGACTAAGAACGACTAGATCGTTATGTCTGCACCTAACTTTTTAACTGTTCTCCAACCACCCGCATTCTTCAGTCTTCCCGTGAACATGGTGCATGTAACTGCGCCGAAATATCGGGAGCTCATTCCACAACCTTACCACGGTAAATATCCCGTAAATAATCATATAACTTTATTGTACAAAGCTGTATCAAAACATATTTATCGGCTACCAGCTACAATCTTACGTTCAATAAGAGCCAAGAGCGTGTCAAAACACGCGTAGGGTTCCGTTATAATAGATAGTAGTTTTTCATGCTGCATAGTTTTGGAATAGCCTTGCGAACGAAGCTCTGAAGTTATGCAAAATTTCAGAGATTTATCATTCCGACATACTACTATATACTTTTTATGGTTTATAGCAAAAGAGAAAAGGTCATCCCTATTGCACATGTACATGTACATGTTGTACACTATTAAAATTGAGATGTAATTCTGCAAAGTTTTAAGTACATTGGAAGTTAGGTTTTAATGAATTAGGACGGACATAAAGAACTTATTTATTTATGGATTCCTTGTATTACTACGGAACCTTAAAAACCTAACAATCAGTGTACATTGGACGAAACACAAATATTTGATTTGTCGAAAATAGGAATTCTCTTATTGAAATAGGTATATAGATAAGATTTATTTGTGGCAAAAAACCTACAATTATAAGTTTTTACATAAAAAATACAATCAAAGTTTGTGACACAAACCGGCTCCAAACTCAGTAAGATGCCGGTCGTAAACAATCGGCGCTGGTTTGTTAACTATGTGTATAGTGTATACTTGTCCCACTGAATTTACAGTTGCATTTCAGCTACTGCAGCTGTCAGAGATAAACTTGGACAGAGTATAATCACGTTGAGTGATTTTTGATGCGAAAAAAACTGACCGTGGAGATAACGGTCTCATAAAATTTCATGTACCTACTACGAAACTCCAAAAGCAAAACAAAAACAATCACGCTCAATACAAAACTGTAGGGCCTACACACTTGTCAGGAGATGAATGGAACTTTATTTCTTCACAAAAATCTTTCCAATTTTACGAAGGGTTATATTAAACAATTTGTCCTCGAAAAATTTATTTTACCGCCCACAAATATGACATGGCTAGCGCGTACTCCATAAATCCAAACCCTTGAGCAAAGTGCCCATTTCGATTCCAGTCCGGGACCAAAATTATACGTAATTCAATAACCTAGTCCGGTAATATTGGACCTTTGGACCTGTGGAGGTCAACCGGCTAAGCGGTTACGACTTCAGGAGCTATTTGGCTATTCTATATGCGTAGATACGGCGGCGGGACAAAGAAAGTAGAAAGTAAAAGAGATCGCCACTATCTTAGTTAAACTCGTTGCTCAAGACTTTTCACAACAATTAATAAAATATAATTAGCATTAGTATGTATATTAAACTCGGTCTAACTACGTATAGTAGTTTTACCTAGTCTGTGGTCCAATTTTTTTGTTCTGATTGCTGCATTAACTGAACAAAAAATGTACCTACAGAGAAAAACAAATTGAATCCTAACTAAACTGATTAAACAGCTACCAACATAAATTATATCAAAATAGTATCTCACGACATTGCGAAAAATACCACGTCATCCTAATTGAAAGCAATTCATCATTTTCAAACGTTTATGTAAGAAATCTAAGATAAGATGATTAATTACCTAATATTTGTAGTTTCTTTTTATAGCGGCAGAGTGAGTGCAAAAAGGAAATAACTTGTTTTTTTTTATCGTTCTAATAATTCCTTTTAAAACCTTCAATCGTTTTAAATATTGAATCTAAACAGATTTTAAATCAATATTAATTCTATAGACGAATCAAATGTTTTAATAGTTTATATGGTAAACAAAAAAAAAAGCATGTTGTAAAATACTGGGATAAACTGAGCTGCACTTTTTCATGCAGAACTTTTCACTACATAGAATTGGCTGGAAGAAATAGTTATTTATGATACAAGTGCGGAAAGTTGGTTATTACAAACGAGTAGACGAATGTCGAGGGCTTACCATAGTCACGAGTTTGTAATAACCAATCCGCACGTGTGCCATACAACGTTTTACAACACATTTGCGAGAAAAAAACAAAATATAGAAATTAAAAAAATACCGTAACGTACACGCACGGTGCTATACAACGGAGCGTGCGGACAAATTCATTACAGCACGCTCCGTTGTATGATGCGTAATGTTTAACTTTCGAAAGATGTATTCAGTTATCGTAAGTGCACTTTTTGAGCAAATGTGTTGTAAATAATTATAGGTGGCGATAGATGCCAAACTGGATCTTTGTTGTTTAGCTTTTTACATTAAAAAAATCATGTGACGAAATTATTCAAAAGGTACTAAAGAGTTTTAGTGGCAAAGTGAAAAAAAAGACGTCGCGACAATATTTTTAACCAACTTCAAAAAGGAAGGGGGTCTCAATTGGAATGTATCGAAAAAAAAGTTTGTTACCTTAGAACTCCATCATTTTATAAGCTGGTTTGGAATTTTTTTTATTTGAAAGGAAAAACTTTATGGTTTGCCTCATAGAAATTTCAACAAATTCGAATCAGTAGCACAGAAGACATAATAGACACAGAAGGTTCACTCCGCGAAGAAATTTAAATAAATAAGGACTCTATCCACGAGGCAATAAAGTAGCAATTCAACTCGTACAGCGCTGGATACCGCTCGCTATATTCACCTAGAGAGCCGCTCTCTTTCTATCACGTAGCTCTATCTCTCCTGACGCGGCACGTGTAACGTTAGGGTTGTCTTCTTGATATTTACACAGAATCATCATCATCATCAGCCAGTAAACGTCCACTGCTGAACACATGCCTCCCTCTTCGAGAGGGGTGTTACACAGAATACTTACGAGTATATTTACTTACCAGCTATGTAGCCTATGTAGTACCTACCTATTACTTATATTCTACTTTAATTGGAATGACATTTAATCTGCACAAAAAAACTAACACTTATTCTGAATTTGGTCCAATAACAATCATGCAAAAGTATAAGTTTAAGAGGCCTATTACAAGATTATCATCCCGATGCATATTTAGGTAAAAACTACATGAAACATGGAAACCTCATTTGGGAGCCCTGTATTTTCTGTTGAAAATAATTGGTCAAGGTCCCTGACAGAAAAGATGCTTAATTACGCGCGACGTGGCTAGCGTAGCGTGCAGGCCGGGCGAGAGCCGAGCGGCCACTGGTTGCCCTGCTATGACCCTTTTGGGAAGGGACACCGGCCGAACATACCTAAAGTGCGGAGTGCGCCATGTCTGTCAGTAGTTTGGTTTTGAAATTAAAATAACTGGAAAAAAATTGTCATCAAAGTAAACAAAATTGCGTATTTACTAACTTAAACGTTGGTTTTTAAATCATCGCATCACGCGACCTTGTTTACATAATATTAAGAATCCTTGGTAAAACCGACTAGCTACTATGAAATTACAGAATTCTTTAATGATAAAAAAGTTTTGATATGTAATGTAGACTAAATAATTGACATAAGATCGAGACTACGTAAAATGACTAAATAAAAAAAAAAACAACATACAGTCGAATTGATAACCTCCTCCTTTTCGAAGTCGGTTAAATAATAACAAGTAATATAACGTAATATAATAATAGTAGTAACTAACATGTTTCTTTTGTTAATTAAGGCATAAAATACAACTAAATCAAAATAATTATGAATTTAACAATATTCTAACATAGTTTTTTTTCCAACCACTAATAAAAATATATATTAAATAAAAACTAACATTTGTACGCTGTAACAGGCAAGGACATGAGATACGTCTCCGTTCTTACGACCATGTATGCTACTTTATATCAAAGATTTATATGTATGTGTACTTACCATGGTTCTGACAAATAAATATTTTGAATTTGAACGACTAAAGTTGAAACTAAAGTCTCTTCGTAATAGCACTTACTCATTCAATGCTCACGTCACCAGAACTACCTTCCACGAGAATTTAACGGAACTAAGCCAAACTCCACGTGACGCTTAAATATTAATAGTAATGAAGCGGTGTCCTAAGCCAACAGAGTGCTCGTGTGAACCTGACAACTTGAATTATTATGAGATTTCCAAAACTTGCACGTGTTTTTGCAAGACTTGGAAAATTAATATTGTCGAGTTTTCACATTCAAATTGGGCATTTTTTTCTGTTCTGCTGTTCTAACAGGATCTTGAGTATTATTTTACGCTTTTAACATCAATTATTGAAAAATACTGACCAGCTTAGCTGATGCTTCTCGACAAATAGGTCTCGGGATGAACTTGGACAAAACTAAGATCATGCTTAACACACATATTACCCCGGGACCTATCAATGTTGACCACATACCTCTCGAAATTGTCAAAGAATACACCTACCTGGGGCAGATTTTGCAATTAGGCGGGGCGAATTTCGAGAAGGAAGTCGATAAAAGAATTCGGCTGGGCTGGGCAGCGTTTGGCAAACTTCGTCATGTCTTTTCGTCATCCATTCCACAATGCCTGAAGACTAAAGTCTTCGATCATGCGTCCTACCTGTACTAACATACGGAGCCGAAACGTGGACACTGACAGTGAAGCTGGTCCATCGATTTAAAGTCGCTCAGCGAGCTATGGAGCGAGCTATGCTTGGCGTTTCTTTGAGAGATAGAATCAGAAATGAGATTATCCGACAAAGAACTAAAGTAACCGACATAGCTCAAAGAATTAGCAAGCTGAAGTGGCAATGGGCTGGCCACATCTGTAGAAGAACTGACAACCGCTGGGGTAGACGGGTTCTAGAGTGGAGACCACGTATCGGCAAACGTAGAGTAGGACGCCCTGCAGCCAGGTGGAGTGACGACCTGCGAAAGGCGGCTGGTGGCAAGTGGATGCGAAAAGCAGAAGATCGTGCCTTGTGGCGTTCTTTAGGAGAGGCCTACGTCCAGCAGTGGACGAACATTAAATAGGCTGATGATGATGATGATGATTTAAAAATACTATACTTAATCGTTTTTTTTTGTTAGCTATGGTGGCCGAAGTGAAAGAAGAGGTGGAAATGAGGAGATCAGCGTAGACGAGCGAAGGTTACCGACATAGCCCACCGGATTAGCAAGTTGAAGTGGCAGTGGGCAGGGCACATAGCACGTAGAACAGATGGCCGATGGGGCCGAAAGGTTCTCGAATGGATACCACGGACCGGTAAGCGCAGCGTATGGCGTCCACCCAGATGGACAGACGACCTAAAAAAGACCGCATAGGGAAACGCTGGATGCAAGCCGCTTCCAACCGGCCCTTTTGGAGATCGATGGGGAGGCCTATGTCCAGCAGTGGACGTCCTACGGCTGAAATGATGATGATGATGTACACGACACGATAGTTACGTGTATTGTCAAAAAGCAGGCATTTGAATTTCCCGCCGTAGGTTAAACGTACCACCTTAACAAATGAGAAATCCTCGGCTAGTGACACAAATTAATTAAAAAGCAACTTACCAAAAGATATGAGTCCACTGTTCAGCATCGTAAGCTTTATACTGTTAGGTATGGAGACCAGACTGGTCGTTCCAGACTGTCGCAGCTCTTTCTTCTTCGGTTTCTTCTCCAGGTCATACCTGGTGGTAGACCTGGAGCGGTGCTTCCTCTGGCTGGTGGTCACGGACGCACCCCGCGTCCCCGTCCTCGACGACATTCTACCAAACTACCTACTCGATAACTAAACCACAAACTGACGTAAAAAAATTAACAGTACATTTTTCGACACAGATTTTACGATTAGTTATTTTTGTCAATATGCTAATAAAGCGTCACTGGTTAATAATGTCATATCAAAAATTCTGTACACTAAATATAATTTTGGTTTATATTGTTAAGTCGCACGACACCACCGTTTCTTGAGCGCTGAGAGCTGTTTGCGATGTCTAGCCACCTGGAACAATGGAGAATAATATTAGTATGTGCTATCTCCTATAATATACATAATTATATAAACATAAAACACAAAATAAATAGGCACAGAAGGCGGGCTTCGGCTGACCTTGATTTTAATAACCCACGCGCAAACTCAACTTTATAGCTGGCTACCAGGTGTTAATACTCTGCGAGTAAAGCTTTGGATTATAAATAAGTAATTAAATAACATTAAAAGAGGGTAGTAACCACTGGAATCAGTGCGGTTTTGGTCCATTTCCCTTTCGGCTTTTAGTCTACTCAGAACCAATTACGGGAATTATTTTTGTACGAAGATGTGAGGTTCAAAACCTGGCTGTTTTCTATTAGGTTCGCATTACACAAGACTCAATAATGTAGATTGTATAATGTAGGTTCTACTAGTCTAGGATCTCGGCAGACAACTCGTCTGTACAGTTTAACGTCCTATCCGGAACTTGTATTGAGCAAGTTGCCCATCTTCATTTCGAAATAAAAATATTGTATGCGTCAAATACGTAGATATCGAATATTTGTACTTTGTACTGATCACGTCAGAGTGGGTTACGAGCTTGATTCCTTTAGAAAAAATTGCGGGAATTATTTTTGTATAAGAGGGACTAAGAATAAATGCGAATGAAATTAAATGAATGGTATTATTTCACGGGAACTTCCGTGGAATGCCAAATGTCGTGGTTGTTTGTACTGGCGGTGACTCGCTCCGGGAATTACCCACGCTCTAGGAATAACAACATTCATCTGAGATTGGTTTACAGTGGTTTTAAAACTTATAAAGTAAATTTTGCTAACATTGTAAACAAATGGCGTCGATTCTGTCATACATGAAGTGTCACGTAAGACAGTTTAGTTTAGTGACACGTAGTCACTAAACTAAACCAATCTGACAGGACTAAAATTATCTGCCTCTCTTTTCATTTTAATATGTGAGAGGAGGATGGCAACAATTTTAGAGCTGTCAAATTTAGTTTAGTTTAAAGTACATCAGAATCAATGCCAATGTCACCCTCTAATATTTAATCGAAATTCATTTACTAAAATTGTATTCTCATCTCCTATTAGTCAAATTTGTTAATACCGTTATTTCTTTACCATGATTTTTTATCGTTCAGGTTTATAACAATCATTAAAATTTTCGTCAAGTTTCCAGATATCTCAATTTCTCCAAATAATCGCCTCTAAATTTAGTAGCGCGCTATTTAAAGTAATTTAGATCCTTCCGGTTACATTGACACCTGTCAAATTGTCATCTGTGTGTCGCAAATCAACTGCTTGCCTCTATTTTCTAGTCTATTTTTAACCTTTAAATGGATAATTAATTTGATTAACATAAAAATTTCATTCAATTTACTAATAATATTTTGATTTCTGTTATCAATGAAAGTCCAGCATTGGAGATTGAAAATAACAGTAAAATCAAACTGCACCACCCTCAACTACGGTGCAACCCCAATTCTAATAAAAATAATGGAATCGCATAAACCTTTAACGTTTTCAATTTATTTGATTGCCAGAATGCAGACAATTGGCTTACAGAGTTCTTTTTGTACAATTTGCGAATCACGTTAACTCGGGAGGGTATAAATTTTATTTGATTACATCGTAATTCTATAATGGGTGTTTGTCTAGCCAAAACCATGGCAATAGTATTAAAAATTGTGTAGACCAATATAACTTTATTGATGAAACTGACAATTAAGTACAGTAAGATTTCTAAACTTTAGTGGAACTTTCGAAATAAACCTTGAGTCTTAGAATAACTACACAAAGAAACCAAGTACATTCGCAAAATTTAAGCCATTCAAATGGTGACATATATGACACAAAAAAAAAAAAAACTGACAATTTGCGCGGTGAAATCGTACCACAACAAATCAGAAAAGCAGCATAAGAGTTATGGTGTGACATTCCACAGGTAATCCATTAATTTTCTTGCTTAAATCGTTTAAAATACCAATCGAACGTAAGCTACAAAGCGAATTTGTAGCTTACGTTTTCAAAAGGCGTTGTTTGGAAACCTACTTTCTCTGAGTAGTTATTCTAATCCTTGAGTTCTTCTTTTCATTGACGACGACGAAAGAACTAGGCTGCTCACAAAGTTGAAGAGATTGTTGAAGGCTGACTCTTGTCTATGGTGAGAATTGTTAAATAGTTGTAATCTTATCATAATATATAAAAGACGATGTGTGTATTAGTTGCAGTAACCTATATTGCAATATATCAAGTCAGCTGGAACTATTTTTGTTTAAACGGCTATACCGTTTTTTTTTATTGTATAATTTTATTGATCAGCGGAAGTTCATTTTCAGAGAAAGGAGTTTCCACGTGATAGATTTTTAGAAACTATTTTAAAATGGCAACAAATTCGTCATTTACATACAATAATTATATCATTTTTAATGGGATTTTTACTGTAATAAGGGTGTGGAGCTCCCGATAGTTCGGCGCACTGGATGCCCGCGACTCTCACAATGTCGTCCGTCGGTCCATCTGTTGGGAGGCCTAGCTACGCTGCGTCTTCCGGTTCGTGGTTTCCACTCCAGAACCTTTCTTCCCCATCGGTTATCGGTTCATCGAGTGATGTGGCCTGCCCATTGCCACTTCAACTTGCAAATTTTAACAGCTATGTCGGTGACTCTGGTTCTTTGGCGAATATCCACGTTTCGGATCTTATCGCGCAAAGAAACTCCGAGCATAGCTCTCTCCATTGCCCGCTGTGTGACTCTGAGCTTTTCCAAAAGGCCAACAGTTAAGGACCACGTCTCAGTACCACAGTTTTGGTTTTACTCTACAGAAATTTGTTTCAGGTAAGGTTAATTAGCATCATCGACAAATTTCTGTACAGTAAAACAAAAATAATTGACCGCAAATTCCTTATTGTACTCCTTTGTTTGTAAGGTAAATAAAATAAATGAAATAAAAGTTCAGTTTCTGTTTAAGCTCGCTAATGGTTTACTTGATACCCCGGAACTATTGGCTATTTTGAACTTCTCTGCGCCAACTAGATCGATTAGACCATCGCGTTATAAGCTTCTGAGCTGCTCCAACTGGAAAACGACTGGGCAAAAATGCCCCTGTTAACAGACTAGCCAGGGAGTTTGATGTTTTCTCCCGAGATGACGTATTATTCGCTGGTGGCGTGGGTAGGTTCAAACTATCTATTCGTAGTAAACTATCAAACTGCTGTAATAAGTAATGTTTTTCTCTTATTCTTAGATTCATTTAATCAGTCAAATATTAATTGAATTTTTAATGTATAATGTACTAACTTATATTCCAAAAACTAACTCTCATTATTATTATTTTTAATAGTATGTAGTCTGCACCTATAACTGTGGTGGCGTTTAGTCTACTTCTTGTGCCTTGTCTCCGTCATGTTAAGCTAGGACGTACATCAAGTTGGTGTTCATTAATAAAATAAGATAAATAAAATAAAATAAAAGTGACTTTCATCAAGTGTCTTCTTCTCATTTATGATTCAATAAAATCTATTCGGCCGTTTGAAGATTATCAGCTCATTTATGGGCGAAAAAAATATCAGCTTTTACTTTTTCAGTACTCTTCACTCAGAAAAGCTCTCGCTGTTAAAAACGAGTGATATTTTTATTGTTTTAAAATTAGTATTTAAAAAAGCGTCATTTAATTTCCTAATTGTACTGACACATTTCTGTTCGATCCACCGGCACTGAATGTAGAGCAGACTCATCGAGTTCTTAAAATAACTGCAATCACGAGAATCTGTGAATTCGAATTAATTCACGATCCATTGTGAATGCCTCGGTGATGACAAAACTTTCATAAGTTAGCTGAAAATACGTTTCGCAGAACTTATTTTACGTGGCGCCGATTTTGAGCGAGTTCTGAAAATAGTTTAATTGCTTATTGTGATATTAATGTTTTGTATACTTATTGTACTGTGTTATACTTTCACAAGAACTTCTGAAATTAAACTTACTTCTAGATTGGCAATCTATACTTATAATAAAACTGGAACAGGTCCAATTCTGTACATTGAAGATAATTTTTTTTGAACGGCTCTCTATAATCGATACTGAAGTCAAAAATGTAATTTTTTTAATTTTTGTCTGTCTGTCTGTATCTGGGCCGCGCATCACGTCGAAACTACTAAATGGATTCAAATGAAACTTAGCATAATTTGAGTTCATACTACCAGGTAGGTTATAGAATACTTTTTATCCCGAAATTTTGCATGGTTCTCTTGGGAGAGGGGATGTAAGTCAAAATTTGTACTTAGTTGTCTTGTAAATCATTACCACGTAGTCCGATGTCATTAAATTCTTTTGATTGTTAGAAAGGAGGTACATTAAAAAACGTCCCGTAAAAATTTCAAGGTCATCAATTTCGTAGTTCAGAAATTACAGACATCTCAACCGTCAGTATTAGGTCCAGATAACTTAACCTCCAGAATGTACAGGAACCTTTGAACGTACGGCTCATCTTAAGCTGGAGGTAGCTTTGTAGCGCACTTTGTAGTGTACGTTGAGTAGGTATTTAAAAAATCTATAAATTAATAATTCTTACTAAACAAATAAATGTCAAAAAGAGTCCGCAAATCACATGATGCAAATTAATGGGGGTTACTATATTTTGTAAAAGGTTCTTATGGAAAGAAAAATTAGGAAATTTGGAAACACATTTTTCATTTCTAAGACAGGACAACGTCTGTCGCGTCAGCTAGTAATATAATATTTCAGCATGACATAACCACAGTAGATATATTTTAAGCTAAAGCAGTAGGTTGACATTAAAAAAACACCTGATTCGAGTGACGTAATCAAGAGAGCACTCCTTCCCCCACCCGCCGATACTTCACGGTACGCTCAGAGCGATAGACGCGCGTGCCGCAACGAGATACGCCGTGTCGTCAGCGTAGAAAACTACAACCAAATAATGTTTTTTTTTTAAACCCGATTGTAGCAACCCTAGCCGTGTGACTGACAGTAGGCATTGAATTCAAGGACACGTCCCTGGGACTATAAGGGATCCTTACTAATACTCGAATAATGTAACCCAAGGTGTAAAAAAATAAGATTTACAATTTTGACTTTGCGTGTTTGACAGTTCTAAGACAAGACAACGTCTGTCAGGTCAGCTAGTTTAAACTAAAATCCAGTGGCAGAGGTACCTTCCGCTCTATTATGTCGCAAGCTAATGTTGTCGGTTTGCTTCTAGTCGACAGTTCTATATGGCTCAAAGTGTAAACAAACTATTCTAATACACTTTATCTCAAGTGCATAAGAGTGAAGTTTGAGTGTAACAGGATGTTTGATTTGTTCTCCCAGTGACGGTAGCTATAGAAGTATAGATGGTATCACTCAGTTGCCAGATTACGTCTGACGTAAGCGGTGACGCTTTACGTGGAATTTCGGCCGTCCGGTGCCGTGTTATTTCGTGTTTTGATATTCTCATTGAGAAAATCTCGAAACATTTATTTAGGAAATGTTCCGTCCGCTATTGAATAAGTAGCGGAAATGTTATGACGTGATAAATCTGAGTATTTTCAGTTTTTTATGCCATAGATGGCATACAAGCAGACGGGCTGCTTTATGGTAAGTCGCCTATAGATATCTGTAACACCAAAGGCATAACAAATACTTTGCCAACATAAATTAACTCGCATTTTAAAGAACCCTATGTTGTAGTTATGTTTAGGTAACTATGAGTATTTACAGAATGGTGGCAATAACTCGAAAGGATGTTAGTGTACTAATAATAATAAATAATGTCTACAATGGTAACCCTGAAATCTCGAAAAAAAAATAACCCAATATTTTTCGGTAGAAAAATTTCACTCACATTCGTCGATTGCGTAGAGGGAGAAAGCAAGTATACTTAGCCTATGGTCGAATGGAACAGCAGATTTTTTTACGATTATTTACGATCATTTACGGTTCTTTTGTAAAGTTTGTACATGAATAATGAATGTGTACAATGACCTCCTTTGTACTATCGTTTCATGTCCTGTATAACTTTATCAGGTTTTGACATAGTTCTTTCTAGTTTGTTAATCAAGTACTTAAATAGTGCCTTTATGTGTGGATTAGATAATATATAGATATTTTTATAAAACTGAGTTTAGTTCAAAAACAACAGTGTTGTAAAGTAGGTTTACAGGGTTTAGTATTTTTTCTGTTCTCATATATTTTTCGAAAAATATTTCATTTTCTGAAATTACAGCAGATATTTAAAAATATTACACTCTGAGGTACTTTTGAACCTTCAAGTTTCTAATTTCATGAAGCTTTATGTACAACGCCCTAGACCTTTACATTTTGTAGGCTTCATTTTTCATCATTCTGGGATGAAAAAAAGCCCGGTCACAGGTGCCAGCAATTTCAAAGCCTTTTTGCTCCATAAAGATCGAACACACATTATTGAAAATTCTGATCAGATAAACAAGGGAGATATGGTGAGGTGGCGTGGCACGTGCGAACGCATCAGGCCTAAATCAGGCTTCATCTCTTTAGTCGAAATCACGCAGCAGACGACCTTATCGCCCTTTTTTGCATGTGTTTTTTGTTTTTAACTCTAAGTTATTTCATTAGTGCGTGACAAATTAGTGCGTGACAAATGAGTAAGTAAGCCGTTACAGTTATGGCACTTGCAGACGATGCGTCGTACAAGTAGCCTTGAAATAAGCAAAACGTTGCAGACGATGCGTGGTAGCTACTTACTTACAACTTCTACAAACCGCAGTTTATAGTGGAAATCATTCGTGAAAAATAGAGACATTTAAACACAAACGTATAAATGGATAAACGTTTTGAGACATTTAAACACATACGATAATTGTATGCATAAAACACCCTTTTCGCTTTGCGTCGCCTGAAAAAATATAGGAACTTATTTTGGCAAAGGGATAAAATAGAGATGAAACATCATTACGCACCTGTGCAAGTGTCAACGAACTTTACTTGCGTTATGGCTCTCATTTCTTCCGCAAACTAATTTATGGAATCGCTACCGTAATAATTCTCAACCTTCTCTTTTTTGTTGGTAGAAAGATTAGCTCTTTTGTAAGATAGATAGAAATGACTACTACACAAAAAAATTAAGTACACAATTTTTCAAAAGGCAGTCGTGAAATAAGAGGGATGTTTATGCCAAGGTCCTAGCTATGTCCAGCGGTTTTGCATAGAATTTTCCAGTTTTTCATATTTTTTTGGAATAAAACGCATCGAAGTTATTAATAAAACTTCACACACTCATGCTCGGCGCTAAGTGTTTTAACCCCCACTACAAATAGAGGGTTATTATAAGTTTGTAGTATGTATCTGTGTGTCTGTCTATGGTATCGTACGTACCTCTCAAATGACTGAACCGATTTTGATTTAGTTTTTTTAGAAATAATACTTTGTTCGAGATGTTTCTTTGCTATGATTCAAGAAAATCTGTTCAGCATTTTGAATAATTATAAGCTCTTATATAGTTTAAAGACTATATACATTTAAAGTTGTCATACAAATACCTGATAATTATTATAGGCTGGGAATCGAACCTGGAACCTCCTGCTTATAAGAAAAACGCGCTACCACTTAGTTACACCGTTAGACTAATTCAAATTATTTATTTGTCAGAACATGGTAGGTACACATACATATAAAGTAGCATACATGGTCGTAAGAATGGAAACGTATCTCATGTCCTTGCCTGTTACAGCGTACAAATGTTAGTTTTTTGTAAATATTTTTATTAGTTTTTGTCATTGATATATTATGTACTGTATGTACAAATTTCTTTGGTTTTTGTTAAAGTAAAAAAAAAAAAAAAACTAAATTATGTATAAGTTAGAATATTTTTAAAATCATAATTTGGTTTAGTTGTATTTTATACTTAATTCACGAAACATAATTAGGAGCATAGGAAATTCGTTGACGTTTGTTTAAATAACATTTGGCATTTGCCAAATTCCTACGAAACCCTTATAAAAGGTACCCTACAACTTTACCTATGCTAACGCCATCTCTAAAAATATTGTACCGGCCAACCCCAACCCCAACATTGTGCATGCGTATTATAAGTATAATAAAATTATACTCATGGTTTGTTCAGAAACTAAAGGAAAGTTTTAACTTTCAAATGTGGAATGGAAACGTTAACTAATGGAAACGAGCGCGCAAACATAACTCAATTGAAAGTACTAACAGGAATGCTTGCGCATCATGCATTTCCAAACCTAAATATAACCACAGACACGCCCTTGGCAGTCGGTTCTAGGTTCATTCAATCCAGTGAATCAGTCCTGTTTACTTCCATTCATTCACTCTCGGGAAGCGTACGTGGGAAGACATCGAATAAATGGTATTTCCGATGGCAGTTTCCATGTTTTGTTTGTTTTGCTTTTAAGAGATAGTAAACAGGCTCAAGGAATTCTTAGAAATACTGCTATCTGAAAACTGCGGATGTTTTTCATCTGTAACGACGTCTAAACAATAATATAAAAATGAATCCCTATTTACCTTGATCACGCCATAACTTGAGAACGACCTTAACGATTTCATTTATCTTTTTTCTTTAAGTTTTATAATACTTTGTGGAAGGTTCTTACGGAAAATAATTAAGAAAATTGGGCATAAAATTGGAAAGTTTCAGAAAACATAACGATGATTTTAACTTCGCGCGTTTGACAGTTCTAAGACAGAACAACGTCTGTCGGGTCAGCTAGTAGGTATTAATATAATAAAAAAGCTCACGCGAGTTTTGATAAAGTGCTAGTATGGAAATTTGAATAATGAACAATATAAAATACACGTTTCACTACATAAAAAAAAAGTATGCTTGCGCTTGGAAGCCTACTTGCCTGATGTTAAGCGATGATGCGGTATACGATGGAGCACATTATATTGTCTCCAACAGTGCACGTTATCGATCACAATGGTTTACAATCCACCATAATAAGTTATTCATAGTCGAAAACCATCATCATCACCATCATGGTCATTATCATCATCATGCGTCAGAAGACGTCCACTGCAGAACATATGCCTTTAACAAAACAAACACACAAAACATAAGTTTTCGAAAAACAAATCAAACAAATCATCAACGTCGCTTTCCATCACGTGGCTCGGTGGCCAAACAGGTAGCCTTATCTCTATCTCTAGGTCCATAGTATAAAATAAAGTCGCTTTCCGCGTCTGTCTGTTGCTAAACCGCGAACTCCTAAACTATGCAACGGATTTTGATGCGGTTTTCATCATCAGCTAGATAATTTTTCACGGAAGATTTATATATGTATAATAAAAATTATACCCGTGCGAAGCCGGGGTGGGTCACTAGTTCCACATAAAAAAAATAGTTACGTATTTTTGTAATTTAAGTGAGGCTTGCCTTCGCTTAGATATAATATTTTTACGTTGATAGAAGTCTTATTCTGTATTTATAGTTTGTCAAATTTAGGATGATAATTTTGGCAGGTCACAGCCATGAAGTTAACTATTTTTATCGAAAATAGGTTTTGAAGTAAAAAAAAAAAAAAACTAATGAAATTTAATAAATAGGAACTATTTTATTTTTGTAAATATTAAAGTTCTTTGCAATTATCTATCGCGCAATTAGATATTTGTAAAAAAAAAAAAAAAAATTACCTAATGTTTTTTTTTCTTCAGCATAACCATGCAAATATCGATTATCGAATAGGTTCATTAACGATTATACACTATGATAGACGTTATATAGTTACAAGCCTAAAATCCCTTGAGCAAGAAAACAGAATAAAAAAACAAATATAATATTGAATTTATTGACCCGAAAGTAATTTCAATTTCCTTTTTAATATCCCATTATCCTGTACCAAAGCATCCTTCATCATTTATTATTCTAAAATAACGACAAGAAACTGTATGTACATTCATTTTCTTCCATTATCATACATTTTTCATCTTTGAAACACTTTCCTGCGAAAATTCCCTTTTTCCTCATTGATTATTTGTCGAACGTAGGAACTCACAGGCCGAATAATGTCTGTATTTTGCTAGGATCTTGCTATCGTGGATTTGGCATTCGTGTACACCATTAAAAACCGCCATTCATTATATTTATATTGAAATATCCGGCAAATTCTTCATGTTGCAAATTTTGGCTGCCAATAGTAAAATCTACAGTTAATAATGGCTTCAGAATTTAGACAGCTAATACTGATTATGTAGTATTTATATTTTGAAGGTTTTACTCACTAAAAACGTTTGCTAAGCTCAGCTGCAGCTGGATGCAAAACAACCCGATATTCTGACAAAGTGGTAAAATATATTGTTATGAAAAAAAAAAAATAGTATTAAGAAAAAAATTAAATACCTATTATAATATTTGTTTCTGTTTTATCACTACAGTATTTCTGTACAGCAAAGATATACTTATACTACGTATCTGTACAGGTTTATTTTGCTCCGTAGAGTTTTTGCTCAGTCCTGGTATTGACATTCGGATGTCAGATCCAGCTATATCCTTTTTTTTTACATCGGACTAGGCTAACGTTTGACCGCGATCTCGCCTGACGGAAAGCGATGATGCGGTCGAAGATAGAGCACGTTTGCCCAGTAATAACCTATTAACCCTAGACCCTATCCTTCATGCTATGTAAATATTTGTTTAACTGTCAGTGCAAAGCAAGAGAAATGAATGTCAGAACTAGTGTTGCTAAGTGTGCCGGTTTACTAGAGACGTCTCGTTTTATTCTGGGGTATTTTTTTCTATTGGAAATATTCGTTAAAGATCCAATTTTGTAGAGGAAATAAATGCTTTATCACTCCTGACTTTTAGTCGATACGTGATATGTTTACGAACTAGGTACCGAAATTGGCAGCTTACCAAAACCGACCATAACGTTTGGCATTTACACGTGCAGTCATATTTAGATGTGTCAATAACAGAGAGAGGAGTTTCCACATGATGGATTTTTAGAAACTATTTTGAAAGTGGCAACAAATTCGTCATTTACATACAATAATTATATAATTTTTAATGGGATATTTACTGTAATAAGGGTGTGGATTGAGCTCCCGATAGTTCGGCGCAGTTACATGCACCATGTTCACGGGAAGAGTGAAGAATGAAGAAAGTTGTTGGTTAGCAAAAAACATTAAGAAAAAGTTCGTTTTGTCTGCAACTAATATTTTTTTTAAATTTCGTTTTATTTAAAATTTTCTCTCTAAATTTTCAAATTATATTTTTGGCTAATAATGCTCGAGCAATAAGGATTTCGTTACAAACAAAAAAAAAATTGTTTTGTATTTAGCAACAAAAAAAATTCTGTGATCAGTTTAGGATCCTTAGCGTGAGCGCCATTCGCTTTTGGTTGTAAAAAAATCGAAGTGCAGCTCTACGTTTTCCAGAGTCTGTGCCCTTTTCAACGTAATATGTTGTTTTACTTTAGAATTTTCACTATAATCATATCATTTTTATCACAACAAGTTTATATACATCATCATCATTTAACCTCCACTCTGAACCTGCCTTTTGCAACCACTGGATGCCCGCGACTCTCACAATTTCGTCGGTCCATCTGTTGGGAGGCCTACCTACGCACCGGTTACCTACGCTGCGTCTTCCGGTTCGTGGATTCCACTCCAGAACCTTTCTTCCCCATCGGTTATCGGTTCATCGAGCGATGTGGCCTGCCCATTGCCACTTCAACTTGCAAATTTTAACAGCTATGTCGGTGACTCTGGTTCTTTGGCGAATATCTACGTTTCGGATTATATTGCGCAAAGAAACTCCGAGCATAGCTCTCTCCATTGCCCGCTGTGTGACTCTGAGTTTTTCCAAAAGGCCAACAGTTAAGGACCACGTCTCAGTACCATATGTCATCACTGGCAACACGTACTGGTTTATACTGTATATTTTATTTATAATATATGTCATCATCGTCATTTCATCTTTCCGCAGACGTTAACGCCAACAGAAAGTGGGTCTTGTCTAACCCCCCTGGTCTGCACAAAAGATATCAGCAGTTCAACACTCTCGACAACTGCTGACAACGAGAGATTTAATATCAAAATGTTCGCAGCCCGACTCAGCTCTCACAATCGCTGGCAAAAGTGTTACAACTTCATTTCAACAGGATTTGTTGGACAGATGTGTTTCCAAGTTTATACGCTTTTCAAGTTCGACCGCGGAAAATTACGTGAATGTGAATCCTAACGCGCGGAGATACGGTTTGTGGTCGTGTAACTTGTCACAGTCAACTAAATTGAATCGCGTTTAAGAGGTACGGGCCATGTTTTTAACAGTTCAGAACATGGTTATTGCACTGTATATTGAATCTTCGTAAGGACTGCAGCTTATGTGTAATGCGTAGACCACGTATATTGACACCAAGAAACCAAAGTAGGTATACGTAGTTGCCCGGAATTCGCTTAGTCGCGCAATTCAGCTAAAATTCAAGCTACGTCAATGTAGAAAAAATAAAACCTTATTTAAACAAAGCTGTGCATTGTTATTTCAAGATTAATACCTAATTGTTAGGCTTCCAAAAGATAACATTTATAAAAAATAGAAAAAAAATATTGTTATGTTTGTTGTTTTTTGTTTGTTTGTTGTATTTGTACTGTATGCCTGCGGTGTCTTTTAAGTTGTCTGTCCATTTTGTGGGTGGACGTCCTACGCTGCGCTTACCGGTCAGTCGTCTTCATTCGAGAAACTTTAGGCCCAATCATAACCGATGGCCGTTTCCAATCGGCCTTTTTGAGATTGATGGGGGAGGCCTATGTCCAGCAACGGACGTCCTATGGCTGAAATGATGATGATAACTATATTTATGGGCCAGTTAAATAACTCTGGTATCGTCCGCGACGGCGACCATAGGCGCCATAAAAATTCTTTGACAAATTAAATATTCTTTCTTCACAACGAAGAGATGTTGGTACAAACCCCCTAGGAATGCAATAGCAAATTTTGTATCGAGAATTTAACAGACTGGTGTTCGTTTCTCGGTTAGCTCTAACAAAGGCATGTAGTAAAAGCAATGAATAAGCGCTCACTGTTCAAAGAATAAAAAACTGGTAAAATTTCATTCGTATAAATTCATCTGTTTTATGGTGGACATTTTTCACTTGGAGTTTTAACACAAAGCTAACAAGGTGAATTCGTGTTTGTATTGTTTCGTCTTTCGTTCCGCGTTGTATTTGCGTGAATATAAAGAATGTAAAAAATATACGATTTTTTTTCATGATGATAAATATTTGACACCCAATGTCAGCCAAGAAAAAATCCTGACAAGATATTGCTACTCCCAAAATCATCATCATCATCACCACCATCATTTTCAGCCCGTATTGCTGCTGCTAAGGTCTAGGTCATATTTGAATCGCAATTTTTGCAAATTCGTCGACAAATTTTCTCACAATACACTTTTCGATATAAAGCATCGTTCTCATGTGAAAGAAAAATTTCCTACCCCAATGAGTTGTAATTTTTTCTCTATCAAAATTAATAACAAAACACATCTAATTCTTCTGAGCATTAGCATTGCCATTCAACGTGGTAATGCCGCCAGCATGTTGGGTACGCTGCTAAATGGTAGTGGGCTTGAGCATTTGCATTGTCTTTAGACCTTCAACGGTCTATGGGCAGTCTAACTGTATTTGTAGTGTTAGTTTTAGCCTGTATTTTGTTTCGTTAATAAAGGCACTTGCCCAGAAAAAGAAACTGAGTATAATGGCATAACCTTGACAATCTTGACATGTGTTAAATGCATAGAGGCGGCTTCTAACAAAATAGACTAGCATAAAATCCATCACGTGATTTACAAAGCGTAACAGGCCGTCTGTCAAATAGTATGTAGCCTTTGGAGCCTTTTACAGGTCCCTAGCACATTGAAACAGTGTACAGCCTTGGAATTTGCCGTCCTGTCAAAAATATATTTGTTTCGTTCTGGTAACAACAATTTTGGTATATATGAGTAAATAATGTAACATTTTTAGTTCAGTTTAGTTCAATTATTTATCAAATATGGGTACATTTATTAGTGTTCACTTATGAACGTCAAAATATACAATATATTTATAATAAAAGTGTTCTATTAAACACTACTTCTGTGCTACTATATAGTCCTTATTTTGTGGGCGGCCTAAATACTTTGACATTAGAGCTGGCTGGAGTTATATACGAAATACAAAGTTTTTAGTAAACATAAATTATGTCTACAACAACACCAAAAAATAATACTATACTAGTACAGACACAATTTATCTTGATAAGTTAACGCGACTTTACTCCAAGGATTTCTTATCTTTATCTTGTAAGTACCTAAGCATAAAAGTTCACGTCAAAACAAAGCTTTCTACAAAATTAGAAAGACAATGAAAAGACAAAGCGTTTCGTATAAAGGAAAATAATTAGCAAGGACGTCAACCTAAGGCCGGTTTGTCAAACTTACATCTATGGAATTACAAGTCTTCTTAGATAAATAAAGCAGCATGGCAGGGCTTGGCTTGGGCGTGGCACGTGAACTGATAAGTTTTTAGGCGCTCTAAGAATTTTACCGTAGCTTAGTGGCTAGAGTAAATAGGGCGTTAACCCGGATCGTTTACTGTGTATTTGAAGAATATACTTAAAAGTTGACTTTAACTGCCGCACTCAGAGACGTTACTTAAGCTAAGGAATACTTAAAATTGCTCTGTCAACTTCTCGTTGATGGAAGTTGTCACACATGAAAACGAGACAGAGCAATTTTAAGTATTCCTTAGCTTAAGTAACGTCTCTGAGTGCGGCTGTAAGATCTTTTTTATTCTGGACTTTTAACTTAATTGGTGGAACATTTTTGTTCTACTATTCTCTTGTAAATTCGTATTTCAATATGCAAAGAGGTTTGACTATGTTTTGCTACTAAAATGAGGCAAATGCATATAGGTAAATTTTGCCCAAACGTGAAAAAAAAACATGTCGTCTCATTGTGTTATTTTAAAATGTGTATTTTCGAGTTTTAATGTGTAATAACAGTGGATTATTATATTTTAATACTTGACGACTGGCAAATGCACAAGAAGTGCGAAGCCAAAATCTTCACAGCGAGAATAAAAAAAAATACAAAGAGATAATGTTAGAATTTATAAACAAATATATTGGTATTTTCAGGTGGCTATAGATATTGTTTTATGTGGTTTTATCATTGGCTCATAGTATTTAGCCAAAGCCATCTAGCAATGTCATTTTATTTGGTGTAGAAAAAAACGATGGAGATGTATTTCACTCTAGATTTACAAACAGTGTGATCATGGGTCGCGAAGGTTCGCGAAAAACCTCTTCATGGTTATGCATTCCTGGTACTTGGAAATGATGAAAAAACTATTTTTAATTATATTGCTCATTCTCATAGAAATTGGCCGACACTCAAAGGCAGTGGTAGAATAATAAAAAATAAAGATATTAGTAAATCTATTTGGAATAAAATTTGCGTGTTCAAAATATAACAAATTGTTTTTTTTTCTCCATACAGTTAGGTCATCGAACAACTAGTCGTACAAAATGGAATAAACGAAAATAACAGTAATACTTAGCAGATTACTTCCTTAGGAAATTGTAAGAAACAAGTTACAATTAAGTGACATAATGCTAGTAAAGTTAGATGTACTTCTCGTGAAACAGGTCACCAGCATCGCCTCGGGTGATTACCATTCAGATTGACTTTGGAACGCAATAACTTACTAACGAAGCTCGTTTAATAAATACTCTAGCACCTCTACGTAGAGACGAGTATCTTCTAACTGTATTATGGACCTTAAGATGACGAGAAAAAGCTGAAAATTTATGAACATGTCATGGCTTCATATACTTACGGGCTTGTGCTTTAAGGATCTCTTCATAATTTTTATTCTGTTTGAACTTGACAAAAACAATCTAAACAATATTGTTTCACTGCATTATTCATCGCTATCGCATAAAATAAATACAAACCACGGATTGAACGTCTTTAAAAACGATATACATTATATTTTAGGGTGTCCGATCTGCAAAGGTATTTTCAATGGATCCTTTTCGACTTAGTACAACATTTCAGTACAGTAACATACAGTTATATCTATATAGTATACATATACATTAAGTAAATTGTAAAAAGTGATTTATACAGTTTTTGAAGAGAAAACTTTTTTAGGCACGTTGGGCACTTTTTGGGGTGGAGAAAAAGCATTTAACATATTATTGTAAGTTTTTTATTAAAGTCAATAATAGGCTTGCTTTTGGCCGACAACTCTCCTGATGTTAAGCGATGATGCGGTCTACGGTGGAGCACGCTTGCCTAGAAGAAACCGATTCACTCGTGATTTGAAGACACCCATGCAGATTGTAACTATCGGGGTACACCCATTCAGGCAGCGCATTCCACAGACTAGCAGTTCACATAATAAAAGTGGAATCAAAGCGCTTCGTTCGCGGAATACCGAACATAAAGCGGTGTCGATTTTTTGTGCCCGCTCTGGCAGTCCTATATAAAAATGGGCAGGAGGGAATTAGATCATAAAGATCCGATGCACACTCTCCGAAATATTATCGATAATAATTTTTTAATACTTAAAAATAACATCTTCAGAAGCCAGAAGACGTCTACTGCTGAACATAGGCCTCCCCCTTAGACCTCCACACTATACGACAGCCTGCCATCTGCATCCACTGGATGCCTGCGACTCTTACGATGTCGTTGGTCCATCTAGTGGGCCTACCTACGCTGCGTTTTCAGGTTTGTGGTCTCCACTCAAGAACCTTTCTTTCCCATCGGTTATCGGTTTTTCAAGCGATGAAGCCTGCTCGTTGCCACTTCAACTTGATTAATAGCTATGTCGGTGACTCTTACGACTCGGGGGTTGGTTATTCTTTGGCAAAACTCCACGTTTCGGATTCTATCGCGCAAAGAAACTCATAGCTCTCTCCAATACTCTCCATTGCCCGCTGCGTGACTGCGTTTTCTAAAAGTCCAAAAGTTAAGGACTTATTAAAAGTATTTATTTGTGTCCTTTTCGTTATTTTATTTGAATGTTTACTGAGATAATTTTTATGTTCATTTTATAATTATGTTTATGGGACAGCGTTTTTGCTACACCTCGTATATGCAATGCGTAGTAAACAACATTGCGTTTAACAATACATCGCCATAATTACGTTCACCCTGTACAAATATTTTGTAAATCATACGAGCACAATAAATCACCATTTACGTCGTTTGGAATAAAACGCCCGAATAAAATCATCAATCATAATAAAACAAACATATTCAGTTTGTTTCACATTGTTTTATGTATTTTACGAAAAGAGAAGTTGAGGGGTCAATAGCACCATTAGTTGTTTTCATCAAAGTGAAAAGGTCTATTTAGTTTCTCAATACCTTACTTTTATTGCTACCTTTAGCACATGTAACAAAAAATTATATCATAACAAGTTTTGGTATCAGTCTCGAGAGTTCGTCTCAGTATTTATTTAAATTCTGATATGATCTTTATTTTGATCTTCTTATTTTTTTTTTTTTTTCCGGGCAAGTGCCTTTATTAACTAAACAAAATACAAGCTAAAACTAACACTACAAATACAGTTAGACTGCCCATAGACCGTTGAAGGTCTAAAGACAATCCAAATGCTCAAGCCCACTACCAGTTGGCAGCGTACCCAACATGCTGGCGGCATTACCACGTTGAATGGCAATGCTAATGCGTTGAGCCAGAAACACGCCAGCATTTTGGTCACGCGTCGCATTAACCAGGCGCTCTGAAAGATTTTTGAAAATGAGGTGAGCTCCCGGTCCCCAAGGGCCCAATGTCTCGACCCCAAACGCCTCAAATATGTAACCACTGCCGAGGTTAGCATATTTGCGACGCTTGTGCTGCTCTGCCGAATTGGCAGCCGCGCCAGCCCTACCTTGTGTCTCAGGAAGATGTGACGGCGCCAAAGTATCGACACAAGTTATTGATGTTCATACAGGGTTATTGATATTAATTATGCTGTCAACCACTTAAAAACAACTTCTCTTCAATCTATACGTTATTAACCAGCAACTTTTATTGTATTACATAAGTTAACTCATTATTTTTTCTCCCATAAATATTGAAAAATAAAAAATTAAATATATGTATATAGTATAAACAATAATAATAATATAGCTCCGGTGACGCGTGGCAATGATATTATAGAGCTAAAAAGTATTAGACAATGCTAATGAAATTTATGGTTTTTTCTTTGGAGAAAAGTCGTTAAAGAATAGGTAAGTAATTACTCATACTTTTCTATATACAATATTTCAATCTTTTTAACTTAGAATAACTCAGAGAACTACTAACTACTCAGAGAAGGTAAGTTTCCAAACAACGCCTTCTCAAAACGTGAGCTACAAATTCGCTTTGTAGCTTACGTTTCGATTGGTATTTTCAACGATTTAAAGCAAGAAAATTAATGGATTACCTGTGGAATGTCACACCATAACTCTTATGCTGCTTTTCTGATTTGTTGTGGTACGATTTCACCGCGCAAATTGTCATAGTAAATTTTTTAAATATTTTTTGGTGTCATATATGACACCATTTGAATGGCTTAAATTTTGCGAATGTACTTGGTTTCTTTGCTTTTTAACCTTTTTCTTCAAGACTCGATTCCCGTTTATTACGTTTTTATGGAACCCTCGGGGTGCAAGTCCTACAAACCTATGTTTTTTTTTTGGTAAAACCTTATTGGTTTAGACATCAAACTTACAACAAATGCTATGAACGCTTAAGTTAATTGACAAACTGAATAAACAAAGTCACTTTGTATCAAATAATTTGACAAAGACGCACAATTTATCAAATCGTTTGATCTTAAAGAAATTAATTTTGATCGTTCACAGGCGGCTTTATAAATAGGTGAATAAACAAAGTACATTGCGAAGAGAGGACCAATTTGAATGTCTGTGCCATCAAACGCAGTTATTGAAAACTCCACCTAGTCTATCAAGACATAATAAACAAAAGAATGAAGACCGCGACTATCTCACTCGCAAGATATATTTTCTAATAAAAAAAAACACTATATGAGAATTAAAATAAACCGATTGGGCATAATTTTAGGATAGCATCGCTAATAATATAAAGCAATTCTTTTTTCTATCTTCTCTACCATCATATTATGCAAAATCAACACGAAAATTGATGAAAATGAAAACGGTCATTGACACTCGACAAAATGTATGGAACAGCTGATATTTTTTTCGTGATTACAGCTTGGTCCCATAGTAAAAGTTGTTCATAATGATGAGTACAATTACCTTCTTTTGGCTTCGAGAGTGTTTCCCTTACACCCCGTATAAGGTAATAGTACTAACAGACGTATGGATTTGGTTGACGGACCGCCGTCCAACCAATGGGAGGGAAAGAGAAAAAATTATCTTTCTCTCCCGTTGGACGGCGGTTCGTCAACCAAGTCCGTCTCGTCTGTTAGCACTATAACGCTGCGTGGTTCTGTCAAACGGTTTGGTTAACTAATTAACTTTTAAAAACTAGTAAACGATTATATTTTATAATTTTCTTATATGACGAAAATGATGATTATGATGCCGGCGTCGCGGTTTTACCATCGCACTAGCCGCCACCACCTGAAGGCTCATCCACACATTATAGATCAGTGGAAATCGCACACTGTGCGATTCACACGATCCTTCTTACCTCATACCTGCAAAATGTGGAATGAGCTACCTTCTACGGTGTTTTCGAGAAGTTACAACATGGGGTTCTTCAAAAGGCAAGTTAATAGAGTTCTAAAGGGTCGGCAACGTATTTGTGATGCCTCTGGTGTTACAAGTATCCATAGGCGACGGTGGCTGCTTACCATCAGGCAGCTTGTTAGCCTGTTTGCCACCTACGGCATTAAAAAAAAAAAAAAAGAGAAGCTAGGGTTCAAAAATAATGATTTCCAAAATTTTTGTGAAGTTGAAATTAAAGAGCCGTATTACAAAATGCATTTAGCAGTTATAAAGTTGTTTAGATCAAACTTACTAACAATATTTAGGTAACGTCTATCCGAACGTTATATTACCTATAAATCATATCATATTATGAAATCGAGTTCCTATAAGATGAGCGGCCAAAATCTAGAGTAAATAATTAATTTTAGAAAAAAGAAACAAAAACCGACTTCAAGACTCACTCGTAGATCTACTGTATATCTGTGACATCACTAGTCAAAACAGAGATTGAAAGTCCTCATCAAAACTTAGGAAACCACAAACCAAAACGTCATATGTGTATGTAATTTTGGTTTTTGTAGAATTTTCCTAAATGAGCTGAATCGATTTTGATAAAATGTATATGGAACCACCTCTGAGGTATGAACTACCAAACAAAAAAGAATCATCAAAATCAATTCTTAACTAGCGGAGTAATCACTTAGCAAACTGGAATTGACAACCTCCTCCTTGCGTTGTCGGTTAAAATTTGTGAGCCTCCTGAAGAACTTAACAGTTATAATGCAACGTTACACGTAAAATCACTCGTTTCCGTTTACGTGCTTACGTAAACGAAGAAACACGTGCTGTGGAACATGAAAGGTGAGTGATTCTCGTTTGACAAAACGTGACCATTATGTTTTAACCCTAATTCTGTATGAAATTATATAGCATGCCGTAAACGTGTTATAATACGGGAACCATTACTACAAATAACACGGTAAGCATGATTACTAAACAAAAACAATTCAAACGCGTCTTGCGGTTAGATATTCATACATTATCTTGAAAAACGCGCACGTGCTAGATTGCTCAACATAATTTTGACATTTCAAAACGAGCGTTTTACGAACGTTATTTCTTTAGGGAACTTAACATTGCCAAATTCACGCAGATAACGTAACACAGCTGCGTTGCGAGTTTATGTGGTCATAGAGACGATTCTCTAGTCGACGCGTATAAATATTTTATTTAGTTACCTATATTTTCATGCTATCACGTCACGCGTTTATGGCAAGTAAATTATTATGTGAGAAAGGGAATAAGACCCAGGGGGGTCTAGACAAGAACCACTTTCTATTAACGGTAACGCCTGCGGAAAGATAAAATTGTATGAAAATGACATTAGCTTGAGAGATGTCACGTGGCTGCAAAATTGGTAGACAAAATTTCTTAATCGATATGCGGAAAAGTTAGCGTTTCCCCTGTGAAATCGCAAAACATACGACATAAACGTTCATATCTTTTGATTGCTTTGACTTACAGCTATTATTTTTTTACAACCGAAAGAAACCGTAGACCCAAGCATTTAGTATAAATTTCAACTTGCTACCTTTACGCGTTCTTGATAAAAAGGGTCTTGACAGACGGACAGACAGACAGACGGACAACGAAGTGATCCTATAAGGGTTCCGTTTTTTCCTTTTGAGGTACGGAACCCTAAAAACCAAACAAGTACGAGTAGGACTCGTGCTCTGAGGGTTCCGTTGGACAGAAGCCTCAGAGCGCGAGTCCAAAAAAAAACTATAGTTGAAATATTGAAAGACAAACTTAACTTTGTAGTTGACTACAAGGTTCTTCTATACATTCCAACTACAAAATGTAAGTTTGTAATAGCAAAATAATTATTTTTAAATGATATAACTTCAAATTTATAACTTTCAGATTTATTCCTATATATGTGCTATGAGACATGTGCCAAATTTCATGATTCTAGATCAACGGGAAGTACCCTTAGGTTTTGATTCCCCTGTGAAATCGCAAAATATGCGACATAAACGTTCATATCTTTTGATTGCGTTGACTTACAACTTTTATTTTTTTACAGCCGAAAGAAACCGTAGACCCAAGTATTTAGTATAAATTTCAACTTGCTACCTTTACGCGTTCTTGAGAAAAAGGGTCTTGACAGACGGACAGACGGACAGACAGACAGACGGACAGACAGACGGACAACGAAGTGATCTTATAAGGGTTCCGTTTTTTCCTTTTGAGGTACGGAACCCTAAAAAGCAAAATAAAATGTCAATAATTTTGATTCATAGAATTTCTCATTCATTTCATGTTCTCGAGATTCACAATCATAACTAGATTAGGCACAAAGTTATTCCTAATATTCAAAAGTTTTTGCCCCTCCCATTAGTTACTTGTTCCAACGGGAATAACAAACATGAAAATTCCGTATAGAACAAGCCTGAGTCGAACTTCGGGCATTACTCATCAGTTTGATTTATTAAATACGTGGCTGGGAAACTGTACTTACAGGGCTGCCAAATAAAAATTGGGAAAGTTTCGTACTATATCAACATTTGAAAATCGCTCTAAGCTACATAATCTTGACAATTTAACATACCTTATTAAATAGTTTGATTGTGAAAGTAATAAAGAAATATGCTATGACATAAATTATGCAAGCTTAGATTTTCGTTATTAAATGTCTGTTTAGTGCATCCTCTATTTCTGAAAACACAAAAAAATACTTACCTTAGACCTGTTTTAATATGCTCTAAAATACCTAATACGCGTCCCGCACAACATTGCGTCAAACGTGGGTTTACAAACGAAGAGAGCTGGAAAGAAAGGGGTTTGATCCTTGTACGAAAACCGTTCCTGCGAAAGGTAAATTGAAGTAAAAATGAACTTAAACAAAAAAAAAAACGCTCTTAAAAAGATTCAGTTTCTGTTACAAGCTCATTCTTCCTCACTCTTATTTTTTTGTGTTTCTTAAAACCTTTTTTTTACCAATGTGTATGAGAACCTTACCACAAATAGAAGCACAGTGCTCCCACATTTACTAGACAACCCTAATGGTCCGTCACCGGGCGTCTCCATTGATGTCAAGGAGTAAAAAATGTGTTTTCTCCGCGCGACCGACAGAACATGCTCTAAGTAATTTATGGTATACCGAGAGTAGATAAGCACTTCACCGCAAATGAACTGTGAAAAGTTCGTCTTCAACATCGATGGAAACGTCATTTTGTGGAGTAAAATATGGATTTAGAAATACTTTTATTTTATGCAAATGGCTCATTACTCATACCTACCTTAGTCTTTATCTACCCTTTTTTTTCGAGGGTGAAATCTTCCGAAGATACCCGGCTGCATTGGGGTGCAGCCAGGTTATGTGGGATTATACCCACTAAAACCCCCACCGGTGACCAGCCTTAGTGTTTGACAAGAGGGCTCCGGGATCTCCAGAGGAAAGCACCGGAGCCCTCGACACTGCGTTACGGCTCCTCCCGAGACAACTGTGCTGTCTCAGCCCCTCCTCTCCGCCCACGACAACGTTGGGCACAGAGCCCCATCTTTGACCACCCCTTTCTATTGCCCCGGCGCCAGGACTGAGTCTTTATCTACCCTAACTATACAACGTGGTAAAGCTTCTCACTTGTGACTTTGTTGGTAGGAGCTAATTCTAGGAATTTTATTACTGATACGATTAAAAAAATTACTTAGAAAAAGCTACGCAATCACTGAGAAACAAAATATTGCGAAGCCCCGAGCCAAAGCTAGTCCTACAGTTTCCTACCAATACTTTTTGCCGTTTTATTCACAAATGTCGTGTTCGATTAAAGTCTGCTAGTTCTAGCAAAAAGACGACAAATGTCATACATTAGCTGATAGATTGGAAAGCTCTGGCCTTACAACATCTAGGGCACTAACTCTTCAAAGGCAAAAAGTGGCCCAAAAGTACAACCCATACAACTTGCGCAAAACTAATTTCGGCGACCAGCGATGCGAGCACTTTGCCATAATCCATCAAAAAGCCCCGATGGCAACCAGAGGTCGCTATAGTAGACTTCGCTTTTGTTAACTTATTATTACTTAGCACTTAGTGGTACTTACGTCAATCGTTTTGTTTTAAAAGTGTGGATTACTTAATTTATTTGGCTGCATATAATAGTTTCTCCTAATCAGGATCTTGTGGGCAATTGAAAACCAACTGTTTTTTTCCATTATTATTAAAACTGATGTAGTTTATGTATTTTGTTTATAGGTATTATTTGGGAATTACTCCCTTATTATTCCGACTATAGTTTCTGCATTCGGCGTTTAGGCGTAGGCGATACTATACGGGAGTTCGCTACTTACGTAAGATGAAACTGGTTACTCTGACTATAGTTTTAACCGCATTCGGCGTAGTATTTTCAAGGCGACGCTTTGCTCTCAAAGCAAAACAAAAACAAAAGAGAAGAAGACGCGTGCGTGCTGTCACTTTGAAAAAACCCCGCCAAATGCGGTTAAAACTATAGTCAGAGTAACCAGTTTCATCTTACATAAGTAGCTAACTCCCGTATAGTATCAACAAAATGAATGCTAAAGTTATATGATTATTTACGGTATATATACCTACCATAGTAAGATTGTGAAAAATTAATGCTATATAATATTTACCCATTCCGGTTTAATTACGAAGTAAATCTCAGCTACACTTTAACTGTATCCTTTTCTTTTTAACCTAATAATCCGAACGGAAATCTACCCCTATAGCTCCCAATAGCTTTTCGCCGTCCACTGGCATTAAGCAGACCATTATAGGTACTTTTATTATATAGATGCTATTTCAAGTTAAAGTTGGTGCTGCGAGGGGTTTATAAAGGGTATTATTTACAATGCCTCTTGTTTGCACTTTGCAAATTAATATTGTTGCGTTCAAAGCATTTTCATTGACTTCACTTCACTTCTGTAGTACTTTGATTTGACTTTACTGGTACTCGATTTGAATGTACGGTATTGATTTACGTTGGAAGGAAATCGTGGCAGTTTATAGGCAAGAGCGAAGTCGGCTGTCTGGTTAAGGAGCGGTGCAGTGAGCACCTTCAAGAGTATTCGTAAATAATAAGAACAGGCTTCATACAAATTAACGCGTATTGGATTGCATATCAGACATTGATAACACGACTTTTTAAATACTGACTTCTTGCCTACACAAGAAATAATAAAAGTGATCTAGCGCTTCACATTCAACTGTCCGAAAATTGCGAAATCGTCACTAAACCTTTTGCCTCGATGATCGCTTTTCGTAAATAATAAGAACAGGCTTCATACAAATTAACGCGTATTGGATTGCATATCAGACATTGATAACACGACTTTTTAAATACTGACTTCTTGCCTACACAAGAAATAATAAAAGTGATCTAGCGCTTCACATTCAACTGTCCGAAAATTGCGAAATCGTCACTAAACCTATTGCCTCGATGATCGCTTTTCGTAAATAATAAGAACAGGCTTCATACAAATTAACGCGTATTGGATTGCATATCAGACATTGATAACACGACTTTTTAAATACTGACTTCTTGCCTACACAAGAAATAATAAAAGTGATCTAGCGCTTCACATTCAACTGTCCGAAAATTGCGAAATCGTCACTAAACCTATTGCCTCGATGATCGCTTCTAAACAGTACTTAGTAAGGAGCTTTCTCGTAAATATTTTACTCTCAAAGCTCTCTAGAAGTACCGTAAACTCGTGGCCAGACGGCACGTTTTAAAACTTCGCGGGTCCCAATGGCTATTTCTTTAGAAAGAAAAGTTTTGCGACTCACTATTTTTTAAGGTTTCGCAATGAAACGGTTTTCTGGAGCTAAACAAAACGAAAACGAAACTTTAGAAGTAATGACGACGCATTTGTATGTTTTTTGTTTAAAGTTAGGTAAAAGTTTGAATACTATAAATATAAAAATGATAATTAGTTGAATCAGGCGGAAGTTCATCTTCAAACTATTTCTTATATAAATACAAGCGACCCGCCCCAGATTAGCACGGATGTAAGTTTTATCATACATATAAACCTTCCGTAAAAAATATCTAACTGATGGCGAAAACCGCATTAAAATCCGCTGCGTGGTTTTGGAGGAGTTAGCGGATATACCTCCAGACAGACGCGGAAAGCGACTTTATTTTATACTAAGTAGATATTAAACAACCGACACTCGCTAAATATTAAGAAAGTTCATTATTACAATCTCTGACAATGAATAACTAATGGGGCAAGTGCCTTTATTAACTAAACAAAATACAAGCTAATACTAACACTACAAATACAGTTACACTGCCCATAGACCGTTGAAGGTCTAAAGACAATCCAAATGCTCAAGCCCACTACCAGTTGGCAGCGTACCCAACATGCTGGTGGCATTAGCACGCTAAATGGCAATGCATATGCGTTGATCCAGAAACACCTAATAGCTAATACCTTTCTACTTTGACACTTAATTTAATAGTAAATCAATAAATAACAAAAAATAACAAACAAAACGACAATAATTAAATATCAAATCCACAAATTCGATCATTAAATTATTCATTAAAATTACAAAGGGGACCTCTGAACCACATTTCTGCTTCATAAACTTAATGACTTTTCTTTATCGCGAATTGATAAAATCTACAGAAAATCTGTAAAGGAAAGACAGCAAAATAAGGCCTCTAACAAAAGGTTAACATTATTGTGCTTAAAAATTCATGAAGGGACCGGCTGATAAGGCTGTGGGAATAAGGCTTGAGTAATATAGATGAATATTTTATACCACTATGTTTATCTAAGTAAAGCTGGAATAAGATGTAAGAACCCTCGGTCTTATTATCCGTTTCTTTGTCGGCGAGCGGAACTCTACTTGAATCAAAACATTCAACGTCACTCATTCGTTCAATTTGGACTTTTAGGTGAATTTGTTAAGTGCTTAGAATAATTATTTTATTATTATGTCGTTGTGATGGATAATCTAGCTAACTTTCTCGAAATAAGCATATTTTTTGTTATATACCTAAATATGTTACTCATATTATTATGACGATGTACGTGGGAGTAACGATGGCAGGAAAAAAGACGATCTGGTGTTAGTGCGCTGATTTTAAGGATCAAGGAACCCTAGGTTCGTTCTGTCTAACCGTTCTTATTGTTCTAACTATTATGGTTAAAAAGATAAGTGCATGAAATGTTTCACTTTCACGTTTAGGTCTCAATTATAAAAGTATATAGGTTATTTATTTTTTGCGAATAATTTCTCGTTTGACCACCAACTCGCCTGTAGGTAAGTGACGATGTGGTCGAAGATGAAGCACGCAGACTTATAAGATACCTAATCAATCTGGCCTAAATTAATAAAATAATTTTTTTAATATTATAATTTTGCAATTTAGGGGCGTCTCTGGTACATGTGAAATGAGGACGAATTCGGGATAGTCCACAGGAAAATCTAAAAAGGCGTTTTAGAAGGCCGATTTCGCCGAATCAAACTATAGAGAAAAGTTTCACCAATTATGTTTCTAAAATCACATCTCACTTATTCATCTCTTCATTTATTTAAAATTAAAATATGAATTTGGTACTGTTTGCGCAAGTTGATGCAACGCAACCCAACTTAACGACATAATATTAACTCTTAAATATTCTATCAGAGGTGCAAACTAGGTTTGCTTAACCCGGTGCCTGTGTATTTGCCATGCTAACACAAAAGCGTATTATTTCCGCCCCAATAACCCCGTCGCTTCGAACTATAATCGTAGAAAGATAAGGTAGTGCCCTCGTTTTATTGTTTTTAGTCAATTTGCATGTGCTTTCATCCATGAACCATCGAGGGGTAGTCATTAGACAATACAGAAACTATAGAGTCGACCAATACAATGCGAAAGACTGTGTAAATAATAGTTTTCTGCTTTTTGTAACAGGCAGAAACAAAAGCTGCAGTCAAAGACGTAAGTACATATAGAACGAAATATAAATGAAAATAAACTAGTAAAATATATATGGTAATTTTTTTAAACAAGCTTTTAGCCTTTGCAAAGAAAATGTAAACGACAACGCCATCTTGGAGCGGCGGCCATATTGAATTTCATGTTATGCCACTTTATAGTTTCCTACTCTTCAAACTCTTTCATTTGATACCTACCCAAAATATAATTATACACCATCCACCATCTTGTAGCAGAGGCTATTTAAAAAAATATTACAATATTGGGTATTGCATATTGTTTTGTCACCAGAACTAAAGGTGGAACGGTTCGGAGGAAGTGGTTTATAGTTCGCTTGCAAGTGACCTAAACAAACAAACATACAAACATTGCAATTTAAAAGCTTGTAAAAAGTCATGTTTGTGCAAAACTTTTACTGAAAATGATGAATAACTTAAAAAGGTCTCTAAAATCATCAGTAACATCAATTCGACGAAATTGTATTTTTATCGCAAGCAAACAGTACAAAGAGAAACTCGACGTCAATTTTATTTTGCATTCTGTACAGTGTTTTTATGTTGCTATTTTGATTACACGTTCTTTTTTGTGTGAAAACCTTTACATGATTAAAGGTTTTCATACTGAAAAATGCCAAACTAAGTTAAACCTCAAATAAAACCTATGTATCAATCAAACGTTTATTACAAGACGTTTATTATTATTTTGTTATTTATTTATTATCTAATCTGTGTGTCTTTAAGTCGCGAGTGATCGACACCTTCTAAGCAAGCGTGTTCCATCACAGACCGCATCATCACTTAACATCAGGCGATGTGGTGGTCAAACGCAAGCCTGTTATTCAATGTAAAAATAATAATCTAATAACCTACCAACATTATACCTCGCAGAGGTTTGACTTGGTTTCTACATAGGTACCATTTCGTGATCAAATCGTGTGAGTAGTCAAATCATTAAGTTTTAAAGATAGTAAATCTCACTAATTTCATTAAACGATCCTTCCTCTTTGATAAAATATTAGTGTGAGTATTCACGTAGTAAAATAAAAACTTTTTTATTACAACGGTATATAAACGTACGATAGATATATAAACAATGTTCAAAGCATGTTAAAAGTTTTAGCAATTTGTCGTGTACCTACCAGAATTTTGTTTCCCTTCCAAAGGGCTTTTGTGATTTAGGCGCCATTTCTATGAGAGCCTCTTAGTGGAATTATTTACGCATTTTGGTACATAGTTCTGTTCTTTTTAGGGTTCCGTACCTCAAAAGGAAAAAACGGAACCCTTATAGGATCACTTCGTTGTCCGTCTGTCTGTCTGTCCGTCTGTCAAGACCCTTTTTCTCAAGAACGCGTAAAGGTAGCAAGTTGAAATTTATACTAAATACTTGGGTTTACGGTTTCTTTCGGCTGTAAAAAAATAAAAGTTGTAAGTCAACGCAATCAAAAGATATGAACGTTTATGTCGCTTATTTTGCTATTTCGCAGGGAAATCAAAACCTATAGGGTACTTCCCGTTGACCTAGAATCATGAAATTTGGCAAAAGGCAAGGTTTTGTAGCACATATATAGGAATAAATCTGAAAGTCACAAATTTGAAGTTATATCATTTAAAAATAATTATTTTGCTATTACAAACTTAAATGTTGTAGTTGGAATGTATGGAAGAACCTTATTGTCAACTACAAAGTTAAGTTTGTCTTTCAATATTTCAACTTCAGTTAGTTGTTTTTATTTATACTCTGATAATGTGGGTAGGTCTCGCGGTTTGTTCGACCTACCACCAAGAGAAATAAACAGTTGTAACTAAGCCAAGCACGCGTTTGATTGTCGCTCCCGTTTCCCGATCCTAGTTTACGAATCTAGTCCTAGTCTCTCGGCAAAATCAAAGATTTTAATGTGAGTGCGGGGAATTGGACTTTGTTCTGTGAAAGGGTGTGGGCATGTATTTTCGTGCTAATGCAATAAAAGACGACCTCAGGCTTCCGACTCTGATCTCGCTAGTGGGCAATGAAATCTACGAGCTAATGGTAAATTTGTCGAACCCTAAAAAGCCAATAGATTTAACCTACGAGGCGGTCGTCGAATTAGTACGGGGGCATTTACAACCGAAGCCTTCTGTCATGGCGGAACGTTACAAATTCCGTCAGAGGCGGCAAGCGGTCGACGAAAACATGATGCAGTACTCAGCCGCGTTGAAGAAAATGGCGAAGGATTGTGATTTTGGGAGCGCGCTCAGTGAGAATTTCCGCGATCAGTTCGTGTGCGGGGTGAGCAGTGACTTAATGCGGCAGAGGCTATTCTCGGAGCCTGAATTGTCGTATATGAAGGTGATGACGTTGGCAACGGCCCTGGAGGCTGCAGAAAGGGATTCGGCGGCCGTGGACTCATCGGCGGCGTCAGGCAGCGGGGCGGCGGCGGCATCTATCACGAGCGCGGTGCATGCGCTCCACGTGACGTTGCGCGACCGCGTGCACCGCCCAGATGGCGGCGGGAAACAAGCCTGGCATGAAATGTGGGGCATGTGGCAGTCAGCATCAAGCAGACACTTGCAGATATGTTAACTTTGTTTGCAATAGCAGCAAAATCCGGGGGCATTTGAAAAAAGTTTGTCCGTACAAGGGCTCGGACGGTACCAGGCGAGGAGGGGGCGGGCGCTCTTTCGGTGCACACTACGTGCAGCCGGCCGCGGTGGCGCGGCCCACTGGTGAACAAGACAGCTCTTCTTCAGACGAAGAAATGGAACCGCTATTTCAGATGGTTCTAGGTGACTATACACCGGTGAGTCTCAATGTAAACATTAACGGTACCAGTGTTAAAATGGAAGTTGACACGGGGACTCCGTGTTCGTGTGTTAGTGCAGCGACATACAGAGAACTGTTCAGTGGTATTAAGTTAGAGAAATCAAGATGTTTTTCGCTTTTATGATGGTAAATCTAAGGTAAAACCCCTAGTTAGCATAAAAGTCAATGTACAATACGGTAAAAATAAGAAACAGCTGGATCTCTTTGTAATTGATAACGGTGTGACGTCATTAATCGGCCGACAATGGTTAGCCGAGCTGCAAATAAAGCTTCCCGTGTTGCGATATCCGCCCACCGATATCGGTAATCATTTTAAAATCGAGCCAATTAATGACGAAATCCGTAATATTCTCGACAGACATAAGGAGGTGTTGAGCGGCGGCCTGGGACGGTACATGGGAGGCTGTGCACGGCTACGGGTGCGTCGGGACGCCGCGCTGGTGTTCCACAGCGCGCGCGGCGTACCTTTTGCAATGCGCGAGCGCGTCGAAACCGAGCTCGACGCGATGCTACGGGACGGCGTCATCGAGCCCGTCGAGTGCTCGGACTGGGCCACGCCGCTAGTGTTGGTACCTAAAGGTGACGGCGCACTACGGCGGATGCAACAATCGCAAAGTTGCGAGAGTCCTGGTCGTGGTGGGGGATTCCAAGGCAACTCGTGACAGATAACGGGCCAGCCTACACGAGTAAACAGTTTGCAGATTTTTTAATGGGGAATGGCGTGTATCATGATTTGTCCGCTCCGTTTCACCCATCATCTAATGGGGCAGCAGAGAACGCAGTGAAACTCATTAAAAGTGTGATAAAAAAATCACGTATTGATGGTGTAGACCCCGAGCTAGCGATACAAAGATTCTTGTTAGTGTATCATAACACTCCACACTGTACAACGGGTGAGAGTCCAGTCCAAATGCTACAAGGTAGGCGGTTGAGGACTAGGTTGGACGTGGTAAGACCCGAGCACGGGCAAAGGGCACGGAACAAAGAACTCGTAGCTTTAGAAGATGCGCAAGGGTCGCGGCAACTCACTCCGGGAGATCCCGTTTGGTATAGGAATTTTGGAACGAACACTAAGTGGAAAGAGGGTCAAATCATTGACCGTTTCAGTAGGTCTAATTATACCGTCAAAACGGACGACGGCTCGGCAGCGCATATGCATATCGACCAGCTAAAGCGGAGGAGCACCTGCGTGTTTCCGTCAGAAGGTCCCGATACTGGTGGCTTGACCGGGTCCGCATGCTCGTCGCTAGAGACGCAGTCAGCAGCAAGCGGTGGTGCCTCCCCGGAGGTGTCACCAATTTTAGCGAGGGCGAGAGGTCAAGAGTCATGCCCCGAATCGCCAGCACGTGTTTCGCAAGCACGTGTCTCTCCCGGTACCGTATCAGGCACAAGTTTAGATAATGTAACTTCTACACCTAAACAAAGTACTTTGCCGAAGCGTATTAAAAAACCTGTAATCCGGTTCGGCGTAGAATCAGACTAACTTGCCTATTAAACTGAACCGACCTAATGTAAGCTTATATCATTGTAATATCTAGTAAGTACATAACACCTTACGTGACGGTGCCTTGCAGACTAAGGTGTGAGTCATTGTGCAACAGTTAGCATAGCACCTACTAGTATCTATCTACATGGTATTATGAGAATATTTGTTTGTGTTTAGCGTTGTACGTTATTGTTGCTTAGTTAGATATATAGTTTAGATTAAGTGTGAAGGATTGTTGTGTTTATTATACTCTGATAATGTGGGTAGGTCTCGCGGTTTGTACGAACTACCACCAAGAGAAATAAACAGTTGTAACTAAGCCAAGAACGCGTTTGATTGTCGCTCCCGTTTCCCGATCCTAGTTTACTATACCAGTTTTTTTTGGTCTCGCGCTCTGAGGGTTCCTTCCAACGGAACCCTCAGAGCACGAGTCCTACTCGTACTTGTCCGGTTTTTTAATAGATTTTTCTAGTAACAGTGCCGGGAAAAAGAGCTTCAGTTGGCAGTTGCTTTGAGTTGCGCGGTAATTAAAAACATGATTGTTTGTCCTGTCTTTGTGTTACGACGCTGTGTTTTTTTAAAATTTTAATTGTCCTGGATGTTTTTGAAATAATTTGAATTATCAAATTTATTCGCAGATAAATTATCAAGATTACAAAACGTTTCAGCGCTCATTTCACCACCATGCTGGCCCAGTGCATGGTGGTGAATGTCATATCTTTGAACTTTTGAGGTTCTTGGACGTACCGGTTTGCTCACAATTTTTTTTCTTCACCGTTTTTAATCGATGCATCGTAACTGCACGTACGAGTAATTTATTTAAGTACTAAATAAGTCATTGGCCGATGATCGAACCGGGTGCCGTCAGATTGTAAAGCGCAACTGCTGCCGTTCAGCCACCATCGCTCTTAATAATGCTCAAAAATTATCAAATCAAAAGAAGAATAAACCATAGCAACTAGAAGAACAACAAGAACAAGAACAAGAACAACAAGAATAAATGCACAGAAGGTAATTGTTCTTGTTGTTGTTGTAAGCGAAATTAAAACATTTTATAACGAGATAGAATTTACATTACCTAATTTGTCATTATTTCTAAAACGTATATCTAGATTTATTTGAAAGTTCAGGACATTTTTATCGTAAATTTTACTACAATATTACACATAATATACACTTATCTAATAAATTTCAATTTGTGTTTATAGTCTTTAAGAACGTCTTTAATCATTCAATAATGTTATTTTCTATCACAATTGAAACAACTGTATTTGCAATGATACTATGAGACTTATAAGTCAAACCAGTATGTTTTGTCAGATAATTATATATCACAATTCAAACAACTTTATTTGCAATGATATTACTTATAGTAAACCCAATATGTTTTGTCACAAGGTATATTCCATATAAAGGACAATTTATTGATTATGTTTAATGTCATACGACCAGCCTCAAAACTATTTTAGTGTCGACATGTATGGTGTCTAATAAATGTTTAATTTTTCGCCGTTTTATTGTGATACTAGCGGTCCGCCCCAGCTTCGCACGGGTATAGATTATAGCCTATGTCACCCGGGGATAGTGTAGCTTCCCAACAGTGAAAGAATTTTTCAAATCGGTTCAGCAGTTTCGGAGCCTATTCAATGCAAACAAACAAACAAACAATCAAATCTTTCCTCTTTATAATATTAGTATAGATAAATGCTGGTTTGACTTGGTCCTTGTATTTTTTATTTGAAAAGCTCCCCAGTACGTTAACCTTATAAATCATGTAAAACATCGTGTTCAAAAGTAATTTAGATCAGTGTAGCCCATTTTGATTACGATTTATCAACGTTTCGGTACGGTTTATTCGTATAGAGGACATCCATCAGGCGGATGGTGCGGGCAATACCGCAGGTGTGGCCTGACTCTTATTTATAACTCAATATGGAATATGGACTGAATATGAGAAGGAATCGATGTGTTTTTTTAAAAGAGCAAATGCCTTTATTAATTAAACAAAATACAAGCTAACACTACTAAAACAGTTAGACTGTCCAATACTGTCCATATAAGACAATCTAAATGCTCAAACCCACTATCAGTTAGCAGCGTACCCAGCATGCTAGCGGCATTACCATGCTGAATGGTAAAGCTTGGTTATAGGTTGAGCCAGAAACACGCCAGAATTTTGGTTCTGCGTCGCATTAACCAGGCGCTTTAAAATATTTTTGAAAATGAGGTAAGCGCGGTCCCCAAGTGCCCAATGTCTCGACCCCAAACGACTCAAATATATAACCACTGCTGAGATTAGCATATTTGCGCCGCTTGTGCTGCTCTACCAAATTGGCAGCCTTACCTTGTGTCACAGGAAGATGTGACGCGCCAAAGTAATGGCTTAATTTTTTGAAAAAGTACTATGTTATTAAATCTCAAAGGACGGATAAAGCACAAGTATTATGCTAATTATTATGGTCTCCACACGGAAATAGTATCAAAAACATGCAAAAAACCTAACACAAAGACAGCTTCTAAAAAATATCAATCATGAATATCGACAAGATTAATTTAAAACGGACAATAAGCAACATAAAAGACAGGAACACTTCATTACGTAGCTTTAAATACTCATTTAAGTCTCTGGAGGCCTGGCCATGTTTTTAATTTAATTTATGGAATATAGATGACTCAGAATTTCCTCTGAAAAATAAATTAAAAGGGAACCTTTTAATTTACAACCCCCAGAGGAGTAATTAAATAAAATTTTGTTCGTTTTTACGCAAATTATTTCAAATGTGATATGTATTCACGACAAGCCAGTTGATTATGTTGTGTTTCCTTTCAAGCAAAAAATTTAAATCATTCGTCATCATAATTTTTAGTCGATAAACGTCCCTGCTCCAATTGTTGGGCGCCAGTCATTCCAGCCCTATAGGTAGTATAGTAATATTGTATCACATTGGCACTTTGGCACCGTCACATCTTCCTGACACACAAGGAATAGGGCTGGTGCAACTGCCAATTCGGCGGATCAGCACAAACGGCACAAATATGCTAACCTCAGCAAAGGTTACATATTTGAACCATTTGTGGTCGAAACATTGGGTTCTTAGGCACCTAGACTCACCTTATTTTCAAAAATCTTTCAGAGTGCTTGGTTAATGCGACGCATGACCAAAATGCTGGCGTGTTTCTGGCTTAGCGCAAGCATTGCCATTCAGCGTTGTAATGCTGCCAGCATGCCGGGTATGCTGCCAACTGGTAGTGCGTTTGAGCTTTTAGATTGTCTTTAGATCTTCAAAGATTTTAATTCCTGGTGTTTTCCCCTTTTTTCGTGTAGACTAGATGTATATTATAAACTTAATATGAAATATATTATTTTTTGGTCCAAAGTAATTTGCAAGTTATAATAACTTCAAGTAAGTTTTTTTTATCCTCGAATGGCTATATAGACGTTTGACCACAGCTCATCTTTTTTAAAATATAATAATAGTTTTGCGTTTGACCGCCAACTCGCTTGATGTTAAGCGATGATGCGGTCTACGATGGAGCACGCTCGCCTAGAAACCGATTCATTCGTGATTTGAAGACACCCAGATTGACCTAATGTTAATTTAACTCATCGTATGTACGTACAAACGATGTAACTATGTTAATTATGTATTGGAGCATCTTAGTCAAGAAATGAAAGTTAAGGACAGGTAAATAAATATTTCGTCTTATTAAGAATATATCGGTAAACATCTGCCTAATAGATGTATTATTTATGAGCTACCTATTCAAATATTTCAATGAATAACTCTGGAACTTAAAGATGCGAATCACGTCGCGTCTCTAAACTTCCGTACGAAGTGGTTATGTTTATACAGTTCTATTGGCCCCAGCGATCCAAAAGCGGAACTTCGTCAATTCGTCTAACGATGTGTCGTTCGAATCAAAGCCAACAATTTGGACCCTTCTGAACTTCTGACTCGGTGTTAAAAGTTATTTGATATCGCGACACCCTTTTCGGTGGCAGCTACAGATTTTATGGTCGAAGTTGGCCGATTGTCAGGGAGTTGAGATCATTTTAATCGTTATATTTTTGGAGGTACGGCAAATTTGGGTGACAGTAATTTTTACATAGGTACATTTCTTTTATCCCATTAAAATTTCTTCGCTTATAATTTAATATAATCAAATATTATACAAAAAAAAACAAATTCTGCTACTAAACCTATTTTCGACCGACTTAATCTGACTGTATTTTTTGTGTTGTGATGGTTTTGTTATCATCTTATTCCAATCACAACAAATTTAAATATTACTAAGGCAACCTAACGTACGTAATCTGTACTAACCTAATCTAATGTAGGTCCCTGGCAATTGCATGGGAACATAGGTGGAGAAGGAAGACAAAAATAACCTATCCTTACTCTTTTTAGGGTTCCGTACCTCAAAAGGAAAAAACGGAACCCTTATAGGATCACTTCGTTGTCCGTCTGTCTGTCTGTCCGTCTGTCAAGACCCTTTTTCTCAAGAACGCGTAAAGGTAGCAAGTTGAAATTTATACTAAATACTTGGGTTTACGGTTTCTTTCGGCTGTAAAAAAATAAAAGTTGTAAGTCAACGCAATCAAAAGATATGAACGTTTATGTCGCTTATTTTGCTATTTCGCAGGGAAATCAAAACCTATAGGGTACTTCCCGTTGACCTAGAATCATGAAATTTGGCAAAAGGCAAGGTTTTGTAGCACATATATAGGAATAAATCTGAAAGTCACAAATTTGAAGTTATATCATTTAAAAATAATTATTTTGCTATTACAAACTTAAATGTTGTAGTTGGAATGTATGGAAGAACCTTATTGTCAACTACAAAGTTAAGTTTGTCTTTCAATATTTCAACTTCAGTTAGTTGTTTTTATTTATACTCTGATAATGTGGGTAGGTCTCGCGGTTTGTTCGACCTACCACCAAGAGAAATAAACAGTTGTAACTAAGCCAAGCACGCGTTTGATTGTCGCTCCCGTTTCCCGATCCTAGTTTACGAATCTAGTCCTAGTCTCTCGGCAAAATCAAAGATTTTAATGTGAGTGCGGGGAATTGGACTTTGTTCTGTGAAAGGGTGTGGGCATGTATTTTCGTGCTAATGCAATAAAAGACGACCTCAGGCTTCCGACTCTGATCTCGCTAGTGGGCAATGAAATCTACGAGCTAATGGTAAATTTGTCGAACCCTAAAAAGCCAATAGATTTAACCTACGAGGCGGTCGTCGAATTAGTACGGGGGCATTTACAACCGAAGCCTTCTGTCATGGCGGAACGTTACAAATTCCGTCAGAGGCGGCAAGCGGTCGACGAAAACATGATGCAGTACTCAGCCGCGTTGAAGAAAATGGCGAAGGATTGTGATTTTGGGAGCGCGCTCAGTGAGAATTTCCGCGATCAGTTCGTGTGCGGGGTGAGCAGTGACTTAATGCGGCAGAGGCTATTCTCGGAGCCTGAATTGTCGTATATGAAGGTGATGACGTTGGCAACGGCCCTGGAGGCTGCAGAAAGGGATTCGGCGGCCGTGGACTCATCGGCGGCGTCAGGCAGCGGGGCGGCGGCGGCATCTATCACGAGCGCGGTGCATGCGCTCCACGTGACGTTGCGCGACCGCGTGCACCGCCCAGATGGCGGCGGGAAACAAGCCTGGCATGAAATGTGGGGCATGTGGCAGTCAGCATCAAGCAGACACTTGCAGATATGTTAACTTTGTTTGCAATAGCAGCAAAATCCGGGGGCATTTGAAAAAAGTTTGTCCGTACAAGGGCTCGGACGGTACCAGGCGAGGAGGGGGCGGGCGCTCTTTCGGTGCACACTACGTGCAGCCGGCCGCGGTGGCGCGGCCCACTGGTGAACAAGACAGCTCTTCTTCAGACGAAGAAATGGAACCGCTATTTCAGATGGTTCTAGGTGACTATACACCGGTGAGTCTCAATGTAAACATTAACGGTACCAGTGTTAAAATGGAAGTTGACACGGGGACTCCGTGTTCGTGTGTTAGTGCAGCGACATACAGAGAACTGTTCAGTGGTATTAAGTTAGAGAAATCAAGATGTTTTTCGCTTTTATGATGGTAAATCTAAGGTAAAACCCCTAGTTAGCATAAAAGTCAATGTACAATACGGTAAAAATAAGAAACAGCTGGATCTCTTTGTAATTGATAACGGTGTGACGTCATTAATCGGCCGACAATGGTTAGCCGAGCTGCAAATAAAGCTTCCCGTGTTGCGATATCCGCCCACCGATATCGGTAATCATTTTAAAATCGAGCCAATTAATGACGAAATCCGTAATATTCTCGACAGACATAAGGAGGTGTTGAGCGGCGGCCTGGGACGGTACATGGGAGGCTGTGCACGGCTACGGGTGCGTCGGGACGCCGCGCTGGTGTTCCACAGCGCGCGCGGCGTACCTTTTGCAATGCGCGAGCGCGTCGAAACCGAGCTCGACGCGATGCTACGGGACGGCGTCATCGAGCCCGTCGAGTGCTCGGACTGGGCCACGCCGCTAGTGTTGGTACCTAAAGGTGACGGCGCACTACGGCGGATGCAACAATCGCAAAGTTGCGAGAGTCCTGGTCGTGGTGGGGGATTCCAAGGCAACTCGTGACAGATAACGGGCCAGCCTACACGAGTAAACAGTTTGCAGATTTTTTAATGGGGAATGGCGTGTATCATGATTTGTCCGCTCCGTTTCACCCATCATCTAATGGGGCAGCAGAGAACGCAGTGAAACTCATTAAAAGTGTGATAAAAAAATCACGTATTGATGGTGTAGACCCCGAGCTAGCGATACAAAGATTCTTGTTAGTGTATCATAACACTCCACACTGTACAACGGGTGAGAGTCCAGTCCAAATGCTACAAGGTAGGCGGTTGAGGACTAGGTTGGACGTGGTAAGACCCGAGCACGGGCAAAGGGCACGGAACAAAGAACTCGTAGCTTTAGAAGATGCGCAAGGGTCGCGGCAACTCACTCCGGGAGATCCCGTTTGGTATAGGAATTTTGGAACGAACACTAAGTGGAAAGAGGGTCAAATCATTGACCGTTTCAGTAGGTCTAATTATACCGTCAAAACGGACGACGGCTCGGCAGCGCATATGCATATCGACCAGCTAAAGCGGAGGACCACCTGCGTGTTTCCGTCAGAAGGTCCCGATACTGGTGGCTTGACCGGGTCCGCATGCTCGTCGCTAGAGACGCAGTCAGCAGCAAGCGGTGGTGCCTCCCCGGAGGTGTCACCAATTTTAGCGAGGGCGAGAGGTCAAGAGTCATGCCCCGAATCGCCAGCACGTGTTTCGCAAGCACGTGTCTCTCCCGGTACCGTATCAGGCACAAGTTTAGATAATGTAACTTCTACACCTAAACAAAGTACTTTGCCGAAGCGTATTAAAAAGCCTGTAATCCGGTTCGGCGTAGAATCAGACTAACTTGCCTATTAAACTGAACCGACCTAATGTAAGCTTATATCATTGTAATATCTAGTAAGTACATAACACCTTACGTGACGGTGCCTTGCAGACTAAGGTGTGAGTCATTGTGCAACAGTTAGCATAGCACCTACTAGTATCTATCTACATGGTATTATGAGAATATTTGTTTGTGTTTAGCGTTGTACGTTATTGTTGCTTAGTTAGATATATAGTTTAGATTAAGTGTGAAGGATTGTTGTGTTTATTATACTCTGATAATGTGGGTAGGTCTCGCGGTTTGTACGAACTACCACCAAGAGAAATAAACAGTTGTAACTAAGCCAAGAACGCGTTTGATTGTCGCTCCCGTTTCCCGATCCTAGTTTACTATACCAGTTTTTTTTGGTCTCGCGCTCTGAGGGTTCCTTCCAACGGAACCCTCAGAGCACGAGTCCTACTCGTACTTGTCCGGTTTTTTTTTATCCTTACCCAAAAATCTATTCTACTTAGAATTTTTTGGGTTCTGTACCTCTAAAGGAAAAAAAAAACGGAACGCTTATAGGATCACTTTGTTGTCCGTCGGTCCGTCTATCTGTCTGTCTGTCAAGCCCCTTTTCTCAGAAACGCGTAACGGTATTAAGTTGAAATTTATATCAAATACTCAAGTTTACGGTCTCTTTCAGTCGTGAAAAAAACTTGTAAGTCAACGCGATCAAAAGATATGACCGTTTATGTTGCATATTTTCGGATATTTTGCGATTTCACAAGGGATTCAAAACCTATAGGGTACTTCCTGTTGACCTAGAACCATGAAACTCGGCAAGAAACAAGGCAAAAGTTAAAAAAAAATTTGTTGCATTATTAACAACGTCACCGAATCTTTGAGTATATTTTACTCCTACGATGCTACGAAGTGCTACGAATTCTACGCGGGACGAATTTTAGCCGTATTTGTAGCACCAGTTACAACGCATACAATACACCTACGTCATCGTTAAAGAGTCGTATTTCAAATCCTGTTACAACATAATCCTGATTTCGCGCGCAGATTTAAAAGGTTTTTTCCATTTGAAACGAGAAGCTTTCAATTCGGTTTCGCTCGGCTGGAGCTCACTGACGAGGACTGACGATTTGTCGAGTGTGTATTATAATTTGGTGTTTTGATGTACACAAATATGTATACGCGTTATTACTCGTACGCTAACTTTGAAAGCTTCCGATTCAGAACGTGATGTTTTGATGATATTACCATGCGTAGACGCTCTACGCGGTTTATGGTAATTTAAAAAGTCGACTTCTTCGAGTTTTTCCCGACTTTCCCCTGGAATTAAGTATGTTTGTCTGTTTGTCTGTTTATGTAGCCTCCTGTAGTGTAAACAAATTGACAGATTTTAGTAAGGGTTTGATTAATTTGTTTCCGAGTGTTGGCTACATTTTGCAGTCGGGTATTTTTTATTTTATAAATAATATAATTACCTTTGTTTTATATTGACATAGCTCATTGACTACTAAAAGCTAAGGTACAAGGAGTTCCCGATAGTTAAAATCTGGAGTGTTCAAATCGCGAGTAATTTTTTTTTAAAGCAAGCTTGCATCGTCGCTTAACCTCAGGTGAGGTCGCTGTCAATCGCAAGCAAAAAAATATTTATTAGTAAGAATTTACAAAAAAAAAACACAAGTTGACAAACGGCACGGAAGAAGGAATCCATGGTACTGCACTGAAAAAAATCTAACTGTCTAATGATATCCCTGAATATTCTCACTGTCTAACCAGTCACCCATTATAATGACTAAAATAACAATAGTAATGTGGCTAATACGATACGATACGATATTTACAATGCAATTTTTTCAATAACTTTAGTAAAAAGTTTGTCTTAAAAAAAAAGTTAAGTAATATTGAAATAAGTTATAACAAGACACTATTTTCCGACTAGTTCTAGGACAACAATAACAAAATCGTAGGCAAAGGAACCAGAAAAAGATGGCAGTGTCCATAGAAAAGATTCACCCTGGTAAACAAGTATGTTTCCCGAAAGTAAAAAAAATCCTACTTTTACACATCGTCGAGATAACAGCGGTTGCGTGACGATGTTTATTGCCTTAGATGTTGTTTGTTTTTTACGGCAGTAACTCAAGGCTCAAGGTTGGTAAACAAACGTAATCGGCAGGCAAACGAGTAATTTATGAAATTTGTTGTGAGAATTTGAGCTCGTTACGGCGCGACTGATGTTTTGAATCTATTTGCATTTTGCGTTTGGTCGAAGCATCACGTGAACGAAATGCTGGACCTACGCTTACCGGCCAGGGGCTCGATTACTGAATCGTTCGAATAATATCGCACGAAAATATCATGCGAAATCATGCCAAAAGACTGATTTTAGAAAACCGACTGGGCGTAATGCTTATAGAATAACATTGCAAATATTAAAAAGTAATTTTCGTGATGATAGTTTATAGGATGGCGGCAGAAGTAGAAAAAAACTTTTTTAAAAATCTTTCGCCAAGATATAAATACTCATATCAACATAAAAATTACTATCAAACTAAAAATTCACACTAACCTAGTGAGTTTTTGCTTCAAAAATGTCGAGAACTTGCAAAAGAGATAGCTGTGCCTGATATTTGTGTGTTTATTTATCTGAAATTAACCAATTAGTATTTTGAATTAGAAAATTTACTTAGATCTTTTCTGAATAATGAGTTTTATGACTTAAGGATTCATCGGGCAAACAATTTTTTTTGTTCATAGATCTGATTATGTTCGCTCACTCACTTCATAATAAGGACCACGCTAACCATTGACAATAGAGAAAACTTTACCCATGGTAATGGTAATACAATTTATTACTTCAACGGTTCAAAAGTCCTCACACATTGTTTGCTCGTGATCCTATACCTACCTGCTGGCTCAGTAAAATCAGAACAATCAGTCTGCTAGTAACTAAACTAACTAAAACAAAACCCCCTTTGTGTTTTGTGGGTGCAGGTTAAGAAACTAAAAAACACCTATTCAAATATCAACGTTGGAAATCTTTCCTTGCCAAAAATTTATCGATATATTTTGCCATTAACTTCTCTTTTGAGCTTTAAATTAATTATTAATCTTCCTCGACATTCAAGTATAAGCTGAGAGAAATATAAATAAATCCGGGATAAATCCTGGCATTACGCATAAAATGGATTAAAAAGTTAGGACTGAGCTCGTTTTATTAATAAATGGAATTTTTTGCATACGTGTAAGCGAGCAATAACCAATCAGGGCAACGCTTTAAAGTTTTGGAGAAAGTAATGCATTTTGGATTTAGTTCGGTATGATCTTAGATCAGACAAACAAGGTAGATAAGTAAAGAGGCAGATGCGAACGTATCTGGCCTAAATCATGCTTGATGCGTTTAGTCGAACTCGCCCTGCAGACGACCTTGTTTTATGCATGAGTATTATTAGTTGGTTCATTGGCTACAAGTTTTTTATGCCCGTTTTCGCCAACCACGAACAAGGCAATACCTAAAGGTCCGATTGCACTTTGATTAGTGATTAGTGCGACTGATCAATGCAGTTGCTTTGTGATTAGTACTAAACACATTTGGACCATAACTGATTAGTGCGAGTGTGTACACTTTAATCACTCGCAAAATTACTAATCAATAATCACTAGCATTCGCACGAATCAAAGTGCAAACAGGCCTTAACTAAGGAACTCTTAGTCATAAGCGTAATCTTCTGTTTCACCAATATATTTTTAACAGGTGACTCTTAAGCTAAGAGTTGCCTAATTTTTTGACAGTTATCTATGGTTTTGATGTAAGCAACTCAACTGGATTAGCAACCGTGGCGCGGGCTGTCAGTTTAAGAGTTGCCTATCAATTAGGCACCCCTGAATCTATGTCGTAACTTTAGGTCATCATCACCATCATCATAATTTCAGCCGTAGGATGTCCACTGGTGGACATAGGCCTCCCCCATCTATCTCCAAAAGGGCCGGTTGGAAGCGGCCTGCATCCAGCGTTTCCCTGCGGTCTCTTTTAGGTCGTCTGTCCATCTTGTGGGTGGACGTCCTTCGCTGCGCTTACCGGTCCGTGGTCTCCATTCCAGAACCTTTCGGCCCCATCGGCCATCTGTTCTGCGTGATATGTGCCCTGCCCACTGCCATTTCAACTTACTAATCCGGTGGGCTATATCGGTAACTTCAGGTGACGCCTACTAAATTTAGGTGAAACGTTTTTTTGCCCTAGGCAACTCCTAAATATTTAAGCATCTGATTTAGGTTTAGTGGAAACGGGAATTAACGTCCGTGAAAAATAAGTAGGTGTGCCGTACTTTCAGTTTTTGCGTTAGGTATGCGGTTTACCGAAATAGTGAAAATTAGGTGAAGCATGGATTCATTTTAACACGAACAATTATTTGTACTAAAGCATAATTTATCTGTATCCCATGTTTGTTTGATATGGAACTACGTCTCAGATAATATCTAATTCAGTTGTAAGAGTCTGTCAAAATTCGTCATTACCAGCCTTACTTAGATACTTTCGTTATGTCTATTATTGTCTATACGTCTTAAAACTGATCTGTCAACGTATCTCAATCTTTTTTAATTTGTTAAAAACTCAGACTCGGAACCTTCTTGGTGTACTTTATTTTAATTTGCTTTGCGCGCACCATTTTCTTTTCACGTCATATTGTTTAAACCTTAGGTTAAAAACAAGAAACTTGAAAGCAAGTAAAAACCAAAAATGAGTCATTTTAGCGACGAGGAAGTTTATTTGACGCCTACAGAATTGATTGAAACTGTTAATAATGCGCAATTTTTTTTTTTTTTTTTTCATTTAGTCAAAATCAATTCCTTGCTGAGGTGGGATGAAAAATTTCGTGTTGCACTCGAGTGCAAAGATTTTTCACCTCTTTGATTATTTTGATTCTTTCTAACGCTCAGGATTCTAATTTTTGAATCACTCGCTTGCTCGGTTATCAACATTAAGGAAGCGGTTAAAAAGCAACTTTGCACTCTTGTATAACAAATAACTACTAACGAAAATTATGACAGCTCAGAAGAACCAACAATCTAAGACTGTTTACTTAATAAAAGATAACACAAGAAATAGCACTAGTAGTAGCGGTTTGTATGTGAACCCTTCGCGTCGTTTCAAGTACCATCCGTCGCCATTCCGCTCCAATAATCCAGTTATTGCCCAGAGAAGAGCTTTGTTTTGCTATACAACACTCTTATATCTACTGTGGGGATATCACTTGATATAACCTTACCATAGACAATATATTGATTTGAGCGATAGCTGCCGGGTGGTAGCATGTGCGCTGTACAATCTGACGGCATCTGTTTCGATCCTCGGTCCAGTACCAATGACTTATTCAGTACTAAGTAAATGATGTGCAGTTTCGATACTATCGCTCAATCACCTTTTATTTATTTTCAAGGCGAATGTCAAAATCATAATGACAGGTAACCTAATCACAATAAAATAATTAGCAGCGTAGTTACCTACATGCACTATGTTCACGGGAAGACTAAAGAATGAAGGTGGTTGGCCAAAAAGTTTAAAGTTAAGTGCAGACAAAACGATCTTCCCCCTGTCTTAGTCTTTTGCTACCGTTATCACTGGAAATCGAACTCGAACCTGAGTACCGACAAAACACAATCATTGATCACTGAGTGCGTATGGTATTCTGAACATATTTTGGACGCGTTTATTATTTTGACGACAACCTAATAACAAGCCCATCAGATTAACCGAAGAGGCAGGCAAAACCCTGGCGAAACGTAACATGAAATACAACACAACTTGAAATTGACTGCGCTGGTGGCCCAGTTTGCAGTGAACCTGCCTTCTGCGCTTAGGGGCGTGGATACGATTCCCACTTAGAATAAACATTCATGTGATGAACATTTGTGTTTGTTCTATATCTGGGTGTTAATATTTATTAAAATATGTATTTAAAAATATATATGCATGTATATCAGTTTCTGGCAGCCATAGCACAAGCTTTGCTTAGTTTGGGGTCAGATGACCGTGTGTGCAAAATGTCCCGATTTTTTATTTATTTTCTATCAAATGTGCCGTCCAAATCGCCTAGTGACGTGTTCGGCGTGGTAGCGCGCACGATCCGCGTTACACTCGCGCACCAAAAACATTTCAAGTCGTGCGCGCAGCGATCCATCATTCGTCGCTGTTTGAGACGGACAGAAAGGTGTGTATTAAAATGTTACATTTCATGTTTCACCAGTCTGTATGCAGCATAATGCTCAATCCAGTTGGGAATTAAAGCATTACCAGTTGGGAACGTACTCAGCAAGTTGAGGGAACGTGTCACAATACAGCACCACTTTAGTGACATTACAGGAAGAATACATTAAACAGAGGCACAAAGGGCGGCCTTATCGCTGAAAGAGATTTCTTCCAGACAACATTTGGATAGCTAGATTCTTTATTCTTTATTACAAATTAAGCATATAACTAACATATAATCCAAAACATTACATGCTTCTTTGTGGCGTATGGACGGTGGTGTAGAATACGTTTAATAATTGTAGTAGGTATCCGTAATATTATATGCTTATAAAAAAAATAACCAAGCATTTGCCGCACCTAATTACTCATGAAAGCAACGATCAATAATCATAACATTCGATAGAACAAAGGAAATGGAAGAAAAACAAAACTAAGCAGCAGCTAATGAAAATTGAGAAAACCTTAAAAAGCAAACTTTATGGCAAAGTTTCCATCAATTTCAGAAATCGTTTCCGTTTTTGCGGAAACTCGGCAGCCCTTAGAAATAATTATTACAACCGCCCACAATGGGATGGTTATTTTATTTCGCCACTCTATTTTATAGTAGAGGAGTTGTAGTTATTTTGAAGAGTAGGCACTTTATTCAATAATAAATTTAGTACTCGTATATATAAAACTTTTCACTTCAACCTCACTGTTTAGCCCCCGACGCAAACAGAGGGGTGTTATAAGTGTATCTGTCTGTGGCATCGAAGCTCCCAAATGGCTGAACCGACTTTTATTTAGTTTTTTTGTTTGGAATATGACTCTTTTTATGCCAATAGGCAAACAAGCAGGCGGGCTGCCTGATAGTAAGCAGTCACCGTCGCCTATGGATACTTGTAACACCAGAGGCATCACAACTACGTTGCCGAACCTTCAAGAATTGATTGTGAGTGTTCTTAGCTGTATCATTCATTGAAGCGAGGAGCTTAGTAGTTAGTGGAGAGTTCCACTATACACCTCCCGCCTTCATCATCAGAAGGGTCTGATGACGAGGGCGTCACTTGTCACAGAGTGCAATGTGTGGGAATCAAATGACCCAAATTCGAGGAGATCACTAGTTGCCATTGAAGAGATCTACTATACACCTCTTGGCTCATCATCAGATAAGTTCGATAGTAATAATTACTGTGTTGTCATCCGGTACGTATTTGTAACGTATCGTATATAATTATACTTGCAAAGTTTATGTAGTGTGTGTGGCCCTCGTTGGTCCAGTTGGTAGTGAACCTGCCTTTTGTGCTTGGGGTCGTGGGTTCGATTCACACCTAGGACAAACATTCATACGATGAACATTTGTGCTTGTTCTATATCTGGGTGTTAATATCTACTTAAGTATATTATGTATGTGTTTAAAAATATATTTAGTGACGGAGCGGAACTATAATTAAAGGATTTACTGTTTAAAGCGGGTATCACCTGAACAGGCTCGTGCGTAGCAACACCACTTGCTTGAGTCGGAATGACAGTGACAGGACTTCACCAACCAAGTCCTGTAAATCCTTTAATTATAGTTCCGCTCCGTCATATGTATGTATATCAGTCTCTAGCAGCCATTATACAAGCTTTGCTTGGTTTGGGAGTCAGATGACCGTGTGTGCAAAAATGTCCCAACAATTTATATATTTACTTTATTTTCATAAAATAAATTATTAATAAATAGTTTAAAATCGACTTCTAAGATTTATTTTAATACAGATAGAATAACTTTAACTTTTATAATTCTCTTTTTTTACTCCATTATAAAAAAAAAAAAATTACAATTAAAGCTAATATAAGCGTATCAAAACCGATGTCAAAACAGCCACCATCTCTCACTATTCAATAAAAGGGTCATTCCTTTCTGGAGATTTTCCGTAAAACGGTCCAATCGAGCGTTAAAATGAAGGAACTCATAGGCTCCGATGATTTCATATTTGATTGCTAGTCGTTAGGGTGGCGATAAAAGATCTTGTTTTATTAGAATTTAGTTGAAATATTTTGGTGTGTAAATTTATCACTTTACTATGGAAAAAGTTTTTGTCGCTCAAGAAATTTTACATCCATTGCGATAGTTTACGTGTATACATAGTTTGACCAAAGATAATCGAAAATCAAAGAGCCGAACTCTGACAAATGATCTGCTCCCTCATCCCTCTATATTCACAGATTACAATACATTGGATGAGTCTCATAAACAATTCAGAGACGCTACGTTTCATATACGTTCGAAGTAAAAGCTGAGACATTTATTATTCTTAAGGGATTCGCTTCAATCTTGAGACAATTTATTTAAGTCAATGTAAATTGTCACGATTGTAATTGTAACGCTGGATGCAGGCCGCTTCCAACCGGCCCTTTTGGAGATCGATGGGGGAGGCCTATGTCCAGCAGTGGACGTCCTACGGCTGAAATGATGATGATGATGATGATGAAATTGTCACGAAGGATAGATGAAAAATCTTATTTATTTCGCAAAATAGAATTGAATCATTGTATCCTTGAAAAACTGTAGAGCTACCGCCATACTTTCGGAATTCATCAAACGTTCACGTTGTCATGTCAGTTCTATCCGAAATTCAAATATATAAATAATCACACATTTACGCGTCGTTCACTTTACATACATAGTCCGTCTTACCACAAAAGATTTAAGCACGCTTTAGACAAGTGTTTAGCATATTTTTCGCAGTGAAACAATTGCTAAGCACATGTCTAAAGCGTTCTTAAATCTTTTGTGGTAAGACGGAGTATGTTTTCTGCTCATCGGGTTTATTATAATATCGCTTTTATTTTAATCGACATTTACGATCTCAAATTTTGTATGTCTTTTAACCGTTTTGTCTAGTAGCACGTTGCGTATTTTGACAGTTCTGTGCATACTTTGACAAATTTATGTTTTGTTTTAACGAAAGCTTTGCTAAGAAAGCTTTGCGTCATATTGAAAATAAAATAAACTCAAAGCGCTATTCGAGTAGAACACTTTCAAATTAAAAAGTAGAAAACGTAAAATTCACGTGTATTATGTGAACGGTGCGTTACTCACGTTTAAAACAGAACTTTAATGATGTTTCTGTTAGTCCTTTCTAGCTAGTACAGTTTATTCTATTTCTTTGGTCCTATCTCTCAGGTTCGCTCTAAACTGTGTTGTCAATATGATTATGGCTAGTGGTAAGATTTGCATCTCAATCTCCCTGTATCAGGTCCCAGCCACAATACCGGACCTTAGAGCTTATATAGAATATATATATATATATATACAGAAGTGACAGAAACTGTTTAGTATTTATCGGTAGCATATAATTTTCAACTGAGTGGAACCACATAATAAATAGGCATAGAAGGCCGGCTGCATACAAAGCGCGTTAACAGGCGCACGCACAAAGACGCGTACGTACAACGATCTCGGATCATTATCTACGCCACTGAGGAGATAATCACTACGTATCTTATTCGAACTGCAGCGAGTAGGTCATTAATTTAGTAGTCTCTACTCTACATTACTTTATATTCTATAGTAACAACTTAACAAGATTCAATATGTGTCATGAGGCTATCCATGTAGGCTTTTTAGTGTCGAATTGAACGCTGAAAATTTATATGCAAACCCAGTTTTCACTTTTGGCAAGCTTTGTCGCACAGCCTTGTTAATGTAGGTACAAATACAGACAGAACGACAAACATAACTGTAGAGTTGACTAAATGATGGAAGTAAATTTTTTCTAGAGGTGCTGGCCAGTTTTGTTGAAAACTAGGATGGTAGCTCCCCCACTCAACAGAACAGATATAGTGGTTGTACTGTCTCTCTCAAACATGTCAATCGTGGGCCCGCATTGACCGATCATCAAACGACGCTGACGGAATAAATTGAGGAATAAATAAACAAGGACTATGTGACGCCAATATCGATCAATTTCTGCTGCAAATATTTGCTGCCAAATATATTTGAATATCTGAATCACTGGCATACACAAAAGCTTTATCAAACGTTTTGAATATTTTGTTTATATACAGGGTTACATGGAAGGGTACTAAGCCGAAAGGAGGTCATTGTTCTCATCATTACATGAACAACTTTACTATGGAACTAATCCTAGAAAATGGCTGTTCCATAAAAATGAAATAGCAGCACAAATAGCGCAAATATGGTAACCTCAACAGCGGTTACATAATAGAGCCGTTTGGGGTCGAGACAAAGGGTCTATAGGGACCGAGAGATCATCTCATTTCAAAAATATTTCAGAACGCGTGACCAAAATTCGGGCATGTTTCTGGCCCAACGCATAAGCATTACATTCAGCATGGTAATGCCGCATGCTGGGTACGTTAACAACTGTGGATTGTCTTTAGCCCCTCAACGGTCTATGGGTAATATGTCTGTTTTTGTAGTGGCATAGCTTGCTAGCTATATAGTTAGTAAAGGCACATATCAGAAAAAAAAGGATAAGAATATTGTTTTATTATGTTACCTGTGTAAAAAATCTTTTTAATAACAAACAACAAAACACTAAACAATTCAATAAAATTGCAAAAAAAAATATACTGGGGCAAGTGCCTTTATTAACTAAACAAAATACAAGCTAATACTAACACTACAAATACAGTTATACAGCTTGTATTTTGTTTAGATAATAAAGACAATTGCCCCTTGAAAAAAAGTTATTTTAGTTGTAGATGATTTTAATTTTCCGTTGCCATAAAATCACCAAGAACCAGAGTCACCGACATAGCTGTTAAAATTTGCAAGTTGAAGTGGCAATGGGCAGTCCACATCGCTCGAAGAACCGATAACCGATGGGGAAGAAAGGCTCTGGAGTGGAGACCACGAACCGGAAGACGCAGCGTAGGGAGGCCTCCCACTAGATGGACCGACGACATTGTGAGAGTCGCGGGCATCCAGTGGATGCAAAAGGCAGGCTGTCGTTCAGTGTGGAGGTTAAAGGGGGAGGCCTATGTTCAGCAGTAGACGTCTTCTGGCTTCTGATGATGTTATTTTTAAGTATTAAAAATTATTATCGATAATATTTCGGAGAGTGTGCATCGGATCTTTATGATCTAATTCCCTCCTGCCCATTTTTATATCGGACTGCCAGAGCGGGCACAAAAAAGACGTCTTCCGGCTGATGATGATGATAAAATCACCCTACCGCTTTGCAGATTCATCTATTTTAGTTGGAGATATTTTTAAAATCTGAGGGAATTACAACTGTAGGAGTTGGCCACAAAGCAGATTAATTTACTTACAAATCACTTGAATAACACTGCTAGTGCAAAATTTGCATCGCAAAGCTTGGAATATGGTAAACTTTACCCTCTCTGCCTCAGTGGCGAACAAATTAAATTTTCAAATGAACTGTTGTTATACGTTAACAAAAGATCAGGTTCGCTAAAAAACTAGGTTTTGTTTTGACTTAACAGCATGCAAATGCTGTTCAATTTGGTGCCTGCTTTGTGGTACCGGCAAAGTAGAATAGGGGTTTTTAATGGTTGACAGGTCAGGCGTTTGACCACAGCTCACGTGGTGCTAAGTGATATGGTAAACATGGCTGAACACTACCGCAATGGAATGGAATTAAAATCAGTCTAGCCAGTTTGGAGTACGTAATACATTGGTAAAAAAACATACAAGTTAACACTTAACTTTTTACCCCTAACACATTTTCGTTCCATAGAGAATGTAAAAAAAAAAGTATAATGGCAACATTAAGGGGCTCAAATAGTAATGGAATAATTATCCAAAGGCCTTTAACCTCGCTGAGGCAAAGCGGAGAACCAAAATCAACATACAGGTCAAACAACACATCAATCAAATCGAAACAAACACAAATCAATGGAGCTCCTTTGATCACCGCTCGCAAACCGAACGCCGATCTCTCGCTGTTTGAAAGTCAATTATACTTCGAAACAAAGATGGGTAGATATAACACAACCACAAGCACAACCCTCCTATAGACAGTGGAATATTAAGGACTGTCTGAATAACCAATTACTGAAACAGACGAGTATTCATTAAAATAAAAATAAAAAACACCTTTATTTCTGTAAAGAACTTGATAACTTTTAAAGCCACTGCACGAATTTTGAAAACTAAGAACCACCGCAATGAAACTTGCTTTAAAATAATACCGCGTTTAAATTGGTTTTACCGTTTTGAAGAAATATGGTAAAGATTTCGAACGCATTCACTAACATAACTTTTACCTAAGCGCATAAGCCTTTTTTCGTTCCGTTATGGGTAAAATGGTCGATATAAATGTTCATGCCACACACCACACCATTTCCACTACCACCACATTAGTAGAATACCTACTCAGTTATTAACAAAATATCCAATATATGTCATTTTTTTTAACGCCACTGGCCACTGTTTTTTACCGCTGTGCGTAGCAGAGCGACTGCGGCCTCGGGGCGGTGGCGAAAGCGGTGATACAATACTAAGGCTTGGTTGCACCATAGTAGTAGTTAAAGTTAAGGATTATGACAAATTTGACAATAACATTAACGCTGACTTTAGCAGTTACTGAGAAATGCGTTGCACCAGCGTATTCACTAGCATAGTTAAAGTTACCAGGGTTGCTAGTCAAATGAGGCCTTATTAACTCCAGATGCATAGCTGGAATCATATTTTATACATCTGACAGATATCTAAAATAAACAATAGCGAAGCGTGGGCAGTTATGGTTAACACTTAAGTTATGACGTCATTTAACAATTGTCAGATGGTGCAACAATTTTTTTGCCTAACCGGTACTTTAACTGAATTGTCAAAGTTATAGTAAGATGGTGCAACCCACTCTTGTAGTAATTTGTATGCTTTAACATAAAGTTTCATCAATGACCAAGTATTTGCATCCTATATCGATGTTTGACGGGTAATAGCGTGGTGGCTCCAAATGAAGCCTTCGCCGATGTCACCAACAAAATCGCCCCAACGTTCGCAAAGTTAAAAAAGACTTGGGGGCGTTGGATAGGTTAGTGGTTGTATATTAACCATTGTTAAGATTAGAACGCAGATTATATAGCGGTATAAATTAGTGAATGATATTATAACAGAATTATAACAAACAAAAAATTTGGTCTCTTCGGAACACATCCTAATTTTCTAATCTCCATTTTTATCTATATCCCTCCCAAGCTTTCCTAGGGGCAGTTGATTTAGATTCTTTGGTAATTTTACTTATAAAGTAAGTAATCTCTGCAACGCTTACTGCCAATTACTGCCTAGATAGCCCGTTGGTCCAGTTGGTAGTAAACCTACCTTCTGAGCTTGGGGCGTGGGTTCGATTCCCACCTAGGACAAACATTTACGTGGTGAACATTTGTGTTTGTTCTATATCTGGTTGTTAATATCTATTTAAGCATGTATTTAAAACTATATATGTATGTATATCAGTCTCTGGCAGCCATATCACAAGCTTTGCTTAGTTTAGGGTCAGATGACCGTGTGTGACAAATGTCCCGAAATATTTAAATTTAAATTATTCTACGGAAATAGCTTGTGGACATATTATACTAAAAATCCCTCGACTTTCTGTGTGTCCAATATAATAATGCTTTCATAATGCTGCTGCGAATCCCGTTATCCCGCAGCGCACCTTTCGTGTTTGTGGAAGCGCGCGTTAATGGCTTCACAGCTATTATGCGAAAAGTTAACCTCACTATTAAGTTTAGTAGAACACGTGCGAATAAATCAACAACTTTCTGAAAGGCATCACCGACAAATTTAACTGCTCCATCCTGCAACATCACACTAGAGCTCTATATTTTTGAGATTTTTAGCAACTAAGAACTTTGACGGTTTTGCTATACTAAAATTGTCAAAATCCGTGATGACAAACATTGCGAATAAGCCCCAGGGTGATGATTTTATGGGTTTCTCACAATTTACACATCTTAATCAATATCTTTTCACTTTCTATAATACCTACTAGATTTAGAACTTTAACTTTGATTGGGCTCTTAGTTTATATTTATAGCAACGATCATACGTAGCTAATAAATTTGTCCTTAATCATGACTCGAACAGAAGTAAATTATTTTGAAACAAAAGCCCAGGTACACATTTCCCACATTATCGATTATATTCATTGTGGTGGTAATGCCCCAACAATGGCCCCACGTACAATGCTCGAGACACTCTCGGAATCCTCTGTCGACCTCATTATACTCCTCCAACAATTCGGAAGAAGAGCTCGTGTTCAAGAACTTGACAAAATAATAGGTAATAATATTTTTTCTTGCTTTTTTTTAAATGCCATATGTGGAAAACAAGCAGACGGGCTGCCTGATGGTAAGCAGTCACCGTCGCCTATGGATACTTGTAACACCAGAGGCATCACAAATACGTTGCCGACCCTTTAGAACTCTATTAACTCGCCTTTTGAAGAACCCCATGTTGTAACTTCTCGGAAACACCGTAGAAGGTAGCACATTCCATATTTTGCAGGTATGAGGCAAGAAGGATCGTGTGAATCGCACAGTGTGCGATTTCCACTGATCTATGATGTAGACCGTTTGAGACCACTGATAATTTCTGTCACTGACGGTGCAAGTTCACAATGTCCAATTCAGTGAATTTTTAGTTTACTACTATGTCTAATTCTATGAACGTACATTCCTAATTGCGATCAATTTCCTTTGACAGACTATTAAACAGTAACTAAAACAAATTGCGGTCCGTATTGTGTCCAGGTGCGAACCCGCCGGAGAAACCCTAACGGCAGCAAAACCAGGATGACGCGCTATCCGAAAAGCTCCTCTCTCAAATGCGTGACAAGTGCTTGGTTGAACTTGCCAGGGTGAAACTTGGTGAGCCACCAAGTCAGAATCAGGCGCCTGTCTCATGCCATGCCTTCTCCACACGCTGCTGAATGACGACTCATTGAGGGTGGCTGCGACTTTTCGGCTCGGTTGCGTCATATGTGAACCCTTGCTTGCGGCTTAAGCTGCACTCGGTGTGCCAGCCGAAGACCTCGGCATCATGCAATCAACGACCTCATAAAGCGCAGACCCTCATGTCGGCTGAAGCGCCATGCGTGCTGGAGCCTCCTGGTTTATCCAGTGCAGATAGCAATCGGCCAGATGGTTTTACGTTGATTGCGGCACGGTACGACAGAGAAGAGTTGACTCGTGTGGGATGCTACATGTGTAAGCACATTTGCGTCCTGCCATCTCAATCAGCAGTCAGCTGGCGCGGGAGCGGAAGTGGCCGCCAGCTTCAATCACCCGCCGAGGCAACCTCGTTTGAAATTTTCATAGCTTCTAATAAAACAATACAACTGAGTCTTGTTGGTACTTAGCTCTCCGCCTATGAGGCGCCGAGAGACTACGACCTCTCCTCAACTCTAAACGGGGTGTGTACTTGTAAAGACGCGCAGTACGTGCCTTATTAGTATTGATTGAATTTATGAGTGGAATTCACACATATAAGTTTTACGAGTTGGGCGATTTTGTCTGTGCTGGTATGGTTACTTAAATAAATTTGCTCTTTCTCGTTTTCGCGTGTGTCCATTGCCGTGAGCGAGAAGATGAGAGAGCAATGTTAAGCATATATTAATTTGAGTAACGTTTTTAAGTAAGGCCCATATTGTGCATGTAGATACATACCACAGATTGTATAGTATAGTTTACAGTGTACAAGAAGTTCTTATTAAAGTATTGTTTTCGGAGTGTGTTGGAATGCCTTCTCACAAGTTTTCCTTATTTGGGTACCATTGCCTTTCCACCAGAAATCTAAATACGTAATATCACTATGTATTACAAATTATTAAGAAGACGTTTGATAACATTACATTTATTATTTTGATTTGAGAATAAACTTCCACAAAAACGCCAGATTTTTTATTATACACGTTTTTATTTTTTTTATTATTAACCTATACTGTCCCACTCCTGGGCAAAGGTCTCCCCCATTTCTTTCCAGACAGTGCGATCACCCGCCAGACTTAACCACTGTATCTGGAACGTGTCGAGGTCATCGCGCCAGCGTTTTCTAGGTCTGCCTTGGCTCCTTCGTCCGTTTTCAGGCACCCACTGTGTGATCCTCTGGGCCCATCTATCAGGGTGCATCCTGGCCACGTGTCCCGCCCAACCCCACTTTAATTTGGCAGCTTTGATGCCAACATCAGCGATTCCCGTAATTGAGCGCAGCGTCGTGTTTCGGACTCGGTCTGTCCTTATTGATTCTTAGGACGCTGCGCTCCATCGCTCTTTGGCAAATCCCAAGTTTGAACCTCTGAGAATCGGTCAATGACCGATTCCCAGAGTTTCTCATGACACGTTTATTATGTTATGATATTAAGCCAAAAATAAACTACGGGACGCGTCCGTAAACAGCCGCTGACTGTCGCGACGCGAGGGATGGCTGTGCACGATTGTTCGTATACATCCGGCAGACAAAAAAACAGTCAGAGTGCCAGATACAGACGTCCGATCGTTCAAGGTCGGTCGATGGTCACGTTAATTTAAGGCGAGGTTCTCCCACTTTTTTGCAACGCTTTTATGCACTTTTTTTAGGCATGATATATTCAGATTCTTTATTGGTTCCATATAGTATAAAGAGGTAAAAAAAAATTGCAAGTATGTACATAGTTTCATATGGATTGTCGGGCACAAAAAAGTAGGAGGGATGAGGACGATCAAACAAATCACAATTATTATTTAAATCTCAAGAAGTTATCTCAATATATTAATATATATTTACTTAAAGTTCATAGTTAATTTTTTTATTGTACATATTAAAGTAGCATTTATTGGAGCAAAACTATGGCGCCTACATAGTCATACGTTTCGCTACCAACTTCGATGCTAAAAGTGGGAAAAGAGGGCCTTAAGACCACTGTGTACAGAGTTGTGAATGCAATAGCTAGACCGCGTCCTGTAAGCGCGTCCCATAGTTTGATTGCAGCTTTGTCATATGTCCGAGAATCCCACTGATTTCTTTTTACTTCAAACTGGAACACGGCAATTAATCGTGTGATTTCACTGTACGTTTCCAGTAAATGATCTTTATAAAAAAAAGGTATCTTAAGTCATGACGTCATCTGCCCGGGATGTCTTCCTTTACCTACTTCGCCGGGCAAAAGGGACTCGGAATAGATAATATTTACTTTGCTAAATGAATTTCAGTTCAGTTTCACTTAGACAGACGAGTTACGAGTCGAGTTGACTCAATTTCTGGTGTTTGAAGAAGCTTTATTACCTAGAGATACCTACTTACCTTGTCTTGCCTACTTTGTAGTTGTGGAATTCGTTGTATTTGTGATAAATATGTATTTAATTGCCTATTGGAACTTATCGTGCAGTAAAACTGTTCAGGTAAAAACAATCCCCCGCACTTAGATTAACTACTCAGAGAAGGTAGGTTTCTAAACAACGCCGACGACGATTGGTATTTTAAACGATTTAAGCAAGAAAATTAATGGATTACCCGTGGAATGTCACACCATAACTCTTATGCTGCTTTTCTGATTTGTTGTGGTACGATTTCACCGCGCAAATTGTCATAGTAATGTTTAGGTATATTTTTTTTGGAGCCATTTATGTCACCATTTGAATGGCTTAAATTTTGCGAATGTACTTGGTTTCTTTGTGTAGTTATTCTAAGCCCCCGCAGTTTCGATCATTTTTAACCGACGATAAAAAGAGGTTATCAATTCGACTGTTGTTTTTTTTTGTATTTTTGTGCTAATTATGAATTGATTTTGATGAATATTTGGTAGGTCATTTACTTCAGAGGTGGTCCCACATACATTTTATCAAAATCGACACAGCGCTTTTTAAAAAAAAAAATAAAAAAAAACATATCACAGACGACTTTTTGGTTTGTGAAGTTTTGGTGAGGACTTCCAATCTGTGTTTTAATGGTCTATTTCAACTTTTGAAAATGTAGCCCTAAAGTCATTTTTTTTTCCAAAAATTAATTACTCAACGTTCTTTACCAATTTGGATATTTGTAATCTAAGATATGATACACATATGATTAGTTAACAGTTTTGAGAATATATTTTACTGAATAAAATGTTTTCTAAACAATAAAATACAAAATACGTTTACTAATATCACATAAGCATCGTTATTTATGAAGAACCAAGGTTTTTGAGTAGAAACCACGAACCGGAAGATGCAGCGTTGGTAGGCCTTCCACTAAGATAGACCGACCACATCGTGAGAGTCGCGGGTACGTGTAGTGGTTACAGATGCCAGGCTGTCGTACAATGTGGCACTCTAAAGGGGAGGCCTATGTTCAGCAGTGGACATCTTCTGGCTGATGATGATGCTACTTAGTTACAATTGAAGCTAATATAAAGCTTGTAAAAACATCCAAAACAAACTGTTACAATCAAATACCCCCCAACGGTCCCCGAACTACAATAATCTTATATTACTCCCAACACACTTTCACAGTTATATCGGCATTAACATTGGTATCACGGACGCCATAATATTATCAGAAGTAACCCCGCTGGAGTCATAACAAAAAGGGAAAAGCAAAGTCGAGATCTCCGAGGATTATGTATTAAGACCGTGGTAAGTTAATTAAGAAAAGAAGCTGAAGTTGTATTAATATAAATGGCTTTTTAAGTTTTCGAGAGAAATAATATGCTTTTTCTTATACTTGTACCTAGAGGTAGTCTTATAACCAAGGAGATATTAAAGGAAATATTAGAAGTAAAATCGAAATAAATAGAGCTTTGAATCATCAAACTTTAGAATCAAGATCAAGACCACAGAAAAGTTCAATGATTCTAGGGTTACCAAACAAACATCCTAATTTATTTTGTCAAAACTTCCAGCCTAATTTTTAAAATATTTTAATCTACTTTTATTGTGTGAACTGCTAGGTCTGTATAGAATGCGCTGCCTGAGTACTGTTCCCCGATGGTTACAATCTGGGTATAACTTCAAGTCGCGAGTGAATTGTATTCATTTAAGCAAGCACGTTCCATCGTAAACCGCATCATACTTAACATCACATGAGGTGGCGATTAAACGCAAATATGTTATTAAATATTTTTTTAATCCCCCCTACTATAAATCAATGTCCAAAACACGGCTACGGCTACTTCGTAATGCGGGCTCGAAACAGCGCAGTGCAGAAAATCATGCGAACGTGAACCTTAACGCGGTGACATACGGTTTGCAGTCGCGCAACTTTTCACGATCAACTAAACAGAATTTCTTAAAACAGGTAACCGTAACTGTCTATTGACATTTTGCAAATTTCGAGACGGTAACCCTAACTGAAAAAAATAACAGTGAAGATTGACGATAGAGAGAAGGGTTTTGCCTTGCAGTGGGCAAAATATTAATAAACTGCCATGAGTTTTCATGTCACCCAAAAGCTCGCCGTTGCCGTTTTATATATAATTTTCATCTGCCTAGAACCTAATTTCAAACCACCAGAAACTTAACTACGAAGGCGTACTTTAATGTACCGCGCAAACTACCTGAAAACTACATAGCTTATCTTCTCAAGCAATGAAAAGTCCTTTCAACATTCATAACCAGCCAACTCAGCCAAGTAAATGCCGGCTGGAAGACGTATAATTAATTCCTAGCGAGACGTTCTGTCAACGGATGTACCCTACACTGTACACGTATATACATTAAAATGTATGTATACGTATAAAGGTGATTTCTGCACGGTGCTAGTAGCTAAAGCGAGTAAAGGCTTCTACAGACCAACCGCGTTTCAGCAGTGTAGTGCTACTGCTGAAACGCGTTTGGTCTGTAGAAGGTATTCTGGCCCTGTACCTCTGTGTACTTTGTAAAGGTGCTTTCTACGTGGTGCTCGTAGTATACCTTAGAAGCCTTTATTTGCTTTAGCTATTATAATAAAATCGTTTACATAAGTAGCGACTCTTGCTACTACACAATAAACTGCAATTCAGGACGTGCGCTAACTATCTTAGAAGTTGCCTCTCTGTCTATCACATAACTTTTGTCGCGTTATCAATGTCTATCGCGCGGCAGCGGGCGCGGCAGGTCCGACAAGTCGGCTACTTGTAGTTTTTTGCGAGGTAATTGTGTATCCAAATTGTTCGACTAGCCAGTCTAACAAATAAGAATATTTTTGTCCAAACATTATTATCATATCAGTTTGATCATCGAACGAGAATGGAATAAACGAATATTTCAAAATATATATTACCCAGCTTCGCACGGGTATAGATTATAGCCTATGTTACCCGGGGATAGTGTAGCTTCCCAACAGTGAAAGAATTTTTCAAATCGGTTCAGTAGTTTCGGAGCCTATTCAATGCAAACAAACAAACAATCAAATCTTTCCTCTTTATAATATTAGTATAGATTAGAACACATTCTTGTTTTAATTCGTACGGGATTTTGGGCGTTTCTTTTATTGTTGTAGCTAGATCAAATACAGCTGTTGTGAACAAAAAAAAAACGTGTGAGTATACGCGTGTGTCGACCACGTGAGTTGCTTGCACTAGTGACTTGCATCGATACATACTATAGTTACTGGACCCACTTGCTTACAATATACTTTACAAGAACCGCAAGTGCCTCAACATCCGGCGTTACCCTGTGTAGAAGCACCCTAAGTACAAGATTATGAGGATTTTGTAGCGATATTGCGCATCTAAGTACTTACATATTTGTGTTGTATCTGACAGCAGGCATCGTAGCTAAGCATAAGCTGAGGTTAACTTTATGTAACGAGCTACAAGCAACGTGTACATAATGATTGTTTCGTCAAAATTGCTTTGCTACTATAAGCTTTATTATAGATAGACAACTTGTGCTGTTTACTTAGTAACATGATGCGTTCGGGATTTTTGATTTCTAAGTCGTTTTTTTGTATCAACACACGTTACTTATTTTAATAAATATAAAGTTTTAGAGCCCTATGAATATTATTATTTTTATGGAAGAAAACAAACAATTATTAAACGTCAAATTTTTCCGGGCAAACTTTCGAGTTTTATTTTTCTTCTCTACCACCCCTGTGTTTAGGTGAACAAGACAAAAAAACAAAATTCTAATCAGTCAAGCCGGTTTTGTGTTTAGTTAAAGTTAAAACTTTAACTGATTACTTGATGAAAAAACCAGCCGTAAGACAGACAAATGTCAAATGTAATCCATTAAATTGGTCCTACTTGAATAAATATATTTATGTACCATCATCGTCGCTAGTACTTGTAGAGTAGCAATTTTTTATGAGATTCAAAATTACAAAAAAAAAACGTAAATTTTAGACCTATTTTATACTAAACAACATACACAAAACTAACCATATTGTCAAACCGTTAAGACTCTTTTCTCGAATGTGAGAAGGTAATGTTGCGTTTCCACTATAAGCACTGCATTTTGTAGCCATTTTTGGCGCGTTGATGTTATGATGGAGAAAGAACACTTACCAAGCACTATTTATCACGTTAATCTGTAACAAATAAAAGGAAATTATGTATTGTAGATAAAATATTTGGTTAACAATAGCTAAAACTTCTCCAAGAGCGAGAAATATTTTTTACTAGCTTTGAAATAAGTTTCACCTGCTATCCCACAAGAAATTTAATATTTGGGATAAATAGTACCTAGTATATTTATTAAATTAAGATATAAGCAGAACTCATTCCAAATCTCTTCCAAATCCGTTCAGCCATTTCACCGTGAAGAAGTAATAAACATATACTTTCGTATTTATAATATTGGTGTGATTCAGTATAGGTACCACACTTTACTAATATTACAACACAAGTATAAATTGAAAATGTTTAAAAACCCCCTAAATAAGCCGGTCATCCTCAAACGGCTGAATATATTTTCGTGGTACATAGCTAAAACACTCTATCAAGTCACATTTCAAACAAAAAAAAAAAACAAATCAAAATAGGCTCAGCCGTTTGGGAGCTACGCTGCCACTGACACGGGTACACAGATATATACGTTAAACTTATAACATCCCTCCCTCTGTGTAAATAAAAAATAAACTAATTTTGACGGGCAATGAAATAGTATGAGTCATCAGAAAAGGCACACCTTCCCACAACCATGAGAGAAAATAGAAAAGGTGCAGGGAGTAAAACCTTCGTGCAAACTTTACACAGCATCTACATTAGCCTTGCGCGGAACACGTTGGCACATTTCAGCGAGATATTCGGGACGCTGGAAATGTATAAGCTGATGCAGTATTCTTGAAAATTCATGAGTTGACACATCTTTCTTCTTTATCATATCCTTCATTTTACATAATACTTTACATTGCAGCTTTGAAGTAGGAAAAATGTAGCGGAAATTGATCTAATCAATCTTTATGGAGGCAAAGCTGAGTTTGGGTTTGTTTCATTTCTTTATCCTTATTAATTTTTGAAAATGTCTGTCATTGACAGTTGACAGAAATTCAAAGAAAACCTATTTAATCAAGTTATAAAATATCCATTAATGAGATAAAATTAATGCTTGTAATTAACTACATTATTAAGGCGATGGTTTCCCACTTTAAGCAACGCAACTACAGATGACTATAAGGCTTAATACATTGTAATAAAGTTGCATTTTGTGAAGCAAAACCATGGCGCTTATATAAACACAGTCGGTAGTCGTGCGTTTCACTACTTCTATTTTTGAGGTTATTCTCATATTTATCGAAAAGCATAGCTGTAATGTAAAACGTACCGTTCCCTCCATAATTCTGAAATCTGTATATTAAGATATCTTAGACATCATTTATAGTAAATAAATATTTTAATGATTCCAAAAAACAGGAAGAAAAGAGCAAACAAGTGCTGATTTTTTTTTATCGAGTGTAATATTCTTAATCGTGTTTCAGTTTTTACGGTCCTAGATAAAATTTTCAAATTTTGATATTTCATCGTTTTCATAATTTAAGCTAACCATGGAAGTAGACAAACGAAAACAAGAATGACCAAAATTTATAGAAGTGGGAAAAGAGAACCTTAATAATAATATAGTAATTACCGATCTAAATAAATAGTTAATGAAAGAAAAAAAGTTTGTTACCGCGTATAAACTCGCCCCTAGATTGTCGCATGAATATGCATGTCAGCAGAATATTCGGGACATTTTTGCAAACCGGTCATCTGAACCCAATAAATGTATTCTGTGCCAAAACTAAGCAAAGCTTGTACTATGGCTGCCAGAGACTGATATACATACATAAATATATTTTTATATACATACTTAAATATATAGACAACCAGATAATAGAACAATCACAAATGTTCATCACATGAATGTTTGGTTAGAATCAAACCCACGCCCCCAAGCACTGAAGGCAGGTTCACTACCAACTGGACCACCGGGGCAGTCAGAAGAATGTGGTTATAGCAACGTACTGTTTATATACGAAGTATACCTAGGACCTAGGAACCCCTAAGCCGTCGCTGTTACCAAACTTCACTCTATTTACATGGCTAGTCGTCCCGTGTTACTAGCAAAATTATATTGCGATTGAAACTATAAATCTATACTGATTTACGACACATCTGTTTTTCCCAAACTCTATCTTGACATTACGGATATTCGATGAACTATCCAATAAAACTATTTCAGATGAAACAGACGTGGTCTTTGGCGGATGCTATTTTGGTCTGGCGAACAACAGACTCGTGTCGGGTGCGCATCGATGGAAATATTGGCAAATGGACGCGGGGTTTCTTCGCCAGATCGCATCCGATGGATTACTCGAACAAAAGAACAGCTTACTCTATGTATACACATGTTGAAGTAAAGAAATGTTACTGTAACAAGAGATATGTAACAGGTGAGACCCTATTACGTACTAAGCCTACGATGGCTTATTAATAGGGTCCCGTTTTTACCCTGTTTGTCTGTGTGTCCGTCTTACCTTTAAACTTTAAACAGCTGTATCTTTCGAACCATAATGGATAGCTAGTTAAAATTTCCACAGAATATGTAATGTTACGGCGGAAAAACTAAGAAAAACAAAAAACTCAACAAATAAAAATGGGGGTCCTTATCATTTCTTTCGCCCAATCGACAGTCCATATTTAACATATTTTGAAGTCGGTTTTTTAAATTGGTTATTATTGTATTTTGCGGTGGTACGGAACCCTCAGTGCGCAAGCCCAGCTCGCGCATGGCGGTTTTTTTTTCGGTGGTTAATTTATCAAAAGTGGGCAGAATTTGCAGTTTTTAAGCAGATTTTTACTGATACGAAATAAAAAAAAAAATACCAAGTATAAATATTAGTATACCTGTCCCCAATATCGGTTACGACGTGATAGGGACGTGGACAGATAACGTCGATTGCTCTAATTTGAAAGGCTAGGCGTCGGTCCATGCCACGACAAAATTTAAGGCTTGTATCTTAATTATGTCAGCAAAGCTAGGACCATCTGTGTAGGCTATGGCTTATCCCAGTCCCTTTTGACGTTAGCCAGAGGATTAACTGACGGCGCTACATTGTGACAGAGGTCTACCAAACGGATAAACAAACCCTTTTAAATTCCAGCTGAAAAATAGATCCAGCTAAATGTTTCGGAATTAATCTAAAGGAAATGAAAGGTTAAAAGCCTCTACAAAGGAAATTTGTGTGAAATTCACAGATGGCCAGCGAAATGTATTAGGTATGGACCATGTAGATGGATTGGGTACCAAGGAATTTGTACACGCAGAGGTAATTACAACTGGATAAAAAACGTTCAATAATTTGCAGATGGTTTTTCAAATATACGACCATTTATAATGAATCAGCCAAGTGCGAGTCGAGCTCGCGCAATTAGGGTTCCGTACCATCACAAAATTCAATAACGAAATTACCAGTTATAACTTGGTAAAGAACAGAAATTTTTCACCTACTCGCATTCGGCTATAATTTATTATTTTTTGTTATACTTTAGTTAGAGTGTGTTCTATAATCATGCCAAGTTTGACGCTTGTACGTATTTAAATTTTAACGTTGTACGTATTTTTTCGTTTTTAAATTAGAGCTAATGCAAAAATACGTTTGAAAAAATAAGTTTGTTGTATGGAGGTTGTTGTCCTTTCGTTTTGACTTTTTTATTTTTCAGTTAATTCGCCGTAACATTACATGCTCTGTGAAAATTTCAACTGGCTATCTATTACAGTTAGAAAGATACAGCTATTTAAAGTTAGGATGGACAAACAGACAGACAAAAGCTTAGTAATTGGGTCCCGTATTTACTACGTAGCACTGAAAAAGTTTTCGAATACCGTTCAGCCCAGCAATGTATGGAACAATACGTAAACGAAAAAAGTTTTCGAAAACTATCAAATCTGGGACTAAGCCTACAGGTACTCCCGCCTTACCATTTCTCTCTTGTTTCTGAAAAAGTGCACATTTTAGAGCTACTTTGTACATTTGTACAATGCATAACGCTAAAGAAACAACATTAAAATAAAAGACACGCCATAAGTATTCCACATCGTTGGTTTCTGGTTATTCGTTTGAGTTATTGCTTGCTTCCCCCAACCCTATGCTTATGATATTGTGGGAAAGCATTTTTATTGCGCGAAACGTAGCATCTATCATATCCACGATAAAACCTTGTTTGTTGCTTACCTCCTTGTTGTAAGCGCATAAGTACTTCCATTTAGATTTTTTTCAAGAAAATATTAAATTGGTAAACTACGCATGTGGTAAATAGGTCGGTATACAAGTAAATGTTAAATATTTGTAGAGCACTTGCTGTGATCTTTATTGAATCACATTCACAAATAAGTACAGAAAAAAGGTTGCTTAGTGCGAGCTGGTAGATTATGAGAACCCTTAATTGTAGAGACAATATTAAAAGCGAAACGCAAAACAAAGCAACAGTTTAAGGCCCCGTTGGTCCAGTTGGTAGTGAACCTGCCTTCTGCGCTTGGGGGCGTGGGTTCGATCCTCACCTAGGACAAACATTTATGAACATTGTTCTATATCTGGGTGTTCATATCTATTTAAGCATGTATTTAAAAATATATTTATGTATGTATATCAGTCTCTGGCAGCCATGTTACAAGCATTTCTTAGTTTGGGGTCAGATGACCGTGTGTGCAGAATTGTTCCAAATATTTATTTTTAATATTAGGTTCGATTGTAATTAAATTGAGGACCGTCTTTTACGAAAAAATAATTCCTTGCGTGGCGTGGTAACAATATCGATGGATCAGTCTATTATGTTTCTATGAACGTTGCTTTTATAATAGAGTTGGAAGAAGGCAGTTGTTGTAAGTTTACTTCGAAGATGTTCATAATGAGTTTAGACCCCATAGACCAAAGTCCTTACTATGAAATTCCCGTATTTTTATTGCCTATTCTACGATATGATAATTTGATTGCGTTTTTTACGCGACAAGCAGTCACGTAGCAATAATCATCTCACTGTGTAGGGTGACCATAATAATAAAACCTTAGTTTACAACTTGGGGTATAAGGGGGCCATAAGTGTCAAACAAGCAGACGATCTTTTAAGATTCAAATAACACGCATTTTGCCAAACCCTGTATTTTTATAAAATTTTAGACAGATATTAAATTATTTACTTATGCATTACTAATAAATTTTATTTCTACAACAACATAAGTGCGAATTTTTTTGCTGTAACTGTAACATTAATTTAATAACATTCATTAATCGACTGACTACTCTACCAAAATTTTAAAACAAATAATATAAAATTTTATTCCAATATTGCGTTATAAATATCCTAATCGAGGTAGCCTACCTGACAGAATTTGAATCTGCCCTGATAGAGGGGTCAGGAGGGAAGACACAAACAAAACAGGCAACGCAAAAGCGTTGTAATAAAAAAAATACTACGAAGGGAAGCGAAGCTAAGCTAGCCTTAACATTCTAACCAAGGTCCTGAATCCATAACTTCAATCACGCGCGTAACGCGGCGAGTTAAGTTAACCTCTAAAAGTTGGCCTTTATTCATTAGGAAATAGAGTTCAAATAATTAGAGGTTACCTTAACGTGCCGCGTTAAGTGCGTGTTAAAGTAACGGAATCAGGGTCCTGACTGACAAAATTCGGATCTGCCCTGATAGGAAAGGGCAAAGATGTTGCATTGTAATAAATAAAAAATACGGCTAAGGCTATAAATACAAGATGTGCGAAGTTCTTGTCTTACCTTTCGCTTTTTAACTTAACCGACAGAATTTGGATCATAAATATTATTTTTCATCTATATCATAATGACTATTATTTTTATGCTAACCGATTGTATAATCCTGCTGACCAAATAATAATTTTGTATTAGAGCTATTTATATTGTAAACATTTACAGCATACAAATTATCAAGCAAATAATCTACTTATTTTCCTAATTATAACAAAATGTATATGACACAAAGCAATTATGGTTACCCTACTCCTATGTCGTCTGCAAAATGTGTAGAAATGAGCCTGAATGTCCCGGCCTTGAATTCGTAAATTCTTAAAGAGCTGGAAGAAGTGTTATTAAATTTCCTCGTCGCGAAATAAAACTCATTTCTTGCCGTCCCTTACAACATTAAGTATGAACTTCATAATTTTAGCATTTCAAGTACCTACCTAAAAGAAAGGAACATGCCTAAGTACCTGAACATCATTTCAGTCAATTCAATTTTCAAACGAATCTAGCGCGATGATAAGAGTAATTTTTATAACTTGGACGTGGGGTCTTACGGCTCATAAGAGCCAAAGGAACTACTAAGACTACCAAGATTCACATCGATCCGTTGCTCTGTAGCTGTAAACCAATAAACCAATATACATTTCTATTATATAGTATGATGTATTCTTGCTCCTAATAATTTGAACTGTGTAATATTAAATAGACATAACTTAATATAGTTAAATAAATATTCGGGACATTTTTCACACACGGTTATCTGACCCCAAACTAAGCAAAGCTTGTGATATGGCTGCCAGACTGATATACATACATATATAGTTTTAAATACATACTTAAATATATATTGACAACCAGATATAGAACAAACACAAATGTTCATCACATAAATGTTTGTCCTAGGTGGGAATCGAACCCACGCCCCCTAGCTCAGAAGGCAGGTTCACTACCAACTGGACCAACGGGCTATCTAACTTAGCGTTAAGTTGAAATTGTAGTAGTGATAAGAAAATAAAAAACAGTAATACAATCCTGAACGAACATTCGGGGGCGTAGCTTGCGGCAGCCAATGGTTTTTAGCCGGTAAGAATCCGGTACTGTCTGGGTCCTCCATTCCCAGACGTCCATGCAGGATTTTCACTTAAAACCAATAAACAAACAAACAAAAAAAACAGACACATTTGCGCAACGAGGAACTATCGTAGTAATTTCCGCTAATATCGCATGCAAGTTTGTGTTTTCAACTAAGTTCCTACAAAATAAGTTGTGCATTGTAAACCGTTGTTTACAGCTAAACTTGGGAGGCGCCTCCCTTCTTTATCCCTTCTTGAAACTTGGAACGTGCTTCCGAATCACTACTTAACAAAACGGAAACTTGCGAAGGAAGTGTTGCAAGATTTAATCGAAACATCGTTAAGGAAGTAGGGAGTTTCGGACTTTCGTTTTCGGAATTGCATCAAAGTTTAATCTTCGTTTTCATACTTATATTAAGACCGCCGCTCACCGTCCAGAGCCAAGCTCTTTCGTATATTAATAAAAACAAAAAATCAATGAGTAAGAAAAATAAACGATTGTGTATTATCTTATTAATCTACAGGGTTACGCATATGAAGTCGAAAGAAGGTCATTTGTACTCATAATTATAGCGATTTCACGTTTGGTCACATTAAAAGTTGTTCATAATGATGAATACAATGCCCTCCTTGTGGCTTAGTACAGTCTATATGTGTAACCCTTTATCTTCTATACATTGTAAGTACTTTGGTCAAGCCATAACTTGAGAACGACTTTATTTATTAACAGATTTCATTCATTATTTATTTCTAATACTTTGCAGAACGTTCTTACGGAAAGAAAAAAAAAAGGAAATTTGAAAAACTTAGCGACGATTTTATCTCGCAGGTGAAACCACTGGGCGCAGCTAATAATAAATAAAAGTGAAATAACACTCATTCATAAAGTCAATCAACTCATTCATCACGATATCTCGAAAACTACTGGACCTACGAAGCTGAAGGATTCCTTAGGAGGTGTTGAGGACCAAAAATTTTGCGAAAAGGCCCAATTCGCGGTGTAAGAACCAGATGAACGTATCTACCAAAAACTCGAAACTTTTTTCATAAATGTGTCTTAAATGTGATCCTGCATGATGTGCCAAAATGTCGATTTCTGTATACTTTTTCCGTTCGTCAAATATATAATATTATCTTTTATATAACAGTTTAAAGTTCAAAACAGTGAAATATGGACAGTTTTTTAGCTCTCCTGTAAAATTGTAAAAACGTAGATACGCTCATCTGGTTCTTACACCGCGAATTAAGAGAGGAAAAAGTTTATATTATAGTCTACTAGTACGAAGGGCAAGCCCACTTTTAAGTCTCGGGCAACGGCTAGTTAATAATAGATGCAAATGGTGCAAAGCAATTTTCGTGTTAATATTTTATAGGATAGCAGAAGAGATCGAAAAAATCGAAAAAAAAACGATCTCTAGCATCCATCGAAATAAATTATACTACGATGGAGCATGTTTGCCTAGAAGAAACCAATTCACTCGTGGATTAATAATAATAATTTAATTAATTAATGTAAAAAAACTTCAAAACTAATTTATAAAATAAATATCTGGAATAATAATTTTATATCAGAAAATATGCATATTACACCAATTTAAACCAATGTTAAAAAATACATTTAAACAATTAAAATTTCTAAATAATAGCTTATTACAAACATGAAAATAAAACACAGTTAAAATTTAATTCCAATGCAATGCAATCAATTAAATATTATTATAGCTTCTTGTCCATTATAATAGGCATTCATTTGTTTTCGATGGGGTAATCCACTCGGGCAGCAATCATTTGCAGGAGGCCGTTGCATTGCGACTGCCTCGCGCTCGTTGTCCTAGATTTGAAGACATGGTTTGTAACTATCGGGGCACACTCATTCAGGCAGCGCATTTGACTTGCAGTATTACCTGCAAAAAGAAAAGAGACCGCAGGGAAACGCTGGATGCAGGCCGCTTCCAATCGGCCCTTTTGGAGATCGATGGGGGAGGCCTATGTCCAGGAGTGGACGTCCTACGGCTGAAATGATGATCATACCTGCATCATACTCACGCTAATACACGCTAACTAAGAATGTAAAACTGTTGTTTGTCACGTTAATAACCCTTGGTTCCTAATGAATCTTGTTAGCACTGTCACCTAACTCGAGACCTAACTTCCGAGCCCGACTTCCAAGGCGTACAAAACTATAAGGCAGTGTCCTACTGAGTACCTGAGCTACGAATACTGCGATGCGACCAGGAGCCGTAAAGGCCGCATACGTGAACATTAAAGCGCCGAGATGCGATTTGCCATTTATAAATAATCGAAAAGAAAAAAAAACTCGAAAATATAGTTTTTCTCAATCTCTTTCAAATAATAAAACATAATTATCAACATAAACATTCCTTAAAACGTTTGCAATTTTTTTTCTTATATACTTAATACCTCATCTGTTTTTTTTTCATTCATAGCAAATTTTTATGTTTTAAAATGAGTGAAAACGGCCGGTAAGCACTGCTTTAAATTTTGTGGCGTGTTCTTTAAATAACTGACATATTTTATACGATGTTTGAGAAAAGAAAAGAAAAACTAAATATTCTTTGCACGATTAGGCCTGGCGCACTCCGAATTTTAGGTATGAAGCTACAAGTAGCTGTCATGTCGGACCTGTCGCGTGATAGAAAGAGATAACGTAACAAAAGTTATGCGATAGACAGAGAAAAAAATTGCTGTAGGTAGTTAGCGCTCGTACGTCCTAAATTGCACTTTATTGAGTATAGTATTATAATAGTTATTTATGATACAAGTGCGGTAAGTTGGTTATTACAAACGAGTAGACGAATGTAAGCCCGAGACGAAGTCGAGGGCTTACCATAGTCACGAGTTTGGAATAACCAATCCGCACGTGTGCCATACAACGTTTTACAACACATTTGCGAGAAAAAAACAAAAAATGGAAATTAAAAAAATACCGTAAAGTCCACGCACGGTGCTATACAATGCACGGTGCTATATACCGCACGCTCCGTTCTATGATCCGTAATGTTTAACTTTCGAACGATGTATACAGGCTTCATAAGTGCACTTTTTGAGCAAATGTGTTGTAAATTATTAAATTATTATAATACCGACTTGCACTCACGATAATAATTTATAATGAATCCTCACGCGAGTTTTGATGAAGTTATAGTATTATAATCAATAAATAAGCATAGCTACGTATTTAAATGATTTTGCGGAGTGAATCTTCTGTACTTGTACTAATTAATATGTCTTCTGTAGCGCGATTCAGTTTTGATAAGCAACTAACATCGCGTCGCGTCTCTTGTCGTCGTTGTCGGCACTGGGCACACCCGTAGACCTAGATCGATCTAGTCTACCACGCAACGTACCAGAGACGTTGAAACTAGAAACATTGTTGCTAAACTTCGGGATTCAATTTGGCCCTGTTTCTAGTAAATTTAGCATCTGAAACCACTACAGGATGTCCTGAAGAACGTGTTTTCATAGATGTGGACATGTTATAGTTGGTTACGAGGATTGCTTAAGCACAAAAAAAATACATAATTATTTTTAAAATATGATATCAGTTATAAATGAGGAATTTCAAAATTGCGATTGGTTAATTCTTTAGAAGGATATACCAAATAGTTAAAAGCGATTTTCATATTCACGTTTGATAGATCGGCAGAGGAGATCTAAAATACTCGAAAAAATTGTTGTTCTCAATCTTCTCTGTGGCTAGTACAATCAAAATCTAACCTATTACTTCCCAACTGTACCTATAGCCGTTACGAATTTGCGCTTTATTCTGATGGCCAAAACAAACCCACGATCTAATTAGTAAATACACTCCAAAAGCCATTTCTATCTGTATTTCTACCCTCAAATAGACACGACAAGGAAAAGAGCAGATTAATTTACCCCAGTAATGATTAAGTCATCCATCCCCTTCCTCCATTAAGGGGTGAAAGAGAAGGGGATGTGACCATTCTGACACGTCCCACACGTCCGAAGGTCGCGGGTATTAAGATATGTAATGAGAGAAAAGTCCCCGCAGCTTTCCCATAATTGTTATGGCTATATCAGTCTTGCTTTGTCTGTAATTACTTATTAGTTTCTTTACGAGTTTGTACGTTGTTTTCCTTTGAAGCTCTGAGGCTTACCAACTGAGTAAGAATTACTTAGAACTGTTAAGATCTTGTTTGTCTTGTAACTACAATATTTTAGCCATTATTGATTTATGTGTTTATTATGATAGTACAAAAACTTAAAGTCCATGAACAAAAGTTTTTGAATCGATTTCTTAAGAATAAAAACAAAATTGAAGCACGTGTCGAATACAATATTCGGTTTATTGTATACCTACATCCTAAACGTCTTTACCGATTTTGATAAATTAGGTTTCGTCAGATTTGAGTAGGTTCAGTGATAGTCACTGGGTAGGTGACCTCATCATACAAATAATCATCAGCGCCGGCCCTGAGGTAGAGCGAGAAGAGCTGTCGCTTTAGGCTCTAGGCGCCAAAATGCCAAAAACGGAAAAAGATCGACTGATAAATTAGATTTTGATGCCGCCTCGCATCTCAGGCGGCGGCGGGGAACATTTGCATTGTTTGAAACCAGCATGCATAAAATTTTGGTGTGGAAATAGTTTACATCTTGGATTAGCACTTGGCTACTTTTTATTCTGGAAAAATGATCGATTCCTGTACGATACCTAATATTCAGAAATGAAACGCGTCGAAAGACAATATCGCTCTACCCTGATCAAAGGCTAGGGCCGGCGCCGCTGATAATCATTACATAGGCCTTTTAAAATAAAAGTGAGGTTACGTTTTTATAATATTTTTGTTTAGGCGTACCGTTTGCGAAAAATGTTCCTCCAAAAACACCGTTAGCAGGGTTTAAGCTTGAAAACAGTTAAGCAATTTTAAATTAAAATTAAAGTAGAAAAAATCGATATCTGGCTGAATACCAATGAGGCCATTATAGTCTTTTGGGCAACTTGAAAACTCTGACACCAGTCACTCACTATTAGGATGGGCGAAAATTTGAAACATTGCGATAAAATCGCGCGGCTCTACCCGCACTGCCTGATGTAAATGTTATGTACATAATTCTGACACACAACACAAATTTAGTTACCTACTTAATTAAATACTGTGGAAGTGAACACACGAATTAGAGTAGTTAGTAACTACCCTAATTAGTACTTTAACGCCATCTAGTGAAACCCCTCCTACGTTCATTTCATTCGAAACACGTTTACGAAACAAGCTCCAAACAAAATGGCAGCTCATATTAATAAACGTGGAGCTTCAATGGAATAGTTAATCCGTCTTTTGTCATTTTACAGCCATGCAGTAGCCATGGAACTGTACTAGGAGTACCTGCCAGTACTGCAACATTAAATTTATCTTTCTCCAGCCGTGGAGTAGCTTAGGAATGGTTATTCCTTCTTTTGTTTTTGTTTTTTAAGTCATGGAGTACCCCTGGTATATATTTTACTCTTTCTATTGTCTTTTTCCAGCCATGTAGCCATGCATTCCAGTAGCCATGTAAAGTTACTTTGACTTTTGTATTTTTTGCAGCCATATCTACAGTAGCTATGGAATAGTTACTCCAACTTATTAGTCTTTTTCCAGCCGTCAAGAAGCTATGGAATGGTTCCTCCTTCTTTTGTCTTTTTAAAATCACGGAGTAGACTTGGAATATAATTATACTCCTTCTTTAGTCTTTTTCCAGCCTTGGAGTAATCATATAATAGTTACTCCATTTTTTTCCAGCCATGCGATAGACATGGAATAGTTACTCCGACTTTACATTTATTCAGCAATTAGTAGCCATACAATAGTTACTCCGTTCGTGGTCTTTTTCAACTTATGGAATATTTACTCCTTCTTTTGTCTTTTTCTAGCAAGATCTAAATTTTGAAGGAAGGAAAAGAAAAAAAAACACGGAATAACTTCCCCAAGCTACAATGCGTTTATTAAGAGAGTTTTATGAAAATTAAACTAAGACTAAGTACACCTTCTTCAAACAAGTCTTGAAACTTCTAAACAATGTACGGGCACTGCAAAGTAAGTCGGTTCATGGATAAAGAATTTCAACACGCTAATAAATTGGAATGCCTTGCGAAGAGTTCATCGAGAATTTTGCGTTTGCGAATTTTGCGTGCGTCGAGAAATTGAATGATTGAATTTTATTTACGTTAATAGATTATTGTAAAGAAAATGTATTTGTATTTGAAAAATAAAACACATTTTGCCAGACAATGGTTAAGCCAAAAGAACGGTATTGTAGTTAGTGTATGCGTAGCGTCTCCATATTTTTTTTTAATGAGGTTTCGAGTTATTTGTGTTTTAGGTGAAGGGATGGTGGGTTCAGATTCATCAATAAAACAAGATGGCAGATTATAAAGTGTAAATGAAAAATATAATATCTTGTAGCACCCCACGTGGTATAATTGGATGGTTCAACCTGGGGCCTTACGGCTAGCTGATTAAAGCAATCCAGTTTAGGTGATGAAAAAATGTTGTACGACCGCAAACCATATCTGGGCGCGTTAAGGTTCACGTTCGCGTGATTTTCCGAACTGCGCGGTTTTAACGTTAGTTTGATACCGCGTAAGCAGTTGGCCGTAAGGCCCCAGATCGTCCAAGGACTTAGGTAACTGTCTTTGAAAAAATCTAATAAAAATTTCAATCCCGATCCAAGAACCCTACCCGTAAGGCCCCTTGCCTCACGGCTTCATGTTATAAGCGATTTAGGTGATGAGAAAAGATGCGCGACCGCAAACCGTATCACGGCGCGTCAAGGATCACGTTCGCGTTATTTTCCGAATTGCGCTGCTTCAACGCTAAGTCGAGCCCGCGTTAAGAGTTGGCCGTAAGTATGACACGACAAAGATGTAGGCTCAAAAAACCGTACAAGCGCATTTTCCGTACATTTTCTCATAACATGAATTCCATCCATTCGTATTTCACAATGACATAAAAGGAGAACTCGTATTTTTTACGATTCGCAACTACATATCTGGCGTAAAACGTGGGGTTTTGTCGGATCGGATTACAGTCTGTAATTGGTATCGGAGGGTCAGTGCACAGCCTCTTGGGGTTAATGGGGGTCGGTCAACTGGAATACGTATTACGGAGGGTTTGAGGTAAGCCTTCTTTTAAATAATATGCTTTTTATTATATTCTAACATATTATATCGTATCTGCCAAACAGGCATGTACCCTTATAACAAAAATACATGATTTATTCGATAATTATTTACATCATTGGCATCATCACCTTTGCTATTGCCATCGTCATCATCATCGTCTCTATCACTGCTGGAGATAGGCTTTTTTAGGATGTCTTAGTACAACAGGAACCCATAAAAGTTTGTTCTGTCCGTCTCGTCCATCTGTCCGTCCAACATAAACTTCTAACTTCTATAGTTATAAGGCTTTTGAAATGAATGTAAGGTTTTATACATCACTTTTTTCTCAAGTGTCATCATCATCATCAGCCAGAAGACGTCCACTGCTGAACATAGGCCTCCCCCTTTAACCTCCACACTGAACTACAGCCTGCCTTTTGCATCCACTGGATGCCAGCGACTCTTACTATGTCGTCGGTCCATCTATAGTGGGAGGCCTACCTACGCTGCGTCTCAAGTGTGGTTACTGGGTGATCAAACCCAGTTTGATGGTTAGCGCAGTTATTGTTTCTGGAAAGTACTATAATGAAAATAAATTATTTGTATTTGTATTTTGTATTTGTATTTGTATTATTATAACGGAACCCTATCATATGCATGTCTCGACACGCTCTTGACCATTATTTAATGTAGTTGTACCGAGTTTAGTGGTCGGCTCTTTGCATCCAATTTCTGCATGCCGCCTTTCATGCTGCTGAGGTTTACCTACATTGGTAGTATGTTTTTTTATCTCGGGCAAGTGCCTTTATTAACTAAACAAAATACAAGCTAATACTAACACTACAAATACAGTTAGACTGCCCATAGACCGTTGAAGGTCTAAAGACAATCCAAATGCTCAAGCCCACTACCAGTTGGCAGCGTACCCAGCATGTGGTATGATTAATATATAAACATTACTAAATTCCCAAAAAAAATAAAAGTTTATTTGTGTGATGATTTTGTCATGTGTATGTATCGATGAAGCATCTGGATACAATTTTTGCTTCTTGTCTAAACTACTGTAGGTAGATTTTATGGCAAATATTTGCAGCCGTCATAAAAATATACGACCCTAGCTTAATGTCTGTGTAAAACAGGAGCCAACGCTACGCCTACGAATAACGTTATGTGTTGTGTTAAAATTTTCTTGAAGCTACTTTTGCTCTTTACTGTGCTTTTAATCTATTTATACTCTATTTACACTGGAGAAATTGCCGTCTGGAGCAGGTAATAGGAGTCATGCTAACTATTGCTTGACGGTCTAGTGACTGAATCGCTATAATAATAACTAGCCAAGAGTGTGTCGAGTGTCCGTAGGAACTCTTATAAGGTCATTCTTTCCATCCGTTTCTCTGTCTGTCTATCCGTCTGTCCTATTTTTTTAGAACCTAACTTCTATAATTATTAAGATAAGTACATGTAACTTTGCACAATTACAATTGATCTCAATTTTAATAGTATATTTTTTTTATTGCATTTTTATGTTAGCTTTGTTACATGTGAAATCGGGATATTTTTTTACTGTACTTGAATACTTGTTCTGTATTCTTACATAGGTCTTTTAAAATTAAGGTAAAAAATAAATAAATATTTCCGGAAATTTTTTCACACACGATCATCTGACCCCAAACTAAGCAAAGCTTGTGATATGGCTGCCAGAGACTGATACACATACATATTATATAGTTTAAGGTTTGATACATCAGTATTTTTATCAAGTCTACAGAGCTTCGTTCGTTCGAATTTTTCTATAACAACCAATTTCTGAACTATGAATATGACTACAATTTGGCTTTGGAGGCGGAACCCTACCATATGCGTGTCTAGACACGCTCTTGGTCTGTTTTAGTTTGATAAATCAGTTCTTTATTAAACTTACAATAGCAGACATAGACAACTCTAAACTAAACCATACACTATTTAAGTTATGTATTTTAAACAAATTAAGAATTAATTGTGCATTTCGTGCACTCATATTAAATCAGATTGCATTTGCAATCTGAAAAGTCATGAATCAATTGAAACAACTTTCGTAGTTGATTGCTTTGCAACATCCACCCTCTCTAATTGAACCGCACGTCCCATAACTCATCCCAAACGGGCAAAATCATCCTAGAACCCATATCCTAGAACATTGACAAATGCGATCAGTTTAGTGAAACCGGTGTTTTGTATTCGGATTGCCACTAAATTCACGTTGAAACATAGTTACAAATCGTTTCGGGTTCGCTCAGCGCAGATTGAGGCTCGTTACGACCACCTCATTCAGTGGACCGCGAAATGAGGAGCTGGAGTTAATGTATGCTGGAAGATGCTTTAAGGTGATGGTTGGAGTCTCATAACACCTCGAATAAGTTATGACTTGAAATATGAGACCTGCGAGTACAACCTAAGATTGTAAGTCAAATGTGTCACATATTGCATATTGCTTGAAAAGACGGTGTCACGGAATTTGTTAAGTTTTTTGGCGTGTAAATCAGCAGGGACAGTGCTACGATAGCTTGTAGCAAGGATTATCTATTATGGGGATGGGAAACAAGGTCACGTGATGTGCAGTGTGTAAGATTTTTATATCGCGTACTACCTGACCCGACAAATATCCAAATTTCGTAGAAAAAACAAGTTCCCGTATTTTTTATTTTTATTAATTTATTTAATAATCAATAATTTATAGTATTATATACAAATTATCGATGAAACTATTACTTCTCAAAATATAATGTATACAGTAGAAGTAAGTAATATATATAAATTGTAAGTAAATAAAAAAAGGTTTTTTTTAATTTATTTTCGGCCAATTTTCACACTTTTGTTTTTCTTTTAAACCATCCCTGTATTGAGGCAAGCAAAACAAAAACAAATCGGTCAAGCTATTTTTGAGTTTTAGCGAGACTAATGAACAGCAGTTGATTTTTATATATGAAGAAAAAGATATACCTACTCGACGCCTGCGACGACTCGATATTTTGAAATATGGCCATAGTGAGACCAAAGATAATAAATAAATCATCATTGGGTGAGACGAAGCCATTTTGTGATCTAGCCATTTTAATACTAACCCATTGGCTCATAGTACAAGCCAAACCAATCTGTAATTTTTAGTAAGCCGACGTTTTAATGATAATATGTGAAAATTATCCCAAAATATTTCACGTTCATTCATAAATGCTTTCGTTGCATGGCACTGCAGTGATGTACCATATACGTGCACGTACCTCCACACCCAAACTTTTCTTTTCTCTATAAGTATTACTATAAAATATAGTCTGTTTCTTCAAAAAATTATATATTTATAATTGATATTCTTGGGAGAGGGCATTGGTTTCCGAAACACAGTTCTCTGTATTAATTCGGAGTTCATATCACCTTTCGCTTAGGTAGGCCTAGGTAGCGTAGCCAGCTAGCTAGCGTAGGTAGGCCTCCCACTAGATTGACCGACGACATAGTAAAAGTCCCTGGCATCCAGTGGATGCAAAAGGCAGGCTGTCGTTCAGTGTGTTGGTTAAAGGGGGAGGCCTATGTTCAGCAGTGGACGTCTTCTGGCTGATGATGATGATCACCTTTCGCTTAATTTTATTTAGTGTCAAATAACGAAACGAATTTGATTTGATATTTATATATTTCCAACGGAATTAGTTTATGTATGGTGTCAAAATATCCATCAATACCATATCCATATTTACGGCGACACCTTGGAACAAAAGGACCGCAAGCCCGCAACACTGATTGCCGTAATCAGAGACCTCTAATCCGCGGTCCGTCTGTTTCCGGACGAATCTGACCAATTACGCGATCGTGTCGTGTTTCTATCCCATAACAATTACCTACAGGGGCCTTACGGCTACCTTTTTAGGCGATTCTATTTAAGTGGTGCGTAATGTTGCGCTACCGCAAACCGTATCTCTGCGCGTTACGGTTCACTTTCGCGTTTTTTTGGCACTGCGCTGTTTCAAGCCCGCGTTAAGGCCAACTGTGCCACTGTGTTAAGGCCACTGTGGCCTTGTGCTGGGCTTGGATTAAGGACAACCAATCAAAGTACGGATACGTAAAATTAAGATTTTCTGGGGGTGACAACATAAACGTTTACCCACTGATGTCTTAGATGGATTGGATACGAGGAAATGATATCGACCATACGACCATACAGTATGTTTGCTATACAAACAATGTTAGACCGTTCGGCTTGTGACCGAAGTCAGCGTGTGAGTAACTTTTTTTGATGCTTTGGAGCACCAATCAAATGGATGACCCCATTATTTACCCCCGACGCAAAAATAGGGGTGTTATAATATGTTTAACGTGCGTATCTGTGTATACCTATGTGTATCTGTGCGTTTGAGTATCTGTGTATATGTCTGTGGCATCGTAGCTCCCAAACAGCTGAACCGATTTAGTTTATTTAATTTAATTGGAAAGGTGTCTTGATCAATAATGTTCTTAGCATATTTATGAAAATCGTTTAAGCCATTCAAAGATTATCAGATTTTTTTTATCAGGGATTTAATAATAAACAATTTATTCTTGTGGTTGTTTTAATCACTCTGCTCCAATGTATTTATTTCGACAGTCCTCGACCATACAGTCATAACAATAGAAACTCTGAACTCTGGAGTATGCTGTACCTCGTCAATAAATACCTAACAGAGTGTGCGTAGTTTTTTTTTATTTCCATAAAAATACATTTTCTATGTGACACAGCAGATAAGTACCTATTCGTTATTATTTCAGTTCAGAATGTTCTGTTACATAGTCAGTGCTATACCAATGACGATACAGAGACACATCTTAGACGCTTGGATCTTTACCCCTTCGGCCGTCTACAAAACCGGAGTTTCATAATTGATTTCGATGAAGTCACCTAAGTACGTGAACCGACTATTCTGCGAAACAACGTTTATATCCCCTTTAAAACACACATCAGTAAAGCAAATTCAACTTTCAACACCCAGTTTCCGTTCGAGCGAACATTACATTGCATTACCATCCTGTTCGAGTAGCAACATTGTTGGAAACAACTTAATTCTCTGGTAACGAAGTCAGCCTAGCGACCCTCATTAATTAATTTTATTTAATGTCACAACATGTATGTGGGTATATAAAAGGTTACTCATATAGACTGTACTAAGCCAAAAGGTGGTCATTATACTCATAATTATGAATACTTTTACTATGGGGAGTATAATGACCTTTCGGCGTAATATACCTTTTTTTTATAACCTTTTATCTCACGTGTCCTCGCATTTACTTGAGCCTAACTGAACCTTGGGAAGATTGAATGATAAAGTCCAAATGTCACTTTTCGATAATGATTGACTCTTTCTGATTTTTATTATGCAGTACGAGGGGTAGGCACGACTGAGCGCTGCGCGCATGTGCTTTACATATTCAGCATTATTGTGGCGCGTATCACAACAGTAAGTACCTATTCCCCCTTTACAAAAAAAAAAAAAAAAATTTTTCTTCAAAAGAACTAACTAACATGCACAAAAATATATTTTTCATTAGAATTACACATTTCGAGCATATATGACAGTAAAAAATATTCGTTTCCTCACGTTTATGTTCACTATATGATTTTTTACATTCAACAAATTCTTGTATATCTTCCCGTAGAATGGGAACTGATGCCCATATATACCTAGATAAATAAGCCCCTCATCGCTCACAGATATTACATAACCTGTCAATCAGAACAGTGAAATTAAGTAGTAATACTCATCACATCAAAGACTAAGACAAGTCAAAGTTGTTGCAAACTAGTTATTCGCGCCGAGCAGTGAACTGACGACCCCTATATCATCAACCTCAAAACTGATTTTGCTTATAATCGAACTTGTAATAACATGAACTATTCACCTGCTTGATTTCATGAATATCTAATCAACGATACGCAAGTTATCGTTGAACAATAGTATAATATGCAATTAGTGAATAAAAGACGGATTTAAAGCGAGGGCCGAGGATGAATCACGAGCAAGTGAAGGATTCTAAAGGATGAATAACGACCGTAGCGGTGATTCATGATGATTGAATTACGAGCGTAGAGAGTGATTCAAGTATTAGAGTCCTGAGCGACGCAAGTGATTCATGGCCCTCGATACAAATCCGTTTTATTCAAGAGTTGCATACTATACTTTATACTATAACTACGAGAAAAAGAAATACTTAAGGAGTTTGTATCGAGTATTTTTTTGCGCAAGGAGGTCGTATAGCATTGAGATTGACTGTTTTCAGTGAATAAAATAAGCTTTTTAGAAAGGGAATGGTATAAATATACAAACATACATAGAAAAGCCGACTTGTTCTATTAGAATCTGAGACCTTTTTCGCTCTCACAATAATTATTTTAATTTAGTTAGAAGCGCTTTTATTATCAGTTCACAGGCCCAGTCCAACATATGTTACAAAATAGGTCAACTGGCTAAAAGGGATGGGGTGTGACAGCCGTAAAGTTGGATTACGGACAGTTACGGATAATGTGGTGATTATGTGATGCGACGTGATATAAACTTTGTTATCTCATAAATGTTTCAAAGTTAAGCTGATAAGTAGGTATGGGTGAAAACATTGCAATAATCAGAATTGTGACTATGTGTATCTGTGGCATCGTAGCTCCCAAAGGGCTGGACCGATTGTGATTTAGTATATTTTGTTTGAAAGGTGACTTGATCAAGAGTGTTCTTGGATATAATTCATTAAAATCGGTTCAGCCATTAGAAGATTAAGCGGTAAACGATAAAGATAACACTGTTCACGGCCCCGATTCTACTAAAGAAATTGTTTTTAAATTGTAATTGTTGCGATTTTAATTGTTAAATAACTGCCTCAAAATTGACAGTTCTAAATAAAAAAAATATATACTAGATAATTCAACCACCTAATATTATAACTAAGTATTAAAAAAAAACTGTCAATTTTGAGGCAGTTATTTAACAATTAAAATAGCAACAATTACAATTTAAAGACAATTTGTTTAGTAGAATCGGGGGGCAGGACGTTAGCTATCTCATCTCAGTCCTACTCAAGAAATAAACTTATCGCAAATATTGCCAATCTCGAGTCATATTAACCTACTACCTAATTAATTATTTCCGTTGCTTTTAAGGTCGTTCGTAATACCAAAAGCAAGATATTTCATCAGTAAAATTGTGATCATAATCCTGCAAACCAATTAGTGTTCAGAAAACATAATATAGGAATCAAACTACTGGAGCTGTTTTCCAATAAGCTTGTGATTTTTTTTTTCTTTTTTTAGGGTTCCGTACCCTAAGGCTTTAAACGGGAACCTATTACTAAGCCTACGCTGTCCGCGAGCTACTGGTTTTCCTGGAAGAGACCCGGTGGCTGAATTAGCCGCAGCCGGGTGCCTCAAAATGGGCCAATGAATAGCCCAGTTGCGGAAAATGCCCGCTACACACAAGCCTACGTCTGTCTGTCCGTCCTACCTTTTACCGGCCGTAGGTATCTTTCAAACCATAATAGATAGCAAGTAGAAAATTTCACAGAGTTTATGTTATGTTACGGCGGATTAATTTAGAAATAAATAATAATAAAGTCAAAAAGTGAAAACTACAGGGGGGCAACAACCATCAACAAACCCTTTCAACAAACGTTTTTTAAACGTATTTCTTTATTTGATTTAGTGTAAAAACGGTAATACGTACAAGGGTCATACTTGGCATGATTATAGCACACACTCTAAAACAAAACAAAACAGAAAACAAAACAAGAAATAATAAATAATGGCCAAGTATGAGTCGGTGACAAATTTATATTCACCACAAAGTTACGCAACTTCGGGCGTGGTCGGTAACTTGGATGCGGGTGACCGCCTGGGCGTGATGTTGGATTTTTGCACTATACGTTTTGTATTTTGAGTTGGTACGGAACCCTCTGTGCCTGAAGCCCGACTCGCACTTGGCCAGTTTATTATGAATTGGCTTTATTTATGTATTCCAATAACTACGCAATTTAGATAGCTCACTAATTTGATTATTTAGTTAGTACCTACGCAAATTTGCGCGCTAGCAACTTGTACATAATGGTACTTAATTAATTAAATAGGGCTACGCGCCGTAAAATATGTATAAAGCCGAAAGAGGTGTCAATATGAACAACTTTTATTATGGGACCAATCGACAGCGAAAATAATGTCAGCTGTTCCATGAAAACGGTAATTCATACTCGACAAAATGTATGGAACAGCTGATATGTTTATCCCGGAAAAATGTATGGTTCCTGAGGGGGGGAAACCGCGGGCGCAGCTAGTAATAAAATAAGAGTAAAACCTTTTTATATCAAGTTAATTTTCATTGTTTCAACTAGTACACATTTTATTGGTTACACAATAAAGACGTACAAATGGTTCTATAATTATATTCTGCAAAGATTATAAGAACTTTATTAATTACAAAAAGTAATTGACATAACTATGTGATAATACTATTTAGAGTCCTTTTCATGAAAGAAGTCCCACGGCAAACAGCGGAACTAAATTTCCATGTTGTAGTTGTCAGGTGTTGTTACTGTGTTTGGACGCTAGTGAGATTTTTAATAATTTTCCATCGCAATAACGAAATTATCAGTTATAACTTGGTAATGAACAGAAATGTGTCACCGACTCGCACTTGGCCATTATTTATTATTTGTTGTTATACTTTAAAGTGTTTACTATAATCATGCCAAGTTTGACGCTTGTACGTATTAACGTTTTACATTACAAATAATACAAAAATACGTAAAAAACAATACTTTTAATTTTATTTAAAAAGATATTTAATAAGAACTTTTATTTCTTAGTTAATCCGCCGTAATGTATTATGTGAAAATTTCAACTGGCTATCAATTCGAAACGGTACGGTTCGAAAGTAGGACAGACGGACAGACAGACATACATCGTAAGCTTAGTAATAGGGTCCCGTTTTTACCCTTTGGGTACTGAACCCTAACCAGGATGTTGGTATCGATACTTAGCTTCATAATTCTTTTGATGTGAATATTTGGTTGAAGAGTTGGGCAGCTATTATTTTGCCGTAATTTATTTGATGCCTAAGTTTGTTGTTGATATGTTATGTTATGTTATGTTATGTTATGTTATGTTATGTTATGTTATGTTATGTTATGTTATGTTATGTTATGTTATGTTATGTTATGTTATGTTATGTTATGTTATGTTATGTTATGTTATGTTATGTTATGTTATGTTATGTTATGTTATGTTTTGTTATGTTATGTTATGTTATGTTATGTTATGTTATGTTATGTTATGTTATGTTATGTTATGTTATGTTATGTTATGTTATGTTATGTTATGTTATGTTATGTTATGTTATGTTATGTTATGTTATGTTATGTTATGTTATGTTATGTTATGTTGATATGTTGATGGATGTTATTATTCACGTTACTATACCTATTACATTTAACTATAATACGTCAATCATTGTGACTCCCTAATGGAACACGCCATCACATAGCTCTTATCAACCTACATCAATCGACTTTAACTGATTAGATTATTCATGCTTTTATCCAACGGTTAGTAAGTAATATTTTGCCCATGGGAGTAGATTCGGAAATCGTTCCCCGAAGGTTTCAACGCTGGCAATGTTGGAATTGCTAATTTGTTTGTTGGAGCATCTGTTTCTTTCATTGTATAACTGGACAGCTGTTATAGTGCTAACAGACGCTCGAACGCGGCTGACGGACCGCCGTCCAACCAACGGGAGAGAAATAGTGAGAATATCATATTTCCCTCTCTTTCTCTCCCATTGGTCAGACGGTGGTTGAGGTCAGCCGCGTTCGAGCGCCAGTTAGAGTTAGCACTATTATACAATTATTTTTAAAGTTAAATATTTTCAAATAAATCACACGGCTCAAATATGTAATCACTGCCGAGGGTTTAGCTTTACATAATTATATATTCATATTCATATTCATTTATTTTGTAATTATTATTTACACGATATATATATATATATTATTATATTATTATATTATATGTGATAATGTGTATTGGATGCGAAAAGCAGAAGATCGTGCCTTGTGGCGTTCTTTAGGAGAGGCCTACGTCCAGCAGTGGACGAACATCAAATAGGCTGATGATGATGATGATATATGAAGGTTTCGAGCTGTTTCATAATCACAAACCAGAATAAAATATGTGAAAGCTACTAGAAAAAGATTATATATAGAGACATCACTGACCCAACTTTAAAGAAATATAACGTTCTTACCCAAAACTGTGAGGATTTTCGTTTTGGGTTTCCTTATTGAAATAAGGATTAATTATATTGCTATGTAGAGTGCAGACTATGAGGGCTATTTCTATAGTAAAACTTTAGTTTCCTTGTTTAAATCAGGATTTAGTCTATCGGTATGTGTTGCATTCCAAAGAAAATCTCTTAGGCTTAGCGCTGACTGAGAGTTGAGATGTCGACGTACAAGCGGTCGTAAAAGTCAAATCTATGGTTTACCGTATGGCGTATACCCGTATATAGGTTCCAAATACTATTTTGACTGTATTAAAATATGATTCATGCTGGTGTAACACTAAAATTTAATTACTGAAAACTACAAAATAATGTCGTAATTGTTTATCGGGACTTATCACGTACTAGCAACGCACCCCGGCTTCACACGGGTGTAATTTTTTTTTTACACTTTGGGTTACATTATTGGAGTTTTAGTAAGGAGTTTTAGTTTTGTTTTTTTTTGAAAATTTAATATAGCCTATGTCACCCGGGGCCTGTGTAGCTTCCCAACAGTGAAAGAATTTTTCAAATAGGTTCAGTAGTTTCGGAGCCTATTCAATGCAAACAAACAAACAATCAAATCTTTCCTCTTTATAATATTATATTAGTACAGTTTATTTTATTTAGGTAAATATAATTATGTACCCTTCGCTCGACGTTGCTAATACGTGATAAGTCCCGATAAATACTTAAAACATGTGTTCAAATCGCAAAAGTTTAATAATTACTAACGTCTTAATTTTCAGAAAAACTTTTTTTTCACTGATAACATTTTTTATTGTAAACGCTTTAGTTAGGTCGAATGTCCTTACGACGTCACAGGCAAGTAATAGAGGCAACATTTGTATATATAAGAACATGTTTGATTGCTTGTGACGTCGCTGAAATCACGTGTACGTGTGATATTTATGGGGGAATAAATGTCAAAGAGAGCGTTGACGCTTCAGAATAATAAGTTTACCTGGTAATATAATAATTCTAATATTGGTTGTCCATTTATGATACAAATACTGAAAATTATGAGGAATAAATCACAATATTGCTTTAATCATACTAGCTGACCGAAAGAAGTTATAGTAGATATATATATATATATAAAGAAGTTATAACTAAGTGGGAGAAATAAATATACATATATCTATACTATAATAACGAATACAGTTATAATCATAGCTTCTTCAACAAGAAACTTGGCCAGAAAAGAAGTTATAGTAATAATTTATAGTAAATTTGGTCTTGATTTCACACAAAAGTTCCATAGATAAATGCTATCCCGAATTAAGCAATGTTGTGTGATTTTTTACAATTATGTTTTTTGCTTAAAACCTTTTTCGGACTATTACGAACATTAAAAAACATTTCCAAAACGCGCTTACGAACGAACAGCATTACTAGAGCTACAGCACACTTTTTTCATTACTAGAGTTTAAAGCAAATCTAAACTATTTATGATCAAAGATGTCGATCTACGGCTGCCTGTAGTAGGTACGCCGTGACGCTGTCTTGAATCTAGTGTCAGCGTTGAGCCTAAGTGATTATCACCCGGTGGCTCCAGTATGTCGCAATCAATAATGAGCTTTGATATCCGCCCAACGCGTCTGGCTAAATAGTCCATTGTACTCGAATCTACCATTAATAGAGGGATTTCTCTGTCACAACTTTAATCTACACCCGACACCTGAATCACCATTCTGTACTCAGGGTTATACGGAACAGTGTTACTAATCCAAAAGGAGGCCATTGTACTCATCGTTATGAACAACTTTGCTATAGGACCAACCCTGAAATCGCGAATAATAGCTGTTCCATACATTTCGTTAAGAGTGGATGATATTTTGTTTAGTTTTTAGGGTTCCGTACCCAAAGGGTAAAAACGTGACTCTATTACTAAGCCTACGGTGTCTGTCCGTCTGTCTGTCAGTCTGTCCGTCCGTCCTACCTTTAAACAGATGTATCTTTCGAACCGTAATAGATAGCTAGTTGAAATTTTCACAGAATATGTAATTTATGGCGTATTAACAAAAAATTAAATAAAAAAAATTCAAAAAGTAAAGTAGAAAGGGGGTCCCCATACAATAAAAGTATTTTTTTACGTATTTTTGTTTTGTTTAGTTCCTTAATTATTTATAGTTGTTCAATATCTACACGGTTACGCATATAGACTGTACTAAGCCGAAAGGAGGTCATTATACTCATCATTATGAACAACTTTTACTAGGGGACCAAACCTTAAATCGCGAAAAAAAACAGCTGTTCCATACATTTTATCGTGTTTCAATGATCGTTTTTTATGGAACTGCTGATACTTTCCTGACCTCTCTTCGGCTTAGTACAGTCTAAATGCGTAACCCTGTATAGCTTATTTATAAATTACTAGTTTGCTTGATGTTTTAGCCGAGTAAACATTCTCTCAGGAACACACACATTTATTCGGGATCAAAAGTACCTATACTATGTAAATTTTCGACCCCCAAATATATCAATGCAAAAATCACGTTCCGTTGCTCCACCTCCGAGCAAGTAGGTTTTCTATTTGTTATGAACACTCTTTCACTTTTATAATCACGAATAGTAGTGTGAGATTTGACCAAATGACATTATGTACTTACTCTGAAGAAACAAGTAGGTGTAAATAGAAAAAAAAAATAAGCTGACAATCTTCAAACGGCAGAACCGATTTTCATAGATCATAGCCAAAACAACTAAAACAAAACTAAATCAAAATTGGTTCAGCTGTTTGGCAGCTACGATGCCACAGACAGACACACAGATATACAGACAAACAGATTATAGATAGCCCGTTGGTCCAGTTGGTAGTGAACCTGCCTTCTGAGCTTGGGACCCACGCTGGGTTCCATTCCCACCTAGGACAAACATTTATGTGATGAACATTTGTGTTTGTTCTATATCTGGTAGTTAATATCTATTTAAGTATGTATTTAAAACTATATATGTACGTATATCAGTCTCTGGCAGCCATATCACAAGCTTTGCTTAGTTTGGGGTCAGATGACCGTGTGTGCAAAAATGTCCCGAATATTTATTTTAGTTTTTATTTATTTACACATTAAACTTGTAACACCCCTTTTTTGCGTAGGGTGTTAAAAACAAGACGCAAAAAAACGTTGCTGGCCACAAATCGGGTAATGTCATCAATAACCATCAGGATTTATAAGGCCTGAGCTGTCCTTCCCATTCTCCTTGTGCCCTTTTCGTGTCAGATCACCGCAGATACGCGATCGGACCGGTGATACGCGGAATCGGAAGATTTTCCGACTTGCCTCTATTTCTTGTACGTATTCATTTATTTAGGGATACTTTTTCGGTTCTTGGATGTGAACGTCTTTTGTCGTAGATCCATGGTTCATAGACGCCTAACAAAAACAAAAATAGAAAGCTCTGTCTCTGAAGTCTAATAATTTCATGCGTGGCTTTTAGCAAACGAACTAGTTAATGGGGCAGATAACTGTAGAGTTACTTTTTAGAAAACTCAAAATGTGGGTCGTTGCTTAGCCAAAGGCACGTAAAAGTATACATAAGTAGGTACTTTAGGGAAATTTTCACATTAGGAGTAATTGTTATGTTGTTGTTATGTTGTAAATTAAAATTTGTAGCAACCAAACTAAAAAAAAAAAAACATTTCCGAATAGCCATGGCGTGTAGGTACTAGGAGAGTTTGAACCAATGACAATCTTTGGCAGGACACGCCATTCCCATCTGGAAATCTAGAAATGTTAATTATTTTTTGTCTATAAGGTCAAAACATCTGTGCATTCGTCTTTGTGTTTTGGTTTTGTAATCAAACCTCTTGCACATTTAAATATTGTACTACACGACTACACGTACAATATTTGCACTTGGTTGGCAAAATACGGGCGCCACTATCGCAAATAGTTCTAAATACTAGCAACCCTGTAGAGTGTAGAACATCTGAGGAACATGGTCCAAAGGCCTATGTAGCCAGAACAAAACACAAAACAAAATAAAAAAATAAATAAAAAAAAACTGAGGAACGGTGATTGGATGAAATTCTTCCACTGTCCACAGTAATGTCAGAAGTAGAAAAAAGTTTTTGTTTCAAGGCTGTTTTGCCAAGGGTTTGCCAAGCTGTATACAATATTTTGGTGAGACAAAAATTGTCCAAGTACTTAACATTGACAACTTTTCATCGATGTAGGTTCTTTAAATTATGGACACATTAAATACCTACTGTGTCAAAAAATTCTATTTATTATAAATCGTATATTTCTAACCGTTGTCGGGTTAAGCTTGATAACTAATCTAACGAGACTCAAAGAAAATTTAAGTATTCACATTAAGATAAATTACCTACCAATAAACGAAAAACAAATCTTAAAAACTAAAATAAAAATATAGGCCGAATTGAAAACCTTCCTCCTTTTTCGAAGTAGGTTAATATCAGACAACAGAAACCGTCATACCATCAATGTAGACGCCTTCATCGGCATCCTTGACTCCTTGTCTCACGTCTATTATTTTACTGACAAATAACTGACGAGTAATTTTACTTCGACAGACATCTTCCTCACAATACTTGTTTGTATCATCGGAGCATCGGCTTTCAGAAAATAACGGCACAGATTGTGTGATACATACAGACATTTTAAACAATTGTAGTTTTAGGTGTCATTATTGATCTACGATCATATTGTTGTAGATTAACAATACGCAGTCATTTTAAACAATTGGAGTTTTAGTGTCATTATTTGTCTACGATCATATTGTTGTAGATAGCAATACGCATACATTTTAACAATTGGAGTTTTAGTGTCATTATTGGTCTATGATCATATTGTTGTAGATTAATAATACGCAGTCATTTTAAACAATTGGAGTTTCAGCGTCATTATTGGTGAACGATCATAATATTGTTGTAGATAAACAATACGCAGTAATTTTAAGCAATTGTAGTTATAGAGTCATCATTGGTCTACGATCATATTGTTGTAGATTAACAATACGCAAACATTTTAAACAATTGGAGTTTTAGTGTGATAAACACAATATTTCCCCAATTTAAATAACATAAATTCACACACGTTTTATTTAAATGAACCGCATGCATTAGATTAGGCTTTCAGTAATTTTGTTTTAGATAGACTGATAATGTAATTATGCCAAAATTTCGTTACAATAAATACAAACCTAATTGTTATATTCTCTGGATATTTCACGTTTATTATTTTATCTTTTGCTAACGTAAACTTACGTTTTCGAAAAAAGTACGTGTAAGTAATGGAAAGCTATTACAAGCAAAATGATTGGATTCACATTTACCATTCCTCCCTCAGAGTTTCCAGAAACGTTTTTCGTGTTACAAGAATTATAAATGAATTCAATTTATCTATAGCATGTAAAGAAAATAAAATGCGTGCGATCAAGTGAATTCAATTGGCATTTAAATGTTTGTTGCTTCTTGGAAGGTGTTGCCTTGGTGCAATCAGAATCAATCATTAGCACCGCTTCCGTTTCACTTCACACCTGTGCAGTACAAATATAAAAATAGCTGATGAGCAACCGACACCTTCAGAAAAAAAGAGACTTCTTAATTTTGTCGCTACATTTTATGACAACGACTCGCCTCAGCGCGCATTTAAGACGCTCATATAACAAGGGTGTCAGAACCTTGACATGATTCTGGGCTCCATTCCCGTACATTTTCAGAATATTAATGATCATCCCGAGATCTAATCCAAACAAATCACGCTGTATTCATTCTTAATGAAATTCTACGGCTATTTTTAACCTACATCCGTGGAAGTTTCATCACGCGTGCGGTATGCGCGCGGAAAAAATCGCATGTCAGCTGAGCGTGTAACAATGACCAAAATACTGACTACGACTCAAGGTTGAACGTTCGCATTCTATAAAATGGCCGTAACGGCTCATTCGCGTCAAAGTTTGTCCCGAGGTACGTGGAGACGTGGTGAGGAATACTCACGGTGGTAGGCAGCTGAGAGGCACTCACACTGGTGTCAAGCACAATTCACTATCAGCGGGTCAACGGTAAGGCCAGAGGAGAGTAACTGCCGTGTAAAATTAGCGCGGCGAGGCGAAGCGCGGCGTGCGTCGTCACTGGGCGGACGGCGGGCGGCGACTACAGGGCGTCTCGCCGGCGCCCGCCTAACCGCCGCCGCCCGCCCTGCGCCTTATCACTCGAATAAAATTTATTTAATGGATAACCGGCCGACGATGAGATACCATTGAAATTTTCCGTTTTACGATGGGATTATTAATGACCTAAGTGGTACGCATTTGAAACGTGTTTCCGTAATTCCGTATCCAATTTATGTTTACGATTATGGGCTGTTTGTCCTTAATAGTGTGACTAGTAATTATTATTTGATATCAAAATTTGCAATCTCAAGTGTAAACAGTGACGTCAGCGTGTAAATAGTTTATAGCGGTCATTCCATATGAAGGTTACTATTGGCACGCGTATAACCTTGTACTATTATGTGTTCTTTGGTATAACTAAATTATTACTGGTACTATTGGTATTAACTAAAATGACTCAGTAGGTCCCTAGTAGGTAGGTGTCTAGTAGGTACCTACCTATTTCGCAGTACTAATTATAATGAGTTAAGTACGCCGAGAGAATGCGTCTAACAGTTTACAATAAAAATGTAAAAAATCGGATCGAAAATGTTTTCTTTTAATATTTTAATATTCATATTTAATTGCTTGGCTATTTTGGTAGGCGTTAAGTCGGACTAAATAGTTTTTAAATTGATAATTATTGTATTTGGTAGTAGTAAGAAACCCTCAGTGCGCGAGCCCGACTCGCACTTGGTCGGTTTTTATTCTTATTCAGCTTGTTGATAAATTAATAGTTTTTAAATAGTTATTAATTAATTAATTCATCATGATGATGATGATGATGATTAATTAATTATTTATACTAATTCTTATGACATATTTAAAAACGAATACAATTTTGCGCGGAAATATGGGGAGCTCATTCCACAACCTTACCACGGTAAATACATAAATAATCATATAAATTTAGGTATAAGTAAGCTTTGAATGGTAGTTTAGGTTAGATTTTTTTATTGTTAACGGGCTATGAGTTTGACCACAGCTCGCCTGATCTTATGTGACGGCGTAGTAAGTAAATAGTATCTAAGGCGAAATATTTCTACGTGTTGAAGGGAAACAAGAGTTTGGGGTAGACGTATTCTAGAGTGGAGACCACGAATCGGCAAACGTAGCGTGGGACGCCCTGATACTCGTTGGAGTGACAATATACTTAAGACGGCTGGCAGTGGCTGGAAGAGATAAGCCGAGGATCGGGCTGAGTGAAGTGCCTTGGGAGAGGCCTATGTCCAGTGAACTAATAGAGGCTGATGATGATGATGATGATATGATAATTAATTTTAAAATGGTTAATGTCAGTGTAATGTAAGTAACTATATATATTTTTAATAATAGGCTTGCGCTTGACAGCCACCTCGCCTGATGTTAAGCGATGATGCGGTCTACGACAGAGCTCACTTTTGCTGTAGCTTTATGAATTTTTGCAGGTCCCTGTAATTGCGTTGTTGCTGTATATAATCCTTAGAAGCCAGCTCAAGAAAATGAGGGAAAAAAGCTTTCATTTTAAGTTATCGGCCACTGACCTCGCTTTTCTTATGACCATCAATGTTCTTATTTCCCTTTTTATTATGGGCAGTGGTATGGAGCCTTGTTATTAAAATACAGTCACGTCCTCAAAGTACCTACATTTGGTCACGTCTTGTTAATTTGCCACCATACTGACAAATTACTACATAAAAATAAGTTCAACGTTATGTAATACTTTATGTACACCCGTGTACATAGTACATAAACAGATTAACTCATTAGCATAGCACCTAAAATCCCTATTAAGTAGGCAACACTGGCCCCCGATTCTACTAAACAAATTGTTTTTAAATTGTAATTGTTTCAAATTTAATTTGTAAATAATTGCCTCATAATTGACAGTTTAAAAAAATTATACTAGAAAAATGCCACCATCTAATATATAATATAACTTAGTATAAAAAAATAAACTGTCAATTTTGAGGCAATTATTTACAAATTAAAATTGAAACAATTACAATTTAAAAACAATTTGTTTAGTAGAATCGGGGCCCTAGTCTCCTGAAAAAAATAATTTAAATAGTTACAGTAACGTTATATAAAGGTTTTTGGGAATAACAACTAGAATAAAATATTTCAATGCAGTGGGACTGCGGGAGAATATATTAATAAACCGGCCAAGTGCGAGTCGGGATCGCAAACTGAGGGTTCCGTACACACCCCAAAATTCAATAACGAAATTACCAGTTATAACTTGGTAATGAACAGAAACTTGTCACCAACTTGCACTTGGCCATTATTTATTATTTTTTGTTATATTTTAGAGTGTGTACTATAATCATGCCAAGTTTGACGCTTGTACATATTATTGTTTTTACATTAGAGCTAAGTAATACAAAAATACGTTAAAAACACTTTTGTTGTATGAGGACCCCTTTCGTTTTTACTTTTTTGACTTTATTATTATTTCTTAGTTAATCAGCCGTAACATTACATATTCTGTGAAAATTTCAACTGGTTATTACGTTTCGAAAGATACAGCCTTTTAAAGTTAGGACGGACAAACAGACAGACATACAGACGGACAGCCAGACATCGTAGGCTTAGTAATAGGGTCCCGTTTTTACCCTTTGGGTAGAGAACCTTAAAAACGTAGAAATGTATAAATAAAATAACCGCAAGCTTTTCAGTTCTTCTTTCTCATATTATCCATCTACCTATCTGGTGAGTCATATAAACAGATGCTGAGTGATTTAAATGGCTCTTACAGCTGATTGATGTGTTTGAATATTTGTGACCCATTTTCTCTGTTTGATTCGGCAGAAGTGGGAATTATCCATCTTATGTTTTTGCTGAATTGGTGAGGAAAAAACACAGAAGAGAAAAAAAATCTACGGAAAAATCGTTCTCATGCAAGATAAACGTATTTTTTAAACGTATTTACGTTTTAGCTCTAATGTTAAAATGGTCATACGTACAACCGTTAAACTTGGCATGATTATAGTTAACACTCTAAAATATAACAACAAATAATAAATAATGGCAAGTGTGAGTCGGTGACAAAATTCTGTTCATTACCAAGTTATAACTGGTAATTTCATTATTGAATTTTGTATTGGTACGGAATCCTCAGTGCGCGAGCCCGACTCACACTTGGCCGGTTTATTGAAGATAACAAATAGTGGGTCATCATTCATCATCATTTCAGCCATAGGACGTCCACTGCTGGACTTAGGCGTCCCCCATCGATCTCCAATAGGGCCGGTTGGAAGCAAGCCAGCGTTTCCCTGCAGTCTCTTTTACTCGGTCCATCTTGTGAGTGAACGTTCTACGCTGCGCTTACTGGTCCGTGGTCTCCATTCCAGAACCTTTCGGCCTCATCGGCCACCTGTTCTGCGTGATTTATATGCCGTGGCCACTGCCACTTCAACTTGCTGATCCGGTAACAAATAGTGGGTGAAATCAAATACCTAATTACTAAATGAAGTCTGATTTCATTATCTATGGAACCGTACAGATGCATTTTAAATTACAGCTATACTTTTCAAAAAATATGTGAAAAACCTGAAAATTAGTAGTAGCGAAATGCACGACCGTGTGTAAGCGCCATGGTTTTACTTCACTAAATGCGACTAAATTAAGCCTTGACCTTTTCTAGTAACACGCGTTGCTTAAAATAGGGGAAAACTCGCCTCAAAAACTTTTGTTTCATGACATTTTACAAAAATATCACATACAATAAGAAAAATTTAAGTTTCTATTGATTCTCATGATGTCAAGTTATAAAAATACTACGTTTAGTATTATTCTTGCGCTTCCAGATCTTAGGCACTTAGTTACTTAGAACTAAAACGTTTTTCGTGTATAACGCCTATTCACTGACAAACATTTGCCGACAAAATGAGGTATTGGCGGCAGATATATAGATAGGTAGATACGAGACGGCCTAAGTATTACTCAAACAAATTATTGCTCGCGACTTCACTTGCTTGGAGTTACCTAGACCGTTTCAGTCACCATCATCATCAGCCAGAAGTCATCCACTGCTGAACATATGCTTCCTTCTTAGACCTCCATACTGAACGACAGACTGCCATCTGATGCATCCACTGGATGCCCGCGATTCTCATGTTGGTCTTTATAGGCTCTCCGTCTGCCAGTTTGTGGTCTCCACTCAAGAACCTTTCTTTCCCATTGGTTATCGGTTCTTGGAGCAATGTGGCCTGCCCATTGCCACTTCAACTTGTACATTTTAATAGCTAGTCGGTGACTCTGGTTCTTTGGCGAATATCCACGTTCAGGATTTTATTGCGCAAAGAAACTCCGTTTCACCGGTTCCCGGTTCTCGGTTTCCTCTGTACCGTTTCAGTACAGTTATATAATTATTAACGCGATATTTACCGTGATAAGGTTTTGGATGGAGCTCCCGATATTTCGGCGCAGTTCATGCACCATGTTCATGGGAAGACTGTAGACGAGCCATGTGACAACCGTGAGACTTTAAAACATTGTTTTACTATTTTAGTATTTCGATCTCCTACAAATCCTACTTTCAGTGAACATTCATTTATATTAAGTGAAAACCTATGTACATATCGTATACAGCGAGATAGTAGGTAATTAAAAATACTCATAAAGTCACAAATCCATCCTGTTAAAAAGATATCTGTTTCAAAGCAGAATGTAGAGTCAGTTCAATTGGCTGAAAGGCCTGAAAAAATACAGTAGCTACAATTTAGTCCAATATCAGTAGCTCTACATACTCTATAACTTGCATTAATTTTTACACAGTATTGGCCTAAAGATAATATAATCACTTGATTGCGCATGAGTCATAATTTGCTTGTTTGAGATGTAAGCCACGTCGGTCGCGGGGGGTATCGTATGGCACTTGTGATTGGAGACTCAAAGGTCATTCATTCAATTTGCGCCTAGGATTAGCCGACTCGAAAAGATCTAAGCTGAAAAAGTGTAACTTTGGCTTACTGCGGAGTAAAGATGAACAGTCAATCGGATGACATTATTGCTTTGACCCGTCATAATTCGAAAGGTACCACTTTTTTGTTATATTTTATTACCTTGTTTCACTATTTCACATTAAAAATACATGGTATATTGGTATATTAATTGAAAACGATACAAAAACGGTAATTAATTTTTTTTGCTTAATTTTGTAAAATTAGTAACATAAAGAAATTGATCTTTTTTTGTTAAAAACATGCTTTAACAAAAAAGGTTAAGCTTTTAGGTTTGCGCCATATTGAATTGAATGACCTCATCGTATTCTTTTCAGCAAACGCTTTCATTTGAGACAAACATGGGGATGACAAATCATGGACATCTTTGGGAGTCCGCCATATTGGATTTAGAATGACGCCACTTAGCTAACCATGCATTGTATTATAAACGTAAACGTGAACGCAAACGTGTATGCAAAATTTCAGCTGAACGGTTGGGATAACTCTTTTAAAATTCAGTTGTAAGGTTTGATCCATACTCAAGTCAAGTTAAATAAAAGCTTGGAAAAAGGCATACTTAGGTTCTTTATGAGATTTGCAAGGTCAAAAATGTGTAAAAGCGCTGTGTTGCCACCTAAAATAAGTTTAGGGCTAACTTTGGCTGAGTACTTTTATTAACAGTCAGTCAGTCGCACAAGGATGTAATATATACCTACCTTACTTACCACAGCTTTTTGTGGTAACCCTACCCGCTCGTCCCATCCTTGGAGATTGGAGCAAACAATGTTAGATGGGATATCAATTGGAAGGGTCGTTTATGATGGAGGATGACTAAAGCCAAAGTTTTTCTGCTTTGCGGGAAATATTAACCACAATTCCGGATTATTGGATAATAGGTATAAAATTACGCATTGATTAGACAAAGTCCAGATTTTTTTATTTTCATTAAATTTTAATTTTTTACTTTTGGAAACTTAATAACTACACTGAAGTTGAAACTATAAAAAAATCATGTGCGATTTGGTTTCCTACTATCGATAACAAACGTATTACACATTCATTTTATTTTGGTCGAAGAAGACATCAACAAAAGATTTTAAAAAACAAACCGGACAAGTACGTGTCCGAAAAAAAACTAACTGAAGTTGAAATATTTAAAGACAAACTTAACTTTGTAGTTGACAATAAGCTTCTTCCATACAATCCAACTACAAAATGTAAGTTTGTAATAGCAAAATAATAATTTTTATATGATATAACTTCAAATTTATAACTTTCGGATTTATTCCTATTAATGTGCTATGAGACCTTGCCTCTTGCCAAATTTAATGATTATAGGTCAACGGGAAGTACCCTATAGGTTTTGATTCCGCTGTGAAATCGCAAAATATGCGACATAAACGTTCATATATTTTGATTGCATTGACTTATAGCTTTTATTTTTTTACAGCCAAAAGAAACCGTAGACCCAATTATTTAGTATAAATTTCAACTTGATACCTTTACGCGTTCTTGAGAAAAAGGGTCTTGACATATGGACAGACAGACGGACAACGAAGTGATCCTATAAGGGTTCCGTTTTTTCCTTTAGAGGTACGGAACCCTAAAAAAATATACAAATTAGGTGGAAAGGAAATTCTTGAAAACTTTGTGTATACGTACCTACATATATACATACATGACATGGGGTAAACTTTTCGTGTTGACGTCACGTTTTCGACCACCCATTGTAATACGTACCTAAATATGCCGTCAACAGACTGTTTTTTGAGCAGCCTTCGAAATAGGCACTAATTCAAAAATCCGACACGAACGAAAAAGAAAAGAAAACAAGAAAGTTTTATAACTTAGATTATTTTAATATAAAAAACCCTATTAATAAAATATTCACATAACTAACTAAAAATTACTATTAAATTACTATTACTATTTGCTAACTAAAATGGCAAAACACACGAATCCCATAATTTTATAGTCTATTTTTAGTGGAATAACATTTATTTTATAACTAATATTATAAAAATGAGAGTAACTCTATTATCTCTGTCTGTTTGTTCGCATATTCACGACTGACCAGTTAGACCGATGGTAACGAAATAGGCAGGATGATAACGCAGGTACATCATAAGGACAGACATAGGGTACTTTCCCCCCCCCCCCCCCCCCCCAGAAAATGTGGAAATACTATAAAATCGTTACAACATACATATACACACACACACATAAACACACAAAGATATTAAATTTATAATATGTATGTTCCTTAAGGTATGTATTTAATTTAAATTATATATAATTGTTACTGTTCCCAGTTTTGGGGAAGACACTGTCTGCTGCAACGCCTGCAACACAGCTCACGCTAACGCAGCAGGCAGGGATTCTACCTGTATTTTGTGCTTCTTATGTAACAATAAATAAATTTTGTATTTGTATTTGTATTTTCAAAAACTAGGCAATTAATTAAGTAGCAAATCCAATAAAAACCTGCTCTACAAAGCTTTATATTTTATTCATCCCTTAAAGCGAGAGGCCACGGGACTGCGTAGATCGTTCCTCACATGTATTAGGCCTGTTGACCTTATTTATCGAGAACTCTGACCTAGATTGATTCGTGTCAATCTCCTATACCCAATGTCCTCAATACAGAAACATATAAAGATTTATCAACGCGTCTGCTCAAAGCATCTCGTGACCAAAATACCAAAGCGCCCAGCATTTTGCAGTCAAGACAAAGTTGTATAGTTTCGTTGTTAGTTTTATTTTCCTTGCAGATTTTTTTTTAGATTAGGTACTACTACCCGCGACTTCGTACGCGTATACTTCCATATACACTTTCACCACCTTTTGTCCTCCTTAATTCGATCCTTTCGTTTGCCTTTCTTAGCGGCTATCTACATCCCGAAAGGAATCTAACTGCCAAATTTCAGCTTCGTAGTTTTTTTTTTTTTATTATATAAAAGGCTTGCGCTTGGCCGCCAACTCGCCTGGATTTTAGCGATGATGCGGTCTGCGATGAAGCACGCTTGCCCAGTTTATAAGTATATCTTAGTCTTTGCATAGTTCAAGTAGTTTTCGAGATTTCGCGATGAGTCAGTGAGTAAGTGATATTTCGCTTTTATTTATAAATATACCATCTATAATATAATTATATAAAATTCACCGATATAAAAAGCTAAATACAGTAAATACCTATAGTGAATTGGAATTTAATACTTGGAAAAAGTTCGTAGGCAACACAAAAACGTGGAAAATTATTCAACATCACTCCACTCGCTGACAGACAACGCCACTGTGGACATTTTGCATAATTCATTTTCAACCATTTGAGATTTGTTGCAAAAAGCAAGAATTTTAACTCAATTTATGCTTTACGTGATTTTATTTGGAAGGCATTACGTTTTCCGTTGCTTTTGAAAGAGGAAGTTTAAATGGAAGAAATTAAGGATGAAGTCAAATAATTATTTTTCAGCTAATAATATATTTCCGAATTAAAACTGACTCATTCTAAAAATGGTTAGACTCGAAATGAGACAAAATTATTTAAATACGCTCAGGTATAAATAAAAGTTCTACAGGTAACCTTAACAACATATATATAACATATACATTACTAGACAACACATAAAATTAGAATTTTAAAGCAGCTATCAAGAATTTGCGATGGTGGTAGAGCGGTAGCATTTACGCTTTACAATCTGATGGCACCCGGTTCGATCCTCCGCCTTACACCAATGACTTATTTAGTACTTAAATAAATTATGCGCAGTTTCGATTTGATGTCATCGCTCAACAACGGTGAAAGTAAATATTGCGAAGAAACCGGTATATCCAAGAACATCAAAACTTCAAAGACATATGACATTCACCGGAACCACCGGAGGATGGGCAGCAGCGTCCTATTAGTACACGATGAACATACTGCGATCCCCAAGTCACCTGCCAAGCTTGGGGATTATGGCAACACCCCTTTGTAAGAGGGAGGTCTTTGTTCAGCAGTGGACGTTTACTGGCTGCGATGATGTGATGTATGTGATAATTATGACATTCACTAAAATGCACTGGACCAGCATGGTGGATTAAGGCCCATCGCCCCTCTTGTGTGGGACTACTAGGCTAATGACCAAGAATCAGAATCAGAAACAATTTATTGAAAAACCAGTTTGAGAAATGGCTATTAACTTTAAACCGCTGGACAAATGGACAGAACCACCGCAATGAAACCTGCTGTCAAATGAATAAAAAACGCATTTTAATCGGTCCAACCGCTTTGGAAAAGAACATACATAACAGATATGCCTACAAATACGTATGCCTATTGTTTTTTTTTTATTGCGGTGGTTTTGTCCTTTTTTTCATCGAATTAAAAACTACAGCTGGAGTTTTGGCGCCAACGTGAAAAAACCATGTCGCTTCATTGTATTATTTTGCTAAATTTGAGTATTCTCAATTAATGTTAATGCGTAATAATGGTGGATTATTATTTATTACGGGTTCGTGGGCGTGCTCTAGGATGGGTAAGTGATATAACGCGGTGATATGTAAGTACATGTATTTTCATGTTGTTTCCAAAGCTGCATAGATGACTATTGTAAAGCCTCCACCACTTTACTAGGCCACTAGGGCCTGACTTTGGTTCGACCGAGACTTACTTGGCTTGACTCTGATTGTGACTGAATCGTTTGGCGACATAATACTTTACACTGGCAAATACACAAGAAGTGCGACTCCAAAATCCTCATAGAGGAAAGAATAAAAAAGCTAGGGCTAGTAATTTTGTAGTGCTTTTTAGTAACTACACCACAGAAAAGCTAAGTTTAAAAAAAAACTGTGACCCGATTACTCCGCCATATTTTGTGAACTGTCTCCGACTAGTGTAGTAGTTATCTGGGGGAAACAGATTTACGTGATTATTTTTTTATTATAAAGGAAGCTCTCGAGGTGGTCCTACAAAAATTTCATTGACTTGATTGACATTGGTTTTCAACCAGTCCCAAAAACATTTTGTTCAAGCGCCTGTTGATTTGGTAATATCAATAATTTTGTTCACTCGCACTTGGCTGGTTTATGTTAGTTCTTCCGCCGTAACATAGGTACCTACATACTCTGTAACAACTCAACTGGCTATCTGTTACGGTTCAACGGTATACAATCGTAAAAAGGTAGGCCGACTGACAGACAGCGTATTAGGCTTGGTTAGCCTTTTTTTTGCGTGGTTGAACCCTATTTTTGTTTGAAAACGCAAAACCAAAAATGGTTCTACGCAGTACTCATCATTCTGAACTTTTACTATGATACAATTGGATAGGACCAACTCTGAAATCGTGACAAAACGTTCTCCAGTTCCATAATTTATCGAGTGTTAACGTTGGTCCATGGAAAAATATCTTCATAATTACTTTGAGCTTCTTTCCGCTAAGCATAATCCCTTTTACAACCCGTAATTGATACTTATAATAATGCCTTCTGTTAGTGTCAACAAGGATATCATCGTCCAAGGCTACCGGTGCTAACGAGGAAAGCCTTATAAACTCTAATTATAAGCGAACCAACTTCGGTGACCAACGTAAAATCAGAGTTTTGCAATTTCTAATACGAAATTTTGATGTTGGGACTTTATTCAAGGTCATAAGGGCAGTTCAGAGAACCTTTCATGAGTTTTCAGACATTTCTCAATAGTATTTCATCATCATCATCATTTCAGCCATAAGACATCCACTGCTGGACATAGGCCTCCCCCATCGTTCTCCAAAAGGGCCGATTGGAAGCGACCTGCATCCAGCGTTTATCTGCGGTCTCTTTTAGGTCGTGCTCAACAACAATGATATCCTCGAGTATGTTCACCATGTAAAGATACATCTGGGGGGTTAGACAAGCAAGGCCCACTTTCTGTTAGCGTTAACGCCTGCGGAAAGATGAAATTGTATGAAAATGACATTAGCTTGAGAGATGTTCTCTCAAGCTATTGTCATTGTCAATGTAATTTTCATACAATTTCATCTTTCCGCAGGCGTGAACGCTAACAGAAAACGGTCTTGTCTAACCCCCCTGGTAGATTAGCTGATTGAGCGTTTCTGCATAATATAGTTTAAAATTGGTTCAGTGGGTTGGTAGTGGTTACAGTTCCTGGCGAGGTCGTGGCCTAGTGACCTAGGTCCCTCGGGATAGCTGCACTTGACGGATCCCTGTTTGTATATTGGCGTACTTTACGAGGTAACTACAGATTCATTTAGTGGCACTATTGTTCTGTGAATCTAGGTTTACAGGTTTGTTATTTGATCTGTTTTGGTAACTTCATAGTTGCTGAATTTCACACAATAAAAAATACACTTTAAAAACTTTATTTCGTATAAAGCTCGCACTAGGCTCTAGGCCCGTGTCGTGGGAACCTCAGTACTGTGATTGAACATTATTATATAAAATTTATTTGGAGGTAATCTAATTCGGGAACAAAACAAAAAAATCTGAAAAAAACAATGTAAAAATAGTAAGCCCACCACTACTATCATCAGCCGACGCCCGTTCACTGCTGGACGTAGGTAGGTACTCGTAGGCAAAGAAAGAAAGAAATAAATAAAGAAAGAAAATAAATTTTATTCGACACCTTTACAAAAACTTATATCTAAAGGATACAATTTGTCTCGGCATTAATGCTGAAAGTCAAGGACTATCAGCGCCGGTTGTCAGACGAACCCTTGTGGCTCAGGTATTGCACCAGTAATACTGATCTTCGGCTTTTGCTTCTAGTCACGTAGGTATCTAGTAACAAACACGTCGTATCTAAAAGCTTCTTTTTGTGAAAGGGGACCAAAGAATAATTTCGCCACATTTGTATCGGGGGCGTAGCTCAGATGGTAGAGCGCTCGCTTAGCATGCGAGAAGTACCGGGATCGATACCCGGCGCCTCCAATGGCATTTTTTATTGCCTTAATTTTTGTTTTAAATGCTTGTTCCAAGTTTTTTAAAGATCTGAAAGCTACCAGTAACTGAATATATAAAAAAATGCTGAATGAAACCCGTAAACTCTGATGAATTTTGCGTATCTTCGAGTACCTAAGATTGTAGCTGGTAGGTACTACAATGGCATCGATAGTAAATATTTTCATTCGATTTAACACAAGCTTATTGCAACTGTCACAGCTTAAAAAAGTTGGACCTAAAATAGGTATTAACATTGCTATTCGGCAAAAACTAATTACAAGATTTATTAAGAAATTGATATCTAGTTTATCCCATTTTTATTGGAAAATTCACGAGATTCAGTGAAATAAGATTATGATTGTTTTGTCGAAATCCCAATTATGTATCTTACGATGATCTAAAACAGATCACCTTTGTATCAGATACCAAAACTTTGTGACTTTGTCCAATCATTCCAATACTGAGCTTAGAACAAGTAGAAAATGTTGGGTTTTTGGATTATCTTTAGACCTTCAACGGTCTATGGGCATTGGGCAGTCTAACTGTATTTGTGGTGTTAGTGTTAGCTTGTATTTTGTTTAATTAATAAAGGCACTTGCCCGGAAATAAAGAAAATGATTGCTCTGAGGCGGGTTATACAAGATTTTGAGTTTATACTGATTTAAGTTGTGTGTAACACTATCACTGTTATGTACTTAGTAACAATGAATTATAATTACTAAATAAACGAAGCAAAGAAAGAACCAAGGCCAGAGTGAATCGGTATCTTCTAAGTCTGCGTGCTTCATCTTCGACTACACCGTCGCTTACCAACAGGCGAGTTGGTGGGCAAGCGCGGAATTATTCGCGATAAACAAAATGCCGTCGTTATTACTTGATTATTATCACAATTATGTCAACATAATTTCCACAAGTTAGCAGATCACTGTTCAAAAGTTTACCTATAACTTACTAAACTAAAGTTACACCTGGTTGATGTACGAACAGAATATTCTAGGCCCTTCCGATTACTTAGTTATACTTCACGTCGAGCCAAAGACTTTTGCTTTACAAAGCGCAAGTCCGACCTCACATAGAGTACTGCTGTCTGCTATACTTTGGAACGGAGCACCCGAGTATCAGCTTGACCCACTTGATGCATTACAGTGTAGAGTTTTCAGAATTGTCTACGATCCCTCACTGAATACCTACCTAGAGCCGCTCAGCATGCGCAAAGACGTTGGGTCTCTTTGTGTTATTTATCGCATTTACAACGGGGAATGTTCTGAAGAACTGTTCGATCTGATGCCATCATTGCGGTTTTATCGTCGCACCAACCGCCACCGCCTGAAAAATCATCCACATATCATAGATCGGTGGAAATAGCACACGGCGCGTTTTACGCGATCTTTTTTGCCTCACACCTGCAATTTGTGGAATGAGCTAATTCTGTGGCGTTTCCCAGGAGCTATAACATGGGATTCTTCAAAAGGGCTGTTAAAACAGAGTAGGCACCATACGTTATCTTGGCGTAGTTATAGATGAAAACCTATCCTTTAAAGCACATCTAATGACCACAGCTAAGCGGGTTCGTAAAATCGTATACATCATGAAACTGTTACGCAATTCTGCAGACCTCTGGGTTCTGCAACTTGTTTACTCATCGCTTTGTGAATCTATTATCAGTTACTGCATTACCATATGGGGAGGCGCTGCTGTCACGTTTATGCTGGGACTTGAACGAGCACAACGCACGGTTCTTAAAACTATGCTCAAAAAGCCCTTCCGGTACCCCACAAAAACACTGTACGACGATGCTAAATGTTTAACTGTCCGTCAATTATTTATCCTTCGTGTTTTTATTAAGCACCACTCTAAAGTCCTAATCTCTCCGGACTACCTCGAGAAACTAAAAAATCGCACTTTCAGAACTCCCCATGCCTCTGTTCGTACCAAATTCGCTCAAAAACTTCCTAATTTTCTGTTCCCATTCATTTACAACCAAATAGTTAAAACGCTAGATGTCAAACACTTTTCGGTAGGCAAAGCGCATTGTTCAAAAGTGACTTCTATCCTTATCCTATGATAATACTGAAAAGTTTCTTAAAATTATTTCTTAATGTTATGTTATTTGTTTTGTTATTAATCTAGTTTTCTATTACTTGTGAGCTCTTGTCGTAGTTTCGTAAAATATAAGTATATCTTTTTTGTTAATTTGTTTTATGGCCTCCACGAGACAGGCTTTGTACTAGTGTCGTAAATTATTATTTTTAAGGTGTTACTTTTTTAAGAAATAAAAAATCTTTAAATAAAAAATCTTTAATTCTTTAAATCTTAAAAAATCTTTAAAAGAGTATTTAAGGGTCAGCAACGTATCTGTGATGACTCAGGTGTTGTAGGTATCCATAGGCGATGATGATCGCTTATCATCAGGCGACTCGTCAGCTTGTTTGCCACCTATATGGCATTAAAAAAACCCAATTTCACTCATGTTCAATTTAATTTAATTTTTACAAGCTGTTATTTAACATGCAATGTATGTATCTATGTATGTATGTATGTATTTATTTATTTATTAACTATGTTTGTTCGGGTGGAATCTTGCAACTAAATTTTGAGAGTGAGCATCGCCATACAACGTGGTAATGGGGCCAGCATTTTGGGAACAGTTCCCACTGGTAACGGTTTATTAGAATGATAGTTAGGTTTATTTTGTTGTTTTTTATTATTTTAATTTTAAAGTTTGGTAGTAATAGTTTTAGGTTTTAAATATCTGTGTTTTTGAACGAATTTCAATTATTTAATAGGGTACTTGACTGTATTAAAAATATTACGCCAATTGACGCCATCCATAAACATGACATAATGAAAAAGCATATTTCACTGATTTTTTTATAAAAATATGCTTATTTTTTGTAAAAAACGCGAATAAAATAACTGTATTTTCGACATTTGATCACGTGATCGAAAACGGTCTGTAACTGGCTTCATCCCTAGTGACGTCACACAAATCTAAACAAACAGATTTTGTATTGATATTTGCGAATTTAATGTTGTAAAGCTATTTTGAGAGCGATTTATCCAGAAATTTTCACCAAAAACATTCCGGAGGTTAAATGTGAGAAGAATGGAGAAACATTTTGTGCAAGCAGACAGCAGTAACTTACCCAAAATTAATGTTTTTATGGTTGCATATTTCTTTAATAATAATCCACGTCATTGTTTCTACGCTGCAGAACTCAAAACGTAAAAACTACAATGTCAGTATTAATTTTTAATTGTTCTCCAAGCAAAACATTCAATCAAGTTGTACAAAAAGTATGTTGTAGTAAGTGGATATAACTATTTTGTTAGGTTATGTCGAGCTTTACAATGTTTAAAAAGAAAGTAACAGTACATAAAATAGTGATGCAATAAAAACACAAATTATAATAGAAATATATAGACTCAAATATGTACCTCAAAATGATCTTCGCACATAGAAACACTTGAATTAGCTCCAATACTTTTCGGTTCTCTACGAGCTACTTAGTTCCAACCTTAGATTGGTTCCAACCACTTTTTTCGAGTTTTGGGGAGTTTTGGGTGTATTGGAACAGGAACAAATAGATTTTCCAGTGTCTTTATGGAAGTATTTGTACATTTTGGCACTACACAATATTTATAAACCATTACTTCTATTAGAAATTAATTAATCATCAAACTTTTGCAGCCTGGCTGCAGTTGTTTTGTTTTGTGTGACGTCAATTAGTCACGTGATCGGAGCTATGACGCAGGTCTGCGTTTTGGCGCGATATTTTTTTATTCAAACTTTAACATCGATTTATATCGCAAATACGACTGATATCCAGAAAATATAAATGCAGTATACATTATTTTATATCAAACAATAATGTGCAATAGTTTCCCAAAAGTAGTCAAATACCCTATTGGAACATATGAAAAAAAAAAGTTAAACAAAGGACTTTACTAATACCAGAAAATGAAAAAAATATTTTGAAGCAGATATCTTCAACCGATTGAGCTGAAATTTGGCATACTAATGTAAGTTAGGTGACAATGCAATTGTATGGTACCTTTGAGCTGGTCTGATCATGGAGACAAAAGATGGCCATAGGAACTCCTAAACGAAACGACGTAGCCCCGTCAAGTTTGGGTTCATTGGATTTGTCTTACCAAGCACCTAGATATCTAAATGATAAATTCAATGTAGTAGACGCCCCAAGATGGCGGACAAAATGTTCAAAAAATGATGTGGGCATCAAATGAAGGGGTTTGCTGAGAAGATTACGAAAAAGCTTGTGTTTAAATAGTTTTCTTAAATTAATAAAGCTTATTTTTATTAATAATAGGCTTGCGTTTGACCACCAACTCACCTGATAAATAAATAAATAAATAAATAAATATTCGGGACATTTTCACACACGGTCATCTGACCCCAAACTAAGCAAAGCTTGTGATATGGCTGCCAGAGACTGATATACGTACATATATAGGTTTAAATACATACTTAAATAGATATTAACAACCAGATATAGAACAAACACAAATGTTGTTAAGCGACATGTGATGTATGTCATCTGAATCATTTCAACCATCAAGTATTTATTGTACTTATAAAATTTACTTCAGTACCTTTTATTTAGCCAGTTATTTATTTAACCAGTGTCAAAATTTTAATAGAGGGGTAGGTTGGCAAGTATCTATTTTAGCGATGACGTCGCCACTTGTGGCACTAGCTCTTTAGTTTCTTTATCTGAAACTTTTATTTCTGGTGTGCACAGCAAAGAGTTTCTCTATCTGAGGGTTTTACCTTTCCTCGAATGATATTTACGATGGCGAGTTAAACCGCAAGTAATAGCCACTAAGCCATAATTCCCTCGCATCTCGTAAAGTAAGTTGAGAAAGATCACGGCGGATGTTCAATAGGTCGTTAATGTTAGACGAATTGATTTTCTCTACACATAAAACGAAAAATAGATTTATAAGTATTGGGATTAAACTACTGTAATCTATCAACTAGCAGCATGCCACGGTTTCACCCGTTATCCTAGAGAATCTGTTTATTCAGGATAGATGTAGCCTATAAGTAGATATTATGTGTTAATTGAAGGTATAAAGTTCCGTCTATATTTAGTTCAAATCAAACAAACAGAGGATCAAATATTTCCAGATGATATTGCATCAACCGCCCGGACCGAGGCCTACCTAAAACTCCACCTAAGCTTGCCAGTGCAGCAGGGGGTCTAAGCAAGAGCCACTTTCTGTTAGCGTTCACGCCTGCGGAAGGATGAAATTGTATAAAAATGACGTTAGCTTGAGATAATTTATCTCTAGCTAATGTCATTGTCAATGTCATTTTCATACAATTTTATCTTTCCGCAGGCGTGAACGCTAACAGGAAGTGGCTCTTGTTTAGACCCCCAGGGCCCTTATTAGTTTAGCCATGAGAACATGAGATTTTTTGCCTAAAACACGTGATGTCATAACGCGCTTTAAAGTGGGGCCTTATTCTCAATCTAACATGAGAAAAAAGAAAAACTATATTTTGATATAACATTTTTCCATGAACAAAAACAAGAATTTTATCGGAAATAGAGACCAACTTTTTTAAAACTTTCAAATCAATTGATTTATTTTTCACGCGAAAATGCCTTTATTAAGTTATTTTTTTACAAAATTCTTGCCCTCTTGAGTGTTTATTTTTATATCAACGCTAATCTTGTCTTTAAAAACTTGTCACAGGCACTGAGTTAAATCTATACCTACGTAGTACATTTAACTCAGTGGTCATAGGTATTAATTACTTTAAGGTTTGTAAGTACCCATTGTATAAATTCTATAAGGATATTTTTATCGTACATAGGTTTTCTGTCAAGTGTTAATTTTGGTTCTTGTACATTTTACAGTCTGTGCTCTCGAACAGTGAGATTCTTCAAGCTATTTAGTATGCAGTGTAGTTGGTGGCATTGCAATTACTGTCTAATGGAACATTTAAATGCAAAGAACAAGAATGCAAGATAGCAAAAGACCGCACCCTTGGGTGGACGGGTATGGATCACATGCAGTAAACCGATTCAGTCTAGTCTAGACTAATTTACTTCCACCAATTAATTTCATATGTTAAGATTTATAAGATTCTATTGTATTAGGGATGCGTAATCTAATAAAGTCTTATGAACAGTACTCTGCGATTTCGTACGTGTGTGCTTTCATAAAAACTTTCAACCTCCATTTACCCCTTCAATTCGGCCTAATTATTCGCAAAATCCTTTTTTTATTTTTTGTAGTGCAGGTCCAGACTGTCGGTCTGTACTCTTTGTAATTTTTTTCTGTGTTCTGATTTTATCTGCAATCCGTTATAAGTAACGTCGTTGTACTGCGAGAAGTCACTAAGTGAAATTTTTTGCCTAAATGAGTTAATGATGCGCAAAGACGTTTTACCTTTAGGGTATATATAAGACCCTTGATGATGTCAAAGTGTTTCCAAACCCATTATATTAGGAAAAGATAAAAAGAGATGATTTTTAAGTATTTTAGATAAAATAAGAATTTCAAAAGTATTTTACTACTTCTTATGGCATAAAATCAGTTTATGAAAATTAACTATAGGAACATAAGTAATTTATGAAAATCGTTTTATTAACGTTTTATCAATTACTGGGACTGCACTGCCCATTAAAGTCACTTAGTTACTTTTCGCATACAATATACTTTGTGAATAATATTACGCGAACCACTGTGAATGGCTCTTAGTTATTTTTTGTGTACAAAACCTTTGAATGAAATGAAGTTCTTTTTACCTTCATAAGTCACCAACGAATCTTAAGTAAGTAATCTATATCAAGCGTTTTTTCGTCTTTGCTAGAATTACCTAACTTTTTTTTAAATAATTTTTTATCATATATCTCGATATCGATAAATGTATTTACATAATTTACTAAACATTATGGTACAAGATAAAATAAGTAATATTTTGTTCCAAGAAGCCATTTTTGTTACTATAACTATAAGCATTAATGAGTTATACCAACTATAAAAACAAATAAACTTTAAAACGCGATTATCTCGAAACTAGCTTTTTGCACTTAGTGAATTCTTGCTGTAAAACGACGATATACTATAAGCAGATGTTTTGAGAGCAGGATATGTCGTGCAAAGGGTGTCCTTTAGAGAGGACATCTTCTTTTATGTAAATATTTTCTAGATGAGTCTTTGGTCAATCGCTGGGGATAACGCGCATTCTTTTTAGCCTGGGCTTGTAGACGTATCTTTGTTCCGTGAGTTCAGTGGCTGGAAAGTCGGGCTGAGTGGCGAGTCTTGGGATAGCCCATGTTCGGTAGTGGACTAGTATAGGCTCAAGATGATAATGATTTAATTTTCTGGCCCTTAAACTATTTATATGCAAAAAATCAGGTCGATCCGTTGCTGCGTGAAAGAGGAACAAACAAACAAACACTGTCGCGTGTTAAACATGGATAATTGATCACTAATTCCTTTGTACTTGATACGACGTTAAAGCGGAAATACTCAAGATATTTAGTCACAGAAACAGTTTTGACTTCCGCAAAATAGCGCCTGATTCAATCAACTACCAACACTGTCGCGTGTTTCATGTTAGTTTCATAAAATTAGAATACACTCCCTGATCTTCTTAGATTTGATACTGGAGTAGGAAGAATCGTAATGATAATCGGAGAAATAAAAATCAAAGACCATAATTTCAAGGGTCTTATTTGCTTTATATTTTGTAATCAGATTATAGTAGGTAAGGTAGGTGCAATTAGTTTTATCCTAGATGCAATATTCGGGACATTTCGGGACATATTTTTTTGCACAGACGGTCACTTACCCCAAACTAAGCAAAGCTTGTGATATGGCTGCCAGAGACTGATATACATACATATATATATATTTTTAAATACATTTTTAAATAGATTTTAACAACTAGATATAGAACAAACGCAAGTGTTAAAAATCACATGCCCTAGGTGGGAATTGAACCCACGCCCCCAAGCTCAGAAGGTACTACCAACTGGACCAACGGGCTATCTACATTTTCCGTTCATATTAGTAACTAACATCCGATGATAACAACAATAAAATATCAGCCTATCATGTGCTCACTGTTGGGACACATGTCTTCTCTCAGAGAGAGAGGATGGGATCAACCAAGCTGGCCCAGTGCATATTGGTGCATGTCTAATGTTTGAAGTTATGAGGTTCATCAACATAGCTGTTTCCTCACCTTGTTTACATTCATCGTTTTTTTAGCGATAGAATAAAAACTGCATACCTAGTACTAAATAGGTCAAACCAAGTGCCATCAGGTTATATCCCGCACATGCTACCGCTTGGCCATACGCAGGAAGAGTAAGATCTATTTGCCCACTTTCATCCAAGCACTTTCATCAACGAGCTGAAAACCGAGTTTAGTGAAAAGTTCCATCGCTTTCTCATTCCCTGGCACCACATACCCGTAAACATCGTTCCCTTGATTTAAGCATTCGTTTACTACATACATCATAAGAAACTCTCCGTATCCTTTTCTCCTATAACTCGGTTCACAATACAAGTGACATAAATAATTGTATTCATTCAAAAATATCCAAGCAAGCAACTTTTTGTCGAGAGAATATAAGCCGTGTGACAGACCGTTAGAGGCTAAAGTAGAGAAATATAGGTCTGATGTGGGATACTGGAATCGCCACGCGTCGTCGACTTGCTTGATGTGATCTTGACTGACAGCTGCCAAGTAGGTGTCCTGTGGGCATCTGAAAAGACATGCCACGACTTTAAGGAAAACGGTTTCTCCGTATTGGAGTATTGATCACAATTATATATTAACACGTGTCTTTGGCCTATTATGTCTTCTGTGCTTTGGTTAAATGAATGTCCTAAATCCCCGTGAGCTCAATTTTCATGCAAATGATTAACAAGATAAGAGGGTCACTCGCTTGACAGTTAGCTACACTTTTGGCCAAAACAGTTTAGTGCCACCCAAAATTTTAAACATTAACCGTCTTACCACAAAAGATTTAAGCACGCTTTAGACATGTGTTTAGCATATTTTTCGCAGGGAAACAATTGCTAAACACTTGTCTAAAGCGTGCTTAAATCTTTTGTGGTAAGACGGCAACAGTTCAAAATCCTGCGTGGCAATGCACTGCGTTCGTCATGTTAAGATTTTAGACGTTATCTCTTTATGCTCTGTTATTTCACCGGTAACATTGCCCTTTATTCCGATACACAGTAATGTTTACACACCATTGCTTCACGGTTGAATAACTGGTAAAGTTTTGGTATTTATCCAAGCAGATTCTGCAAAAGAGTTTGAATAGTGTAAGCAGCTGCACTGGTGTGAAATACCGCCTAACTTTACTCAGAACTCCTTGTTTTACTTAGTAAATTTAACCTGTGACTCTAGGTAGACAGGTGCTGTAGTTGAGGGTGAGCTAAAAGAAGTACCAGGTTGTCTGCCAAAGGTACAGAAACATTTCGGAACAGTGGAGATCCTACCAGTAAAGAGCTGAAAAGATTTCATTAGTAATTTACTTACTTCACATCTTCGATTGGTTTGGACGTCTTATCCAAGTGAAACGTTTTCGCTCCCCAGACTTCAAAAATTTCAAATTTCATCTTTGTTTTTAGTTTTTCCATTAGACGTATAGTCAAGGACGGAGCCATTCCGATGTCAATTTCTTTAGAATTCCAATCGATGAGTTTTGTATTTGCTAAGGCCTCTTCAAGCTGCTTTGTGTCTTCGTTGATAGAGAATATTATAAATTCTTTCTTATCCTGAAATTATGGCATGCATTTGAGAATCACATAACTGTGGTATTAGCTCGATAATTAAGGGGCCTTTGTGTGGCCTAAGATTCTGACATTAGAGCAGTCAATACTTTAAAAAAAAAACATTTATAGGCTTGTGTTTGACCACCATCACGCCTGATGTTAAGCGACTTAAATTAACACTTAGTTGTATCTCGGTGCGCTAATGCAAAATATTATCATTATCAGCGTTTCATATTCCCACTGCTGTGTCACAGGTCACAGGCCTTCTCTCAGAGAGAGGATAGGCCCCAAATCACCGGCCCAGGGCATGTTGGTGAATGTCATTATGTCTTTGAACTTTTGAGATTCTCAAACAGAGTCGGACATACCGATTTCCTTACAATGTTATATCTTCAACCTTTTTGAGCGAAGGCATCGACTGTACATAAATTATTTAGGTACTAACGTGGTACTAAGTCATTGGTGCAGAGCCGAGGATCGAACCGGATGCTGTCAGAATGTTCAACGCTCATGCTACCGCTCGGCTAATGCAAAATATTGCATGTAAACCAAATGTAAATATAAGTATCTACTAGATTTAGATAAGGTATTGAAGCGAAAGTGAAAACATCATACATAGCGTAGATGATGTTCAACTACATTTTTTTTATTATAAGACATGTTTAGTGATTAAGTTGTGTTATTGTTTTATAATTCCTGTTAATTACTTTTGAATGGCCCTCAACGCCCTCTCATTGGCCCTCATGTACGGTCAAGTGCCTCATTCTCATCTCTCTTTGAAACATAGGTACAACTTCCGTATATTATTTTATTTTTATTAGTTAAATGTTGAAATATTATTATGCTATCCATGTCAATGAGTTTAAAAAGAAGGATTTTTACTAGAGTTCAGTCAGTTGTAACATGGGAAATAAAAATTGTCCCATGGTACTACTGAAGTAGTCACTGTTACTACTGACTACTAGTAAAACAGACAAAAAAACTTGTGTTTTTACAGGTAGTAAAGCTGGAAGTAACACGGGTAACGAAGGGATTTGAGTGGTGCTTACCTTAACAGATGTAGCAATGAACCCATTGTTCACGTCTCCATAGGGGCAATATACTTTGAAGTTGAAGGCCTCCCTAAGTGGAGGGTGCTTGATGTTCGTGTCTAGGGCGTAGTAGCCGCCGACGTTCAGCGGCCATAGAGTCTTCAGCTTCTCTTGCAGTAGGGGCCATTGATCTAGAGGTAGCTCTTGCAGGGTGTCCATCTGTAAATGTGAAATTTAGTTAACAATTCATAAGGTCTAAGGTTGGTGGTATTTACAATGTAATAATTATATAATAAATGCAGTTATTTCAATTAATAATCTTAGAATAATTTACTAATTAACAATTTACTAGCCGCAAAAATAGTTGTGCCAATGGGCCACAAACTAGGCAAAGCTTATATCTTGGGCGCCCTATAGCCAGTTAACAGCTTCTGGTTATGCGTTTATGTTTGTACGCATTATCTTATATTAACAGTAGAAATGTATAAATAAATAAATATAGCCCCATGGCGTCGTTTACCTACTGCATGCAATGAAACGTCACCAAAGCAAACTCACTATAGGAAAAACTTAAACGTTTCATATTAATTATTGAATTACTTTTTAATGAAATAAATTTAATAAACATGAAATTCATAAAACACTGTTATGATTTTTATAAATAAAAATCATGCTTTAATAACGACAAGAAACAACGCTTGCAACAAACAAAAATTGCTTATTTCGACATATTAATATAAGGTGTTTTTCCGTAGCCTCCTGCACTAGTATGGGAGGGGACAGTGTTGCGATAATCAGTAACAATGAAGTGCTTCCTTCTCAGAAAATCAGAACAATAAAAAACATAGGTACATATAAAAAAACAAAAGCTTAGGTACATTAAGATTTAAATACTCAACAGTTTGTTGCACATTATGAAAAAGCCTTAAATTAATGTTTAATTATTATGCAAGGAATAAATGAAACTACAGTAAACATTATGATGATTTTTTAGTAAACTGAATAACGTAGATATAAACTCTTGATTGAGCACACCAGAAATGAAAGTTACAGAAAGGAGGACATTTTGAAATACAGAATTTGAAAAAACTAACCATTCCACCTAATTATGTAACTAAACGTAAAAGGAAAAAGAAATACCTACCAGAGCTCCGGTCCGCTGCTGGAGTCAAACTAAACTTGTAATTATTATTATATACGTTGGCTATAACCACTGTCACTGACCTGCGCGACACTATCAAAGTGAATCAAACTGTATTATAATTCAATAAGAAACATTTCGGGTTGCGTATAATCCAGCCAATCAGACCTTGTCCTGGCAATGAACGTCCTCTGATGGCCCTTCTATGTTTTCTTATTGGAATGAGGCCTATATTTATAATTTTCACTCTTACTAACGAGAAAAGTAGAGTAAGGATAACAATAAGGATTGTTATCATTAAAAAACTACCGAAATGTTAAGAATAAAAAATTATGCTCGAACATTGGTATAAAGTTAGTGGACAACATTAGAAAATTAAATACATATTTGTAGTTAACATCTATCTAGCAAACGTTCTAACTGTCAGACAATTATATATATTACAATGTATCCTGAAGGTTCATAAAGGTATTTAATTACTGTATACACAGATATCGTAAAGAAAAGGAACCCTTACTCAGTAGTAAATCAACCATCCGTAAGAACCCTTTTTGCAGAAAAATAATTTTCAGTACACCCAATTACAATTTATTAATAGATTTAATAAAATTATTGGAATCAAAAATATTTACACAATGTCACTTCATCAATGTAAAAAATGGTATATTAACATGGTTAAAGCAACTTGATTACGAGCAAACGGAGCACTTACTCAGTCATAGCACTTACTCAGTCATTGACATAAACACAGAAACGGATCACGGTATCGGTGGATACAACTCGCCCGGATCCGTGGCTAATAAAACCGATACCGGGATCCGTGGATACAAACCCACGTAAACCACCCACTTTAAATTTAAAACTACCTATTATCTACATAATTAAAAACTGTTTTACATATTAATCTGAAATTACGATGTAACAACGAAAGAGCGGTCTCTCCCTAACACAGGTTGTCAAAACGTAACAGGAGAGGCCAAACCTGTTAATTATAAAAATCAACCAACTAAAGAAAGTTTTTTTTTTCTTGCACACAGTCATGCTGACTTTGTGACGTACAGCTAGTACGTCACACGCTTCCACGCTTCCACGGTACTAAGTATATAGCCATCATACAACCGTATATATTTCCGGGATAAAAAGAATAATGTTAATCCCCTATCTTTAGTTTTAAGTTTTACTAGCAATAGTTGCAACAAAAAAATGTCAAAGGGCACGGACCTCCACAATAAACATATAAAAATCCAGGGTTATACGTTATCTCACAGATTTTTTTTTTGTTGTTTAAATTAGAACGGCTTTCAAGGTATTTTTGATGTTGTTAATTTGTTGTAGCCAGTTGCACCCATATAAACGCACCGTCAGTCATTCGAAATTAGCAATGCAAATCAGTTAGCACCTGTGATGCGGACACAGAACTTTGAGACCTAACCCAAAAAGGTAAGGTCCAAGTTCTTTGGATGCGGAGTTCGACGCGTTGATGTAAATAAGAATGTTCAATCAAGGTTCACTCTAATGCCAGGGGCCTTACGGACAACAGCTAATTGCGGCACCTAATCCGCTCAGTTGGAAAATCACGCGAACGTGAACCTTATCGCGCCCAGATACGGTTTGCGGTCGCGTGATTTTCCAACTGAGCGGATTAGGTGCCGCAATTAGCTGTTGTCTGTAAGGCCACTGGTAACAGATTTTCCTTCTCATTTCCATTCTATTTACTTATCTTTTCTGTGGGTTATCTCCATTCCAAATTTAATCTAAATCTATTTAGACGTTACAGAGATGCGTGAAAACATACATACTTACACACAACCACTTTTTCGAAATTTTATCACAGTTTACTTATCACGTTTTTTTTATAGTTTTTCGTAGTAGGCTTATCACGTTTTTTTTATTTTTGTTATCACATATTTCTAATTAATGTTCGTAAAAATAAAAATCAACGCACAAACGAATGCAAAAAGGGCTAACCTACGATTTGGGAACTCTAGCTGTGCTCCGCAGTTATACCTGCGTGCTTCGACCAAAATTAAATTAATAGACGGGCCATAACCATTGAACTTGCTCAGTAAAAACTAGTCAAAACCGTTGGACATATACTTCAACACCTAATTGTAACCATGTACAATTGTTACAAAAAATAGATAGCGGTTTTTTGTTGTGTATTTACGCTTCGGGAAAGCACACGAAGGCATAACTTTGTCAGATGTTTCGTTATCATGTAAAATTGTCTCGTGTGCTCGTGTCGCACTTCCTACGGCTAGAGACCGACTGAAACGAAGTGAGCGCTGGCGCTTATTTTGTAATCTTCAAAAATCCGCTTCTTCTGGGCCCGTCCGTACTTCTGTCCTTTCGCAAATCCTTTCTTAGTGGACTTTTACACCCCATAAAGAATCTACCTTAGCCCAGTCACTAGAGGTTTTTGCCTTGCAAAAGGTGGTGTAGTAATGATTTTGACATATGTTGTTTAGGTCTAGACTCCGATGAAAAATCTAAGTTTTCGACCTTGGGGATGGTGAGCGCAAGCCGCCATCTTGGATTTTAAGTGTGAAAAATTGGTTTGATCAAAATAATTCACCAACGGTTTATTTTATGTCAAAAATGGCAAAGACAAAGTTAAAGAAGATATAATTATTTAAATTTTTGTCTGTACACTTTTTTTTGTACGTCCAATAACTAACTTGTTACAGCGGCGAAAAGACCACCAAGACTTTTCACCAAAAAACTCTCTATACTGGGTATAAGGGAATAACATCTAACAATAGAGTATGGATGTAATAAATACAGCTATAAATACAAATTTATATCAGTATCCAATGCATGAGTCAAACGAGTAACGAGACCTCAGTTGCCCACTACGTTCGGAGCAGGGAAGGTGTTTCCTGGGTTATTTCTGTTTCTCTGACTGATCACTGTTCAATCCCGGATCATTTAGGTACCTATAATTTCATTTATTTAATAAACATACAGAACAGAATGCGATAATTTTAATATAACATTTTTAATTTACATTTCCTTTTAACCTATCTGATATAGTGAAACTGTGAGTAAGAAATACGTTTTAATTTTGTTACATAAAAGAAACAGTTGAGCATCACGTTGAGAGTTGATGATCAATGAGGTCATCGAACTCATCTTTATGAACAACTTCTACTATGGGACCAACACTGAATCACGAAAAATAGCAGTTGTTCCATTTTGTTGAGTGTGAATGAATTTTTCTATGACGATTTCAGGGTTTCTCAACAAGGATTTTTTAAGTCTATTGATCAGGATTTTAACTATATTGACTTGTATTATTGAAATGTATTATTTCATTTTTTTAAGGTAAATTATATGTAATAATATAATGTAATATTTAAAATACTTATTTTTGACATTTTGTACTAAGGAATTATTGTTTCTGAAATAAATTGATTGTATTGAATAGTAAAAGATGTTCATAGGAGTACCTAGCATTACCCTTTCTTATATATCCTTAAAATACCAGCCTGCAAACCAATCAGCTCCTTATTCTAATCAGTATCAGTAATTTATGTTTGCCAATCAACAACAGAACATTGACCTCATTACACACAAGTCTCAATGATACCTGGGGCCTTACGTTCAGCTGATGAAAAAATGCTGCGCGACCGCAAGTCGTATCTCGGCACGTTAAGGTTCACATTCGCGTGATTTTCTGAACTATGCGGTTTTAACGTTAGTTTGAGACCGCGTAAAGCGTTGGCCGTAAGGCCCAAGGTTTTGAGAAAGTGGATTGCTTTTTTGAGCTAGCTCGTTCACTGTGACGAATAAATTAATATTCCTTCACAATTAATAATTTTTAATTTTTATGGGTGTTTTGTGATTAAATAAAATGTTAATTTGTGTGGTTTTCATAAATAATTATTGTTTATTTTACAGCGAACTAATAAATATCGCTGGTCCTTTGTGACGTTTCTGAACAGAAACGCATAGTTCGAATACCGATAAAGCTATAAGAAGAAGAGAGAAGAAATCTTACAAGTGATGTCTCGAGAACCACTCCAACCAATGCCTACAGAGAGATGGGCTGACCTCCAAACTGTGTTCCTTGCAGACTGGCCCCGAAGTCTCCCAGGGTACAATATATTAGAAACTCAAACTCGATGGAAGCAAGCGGGCATCGATTACGGGTTTCATGTATTCTGTCCTTTTGGCGATGTGCAGAACGGGTTCGTGGCTATCAATGAGAAGGTAAGTTTTGGTGGTTTAATTTTGAGTTAGACCCTACCTTTAGTTGACCCTTTTGAATTGATGAAGGTTTGTGATTCAGTCCACTGGTTTCGTTTTTCTGCTCTTGTTTGTATGTAGTTATGTATACATACTGACGTTCACAGGGTTATACAGAACAGTACAGTTTTTATTATAAGACACAAGTTCCATAAAGAATTACAACTAATAAATATTAAGCAAAATAAGCCAGAATTAGGACATATTCCTTATAATTATAAACATATTGTACTATAGGACCAACACTGAAATCGCAAAAAAAATCTTCTGTTTCATATAAAAATTACAATAAGCTGTGTTTGATAAATTTGGTTTTGTTAGTGGACTGTATCAAATTTTTTGTTTGGGAATGCTGGAAAAGGGAAGGACTCACCGGTATGTTGAGCACGCCGGCTGGGTCGTCTGTTTCCTTGTTAGTTTGTGCCTATTTGTTTGTTTTGGGGGCCCCACATATAACTAGAACACTTTAGATCACTGTTAGCTTGTTGTTGCTCGCTTTTTCACTTGTAATGAGTTATAATAAGCATTATATGTTGCTCATGGTGCAATATGGTGCGGTGTTGGAGGGGAACTAAAGTTGGTAGGTTGTGGACAGAAGGGGGCGCGGGTGCGCCGGGATGATGATGTAGGAAAGGGCGGGAATTTGAATAGTCCACATTGAACTTGCTTTAACAAGCTGTGTTTTTTGCGGTTTCAGAGATGGTCTCAAAGATTTGTTTACAATAGTGAGTCCAATAACCTCCTTTCACCGTCTATACCGTTCCCTATAGCCCCGTATGCTGATATAATAACATAATGATATTATTACTATTTGAATTTGTTTTATCAGACCGTCCGTGAGTTTGTTTGACAATAAATACAGCAACATACCTACGACGAGTATGAGATAGCACCAAATTACGTGACTTGTTATGCGTTCTATTTATATCACAGAAAAGAGAAGTAGAAATTTTTTCTCTTCTGTGATTTATATAATTCACCTTAAACATCTCTATTTAGTTATTATATCTATTTTTGTGATATATACACGGTTATTTTTAATGTACAAAAATCTGGCAGGCAGCTTCCCTACATCATACTTACCTATATCAATAGAAATAATAAAATGTGCCATTGTTTTTTTTTGTTTTTTTTTTTCTTATTTTAAATATAATGATATCCACGCCAAAAACTTGGAAAAGGAAATATTTTTTATCAATTTTTTTTCAGTTGTAACACGGAGAATTGTTCCGGTAGTAAGGCTGTTAGTAATATGGCTCACAAATGTACTTAACAACATGTTTAATAACTTTTCACAAAACAATACATTCAGCAAAAAAAGGTTGTTTAGTTCATATTTTGTTACATAAAAAATAACCCTGTATAGGATCACCATACCACATTTCTGTACGTCAGCTAAAAGAAACATAATGTGCAAAATGCAATTTTATTTTTTAGGCATCATCCTACGACATAATTATTCAATATCCGAAAGATGACACTGGAACTTTGGAAGAGGTACTAAGGACAACAAAAGTTATTAATTGGGACACCAAAAAACAACTGAAACTGCCATTTGCTGCACTCCATGTCCTTGAATGCGTAGACAGAGTATTAGATGACAAGAATCTGGAATACAGAATGACAAAAAACGACTATATGAATACCTATATAATTGAAAAGGACTCCCCGCTATACGAAGATGTCAAGTAAGATGTTATTTTGTTTATATTATACTAGCTGACCTGACAGACGTTGTCCTGTCTTAGAACTGTCAAACAAGCAAAGTCAAAGTTGTAAATCTTATTGATTTTACACCTTGGGTTACATTATTGGAGTTGTAGTTGGATACCTATTGAAAAAAAATAAAAATAGGTATAGCTTATTTTACCCGGGGGGATAGTGTAGCTTCCCAACAGTGAAATAATTTTTCAAATCGGTTCAGTAGTTTTGGAGCCTATTCAATGCAAACAAACAAACAAACAAACAAACAAACAAACAAACAAACAAACAAACAAATCTTACCTCTTTATAATATTACTAACCCTTATTTTTCTACTCTGACCCTTTAAAACGATAAGATGCCATTTATTTTAACATAAAACTAAGAAATCATTCGACTTTCATTGACCTCTAAATGACGTCACGGTGTAGCATTTTATTTTCTGTGCCTTTTAAGAATAAAAATATTATACATTTGACACACTGTTCGTCACACAGAATAGAATATTTTTTCATTTCTGTGGTTTGACTGTCTGGTTTTTTCAGGGCTGCCAATATGGGGTGTTTTTTTAGACTTCTCAACGCAACGAAATTTTGTGCTATATGGTGACGTCACATAATTTCAATTTTCAAAATAATATTGTAAAATAACTACTCAATAGAAAACAAAAATATTGAAATTAGTTTCTTAAAATAGCCTTATCTACGAAATAAAAATATAAAAAAAAATACAAAAAAAAAACTTTACATACCGAATTACGTAAGATTAAGCTGGTTAGACAGACCAGTTTCAGAGACGGTTAGAGAATCGTGCAATAGTAATAATAATAATTTATTTATTTCCAAGTAACATAGACTCATACAAATCAAATCAAAAAATATCAATAGAAAATAATAATAATAGTAGCTAGTCACATTGTGCTTCACTATAATCCTCTTATGAATCAGTAATATTCGAGAAGGCGGAGCTCAGTGAAAACCCTTGTAGCTATTTCCATTATAAGATGTCATTATTTATATTTTGGAAGGTAATTACTGAAATTGCATTTTCTAATCACACCATACGAATTACGTTTCTTCTTCTCTACATACTTTTTGTTAATGTTAAGATCTTTGATAAGTGACTAAGTGTATAATTAAGTTACTTAAAATTACAGAATTCAGTATCTAGCGAGACTCCGCGAAATAACATAATTACGAGCATCGCCTCGCGGTTCTACTAGTTATCCTACAGACATCGATATTTCCTCTACATACTTTTTGTCTATGTTAAGATCTCTAATAACTGCAATTGAGTCTCTTAAAATTATTAAATTAAGTATTTAGCAAGACTCCTGAAATAACAATTACGAGCATCGCCTCCCGGTTTTACCAGCATTTTACCAGGAATCAGTATTTCGTTAATTTTCAGGAATATGTATAGTACGTGTTTATTATGTTTATTTTCTTAGTGTATTCACAAAATTTCTCATCGTTTATAACATTCATAAAATGTTACTCCATCAAATTCTTACATTCCCCTAAAACCTATAGACGATATCGATTTCCGAAATATCCAAGGATATACTTTTTTAAATAATTAATATACAAACCAGATATATATTAGATAGATATTTATCAGAGAAGCATGCTTTTTTCCAAAGAAACTTTACCGGTTCATTTCGACGTTATATTTGGGGAATATATTATGGGAATATCATTAGCGGTTTCGTCTAGAATTTATTTCTATATAATCGCTTATTCATTTATATTATGTAAGATATTTAAACGTAAAAAACTATATTAGCTTTAGACTCTAATCTGGGTGTGCTTTTAATGCCTAGCCTTTCATCTAACAAAAACCATCTCTGTTTAAATTTCCAGCTTACCAGCAGGACATACCGTCGAACAACTTACTTTGGAGCACGTTAATTTCATTGATTCGTACTGGCCTCACCAATATCCTACATCCAAGTTCTACTTCCAACTACTGGTCGACTCAAAATCTGGCTATGGCCTCTTCATAAACGGAGAACTGACATCGTGGATCTTAATCGGCGAATGCGGCAACTTAACTCATCTCTATACCTTAGAAGAACACAGGAAAAAGGGCTACGGTGAACTGCTAGTAAAACTTATCTCAAATGCCACTATCAAGGATAGAAAGAGAGATGTCTTCGCATTTTGTGTCAAGACAAACGTAGGAGCTCTTAAATTGTATGAAAAAATTGGTCTCAAAAAGTCTAATGATGTTTTCTGGCCAGATATTTTTAGAAAAGAAACACCTCAAAGCCTATAGATACTTACTAAAAACAAAATGCTTTATAACAAGTAAAAGAATAAAAATACGTCTTGGTTTCTTTTAAAATAAATGACACACCGAATGATCTTAATGATCTAGCTAGTAAAGATTACATAGATAAGAACCTACAAGTATTTAGAAAATCCAGAAGCACCAGATCATACCCATGATCTCACTGTTGTGACTTGTGAGATACTGACTTAGATGTATTTGTACCAAAAGGTAAATTTTGATTCACTGTATTCACCTAAGTCCTAGGTGATGGGATAACAATACGACATCTTGGTACTATCGAACTGATCTGATAATGATGTGGATAGTAGAACTCTTCAATGGATCCCCTCTGAGTTTTGACTCATTTGGCTTGTTTTAACGAGAACCATATCAAAGTACCAACAACGGTGAAGAAGACATTGTGAGAAAACCGATAGGTATGTCCAAGAACCTCAAAAGTTTAGACATAATGACATTCACCAACTTGCACTGTGAGCATGGTGGATTAGGGACCATCTTCCCTGTTTCTTTGATAGAAGTCCCGTGTTCCAGCAGTGAGAACATGATAGGCTGGTAATGATGATGATCATGAAATTTGGCCATCATCAGACTGTCGTCACCAAGCTTAAAGACCCCTCAAGCTTGGGGTCTTTTGGTTTGTTTAAACGAATTGTTCCCAATAGGCATGTGTCCTCATGTTTAATTTATTACAAATAACCGACATTACATATACTGAAAAAATAAATTAAATTGGCTGATAAATCTCTGAGATATGAGCGTTTAAAGTTTTAGGTGGGGACAGGGAGGGGATGCTCTATCCCTTTCTCGCAAAGCGTGTGTTAGTATAGCATTTGTATGGCGCGCCTGAGCCGTGACGTCACGGCTCAGTATGGTGCGCTCTCTGTCTAGCATGAAATTTAAATGCTTATATCTGCTCATATCTTATTTATTTTTGAACTAATTTAAATTTTGTTTTCGTTGATGTGCTATATTTATGATCAGCTTTTGCCATGCCAATTCTACATATTTTCATTACAAACTGATTCCAATTTCAAAAGATCCCAATGAGTTATTTATATTTACACTTACTATTATAATATTATATTGTATAAAATACTTAATACTTAGATAATAAGTATTATATTATTGGTAGACTTGTGTGTCTACACACCATGCCTGGCCAGCAAAGACGCGGACTAGGATCGAGTATGCTTGTTCTAGAACGAACCTCTTTGCGCTCGATTTGAAGACATTGTAATTTTCGGGGAAGAGAATAATCAACATGGAAAAGAGAAAGTTGCTAATGCTATGTGGATTTTTAATTAAAGATGAAGTGGTACCGAAAATTTTGAAGCGAAAAAGATTTGAAGAGGTCCAAGTGACACGTAACCTTGAAAGAAAGCAACAATTAATCAAGAACCACTTCAACTAGTACTTGTAGAAAAATGGCCAGAAATGTAGTCTGTGTTTCTCAGAACCTCGGGGTCTCCAGGAGTATAATACGCTGAATTGAAACTCCTCACTTCGGAATATTATCACCTGGGTGATGTTAATAGAGCAGATTGGCCTACTTATAAGCTAAGTAATTATATCCACCTACCACTAAACCACAAATTGGATATTTATAATCTTATATATATAAAAATAAATCCCTATTTACCTTGGACACGCATAACTTAAAAACGACTTAACCGATTTCATTCATCTTTTTTTAATTTAAGTTTTCTAATACTTTGTATATGGTTCTTACGGTAAGAAAATTTTAAAAATTTCGCAGAAAATTGGAAATTTTCACAAAAGTTAACGACCATTTTAATTTTGCGCGTTTGGCAGTTCTAAGGACAAACGCATTGCAAAACAATCACTGTCGGGTCAGCTAGTTTATTATAAATATATTATGTTATATTTAAGTAGGGACTAATTATTACTTTAACTTGCACAATTTTATCTCCCGATGACGTAACATTAGGCACACAGTCATAAGTAACTAGTAACCTATTAACACAGCCATAAAAAGATACAGTCATACAATCTTATCGTTGAGATCCTATAAAATATGTTTATCAATAAAATTAAGACAGCCATGACAAAATGGGTTAATCTACGATATACTAAATTAAATTTGGATCTCGCACGTCTCTATAATTTGTAAGGGGGCTGAATGATAGAAAATGCATTACAAATGAGTTTAAAATTATATCCTACATAAAATTTAGTTATAATGTTACAATGATAGTTGTAACATTATAACTACCCACCAAAATACAGGTGTTGTCACACCTAGTTTGGTGGCTATGGCTGCAATCTTAATGTGTTGTACTTTAAAGAAATAAAATTATTTTTAATTTAATTTTAAATGATAGTTATATTATAATGTGTTAGTACATATCACTCCACTCATACGTCTCAATAAATTTATTTCTAAGGAGTCTGAATGACAGAGACCGCCGCTCCACTCTATATTTAGAACAGAAATGTCCACTGCGAGAACGAATACAAGTGTTGTGCTGGGTGTGTCATTCAATATAAACAGCCAACTGACTGGTTATTTAGATACCTGAATATACGCACTGTTTGACAAACAGTTGCACTATCAGTGTCAGCACGAAATACTGTTCCAAACTTATCTTTTATTTACTTTACGTTCAGTCCCGGCGAGAACTGATTGTGAATTATTAAAGTTGATAGTGTGTGGAGTTTTTTTTAAAGTGAGAGCAACATATTTTTTACCGCCTTCAAAAAAAGAATGGGGATCTCATTTTTTGTGTTTGTTACCTCAGGACTCCGTCGTTTTCCGTTGGCCCAGTTGGTAGTGAACCTGTCTTCTGCGCTTGGAGGCGTGGGTTCCATTCTCACCTAGGATTCAACATTACCAACCATTACAACATTTAACATTCATGTGATGAACATTTAATGTTGTGTTTGTTCTATATCTGGGTGTTAATATCTACTGAAGTATTTATTCAAAAATATATATGTATGTAACAGTAATATATATGTGTGTATCAGTCTCTGGCAGCCATATCACAAGCTTTGCTTAGTTTGAAGTCAGATGACCGTGTGTGCAAAAATGTCCCGAATATTAATTAATTAATTTGTTTATAAACCGATATGGAAAATTATTTTTTTATTTGAAAGGATATACTTTCATCCCATAGAATTTTCATTAAAATTAGTTCAGTAGTTTGGTTTTTAAATAAAAATAACAGAAAAAATTTCATCCAAGTAAAGGAAATTGCGTACCTAATACCTATTTACTAATTTTGAAGTCGGTTTATTAATTGATCAATCTCAACAAAAAAATATACAAATCAAATTGAGAACCTTCCTCTTTTTTTAAAGTTAAAAAGATATTTGAAGTGGTGCAAGTGACACGTATCAAACAAAGTGACAATGAACCAAGAACCGCTTCAACTGGTGCCTTTGGAGAAATGGCCAGAACTTCAGTCTGTGCTTCTCAGAGATTGGCCTCGGAGTCTCCCGGGGTATAATGCACTTGAAACTCAACGTCGATGGAAGAAGGAAGGTTTAGACCATAGTTTTACAGTATATAGTTTGTTCGGGGATCCGAATAATGGATACGTGGCTGTCAACAACAAGGTTGGACTTATTTTATTTTATACTAGTTACGCCCATGGTTACATCCGCGAAAATCCTTCGACCGTTTTTCCCCGATAAACAGTATCTCATGTCAAAATACAGTTTTAAACTGTCACGGTTGTTCACTACATAATAATCTATACCATATAATAAGCTTGCCGACAATAATTAAGTGCCATCTCAATTTTTTGCTAGTCATCATCTATCATCGTCATATTATCAGCCTTTTTTTTTACATCGGATTAGGCTAACCTTTGACCGCGATCTCGCCTGATGGAAAGCGATGATGCGGTCGAAGATGGAGCACGCTTGCCCAGTAATAACCTATTAACCCTGCACGTGCCTCTCATGTCCTCACTGCTGGGACATCGACTTTCTCTCAGAGAGAGAGAGATGATGGGCTGTAATCCACCATACGGTACTGTTCTTTTGACAGATATCGAGATCTCATTATAAGTAGATAGGTTTGGATTGTGATTTTTGTTTTATATACGAGTAGACTGCCTATTTTTGTGCCTTTTCCGACTAGGGCTCTATTGGCCTATACAAAACTACTGGACAAGGTTTATTGCCTAATTAGATCTTGACTACTTGACCCGGTTTACTTACTCGTAAGGTTCCAAAGCTCTGCTCGACGCCCGGCGTTCAGTTGAAGACCTCTGGTTGGCAGCTCCATCCGCCCAACGACTGCATCTGAAACAGGAAATAGAATTATTATTGTTACTTACTGTAATACACTATATCTGATTTTCACGAGGCAGCTCTCACCAGAAACAGGACCTGAAACAGAAAATACACATTAATAATACTACACAGACATATCTGTAGATATAAACAAACAACTGACATAATATAAACTATCTTAATATTTTACATATTTACATTTTACAATTTAAATTAGGTATATAATTTAGGACAATTACAAACGTGTTTACAATTTTAAAACATAAACTAAAAACCGCGAGAAATCCCACAACATCTCTTCAAGATGTACCGAACCCCAGCAAAGCCCGTAATTCCTAACGAGGACCCGAATATCACGGTAACCCTCGCCGAGTCAGAGACCGGCTCAAAACAGAACATCGCCCCGGCCCAGAGTCAACTCAGCATCACACCCACCAAGGCACTGACGACCCCACCTCCAAGGCCGAACCCTGCAGTGCGGAGGTTATCGGTCGAGATGACGAGGAAGACAGTTGCAGCGGGGCTCTCAAAGCCCAAACCTGCTGCTGCTGTTGCCAGTAAACAGTTGACGAAGGCGACCGAGTGTCAACCCAGAGTCGAGGGCTGCAAATACGCGGATAGGACAGCGGAGGCGGAGGCGTGCGTTCAAAGGGCAAAGGCCAACTTGAACCTCTCCGGCAACCTAAGACGCGATGTAAAAGCGGAGGTGCACTTCGACATTGACCGTCTCTGCCAGTTGGTGGAAGAGGCAGAGACGTCCTGGCCTTTGGGCAATACACCAAAGTCTGGGAAGTCGGAGAGAGTAGAAAGAGACGAAATAAAAGACGACATGAAAAACCTAGAAAGGATGATGGAAAAACAGTTAGAACTGATAAAGGAAGGCAACAAAATAGCTGGGGAACAAAGCGACAAAATGATACAAAGAATGGAAAAGCACAGTAGGATAATGGAGGAAAGCAGTGAAAGGATGGAAGCGTTGAGGTGCGAAATGGAAAGACAGAAGGAGACTTTGGAAGTGAACACCTACGCATCCGTGGCGGCAGGCCGCACAATAACAAAAGCTCCTGAGCGTTTGGCGCTACACTCGGTGGTGGTCACATCCAAAGACGATTTTGAAACTGGAGAGGAAGTCTTAAACAGAATAAGAAAAGCAGTTAATGCAAAAGAAGGAGGAATAAATGTAGAAAGGGTAAGAAAGGCAAAAGACAGGAAGGTAATAGTTGGCTGCAAGACAAAAGAAGAGAGAATGCGAGTAAAGGAAAGGCTTGCGGGTGAGGATTTCCAACTCATAGTTGAGGACATCCAAAACAAGGACCCACTGGTCATCCTCAAGGACGTGCTGCAGCTCAACAGCGATGAAGAGGTGCAGCACGCCCTGAGAAATCAGAATAGGGACTTGTTTAGAGATTTAGAAAAGGAAGACGATAGGTTTGAACTAGCTTACAAAAGGCGAACCAGAAACCCTCAAGCTAATCATATAGTGCTGCGCGTCTCCCCAAAGCTGTGGCAGCGGATGACGGACGCGGGGTCCGTGCACGTAGATCTGCAGCGTGTCAGAGTAGCAGACCAGTCGCCACTTGTGCAGTGTTCCCGGTGCTTGGGATACGGGCACGGGCGACGCTTCTGCACTGACACGCTGTCGAAATGCAGCCACTGTGGGGGGCCACACATAAAGACTGCTTGCCCGGAGTTTCTGGCTGGTACGATTCCCAACTGCTGTAACTGTTCGCATGCGAAGTTCGACGACACTGAGCACAACGCGTTCAGTACAGACTGTCCTATAAGGAAAAAGTGGGACGCATTGGCCAGGGCCAAGACAGCCTACTGCTAAAGTTGAGACGGCAGCAATTAGGGACAGCCCACATAACTACGGCATGGACACCAAAATTAGACACACAACACTACGCGATAAACATAAAATAACAAAACAATTTAACTATACAGTAGCTAATTGGTGCAAGTTTCATGAGAAACTGGCTCAATTAAACCCGGAAAATAAAATAAAAATTATTGACACAAAAATTACAGTAAATAAACATTTAGGAAATACAACAAAATTAAATGGTATAAAAATAAATAAGTATATATGTATAAAACTTAAAAAACCATGCCGTAGTATGCAGGACCAGTAGGACCAGGACACAGGAAACTCTTTGAGTATGGATCAAGAGCCTGTGTAGGTAAAAAACTAACAATAGCAAAAAATACACCGTAAGATAAATAAAATTATGCTGACAATATATATTGCTATATATATTAGTAAAGCATACGAAGTAAAAATTGTTACAAAAATCAGGGTCGTCAAGTCACGATAGTGCCATGTGTGGCCAAACCAGTCATATTGTGGAAAAGGCAGAAAACTTGGTAACTAGCCCTTAAAATGATTCTCTGTATTTATAGTATGTTGTATGTATGTAAAAAATTATTGATGTATATCGTACAATTTTGGTAAAATATATAATTATGGGTATATATTGTGTATGCGATATTGTATAAATTAAAGTAATAAATACATGTTAACCAATTATTATGTAAAAATGGTAAAAATCACTGATATATATCGTACAAGTTTAAAAATATATAATTGTGGGTATATTGTATGCGATATGGTATAAATTAAAACACGTTAGCCAATTATTATGTAAGAAAATTTAAAGAAATAAACATAAATGTTAAAAATATTTTGATGTATATCGTACAAGTTTAGAAATATATGATTATATGTATATTGTATAGATTAAAACAAAACATGTCAACAATTACTATGTAAGAAAATTTCAAGCCAATAAATAAACCTTTAATATAGAATAAGAACATAAGAAAATAAAGAAATAGATAAACCTTATATTGGAAATCCCACCAATAGAATAAAATAAAAGAATGCTCGATGGAAGAATGTTAGAAAGACTAGAATGTAGAATGCAAGATAGAACTAGATTGAAAGAACAATGATATAAAATGGCTTTGACTCATGTCAGAGGTAGCTCGCGGGCCGGACCAAATGCGTCCGGACAGGAAAAAAAAAAAAAAAAAAAAAAAAAAAAAACCACCATACGGCCCAGTGTATGTGGGTGGATGTCTTAATGTCTTTGAACTTTTGGGGTTCTTGGACATACCGGTTTCCTCACGATGTTTCTTTCACCGCTGTTGAGCTTTGGCATCGAAACTGCACATAATTTATATAAGTACTTTATAAGTCATTTGTCCTGTACAAGCCGAGGCTCGAACCGGGTACCATTAGATTGTAAAGCGCATTATGCCGCCCGGCCACCATCGCTCATATATTTTATTATTGTGTTATAATTTACTAACGTTTTTTTAGGTGAACAACTAATTATTAATGTCATCATCATCATCATTTCAGCCGTAGGACGTCCACTGCTGGACACAGGCCTCCCCCATCGATCTCCAAAAGGGCCGGTTGGAAGCGGCCTGCATGCAGCGTTTTTAATAATGTTTTTTTTTTTAATCAACGTTTTTTTTTCTCAGGCAAGCTACGAACTTATAATTCAGTACCCAAAAGACGATACCGATCTTCTCGAAAGAGCTCTGGAGACAACTAAAGTGATCAACTGGGATATTCGGATTACATTAGCATTTACTGCCTACCACGTCATTTCCACTGTGCAAAAAGTTATAAAAGGCAAAGGTGCCGTGTTGGACCTTATCCCGTCGTACACCTTTATTATAGAAAAGGGTTCACCTTTATTTGAAGACGCCAGGTGAATAAACTATAATGAGTATTTTGCATGGTAAACATAATAATATTTTTTGGTCTGTATTTTTTTAATGTAACTGAGACGAACAGGTTGCTTGCCTGATGGTGTGCGTCATGTTACCCCATATAACAGTTCTGTGCCATCGATAATTTAGGACGTCAAACAGATCGAAACCTCATCATCTACTTCGCTCATAATAAATCGATTCGCCTATTAGATGTTAAATACATCGTGATATTTTTTGCCTCACACCTGCAATGTGTGGAATGAGCTTGAACACGGCATTTTCCGAGTAACTTATAGCATGGGGCTATAGTTAGCCCCATATCTTCACTTCATTTATAGTCTAAAGATCGGCAACGTATCCGTCTGTGATGCCCCTGGTGTTAAAGGTATCCTTAGGCGACAGTGATAGCTTAGCATCAAGCGGCTCGTTAGCTCTGTTTGTCACCTATGGCAAAAACATTGCCGTGAAATAAGACAATAGGTACTCGGCCTAAGTTATATTTAACTCTGACAGTTTTCTGTATCAGTGTGCTGTAGATTGTAAATTTTGATTACTTTTGCTGGGTGTCCGGGATGCTGCAGTGAAATATCAAAAGAAAATATTTTCATTCGCCTTTTTACAATGGCATGCACCTTCCTAGTGTCTAACGTTTAAAAACCTATTGAAAGTTGAGGGATCAGAATAAAAGTGGTTTTCATTCTTTTTTTTATACAATGTTATTGTAGCTGTTAGACCAAATTAATGCTTGGATTACAATGACATAATGTCCGTACTGCGATCCCCAAGCCGCCTGCCAAGTGTGGGGATTATGGCAACACCCCTCTCTACGAGGGAGGCCTTTGTTCAGCAGTGGACGTTTACAGGCTGATGATGATGATGATGATGAATGTCCTTACACACTACGGCGGGCAAACAGCGGGTAACGGAGGGAGCTATGCTCGGAGTTTTTTTTGCGCAATCGAATCTGGAACGTGGGTATTGGCCAAAGGATCAGATAGTCACCACCATAGCTATTAAAATTTTCAAGTTGAAGTGGCAATGGGTAGGCCATGATGTTTGAAGAACTGATAACTGATGGGGAAGAAAGGTTCTTGAGTGGAGACCACGAACCGAAAGACGCAGCGAAGATAGACCTCCCACTATAGGTGAACCGACGACAACGTGAGAGTCGTCGGCATCTAGTGGATGCAGAGTGCAGAGTGTGCTGGTTCTTTTTAATATATATATATATATATTATTTTTTTTATTGTTTAATACATTGTTTATATACAATTAACAAAAATGTAGCACCAAAAAACCACGGAAGGTTATATTATAGGGTATAGGGTATATTATGGCAGGCTGTCGTCGTTCAGTGTGGGGGTCTAAGGGGAGGCCTATTTTCGGCAGTGGACGTTTCCTGGCTGATGATGATTTCCTTAACTTCGTTACTCACAAATTGCAACATTTTGGTATTCCAGGTTGCCACCCGGCTTTACTTTTGATCTTCTCTCATCGGAATACGTCGACCTCATCGACTTGAAGTGGCCGCATCGGTACCCCTTATCATCAAACTACTTTCAGCTACTGATCAAGTCCAATTCCGGATACGGCCTTTTTAAAAACGGGCACCTTACCTGCTGGATTTTCATCGGTGAATGCGGCCTGCTCACTCATTTGTTCACGTTAGAAGAGTACAGAAAACAAGGTTTTGCTGAGTTGACACTAAAGCTTATTTCAAATGAGCTTCTGAAGGCTAACAGACAAGTTTTTGCATTCTGCGTAAAGGGCAATGACAACGCATATAAACTTTACAACAAGATGGGATTTAAGCAGTCGGATGAAGTAACTTGGGGTTTCGTTAATAAAAAATCATCTTTAAATACAAACAAGTCAGCAAGTTAAATTTCTAATAAAAATACAACAAGTTAAATTTCTTACTCCAGTAAAATTATGAAAACCTAATGAAATCGTACTTGTATCTTTAAAAAACCGATTAAAAAACCCACAAAACACAAACATTCTAAGTTATTATGTAAACCACTACAAAGAATAAAATAATATTTTAAAAGGATTTTGAAGTCGTTTCTTTTTTAAAACATAATTTATTTTAATGTTGAAATTACAACCTCAAACAACGAGTGCTGTTCGGGGCGAACTACTACTAGCTTTTCTGACTGTCAGCAGGAAAGGCTGCCAAAAATGGAAGAGGGCGAGGTAAACACGCGCTTATTGCATACACTGACATATCCTTCTACTAACTTAACTGCAATCGATATGATCATATGATCAAAATGTCATCAAATGGACGATCAAAGGGGATGTAAGTGCTAAAAGGGAAACTGTACGTGAGAAAAAAATATATACAGGGTTATTGTGCATTCTTTCGCTATTATAATATAATAATAAGTAAAAAAAACACCCGCTGTGAGTAAAAAGAACAGGGTTATAATATTAGCTGACTACCTCTCGCAGGCAGCTTCTCTAAGTATCTCATACTTAGCAAATTTAGTTCCATGACTATCACGCTTCCATTTTTTTTCTGAGTTCACACTCGACAAAATGTATGTAACAACCTGAATTATTTTCGCTATTTCAGGGTTGGTCTCATTGTTCTTATTTGGTGCTTGTTCTTGTTAGTATTAGTAGGTATAAACGCAATGGAAAAACTCGCCCTAGGCACTTTGGCTACCTATAGCTGTTCGCATACAATCGAGAGCATGCTTACATTTCAATATTAAGCCTAGATATTGATCAACATCATATCTGGAACAGCTGATTACCAAACAATATTCTAATCTATGCATTCTAACGCGATACCTATCTTTGTGTCTTTGTTGAGAAATTGGCATATTTTCTTTAAATTAATGTACACGCTCTTTTTGGTCCCTACGAATTGCCTCATAACTACTTATATGTTTAAAATGCCTGAGTTCTTCTAGTGATTTCACCTGGCCGTCCTTATTTAGGACGTGTCACTTATAATTAGTTTATTTTTTATATATTTACAACTAACTGCGCCCGCGATTAAACCCGTGGGGTCATTCCCTCAGGAACTGTACATTTATCTCAGAAAAAATAAATACAGGTCACTCTACCGGCCCTCCAACTATTTCAATGTAAAAATCACGTCGATTCATTGTTTTGTTACTGCGTGAAAGAGACATTATACGAAGTTAAGTATTTATATAAAATCATGTTAGAAGTAGTTAAGCCCAACTTTTATAAAGAGTCATATCGAGTCAAACTTGAATCTCGATAAATTCACTGAGATCCCAGCGGTAGGGTAAAAGAAGGCGGGTGAAGCCAATGCTTCTTTTAAATATTAAAATAACCCATTATTAATTACTCATTAGTAAAATTTAGTAAATTTAAGTTATATGACCCATTAAAGACCCATATTACATATGATCCAGAAAAGTGATGACCCTTTATAAACGTGACCCATTAAACGTGACCAATTATAAACGTGATTTATTATTAAAATTTTAGTTATGTATACCATTAGAGATATACCTGAGTGATGACCCATTATAAATGTGACCCGTTATAAAAATGGCCCTTTATAAGTGACTCATTACTATTTCCATTCGTTTAGTGATTCTAGCAGCTGCAATAGCATTGTAAAAAGCATAATAAACATTTATATTCTGGGTACCTGCTACAGTCTTACGTTCAACAACCAAGCAAAAGAGATCAGAATTCGTGGTTTTAATTCAACTCTTTACAAAGTTATTGCCGCTACTATCAGAGCAAATAACCGAATGGAAGTAGTAAAGTAAACCAAAAAATCGTTATAGAACCCATTGAAGATACAAGTGACCCATTATAAAAGCGGCCCATTATAAAAGTGACCCATTATAAAAGTAACTCATTATAAGTTATAATAAAAAATATTTGTAAATATTCAGTAGTGTAACAATCGGAGGGTCGTTCAGCATGCACGCATCTTACTTTATACCTACATACCCATTACCAACCCCGTCGCATATTAATTTTGCACGCGCACTGTTACAGTAGTTTATTTATCTACCTACGCATCTGCGAAGGAAAGACAACATCGAATCGATTTACGCACGTTCAATAAAATCTCAGAGATATTACGCGATCTATTGCAAAACCGTTAATATTACGTTTACGTGTTCATTCGCGTCTAATCTAATTACAAAGTTGGCTAACATAGACGCCTTAGTTCTTTTTCATCCATAACTCAGTTAATTATATTCACATGACAATCAAAATCGATGGATTTTCTTTCATAACATAATGCACGTTGCGGCTGCATTAGGCCAATCAAGGTTTTTATAGTGCAAAGTATTGACAGCATTTGATAAGACAGCATTCTTTGTTAGTTAACATAATGTTTCCTGGGTGAATCAAGATAACAGTTATAAAAGTTAACACACTAACACGAACACTATTATTTTATATAAATATGTTATCACTTAAGTGACAAATAATTGTCTTTGTGGTAATAAAGTTCTTTAAACCTAAACCTAAAAGTTAAGTATCGAATTTTCAAGGTAAGTTTTGAAAAAAAATTCCTCCAAAAAATTTGTAAATACCACGTCAGTTTCCATAGTAAAAATATACCTATTTACACAATGAGCTGATCATTGTATTTATACCTAGTTTAACAGAGTTGCCTTTATTTTTGATCAGGCGCTGTCACAGAAATTGCATACAGGCCTAAAATAGTTACAAATGTAATCTTATTACCTAAAAAAAAACTGCAAACATATTAGAATACCATACATATTAGAATTTAAAAAACACAAGAAAATAAAGTTTTATTAGTACATACACTGCAGAAGAAAGAAAGAAAGAAAGAAAAAGTTTATTTGTGACAAAATAAAGTTTTTTTAAATAGCTTAAAGACACAAGGTCACAAATCGGCCCCAACTCAGCATAATGCCGGCTGTTAACCAGCGCTGGTCTTCCATTGGAGCCGTTTGGTGATGTCTCAGTAGGTACACACATACAGTACGTACACCACTACAAAATATAAATATATATAAATAAAATAATAAATAAACCAATCTAAGAACAAATACTAATAATGATGACAATGAGAGAAGTTTCAGAGTTTTTGTGTTGTTTTTTAATTTTAATTTTCCTTTTTTTAAATATTACCCGATAAATTGGTTATAAGGTATTTTTTTATTGGAACTTACTTTATTTAGTTTGGGGTTTTTTGCCAGAAATAAAAAATACTTCACAACATTGAAATATAATATATCTCACTATGCTTCAAAATAATTAATTTTACCAATTATTATAGACACGAACCACTAACTATACTCTCATAATAAACAAAAAAATGTGTAGATATCATTATTAGATTATTCACACACCTTCATACATCAAATTAAAGTCTACGCAAAAATTAACAGCTTTCAATACTCAATATCAATGTGCAATAAATATAACAATGACGATCGATAGCTATTGTTCCCGATCTGACTTTAATTTGGTCGTGCACTGATGTGTAGACCAGAAGGTAGACCAGGTAATATTTTGGTCAGCCATTAATTAAAACCACGAGACGAGAGAGAGCCTCTTTGCGTTTGTAAGAGTACAGAGAGAAAAGCTCGTGATACTGTTTAGTCGATTCATGACTTGCAGGGCCATATTAGTCTTTGCTGAGCATTGCAAGCTTATTAGCGGAAGTCAACCGTGAAGGTTTAAGGACCAGTAGTATTTGGTCTCTTTTATGAACACGTATTAGTGTTTTTTGTACTATAATGCACAGGTGGCCCAGTGCAAGTTGGTACAGAAAAACACCACCCCTAATCCACCACTCTCTGAGAAAGGGCCTGAGCCCCAGCAGTGGGAACATGGTAGGCTGAAATGATGATGATGAAAAGTGTTTTTTATTTGGCTACTCGTTAAAATTTGAATGAGAGCATAGTAATGATTATTATGGAAAATTTAGGGATCTATTCTATAGAAAATCTTACTCTTTCTGGTCGGTGATTGAGCTGTATAGTGCACGCTGCGTATGTCATAGTTCGGGTACTTTGGTAGGGAACTGCTTCTGTTCAAAGATATTACCAACGTGTTCTTTTCATCCGCATTTGGTACACAGCATCGCGACAACGATGGTGCCCCATTGTGGTCCAAATAAATCATAGACTGTGATAGTGCGGACGTTATTGTGGCACAATTGAAGATAGTGAACGAATGGACTTGCGAAATGTGGACCTTGGTGATATTTGGTAAGCTTTGTGAACAAGTGTGAAATAGCTACGATTGTGGTATTTTCATACAGTACCTATTTTCAGATGGGGTACTAAAATTTATAAGTTTTATATCACTTAGGGTTATTCCTTGATCATACCCAGCGAAATAATAACTAGATAGCTACGGCTGTAGTATTTTCATATTGGTATAGTTCCTATTTTCAGAGATGATACTGAAATTCAAAAGATTTATATATCTTACCCAATGAAATAAGTTATTATTTCGCTGATCTTAACACATCCAACCAAAAAATATGACTGACACGCTCTTGGCCAGTTATTTGAATCGTTTGAAAAACTAAGGAATTCAAATGGCATCTGGTCATCTAAATGTTATCTATACTATAATATTATAAAGAGGAAAGATTTGATTGTTTGTTTGTTTGTTTGCATTGAATAGGCTCCGAAACTACTGAACCAATTTGAAAAATTCTTTCACTGTTGGGAAGCTACACTATCCCCGGGTAACATAGGCTATATTATTATTTTTTAACAGGGATCCTTACTAAAACTCCAATAATGTAACCCAAGGTGTATAAAAATAAGATTTACAATTTTGACTTTGCGTATTTGACAGTTCTAAGACAGGATAACGTCTGTCAGGTCAGCTCTGTGGGTCAGCTAGTCTATACTAATATTATAAAGAGGAAAGATTTGATTGTTTGTTTGTTTGTTTGTTTGCATTGAATAGGCTCCGAAACTACTGAACCAATTTGAATAATTCTTTTACTGTTGGGAAGCTACACTATCCCCGGGTGACATAGGCTATAATTTATACCCGTGCGTAGCTGGGGTGGACCGCTATTTTATTATTTAGTTTATAACTCGATGCATCAGATCATTTATCTTACTAATATCAAAGATTATATACTAGAGAAGATTGATGATAGCAGTACTTTGTACCGTACCCCGGAAATTTGCCAAAATACCTGTTGAAACTTAGAGGGCGCCACAATTTGTCCGGGCAATAGGTTGTCTCGAACTTACGTGAGATGGCGTACGAAAAATTACGGTAGCGCAACATTTCAAGAGAAGCGCACCAGATATCAGTAGATGGCGCTTTTCTTCGCGCTCACAGAATGCATCACAGAATAGGACGTAGTAGTTGGGTCAGTTTCGTTTCACAATGCGACGTTGCCAGTTCGTGCTGAGAGTTAGGCCCGCGCTGTGCGACGTTGCCAGCGCTGTATCGACTTGATTTTATGAATGGGTTATAGTTCTCAACCGGAGAGTGACATAGGCTACTAGTAAAATTCTAGATAAATTAGGTAGGTATTTACCGACTGAACGCGCACAAATCCACTCTCCATTACAGGTACCTACCTACTGTATCGTCAAAATTTTACGTAATTTTATTCTAGTAAATAAATAAAGCACACAACTACTACCTACTATGAAGTCGGTACACTACTAGACTACCTACTACACAAACAAACACACTGCTTTCCTGATACCTACCGTAAAGATGAGTACAAAATACCTATGAACTTCTAGGCTGGAATGTAATTACTGTTTTAGTAGGTACAATACTTACCTACCTAAGTACCTACTTAACCTTCGCGCGGGCAGGCCTGGCCAGACCTGACGCACTCCGCACTCTAGGTACCTATAAAGCTACAAGTAGCCGACTTCTCAGAACCGGAAACTTCCGTGTCCACTGTCGTGCGATACACAGAGATAACGCGACAAGAGTTACGCGATAGAGGCAACTTCTATAGGTACGCATACATACTTCGGCGGACCATATTTTGCAAAGAAGGTTAGGTACCTACCTATCTACTCATGAATACCATGAATAAAAACCTTAAAAATTACAAAACATCCACACTATTCAAAAAATACCTATAGGTACCTACCTACATTATTACCTAGAACTAGGTATTAAATAGGTAGGTACCTGATTTCCGAATCCATACAATCATCCGACCTTGATCGTGAACTGGGAAGCGAAGGCAGTTAGTTACCTACTATGTCCCGACTAGTTTTGGTAAACACATTTTGTGTATGACATTTTGAATATAGAATATAGGTATAGGTACTTTAGGTACATAGGCGACTAGCAGAGGTCGATGCTTGAGTGTAGATAGTCATAAAATCAAAGGAAGCAGTTATTAGAGTCCAGGAACCTTTCGGACAACAGTCATTGCGGCACCAAACTAACGTTAGATCCGCTCAGTTGGAAAATCACGCGACCGCAAACCGTATCTGGGCGCGTTAAGGTTCACGTTCGCGTGATTTTCCAACTGAGCGGATCTAACGTTAGTTTGGTGCCGCAATAGCTGTTGTCCGTAAGGCCCTAGATTCACTTAGTTGCAGGAGTCACAGTTTAAATGTAGATAATCGGAGCCCAGATTCACTTGCAGGGGTCACAGGGGCGAACGTGAACCTTATCGCGCCCAGATACGGTTTGCGGTCGCGTGATTTTCCAAATCGCTTACGATTTACGCCTTAGCCCCAGGTACAGATAAACAATATGAGAAGAAATCCCCGCAATTCACACCTAACCACGTTAGCATTTATTTTAGCACATTACTGAGCAGGCTAAAGCTATAGAGGTCATACCGCCTCGTCTTTCGTAATTTACTGTCCTGTCTGCCCCAGTAAAGTAGTGGAGAAAACAACACCCTACCACGCCCAAATTTTGGCTCGAGGTAGTAAAGCTCATTTTAAGTTTTAGTATATTTTTTGCATATTTTTTAAGGCTCTGGTTTAGGAAATACAACTAGTTCTAGTTTTTAGTTTAAATTATAGTCTAAGTTAGGTCTTACGATTTTGACGACCTGAAATACCCGGCTCCTCAAGCATTTTGTCCCAGGTCAATCCAGGCAAGGATAGTGACCTTCACTGGCTTTCCAACGATAGGTCATTTAGTATTTTAAGACTCTTAGGTACTAGAGCTACTAAGTAGCGAGACAGAGCCTAAATACCCGATTTTTTGAAGGTCCATAACTTCGGACACAAAGGTCCAATCAAATATCTGACGTCATAAACCTCATTTTTTCTAGCAGACGATGACGTTAAACTCAAAAACTCGGCTTTAGGACCTACCCCTAAAGACCCCAAATTGGGTTTGTAATTACGTAACCGGAAATTCATGTTAAGAGGGGGCATCCGAAATTTTATGCAAATTTGCCATGATATTATAACTAAACCAAATATCCTATCAACGTAATAATTGATATATATGATTTTTCAATTCATGTTTTTTCCGCCATTAAGACAGAAACATAATAGCAAGATATTTACTCGATACTTTAATGTTTTGAAAATAGTGCCTTTTTGCTAATTTTTTTGATTTTACTTGGAAAGTACTTCAGTTACATATCTAAAATAAATACTCATCGAAGAATATATAGTTTGTTTTCCATAGTTAAGACAAAATTTACCTAGATTAATTAGTACTCTCATAATAAATTATATTCGATTTGAGACTTACGTCCTTTAGTTCTAAGCAACTATTCGGTCAAACGGTAAGTCCGATATTCAGTCTTATTCTGTTGCGCTTTGCATCTAAATAGCGAAACATGCTCCGTTCAACCTCAGTACCGCACTATGCCTCAACGGGGAAGGACGCACGCGCTTGCTTTTCGCCTTGGTTTTATCTTCCGAGTGCGATTATAACAACACCTACTGTATTTTCAAACAAAGGATAATATAAAAAATCGATGGCTCGAACGCGACCACTTGACGCGGCAACCAAGTGGTGCCAATGACCTTAGAGCACAGACTAGGTAAAGCTACTACGAAAAAATAACATAGATACAAATAAAATGGATATGACTAGGCCGTAACGCATCCATTATTATGTATGCTCAGTAATATAACTATTAGAGTCGGAGTGTTTCTTTGTGACAGACAAACAGACAGAGAGAGAGAGAGAGACGGAGAGAAGCAGAGAGAGAGAGAGTCAGAAAGATAAAACTAAAAATTAAAAGATAATATAAAATAATTTAAGTTTTATTATAGAAACTGACGTGGTTTTCACACATTTTATTTATATTACACGGGAATTAATTTAAGTTTATTATAACTTATTATGAGAGTACTAATTAATCTAGGTAAATTTTGTCTTAACACTGGAAAACAAACTATATTTTCCTTCGGTGATTATTTATTTTAGATATGTAACTGAAGTACTTTCCAAGTAAAATCAAAAAAAATTGCAAAAAGGCACCATTTTCAAAACATTAAAGTATCGAGTAAATATCTTGCTATTATGTTTCTGTCTTAATGGCGGAAAGAAAATGAATTGAAAAATCATATGTATCAATTATTACGTTGATCGGATATTTGGTTTAGTTATAATATCATGGCAAATTAGCATAAAATTTCGGATGCCCCCTCTTAAAGAAGAGCGTTCAAGACACACATAATTTTGGTGGTATGGTTCCTTATCCAAAGCCATACATACAATGGAGATACTTTTCTGTATTTATGTTTATTCGCCCGAGTTAGGTAATTATCAATTTAAAAAACCGACTTCAAAATTAATAGTAGGTACCTAAAACTACTGAACGAAACCAACGAAATTATTGTACAAATTTAATGAAATATCTATGGGACCAATCTAAAAATCCAAATCAGTTTTTAAATGATGGAGTTCTAAAGTAACAAACAACCGAATCATTGAGAACCTCCTTATTTTTGAAGTCGGTTAAATAATCTTGCAGTACTGTACCGCACCGCCTTGATGCGGTTTGACCTTATAGGCAGTTATCTTCATATACCTACCTACATAGCAGAGCAAAAAAGCAGAGTGCGACGTTGCCGCTTCGTGCGAGTATTTGTACGGAACCCTCAGAGTGCGAGTCCTACTCACACTTGTCCGGTTTTTTTAGTAGGTAGGTATAAGAATCATAGCCATGTCCGCTTTTGGTAAATTAGGTAGGTACTTACCGACTGAACGCGCACAAATCCAGTCTCCTTTACAGGTACTTAGAAGGTACTTACCTACTGTCTCGTCAAAATTTTATTCAAGTAAATAGGTAAATAAAGCACACAACTAGACTACTACATCAATAAACACACTACTTTCCTGATAGCTACCGTAAAGATGAGCACAAAATACCTATGAACTTCTAGGCTGGAATGTAATTACTGTTTTAGTAGGTAGGTCCAATACTTACCTACCTAAGTACCTACTTAACCTTCGCGCTGGCAGGCCTGGCCAGACCTGGCGCTCTCCGCACTTTAGGTACCTATCAAGCTACAAGTAGCCGACTTATCGGAAGCGGGAACTCCCGTGCTCACTCTCACGCGATACACAGAGATAACGCGACGCGAAGAGTTACGCGATAGACAGAGAGGCAACTTCTAGGTTAATATAGCTATAGGTAGTTAGCGCTCGCGCGTCCTGAATTGCACTTTATTGTGTAGTAGCAAGAGTTGCTATGGTTTTGTGGAGTGACTCTCCTGGGTCCTGGGGCCTTACAGCTAGCTGTTAAAGCAATCCAGTTTAGGTGATGAAAAAATGTTGCGCGACCGCAAACCGTATCTGAGCGCGTTAAGGTTCACGTTCGCGTGATTTTCCGAACTGCGCTGTATTAACGTTAGTTTGATACCGAGTTAGCAGTTGGCCGTAGGTAAGGCCCCAGGGGCCTTACGGACAACTGCTATTGCGGCACCAAACTAACGTTAGATCCGCTCAGTTGGAAAATCACGCGAACGAGAAAAGTACACAAGTTAAGAAAGTAAAACAATGAGGCGATGTTTAAATAAAAAACACAACCTTTTCTATATAATTTTATTGATTATTAAAGTACTTTTCAAGACAAAAATGTACCTTGAGATCGACAAAATGCCATTTGATCAGGGGGCAGATTTGATAGTTTTCGAAAACTTTTTTCGTATACGTTTCGTTCCATACATTGCTGGGCTGAAAGGTATTCGAAATCTTTTTTCAAATTAGAGTGAAGCAATCTATACCGCTGATTTTAGTTCCTTCGCGTTTCCGCTGGAAGCGCTTTACTAAAATGTATGGAACAATACGTAAATGAAAAAAGTTTACGAAAACTATCAACTTAATTATCCATGAAAAAATAGTAATGTTGAAATTCCTGATATTATTTTAGTTAAATGTTAATTATTTACATTCTAAATTATTTAACTAAAAAAATGTATTATTATAAGACATTTTAAAGTAGGATTATTTTATTGTAAAGCGCCATCTACTGGATATCGATTGTATTACTAAAGGTGCTTGCAAAGGTAAGTTCGGTAAGTTATTGGTTTCGTTGCCGTAGTACTAACTATTATTATATTCTGTGTTTTCGTACAGTTTCAGTCTAATTCGATACTCCTAGCGCCATCTAAACAATCACTTTGGATCTATTTTAAGGGTCACGAAATGTTCTAGAGGGTTAGCAGCGGTCGCTAATATTTATGTCACAGTGAGCACAATTTGTTATGGATAAAATATGACATAACTGATGATCCAACAGTACCTACCTAAATGGCAAACTGTTATTATGGGCTAACGTGGAGGTATAAATTATAACGATATAGGTACCGCTTACGATTTCATGCGTTTCTATATGAAAAATTATTTTGGTAGCTCTCTTGTATTGACTTAGTTAGGTACCTACTTCGTATTAAGGACCGGACCAATAAAACTTTTTTAAAAACACCAACTAGCGATCCTCTTAGCGACAAGACCGCCACTTGTGGCTCTAGCTCGTAAGTGCTTTCTATCTGTTTGTAATTTTTATTTCTGGTGTACATAATAGTGCTAACAGACGCTCGAACGCGGCTGACGGACCGTCGTCTAAACAACGGGAGAGAAAGAGTGAGAATATCATATTTCCCTCTCTTTCTCTCCCATTAGTCAGACGGCGGTTGAGGTCAGCCGCGTTCGAGCGTCTGTTAGCACTATAATAAAGAGTTTCTATCTATCTAAATGATAGTGGAGCAGTAAAAAGTCAGTGGAGTAGTAAAAAGACAGTGGAGTAGTAAAAAGACAGTGGAGTAGTAAAAAGACAGTGGAGTAGTATAAAGACAGTGGAGTAGTAAAAAGACAGTAGAGTAGTAAAAAGACAGTGGAGTAGTAAAAAGACAGTGGAGTAGTAATCGCTCGCTTTATTGGTCTCAACAACGACCGCACGGTCGTTGTACTTGAGAGCGCGTTCGGTAATAGTGATTTTGACACATGCCGTGAAAATATACGGGACATTTGTGCGCATACGGTCATCTGACCCCAAACTTAGCAAAGCTTGTGATATGGCTACCAGAGACTGATAATTATAAATACATACATATGTATATAGTTTTGAATACATACTTAAATAGAACAACTTATATTAACAACCAGATATATCTATACTAATATTATAAAGAGGAAAGATTTGATTGTTTGTTTTTTTTGTTTGCATTGAATAGGCTCCGAAACTACAGAATCAATTTGAAAAATTCTTTCACTGTTGAGAATCTACACTATCCCCGGGTAACATAGGCTATATTATATTTTCAAAAATAATAGGGATCCTTACTAAAACTCCAATAATGTAATCCAAGGTGTAAAAAAATAAGATTTACAATTTGAACTTTGCGTGTTTGACAGTTCTTATATAGGACAACGTCTGTCAGCTAGTAACAAATACAAATGTTCATCACATAAAATGTTTGTCCTAGGTGGGAATCGAACCCACGCCCCCAAGCTCAGAAGTTAGGTTCACTACCAACTGGACCTACGGGCTAAAATCCTGTAGTCATCGTTCATCCTGTTTGGATGAGATTTTTAATTTGAGATTTTTTTCTAGACTGATTCTTAAAATTACTATTAGAAGGAATCTAGTCGTTTATGAATGAAATGAAATGAAATGAAATTTTTACCATCCGGACAACTTGCATCCATAACTTATTATTTAGATAGCCCGTTGGTCCAGTTGGTAGTGAACCTGCCTTCTGAGCTTGAGGGGCGTGGGTTCGATTCCCATCTAGGACAAACATTTGTGCGATGAACAATTGTGTTTGTTCTATATCTGGTTGTTAATATCTATTTAGGTATGTATTTAAAACTATATATGTATGTATATCAGTCTCTGGCATCCATATCACAAGCTTTGCTTAGTTTGGGGTCAGATGACCGTGTGTGAAAAAAATGTCCCGAGTTTAAAAGTTAAAAAGTTTATGGTAAAGACTCCGAGAACTGCTGTAGCGGAACTCTTGTCGAGCCAATAAACATAAGTACCTTACTAAATTACGACATCGTGATTGTCGCAGTCATCCAGTGGATGCAGATGGCAGGCTGTCGTTCAGTGTGGAGTTCTAAGGGGGAGGTTTATGTTCAGCAATGGACGTCTTTTGGCTGACGATGATGTATGAATACGGTCAACTTATTACATACATTTCATTGGTATGAATAACAACAATGGCAAACGAGCATGACATGTGTTGTCTAGCCGAACATGCTCACCCGTATGCATTCGTTCGCTAAATCTATACACAGCATAATGTAGAAGGAAAAAACTGAATGAAAAGACTAGTCGATAACTCTCTCTTGAAAATTAGAGTCTCTCCAATTTAAAAGATCACTTCTTACACAGTTTTCTACAAAGCATCAGTGATTAACCCGACGTCCTTCTATGTAAGATACAACGAACCGTGTGAGAGAGTATCCACTGCATTCATTCCCTTTTTACCAGCGTTGTTACAACTACCCGCAAAAACACATGTGAACTGCCTCCGTTGTAGTTTGCGACACCATTGTTGAAGAACTACGTGTGCTTATTATTTGGACTGCGTCTGAGAATAATAATAAACCAAATAACAAGTAAGGTGTGAAAAATGAAGATAATAGGCATGATTCCTAATGTTTAATTTATTACAAATAACCGGTTTAGCGATGAATATAAGTAAATACATTACACATACGGAAAAAATAATTTGAATTGGTTGATAAATCTCTGAGATATGAGTATTTAAAGTTTTAGGTGGGGATGGAGAGGGGATGTTCTATCCCTTTCTCGCAAAGCCTGTGTTAGTATAGCATTTGTATGGCGCTCCTGAGCCGTGACGTCACGGCTCAGTATAGTGCGCTATCTGTCTAGCATGAAATTAATTTAAATTAAAATGCTTATATCTTATTTATTTTTTAACTAATTTTAATTTTGTTTTCGTTTATGGGCTCTATTTATGGTCAGCTTTTTTATGAGGTAATAAAAAAAATTAGTCATCATGCCTATTTGACGCAGTCGGTTGTCTTGCGTCATGGTAGAGTTAATGTAATACCCGGCTGCCCAAGCAGTAGGGAACTGGATGTTGATGGGTGTTCCGCGATAATTATACACTGGGTGTCTTCAAGTCACGAGTGAATCGGTTTCTTCTAGACAAGTCCATCGTGGTCAAACGCAGGCACAACTACAACATCTAGTTAATACCATTTTACAGTTAATACAATTATGCAATACAATAAAATAACTTATGTGAGGCCCTAGCTCCCACAGTAGGATACCCTGAGTTTGTGGGAGCTAGTTCTCTTCGGGGGTGCATGCGAGAACAAAAAACACCAACACGATCAAACTAACAACAACAAAACAAAGATATACAACACAACAATGTAACAACAACTACAACAAACAAACACGACAATTACAAACAAAACCAACACAAAAATAACAAAAAGAAACACAACAACAATAGACAACAAAACACAACAAAAAAATGGATTTTTGCGAACCTGGGTGGGTTAAAAATTTGCTGCCTGTATTCAAGGCGTCATGAAGCCTGCATGCAGCTTTATTGACGTTTCTCGGTTTACCCGCGGCATCGTTCGCGTATAGTATAGTACTATGCTACTCGGGAACATAGCTTTGTAGCTTAGTGCTATTGTAAGAATTTTCAGAATCGGAACAGCGGTTTTAGAAATTACTTCTAACACACAAACAATACTTACAATAATTTTTTAACTTTCGCGATTTGATCACATGTTTTGAATGTTTATCGGGACTTAAGCACGTATTATACCTTACCTTAATAAAATAGTACGTGATAAGTCCCGATAAACAATAAAAAAATTACAAAAAAAATCTTTAAAGACAGTATACACGTATATTGCTCGCCAATAGAGCCTAAATCAAAAGGGAGTCTTTAAAGGTCAGCAACAAATCCATGATTCCTCTGGTGAAATGTATAGACGGTAACGACAATCGCTTACCATCAGGCGGCCCGTTAGTTCGCTTTCCACCTAGTGCGTATTTTTTTTGGATAATAACTATACTTATGAGTTGATTCGACTTAAAAATTACCCACTAAGTAAGTATCTACCTCAGAGCAATTAAAAATACACAGTCCCTACGGCGCACTGCCAAATTGACGCCAAAATCGCTTCCAAATCTACGTGAATTCCCAATAAATACACGACTCACGCACACATACGCGTTCAAAACTACGTGAATTTCTTGTCAGAACGTCGTACTAAAAACATCCGTTTTAAAAAGAAACAATGTTTTCTTGCCGTGTTAAGAACTGTAAAAACAACACAAAAGTAAATAAGAAGAAGGATGGAATATTTCCACATATTATCACTTATTTTGATGAATTACATGACACGAACTTCGACTACGCACACATGTTTCAAAAAGTGGCTTCACTTTTCGTGTTCGCGGTAGTCCCTCTGTATTTTCATTTGCTCTGAGGTATCTACAAATAGATTAACCAACAGCAGAAATGAAATGATATCTGCATAAACTGATACCTACCGACTGATGCTCTACGTACTTACCTGATGCTCATTTCCTTTTTATAGTCCTCACAGTCGTAAACCGAAGGCCGATAAAAGCAGACAACGGTCTACACTCGCGAAAAACGAATATGCGGTACATAAAATGTTTGAAAGATAAGGTAATGTTACAATAAAGAATAAACATAAAAATTTAACATTGTAAGAAGTTAAAATGGAATGCCACGCTTCGATATGCTTGTTTCAAATATAGACGTTACCTAAAGTAAAGTATTTTATTTAGGCTGAGAGCTGATTTCAAATTTTTTGGTCTGCCCATAGGTTCATGGCTTATCAAAGACATAGATAGGTATATAGCGGACAATCCGACTTTATTTAAACACTTTTTTTTAATAATTTACTTAAATCTCCTTTTTAGGGTTCTATACCCAAAGGGAAAAATGAGACCATATTACTAAGCCTACCATGTATGTCTGTCTGTCTGTCTGTCCATCCGTCCATCCGTCAGTCTGACCTATCTTTAAACGGCTGTATCTTTCGAACCGTAATAGATAGACAGTTGAAATTTTCACAGAATATGTAATGTTAAGGCGGATTAACTAAAATTTACTAAAAAAGTCAAAATGTAAAAACGAAAGGGATACAGCAAACGTGTATTTTTGTATTAGCTCTAATGTAAAAACGGTAATACGTACAAGCGTCAAACTTGGCACGATTAGGTAGTACACACTAAAGTATAACAACAAATAATAAATAATGGCTAAGTGCGAGTTGATGACAAAGTTCTGTTAGTTACCAAGTTATAATTATTATTGTGTTATACTCGCGCCTGTAGCAAACTGCCGAGCTACGATGACATACCAGACAACTAACGTTGAACACTATGTAAGCGATATAACGTCAAAATTAGAGTAAATGTGGCACGTCTAAATTGGAGTAAATGTGGCATTGTGAACCATATAATTGATACAATGTATGTACGACGCTCGGACGTTTTTTGACTGTTTTCACGGAGAGATTGTGACTCTATAGGAATTTTATCTCGATGCATAGTAGTAAAGATTAAACAAAATGATGATTAAGGCCTCTTTCAAGATACGCAACGAACCGTAACACAATTACCAATTATTTTCTCTCAATTTCTCTCCAACAATTCGAGTATTTATCTGATTGAATTCATTCATTAGTAGGAACCTTTATTTGATTAGCTCTCTCGCATTTCCCATATTAGATTAACGCAGAAGGTAGTGCAAGATTTATTTCAGCGTGTTTGGTTTCCAAACACTTAGGTAAATTAAATCGACTCTGGAAACACCATGTTCTTTTTACGCTACCTACCTACTCTTGGATAAATGATTGCTTTACGATCCAATCCAATCTCATAAGAGACCACGATTATCGAATTAGGTCCTACGACAATGATACTTAGAAAAAAAAGATCCCGGGCCAAAATAGCGGGTGCAATGACCTCGTAGGTACCTACGCGCATCTGATGATTAAAAAATAAAACCGGCCAAGTGTGAGTTGGGCTCGTGCACTGAGGGTTCCTTACCACCACATAACTTGTTAGCTACAAAAGTACCTACAAAAAAATTGTGCAAAAAAGCAACATCCCATCATCGCTCTGGCGGTCACCCATCCAAGTACCGACCGCGCTTGACGTTGCTTCACTTCGGTGATCGTACGAGAAGCGATGGTGAACAGAATTTTTCGCACACTCGCACTTGTCCATTATTTATTATTTGTTTCTATATCAATAGATAGCCAATTATAGCCAGATTGATAGGCAATTAAAATGTGCGCAGAATAATTATGTAATGTTACGGCGGGTAATAAAACCCCATACAAAAAAAATACGTTTTTCTTAACGTAATTTGGTATTTTGCTTTGATGTAAAACAAGTGCGATTCGGTGATAAATTTCAGGTCATCACCAAGTTCAGCAACGTCGGGCGCGGTCGGTACTTGGATGGGTCACCGCCTTAGCGTGGTGTTGCTGTTTTGCTCTACTTTCTGTATTTATTGGTGGAACCCTCAGTGCAGTCGGGCTCAACTCACACTTAGCCGGTTTATTTGACTAATGATTTCGTAAATTTTTATTTCGGTAGTTGTCATTGGACGGTATGTCGAGGCTCAGAATGGCAGAGGACCACCACCGCAAGACCACGGACATGGGTGGGACATCCGACTGGCAGTTCCTGGAGAGCCAGGAACTGACTACCCGACTCTCAGCTCGATACCGAGAACATCCTTCTCATGTGCTGGAAAAGAACCAGGTAAAGAATAAAAAAAATGCGCTGTAAAATTCTTCAAATGGAAAAAATGCTTCAAATTCTTCACTATCACTTACCATCAAGCGAGTTGTTGGAGAAAACGTAGATCTATTCTAACTAAAAAAAAAAAGAACCGAGCTGCTTTTTTATATTATTTTTAGGAATACAAAAACATTTTTCGATTTCAGGATACTACTCTGACGCTGAAACCGGTTGTCAAGTCTTCAGGATATGCACAGTAGGATCAACTTACGGATTCCAATCATTTCTGTGTCCTAATGGAACTTTGTTTAACCAGGAAGTGTTTGTTTGCGATTGGTGGATGAATGTGAAATGCCAGAGCTCACAACAACTGGTCAGCGCGCAAAACTATATGTTTGGGAACCTTCGGCTGGGACCACAACTAATGAAGGATATAAAGAAGATGCTGACGCATCCAATGAGGAACCCTTATGATAAAACAGCCATGAAGAGCAACTTAATCGTGATGCAAGATTACAGACCACCGGCAGGACAACTCTTTCCAAATAGCGCTTTAATAGCCGGTCCCGAAAGAACTCCAAACAATATATATGTTCCCGCAAAACAAGTACAGCAGAATTTTCAGAGTTACAACCCAAATGACATCGCATTTGCAGCATCGACCCCAATCACAAGATACATACCAGCTGGGTTCACCAATAGTCCTATAGACGAAGATGCAGAAGTTTTTCAAAGGCAAAGACAAAGTGCACAGTATGTTCAAAATAGTAATGTACAAACAAAGCAACACTCGGAGATAGGTAACTTAATAGCAAACGGACGTGCGCCAGTTTCTACACAAAATAGAATTAACGAACAAATAAATAATGCACCACAACCTAGACAAAATCAGAACTTTAACCAAGTGAATGTACAATATTCGCAAAGTCAAAGAAGTTACTTATCACCCACTCAAACAGGTAATACACAAAATATTCCAAGAGGTCAACTTAGTCGTCAACGTGCTCAATTCACTGATATCAAAACACCTACTCAAACTAACGGTGGTAATCAAAATGAAATTCTCTCATACACAAATCAACAATACAATCAAGAAAAACAGCCGTACACTTACAGGTCACCAATTTTGCCACTTCCCAGAGAACCGAATAGCAATGGAAATAATGAAGTGAAGCAAAATTTGGTAAGTTCTGATGTTCCTTCCACTGTTATAACAAAAACACTTACGTATAGTAAAATCATACAAGACTCCAAACCTGGTAGGCCTAAATCTCGAGTCACCGTTAAGACGTGGAAAGTGAAACCTAAGTCTTCTAGGTTAGTAGCAAAACCCACTTCATACTACTATGATAGACCAACGCAACCACCTAAGGACAGGTTAGTTGTAGAAGAAACATCTCCCTATGTGTATACCCGTCCTACCAAACCTCCTCAGTCAGAACGTATTATCAAAGAAAATCCACCTTACGTTTACAACCGTCCCACAACACCTCCACAGTCACAAAGACTGGTCGAGGATGAGCCCAAGCCATACATATACAATCGTCCTCCTCCACCTTCTCCACCACCATCACCACAGTCAGAAAGAATAGTAGTAGACGAAGAGCCTCAGCCATATGTCTACGATAGGCCAAACATGGCGTCAAAACAAGTTATTGCCCCTAGAAGTGAGCCTTTACGAAATTATGTTCCACCAACTCAGGCTCCTATAAGACCGCGTGTTACTCAAGCGGCTCGTTTAATTTTATCTTCACCAACTTTACCGACAAAAGCTTCGAAACTTCATATTGCACCAACTACATTCAAACCAGCAGCAAGGCTCTACTTACCTCCCGATCCACAAGTTCTTGCACGCCAATATTTGCCTCCACCTGACTACCAAAGCAGTCAACTAAGAGCAGCGCCGACAAATCCAACTACAACTACTAAACCTTCTTCTGTACTTTCTGCTGTAATTCCTAAAAATCCATCTTATTCTGTAGTGAAACAGCCCATAATAAACAATAGTCGCAATAATCTAACGTTCACTGATATTCTTACAAAAGAAAAACTTGATATGACTGTCAATGAAATCGTCAAAGATACAGGAAAAGTATTGCAAACGGCATCTCCTCCACAACTTGGACAGTATGGCGAAGATGTGAAATCTGTAGACTATCCCGACGATAATTATTTACCAGCTGTACAGGATGAGAGTGGAGAGAAACTTACTTCCCAAAGTCCCACTGCGACATCATCCAAAAGTTCTCGATTAATTACGCAACCAGCACTAAACTTAGTACCTCCCGCGTATACTCCTAATAACAATGGAAACTCTAATATACTATCTAACTTGCCATTCTATAAAGATCCTTCTTTTCCCAACACTATAGAAAGAACCGTATCATTGAAGATAACAATTCCAGAAAGGGTGGCTTCGTATTTGTTTAAGGGTGGTAATGAAACTGATTTTGATAGGCTTGAAATTCTGAACACTGGTAGCAGTAATTATTTGGTTTTGAGCAATAATTTATTAAATCAAAATTTTGGCAGCTCCATTCCTATTGATGGCGTACTTGAAAATAAAAACATCAACATTTCTAATTCACAGGCTTTGGTGTTTTCGTTTTTGGCCGATTCTCTGAATGCGGCTAAGGAATACAGTAATCTCGTAAAACAAGACGAACTTTTATCCACATCGACATCTGCTCCACAGTTTCAAAATTTTAACAATGAAGATCTCTCACAAATCATAAACAAGGTGTCACAGCTAACTTCATCACATTTTTCTGGTAATAATTTCAATGCTGCAAACATAGCTCAAACAACAGCAACACCAACCACCGCACATCAACTTAACCAAGGAAATAGCAAAAAACAAGCAACTCAACAAATTCAGCCTCAAAAACTAGGAAGAGCTCAGTACAACATCGCACCAACGTTTCAAGCTCAGAGACAACTTCTTTCACAATTCCAAACAGATAACAACTTTTTGAACACAAATTTACTAGACCCAAATCAAAATCAGATATACAGCGGACAGTTGTACCAATACCCTGTCCCCGAAGTAACCAACCACATTTATAACCGACCGCAATCAAGAGACTTTATCCGAACCAATATTGAACAGAACACGCAAACAGCCAGCTCGCCGCAAACCACGAATCAGAATAACGAAGTGGCAGCCCGTAATAACTTGGCAAAACAATCTAACGCAGAAGTTGAAATAGTTCGATCCCAAACTTTGCCGCCTAATCCAGCAAAGCTGCAATTGGAGTCCGCTAATGAGCCCGAATCGTTTTATAGCCAGGAGAGTTTGAACAGTTTGCTAAATAGCGATAATGGAATATCAGCCCAGTTACAGGACAAGATCGTTGGGACTATACCGCATCCATTAGAAGACAATAAGTTGCTGACCTACGAAAAAGATCAATCGTACTATTTGTACACGAAGTTCGATAAAGGCGGTCAGAATATCCCCCTAAATGCCATCAATAAAGTCACTAGAATACCTAACGTCATAACGTTCCAGTTCGTGCCTTCTGTGAGCTATCAGTTGGAAAATGAGAAAGATCAGCAGAAACTGTTAAATACTTTTGACATTGATGAGTTTGGTGCGCCCAGAAGTGCTGTGAGAGCTAATTTGGTTCAGGCTCCGAATCAGCAACGCGGTACTCTGACATCTAATGTAGACTACAGCGTGGAGCACCCTGCATCTGCTAAACAAGAAAGGCTAGACCCTATTAGTGCGTTGTACAAAGGCCCTTCATCGTACTCAGCTCCGCAAGGCTCTATAGGCAGCTTGTCAAGACAAACTCTCTCACCACAATTCAGCTCTAGATTGGAGAAGCTAAATGAAAACTCAGAAGGGTATCCCAAAACAGCACCAACTCGTCGATTCGTATTTTAGACTGCAAATTAAGGCTGCAACACAGTTTTAGTACTTAGCTAGATCTAAATTTAAGATCCTAATGAAAACCAATGAGAGCTTTTCAGAGTCTTTCTTCTTCATAAATAAAAAGTTCTTCAATAGCTTCACAAGATGTCGCAATTTGTACGTTCAATTTCTATTTAAGACACGTGTCACGAAATACACACACGCTAAAACATCGTTAAACCTTTCCGAATCGGCTGTCCTGAATTAAAATTTGATCAGTGCAGTGGCCAGTGGTTACTCAACTTGCTCCGCAATGTCAAAGGATGGTTTCGTAGTTTCAGCTGGCGCATATATACCTAATGACATAATTATATTATAATTCTACTAAATGGTTGCGATTAGGTATATCGCCAGCTTAACAAAAAGAAGTTCTATTCGTCAATGAAATGTTCCTGTTGGTTTTTCTTTTCTTGTAAAAATAAAGCACTCTTGTAAATAAAGTCTAGTTATGCAATAATCGCATTGTATCGTAACTCTATGAATTAAATTAGAGAGGAAATCGAATTAAAGCGTATTACTAAAGCTAATAGTTTCCTTAATCACATCATGGATCACATCATGGTGATTGGTGAATCCTGACGGCCCATATTGTGGTAGTTGACTATTAGGTACCTACATTCTACTTTCATATTGTGTTTTTATGGAGTATTTTTTATTGTAACTAGGTGTTTTTTTTTCCTTCATATTTTGAATAGAAACATGCCTAAATTTTAATTGATTTAAAAAAGGAAGGTGTTCCCAATTCATTGTATTTTTTAATGTTTGTTACCTCAGAACTCCGTCATTACCATATAAACCGATTTGTAAAATTATATATTTTTTTAATAATATCTATATTTATTTTAAACGATAGGTAGGTATCTATACTTACTTTCAGATTGATCCAAAAGAAAAGAAATTTCATCAAAATCGGTTCAGTATAGTTTACTTGAATGACTAAATAATTATTGTCATCAAACTAACGAAATCGCGTATTTACCTAATAATTTTTGTGTGTTTTTTAAATGGATAATTAACGATAAATATAATTTGCTATAATCACCTACCTACGCATCATAATATGACAACCTCTGAGATGACAACCTACTATTGACACGGCGTGAACAAAGGAATAATAATTTCTGGTAGGTAAGTAAACACAATTTAATTATTAGTAAATACCTAGTAGGTAGGTAGTAGGTACTTAGTAAATGAAGCTTCAGTTTTTAATCAATTACCATGCTGTACAAAATCGGGTTATACACTCAGAGGTATACATTATTGAACAGAGTCAATATACGCCATATTGTACGTCATACGTCATAATTATTGTACGTCATAATATTCCACAGCGTGATAATTCGTGTACTTGTACATAAATTATCACTCTGTAAATTAGCGTTTGTGCATTATTGGGTTGAGGTGATAATTTACGGCACGATACCACAGAAGACATAATAGCACAGCGTGATATTCAATGTACAATGTACATGTACACCAATTATCATGCTGTGCATTATTATGCCGTCTATTGTCATGCCGTACATTATCTGTGTTTTGCATTATTGCTAGCAAGTCTAGCAACTAGCAACACTGGTAAAAAAATGTCAGATTTGCATTTGTTGTCAAACGTTCATGAAGTCGTTTGTTTACAGAATAATTTAGAAAAAGTCCATCTTGTTTCCGGGAAATATGAATATTATCACTATCTCTGCGATGGAATTGACGACAAGGTGAATATTAATTTCTTTGCCTTACATATTTTACGTAGAATTAGGTTATGGCACGTATTGCGTTGCGTGGTTCTCCGTTTTTTTTTTTTCAAGTAGGTATAAAATTTATTTGTACAGTATTTTCTTACTTATTGTGGTAGCAAAGGTAATTTATCTCATAGATTCACTCAACCAACTTAAAAACCAAGTTTCACCTAACCATTCCATTCATCTTTAATTATCGGTACCTAGGGGTATCTTTGGAGGTTAAACCTTTTAATCATTCTCAAAAACATGCTTTTCAGGGTTGGGGCTGTGGGTACAGAACCCTGCAGACAATTTGCTCATGGATAACAAATAACTGCTGCGCTAACGCCACCATTCCTACTATTAAACAAATTCAAAGTATTTTAGTTGAGATTGAAGACAAACCCACAAGCTTCTTGGGATCTAGACAATGGATTGGTAGTGTCGAGGTAAGATAAGATATTTTTGTTTAGCTAATGAGGGTAAAAAAGATACAATGGGCTTAAGGTATCCTCTGCGCAGCTGATCCCTCTTAGGGTCGAAAGAAAACCAACTCCAGGGGAAAATCCTAACTCTAAGAAATTTCCTTCAAAGTTCATATTTTCCATCATAATAATTTTGTGTTTCTTTTTATATAATTTGTAGAGTTCCGGATGTTTTGGAATTCCTCCGCATTCCGAACAATTGCCTGAATTCCCGGACATGTCTGGAAAATAAACCTACCAACAATAATATGGCAACCCTAGATAGTCATGTATGGGTCTGTTTCTGAAAAAACTGAACATATGTCAGCATGTGGAACCTGCTTAATGCAGCGGACACCCTTATAAAGATACTGGCAGTAACTATACTTACCAATCGCTCGTCGCGGTTTAACAGTGATCTACAAGCCGTCAATTTCGCTTCGCACCTGTCAAGATACCGAATGGCACGTATCGTGTCGGCAGCTCGTTGTTGGTCTGTTTACCTGCATGGTCGCCAGATGCTGCACCTTCAATTAATGCTGTTCTTATACTCTGGTTAGCTAAAGACATTCAAAACTATGAATATCGCATCATTATTTTAAGACTTATTTTTCTATTAAAAATTTTGCATTTGACGGTTTGACCACTATTTTGCCTGTTAGCATGTAGACATAGAAGATACCCATTCACACTGTCCTTGAAATTATATTAGCTTTTCGTGAATGTTATGCTAGAAACAATCCGTCTGTTCTGGTAAATCAATGGCACCAGTTATTACATAACAAGTTATTACATAACAAGTTATTTATACTAATTTGCCTGTCTATTTCAGGTGTGTCTAGTGATAGACAAGTTATATGATGTGCCCTGTAAAATTGTCCACGTGACCAAGGGTGATGAGCTGACTACAATAATAGGAGAACTCGTGAATCATTTTGACAAGTTTGGCAGCCCTATCATGATGGGAGGAGATATTGACTGCTCTTCAAAGGGCATTATGGGCATAAATGTTGGGGGCAGTGAGCCTAGTTTACTGATTGTTGTAAGTACCTACTCTTCTTTTCATCATCAATGATATTGGTACATTTCTAAAATGTACATGAATGCGTTCTGCTCGTAAATGTTTGTTTTTCAATTTCTCTATTGATATTTCCAATAAAGTAAAACCGTAGTAATTGTTTTTACTTTTGTGTAAAAAAGTTACTGGACCCAGGTATGTCCTTAAACTGTGGCTGTGAGAATGGCCAGCAGCATCCTATTAGTACATAATGAACGTACTGCGATCCCCAACCTGCCTGCCAACCATGGGGACTATGGCAACACCCCTCTCTAAGATGGAGGCCTTTGTTCAACAGTGGAAGTTTATTGGCTGATGATGTGTTGTGTGAGGTAAGTGCCTACAAGCTTTTGTTTAACTTGCCTTCTTAGTTAGTTAGTTTTCCCCAACAGCGGGTTCAGTCATACTAATCATGTTTAGTATGACAATGCTAATGCAATGTTAGCTATGTGACGTCATTCTAAATCCAATATGGCGGACTCTCAAAGATTGCCAAAGAAAGTTGCCAAAATTAGCACAGTACTTGAAACAAATGCAACGTTCGATAGAAACAAAAGAACAGCTAAACAAATTAGTTGTTTTTAAACTGATTAATAGGCTTGCATGTGATAGCCGTCACCACCATCATCGCTTAACATCAGGCAAGGTAGCGACCTTGCCTGATGTTAAGCGATGATGCGGTCTATGATGGAACACACTTGGCTATATGAAACCGATTCACTCGATTGACTTGAAGACTCCCAGATTGTAGCAATCAGGGAAATTCAGTATTAAAAGTGATTGAAATAAAAGTTAGAAATAAAGACACTTAAGGCATGGTACGCAACAAGATAAATAACGCTATTTTTATTTATTTATAATTCGACAGAACTAATTTATGTATGTCTGTTTATTTCTTGCAATGATGGCCATTATTTTAGAGTCGTCATTTTTAATTTAGAAAACAATACAACAGCCTTGGTATAGATAGTCTGTTTCTCATAAAAGCTTTTATCTTGCTTGAAAAAGACAAAAGATAAAGTAACTATCCCATGAGTACTCGGAGTCTCAATAAACAAAAATAAATAAATAAATATTTTTGAGACATTTTTGCACACATCTGACCCCAAACTAAGCAAAGTTTGTGATATGGCTGCCAGAGACTGATATAATACATATATATTTTTTAAATACTTATTGATATAGATATTAAAAGACAGTTACTACCATAGCTACTCCACGTTCGTCAATTATATGTGGGTAAGGTCATTATGTTTTAAATCTGGATTCCAGGATCCTCACTACGTGGGCAAGGAAGAGTCCAAAGAGATTCTGCAGTTTAAAGGATGGGTCAAGTGGCAGCCACTCAGTGACTTCCTAAGTTCATCCTTCTATAATCTATGCTTACCTCAAGTTAAAGGTAAAATGTAAGTAAGCAAATTATTTTAAAATAATATGATTTTTTTTAATAAAACGTATTTTAATATATTTTATTAGTCTTTATTTAATAATAAGTTAATAAAACTAATCAAGTTAATCTTTGTAAAAATAAAACATTAGGCATAATCATAAATGAGATCCCAAGCCAGAGTGCATGAGTGCAGCTTTAGCCCAATTAAACCAGTCAAGATGAACTAAAATAATTTCATATTTTAGTAATCATACCTTATAATAAATTATAACAACTTAATACATTATGAAGAAAATAATAACAGAAATACTGCATTAATATAGTATGCGTAATTATTCACATAGATGCCAAAATAATTCTTTGATCAGCAAAAAGCCAACGTCAAGCAGTGTTCCCAGGCGATCACCCATCCAAGTACTGACCACGCCCAACGTTGCTACTACTGGTAGAACTACAGGCAATGCTACTTATCCGAAGTCCTATTGGTAGATCCATGGGCAAAAAAATGCCCTTGGTATTATCAGTAGAACCACAGAAAAGAGAAGTAAATAGAACGGAAATGAGAAGGAAAATCTGTAACTAGGCATTATGAGAACCTTGATTGAACATTCTTATTTAGATCAAAGCGTCCAACTCCGCGTCACTGGTGCTAACTGATTTCGAATGACTGACGTTTCGTTTGTATGGGTGCAACTGGCTATAACAAATTTCTTACAAAAATGCCTTGACAGCCGTTCTAATTTAAACAATTTTTCTTTTCTTTTCTGTGAATAGAACTATGCAGTAGGACCATGGGCAAAGAATGGTTTAACTTCTGTGATCGAAAGAGAACCTGTGTTTTCAATGTGGTCGAATCACACATGTTACGAATGTAGTGCAGTACACAATATGGATTTATGCAAAAACATTTGTTATCTCAATCTATGTTCATAAATAGCTCTATCGTCTTCTCGCTTATTGAAAATGTCACGTGTAAAAACGAGACAAAGGATATTTTAGTAAAAAAAGCCATCATCATTTCTGAACAAGACACATCATACCAAAATCAGGATATTAAAACCCACGCTTTTTAACCCCGGACAGGCCTGGCGCACTTCGTACTTTAAGTATGAAGCTAGTACAGAAGATTCACTCCGCAAAATCATTTAAATAAGTAGCGTCTACTGCTACTATACAATAAAGTGCAGTTCAGGATGTGGGAGCGCGAACTACCTTCAGCTATATTATTAACCTAGAAGTTGCCTCTGTCTATCCCGTAACTCTCGTCGCGTTATCTCTGTCTATCGCGCGGCATGTACGACAAGTCGGCTACTAGTAGGCTGTAGGCTACTAGTAGCTTCGTACCTAAAGTGTGGAGTGTGCCAGGCCTGACACAGTTCCAGTGTAGTGTGAGTGGGCCAGTTGTAGTGCTGCTAACAAGTGTCCAGTCTGCGGAAGGCTTTAGTCAGTGTTCATTACGAGGCAGACGCCCTGCAGGATCCAGTGGCTGCAGTGCTCGGTCGTGAAGAGATTCGACTCGAAGACGAGCCCGACGCCCATCGCGTTGCGCCGCATGGACGTTGTGTACACCGGAGTACGTAGCGTGTTCTGACAACAAATCACACTTCATCATCATCAGCCCTGAATGACCCACTGCTGAGTATAGGCCTCCCTTAATAAATGAAACTATGGGTAATAGAACAACAAAATAAGTGCTGCTGAGAAAAGTTAAAACATACTGGGTTACGCGGAAAGGGTGCACTAAGCCGAAAGGGATCCATTGTAGCCATCATAAACAACTTTTACTATGGTAGCAATGCTGAAAATGCGAAAAAAATATCAGCTGTTTCATAGAAAATGGTCATTCACAGATTCACACAGGACAAAATGTATGGAATAGATAGCTGATGTGTAAAAATGCCACTCACGACCTCCCCGAAGGCTCACTGGGTCGTCTGTTACTCATATTTTATCATGCACAAGGTGTGCAAAAACAAAACTAACGAAAACGTTAAAGAAAAACTTAAAATAACTAAATAAAAACTAACAACTTAAAATTAAATATTTTGTTGGGGGGTAGGTCCCTAGAATGCTGGCTGTATTACCACGTTGAATGGCAATGCTCGATTTCTGTCCGAAATAAAAGCATTCTGGATACCCGACGCGTCCACCAATCGCCTAACATATCGCTCTTCATTTAACAAAACCTAGATAAGATCATGTGTTGATGATGATGAGCAGAAGTGATGTCTCGACATACCTGCAGCTTGAGTTTGTGGAACTCGATGGGTATGATGTACATGATGGGCAGCTGCGTGACCAGCACCTTGGGGTGCGAACGCCGCAGGCAGCCGTCCTCCAGGTCCCAGCGGGCACCTTCAAGGTACAAGCCACGTACGTAGCAACCCTGGAATACAACCATCAGTCATCTTTTCGTGTCAGCGGTTCGATTTTAGGCTGTTCTTGTTCGTTTTGTCGGTACAGTGTTGTTTTTCTTCGTGTATCTGTACTGTTGATACGGATTCTTTATCAAGCTCTTATATTTATCAGCCGGCGAATAAGTTACGGCTTATTTCTTGCGATACAAAGAGACGCGTACAATAATTGCCGGCGATCTGAGACGTGCTTACGTAGATACCGACATATGAACAGGCTGACAGATGTGTTGAAGACTTACAGTGACCGGCCGCTCTTCGATCTCGTCGGCGTGCGTCCAGTTAGTGACCTTGGTGAACTGCGTGGAGTGGTCGAGGGGCCACGTGTATAGACGACACGCGCTCTGGATGTGGGCTATGAGATACGACTCCGGGATATGAAGCCCCGACAGCCAGATCACCATCGGCTCCTCCATTGTCGCCTGTAACATAGATATATCTACACTTATACAATAGATCCATAATATTAGCTGCATTAAAAATATGAAATGTATGGAACAGCTCACAACGAAATGTATGGAACAGCTGTTTTTTGTGATTTTATTTTTGGTCCGATAGTAAAAGTTGTTCACAATGATACTACAATGTCCTCCTTTCGGCTTTGTAAATCCCAAGCTTATAACCTTTTAAATATATTATTAATATTTCCTAAATAGAAGAAGCCTGGATAAAATAAATTTAACTCAGCTCCTCGAAATATCAGAGCAAGGTTATGGAGCGAGGTTGGTAGGTACTTTTGCGTTACAAGGCAAAAGCGCAGTATGTACCACCAGGCAAGCGACTTACTCATCTCATCACTCAATTGCATAAAAAACAATATACATAAGCGCTATTCCGCTAGTATGCGCTGCCTGACTGACGCATGGGTATGACTGACGAACCAATAGCGCTCCGGCAAGCATGCGGCGCGTGACCCGCCCGCACTTCATACCACCAAATAGACCGAAAAATCGCTTACTGCGCGCCTGCTACAGGGTTCTTTTTACATGACGCGACCTATACTGACCCAGTCGCTGTACTGCTTGGTCCTCGCGGTAAAATGATCCATCCAGCTGCCGAGTCCTTTGCACGTGGCGGGGGCGAGTCCGCGCCACACGTTCGGCAGCTGTCCGTTGAACAGAGAGTAGGAGACGTTGTCCAGCACTGCGTCCATGCCGATCTCCCCCGCTAACGCCTTGCGGAGTAGGGACAGGGTGGTGTGCATGCGGATTATCAGACGGTTGAATCTGCAATCATGCAAAATAATTATACCTTAGTCTTGAGCATCGACGTAAAGCTGCTAGTCTATCGGTTTTTTATCGGATACATTTCGGAGAGTGTGCCTCGAGCTACAACACTTTGCTTAGTGCCAGTGGCAGTGATTTATATGATAGTATTGTATGATATTAGTATACAATATGATATTTATTGTATGATAGTATAGTATGATAGATTTATTATATTTTTTTCTTTATGCCGGGGATGCCACAGAACACAATAACAAGCAGAATAAACTCCTTTTTCAATTATCTAACCAGCCGAGAATCAAATCCGGATCCTCCTGCTTAGGAAGCAGCACTATGAACTAAGCCAAGCCAGTGGTCAGCATATTGGTGATTACCTCTCGAGCTCCTGTAACAGTACCACTAGCGAAGGCGTGATGTTCATTTCGAACTGTTTGCGCACGCGCCAGATCTCGTAGGTGTGGGGCAACTTGCTCAGCACATCTATTGCTATCGTGTCGATGAACTCTTCTCGGCTCATCGCCCCTCCACTGTCGCCTGCAAACACGAAATACCTATAGACTCAAAAAATCAATGGAAGTGTTATATTTACAGTTGCCCCTTTAGCTCTTACACATTGGTCATCCGTTTGATGCAGTTGTGTGCCGCTCAATATTGAAGTGTGCGTTTGTAGAACTAGTAAGAATATATCAGTGTGTGCAATACGTGTTTACATAAATCGTCCTTTCAGTTTTAGATAGTCTTTTTTTGGTACTAGCTCTAGTTTAAGGCAAATCCAAGCTATGTATGCAATCTAAAGCTATATATCCATGCAAGCTAAATATTTTTTTAATATTAACCTCACAAAATGACCGATTTACTGTTTTCAAAACTTTTTTTTTTTTTACTAGTGCGGCATTAAATGAAAAAAAATGTTAGTGTAACAGGGTATGTTTACTATAATACAAATATGTATATACCTACTATAATAACTACAACTATAATTATTTATTTACTTACATTCCGAAAGAGTTACTGATGGAAGCGTGAAAAATGAAAACGGTATAAATGCATAAGCGATTGAAGACAATCTCGAACATGCTACAATGAACTGATAAATCTGACTAATGACCTAGATTCAAAGTGACCAGGTGAGACAAGGGATCCTAGATTAACTTGCAATGCAACTGTATGTTGCGGTTTCACCGCAAATACCGCCGGTAACATTTTTTTGAACTATGTAAATAATTGTTGATAATTTGTATTGAAATCTGGGATCTCTGCGAAACGACGGCGGCCATGTTTGCATACCGGCCCAGGGCTTTAATTCTGTATAAAACTTTGTGGCTTTAACAAGGCAGTATTATAACACAGTAACCGTCGATAACCATGGTTAAAAATTCCAAACGCGTCAAACGAATCAAACGCGTTTTATGATTGGATACTACATTATTTTGGCAAACGCGCACGAAACGCGCTAGCTTGCTCCACGTTAATTTGACTGTTCAAAACGAGCGCGTTACGAACCTCATCGCGCTAGGAAACTTGACATTGCCAATTCCACGCAGATAACGCGGCAGCGTTAAAAGTTTGTGTAGTCATAGAGACAATAGTAACAGAGTCCATATTTCAAGTGTAAATTAGAGAATAAGGGCCCAGCGTTACATCATTATCAGCCAGTAAACGTCCACTGCTGAACAAAGGCCTCCCTCTTAGAGAGGGGTGTTGCCATAATCCCCACGCTTGGCAGGCGGCTTGGGGATCGCAGTACGTTCCGCGGTACAATAGCTGTTAAAAACGATAAACATCCCTAATGAAAGACGTTATTTTGTGCAATCGCGTGACCATGTTTCCCATTCTCATAGAGAATCCTTGCCCGGGAGCACATTGAAATATAGGGGCTTGGTGAAAACTACCACCAGACAGATATATCGAAAAAAATACGATACTGCACCTACAAATAAGGGAGGTAACGGGAGAGAAGTGTTTGTTCCTCATTCTTACTTGTTTGGGGCTGCAGCTCGATGAGGTGTCCCCACATTTCGCGCACGGCCTGGCTGAAGTATCCGATCTCTGCGTTCGGGTGTAAACCGAACACTTCCGGCGTGTTCGCCAGCGGGAGCGTGTCGATGTACTCTGGATAGAAAGCGTTTATATATCACTATAGTATCGTCCCCACAATGCCCACTTTTTAGTAGTCGGACCCTCTGTGCACTCCACACGTCAACGTTAAAAAACTTAAATGTGTCCATAGCACCTCGCAAAAATTTATTTACACGTGTGGAGATTATAATTATAAAAAAATTTAATAATTGAACTGGATCTTCGCTTACTAGTTTACCTACCCCAAGTTCAGGCGTATCATTTTCATTTTGCTCTACTGCAGATTATAGGTATTAATTAGTACTGCGTTATTTTCGATGCCACTAGTATTCGTTTTCGTACACGGTAGAGAAGAAGAATAATCGTTCCTAGGACCCGTCATATTACCTACTAACGCTCGCCGTCCGCAAGCTTCCTAAAATTGCCTGTTTTTTTCCATCATCATCATCATCAACCATTCTTCACCCACTGCTGGGTATAGGTCTCCTCTTCAGCGCGCCATCTTTTCCGGTCCTGTGCTGTGTGCTGGTTTTTTTTAAAATCATAATCAACTTGTTTCTCGACCTCTTTTGGCTTGCTTTCTATCAGCCGCTCCGCTTAACTTTTTTTCCAACACTCATCTTCGCAATATCAAGGGGCGTAGCAATCTTCCTTAGACCTCGGGTAGCCAAGGTATCAAATCCGCCCCTGACCACGAATCCGACTCTTCCTTACCGATATATTCCTCCCGCTCGCCGTCGGGCGGTATGACGTAGTCGAACGCGTGGTCGTGGTAGAAGTGGAACGGTTGGAACTTGTCGAAGAGGAAGTCTCCGAGATACTCCTCCATGTAGGTGCCCACCACGCGCCGGTCGAAGTCGTCGATCACTCGCCCGCCGTACATCACCTGGCGATACATTGCGGTTATAGCAGACGTGTCTCATTGGGAACATGAAGCATTGAGCTTTTTGTAAAAGGCCTTTTGCAAAAGCTACAGATTCTGTGACGGCCAAAGCAAAGAAGATCACGCGAAGCAATACGAGACATAAAAGTCTGCAAGTGTGCTTCACAATGCGAGCAAAACTTTATTTTATAGCGACTCTATTTATTTAAATTTAATCTTCTGTAGCATTAGTACCTACTACTACCTACCTACTACTACCTACCTACTATTATTTACTCTATGGTGAGTAGTACGGGAGCTCTCAGCGACAGTTAAGTTACAGACGCAAAAGTAGAAGTCTCGCAGTCTGTTTTAACCAGAGAGTGGACGTCACGATCAAGAGCGAGAGAGGTAGGTTGCATTTAGCACCGTACTCTCGCTCGCTTGGCTGACGTCACAAATTGGAACGCAGATTACGCCCCTGTGCTTAAACCACAGATTATTTTGCACTCACCCAAGCCTTGTCATAAGACGCTGAAGGCGGTCGACCAACTATCATCAGTCGAGAGAATCATGCCAATGAAATATGGTTGAAATTCTGAGGTGTGTGTAATAACACCATTCTGGTCTGAAATGTTCCTCTTACCTCTCCGAAGAGGTACTTGAGCGTGGCCCAAGGTATGGGCCCGCGCACGGCGGCGCAGCGCTCCAAGTAGCACTGCAGTATCTGCATGCACACCATGAAGTCACTCTCGCTGAAGTCGTACGAGATGTTCCATCCTATCTTGTCGTACTTGCGACGCTCCTGAGGACAAATTTATGCAGTGAGAGGCGATTGTCGGCGATTTTTCTAACATTTATTTTTAAAAAACCTGGCTGAAAATGTATTCTATGACACTTTGAACATGAAGAGAAATCTAAAGACACCTCCGTCATAAAAATCGGCCAAGCTGTTTAAGGTATAAGAGGTATATTATATTAAATATACATACATTCATACGCCCGAAAATTATTACCTTGTCTTGGACAGTCTGGTAAAATAGGTACTGAATCGCACGACTGAACTGATGGTAAGTTAATAGTAAAAAAAATCATTTTTCAAAACAAGCTTTTAGCTTTAGCAAAGAAAATGTAATACGACATGTCATGGTAAAACTTAAAACCGGCTAACCAACGAAATTATTAAATTATTTTGCTGCGGCTATCATAATAAAATGCGTACATAAAATTTCGTGTCTGTGCTGTTGTCAGTTGAAGAGTTCCTTTATCTGGAGTTAATCCTAGAAATTCAACTCTGTAGGAATTTTCAGCTAATCTAATAATAATAATAGTTCTAATTCAGCTTGCAAGATTTGACGTAAACAAATCACCCATCGTTCCACCAAACTTTCAACCTTTAGTAGAAGTTAAATATCTTCACCAACCTGCACAACAGCGTGGAAAAACGCCAGCACATAGACAAGTTTCCTGAACTGTATGTGTGGACACTCTTCAAGCGCACGCGACCTCATCTTGAAGTAAGTATTACGGAGGTTCAGTTTCAAACCGTTGGGCGGCTCCGTCACCACTGTGGAAGGAGACATGCATGAAAAGATACAACCCTCAAAATGGAGCGTTTTAAAATTGGTGTCTACAAACACCTCTTTGGCCTGGCAAAGCATCGACAACACTCCTAGTGTTGCAGGTGTTCATAGGTAGCGGTTACCGCTTACCATTAGATGGACACCATACCCGTTTGCTGCTATTTTTTATTAAAATATCCAACCCGTCCAATCTCAACCAGTATAATTACATTATGGCTATCAGAAGCCTATTTCACATATTCAACTTCTCAAAATCTTATCCAAGTCGATTTGTCGAGTTATAATGATATACTTAGTCCATGTTATGACGTCGGTGGTTACCCAGAAGCGGAACTCAGGGTGTGGCTTCAGCAGCTTGAACAGCTCGACTCCAACTGACGTCTGTGACCAAGTGTGTTATAAATGTACCTTTAAGTGATCACTGCAAGATGCCAATAAGAAACGTGGACATGGGGTCGGTGGTTACCCAGAAGCGGCACTCAGGGTGTGGCTTAATCAACAGCTCGACTCCAGCTAACATTTGTGGCCAAGTGTGTTATAAACAAAGATAATATTGTCATTGGTTATAAAGGTACCTTTGAGCGACCGCTGCAGGATACCGATGGGGAAGGTGGGCGTGGGGTCGGTAGTGAGCCAAAGGCGGTACTCAGGGTGCGGCTTCTCCATGAGCTCGAGCTGCTTCTCCAGCTCGCGCAGGAAGGACACCAGCAGATGGCAGTTCTGCAGGATCAGCCACTGGCCGTGCGACATCGCGCCTTCAAGCAGCGCCAGCGCTGCCTAACAAACATTAATGGAATGGAGTACAACACTCCCATGGCTCTAATTTTTTGAACTAGCCAGGTTTTATATTTTGAACTAGCTGACCCGACAAATGCTATTCTGTCTAAATTCCATAGAAGAAGGCACTTACATTTTTTCCCGAATATTCTAATTTTCCGGCAAATTTTCTACAGAATAGAAATATAAGAAAAATTAAGAATAGGATAAAATATAAAATTATTAGAGCGGAAAAATTTTTTTTTCATCGTTCAGGCAGTTTTAGTGAGACAGCAGTTGATTTTGTAATTATGTAAGTAAAAGTTATAAAGCCGATTTTAACCTACATCTATTTGTCGTACAGATTTGAAAGATATAGGTAGGTATTGTATGTGTCGTCCACCCACAAGATGGACAGATGAACTCAAAGAGCAGTAAAACATTGGATGCAGGCCGCTTCCAACCGGCCGTTTTGGAGATCGATAGGGGAGGCCTATGTCCAGCAGTGGACGTCCTATGGCTGAAATGATGATGATGATGAAGTAGGTCTGGTGGGGTGACTGTGTTTGGATGACTATATAATTATTAGACACCATAAAACTGATCTGATGATGAAACTAGGAGATGATAGTACCAAAAGAACAGAAAAGTTTTTTTTTTTTGTTTTAATTTGAAGGGCTGTCAAGGCATTTTTGTAAAAAATATGTTGTTGCCAGTTGCTACCATATAAACGAAACGTCAGTCATTCAAAATCAGTTAGCAACTGTGATGCGGAGTTTGACGCGTTGATCTAAATAAACATGTTCAATCAAGGTTCACTCATAAAGCCTTGTAACAGATTTTCCTTCTCATTTCCGTTCTATTTACTACTCTTTTCTGTGCACATAAGCATTTCTTCTTTAAAAATCGACATTATTTTAGCCATGAAAAAATATATACAATAAAAAATTAAGTTACTCGTACTTTCGGCAATTAAAATACTGTTATGATGAATTTCTTACCCCTTCTTGTCCTTGGCCAAGAGAGAGGTATTTGAACTTGCCGCCGCCAAAGCCGCATTTGTCGGCGAGCTTCATCAGATCCGCCGTCGGGTCAGATCCCGGGCTCAGAATAAACACGACCGGAGTGAAGGCAGTCGTCTGTTCCAAGATCATGTCCAAACTGAAAACATATTAGGTACCATAAAATAATAACAATAACCCGACTGCCAAACTCCCAACATGGCAACAATTTACTCGAAATACCTACAACAGCAGATTCGACTCCAATCAAGGCGCGTGACGTAAAAATAAGTAAAATAATAACGCCAACATCACTCGAGTCTTCCCGGGCGGTCACCCATCCAAGTACTGACCGCGCCGGACGTTGCTTAACTTCGGTGATCGGACGAGAACCGGTGTTTTCAACGTGGTATGCCCCCGTTAATAGACTAGCCAGGGAGTTTAATGTTTTCTCCCGAGATGATGCAGTGGACTTATTCGCTGATGGCGTGGGTAGGTTCAAACTGTCTAACTGCTGTAATAAGTAATGTTTTTCTTTTTTCTTAGATTCCTTTATGCAGTCAAAATATTTATAGAATTTTTAATGTATAATATACCTACTAACTTATACCTATTCCAAAATTAACTCGTTTTTTAATAGCATGTAGTCTGAATGTTTAATTTATTACAAATAACCGGCTTTGCGATGAATATAAGTAAATACATTACACATACTGAAAAAAATATTTGAATTGGCTGATAAATCTCTGAGATACGAGTAGAGTGTTAGTATAGCATGTGTATGGCGCTCCTGAGCCATGACGTCACGGCTCAGTATAGTGCGCTCTTTGTCTAGCATGAAATTAAATTAAAATGCTTATATCTTATTTATTTCTGAACTAATTTTAATTTTGTTTTTGTTGATGTGCTATAATTATGATCAGATTTTTTATGAGGTATTAAAAAAATATTAGTCATCATGCCTATTGTGGTGGCGTTTAGTTTATTTCATGTGCCTTGTCTCCGTCATGTAAGCAAGGACGTACATCATGTTGGTGTTCATTAATAAAATAAAGTATAACACTGGTTAGTTTATTACCTTATTTGAGGCGGCGTGATATATTCTTCTCCCATAGTGACAGTGATGTAATCTGTGATCGCGCGGTAGATGCGGTCCACTCGGAAGCAACGCAGGAGCATCAGTAACTCGAACGGTTTCAGCTTCTCGCGGTAGTGGTTAGGGATTTCGTTCGACTCGGGGGTGTCGGAATCAAACCACTGCGAAATCACACTTGTATCATAAAATTTAATAATTTGCGGGTATACAGGGTTAAGCGGAAAGGGTGTCCTTAGCCGAAAGGGGTCCGTTATACTCATCATTATGAACAACTTTTACAATGGGAACAACCCTGAAATTGCGAAAAAATATCAGCTGTTACATACATTTTGTCAAGTGACAAGTGTATTTTATGGAACAGCTGATATTTTTTCGTTATTCAGAGTTGCTTCCAAACTAAAATTTGTTCATAATGATGGGTAAGGCTATGGACCCCTTTCGGCTTAGTAAGTACCACTGTTTTCGCGTAAACCTGTATAAGTAGGTACCTATGTTTGGTGTTTGTAAAGGTTTGCGATTGGCCAACGTCTCGCCGAAGAAACCGATTCACTCGCGACTTGAAGACACCCAGATTGTAACTATCGGGTAACACATTAATCGTACTAATATTATAAATGCGAAAAGTTTGTTGTTTTGTTTGGTCCTCTTTCACTCAGCAATAGAGCCAGTTGCTCTATCTACCTGGTTTTTTGCATGGGTATAGTTCAAGGGCCGGAGAGTGACGTAGGCTACTTTTCATCATCATTATCATCACTACGCGGGTGAAACCGCGGGGCGTAGCTAGTTAATAAATAAATAAACGCCTATTCAGGAAACGCATTCCACAGTCTAGCAGTTCGCACAATAAATGTGGAATCAAAGCGGTTGGTTCTGGTTCACAGATTTCTCCGTTTCCCCCTCGTCAACGCAAAAAAGGTACGGTTTTTTTTCTTAGTTACATCACGCCAATGATGAAGTCCTCTGGTGATGTGGTCTGGTAACTCGCTGAACGCGTCGGGGAAATCAGTCGACAACTTTATGATGTCTTGCCAACCCTGAAAAACGCAAAAAGTTACATATTAGATGTTTATCTATGATTATAATAAGTGTTTTTGATGACATTGTGTCAGTGTATCTGTTACCAAGTGCTAGCAAATGTATACAATGCCGAGCTAATATAGGAAATGTGAAAAATATTTTATTAAATGTTCTTTAATACATTTTCCTAGGCATTTCTATGCAATTCCTAAATGGAACTAGGAAGTGTATAAAAATTAGGAAGTGCGTCGGTTAGAGCTGACACGGACACATTTTGGGTGAAATTTGAGCTGGTTAGGTTCGACATGAGTGACAGACCTGACACGTAGCAACCCGTTGCCACTAGTCTTGTGGTACCTCCCTACCCCTTGTTTTTTGTTGACGGGGGGGAAATATCAAAAGATACCCAGCTTCATTGGGGTGAATCTGGGTTATGTGAGATTGCACCCACTAAAACCCCCTCGGTGCGGCCGACCTCTGAGCCAGACGGAACGCACCGGTATCCTCCTAGCACACTGCCTGAAGCGACGCTCCTGGGAAATGCTCAGGGCATTTCCGTTTATTACTTTTACAACAGCATGGGCCACACCGCGCCGCTTCCCTGGGCTTGCTGAATGGGAGGTCAGATCCCCAAATCTGACCACCCAAAAGCCCCCTTTTAGTCGGCTTTTACGACTGGCAGGGGATACCGAAGCAGTATTCTAAGACCCCGGCTCCAGGGATACCCTCCCTACCCCTAGAGTGTATATAAAAAGCGCGGGACCTGGAGTCCAATTTGAGTTGGCTAGGTTCTAAATGAGTGACAGATCCGAGTCCCTGGTGAGTGTATCCCGAATTCAACACATTTCTAACTGATGATTATATAGGAAATGTACCTATAGAATTCCTTAGAACTCCTTCCTATAAATGGGATTATACATACATTTCCGATAACATAAATCTAACTGTTGAATGTACAATGTCACAATGTCGAATGTAAACCTTGCGAACGCGAATGCGCTGCGTCTCATAAGTATGCTTAGTGAAAATAATTATAATTATTATGTAATAAAATATGTAGGAATACTGAAGAAACTATATTTAAATAGGATGATAATACATTTCTGAGATATAAGCAATTAAAGTATTTGTTCGGAATAGATAGGGATTCTGTCTCTTTCCCGCAGTATAATGGTTGCACGAAGTACTGACAGCTGACGTCATTAGTAATAGGCTTGCGTTTGTCCGCCAACTTGCTTGATGGTGGTCTAGGTACGTACTATAGAGCACGCTTGCCTAAAAGAAACCGATTCACTTGTGATTTGAAGACACCCAGATTTTAACTTCGGGGAACACCTATATTCAGGCAGCGTATTCCAGTGACTATAGCAGTTCGCACAATAAACGTGGAATCAAATTCATATATCGTATAGACAAGCACCTGTGAGGGTATCCAATCCCCAGGGCAGGCCCGCGCAGCCTTCTCCAGCGACACGTTTCCTTTGATGAAGAAATCGAGCTGGCTCTGCGTCACATTGCCAGTCTCACTTTGTTCCAGCTTTATGTCCATTTGAAACGAGAACAAAAGTTTGTGTCGCTCGAATAGACCTGAGAAATAACATACTTGTCAGCCAAACTAAACGTACCTATGTCAAATTTCAGCTCAACCGATCGGGGATAACTGGTTTAAAATTCAGTAGCAAGATTTGTCCCACACATACATACATACGTACTACCTACATACTAAATAACAGCGGGCAAGTCAAATAAAAGCTTGTAAAAATGGTCAAAAAAATCAAAGCGCCTGAAGGAAGGAAGGAAGAACACTTTACCTACTATGATTGCATTACCTATGCGGTTATTTCTAATCAGTTGCAAGAAGTCAAGAAAAAAAATTGTTTCGATAGTGTCCACGATTAAATCTATAGGCATATAGATTATTAATTATATATATTAGAGATATTACCTAATTGTTTAGAGAACCGATCACCAGAAAAAGCCTTACCAGATTTTCGGTTTTAACGAAATGTCTACCTGTGCATCCATAATCGTAAACGTTCTTAGTCAGCATATCGACGATGTTCCGCAGACGCTTCGCTAGGATCACGTTGGGCATCGCTTTTCGAAGCGCGAATGAGAACACCTGCAAATAGAATGACACTTACTGCGAACCTGCATAAGGCGCAAATATGCTTACAATACAATACAACTTTATTACACACCGAAAACACAAATGAAACTTAAACTAACATAAAAAACAAATAAACGGAGTATAATGGGCGCCTCGGCGGTAACATTTGAGCCGTTTGGGGTTGGGACTTGGGTTACTTGGGGACTGGGGCTCATCTTATTTTCAAAAATCTATCAGAGCGTCTGGTTAATTCGATGCGTGGCCAAAATGCATTGCCATTCAGCATGGTAATGCCTTCAGTATGCTAGGGCATGCTGCCAACTATAACCTAGTTGGCAGCATACCCTTCTATAGCAGCATTGCTTCTAGACCTTTAACGGTATATAGGCAATCAAACTGTTTTTTTTTATAATAGTCCTCGAGAACGATCTATATGAGTGCTATATTATTTTTATGGTAGGTAATAATATATATTATTAGTGACATCTGCCACTTTGACACCTGTAAAAACAAAACCAAATCGCCAAAATCAAATTTAAACAAATCTGCAGTTCAAGTACCGTTCTTTACCGATCGTCAAACTTGACAGTTGAGATCTCGATTCTATGTCATTTGACAATCGATAAAGAACGGTAGGTACTTGCACTGCCGAGTCGGGAATAAAGTTGCAAATCTCTGAGGAATGTTTAATTATTGTGCATGCTTTTTATATATATGTGTGTAATTATGATTTACTTAACTTGATTTACTTTTGATTTACTTGATTTTTACGTGATTATGCAAATAAATTACCTACCTATAGGTACTTATTTTACATGGTAATAGTGACTCACATCGAGGTACGAAGACAATGAGTACTGATACATGCTGTTAACACCCGCCATGTCTGATAGTACGAAGAACAGAATGGAGCCGCGTTTCGCCACCGGCCGGTAGCCGTCTCGCAGGATCTCTATGTCTTTGGTCGTCGCCGCAGCTAGCTCTAGCTTCTCCATCACCTACAGAGACAATTTATGCTGAATCAAATCTAAAGCCCGTTACAGACCATGCTCACATAGTCATGGCCAAGTCACAAGTTATAATTTAATTTTTATATTGATTAGTGGTATGGGGGGGTCATGACAAACCCCCCCCCCCCCCCTGGATCCGCCCTTGGTGCCTACTTCGCATGGTCTAGAAGCGATGAATGAATGTGTGAAAACTTTGTTGAAAACGGGCTAAGATCGTTTAGACCATCACAATAAGTACGAGTATATGCCACTTACCTCAGCCGCCTTTGACTTGGTATTCTCTAAGGTGTCGACCAGTTCCACGTTATCCAGCATGTTCCCAGTAGATGTGGCAAGTTCTCTCAGCAGTGAGTCTTCGAGACCTGATAGTAAACTCTTGTTGGCGCTGGTCTCTATAATGAGACTCTCTCGCTGTTCTTCGAGATCGGATCGCTCGGCGCGAACTACCACACTCAAAAGCTGATCTTCTAGACCCTGGAAGAGTAGTAAAATCGAGTAAATCGTCTTAGATAATTTTAACTCGACATCAATGCAACTAAGGAATCCAATGAAACGTGATTTATTTTGGTAACGAATTTGGATTCCACTACAAATTGACACTACTCCTTGATGATTTAAATACAATGTTGGATAACTTTGAATTTTAAAATCGATACGATGTTAAATCGACTTTCATTTTAAGAGCGCGTATTTAAGAGTACCTAAGCTCAAGCATCATCAGCCAGAAGACACCACTTACTACTCTACTAGTTCGGCGACTGTTGAACATAGGTCTGCCCCTTAGAACGTCACACTGAGCGACAGCCTGCCATTTGCATCCACTGAATGCCCGCGACTTTCACGATGTCGTTGGCCCATCTAGTGGAAGCCACGCTTCACGCTACGCTTCGTCTTCAGGTTTGTGGTCTCTTCAAGAATCTATTTTCCCCATCGAGCTGAGTGACCGCCCTAATGTCACTTTTTAAGCTCTATCTTCTTTTTCAAGTGCCTCTCCACTACTGAAGGTTGGCCGTCAGCTCAACGACTTCTATCTATATTGTGCCAAGCGGAATAGTTGTTCGACGCTGGCTATGCTGGTCCACTCCCGGATGTTGCGTAACCACGACTTTTCCTTCTTCCAGCGCGTCGTTTGCCTTCAACTTTGCCCATCATTATTAACTGGAGAAGCTGATATTTTTCGTGTCGCAAAACGTGGCCAAGATACCCAACTTTCCTTTTCTTGATGTTCTGCAGTACACGGCTCTATAGTGCGAGATAAATTTATTGGAAGTTTGAAATAAGAATGTTGAAGAGGTTGTGTTAGTTACCTGCAAGGTGACAGTGTAGTTGATGACTACTGCCTTCGCATAGGCGGCAGGGTTGAACTGCGGGTTTGCCAGCTTCGTGGTCAGGTACATGCGGAATTTAGGATCGTAGTCTACTTCTGTGCTGCCCAGCATCACGAACGTCCGCCCGCTTTCCACTGGGTAAACCATTTTAGTTTTCACATTATCAGTCAGTACCTATATGCTGAATAAAGGCATCCCATTTAGAGAGGGGTTTTGCCATAATACCCACGCTTGGCAGGCGGCTTGGGGATCGCAGTACGTTCACCGTGTACTAATAAGACGCTGCTGACCATCCTCCGCTGGTCGCAGATTTAGAACATAACCGGGTCCCATTTTAGTTTTACTGAGTAGGTAAATATTATTGCAAATCTTATTTTCTTTGTGCTATATAGTAGAAGAAAACGGCTGATCCAATTTTGATTTAGTTTTCTTTAATTTGAAAGGTGACTTGTGTGTGTTCATAGGTATGATTCAAGAAAATCTGTTGAGCCGTTTGAAGATTATCAGCTATTTTGTCGGGGGTTTAAATAATAAATTTATACTTTTAACTTTTTTTTTAATAATAGATAGGCTTGCGCTTGTCCTCCATCTCGCCTGATGTTAAGCGATGATGTGGTCTACGATGGAGCACGCTTACCTAGAAAGTACCGATTCACTCTCGACTTGAAGACATCCAGATTGTAACTAACGGGGAACACCCCATTCAGGCAGCGAATTCCATAGACTAGGAGTTCGCACAGTAAATGTGGAATCAAAGCGCTTCGTACGGATTTTCGGAATATCAACCATAAAGCGGTGTCGATTATTATTTTAGAACTGCTGTTGCTGACGTTTTTATAGTTGGACATCTTCAGCTTACTTTTTATATTCTTCTCCAGTACATTATCAACGACCGGATCGATGTATTCGTTAACGTCCTGGAACAGCACCGGAATGCCGTACTTGATAGCCATTTCGAGTTGCCGCAAGAACTGCGGGTCGTTGAACGATAACACCTGATAGAACAGAAATTCCATGTTAACTATCGTAGTATGAAGCATGTTTTATTGGTATGTATGAACAACTATACCAAAGAAAAATCCGAAAACCCCATTGGAGAATCCGTAAAGTGTTTATTTTATAACTTTTTCATTCTTAAAATGTTGAAGCTTTTAGACTACATCTATTTGTCTATGTCAGTCCCATCATATCCTGACAAATTAATCAATCATCATCATCATCATCATCATTATCAATTCAGCCATAGGACGTCCACTGCTTGACATAGGCTGATTGGAAGCGGCCTGCATCCAGCGTTTCTCTGCGGTCTCTTTTAGGTTTTAGGTAAGTATAAACAATTATTGTCTAAGCTGTGTAATGTGAAGCATACTATTCGAACCATCAATTAATATTTAAGTTCCATTTGTTGTAACTAGATGGCGTGTGGGTCAAGTTAGCCCGCGGTGACGTTTCGTTCGCTGGAAACGATAGTTGTTTTAAGTGTTGTAAATTAAATTGTCTCTGAACACAGCCGCAAGGTCTTTTATTTCTCCCTCGCTTGTTAGAACGGTGGACAAAAGGTTCCTACGAGTCGGAGTATTTTTGGAAGAATTGGTGTTCCACCAGCAACAGTTCTTCAGCTCAGTGAAAGGTGCCACCTGGTTGTCGCAGCAGTGAAGAAGCAGCCAAGGAAGCAGGAAGAAACAAGGCGAAGGCGCACACAGAAGACCCGGAATCGGACCGAAACCGAAGTTGGACTTTGGACCCGTGAAGTGAATTTGGGTAAATTGCAAGTAAAACAGTGAGTACAATTTGTGATAGTGAAATTAAAAGCATGAACTTGTAAAAATTTCGAAGTTAAATTAAAAGCATGGACTTGTAAAATTTTGAAGAAATAGAATCGAGACTTATAATAATTTCGCTAAAAACGACAAGACGGGGAACCTATGCCCGATTTCTAAGCGAATTATTACGTCTCAAACACTTAGAAAAATTACATCGAGTTTGAACATAGAAAAAATATTAAAAATTTCAAAATAAATATTTTACCAGTCTACGAGTGTAAGTTCAAATATCACAATGGAAACAGATCTACGAGTAATAGAGGACTTAAAAATTCAAATAGAAAAAGGAAGATCTAACTTTAGAAAATCACCAAGAGATCGAATTACAGAACCATACATTGTGGCGAGGTTAGAAGGCTTAGAAGAGCTGATAAATAAGTTTTCCGCGAAACATGAAGCCATGATATCGTCGTATAGTAAAGAAGAACTAGACGCTAGTGCCTACGTGAAAAATGATGTATTCAACATGGCGTATGAAACGTATTTAGTGTACAAGGGAGAGTTGAAAACTTCAATCCCAATGGTTAGGCCGTCCAGAAGCAATGATTCTGATTCGCCTGGTTCAAAGAAAGAGTCCGTAGTTCGTTTGCCTAAAATTACGATACCAGTTTTTAGTGGTTTATATTCTGAATGGTCGTCGTTTAAGGATCTCTTTCTTTCCTTAGTACATAATAACGCTACACTTGACGACGTTCAACGTCTACATTATCTGAAGACTCAAGTCAAAGGCGAAGCAGAACAATTGCTAAAGCACATTCCTATTACTCAAAGCAATTATAAAAAATGCTGGGATATGTTAAAAAATAGATATGATAACAAGCGGTTTATGTCAAATTATATACTAAAGCGTCTATTTGGTCAACGTACGATGACCAGTGAGTCCTCTCACGCATTGAAGGATCTTTTAGATACCACTTCCGATTGTATTCACGAATTAGGGAACCTAGGAGTAGGTGTTCAATCATGGGATGTGATTATTATTTACATTGTAAGTTCGAAATTGGACGCAGAGACACGAAAGCAATGGGAACTTTTTGTGAACCAAACTTGTGAAGAGTTGCCTTCGTTCGCTCAATTCAAAGAGTTTTTGGAGTCTCGATTTCGCGCATTGGAGTTAGTAGAGCCCACAAAAAATACCCCTAAGTCTAATCCCAGTAAATCACTTACAAAAGTCATGCACGTTACTTCAAACACCAACATCACGTCTTGTCCTCTTTGTCAGGAAACCCATAGGTTGTACTCATGTGGCCAGTTTGCCAAAGAAGATATTGCTAAGCGACAAGAGATTACAAAGTCACTCGGACTTTGTTTTAATTGTCTCGGCAATGGCCACACCGGACGGTTTTGTCGTGTTACAACAAAATGCCGTCTATGCAAGGGAAGGCACCACACTCTGCTTCATGGTAAAGCCGCTTCACTTACCTCTGCTGTAACGACTGAAGCTCCAGAAGTTGAGAGTAGTCTGCTAGAAACCACGCCTGGGGTGAACGAGACAACAATGATTGCTAACCATTTCGCGACAGGAAAGGTCCATAGCCAGACCTTATTAGCCACAGCCTTGATTAAGGCTGAGTCCAGCAATGGTTATCCTCAGATATTGAGAGCTCTGCTCGACCAAGGGTCACAGGCCTCTTTTATATCTGAAGCAGCCGTACAGTTACTACGGCTGAAGAAGGTAGCAGCTCCGAGTTGCATTTCAGGATTAGGTGGAGGCCAGAGTGACTTAACCTCAAAGTGTGTGGTTATGGTTACTATTCAGTCACTCCACGATCCCACCTTTCAATTGCAGGTACAAGCTCATGTGCTTAATACCGTCACGTCTATTCTGCCAGAAAGGAAATTCATCCTCCCGAGTTGGACTGAATTAGGTTATTTAAAACTGGCAGATCCGCAATACAATTCCCCTAATAAAATAGATATTTTATTAGGCTCCGATGTATATTGTCGTGTTCTGAAAAAGGGTTTGATTAGAAGCCCTACAGATTCTATGATTGCGCAGGACACTTACTTCGGATGGGTGTTGTCGGGTCAAGTCGACGCTGATGATGACAAACAACAAGTTTGTCATAATGTAGTTGTGAATTTACACGTAAAGCTAGAAGAAAATGATATGCTCAAGAAGTTTTGGGAGCTTGAGTCCGAGCCAAGCCCATTACAATCAAAGATTCTGACTGCAGAAGAACAGGAAAGTGAACTGCATTTTGCAGCAACAACTCGAAGAGATGCCACCGGTCGCTATATTGTTGAGCTTCCGTTCCGTCCAGAGCTTGAACGCAATTATGGTGATACACGAGCAGTTGCGGTGAAACGACTGACAAGTCTGGAAAAAAGATTAGACAAAAGTCCAGAACAAAAAAAAGACTATTCTCAGGTATTAAATGAGTACGTAACTCTAGGACATATGGAGAAAGTCTCTTACGAACCCAACTCAGTCGATGGAATGGCATATTTGCCACATCATGCTGTGGTCCGCAGTGATAGAAGTACGACAAAAACTAGAGTCGTCTTTAACGCTTCCAGTAAATGCAGTGTCAATAGACCGTCGCTGAATGACACGTTGATGGTAGGACCAAAATTACAACCGGAGTTAAGGCACACCATCATGCGCTGGCGTCTACACCCAATTTGCCTCACAGCTGACATCATAAAAATGTATCGACAGGTCAGAATTACTGAAGAACACGCAAATTTCCAAAGAATAGTATGGAGAGAAGAGTCTCAACAGGATGAAGTTCAAGATTACCGACTCAAGACGGTTACCTTTGGAACTTCAAGTGCCCCATACTTAGCCGTAAAGGCATTGCAGCAGGTTGCCATTGACGAAGGTCATAACTATCCTGTAGCAGCTAAAATTGTCAAGACGGACTTCTACGTTGATGATCTGCTCACTGGCTGCCAATCTGAAACAGAAATGGTGATAATGTATAATGAGATGAATGAATTACTAATGAAAGGAGGATTTACTTTGCAGAAATGGACTAGTAATAAAATGGAATTGTTAGATAAGTTGGAAGAAAACACCGGAAAAGATATAGAAATCAAAGAAGATGACGTAACTAAAGTGGTAGGTCTAGCATGGAACCGACAGACTGATGAATTCGATTACAGCGTGAAATGGTCATCTGATGATTTTGTACCTGAAACAAAAAGAGGGATCATTTCAGAAATCTGTCGTTTATATGACCCACTTGGTTGGATTGCGCCATGTATTATAACTGCAAAGATTTTCATCCAAAAGCTTTGGATAACTGGATATGACTGGGACGACAAATTGCCTGACGAACTTGTAGGAGAATGGAAAACATATCGTGAAGAAATGATGAAGCTGGTAAACTTTCACATACCACGTTGGGTGCAAGCCACTAAAAGTGATACTGGACTAGAGTTACATGGATTTAGTGACGCTTCTAACGCTGCTTACGCGGCTGTTGTGTATATTAGATGCGTTTCTAATGATGGTAGCATTACAACTCACCTGGTGACTGCTAAGACGAAAGTGGCTCCGATAAAGCAGGTTTCCATTCCCCGGCTGGAGTTGTGCGGAGCTGTGTTGGTTTCCAAATTACTTCTTGAGGTGGCAGAAATATTGAATGTGAAAAAGTCCGATTTGCATGCCTGGACGGATTCAACCATAGTCTTGGCTTGGTTGAGTGACCATCCAAGTAAATGGAAGACCTTTGTCGCCAACCGAACTTCCGAGATTTTGACTTTGTTAGATGCAGCTCAATGGTCATTTGTACAGTCCACTGATAATCCTGCAGACAGTGCGTCTCGCGGGATCCCACCTGCTGAGTTGCTAGAGAATGCACTGTGGAAGTACGGTCCCCGTTGGCTACGCGACGAAAGTATTCCATATGGTAAGCCAATTTCTATCTGTAAGAAAACTGATCTGGAAAGCAAAAAGATTAGTGCCTATACCACCTCAGTGAAACCCAACCAGGATGAAGAACTCTGTGCCAGATTTTCTTCCTTCAGAAAAATGGTACGGGTTATAGCTTACTGTAGAAGGTTCTTAAAACTAAAAGATAATCATAAATTAGAACTAAAGCCTTACCTTACTGCACTGGAACTCCAGGAATCCCTTACCTGTTGTCTTCGACTGCATCAAGCTAGCTCGTTCCCTGAAGAAATTGCCAGTCTCCTGAAAAAGAAAAACATTAGTAACACGAATAAATTATCGATTTTGAATCCATTTAAAGACAAAAATGGAATACTAAGAGTAGGAGGTCGGATTGAAAATTCGGACTTACCTGATCACAGCAAACATCCGATTATTGTTTGCGGCGACTCGCATTTCGACAAATTAATAGTAGCAGATGCGCACGAACGAACTCTACATGGTGGTCAACAGCTCACTTGCAACACTTCTGGAAGCGCTGGTCGCAGGAATTGGTCAACAGCTCACTTGCAACACTTCTGGAAGGACTGGTCGCAGGAGTATTTAACTCATTTTTTCCAACATTATAAATGTAAGACTAGAACTCCTGAATTAAAGATAGGCGACGTGGTGTTGGTGAGAGAGGACAATTTGCCCCCTGCAAAGTGGCTCTATGGTCGAGTAGTAAACTTACCTCCCGTAAAGGACAATATCACGCGAGTTGTTTGTTACCTTACGCTACAAAAACTCTACTATTCAACGTCCAATTTCAAAACTGGGTCTTTTGCCTGTTAACCTTGACTAAACTTTGTATATTTTTGTGTATTAAGAAGGACTACTCGTCCTTGGTGGGCGGTATGTCTAAGCTGTGTAATGTGAAGCATACTATTCGAACCATCAATTAATATTTAAGTTCCATTTGTTGTAACTAGATGGCGTGTGGGTCAAGTTAGCCCGCGGTGACGTTTCGTTCGCTGGAAACGATAGTTGTTTTAAGTGTTGTAAATTAAATTGTCTCTGAACACAGCCGCAAGGTCTTTTATTTCTCCCTCGCTTGTTAGAACGGTGGACAATTATCAATACAAAAACCGACTTCAAAATAAGTAGGTAAGCGCTGAAACAAAATTATTGCTATTGCTTGAACAAAATTATTCATTAGTTAACCAGTGGAATGCGAGCGAACGAGTTTTTTTATGGTTAAAATGAGGAATTTCACCTACCAATCGGATAATAAAAAAATAAAAAAAGTTTTAAAACATGAATAAAATACGTGCATAAGTATTATATTATACCATTGGTATTGTCATGTGTATAAATCTTCTTACACACAATACGCGCGTCGGAGCACTTTTTGCTTACGCCGACATGCGGTGCGTAACGCATTTGGGGCGTTAATAACTACTCAGCCAAAGTTAATAACATTTTTGTAAGATGACCTCAAGAGCTGCCATAAGAAAAGAACCTTGCGAATTGGTTAAAATCTTAAATCTAAACTTTCGCGATTAGAACAGATATTTTAAATGTACCTACCTATAAGTATCGGGACTTGTAACATGGTCTTTCGACAAATACTTGTAACGAGTCGAGCGAAAGGTACCTACGTATTTTTACCTAATAAAACCCTCCTGCAGTCGGTTAATATTGTTCAGAATTATATTATCTAATAATACACAAATATAGTGTCACAAAATTATAGCAGTTTTAAATTACTAGTTGAATCCCGCGGTGTTACCCACGATTTTCCAGTCTTTCCGCATTTTGTAGGGTAGGTACCCTATGTCAATTTTCATGATGTACACTATCTCCATGCCAAAATTAGCCGTTTAGTCGTGAGAAGCGAACAAACATCCAGACAGAGAGACATAGTTAATTTCGCTTTTAAGGATGTCAAAATAATTTAAATTAGGTATTTTAATAGTAATCTGATGGGACAATGCAACTGTTGCTACTTCCACGCGATCTCATTAAAAGTGGTGTGGTATAATTATACCTTGAGGTTGTTTTTAGTCTCTTTCTTCTTGATCCAAGAGAGCGCTTGCGTCTGCGGGTCGATGCAGAGCGGGAAACGCGATGCGCGGATAGTTAGGATACCATTCTGGACCGACAGCTCGTCCGGCGGCAAACCTTCAGAATTCCACCTGAAATTTAGAAATTACATCAGTATTAGGTAGGTTTAGGTTTATAGACATTTATTCTCATATAAGATGTTACATCACTTCCATGAGAACACTGCTAACAATACATTTACAGTTCGTCGTCGCAAAAATAACTAATAACATTACAAACATGTAGAACAAAATACTGCATATATTAGGTACTGCCGGTTTCCTTGTTTCCTGAGAGATATTATTTGGGCCTTTTCAAAGCCAGAGTGAATCTTCTTGAAGGTATCTTCTAGTCTGTCTTCTAAGTCGGTAATGCGTATAAGCGTCAATTTTGGCATGATTATAGTACACACTCTAAGGTATAACAACAAATAATAATAAATGGCCAAGTGCGAGTCGGTGTCAAATTTCTGTTCACCACCGGTTCTCGTACGATCACGGAAGTTAAACAACGTCGGGCGCGGTCGGTACTTGGATGGGTGACCGCCTGGGCGTTGATGGGATGTTGTCATTTTACACAATTTTTTTTGTACTTTAGTAGCTAACAAGTTATGTGGTGGTACGGAACCCTCAGTGCGCGAGACCGACTCGCACTTGGCCGGTTTTATTATCTCTCGGAAAAAAAAGAGTAATGCGCGTAGCTAAGAAGCCATGATGAACTTACCCACTGATTTCAACTTCATTAGTGAGATTCTTTTCAATGGTAAAGGGGAGAGTGAGCGGTATCCCCCTCTCCATGATGTCTCCGAACCAGTCTTCGTATATCATAGACTCGCGGAAAGAGAAAGAGAATGGTCCCGCGTAACTGAGGAACGATGCTGAGAGCAGACAGTTGCCGATCAGACGAGACTGTTCCACGTAGAGAGCGGCTAAATCTGCAGTCCAGCGGATCTGCTCACTCGCCAGACCTGGAATTACATTACAAGAACATTATATGGCACTGAGACGTGGTCAACCTAAAAGAGACCGCAGGGAAACGCTGGATGCAGGCCGCTTCCAACCGGCCCTTTTGGAGATCGATGGGGGAGGCCTATGTCCAGCAGTGGACGTCCTACTGCTGAAATGGTGATGATGATGATGAGACGTGGTCTTTACCTGCTGACCTTTTGGAAAATAGAGAGAGTTGCTCAGATTTTTACGCACGATAGAATCCGGAACGTGGATATTCGGCGAAGAACCAGAGTCACAGACTAACTATTAAAGTTTGCAAGGTGAAGTGGCAATGGGCAGATCACATCGCTCGAAGAACCAATGGGGAAAGTAGGGTTCTTGAGTGGAGACCACGAACTGGAAGACGCAGCGTAGGTAGGCCTCCCACTAGATGGACCGACGATATCGTAAGTCGTGGGCATCCAGTGTGCAGATAGCAGGCTGTTGTAGAGAGTGGAAATCTACGGGGGATGCCTATATTCAGCAGTAGAGTCTTCTGGCTGATGATGATGAATATTATAAATGCGAAAATAAATATAACCGGTGTTTTCATCTTGGTACGTTGGCAACAAGTTATTAGAAATACATTACCAGGAACGAATCCAAGCAAGGTGACGTCAACAACTAAGTAACAAAAAGCCAACTTCACGTGGTATTCCCAGGCGGTCGCCCATCCAAGTACTGGCCGCGGCCAACGTTGCCTAACTTCGGTGATCGGACGAGAGCTGGTGTTTTCAACGTGCTATGGACGATGGCGACAGTTTGTCCAAAACTAATATGTCACACAATTTTCAACTCTATTCACCTGACATTAGTTTATCAGCAGCAATCAACCGTCTCATCATGAGGTCAGTTTCTTCCTGCAGTTCTTGCTTTCTCATCATAGCTATATCGTATCTTGAGTTCAATCCATCTAATGTCTTTTGAAGTCTATTGATCTCCCGGTTAAGCGAGTCCAGGTAGTTGACCGCTTCACTGTACTCCTTCTCCAAGGCCTCTACTTTTTCCTTCTTGGGTTTAACCTCCCTGTATACGGCACAGTATTCAAGAACGGCAATCACGAATTTTAGGAGACCGTAACTGAAAAAAAGAAAGGAATTTTGTTTATTAGTTAAAAATAACTATCGTTCTTTTTAAAAATATTATAAACTGTTCAGAGGCAATAGGAAAGAAGACTTTTTTAATGCTATTGATTCGATATCGACTCGCTCGCATGATGGTAAGCGTCACGGCTGCCCATGACGATTCGCTAACGGAACCAAAAAACACAGTCTAATTGAGAACCTCTTTTGAAGTCAGTTGAAACCTACTTACCCAGCTTTACTGATCGACTGCATGGTGTCCAGCTTCTTGCTCTTCTTCATGTGAACCTTGACCGCCTTGACTTGCTGCTGAGTGATCAGATCGCAGTTCATCTCCTGCAGGTTCCGGAGGAAGTTCGGGTCGGCCATCATTGCCTTGGCGCCCTTCCAGGTCACGTCCCGAATGCCGCGGATTATCACCACGCATTCACACACCACCTGGAGAAAATAAATGATTAGACAAGCTTGGTACATTATTGAAAAATATTCTATACCATGAGCAGACCTAGAAAAGAGGTAGTAGGTATAGTAGTAGTAAGTAGTAGTAGTACGGGTTGGTAGTAGTAGGTAGCAATAGTAAGTGGTAGTAGGAGGTGGTGGTGGTGATGGTAGTACCCTAGTAACATTTTTGTTGGCCCACAAATGCCAACGGTTGGGGAACTGTTGGGACATGGTAGTGATTTTTCATACGAGTATTTTACGAAGGGCATCGGTTGGTTTTACAACGAGGAATTCACATACTTAGGCCCAACATATGGCCAACTGTGGTAAAGATTCGCAATATTTCCAACTAACATTTGACGTTGGGCCAACAATCCCTACGGTAGGTTTAATAACGATAAAATCACATACGAAGGCCCAATAGATGACCAACTGGGATAAACATTCGCATCATTTTCTACGAACGTCTTTCGTTGGGCCAACAATCGTCACGGTAGGTTTTTCAACTAAGAATTCCCTTACAAATGCCCAACAGGTAACCAACAGTGGTAAATATTCGCAATATTTCCAGCTAACATTTGACGTTGGGCCAACAATCCCTACGGTAGGTTTAATAACGAGAAAATTACATACGAAGGCCCAATAGATGACCAACTGTGATAAACATTCACATCATTTCCAACTAACATTTGACGTTGGGCCAACAATCGTCACGGTAGGTTTTTCAACTAAGAATTCCCTTACAAACGCCCAACAGGTAGCCAATAGTGGTAAATATTTGCAATATTTTCAGCTAACATTTGACGTTGGGCCAACAATCGTCACGGTAGGTTTTTCAACTAAAAATTCCCTTACAAACGCCCAACAGGTAGCCAACAGTGGTAAATATTCGCAATATTTCCAGCTAACATTTGACGTTGGGCCAACAATCCCTACGGTAGGTTTAATAACGAGAAAATTACATACGAAGGCCCAATAGATGACCAACTGTGATAAACATTCACATCATTTCCAACTAACATTTGACGTTGGGCCAACAATCGTCACGGTAGGTTTTTCAACTAAGAATTCCCTTACAAACGCCCAACAGGTAGCCAATAGTGGTAAATATTTGCAATATTTTCAGCTAACATTTGACGTTGGGCCAACAATCCCTACGGTAGGTTTAATAACGAGAAAATTACATACGAAGGCCCAATAGATGAGCAACTGTGATAAACATTAGCAATATTTCCAACTAACATTTAACGTTGGGCCCACAATCGTCACGGTAGGTTTTTCAACTAAGAATTCCCTTACAAACGCCCAACAGGTAGCCAACAGTGGTAAATATTCGCAATATTTCCAGCTAGCATTTGACGTTGGGCCAACAATCGTCACGGTAGGTTTTTCAACTAAGAATTCCCTTACAAACGCCCAACAGGTAGCCAACAGTGGTAAATATTCGCAATATTTCCAGCTAACATTTGACGTTGGGCCAACAATCGTCACGGTAGGTTTTTCAACTAAGAATTCCCTTACAAACGCCCAACAGGTAGCCAACAGTGGTAAATATTCGCAATATTTCCAGCTAACATTTGACGTTGGGCCAACAATCGTCACGGTAGGTTTTTCAACTAAGAATTCCCTTACAAACGCCTAACAGGTAGCCAACAGTGGTAAATATTCGCAATATTTCCAGCTAACATTTGACGTTGGGCCAACAATCGTCACGGTAGGTTTTTCAACTAAGAATTCCCTTACAAACGCCCAACAGGTAGCCAACAGTGGTAAATATTCGCAATATTTCCAGCTAACATTTGACGTTGGGCCAACAATCGTCACGGTAGGATTTTCAACTAAGAATTCCCTTACAAACGCCCAACAGGTAGCCAACAGTGTTAATATTCGCAATATTTCCAGCTAACATTTGACGTTGGGCCAACAATCGTCACGGTAGGTTTTTCAACTAAAAATTCCCTTACAAACGCCCAACAGGTAGCCAACAGTGGTAAATATTCGCAATATTTCCAGCTAAAATTTGACGTTGGGCCAACAATCGTCACGGTAGGTTTTTCAACTAAAAATTCCCTTACAAACGCCCAACAGGTAGCCAACAGTGGTAAATATTCGCAATATTTCCAGCTAACATTTGACGTTGGGCCAACAATCCCTACGGTAGGTTTAATAACGAGAAAATTACATACGAAGGCCCAATAGATGACCAACTGTGATAAACATTCGCATCATTTCCAACTAACATTTGACGTTGGGCCAACAATCGTCACGGTAGGTTTTTCAACTAAGAATTCCCTTACAAACGCCCAACAGGTAGCCAACAGTGGTAAAGATTCCCAATATTTCCAATTTAACATTTGACGTTGGGCCAACAATCCCTACGGTAGGTTTAATAACGCGAAAATCACATACGAAGGCCCAACAGATGACCAACTGTGATAAACATTCTCATATTTTTTTACGGGTCAGCAGCGCTTCTAACAAAACATGTTGTCAAAACAGTCAGCCCGCTGCGCCTGTCAAAGAGAATGCGCCTGTTTTTGTTTTATTTCAAAAATGAGTTCCGAATAAGAAGACGTGGTTGCTGTTCTAGCAATCGTAGATTTAGTTCTCCAAAGAAGAAACAGGAATAGATTCCGGGTCCGACCCTACCTGCAATATTATCAATCTATCAATTAAATCAATCAACCATATTATCAATCGTTCAACATTTAGGTAGGTATCAAGAACTAAAAATTGATGAAAGGTTCGGTAGGTACATAAAAAAAAATATCGTTTGTTATTTTTAGAAATTGCTATTTCCGACAGGGCAGGGCATCCAGCTTTTTATGTTTATTTTTATGATCTACCAGTGTAACATCCCAACCCAAAGCACTGGTCTTTTCGTCATGAGTTGATTAAAAAAACAAAGTATTTTCTTTATTCCACTCCATCACAAACAAACCACAGAGAATTAGTCACAAACTTTGAACGATACGTCTTCCTTTTCTGATCGCTAACCTTTATAATTTATATGCGTAACTTCCCCTCCCCGCAGGCGAACGCGGGGGATGTTAATTGTTATCCATTCGTAGCGGGTATAATAATCTTTGGTAGCGGCAAACATTTGTATTAGGTACCTACTGTGTTTTTGCTAACAAAACTTTTAAGCCACGCTCTAATCGGTTTTTAAAACATGTTATTATGTTTACAAACAAGAAAACAAGGCGTAGTGGACCCGATTTACGTTGGGCCAACAATCGTCACGGTAGATTTTTCAACTAAGAATTGCCTTACAAAGGCCCAACAGCCAGTCAACTGTGGTAAAGATTCGCAATATTTCCAACTAACATTTAACGTTGGGCCAACAATCCCTACGGTAGATTTAGCAACTAAGAATTCCCCTTACAAAGGCCCAACAAATAGCCAACTGTGGTAAAGATTCGCAATATTTCCAACTAACATTTAACGTTGGGCCAACAATCCCTACGGTAGATTTAGCAACTAAGAATTCCCCTTACAAAGGCCCAACAAATAGCCAACTGTGGTAAAGATTCGCAATATTTCCAACTAACAAATGACCAACGACAACTAGGTACTTAAGGCTAAGCTCCAAAGCCTTGACCATCGTCGTAAAGTAACTGTTAGCCTTTCGGTTTTTTATCGGATACGTACATATCGGAGCCTAATCACCCTTCGAGGGTAGACCTGTATCCCAGCAGTGGGAGGATTAAAGGTTGAGAATGATGATGAATGATGATATCGGAGAGAGTACATCGGATCTACATGATTTAATTCCCTCCTGCCCTCTTTGCTATCGGACAGCCAGAAGCACGAAAAAGCGACATCGTTTCATGGTTGATAGGTATACCTACCTACCGCAGACCCGAACAAAGCGCCAAGCAGTGGAATGCGTTGCCTAAGTGGGTGTTCCCTGCTAGTTACAATTTGGGTGTCTTCAAGTCGTGAGTGAATCGGTTTCTTCTAGGCAAGCGTGCTCCATCTTAGGCTGCATCATCGCTTTACATCAGGCGATATGGCGGTCAAACGTTAGCCTATCTAAAGTAGCCTAATAATAAATATAAAAAAACAAGTTCATAAATTATTTATTACCTATTTCCCATTCTTTTGGTACCTAGGTATACCTAAACTGTGGAGTGAAACCCCCCCTAATTACTAATAGTTTTTGATTTTCATTCTAGATTTTTAACCGACTTCCAAAAGGACCCTCAATTCGACTGTTTGTTTTTTTTTTGCGGTAAAATTTATAACTCTGTTTTAGTGTGGTCAGAGCAAAAACTGCTTTTGCGTCTAGTTGATTAAGTACATTTTTGTCTGTACGCACGAGGAAAGCGGCGGCCTTTGTTCACAGACATCGCTGTGTCCGATAAATTGTACCGTATTGCGTTTGCACAAGAGCACTGTTCGTATTCGTACACACGTAAAAAGTAGCTTCACTTGAAAACATTTTCGCACCAAAATCCTGTGACAACGCTCTGAAATGAAGCCTAGTAGTAGGTAGGTAGGTAGGTAGTAAGTGTTTCGAAGAAAAGTTACTTGTTAAAAGAGAGATCCGTCTTTTATTTTATTATACCTAGGTAGGTACCTACCACGTTTTTAAACCCGATGACAATGCATTTAACAAAAAAAGTGGTTTAAAGTTCTCTTTACTTATTCCACTTGTTAGACAACGCACAACTAAAACCTAAGGGCTTTAAGAGACAGAATATCTAGGTATTCGTGTTGAACATCGTTGATTACTTAGGTAGGTACTTATCTAAGTTTTTTGAAAAGAAAGTAGGTAGGTAGGTACTTAAGTAATTAGTAAATCGATCGCCATGCGTTATTCTCGCAAAAACTCGAAAATTTCAATGTAATTCGACCGATTTTGATGATTGTTTGTACCTATGTGTTGAGTGGTTTATATGTAGGTATTTGCGAGACCGAAGGGCGAGCTTAGGTACTGCCGAGCCTCGGTACCGCGTACAAAGTCGCGGGCATCGTCTAATCGAAAATAAGAAAAATGTAGCCGGAATCAAACTCGCTTTCCCAAACCTGCCAACCACTGAGCGTAGAAAGCTCGCCCGGGACCTATGCGGCGGCGGCGCGGCGTTTGACAAACGAAGCCGAAAGGCAAATCGCTCGTCTTTCGGCATTAGTCCATAGCAAGCAGTGTTGCCACTTTTGCCACTATATGAGTAGCTTTAGCCATCTTTATAATTAATATAGCTTGTTTTATGCATTCCATAAACAATCTTACTACCTATTCGACAGCAAAAATATTAAAGAATACCTAATTATGCAAAAGAAGTAATTAATATCGCTTAAAAAACATTGTAACAGCAAATTAGTAATTTGGGTAGAAAAATAAATATGAATACGAAATAACTATTCGGGTGATTTTTTTTATATAAATGATCTGTGAAAGCGGCGTGGCGGGTCAGACCGCCCTGAAAAGGAGTTACTAAATATGATTAATTGTTCAGTTAGACACCACTCTCAGAGCTGTCAAAGGTGTGAAAATAAAAAAAAATAAGTAAGTAAGTAAGTACTCGGGTGCGAACAGTAAGCACAGGATCAGAACATCGGTGTTATCTACCGTTAAGCGTGAATATTCCACGATCTGAGTTCGAGCGAGTGCGTCAGTTTTTGAAGTGAAACTTCTTATGCGACGTCCAACAAAGTTGCGTTAAACGTTGGACTACCAAGTATTTAAATAATAATCAACCTTATTCACCTAGGTTTATGGTTTATTTTAGATTGATGCGTAATGAACATAGGACCTTTTGAAGTTTCATTTCTTCCGCGCGGAGGGGCTCCACGCATTATTTTTTATTTTACTTTTTGATGAAACTGGTGAATAAATGTACGGTGATAATTTGCCTAAACGACACAAGAAAACACGCGAATCTAAAATGCAACATTACATTTCACATTTCTTCTTGCAATCTTCTTGCATGCTCCAATTTACTACCACCATGAGTGCGAGCAAGAGCGCAGATGAAGACCATTACCAGTACGGTTCGCCGATAAGAGTGCAGGTTGTAGCTTACCGATTTAATAATATGTGATATTTACATTCTAGCACCTTTTTAGAAGTGTTTGCCCATTTCTTGTTTCATTGACTTGGCAACACTGCGTCTGTCTGTTTGGTTTGGTCCGATTAGTCCAAAGACTACTATATGGAGTATATGGATTAGTCGATCGCGCAAGTTTGCAACGCATCATACTCGCATCTCATTTATAAATAAATCCTTTGAATAAATCGGTCATAATTCTGTTACAATTCAGTGTCGATTGTGAAAATTCAGGTAAGTTTTAATCTGTTTTTATTAATTTGCTAGCAATAATTTGATTCATAGCTATAAATAATTTGTCTGTTTTAGAATGGGAATTTATCAAGTCGAATTTGAAGACGCTGGAGGGAGGGAGTGGAGGGGTCGCAGTGATTAAAACAGATTGGTTCACTCCGGAAAAATCGCACTGCGCTTGGCCTAAGCATCATATTATGAATAAAGCTTTACGATCTAACCTCAAACCTGATCACACGTGGGAAACGCATAGCATCAGCCGAATTTTTTACGCAACAGGTAGGTACTTGGGTACCTACCTAAGTTTGTTTTATGGTTTTAAACTTTTTATTGTATAGGTTAAGTAGGTACCATATAGCCGGCGTTTTAAAATACCGCTTCGGTATACCCTACATAGCGTAGGTACATACGAGTCTTAATCTCGTGAGTCAATAATGGGATAAAAAGGTTTTCCGCCATCAGAAAAGGTAGATCGGCCTAAGCAAGGGATTAACCTACTTACTTGTGTTTTTAGATGACTTGCTACAAGCTAGACGAAAATGTGAAATCGAAAAGCTGAAATCGAATCTGAAATTGGGACGGATTCAAATGAAACCCCTGAAATTAATAAACGGAAGAGTAAACCACGTAAATTGTATGACAGCGATGAACATGAAATGTTTATACATGATGAAGATCAGATTGAATTTCCGAAAACTCCTGAAGAATTACCAAGTAAGTAACTACCTAGTTTTATGTTATGTGTAAATATAGTCTCAGAGCCTATTCAATGCAAACAAACAAACAATCAAATCTTTCCTCTTTATAATATTATATTATATATTGTATTATTATAGGATAGATGACTCTGGTCCAGTTCAGTAATTTACCTAATACCTAGTAGATTGTTGCATTGAGCGCAAAGTGAGTTATTAATGAAAGACTTGTGCCCGAGCCAATGCGAGGTAACCCGAGGTGACTAAATTAACCCGAGTGCATTAATTACTCACTTAAGCTGTAATAAAAATAAAAAACTACCAATCTATCCAGGTACCGTCCTAAAATATACCTACCTAACCTACTCAAAATACAAAAATGAAAAAGTAATAAAAATGATAAAGGGTATTGACAGACAGACAGACGGACAACAAAGTAATCATATAAGGGTTCCTTTTTTTCCTTGCAAGAGAGCAATACTGAAATATTAACACGACTAAGGGGGAAAACTTACTTTTTTTTTATATTTAAAAACTGGATGATATCGACAAAGGACTTGGGGACTAAAAATTAATAAACATTATATATTTTAATAACTCTAATGATTAATGTAGAAATGTGATGATTACCTGTGATAAATAGTGAAGACTGATTATGAAAACTACAAATACCTCCTATTGTTTACTTCAAGACTCTTTCACTTAATTTTAAAACTTATTGAAAGTAATCGTAAAGTAATCGTTAAGAAAATAATACATTTATTTGATTATCAAAACATTGTTTTTATTTTCATCGTTGGTTAAAAAAACTTATCTTTTGTTAGAAACAACAGTACCTAGTTTTTTTTTTGTTGCGTTTGTTTCTACTTAGCGATTCACTACAAACAAGTTACAGTGTGACTCGTTAAGAAGTATTTTCAATCGAGTCTCAGTGTTACTGGTTGGAAAGAAAATTCCCAACGAGTCACACTATGACTCGTTTGGGTGTGACTCGTTGGGAACCCCTTCGAAGATGCTATAATACCATACCATTATCATATTATCATCAACGTCATTATCATATTATATTATAGTATTATATCCATCTGAATTAATTACCTGTGAGAAAATGTTAGTAATCCTTAGTGTATAATATCTGAATTTTTGTTATATTATAGGTAAACTATTTATCTTTGGTGGGAGGAACCAAACCAGCTACCATAATAAGAAGAATTCTCGAGAAGCTATTTACGAACTCCTTAGCACTTTCATGCAATTGGACCGGAAAAACAAGAAAATTGCCATTAAGGATTTACTTACCATTACTACATGTGGTCATCAAAGGTATAAATAATCTATATCTATACATACTTATAATAAAGGAATAGAAGGATTCTATCAATTTCATCAATTTGTAATTAGAGAAAAACTGTAAAGATTGTGCTATGCGCCAATGCCTTTTGGCTCGAGTCCGGTGTCTCCTTGTCACCGATTGTTGTATTGGCTGGAGTCCGGTGTCTCCTTGTCACCGATTGTTGTATTGGCTGGAGTCCGGTGTCTCCTTGTCACCGATTGTTGTATTGGCTGGAGTCCGGTGTCTCCTTGTCACCGATTGTTGTATTGGCTGGAGTCCGGTGTCTCCTTGTCACCGATTATTGTATTGGCTGGAGTCCGGTGTCTCCTTGTCACCGATTGTTGTATTGGCTGGAGTCCGGTGTCTCCTTGTCACCGATTGTTGTATTGGCTGGAGTCCGGTGTCTCCTTGTCACCGATTGTTGTATTGGCTGGAGTCCGGTGTCTCCTTGTCACCGATTATTGTATTGGCTGGAGTCCGGTGTCTCCTTGTCACCGATTGTTGTATTGGCTGGAGTCCGGTGTCTCCTTGTCACCGATTGTTGTATTGGCTGGAGTCCGGTGTCTCCTTGTCACCGATTGTTGTATTGGCTGGAGTCCGGTGTCTACTTGTCACCGATTGTTGTATTGGCTGGAGTCCGGTGTCTCCTTGTCACCGATTGTTGTATTGGCTGGAGTCCGGTGTCTCCTTGTCACCGATTGTTGTATTGGCTGGAGTCCGGTGTCTCCTTGTCACCGATTGTTGTATTGGCTGGAGTCCGGTGTCTCCTTGTCACCGATTATTGTATTGGCTGGAGTCCGGTGTCTCCTTGTCACCGATTGTTGTATTGGCTGGAGTCCGGTGTCTCCTTGTCACCGATTGTTGTATTGGCTGGAGTCCGGTGTCTCCTTGTCACCGATTGTTGTATTGGCTGGAGTCCGGTGTCTACTTGTCACCGATTGTTGTATTGGCTGGAGTCCGGTGTCTCCTTGTCACCGATTGTTGTATTGGCTGGAGTCCGGTGTCTACTTGTCACCGATTGTTGTATTGGCTGGAGTCCGGTGTCTACTTGTCACCGATTGTTGTATTGGCTGGAGTCCGGTGTCTCCTTGTCACCGATTGTTGTATTGGCTGGAGTCCGGTGTCTACTTGTCACCGATTGTTGTATTGGCTGGAGTCCGGTGTCTACTTGTCACCGATTGTTGTATTGGCTGGAGTCCGGTGTCTCCTTGTCACCGATTGTTGTATTGGCTGGAGTCCGGTGTCTCCTTGTCACCGATTGTTGTATTGGCTGGAGTCCGGTGTCTACTTGTCACCGATTGTTGTATTGGCTGGAGTCCGGTGTCTACTTGTCACCGATTGTTGTATTGGCTGGAGTCCGGTGTCTCCTTGTCACCGATTGTTGTATTGGCTGGAGTCCGGTGTCTACTTGTCACCGATTGTTGTATTGGCTGGAGTCCGGTGTCTACTTGTCACCGATTGTTGTATTGGCTGGAGTCCGGTGTCTACTTAAATTTCGTTCCGTTCTACGTTCCGGTAAATTAAAATAAAAAAAATGGATTTTTAAGTTGTGATACCGGAATCGACCAGAATGTCCAATTATATAACACGCAATCTCAACGTAAAGCAAGGCATATCCCAAGGGAGATAATGTTGTATGAAACTCCCTAGGGATTAAAGTTATTTAGATTTGGAACGTTAAAATTTGCATAGTTATTGTCTCGCAAGGCATGAAAAGTAGAGTATTCACTTCGAGTGCATAATCTACTACAATCCATCTTCTATCTTTACTAGATACAATAATGAAACTTGGTGTGATTGTATTTGTATATTTACTTAGTCATTTTGCTTACAGAGGCAATGCGTCGAAATCAAATCGCTGCGAAAGCAATGGATACCGACATACAGACCGTCATAACCAGTTGGTTTAGATTTACCAAAGATCGCAATGGAGGAAGAGAGAACAGGCGCAAGACATCGCAATGATTCCTCATCACAACCATCATATTCCGGGAATGTCGAAGTCGGATTATCAAGCAGAACTAAGAGGCGTAAACGCGCTTTAAGGGCAACACAAATTAGAGAAGGACAAATAAAAGTATGTCTGTTCAACTTAGTAATTGTGATAAAAAATATCTACAAATTGTCTACCCGAGTGTTTATCAGTCTGTTCTGCCAATGTACCTGCATTAAACTCTTCTCCCAATCGTCAGCCAGTTTTCAGTGACATTGTAACCGATAATGTAGGTGATGAAAATATTGCGTCTTTTCTTATCTCATGGTCTCACAAGCACAATATAACCCATTCTGCTCTGGATGATTTATTGCACAAATTACAATTACGTTATCCAAGTTTGCCAAAAGACTCGCGAACACTATTACAGACACCAAATAATATTAATGTTGTAGAATGAGGTTCATATATATATTTTGGACTTGAAGCACATATAATAGAAAGAGCATTAGCTGGTATAACGTCAAAATCTTATCCATTAATGCTTAAAAAAATATCTGAAATTGACCATGATTCATTTTTGTCTATAACTTGTAATGTTGATGGCTTGCCAGTGCACTCGAGCACTACTTATGCTTTTTGGCCAATCTTATGTATTTTAGATCAAAGTGTTGACAATCAACCGTTTATTGTCGCGCTATTTTATGGCGAATCCAAACCTACAAATGCTAATGACTATCTACGTCCATTTATCGACGATTGTCTGCATTTACAGCAAAATGGCTTACTGATAAATGGGAAATATTTTACTTTTTATGTTAGTTGTATTATAGCTGATGCACCAGCAAGAGCATTCATAAAATCTATTAAATCTCATAATTCCCTACACGCTTGCGAAAAATGTGAACAGGAAGGCATATACATTGGCAGAACTGTATGGTGTTACACGTCTGATTTACATCTTAGAACTGATAGTAGATTCAATAACCAAGAGTATGAAGATCATCGAGTATCTAGGAGTGTACTCACAGAAATCAACTTAGGATTAGTTGACGAAATATCCTGTAAGACCATTGAGCCCAGAGGTATCGATATTATTAAACTGTTTTAAGGATTAATTGGTTTTTATTTTTTGATAAGAATAGAATAGTTTTTACGGTTTGACACGCATAGGGCCTAGGTGTTTAAAGGGCCACTTACTATTAGACTCGCACAGGACCTGTGGTGTATTTGAGATGTGGGACCACCGACTGTTTGATTCGCACGCCAGGGGCCTTACGGACAACTGCTATTACAGGCACCTAATCCGCGACCGCAAACCGTATCTGGGCGCGATAAGGTTTGCGGTCGCGTGATTTTCCAACTGAGCGGATTAGGTGCCTGTAATAGCAGTTGTCCGTAAGGCCCCAGTATATTCTTGGTGTGCGAGTCAAATAGTGGGTGGCCCTACGTCTCAAATACACCGTAGGCCCTTTGCGAGTCAAATAGCAGGTGGCCCTATGTGTGTTAATTGTGGGTGGCCCTATGTTCCAAATATACCCTAGGCCCTATGCCTGCTAAATAGGGGGTGGCCCTATGCACCAAATACACCGTAGGCCCTAAATGAATAAAATAGTGGGTGGCCCAATGTCTCAAATACACCGTAGGCCCTTTGCGAGTCAAATAGCAGGTGGCCCTATGTCCAGTATACATCGTAGGCCCTATGTGTGTTAATTGTGGGTGGCCCTATGTTCCAAATATACCCTAGGCCCTATGCCTGCTAAATAGGGGGTGGCCCTATGCACCAAATACACCGTCGGCCTTAAATGAATAAAATAGCGAGTGGCCCTACGTCTCAAATACACCGTAGGCCCTATGCGAGTCAAATAGCAGGTGGCCCTATGTCCAGTATACATCGAAGGCCCTATATGTTATTAATGGTAGGTGGCCCTATGTCCTAAATATACCGTAGGCCCTATGCGTGCTAAATAGAGGATGGCCCTATGCATCAAATACACCTTAGGCCCTAAATGAATAAAATAGCGGGTGGCCCTATGTTCCAAATACACCGCAGGCCCTATGCGTGACAAATGCTGGGTGGCCCTACGTCGCAAGTACATTGTTGGCCCTATGCAGAGTAGGCCAACGATGCGTGTTGGCCCTACTCTGTTGGCCCAATGCTGGCGGCGTTAGTTGGGCCGAACGATGGCCATGATTGATGAGCCAATGTTGGCCGGTACCGTTAGACCAACGGGGGCACTGTTCGTTGGGCTACTTCGAATCAAGCCGGCCATTTCTGACAGTTGGCCAACTATTTGTGTTGGGAATATTACGTTGGAATAACTGTATAACTACAATAAATGCTACTAGGGTAAGTAGTAGTAGGCAGTAGTAGTAGTAGTAGTGGGCAGCAGTCATAGGTAATAGTAGTAGTCATAAGTAGAGTCATAAGTAGTAGTAGTCATTAGTAGTAGTAGTCATAAGTAGTAATAGTAGTCATAGGTAGTAGAAGCAGTAGGTAGTAGTAGTAGTCATTGACAACTCGACAAAATGTGTGGAATAGCTGATATTATTTTCGCGATTTCAGAGTTGCTCCCATAGTAACAGTTGTAAATAATGACGGGTACTAGGACTGCTTTCGGCTTAGTTCACCCTTTCCGCGTAACCCAGTATAGAGAGGAATCTGTGGTGGAAGGGCTTAGTTATTAGTTACCTGTACGGCCTCTGGCGGTGTGGCGAACGATCTAATCTCAGTGATATCGTTCTTTTCCAAGTCTGCGAGCGCCAGTCTAGCCGCTTCAAGCGCTGGGAGTGCAGCTGTTAACGCTTCCTCGGCATCTGCCTGCTCCACGGCGATCACTTTACTCTGTTCCGTGATCTCAACCGACTTTATGGCGGCCACAGTCTGCTTGGCAGTTGCAGCTCCGGTCGCTGTAAAAAATAACAGTAGCTTTATATTTTTGATATTTTTCACATGAATTTGTTTAATTAAAAAAAAATACTTAGTAGGTACAAATATTTAAGTAGTTGACGTTGTATTGCAAAAAAATAATTTATTAACAATGCTGTGTACAATGTTTGGATTAGCAAATTTATAATGTTTTTTCCCTACCTACTTGTTTTTAAGTTTATAAGCATTGTATGCTGATTATTTTTGTACCAAACTATGTATACTATATATACCTATATATACCTATATTAAAAAAAAGAACCGGAGGCAAGGTATTTAAAGTTTGGCAAACCTGCAACTTGTGCAATGAGCTCCCATCCTGCGGTATTACCGAGTAACTATATCATGGAGTTTTTCAAAAGAGCTGGGTCGGCAATGTACCGCGATGCCCCTGGTCAGAGGCGACGTAAAGCGTGGGCGACGTGGGCCATCACCTACAGCTTCGAACTCCTAAGGACCTCGCACCTCGAAAAAAGTATTCGTAATAATTCTTCTTACCGAATTCTTTTTATTTTGTATTTCAGGCTGATTTTTTTGTAGTGACAATAATGCCGTGGCAATCTCTAATTGCCGCCCATGGCATAAAAAATACTCAATTACATCTAGTTGTTTTAGCATACATGACATCCACTGCTAGACATACGCCTCCTCCATCGAGGTCCCGATCATAGGTCATCTGTCCTATGGCTAAAATGATGATGATGATTTATATATAAAATACTAAATGTTTTAACTACACGCGTGTTTTGGTAAGCGAAGTTCTTAAATTACCGGCTTCAATAAAGTAATAATAAAGTAAATATATATATATATATATATAGTAAAGTACCTAATACTATTAGGATATGGTTATAGTTAGCATGGAATTATTCATATACCTACCTAATAAAATTTCGTCAAATATTAATTCAAACCACAATTTTTCACCCTGCTACATCCTGTTTTAACTTTGTGTTCTCACTTTTTGAAGATTTATGGAACCTATTACCGAGCGGGCAATTATGGTAAAAATTTAATTCCTCACCAGTAGAGATCTCATTGAGCAGCAACGAGCATTCCTTAGTGGCCTGTGCTACGACAACCTTTTGCACGGCCAGTTTTTCGTTCAAGTCATCCAGTTGCACGTTCGCTTCTTTAATCTTAGCCAGACCACCCTTTAAGCGCTCGCACTGAAACAAAAATTTACCACTGATTTCACGATTCAATCTTCACTGAATTAACAATGAGGTAAAGTTTTTGACTTTGTTTGTGGAGACTAATCTCCGAAACCAACTGATACTGATTTTTACATTCTTTCAATAATAGAAAGCTACACTATCTACGTTTTCTTCACACGAAGCCGCGGGAAAAGCTAATATAAATTATAAATATAACTTTTAAGCTACGCAACTCAAGACGCAACATAAGTGCGAGAGCAGTATGTAAATTGTATTACGTAGGTAAATGTTTATCTCACGTCTAAACTTGCGCCGAATAAGAGCAAGTATAGAAACGACAATGCAGTTTGGGCTCCTTCACACCCTAGTAAATCTAGTAATATGTACCTAATTGGGTTCGGTTAAATATTTCCAAGACACAAGACTGCCGAGTTTGGGGCCCACAGACAATTCAATTCCAAGTCAATTCTATGCAGTGCAAAAAAAATCTGCTCCATAAATTAATTAAATATTTTTTTTATGAAAAAGATGTTTCTACTATACTAAGAAATCAATCCACATCCATTCGTTTCGGTTGGATTCATGTAGGTATTTCTCTTGCAGTTTTACTTTCTTTCGTCCACTTCTTAATTTGTCTACTTCTAATGTGGTTTAATTAGATTCGTCTACTCTTCAACTTGTCAACTTCTCAACTAGTTGGGACCCCTAGTAATCCATTTTTACAGTAGCTACCTACCATAGGTTTGTCCTCTTTCTAAATTCCCAAAAGTTTTGTAAGAGTGAAGTTTTTTGGATTATTGTGGGGTTTGGAAAGGTGTAAGTTGAAGTGAAGCAATATACCTGAGCGACAATGAAAGCGTCCTTTTCGTTGAGCAGCGAGATATATATGGTGAGGTAGTCCATGTAATGCTTCGGAGTGACGAAGTTGTTGCGCCGAAGTCGCAGCAAAAACTCATGCGTATACCTAACAACACACAGTCGAGAATTAGGTATGGTTACTTTTAACACTAAAACCGCGTACATATAGGTGATAGGACTGCATTTGTTTGTTGCGTGACAAGGTGAATATAATTTGCTATACAATTTTAAAATAACAATTTTACAACTTTTTGGCGAATTTCAGCTAGGTTTTCGTAATAAATTGGGAAACCAACGAAAATGTTCTGTTTCTTTAACATCTTTATTGCAGCTGTCAGATTTGGTAAAAAAAATAACTTATTACACCTACAGAAATCACCAAATACGTCGTAGGTATGTGCACAAAATTATTACGCAATTAAAAGAGTAAATTCTCACCAACGTCGCCGTAGCGCGGGAATAAAAAAGGCGGCGCGATGCGGGCGCGCGGGAACAGAAAAAATGCAAGTAGATAGGTACTCGGGTGTCTAGCTGTTTACAGTAGCGTCAGTGAGCATTGAGCAATTATAAAATGCATGTACTAACCTCGCAACAGACATATGAACGTGCACAACATGTTCCACGATAATGGGACGAAAATCCTCGGGGATTTTTTCTACCTGGAAATGTTTTGTATATGAATTTGTGCTTGAAACGTAGGCAACAAGAATGCTAGGCTGAAGTAGGATTGGGCAGGCAGGTCATGTCTGTTGAATGTGTTTGTGTAATTATGCAAAGGTCTTGACGCATTGGGTGCCCGAAGATTGGCATAGAAAGCGTCGACGGGACAACGCGTTTAATCGTAACTGGTCCCAGCTAACAATGGAGCGAGAAATGAAAAGAAATGGGGGACCTTTGCCCGCAGCATTGAAACAGTTATGGAACACTTAACATTATGCAAAATGTGCAAAGATTTTTTGCGAGTTATTATAGTTATATTATATATTTCTTCTGTGTATTTATCACTGAATTCCTGGACCAATTTTGATGATTTTTATGTTTGTTTGAGTCTCTGAATGGCTTAGATTCACAATTGGACCCAGTAGGCACCGCTGCGAGCAGATTCCAAGTTTTTTTAGGGTAGGACAACGTCTGTCGTATCAGCTAGTAACTTATAATACAATTTGTGATAACTCGCAAAAATTATAAATTTATTATTGTCCCAAGAGTATGCTAATATTTTCATTCACTTACATTAGCCAAAAAGACATTGGCGACGGCCAAAAGCGCCTGTTTAGGCCACGGGAACTGCCAATCTATAGTTGTGTTGTTCACCAGACCGGGGAAACTACGACACCTGGGTAAACAATCAGGGTTGTAGGTGTTGAAATAATACAAATAGGACGGGAAACAGTACAACGATTTGGGTCATCATGTAGGATACGTAGGTACTGCCCAAGAATGAAACTCCCTGCCGTCCTCCTTGTTTCCCGAGAACTACAATCTGGATCTTCAGGCAGGGGAAAATAGATTTCTTCTAGATCAACGTTTTACATCCTCGGCCACACCGTCGCTTACCATCAAGCGAGTTGGTGGCCAAACGAAGATCTATATCTAAAATACACCACACCCATATGATAATAATTATATCGGCAAAAGTTTGTGGGTGTCCGCACTCAACTCCGTAGCGGCTAAACGAATTTGGATGGTATTATTTGGTATTCCCTGGATTAACACATGTCACTATTGCCACTAATAAAAAAATTATCACTAAGCCTGTTATTTTTAACAAGTCAAACACTGATTTAAAATTTTATAATAGGCTTGCGTTTGACCGCCAACTCGCCTGATCTTATCAGTGATGATGCAGTCTACGGTGGACCAAGCTTGCCTGTAGAAACCGATTCACTCGTGATTTGAAGACATCCAGATTGTAACCATCGGGGAACACCCATTCAGGCATCGGATTCCACAGACTAGCAGTTTGCACATTGCTCCAGATGTGGTAATATCACCTGTTCCTCAGTATATCCCCGCTAGGAGACATGGACAGCACCACGTGCAGGTTGTCAGCGCAGCGAGTGCAGAAGAAGTTCCACACTGTATCTCTACGAACAAAATACGATTATCAACAACAGACAACGTACCTACGTCGAATTGTAAATTGACATCATCATCATCTTCATCAGCCAGAAGACGTCCACAGCTGAACATAGGCTTCCACTCTAACCTCCACACTGAGCGACAGCCTGCCTTTTGCATCCACTGGATGCCAGCGACTCTCACAATGTCGTCAGTCCATCATCTAGTGGGAGGCCTACTTACGCTGCGTCTTCCGTTTCGTGGTCTCCACTAAAGAACCTTTCTTCCCCATCGGTTATTGGTTCTTCAGGCGATGTGGCCTGCCCATTGCCACTTCAAGTTGCAAATTTTAACAGCTACGTCGGTAAATTGTAATTCTATAGAATTGAAGCTGGTGATCTAGAGCTACAACAAAGATGATCGAACTTCTTTGTCTAAATTAGGTGTCATATCGTATGGTGGCCGGCAACGCACTGCGGAGTTTTTGTTCTCGCAGACGATTGGTGTCCTAAGCGATAGACATGTCATCAGCATAGTAGTATTACTATACTAGTAGCATGGTATTCGATTCTAGGAAGATGCTCGGGTGACTCACTTGCCGATCCCGAATCCCGCCTCAGCGCAGTCGTTGCGCACTGTGTTGATGATGGCGTCCTTTTCGTCATCGCAGAACAGCGCCGGGATCATGCCGATCATCAGAATGTTGTTTATGAACTCCAAGAAACCTTCCTCTAGGATCTGAATGCAAATTAATCAAATTATATTACAACTAATTGCCGCTATAGGTACAATATAGAAGTCTTATGGCGGCTGTACACTCTAGCCAAGATACTCCATAACTGAAAATTGGCCTATTAGTTGGTGCTGTCAAATTTCAAACCGCAAGGGGTGGGTTAAAATCTTAACAATGAGCTTGAGTTGCCAATGAAGAAAGATATCGTGAGAAAGCCATAGTATGGTGGTGACACTATCTAATACTCAGCTGGCTACCTATCGTAAAAGTTGAAAATGTGTTGCCCAAACACTCAACGATGTATTCCGTCAGCCTCACTTGAGAGCAGTTGTCATTCCAGGCTAGGCGAGTTTACTATCTTCGACCGCACCATCACTTAACATCAAGTGAGCTGTGCTCAAATGCCTAGTCTGACATAAAAATATTACGAAGAACTTCTATTTAGATTAATTTTTTTGCCATTCAGTGTGGTGGTGGCGCCCGCTTGCCGGGGTCGTTGGCAACTGGTAGTGTGTATGAGCATTTGGTTTGTCTTTAGATCTACAACAGTCTATAGGCAGTCTTACAGCTTTTGTGATGTTAGCTTGTATTTGGGGCAATCAACACTTTTTTTTGTGTTAGCTTGTATTTGGGGCAGTCAACAGTTTTTTGTGGTGTTAGCTTGTATTTAAGGGCAGTACATAAAAATTATGATGTTAGTTAGCTCGTATTTGGGGCAGTCAACAATTTTTGTGGTGTTTGTTAGCTTGTATTTTGTGAAGGCACTAGCCTAACTAAAAACACAAATACATAGTGATCCGCTATATATCTGGATAATCTGCAGCATTTAGTACCTGTGCGGCCGTGAAGAGGAAGACGTTCTTCTTGTTATCGACGCCGAGGGACATGTAAAGTCGCTTCATGTCATCCTTAAACGTATTCTCGTTGTAGTTTCGCGTCACTACTATCTCGAATATGTCGCAACCTGAAAAACATGATTACAATGTAAACCCATCAACACAACTAATTGGCTAGCGGAAAGGTGTACTGTTTTTTTAAATAACCATGTTAAGTAAAAAAAATATTAATAGTTTACATTAAACTTAATTTACTGTGGAAGAAGTTATTTAAATCGGCTATAAAGTTCCGATATAGGTGCAAGAATTAAACGTTTTCGGTCGCATTAGGAAGGGATCATCATTCATCATTTCAGCCGTAGGACGTCCACTGCTGGACATAGGCCTCCCCCATCGATCTCCAAAAGGGCCGGTTGGAAGCGGCCTGCATCCAGCGTTTCCCTGCGGTCTCTTTTAGGTCGTCTGTCCATCTTGTGGGTGGACGTCCTACGCTGCGCTTACCAGTCCGTGGTCTCCATTCCAGAACCTTTCGGCCCCATCGGCCATCTGTTCTGCGTGATATGTGCCCTGCCCACTGCCATTTCAACTTACTAATCCGGTGGGCTATGTCGGTGACTTTCGTTCGTCTACGGATCTCCTCATTTCGGATTCGATCTCGTAGAGAAACCCCGAGCATAGCCCTCTCCATAGCTCGTTGTGCGACTTTGAGCTTGCTTATGAGGCCCATAGTGAGAGACCACGTTTCAGTGCCGTATGTCATCACTGGTAACACACACTGGTCGAAGACTTTCGTCTTAAGGCACTGAGGTATTTTGGACGAGAAGACGTTGCGTAGTTTACCGAACGCTGCCCAGCCGAGTTGGATTCGCCGATTGACCTCTTTCTTGAAGTTGGACCTACCTAGTTCGACTGTTTGTCCTAGGTAGACGTACGCGTCAACAGCTTCAAGAACTGAGTTCCCAACTGATACTGGGGTGGGCACAACATGGATATTTGACATGACCTTTGTCTTGTCCATGTTCATTTTAAGGCCCACCTGTTGGGAGACTCGATTGAGGCCTTCGAGCATCATGCTGAGATCTTCCATCGACTCTGCCATGACCACAATATCGTCGGCAAACCGAAGGTGAGTGATGTACTCGCCGTTGATGTTGATGCCGAGTCCTTGCCATTCCAGGAGCTTGAAGGCATCTTCCATTGTGGCAGTGAACAGTTTCGGAGAGATAACGTCTCCCTGTCTCACGCCTCTTCGCAATGGAATTGCCTTCGAACTCTGCTCCTGTACTCGGACCGACATGGTGGCGTTATTGTACAAACACTTCAACACTTCGACATACCGATAGTCAATACGGCATCGCTGGAGAGACTCGAGCACCGCCCATGTCTCGACCGAATCAAAGGCTTTCTCATAGTCCACAAACGCCAAACATAGTGGCAAGTTATATTCTTCAGTCTTCTGTATAACTTGGCGTAGCGTGTGGATGTGGTCTATGGTACTATAGCCTTTTCGGAAACCGGCTTGTTCGATAGGCTGGAAGTCATCGAACCTGCGATCGAGACGATTTGTGATGACCCTCGAAAACAGCTTATAAACATGGCTCAGAAGCGAGATGGGTCTGTAATTCTTCAGCAAGGTTTTGTCACCTTTCTTAAAGAACAGCACCACCACGCCTCTGTTCCATGCTTCTGGCGTTATACCTTCGAGTAAGACAGAATTAAAGAGCTTCTGAAGGACTCTGAGTACCGGTGTTCCACCCGCTTTCAGAAGCTCTGATGTGATTCCATCGTCCCCCGGCGCCTTGTTGTTCTTGAGCTGTTTCAGGGCCATCCTAATCTCGTACAGGCTGATGTCCGGGATATCTTCGGTATAGTGTCGGCTCAGCTTGGCTCTTGGGTCTTTGGCCGAGCTGATCACAGGTTTAGCAACCGAAGTGTATAACTGTCCATAGAACCTTTCGATTTCCCCTAATACCTCGGCTTTGGTCGACGCTACACTACCATCTTCCCTCTTCAGCTTTGTCAGCTGGCTTTGCCCAATAGACATGTCTCTTGCAAACACTTTGGAGCCTTTGTTTTGCTCAATCGTCTCTCTAATACTGTTCGTATTAAAGGTACGTATGTCGTGTCGCAATGACTTCCAAATTTGTCTATTGAGCTGCCTATATGAGTCAGCGTCATCGGAACATTGTAGTTGTAACGAGCGTCGATCAGCCATGAGGTTACGGGTATGGTCGGATAATTTTTGAGGTCTATCTGTGCGCCGGCCAGGTCTAAAAAACTTAGAACCTACCGCATGGACAGTTTCCACTAACCTGTTATTAATCTCATCCACGGAAGCAAAATTCTCCAGGCAATCAAAGCGATTAGACAGCTCGAGTTGAAAGCTCTCGGGGTTTTGAATATGGGCATGGTTCGGTCGGAGCGTGGACTTCATTAGGCGGGACCTTTCAATTTTAACGTTAATATTCAATGTGCCTCTTACTATTCGGTGATCACTACCGGTTTTCACCCTGTGAATCACAGAGACATCATTGAATATTTGTCTCTTGGTGGTCATAATGAAGTCTATCTCATTTCTCGTAGAACCATCGGGGCTCATCCAGGTCCATTTCCTGTGAGGCGGCTTCTGAAAGAAAGAGTTCATCATAAAAAGTCCCTCTTTCTCCAGAAAGTCGGCCAGCCTCTGTCCCCTAGGGTTCCGTTGCCCACAGCCAAATTTCCCCACTTTCAACTCATCATCACTTCTCTTGCCCAACTTCGCGTTAAAGTCCCCCATAACAACAGTGAAGTGGGTCTCGGACGTATGTATGGCTCTACTAATGTCCTCATACATAACCTCCACTTCATCATCTGGGTGTGACGAGGTCGGTGCGTATACCTGAATGACCTTCAACGAATATCTCTTGGATATTCTGAGTATTAGGTATACAACCCTGCTCGAAACACTGTCGATGGTGATAATGTTGTTAGTGAGGGACTTGTGGATGAGAAAGCCGACACCACCTTGGGACTGTTGGTCGCCCTCCCGGTAGTAGAGTAGGTTACCGGATTTCAGGGTTATCGTGTCCTCGCCCTCTCTACGGACTTCGGATAAACCCAAGATATCCCAACGTACCCTACCCATTTCTTCTTCCAGCTCAACAATCTTCTCATCAGTCCTCATGGTGCGTATGTTGTGTGTTACCAGGGCCAGTCGTCGTCGTTGGGGTTGGTAGCCGAGCGTCTGCCGGGGATTCTTAGCACCCCTGGCCCCGCCGTTACCATGACCGCTACCGTAGCCAGGAATAGCGGGGCTGCCGGGGACTGGGGGCCTGGTCCTTTTTGTATCTATCATTGAAGGGGGGGATTGCCAATACTCGCCACGCTTGGCAGGCGGGTTGGCGAGCGCAGTCGGTATTTTTATACTCAGAAGACGCTGCTGCCCGTCTTCTGGTTGATCCCTTAGCCGACTTCTACGGCACCCACGGGAAGAGAAGGGGGAGGTCTATTCTTAGGCCGGACCTCCACAGCTCAGGAAGGAGCTCAGCTTAGGAAGGGATGCTCATATAAAATTGTCATTGACACTCGACAAAATGTATGGAACAGCAGCTGGTATTTTTTTCACGATTTCAGACTGCTGCCTTAGTAAAAGTTATTCATAATAATAGGTGCTATAGACCCCTTTCGACTTAGTACACCCTTTCCGCGTAACCCAGTATTGGCTTGAATTTGACAGGGCTGTCAACGTGGCTCCACGTTGCCTGATGATGCGGTCTACGATGGAGCACGCGTGCCTAGAAAAATACAGATATCACGTAACATGAAGAGAAAAAACAAAAGTCAACTTGAAAACCTCCTTTTTTAAAAAAGGGATTTTTATTATGAGGTTTCATGCCGACTTTACCAACTAGCTCACCCACACTCTCAATTAAAAAGTTTCTAGTTTTCCCAATGTTTTATCTAGCCCACGACCAAAATAAAATGAATGGACGGGCCATAACCATTGAACTTGTTCAGTAAAAATGAGTCAGAGCAAAACCGTCGGACATATTATACTTCAACACCATGCACAACCCACCAATGTGCATGCACAACCAACCAACCCATGCACAACCAATTATAACCATGTACAAGTACATTTGTTACAAAAAATAGGTAGCAGTTTTTTTGTTGTGTATTTACACTTCGGGAAAGCACACAAAGGCATCGTTTTGTCAGCTGATGTTTCGTTATTATGTAACAATAGTCACGTGTTGCACTTCCTACGGCTAGAGACCGACTGAAACGAAGTGAGCGCCGGCACTCATTTTGAAATCTACAAAAATGCGCTTCTTCTGGTCATTAATTTTATTTTGGTCGAAGAGGTGAGCCACAAACCTGCAGCAATGGCTGCGAGTCTGCATTTGGTCGAAGAGGTGAGCCACAAACCTGCGGCGAAGGCTGCGAGTCTGCATATTGACTTCTTGCCGGAGCCGCCGACGCCGATGAGCATGGCGTTGCCGCGGTCCATGCGCAGGATGCGGTGCGCGCGCGTCAGGTGCTCGAGGCAGTCCTCGAACAGCACCACTGACATTTTCGCGTTGCGCTCGTTATATTCGTCCAAGATCTGTTACATGATTTAACAATTTTGATCGAAAAAAGATTTTTCAAATTTTAAGGGTATTCATGCCATAATTTTTTTGTGTTTTTTATAACGAGACGAGTAGTCATGTTTTTAATTGCATATCGGCGTCTAGAGTAGGGCCAATTTAATACATTACTTTTATTTGATACTTCATCAAAATTCAACAAATGTAACCATAATTGTTTATTTTTTCAAAGTTTGAACTGTACAATTGCTTGATACATAGATAATTATTGTAATAATGACAAAAGAAGGCAATTTTACTTTGTTTTTTTTTTTACTTTGACTAAATAGTCGTCAAATACTCGTCAAATAGTCGTCGACTCACAGACGTCAAATATGATCTATTAAATTGGCCCTACTTTAGGTCGGCAGTTCAAAACGGAAATGAGCGGGATGTTTGGCCAAAACTAGAACAACGTGGGCATCGAATGACAATCAAGTCGTGTGTGTCCATCAAGTCTCAGGACATTTTACGCTAAACTTTCCGATTCGTAGTATCTACTATAAAACACGTTTATCTCAACGGTTATCGGTTCTGCGAGATATAACCGGCCTACTGCGACTTCAGCTTGCTAAAACGCTGAGCTATGTCGGTGACTTTGGTCCTCTAACAAATAAATTCGTTCCAAATATAGTTCCATAGCTCTATCTATAGCTCTCTGAGTGACCTTGACCCTGCAGACTGCTCCAACTGTATGTGTCTACGTTTCGGCACCTAAGTCATGACAGGTATAAGGTACTTGCTATGGAATTGAGTGACTAGAAGACTCGAGAATGTTTCCTAAACGCTGCGCTGCCTGTTCCAACTGTTTATAAAATCGGTTACTTATTCCATAATTTGTAAATATTGCAATTATTTGCAACGATACTGTTGTATATTTTTAAACTTAACAAAATTTGACATCTCTTAATTTGTTGCCATCCTTTTCTGACGCATTTAAATGAAAAGAGATGCCGATAATTTTAGTCCTTTCAGATTAGTTTAAGAGAACGGTACAGAAGAATTGACATCACATTTTGCTTGCCTAGAAGCAGAAAACAATAAAAAATCTCACTTCTTGGAAAAGAAAGTATACAGCCTCGTAATCCAGCAGGTCCTCATAGTATCTGATCTCTTCTTCGTCCAACGCGTTCCGGTAATCTCCGAAAAGCAACGGGTCCCGTAACGCGTACTCTTCCAGCTAAGATAACAAATAAAATATCACATTAAAAAACAAGTGCATAAAATGCAATGTAAGCGCACACTGGGCGATCTTTGCGACGCTGTTGCAGTTTCTGTGGCCAGAAATATATAACCTACATAATTGAATCGCTGATTCGCAAAGAAGAGGATCCACATTTTTTACGAAAAGGACAATATATGATGTGAATCATATTAGCACTTCAAGCAAATCTGTCAAATCATTTAGGTTACAGAAAGAAATACATTCCCCGATAACTCTCATTGGGCAATGGGGTAAAAATATATGTTTTTGCTCGCCATCGCAATATGGAACGCGCTGCTTGCGTGTTTCTCTATTGATACATTATGGATGTATTCAAATCAGCAGTGAAACGCATTCTTCTAGGCAAGGCGTTCTGAATCAACGGCTGCATCATCGCTTTAGATCACGCTAGACAGCGGCCAAACGCAAGCTTATCCTACTAACAAGTTCATAAGTAAATTTCTATTTTTCCGCACTCAACTCCGTAACAGCTAACGGATTTAAATTAAATTTAATATGGAGGTAGGCTTATGTTCTGAATTAACACAAAGGCTAATTGCAATAATCCGTGGTAGCCTTTTTGGAAGACCGCTAGACTTGAAAGCTTGAGGTCGCCGGTTAAAATCCCGGGCCATTACTCTTTGGAGTTTATGTACGGATTTTCATAACACTGGCTTTTCGGTGAAGGGTAACATCGTGAAGAAACCTGCATACATACGGAGAAGAAATTCAATGGCGTATGTGAATCCACCAACCCGTAACTGGGCCAGCGTGGTGGACACTGGGCCCAATCGCCCTTTCGGGGTAGGCCAAAAGTCCAGCAGTGGACTAATTATGCTTATGCTAACCTAATAACCCACAATAATAAATAGATCTTGATGGAACGCGGGTGAAACAAGGTAATCTTTCGAACTACTAAACTGATTTTGAAAATTCTTTCACTGATAGAAAAGTACACTATCCTTGAGTGCCATATTATGTTTTGTTGACTACACAAATAAAGCCGCAGGCAAAAATAATAAATATTATTACCGTCAAGTGCACTTCTGGTTCCGCCTCTTCTTCTTCTTCCTCTGGCATGGTCTCTTCAACAGGTTTAGCCACTTCCTCTGCGACCGGTTTCTGGGCAAATTCTGATAAATACCAGTAAGTAAGTACGTATCTAGTCCGAATTTAAATAAAAAAAAAACACATCTAATTCAGAAAAGATCTCAAAACTTTTGAACCACTGGACAGATTTAGATCTAACAAAGCTAAAAACAACCGCAATGAAACCTTTGTATCAAAAAACTGCATACATAATGGGTCCAGTAGGTAGGACAGACAGACGGTGCAGGCTTAGCAATAGGGTTCCATTTGGGTACGGAACCCTAAAACTAAAGAAGACAGGAAGAGTTTGAGTGGATATCGTGATATTAGAGTGAAGCGTGGCTCAGTGTTTAGTGTGTGTCCTATTAAGGCTGGGTATCTTTAAAAGACTTCCTTAACGTCACAGAAAGAAAAAGGTTGGTAGTAGTGTGCGCTACCGTCGATTTCGTCATCTTCGACTTGCACGGGCTCCTCCTCTGGTACGACAATCTCTTCTAAAACGACCGGCTCTTCCTCGGGAAAGTACTTTGCGATGTGCTCTTGTATGTGCCCGCGCATCAGCTCGTTGTCCTAAAAACATAATATATTGGTAATCATATCATACACAATATATTATAAATGCGAAAGTTCATTCGTTTTTATGTTCCTCTTTCACGCAGCATCAGAGCAAGGGATCGACGTGATATTTTTCATAGAGAGAAAGAGAAAGAAAATAAGTTTTATTCGTACTTATATCTAAAGGATACAATCAGCGTCAAATGGGTCCTATCAGCGCCGGTTTTCAGACGAACCCTTGAGTTTACACTTACATTACACTTAACACAAATTTACATATATTTTTTTAAGTATCTATATTATGCAATTTAAACAAATAGGACATAGGAAATAGAATAAAGTAGGGAGAGAGTTGAAGGGCCGGAGAGTGACATAGGATACATCCTGATTGCTATCCTGGAAAATTTACGATTGTCTAGCGGTTGCTAGTGACTATGTAAGCGCTGTGACCGTCTTCTGTGCCACTACATCAATCCCGCTCTATTCTCACATTTCTTTCGTAAAATCCCATACAAAATTCCAACTCCCATTTGCTCCCGATATCATTTTCTTATCAGACGTTTATATCCAATAAGGAACTTAAATTATCAGAACTACTTAATTCTAAAAAGGTTAGGCTTATAGTTACTGAGACAGGGGCTGATCCAGGATTTCATTGGGGGGGGGGGGGGGGGGGGGAGGCATTCAGACAAGGCGCACCTGAATCAAATCGAAAATTTGATTCTATCCATGATCCTTGGTCGAATGTATGGAATCGCTAGATGGTTGGAGGGAGGGGGGGCATGGCCCCCATGGCCCCTCCCTGGATCTCCCAATATACTGAGATTTCGTAATTGAAATGAATGAGACACAATCACAAATTTTTCAAAATTAAATACCTACCTCATCATCATCATTATCAGCCTACCATGTTCACACTGCTAGGACACAGGCCTCACAGAGAGACAGAGAGAGGATGGGTCCTAATCCACTATGCTGACAGTGCACGTTGGTGAATGTTATAGGTACGTCTTTGAACTTTTGAGGTTCTAAGACATTGTTTTTTATGCCATTGGTGGCAAACAAGCAGACGGGCTGCCTGATGGTAAGCATTCACCGTAACACCAGAGGCATCACAAATACGTTGCCGACCCTTTAGAACTCGATTAACTCACCTTTTGAAGTTGTAACTTCTCGGAAACACCGTAGAAGGTAGCTCATTCCACATTTTGCAGGTATGAGGCAAGAAGGATCGTGTGAATCGCACAGTGTGCGATTTCCACTGATCTATGATGTGTGGATGAGCCTTCAGGCGGTGGCGGCTAGTGCGATGGTAAAACCGCGACGCCGTTACCAGTTTCCTCGCGATGTGTTCCCTCGCCGTAACGTACCTATAGTACCTACCCAGTTTCATTATAAGAGAGTTCAGAATTCAACTAACTTGCACACTAATAAGCCTATCGCATATGACCCGCGTGAACTCGTTCCTCCAACACCGCACCACGGCTCGTTTCTCGCTGAAGTAGTTGGGGTGAATGAGGCACAAGCCCGCCGCGATTCGAGACAAGTCGCGCAGGTTGAAGATGTAGTGGAACTTGGCTGGGGTTGGAGGCAGTTCTACTATTATAATCTGTAACAAAGAATTGTGTTTCATTTGCCGGATAATGGTTAGGGGTGATTCACATTAGACGGGGCCTGATCACCTGATTCAATGATAGTCAACTGATGGAAGCAGGACTCTCTTAAAGAATGTCATCAGGGCACGGTTTTCTGATTTACGTTTCCATTTGCCACCTGCCTTTCGCAGGTAGTTGCTACACTTTAGGCGCAGGGCGCCTTACTCTTCGATTATATACATACCTTGTAAAGGTCCAAAGTCATCTGCACGATCTTGTTGACGATTTCACGAATCTCGTCGGGGAATATCTCAAAGTGTCCCTCCAGGATGGCTGTGTAGATGTGCCGCAGAGTATTCTCTGACGGGAACTGGAGGTTGTAGCACGAGAACATCGATATGAAGCGCGGGTCAACCTGAATTAAGAACAATATCTCGGCATTTTTGTGGAGACTAGAAGTAAGTCATACATTTGTGCCCCTGATACTCGCAGCTAATATTTACTAGTTGCATCTGCCGGTGTCCTTGTTTCCTGAGAGACATAATCTAGGTATTATCATAGATAAATATAGGTATTATCAAGGTCAGAGTGAATAGATATTTTTTTTTAAGTCTGCGTGCTTCACCTTGGATCACATCGTCTTACCAGACTTGGTGGTCAAACAAGTAGAAAGACAACTCACGTCATTCCTACCGCCTCCCGCCTTCCCCATAGCAGCGAGGAAGCCGATATCTTTCAAGTTCTTCCAGTTTAGATCCTTGCCGCGGTCGTAGAAGCCTTTTCTCTCGAACAGCAGCTTGAGTAGCGCTATGGGCTGCTGGGTTCCGTATGTGTCCACCTAGGAAACACGCGCCTCTTTTACTAACCCAATACCACAGCCAATACTATACATTCGCACGAGTAGTTATTACGAGGCAAATACTGACACGAATTCAATTCAATTCAGTCAATTCATTTATTCACCAATATTTATAATTTAACAATATTAACCTTACACTTTTAACAAGACTATAATTAACAATTTGTTATGAGTAGGTACCTTTCTGTAGGTGTCTCGTAAGCAGTTGTTCTAGGAAGACCTGTGTTACAGCTGCTACGATTCCAACCTCCGGCGTATGTCCAATGTTATTCATTTAACTTGTAGGGTAGGATCATAAGAGCAGCGCGCCAATACGGTGTTTAGGTGTGTGGTCCAAGTGCAACAACCTTACTAGATTTGAACTCGTTCAGATTTAGCAAACAATAATGTTGTTTGGGGTAATAATATTATGTTAGATTGTTGCGTTAAGTTAAGTATTTACGTTTATTAATTTCGCTGCTGATATAATCGGCTATGTTTAAATTAAATAAATAGATTAGAATTTTAAAATTTTGTTTCTATTTCAATGGGCCGTTATTGAGGTAATTATTCTCGCGACGTTCAAACTTCGCAGCACGCGGGGTTTTATACAATTTGACGTGCTTGCGGCTCCAAACCTGATTAAAATCTGTGGGAGAAGGGCATTCCACACAAACCATTTCTATGGTAGGTACCACTTACGATAGGCATGTTCATATCGTCAATGAACACCAGCATCTTCTTGCCCACGGGTGGGCCGAACGTGTCCTTTGTACGTTTCTCCACAACAGACTCCAAGTTGCGCTGCACGTCCATCGACGACGTGCGCGATGAGAAGTTCATTTGTTGCACTAACTGTCACGAACATATCAAAAAGTTTAATTTATTATATATCCTAGGTATCCTGGCCACGTGTCCCGCCCACTTTAATTTGGCAGCTTTGATACCAAGTACTACCAACATAAGCGATTCCCAGTAATTGAACGCATCGTCGTATTTCGGACTCGGTCCGTTCTTTTGATTCCCTAAGAATCAAATTAGGACGCTGCGCTTCTAATAAAAGCGTGTTTTAATATTAACAAGGTTCATCATCATCATCAACCATTTTTCCACCCACTGCTAGGTATAGGTCTTTTCTTCAGCGCGCCATCTTTTCCGGTCCTGTGCCTTCGAGTCGAGCGAGTCTTGTCTATTAAAAGAAATACAAACGCAAATACAAAATGTTGTCTTTGGCTTACCGGAATCTATACTATAGATAGAGTGTAGTGAGTATAGACGAATATAACTAGACCCCACACCACATCAAAATCTGTTTGGTCTATAGAAGGTCACAAAGAAACGGCCTTCAGGTTAGACAAACATACCTACCTACTTTAAAAAATATATTACTTAAGTAGGTTTATTAAAAAAATGTTTGAACACCAAGTCAGTTTCTATAATTAAAAAAAAAAAAAAAAACAAAAAAAAAACTTGGACATTGTTACATGAAACACTAGAAAAAATATTTCCGTTTTTTCTAGTCTTCTTTTTACTGAGTTGCCAACCCTAAAGACTAAGTTTGCAATTTTAGGCCGCCCAAAAACCTCCGACGTAACGTTAACGATTGTTTTTTAAAGACAAAAAACTGGAACTCAGCTTAAAGTACTATCTGAAAGACGATATATAGCAGAAGGTAAGTAAATTGCAGGTTTTTAGTAATTGAAGTTAGATCTATGTTTGGCATACACGCCTGAAGGGGCTTAGTCCCAGGTTTGATAGTTTTCGAAGACTTTTTTCGTTTCGCATAAGCCTATAGCATAGAAAAAATACAAAAAAAACATTGGAGGCGCCGGGTATCGATCCCGGTACTTCTCGCATGCTAAGCGAGCGCTCTACCATCTGAGCTACGCCCCCGATATGAGTAATGGCGAAATAAGACGTCGCACACCAATGAAAGTGAACTAGATCACAGATTAGATACTAATTATTGCGTAACTAGGACAAATCATTATCATTACGATTTATGCGGGTATCTGTATCTATGCCATAACTTTATTTCGTATGTTGTGATAAAATAGTTCATACAAAAAACTATAATACTCTTTCAGCATACGAATTAAGTTAGAAGGCCTTAGTTTGCTACGGAACCCTAAAAATAATATCGAAAACGAATTACTGGACTTTTTTTGGTGAATGTAGAAAATATTATGAATTCTGATGAGAGCAAAAAGCCAACATCACGCGGTGTTCCCAGGCGGTCACCCATCCAAGTACTGACCGCGCCCGACGTTGCTTAACTTCGGTGATCGGACGAGAACCGGTGTTTTCAACGTGGTATGGACGTTGGCAATGATTTAAACAAAATACCGCATCCGTCCTGTAAGAACGCCTCGAAATATGTTTTCTTCATGTCTTCTGTGCTCACGGCAAGATGCGTTTCGTCATGCAACATTAAGTTACCAAAATAGAAAGTTAATATCACGCTGTTGCAATTTATGCGAGGCATTTGCCTAGTTGAATATTGACCACACCTAAAGGGATGGCCCACACGAAGAAAAATAAACACTAATTCATTGTAAAACTCACATATTTTTCAGGAGGCATTCCAAGCAAGAAATTTGTAATAATGGCTGTCTTAGACGTGCCCGTGTCACCGACTAGAAGTACGGGTCGCTCCACCTGAAAATAACGATTGAAAACTTTCGTTCTTATTTCGTGCGAAATCAAATGATTCGCCAGTTTATACATTAGTGTACCTACAGTAAAGCAATGTCACCATCATCATCATCACTTTAGCATATCATGTTCCCACTGCTGGGACTCAGGGCTTCTCTTAGAGAGAGAGGATGGGCCCTAATCCACCACGCTGGCCCAGTGCATGTTGGTGAATGTCACACGTCTTTGAACTTTTGAGGTTCTTGGACAATTGGACATACCGGTTTCCTCTCGATGTTTTCCTTCACCGTTTTTGAGCGATGGTACCGAAACAACACATATAAGTTTATATTTTTTATAAGTCATTGGTGCAGGGCTGGGATTCGAACCGGGTGCCGTCAGATTAAAAAGCGCACATGCTACCGCTAGGCCACCATCGCTCAGATAGAAACATAGATAGAAAGACAGAAACTCATCATCATCGTCATCAGCCAGAAGACGTCCACTGCTGAACATGGCCTATGTTCAGCAGTGGACGTCTTACACATACCTCTTGAACATAGGCCTCCCCCTTTAACCTCCACACTGAACGACAGCCTGCCTTTTGCATCCACCAGCCCGACTCTCACAATGTCGTCGGTCCATCTAGTGGGAGGCCTACTTACGCTGCGTCTTCCGGTTCGACAGAAACTTATTATTATTCAATAAAAAAGCACTGGATTTCTAGATACTCACACTCTCCATAATCTTGATAAGCCAGGTCATCCTCAGTGTGTCCACGGTCGGCACCAGAATCGAAGGGAACTTCTTGGTTCTGTCGTGGATATACTCCGGGACCAGCCACTCCCAAGCCTCCCAAGTCTTGGTTGTTAACTCCAAACAGTAATCGTGGAGCGTCGGAAATCCCATCGGGAAATGTTCTATAGAAGGAGTATTTCGGTGAGAATAAGGGTGTTCGGATAGACGATCAAGGGAGTACAATAATTTAGGCTCACAAGGTGAGCAAAAAAAGTTGATGGGTAAAAATAATATATTTAATGATTTATAATCATTTTTTTTTTGTTGTTCCTCCTTTACCTACTTTCCCCCAACACAAGCCGGGAGACATGGACAAGCTGAGCATGTTGCTTAAGCAGTTTTCTGTTATAGTTAACTATTTGCTCGACATCATTATCTGCCAGCAGGTTGGTTTTCTCAAACTTTATGGTCACATTTGTTTCATCATCATCATCATCAGCTAGAAGACGTCCACTGCTGAAAGTGCTGAACATAGGCTTCCCCCTTTAACCTCCACACTGAACGACAGCCTGCTTTTTGCATCCACTGGATGCCCGCGACTCTTACAATATGGTCGGTCCATCTAGTGGGAGGCCTACCTACGCTGCGTCTTCCGGTTCGTGGTCTCCACTCCAGAAATTTTCTTCCCCATCGGTTATCGGTTCTTCGAGCGATGTGGCATTTCCATTGCCACTTCAACTTGCAAAATTTAACAGACTCTGGTTCTTTGGCGAACATCCACGTTTCGGATTCTATCGCGCAAAGAAACTCCGAGCATAGCTCTCTCCATTGCTCGCTGTGTGACTCTGAGTTTTTCCAAAAGAACAACACATTTGTTTGCATTTTTTTAATTCAAAATAGTAATAATTTCCTGAAATGATGACTGGGCCATCTTACTTGTGGTAGCTTTCTTCTCTGGATTGTCATCGACTAACATCATAGGGCACGCCTTCTTGATGTACACGTCAAAGTCGAACCGACCGTCATCCACTATCGACGCGCCCAGGCTATTGTATAATGACTGGAAAATAATTACGAGTAAGTAACCTGTATAAATTATGTTTTTCGAGCAAAAACTAAAACTACGTTTTACATATATTATATTTTTTGTGTATAGTAACGTATAAATAGTTTTAATATAAGTTTAGAAGTAACCTCTGTGGCTGCATGAGGCGTGCTGCCAATTTAGGTCAATAATTAATTATTTATTTTAATGGCAGTAATTAATTGCCATAAATGCTACAACAACTCAGATAACATAATTTTTATTTGATCTGCATTTAACATAAATATAATAAATAGGTTATATACCTTCAACGGTCTATGGGCAGTCTAACTGTATTTGTAGTGTTAGTACCTACTTATTGGCTTGTATTTTGTTTAGTAAATAAAGGCACTTGCCCAGTAAAAAATCAATAAAAATATAATATGTTAGATTGAATATAGGTAATTTTTTTTTTTATTAATTATTATTTTTTGTACTATCGAGCTAACAAAAGATTTTTTCAATAGTTTGGGAATTTCATGTTATAAAACATTATTGTGAAAGTAAATAATGTATTTAGGTAAGCACTCAAGTATTTTTGATTTGATAGAAATAATAGAGTACTTATCTATAGACATAAAAATTTCAACTCGAAAAATAAGGGAAAACTATGAATTCAAGGGCGCGGTAAGCAGATAGTTTTAAATAATTTTGTAGAAAATTGAATTTCACGAAAAAAATATCTCATATAATGATACATTATTGTGAAAGTAAATAATGTATTCTATGTAAATATTTTTGAATTGATTGAAATTATAGAGTATAGACCTAAAATATTCAACTCGAAAAATAAGGGAAAACTATGAATTCAAGGGCGCGGCAAGCAGATAGTTTTAAATAAGTTTGTAGACCATTGAATTTCCCGAAAAAAATATTCTGAGTTTACCTATTTACGTTTAGATACATTTTAGTATTTTTTTTTATTGTAGACAATAGGCAGATTTTAGAATATATAATTTTATTATATTTATAATTTAGCTAGCAAATGTAAACTTACTGAAATGAAATAAAATATATTTGGAGTTTAGCTGTAGCTGAATGATATTACGATCGAATAATATTAAGAACTAGAGAAAAGCTATAAAAATAGCAAAAGTACATTTGGAGGCGCCGGGTATCGATCCCGGTACTTCTCGCATGCTAAGCGAGCGCTCTACCATCTGAGCTACGCCCCCGATACCGTAGCGCGCCAAATTCTCTTCCGCCTTCATATCACAGTAACCAGTTTCAGAAATATTTATCTTGATCGAAATGTCAATAGACATTTTAATCAGCAGTAATTTATTACAACAGTTCATTATAAACACCTGGTTATTATATAACGCAAAACAAGGGACATGCAATGTAATAACACTTTATTGACACCACACAAATCAAAGCAGTGGTCAAACGCCTAGCCTGACAACCAAAAAAGGACACTACAAGACGAATATATAAGAAATACTAGTGGACAAAAAGCGGACTAAACGATACAAGCTATCTCTTACAGACAACCTTTACACGAGTAAAACAAGATAAAGATAAGATTATTTATGGAGTACGGAAGGCACTAAGAATTAATTATTTTTTTTTACAATAAAAGAAACGATCTCCACTTTCCACTTGCTGGTTTTATCATCAGATCGGGGATCGATGTTTGAGTCACTCGTATGATTTAGCACTAAAATATCTTGCGAAACGATATATTTTCTTTGGATAGAAAGGAAATTCAAATGTTTCAAACCACTCGTTGCGTTAGCATGTGATATTATGATCGATAAAAAAAAACTACTTTTGTTTGGACTTTCGTTCGAAAGTCGAGATCTGCATGATTTGATTCCCTCCTGCCCATTTTTTCTATTGGACTGCCAGAGTGGGCACGAAGAATCGACACCGCTTTATGGTTGATACTAATATTATAAAGAGGAAAGATTTGATTGTTTGTTTGTTTGTTTGCATTGAATAGGCTCCGAAACTACTGAACCGATTTGAAAAATTCTTTCACTGTTGGGAAGTTACACTATCCCCGGGTAACATAGGCTATATTATATTTTCAAAAAAATAGGGATCCTTACTAAAACTCCAATAACGTAACCCCTGGTGTAAAAAAATAAGATTTTCAATTTTGACTTTGCGTGGTTGACATTTCTAAGACAGGACAACGTCTGTCAGGTCTGCTAGTGGTTGATATTCCGAGAACCCGTACGAAGCGCTTTGATTCCACATTTATTGTGCGAACTGCTAGTCTGTGAAATTCGCTGCCTGAGTGGGTGTTCCCCGATAGTTACAATCTGGGTGTCTTCAAGTCGAGAGTGAATTGGTTTCTTCTAGGCAACGTGCTCCATCGTAGACTGCATCATCGCTTAACATCAGGCAAGATGGCGGCCAAGCGCGAGCCTATTTATAATAAAATTAAAATAAATAAATTTCGGTGAAGCATAACATCGTGAGGATACCTGTATACGTACGGAGAAGGAATTCAATGGTGTATGTGAATCCACCAACCCGCACTGGGCCAGCGTGGTGGATATGGCCCAATCACCCTTTCTGGGGGTAGGCTAAAAGTCCAGCAGTGGCAGTGAAAAGGCTGATGATTATGATGAAGCGTTCATAAATAAAATAAGTCAGTCATGGGTGATATTTTCGTGCGAAATATCAAACATGGATCTATAGAGCCGCAGTTCGATGCTACCAAATTATTGTATGGACTAAGTGAATATATAAATACTTAGATTATGGTTTGGCGGTGGCATGAATTCGTGGTCCGGATATCGTTTGGCCGTAAACAACAATGTTTCCTTACCACCATGAAGGCGGATTCGATGACTGTTTTGTCGAGCTCTTCGTTGGCGTCTTCCGCATTCGGCAGCAGACCGCTGAGCATGGTGCACAGTTGCACCACCTTGAATAAAACAAGGAGTTAAAGGGAACAAATACTGGCCAAGTGCAAAGACTTGCGCACCGAAGGTTCCGCACCCATAAAAATGGGATTCCTAGCGCGCACTCGTCACGCACTTGGAAAGTGTTTATTAATTGTTGCTTTACTGTTCCTAGTGTACTGAATTCAAGTCAATTTTGATGCTTGCACTACGTTTTAACATTTTTAAACTAGGGAAAGGGGGGTTATTTTAGTGTTTACTTCTTGATTTTATCGTTGTATTATAATCGCCGTAAAATTACAATCTGGTTCAAATCCGCGGTTCAAAACTGGGGCGGATCCAGGATTTCTTTTTGCTTGAGTATAAACTGAAAAGTAGAAATTCACCTGTTGCAAAAAAAATTGTTTCATACATGACCCCATGCCCCCCCCCCCCCCCTTTCCACCAATGGTTCATAAGCCGTTAAAAAGTAGGACAGACAGTCAAAGCTATACACTATTGACGCAACTCATGCATAGCTTTGACTCACCAAGTTGAGTGGAGTCTGCGGCACGATAGTCTTCAGCGGAGTCTGTTGCTGGAGGCCAAACATGCCGAACACGATGTAGTTGATAGCCCCGGGCACGTAGTGTTCGAACATGGTGTTCATTTGCTCGCGCTCTTCTTCGTTGTTTCGAGTTTTCAACCACCTGAGTAATAATAGGCTAGCGGTTAATTTTAGAAAGGCTAGAGACAATAGGTGCTGATATTTCTATAATAGAGGTAAAATAATTCATAAGACACAATCATCATCATCATCATCATCATTTCAGCCGTAGGACGTCCACTGCTGGACATAGGCCTCCCCCATCGATCTCCAAAAGGGCCGGTTGGAAGCGGCCTGCATCCAGCGTTTCCCTGCGGTCTCTTTTAGGTCGTCTGTCCATCTTGTGGGTGGACGTCCTACGCTGCGCTTACCAGTCCGTGGTCTCCATTCCAGAACCTTTCGGCCCCATCGGCCATCTGTTCTGCGTGATATGTGCCCTGCCCACTGCCATTTCAACTACAACAACAACTACAAGACACAATCACGTCATCTCAATCAGTTTATCCTAACTACTGGATACTGGATATAGGCGGCCTCTCCCAAGGTACACTCAGCCTGATCCACGGTTTTTCACTGCCAGCTACTGCCAGGCGCCTTAAGTCATTCCATCTAGTCTTAGGGCATCCTATACTACGTCTAACGACGCGATGCAACCTCGAATTATAAGTTGTCCTCAGTAATAGAACCAAATAGTTCTAACATCATGTCACACCACAGGTTTCATGTTGCGTTCCGTTTTAAACTTTCGGATTTCAGAGGAACTGCGGTTCCGTTAACCGCTTGACTAGGTGACGGCTCTACGCATCGGTTAGTTTCGATCTTCTGGACTTTTCAGCAAAGACATACTTTTCGGATTTTCTAGTTAATCATCAAGAAGTGACTTAGCTGATATTTTAAAAGTTGTCGATGCTGCTCAACGCAAAAGCAAATATGTCCTAGAAGTAAACGGAACCAACAAACTCTATTTCAAAATGTTTTTTGAGCTCACCTGTCCCAATACGGCTGGTATCCCAAATTCTTTGGATCAACGAACACCATACCAGCCCTCGATACCGTCGCCGGCGAAGCATAGTTCAAGTCACCCACTTCAAACAGTAAGGAACAGTAGGGAGCCAGTCTGATCCTCTCTCCGTTGGCTAAAGTGAGGAGCTTGTTATCATCCATTACGGAGTTCATGTTTTCAATCCAGAGGGCGTCTACGTCACCGTCGAATAACGAGTAGCGACGTTCATTTGGTTCTGCTGGCCTAGTAGTCAATGTGAAAAGTTAGAAAACGAAATATGTGAAAACAATATCTTATAATGAATCTTATAAAGGAAACTGGCAAAAAATCACATAAGCCAAATGGTTTTTAGGCCGCTTAGTTTTTTTGCAGTACGTAATAATGTAAGATAATTATGAGGTACTGACTGTAATTGACTGAAATGTCAATCGGTGATTTACCTGTTCATCTCTCTGAATATCTTGGAATACAGTCCATCGGTCCAGTCTCTTGTAACTGGATCTAGAATGCCGTACAGTTCAATGACAGAACAAGCCTAGAAGGAAAGTAAACGATAAAGCGATCTATTGGAATGAACAATAGAATTGAGTGTCGTATTTTGGTAAATACATCAAAGTGGCAAGATTGGTTTCCACTTTATGCTTTTGCTTTACTTTTTATAGGCATGCGTTTGACTGCCATCTCGCTTTTAAGCGATCATGCTATGATAGCATTACTATGGAGCACACCAGCCTAGAAGAAACCGACTTACTCGTCACTTCAGTGATAATATCTATCGAGGTAACCCACTCAAGCAGCGCTTTCGCAGAACTAATGCATCACTTAAAGCTTCACCCTTATATAGACACTAGCGACCCGCCCGCCCGGCTTCGCATGGGTGTAATTTACGTGCGAAGCCGGGGCAGGTCGCCAGTTATATACATAAACCTCCCGTGAAAATTTATCTAACTGATAGTAAAAACCGCATCAAAATCCGTTGCGTGGTTTAAGAGGAGTTAGCGGCCATACAAAAACACAGACAGATGCGGGAAGCGACTTTAATTTATACTGTAGAGATAGAGATAAAGAAGAGATAGAGATATCCTTAATGAAATAAGCCTGCAACACCATCACTAAGCTAAATACATACATTCACAGGCTGACAAACTCAGGTAGTATTTGACAAGTACATGCCTTATGGGGTCCAAAGGTCTGCTAATAAAGGATTTTCTGAAAGGGCTAAATTATATCTAAAGCTTGAAAGTTTATATGAAAGTCTACGCGTACGAAGTTGCGGGCAACTGCTAGTTTCATAATAAACTATTCATTTAAGAACATCGCAAGTGGCGCAAAAGCGGCCTCATGCCTACAGATTCTGAGAGGCATATTTATTTTACCTTAGGATTGACGAACTGGAGCTTAGTAGGAAGGCCAAGATTAGTCTGCGCCTTGACTAAGCAGTGTAAGATGACAGACTTGCCGCCACCTGTGGGTCCCACCAGCATGCTGCAATGCCGGGTCATCATCGTCTCATATAGTTGGACTACTTTATCCACCTGTCGATAAATTGTATTAGTAGGTATAGGTAAGTTCGAATTCAGGCGGTCACTCAATTTTAGATAATTATGTCTAATGTTCACCTGCGTCTTGAACACGGATCAAATAACCTGAGCAATTTAGAATAAAGGCGCGTGTGGTAAAAGGATGCTCGTATGTAATAAAACGTACATTGTCCCTCGCATATTGCCAAGCGTCACGCTGTATTTTTTATAATGACCAGAATAAATGGGATAAGTTTTTATTACCAATTAAATAACATAGTTACCTGATGGTCAAGAAAGATGTACCCATCAAAATTGAGCACGTCCGTGACAGCCGCGTTGAAGTCCGGGTACCCGACGCGCGGGCACTCCAGTCCGGGGAATAAGTCCTTGATCAACCCCAGGAATAGTGGCACATCTTCGAACACGAACTTGGGGTGGTTCATGTCCCTGGTCAATAATAGATAAGCATGTTGATATTATATATTTAAGCTAAAGGAAAAAAAATCTGGCTGACGTAACAAAAAATATCTTAGAAAAATAATCAATGGGCTGTAGTTTTTGCGACTTTAAACTTTGGTAGCCTTCTCTAGTCGTCGTATATGCATGCACGAAATTTCACAGTAGGCTACATGAAGCAAATGGTTTGGTTGGTCGGGTCGGGACAGCCACAATTAGCATAAGAATAGTTCCGACCCGACCAACCAAACCACTAACATTCGCTCACGGTTTGCCCGCCTACTGAACAAAGCATAGGCGCGACAGTTGCTCGCGTGCCTGAATTGTTAGTAATAAGATATATCAGAATTTGCGCAACCATGAGTCAAACTGTTTAGACTGCGAGATTGTTTGCGTGCCATCTAAACCTAGACTAGCTTCCAATCAATAACTGAGAGCAATCAATAGCTTTAGGCATCCTTTTTTATGTCATAGTTGGCAAACAAGCTAACGAGCCGTCTGATGGTAGGTGATCACCGTCTCCTATGGATACCTATAACACTAGGGGCATCACAGATACGTTGCCGACCTCAGCCCTTTTGAAGAACCCCATGTTATAGTTACTCGGAAATGCCACAAATTGCAGGTGAGAGGCAAAAAAGATCGCGTAAACGCACAGTTAATAGCGATTTCCACAGACCTGTGATATGTGGATGAGATTTAGGCGGTAGCGGCTAGTGCGATGGTAAAACCGCGATACTGGCATTAGATCGAACTATTATTCAGAATATTCTCCGTTGTAAATGCGATAAAAAAACAAAGAGACCCAACGTCCTAAACTGTTTTGAACTGCTCTAACTTACACTCTAACTTCTAAGGAATAATGTATACCTGAGTGCACGCATCAGTACCACAATCTCGCTAAGGCCGGGTGCCTCGCGGCGCAGTTTTCCAGCCATCCGCAGCACAGCGGTCAGCGCGCGTAGTCCCCAGTCGTAGTGAGACTGTTTGGACAGCTGCTCGCGAGCCACCTTGTATAGTACAGTCATTTTCTTCGCTAGAACCTGTAGATGGCAGTGGCTTAATGAGGTCAGAGATTCGGGAAACGCATGTATTTACCTACTGTCTTTTTCCATCGACATCAATAAAGAAGCTTCCCAATTCTACTGTATTTTTAAACCCTCACGCAAACAGGTTATAAGTTTAACGTGTGTATCTGTTGTTCTTTATGCCGTAGGTGGCAAACAAGCAGACGCGCCGCCTGATGGTAAGCAGTCACCGTTGTCTATGGATAGGTACTTGTAACACCAGAGGCATTACAAATACGTTGCCGACCCTTTAAAAGTGGAATCAAAGCTCTTTGTACGAGTTTTCGGAATATCAACCCTAAAGTGGTGACAATTCTTCGTATCCACTTTGGTAATCCGATAGAAAAATGGACATGAGGGAATTAGATCATTCAGATCCGATGCATATACTCTCCGAAATGTATACGATAAAAAACCGATAGACTAGCAACTTTGCGAGAAACTTAGTCCAAACTAAGGATTCGCTACTCATGAGCCTCTTGCCACGTTTCTCAATAGACTCCAATGCCTCAAACTGGTACTTGGCTGGTCCATGCTAAAGGTGAGAGCAGTATTCCATGCACGACCGAACTTGTACTTGGTATACCTAATGATATATCATTATACTAAATTACGTTCGTCGTCAGAACGTAAAGTTACTCATATTAAAATAGGCTAACTAAGAATGAGTCCAGTACCTTAGCAGTTAGGAATCCATCAGAGAATAGAGAGATGAGGCAGATCATCTCTAGATCGGGCAAGATGCAGACGACAGGGCGGAACAGTGCCTTTACAGATTCAGGTAGCTCGGTGCGGCCAGCGTATCCAGGGTTCATAGTTATAAAGATGCCAACTTTGCTATCCATCGCTATCTCTTGTCCTTCAAACTGGGTGGAATAGAAAAAAAAAAAACTATATCGCTAGGATAATAGGTAAGCTTATGAATGTTACTGTAAAACATTGAGTACCTACAGCAAAAAGCCAACATCACGCGGTGTACCCAGGCGGTCACCCATCCAAGTACTGACCGCGCCCGACGTTGCACAACTTCGGTGATCGGACGAGAACCAGTGTTTTCAACGTAGTATGAACGTTGGCGATACAATCTTCGAAACACACTCACATACACACCTACACACATAGTATTATAAACTCACAGTAAACCGTTTCAGTTTCATCAACAGCGCGCTTCTAATACACTGCAGCTGCGACGATATGACCGAGAGGACAGATATGTCGATCCTATTGAACTCGTCGAAACATCCCCAAGCGCCGCACTGGCACAATCCGGCTAATATCTGTCCAACGGCGCGGAAGTCCATGCCTTCGCCGCAGTTGGTGACCACACAGAGGAGCCCCAATGCTTTGGCGAGGTCTTTAGTGGTTTCAGTCTTGCCGGTGCCGGCGGGGCCTGTATGGGATAAATGTAGAAATGAAGAGGATACGTAATAATTAGGCCAGAAACACCGAAACCCTCTAGAGTAAAAAAAATAAAAAAAAATTCTTCAAAACTTTCAAAAAATTTAAACTCCCTGGGGCGATAGATATAATCTACATTTCCCCCCTGCTTAAATGTAGAATGAGAATGAAACTGAGCTTAGAGGAAATAAACTTGAAATAGGTAGAACAAAAATATTATGAAATATTGAGGTTTGTTACAATCAGAGTGGAAACAAGGTGTCTTTAGCTGCAGGAAAACGATTGAACTCCTGGATTTAAGACTCATTTTTATTAATATTTTAGTTTTGAAAAAATAGTTCGTCCTGCCAGAAAAATTTCGTTGAGAATAATGCTTCGATCAAAGCCTGCCGGAAGGCTTCATTTATAAGTTTGTTGGGGCATTGAATAAAGCAACTTCCTAATAAAATTCCCTCACCCTGCTACCCTGACAACGACGCGGGTCATATTGCGCCATTGTCCTCTTTGGGCTCGTTTGAACAGGTGATTAGGATCTCTAATCTAGCCACCCGCCAGATGACAGCAGGTATACAGAGGTAAGTATACAGTAAGACACGGCGCCGTCGCCCATTCTCAAGTAGGATTGGATCCTTTGAAGCTTTTTTGACATGGAAGCGGGCAGTGGTATACCTGCGGGAGCTCCACCTAGCTGCATGGTGAGGGCTTGCGTGATGGTGAGGTAGATCCGGTCCGTGAGAGGGGTGATCACTAGCCGCCCGTTCAGACCCATATACTCGTAGCCGTACTCGAATACGCCTGCGAAAAACACCAGTATTATAACAATTACTGTCAATAATAAAATAAAATAATAAGTACTTAGTTTTAAACTACGTTATTTTCTAATAAACATAGACATAGTTCATTTGAAAAAGAAAAAACACAAATAATATATTAAAAAAAAAAAACGAATCCTAAAAGAACACTAATTCATAGTATGTTGTATATAGTAGACATTACACTAAATAGTTTATTTTATAAAATTGTACGCGCACCGATAGGTAAACTCGTGCGTGACGTCACCTGTTAGTCCAGCGCATCGTGCTGAGTAGGAGATTTTTTTCACAAGTAGTTCTCAAGTACACCGAAACTGTAAAGCATGTGCTTGGGCATTGAAGCTAAATAAAGAGTATAAAAGAAGCTGGGTTAGCTGAAGTAGATGCTGGTAGAGGAAATGCACGATACACCCCAAGCGAGACGTCAGTTGCAGGACTCGTTGCCTCCATCTCCAATAAGAACAAAAACAAATCTGTCTGAGTCTCTCAGCCGTGGTTTGTCAAGGTTGCAGGTAGACACGACACTCAAAGAACACTCTCGCTGTCAGTTTAATTTGGAGTGTCTTAGGCATAGTATGAATTTCAGTGTATAGCCAGCGTAACATCTGGATACAAAAAAGATATTCTAAAATGCTTGAAAAAGTAAGGCAATTTTTTATATTTAAAAACCTCACGGATACATGTTCCTCACCAGTGCATTGTTTCAGCCACAAGTTGTCGTCTCGCTTCAACCAGTAGAACCTCAACTGGCTCTCCCATTCAAACTCGGCAGCCTCTGTCACGTTGTCCCTCACAAACCCTTCGATAATATCGCGAGCGTGAACGTCGATCGTCGTGATCGTTCGGAACTTGAGCCGGTCGTTCGATGTCAATTCTGGAAGAGGACATAATTATGTTATTGTCTGGCCTTCCTGAAGGGAATCGGGTGGCTGAATTAGCTGCAGCCGGGCGCATTAAAATGGGCCTGTAGAGGAAAAAGCTCGCTACTCAAGTATCAAGTAAGTTGATATGCAGGCTACTGCATACAAGGACCATAGCATAGCATAGGCGAAGTAGACGCGACAGAGAATATGACGAGGTGAAAACAAAGATTATTTTGCAGGAAATAGAGAAGAGAGGTTAAGCCGAGAATCTTTGCTTCTATTTTGCCTTAAAACCTTGGCCCACATATAAAGATAGTGACTCCTTATTTTACACATGAGGTGGGTTATTGGAGGACATGTGGTAATAATTTTGTAATATTCACTTATATTCAGATTGAAATATACGAGTAAATGCGACAGGGACAGAAATTGGTAATAAGACAAAAACAAGAATATAGCCGGCTAGAACTATAAATACCTATTAGGCTGCTTCGGATATTCCTCTTCTGAAAACCGTGTTTTTGGTGTGCTATTGAATAACATCTTTCTTACATCTATACTAATATTATTAGGAAAGATTTGTAAGTAAGTGTGTTTGTAACGAATTGGCTCAAAAAGTACTGGACCGATTTAAAAAATTCTTTCACTGTTGGGAAGCTGCGCTATCCCCGGGTGACATAGGCTATAATCTATACCCGTGCGAAGCTAGGGCGGACCGCTAGTTATAATATTTTGAGTAGGTAAGTGGTTTCTGTTTGTCTGTACCTACTCGGGTTTAGTTTAGGCATGTTTAGGTGATGCCTTAGTAGGTACGAAATATTATGCACTTTATAAGGTACTAAATTTACGCATACCTATGACCTCATCAGAAGAACAATATGCATTGTCGGTATCTAATTTATGTGTGCATGTAGGTAAATTTAGTTCTGCCGCTATTTACATAATTCATAACAAAATTCATCAAATAGTGTTCATTGTTCGTAATATCAACATCGTTAAGTGCGATGGCTGCATTATCGGTAATATTCCTCTATATAAAAAAAAGTTTGTTATGTAATGTAAGGATAAGCTAGCTTAGTAAAACTAAGTTATTAAAAAAGCCTCTTACGTGCAGAATAGTAAAGATGATTAATATTTTTTTTACTTTAAAATAACAACAGATTTCACGGGAAGTTCAATAAACGGGATTCACTTAATTTCCACCATTGGAGGTAAATTGTCGGTCCATCTAGTGGAAGGCTTACCGACCTACGCTGCGTCGTTATCGTGAGAGACGCGGGCATCCAGTGGATGAGGATGGCGGGCTGTCGTTCAGTGTGGAGGTCTAAGGAGGCCTGTGTTCAGCAGTGAACGTCTTCTGATTGATGATGAGAGGAAAAACATTATCTTAAATTTTGAGTAGGACCACCCTCGAGATATAGCCTAATAAATAACAAAAGCATCATCAAAATCGGTTCAGCAGTGCAAGTACTGTTCTTTATCGGTCGTCAAATTCGCTAAAATGTCGTAGAATCGATCACAGCGAGTACTGAAAAAATGGCATATTATCGAATTTGACGACCTCAACTGTCAATTTGACGATCGATAAAAGAACGGTACTTGCACCCCTGAATCGGCATAGAGATAGCATAAAAAACAGTCGAATAGATAAACCCGCAGTACATAGTGTAGTGTAAACGGTGGTTAACCCCAGTTAATCCACGAAAATTTTTTGTAAACAATTTTACATTGTGTTCATATCGCATAAGCTTCAAAGTTAATAATATTTCAGGTACTTTCGTCGTTGCTATTATTTCTGATGCTGATGGCAAGCTACTATTGTAAGTATAACTTATTAGTAATGCTGCCAGCATGCTGGGTACGCTACCAACTGATGCCTACCAAGTGGGCTTCAGCATTTAGATTGTCTTTAGACTTTTAACGGTCTATGGCAGTCTAACTGTTTTTGTAGTGGTAGTGTTAGCTTGTATTTTTAACAGAAAGGAGGAAGGTTCTCAATTCAGCCCGTATTGTTTAGATAATAAAGGCACTTGCTATTATTGTGAATATAGCGCGTTTACGATATTAAAGACGTGCGAGTGGACCCTGTTTATAAATAAGTCCAAACCAATAACAATTATTTATATTATCTTTGGTCCAAACCCTAGCCCGTGGGTCGTTTATGCATGCACCCTGAGCTCAAATACAACGCAAACGCGTATTTGTAAATTAAACACGTATCATTGATAACAATATTTTTTGACACAGGTGCACCAAATTCCTACGGTTTCTCCGGAACCTTTGGAGCAGTGAGCCACCTAAATGTAACAGGCGCAGGCTATGGTACCCTCAAACAAGAAAGCACAGGAGTGTCTGGAGACGCAGACGGTTTCATTGGAGCCAAATGGAATGGCACAGTCTACAGCGGTGGAGTTGTGAATTACAACGACAATTATGTCGGTGCAATGGGCTCTGTTAGCAAGGTTGTCGAAGGCGCTTTAACACCCGGTGCCACCTTTCGAGCTGGCCGTGACCGTAATAGTATTGCTACAAGACTGGGTCGAAACAAGGGATCAAATACTGTGTACAAGGGTCAAATACTTTTTGGTGACGAAGCAAAGCGACTCGATCACTTCTATCGTACCGATGTAAGTGTGAACTCGGTAAATGGAAAACCCAGCCTTTCCAGTGTGTGCGTAATGTTTTGCATTGTGATTGTTATAAAATCAATAAAACTAGCTGTGTGAGTTAAATTCTAACAAAATACATTATTCGAACCGACCGACCGGTTCTAGGTAGAACAACGACATCGTGAGTCACGGGCATTCAGTGGATACAGGCAGTCGTCGTTCAGTGTGGAGTTCTAAAAGGGAGGCCTATGTTCAGCAGTGGACGTCTTCTGGCTGATGATGATGACGATAGCATTATTTTTGAAAATAATTTCTAAATTTGAAGTGTTGTGAGGATTTGTTGTTTAAATGTTATTGACAATTCAAAAAAATTACGACTGCCATGATTCGTATCTGCGCCATCATGTATACGCCATCGAGCGCTCTATCCACTAATATACGGCCGCCTTTTGCTTTTTTATTATTATTGTACTTTATTTAGTAATAAGCTTGCGTTTCACTGCCAACTCGCTTGATGTAAAGCGATGATGCGGTTTACGATGGAGCACACTTGCCTAGAAGATACCGGAACACTCGTTGATTTGAAGACTCCCAGATTGTAACTATCGGGAAACTATTCTACAGGCAGCGCATTTCACAGACTAGCAGTTCGTGCAACAAAAGTGGAATCAAAGCATTCGTACGTATTTTTAGAATAACAACCATAAAGCGACATCATATCGACTCGATTTTACCCACTCTGGCTCTCCGATTGAAAACTGGGCAGCAGGGAATTGTGTAAAGTAAACATTATTGTTAAAGTGAACCGAGTTGCAGACCATGCGAAGTAGCTTGCAAGTACAAGTAGCAAGTACTCACAGCGAAAAACGTAAATAGCCACTTGCGGGGGGACGCGCACAACACGCGTGCGAGTACGTACTCGCGCGACTATTCGAACGAGACAAACGATGTGTAGTGGGCGTCGCGTGAGTAGGTCGGGGAAACGAAGCTTCACTTGCGCAAGGACCAGCGCGAGTGATACTAAGCCACAAATGTACAAGCTCGATGCAGACGATGCGTAGTAGGTCTAGGTACTTGCTCTCGTGGTTAATATGACAAGATCCGAGTTAAAGACGAAGTCGTGCATTCACTTCATGACAAGCTATACGGTGTTGGTCGGTGACAGAACGTGCTAGTGGACATTGTTACATATTAATGAAAAAAGGGTTTTTGGCAAGTGCCGATACGGTTACGGATTCAGATCACACAAATAAGGGAGGTATGGCTTAGTACAATTATCGTTCGTCTTAAAATACCTCTACACTTTATCTATACTAATATTATAAAGAGGAAAGATTTGTTTGTTTGTTTGTTTATTTGCATTGAATAGGCTCCGAAACTACTGAACCGATTTGAAAAATTCTTTCACTGTTGGGAAGCTACACTATCCCCGGGTAATATAGTATATTATATTTTATTTTTAAAATAGGGATCCCTCCTAAAACTCCAATAATGTAATCCAAGGTGTAAAAAAATAAAATTTACAATGTTGACTTTGCGTGTTTGACAGTTCTAAGACAGGACAACGTCTGTCAGGTCAGCTAGTTCATTAATATAACGGTTTCTTTTCCGTTTACGCAAAAACTGTAAGTACGGCTGGCTGACTTAAGATAAATGATTCCGAACTCGGCAGCACGCAGCAGTGCTGCTGCCACAGTGCTGCCGCAACACTACAGTACTGCCCCCCTCGGAATCATACCCTTACAAATTTTAACAATGTCCACATACCTTGCCTCACTTTCACGACCAACCCATCCAACTGTTCGTTTTGTTGCGCTAGATGTTCCTTCATGGCCCGCTTATTTCCTTTTCTGATTCTGATGAAGGTTTCCTCAGTCTCCGCCGTCCACCACACGCCATTGGCTGCTAGGCACACCATTCCTAAGTATTCTAAGATCCAGTCAGTTCTGTGGAAAGTAATTACAATATACATTAACAGTATGTTAAGTAATGTTTGTGTAGTTTTATAATTACTTAACTTAGTTGTTTTACTGGACACGTGCCTTTTGTATATGGTGTGTTCCCAAACGGGTCCAAGCCATTGTTTTGAAAACAATCTTTCATACACCGAGAAATTTCCAAGAAATTTCAATAATAATATTTAATAATTTTTCATTCCACAACGGGTCCAAGAATTGTTCAAATACGATCAGCAAAATAACACTATTTTGTTACTTTCTTTATGTCTAAATACTTAACCTCTCATGTAGTCAACATTGGTATAGGTAAATTATTTGCTTTACACCAAAACGATTCTAAACAAAATATGAATCACTCTTACACTAGAAAAACAAAAATCAAATACAAACTAACACTAACACTACCAAAACAGACTGTCCATAGACCGTTGAACGTCTAAAGACAGTCCAAATGTTCAAGCCCACTATACCAAGTCTTCAAAAACGTTGACATGCGCGAGAAAATAGACACGAAGAATGTGCTTAACCTGCAGTGTGTAGGTTACCTGGGCACCCGCCAGTTCCGCCCATAGTAGAAGACGGCTTTCTTCGTGATGAACTTGTTGGCGGCGCGCATCGCTTGCAGCACTAAGTTCATCCAGTCCTCGACGCGCCCTTCCGTGTACACCACGTTACGGAACTCCATTATCTGAAAATTACAGTATTTACACCCTTATTCCCGAAGATTCCAGAATAGTCCAGACAAAATAGACATCACATCATCTTCAGCCTCTAACTGTCCACTGCTGGACATAGCTCTCCCAATGCACGCCACTGAGCTCGGTCGGCAGTTCTTTGCATCCTGTTTTTACCCGCCGATTTACGCAGCTAGTGCCACTTGGCCACAGGGTGTGCTACACTACGTTTACCTAAACGTGGTCTCCACTCCCAGAACTCGTCTACCCCATCGGTAATCGGTTCTTCAAAATAGACATTCGAGTTTGCATAGATTCCCAACAAGCTGGATTTTTGCACTGGGGCCTTACGGACAACTGTTATTACAGGCACCTAATCCGCTCAGTTGGAAAATCACGCGACCGCAAACCTTATCGCGCCCAGATACGGTTTGCGGTCGCGTGATTTTCTAACTGAGCGGATTAGGTGCCTGTAATAGCAGTTGTCCGTAAGGCCCCAGGTCTTGAATATGTCATTAGAAATGATGTGTCAAAAGTCCCCATCAATCCTGCTTGTGCTTTGTTTTTTATTCGAGGTCACCAATTTCTGTATGCAAATGTGCAGTGCAGTGTTGGTCTGGTATGGTGCAGGAGGTGCACAGTAGGAGTTCGTTGCGTCTACTTTCTCTTGTGTAATGAGTATTACCTCTCCTTCTGCTGAGATCATTTTGGAAGCGACCGGACGGTTGGTGTGGTCAACATACAACTCCAGAGAGCGGATATTGTCAAACATCTGCAATAGGACACAAGGTTACAAAAGGCGACAAGGTAAGTAATCTAAACTAAGATAATATTTTTGCTATGTGGGGAAACAAAGGCGCTCATATCAAACATTGTAGTGAATGTTTTCAACGTAATTTTCAGAATTTACGTTTTAATTTATAAGTGTTATGTAATGTATGGTACTCATAACAAAATGTTTTTATTTCTGGAGAACATAATCCTCAACTTAGCACGTAATCCTCCTCAGAATAAACTACAAACTTATAAAATCAAAATATATAACTATCTGTTAGCGACGCACGCATAATGTAATGTTATTTCTATATTTCGATACGTGTAGCGCCATCTGTTTTAATACTTTTGTACCAAATTATGACGGTACCCATTTAAATGAATAAAATTAAGAATTGGAGGGTGTGCCTAACATTTTCTGTCAAATAAGTAGTCATTTGGTTTACGAAGCCGTGTCAACTGACGTAGCAATATCTCTTTGAACAAAGCTATATATTTTGTGCATTATCCTGATGGAAGTCGCGCCGCTCCTCTTCTTCTGTGCTACGAAAACCTGGAATTTCATTTAATCCTCAACACTATCTATACTGGTAATTATTTAAAATATTCAAAAATTATAAGTATTAAAAAATTTGTGCTGACAATTTCAAACTCCTTCGTCGCATCTTTGTTGACCATCGTCTGCACAAAATGCCTAAATATAAGCAAAAAGAGTTCTCTGCTACAGTTTTTAGGACGATGTTGCTACTACTCTGAAGTTTACTCACTAACGAAGACACCTTCCAAATCACGGCATGGAAACCGTCAGTTCGGGATTGTGCAAACATTTCCGAGACGCTAAAGAAACGACTTACCTAGTCTCAAGTCTCAACATCATCCTATCAAGTATTTGTAAGACGTTTTATCTTACGAAGTTAATGATTTTGATTGGGTTGTATTTTTTTTTTGCATTTAGACGATTTTAATTTTATTCTGTAACCAAGCTTGTACTCAATCTTAATCAATGTGATTTAATATATTAAAAAAGTCACAATGGTGATAATAAAAAAAAAGTTATAAACATGTGACTAAAATATAATAATAAGAAAATACTATTGCATGCACTTAATAAAAAATTAAGAAACTTGAGCTAAGGGGTGCCTTTCCATTAAAGATGTGCTATGCAGCTAATATGCTGCGAGGATGTCAAGTAGCATCATCATCATCATCATCAGCCGGAAGACGTCCACTGCTGAACATAGGCCTCCCCCTTTAACCTCCACACTGAACGACAGCCCGCCTTTTGCATCCACTGGATACCCGCGACTCTCACAATGTCGTCGGTCCATCTAGTGGGAGGCCTCCCTACGCTGCGTCTTCCGGTTCGTGGCATCAAAGATTATTCAAGTAGCATGCACTCTATATAAAAACATAGCTTCGTTGAACCCGTTTCGACCCGTGTTAAGCTAAGCTATAAAAATAAAGGTTCCTTATTGGTAGATGTCAAACACATCCGCAGCTACACAGCGTAGCACATCTCTGGTGGAAAGGCACCCAAGGCTCAATTTTTTTTTAACCTTGATCATATGCTCTTGCACACAGCTGCACTCACTACTGCCGAGTATAGAAAGCAGTTCGTCCGTAGATATAAAGAAAAAGCGGGGGAATATACGCCGCTTAGAATCCAAATAGTCGTTGAGGGACTTCTGACACCTGGGAATAGAATGTGAGTTTTATAATCCAATTTATTTGGTTACCAACGACGATTTTTGGTTGCATCGTTTTCGTGCTTCAAAGAGGACAGATGTTACCTACAATTACCATTTTTTTATATATTAAAGCTTATTCACAAATCGACGCCTTTACGTAAGTTTATTCAAACAGGTATCGGCTTGTCTACATTGTCAGTCGTATTCATATTCTGTCTCCCTTTTTAAATCAATGTTATTCCACTCATAGGCAAAAGTCTTCCTAATGTCTTTCGAAACAGTGCGATCACCCGCCAATTAATTTTATCTATCTTGCATACATAAAACATATAAATAAAGAAACATCATATTCATGTAGGTAATGGTTGAAATGTACCCTTACTTTTGAAGCCCTAGTCCCAAATTAATGAACTCTTCGAGTCTGCCGCTGATCATGCAGCATTCGACGACGTTCAGTCTCTTTGCAGTGTCTAACATGATCTGCAAGAAAAATACAATCATAGTGACCACCGAGACGTCACCATCAATTTTCATTCGCTGGGAGAGAAGAGATGTAAGACTGAATTTGTTTTTAGATGTAGGCTACATAACTATGTTACCTACCTTTTGGAGGTCATATTCAATGAATTCGGTAAGACGACTAATTTGCGAAGATCAGAAGTCAATGAAATTGGTAAGGGGACCAATTTGCGAAGATAAAGGTCAGTGGAATTGGTAAGAAAACCACTTTGTGCACTTTGTCTGCCACTTTGGGAACGTCAAAGCTAATAAAATTGGTAAGAGAACCACTTTGCCTGCCACTTTGGGAACGTCAAAACGAATACAATTGGTAAGAGAACCACTTTTCCTCCACTTTGGGAACGTAAAAGCTAATAAAATTGGTAAGAGAACCACTTTGCCTACCACTTTGGGAACGTCAAATGTAATAAAATTGGTAAGAGAACGACATTGACTGCCACTTTAGGAACGTCAAATCTAATAAAATTGGTAAGAGAACCGCTTTGCCTGCCACTTTGGGAACGTCAAAGCTAATATAATTGGTAAGATAACTACTATGCTTAGTACATTGTGAAGGTCATAAGTTAAAGGAATTGATAAGAGAACACAAGAAATACACCTACCTTCCTAAATGCCCTATCAATGTCATCGAATTTCTTCGCCTCTTCGGGCAGTTGCACTCTGATGTCGCCGCCCACAAATATTCCCTCCAAGTAGAGCCACTTCCGCTGCGTCGCTAGCCATTCATCGATGATCTCAGATATGAGAGATAGTGTGCGCTCCCACTTCTGCACCACGGTTAGGAATGGACCGATGAATCTGTAATAAAAAAAAAATACGGGCTTTGTTGATAAAAACTTTCATTACTATTTTAGGTAAATGTATAGTCTGGTTTCCGCGCATGACGTTTTTGACAGTTAAGTGATTACAAACATTTTTAAATAGCACTTTTACAAACGTATGCATTTTTTTCAGTGCGACCTTGACCGTTGCCTTGTGATACTTCTTAAGAAATATTCAGAAAAAAAAGCACGCTTAAAAATGTATAACCACTACAACACACACATACACACCACATCTGAATATAAAGAACGTGATTTTTTCGACTGGGATTGGTCATAAATTCCTAACCCAAAGACAAGGCTTGATTAGAGCCAGCGATGGGCAAAAATATATTTAAAATTTATTAAAAGATTCTGCGGCTTGAGCTTTACCGCCATCTCGCCTGATGTTATGCGATGATGTGGTCTACGATGGAGCTCGATTGGTTAGGAGAAACCAATTCACTCGCAAGTTGAAGACACTCAGATTGTAACTACATGAGAAGCAAGCAGTAGTTTGAAGCTAATCATCCGGAACGTGGACATTTGCCATAGAACCAGAGTCGCCGACATAACTATTAAAATTTGCAAGCTGAAGTGGCAATGGGCAGGCCACATCGCTCGAAGAACCGATAACCGATGGGGAAGAAAGGTTCTTGAGTGAAGACCACGAACCAGAAGACGCAGCGTAGGTACTCCTCCCACTAGATAGACCGACTAGATTGCGAGAGTCGCGGCTATCCAGTGGATGCAGATGGCAGGCTGTCGTTCAGTGTGGAGGTTACAGCGCGAGGCCTATGTTCAGCAGTGGACGTCTTCTGGGTGATGACTGTGATGACAACAGAACTGGCGCCGATGTGACTAGTACCTACCTACATTATTACATCACTGTTGCCTCTGATGGTATAGTACTCACTGTGAGGCAGCCATGCTCTGCAGCGACATGGAATCATCGTCCAATTTGACGACGATCTCATCGCACGGGTTCAGTGTGTACCCTCTATCTTCGCCGCGGTTGAAATGTCGCGCCACTGAGAACGCTATCTGCGCCCACGTTTCTTGGACCTCCTTCACGCCACGCTCTATAGCCAACTCCTGTGCAAATAATGGTGACATATTTAATTGCACTTCAGAAATACGAGTACATAACGCCTCCTCCAGCAAACCTCACGAGCCGATAAAATATTGCAGAATTTGACAGATTTATCTACGTTATAACTTTGTCACGTTTACGCGGTGATAACTATAAAGGGTGAACCACAGAAAATATTCTGTTTGTTGTTGTTCAAATTAGAACGTCTGTCAAGGCATTTTTGTAAGATATTTGTTGTAGCCAGTTGCACCCATATAAACGAAACGTCAGTTATTCGAAATCAGTTAGCAACTGTGATGCGGAGTTCGACGCATTGATCTAAATAAGAATGTTCAATCAAGGTTCACTCATATGCCTGGTAACAGATTTTACTTTTCATTTCAGTTCTATTTACTTCTCTTTTCTGTGGGGTGGACAACATTAAGTCAGCAGCTAAGCTATGTTAGCAACCTAAATCGTATTGACGGTAGACGTTAGGCAGTCGGGTTAATTACATATATGCGCTGTGAAGTAGTTCGTCCGCTCTATTCCTGCGTTTCTTTTGTACACATTTCCGAACCCCATTTAACCCTTAGTTCATTGCGAAATCTTTTCTTAGCAGACTGCTACATCCTATAAGGAACTCACCTGTGAAATTCCAAATTTGCAATCCTTATAGTTTCTGAGATTTTGCGACTAGTAATGTTAGTGAGAGGTATTTTAGTTTCTTTTCTTTCTTTCTGAGAAAGAGCCAGTGTTCCAGCAGCTACATGATAGGTTGATAATTATGATAATACATTTAAAGATATATATGGAGGAGTTGCATCAAGAATTCTGTAAAGAGTAAATTCAAGAGTCATAGAATTTAAGCTGCAATATCTTACTTTGATAGCGTGGTTGACAATTTCCTCAGCAATTTCAATATATTTATGCAGTTCCATAGAAAACATGTTGTCTAGTGTGAATCGGTCCGGAGACATGTCGAAATCCTGACCTGCAATCAAACAAACAGTTTTAACCCCGTACATTACAATTCTTGTAGGCAGGGGAACGACATGGCACTGCACTGCCTGCACTAAAGTTTTACGTAGGGTGTATTGAGGTGTCAATAACTCAAAGACGACTATAGCTACAAACAAATCGATGCCGGACATTTTTATTACTTATGGGGACATTTTGTCGTTAAAAGTTGTTGATAATTATAGTTACAATGACCTCGCCTTAGTTTCAACTAAAGTTACACGAAACGTTTGGGGACCAGTGGCACCGTTCCGTGGTTAAACGGAACGGTGCCACTTTCATTTTATTTTGGGTTAAGAATACAATGACCTATCTGTTGGCTTATTACCACAATGCCATGTTACTCATCTTTTTGAGATCTATCAAATGCTAAATATTATTATTTTATTTCTTTTCCGTCCCATAATTATAAGCAAGGCAAGTAAAGGCGGCTATACACGAGGGTTTATAATTTTCTAACTTACCAGTCTTATGCATAAGCTCTTTCCAGTGTCGTTCCCTCATAGCTTCGTTCTTAAGTGATACCATGAGCGGCACTACTCCCTTGAATTGTTTCATCTTCAAGTCTAGCATCAGCCCAGTAGGGCTGAGCCGAACTAACTTCGATAGTTTCCTGATTACGTACGAAACAAGTGATAATTAAACACATTTAAGAAAAATATATATTTGAACTACAAATAAAGGTGATAAAATATTTTTGGATTACAAATAAGTAAGGAGAAAATTTTTTTTTGAATCGTGACAACTAGCAGCAAAAAGCTAACATCACGCGGTGTTCCCAGGCGGTCATCCATCCATGTACTGGCCTCGCCCGCGGCCTTCGGTGATCGGACGAGTACCGGTGTTTTCAACGTGTTATGGACGTTGCCAACAATCTATTCGAAATATATCATCAGATAAGACTCCAAGCTAGACGCGTGACGTCATTCACTAAGAAAAATTGCAAAAAGACAACATCACGCGGTGTTCCCAGGCGGTCACCCATCCAAGTACTGACCGCGCCCGACGTTGCTTAACATCGGTGATCGTACGAGAACCGGTGGTGAACAGAAATTTGTCACCGACTCGCACTTGACCATTATTTATTACCTATCTGTTGTTATACTTTAGAGTAGGTATATACTATAATCAAGACAAGTTTGACGCTTTTACGATTTACCGTTTTATCGTTTTTACATGGAGACCAAATAAAAAATGCGTTAAAAATACGTTACGTTTGTTGTATTGCGGAGAACCCTTTTGGTTTAACTTTTTGATTTTATTATTATTTTTTAGGTAATCCGTCGCAACATTACGTTACGTAACATTACGGTTCGTATAAATATGCGAATTTGGTATAAAGAAAGACTGTATAAAGATACAGCCTTTAAAAGTAAGGACGGACAGACAGACACAGACAGAGAGCAGGCTTAGTAATAGGGTCCCGTTTACACCCTTTGAAACAAAAGAAACGGGTCTGATTATGTTGGTCAGGCTGATACTACGTTCCCACTCCCGGCCGCTATCCCACTACTGCCCGATACGGGAACTTTTGGCTGCTGGGTTTCCCCTCTGGCCCGGTTCGCCCCTCCTTAGTTAACCTGCACCTCCCAGACTCCTCCGGGAGGTCCATATTAATACCAGGCTTAGTGTGGACGTCCAGTCAACATGGGAAACATAGCACCAGTGGTTCCCGACTTCAAACCATCCTCCGGTCCCGACCTCCGAGTAGCCGGATTACAGGAGATGCCACGCTCCCAGTCGAGAGTTACGACAAAATTATCGTTCGCCTGGCAAAAACGAACGTGGGTTCAAATTCAGCCACGTACATTTATTTTTGTACTAGCTGTGCCTACCACATTTTTTATAATAATTAATCAAACCGACTTCAAGGCTATACCTAAATACATAGAACAGAGAGTGAAAGTCCTCATCAAAACTTTTGCTGAAGGTAACCACATACCGTATGGACGTTGGCGACGATGAGACATAATGCATGTTACCTGTATTCTTTGAAGAACTGTTCGATACCGTCGACTAGCGCTTGCGGATTCAAGTCCTTCCAAAGCGTCCTCGCCCATATTTCTCTGGCATTCTTCTGCGATTTGTATATCCTGTATATCTGGTCCATGGCTGCGAAATCTGTCTTAGCGCGGTTGAAGTTAGAGAAGTCTGCCAGAGGATTGTCAAAAAGCTGTTCGGCCCCTTGTAGTATTCTCTTACGGTTTTCGAACTCGTCGAAGTACTTGGTAAATTCCTGAAAATTTTGTCGTTAACAAGTAATGGTAGATAGGTATTTATTTTGTTTGTGTTTTTGTTCCAAATCAAGCTCTCAACTCTAAACGGGATTGGATTGGGGCGAGCTTTGGTGTGGTGTTAGCAACTCTTACGTCTGAGAAATTTTAAAATGCTAAATGCATTGTTTTTATGTTCTTCAATATTTTTTTTATAATTAAGAATATGCTTGCGTTTGGCCGCCAACTCACCTGATGTAAAACTGGGCCTAGTGATCGAAAAGACAAGATATATTATGTAAAAAAAAATTGGGCGACAAGGGGCAAGAATCCGCCAAATCTGTTTGGAAAAATAATATATAAAATTAAAATTATACAAATGAGGAACGAACCATAAATATTTTAACCTATATCTTTGTAATAGTAAGAAAATTCTATCAGCTTCAGTATATTGTAAAAGTCAGATTTAAAACCGTGAATTCTCATCACATTTGCTAGTTTTGACGTAAAATATACTACAAAAAAGTTACAGAGAAATATTTTAGAGGCGAAATATATAATTAATTGCCATAGCTTTACAGATAAGTATGGTAAATACGTTACCTCCATTAAAAGCAGTCCTCTGTCCATATCATCGCCCACAGTAGCAGGACCTGTAGCGTCGAATTTCTCAACAAACTCGTCGAGCTCTCGCAGGAAGTTGGCTATTTCCACCACGTTCAGTTTAGAGAATTTATCTTTTGTCTGTTCTAGAGTCTTCGCGCGGAATAGAGAGGTCTGATACAGACTGCCCCAGGACGCTTCGAGACTTTTGGCGAATTCGAGGTCTTCGTCTGACACCTAGTGATAAAAAGATTAATTCCCTATATTAAAAATAGCTACGACATACAGCAAACTGTTTGCAAAATGCAGTATAAGCATTTACAGAAATTATAACTTATAATCTCTATATATTACATGTGGTAATCCAATAAATCAATGTGGTTTTAATATAAATGATGTGTTTAATATATTAAATTCGTGCTTAACTTGAAATATTTTGCTTGAGCGGACAAACCAAATGACAATTGAAATGCTTTTAGTATTTTATTTTATTGATTATTAACCAATTTGTTTCTCAATATCTGTGTTTGTTGCAATAAATTGGCAACTGGACAGTGACGTAATTGGGTGACAACTCCTTGGGTGGCAACTCCCAGAGCGCTAGACCTTGTTTTCTTGGATCATGGCACTGCCCATAGTCACACGTAGACTAGATAACGGATGTCTATGTATCATTTATATTGTATAGAAATGTGCAACTGGAAGAGATAGCTTTAAGCGATAAGGCCGCCTGTTAAAAGCCTAGATAATAGTTTTATTGTAATTTTGTGGTATTTTAATAAAGAGTTAAGTATTGTATTGTAATCATTTACAAGTATCGCCAACGCTTATTAATCAAAACGTTCCCTAGTATAAAGTTTATGTGTAGATATTATTTTTATATCAGAGATAATTTATTACAGTGAGGTTACTCACTTCGATTCCATGTTGCCTCAGCATGTGAAATATCTCTTGCATGCCGCGATACCTGACTTCAGCCGTGATGGTCATAGCTTGGACTAGAGTGATGGTCGCCATTACCAGCTTGAAATCCTCCAGACCTTTGATGTTCATGTTTATTGTTATACGGAGGTTCTGAAAAAATAAATAGTAAATTGTACGAGTGCTTAAAACAAGTCATTTTAGCCGAGATGCTTAAAAGATAGTAAAGTCGAGGATAATATGAGTTTTATTCATGAGTTATTTACTCGGCTTTTCGCTTTAATTGCGAGGAATTGAAACAGCGATATTTTAACGGCCTCTTATACCAAATCTGACGGTTTTAAATCAATTTTATTCAGTAAAATTACAATATTTGAGCTGGAAAAAAATACATGTCATAGATACATCTGTGTTTGAGTTTATGATTTGGTTCAAAACACGATAGAATAAACTTTTCTCGATCAAAAAAAATTTGAAACAAAGTCGAGTTAGTTTATTTTTTTCGTTTTATGCTCTAATTAAAGCTCGTAACAACCTGGAAATTGCATGTACTGAAAGGCAACCCTATTCAACATTTTTAATTTGGATAGAATTTTGTTAGTGATTAGTTTTGTTTTTTAGTGAAATTAAAAGCGTAAAAGGTCGCGAGAATTTGCGCGCGCCGCGTTCAGTCCCGCGCCAGACGTCATCGAGGTCGGACCTATGTTCGTTTTTGTCATTGCACTCCCCCCGCTGTTTTTTTTTGCGAAGTAATACTACCTATAGTAGACTTCACTAGAGGCTTCTATGGAGTTTTGGAAATAACATGAAAATACATGTTTTACCTCATTGTATCACAATTCACAATCCCATAAAAGTTTATTACATTATCTGTATAATGTATGCTCCCTTTCCCTCCCCCAGTCCCTTTCTACGTAACCACTGGGTTACGCGGAAAGGGTGTAATAAGTCGAATGGTGTGCATACTGCATACTAGTATTCATCATTATGAACAACTTTTACTTCTATTTGGGAGCAAATTTAACGTCGGGAAAAAATATCAGCTTTTCCGAACACGGTCATTCACACTCGAAATAATCCCATAGTGGTTGAGTTGCCATCTTAAATAACCCTAGTTTTTACCTCAATTTGGTTCTTCAAATCGTACATATTCATCCTGGTTTTCGAGGCGACACAACTGCCCAGTATATCCTTCCACTCTTGCGCATGATCCTGCACCTGCTTTATAATCTGCCTCAAGTTGACTCTTATAGCGCCCATATCTACAAACTTCAAGTGTCCCTCTAGATCTGCAATGATGTCTTCGAAAAAGAAAAACTTTTCATCGTACTTTTGGATCTGTTCATATTTTTGGACGTACTTTTCGCAGGATAAGTGCTTATCGAATGCCCAGAGGTGCTGGTATTTATGCCATCTGAAATTAAGGGCGAACGATTCATCGTCATCAGCCTATTTAATGTCCGTCCACTGCTGGACGTAGGCATCTCCTAAAGAACGCCACAAGGCACGATCTTCTGCTTTTCGCATCTTCTTGCCACCAGCCGCCATTCGCAGGTCATCACTCCACCTGGCTGCAGGGCGTCCTACTCTACGTTTGCCTATACACGATCTCCACTCTAGAAGCCGTCTACCCCAGCGGTTGTCAGTTCTTCTACAGATATGGCCAGCCCATTGCCACTTCAGCTTGCTGATCCTTTGAGCTATGTCAGTTACATTAGTTTTTTATCGGATAATGTCATTTCTGATTCTAAGTATCTCTCAAAAAAACCCCAAGCATAGCTCGCTGAGCGACTTTAAATCGATGGACCAGCTTCACTGACAGTGTCAACGTATACCTATATGCGAAATTTCAGTTAAATTGATTGAGGATAACTGTTATTAAACCTAACAAAACCGACCTAAAAGAGACCGCAGGGAAACGCTGGATGCAGGCCGCTTCCAACCGGCCCTTTTGGAGATCAATGGGGGAGGCCTATGTCCAGCAGTGGACGTCCTACGCCTGAAATGATGATGATGAACTGTTATTAAATTCAGTTACTAAAAAGCCAAGTTACATAAAAGCTTGTAAAAAAATAACGACATAAAACATTCAAGTATTGCTAGGTAAACTCATAGCTATATTACTGAAGCATAGTAGTTACATGTTTTACCCATTGTGCAATAAACCAATCAATACGGAAAAGAGCTAATTAGTTTCAAGTTGGTGGACAGATTTTCATCAAACATAAGTATTTTAGAACCAACGCAATGAAACCTGCGTTTTTTAAAACCGCATTCAAATCTCTACATCCGTTTGATAGAGCTGTCAAGATCTCTACGATGCCACACATCATGCAGACGCTTTATTTATCTTTTTACATCGGGGTTGCCACAATGTTTCAAGTTGTCTATTTATAAAGAGCGCACAATCGGGTGGCCCTTCATTAGCAAAGTTGCTAATTTACATCGGCATAAAAAGTATGGCTTATATTTTTTCGCATATCAAAAATTACTACGTTGTTTTTGGCGCTGATCAAATACAGGCCAGTTTCTGTATGGCAATGTTGTAGCCAGAAAAATTGCAGCATTCAACGGTATTAGGATTATACGTACCGGCGAGTTGGCAAGCATTAGCAAATATTTCAGATATATTATATAATGATTGATTAATGAATTTGACATAATTATATTGTAATGAAATTATGAAATACACATTGACATAATATTGTAATGCATTTATGTTCTTAATATTTTAAATGTAATAAATTAATATTTAATTAGTTAATATACCTACATTGTTGTAGAAAAGAGTACTGTGCTGGAAGTTTGACTATTGTATTACTTATTACGACTTACTTCTGCACATAATTATAAATGTCTTGCGTGAGTCGGTAGATGGTGTCCTGTATGAGTAGCGTGATGTCATTGATGGACACCACTCGGAGGACATCCTCGAAAAACGAGAACACATAGAACTCGTTGCCTGTTGCTTCAGCGATCGTCTGCGGTGGGCAAGTTAGGCACGTTTGCTTCATCCACCGTGGGAACGCTGTGAGTCTGCAATGAGACCTTATTGTATTACTGGCAGCTGTTGTCGAAAAGAGGATTTTTTTAATATAGAATAGAGATACGTTTCGCTACCAACTGGCTTAATGGTAAGCGACGGTGTGACCGAGGATGAAATACGTTGATCTCGAAGAAATCTATTTACTATATATATCCTTGAAGATGCATATATATATATTGTAGTTCTCAGGAAACAAGGAGGACGGCAGGGAGTTCCATTCTTAAGCAGTACGTATCATAAATCACGATACAAATCGTTGAGTACGAATCTTTGTAATTTCCACGAGGAGAGGGTGATAGTGTGCAGTCTTTCTAATTGTCCTGTAGTAAAAAGGGGAGGGTGGAATAGGGCCATGAAGCTCTTACGCACACTCGCCGAAATGTATCTGATAGAAAATAGACAAACAAGCTACATTACTGTGGTGCTCGAGGCTTTGCAATTTTTGCCTTGCTTTCACCAATCAGCCTCATAGCACGCCGTTCTACCGAATCTAAAGCTTCCAGCTGGTACTTAGCTGCGCCTTCGAATAGGTGGCAGCAGTACTCAACAACTTGTGCTTTAACTTGTGCTTTAACTTGTGCTTTGTGCTTTATACAAGTGAAGTATCTTTACCGCGATTGTTGATGCAATACTTGCCTATTTCATTGTAAAAACTCTTCATAGGGAAAACTAGCGAAAGTTAAAGTAAGAAATAAAACAGTAAGAACCTGTTCAAAAAATGCTTGATGTCATATCCCAGAATGTTGCAAATCTCGGGCGGCGTAGGACGCACGGTTATATCGGGCTGGACAAGAATCGCATCCACTTGGAACAAGGGCTCCTTTTCGCTCAGCATCTCCTGAAAATACTCCAGGTTTTCCAGAGTAAATCTGGAAATGGAAACACTTAATGGTCAAACGGTTATGCTCTTTATTGTTTAGCGTTAGCTTGAAATATTTTTAAAGTTTATTACAAACACATGCAAAACCATATGACAGAAAACTAAAGATATCTTGAGCGGTATGATTCTTGCTTTTATTGCGAGTCGATGAAAAAGGTTCGAAAGACACTTGCTAGGTAATTATTGTATCTAGGTATGCTCAACATGAAACAGTTATTAACACTTACTAAAAACTCATTAAATAAAAATAAAACTATTTCAATCACCGAGATACAACTCCTATAGAGTCACAAAGCGCTGCAGTCAGATAATGTACGAAAGGTACGAAAGGGTTACGCTTACGGAAGTTCGAGACAACCTATATCACGCTCAAATTACGGCGCCATCTAAGTTCATACCATTTTTAGGCAAATTACCGAGCTACGCTCTAATGTTCCGCTAATGTTTTTCCTCTTTTCCTCGTCTTTTTCCTTGGTATGAGTAATATGTTTACGTGGCATTTTTTTACGGTATTTTTACGTGTAATAACATTGAACCACTGGTAATAGATACACGAGAAATGTACTAGATAATAGGTAAAGGAAAACTTACACGACCAGACACTTAAATATCTTCTTTTCCCAATAGCTGTAATAGGCGGTCATGACTTGCGAGCGGCCGGTACTAGTCCCGAGTATCAGGTACTCCAGCTTCATCAGAATAGGGCCCACCCGCTCGTATATTCGGGAGAGAATAGCGACGCGCTCTAGCCGCTCGTTTTCTAACTCCACGAAATATGTCTGCAAAAGAGTTATCGTTATCATTTGATGCTATCTTCTTTTATACTGGGTTACGCGGAAAGGGGCATGTTTACGCCGTTTTGCATGCTGTGTCGCTCGATTGAGGGAAGGCGCCATCTTGGATGGCACACACCAAGCCGAGCCGATGACGCTGTCCTAACGGTCGCGCTCGCACTCGCTATTGGTCGAAGCGGCCCAAGCGCCGCTCAATTCGCCTATCCCACGCATAACGCATCGAGACTCTGACTCAACCGCACCGCGCACCGCAGTCGCTTTTTTACGAGTATTTTCCCGCGCAAAACTTAACGGACATTTTATAATTATTACCTGGACATTATCCTGCATCATCCCGTGTCGTGTTGTGTTCCCGTGGATGATCAGTGCTAACCCAGCTGTATAGCGTCGCCGCTGTCCCAGAGGACCGAGCAGTGCAGTGCCAGCCAAGTGGATAGTGTGTTGGCAAAGCAAGGTTAGTGCTCATCTCTTTTGGTCGCTGACCATCAATTCGTGTGACACAGCATTTTCAACGCATTTTTAAATACCGCCCGCATCGCGTCACCATAAATTTGGTCCTTCGAGCCGGATTGAACTGGTTATTTCTCCTTTTGCTATCGTTGGAAACCTCCGCGTAAACTCCGTCATAACCCTTTCATCCCTATCCCGATACCTATTATCTATACTTAACGCTATTTAATCATAACGTATTTCACATATATTTGCTCAATAATTGCCTAGAATATCTCTTGCAATATAATCGCACTTTTGCTACTCATTTTAAATATAAAGTGGGTACTTATGAAAGTTGGTACCGAACATCATCAGTGTGGCGTACCTACCTACATAATTCGTTCAAATACCAACACCAACGCCTTGTTCATAAATTTAAGTAAATAATTAAATAATTGCTCTGGAAAAAACGGTTAATATTGCCATATGCACCTATTCTGGTAGTATTGGCCTAGCGGACTTATTCTGTTAAAATAATATTGATTTTTATTTAATACACTTTTATAACGGATTCTATTCTTGTATTATTAGGCATCATATAAATTAGATCCAATATTTTTAAAAATAATTTGTAGTGGGTTCGATTCCCGGAATCTGTAAAAAATATTATATTCGAATATTTTTATATTCGTTGTTTACTCCTCAATTTCCGTTAGTTAATTAACCAAACGGCACAAAATGGAGCTGCAATCGAGAATTAAACTCGTTGTAGCTAAGAAGGAAGCAATTTTCTCCCATATTTCTGAGTTGTACAACTCCTCTAAGAAGATAGGAACGTCGCATACTGATACGAATACTAGAAATAAACAAGATTTTCTAACCGCTTCCGCAAATGTTGATAAACTGTACACAAGTTTTAATGACTTATGTGACCAACATAACGCATTATTATTAGAGCAAGATCCTACTTACAAGTTAAACTTTGCTAACTGGTCAACGTTTGAAACTTGTTTTTCTCACATACAGCACACACGATCGAGTTTATTAGCTCGAGACACTGGTGCTACCACCTCGACCGATAAAAATACAAACGTTGAGGCCTTCGAATACAAATGCCGTTTGCCACCTTTAGAGTTAAGAAGCTTCTCTGGGGATGCCGCAACATGGCCGTTATTCTACCAAAGTTTCAAAACGAACATCCATGACAACGACAAATTAAACGATAACATGCGCATTCAATATTTAATTTCAAAATTAAGTGGCACCGCATTGAACACATTTGCTGGAGTAATCCCAAATGAACAAAACTATAAAAATATCTGGGATTCTTTGGTAACCAGATACCAAGATAAAAGGTTATTAGGCACGACATACTTAAACGAAATACTCGATGCAAAACCGGCAGACGATTCTGCCATTCCATTAAATAATTTCATTGAACGAGTACACTCGTCGTGGTCTGCCTTAAAACAGCTCGAGATTGAAGATCTACCTGATTTCTTATTCACGCACATAGCACTTAAAAAGATAGATACGAAAGTAGTCCAAAGCTTTGAATTATCTGTCCGGAATAAGGACATTCCAAGTAGCACGGACCTTGTTGATTTTGTGCGACACCACATTAAAATTCTGGAACGAACGATTTCAAGTAGTAACACAAATCAATCGGGTGCCGTTCGTAAAACCGCTTCGCATATTTCTAAAAATATAAATTATAATAGTTCACCACCTCGTTCGCATAATTCTACGCAGCAAGCGTCACATACCTTCGCTGTGACAGTAGATAACGATGTAAACAAACCTACCTGCATTTTTTGCAAAAATTCAACTCACACGCATCTATACGAATGCCCGTGTTTTCAAAAACTACCTGTAAATGATCGTTTTAAATTTGTTAAAGACAACCACATATGTATAAATTGTTTTAGTTCATCGCATAATACAATAAACTGCAAATCAAGTAAATTATGTAAATATTGTGCAAAATTTCACCACAGTATGTTGTGTAGATCACAAGTTACTTCTGCTAGTTTAATAAAATCAACGGAGGAAACAGCTGCCTTCGACGACGATTCAGGAAGTCAGGGAAAAGAGCAGTCTGTTTGTTTCCATTCGCGTCTTAATTTATCGGCGCCACCGCACACAACCGTCTCACCCGCTATCGATCTAGCATCTAACACACATGCTCATATCAACTCGCTCGCTTCGCACTCTTGCAATAACGTCAAATCACGAGTACAACTAAATAAGACGATTGCTGTTTTACCTACCGCGCAAGTACACGTTCCGTATAATGGAAAACGCTTTGATATGAGATGTTTAGTCGATAGTGCTTCAGAAAATAATCTCATCTCGCTTAAATACTGCAATAAATTAGATTTAAAAATTCAACCGCTCGCTAATTCTTCATTGAAAACAGTGGGATCAACTTCGACATCTGTTAGGGGCTACGTCACACTGAAGATTAAATCGCGCGTTTCAGACGCTCATTATACAATCACGCTATTAGTAGTTGATCATATTATTAATGCTCAGCTGCCTTCACGCGTTATTCCCGCATCTGTGGTAAACCACTTTCGGAACCTGCCGCTCGCTGACGACCACTGGTTCTTACCGGGAGATATAGATGCCATCCTTGGAACTCAAATGTTCGCATTTATTCTTCTCGGAGGTAAGGTGGCGCTGCCTTCTCTCGCACATACCTCAAATACTGACTTTTCGGATACTGCAACTACGGCACCCTTTGCCCTTCAAACATCGCTTGGCTATATTATCACCGGGGAAGTACCTAGTGCTATCCCTGAAAATATAACAGCCTGGTCCTTCGGTCCCCTAGTATTTGAACTAGATAATAACACAATAAAGTCAGAACTTGATAACTTGCCTGCATTAAATAAAGCAAATCTGAAAAGAAGTAAGTGTGAGAGACGACTGCGCAAATTAATCTCCACAAGCCCTTGCGTTCGTTTTACTTCTTCGCTACCTGTCACAGACTCCGGCAGTTTAGATATACCTTGTACTACTGCTCCGCGTAGACCAACCACACTAGATCACAAGCCAACCACTCTACCCGCACCACGTCAAACGACGGTCTCAAATGACGTCATCACTAATAAGGTCTCTCACGTACCTACCGCAAAAAAGATTTCGCATATTACCGTGGTGGCTTCCGATCAGCGTTGTAGTCCGCTGACTAGGCAAAAGACCCGCAAGCTAGCTTACGGTCAACACAAGCGCTCGCCTTTCGCTACAAAACCGCGTGTACAATCCCGCTCCGATGATAATAATTCTAAACCTAAATCTAAATCAACCGCCATATCCAACATGGACCATCCGCGTCGTCGTAAATTCTCCTTACCTCTTTGTTTTTTCTTGGCCATGTCCTGGAAAAAGTGGTTACGCATAGCTCTGTGGATCTTATGTGTCACTCTTACGGTATTGTGTCCTTCATCAACTCAAGTGACCAATCAAGAACCTGCCAAAATTGCGATTCCATACGGTTCACATAGCATATACCTCGCTGATAACCCTGGTTACTCACCTTCACTTGCCTTGATACTGTCTAATCCATGGGTACCTGAACCCGGACTGCTCCGCGTTAGTAATAAACTAATGAACACTAGTAAGCCGTATGAAAGTCGCCATCTAGCATACATTACCGGCTATGATGACCTGATGGACTTTGCAATAGGTTTTGTATGCCCCGTCGACTGTCACACCCGTTCACGACTTGCTGGAATTATTGAGCACTTATATTCTGCACAGATACACAGATACGAGACCACGCTTGACACATTAGTTCACACTGTGTCTCATTCAATTAAGCATTTGACCGGAAAGCCGTATCTGTTTATACCGCATTTTCTTCTTTTTCGTCACATACATTTATAATCGCATATAATAATATATTTATATCTTATGTATATATTTTTTATCCATCACCCATATATCCACACCGCACCCTTTCCTACTAAATGCGTACACACGCATATCCCGCCCATTCTTTTCGTTGAAAACCCTGAGGTTTTTCAAGCCGGGGAGTATGTTTACGCCGTTTTGCATGCTGTGTCGCTCGATTGAGGGAAGGCGCCATCTTGGATGGCACACACCAAGCCGAGCCGATGACGCTGTCCTAACGGTCGCGCTCGCACTCGCTATTGGTCGAAGCGGCCCAAGCGCCGCTCAATTCGCCTATCCCACGCATAACGCATCGAGACTCTGACTCAACCGCACCGCGCACCGCAGTCGCTTTTTTACGAGTATTTTCCCGCGCAAAACTTAACGGACATTTTATAATTATTACCTGGACATTATCCTGCATCATCCCGTGTCGTGTTGTGTTCCCGTGGATGATCAGTGCTAACCCAGCTGTATAGCGTCGCCGCTGTCCCAGAGGACCGAGCAGTGCAGTGCCAGCCAAGTGGATAGTGTGTTGGCAAAGCAAGGTTAGTGCTCATCTCTTTTGGTCGCTGACCATCAATTCGTGTGACACAGCATTTTCAACGCATTTTTAAATACCGCCCGCATCGCGTCACCAGGGCATACTAAGCCGAAAGGGGTCCATAGTACCAGTCTTCTATCTCTTCTCTATCTCTACTCTGTATATTATGGTATAAATTCTAGTCGCTTTCCGCGTCTGTCTGTCTGTATAACCGCTTACTTCTTCTAAACCACGCAACGGATTTTGATGCGGTTTTCTTCATCATATTTTTTCACGGAAGGTTTATACATATAACTATCGACACGCCCTGGCTTTGCACGTAAATTATACCCATGCGCCGGGGTGGACGGGTCGCTAGTTTACTGTAAGTACAACTGTGAAACCGCAAAAAAATCAGCTGTTCCATAGAAAACGGTAATTCACAATGTTAAAATGTATTGCAATTTTTTTTTCAATATCAGATTTGTTCCCATAGTAAAAGTTGTCCATAGTGATGAACCCTTTTCACCTTAATTACTCCCTCTCCGCGTAACTCAGTATTATACCTACTTTATTAAATAAAATTATGGGCGTGCAATGCAGAATTGCCTAAGAAGAAACCGATTCTCTTCTTGATGACACCCACATTTTACTTACCACGTGGTTGCAGCTGCAGGAAGGTTCGCCTATGACTCACCTTACATGGATAAAGCCAAGTTTTATCCGGCTTCCCAGTTTCAGGGTCGATGTAATCTTGCGGCTTCATCACTGGGAATAGATCGAACTGCTCCACCTGATCGATCAGACTCTGAACTTCTTTTTCCACCATCTTCAGTTGTTGGTACACCGCCCGTAGGGAACTTTCGCCTAAGACATTTATTTTCATTTAATCTTAATAAACCTGATGTGCAGAAGGCTTTCGTTGATTTGATAAAGAAATGATATGAATTGAATTGCCATTTTTTTTTTATCTGGGGTAAAATTATCCTACACATTTAACATAACCTAATAAACGCGCGAATTTAAATTAAATTTAAAATTTAATTAAATTTTCAAATTTTCTTAATTTTTCTTTCCGTAAGAACGTTTTAAAAAGTATTAGAAAACTTTAAAAAACATGAATGAATTCGGTAAAGCAGTTCTCAAATTATGGCGTGACGTGACCAAGGTCTTCATTTTTATATATCATCATCATAATATCATATCATAATCAGCCTTTTAACAGTCCATTGCACTGCTGGACTTTTAGCCTACCCCTAAAAAGGTGATTGATTTTTATATATACCTATAGATAACTATTGTATACTTATACACCGACATTAATCAGGTTTACGTGCTACGCATTTTTTTATAACGAATTTCTCCTTTGATATGCTAGCTATGGCTGATTCTTCATGCACCGCATGTAATCAAAAAAATATAATAAGTTCTTATTTAGTTTTATTTTTAATTTAATTTCATTTTTCCATGTATATTGTGTTATTGTATTTTTTTTCCACAAATAAATTATGTCTATGTCTATGTCTAATCTAAAAACGTAAGACGAAACGAAAACTTACATTTAGTAATATCCGCGATGTAGTCCTTGATCCCTAGCGCGGTCCACGTGAGCCTAGTGAGCCCCGGCAGGATGTGTCTCTCGGTGTCCAGTAGATGTTTCTTCATGAGGTGCGTCTCGGAAGGGCTGAGTGAGTTTATGCTCTTGTTGTATGAGGTGATGACGATGGACAGCGATTCCAGTTCGTAATATAGCCGGGATCGTTGCATGGCCACGTTGCGGATGTTGGCGGGAAGGTCGAAACCTGCACACAAGATTAAGTAGGTATGCATATATTTGGATACCTACTTAGAATAGGCTTGTGTCCTTATGTTTCATTTATTACAAACTAGCTGCGCCAAAGTATTAGACAACTTAAAAAAAAAGATGAATGAAATCGGTAAAGACGTTCTCAAGTTATGGCGTGACCATAGTAAATAAGGATTCATTTTTATATGTATAGATTATTATTTAGTTAGCAGTAATACACGTGATCGGGTATGGTAAAAAAGTTCTTCCAGAGACGAAAATGAGACACTAACTCCGGAATAATTTTGCTATAAATCCTTACTAATATTATAAAAGCGAAAGTAACTCTGTCTCTCTGTCTCTCTGTCTGGATGTTTGTTCGCTTTTCACGACTAAACCGCTAAGCGAATTTTGGCAGGATGATAGTATACATCATATGGACGGACATAGGGTACTCATTCTTTTTTTTTTTTTTACATCGGACTAGGCTAACGTTTGACCGCGGTCTCGCCTGATGGAAAGCGATGATGCGGTCGAAGATGGAGCACGTTTGCCCAGTAATAACCTATTAACCCTAGACTTGAATTATTCTCCCAGAAAATGCGGGAAAATAGGAAAATCGCGGGTAACACCGCAGGATTCAGCTAGTATGTTATAAAGCAGCAATAGGCATGATAATTAATATTTTTTTATTACCTCATAAAAAAGCTGATCATAAATAGAGCATCAACAAAAACAAAATTAAAATTTGTTCAAAAATAAATAAGATATAAGCATTTTAATTTAATTTAATTTCATGCTAGACAGAGAGCGCACTATACTGAGCCGTGACGTCACGGCTCAGGAGCGCTATACAAATGCTATACTAACACACGCTTTGCGAGAAAGGGATAGAACATCCCCTCTCTATCCCCATCTAAAACTTTAAATACTCATATCTCAGAGATTTATCAGCCAATTCAAATTATTTTTTCAGTATCTGTATATATAAAGCTTAATTTAGTTATATTCATCGCTAAGCCGGTTATTTGTAATAAATTAAACATTAGGAGACATGCCTATTATCGTACATAATTTGTTGCCACCAAACCTAATAGGTAAGTAGGTACGACCGTTTCAAAACTAAACAAGAACCGAATTTCGATTTATCTAATTTCACTATAAATTTCTAACGTTTACATTAAATTTAATCCTTTGTTTTCTTATAACTTACCGATTATATAATAAAATGTGTTAAATATAAATACTATACTACCTATAAAGTGAAAGTTTAAAAATTACTACTATACTACCTACTTTTTATTTTCTGGCAGTCAAAGGTAAAAAGTAGAGTAATACGTCTATACATGTATAATATGTATAACTCGTGGAATAAAAAACATCTCGTTTTAAACTATCACGGTTGTTCACTAAAGTTATATGATTATTTACGGGATATTTACCGTGGTAAGGTTGTGGTGGTCATTACACAACCTTACCACGGTAAATATCCCGTAAATAATCATATAACTTTAAAAACATCTCGGTCTTTGTGGATACTCGCTCCGCTCAGGATTCTACTCGAGATCCTTCACTGCTCTCGGGATCCAAATTAGTGCCTTGAATTTAATTCCCTTTTTTTCAGTTCAGAAAGTTCTGTTACATAGTCAGTGCTATATACCAATGGGCCCCAAACTAGGCTTTTTTTTTTAATGCCATTGGTGGCAAACAAGCAGACGGGCTGCCTGATGGTAAGCAGTCACCGTCGCAGTTTAAGTTTCACTTGATGCATAATTTAATATAGGTACTATTAAATCTTCAATGAAACACGCGAATTAGTTAATACTTGATTTATTTAGGATATTTAATTGAGAAACACACTGTTCTTTACACACTAGTTATACCTATCAGAAGCGGAGAAGAGAGAGCGGACGCAAAAGAGATATGAACTCTTGTCTGAATACGAATTAATCCTGATATAGTACCAGCCCCTCAATTCTACTAAAGAAATTGTCTTTAAATTATAATTGTTGCGATTTAAATTGTTAAATAACTACCTCAAAATTGACAGTTTTTTAATATATTTTTTTTATACTTAGTAATAAGATTAGGTAGTTGTATTTTTTTTAAATAAAAAAAATATTTAAAACTGTCAATTTTGAGGCAGTTATTTAACAATTAAAATCGCAACAGTTACAATTTAAAGACAATTTCTTTAGTAGAATCGGGGCCCAGTTCTATTGCATATTAGTCGACCGACGTACGCGACCTGACGCGTAAGACTAACGCACGCAGTACTACAGCGTATGCGCCGCTGACGTAAGCGTCACAGTAAGGTGCTTTTTAGGGTTCCGTACCCAAAGGGTAAAAACGTGATCCTATTAAGCCTACGATGTCTGTCTGTCTGTTTGCTGTCCGTCTGTCTGTCCTACTTAATTAACAGCTGTATCTTTCGAAACGTAATAGATAGCCAGTTGAAATTTTCACAGAATATGTAACGTTACGGCGAATTAACTAAGAAATGATAAAAAAATGACATAAAGTAAAAACGAAATGGGGGTCCTCATAAAACAAACGTAAATTTTTACGTATTTTTGAAATAGCTCTAATGTAAAAAGTGAAAATGGTAATACTTACAAGCGTCAAAGGCATGATTATAGTACACACTCTAAACAATAACAACAAATAATAAATAATGGCCAAGTGCAAGTCGGTGTCAAATTTCTGTTCACCACCAGTTCTCGTACGATCACCGAAGGTAAGCAACGTCGGGCGCGGGCGGTACTTTGGTGACCGCCAGCTAGGCGTTGACAGGATGTTGTCTATTTGCATTATTTTTTTGTACTTTAGTAGCTAACAAGTTATGTGGTAGTACGGGACCCTCAGTGCGCGAGCCCGACTCGCACTTGGCTGGTTTTATTTAATGTACCTACCGAGTTGCTCCAAGAGCTCTGCTTCGTGGATGACAAGAAATATGTTTTTATCGAAATGAGGTTGAAATTCCAGATTGTATTCTTGCAACAACTTGTGCACGGTCATATCACGCCAAGTCACGTCTGTCTGAAATATAATAATTATCAATTTAAAAAATGAATAAAATACGTAATTTCGGTTAGTTCGTAATAAAAATAATAAATAATAATAATCGTAATAAAAAATACTGTGAAATTACCAAGTAACCTAGCTTTTTCAGTTAAGGTATGATTCCGATCTCGACTGTTATACCAGTTATACTCAACTGTAATGTGTCCGGACTCAACAGTGCTGATGAGTTTGGAATAATACCCTTATTTTGATTTAAATACCATCTAAATTATTATAACACCGGCTTGCACTCACGATTATGTACGTTTATTGTGAATCCTCACGCGAGTTTTGATGAAGAAAATACCATCTACTGAAGCGACTTTGATGAAATGTTTATGGGACCAATTTGAAAGCATATCCTTTCAAATTAAAATAATTTTCTAAATCGCTTTATAAATGTCTGAGTCACGAGGCAACAAACATTTAAAAAAATACAACTGAATTGAGATGCCCCCTCTTTTTTGAAGCCGGCTAATGGCCAGCACCTACGTCGCCGTCGTGGCGTAAAACCGACCGTGGAAAAATCGATACTTTTCAGATTACGCTAGATCTTAAATTGTACCACATTTACTAAGATTTAAAAAAAAGGTCTATTTTGAACTTATGGTAAACTGGGTTAGGATTTACTTTTCCATGGCTAATTGGACACCGCGACGCTGCGCCGTCTCTACTTTCCAGTAGGCACTGGGCCCAACAAAAAAGCTTCACAACCCTTTAGTAAAGAAAGTTGCTTACCAATCCTTCTTTGGCTAGTAAGGATACAGAGCTTGGCGACCGAACATTCTCGTAATGCTGGCCGGGAATCCTCATCAACATTACTGGAAATAATAGCAGAAATTATGCCTTTTACGCTTTTGTTTCCACTTTTACTGTGCGAACCGCTAGACTGTAATACATAATATATATATCGGCCTCCTTGACGTGTCCGTCAACGGCGAACCTGCAGTGCAAGTACCGTTCTTTATCGGTCGTCAAATTCGCTAAAATGCCATAGAATCGATCACAGCGAGTACTGAAAAATGGCATATTATCGAATTTGACGACCTCAACTGTCAATTTGACGATCGATAAAAGAACGGTACTTGCACCCCTGACTAGCGACGGTTATGAGCGCGTATATGGCTGGCAAAACCAAACTTAGTTTTAAAGGTCCTGTTGCAAGGCGCACAGTACAACTGACCAGCAGCATTGTATGTGTAGGTGTAGGAAGGCTTCGGACGGGTCTTAATAATAAGGCGGTTTTAGACTGTCAGACTGTAATTCGCTGCCTGAATGCCCCCGAGTGTTCCCCATACCGCTGCCGAGTGTTCCCCAAAGTCACAATCTGATTGACTTCAAGTCGCAAGTAAATCTGTATCTTCTATAGGCAAGCATGTTCTATCGTAGACCGTATCATCGCTTAACAGTCGAGGTAGCGGGCAGTCAAACCAAGTCTTTCATAAATAATAATAAAACGACAAAAAAAAAACACGGCACTTTTTAACGGTTTGAGGTGCCTAGTAAAAAAAATTTGAATGTTATTTGAATAGAATATTCATCCAAGGCTTATCAATTACTAGCGGTCCGCCCCAGCTTCGCACGGTTATAGATTAAGCCTATGTCACCCGGGGATAGTGTAGCTTCCCAACAGTAAAAGAATTTTTTAAATCGGTTCAGTAGCTTCGGAGCCTATTCAATGCAAACAAACAAACAAACAATCAAATCTTTCCTCTTTATAATATTAGTATAGAAGTATAGACTAGCAGCACTTTGCAGTTTCAGCCGTGTCGATATTCCCTTAGGAACCTTAATTTTTCCAGGATAAAAATCTGATGTCTCCGCCCCTACAACTATCAATTTGCATTTATATGCAAAAAAATACGTCGATCAGTTATGCTGTGCAGTGGAGTGTAGATTAGTGTGAGTGAAACTGACATGCTTTATCTCGCTTCCTCTTCTCGGCCAGCTCTTTGTTGATGATGTCGGCGGGCCGCAGAGAAATCTGAGAGGCTTTTTTCTTGGCAACATGCGCGCGCCCCGCCGCTGTCAGCTTCATGCCGCGCCCGGCGCCTTTGCCCTCTGGCGCTGTATTACAAAAGAATGACGCTTTATTTTAAATACTAGTCGCGGAATAGTAGCCTCGATTTCCTAGTATTTCATAATCAACTAAGTACTACCCGCGGTGTTTCAGAGAAGCTACAACATTTATAACAACGTATATAGGTAGCTTCGTGAAATACCACAGCGAGGCTTTGGGGTGCATTTACTCCAGTGATAAAATGATTATGACCTATACCAAGTTTTTATAGCAAAAATCTTCACGAGCTATCCGAAATATAAATAGTTACTTACCATCGTCATCCATAGAGTTAGCTTTGAAACAAAAAACTATACTATAAAACCATTTACAGAACAAACCCAATTATTTTAAAAATAAGTATGCCAGCCACGATGATCGTAATTTCTATCATGTTTTTTGCATTTACTCACGGCTACGCCAATTGCGGCCATCAAAATTAAATGTAACAAAATGATGCGACTCAAAATTCAAAAAACCGGACAAGAGCGAGTCCAAACAAAAAAAACAACAAAAAAGTTGAAATATTGAAAGACAAACTTAACGTAAGGTTCTTCGATAACATTCCAACTACAAAATGTAAGTTTGTAATATCAAATATTTTTTTTTTATTAACTTTAAATTTATGACTTTCTGATTTATTCTTTTATGTGCTATGAGACCTTGCCTCTTGCCAAAGTTCATGATTCCAAGTCAACGGCAAGTACCCTATAGGTTTTGATTTCCTTGTGAAATCACTAAATATTATGCGAAAATATGCGACATAAACGGTCATATCTTTTGATCGCGTAAACTTACAAGTTTGATACACAGCTGGAACAAACTGCAGATTTGAGTATTTGATATAAACTTCAATTTGATAACTTTACGTGTTCTTGAGAAAAATGGTCTTGACAGACGGACAGACGGACAACAAAGTGATCCTATAAGGGTTACGTTTTTTTTTCCTTTTGAGGTACGGAACCCTAAAAACGCGCCCAAAATGACGCTTCAGCTGTCTTCAGACTTATAGCTTTAGCCTAAAGATCACACTTTTAACTCAATACCATGTTATAATGACGAATCACTACTCGCTTCGAGTAGAACAACAAGGATTTTGGGATACATTATTTTTTTTCTATAGATATGTGTAATGCAAATTTTACTAATAATAATAAAATATTTTAAGCTTACATCAATTAATCATCATCATCATCATCATTTCAGCCGTAGGACGTCCACTGCTGGACATAGGCCTCCCCCATCGATCTCCAAAAGGGCCGGTTGGAAGCGGCCTGCATCCAGCGTTTCCCTGCGGTCTCTTTTAGGTCGTCTGTCCATCTTGTGGGTGGACGTCCTACGCTGCGCTTACCAGTCCGTGGTCTCCATTCCAGAACCTTTCGGCCCCATCGGCCATCTGTTCTGCGTGATATGTGCCCTGCCCACTGCCATTTCAACTTACTAATCCGGTGGGCTATGTCGGTGACTTTCGTTCGTCTACGGATCTCCTCATTTCGGATTCGATCTCGTAGAGAAACCCCGAGCATAGCCCTCTCCATAGCTCGTTGTGCGACTTTGAGCTTGCTTATGAGGCCCATAGTGAGAGACCACGTTTCAGTGCCGTATGTCATCACTGGTAACACACACTGGTCGAAGACTTTCGTCTTAAGGCACTGAGGTATTTTGGACGAGAAGACGTTGCGTAGTTTACCGAACGCTGCCCAGCCGAGTTGGATTCGCCGATTGACCTCTTTCTTGAAGTTGGACCTACCTAGTTGGACTGTTTGTCCTAGGTAGACGTACGCGTCAACAGCTTCAAGAACTGAGTTCCCAACTGATACTGGGGTGGGCACAACATGGATATTTGACATAACCTTTGTCTTGTCCATGTTCATTTTAAGGCCCACCTGTTGGGAGACTCGATTGAGGCCTTCGAGCATCATGCTGAGATCTTCCATCGACTCTGCCATGACCACAATATCGTCGGCAAACCGAAGGTGAGTGATGTACTCGCCGTTGATGTTGATGCCGAGTCCTTGCCATTCCAGGAGCTTGAAGGCATCTTCCATTGTGGCAGTGAACAGTTTCGGAGAGATAACGTCTCCCTGTCTCACGCCTCTTCGCAATGGAATTGCCTTCGAACTCTGCTCCTGTACTCGGACCGACATGGTGGCGTTATTGTACAAACACTTCAACACTTCGACATACCGATAGTCAATACGGCATCGCTGGAGAGACTCGAGCACCGCCCATGTCTCGACCGAATCAAAGGCTTTCTCATAGTCCACAAACGCCAAACATAGTGGCAAGTTATATTCTTCGGTCTTCTGTATAACTTGGCGTAGCGTGTGGATGTGGTCTATGGTACTATAGCCTTTTCGGAAACCGGCTTGTTCGATAGGCTGGAAGTCATCGAACCTGCGATCGAGACGATTCGTGATGACCCTCGAAAACAGCTTATAAACATGGCTCAGAAGCGAGATGGGTCTGTAATTCCTCAGCAAGGTTTTGTCACCTTTCTTAAAGAACAGCACCACCACGCCTCTGTTCCATGCTTCTGGCGTTATACCTTCGAGTAAGACAGAATTAAAGAGCTTCTGAAGGACTCTGAGTACCGGTGTTCCACCCGCTTTCAGAAGCTCTGATGTGATTCCATCGTCCCCCGGCGCCTTGTTGTTCTTGAGCTGTTTCAGGGCCATCCTAATCTCGTACAGGCTGATGTCCGGGATATCTTCGGTATAGTGTCGGCTCAGCTTGGCTCTTGGGTCTTTGGCCGAGCTGCTCACAGGTTTAGCAACCGAAGTGTATAACTGTCCATAGAACCTTTCGATTTCCCCTAATACCTCGGCTTTGGTCGACGCTACACTACCATCTTCCCTCTTCAGCTTTGTCAGCTGGCTTTGCCCAATAGACATGTGTCTTGCAAACACTTTGGAGCCTTTGTTTTGCTCAATCGTCTCTTTAATACTGTTCGTATTAAAGGTACGTATGTCGTGCCGCAATGACTTCCAAATTTGTCTATTGAGCTGCCTATATGAGTCAGCGTCATCGGAACATTGTAGTTGTAACGAGCGTCGATCAGCCATGAGGTTACGGGTATGGTCGGATAATTTTTGAGGTCTATCTGTGCGCCGGCCAGGTCTAAAAAACTTGGAACCTACCGCATGGACAGTTTCCACTAACCTGTTATTAATCTCATCCACGGAAGCAAAGTTCTCCAGGCAATCAAAGCGATTAGACAGCTCGAGTTGAAAGCTCTCGGGGTTTTGAATATGGGCATGGTTCGGTCGGAGCGTGGACTTCATTAGGCGGGACCTCTCAATTTTAACGTTAATATTCAATGTGCCTCTTACTATTCGGTGATCACTACCGGTTTTCACCCTGTGAATCACAGAGACATCATTGAATATTTGTCTCTTGGTGGTCATAATGAAGTCTATCTCATTTCTCGTAGAACCATCGGGGCTCATCCAGGTCCATTTCCTGTGAGGCGGCTTCTGAAAGAAAGAGTTCATCATAAAAAGTCCCTCTTTCTCCAGAAAGTCGGCCAGCCTCTGTCCCCTAGGGTTCCGTTGCCCACAGCCAAATTTCCCCACTTTCAACTCATCATCACTTCTCTTGCCCAACTTCGCGTTAAAGTCCCCCATAACAACAGTGAAGTGGGTCTCGGACGTATGTATGGCTCTACTAATGTCCTCATACATAACCTCCACTTCATCATCTGGGTGTGACGAGGTCGGTGCGTATACCTGAATGACCTTCAACGAATATCTCTTGGATATTCTGAGTATTAGGTATACAACCCTGCTCGAAACACTGTCGATGGTGATAATGTTGTTAATGAGGGACTTGTGGATGAGAAAGCCGACACCACCTTGGGACTGTTGGTCGCCCTCCCGGTAGTAGAGTAGGTTACCGGATTTCAGGGTTATCGTGTCCTCGCCCTCTCTACGGACTTCGGATAAACCCAAGATATCCCAACGTACCCTACCCATTTCTTCTTCCAGCTCAACAATCTTCTCATCAGTCCTCATGGTGCGTATGTTGTGTGTTACCAGGGCCAGTCGTCGTCGTTGGGGTTGGTAGCCGAGCGTCTGCCGGGGATTCTTAGCACCCCTGGCCCCGCCGTTACCATGACCGCTACCGTAGCCAGGAATAGCGGGGCTGCCGGGGACTGGGGGCCTGGTCCTTTTTGTATTCATCATTGAAGGGGGGGGATTGCCAATACTCGCCACGCTTGGCAGGCGGGTTGGCGAGCGCAGTCGGTGTTTTTATACTCAGAAGACGCTGCTGCCCGTCTTCTGGTTGATCCCTTAGCCGACTTCTACGGCACCCACGGGAAGAGAAGGGGGAGGTCTATTCTTAGGCCGGACCTCCACAGCCTACATCAATTAATATGCAATGACAATAAATATTATTTAATTGAAATGTAAATGAAATTAACAATTATACCCGTTTCCTCAGTGCACCTTGTCGACACGTGTTTCGCCTCTTCACGAGGCATCCCCAGGACGTATTGACTCTCCGAGCGCGATTATGCCGGCATCGCGCTAATTTCTGTTTCAGATTAGGTTAATTTTTCTCTTTATTAAATTTTATTAATATTTTATTTCAGGTTAGGCTAAAATTAGCATCACATATAGATAATATTTTTATATCCCAAAATCCTTATTGTACTCGAAGCGACGTAGAAGCGGAATTACTTACACTAGCTAGAGATTCGTCATATATACAAATAAAACATGAACTTCCGCAAAGTGACGCCTGATTCAATCGACTATCATCACTATCTCCTTAATAATCTGTGGCATTTTAATCGCAGCTAAATAAGTAGATAGTATGAATTCAACGCGTACGACACTGGCGGTACGGATAATTCGGTATGTAAAGTTTTTTTTTGTATTTTGTTTATATTTTTATTTCGTAGATAAGGCTATTTTAAGAAACTAATTTCAATATTTTTGTTTTCTATTGAGTAGTTATTTTACAATATTTTTTTGAAAATTTAAATTATGTGACGTCACCATTATAACACAAAATTTCGTTGCGTTGAGAAGCCTAAAAAAGCACCCCATATTGGCAGCCCTGAAAAAAACCAGACAGTCAAACCACAGAAATGAAAAAATATTCTATTCTGTGTGACGAACAGTGTGTCAAATGTATAATATTTTTATTCTTAAAAGGCACAGAAAATTAAATGCTACAATGTGACGTCATTTAGAGGTCAATGAAATTCGAATGATTTTTTAGTTTTATGTTAAAATAAATGGCATCTTATCGTTTTAAAAGGTCGGAGTAGAAAAATAAGGGTTGGTTAAGGGTGGTAAATAAGATAAAATCTCGAAATGGTTTTGGAATTGGCATAGGTTAATATTTTTTTAGCATACCGAATTGTCCGTTCCAAGATTAACAAACCTTCTTCCTTCTTAAAGACGACCTGCAATATATTCTTTTTCATCATGTTATCGACAAACTTGGAGGCCCTTTGCATCCATTCACTGTACTTTTGGTCTTCATACTCCTTTATCACTTTAGAGAATGCTTTGTACTGCACGAACGCTTCCTTTTTCTGCTCACAGTCGTTTAATTCTGGCACCTTGACAGATAAAAAATATAAGTAGATAGATAGATAAAATCTTTATTGTTCACACCACAAATTTCATACACACGATAAAACAGCTTAAAAACTAGTGCAGCAATCGGCGGCCTTATCGCTAAGAGCGATCTCTTCCAGGCAACCTTATGATGGAGAGGATTTATACAGGAGGTAGAAGGCGGGGCGTGCAACATTGAATAATGTGATAGTTATAATATAAACCGTACATTCTAATAACAATACATCAATTTATGTAAAAACATTACTCCATATAATATTAAAACAAAATTAAAATCCTACTTTTTAACAATCTCGATGTAATTTCCTCGCTCGCTGCCAGTTGTGTACTTGTCTGTCCGTCCCTATGTATGCTTAGATCTATAAAACTACGCAACGGATTTTAATGCGGTTTTCACCATCAGTTAGATATTTTTTTACGGAAGGTTTATATATATAACAAGCGCCCCGCCCTGGTTTCGCACGTAAGTTACACCCGTGCGAAGCAGGGCGGGCGGGTCGCTAGTTACTAATAAACCTTAGTGGTTTTTAAATGGTTTTTAAATATACTATTTGTATACTACTTTTCTTTTTTAATTTATAAATAAATGAAAAAAAAAATATGACAATACATACTGATACTTATAATATTACTTAAAATAGGTAATGGCGTTCCACAATAAAACAAACATACGAGCAGTAAAAATATACCGACGCCGAAATACCTTTTGAAACCTCATGATGGGTTGTTTCATCTTGTTAAAAAGAGCTCGGGCCCAGTAAATAGCGCCCGCGACCGGCGGGTGATTCCGCAGTAGCGGGGGGGTTTTGCGGAAGCGCTGAAAAATAAAGTCAAGTATTTCATACGCGTCGATTCTCGGCTTCTATAGCTTTCTGGTATATCTGGGCAAAGAACGTGTACCTACTTGTTACTTCGTTAACATAGTAATTAGTTACGTATCGAAGTTTTTTAACAGGATGTTGACCATTTTAGATTTTTCGCAAATCCGCTTTGATAACTCTCACTTCAAAAAAGCTCCGTTAACTACGTTACTGGTCGGATACTTGGCACGACCGATATTCCTTTCGTTAATGCACTCGTTAATCGTAGCATAATTATTATCTAACATGGCGTGTAATGCCGTGTACAGACCTAAAGAACGAACGAGTGAACGTGCGCATGTGCAGCTAGAAGCTGCACCATCGCTGGTGTATCACACAGCCGATCGCCTTACCGCTCGCAACGTACCTACCGACACTGGCGAGTATTGTGAACGCAAGTGATCTTAGCGTGCACTTACTTTTGCTGATAAGTACGTCCATATAAGGGCGTCACCAAGGGGGGCAGAGCAGCTGCCCCCCCCCCCCCCTAGAGATTAAAAAAAATAGCCAACAGCAAATAAACCAAAGTCCTAAGGCCGTGCAATTGTTTTGCATTGCCGATAAATCCCACATGTCAAAACTCGAATAAATTCACTATCACTTCTTGACTGTACCTACAATTCATATTTTTCTCATCCTCCATAATATTACCTTGCCCCCCTCCCCCCCCCTCTCCCCCCTGGGCCATGGGTTGGCGACGCCCTTGCGTCCATACGAGTTGGTCGCGTTCGGTAGTTCGCTAGACCTAGGACTGTATACCTACTCGACATAACTTGCTACGTTTCACGTCCAAATCGTTTGCATGGGGCAAAAAAGTCAAGTACCTAGGTACTTAGTTTCAAATCGTTACTAGACCTTAATTTTAAGAATAAGATCACAAATGTACATACAGTGAATCTGTCTTCGATAGCGGTTATTTCCTTGATGAACTGTCTCATAACGAGGTCAAACTTGGTCGAGAGTTGCTTTTTGATCGACTCCCGCGCATCAAATTCGAGAAACTTCAGCAGCACCGTGAGGGCCTCTTCTGATGATCTGAAAGAAAACAACACGCTTCGAACCTCCGACGCAAAAAGTTTCGCTATCTGTATAAGGATCTTTCTCTGGTCTATAGAAGTCTTTATCTGCCTTTGACTGCCTAGGCTAATCAGAACCCGATTCAACCCGCAATGGTGACAATATCGTCGACCCATCTCGTAGCGAGAGGACCAAAGCTCCGCTTACCTTGCTAAAACAAAAATTTTAAGCAAGGGCAGTAAAAAAACCGGACTAGTACGAATAGGACTCACGCTCTGAGGGTTGGACAGCGAGTCCAAACAAAAAAGAAAACAACAAAAAAGTTGAAATATTGAAAGACAAACTTAACTTTGTAGTGGACCATAACGTTTTTCCATATATTCCAACTGCAAAATGTAAGTTTGTAATAGCATTTTTTTTTTATGATATAACTTCAAATTTATGACTTTCGGATTTATTCCTTTTTATGTGCTATGAGACCTTGCCTCTTGCTAAATATCATGATTCTAGGTCAACGGGAAGTACCCTATAGGTTTTGATTTCCTTGTGAAATCGCAAAATATGCGAAAGTATATCAATAGAAATCTATAGAATAGTATAGAAAACTTGATATCTTCACGCGTTCTTGAGAAAAAGGGTCTTGACAGACGGACAGACAGACGGACAACAAAGTGATCATATAGGGGTTCCGTTTTTTCCTTCTGAGGTACGGAACCCTAAAAAGAGTTCTGTACCTTAAATTCCCAAAGCTGGAGTTGATATAATTCTTCGCCTCCTCCTCCAAATACCGGACCTCTGACCAGAAGTCTCCCATGATCACGTCCCAGTTCTCCTTATTGTCGAATACAAAGACGCTGAAGTCTACGGTGCGAATCGGGTAAACTAGGTTTTGCACCCGTTTACGCACGTCGTCGATCTGCGTTGGATCGCTGATTATAGATTTGAGCTCTAGACCGAAAATGCGCTCGAAGTCTATTATGACCTGTTGGAAAAATAGATAGGTAAACTCATACCCCCTTATTAATAAACGTGGAGTAGGCTTGGAATAGTTACTCCGTCTTTTGTCTTTTTCAATCGAGTTCAAAATGTGAAAGAGAGAAAAAGACAAAACACGGCGTAACTATTCCAAGACTACTCCACGTTTATTAATAAGGGGGTATTGTTCACATTGCAAATTACATACACACGATAAACAGCTTAGTGCAACAATCGGTGGCCTTCTAAGAGCGATCTCTTCCAGACAACTTTAGGACGGAGAGGATTCATACAGAATTTGTAGTCGGTTTTTTTTATTGATAAGTATTGTATTTCGTGGTGGTACGTACGGAGCGCGAGCCCGACTCGCTCTTGGCCGGTTTATTTTCAGGTGTGCACAATAGTTTATATTCATACACCTCTATCATAATATTCATAATTGACAGCCTGTCTGATCCAACTTTAACCTTTCAGCTCAGTCCTGGGGCCTTACGGACAACTGCTATTACAGGCACCTAATCCGCTCAGTTGGAAAATCACGCGACGCAAACCTTATCGCGCCAGATACGGTTTGCGGTCGCGTGATTTTCCAACTGAGCGGATTAGGTGCCTGTAATAGCAATTGTCCGTAAAGCCCCAGTGCTAATTGAGTCCAAGTTCGACCAATGCTTGCCACTAATATTGTCCTCTTATAAACGTATCAGATCTAATCTATTGACACCGAAACAGCTTAGCTCTTGGTATTCATCTGCGTTTGGTGTCGATTCAAAAATATTGCTTAGTTATTTTTTTTTTTTACTGGGCAAGTGCCTTTATTAACTAAACAAAATACAAGCTAAAACTAATCTAATTACCTGTATGATTTCTGCCAAGTCACTTGCCACAGTACCAATATAGTCAGTAGTAGTGAATAACAACGGTTGGTCAAACTCCCACCGCGCTCCTTTACCGCTTATCTCGATGTTCCGTCTCGTTTGCTTGTACAAGTCGTGCCACATCTCCATTATCTTCTGTCCCGCTCGCGCTAAGGAGTGGACCTCTTCGTTCGACTTGCTGGAATGGTTAGTGCCCTATTATCAGTATTTTGATGATTTTTATAGAGTATTTCGTAGCTTCAGTCTTCCCGTGAACATGGTGCATGTAACTGCGCCGAAATATCAGTAGCTCCATCTACAACCTTACCACGGTAAATATCTCGTTAATTATCATATAACTGTAGTTATCAAATTCAGTTGAGGCGTTTAGATGGGGAACATAAATAAACACAGAACAGAATAAAAAAATATATTAATAAGCTCTAGTTAAGATTTATTTTAAATTGAAAGTTATTTTTACCATTGTATATTGTGTTTTTTTGCCACAAATAAAATTAAATGACGTATATGTCAATACCTTCGACTAAAATAAAATGAATGGACGGGCCCTAACCATTGAAATTGCTCAGTAAAACCGAGTCAAAACCGTCGGACATATACTTCAACACCTAATTATAAAAATTTACAGTATATTTGTTACAAAAAATAGATCCCGGTTTTATTTGTGTATTTACACTTCGGGAAAGCATATGAATGCATAATTTTGTCAGATGTTTCGTTATCACGTAACAATAGACACGTTTTGCACTTCCTACGGCTAGAGACCGACTGAAAAGAAATGAGTGCCGGCGCTCATTTTGTTATCTTCAAAAATGCGCTTCTACTGGGCCTGTCCATTCATTTTATTTTGGTCGAATGTCAATACCCTTCTTTTTGCTTTGCGTCGACTGCTAAAATTGTACTTACTCAAACAGCTTGTATACGTCCAAAACTCTCTCCAGCTTATCGCTTAGTGCCCAAGAGATCCTCGCCAGCAGAGGGACCATAGTCTCATCGGTTCGGTATCCCTTCGATAAAACCCACATCATGTAGATACTCTCAACCAGCTCTGGAAGAACTTCGATCATATGCTTTAGGGAAGAATTGTCTTCTATTACCTAGAATAGATGTCATATTTGACAAAATAAATAGATAACCTTCAAAAAAGGAGTTCTCTGTTCGGTTGGATTTTTTTGTTTGTTACCTAATAACTTAAAAATTTAGATATAGTAGATTGTAACAAAATACGTAATAAATATATTTTTACGGCGAGGGCGCTTTTTTGAATCCAGAGCGAAGTGAGGGATTCAAAGTACGTCGCCCGAGCCAAAAAATATTTTGCGCCCGATTGATACACTCTACTTTTCATCACCCACTATGAGAAAATAAAAAGCGCCTCATATTTTATTGTAATATTATAATTTAATATAACATAGATTAACAACTAAATTGAAATTAAATAGTATCTATGAAAAAAACAACTAAAAACTTATACTTATTTACATTTGAGACATTTTCGCAATTATGAAAATTTATTGTATCATAAATTTCTAACAATCCGTGGAAATTGACGAAAACGCGGGCTGTTATGTAGTTCGCGCGTTTTTAATTTGATATTTTTTTGTTTTTATTCAGCTGGCTGTGCGACTATCTTTCGTCGTACCAGCCAGTATTTATTCAAACAATATTTGCGTTCGATTTCTTTGGCGCTGAACACTAAGATGTTCCAAATTCAAAAAGTGCGCACAAGTTAATTGCGGCGCACTATAAAAAAGTGCGCGGCAAAGATAATTGCGGCGCACTTATAAAGAGGATTAAAAACTCATTACTGCCCGCTAAAAGTTTCTTATAGAAAACACCACCTTTGGCGAACCAAGTCGTCCTTTTCGAATAGATGGGATGAAAAATCTACACATTCGACATAGGCGAACATAATATTATATATCACGTCAAATTGAAGACATTTTGAGAAAAGGTCTCGTCAAAAGTACCCAATCGACGAGCTTGTATGAAAACATTCATGAAAGTAGAAGAATTGAAAGATGTGTCAGGATCCGTAGCAAGTGGAGATGTGGTTTCTGTCTACACCAATGGGAAAGAAGCGTGACTATTATGTATGCATATCTCCAAAATTTATAAAAGTGTAGGGCAATATGAGTAGATTTTTAAAACAGTTTTTTTTTTCTTCTATTGTTTTGCTACGACTTTTGTAACAGGCACTAGTTGTAACTACATTTTTAGAATTCTGGGTGTCTCAAAAATCATAGCGACCGTAATATTGTACTTACTGTAAAAAATCGCATCAATGTTGACAAGAATTTCAAGTTGTCTCCAGCTAAATTGTACTGCTCTAATAACATGTCCCGGTAGTTTTTGAAACCCTGAAAAATATTGGTAAAATAAAAATAAAAATGCCAACCTCACAAGTTAATATATTTAAAAATTGTGCCTTGGGCAAAAATTTGCGCGGTTTGAACAGATGTTTTATGTTTTACTTGAGCAAAAATATAAAATTTTGTCTGCATAAGTATAAAGCCAACATCACGCGGTGTTCCCAAGCGGTCACCCATCCAAGTACTGACCGCGCTCAACGTTGCTGATCGGACCAGAACCGGGGTTTTCAACGTGTTATGGATGTTGGCAACAATCTTCGAAATACATCAGATAAGTCTCCAAGCTAAAGCAAAATTAGCAAAAAGCCAACATCACGTGGTGTTCCCAGGCGGTCACCCATCCAAGTACTGACCGCGCCCGACGTTGCTTAACTTCGGTGATCAGACGAGAACCGGTGTTTTCAACGTGGTATGGACGTTGGCGATAGTTTAACCAAAACGCAGCATCCGTAAATGTTATTTTTTCTGCAATTGCTTGACAAGTATTTAATAAATTTATAGATATTTTCATAAAGCAAATAGATAATTACTTCAAGATAAGTGGAGCCAGCTCTCTGCAAATTGTACAGTATTTTCACCACCATTGGCTGTTTCAGTTGTTCTACCAACAAAGATATATCGGCATCTCTTTCGCGCCAATACTTATATTCCGCTACAGGTCCTTTGCCCTCGCGAGTCTGTTAAGAAAGAAAAAAATACTTTAAGGGTCTCTTACCGTCTGTATTTCTGTCACCTGCACATTTTCACTTAATTATAACGGATTTATATTAGACGGGATGAACCAAAACTTAAGAAAACCATACAAATGTGGAGTGGGTCATTTGAAGTAAATTATGTTCTATTAGAATAAAAGCTAGTCTTTGTAATACCGCCAATAGAGTTTAAGTCAAGCAAGTCCAAATCCCAACATACCTTAGCCAAGCTAGCGGCAATGGTGCTGTCTATATGAGCCTGCCACATCATAACGGCCTCTTCACACTGTGTTATCGTAGCAGGGTCAGAAATCTCCACACGATCGTGGGTCTCTTCTGTGATGCCGGGAATATTGGGCATGGGCAGATGGATTTCACCTTCTATGTGCTCTGTTGTCCTGGTAGAAAGTAATAATAAAAAAACAGAAAACAGAAAACAGGAACAGCAACAGAAACAGAAACAACACGGTACAGAAACCGAACACTTTCCCAGGATAAAAGTAGGTAGTGTGCGCGGTATGAATTACACCAGCAGCTTCTACCGTTGGCACTGATGAGTGAGAGGTATGTCGTTATCACTCGGCGCAGGTATTAATTATCGGTATCAGGTAAACATGAATCTAGGGTTGTAGGTACAGGGGCCTTACGGACAATCTTATCGCGCCCAGATACGGTTTGCGGTCGCGTGATTTTCCAACTGAGCGGATTAGGTGCCTGTAATAGCAGTTGTCCGTAAGGCCCCAGGAGTATTAGACAGTTTAATAGTTATCGGTGACAAGTATAGGTGAATCTGGGGTTTTATAGCAATGTGAGACAGTTCAAAAATTATCGGTGACAGGTAAATGTGAATCTGGAACCTGAACTGAAGTCAGGTGGCGACAGTGTTGTCTACCGTCCTGCTTACGCACGTGGCGCGAATAAGTTGGTGCGAGCAAAATAGAACGCGATAACCATTGCCAGACTTACACAATCACGAGCTTAGTGATCCTATCAGTCACCATCATACTAATATTTAAAAACGCGAAAGTGTGTTTGTTGGTTTCTCCGTTTGTCTTTAGCTCTAGGGCCCGAAAGTGACATACTTAGACTACTTTTTATCCCAGTAGGACTGTCAACGCGGGTGAAACCACAGGGCTTAGCTAATCATCAATAAATTTCAAACTGTTCCACAAAACATGTCAAAATTGCCAGGAAATTCTTACCAGTTGACGGTGGAGACAAGTTCTACGATATCATTGATGACTTCATCCGCAGTTGACTTTTGTTTATCAGTTCTCGACTCCATATCATCCATGGCTAAGAAAGTTGTCGATTCCTGGGATAAAATAGTATGCGTTAAAATAGTAAGAGTCTGATTCGAGATTCAGAGATGTCTGATGTGTACGGTACACATCAGACATCTCAGAATAATTTCGAAAATACAAGACATGAGACATCCCTGGGTGCATTTAATAGGATACCACTAAGTACATTTTAATCGTCAATTATGTAATTGTATATCCTTGTGTATGTAGATAGATGATGATGTTGGAGGTGTTGATGATGATAATGGTGATTATGATGATGATGATGATGATAATGATGATGATGATGATGGATAGAAGAAAGTCATACCATTTCCATATTAGACTTGTGCGCTGCCCCATGACCTAGTGCGATGTCTTCATATGAATCCGTTCTCATGTTCTGCATTCTGCAACGTACAAAATGTAGGTAGAGGTCCGTTTACATAAATCCCGATGCCCATGTGAGTGACGTCACACGTGATATGAAAAGCTTTCTTAGCGTGTAACCTGCCACAAGTTGCGCAACATTAGGGACATGCTATATCACGTGTCACGTTTCTTATAGAAAATATTCGGCATATATTAAATGAGACCGCTTCTCTATCATGTTCTTTTGATGTCTTCGAGAGCAAAAGAGAAAGTAATATTTTGCTTCGTGAAAATGTTTACGGTGGTGATAGGCCATTAAAAATTGTGAGTTAGTCTTTTACGAATTCTGTTTTTCCAGGATTCCATACCCAAAGGGTAAAAGCGGGACCCTATTACTAAGCCTATACCTATTAACGGCTGTATCTTTCGAACCATAATAGATAGCTAGTTGAAATTTTCACAGAATATGTAACGTTACGGCAGATTAACTAACAAATAATAAAAAAGTCTAAAAAAGAAAAGGGGGTCCCCATATAACAAACGTATTTTTTACGTATTTATGTGTTAGCTCTAATGTAAAAACACAAACAAGCGTCAAACTAGGTATGATTTATAGTACACACTCTAAGTATAACAACAAATAATAAATAATGGCCAAGTGCGAGTCGGTAACAAATTTCTATTCATTACCAAGTTATAATTGTGTTATACTTGAGCGCCTGTAGCAAATAATTAACTGTGGCTGCGTAACAATTGCTTCAACAATTTTGGAAGGCGTTATAATAACTGGTAAGTCGGTTACTTGGACAATCTTATTGTATTATGTGGTGGTACGGACCCTCAGTGCACGAGCCTGACTGGCACTTGGCCGTTTTTTTTTCAACCTTTGATATGATGAAATATCATTCATTTTGAGTATAGTTTATTACCTTTTTTCAGCGTTTTCTCCTCTTGCAATGTTTGACATTCTACGGTAGTCTGATGGTCTGAGGTAGTTTACCTGAGAACAAAATACCAAATTAACATTCACATAATAAGACTTTTGCTAATGAAAAATCAATTTTTTTACAACGCGAAAGAAACAATTTTATCAAAATTGTCATCTGTCTACCATAGACAGTTTTTCCTGGTATTTTTTTCCGTGTTTTTCCGCAGTTTTCGACTTAGAAAGTATTCTATTCTCGTCTTCTCCATCAATGCGTGCCGGCAAAGGAGACCGTAAAGTTGTCGCGACAGCATCGACCTGTGGGCCTAGTATGAGTTTTTCTCGTACACGACCGCGTTAGCGTAAACAACGATTTGTATGGAAAATGAACAATGCCATCTGGCGTCATGTAGATGAAACTGGTCTTATTTCATACAAATAGTGGTTTACGCTAACGCGGTCGTGTAGGTTAACGCAACTAGAAAAACTCACACTAGGCCCACTGTATTCATTACTCGTCATCACCGTGATCTCAGTAACATAGAGCTTTATCACAATGTCAATAAGGGGTAAATTCACCTGCGAAGCAGTCTCGTCCATCACATGATGCGTGCCGGCGAAGGAGACTTGCCGCGACAGCACCGAGGTACCTTCATCGTTCAGCATCACCGTTACGTCCCGAAACTGCTTCTTGAACAGTGGTATGAACGACTGGAAACAAAACGGCATCCTTAGAATAAGTACTCAGAGAAGGTAGGTTTCCAAACAACGGCTTCTCAAAACGTAAGCTACAAATTCGCTTTGTAGCTTACGTTTCGATTGGTATTTTAAACGATTTAAGCAAGAAAATTAATGGATTACCTGTGGAATGTCACACCATAACTCTTATGCTGCTTTTCTGATTTGTTGTGGTACGATTTCACCGCGCAAATTGTCATAGTAAAATTTTTATATTTTTTTTGGAGCCATATTTGACACCATTTGAATGACTTAAATTTTGCGAATGTACTTGGTTTCTTTGTGTAGTTAGACGGCACCTTAATAAGTACAGCTGGCCCATTTTTTAGGGTTCCGTACCCGAAGGGTAAAAACGGGATCCTATATAGTACCATAGATAAACTGACTAGTGAACTGATAGTACTAAGCCTACGATGTCTGTCTGTCTGTCTGTCTTTCCGTGCGTCCGTCCGTCTGTCCGTTCTACCTTTAAACGGCTGTATCTTTCGAACCGTCATAGATAGCCAGTAGCAATTTTCACAGAATATGTAATGTTACGGCGGATTAATTGAGAAATAATAAACAAGTCAAAAAGTAAAAACGAAAGGGTCGCTATACAACAAACGTATATTTTTACGTATTTTTGTTTTAGCTCTAATGTAAAAAGTGTAATACGTACACGCGTCCAGCTTAGCACGATTATAGTACCTACACTCTCTAAAATATCTTTACAACAAATAATAAATAATGGCCAAGTACGAGTCGATGACAAATTGCTGTTCACCACGCGGTCGGTACTTGGATGGGTGACTGCCTGGGCGTGATATTGTCTTCTTGGACTACTTTTTGTATTTTGTGGTGGTACGGAACCCTCAGTGCGCGAGCCTGACTCGCACTTGGCCAGTTTACTGGTTCTGCATTTTACCTGCTGGAGTTTAAGGCCAAGACTCCTGAGCACTCTGCCCGTGGTGATCCCGCTCAGAACAAACTCCGGCATTTTGAGTTTTGTGTACTTGCCAGTGTCGGCAAGTGGTATGCCATCCTGGCACTGTCTTACAAAGTAAATGTACCGCCGGTTACGGTGAGTAGTTTGCGGCGTGAATGCGCCGAAAACTGGGATCAGTTTCGGATACTGGATCACACGAGGAACCGCTCTCTATGGAAAAAAGCATGTTAGGTAAACTATACTAATATTATAAAGAGGAAAGATTAGATTGTTTGTTTACATTGAATAGGCTCCGAAACTACTGAACCGATTTGAAAAATTCTTTCACTGTTGGGAAGCTACACTATCCCCGGGTAACATAGGCTATATTTTTTTTTTCAATTGGGATCCTTACTAAAACTCCAATAATGTAACCCAAGGTGTAAAAAAATTAGATTTACAATTTTAACTTGCGTGTTTGACAGTTCTAAGACAGGACCACGTCTGTCAGGTCAGCTAGTTCTCATATAAGATGTTACGTCACTTCCATGAGAACACTGCTAACAATAAATGTATACATTATACGGTATTTTATAGGATTTTCCACGGAGAACGGAACTTCACGAACTTGTTCCCCCATCACCTTCTCATTACCGGACGTCCAGACGAACGGCAAAGCGTCACCATTACTTGATCGAAATGCCATTTATTCGCACCAAGCGTTTCGAGTCCACTTTCTTAATTAGAACAGCAAAACAATGGAACGCCTTGCCCCTGTCTGTGCTTCCACAGCATTACAATCTTGTGTTCAATCAGTGGTCAAGTCTAGGGTTATTACTGGGCAAACGTGCTCCATCTTCGACCGCATCATCGCTTTCCATCAGGCGAGATCGCGGTCAAATAGGACTCTGTGACATTTTTTTTTACACAATTTTAAGTTGATAATACTTGACTTGGCGAAAGACTAATTGCTCGTTTTCACTAACGCTAGGAGTCGCCTAACTCAGATGCCTAGATAATTATCATTTAGGAGTTGCCTAGGGCATAAAAACGTGTCACCAAACTTTAGGTGATAACTAGTGACGTCAGCATCACCTAAAGTTACGACACCGATTCGGGGGTGCCTAAATGGTAGGCAACTCTTGACTCAACTGACAGCCCGCGCCGCGCTCGCACACCAATGACGTAAAGAATACCAGTCGCACACTCACATCAAAACCATAGATAACTGTCAAAAATGTAGGCAACTCTTCTATTAAAAGTGGATTGAAGAAACAGAAGATTACGCTAAGACTTTGCTTTGATTAGAAGTTCTTTAGTTAGGCGTTCCTAGTTCGTATGGTTAGTGAAAACTGGCATTATACTAATATGTAGGTCTAGGTTAGTACCTATAAATTAGTAGGAAGATACGCTGGTGAAACCGTACCTTGAGCGACTAACACCGTAGCGTGTTATGAGGGGGAATTTACGACTTTTTTTTTTTTTGCGTTGTTGATTGATACTACAGTAGGGCCTCGGTAATCCGGTCTCCCGCTTGTTCAGTGATCACTGTAATCCGGCCGGGCAATGCTTCGCGGGGAAGCCGGGCGGGTATAGATGCGGGCTGCCATGAGCCAATATCGCCTTTCGTATAGTACGTAGTGTCAATTTAGCGCGCTCGGTAACATCATAGCGCCGCCACGTAAACATTCAACATTAAAAGACAAATCTCTACATAGTATAAAACAAAGTCGGTGCCGCTGTCTGTCCGTCCCTATGTATGCTTAAATCTTTAAAACTACGCAACGGAATATGAAGCGGTTTTTTTAATAGGTAGAGTGATTCAAGAGGAAGGTTTATATGTATAACGAGCGACCCGCCCCGGCTTCGCACGTAAATTACACCCGTGCGAAGCCGGGCGGGCGGGTCGCTAGTTATATATAAATATACTATAATCCGGCCGCCTCGATAATCCGGAAAGGGTCTTGTTTTTGCCTCTCCGGATTAACGAGGCCCTACTGTACTACTTTTCCGGCCTGTCAAACTTTTTTTTCGTGTTTGGAACATTCAAACCTAATTCATAATCGACCTAGACCTTAATTGACTACAGAAACTCTATAGGGAGGGATGTCGCGTTGACGATTTGTTATAAGCTCAAAGACACAAAAAAAATTGCAATGTGTTGAAGTGCATTAATTAGCTGAAACAGGATCTATTTTGCATCTTGCTTTTGAGATCTAATATAATGACTATCATACACACTCATTCAAATTGACATGTCTGACCCGGACCCAACCATAAGGTTCAGTTTGCAAGTATGTTTTACATTATTATTTATTTATTTTCATAGTTGTTAGTTTAATTAGAATAATATTATGTAGTAAGTAAATAAAGTATTACGCCATGGTTTTCAACTGTAATGTAATATTTTATGTGTAAATAAACTGAATTTGAATTTGAATTTGAATAGCATGCACAGTGAATTTAGTGCTCGCACTAATTAGTAACTCTATGTGCATAAGCGCTAATCTCAAAATGATACTTAGAATAATCATTAACTTACGATAATAGTATAGAATTCCAATGTTCCATCGACTTCTGGATCCAAGTCATCCGGAGCTATAAAAGAATATAGTATTTTAATAGCTTTCTTTTTCTACCTTATCATAGTCCTGTAATCTAAAAAATATGGATCGAATTGAGAACCTTCCTCCTCTTTTTTGATGTCGTTTAATTAGTTGCCAAGCACGTTATGGTATGTTGACAGCAGATTCATTTCGCTTCAATACAAAACAATACAATGACTCTTTATTAAAATACCACAAAACAATGATAGCATAAACATTACAATAAAAATATTATCTAGGCTTTTAACAGGCGGCCTAAAGCGATAGCTTTATCGCTTCGGCCACTTTCGAAACCAAGTTTAGCTTGATAGCCAATTCAGGTACATCCACATGTCATATTGGCAGTGTTTGCCCATGGATTGTTTTCGTTTTCATACTTTCGGTTTTAAACTAAAGGTTTGGTTCGGTTACAAGGTGTGTTTTGTCGGGACCTATGTTCGATTTCGAGTTCCAGTGTTAACCTTAGCAAAAGACTAAAAGACCGCTAGCCCGTTTTGTTATCACCTAACTTTGAACCTTTTCACCAACCACCGATTTAGTCTGCCCATAGACATGGCGCATATAACTGTGCCGGAATATCAGAAGCTCCAACCACATCCCCTGGGACCCCCAGTTATTATAGATGGCTATAAACGGCGGTGACCACTTACTATCAGGTTGTCGCTTGTTTGCCAAATATTAAATATATTTAAAAAACATCCTAATCACGGTAAATATCCTGTAAACAATCATATGACTGTAGTAACCTGGCAAATAATCAAAATGTACAGTTTACACCATTTTACAATTTACTACAGCTATTAAAACGCTTCTTAGCGTAGTTCAAGTGTATAGCTTACGCGGCGGGAAAGTGTACGAGTCCTCAGCAACTATTGGCAGTTCTTCCTCCTCAACATGCAGGTCCATGGAAGTCGCCTTCAGCTCTTCTTCAGTCTCAGCTACGTCCGGGACAGCCGCTGCAGCTGTCTCTATGTTCTCATCCCCGCCTACCAAATAATATTAAAGGCATGTTTTATTTAATAAAATAACCCTTATTCTAAAAGTATAAGATGAAGCACCAAAACAAATCGAGTTAGTAGATACAACATTTCGTTTACGAAGCTGACGACTGCCGCCATTTCCGACTCGTGACAGTTGAGAGGTCAGTGACGTGCCAATCGCTATGTCAATGCAAGCCTCTATACATGGCAGGGACTGGGGTCCGTGGCCAAAATACATACAAACGAACACTAACTACCCAATCTAATTAGCCTACTGCTGTTCATAAAACTTGGATTTCGTGGTCTAAAGATAACAGACTGATTGGTTTCATCAGACAGACCAGCTCAGATCGGATAAATAGGTGTTGGGTCTCTTTTTTACGGCTGTCCGATCGTAGCGCCGCCATTTAATTAAAATCCGATGCAGACTGCCGTCTACATGGTTTCCAGTCTGAATTGCAGCACTCCAGCACTACACCTCTTGTCATTTCAATATGCAATAAAATAATGGTAACAATTTGGATAGTATGAAAGTTGGGCCCTGAGTTAATTAGAAAATGGTACATCAGAATCCACGCCAATATTTTCTAATTAAATTAGTGCTGCTAGATCTAAGCTAAAGATACTGATAAAATAAATAATTACCTTCTTCCATGTCCAAACCTGGAAATAAAATATTTTTTGAGAAGGTATTTACTTTTGTTTTCGTGTCAGCATTTGGATAGAATAGACGACAACAATCCTTACGCCTAGCAATCCAGTTTAGGTGATGAAAAAATGTTGCGCGTCCACAAACCGAATCTGGGCGTGTTAATGTTCACGTTCGCATGATTTTCCGAACTGCGCTGTTTTAATGTTAGTTTGAGACGTTAGTTGGGCGTAAGGCCCCAGAGTTGTGAAAATTCTCTCGAAAAATGGACTTCACAGCAAAAGCGACCCTAAAGTAGACTGAAAAAGCTGGATACAATGTCTGGATGAAGACTTCAGAAAGATGGGAAAGTTTATACTTGTAAGAAAGGCATGTAAAAAAATATTTTTGCTACCCATTTTTACGAGTATATGCGGCACAGAGCACAGGAAGGGTGTGTGTATCTCTCTGCTGCATGCATATGGGCATGCATGTATAATTGTATATAGGTCTATTTGGTGTCTTCAAATTGAGAGTGAACAGGGTCCTTCTAAACAGGCGTGTTCCATCCTAGTCCGCGTCTTCACTTAACATCAGGCAAGATAAGGTAAAACGGAAGCCTATTATAGCGCTGTAGAAAGTAAATAAGTTCATGTTAGCAATTCTCAGCAATCTCAGCACATTTTAGCAAAAATTTAGTTTTTGGACAAAGTAGCCTTGTATCTTTGTTTGTTGAGTTTTCTGACTAATTGGAACCAATATTTATGATAATTGGCAAAGATTATGTTAGTTTGCTTCCGTAAAGACGTACTTATAGGTTACTTTTTATACCGAAACATTCGAGTGTGTGCCTCCCCCTTATGAAGTTGATCAGTGACTCCGGCTACTCTCATCTACCTATGACATGTCTGATATCGACGACATCTGTCTGAATGAAGGGAAATAGTTCCTAAATATAGGGGGAGAAGTTTCTAAAAAAAGGGTTCGTTGGTTCTGAATAAAGGGGTTAACAGTTTCTAAATAAAGGGGTTTGTAGTTTTTGAATAAAAGTTTTATTAGAGGTTAGTATGAATCAAGAGGTTAGTAGTTTCAGAATAGAGAGCGTGGGTTGGTTACCTTTCATGCTCTTCATGCTTTTAATACTCTTCATGCTTTTGAGGCTTTTCATGCTTTTCATGCTCTTCTTGGTGAGCTCAGCTTGTTCAGATTCCGGTTCCGGTTCTGGCGCCGATGGTGGTTCCGGCTCTTTACCTTTCTTGGCCTCTTTGCCTTTCTTCGCCTCTTGTCCCTTCTTCCCTTTCTTTGGAGGTGGCGGCGGTGGCGGCGGCGGTGGCGGTACTATACCTGTAGTTAGAGAAAATATGATTATAAGAGCATTTCAGAGAAAATCTTAAGCATTTTACATTTAACCCTTTTTTTAATGAATACAGTTTATTCTGCAGTTCCTTTAGATTATGATTATTATTTATTTTATTGATTTACTAGCTGACCCGACAGACGTTGTCCTGTCTTAGAACTGTCAAACGCGCGAAGTTAAAATCGTTGTAAAAATTTCTGAAATTTTCCAATTTTCTGCTCAATTTTCTTAATTTTTCTTTCCTAAAGAACCTTCTACAAAGTATTAGAAAATTGAAAAAAAAAAGATGAATGAAATTGGTAAAGTTGTTCTTGAGTTATGGCGTGACCAAGGTAAATAGGGACTCATTTTTATAAATATAGAATTATAGATATATTATAGATGAGGTCAGCCTGCATCTTGATAAAATGTATAAGGCAACACGGTATCATGATTGATGTTGCAAATCACTCAACAAAGCGCTTTGATTCCAGTTTTATTGTGCGAACCTCTAGACTGTAGAAACACGCTTATAATATGTTTTCCCCCTATAGTTACAATCTGGGTGTCGAGAAGTCGGGAGTAAATTGTATTTTTTTTTCTATAGCTATCATAGACCGCTTCATCGCTTAGCATGTAGCGGCTAAGGGCAAGCCATAATTCAATCAATAAAAAAAATACTTACGCCACTCAGTAAACTCCTTATCTTCATGAATGAGTTTATCTACTATAATCTCAACACGGTATCATGATTGATGTTTCAAATCCCTCAACAAAGCGCTTTGATTCCAGTTTTATTGTGCGAACCTCTAGACTGTAGAAACACGCTTATAATATGTTTTCTCCTGGGTGTCGAGAAGTCGGGAGTAAATTGTATTTTTTTTTCTATAGCTATCATAGACCGCTTCATCGCTTAGCATGAGGCAAGGTAGCAGCTAAGGGCAAGCCATAATTCAATCAATAAAAAAAATACTTACGCCACTCAGTAAACTCCTTATCTTCATGAATAAGTTTATCTACTATAATCTTAGCAACATAAAATGTCCTTTTATCCAATGACAACTCGTTTGGCGTCAGTGCAGCTGTGATGAAAGTTATGAACTTTTGTTTCGCATCTCCCTCTAGCATATTGTAGAATAACTCTTCGTCGTCCATGCCGATGTAGGATAATATCCTTTCTCTGAACCATAGCACCCGAGGGTCCGCATAAATGTTGATGTAACATTCTGGTTCATCAGCAATCGATGCAGTCTCTGATTCTGCCATGTGGGATGTTTTGATTATCTGTGAAAAATACTTCTATGACTGGAGAGATAAGGCGTACAAGTGACCGTGGAAAGTTAACTCCTTAAGGTGGCTCGTTTCACAAATGGCGGGAAATTCAAATTTCAAACAGTTTTCTTGTCCTTGTAGCTAGGCCGGGTAATTATTGTAAACGATCATGATGTTTGCGCAAATCGATTATTATTCTTTACAAAATCATGTAAAGCTATTTATCAATAATGCACATTATTATTTACATTTGTGAATAAACTAGTTTTTGCTGTTTCAAACGGTTTATTGACAAATGTAAGTAATATAGTGCGTTACTATTAAATAGTTGTACATTATAATGTAAAGAACAGCCAACATTTTGCGCAAACACTGTGTTATTTAAAAATAATTAGCTGGCCTGGCTACTAGGACCAAAGACCTGTTTAAAATTTGAATTTCCCACCATAGGTAAATTGTAACACCTTAAGGTTCAAACGGCAAAAAAATACCCAGGTTGCTTGACAGTTTGAAACTTAGATCGATCAGACACACAAGGGAGTTATGGTTATGCCTAAGTACGATTTTCATGTGTGTTTAAATGTTCCCGTGTTTCACCCACTTTTTAGGGTTCCGTACCCAAAGGGTAAAAACGGGATCCTATTACTAAGCCTACGATGTCTGTCTGTCTGTCCGTCCGTCTGTCCTGCCTATTAACGGATGTTTCTTTCGAACCGTGATAGCTAACCCGTTGAAATGTTCACAGAATACGTAAAATTACTGCTGATTAACTAACAAATAACTATGGGGACCCCCTTTTGTTTTTACTTTTCGACTTTTTTATTATTTATTAGTTGATCCACTGTAATATTATGTGAACATTTTCAACTGCCTATATACCTATTACGGCTCGAAAGATACAGCCGGTAATAGATAGAACAGACAGACAGACATCGTATATAGGCTTAGTAGTTAGGTCGTGGTCGTTTGTGGTCGTAGGGTTTCATTTGTACCCTTTGGGGGTAGATACGGAACACTAAAAAAGAGCAAGGTCGTCTAGAGGGCCACTTGACTAAAGGTATAAAGCCTAATTTAGGCCTGATGCAATCCATACCAAATATTAAATATTACCATATCTCCATTTTTGTCTAAACTGACATTTGAGACCTAATAGGTATAAACTGGGAAAAGTTGAATTGCCTATGTGAGCGCTTGTAGCCCGCCTCGACTCACCAATAACTACTAGTATATATAATAACTTATAGGCCTTACCACAGACCTATATAATACGTAGACCAACATAAGATGTAGATTTTAGTTGGAGAGCCAACATAATATTCTGTGCAAAGCGATAACTTATGGAAACTTTTAGTTCCCTCATTTTGTCACTAATGATGATAGACTGGGATGTTACAACATCTTGGTTTACGTTCTGGGAGTAGAAACTATGATGGAAGCTAACTAAGCTTAGCCACACTGTAACCAACCTGTAACCATAGTATGCCAATTTGGCAGTAACTCTTCCTACAAATTTAAGGCACACCGGTACCAATAGAGTTTGTATCTATTGTTTGAAGGGGGAGGGTTTAGTAATTAGGACTTTATTTTTCAAGTACCTTTATTAACTAAACAAAATACAAGCTACAAACACAGTTAGACTGCCCATAGACCGTTGAAGGTCTAAAGACAATCGAAATGCTCAAAGATAGGATAGGATAAAGGATAGGATCAATAGGACATTTTGTAGTTGGAAGTTTGGTTGAAGTAGGTAAGTAAGGCAATGAGGTAAGGTAGATACTTTGTGCCCGGCATCGATCTATATGTAATTGGTACCCCGTAAGCATTAATTGCCAGTAAGATTTAGGATTGGCGGAGTAAACTAATTTTACTTACCTGCGTAAGAGCAACCAACTATGCCTATACAAGCACTTACACAAAAAACTCAATTAAAACTTATTTATCGTCAATTTTAAATCTATGACCCTAATCTGTATAATTATCCCTATATCCTCTAACCGTAGGTCTTTGAATCTAATTGTTTACACGGTTTCTAAGAAAAACAATAACCAAGTGTAACCAAGCAAAACAAAAACATTTAACAGCTGCTGTCGCTATGACAACCAAAACTAAACGGGTTGCCAAGTGTGATTCACTCATAGATTCAGTACTGAATCTATGCATTCACTGATTTTACAATTTTCCCCATAGACTAAGTATACTTGCTTTCTCCACAGGCAAGTATTTTTGGCTGTCAGAGGTACGAACATACCACGAAGATACACACTTTGGTGTTCAATTTGTTGATATTTTGTTGCGGGTAGACATGAAAGTATAGTTAAGTACCTACTTGTACAAAGCACTGAGCAAGTAGCTATATAATAGTAAAATAAATATATATCGTATAAAACCTCTAAGGAGGCCTTACTTACCTACTTGTTTAATCGATCAACCTCCATCACAGTTATATCGTTGCGTTGACACACCCCTACCAATACTAATTTAGAATGATTGAATCGGTTGCGAAATCAAACTTCTACGTTTTCTATCCTACTCTAACGTATAAGCATGTCTATATAGGCGTCTCACTTCATTATAGGATACGCACCCGTTTCATGTGCGTTTCATAAATATTTTTATCTATGGCAGTCCCACCTCTTCAGCGTTAGCGGTTATATTATCTTTGCCTCTACCCTCCATAGTTGACATCCGGTGTATATCAAAGAGTACTGTGTATATATTACTCTATGGTTAACATCTTGAGGTGTTTTTTTTTTTGTTTTAAATAACGTCCTAATGTCCATTGAACCTCCACTATTTTGAATTTCCCAGTAAATTTTTGCATATTTTTTAGGTTTATCCAAGTTTAATCCAAACAAAAAGTTTAAATGGTGTTCCATTTCGATAGCTTTCATCCATTAATAGATGTAAATATTAAATTTACGGAAGTACAACTGGATAAGATTGATCGTTGGTTTAATAAAAGATCAAAACCATTGCTAATTGTCGATGAGGGACCACCTCTTAACGTTATAACTATTGAAAATCTAGTGAGATTTATAAGGAACAGAAAAAAGGGGTTCGTATCGTAATACAAAAATGGGTAGGTTAAGTTGAGATTGTAGTTCAAATCCATAATTTCAAAATACCGAATGATTTAAAATAAAGGATAAATAAACATAGCCTCTCGCGGCTAACTTATCATTTTCGCTTGGAGTTGAAAGCATGGAACCATTGAGTCTGACCGCTCGGTTGCTCGGGGTTTGGTAAATGAGTTGTCCAAACGCCTTGTAGACGAACGCTGCCGTCCAGAGAGATGGAGATAATTTACCTCATCTAAACAATAAGTTTAGCCGTTCAACGTGGTAATATCGCTAGTATTTTGGGCACCTTGCCTGCAGATCATAAATCATAACTCAGTTTTTATTTATAATTTTAGAAAGTGAATTTGTGTAATATTTTAGACTTAATTTAGTTAAGTACTTAATATTCTCTATATTTTAATCATCATCATCATCATTTCAGCCGTAGGACGTTCACTGCTGGACATAGGCCTCCCCCATCGATCTCCAAAAGGGCCGGTTGGAAGCAGCCTGCATCCAGCGTTTCCCTGCGGTCTCTTTTAGGTCGTCTGTCCATCTTGTGGGTGGACGTCCTACGCTGCGCTTACCAGTCCGTAGTCTCCATTCCAGAACCTTTCGGCCCCATCGGCCATCTGTTCTGCGTGATATGTGCCCTGCCCACTGCCATTTCAACATACTAATCCGGTGGGCTATGTCGGTGACTTCCGTTCGTCTACGGATCTCCTCATTTCGGATTCGATCTCGTAGAGAAACCCCGAGCATAGCCCTCTCCATAGCTCATTGTGCGACTTTGAGCTTGCTTATGAGGCCCATAGTGAGAAACCGGGGGCGGGGGGGGATATTTTAATACTTATTAGATAAATCCAACAAATCAAAGTTCATGAAAATCGGTCGGGCCGTTCTTGAGTTATAAAATTAAATGTACATAACCCAATTTTTTTTTTAATATATAGTTGATATATAAGTATTATACCTATTGTTTATATAAAACTGGCAAGAGCGTGTCGAGACATTGTCTCATCACAACATCCCTTCCTAATATCTACGTGTTCTAATGTGCCAAGCTCATTGGATTTTAAACTGCCAGAAAAACATTATATGTGACAACAATTCATCTTGCTATTACATTGGTATATATATCCCTTGCAGGACTCCGAGGTACAGATATCATCGAAGAGATTATCACTTTCCAACGTATGCTGAGGTAATGAAGGCTGCAGAAGAAGTAAACTGCCATGAACTAAGACTTTTGACAAGAGATCAGTTTGTTTATGTTATTAACAAATGGGTGCTTACACCAATCATAAAAAATGAGCTTTTGCTTGCATTCCAGGTTTGTTTTTTCCTTTTTTTTTTATAAATAAGCTTGCGCTTGGCCGCCAACTCGCCTGATGTTAAGCAATGACGCGGTCTACGATGGAGTACGCTTGCCTAAAACCGATTCACTCTCGACTTGAAGACACCCAGATTGTAACTATAGGGGAACACCCACTCAGGCAGCGAATTACACAGACTAGCAGTTCGCACAATAAATGTGGAATCAAAGCGCTTCGTTCGGGTTCTCAGAATATGAACCATAAGGTTTTATTTCCCATAACAGCTAATGGGGATTGTTCATATTTTTATTGATTGTAATTACAAAATCATTTTAGCAATAGACTTACTAATCACTATACATCGTATTTTTTTTTTAAATAAGCACTGATGACGAATATTTTTGATTAATTATGATTGACCTTCATTTACCCTTGAATGACGTCAGTGTTTGCGTTTTGTTGAAATTTATTTGGACGCTCGCTCGTCGCACCGCGTCATCGCGCTGTTATGCAAGATAGGTTTAATATTAAGATAAAATGTATATTCCAGGTATTCGACACCGAAGATCGCACATTTTTAGAAATCGAAGATCTTATAAATATCGTTACACAATATGGCTCCGAACCTTTTAATGAAGATGAAATAATAGAAATTATACGCGACGCTAACGTGCGTGGCGACGGAAACGTGCATTACGCGGATTTTGTCGAAAGCATGTTTAGTGTTGCACCAGAACTTCACAAAATGCCTGTGAGTTTACCTACTTCTTACTTACTAAGTTTGTTGGTTACGTTGGTCAGACGGCGGTCCGTCAACCAAATCCACACGTCTGTTAGCGCTATTAAACCCATTATAGTCCAGTCACTCCATAGTTTTCCCACCTATAGGACAAAGGATGATCGGTGACAGTTGGAGTAAATTACATAATTACTAATAATAACAATGTTTTTACTGTAAATTTTTTAATTATATATTTTAATTAAATAATAGGCTTGCGTTTTGCTGCCAACGCGCCCGATAATAATAATTATTAACTTATTCTAAGTAAGTGATAGGTGATATTGTGTTGGGCAAATAGAGCCAATCCATGAAATGCCTGATTGTCAATTACGGGAATATCGACTACCTTAGTGGGGATGGCTTTATAAAATGGCTCATAAGATGGCATGCTGTAAATGGCCCATCATGCTATGCCATTGTGGTAGGTATCGGACGCATCCGTAGGACGATGTCCGATAAATTTTTTGCAACTGCTTCTTGGATTAAACGCAAATCTTTACCCAGGTGGAGCACATATATGATAATGCAGATGAAGACCCATCTGTGGAGCCAGAGCCGGTACCAGAAGAACCCCCACCCCCGCCTCCTCCTCCACCACCACCACCACCAGCGAAAAAAGGGAAGGGGAAGAAAAATAAGTAGACCCTACTTACCTATCCACCTACAGCAAGCTACTACCTATGCCAACTACCTACTTATTTATAACAAAAGTGGACAAATGGAGAAACAATTTTTTTACGAGGGGCAATATTATTTTGTTCAATTCGATTATCTATTTTCAATTAATTTTTTTAATTAAATACTCGCAAAAATGTAATTTGGTTGTTTTATTAAATGTTTCGGCTAGTCTGTGGAATGCTCTGCCTGAAAGAGTGTTTAGTCTAGATGTCGTGAATCGGTTTCTTCTAGGCAAGCGTGCTCCATCGTAGATCACATTATAGCGAGCTGGCGGTCAACTAAAGCCTATTTATCATTATTGTAAAAAAGAAGAATATAATGAACACTTTTTGAGAGCTGGGTGCATTAGAAATTATTCGTACTTAGCCCATAGAATCGCCGGTGTTGCTATCATAACCTTAAATAAATTATTCCTTAGTATCTATTAAATAGCAATGCCGGCGTCTGTCTAGCTAGATTCGATCAAGAAACATTATGAGGACTAGATTCTAGAAAATCACAACCGGACCGAGTAAATCCAGATAAAAAGTGACTATTGTGAGGTCAAAACACAGTGCTAAAATTACTTTGGGTTCCGCATAAGTATGTATCAAATTACATTATTAATTACGGAATTGAAATTTGTACGGATTTCAAAACGTAATTACAACAGAAAAGAAAAATGTGTGGTATTTACACACATAAGTATTCGTGCCGCGAGGGTTAAAAATAATAGGTATTCAAATAATAATTATCATAAAGTTTATTTAAAAATACAGTAATTTTAACTACTGTACTGATCTAAATTGAAGTTAGATAAAAATAAGCAAGTAAGAATATAAAACTATTTTAAAAATGCCATTATTTTGCTAAATACTTATAAAGTGAATGTAAGTTGGTACAAAGTTAATATTTAGCTTATTGAGCAAAGCATTTCGAGACGCCTGGCACATCAGGGCTGTGGTGATTAGGTGGATCTGGTTGCGGGCCTGTCTTGCTGAGAATGCCTCGAGTCAGCCGCCAAACTCTGCCGTAAGACGGTTGGTGTTTACCGAAGTAACTGTCATTCAGCCTCCACCCGTACTCCCAACCACCAGTCTCCCTCATGTAATACCGTTTCTCAGGTAAAATCTTGTTTCTACTCTTTAAATATACTTCGCGGCCGTAGACTGGAATCTCTTTATAGACGATTTCTCTCTGTTTCGGATCCATGGGGCGCATTTTGGGATCGAAAGTGAGATCGGTATCGGGACGATCGAGCCTCGGGTCTTCTTTTGCATCGCCTAATCCTACTTCTGGTATGGAATGGCCTTTCCTCAAATGCGCAGTGCCTGGTATGAACGTGCCGTCACGAATGGGCTTACATTTCCTGTTTCTTCTCGCATTGATGTGTTCTCTAGTGATAGTTGGCATAGCCGCAGCCATAGCTGCTTTTAAGACGCCTGTTTCGTCATATCCTCTCTCTTCGCGCTGCAGCGTGGCAGCCTGCTTCATACGGGCTCCGTGGACTTGGTTCCATTTCATGCGCAGTCGGGCGGTCCTGTCATAGCTCTCGATGAGGAATTTAATGACGTCCGGATTGGTGATGTCTGATATTGGTAGTGGCATTTTGTAGAAGAAATATTACTGAACAAATTAAGTATTGCTGACAAACTAGATATAGTTAAGGGTACAAGCGTATTTATAGATGCTTTTACATGAAAAGTGAAATAACTTGAGCTCTCCTATATTTAGCCTATGGCTCTCCTGCAGTTTGCTATTAGCTGACTTAAGGCTGACATATGGTAGGTACTTATATTTTTTTATTATTTTTCATAATTAGGGTTGTCACTTTTTCTTCCGAAAAGTAGGTTTGATATCGCAATGAAGAAGTAGCAAGAAGAGAGCTACAAAGTAGTTTAGTTTACTGTTTTTGTAATGATTGTGTAGATCACAGAAAAGAGAAGTTTTTTTTTCTTTTCTGTGGTGTATATTGTATTTTGTTTTAGTTTATTTATTTATTTTATTTATTTATTATTAAAAACACTTATAACACCATTACAGATAAACTAAAGCGATGCTATAACAACTTAAATATTTAATTTGAAGGTACAAAAATTGTATTGTATATAATTATTTTTTGTCTCTTTATACCTACTTTCAGTGACATCTATTGCGTCAACAATAGATGTCCCTGAAAGTATGCTTTTCACATATTCTGTGAGCAGCCTCTGTGAACTCTGCCAGGCCACAAGTAAAAATATCAGAACCTTCTGAGACCAGATTGAGCAACATCAAAGCACGTGATACCGGGGCAAACCTGAGCAGGTTTGTTCTAGACGCGGGTACGCTGAAGGTAAGGAACCTACGTCGCCTGGACACCGCCTCATCAGGCACGCACAGCCGCAGCGCCTCCAGCACCTCGGGATGGTGCAGCTGGCCGCGCAGCACGCGCCACACATACTTACAGAGCGCGACGTCACGCCTCACACCCAGCTTGCTGTACCCCACCATGCCGATAACAAACAGGGTCGGATACATCAGCGGGTAAAAAGGATAGACGCCGCATTCCTTCAAATATAAAAAACGCGTAAATTTATTTTGAATTTTCTCCACCATGTTGATGTATTTAATCTCGTGGGGATTCCAAATTATTGCGCTCGTTTCGAGTCGGCTACGAACGAGTGCGTTGTATAAAATTTTAACGACCTCAGTACTGTGAAAAGCCTTGCATTGCCGTAGAAGGAAACCTAAGTTTCTGAACGCTTTACCGCAAATATCAACAATGTGTTTACGAAACGTTAGCTCGGGTACCATCTGCACGCCCAGGTCGCGCACGCTCTCGACGCGCGTCATCGCCGCGCCATCTACCTCGTACGGGAACTGTAGCGGCGCCAGCTTGCGCCCGTAGCTAATCACTTCACACTTAGCCGTATTAAAAAATAATTTATTAGCGGCACTCCACTGCACTACCCTATCTATATCTCGCTGAAGCCGCCCACAATCCGAAATGTCTGCCACCGACAGAAACAACTTGAGGTCGTCTGCGAACAGCAGACATTGCGCATCCCTAACGACTTCCGGGAGATCGTTAACCATTAAAGTAAACTCTAACGGACCTAGATTGCTGCCCTGGCTAACTCCCGAAAACGTAAAGTACGGTTCGGATTCATGACCAGCGTACTCGACATACTGCCGGCGCTCACCCAGATAACTCGCGAAAAATCTTAACAGATGTTGGGTGAAACCCACCGCTGCAAACTTTTCTAGTAAGATGTCACTATCCACAGTATCAAAAGCTTTCCGGTAGTCGAAGTACGCGGAGTCCACCTACCCACCAGCGTCGATCTCTGGCATCAGGTACGACATGAACGAAAGCAAGTTACTCCCCGTACTTCGACCCGGCCGGAAGCCGTGCTGAACGTCGGACAACTGCGAACTGACTTGGGTGTAGATACACTTATGCAATGCGGATTCAAATACCTTCGCGAACGCCGACAGGACCGCTACAGGACGATATCCGGTCACCTCGGAACCAGAACCTCCTTTCGGTACAGGAATCACCCGTGTTATCTTCCATTCTCCTGGGTAGTGGCCCTCCCGGAGACACAGATTAAAGACGTGCAGCAGAGGCCGCTCCAAGACCGAGCGACAGTCCTTGACTATATAAGGGGGTATACCGTCCGGGCCCACGGAACGCTTAGGCCTGAGGCGGCGGAGCGCGTCCCGGAGGTCACGTGCGCTCAGCTGGCCGACATGAACCCGGCCCGCGCCGGCGCGCGCTCCCGCCGCCCGCTCCGCCGCATCAGGGTCCAGCGCCGGCTGCGTTTCGCTATATACCGACCGAAAAAAAGATGCAAAGCATTCCGCACACTCCTGCTCACTCAACTCTTGACCGTTTTTAGTGACTCGAGTCCTACTGCGTTTAGATTGCTTGCACCTAATATAGCCCCAAAAGGATTTTGGGTCCTCTTTAAAGTTTAACTGTAATCTATCCTGGTCTGCTTCATGATCAGCTTTTAACTTATTTTTAACTCGAGAACGATAGTGAGAAAACGTTTCGTAATCGTTAGTTAATAAAGGCACTTAAAAAGCAGAGAGCTAAGTCGCGTGCAACAGCTAGTGTACCCAGCAGTGGGTGAAAAATGGTTGATGATGATGATGATGTGAAAACATTTCTCAAAATTGTACCCAACATTATTTATTTATCTTTGGTCAACACAGCTGATTTTAGAATTATAGGAATCCCCTGAGGAAAAATAAAAAATAAATAAGAAGTGCTCAATTGTACATGTTTGCGCATCGCGTCCAAATATGTAAGTAGGTACGTAAATTACTAAGAATATTTGCTCAGGTTACCTCGGGTTATCTCAACGTTTACCTAATATATAAAAGAGTCCACATTAAAAATACTTTACAAACGTCTAGCGTGTTTTAGGCTTGGCGGTCACTTTTATATTTTAAAGCTCTGTTAGAAATATTCGGTAATACACGATGAAGACTTCCCTGGTAAGTTTTAATAATAACGCCCTAAATATTATATCCCTGTCCATAAATATATTATGCTTCTTTGGCGGATGTCTACACACCACCATAAGAAATCTACCGGTCAAATTTCAGCTTTGAAGATTAATTAGCTTTCGAGGTTTTGTGATTAGTCAGAGTGATTGGTTTTTCGCTTTAGAATTACCTAAATTATAAGCATATAAATTCTAGATAAATATTCAGGGTTACGCGCAAAGGGTGTACTAAGACGGAAGAAGTCCATAGTACCCATCATTATGAGCAACTTTTACTATGGGACCAACCCTGAAATCGCAGTCAATATGAACAATTATTCACAATCAACAAAATGTATGGAACAGCTGATATTTTATTCGCAATTTCAGGATTGGTCCCATTAGTAAAAGTTGTTCATAATGATGGTTATTATGGTCCATTTTCGGTTTAGTACACCCTTTCTGCGTATCCCAGTGTTGTTAGAAATTAATAACTGGCTAAGAGCGTATATCGACACACTCGTATTATGCAGCGGCTCCGTTTCCAACCCACTATAAAAGTTCAAAAAAATGGGACTGACGAACGTACGAAAAGACAGACAGACAGAACGAACTTATAAAGGGGTATTATGTTACCTTGTAGTACTACGGAACACTAAAAATTTACACTAAAATGCGAAAGTAAAAGAACTCTATAAAATATACCATCTCGCTGTCATTGGCGCGCCAATAACAGTTTTAAGTTTTCCCACTTTTACCTACATCAATGCATCTCGCTGTATGTCTGTCCAGGGGGTCTAGACAAGAGCCACACACTGTTAGCGTGCTGTTAGCGTTCACGCCTGCGGAAAGATGAAATTGTATGAAACTGACATTGACAATGACATTAGCATGAGATACATTATCTGAAGCTAATGTCATTTCATACAATTTCATCTTTCCGCAGGCGTGAACGCTAACAGTGCTGTTACCTTTTCACGTCTAAACGATTGACCCACCTTAACGAAATTTGGAAAAATGGTAGCGTAAAAATATTTACATATTACCTTTTCTAACACCCCAATCTAATCACCTTTCCAAAATACGAAGTCAAAATCGGTTTAGCCGTAAGTATGGGAGCTACGATACCACAGACAGAAACACAAAATACACACGTTAAACTTATAGCACCCCTCTTTTTGCGTCGCATGATAAAAATATAGGTTTCGCAAGATCACAGCTTAGGATGAAATAAGTATTTTATTTATATTACACGGGAATTACTCACGTATGATAATAATTTTAAAAAAATTGAGTTTCCACGTTAGTTTCCATAATAAAACGAAATAAGTATTTATTTGTATACTGGTTTATTTTGTTGATGTCTGTTCTCACGGCTGTCTTTATTTAGTCTATTTTGACGGACTTTATGTATTTACCTACTTAGCTTACTTACATACTTATTTCCTGTCCTGCAATCACTTGGTACAGACGTCCTTGACACTAAAACTGTTTGATAAAATACAAGTAAACACAGTGGTAGGTATAGTGTTGTTCTAGTGGACAATATTAGTTACAAGGTTATTTTTTTAAAGTTCCATACACGAAGGCTGCAAATGGAACCCTATTACTAAGCCTGGGCTGTCTGTCTGTCCGTTTTACCTTTAACGGCTGTATCTTTAGATAGCCAGTTGAAATCTTCACAGAGGTAATGTTACTAATAATAAAGTCAAAAGTAATAAAAGCGGCCAAGTGGTAGTTGGGCTCGTGTACTGAGGGTTCCGTACCACCACATAGGTAAATTATTAACTAAAAAACAAACAAGCTATAACGCATACAGAGGGTTATAAGTTTGACGTGTTTATCTGTGTGTCTGTTTGTACATTGTAGCTCCCAAACGGCTGAACAAATTATTTTTTTGTTTGCAAGGTGGTTCGATGGTAAGTGTTCTTAGCTATGTTAAAAGAAAGTCTGTTTAGACATTTGAAGATAATCAGCTCTTTATCGGGGTTTCATTTTTTTTATTTTATTTTTAAAGAAATACTTATTGGAACCATTTTATTAAAACTCTGCCTAAAAAGATAAGGAAAAAAACTTGTCACACTTTGTACTCGTGAATATCACGAAAGATAAAAAAATCACAGTAAGATTCATCCAACAGAATACATGCCCACGATTTTATTATAATCTGACTCACGGTTTCTTCTAACGGTATCTACATCGATGTCCTATGTAATCTTATCAATATCCTGCCACTGATAAGGTTGCATCAACAGTTATTTATTATATATTATATCTCTACATAGTATAAAGTCGCTTTCCGCGTCTGACTTTCTATTTAACCGCTATCTACTCCTAAACCACGCAACGGATTTTGATGCGGTTTTCACCATCAGTTTTAATTTTTCACGGAAGGTTTAATATAATATATAATAATACTTATACCCGTGCGAAGCCCCGGCGGGTCGCTAGTTTCGTATAGTATTGCATTAGCACATCTTCAGTAGAAGTTACAAGAAGAAAAGTGATAGTGTAAAAAATATAAGGTGAAGAAAAATGAAAATTCTGTGGTTTCAGGTGGTTTTCGCTGCCCTCTGTGCCGTGGCTTACGCACAACATGGTGAAGATCACTCAGGTATGTTGACGTTCTTGAATTACTTTGTTATTCATCATCATCATTATCAGCTAGAAGCAAGTTGAAGTGGCAGTGGGCAGGGCACATATCACGCAGAACAGATGGCCGATGGGTCTGAAAAGTCCTCGAATGGATTACGGACCGGTAAGCGCAGCCTAGGAGGTCCATCCACAAGATGGACAGACGACCCAAAAGAGACCGCAAAGAAACGCTGGATGCAAGCTGCTTCTAACCAGCTCTTTTGGAGATCGATGGGGCAGGCCTATGTCCAGCATTGGACGTCCTATGGCTGAAACAATGATGATGAGAAGACGTTCGCCTTTAGAACTCTACACTGAACGATAGCCTGCCATCTGCATCCACTGGATGCCCGCGACTCTCACAATGTCGTCGGTCCATCTAGTGGGAGCTTAGGCCAACCTACGCTGCGTCTTCCGGTTCGCGGTCTCCACTCGAAAACCTCTCTTTCCCATCGGTAATCGTTCTTCGAGCGATGTGGCCTGCCCATTGCCCCTTCAATTTACAAATCTTGGTAGCTATTAAAAGTAACTTATTTAAACACATGTTTTAAATGGACTCCCCGGACTTTATACGATGGGTAACAAAATGTTTTTTTTTTTCAGTGAGAGTAGTTGAGCAGCCTGGTCAATGTAAGTTCCTTGTAATATTGATTTAATTATAACTAGCATTATTCAAAAATCAGGAACAAATCATATGTCTGCTCACACAAAAACTTATTAGCAAGACTACTGGGAATTTTGTTCCTTGTAGAGCTTAGACTAACTAGTTGAAACCTCGCTGGTAAGGGGCAGCTAAAAACGCGCAGCTATCTCAATCGCTCGTTTCAACATTTTTGATGTAAAAATTACAGCGTGAATTAAAAAATAAACCGGCCAAGTCCGAGTCGGCCTCGATTACTTAAAAAAATCGACTTCAAAATGTGTAAATACGGAATTTTGATTCGATGAAAGAAATGATAAGGTCATCCAAGTAACCGAATTACCAGTTGATGCCCTCGTTTTTATTTTTTGACTTTTTTATTGTTTGTTACTTAATCCGCCGTAATGTTACATAGGTACTAATTATTCTGTGAAAATTTCAACTGGCTATCTATTACGGTTCGAAAGATACATCCGTTAATAGGTAGGACAGTCAGACAGACAGACATCGTAGGCTTAGTAATAGGGTTTGGGTTCCGTTTATACCCTTTGGGTACGGAACCCAAAAAAATAATATTAGTACCTTTTGTCTTTGATAACATCAACACGTAAATTGCATTACATTTACTACTTATTTACATTGTTATTCTAAAAATAATGCCCGATTTGTTTATTTAAATTCTAATTCAAATATTTTTCTACTTCAAAAATGTTGAATGTGTACGTGCGAAAGAGATAGCTGTGAGATATATTTGTTCATCCCTGCTTTTTCATCCCATGATTATTCAATCTACTTACTACACAAGTTTTTCATTTTGAGCATTTTCACCCCACATACCTACTCATAGCCATAAAATAATATATTGCGGTCTTACAGTCTAAAAAGTATGTTGCCACAGTAAATACAAAAGCAGAGCACGGAGCAATAAGTTTTATTACTTTTTACACGCTTTATATTAGTTGCACTATAATTAACAAACAATCTACAGAAATCAATCTTAAGCAGGGTACTCACCTAGCCGTGTAGCATGTAACGTAGCTGATACTGCATCAAGTGAGTACGTAGGCGCGAGCCTGCTGCGAGCCGCTCGCGCGTGGAGCGCAGTAAGCCCGCAGTGACCCGCCGAGTGGCGGTTTCACTGCGAACACAAAGGCAAAGGCCGAGCTTGTAGCTGGATATTATGGATGGTAGCTGACCGTGGACGAGCCGTACCCACTTGCAGGTTGATACAGTATCAGCTACGTTACATGCTACACGGCTAGGTGAGTACCCTGCTTAGCCTACCTCTAATTGTTGTCTAAAGAAACTTTGCAAGTAGGTAGGTAGGTGCTAGATAGTACCTCTACCTAAGTGTATACAATACATACCGGGTGCGCCAACTTTTGCTTCACGCAACTTTTTGCTCCATATGTTTACCGATCACTATACCTACCTAAAGACGCTTGTAGACGATGCGTATGCGTAGTACAAGTAACACGTAGAAGTAGCAAGTGCCTACTACGCATCGTCTGTAACGGTGTGCTCAGTGGAAGTGGCAGTGAAAGTGCTTAGTAGCACTTCACGCTGGTACTATTTGGCGCCAAGTGAAGCTTCGTTTCCCACCCTGCTCGCGCGATGGTCACTGCGCATTTTTCGCCTCGTTCGAACACTCGTGCGAGTACGTACTCGGCGTCACCGCGTGAGTGGCTACTATTCGTTTTTTTTTTTCTTCTTTTTTTTTATCATTAAAAAAAGGAAAAGTATACAAATAGGATATAACAGCATTTAAAAACCACTAAGGTTTTTTATTAACGCCATAATTATGGAGTTTTAGTCTACGCCGATTTACTATATAATAATGTTATAATATCTAAGTAAGTACACAACTGGCAGCGAGCGAGGCAATTACATCAGATTGTTAAAAATTAGGATTTTAATTTTGCGTAGGCATTTGAACACCTACTTGTACTTGCTACTTCTACTTGCTATTTCTAGGTATTTGTTACTTGTACTTCGCATCGTCTGCAAGCACCTTAACATTAATTGTTAAAAAAAATGCTAATTTTGTCTTTTGTTTTGATTCCAGCTTACGTCATAACCAACCGTGAGTAAGCGAATACAATTTATTATTCTGAAGTTTACTCTGAATGATATACATAGTACTTCAAAGTACATAGACATATCAAATTCACTTCTTTATTCATATTTTAAATTTTATTCACATTTTCTTAATATTGTGACCACTACTACTATAACTATATTTTTTCTCTTCATGCAGCTGACCCAGGCTTCTACCGTCCTTCCAACGGCAATGGCGGCAATGGCAGTAAGTTTTGTACAATTTATTTTTAAACTTGACTACATTTTTAAATTTCAAATTATTAATCGCATTAAAATCTGCTAAGTATAGTTAAGGTGCGTTGGGGTAAGTTCGGATCTAGTGATGCCCTAAGCTTATACTGTCACCTGTCTTTCGTTATTTTAATGTTTCGGTGAAAAAGGTCACCCGCTTTAATGACTTTTATTTTGGTTTCAGATCTAAACATCCTCCGTGAGTAAAGTCTTAGTTACCTTTACACATTATTAAGCACCTAAGATTCTACAGTTTCCCCAAAAAACACGCGATATAAAACAACTTTGGTGTTTACCTTCGCGTCTGGCGAATAAAGCACTGCCAGACGAAAAAAGACACAATAAAGACTAAACGACCAAGACTTGTCGCCTTTTTAGGGTTCCAGACCCAGAGGGTGTAAACGGGACCATATTACTAAGCCTTTCGCTGTATGTTCATCTGTCCGTCTGTACGTCCGTCCTACCTTATAAGGGCTGTATCTTTCGAGCCATAGTACCAGAACCACCGGAGGATGGGCCGTGAGCAGCGTTCTATTAGTACACGGAGAACATAATGCGATTCCCAAACCGCCTGCCAGGCGTGGGGATTATAGCAACACCCCTATCTAAGAGGGAGGCCTTTGTTCAGCAGTGGACATTTACTGGCTGATGATGTGATGTGTAATGTTCGCAGTCAAATTACTGGGCTTAAAGATATTTAAAATCTAATAATATCTCAGGGTGACAAGCACACTGCGATGCCGTGCGGTACTTTAAACTGATGTAATTCAAAACTCTGAGTGGCACTGAACTGTTATGAGCAAGCGTGACGCTCACCATTAGGCAAATGACTGTGTCGTCTCGTCGTCGTCATTTGCATTAAAAAGTATAAACTTTAAATAACATTTTGTTTTGTTTTCAGCTGACTCTGGTTTTGGCGGTCCATCAGGCGGTAAGAAACTTTAATTAAATAATTTTAGAGTTCCGTACCAAATTAGTGAAAAGTAATACCTGTTGCGTTCGCACCTGCCACGCCACCTTGCCAAATCTCCCTTGTTTTTCTGATCTGAGATTATACCTACTGCTCTACCCCTATCCGTCTTGCGCACACAATCATTTGCATTTCTTATGTTAGTGTGATAAATAGTAATAAGTATTTATTTTATTACAGGTGGAGGTGTCCAACCAAGTGAGTATCTCATTCTTTACAAATTACTTATCAGCTTTCTCTGCTTTTTATTTTTAAAAAAAAACGAGTAAAACACTCGCCTGATGGTAAACACCGTGCTGTACGAAACAAAATGTCATAGGGGTTTTAGCGCAAATGAAATCAAATTTCGCGGCATTGTATTATTTTCCAAAACTGGCCGTGAAAACATGTGCGAGTGAAGGCAAATTACATGAAAAGTGTATTTCTTGTTGTTTATGTCTTGTTGTTTAAATCGATAATTTACCATCATGGGGTAACACCGGGTGCCAGCTTAAAGCAACTTCTAGTGCTCTGAGAACAAGGTCCATAAATGGAATACATCCGATGTTTACCGATTTAAAACATATTTAAAGTATCATGTAAGAATTTCAAGACAGATGTTTTCGATCAATATTTTTTATTCCAGGCATAGATAGATAGATAAACTCTTTATTGTTCACACCACTAATTTCACACACGATTAAACAGCTTAAAAACTAGTACAACAATCGGCGGCCTTATCGCTAAAGCAATTTATTCCAGGCAACCTTAGGATGGAGAGGATTCATACAAGAGGTAGAAGGCGGGGCGTGCAATATTGAATAATGTGATAGTTATAAAAACAATACATACTAATACTTATAATACTTAAATTTACGATAATATACTCATTTATTTATAAAATATAAAATTAATTAATATGAATAGTTAAACAAACAACAGCAGCGTCAACAAGGTGGCAACTGAAACAAATAAAACTGCTTTACGCTGTCTTTATAAACAGCAAGCGATGGAGCGTGTCTAATATGCACGGGCAATGCGTTCCACAATTGAACAGCCTGAAATGCAAACGATTTGCCATAAAAAGTTTCGTAACGCGCTGAAGGGGACTTAAGGGACAGGGTATCATTTGATCTAAGAGTATTGAGAGTATGAAAGGTGTGCCAAAAAGTAAAGCGTTCTTTTAAGTATTTTGGGGTGGAAGGATTAAATCGGATGTTATAGAGAAGAGATAGGATGTGAGCATTCCGGCGAAGTCGAATGCCACTCGAGTTTTGCACGAAATTAAGAAACGTGATCATATTTGCGTAAACTAAATATAAATTTTATACAGTAATTTTGGAGGCGCTCAAGTTTATCTAGCTGGTCCTCAGTGAGATCAAGAAAGCAGGCGTCAGCGTAATCTAGGATGGGAAGAAAAAGAGACTGTGTAAGCGCAACTTTAGTGGCAGTGGGTACAAAAATTCGCATTCGTCTTAGCGAACCACCAGACGCAAACAATTTGGAGCTGATCGACTTTAAGTGAGTGTCCCAACTTAAAGTACGATCAACCATCACGCCAAAATTTTTAAGCGAATTGTAGCCCAATCGATTCTGGAGATCATGTATGAGCTGCCTATCATTGACTTGTAAACCATAGGAATTGTTTCACTCTGTAATTCAGCGCAGATAAGCATTTATGCAGATCAGCAGCTATGGCTATACCCAGATCATAAGTCGGGCTTGCGAATAAATTTGGAGATTATCTGCATTAAATTAGCTGGATATTTGATTCATACGGTCTTAACTCATCCCCGAACTTACCCCTACGCACCTTAACTCGATGCCCTAAGCTTTTACTGTCACCTGTCTTATGTTATTTTACTGTTTCGGTGAAAAAAATCACCCGCTATAATGACTTTTGTTTTGGTTTCAGATCTAAACATCCTCCGTGAGTAATATCTTAGTTATTATTAAGCACCTACAATTTTCCAATATCCCAAAAAAAACGCGATAAAAAACAACTTTGGTGTTTAACTTCGCGTCTTGCGAATAAAGCACTGCCAGAAGAAACCAGACGTAAAAACAATGGCAAAAGATTCAATAAAGACTAAACGACCAAGACATGTCGCCTTTTCGGGTTCCGTATCCGAAGGTGTAACCGGGACCCTATTACTAAGCCTGCGCTGTCTGTCCGTCTGTTCGTCTGTCTGTCTGTCCATCTGTCCGTCTACCCATATGTCCGTCTGTACGTCCGTCCTACCTTATAAGGGCTGTATCTTTCGAACCATAATACCAGAACCACCAGAGGATGGGCCGTGAGCAGCGTTCTATTAGTACACGGTGAACAAGCACACCCCCATTTTAGGGAGGTCTTTGTTCAGCAGTGGACATTTACTGGCTAATGATGTGATGTGTGATGTTCGCAGTGAAATTACTGGGCTTAAAGATATTTAAATTCTAATAGTATCTCAGGGTGACGAACACACTGCATTGCCGTGTGGGACTGCTGTAATTCAAAACTCTGAGTGGCGCTGAACTGTTATGAGCAAGCGTGAAGCGTGGTGAGCCATTAGGCAAATGACTAGCTCGTCTCGTCATTCATTTGCATTGAAAAGTATAAAAATGCAATATTTTTTTTGTTGTTTTCAGCTGACTCTGGGTTTGCCAATCCATCAGGCGGTAAGTAACTTTAATTATATACCTACTTTTAGAGTTCCGTACCAAGTTAGTAAAAAGTAATACCTATGGCACAGACTTCGGCGTCTGTCTGGTATACCTGATTTTCTCAGGAAGTAGCTTTAGATTAATAGATAACGTTACACTTTTTTTTTCTATTGCTGAAAATTCATAGGCATGTAACTTAAGCACTATTTTCTATCATGGTCATAGATAGTTTCTTTTTTCTGTAATAATATTTTTTAATTGTGAAATGTGTCTGTTGCCTATTTCAACGGGTGAATTATTTTTTATTTATTTTTTTAATAATTATCAGGAAACATTTTTATTTTATTTTAAAATAAACTTAACTAGTACAGAACCCTTGACGAGCAAGTTTTACTCGTGTCTTGGCGAATTAATTTTTCTGTGTGCATATACTAATTCTCGACCATAGTGTAAAGTTAGCTACAGTGTTGATCCTAGAAGCTTCCGAACTAGTCAGAAACTGTGTGTACTGTGTAGCCAGTTTTGTTTTTGCTAGACGCTCACTTATAAGTAATAGTTCTAGGTATACAGGGTTACGCATAGACTGTACTAAGCCGAATGGAGGTCATTGTACTCATAATTATTTTGAAAAACTTTTACTATGGGACCAACGCAGAAATTGCGAAAAAAAGTCGCTGTTCTGTTTGTAGTGTCAGTGACCGTTTTCTATGGAACAGCAATTTTTTTTGCGATTTATTTGTTGGTCACATACTAAAAGTAGTTTATAATGATGAGTACCTACAATGACCTCATTCCGGCTTAGTACAGTCTATGCGTAACCCTGTATACCTACAAGCCTCATTTAGGCCTGTTGCGTTCGCACCCGCCACACCACCTTGTTTCTCTGATCTGAGGTTATACAATCTTTCGCATTTCTTAATGTTAGTCTAATTCGTTATTTTTTTTACAGGCGGTGGTGTTCAACCAAGTGAGTATCATTCTTTACAAAATCAAATCAAAAAAAATAAAAAATTAAATAATCTCTATTTTCAGGCACATGTTCCATAAAGAATTACAATTAAAAATATGAAATTAAATTAATCAGAATTATAGAATTATTATTATATACAATGTCAATATTGAAATAAATTATCATAATAGAAACTAATACTACTTATCTGCTTTCTTTGCCTTTGATTCAAAAAGGCGAGTTAGACACTCGCCTGATGGTAAACGGCTAGCTCTCCCACAGTTCAATACGAAACAAAATGAGAGAGTTTTGGCGCAAAAGTGGGATTTTTTTTTAAATGAAAATATATATTTAGTGTCTACAAACGTTGTCGATCATAAAAATTTAACAATGTTCCTTAAATAAATATTCCATAATGAGGAGCCTTGTTACCCAAGCTAGGAATTAACCTGTGTAACAATATTACAACACCCTCCGCCGGACAATATACCTACATATAAATATAAATGACTAGGAATTCTACTATTTTTCAAAACTGTCCGTGACAACATGCGCGAATGATAATTACTATGGGAAATAATATTATATAAACAACGAATGTAGTACATATAGATCGTTGTATATAAACAATAATATATAGGCAAATTATAATAATAATGCAGTGAAAAAAGTATTTTCTTGTTCCAAAACTCTAGCCTCAAATCTATGATAAGACTCCACCACATTATTGGGGCAGGACCGTGACTTGGACTTGACTGTGACTTACTATTGACCTCGATGATATTATCTTCTAATAGTTGAAACTATCGACTGATAAAAATTTATTATATACTTGACATTGGCAAAATACATAAGAAGTCTAAAGCCAAAACTATAAAAAAAATACACAGATACTTAGATAGGTACCTAGACCTCCTTAGGCATAGAATGTAATATACAGGGCCTGGGATCTGGTCGTTTTGGCCGTACAGGGCTATATGAAACTAGGGATGCCATACGTTCAGAATTTTTGAGGCATGTCCGGGAATTCAGGTTTTTGTCCGGAATGTGGGGGGAATTCCGATACCTCCGGAATTCTAGAAATGAAATGAAAAAGATGGTCACACGAGTTCTTTATGCGGCGAAACTTCAGTTTTTTTTTAGGGGGCAACTACCTCTCTTGCGCGTTACAACGCTTTGGAAGATAAAAAAACTTTGAGCCAGAATAAGAAAAAAACGACTGGTCAATTATCTTTTAAATAATATTGCAAACATAGTATGCCATTCTAGAGATAATGCCCAATTGGTTTAAAAAAAACCTAATTTAGAGATTTTTAGGTTGATAGTATATTATAGGTACACGCAATCTTGTCTTACTAGAGTATGTAAGTAGGTAATTACCTACTTAGTTTCCTAATATAATTATACTATTTGTTGCCAGGTTTCGGTCCCACTTTCGTGTCTACCCCCTTACCTTACCCATACAAACAACGTAAGTAATTTAATATGCTACTCAACTTGCCACGTATATTGTCAAATAATTATTTGTATTGTCATCAGGATTACACGACTACCAAGATTTGTTTACTGACTTAAATAACCTGCCAAATGCGAGTCGGGCTCGCGCACGGAGGGCTCCCTACCACCACAAAATAAAATAATTATTAAAAATAATTATTATTATCAATTTAAAAACACCGACTTCAAAATTAGTTAAATATGGTGGTATTTCAGAATCAGAATAAATGTATTGCAAAAACTGTGTACAAAAGATGTTCTTAGTAAATAGAATATCAACAGATTACCCATTTCGGGCGTGCAATATTTATGTATAAAACTAACTAAAAACTATATAATAATAACAAAATAATAATTACACATTTACCCTCTTATTAATAAACGTGGAGTAGTCTTGGAATAGTTACGCCGTGTTTTGTCTTCTTCTCTCTTTCACATTTTGAACTCGATCGAAAAAGACAAAAGACGGAGTAACTATTCCAAGCCTACTCCACGTTTAGGGTTAAAGTATACACTACACATTACACATAAAACGAAATATTAATTATAAATAAAAGTAAATATTTACAGTGACGCTTGGCTTTCGATTCGGTGAAAGAAATGATGAGGTCATACAAGAAACCGAATTACCAGTTATAACTTACTATAATTATAACAAACTTAGAACGATTATAGTTCACACATACACTCTAAAAAATATATAACAACAAATAATAAATAATGGCCTAGTGCGAGTCGGTGACAACTGGTAATTTAGTTATTGAATTTTGTGGTGGTACGGAACCCTTAGTGCTCAACTCGCACTGGGCCGGTTTATTTTATTGGTGTCCGGATCGTCAATGATATTAAAATGTCTTAATTCGGACAAGTGTCTGAATATTGTTTAGGGTTAAAATTTGACCCTATTACTGAGCCTACGTTGTCTGTCTGGCTTTCAATTTTCTTATTTATTTTTGTATTAGCTCTAATGTTAAAATGGTAATATGTACAACCGTCAAACTTGGCATACTTATAATACACACTCTAAAGTATAACAACAAATAATAATAATGGCCAAGTGCAAGTCGGTGACATATTTCAGTTCATTACAAAGTTATAACTGGTAATTCCTTACCTGGATGACCTTCTTATTATTTCATCGAATCGAAATGCCATATTTTACAAATTTTAAAGTCGGTTTTTCAATTGATTTTTATTGTATTTTGTGGTGTTACGGAACCCTCAGTGCGCGAGCCCAACTCGCACTTATCAGGTTTATTTGTGTCCGAGTAGGTAGTAATTTTAATGTTTTTTCTTTTTCACAGATAAAAACCCCAATGCTCGCGGTGGCAAGTGAAGACCATGGAAATTATTGAATAATTGAAAGTAATTGTATTCAAAATCAATTATTACCTATCAATGTGATCATACTAAATGTAATTCCTAGTAAGAAGTGTTTATCATTAAATATGAAATAACTATAAAAATATATGTTTTGACACACCTACCATTTTTTTATAAATTTTCAGCCAAGCAAAAAAACGTAGTGTTAAACTTATTTATTTTTAACCCCCAACGTAAAAAGAGTTAGGCATGATGACTAATATTTTTTTATTACCTCATAAAAAAAGCTGGCCACATGCCACTTAATAACTTTGAGCATCTGATGGGCAGGGCCGAAGATCCCACCTGCTCACTGTGCGGTACGCTAGAAGATGTTTCCCACCTTCTGGTCGACTGCGGCCGGAGCGAGTCTATGAGAAAATATATGTTGCACGAGTACGGCGTAAACCCTCGAGATGTTGGCATGTTTCAAGGTATCCTGGCCGCACCCACGTGTGATGCGGCGAGGGCCTTGTATGCCATGGTCTCGGTCGTATTGGAACAGCGTAGGGATTCTGCTCCCTTTTGATTGTATATGATGCTTTGAAAAACGGGGCTGGCATAATCGCATAGCGACTAAAGCCCCAAACAAAAAATTAGATTTAAAAAAAAAAAAAAAAAAAAAAAAAAGCTGATCAATAAAGAGAAACATAATAAGATATGCATTTAAATTTCATGCTAGACAGAGAGCGCACTATACTGAGCCGTGACGTCACGGCTCAGGAGCGCCATACAAATGCTATACTAACACACGCTTTGTGAGAAAGGGATAGAGCATCCCCTCCCTATCCATAAATCCATAAAACTATAAAATTGAGTAACATATATAATGAAAACAATAGACGTATTAAAAATATAGTTCCTGTATCTCAAGCTAAAACATTGTTTGCAAGTATGTAATTTAAGAGGCGTTCAGAGTTTATATACAATAAAATAAATAAAAAACCGGACAAGTACGAGTAGGACTCGTGCTCTGAGGCTTCCGTTGGACAGAACCCTCGGAGCGCGAGTCCAAAAAAAACTAAAGTTGAAATATTGAAAGACAAACTTAACTTTGTAGTTGACTATAAGGTTCTTCTATACATTCCAACTACAAAATGTAAGTTTGTAATAGCAAAATAATTATTTTTAAATGATATAACTTCAAATTTATAACTTTCAGATTTATTTCTATATATGTGCTATGAGACCTTGCCTTTTGCCAAATTTCATGATTCTAGATCAACGGGAAGTACCCTATAGGTTTTGATTTCCCTGTGAAATCACAAAATATGCGACATAAACATTCATATCTTTTGGTTGCGTTGACTTACAACTTTTATTTTTATACAGTCGAAAGAAACCGTAGACCCAAATATTTAGTATAAATCTCAACTTGATATCTTTACGCGTTCTTGAGAAAAAGGGTCTTGACAGACGGACAGACAGACGGACAGACACACGGACAGACAGACGAACAGACAGACGGACAGACAGACGGACAACGAAGTGATCCTATAAGGGTTCCGTTTTTCCTTTTGAGGTATGGAACCCTAATAATTAAACATTTGCAACAAACAGTATTATGAGTGTAAATCTATTATTACTGACTGGCTAAAATTATCTTCCTTTGAAGAATCTGAGGCATTTTTACAGACAGTTACTTAAAATGTATCTAACTATATTATCTCCCCCCCCCCCCCTCACACCCACACACACACACACACACAATTTGGTTTTTGTACGATTTAATTAAAGTAAAACTATATATCCATATGTATATATAATTATATAATTAATGTAGAGACGGAAGACCGGGGCCCTCTGGCACAGACATTTTATGTTTAAAAGAGGGCTCCTGCCTACTTTTTATATTTTGTAAATCGTGTTAAAGAAATAAAAAAATTATTATTATTCACTTTATTTATTTTATCTCTTAATTTTTAAGTTTTTTACATTAAATATATAATAAAAAAAACACTAATAAACATTTAAAAAAAAATTAAAGTAAAAAAAAAAACTCAAAGTGTTTAGGACACTTCGGTAGATAATATGAAATCACGGGCCTAAGCCAAGTGAGTATCATGTTCTGTTACGAGTTGGTTATTTAGGTCTTCCTGTAGAAATTTTCGGACTATGCGGCATGTATTTAAGATTGCAGCCTTCTGCATCGTCATGTATGTATTCTTGGGTATATCTATTATTTTAAGGGAATGGATAAGGTGTTTAGGGATCACACCTGTACTAGACAGCACCAATGGCACTCTATATAGTTTGTTCATTTTCCAAATTCTAATGATTTCTTCTTCTTCGAAATTCAAATCGAACAAATCGACGAACAAACGATCAAATCGAAAATTTAAATCAAACTTCTTCTTCGAAATTCGAATTTCAAATTCTAATGATGACATACTGATTTTGTGTTGACATATTTTTACAACAATTTGTTGTATTTATTATATTAGTTCTTTATAAAATTATTCCTATTTTTACCAGGAAATATATTCAAGCTTAATAGTATGTGAGATAAATGTTAGTGGAATTTGTCAGTTTTTATTCTCAATAAATAATTTGAATTTGAATATGAATTCTTTTCATTCTGTGTATTTGTTTATTTTTTCTGTAATTGTTCTATGAAGATTGTGAGTGTTAGGTACTGCAATGTCAATGAGAAAAACTGTTTTATTATGTTTGTCGATTAATGTGAGGTCGAGCCTATTGTTACGGATGCTTTTTTTATTGAAACGTGACTTGTCTTGTTTATGATTCAAGAAAATCTGTTCAGCGGTTTAAAGATCGGGGTGTGGAAAAAAACTGTTTAGTTACATGTTGCTTATAAAAACTTTGTTTTGATTAATGTTTTCGTAGGATTTCGTGAATTCTGTTTGGTTTATCTTGTAGCACAAAATGTATTTTAATATACTGAGGGTATCTATAGAAGATGCACAACCTTGGTCTTATAAAGGAATCTTCATAAGGCAATTTTGATAGTTGAGTTATTTAGCTAAAGTCCTTTTCATGAAAGAAGTCCCACGGCAAACAGCGGAACTAAATTTCCATGTTGTAGTTGTCAGGTGTTGTTACTGTGTTTGGACGCTAGTGAGATTTTTATTAATTTTCCATCGTTAAAGAGTCGTGTACGATGCCAAAAGTTGTTAAAGTTCTACTCGAGAAATGATACTGATAGTGATTGATACGCGATGACAGCGCCGCGTCTGGCGGACTTCTTTCATGAAAAGCACTCTAATTTTGGTATTTACATTTATCGCAGAAAAATTGACAAGTGGGTAAAACTACGGGGTGCTGCAAGTAAGTACATTATAAACTAGCAGCGCTACTCGGTATCACCCGCTAGGTACAGGTGGCAATTTATTAGAAAAGTGTTGTTTTATATACCTACTACTGATTTTAATTTCTGTATGTTTGCTATGATTCAAAATACGTATGTGTAATTTAATTGTTTTAGTTAATAAATCATTCGATGATTTTCCGGGATAAAAAGTAGCCTAATATGTCACCCTATGTGTTAATTTTACAACGGACTATATAAGGCATGCGTTTGACCACAATCTCAGCTAATGGGAAAGATAATGTGGTCGAAGATGTAGCACGCTTGCCTACGAAATACCTACCTATTTATTTTGTCTTGAACAATCCCGGGTTGTAAGTACCTACCCGTTCGAAAAGACATGCAGCAAACATGTGTGAAGTTCCACGCCTCTGCGCCTTGTGTGTAATAAAACCGGCTAAGTGCGAGTCGGGCTCGCGCACTGAGGGTTCCGTACCACCACATAACTTGTTAGCTAATAAAGTACAAAAAAGTAGTGCAAAAAGACAACATCTCATCAACGCCCAGGCGGTCTCGCATCCAAGTACCGACCGCGCCCGACGTTGCTTCACTTCGGTGATCGTACCTACGAGAACCGATGGTAACATAAATTTTTCACCGACTCTCACTTGGCCATTATTTATTATTTGTTGTTATACTTTAGAGCAAAGAGAACTTTAGAGTGTGTACTATAATCATGCCAAGTTTGACGCTTGTAAATATTATCGTTTTTACATTAGAGCTAAGTAATACAAAAATACGTTAAAAAAATACGTTTGTTGTAAGGGGACCCTTTCGTTTTAATTTTTAAAAGTACCGTAAGTCCTTACAGTTATAGCGGTACCTAGGTATATATTGTATATAGTGAAAAAGTGTGTGAAACACGGAGATGTTTGAACACAAACGATAAGTCTAAAGATACGCGCATATTAAGTATGACGAGCCGCAGCGGGCAGGGTCGCATCCCAAAAATAGCTTTCATAATATGTATATAGAAATCCGCCCCGCTGCACCCGGCATAATGTGCGCTAATACATATTATAAAATGTATGAAAGGCTTAGAATAACTACACAAAGAAACCAAGTACATTCGCAAAATTTAAGCCATTCAAATGGTGTCATATATGACACCAAAAAATATATAAAAAATTTACCATGACAATTTGCGCGGTAAAATCGTACCACAACAAATCAGAAAAGCAGCATAAGAGTTATGGTGTGACATTCCACAAGTAAACCATTAATTTTCTTGCTTAAATCGTTTAAAATGCCAATCGAAACGTAAGCTACAATACGAATTTTCGAAATTAGCTTACGTTTTGAGAAGGCGTTGTTTGGAAACTTACCTTCTCTGAGTAGTTATTCTAAGATGAAAGGGACTTTTGAGACTCGACCCGGCTCGCTGCAGCCAGTCATAATGTGCCATACCCCTTTTTTGTTTGATCTGCGGTAGGTAGGCTTCACCTACATATTAACAAAATTTACGTTGATACTCAGTTTTAAAATGAGACATACCTCAGTAACTTTTTGAACAGCTTAAATTTTGTTGGGATATTTAATATCGAAAGTAGGTTTATTGGTATGGGTAAATTCATTCATTCAAATAGAAACATCGATAAATCTAAATAACTACATAACTACGCATGATATTTTCTAAGAAAATTGCAACATCCTTTCGTTACCTTCGTACCGCCATACCTACAGTAGGTATAATTGTATCATTTGACATCCTAGTTATCATCCTGTTAGTTGTAATTATTGTATTGTATTGCTTTTTTTTCTAATACTGCATGTGTCCTCTTTAATTACCACATTTATTTCTTTCACTGCATAGACCTGTTTTTGTATAAAAGCATGCTTCTCAAAGGACGAGACATTAGTTGGTGTTTAGTAATCAATAAGAACTGAAATGTCTCGTTTGCTGGTAAGTTTTTTCCTTATTAAAATATGTACTCGTAGATAACTTCCAAGCTAAAACTGCCGCCACTATTCAGGGCAATTTTTAATTTAGCAAATTCCTCACAGGCAACTTCCCTATACCTTCCCTGGCCCTACTCGTAGCTTTCATGACTTCGTCTAATAATTCATCTCTTATTATTTTTCCCTACCACAGTACCTAGCATAAATTTCTATCACCCGCGGCTATTTTCAATTTTGATACCTCCTAGTTTCTCAATAAAGCTGATGGAACCAGCTCAAGTGCAGCAAGCACAACTAGTAAATACAAAGGCGCGCGTGAAGCGAGTACCTACGGATTTAAAAAGTCACGGAACAAAAGTTGTTAGGACGCTGACTGCGACAGGAATTTCTCATGGACCAACCTGGATAGGCACGAGTTGTGTTATCAGGAATATTTTATAGCATACTTTTCCAAAAATCACAGCTAGCATATAAGTAGTTATCTACGCTTATATATCCACAATATAATAATATCTGTTTTAAACTATCACGGTTGTTCACTAAAGTTATATGATTATTTACTGGATATTTACAACCTTACCACGGTAAATATCCCGTAAATAATCATATAACTTTATAATAATATCTATTCTATAGAGGTAAGTAAATGTGACTTTTTATAGGAAAATTTTTCTCATAGAAGTTGTTCTCATGTGCATAATTATCAATAACCCTGTACCTAGTAGTAAAATGTTAGCAATAGCAAGTGAGCAATTAATAGTTATTATTGATCAATTACAATTACTAAGTAAGTAATTATCTTGAATGAACAACGACATGCAATTTTTTACAACTCTAGTCCAATATAAGTAGGACTACGTATCATTAGCAAAATTATGAAATGTTATGTAGACTTAGGATAAATTTTCAAACACGGTGAACTAACGATAGCATTATTGTGAGGTAATGTTTAGTACATGGCTAGCTAGAAATCAACTAAAAATTAAAAAACTGCCGCCATGTACCTACCGGTTTAGCGGCAGTTCTGAACCCGAACTAGGCGTGTAAGTTTACCATTTTCGACCATCTGTCACTTAGTCGTAACTGTAGTCAAGCGCCCAGTCAACTGTAAAAAAACAAATTCTATTTCGCCATCATTATCTTTACTGTTCACTGGTGAATATTGGCATTTCACAACTTGTAAGTAGGCGTATGAAGAGGTGGCGTGCCACCCACTGACGCCACCGTACTTACTGCGCTGTTCCCTTTTATATACCTATTTGCAATAATTGTATTAGGTATTTATTCTACAGAGCCTCTTGGTTTTATGTCTTTGAAATGTCCAGGATAGACCCGAGAATGTATTTAAATAAAGAAATAATAATAACTGAGTTTGCCGATTATGGGAACGTCTGGTGCGCTCAGTAAAAACAGCCTTACGTGCCACATTAAAGGACAGAACACCGCGAGAAGAAGTCTTAACAACGTTACTCCTCGAAGCGGAATCTATATTGAACTCTAGACCACTTACGTATGTTCCAAATTCACCTGACGCCCCTGAAGCCATAACGCCGTTTCATTTCATCCTTGGTTCTTCATCGGGGTCTTTATGGCCAGTCAAACTCTCGGATGCGGATCTAATACGCAGGTGCGATTGGCGGCGCGTTCTGAGGCTCGCTGACCATTTCTGGGCAAGATGGCTGGTGGAATATCTGCCTACCCTGATACCACGTGGACGGAATAGAAACGACTCTGGTATCCATAGTTAAATTATTTTTCTCTTATCACCCAGATCCTAGTATGCATGCTGATGCTGGTTTCGGCGGTGGTCAGCGCGGACCTCCCCGGGAGTCTCAAACCTCCAGGTGACCTTCCAAAGACGCCCGATGCCCCTAAGCTCCCTGATGCCCCTAATGACACGAAAAACGTGCAGGACTTGGATGGGAAAAGCTAGACATCTGTACAAAAGACCGATATGACAATAACTTCAGACTATATCAAAACAATGCATGTATAACAATATAACTTCGACCAAAATAAACAATATAATAAATAATTCTTGTAATAATTCTTGTCTTGTGAAGCATAATAAAATCAGCTGCAGCTGTTTAATTTAAGCTATTGTTTGTCTTTTTTATTTATTTTATAACTAATACTTACAGTACAATCAATTATATAAGTGCAAACTTATAATTATAGAATTAATACCTATGCTTTGTCAAATTTTGGTAAGGATGATGTAGCGTATATAATCGTTATTGAACCAATTCTATCATCGATATTATTCTCATAGAATTTGGAATCGATAGTAATTGCATGTTTATGCTGAAGAAATGAAATCATTCATTAGGTATTAGGTAACAGCACAGCACAGTTTGTTTTATTTTTTACAAATAAGTAGTTGCTTGATTGGTAATTGCAATTATTACAAAAAATATTTTAGTTACCGAAATATAAATTTTTTTTTGTTTGATTTATTATATTTTTTGAACCGATTTTCGATATTCTGTGGTTTTTTCAATATGTGTGGCACTTCACCAAGTACGCGGTACCCATCAATGAAGTACGACATTATTTGTTTATTTTACCGGATAAAATACGAAACTTCGCGGGCGTGGCCTATGCCAAAATTATCATCCTAAATTTGACAGACCATAGTTACCTATAGACAGAATTAGATAAAAAATACAATAAAAAATTAATATAACTTCCTACCGAAATTCTAAGAAGAAAATGTACCTATATAGCAATAATTTCCACTCAATCGATGTAAGTAGGTACTCGGGTCGACCTTAGGTTTTCGTACCCAAAGGGTGTCAACGAGCGTACGTACGAACGTACTAAGCCTACGCTCTGTTTGTCTGTCCTACCTTTTAACGGTTGTAGGTTTTGAACTGTGATTTTTGACATTTTCATAGTATAGGTAAGTATGTAATGTTCAGGCAAATTAACTAAGAAATAATAATACATTCAAAAAATAAAAAATAAAGAGGGGTGTCCCCAAGACAAGTGTAATATGGGTACAAGGCTCGAACTTGGCATTATTATAGTACACACTCTAAAGTAAAACAACAAAAATAATAAACACCGCCCAAGTGCAAGTCGATCGCGAGCTAAAGAAGCCTGGGGCCTTACGGACAACTGCTATTGCGGCACCAAACTAACGTTAGATCCATTCAGTTTGAAAAGCGACCGCAAACCCTATCAGGGCGTGATTTCCCAACTGAGCGGATCTAACGTTAGTTTGGTGCCGCAATAGCAGTTGTCCGTAAGGCACCTGAACTTCTTTTGCTAGTTTTGCACCCAAAAATGTGACTGTATGTATGTACAACATTTTTATATGGAACAGCGGAATTACAGGCGAAAACTAGTACTATTTTTGCTAACTGTAACTAAACACTATCAATACAAGTAGGTACCTACAATTCCACCATTTGAGTAAACACGGTAAATGCTATCGTTATTCGCTATTTTGTGACACAATTGACCTTAGATTAGATGATATGAGTATCTATAGTAGGTACTTATGTATAAAATAAATAAACATAGTAATTTTCCTGTCTCCTTATCTATCGTGAGGGTACTTAAAAACGGGGGCTAGTGTTATCACACGATTATTATAAATGCAAAAGTGTGTGTGTAGGTGCAAGAATGTGTTGGTCCGCACCTCAAATCAGACAAACAAGGGGGATGCAAATTCATGTTCCACTATCCGCAAACCTGTGTACGGCGGTACACTTACTCATTTTTCGCGCACCTTAAGAAACGTGCAGCGACAAAAATGAACTAACTAGGATTAGTCCACATGCAACAAAAAAATAGACAGTGGTTGGGCAGTCTGCAGAAAGGCATCAAAGTTTATGTAGGCCAGATACGTTCGCACCCATGATACCTTACCATATCTCGTTTGTTTGTCTGATCTGAGGTCCACACTCAACTCCGTAACAACAGAATGGGTTTGAAGGAAATTTGATTCAGAATAAAAAGAAGAGGTCTAATAATATACCCCTGACTAACACCAGACCATGCGTCCGATAAGAATCCGAGTTATACAACGTAACAAATTGCTGCCAATCCATGAGGTAGTCAGCAACAAAAGCAGTCCTGGGTCAAATCTATGACATTTGATTTCTTTAGTAAGTGATTATTATTAACTCTGTCGAATGTCTTGCGAAAGTCAACGTTTAGAAAATCAACCTAGCTACCTTTTTTTTCATGGAAAATCCTTACTGGATACCACCGCCCGGGGGGGGGGGGGAGGGACGACGACGACCAGGGTAGTGATGTGGGAATCCCCGCCAGAAGGACGGCATACCCACTAAAAACCCTGGGGTGTTTTTTTCCTGGGTAGCTGGCGCCTGAACGCTGGGGCTACGGGAGCGCTTTCGAAATCGTCCGCTGAACCAACTACCCTGATCCAAGCTAGCTGAAATAAAATTGACAGCCACCAACTTTGTGTCGACTGATCTTTTTTGTTGTTCATTTCACAAGTACTGTTCCGCCTACCCATAAACTTCCTTATAAATAATTCTTTAAAAGACTTTTGTCGGTGTAGACAGAATAGCGATAGGTCTATACTCTTCCACAGATAATTTGTTAGAATTTTTGGCAATAGGCGTTAACTTGATCAGTTTTCAACTTTCCACTATTTATGATAGGTATATACTCATTGTCAGGTACAAAGCGGCTGGACGAGATATTTTATGCCCTGTTTCAATACACAAGGAGAAACTCAATAAGGGCAAACATGGCCAATGGAACTGTTATAGACTCAAGATATCTAATATCAGAAGATATATTATACGAGTATGTTTATATAATTAGGTTGATCACTTTGTATTTGCGCTGAAAAAGGTTAGACATAGTGTGTCCATGGAGGCTGCGTTGATGGCATATCATGGCCATGTGTCGTCCCTACTGAGATATGGCTTGATAATGTGGGGAAACTCAGTTGACATAGACAGGGTATTCAAGATTCAAAAGCGATGTATTAGGGTTATAAATGGATCTTGGTTTCTGGACAGCTGCAGACCACTATTCAAAACATGCAACATACTTCCGTTGCCATGTTTGTATATTAAGGACATTTGTATTTTCCAAAGAGTTAGATTATTTTAAAAAACGTAGTCAAGTTATTACCCGTCAGAAAAGAGTCAAGTTCACTAATCTATTGTATCAACCTCCTGTCAGAAAAGACTTGTACAAAAGAAATGTGTGTAATATGCACAGATCTACTACCTATAGATTTTCAATGAGCGTGGCTAGCTCAGTGCCTCTCGCTTCAACAAGGTGTGTTGCCACATTAAAATGATTTGCTATAAGTTAGGGTAATTTACCTACTATGATGGGTAGTGAATCTTCAATGAGTACTTTGGAAACAATACTACCTTTTAAATATTTATATTTTATACACTATCTGCTGCAACCCGCGGAGCTACCTGCAATTTTCTGGGAAGAAAAGTACGTTGTCTGTCCCCATGATACACCCCTATCGTCCTGACAAAATTTGACTTAGCCCATGATCTAAGAAAACAAGGTCTAGCAATTTGAGAGTGGTCCCGCAATGAAGTCACTGTCCAGTTGCCACTTTATTCAATCAGCTGTTACGTGGTGTATCGTCATCTCTCTCAAACCTGTTGTAAATTGACATCATTGCGGGACGCCCACGTAAACATTTTTTCTCGGATTGCTATACCTGGCGGAGTATATTATTATACCATGACTTAGCCATTTCCTCGTAAAAACAGACAGAAAGTTACTTGCGTTATTATTATAATTATTTGTTAGGATTAGAATATAGTACTAGAAAAAAGGTTGAAAAGTAACCATAGCATGATTTTTTATAATTAATAAAATATAATAAAAAAGTCAGAGTTAAAACGGAACGGGGGTCCCTCATGCAACAAACGTTAAACGTATTTTTGGATTTGTTCTAGTGTAAAAACGGTAATCAGTACAAGCGTCAAATTTAGCGGATTATAGTGAACATAAGTAAAACAACAAATAATAAACACTGGCCAAGTGCGAGTCAGTGACAAATTTCTGTTTACCACTAAGCTAAGCAACGTCGGGCGCGGTCGGTACTTGGATGGGTGACAGCCTGGGCGTGATGTTGTCTTTTTGCACAACTTTTTGTATTTTGTGATTGTAAAGAACTCTCAGCGCGCGAGCCCGACTCGCGCTTGGTCAGTTTAGTTTTTTCATGAATGGAATTATGTATAACATTCCAAATAATTAGATAAATAGACTCTTTAATGTTTACAGTACAAATTTCACGAACAGCGCGTAGCTTTTTGAATCGGTTCGCCGAAATCGCCTTTTGCTTTTCCAGCTTCATAACTGTGGCCTCATTAATATATGAAAATGAAAATGAAAAATATTTTATTTGCTTAAACATAGGCTTACATATTTGTTTATAAAATAGGAATACACACTGGCTTATGTCTATGAAGGAGAAATACTAATTGTGTATACTGCGATTCCTGCACTAGGCTAGGCCTGTATCGCAGGAAACTGATACGGTTTATTCAATTCAACATTTTGTTAGCCTCTAGTTAGCATAATATTTTGTTCATGTTATTAAGTAGGTAGTTTTAAACAAAGGTGCTCATTCAAAACTAGTGATAAGTATATATGTGTTTACATTATTGATTACTACTTAGTTAATATATTTAGTTATTTTATATATTACTATAATTAACACTATATGCATGAATAAATATAATAAAATAAAATACATTACAATATAATAAAATATGATATGATATGATATAATATGACGTGACATGACATGACATGACATGACATGACATGACATGACATGACATGACATGACATGACATGACATGACACGACATGACACGACATGACACGACATGACATGATATGATACGATACGACACGATACGATACGATATGATATAACATAATATAATATAATATATATATGCAATTCCTAGTACATTTTATTATTATTAAAGCAATGGCAGTATACGAGTAGGTAAAGTATTATGAATTATATATATAAGTATCATCAAGATAAAATCTTTAGTATATCTTCTGTCTCCTTGTAGCTGAGTGTTTTTAGAAACGTATATTTAATATTAACATTCACCATATTCATATGGGCATAAAAGGGTCGGTATTTTGCACTTCTTGCAATGTGCCAGCTTTTTTCAGCAATGTGACAGGATCAGTTGGAAACCTGCAGAACGAATAATTTATGTTAGTTGCGGTGGGTAATTTCTTTCATAAACTGGCAACATTCATAATTTATTTTCTAAGTGAATAATTTGATAAAATTCATAGAATTAGACCACAAATCGACCTAAAAACTGACTAATTATGAATAAAATATTTGCGAATTGATATCCTGAATTTATTTAGGTGATCGTTACAAGCTTTATATGTTTACTTACGTGTGAAATGATATTTCATCGTATTTTCGCTCACTGCGCTTCTTGCAGCCCAAAATGCTACAACCAACCATTGTAAAATATCTTTTACAATTATTTCTCAGAGGAAAAACGCATTTATCACATTAAATCACCAAAAAAAGGCAATAAATATAATTCTGACCCGTTTTGTTTGTCACTGATTATTACAGATTTTGACACTTGAGGTACCAAAAAGAGGTCACGTCGATAAGGACAACAAAATCTATTTATGTCCTTTTCGTACTTGTGCTGAGCCATATCAAGTTGTCTCTTTCACTAAAAGATATTGCCGATCTGGTTGTGTATATCTGTGACTTGCACAAATCTACTACCTATAGATTTTCAATGAGCGTGGCTAGCTCAGTGCCTCTCGCTTCAACAAGGTGTGTTGCCACATTAAAATGATTTGCTATAAGTTAGGGTAATTTACCTACTATGATGGGTGTGAATCTTCAATGAGTACTTTGGAAACAATACTACCTTTTAAATATTTATATTTTATACACTAGCTGCTGCAACCCACGGAGCTACCTGCAATTTTCTGGGAAGAAAAGTACGTTGTCTGTCCTCATGACACACCCCTATCGTCCTGACAAAATTTGACTTAGCCCATGATCTAAGAAAACAAGGTCTAGCAATTTGAGAGTGGTCCCGCAATGACGTCACTGTCCAGTTGCCACTTTATTCAATCAGCTGTTACGTGGTGTATCGTCATCTCTCTCGAACCTGTTGTAAATTGACATCATGACATCATTGCGGGACGCCCACGTAAACATTTTTTCTCGGATTGCTATACCTGGCGGAGTATATTATTATACCATGACTTAGCCATTTCCTCGTAAAAACAGACAGAAAGTTACTTGCGTTTTTATTATAATTATTTGTTAGGATTAGAATATAGTACTAAAAAAGGTTGTAAAGTAACCATAGCATGATTTTTTATAATTAATAAAATATAATAAAAAAGTCAGAGTTAAAACGGAACGGGGGTCCCTCATGCAACAAACGTTAAACGTATTTTTGGATTTGTTCTAGTGTAAAAACGGTAATCCGTACAAGCGTCAATTTTAGCGGATTATAGTGAACATAAGTAAAACAACAAATAATAAACGCTGGCCAAGTGCGAGTCAGTGACAAATTTCTGTTTACCACTAAGCTAAGCAACGTCGGGCGCGGTCGGTACTTGGATGGGTGACAGCCTGGGCGTGATGTTGTCTTTTTGCACAACTTTTTGTATTTTGTGATTGTAAAGAACTCTCAGCGCGCGAGCCCGACTCGCGCTTGGTCAGTTTAGTTTTTTCATGAATGGAATTATGTATAACATTCCAAATAATGAGATAAATAAACTCTTTAATGTTTACAGTACAAATTTCACGAACAGCGCGTAGCTTTTTGAATCGGTACGCCGAAATCGCCTTTTGCTTTTCCAGCTTCATAACTGTGGCCTCATTAATATATATTTAATATTAACATTCACCATATTCATATGGGCATAAAAGGGTCGGTATTTTGCACTTCTTGCAATGTGCCAGCTTTTTTCAGCAATGTGACAGGATCAGTTGGAAACCTGCAGAACGAATAATTTATGTTAGTTGCGGTGGGTAATTTCTTTCATAAACTGGCAACATTCATAATTTATTTTCTAAGTGAATAATTTGATAAAATTCATAGAATTAGACCACAAATCGACCTTTAAACTGACTAATTATGAATAAAATATTTGCGAATTGATATCCTGAATTTATTTAGGTGATCGTTACAAGCTTTATATGTTTACTTACGTGTGAAATGATATTTCATCGTATTTTCGCTCACTGCGCTTCTTGCAGCCCAAAATGCTACAACCAACCATTGTAAAATATCTTTTACAATTATTTCTCAGAGGAAACACGCATTTATCACATTAAATCACCAAAAAAAGGCAATAAATATAATTCAGACCCGTTTTGTTTGTCACTGATTATTACAGATTTTGACACTTGAGGTACCAAAAACAGGTCACGCCGATAAGGACAACAAAATCTATTTATGTCCTTTTCGTACTTGTGCTGAGCCATATCAAGTTGTCTCTTTCACTAAAATATATTGCCGATCTGGTTGTGTATATCTGTGGTAATATGTGTATATCCATTTATAATAAGGTACCTAATAATATAAAAATGTTGGACGGTAATAAATTTAAAAAATAATTGACTAATTGGCTTCTTAACCATTGTTTTTATAGTGTTAAGGAATTTATGGAATTTAATTCTAATATTATTCGTTTCTAAAATACCTATTTAAATTCTTTAGTATAAAATGAGCATTTGCACGTCTGCTTGCAGACTGAGTACAAAGTGACATAAATATAATATTAAGACCTTTTAATGTAATGTATTCTAGCAAATAAATGATTTGATTTGATTTGATTTGATTGATAGGTACTGGTGAAAGCTCTATGTAAGGTAGCAAGAGCTTCCGAGGCTTCCACACCATTTAAAGATTCACCATTGTGTAAGGTAACGGAAAGTCAAAACTTCCTTTATAGCGTAATCTTGACACATGTTGCCAGAAACCACGTGGCTTAGATGACCGATTATCCCAGACATTATCCTTAAAAAAAATCATATAACAGTGATGAGCAGACGAGGTGCCCGCCTTCAGATAAGCTCAAACATTAGAGAAAACTTTATAACATTTTAAAGACCCGCTTTGCTACATTGCTGTGTGTTTAATTTACGTTTCACGTAACTAAATGTAGTCCTGGATAATTATATTATATTATTGTTTAATAAGGGATATCATCGATGAAAATATAAATACTAGGATATCGTCTCCTAACCGTATTTTAACGGCGTTTTCTCGTCTGAAAAATGTCAAATAAATTAAATACACAGCAAGGACTTTGTATACCCTAAAGGGAACTTCCTTGATACACAGACGTTCGAGACATCGTCATGGGGTACATAAAATCAATTCTATTCGGTTGAAATCGTTGAAATGAAATGAAATTTGTTCACTAATAATAGAGGTTAACACTGATCTTAGGTATTTTATATTTAGTTCTCCTATTTTGCCATTACTCGGCATGTGAATTTGGTCATTTAAATTAATTTAGGTAGGTTTATTATAAAAAAAGAAAAGAAATGGAAAGTATGTCCAGTGGTGAAAATTAATATTAGTAGATTAGTGATAGGTGGCAAGTCAATACATAGTATATATATCATATATAATATGTTTAACTACCCTAAGTTCAAAATTGTACCTCTGTATTTTAAAGGCACGGCGGTAGCCCGATCAGTGCCGCAGCAGATGCAATGCCCATACCTACAATTTAATAATTTTCTTGTACAGCCCTACTGGTAGTAAAAAAACAAACAAAATGCGTACTACCTACCAGTAAAACTACGCAGTAGGACCACGGGAAAAAAACTATGTGGAGTGACAGTGAGGCGGGACAATTTTGTGGAAACCGGGGCGAAATATCTTTTCCACAGCCGCTTGTACCCCAGCGGCTTAACTTACCACTAGGTGTTTTTAGGGTTCCGTACCCAAAGGTTAAAAACGGGACCCTATTACTAAGCCTTTGATGTCTGTCTGTCTGTCTGTCCGTCCATTCGTCCGTAATAGATAGCCAGTTGAAATTTTCACATACTTAAAACACACTCACACTCACTTTCACTTTTCACTTTTTTATGTAAAGTTACGGCAGATTAATAAATAATAATAATAAAAAAGTTAATACAAAAGGAACAAGTAACTACAACTAACTTTAAACTAACTACACTACTTATAACTTTAGTGAACAACCGTGATAGTTTAAAACAGTGTAATACAAAAGGGTCCTCATACAACAAACATATTTTTTACGTATTTTTGTATTAGCTCTAATGTAAGAACAGTAATACTTACAAACCACACTCTAAAGTATAACAACAAATAATAAATAATTGCCAAGTATTCTGCATTGCGATTCAGTTGCTGTTTGGCTAACAGCTTCGACTGTTATGGAAGGCGTTAAGCCTGAACAATAACTGATGGTTGTATTTTGTGGTGGTTCGGAACCCTCAATTCGCAAGCCCAACTCGCACTTGGTCGGTTTTATTTAAGAGGCTGTGTAGGTGTACTTTCGAAAACTAGCCTTTCAAAAATGTAAATAAATGAATCAAACTTCTTTAATTGCATGGCTGCGTTGGGCCTTCTATCAAGTTTATATCCCTGAATAGTGAATACGCCTGACAGTCGATAGAAAGACAGCTCTACTAAAAAAACACATCATACTTATAAATAAATTTATTTAAAATATAGTCTTAGATTAGTATCCCCTTGATTGGTAGCCGCCTTGGTGTCCCTGCCCATCACCATGTTGGCCGTGCCCGCCGCCATGTTGACCGTGCCCGCCGCCATGTTGGCCTTGTCCGCTCTGCCCGCCGAAACCAGCTTGGCCTCCCTGGCTGCCAAAACTGTTCTGGCCACCTGTTTATTATATTCACAATTACTATTACAATTTCTCAGTATAAATTTATGAAGCATTTTCAACTAATTTAGACCAGGGGCCTTACGGACAACTGCTATTACAGGCACCTAATCCGCTCAGTTGGAAAATCACGCGACCGCAAACCTTATCGCGCCCAGATACGGTTTGCGGTCGCGTGATTTTCCAACTGAGCGGATTAGGTGCCGCAATTAGCTGTTGTCCGTAAGGCCCCAGGTACGTATCAGATTTCGATATCCAACATATTTTATAATTTAAGTAAGTACATCGTTACGTATATATCGTACATACGTAAACAGGCCCAAGAACAAGAAGCGCATTTTTGAAAATTACAAAATGATCGCCGGCGCTCACTTCGTTTTAGTCGGTCTCTAGCCGTAGGAAGTGCGACACATGTTAGTTTAAGTTTCATTTGTATTTTCGGTGTGTAATAAAGTTGTATTGTATTGTATGACTTTTGTTACATGATAACGAAACATCTGACAAAATTATGGCGTCGTGTGCTTTCCCGAAGTGTAGGTAATAACACAACAAAAAACCGCTATCTATTTTTGTAACAAATGTACTGTATATTGTTATAATATGTCCGATGGTTTGACTCGTTTTTACCGAGCAAGTTCAATGGTTATGGCCCGTCCATTCATTTTATTTAGGTCGAAGCGTAAATAAACATTACTAGGACTATCCTATGCGAACATATTTTCTTTAATATCTGTCTCACCAAAGATAACTATATTTATAAATATCGTCATTGTAACTCACCCACCAAGCAAGTGCATAAATGCGAGTGAGGGGGGTGGATAGTTTACCTTGTCCGTTCTGACCGCCGAAACCTCCATTCGTGGCTCCAAAGCCACCGCTCTGGGGACCACTTCCAGAACCACCCTGACCGCCTTGAGATGCGCCTCCAAAACCACTGTCGCCACCGAAACCACCGCTAGGTCTACCCTGACCACTGCCGTGTCCACCTTGGCCTCCGTATTCACCGCCATAGCCGCCCCGACTGCCGCTACCGTAGCCTTGAGGGAGGCCTACAACAGAATATCAAAGTATAGTTCATACGTTTTTAGGGTTGCGTACCCCAAGGGTCAAAACGGGACCCTATTACTAAGCCAACGATGTCACTCTGCCTCTGTGTGTCCTACCATTAAACGGATGATGTATCTTTCGAACCGTAATCACCCGTAATAGATAGCCAGTTGAAATTTTCACAAAATATGCAATGTTATGGCGCATTAGATAGCCCGTTGGTCCAGTTGGTAGTGAACCTACCTTCTGAGCTTGGGGGCGTGGGTTCGATTCGCACCTAGGACAAACATTTATGATGTGATGAACATTTGTGTTTGTTCTATATCTGGTTGTTAATATCTATTTAAGTATGTATTTAAAACTAGACAGGGTGTAAGGGGAACACTCTCAAAGCCAAAAGAAGGTAATTGTACTTATCATTATGAACCACTTTTAGTACGGGACCAAACCTGAAATCGCGAAAAAAAAAACAGCTGTTCCATACATTTTGTCGAGCGTCAATGACCGTTTTCTATAGAACAGCTGATATTTTTTTCGCGATTTCAGGGCTGGTCCCATAGTAAAAGTTGTTCATAATGATGAGTACAATTGCCTTCTTTGGCTTAGAGAGTGTTTTCCCTTACACCTCGTAATGTATGTATATCAGTCTCAGAGTATAATCAAAGATATCAGTCTATGGCAGCCATATCACAAGCTTTGCTTAGTTTGGGGTCAGATGACCGTGTGTGCAAAAATGTTCCAAATTTTTTTTTTTTTTTTTTATTAAGTAAGAAATAATAAAAAAGTAAAAAAGGTAATACTAATTTTTGAAACGTAGTTTTGTATTATTATGTAGCTCTAATGTACAAATGGTAATACTTACAAGCGTCAAACTTGCATGATAGTATACACTTCAAAGTATAACAACAAATAATAATAATGGTGGGTGACAAGTTTCTGTTCATTATCAAGTTATAACTGGTAATTTCGTTATTGAATTTTGAGGTGGTATGGAACCCTCAGTGCGCGAGCCCGACTTGCACTTGGCTGGTTTATTTAATAAAAAAGTAGCCATCATTTGAACCACGCTTGTGTTGTATCCGTATATTATTATAAAATTTGACTTACCGTGGCAAGCCACCGCTACAACCAGCAGTATGCAAGCGATCTGGAATAAAACAATTAATAAGTAGGTACTCTTATCTATACTAATCTATACTTAAAGATTTGATTGTTTGTTTGTTTGTTTGTTTGTTTGTTTGCATTGAATAGGCTCCGAAACGAATGAACCGATTTGAAAAATTCTTTCACTTTTGGGAAGCTACACTATCCCCGGGTAACATAGGCTATATTATATTTTCAAAAAAAATAGGGATCCTTACTAAAACTCCAATAATGTAACCCAAGGTGTAAAAAAATAAGATTTACAATTATGACTTTGCGCGTTTGACAGTTCTAAGTCAGGACAACGTCTGTCAGGTCAGCTAGTTTGTAATAAATTAAACATAAGGACACATGCCTATTAACTGGTTAAACTTTTAAAACACTATTTTGGTTATTATACATTTCGTTAAATAAAGTGTCGCTGAAAATTCTGAATATTTCAATTCAAAAGCTTTTATGTTACGAAATTTGTAATTTTACACACAATAAAACCTATGTTAAGGTTTTTTATTTATGTTAAGGTCATTCACGCCATGATCTATTTGCCATCTAAAACGGCTTTGTTTAAAGTCGAAAATCGTAATATCATCATATTTGATGATGATGATGACTTTGTGCTTATGAGTAAATTATTGTGAGGGTTTTTATTTAACTTATCGAAATATAAAAATGAATTTTAATACATAACAGGTTAAAGTTTTAAAACATTATACATTTCTTTAAAAAGAAGTTGTCGCAAAAAATTTAGAGTATTTCAATTCAAAGGCTTTTTTTGAAGCGCAATTTGTAATATTTTTTATAAACCCAGATAATTTAACAACTTTTTATTTGGTTAAGATTATTAACAGATGTTATCACCCAGGTGATTAAAGTGGAATAGCCAATTTTTTTCTGCATGTGGTCTATGATTAGATGATACCGCACCTGCCATGGCTGATTTCCAAAACTACGACCACATCGCACAAAAAAAACAATCAAGTCATCAAAACAATTTAGAAATCGGTTTAAAATATAAAACTTACTTTGAAAGCCATGTTAGATTGGTTTCTACGTGTGTTACAGATGATCACAGAACAAGTATGGCACCAGCTAAGATGTGTACAGTATTTGTACCATAGTTTTATCTACTATTCTGTTATCGGTGACCCCTGCGTATAGGAATATCTGAATCAAAACAAACAAAACTTGTTTACTTTTCGGAATCTAGGATGTAAGTAGATTATTCTAAGAATTGTGTAGGTACCTACTGTTGTATTACTTGTTATTTTTATTTCATTTAAAAAAAAAATTCCCAAAGATCATCATCATCATCATCATTTCAGCCATAGGACGTCCACTGCTGGATATAGGCCAGAGGCCTCCCCATCGATCTCCAAAAGGCCCGTTGGAAGCGGCCTGCATCCAGCGTTACCCTGCGGTCTCTTTTAGGTCTTTTAGGTCGTCTGTCCATCTTGTGGGTGGACGTCCTACGCTGCGCTTACCGTTCCGTGGTCTTCATTCCAGAACCTTTTGGCCCCATCGGCCATCTGTTCTGCGTGATATGTGCCCTGCCCACTGCCACTTCAACTTGCTAATCCGGTGGGCTAGCAACATAATAATTATAAATAAAAATTATAATGTAGTGATGAGTTCGGTGCTACAATGCGTTGCGTTCAATTCAATCAATTTATTTCGAAAACACAGTTCCATATTTATAGAAAATGTTTATTTTTTTATTAATATTTTAATTACATTCACTAAACAATAAAATTAAATAAAAATAAAAGCATCTCGCAATGGTGATGGTGATTGTTACAAAACTTACTTCCACAACTGAATGGCACGGTAAGTAGGTACTTACCAACTGTCCGAGAAAGAGCATGAAATAAACCAACTGAAGAAAACCCAATCACCCTGAGAATATGGAGTATCGACACAACGCTAGAATCTGATCTTGACCGGTTCAAGTTTGGTTTCTAGAAAAGAGTCCTAACCCTACCATTTACCGCTGGAATTCAAGTTGCTAGAAATAGCACAACTGAAGCGTAAGTTAAAAGCCTTTAATATAGGCTATATTGAAATATTTATTACAGTCAAAACTCTTAACCAGTCAAAAGTACTATTAACTACTAAAGTACTTACAATACTATTAACTAGTAAAGTACTATTGACTGGTTAAGAGTTTTGACTGCAACATTATAAAGGCGTTATACGCAAATAAATAATACAATACATTATCAATTTAGGCTAAGAAACTGAAAATATTGTATTCCCGAAGACTTAGAGGGTAGAACTGTGATACATTAATGATGTATTTATAACAACTCATGTACCAGTTTTGTGCAATATAAGTTATTCTATTCTAGGCCTGTATATAGGTGTTAGGTAGACAATAAACAGGACCAGCATTTCATTAAAAGCAATCTTTATTATCCAGTACAATTATGGAAATGTTCATACAAAAAATGGCTGTGACACATTATGTAACAACGAAAGAACAATCGCTTCTAATATAGGTAGGGTAAGGTGGGGATCATTGTTACACGGGGTACACTGTTACAATAGGGTATTTGACTGTATTGAAAATATTACGCCAATTGACATCATCCATAAACATGACATAATGAAAAAGCATATTTCAATGATTTTTAAATAAAAATATGCTTATTTTTAGTAAAAAACGCGAATAAAATAACTGTATTTTCGACATTTGATCACGTGACCGAAAACGGTCTGTAATTGGCTTCATCCATAGCGACGTCACACAGATCTAAACAAACAGATTTTGTATTGATATTTGCGAATTTAATGTTGTAAAGCTATCTTGAGAGCGATTTATCCAGAAAATTTATTTATGTATATTTTTTTTTATGGATGTATTTGTACATTGTGGCACTACACAACATTAATAAACCATTACTTATTTTTTATGTAAGTTTAAGTTTCATTTGTTGTTTCGGTGTGTAATAAAGAAATATTGTATTGTATTGTATTGTACTTCTATTAGAAATTTAGTGATTATCAAACATTTGCTGCTTGGCTGCAGTTGTTTAGATCTGTGTGACGTCAATGAGTCGCTCAACCGGAGCTATAATGCAGGTCTGCGATTTGGCGCGATATTTTTCATCGATTTATATCGCAAATACGACTGATATCCAGAAAATATAAATGCAGTATACATTAAATTATATCAGGCAATAAAGTGCAATAATTTCCCAAAAGTAGTCAAATACCCTATTGGTATATCTCCATCTCTTTCTATAATTTCGATAGTGCTCTAATACAGATTTGACAAGCACATAAACCGCCATAATTGACAGTTGTCAGTTTCGAGATTGTTCACTGAGTTGTTCACCCGGTTTGTGATTTATTATCAAAAAAAGAATATATTGTAGTAAATTGTACACAACAAAATCACAAAACTTTTTTCAATTTCCATCCTGGCTTTTCCTATTAGGTAAGTCATTCTTATTCTCTCGTAAACTATGTTTATTCCGTGTTTTTTAAGAGTCAAAAGTTAGTTGTTAACATAACATTCAAAAAAATTGCCAAACACAAAGATTTTCTATGACGTCATTGGCCAAACCTTTATTTTTTTCGGGTAGTATTGGGCACTCAGGCGTTGACATGGCTGACCCTGGCGACAGCCTTGGTTACTCGCGCATTCTGTATGAATGCGCTGAGCTGCGCTTCACCGACTGCAGCGGCGATGCTGAACACCTCGCCGCTACCAAGCCCCGGCACAGTGACCACGAAGAATTTATTGATTAAACTGGTGGTGATTAGTAACAAAACTTACTCCACAACCGAAAGGCACGGTAAGTACTGCCCCACGAAGAAAAGCATTAAAATAAACGAAATGAAGAAGCGATCACCCGGAGAATATAGAAAGTCGACATAATAATTATGCAGTCATTGCAATGCTAGATTTGGATAGGTTTGGATTCTAGAGATACAAGTCTTAACACTACAGAGGTGAAGTAAGGTAGACAATGAACACGACTAGCATTTTATTAAAAGCCAATGCGATTTAATTAAAATCATAATTCCAATAAAATAATTGAAAATAATCAATTTACATACATGTTAACTAAAAATAACAAACACAACAGTGCAGTTTGTATAAAGTTATTTAGCATGACATAAGGTATCAAAGAAATAACATAACAGCACCAGCTAATCGTTGTTTGACGGAGTAGGTTAGTTGTTATTTACTTATAGTAATTATAATACCTATCCTATAGGTAACTAATGTCCATAGCATAATAACCTGTTTCACATTGATTCATCATCATCATCATCATTTCAGCCGTAGGACGTCCACTGCTGGACATAGGCCTCCCCCATCGATCTCCAAAAGGGCCGGTTGGAAGCGGCCTGCATCCAGCGTTTCCCTGCGGTCTCTTTTAGGTCGTCTGTCCATCTTGTGGGTGGACGTCCTACGCTGCGCTTGCCAGTCCGTGGTCTCCATTCCAGAACCTTTCGGCCCCATCGGCCATCTGTTCTGCGTGATATGTGCCCTGCCCACTGCCATTTCAACTTACTAATCCGGTGGGCTATGTCGGTGACTTTCGTTCGTCTACGGATCTCCTCATTTCGGATTCGATCTCGTAGAGAAACCCCGAGCATAGCCCTCTCCATAGCTCGTTGTGCGACTTTGAGCTTGCTTATGAGGCCCATAGTGAGAGACCACGTTTCAGTGCCGTATGTCATCACTGGTAACACACACTGGTTCACATTGATTGATGTACCTCAAATATTTTGCGGTCGCTTCGCTTGCGATTTTCTGTTCGATGTATTAGATTTGTAAGGCTGGTACCGTTTTCTTCCTCTCTCTCCTACATACAATATTAAAATCTGTAATAATATGGAGATTTCCTTACCAAATATCTTTTCTTCACCACTACAGGCTTCATTACTACTTTCGTCACTACTTTCTTCACCACTACAGGCTTCATTACTACTTTCTTTACTACTTTCTTCTCCACTACAGGCTTCATTACTACTTTCTTTACTACTTTCTTCTCCACTACAGGCTTCATTACTACTTTTTTCACTACTTTCTTCTCCACTACAGGCTTCATTACTACTTTCTTTACTACTTTCTTCTCCACTACAGGCTTCATTACTACTTTCTTCACTACTTTCTTCACCACTACAGGCGTCATTACTACTTTCTTCACTACTTTCTTCACCACTATAGGCTTTTTGTAGGACCAAGCGGTGCGCTTAACCAATATCTTAGGGCCTGATATCAGGGGTAGTTTCAGGACTCCGTATGAGTAAGGCTTATATATCATAGGCTTCTTCACGACTCCGTAGGAGTAAGGCTTCACGACAATTTTTCCGCCAAAACCGAATCCTGGAGCACCTGCGCATACGTTAACTGATTAATTAGGGATCGATTTATTCGGTGGGTTTGCTAGCCAAAAGGCGCTCATTGCCAACTATTACAATGGAACTAACACTGAAATCACGGAAGAAAAAAGGGGAATATTTATAGTCAACAATTATAATGGAACAATGGGAACAGGTATATTTGCGATTTCAGGGTTGGTACAGGACTGTTGTCCATTTGATAAGATCAATAAACCTGTGTATTTGAAATTCTCCCTCTACGATTTGAAATAAGATAGGTACCTAACGTAGTGTCAAATACTGCCATTTCATTGGTGAAAAAAGACTAGGACTATAAGCCTGCCAACTGCAGAAAAGAAAAAAAATCGCCTGCCACATACGAGTACTTCTGATATCGCCCGCGAACGTAGAGGGAGAAAGCAATATACTAAATCTATGCCCGCGAAGGTGTGTGCGGGGTAAGATGACAAAAAGGGTCGCGCGGAAAGTGGGCCCGGCTCTTTTCGCGCAATCACATTGACGTTCTTCAGTGGCGTCGTAGCAAAGATCTTGTATATACCCTAAATATGTAACTAAAGTTAACCAAACCAAACCAAACTTGTTAACCAAAGTTTTAAACCACACAAAGCATAACTTTAGTACATTAAAAAAAAAAATAGAAAAAAAAATACGCAGTGGTTTATTTTTTATTTATTTAATAATTATGAGTAAGTGCGTGAGGTCGTGGGTTCAAACCCCGGGCACGTACAAATGAGCTCTTTGGAGCTTATGTACGTATTTTCATACCACTGGCTTTTCGGTGAAAGAAAACATCGTGAGGAAACCTGCATACGTACGGAGAAGGAACTCAATGGCGTGAATCCACCAACCCGCACTGGGGCAGCGTGGTGGATAATTGGATATGGCCCAATCACCCTTTTGGGGGTAGGCTAAAAGTTCAGTAGGCTTAGCATGGGCCGTGGATAAATTGTCTATCCACTGTTTTTATCCCGCGGGAAAGAGACAAACGTATCTATATTCTAGCTTTGTCGCGTCTAGGCGTGGATAAATGCGGTGGAAAGACAATTTGTTCACGGCCCGTGCTAGACCTGCAGCAGTGGACTGTTAAAAGGCTGATTATGAAGTATGAGTAAAAAAATAAGTTTTTTTTTTTTATGTCCTAACGAGGTAGGGTCAGTGAGCGCGGTCTTAAATCTATGACAGCGATCGATACTTACAGTAACATCCTGCAATCAGCAGCAACAGCGGCAGTAAGTACAACCCCATCTGGAACGTCCAAAGGTTAAACGTTATTCTGCATTTTTGGAAGGGAATTGTATGCAATGAGATTGTATGTAACAACTTGAAGAATTTTATTTTATAATTTAGGGTTACGATTTTTAGATTACCAAATTTTTTATCACGCAATCAGTATCATTATTTGTATCGCATTATATTTCACTTGTTTATATTAATATGGGCTCTACCGTCACCTGTTTTAAGCGATTCTGTTTAGGTAATGAGCAAAGTTGCGCGATCGCAAACTGTATCTCGGCGCATTAAGGTTCACGTTCGCGTGATCTTCAGCATTCACCTAAAATGAACCGCTTACAACCGGTGACGGTACGTCATTGAGGTAAAATTCCTATAGAGTCACAATCTCGCAGTGAAAAAAGTCAAAAAACGTCCGAGCTTCATTGTAATACATTGTATCGATTATATATGTTATAGTCGGATCGCGGTTACTAACCAAAAAGTCGGCGCAACTCGTAGCGTGCATTGAGTTTTGTATCGTAAATTTCTTGGCACGATCGTGACTCTATATGTATTGTATCTTGATGCGGTACGTCCACAAAATCATTGTAAATTATGACAATTGTCACACGAAACCATACTAATTACGTGTATTGCCAAAGCGCGGGCAATCGCGACTGGCGTTCGACCGACTTGATCCGATCGCTATTGGCTATACGTACGCGCCTTTGTGTGCGTGCGCCTGTTAACGCTTGTTGTATGAAGTCGGCCTTCTGCACCTATTTATTTTGTGGGGCCGTACCCCTGGTCACAGAATGAAATTGATTACATGATCCGGTAACTGATAAGTAGAGTTGCCACGAATAGTGATTTAGCCGAATACCGAATACCGAATGTTCTGCAACGCTATCGGCCGAAGCGCCGAATATTCGGCCGCCGAACATTCGGCACTAAGTACATGCTTGTCGAACGCAAAAGCGAACGCTTCAAAAGCGATTTAACTTTGATGAAAATAACAAATATCTGGTCGCTACGTTTCTTGATCCACGTTTCAAAACAAGTTTCCTCGGAAAGAGCAAGACAAAACATTCTTCTAGAAGCTCTGAAACTAAGTTGTAATGATGAATCTAGTAGTACTGATGAAGATTCTGCTCCACTTCGTAAGAAAAGAAACTTGAATGAAAATGATAAGACATTTGAAATACACGACAGTTTCTGGAACTGCTTTGAGGAAGTCGCTACTGATAATATGCGAAATAGTAATGATGAGGAGAACATGGAGAAGAATACTGTGGCAAATGAGATAGATTATTATTTGAAAACTACCCGCCTAGATAGGAAAGCTGATCCTTACAAGTGGTGGTCAGCAAATGAAAAGCAATACCCAAACCTTTCAAAATTTGCTAAAGTTTATCTTTCTTCTCCCGGGAGTAGCGTGTATAGTGAGAGGTTGTTTTCTGAAGCTGGTATCATTTACTATGAAAAGCGTAATCGTTTGCTGCCATCAAATGCTGAAAAGCTTGTTTTTATCCATCACAACTTACCGCTGATTAATTTTACTTATTCAAATATTGTAATTTGGTAATAAATAAATCTTGAGTAATATGATGTATCTCTTTGTCCACAATTTGGTATTCGGTATTCGGCCGAATAATAAGTACTATTCGGCCGAATACCGAATACCAAAAAAAGTGGCCGAATAGGCCGAATACAGAATAGTAGCCGAATATTCGTGGCATCTCTACTGATAAGGGTAGATATATATACGTCCCCGGCAACGCGACAGGTGACCCACCAAGTTATGAAGACCCACCAAGTTATGCCGAACGCACTCTGCGTTCGCTAACTAGTCCGGTCAAGCTGTAGAGGCCAAAAGGCCAACAGTAAAAGTCACTCATAAAAAAAAAAAAAAAAAAAAAAAAAAGCGACAGGTGAAGTTATTTTGATATTTTTTTCCAATAAGGGTGAAACCAAAAATACGAGGCTTTTTATTTTCTATGAGTTTGACGTATACAAAATTTACGTACTCCAATAAAGTAGGTAACCCTGTAATATGTTTAAGGAAGAAATTATCACAAAAATTATAAAGTTTAACTTACTGTTGACATTTTTCCTTCAGGCTTTTGACGCTGTGCAGGTGTGATCAGACTAATAACTATGTGACCATTTCAAACCTTTATCCCGTTTATATACACAGTGGCACCTATTAAGTTTAAAATTAGTGGCAAGCCTATGACATGTACGCACTGTGATATAAGTACTAACTACGTAAAGTATTAATATACAAAATATGACTAATTTATTAGCTATTTATAGGAACAAACAAAGATCATTGTGTTGTTTATTAATTAACCATTGTATTTACCTAAGCTTTACGCGGGCTCGAATTAGCCCTGAAACAGCACAGTTCGGAAAATCACGCGAACGTGAACCTTAACGCGCCAAGATACGGTTTGCGGTTGCGCAACTTTTCTCATCACCTAAACAGCCGTATGATCTGTAAGCGATCGGGAGATCTGATTTCATAGGTAAAATAGTGCGGTAATTGTTTTTACAACACATTTGCTCAAAAAGTGCAATTACGAAGCCTGTATACATCGTTCGAAAGTTAAACATTACGCATCATACAACGGAGCGTGCGGTAATGAATTTAACCGCACGCTCAGATGTATAGCACCGTGCGTGTACTTTACGGTATTTTTTTAATTTCCATCATAATTACATAAGAATTCCACAAAAGAGTTTCATATTACGAGAATAAATAAGCTGAATGATCAAACCTCCTTGGATGCGCTTTTGCTCAATACGTTTGTCTCAGTTTAATACTAAAGAAAAAAGGAGACCAAAGATGTAGTTCTAATTTTCACCACGTGATAGTGGCGCTATTTGCATGTTCGCGCCATTTTCTTATTATATTATAGAAACTATTGTTGTGACTGATATTAAGTTATAAACAAAATAATAAAATTGTTTCATTTGTAGCCTCGCAAATGTGTTGTAAAACGTTGTATGGCACACGTGCGGATTGGTTTGATCAAACTCGTGACTATGGTAAGCTCTCGACTTCGTCTCGGGCTTACATTCGTCTACTCGTTTGTAATAACCAACTTACCGCATTTGTATCATAAATAACTATTTCATCCCCCCACCTCGGAAAAAGTATTTTTGCTCTTCGATATGTGAGTGCAAAATTTGTTGCACATTTTTATCTGCTAGGGGATAAAGTAAAATTGAAATTAGAACATCGTAAAGATAAAGATTATTTATTTGCACAAACCACGAGTAAATCATACACACATTTAAAACGCATGCACAATAGGTGGTTTAAAATATTTGTTACTTTGTATCATGTTTTGCCTAGTTTATAGGCTTACAAATTTAGAGAGATGGTAGAAAAACTCCGTAAATATAATTTATATAAAAAGTATTAATTCAATTAACTGTCGAAACCCTCGCTAACGCTCAGGATTCTAATTTCGCTTGCTCGGTCATCAAAATTGAGCACACTGTTAAAAAGCAACTTTGCACTCTTGTATAACAAATAACTATTACCCGTACATACGACTGCCCAAAAAAGGTGTGTTCTGTTTTTAGTGTTCATGTCCAATGTTTATAAGTATGTGCAGAAATTGAATTCCACCGTAACTCCTTAACGCCTCGACCGATATTGATGTGAATATCCTCAGAGCAGACTAATAAGGGAGATAGTAAGGAGGCGTATATAGTGGGTGTAAAGCAAACGCATCAGGCCTAATTAGGACTTGATGCCTTTAGTCGAACTCTCCCTCCAGAGAACCTTGTCGCCTTTTTTCATGTGGACTATTAGTTTTCAGGTACAATCAGGTGTCGCTACAAGTTTCTTAGTGTGCGTAATAAGTAAGTAAGCCGTAATAATTTTTTTCGTGTTATAGCTTATAACTACTATATAAAATGGAGACTTTTAATTACGAACGATAACTGTGACATATCTCTCTTGTTTATCTGATCTGAGGTGGTATCGTTAGAATCCTTGCATTATTTCGAGTGTCATAAGCTAGTTTTCAACAAGTACAACTTGTTTTTAAAATAGATATAGCCAAAGGCCAATAAGAGTGAGATGCGTTAGCAGGCATGTCGCACTCCGAACTTTAGGTATGTTCGGTCGGCGTCCCTTCCCAAGAGGGTCATAGCTGGGCAATCAGTGACCGCTCGCCTCGCGCCCGGCCCGCACGCTACTCTAGCCGTCGCACCAGGAACCTTGACCTATTATTTTCAACAGAATCTGCAAATTAGAGCTCCCAAATGAGGTCTCCATGTTTCATGTAGTTTTTACCTAAATATGCATCGGGATTGTGATCTTGTAATAGGCCTCTTAAACTTATACTTTTGCATGATTGTTATTGGAGCAAATTCAGAATAAGCGTTAGTTTTTTTGTGCAGATTAAATGGCATTTCAACTAAAGGAGAATATAAGTAACTAGCTGTCCGCCCCGGCTCCGCACGGGTATAGTTATGTAGCCTATTAAAATAGCCTATATTAATCAGTGATAGCATTCAAATGGTGAAATAATTTTGAAAATCGGCCCAGTACTTTTGGAGCCAATTCGTTACAAACATACATAGAAATCTTTTCTCTATAGATTATTGTATAGATAGGTAGGTACTACATAGGCTACATAGCTGGTAAGTAAATAGTTAAATACTAATAAGTATTCTGTGTAACACCCTTCTCGAAGAGGGAGGCATGTCTTCAGCAGTGGACGTTTACTGGCTGATGATGATGATGATTCTGTGTAAATATCAAGAAGACAACCCTAACGTGACACGTGCCGCGTCTGGAGAGATAGAGCTACGTGATAGAAATATTGAGCGCGGCCTTCTAGGTGAATATAGCAAGCGGTATCCAGCGCTGTACGAGTTGAATTGCTACTTTATTGCCTCGTAGATAGAGTCCTTATTTATTTAAATTTCTTCGCGGAGTGAACCTTCTGTGTCTATTATGTCTTCTGTGGCGTTAGTTAGCTAGTTAGTAGATCGATAGTTTTGTGTGCAATAGATTTATATGCGCACGGGCATTTGTGTTTTTTGTTTTTAAATATGTATCTCGTTACTAACTATTTCGGGATAGTGAAAAAAAGTTTTATTTATGTTTGCTAACGTTTTATTATAAGATAGACTTGATTGCGAGTTGAGAATGTAATACGATTTACATGCGTCCATGTCCTGTAAGGTCTGCCGCCATTTCTCAGAAAGGAAGCGAAATAGATGTAGTAATCTGTTTGACTGTATTGATGTGGAACTTATCACAGAGTAGTTTGATGGTCATCAGTCTCTAGTGCTTACTGTCGTAGCCGTAGCCGACTCGCCCCAGCCGCAGCCTATTCATTTTAATTCTCATTAAGAGAACTTATCAATTAAGTAGAGTAAGATCTGGGGAGTTACCTACGACCGCAGCTTGACTTACCCTGTCGCTGTGTACAGCTTTTGTAAGAAGCCCCATAGTATACCCGGCTATTACCCGTTCCTGTACCTGACTAAGTTTTTGCTTGGACAGCTTGGCTATAACTCGCCAGAAGTGAGAAGAATGCAGGACAAGCTGACTACCTGCTGCAAGTAGGGCTTCCAATATCGGAAGGTTTTCAATTCCGGAACTGATTTCCGATACTGGAACCCAATATCGGAATTCCGGAACTGATTCCGGAACTAGCAAATATTGTATTTTCTTTTATTCTAGCATAAAAAGACTACATTTCCCAATGAAACTGGTGAATGAAACCCAATGTTGTGGTGATATCAGTATTATAATAAACTTGAACCACATAAATTACACTTTAAATAATTTGAATATAAAGGACGACGCTTCAGTTTCGTAATTAAACTCGCAAACTGAGAAATAATCATAAGTATATTTAAATTTAAGAACATATTAATATAGTTATTACTCCTTTAAAACCATGACCCATATTCAAAACCCCAGAGCTTTCAACTCGAGCTGTCTAATCGTTTTGATTGCGTGGAGAATTTCGCTTCGGTGGATGAGTGGAAAGTGTGTCCATCCTGGGGTCCATTGTTTTTGTTATTATTTTTAATTTTACCTATATTTGCCCTCTTAACTGCTCTACCTGTTTAATCCCGTAGACAGGGTGGGTTTTTTTTCATGTACATTTGTACTCATATCTTAAAGTCAAAGAAAGGGATTAAAATTACAATAATTTCAACTTTGGCTCAATATAAAAAATTAGAGTAGTCTTTTTAATTATTTTGATAATTTATTGTTCATTTTAATTTGTATATAATATTAAAAAAAATATTTAGGTATAGTATATTAAAACGGTATACTTCCTACATGTGTACAAAACTCTTTATCACTTTGTGAAAAAAAATCTTATGTAATGGAAAATGAAGCAACATTTTCTATGATCAGCTATACATACGAGATGATCATGGAGTAAAGTAATATAACTACCGGGGTTGATATCAAGAAAACCTTGCGTCATTGTTGTAACCGTGCCTCTAAAAAAATATTTTGTAACGCCCAGCGTAGATAATTACCGCTGCGGTGTGTTTTGCCAGGTTTGATAATAGCTTAATAGTTATGTTATAGGCGCATATATGGCGCAGCCTCCGCAGCGTGAGCGTTCTCACGCGGTGGCCTGTGCCAACTGCACATTAGCATCGCACGCCGTGTCAAGGGCCTGAGCGTTATTGATGGCGTTGATCTTGATGACGGCTGCGGCTGAATTGACGAACTGCGCTGCCTGTATGACACCAACCATGACTCCATGACACCGACCGCAGCGCCATTGTTGAGCACCGCGCCTCTGCCTAGCCACGGCGGGTTTAATGATTGCAATAATGGACAAAACTTACTCCTACAACCAAAAGGCACGGTAAGTACAGACCAAGAAAAACCATAAAATTAATCAACTAAAGAAAACCCAATCATCCAAAGAAGATGGAATATCGACAGATGTAGTCATTGCATGCTAGAGCCTAGTTCGGATTTGGAGTTTCAAGAGTCCTAATACTACAGAGATGAGGTAAGGTAGACAATAAACATGACCGCATTTCATTTAAAGACATCTTTATTATCCAGTAAGATTATTGAAAATAAATAATTTAAAACATGATTTATTAAACAAAACAAACACAGCAGTGCAGTTTGTATTTAAAGTCATTTAGCATGAGGTATCTAAGAGATAACATAAAGGCACCAGCTAGGTAATCGTTGTTTGACGGAGTAGAGTTGCTTTTTACTTATTCATTTATTTTAAGTGACACAGACTCATATGAAATTCGGGGAACGAAGATTATGGTCCGGCCGCCATCATGAATTGTCCCAAATTTTTTGTCGCAGTCTGAAACCTATGTACATGTATAGAGGTTTACTAGGTGATCAAAAAATGCGACCAACCTTATTCTAAACCCGTCACTTTTTACCAAATTACCAAGTAACAAATTTTACAAATGGTTCAAAATTTTCAAACTCGTAATGCACATTGATAACCAAAAAAGATATTCACGGTCGCTTCGTTTGCGCATTAGGTACTATCACAGAAGATAATTTTATTTCGTTTTTTCTACTTCTCTTTTCTGTGGGTACTATGATGTATATGTAATTATATATACCTATGGTGCATACGGTACGAGGTGAAAACGTTAGTTGCGTTTGCACCATTGATGTTGCAAGTCAATGGTGCAAATGGTACATTGGGACCTAGATACCTACTGTCCACAACCTGTTTCCCTGTTTCACATTGTTCGATGTAGCTCTAATTTTTCGCGCTCGCATTGCTTGTACTTTTCTGTTCGATGTATTAGATTTGTGACTGGTGCCTTTATCTTCCTCTCCTCTACAAACAGTATTAATAATAATAAGGAGATTTCTTTGTCGCTTCTTTACTCACTTCTTTCTTCACTTCTTTCTTCACTTCTTTCTTCACTTCTTCCTTCACTTCTTCCTTCACTTCTTTCTTCACTTCTTTCTTCACTTCTTTCTTCACTTCTTTCTTCACTTCTTTCTTCACTTCTTTCTTCACTTCTTCCTTCACTTCTTTCTTCACTTCTTTCTTCACTTCTTTCTTCACTTCTTTCTTCACCACTACAGGCTTTTTGTAGGACATGGGGGTATCTAAAATCTTATCAGGGCCGAACATCCCAGGCTTAATGGCACCGTAGGAGTAAGGCTTATATATCGTAGGCTTCACGACGCCGTAGGAGTAAGGCTTATATATCGTAGGCTTCACGATGCCGTAGGAGTAAGGCTTATATATCGTAGGCTTCACGACGCCGTAGGAGTAAGGCTTATATATCGTAGGCTTCACGATGCCGTAGGAGTAAGGCTTATATATCGTAGGCTTCACGACGGCGTAGGAGTAAGGCTTATATATCGTAGGCTTCACGATGCCGTAGGAGTAAGGCTTATATATCGTAGGCTTCACGACGGCGTAGGAGTAAGGCTTATATATCGTAGGCTTCACGATGCCGTAGGAGTAAGGCTTATATATCATAGGCTTCACGACATATTTTCCGCCAAAACCAAACCATGGATCACCTGCGCATATGTTAATTGAATGATGTATGTACATATTTATTCGGAGAAATTTTGTACTTTTGGTGCTGGCCGAAAGGCGCTCATTATCAACTATTACAATTGGACTAACCCTGAAATCGCGGAAAAAAATAGGTATGTATTTAAAGTCAACAATTATAATGGAACAGATATTTTTGCAATTTCAGGGTTGGTACCTGACAGTTGTCCATATTGACGAGCACAATAACCCTGTTTCGTCTTTTTCCTTTCAAAATAAACCTGTGTATTTGACATACAATAGGTACATAAATCGTATTGTCACATACTGCCATTTCATTGGTGGAAAAAGACTAGGACTATAATAGGCCGGCTGCATAATTCTGATATCGCCTGCGAAGATAAAGAAGTGTACGAAGCCCGAGAAGTGTGCAGGGCAAGATGACAAAAAGGTTCCCGCGCCTTCTTTTCCATTTGTCGTCCTTCAGTAGCGCCGCGGGCAATATCGAAGTTATGCATGCTGGCCTATAGCTTGTAGACTTTGCAGTATCCGCCTGGTCACAGGAAGTACACACTGTCTACGTCTCTACTACCGTGGATACTGCAAAGCATTCGAAACGTCAGGAGTCAAAACTATGTAAAAAAAATACGAGCGATAAAATCCTACAGGAGTATTAAATTTCAACATAAAAACATATTCTTTGGAAAAAAATTGGCTATCGTTTTTTTTTGTAAGTAAGTAGTAATTAATAATTATTCTTTCTATTCTATTCTAATTATTTCTATGGTACCACTCTGAAAGTATATTCTTTCAAATAAATAAATAAACAAATCAGTTTTGATTTTTGAGGTACAAAACATAAAAAAGAGATCGTCTCTTTTTTTTGAAGTCGGTTAATTTTTTTAATTTAAATTTTGAATAGAACGACGAGTTTGCTCGGGTCAGTGAGCGCGGTCTTAAGGCTATTGCAGCGACGGACACTTACAGTAACATCCTGCAATCAGCAGCATCAGCGGCAGTAAGTACAACCCCATCTGAAACGTACAGAGTCAAATGTTACTCTGCATATTTTTAGAGCAATTTTACGTTCCTCATCATCATCATCAGCCAGAAGACGTCCACTGCTGAACATAGGCCTCCCCCTTTAACCTCCACACTGAACGACAGCCTGTCTTTTGCATCCACTGGATGCCAGCGACTCTTACTATGTCGTCGGTCCATCTAGTGGGAGGCCTACGTACGATGCGTCTTCCGGTTCGTGGTCTCCACTCAAGAACCTTTCTTCCCCAACGGTTATCGGTTCTCCGAGCGATGTGGCCTGCCCATTGCCACTTCAACTTGCAAATTTTAACAGCTATGTCGGTGACTTTGGTTCTTTGGCGAATATCCACGTTTCGGATTCTATCGCGCAAAGAAACTCCGAGCATAGCTCTCTCCATTGCCCGCTGTTTGACTCTGAGTTTTTCCAAAAAGCCAACAGTTAAGGACCACGTCTCAGTACCAAGTAATTTTACGTTACATCTGTTTTATTATTATTATTATAATTATTTATTAATTTTATAATTTAAGGATTAAATTTAAAAAAAAACTGTTATCACCCAATCAGTGTCGTTATTGGTATCGCAAACTATTTTAAATTTTAATCATTATTTTAAGTCGACTTCAAATTCAATTCAATTCAATTCATTTATTCCCAATATTTATAATTTTACAATATTAACCTAAAATTTTTTAACAAGTCTAACATTAACAACTCATTATGAGTATAAGCATGTATAAGTAACTTTCTGTAGGTGTCTCGTATATATTTATCTATGCTCGTAAGCAGCTGTTCTAGGAAGACCTGTGTTACAGCTGCTAGTAGGAGGAGGTTGTAAATTCGGTTGTATGCTTTTTTTATGCTTGTTATCTCAGAACTCCGTTATTTAAAAATCGGTTTTGCGGTTTGGGTTTTAAATCAAAATAACTGGAAAAAAGTCCAAGTAAACGAAATTGTGTATTTTTATTAATTTTGAAGTCGGTTTTTGTTATTTATAATTAAATATGGCAAATAAGCATAGCATCAATAACCAGGACCAATTATGTAGAAGCAAACAAATTTTCCAAAAAACCAAACTTCTGAGCCGGTTTTGATGAATATCTATAGAATCTGAAAGGATATACTTTCAAACAAAAAAAAATATTTTCCATATTGGTTCCAAATGACGGAGTTCTGAGGTAATACATTTTACAACACATTTGCTCAAAAAGTGCACTTACGAAGCCTGTATACATCGTTCGAAAGTTAAACATTTCGGATCATACAACGGAGCGTGCGGAAATGAATTTGTCCGCACGCTCAGATGTATAGCACCGTGCGTGTGGTTTACGGTATTTTTTTAATTTCCATCATAATTACATAAGAATTCCACAAAAGAGTTTCATATTACGAGAATAAATAAGCTGAATGATCAAACCTCCTTGGAAGCGCTTTTGCTCAATACGTTTGTCTCAGTTTAATACTAAAGAGAAAATGAGACGAAAGATGTAGTTCTAATTTTCACCACGTGATAGTGGCGCTATTTGCATGTTCGCGCCATTTTCTTATTATATTATAGAAACTATTGTTGTGACTGATATTAAGTTATAAACAAAAATTGTTTCATTTGTAGCCTTTTTTTCTCGCAAATGTGTTGTAAAACGTTGTATGGCACACGTGCGGATTGGTTATTACAAACTCGTGACTATGGTAAGCCCTCGACTTCGTCTCGGGCTTACATTCGTCTACTCGTTTGTAATAACCAACTTTCCGCACTTGTATCATAAATAACTATTACAAAATTACAAACGAATTGAGACGCCTACTTTTTTGAAGTCGGGTAAAAAAAAACTCACTGTTGTTATTTTCCCTTCAGGCTGCGCAGGATGTGAGACTAATATGAGTATGTGACCATTTCAAAACTTCATCCTGTTTATATAGAGCAAGCGCATGACATGTCATGTTATTGAAATACGTAAGTATTATTGTAGAGAGTATAAATAAAATAAATAAGCAGGGGCGGCTTGGTCGCGTCAGTGAGACGGCACCGTGTACCCCGATTCCATGGGGCTAGAATAGAATAGAATTATGTATTGGCCTTATAACTAAATTGTCACATTAATCAACCAGCATAAAAGTTATTAATGTATTTATTTTATTTATTTATTTACACACGCAATACAAACAAAGGATACAATTCCTTCACCTTACCGAGCGTGGTAAATTAACATAACAAAGAAGAGAGCATTAAATAGTAAGCTTTCCGAAGCGGTCCTTACTAGGACCCGTGTCGAGAACTACTGCAGTCAGCCTATCCCACTACTTAACCGTGCAAACATATGCACCAAAAAAAAATATGGAACAATTAGATTTTATAGAAATATGATAAAAATAACACTAATATAATATAAAACACTGTTTTAAACTATCACGGTTGTTCACTAAAGCTCATTCCACAATCTTACCACGGTAAATATCCCGTAAATAATCATATAACTTTAATATAATATAGTATGCTAAACGAGACCCCGACCCCTGGCATGCCTTAACCGGCTGTCTGGGGGGTGGAAACCGTAAGAGCTAAGAACCTTATCTCCTGAGTGCATAACGCCGTGAGTAGCGTCTAGTGAAAGCGCAGCACACCTCTCGACACCCTAAGCCACCGACGCCAATGTTGCCCCTGCGTCGCCAATTAAGCGGTAGCCTTTATGTAAATTTATGTTAGGTTTATGTTAGGGGCCCATTGAGTAAGTGGAAAGTCATCACCTGCCTAAATGTATTTTGAAATGAGACAGGATAAGGCAGGTCCCGTTTCTCGTCCTATAGATCGACCCCATCCAAAAGTTGTTCACCTCAATAGCCCAAGTTTCTAACTCTATCGTTAAGTGTAAGACCTGGCATAGAGCACTCTTAGAAAATATACAAGGTTACGCATATAGACTAAGCCGAAAGGAGGTCATTGTCATCATTATGAACAACATTTATTATTGGACCAAGCCTGGAACCGCGAAAAAATATCTGCTGTTCCGTACATATTCATCATCATCATCATAGTCAGCCTTTTAACAGTCGATGTAGTAGATGATGCTATAATAATGAATATGTACGGAACAGCAGATTTTTTCCGCGGTTCCATGCTTGGTCCCTTAATAAATGTTGTTCATAATGATGAGTATATATAATAACCTCCTTCCGGCTTAGTATAATAGGGTATATGCGTAACCCTGTATAGTAGACAAAATCTATTTGACATATTATTATGAGATAATATTATTTAATAGATATTTATAGGAAAATAACCAAGATCATTGTGTTGTTCATTATTAATTTAAATTTAAACAATCAACTATTGTATGCGATCGGGAAACCTGATTTCGTAGGTACCTATTGTATAGGTTTTACCCGAGCAATGATCATATTTATTACATAACTGCTCAAAAAAGGAGTGTTCTGATTTAGGGTTCATGTATGTGTAGGTATGTGGGATTTTAATTCCACCAGAAGTCTAAAAACCTCGATCGATATTGATGTGAGTGGTATCATTAGTATACTTGCATGTCATAGTCCAATTTAGAAGATGATATAGTACAACTATGGGGCATCAAGATCGATAACTATGGCATCAATAACTATGGGACAAAAATGAAAGAAACGTTTTTTTTTTTTCAAAATGTCTGACCATATCGTCGTCGAAATTTTTTAGAATCTGCTTAAAGCAGATTCTATATTTTTTTTGTTAAATAGCAAAGATCTAAAAAAAATTTTTTTTGTTTGTTACTAATAATGAACTCAGTATATAACATAAATATTCCTATAGGAAAACGTCAAGGTATGTCAATGGTTAACGATTACGGGATAAAGAATAAAATATATTTTATTTTATTTATGTTTGCTAACGTTTTATAATGAGACAGACTTGATGCGAGCTGAGAATGTAATACTATTTACATGCGTCCATGTCCGGTCCAAATATCCTTAAGATCTGCCGCTAACCATTTCTCCGAAAGGAAGCGAAATGGATGTAGAAATCTGTTTGACTGTATTGATGTGGAACTTATCACTGAGTAGCTTTATGGTTGTCGGTTTAGTGCTTGCTGCCGTAGCCGTAGCCGCCCCAGCCGCCACCGTAGCCGACTCCGCCATAACCGCCACCGAGACTGCCATGGCCGCCGCCGAGGCTAACATAGCCGCCGCCGAGGCTGCCATAGCCGCCGCTGATGCTGCCATAGCCGCCGCCGAGGCTGCCATAGCCGCCGCTGAGGCCGTGGCCGCCGCCGAGGCCGTAGCCGCCGCCCAGTAGCACGGCGCCATCCTGGGCGTTTCTCGCGACCGCGTCCGCCACAGCCTGCGCCTGGGCGGCACTCGTGGCGACTGCGGCAGCCTGTGCCCTCGCAGCGTTCGCGATGCGAGCTGCCTCCACGGCACGGGTGTTGCCAATGGCAATAGCCTGCACACGCGCTGCGTTAGCGAGCCGCTCAGCCTCAACGGCGCGCGCCACCTCGACGGCACTGGCGGCACCAGCACGGCGTGCAGCCTCTGCGGCGCGAGCGTTCTCCCACGCGGCAGCCTGGGCCCGCTGTACGTTGGCAACGCGCGCCGCATCGAGGGCCTGAGCGTTGTTGATGGCGTTGGCTTGGCCGGCCCTGGCGGCAGCCTCGGCTACGCGCGCACCCTGGATGGCGGCCGCGGCTGAGTTAGCGATCTGCGCTGCCTGCACGGCCTGCGCATTCTGTATGGCGTTGAGCTGCGCGGTACCGACCGCGGCGGCGTTGTTGAGCGCCGCGCCGCTGCCAAGCCCACCGGACACATAGCCGCCACCGAGTCCGCCAAGCCCACCGATGCCGATGCCACCCCAGCCCAGGCTGTTGACGCCGCCCCAGCCCAGACTGTTGCCGCCGTATCCGATGCCTATGCCGCTTGCCTCAGCCTTTGAGTCCTTTGCAGCGCCTAGATGAGTCGGACCAAAATACAAATCACTTAAAATTTTCTAAGTACTTAGGTTTTATACTTAACCGCTTATAGGACACATAAGCTTACTCACCATCTGCGAGTGCTTCATACGCCACAGCGATGACGAAGAATAACTGAAATAAAATTAACAGTGTTAGGGCTTATAAGATAGGTATTATAAGATTATAAGATGTACGTTTTTCTTGGACTTTCTTTGTCTTACCGTAAGACGAGACATTATGTATGTGAGCACCACTGGATTGGACAGACGGTATTTAATAATTATGCTAGGCACAATATTGCACGCACTTTTATACTGCACCAAAAATTAATAATCGACAAATTAACAATGCTAAACAGGCGATCGACGCAAATAGGGCTATTTGAATATATTAGGTATATATGTGTACATATTGATAAAAACTAATTCCTACGTAAGGCAACATTGTGCTGCTGGTGGCGACTTCATCGGAGCATGTCGGACCCACCGGCCGCTGGCAGGTCGGGAATTCACGCAACATCCTCTCGAGCGCCAGTATTCTTAGAAACAGAGGAAATCGATTACCGTAATAAAATCAACTTAATTAAGTGTCAAGATCCGCCGCCGATTATTCAATAAATTGAAATAAATAGTAGATTGCTAAATTGTATTTTGAAGGAGTAAAATCATAATTAATTTGAATCCAGAGTGGAGCGAGGATTATATAGATTAAAAATCTGAGGGTAGCGAGGGATACAATATATCTATTGGCAAGGTATTTTGCAATAGTAAATTTTGCAAAGGACAATTATTCATGTTCCTAAAAATAATTCAAAACTCATCATCGCCCTCTATGAAAGTCTCTTTGAGGAAATACCTACTTTACTTTACCATTGGGCATACTCATTGATCATTCATCGTTTTTAGAATAGGTAGTATGAAAATATACAGTTATCGACATTCGAAAATACTAACAATCAGCTTGTCTATTTGCGTTCATTCAGTTTTACGTACTGCATTTGGAGTAAAGCTGCTTTTGGTGCTAATCCAATCTATTAGACATTATTTTCGTATCAATCGGCGTCATATGAAAAATGACGTGAACAATTATGTTCAGCTAAAAATCTGAAATGATGATGAATGCATTTAAAACCTACATGAAAAATGCAACATTGCCACGTCCATTCAATAAAAGCCGAGCTGGGCGAGGTCGCATGTATAGTCAATTTAATTGTTACCATGTCATTGCAATCCCCGCAATGCAATGGACCCGGGTATGTCCTAAAACTGCGACCAGAACCACCGGAGGATGGGCAGCATCCCCAAGCCACCTGCCAAGCGTGGGGATTATGGCAAAACCCCTCTCTAACAGGGAGGCCTTTGTTCAACAGTGGACGTTTAATGGCTGCTGATGATTATGGTGCTGATGATGTCATTGCAATACATTAGGAAATATACTGTTGGTAAGTATCATCATCATGATTATCAGCTTATCATGTTCCCACTGCTGGGACACAGGCCTTCTCTCAGAGAGTAGATTGGCCCCAATTTGGCCCCAATCCTCCATGCTGGCCTGAATGTCATATGTCCTTAAACTTTTTGAGGTTCTTAGACATCACATTGTTTTCCTTCAGCGTTTTTAGGGTTCCGTACCTCAAAAGGAAAAAAACTGAACCCTTATAGGATCACTTCGTTGTCCGTCTGTCTGTCCGTCTGTCAAGACGCTTTTTCTCAAGAACGCGTAAAAGTATCAAGTTGAAATTTATACTAAATACTAGGGTCCACGGTCTCTTTCGGGAGTAAAAAAATAAAAGTTAAAAAAGTAAAAGAAAAATTTAAAGAAGTCAGTCAACGCAATCCAAAGATATGAACGTTTACGAGTATGTCGCATATTTTGCGATTTCACAGGGGAATCAAAACCTATAGGGTACTTCCCGTTGACCTAGAATCATTAATTTTGGCAAGAGGCAAGGTCTTACAGCACATATACCTAAAGGAATAAATCTGAAAGTTGTTTGAGTATGTCTAAATAAGTCATTGGTGCAGGGCCGAGGATCGAACCGGGTGCCGTCAAATTCTAAAGAGCACATGCTACCGCTCGGCCACCATCACTTTTTGGTAAATTTAGTGACTGACATACATTTTTAGCAAAAAACTGCGAGGAGAGGGAAAATTCAATGGATGCAGATGGCATCAGGCTGTCGTTCAGTGTGAAGTTTTTTATTTTATTTTTACATCGGACTAGGCTAACGTTTGACTGCGATCTCGCCTGATAGAAAGCGATGATGCGGTCGAAGATGGAGCACGTTTGCCCAATAATAACCTATTAACCCTAGACTTGAAAATTCCAAGATTGTAATGCTGCCGAAACACAGGTAGGGGCGTGGAAAATCCTATAAAATACCGACAAGCTTGCGACTTTACGCCGGTGGAAGTTCTAAGGGGGAGGCCTATGTTCAGCAGTGGACGTCTTCTGACTGATGATGTTGATTATTCGTAGGCATACAATATATACATTGCGTGTCATTTGGTATGCGAGTTTAGAAATATGATTTTAATTTTACAACTGTATTAATCATTGATATTAGATTAAAGTGTAATTATTTGTTACGCACATATTTACCTATACGTTGGTATTTATTGAATAATTGTTTGTCGATTAGCATATGGATTGCGTGGTTTACCGACCTCTTCTGTGATATTCCGGAAATCGGTTCTGATCGAAAACTCTGGAAAATTGGTTTGTGTAGGCTGTGGCCAACACTAGTATAATTTTTTTTTTTTCATAGCTTCAGTACTGAATCTATGTTTTTTTTTGTTTTTGGTCTGGCTTCAGAGGACCAACACTAGTATGATTTTTTTTTGTTAAAATTTTCATGACCGTGGTTTCAATGTCCTAGTTTACATAGTCTTAATAGCGTCAAACAAGTCATAGTCACAGTCAGAGTCAGGCTAAGTAAGTCACGGTCAAGTCAAACTCATGCCCCTGTAAAGTGGTGGAGACTTTACAAGAGGCTCCTATGGAGTTTTGGAAACAACACGAAATATATCAACACCTCGTTATATCACTTGCCCACACTGGAACACGTTTACGAGAAGTCAATGAATAATAATTCACCATTTAGTACACATTAACACTCGAAAATACACTAATCCAACGAGCCGACATGTTTTTTCCGCGTTGCCGCCAAACTCTCCCCCCCCCCCCCCCCCCCCCCTCCCCTAGTATGAGTGCTAGTGGTGTTGCCATTATTTTACATCAAAACTTTTTTTTTTGACACGATAGTGATACTTGGGTAGTATATAGATTTTATGGGTGACTATGATTTCAAGAAGCACATCTACAATTTTCTCTAGTTTTTTTTAACCTACACTGTCCCACTGGGACAGGGGCATTTCTTTTTTTACTGGACAAACCCCTCGACTCCACTATTGAGTTCTCTAAGACATTCGAGATAATACACGATTCTAACGATATAATATTCCTTACATTTTTACCTTACATTTAAATCAGTCTAGACGTACTGGGCCGTACCGGCACCTGTTATAAGCGATTCTGTTTAGGTGATTACGAAAAGTTGCTCGATCGCAACTTACGATACGTCTCGGCGCGTTCAGGTTCGCGTGATTTTCCGCAATCACCTAAACTGAATCTCTCTCTCTCTCTGAATCTCTTGACGCTACAGCCCCAGAAGGTATAGTGGAATTAAGAAAAGTCACATACATGAACATACATAACATCCCTTTTGTAAAATATCTTGGCTAGGTAATGAAACAAGTCTAATAATGTTGGAACTTTTGGTAGATAAATTTATTGCACTTAGTAGGTATATTTAGTAGTTACATTTCATTTCATTTCCACAACCTACCATAACCGGCACTTGCATAGGATAGACTCTGTGATGCGGTACTCCAACAATTCTGAAATAAACAAATACTATGTTGAGTTCTGTGTTTGTAGAGCACAATTACCGCATGAACTATTTATATAGTTTTTTTTGGGTTCAGTGTAGTGATAATCACTGTTAAATGGGGATATTTTTATTTTCTCTATGCATTGTAATTACAAAGCCATTTAGAGTATAGCAAAGCAAATATGCAAGTGGCAGTGGAAGTGGTTAGAATTGTTAGCAGAACTTCCACTGCCACTTGCACTAAACAATACGTTGCAGACGATGCGTAGTAGGTACTTGCAACTTGTACTTGCTTCTTACTTCGCATGGTCTGCAATGAGCATAATAGTTTCTCTTTCCCTGATAATGAAACATCAATTTGTGTTAAAAAATTACGGATGATAATGGGTAATAAGTAATTATGAATAAATTTGTTTGGACTCCATCATTAGCTTTATATAGAGGTCGTCATATTATAAAAAACTGCTAAAAACACAATCTCATAACGACATTGCCAAAAAGAAAAAAAAACCGTGCAAAGTGACGTCTCAAATTCTAATGGAACAAGTTGACATTAGGTACTATAGGTACGTACTATGTTTGTTTGTGTATTTGTTTGACGATAACTTGCGTATCACTAAAGTTATATGATTATTTACGGGATATACATGCACCATGTTCACGGGAAGACTGAAGAATGCGGGTGGTTAGAGAACAGTTAAAAAGTTAGGTGCAGACATAACGATCACATGGTGCATGTAACTGCGCCGAAATATCGGGAGCTCATTCCACAACCTTACCACGGTAAATATCCCGTAAATAATCATATAACTTTAGTGAACAACCGTGATAGTTTAAAACAGTGTTTAACTTGCGTATCGTTAATCCGATCTTCATGAAATTTTGTGGGAAAGTAGTTATTAATCATTTCAATACAATTTATTAAGTTAACCGATTTTGCCCATATGAATATGGGCAAAATCAGTCGGGGATTTGCAATAACTTACTCCACAATCACGGGGGGTTGATGCGGGGTTGGTTTCTTTGTTGTTGTCGGCTTGGGCGTTGTGCCGACGTTAATGTACACAACCTTAGGCGGGCCGTGGAAGAAGCCACCCACTGCCTGGATCTTGGTGCTGATTGAGTCGGAGATGCCGCCCCACAGCTTGGACAGCTTATCCGTGAGAGAATACGATGGTATGGTCGCCACCGGAACAAGCGTTACCTAGAAAGACAATGACGATCTCAGAAATGTAAAATACCGACTTCAGGAGTAGCGTGGGTCAAAATACCGGTCGCAGCGATCTCGTTCGCGCATTTTTTTTATGTAAAATAACTGTATACTTTTGAAATAAAAATTATGGGCTTCGGAAATTTTGCAGAGTTAATATTTCAAAATATTTAGAACAAATTTATGAATTGATATATTTTTAAATAACTAGAATAAATGGGAATAACTGTTCATCGCATTTTTTTGTTATCCATATTCATTGACTTTCATGTACTACGTTAATTTCTTTGTCCATATTATATAATCTCTAGGTAACATAGGTAGATAACACGATTATTGAAATGGTCCTTGGCAAACTGCCTTGTTGCACTGAGAATAGGTTATCAAATATTTATAAAATCGGGAGTATTTTATTTCGAATCCAAATCTTAAGTTGCTATGCTTAAAAATTATAATTTTATAATATTTCTGTCAAGTTTCTGTGTGCATTGTGAACAAAACAAAATGACAGAACAGAAATGTGACAAGATAATTCATGACCTAAAAAATTCGTGGGGCGAGCTTGTATCATTATTTATAATGTCAAGGTTAAATTATGTAATAGATAAATTATAGTATTTTTTTTTATTTTGTTTACGAGGTACTTATATTATTATCGGGTAGTTCCACCATACTCCCTCTTCGTGGGAGTGAATGTTGAAAATTTTGCCATTTCCACCACCATTTCGTTTATTCCTTCCCAAAATATCGGCAAAACAAATAAAATGTTTGTATTCTTTTTCTGTGTTACTTGCATAAAAATAATATTTGTATAACTATTTAACATTTTGAATTTGTGTAATCTTTATTTTTTATTTTTGTACCAATTTAATGTTTCTGATTTTTACATATATTTTTGACTGGCCTAATTTACATAATATTGAATTACATTACATTACATAAAATTAATTAATTGTTATTAATTTTTATTGTAATTTTTTTTTATTGAATGACTCGTTACACGCCTTGGCAGTTGGCGTAGCTGTGAGTGTGACGAGTATTTGTCTATGAATAAATAAAAGTCTGGGAGCATCGGTTGTACTAATGGGAATGAGTGGGTAATTTATACTTACTGGTTTGTGTTCGAGGACCACTTGGGGCACGTGTTGCGGGGGCTTGGTGTGGATGACCACATGATGACCGCCGCTTACTCCTGTTGGCCATTTTGTTCTATTAGGCAAATATGAATTTCAACACATACAGTATAGACAGCGCCGGCCCTGGGATAGAGCGAGCGGAGATGTCGCTCTAGGCACCACATAGCAAGAAAAAAAAAGCCAAAAGAAAAAAAAGAGCGATAATAAATTTTGATGGCGTGTCTCGGCGCGGGGGCGCGGCGTAGCAGAGGCGGCGCACACTTGTCTTGTGTTGCTTGTTTGTAGATGGCATGCAATTTTGTGTAGATTATATCCTGATTTGGACCTGGAATTGGTCAATGGTGCATACGGTACGGTACGAGGTGAAAACGTTAGTTGCGTTTGCACCATTAATGGTGCAAACGATACAAAGTAGTTTAGTCTTCATCCGACTATTGCCATATCCAAATAGTGTCGGTATGTATTACTTAATATTTAAACATGTTAATTTAAGAACTCCATGTACCTACATATGTCTGCAATAAAATATTGAGTATTGAGTGGATCGGGGAACCTACTTTGCATGTATTGTCTGTGACCTGTTTTTAACCCCCAATGCACAAAGTATTACCTATAATCTTATCGTTTTTATTTGTGTATCAATGACACGGATTATGTGTGCCTGCCTGTGGCATCGTAGCTCCCAAACCGCTGAACCGATTTAGATTTCGTTTTTTTTTTGTTTTGTTTGAAAAGTGTTTTGGTCGTGAGGGTTTTTAGTCTTAGCCCCAAACCCCGATAACCCCGGTTCAGCCGTTTGGGAGCTACGATACCACAAATACACACCTTCAACTTACAACAACGCAAACAGAGAACGCAACTGTTTGTCTGATCTAAGTAGATACCTGCAAGCCCTCCTATGACAACGCCATTTGAAGCAGCCAGCAAGTTGGTGCCGGCCGCTGGGACCATGAAGAAGGACAGGCACGCCGTCTGCAAAGTAAAATAAAAAATATTTGAATTATTTTATCTTTGCTTTCTTTCTCGAGTTTTTTAACTCCTGTAAGTCCACGTTTCACCACCACCTCGCCTGTCGGTAAGCGACGATGTTGTTCGATGATGGAGCACGCAGACTTAGAAGATACAACACATTGTATAATAATATACTCCGCCAGGTATAGCAATCCGAGAAAAAATGTCCACGTGGGCGTCCCGCAATGATGTCATGATGTCAATTTACAACAGGTTCGAGAGAGATGACGATACACCACATAATAGCTGATTGAATAAAGTGGCAACTGGACAGTGACGTCATTGCGGGACCACTCCCAGATTGCTAGACCTTGTTTTCTTAGATCATGATACATCTAACTCGTAATTGGAGAGATCACGCGACATTGATCTTTACAATCTTGCGAAATCTCAGCATCGCCAAAATCTCGCGTGATTGCATTGTATTCCCTAGACGTATTTATATGTAATTAGGTATGACAGCTAAGTGTTATTTAACTTGGAAGGCCGGAGCCTGTATGCCGTCTGCAGCTCTCTCGCTCGCACATTTTCACATTATTGAATTCATTTATCACTATCGTAACATTACAAACATAGAAATGTTTGTTTCGATATCTTGTAATTTGACGGAATAACATGACACGAGAAATAAAAATCACTTGTTACCATTTTACTGTGTCAAATTAAAATATATCAAATTGACAATTTCTATGTTTGTAATGTTACGATAGACACCAAGACATGATTTTGTTACTTTTTGGAAATTCACACTCATTGATTTTATATCTTCAATAATGTGAAAATGTGCGAGCGAGAGAGCTGCAGACGGTATACAGGCCCCTTAAACTAAAATGTAGAAAAAACAGAGATTGAAAGTCCTTATCAAAACTTATCAGAAATCTCAAATATTTTCAGTTTTTTTTTGCTGATGGGAACCAAAAACAATAACGTCATCTGTGAATATTATTACATTATTGGTTTTAGTTGTTATTTTTTTTTAAAGCCCTGAATCATATTCGATTAAATTTATATGGGACCACCTATGAAGTATGTATGTACCTTCCTACGAGACAATCATCAAAATCAATTCATAATAGGCGCAGTAATCGCGCAGCAAACATTTAAAAAAAACATACAGTCGAACTGAGAACCTCGCTCCTTTTTTTAAAGTCAGTTAAAAACAACAAAAAAAAACTCACCGAAAACATAATAAATTTGAGCTTCATCTTTCCACCAATATAAAAACAACACTAAACTAATACCATAAAGGTAAAGGGCTTTTTATATACTTAGAAACAATAGAAATGTCGCAAAATTGCATAACAAGTTCATGTTCTGGTAGGTCATTAAGATAATGATGTTCAGCTAGATGTTAGGCCACTGGCATGTTAATGGGCCTAATTTGCAATCAATAATTAAAATATCACGAGTATAAAATATTATGTCAAGCCGGTCGATCAGACCGGCAGACCGATAGTCGATTTTGAAGGGTCTAAACTTTAGACCAGTGGTTCCCAATTAGTGGTACGCGTACCCCCAGGGGTACGCGAAGTTGCATCAAGGGGTACGTGTGGCAATCTCTTGACTAACATAATTTAATCAGTATCCTGGTACCAGTATTTAATTTTTAATTTTCATTCCTACAATAAGAGCTGGAACACACCCAAATTCAGTTGCAGTCCGGTCTGGTGCAGTCGCAGTTTGTGAGGACCAGTAAAGTATAAAATTCTATGAAAGACGTCACACACACCGTATGCAGTATATGTTTGTAGTCCGTCTGCATCCAACGGACTGCATACAGCGTAACTTCTTTCCGTCTTTATTTTAATTTCATACTTTAAAGGTCCTCACAAACTGAGTCTGGGCCGGACCGGACTGAAACTGGATTTAATTGTGCTTGTGCCGAGCTCGAGGTGTACGTGAGTTTGAGGAATTTCTTGAAATGGTACGCAGGAAAAACTAATTGGGAACCACTGTTTTAGACCCTTCAAAATCGAATTATGGAAGGTTTAGACTTTTTAGACTTCTATAGACCTTTCAAAATCTACATCAATGCCTATCTGTGCTTTATACATTCTAAATACCTATTGGTATGCTTCGTTCCATAGCTCTCTGGCAGCTTTAAAGTCCTCTATGGATTTTGCTCTGCAGTGCCCAAGTTTCACACTCATATGTTAGACATGAGAGTATGCATGCAGGTGTTGAATTTTCTTTTCGTTTTCGGACTGAGGTACGTAACTTGGTGTTTTAAAAACACATCTTTGACATAAAACTTTTTTGTTTTCATCCTACATCGATAATACACACAAACTTCCTTCCACATTCACATTCATCTGTGAGACATTGTTTGTAAATCCACTTTTGTCGAATACGCCGAAATGTGTCACTGACCCACTTGCAATTCACACGAAGGTAATAATTGACCTAACACACTTACTCTTCAGAGCTGAAAAGACGTGGAGTAGGCATCGAAGTCTTTATACATTTTGCCATACAATGGTGCCAGAATATTCATAAGTATTTTTAACGCAAATAAGTGAGGAGACTATCAAGTCGCTTGATGGAAAGCGTCAAAAAAAGTATGTAGAAATGATTAGCTGATATTGGTCTTCTTATATCTAAATGCCATTTGAACTGGACAATTTTTTATAACCTTACATAAGTAGGTATACTTAGTGGAGTACCTATAATATTATCATCAAAACATGTAATTACTATTTACTGGACACCTATCTCCTTACTGATAAAGATGTGCGTACGTTTCAACAAAATACGCGAAAATATTTAAACCTACATAAGCAAAAAAAATAAAATTACCAATAAAACCGTAGGTAGGTACTACTACCGACTTTAATTTCAACGAACATTCACAATAAAATAAAATATTTTGTCCGACCGACCAAGCCTTACAGCGCATTTCTAGAGACGGTACACTTGTTTGACGGTAATGCTTGCATACTCGGCGTGCGCGCTTTAAAATATTTTCATATTTTTTTTTCTACTAATATACTTACGCTTTTACAAAAAAACTGCGACTCACTAAAGTATTTGAATGCTTTCTAAATTTGAATTTTTTATAAAATATCTTCTATAGAAACTGAATGTAGTTGATTCCTTCCATCGAAGGGAACGTAAAAACGGGTGTTTTTTAGGAAAGTATACTTTTTTTTCTGTCGAGCCAAATTTTTTTAACCGTATATCGGTGAACACATCTGAATAAAATTTATTACACACTAGTAGACCGCCCCAGCTTCGCACGGGTATAGATATATAGCCTATGTCACCCGGGTATATAGTGTAGCTTCCCAACAGTGAAAGAATTTTTCAAATCGGTTCAGTAGTTTCGTTTCCTATTCAAAGCAAACAAACAAACAAAAAAAACAACAAACAAACAATCAAATCTTTCCTCTTTATACTTAATATTAGTATAGATGTCAACCGGGGATAGTGTAGCTTCCCAACAGTGAAAGAATTTTTCAAATCGTTTCAGTAGCTTCGGAGCCTATTCAATGCAGACAAACAAATATACAAACAATCAAATCTTTCCTCTTACAATATTAAGTATAGATAAAGAAATAATGTCAATTAATTAATTTTATGGGTCTACTTTTGAGTATTCGTGAGGTCGAATCGTCAAAATTGAAGCATATTTCGTCTTAAGTGCGCGACTATGGGTAATGGCGAGATTCCCGCACATAATATAAACACTGCATTATTGGTTATCCTCTCTTTCTGAGAGAAAGTCCGTGGCCCAGCAGTGGGATTGTGATAGGCTGATAATGATTTGGTTGTCGTTTAGCGCTTCGTCGATCTTGAATCTGTAGTTTTTAATAACTTTGAAAATACAAATAACTATATAATTAAATTTTCAGGTTATCGCTTGACTGTTTACAAACATTTGTAAGTAAGCATATTGATAAAAAATTGTGTGAAGAGATAATACGAAACCGTCCATCATTCGTTTGTTTTCCGACTTTTTACCAAGAACTCGAATGTTTATTAATTTGACGTAGTTCCTACATAAACTACATATGCTTAAGGAAAATAAAAATGACAAAATATAATAACAAGGTATTTTATAACGGAATTTTAATGACATCATCGTACCTACATCCTAATAAATACGATGTCATATTTAAACTAGTAAAAGAGTATTAGAAGATGAGATAACTATGTAAGCAGGGGTGCAAGTACCGTTCTTTTATCGATCGTCAAATTGACAGTTGAGGTCGTCAAATTCGATAATATGCCATTTTTTCAGTACTCGCTGTGATCGATTCTATGGCATTTTAGCGTATTTGACGATCGATAAAGAACGGTACTTGCACTGCATATTTTTTTTGCTATCTGTCTCATTTTACAGTTGCCTATAAGAGATCGCTTTAAGCGATAAGGCCGCCTGTTAAAAACCTAGATAATATTTTTTATTGTTACGTTTATGTTATCCTTGTTTTGTGGTATTTTAATAAAGAGTCATTGTATTGTATTGTATTTTATTTGTTATAAAACGCACCATACTTACAATAAACTGATATTTCAAACCGGTTTTATTGAACTGGTTTGGTTCTAATAAATTTAATAGAACTGCCGCTCCATAGTTTTCTTATTCTTCAAGTAGGCTCATGTGCAAACTTAAAAGTAAGTAAGTATATAAAGAAAAGTCAAGTTCAAGGAAATTTCACTCGCTGTGAAATGTAGAACAAGACAGTAAGATTAAACTACATAGGTACTCGTAAAACTTTATTTTAAAACCTATATTTGATTATTTCTTTATTGCTTTGTTTTTCTACGAGTTCACGGAACCAAATTTAACCATGGAAAACTTGCGTCTATATCTGCTCAAGGTAAGTAATAAAATATTACTGTGGGTACTTTTCCTTATTTGGTCAATTTTGTTGAAGTTTTTTTTTTTTTACTATGATGTAGTTGGTTCTACCGTCACCCAGATTTAGCCGGATGCGTTTATTATAAATATATTTTATTTTACAATCTTCACTAACAGTTTTATGATAGAACGTACAATACCTAGTACCTAATAAGCCGCACCTTGATGGCGATCAAGCATTTTTTATATTTTTTTAATATATTGTATGCCAAAATCTCTTTAGCATTTAAAAAACTGAAATTTTGAACAATGTTCTGTTTTTATTCGACAAAAGTTATATTTGGGTCTTTAATAATACCCTGAAAAATAAGTAAGTATGTATGATTAGCGACCTGTGACCATAGTGAACTTTGAACATGAAATATACAAAATGTATATAGGTAACGACCTACATATTACAAATTGAATCACTCTAAAAAAAATAAAAAGTAAACATTTTTATGCATAGAAGGAGACTTTTATGTCCTAGAGCATTAAAAGCAGTTTTAGTCCGCTTATGGCATAAACAAGAATTTTACAAGCATAAGAAGTGAAAAGAATGTTGGTTATTGGGAGTAAAAATAACATTTAGATATAGATAGCCCGTTGGTTCAGTTGGTAGTGAACCTGCCTTCTGAGCTTGGGGGCGTGGGTTCGATTCCCATCTAGGACAGAAACTTCTCGCGACCTTTTTACGCTTTTAATTCCACCAAAAAACGAAACCATTCACTATCAAAAATCTATCCAAATAATTTTTTTAAAAATAAAATTGCCTTTCAGTACATGCAATTTCCAGGTTGTTACGAGCTTTCATTAGAGCATAAAACGAAAAAAATAAACTGAATCGACTTTGTTTCAGATTTTTTTTTGATCGAGGAAAGTTTATTCTATCGTGTTTTGAACCAAATCATAATCTCAAACACAGATGTATCTGTGCCATGTATTTTTTTCCAGCTCAAATATTATTGTAATTTTGTAATTTAACTGATTGTTTTAAAACCGTCAAATTTGGCATATGAGGCCGTTAAGTATGTATTTAAAAACTATATATGTATGTATATCAGTCTCTGGCAGCCATATCACAAGCTTGGTTAGTTTGGGGTCAGATGACCGTGTGTGCAATAATGTCCCGGATATTTATTATTAATTTTAAAAAAAGTTAGTCTTTAGGCCGGAAAAGGTATAAAATAAGCACAGTTTTTTTTAAACTTTTCTTCTTCATCTTATATTTTCAGATCATACTTGTTGCAATAATTGTCTTCGCCGCTACAGTGAAAGCTGACAGCATCAACCGAACTTCAAAACCTCAGAAGAAAATTACGGAATTCCCTACGAAAATAGCAAAACGAAGCGCCTATGACCGAAGTTGGGCGAAATCTTCGAGTTACAACACTTTGAAGTATAACAACAATTTGCCGCCGTACCTGGTCTTCAACAGAAAAATGGGGGCCTACTACCCTTATTACAAGTACCCCAGTGAGAGTAACAGTATTAGGAGAAATACGAGACGGATGGGGCAGTACGGCAATAGTTAGTGTATTGAGCCTATGTGTTAATTCAGGGTATAAGCTAACTAACAAATTATATAGCAAATATATATTGTATAGCAAATTTCATCCAAATCCGTTCAGGCGTTACAGAGTTAGGTGCGTCAAACTTACATACACACAATACGCATTTACTATTTAGTGTCATTAAACAGGGTCACATGAACTAAGCTGAAAAGTCGTCTTTGTACTCATCATAGTAACAATTTCTTTTCTCTGTCTCTTCTCTTCTCTTCTCTACATAGTATATACATAGTATAAAATAAAGTCGCTTTCCGCGTCTATCAGACTGTATGGCCGCTAACTCATAACGGATTTTGCTGCTGTTTTCATTATTGCATAAGGTTTATATTTATAAATAGCGACCCGCCCCGGCTTCGCACGTAAATTACACCCGTGCAATTAAATCCAGGTCGGGTCGCTAGTTTACTATAGAAACAACCCAGAAATCTGACAAAAAATAAACGGTTCCAATGAAAAAAAAAATTATATGAAACGAATCATTGAAATGTTATGGAACAGCTGTGTATTTTTCGCGATTTCAGGGTGTTAAGGTTGTTCGTAATGATGGGTATAATGACCTCCTTTCGGGTTGGTAACACCGTTCTGTGTAGTGTAGCACTGCTGTTCGGTAGAAAAAGGTCATTGACACACAATGAAATGTATGAAATGCTTTAAAGGTTTTATGCTATGTATTAATTAGATAATTAAGTGTTGTCACAATGTTGTTTTTACAATGAAAATTTGCTACACTACCGCATTAGGTTAAAACCTGTAATGATAGTTGTAAGATGGAAATAAAAATAAATAAATAAGTATGGTATATAATTGGTAGGTATATAATATATAATAAGAGCAATTTGCGATTTCAGGTTTGATGCCATAGTAAAATAGTATTGAGGTCTTTTTCACCCAGCTAAAGACGCTATACAGACAAATTTTGGGAATATTCGGTAAATGGCAGATTATGGAAATGATAGATTCTAATCTTCTGCCGATTTTTTTTTTCTCTCTGATATTTATCTACTATATCTATACTAATATTATAAAGAGGAAAGATTTGATTGTTTGTTTGTTTGCATTGAATAGGCTCCGAAACTACTGAACCAATTTGAAAAATCCTTTCACTGTTGGGAAGCTACACTATCCCCGGGTGACATAGGCTATAATCTATACCCGTGCGAAGCGGGGGCGGACCGCTAGTTTTTTAAATGTTAGCAAGCACTCAGTAAAGCGAATGTAAAACCACATTCGCAGTTTATTGGGTTGAAAAATGAATGTAATATAGTAATTAAATTAGGTATTCGTAAAAATCCTGCAGTTATTTTTCTTGATTTATATATTTTTCTTGCCAAATCTTGTATTTTAAAAACTTACCTATACCTACCTAGACTAGATAGTTATATGTAATATAAATAATACTTTGTATCTATTTGTATTTATTTATCTAGAATACCTACCCTATATAAAAATATATATTTATCGTTATATTTTCTTATTTATGTTTACAATATATAAAATAAAGTCGTCTACATCATTTATAACTCAAGAATGGCTGGACCGATTTTCATGATCTTTGATTTGTTGGATTCCTCTCCGCCCCGAATAGCAGAGTAAAAAAAAACACGAAATAATAAATAGTAATTTTCCGTTCGACCAAAATAAGATGAATGGACGGACCCAGAAGAAGCGTATTTTTGAAGATTACAAAATGAGCGCCTGGCGCTCACTGTGTTTCAGTCGGTCTCTAGCCGTAGGAAGTGCGACACGCGTCTATTGTTACATGATGACGAAACATCTGACAAAATTATGCCTTCGTGTGCTTTCCCGACGTGTAAATACACATCAATGTACAATGTAAATAACAAAAGTACAGTACATGGCTATAATTAGGTGTTGAAGTATACGTCCAACGGTTTTGCCTTGTTTTTACTGAGCAATTTCAATGGTTATGGCCGATCCATTCATTTTATTTTAGTCGAAGAATTTTCCCATATATTTTATATGGAACGGCAAGAATTGAAGTCTTATATATTGACATCATAGATAAAAAAAAAATTGTCATCTAAGTCAATTGGATTGCTGGGTTGCTGTCGCTAACAAGGAGGTTCCTTCAAGGAAGTAGCTAAGTATATAACGCGGGTGAAACCGCGGGTCGCAGCTAGTATATTACAGAACTTGACACTCAAGTACCTTTCTGTCTGTGCTTTCTGTAGTATACTTAGCCTATGCTTTCTGTTGACTATTAATTGTGCCGAATTTATGTTTTTTTTTGTCTGTTATTTATCTGTGACGTGTAACTGTAATTTGTTAGACTATGGCTATGATGAAATTTATTAGGAACATACACAGATCTACTAGGAACATACCTTATACTGAATCTATGGAACATACCTATAAGCACACCTATAAGTGTATTAATTATTCTAACCATAGATAATTATAATTATATAGGTAAAGACTAAATAGAGTTATTTACAACGTGTAGCAGGCAATTTATCTATGGTTGTAAACATAATTTATTGTTATTAAAATCAAATGATGCCATAACAATTTTAATAATATTGTTGTTTTTATATTTTTATTGTTTCCAATATCATCATCATGGCCTTCCTTATTTAGAGAAAATGCACAGTTTACCTACCTTAATAGTTAGGTACCTATACCTACAAGGCTTATTAATTTATTCACCCGGATTACCAATAGTTTTATTTATGTCTACAAATAATAAATATGTAATTTTGGGTAACATTGGTTAATGGGTAAAAACGGGACCTTATTACTAAGCCTACGATGTCTGTCTGTCTGTCCGTCCGTCTGTTATACATTTTAAATGGCAATAGCTTTCGAACCATAATATAGGTAGCAAGTTGAAATTTTCACAGAATATATAATGTTATGGCGGATTAACAACAGATCTATCATAAATGGCAGGAAATGACTGGCAAGCTATTGGCAAAGACAGAGACGAGTGGAAAAAACTGGAGGAGGTCTTCACCCGAGGAGGGGTCCATACCCAATAATAGAACTAACCTGTACTAACATCTAGATATAAAGCACATTATTACTAACAATCAACAGCTACTAACAACATTTTAAATGTAAATTAAGGTTATGTAAATAAAGGCTTTATTATTATTATTATATGGCGGATTAACGAAGAAATAATAAAGTCAAAACCAAAGGAGCTCTAGTGTAAAAATTGTAAAACTTAGAAGCGTCAAACTATGGCTATATTAAGTATACACACTCTCATGTAAAACAAAAAAATATGGCCAAGTGGGAGTCGGTGACAAATTTCTATTCATATACATATAACAAAATAAAAATAAAACTAGGACCCGTCTGGCATTTTGTGGTACCATTGCATTAGGTAAAAACAAACAAAATAAGTACCTACTTGACTAAAACCACATAATACATAATTTAATAGTACAATTACTAAAACGACAAAAATAAAAAAGTAGATATGCGGGCTCCAGATTCATCGCTAGCTCAAAATATGTGCGCAAATTTTGAATCTTTTAGAAAAATTAAATCTAGAATTATCGAGGTTAATTCCCCAATACGAGTTCAATATCCCAAACAAATAAAAAATATCTAGTTTTGGTAGTTTTGTTACTGTTCTTTGGTTGAAAATATATTACACCGGTTAGGGAAAGAGGTACTTATTTTTTTAAATTAGCATAACACGACGCTAGTTCTGATTCGAGTTGCTGGAAAGAAGGAGGATTCTTTATTTCGAGCAATGACTAGAAAAGTACGATTTAAACACAATTTAATTTTATTATAAACACTTTTTTTTATTCTGTTGGGAATTAAGAACACCTTTAACGAATTGTAAGCTAAAACGAGTTTTTTTAATTTGTAGAGTGTGCAAACAGCAAACAAGCAGGCGGGCCACTTTATAGTAAGTGGTCACCACCGCCTATGAACAACTCCAAATTCCAACACCAGAAGCGTTTTCCGAGCGTTTCGGGGTAAGTTTTTTAAGCTCCCCAGTTTTTAATTTTGCGTGAATGCCACCATTTGGGAGAGTATTCTCTACCACGCATACCTACGTGGCAGAAACTAACCGTGTGGGACTTTCACATAATAAGCCGCTTGCAGACGATGCGTAGTACAAGTAGTAAGTAGAAGTTGTAAGTAGCTACTACGCATCGTCTGCAACGTTTTGCTGAGTGGAAGTGACAGTGGTAGTGCTTAGTAGTACGTGCGTCACTTGTAAGTACGCCATACTAACACCATATTGACTGACACTCAATTTGCGGGAAATGGATGATCTGTCTTATCATCCAGATGTCCTTCGTAATCCGACTAAAAACTTTAAACGCTTACCTATATCTCAGATATTTATTAGCCGATAAATAGTTTCTTCAGTAGGTATACAAACACCAGTCCGATAACTTATTGTGTTGTGCCCATGGGAGAATGGTGGGTTCTCACCAAAAAACAGAGGTTAATTTTGTAGGTATACTAGGTTTTGGTTTACCTATCTATATATGTGTATGTTCAAGTCACAATGTTCTAGATACATCATCAACTGCCCAATTTCATACTTTACTTCAACATAGATATTGATAACAAAATCATCAGAGCTTGATGCCTAGTGAGGTCACACCAACACCTGTCTACAGGCTCATTCTAAGATCCTATATAAGAGAAGCAAACTCACGTTTGAGACATATTCGTAAGTGAATTCTGAGGGATCGCACTGTGTTAAAACCCATTAACTAAACATGTCTAAATACGTGGTAAGTCCTAGTGTGATATTTTTACTTAAAATAATTATCAATTTAAAAAGCTGACTTCAAATTAGTAAATATAAAAACGCAATTTTGTTCACTTGGGTTACATTTTTATTCCAATTAAAAAAAAAAAAAAAAAAACTACTGATCCGACTTTGATGAAATTTCTATGGGAAAGTTGCAATCTGAAAATATGTCCTTTCAATTTTTTTTATTTTTTTCCAAATCGGTTTTAAATGAAGATTTCTGAGGTAACAAACATAAAAAAAACTATGAACCTTTTTTTAGAGAACCTTTACGAAGTCGGTCAATAAACCATCACAATAGGGTACTTGACTGTATTAAAAATATTATGCCAATTGACGCCATCCATAAACATGACATAATGAAAAAGCATATTTCATTGATTTTTTGATAAAAATATGCTTATTTTTTGTAAAAAACGTGATTAAAATAACTGTATTTTCGACATTTGATCACGTGATCGAAAACGGTCTGTAACTGGCTTCATCCCTAGTGACGTCACACAAATCTAAACAAACAGATTTTGTATTGATATTTGCGAATTTAATGTAGTAAAGCTATTTTGAGAGCGATTTATCCAGAAATTTTCACCAAAAACAGTCCGGAGGTTATATGTGAGAAGAATGGAGAAACATTTTGTGCAAGCAGACAGCAGTAACTTACCCAAAATTAATGTTTTTATGGTTGCATATTTCTTTAATAATAATCCACGTCATTGTTTCTACGCTGCAGAACTCAAAACGTAAAAACTACAATGTCAGTATTAATTTTTAATTGTTCTCCAAGCAAAACATTCAATCAAGTTGTACAAAAAGTATGTTGTAGTAAGTGGATATCACTATTTTGTTAGGTTATATCGAGCTTTACAATGTTTAAAAAGAAAGTAACAGTACATAAAATAGTAATGCAATAAAAACACAAATTATAATAGAAATATATAGACTCAAATATGTACCTCAAAATGATCTTCGCACATAGAAACACTTGAATTAGCTCCAATACTTTTGGGTTCTCTACGAGCTACTTAGTTCCAACCTTAGATTGATTCCAACCACTTTTTTCGAGTTATGGGGAGTTTTGGGTCCATTGGAACAGGAACAAATATTTTTTCGGGTGTCTTTATGGAAGTATTTGTACATTTTGGCACTACACAATATTTATAAACCATTACTTCTATTAGAAATTAATTAATCATCAAACTTTTGCAGCCTGGCTGCAGTTGTTTTGTTTTGTGTGACGTCAATTAGTCACGTGATCGGAGCTATGACGCAGGTCTGCGTTTTGGCGCGATCTTTTTTTATTCAAACTTTAACATCGATTTATATCGCAAATACGACTGATATCCAGAAAATATAAATGCAGTATACATTATTTTATATCAGACAATAATGTGCAATAGTTTCCCAAAAGTAGTCAAATACCCTATTATGTTCGAAAATCATAATTTTAAACGTTTAGTTAAGAAATTATACGATGATATTATCATAAAACTGGCATGATGGTAAATTTTCAAAAACAGTTCCAAAAAAAATGCATGTCTTTTTATTTCTTTTTTCTATTCGCGTCAAAAAACACTCGTAGCCACAGAAGAGAAAAAAAACTCGTAGCAATGCCACCAGTTTATGACGTCACGCTGATAAACACCCCATGTCAATTTGGATTTTTTTCAACGACTTTGTATACCCTTTTCCCTTTAGGGTACACAAAGTCCTTGATCTTTTTAACTATTTCTCTATTCGCGCATCAGCATCGCCTTTGCGTGCCATCCTTGGACGTCCGATAGAAAAACGGGCAGGAGGATATTGGATCATGCAGATCCGACGCACACTCTCCGAAATGCATTCACTAAAAACCGATAGACTAGCAAAAGAAGAAAAAAGATTACCTGGAAGAGATCGCTCTTAGCGATAAGGCCGCCGATTGTTGGCTTTTTTTTAACGTGTATATGAACAATAAAGAGTTTATGTATATATCTACCAAGGCTAAGAAGCTTCTTTACTTACAGATCATCGCGTTAGCCCTCATCGCTGTGGTTGCTGCCACCCCTGGCGGTAGGTTTCTGATTTATTTTATAGTAGACTATTCAGTAAGTTCGTAAATAAATAGGAACCTAGTAGTACTTAGTTAAGTCACACAACCAAAGATAAATTTATGTCATTGCACACAAAGTAAGTTTTAAAGTTTAAAAACGAGGTACCTTAAAAATATACCTACCTAAGAATTAAATTTTGTTTTTAAACTACTTGCAACATGTGATTATGTTATTATTGTATGCAACGGAATGACGAGACGAGCAAGTTGCTCGGTTGGTGGTAAACGTCACGCTTGCCAATAACCAGTTCAGTGCCAAATAAAGTGAACTTCAACTACTCAAAATCTTGCGCGGTCATCATTGTCAGATTTTACATGGGTCCAGTAATTTAATAGTTTCCACTGTTTAAAAAAATATTAGGCGTTTGACCTCCAATTCGCCTGATGTTAAGCGATGATGCGGTCTACGATGGAGCACGCTTGCCTAGAAGAAACCGATCCACTCGTGATTTGAAGACACCCAGATTGTAACTATCGGGGAACACCCATTCAGGCAGCGCCTTCCACAGACTAGCAGTTCTTACAGTGAAAGTGGAATCAAAGGGCTTCGTACGGGTTTTCGGAATATAAACCGTAAAGCCGTTACGATTCTTCGTACGCACTCTGGTAGTACGATAGAAAATGGCAGGAGGGAATTAAATCATGCAGATCCGATCGATGCACACTTTCCGAAATGTATCCGATAAAAACCGATATATAGACTAGCAACTTTGTGTCGATGCTAAAGACTAAGAAGCTTAGTCCGAACCAAGGATTCGTTGCTGATGAGCCTCTTGGCACGTGTCTCAATAGACTCCAATGCCTCAAGTTGGTTTTTGGCTGATCCATCCCAAACGTGAGAGCAGTTACTCTATACACGACCGAACTTGTGCTTGGTACAGTGTTAGCAACTGTTCCGACGTGAAGTACCGTCGCACCTTCGATAGGATATCCCAGTTTTTTGGCTGCCAATTGAGTCTTGTCCGATGTTCCTAGTTTAAAGCACCTAACCTACCCCATTGACATCAAGGCGTATTTATAGCTTTCATATGGAAGGGGCGGGGGCGGGGGCGTCGGCGGGTACAAAAATGTACCAACAAAGTTTTTGCCCGGACTCCACGCATAAAAAGACAGAATTCTAAGTGCTTCTCTCGCATAGCTATAGTTCGTTGTCACAGCAAAGAGCTGGTTCTATGACAGCCGAGCGGCGCGTGCACATATATTTTGTGACGCAGATTATCCGTGCCATCTGTCCCATTACAGTCCCATGTTTGAAAAATGTATCTTCTTCTACGAGTATAATACTTTCTTCTGTCAGAAAGTGTGAAAAGTAGAGTATTCTCCTCGGGGATAAAGGTGTCTTCGTCTTGGGCGTGTTGGAATCCCGGGATTCTATTCTTAACTCCCTCGCTCGCCACGTTCGGGAGTTAACCCTCGAATCCTTCATTGCGCTCGGGATTCAATATGACGGACACTGCTATATCCCCTTGGTGAATAATCTACCATTATATTTAACTTTTTTTTTGTACGAGCGCATGTTTTTGGACTATGCACGGAATTTTATAAAATACCTTCTGTCATCGCCCTCCATCTCGTGTTGTGGTGATTGAATTTATCACCAAATACCAATTTTTTTCGACAGACATCAGCCAGCAACAAATACATTTTTACCAAAATATTATATGAATGAACACTTTGGCTCCGAAATAGTACAGAGTAGGTACTGTGATTCGGGAACCAATGGGGGGGGGGGGAACCTCCCCCCCCATAAATATTCTTATTTTAACCAACTTCAAAAAGGAGGAGGTTATCAATTCGACTGTAAGTTGTTTTTTTAAAGAAGCAGATTATATTTCATACTAGCTGAAACCCGCTACTTCGTACGCGTAGAGCTCGGCCTTCGCCCTCGCTACTACAACCCGTTATAGCCTTAGTGTTATTCTAATATATGAGCTATATTATTGTAAACTTTCATTAAAATCCATTCGGTAGTTTTTGCGTGAAAGAGGAACAAGCATCCATACATCCATACATACAAACTTTCGCGTTTATAATATTAATAGGATTTACAGCTAATTACTTATGTAGAAAATAAAAGTGCATGCGTATGTGTATTAGGGTGCGTGCGCGCGCGCGCGTGAGTGCAAGTGCTTAGCTACATGAGAAAAATATCATTCGATCGTAGAATAATTTGTCTATGACACAACTAAGTCGATACTCCCATTTCAACAGGATACGGTGGCAGCCAGGGTGGATTCGGCGGCAACCAGGGTGGTTACGGCGGTCAGGGTGGATTCGGTAGCAGCCAGGGTGGATTCAGTGGCGGCCAGGGTGGATTCGGTGGCGGCCAGAGTGATTTCGGCGGCAACCAGGGTGGTTACGGCGGTCAGGGTGGATTCGGTGGCGGCCAGGGTGGATTCGGTGGCGGCCAGGGTGGATACGGCGGCCAGCACGGCCAGGGTGGATACGGCAGCCAGCAGGGCCAGGGCCAGCACGGCCAGGGTCAGCACGGCCAGGGCCATCACCACCATCACGGTAGTCATTAAGTACTAAATCTAAAAGAGGTACACTATCGATAGTGTAGACGAAGTTATCTGTCAAATGTACAAAATATTCCACTCGATATCTATTTAGTGCATTTGCACTACAACAAAATGAAATAATAGTTTTAATGACAAAACAATTATTTCATTTTAACAAAGTTTCTGCTTGCAAATACTTAATTCGAACTATTTTTAGCCTCAAACTTGTCTTGTTGTTTTTTTTTTGTGTCTAATAAATTAATTTATACAAACTTGTGTTTATTGTACGCTTCCGAGCCTTGAAGGTGATCTCGTTTTATTAAATTAATTAAGCACCTAAAAACCCAAACAAATCAATTTAAATAGGTTTAAACAATACCCAAGTTAAAATGGGTGAATACATCAGTTTCGGCTTTACGTGAAAATAAAATCTGTTATGAAGGTCGGTACTATTTCTAGTACAAATAGTTTATATAGAAGCCGCAGGAACAATACCGCCATATTGAATTTAGTGTAATTTTATTTTTCGTATTCTTTTCAGCAAACCCTTTTATTTGATAACCATTTAATATCAAGGGGGTGCATAAAAAATTGCCGGTGTGTGCCATATTGGATTTAGAATGACATAACTAAACTCAAACTAAACATGTAATAGAAAATTTCTAGTCAATAGGTTCGATAGTTGCAAGATTTAACCCATACTAACAATAGGCAAGATAAATAAAAGTTTGCAAATAATCATTATGACGCAGGACGCTACTTTACATTAATTTTGAATCACTAAGTTAAGTCAATTGCTCTTTAGTTCTAAAGACATCGCGACAACACCGGTTCATAAGGAGAATCTTTGTATTATAAATTTTTACATTTGCATAACTCGACGCTAGTGATTCGCGTTGCTGCAATGAAGAATTCATTATTGCGGGTAATGGCTAGGTACATTAGGTAAGTATAGAATTTGGATTGGAGATTATTGTTAACAATCTAAAAGCGAGATAAATGCTCAAGACGACAAATTATTATGGGTACGAATAAATGATCGAAATGCCGTAATTATTTTCCAAGTGGACTTACATCCATTACGTCCACTTACATCTGGCTGGGCTTAGTACCTATCTATATCTAGTGACAGAATCTACAATGTGCAGGTTTTATAGCACATAGTACCTACCAAGTTGAAAATGTTTATTTTATACCTACCTAAGGAAAAACTTCCGTTATAACATGGTATAATAATATACTCCGCCAGGTATAGCAATCCGAGAAAAAATGTCCACGTGGGCGTCCCGCAATGATGTCATGATGTCAATTTACAACAGGTTCGAGAGAGATGACGATACACCACGTAACAGCTGATTGAATAAAGTGGCAACTGGACAGTGACGTCATTGCGGGACCACTCCCAGATTGCTAGACCTTGTTTTCTTAGATCATGCGCTATAAGAGCTGATAATCTTTAAACGCTAAGAACACTCTCGATCAAATCACATTTCAAACAAAAAAAAACAATGTCAGTTCATCCGTTTGGGAGCTACGATACCACAGACAGACACACAGATACACACGTTAAACTTATGACACCCCTTTTATGTGTCGGGAGTAAAAAACTGAAACATAGGGTGACCTATGGCATACTTAATTGTTTTATAATTTTTGAGTTTTCGAAATAATATCTTGTTTGATGAAATCTCCATAAATTGACATATATCCATTACCTATATCTTCCCTTACATACAATAAAAGACGCAAAAAAATATGCAAAGCCAAATAACTATGCCAAAATTTTCCACTCTATGCACCTTTACGCCCTAGTCTTTCCGTTTTGGTAAAAAAAAAACACCTAAGCTAAGTAGTTGTAGATTAACAAGTTTTTTTCACCCATACTTGCAGGCTGACCCACTTTTGGGTAAAGGCACAGACATAGGTCTGTGGGTAAAGGTCTCGCCCATCCAAAGTAATACGTAAATAGGGGTTTAAAATGAATATTTCAGACAATATAAAAAAAAACTCATTCGGCTTCGGCTTTTTCAGTTTTGTCAGAATTTGAATCAGAGATCAGAGGCAGAGAGATCATTTAGGGCAATGGTGTTGTACAATAACACGAAGTAACGTAAGTAGGCATAGGCTTGTACTATTGTGTCTTCTGTGGCATACGTTAGGTTAGGTCACTTCACCTAGGCGTGAAGTCACATTGTTCTAGCCCTAGACGCTTCCCCAACCGCCCGGTTTCTCACTACACTACAACGTAAAACATTGGTAATAACAAAATCGAGTTCGATGCAGGCCCGTTCTAAGGTCCTACAATATAAAAGAGAAGGGGATTTGCTTGTGGAACATAATCGTTGGTAGACGCTAAAGGATCGCACAGTGTTAAATCAAATATAGTTTTATTAAACATGTTTAAATACCTGGTGAGTAAATGTGTTTTTACATAACCTATCTAAACCTAGCCAAAGAAATGTTCGAGAATCAGTGCTGCTTCTGGAATAACGATGATTACTTGGTGGTTAGCGCCGCAGCTGTGGGCTGAGCTGGTGCTGCCAGGTAAAGGAAAACATCGTGAGGAACAAAGATATTTAAAACGACCTTACTTTTCTTTTTTTCTTTTTTTATGTCTGGTCCTGGTCTGCAAATGCACAACAATGGTAGATTGTATAACGAGTGCATAAAACAATTTTTTTTTTCCGGGACGTTCATTTAAGGCGCGGATAAGAGCGGATTTGCAGACTGTACAACGAGTAGGTACATAAAACAATAAATTTTGCTGAGACGTTTATAAGAGCGGAAATTTTAGTCAAGGATAAAATGGATAAAATTAATATATACACAAGTTATACACTCGGATTTTCACTTTATTTGAAAATGAAACAGTAATATAGTGAGTAATTAACTCTTTAATTATTATTAAGACTGAAATGTCTCTGTTGTGAAAAGAGTTTTAAACTATTTACCCACCTACGTTTATTGCAAGCTAATTTGACATTATTATAAAGCCACAAATTTAAATTGGTTTGACGATATTTATTTTTTTCTAAGTAAAATCAGGAATTTTTTTCATTAATTTCGTATTAGTTAGACCTAGCATCTAGCGTCCATGAATACCTACTTGGCTACATTATATAAAATTTTCATAGCTTTTTTAAACAGCCTAGCAGACTAGCGCAACTTCAATACAAATTTCGAATGTATGAAACGAAATCAAACTTCTTTAACGTTTTCTATCCTACTCTACTCTCTATAGGCGTCTCACTTCATTATAAGCGTCGCACCCGTTTTATAAATATTTTTCTTCATGGAAGCTTCTATGGAAGTCCCACCTCACCGGCGTTAACGGCTGAACGGGCTCAGAAATCCGCCTGAGTCTTTTTTTAAACCAAAATTTTGAACTATTTGGTGAATGCGTTTTTTATTATTACAGATCATCGCGTTAGCACTAATTGCTGTTGTTTCTGCTACTCCTGGAGGTTAGTTCTCATTTTATTTCAGACCTTTAAGGACCTTTTGATCACAAAAACTACAAAGCAAGGTGAAAACAGTGCGACTTTTTGATCTTATCGAAAATTGACAAACGTGAAAGCTTTGTTAGTTTTGGCAGACGCCCGGCTGACGTCAACCCACAAGATGGACAGACGACCAAAAGGAAACCACAGGGAAACGCTAGCCGCTTCCAACCGACCCTTTTGGAGATCGATGTGGAAAGCCTATCTCCAGCAGTCCTATGGCTGAAACGATGAGAGCAAAATTTAGTACACTTTTAATTAAAACCTGCCTGTTTTTTTGCCTTTAAATTTTATTGCATTCGTGAACCGGACTTAACATCTATTTCTGAAATTTTATTTTTATCGCACAGCAATTCAACCCCGAAATGGATTTGGAAGTGAAGGTGAACGCGCGTTTTTGTTGCCAACGTCTATATCGAGTGATAAATTTTTGTTGTAGTTCCTTGCCCTTACAACTCGATACTTTACTTTTTCTATAGTAATCAGAAGAAACGTTCACTAATACGGTTCAAGGTTCTTGGCATTGTTAAAAGCAGAATGAAAACAAGTTCTTTTAATATCCGCTGCAAGCCAATTTAGAAACTCTTTTTAAAACCTAGCAAAAGTGATAAGAATGGGTTTTCATTCAAATTATAAAATTTCCTGCAGATGTCAGTTTTAAAAACGTGCCTCGATTGCCTAACACTGCACTTGTTTTCGCTGTTATGATTGTTCTCAGCGCTCTATACAGGCAAAATAATGTACCAACAAAATACAAATTACCTGCTAACAGAATAATTTGTTATAGCAACAACTAATTTAGCTAGACCTTTTTGGCATTGAACCTATATACTGGGTGATGACTGGTTGGACAGTAGAAAATTAAATCATTGTCTAACCCTACGTAGTAAGTAGCTTTACCGAGTCTGTGACTGTCTGTGGTCTAACCAGTCTCCCAGTATACATTTGAAATACCACTCGTTCGCTGACTCATTACAAAGTCTCGAAAACTACTAGACCTACAAAGCTGAAATTTGGCAGGTAGATTCCTTTTGAGGAGTACCTAAAGAATTTTGCGTATGGGCCGAATTAAGGAAGTTAAATGATTGTCGTCCAAAATACCACAATGCCTAAAGACAAGGGTCTTTGATCAGTAAGTGTTGCTAGTGATGACATAGGTATGGTACTGAGACGTAGCCTTTTGGAAAAACTCTCACACAGTGGGCAATGGAGAGAGCTATGCTCAGAGTTTTTTTGCGCGATAGAATCCGGAACGTGGATATTCGCCAAAGAACTAGAGTCACTGACATTGTTATTAAAATTTGCAAGTTGAAGTGGCAATGAGCAGGCCACATCGCTCGAAGAAACGATAACCGATGGGGTTAAAATGTTCTTGAGTGGAGACCACGAACCGGAAGACGCAGCGTATAGGATGGACCATCTCCATCTCCCACTAGATGGACCAACGACATTGTAAGTCGCGGACATCCAGTGGATGCAGATGGCAGACTGAATTGAAATGAAGGTTGAAACGATATGATATACGAAGTTGCGGGCAACAGCTAGATGTGTATTAAGATTAATTGTTACGTTTTTTAAACTGAGCACTCACATTTTACAGTACCACCCGCTTCTGTAGCTGCGTTGCTCGGTGGTGGATACGGTAGCGGTGGCAGCGGTAGCGCCGGCGGTTCCAGCAACCAGGGCTCACATACAATCGGCCACGGGGAGCACTTGAACTTCGACGCCAACAAAGGCGGCTACGGCCATGGAGGACCACAAAAAGGTCATCACTAAGACCTTGAACAAAAGAACGAAATAGATTCTTAGTGGCGTCAATTCTATTGTACCATTACTTAGCTAAATTTGAGTTCTAAAATTGTTGCCATCCTATTCTGACGTATTGAAATTAAAAAAGACGCTATAATTTTAGTCCTGTCAGATTAGTTTAGTTTAGAGAATGGTACAATTGAATTGACGCCATTGTAACTTGTAAAACTTTCGCAATTTAAACAGAAATGGTTAATTGATTGGGACATAACGAGCGTTTTTGCAACATCAATTGAAGGTAGAACACAAAACGCTTCTCGCCGGACTCATCTGCAGGCTTCAGTCAGCTCGTGACCACAGCCATTGTAACATGGTCGAAACGTCGAGCGAGAGGTCGTATCGTATCTTCTGTATTTTAGCTTAACAATAATAAGGCGCGATAAGTCCCGTTAGGCAATTAAAACATGAGATAGTGCAGTATAATAAGTATAATGTACAAAATGTGAATTTGTAGGTACTTACCCATTGCACCTAACCACGGTACCACGGATTAAACAAAAGTTACTGCGACAAAACTAGTCATAAAACTCCTTTCACAAAACTAGTTTCAGCACGCAGATTTAGAATCGAAACTTTTTTGTTAAGTTTCTAATAAATTAATTTATACAAACTTGTGTTTAATTTTATGCAACCTTGAATTTGATCTTTTAGTTTTATTAAAGAACTTAAAGTATTACCTGTTTTAAATAATTAATTATACAGGGTTACGCAGAAAGAGTGTACTAAGCTGAGAAGAGTTCATTGTACTCAATACTTTGAACAAATTTAACTGTGGGCCGACCCGATATCTTGAAAAAAAAACTCCCTTTCCATGTCGATTTTTAGACAGGGTGTATTATTATGTTTGTGCCGTTTGAGGTCGAGACCTTAGGACCGTGGGGTCCAGCCGCCCATGATTTATACAGAGACTTGGCCAAACGCTTATTGGAGGCGACATATGACCGGAATGCTGGCGCCTACTTTCCAAGAAATTATAGCATTGCCGTCCGGCGTAGCAATGCTGCCAGCATTCTGGCCACTTTTCCCTCCACGGAGGGGCTTTTAGATTAGTATTTTTTAATGATTTTTGTTTATATTTTATTTTGTATACCTATAGTATTTGTACTATTAATTTTTATGATTTTTATTTCTATTTTATTTTATATATAGTATTTGTATATAGTAGCAAGGAAGATAGACTAAAGGAAAGACAATACCGGAACATTAGAGCGTAGCTCGAAAATTTGCCTAAAAACGGTACGAACTTAGATGACGCCGTAATTTGAGCGTGATATAGGTTGTCTCTAACTTCCGTAAGCGCTGCAGTCAGATAACGTAAGAAAGGGCTCTGCAAATTACCGCAGCGCTAGTAACGCAGTCATGTTTCGCAGAATTTCAGGTAGCTTAGAACCAGGAGACGGACATAGGCTACTTTTCATCAGCATCATCGCCATTTTTCATCACTACGCGGGAGAAATTGCGGTGCGCAGCTAGTATGAAATAAATAAATATTAAAAAAACTAGGCAAACGTGCTCCATCTTCGACCGCATGGTTTTCTATTTGTTTTCAATCTAGTAAGAGATTTATAGCCCCGTTGGACCAGCTGGTAGTGATCGCGACTGGTGGCAGCGGCAGCGTCGCGCGATTTTTGGGTCGCTTGCATTGTTTAGCTCTCCTTTCGATCAAGTTCGAAGAGCACTGCATATAAATTCATACTGAGCACCAAGATCGGAATGCTATCTTTAGTTTTTTTTTTAAGTTTTACTATAATGGAGTTTGTTTCTAACTCAGATCAAACAAACAAGGGAGATATGCCTTAGTACAAATTATCGATCGTGTTGTAACGTCTCCAATTTTCATTAAAAAAATATCACTCCAGGGCATCGTATATGCATCCAGCATATATACTGTACTAAGCCGAAAGGAGGTTATTGTACTCATTATTATGAACAAGTTTTGGACCAACTCTGAAATCGCGATTAAAATATCAGCTGTTCTGTAGAAAATGGTCATTCACACTGCATATTTTTTTTGCGATATCTTTATTGGTCCCGTAGTAAAAGTTGTTCATAATGATGAGTAGAACTACCCTTTTGGCTTAGTACGCTCTTTCTGCGTAACCCTGTATACATACAAAGTAGCATACAAGGTCGTACAACGGTACTTGCTGTAACTCATATCCTTGCCAGGTGCGGCGTACAAATATGAAAAAAAGGTTGTAATGTTTAAAAATAAAGTTGATGTTTGTAGTTATACAATATGTCCAGTAACAGTAATATGGAAAAATAACAACAAAAACGTATCATAAAACAATACTCTTTATTTAATACATGTTTCAATCTGCGAGTCCTCTCGACTCGAGACTTGATTTGTAAACTAAAGGCAACCCAATTAAAAGCACAATGTTTCGTTTGAATGAATAAATCATGTCCATTTTACTTCC